>CM033437.1:39413099-44413099 GCA_019425775.1 Rafetus swinhoei | reverse complement strand
GTTTAGGGTCTATTTTGCTTGGAAGAGTCTTCCAAGTTTAACACCCATTTTCAGAAGTTTTCCTGACATTGAATCTAAGGTGTCCTTTACTTGGTATCACTCAATGTCTTGATTATACCACCTTGTGCCATCAAACATAATTGGTCTCTCTTCTGGGTATGAACACACTTTAAATAATCATATCTAAATAGTTTGAAATGAAACTGTATCTTTGGGGTTTTTTAGTCTTTCCTCACCTTTCTACTGCCTATTGATGTCACTTTCCCCCAGTTATTCTTTAGTTTAATAGATACCTTTCAAGTTCTGATGCATCCAAGTGTATTCAAGTACTGATGTATCCAGTACAGTTTAACTATTCCTACATAAGAGGGGCCAATTATCATCTCCTTAGTATGTGACATGAAAGACCAAACTTTTTAAAATAGAGTCCCATTTCCAAAAATGGCTTGCTCATTTAAAAGCTTATGTCAATGGGACATCACCACATAAGTGCATTCATAAGTCTGAAAATGAGAGAATTTTGACAATTTTACCCAATGTCCCTCTAACCCAAAAACAGTATTGCCTCATCTTTCCCTCTCTTCTCCACCACCACAATGTAAAATTAAGCATCAGCCTAACAAACCATGACCCATTTTCCCTGAT
Source organism: Rafetus swinhoei (assembly GCA_019425775.1). Lineage (NCBI taxonomy): Eukaryota > Metazoa > Chordata > Testudines > Trionychidae > Rafetus > Rafetus swinhoei. The sequence continues at coordinate 44,412,454 of CM033437.1, read as the reverse complement.
TCTCTGCCACCAATCTCCCTGCCAAAAGGCATAACAACCTTTTGGTCTGTACATAATTTCACTTAAATCCTAAAAAAAAACTGTACGTAAGTTATGAAAGCTAGCTTCAAACATTTTTAATATTTATTTCACATATGAGAATTAAGTAAGTAGGTACAAATATTGTGTCAATTTATAAATAAGTAGTATTAGTAAAGTAGAAAAGACCAAATGGGATATAACAATTACTAGCATATACTAATTTATACAAATCTCATAGCAAGAACACCACACATTATACAACAGCATTCACATAAATGGAATATAAAAATTTTAGGTATACTACACATGATGATAACCAGCTAAACAAAATACTTATATGGCCAAATGCTTCTCCATCATCCTCACTATTATTGTTTTGAAAAAAGGAGGAGTACTATTTCTTCATTATTTCAGAAGTTTGTTTCTCCTTTCCTATAGCACACTCCCCTTTAAAAAAAAATAAAATGACAAAAATTCACAGAAAGAGGTCTAATATTATTATATGAAAGTAAATATATTTTATCTATAATTATCCATTGTTAGCAGTTATTTAGCTGTCATGGTCAAAATTCTTTTAAAAGATTAAGTTGATAGACATATTCCATTTAAAAAACCCTTTGCTGAACAAGATGATACATTTTTCACAAGAAGCACCCACTTAACAAAAGTTAATAATCATTTTCCAAAATCTCATTAAATGAATTCAAATGCAAATTCTTAAATGCACCTTAAGAGTTATAATTATAAAATTAATTATGGCCCAAGACATTTTGCCACTCACACCATACACCAGGAGTGAGGTACCTCAAGCCTGGGGGCAGGATGAAGTCCCTGGCCTGCCTGGATCTGGCCCTCAGAGGCTCATGGCCCCCCCAACACTGGGGAGCCCACACTCACACTCAAGCTTCCCTGATGCCTCACCACAGGGTGGGGGCACACAAGATCTACTAGCCTCAGCCCCCCTAGGCTCTGGTGTGCGAGGGGAATGTCTCTCTCAGTCAGGGCCCCACCCCTCCGTACACTATCGACACAATTATACCATTTTGGATCTTACCTCATTTAAACAAGGATTTTAAATCCACCATTCACTATCTGTCTTATTTGAAAACCTACTATGAATGACATTTGGTCACAACAACCTAGGTGGATGCAGCCTGGCAGCAGAGATTAATCTGTTCACAGCTCATTACCATTCCCTAAGCCATTCAGCCCACAAACATCAAATACATAATAATCCTTTCACAACGCAAGAGATTTTGCTGGTACAAAGTCTGCCAATGGCAATGGATGCAGCAAAACTATCCGGGTTAAGAGGAGAAGAGATTCACTTCAGGATCAGCATGCTATTGCATAATTCCCACTACTAATGGTGAAGCTTACTAATCATGCAATTCCTCAGCACACAATAGAGTACAATATCCTAACAATACCATGCCACCTCATTCTCTCATTAACATATGGAGATTTAATATCTGAACATAATAGTACAAAAATATATAAAACAGACAGATGACAAAGTACATTTTGCAATGAATGTATAATAGATTCAGAATTGTCGTTCCACCTTTCATAATTTCATGCTCACATGGCATTTCATCAGTGCATGTTTTTAGGTTGTGTGGGACAGTCCCAAGTTCAAAGTTAATCTTGTATCTTTTTGTTCCTTCATGAGTGTTTATTCAATGCTTTCTCCAAGTCTTTCCATGGCTTCTCTCTATGCCTATATTTTTATTATCTTGAAAACCTATATTGCTCTTTTTTTGTTTTGCTGTGTGATAAAACAATAAGGCTTGTTATATTCTCAATTGTGCTGTTTATACATGTATATATTGCCAGAAATACTGTTTGAGTTCTGTACAAGCTCACAAAAGCAGTCCAAAATAGTAAAGGTAGGCAGCACTTGACATTCAAAAATGCAATAGCAATATAGAACAGAGATCAAACATTATAGAGATTTTCTTTAATTAATCCACTATATATTTGAGAAAGTTTTGTGTCTGTTTGTTCAAGTGCTCCTAAACAGTAAGAGCTAGGACCACCAAATTTGGAAAGCAGCTCCCTCTTCTCATAACTTAAACCAAGGTCAGGATTTGGTTGTTCCAAGACAATGTGATGTGCCTGGAATTTGATTGTTTCATATAAAATAAAAAGGGAGGGATCTGATAGGTGGGAGTTATACTGCAAAATGACCACAGGGGGGACAGAGATGAGGACCAGAATCGCTGTAACCCAACTGGACCAGCAAGGGTGGAGAAAGGGACAGCTGTCTACTATATATTTAAGAGAGTTTGTGTGTCTGTCTATTCCCCAGCCAGGGGACATGCACCCCTCCCCCAGTTGAGCCCACTGCAGCAGTCATAGACAAGCACTTCTCCCTCTCCCCCCCCCCCCCTTTTCCCTCCTCTCTCCCGCTGCTAAAGTGAGAGAGGGCTGGGGTTGTCCTCTCTCTCCCCAGGGCAGCCTGCATATTGAACACCTCACCCCCAACACCACCTCAGAACAATGATTTAAATAAAGAAAAACAAATCTTATTTGAGTTAAGGACCGGAAGCAATGCTGGGTAAATCTTTTAGTCAAACATACTGAAGCTTTGTTAATTCAATACTGGGCTCCCTATGACAGTGTATTTCACCAGCTTTTAGAAGTGAAACGAAATGAATTCTCAATGCAGCTGAGTGCACAACCATCTCAAAGAAGCCTTGGTAAAGTAACAAATCGCTTCATGTATATAAATATTAACTCCAAAACTACAGAAAATATAGGTATGTGTTACAAGTGGAACATTTATTTCAGAAGTCTTAAAATACAATCCCTATATACAGGTTGCATATAGAGGTTGCACCTCCATAAACCAGGATTCTCTCTTCCGGTAACATCTGGATTGCCTCAGGGCAAGAGGGCTAGCTGTTGAGAGCCCGGATCATGGTGGTAGCGGGGCGAGGGCCTCAGCAGCCCAGCAGCAGTAGCGGGGCCAGAGTAGTGGGTAAGAGGCAGCCTGGTAACCCATCTGGGGCTTGGGCAGCCTGTGCGTGCCAGCCCAACAGTGGGGTTGTGCCACAGTAGCCCAAAAGGGGCTGCATGCCAGCCTGGCAGTGGGGACAGAGCCATGGCAGTAGGCTGGCAGCTAGTCTGGGCCGCGGCAGCCCAGCAGGGGAAGCCCATCTGCAGCCACAGAGCTGGGGCCGCTGCAGGTTGGTAGCCCAATCAGGACCGCGTACCGGTAGATAGCAGACCGGTGCCACAGCAGCAGAGCCAGGGTTGCATAGTGTCGTGCCAGTAGTGGGACTGGAGCAGCATCTATGGCAACAGGGCTAGGGCAGCCGAGTCAGTCAGCCAGCAGTGGCAGGCTGAGGGGACTGGTGGCAGGGGACCTTCCCTGATTCAGCAAATTCCCTCATCCGGGACTGGTCAGGTCCCAAGGGTACTGGACCAATGAGATCCAACCTGTACCACGTCATCATGTCCTCTCAGAGAAAACATACACACTTCAGAAAAAACTAAAATTTCTACAGTGACTCAGCACAAAACTTAATATCCTATGTCAGGAATACATTAAGGAGCATTCCAACCTTCCTACTAGTGTTAACCACTGCCTCCTAAAGCAAATGCACGGGGCAAGGTTCTTGTAATCCCACCCCCCCCAAAATAAAGACTGCAATGTAAAATACAAAAACTTCTTTCAAATGCTATAATAATTTCAAGAGGACAATCTTCAGACTTTCACACATTAAGGAATATACGTAAAACCTAGCTTTCGACTTGGGAAGGTCTACACTAGTGGTTCTCAAACTGCGGTCTGTGGCTTGAGCTCGGCCCCACCTTGCAGCAGGGAGCCTGCGCTAATGCTCCAGCCTCGCCCTGCCCCCTGCCAGGTTTGAGTGCCAGCTTCTTGAGGCAGTCGGGGGAGCCCCTAACCTCCCTGCCAGATATGGCTTGTGGGGAAGAAGCAAAGCCAGAAGTGGCTCCATGCACTGCCACTCCCCCTCCCCCGGATGGGAGAACAGCAACGCATAAAGGCCCTGCCTAGAGACTTTACCTGCTGCTCCCATTGTCCAAAATCTGGCCAATGGGAGCAGCAGGAGGCCGTGCTTAGAACATGATGCCTAGCAGCAGCATGGGACATGAAAGCAAATAAGTGCCTCCCCTCCCACTCAAGCCTAGACCCCGCACTCCCACCCTGCTCCTGCACCGCACAACGCCAAGATCCTGCGCCCCAAACCTGCTCCTGCACTCTCCCCACTGGCCAGACACCCTTTCCCTTGCCCGTTCCTCCACCTCCCCCCCTTGCTCCTGCACCCTCCCTCCTGGCTAAACACCCTACTCCCACCCTACTCCTAAACTCTCCCCCCTGGCCAGATACCCTACCACTAGCCAGCTTCTGCACTGACCCTCTTGGCCAGGCAACCTACCCCCGTCCTACTCCTGAACTCTCCCCCCTGGCAAGACACCGTACTCTCAATTTGCTGCTGCATCCACCTTTGCTCCTGCACCCTCCCTCCTGGCCACACACTGCACCCTCCCTTGCTCCTGCTCCCTCCTCCTATCCAGACGCCCTGCTCCCAGCTTGCTTCTGCACTCTACCTCCCACCCAGACCTTGCAACCTCTCCCCTTTCTGCACCCCACCACCCTCCGCAATCCTGTACCCCATCCCTATCCCACTTGCTGGCAGCCCTGTCCTGCACACTGAACACCTCATTTTTGTCCCTTCCCCAGAGCCGAACGGGTTCCACAAAATCCACTATCTCTGAAATCCCAGAAAGTTAAATTTGGCCTATTGGAAGCCATGACCCTCAGTCCTCCCTGTCCTTTCCCCCTTGCCCTGTGGGGCAGGAGCACAAGAGGAGTGAGGTGTCTCACTAGCGGCCACATCAGTGAGGGTGGGGGTTTATGGAGGAGTTTTTTTTGCTTCTCACTTGTGTGGTCTCCAACTGATTTTTCTGTGGTCAGTGGCCCCCAACCCAAAAAAAAAGATTCTCCACCACTGCCATAAAAAAAGAAAACATTGAAACCTTTTGTGTTGGACAAAAATTAATATTTTCCTTTATTTAAAATGAAGTTTGATAAACTAACATGAGAAAGTTAAAACACTTAATCTGTTTAATAATTTAAATTAAACCGTTCTCCCTGGCTGCAGCACTAGCAAAATGGCTCAGGCATAATTATGTAATTAATGCTGAGTTTCCATTAGCAACTGGTGGTCTGAGGAAAGGTTTGTACTGAGGCAGGCGGGCCATTGGCCAATAAGTTTGAGAACCACTGGTCTACACTGAAAAGGAACTAAAACTATATCCAATGTACAGGTAAACAATGTGATAAAGGGAGTCAACAGCCATGTCCGGCCTGCATGGCCCATATATATTTTTAATTTTACATAAATATCTAAATTTGCAAGTGAGTTTCTATAACTGAGCATTAGTGTGTTACACAACCAGAATGGTGTTGTCATGTGCACCATAAACAAATATGTTAAAAAATAAAGTTGTCACTAGAAAGATAAACTATTCTGAAAAAGAAAACTTCAAAGTCACTAGCATTTTAGAAAAAAATACATGCCTCCTTTTACAGTAAGAGTTTACGAATACAGTTCCACTCCCACAAGTGCACATACAAACTTGCAAAGGTTAATCAGTTGAATCTAAGTTTCTTCCTATTTTACAAAAAATGTCATGCACAACTCAGTTAATCAGTAACAGAATGCATCTGAGCTGTACTAATTTTTTTTGGGGGGGGGGGGGGTTTAATGTGTAGGCTAAAATTCATTTTTTTATAAATAGAAGTAGTTACCTGTTTATATTCACCAACGCAGTTTTGGCAGCAGAACCTTTTCTGCTGACCGTCAATCGTAAGGATGTTGTTTCCAGCTCCTTTACTAGGCAAGTACTCCCCACAATGCTCACAGCAATTCATTATTAAACCATTCGCCATTCTGTATCTATTGAAGCAGTGGTCACTACACAGCTTATGGGTCATGTTCTTAAAGCTAACTTCATGTCGAATCTATAAAAAAAGATTCTTCATCAGCACACTACACTTGACAAATCACAAATTAAACAATATCAGGTCCAACTGAAATCCTAGATAATATCATGACATATGCATCTGAAATAACTACAAGAAATAAAGCAAACTCTATCTCCTTACAACCTCTGAACAAATCCCTAACCCCAGCTACTCTTGTGACTTTATAAGCCAATCCAAGGTCACAGGATGGGATTCACACAAGGTTGCTCAAGAGACTGGGGAGCTAATTTACACAAATTTGCATGTATTTTGTTCACTTTGTTGATAGTAAGCAGGATTTTTAATATGTTTGGCTTTTAATTTTCTATGGCTTGTCTTGGCAGCATTGTTATGTTAACTGGGCCCAGTGTTTCCATCCAGAATGTAGCAATCCCAACTCAGTAGAATTTGAATAGGAGTATATTGTACTATGTGAATCATCTGTATATTACTCTAGAGGATTCTCCAAAATATGCAATTAAAATAGAGAAAATCCTGAATTGTTTTGATGGCAACATTTGTATGTAATGTAACTGATACTGATCAGTACCAATTACTACTGGATTTGTGCTTTGAGAGCTCTCAAAATAGTTACTGAAAAATGAAATGAAATTGAGAGCAGTAACTGTTTGTAGTTTTCTCTCTTGTAAGAATACAAAACAACAGGGATCACCCAATTAAGTTAATAAAAATAAACAAAAACATAACATACAGTCAACCTGTGGGACTCATTGCCCTGGGATGCTGTGAAAACATCTAGTATATCTGGGTTCAAAAAAGAATTAAATAAGTTCATGGAGGATAGGGCCCATCAGTGACTGTTAGCCAAGATGGTCAAGGATTCAACCCCATGCTATAGGTGTCCCTAAGCCTCTGATTGCCAGATATTGGAACTGGATAACAGAAAACGGATCACTTGATAAGTGCGCTGCTCTAGTCATTCCCTCTGAAGAGTGCTGCACTGGCTAATGTCAGAAGACAGGATACTGGGCTAGATGGATTATTGATTGGTCTGACACAGTATGGTCCTTATGCTCTTATGGAGATCAACTCAACAAAGTTTCATAAAATTGTAAAATGACTAGCCTTCCAAAGATAAGCCAGACCTGCAATAAATCAGCCATGGAAATCAACTCCAAAATGTTAGCGACATGACTTAAAAAATTTAATGCATAACTGTCTTCATAGGTGTCTTCAATTTAAATACACAATAAAGACATTTACAAAAAGTAATATTAACCATTATAAAGCATGGCTGAAAAGGGAAAGAGCTATGCAACTGCTAAATATATTAAGCCTAATTACTACTGAAATACAAAAAAACCCCTGAATTTAAAAAAAAAAAAAAAATAGACATTTTACCACTTTTTCCAACTTTTTAAACAAATGTTCTACTACTACGCAATTTTAAAAAAGACCAAAAATTCAACCAGACCTCAGTTAGTTTACCACAGATAGTGCATCTTGACTTATTCAAGATTCCTTTTGAGGGATTATGCTTGTCTTCATAAAAGGACAAACACGATGTACTGCAAAACTCCTGGAAAGACTCACTGGAATCAACTTGAGCAACAATGGTGCCTTTCATTGTTGTTATATCTCTGAAAGAAAAAGCACTAGAGCATAAAATTTTTAAAATAGAATTTTATAACAATGTAATTAATTCTTCCCCCGCCTTATTATGCACTTTTAATTTCTCAGATTGTAAACAGCTTTTGGTTCTATGGTATTTTCAAGATGGTCCCCACTGTACTGAAACAACGATTCATTCCATCTGTTGCATTTATTTCTCTTGAGTTTAATACAACTTACTAAAATAAAAACAATTATGAGTAACATTACACTAACATTCCAAATGGACCTTTAAAACAAAGCAATTTCTATAATATATTTAAAAGAATATCAGGTTATGTATTTTTCCCCTACATTACTTTCAATATTAAAGATACAGTATTTGTAAAATAACTTTCACCAATGAGCAATTAATGGTTGTAAATATCCAACTTGCTTTATAAAATACATGCAAAAAAATTTAAGTTTTAATCACAAAACAGAGCGGGGGGGGGGGGGGGGAGTGGCTAAACATTCCATTGAGACAGCAATCTACTTTTGAACTAATCAAATTAATAATAAAAACTACTCTGAACTAGTCCTTCACTCCTATTCACTGCAAGTCAGTTGCGTTATTGTGTTCTGTGGCTAATGCAAGATACATTTGGTCTTCAGCCTCATGGTACATTATAAATCTCATGTTTTTATTGTTTGGTGTGTGCTGCAAAAAATATTAGGCAGAATATTAATTTATTATTATTTAGGTGTCATAGTGGACGACAAGCTAAATATGGGTCAACAGTGTGATACTGTTGAAAAAAAAAGAAAACATGATTCTGGGATGCATTAACAGGGTGTTGTGAGCAAGACACGAAAAGTCATTCTTCTACTCTTCTCTGCACTGATTAGGCCTCAATTGAAGTACTGTGTCTGGGCACCATGTTTCAACAAAGATATGGAGAAACTGGATAGCGTCCAGAGAAGAACAACAAAAATGATTAAAGGTCTAGAAGACATGATATATGAGGGAAGACTGAAAAAATTGGATTTAAGTTTAGAAAAAACAAGAATGAGAGGGGACATAACAGCAGTTTCAAATATCTTGAAAGGCTTTACAAGGGAGAAAAAATTATTCTCCTTGACTTCTGAGGATAGGACAAGAAGCAATGGGCTTAACTTGCAGCAAGGAAGGTTTAAGTTGGACATTAGCAAAAGCTTTCTATCAGGATGGTAAATAGATGTTAAGACTATTCATTCTTGTAATCTGCATCATCACACCCTTGGAATCACCACAGAATTAGTTGTAGAAATGGGGAGTCGAAAAAGAAGAATTAGCCATAAACAGTGTTTCCTTGTAAGCGGTGCACTTGTGCAGCCACTCAGGAAAGAGTCAAATGCTGCCCAGCTGATTAGCAGAGCACTCACTGCTAAGTTTTTTCCCTACTTGTGGTGCACATAAAAATCTTCATTCTGCACATGAATGGAAAAAATCTGCACATGGTTAGAAAAGATTAGAGGGCACATTGGCTCTGAGTAAGGCTCTGTGCACTTCATGGAAGTCATGGATTCTATGACTTCTGCAGCAGTCAGTACGCCTGGAGGGGGGGCCATCTGAGCAGCTCAGGCAGACCTCCAAGCCAGGTGCACCAGCCACTGCTGAGGCAGTCTTGGGGCTCCCCACATTCCAGTAGCAGGAGTTTGGGTGTGGGGCAATCTCCAAAATGGTGACAGTGACTCCCTTTGCTCAGCTCCTAGCTCCACGTGCCTGCCTCCCCATATTGGCAGTCCTTTCATGCTATTCCAAATGCATGCTAACGGGAGCTGCAGAACCAGGGCTTTAGATAGATCAGAGGCAGCACATGGAACTGAGAGCTGGAGGCTGTACACTTCCCAGGAGCTGTGTAAGGAGCCTGCCCCAGCACTCATCACCTCCTCTCCCAGAACATCCACAGCACCTCCAGGATCCCCTCTTCAACTCTTAGACAAGGGTATGTAGTAAGTCATGGAGAGGTCACAGGCTATGATTTTTTTGTTTTCTGAACTGTTGATGATTTTACTAAAAATACCCATGACTAAAAAGGAGCCTTAGGCATGAGTTCTGAATATCTTAATCCTGAGAGAGGAGAGATTAGATTAAAATCTTGTTTATAAATAGCATCATTAGCTGTCCAATTTACAGTTTTAGAAGCAGCTAGAAGGTGTACTATTTAATTGCATTTTTAGTCAGTCATTTCATGCAAACTATGTGAGATTCTTATTTTCTATACTTGGCCGAAGACACAAACTATCCCCAAAGGGGATTTAATACACAAAGTTGTTTCTTTACAATTAACAGTATAGTTCTGAATCAAAAGTCAAGACCCCTTCACACATTATCCATAAATCTGAAGGCATATTGTGATGCAGTCAATGTGGCCTTCCTGGCTCCCTGCGGGAGGCCCCAGACACCCTACCTCAGTAAAAAGAGCAGCAAAGACGGGTCCTCCATGCCTGTCTAGCAAGGCTGGATAGAAGCAGACACTTACAGCCCAGCAGGCCCAGATAAAAGAGGCTGGAGGAATTGAGCAGGTTGGTACCAGAGGAGCAAGGTAAGGTTACTCATGGCTGATCAAAGGCGCTTAAGAGAGAACCAAAAGATTAGTTCTGGTGGCATTTGCATTCAGCAAATGAGAACTTCAGCCCTGAGGTAAGGGTTAAGAGAAAGGGACTATGTGGGGGAAAGGCCAGGGATACTAGCTGTAAGCTGGAGGCAGCAGTACATGGCTGTCATTTATAGGGTCCCTGAGTTAGAACCCAGAGTACAGCAGACTTCCAATAATCCAGCACCTTTGGGACCTAGGTGGTGCCAGATTATCGGATATGCCAGAGTATCAGGAGGTACTCCGGTGGGGGGCTGTGACAGGTCTGCCGGGACCCACACTGCATCCGGGGGAGGGGGGGGGGGTGGAACGGCACGGCGAGGGGTAAACCCTCCACCATTTTGCAGGAAGGCAGGGGAAGCCCCGCTCCACCGCTGAGTTTCCCTGGGAGGGGAGCGGGCTCCCCACCCCCCAGACTGCAGTAGTTATCGCCAAGCAGGGGGGTGATGGGAGGTACTGAGGGACCAACCCGGCAGCACCCCAGCTGCTCTGCTGCGCAGCTTCCCCAAGTCCGCCGCTCGTCAGTTTCAGCAGCGGCAGCGGCGGACTTGGGGCAGAGGCGGAGCAGAGCAACTTGGGTGCTGCTGGGTTGGTCCCGCAGCGCCGCCCCTCACCCCCCCACTGCTCAGCGATAACTACTGCAGTCTGGGGGGTGGGGAGCCCGCTCCCCTCCCAGAAACTCTCGGCAGCTGCACGGGGCTTCCCCCGCCTTCCTGCAAAACAGTGGAGGGTTCGCCCCCCACCCGGACACAGTGCGGGTCCCAGCAGACCCGACACAGGGGTATAATCCCCTTCCCCTCTTCTTCCCTTTCCCAGCCGTGAGCGCCCATGGGGCTCAAAGCAGCTCCAACTGTCCAGCTGGGCAGAGCACTTCCGGGTTCCAGTTGGTGCCGGACTATCGGGAGTTCTGGACCACTGGATGCCGGACAATTGGAGTTTTACTGTAGTATGCAGAACCAGGTGCCATCACTAGGAATATGGCCTAAGCCCTGAGAAGGGAACAAGAGTTGTTTAGAAGCCCAAGTGAAGGACTGGATTAAAAACCCAAGCAAAGCACACCCAACTACTAGGAGGCACTCATGAGGAGTGAGTATCCCCCATCACCCAACATACTTAGACTCTTTTCATCTGAGAATGCAGAGCCTACTAAATAAAAATATTCATATTCATCAAGGAAATGTAAAAATATGCCTTAAGCCACCGATACCACATACTGTAAGTTAATTTTAACTCTTTCAAATCACGTACTTTAAAAAATGCATAATAAACATTATTTACAGTTATTCTGCTTCCAATTAATTCCCTTAGAATTTATCATGTATTACATGTGCATGTAACACACTAGATTATACAGCAACACTGAATGAATACAGAAGAGGGAAAGCTAAGCTGAACACAAATATCTTAAAGAAAAAGTATGTTGAGATATCATATACTGTGTAACTATTTTATAATCAAATGTTGCTTGAGTACAATTTTTAAGTTCCCACAGTGGTTCTTTTAGGCATTCAGAGTAATGAATCAATAATAAATTTCAAGGGGAAGTATTTATGTCTAGTGTTCTGCATTTTCAGCTTTTATTTTTTAAAAATTACAAAAACTATTTAGTGTTTATTTTCTGAAAATTAAAGCCAGGTATGAAGGTATTTTTTTATCTCTCAGAGAATAGCTTTTCGAGAAATCCTGGTTTGTGTACATTCACTTAATTTTCTTTGAAGTATTCTCACTCACGTTGAGCCTCTTGCTGATTTGGAGGCAGTATAAATAAATGTTCTCCATCAATAATATCAGGGGGTGCACTCAAAGCCTGCCATACCACTCTGCTGAAGTTGGGAAGTGTGTTTTGATGACTATTCCAAAAAGCCAGTGCAGCAAGTTTCATATTGTCAGGGTTAGTCATGTTCATGTAAGTAGTAAATTCTCCTTTGAAATGTGAAATTCCATCTTTAGTGGCAAATGGTTGAAACACTCTAGCATAACTGTCACTGTCTGCTGCACAATTCACCTGGATGACACTCCAAAAAGATTCTGTGGCACCAAATGCTTCAGGATTCAAATTATGGGCTACTCTACTCTCCCATTTCTGTGCCAAGAGTTCTGTTAAATATTTTAAACACTTGTAGTGTATTCTCGGTTTCCCAGGTTCCGAAAGATTTCTAGAAACAGCTGGGTTTTCTTGTTGTATGTTTCTCCTGTAGCTTTTGTGCTCAGTTCAGCTAAGATTTTGGTTGTCAGGGTCTGAAAAACATCTGCACTGGAAAATGTGTTGGCAGTACTCATAGAAAACACTGGAGTTTTCTCTGTTTCACACAGTGATTCCAGATTTTCAACAATGAACTTTATGATGGTGTGCAGAATCTGGTGGTCATTTTGGTTAATTGCCAGTCTCTTCAGTGTTTCTGCTTTAGAAACAACGAACTCAAGATGATATGAGAGATGCATTAGCACAGTCCATGTGTTATTTACATGACAGACAGCAAAACACATGCTCATCCACCAATTGGCAAAACAGGGATAGGTAATTGGTAGTCAGCTCTGTACTCGTATCATGCTGTGTAAAACAAAGCCTTCAACCTGTTTGCATGCTTCAAAATAGCCCCAAATCCAATGATGCAAGATTTCGCATCTTTCATTTTTTCTGTAGCAACAGTTGCAGACAGCGCAACATTAATCAGATCAGCAGGTCAGGCAATATGTAGCAACTACAGTTTCTCATAGAGTTTAATAACTTAGCCATGTAAGAAACAGAATCTTTGTTAACTGTGGCAACGTTTTCCCAAGTTAGTTGGTAAATCTCAAATGTGTCAGTTATTGGTGTGTCAATTAAAGTGCTGTCAGCACTGGGGATGTCACATCAGCACAAAACAAGATGGGTTTATTCTCTTTGATATTAATAAAAAAAAAAAAAAAAAAAAAAAAAAAAAGGGGCCAAGCATCAAATAGTCCAAAGCATCACGAGAATCATCAAATCAGACTAGATGCCACATTTCCATCAATTTGTTCCATCAATTTAGATATAAAGCATTATCATTTCTTTCACGTACTTATGAGTGAGGATGTCTGCATTAAGAAGGATTTTTGCTTCTGGACAGTACTGTCACAAAATCATCAACAGGCACCTCTGCAATTAATTGCAATTGTCCGGCAAAACAAAGACTATGAACAAATTCATTGACACAGTAGTGCTGTGTCCTCTCTTTCATTAAAGCCCTGGTAAAAGCGCTTGTATTGATTGTTTATGCCATAGCTCAATTTCTTCCTTAAGCTTCATGTCACTTGCTTTCAACATGCTCCTTTATTCTTTCAGTATGAATACTGACCTCAGGGCTGAAGTACTTGCAGCATAATGCATCCTCTTCACTTCGGTCTTTACTTTTCTTGAAAATTTTGAAGCTCTGATTTTTTTGTATTTTGGTATAGATTTGCATTTTCCCCCCCATGTTTTCCTCTTTACCTTAACTACCTTTATCTGTAGAGGGCTAATTGTTTAAATTTTGCACCACTCTAAATGAATACAAAGAAATAGGCTGGCACCATGTATCTGTCAGCCAATCATAGCGCAATATTGTTTGATTTGCTGCATGTATGTTCTGAATTTTACACTGTGGAACTGCATCAATCTCAGAATTGCAGGACACAACAATAATGCAAAGCAGGGGTGGGGAACCTGAGGCCCAGGGGTTGCATGTGGTCCCAGCTTGCCTGGATCTGGCCCCCGAGACTCAGGGTCCCCCCCAACACTGGGAAGCCTGTGCTGGTGCTCCAGCCACCTCGCTACCCCACAGCGGAGCTGGAGCACACAAAATCTATTAGGCTGGACGCCCGTAGGCTCTGGTGTGCGAGGGAATGATGTGGGGAGTGTCTTTCTCCTTTTCAGTTGGGACCATGTCAGTGAGTTCGCACTTGTGTGCGGCCCCCAACTGATTTTTTTTGTGGGTCAGCAGCCCCTGACCCAAAAAAGGTTCCCCACTCTGATCTATGACATTAGTGTTTAACCAAAATAAGTACCCCTCCCCCAAAAATTAAGCGGATTGATAAGTGGATGTAAATCAATTTTTAAAAACCTTTTAATTAGCCCCCAATATATCTATGAAAATTAATAAAAATTGAATATACAGAACACTGTCTAAATATATTTAAAGACCTCTATAATACTGCCCATATTACACAGCCTTGAACCCACAATGGAGTGAAACCCTTAAGCTCTCACTCATTCCTTCACTATTTCAGCTCTACTTTCTATAGCTTCAACATGGCACCATTCTCCAGACTCCTGTAGGTAGGTGCCTACCCCGTCACACATACAGAGAAGTGTGATCCATCAGTTAATCTCACAAACACTTGCACTGGTGTCTCAATGATTTTAGGATTGAATTCTCAATTCCCAGGCTTCAAGACTACATATATTTGTAGTAAACCGTCTCATAGGCTTGCTGGCTTATTGTTCCTCTCCCGTTTCCTTCCAGCCATTGCCTAGGCCAGGGCCTTCCCCCATAATTCCCAGTTGATGGAACAGTCTTCCTATGTTTCTCTGCCACATCTTTCCAAATCTCAATTTTTTTCTCCTACGCATTTGCCTCTTGATCATCTTTTCCCTCTTACAACAGAAGCATTTATACAATACAATTTTTGTTATTTTTCTTGTGAATCAATGCCATGTTGTTTACTGTACTATATTGTGTAAACTTTTAGAAATGATTTATATGAAAAAAACTAAATCAAAATTACTGATTTGTATATTTAAAGTGAAGAAACTCCCTGTAGTGACTCAGCATGGCCTCCCGCTGATCCAGAGGAGGAAACTCTCCCAAAAACCTCTTGGTGGGCGGTGCCAGGACCATTCAGTCCCACCCACAGGAAACAGGAAGGCAGGGCTGAAGATATAAAGAGAGGAGCTCCAAGCTCAGTTAGAGCTTGGCTGCCGAGCAGAGCAGAGGCTCTTACCCAGCCCCAGCGGAGGAAGGCCTTGCCATGCTGCCTTCCAAGGGAGGATTGGGCTGAGCCGCCTGGGCCACTTCCAGGCCCTGAGCACTGGCCTAGACTGCCATGGCTGCCACCAGACCCGGATAACTGCAGAAGCCTCTGCCCGGGCCCACAGACTTACCCAGACCTCCAGGACCCTTGCTAGGCCCCGCCGAGTGGGCTGGACCACCTGGACCCTTACCCACACAGGATCCCGAGCCTACAGACATGCTGCTGGAGCCTCCGTCCCCAGCCAACACCGAGGAGCAGCATCCGAGCCAGTTGGCCCCCAAGGGGAACAGGGATGTGGCCCAGGAACAGCCAACCCCGGGGCGGCTGAGGAAATGGAGGTCAGCTGGGCAGCGTGTTGCGACTCAGATCCCCACTGATACACAAACTTGGACAGCGCGTCGCGGCCTGGATCCCTGCCAACTCAGTGACCGCGGTGCTGCCACTACTAGGGCCCTGGGCTGGAACGCAGTGGAGCAGGTGGGTCTGCATCCCTCCCTACCCCCACCCTTCCCTTGGGTGGCAGGTTCCCTCTGTAGGGAAAGAAGGGGGTGCTCTCTGCCAACAAGGAGACCCAACCCCTGGCTCAGCTGCACCTTGAACCTTTTGGGACCACTTACTTGTTTAATTGTCTATTTGTTGCCCCAGCCTGAGCAAGGCCCTGGGCTCAAACTGCGGACCAGTTTAACAGAAACTGTTTAACTCTTATTTGCTGCCCCGCCCCAAATGCGGGCGTAGCCTCTAGACAGTTGCCTGGGTTACCAGAGACTGATTGTTTATCGGCTGCCCCGGCCCGAATAAAGGCATGGCCTTTAGAACTAATATTTGGCCTGCAGTCAGGCCTGAGGCCCCAAACTCTGGAGCTTGTAGGGTGTCAGTAAGGCCTCCCACTGACACAAACTATTATACTGCCCTGTTCTGCCTTATTCTGAATTAGAGAGTTGACAGTCAAGGAGAGGTACTGTACTTTACTTGACTGCCTCTATACATGCTATAAAAACAGGGTTAGTCATTTTCAGCCAACGTTATGATGGTCGTACACTGTGTGGAAAAATATTTTTGTAGTCAGCTATTAGAAGTTCCAGACAGTTATTGGAAATCGTCTTAACAGTCATAAAACAAATATTTTTGCATTTAAGTATTAAGGGAACAAGAAATAAAACACCCCTTACTTTTTGCACATAACACAAAGTTTCTTTGGAGCAGGTTTATGTGAAAATGATGAGAGGCAGGCAGTAGAACAAAACAGGTGAGCTGATCCTTTCCGCTGATATGCAGTCTGTCCCTTCTGCAAGGGCTTTTTGCAATTTGCACATGTGACTTTAACTTGTTTAGAAGGCTGTTGTTGTGCAGAAGGCTGGAAAATCTGTTTAGGAAGCGAGGCCACTGGTGACAAGGAATCCACACCTGGTTGCTTCTGATTTCTAGGGAATGAAGCTGACTGGGATATCCAGGAATCTTAAAAATACAAAATAAATAGAAAATTAAGTGAATAAACATTTTCCAATATTCCCTCAGATTTGATTATATTAGGACAATTCGCTAACAAGTGATTAGAGGCATATGTAAAATAATTTAAAGAACATGCTGAGTCAGTATATTTAGATCAATGGCACTGTTCTCTGCCATCACAGGAACTCCCAAAACAGGAGAGCATCTCAAGGCAGCCATTTCCTAGACAAGGAGACACCAGAGTACTTAACACACCAGTAGTTGTCTGCAAATTGGTTTTGAACCTGTAAACAAACATATAATCATGCCACATGCAGTTAAAAATTAGCCAGAAATGTCAAAGCAGAACTTTCAATTTGAAGATTTCATCAATTAGAAATTTCCATTTTCTAAAATATTACTGAAGGTTTATAAACTTGTATCGATCAAACATTTAACCAACTTCAGTTATCAAAGATACTAGTCATTTTTTATTTTAAAAGCAAACCATCTACAGAAAATCTAAGGAAAAAATCACAAATAAAGTGGTTAGAACAAGGTAAAAATTATTCTGATTTAAAGCTTGCAGTATTACATACAAAAATAGATTTGCAACTTCTGAATTAGTTTCCCAGTCCAGCCTCTCTGGCCCCAAGTCTGGTCAGAAGATTTCTGTATTACAATTAAAGACATGCAAAAAGTAGATTTACACCAATCGCCACATGTACCTATATGATTCCTATGGGAAGCATTTTCTGTTTTACTCTAAAACTCAGTTTAAGGCAATAACTACCAAAAAGGTGGCGAACCTTTTTTAGGTCAAGGGGCCATGCAGAAGTGAGAAGTCCGCAACTGACAAGGAGAAAGACACTCCGCACACTACCCTCCTACACCAAAGGCAAGTAGATTTTGTGTGCTCTAGCCCCACAGGCTCCCCAATACTAGGGAGCTCAGGAGCCAGATCCAGTTAAGCCGGGGCCACATCTGGCCCCCAAAACCTTAGGTTCCCTACTCCTGAATAAGGACAATGGAAATCTGCAGGCTAGAAAAAACTGATGCATTCTCTAGACTTTGGTCTTCTCAGTAGGGATCAACCAACTTTGAATTAATAGTCCAAGTCCATGCAGTAAATTCCTCCAATGAGTATTCTCTCCTCCCACCTAGCTCTGAACAACACAATGCCAGAATACAGAGACACTCTTAGACAATCAGTTATTCTATAGTTTAGCATGTTGCAGGGCTATGTGAATCATAATTCAATTTGTCCCATAGGAAATGAACTAAAAAAACCCTGTGTCTATGAACAGAATTTTTAGTATCTTGCTTAGATTCGGAAGACAACATTCTAGCAAAACTATTCTCCTACAAAGCCCTCTTTCTAGGTACTTCTCCAGAATTTAAGTTTCCCTTGCACAAACTGCTGTTGGAAGTGTGCACCTCATCCCATCAGTGAGGCATCCATCGTAATTTGTTTGAACAGCTGGTCCCAGTGGAAAGACACCCCACTGCAGAGGTTGTGTGCCTGTGTCCACCATTGTAGGGAAGTGAGGACTTTTAGGGGAGGAAAAATGTGCCTGTGGATCCGACAGCTGGCTGGTGTGTACACTTAAGAGATCCAGTGTTGGAAACAGCAGAAGCGCAGCGTGACATGATGGACCACATATGCGGTAGCCACCATGTGCCCCATAAGTTTGAGGCACATTATGATGGGTACCGTTGGGCTGGTGGTAATGATTGTAACAAGGTTTCTTATATTGTCGAAACGGTGGTTGGGGAGATAGGCTCGAGCTGTTGTGGAGTCTATATGAGCCCCTATGAACTCCAAACATTGTGTGGGGTGTAGTATGGATTTCTGCTCATTGATAATGAAGCCCCGTGACTGAAAAGTGGCTTTGTGAATGCAATCATGTCTTTGATGGTCCGTTGTGAGGGACCTCGGACAAGACAATAGCCTAGATAAGGGAGTATTGTGATCCCATTGCATCTTAGATATGCCGCAGCCACCTTTTCCAAGTGTCTTGGAAAAGACTCTGGGGGCAGAGGAGAGTCTAAATGGGAGGACTCTGTATTGAAAGTGGGCTGAAGCGACCGTGAGTCGTAGGAAGCACCTGTGTGCAGGGTGTATTGAAATGTAAAAACACGCATCTTGAAGGTTGAAGGCTGTGAACCAGTCCCCCTGTCCAGTGCTGGAATTATTGTAGCGAGCATGTCCATTTTGAAGCGTTGCCTGCGAAGATATTTGTTTAATTGGCACAGGTCCAAGATAGGTCTCCAATCTCCTGTTCTCTTTTCGGTGAGAAAGTAGTTCGAATAAAACCCCCTCCCCCCTTTGTATTTTTAGGGCACCCGCTCTATGGCTCCTATTTTGAGGTGGTGTAAAACCTCCTGGCAGAGCAGAGTCTCATGAGAGGGGTCCCTGAAGAGGGAGGGAAAAGGTGGGGAGATTGGAGGAATTGCTATGAAGGGGATAAAATAACCACAGCTGACGATTTCTAGGACCCACTGATCTGTAGTGATTGCTACCCACTGACTGTAGAAAGGGCACAGGCGGTGGTGAAATATATTGCGCTCGCCTGGTACTGTAATCGGAGGTCGGACAGACCCTTGACCAAATTTTCAAACGTGCTGCCTCAAGGCCTGGGTCACAAAAGAGCAGTTGTTGACGGCTCTCTTTCATTGGTTTTGTGGTCTAAAGCAGTTTTGCTCAAAGGGTTGGTATTGGTGTTCTCTAGTGAAGGTTGTCCCCCTGTGTCTTTGATACAGTGTGTAACACTTTCTTCGGTAAGGGGGAGTATACATCCCCAATGTGCGAAGGGTAATGCACTTGAGACTTTGCCGGCTTGAAGTGCCGGGCTCATCTCCTTTGCTAATTCTTGAAGTGAGTGAGGCTGGTGAGGGTCTAGTTTCTGAGTGTGTTCTCTGAGAAGAAGGGCTTAGCTGTTTGCCCTGAGGAAAAGTTGCGCTCGAGCCCTTACTACCCCTTGATAATTATGGGAGTCTAGGGCTCTATCCATAGACTGCATGCACGCTGTGAGTTCCCTTTCTTTGAAAGCTCTTGTTGTGAGGCTACAGCAATGGACACAATTGTGAGGTACATGTGTGTTCCCCAAACAGCGTATACATTCACTGTGGGCATCAGAGGCTAAAATAAATTCTCTGCATTTACCGCATCTTTTCTCCTTAGGAGAGTCTGGCATGTCTCCCAGAAGCTAACTGTAATTGTACAAGCAGCGCTGACTGCACATGGGTCGTTGGTTCCTGTTTCTTTTCTTTTGCTTGCTGCAGCTTGCCACTGTGCGGCGGTAAAAGCTGGGAGCGGCGGCTTGTTGTTTTCTGTAAAGAAAAGGGAGTCCTGAGTGCCTCAGGACTATCTATGCTGATAAAGTGGTTCTGCTTTGTCTTGCAGAGCACACTGAGGAGGAGAGAATTGAGCTCTGTCTGTGGCCGAGGTTGGTGAAGAAGGAACTGCGGAGAAGCGGGCTGTGCGCGCTACTTCAAAGGCGGGAGCACCCCTCTCCGCTCGCACATGTGCAGCCCGCCCAATCACTGCTCTCAAAGTCTCCAATCTATGGTGCTGGGATGAGCGTGACGCCAACTGCGGCGTACCCATGGGGACATCACTCGAAGAACAATATGAGACTATACCACCAATATTACCTAACTGATGCTTCATGGGCCCTATGGTTTGCACTTTGCTTTCAACTGAGACCCCAACTTGCCACTCATACCTTCTAGTGCCTCGCCCCTTCCACAAGGCTGCAACTGTCCTTGAGATTCCCCTTACATCTTAAGATTTCAAGTGGACTTCCCTCTTTTCTGAAAGGGAAATACCATAAAGCGTAGAAACAGTAAAGCTATGTCTACTCTACCAGGTTATTTCGAAATAAGGGTTTTTTTTTAAATAACTCTGAAGTAACTATTTCAAACTAAGCTTATTCCTCTTCACAAGCAGGAGTTATTATTTCAAAATAACAAGCCCACTATTTCAAAACAACAGGCTTGGTAGTGTGGACGCTCACCTTGTTATTTTGAAATTAGGGGAGTTAACTATTCCCCTAGACCTCAGAAGGTGGAGGGAAGGGTGAGGGCTGGGCACAAGGACTAACATCTTTCCCAGCCCCTCGCCCTGAAGGAAAGAGGCAGCAACAGCAGGGCTAGATATCTCCTGAGTAAGAGGCCTGCCCTGTTAGGACTCAGACCTTTCAGCTGCAGGTGTTGTCTGCAGCCATTACCAGGGGCGGGCTTAAAGCCAGGAGGCCGCCTCTGGCAGCAGGCTGCTGCCAGCGGACCACCCCTAAGGGGCAAGCCAAAGGGGGCTGCCCTTTGGGGGAGCCCTTCAGGGGCAGATCGAGGGCAAGGGTGGGTGTTGTGATGGTAGCAGTTTTGTATGATACTATAATTATTGAGTGTGTGTTTGTGTGTGCTGGTGACAGCAGCACACTGTTGGTTGTGTAGTGACCTATTCAGTCCCTGGTGAGAGCAGGCAAGGGTTCTTGGTGAGAGGAAGTTCGCTTTACCTGCCCAAACTGAAGGTTTGTGTTTGTTCTGTTCCCTCCCCCACCCCTATTATGTGCTTTGGCACAGATGGGGTGCCTAAGGGGGAGGGCTCAGATGGCATCGTAGCAGTTGTGACAGGTAGGAGAAGATATGGACGTAAGATACGGACTGGCCAGTCAAGGGAAATGAGGCTTAGACAGTTATGTGCTATTCCTTTTCCAGTCCTGTTCCTAGCCTCAATAATTCTGGGAACTTTAATACCTGGCCCTCAGCCCTGAGGGTGCTGCTGCTGAATGCCAAGTCAGTATCCCAGAAGACAGCTGTCATCCATGATTTAATCCTGGATGAAGGGGCTGACCTGGCTAGTATCACTGAGACCTGGCTGGGAGTGGAGGGAGGCATTGACCTTTCCCAATTGTGCCCAGCTGGGTTCTCAGTACAGCATCAGCTGTGGCTTACTGGTCGGGGAGATGGGGTGGTGATTGTCTATCAAGATACAATCTCACTGGCTAGAGCCCTGATCCAACAAAGTGTTAGATTCGAGTGCTTGTACTTGATGGTGGGTGGCTGGGACAGGTTGGGTATACTGCTTCTGTACCATCCACCTCGCTGTACGGCAGATACTCTGCTCGAGCTGGCTGACATGGTCTCAGACATGGCACTGAGGACCCTAAGGCTTCTGGTCTTGGGGGACTTTAATATCCATAACGAGGCTATTCTGTCTGGTCCGGCCCGAGATTTTATGGATACCATGACCACCCTAGGACTATCCTAAGAACGAACTAACTAAACGCATGTTGCAGGTCATACGCTCGATTTGGTTTTTTGGACTAAGGGTGATAGAGTTCTTGGGATAAGGGATGTGGCTACACTCCCTTTGTCATGGACTGATCACTACCTGGTCAAGTTTAGACTATCTGATGACCTTCCCCTCCACAGAGCCGGGGGAATGATTAAGATGATCCGCCCTCAGAGGCTGATAGATCCGGAGGATTTCCTGAGGTTCCTGAGGGATTGTTCAGCCGTTATGGCAAATGGTCCTCTAGATGCCCTAGTCCATACATGGAACAACAAAGTAGACCGGGCAGTTGATATGATTGCTCCTAAGCACCCTCTTCATGCTAGTCAAGCCAAGTTTGCTCCCTGGTTTTCTGAGGAGCTGATGGCGGCAAAACAGTCTGTGCAACGGCTAGAACGCCACTGGAGGAGAACTAAAGCTGAGTCCAATCGATTGAGGGTTAGAGCTGAATTGCGAGCTTACTCTGTGGCGGTGCTGACAACGAAGAAAAGCTACTTCTCCACCCGTATCGCGTCCGCACAATGCCGTCCAGAGGAACTGTTTCAAGTAGTGCAGAGCCTTTTGCAGTCTGGCACTCATGACGAAATGGAGGAGCTCTTGGCCCCCCGCTGTGATCTGTTTGCGAAGCACTTTGCAGATAAGATCGCTCGCATTCAGTCAGATTTGGACTCTGGTTGCTACGTAAGTGGGGCACAGAATGTGTTGAGCGCACCACCCAGTCATTTTTCTCTGGATCAATTTCAGCTATTGCAGACTGAGGATGTGGACAAGGTGCTTAGATGAGTGCGACCAAACACATGCTCACTTGACCCCTGCCCTTCATGGCTTATTAAATCTAGCCAGGGATGACTGGCTGGGTCCAGGGGATTATTAATGAGTCTTTTAGATCCGGTATGGTTTCCGCCACCTTGAAAGAGGCAGTGATAAAACCGTTACTCAAGACGACTTCCCTGGACCCACATGATTTAAATAACTGTCGCCCAATTGCTAATATTCCCTTCCTGGGCAAGGTACTCAAGCGGGCAGTGGCGTTGCAACTCCAAGCTTTCTTGGAAGAAACAGATTACTTAGATGCATTTCAGTCTGGCTTTAGGCCTGGTTTTGGAACTGAAACCGCCTTGGTCGCCCTGGTAGATGACTTACACCGGGAGATAGACAGGGGGAGTGCATCCCTGTTGATTCTCTTAGACCTCTCAGCAGCTTTTGATACCATCGACCATGATATCCTTCTGGGACGCCTGGTGGAGTTGGATATTGGAGGCACTGTTTTACAATGGTTCTGGTTCTATCTGTTGGGATACTTTCAGAAGGTGGAACTAGGGGGCTGCTATTCAACCCCATGGCAATTGTGCTATGGGGTCCTGCAAGGTTCCATCTTGTCCTCTATGCTGTTTACATGAAGCCGCTGGGAG
Organism: Rafetus swinhoei; assembly: GCA_019425775.1. NCBI lineage: Eukaryota > Metazoa > Chordata > Testudines > Trionychidae > Rafetus > Rafetus swinhoei. The sequence continues at coordinate 44,389,132 of CM033437.1, read as the reverse complement.
GTCATAAGGAGTTTTGGAGGACGGTGCCATCAATATGCAGATGACACCCAACTCTATTTCCCTGTGACATCAGAACCAGGTGCGGAGGTGACTGATCGAAATCAGTGTCTGGAAGCGGTAATGGTTTGGATGAAGTCAAACAAGCTGAAGTTGAATCCAGATAAGACTGAGGTCCTGTGGACCAGGAGGCCATCTGTTCGGGAATGTGGCGTGGCACCTGTTCTAGACGGGGTTACTCTCCCCATGAAAGAACAGGTATGCAGCTTGGGATTCCTCCTGGACCCTTTTTTAACATTTGAAAATCAGATTCCTTCCGTGCCCAGGAGTGCTTTTGGGCAGCTTCGTTTGATCCGCCAGCTGCGACCCTTTCTGAACAAGCATGAGTTCGCTACAGTGATCCATGCTCTTGTTACATCTAGACTGGATTACTATAATGCACTTTATGGGGGGAGGGGGGGAGCCTCTAAAGAGCCTTCGGAAACTTCAACTGGTTCAGAATGAGGCTGCTCGGGACTTAACTAATACTCGTTATACGGAGCACATTATGCCAGTGCTTCGGGCAGCTGCACTGGCTTCCAGTATGTTTCCGGGCACAATTTAAGGTTTTAGTTATGACCTATAAAGCCTTAAATGGGTTGGTTCTGGGGTATCTGAAGGACCGTCTTCTCCCATATGAACCTGCCCTGGGATTGAGGTTAGCTGTGGAGGCTTTGCTTCGTGTTCCCCTACTTGTGGAGATAAGATTAACATCTACGCGGAACAGGACCTTCTCAGCTTTTGCTCCCAGGCTGTGGAATTCTCTTCCTTGGGATATTCGCATGGCGCCAACGCTAGCATTGTTTCGGCGTTAGGCTCAAGCCACCCTTTTTACTCGTGCTTTTATTAATGTTTGAGTCTGTATGTATATGTCCCTCTTCTCTATATGTTTTTAGCAGGTTTTATGTCCCTCTGGGGGGTCTCATTTTAAATTTTTATATATATTTGTATTGTGTTTAAACATTTTTTTGTAAGCCGCCTCGAATGTTTTAAATAGAGAGGCAGGGTAAAAATATTTAAATAAATAAATTTCTAAAAAACTCCCCAGTGTAGACATGCCCTAAGCATCTAACCTTAACATTGGACTTCTCACTTTTCCTCTTTTGTCTTTCTTTACTCCACTCTCTTCTCCTTCATATTTGCACTCCATTCACTTTATCCTTCTTTGCCAACTCTCTTCCCCCTCATCCTTCAGTCTCTCACCACTTTTTTCTCCTTCATCTTTCCCGGTATCCTCCCTTCCTTCCTCAAAATCATTCCTAAAGCCTATCTCAGAACAAAATAGTGTCTAACCATCCATGGTTCACTCCCAAGTCTCCATTTCTTCAAGTTGCTCTCCTCCTCATACTAACAGTGCTCTGTTAGGAAACATCCTCCCCTACCCGTTACTGTCTGCCTTCTGTAATGCCCTCCTAGAGTGACAGACTGATACTGCTAGAGTTTATTGCTCTCAGGCATTCTTTTTTAAAGGCTGCTCCCTAGTGACGGGGTATATCAACCTTGAATCGGGGCTGCGAGGGTTAACCCTGGATACCTGGCAGAGGAAGCCTCGCTCCCTCACCCCCAAGCCCTGCTGGGCATGCTCCAGCTGCAGGCCAGGTATAAAGGCCTGTGGAGCAGTTCAGTCAGGGCTGGCTACTGATGGGGGAGGAGGTTCCTGAGGAGGAGCTGCAAATGGACCAAGATGAAGGGGCTTCTCCTGCAGCCTCCAGAAGTGAAAAGCGGAGAAGGACTGCACCGGAGAGACAGGTAGGAGGAAGTAGCCCACAGAGGGGAGTTGTACCCCAGGAGCTCAGCATGGGACTGGGTCCCCTACTCCATCCCCGTCAACCCCACGTGGGGATTGCTAGTGACTCTGGCTGCTAGGCTATGCTGCCCTATGGGAAGAGAGTACTGCTATTAACTCTGGATGCGCGCCATGCTGCCCTGCATGAAGGGGAAGGTTTACTGACTCTTGCCATTGGGTCCCATGCCCCTGCAAAGGAGGGCATTGTTACTGACTCTGGCTGCTAGGCCTAACTGCCCTGCGGAATGAGGGCGTTGTTAATGACTGAAGCCACAGATCCTATTGCCTGGGACAAGTTACGGTTATAGTCAGGAGGGGAGGCACCACATCCCCCTTGCCCAAACTGGTATACACACAGGGTTGAGCACCCCCTGAGATGTCAAGTACCCACCCTTAAGGGGAATGGGTGTGCTTTCCCCCGTGATATCCAGAGACTATGGACTTACTTCAAGTCTTGAGTCCACCCTGCTTTAGAGTTACACTGGACTTAATACAACAATGGGCTGGACACAAGATTAGGAAAACTATTCCAATAGCTGTTAACAACATCCTTTATCCCAAGTTTTCAGTTACGGTGAAAATCAGGAGCAGCAATAACTAGAAGAGAGGGTAACAACCGAGAGCATGTAAGATTTGTCTATCCACGTCTTCCCCCTACACCTGCATCAGTATTCCCTATAAGCTGTGGACCACTCAGGAGAGAGTCAAATGCTGCCCAGCTGATTAGCAGAGCACCTACAGCTAGGTTTTTTGTTTCTACCGCTGGTGCACTCAAAATTATTATTCTGCACATGGATGAAAAAGATTAGAGGGAACACTGACCTGAACCACTGGATGTTGCGGAACACATCCTTGATAGCTATACTTAAGATTGAAATGGTTCATGTTAAGCAGATTTTAATTGGATAAAATGCTGAAAAGTATTCACTGGATGGTCATACCCTCCCCAAAAAGTAAGTTATGAAAATAGAGAAAGGAGGGTAGAAACAAAGTTATCCAGAAAATGTTTTCCCTACTACTGTAAATGAAACCTGAGCTCCACACCTACTGTGTTTCAGTTGCTTCTCCTGTAATAGTTTCCACCACAGTTCTCTTATCTAGCCCTCTCCCTCTTATCGTTGTTTCTTCTTTTGTTCCTGCTCTCACTTGTCTTGTTCCTTTTTTCTCTTACTGTCTCTCCCCTTTTTTGTGTATGGTAGTCTTTTCTGTTCCCACTTCTCCCTGTACTTTTTTACCCTTCACTGTGCTATTTTCATGTGTGAGGACCACCAACAAAGAACAGGTCCTTTTTATTCTCTCCAGAAGGCAAGCAACCTTTGGAAAGGTGTGCAACAGATAAAAACCTTTGCAACATACTCTCAGCTCCCACCCTCTTCTGAACTAATCTTTCCTTCTTACTTCCCATACTTGGCCCTCTTCACTGAATCCCAAAGAAACCTTCTCTCTTCTCTTTCCTGTTTATCCAGACTGACAGAATTCGTTCTTCCTCATGGTGCTAGTGGACCACCTTCCATGTTTCGTAGGTTTTTGGTAGGCACCAGTCAATCAATCTAGTAGCTATGCACAAAGCCTTCTGGGCCAGTAGTAAAAGGAGGAACTATCTGGTGGTTTATGCAAAAGCACACACTGGTTTTGAAAGGCAAACAAAAGACATTATTTTGCATTAACAGGTGCCAGAAGTTCCAATGTCTTCGACTCGTAATGTCACAAAAAAGATTAATTTTTATGTTTTTAGTGTATCAAGTATCCACAGAAAATTTTATGAAAAAGGGAATGCATTCACCTCACGCTTTATCTTCCTTTTGGAAGAATGTCCAAGCTACCTAGAAACACTCAGGAGAAAGTAAGAACTCTTCAGTTTTGACCTTCCCTTTTTTGTTTCAGCAGACATGACTGATTCATAAGAAAGGACAGGGCATCAGTAAACTACAGAACTTTTCAAGTTGACACACATTTTGCAAGTTAGTCAGGAAACAGCATTTCTTCAGTCTTATTCTGAGGAAAGCATTTAGTTTTATGTTAATATTTCTATAGTACTCTATAAAATGTACTAATACACTGTGAAAAGTAAGTTTTAGTGATATGTGAATTAGATAACTGTTATGAAGATACTTGTTGAGATATAGATAGAAGCTACCAATGTATCTGGGAATTATAAAATGAACATTTGTATATTGTGCAAGGTTCTAATATATCTGGATTCCACTTAAGTATTAGGTCACCTTTGAAAAGAGCCCAACTAGTATCTGAAGTTATTAACTTCATAAGGAAATGACGAGAGTTCATACTTTTGCTACTGTATTAATTTGAGATGGTTTTCCACAAGGCTAATTTAATGAGCCTGCAGTGCACTGAATGACATTGGCAAAACTTCATCTTCATAATGCAAGAATTAAGTTTTATTATTGAGGTGAAAGCTTAAATTCTGCAGATTGTGAACTCAAGGAAATTGCAGTTGCAACTGTTTCATTTTGCTTCTAGAGCAGTGATTCTCAGTCCACAGCTCACAAGTCACATATGACTGTTTGCAATGTAACCTGCAGCTCTTCAAGGCTTCCTCCTGGAGTACGGCAAACAGCTGATCTATGGCACTTCTGGAGGAAGCAAGTCTGGAATAATGCAGAAGCCTTAGGGTTGCAGCCACGGGCCCCAGGCTAAGGGGGGAGGGGCACAAAAAAGATCTCCAGGCCACCAAAAGTTCAGATTTTTTGTGGGGCCCACAGTTATGTAGGGCTCTGGGCTGCAACCACTAAAGCTCCTGCAGTAATCTGACAAGCAGGGAGTTGTCTCCACCCTGCTGTTCCGCCCCCCCGCCCGCCTCCCACACCCTTCTTGGCTGGACCTGTCCTGCAATTAGGAAAACCATGGCCAATGGGAGCTGTAGCAGAGATGCCTAGAAGCAAGAACAGCATGCAGCGCCACCTGCCCTCACCCCCATTCCAGCTGTTTCCAGGAGTAGCAGGAGGCCTGGCAGGCAGGGACCCTGTGTCAGCTATGCTGCACCACCAAATGGGAGCTGCCTGAAGTAAGTACCCTGAACCCTAATTCTAGCCCTGAGCACCCTCCCACATGCCAACTCCTGCTCAGACCCTGCATCCCCACTCCCAACCTCCTGACCTGAGCACTCTCCCGCACTCCAAACTCCTTCGCTCCATCCTGGAGCCCACTCTTGCACCTCAAACTCTTTATCCCCAGTCGCACCTCAGAGCCCACACCCACAATCAAAGCCCTCAGACCCTCCTGCACCCCAACGCTCTGCCCCTTCCCTCTGAACCCCTCATGCAATCAATAAAAGTTAAATTTAGTTTTTGTTGTATTAAATTATTTGGAAATCGTAGAGTATTTGGTTTTATTTATAGCAGTGGTTCTAAAAGTGCAGTACTGGTCTGCGGTCACCTTAAACGTGGTCCATGGTTCAAGCTCAGCTCCCCTCTTTCCTTCCCCTGTACAGCACGGAGCCTGCACTGGTGGTCCAGCCTTGCAGCCGTCGTGCAACCACAAGGCTGGAGCACCAGCTTCAACTTTCCGCTGAGAGAACATGGGGGGGAGGGGATGAAGAAAACCCCAACCTTCCCTACCAGACCAGCTCAGAAAGAGGTAGAGCAAGCGGTTCCACGTGCTGCACTCGCCCAGCGATGGGGGGTAGGGAGCGGCAGCGTGTGAAGCCACTTCTCTGTCTCTCTCCACGAGCCAGTCTGGCAGGAAAGATCGGGCTTTCTCACCCTCACCCTCCCCCCCCCGCGAAGCTGGTGCACGCTGCAGTGATGCACTGTCTGGAGGCTTGCACTGTCAGTGGCCAGAGTTATGGCCAATGGGAGCAGCAGGAAGCTGCGTTTGGGAGCAACAGAGGTGCAAAGCCAGGTAAGTGCCCCCACCATACCCAAAACCTGCACCTCAATCCCCCTCATTCATACACACCCCACCAAGACACTGCACCTGCAGCTTGCTCCAGCTGCACCCTCCCTCCTGGCGACACACGGCACCTTCCCTTGCTCTTGCCCCTTTCCCCTGGCCAGACACCCTACTCCTAGCCTGTTTCTGCACCCCACCTCCCATCCAGACCTCACATCCTATACCCCACCTCCTGCCCAGACCTTGCACCCCCATCCCTCTCTCTTGCAGACCTATCCTGCACACTGAACCCCTCATTTTTGTCCCAACCTGAGTTCACTAACCCTGGAACCCCAGAAGAGTAAATTTGGCCTCAGAGAAGGCCTGAACTTCAGTCCTCCCTGTTCTTCCCATTTTCCCAGTGGGGCTGGAACCACAGAAGAGTGAAGTGTCTCAGCTGGGGGCCACATAGAGTAGAGTAGAGGGGAGGGGAGGACTGATTTTTCTGTGGGTCAGTGGCCCCTGACCCAAAAAAAGTTCCCCATAAATAAAGAAATAAAGAAAAAAAGGGAACCTTTTGTGTTTGACAAATATTTTACTTTATTTAAAATTAAGTTTGATAAACTAACATGAGAAAGTTAAAGCGCTTAATCTGTTTAATAATTTAAATTAATATTTCCTTTCTTACTGGTTAAATTAAACCGTTCTCCCTAGCTGCAGCACTAGTAGAATGGCTCGGGCATAATTATGTAATTAATGGTAAGAACATAAGAACCACCATACTCGGTCAGACTAAAGGTCCATCTAGCCCAGTAGCCTGTCTGCCAACAGTGGCCAGTGCCAGGTACCCCAGAGGGGGTGGACCGAAGACAATGATCAAGCCATTTGTCTCCTGCCATCCATCTCCAGCCTTTGACAAACAGAGGCCAGGGCCATATTCCTTACCCCCTGGCTAATAGCCTTTTATGGACCTAACCTCCATGAATTTATCTAGCTCTTTTCTAAACTCTGTTATAGTCCTAGCCTTCACAGCCTCCTCTGGCAAGGAGTTCCACAGATTGACTGTGTGCTGTGTGAAGAACTTTCTTTTATTAGTTTTAAATCTGCTACCCATTAATTTCATTTGGTGTCCCCTAGTTCTTATATTATGGGAACAAGTAAATAACTTCTTTATTCACCTTCTCCACACCACTCGTGATTTTATATGCTTCTATCATACCCCACCTCAGTCTCCTCTTTGCTAAACTGAAAAGTCCCAGTCTCTTTAGCCTCTCCTCATATGGGACCCGTTCCAAACACCTAATCATTTTAGTTGCTCTTTTCTGAACCTTTTCTAATGCCAAAATATCTTTTTTGAGGTGAGACCACATCTGTACGCAGTATTCAAGATGTGGGCGTACTATAGTTTTATATAGGAGCAGTAAGATTCTTCATCTTATTTTCTATCCTTTTTTAAATAATTTCTAGCATCTTATTTGCTTTTTTGACTGCCACTGCACACGGCATGGACTTTTTCAGAGAACTATCCACGATAACTCCAAGATCTCTTTCCTGATTAGTTGTAGCTAAATTAACCCCCATCATATTGTATGTATAGTTGGGGTTATTTTTTCCAACGTGCATTACTTTACACTTATCTACATTAAATTTCATTTGCCATTTTGTTGCCCAATCACTCAGTTTGGTGAGATCTTTTTGAAGTTCTTCACAGTCTGCTTTGGTCTTGACTATCTTGAACAGTTTAGTATCGTCCCGCAACCTTTGCCACCTCACTGCTTACCCCTTTCTCTAGATCGTTTATAAATAAGTTGAATAGGATTGGTCCTAGGACTGACCCTTGGGGGAACACCACTAGTTACACCTCTCCATTCTGAAAATTTACTGTTTATTCCTACCCTTTGTTTCCTGTCTTTTAACCAGTTATCAATCCATTAGCAACAGGTGGTCCACAGAAAGGTTTGCATTGAGCCAGGTGGGCCATGGGCCAAAAAGTTTGAGACCTACTGATTTATAGTTACATATTTAATATTATTGTGTATGTATTTGGTGGGGTGGGGTGCAGCGCACACAGTAATCGTGTGGCTCTTTTGATTAACAGTGGTTGCAAATGTGGTTCCCATGTGACTTAACTGAGTACCACTGTTCTACTGGAACCTGTTGTTAGCTAAGTAAAGTTTACTGATATTCCTGCTCTAAAACAAAAACCAACTATTCCCAAGTGTATATAGCACATGTTTTAGCATAAGTAACTCTGAAAGGTAACATACAAGTAACTATATATTTGTATGTATTTGTAGGAGAAAGGAGAAAAATTGTTCTCCTTGGCCTCTGAGGATAGGACAAGAAGCAATGGGCTTAAACTGCAACAAGGGAGGTTTAAGCTGGACATTAGGAAAAACTTCCTAACTGTCAGGGTGGCTGAACACTAGAATAAATTGCCTGTGGAGGTTGTGGAATCTCCATTTCTGGAGATATTTAAGAGCAGGTTAGACAGACATCTATCAGAGATAGTCTAGATGGTACTGGGTCCTGCCGTGAGGGCAGGGGACTGGACTCCATGACCTCTCGAGGTCCCTTCCAGTTCTAGTGTTCTATGATTCTATAACAATTAAGAAAAAGTTAGTCACCCAGTGCAGTAACGATGGTTCTTCGAGATGTGTCGCCCCTATTGGTGCTCCACTCAGGTCTCAGTGCATCCTCATGCTGCAGATCAGAGAGTTTTGGTGAGCGGTGCCCCTCACGCCATGCCTGCGCACCCAGCGTCTCACGCCCTTGCTGTTCGTCGAATGCATGCGTGGCGCAAGCCCCATCCATCCCTTTTCTACCTGAAGTCCCCTAAGACTCCAACCAGAGGGGAGGACGGGAGGGTAGTGGAGCACCCACAGGGGGACACATCTCAAAGAACCATCGTTATTGTACCAGGTGAGTAACTACTACTACTATTGTACCAGGTGAGTAACTACTACTTCTTCAGCAAGTGGTGTCCCTGTGGGTGCTCCACTCAGGTGACTCAGTAGCAGTACCCACCAGATGGTGGTGGGAAGTGGAGGCACGTAGAGGAAGGAAAGACCGCATCTGCTAGAGATGTGGAAGGTATTGGCCCCTTCTGCAGGGCATAATTCTGTGCAAAGGTGTGATGGGAAGACCATGTGGCTGCTCTATAAATGTTCACTAATGGTATATGTTTAGGAGGGCCATTGTTATGGCCATCACACGTGTGGAGTGAGCCCTGATAGTCTGTGGTGGCTGCTTGCCACGAACTTCATAAGCTGTATGGATGCAGCTGGCAATCCTTTTGGATAGACGTTGTGATGAGGGCTGCAATTTCGCCTACACATCTTGCTGATGTTATAGCCACTATGAAGGCCATCTTCATAAATAAGTATTGTGGTGGTGTAGTGGCTAGTAGCTCAAAGGGTGGCCTGGTGAGCGTGTCGAGGACCATGTTCAGGTCCCACGGTGGCACTGGGGAACGCAGGCTTGGATACGTTCTCTGCAGGCCTCTGAGAAAACGCTTCACCGTCAGATGTCAGAGAGAGAGAGAGAGAGAAGTCATCCACAGGTTCGTGGAACACCGTGACCACCGCCAGGTGGACCCAGATAGAGCTGATGGAGAGACCTGCATCATTAAGGTCCAGGAGATACTCCAACACAGTAGGTATAGGGGCGGTATTAGGATGTAAATTGTGTGTCGTGCACCATTGTTGAAAGCATGTCCATTTGTTTTGGTAGGTGCTTCTCATGGAGGACAGTCTACTGTTCAGAAGGATTTGTTTGACCCTGCCCAAACAGGTAAGTTCTTCATTCTGGAACCACGGAGTAACCATGCTGTGAGTTTCAGAGTTTTGATGTTCACATGGCATGTCCTGCCATTGTGCTGCACCAAGAGGTTCGGCACCGTGGGGAGAGGAATGAGTTGATCTATCAACAGGGAGCATAAGTAAGGGAACCAGGGTTGTCTCAGCCGGGGGGGCTATTAAAATTACTGTGGGCTGGTCAGATTGGATCTTGTTGATCACTCTGGTGAGAAGAGGGATTGGTGGAAAGGCGTAGAGCAGGGGAGCCATCCAGTCGATGGTGAAGGCATCCCCCTCCGACCTCTTGCCCAGTCCTGAACAGGAGCAAAACTTGTGGCATTTGCAGTTGAGTGGTGTAGCAAAAAGGTCTGTAGTTGGGAAACCCCATTTGCAAAAAACAGAAAGGAGAATATTGGTGTTGATCCCCCACTCACGTTGGTCTGAGAATTGCCTGCTCTGTCACGGTATATATGTGGCGTTTGGAGTTATGTGGTTCCTGATACACCAGTTCCAGAATATGATTGCTTCTGCACATAGTGAGCGTGATCGGGCACCCCCTGTCAGTTGACATAGAAAATAGAGGGTGTGTTGTCCATGAGTACACGAATGGTTGTGCCCTTTATCACAGGAAGGAAATGGGTGCATGCACTGCAAATGGCCCTGAGCTCCAGGATGTTGATATAGAAGTGTCTTTCCTGTTGGCACCATGTGCCCTATATTGACCTAGCACCACAATGGGCACCTCCAGCCCATAAATGATGCGTCCATCGTTATGGTTACTGACGGTTCTGGGTGGTGGAAGGGTATACCGGCAAGTAGATTGGTAGAAGTCCACCAGTCGAGAGATTGCAGTACTGGTGGAGGAAGCGTGAGGCACTTTGTGAGGCTGTGACAGGTTTGGATGTAGGTGGTTCCGAGCCAATGCTGTAGGCAGCACATGTGTAGCGTAGAAAATAGGACCATGAAGGTTGTGGACATCATGCGCCCCAATAATTGGAGACACGTCCGAACCGTGGAAAAAGGAATATTCCTGACCCCCCCCAAAATGAGGTCGCAGACTGCCTTGAATCTTTGGGCTCATCTAGACTACGCGGAAGATTCGAAAGTGAAAGTAATCAAGACGTGGGAGAGGTTTCGGCAAACCCCTCCCTTTTTCGAAAAGCCGCTTTTCCTCAAAAATTGAGGCTTACGGCTTTTGAAGGGGGTTGCCAAAAAATGCGTCTTGATTACTTTTGCTTTCGAAAGTGATATCGGACGAAGATATGCAATTTGCATATCTTCATCCGATATCACTTTCGAAAGCCAAAGTAATCAAGACGCATTTTTTGGCAACCCCCCCCTTTTTCGAAAAGCGCGTAAACCTCAATTTTTGAGGAAAAGCGGCTTTCAAATCTTCTGTATAGTCTAAATGAGCCCTTTGTGGTGGCAGGTAGGCTCTTGCTGTCACCGAGTCGAGTATATGGGCGCTATGGTGGACTTTTGTATATTGATAAGCAGGCCAAGTCGGGAAAAACATTCCCTGGTAGTGGTTGTCATCATTATTTGTTGACCAGTGAAGCCCTTGATAAGACAATTGTCAAGGTAAGGGAAGATGGTGACGTTCTATCTTCTGAGGAAGGCTGTGACTATGGCTAGCGTCTTCGAGAACACTTGAGGGGCCGTCGAAAGACCAAAGGGAAGGACCCTGTATTGATAATGGTCTTGACCTACGACAAATCTGAGAAATCTCCTGTGGGCAGGGTGGATGGTTACATGAAAACGTGTCTTGAAGGTCGAGGGCTGAGAACCAATCACCTTTGTCCAGTACAGGTATGATAGTTGCCAGAGTCACCATCCTGAATTTTGTCTTGAGGATGAACTTATTGAGTTTCCTGAAATCCAGGATTGGTCTCCATCTGCCTGTTTTTTTGACTGTTAGGATATAGTTAGAGTAGAACCCTCTCCCTCAATATTCTGTGGGAACAGGTTCTATTGTCCCTAGGGTGAGTAACTTTTGCACCTCCGCCTGTAGTAGGGGCTCGTGAGATGGGTCCCTGAAGAGGGACAGGGTAGGAGGTTGGGTAGGGGGCATGGGTATGAAGGGGACTGTGTAACCCAATTTGATAATTTCTAGGACCCACTGGTCTGCAGTGATGTGGGGCCATTCTCGGTAGAAGGGTGTGAGGCGGTGGTGGAAAGTGGCATTGGGATGCACTGGAACTATGGGGTGGTCACTCAGGCCCCCGACCAAGACTTCAAATTTGTTGTTTGTGTAAAGTTGATGGAGTGGTGGTGGACTGATTTTGCTGTGTTCTCCTCCTGTTAGGGTGTTGCTTAGGCCTGTTATCATATGGGCTTTGGTGTTGCCTGTAGTAGTTATAATCAGGGCTCGACAAATCCGCTCATCTACTCGCCCATGGTGAGTAGATTTCAGCCGGTCGCCCTGTTCACCGGCGGTTCGTGCATGCGCAGTGCGGGTCTCGCGCATGCGCAGTACGGGGCTGGCAAGTGGTTTTTGCCACAGTTTGTCGAGCCCTGGTTATAATTATAGTCCCTTGGCCTTTGGTAGGGGGTGTACTTGCCTTTCTTATTAGGTGGGGTGTACATCCCCAGAGTAAGGAGTGTGGTGTGAGAGTCCATAATTGAGTGTAGGACCTCGTCTGTCTTAGTGGCCAATAGCTGTTTTCTATCAAAGGGGAGATCCTCCACCTTCGATTGCAATTCTTTTGGGACCCCTGATGACTGCAGCCATGAGGCCCTACACGTTACAATGGCTGCGGCAGTGGCTCTAGCCACAGTGTCAGCGATATCCATGTGGCCTGAGGGGCCGTTTTTGCTATAGATAAACCCTCCTTAATGATGGACTGGAGGTGAGGCCTCTTAACGTCAGGAAGGTCCTGCAGCAGGTCCTGTAGTTTGGCATAGTTGACATGATCTTAGTTAGCCAGGAGGGCTGTATAATTTGATGTCCTGAACTGGAAGGTGGCAGAAGAGTACACTTTGCGGTCAAAGGTGTCTAGCCGCTTCTGCTCTTTGTCGCGGGGTATAAACTTAAATTATGGGTTCATAGCCTTGTGATTAACCAAGTCTACAACCAGTGAGTTCGGCTGGGTGGGAAGAGGATAGCTTCCTCTTGGTAGGAAGATGGTAATGTGCAAAGAGGAAGTCCATATCTTTTGTGGGGACAAAATATTTTCTATCCACCCGGAGGTTTGTGGGGGGAATAGAGTCTGGGGTTTGCCACAGCGCATCTGATGGTTCCAGGATAGCTTCATTGATGGGGAGACCTATCTTCAAGAATGCCATGGGTTGCAGTATCGTCAGTCATTTGTATTGTTTGTCTTGCACCTCTTGGAGTGTAACGTCTTGTGATTGAGCTACCCGCTTAAATAATTCTTGAAATTGTTTTAGATCATCTGCCAGTGGAGAGGGCAATATCTGGAAGACTGCCTAGTTTAGTCTAGTGGATCTGGGGTTGTGTGAGGAACTCAGTCCAAATGAGGTAAGTTATCATTATCATTGCTTGTGTTATTACTGAGGCGGGTGAGACAGCGAGGAATGCGCAGATATGGTTGGGGAGCGCACAGAAATGTGTTGTTGTGATGTAGAAGCTGTATCTCTTCAGTGGTATGCATGGGAGGAACGTGGCTGATACCCTTGCCATGGTTCTCAGGAACCCCACTGAGGCCGGAACTGTTGTGGAGGATACATCCACGGTTAGAATGATCCCGGTATGAATACCAGGAAGCCACTGACCCGGACAGAGATGAATGGCATGATGAAAATCTGCTCCTATGCCCACTGCCATGGTCAGCGTAGGAGAGTGGGAAGCCCTTTCTGGCATATGAGTGTGCCCCTGGGTATAAGACACCACTGAGGAGCGTGGTAAGTAAGCTCCTGATCTGAGCGGTGTGCCTGGGTAAGGAGATTTTTGTAAGTGCCACGTCTTGCACAGTGCTTTCTTATGCTGCGGTGCCGGAGCGCGGTCAAGTTTGGTCTGACCAGCTTGCTCAGGCACTACAGAGGTGCTTGTAGGAGCTGGTGGTGGTCACATATGCGGCTTCGTGAGTGCCACTGCCTCAGCAGCACCAACCGGTGCGGTGCACTTGGGTTCTGACTCAGCTCTCCTGGCTGGTGCAGACTTGGTTTCTCTGCGGTGCCGGAGACTGATGGCACCGAGGAACAAGAGGCTCTGGGCAGCGCTGGTAATGAGCGCGCCGGAGAAACCCGTGAGGCTTGTGAGCCTTTATGTGATGGTAATGCAGCCCTGTCAGCAGGCTTCTCCTGTCCCGTGTGTCCTCAGGTTTGTCCTGTGGAGGTTGTAGGGACTTTCCCAGAGGAGGTTTTTGAGCCCCATTTCGCGGTCTTTTCTGTCTCTGGCTGTCATGTTCTGAAAGTAAGGGCATTTATGTGCTGCATGAGACTCTCCCAGGCATTTAACACAGGAGGCATGGCCATCAGAAATAGGCATCGAGTCTCAGCATGAGTTGAAACTTTTAAAGCCGAGGGAACCTAGCATATGGAAGGAAAAAAACCTCCGCCACAGCACTTGTCTTTTTTTTTTTTTTTCTTTTCTGTATACTGAACATTAAAACTAACTATAACTGACCAAATTATGAGGAAAAAGTACTCAACTAATTCTAATAATCTTGTTTTTCTGTCAGGAAAAAGATCACTGCTCTGACTCGTCTTCAGCCACGGACGGTAGAAAAGGAACTGATGGGGCTCGCGCTGCGTGCGCACTCAAAAAACAGCAGGGGCACAAGATGCTGGGGCTCTGTCTAGACTGCCCCCCTTGCGAAAAAAATATGCAAATGAGGTGAAGTGTGGAATATTGCCGTGCCTCATTTGCATAACTAATGAGGCTCTTTTTTGCGCAAGAGGTTTTTGCACAAAAAGGAGCCATCTACATGGCTCCTTTTTGCGCCAAACGCCCCTCTTGCGGAAGAGCCATTCTTCCTCTTTTTTTCAGGAAGAACGGCTCTTGCACAAGAGGGGTTTATTGCGCAAAAACGGAGCCTCATTAATTATGCAAATGAGGCACGGCAATATTCCACACTTCGCCTCATTTGCATTTTTTTGCACAAAACGGGGGCAGTGTAGACCTAGCCTGGGTGTGCAGGCGTGGCACATGGGGCACTGCTCACCAAAACTCTCTGATCAGAGGCGGAAGGATGCACCGAGACCTGAGTGGAACACCCACAGGCACACCACCTCACTGAAGAACACTTGTATTATGAGAACATCTAGAAGCCATAAGCAGACTAAGATTCATTGTACTAGACAACATGCAAACAAAAATTATAGTCCATACTTCACAGAACTTAAATTTAAAATGCCAACTTCTACCATGATGCTTCAATTAATATTTTAGGGCCTCACACTTAATCCTTTGAATATTAAATACTATTCCAAGAGTACAGACAACAAAAACCATAAATTAATGCTTTTCCATTTCACGGGAAAAGGGCTTTGATGCATAATACAAGCCACAGAACTTCAGAAAGAGAAGCTTGGCTCAAATACTAAGCCTATGCACAAATGTGGACCAATTATCTAGGTACATACATGCCTTCTTGATGCACACTGGGGTCCATGCATCCCAACTCAGTTACACATAAAAAAGTACATTGTCATTTTGAAAGACTTCGTAGCTATACACTAAGTATTTATTAGTGTAGGAGAGGGATTCAGTTTGCTAGCTAGTTACTAATCCAAGAAAAATTTACTGATTTATACACTTCATCTCATTGAGCAAACAGATTCTATTAATGCACAAATAAAACAGATAAACAAAATTGCTTTTTTAAGAATGAAGTTAAGAGAGAGAGAGAGAGTGTGTGTGTGTGTGTGTGTAAGAGGCTCCGTATTTCACACACAAAAAAATTAATATTTTGGACTGTTCATATTTTACACTTTTTATACACTTAGAAAAATATTTTAAAGTATTACTTACCAGGATTGTGATGAGTCACAGATTCTCCATTTTGAAAGACATCACCAGCCACATTCATTCTACCAGGATTGAAAGGTCCTACACCAGTCTTGGTCTGTGAAGTTAAAGATGGGGTGTATGTTTGTATATTAACACCAAAATTACTTGACTGCAGTCCGTTAGACACATCTCCCAAGTTGGTATTCTGCAGTGATGTTACATGTGTAATCATTAAGTTCATGTCACGCCCTTCAGTATTTTCTAAATGACCATCATTCACAGAGCTCATACCTGTTTCTAATGTGGTAACATTAGCAATCTGAATTTCAGAGTCTGGTTCTGTGGTTATACCACTATTACCTATTCCTGCATTTACCTTACTTCTTGAAAAACTGGAAGCTGAGAATTCCATATCGCTGGATCTGTTTTTACACTCTGGAAGTCTTCGTTCATTAAAACTGGAAACATTCTTCTCTTGTCCTTGATTTGTTTCAATATCTTCTTCATCATCAATAATAATAGTCTCACTTATACTTCCCTTTTGAGAACTTAAGTCTTTTGAAGGAGGAAGCATTTTGGAATCATTTCCTTGAAGCTCGTCGCTTTTTGATGAAATAAATGTAATGTTTCTCTGATCTGATATTAGTGATGAAGTTGGTGGAGGTTGTATAGGTTCAATAAAAACAACATCATCATCATCTTCTATAGATGAGTTTTGGAATTTATTAGGTCTAGAAACTAGACTATTAGCCGGACCTCCAAAAGTATTTCCTATATTTGCAAGACCAGTTGCCATGGCAGTAGTTCCTAGTAAACCAGAGGTATGTTCAGAGCGATCTAATCCTCCGAGAGAACTTCTGTCCATTCCAGATAAGCTGTTTTGTAAGTAAAAGAGAAACAAAAGTAATGTAGGTACAAGATTTAACTTCTTTACATGCCAAGTATTACATAAAATTTAAAGTGTCTAGTTTTTTATTTATTTTCTCTTAACTAGATTCTTAAATGTTGGCAACATCAATAGAATTTAGCACAATTGTCAGTTTTTTGTTGCCATTTAATACATAAGCTTCCCACCCCCATAACCCACACTTCTCTTGAATGCACAATACGTCAAACTGCATTATTTCCGCTCAACTGCAAGGTAAGATCAAGAGCATGGATATTTGAAGTTATCCGTTTTTATTCCTCTTAAAGTGGTAGGAAAACCATCTCAACATCAAATGCACAAATTATGTGCTTAGTAAAGGAATAACTTTATACGGACTAACTAATGCTCTCAAGGTGTAGGCTAACCAAGACTACTTAATAGTCTAAATTACAAGTACAACCTCCATCACACATTTCCAGCCCAGCTGAAGTGTGGTGAGGGAATGAAAAGAGGGTAAGAGTCTTGGGATAGCTGAAAACTCAGGAGAAGGGATGTACCATCTGTTAAGGAAAAAGGAAAATGTTGACTATCAGCCTTCAACTCTGTCCACTGCAAGAGAGCAGTGAAACAAGGCTCATTGGAGGTCCTGGCTCCTTTAAGATTCTTGAACAATTTGTAAAAGATTCACTTCTTAATCTCCTCTCTTCTCCACATCAGATGCTGCTCAAGGTTCCTTCATCCACTACTCATCCAGCACATGGTTGTTTTCAGATGGTTAATCTGGGGTTTTGGGAAGCATGCTGGGTTTATTATTCTTGTGGATACTGGCATGACTACATTAATATTTTTAATATGCCAAATGAAATTTCGTCCCTAGATATTTGCTTATTATCATATAAGATTATATATTTAATCAGGACCAATGGAAAGGACAAAATAGAAACAGGAAGTAAATGAAGTGCATTGGTGATGCTGCAGGCACTAAGGATATAAAGATAACTGCATGATACTCAAACACATACCTGAATTTGCATGTGTTATACCATCAAATCTCTGTGTGTATTTAATGACAGAAGATTAGTATAAGTCTGGAAAAACGTCATTGTGGGTTTCTACAAATAACCTTTTTTAAAAGAAGGGAGGGGAGTATTTCCCCTCCAATACTCACCCATCCAGAAATCCACTGCAGCCTGTTTACCTTAATAAGTTGCTCCAAGTGCTCCAATGTAGAGTCTACTCCTCTTATACCAATTAACTTAATGCCCTTGTTTGAAATTCCCTGAAAGAGAGCCAAAAAAATTCACGTGACCCTTGCATAAATAACAAGTTCTCCAATACCCAAAGTCTTACTAACCAGGATAACAAATCTGTTTCCTTCACACCAGAAGAGAGTTTAGACAGACTTTTAAAGCAACGTCATCCTTCTGTATGAGAGATGCTCTCCAGCTCATAGTATTTATAATTATTTGTGTTCTCGGTGGGTAAGGCACTATTAACTGTGCAATCACATAATGCTAACATACTGCATTAATATCTGTTTAATGTTCCTGGATGATGAGATTGTCCTGGCCAAGAGATGGAAACTGAAGGGCAATCTCTCCTAAAAGGTGGTCATTCCAGATTCTACACTAGTACAGCAGTTTGTACTTGGAGAGCTCTTTAGTTGATCCTAGATAGAAACATGGACACATTCACTAAAAGCGGGTTCAGAGGACTGCAATTATTTTCAGCAAAGGGTGCTAAAATTCAAGCAGCTATCAGGGCAAATCTACATTTAAAATCCTGCAGTGGCTGCTGTTGCACAACCTCAAGAGGTGGTAGCTACGTCAACTGGAGAAGCTCTCTCACTGACAAAGCACTGTTTATGTGGATGTTAGGTCAGTATAGCTCTGTTGGGGAGGGATGTGGATTATTTACATCCCAGAGTGACATATTTGTACCAACAGAAGTTTGTAGTATAGACCTGGTCTCACTAACTTGGAATGCAACACAACTTTCTTATTTAAGAGAAAACTGAAGCATCACTAACAGCTTTAATCAAATCATGTCGCAAATTTTAGAATAATAAAAGTAATAAACCCAAATCACTTTAATTTCTGAAGGACATGTGTTTCCATATGTCGAGCTGATTATACAGCAATGAACCCATTAAACAGTAACAGACATGAAAAACACACAAGTTGGGGAGACAGACATTAAAATTAGATCAAACTTACAACACAATATGGGTGTCTCACTATTTTAGCCTCTTTCATATAACTTTTATATATGGCATCTCATGGTCAAAAGCGTCAGGTAGGTTAGCTGTCTGTAACTGGAAAAACAAGGAGTCCTATAGCACCTTAAAGACTTAAGCCATGTCTACGCTAGTAGATAAGGTCAAATTTATTATGGTCGATTTCTTGCCACCCGATTTTGTAAAGTCAAAGGTGCATGTCCTCATTGTACGCAAGAAACCAACGTAGTTCAAAGTAGCACATGCCCATTACGGAGACTGCACTGCTTCGCATTTTGGGTTATGCTCCCGATGCATGCTGGGACCAAAACCGTGCAGCGGGTTGTTCTGGATTCATATCATCAGCATCATACTCATCTACTTCCCCCTCGCTTGAGATCAAGAGGAAACAGTCTTTTCGTACTCTTTTGTGCCCTGGTTACCCACATAGATGCCACAGCAACGTGAACATGGCTCCCCTAGTGGATCCCATTTTGCATCAAGCCATTGTAATGTTGTGGTCTACCTTGGTGTGCCTAACAGTGCAGTATTTAGAGAGCATAAGCACGTCACTGCACCAGGAAGAGCAATCTCCATCTCAGGATGCCACGGGCACACTGTACAGGTAAATCCTTGCATTGAGTGAATTGGAAATGCAGCCGGCATTTGATCCTTTGGGAAGAGTGGGATGCCAGTTCTGATGCTGTCAGACAAGCACAGACTGGTGGGACTGCATAATGGTGAAAGTACAGGACTATCAGCAGTGGCTGCAAAACTTCTTAAATGTGCAAGGCACTTTTGTGGAACTTTGCGAATGGCTTTCCCTGAAGCGCACGGACACTGAAATGAGACCCATTCTGACAGCGGAGAAGTGCATGGCAATTGCATCGTGGAAGCTTGCAATGCCAGACAGCTACCAGTCGGCTGGGAATCAATTTGTAGTGGGGAAGCCTACAGTGGGGGCTGTTACACAAGTAGCCAAATCAATCACGAAGGGTAGTGACTTTGGGAAACATGGATACCACAATACAGGGCTTTGCCGCAATGGGGTTCCCAAACTGCAGTGGGGCAATAGACAGAGTGCACATCCCTATCTTGGCACCCCACCAACTTCCCAAGGAGTATATAGATCACAAGGGAGTACTTTTCTATGGTGCTGCAGGCGCTAGAGGATCACAAAGACAGTTTCACAGACATCAATGTGGGATGGTCAGGAAAGGTAAATGACGCACACATCTTTAGGAACACTTGCCTCTTCAGAAAGATGCAAGCTGGAACTTTTTTCCCCAGACTAGAAAATTAGAATTGGAGAGATGGAAATTCTAACAATGATTTTTGGCAACCGTGCCTACCCCTTGCTCCTGTGGCTCATGAAGCCATACATGGGCAACCTGGACCATAGTAGGGAGCAGTTCAACTATAGGCTGAGCAAGTACAGAATGGTGGTTGAATGTGCTTTTGGGCGTTAAACCTTCTCTTTATAGAGTCTACTGACTATTAGACCTCAGCAAACACAACATTCCCTTTGTGGTAGCAGCCTATCGCGTGTTCCATAATATTTGTGAGAACTAGCGGGAAAGTTATCTGGCAGGGTGGGAGCCTGAAGCAGTGTGCATAGCCAGATTTTGAGCAGCCAGACAACAGGGCAATAAGGAGAACACAGCTTGGGGCAGTGCAAATCAGAGAGGCTTTGAAATACATTTTTATGAATAGCCAGTTTTGAGAGTCATGCACATTGCTCTGAATGATGTGCCTCCACATTCAGTGTGTTTGCCTGTAATATCCCACCCCTGCAAAACAAGCAATAAAGAGACTGTTGTTCAGAGATCATGCATTTTTACTTAGGGAAAGACAGGAGGGACAGAAAAGGGGGAGGAACTCAAAGTGGGTAGGGGGCTCAGAAACTAAGGATATTAAGAGACGGGTAATCGGCTAATCGTGTAGTCGATAGAATTTTTATCAACTACATGATTAGTTGATAAGGAAAGCTGCAGGCAGCCCAGCTCCTACAACATTTAAACTGCAGAGGCACAGCGGGGGTTGGTCCCGGACACGACACAAGCTGGGATCGAGCAACCGCGGCTCAGTCCCGGCTCGTGCCGGATCCAGGAGCTACCCCAGCTACAGCTCTGCAATTTAAATGTAGCAAGGGCCAGGAGATGAGGTTTCTTCTCCAGGCACACCGCCATGCTCTCCATCACAGTCACCAGGGGGAAAAGACATTGTCCTGTTCCTTACTTGCAGTCCTGTGGCAGCAGCCCTGTCCATGAGAGGCCTGAGCTTCCCACGGTCAGAGGCTGCGCTGGTATTCCTCCTGACACTGCCCCACACTTCTGCCTCTGTATCATACCTTCCTCCCACCCCTCTGGCTCTGTGGTAGGCAGCAAGGAAGGGTAGGTTGCTCCGCAGGAGCTGATAAGTGCTGAGAGCCGGCTTAAAAGCTGGTTCTCTGTGTGTATCAGCTTCCACCTTCCCCCTCACCCTCTGTGCTGCTGCCTCTCTATCTGCTGTCTGATAGAGAGGCAGCAGTGGGGGAGGGGGGACAGGAGGGTCCACAGGAACCGGTATGTGTGGGGAGCCAATCTTGCGTCTCCGCACTTGCTGCCTCTGATACAGAGGCAGCGGGAGGGCAGGAGGGTTGCGTTTAGTTGTTTGGATTAACTGATAAGCCTAGGCTCATCAGTTAATTATCTGAACAGCTATTCGCTGATGTCCCTAGTATAGTCCAGGCCTAAGAGATTTATTTGGGCATAAGTTTTCATGGGCCAAGACCCACTTTGTCAGATGCACTGACTGAACGCCCAAATAAATCTGTTAGTCTTTAAGGTGCCACAGGATTCCTCAGTCAAAAGTAATACATTCACCTCAACTTACAACCATGGCCTATATTATTAAATTAACATGCAGTATCACATACTACTAGATTGAAAATGTCAAACTAAGCTAAAAATGAATTTACTCTTCATGCCTTGTACCAATCATTAAGTTTTCCAGGTGAAATAATAAAACTAAAATGGTGTCTGTAGGCTGTCCATCCCATCCGTTTAGCCACCTCTTTAGTATAGCCCTTTGTAACACCAGGTCTTAAAAGGGGCCAGAGGAAAGGATGGGATGAGCAAAACAAAAATATATTAGAGTCATGGTGGGGGGTTACTATTTTTATAGTAAATATGCTTGCATTTTAAAAAAGATACTTATACTGGACTCTTCACAATGGAAAATATTGGACTATTGCCCCCTTACCCATTAGCCAAGCTTGAAGAAACAGTCTCCAAACAAAATCAAGAACTAAATCCTCCCTAAGAGTCAGACACACACCCATTTGAGCTAATAATACATGAAGGAATTAGAGTCAAACTGCTGTTGCATAATAGCATTTAATAGTAACAAAAAAGGTTATTCAGCTGGAGTTGTGGCAACTGTCTTGAAAAGCTAGACCAGAGTCATGCATAATGGAATAAGAATGAATTTGATCCACTGCCTTCATGCTTTTCCATCACCTCTTTCCAATGAGTTATTCAAAGAAAGACTTTTCTTTGAACCATTGTCATAAGCGAGATCGCAACACTGCTCTTGTGAAAATTCTGATTCTTGCCTCTACAAGACTCTGTACAGTTCTGGCATTTCATTACTAGGAAGAAGTTTATAAATTATAGGAGGTTAGAGGACAAAAATAAGCAGTTAAAAATACTGATTTTATGAATACTAGCGGGCAGCACAGAGTGCTTGCTATGCTCACCAACCCACCCCCCTCTCTGACCAGAAAGCGAGAGAGCATGACAACGGCATTTTGGAGTGAGAACGAGATGACATTTTATCATCCGGCAGGTATATATACACACACACATATATACAAACACACACACATTCAGGGAGAGAAATTAAGGACATGTGTAACACTGTGACTTTACAAAAAACCAAACAGTTCAGAGGAGAAACAGGAAATTATACCTTTCAAACACTTTTAAGAGACTTAACACCAAGCAAGGAAAGTATGACTGAATGAGTGGCCCAGAGGATGAAGATAAGAAAAAGAAATTTAGGCTGAACAACAGTAAGAATCTTCTGACCAATAAAGTCTACTTAACCATGGAAATACCACTGCTAAAGTTACATAAAATTTGACTGTACAAATCCCTAGGTAATTTGTAGAGAACAATCTTGTACAAGTAGAGGGAATGAACTAAATAAACCAGTAAGTCCTTCTAATCTATTTCTCCCTCCTACAGATCTTCTCTGCAAGAAATAGACTCACTGGCATATAGCCACAATGAGGCTGATCTTATAGCCTTTTGGGGTAAGGTAGAGACACCAAGATCACTGAGAAAAGCTGGCAACAATCTTATCCAATTCCCTCCTAAAATACAGCACTCCAGGCCTACTGCTGAAAAAGCCCTTAATTTTGTTGCTTAAATTGAGTGCCACCACCTGTCTTACATTATGTTTATTTTTCATACTGAAATGCATTAGAACTCATAGTCTACAGTCAAACCTAACACACATGCTTGGCAGAAATAGTTTTTTTTCTAGTGTTGACAATTAACATTTTTATTGTTTAGATTTTCTATTTTTAACTATTTTTACAGTTACTGAAAATTAAGGTGGGGAGTGGGGCTGAGGTTAGGACATGGCTGACAGCAGCCTGCAAAGGGTTCCCTGCACAGCCAAAAGGCCCAAGACAGGGTGGTGCCAGATTCTGAAAAGGAGCTAGGCAGAACAGTGACTCCCGCTCGCCCCACACCCAGTAAGGATTGCAAGGAGGACAAGCCCTCAACCACAGGGTGTTGCTTAGCAGTTCTTGTCTGGGAACAGCTCCCACGCTCCCAGGCCACTGTGGACAGAGGTTGCTTCACGGCAGCCTCCCCTGTCCTCCCCACAACAGCCTCTGTCCGTGGAGAGCTCGGACCCCCTACAGGCAGGGGCTGCTGCCACCCCATGCTGCTGCCTCTGTATCAGAGACAGCTGTGAGCAGACAGCCAGTCTGCACAGGGAGCTGTTTTTTAAACTGGCTCCCCTTGCGGACTGGCTCCCACCTTGCTCCCTGAGCTGCTGCCTCTGAAACAGAGGCAGCAGCATGAGGTGGCAGGAGGCTCCCCGGGAATGGGGCTGGAACCGAGGCCAGGAGCACATTGGCTGCTAGCCCCACCCCTGGGAACCACAGAATAGTCGAGTAACCAATAGGAACTCATGCAGTTTGTCGACTATTCAATTAACTGATATCCAACATCCCTAATATTTTGTATGGTTACACGACTATTCAATTAATCACTATCTAACACCTGTAATCCATACCCAGATAAATATGAGCAGTGCCACTACATTTTAACTTCTAGATATGCTTCTTTACCTCCAAGAGCCAGTAGACAGTTCAGTCTCTAAGCTCCTTTTTTATGGACACTAGAGTCCCTCAACTAATATGGCGATATATGACAATGATTAGTGTTGTCTAGAACTGTTCATTTTACATAGCCAGATAGATGTTACATGGCAGTGATGGTCACTGGTTCAAATATAGTCTAGACCAGTGTTTCCCAATTTTATTTGGCCATGGAACTCTTTTAAACTCAAAGAATTTCAAAGAACCCCTACAGCCGGGGGGGAAAATTTGCCAAGCCAAAAACAAAAAAAACCCAGGGAGTCATGCATGTCTCGAGTGGGCTTTGGAAACACAGAGTGGCAGCGGGACACAGAGTGGCAGTGGAGGTGTCTGAAAGCTGGCGGGAAAACAGAGAAGGAGCCGGCGTCTCTGTGCACCGGCTCCTCTCTGTCTCTTTGGGAAGAGAAGAGTGATCGGGTTCTCACGGAACCCTTACTTTCACTTCACAGAACCCCAGGGTTCCTCGGAGCACCATTTGGGAAACACCGGTCTAGACAATGCTGCATAAGGAGCTGAAAGGTCTACATTCTATTTCCCAAAATCATTTATTCTTCTCATTTAAAAAAATACTGTTGCCTCAGTTACCAGTAATTAACATAAAAAGGGGAGTCACATACTACTCTGCAATTCTAAAGCCATCCCAGTTTGTAGTCATTTCATATGTAAAAAGTAACCCTGCAATTGGAAATAGACTCTGGTTCTCCCTTCTTGTCCTCTGAGCAGACTATCAAGACGGACAAATTTTAAATATATTTTTATAGGTAGCACAGGAAGCAGCCCAACTCCTTCCACTATAAATATCCTGTCATCAGGTGCCTATAACTTTGCAAAACAAACTGTCCACGGTTCAGTTTTCCATGCTGGGTATCTGCCTCAAGCTGATTTTAAAGTTTGAACTAAAATGGTTCATCCTTTTCTCAGGAAAAGGCTAGAGAAAACAACTATGGCACAGATCCTACAACTTCATTCACTACACTAGGAGTCTGACTAATAAGATGGGTGAACTAGAGTACCTAGTATTAAATGAGGAGATTGACATAATAGGCATCACTGAAACCTGGTGGAATGAGGAAAATCTGTGGGACACAATCATACCGGGATATAAAATATATCGAAAGGATAGAGCAGGCCGTGGGTGGCGGAGTGGCACTGTATGTGAAAGATAATGTAGAATCAAATGAAATAAAAATATTAAATGAATCAACATGTTCAATAGAATCGCTATGGATAGTAATTCCATGCTCCAAAAATAAGAAATTAGCAGTAGGGATATATTACCACCTGACCAGGACAGGGATACTGACATTGAAATGCTGAGGAGATTAGAGAGGCTACCAAAACAAAGAACTCTATAATAATGGGGATTTTAATTACCCCATATTGACTGGATACATGTCACCTCAGGAAGAGAAGCGGAGATAAAATTTCTCAATGGCTTAAATGACTGCTTCTTGGAGCAGCTAGTGCAGGAACCCACAAGGAGAGGCAATTCTCGATTTAGTCCTGAGTGGAGCGCGGGATCAGGTCAGGAAATAACCGTTACAGGACCGCTTGGGAATAGTGACCATAATATAACATTCAACATTCCTGTGGTGGGAAGAACACCTCAGCAGACCAGCACCCTGGCATTTAATTTCAAAAGAATTACACAAAAATGAGGAGGTTAGTTAAACAGAAATTAAAGGCACAGTGACTAGAGCCAAATCCTGCAAGCTGCATGGAAACTTTTAAAGACACCATAATAGAGGCCCAACTTAAATGTATACCCCAAATTAAAAAACATAGCAAGAGACCTAAAAAGAGTCACGTGGCTTAACCACCATGTAAAAGAAGCAGTGAGGACAAAAGGCATCTTTTAAGAAGTGGAAGTCAATCCTAGTGAGATAAATAGAAAGGAACATAAACACTGTCAAATCAAGTGTAAAAATGTAATAAGAAAAGCAAAAAGATTTTGAGGAACAGCTAGCCAAAAACTCAAAAGAAATAACAAAATGTTTTTAAGTACATTAGAAGCAGGAAGCCTGCTAAAAACCTGTGGGTCCCCTAGGCGATCGAACTATAAAAGGCGCAATCAAGGGCGATAAAGCCATTGCGGAGAAACTAAATGATTTCTTTGCTTCAGTCTTCACGGCTGAGGATGTTGGGAGATTCCCAAATCTGCACCGTCCTTTGTGGGTAATGAATCTGAGGAACTGTCCCGGATTGAAGTGTCATTAGAGAGGTTTTGGAACAAATAGAAAAACTTAATGTTAACAAATCTCCGGGACGGATGGCATTCATCAAGGGTTCTAAAAAGAACTCAAATGGGAAATTGCTGAACTATTATCTGTGGTTTGTAACCTATCCCTTAAATCGGCTTCCGTACCTAATGACTGGAAGGTAGCCAACGTGACACCAATATTTAAAAAGGGCTCTAGAGCGATCCGGGCAATTACAGACCGGTAAGTCTAACTTCAGTACCGGGCAAATTAGTCGAAACAATAGTAAAGAATAAAATTGTGAAGCATGTAGAAGAACATAATTTGTTGGACAAAAGTCAACATGGGTTCTGTAAAGAAATCCTGTCTTACTAATCTATTAGAGTTCTTTGAAGGGGTTAACAAACATGCGGACAAGGGGGATCCAGTAGATATAGTATACTTAGATTTCCAGAAAGCCTTTGACAAGGTCCCTCACCAAAGGCTCTTGTGTAAATTACATGGCCATGGGATAAGAGGAAGGTCCTTTCTTGGATTGAGAACTGGTTAAAAGACAGGAAACAAAGGGTAGGAATAAATGGTAAATTTTCAGAGTGGAGAGGGGTAACTAGTGGTGTCCCCCAAGGGTCAGTCCTAGGACCAATCCTGTTCAACTTATTCATAAATGATCTGGAGAAAGGGGTAAGCAGTGAGGTGGTAAAGTTTGCGGATGATACCAAACTGTTTAGGATAGTCAAGACAGAAGCAGACTGTAAGGGACTCCAAGAAGATCTCACCAAACTGAGTGATTGGGCAACAAAATGGCAAATGAAATTTAATGTGGATAAGTGTAAAGTAATGCACATTGGGAAAAATAACCCCAACTATACGTACAGTATGATGGGGGCTAATTTAACTACGACAAATCAGGAAAGAGATCTTGGAGTTATCGTGGACAGTTCTCTGAAAACTTCCACACAGTGTGCAGCGGTCAAAAAGGCAAATAGGATGCTAGGTATTATTAAGAAAGGGATAGAAAATAAGACCGGAATATCTTACTGCCCCTGTATAAAACTATGATGCCCACATCTTGAATACTGTGTACAGATGTGGTCTCCTCACCTCAAAAAGATATTTTGGCCTTGGAAAGGGTTCAGAAAAGGGCAACTAAAATGATTGGGGTTTGGAGCGGGTCCCATATGAGGAGAGGTTAAAGCGACTGGGACTTTTCAGTTTAGAAAAGAGGAGACTGAGGGGATATGATAGAGGTGTATAAAATCATGAGTGGTGTGGAGAGGGCGATAAAGAAAAGTTATTTATTAGTTCCTAAATAGAAGAACTAGAGGACACCAAATGAAATTAATGGGTAGCAGGTTTAAAACTAATAAAAGAAAGTTCTTCTTCACACAGCGTGTAGTCAGCATGTGGAACTCCTTGCCAGAGGAGGCTGTGAAGGCTAGGACTATAACAGAGTTTAAAGAGAAGCTAGATAATTTCATGGAGGTTAGGTCCATAAAAGGCTATTAGCCAGGGGATAAAATGGTGTCCTTGGCCTCTGTTTGACAGAGGCTGGAGAGGATGGCAGGAGACAAAGCGCTTGATCATTGTCTTCGGTCCACCTCTGGGGCACCTGGTGCTGGCCACTGTCGGCAGACAGGATACTGGGCTAGATGGACCTTTGGTCTGACCCGGTACGGCCGTTCTTATGTTCTTATGTTCTTATGTTCTTATGTACAACTCTGATTCATTCCTAAAGCACAGAATGAGGCAGGGGACACAAGGAAAAAAAAAATAGGATAGTCTTTAGTGACATTATCACAATGCACACAGATAAAAGGGTCGAACTAAGATTGCACAGGAAACCTTAATTCTGGCATTTCCTAATTTTTTACTTTGCCAGTCTAATTTTTGTGTAGTTTTTTTCATTTGGATGGGGGTGTAGCAGTCAAGTGGCCAAAAAATTGAAGTGAGACCAAATCAGAAATCTGAACAAAGATAAACTATACATTGCCTTCATTTGACACTGGTGCAATCATTACTAAAATATTGTGACCTGTTCCGGTGTTTACTAGGGATGTTAAATATCAGTTAATTGAATAGTTGAGTAACCTCATTAATTCTTATTGGTTAGTTGACTACTCTATAGTCCCTGAGGTCGGGACGGGCAGCCAGTGCGCTCCAGCCTCACTCCTGAGGAGCCCTCTGCCACTCAGCGCTGCTGCCTCTGCCTCGGGGTGCCAGGCGGGAGCTAGTCTGTGAAGGGAGCCAATTTAAAAACCAGCTCCCCTCGCAGACCGGCTGCTTGTCACCCTGCCCTGCTACCTCTGATAAAGAGGCAGCAGCACGGGGTGGTAGCAGCCCCTGTCTGGGGAGATCTGAGCTCCCAGACTCTCGCGAGCCAGAACTGAGCCAGGCTGCTGGACAGACTGCTAAAAAATTTACTGGTGGCAGGTGTGGGGGGAGGAGGCATATAGTCTATAGCATTAACCTATTAGCTTTTGCTTACTGCTTAATTGACCACACTATTACACCCTTAGTGTTTACAATTCCATAAAGATATTGAGAGATAGTAAGTGGAGACGGTTCAGAGAAGAAACATTATAAAGCATTATAATGAAAGACTCAAGAGCTCAATCTATTCATCTCTACAAAGAGATCACAGTATGTAAATGTCTACACTGGGATCAGAAGTTTGATAATGTATTCTTCAATATAACAGACAGAAGCAAAACAAGACCCGGGGTGGGAAACTGAAGCTAAACAAAATTTAGACAATAAGGCATACCATTTTAATAGTGATGGTAATTAAACATTGGAACAATTTGCCAAGCGTTATGCTAGGATTTCCACAGATGTTGCTCTAAAGAGAGAATTCCTGTATCAACTAGAGCACATTTCAGAGAAGTTCTGTGGCCTGTGTTATGCAGGAGTTCAGATTAATGTATCAGAGTGTTCTCTCCTGGCTTTCTAATGTGTGGCTCTCAGAACACTCTTGGCTCACTCTGAAACACAGGAGGCACTTTTCAGCCATGAACATTGCCTTCAATGGTCACTATTATCCAGTCTGCTAATTCAGAGGGAATCTTCTGAGATTCTTCTCATTCAGCCACTAACAAGAGGGGTGTCTTCACTGCACTCAGAATGATATATGAGCATATATTATGAGGTAAGGACAGGTAGCCAATGGATTTAAAAAAATCAAAAACTGCCATGGTTCTATGTGGAAACCCTCTTGAGTTCATTATCTAAATAATTAGTTTTGTATCCATGTGTCAAGAAGATATTCTCAAGGACTGGCTCGCATGCTTCAGTTAAATAATTTGTTAAGAGAGAGGGAACATCTTGAAAGATCACAGTTCCAAGGATCCTCATATGGACAAATCACAACTCCTACTCCTAACAATAGGCTAGGTATAATATGAATCAGTAGAACTTAATTCAAAACCATGTAATTTGTACAGTTCTGACTATGCGCCAGAAATATGAAAAAATCACGATCCCTTCAAGAGTTTTAAGAAGTACGTAAACACAAACAGAAAGGAAGCAGCAAGTTAAGTATAGCATGAGTCTACAACTGTAAAGATTCTACTATCTAGTTTGGTAGCACTGATCAGATAAGAGGACTAAGGAATAAAAGAGCTTAGTGAGTTTAAAATAAGGTGTCACAGAATTGTTGGCTCCTTTCAAAAGGGATGGGCAAGTAACATCTGTGTCAATTGGCTGCTGGAAGGGTGGGACTAAAGACAATCAAGTGCAAACTTAATGAATATCTGCACATTATAAAAAGGATCAGTCAGGGGAGTGGAAGCACACAGACCTAGGGTCTACTGGAAAATGATACTCCAGGGGCCAGTGCTCTTAAAGCAGAGCATAGAAGGACTCAAAAGAACAGAGTCCAGGAGGGGCTGAGAACAGCTCTCCAAAAGAACCCTAGGACTGAGTGCACTATCTAGAGCCAGGAAGATTTTTTAAAAGATAGCCCAGAAAAGAGCTGGGAAGAAAGCCCAGAGGAATGATGAGAAGCCCTTCAAAAGCCAAAATAACCTTTTTTGTGTGTTGAGAATTTTTGGTTTGACCTTTTGATATTGTGGGATGTGGGGGGGCAAAGTTTGTTTATGATCCAGCTAACCCACCTCTCCAGCACAGACCAGGGTGTATGGAGTGCCCAGAAAACAAACCTCAGGGAAGGAAACTCAGGCAGGGAAAGCCAGCTGTATTTCCCTTAACTAAGGGGGCACTACAGCACAGGCAAACCCCACATCAGGATGCTTGCACACCAAACTGAATAAGGGAAAGACTTCTTGCTGTAAGGGACCACATGGAAGAAGGCTGGGAGCCAAGAGCGAGATGAGAGCACATAGGACGCAGGTTAGTTGTGGAACAAAGGCAGAGAGAAAGTTCAAAGGGAGAGGGATAAATCAGAATGAGAGGAGTTTAAGTTAAGCACCAATGTGGACACAAGAATAAATGGACATAAACTGGCCATTAATAAATTTAGGTTTGAAATTTGACAAAAGTTTCTAACCATCAGAGGAGTGAAGTTCTGGAACAGCCTTCCAAGAGGAGCAGTGGAGGAAAGGGCTTCATAACTGAGCTTGATAAATTTATGGAGAGAATGGTATGATGAGACTGCCTAAAATGGCATGTAGACAATCCGCAATTACTAGCAGCCCATCTCCAACAGCTAATGGACTGGATTCTACATTGAACACAGTGTCAAAGGACCCAGATTGTTGCTTATATGGCAGATACAGATATTAGGGGTACTCCAGTGTTATAGCAGATCTCATTAGAAAGATGATTAGTTTTAGTTCAGCCTTTTCCATTGTCTCGAAGGATTTGTCCAGATTTCCTTCCTGACAAATCCTTCAAGTCTAAAGTAAAACACTCTTCTTGCAATTTATTTTTCTATACATCAAAGTTAAGTGTAGGCTTGGAAGGATTATTCAGTAATATAGATTTCACCATACACAACTGACAAATATTTCCATTGATAATTACTGTTTATGGATAAGCAAAATAAGAAAAATGACGTTTGGGAATTTGGGTTTGATTTAAGGATCTTTACTTCATATATTCAGTTATCAAAACTATAAAACTCAAATTGAATTCAGACAAGTGTAGATGTAAGAGCTCTTCCCCATTTATGCATGGCTTATAATAGGTTGTCTTATGAAAATAAACCAAGAAACTTCATCCTCCGGGCATGTGTAGTTTTTTTAAAATTGAACAAGATGATAATGCCCAACTCATCAATTAAATAGATTATCTGGTGACTCCAGAACCCATTCCTTTAACCTAAAATTTTAAAGTCTTGAATTTATGGAGAGGTTGATAAAAGTCAATCCACCTGATGTGAAATGGTACATCACTACTAGAGTATGTCTATGAGCATGAAGCTGACACACATTAAATATTTTAACTGGAAAAGCAGGGTATTAATCTTAGAAAAAAATATTATATACAATGTTTTAACAGAAAACTAGACCTATTCCCCAACTCCACCAAAAACATCTAAGTGATGGTGATTCTTTACTAATACATTACAGCTTTTAACAACATTATCAACATCCTAGCCTCCTGAAGCCTTAGTCATTGACTAGACTCTAAAGTGTACAAACGTAGAACAAACAAAAAGAAGTCCCTTCTCCAGAAGCCTAAAATTATACAGTATTGGTCATCATGACAGGCAACGGTCTCAGCCCAACAGCCTCATTATTGTCAAGTTGTCTGTAGGTATCACAGCAAAGGAGAATTTTAAAAGGTAGACGAGATACACTCCATATAGACATCTGAAAAACTTTCAGGAGGAGCAGCAAAAGAGAAAGCAAAACGGCATTTGTTTGAAAATTTAAGAAGTGAGCAATAGAGATTGCCACCATAGTCCGAATGACTGGACATCTCGATAGTGAATGAGGTGGCAAGTAGGATGGGGATTGGCCAAGCAAATGAAGACAAGCAGCTAACTAACATCTGATAAGGTAAAAAAAGGAGGAACCAGAAAAGTGATGCAAACAGAACGATGATGTGATCAAAATGATGGGCTAAGAAAACAATATTAGCAACAGCATTACAAATGGATACAAGCCCTGGCAAAATTGCATTTGTCAAGGTCAGAGATAAAGATGTTGCAGTAATCAAGATGTAAGGTGATGAGAGCCTGCATAAGAGTTACAGCTATGTGGATGAATAAGAAACTTCATAACAGAAATGTTACGCAGAAAACCTGCAAGACATAGACATATCCAGGATGCAAGAACCTTAGAAAGAGATGAAAAAAGTCAAAGATATCACTGAGTTCATGGCCCAGGAAGGACTGTGATTTGGTCCAAAATGATGAAGAAAGAATGTACTGGAAAGGGTTTGGGGGCAAAGATTAAGTGATATTCTAGTTGGGACAAAAGGAGATGGGTCAGCATAGAGTTGGGAGTTGAATTTGTGTCTGAAGATGAGATTACTAGAGATA
Source organism: Rafetus swinhoei (assembly GCA_019425775.1). Classification (NCBI taxonomy): domain Eukaryota; kingdom Metazoa; phylum Chordata; order Testudines; family Trionychidae; genus Rafetus; species Rafetus swinhoei. The sequence goes on along the minus strand of CM033437.1, from coordinate 44,356,665 downwards.
AGGTGTAGAGGGAGAAGCCCAAGGGCAGACCCCAGAAATATCCCTCCCCCCATGCTGAAAGTGGGAGATGAGAAGGATCCTCCTAAGGACATGCTGAAGGAGTAATCTGGAAGCTAAGAAAGCCCAGAGCACAGATGACCGCATCAAATATGACCGAGGATGGAATACTGATTATCAGATTTGGCTAGGAAGAAATCAGAGACTTTATCAAGAGCAGTTTCTGTGGAGTGCAAAAAGCAAAAACCACAATGAAGAACCTCACTAAAGGATATCTGCAAGCAAAGAGCTAGATGCTCAGAATTTTTTGTACTGGATCCTTTTAGGGCACCCAACACAAAAAAGTCTGAGCACCTGGCTCTTTGCTAGCTGATACCCTTTAATGAGGAGATGATGCTGTGAAAGTTCCATCCCCTTACCTTACTATTTCTGTTTTTCTGGGAAGGATCTAGCAAGATGACAATGGCTTCTGAGACAGCATTTGAAGTGACCCAAAGAGGAGGTAAGACAAAGATGGACAGATGAAGAAGCTGCAGGATGTATTTCATCATTAAGGGGTATCTGATGGACAACTATTCCAAACTGAGATGCTCCACTTGAATACCAGCTGGGATCAAGGATGGCATGACTGATAAGAGCTTTAAAACTAGGAAGTATGGAGAGTAGTTTGGAAAGACTCATACAATCCCCATGCCAGGCTTCAAAACAGGAGAAAAACAAAAGCTAAATGAGTATATAGTGATGCTGTGTTCTCCTTTACAATATAAGAGTATTCACATCCAGCATAAAGAAAGTGAAATATGAATTGCAGCAGTACTCAGGTAAGTGTTATACTTAGTGAAAGGACTTTATGTAACCTGACTAGAAAACTGGGCAAGGTCCAAGGGAAACAACTGAAATCCTTGTACATGAATGCAAGAGTATAGGCAATAAAATTGAAGAACTGGAACTACTGGTGCAGGATATCAGTGGCATAGGGATTATAGAAACATGGAAGATTAGCACTCATCGCTGGTCTACAGGTATAAAAATATGTGCTGTTTGAGAGTGAGAGAGAGAGTGTGCCAGGGTCTGTTCAGTTCAAAATCACTTTCAGATAGACTGTAAAAGAGGTTATATGTGAATAGCATTAGTGCTCTACTATGTGCCCTTATGATCATATATGGATATGGATAAAGAGCTCTAATATTGTAAGAGAAAAATAATTTCAGGAACTGTGTCATAATAAAAGACTAATGTCCCAGCTATAAATTGGAGAATGAATACTAAAACTGGTAGGACCCAAATACTACCTTATGGGATAGATGACAGTTTTATTCAAACTGAACTAGCAAGAGGTGATGCTATTTTAAACTTTGTTTTGATAAGTAGTGAGGACATAAGTGATCACAAGCTAATTCAGTTTAAAAAATGTGGAAAGATAATCAATACCAGCTTAATCAAATTATTTTTCCAAAAGACCAGACTGAGAATTTAAGGGAATTAGAAAAAGTAACTGAAATTAAAAGCTCAAGGTCTTAAATATGGAGTAGACTTGGAATTTCTTCAAAACAACTATACAAATGCTATAAAATTTGCATAGCAAGCAAGGAAGGAGGGGACTTGTCAAGAAAGGCTTCAACTCCAGACTCAGCTGGATAAATAACCAGCTCATTAGGAGCAAGTAGAAGCATACAGGAAATGGAAAAGGGGGTTGATCAGAAAAGTTACATTGTGGAAGTTAGAAAATGTAGGAATAAAGTGAGAATTGCTAATAGTCAAGTTAAATTAGTTCATGCCAAGGCTATTAACATGAGGGTTTTTAGTTATATAAATAAAAAGAGGCTAAGGAAGGATGAGGTCAGGCCGCAGTGCAGGTAGGAAGATTAAAAATAATCTAAGTGTGGCCCAAAAACTAAATGAGTATGTTGCCTCAATTTCCAGTATGATGATAATAGGGAGAATGTGGATGAAATCAAGCACAGCTTATTAAAATGAGTGTCTAGATATGGACATTTCCACATCTAAGGAGGAAGAAAAGATTTAAAAACTTGATGTGCTCAAATTAGGAATACTAGATAATTTCCATCTCAGAATACTGAACACAGGCATATGTGATTGCCAGCCCTGTATCAAAGATTTTTAAACAATATCTATTCAGGGGCATACTATATAACTGGAGAATAATTAACATCATATCTATGTTCAAAAAAGGGGAAAAAAGTGGTTCAGGGAGTATAGTATGTGAGGCTTTAAATCTGTGGAGGAAAGAATAATTATGTTAGAACCATTTACCTCCATGAATCTGAGATTACCAAAGGTAGATCATGCCAGATTCACTCAATTTCTTTCAAGAAAATAATTGATTTTTACAGATAAAAGAAACATAGTAGATTTAATATACTCAGTAAAGCATGTTAGCTAAATTAGGGGAGAGGGATCAGTACAAAAACATTAAGGTGGATAAGGAACTGACTAAAGGGGAGAAAGATAGTACTGAAAGATGAATTACTAGGCTGGATGGAGGTTACAAGTGGAGTTCCTTAAGCATCAGTCTTGGAAATACTCATATTTAACATTTTTATAAATTACCTTGGCACAAGAAGTAGGAATGTGCTAATAAAATTTGCTGATAACACAAAATAGGGACACATCTTCAACATAAAGGAGGATCAGAATGTTATACAGGAAGATCTGAATGACCTTGAAGTGACCAGACTAGAGTGACCAGAAATGGAATGAAATTCAATAGCACAACAAAAACGAGTGCTTGACCTTGGACAGAGTCTAAGAATTTCTGCTAAAAACAGGGGCCTCTGCAGCTGGAAGTGACAGAGGATGAGAGAAATAAGAGTATGTAGATTGATCAGAGGATAATTATGAGCCACCATTGTGATGCAGCTGCAGAAGAGGTAAATAAATGTGATCCTACCATGCATCAGATGAGGCATTTCCAGAAGAGATGTAGTATTAATGTCATTGTACAATGCATCATAAGAACTTGTCTGAAATACTGTGCATAATTCTGGTCATCCTTCCTCAAGAAAGATAATTCAAACTTGAACAGGTGCAGAGAAGAACTACTAGAATCATCAAGGCAATGGAGGGCCTATTTTATGAGAGAATGGAACAGCTTGGCTTTTTCAGTCTAGCCAAAAAAAAAAAAGAGAGGCAGAGAGGCAATATAATTACTCTCTATAAATAGATCAGAGGATAAATACCAGGGAGGGTGAAAACCTATTTAAGCTATAGGATGGTGCTAGCATAAGAACAAATATATATAACTAGCCTTGAACAAATTCAACCTAGAAATCAGAAGTTTCTAGCCCTCAAAGGGGTGAGATTCTGGAACAGTTGCCCAATAAGAATTTTGGGGAGAGAGAAAGAGACTTAGTTTTAAGAGAGCTGGACATATTTGAGCATGATTGTGTCATGGGCTTCTTTATGGTAAGAGATAAGACTCAGCAGCCTGGGGCTCACTTGAGATTTATATTTTACATTTTTAAAAGCTCATGCTTCAGGATTTCAGCAGGCCAGCTGCAGGGATCAGGAAAGGCTAGCCCACCACAAATACCCCCTAATGTATGGGGGGGTGGGGGGGTATTTTTTGTTTCCTTCCTCTGAGGCATCGGGGTGGCCACAGCTGGAGATGGGACATCAGGCAGGAGTCTCATAACTTGGTTTCCCCTATTCTCCGCTTGTGACAAATCTAGTTTTTTGTGAGCTGTAATACTTTGATCTAATTTTGGTTGTTGGGTTTAGTAAGTAGTTGGCTAGGTGGTGCTGGTGGCCTGTGATATACAGGTCAGACTAGTCAGGATTCAGAGAGGTCAGGATCTGGTGATCTTTTCTGCCTTAATCTCTATGCAAATTGATCCTAATCTGAGATAAAAGCTATGTGAAGTTAGCATAGTAATTTTATAGGCATGTATACAGCATTCACTATCCTAGTATCAATATAACCCAAATTATACAAACCAGAGAAATCCCTCCCAGCATGCCACTCCTGCTTGCAATTTTTTTTTTAATTGGCGAGAGGAGGGAAAGAAGTGATAGATGGTTCAATTTATGCCTTAATACGCTGTTGCAACTATAACTGTAACGATCATCCTTCCCCCATTCACTCTACTCTGCCACAATTATGCCAACCTCAAATGCCAGTTTGACCGCTTACAACACCCATGTTCATGCTTTCCACTGTGATGCCTCATGCAGATAAAAATGCATTCCCTATAAAAGGCCACTACCATCTCCTAATAATCACCTTCTGGTCCAACTAATGGTAAGTAAGTCAGGAGGGAGCAGAGCAGAAGGACAATATTTTTAAATGATTTAGTATTGTTAGAATGTGCACATTACCACTTCATATACAAGTGACAATTGAAAGGTGATAAATACTTTGTGGTAAGGACCAGGTCTTCCTAGATATCTGTATTGCATCTGTCACATTATGGAGCTCGTCAGGATTCGCACCTTGGGTGCAATCACAATAAAAATAAAGTTCTTCCAAGTAACCTAAGAAAGCTTTTTCAGCATGGACAAAAATGAAAGTGCACCACATTTATTTAAATGAACATGTTTAGTATTTGATGTATCTAGTTTTGCAGACTGATTTATTGCAAGAAATGTGTTGCCTCTTCATAGAATGGGTAATACATTTAAATACTGAATGTTCTAGAGCAGGAGTTGCCAAACTGTGGTACATGTACCCCTGGGGGTAGGCAAGACATGGGAGAAATTGTGTAACAATGAATTTTATTTACTATTTTATTTCACTCATAATAGGTTACTCAGACACAAAAAAAAAAAAAAAAAAAAAAAAAAGAGACCCACGCTCAGGATTCGTAAAATCAATATTCACGATCTGCAGAATTACTGTTCACGGTTCCACATATTCACAGGAGTCTCCTGTCCCAGGCCTGGGGAACAGGGAGCGGTGGGAGTTGGGACGGGGCAACAAGGAGCCACAGTGAATTCCCCACCATTGAAACTGGGAGCTGCAACTCCCAGTATTCGTGAATTTCGTCATGTGCAGTGGTGCAGGGAAATGCATCCACCACAAATGACAAGGGTTTCCTCTAGTTCATTTATTTCAAGATGTACCAATGAGCATACCACTGCTGACATAGAGAGCTCTCATCTCCAATCACTGTACAGCACACGTTCAGTTGCCCAGCAACTGTCCAGGTGAACTAAGCTCAAAACTTGGAAGGGAGGGTGCTTCCAGTTGTATACATTGCACTATACGTTTGTACATAACAGTGAAATATGGGTAGATGGCTAAAGACAGATAGCATTAACACACAGTATCAGTGATGAGCAGGGTAGGGAAATGCGGGCAGCTGGCAGATCTGGAAGGGGGCATACAATAAGAAAAGTTTGAGAACCTCTGTTCTAGGGACCTAAAACAGTGAACACCTGAAGTACAACAGCAAAGCAAGATTTAAAATTAGGTTACTGAAAATCTTGAATGTAAATTTTGAAGTGAGACTAACACCTAAGTATGAGATCATCATTATATAGTCATTCAGTGTGACGGGGGGCAGGATGGGCTCAGAATGGAGTTTAAACATTTTTGAAAACAAACTGTAGGACTATCATCCACACAATATTCTATTTCAATGTTTTTAGTGTCAAGTTTATACAGACTACGCATCAGTCTGAAAATGCTCATTTGAGTATAGAATTGAATGACCTTGAATCATTTTAGATATATTAAATTAGTAAGCCTTTCACTAACTATAAATATTAACAGAAATAACTGGGAAACGTTTACAGAGTTAAAATAATTTGCACACACACCAATACAAGCTAGGACCAAATTAGACACCTGGCAGAAAGCAGCCTGGTTGTTTCACAACCACAGAAATTGCCATATCAGATTAGAACGGCGGTCTACCTAAACCACTATCCTGTCCCTGATCAGCACCAAATGCTTCAGAGGAAGATGCAAGAAACCCTGTTGAGGACAATTATGAAATAACTATTTATAAAAAGTCTCTTAAGACAATCTCTAACTGATAAGAGTTAAGTCCTGAAGGCCTAAGTTTTTATTCCTTCTTTAAAAAAAAAAAAAAAAAAAAAAAATCTTCTCATGTAACTGTGGATGTTCTTGTATATAAAAAAAAACCTTTTAGTGAATCCTATAAAACTCTTTAACTCAATTATATCTAGAGTCACTGAGTTTCAGAGATTAATTATGTTTTATCTTATAACTGATCACTTCTAGAAACTGGAAGTGGCCATAGACTACCAAAAAACCCTCTACTATTTAAGTACCTATAAGATGAGTTTAATCAATATAGCAAAGTACCAAGTGGAAAAGGGGATGAAAGTTACACCATAGGTGTTTTCGTAATCTTAATCCATTACTTAACTTCTTTCAGATGAAAGATTTAAACTCAAGTGACTACGAAGTGAGTTTTGGTCCTGCACAAAGAACCCTCAGGATATACCAATTTCCACTTTCAGCAACATTTGTTACTAGTAGGCAGACTACATGTAGTAAGGAACAGAGTTCAAAAAAGAACTTAGTCTCCCATCCATAAGAAATCTAATAAGTCATAGGCTCCAGGAAGACAAGACGACTAAGGCCAGGTCTACATTTACAAACTTAGAGCACCAGAGTTGTATCGATAAAGCTGTGCCAGTGTAAGAGTACTCTTATAGCCACATAACGCCAATACAGTTCTCTCCCATCAACACAATAAAACCAGCTCAATAAGCAGTGGTAGCTGCGTCAGTGGGAAAGCGTCACCCATCCAACATAGCTCTGTGCAGATGAGTGCTTATGCCACCAAAACTTAACGTGACTCGGTAGTGTTTTTTCATACCCTGAGCAACAAAAAGTTTTACTGACTTAAGTGCTAGTGTAGAGACAGCCTAAATCGCTGGAGGCAAAAATTTGGCTTTAATACTAAAACAAGTTGCAGTGAACTGCTTTCAACAGGATACAAAACTGAACTCTGCTAGTCAAGATTCTCAACACACATAGTTATAAGATCTACATTAAACAAGTGTTTTATCCAGCTAGAGGAGAGGAGTTCTCTTCCCAATTGGTTTCATTCAGCTAGACTTCTTGTACCATAGCCTTTCATTGTTCTTGGGTACTTTAGATAGAATTCATTGCCTTTTGAGGAAAACCTGCCTTTTGGAAGAAAATCTAATATAAAAGGCCCATTCTGCACAAGTGTTGAAGATTTTGTAGTATTTTTCATTAGCAGCAGTACTGGCCCTGGTGTCCTTGATCAAATTTGCCCCATTTCCCCCTATTGTCCAGCATACGTATGTTAGTTGCCATCCACCATAAAAGATGTAAACTAGATTTCAATACTTATCTGTACAAGACACAAGGTTTTGGGGCTGAAAGGATGCCACCACAATGTTAAATTGGTAGTATTGAACAAGATACAGCATCAACAATATCTACCAAAAGAGTTGGAAAAGAAATCAACTGAAATTTTCCTTGTTCCCACATGCTGTCATAATTGAGCTTGTGCTAAACATATGATAGAGGATACAGAATTTCACATTCACTTTGTTTTATATACTTGTCAAAATCATCCCTCCCAACATTTTATTCCAAAGAAAAAGCAACAGTAGAATGGAATGAAAGATTTAGGGTCAATGAAAAATTAAGAGTGACTTAGTTTATTAAGATAGTTAAATAGAGTTGGTAAAAAGGGATTTGCTCTGTTCATCTGTCTTTAGAACACCATAATACTTCAAGATGTTTGGTTCTTATCTGTAGTTTTATATAGAAAAAATATTGCATACTGTGTGTCTGTTTTTGCCTTCTTGTGGGCAGCCAAGCAAGACTGTCATGAAAGTGTTCTAGTCCCAGACTCCTTGTTGCTTATGCTGAAACAGATTAACACAGATATTCCTCTGAAACAAAAATATACTTGCCTTCCCATTGCCATTGTGAGTGGTAGAAATAATGATGTTATATTTACTTAACCAAAAAAACCTTATTTGTATTGGGTGAGAAGGCTAGTAAAATTTTGCAATGCTGACATAAGGTATGTTACTCAGAACTTAGCTATTACATGAATATGCACTATAAACAAAATCTACAATAGTTATTACACTGGAATATATAATGAATCAGAGCTGAGGCAAGAAGATAGATTTATACCACAAGCAGAACAGAAACAAACATAAAAAAATATCTGATTTGCTACAGTATCTTATATTAGAACAGGCTCTTTAATTAGAAGCAGTGAGAGTTCTAATGGTCAGTGTTACTGCTCATTTTAGAACTTCAGAATAAATCAAAACATGAATGCCAAAGGATTAGAGCCAGGGATTTATATAGGGAGCCACCTAGTCTCTATCTATGCACATAACACTAAAAAGTGCAAAGTAAAGACACTGCCCAATGCTACTGAAAAATAATGTTTTAGTTTCTTTTACTACCCTATATCATGTTTAAATATCAAACAAGAGGTAAATGTAAATACTCAAATCTGGAATCCTGCACAAAACCGAATTTACTGCCCAAAGTATGTACTTAGTAACTTCTTGTTTTGTTCTGCCTTCAGCGCGTTTTGTTAACGAGACGTTTCAGTGCAATCAGTAGTTCTTTGCAGCGGCCTCTAGTGGAGAAACACCTGCAACACCGACAGCATCCAGTCTCGTGAGCTCTCAAAATACATTGTGTCTACAGATACTGGTATTACTTTCGCCTTCATTGCGCTACTTTGTAATTTTGGGATTCCTATTTGCCCAGAGTGCAGAAAAGAGCATTACTAAAAAGGTACAAACCTGCGACAAATACCTATGTGAATAGGAATCAATAATCAGTCTCTTCTTAGGTGACCTAACACCCAAAAGAGAACACAATCTGCCTTGAAAAACACATACAGATGAAACATTGAAACGGATCAGTGCCCAGCTGTGGGTTTCTCAGGTGACCTCAGGAGTTCGGGGGAAAGAGTAAAGGAGAAGGTTGCTTAACATTGCTGTGACATGAGAAACGCCAATGGCACCCGACAGAATCACCCAAGCAAACCGCAGGCAGCAAGAACTGATCCAACTACACAAAGGCCAGTCACTAGAAAAGGCTCTACGAATTACTGGATTATTTTAGATCTCTGCCTTCCCCCGTACTCCTACAGGCAGGTTACGGGGAACATACAAAAATTAAAGATGGCTAAATGTGTCACGTTGTGTATTTTAATGTACAATCTAAAACTCTAGAGGGCAGCCGAAATATGCCCTCCCCCCTTCCCAAGCTGAGTAACGTGAGCAGCAGCAGGAGGAGCCCGTCGTCTGCTTGCAGGAGTTGGTATTGCAGGAGCGATGCCTGCAGCAGCGCCCACCCCGAGGAGGAGCCGCCTCACAGCCATTACTGGGGCTTCGCCCCAGGGCAGCAGCTGCTGCACCCAGGCATCTCCCCCACCTTATCCCGAACGCTCCTCTTATCCCGAACCCCGCACCGCAACGGAGAAGGGGGCTGACCCCTCCCCCAAAGGCAGAGCTACTTGAGGCAGAAATAGATACATAAATAGCACTCACAATGGAGCTCCTTTCCTTGCTGGTCTCTGCCAAGGCTGCACCAAACTGGGCTGGAGCCTAGGGGAAAGGCATGGGGGTTAACATACGGCCGGGGGGGAGCCATCAGCGTCCCCTTTGCATGGGCAGGTATTACTTGTATTGCCCTTTCCTTTCATCCCCCCCCCCACTACACATGGCCTTCCCAGTGCGTTATGGGGACAGCCAGCTCCCCCACCCCCAAAAAAGGGTTTCACGGATCTACCCCGGGGCCTTTCCTGAGGAGGTGCAACTATGCAGCAGCCGAGAAGGGTTATTACCTGCTAACTTGCCCAAACAGCCCCCACTCGGAGCCCCCTAGAGCGGGAGGGCATGGAGCCCCCAGCAGCCACCCTTCTGTGCTGGAATAGCGCCCTTATACCCCCGCAAGCTCCCCCAGCAGTTGCCCCGGGTCTCCGGTTTGCCCCCCTGCAGTCGGCCGGCAGCACTGCCGCCTCCTGTCCGCCATTAGAGACACCCAGCCAAACAATACGGGAGGGGAGCAGGGCGGCAGCAGGATCCGCGCAGCGCAGCGCCGGGCAAAGGAGGGAGACACCCGCGGGCGGGAGGGGCGAGGAAGCGGGGCAGAACAGCCGCCAAGACCCGGAGGGGTAGGGAGCGACTTAAAATAGGAGGCGCTAGAACTGAAATACCCCTTTCTCCCAAATGCCCCTGCGCCCCCAGCTCTGCCCCAGCGCGCCTCCCATTTACCCCCTTCACCGCCACCAGACCGGGATTGTCAGCTAGGCTGCCCCAGTCCTATCCAGCTCCCCCGCCGTGGCGAGAGGCGACAGCAGCGACGCCACATTGGGGTATTTATCCCGGGTGGCTCTGAGGCACGGCGGCTCCCTTCCCATCCCCGCCCTGGGGGCAGCTGTGCGCCTCCAGCTGCCCCCTCTCTCCGCACCTAGGGTGCAGTGCTCCCCGTCCCCACCTTACCCAGCTCCCCAACGCTCACAGGCACGGGTCTCCCCCTCCCCCCGCTCACACGCACTCCGCGCTACTCCTCCGCCGCCTCAACTCTAACTCGGTCCAGTCCCGGGCTAAGCGCAGCTGCTAGCGAGGGGAAGGAGGAGCAGGGCCAACCGAGCTTGGGGAAGAACGGCCTCCCTAGCCCGCCTATTGGCTCCCACAGAGGGCGGGCTTTAGTGTTAGGCAAGCTGATTGAACCACCCATCGGCCCATCAGAGCATCCTGCAGCTGGTTGGGCCTCAAAGCTGTCAATCGTTCTCCCAACCACGCCTACGGTTCTTCCCACTTTGATCCATCAGGTTAGAGAAACCCGAATTTCATTGCCCACTGGCAGCAACACTTAATGCCGGGTATTGGGGCATGGACGCGACGGGGGTTCCACTCCGGTTTCTAGGGCTGCTGATTGACAGTAACTTGCAGAAGTTTGGATACAAGGCTGCCCACACTCATCCAGCCATCTGCTGGGGCGGGGAGAGTATTACCTATCCAACCTTGTGCTGAGAGCCCATGGACAACGGCCCCAGCCCTGAGCACGGGCCAGGCAGCCCGTGCTCGCCGAGGGCAGGGCGGGCATAGCTCATCCGTAGCTTCTTACAGGTTGGGCCCCGCCCCCAGCAGGGCTATGAAACTGGGGCCATTTCCATGAAGGGCAGAGTGTGGCTAATGGAAACCCTCCCACACAGAAGAGCGAGAGAGCGCAGTCTCCTTCCCCAGGGCAGAGACTCTACACCCATGTCCCACTTAGGAGTCCCCTCGCTTCCTCCACTAGAGACTCCCGCCGTCCCCTACCCATGCTAGGGGAAGGAGTCATCGCAGCAGCCGCTATGGCTCCTGGAGGAACTGCTGGTGGTGGTGGTGGTGGTGGTAGTAGTGGTAACGTCCTCCATTTTGTCGGAAGCTGCTGCGGGGAACTGGGGACCAATTCAAACCAACGTGAGGCTCAGCAAAGGGCCAATTTGAAGCGCCTCTGCCCTGTAGTGACACACGCAAGACGCACCAGGCAATGCCCTGGGGTGATCCGCCGGGTTCAGAGCTCCAAAGGCGGCAAGGCACTGAGAGTCTGGCTTTCCTCGCTCCCTCTGCCAAAATGGAGGCTGCGCACTTCCTTTGCGCGGTTGCTTCCCCCTCTCCAGCCATGGGACTCACGCCCGCTTCTTCGAGGACCTGGAGAGCTCAGCCTCTTGCGCTGTTAGTTAATCCAGCCCTTTCTCCTGCACTGTTCCCCCCCTGCCCTGAAAGGAAGCAGATAGCCTTCTCCTTTCCACCCTGCGTCAATTCATGTCAACCATGCTGTGCAATACGCCCCCGGGGAGCGTCTCAACACGCCTGTATAAGGAGCACGGCGGGTGACTCGAGGTTCTTGCCCCACTTCCATCCCACCTCTACACCCCAAGCAACCACGAATGCCAGGGGATCTGTGTAGTAATCTGCTAAGGAGCAGTGCTTCTGAGAGGGAGCACGAGCGACTGAAGAGCTGGGCTCTTCTCCAGTCCTTGGTGCGTTGGGCTAATAATTCCCATGCAGGGGAGAGACTAGAAATATTATATCTGCCTTCTTTTCTCACAGTACAATTCCTTCCTAACAACGGCCCCCCTCTGACACTCAGACGGAAGTGAACAGCCCAAGCCAAACGTTTCTGTGACACCTGTAGGATGGTGGTACCGCTAGGAAAGGATGATTACGCACCTCACCCTAGCTGCAAATGCTCTAGAAAGACTAGAATGCCTGTTGCTATGGGGGAAACCGTGGTCCCATGATTGAGGCATCTTCAGCACAATGTCATACTTACCATTGTTGTGTCTGAAGCAAGGAAGAAATGAAGTGATAATGAGAAAGGTCTAACTCCCTGACTATGAAAGGATGACACTTTTAATAACCTTAATCACCATCTGCAGTGAGGGGTTCTTTTCAGCACATATAGTAAATGGTTTGAAAATAGAAAAGTGTTCAGCTAGTTAAATACATAAGAACCAGAGAAATGCTTAATATTAGACACAAAATATATTCTACCTGTTTGACATTTATGGTTCTGTTGGTTTGTTTGATGGGTTCTCTGAGTATCAGAACAAATTTAACTTCCCCTCAATAGTCCATCCACTTTGGCCACCTTGTTGAAAAGGGAAAAATGTAACTCTCCTCTCTGTTTATTAAAACATTCTTATTCTGGAAATGTACTTAAGTGCATGCTTAAAACACATACTTAAAATCCTACCAAAGTGAGACTTAAAAAATCACATTTAAGTGCTTTTTGAATAGGGATGAACTTAAGCATATGCTGAAGTGGTGTTAAGAATCAGGATTTGTAGATGGAACCTGTTTAATTCTGTTTAATCAGTCAAAAGAGCATTCTGCCTCTACAAAGTCACAGCAGGAGACCTGAAGTAGCAATAACATGTGGGTCCCTCGCACATTAGTACAGATTATTATCACTAGGACACCAGAATGTAAAGTTTAAGTTTAAATTTGAACATTATGCTTGCAATTTTAGGAATGTTTGTATTTAATCATAGAGTTTTGCTAGTCATAATTCCATTAAAGATCACAAATTCTAGCTTTGAATTCACTCTCATTACTCAAGCTTGGGAAAAGGTTATGATATATACCAGGCTATGTCTAGACTGCAGAGTTTTTCCGGGATACCAGAGGTATCCCGGAAAAACTCTGCCACATCCAAGGAACATGTCTGCTTTTCCGAAAAATATTTCAGAAAAGCAGACACATTTTTCGGCATCCCTGTAAGCCTCGTTATATGAAGAAGAAGGGATGTTCCGAAAATGGGTTTTTTTCTGACATTTGGCCCAGTGTAGACAGGCCAAATTTCGGGAAAGCCTCTTCTGAAAAAAAAAAAAAAAAAATGCAGTGTAGACATAGTCCCAATTATCTTTTAATTAATTATTTTTTCAACTGATAGGAGTGAAGTCAGAGGATGACATAGATACCTATGTTTTCCAAGTCAAGCATTGTTATATCTAGTCTTATCTGTCTCATCATCTAAACATTCATGGTGAGGCTGTCCTTATAAAAAGGCCATTAAAATAAATAAATCCCATCTCAGGTAGGTAAGCACTAGTTCTAATCCCAAAACTAAAATACACAAAACAAAAAACAAGTGTACTATCACTTCATAAGCACCATGGACATGAAACTGATATATTTATACTCTCCACACTATAGCTCTCGTAGACAGGTCTGATGTTGTCAGCTTAATTACAAAAGTTCTAATTTATTGACTGGAAGTAGATAAATTCACCAAATCTGAACCAATAGTATAAGTAATGACTTATGTGACTTATCTTTCAATGTCACACGAAGTAGAAGTATGGCAACTAGCAGTCCACTGTGTTTTCATGGAGAAGAAATCAAATATTTGACATTTTGAAAAGAGCTTAGGCTTTCACAGGAATCCTGACAAGTTTATCAAGCCATCTTCAAATCAGGTGTAATAAATTATGGGATTGGAATGTATGTAGTTTAAAGCTTCCTACTACTACTGCTAATTTCACAGGTGTTCACACATGCAAACAAATAACTAGACTCTTGTTCCAGAATTAAAAAGTGAATATTTCATTTATTCATGGACTTCCTTTTCATTATCAAGATTTACAACACTTTAACTGAGGACAGAATCTGTCCAAGAGCTTCTAGAAAGGTGACCCATTTTCAAGGAGGAAGAAGGAATATTTTGATAAAGTATGTGTCTACCACTATTTGGCATATGTGAACACTTGTAAAGTGATAGGGAACAGGAAGCTTTAAACTACATACATTCCAATTCCAGAATTTATTACACCTGATTTGAAGATGGCTTGATAAACTTGATACAGTATTTCAATCCTACAGTTTATTACAATTGATTTGAAGGCTGGCTTGGAAAAACATAGGTCTGGAACCCAAATAAAGCATATACCTTTTAAAAGTGTCAGTGTGATTACTCTGACCAGTGTGAGTGAAAACAGAATCTAGTCCCTTGTACAATTTCTAACCAAAATAAAACGTTGTATTCTAATTCATTCATTTTTCTTCTCCTGTCATTCTCCCTCACAAGCTCTCTATTTTCCATCTCACTATCCCTGCTCCCATTTTTCTCTCCTTCCACTCATTCCCATGTCTCCTCCCTCAGTTTCTTTTTTCCCCTTCCTTATTTTATTCCTCTTGCTTACTCCAGTTTATTCTACCCCTTCTGTCATTCCTCATCCCAGCCCCATCCTAAACTAAGTAGTTACATATATATACACACACAAATGTAAAAAATAAAGAAATGAAAGCTTAGAAATTCCTTTAAACAGGAGCAGTCTTTTTCTGTGTGTTCATACAGCGCCTAGCACAAGGGGGTATACATCTAGGTGCCCTGTGTAATCATCCCAGGGGCTGCAGCATCTACCACTGAACATATCCATGGTTGCAGACAGTGAAACAACTTTCAGCTACAAAGGCTAGCTGCAATATAACCAGGGAGACTTGTCAAAATAAACAATTGCAGACAATTTGAGGACAGAACTGACAAGATGTGGTGGAGCAGCACTGTGGGGGAACTGCTGCCCCTATAAAAACACCAAAAAAGCCCACAGATAGTACTGGACATGGCAAATATAGGCTGTGATTAACTAAGCCTATGACCATTCCTAACCCTAGGGCTATGTCTACACTATAGCCTCATGTGCAAAAACATATGCAAATGAGGCGAAGCGTGGAATACTGCTGTACCTCATTTGCATAATTAATGAGGCTCCGTTTTTGCCCAAGAGGCTTTTCTGCAAAATAAAACCCTCTTGTGCAAAACCCACTCTTATGCAAGAGCTGTTCTTCTGCATTTTTTTCCAGGAAGAACGGCTCTTGCGCAAGAGGGGTGTTTTGCACAAAAACGGAGCTTCATTAATTATGCAAATGAGGTGCAACCAACGATATTCCACGCTTAGCCTCATTTGCATATTTCTTGCGCCAAACGGGCGCAGTGTAGACATAGCCTAGTGGTATGCAATTGCCTTACCAGAAGGGATTCTAGAAAGGTGGATAATTCCTATGGACATTTGCTCACAGAAGATATTTGGGGGCCTCACTGTGAACTATTCCCTAATATCACCAGATATGGACACTTGTATAATTACACCTGCAAAGACGACTTGTAATCTGACTGGCAATCAGCAATTCCTTATACCCAGGCAAGAGAATGTAAAATGGAGTACTGGGTGCACTGATGTGGGTGACCAGGCATCCTGTATAAAATAGATAACTGGAAAATTAGAAAAAATAATATAGCTGAATAAGCAGAACTACAGATGAGAAGGGTACATTTTAAAACACCACAATTATTTGAGGTCCTACATAGGAACATAATGTATTTTTGTGCATTGATTATCAATTGCAGAGTGACTTGATTCCAGCACTGTCAAGCAAGATAATAGGTAAAACAGGAAGAGGAATTAAAAGCCAGCTACATTGTGGGGGAGGGAGGAAATCAGCAGATGGGCTGGTATTTAAAGAGTGGAAGTTTTACAATCCTGTCATAACAGCAAGGGCCAGATTAACACAGGGGCTTTAGGGGCTGCAGCCCAGAGTCCCAAGCTAAAGGGGCCCTGCAAAAATAAACCCTTTCAGTGGTCAAACAACCCATCTATTGCAATCAGCTGGTTGATACTGGAGCCTCTGCCAATCCATTACTATCTCCAGGCTGCTAAAAGTCCAGGTGGGCTCAGGCAGGCTGCCTGCATGCTATGACCCCACGCTCCTCCTGGAAGCCGTTGGTTGCTATCACGTCTTTGCACTTCCTAACAGAAGGGGAAGGGTGGTGGCTCCGCATGCTGGCCCCAACCCCAGAACTGTCCCTGCAGGTCCATGGTTCCTGGCCAGTGGAAACTGCAGAAGTGGCACTTGTGGGCATGAGCAGTGTATGGAGACACTCAGTCCCCTTCCCCATAAGAACATAAGAATGGCCGTACTGGGTCAGACCAAAGGTCCATCTAGCCCAGTAGCCTGTCTGCTGACAGTGGCCAGCGCCAGGTGCCCCAGAGGGGGTGGACCGAAGACAATGATCAAGCGATTTGTCTCGTGCCATCCATCTCCAGCCTCTGACAAACAGAGGCCAGGGACACCATTTCTATCCCCTGGCTAATAGCCTTTTATGGACCTAACCTCCATGAAATTATCTAGCTTCTCTTTAAACTCTGTTATAGTCCTAGCCTTCACAGCCTCCTCTGGCAAGGAGTTCCACAGGCTGACTACGCGCTGTGTGAAGAAGAACTTTCTTTTATTAGTTTTAAACCTGCTACCCATTAATTTCATTTGGTGTCCTCTAGTTCTTCTATTATGGGAATAAATAACTTTTCTTTATTTACCCTTTCCACATCACTCATGATTTTATATACCTCTATCATATCCCCCCTTTGTCTCCTCTTTTCTAAACTGAAAAGTCGCAGTCACTTTAGCCTCTCTTTATATGGGACCCGTTCCAAACCCCTAATCATTTTAGTTGCCCTTTTCTGAACCCTTTCCAAGGCCAAAATATATTTTTTGAGGTGAGGAGACCACATCTGTACACAGTATTCAAGATGTGGGCATACCATAGTTTTATACAGGGGCAGTAAGATATTCTGTGTCTTATTTTCTATCCCTTTCTTAATAATTCCTAACATCCTATTTGCCTTTTTGACCACCGCTGCACACTGTGTGGAAGTTTTCAGAGAACTATTCATGATAACTCCAAGATCTCTTTCCTGATTTGTCGCAGCCAAATTATCCCCCATCATACTGTACGCAGGAGCGACCCGAGCCCGGCTGTGGCAGCTGGCGCCCCAGGCAGAAGGCGCAATCGGTGCCCCCGCCTGCACAGCCGTCAATGGCCGTGACATCATCATCGGGCGCCCGGGCCAGTGGCGCCCTAGGCAACTGCCTAGTTTGCCTAGGCTCATGGGCCGCCCCTGACTGTACGTACAGTTGGGGTTATTTTTTCCAACATGCATTACTTTACACTTATCCACATTAAATTTCATTTGCCATTTTGTTGCCCAATCACTCAGTTTGGTGAGATCTTTTTGAAGTTCTTCACAGTCTGCTTCTGTCTTGACTATCTTAAACAGTTTAGTATCATCCGCAAACTTTACCACCTCGCTGCTTACCCCTTTCTCCAGATCAGTTATGAATAAGTTGAACAGGATTGGTCCCAGGACTGACCCTTGGGGGACAACACTAGTTACCCCTCTCCATTCTGAAAATTTACCATTTATTCCCACCCTTTGTTTCCTGTCTTTTAACCAGTTCTCAATCCATGAAAGGACCTTCCCTCTTATCCCATGACAATGTAATTTACACAAGAGCCTTTGGTGAGGGACCTTGTCAAAGGCTTTCTGAAAATTTAAGTATATCTACTGGATCCCCCTTGTCTGCATGTTTGTTAACCCCTTCAAAGAACTCTAATAGATTAGTAAGACATGATTTCCCTTTACAGAAACCATGTTGACTTTTGTCCAACAAATTATATTCTTCTACATGCCTGACAATTTTATTCTTTACTATTGTTTCGACTAATTTGCCCGGTACTGAAGTTAGACTTACCGGTCTGTAATTGCCAAGATCGTCTCTAAAGCCCTTTTTAAATATTGGCGTCACGTTAACTATCTTCCAGTCATTAGGTACGGAAGCCAATTTAAAGGATAGATTACAAACCACAGATTTGTTCAGCAATTTCCCATTTGAGTTCTTTTAGAACCCTTGGATGAATGCCATCCGGTCCCGGTGATTTGAGAACGTTAAGTTTTTCTATTTGTTCCAAAACCTCCTCTAATGACACTTCAATCCAGGACAGCTCCTCAGATTCATCACCCACAAAGGACGGTGCAGATTTGGGAATCTCCCTAACATCCTCAGCCGTGAAGACTGAAGCAAAGAAATCATTTAGTTTCTCCGCAATGGCTTTATCGTCCTTGATTGCTCCTTTTATATCTACAGGGACATGCAGAGACATGCCAGCACCCAGCTGCTTCTGGGAGCAACATGGGGCCATCGCAGGCAGGCAGGCTGCCTGAACCTTGCTGTGCCACCAGACAGGAGCCATCTGTGGTATATAGGCGTCCCACAAAATCTAATAGTCCAGGGCTTATATAGGAAAGTTAATCTGTCCTTGAGGATAAACAAAAGATGGAAGGTGGTGGTTGACAGTGTCCATGCTGGAGACATCACTGAAAGAAAAAATAAAGGTGTTAATGCAATTAATGATAAATGAATAATAATTTAAAATATGGCCTGGCCCCAAAACATCTTTATCACGTTGTACACTATAATAATTTCCTCTACCCTTCTCTGTTTTATTGAGTTGCAACAGGCATCTGAGCTATTTCTTTAGACTGGGTCTTCATAACAGGCATCTTATGTTTGAATGTGTTTACACAGTACCTAAAGCAATGGGCCCCAATCCTGATTAGGTCTCTGGGCATTAAGGCAATTTTAGGAAAAAACCCTGAAATAGCTTTCAACAATATATTACCTGAATTTTTCATTATGGATTTTAAATAGGCTTGCAAGGATTAGATTTTTATCAGTAAATTTTTATACATATCACATGCATCCAAACTGATGAAAAATATTTCAATTGTTAGTAATATACTTTTACAGATAGGCAAAGAAAGAAAAATACTGCTTGAAAATTTATTATTTGATTTAAGATGCTTTACTTTGTATATTTTGGCATGTGGTGTTGAGAATGTCTTTCTTTACTTTCAACTTCTACTGTCATTATATAATTACTGTCTCGCTCCCTTTATTGTCAGACCCCACTGTAACTTCCTACAACTGTGAAAATTTAAATACCATTGGGGAAAATGATAATATTGATATTCATTTTAAGCAGTCAAACTTGTTAAAGTGAATTCTGCCAACCCTAGTTTTAAGCTACATATATTTCATGATATTCAACAAATTAAGATTTATTCAAATATATATTACATTAAAATGTTTTCATTGCATGTATTTTCTTTAACCAAAAATGATCTCTCAAAAAAGTCATATAATGTGACATCATATACTCTACAGTAGGTTAGTATACTTTACATGGTATAATGTGCCGTTAAATAACCTTTGCACTACATCCCATATTTCAATACTGGAAAAAAAAAAAGTGTGAGAGAAACTATAGTTCCAAATATACACACCTTTCCCAAAGAAGGCAACTATACACATTCCCAGCGGCGGATATAGGGCAGGGCGAGTGGGGCAGCTGCCCCGGGCCCCACACTTCAATAGGCCGTGCGCCCTGGGCCCTGCCAAAACTCTCATCCATCCCTGCACATTCCTATATTGTCTAGCCTAATATTGCAACACCTATTCCAATATTCTTAAATAATTTCTATTCAGTTTTGAAATAGAAACATAATGCAAACTTTAACATTTTCCTTTTAGTTTGACAAGTCTTATAGGCTTAATAAAAATGGAAGAAATTACAAACAGAAATGGCACTGATAGAGATACTCCTATAAAAAGGTAATAAAATATATATAGTATATCTTCTTTGGATCCCAATTACTGAAATTCTAGCCAACTCTCATCTTGGTTATTGAAATCTCTTCTCTGGTCTTCCTACCTCTGCCTTCTCTCTCCAGTCTATCTAAAACACTAACCTTAACTTCCTATCCTGTCAGTCTATTCATATTCCCTTTCCCTCCCTTGTATAGCTGTATCTATGGTTTACTCTCCTGCTTCAAGTTCAAGCTCCTCTGTTTAAACTTCAGTGCTGTGCACAACTGAATTGCTGCCTACATTTAATCTCATTCTCTCCTCTTGCCCCCTTTGTTCTGACCCATCCTCTCTCCTCAGTGCTCCCCAGGGTCAAATTGAGTATACATGCAGCAGTACACAATTCCAGCATTTTTCATTTGGCCTCCTCAATTGCTGTAAAAGTTATGCTTTGGTTTAAAAGAAATTAAGTTTCTGAACCTTAGGATTGCAACACATTAAAATATAAAGTCAGTGCAGGGCTATTCAGTTGAGTTTTCAGATAGACAGAAACAACAAATCCATGTCTTGTCACACAAGAGTAAATTATAAGAAACTTAATTTAAGTCAATGGAGTCATACCAATATAAAACTGGTGTATATGAGAAGAGAGTCAGGGCCAGTAGATCTAAGACAGGTGTGGAATATTCTTATTCAGTTCAACAGAATGGTAACTCTGGAGTCTACTGATAAAAAATTAACACTATCTATTTAATTGTTGATTAGTTTAGCAAAGACATCCATATCTTCTGAGACTGTGTGCAGATTCCGTGATTGAGAAAGATGCTTGTATAGAGAGTAACCACACTTTTCCCCTCACTCCAACCTGCATGCACTCTGTTTGACTCATTTCCACACTATCTTCTTCATGTCTTTTTTCACATAGCTCCTTAGACTTGGAACTGCCTACTTCTTCCTGTGATAAAATATTTAACAATGTTTCCTTTACTGAAAACTATAATTTGTTCAGCTTTCTAACCACCCATCTTGATTATTGTAACTGCTTCCTCACTGACCTTATTTGAGCCATACAGAGCATATCTGCTAAAATCAACTTCCATGCTTATTGCTCTAGCCATTCTTTTTTTGACTACTCCCTCATCACTAAATCAAGTTCCTAGTCTTTAACTTTAAGGCCTCAATAATTTGCCACACCCTCTTTACCTTTTGATGTATTTTATGGCTCCCTCAATCCATAGACTTTTCTATTCCACTAAAGATGGCAAGCCTCTTCACTCTTTATTCTTCATCACCCTTACCCAAAATATATTCTTCCATCTTCCTGAACTGATCAGTACAGTTATTACTCTCTCTTCCTCTTTCAGATCCCTTCTCAAAATCCACTTCTGCCAAATGCCTACAAGAAATCAGGTAATGTATCAAGTGGGTGGGGCAAAATTCCCCTCTCTCCTTGCCAACATAGACAGGTGTTTGGCAACATTTAGATCAAAACCCAGCCAATAAGAATTTAGAGTGGTCAGGTGACTGAGTGTATGACTCAAAAGAAGCTCCAAACCCACGCAGCAGAAGCCACAATCCAGTTAAAAGAAGTTAACCCACCCATAGTCTTAGGAAGGATAGCTGTGTAACCCCTAAACTTCAGGGGCAAGTTCTGGGCTGGGGAGGCTAGGATTTAAAGTCATAGTTCCAAGAAAAAGGACTGTGAAATGTTAAGTCTGAGGGGTAAGCAGAAAGGGGACTGAATGCTGTTGAATAAGCTAACCATAGGAGAAGGGAAATATTGTTTCAAAGACCTTCGCTATCACTTGATTGCTTGGGGGGGGGGGGGGGGGGGGGAGACTCAAAAAGGAAACAGTGCCTGCAGAGCTATTGTAGGTCACAAGGGGAAAGCCTTGGGACAGCCTTTGTCCACCACAATATTGATTAATTTAAAAAAATCCGATTAGCCATTTCAAAAATTCAGCTGTGCGCAATTGATCTGAGCAGACATATAGGCCTTACTGCATACTTTGAAGGTCATCATGGAACTTAAAATCTGTTGGAGCAGTGGGGGAAAATAAATTCTAGATACAAGTTCCTGTACCATCAAACATAAAAAGGTATAAATGTAGAGGCTAGATCTCTTAGTAAGAGCATTTAAGCCAATCTTTATTGCTAGGAAAGAGCACAGAGAGAAGCTGTCATTATGCTAACCAGCTAAGTTTGAAAGTCAATGTCCTGAATTGCACTATTTTCGTTTGGTTTCCAGATGCAATCTACAAAGCATGCACATTATTTTATTATATACTGTTGTACACAGAGAAACCAAGCAGTGGTATTTGCATAAGGCTAGGAACTATACAAACAGGTACCCAACAGTGCTTACAATCTAAAAAGATGAGCAATATATGATGAAGTATAGCAGACAGTGGGACAATCATATGTACATGTATCATATATTTTAGATGGTGCTTGTTGCAAAAAAGTTCAAAAATTCATAAAACTATTTCATCAAGAAGTTCTAGCACTTACAGCTTTGGAAACAGAAGTTCATGTTTGGTACACAGCTTGTGTGGGTGTTGGGAATATGTCTCTTCCTGTACCTGTGAAAAGTCACCCACATTTGGAAAAAAAAAAAAATCTCAGTTTGCACATGCTCAGTAGAGACTAGTTACAGTTTTAGCAGCTAAAAATCTCCAAAGACTATCTCTACTGAGCATGCTTCAGACTAAGACTGCATGCCAGGCTGCAATTGCTCCTCTGGGCTACTAGGGCTGCTTTGGAGCCAGACACAGGAACTGAGAGCTGGAAGACAATCCTGTGATGTCAGTGCTAGCTACCTATTCTGGTGACCAGGTAGTGAAGGGAAAGAAGTGTGTCTGGTATTATAGAATTCTAGGACAGGAAGGGACCTCCTTCCTAGGCTGTTATTTCCCATTTTGTATGTGTGCAACTGACTGTTCCTCCCTAAATGGAGTACTTTGCATTTGTCATTATTAAATTTCATCCTATTTACCTCAGACCATTTCTCCAGTTGTCCAGATCATTTTGAATTATAACCCTATCCTCCAAAGGGCTTACAACCCCTCTCAACTTGGTATCATCCACAAATGTACAAGTGTACTCTCTGTGCCATTATCTAAATCATTGATAATGATATTCAACAGAACCAGAGCCAGAACTGAACCCTGTGGAAAAAAATGGTTACTTACCTCTGTAACTGTTGTTCTTTAAGATGTGTTCCTCATGTCCATTCCATGTAGGTGTGTGTGTGTGTGCACGCATCGTTGGAAGTTTTTTACCTTCACAGCACTCATTGGGCCAACCAGGGAGCCCCCTGGAGTGGCACCACTATATCAGCTAATATATGCCCCTGCTAGCCACCCACCCTCTTAGTTCCTTCTTACCGGACTACTCCGAAGTAGGGGAGGAGGGTGAGATTTGGAATGGACATGAGCAACACATCTCAAAGAACAACAGTTACAGAGGTAAGTAACCGTTTTTTCTTTGAGTGATTGCTCATGTCCATTCCATGTAGGTGACTCCAAAGCAGAAATCCTAGGAGGAGGGGTCAGAGTTCTAAACTTCAGCTGAGCAGAGGACAGCCCTACCCAGGGCTGCATCCTCCCTAGCCTGGTGGGCCAGTGCATTATGATTGGCAAAGGTGTAGACCGAAGACCATGTGATGGCCCTGCAGATGTCCAGGATCGGGACCTGAGTCATGAAGCCCATGGAGGAGGCCTGGGCCCTAGTGGAGTGGGCTGTAAGGGGAGAAGATGGCACCCTGGCTAGCCCATAGCACTCCTTGGTACAGGATGTAATCCACAAGGGGAGCTTCTGCGCAGAGACTGGCTGCCCCTTCAGCTGTTCTGTGGTTGCCACAAAGAGCTGTGGAGACCTACGTGTGTAATGCCTGTTCCTTACCTGAAGCATGGGGATTCGGGTAAAAAAACTGGGAGAAAAATGTCCTGAGACACGTGAAAGTTAAACACCACCTTTGGAAGGAAGGCAGGGTGGGGGTGCAACCAGACCTTGTCCTTGAAAACTGTATATAGGAGGTCTGAGGTAAGAGCTCTCAGTTCGGACACGCACCTGGCCAACGTGATAGCCACCAGGAAGAACACCTTCCAGAAGAGGTGCATCAGCGAGCATATCGCCAGGAGCTTGAAAGGAGGCCCCATGAGCTTGGACAGAACTAAGCTTAGGTCCCACTGGGGGACGGGCTGGTGGACATGCGGATAAAGTGTGTCCAACCCCCTTAAGAATCTGTGGATCATGGGATGTGTGAAGAGTGTTGTGTCCCTATAGCCTGAGTGAAAGGTGGAAATAGCCACCAGGTGAACCCTGATTGATGAGGCGGACAACCCTGGGATTCTAAGGTCAAGGAGATAGTCCAGAACCAGTGGGACCTGTGCATCCATTGTGGGGATACACTTCTGAGCAGCCCAAATGGAGAAATACTTCCATTTAACCAGATAGGTAGCCCTAGTGCAGGGGTGGGCAAAAGGGCCTCCATGGGCCAGATCCGGCCTGCAGCAGAGGCGTAGTGAAGGGGGTGTAGGGAGGGGCAGTTGCCCCCGGGCACCACGCTAGGGGGGCGCCGGGCCGGGGTGGGAGCGGAGTACACACTGCGCAGGCCCACCTGATGCTTAGATCAGTGAGCCAGCAGCTGGGCCACGTGCTGCCGCCCGGAACACACTGCCAGCAGAGGCAGCCGGCAGGAGCGGCCTCTTTTAAAAATAAGATTAATTTACCCGACCGGTTCCTCCGGTGCCTGGCTCTGTGGGAGGGAGATTTGGTTGGCGAGGCGTGGCCCTGGCTGGGATTGCGTGCCTGGCTCAGGCATCAGCTGGTAGAAAATCTGCCAGTCTCCAGGGCAGGGTTTCCCAACCTATGGGTCGGGACCCAAATATGGGTCGCCATTACATTTCAAAAGGGTCGCCAAGTGTCTCCCCAGGTGGCTCTGCCCTCTCTCCTCCCCCCATTTTTGAATTGCCTTGGGTCACCAAGTCTTCCTGAATTGTCAAAATGGGTCTCCATCTGGAAAAGATTGGAAACCGCTGCTCCAGGGGCAGCCCATGGTCGGGCAGACCAGGGCCAGGGGGCACGGAGCAGGGGATGGGGGGCCAGAGGCGTGTAAGGGCAGGCAATAGCAGGGGGAGAACACAAGTGGGGGTGCGTCTTGGGAGGAAGAGGTAGCTCAGGAGCATTTTGGGGGGGAGGGACGGTGTGTGGGTGGGGGCCTTGGGGCAAGAACAGCAGGGTGGGGGATCACAGGTCTGGGTGCTTGTGCCCCCCAGCCCCACTTTTTGGGCACTTCTGTGATTCTGGGTTAGGAGAGCCGGGCCTGCCCCGGAGCAGTGCCCAGCCAAGGCAAGGGACAGCACATGTTAAGGACCTAGAGTAAAGCAATGGCTTGGCTGGCGGGGAGCAGAGAAGAGATTTGTAATTTGTGAACTCTGCCCACAAGTGCTGGGAGCTGAGGGGTGGGGAGCCCCTTTCCTTGTACGCTGAATTTGCTATTGACCCGCCACCTGGCACCCAGTTCCCTGCCCACTGACTTTCAGCCACTTACCCACTTGTCACTGGACCACCTCACTTGATTTCATACGGACACAAAGCATGTGTTGTGTAGTCTTGCCTTAATCTTTGTATTCATGCCTGTCAGGGTGAAAGAAGATATTTGCATATATATTTGCTTATACATACAACCACACTTAAGCTGAGGCCCTCAGTATGTTCAGAGAGTATCAGTGAGGCCCCCAGGGCTTCCAAAGTTGAGTTGCCCTAGCACCTAGATCATCCCTGACAGGTGTCTGTCTACCTGCTCTTAAATATCTCTAGTGATGGAGATTCCGCAACCTCCCTAGGCAATTTATTCCAGTGTTTAACCACCCTGACAGGCAGGAAGTTTTTTCTAATGTCCAACCTAAACCTCCCTTGCTGCAATTTAAGCCCATTGCTTCTTATCCTATCCTCAGAGGCCAAGGAGAACCATTTTTCTTCCTCCTCTTTATGACACTCTTTTAGATACTTGAAAGGTGCTCTCATGTCCCTTTTCAGTCTTCTCTTTTCCAAGCTAAACAAGGCCAATTCCTTCAGCCTTGCCTCATAGCTCATGTTGTCTAGACCTTTCATCATTTGTGCTGTTCTTCTCTGGACTTCCTCCAGTTTCTCCACATCTTTCCTGAAATGTGGGGCCTTAAACTGGACACAATACTCCAGCTGGGGCCTAATGTAGATGGCTCATTCCCTGCCTAGGGGAAGTGAGACTGGGTGGGTTAATTTCCAATCCTCCTGTTTATTCTTTTCCTAGCCAGGAGGGCACAGTGGTTCTGACAGAGGCTCTGCAGGAAGGCAGCCCACACTGCGCCCTGCCTGAAACTCCTTGTGCAGGTGTCAAACAGCTGTCCAGCCCACCCCAGCAGTGACTGCATTTCAGTGTGCCTGAAGCAACACAGCACCAGCAATGGACAGGGGAATGGCTCCCGGGCATGGCCTGCTCATGACTGCTTCAGTCCCGTTGGATGGGCCTCAGCCCCTTTCCTTCCCCTCCCCCACTTTGCAATGGGGCTGTAGACTTTGGGGGAGAGGGGTGGAAGCAGGCAGAGGTGTCTCTCTGCAGCAGATGTAGACACGTCTCTGTATTAATCATTCTCTCATTGTAGTTTTTAGCTTTGTATTGAGTCCTTTTACATGGAAACTTTGTATTACATCTTGGTAGAACAGTCCCTAAAACAAGTGAGGTAGAGAGTGTCCCTGTGGGGTGAATGAGGTGAGAATGGGTAAGTCGGATGGCGAGCACCTTTGGGCAGTTGCAAGGGTTGGAGAGGGGATGGAAGCCAGATCCAAGACCAATGAGCCCTGGGACGTGGGCCCATTGAAAGGAGACTGGACCTGTGGATGCCTTTGGGGTCAGCAGCAAGGACCTGCTTTGGGAAGCCCTCTCTTTGGAGGTGAATGTGGCAGCATTGAGAAACCCCACAGAAGCAGGCACCACAGATACTAACTGCAGATGCATGGGACAGCTCTCACAGATCCTGTACATGCATGAGATGATAGATTTGCAGGAGGGGGGAGCAGTGGCGTAGCGTGGGGGCCGGAGGGGTCAGTTGCCCCTAGGCACCATGCTAGGGAGGTGCCAATTTAATCCCATTCGGCTCCCCGTCATCCCTCGGCTCACCTGCTCTCACTCCACCTGCTGCCGGCAGCTGGAGCCTCCTCCTTGCCTCTCTGCTCCGAGCCCGACCGTCCTCCATCTCCACCAGTGGGTTAGTGCATGCAGGAGCCTGGCCCCAGACTGGAGTGGGGAGGGGAAGATGCGGTACAAGTTCCCCTCCTCCCTTCTCCCAGGGTCAGGCTTAGCTGTGCACCAGCTTCGAGGCCCTGCCACATGGTAGCGACGGGGAGCAGGAGGGGGGCACAAATTTCTCCTTTGCCCCCGGGCGCATAACACCCTCGCTATGCCTCTGGCCTGCGGAGGCCC
The DNA here is from genome assembly GCA_019425775.1 of Rafetus swinhoei. Classification (NCBI taxonomy): domain Eukaryota; kingdom Metazoa; phylum Chordata; order Testudines; family Trionychidae; genus Rafetus; species Rafetus swinhoei. Next base: position 44,329,277 of record CM033437.1, on the reverse strand, counting down.
TGCTGCTCCCCCGGCCCCAGGCGAGTTAGAGCCTGGGGGCGGAGGAGCACGTGAAGCTTCCTCCTGCCCTGCCAGGAGCACACAGCGCTTTGAAGTGCCATGCGGTCCTCGCAGGGCAGGAGGAGGCTTTGGGTGCACTGAGCATGCGCACCCGAACTGAGCATACTCAGTAACCTTCGCTGTGGCCACTGCCCTCTCTCTGCCCTCACTTCTACTTGGGATTTGCTGCCTCCTCTTTGGAGGGGTTTAAAAGGAGTAAGGGGGGCAAATTGCAGCGGGGGGGGTGTCAGGGTCTGAGCAGGGGGCAGAAATTTACCGGCTGGGGGGGATCAAGCTACTGTAGGTAACGGCAGAAGAGGGGCTGAAGGGGAAGAATCGGGGGTTGGGGGTGGTAGCCGGGGTTAAGTCCAGGGGGAGAGACGCTGCCAGACCCTGTGCAGGGACAAAACCCCTGTTTAGGGAAGGGGACAGGGGGAACAGTTACCCCGCAGGATGAGCCACCTGCTGCGCTTGTAAATAGCGGGGTGCGAGGGGTGCAAAGGCTTTTCTTGTTCTCCTCACAGGACGCTGCATGTCAGCACCAGAGCAGAGGGCGTGTTCCTGGGGTTGTGTTCTTAAAGGCACAGGCCTCCCAATTCCTAGATTGTCAATGCTTAGACGCTGCAGCTGCTCTCTATTGTATACAAGTGCTGCAAGGCTATCTTACTGCTACAGCCAGGAGACTGAATGCTGTGAAATACTGTACAGACAGTCCCTCCCTCAAACTCTGCCTCTCACATTTGGAGTATTTAAGAGTCTTATAGACTCATAGACTTTAAGGTCAGAAGGGACCATTATGATCATCTAGTCTGACCCCCTGCACAATGCAGGCCCAGAATCTCACCCACCCACTACTCACCTATATCTCAGATATTGAAGTCCTCAAACGATGGTTTAAAGACCCCAAGATGCAGAGAATCCTCCCGCAAGTGACCCGTGCCCCATGCTACAGAGGAAGGCGAAAAACCTCCAGGGCCTCTGCCAATCTACCCTGGAGGAAAATTCCTTCCCGACCCCAAATATGGCAATCAGCTGAACCCTGAGCATGTGGGCAAGACTCACCAACCAGACACCCAGAAAAAAGTTCTCTATAGTAACTCCTATCTTCCCACCATTGGCCTATTTACCACTGATAGTGAAAGGTCAATTAATTGCCAAGATCATGTTATCTCATCAAACCATCCCCTTCATAAACCCATCTAGCTTAATCTTGAAGCCAGATAGATCTTTTGCCCCCACAACTTCCCTTGGAAGGCTGTTCCAGAACTTCACTCCTCTGATGGTTAGAAACCTTCGCCTAATTTTGAGTCTAAACTTCCTAATAGCCAGCTTATATCCATTTGTTCTTGTGTCCACATTGGTATTGAGCTTAAATAATTCCTCTCCCTCCCTGGCATTTATCCTCTAATATATTTAAAGAGAGCAATCATATCTCCCCTCAGCCTTCTTTTGGTTAAGGTAAACAAGCCAAGCTCCTTGAGTCTCCTTTCATAAGACAGGTTTTCCATTCCTCGGATCATCCTAGTGGCCCTTCTTTGTACCTGTTCCAGTTTGAATTCATCCTTCTTAAACATGGGAGACCAGAACTGCACACAGTATTCCAAATGGGGTCTCACCAATGCCTTGTATAACGGCACTAACACCTCCTTATGTCTACTGTAAATACCTCGCTTAATGCATCCCAAAACCGTATTAGCCTTTTTCACGGCCATGTCACATTGGCGGCTCATAGTCATCCTGTGATCAACCAGGACTCCGAGGTCCTTCTCCTCTTCCGTTACTTCCAACTGATGTGTCCCCAGCTTATAACTAAAATTCTTGTTATTAATTCCTAAATGCATAACCTTACACTTCTCACTATTAAAATTCATCCTATTACTATTACTCCAATTTACAAGATCATCCCGATCTTTTTCTGAATTGGCAATACCTCCCAACTTTGTGTCATCCGCAAACTTTATTAGCACACTCCCATTTTAGTGCCGAGGTCAGTAATAAAAAGATTAAATAACAATGGTCCCAGAACTGATCCCTGAGAAACTCCGCTAGTAACCTCTCTCCAGCCTGACAGTTCACCTTTCAGTATGACTCGCTGTTCCTTAGCCACCTCTCAATTTTCATATGGATCCCCATCTTTTCCAATTTAACCAATAATTCCCCATGTGGTACTGTATCAAATGCCTTACTGAAATTGAGGTAGATTAGATCCACTGCATTTCCTTTATCTAAAAAATCTGTTACTTTCTCAAAGAAGGAGATCTTCTATCAGTTTCTATGTCTATATGAAGTCACTGCAGCTCCTTTCTCTTATATCATGTGCTGAGGTGCTAAACTCCCTCCCAGAGCCCACACATCCACACCTCCTCCTGTACCCCAATTCCTTGCCCCAGGTCAGAGCCTGCACCCCTCACCCAAACTCCCCATAGCCTGCACCCCTCCTGCACCCAAACTCCGTCCCAGAGCCTGTGCCCCAAACAGGGCCAGGTTAACCTTTTGTGGACCCAGTGCTAAACATATTTGTGGGCCCCCATGGGGGCAATGGGGACATGGGGCAGAGTCCTCAGAGCGAGGGGCTGGCCGGGGCAATGGGAGATGAGTCATGACACGGCAGGGACAGCCCTGCTCCACCCAGCCCAGCACAAGGGCACTGTTTACAAACTGGCAGCCGCCAGACGCACACTGGCCCGCGCGGCCCTGCGCTGTGGCCATCGTGCTTCTTCCCCTTGGGGGCAGGCCCATGCCGCACCATGCAACCCCCCCTCCCCACCCAGCACCCCTCTGACCCCCTACACCCAGTGCCACACCACCCAGAGACCCCCACAAATCCCTATGCCCAGTGCCATCCCACAGACCTCTATGCCCAGCACACCCCCACCCACCCAGAGGCCCCCACAGATCCTTCACTGCCCAGTGCCCCCACAGCCCCACCGCCACAACTGCACAGTGCCCCATAGACCCCATGCATCCTAGTGCCCCGACACATAGATCTCCCTCACTGCACAGCCCCAACACACAGATCTCCCCACCCCCACTGCCCAGTGCCCCCAAAACCTCCCACTCCCCAGCACCCCAAAACATACAAACCTTCCCACTGCCGAGTACCTCCCACCCCTCACTGCCCAGCCCCAGGCTCTCTAGAGACCTACTCTCCCACACCTGGACCACCCGTCCACAACAGCCGGCCCTGATAGGAGGCAAGGGGCCAGAACCGGCTGTGTGGATGGGTTAGAGGGGTCCATTATGGTCCCATTCTGCTCCCCCCGTTATCCCTTCAGCTCACGTTCTCCTACTCCACCTGCCACCGGCAGCTGGAGCCTCCTCCCTGCCTCTCTACTCCCAAGCCCGACCCTGCTCCAAGCCCGACCCTCCTCCATCTCCACTGGCAGGTTAGTGCATGTGAGAGCCCGGCCCCAAACTGTAGGGGGTTGGGGAAGATGCGGTACAAGTTCCCCTCAGCTGTGCACCAGGTTTGGGGCCGTGCCACATGGCGGCGGGAGGGGGAGGGGGGCGCAAATTTTTCCTTTGCCCCCGGGCGCATAACACCCTCGCTATGCCTCTGGTGGCACATCCAAACAAGCCCCATGAACTCAGTACAGGTGCACAACACAAAATCCATTCTGCTCATGGGAGGAAACTCTTAGGCTTCGGCTACACTGGCAGCTTCTTGTGCAAGAACACGTCCACACTGCCGTGTGCAAGCTGTGCTTTTGTGCAAGAGCATCCATGGCAGTGTGGACACTCTCTTGATCAAGAAAGCTCCAATGGCCATTTTAGCCATAGGGGTTTCTTGCGCAAGAAATCCCTGCCGAGCATCCACACTGCCCTCTTGCGCAAGAGAGCTTACCCCTGTTAGAAAAGAGAGTAGCTCTTGTGCAAGTCACCCTCTCTTGCCACACCGTACTGTAAATTTCCTTGCGCAAGAGCAGGAGGGCAGTGCGGCTGCTCTGTGGGTTCTTGCGCAAGAACAGCTGTACTTGCGCAAGAAGCCAGCCTTAGAGGGAACACTTCCCACAGCCTCTCTGCCCCAGAGTTAATGTCACACACGTTGGGTTAATGCAACTGCAGGATAGTTGCACGAGGGGAGTTTGGTGGGGGCCAAACTAATCCCTGTTGGTAGGAGGATGGTGGGAAAAGTCCTTCGAGAGGGTGACATGACACCTTTTACTTCTGGTCATGTGTCCATCTTGCCCCGAGCGTGTTGCCTCCAGAGGCCTGGCTAATGGGGGTCAGGGGGTGCGGCTAATGGGGCACCACCAAAAATTATACAAATCTACCAGCCCTGGAGGAGGAGTGCATCGGCCGTGTGAGTTTAGCACAGGGTGTGTGTGTGTTGGTGGGGGATTTTTTTGTGCTGTGGTGTGTGTGTGGGTTTTGTTTTTTTTTTTTTTGCTCAACCAAAATTGTTGTGGGGCCCTGTCGACATTGTTCGAATTGGGCCCTGCACTTCCTAAAGGTGGCCTTGCCTGCACTAGTGGAAGGTTTCCTACTTCCCAGCAGGACGTCCTGCACCCGCTCTGAGCACTGGAGCTCTGCCGCTGTCAGCCATGGAGCTTCCAAACCATAAGGTGGAGGGACTGTAGGTTTGAGTGACAAAGCCTGCTGAAATCCTGAGTTATGAGGTTTGGATATGGGGGAGAGCGACCAGTTTCTCACACGGCATGTTCAGCAGGGGCATGAACCAGTGCTGTCTGGGCCAACCTGGTGCTATGAGAATGAGGGAGGCCCTGAATTCCCTCACCCTGTCTGTTGATATAGGCAACGGCTATCATGTTGTCCGACAGGATGAGGATTGTCCTGCCCCTGGGACAGGGAAGGAAGACCGGGCATACGAGGTGGACAGCCTGCAGTTCCCGGACACTGATATGTAGGGAAGTTCATCCTGCAACCACATACCTTGTGTCGTCGATGTGGGCTCCCCAACTGGTGTCAGAAGTGTCTGTCACTAGCCTCAGAGTCAGGAGGAGCCTGGAGAACAGGACTCTGGCACAAATCATCCCTCCTCCTGGGTCCACCAGTCCAGGGATTGAAGAATGCCTGGAGGTACTGTCACCACTCTGTCCCACAAATGGAGGGAGGGGCTGTGAACCTACGCCAGCTTGCAGAGGATGCATACGGAGCCTGGTGTGCTGAATCATGTGTGTACAGGTGGATAAGCCCCAGGAGGCACATGCAGTTTCTGGCTATAGTCATAGGGAATGCCCTTCAGGCCCGGATAGCTTCCCTGATAGCCAGGAAATGGGATTGGGGTAAGGAAGCCATGGCCGACATGGAGTCCAGATAAGCTTCCATGAGCTCTATGTATTGAGTGGTGACCAGGGTAGACTTGGCCACACTCAGGAGGAGGCCCCTCTCCGAGAAAAGGTCCTGCACCAAAGCAAAGTGCACTAGCACCTGGTCCGAGTATGAGACCTGCACCAGCCAGTCGTCGAGTTGGGGAATACTTGGACCCCTCGTTTCCTTGGAAAGGCAGCTACTACGGCCTTGCATTTCACGAATCCTTGGAGACCGTAGAGAGTCCAAAGGGGAGGGCTGTAAATTGGTAATGATCCAGGCCAACCATAAAACGCAGGAATTTTCTGTGATGGGGTGTGAATCAAAATGTGGAAATAAGTGTCCTTTGGATCAAGGGCAGCGTAACAGTCTCTAAGGCTGAGGGAGAGAAGGATTGATGCCAACATCACCATCTTGAAATTGGCTTTGATGATGAAGGCATTTAAGTCCCTGAGGACTAGGATGGGCCGAAACCCCCCTTTCACTTTGGGCACTAGGAAGTTGTGACGACGCGTGGGGGTTCCCCCGTCTCCTGCACCCCCGTAGTGGCACGAACAGACTCCGCCAGCCAGTAGGATTGAGGGAGTTTATTGCTTCTCCAAGGATGCAGCACAGCACAGATGTAATCTAGTTACAGGGCCAGGCCTAGGATGCCTCGGCCCCCCCTTGAGATGGGGGAGGCTGGCCCCTAAATCCCAGACCCCCTTGCTTAGGCTGCTTCCTCCATGATTCCAGACAGAAACTGCCCAACTTCCAGCCCTGCCTCCCAGCCAGGGCTGCACTCCGCCTTCCTCCCTTTGTTCCTCTCCCTGGGAGGTAACCAGTAGAACAGGTTACCTTCCTGATCCATCAGCTACTCTGCTGGGCCGTGGTACAGACAGCAGCCAGTGGGGGTCACCCACAGCCCAAGCCTAGCAACCAGCAAGGTACCAACACTACTTCACAGAAGTGCCTTGGCCCTGAACTCCTGAGGGACCACTTTGGCCATTCCCAGACTTAGGAGCTGATGCACCTCTTCCCTAAGGAGATGCTCATGAGAAGGGGTCCCTGAGGAGGGACAGGAGAAGGGGAGAGGAAGGGGATCCCTTCCCTATTGTCTCTAGGACCCACCTGTCGGAGGTGATGGATTCCCATGTCCGGTAGAAAGGGAATAGACAATCTAAAAAACTGGAGAAGTAAGGCTGGTATGCTACCCCAGGGCACACCCTCAAAACTCTTGGCATGGGCCCTGGGACTAGTATGAGGGTTCTGCACCTTGGGCCTATGTGGGGCAGGAATGACACCTATTATTTCTCCCATTGCCATTTCTGCCCCTATGGCAGGAGAAATCCTGACAGGCACTCTGTTGGGGAGGCCTGATGGCATTTCTGTTGGAGAGGGAGCACCTCTGAGGGGCAGGTATGTGGATCCCGAGAGTTTTTAGGGGGGCCAGGGTGTCCTTAAGGCCATACAGATGATAGTCAGTCTGCTCTGACAGCAGGGAGGGGTCCTCAAAATGGAAGTCTTGGATGGTGGCCTGGAGCTCTGGAGGCACTCCAGACACCTGCAGCCAAGAGTTTTGGCGCATCACCAGTGCAGGCCGCTGCATCCGTGGCATACAGTGCCTCCTGGAGGGCTGCTCGGTAGATTACCCTGCCCTCTTCTAAGAGGGACTTGAACTTGGGGTGGGAATCTCGCAGGACAAGCTCGAAGAACTTGTCCATTGCAGCCCAGGTGTTGTAGGCATAGTGACTAAGCAATACCTGCTGATGTGCTATGCAGAGCTGTAGGCCCCCAGAGACATATGTCTTCCTGCTCAACAAATCGGCTTTCTTGGCATCCCTGCTCTTAGGCTTTGCATCCAGCTATCTCCCATTGATTAGCCAAATGAACATCTAGGGATCCCGGGGTGGGAGGTGGAAGATGAGAGAAGTGATGCTCATTCCCTTCTTGTGGCACAAAGTAGGAGCGCTGAGCCTTCTCATCGGTGGGCGGGATGGAGGTCTGCCAGAGTGTCTTTGTGATCTTTGTCAGAGTTTTGTTCACTGGCAGGTCTACCCTGGTGGGAACATCGGCCTTCAGAATGTCGACTGTCAGGTCTGAGTCATCCAACACCTTTTCAGCATGTACCCCTAGACTCTGAGCCAGGTGACGAAGAAGGTCCTGCTGAGACCTTGAGCCCATGGAGGGCATAGATGGTAGCACCCCTCCAAGGGCCTTGTCAGGGGATGAGGAAGATGACCCCTTGAGGCCCACCTCCTCTGCGTCCTGGGTCTGCAAAGGGGCCTGGGAGGCCTCTGAGGATACCAGCTTGTAGGGGCTTCAATGAGCAGGGCTCAACAAATTAGTCAATCTACTCGCCCGGGGCGAGTAGATTTTAAGCCGGCACGGTGCCGCAGCGCGATCAGCGCATGCGCAGTGCGGTCTGCACGTGCGCAGCGTGCCAAACTGCGTGGCTGGCGAGCAGAGCTAGCCGCCGCTTGTCAAGCCCTGGCAATGAGTACAGACCTCTGTGACAGCACGTCGGGGAGCCCCGACCCTGCACCCCCGTAGCAGCGAGAACAGACTCCACCAGCGAGTAGAATAGAGATGGTTTATTGCTTTTTCAGGATACAGCACAGCACAGACGTGATGTGGTTACAGGAGTCAGGATCAGGATGCCTCAGACCCCTTGCGATATGGGGTCCATCGCCCCCCCCAACCCTCAGCACCCAGCTTAGTCTGTTCCCTTCATGCTCTCTAGCCAGCAACGTACAGACACTACATCACAATCCCTCTCCACCGAGGGTCTGGATGAAGCCTTCCCTGAGGGTAGGGACTGGCCTGACGTAGGGGAGCAGGTCAGTGGGGTTGCCGATCGAGTGGTCCTGGGCCCAGAGATGACAGACTCCACTCTATCACCCTGCCTCTGGTGATATGCCCAGGGGGTCCAGAAAGGCCGTTGTCCAAGAGCCTGCCATTGGGGTGGCCAGGACTGCTGCCCTGGGGTTGGTTGTGGGGCCCAGGACTGTTGCAGGTGCATAGACCACACCAACATGCTTTGGTGCCAGGACTGGTGCCAGGAGTAGGACCTGTGCCTCGACCTCGATCGGAAGCCCTGTCACAATACAGCTGACTCTGCTTCTGAGTTGGTTGAGTATTCAGAGGTTGACCAGGGCAGTGCTGTAGCTGTTGCAGCCAGTGACCTATGCTCAGGGGTGTGTCGGGCCATAGACTTTGACTTTCCTCGGTGCCAAGTGGGAGGCGGTGGCATCAGGGGCAATGGTGCCATGCTGCTTACCACCAAGGACAAAGGAGTGCTTGAACCTGGTGCAGGAACTGGTGCTGCATGGGTGTCCTGGCTCGGGGTCGGCAGCCGTGCTGGTGGTACCTCTGCGGCTGGTGCCAGCGTCGGCGACCATGCAGGGGCCAGTGTTGCCATCAAAGTTGACGGCACCTGGCTGGTGTGGTGGTGGGCCCTCACATTCAGTGCCAGGGCCGGCAGTGCTGTTGATGTGGCCCAGTGCCGCCAAGCTCGACACTCCTTAGGTGGGCCCAGTGGATGGGTCGGGTATGAGGTCAGCTCGATAAGGTCCCTCTCGGCCTCAGAAGTGTCAGGTGTCAAGGGTTCCGGGAGGTCCTCCCCCAGGCTCGAGCCCCGACGCAGGCTGAAACGGTACCGACCCGACCTCAATGGTCTGGGTGCTAATCCTGCTGGTGCCACGTGTCCCGCCTGAAGGCACATTGATGGCATATGACTTGATGGAGACCTGCCCTGGCTAGGTCTCCATTTCTTCTGAGGCCCCGGAGCCTGGGGCCAGTGATGAGGCCTCCGTGGCCCCGGAGAGGCATACAAGCAGCTGGGTGCCTTCTGCACCGAAGCTGGTGCACTGTGGGTTGTCAGTGCTGGGTCCGATGCTGGTGCCGGGCAAAGAGTTGCTTCCATGAGTATGATCTTCAAGTGGGACTCTCTTTCTCACTTGGGCTGCAGCTTGAAACCCTTACAGATTTTGCAGGCCTCCAACAGATGGGCTTCTTCGAGGCACTTAAGGCAGGCTTCATGGGGGTCTCCACAGGGCATAGGCTTCTGGCACTTAATGCAGGGTTTGAAGCCTTGGGGCCCAGGCATGCCCCGCTGCACATGCTAGAGGTGCAAAGCAAACCTCATGCCTAAGTAAACTACTAACACTTAACAGTTAAAACTAAAAAGCAACAAAGAGTCTGGTAGCACTTTAAAGACTAACAAATCATGTAGATGGTATCATGAGCTTTCGTGGCACAGCCCACTTCTTCAGATTATTTACAACTGAGATAAGAACGAAGAACTAGAAAGCTAACTAACAACAGAACTACAAATGGGTGAGAATTGCTAGGAGCACTTGCAAAGCAAAAGCAGAGTAGCTTCCAACAACCCTCACAAGCAGGGGCGGCCCGTGAGGCTAGGCAAACTAAGCAGTTGCCTAGGGCACCGCCGGCCCGGGCGCCTGATGATTATGTCACGGCCATTGACGGCCGTGCAGGCGGAGGCACCGATCGCGCCTCTGCCTGGGGCGCCAGCTGCCACAGCCGGCCTCGGGCCACTCCTGCTCACAAGTGGAAAGAAGGAACTGAGGTCGTGAAGGGCCAGCAGGAGCATATATTAGCTAATATAGCGGCACCACTCCAGGGGGCTCCCCTGCTGGCCCAATGAGTTCTGCTAAGGGAAAAAACTTCTAAGTATGTGTGCACGCAGCATGTATACCTACATGGAATGGGCTTGAGCAATCACTCAAAGAACCACCCCACTTTTTATGCCCTTCCAGCATAACTGTGAACGATTCTTTAGGAATGAATATCCAACCAGTTATGCATCCACCTTTATAATAGCTCCATCTTGATTGTTTTCCTTAGTTTGTTAATGAGAAATCATACCAGACAGTATCAAACGCCTTAATAAAATTTATATATACCACCTCTACCACTTACCCCATCCATAAGGCTTGTCACCCTGTCAAAGAAACCTGTCTTATTGGTTTGACAATTTGTTCTTAACAAACCCATGCTGACTGTTACTTATCACCTTATCTTCTAGATGTTTGCAAATGGATTCCTTAATTGTTTGCTCTATTATCTTTCCTGGCACAGAAGTTAAGATGATAGTCTATAATTCCCTTAGTTGTACTTATTCCCCATTTTTATAGATGAACACTATATTTGCCCTTTTTGAGTCTTCTGGAATCTCTCCCATCTTCCATGACTTTTCAAAGATAATAGTTAATGGCTCAGATACCTTCCCAGTCAGCTCCTTGAGTGTTCTAGGAAGCATTTCATCAGACCCTGGTGACTTGAAGACATCTAACTTGTCTAAGTAATTTTAACTTGTTCTTTCCTTATTTTAGCTTCTGATCCTACCCCATTTTCACTGGCCTTCACTATGTTAGGCATCCAATCACCACCAAACTTTTTGGTGAAAACCTGAAGCAAAGAAATCATTAAGCACCTCTGCCATTTCCACATTTTCTATTATTCTTTTTCTCTCTTCATTGAGAAAAGGACCTGCGCTGTCCTTAGTCTTCCTCTTGCTCCTAATGTATTTGTAGAATGTTTTCTTGTAGAATATCTCTAGCTAGTTGGAGCTCATTTTGTACCTTAGCTTTTTAAATTTTGCCCCTAAATACTTGTGTAAATTGTTTATAATCATCTTCTGTAATTTGAATGAGCTTCCACTTTTTGTAGGACTCTTATTTTTAGATCATTCAAGATCTCCTGGTTAAGCAAGGGTAGTCTCTTACCGTACTTCCTGTCTTTCCTACGCAATGGAATAGTTTGCTCTTGTGCCCTTAATAATAGTCTCTTTGAAAAACTGCCAACTGTCTTCAATTGTTTTTCCCTCTTTGATTTTCTTCCTATGGGATCTTACCTACCAACTCCCTGAATTTGCTAAAGTCTGCCTTCTTGAAATCCATTGTCTTTATTTTGCTGTTCTCCCGCTTACCATTCTTTAGAATAATTAATTCTATCATTTCATGATCTTTCACCCAAGATGCCTTCCACTTCAAAATTCTTAATCAATTCCTCTCTATTTGTCAAAATGAAATCTAGAAACATTCTCTCCCTTAGTAGCTGTCTCCACACCTCTGAAATTAAAATTTGTTTCCATACATTCAAAAAACTTTTTGGATAATCCGTGCCCTGCTTTGTTATTTTCCCAACAGATGTCTGTGTAGCTGAAGTCCCCCCATCACCACCACGTTCTGTGCTTTGGATAATTTAGTTAGTTAGTTGTTAGTTGTTAAAAAAAAAGCCTCATTCACCTCTTCTTCCTGGTTAGGTGGTCTGTAGTAGACCGCTACCATGACATCACCATTTTTCCTTTATCCAAAGACATTCAACAAGTCTGTCTCCTACTTCCATTTTCAACCTCAGTCAAAGTTAATACATGTTTAATATATAAGGGCCTCCTCCCTTTTTTCCTACCTGTCCTTCTTGACCAAGGTGTACCCTTCTATACCATGCAATATTTTAGTCATGCATATTATTTTACTAAGTCTCTGTGATGCCAGTTATGTCAGTTGTGTTTATTTACTAGCATTTTTATTTCTTCCCGCTTATTCCCCATACTTGTTGCATTACTGTACAGACATCTAAGCTACTGATTTGATTCCACCTCCTAGTTGTGTCTTTCCTCTCCTTTGTCCCTGCTATTACAGTCCCCCATGCTTCCTGCAAATTCTGACCTTTCTCTAAGATCTCCATGTTTGTGACTTACCTTTGGGCTTTCATCATCCACACCCTTCAAACCTAATTTAAAACCCTCCTCATTAGGTTAGCCTGTCTGGATCCAAAGATGCTTTTCCCCTTCTTTAATAGGTGGACTTCATTTCTGCTTAGCAATCCTTCCTGGAACAGCACCCTGTGATCAAGGAAGCCAAAGCCCTCCTGGAGGTGAATGCCATCTTCACAGCCAGGCATTCACCTCCAGGATTCATCTTACCCTTACCCTTGTGCTCTGACTTCCTTCATCTCTACTCCCAAAGCCCTGTAGTCACTTCTGATTTGCTGAGGGTCATATCTTGCAGTATCATTAGTGCTCACATGGATGAGTAGCATGGGGTAGTAGTCTGAGGGCTGGATGATCCTCAACAATCCCTCTATACCTCTCAGTTGTGGGCCTCTGACAGGCAACATACCCCCTAATATACCATGTCAGGTTGACAGATAGGTGCCTCTGTCCCCCTCAGAAGGGTCTCCTACATTTCCTCCTGGGTGTTTGGTGGCAGCAGAACTCCCTGCCTTTGGGGTGCATAGCTTCTCCTCCACTTTAGGGAGTGTGTAACCCCGTGGGGGAGGGGTGTCCTGTCCTACCCTTCCTCCGTCCCCAGTGATCAGCCTGCCGGGGCTTAACAATGTCAGTTCCGCGTTCGCAGGGGCCGCCAGCGCAGCATGTGTTCCTCGTCTGCCAGCGCCCCTTGCAGCGTGGCCAGTACTTAAGGTTCAGCACAGGGTTGGTTGGGGGAGCAGCAAGGGAAGGTAGGGGGGCTCGGGCCCGCCCTCTCTCCGAGCCCAGACCCAGGGCACTAAGAACCGGGGGGTTCGTTCCTTGGTCCGGTTGGTGGGGTTGTGACCCGCAGCACACCAACCCACGGGCTATCCATAAGCCACACCCTGAGCCGCTTCCTACCTTCCTCCTGCACCCTCCGGCTGCTCCCTCCGGATGGGCAAGTCTCCCTCTCTCACGCTGGCAGCGCTCCTTTTGAACGTCCCGCCAGCACCACATCTGTCATAGGGAGGGCCATGTCTGCACGCTCAGCCCCTCCCTTTCCCACTCCACCAGGGTCAGAAGGGCTGTCCGACATCGCCAGCAGCCACCGAGCATGCATGGCAAAGCCAGGGCCGGGCTTACAGTGACACCTCGCTCCAAAGCACTGAGGACAACACAGTTTGCATGCGGGGCACCGGGGCATCTCCGTCACAGAGTGATTCCTTATTTCTTGTTGCCAGGGCAGCATAATGGTTTTCCATCACCGGTGGATGGATTAGAAGTGGGGTGGAGCACCACTTGCTGCCAGAAGTAATCAGCTGCCAGGGTCCTCCACGTGACATGAGTGATTTCCTCCTTCCCCAGTGGTGTGCAAGCAGTCCACTGTAGCTGATCATTTCCTCAGCCTTGGATGTCATTACATGAATATTTGAGGAATTCCTCACAGGCACGGATGCTCTTCAGCTTAGCCACCTCTTCCTGTAGCTCTCTACTTGCTTTCTGAAACATTCCTCCAGTAGACATGTTTCACACTGGATGCCCTTCACCCCTGAGCCTGGATTACTGAGTGGGGGAAATGCAGGCCATAGTCTCTGAAAATCTACACCAGGATCTGGATAGAGGCATCCATGGTCTGTCTGGATACCGGTGCAAGTAGAAGAGACAAGAGCAGTGCTGGCACAGGTGATGCAGCCTTTCCTAACCATAATGATTATATTATGACTCCCTCTCAAACTCTCCTGTTTGTGGTCACCTGTTTGCTAACAGAGGAGTGAAGAGTCAGACTTTGGGTCAAGGGAGTGGCAACTGGGGAGACTGGTACAAGGTGTGTGAGACTGGAACTGGGGTAGGGAACTGGGATGTGGAGCCCAGGATGTGCCAGCATGAGAATGGGATGCGGTGCTGAGTTGGGGAAGGGGGAAGGAAGAGACTCAGAGTGAAACAAGGACAAGCTGGAGGGATTGAGGGCAGAAGGGATTGGGCTAGGCAGCACAGAAGAAGAAAGGTCTGTAATCATTTAAGCACACTTCTCTCAGAACCTGGAATAGGAATCAGGAATTCTGAGGTTGAGCAATCCTCTCCTTGGAGCAAATAGCTATAAAACCCAATGGCAAAATGTGTACCTTTAATGGCTAGACCTCACAGAGGATGGCAACTTACTAGTGCTCAGAGTTACCTTACTTTCAAGTGGCAGAGGTCTCTTCTGTGGATCTTAACATAACTCTTTACATATTATTTATACATACACAATGATGAGTGTGACACAAGCTTTCAATAGAGACCTTACACGACAACCCTTTTATGTAGGGATCATGCCCAGAGGAGTCCTGGAATCCTATGTGCCTCTGTGCTCTCCACCAGGCAGCCCCAAAAGGTCACAGAATCATTGGGTTTAGATGTATATCTGATAGAAAATTCACCATTGTTACAGTTATAAGGGTAATCACGGTCTCCTTGTTGTTTGACTTTAACTTAGATAATGAATAAAACTGATCAATTAAACTATTGTTTATTAATCTGTGCATCATCTGTAGAGAGCTGCTGATAATGGTTTTAAAACAAAACCATTAACTTAGGAAGACAGAAAGGAAAACCTTGTATGGCATTTCCAATGTGTTATCCTCAATCTGCCAAAGGAACACTTGAGTTCCCTGACTCTATTTAGTTGCCTGTTAGCTATTTCCATACATTTAGTTGGAAAGAAGAATTTAGACCTCATAATAAGTCACTGCACTACAAATGAAAGATTAAAAGGTAAAGCATTCTTGCAAATTTACAATATCAATGCCAAGCATATGTCATAATGTAAGTAGTATGTTGTCCAAAGAGTCATCTCTGGTGGTATACAAGAATGTGTTACATATTTCCCATTGTAAGAGTTTGCTATTAAAGTATTTTTTTTATGCTGCAAGTTGGTTGGTTTCTAGGGAATGTGTCTTAGACCAAAGGACAGTCACAAACATTGAAACTGATGGGCATGATAGTTGCCTTTCATTCAGGCTAAATAACGGAGCAATTAAATGTCCCTTTGTTGGTAAAAACTGAAACAGTAGAATCCCTCCACTTAAATCAGACACCAGCATGGCAAGGCTGGAGTTAAGCGCTGAGCCACGTAGTCTGAAGTTTTTCCCTCTGAACCGAATGCAAAAGTATGAGCAAGGAATAGCTGGGTGGAACTATGTGTGTCTGAAGCAGACAGAAGCAGTTAGAAAAGCAGAGAGCCAGGAGATAAGAAGAGCATCACTGGTAACATGGCCTTGAGAGAAAATGAAGAGAGAGCTTTGGGGGCAGACTGTTGCCTGGAAAGAAACTTAGAAATGTGAGCAAATACATGGCCCTGTGTTCTTTGATTCCCACTGTGGTCAGGAAACAGGATTTCATGCACATTACTTGTAAATAATAGAGCTGCATCAATGAACTACCCTACTGTATTATCAATTTCTCCTAATGAACCCCAAATATTGGCTAGTGGCTTAGGTTAAAAAGGGGTGAAAGTATTTGGGGATGATCTGGACAGTATTTGGTCCTGCCATGAGGGCAGGGGACTGGACTCGATGACCTCTCAAGGTCCCTTCCAGTCCTAGTATTCTATGATTCTATTCAGGCACATATGCAGGAATTTATGTAGGGGATGCTTTTTTTGTAAATGTGGATCACAATTTTTTTAAATATAAAGGAGTTCAAAACAGTCATTCAATGGGTGTGTATAAGAGAAGTTAATGAAAATTTTGAGTGGAAACAGTGATTGGTAAAATTATTTTGTTATTTATACATACACACACACTGCAGGCCCTGGTGATCCATCGATCGATCGATCGCTCTATCGATCGCTCTCTCTCTCTCTCTCTCTCTCTCTCACACACACACACACACACCCCACCAAGGGACATGCATATCAGGTTTAAGGTGATGGGCAAAACCAAGCAAAGGCCCAGCAGCCATGCCAGTTGCTGCCTCCCAGTGACCCCAGGGAGCTAGTTAGGGACCTGCCCCAGAGAAGCAGCCACCGTCCAGAGAGGGGCAAGTTCAAGCTCACTCCTACCCTAGGAAAAACCTGTGTTCCCCCGCCAGGCACCCTCCTTTGCTGGGACACTTTGTGCCTAAACTTTTGCTTCTGCTGCTGTGGTCCCGCTTGCTTTGCGGCACTGTGCAGGGCTCGAGTTGCCCTGCAAAGTACCTTTAACCAGCACTGTGGTGCAATAGGAAATTGCCCCTCACTCTAATCCCGACCTGAGGGGTTCTCTGGGGGCACGCTGGGACAGGCAGGGGGTAACGTGCCTGCCTCTGGACAATGGCTGTGGGAATGCCGGGCCTGCTTCCCGGCGAGCCCACAAGTAGCCACCTGCTGACACACTCAGAGCTGGGCTCTGCCTTCCCAGGAGAGCTGAACTATGGCACCTGGCCATGTGCATTCTAAGGGGCATCTGGAACCTGGGACCTGCACGGGGATTGTGCAGGTGATGCCCCACAGACTGGCTAGCAGGGGCTTTGCTCGTCTCTGGGCCAATCTACAAGGCTACTTTGGTGGCTAAGGGCACATCCCCGCCAGGTGAGGGAACAGGCTGCTCGCCCTGGAGCACAGCACAAACACCCACCTCCTGCATCTCCTTTCCCCTGGAGCTGTGTTTTTCATGCTCAGCCACCGCTCCCTGGTCCTGGGTGGGGCAACTCCATACTTGCCAGTAAACTGATGAACCCAGCATCCAGGAGATGCTGGTGGGTTTTGGGTGGGGGGTCCCCAGTGTGGCAGGTGTCTCCGTGTATGGAGGGCACCTTCCCGCCTCCCTTAAAACGCTGATTTCTTCCCCCTGCCTTAGGCAGTCCCAGACCCCCACTTAGCCTTTACGGGACCCTGGGTCACCATGGGGTGGGGTGCATTTGCACCCTTCATACCCTCCATGTACAGGCCTGCTATTTTTTCCTAGGTGATGCTTCCAGTTTTCTATTGGTTGAATTGCATGTGTTATTTATCATAGGGAGGTATTCTGCTTCAAGGGATAATTTAATTCCACAAAGAATAGAAGCTTACTAGGAAACAATTAATTTTGTACATGCAGTGTACCTATAATGTATGGGTACAAGATGCAACCATTCATTATTCTTGACCTAGGTACTCACTCTTTTATTCTCTTTACTGCAAAAACCAAAGCAAAGGGCCTGATTCTCCTCACAAATTTGGCAGGACTCCATTTAGGTAAATGAAGTTACAGTGATTTAAAACTTTGCATTATCAACCAAAACTAGTGTATGTATGTAAGAGTCTTTGGACCTGATTCTTCTATGTGAGAAATTATAGATGCCAGAGAATCTCATACAATATTTGCTATAATCCTATATCCAGGTTTTCACTACTAGTGAAATCAAACAATACAAGTACTCCATATTTAATATACACACATAAGGAGGAGCAGGAAGTCAAGGAGCAAAGGGGCCCTCACAATTTAAATTAAAAAGCCAAAACCACACTTCCATATTTTTTAATTATGGAACATGTTCTAAAATGGAATAGGTCTTAGTATACAGAAAAATAACCGTAAAGAGGTTTTTTTTTTTTTCATTTGTTAATTTCCTTTTGGGTGTTTTGTTTTTTTCAGCATGAGCCAATGAAGAGTTCAGGAGCACCACAGGTCCCCAGTTCCACCGGTTCACCGCAATGTTGCTCAAAAGAGCTTTTCAGAATCACTGCCTGGAGTGTAAAGGAACTGAGAAATAATCCCTTTAAATCATTTGGGAATCTCTACTGAGCCATACTATCATCACTTGTAGAAGACACCCAAAATGCCTGCCAGAGCAGCTGTTTACAATTTTGTTACCTTCACCATAATTAAACTCAGGGGCATGAGGATTTCTCCTCTGTTAGAAGCACTGAGGGTTTCTGCAACCTCACCTTTTTAAGTATTCTCTGTTAATATTGCAGAGACATTAACAAAACAAAAGACCCTGTGTCAAACTCCATTGTAAGTCTTATTCCTTCCATTTGTAAAAAAAGTCAAACTTCATATGGGCTAAGTCTACACTGCAGGATTCTTGTGCAAGAACTGTTTTGTGCAAGAGTTCTTGTGCAAAAGGTCTTCTACAAGATGTGCTTTTGCGCAAGAGCGTCCATGGCAGTGTGGACGCTCTCTTGAGAGAGAAAGCTCTGAGGGCCATTTTAGCCATAAGGGTTTCTTGCGCACGAAATTCATGTTGCCTGTCTACACTGCCTTCTTGTGGAAGAGCTCTTGCTCAAGAGGGCTTATTCCTCATGGGGAGAGGAATAACTTCTGGAAGAAGCCCTGTTTTCCGACACTGTACTGTAAATTTACTTGCACAAGAACGCACGTGCAGTGTAGACACACTGCAAGTTTTTGGGCAAGAACAGCTGTTCTTGCGCAAAAAGCCTGCAGTGTAGACACAGCCTTATGGTCTACTTCTAAACTAAACATTTAGGGTGCATCTACACAACACCCTTAGCTCTAAGTAAGCTGTCTACACAGTGCCAAATTTTGAAATAACTCACTATTCCGAAATGCCTCTTAAGCCTCATGGAACAAGGATTACCGGGATGTCAGAATAAGCCGCCTATTATTTTGAAATAACAGGCTGCTTCAATAGACATGGAATAGCTATTTCATGATTCTTCCGGTATCCCAAAATAGCTCCGCAGTGTAGACATACCCTTAGAGATGCTACAACATTCTCAGAGGATTCCATGTTATCTGCAATCTGATTAATTTGAAACTCTCTGGAGTAGCCCTCCTGAAGGGTGTTTGTATTTTTTCCACTGACCTGTCCATCTTCTGTGTGGGCCCCAATTTCTTGCAGTTTCTGCATGGTTTGTCTTTGTACCAACAACCTTTAGCACTGTGAGACTGTGTTCCACAATGAAAAAGCACAATCTGAGCCTTCTCCATGTTTTGTTTTCTGATCAGGTTATTTGTTGCAGATTACATGCTATTGTTGCAACTCTGCCAATTTTAGCAGTGATCTCCATTGAAACAGCAATTTCTAATGCATGTTTTAGGATCAAATCAGACCCCACTCCAAGAAGCGACAAGCTCAGAAGAATGTAGATAAATCTTCCAATCTTGCCTAGAGAGGACTCTGGAGCAGCCATTTTGGAAACTAGAGAAACTTGGTCTTCCATGGGCTAGAGGGGCTAATAACAGTCAATCAGCAACCACCTGGCCCAGATAAAAGTTGCTTGGGCTTAGCAGTGTCCCTCCTTACTCCCCCTCCTAAACTGAGGAGGAACACAGTGAGCAGGAAGAATTTCCAGAGGGGTGGAGGAATGGCAAGGCCACCACACCTCAGATGTCCAGCGGAAGGGAAGGCTAAGCCTTCCCTTGCCTTTTATACCCACTACCCATGAATACAATGACTAGGTCGCAAATTTCCAGCAAGACTATTTTTAATCTATCTTGTATTTTTGTATGATGTGAGTCATCTGTAATCTTTCTGACAGTAGCAATAAGAGCCAGGTTCAATATCTAAGCATTCATTTAGCATTACAAAACAGAATCAACTTGAGCCTCACTCAGATGTATAAAGAAACTAAACATCATCCCTGGGCATCTCTAGGAGGCAATACTTTCCCACTTGCAAGCACTCAGTCTATAAAGAACACAACTTTTATTAAAAGGAGAAGGTGTCAGTGACTGGGATGGGGGCACTTCTTGCCTAGTGGTTGAAGTAGACATTGATAGTCAAGAACCAAAGCCTAAGTCGGAAGCCAGTGCCAGACTCAAGAGTCAAAGCCAGTCAGGGACCTGACCTGGAGCCTAGGGCCAGAGTCAGAGACCAGATGCCAGAGCCAAGGGGCAGAGCCAAATACAGAAGTCAGGAATAACAACCAACAGCCATAACAAGCTTACCTGGGCTATGTCTACACTGGTGGGTTCTTGTGCAAGAATGGCTGTTCTTCCACAGAGCGTCCACACTGCCCGCCCGTTCTTGCACAAGAAGATTTACAGTAAAGCATGGTAAGAGAGGGCTTCTTGCGCAAGAGCTATGCTCTTTTCTAACAAGTGTAAGCTCTCTTGCGCAAGAGGGCAGTGTGGACATGTGGCAGGAGTTTCTTGCACAAGAAAGCCCTATGGCTAAAATGGCCATCAGAGCTTTCTTGCGCAAGAGAGCGTCCACACTGCCAAGGATGCTCTTGCACAAAAGCACATGGCAGTGTGGATGTCTTCTTGCGCAAGAGTTCTTGCACAAGATATTCTTGCACAAGAACTTGCCAGTGTAGACATAGCCCTGGAGTGGAGCAAGGAAGGGGCAGGACTAGGGTTAAGACTGGAACAAGGTAGGAGCAAAGCTGGAAACAAGCAGATGTGGGAGTTATTCCAGCCATAGCAGCTATGCAAAGAGTTTGCCTAACTGCTCTTCTTGCTGGACTTAACTGGTTTGCTGACTCTTTCAGCCAGTCAGGCCAATTAGGCAACTTCCTTCAGGACAGCTGTGCTCATTGGGTTGTCTGGAAACTGGCTCTGCTGAAATCCCTGATTTATGACAGTATCTCCCCAACCCTATTGAGGGCATTTCTCAGGGTGCTTCTAATGGAACTCTAATAGATCCAGAACTCTACTAATAGTCTTTACCACTTCCCTAGATTACTTGTCCAAACTACAGCATTCCCAGTCCACTAGCCAGTCATCTAGCTTTGATTTATTCCTGAAAATAATCGGCCTAACAGCACTGCGCAAGAAAACCCCTCTTGTGCAAGAAGGGGCAGTGTAGACAGCTCCTTCTGGCGCAAGAGCCTCTTCTGCAAAAATGGCAGCTCATTAGGTATGCAAATGAGGCTTGGTGATATGCCTCGCTTAGCCTCATTTGCATATTTCTTGCATAAGAAGCCCGCGAGTGTAGACATAGCCAGGGTGTTTAATCCGGGTGTTTAACCCACAATAGCCTGGAAAGAGCTAATGAGGCTCAGAAAGGGGCAATTAACTAGATAGGCCATCTAATTCCCCTCCAGTGTGGCCTAAGTAACCCCATACTAATGATACAGTCCATCTGAGAAAGCACAGGCAGGGTTATTACACAGCCAGGAAGTTGGCAGCAGAAAGGAGCTGCAGTGAGGGGAACATACAAAAGCTCTCTGGACATTAAAGAGAGGAAGAGGGAAGGAAAGATAAATTGGGAAGGTGTAGGAAAGGCTTAGTTTTTAAAATGGCACAGACTTTGGCCTGATTATAGTGTCCCTGTGTTGGAATCCAGAGTAGAGAGGTGAACCTGGCTTCCTCTACCAGCTGCTGGGGAAGTGGCACAGTAAGGATAGTGGATTTGAAGACTGCCTGGGATAATTTGTCCTATAGAGCTTTGAGAGGGGGAAAATTCATAATGGCTTGGCCATTCAACCAGGTCACTACGTGAGAGCACCGTATATCCCAGAGAAGGGAAGTTCTACAGCAGTGGTCACCCACCAGTAGATCAGGATCTACTGGTAGATCTTGGGGCCTCTGACAGGTGATCTTGACTGGTTTGGCCAAGAAGCTGTCAAGGGCTGGCACTTCTGCTGCCCCTCCCCCCACTGCTGTGCAACTCCTGCCCTTTGCCTTGGAGTGGTTCCCCTCTCCCACCCTATATTCTACCACCACAGAACGGGGAGGGGGACACAATAGGGTTTGGGACAGAATTTGCTGCCTGCTTTTGGGAGTGGTGCAGGGCCAGGGTAGGGGTGAGCCTGCCCTAGCCCTACTTCACCACCCCACAGGAGCCACCTGCGGTAAGCAGAATCCAGCTGGAGCCTGCATCCTGAATCCCTGTCACAATCATGAACCCCCTCCTGCACTCCAAGCCCCTGCCCTAGCCCTGAGCCCCTCAAGACCCAGACTCCCTTACAGAGCCTTATCCTGAACCACCTACTGCACCCCAACCCCTGGCCCAGGCTCCGATCCCTTCTCACACTCCAAATCTCTTAGCCCAAAACCAAAGCCTGCACCCCAACCCTCCGCCCTGTCTGATGAAAGGGAGGAAGGATGGAGTGAGCAGGGGCGGGGCCTCGGAGAAGGCGCACGAAGAAGGTGGGGCAAAGGTATTTGGGTTGAGGTAGATCCTGGATTGCACTTAATTCAAAAAGTGATCTCATACTTTAAAAGATTGGAGGCCACTGGTCTACAGGGTGTGACAATGAGTGATAGAAGGAGAAAATTCCCAGAACAGACTGGAGGAGGTGCCCTAGAGGGGAGAGAAGTTAAGAACCCTGTTACAGGGAACATCTGCATACTCCCACTCATGGGATTCCAGGTGCCTGCACCACAGTGATCCAGACTGTTCTGGAAAATGGATCTTTTTGGGATTTGCATGAGGGCTGCCTCACGTCACTGAATGTTCACTGCTCAAGGAGAGGGAAGCTAAGGGAGCTCAGGTAATATCCCTGTCTGGCCCTCCCAGACCGCTAATGCTAATTTTTATTTTGTATATAGTTTTAGAATTTAATTAGCATTTAACATAATTTTTAGAAAAGTTTTAGAACAGAGTCATGTTTTTGGATAACTTCACCTATTTTCCCTTTTACCACAATGGGCCTCAGTGTAATCTGTAAAGAATGCAAGCTTAAAGAAACTCTTGAATGCCCACTGGAAGAGAGTGTTGGGGAGGTGTGTGTGAGCAGTAGTTGGTCCTGTGCCTCACCCTGCTGTCCCTGGGAGTGGATGCTGCCCCGAGAGTATGGGCATGCCCTTGTGCAGCACGACTGAGGGTGTGCGCATGTGTGTGTCTGTCTCCATATCCCCAGCCTCCTTCTGGTGGTGGCTTGTGGTGGGAGGGTGTCCCACACTGGTGTCAGGAGTATGGTAGGTCTCTCCAGACACTGTGGCCAATAGGACAAGGATCCTCCTTTGCAGCCTGCTGGGGCTGTGTGCCCTTGAGTGGCACTCCCACGTGGACATATGCTGCATGATCTCCAGGCCGAGACAGCTGAGCACGCCCCAGCCTCTTGCTGCCTGCCACCTCCACCCTGTATGGTTAGGGACTGTGATGGCACTCACCTGATCTGCCTTCTCCAGCCTTGGACAATGCCTGGGACATGTCCAGAGCGTGGGGTACCAGCTTGAAGGTCAGGGGAGGTGACACTGCTGGCCTCATCCAGCTCCTCTTCCTTTCTCCTCACCAGTTCTGTCCCCTCGGAGGGTGGCGTCAAGTGTCTCAAGCCCTGAGTCCACTACTGGGGTGGAGAAGGGACTGCCCGGCCCCCCCGCCCCAGGATGCAGTGCAGGTCTGAATAGTAGGGGCAGGTGTGGGGTTCTGCTCCAGAGCAGGAACGGCACTCCTGGGCCCTGGCATACATCTGATGGAGCTCTTTAACTGTCATCCACACCTGCTCCTAGTACAAATGTGCCCCTTGGTGCCAGGCTGTTGGCCTTAGACATTGTCGTTCCTGTGTCTGGTGCGGAGATCCTGGAGGTTGGTCTTGTTGCCCCAAATCCCAGTAAGGTCCAGGATCTCTGCACCAGACGAGGAAGGCGCATGTCTCTTGCATCCCCGAGCAGGCTTCTGGGATCTGTGTGACTGCTCCCTGAGAGCAGTGGAGGGCTGGGTGGGAGCAACGTGAAGAACATAGAAAGAACAGGTTAACTTATGTAAACACTCAGAGATATTCAAGTTGGCAGGGCTTGACCAAGTTCACCCTAGGTTATTTAAGGAGCTAGATGAAGCAATCTCTGAACCATTAACAATTATCTGTTGTGACGGGGTGTGGTCACAGAAGACGGCTTGGGCAGGCTTCCTGGAGTGCTGATAAAGCCACTGACAATCACATCTTTGCTCTCTGTGGCTTCTCACCACCCTGTTCTGCTGGACCAGATCTCAGCTCTATGCCTTGGCTGGTGGTGACCAGGAGATCACACACCTCCCCCCCCTCCCCCCGTCCCCTCCCCTCAAGGCAATATAGACATTGAAACTCTTCAGGTCTAAGGAAAATGTAGTTTGGGGACAGCTTCCAGAGAAGCAACTCCACAGGAAGCTTTGTGAACATGGAGTTTTGTGAGGGGAGTTCTCCAGGTGAAGGAGGAGCAATTACGGGATCCTTGGGATAAGTGGCTGTTTGCAGCGTGCGTGTTGCCTGAAAGAAACTGTGTGCTGAACTTGTGTTTGTCTGTTTGTAGATTCATGTGCTGAGCTGTTTGAAGGACCATGTGCTGTGTCCGGGAGTTCGAAGCGGTGAGCTTCTTTAATGAGGATTCAAAATCTAGAACCCTCCATTCATTGGTCAAGTCTTAACCAAGGGGTTGGGGCCATCAGGAAAGCTTGGGCTTTATGAAGCCCACTAGTAAGCAACCAGCGAACGTTGTGAACAGGGGCAGCTAACAGGGAGTTTCGTGAGGGAGTTTAGAGGGGGAGTTGGAAGGGAGCTAGGTACACTGACATTCTTTAAAACTTTTAGGCTACATCTACACTGCAGGCTTTTTGTGCAAGAACAGCTGTTCTTGCGCAAAAACTTGGAGCAGCTACACTGCATGTGTATTCTTGTGCAAGTAAATTTACAGTAAAGCATCAGAAAAGAGGGCTTCTTGAGCAAGAGTTATTCCTCTCCTCACGAGGAATAAGCCCTCTTGCGCAAGAGCTCTTGTGCAAGAAAATAAGTGGTCACAAACACCGTGCAAATAAGTGACTGTCACAAGCATTTGCTCCAACCCCTCAGACAGAGACCAACACCTACAAGATCTTCACCAAGCATTCTTGAAAGTACGATACCCGCATGAGGAAGTGAGGAAACAGATTAACAGAGCCAGACATGTACCCAGAAGCCTCCTACTACAAGACAAGCCCAAGAAAGAAACCAAAAGACCACCACCGGCCATCACCTACAGTCTTCAGCTAAAACCTCTCCAATGCATCATCAGTGATCTACAACCCATTCTGGACAATGATCCCTCACTTTCACAGGCCTTGGGAGGGAGGCCAGCCCTTGCCCACAGACAACCCGCCAACCTGAAGCAAATTCTCACCAGCAACTATACACCACACCACAATAACTAACTCAGGAACCAATCCCTGCAACAAACCTCGGTGCCAACTCTGCCCACATATCTACACCAGTGACACCACCACAGGACCTAACCAGATCAGCCACACCATCACTGGTTCATTTACCTGCACATCTACCAATGTAATATATGCCATCATGTGCCATCAATGCCCCTCTGCTACAGACATCAGCCAAACTGGACAGTCCCCGCGTAAAAGAATAAATCGACACAAATCAGATATTAGGAATGGCAATATACAAAAGCCTGTAGAACACTTTAATCTCCCTGGACACACAGTAGCAGATTTAAAGGTAGCCATCCTACAGCAAAAGACCAGACTTCAAAGAGAAACTGCTGAGCTACAGTTCATCTGCAAATTTGACACCATCACCTTAGGATTAAACAAAGACTGTGAATGGCTAGCCAAGTACAAAAGCAGTTTCTCCTCTTGGTGTTCACACCTCCACATCAGCTGCTAGAAGTGGGCCTCACCCTCCCTGACTGAATTAACCTTGTTATAGCCTTATTCTGACCTGCATATTTATACCTGCCTCTGGAAATTTCCACTACATGCATCTGACAAAGTGGGTCTTTGCCCACAAAAGCTTATGCTCCAATATATCTGTTAGTCTATAAGGTGCCACAGGACTCCTTGTCTCTTGTGCAAGAAGGCAGTGTGGATGGGCAATAGGAGTTTCTTGTGCAAGAAACCCTTATGGCTAAAATGGCCATCAGAGCTTTCTTGTGCAAGAGGGCATCCACACTGCCATGGACGCTCTTGCGAAAAAGCGCGCAGATGGCAGTGTGGACGTGCTTTTGTGCAAGACCTTTTGCACAAGAACTCTTGCGCAAGACAGGTCTTGTGCAAGAAACCTGCAGTGTAGACGTAGTCTTAAACTAAACTAAAACAGAAACTACAAGATTTAAATAAAAAGCCTATCAATAATCTAATTATTTGTAGGAGAGAATGCAGGCAGAGTGGGGGCTATCCTGTTTATTGCAGCCAATGTGGCAGGCATGTATCATTACCTGCCCTATGGGTGAGTGGCGTATGTGCGCATATGATGCAAAGAGCTCCTGGCTCTCAGAGACTGCGTATGGGCTTTGGAGGGCAAGGTGGCTGAATTGGAGGAGCTAAGGGAGGCAGATAGGTATGCAGATGAGACTTTCCGGAACATTGTAGAACTGTCCCACCTCCAGTCGGACAGCCGCTGTGCTGTTGAGGAGGATGAAAGGCTCGGGGAAAGAAGAATCAACTGGAGCTGAGTGAAATGATCCCATAGTTGGGACCTTCCTTCCAGATGATGTTATGGTATCCTCTTGCACTGAGGATACATCTCCAAGGGAAGGAACTCCAGTCATTAGGAAAAGGCAGGTGTTACTAATGGGGGATTTGATCATTAGAAACATCGATAGCTGGGTTTGTGATGACTGGGAGAATTGTACAGTGACTTGCCTGCCTGGTGTGAAGGTTGTGGATAGACTTGTGTAGTCCTGAGGAGGAGCTGGTGGGTGTGGTACATGTAGGTACCAATGACATAGGGAAGGATAGGAGAGAAGTTCTGGAGGCCAAATTTAGGCTGCTAGAAAAGAGATTGAAATCCAGGACTTCTATGGTAGTATTCTCCGAAATGCTTCCAGTTCCACACACAGTGCCAGGCAGGCAGAGCTTCAGAGTCTCAATGTGTGGGTGAAACGATGATACAGAGAGAAGGGGTTTAGATATATTGGGAAATGGGGAAACTTTTGGGAAAGGGGGCGCCTATACAGCAGCAGTTCCCAACCTTTTCTAGTTGGGGACCCATTTTGACAATTCAGGAAGACTTGGTGACCCAAGGCAATTAAAAAATTGGGGGCAGTGCCGTAACTAATTTTGCACCTGAGGCAAAAATATAAAATTGTGTCCCCCCCTTGTTTATATATTCATAGTAGTTATTTCATAGAAAAACTGAAAATACATTAATAAAATACTACTACTACTACTACTACATTTGAGTTGTGGTGGGAGAAAGATATTTTTCCCCAAGCCGCTCCCCCCTCCCCCCAGCTTAAACCCTACACTCAGGGGCTGGAGGGCCTGGGGAGCTGGAGGGCCTCAGAGTCACACTCAGGGGCTGGGAGTCACACAGAGTCACACTCAAGGGCTGGAGGGGCTGGGAGTCACACAATCAGGGACTGGGAGTCAGGGCCTGGGAGTCACACACAGGTGTTAGAAAAATTTTAGAAACAATACACATTATTAAAAAAAAAACCAAGTAAAATTTAGTATTTTACCAGTTTCACCTGAACTGTAATTAATGGGATGGTTGAGCTTGCATTTGCTTTGCTAACTGTTGTATCCTCAGAATTGTTGTGGCACCCCCCAGCACAGTCCCAGCCTCTCTTCCCCCCAGGCTCCTGAACACAGTCCCAGCCCCTACCCCGGCCCCCATGGCTGCAAGCCAACGCCAGCTGCGGGAACCAGAAACCTCTCAACCGGATGCCCAGACACCTGCCCCTGCCCCCCCGAGCTGGGTGCTGCTTCTTCTCTACATTCCCTAGTGTTCTAACTTCTTTCTCCCCCCACCCCTCCCATATCCAGGGATATTTCCTTATCCCAGTGGTCACCAGCCAGTAGATCGGGATCTACTGGTAGATCTTGGAGCCTCGGACAGGTGATCCTGACTGGTTTGGCTAAGAGGCTATCAAGTGCCGGTACTTCAGCTGCCCCTCCCCCCACTGCTGCACACCTCGTGCCCTTTGCCTGGGAACATCCCCCCTGTGCCCCGGGAGCCTCCTGCTTGTGGTACAGAGCAGGGAAGGGAGAGGAGGGGTGCAGATGTCAGGGTGCCCCTTCTTCCACACTGTAGTCTATCTCCACAGAACAGGGAGAGGGGGACAACAGGGCCTGAGAGGGAAGGAGTTTGCTGGCTGCTTTTGAGAATGATGCAGGGCCAGGGCAGGGGTGAGCCTGCCTTAGCCCCACCACCCAGGAGCCACCTGTGGTAAACAGTGTCCAGCTGGAGCAAGCTCCAAACCCCTGCCCCAGTATGTACCCCGCCCCTACACTCCAAGCCCCTACCCTAGCTCTGAGCCCTCCCCAGACCCAAACTCCCTTACAGAACCTGCACCTCAACTCCCTGCCCCAGGCTCAGTTCAGAGCCCCCTCACACTCCAAATCCCTTAGCCAAAGATGACAGCCTGTGCCCCAACCCTCTGCCCCTGCCTGGTGAAAGGGAGGGAGAATAGAGTGAGCAGAGGCAGGGCCTCAGAGAAGGGGCATGAAGGAGGTGGGGCAAGCGTGTTTGGGTTTGAGGTAGATCCTGGATTGCACTTAAATTCAAAAAGTGATCTCATGCAGTGATCTTCTGCCCTGAGTCACTGAAACAATACTCAATTCAATGTATTGTTTTAACTGCCTGAAGGCTGTTAAACCAATCAAGTTGAGTACCACTTCAGGTGAATGGCTCCTTAAGACTAAGCCAGCAAGGGGGGGGAGGTGGGGGAGAGAAACCTTTTCAAATGTGTGAATGGCTCCTTAAGAGCACCACCCGGGGAGACACTTGGCAACCCTTTTGAAGTGTAATGGAGACCCATAGGTTGGGAAACCCTGCTACACAGGAAGGATGGGTTCCACCTAAACCAAAAAAATGGCACTTAATATTAAAAAGGTCAAAGAGCAGTTTAAAAACTAAGGGCTGGGGGAAAGCCAATCGGTGCAGAGGAGCACATGGATTGGACAGAGACATCTCTTAGGGGAGGGCTTATTAATAGAGATTCTCAATGTTCTAGTATTGAGGAGAGCATGGAAGTATGGGTCAGATCAGATGCGACACAATCAAATGCAAGGAAGAGTCTAACTAGGGTTGCCAGATACTTTCACAAAAAATACCAAACATGGTGGGGAAAAAATTGGTTGAGAGAGGAAGAAAAACAAAAAAGAGCCACACCAAAAAAAACAAAAACCAAAAACCCCACCCATACACACACACACACACAAAAAGACACCCTTGCTCCCACCAGACACAGCAGGGGAAGAAGTGGCCTTCCAGCCCACGTCCGGTATTTTTTGTGTGTCTGGTATTTTCTGTTTCTTTTATTGGACAGAGGCCACAAATTCCAGACTGTCCAGGCCAATACTGGACACCTGACAACCCTAAGTCTAACACATCAGGAAATGGCAGACAAATAAACAGTGACAAATTTTAAAGTGCTTATACACAAACCATAGAAGTCTAAATAAGAACTAGAGTGCACTGTATTAAAGGAGGATATTGATATAATAGGCATCACAGAAACTTAGTGGAATGAGGACTATCAATGAGGTCATACCCAAGTACAAAATATATTGGAAGGACAGAGCAGGTCATGCTGGTGGGGAGTGGCACTGTATGTGAAAGAAAATGTAGACTCAAATGAAGTAAAAATCTTAAATGAGCCAAAATGTTCCATAGACTCTATGTATAGTAATTCCATGCTCCAATAATAATATAGCAGTAGGGATATATTGTCGGCTACCTGATCAGGACCATGATAGTGACTATGTAATGCTCAGGGATATTAGAGAGGCTATCAAAATAAAAAACTCAATAATAGTGGGGGATTTCAAATATCTCCATATTGACTGGGTACACGTCACCTCAAAATGGGATGAAGAGATAAAATTTCTTGATACCTTGAATGTCAGTTTCTTGGAACAGCTGGTTCTGGAACCCACAAGGGGAGAGGCAATTCTTGATCCTAACTGGAGTCCAGGATCTGGTCCAAGAGGTAAATATAACTGGATGTCTTGGAAATAATGACCATAATGTAATAAAGTGTAACATCCCTGTGGTGGAAAACACACCTCAGTAGCCCAACACTGTGGCATTTAATCTTAGAAAGAGGAACTACACATAAATGAGGTGGTTAAATAGAAATTAAAAGGTACCGTGACAAAAGTAAAATCTCTGCAAGCTGCATGGAAACTTTTTTGGCTCTCTTACTGTGTTTTTTAATTTGGGGTCTACATATAAGTTGGACCTCAATTATGGGGTTTTTACAAAGTGCCACCGTAGCTTAACAACCAAGTAAAAAGCAGTGAGATAAAAAGACATTTTAAAAAGTGGAAGTTAAATCCTAGTGAAGTGTAAAAACATAAGAAAAGCCAAAAAGGAGTTTGAAGAGCAGGTAGCCCAAAAAACCCTCAAAAATAATAGTAAAATGTTTAAGTAAATCAGAAACAGGAAGCCTCCTAAAGAACCAATGGGGTCCTTGGATAATCAAGATGCTCAAGGAGCACTCAAAGATGATAGGGTCATTGCAGAGAAGCTAAATGAATTCTTTGCTTCAGTCTTCAAAGCTGAGGATATTGGGGAGATCCCCAAACCTGAGTCATTCTTTTTAAGTGACAAATCTGAGGAATTGTCCCAGATTGAGGTGTCATTAGATGAGGTTTTTGGAACAAATTGATAAATTTAGCAGTAACAAGTCACTGGGACCAGATGGCATTCACCTGAGAGTTCTGAAAGAAGTCAAATGTGAAATGGCGGAACTATTAACTGTGGATTGTAACCTATCCTTTAAATCAGCTTTT
Source organism: Rafetus swinhoei (assembly GCA_019425775.1). NCBI lineage: Eukaryota > Metazoa > Chordata > Testudines > Trionychidae > Rafetus > Rafetus swinhoei. Next base: position 44,298,769 of record CM033437.1, on the reverse strand, counting down.
TTACCTAATGACTGGAAGATAACTAATGTGATGCCAATATTTAAAAAGGGCTCTAGAGGGGATCCTGGCAATTATACACCTGTAAGTCTAACGTCAGTACCAGGCAAATTATTTGAAACTATAGTAAAGAATAAAATTGTCAGACACAGATGAACGTAATTTGTTGAGGGAAAGTCAATGCGGTTTCTGTAAAGGGAAATCATGCCTTACTAATCTACTAGAGTTCTTTGAGGGGATGAGCAAACATGTGGACAAGAGGGATCCAGTGGACATAGTAGACTTAGATTTCCAGAAAGCCTTTCACAAGGTCCCTCACCAAAGGCTTTTAAGTACATTGTCATGAGATAAGAGGGAAGGTCCTTCATGGAATGATAACTGGTTAAAAGACAGGAAACAAAGGGTGGGAATAAATGATAATTTTTCCGAGTGTGTCGCGAGAACCACAGGTCCGATGATGCATACCCAAGGGGGGAAGGACAGAACCAGGTGGACAGTTTTAGCAAATAAAGGATATTTATTTATGACAGTGATGAATTTATAGTATTTATTCTAAGATTTTTAATAGATTGTGTTAATAATGAATTTACAGTATTTATTATATTTATTCCACGATTTCTAGTTAAACGTGTCAGAGATATAAAGATGGGAATGGCAAGGGGAATAGTCTCTATTCTAAAAATATCCAGCTACACTAATTAACAACAATAATAACCATAAAATCTATGTACTACCAAAAACTACAACACTAAGCTTATACAACAAAGAGAATCAAATCATACATACCAACTTACACAGCACACGAACATTACAAAGATATCGGTTCGGTTGCGAAGGCCTTGGTTATGCCCGAGAGTCGGGGGAGGTGGCTGGTCGGTTGATCAGGCCGGCAGCACTTTGAAGTATGCGGGAAGACACACGCACGGTGGTACGTGTGTTGCGAAGACCTCCTAGAGCGAACTGTGCGATGGGTATTTATCCCCAAATCTGCACATCGCTTTCCCGCGCTTGCATATTACCATATATGGCCCCAATGGTCACCAAGTGGGAGGTCTGTGTCCCAGGGGTTGGGCCGAAACTATGCAGGTTTCATGCGACCAGGTAAGCCCCACAGTTCTCACGCCAAGGTGACGGGTGGGAGAGTCTGAGGCTATTTTCCCCTTTTCACACCTTCCCTTTTCCTAAAGGCAATGGTATGCAGGAAGGGTGCGGCCGGTTTCTCCCAAGGAGTACTGCAGCCCACTACAGCAAAAGCGGCCTGGCCAAACTTTTTTTACTGGGAGAGCAGTTTTTATCTCTAACAAGACAGGAAACAAAGGGTGGGAATAAATGATAATTTTTCTGAGTGGAGAGATGTAACCTGTGGGGTTCCCCCAAAGGTCTGTCCTGGGACCAATCCTATTCAATTTACTTATAAATGATCTAGAGAAAGGGTTAACAGTGAGGTGGCAAATTTTGTAGATGATACCAAACTGCTCAAGATAGTTAAGACCAAAGCAGACTGAAGAGCTTCAAAGAGATCTCACCAAACTAAGTGATTGGGCAACAAAATAGCAAATGAAATTATGTCAATAAATGTAAAGTAATGCACATCGGAAAAAAATAATCCCAACTATACATACAATATGATGGAGACTAGTTTAGCTATAGCTACTCAAGAGAGCTGTTCGAGTCATTGGGGATCGTTTTCTGAAAACATCCACTCTGTGCACTGGCTGTCAAAAAAGCAAATAGAATGTTAGAAATCATTTAAAAAGGGATATAGAAAGAGACAGATTATCTGATTGCCTCTATATGATTGCCTCCATGGTATGCCCACATCTTGAATACTGCATACAGATGTGGTCGCCTCATCCCAAAAAAGATATCTTGGCATCAGAAAAGGTTCAGAAGAGGGCATCAAAAGTTTAGGGGTTTGGAACGGGTCCCATATGAAGAGATCTTAAAAATACGTGGACTCTTCAGCTTAGAAAAGAAGAGACTAAGGGGGGATATGATAGAGGTCTATAAAATTATGACTGGTGTGGAAAAAGTGAATAAGGAAAGTTATGTACTTATTCCCACAAAGTAAGAACTAGGGGTCACCAAATCAAGTTAATAGGCAGCAGTTTTAAAAACAAAAGCAAGTTTTTCTTCACTGAGCACACAGTCAATGTATGGAACTCCTTGCCAGAGGATGTTGTGAAGACTAGGACTTTAGCAGGGTTCACAAAAAAGCTAGATAGATTCATGGAGGTTAGGTCCATAAATGGCTAGTAGCCAGGATGGGTAGGAATGGTGTCCCTAGCCTCTGTTTGTCTGGAAATGGATGACAAGAGAGGGATCACATGATGATTACCTGTTGTGTTTCCTCCCTCTGTGGCATCTATATTGGCCACTGTCCGCAGACAGGATACTGGGCTAGATGGACCTTTGGTCTGACCCAGTATGTCCGTTTTATGTTAAATGGGATCAGAACCCCAAATAAATTTAGGTAAGCCTCCTTTAACAAATGAAATGAGGATGTATACACTAATTGCTCCCCCAGGTAACAATTATTTACACTGGTCTTTATAGTAAACAACATGACTAAGTAGTGCAAACACTAGGATTTAAGTGACAGCAAATAAAAACAGAGCAAAGAAAATTACAAACAGAAAACGCATAGCTAGTTCTAACACTAAAAGCTCAGTACAAACACTCTAAAATTGTTCTCATTTCAGCTAACACTCCCCTCCAAGGAAGAGCTTTCCCCCTGGGGTCTCTGGTTCAGTCTCTTCAGAGTGATATGCCAGCCAGAGACAAAGAGACTGAAAACTTTTCATCTTAATAGCCTCCCTTTTTAGGCAGGAATTCTATTTCTACATTCCACCCTTCCATAGAAAATTACCTGGTCAGATGCTATCAGTTTTTGGGGGTGGTGTCACATGACTTCCTAAGGCCAACCATTGCTTAGACAAAGGAGGCCATTTAGACGTGATCACCCAGACATTGAGCAAAACCACGTGATGGCTCATTTGCATATTTAAAACCATAAACCATTTTCTACCTCCTATCTCTAACTTTACATACAAGAGTGATTCATACACCAAAATAAGAGAGATAGATCTGGCAGATTGAGACATTAAAAATTATTTATGAGGTAGTTTGTCCAAAGCCTTCTTTGAGTTATGCATACTTGCATTCATAAGTCAATTTTATAAAGCATGGTGATGGAGGAGAGGAACTGTCACATCTGTGAGAATTCATGGAGCATGGATAAGAACCCAGTGAACGAAGGAGGACAAAATTCTAACTTCAATACTTGGAAAAATAATGTACCAAATTATTTAATCAGTTTACAAGCACTTAGAACAGGGGTGGGGAACTTAAGGCCTGGGGCAAGATATGGCTCCCAGCTGCCTGGATCCAGCCCCCAAGGCTCAGGATCCCCCTTCCCTGGTGCTCAAGCCCCTGGTGCTCAAGTTCCCAAATGATTTTTCTGTGGGTCAGTGGCCCCTGACCCAAAAAAGGTTCCCCACCTCTGACTTAGAGGATAATAAGGTGAAAAGTAATAGCCAATATGGACTTATGAAGAAGAGTCATGCAAAACCAACCTAATTTTCTTCTGTCAGAGTTATGGGCTTGGGCAGCAAGGAAACTGGTTGTCATGGTCCTGCCCACACTCCAACCTCCTCCCCCCCTCCCTGCATTCAGCATAGCTCCCTCTGGTCTCACAGGGCTGCCAGGGCTTCAGCTATGCTGAGGCTGGGGCTGCCCACCCATCTACCCAATGCTGGGGTTGCATGCTGTCCCCTTTGACTAGGGGCCTGCTTCTACAGTGTGGTGGTGGTGGTGGTGGTGGTGGTGGGAAGGCTTGGATTACACAGGGGGCTTAGGGCAGCAAGGGCAGGACTGGGGTCCTGCCTCTCCCAGCTCTAGGTTCACCCACGGCCTATGGTTATGGGCCAGAGTTGTAGACATGGCATATCTTGATTTGACGCAATCCTACATGACATCCTAAACAAACAAACTAGGGAAATGGAAGGTTACGGCTACACTATGAGTTGTGTCGCAAGAGCCAATGCAAATGAAGTGCAGATTAGCCTATTCTCATGCTTCATCTGCATACTCTTTTGTTCCATTTTTGCGCTAGGGGTTTTTGCGCAAACAGGCAGTGTGGCCATGGCCATTTTGCACAAAAACCCCTCTCCAGGCATAAGGATCTTGTGGGAAAAGGTTTTTGCGCAAAATGGCCATACTGCCTGTTTTTGCACAAAAACCCCTAGTGCAAAAACAGAACGAAAGAGTATGCAAATGAAGTGCGAGAAAATGCTAATCTGTGCTTCATTTGCATTGGCTCTTGGGGCAAAACTCAGAGTGTAGCCATAGCCAAAGATGCAGTTTCGGCTCCTCCTCGTGGTCTATCACCTGTGAACTGACCCAAAACCTTCCCCTCCCTGAAACCAAAAGAAAGGAAAACAGACTCAGTAAGGGTGATAACAGAAGTGAAGTGTATTAAAGATTTGTTTAGAATTCTAGGAAATGGGGGAAAACCCAATGCAAATAACTCAATGTAAATTATGGAAGTGAACAGTACAAGTATCAGACAAAGTCCAGGCCCTTTTATATCCCAATTGGATTCTGTGTACAAACAAATGGTAAGATATACCCCATTTTACAATACCCTTCCTCTTCTAGCTGAAACAAGAGACAGAACTATGTAGCACTTTAGAGACTAACAAGATGGTTTATTAGGTGATGAGCTTTTGTGGGCCAGACCCACTTCCTCAGACCAATTTGTGGAAGAAAATTGGCACAGCCATATATACCAAAGTGATACAATCAAAAAAAAATTAAAAATGAACGCATGTGAAATTGACAAATCAAATTTTAGAACAGAGCGGGAGTGAGGGGGGAAGGTTAGTGTCTGTGAGGTAATGACATAGGGGTGATAATTGGGGAAGCTATCTTTGTAATGGGTGAGATAATTAGAGTCTTTGTTTAGACCCATACATAAAGGCTATGTCTACACTCGCGGCTTCTTGCGCGAGTAATATGCAAATGAGGCTAAGCGTGGAATATTGCCGAACCTCATTTGCATACCTAATGAGCCACTTTTTTCCCCACCCCCAGAAGAGGCTCTTGCGCAAGGAGCGTCTACATTGCCCCTTCTTGCGCAAGAAAAACCCTCTTGCGCAATGCCATTCTTCCTGAAAAGTAATAGGTGTAACGGCATTGCGCAAGAAGCGGCAGTGTAGATGCTCCTTCTTGCGCAAGAGCCTCTTCTGAAAAAGAATGGTGGCTCATTAGGTATGCAAATGAGGCTCAGCAATATTCCACACTTAGCCCCATTTGCATATTACTCACACAAGAAGCCATGAGTGTAGACATAGCCAAAGTGTCAAATTTAAGCATGAATGACAATTCTGAAGCTTCTCATTGAAGTCTGGAGTTAAAGTGTCTTTGAAGCAATATGCATGTTTTAAGGTCATTGAGGGAATGGTCAGTCTGGCTGAAATGGCAAGCAACAGCTTTCTCTCTGTGAGAGTCTTATGTCTGTTGTGTGCATTGATTCTTTGGCAAAGTGTCTGAGAAGTTTGTCCAATGTACATAGCAGACACTTTAGGCACATGGCATAAATTATATTTCTGGATGAACAGGAATATGTGTTCTTGATCTTGTAAGAGGCATGGTTAGGTCCAATAATAGTGTCAGCAGAGTAAATATGTAGACAAAGCTGGCACCAGGGTTTGTTGCAAGGGAAAGTTCCAGGGTTGGTATTAGTGTGGTATGTCCTGTAGTTGTAGGTAAGAATCATCCTGAGGTTAGGTGGTTGTCTATAGGAGACTATGGGTCTGTCTCCCAGAGCCTTTCCGAGGGTAGTATCCTGTTCCAGTATAGGTTGTAGTTTATTGATAATGTGTTGGACAGGTTTAAGTTGGGGGCTATAGGTGATGACAAGTGGTGCTCTATTCTTGGTTTTCCTGGGTCTGTCTTGAAGTAGATGGTTTCTGGGTATTTATCTGACTCTTTCAATTTTTTTTTTTTTAAATGGCTCCGGGTTGGTAATTGAGGTTTAAAAATGCTTGGTAGAGATCCTGAAGTTTCTGGTCTGTCAGTGGGATTAGAGCAGATGTGATTGTATCTAAGGGCTTGGCTATAGACAATGGATCATATGGTGTGTCCTGGATGGGAGCTGGAGGCATATAGGTGCATGTTCTATAATTTGATTTGTCAATTTCACATGTGTTCATTTTTTTTATTGTATCACTTTGGTATATATGGTTGTGCCAATTTTCTTCCACAAATTGATCTGAGGAAGTAGGTCTGGCCCACGAAAGCTCATCACCTAATAAACCATCTTGTTAGTCTTTAAAGTGCTACATAGTTCTGTCTTTTGTTTCAGCTAGACCAAACTAACACGGCTGCATCTCTATCACTATCTTCCTCTTCTAGGACAGTCAGTTGCTACACTAGAGTTGCAGTGCCAGGACCTTCTACCTTTGGGCTGGTTGGGAGCCTGCAAGAAGGAACATCGGGGAGTTCCTTGATGATGGATCCAGAACCAAGAAGAGTATGGCAGATGGTAAGTAGGATGGATGGGTGTCCTTTTCTCCCTCTGTCAGGCTGCTGCAGGATCCGTCTCAGGTAAGTGCTGACCCGCACAGACTCCAGCTACAGGAGGGACCCAATAACAGTCTTCAAATATATTAAGGGCTGTTATAAAAAGGAAGGTGAACAATTGCTCTCCATGTACACTAGAGGCAGGACAAGTAGTAATAACAGGGTTAATCAGCAGCAAATGTGATTTAGGTTACATACTTACAAAATATTTCTGGGTTGTGAGGGGCAAACTCACCACCATGGTGCCACCAGCTGGCTGTCCTCAGAATTAGCTCTTCATGCTTCACTGGATGCCTCTCAAGGTCAGTGATTCCCAAACTTTTCAGCATCACGCCCCCCCTTCTTGGTTTTTGAAAAAACCCTCATGCTGCCCCCACCAAATAGAAAAAAAAAAAAAAAGGAACTGAACAGGGCAGCAAAACTTGATTGGGGGAGGGGGGAAGGCTGGGTCACCTCACCCCCCAAGAATTTCTTCACACCCCCACCCCTGGGGCACACACCCCCAGTTTGGGAACCCATGCTCTAGGTGGTGTCACCTCATTTCTCCTTGTGTTACAGCATCCTCTTCCAGACACTGCCCACACCTGTGTCCAAGCCCCACTTCCAGGGGAGGTGGTTGTTCCCTCTGCTCACATCTCAAGGTCCTCTATTTCTCAGAGCACCCTGATCTCCTCCTTGGGCGGGGCGGGGCTCACCTCCACTGCTCTAGCGAGCCGCTTACTTCCCTAGCAGCCAGGCCCTCCCTGCTCTCTCTTCTGAGTAGCTGTCAGTTCCCCCTTATATAGTTCCCAGCTGGGCCCTCATCAGCTAGAACTGCCTCAGCTGGGACTTTACTCCTAGCCCCTGCTCCGGGCTGGGGTTTTGCCCTTAAAGGGCCAGTGCAGGGTAAGTGCCCTGTCACATGGGTATAATAGTTAAGTAATGGAATAGGCTTCTAAGTGTGATTGTGGAATCCTAGTCATTAGAGGTTTTTAAGAACAGATTAGACAAAGATGATTTCGGTTTACTCAATTCTGCCTCAGATGAACTAGATGACTTCTCAAGATCCTTCTAGCCCTACAATTCTATGATTGTACCACACATTTCCTTGCTTGACTGGGAAATAGTAGCACGAAAAGTTACAGATTGCCTGCCCAAGTCCACCTCCTATTTTTGAACCCAGTTTAAGTGACTGTTAAGAAATAGCAGAGGGCATATTATATTTCTGATGTTGCTGCATTACAAGCTGGAAGAGTTAGTACACAACTTTCTATTTTAGTTGGGAGTCCGAGTATATCTTTTTTTGTAAGCTGGAGTACAGGCAAAGTACTTTAGTTGGAAAATATTGCCAAACTTGTATTCTGTGATAGGGATGAGAATATGGGCCTCTGTATCAGAGCCTGGGCCCACAGAGGCAGCAGTATGTGTGTGGAGTGGGGGGGGAAGAGTTGCGGGGGACATATGGGAACTGGTACACATGGGGAGCCAGCTTTCAAGATGTTTTCCCACACAAGCTGGCTCCCACAGAACTGCCTGCCCCCTCTCTATCCACATGGTTGCATATTTACAAAAATAAACACATTTTAACATCCCTCTTCTGTGACCCAACAATGTTTGTGAGGGATACAATTTTCAAAGTTATTTGTTTAGAACATACACAAGAATGGTCATACTGGGTCAGACTAAAGGTCCCATCTAACCCAGTATCCTGTCTTCTGACAGTGGCCAATGCCAGGTACCCCAGAGGAAATGAACAGAATAGGTAATCATCAAGTGAAAAGGGATTCTTTCTTCAAGCTCAAACTGGTGAGTCTGATAATAAAAATTCTGGCAGCCTTTGTTTCTTTGACTGAGATCAATATTACCTAATGTTGTAAAATTATATATACAGGCCCATATACAAGGATGGTGCAAATGCATCCCACAATGGCCCTTCATCATGGTCCGCCTCAGCCTTCCTCTTCCGTGCTCAAGCCATCCGGGGAAAGGTAGAAGCGGCGCTCTGCCAGCCTCCCTCCTCTGTGCTCTGGTTGGCCAGAGGAAGATAGAAGTGGCGCGCTGTCAACCTCCCTCCCCGTGCTCCAGTCAAAAGCACAGGTGGGAGGCTGGGGCAAAGCTGGAACTGATTCACCCCTTCCTCCCACAAGGAGCAAGGCTTGGGGGCGGGGCTGGTCCATGATGGTGCTGCTGCCACCAGCTCCTCCCACAACTCGCACACACACCCCAGAAAGTCCTGCATACAGGGCTGATGTATATGCCAAGACATTGGTGTTTTCCCTCGCTGGTGTTTTCCCTCCCTAGTTCTATTGACAGGGCCTGCAAATAAATGTTGTACTGACTATGTTTGGTTACATTTAATGGAGCATCTTGTAAATGTGGTATGTTTAGAAGATTTCTCTCCATTTTAGATCCAGTGGAGGTACATTGTTCACTTCACTACTAAGTATAATTTTACACAGAAAGGAAGTCCAATAATACATTTTAAACTGGGAAGTCCCCATCATCTTATTTCTCTAACATCATAAGGAAGGATAGACCAAATTATACTAGGTTTCCCATTTTTTCTTTCCATTTGATTTGATTAAAATTCTTGAGACAATCCTGGATTTAGTCACCAGATGGCACCGTAATGGTAGTCTCTTGTAATCCTCTCTGAATGACCCATAACATTGTTCACAGTGAAAAATGATTGCAACTTTTCAAAAAGAGTTTTAACAGCTCCATTGTTTGCAGCTGGACTGTGAACTCTGGCAGGTAGTAGTTATGGGAAGGGCTCTTTACTGGTCTTCCTGAAAATCCACTCAGCTTTTTCCAAGTTAAAGATTTTGACAATTGCCATTGCCTGACTTTCTCTCACAGCACAGCCTATTTTGGGAAATACACCAAAATCCTGTAACATGCCATTAGCATGACACTTGCAGTTCCCTGGCACTTCAGCATTTTCCACTCAGAGTCAAACCTTCAGACGGGGTACCAAAGAATGTATGATGATGGTTATCCTCTTGAACCTACCGCAGTTTTTTCATCGCCCTAATTGTTCTGACCTAAGAGAATATATAGTGTACTAAGACCTAGATCTAGACAACCATAGATTCTAATATACTCTCACCATTTTTCGAAGTGGTGTTCACAGTTCTGTACTTTTCAGAATCCTTATTACAGATCACAAACTGACAGGTTATACAAATTGGGAATACAGCACAGATGTCTATCTAATATTCCAGAACCTCATCACAAAACTAAGAATAAATTAGTTGTGTGAAAACATGCCTATGTAGTGATCATGCATTGTATCTGTCCCCACCCTCTGCTTGTTTGTTTTGAGTCTTATTTATTTCGAGAGCTTGGGCCTCCAAATACACATATGCAATCCTTTACTTTGGGGAGTATTCATGCTCTGTAAAGTTCTATGTGCCTGTTTGCAGGATTATGGCATGAGTAAGTATGTTCAGGCAATGAAAAGTACAATGGATACCCAGTTTTTCAGTTCTTTAGATATAACATAGTTTTTACGATGAAGGACCCCAAAGTGCTTCACTCATCACTCTATACAGAGATCACTAAAACACAGCCACTTCAGTAGAAGGTGGCTGCCTGAGAAGAAGGGTTGAGAAGGAATATGAAAGAGCAACCCTACTCTCCTGAAGTGTCCAAGCGTAGTGAGAGGGGCATTCTTTCTGGGACACAGGCAAAGTGCAGAGGTGCTGGAACAATTTGCATAGCAAGAGTGTTGAGAGCCACCAGACTGTACAGTAAACCCTGTGCCTGATGGAAACCATTCAAGCCAGAGGGTGCTGCAGCACTCACTCCGCCCAAATTCCAGCTAGGGCTATGTCTACACTGGGAAGATTTGGCCACAAAAGTGCTGTGGACATGCAGAAGTGAAAACCGGTCAAACTGGTTTTTCTGTATTCCCTGTTGCAGATAGAGCAAAGCAATGTAGATAAGCATCCCACAATGCAGTGTTGTGGGAAGGCAGAGCTGATCCCTGCACTTCTTGGGATTCTCGCCCAGTCGTCCCACAGTATTCTCAGCTGCTGGGAGCAGCATCATGAGTAGTTCTGTGAGCTTTCCATGCTGAGGAATATCAAAGCAGCACAGCAGTCTCTCCAGCCTTCCGCATGCTGCTGTGTTTCTAGAAGGGCAGAACGAAAGCATTCCTGTGATTTACTCTTTTCACTTGTTCCCCCAAAGGAGTAGCTCACTCAGTTGTCAGATACTTCCCGGGGCTTTGAAAGGGGAGGGGCACATGCCTGCAGGGCAGCAGAGATCACAAAACACCGAGGGTACATCTACATTTGCACCCTAGTTCAAACTAGGGATGCAAATGTAGGCAACCGAAATTGCTAATGAAGCGGGCATTTAAATATCCCGCGCTTCATTAGCATAATCTCGCCCGCGCGCTATTCCGATCACCAGCTGATTCGAACCAGGAGGTGCGCTCCGGGCCGCATTAGTTCGAATCAAACCCCTTGGTTCGAACTAATGTTACTCCTCAAAAAATGAGGAGTAACGTTAGTTCGAACCAAGGGGTTTGATTCGAACTAACGCGGCCCGGAGCGCACTTCCCTGGTTCGAATCAGCTGGCGATCGGAATAGTGCACGGGTGAGATTATGCTACTGAAGCGCGGGATATTTAAATGCCCGCTTCATTAGCAATTTTGGTCGCTTACATTTGCATCCCTAGTTCAAAGTAGGGTGCACGTGTAGACATACCCTGACACTGAGTATAGCTATCATTGTGGGATACTGGCAGAAGCAAGTTATCTCAACAAAACAAACAACAGAGTCCACCTTGGCTCTTTGTCAATAAAGGGAGGGGAAAAGACAAGTCTCTTACAGGGCATGGTTTTCCTGACAAAAGTTGCATTGTAGTGTGTACACTCTCACGGTTTTGTCAACAAAAGGCAGTTTTTGCAGATAAAAGAGGCCAGTGTAGACAAGGCCTGGGTTGCCAGCTTGGAGGGACCTGATGCCATAGCAGCAAATGGAGCGCAGTCCAGGAGAATAGGCAGCTAGTCCCACCGCCTATGGCAAAACCATCCCACTCTCTGTAGTACGCATAGCGCCCACTCTCAGACTAAACCCTGCTTCCATGCGCTCCACTCGCCCCGCACACCCTCCAGTCCAGTGGCAGTCACTGCGCAGGCGCAACCGCTGGGCGGTTGGAAGGCGGGGTTTTCCTCAAAGACGTTAACTCGCTGGGATTACCGCCGCCGCCATTTTGAATTCGCTGGTGGTCAGTGGCTGCTGTGGCTAAGAGCGGCTCCGTGACCCGCTGAGAGCGCCCGAGAGAGCGAGCGAGGCTGAAAGATGGCGGCGAACAGTCGGAACCTGAAACAAGTGCGGATCGAAAACAGCTCCCCGGCGGCACCGCTCGGCATGGTGGGGGGCGGCGGCCTGAAGGGGATGCGGGGCCTGGATGCGGACAGCGAGGTATCGGCAGCGGCCATGGCGCTGGTGCAGGGCAAAGAGGCTGGCGAGGAGGAGCAGGAGGTCGGGTTCACCATCGACATCAAGAGCTTCCTGAAGCCCGGCGAGAAGAGCTACACGCAGCGCTGCCGCCTCTTCGTGGGGAACCTGCCCACCGACATCACCGAGGAGGACTTTAAGCGCCTGTTCGAGCGCTACGGGGAGCCCAGCGAGGTCTTTATCAACCGCGACCGCGGCTTCGGCTTCATCCGCTTGGTAAGGACCTTTTCCCCCGGACGCGTCTTTGTGGTAGCGGGTGAGGCCTCGTCCCTGGGGCCGCCTGCCTCGCGTCGATACAGGCACCCTGTGTGGGGTAGTGGGACAGATCGTGTCTGGGTATTCGCCTCTTGCACGGGCATTGTGTGTGTGCGGGATCGGGACGGACCTCGCCTTGCAGTCGCTAACCTACACCCCACTGACACCGCGAAGCCTGGTCTCCTTTCAGTACAACCGGTTCTTGTGTCACTGCCCTCAGCCTTACTGCTTCTCTTCTCTTGCTCTTTTGCCTGGTTTCTTTGATACCGTGTCTTCAGCCATGGTTACTTTTCCATATCCTGACTGCTATCTGCCTTACTGCTGCCTTTTCCATCTTCAGGCAGTGCACACTGCAGCCCATCAGCCGGCATGCCCAGCTTATCTTCACGTCCCACCCACAAGCACTGCTCCCTTTAATTTTTTCATGTCCAGAATGACTTTATGTGCACCTATATGGAGGTGATGTGTAACAGTCATTCCCTGCACGGACAGCATGTGGGAGAGGTTGGGCCGAGGGGTTGGGTTAAGGATTCTAAATGGGGTGTCCGGATTAGGACAGGTAGTTGGGGACGTGGAAGAGGAATGATGGTTCTGACTGGGGGTTTGGACTCTGGAATGGGGCTGGGGATTAGAGGGTTGCAGCGCAAGTAGGGGCTCCTGGCTAAGTGTGGGGCAGATGGATTTCGAATACAGGAGGGGGCTGCAAGATGAAGCAGATGGTCAGCATGCAGGAGGGGTTGAGAGGCTAGGGATGTGAAAAGTTAACCATTAAGCTTCACTCTTACCTAAACCTTTAACCGTGGGAGCAGAAGCAGTTCCCTGCTTGCTGCAGGCTGGGAGCCCGCTGTGGTCACCTGAGCACCCCGCAGACAGAGAAGCCTTTGCTTGTGGCTGGAGGGGGCTGCTCCAGCCCAACGTAGCCTCTCTGCCCGCAGCCCCTTTCATCGGTTAACCAGTTAAACATAACGTTTAACCAGTTAAACAGGATTTTCCATGCCTAGGAGTGCTCTGGGCTGGGCCTGAGAATAAGAGATTTGGGATGTAAAAGGGGACTATTGGTTGGAGAGGGGCCTCAAGCCTAGGGTTTGGGATGCAAGAGGAGGGGTATGGGTTCAGGGCTGAGGTTTGGAGTGCAGGGGAGGGGTACAGGCTCTGGTCTGGGAGTGTGGACTTTGAAGTGGGGCCAATGATGAGAGGTTTGGGATGCGGGAAGAAGCTCCAGGTTTGAGGGAAGCTCAGCAGGGAGTTGGGGCTCAAGCTTACCAAGGCACTCCTGGTCAGTGGAGCTAAGTCAGGCTCCCTTGTTCTTTAAGGGATGTAAATTTCAGTCCAAACAGTTAAGGGTTGGTGGGCTGGCGCAGGACAGGAGTCTCACTAGGGCTGAAGGGCAGATGTGGCAGGTACTGCTCAAGGCCAGTGTGCCCAATGGACTGCTCGGGGGTTACTGAGACCTGGGTCTTGCCTGCCCGCTCTGCTGGGTCTGGAGCTGCTCTGGCATGGCTAGCAGTCCAGTTAACTAGTTATCAAATAAGCATTACAGTAATCCTAATGCTTACTGGGTAACTTTTTACATTCCTTGTTCCTGCCTGTCCTGGAGCACCCATCTGAGCCCCAGAAGCAGCCAGCAGCAGGCCCAGCTCGGAGTGGGGGAAGGAGGGGCGGGAGAAGAGGAGGAGCATGAGGTTCTGCTGCTCTCACCCACAAGCACTGCCATCCTAGCTCCTGTTGGCCAGGAATTGGCCAATGGGAGTGCGGGACTGTGTAGCCCCATAGCTCACCAACCCGGATGCCAGACCTGCTGTGCTAGCAGCAGCAGCAGCAGCTAGTGTTGCAGCTTTTGGGCTTAGGAAGAGGCATCTCTCCCCTTGGCAGTAGGGATGTTAAATACTGATTAATTCAATAATCGTGTAACTGCACACAACCTTAGCAGTTACAGTTATTTGATAGTTTCATCCCTGGAGGTGGGGATGGCAGCCCGTGCGTTCCTGGCCTCACTCCTTGGGAGCTCTCTGCCATGGAGCCTGAGCTCCCCACCGACAGAGGCTGCTCCGCCATGCCATGAAGCAGCCTCTGTCTGTGGCGAACCTGGGCCTGCTACAGAAAGAGGCTGCATCAGCATTCCTCCCCCCTTGCTGCTGCCTCTGATACAGAGGCAACTGGTGGGGGAGGTGGCTTTTAAGCTGGCTCTCCCCTCCACCCCCCAGCACTGGCTCCCCCCGCCTCTATGGGAGGTAGCAAGCGTGGGGGCAGGTGGCTCTGCAGAGCCATCATGTTCAGAAAGCCAGCTTAAAAGCCAAACTCCCTACGTGTACTGGCTCCTGCCTCCCTACCCTCTTTGCTGCTGCTGCCTGCCTCTATCTGAGGCAACACCGCGGGGGGGTGGCAGACAGTTCTGTGGGGTCGGATGTTCCTGCTTTACCCCCCCCATGGGGTAGTGTGTGTAGTCAATAGGATTAACCGATAAGCCCAGGCTTATTGGTTAATCGTTTATTCCACTATACACTAACATCCATACTCTGCAGCCCTGAATTTAGCCCACCAGCCCCACTTGTTTTACACAGATAACCTGATATTATTATTGCCTTTTAATTTCATTAGCAGAAAATAGAAAATGCTTCTTTGAATAAGAAAAAAGTATGATTAGTTGAGTTGAGATGGTTGTCTCACCCTCCCATTGCATTATTTACGAAGTTTCTTGTTGTAACTAATTAGGTTTTTTTTCTGTTCATGATGAAGCATAAACATCTGGGTTTTTTTCTGTTTATGATGTAGCAAATTTACTGTATTTTAAGGGGAGACACAGGATCCTTTTCCCACATATTTGGCTTCCAAAGAAATGAAAACATAAGCATCAATTTAAGAGGTATAGTGAGTTATACCATTTGCATTTTACTGAAATATGTTTTGTGAGGTACGGTTGTTGTTTCCTTGATACTGTTAGAAAAAGGACCCACTTTTTCAAAAGTTACTCATACAATTTTTTTTTTGCATGCCTCACTTAATAGTCTCCACTTTAAGAAACCCTAAAGGGCCCGATTTTTGGATATGTGCTTATCATTTCTAAAAATCTGGTTTTTGGTAACTCAGGCAAAAATTAAGGCAGTTAAAACTACGTTATTGCCTATAGATTTAGCATGTCAGTTTGTTTCTACTGTAAATAGAAAATGCAAAAGGCATATAAAAGAGTAAGTTAGGATTTTTTTTTGGTAGTCAATTTCCGTAATGTCCAATATTTGAGATTTGTAAAAAATTGTAACTTTGACGTTGATTTTTTTCTAATGTCTAAACACATTTTTAAAGTGTTGCTGTATATAGGGGTTCTTCTTGAATATGTAGCTGGGATGGAATATAGTCTCTTATTTTGCTAGCAGTACCTGAGAGGATTGAGGAACAGAACATCTCATGTCACTGTTGTGTAACCTTTTTTGGCCAACTGAACAATTTTGCAGAGATTGTGAGAAAGCTTAATTACATTTTCCTTAGCTTGAGAAATAATTCTTTAGTACAAGAACATAGGGCCATAAGTGAAAGAAATTAAAGGAAAGACTCTAGGAGATGAACATCAGGGAAGATTGACACTTAGGTTAGATAGGTGTGAAAGGCACAAAAACAAGTGAAGAGTAATCATGCAGTTTAAAAAAAATTCAAAATATAACAGGTATAGCGAAAATCCCTAGAGAAAACAAAACACTTTCTAGGGCAGGTGAAGGCAGAATGCTGCCTGTGGGCCATATGCAGCCCACCAAACATTTGGATTCAGCCTGCCACAATACTCTGGGCTGCCAATGTCCTGCAGACCAGTGGGGCCCTCAGGCAGGCTCTCTGCCTGCTGTGCCCCCACACATCACTCTAAGTGGCTGGCTGCTGGGGCCAGCATATGTGTCTTCATGCAGCGCTACTCCCTTCCCCAGCACAATCCTTGCAGCTCCCATTGGGCAGAAACTAGCTAATGGGAGCTGTCTGTGCTGTGCTTGTGGGTATGTGCAGCACACAGAGACCTGCAGTCCCCTTACCCCAAGGGGTATGCCACACAGAGACACACACTGGCCCCAGCAGCTGGCTTCCTTGAGTGGCGTGTGGGGGCACAGCAGGCAGGGAGCCTGCCTGAAGGTCCCAGTGGGCTGCTGGCTAGGAGCCTGCACCTGGCGCCCTGCCACCTCCTGCACACTAACTCTCTGCCCCAGGTCACAACTCAAACACTTTTTCCCCCTTCTCCAGGACAGAATTCTCTCCTGTACCCAAACTAGACCCTGTACTCTCTCTTGCACCCCAGTCCATCACTCAGAACTCCCTCCTGTACTAGGGATGTGAACGGTTACGGTTAACCATCAGAGGCTGCTCCAGCCCGGAGGAGCCTGATGTGGACAGGGGGCTGCTCCGTGTGCCCACGAAAGCTCATGATTCCATGTACATGTTTTGTTAGTCTATAAAGTGCTACCAGACCATTTGCTTGCTATACTTTTTTGCATTAGGAATATGTTTGTGGAATCCTCCTGTAGTGCGTGAAAACAAAACTCATGGAATTAAAGGATGACAAACAAATTCAGATAGCTGCAATCAAACAAATGGAATATGAAAAAACATTAAATTTAAATAAAACTTTAAATATTGACCGATCCTACCCCTAATTTTAATATGCTTATACTTTTTTTTAGAAAAGTTTTAAGTAATGGTAAAAATAGCTGAAAACTAAAAAATTGACTCAGTATTCTTGAGAAGTTTGGGTACATGTAATTTTTTTTCTTTTGAAAAGGAATCTAGAACACTGGCTGAAATAGCAAAGGCAGAACTTGATGGTACTATTTTGAAGAGTAGACCACTTCGAATTCGATTTGCTACACATGGAGCTGCCTTAACAATCAAGAATCTTTCACCTGTGGTTTCCAATGAGCTTCTGGAACAAGCTTTTTCTCAGTTTGGTCCAGTGGAGAGAGCTGTTGTTGTAGTAGATGACCGTGGCAGAGCTACAGGAAAAGGTTTTGTAGAGTTCGCAGCAAAACCTCCGGCAAGGAAGGCTCTAGAGAGATGCGGTGATGGGGCATTCTTACTGACAACGTAAGTTAAAGGATTTTTTTTCTGATCATATTTGTGGGTGAGTGTTTTTACAATGTATAGAAAACTGCAACCACAAGCATGGCCAAACCTTTTGTTGTGTTATCAGAACTTGGACACCATATATGCTGGGGAATAGATGTCCTCTGGAAGGTAACTTTGTGTATTCACATCAAGCTTCATACTTTACTCAAGAATATTTTTCTGAAATCATCTAATTATGAGCTATATCTACGTCCATAAGATTTTTTTGATTATATGTAAATACAGTATTTTCATGGGTATTATTTTCATTGTAACTTTTTCAGTTATTTGTCAGTAATTTTTACCTTTTCTGCAGCTATTCAGAGTTTTCCAAAGATAATTGTTTTAAACTCCTGACCATGAAGTTTCCAATATCAATAGTGAAAACTGACAAGACTCTAGTTGGTGTTTACTTTGTGATATCTTGGCAAAACCACAAACAGAGGCATTAAAGTTTTCTATTTTCAGACTTGGAAGAAACATGACCCTGTACCTTTTTATATTTTAAAGGTTATATTTGCAACTGTGTGGTTTTTAACTAACAGTAGGTAAGTACATTTTTCAGGTCTTGAGATGTTATCAATAATAACATAATCTTTTTAAAAATCTTCTCCTTCGTACTTTTGTAATTCCACCTTTCCCCACTTTGCCCTAATAGCAGCAGGCTATCAGTCAATGTTGTGACTGCTCTCTTACGCACCTTTACTACAGGAGTTTCATGCTGATTTTGAGTACGGTTTGAAATTTTAACTACCTAAATTGCACCATACATTTTTTATCATTAACTTTTCTCATTTGGGTAAGCGACATAATTTTTTAGTGACTTAAACACATGATTTTGGCCTCATTTAAAAATCTGAAATATTCCTTAATGGACTAACTTACAGGCATATTTAGGTCCTTGTGGCTGCTGTGTTGTGTAGCAGATATATTATGTATGGCACCTAATACAGGATGTAACTGATATGAAATCATTATTCAATAGTTTTGTAAATATAATACTTCTGTGTAAATCCTTGTGCATCTCAAAGACGTAGGACAAGGAAAGAGGCGCTATAAAAAGGAACTGTGTGACTGCCAGAACTTATACCAGTTTTAATATTCCTGAAAACTCTCAATGAAACAGCTTGTTATACTCCAGTGTATGTAATTTTGGGGGTTCTTTGGGAAGATGTATATAACAGGATGAGATTTTTCACATTTTTAGCCACCTTGCAGTTGCATTGAAAAACTCTTCTATTATATGCTGAATGCCCTTAATAATCAGGTATTAAGGGGGCTTTTCAAACTATTGAGGGCCAGATTCTGCCATTCTTGTGTTGATACCTTGCTCTGTGACTAGTTCTATCAAAATCAAGTGGCCTGCTCTTGAAGCAAAGTACTATTCTGAGTAATGGGGGCAGAATCAAGTACTTATTAAACTCCAAGAGAGGTGCTGGGTGTAAATTCATGCACCATGGACAGCCAGTGGTGGGGTCTGGGCATGCAGCAGGGAGCGTTTTAATTTTGAGCAAAGTCCGTGCTAGTGTGTTAAAGCAGTGGTTCCCAACCTTTTTTATATCGTGGACTGGCAAACCCATTCACAAATTATTGGTGGACTGGTAACATTGTATTTGCATATTTATGTATTAATTATGCAAATAACAAATATGCAAATAAAATATTACCTGTCTGCCTAGCCCCAACCCAGCCCCTTGCTCCCTAGTGCCTAACACCTTTTACCCCTCCCAATCCCTGTGCCCCATGCTCTTTGATCCAACCCCCCGCACTGCCCAGAGCCAGGCTGCCCCCTCTAGGGAGCGTGGCCATTACTGCTGCACGGGCAGGGGGAGTGGCCGTTGGTGGTGTGCACGCTCCCTCCTCCTTTGCACCTCCTCCGTTCCCAAGTGCATCTTGCGTTCTCATCAGTAGGAGCTGGGGAAGTGCGGAGCCCCATCCGCGCCACCACCTTACTTTGGGGGGGGAGGAGAGGGAGGTGCCTCCTCCTGCTGCTGCAGGGCATAATTGAGAGTGCAGGCAGGGGAAGTGGCCATTGGCAGTGCACACATTCCCTCCTCCTTCATGCTCCCTGAGCGCTTCTTGCGCCTCCATTGGTAGAGGCAGGGGAGCGCGGAGCCTTGGGTGGGCCACCACCTTACTTGGGTGGGAAGGGAGAGGAGGAGGGTAGGCTCCTCCTCCTGTTGCCACCTCAGCCCCTGCAGCACTGGTGGGCAAAATCAGCCACTATGGCTGCTGGAGCTAAGCCATTGCGAACAGCCAGCTTGAGCTCCGGCAGCCATCAATGCCAGTCTGTGGACCAGCGTTTGAGAACCGCTGCCTTAAAGCTCTTGAAATTAGATTCTTAATCTTGTATTGCATTATGGATATAATATAAAATGATGTTGGCTCGTGAAGGTGCATTATATTCCAGTGAAACTATACAAACATGGAAACAAAAACACAAAATAGACAAGTACTGTGACAAATACTTATTGTTTGGTTTTACTAGTGCTGATTATGAAGATGGGCAGAGAGCACAGTATGTTCTCTGCTATGAATTATAATCCAATGAATGCAAGAAACCAGCCAAACTGCTGGCATCTAGAAACAAAACGTATGAACAAACCTGTCAGATTTTTCCAAAACAAATAGCGAGAACTATCTTCAAGTCAGATATCGATTATTAAACATTGCAACTGGCTGCAGTAATGAAAAAGCTGTTTGCTTCTTAATAGCAAAGTCAGGGAAACCTTACCTGCTTCTAAATCAATGAGATGCAGGTGAATAAAACTGCAAAAGATTTATATTTAATTTCCCTATCCAACACTGTCCTTTGTAGAATTGAAGATATGTCTGGATATAAAAGAGCACGGTACGCAAAAGCCAGTATTCCCTGTGACTGGATAAAATTACAGACGTTTCTGGCAACACTAATTTGCTGCCATTCATTTCATACAAATTTGATAGTAAAATGAGTGAAGATTTCCTATTTTGCCATGTATTACTGCTGAGGCTGTGTTTAGTGATCTGAATGATTTCATAATAATAAATGATAGTGAGTGGTCAAAATGTATAGGAATCAGTTACTGTTGGAGCTCATGTAATGTCAGGAAAGTACAGTGGACTCATTGCACATTGTCATACTCACTGAGAATAATTAGCTGCCAGAGAAATGGCAGGAAAACTGAAGACAACACTGGATGAGACAGTGAAATTATTCAACTTTAATTACGTTTGCCTATTTAATTTCTGCACCTTTAATGCATTTTGGAGTGCTACAGATAGTGATCGTACACAGCTTCTTTTACATTCAAAAGTGTGCTGGTTGTCTCATGGGACAGTACTCAACTGCTTGTTTGAGTTGTGTGATGAAATTCAAATATTTTTTCATAGATGAAACCTTTTCACTAAAGGGGCATTTCAGTGATCCCCCCCACGTGCTTATTGGTAGCATGCTTGGCTGATATTTCCACCTGTTTGGACAGACTAAATTTGAGCTTTTAGGGGGCAGCTGTAATTATATTTAAAGTTGAAGACAAAGTGGAAGCACTGATCAAAACGTTGGACTTATGGTAAAATGATCTTCAGAACTAGCTGAATCATTTTTCTTCGAGTGCTTGTTCATGTGCCAGAAGATTTTTGCTTAGCAGCAACAGTTGGATCAGCTTAGGTGCCTCCTAGAGTGGTGCCGATATGGCGCTCAGTATATAGTCTTGCTGACCTGCCGACCCCCCCAGTTCCTTCTTACCACCTGGTGACGACAGCTGGAACTTCTTGCTTTTGCTATTGCAAGCACTCCTAGCAGCATTTAGTGGTTAGAGTTCATAATTTTAGTATAGTTCTAGTTCAGTGTTCTCCAACCTTTTTAACCACAAGATCACTTTTTCAATTTAAATGCAATGTAAGATCTACCCAAATACCCTTGCCCCACTTCCTTCCTGATCCACCCCTTCTCTGAGGCCCCACCCCTGCTCACTCCATCCCCTTTTTCCCCCCCATCCTCACTCACTTTCAGCAGGCTGGGGTAGGGAGTGCAGGCTCTGGCCTTAGGTCGGGGGGTTTGGTGTGTGGGAGGGACTCTGGGCTTAGCCCAGGGTGAGGGATTGGGGCCAGGAGGGGTTTCAGGGTGCAAGCTCTGGGAAGGAGTTTGGGTGCAGGGGGACACATGTCTGGGCAGGAAGTTGGGGGCAGGAGGCGGTTCAGGGCTGGGACGGGTTCAGGAAGCAGGCTCTGGCTGGGCACCGTTTAACTGAGATGGCTACCAGGTGATGGAGCAGTGGGGTTAAGGCAGGCTTACTCCTGCCCTGGCCCTGCACCATTCCTGAAAGCAGCTGACGTACATCAATGGCTCCATGGCACCACGTGCTGCCCCTCATCTACAGGCATTGAGCTCACAGCTTCTACTGGCCATGGGTCCCCAATACTAATCAATGGAGCTGCAGGAGTAGTGTCTGCAGGCAAGGACAGCATGTGGAGACCCCCTGCACTGCCTTTCTCAGGGGCTGTAGGGATATGCCAGCCATGTCCAGGAGCAGGAATTGTCCTGTGGATAATGACTCCAGCCATGGCAGGTTAGGAATTTTAGAACTCACTCATAGAATTAAATATAAGAGTAAGAGAGAAATGAAAATTATGAAATGCACAGACCAGTCAAAACCCCAAAGTAACACACTTTGCAAGCAGTAGAAGACATAACAACCATCCCCCATGTATGTGTTGGATTGAGAATGGAGAGTGAAGGACAGTGCATGTTTGTGAGAATGACAGTCATACACGCAGTGTGTGTGAGACAGATTTGCAGTGCCAGGCTCCCTCCATCCCCTTCTCTCTGTGTGGATATAGGGTACAGGAGTGGGGGGAGGAGGGACACCCTGACATCAGTGCTCCCCTTCTCCTTCCCATGCCCCACACAGCAAGCAGGAGGCTCTCAGGAGGCAGCTCCAAGGCAGAAGGCAGGAGCAGCATGACTGAAGTGCCAGCACTTTGAAGCTTCCCAACCAAACCAGTCAGGATCACCTGTCAGAGGCTCCAAGATCTATCAGTAAGTTGATCCCAATCAGCTGGTTGATGACCACTGTTCTACTTGGTAGTTAGTATGTTATTAGTTGTTAATAGTTGGGAGGGAGAAAATTATCCTCCTTTTTTTTCCCCTTTTCTCTGAACCGGAGCATGCCTCAGTCCCCAGGGTTTAAAGCTTGCGGGCTTGTGACAAACTTATGCCAAAGAGTAACTCTCATACAGAGTGTCTGAAGTGTCTTGGTGAAGGTCTCCCCCCCTACCTATGGCGTGCCTGTCCTGTCCTGTGTGGCAAGTCCTGTACAGCGGAGTGGGGAGGGGAGGGGAGCGGAGCTGCTCAGACCGGACTGGAGCGCTGCCTGTCCATGGCATGGGTGCGCTGCTCCAGCCTGACCAGGCTGCTGGTTGACTGATTACCTGTAAGCATCACTTGGTATGGTGACCAACCTGGTTACCCATTAACATCCCTACTTCTCACCTGGCCCCAAGCTGTTGCAGCAAAAGGGCTGCTGTAGTCTTCTCTCCCTGGGGCAGCCTTTATACTGAACTCCTTATCCACAATCCCACTTCAGAGCAGTGATTTAAATGAAGCATGTACATTTTAATTTTATTTTCCAAAGAACAAAAATCATTTGAGTTAAGGACCAAGCAATGCTAGGTAAATTGTCTAGTAAATAATAACTAAATAAAAATAGTGTTAGTAATAATTTTATTAATCAAGAGTTTTTTTCATGAATGTTGGCAGGTTAGCGATCCTTAAATTTTGTAATATATGCCATCATCTGCCAGAAATGTCCCTCTGTGATGTATATTGGACAAACTGGTCAGTCACTTCGCCAGAGAATCAGTGGTCACAAATCAGACATCTCCATACAGAGAAACCTGTTAGTCAACATTTTAATCAATCTGGCCATTCCCTTAAAGACCTGACAACATGCATCTTACTTCAAAGAGACTTTAACACCAGATTACAGAGGGAGACTTCAGAACTTTTATTTATGCTAAAATTCGACATGTTGCGAATGGGCCATAATTTAGATAATTACCTTACACATTACAAAGACAGCCTCCTCACCTTTTGATATTCGTAGTAACTCCAGATTAGCTACTTAATTGATTCTTACAATAAGCAATTTCCTCCTTCCTTGTCTCTTCCTCCTCCCCTCGCCCCCTCTTCTGATTCTATGTAGCTGATTTGTTACTGTATAATTTGTTTACTTCTTCATTGCATCCCTCTGTTATAGAATGGTCATGCCAATTCACTTTCAGAATATGATCTGAAGAAGTGGATCTGCCCCACGAAAGCTCATCACTTAATAAACCATCGTGTTAGTCTTTAAAGTGCTACATGACTGCTTTTTTTGTTTTACCAAGATCAGACTAACAGGGCTACCTCTCTGTTATTCTGTATTTCTTGTAAATTTGATCAGAGCTGCTGTTTATTTGTGTTGTGATACTAGGAGCCTCTTTCATGAACCAGATCTATTTTACTACATTTGGTTCCTGCATTAAAGAGTGTACTGTTGCCTGCAAACAGTTGTTTAGCTTTTTATACATACTTTAAATTGATCCATTTATTTTTCTGTTAGGAGCAGTGCAATGTTTCCCAGGTAAAATAGTGGGCTTATTTGTAAGCCAGACTTACTGTATTCACTTGAGACTGCTTTTTAAAAAATTCATTAAATGTGAAGGAGTTGTAGCTAACAGAACCTAAGTATTTTTTTGAATGTTTCCCAACAATATTGTACAATATAACTTGTTTCAATGTAGATTTCCTTGGTTAAAATAGCAAATAAAAATTGAACCAAAAAAAATCCTTTTAATATTTCAGAACACCTCGACCTGTTGTTGTAGAACCTATGGAACAATTTGATGATGAAGATGGGCTACCAGAGAAATTAATGCAAAAAACACAACAATATCATAAGTAAGTTGGATTTAGATTTAGATTTCATTAAACATGGTCTGCATTATTGGTGAACAAAAGTTTATGAAATTTTATCTTGTGGTATGAAGTGAGGATGAGAAAGAGTGCTGCTTAATAAGATATTTGTGTGATATCAAGTTTTCCTGATTGTGAAGTGCAAATTTAGATAATGGGATAGTCCCCAGTCTTGATAAGGCTGGTGCACACATTTATTTTTACTCTGAATAGTCCCAGTGATTCTATACATGAGTTACTGCAGGATCAAGAATCACTGGGCCTTCTCAGACTAAAAATGTAATCATGAACAGTTCAATAAAGCAGACTGAGAGTCTTGAGTATTAGCTGAAACCAGAGTTCTTTTAATTTAGAACTTTTAGTGTTGAAATTTGAGACTGTCCCCAAGAAGTCCTGATTGCTGCAGCAAAAATGCTTACTCGGAGGATAAGCAAAAATATCTATATATATTAGAAATGTGTGTTTGTCTGTCCATGAGTCTGTTTGTTTGTTCAGGAACTCCTAAATGATAAGAGGTAGGAACACCACGTTTGGTATGCAGCTTCCTCTTATCCTAGCTTAAAGCAAAGTAAGGGTTTGGTTGTGCCAGGACAATGGGATGTGCCTGGAATTCAGTTGTTTCTCATAAAATGGAAGGGGAGGAGCCTGGAATGACTACAGGGGAGCGGTAAGCACCCCAATGAGAAGTCACTGCCCAGCAGGGCCTGACACCCTGGCCTGCCCCAGTGAGCAGCTGTGGGTTGCTTTGTGGCCCCAGCTACTGCATGGCCTCCACCGCCTCCGGGGAATGCCAGTGGGCAGCCTGCACAACCTCCACCGCCCTGAGGCGAAGTCAGTGGCCAGGGTGCACATCCCAGGTCCCTCCTCCCTGCCCTTCCCTGGCAACAGAAGGAAGCTGGCAGCCTGGGTGTGTAGCCCCTCCCTGGCCTGGACTTGGGCAGCACTGTGTAAGTCTTCTAGTAATGATTTATTTTAAAAATAAGATAAATATTTTGGTTCATTGCTCTTTGTTACAATAGCATATGCATTTGAGAATATAGATATTGGGAACTAAAATTTTGATGGACTTTAGTTTTTTAAGGGACTGGCTGGAGTGCCAGTAATATTGAAAAACAGGAAGCCTTGAGAATCTTTTTTCTAACATTGGTGTTAAAAAATCATGTTTATAATCCACTTGACTAGCAGCCTGATAGTTATTAGTTTAGTTGAATAACCTCCTGTAAAGGCATCAGAAAAATTCAGTATAATGCAAAACAAGTTTCCTTAATAATGAATAAATTTGCATCAGGTTTGATTTGGACAGTTTCTCTGATCATGCAGTGCAATCTGCCTGCAGAGTCCTACCATAAATTTTTGGGATTGAGTTCTGAAAAAGAGCTAATAATTTGAATTTTTGTAATTATAGAAATTGGCTATTTGATTTAAAGTTAGAAGTTAAACTGGAATGTTTGATTAGGAATATAGCTTGCTACTGCAGCTACTTATGTATTTCTGTACATTTTAACTCTATACATTTTTATTAGGGAAAGAGAGCAGCCCCCACGTTTTGCTCAGCCTGGAACATTTGAATTTGAATATGCTTCCCGATGGAAAGCTCTTGATGAGATGGAGAAGCAGCAGCGAGAGCAGGTTGATAGAAACATTAGAGAAGCCAAAGAGAAACTAGAGGCGGAAATGGAAGCAGCTAGACATGAACATCAGTTAATGCTGATGAGGCAAGGTAAAAATCAGATATTCTGCCTTTTATTGTGTCTGCCTCAATAGCTAAGAATACTTCTTTGGCAAGGAAACTCTTTCCCTTGGTGTGCTCACCAAGCTTCCATTTTCTGTCTTAATTTCTTTGTTTACTTTATATGTAAATGTATTTTCATTGTTCTCTGGCTTACAAAGCTTGATCCAGACAGACAAATCCATGTCCTTTTGTCTATAAGGCAGGCTGGTTTATTAACTCGCTCCACTATAGAAGGATCCACCATGGTCATCTAGTCTTGTCTTCTGTACATTGCAGACTACAGAATGTCACATATCCACTGCTGTAGTAGACTTATAACCTCAGTCTGAGTTACTGAAATCCACAAATGATTATTTAAGGACTTCAAATGACTGAGAATCCACCCTTTATACCAGACACTTGTTTAAACTTGCAAGTGTCTGGTGCCCCATGCAGAAGAGTAAGGCAAAAAAAACCCAACCACCTCCAAACACAACCCTAATCCATAGTTTCGTACAGTCTGACCTGGGGGAAAGCCCCTTCCTGACCTCAGATATGGCACTCAGAACCTAAGTATTTCGGCAAGACCCAACAGCCAGACTCTCAGAAAGTAACTCAGAGCCCTCCCAATCTAGCCTTCCATCACTGGCCATTGGGATTATTTGCTACTAGAAGTTGCAGATTGGCTATGACCATTGTTTGCAGTCTTGTCAGACCATTCCTTCCATAAACTTATCAAGCTGAGTCTTGAAGCCAGTTAATTCTCCCCCCCCCCCCCCCCCCCCCCCGCTGTTCTTCTTGAAAGGCTGTTCCAGATTTTCATTCTGATGGTTAGAAACCTTAGTCTAATTTCAAGTTTAAATGCGTTGATGGCCAATTTATATCTATTTGTTCTTTTGTCAACATCAACTCTTAATTTAAATAACTTCTCCCCCTGATATTTATACTTCTGATGTATTTGTAGAGAGCAGTCATATCTGCCCATAGCCTTCATTGATTAGGTTAAAAAAAGCCAACCTCTTTGAGTTTGCTCATAAGGTATGTTTTCCATTCCTCTGATCATCCTACTAGTCCTCTGTTACTTTCATCTTTCTGAAACATGGGAGACCAGGACTGCACGTAGTAATCCAGATGAGGCTTTACCTGTGCCTTGTATAATGGTACTAACGCTGCCCTATGTCTGCTGTAAATATCTCATCTGATGCATGCTGGGATCGGATGCTCAGTCATCCTGTGATCAGCTAGTACACCCAGATCTTTCTCTTCCTCTGTCACTGCCAATTTATAAGTTCTCTGTTTTATAGCAAAAAGTCTTGTTAGTCTCTCAGTGCACTTTGAACTGTTAAATTTCATTCCATTTCTATTACTCTGCTTATATTCAGTAATTGATTTGATAACTTACTATTTAGGGATCAGATTCTCTGTTCTTTTGATGGATGGATGGACTCTGATTGTCATTAAGCTGAACATCCATTGTCACCAGTTCTGCTTCCAGGTCAAACAAGCTCCAGTATTTTTTGTGGAGTCCTTTTTTTTTTTAACTGGAATTGGGAATTCTTCTATACATGCTGTCTTGATTTTGCTGGTTTGGATGATCAGTTGAGACTCAGTCAAACCCATAATGCGTTTGACAGGTTTATCTTCAGAAATCCTAGATCTGATGTTAGTATAACTTTCCAGTTTACTGGACTTTCATTTTCAGACTGGAGTAAGAGTATCCACTTGAGCCTTATCAGCTTCTTCATCAGTTTTGGATTGCTGACATTTTTTTATGAGGATGTTGTAAAAAGTTGATCAAACAAATGTTTTAAACATTATCTATTACACTATGAACATTATGAGCTAAGAGTTCTACAAGCTACCAGAATTGTGGCTTTAGCTTCCACCTTCTATGTTTAGTCAACAGTTCTCACCTTACAGTACTATAGTTCATGAAAAGATGTCTTCACATAACATGAATGTTGCTTAAGGTAATTACTTTACGCTGTACTAAAAAACTGCAGTGCTTGTCAAAAGTATATACTTTGTTGTGCCAAGAGAACACCCATTTACACCACAGAGAACACCCATTTACCTCTCTTTACCAAGTTCAAATGGTACACAACCAAGATTTGAAGGAGCTTTTAAGTCCAATATTAAATATATGAACAAGTTGGGAAGAGTGGTGAGCAGTGAGGTAATGGTATGCAAATGGCAAGTTATTTAGGTTATTCATGTCTAGAGAAGAGAGAACTTCATAGGGATTTAATTAAGGTAGTTCAATAGGCAATGACATGTCAGAAGAAATTTAGTCAGTAAGTGTAAATTATTGCACTTTGTAAGGAAAATGTTAACCGCTTATACACTTCAGAGTGTTCTAAAATTATTTGTTGACTTGGGAAGGGATCTGCATAGGGATGTTAAATTTAGATTAATTAACTAATCGAATAGTCGATGGGATTTCCATCAACTATTGGATTAGTTTATAAGGGCACCACTGCCTTTGAACTGTAGCAAGAGCCCTCCCTGGCTCTTGCTACAGTTCAAAAGCAGAAGCCCCGTACGGAGCGCGGGACCAGCGGGGAACTCCCAGCTGACCCCACACTTCCTGTGGCTCCTGAGCCTTTCACATGTACAAGAGCCCTGTCGGGGCTCTTGTACATTTCAAAAGGAAGGGATGCAGGGCCAGCGGGGGACTCCCCCTCTGGCGCTGCGCTCCCTGTGGGGCTTCTGCTTTTGAAATGTACAAGAGCTCCATTGCAGCAGAAGTAGCACAAGCAGAGACTGCTTCAGTCTCTGCTCGTGCCATTTTCTGCTGTGTGTCTACCTTCTCTGCCTCCCGTGGAGATGGTGCTGGGGAGAACCGGTTTTTAAGCCAGCTTCCCCCAGCACCGGCTCCTGCTTCCCCCCCTTGATGCCTCTCTCTGACTCGTCTTATTACTAATCGAATGTCCGATAGGCTTCTCCTTATTGGAAAGTCGTCTAGTCTCTTACATCCCTAGATCTGCATCATGTTGATAGTAGGGATGTTAAAATGTGTATATTTTGGTAAACGTGTAATCACTTAAGTTTTCAGTGGTTACATATTTATACATGTGAAGTAGGAGGCTTCTTGGGAGCTGTACACATGCGAAGCTTTGACCCTCTCACCCTGACACAGAGACAACAGTGTGGGGAGCATGCAGTTCCATGGGAGCTTGTACACACAGAGAGCCGGCTTAAAAGCCAGTTCCCCACGCATATTGGCTCCTGCCTGTGCCCCTGCCCCATGGTGCCATCTTTGATACAGAGGCAGCAGCATGGGGCGGAAGGCACCTGCATGTAAC
Source organism: Rafetus swinhoei (assembly GCA_019425775.1). Taxonomy (NCBI): domain Eukaryota; kingdom Metazoa; phylum Chordata; order Testudines; family Trionychidae; genus Rafetus; species Rafetus swinhoei. The sequence goes on along the minus strand of CM033437.1, from coordinate 44,269,452 downwards.
TGTGAAGGTTAACTGATGAGCACAGGCTCATAACACAAGAAGGACCATAAGTGGACATAAAATGAAATTTAAAGTTGCAAATTCAAAACTGATAAAAGGGAATGATTTTTCAGTGTGTAATTAGTCCATGGAACTCATTGCCACTGCATATTGTTTAGGCCAAGAACTTATTTGTATTAGAAAAGAACTGGATATTTATATGAACAGGAATATCCAGAGTTGGTATAGTTAATAGTAAAAGAGTACTGTAAGGGAGATACCTCAGGTTTTAAATCTCTTTCTGTTCATGATTATGATGAGTCCTTCATTGAGTGCCAGTTACTTTACATCTGCCTGTTCTTGGGGGTTCTTGCACATTTGTTTCAAACAAGGTAAATGACATTAGTTAAATGCATTGGTAATTTTGATAAGAGATAGTAGCTCATTCCATAATCATGTTCAGATTAAATAATAGAATGGTACATTTCTAATTTAAAAATGAAATCACTTTGTAATAGCAATGAACATTTTGCAATTTGCATTCCGCTACTGGCGATGGAAGTCTTGCAACCACTGAAGTCAAAGAATAATTGAGGGCCTTGTATAATATTTTAACATTTTGCAGATCTCATGAGGCGCCAGGAAGAACTGAGACGTTTGGAAGAACTTAGAAATCAAGAGCTACAGAAACGCAAGCAAATACAATTGAGGTATTTTGTTTTAATTTGGTAGTGATATAGCAGTGTGCTAGCTTCTAAATATGTAATTGATATTGTAGGTCTGAGTAGCGTTGCCAGGTGTCCGGTATTTTCGCCTCCTGTCCGGTAAAAAAAAATTCAGAAAATACCGGACACCTAAGATGTTCGGTATTTTCTGATTCCCCCCCCCCCCCCCCCCGGCCAGGAGGCGAAAATGCTGGGCACCTAGCAGCCCTATAAACACTCAGCGCCCGGCCTCTCCACCCCCCACCCCCCCCGGCCTCCAACACCCCAGACCCAATGCTTACCTGGTTCTGCAAGGCTGCCGGCACAAGACCAAGGGGAAGCAATGACTCCCCTGGATCTTAGTGCTCAACTGCTCCCCTGTTCCTATCCCTGCACTCACTCTTAAAGGGGACATGCTGTTTTAATGCTGTTTTATGTTAAAAAAAAAATTTTCCCCTCAACAACTTTAGTTCCCCCCCCTTTTTATTTTTTTTTCCTTTTCTTCAACAGCAATTTTTCCTGGTGTTTTTTTGGGGGGGGGGGGGGGTGCGAGCCGGGGAGGTGTTGGTATCTTTGTTTCAACCATCTGGCAACCCTAGGTCTGAGTCAGGGATAGGGAACCTACTGCTCATGGGCCGGAGCCAGCCTGCTTCTGCATTTCATCCAACCCACAGCAGGTTACTGCGTCATGGGCTGGAAGTCTCAAGCCTGTCTTAGGGAGATGAAAGATTAACTAGTAAGCATCATCCTTAATGGGTGATGCTTACTAGTTCCGATTAACTAGTGGAGGCTGGAGCAGCTCCCTGCCCCCACAGGCAGGGGGTTGCTCCAGCTCTGTGAAGGGTAGAGGGGAGGCAGGGGCTGCTCTGGCTAAGCTGGAGCAGAACCCGTTTGCAGTGGGGGTGGGGCAGTTAACCAAGTATACGGGATTTTAACTGGTTAACCAGTTAAATGGGATTTTATATCCCTACTCTGTCCCTGTGGTCCCTTGTTTCAGGGGTGATTAGGGAATATCTGTGTGCTACCCAGCTCCTCTTGGCTGGGCACTGCAGCTGATGAGAGGTGTGGCATCGTGCTCCATGCAGAGCCACCTGGCTCTTCCACATAGGGGCTGGACACACTGGCTGCTTCAGGGAGCAGCAAGGAGCCAGGACAGGTGTGGAACCTACCTCTGCACCAGTGTGCTGCTTACCTGGAGCTGCCTGAAGTAAGTGCTCTCCAGCTGGAGCCTGGACTCTGAACACCCTCCTTCACCCCTACCCCCCGCTCGATACCCCCTCCAATACCCAAACTCCTGCCTCGAGCCTGCACCCTGAACTTCTTCCCATACCTCAACCCCCCGTCCCAGTCCTGAGGCTGCTCCTATATTCCACACCCCTTGGCACCAGCCAGAAGCCCCCATGTGCACCCTAAACTCCTCATTTCTGCCCAAAGTCCAGAGCCTTGGTGAAGCCCTGAGCCTCCAGCTCTCCACCCTTCTGCATGGCTGCAGTTGTAAGTGCTAGCTCACTCATCTCCATGCCTTCCTCACCACTCTCAGACCAGAACATTCTCCTTGAATAATCCTTAAAGCCACTATATCTTCATGTAAATCCCTCTTCAGGACACACTTCTGATATGATTTCCATTGTCAACCAAGGATGATTTGGTTTTGTGTTTAGGCATGGATAATGATTTTATTTATTGGGAAAAAAATATGAAAACACTTCAAGCCACCGGGAGCCTGAAGTTGTGCAACCGCTAACTGAATGAGCTTTTTTGCCTCCCTTGTTCATTCTTTTTCTCCCTTCTTGTCAAACCTACTTGATGCATCTTGTCTAAATTCATATTGTGGGGCTATTGATTTTTATGTGCATATGATGCTACAATGCTGATTGGCCCTCTAGGAGCGAATACATTGAAAATAATAGTACTGTTTATATGCTTTCTCTTCTTTGCTGCTTTTTAACTAAGTTCAGTAAACATTTTAATTGAGACTACTCTAAGATAGTAACATGTGGCAATGTTCTTTTGTGATACGTTCAAAGAAACACCCAGACTTACGAAATATCCAGACTTACGAAATATAAAATAATAAAATTTGATTTTATTTTTAAAATATAATTGTTTTTATAAAAGCATTATTGGTTAACCATTAACCGGTTTAATGCTGTTTATCATAACCATGGCAAGCAGAGAACACACTTGTTGATAGCTATATACTAGACGTACAGCAGAGTGCTCCAGTGGAATGTCAGGGCCCAGAAAGTGGAGTGAAGGACCAGTTAAACATTATGATGCTGTATAATGAGTCATGCTATAAGAAGGTTTTTTTTAATTAACTTGAAATTCATTCATTTTAGTCCTGAAAGTCTGTTGAAATGTATATGAAGTGGTCATGAACATAACTTATACAAGTTTATGAATAATTTTAGACATGAAGAAGAACATCGACGTCGTGAAGAAGAGATGCTACGCCAGAGAGAACAGGAAGAACTGAGACGACAGCAGGAAGGCGGATTTAAGCCAAATTTCATGGACAATGTAAGTAGAGTTCTATTTGATTAAAATCTGGTTCTTTTCCTGTATTATCTAGAATGACCAGATTGAAATGACTTCATCTCCTGGTTATTAGTTCTACTTTCCTGTGGATGCTCTTATTTCTGTAGCAAAGGAACCACAGTGATCAAAAGCGTGGTCTCATTTTATCCCCCATGATTTTGCCTACTGTATATACTGATGGTGCTCTTACTCCTCCATGCCAGTGATTCAACTTATATACTGATGGTGCTCTTACTCCTCCATGCCAGTGATTCAAAATTTTAACTAAGTGAAAGTTTTTAGATATTTGTACATTTAGGAGATATTCTCTTCTGTATAGTCCCACCATCTAAACACATTGACATTTTTTTCTAAGGTCAGATAACAGTATTTCCCTTTTGAACGGAAATGCAGGAAGTAGTTAAGGCCATGTCTGCATTGAGAATTGCAACGGTTTTACTAAAGGAATTAGTTTTAAATCACTTAAATGAAAGTGGTGCAAACCACTGCAAATGGAAAAAGAAGAATCTTTTCCAAAGCTAATTTTCTAGAATAGGCCTAAAGATAGCCTGCAAAGAAAAAATGGGCAGTACCCCTTTCTGTGAACTGGATTAGGTGGCCTAGTGGTTTGTGCACTAGTATCACCACTTAGTGGTCAGGTCTTGCAGTTTAGGCCCTCTTTTAGTTAGAGGTGCAGTGAAGTGGGCAGGTAGCTTGGATTCCTCCTGTAATAGAGACCACTGCGTGGACTCCAACCAAAGGACCGTTGAAGGGTTAACAGCATGTGGCCTACAAAGGTGCCCTCCAAGTTACCTTCCCTGGGTTACTTCCTACCATCTGCTTTTCTCTCCTCCCACAACCCATCGTCTAGTGCAATATAAAGTGAAAAGTATAAACAGCAACTAAACTATCAGCCCCAGCAGGGCTTTGCACACAGTCTTATTCTCACTGGGAGGCTTTTCCAGCTCCTTTGTTAGGAGCCTTCAGGGTAGGCCTGTCTGACTTCCTCTTGAGCCTGGATTGTTTTCTTTTCAATCCTTTCTTTAGTTGGTCCGTGCTCTGCAAGGCTGGAGGGGTAAGGAAACCTGGGCCAGGCCTGGTTTTTAACCCCTTCTGGCCCAGTATGGAGTTTGTGTATTCCATTACACTTAGAAGGTACTGAAGTTAGATGCACTAGTGAAATGACGACATCACAAGAGGGAGTGTTTTAGACAATTTTAGACTCTTAGGCCTGGTCTGTGCACAATTCTTGTACTGATATTTCAGTTAAGAGAGGGGTGACTTTGTATGTAAATCAGTACACTAAGTGCAGACATAGTTGTAATGTAATTGAGTTATAGCTATCCTTTTTGGAAAGAGGAATAAGGTTTGCACACATAAGCCACCTTTATGCGGATATATCTTTGCTGGCACTATGGAGAATACCCAGAATAATTTTAAATATCCAGAATAGTTTTAATAGTAGCAATTATGTATAGACAAGGCATTGGTTTTTGGTTTGTTTTTAAGCTCATCCCTCAGTGATTACACATTTTGGGGAAAGAATATCATAACTGAATATTCAGCACCACCATACTAGCTATTAAGGTTGAAGAAAACCCAATACAGTATGTATGTTCTTAAGTTGAATTTGTATGTAAGTCGGAACTGGTACATATTGTAGGGAAACTCTAGCCAAACATTTCTCCAGAGCTCAGTTTTATTCTCCACACCTCAGTTCCGTCAGTCCTTTATTCTCAAGCTGAGGTGTCTGCTGAGAAAAGCCGCTCCACATCTCCCTGGTCTGCTGGGGAGGGGGTGCTAGCTCTCAAACAGGGCTGAGACCCCAAAGTGGGTCACAGCCCCATTTTAATGTGGTCATCGAGGTTGATGAGCTCACTGTGCACAGGATCGAAGCCTAAGACACACTGTTGATTTTGGTTGGATGTATTCTTGGAGGTTTCATCACATGACATAATCTTAAATTAAAAATTTAATCTTTAATTCATGGAGTCTCTAGGCCAGTCCTGGATTATTAGCAACCGTAAGCCCAGGGCTGAAGCAGAAGCCTGAGCTTCAGCCCTGGCAGCAGGGCTCAGATTATAGGCTCCCTGCCTGGGAATTAAAAATTTAATCTTTAATTCATGAGTCTCTAGGCCAGTCCTGGATTGTGTAACCTCCTCCTCCCCTGAGTGGAAGCTCAGAGCTTATAGGCTCATGCTTTGATTCCCTCTCCTGGGGTCATGTAGTAATTTTTATTGCCAGAAAGGGGTCACAGTGCATTGAAGTTTGAGAACCCCTTGGTTATAAGCTTTTTTTTGTGGCATTGTTAAGTGCTGTTAGAGCTTTTGGCCAGATCTGTATTTGATTACACTTCTCTAAAATGTTTGCTGCAGAAAATACTTCAGATTTTTTTCCTTCATTTCTATATGTTCTTGCATAGTGAAAAAGAAAATGTGTAAGTATTGTGCATAATTCTGGGTAAGGAAAACAATAGAAGAAAGGGAAATTTCACAAGTCTGGAAGGCTATAATATTGCTATCTCCCCTTAGTGTGTAGTTTTTAACTTATAGGTTACATAGAATTTTTGTATTATAAAACTACTTCATCACAATGTTTCAGTATAATTTTGTACGTATGTTGGTCTGCTCTTGACACTGTTTTTAATGTCAAATTTGAATCCATAGTTCACATTCGTGTCTAAAAGTCTATAGCAGGGGTGGGGAAACTTTTTTGGGTCATGGGCTGCTGACCCACAGAAAGTGAGAAGCCAAAAAACAAAAACAAACCAAAAATACCAGCCCATCACAGATATGGCCCCTTACTAAGAAGGAGAAAGACACTCTCCACATTCCCCTCACACAACAAGAGCCTAGTAGTGCCAAGACTAGTAGATTTTGTGTGTTCCAACCCCAAGGGGGACAGTGGTGGAGCAGGAGCACCTGTGCGGGCTCCCAGTGCTGTGGGGGGAGCCCCAAGCCTCGGGGTCCAGATCCAGATAATCTTAAGTTCCCCACCCCTGGTTTATATAGCATATAACCTGTGACATATCGCCTGTGTCTTACCTATGAATATCTTTTAAGGCTATATGGATGTGAACATCAGATGTTATTTCACTGAAGTTTGACCCACTGCTAAAGCTGATGTCCTGAATAATTGCAAAAGTATAGCACGAGAAGGGAAAGGGATGGTTCAGTTGGGAAGAATTTTAACTCTGTTGTTAATTTATGCTGTTTCACACATTGAAGTGGTCAGGGTATGTTTTGGGGGGAGCAAAGCAGTGGTGTAATTACTGTAAACTCTTTTTGGATAAATTTGTATGACTATTCCATTGAGTTCCACTTTTAGTAATTTGTAATCACCTGAAACAGTGCTGCTGTAGGAAATTTATATGTAATTTTTGTAATAATCATAGAATTATGATGCTATTAAAACTGATGTTAGACTGAAAATGGTTACACATAAATTTATTTTGAATTGGGATATGTCATATGAACTTGAAATGGCATATTCCAAACACTACTATTTAACTATTTTATGGTTTTCAGCCAGTTTTAGTGATTTTAGTATTGTAGTGATAAGTTGGCTTTCTTTTTTAAAACTGTGAAAAAACTAAAATCCAGTAATTTGCATGATTGTGGAACTTTTCCTTTAGCAGTGATTTCTAACAGAGAGAATCCATACTATATTTGCACAACTTTTAATTTTTAATGTAACATGAAACCAGCTTCATATATGTACATTACAGCACATCTATAGATAACTATAAGTAACTGTCATTTTAATGTGTGAACAAGAGCTTCTGTCTTTAAAATACCTGGTTTTGGAATAAACCAGGAAGATGAATAACTAATTTTAAGTTACTATGAAGTGGTGTATAATACATTTTTACTATAAGACTAATTCATAGGACTTTTTTCTATGATCAAATTGTGGTTAATTTCTACCTCAGATTGTGTAGTGTAAGCAGACTTGAACTACTAATTTGTCTTAGCATTAGATTACAATTTTATCAATATTGAGAATGTTTACTTTTGTATTTGAAGCATCAAACTTTGATTGTCTTGGCTGAAATGGTAATTTCTACAACATATGAATAGATTCATGAATGGTTTTCACTTTGTCAAATCTTTGTCAGCAAACACTAATTGTGGCATGTTCATTATTAATCCTTAAAAGATCATACACTCTACTGTGACTTTTGTGTATGGAAAGGAATTAGTTATTGTTTCTAATGCTTGTTTTTGTTTCTTAAAAGCTTTGAAAATATAAGCTTCGTTCACTTATATCCTATCCTTTTCACTGTTCAGTTTAAAAGAAGGACCTAAATGGTAAGTGTAATAGTTAGCAAAATGGAAACCTTCATGCCAAGAATCTTACATGAGGCTATCTCCATTCATTAAGGTTACTTTGCATATCTTTAATTATTTATTAACTCTCTTAAACTTGCATTTTCAATATGTTTGACTTATTTTGAAAACAGCTCTTTGAGAAGAGTTTGGTTACAATTTTTAATATACTTTACTAATTGCATTTGATGTAATTACTAATCAGTGTTTCTCAGTTTTATTATCTGACAAAAATATAAGCCAAACATCAATATTTTCTAATTGAAGCTGTTTTAGGTCTTTGAAAGGTTGATTCATTTTGCTTCTGCAAAAAGGTAATATTGAATTTACCTAATTAGGAATCTGCTTGCTCAGTGGAGGAGCTTTTCCCAGTGATGTCTAAGGATTTACTTGGGCAATTAGTGTTACCTGTAATACCCTTAAATCCTTTTTTATACTATGTAAGGCTCTGTAGGTTGGTTCTCACAGAAGTCTGCCTTTATAGCTCAAAGGTCGCTATATAAATTGCGTACAGTTTTCATTTGTCAAGAGTTTTGTTCTAATTTTGTTTGGAAGCTGTTTTCTTTTTCCTCCTTAATCTCATCAGATAATTCTCACTTTGCATAAATATTGTTCCTTGATAGAAGGGGAATTTGTCTTCAGTGGATAACAGATGCAGTATTTTATTTACTAGCCACATAAATATTTGTTTTTAATTGTGATATTCTTACACTTCAGCACAAACAACTTCAAAAGCTGTTTAAATTGTATAAACTTTAAAAACTAACCAATTGGATGCTAAAATGAATGTTTTTAGCTTGAGTACCAAACGATTTCCCCAAATGTTAATTTCAGTGCTTAGAACCTATTCTTTTAATTCACTTTCCTCATTTCGTTGGGAAAGGGGAAGCTCATTCTGAACCCAGTACTAACAAAAATATTGAGCATTTTGTACAGGTCTAGCAACAATATGTAGAATTATACATAAATAGTGTTCTTAGAGGTATGGATGGGATTTAGATCTGTAGCAGCATAGAATGAACTATATATAGTAAGATCAAATGGAATAGTGTAACCTGATAAAACACTGGTTACTAAGATTGAACTGTGCCATCACAATTAAGATTTGCATACTGACCTTTAAAACAGGAAATCATGGTGTAGATTTCAGTGTTTTTGAAAATTTAACCCCCAAGTTCAGGGTTGGTGTGTGGTGGGTTTTTTTTTTTTTTTCCAGTGACACAGGCTAACTGAAGTGTCATAGAAAGTCAGTGGGATTTAGGCTTGTAAGTCACTTCCTCTTCTAAAAGTTTTACTCCTTAGTCTTTTAAAAATTGTTAATAGGAGATGTTTAGTTGATTTGCATTTGTTTTCTTACCAGAATAGTGGGGCTTCTACCTATTTTCTGTAGGCATTAGAGGTTGCTTGAATAGAAGAGTCTCTAATAGTTTCAAAATGTAAAAATGCTAAAAAATCAGAGAGCAGAACAGCAAAAAGGAAGTTATGGTATAATTGTTCCTCATCTTCTTCCTTCCCTCCACACAAGTTGTGGCAAGATGTTTTTTATAATGATTTTTTCCTTCCTATTCCATTCCAGGACTCAGACCATGGTCTTGCCTACACATTTTTTTTCTCTCCTGAGGGTGGTTCTGTTGTGGCTGACCCTGTCTCATGCTGATGTACAAATAAACACTATAAACTTAAAACAACAACAAAAGTCTGGTAGCACTTTAAAGAAGCATGAGTTCTACTTGTAATGAGACGGAAAAAGAGAGGGTCAGTTGAGGCCCCCAAACTTATAAAAACCAGGATTGGTCAATTACACACCCTGACCCTTACTTTTTTTTTTAAGATATGGCATTAGTGAATAGAACTGCACTTCAATCATTCTGATTTCATTGTGCATCTAAAGGCCCTGCTTACTTGGCACTTGTGGTAATACTAGTATTCTTCTCTTAATCTTTTTTGTCCTTTTGAAGAAATTGTCACTTGTGCCACATAGATACTTCAAGTAAACAAGGTCAACTGAATGTGAGCTTTCCACTGTCAATAAATACCAATAAGTTTCTATAACAGTTTGGGCAACTTAATGTGCTTTTCAGACCCTGACTCATCCCAGTACTCCATGAATATAGTGTCTGTTCTTCAGGATAAATTGCTGTAAATTATACACTGCTTTATTAAATTTTATTGAAGTATTTCACTTAGAAATTACCTCCTTGTTGCAATCCAGTATACATACTGATGCATGGAATGATAAGTTGTTTGGTGCCTTAATAGCTTTTATAGGTCTTTTAATGTAAAACTGTTCTGAAAAGATAAATTTAATTCAATGAAACGGACAAAATGAAATGAACAAAAGTTATAACTTTGATACTTCCTTGCTGTGGCTTTTTTCTCCTCTGGTGGATTAAAATATTTCCTGTAATAAAGTCCTTTAATTTGGGTATGGGGCAAATGGCGTTTTAAAATTTGTGGCATATTTCTGCATTTCTTAGTATCTGTGTTAAATTGGGTTGGTAATAGTATTAAAAAGTTTTCTTTCAAAAAAGTGGGGGTGATTCACGCTGAAGGGAAAGCAGTTAGATTGTTTTGCCCCTATATTTCTTCCATGCACAAAACTCCCATTGAAATATATACTGTGGCCTTTAAACAGTGAGGCACACAGTTCTGCAACAGCTGTTAAACTTAGGGATGTTAAAATGTGTTTATTGAAGTAAATGTGTATCTGCTTAAAATTTCAGCAGTTACATGCAGGGTGCCCCCCACCCTGTACTGCTGCTTCTGATACAGAGGCAGCAGTGTGGGGGATGGGAGCTGTGTGTATCTGTGCACGTTAACTGATGAGCCCAGGTTCATCAGCTAACCCATGTACACAGTTACACATTCACATCACTAGTTAAACAAATACTAAGAATACATCAGTTTTATTTTCAGAAACAAAACATCCATTTTCAGATTGCAAAGTAATGAAAGACTGTAAATAGTACATTTATTGAATTTTCTTATAGTAGGGAAGAATATTGCATGCATAGTTCAGATCCAGTTGTTACAGCAAACTGTCAATTTAGTTATGTTTATAAAACATTTTCTATTTGTATGTATGTATTTTGTTTAGCAAATCTATATGAAAGTTGTCTTCCTGTTTTGCAGGTAGCATTTTTTGAATATTAGTATGGGAGAGTACTATGTGAAATTCTTAACCTGTTTATTTCCTTTTCTCATTGTTTCTGTAGTGAGGGGGGAGTAAAGCAGGTGGAGTCACCACCCAGGTACATGCAAAAGATGTATGTTCATAATGCCTGCTTTTATTAATAAAAATGCTATTCCAGAATAACACTACAAACTCCAGTCTGAGCCTTGTCTTTAGAACTGGGTGCTCCTGAAGTTCCTGCCCTCGGGACTTATCTGTTAAAGACTCTAGCCTGCTCTGCCAAAGTTTTATTCCCACATTTCATATATTCAAGATGGATCAATAAACTACACTTACTCCAAGTCAATAAATAGTCTAGTAGCACCTTAAAGACTAATAAAACATGTAGATAGTATCATGAGCTTTCATGGGCACAACCTACTTCTTCAGATGACAGGAGTATTAGAAGTCCAGATCCAAGAATAAATAAGGGAAGGGGGGAGGAGGGAAAAAAGAAAAAAGGAGGGGAGGGGGGAAGAAAAAAAGAGAGACAGTGAGTAGATGGTTCCAATAGTTAAAAGAAGCTGATAAGAACAATTAGCACCTCCTTTGGTTGGTTTAAGTCATTAGGATGTGTAAGGTAGTGTGCCAGCCAGCCGATGTCCCTGGTATGGTAGGAGCATCTGGGAGCCACACTTTTAACTGTAAAAGAACCACATGCTGCTCACAAGCTATGGTTTGGCCATGTCTGTTCTGTGGGTTTGGATGGTGAGTAGAAATGTAAAATCTTGTTTAATCAGTTTGAACATTATGTTTAACTAGTTAACCACTTAAACAGGGGTGGGCAGGGGATCCAGGCTGGGCCAGCGAGAGGCTGCTCAGGCCGGCCCCATTAACCAGTTAACCATTGACATCCCTAGCAGGCAGGCTTCCCCAGCATGCCAGCTTCTCTTCTGATGCTGCTTTCCTTATCAGGGAGTGTTTCTTCTGACTCTGCTCCCCTGTAGACCTGTTCTCCAAATTTGACCTCTCCTTAATCTTTTTGGAAGTCATCTAACATCTGGATTTTATGGTGTTAAGGAGGTAGTTACCTAACACCTGACTCCCATGCCTCAGTCTGCTGAACTTCTGAATATTTTTTACCTTAAACAGGCCGTGTAATGTAACTGGGTTTGACTGGCTTTGGGCCCCATTTCCCCTGAATGGGGACAAACCACTCTATTCTAAGTTTATGTGCACAGTTTGGGAACGTCTAGAATAGGTCAATAAGAGAATTCCAGTATCCTGCTTTGGGATAGGAAAACTTCCAAAAATAAATCAAGGATAATTTTTTCTCCTTGCTGTGATAGTATTTTATGCAGGTTGAGAACTTATATATGATTCCTAAACACATGCTCTCATTAATGTCATTTTTCAGTAATATAGTAGCGACCAACTTTGGCTCATAGGTGCTCATTGTAAGAAAATCTTTAATTTTAGTTATAACTTGAAGATTACACAGGGTGAATTAGGAGTGTTTAGATTTTTTTTTAGAATATAGCATTGAGCAAAAAGATTTTTGATTTTCCTTTTATATGTGAAAAAATAATCTTACCCAAATTATTTGGAAGAAATAAGTGTACAATTTAAATTTTGTTGGGTTTTTTTATTTTAATGTTTCAGTGAAATTTTCAATGTTTGTACAAAATGTTTTTGAACAGAATGTACATTAAATTTCAGCTTTTCCATAAGATCATACAAACAGTAGGTGATTTTGTAAAATAGAATTTAAAAGACTTGTCAGTCCATACATACTAAGCTTTTTGTCTACATCATGCTGTGAGATTAGAAATCACTAGTGTGAATCCAGGCAACTGTTGTTTCTTCAGTCTCATAGTTTTGTTGAGTCTAGCAGAGAATGTAGAAGATACTCTCACCTGTTTCTTCTTTTTTTCCCTAGACTTTTATATTTAGTTTTCTAAGGCCCGGTCTACACTAGATCTGGAAAGTTGGGTTAAGATACGCATCTCCAGCTATGTAAAATTTGGCGCTAGAATTGGCTTACCTTAACCCGAACTTGGTGCCGTCTTCACAAAGGGAAGCCAACATGAGCAAATGATCCCATCAGCTTTCCTTACTCCTCATCGACTGTGAGACTATAAGAATGGCCATACTGGGTCAGACCAAAGGTCCAATTAGCCCAGTATCCTGTCTGCCAAGAGTGGCCAATACCAGATGCCCCAGAGGGAGGGATCACAACAAGTAATCCTCATGTGATCCCTCCCCTGTTACCCACCTCCAGACAAACAAAGGCTAGGGACACCATTCCTACCCATCCTAGCTAATAGCCATTGATGGACCTAACCTCTAACTGTGAGGAGTTGTTGGCTGGAGCTGCCCTCAGCATTCAGTTTACAGGTCTTATAACTAGACCCTCTAAATTGAACGCCAAAAGAGTGATTTCCGGCGTGGCAAATGAAGTGCCCTTAGTTTAGTTCTTTCATTATGGTTGATGAATTAAGAAACTGAAGGAAAAATTCTTGCAAATATATTGTATGAAAATGCCATTCAAGATGTTCTTTACAAATCTATGCTGGCTGTTACCTATCACTTTATTATCTTCCAGATGTTTACAGATGGATTCCTTAATTACTTGCTCCACTATCTTTCCCGGCACAGAAGTTATACTGACTGGTCTGTAGTTTTCCTGGGTTGTTCGTATTTCCTTTTTTCTAGATGGGCACTATATTTGTCCTTTTCCAGTCTTCTGGTATCTCACCAAACTTCCATGATTTTTCAAAGATGATAGCTAATGTTAATGCTCAAGTTCTGGACACCCAAATTCACATTGCCAGTTACGAAGCTCTCCATAGGTGACTATCATAAAAGTCTCATTCCCAGCATTGGACTCCTGCAGTAGCAAACTGCTCTAGTACATCTTTTCTCTCTGAGGATAAAACTGCTTTCCGGACACCATCTGCAGATTAGGTAAGCTTTTTTGAAGAGATGAGGATCAGGTGGTCAGTCCCTAGAAAATTTAAATCTATTTTATAAAGGGACCAAAATTAATTATTTTCCAGCTCTTTAATTTCCCCCCTCATTTAGTGATGATCAGTTTGCTTCGAAAACCAAATGTTTATTTACTTAAGATAAGTTCAGAGAAACTTTTCAGTTTTAACCCGATTTGTCCATGTGTCTGAGCCATAGAAATAATCTGTGCAGATTCTCTTGAGATTGGGAATTCCTGGTTAGATTAATAATCCAGTCTCTTGTTTCTGTAGTTAGGAAAGTTTATAATTTGTGTAAGAGTCTGTTGTTTAGAGTAAGGTATAAGCCATCCAGCATTTAAGTAAATGGAGGAAAATGGTATCTTATTAATATTCATGTCTCTGGGATTCAGTTTCAGCATCCGTCAATGGAGCTATTAAGATTTTCAGTGAATATGAGGAAACATGGTTTACAGATCTGGGTTCTCTGTTTAGATACAGGCATAGATTCTCTCACAGTTTCCCATATATATTTTTTTTCCTGAGGCATGGACAGGAAAGTCCTCTTGGACTGCTTGGAAATAATGACCACAATGTGACATTTAATTTCAGAAACTGGAGCTACACACAAATGAGAAGGTTAGTTAAGCAGAAATTAAAAAGCTACAGTGACAAAAGTAAAATCTCTGCAAGCTGCATGGAAACTTTTCAAAGACACCTTAATAGAGGCCCAAGTTAACTGTATACCCCAAATTAAAAAACACAGTAAGAGAACCAGAAAAGTGCCATTGTGGCGTGCTTAACCTAGTAAAAGAAGCACAAAGAGGTAAAGACATCTTTTAAAAAGTGGAAGTCAGATCCTAATGAGGAAAATAGAATGGAGCATAAACTTTGTTGAATTAAGTGTAAAAAAAGAAAAGCCAAAAAGGAGTTGGAAGAACAGTTAGCCAAAAAACTAAAAAAGTAATAGTAAAATTTTTTTAAGTATATCAAAAGCAGGAAGCCTGCTAAAACATCCAGTGGGGCCCTTGGATGATTGAGATGCTAAAGGAGCACTCAAAGATAAGGTAATTGCAGAGAAGCTAAATGAATACTTTGCTTCAGTCTTCACGGCGTCCTCTTCTGAGGATATTGGGGAGATTCCCAAACCTGAGCCATTCTATTTGTGACATATTTGAGGAATTGTCCCAGACTGACGTGTCATTAGAGGAAGTTTTGGCACAAATTGATAAACTTAACAGTAACAAGTCATCAGGAGGCATTCACCCAAGAGTTCTGAAAGAACTCAAATGTGAAATTGCGGAACTATTAACTGTTGTTTGTAACCTGTCCTTTAAATCAGCATCTGTACCTAATGACTGGAAGATAGCGAATGCGATGCCAATATTTAAAAAGGGCTCTGGAGGTGATCCTAGCAATTATAGACTGGTAAATCTAACGTCACTTCCGGGCAAATTAGCTGAAACTATAGTAAAGAATAAAATTGTCAGACACATGGATGAACATAATTTGTTGAGGGAAAGTCAAGCATGGTTTCTGTAAAGGGAAATCATGCCTTTCTAATCTAGTAGAGTTCTTTGAGGAGGTCAGCAAACATGTGGACAAGGTGATCCAGTGGATATAGTATACTTAGTTTTCCAGAAAGCCTTTGACAAGGTCCCTCACCAAATGCTCTCAAATAAAGCAAGTTATCATGGGATAAAAGGGAAGGTCCTTCCATGGATTGATAACTGGTTAAAAGACAGGAAACAAAGGATAGGAATAAATTATAAATTTTCAGAATTGAGAGGGGTAACTAGTGGGGTTCCCCAAGGGTCTGTCCTGGGACCCATCCTATTCAACTTATTTATAAATGAACTCGATAAGGGTTAAACAGTGAGGTGGCAAAATTTGTAGATGATACCAAACTGCTCAAGATAGTTAAGACCAAAGCCAACTGTGAAGAGCTTCAAAAAGATACCACCAAACTAAGTGATTGAGCAACAAAATAGCAAATGAAATTTAATGTCGATAAATGTAAAGTAATGCATGTTGGAAAAAATAATCCCAACTACACATACAATATGATGGGGATTAATTTAGCTACAGCTACTAAAGAGAGAGCTGTTGGAGTCATTGTGGATAGTTCTCTGAAAACATCCACTCTGTGCAGCAGCAAGCCAAAAAGCAAATAGAATGTTAGGAATCATTAAAAAAGAGAGAGAGAATATCTGATTGCCTGAATATAAAACCATGGTATGCCCACATTTTGAATACTGCGTACAGATGTGCTCTCCTCATCTCAAAAAAGATATATTGGCATAAGAAAAGGTTCAGAAAAGGGCAACAAAAATGATTAGGGTTTTGGAATGGGTCCCATATGAAGAGAGATTAAAAAGACTTGGACTTTTCATCCTAGAAAAGAGGAGACTAAGGGAGGATATGATAGAGATCTATAAAAACATGACTGGTATAGAGAAAGTGAGTAAGGAAAAGTTATGTACTCATTCCCACAATGTAAGTACTATGGTTCACCTAATTAAATTAATAGGCGGAAGGTTTAAAACAAACAAAAGGAAGTTTTTCTTCACTCAGCGCACAGTCAATCTGTGGAACTCCTTGCCAGAGGATGTTGTAAAAACTAGGACTTTAGCAGGGTTCCCAAAAAAACTAGATAGATTCATGGAGGTTAGGTCTATCAGTGGCTATTAGCCAAGATGGGTAGGAATGGTGTCCCTAGCCTCTATTTTTCTGGAAATGGGTGACAGGAGAGGGTTCATGTGAGGATTACCAGTTGTGTTCCCTCCCTCTGGGGCATCTATATTGGTCACTGTCGGCAGACCGGATACTGGGCTAGATGGACTTTTGGTCTGACCCAATATGGCCGTCCTCATGTTCTTATGATTCAGACTCCAGTGCTATGTCTGGGTGTGTGAAAATTTAACAATTCAGTAACAATGGGGTTAAATTACTTAATTTTAGTATAGCCAGGATTTCCATTATTTGACTATTGTGTGAAGTCCTTTGATGTCATGGTGAGCGCTGTGGTTTGTCCTAAAAATCCTTGATTTCCTTGATATCTTTTGTAGAAGTGCTTTGATTAACATTGTGAATTACTGATGCTTCAGTTCTGTGCTTTACAAACCAAAGCATTATGCTGTCACTGGTTATTCAGTGGAGACTAATGCTCTTGTGGTCTGATAATTTGCATTTCAGATGTTCCATAAGAAATACTTAATTTAATTCTTGCAGCTGTGTGTATGCCTCCCTTAGAGCTTGTTGGCACCACTTTAAATTCAGTTGCCATAATTCTAATTACCATTATTTTTCTTAGATGAGTTGGCAGAACTTTTTTTTCTAGCAGCCCTTTTACATGATCATTGAGAAAGATAAGTTAATTTGCGTTCTGGTTCTTTTTCATAAATGTTCATATGAATGGATGTCTGACTTGATGAATATAAATAGTTTTAAAGCTGCCAAAGGATGTCAGCAAAATTTAAAGAAGCTTCTTTTGGAAGCTTCCTACTACAGTGTAAAGGGTCACTCATGGAGATACAGCTGTCTTATAAACTAAAAAGGGCCTTGTTACACCGCGGGGGCCCCCTCAGGCTACAAGCCTATCATGATCGGAGGGTTTTCTCCCAATGGGTGTGAGTTCATCTGTGCAACGCAGTGCTCCCCTCTTCCCAAATACTACGTCTAACCCCCTAGTTAGTGGTCCACTATAGTCTGTTACCACTCAGTGGGCTTGCCTAACCCAATGGCCGTGGAGAAGGAGGGGGACTCGGGCCCACCCCCACTCCGTGTCCCGTCCCAGGACCCTAAAGGCAGCGAACAGGATTCGCTGTCTGGTTGGTGAGGAGTTCCACCGTAACTCACCAACCCTCGGGGAGGTTGCTCCTGTTCCTGACCCTGTCCCGGGCCACTTCCTCCTCTCTTCTGTGGTTGCCGGTCCGTCCTGGGTCCATGCGGGGGCTTTGGCAGTACCCTCAACCAGGAGTCCCCCTGTGGCCTCCTTCCCTGGGCCATCTCTCTTTCCCTCTTGTCCGGTGCGCTGGGGGAGCCATTTGAACTCCCGCCGGACGTGGCCACGCTTGGCCCCTCCCCCGGTGCTCCTCCTCTGGCGTTCCCTGATGACGTCAGCTGACATCATCTCCTCCCCAGCCTCAGCCCGTTCCCCGCCGGCCCCAGAGCATACCGGGCAGGATCGCCGGTGGTCAGGATGGGGAGCCCGGCGCTTGGACGCCTCCGGGGTCAGTGCCTCCCCCGCGGCGATCCCTGTGTCGCCAAGCACTTCTCATGGCGCCCGTAAAGTCCTACATTATAGAATTTCATCTTTCTAGTACGTGGTTGAGAGCACTTGGATTAGATAACAAGTTGCTGAATACATGTTGATGATCAGTATAGCTCAAGATAGGTTCTGTTCAGCATTGTCATCTAACTTGAGTGCTCCAAGATAAAATACAAAATTTTCTAACAAAGACCAATTCAGAAAGAAAAAGCATTTCATGGATGAGGCCTACAAAGATGCATTTTGGTCCTCAGCTCAACCTATGACAGAGGCCAGGTCAACACTTAGAGAGAAAGTGAACTTAAGATGTGCTATTCCAGCAATTAAAATAGTGTATCTGGAGTCAACATACCTTAAGTCAGTGGTCTTCAGCCTTTTTAATCACAAGATCACTTTTTCAATTTAAGTCCAATATAAGATCTACCTCACCCTTGCCCTGCTTCTTTCTCACCCCTTCTCTGAGTCCCCGCCCCTGTCCACCCCTTCTCTGAGGCCTCACCATGCTTGCTCCATCCCCCTTCCTCCCCCATCCTCACTTACTATCACTAGGATGGGGTAGGGGGTTGGGGTATAATCTCTGGTCTTGGTCCAAAGGGTTCAGAGTGTCTTGGTCCAAAGGCTTAGCCCAGGGTAGGGGATTGGGGTTCAGGAGGGGTTTTGTGGTAAAAGCTCTGGGAAGGAGTTTGGGTGCAGTGGAACTCACATTTGGGGTAGAAGGTTGGGTGCAGGAGTGGGTTCAGGATTGGGATAGTGTTTCAGGAGGCAAGCATTGACTGGGCACCACTTAACTGAGATGGCTTCCAGGTGGTGTAGTAGTGGGGTTAAGGCAGATTTATTCCTGCACCATTCCTGAAAACAGCTGGCATGTACAGCAGTGGCACCATGTGGTTCCCCTTATCTACAGGCACTGAGCCCTCAGCTTCTACTGACCACAGTTCCCCATTACTGATCAATGGGAGCTGCAGGAGTGGTGTCTGCAGGCAAGGACAGCATGTGGAGACCCCTGCTCTGCCTTTCTCAGGGCCTGCAGGGATAATTACTCCAGGCACAACAGGGTAGGCATTTTATAACTCACTACTCAAATAATTAAATTTACGTTTGAGAGAAATGAAAATTATGAAATGCCCAGATTAGTCAAAAACCATAAATAACACACTTTGCAAGCAGTACAAGAGGTAACAACAACCTCCTCCTCCCCATGTATGTGTTGGGTTGGGAGATGAAAGTGAAGGACAGTGTGTGTTTGTGAGAATGGCAGACACACAACCACACACACTTACTCTCTCTCTCTCTCTCTCCTGTGTGTGTGAGAGAGTAAAAGAGATTTGCATTGCCAAGCTCCCTTCATCCCCTTCTCTCTGTGTGGAGATAGGGCACAGGAGTGAGTGGAGGAGGGATACTGTGACATCAGTACCCTGCCGCTTTTCCCTCCCACATACTGCACAGTAAGCAGGAGGCTCCTATGGGGGCAGCTCCAAGGCAGAGGGCAGGAGCAGCACGACAGTGGGTGGAGGGGCAAGTGAACTTCCAGCACTTAATAGCTTCTTGGCCAAATCAGTCAGGATCACCTGTCAGAGGATCCAAGGTCTACTGGCAGATCCCGATCTACTGGTTGGTGACCACTGCCTTAAGCCTAATTTCCATGGAATCCCTATTGCAGAATGTCGACGGGAGAAATTATCCCGTCAATTTCCCTTACTCTTTCCTGTGGAGTGCTGGGGTCACGGGAGCACTATCAGCATTTGGGTTCTTACTAGACCTGCTAAATCAAACCCTGGAAGATCAGTCTCTGGAGTGTCAATCTCTGAGTAAATATAGACAAGGCCAGAAATTAGAATCCTACCCTCACTTTGACACTACTCCTTATGTCCTGATACCTTGCCCTTGTTTATGTGTTGCATTTACTTATGTGATATCTTTAGTTAGGTTATTTGTACATTTTTTTAGGGATGGGGATCATGTTTTTCTATATGATTGTATAAATCACAGATATCCCAAAAATCTGCAGGAACAGCAAGTGCATTTGGTCTGTTTTGACTGTGGAACTCCCCTTTGTAGATAGTAACACACAAGATAAACGTGCAAATTTAGAGAGTACTGGATGTCTTATATGCTGAATTGCTCTAGTTTGGTCAACAGTGTAGTAAAACTGCTGAGACTAAAAATCTTTAGGTTTATAGGAAGACAATTTGCAGGTTAATTATTTAATCATCAGGTTATTATAGCAATACAGTAAATACTGTGCAAACAAAAATAGTATTGAACATACAGATTTCTTCAGTACAGAAAGGTACACGGACATACATTCTATGCATTTAAAACAGTGATTTGCTGTTTTGGCATTTATGTTGCTGCACCATCTTGCACTGAACAAATGAAAGGCACCCCATTCTTTGAATGGGCTGGACTTCTTCTTGTAGTTTTCTTACTGCAGCTAGTAAAAGGCCTATGACAATTAGCCATCAACACAAAGAAATTCAGCCCCATAAAGGGCTGTCTTCCTGTGGGTCTGGCTGAACTCATTTAGGAATTTTCAGTATCTGTTCCTAGGGATATTAGATGTTGATTAATTGAATAATCGTGTAACCGCATACAATTTTCACGGTTACGTGACTATTGGATAGTCCTGGGGGTAGGGGTGGCAGCCAGTGCGCTCCTGGCTCTGCTTCCAGGGAGCTCCCTGCCATCCCGCACTGTTGACTCTGATACAGAGGCAGTAGCACCAGGTAGCAGCAACTCCTGTCTGTGAGGGGTCCCAGTTCCCTACAGACAGAGGCTGCGCCAGCATCCCACAGAACAGCCTCTATCCGTGGCAAGCCTGGGTGTCCCATTCATGCACGGGAAGCTGGCTCCCACCTGAGCCCTCACCCTCTGTGCTGCTGCCTCTTATCAGAGGCAGCAGTGTGGGTGTGGGAAGGGCAGGTAGCTCCGTGGGATCTGGTGCTCATGAGGAGAGGGCTTAAAAGGTGGCTTCCCACAAGCACCAGCACCCGCCTCCCTCCCCTTGCTGCCTCCGATACACTCCCCCCTCCTGCTGCCTCTGTATATAGTCAATAGGATTCATTGATAAGCCCAGGCTTAGTTTAGTTGACTACACTTTGACATCCTTACCTGCTCCCTCCACCTCCCCATATATATCACAAACACACAGAATACAATATTCTTAAACATCTAACAGCAGTACCTAATTGGGGAATCTCTAACTAAGTTTGGCTGCAACATATACCTGCAATTTGTAAAAGCAGGCCTGTGAGCATCAGCAGTCAGTGCAGAGATCTTTTCTTTTCCTTCTGTATGGCAGTCTCCTTCTGGGTCTGGTTGAACTAACAAGAATTTGGCACCTTTTTTATGCTGGAAACTAGAATTGGTCCCCATGCTTGTAGCTGTCCTACCAAGATGCTTTTATTTCTGCTAGTGTCAGACTTGCTGGAATCAATGGACGGTTATTCCATTCTTCTGGCAAACACTCCTCCCTCCAATCGCTTCCATTCCCTTACCTGCTCTTTAAAGGAATAGCCATATAAATGCATTACACTAGGGGTACGTCTAGACTACATCCCTCTTTCGACAGAGGGATGTAAATTAGACACTTTGAAATTGCAGATGAAGCCGGGATTTGAATTTCCCGTGCTTCATTTGCATAATGCATCATGGCACTCTTTTGAAAGAGCGCCATGATGCGAATATGCAAATGAAGCGCAGAAATTCAAATCGGCTTCATTTGCAATTTTGAAGTGTCTAATTTACATCCCTCTGTCGAAAGAGGGATGTAGTCTAGATGTACCCCGAGGGTATAATTGGACTCATGATCCTGACTGGCTTTTGCATGCTACTTCAGTATGTATAATTAAAACAGTATTTGACCTCTTCTTTTTGTAAAACTACTTGGGGTGTTTGGATAAAAAGTCTTGTCTTACATCTTAAGAAAGGTTGTATAGACCTGTCTGAATCAGTGAGGATACATTTTTTAAATTGTAAGCAGCATTTCACTTCATTTGGATTAGCCCTAATCATCAACTTTCTTTTAGCACTCACCTCTATTACTTACTATATAGTTGGCTTAGTCTGATGTGATGTATTTTTATCTAGTGAATAAATTAAATTTACTGCATTGGTTTCATTCATTTAATTTGCTTAGACTTCTGCTTTGCACTTTTCTCTCTGAATAGTTAAAAATCTCCTAATCTGTATGACGGTGGTTGCAAATTTAGGGAGAGATGGAATGTTGCCTGGTTTTGTGTGCTTTTATCCTGGCTTTGTGCTAGTAAAATTTGCCATGTTGGTATTTCTTTCTGCATTACTGCATGGTGATTTAGATAAAGATTCTGTATGTATGGACTGACTTGAAACCTATTAGAGAAATGCAGTTTGCAAGTAAAATTTTAACTTTCCCACAATGTATGCATATTTTCAGTCTGCAGTATTATTTCATATGTAGATCCCTACTAAATTCATGTTCCATTTTGGTCAATTTCATGGTCATAGGATTTTAAAAATAATAACTTTAATTATTTAAGCTATTTAAATCTGAAAGTTCACAGACTTGTAATTGCAGGGTCCTGACCCACGAAAGAATTGTGAAGGGGGTCATAAGATAATTGTGGGGGGATATTACTTCTGTGCTGCTGCTGGCAATGGTGGTGCCTTCAGAGCTGGGCAGCTGGAAAGTGGCAGTTGCTGGCCAGGAGACTAGCTCGGAGGCAGAGCCACTGTTACAGAAGCAGTATAGAAGGATGGCATGATATGGTATTGCTGCCTTTACTTCTGTGCTGCTGATGCAGAGTTGGGCCCTCGGTCAGCAGATGCCACTCTCTGGCCACACAGCTCCAGAGGTAGGAGTGCAGAAGTAAGGGTGACATAGTATGGTATTGCCACTGCTACTTGTGCACTGCTATTTCTGCACTGCTGGTGGCAGGGCACTGCCTTTAAAGCTGGGTTGCTCAACTGCAGCACAGAAGTAAGGGTTCTGTGACCCTCTTAAAGTAACCTTGTGACCCCCCCTGCTTCCCCTGCAACATTTTTTTGGGCAGGACCTCCAATTTGAGAAACACTGGTCTCCCCCTCTGAAATATGTATAGCATAGAATAAAAGCACGCAAAAAACAGATTGCACTTGTGGAGACCAGATTTCACAGTCTGATGATTTCATGACCATGAATTTGGTAGGGGCCTATTTATATGCAAGTTAATTACCAGTCCTAAATATAAAGATTTCTGCTGGAAGTATTCTTATAAGGATTTCCATATGACTATGAGAATTCCTGTGTCTCCTTGTCTGAATGGAAAATTTGGCTTTCGGCTATATTTTGGTATACAAGAAATAACTTGGTAGTGATGCTGCATGTCCAAAATGCATAGTGCTACTCATAATGATTATATGGTACAACATATTTAGAAATATATATAGCTAATTACAAATATATACCATAAAATCGTGAGTATAATGCACACTTTTCCCCCCGGTTTTTAAGAGTTAAAACCAGGGTGCGTATTATACATAGGAGGTAACTAGTAAAATTTTTACCTCGCCCTCCCCGCCAGGCTCCCGGACAAGGCGCGGCGCCTGCCGTAGGGGCCCCCTGGCCAGCTGAGCTCGTGCCTGCTGTGGGGGCCCCCTAGCCATCTGCCGGCGCCGGCAGCTGGCCAGGGGGCCCCCGCGGCAGGCACGAGCTCAGCGCGGCGCACGAGTAGCTGGGCGGGGCGCAGGTTTCAAACTCCGCTGCCGGCTCCCCAGTACTGCGCGTGCTTTTCCCTGGCGAGCCTGCAGGTGGGCGCGGCCCCTTCCTTCCTATATATAAGGTAAAATCGCGAGTATAATGGGAGTGCGCATTATAGAGAAGAGCTCAGTTTATTCCATAATTCTGACGTTTAAAAGGTAGCTGCGCATTATACATAGGTGTGCATTATACTCGCGATTTTACGGTACTGCAAAATAATATGTTTTAATAAAAGCATTTAAACTGGAAAAAATGTTAAGATTTCTGCTGAAAAGAAACATATTGTATTGCTTAGGTTTGAAATTGCCTCTACTACCGTTCCTCTCTTTCACAAATTTGTGAAGATATAGCAGTGGGGTTTGTATTTGGCAGCTTATTGAAAAATAGTACCAGCATTTCATTTTATATGTCTGTTGCACTTCAACAATGAGAGATGATGGATTTTTTTTTTGTTCTTCCTTTAACCAATTTGGAATATATTTTATACTTTCAATTAAATTTTTCTACCTTTATTGTTGTTTCTCATCTCTTTGATTTGATTTTGAGAAGATCATTCTTTTCAAGTATCTAATGCTCCCTATATGTAGATCTGAAAATTTAGTTAGCTCTTTCGCATATGCATTGTGGAAATTGTAAATGTACTTGTATTAAAAATTGCATTGCTTTAAAATTATGTAACTTTAAAGTTAAGAATTTTTTACTGTATTTCTGCTTGTACAGGTGATATACAGTTAGCCCAGCTTTCTCTCTCTGGGTAAGACAGATCTTCCACTCTGCAGCCTCCACAAGTGAGGATTTGTGGAGTATGGAATTAATGGAAAAGTTTGTATCCTCCATATTGCCACACATCCTCCAGTTTCCCTTGAGATTCAACTGCTATCATGGTCAACTCTGTTAGTTAAATCAAAAGTAAAGTAAATGACTGGAGGATAAGTTACTGCATAAAATCGTTTAATATCCATTCCTGGACATTTGAACATAAAGATACATCATGGGCTTGGATAAGGTGGATATTGCTTTTAAATACCTATTTTTACAGGTAAGTAATATTTCATATCTCAGATATAGTTGATTTTTTTTGTCACTGGTACATGATAAGCAATAAGTGTGTGTCAAACTCTGGCCTCAGATTGGCATGAAATTTATCCTGTGTTTAAATAGTAACAAATATGGTAATATGGGCTGGTATTGAATTAGTTATTTTTTCACAAGTTCATATTTTTAAGAGTAATTGAAATGGTAATGGGGAACATGAAGCTGGATTTTGTTCATGCCTGATGCTTCCTTAATTCTTAAGCTATGCTTGACGCTCTTGGAAACTAGGAATAAAATGCAGGAATCATGCTTGATTTTCACTTCATATTAAAAATATATTTTACACTTTCAAGCACTTTTTTTCTCAAGAATTGAGCATATGCCCTCTTTGTTTCTTTGATATATAAAGAAGGCTGAAGTACTTTTTTAGTAGTAAATATTTTTGTTTCTAGTCTTAAACATCAGGAATGTAAAAGCTAAACTTCCCTTGTTTTTGTTGGATATGTCCAATAGATCAGCAGGAGCTCTGAGATGTTTAATATGAGCTCTTTATTGGAGGTTTCAGGGTGTTGAATAAAGACTTCTGTTATTCAAGAGGAAAAACATAAAAAATAACGAATAGTCTAGCAGCACCGTAGAGACTAAGTTTTGTTAGTCTCTAAGGTGCTGCTAGACTATTCTTTGTATTTTAAATTTTTCCAGTTACAGATTAACACAGCTACCCCTCTGAAGTTATTCAAGAGGTTTGTTATCGATCCAACTTTAATAGCTAACACAGTATTGACATTCTCTGGACTCTTGTGGTGGTGTAATCTTATTAGCATTCCAGTCAACATAGTCTTTTAATTTAGATAGATCCTGAATTTAACCTTTTCAGTCCTGCTTTATACACAATATTAAACACAATATTTATACACAAAATTTATACACGATATTATAAAGAAATAAAGGGCACAAGTCTATTTTTTTCAGTTGTGAATTCGTCATGACATAGTTCCCAGAAGCCAAGGAGAGCCAGGCAGCACACGCTTTGTTAGCTTGGAGTATTCCCCTCTAGGGGAGAGGGAGCCTATTTTGAATGGTGCGTTGAAATATGAGGGGGGGAAAGGATAGAGAATGGAAGTGCCTGAATGATACTAACATCTGTTGTTTTTTTTATGAGGGAGTAAGTATCCATACTCATGGAAGTTCCATACTAACAACTGTACCTTCCCCTTTAGTGAACCACTATTCTAAAAGTACATGCATTAGGATGGTCTGTTTACTCTTAGATAAATTACTCATTGAGTCACAGATTGTTAATTAGGCCAGTTGGTGCTTAAGGAAATATAATACAATTAATCAAAAACTTTGATTGAAAAAGGTGTGTAAATAACCAGTGTTTCTGTATGAATAACTCAAGTTGTATTCTCTAGAATTATGTATGTGTAAACACACAGTTGTTTGTACAGTGAGTTTGTGTGCATATACACAGATAAAAGTTTACCACCTTATTTTTGTTTTACACATGTAATTTGGAAGAAGAAAAAAGACTTGTAACAAATTTAACACGTAGAAGAAAACTGCAACCACCTTTGAGGAGCATTGAAGTTCTTTCTTGCTCCTTGAAATTTTGAACAGTGTAATAAAAGTGAAAATAAAATTTGGTAGTTCAGATTTTATGCTACTACTTCAGTGATATGTCTCAAAGTGTGCTAGATGCTTGCCAATGAGCGTGTCAAAAGGCTTAGCAAAAAAGCTAGAATGCATTTTACAGTTTTAGTATTTGAGACTTCTTCTTTAAAAAGTTGTAATAAATTTTAAGTCATTTTTCAGAATCAATACATATTCTTAGACCTTCTTAGACATTTGCCTAGATCTGGGGAAAACATAAGGTCTGTTTAAAAAAAACAAACAAACCACTTTCAGCTTCATAAAATCATTGCTTGTTCTACTCATTGAGCGTCTGTGAAGCTCTGTACAGAGGACATTAAAACACCATTAGGGCTGGGGAATTTTCTTAACAGATTAGATCAGGGCTACTCAACTTTGGAAGCCCCAGGGGCCACAATGATACTCACAGCACATGTTGAGGGCTGCAACTTAAGTGTGGTTGCATATACATGCAAATATATGCAAATAGATTCTTTCAGACTGACGGGCATGAATACAAAGTTTAAGGCAAGACTACACAACATGCAGGCCCCATTTAAGTCAGTTCTGCTGATATTAATAAAATGCAATATTTACCTGATTTTTACCCATATGACAGCACTTTCAGTGAGTAGTGACAGTCCAGGAATTTAATTACTAAAATGCATATCAACAGAAGACTACTTTTTTGTTTTGGCTACCTCCCGTGGGCCATGTGTTGAGCCCTGCATAAATCCAAACTGCTCCGTGGGCCACAAACAAATGGGCCGCATGTGGCCCACAGGCTGTGTGTTGAGTAGCCCTGGATTAGGTTCTAGTTACAGTCTAGAAGAGCAGGGACAGTGAGGCTAGAGCAGTGGGCTGGAAATTGGGAAAATTAGGATTCTATTCCTGAGCAGACTGATTGTTTGCAGTTCATGTAGTGTGGGTACTCAGTCCATTGAAACCTTGAGTAAAAGTGGCAAAATCTATTTTTTATCACTTTGATATTCTGTGAAGGACAGGAAAATGACCAGGTATAAAAATTTACTTAGAAAAATCCTAAATTTTAAGGCTAATTTTGAATACTTTTTCACAAATGCAGGAAATCACAAACAATTGGAGAAAAAAGAGTGAATGTCAACATATAAAGAATATATAAAACAATCTCCGAATTTGGAATGAAGTTTTCTAATAGAACATGAGATTTAGATTTTTCCTAGTTTTAGGTTACAAGGGTTGAGTTTCCACCAACAAAAGTTTAAGCATCATCCAAATAAGATTATAAGGGAACTTTTGCCATGCATTATCACTTGAATTATTAGTTTGGGATATGGCATTGTCAAAAAGACAGCTTTTTGATTAAGGCTATATGTAATATTTTCTCAAACTTTCTTGTAAAGCATCATAAAAAGTCAAATTAGTTTCTAGAGCCAGGATGGTATTGCATAGTCTGTCAAAGGAAACTACAAGTTAAGAATTCAGAAGGACCTTTGGCAAGAATGTAAAGTGAAGTTACCCTGGTCTTGTTGTGTGGGGCTGGATGAAGAGTTATTTCTGAACGGGTAAAAGGCACTTATGCAATAGTCAGTCACTAAATTTCTCCAGTGCTCCCACAAACTTGTCCTTGGGTGCTTCTTCAGCATAGTTATTAACAGTGTGGTGTTTGCGTGACGTTTGCTGTGCAGAGTGGTCAAAGGAAAAAGTCTCCTTTTGAAGACAATAACAAGTTCTGCTTAATTAAAAAGCAGTAATTGCCATAGTGTGCTAAAATAGACTCCATTTCCCTCTCGAAGGTACATCTACAAAGTTGTGTGTAGCTCGAAGTAAGCTACACAATTTGAGCTATGCCTGTTGCATAGCTTATTTCAAGAGAGGCTATTTCAAAATATGACAATGTCTACACAGCGCCAGATTTTGAAATAGAGCACTATTCCGGCGTCTTCCTTATTCCTCATGCAACGAGGTTTACAGGAAGCCAGAATAAGACACCTATTATTTCAAATCTATTTAGAAATAACAGGCATGCTGTTAAGACATGCACAACGCTATTTCAGGCTAATGGATGCTATTCTGAAATAGCGCCATTGTGTAGATGTACCCAAAGTGACATGTGTACTGTAGTACCACTGAGCTCTCATTCAGAAGAGTTGCATTTTGTTGCTGAAGCTTTCATATTTGACTTTTTTAAATCTGTGGGGAATTTTTGCTAGATCAGTGAAAAACCTTGCACAGTCAGGGGAGAGACTTACACCCCGGTAGTTATGGTAAATTATTTCTGCCTTAGACTGCCAGTGCTGTCTCTTCACTTGCCCTCCTGCAGGCAGGATGATGTCCAGTCATTGTCCACAGTTTACCTGCTCTAAGTTGAATCTTACACCTCTTCAGTCAGATTCTTGCCTTAATCAGAAAAACATACAGGAGTGACCTCTTCGCTGCTTAGTCTAGCGTAGCAAAATAGAATTTTTTTCCATTCCTTATCAGGTCAAAAAAAAATCCATCTAGTTTTTTTGCTAATAAAAAACCAGCAATATATTCCTGTTACTCCTAGGAACAGTTATGGGGGCCTTTGTGGTCTACCTCTGCCCCAAGTGACTCTCTTGTAGCTTCCATTGGCCAGAAACCATGGCTGGTGGGAGCTGTGGGCTGAGGCAGCACAGAGAGCTGCCTAGCCATCTCTCCACCTGAGAGCCCCTGCTTGCAGAGAAAAGTGCCTGCTTTCATGGAGATGCCTGAGGTGAGCACTGCCCGGATCTGGCACCTCAGCCCAGAGCCCCCTTTTGTATCTTAAACCCCTTGTCACTGGCCCCACCCTGGAGCCTGCACCTTTGTCTAGAGCCCTCACCCCCTCTTGCACTTATACCAGTTAATTCTTTCTAGTTCAGCCTTGTTTTGTTCTCCTTTGATCTTTTGTAGGGCTGTCATTCACAATTAATGCATGGGATTAATCTTGAGGTTTTTTTTAAAAATTCTGACAGTCATTTGTGACTATTTTTAAAATCATTTGACAGCCCTATGACTTCTCATTGCATCTTGCTGATCAGAAACCAATTCCTGCACTGCTGTGGACCAAGTCATAAAAAGACTAATTATATTTCCCCTTCTATTGTTCATTGTGATTCTAGATGCTGCCATTTTTCCAGAATTCTTATGAGACTTGTCGTCTTTGTTACCAAGGTGGGGCAGGTCAGCAAGACTTTTTTCCAATTGGAAGGCATCAAAGTGGAAAAGCAGGAGAGGGAGAACCCTGTGAGCAGAAAAATTTTGGATGGTGATTCATTTGTTTTGCCAAGCAGGTTAATGATAGGGATGTGTGTATAGTCGTTTAAACGATTAACTGATAAGCACAGGCTCATCAGTTAATCCAGATGACTGCACGCAGCCGCCCTCCCCCATTGCTTTATCAGAGGAAGTGGCGGCAGGGAGTGGGGGAGGGAGGAGGTAGCTTTTATGCTGGCTCCCCACAAGTGCCAGTTCCCATGGAGCTGCCGCCTCCTCCATCCCCCTTTGCAGGGGGCATGTGGGAGCCAGTGCTCAGGGGGATCTGGTTTAAAAGCTAGGTCCCCACAAGTACTGGATTCCACCGAGCTGCCTGGCACAATCCTCTTGTAGAGAGGCAGCAGCATGGAGGGGGGACGGGGGGGAGGGGGAGAGAGCAGGCGGGAGCTGTACATGCAGAAAATCAGCTTTTAAGCTGGCTTTCCACAAGCATCAGCTCCTGTGGCGCCATCTGCTGCCCCCTCTTGGTGCATTGGTGCCTCTATTAGAGGCAGCAGTGGGAGGGGAGGGGAGTAGGCAGAAGCCAATATGAGTGAGGAGCCAGCTTTTAAACCATCTCTCCATGCATACCGGCTCCACAGGGCTGCCTGCCTGCTTTGCCCTCCCCTGCACCGGGCTGGGGGGGGGGGGAAGAGGGCGGCAGGTGAGATGCTGAAGCAGCCTCTCTCTGCCACAGCAGTCCTTGTCTGCTGGGGAGCCAGGCCCTGTCTGCTCTGGCATCCCACGGAGCAGACAGAGGATACTCCAGCATCCCACAGAGCAGCCTCTGTCTACAGGGAGCTTGGGGCCCCCTGCAGACAGGGGCAGCAGGCAGGAAACCGGTCTGCGCTGGGAGCCAATTTTTAAACTGGCTCCCCTTGCAGACTAGCTCTGCCTACCACACCATGTTGCTACTCAGGCAGTGGTGTGGGGTGGCATGGGGCTCCCCAGGAGTGGGGCTGGGAGCATTTTAGTTACTGTGTAACCGCTAAAAATTGTTGCAGCTACACGATTGCTAAAATACACTATCTAGCATCCCTACTTAACAAGCAAAGGAAGGAGCCCAGTGTTTGTGTTGCCTTGAATGATCTACTGAAAGCATTTTATCAGTAAGCTTATAATATTTGCTTATTCAAAATTTGCAACCCCCATCCAGTCACATCTATACTAGGCTTGTTAATGTGCTAGTATTAGTGAACCAAAGTTGGCAAAAGTGATCATTTTTTGCAAAACTGTTCTAGTGTGGTCATGACAATAGTGATCAAAATTTGGGTAAATTAACACATTTCAAAGTTATATTAGAGGGCTCCCAAGTAAGATAAAAGTTGCGTCTGTTTTTCATTGTCAAGGCAAGGATTCTAGCCAGGAGTTTAAATATAAATTACTTACTTTTCTGTATTCACAGAAATTTAAGATAACCCTAAATCAGTGATTTTCATCCTTTTTTCCTTTGCAGGCCCTCCTGGCCCCACTCCTGCTGGTGGTTCTCTGATCAGGGTTGTCCGGCTACCTCAGCACCACTGCCACTGGAGATTCCCCAGGTTCCCCGGCTAGGGCTCCCTGGCCGCCTGGCCCTGCTGCTGCTGGGGGTTCCCAGGGTTTCCTGGTCCGGGGCCACCTGGCTGCTGCCGGCCCAGTGCCAGGGCTAGTCCTGCTCTTGCCGGGGCTTCCCCAGGGTTCCCTGGCCTGGGAATGCCCAGCTGCCACCTGGCCCTGCTGCCGCCTGGGCTTCCCCAAGTGGGGGGTTCCTGACTGATACCTAGCTCGGCTCAAGATGGAGGTTCCTGGGGCAGTGCTTCCCACCCCTGTAAGATACGCTGACATTGGCGATTCCCTAACCTGGCCAGGGCTCCACAGCCACCGCTTGGCCCAGCCGCTGCTGGCCCAGCCAGGGCTCCCCAGCCCTGTGTGCTCCCGCTTCTGGCCTCCCAGGCTCATAGTTCTAGCATCGTCCATGGCTCCACCAGACCACGGATGTTGCCAGACCAAAGAGTCCTGGATTTGGGAAGCACATCCTGTATTAATATTGTCCTTTCTGAAATGGTGCTCTTGTTTCCTGAGAGTCGAGTCAATACAACAATATTTTAAATGCTTTCTGGAATTCATTCCAATATTTTAGGAAAAGGTAGTGAGTCAGGATGTAGAGCAGCAATCAGTGTGAAACATCTTCAGCTAAAATAGCCCCAAACCATTAAATAATATGTTTTTATTATAGAATAAAAAGTGAAAATTAGTAGGAAAAGCCTTTGGAGTTTTGGAAAACAATCTGCACTTTCTGTTGGTCTCAATATATTCAAAGTTTTTGTAAAATAAAGAAGCTAGCTTTATTTTAATATCTCTCCCCCAATCTAGAGGCATTTAACAACTTATAGTTATTAAAATCAGAGTTAATGGATTTTTGTTTTAGAAAAGCTGTGGATTTTTAAAGTAGATATAGTTTTTCATCTGTAAGTAGATGTCTTACCAAATGAATGCATAATTTAATATATTAAATATAATTAATGTATATATTCCTGTTCAATCTTCAGTGGCCTGCCCAATACGGATATTAGGGTATAGTCAAATAAATGATTAACCGATAAGGTTATCCTCACTGGTTAATCCAATAGACTATACACATTCTCTCTCCCCTCCTCCCAGGTGCCTCTGTATCAGAGGCAGTAAGGCGTGGGGCGGGAGCTGGTGCCCATGAGGAGCTGGTTTTAAGACGAATCCCCACGAGCACCGGATCTTCCCCCCACATCCTCCCTCTGTTTCTAATAGAAAGTAAGGGTGTTACGGGCTAGTTAACTAGTCGACTAGTTAGTCGACTAGTCGATTTCCTCCCCCAAATCAGATAGAGGCAGCAAAGGGGGAGGAAGGGGGTACTTCAAAGCAGCAGCGCCGCACAGCTGAGCCCGGGATCAGCTGTGTGGCGCTGCTGCTTTAAAACGCCAAGGCAGCTTTCAAAGGGGCAGCCCTGCGTAACTGATCTCCAGCTCAGCTGTGCAGCGCTGACCCTTTGAAATGCCAAGGTGGCGTTTCAAAGCAGCAGCTGACTTGCGGAGCCCAGGGTCAGCCGGGGAGTCCCCAGTTGACCCCGGGATCCGTGTGGCATTTCAAAGTGGCAATGCAACGTGGAGCCCGGGGTTAGCGGCGGATTCTGGGTCCTCCACTGTTCCTGGGCTCCATGAGGGTGCTTCTGGTTTGAAATGCACAAGAGCCCCCGCTCAGGACTCTGGTACATTTCAAAGCTGGCATGACCTCGTGCAGCCTGGAGTCAGCGGGATTTCCTGCTGGCCCCAGGCTGTGTGCAGAGTTCCGTGTTCCTCCTTTGAAATGTACAAGAACCCCCAGAGGGGTTCTTGTACATTTCAAAGGAGGAATGCAGAAGTGCCTGTCTAGTAGTCAATGGAAATTCCATCAACTACTCAATTAGTAAATTAAATGATATTTAACATCCTTAATAGAGAGGCAGCAGCGCAGAGGGTGAGGGGGGCAGGCGGGAGCAAATATGCATGGGGAGCTAGCTTTCAAGCAAGCTCCCTGCACGTATCAGCTCCTGTGGTCCTGCCTGCCCCCCCGGCTGCCTCCTACAGAAGCATCAAAGGAGGGCAGGCAAGAGCCGGTGCCGGGGGAGCCAGCTTAAAAGCCGTTTCCCTGCAGCACCAGCTCCATGATGCCACTCCCTCCCCCCATGTTGCTTCCTCTATCAGACAGCAGCGTGGGAAGGGAGGAGAGGAGGGCATTGCAGTGAACCTGGGCCTGCTGTGGTCAGGGATTGCTTCATGGCAGCAACTTCTGTCATGGGGGGATCCGAGCTCCCCACGGACAGAAGCTACTCCGCATCCCACAGCACAGCCTATGTCTGTGGGGAGCTTAGGCCCTCTGCAGGCAGAGGACACTTCATGGCAGCAGCCCCAGTCAGTGGGGAGATTGAACAACCACCCCCCCTCCCTCCTCCGCCCTGGACAGGCAGCTGCCACCCCACTGGTTTTTAAACTGGCTCCCCTCACGGACTGGCTTCCCGCTCCTGCCTACTGTCCAGTGATGCTGCCTCTGATAGAGAAGCAGCAGCATAGGATGGCAGGGGCTGCGGGCCGGATCTCACTGGCTGTCACCCCCACCTCTGGGGATTATCGAATAGTCGTGTAACAATAATATTTGATGAGGTTACACGACTGTTCAATTCTGCAATATCTGATGTCCCTACTGCCCAGGGGTGAGATAGTAGGATACATTTATGACGGATTTATTAATAAAATGGTACACTATTAATAAAACCCTATCTAGATTTTGGGCTGGTCAATATAACACTGTAACCGACTTGACTTGCATGGTGTTAGAATCAAAAATCAATCTGTATTTTCAATTACATTTAACTTTTTAGAAAATATTCGGTTAGGAAATATTGAAATACTCTTTCTGTTCAAGAAAATTTACTTGTGGGATTTTAACGTCAGTTGTTTTAAAATAAGCTGAAGAGTGAGCACTAAGTACCATAAACAGCATTAACTGGTCCTGTATGCATAATGGGGCATAGATGATTAAGGTTCTGTCTCAGCTACAGAGGGCTCTTCACAGGGCCTAGAGTGGGGAGTGAGAGAAGGTTCCACAAAATCCCTGCATACCTCCCTAAATCTAAAATACGGGACAAGGGAGTTTAGCATGGAGATTTTCTTAAAGGTGATAATTTATGGAGAATAATAATTTCCTTGGTAAAAGTGCAGGCCTAAATAACTTGTACTAGTTTTTCTGGCATTCCTGCCCACCTGATTTTAAGGAAGTTGTAGCATTTCAATTCTTCCCCCCTTCCTATAATAGGATGTGAACGATTAGTCAACTATCCGATAAGCAAAGTCAACTAGTTGCTTCCCCTTGTCCCCCTTGCTGCCTCTATCAGAAAGAGGCAGCGAGGGGGAGTGGAGGGGGTTCTTCAAAGCATGGAGCCTGGGGCCATACCCTGGGCTTCACACGGCGCTGCCGCTTTTAAATGCTGCGTGCAGCCCAACTCCCAACTGGCCTGGGTTCCTGCATTTCAAAGCAGCAGCGTCAAATGGAACCTGGGGTCAGCTGGGGACTCAGTGTCCCCAGCTAACCCTGGGCTACCTGCTGCACTGCCACTTTGAAACACTGTGGGGAGCATGGGCCCAGTTGGGAATCCCCCGCTGCCTTTATCACCACTTGAGTCCCCCGCTGGCCCCGTGCTCCCTGCAGCGCTTTTGCCTTTGAAGTATAGCAACAGCTGATCTTGGGCTGTTGCTACACTTCAAAGGAGGAGGCACCCATATCGACTAATCGAATAGTCGATGCAAATTGCGTTGACTATTCAATTAGCCAATTAATCGAAAATTTACATCCTTTTTTTATTTTATATATATATATATATATATATTTTTTTTTTTGTGTGTATAAAACTTTTATGACAGTTTTATCTTTTTTCCCTAAAAGAGATCCGTTTTTTGGCCAACAGCTATCTTTCCCATATTAGTAATATTTTTCCTAACGTATCCATGTGTATATTTTTTATAAAATGTTTGTTGTTATAGCTTTTATTGATTTGATTCTTACAGTATTAGTCAATAGTTTAAGTTGGCTGAATTTAATACTTAAGGGCAGGATTGGCAGAATTATTTTTTTTATAATTTCAACAGATATCAATGTTTGTAAAATTCACAATTTAAATTTTCATAATTGTGGGAAATTTGGGGGGGATATCAGACAATAATTGTTTAAGATTCAAATGCTTAAACACAAATTGTTTTTTTGGGTGTGATATCTAAATATAAATATCCTTAAGCCAAACTCTGGTAAGTTCTTAAATAACATTTATCTTTTCTTTGCTTAGCTGTACATTTTAATAATCATAATTTGAAATATTTGTAATTGTTTGTATGCACTGTGATATTTGTTTCTGTTTACCAACACTGATAAAAATCTAATCCTTTCAAGTCTATTTCCTCTGTTTGGTCTTAAAAACTGACCTAATATCAAATTTGGTGTAATACAACAGTTAATATATGCTGCTCTGTCTCCAACAATTTGGATTGGGAGGGAAGGGAATGGCTCCTTTTTTAGGAGCAGTAACACCAAGGTGAGTGTTTGATCTTACATGAAGCAAGATTTGTATGCCCTGCCACAGGGTGCTGATGAGAGTTGCATTGTCTGCCTTTTGTACCCAATGTAAATATTACGTTGCTGATCTTCTTGTTTTCTGCTATTCTTTTAGTCAGCAGACTAGCCCATATCAAATGTATTGCCATTTACAACTTCATTATGATAAACAGTGTAATATATGTAGACTTGAAATTTTGTGAGCTTAAGCTAAGGAAATTGGAAGGCAATTGCTTCATCTGTATCTTAACTTTTTGCATTCTGATACTCTAATACAAAAGGAGAAATGATATCTAATGATGATAGAGATGCTTCCATCTCAGCAAACTTTCCCCATACTCCTTAATTTCATGCAGTTTTGTAGCAGTGAACTTCAATATATTGTACTAATATTTTATTTAAAATTGTATATATTTTTAAAGATCAGTGTATTAGCTCAATGGTACTGATATTCTTGTCCTTATAGGTTTCTCTCTGTAATTGATGTAGAAGAATGGTAAGCTGCAAGAAGGGTACACATTTTATACATGCTGCACAAATTTCTTTTGTTTATAATCCTAAAACAGAGGATAGAATGCATAAAACTACAATTTGATGAAGATACACACATTTTGAATGCAGGGGATACACTGTAACTTCAAAGTCCTGGAAGAAAAACTCACTTGCTCTTTTGGGTTCATGCTGCTCTTACGGAGGTCCATAATTGCAGACACATTTTTCTAATAAAGAGGGGCTACTGGGGGTGTTTCTAGTTGAATTGTAGCTTATTTTAAATTATTTTATTAGGTTTACAAGAAAGGTATGAAGTAATAACCTAGCATTTGCTGCTAAATCCTTCCAGACCCTTGGTTTATTTGAAGAGTTGTCCTTTGAAAATTGTTTTGTTCCCTTTTGTCCCCATTATTCATTCTCTGCACGTCCTCTCATTCCTGCTATGATCCTCATGGTTCAACCTTCTCTTCCTGTTGGCTTTTTTGTAGTCATCTGTGGCTCCCAGTGTCTCATAGGATTAAACACTCTTTTCCAGTGCTTTTTTGTTTAAAAAAAAAAAAAAAAAAAAGTGCCGGTACTCCAGGGGAAAAGTTGTTGAGCTCTGACTGGAGGTGCCGGTACTTACCATCACAAAAAAAGCACTGCTCTTTTCCATTCCAGTATCTTGGGTTGGTACCTTAGTTTCTCATCCGTCTTTTTCTCATCTTCTCTCAACAACTTCTATTCCATGCAGGCTGCTGTGTTGGCAGCTCATATGTTCCTGCCCATCTTTCTGTCTCAATAGCAGCTTTTTCCAGGCTAATCCCCTGCTGTGTACAGCTGAGTGGTGACTGCAGGGCTGGAGCTGTTTGTTGATGAGCTAAAGGACAAGCATCCAGATTGAGAGAAGGGACCAGTGGTCTGGAAACGAGCAACTTATTCCTGCTTCTGTAAGATAGCCCTAAGATATTCCCGACACCATTTATGTGGGATAGATTTTTTTCACTCGCATGGCCAAACCCAGATGCCTGTTAGTGTAATTCCCTGTATGGTCTTATTCTGAATAAATATTTTAACGGTTGTATGGCTGTTTAATTCAGTCAAGCCATAGAGTAACAATATTTAGTGAATTTTTGTGAAGTTAAAAGCCTCCTTTTGGTTCATAAATGTGTTTTTGTGTCCTTATGTTATTTTTGAGTACCTCACGAAACAAGAAGAGAATGTCCCAGTTCTGAAGAAAATAAAAACTAAAATTTAAGAAGACACTAAAAGTTTAGAGTTATAATCAGACACAATTGGGGAAGATGGAAGAATAAATTTGTTTGAAGCAAATGGACATCAAACAGTCTTCAAGCATATTTCATTGTTCTTTGCAAACTGAAATATTACCTCTTATTTAAAAGTCAGCAACAAAACTGAAATGAAAGTTTGAATAAAATCCAGTAGTAATAAATGAATGCTCCCATGTACCAGGTTTTTTGGGGGGCAAGGGGAATAACTTAAAAAAAAAAAACCTCCTTAAGCCTTCTCCCTCTGAAATTTTTATCATTAACTGCTTTACTGAAGACATGTGGTATTAAGTAGCAAGCTAAGTAGTGCTGGTGTGTTTGGGGAAGAAAAGATTTCTTAAAAGCATAAATTAAAACTTATGTATATGCTAAATGCTTCCTGACTCCAACCCCTCCACAAACACCAACAACTGGTTGATTTTTTTTATAATTCATTGTTTTTTGATGTAGCTCAATATTCAGTACTATTGCAGCATATTTTAACTATACTGATTCTACATTTGGCTCTGGCACAGCACCTTTCATCAGACTTGCTATGTGCAGTGGAGTCTCAAGTTGTGTTCCTGGTAAACTAAATGCGGCACCCAGGAGAGATGCAGGTGCCGCAGAGCTAATTAGCAGAGTGCCCACAGCCAGCAGCATATGTTTCTACTGGTGGTGCACATCTGAACATGCCTCCGTTTACATAAAATTTTATTCAGCACATGGATGGAAAATATTGGAGGAAACATTGATCTCAGATGCTATAAATTTGTGACTTGCATGCTGTGGGAATTAGGAATGTCTCAGATTGTATGTTGTACTTCACTTGGATATTGCTGATTTCTAAGTTTGTCTTTAAGGGCAAAATAGATGGGTTATGATGGGTAATGAATTGTGGACTATTTCCTCTCTAGGTCACCTGTTTGAGTCTAATCCGGTATGAGTCAGTTGTAACTGAAAGTCATTTTCTGTTCACTGTTGTGTGACCCTTATATGTCTAGTTCCTAATGGGTTATAGAACCCCCAAAAATATTAATATGATTGTCACAAATTGATACCCCTGGTGGCATTTTCCCATGACGGACTAAGGATTGAATGGTCAGAGTCTGAACTGCTCTTACTCATTCCTTGTGGTGATCTTTTCAGGTTAGTAGTGAGGCGCATTAATAGAGCAGTGTGGTAATGCTGCTATGGATAAGTGGTTGACAAAAGTGTTATGACACAAGGATATGAACTGGTACCTTGCAGGAATGCTAATTTTGCCCCCCTCCTTTTTTCTTTCTTTAAAGATAAGCAGCAGTAATTGCAGTGGAAGCTTTGGGGCTCCAAAACTAGGTGATAGAGTTATATAGCCTAAAGGCTGGAATATGGATGCAGCGAATAGGAAAGCAGAGTAAATCTTCTGCGTTTATGATAAATGCTCATTGACCAGTCTTCCAATCCATTTACACAAATTTGCCTACATCCTTTAGGGATGAATATCCTAACTGTTTATCACCTGATTAAATCATGACTCATCCAAAATAAACTGCCAAAGCTTTCTATTTACATTAGTTTACAGGAGCTGTCTACCCAAATCCTGCACTTTACAAGTTAACCAGAACTGCCAGGAAGCTCACTGTATATGTGGGAGATTGAACAGCTTTCTGATAATAGGATAATGTAGCCATTAATCTTTACTACCAAGACTACTTTTAAAAAATCAGTGCCTAAAATTAGACTTCCAAAACCTTTTTAATGAGCAGTCTGGTTTTCACAATGAAAAGTACATCCTTGAATATTTACCCAGTGTATTTTTGTCAGGTACCTTGTTCCTTATGTTTGTATATATAACTCTTAATTTTAAAGAGTCATGCATATCTACCAACAGGCTTGAGAAATTTCCATGTTTTTTATGGAATGTGCTTTCCTCATGGGGAGGGGAGGGCTAGTTGTCTGACACTTGATTTTTTTTTTTCTTGTCTGAATTTGTTGATTGGTTTCATATTAAATGTGTACTAGTCTTTTAATATTTTTTGTATTCACGAGGTGTAAATGGCAATGAGTAAATCATTTTGAATGCTAGTGATCTTGTAATAGAGACCACACATGTGTTTTCAATTAGATTTTTTTCCTTTTTATTTATACTATTTTTATTTTTGAATATTGGGAATCTCAGGCTACTAATCAATCAGACCTCACAGCTTGATTAAAAAAAGTTTGCTTAATTTTTTAACGATAGCAAACTGTTTTGAGAGAATACTCTAAAGCACTGGTCTAAAATATAATTATTTTAGCATCATGAGACTTTTGCTTCTGTTTAATAAACGTCGCTGTAAGATTTGTATTAGGCTTAAGGGAAACTTTTAATAAGTTTTATGCACTTTTGTCTTCTTTATTACCACATAATCCCAATTCATATAAATTGGTGAATATATTTAATTGTATTCCTTGTATTTTTTTCTGAATATGACTAAAGAGATTAAAACTTAATGATCTTTGTGCTTTTTTTGTAGTAGACAGGAATGTTAAAATGATGATAGGTTGACCATGAAAACTATGTTTGTTTTCAGAGAGAACAGGAAATGAGAATGGGTGATATGGGTCCTCGTGGAGCAATAAACATGGGAGGTAGGGATCTGAAGCAAATAGGCTTCTGTAATATAAGACTACAATTCTTTGGGACTGTACATGTTACTCATTGGTACTCTACATTAGTGACATGAGCTAAGAGTAAAGAATAAACGTTTGAATGATAGGTAATATAAAATCGCATCTGTTTTGTTTCTGTAATCTGTAATTGATTTTTGCAGTATCTTATTTACTGTATTTGCACTTTATTATTTTTGTCTTTGGGGGGAGAAAAATTTGGATATTTACAGCGTATGAAAACTGGAAAAGGCAGTGAAGTTTGTTGGAAAACATGAAACAGTTTCTGCTGTTTATAATAAGTCTTGTGGAAAAAAGTGTCTGAATACAAAAGTTAAATATCTATATTTAGTTAAACAGATTTAGAATAGTTCCGTTCATTCTTAGTTTTATTAGATACCTTTTTGGTGGTATGTTTCTTGACAAGAAGTTAAATACTTGTTAGGGTCTAAACTAATAATTTTATCTCAAGTAAAAGCTGCAGATTGTCTTTGATGCTGTCATTGTTACAAACCTAATTTTATTAATTGAATGTTCAAGAATAAACTGTTTTGTATTTGAATCATGGGTGAGCACCGCTTATGTTTCATGCTGAATCAGTCAACTGAAAAGCGTTCATTTAGACTAAGCCAGAAACACTAAAATTCAAGTAGTATCTCTCTTGCAGAAACAATTCTGTTAAAATATATTAATCATAAATATATATTTTCAGTGAACCTCATAATCTTTTATTAAAACAGATGTTGGAATAAACTTGAATAATATTAAAGAATAAAACTGATATTCTTTTTAAACTTTTAAGTATGAACTGTATATCATTAATCTTATGGCTTTAATACCATTTGACTTTTGGTGAAGAAACATTTTTTTTCATTTTCAAAATATGCTGTATTTTACATCTTTTATATTTTGCCTTTCAAAATTATAACAGGCTTAAGAAATTACATTTGAAAAATATATTTTAAATTTATAAGTTTTACATTAATATCCAATGATACATGGTATGATCGAATCCAAATTCTAAATATGTAAATGACAGTAGGCACTTATATAAATGGAAACAAAGATTTACAACTTTAAAGGCATACATTTTAAAGGCAAATTAGGCTGTCATCCAATAAACTAGTAAGAAATTTAAGAAAGTTCAGAAAAAATGAGCTAAAATGTAATGTATCTAAAAAACCATTAAT
The DNA here is from genome assembly GCA_019425775.1 of Rafetus swinhoei. Lineage (NCBI taxonomy): Eukaryota > Metazoa > Chordata > Testudines > Trionychidae > Rafetus > Rafetus swinhoei. The sequence goes on along the minus strand of CM033437.1, from coordinate 44,228,300 downwards.
CTTGGATCCAGTAGACAAAATGTTGAATATGTAATTACATTTTAAAAGGGATTCTGCTTGTGTTTATTAAACTGAATATTCTTCAGTTTCTTATATAAGAGCCATGTTAAGTAAAAGTGGTTAATTTCTTAATATTGTACAAAACATTTAATTGGCAAATCCAGGGTATGCATTATTGGGTACAAGTGTGCTCCTAATTATAAACATAGCCATAAATATATTTTGAACACTTCAGAGCCCTTATTCTTTTTTGTCGTAGTTGTAACTTATAATGATTTATATTGCCTTACATTGCAGCCCTCTTTGGAGAACTTACATGCCACTCATTAAATAGACATTTAAAAACATTTTAAATAATGCTGAAACTGTTATGTGAGGAAGTTTTTGTGCTACCTTGAAGTCTTGTTGACATGGATAAACAGAACTTCCCATGGTGTAGCTCATACACTCCCACAGGTGTGTGCTCATGTAAAAAAGCATAGTCTGCTTTCTTAGTAGTGCTGCAGTAGTGATGCTCTGTGCTGAAACCATAATCCTAGTTGTATGTGCACCTCGAGTTAGGTGTAATACCAGCACTGAGCACTGCCATCGTAAGAGGCAGTGTGCTGCTGCTGTCCGAAGGTTCATGTGTGCCTGATATGACTCTAGCAGTAATATTTTATTTTTATTTTATTTTAAATCTGCTACTCTGGAATAGCAAGAGTTAGAGGATACATGGTATGCTCACAATGATGGATACTGAGAGCAGACTATTCTCATGGACGGAGATGTCTGCCTCTCTCCATTCCATGAACTAATCATACCCATGGATGAGTGAGAAGCTCCTTACACCCTTGGTTATTCCCCACTGTCTGTTGCAGCTTCAGGGAGACATCTGCCAAATTCATGTGGAGTAACAACCCTTCAGAACAGGGATGAGTTCAAACTTTCTTTAATTAAAGATTAGTTCCTCTCCATTAGGGATGTAAGAGAATAACTGGTTAACTGATATTAATTAAACTCTTAGCAGCTGCTGGGAGCCTGCGGAGCATTTAACTATGTAATGGATTTAATTTCAGTCAGTTACACGGTTAGTGGTTTGGTTTTTGTTTGTTTTTTAATTTTTAACATCCCATGTCTCCTATTCTGAATCTTCTAAACAGAAAGTCCGGTAGCACTTATCCCTGCTACCACAGATCGTTTGCAAAACTTTTCCCTCCAGTGGAACTAATATCAAGAGACAGGATGAGTCTGATTTTAGCACTCATCTAGTGTCAGAATCATGCACATACGTAGTTGGGGGCAATAATTACTAGCTGATAACTGTGATAATGAGCACTCAGTGCTAATAGTGTCTTCTAAATATGTATAACAGAAGCAGTATGATGGTGGTTCTGAATGACTTTTTTAGAGTTATGCATTTATTATTATTTCTTCCTAACATGAAAGATGATAATCTAAAGGAGTATAGAAAGAACTTCACTACGTATTTTAGTCCATCAAACATGTTTGATCCTTGGATTGTATTCGCATATTACAGTGATGGACATGGTATATAAAACGCTGAATAGATTAAGCTTAGTATATTTTCTTCTATTTTGTTTATTGTTAAAGAAAATGGATACATATCCTTGCTTGAACAGGATGCATTATCCATCTGAATAAAAACTCTTCCATTCCCATTCTGATATCTCACATCTCATTAATCTAATTTTCATAGCCAAGTTTTTCTTGCTTATAATGCAATCTTGCAAATGTATAGAGTTAGTCTTTTTCTGCTGATTAATTTAATTGGTACTGAAAAATAAATCATCTATGGTAGCTGAATTTTTATTATAATCTTTCGGTCCACCTCAAATTGCTGTTTGTTTCATTTTTGCTTCCACTTTCTTGCCTCTTACTGTTTCAACAAAAGTTTGAATGGTTTAGTATTAAATATTCCATTTGTTTTGTTGTATCTTCATTTCAGAATCAGTGTTTGTAATAATAGCTATAAATCTCTTAAGAAAACAATTGCAAACTTTCCACAATTCAGTACTTCTGTAACAGACCACATTTTAAAAAGAATTAGAAAATTTTGGTCTTCACTATTGCAATTGGCTTGTAATATGGAATAAAGTAGGATGTTGCCTTCTCTGATGTAAGGTACTTGAAACCTAAATGGACAAATGATGAAAAATTTGGTCAGTTGCAAATTGATTTTTCTTATAATTATATATATATATATATATAACTAACTCACAAAATATGAATATATTTATTAAACTTTTGTGCAACACCAGAAATATATTTAGTTGCATACCTTGAGGTTCTCAAAGGAGGAATTTTGTTGTTGTTCAGAAAGCAAGTTGTAGGTTAAACAAGGTTAAACATTTGAGTAACAACTTTAAAATTAAGATGAGTTTAAAAGTAAATTGAGATAAATGTACAGTCTCAAAGAATAAAAACAACTTTTATATTTCAAGTAATAGAAGTTTTGTATAGTTTGGTTTCTTAAATATTACAAATTGTTTGTTGCTTCTTGTAAAATTCAGATAGGACAGCTCTAAGTATAGATTGTTTTGAATAGATGCGTTTAGCCCAGCACCTGCTGGTAACCAAGGTCCTCCTCCAATGATGGGTATGAATATGAACAACAGAGGAACTTTACCTGGCCCTGCATTGGGTCCTGGTCCTTCCATGGGGCCAGAAGGAGCTGCAAATATGGGAACACCAATGATGCCAGATAATGGAGCGGTGGTAATGTATCATTATAAAACTTAATTACTTTGAAAAGTTGTCGTGTCTCATGGCAATTTTTTTGTACCAAAGTTAACTTCACACTAAAGTGACTTTGTAATATCACATATTTTTAATCCAGTGACAATACTTATCTGAACACATTTTAGAACGTTTTTTAAAAAAATATTTTGAGTCTGTTAAAAGCAAATAATAGGTAAATCTTTTATATTCTTAAATTACATAATTTTGCAGAATGAGAACCCTTTTTCATGTTAAAATCTGTTGAGGATGTAAACTAGGAATACTGAAAATCCAGAGTTAATTTTTCCCTGTAACACATGATTATCTTCAGATGGAAATGCAGCAATCAGTGGACCTTTTTTCTAAGACGTTGTCAGGTCCTTACTTTAAATGAACTTTGGACTAAAATGATCACGTTTAGTAGAACTGTGTATGTAAAATCTATCATGTAAAATACATTTCATCTAGCAAAATATTTAATTTTCTTTTAGTGTATCCTGCATGTGTTAAATATACTTAAATCACTGTCTGTTACCTGTTCTTTATGAAACTAAGATATATTTATTGATTTTACTGTTATGAAGTTTATTTTGAAATAACTCCCAATATAGTTGTGATTAAAGGTGTATATGGTGTGAAGATATCTTTGTGTAAAATACTTTAAAAATGATTTTAGTATAAAAACACATTATTACCAGGACACTGCCTTAAACACAGCTAAGTGTTTATGGCAGTGATTACAGTGCTTATTGTGGAACAGTTATATCAGCAAAAATTATGTGGGATAATTGCTGAGCCAGGTTAGGAAAAGTCCTTTTGTCTAGTAGGTCAGGATAACCAGAAACCTGGTCTGGACAGTTGAAATGTACTTACTGAACAATCGAGTCCTAGCCTGCACTTAAAATGAATGGTTATCTTGGCTGTTCCCATCAACCCATGCACCCTCTTTTCCTGTTGTTATCTTTTGGAGACAAACAGCAATCTGTTTTAAATAGCTTTTTCTAATAATACATATTTCCTGTGTTTCTGGATGAATGCATGTCTAAGGGGATGTTCTGGTGATGATATATGAAAAGCAGAATAGGCAATTTACAGTTTTCCATCATAGCTTTGCTGGGGCACTGAAACATGTTAGAAATAATCTAATTTAGTAATCATGTAACTGTAACAATTCTTAGTGGTTACAGAATTACTCAGTGGCCCCTTGGGGTTTGGCTGGCAGCTAGTGCACTCTTTGCCCCACTCCCGGGGAGCCCTCTGCTACCTCTGTCAGAGGCAGCAGTGTGGGGTGGCAGGCAGGAGTAAAAAATTGGCTCCCTGTGCAGACCTGCTCCCTCCTGCTGCCCCTGTCTGCAGAGGGCCCTAAGCCCAGCTTGCCATAAACAGAGACTACTCAACAGCAGCAGCCCCTGTCCATGGGGTGTCCCGAGCCCCCCATGGATAGAGGCTGTTCCAGCATCCCGCGGAGCAGCCTCTTTTAATGGCGAGCCTGGGTCCACCATAGACAGAGTCTGCTCCATGGAATGCCAGAGGCTCCCCTGTGCACTCTTAATGTAAAACTCAGACCAGCGGGCTGGGACTGACCCAGCCTGCCAGTCCAAGTTTTAAATGCCAGAATATACAGGAGTGAGGGGGTGCTGTTGCAGTTAACCAGGACTGCTAACCAATAAGCAATAGCTTATCAGTTAAATGGTTATCTAGCTAACTGCTAACACCCTCCCTACACATAACTGAGTGTTTTTTTTCTTACTCTATCAGCTTCCTCAAACGAAAATTAACTTGAGGAAACAATATATCAGTGTCTCAACAGCTGATTTGGAGAGGTAGATGCAGACAAGAATACATTGCCCGCCTAGAATACCTGGCTCACATTTTTGGCTTAATGCATAGTGGGTACAGAACCTAACTTTTTCTAGTGAGACTGGAGAATTCCTTTCACCCTCAGGTCTTTTTACTATGAGTGTTCACAAGAGCCAGCCTCAATCAGAATTAACTTTTCTGTGGGCCCCAGGTTATTAGATTTTTGTGTGGCCCCTCTTGACTCCTGGCTGATATACCATTGGTGACTCCTGGCTGGCAGCACAGGAGGGCCCAGGCAGGCTACCTATATGCCGTGACCCTATGTTGCTCCCAGAAGTGGCTGGCTATCTCTCTGCACCTGAGAGAAAGTGGCACATATCTCTCTGCACCTGAGAGAAAGGGGACAGAGTGTTTCAGTATGCAGTGCATGGAACCACCACCCCCTTCCTGCCACAGACCACAGAGTCATGCCAGCAGCCATCCACTTCTGGGAGCACTGTGGGACCATGGCATACAAGCAGCCTGCCTGAGCCTTGCTGCGCTGCTGGACTTGTAGTGTTGCAGAGAATCCAAGATCAACTAGTCGATCTCAATTGATGGGTTGGTTACCACTGAATAGATTTATTTTTGTGGGGTTCCCCCTTAGTCCAGGGCTCTGGACTGCAGCCTCGAAAGCCCCTACATTAATCTGCCTTTGCCCCTCAGCAGTGATTGCCATCTCTTACAAATGGGTTGCTTCCTTCTCCATGAGACTGATGCTGTCATCAAGGGAACAAACTGTTGCTACTACACTGATTAAATGGGTCTCAGTGGAGTCAGGTTCTCCAAACTGGTTTCTTAAAGATGAGAGCAAAGGGAAAAAAATGTGTTAACTAACTATTGCAGTGATTCATCAAAAATGTTAAAAATGGAAAACTCCTTATTCTGCTTGCTCAGTTCACCTCTGGAACACTCCTTTAGGGGTGTAAGATAAGAAATTTAAGGCAGGTATCCGGGGAAAAACAAGATTTTATAGTGTATTTAAAAATAACACCCAGACTGTTGTTTTTCTACAAATGGTAATTTCAAATATTGATATTTCAGAACTGTTGAATTTAATGACACATCAGTCTGACAAGCTTAAAGTTGTAAATTAAAACCGCTGACATTTAGAAGGAAATGGAAGTTCAAAGAGCAGATTAAGTGGATGATTTGCTTATCTGGCCCTCTAATTTTAATAATACCTTTTTTGTTTCTGCTCAGACACTTGCTTTTTGTTACATGGTGAAAAGAATGTATCTGGCTAACCCTTGTGTTCTCCTCAGAGTGTTGTTATATAGAGTATTTGCTATTTGGTGGTGGTAAAAAAAAAAAAAATAGAGAATGGGGGATGGAGGAAGAGGAATCCAGTTTTCTTTTTTAAACTTCACATAGACATTCAAATAGATTTTTTTTTTAAGTGCAAGTCATATCAACGTCTTGTGATTGATAGACACACATAATCATAATTTCATTTAAAATGAAACATCTCACTTTGGCTTCCATAAAAGTTGGACGGTCATATTTTCTTGATGCACAACCAAATTTGAGATTTAGAATTTCATTGGACAGATCACTTTAAAAAGTCCTACCTTGGCTCAGACTTTTACCATAGATACTTAAGAGTCACACATCATTCTTCAGTCTAGAAGAAGAAACGCTAATGAAAATAACTTGAATTGGCTTACGATTATCTGAAAACTAAACCAGCAACAAGAGTTACATTATTAGGAGTGTGGGAACCTTGCACTATACAAGCCATTCTTTCATGTCTGGGTATATTCAGTGTTGGCAGATTTCCCTTGATTACAAATAAGTTTTTATCTAAAGTAAATTTTATGTTGTTTTAATTATTTATACAAGTATTTAATTTTATCTCCCGGAAATTGCCTAAAAGGGAAAAAAGGAGTGCTTCAGCATTAAGAATTAGGGGCTAGATTTTCAGATGTGCTCAATTAGCACCCAAAATTTGGCCTCTTCATTTAGGTATCTAAAAGGGCTGAGCTGTTCTGGAAAGTCTGACCTAATATGTAATAGTAGCTATTATATCCACATCATATTTAGAGAAAATTAGTTAAAAGTGATTAGAGTCCTTATTTTGCAAATGCTTATGTTTATTTTTAAATGAGAGTACTTAAAAGTGTAAGTATTTGCAGAATTGGGGCCTAATAGAAGACTTTTAAAGGAGGATTATGGTACCCATCTATATTTATATTAGTTTATATTTAACTTTTAATATGTGCTGGGAGCTAAATACAATATGTGGTCTAGAACACTAATTGATTTTTATTTCATTTAAATCTGTCTGAAAAAATTTAGATGTGTAATATTTTCTGATGGAAGAAACTTTGTTCCTTGAGTCAGTAGTCTTTGGAAACACTGAAGCTACAACTCAATCTCTTTTTTCTACTTTGACAGTGCTTCAGTTTCTGAACAAGCTAGTGAATACAGGAGCATTGAAATATGGGAAGATTCACATAAAATATTTGCTCCCTATTTTTAAATAGGCTAAATAATAAGTATACTGTTACATGGAGAATAAATATGGCTTTGTGGAGTGGCAAGTTTTAGAGTATACATTTAAGTTATATACTGTATAGAAGTGGTTTTCAGTGGGACTCTACTCTTTAGTATTTATTTATTTAATGTACTGTTGTCTTAATTTTACAAAATTGGAGCATAGCATTTAATAAGCTTTTATTTTTACTCTTTTTGAAAAATAACTAATGTAATTGCTCATTTCTTCCTTCTATGTATGATCCTGATTCTGCTGGACTCTCTGCCGAACTTCATGACACCACCACTTGGGGTTTTGCCATTTTTATTATAATTTACATTTGGCTTTTTCCAAATGGACTTACTATTCATTGTACATTGTTAGCATAATGAGAGATTCCCACAAGGAGGCCCATCACAGATGGGTTCACCCATGGTTAGTAGAACAGGCTCCGAAACTCCTCAGCCGCCAATGAGTGGTGTAGCTGCCGTGAGTGGTGGACCTGGTGGCTTTGGTAGAGGAAATCCAGGGGGCAACTTTGAAGGACCTAACAAACGTCGCAGATATTAAAACTTTCTTTCATTCCTTATTGTTTAGAAAATTCAGTGCAAATATCCAGTGGTATGGTATGCCTTTATAATTTTTATCTGTTATCTGGAAAGCAGTTTTACTGTTAATGTAGTCTTTAAAACAATTTCTTTTGTAATTCCTAAACTTTTTTGTATTCCATCTTAGGCTTTGTAGTGTAGAACAGAAATGATGTGCATCATTATGTAAGTCAAATGTGTTTGTGACTTCAGCAAAATATCAATGTGTGACCATGCTGTAAAACTTGTGCAGTTATTTGATCACAATAAAATATAAAACAAATTACTTAAGGATTTTGGAAATGTTATTACAATACTGATGAGGAATTTTAAGTTTAACTTGTAAACAGCTTCGTTTTCTTTCATCTAATTACTTAGGAATTACCACATTAAGTGTGAAGAAAATTCTATACTTAATTAGCTGAAAATGTGTGCAAATAGACCTGCAAGTTTTAGTAATTGTCATGAGTACTTGTTATAACAAGTGATTGAAGCTAATGCAACTTTTGAATGGTATCCCAGAGCTCTTAATGATCTGTAAACATACTGTTAACTATTTCTAACCTTCTTGTATGAACTTAGTCATAATAGGATTGTCAACAAAATATGTTTTGTGTTGAATTTTTCAAATAAATATTTTGAACCTTGGAAAATAACTTCTGTCAGAAGGTAAATCTTCACCTGTGCTTATTTATTCATAAAACACAAGAAACGGTATTAAGGATACTTTACACAAAATAAGGTTTTATCAAAATTAAATTGTCATTTCTGTGCATTTGTGAAATATGGTGAACATTAGTGAATAGTGTGAACATATCCTGTCATAACAGATACCGGCTTATTTAAGGTTTTTTCCTAAATTATACACTGGACAAATGTGTTTCCCCTTCTGGCAGCTGGTCCACATAGTAAATAAGAATCTTCTGCCAATTGCTTGTGAGAAGACACTATCAATGACTTTCCCCATGTTTATTTCAGCCGGGGGGCAATCACCTTTGTCTGTTTAATTTTATTATTGCAGTTACTGGTATTTGCCTACAGTGGAGTATCTAGTATTTTTATTTAGACATAACTGAATATTAATATCAGTTATTCTAGATTTTAAAATGAAAAATAGAGTTCCACCATTCAGTTAAATTTATTCTGGATAAAAATGAATGAAGTGTAAGAATTAAAATCCACACTTCCAGCACAAGTATCCAAGAGAGGTTTGTTGGTGCTAAGTAATGACAGAAATATGGAGAAAGTCTGCTATAATAAACAACTTCTGTAAATGATGGAGAAGAGATGGAACAATCTGTTAGATTATCTAGTCCTTTGTAAAGTCAAGTGGGTCTAAATTTTGGCTGCCTTGCACTGTTTTGTCATGTTCTCTGTGCAATATAGGTATAACCTGCTACCATTTTAATTGGGATCTTTTGCACTTACTTTGCACAGGCATAACCTGTTTCATGAGGGTTTATCTACATACATGTTGCACTGGTTTACAGGTGTGGTTTTATATAGATGAAGTTAAACACTTCTTATTGAACTTATCTTTTAGATAAATCAGCACTGGGCTAAGGGTATGAAACTGCTAATACTCGGACCCAAAGGCAGTGTGTGATGTTAGACTTGATATAGAAGTAAAATTAAATTATAAAATTAGTAATAACGCGGGGTATTAAAAAAATACTTTTATGCATACCATATTACTAAGTTGCTTAAGGGAGATATGCACTGCCACAAACATGGTATAAAAATCAAGAATATTGCTTAGCAAATTTACAGCTATTTTATTTGTAACAACTATAGCTAAATCCATTAGCAACATCTTTTCTCTTAGGCTAGGGCTTTATTTTTATCTAACAGCACAAACTTGATTCAGTTTCTTACAATTTGCTATGGAATATGATTAGTTTGGTTAAAAGTTTGGTGTATTTTTGTTGCATGCTACAAATTGCAAAAAAAAAAAAAAAAAATAATAATAATCCTTAAAAGTAAGCTGCACCCAACCTACTGAGCATATTATTCTTAAAGTTAACATGGTGAGAAATGTTACTACTAGTCCTGTATTAAGTTTTTCTAGTGGGCATTCTATTCATGATGGAAAATGACATTTGTAACAATACTAGTGGAGGGGGAGGGGGAGAGACCAGTGTTGTAGATTAACTTTATCCCGTCTTTTCAGGCTGCATTAATTGAAGATGGCACGTTTTGCCTAAAGATTAAGAAATATATTATTTTTACATTTAATATGGCCAATGATTAATATTTCCAGTGTGTGCTTAAATGTATAATCGGAATGAGAGGCGTAATGAGATCTTCATCAATTGATAAATAAAAGTACACTTAAATCTTTTTCAGTAGGGAGTTTCATTCTGAACATCTTGGCCAAATCCTTATGTATTATTCAGACTCTTGTATGGCCCTCATAACAGTAGTATTTGAACATTTTCCAGAAGTTCATTAAGCCATTTAACAAGGAACTGTCATGTGGTTCTTTCTTTTTTTCCTCTGTCACAAGGAGAATATTGTGTGGGTTTTTTTCATATATGTGCTGTTACACTTTTTGCACTGTCTTTATTAGTAAAAAGTTAGGTCAACTAAGTGCAACTTGCACTTAGAAATGAGTTTTATGATACGTATTAATTCCTGTGGGAGTTAGCTCCAGGGTCTTGAACTGGTCCACCTGAAAAAGTCTGCACAACCATGCAGTGGATAGTTCTGTGATGCATGCAGAGTAGTGCTGTTGTCTGCTGTAGGTGTGCCTGAGCAATAGTGATTTTAAGTAAATTTGTTCAAAACCATTGACTGCCTTAAAATCACATAGATCCTGAATTTGACACATTAATCTATGAGAAGCCATTTTAGAGACTACAAGACAGTTTTGAAGTGTGTGTGGTACCTGGGTTGTTGACCATTCTATGCCAGCTGAAATGTTCTGAATGCTGACTGCTTCGTGCCCAGGTAACATTCTGTAGGCCTTCGGGAAGATGATAAAAGCAGGTCTAACTAAGGCTAGATGTAAAATGGGGTTCTATTTATTTAAAATGGTAAGTAGAGATGACTAAGGCTTCTGGCATGTTGACTGCTGCCTGTTATGACTCTCATTATCGCCTCATTGTTTCCTTTTACTCCCCTGTCTGTCTGTCTCTATAATCTTTTGTTTTATACTTAGATTATAAGATTTTTGTGGCAGGGACAGTCGTTTTGTTCTGTGATTTTGCAACACAACAGGGTCTTGCTTAGGGATGTGAAGGACTAGTCGACAGAAAGAGGCAGTGGGGCGGGGGAAGGGGGAGATGAGAAGGAGGTACTTCAAAGTGGCAGCGCCGTTTGAAGTCTCGGGCCAGACCCCCGGCTCCATGTGGTGCTGCCGCTTTGAAACACGACGTGCAGCCCAGGGCCAGCTGGGGTGTCCCCAGACTGCATGCGGCTTGTGGAGCCTGGGATCACCTGGGGACTCCCCAGCTGACTCCGGGCTCCCTGTGGCACTGCCGCTTTGAAACACTGCAGGGAGCCCTGCATCAGGTTCCTTGTGGTGTTTGAAAGCAGCAGCGCGCGTGGAGCCTGGGATCAGTCACCAGCTGATCCCAGGCTCCACGCGGCACTTTCGCCTTTGAAGTGTAGCAAAAGCTACACTTCAAAGGTGGAGTCTCCCTATCAACTAATCAAAAAATAGTCGATGCAAAATGCATCGACTATTTGATTAGTCAGTCAATGCTTAACATCCTTAGTCCTGCTTCATGATTATGACTCCTAGGCTATACAGCAATATAAACAATAAGTAGTAGTTACATATATTTTTATCCTGCAAAGGAAATGAGAATTGATTAAATCCACATAATAGCTGTCTATGTAATGCCCTTGAGTTATACACGAAGAATCAGAAAGATGTTCCTGAAATTGTTGCCCGAAGTTTTTGAGAGACAATTTATCATCTTGTGGAGTCCTCCAGAGATTCTGTTTAAACAAATCACAGAACTTGGGAGAGACTGCCCATATTACCATACTTTTCATTTTGATAGAATATAACAAACTTAAGAATTTTTGCGTTTTGGAGGCACTGAAAGCTATTCTTGTACTGTTGTGCTGAAAATGTAAAAAAACAACAAATGGTCTGGTAGCACTTTATAGACTAACAAAACATGTAGATGGTATCATGAGCTTTCGTGGTTCGTGGGCACAGCCCACTTCTTCAGATGACGGCTCATCTGAAGAAGTGGGATGTGCCCACGAAAGCTCATGATACCATCTACATGTTTTGTTAGTCTGTACAGGATAAACTTAAACAACAAATGGTCTTATAGACTAACTCAGCTACCCCTTGAAGGTGCTGAAAACTGTTAGTAATAGTTAAATTGCTGCTTTGGAAGAAAAGGAAAGATAGCATCCATACAGAAGAAGGCACAGTGTACATATGTACAGGATTTGGAAGAAATATGTCTGTTCTTACTGTAGCACAATAGTTTATTCAGTTTCCTCTCACTGTTACATGCATTGGTGAATGACAGTGTGGTATACATATGCCACATTTGAGTCTCAGTTACTTTGGTTTAAGAAGGACTGTCTGGTGTGCATATTGCGTTGAATTTTACTTTAAAGTTCATTACTATTTAGTGCCAACCTGTCCAGCTTTCTGGTTCTTGCAAAGGAAATAATTTTTGTGATTTCAGATCCACTAAACTGGATTTCTCCAAAAAAAAAAAAAAAAAAAAAAAAATTTTTTTTTTTTTTTTTAAAACAAGAACATCCTGAAGACCTGCCCAGATTAGTAAAAGTCCCTGATCCTATCATGCTAGTTTTTTTGGCTACATGTCTTTCAAACAGAAGAGCTCCAGTCAGACATAAAGATGCAGTAAAAGTTGAAATGAAATTTTGTAAATCGAAGACTTTTTTCCTTTAATTTACAAGTTTAATATTGTATGAAGGACATGTCCATTTGAACATAATACAAGCCTTGTAATAAGAATAAATAATCTGAACAGGACTTCAAAATATTAAATGTTACCTAGTCCACTAATATAATTACCTACCTCATAACATATACTCTTTCGTTTCAGGCCTACTCTGAGACATTTTCTCTCTACTTCACTGTTGCCCATTACCTAATTTCATTTTTATTTCTTAATCATCTTCTTGGCTTGTAAAAATAGGATTATTTTAATTGGCCTTTCAGTTGATTTCAAATTACAGATTTTTGTCAAGCATTATTTTCTGAAATAATTATTGTATTCTAATTGGAAATAACCTCGAACTGTAAGAGACAGAGCTGTAAGTTTGTATGATAGAAAGTATGAAGTCCATTGTTAGGATGTGCTCCACATTTGCAAAAATAATGCACTTATTTAGAAGAGATGTGCTCTGACTCCTGCTGTGTAATGTAAGAGCTATGTAAGATGTAATATTACTGTGATTTGCCTGTAATGGGGAATGGGAAAATTTTATACAGGTTGTAGGAAAACAACTTTTTTTTATGCAACTGTAATCTGTTATGCATAATCTACTATGTTTATACAACAAGGTGATTGAAAATTCCTTTGAAATATAGTTTTCAAATTTTCAACATGGTGAAGTAGGTTTCTGAGTCGAAGTAAAATAAAATAACTTGTGGTTTTTTCTAGGCTGTTAACTGCTATGCTACCTTTATAGCAAATGTATCTTCAAAAGACTTCATTATGTAGATTATTTTTTTTATTGCTAAAGTCCATTTTAAAATATATATTCAAGTATAGCAGTAAGAGAATTGTATAAAGAAACATGCAGTATTATTTAATTTTGTCTATAACTTGTAAAGAATGTTTAATTTTTATTCCAGAGACTCAAATAATAGAGTTTTGTTCTTTTATGGATTATTTTAATAACAGGCAATGTTTTACCAATGCATTATGCTGATTGAAGAATTAAAGCATAAGTGTATCAGCTGATTTTTTTCTATAAGACATCTTAAAGATCTTAAAAGCATCTTTTCAGTTTGTGACAATTTATGATGTGTGATACTTTAACCATGATTAATCAAGCCTTGAGAAACTTTTAACTAGTAAAACTTCTGTTGTAACTTTCACTATAATAAACTGAATTTTAGATTGTCATAAAAATACTTGTATATTCTGAACATATGGAAAAACTTTTAAACATAGATACATCTTTCATCTGCATTTTCAGGAGAATAGATTTAATAGGTCTTTTCCATCTTAAATGTACTTTCATCTTCAGTAAAAGTTAAAATACGATTTAAACTTTATATTTTAAAGCATTTTTATGTTCATATTTTATAGAATGATTCTCCATTTGTCCCACAGCATTAAACTGCTGTTTAAGATGGGTAAAATTCCTTTTTGTCTCTTTTGCTGTCCCATTAATTGGAACAATCAGAAGAAATATAACCTTGGTATTTCATGCACATACAATCTGTTAGATGTATTTTTTACTTTCGTCACTGGTGCATACCAAATTTATCAATCTAAATAGTTCTGTGTAATTATTTTAGTGCGTTCATATCTAACTCTTGTAGATCTGCTTACTATCAGAAGACAGACTTCTGAGTTAGATAGAACATTGGTCTGACTATCTATGGCTGTTTTCTGTAATACATGTTGTGTGTAATTGATTCTTTTGTTGACCAAGAATACTTATTTCTGCTATCCTGGTGGATGTGGGGTATAAGTGTTTAATATTGTTTTCCATGATGAAAAACATTGAATATCGTGAGAAAAACATAAGCACAAAAAATTTTGTGTGTAAACTGCAAAAAAATGAAAAATAAACAAACATACAATGAAAATAAACCAGAACTGTGGTTTAATTTTGTATTTACATGAAATGTACCCTTGTATACTTTTTGAAGTTTGTCATTCATGAAAGTTCGGGGGAACTAACTGGAGTGAGTGATACATACTGGAAAGAATATCTGTTTGCATAACTTTTCTGATTAGTGTCTAAAATACTTGGTTATATTTAAAAAAAAAAAAAAAGTTAATCTTTGTGTACATTGCCAGGAAATATTTAAAAAAATAAGTACTAGATAAAGAGTAATTGAAACCAATTAAGTATCTGAAAATAATTTTGCTTGGAAACAAATACTGAAATTTTTTACATATCACTTTTCAGGGACTTGTAGGCAGACTCAGTTTCATGGCTGAATGTTTTCTTCCCACATGAATAACAAAAGATTTAAAAAAATGTAGTTTGAGCCTACTCACTGCTACATCCAAACAGTGTGTAATATAAGACTATCCCTACTGACCTTATTATAGTTGAAAAAATGTGAACAGAAGTGGATGCAAGAATATAATTTGGCAGTTAACAAATTTTAAATTGGGATTTTTAATAGAGCAGGGATGTTTAGGGGCCAGGGTCTGCAAATGTCCCAGCCCCCGTGTTCAACCTATAATTTCTAATCATATGGTTAAAAGGGAAACTAAAATATTATTTCAAGTGAGAATGGTTGAAAGAGGCAAACTAAATATAAGTAAATATTCAGCTTTCCATATTAGGGATGTTAAATTATGGTTATCTGACTAATTGTGTAATTGATACAATTTGTACTGAGTACACAATTAGTTGATAAGGACCGCTCTGCAGTCCCAGCTCATGATGGCTTCTGGAGCCACTTACGCTGTGGCTCTGCATTTTAAATGTAAGAGCTGCTAGGCTCTTACTACATTTAAAATGTAGAGGCGCAGCATCCCAGACCAGCGTGAGCAGGAACTTACTCAGTCCCAGCTCATGTTGAGTCCAGCAGTACCTGTTCATGGTGGCCTGCCCTGTCTGCCACAATCAGACTGGTGCCAGAGCAGCCTCTGTTTGCGGTAGCCAAGGTTGGCTGTGGGCAGGGGCTGCTCCAGCAGTAGCCCCTGCTTGCAGCCAGCCGTGTCTGCTGGGAACAGAGACTGCACCAGCCCCTGTTCGTGGCGGCCAGGGCTGGCCACAGCCAGGGGCTGCTGCGGGAGCATCCCTGTGCATAGCTGCCATGAACAGAGGGTGCTTGGCGATAGCAGCCCCTGTCCATGGAGGGGCCCAGCTTCCCAGTGGGACCCCCCGAGGAGAGGGGCTGCTGCTGGAGCAGCTGCTGCCTACAGCGAGCCTCGGCCTCCCCTATCACCAGCCCCCTGCTGGCTCTGATAGAGGCAGCAGGGGAGGAGGCGGCACCATGGAGCCAGTGCTGGGGGGAACTGTCTTTTAATCCAGCTCCCCCCAGCACAGGTTCCTGTCCCCCCTCCCATCCTTGCTTCCTCTTAGTGAGTAGTTGATAACTCCATTTGACTACTTGCCTACATCCTTATTCCGTATACTCCGTACGTGCTTGCCAGTTAACCTAGATAGCAGGGAAAGTTTGCTGTGAGTAGTTTGAGCCATAGAAGATTTTTAAAAGAAACATGAATGTCAATTATAAAATAAATTATTTATGTGGCTAATTCTCTTTGCTCATTTGGGCTCCCCACTATGCCTGCTCCCTTGGTTTTCCTGGTATCCGTATTGGCTACATTAATTTTTTGATTAGCGAATATTAAAACTTCTGCTGAGGTTAAAAAGATACATTTCAAATATTTTAATCAGACTGTTGGGTTATTGTGGTCCAATGATCATATAATTATTGTTTTACAGTTTTTCTATTTTGTTATTTTTTAAGGAGTTAAATATTTTACTTACAAACATCTCAAATGTATGTAACCACTCTTTCCCAGGATTATCTGCATCCACATTATTTCCCTCCTCCTCTTCTTTGGTAATTCATACTATAAAAAAAAATTCTCTGATGGAATTGTGCTTTTGGTGAGCCTTCCTGTAACACAAGATCTAGTGGTCACCAAATGAAAGTAATAAGCAACAGGTTTAAAAGAAACGAAGTACTTCACGCAACACAGTCAACCCGTGGAACTTCTTGCCAGAGGATGTTGTGAAGGCCTAGGCTGTAACAATGTTCAAAAAAGAGAGAGTTAAATTTATGGAGGCTAGGACCACCAGTGGATATTAGCCAGGAAGGGTAGGGATGATGCCCCTGGTCTGTTTTGTCATAAGCTGAAAATGAGTGACAGGGGATGGATCACTTGCTTTGTTCATTCCCTCTGGGGCACCTGTCACTGACCACTGTTGGAAGACAGAATATTGAGCTAAATAGATTTTTGGTCTAACCCAGTGTGCTCTTATGTAGAGATTTGGCTTGCATAAAATTGAAAGTTCTATGCAAAGCAGCTGCTTCACTGTCAAAATGTAGTTCCAATATAGTGTCAAGCAGAAGTGGCCTCTTAAACTGCTAATACATGTGCTTCATGCAGAGATGTTTGTGTGTTCATTAGAAATGATTAAACAACATGGTAATCTAAAATGTAAATATTTTGGATCAGTCCAGAGAGCATGAGTTAGCTGATATCAGCTATTACTAATTTTCTTTTTTGGGTAGATTGTCCATCTGTTTGGCTGAAACTGTAAAACAGCTGTTCTCAGTCATAGGTAAGAATCTTTTTGCCTGTAAGTATCCTCAGTGATCACAGCAAATAAATGATTTGTGACTAATTGCAACTTCTTGCATTAATAGTTCAGTACCTATTGTGCAGTAAGAACCATGAAAATCATGTACTGTTTAAATCAAGCTTCAGGGAGTAGCCGAGTTAGTCTGTATAGAAAAAAACAACAAATGGTCTGGTAGCACTTTATAGACTAACAAAATATGTAGATGGTATCAAGAGCTCAAGTGGGCTGTGCCCACGAAAGCTCATGATACCATCTGTATGTTTTGTTAATCTATAAAGTGCTACCAGACCATTTGTTGTTTAAATCAAGTGTCTTTTCAGTATTATCAGGCTGATCCTGGCTTAGAAGTGAGTGGATGAAAAATGTGTTGAGTGTTTGTCCCATTCTTCATCTTCAGATGTCCGCATTATAGAAAAATCATAAGTGGTACTGTTAATGTCAGACTAAGCAGAGGCCACGAATTAAAGGCATGGAGAGTTAATTAACTAATCTGTAATTGGTGCGTCCAGGATTTGCTTGTGTTCTAGCTATAGCACCGAAGCATACATATTCACTGCCTGCACTTTTATTCTATCTATTGAAAAAAATGAGAATTTGATATTCAAAATTTGCAATATATTATTTGTCAAGAATGCTAAAATTAATGTGAACTGACTTTTGTGTAAGAAATATAGTAATGTTAACAAGTGAATGATTCATAGACTCCAAGCCAGAAGGGACCATTGTGATCATCTAGTCTGACATGGTATCCCTGGACATATTTAGGGGATAAAGTATATAACAGGTAAGATACAGTTTTAATCAATTTGAAGAAAAAACCTTTTCAGGAAAAGTTACAAGAAGAGAACTGCGTATATTATGTAGCATTAGTTTTATGCCCTCTATTTTTGATGCAGTTTAGATTTCAGACTCCTAGAATTTACTGTACTATCTGTAAGTGTTCTGCATCTGAACCTTTTTGGAATAAATAATACAAAGAATGATATTTTTGGTATAGTATTGGGGAATGTAATTATAATTTTTCAAAGTACAATATTTAGAGATCATATATCATTTATAAGAATTATAATGGCATATCAACTGATAAATTATTATAATAGTCACATTAGCAAATACACATTTTAAGTATTTTGAATTATAGTAATGAAAGTGATATACAATTTAAATTAACGTTGGCATGAGCTGTGAATATTGTTGAAGTACCTTTATAATGTCAGTTTATTGTTGCATTATGTCAATCTGATGTCTCTGGTTTTCTTATGTTCTCATTTTTGTGTTACTGCAATTTCAGCACAATTAACTGATGTACAGTGAGTCCAGTATACATAAGTCCTCCTCACCCATACTGTTGAATGCTAATATACTAGTGTGCAGTCAGGTTTGTTGATTGAATTTGAATTTCTAGCCAAATAGACTTGGACACAAAACAAGTTTAAAAATTGAATAAATAAGAAATGCATCATTCACCATTTTTCACCATAATAAAAATTAAGAATTAAAATCAAGCTATGTTAAGATATATAACTTCTTAATATGTATAGATATAATATACCCTGCTGATTAGCAAAAGGAAGCACTAACTGGCATAAAAGCTATAGTTAGTAGTAAATCAACATGTTTTAATGGTCCCCAACCAAGGAACCGTTATTTAGGAAAACAATGTACCAGTGCACAAGATTATTTAAATCAGTGATGATAATGGGGAGTCATATATCTACTATGCATTTGAGAGAGTGTGTCTGTCTGTTCAGTAATTCCTTCTAAATGGTAAGAGCTAGAACCATCAGATTCGGTATACAGCTTCCTCTTACCATAACTTTAATCAGCTTAAGGATTTGGTTGTGCCAGTGGGATTGCTTCTCATAAAACTAAGCAGGTGAAAGAGGCTGATTGTGGGTGCTCCCTGTCTGCCCAGTTCATACAGGGACATTGTTTCGTCATGGAGAAAGGGGAAAGTGCACAGTTTGCTGCATTCCTCACTCTGATTGGGAAGCACATTGTTCAGACAAGTTGTGCATTTACTTTTCTTCCTGGACAGGGCCGGGAAGAGGAAGCAGCCTTGGTATGAATCTGGGAGGGGAGGGGATTTTCTTTCTCTCTCTCTCTCGCTCTCGCTCGCAGAGCCCCTCCAGACCCCACAACCTTGATTCCTGCATGCCCCAGACTGTGCCCCTTCAAGGCCCTGAGGAACGCTGGGTAAATGTGCTATTATAATCATAAACTATAATTAGAGTTTAGTTACTTTCACCTTTAAAAATGAGAAAATAATTGAGGATGCTATGTGGACTAGGATGATCCACTGCACAAAGCTAGTCTATATAAAATCTATTTGAGGGAATAATAATACATGTTTGTAGTTGTGGGATTTATGAGATTCACTGACAATGTGCAGTGGTACTTGGCTGTTTCATTTTGTTTTAATTAGGAAATGCCACGTTAGATTGCAATGGGATTTTTCATTGTAAAAAGAGTTGACGAATCTCTGTATCAGGAGAACTAAAATCAGGAGGTCCGGTGACCATTTATAAGTCTGAAAATTTACCAGTTGAGTAAAATTGCAATTACTGTAAAATCTCGAGTATAATGCGCACCTATGTATAATGCGCATCTGCCTTTTAAAGATCAGAATTCTTGAATAAACTAAACTCTTATCTATAATGCGAACCCCCATTATACTCGAGATTTTACTGTATGCATAGGAAGGAAGGGGCTCGTGCCTGCCGGGGGAGTCTCCCCCGCCCAGTTGCTGGCGTGCCGAGCTCGTGCCTGCCAGGGGAGCGTCCCCCTCTCAGCTGCTGGCGTGCCAAGCTCGCGTCTGCCGCTCCCCCTCTTCCCCCCAGCTCATGTCTGCCGAGGCTGTTTAAAACTTTTAAAAAAAACCTCCTATAGATAATGCGCACCCCGACTTTGATGCTAAAATAAATGGGAAAAAAGTGCGCATTATACTCTAGATTTTACGGTAGTTATGTCAATATCTCAGGCAGTACAATGTCCTTTTATAGTAATTAAAGCATACTTTGAAATGGGGAAAGCAGAATGTCAGAATCAGAAAACAATTGCATTTAAGTGGTGGTTGCACTTACTGAATATTGTGATTCATTTATATTCAGTGTTTCTAGTCTTGGTTTAAATAAGACTAGATGAGGATTTTTTTTATATTTTTCTTCATGGCATCATGCCAGAGTAGAACTAACGTTGTTTGGCTGCCTTGAGTGTACAATTGTGTGCTTTAATGTGTTGGATTTCTTTAAAGTTTAACTTTGACATGCTTTGGGATAATTACAGCACTCTTGTAATGTTTTTACCCTTAAATTATGATATGTGATCATAATTTTAGGGGCCTAATCTGTTAAACACTTAGGCTCTGCTTATCTTTACTATAGTAGTAAATTTATGCATGAATGTGTTTGCAGGATAAGGCTCTTAATGTATAGCTTTCATCTGGGATTAATTGTATATTCATATATATACAATTATATATTATATCATATATAATATGTGAGCGTATAAGCCACAAAAGGAAGAATTATAACAAATATACAGTTTTTGCAGCACATCAGAGCCTTAAATCTTTCACTGGTCTGGCATTGACTATAAAGTGTCTTGAGCTTTAAATCAGCATAACCGAATGGTCAGAAGGGAGACTTCCATTTTTTTTGGTGGAAGGATAGAATTTTGTTGTTGTTGTTGTAGTTGTTGTTTGAAGACTGATTTAAAAAAGTCTCTGTTATACAGGCCTAGTGGATAGAGCACAGGACTCAGGAGACCTGGGTTTTGTTACCAGCTCAGCCACTGGATTTCTTGTCACACCATGGGCAAGACATTTCCCAACTTTTGTACCTCAGTTTTCACATCTGTAAAATGGAGATAATGATACTGTGATCTCATCTGTGAAATGCTCTGATATCTAATGATGAAATGCACTATATAAAAGCTAGGTGGTGCTTGTTTATTAGATAATTCAAAGGGGTTGGAGTAGTGGGCAGCTGTGGAAGAGGAGGTCAAAATGCATGGTAAATACAGTTTTATCATATGGTCCTGCAGGATATCACCTCTACCTATGTATTCTCTGTATGTATCTGTG
Source organism: Rafetus swinhoei (assembly GCA_019425775.1). Lineage (NCBI taxonomy): Eukaryota > Metazoa > Chordata > Testudines > Trionychidae > Rafetus > Rafetus swinhoei. The sequence continues at coordinate 44,207,137 of CM033437.1, read as the reverse complement.
TTATACCTTTTTGTGAGTGTATGTATATATATTTTATCATGTTAATTGAGGTAAAAAAGAGGTGTGAGGGGTTTTGGTGTGCTAGTTTTGTGCACCTCTGTAAAGTTAATATTAGTACTTGTTTCTTTCTTCATGGATTTTAGTGAAATGGATAAAGAATGGTGACGTATAAGGGAGAGATGAAGACACAGGCTGGAACCATGCTGTAAGTCAAAGGGCTGAATTCAGAACATGTAAAATTGAATACATATGCTCTATAGAAAAGTGGCAAGTCAATACCACTTTAGAGAACTCTTCACCTTTTTAAAGAGACAGACACAGCACAGCCCTATTATCACTGTGGTGTTCTTACAAGTGTCCCAGCTGAAGTGATTGTTGGAATTCCACGTAGCTCTGCAATAGCACTGATACTATGGTGAAAGTTGTGATTGGAGACTTCCAGAAAGAGAAAAAATATAATTATAAATTCACTTTGTCAGAAAAATGCCTCCTTCAGAGTTGTAGGTTTGGAAAAACTAAGGTATACTGTTAATTCTCCCCTTCCTTTAATGCTAAAAAGTTTCTGCCAATAACTAGTAATATGACATCATTCTTAAGTAAGTGATTGATTCAGTTAAATAGAAAATACAAATTGAACTGATTACTGTATCCTAGTTATATAAAAATGTAGATAAATGGAAGATGTCAGTAGACAGCTCTCATGGGTTGAAAATTCCTTAAATTATTTCAAGGCAAAACCCAATAAACTAGTATTACGATTTTATCAACTCGTTAGGTTTTAAAAACATCTCATACAATAAAGAAAGGGTAGCCAGACTGAATGACACATCTCAAGTCTTCCAATAAAAAAAATGAGGTCAGAGTTAGGAGTTTCTTTTCATTCTCCAAAACCTAATACAGTACTACACTATGTTTTTGACATTTATATTTATTATTATTTTAGTTTATATAAGATCTTGATGGTGATAGAATTTCTGCTGGTCATTCGCTTCTATAGTATTTTATACTGCCTACACTAGACAGAAAAAGAAATAAGTCTTAATTACCACTTAAGAGTAAACATGTTAAAAGTGAGCAGGAATATGAATGAAGGGAGCATAAAGCTCATTGAAAGATTTGCTATTTTTGCACTGTTCCATGGGAGACTGATGTGGAAAAAACAAACCATGCTGGAAACTTGATAGCAGCTTTATGTTCTATTCACTTTCCAAAGAAATCAATGTATCAAGATAAACAAGGCTGTAGATTTCATTCGTTCTGATGGTTCTTTTATGACCTCAGCTTAGCCTGAAATAAATTTCTGAATTGCAAATTCTCTGTGCCCTCACAGCAGAAATGTTTTGAAAATGTATGACAATGCCTGCTAAATTATACAAAAGTATAAGATTGGAGAGCTTTCCTTAAGAACATCAGAATGGCCATACTGGGTCAGACCAAAGGTCCATTCAGCCCAGTACCCTGTCTGCTGACAGTGGCCAATGCCAGGTGTCCCAGAGGGAGTGAACTGTACAGGTAATGATCAAGCGATCTCTCTCCTGCCATCCATCTCCACCCTCTGACAAACAGAAGCTAGGGTCACCATTCCTTACCCATCCTGGCTAATAGCCATTAATGGACTTAACCTCCATGAATTTATCTAGTTCTCTTTTAAACCCTGTTATAGTCCTAGCCTTCACAACCTCCTCAGGCAAGGAGTTCCACAGATTGACTATGTGCTGTGTGAAGAAGAACTTCCTTTTATTTGTTTTAAACCTACTGCCCATTAGTTTCATTTGGTGGCCCCTAGTTCTTACATTATGGGAACAAGTAAATAACTTTTTCTTATTCACTTTCTCTACACCATTCATGATTTCATATCCCCCCCTTAGTCTCCTCTTTTCCAAGCTGAAAAGTCCTAGTCTCTTTAATCTCTCCTCATATGGGACCCGTTCCAAACCCTTGTTTTGCAAAAAGGCAGTGTACAGTGAAGATTAGTAAAAGGGTATCTACTAAACATTAGCTTTCACATCACTGTCTGTTTTACATCCTGCTTCATAAATATCTGGGTTTTTTAAATGTATAGCTGAAACATCTTTTAATAGTGGCCCCATGTGTGCTGCATTTCAGCAGCACTTAAGCCCTGTGCCTCTGATTGAAAATTTTTGGTAGCAGTGCCTACCCTGCCTTGCTAATTTGCCTCCCACAGATTCTCATGCCTGATGCTGAGGCTATATGGGCAGCATAAGCAAACTGTCTTTGGTTCTCTCTGAGCTTCCTGCGGAGACTCACATGTGCCTGTTCTCTAATATTTAGCTTTTACTCACCTAGTTATCTTATAGCAGGGATAGGCAACCAAGCAGGTTGATCTGTCCCGTAGCTGCCCTGCCCCTCCTCTGCTCCCAGGCCAATCAAGTCCTGGGGACAGGGGAGCATGCAAAGTCTCCTCACCCACCCCCAAACCAATCAGGAACTGTGGGCGGGAAAGCATGGGAAGTGTCCTGGTCCTGCTTCTTCTGCCTGAGGCCCCACTCCTTCTGGGGCAGCCTAGGGCCACTTCAGAAGTTTGTGGCACAAGCCTCACTTCAAAAATGATTGCTTACCCCGCCATATAGTGATAGCTATTGGAACAATTGTTCCATTTGGCTGTTTTTCATTAAAAAGGCCAAACTCTTATTCATAGGCAGTTATGTAATGAAGAGATTTCCCCTTCCTAAGTTTTCATTAGTTTTTCTTGGGACTACTAGACTCCTATTCAAGAGGTGTCTCTCCTATTGTGAAGCTTTTCCAATAAGTGATGGATGCTCTCGGTGCCTCCATTGTCTGGTTGATATTCATATACTCCGTAAGTGCAGGTTCTGCACTTCCTTCAAAGATAGATTGTTGGAAGTAGGAGCAAAGGACTCTTTCCCTCCCAAACACACGCCATCACCACATAGATCTTCCAATACAGCCAGTGCCCCATTCGCATTGATGTCTGTCACTGGAGACTGGTAGAGAGGTAGGCAGCGCTGCAGCACAGGGTACATCTATGATACTGAAGTCCTTATCCACATCTGCCTTTTAAGCAGGAGGAAGAAAGGAATGTATCTCCAAGAAGCTGGTTTTCACCCTCTCACAAGAAGGCTACTGAGACTTCAGTTCCCAAGGGGAGTTCCAGTCACCTAAAGCAGTGGAGTTGAAATATCCAGATCCAGAGTGGCAGAAAAAGGGTTGAAAAGAGCAGGCTCCTCCCTGAACAGAACTTGGTGCCAATGATGAAAAAAACCCAGCAGTACCAAAGGTTGATCATCTACCTACGATATTCAGGGAATCCCATACCAAGTGCTCAGTTCCTGTTGCATCAGTATCAGAGCCATCCACCACAGGTTCCCACTCGGCTTAGCCTTTGATACTGTTGGTTCCACAAGATACTAGGTAACTTAAGGATCTGATGATACCTTCTGAGACAGGGTGTTCTCAGATAATGAGTGCTTCAGGTTTGTCAGTGTCAAGGCTTTCTCAGTCACCAACCTCTCTATCTCTTAGAGTATCACACTTTCCCTTGTCTACTTGGCAAGCTGAACAGCTATCCTCCCCGCTTAGTGTGTGTGGAAGAGGACTCGTATTATCAAATTTTAGTGTAGGGTTCTCCCTATTTTAGGACACATCACTCTCTCTTCTATACTGATATAGTATAGGAGGATAGACCTCAAATGATACTCACATGACAGGAATACAGATGGCTGCCTTCACTTATGCCATGTGGTCCCCCTGAGTGGTCTTGCTGGGATTGAGGGGCGTTCCGTTGTCAACAATTTACATCAAGGTCCTCGCAATGCCAAAACAGAAAAGCCCATTCTCTTAAACTCTCTTTACCACCATCTGTACATTAGAAAGAGATCTTTGAGGGAGATGGCACCTAGTATTTACTAGTATTTCCTCATTTCCCTGTGAAGCTGTCATGCTCCACTACCTTCTTTAGCTGATGACTTCAGGCTGTTTCAGATACTTATGAAGCATATTGCTGATACACTGCAAGTTCTCTTAAGGGAGGTTCAGGAATGCTACCATAAACATAGATGTTGAAGTGGGTAAAATATGTATTAAAATTGCCATTCCAGTGAGTGAAGCACTTATGGAAACCACTAAGATTGTTTGGCAAACACCTGCTACCCTGCTGCCTACCTATAAGACTCTGAATAAAAAGTATTGTGTTCTGACCTGGGAATCACATAAGACAGCATATTCTGTCTTCACTGTGGTGATTGAGAAGAGTATCTTGGCTACAGATGTTAGACTTTCCAAGAGAGGTTCAGGGTACCACCGAAGACCTCCCCATAGACAGTCTCAGACCGTTTGCAGACTTGATGGATGCATCTCTCCAGATTTTTAACAACTCAAGAGGCACGCTGTGATGCCCAGGAATTTATAGATTTGTAAATAAAAGGAGATTTAGTAAGTCTGGGACTGAACAAAGGGCATTACCAAGTCCTGTATTCAACATACCATAGACCAGGAATAGTCAGTTATTTTTTGTCAAGGTCCAAATTTCTTGGTAAAGATGTAGTCAAAGTCCAGACTGCAGAGAAGAGTAAAGAAAAAATGTGGGGTCTATACAAAAGCATCTCGCAGTCTGGATTTGGCCTGCTTCTGCCATAGATCCTTTGAATCTCTAGCCAACACACGAAGATCAGGGCTTATGTCCACCAAATGATAGTTTTGATGGCTTGGTTGAGTTTCTCAACCATCCAGTTAACAAAAAGAATGGAGGGTGGAAGTCAATATTGGACAAATATGTAAAGCAGCAAAAATTGAGTGTGGTGACCCTGGCAACAATAATTCCTTCAATAGAAGTAGGTAATTTGTAAGTTAAAAGTCAGATTTATTAAAGCTTATTGTCATGCCATCCTTTTTGTTTTCTAATAAATAACACTACCAATACAGGGTGCTCCAGTTAGGCCTATCTTCATTACTAGGGTGTTTTCAAAGATTCTGGCAGTAGTTGCGACTCACCTACATTGGGTATACGTGTTCTTCCATCCTAAACAATTGGTTGATCAGGTGCACACCATATCAGGAAGGGTTGATGTCAGTAAAGATTGTGTATTCCCTTTTTCACAGTAGGGTCCTTCAAATCAACCTTGAAGTCCACTTTGACTTCACTACAATGTCTAGATTTCATAAGAGTTTCCCTGGATGCAGCAACAGGCAGAGCTTATCTATTGTTGAGCAGATTTCTCACGCTAGTGAATCTCATCTCAAAGTTTCAGGGATTTCTCCAAGTTAACAGTAAGAGATTGTTTTCAACTGCGGGGACACATTAGCTGATGTCTTTATAGTGCAGTGTGCCTGATTACACCTCTAAAATCAACAGGGGTGGCTTCAGTTTACAAACTAAGCAAACAAGACTAAAGAGGCTACTGTCTGTTCTCCATTAGATTCTGCAATCACTCAGCTGGTGTAAAGACAGACCAAACCTTAATAGGTGTTCTGCACTTGCAGATTCCTCCTACTGGAGTGATAACATCAGATACTTCACTTTTGGGTTGGGTGGGCTCATAAGGTACAGAGAAAAGGGCCATTATAAGAGCAGCTTCTCCACATTAATCTTTTGGAATTGAGAACCATCAAAAATGCTTTCTTCCCCATACACCACTACAACTATGCATTCATGTATTATATCATTCGGCAAGGAGGTGCACTTCTCCCAGCTCTCTGTGTAGAAGCAGTAGAACTCGTGGAATTGCTTCATATCCAAAAACAGTCATCTCAGCTACTTTCTTCACATGATATTCTTATCCTTTGGGTTCCCAGAGGTCAATTTGATTGCCATAGCAGCCAATGCAAAATGCATCAGGTATTGCTCCATAAAAAGGGTTCAGTCCTCAATGCATGGGAAGCATGTTCCTCATCTCATGGACAAACGGACTTCTCCATAACCACTTGTACTGTTACTATTAAAGGTTCTCAACAAAATCATGCCATTGTGGCCAGGACAGGACTGGTCTCCCTAGTTGATCAATTTTACCTCTCACTCTTTGTAGAGGCTACCAGTCAGTCCTTTTTTACTGATGCACAGTGCCTGTCAATCCCTTCATCCTAACCAGCAGATTCTGAGACTACAAGCATGCTTCCTCAGTGGTTTCAGTAATAGCAATACCTTGTTTGCCAGAGGTACCAATACCTTTTATTAAATATTAGAAAAGAATCTGCAAGAAATACCTCTAGAAAAGGAAATGTACTATTTTTGGTGTAACCAATCAGATGTTAACTCACTCCCTTCTTCACATGGTATTGGATTACCCTATTGGAACTGAAAACATTTGACCTTTCTTTAAATTCCATAATAGATTTTCACACACCCATTTAGGGCTTTTCACTCTTCATTTGCTCTGCTATGGCAAGATGTTTATCACCTATCTCCCCACAAAACAGAGATCCTAGCTGGGACATGAACCTAGTGCTTACTTGCCTTATGTAACACCCTTTTGAGCCACTAACTACATCTCTTTAGTAGATTTATCAAAGAAGAAATCTTCCTGAAAGCAGTGATTTCTGCCTGAAGTGTAAGAGAATTGGGGACCTTAACGGCAGATACAAAATTTACAGTATTCACCTGAGAGAAAGTGTAACTAAAGGCACTTAAGATTTTTTTACCTTAAAGACACCTCATAATTTTATATTAAATCAAACCATTAATCTCGCTATACTTTTCCAAAAATCACACTGGACTACTTAGGAAACAATATTCAGTTCAGTAGGTGTTACAAAGGCATTGGCCTTCTACATCATTAAGACCAAACCATTTAGAAGATCCCTTAGACTGATGATTTCTATTGCTGACAAAGAGAAGGATTTACTAACTTGGAAAACAGGTTATCAAAATAGATCTCCAGTTGTATTAAGATTTATTGTGATAATTCATATTCAGTCCTCTTTGTGAGGAGTAGCACATTCTACAAGAGTACTATACTACATTTATAGCCTTACTTAAGGATGCACCAATTGCAGACATCTGTAGCATGGCAAGTTGGTCATCTGATCCTATTTTGTCTAATTATGCTTTTGGTATGTGCAGCAAGATCAGATGTTGCTTGTAGGCAATGCAGTTGTTTTGTATTGGACTCTGCTCCAAACCTGCTACCTTCTTAATGGGGAATTACTCAATAAAGGAGAAATTCTGAGATCATTGTAGATAACATTTTTGGAAGTGCTTATAGTGACACTTTCATATCTTGTGCAACAATAGTAGTTTGAGATGTCCCTATATTGCTCCATTACCCACTCTCCTTCCCCTCTGTTTTGGAGTCTCCCTTGTGGGTCTTTGCAGTGGAAAAGGAATTTAGAGCAGCATACTACTGCAGGGCATAATCTTGGCACAGGGCAGAAGGCTACGTGGGGTGCACATGCAGGGTGAACGGGCACTACTACCAAAATCTCTGACAAAAGGCTCAGGGCACAAGTGTGCCTAAAGTGGAGCACAAGAAGGAGGCATATCTCTAAAAACTCCAAGTTACTGCTCAAGATGAGTAACAACTTTGAAGTATAACCCCTTCTGTGTGGCTAAGACAGGTGTGAATAGTATAATTGAATTGAAGTACTAATACGTGAGCATTTTAGATTGAGAACTTCTCATATTTTGAAAGTAAAATTGCATTGACTGCTATATTCATTACGAAATAATGCTTAAATAATTCTGCACCTCGTTCTTGAAATATTTCAGTCTGTGTAATAGGCTTACATATTTAGGCCTGGTAAGTTGATGTTGGATGAAGGATGATTTTGTGTTTAATGGCATCAAACTGGCAGGCAAAAGACTTCTATTCCCAGCTCTGCCACATACTTGCTGTGTCATCTTGTGCAAACCAGACCTTTTGCTTCAGCTTTTGCCAGTATGATAAAACTTATCAAGCTGCTGTGTTTGAGGCTTTTTTTTCATAAACTGATTCCTTTTAAGATGAGAATGGGCCATTATGGTTTTAAAATTTCATCAGTTCCTGCATGAGACCTAGTAATTTGTGCTTGAACTAGAGTGTATCTTTTAGAAAGTCATCAAACATTCTAATTCAGGTCTGTAGAATGCATTAAGATGCATAATATTATTAATACTACTACTTTACTATTATTATCTGACCTTAAAAATCACTTTATTCCTATCATTGTGCTTTTGCATCCTCAATTATGACTTGATATTAGTGTTTGTCTCAAACTTCAGAAACAGATTTTTAAAAATGGATTTCAGAAGTTATTCCTAACTTATAGTTAAATTGGTTAACAATTTATACCTATTAAAATATTTTTAAAATAGTTTGAACATTGATTTCTGGTTCTAGAGGTAGTGGAAATTCTACCAGAATTGATATCGGGGGGGAAAAATGCATGATGATAAACAGTCGTGAAGTTGCTCTCATAGCTCACAGCTTGCCAATCTGTAAATAAAGCACAATATAAACCTGAGCACCAACCTTTTCTTTCTGATGTTACCTTGGACATTCAATTCTAGCCATAATATTTCACAAAATATCCATACTTCATCACTTTTTCCTTTTAGTAGTGCTGTTTAGATGATGGTCCAAGGCTGAACATCATTTGTTCCAGAATTTATACTAGTGCATTTTTTATCCCCTGGAAAGTCTAAACACAAACATGTATATGCCTCCATCCCAATGCCATCCCAACAAAATGTGTATTTTGACCGTTTCTTTGAAATATATATTTAATTTTTTTCTGTTTGTTTTTGGAGTTTTTGTTTTGTAAGCTATTGGGTAAATCACATCTAGATGGACCTATAAGATACAAAAACATTTGTGGCATATGCTGCCATTTTTTAAAGATGCTTGTGTATTTTTTGTGGCTGTCTTGAAATATTGGCTTAGTTCCTTGTTTTAGATCAAATTTACAATTTTGTCCTTACAAGTTGCATTTTGGATTTTAGTAGAAGATTTAAATAGTTATTGTGTGCTCATCTCATGATAAAGAAATTAATTTTTATGAAATGACAGACTGCATATGCTAGTGAAGCAGTGATAGGAATAAAGGACTTCACTGCAATGGAAATACTTCCTTTCAAAATATAGGTCAACTAAGATTTAAAATTTGGGGATTTTTTTCACCCATCTTCATTGGCATAAATCATTATATGCCTGCTGCTATAAGTGTGTTCCCTAACTATTTTCCTTTTCATGAAAGTGTATGTGTATTTTCAATATCTCTATAGCTATTACAAATTTTAAATTAAGGATTTAAGAGATGGAGGTTCTTTGAATAAAACTTTTTGAATTTGTTTAACGTTACAAAGACATGCAACACAGCACTTCTTTGCCCTTCACCCAGAACATTCATGTCATGGTTTAAGAAGTTGTAGTCCCACAAAGATTTTTCAAATCTGCTGACATTATTTTGGAAGAGGATGTTAGGACATGGTGTCTGCTTCAAAATGACAGGTAAGAAAAAACACACAGGAGGGAGTGGGGGAACATTGAATGTGTTTGTATAAAGCAGCAATATGAAAATATTCTGAAAATTATTTTAATACTTTCACATTAAAATGTCTTTAAATAACTTAAATATTTCTTACTTGTATACAAATGTCTCAATTTGTGATGTACAGATAAACTGAATTACAGATAATCTGAGTTTATCCCATCAACTGAAATTTTGTTTCCCCAAATTTTATAGTTTTCTGAAATTCAAATAAGTCCTCTTAGCCATTCAGACATCCAGGGTTCAGTTACACTTAAATACTTTTTGCATGCTGGAAACGTGGTGATAGTTTTGTGAACTTTACATAGTGTTATTAAAGTGTAAATATAAGCTAATGTTCTCCTAGTCTTTGTCTACATACAAATCTTGCATCAGTTTTACTAAAATCAGTTTTAAAATTAATGCAAATAGGTACACAAATTCTCATAGAATTACCTCAGTCTCTTTACCAACTACCTTATATCAATATTGTTTCACTTGATAAGGGATTGTTTAAAATTATAATGTAGAAATCAGTTTTAGGTCAGGTTTGCTGTTTGTAGAGTACTGAACAGTGAGTGAAGTCCTGGTCATGACTAGGACACCTAGATGCTACAAAAATACAAATAATTAATAATTTAAGTATGTCCATGTTTGTGCTAATTTAATTAAATCTATTTGAAAGCAGACTTTAGGGCAATCAGTGCAAATTCTTCTGTTTGTAGATTACACTTTAGTCTAGGTTTCTGTAACTGAGAAAAACTTATCCTAAAATGTACTGATTTATGTTTCACGTGAATCTAGTTAAGTCACATCTATAACTCAGAGTGTCTGCAGGCGAGAGATTGCCATGTTGGGGAGAAGGTTGCATATTCTCAAACTCCCTCTTTGAGCAACTTTGTATTTCATAGCTGACCGGTAATATTGTAAAATATAATATGTGTGTGTACAGTTAGCAGTTAAGTGCAAAACTGATTGGTATTAATCACTGAGTGTGACCTTTCTGAATGGGGAAAATCTTATTCAAGATACCATTATCACAAATTAATAGCATGGAAATCATATCAAATGCTTTAAAAAAAATTCTCTTGAAAGTTCCCTAGTACATAAGTAAAGTGTATAAAGAACTTCTATTGTTAGTTCACACTGCTGTTTTCTAATAATTCCAACATATATTTCTAATGAATGATTAAAAAAGTCACTTGGTGATACATCAAAGTATTCCACAGAACATTTTTTAAAGCAACAGTCTGACTCAAATTTTATTTACTCAGGAGAATAAACCAACAATTCAGATTAATTTCTGCCAATCTTGAGATCTAGTAGACCCAGATCCAAAATTTACCCTTTCAGACCACTTGTTTCATATACATTGATATACATTTATTTTAAAATCTATCTTTCAGTTATATTTATAGACAGCTTAAAATTCATAAAGCTTTCTGTAAATATTATATCTTGTGCCATATCTTCATTACACATCACATGGCAAATGGAAATCTTTGTGATGCAAACGTAATTGTCTTTGCTTTTTCCACTAATCTGTTAGTCAATTTTTTTAATAGTTTATTTTTGCTGATCAGATCCAAAGCCCATTGCATACAATAGGAGACTTTCCATTGACTTCAGTGGGCTTTAGATCAGGCTCTAAAGGTAAATAGAGTAGTTTTTGCTGACATTTGTAAGATACATGGTCTGACATCTAGAAACACGTTGACTACAAGTAAACAAATTGTAGGACTTTTCAAAAAATATTTTCAATGTCCAAAAATGTACAGGCTTCTGAAAATTCATTTCTGACTTTAAATCTGCATTAAGTTGAATTATGTTGCATAAAGCTTTGCAGTTGCTGTGTTTCAGGTTTCATAAATATTTTCAAATGTAAGTACAACTATCCTTAAGAAAGTAATTGCTTTAAATCCTGGTATGTCTAAAATATGAATTAATAAAAGGCTAAATATAGTGAATGAAATCTTTCCCTTGAACACACAGTCTTTTATTCTTCACTGACATTTGCTTTAACATTATTAAATCTCCTCCCATTTCTTCATTCCTTTAAAGAGTGATAATTTTGCAGATACTGCCTAATTTGTGAACTGAAAACTATAAAATAGATGGAAAATGCCTTTTCAACTTGTGAGCTCTTCTCTGACAATAAAAATGCCTTATAACCATTTTAATTTTGGATTTTACTGTGCAATAAAGTTTTAATTATTTTTGTAAATACCCCGTCTTCTTTGCTGTCTGCAGTGATTATATTTGTTATTCTTAGGGAACAAACTGTGCTTGTTTTATTAACAGTAATGCACGAGTTGGTTTCAGGAGGGTCTAATCATGTTTAAATTGAGCAGGATTTAGCCCTGAAAGAATAAGAAATACTCAAGTAAAAGTGATAGAAAGCTAAAGTAAGCAAAGTCATTTGTTGACATTTTTTAAAGTGTATATCATTGAATTTTTTTATTGTTACTTCAGCAACCAGCATTGTTCTCTGTCACCTTTTGCTAGGAAGTCATTGGGCAAATGCAAATACGAACACAGCTGTACGGAATATCTGGCTGAAGGTTTCTTTGGGATAATATCTCTTTCCACAAAAACATAATCACAAAGGAGGATGTCTTGAGTGCATCTCAAAAATGGAGTTCTTCCTTTCTGTGTGCTGGATAGTGGGTATGCTGATGAAAACGTGATTCCTTTTCCTGCTAAGTCAAAGTGCCATATGGCCCACTTCAATGGAAATCCATTTACTCTACAATTCTATATATTTAGGTAAATGTTATGTAGACACACAGTAAAGAGGTGGGTTAGGGTGGAAGGGGTAAGATTAGATATAGAGATTACTATTAACATTCTTATTTATGTTCAAAAATATTAGGAAGGACCGTGTGCACTCAACCAAGCTAACAAAGCTATGTAAGGAATTATGTTCTGGGAGAACTAGGGCACAGTACAGATGTTAAAATAAAAATAAGACTCAAAAGGTGCTTGGTTATAAGTGATTAATGTGGTATAAAATCATAGACAGACTTCTGGGATGTATCTGGGATGTTAACTAAGATTCATACTGAAATTTATTAATTTTGAAGGAAATCATATTAAGTTCTTAATTAAATTGAGAATACCAGTATTTGCATGTTATGTGCAAGTTATGTGCAACTCATGCACTGAATAGTCAAAGCTTTCATTAGATTATGTGAATAGAATAACATCGTAGCTCCATGACTTTTAGAAGGACAAGTAGTATTTTGCGCCAGTAGATATACTTTCAAAGAGTCAAGAGTATTCAGATCTTATATTCATTCAACTCTCTATTTATAGAGCCAATATTTTTGTGCTGTCCACTTCATGAAGTATTTAACATTTAAGTATTACTACTTATTCAGTAAGTAACTGAATTCTGGCTTAAACACAAAAATCAAACCTCTTTAGCTGAATTTACATGAATACAACTTACAGTTGTTACACCAAAAAACAGTCTTTCCTCATCTGTGTACTCCATTTAGCTGTTATAAATCTCTGGACTCAGCTGTTGCCATCAGAGTACTCCATCCAGTCCTTACTAACACAGAGTAATTCCTTTTTTAATTAAGTTCTACCTCACAGTCTGAGAGTGACAGGGAGAGGCCATAGTTGAGAGGGCCATAATTTACTGTTGGGATTTGATTCTGATGACAATAGCCAGTCAGAGCACACAGGCATATAATTGTGGTTATTAAACCATAAGTTTATTATGTGAATCAGAGTGCAGGGATCGCTAGGATTGTAATAACCCTGTGCTTTCACTAGGGGAGACAATTCTATTTCAGTATTATTCATGTTTTTAAAATAAGTATGTAAAATACATTTTGTATAATCAAATCGATGGCAGAGTGCACTCCATACAATATTTCTTCTTACAAAATTGGTTATTGGTATTCAGATCACAGAAGGTCACTGACGCCGATTTGCTGTGGTTAAAAGGGTGATACCTGCCTATTTAATTTGACTTTGTAGTTAATTCAGTTTTAGCTAGCCTCACTTTCAACCATTGGGAACAGTTTTAAAGTGAAGTGATCAAAATTGTCCATAATATAGTAGGTGAACTACTATGTGGAACTTCAGATGGATACTGATCATGATGGGAGAAGGCAGATTGAGGACTCTTTGTCTGTTAGTGTGGTACATGAGAATGTGGAAGTTGTGAATATTGGTTTCTTGTACTGATAGTCTTGAAAACCAGGAGGGCAGTAAAATTGAAGGTTTGCTAATGGTGTCCTTTGGAGGCTGGTTCATATTGATACAGTTCTAGAATGTTGGAGGGGGAAAGTTACTTGTCTTCGACTTTTCACTCTTCTTCCTGCTTTCCTGTCATCTGTCTTAACCCCCACATGCTTCAGCCAGCCTTCAACACTGACCTGCATAACTGTGGGGCCCAGTTGAACCTATGCTGAGCTACTTAGCTTTTTTTTTTTTTTTTTTAAATCACACTCAGACCTTTTCATGTATTAGATATTCAATCACTGTACAGCAGCCAGATATTTTTATTATATGTTGTTAAAAAATAAGTAAAAGAAAGCTAATATGAAGGGACCTGACATAGATGTGGCTGGGCTCCAAATTCAGCCTTTGAGATATGTTGTGGCAAGCTGCAACTACCAGATCTCCATGGGCTACCAGTTGCCCACCTGTGCTTTAAAGTAACCATTGCTGGTTATTCTCATTCACCTGGCATGCAAGATGATGCCAATGCAGCAGCTCAGTTTAATGTATTTGGGGGGGAAGGCGGGTGAAACGAATACCTGTATGTAAACATCTACAATAGAAGAATACATTATTTCAGCTGTGCATTTGAAAGTGACACACAAATGGCTGATTATGAGAATCCAGAATAAGGGTTCACTAATTTGGATAGGATATATATATCCTGGGTGTGATATTCTTAAAATTAGGGAGGTTTGTGGAAAAGGACTAAGATTTGGTTAGGTGGAATGTGAGGGAGATTGGATTTGGTTGCTTCCAGCTGAAATTAGGTTTTACATACTCAACATCCCCCTCTCATTTAATAACAGGATTGGAGGGTGAGTATTGGGCAAGTGTTGATGGTCTTTTGAAGCTTGACCAGGAAGTTATTTGGGAGCCTAATTCCTTCAGTAGCTGGCTAAGTACGTGTATCAATGCTTTCCTGCACTGATAATCTGATAGTTATGGGGAACTCATTGCAGGCTTTGGATTCCTTGGGCGAAGGGTTGTGGGAAGATCAGTCAGGAAAGAGAAAAAAAGATAAAATCATAGATACTGGCTAAAATGCATTATCTCTGTTTTATTAGTTTTGCTAAGTACAAATACAAGAACATCAGATGATAGCTTATAATGATTCTTACCTTCACTTAGGATGGTGTACAGATTTCCCTCCTGCACCCCATTACTCCTCAGCCAAATTTTAGTTCCCTCACTAAAATGGTGTGGGAAGTGAATAGTAGTGAAGCTCAGAGACTTCAATACCTGTCCAAATGACAATTCCTGTAGATTGTTACAGGAGTTTATTGAAACAGTTAAAGGGATTAACCCACATAGTTTTTGGCTCTATATGTATAGCCATATATCTAGTCACATTCTGGATCTAGTGTTTGGAATTGGAGATAGAATGTTTATGTTGTTTTGGAACTGCTATTTTCTCCTGTGGTTTGAGGTTGTAGTTCTCCTTTATTCCAGTACGGAATTAGATTTGATATTCATTCAAGGAGATTGATGAAACTGGATAGGTTTCATGGGCTCTTGCAGGGTGTGTTCTCTTGTCTAAAAGTACAATATATTATATTTAAGCACACACAGACATAAGAAATAGTTTTAGAACAGCCCAAATATTCACCTGAATTCTGGGATGCTACTGAATAATTAACAGCAGATCCACAATGGCCATTCACTTCCACCCCAGGGAGTAAAGGGTCAGAAAAAATGTCTCTCCCGATAGCTCTAAAATATACCACATTCTTTTATAATTAACTTCTAGAAAACATATAGTTCTTAGTAGGGATGATAGGAAGGGGTACTATGCAGTGCTGCCACTTTGAAACCCCAAGGCTGCCGCTGCAAAGCTGATACATGGATCAGGTGTGCGGCGGGCTGCCTCTTTAAAACACCGCTTTTGTGCAATTCAATGGGGCAGCCGTGGAGCCTGGGGTCAGCTGACCCCTGGTTCTGCATGGCACTTCGTGGATCAGCTGTGCAGTGGGCTGCCCCTTTAAAATGCCGCCTCTGCGCATTTCAAAGGCTGCTGCCGTGGAGCCCAGGGTCAGTCCTAGTGGCATGCAAAGTAGCATGGAGCCCGGGGTCAGTGGGGGACTCTGACTCCCCACTGACACCCAGGCTCCATGGCTTTGAAATTCACAAGAGCCCCGGGACTGTACGGAGAGAACTTCCTGCTGGCCCCAGGCTGTATGCGGAGGAATGTGGAAGTGCCTGTCACTAGTCAATTAACTGCATTTTAACAACCTTAGTTCTTAGTGACCTTTACTGGATCATCACTTTTCAGAAAACTACTTCTCCACAAACATTTCTAATAATCTTAGTCATAGTAAACCTTCTATATTCAACAGGTATGTAAAATCCTGTTTAATTGGCTAACCTATTGAACATACTGGTTAACTGATTAAAGGGTTGCCAGCAGGGAGGCCCCCACCTGCTGCTGCATTGGAACATCCTCCGCCCCCTGCAGGTAGGGACTGCTGAAGGCAGGGGCTACACCAGCCACACCAGAGCAGCCCCTGCCTGCGAGCATGTAGGCCTGACACAAGCAGGGGGTTGCACTGGAGCAGCCTCTGTCCACATTGGGCACCACCCCCACTGGTTAACCTTAACTGGTAAGCATCACCCATTAAGGATGAGGCATACCAGTTAACTGGTTAAAGCTTCACATCCCTAATATTGAAGGCGCCCAATTCAAGGTTTTTCATACACTTTCTTTTTTCAATATGTTACTGACTTTTTCTTCCCCGCCCCTTCTGATTAGCAGAAACTGCCAGCAGTTTTGACCTTGCCTTCAAAAGCCTTTTATTTCAATTAGCCCTAAACTAGGTGAGTTCTATTTTATTAATTAATTGTGGCTGAACGCACATGTTATGGTTGCAATTAACTTAATTATGCTCTGGGGTACACACACCTGTTAAATCCCGGGCAATATCGCGAAGTCTCTCTCAGCCAAATTCAATGGCAGCAATGGTTAGTTTTGGTAAATGTAAGCTCTCTTCATCCTGGATGAGTTGAGTTTTTCTTACTAAGGATTTTTCCGGTTACACTGGAGATAAAAAGACCAACAACCCTGGTCTTTAACATGGAACTTGCTGTTTCTGAGGGTGCAGATAAGTCTCTTAGTATTCAAAAGCCAAGTTGCTGCTGATTGATTTATTGATTGAATGTTGACTGTGTTACTCACTAAATACCTATAAATGTTGGGGCACCTGCTACGTAGAAAACAAATTTTGACTCTGATAATCTCTTGTAGAGTACTGTTCTAAGAAAGTACTCGACTACTCTACTTGCATTCCCCTGCGCCCAGGACCCGGGACGAGCCAGCTGTTCTGGGGGTGGCTAGTGTGCAGCCCCCGCCAGGTGGGAGCCCTTGCCCCAAAATGGCTTTGGCTTCGCTCTGGGGGGCTAAAGGTGCAAATAGACAGGTCAAGCACTCCTCTGCCGACCCAGCACTGCCTTCCCAGAGCCCGGCCAGCCTACCCGGGGTTGCCGTGGCCCTTTGACTTCCTCTCCTGGCTCTAGGTTGTGCGTGGCAGGTAGTCACTTGTCAAGATTTCCCCAATCCGCCAGAGACTGGACAAAGGGTGGTGGTTAAATGATATGCATGGGGGGAAGCTGTGTCCCAAATGAAACTCGCCCGCGGGCTACCCCTTCCTGGGCTTGCCCAGTGCTTTTCACTGCCCTCAGGCTGGCCACGGACAGGGGCGGCTGGACCCGGCGCAAGCCGCGACTGAGCTAGCTTGGCTCAGGCCTGGCTTGTGCCAGGTCCAGGAGCTACCCCCTGCTGCAGCTCTGCAGTTTAAATGTAGTAAGAGCCGGGCTGCCTGTGCGCCCAGCTCTTACTACATTTAAACTGCAGAGCCGCAGCAGGGGGTAGCTCCGAGAGGCTTCCCAACCCATCAACTAATCGTGTAGTTGATAAAAATTCTATCAACTACACAATTAGCTGATTACTCGTTTCTTAACATCACTAGTTGAATCTCCCATGTATGGAAAAGTTTACAGAAGATGGCAGTGAATTAGAATGGAAATATTTCCAGTATTCATATATCCTTTACTCTGGTCTGTCTGTGTTTAGACCTGGATGAGGGATAGAAACTGCGCTAGAGGTGTTAATTGATGTTCTTGTGTGTAGGTGTTGAAGACATGCTCAAGCTAATTGTGTTAGAGTCTGCTTTTCGTAAGCTTGATCATGAGAAAATGCTGCTAGAGGGGTCCTTAGTAGTATGAGATTGTTAGAAGTTTTGGTAAGAATATATGGGCTGTAGTGTATGCAATAGACAGAGGATACCCAGTGGAATATAATTTACAGACGGTCCCCGAGTTACGAACGCGTTACGGTCCAAACGCTTGGCCATAACTCGGAATGGTCGTAACTCGGAACCCATTGAGTTACATTGCGACTGCGCTGTTCGTAAGTGCGGGTCGCGTTCGTAACTCGGAGCCCGCATTTACGACCGCTTTGGTCATAAGTGCAGATGGTTGTAAGTCGAGGTGGCCGTAAGTTGGGGACCAGCTGTAGTTTATAGCTAGTCTTGCTAGTGTAGTGGTATGGGTGGAAAGATGTCTATGGAGAGTGGTAAAGGAAAATACATATTTTAAAAGAACTTTAAACCACAAAACAAATGTCTTAAACTATTTATCTTTGCAGTTTAATATAAAATATCTGCTACAAGGATTACATTTATCATATTTAAATATATTAAGATATGATTCTGTTCTGAAATGCTGATAAAATATGGTGATTCCTTACACCACAGATTTGCTCCCTGTTTGTAATTCAGAGATATCTGCTGATTTTAGATAGTGTTTACTGCATTGTATTGTCTGCTAGCTATATTGGCTTTGCATAGTAAGAGGAGAGGGAGCGGAAATCTATTCCTGCTTGCACATCAACAGCAGAATTATGTACAACACTGTGACACAGTTGTGCAATTCCAATGAAGGTGGCACTGGGGTTCTACAGATATTACTGAGGACCTTATTTTGCAGAATTGTTGGGCCTTTCTACATTATAGGGTTAAGTCAACCTAATCTATGCAATTCCAGTTATGTGAATAATGTAGCTGGAGTTGGCATGTTTTAGGTTGTATTATTGCTCTGTCTACACCATGCTGGATTGACAGGAGAAACACTCCTGATGACTTACCTTATCCCTCTCAACACAGAGTTGACGGGACAATGATCAATTGCCGCAGAATCAGTTCATCTGGTAGTGAAGACAAGCCCTTTTACTAGAGATAACATGAGAAGAAAAGAATCAAGCTTGATTCTCAAATCTTCCACTGTGTTTGAATGAGCAGATATGTCATACACATTTGAGCTGAAATGTTCAGAACAATATAATGAAAAAAGGAACTCATTATGATCGAAACACCAATTGACTGGTATAAGAACAGATTTGAAAGATCTTAGTAATTAAGAGTAGGGTTATACTGGAAACAATGGTAATGTAAGAATGGTTAGAGAAGAAAATGAATTTGTCAGAAGATTATTTCAGTTGGTCACAAGTTGTCAGACAACAATTCTGTCTTTCAAAAGTTCATATTACAGAGTTGTATATTGCTTAAAATGCCCCAGTTATTTATTTGACTATAACTACATATTCTTTTTTTCTAGGTTAAAATTAAAATGCTAAAATGCAGATGAAGATTGGTTTAAAAACAAGTACTGCTCTTTCTTAGGAGTACAGAGGGTCAAGGTCCTGAAGCAATTTTTTTAAACTTTCAGGTATGTATTTGCACATTGAGCTTTTTTTATTTAGTAATTCCTGATGGTTATGAGACACGTGGGGTTTTTTGTATTCACATTTATAATTTGATAAAGGAATTTGTTCATATGCTCCCACCAGTACCCTTGTATCTTATCTTTAGGTAATAATTACTAAATCCTTTTACACTTACCATTTCTATCAAACATTTTATTAAACTTGAGAGTTGTTGAATTTGTGTTTCCCTCTGCTTCCTCTGTGAGGAGAGGGCTTGAGTAACAGTATGTTAATCTAATACATGTATAGCGCATATGAAAGGCTAGTGTTGTGGAAAGCGCAATGGATAAATACGTTATGACACCAAGTTCTCCCACTTGGTCTAAAAGGGAGGCTTTGTTTATATTACAAGTTGCACCAATTTAACTAAAGGTATGCTTTTAAAATTGATTTAAACTCCTACATGGACACCTCATCAGTTCATTAAACTAAATCAGTACAAGGCAGATGTAGATAATGCAGGCTTTCACTGCTTTAACTATATTGATTTAAAAAAACAGATTTTCAGGTAAACTGTTGCAACTTGTGATATGAACAAGGCCTAAATAGATTTTATGAAAACTTTGCCCAGTCTAAAGTGTGTCTAATCTATGAAGACACTCAGCAAACAAATGTTTGATTTGTTATGCTTATAAGAAGCACACAGGATCTTTTTCAGGGGAAAAGGCAATACGCCATGTTTATTGAGAATACAGTAGAAAAGCAGTTACCATATGCTTCATAAAGACAAGCCCACACATACATACAGACACACACACATCCTGCAGATGGTGAGTGAGGAGTCAGGGTTCCTCTGAGATGGCAAGAGCTTCCCTTCTTATACAAGAAAGTTCCCATTTGGGTCTGTGTGTATTGCAGTGTCATGCTGCAATCTTCCTTAAAAGATGTTAATCTCAGGTTTTTGTTATTCTTTGATGGTTATTGTTAAGCTTCTTATATTTTGTTTGTGGTCTGACCTTCAGGAGTGTCTGCTGTTTCCAGGGCTGAGCTATTCTGCTAATTTCTTTAGCCTTCATCCAACCTCGGGCACCCTGCATGTTCTCTCATCGTCTCCAAGTGTCTCAAGTCTTCTTGACCATCTGGACCTCCCTGATGACTTTCTTACACATTCTTCATTCAGGCTACGTCTAGACTGCAAGCTTCTTTCGGAAGAAGCTTTTCCAGATGAGCTCTTCCGGAAAAACTTTTTTCGAAAGAGAGCGTCTACACAGTAAAAGTGCAACGAAAAAACCATGTGTTTTTCAATTGTGATTACCAGGGCTTGACAAACTACGGCGAGAGCTACTCGCCAGCCCTGCACCGTGCATGCACGCAGCGCTGGTGAATGGGGTGCACGGAGCGACCGGCTGAAATCTACTCACCACAGGCGAGTAGAATCAGCGGTTTGTCGAGCCCTGGTGATTACTGTGGACAGAGTGGCCACCAGGGCAACTGTGCATATTCCTGGAGGCCTCTTTTTTTGGAAAAAACATTCTCTTCCATGTCCACAATTGCCTTTTTCCGAAAAAGCTTTTTTGGAAAAAGGCTTCTTCCTTCCAAACCTTTGGAAAAAGGTTTACTGCTGTCGGGGAAAAAAGCTCTGTTCTTTCGACTTTCTGTCAAAAGAATGCAATAGCAGTTTGGACATAAGTGTAGTTTTTCTGGGAACGCGGCTGTTTTTCTGGAAAAACTCTGCAGTGTAGACATACCCTCACACCAAATAATGTACATAGTACTTCAGACAAAGGATTACATAGTTACTAAAAGACTCAACTTAGTTTGCAGTGCAGACATTGTCTAATCACGGGAAGCAAGGTGAAATAGAAGCATACAGAACTTACGAGCAAATCATTATACATCAAATCATTATGTGTCCTACTTATATTTTTATAACCAATACTAAAATATTACATTTTGGCTGCAGATTCATATATAGGTTTGAAGAAATGTTTGGCGTTTTATCTGTTGTCGCATCTCCCATAAAAATAGAATAGAATACTACAGGTTTTTACAAAAAAAAATACATTATGGAGATGAGGTAATGGTTATTGTTTAGTATTTGTTACTTAATATTAAGCAAGATTTGCAAAGGTTGAGATGATCAATCAGAAAGAGTTCAGTTAGATAATTATTGCTCTCTGCTTTTATACTCTAGCTGTCATTGTGGAGTCAGAAGAACCTCCTCCTAGTGGTTTTGCCATCATCAGTAAGTAGATAAGGAGAAGAGAATTCGTAATAGCCCAGTGCACCATCAGTATGGGGTGCAGTGGTATACATAAGTTTAAAAGGAGAGACTGATTAAGGATTTTAAAACCAGTATATTAAGGCTGTGTACAAAAGGTATGGATAAGAAACAGTAAAATGGGGAAATTGAATTGGCAGGGAATGGATCTCTAACAGGTTGTTTCCATTTTTAACAGCTGATTCTGTTGGGATGAGGTTTGTAAAGGAAGAGGAAGCTGAAGGGAGATGTCAAGAAGAAAAAAGAGACAAGAGAAAAATTTTAGGGTGAGGGATAGGTAGGATGGGTTTGATTTAAATCCGTAGTCAGGAAGACCCGATTTAATCATGGTTTCCTACATAAAAGTGCATTTTTGTTGGTTGTTACAACCTTAATACATGTTCTTCATAACTCAGAGATGTAGGTTTTGTTTTTAGAAGATACACACTATATATTTTTAAACAGTGATTTATTCTGAAAACTTTTCAGATTAGTTTTATAGCTAATCAGAAAATGAATGATTGTTTATTTCGTTTACCAAAGATAATTGAAGCAGATAAATTGGATATGAACTAACAGGTTAGTCATTAATATTTGGAGGATATTTTCTTGTCCTGCTGTATTAGGAGGAGAACATAACCAGACAGACATTTAAATTGTTTTATTTAAAACTAGGAGGCTGCGCATCCTGCTCGCCAACCCTCCTCTCACTGGTTTCTTTGACAGACAGAAAGCCTTTGACAAGGTCCCTCACCAAAGGCTCTTGTGTAAATTACATGGCCATGGGATAAGAGGGAAGGTCCTTTCTTGGATTTGAGAACTGGTTAAAAGACAGGAAACAAAGGGTAGGAATAAATGGTAAATTTTCAGAATGGAGAGGGGTAACTAGTGGTGTCCCCAAGGGTCAGTCCTAGGACCAATCCTGTTCAACTTATTCATAAATGATCTGGAGAAAGGGTAAGCAGTGAGGTGGTAAAGTTTGCAGATGATACCAAACTGTTTAGGATAGTCAAGACAGAAACAGACTGTGAGGGACTCCAAGAAGATCTCACCAAACTGAGTGATTGGGCAACAAAATGGCAAATGAAATTTAATGTGGATAAGTGTAAAGTAATGCACATCGGGAAAAATAACCCCAACTATACGTACAGTATGATGGGGGCTAATTTGGCTACGACAAATCAGGAAAGAGATCTTGGAGTTATCGTGGACAGTTCTCTGAAAACTTCCACACAGTGTGCAGCAGCGGTCAAAAAGGCAAATAGGATGCTAGGAATTATTAAGAAAGGGATAGAAAATAAGACCCAGA
The DNA here is from genome assembly GCA_019425775.1 of Rafetus swinhoei. Taxonomy (NCBI): domain Eukaryota; kingdom Metazoa; phylum Chordata; order Testudines; family Trionychidae; genus Rafetus; species Rafetus swinhoei. The sequence continues at coordinate 44,184,217 of CM033437.1, read as the reverse complement.
ATATCTTACTGCCCCTGTATAAAACTATGGTATGCCCACATCTTGGATACTGTGTACAGATGTGGTCTCCTCACCTCAAAAAGATATTTTGGCCTTGGAAAGGGTTCAGAAAGGGCAACTAAAATGATTAGGGGTTTGGAACGGGTCCCATATGAGGAGAGGTTAAAGCGACTGGGACTTTTCAGTTTAGAAAGAGGAGACTGAGGGGATATGATAGAGGTATATAAAATCTTGAGTGGTGTGGAGAGGGCTGATAAAGAAAAGTTATTTATTAGTTCCTAAATAGAAGAACTAGAGGACACCAAATGAAATTAATGGGTAGCAGGTTTAAAACTAATAAAAGAAAGTTCTTCACACAGCGTGTAGTCAGCCTGTGGAACTCCTTGCCAGAGGAGGCTGTGAAGGCTAGGACTATAATAGAGTTTAAAGAGAAGCTAGATAATTTCATGGAGGTTAGGTCCATAAAAGGCTATTAGCCAGGGCATAAAATGGTGTCCTTGGCCTCTCTTTGTCAGAGGCTGGAGAGGGATGGCAGGAGACAAATCGCTTGATCATTGTCTTCGGTCCACCCTCTCTGGGGCACCTGGTGCTGGCCACTGTCGGCAGACAGGATACTGGGCTAGATGGACCTTTGGTCTGACCCAGTACGGCCGTTCTTATGTTCAGAGAGCCTGTTAAACTTTCACTGAGCCCAAGCTGCACTGTCCATGGCCCCAAGTCACTCTCACCCTTCTCTGCTCCTGCCCTACCACATCCCTGAATAGGCCCCCTCTATCCGAATACTCTTGGACCATCCCATCCTTCAATTGCCATCCAGTCCCTCCCTTACCCTTCCTGCTCCTGCCCCACCCACCAGTAAAATAATTTGTGTGCAGAGTTCGGAACCTCTCCTGGCAGCTAGCATGGGGCTACAGAGAAGTGACCTGCCAGGAAGGGGATATGCTCTGCGGGCTTATGAGCCTCACATGTAAACAAAAAATGAACAGTATCAGTAAAACAGGGCCCAACTCCAAACGAATCCCCTTGGTTCCAGGTTCTTCTGGGCACCTGGCTTGCTAGCGAGGGGCAGGGGCTGAGTTACATGCGAGTGGCCAGGTAGGGAGAGAATTCACTTCTCTCTCTGCCCGGTTACTGCCCATTTTCCAGGACTGCAGTGCTCCAGATGTGCCCTTCCAGCAGACAGCTAAGCTCTGCTGTGGGACTGGGACATGCTCTGTGCAGACAGGGCCCAATGAGAGACATGGAACCATGGGGGAGTTCCCAGCTTTACGCGCCCACACCCTACTAAGAACCAGATTTGGGTCACATAGGAAGAGAGCCTGGTAGGGTAATCTGGGCCACTAGTCCTTATCCTGGAGTTCCATGGCCCACAGCCTACCTCCATCCTCCATTCCTACACCCACCATCCTCCCTAACCCCTCCTCCTCACCCCACACTGCCCATCCCCTCCTTCCATGTCTACCCCCACCTCCATTCCTACACCTAACCATCCTTCCCTAACCCCTGCCCATCCCACCCCACACTGCCTATCCCTTCCCCCACCTCCTTCCTCCTTTCCTACACCCCCATCCTTCCCTAACCCAGCTGAGCTGAGCGGGTAGGACCCTTGGGAGGTGGAATCTGCCCAGGCCAGGTTGCCAGGTGGCTTTGCCGGTCTTTGAACAGTGTCTGGGGCAGGGAGTCTGTGTGAGGGAGGCCAACAGCATAAGAAAGACGTGGGCAGGAAGCAGGAACAAGAGGCCACCCATGCGGGGCCAAACTGTCTGTTGGGCAGTGTGAACAAACAAGAGCCTGTTGATGCTGATGATGTGATGAGGTCATTTTGTCATTGAGCAGGAAAAACTTTTATTTATTTAAAAAAAAATATATATATATATAATATGAGAGCGAGAGAGAGAGAACAACATTATGTATTCTGGATTGTTTTCTTCAACAGCAAACATAATATTTTAACAAAACAAGCACGTGCATTTTTAACTTAAATATTCAGGATTTTTAGAATCAGGTTTGTTTTTGTTGTAATAGTTTTTAACTAAAATACTTAAATAAAATATTAAAATTAATTCGACCGTGTCTATCAGGTCAACATGAGAAACTGAAAATATTGGCTTCTACTGCTAACTCAGTCGTCTTCACCTTCATTTTCCTGTTCATAATCTGAAAAAGAGAAACAAGCTTTTTTCTGCTTCTTCAGGTCCCAAATGATTTCTCAATTTGAAATGAATTAGTCCAAAGGAAGAAAATATTTTCTCTACACCGGCAAAAGAAACTACTGCTGCTAAGAGTGAAATTAGCATTTCAACAGTCTCTGAATCCAAGTGCTTAAGTGACTTCCACCAGTTTACTAGTGTGACTTTTTCTAAAACTTCATCAGCAAACACATATTTCTTGAATGGTTCACCCTTAGCTCTGAAGTTTATTATAGCTGTCATTATGTAGGGATGATTGCTCGATGCCCATGTCATAGCCAGCTTCGCATGTTCAGCCGTTAAGGTTTGACCCTGGTACCAACCAATTTTACTGTTAACAAGCATATTATCTATGGAGACACAAATCCACAGTTTGAGAACTGCAAAACTAAGCATCTCTGATGGTATCTTCTAGACTGAGCACTGATTCCCATTGGGAAGATAGAAAGATTAACCTAAATAATCTATATGGAAGGGGAAACATCCTTCTCTGACTTCCTACTGGAGCTGTTGAGGAAAAACTGTACTTGTCCTAGGGGTAGAATAGGCGTGTTATGCTAGTATATCTCAAAACTGAAGTAGGAGGACCATGTGGTGATGAGAAGGGAATTAGCTTCTATATCTGCTAAAGCCCTGGTCCCTCTGAGACTGATGAATGAGTCTGGCCATACTTAGTGCCTTTTGTGATTTGGCTGTCTGTGTCCATGCAGTTAGATGGGAGACCCATAACCCTTCTAGTTGTCTTTGCATTAATCTTGTGTGCAGTACAGTAGAGTCTTGATTATCCGACCTAAATGGGACTGGAGGATGGTCAGATAGTGGAAATGTCAGATAATACGGAATACTAATAAAAAACATGGGTACAAATATGTATAAACTCAATTTATTACTAATTCTAATGAAAAAATAAAATAGAATATTTCAACAAACAAAAATAGAATTTTCAACACTTGTGAATATAAAAAAGTTTAGTTTTTAAAGAAATAAGTGATCAGGAGTTGGTTTGGGGCGTCCTTAGTTTTCTTTGTGGCAGAATCACGCCAGCATCTGAACAGCAGTAAGTGTGTAGCTGTTGCTTCTCTCTGTTGCTCAGCGTAAATTAGTGCTGCGTCAAGAGCCTTCACTCCCTCACTGTGACTCAATCTATCCACTTTCTCTAGTTCAATACTATCATCTTCCATATCATCATCATCATCACCATGATTCATAAGGTCAATTAAATCTTTAGCAGTCAGTTCTTGTTGCTTATCTTTTTCCATCCATTCCTATACGTCGTCATTGCTCACATCTTCACAGCCTGGTATGTTTTTCAATAAGATTAAAAGATTTTCACAACTTTCTTGACTTGTTTCTTCGTTATAGTCATCTTAATTTATTCTGTTTTCGTCGTCCGTAAGTTGCTTTTTTCATGATCTTGCCAGTGTTTTCTTTTCAATTTCTTCCCAAGCTCGTGCAACCCAATAAACAATGTCTTTTAGGTTTATTTTTTAAATTTATCTAGCATGCTATTTCCATAATCAATAACATCTATAAGTGATTTACGAAGCCAACGTCCATATTTTTTTTTAAAGCTTCAATAACAGCCTCGTCCATAGGTTGGCACGAGGTGACATTTGGTTGTAAAAAAAAAAAAAAAAAAAAATCACTCGTGTCCCCATCCTTCAGTTCATCTGTGTTAGGATGTGATGGCGCATTATCAATAACCAAAATAGCTTTCCTTTCTAGGTTTTTAGAATTCAAGAATCTTTCTACTGAAGGAACAAATTCATTATAAAACCAGCTTCAAAAAATTTTAGAGCTCATCCATGCATTCTTTTGGTTGCTATACCAAAGTGGCAGTGCTGTAGGAGCTATATTTTTGAAAGCACATGGATTTTTGGATTTTCCTATTAAAGCGAATTTGAGTTTCTGGTTATCTGAGATGTTACTGCAGGCAAGAATGGTCACTCTTTCTTTCCTTCTTTTATAGCCAGGAACTGAAGTTTCTGCACAGGAAGCCAGAGTTTTTGATGGAAGCATTTTATAATTCAGGCCCGTTTCGTCACATATATTTGTTCATGTGATAACTCTTCATTATTTACAAGAGACAGAAAATGTTCTCTCAATTCAATAACTGATCTGAAACTGCTGATAATTTTTCTCTGCAGATGTTGAGTTGCCTGTCTTACTTCAGAGGCTGGGGCAGCCAGACTCTGCTCTCAGGTTCGGAGGGTAACCAAGAAGATACAAATCGCTTAATGCGAATAAATGCAAGGCTTATTAGATATTACAGGTGATATAAAAAGAAAAGGCAGGAGAAGGCTTACAACATCCCTTTGGCTTGCTGGGGACTCTGACTCAGCAAAGGATGGACTCCTGGGCCAGGTCCGAAAGGCACCTCTGTACAGTTCCAGGTCCTTCGGGAAGTCCAGAGGGCATTGGTAGCAGTAAACGATATATATAGCCTGTCCACAAAATTCTAGAAGCAGCAACTAACTACATGCAGAGGAAAAAAAACCCCCAAAACAAACACCTGCCTGCTTGAGAAGATTCCAACAGACAGGCTTGTTTACCTCAGAGCTTCTCTCAAGTATGCAGTGAACTCAACCATGCTGGGCACAGCCTATCTCTCTAACAAGCTAGGTAGCTGGGAATTTTCCTTGCTAACAGCAGGCCAAAGCCTGTTTTCTAGTTTGCGGACATGAGAACTGGGAAGATTCACTAACTCCTAAAAATACAATGGTCTTCCCGTTTTCCAACCACAACACTGCCTTACTCCATAACGTTTTTTCCACCGATTTAGCCAGCCTGTACTAGCTGTGAAGTTGGCTTCTCCTTCATTAAATTCATTGTGAAATGCCAGCGCTTTTTCTTGTAGAATACCGTAAAGTTGCGAGTATAGTGCGCACTTTTTTCCCGTTTTTTTAACGTCAGTCGGGGTGCGCATTATCCGTAGGAGGTTTTTTTTAAAAAGTTTTAAATTCACCCTCAGCAGGCACGAGCTGGGCGGGGAAGGGGTCAGGCATGGGCTGGGTCTGGGGGCCGGCAGGCGCGAGCTCGGAGCGTGGACAGCTGGGCAGAGGAGGCTCCCCTGGCAGGCGCGAGCTCGGCGCGCCAGCAGCTGGGCAGGGGAGGCTCCCCTGGCAGGCGCGAGCTCGGCGCACTGGCAGCGGAGGCTCCCCGGCAGGTGCGAGCTCGGCACGCTGGCAGCTGGGCGGGGGAGACCCCCTTCCCCCTGGCAGGCGAGAGCTCAGTGTGCATGAGCTCAGCTGGGCAGGGGGACCCCGTGGCAGGCGTGAGCTCAGCTGGGCAGAGGGACCCCGCGGCAGGCGTGAGCTCAGCTGGGCAGGGGGCCCTTCCTTCCTATGCATACCTTAAAATCTCGAGTATAATGGGGGTGCGCATTATAGATAAGAGTTTAGTTTATTCAAGAATTTTGACCTTTAAAAGGCAGATGCGCATTATACATAGGTGCGCATTATACTCGAGATTTTACGGTAGGTTCAGTTATTGGCATGCTGTTTTGTCTTTGCTATGTGAACCACAAAAATAAAGCTTCACTCACCTTTTCATACTCACATTTTTTCATCTTTTTTTCAGACCTTCATTTGAAGCCCTATCAGAACACCATTTTTCAATTTCATTTCTTTTTCTCTTCATCGCCAATAGTAACACATCCCACACCATATTCTGTCGCCACTTTTTGCATAGTTTCGCTTTTATCTAGTCTTTGTAAGGCTTCCAAGTTTTTGTTCCATTGAAACAACTACTTTCTTTCTCTTTTCACTTGCCATGCTGATAAAGAAATTTCAATCTACAATACTTTATAAGAATACAGTACTGGTGTCATCAAACAAAAGCACAACTGCACTCATATGCGCGGTGTGAGTGCGCTGCACTGATTGTGATTGGCTATTGTACATGCTGCATTCTTATTTGTCATGGCAGGCGGCATGTCAGATAAAACGGAATGTTGGATAAGCGAAGGTCGGAAAATCGAGATCCTTCTGTTGCTGTAATCTCTGAAATTAACCCTTACCTTGTGCTTTGCTATACTGTTTGGAATTTTTTCCTCAGCATCCTTTTTAAGGCCCTTGGCCTGAAAACTACTCAGGGACAATACTCAAATCTAAGCCCATTCTAATTTAATTTTTCAAGGTGGAATGAAATATTTTGACATTTCCTTCCCCTGCCAAAGTATGAATTAAAGGAAGACTTTGTAGAGAAAATAGTTATTTTCAAAATAAAGTGATTGACATCTGCTTCTCAATTCATGAAGCAAAAATGATCAAAGTCCTATTCTGTTTTGCTTCTGAATAGCTGCTGCATATTAAAATAGCACTGCAGTGATGGTGAAGTGAGGAAATTATAAGTTGTTTTATAAAACCGGAGAGCAACCAAATAGTGGCCATTCTCCTTGAAAGGTTTATTCATAAAATGTGTTTGTTTTGCAGGTTGGAAAAAGGCAGCAAAGAAGTCCATCTTCACCCTGAGCAATACTGTGCGGAGTATTGTGCAGCAAACATGCTGATGTTCCCCTGGTCTAAAGGAGACAGCTGAAGTGTGTCTGTCACTTTCAACTTCCTCCAAAAAATTACTCTTGGGGGAAAAAAAAGCCAGCTATTTTCAAATAAAATGGTGCCAAATCAACAGTGCCATAATTTTTGATTTATGATATGGGGGCTGTAAGCAAGGAAAGTTTTGTTGTGTTCCTAGTATTGATAACAGGATTTTAAAGTTTGTAGATGCTAAAATTCAGGGCAGGTGAAATACATACTCAGATACAAAACTTCTATTATGTGACTGAACTGCATTTTCAGTGTTTGTCCAAGTCAGAGGAGAGTATGTGCAACTAGGTTCTGCATTGGTAGGATCATTGCTGTGGAATTGATATCACACTTCGATGGCATATAACTTGGGGTAGGAGGCCACTGACCCACAGAAAAATTAGGTGGGGCCATCCATGAGGAGAAAAACACACACACAAGTTCTCATTGATCTGCCCCTCAAGTGAGGAGAAAAACAAAGCCCTCACCGCTGTGGCCTCCAATTGAGAAGCAGAAAAAAATGACACTCCTGTCACTCCCTTCAAGCTCCAGCACCACAGAGGGAGGAGGGGGGAAGGTGCCAAGGCTTGGGACTGGTCCCCAGGACTGGATTAACTTTTCTGGGGTCCCTAAGATCTGGGGTGAGGCCAAAACTTAGGGCTTTTGTGTGGGAGGGGTTTACTGGGGTGATGGTGCAAGGCTTGGGTGGAAGGGAGCGTACAAGAGTGGGCTGGTGGCTGGAGACCTGAGCTGGCGGTGAGGGTGTGGGATCTGGGTGGAAAGGAGGGTACAGGAGTAGGCTGCGGGCCACAGGGAGGATGAGTGCAGGAATGGGGTGGGAGTGTGGGATCTGGAAGGGGGGATGCAAGTGAGCACAGGGAATTGGGGTGCTTACCTGGTACCCCTCCTGGGGGTGCACAGGTGGTTTGGGGCAGCCCTGGACTTGCAGGCACCACCGCTCCCCCATGCTTATTGGCTGCAGTGTCTGACCAAGGGGAGCAGGAGCCTGCAGGGAGCACTTCCCTGCAGCATACAGAACTGCAACATCTCTTCTCCCCAACCCCTCCACAGCAGGGCACTGGAGGCCTGAACCTTGCTGGCCAGATCAAAGCAAGTCATAGGTTTCCTGTACCTGTTAAACATTCATCCATCATCAGACAGGTTGCTGTGATTTTTTTGTGTTTGTTTTTGGTAACTACAAATAGTGATGGAATTTTGTGATCTGAATCTACTAAAAGTCAAGTAGTACCATGTAAAATAGTTAGACTGACATTTAGTATTTGCCTTTTCACAAAGTAGTTCAAAAGTTGACTGTTCTTATCCAGGGAGTTTTCCTTTCTTATCACTCCCCTCCTGGGGAGGGGATGCCCAGATCACATGGTTTTAAGCTGTTTGTAAAGTGCTCTAAACCCATGTCCTGTGGGGCTCCCCATGACTCCCTGCCTGAAGGTCTTAGGAGAGGGCCATCACATGGACAACTGTCAGATCTGCAAGAGCTTCAAACCAAGAACAAAGTGGGATTATGATGCCTGCCCAAAGCTCATCTTAATGGATTCTGCTCTTCAACCAGCAGCACCGGAGGTGGCACTGGGCATGCGCAGCGCATTGACCTCTATGAGAGAGCCTTCCTTAGCACCGAGGTATACGGCACCAGCGAAACCTTCAACATCAAGGTACTGATTGTAGTCTCCAGCACTGAGCAAGAAAAGACAACATAAGGGAGGTCTCATACAAAGCATGGCCATAAAGTGTATGCGGCATGCGGCCACAGCAGCGTGCCAAAAGGCTCCTGCACCACACCAGCCCCAATTGAGCTTGACGCACAGAGAGCCTGGCACCAGATGTAGTTATCGAAGAGGTCCGGCAGCTGTCGACTGCAGAGATGATCAATGCAGCACATGAGCTCATAGAGCTCACTTAGTCACTGGGACTGGTCATGACAGCCAAAGAAGAACACCTGGCACTTCCTTCAGCACTGGAGCCAGCTCAGGTGGCATCGGCGCATGAGGTGGTGCACTTGCAGGTTGCAGCACCAACACACACACTGATCCTGGTGCCTATTCCCACTCCAATACCAACTCTGAGTCTGGCACAACAGCGTTTGTACTGGTGCTGCTACCAGCACCTACCCATGTGGGGTCCCAGGTACCAACCTCTTCTTCAGCACCATCCCTTATGGTACCGCAGGCCCTGGTGACGGTGGCACCAGTGCTGGACTCCTTAACACCACCCTACCCCTTGGTGGTGCCAGTGCAGGGCCCATACCCACACCAATGGTGCCACCAGCACCGACCCATAGCGGCAAGCTGGCAGCAATGGTGAGACAGGTTGTCTCATCATCAGCTCGTTAGAGTCAGATGCAGACTCCGTTCATTCCCTGCAGGACCTCCCCCTCAAAGGTACTGATCTGTTCTCTGAATAGACTGATTTGTGGCTCCATAGCCTTAAGGATTCCAGGGCTACGTTAAAATCTCTGGGAATCCATAGCCTGGCCCCCCACCGAAGGCTCCTAAACCTGCCTAGAGACATTTCCAACAATCTTTCAGGCCTGACTGGGCCAGGAGGAGGAGTTGCAGTAGTAATAATAATGATGGCAGGAAGAGAGAGGATCTAGGTCTGACTCCAACAGGGGATCTGCCCCATCCCCTAACCAGCAGCCCAACACCTCATTTTCCCTGCACCCAAGGACAGCATCCCAGGCTCTGAGATAACCCTGCCCTTTGGGTGCCAACTATCCCAGATCATTGGGTACTCAGCCTGGTGGACAGCAGATATGCTATCCCTTTTCTTTCCCACCTCCAACCCGTTCCACTTCAGGGACCTCTTTCTTGAGCAACTACTAGAGCAGGAGCTCTCCTCACTTCTGCTCCTGGGAGCAGTCAAACCTGTCCCAGGGGAGTTCAAGGGGAAAGGGTTTTTTCCCCCCACACTATTTCCTTATCCCCAAATCCCACCCACCTCCCCTTCAGAAGACTCCAGCAAGCAGGCTGTGGGGGTGGATGGCCAGCATGGGTGTATACGCACTGATATACCAGCATCACTCCAGGGGGCTCCCGGGCTAGCCTGACAGGTACGGCTAAGGGAAAAAGCTCTGGAATCCTTGCATGGAGCGTGTGCACCCCTAACTGGAATTGACATGAGCAAGCATTTGAACAACAGTTATGGGGTAACCAACCATTTTTTCTGGAAGGGCCTTGTATGTAAATATCTATCCATGTAGCCTGGTTGATCTCAACCTAGTTCACATAGCATTGATGAATTTACCCTATAAACCTCTGGCCTCCTGCTCCCCTTTTCTTTCTGTGAGTGATGAGGAAAGCAACACTACCACCAGAGCTGACCGACTATGGGGTCATGCTGGCAAATGGCCCTATGCCCATACTGCACAAAGAGCAGTACCAGGCACCTGTCTGTGACTAACATAAAACAGAATGACTCTGGGGGCCAAATTATGTCCAGAGAATCAAGTTGAATCTCTGGTTGTATGCCCCTTTAGTTGACACCACTTTATGAGGTAAGGACTCAGAACTATGCACTGAAATCACTTGTAACCTGCTAAACTAAGTGGGTACAAGGAATCTAGGTGGCACTCTCTCTTCCCCCCCCCCGTTGTGTATTTCTAACAATATTAAACATGCCTATCCCCTGGACACTAATACTTGAAAAATAAGATTGTACAGTCAATGAAGACAGACTCCCTCCCTCGTGCCTCACCCCCATTACAAACACACCACAGCAGCATTATCTGGGGGAAGAGGGGGAGGGGAGAGACTAGTCCACTTCCTAAGCCACTTAACAGAAGTTGCATTAGTAGAAAACGGCACCTCATTGACAGCAACATGCATGACTCAAAACTGAACATGCATAAAACTTTCTTTCAAAGCCTTTCTGATTTGCACTACCCCCATGCTATGCTCTCCTTATTGCCCTGGCATCTGGCTGCTCAAAATCTCTGGTGAGGTGCTCTGCCTCAGCCATCCCCTCAAAGAGAAAACTTTCCCCCTTGCGCTCTCAAATATTATGGAGCACAGCAGTCTGCCACCCCAAAGGGAAAGTTGCATTCGCTGAGGTCTAACCTAGGCCCTAGACTCAAACCTTCCCTTTAAATGTACAAGAGCACATTCTGCACCTGCTGAGCCCGGTAGTTGAACTGCTACTTACTGGGGTCAAGGCGCTGTCTGTACATCATCATGAACCACAGGAGCAGGGGGTAGGCTGGGTCACCAAAGATCACTATTAACATTTCCACCTCTGAGTCTAATTTTCCCATCGGGGAAAAAAGTTCCAGTGAGCATCTTTCTGAAGAGGCAGGCATTCCTAAAGATGTGTAAGACATGCACCTTTCCTAACCATCCCACGCTGATGTCAGTGAAATGGTTCTTGTGATCAGCACCATTGAGAAGTACCCCTTGCAGTTTATATACTCCTTGGCACCACAGGTCGGGTGCCAAGATGGGGATATGCAGTTCGTTGCAGTTAGGGAACCCCATCGCAGCAAAGCCCTTCACTGTGGCATCCACATTTCCCAGTCACTACCTTCTATAGCAGAATAATGGTATTGATTGCTTGTATAACGAGTCCCCCACTGTAGATTTCTCCACTCCAAATTGATTTCCAACTCAGTGGTAGCTGTCTGGCATTGCAAGCTTGCACAGGCAATTGTTGTGTGGTTCTCTGCTGTCAGAGTGTGTGTCCCTGCTCTTCAGGGAAAGCCATTTGCAAAGTTCCATGAAAGGGGCCTTGCACATTCAGAAGTTTTGCAGATATTGCTTATCCCATGCCTGCAGCCCTATGCAGTCCCACCAGTCTGTGCTTGTATGACACCAGAACCAGCATTCCATTGTTTTCAGAGGATTGATTGCAGGCTGCATTTCCAAGTCACTTAATGCAAGGGCTTGCCTGTCCCTGTGGCACCTGGAGATGGAGATTCTGCCTCATTCTCTTCCTGGTGAAGTAATGCTTTTATGCGCTTGAAATACTATGCACCATCAGGAGGAACAAGGTAGACAACATCACAATGGTTTGATGCACAATGGTATCTGCATGGATAACCAGGGCCAAAAAGAGTACAAAGACTGTTTCCCATTGAACTCAAGCAAGGGGGAGGGAGCATACAAGCACATTATGGAACACTGACAACATGAACTCATAACCAGCCACTGCAGAGTTTGGGTCCCAATATGCACCAGAAGCATAACCCAGAATCCAAAGTGGCACAGGCACTGTGGGATAGCTACCCACAGTGTGTTGCTCCCAAAGTCAATGGCAGTCTCCCTAATGGGGATGTGCTACTTCCAAGTATGTTGAATTCTTGTGCACAGTGAGGGCATGAACATTTGACTTTGCAAAATTGGGTGACCAGAAATTGACTTTAATAGATATGACCTTGTCTCAATAGTGTAGACATGGCCTAAGATACCAGGACATTATGTTACCATCAGTGGAAACTAATAGGGTTAATAAAGTACAAGGTAAGCTTTCCTCTCTCTCTGGGGACACTGTCTCTGGGCACTGGCAATCTGGACAGTAGGTGCTTTACTTCAGCCTTCTTTCATTCTGTTCATTGATTTCTTCCTTTGAGTAACTGAGGCATTAGGAGGGAAGTTGTGCGCCAGAGCAGCTCCACACATCGAAGAGAGGAGACAAAGCATTGGCAAGAGTTGTGGTGGTAGAGAAACCTTTTATGTATTCTCACTTTGACCTCATTGTTTGGTAGATGGCACTACAGCACTGGCTATGCTAACTTAAGATAAAAAATATTTAACCAAAACAAAATATCATTAATTCACTTATTTCCATTTCTCTTCCTACGTCACCCTCTCCCCACCAAAAGAAGAAAAAGCAACAAGGCCCTGATGTATCTGTGACAATGGTAACTTGGAGAGTAGCCATTGATATTACTAGTAATATTTTAGGTTAGTTTTATGTACCTTGCACTGAAGAAAGTAATTTCTAAATGGTGGCTATGTTATAAAAAACAACTGCTTAAGGTAATAGTCTGTTTAAAGATCTTTTATCACAGACATAGCACTTTAATTCCTCAAACCCCCATCATAGGTTTCAATACAAGAGAGATATCACTTTGTAATGCACATCTGGCACATCCACCACATTTTGTTGAAAGCACCATGCACGCCTATGGAACTGCATAAGTATTGAAAAATGACTACTGTAGCCAACTATACGTAAGAGAAAAAACCCTCTGAAACAAGGAAAATTGGGAGATTCAGGAACAGAACCTGTTCCTATTAACATCAAAGTTTTTGGCTTCTGACTGCCATTGGAGCAAGCTCTCTGGAACTCAGTTATTTCACAATAGCCAAGTTAAAGATTAATAGACTTCTACAAGGCAACTCACAATGTGAAAACTGCATTTACATAAAAGATTCAGAATTGTATGGGTTTGTTTGTACTTGATCCTGAACTAGTGTGTTCACTTTCACACCTTTCTATTATGTTGAAGTAATAAATGAGGGATTTAACATTACAAAATTGTAGACTAGCTACATCATCTCAGAACAGATTAGTTAATTTCCATACACAGTGTTTAAATAAAGGATAAGCAGTTACTTTGATACAAAGTAGAAATGTATATCTGCAAAGGTTGTGTGTGACTGTTCTAGTTTTATTTAATTTAAAGTGACATTCCACAAGACTGAAATCACATGCTTTAATTAAAACTAATGTAATTGGATATCTAAAAACTTTGTTTTTAAAAAGTAAACCCTTTAGATTCTTTCAGAATCAGAAACTAATCTGTTTGAAATTACATAAAATCATAGTTTTTTTTTTTTAAAAACACAGACACACCATTTTAATGGTGAGCACTCCAATACAAATAAGTATTTCTTCCACAATAGTTTTGGTAACAATATAGGCACATACCGGCATGTAAATTACATATAGCAACCAGAACAGCAAGGCACAATCTGGATTTTTTACCTTTCAAAGAGACGTTTAATTTACAAACAAAATATTGTTCTATACTTCATACAGAAGTTTTACATTTGTATTTAACAGCACAAAATTACAGAAATGCTGTCATTTAATAAAACAGGCCATTTAAATAAGAGATAGCAGCTCTTTGCTTTGAGGAATTAACATCTGGATTAGAGGGCAATATATGAAATCTCACTTCAAAGGTTTTAAATAGTCTGAACCCTGTGAGCATCCTTTTCTCTACAAAAGTATTGTCTTGCAACTGAAAGTAATTACAATTGGTCTATTTTATTGGTAGGTATGTATTTTCCTCTGTGTGTACACAAGACAACTTGAAAAGTTATATGTAAAACTATCAATTGTTTCTCCAATATAAAAGTAGCTTTTGAAACTTTAATATAAACTATGCTTTCAAAACAAACTTAGGCATGACCTGAAGGAACCGTAAGTGTAACTGCTAGCTTATTCTTGACATGAAGTCCCACTGATGACTGACTGATCTCCTTTATCCACCAACAAGAATGCAGCCGTTAGCATGTAATGCAGAAACTTTAAGTTAATTCTGCCCACTGCTCTAAGAATACAACAGCTCTGCATTTAACATGGAAACATTACCATTAGGACAAGTAGAAAAATTTTGTTTACAAACGAAGATCTTTGTAATTACTAAAAAAGACATTTCTTCTAATTTTCTTATCTAGCTCTTATATGCACCATTCCACATTGTGGAAAAGCTGAAATATGCAGTTTGGACTCACTCCACAAATCAAAGAACAAAAATGGAATACAGGTATTGGCACAAATACATCTACACCTGTACAAAATAAAACTGACAACCCCTTCCCACCCATTAGAATAGAACATTTATTCACTATCCAACAGATATTTTCAAATATAGATTGCCTGATTACATGTGTTAAGATGGGAACACAATCAGAGAATAGTGTGTGTGCCAAAGTTCCAAACTGCTTTATGAGTCTCTAAAATAGAGGAATCAGAAGTATGTCCAAAGCGTTGAGTGAATAATCATTATCCTTTAAGCTCCATGAGGTCACTGCAACTGCACTCTATATGCACCTATGAGCAACTTTACCTGCAAGAAGGGAAAAAATACTTCAAAAGAGTGTCCATATATCTGGTAAAAAGGAAGGTAGAAGAAACTTGATAGTAACTGAAGTAAAAATGGAATTTATGTAATCTATACTTAGTGGATCAGGGTCTTTTTGACCCATAGTCTAAAATGAACATTTTGAAAATCAAAATTTCAAGGAAAGTACTTAACAGTATACTGAAATACCTTTAAGCATCTTCTCGTTAATTAAGCAAACAATTTGTAAAATTAGTGTACTCGACCAGGATCTTCAAATAGAATTACTTCCCTTTATCATAATAGGCAGCAATCAATTTTTGGACCATGTGCAAAGGATAGCAGCTTGCTAGGTAAGGCTGAGAGGTGCTTAATGGGACTTTAATACTAAATCCCTTTAAACACCCATCAAGCCTTAATCAGGAGGTGGCTAAGCTACTCAGGAAGGCCAAGGTTTTAAAAAGACTACCCCATAGCAACCAAAGGAGCTAGTGAACAGGAGCAGCTAAAGGGAGTTTTGCAAGGGAGTTCTCCAGATGAAGGTGGAGTGATTATGTAACCCTTTGGGGTAAGTTGCTGTCTGTCGAGTGTGAGAGTTTGTTTGCATGCTTGCTGCTTGCCTGAAAGATACTGTGTGCAGAGCATGTTTGTTTGGAGGACCATGTATTGAAGGGCTAGTAGCCCGGTAGGCAAGGCAAAGAGCTTCTTAATGACTGATGTGGAAAAAGTGAAGAATTTACACCTTCCCAGAACACAAGAACTAGCAGTCACCAAATGAAGTTCAAAATAGTAAGTTTAAAAACAAACAAAAGGAAGTACTTCTCTATACAATGCACAACCTGTGGAACTCCTTGCCAAAGGATATTGTGAAGTCCAAGACTAACATGGTTCAAAGAGAGAGCTGGATAAATTCATGGAGGATAGCTCCCCATCAATGTTTATTAGCCAGGATGGGCAGGAATGATGTCTCTAGTCTCTGTTTGTCAGAAGCTGGGAATGGGAGACAGGGATTGATCACTTGATGATTATGTGTTCTGTTCACTCCCTATGGGGCACCTGGCATTGGCCATTGTCAAAAGACAGAATATTGGGCTAGACTAGTGGTCCCCAACCTTTTGGAGCTGCCAGGCGCCCGGGGGCCGGGCCTCCCATGCGCCGCGGGCCCGGGGCCAGTGACCCCATGCACTGCATGTCCAGGGGCCGGGCCGACCATTCCCTGCACGCCCAGGTGCGGGGCCGCCAATTCGCCACATGCCTGGAGCCAGCGCTCCCCAGGCGCCGCACGCCCGGGCGCGGAGCCGCCCATTCCCCGCACACCTGGGGGCAGGGCCGCTGATTCGCCGCACGCCCGGGGCCGGTGTTCCCTATGCACCACACGCCTGGGCGCGGGGCTACCCATCTGCTGTGCGCCCGGGGGCAGGGCCAGCCATGCACCCGGGGCCGCGCATGCACCGCGCACCCAGGACCAACACTACGCATGCACTGTGCGCCCGGGGCGGGGCCGGCCCTGAGCATTTGGCGGGCGCCATAGCGCCCGCGGGCATCATGTTGGGGACCACTGGGCTAGACAGACCTTCAGTCTCATTCAGTATGGCTATTCTTAGGTTAAAAGCTTTTGGGAGGAAATGCTGATGTTTTTGAGAGACAGTGTAATTAAGCAGAGAACTACACTGTTCTGTAGTGCTAGAGACATAAGAACTAAAAGAGGTGGTTACTCATCTTGTGTAGTAACTGATGTTCTTTGAGATGGTTGTCCCTGTGCGTACTTCAGTGTAGGTGTTTTGGTACCCTGTGTTTATAAACAGATACAGGCGACCCCCGACTTATGACCCCCCCCCACATTTACGACCGCCCTGCCCCGGCCGCCGCCTCCACCCAGCACAACCCCCAGCTGGCTCTGAGAGCAGCTCACACCGCCTCCACTTGGTACAGCCCCCGGCTGGCTCTGGGCCTGGCGTGCTGGGGACTACAACTCGCAAGAGGCAAAGCGGGCCAGGAATGGAATCCCCATTTTTATCATTACTCCTATAGGAAAAAAAAAGGGTTTGACTTACGAGGGCTCAACTTACGACCGTTCTCCACAAACCAATTAGGTCGTAAGCGCAGGGGTCACCTGTATTTACAGCAGTAGTACCCCCTGGTGGCGATGTGTGTGTTGCCATTTTGCGATGCTGCGAACAGTAACTGACACACATAGTCAACCGGCCCTCCATTCCTTCTCTACTGTGGAGAACTATATCAGACTCCAAAACAGAAGGGAGGGAGGAGGATTATGGAACACCCACAGGGGCAACCATATCAGAGAACATAGGTTACTGCACAAGGTGAGTAACCACCTCTTTAAGGAGTGACCCAGTGGATGTGCCGCTGTAGGGGACTATGGTACAGTAAGTTACTGGACTGGGCGGGGTTTCGAAGGCTATGAACATTAGATTGTACAGCCGTATCAAATTGTGTGTCCTAACTGGTGTATTTGTCTATGGCATAATGTTTTGCAACTGTGTATATGGAAGCCCATGTGGTTGCTTTGCATATTCTGGAATTGGGACATTGTTAAGGAATGCTATAAAGGTAGCCATTGCCCTCTTAGAATGGTGTTCGTATTTTGCCCAGTGCACCAATACTCTTTCTAGAGTAACAGAGGTGGATGCATGATGAAATCCATTTCAATAGTATTTGATTAAATATTATTTAGCCCATGGAACATTCTACTATCAATATAAAAAGTCTGGGCAATTTTCTAAAAGGTTTTGTCCCTGTGCAAAGACCGTACGGCCATCTATGCTGTTATGTTCTCAGGAGACTGCAGCCAAGTGTACTTTAGTTGAGATGTTAGCCAGGCCGTGTTTCTTTAAGGAGAGTATGCAATCCAGAATCTTATGAAGTGGTGTGGAATGCAGAGAGATGGATTGTGATCCCACCCAGGGAAGGAAACAATGCCATTTTGGGGAGTAAGTGCATCTTGTGCTAGTTTTATTTATGGCTGTTAAGAATTGTGTGTGTTTCACCTATTCTGAGGTAGATGGATCAGAACTAGCTAGCTCGTCAGCAGTCATGCTTTGAGGTGTGGAAGTAGAATCCTGGAATGGTGGATTCACCCCTCATCTTGAGTAAGATGAGGAGTGTGAGGAAGGAGAGTTACCATGGCTAGTTGATTCGGGTCAGGATACCCACTTTTGGCCAAGCTGGTGCAATTTGCTATCACTCCTGCATTATCCCATATGATTTTTCAAAGATCCTGCTGAATAGTGGTATCAGGAGGAAAGTGTACAGGAGGAGACAGTCCCATTTGATGAGAAGAGCACCTCCATTGGAGGTCATCCCAAGACCAGCCCTGAAGCAATTCTTGGGGAATTTTAAATTGTGATGAGTCCCAAAAAAGTTTATGTCCAGATAGCCCCAGGCCTGGAATATGTATTTAAGAACCTGATGGTGCAATTCCCACTCGTGTTTGCTGTGAAAGCGAGGTAAGAAAGGTCTTTTCTTCAGCATCATCCCTTGAAAAGGATGGAGCAGAGCTAGTTGGTATTATTAGTCTGCTAGGTCCGTGGTGCATCAGAGTACCATGGGTACCAAAAAGCAGAGTGCGCACAACCGAGGATATAGTCAAGTCTGAATGTGGTCTCAGTACAGAGAAGGTCGGTACCAAAGATATGGCTGAGTCCACAAAGGAGGTAGGCGGTCTCAGTACAGAGACGCTCAGTGCCATTTTTTATACCAGGTCCATGCCTGCCTATACCGATGTGCCAACAGCACAAGAGTTTGAGAGGCAGGTTCTTTTGGTGCTATCAACTCCTTTGATGCTGGTACGGCCATCTTCTTCTTGGCCTTGAGCCTGTTGGAGGCCGTAGCTGTTTGGAAGCCTGAGCCCCTCAGGACTTGTCCATACCAGATGTGCCCAGCATCTGTTGGTCTGAGGACAGTACCATCAGAACCAAGGTGGACTTGGGCACCAGCAAGCACTTCTTTGAGGGAAAATCCTTCCCAGGAAAGGATAGTCTCGTTTAGAACAGGGGTGGGGAACCTAAGGCCCCAGGGCTGGATCTGGCCCCAGGGCTGGATCTGGCTCTCCCCCAGCATTGCGGCGCCCTTGCTGGTGATGTGTGAGAGGAATGTGGGGAGTGTCTTTCTCCTTCTTAATTGGAAGCCACATCAGTGAGGATTTGGGGTTTTTTTGCTTCTCACTTGTGTGCCGCCCCTTACTGAGTTTTCTGTAGGTTAGCGGCCCTGACTCAAAAAAAATGTTCCCCACCATTGATTTAGAGGTTGTCTTAGTTGGAAGGTCCTCTGGACGGGAATCCTAATCCGAAGTAGCTGTGGGTGATTTTTGAAGTGGTGGAGTCTAGGAGATTGGCTCAGAAGCCGGTCTCAATGATTTTTCCAAGAGGAGCAGTTTTAATTGGCAATCCCATGCCCTAAGAGACCTCACTGAGAGCTTTTTACAGTTAGGGCATTTATATGGAACTTGTGCGTCTCGAAGGCACCCATATGCACTGAGCATACCATCTGATGTAAGCAGGGAAAGCCTGCAAGTGAGGCATCTTTTAAATCCACAATGGAAACCGTTGAAGGGAAAAAGGAGTAACTAAAGGATTTTTTTTTTTTTTTTTTGGAAGAGGGAAAGTTGAACTGGGGTAGTAAGAAAGAAAAGAAGGAACCTGTGAGTAGGTTTGGGGAATAAAGGAATTTCACCAGAAATATGAAGCGAAGAGAGCTGCTGTGTTCTGACCTAAGCCAAATGTAGTAGAGAAGGAACTGAGAGACGGTTGATGATGTGCTTCAGTTACCATTTGCTGCACTGCAAAATGGCACTGCATGCATGTTCCCACCAGGGTTACTGCTGGTATAAATCTCAGATTATAAACTCAGGATGCCGAAACACTTACAGTGGAACATCCACAGAATACTCCTTGAAGAACTCCCCCTTCCAGAGGGGACAGGATCAACCTATCATTTCTCTTGTAGTAACAGTTGGTTCCTGTAGTGGTCACATCTGGCAGCATCCAACAGACTTTCTGCACTTCAAAAAAGAAAAAACTGCATACCCTCCCTTCAATGAAAGCTCCTGGTAACTGCTTTTGAACTTTCCATTGCACTGAAACCAATTATACTGTTTTAACAAAAGAAGGCTGGTAGTTGCTCTGTGCCCAGCATGTCATTCAGTGCACATCCAATGACTGCTATCTTTGCCTACTCCCTATTATTGACCTAGTGAGCACCATTTGCAATATTTAGTCCTAGTGCAATTTAAGCACTTCATTCTTGGGTATGAATTGCTCTGTCTATTGTTTATATATGACTGAAATATTTCTAGCTTCAAAAAAGTGAATCTCATAAGTGGTGTCCTTCAGTGACCTCTGGCAGATAAAGTGAGACAGGGAATGAAACGGGCTGGCAACTGAATTAAGGAAATGAGGTACACTTTAAATAATTTTACATTTATAGGCCAACCCTATAATTTCGAGTTCTAAGACTCCTAGAAGAGAAAGATAATGAAGTTTGTCAAAATAAAATCACTCTACCCTAAGCTCTCATCACATTCATTTTATACATAAAAGCATCTCTCACCTTGGCAGTAGGTGCTTCTGTTAACCGTATAAAAAGCTTGTTAAGGCCTGTAACAGGACTGAAGGAATAAATAAAGTGACTATCCTAAAAGAAAAAATTACAATAAGTTAATGTTGGTGTGTGGCAAACCCTTGTCACCTTAAAGTGCCCAGAGAAGCACTGAGAGATTGTCCTTAGCTCCAAACATCTCATCCATAACTACAACTGTATTTTTTTGGAAAAAGATAGTTCCAAGACAACATTAAACAAGCTTTTTTGTGTAAGGGCACCATTGTCTGTTAAGAAACAGAACTAGGGAATGTGATTATACTGAAGCACCAATGAGAGGGAAATTAAGGAATACAAGTTTAATTACTGAAAATATCAGGTCAGTATACTTAATAGTGAAACAATTTAACTCAAACTTAATTCTTTCATGGGTAGGAGACGGGGATTATTGAACTTTTAAAATGTTCATGTCACTGATAGAGTCTTTTCTGGTCAGCATCTAAGACTGAATTTGTCTGTCTCCAGCTCAACACCTTACTGATATGCTTCACCTGATTCCAAGGCTAGTGAATTCAGGGTGACAGGAAAATGGAAATATTTAAATAGCCGTTTCTACTGTTGTTTTTCTAGAGATCTTTCAGAACTGATCGTTTTAAAAAAACCTCTGCAATTTACTGTATATTTGAGTGAAGAATTCCTTCTACAGTAAGAGCTAGGACTACTACATTTGGTATACAACTTCCTCTTACCATAACTTAAAGCAAGGTAAGGGTTTGGTTGTGCCAGGATAATGGGATGCGGCTGGAATGGGACTTTCACGCAGAATCACCAAGTAAGTGAAGGGGGCTAGCTAGGGGTATGTGCCCATACCCATCCCCCTTCCCGAGCCTCTCTCACACCACCTCTCTGTGGTGCCCTGTAGGGAAGAACGCAGAAGCTCTCCCCTCCTAATTCAACACAGGGACATTGCTGGCTATGCTGTTTGCTGCATTCCTCACTTTGGCTGGAGAGCGCAAGGGCAGATGAACCTAGACTTGCCCCTGCTGGGGGACATGCACCCCTCCCCTGGCTGTGCCTGCTGGAGCTGCAGCAGCCATGGAGAGGCAGTTCTCACCTGGTCCCAAACTGTTACACCAAGGGCTGGTAAAAACAAATGGTCTGGTAGCACTTTATAGACCAACAAAACATGTAGATGGTATCATGAGCTTTTGTGGGCACAGCCCACTTCTTCAGATGACTGGTAGTCGTCTCTCCCCAGGGCAGCCTGCATACCAAATCCCTTATCTCCAGCCTTACCCCAGAGCAATGATTTAAATTAAGCATGTCATTTTCATGTTTGTTTCCAAAAAAACAAAAACTGAGTTAAGGACCCAAGCAATACTGGGTAAATCTTCTAGTTTATTATATTAAAAGACGTCATAAGAAACATGCTGGGACTGAAGTAGGATTCAAATCCCTTGACATTAAAAAGATTACAAGTTTGCTTTTTGTAGAGGTTCTAGGAAAGCAGATTAACTAGTTAAATGAACAATACTTACCAAAAATACAGGAAGCTGGAATTTATCATTTAAAACCACAGCTTGCACACTGCATGGTCCACAGAGCCGAGCAATGACTTCTTTACCAAAGAAGTTTGAATGGAAAACAAACAGAAGAATTCCAGATCCTAAAGGGAGGACAATTAATTCACATTTTCTTTTATGAAACGTATTCATCTGAAATTAGGTTTATGATTCAAATCAGTGACATCTCACAGTTTAAAAACCAGCTTCCCAACACACACTGGCTCCTGCCTGCCGCCTCACACTGCTGCCTCTGTATCGGATACAGAGGCAGCAGGGTGGGATGGCAGCTGCTGCCCCTGTCCATGAGAGACCTGAGCTCCCCACACAGACAGACGCTGCTCCGAGGAGCTCGGACCCCTTGCAGACAGGGGCTGCAGCCGCAGAGCAAGCTCTATTTGTGGCAAAACCGGGCCTCTCAGTCGGCAGTGTTTTGGGGGCAGCAAAAGGAGGGGCGCAGGTCCGTGGCATGCACAGAAACCTTGCTTAAAAGTTGACACGCTTATCAGCTCCTCCCTGCCCCTCACTCTCCACCTTGCTGCCTCTGTCACACAGCAGCACAGGGAGGGAAGGGGAGGCACATCCTGTGCTCACGGGGAGCCAGGTGGTTCCTGCCCCCCCTCCCTTGCTGCCTACACGGTTCTTTATTCATAAAATCATCATCTTGTTTTTTTATTTTGGCAAATACTGACAAATACAAATAAAGGAGACAAAGGTTATCTCCTTTAATGATGCATAACCAGTGCATAGGTGTTCCTATTCAGAACCACAAAAATGCTAGACTCTCAAACCAGTGGAAAACAAGCTCATTGCAGAACAACTGCTTTTGTCACTGGCGCAAGGTGTAGAATAAATATGAAATTAAGTAATTAGAATTATCCATTATGAAATTTAAGGTATGTGTGTGGTACAGAAAGGTCTTGACTAACAAGCAGATGGGAAGGCCTTGAAAAGTTACAAGGCCAAAAGGAATGAAATAGCGACATGGTTTTGTTCAAAAAATAACAAAATGAAATAAGGGGAAGTTTCTGAAAAGACGACATTTATGGTTAAATTAGTGTTATGTAATATCATACATCATTGTAACTGCAGATTACAAACAGATTCTAATCTTACCTTCTGGCACATTCTGTGGGGGTTTATAGTTGAAATCCATAGAAAAATCTGGTCCTTCACATAGACGATGACATGCAATCGGAAAGACAGGTTCCAGCAAGGCAAGACGAGCTTCAAAGTAATCCCTAATTGCATCTTCTGCTACTCTTGAGAGTCTAAATAAGCAAACAAATGATGCTTACAGGTGATTTAGATGAACTGCATTTCCTTCTAGAGAAGGATCATATTATTGTGCAGAGATTACTAGCTGTAATGGATGTACCAATTATTGAGGCACAGAAGGATTCTAGATGGCAAGATTTAGGATTCCTAGTTCACAAAGCTTATATAACTTGCATTGCATTTAAGAGGAGACATATCCCAAGTCCTGGAAATGAAGAGCCGCTAACATATTTAATCAGGGATCTAGTCTGGTTTTGAGATTTGCCTGTTTAGGTCAGGTTTGAAGATGTTAAATACTATAATAAGCTTGAGACAGGCGTACTTCAAAATCTTCAAAAAATTCAAATTGGTGATGATGGGTTTGGAAAGTTCTCCAACACAGAAATAAAATTCCTGCAAGAGGAAAATACTCAACCTCTTCAGAATAACTCCATGGCCAGGCAGACAGAGTGCTACTGTGTTGATCAATACTATGCTACCAGCCAGGATGATTTATAGTTTCACTTAAGGATGCTTGTATGTGAGAACAGAGAGCTCCCAATCAATGCTGAGCAAAAATTCGAAAAGTTTCCTACTGAAGAGTAGGGATGTAAAAACCTATTTAATCGGTTAGTCAGTTAAATGTAATGTTTAACTGGTTAACTGAATAAAGGGGTGGCCAGGCTGGAGCATCTTCCACACCAACCACCAAAAGGGGCTGCTCCCACTGGATTGGAGCACCCTTCGCCCATGGTGGGTCCCACAGAGCTGGAGTAGCCCCCTGCCGTGGCAGACAGGGAGCTGCTCCATCCCCCACTGGTTAACCAGAATTGATAAGCCTCATCCATTAAAGGTAAGGCTTACTGGTCAACCAGTTAACCATTCATATCCCTATTGAAGAGCTGATATGGGTTATGGCTGTATTGAGTGTCATCTGTCAGTAATACTTAGTATTTCAGACCTTTACAGGTAGTTACTTAACACCCATATGAAACAGGGACTCTTGAAATAAACAGGTTTAAATGACGTACCCAAGGTTGGAGTGGAATTAGAACTCAGGGGTTCCTGGTTCTTAACTTTATAGATGCTCAATTTAATTTAAATGTTTAAATTAATCCTATTCAGTGTCCACCCTCTCTGGTAATTGAGATTATCTCCAGAGTTCAAACTAAAACTTTTGGTTTTATCATGAGAGACCTTGATGTGTAATAGTGAGTTCTGAATCTGAAGGACTTTGAGGATTTGGAAAGGCCTAGTTTGCTTGATATTGAGTCTTGTTGTTAATTTCAAAACTGTTTCTTCCCCTCTACCTAGCAATGCTACAGGATATTTGTCAACTAAGTCTTTAGTAAAAGGCAAAGGATTTATACAAACTGAAGAGAAACAAGAGTAAGCAGACAAAAGGACAAGTGGAAACTGACACTTCCATTAAGATGTATATATTTTAACTACACATTTTTATACCACCTCCCCTCTCTTCATAAAGATGATGGTTTTATACTGAAAACTCTTCTACTCGGGGATTATCTTCATGTGTTTGATCAGAACTTAGCAAACTGTGGGTACTATTGAATAATAGTGACTCCAGACCACTATACAGGTACATCTTTTTTAAAATTAAATAAGGGGTTCCCAAACTGGTATGCATACTTCTTGTGAGTACATAAGACATCTGTGAGGATAGGCAGGAGAAACTGTGTGGTGGTGTGTTTTCCAAATTGGTTACTTGGAGAAAATGTTAACATTTTATATAATTTGTTATATAAAATATGGTAGTTAATGTACTTCAAGATGTATCAAGAACACAGACGTACAAAGCCCTCACCTTCAATCACTATACAGCACTGGTTCAGTTGTATAGCAACCGTATGGTCTTACTGAGTTCAGACCCGGGGGGGGGTGGGGGTGAGGGATGTTAAATTGGATCTACTGTATTGTAACTTTATCTGTACATACATTTGGGTATATGGCAAAGTATCAGTGGTGAGAAGGATAGGAGTACGTGGGAAGCTGGAAGATCTGGAAGGGATACGCAATAAGAAAAGCTTGGGTACCTCTCTATTAGACCAGCTGACAGCAGTATGTCACCTCATTCTGCACTTTTATTCAATATTTCAAAAATGGTTGGGTTGCCCACCCCTATGTGATTTTGGTACCGCTCATTTTTTCTGACCATGGGAAGCTTGCATTTTTTCCTAGCATGTCTCTCATTTTCCTCTGAGGGACTTATTTAAACCAAATCCATGAAGCACATGTGAAGTTTTAGACAATAAAGAGCCATGCAGACTACTTACATTTCCAAGTGACACTTAAGCAGGTCATAAACTAGTACGTTATTACACTGTTTAGCAAAATGAAGTGCACTGTTTTGATGCTTTGACAAAATGTTGCAATCTGCTCCACTTTCAATCATAAGTCGAACAATGTCAGAATTTCCTCTCTTACAAGCCTACACAAAAAAAAGGGGGTTGGGGAGGGACACACAAAACCTGTGAAGTAGCAAAATACTTTGTAATGAGTACTGAATTACAGCAGAACCCGTATTTTAAAAAATAACTGGGGATTGAGGAGCTCATACAAATGAACTCAGAATCACAAACAGATTTACAGGTTACATTCCAATACTTTCAATTCTTTCTAGATTTTAATTTCATATTAATTATAAGTCTCTTACTTATTAACCTATCATAAAGGAGAAGACCAAAGGGGGACATGATAGGAGTTTTCAAGTACCTAAAATGGTGTCACAAGGAGGAGGGAGAAAAATTGTTCCCCATGGCGTCTCAGAATAGGTCAAGAAGCAATAGGCTTAAACTGCAATAAGGGAGGTTTAAGTTGAACATTAGGAAAACTTCCTAGGTGTCAGGGTCGTTAAACACTGGAATAAATTGCCTAGGGAATCTCTGGAGATATTTAAGAGCAGGTTAGATAGACCTCTCTCAGGAATGGTCTAAAATGGTACTTGGTCCTGCCGTGAGGGCAGGGGACTGGACTTGAGGACCTCTCGAGGTCCCTTCCAGTTCTAGTGTTCTATGATTCTATGTGTCATCCATATTCTTCATGATTCCTTGTAAGTAAATTATGATGTTCCAATAAATTATCCATTTCATTTAACAGAGACAATCTAATCCTCGTATGAAAATGTCAATGCATGGATTTCCTTGAGAGAGCAGATGTAATGTATCACTGAATAGAACTTTACATATAGTACACCTAGCTGACTGTTCTTCCTAGGCTGTACGCAGTATAGTTGTAGCCATGTCGGTCCCTGGATATAGGTGAGAAAGCAGGTGAGGTAGTCTTTTGTTGGATCATCTTCTGTTGGTGAGAGAAAGAAGCTTCCAAGCCACATAAAAATAATTCTTCTTCAGGCCTGGGAAAGGTAACTCCCCCAGCATCACAACAAAATGCAAAGTGGAACTATGTCTGACCTATCAGTGCACATACTCAAAGGAAATCTGAAAACCACTTTCAAAAGACGAGCCTTGGGGTTAAAATTAATTCATCTGCTAGACCAGTGTTTCTCAAACTCTGCTCCGTAGAGCCCTCATCTCCAGGGGCGCCGCGAGGTTGACAAACTGGAAACATCGATAAGTACAACACATACAATCAGTGGACCGCTGGGGCTCTGCATAAATTTTTACGCATGTAAAGGGCTCCGGAGCCCAAAAAGTTTGAGAACAGCTGTTCTAGACACAAAATTATGTATAGGGTTTTTTTGGGGGGGATGCAGGGATATTAATGGGTCACTCTACCTTGAAGGGTCCCTTACAATACATGCTTGCTACTTATGCTTTAAAAAAAAAAAAAAATCTGTTCTACTTTGCATTTTGCTCTGATGCTGGGAGTACCTTTCCCAAAACTGAAAGAGTTGTATGTGGCTTGAAAGCTTATCTCTCTCAGTAACAGAAGTCGGCCCCCAAAAAGACATTAACTTACTAACCTTCCCAGAGACATTCAGGGTCTCAGTATTTCCCCATTACAACACTGACTGATCTTCTCTTCCAAAAACCTTACTCTGTGTTATCACCCGAGGACAAAAATAATTGGGTGTGGAGGCATCTCTCAAAACTCTTTGGAGTTTTCGCCTTTCTGCTGAGAATTATATTGCGAGTTGACAATTGCAGGCCACTCTCTTGATCAGGGAAGTGGAGAGGGAAACCAACCTGCAGTTAAACCCATGAGCACATAACGTGTTTTGGGATTATATACACAACATGCAATTTTAGCACTGCATTATCATAAGCTTTTCCATTTAGTAAGACTAAATTAATGAATACATGACTGAAAGATTACTGCACTAGTGACTGCGGTCTGAGGGCTCTGACCCACGTAATAGATCTTTGTCCTATAAATTAAAGCTTAAAGTATGGTTTGAGGGAAAAAAAAGATGACGAAAACAGACCTGGGCCACTGATGTATCTATACATACCACAGTCATCCTCCTATACACTTGAACCTCTTTAATCCGGTAACCCTGGAAAACAGGGTATGCCACATTAAAGACTTTGCCAGGACAAGAAGGGTGCTGTGGGGTCTGGGCATGAGGGGAACGGGGGCAGGGTGCTTACCTGCTGCCTCGCTCCCAAAGGCATACGTGGCTCTGCAGACACCCCCAGCACTTCCCACCACTATGGGCACTGTGAGGAAAAAGTTGCAGGGGAAGCGTATTGCTGAGCTGAGTAACCCCAGCTGGGGGTAGTGGGAGCAGCAGCATGCAGAGCCACTTCCTCCTCTGTATCACAGGTGCTCCCAGAGCATGGAGGTTCAAGTGTACATTTGCTAAAATGTTGAATATCAGACAATGTCAGGAAAAAATGCATTTACCTTCATTAAAGCAGTTTCACCATTGCTCTGCTGGACATTGAGATAGGCCCCAGCTTCCAAAAGAATAGCCACTGTAGTTAGAAAGTTCTTAGAAAGGAACATAACAGTTAAACTTTAAAATATAAAAATATTTCAAAACAGAAAGCTAAATACAGAACCAATATTAGAAAAGACCCTAAAATAAGGCATCAATGTGATACTGCATAGCTTCTGGAGGTCAAATTCATCTATAAGCTTTTAACAGTCTCACCCAATCTCCCAAGTCATGAACTGAAGAATTTTCATTCTGAAGACAATTTCATGAACTGATAATTTCCAAATGAAATGGACAAAACTTTGTTACATAAAACTTAGTATTTTATCATTTGAAATTTCAAATAAATTGATACTCTTATTTACATTAACTCAGTAAGAAAACTAAATAAAACAAATTTTGTCATTAGATCAGTGTTGCCTGCATTGTCAGTAAATCTTGACAAGCAGCAGATTGGTATTTAAATTGTAGCACATCGTCTTCCTTAACTATATTCAGAACTATCAGTTAAAAGTCAGCAGTAAACTAACCAATCTGAGTATCTGGCACAGACACAAATCTGAAACAAATACTTCAGTTAACTAGATAAAGCAAGCTCAATAGTTTTGAACTTGAAGTAAAAAAAGACCCAGATGTAGGACTACTGTTAAAGGAAACTCACCTTTTCAGCTGCATGTATCAATGCAGTTGTTCCATTTTTCTGTCTACAGTTGACTTTCGCTCCTTTCCTGATAAGGAGCCGGAGGAGGTCATCATGTCCTCCTGCGGCAGCAAGCATCACTAGAGTCATTCCACTTGAATCCTGCAACAATTGTTTACTTTTTAAATACAGATCTTCAAACAGGAGCCTGTTTACACTAACTATACCTATAAAGGTATGCAGTTACACCACAGTTCCATGTAAGTACTGGTTGAACCATGATGTCATCTCTGAAATGTGCTAGAATCTTTGATAGCCCAATGTTTCAGCACAGCTCAGGGACACCATCATGGATCATCTAGAGTTAAAAAAAAAAAAAGAAATCAAGACATGTATGGGGGGGAAGGAGGCGGGAGGGAAGACAAGTACACTATGACCAAGCCACATTTAAATTGTTCCCACTAGCTCTGCTATAGACATAATGTATCTTCCTGGTTAACAAGACTTAGCAAATTTTGTTATAAATCACTATGATATAATGGATACCAGGCCAATTATCAACCTTTCTTTAGGAAAATAACTAGGGCTGTCAATTGACCTGCGTTAATGCCTGCGATTAACGCCGGACAGGATTAACACGTTAAAAAAAATTAACGCGTTAATTGCAGGTGTTAATGCTGCACTGCCTCTTTGAAGTACCACTCTGGCACTTCAAAGGGGCAGCGCAAGTGGGGCCGGGGATCAGCTGGAGTGCCCAGCTGATCTCTGGCTCCTCATGCGCTGCCCCTTTAAAGCACCAAAACAGCACTTCAAAGGGGCAGCGCGAGCAGAGCTGGGGATCAGCTGGGGACTCCAGCCGACACCGGGCTCCACCTTGCGCTGCCCCTTGGAAATGCTGCTGCGGCACTTGCAAGGGGCAGCACTGCATGGAGCACTGCATGGAGCACATACAGTGCTGCCCTGTTGAATCACGTGATTACATTTTTTAATCGCACAATTAATCAAGATTAAAATTTTTAATCACTTGACAGCCCTAAAAATAACTAAAAAAGTATGGAGGTAAAACAAGATTAAACACCATGATTTAATCAATGTTTCCTGCTCACTGATTTAAATCATGATGAAAATTGGTAATCAACTCATCTCTCATGTTTATGTTTTGGGAGTACACACTTTAGAAATACTTGTCAAGTTTTATAGCATATAGTAATTTACAATAGAACTGAACTCCCAAAGAGCTAACCTGTTTTACTTAAAGGAAATGGTGATGAGTTCAATAACCGTTTAAAGTTCCCAATACGCAACTATGTTATAAGCTATAACCAAATATCTGAAAGTTAGCTCTGGCTTACCTGTCAATTTAGAGTCGAGAGTTCTATTTAAGTGTATTTGCACTAGTTAACTATGCACATATTTGCTTACCAATTTCAAGTATGAACAGTTTAACCTAAGACCTGTAGGTAAAGTCTCCTCTACACTGCATCTGTACAAAAAATATACTTTTAATACTTCCTCTTTAAGATATTACCTCCTGATCCAGGTTATATTCTTCGTTTGAGTTCAGTGCCAACTTTACTGTAACGTAGTCTCCATTTTTAACAGCATCCCTCAGTAGAGCTGAAAGAAAATTCATTCAGTTGGAATATTCACTTTAGAACACAAGATAAGAAATGTTTCCCTCTTCCTAAAAATTACTTACTACTTGATAACGGTTCTGTTGAAGAATTAGTCTCATCTTCTCCATCCAAATGCTTCTGAAAGTCTTCCAGTGTCAGCCATTCCAACTGCATGTCCATACCCAAACTCAAGACTTGTTGCCTTCCATCTATCATACAAACCCAAAACAAATTACTTGTTTTGTATCACCAACAAAATGTAATCAATGCATGCTGGCTATATTTACTGGCAGTATAACTTGCACAGAATCTTGCTTCTCTCCCCACCCCCAAAACCAAACTATACACAATGATCCACAGTGAGACCTAAATTACCAATTGGCAGAAGTGCTCAGTAACCTAATTGGACAAAAGAAGAGCTAACCAGTGAAAAGATACACAATTTTAGTGGCAGGAACTTTTTGCTTAGCCCAAGAATTTAATCAGACTAAAAACCACCCATGGTTACCTTTCTTCACATAAAAAAAAAAAAGAAGTATGTTATTTAGGAGATGGTGTCAATTAGGGATGTTAAAATGCATTTACTCAAGTAAACATGCAATCGCTGAAAATTTCAACAGTTACACAAGGGGCAGGTGGCCTTTGCCTGCTCCCTTCCCCCCACTGCTGCCTCTGATACAGGGGGCAGGTAGCTCCCTGGGAGCCAGAGTGCACTAGGAGGTGGCTTTTAAGCTGGTTCCTCACAAGCACCAGCTCGCCTGCCCCAGCGCGCTGCTGCCTATGATACAGAGGCAGCAGCATGGGGGAGGCAGCTTCCCAGGGAGCCAGTGTGTGCCGGGAGATGGCTTTTAAGCCTGCTCCCCACACATACAGAACCTGTGTGTAACTCTGAAGATTAGCCAATAAGCCCAGGCTCACCAGTTTATTGTGTACACGGTTACACTTTCATATCCCTAGTACCAATGAAGTTAACATTTGTTTAGTCCTGATTTTTACACCATGTAAATGAACACTCCATTTCAGCAGGTGTAATAGGTCAAGCTAATTTGCTCAGAAGCTGATTGTTAACCTCTTCTTCAAATTTCTTAGGGCTTAAAGTAAATGAATCATGACATCTACAGTCAGGATGTTATACTCTGTGCAGACTAGTGCTGAACCCAAGACTCCAGTGCGGGGTGTCAGTTGAACAATTCCTCATTTGGGACCAATATGTATGGTTGTAATTGCCCATTCATCTTTGTAGAACTCAGCAGGATTCAATTTTTGCACAGCAAGTCTCAGTGAACATGCCCAACTTTCCCTTGACTTGTTTTTACTACTTGCCAGAATTCTCCTCCATTTGACACACATTGTCCAGCACTTCCCGATCACCTTCTGCAGCAATGTAAGTCCAGGTATCTGTCTCATCTCTTATGCTCCTCCTTTCCTTGTATAATTGTTTATTTTCTTTTGATTTGAATTCTTCTATGAATTTATAATCCACTGAAGAGTCTTCTCTTTTTCGGTTATTGTCAGAGTATTCATTTTTTTCGTCTGAAGATATATTAAACAAGTCAAATGCACTTTTGTTCTCCTTCAAACCTAGAATACAGATGAAAGATATTTAAATGAGAATGTCTACATATACAAGTCATACATGTTTTAGATATGTCCTGGGTGGTCATTGTCTGAAATGGTCAAATTTTAAGGAATTTTTTTTATTTTGCTTCTAGAGATTATCAATATTAATGTGTGGAGCCAAGTTAACAGATTACACATGCATATGAAAGAGCCAAATTCAGTGAACATTATTTACCTCCAATTACCCTATGCAAGTCTGAATCCTGACTAGATTCAGCACTAATTTAACTAGAATTGTAATATATAAATACACTGCTTCTTTGGAAATTATTTCCCAATACTTCTAATGAGTATTTTAATGATATATACTCCATAATATTCTGATTTCATAGCTTCAATTATTTCTTCTCCCTGGTAGAAGATTCTGACCAAGGCGAGACAGACATCAATATTTATTTTCCATTTTATACATCTTGACATTTACTTCAACGCTGTTTACCAAGGCAGACATGACCTTAACAATGATTTGTTATTGTTTACTGTATATATAAATTAATCTTGATTGTCTTCCCATAACTGGGGATACATTCTTTCAACGCCCTGGAGGAAACAAAACAAACAGACCTTTCATGGCATAAAATGGAATAGCCATCCATACAATGCTGGAATGCCAATATTATGGCAAGGTAAACACTGACTGAGGAAACTACTAACCCTTGCTCTTTCAGGTGCAGTAAGTAATCAAGAACAAGCTGCAGTGACAACCTTGTGGGCGAGATGCTACATTGGGAAGGCCAGAGGGAGAACCACTTCCATTTGAAAAGGAGAGTTTTCTGCTTCCTATCCAGACCTGACAGACCTGCTCCAGACCACCAGGTAGAGAGAACTAAGGCTTAGGTAGAACAGTTAAGTGTGGTCCTGTGAAGTCACATCCCAGAGTAGAAGAAGCAAAAATGGGGCTGCCACAGAGAGGTTAGTAGAGTAGGGAACCCAACATTCATGGGGCCAACCAGGACAATTAGAATGATTTGCACCTGGTCTTGTTTGATCTTCAGGATAACTTTGTGCACAAGCACAGTAGAAGGGAAGCCCTGATCCATGTAGCTGGAGGACCTATATCCTGTAAGACACTAACTTCAGCAAGTTAGCATAAGGCCTTTGAACATTCAACTGATAAATGACTCAATCATGGAATACCAAGTAGTGGAGCTGAAAACAATTGTTTAAGGGTTGTTTCTGTGGTCAGAAATTCCTAACCACAAGAGTCCAATCACAAAAGTATCATTGCAACAAAGTGATGTACATACAGGTACATGAGTTACATTTGCATGTACTTAACCATAAGAGGACCATTGTAACCAACTGACATATATGATAATAAGTTGAAATCATTGATATATTAACCTATGGGAGAAGGACATTCCAATATTAGTAAAGTGAGCATATATAAACAAAGGAAAAGGAGAAATGCCCCTACAGAACATGCATCAAACATAGCGGAATCAGAGTATCATATTATAAAAGTTGCATTCCAGCCTAAGGGTAGTTGAAGGGGATGTAGTCACTGGGAGGTGCCAGAATGACAGCCACTAGTAACGAGGGGGAAGGTAATGATGATGATGAGGAAGATAATGGCTAACATTTCAGGTTGTTCTACAAGGGACAGTGTGAGTATTATGGATGTGCAAACATACATTCTATAGTATTTTAAATCTACCTTACTTAGCTGGGATATTTGTGAGGGTGCTAAATATATTTAATAAACTATTTGTAGATATAAAAAAGTTCCTATAGTTAGAGCCCTGCAAATCTGCATCTGCAGACATGGATAAGGATATCCATAACTCATTTGCCACAAATTTTAAATACAAATAATAATTTTGCATCCAGAACCCTGCAAATTTGCAATATCTGCTTTATATCCATGGGCAGGGCTCGACAAATCCGTGTACCTACTCGCCCGTGGAGAGTAGATTTCAGCCGGTCGCCCCGTTCACCGGCGGCCCGAGCATTACGGGGCTGGTGCATGTGCGGTGCGGGGCTGGCGGGTGGATTTCGCAGCGGTTTGTCGAACCCTGTGTATGGGTATCCACATCCACGGATGTGGATACAAATTGTGTCCACACAGGGTTCTACCTACTGTGTGTGTGTTGCAACTGTGCACATCAGGGTTCCCAACTAGAATCAAAATTTAGAAAACTCTGGGCTTGATCTTGTGACACTAACCTGTTAACTCTCAAAGTACTAACTGGGGATTCTTAAGTAACACGCACACAAGACAACTTACCCAGCATTGCCTGGCTCCTTCAGGGCAGGAGACTGGGGGGGGAGGGGAAGGGGAGGATGCAGGACCCTGGGTATAGGGGGAGGAAGCAGGGAAGAAGGTTGCAGGTGTGGAGAGGTCAGTAAGGGTTGGGGAGGTAAGGTCGACCTCAGAGCAAGGAGTGCCTTTTGGCAGGGCCTTCTGCTTCTCCCCAGCCTTCCTCACTCCCCAGGGCCTTCTGTCTCACTCCAGTCCTGCCCCGGGCCACCAGGGGCCCTCTATCTCCATCCAGCATCCCCTCCCAGCACTGTGACCAAGTGCTGTGGGGAGGGGTTTGGGGCAGAGGGGCTACTTATGTAGTCTACTGGCAGGCAAGATGGCGGAGCCCTAGCTATGCTTGGTGATGTGGCTGCCTCCAGTGGTCTTGCACCACAGCTCTCCCCTGCACTTGCTACCCCCAGTGCCCACTCCCAGTATTGTGTCCCACCTCTCTATGCCCCTCCCTTTCCATGTTATGGATAAAACTGACCCATTCCAGGCACTTCCCATTTTCTTGGCACAACCAAATCCTGACCTTGCTTTTAAAGTTAGGATAAGAAGAAGCTGCATACCAAATTTGGTGGTCCTAGCTCTTACAGTTTATCAGGAGTTCTTGAACAAATGGACTCAGACATATGCACAAATCTCTAAAATTATATACAATCTAAGCCAGGGCTACTCAACTTTGGAAGTCCCAGGAGCTACAATGCCGAGGGCCACAACATAAGCATGGCTGCATAAGCATGGCTGCAAATAGCTTTTCACACTGATGGGCATGAATACAAAGCACTTCCCACAATGCCCCAGCACTCCTGGCACCTCCTCCCTGGGAGCTAGAAACACTGACATCCTGTACCCATCTGTTCCAGCCAGCCCATCCACTTGCGTCTTTCAATGCTCACCCTGCCTGGGAGATGCCTTGCCGTTGTGGAGGCCATGTTCAAAGGATCCTACCCGCATGCCACATATTGAGCCCCACGTAAACCCAAACCACACCGCAGGCCGCAAACAGGCCGTGGGCCACATGCGGCCCATAGACTGCATGTTGAGTAGCCCTGATCTAAGCTATAGACTGGACTACAGGTTCTGGAGGTGTACTATTAGGGACATGATTGCCTGAAGTCAGCCTTTGGGGAGGAAGGCTCTGTGGCTTGGGTAGAGTTGAATATCGCTACAATAAACTATTTTCTTCACTAGAATGAGGGTGAATTTCTAAAAGTTTATTAGCAGGCCCAGAGTCATAAATGTTGATTGGATAAAGTGGATGCTAGACACTACTGGAATCCTGGACTGACTTCTGACCAGACAGTCATCCAGATACAGGTAGACTTACACTCCCTCTCCTCAGATAAGCCGTTAGTACCACCATGCACTTTATAAACACTCACCACGACACTGACAGGCCAAACAGGCTAACTGCAAAGTGGTAGTATGTGTGGTTCACAATGAATATGAGGCATCTTCTGTGACCTCAGAAGATTGATGTGTGAAAACAGGAGTCATTGAAATTGAAGACAACAGACCAGTCCCGTGGATCCAGAGAAGGCCAAGGAGACCACATGAAACTTTAGTTTCTTGAGGTAGCTGTTAAACTGGCCCAAGGTCGCTTTCATAATTAGGAAATAATGGGAATAAAACCCTTTCTTCTTTAGATCCGGTGGAACCTCTTCCACAGCTCTCACCCAAAGGAAAGCTGAACCTCACAGGTCTGAAGCTGCTCATGAGAGGGGTCCCTGAAGAGGGATAGAAAAGGAGGGGGAAGCAGAAGAACTGAACTGGTTAGCATATCTAATTTCCACCATATTCAGCACCCAATGGTCTGTAGTCTCGTGGGACCATGCCCCGTTGAAGTGGGACTAGCAGTCCATAAACAAAGGGGAAACTGGATCTAGAAACTGGGAATCTCTCAGACCATGAAGCTTTGTATTGGTCTGCTCTGAAAAAAGTTAAATATTCTCAAAGGGTAGATTCAGCAGGGTATGCTGAACTTCCTGCAGAAGGCCAGAGAACTTGTATATGGCTACTGCAGATACTACAGGCCTGTCTGCTAAATCCACTACATCAAGGATCGCCTGTAGGGAAGCCCTCACTATTGATTTCCCCTCCTCTGCCAGGAAGAAGAACTCCAGTCTGGCTTCCTGCAGCAGCAAGTCCTTGGACTTCAACATGAAGTCCCACTTGCTGAAGTCATATCTACCCAGCAGCACATGCTAGTTAGGAATCCCAAGCTGCAGGCCTCCAGTGGAGTAGACCACCAACTTCTTGGAGTTGTTTGTCTTAGAAGTCATCCCTTGCAAATCCTGCTGATCCCTTCCATTGAAAGGCCACCACAGATCCCAGCGGGCAGTGATGAGTAGGAGAATGAGTATAGAAACTCATGGCCCTGAGTAAGGACAAGGTACTTCCTCTTGGTCCTCTTAACCATTGGAGGTAGGGAAATGGATTTGCCACAAGGCTTTCACTGGGTCCATAATGGTTTCATGGAGAGACAGGGGTACTCTTGATGGGCCCACCATAAGCAGGATGTCAGTTTGTGTGAGGACACTTACTACTTCAACCTCTAAGCCAAAATTTTGGGCAACCTTTTTCAGATTTCTGGTGTGTCTTGTCATCATGGGAGGGTGACATGCCTGCTCCCAACATGGCTTCATCAGCAGAGGATGTGGCCACCAATACCAAATGAGGGCATTCCTCCTCATCCTCCGCTCTGCCTGGATCACGTGGCACCAGAGCTCCTGACACTCAGCATTGAGCTTGGTTCTGGAATCCAGATAAGGCACTGCATTAAGGAATGTGGTGCCCCTTTAGGAGGCCACCGATTAGTAACACCTTGACTGGGGCCCCTGCACGGGGGAAAAACGCCCCCAGGTTCCAAAGAGATCATTACATGGGCATGGGCCAGTGCCCAGAAGGCAAAAAAAAATCTAAATGTCATTCCTGAGCCCAGTTACAGCTAGGTAGGGATGGCTGGTGGCACGTCGGGCTCAATTCCTCAAAACAGAGTACAACCCCAGTTGAAAGGATGAGTAATCTCTCTGCCTGGTGACCACAAGTAGCTCCCACCAGTGCTAGAGTTTGGCTCTGAGGTGGGAAAGATTGTGGTGAGACCAACTGGACAGTGTACTGGGCTCCCAAATGGTGACTGGTGGCTGCATGCTCCCTTCTGCCCACTCACACCATTACCACCAGCTCCTGAACCACCCGTGATGCCAGCACCAACAATGAGAGTAGGTTTCCAGTAACAACAAATGTTTTTGGTATAGATGGCATGGAAACAGTATCAGTGCAGTGCCGACCTTTCAGTGAGAGTGGGTCTTCCAAAGCAAGACTTAATGGTACACACAAGGGTCAGGGTCAACGGGTAGGCTGCCAGGGTAAGAGTGGCTTGGCATAGGTGGTACTTCAGTCTGTTCTCTCTGCCTCTCCTCCCTGGAACAGGGAACCACCCATCAGGCAGCAGTTTCTTCTGCTTCTCTCTCAACACCAGAGATAGTGAACAGTGCTGAGATGCCAACAGCAGCAGTCCTTACCCATGCTGAAGTGCTCAGTGCCAAGTCCAATTGACACACCTCCACGTAAAGTTTCAACACTACCTCCAACAGCAGGGATTTCAACCTGGCCTCCTGAGCCTTCTTGGCATAGGGCTTAAAATCCCTGCAAATCTGTGCTTGGTGTGAGCTTCACCTAAGCACATCACATCTGAAGCGAAAGTGCCGACTTTCTGGTTTTCCTGGGTATGTTTGACCCCTGCTCTGCCCCAGGCCCTGCTCCCAATTCCACCCCACATCTTCCTGCCCGTGCCCTCCAGCACCTCCTGCATGCTGCTGAACAGCTGATCTCCAGCAGGTGGGAGGCACTAGGACTGGAGAGAGGAGCAGATCAGTGGGGCTGCCATTGGGTCCTCCACCCAACAAGTCAGCACCTATGACTGAAGCGCCAGACATTCAGGGGCATAGCCTTGTTGCAGGGGACACAAAGATTGAAGCCCTAAGCTCCACTAGCAACAGAAAAACACTAACTAAACTAACAGAGAAAAACTCACATAAGAAAACTATAAGCAATTAACACAAAACACAAAGTCCACTGACAAACTAGCAAAAGCAAAATAGAATAGTCCCAACGGGCGGTAAGAAGAACTGAAGGGAAACGAGGTCAGCTGGGCTCTTTATATTGGATGCTACGAGCACATGCCACCAGATGGTGCCAGAGCTGATTCAAGTATCACTGAGGGAAAAAATCTTCCAGCACTATACCTGAAACATGAAAGTATCTACATAGGAATGGTCGTATACAAGCACTTTGTTCTCTGAAAACATCCATTCAATGTGAAGCAACAGTCAAAAAAGCTAACAAGGTGGGAATGATTAAGAATAGCCAATAACATAGAAAATATCATATTGTGTCTATATAAATTTATGGTACACCCACATCTTGAATCATGCATGCAGATCTGAACATCCAATCTCAAGAAAGATATATTGGAAAAGGTACAGAAAAAGGGCAACAAAAATAATTGGGGATATGGAACAGCTTCCCTATGAGGGAAGATTAAAAGGACTGGGACTTTTCAGCTTGGAAAAGAGAACTTGGGGGGGATATGATATGAAGTCTATCAAATCATGACTGGTATGGACAAAGTAAGTGTTAAATTTATTCACAACACAAGATATAGGGGGGACTAAATGAAATTAATAGGTAGCAGGTTTAAAAAAAAAAAAAAAAAGTATTTCTTCACAATGCACAGCCTATGCAATTCTATATCAAAGGATATTATGAAGGCCAAGACTATAACAGGGTTCAAAAGAGAACTAGATAAGTACATGGAGGATAGGCGCATCAATGACTATTAGCCAACATGGGAAGGGATGGTGTTCTATTTGCCAACAGACAATAGGTGATGGACCACTTGATGATTACCTATTTGTTCTGTTCACTGCCTCTGAAGCACCTGGTATTGACCACTGTCAGAAGACAGGATAATGGGCTAGATGGATCTTTGGTCTGATCCAGTATAGCTCTTTTTATATTCTCAAATTACAGAAGGGACATTTAGGCTGGGTATTAGGAAAACTTCCTGTCATGGTAGTTAAGCAAGGGAATAAACTGCCTGGGAAGGCTGTGAAACATACTTCATTGTATTACCCACTTCTAAAAATCTCCAAACACTTGCCAAGATGATCTAGATAATACTTAGTTTGGCCTGCAGGGGGCTGGACTAGAAGACCTCTCAAGGTCCCTTGCAATCCTACACTTTTGCGATTCTATGTAGGGTAAAAAAATAATAAACCTAAATTTAAGATATAAGCTTTAATGTTTTTAAAGAAAGGAGCCACTGGTGTTTCTTAAACTAACCAGTACTAAGAGTTATGTCAGAAGTCACTGCTGGGCTTGGCGGCTCCAAAATATCAACTATTAATTTCAAAATACATTTTCATACAGTTTTACTAAGTGAAGTATGCTAGGGATGTAAAGGGTTAACCAATTACCCAGTAAGCATCCAGCCAGGCTGCTCCAGCCTTGCCATGGGACCTCTCCAGCCCAACTGGGCCTGCCACACCACCTGTTAACCCGTTAAACTTCATGTTTAACTAGTTGATTTATAAAACAGGATTTTTACATCCCTCAAGTATGCCTGACAAAAAATCACTGGTCTCTTATATTGGTTTAAATTAAAATTCGGGCTGTCAAGCAATTAAAAAATTTAATTGTACGATTAATTGCATTGTTAGACAATAATAAGATTCCAGCTGACCCCGGGCTACGAGTTGTGCTGCCCCGGTGTTTCAAAAGGGCAGCGCAACACGGAGCGTGGGGTCAGCTGGAGTCCCCAGCTGATCCCAGGCTCTGCTCATGCTGCCCCTTTGAAACGCAGCGGCAGCTAATCTCAGGTTCCCACTGCGCTGCCCCTTTGAAATGCCCCGGTAGTGTTTCAAAGGGGGCAGCACCATGGAAACACCTGTGATTAACACATTTAGAAAATTAACATGTTAATTGTGCTCTGTGTTAATTGACAGCCCTAATTAAAATCTGTTACCATGCTGAGCAATAACTTTGTGAGGTTTCAGAGCCACTAACTTATCTTTGTGAGCTACAGCATGAGCCATTATCTTACTCATATTCCTAACTGAAGAAACAGCCATCAAGAAAGGTCATTAGAGAAAGGTCAGTAAACATTACCCTAGCATTCAAAAGGTGCATCCACAGGATAGAACAACTCCTAGAATATCCAGTCTTAAAACATGACATGAGCGCACACAGTTTATTACTAAGAATATGATAGGTAAATACGGTTAACACTGCTAGAGAAGAAAAGAAGAATCTGCAATTCAAGGTGGAGAAAATTCATTTGATTTTAATATTCAGCTGGGCTACATCTAGACTGCCCCCCTCTTGCACAAGAAAATATGCAAATGAGGCGAAGCGGTGAATATCACCATGCCTCATGTGCACACTTAATGAGCCACCATTTTGCGCAAAGGCCCCTTGCGCAAGAGGGGGCAGTCTAGACGTAGCCCTGCATTTTAAGATTAAGAATATAGGATGTAAAAAAAAATAATTCTATAAAGTGAAATAAAGAAATGACAAAACCACCAAATGTTAAGTCAAGGAGTTATCTTAACTTCTTGAAAAGCCACCAGAACCAAGGTACTAAAAGGTGGAATGAAACTAAGATTTAGTACAGGATAAGTGTAAATTCTAATGTGACTTCATAGTGAGACTATATCCTATCCCCCTAT
Source organism: Rafetus swinhoei (assembly GCA_019425775.1). Taxonomy (NCBI): domain Eukaryota; kingdom Metazoa; phylum Chordata; order Testudines; family Trionychidae; genus Rafetus; species Rafetus swinhoei. The sequence continues at coordinate 44,143,385 of CM033437.1, read as the reverse complement.
CTAGGCAAAACCTTAGATTATAACAACTTACTTTTTAATCCCTTCTGTTCTTTTCTGCCTTTTTCTTCCTTTTCGGAGTCATACCGTTTCTGGGACTTTTCTTTTGTTTCATTTTTCTTTACTTCCTTTTCCTGATACTGAAGACAAAAGATAAATTAATGTGGTATCGATCAGTATTTCTCAACCTTTTTTTAAAATAAAGTACCCCTTTTTAAAAAAAAATAAAATTATAAGTACCCCCAGTACCTACAGTTTTCAGACACACAATTTTTTTTTTCTACCACTGCAACACATTTGTTTAAACAACTTAATTGTAGCCAGGCCGGTGATGAAATTTTTGGGTATAAAAAGTACAAAAATAATAAAGTGCTATAAAACTTAACACAAAAATTTAGTTTTGTGTTGACATACCCCCCAGACTTCTCTTGAGTATATTGAGAGAGAATATACGGGTACTTGTACCACTGGTACTTGTACCACTGGTTGAGAAATACTGCAATAAAAGATATTACCATATCCACTTTGTGTGTCTAATTTTGGCTGAATGCATTCTAAACAAACTATCTGTAGAAAGAGTTTTACATAGGATTTAAACACTTAAGCCAGATAGCACGAAGAGCGGTGTTTCCCAATTTTATTTGGCCATGGAACCCTTTTTGGCTTGAAAGAATTTCAAGGAACACCTAGGTTCCGAGCCAAAACAAAACAAAACAAAACAAAACAAAACAAAACAAAAAAAGATTTGTTGAGCAAAAAAACCCCGCCACGATTTGTCTCCATCTCTTTAAGAGGGGGCCGGGGAGTGCCAGGTTCTCGCGGAACCCTTACTTTTGCTGCGCAGAACCCCAGGGTTCCACGGAGCACCAACTGAGTAACACTGACATAGAGGATCACAGTCTTTAACAACGTTTAGGTTCCAGCTACAGGACTAGGAAGAGCAAAAGGCTCATTAAAAAAACCAATGTTTTAAATTAGGGACGTAAAATCCCACGTAATTGGTTAAGTAGTTAAACATGATGCTTAACCAGTTAACTGATTAAGGAGGGAGGGAGTAGGCTGGAGTGCCCCCACCACCACAGGGAGGGCCTGCTCCAGACAGCCAGAGCAGCCCCTGCCAGCAACACGCCCAGATCCACCACAGATATGGTTGCTCCAGTCGGTTATAGTAATGGTATAGTTAAAAAAATTAAAAAAAACACAGAGATGGCATGTCAGCCATACCACATAAGAAAACTTCGTAGCATGAGAATAACTGGACACTCACTAGACAGCTGAAAGTCTTACTATATAAATAAGGGGAAGGACACCGCACAGAAGATGATCGCACGTACCAGGTAAAGGAAAAATGGCTAGAACAATGTAAGCGTTGTTTAGAATGAAAGTTAACCAGCTTTCAAACAATGAAAAACAGGGAGATTTATATTATACTGACCAATAAAACAAACAAACAAAAAAACGACAAGCTAACTGAATATATAATAATTACTTTTGAATGCAATTTTAGATTACCTTTGATAAAGTGATTCTTGCTTTTAATATGTCCTCCACATTCAGACCACTCTTGTCCCCTAATATGGTCCCTTCTTTATTATGTTCAGTATAGGGAAAATTTTTCAAACAGAGTCTCCCCTACAGAGTGTACAGTGGGCTTCTCTGCCATTTTATCCTTATTAACTCTCTCAATTATACTTCTGTCTTTGCCATCCAGAAACAGTAAGTTTTTTAGGTGTTTGAGCTATGTCCCTGGAATAATGTATGTCTGATTTAAACTTTATTTTTCAATTTTGTAACACTGCTTACCTCTCCAAATGAATCAGTTGACTTCCGCCCTCTCTCATCAGTACACAATTTCAAACTTTTTTGCACTAAAGCAGGTGTAGAAGAAACTTTGTCTAACTCTACAGAAGTTTTTGCCTTTTCTTGAGCTTTTTGTTTTTTGTGCATGTTTTTCTTCTCCAAATAGCTGTCCTTTGTTTCCACTTTTTTATTTTCTTCTTTATAATCCTCAACCTTTTTAAGTTTCTTCTTTTTCCTTTTAACCTTAAGTTCAATGCTATCTTCTTCAGTACTTGCTGATCCATCTGGCTGCCTGTCAGCAATGGAATCCTTCAGAACAATTTCCTGTTCAGATTTCTCTTTTCCACTTTTTATTGTTTGTTTCTCCTCTCTACCCTCAGAACACAAGTCTGAATTTTCATTGTCAGCTGCTTGAGAAAATGAATCATCTATGGCACTTGACTCAGAGTCAAATTGAAGGTCGCCATGTTTTTCCTTTCGTAGTTTTTTATTTTCTTTAGAATCCTCTTTACATTTTGTCTTTAAGTCTTTAATTTCTCCCTTCTTTTTCTTGGTTTCTTTAGATTCTTCTTTCTTTTGCTTCTTAGGATCTTTTGAGTCTTCCTTGGTTTCTGAAATTCTTTTCTTTGGTTTTGAATCTAAAATCAAACTATCTGATGAATTTTCACGTTCTAGTCTGGGTTTCTCTTTGACTTTAGCAGACTTTGATTTTTTCCTTTTCAGATCATCTGAGCTTCTATCCTCCCCATCTTTTGATTTTTTCTTTTTCTTCTTCGGCGATGTGTCATCTTTTGCTTCACTTTGCCAGTCACTGTCAGATTCTGCCTCAAATAAGTCATCATTTAAAGACAGCTTCTATAAAGTGAAGAAAAACAAAAATGTTTCTTTACTCCTTTCCCAATTAAACTTTTATTTAGATACTGCAGTATCTACCACTGTTATACATGTTTAACCCCAGAGTGACCAAACCCAGATAGTGGAAGATATCAAAATTTTAAACACATATGCAGCTTCCAGTGGTTATTCCTATTTTAGCTCATCATCACTAAATCCTCTTTGAAATGGGACTAATCAAAATGTATTAACAAACAACGCATGCCAGCAGGATCCACGTGGACAGATAGTCCATGGTAGAATAGTGCAGGGAAGTTACTACCTCTGTAAGTGGAACATGGAAGAAAAAAAACAAACACACAGGATGCATTTATGCTGAGCAGCAAAACAGAGCACAAACTTGATTCTAGACTTATCCATGTTGCAAGAGTCAGTCCTGTTCGACACTTGAAACTTCGGACTGACCTAATTCCCAGTGCAGAGATAACAGGCTGACAGAAGAATTCTTCCATCAGATTAGCTACTACTTCTTAGGAAGGTGGATTACCTCCCCTGCAGAAAACACCCTTCTGTCAATGTAGAAAGTGCCTATATTACAGTGCTACCGTGGCATAGCTCCAGCTGTGCTGCTGTAGCACCGACATGTAGACATAGTCTAATTAACTTGACATTGTAAAGGTGACCTACTGATTCTCCAGAAGTAAGGCACTATATTCCAAATAAACCTGTTATAGGTTATTTTAAAGCCCATTAGTATGTCCACCGGGATATAAACAGCCAGGGCTGGCCTGCATCAGCTGGCTTGGGCTTGCAGGGCGCTCAGGCTACCAGGCTATAAAATTGGACTGAAGCACAAGGCGGGGGGCCCGGGGGCGGGGGGGGAAGGGAGGAGGACCCTCAGCATCAACATTGCAATTTTATAGCCTAACAACCTGAGCCCCATGAGCCCAAGTTAGCTGAAGTGGGGCGACCTGCAGGGCACTCTTGTAATGTACATATACCCTATAATAAGTAGGGATGTGACAGTATAACCATATACATGGTTAACCAATGAGCACGGGCTCCCATTATGCACTGGCTCCTGCATGCACTGGCTCCTGGGGTGTCGCCTGCCTCTCTCCCTCTCACAATGCTGCCTTGTATCAGAGGCAGCAGCCTTCCCCTCCTGCCCCATGGAACCACTGAAATTTTCAGTGGTTACATGTATACTTGATTAAATGTATTTTAACATACCTGATAAGAACATCTTAAAAACCCATGTTCCCATCATCCATTGCAATTACTATAAATTAAACAGGAACAAAGAAAAATTCCAGGGATTAGTGGGTAATGTATATAATCTCCTTCCAAACAAACCATTGATGGAAAGTACTGCTTCAAAGAATGAGTGAGCTAAGGGTTTTGGCTTGAAGAGGACAGGGTTTGGGTGTGGCGATAACAAAAAGATTTGCATTTAACTGCTTGCTGAGAGTTGATCAGATTTGCCTATTACCATGTAAATAACCTCAGTTACACTTTGAGATGAATCTGGATAAGAAATTTATTCTCTAGCTTAGGGGTCGGCAACCTTTCAGAAGTGGTGTGCCAAGATTTAACTTATTCACTTCAATTTACAGATCTGAGCGCAGATGGGGTGTGGTGGGGCAGCGCCAGGCTGGGTCTGGTGACCATATTGTCTGAACCAGCTGCAGCTAGGGAAAACGATTTAATTTAAATTATTAAACAGATAAACTAACATGCAAAAAATAAAACGCTTAATCAAACTTCATTTTATATAAAGTAAAATATTAATTTATGTCCAACACAAAAGGTTTCAATGTTTTATTTATGGCAGGGGTGGGGAACCTTTTTTGGGTTGGGGACCAATGACCCACAGAAAAAAATCAGTTGGGGACCACACAAGTGAGAATCAAAAAAACTCTTCAAAAACCCCCAACCCTCACTGATGTGGCCCCCAACTGAGTTACCTCACTCTTTTGGTGCTCCAGTCCCATAGGGCAAGGGGAAGCGACAGGGAGGTTCAGGGGAACAGAGGTTCAGGGCTTCCCATAGGCCAGATTTATTTTTCTGGGGTTCCAGGGTTAGTGGATTTTGGGGAACCCCTTAGGCTCTGGGATGGGGAAAAAAATGAAGGGTTCAGTGTGCAGGACAGGGCTGCCTGCGAGTGGGATAGGGTTGGGTGTGCAGGATCTGGGTGGGAGGTGGGGTGCAAGAGGGGATGAGGAGGGCAGGGTCTTGAATGCAGTTTGGTGGCAACAGAGGGTGTGGGGTGGAAGTACAAGAGGGAGTCTGGGGGCAGGAGGCAGTTGGGGAAGTAAAACAGGTGAGAATGCAGCCAAATAACTGCACTACAAAACCCTTGTGGCTGGTTGATTATTGTGCTCCCATCTCTGGAAGGGGAATGAACACTGGTGCCTTTCTGGGTTATGATGGGAGATTTGTGGTTCTTATGGCAACTCTATAGCTCTGAAACTAAGTAAAAGAAGAACACTGATTCTCTTTTATATGTAGATGTTGAAGCAGCTGTTTAGCTTAAAATCCTAAGCCAGCGAGTATTCAATATCATAAAGGGGGGAGGTCTCCCTCAGCCCAGCTTGTTTTCTGGCAATCCCAATGAGGTGTTGTCAGTAACTGAAGGGGCAGAACAGGGTCTGGAGGAGCCTGATCCATGGAAAAACAAAGAGCCCCAGACAGACACAGCTCAGAGTTCTGGGGGAAATAACGAACGAGGGTCTGAGTTGCCAGCAGAAATATGCACTGGCATTAAAAGCAGCTACTCTGCTGGAGACCAGGATGGAAGCAAATGTCCCAGGTCTCATACCAACGGGCGCTACATGTTATTGAACAATGTACAGACCTGCCAGCTTTCCGGCAATGCCTGCAAATGGGCTGAAATTTTCATTTACGCAGAATGACAAGGTGTAAAGAAAATCGTGCTGTGATGGGGGAAGGGAGGCAAGAGAGTGGGGAGTAAAGGAAAGTGCAGCTTCTGCAAAGGTAACCCATATCCCTCCCTCACATCTTCCCTCTGCTCCAGCCTTGCTCCCCCCTCAGCCCCATTATCCCCCCCGGCCTGGTCCCCCCCACATCACTCCATTCCCCCACAGTGCAACACCTGCCCCTTCCGATCCTTTCCCCACATCCTGCTTCACTTCCCTCTTCCCCCCACCTCTCTGTTGCCCCAGTGCAGCAGCACTGGGACTAACAGCCCCTGGGAGCAATACTGGGGTGACAGGAGGAAGGAGGAGAGCCTGGCCCAGCCCTTTGCCCGGGGGCTCACCCCTTACCTACAGGCTGCGGCTCTAGAGGTGGGGCACGCAGAGCCTGGTGCTGGTTCCAGCCCAGCGGGGCGCTGGGGAAGGGGCTCTCTGCCCCTGCACATACCTCACAGGGAGCAACGTGACGCAACCCAGGCCCCGGCACCCCACGTGAGACTGGCCACCCAGCCCCAAACTGCGGAGCAGCCCCAGTCCTGCCCCCTCCCGGAGCAGGAGGGGGAAGCCTATAACACAGGTTGGGGGGTCAGTGTTAACCCATTAGCTCCCAGGAACTGCATGCCTAGGCTGGGCAGGGACAGCCCAGCCCAGGGATGCAGAACTCAGTACAGGGCATTGCCTGGCCACCCTGACCCCTACACCATGCCACATGTGCCTCTCCCCACCCCCTCAGCAGGAAGCTGAAGCTGGTGCTCCAGCCTGCAGCTGGACAGCAATCCTGAGACTTGAGCTGCTGCACAGGGGTGAGAGACAGGGCTGAGCTCCCAACCCGCGTGCCACAGAAAGTTGGCTCACGTGCCACTTATGGCACACATACTGCAGGTTGCCAACCCCTGCTCTAGCTGATGCTGAAAGTTGTCTAAGAAACAATGGCAAGGCGGAGGTTTTAAAAAAAAGAGAGCAGAACAAAAGACTGCTTTAAATCAGTGGTTCCCAACCCTTTTTATACCACAGACCAGCAAACCCATTCACAAACTTTTGACGGACCAGTAACATTTATTTGCATGTTCCTTATGCAAATAATGAGTATGCAAATAAAATGTTACCAGCCCACCACAACATGTACTCCGGCAACCAGAGCCGCCGCGAACAGCTGGCTTCAGCTATGGCAGCTGCCCATCACATGAGGCTGCCAGAGCTGAAGCCAGCTGCTATGTGGCAGCTCAGGGGGTCGGGGTACACCCCACTCTCCTGAACTGCGGCACAGCAGTCAGCTTCCGACCCAGAGCTGCCGCGAACAGCCAGCAGGGAGAGGGAAATGCATGTAGTCTATAGCATTAACCTACTGGCTTTTGCTTATCAGTTAATCGACTACACTATTGCATCCCCAGTACAATTACCCCACCACTATACACACACAACTATTAATGAGAAAAATAGTCCCTAGCTATAATTCTAGCTTTCAGAAGATAAAGCCATTATCAATCTATGTCAATAGTGTATTCAAAAATCTAGTTTACTTCTGTATCCATATTGCGAAACAAAGTTAAGCATTCCGATATACAAAATAAACTTGTAGTCTTACAGCATAAGGAAATCAAAGCCAGCAGGAAAGTGTGCAAACATATAGCAGGCTTTATAGGAAGATTACATGTTCAGATGCAAAATATATCCATTAAAACTTAAGTGTTAAAGAATGTTTTCAAATTACAGGAGAGCCAATTTTATACTAAAATGTATAAAAACGTCAGGCTATATCTACACTGCAGACTTTTTGTGCAAGAACGTCTGTTCTTGCGCAAAAACTTGCAGAGCATCTACACTGCACACGTGTTCTTGCGCAAGTACATTTACAGTAAAGCATCAGAAAAGAGGGCTTCTTGCGCGCAAGAGTTATTCCTCTCCCCATGAGGAATAAGCCCTCTTGCGCAAGAGGGCACTGTGCGTGGGCAGCAGCGGTTTCTTGTGCAAGAAACCCCTGTGGCTAAAATGGTCATCAAAGCTTTCTTGCGCACAAAAGAGCGTCCACACTGCTATGGACGCTTTTGAGCAAAAGCACATGGCAGTGTGGACGCGCTCTTGCGCAAGACCTTGCGCAAAACAGTTCTTGCACAAGAAGCCTGCAGTACAGACGTAGCCTCAATGTTTATAATTAGAAACAAAGATCATTATACTTTTCAAGTCACACTTCATTATTTACATAGCCTGAGTTTATTGCACATAGAGAGGTCTCTTAAATCCGCCTCATAAGCTTTGTGTGTTGCTCTCCCATTCATTTTCTTTTTCAGGGATTTTCTGAAACTCTCCACAATCTTCTCACTGCCATGGGTTTTGCATGTCCTAGTCCTAGCGTCACTCCCCAAAGCAAGGACTGTATGGTCTCCCCTTCCCAGATTCCTCACTCTCCATCATCTATGACAGGAGCTCTGTGTGCACTTATTCCCCCTGCCCCCCTTCCCACACACACCAGACACCCCAGTAAATCTGTGTAATTAAGAAGCCAAGCAGGGACATTTTTATGCCACAAGATATTAACGGATGCCATTAACTAGCTGCTTGATATACAGACAATTGCAGAAGTGCCTAAAAATAATGATTATGGTAATCTGATGATAGGGTTTTCGTTTCTTGCCTTTTAGTTTTTTAATTTCCCCCAAAATCAACAGGGTTCTGTCCACTGATGCCTTGAATATTCCCAATTACTTTGAAATTGATTAGATGCTCTCTTCCCACATTAATCACCTTATATACAGAGAAATACCATCAAATTAAAATGTAAGGCTCTCACAAACTTGGCCAAAAAGGGAACGTATGGCATTTTATTTCTAATTTAAGAGATTTCTGTCATTTTACCCCAAGTTTTAATTAACAGTCACACCCAAGCAAGCACACAATGGTCATTTCAATAATAAAGGCCTCTACAGCAAAGAAATTTTGATTATATTTTAGGGTTTACACACCACTCAGAGCACCTGATACCAGAAAATGAGGCTTAAAAAGGAAATGACTTATTTAATGGAAGGTGGGGAGAAAAGAGACATACCAGTATGTCCTTCTTAACAGGCTTAGGCTTATTATCCACAATTTTTTTTCTGAATTCAAGTAGCACTTCTTTACAGTCTTCCAGATGAACCTCTGGTTCCCAGGTATCATCATCTGAGGTATATCCCTTCCATCTCACTTTGTACAGAATTTTACCCTGTAAAGAGCAAAAAGTACATATAAAAAAGTTTATAGGAGAGTTTTTAAACAGTAATGACTTGCTCTTGTAAATCTTAATGCACAATGGTTAAGTCTATAAAATATTAGAGTAAAAAAATGTTAATTCTGAAAAAGAGAGATGAGCTATGTATTGCTGTTATCATTCATGCAAACATGTCCTCATAGTGTGAAGTACTGTGCAAAAGAAGTTTTAAATAAAAGTATAAGACTTATTTCTTAACAGCAGTTTACTAAACTTCTGTTAACCATTTAGTTTTGTCCAAAGTTCTTTGCTGCTTCTCCAAACAAATGTAGCAATTTCATATTACAATGCTGAACAACTGAGTTGCCTAGATCAGGATACACCTTGATGGAACACACAAACCAACTACTCAACTGCACAAGAATAAAGTCTGTTACAAGTATTCACTTTTGTACTTCCCTGGCTTCACATTGCAGCACACGTGCCCCAAAACACTTGAATTCAAGTGCAGGGTGGATAAAAAAAAGGATTTAAAAATTCATGATTTTATTTAAATGTTAATTCTTTATTTTCTTCTCATTTTAGCAAGATAAGAATAAAATGGGAAGCTTTTGCTCTTCAGTTTTAATCTGCAGAACTATTTAGTTTTCCCTCTACATTTTGACTATTTCTCCACAATCAGGGGGTCTATAAAAATTGTATATGTGATGCAGAATTAGACATATAAAAAAACACAGACGACTACTCAATACTTCAGAATCTCCTTCATGTTTACTTTGATATACATTTCTACAGAAAGGCTCTTTATTTGGTTTTATCTTACAGGCACAAACCCTAATGGTTGGTCTACACTAGTAAATTAGGTCAGTGTAACTGCACTGCTCAGGAAATGCAAAAAATCCACCCCCTTGAGTGAAGCAAATAAACTGGCCTAATCACCCGTGTGTGGACAGAGGTAGGAGGACAGGAGAACCACTCCTATCAGCGTAAGTAGCACCTTCACTGAAGCAAACCTTAAGAATAGGTCAACATTTCAAAGAAAGGCTAACTTAAGCTGGGAATGTTTCTGCTGTCTCTGATACTGTATTACAGTGAAACCTTTGTTATCAGGCACACTGTTAACCAGAAAACTTTGTTAACCAGCATTGCCCCCAGCCACAATACTATCACATCTTCAGGTGCACAGGCCTGGCTTGATTTACCATGATTGGCTTAATTTTTTTAATTTGAGTAGTACTAATCATCTTTAACTCAAAACAGAAATGTGAGACCAACTGCTTCACACTACAGAACTACCCACCAATATTAAAAACTTGAGTTTTACTATTATTGTACATTGGTTTTTCCTACGTTGATGGGACCCTCAGATAACCAGAATTTTTAGATAACCAGAACGCCCATACCCAGAGCGTGCCGAATAATACAGGTTTTACTGTATTTACATGTATGTATTCAGGGCCTGAGACTCTGTCCCCCAAATGGATCCATGAAGAATACCTAGAAACCACTACAGGAAAAGTAATTTTATACAAAAGCGATGAGAACTTAGAATACTTGTAATGAATTCATGATTTAAGCTATATTCAGAAACAATTGGATGTTCAAGAGGTATTAAACAACGTGTTCAAGGAGCCAATACATTTACTAAAGGACCCATGTTTGTCACAATCAAATCCCAGTGAGCCACTGATCGAGGAAAAGGATATTTCTGCAATGTATTTGACCACTGCAACTACTGGGGAAAAAGTTGTAAACATGATTTTATTAAAAACTAGCAGGTGAGGCCCATCCATTGACCTATGCAAAATGACTTTGCCCAATTATACTTATAGGAAAGTTCAAGAAATTAAACATACATAATAGAATTTTTTAATAATGTGCTTGCAAAAAGGAAGTAAAAGAACAGTTTTAAATTTGTAGGATTTCAACATCAAACATCATCCATGTTATTGAATAATTACTATACATAGTAAATTTGAATCAGAAACTCATAAAGCTTCTATTACTCTTTCCATAACTAATTTGAATTTTGTGATTTGTAACAGTAAATAGTTTCTTTGCACTAAAATGACAGTTGAATAGGCAATTCAATTTTAATTTTGTTAGCAAATATTTTTATGAACTCTAATAATAAGTCATGACTTTTTTACGATTAAAAACAAAAATAATTATTTAAACCTTTCACCCAGCTTATTCCAGTGTAAAAAGTAGTGCACTCAGCTAATTTAAGTGGCGGGATTGTTTATGCAAAATTTGGTATCTGTAGGTAATTGCGAAGTAGGACGTTATTTTGCACAAACAAATCCACAAACTCTTCAAAACATATAGATAATTCTTTCATCCAAAGCTACAAAATGTCATATTTTATATTAGGATTATATAATAAAAGTATTACGATGCAGCACTGTTTATATGGGCTTATAGCCCAAGTTAAAAAACAAACCTGACCTGCAAGAATCCATATATCCTCAAATATTAGCAATTATGTCACTGATGGTTCTACGATTGGGACTTAAAAATCAAAGTATTTTAAGAACAATTTTCTGTTAATGTTACTTTAACAATGATTCTCCTTTGTGCCTTTATTACATTCAACACAGAAGAGTTTCACTATTTTTTGTAGTGAGATACGAAGGGTTTGACTCTTCCTCCTTGAGATGTGATGTTAACTAATCTACTAGGTAGCCACAAATCCACAGTACATTTTGGTCAATTTCATGTATGAGAGGGGGGAGTTGCAGTACTGCTACCTTTCTTTCAACCCTGCTACTGGCAGCAATGCTGCCTTCAGAGCTGGGCAGCTGCTGAGCAGGAGCCAAGAACTGAAGGTAGAGCCACTGCCAGCAGAAACACAGAAGTAAAGATGGTATGGTATTTAACTGCCACTCTTATTGCTTTGCTGCTGCCTGAAGAGCTGGGCCCTCAGGGTATGTCTAGACTACATGCCTCCGTCAACGGAGGCATGTAGATTAGACAGATCGGCATAGGGAAATGAAGCCGCGATTTAAATAATCGCGGCTTCATTTAAATTTAAATAGCTGCCCGCTCTGCGATCAGCTGTTTGTCGGCAGATCGGGCAGTCTGACGCGTCGGTCGACAAGGAAGCCTTTTGTCGACCGCACAGGAATGCCTCGTGAAATCAGGTTTACCTGTGCCGATCGACAAAGGCTTCCTTGTCGATCGGCACAGGTAAACCTGATTTCACGAGGCATACCTGTGCCGGTCGACAAAGGCTTCCTTGTCGCATCGCGCACGCCCAGACTGCCCCGATCTGCCGACAAACAGCTGATCGGCAGAGCGGGCAGCTATTTAAAAATGAAGCCGCGATTATTTAAATCGCGCTTCATTTCTATGCCGATCTGTCTAATCTACATGCCTCCGTCGACGGAGACATGTAGTCTAGACATACCCTCAGTCAGCAGCCACCTGCTAGGGATGTAAAATCTGATTTAATTAGTTAACCGGTTAAACTTTTATGTTTAACCAGTTAAACAAGGGTGGACCCCTCCGCAGACGGGGCTACTCTGGAGTGCACCCCACCTGTGGGGCTGCTCCAGCCCCCATCAATTAACTGTGACTGGTAAGCCTCATCCGTTTAGGCATGAGGCTTACCTGGGTAACCATTCACATCCCTACCACGTACCTCCTGTTTCTCCTCTAATTAAACCTGCCTTTCACTTAAGGTAAAATAAATTATTTCTAGTAATTTTCACTGCAAATATACAGCGTTTAAGCTACATGACAGGTTAAATAGGCTTTTGTGTGCTAACCTGGGACTGTAACTACCATTTATAACACTGTTTCTATGGGAAACTGCATTCCGAGTTCCAAACAACTGACTTACAAACTTTTAGAACACAACTTGTTCGTAAGTTGGGGGCTTCCTATATTGGGTAAAAGCAAGTAGAAGACCAGATTTCAAGGGGAGAGACTAAGTTTCACGGGCTGTGATGCTTTTTTTCATGGCCATTAATTTGGTGGGCCCTAGTTATGTTAAGTACTTATAGCAAATCTAAGAGGGCTTTTTTTTAAGTTAAGAATTTGTTTTTACTTAAAGCAAAGTATTTTAAGTTAGTTTAAGGCAGTTTGAGTTATAATGGCCTACAAAGGTGGAAACAAAAAGAACAGAAACTCAAATTCAAGCCCATGCAAGATGCTGTCCTGTTACCTATGGTCATAGCATTTGAAAATGAAGGTGTTTCTGACACAGTGAGGGGAACAAATGGGGAACCATTCGGCCTGCAGGCATCAGATGCTTGGTTGCTCCGCTCACCATTAGTCTACAACTCAGAGGTGTAGAACACCTGACCAAGGGAGAGGAAGGGTAAGACACGAAAGATGCAGGGAGAAGGTGCTGTGGGAAAAGGGAGTAAGTCAAGGGTGCTTCTGTAGGAAAGGAAAAGAGAAGGGAATGAATGGAAGTAGTAACAGGCAGAGCAGGCCCCACAACAGCAGCTAGGTCCTGCTGCAGCAGGAGAGCTGAGCACTGTTGGCCCCCATTATCCATTCACTACTCCAGCCTCACCAGCCCACGTCTCTCACACACTAGCACCCCATCTCCTCCCGGCCGGTGCTGTCCTTTCACCCCAAAGAGCCAGGTCTCCTCTCTTTCATTGGCCCAACCCTTCCCCCCCCCCAGCCCGGCTGGGGCGCCCCTCATCCGCGCCCCTCCCCCAGCATCCCCGCATGTCCCCGCCCGGCCGGGGCCCCTCTTTTACCCACCCCCTCCGTTTTCACATCCAGGATCCTCTCCACTTCGAACACGTCCTCTTCCTCCTCACTCTCGCCGCCCGCATCGCCCCCGGCCTGGCCAGAGCCCGCAGCTGCCACCTCCTCCTTCTCCGCCTCGGCCGGGGCCGCCGCGTCCCCCCCGCTCCCGGCCGCCGCCATATTGGGGTGAATTTCTAGCGGCTATAGCGAAAAACGGCTGCGACATCCACAACCAGGCGGGTAGCTCCGTGACGCAGCCGCTGCAGCCAATCAGCGAGCCGTATCGCCACGCTGTGCTCAACGGTGATAATCCCAGAGGACCGCCAGGCGTTTGGAGTGACAGCTCGAAGTAGCCAATAGGTAGTGCTGCAGAGAGGCGCCAATAAAAAGAAGAGGAGCAAGATGGGGGTGGGGTAGGAGTTCCCGCAGTGTGTGGCCAGGGCGGCGGCACTTGGAGGTGGTTTCTCCGAGCGCGGCAGGGCGCTGTTGGGGGCGGAGCCTGTGGAAGGCAGGCGTGGCTGCAGGCAGCCCCAGACCTGACCCTAACAATGTGAGAGAGGACGGGCGGGCGCTGGCAGCGGCCTTTGTGTCTCCTTTTGTAGCGGGCCCCGCCCAGCCTGCTGCTTGCCAGTGAGGGCAGGGCACCCCGCTCCCTCCTGCATCCCGCTCTGCCCCGCGCATGGATCCCTTGTTCAGGAGGGACGTGTGGTCTGACCTCCTGTGTAATGCAGGCCATGCCCATAGGGCGTCCCTGATGGGTTTGAGCTGGAACACCTCTTTAAGAAAAACGTGGTCTTACTTTGTTTACAAGTTGCTAGTGGCGGCTAGTTGCTTTAATCACTTATTATCCTTGGTCTTAAAAATGTGCAGCAGCATCCTCAGCCTGGGCAAATACAAAGCACTAACCAGATTGATTTCTCCTTTGGTTCTAATAGGGCTACCATAACCGAACTTTCAAAAAAGAGAACACTCCTGAGAGGAAGTGTATCAGTATCTACCAACTCACATTGTGTTAATTTTTGGTTTTTGAGGCCTTAACTCTTGTTTTGATTTATACTCAATGTAGAAGACATATAGTACACAGTATATTATATACTCATGATGGCTGCGTCTAGACTGGCAAGTTTTTGCGCAAAAGCAGCTGCTTTTGCGGAAAAACTTGCCAGCTGTCTACACTGGTTGATTTAGCAAGAACACTGACGATCTAATGTAAGATTGTCAGTGTTCTTGCACAAATACTATGCTGCTCCTGTTCGGGGAAAAAGCCCTTTTGCGCAAATATATTTGTGCAAGAGGGCCAGTGTAGACAGCTAAAAAGTGTTTTGCACAAAAAAGCCCCGATGGCGAAAATGGCGATCGGGCTTTCTTGCGAAATCACGTCTAGATAGCACGGACGCTTTTCTGCAAAAAGTGCTTTTGCGCAAAAGCGTCCGTGCCAATCTAGATGCTCTTTTCTGCAAATGCTTTTAACGGAAAAACTTTTCCGTTAAAAGCATTTGTGGAAAATCATGCCAGTCTAGACGTAGCCATGTTGTATACTCACTGTTCCTCGTATATGCTCAGTTTGTATTGATGTGTTATATTTCATATATAACACATTAATACAAACTGAGCATATACAATGAGTAACAGTGAGTATACAACATGAGTATATAATATATTGTGTACTATATGTCTTCTACATTGAGTATCTATAAATAAGAACAAGAGTTAAAGCCTCAAAAATCAGCCCCATCACAGCCCGGGCACCTTAGCAGCTCTTACCACAGCCAAGCTCTGGCTTCCAGCCTCGTTCCCCTCAACCCATGAGCCCCCCCCTGCAGCGCCCCATCCCCCCACATCCTCCTTCACTCCTACCCTCCAATCCATGTGCCCCCAACACACTCACAGGCAGGACAGCAACACTGGGAGTCACAGCCTTGTCCCCAGGGAGCAGCACTGAGGCTGGGGGAAGGGCCAAGGGTCAGAGTCACTTCCCTTTTTTTTTTTTAACATGGGAAGGTGGGCAGGCATAGCCCACCCACTTCTAAAAGCCCCTCCCCCAGCCATGTGGGAGGGACAACTGGAACTCTGCCTGGATACGTGAACCCAGGGAGGAACGAAAGTAGGCCCCACAGTTGCAGAGAACCCCATCCTCCTCCTGGTATTGTAGATGGCAGCTTTTGCTCAGGCCAGGAGGAGGTTGACGAGGAGGTCTCGCGACTTTGTGGGGCCACAGATAGGATGTGCATAAATGAAAAGGTGAGAGGAGAAGTGCAGCCAGAACCTCAATAAGAGGTTCTGGAGGAGCCGGACTAGGGGCTGCAACCTGGCGCATTCTAGATGTGCGTGCGCCAGGTTTTCCCTCACACCGCAGAAGGGGCAGGTATCGGGGATGGGGGTGAACCACGCCAAGTACACGCCCATGCTCATGGCTCCATGAAGGAGCTGCCAACTGATGTCCCCGATGGGCCGCGGAATTAGGGTGGAATATACGTTGGCCCATTGGGGTTCCCCACCCTCCACAGATCTTAAATAGTCCCACCATTTGGTGTCAGGGTGGGACACAAGGGTGGGAAAATGCAGAGTGTGGAGCATAAGCGTGTACAGATGTTCCCTTGGCACGGCTCAGAAGCTGACCAGCTGCAAATCTTGCAGCCAGCTTGGGGTCCAGGGATGGGATGGTCGGGGGAGCCTGCGAAACGGGCCCAATAACAATGGACGGAGGCTTTGCAGGAAGGGAGTTGCGGGGCGTACCCTCTTGCAGGGCTCCCTGCAGGAAATCGAGAGCGGGCTGCGGCAAAGCCGCCTTCACCTCCTGGAGTTGGTGCAAGAAGGTTCGGGGGGTGGAGAGCCCCAAGCGCTGAGCGAGCGCCTGGGGATCCATCCATTCCCCCCTGTCGTAGTCCAGGAGGTCTCCAACCTTGGTGGTTTCTGCCAGGATCAGCCTCTGGCACACCGAAGGAGACTCTGCCACCTGCACACACAAAGCTGGAAGAGGTCTGCTCCCCCGGTGGCTACATTGGACCTGGTCGCCAAGAACAGCTTCCAGGTCTGGAGGAGTTCCTGGTAGAATTCCGGCAGCTCTGAGAGGTCAGTCACTTCCCTGCCCGGCCCCGCCCTTCGCCTGGGGCTCGCCCCTCACCTACAGCAAAGCCCAGGCCCCACCGCCTCACAGAGGCAGCAACAGCGTGTGACCGGCCACCCCGCCCCGCTCCTTACCGGAGCAGAGGGCAGAGCCTCGGGGGAGGGGGGAAGGGCATTAACCCCTTAGCTTCTGGGAGCTGCACAGCCAGGCCAGGCAGGGACAGCCCCAGGGATGCCCGGCCCACCGCAGGCTGCAATACCAGAGGTAGCCCCTGGGGAGCTGGGGCAGGAGCCTGCGACTCCCTGCACCAGGCACTGCTGCAGGGTGGGGCTGCGTGGGGTGCCGGGGCCCTGCCCATTCGCAGCCAGACTGGCCCTGGGGCAGGCAGCATGCACAGCCGTGTGTGGGTGCCCACTGCACCCAGAATTCCAGCCCCTGCCTGCCTGCGCGCAGAGTGAGGGTGAGTGAACTCTGAGACCAGCTGCTCATGTCGTAACAGCCCAGCGTGAGCGGGGCAGGGGCAGAGGAAGGGGAGCTATTCAGGGGTCAAATTTGTTTGAAAAAGAATGAGCAAGGCAAAATCCTGGACATTTTTAGATATTTAAAAAACCCAGCCAGACGGAGATTTAAGGACCAAAAAGGAGGACATGTCCAGGAAAACCCGGATATATGTTAAACTTGCCGTAAACCACAGGATTTGGAATGGCCCTTTCACAAGATGGCTTTAGTCACTTGCCTCAGCAACAAGAGACACTCTTGGCCATTTCATCTAGAAGAATCAACCTGCTTGTCACAGACTTCAGTATTAACAACTGCAGGACGTAAATATATTAGCCAAGGTGAGTGTGGGGTACTGATCTCAGAAAGCCTCTTCTTCAGTGCCCTAGACAAGGTCCCATCATTTTGACACCACTTTAAGATTGTGATTATCCAGGGTTGAATTCATAGAGGTCACAAGTCTGTTGCAGCTTCACCTACAAACCCAACTTCTTTATTCAGTCGCTAGTACAGGACTGGGCAAACTCAGGCCTGGGGCCAGATCCTGCCCCCCAATCATTTCTCTCCAGACAGCCCAGCTGATTAGCAGAGGTGCATAATTAGAGCTGAGAGGTGTGTTCAGTTGCCCCTCCCCCTACCTTGCTCTGTCTTGCAGCTGAGCTGCTTCCAGGATTCTCCTGCTAGTTGTGAAGTGGGGTGGAGGAGAGAGGGGAGGGCTGAAATCAGGATGTTCCCCTGCCCCTGAACCCCATCTCTGCAGAGCAGGAGTGGTAGAGGGAGTCACATAGTCTTCAGAGCAACTCCAATCCCAAGCATGTGACTCAGAGAAGTGGGGGAGGAGCAAACAGAACAGGACAAATTCCCCTTAAAGAGACAGAGCGTGGCTTCTCTCAGAAACTTAGCCAGCATGCACACACAATCACTGCCACATGCTCTCCTAGTCTCTGTGTCACACACACACTGCCACACACTCTGGCTACAACTACACTGGCATGATTTTCCGGAAATGCTTAAAACGGAACAGTTTTCCGTTATAAGTATTTCTGGAAAAAGCGCGTCTACATTGGCAGGATGCTTTTCCAGAAAAGCACTTTTTCCGGAAAAGCGTCCGTGCCAATGTAGACGCGCTTTTCCGCAAAAAAGCCCCGATCGTCATTTTCGCGATCGGGGCTTTTTTGCGGAAAAGAAATCTGTGCTGTCTACACTGGCCCTTTTCCGGAACAGTTTTCCGGAAAAGGACTTTTGCCCGAATGGGAGCAGCATAGTTTTTCTGGAAAAGCACTGATGATTTTACAGTAGATCGTCAGTGCTTTTCCGGAAATTCAAGGGGCCAGTGTAGACAGCTGGCAAGTTATTCCGGAAAAGCGGCTGATTTTCTGGAATAAGTGGCCAGTGTAGACACAGCCTCTCAATCTGTGTCACAAAAACTGTCTCTCACACACAAAGTGTCTCTTTCTCACACACACACTCTCTCTCTTTGTAGCCCCAGCCCCACCACTTCTGCCCTAGTCCCTGCCTCTTCTGGGGGACCCAGAACTGGCCAGTGACCATGTACCTACATTTGTGAAGTGGCCCTCTTGAAAAATTATTGCCCACCTCTGCTCTAACAACACAACTGTTCAACTGTGGGGGTCAGTGCAATCTTAAACGACTTGGCAGAGATGAAAACTGTCACGTTAACTCCAGTGTAATAGCCAAATTAGACTCGTACTAACTGCTTTCTGCTTGCACAATGGCATGTGCAGAAATTTAAGTTCTTTACTCCCTGCCTCCTGCCCCATTTCTAGCAGGGGCTACCTTTTTCTTCCCTTCCTAGCTCTGGAAGAAGCTCACTGTTTCCACCCTCTTTCCCTAGCTCTGGGAGGAGTTCACTTTCCCTGCCATCACATCCTTACAGCTAAAGGAGTTCTGTGCCCCCTGACAATTATTTGGGGGCCTGTGATTTCCCCCTGCCTCATGCACACCCCTGTGCCCACATTAATTATGGCATTACAAGTGTCTCTAAAGAGCCCAGTCAGGATCAGAGCCTTCTTATCTAGGCTGGTGTACAATCCATTACCCGTATCCCCAGCAACAGCTGATAGACACAGTGTTCATCACTTCCTGTGCTAAACTACTGTATGTTTGCATTACAGGAGACCGTCGGGATTTTCAGAATCACTATTTGCATATTCACGGGTCTCCCGTCACAGCCTGGGGGGAGCAGTGGGGGCTGGGAGCTGCAAGGAACTCACCACAGCTGTCGGGAGCCATGATGAGTTCTCTGTGACTCCCAGCAGCTGTGGTGAGTTCCCTGTGGTGAGTTTGGGAGCCGTGGGGAGCTCACAGTGGAGGCTGGGAACCATGGTTTCCAGTATTTGCAAATTTCGCCATTTGCAGTGGATGCGAAAACACATCCACTGCGAACGGTGAGGATTTCCTGTATTGTGTTTCACCTTAGAAGTGGCTTTATTTCAGGGGTGGAAGATGTGATCTCTTTCTCTGGTGTTGGCAATATAGTCTCACAATGTTTACTGTGCTTTTTATAGTCCCAGGTCCTGAAGCTAAGCATTTCAATTTTCATTTATAAGACCACAGAAAACCTTATTGGCATTCATATTGCAGAGAAAAGCCAGCAAATGGAAATCAAGTGTACAGGGCATCCCTGCTATCAGGCGCCCGGCATACATCCGGTCCGCACTAAAGTTGTTGATGCTTGTAGGAACTGATGCGTTATAAGTCCTCTCATTCCCCACTCTTCTGTTGTGCAAAAAATAAAATAAAAAAATTGTACACACAAAAATAGCTGTGGGGGAAAAAAAATTCCCCACTTTAAGTTATTTTGCTATAAATCTAAGTTTTTTGGAACATATCTTGGACTTATAGCTAGGTCGGCCTGTACTCTAAAGCTCAGAAATCACTTATACTATGTCTACATTTATATATATTATCTGATGTATTGCATTGATGGTATTGTTACCAATGCAGTGTTCTGTCAAATGTTGATAGAGGTTCAGCTGTGTGTGCCCCCTCTGTATGCTGCCCCCATCTCTGCACAGATAGCCAGAACAGCAGATCCCAAGAGAAACCCCCACAGTCCACAGAATCATATTAGATGCGAAGGCACCAGGCGAGGCTTAGTATCAAATAAAGCACAGTCTCCACCTCAGTGGATCAGATAGCTACAGGTCTGCTAGTACATGAGTACTCCCTCACAATGGACTCAGCTGAGTAAGTGGTGGGATTTTTCTACTGCCCCCTTGGCTGGACAAAGAGTTACAGTCTCTGCACAGCTCCTCATTTTCTCTAATGTGCCAGTTCGTCTCAAATACTTGCTGAATAATGACTAGGAGCAATTGTTGGGTTTTAGCTCATTTGAGAGCACTTTATTCTGATCTGCCTGTATTTCCCAAGGTGCTGACTAGAGGCAGGAGATCAGCCTTGCAGCGGAGGGGGTGGGTGTGTCAGTGATGTCACAAAGATCTGTTGCAGGACCTCAACCTATTGGGGGACAGTGGTGGGGAGGTGATGACCTCACAGAGAGATCCTGACATCAGCCAGGCAGGACAGATGTGCAAGGGAGGGGCAGCCTCATCCCCTGCTTGCTGCCCTGCCTTCTGTGGCTTTGTGGGAGGCCTTCACAAAGAGATGGGGCTGGAATTGCTTTAAGATTGATTCTTCCTGATGGTGACCTGGGACATCTGGGATATTTCCTGAGACCTCTCAGCCTTCCACTTCTCAGAGTTTCACAGTTTATTGGCTGAGCAGGAAGCTATTGACAGGATAGAGAAATTTTCCTAATTAACCAACTGCCCCCAGACACAGACAGGCTCCAATACATCTTGGCGGTGAGCATGGTCGGGATCAGTTTTACTTTAGCACTGAACAGTTCTGAAAAGGAGAACCTGGAAATCCATTTTCTAATATGTCCTCCTAGCCTGCTTCCCCTACGGGCCATCCTTGGTCAGGGCAGTAAGGGAAGTGCTATGTTGGGCCCTTCCTTCTTCAGGGACAGGGGAAGGCGCTGGAACTTCAAGTCAGGGCCCTGGCTAGCTTTGGCAGTGGCAGTCTCAAATCCCCCACTTCTAGCCAATCTTCCCTGTGCCTGCCATGAG
Source organism: Rafetus swinhoei (assembly GCA_019425775.1). Classification (NCBI taxonomy): domain Eukaryota; kingdom Metazoa; phylum Chordata; order Testudines; family Trionychidae; genus Rafetus; species Rafetus swinhoei. The sequence goes on along the minus strand of CM033437.1, from coordinate 44,122,265 downwards.
ATCTAGGAGCTGGTGCTCATAGAAGAGTCACAGACTTCTTCCTAATGAACCAGAAGGGCCCTAAGGGAATCAGCTCTTCTCAGCTACTGGCACTGAAATTCAGGTGGGAATTCTCCTCACAGTTGACCAAGGGCAAGCCAGTGAGAGGCAAAGGGGTCTGTCTCTATCCTGATGAAAGCTGTTCATGAAACAGAAGTTCAGAAAGGATGGAACCAGCCCAGACACTGAACACTGTCCCAGTCTAGAGAGACAAAGACAAATTGTGACAATCCTTTTCTCAAGCGCCATGATCAATTAATCAGATAGCTATTCCACCCTGAGCATAATGTCCCAGACCCAGGGATGGGAATGGGCTCATTTGCACAGCATGCACACCTGCCTCCTTCCCCCACAGTGTCAACTTCTGCATCAGGTCCAGAGCGTTCCAGGAGAAAGCCAAGGCTGCAAGGAGCAGCAGAGCCCCATTTTGAGTTACCATTCCCCAACCTGAATTTGACATGTGACCTCTGATCCCAGCTTCCTGATGCCAGGCATAGGCAGGATGGCTCCAATGGGCTGTAGAACCTGCAGTTGCAGGGGTTTGGGGTTGGGAGTGTTCATGGGCATCCAATATGTAAGGCAGAGGAAAGTGCTGCCTTCCCAAACTGCAGGCATAGCCCCGCCCACACTCTGCCCCCAAAGCGCCTGCAGTAGGCATTCTGGACAGAGTGTTGCTGCCCCCAGAGCCTGCCCTCCCTGTGCTCTGGGGCTGGAGAGGCAGGGATGGGTCAGGTCATGTGGCGCCACCCTCCTCTGGGGCTGGGGAGGCTGGGTCCATGCCACACATCCTCTGACCTCCTCTGGGGCTGGGGAGGCTGGGGCCATGCCACATGCCTTCCTCCCTCTCTGGGGCTGGGGAGATGCCAGAGCCATGCCGCGCACCCGCCTGCTCCCCTTCCTCTCCCCATGGCTGGGAGGGGGAGCACACTCATGGAGTGCTGCCCTGCCTCCCCATGGGGGCAGGGGAGAGGTGGGGGCCTGAGAAGAAGGGGTGGGGCTGGAGGTGGGGCTGGGGCCTTGCCTTCCCCAGCCGTGCCTTCCCCAGCCACCAATGGGAGTGTTCCCCTTAAGAAGGCAGAGTCAGAAAAGGGAATGAGACTTGAGGCAAGTTCGTCTTCTCATGGTTCAGTGGAGATTCTGAGACTTTAAGGGGACCATGGTCTAACCCCTCCTCCAGCCAGGTTCATGCCTGGCCTTGGGTCCCTTCTTGAATCCCTTGGGTTCCATCCTGGAGCAGCTGGGGATGCAAGTCCTCATGGAAGGCCCTGCTCACATCCCTTTGCTCCAGGATCCCTTGGAGGAAGGAGGAGCTGAGTGTTTAGCTCCAGCTCCTCTTCCCCAATGTCTCCAGCAAAGGGACTTGGAAGAGAAAGATTCCTGGCCCCGGGGAGACTGACAGCTGACAGTAGAATGCTGATGGAGCTCCTGTCTTTCCCTTCCATTAGAACTCAGCACAGTTCCCCAAAACTAGGGAACTTAGTGTCTTATCTGTGATTGTCCATCCGTGAGAACCAAGGACATCAGCCAGTTGGCCAAGGCGAGTGTGGGGGGTGTTGGGAATTACTGGCTCTTAATAACTGCTGCTATGTAAGAAGTAAGGAAATCCATCTGGGAAATGGGACCTAATAGAAAAGTGACACTGACAGAAGACAGGCAGTGGGACCCCTGAAGAAATGATACTCCTCCCATCTGAGTCTGTCCCCCAGTGGGTAATGGGAGCCCTGCCACCAAAACCAGAGAAATCTTACAACGAGAAGCTGCTAAGGAACTGCTGTCATAGGGAGACAGGGGGAATGGAGGTAGGAGCTCCTCCTACAATTGTGTGGGAGGGGTCTGGCACTGGAGGTCACTAGAGAGGAAGATGATTCCCTCCTAGGGTACCAATTGACATTAATCCTCCCTGATTCCTAGGGGCATCCAAGTCGGACATGCCTTTGTTCTCTTGAGACAGGAGGACATCATGGCCCCGGGGATGTGCCAGCTCCACTCCATCTGATCCCATCATCAGGTGCCCAAGGCTTTGCAGGGGCTGCACCTATTAGGGTGCCTCTGATGGGCTGTAGAACCAACCCCACACTGGGTCAGGAGGGGTTAGAAAGCTGGCCTGACCTGCTGGGATCCAGCCCTACTGCTCCTGAAAAACCTGCTTCAGCTGGAGGAGGAGTTTCAAAGGGAGCCTGCCATTGGGTGTATGTTCCTGCACACTAGCTCAGACACCAAAGAATTAATACAGGCACTAACAGCCACTCCTGATTGGCAAGTTAACAGCAGCTGGGAGGCTCAAAAGCCTGGAAAGCAGACTGGTGGGGCTGCTAAAAAGGAGTGAGCAGGCAGAAGAAAGAAACTCCAGTCAGCAGACTGCTAGAGACACACCCAGGGACAGCCCCCCAGAATGAGGCGAAGAGGCTAACAACCCAAACCCTGACAGTCCTGAGAACAGAGTAAATTTCCAAATTCCTGGACATGAGGAGGGGTGCATCTACACTACAGAGCCTATGTTGAAATAGCTGTGTCAGTATAGCCCCCTAGCTTATAGGCAGCTGACACACCCAAGAGTTTTTCTGTTGGCATAACAATACCATCCTTCCCCAAACAAAGCCCTCTTAGAGTATGTCTACACTGCAACACTATTTGGAAACAACAAGTGCTATTCTAAAATAACTTAGTCTGTGTCTCCACAGCAGGCAGTTATTTTGAAATACCGTCAATCTGGAAGACTTCTTACACCGACTTCTGTAACCCTCATTGTATGAGGAATAAGGAAAGTTGGAGGAAGAGTGCTTTATTTCAAAATAAGTGCGGTGTAGAAATAAGCTATTTCTAAATAAGCTATTTCTAAATAAGATATGCAATTGATGTAGCTCAATTTGTGTAGCTTATTTTGAGTTAAGCCCTGCAGTGTAGACACGCCCCTAGACTCATAGCTTTAGCAGTCATGCATAGGAGTCAAAGCAGTGGCAGTCAGAGACCAGTACTCAGAGTCATGGGTCAGAGCTGAGACCAGGAGTTCAAGAGGAAGTCAAAAGAAAGTTTCATTGACTCAGACTTTAAGAACATTAGGGACCATCATGATCATCTGGTTTGACTTCCTGGACAGTGCAGGCCACAGAACAACATCCATCCAATTCTGTAATGATGATGATGCGTGATCGCTCATTGCCAAGTGTGATCATCTTCCACGGAAGTTATGGACCCTCAGGTGGCTGATAAGGCTGATCCTTGAACCACAAGTTCTGATAAAATGGTTTCCAGCTGAGAGTAGAAATCTTCCTTTACATCTTCATCGGCATCCATTGTTGGCACATAAGCGCTCACACTAGTTACCTGTTGGTTTTTGGTGAGCCTCATTCGGAGTGTCATAAGCCATTCATTGATGCCTACTGGCAGCTCAGAGAGGCACCTTACAAGCTTGCCCTTAATAGCAAAGTCTACTCCATACAATTGAGGTTAATCTAGAGATTTTCCCTTCCAGAAGTACGTGTATCTTCCTTTCTCTATAATAGACCCCCAGTTTCTGGCTGAGTAACTGAAGTCCTCAAATTGTGATTTAAAGATGCCAAGTTATGAAGAATCCACCATTTACACAAGTTGAAACCAGCAAGTGACCCATGCCCCATGCCGCAAAGGAAGGCAACCTTGCCCACCCAATCCCCAAGGTCTCTGCAAATCTGGCCCATTGAAAATTCCTTCTCAACCCCAAATATGGGGTTAATCAGACGATATTTTGGCAACACCCACTAGTCAAAAACCTGGGAAAGAATTCTCTGTAGTAACTCAGAGCTAGGGTGACCATATTGCCTATGCTAAGTATGGCACATCTGGTAAAATTACTCATACTCAAGTGACTCCAATGGCAAACAATCAGGACTATGCAATACACATTTCCTATTTTTTTTTAAAGTGTGTGTGTGTGTGTGTGTGTGTGTGTGTGTGTGTGTAAAAGACCCACACAAACAAAGGAACCTATGTGCAAAAAGCTGTTCAACAAACTGAAAAGAAAGCCAGAAAAATATGCTTTTTTAAATGACTTTTAGTGTGTAGTCATCATTAGGTGTTTATTGTAAAAACTGTATAGTAGATAAAACGTTTTCAAACCAGAGTGAGATTTTTAATATTGTATTGTCTCTCTGAAAAAGCAGATAACCATTGTTTGCATTTGCAGCATTTTCCTCATTATCTAAAATTCAGTTCAATTAAAACACATTGCAGAAGTCCAGCCACAAGGTCCCAAAGACACAGGTAAAAGTGGCAATGTCTGTGTTAGAAAGAACGTCCAGAAGCAGTTGGGCATCTAATGATTCAGATTGCTGACATGAGAGGGGCCTATGCCCTTAATCATTATCACAGATATGCAGTTTCTAGTGGCTGCATTTCAGTGAGATACTCAATTGAACTAATTATCTAACTACCTAAGTGAAAACTCTGAAATGTAATAAACAATGTTTATTTGCTTTTTATTATTCAGTTCCTTACACTTATCAACATCAGTGTATTTAAGTATTTCCTTGCTGAGTAATTCCTCTATTACATTACAGATTTTTACATAGTGCTACTGGTCCAAAGAAGTGGATAAAGTTTATAGAGGAAATCAAGTTCATATTAAACATATTGTAAAAGCATTAGTACTACAAAATGGTGAATTTCAATTAAAATTATCATAGAAGCCAGATACTGGAGTTTTAAACAGTGAAGTGTAATGTATGTTTACTCTTACCAAAACACTCTATTTAAATTTAAAATCACACTGTCCTTATTGATAACAATATAAGACAAGACCCCAAATTTCCACATTTTTGGTTAATTTCCTGGATATTAAAACTACTCAATAGTTATAATATAAAATGAAAATTTCCTCTGTTAATGCAGTGAAATCCCATAATTTGTCTAATAATTGCAAAATGAGTAAAGCAGTTAATGCTTTTCTTAACCTTATGTAAGTCTCCTATGATTAAATATTTGGAGGAAAGTTGGTGCTGATTAACTCAATACCCAACAACTTCTTTGTGGCAGAGTCCCAATCCTTCCCAAGTTCAAGTCGATGGCAGATGGCTGGAAATTGTCTGTCAACTCTTCTTACCCATTCCACTGCTTTCTTTACTGAAGCAAAAGCCCAGTGAATAGCACTGTATATAGAAATAAAATGTGATCATATTGAAATATGAGCATAGTGACTTGACCAAGCAGCTATTGCAGCTGTCTTACAATCAAATGCACAAAAGGATACTAGAAGAAAATCTTGTCCTTGCCAACATATCACTTGGTGGAAAAAATATTTTAAAAAATTGCTTCAACCCAATCATTAACAAAAGATCTCTTTATTATAATTTGAGGCAGGGATTTCAAGAAAAAAAACAAATTCTAGCCTGAGTCGCTTTCTTGATCTTTTCAGAAAGCATTGTCATACAGAAAGAGATAGAAGGTCAAACTCACCACAAATATTTGGGCCTGTCTTCATGGGGATGTTAGTCCAGAATAAAATAGGGTGTGAATTTTAAGTGCACTATTTACTTTGCACAAACTCCGTGAGTTAACACTCTTAATTCGCACTGAGTGCCTTTATGCACCTTAGCTTAATACAAGCATTAGCATTAATACAAATTAAGGTATACAAGTGCCAGAGACTCTAATGTGCACTAGCTACTCCAGGGACCTTAGTGGCATGAAATCTTACTATATATTTTAGAAATGTTTGTCTGTCTGTCTGTCCATTTGAGTCCATTTGTTAACATAAGAACATAAGAATGGCCGTACTGGGTCAGACCAAAGGTCCATCTAGCCCAGTAGCCTGTCTGCCGACAGTGTCCAGCACCAAGTGCCCCAGAGGGGGTGGACCGAAGACAATGATCAAGCGATTTGTCTCGTGCCATCCATCTCCAGCCTCTGACAAACACGAGGCCAGGGACACCATTTACCCCCTGGCTAATAGCCTTTTATGGACCTAACCTCCATGACTTTATCTAGCTTCTCTTTAAACTCTGTTATAGTTCTAGCCTTCATAGGCTCCTCTGGCAAGGAGTTCCACAGGTTGACTATGCGCTGTGTGAAGAAGAACTTTCGCTTATTAGTTTTAAACCTGCTACCCATTAATTTCATTTGGTGTCCTCTAGTCCTTATATTATGGGAACTAATGAATAACTTTTCTTTATTCACCCTCTCTCCACACCACTCATGATTTTATATACCTCTATCATATCCCCCCTCAGTCTCTTTTCCAAACTGAAAAGTCCCAGTCGCTTTAGCCTCTCTTCATATGGGACCCGTTCCAAACCCCTAATCATTTTAGTTGCCCTTTTCTGAACCCTTTCCAAGGCCAAAATATCTTTTTTTGAGGTGAGGAGACCACATCTCTACACAGTACTCAAGATGTGGGAGAACCATAGTTTTATACAGGGGCAGTAAGATATTCTGTGTCTTATTTTCTATCCCTTTCTTAATAATTCCTAACATTCTATTTGCCTTTTTGACCACCGCTGCATACTGTGTGGACGTTTTCAGAGAACTATCCACGATAAGTCCAAGATCTCTTTCCTGATTTGTCGTAGCCAAATTAGCCCCCATCATACTATATGTATAGTTGGGGTTATTTTTTCCAACATGCATTACTTTACACTTATCCACATTAAACTTAATTTGCCATTTTGTTGCCCAATCACTTAGTTTTGTGAGATATTTTTGAAGTTCTTCACAGTCTGCTTCTGTCTTGACTATCTTGAACAGTTTATCATCCGCAAACTTTACTACCTCACTGCTTGCCCCTTTCTCTAGATCATTTATGAATAAGTTGAATAGGATTGGTCCTAGGACTGACCCTTGGGGGACACCACAAGTTACCCCCTCCATTCTGAAAATTTACCATTTATTCCTACCCTTTGTTTCCTGTCTTTTAACCAGTTCTCAATCCATGAAAGAACCTTTCCTCTTATCCCATGACAATGTAATTTACACAGAGCCTTTGGTGAGGGACTTTGTCAAAGGCTTTCTGAAAATCTAAGTATACTATATCTACTGGATCCCCCGTGTCCGCATGTTTGTTAACCCCTACAAAGAACTCTAATAGATTAGTAAGACATGATTTCCCTTTACAGAAACCATGTTGACTTTTGTCCAACAAATTATGTTCTTCTACGTGCCTAACAATTTTATTCTTAACTATTGTTTCGACTAATTTGCCCGGTACCAACATTAGACTTACCGGTCTGTAATTGCCAGGATCACCTCTAGAGCCCTTTTTAAATATTGGTGTCACGTTAGCTACCTTCTAGTCAGTAGGTACGGAAGCCGATTTAAAGGATAGATTACAGTTAACAGTTCTGCAATTTCCCATTTGAGTTCTTTTAGAACCCTTGGGTGAATGCCATCCGGTCCCAGTGATTTGTTAACGTTAAGTTTTTCTATTTGTTCCAAAACCTCCTCTAATGACACTTCAATCCAGGACAGTTCCTCAGATTCATCTCCCACAAAGGACGGTGCAGGTTTGGGAATCTCCCCAACATCCTCAGCCATGAAGACTGATGCAAAGAAATCATTTAGCTGCTCTGCAATGGCTTTATCGTCCTTGAATGCTCCTTTTGTATCTCGATTGTCTAGGGGACCCACTGGTTTTTTAGCAGGCTTCCTGCTTCTAATGTACTTAAAAAACATTTTGCTATTGTTTTTTGAGTTTTTGGCTAGCTGTTCCTCAGAATCTTTTTTTTTTGTTTTTCTTATTACATTTTTACACTTAATTTGACAGTGTTTGTGTTCCTTTCTATTTAGCTCCCTGGGATTGGACTTCCATTTCTTGAAAGATGCCTTTTTGTCCCTCACTGCTTCTTTTACATGGTGGTTAAGCCACCGTGACTCTTTTTTAGGTCTCTTACTATGTTTTTTAAGTTGGGGTATACATTTAAGTTGGGCCTCTATTACAGTGTCTTTAAAAAGTTTCCATGCTGCTTGCAGGGATTTGGCTCTCATCACTGTGCCTTTTAATTTCTGTTTAACTACCCTCCTCCCAAATGTTTAAGAACTCCTCCCAAATGGTAAGAGCTAGGACCACCAAATTTGGTATGCAGCTTCCTCATCATAACTTAAAGCAAGGTAAGGGTTTGGTCATATCAGGATAATGGGATTTGTCTGGAATTTGATTGTTTCTCATAAAATGGAAAGGGAGGAGTCTAGTAGGGGTCCAGCATGATCACAGGGGGGCAGCAATGGGCCAGAGATGAGGACTGGGCAGCTATAACCCCATTGGACCAGCAGGGGGCAAGGGTGGAAAAAAGGACAGCTCTCTACTACATATTTCAGAGAGTTTGTGTGTCTGCATACGTGTCTGTCTGTCCACCAGCTAGAGGACATGCACCCCTCCTCTGGCTGTGCCCACGGAAACTGCAGCGGTCACGGACAGGTGCTTCTCACATGGCCCCAAGCTGCTGCGGTGAGAGAATGCTGGGGTTGTCCTCTCTCTCTGGGGCAGCCTGCATCCTGAACCCCTCATCCTCAGCCTCACCCCAGAGCAATGATTTAAATGAAGAAAAACAAAACTTAAGGAGCAATGTCGGGTAAATCTTACAGGACAAAACCACTTTAAGCATCTCTCTAGTCTGTTTAGGTTTTTATACCATACTCATCATGTAGCAGGCGTGTGCCCATTAACTAACATGACACATCCATCATGTAAAAACAATGAGCAGTCCTGTGGTACCTTAGAGACGAACAAATATAGTGGGTTTTAGCCACAAAAGCTCTTAATAGAATATATTTGTTCGTCTCTAAGATGCCACAGGACTGCCCATTGTTTTTAAAGTTACAGACTAATACAGCTACCCCCCTGACACATCTATCATGTATTATTTGTAAGGTGTCACAGAAATCCTAGGTATATAGAGCCATATGACACCTACCATAGAAAAATCTGAGGTAAGGAGACTGCAGAGGAAGATTTTGCAATGTTGTCTTTGCTGCAACTTCCTCTACATTTTGTGGGGGAGGGATGGGAGAAAGAGCAGGAAGGTGGGATATAATCCTCCACACAAGGTCTTCACTGATCTCCCACTTCCCTTTGGTGGAGTGATGTTGACAGGCTCCCCAGCTGTCTGGTGTTCATTGTACCAGCTCTCCTGCCTCCTCCCAGTAAAGGTGAGTTCCATGATGCAGAGATTCTCCATAATCAATTTAATAAGTGATGCAACTATATCATACTGCTAAAGGTTCTAATCTGTGGAGCATCTGTATTCCTCAAGTTACTTGGAGGTTAATGGAATGTGGTGTAGACAATGTTGATATGAGAGGTGGAGGATCTGGTCCATAATGATTTGTGCTATACATGGTAAGCGTCTCATCAAGCCCTGAAATTAATTTATACTCCCATTTACTATACAAATAAGGGCTTGTTGCTGATGCAGGACATTGTTTATGTATTTCTTAATTTTGTAGACCGCATTTTGAAAACAAAGATTGTGTTGTAAGAAGCAACGCACCGAAACTATTACACTTTTCATTCTTTGTCTAAAGCCATAATATGCTATATGTACCAATACTTAAATAACTACAGATTTAACCTCCCTTGTCCGGCTCCCTTGGGATCTGACCGGTTCCTAATGAAGGGATTTGCTGGATCAAGGGAGGTCCCTATCGTTGGCCACGCAGCATGACGCCCTTCCCTACTGATGGCTGTTTCTCCCGGCCCCAGTGCCCCTGGACTTCGGCTCTGGCCCTGGCCCCACTGCCACTGGACTTCGGCACCAGCTCCACTGCCGCTGCCTCAGTGGGGCTTCTTGGGGCCAGAATTTCCCAGCTGCCACCTGCCCTGCTTCCACTGGGGCTAGAAGTCCCTGCCTGCCAAGACCAGAGCTCCCCAGCCACTGGTAGCCTTGCTGCTATTGAGACCAGAGCTCCCCATCTCCTGCTGGCCCTGCTACTGCCAGGGCCGGAGCTCCACACCGTGACATCTTCCCCCTGTCACAGGGCTCCCATCCAAGTTGCTGGCCCAGCCCTGCCACCAGACCTCCCTGTTCCTAGGTTCTGTGGTTCAACAACATCCATAGTCCTGCCAAACCACAAATGCTGCTGGACCAGAGTCCCGGTTTAGAGAGGTACAACCTGTATTCATTTTGTACATGTTAAAATGTTAAGCAATTAACATTAATAAATTAAGTATTTAATGCATGCATGCACACCTTGAAGTGGGTGAATCGTCCAGTTTCATTAGAGATTTGAAAGTTATCCCTTCCAGTTGCCGTTTATAACGTATGAACTGCAGCACCAAAAGTGTAGCAATCAGTTGTAATACTTCTCTTCCTTTAGGACCTAAAAAGGAGAGAAATAGGTATAATTCATAGTAGAATTGTTACTTGTCAAAAAAGAAAGTTAATATTCGATATTTTGTAGTACTTGCTGGCAAAGTGATAGTCATGCACACAAAAATTAGTTATCCTAATGCTGTTTAATTCTGTTTCATCACCCAATGCATGCATGAATCCATGGTTTTTTAAAACTAGTTTCACAGACATATGGTTCACTCCTGAACTGAAGTCAGAACTCAAAGGGCTGACAGTGTGCTGCTGGACTTGTGCAGTTTGGGCAGTTTGGTTCTTCCATCATGTCCCACTTGGTTCTTTTTGTAAGCTCCAAAGGGAATTCTAATTTCTGATGGAGCACTGGAGCAGCAGTCTGGTAAGACTGTGATTAAAGTGCGCACCGCAGCCAAATATTTATTTTTGATCAGTTTGCATCCCCTCCCCGCACCCTTTAAGCACTATCCCCTAGTATTCATTTTATGCCTGCCAGCAGCACAGAGCAGCAGCTGAAAAGGAAGAAGGAAATGTGTACACAAAAGATGTAACCAGCATAATGGGAAGGGGTGGGGAAAAGCAGCACATCAGTATATTTTGGAATGTATGTGTGGGATGGAAGATGATACAGAATGCATGATTATTTATTACTTGTATTACTGTAGCCCCAGGAGCCCCAGCCATGGACCAGGATCCCATTGTGCTAAACCAGGGGTGGGCAAAAGAGCCTCTGCAGGCCGCATCCGGCCCTCCAAGAGAGTTGATCCAGCCCACAGAGGCCCTGCTGCTCCCCTGCCCCCAGGCCAATTAGGGACTGGGGGAAGGGGAGGGAGAGCGCATGAAGCTTCCTCCCGCCCTGTGAGCAGCACAGTGCTTCAAAGTGCTGCGCGCTGCTCACAGGGCAGGAGGAGATGTCCACGCTCCCGCACCCCCAAGTCCTGATTGGTCTGGGGGGGGAGCTGTGTGAAGTTTCCTCGACCCTCCACCCCGCCCTGCAAGGAGCATATGGCACTTCAAAATGCCGTATGCTTGCACAGGGCAGGAGCAGGGCGAGGGAAGCTTCGCACAGTTCCCCTGCCCCCAGGCCAATCAGGACTTGGGGATGGGGGAGCGTGTGACTTCTCCTCCCGCCCTGTGAACTGCGCATGGCACTTTGAAGTGCTGTGTGCTCCTTGCCCAGTGGGGGTAGGGCGGGAGGAGGCTTTGTGTGCTCCCCCAACCCCTGGCCAATCAGTGCCTGGGGGCAGGGGAGTGTATGAAGCCTCTTCCCACCCTGCCAGGGGCATGGGTGCCTAGTGGGAAGGGGGGGCAAAGGGGCTCCTCCACCCCCAGACCAATTATGATCTGGGGGTGGGGAAGCCCAGAAGCATTCTGGCTCCACCCCTCCGGATTAGGCCCCGCCCTTCCAGGGTGGCCCAGGATCACTTCAAAAATTTTTGAAGTGGCTCCCAGCCAAAAATTATTGCCCACCCCTGTGCTAAACACTCTACAGATAGAACAAAAAAGACAGTCCCTGTCTCAAAGAGCTTACAATCTAAATAGACAACACAAACAATGATGTGGAGCAAAGGATACATGAACAAACAGAGTGAACAATATGATGGCAGAAAATGTCAAGCTAGTTCTATTTTCTTCAGGGAAGAGAAAGGAAGGAGGTCAGCTAAATGGAAAGAAACACTAAGAGAAGAGGATGAGGGAGATGGGACAGGGGAGAAGAGGGTAAGAGGGGCAACAAGTTTGAAGTAAAGCTAAGCTGAAGAGACTGTGACTTAATCAGCCATTCAGCACAGGGCAGAGAAAAGTCTAGTCAAATCTACAGAAAGTTCTCCAAGGAACAAAGGTCCCTGCTTTGTATGCTTCTGTCAGTAATAGCTGCAGACCCTGGCTTGCTCCTCTTTGCTGCTTACTTCCAAGCCCACATGTTGGAGAGTGCTGATGGAGGGGAGACACTACCCAGGTCCTACTGCCCCCAGAACACAGGGGAGTCTCCCCTGCATAGTTCTGGGTCCAACAAGATGCCAATGGGAGGGACGGACTCAGTCAGGCACCATTTTGCCCTCTTTCCCCTTATGAGGATGCAAAGTGGGAACATTTGAGTCTGATTTTTTTTCTAACACAATTAACTATTTCAGAATTGCTTCATCTGGCTTGTGTAATAATTGGGACAAAAAGAACCTCCACGGCTGCTCAAAATATGGAGTCTTCATAGGAGAGGCACACAGTAGCCTGAACAGACTGTTGAAAGGGCACTTTAGCAGAAACTTGAATTTTTAAACATTAGTTACTTCAGAAAATGTCAAATTGAGAGTGTCTATTTAACATCTGGGATGAGCCAATCTTAAACCATTGTTAGTAATATGGAAAATATACATTAATATAACTTCACATATGTGGTTACTACATTTGAAAAAAAAATCTGAACTACAGTCTAGTCACTTTTAATGAATGAGAAAACAACTGATTTACCTAAGGACCAAATGCCTTTTTTTGGAAGGAAATTATTGATTAAATAATCCACATCAAGATCCAAAAGAACCCCAAGTTCTGGGCTGAGATTCCAAAAGCCATCCTGTGAAATAAACCAAACAAAAACACTGTAATGGTCTTCCTAAAACATTCAAGACATTGCAAATATTTCATTAGAAATAGAAAAGTACAGTGAGGAAAGTAATTACAGTACAATGTTCAAAGGACTTATCCAAAAAATATAATCAACTGTAGTGAACTGTAGTGTTGTTGTTGTAGTGAATTAGTCAGCGATCCTCAGACTTTAAGATCTAAAATTCAAATGCATGATGTATTGACATCATAATTTTAGTTAATGTTACTAAAGTGGATTATTTTTGGAAGTCCATAATTTACCCAATCCACATACCACTTGGCCACAGTTCACATACTCCCAGTGACATATGTACCACAGTTTGAGAATCTCTGGAATAAACTATTTGACCACTCCTACATCAATGGAGTACTAAAACAAGCCAGTAAGATGAATGCAATGCAAATCTTTAGCTTCTTTCCATTATTTATCCCAGCAACAGTAATGTACGTTATTTGCAATGATATGTGTGGGTTAGAATAATGAATGAGGAGCTCTGACTGGGAAGTGAACCTGTTGTGGGATGGTGAGGTTGAGACAGGGGAGCAGAAAGCACAAGGTGGGGGAACACTGTGTTTCAGAGGGAAGTAGGGCAGCAGCGGCAGCACCAGCAGCAAGCTCTTTGTTTACAGATAGTCAGGTAGATACAAACTGAACAAAAGAGAAAATATTAAACCATAAAAAGTTTTATAATGAATACTTTGAAAATCACCCTAAAAATAATGCTCAAAATTGAATACTTCCCCATCTGAACTCAGCAGAAAAGGATCCACTCCCTGGGAGAAAATGATAGCCTCAGTGAAATTAGTAAATGTGCTGTCTGACTGTGAAATACAATGCTAAATTTATTAAATCTCATTCTGTTTTATCTGGCACAAGACTGTCTAATTCCAATAAGTAGGAAAGAGACACATACGAGACAGACTGCAACTCTGAAAACAGGCCAAACACAAAGCTTTGTACTTTCACATTCAAATCAAAATGTGTCCCAGTTGGTAAGTATAATGATCTAAAATAAAATCTGATAGAGAATATTTTCCATTATTTTGAAAATAGTGATTCTCCAATGTTAAATGTTCTATAGGCAAAATGTTTAACTTGGACTGAACTGAAACTGCATTTTTGTTCTTTCAACTCTACAAGAACAAAAAACTGGAAGTGAAATTTTGTGCCCATAGTTACTTGTGGAAACAATTAAGGTAATTCAGATGAATAAATATCTGATTTAAAGACATAATAAGATAAACACAAAGTAACATTAATAGGGAGGCAAGGTGTTAGATAAGCTATCACATTAAATTACATTGTGCTAAACTTTTTTTCTTTAATGAAAACTCAGGTTTAGCAATCCCGCAGCAATTATATATATATATATATATATATATACACATAGTGTTGCAAGAATTTAGACAGAGTGAGTGTTGCAACTCTCTCTCTCTATAATATTGCAACTCATTGGATTTGACCCCAAAGTGAAGTACAGCTGCAACAGATAATACTGGTGAAGGCTGTTATAACACACAGAGAAGCTAGCAAACAGGAGCAGCAAAAGAGAATTTTATGAGGGAGTTTAGAAAAGGAGTGTGAAAGCCAGATACACGTAATAAATGTTCTCTGATTGTAGGCCAATCAACACTGCTCCCCTCTCTCTGCTTCAAAAAGTCCTACAAGTGTAAAAACAATTCAGCCAGAAGTCCAGCATCAACGTGTGGGCTATGCAGTTTATTGTACTGAATGTAGCATGTAAGATTACCTGCCTTGTGAGCAGGTGGCATTTGTGTGCATTCAGTGCAAGTAGTTCATGGCCCTCAGCGATCAAGTACAGGCTCTGGAGACTAGAGTGGGATTAAAAGGATGAGCTAAGAAAGTCAGAGAGGCATTTAGAGATTTTCCAGGACACAGAAGAGCAGTTCCTCTCCCCATCTGACAGCCTCTATGCTGTTGAGGAGGATGAAAATCTTGAGGAAGGAGAACATTAAAATAAAGTGGAGGGAAATGATCCCATAGTTGGAATCCTCCTTTCAGATGATGTCATGTTATCCTCTTGCACTGAGGATAGCCCTCCAGGAGAGGAGACTTCAGTTATTAGGAAGAGACAGTGTGACAGAATGTACCTTTCTGTCTACACAATTGTAATAATTTTTGTACAAAGCATGTCTTAAAAGGTATCATTTAAAAATTTATAATTTGCTAGTCAATACTGTCCTAGTAAAATATGTGTGGCAACATTATATGTTAAGCTATAAGAGTTCCTTGTATGATGTTATTAACAGATGTTCCAAACCACAGGCCTACTCAAGCAGAAGCTGGCAAACAAGTCTATCTCAAACAAAGGAATGTGTGCTGTTCTTTATTTGAATTTAAGCAGCAAACAGAGTCATGAAGCAGGAAGGGAGGCAAAAAAGCTCAAACCTGTGAGGAAACAGAAGCAGGAAACTTCCTTCCCCATAGACTTTTTGTTTCTTGATACCAGTTGGAAATGTTTTTTAAGAGGGGAACAGATACTATAAAAAGGGGGGACATGCAGCCCACAACTCCCCTCTCCCAGCCCTTCAGACTATAACAGCACATGAAGGAACAAAGGAAGCATTCATTGGACTCTGGTAGAAGTGGTCCTGACCTAAGAATTCGGGTTAGTAAGACTGCTGAAAGCATATTGTGAGAAAACTTGCCTTTGTATTTAACATAATTAAGATAGGTACCAGTTGGGTTTTATCTCTATTTTTCTTGTATTTCTGACTCTTATGCCTCATTACTTGTACTCGCTTAAAATCTCCTTGCAATTAATAAACTTGATTTATTTTGCTTTATCTAATCCATTGTGTTTAAATTGAAATGCATGGGGAAACGCCATTTGGGATGGCAAGTAGTGTGCATATTATTTCTATTAAGGAAATAATGGACTTCATATAACTTGTATTGTCCAAGAGAGGACTGGGCAGTAAGGACATACATGTCTGCAGGAAACTCTAAGACTGGGGCTGTGTTGGGGGTCACCCTGCAGTATAACCAAGGCTGGTAAGAGCTGGAGTGCAACTGAAATCTGGCTGGCAAGCTGCAGTTATATACAGATACTCAGGGTATGGCTTGCATATTGGAGGGCTATTTGTGAGCAGCCCAGGTGGGAACTCCTTCAGCATGGTATGATAAGGGACCCAAGATTGCAGGGCTAGGGTGGCACAGCTATTATTTAGTCAAGATTGTACCTTGATATGTCACAGACAGGTAATAGTAAGGGAGGATTCAGTTATTAGAAATATTAATAGTTGGGTTTGTGTTGACTGGGAGAACTTCATGGTGACTTGCCTGCCGGGTGCAAAGTGTGTAGATCTCTCAAGACATCCAAACAGACTTATGTGCTGTGCTGAGGATGAGATGGTGGCTGCGGTACAAGTACCAATGACATAAGCAAAGTTAAGTGAGAAGTCTTGGAGGCCAAGTTTAGGCTACTAGGTAAGAGCTTGATGGTAGCATTCTCTGAAATGCTTCCAGTTCTATGTACAGAGCCAGTTAGGCAGAATTGCTGGGTCTTAATGCATGGATGAAATTCTGGTGTTTGAAGGAGGACTTTGGGAAGGTGAAGCTTATACAGGAAAGATGGCTCCATCTAAACCAATAAGGAACCAGTTTGCTGGCATGTAAAAATAAAAAGGTGGGAGGAGTTTTAAAATTAAGGGCTAAGAGAAAGGCAACAGGTGCAAAGGAGCACATGCTAATACCAGGGTATAAATTATATAGGAATGACACAATAGGTCAGGACCAAAAAATGTCACCCTGGCGAAAAACAGAGGCAATTTAGAAGCAAAAAGATATCCCTTTAAAATCGGAAATAAAATTCTACTGAGGAAGCCAAAAAGGAACAGAAACTCTGGCAAGTCAACTGTAAAAACATAATTAGGCAGGCCATAAATGAATTTAAAGAGCAATTAACAAAAGACAAGCATTAACCGCAAGGTTTTTGTAAGTACATTACAAGTACATCGTTTTTCACTGCGGGAAGGAGATTCTCACACCTAAGCAATTCTCTTATGGTGACAAATCTGACAAAACTGTCCCAGACTGAGATGCTGATAGAGGAGGTTTGGAACAAATTGCTAAATTAAACAGTAATAAGTAATGATGTCAAATTATTTTAAAATAGTTGCAGTTAACCATGAGATTAAAAAAATTGTGGTTAATTGCAATTTTAATTACACTTCTAAACAATAATAGAATACATTTTAAATTTATTATAAATATTTTGAATGTTTTCTACATTTTCTAATATATTGATTTTAATCATAACAAAGTCTACAAAGTATACAGTGCTCACTTTACATTATCATAATTACAAATTTTTACACTGTAAAAATAAACCAAAGAAATGGTATTTTTAAATGTATCTAATATAAGTACTATAGTGCAATCCCTTTATCATGAACATGAATCTTTTAAATTTAGATTTATTAACATAATTGCACTCCAAAACAAAACAATGTAAAACGTTTAGAGTCTACAGATCAAAGCATGAGGTTCATACAAATGTTTAGTGTATCTGACATGTAAATACCTTACACCACCAGCTACAACAGTGTTATGCAAATATCTGTTCTCACATTCAGGTGACATTGTAAATAAGAACCATTATCTCCTGTAAATGTAAACAAACTTGTTTGTCTTAACAATTGGCTGAACAAGAAGAAGAACTGAGTGGACTTGAACATTCTAAAGTTTTATATTGTTCTGTTTTTAAGCACAGTTATGTTACAAAAATAACTCTACATTTGTAAATTTTACTTTCAAAATAAAGAAATTGCACTATAGAATTTGTGTGTAGTGGATTAAAAAATACTATTTCTTTGGTTTATCTTTTTCACAGTGCAAATATTTGTAATAAAAATAATAGTCATTGAGCACTGTAAATGTTGTATTCTGTGTTGTGATTGAAATCAATATTTGAAAATGTAGAAAACATCCACAGATATTTATAATAAATTGAAATTGGTATTCTATTATTAACAGTGTGATTAAAACTGATTAATCACAATTGTAAATAATGTAGTTAACTTGTTTTATGTTAATCACTTATGTTAATTGTGGTTAATTGACAGCTCTAGTGATAAGTTCCAGGACCAGATTGTGTTCATCCAAGAGTTCTTAAGGAACTGAAAAAATGACATTGCAAAACTACTAACTGTGGTGTATAAATTATCACTTAAAAGCAGCCTCTGTACCAGATGATTAGAGGATAGCTACGTAATGCCTTAAAAAAAAAAAGGCTCCATAGGCTATCTTGGCAATTGCAGGCCAATAAGACTAATTCAGTACCAGGCAATCTGGCTGAAATTATAGTAAAGAACAGAATTACAGACCTACAGATGAACACAATTTGTTGAGGAAGAGTCAGCTTAGCTCAGGGGTGGGCAATAATTTTAGATAGGGGGACACTTCACTAATTTTTGAAGTGGCTCCAGGCCACCCCAGAAGGCGCTGGGCCTCTGGTGGAAGGGATGAGGGTCAGGATACTTTTGTGCTCCCCCTCTCACAGACCCTGATTAGCCTAGGAGCAGGGAAGTATTTTCAGGCAGAATGGCTCTTGCACAAGAGGGGGATTTTGCGCAAAAAGGAACTGTGTAGATGGCTCCTTTTTGCACAAAAGCCCTTTGCACAAAATGGTGGCTCATTAAGTATGCATATGAGGTGCAGCGATATTCACCGCTTTGCCTCATTTGCATATTTTCTTGTGCAAGAGGGGGCAGTCTAGATGTAGCCTATGGGAAGGAGGTGAGCAGCCTTCAGTGGTGAAAGAAGATATTAAGGACTATTGAGAAAAGCTGGACAAGCACGAGTCCAAAGGGCCTTGATCTAAAGCATCCAAGGGTGCTGAGAGAGTTGGTTTATGTCATTGCAGAGCCCTTGGCCATTATCTTTGAAAACTCATCGTGATTGGGAGAAGTCCCAGATGATTGGAGCAAGGCAAATATAGTGCCCATCTTTAA
Organism: Rafetus swinhoei; assembly: GCA_019425775.1. NCBI lineage: Eukaryota > Metazoa > Chordata > Testudines > Trionychidae > Rafetus > Rafetus swinhoei. The sequence goes on along the minus strand of CM033437.1, from coordinate 44,103,381 downwards.
AAAAGGAAAGAAGGATTGGTCCTGGGACCAGTTTTGTTCAACATCTTCATTAATGATCTGAATAATGGGATGGATTACATCTTGAGCAAGTTCGTGGATGACACTAAGCAGGGAGAGAGGTAGATACACTGGAGGGCAGGGATCAGGTCCATAGTGACCTAAACAAACTGGAAGATTGGGCCAAAGGAAATCTGATGAGGTTCAACAAGGACAAGTGCAGAATCCTGAATTTAGGATGAAAGAATCCCATGGACTGCTACAGGCTGGGACTGACTAGATAACGGGCAGTTCTTCAGAAAAGGTCCTGGGAATTATAGTAGACGAGAAGGTATATATGAGTCAATAGTGTGCCCTTGTTGCAAAAAAGGCTAATGGCATACAGGGCTGCACTGTAAGAGCTTTGTCAGCAGACTGAGGGAAGTGATTATTCCTCCATTTGGCCACATCTGGAGTACTGAGTCCAGTTTTAGGTCCCCCACTACAGAAAGGACATGGACAAATTGGAGAATCCAGTGGAGGACAACAAAAATGATTAGGAGCTGGAGCACATGACTTATGAGGAGAGGCTGAGGGAAATGGGCTTAGTCTGCAGAAGAGAAGAGTGTGTGTGTCTGCGGGGGGGGGGAGGGAGATTTCATAGCAGCCTTCAATTGCCTGAAGGGGGTTCCAAAGAGGATGGAGAGAGGCTATTCTCAGTGGTGGCAGATGGCAGAACAAGAAGCAATGGTCTCAAGTTGCAGTGGGGAAGGTCTAGGTTGGATATTAGGAAAAAGTGTTTCACTAAGAGGGTGGTAGAGCACTGGAATGGGTTACCTAGAGAGGTAATCTCCATCATTAGAGGTTTTTAATGCCAGGCTTGACAAAACCCTGTCTTGGATGACTTAGGGTTGGTCCTGTTTTGGACAGGTGTTTGGACTAGATGACCTCCTGAGGTCTCATCCAACCCTAATCTTATATGAGTCTATGACAAGTATACTGTTTGTAATAAAAACAATTTTTTAAAAAGTTATTCTTTATAACTTGCTTTTAAGTAAAGCAATATAGAAAGAAATGCACTGTACCTGATTTTGGAGCTCAAAAATCGTCATCCAGGTTACAGGACTTGGTGGACTTTGTTGAATCTTCATCTGAGGTACTATTTTACTAAGCTGTTTTTTTCTGCGTGCTCTTATGCCAAGATCCTTTACAAAATAGAAATATTCACTAAGAACCCAATTCTGCCATATTCATATTAAATGGTATTTAATCACACAAGTAATTCCATTGAGATATATGGGACTACTATTGAAGTAAAGTATAATAAATCAGTATGAATAAGGGGGGGCAGAAGCAAGACATAAGTTTATATAACTCCATTAAAAGTTAAATCTCCAAAATATCACTTTAAAAGAGAAGAATTTACCTCTTTTTTTTCAGTATCTGTAGATGCAGAAGTCCAGTGAAATGGAGAGCAACTCCTCCTTGTTTTGGCTGCACTTTCAATAGCAGAGAAAGGCAAAGCAGAATTCAGACATCTACTAACTTTGCTGAGCTCACAGTGAAGTTGTTCTCCACTCTTTGGTGCAGTGTGCAGTATTAGTGATTCTGCTTCACCAGCTAATTCAAGAGCAAGAACTTCAGGAGTATCTTGAGCTTCAAAATTTGCCTTCTTCAGGCTTGAAGGAGTAAATGAGCACAATGAATGTAAACGAAGACCCGGAATGAATTTAGGAGGAAGAGGAGGAGGAGGAGGAGGACGATGATTAGGAGCCAGTAGATGTCGATGAAAATCTCCACAAGCTGGAGACTTGGGAATGCTGATTTTTGAAAGTGATTTTTGACTATGTGGGCTGAATTCTGGTTGTGGCTTAGAGACAGACCCAAATAGTCCAACTTCAGTGGCCCTGGCACTGTATTCAACATTAGCAGCCCCGGTAAAACTCATTCTAGTGGAATCTGGTGAGATGCACGGTTTAACCAAGGGAATTGACACTTTGTCACTCTGACATTGGAGACGTTGCAGTTGTTCTTCAACTCTAGTTAGAAAACGGTCAGATAAACCTGCCTGAGAAGGAAACTGTCAAATAAAATTATAAGAAAACAAAATAGTTCTGGAGTTGAAACCAATTTTTTTTTTTTTTTGGTAATTGAACATTTTCCCCCCATTAGATAGAATATCAATCTAATCACCATGAAGCCCAACATAAAGCCTATTCTTCTGGTCAATTAAACAAGTAACTTCTTTTCTTGCACATGAAGCCAGGCAAATTCAGACTAGAAATATGGTGCACATTTTTAATAGTGAGGTATTAGACTAATTTCACAATTCCCATGCAATCCATGAAATCATGATTTCTACAGGATCGTATTCATAGTGGGATTTTGGCTGAGGGTGTGCAGAGCAGGGTGGAAAGGAAGGTATTGCAAGAGTTGGGTGAAACCAGGCTGAGTTAAAATATCTTTGAAATTGGGTGTGAATAGACCCTACAATTAACATGACTGTCAGGATTAGGTAGTCCCCCCAACCTATGACAAAAATCCATCCAGGAGATTTGGACCCAGGGGTTAATGGGAGAATTGTTCTGGTATGTATGGTCCCTGAATGGATTCACAATTGCTTTTGTCTTACGTGGGGGTGGAAGGGAGGATCATGCTTAATATATTTTGACAATTGAGTTAATTATAGGTTGTGTTCACACCCAAAGAGACAAAAAGCAAGAGAGCCGAGAAGTAGCCTATGAAGACCCTGCAAAAAGTGAGAGAGAGAGACCTTTAGTCAGTAACAGTCCCAAAAAAGTTTGGGATTATAAGCAAACTATTTTTTGTTTTCTGGTTCCTCCTGCTTTGAGACACACAGGACCTTATACATTCCTTGTTAATAAGCAAGACTGCACCAAAGAATATACCAATCCCTTTCATTAGTTTCTACCCCCTCCAGTGGGAACATCCCCAGAACCTCAACCTTTGACTAGCTGTTTGGGTTAAAAAAGGGGTAACAGTATTTTGTGGGGTGAGGCACAATGGATGTAAGAGAGCAGGACTTTGCCAGCAAAGTAAGGAGGTTTACTTGCTGAGGCACATATGATATGCCACAATTAAATTGGTTTAAGCAGCCTTGGTATGGATGCAAGGACAAGCCTCACCCTGATTCAAGGTGGCTACTCTGGACAGTTACTGGTACTTCAGTCAGCGCAATACAACTGACAGAAGTACCACTATCTGAGTACTCAAATGAAATCAAGTCCTTGGACTAGACAGACAGGGAAGAATTTATCCAGAGAGTTAAAGAGTGACTAGCATCCTCTTCTCTCTCACAGATCACTGCTGTAATGGGGCCTGGTGCCACAACACCTTTCATGTACCTTGCCTTGCTTTGGGAGAGAGTCTGCTGATTTATTGCATTTCACACAAACATTTGTGCAATTAATTGTATCCAGAATAGTAAGAAATGGAGCAGACTTTATAAACAACTATCAGCTGTTACCTTATATACAAGGGGTGGCCAAACTTATTGGACCTCTGAGTCACATGCAACAATCTTCAGGAGTATGAGAGCCAGAGCACACCTGCTGGGAGCTTTGGGGTTTCAGCCCTGTTCCTGTTGAAGCCCTGCGCCCTGGCAGGCACGCCCTGCAGAGCTGAAGCCCTAAGACCACCCACCCACCCTCTTGGGAGAATCCCCACTGCATTACCTTGCAGTAAGGCAGTGGTCTTAATCCTCTCCACTGTCTGGTAGGTGAAGAATGGTGTGGTATTGGGGTGCTCTACAAACCACACTTCAATGGTTAAAGAGCCACATGTGGCTCATGAGTCAAAGTGTGGCCACACCAGTTATATGCCATCTACTACCATAACTGGGGAAAATGCAAAAAACGTTCAAAATAAAAACATGCTAAGCACATTTATCAAGTCACATTTACCAAATCCCGTGGCTCTGTTAGAAGACATGTATTCATGTCCAGATGTCTTAGGCTCCCAGTCCACGTGAGATAAAAAGTGTAAGTGTTCTGGAGCCATAGGTTCCATAATGTTTGGAACACCAAGATGCTGAACGTCATTAACATTCTACATTGAAATGCAACAGAATTACAAACTAGAGACTGGTCTTTAATTTTACTGTGATCTTTAAAAGTGATGCTTGTTCTGCCAGAAATTCCTCCTCCGCAGGGATACCAGAGAAACTCAAAATAAGGTACGTCACCATCAGTTGCTATGTAATTAATACAGCTGCAGTTGCGTATCTTGATTTGACCTTCCCCTGTAGTGTAGGCCTGGCCTCAGTTGGGGGTCAAGGGCTGAGTCTGCTAGCAGGAGAGGAGTGAGAAGTCCCCCTACTTACACTCCCTCAGTTTCCAGCTCTACACTGCCACCTGTGCTTTGTTAGAAAAAAAATCCAACGAGGGGGCACCAGCTAGTTGAGACGGGGGAGAGAAAATTAAATCAGATTGGTCATCCATAGCTAAGGACCAGTGAAAATTAATTTGCCTTTTTTTTTTTTTAATTCACAGCAGCACCCATAGTAGATGTTTGAATTTCAGGGGATACGCAGGTCTGCTTATCCCTCCTTTACGGCAAGGACCTCTCACATACCTGCTCATGCTCCAAACAGTGAATCCCGGTCTCAGCTCCTTGCCAGCCAAAGAGATTAAGCACTGCGGTGTCTCCCTTGGGACTGTGGGAGGCTGCTGATGAGAAGAGCGTGACTCCCAATTCCTGTGCATTGTCAGTGCTATCCCCTTCTTCCCCCAGCTGGCCAGACAGGAAAGTCTCAGTGGTGGCCTAGGGAAATACAACATAGAGTTACTATTAGAAGCATAACTGGTTGGAAAACACAAATATTTATATAATTAATTGCATCCAGAATAAAAAAACAGGAACACATTAAGCGCATTTACCGATTCACATCTGCCGAATCCCACTGCTCTGGTTGGAGACTGGAGTCCATGCCCAGATGTCTTAGGCTCCCAGTCCATGTAGGGTAAAAAGTCTGTATCTTCCTTAGCTATAAGTTCTGGAATGTTTGGAACACCAGCGTGCTGAACTTCAGTAATATCCTACATTGAAATGCAACAGAATTACAGATTAGAGAGCGGTTTTTAATTGTATTATGATCTTTAAAAGTGACGCTTGTTATGCCAGAGATTCCTTCTCTGTCAAACAATGTAAGGCTGAGAGTTAAATGAGGGGTAAAATCTGTGAGGACTATACAAAGGAGGTGCATTCAGTACATATAAGGTTGCCAGATACTTTAAAAAAAAATACCGAACATGGCGGGAAAAAAATTGGTGTAGCAAAAAAAAAGTCACTGCACCTTTAAATCGCCATGCTCCCTGCTCCTCCCACCCTGCCAGACGCGGCAGGGGAAGAATGTCCCCACTGGCCTTCTGTCTTAGAAAAACAGAAAATACCGGACATTTTACATGTCCGGTATTTTCTGTTTTTTTTACCGGACAGAGGCAGCAAAAACTGGACACCTGGCAACCCTAAGTATATGAAAATTGCTCGGTATATACAAACACAGTAAAAGTAACATTATAATGCCCTGACTGTATTAAGGGTTGTTGTATCATAACACACGATGGTAGTAAACAGACTTCCACACTACATTGGCAATGCACTTCTGTGTATCTGGAGAAACCTCTTCTGTAACTTAGTTCAGAAATTAGCCTCTATTTTGCTTTCAAGTAAGCAGATCGATCAGACACTTTAAAATTTTTTATGTCAGCTGTTACTCATTTGCCACTTTCCCATCACAACTCCCTTATACAAGCTAATGGTTAAGATCAACCAAGCACATCGATATGTTGTAGATTACAAAAATAAATAAAACATAAAAAATAAAAATAATAAAATAATACAATACAACAATAAAATATTTTTTCGATGAGAGTGTAATGTAGAGGTCTGGACTGTGGTAGATGAATGTACAGAATCCTAACATACAAAGATGATTTGTACATAAATCAGAAAAAAAGAAATGTAAACGATACATGATGTGCTTTATTACATATTTGGTAAAGATTTTTTCCAACTTTTTGGAAACAGTATGTAGTTAGCATGTTATTTGATTTTTATACTACCTAGTATATACTACCTAGTATACTACCTACTGTTTATGTTTAACTGTTGTTCATGATATTTCACAATAATCAGAGCCTTAGTGGAACGGCACTTTGTTTTTAAAATCTGTATTATATAAAGATCATTACTAGACAGTATCAACAGATATGATTATATTTTCTGAAAGTCAGAGACTAGAACTGCCAGAAGAGTGAAAGCTCTGACTAGTCTCCTGCTAGGGAAGTAGTGGCCAAGTGCAGAGGAGGTAGTACATAGAGTGCTGCTGTGGCGGGGTCACCAGCCCCGCCCCTTCTCGATCCCAAGGCCTGGTCCTTTAACTGCTGGCCCTGCGGCCTAGTCCTTTGAATACAGGCCCCGCGGCCTAGCCCTTTGAGTGCAGGCCCCGCGGCCTAGTCCTTTATGGTATCCCCTTGTTGTCCGGGATCTGGGAGGAAGGGGTAGGGGGGCCCGGGCCCTCCCTCTCCACTGGGTCCCAAACCAGGGCCCTATCAGTGGCGAGTGGTTCCCACCACTGGCTCAGCGGGGAATTCTCCCCGAAACTCGCCGAGCCCGCTGGGGCCTTTCCTGGTCCCCGCCCTGGGTTGCTTCCTACCTCTTCGCCCAGGCTGACAGTGGTCCCACCTGTGGATGCAGGTCTGGCTACAGCAGCACCATTGGCAGGTGTGGCTTGGGAGACAGCAGTGGCTGGGGCAGCGACAGCTTCTGGGGGGCTGCACAGTGCAGCCGGTGTTGCGGTCTGGCTCGTCCCGGAGACAACAGCGGCAGGGGTAACTGGTCCAGCGCCTCTTGTTCCAGCTGCAACGGCTGTGGCTCCTGTGTCTGGAGAGGAGCTCCTTCCCCTCCACCCCAACTGAGCAGCCCTGCCGCCTTTTATACCTGGGCTGCACTGCGAGCATGCCCTGCAGGGCTGCGGGGGAGGGGCGTATTCTACCCAATAGGTGGGCTCTCCACCCCCTTGTTCAGTGCGGGACTGGCCAGCCCCATCACAGCTGCTCAGAGCTTAACAGTAAAGCTTTCCGCACTTAAGGAGTGACATTTCTAAGAAAGGGACAACAATTCCACCAGTAACTACTGTATAGCATTGCAGAGATATTATACATGCTATGACATCTGTCTAATGTATCAGTTACATTCTTAAAGAGCACAAACAAAACAATATTTATTTCTATGAACAAAATCTGCACCAGCCTATTTTTTGTTGTAAGTGAAGTAGAAATGCAATTGTGCAAAACATGGACATGTCTTCAATTCCTTAAATTATCCCAATTTATTCAGTGATTTCCCCATGACATTCAGATAATTATTCCATAATAGGCAATTGATTATTTTATTTAGTATTCATATATAATAAATAATAATAATAACTATCAGTATTACTTATATTATAAAAAATGCCTAATATGTCAGTTGCTGTACAGACTTATGGGAAAACACAGCCCTTGCTCCTCAGGGCCCAAACAGTTTCTTTCAATTACAATTGCAGCACTACTTGGTAAAAGCATTCTGCTAGATCAAAAAGCTCATTCTGGACACAAGATGGTGACTTTATAGGAGTTGTGCCTACAGATATAGTCTAAAAGTCAGAACACTTGCATAGTTCTGAATTCTGCCACAAGTGTACACAGATACGAAAAGAAATCTGCAGCTTCTAAATCATTAAAAAAGCAAATATCTCCAAAATAAACATAGATTATGTGTTGGTTCACTTGCAACCATTCAATCTTCAAGGGAGGGTAGTGGGTGGGACAGACACGGATTTTGTTTGGTTGCCTAGGTATTCCAATGACATACGCTATAAAAGAAGCTTCATAAGGAAAGTAACATATCATTCAAAAAGCACCAAACAACATAAGCTTTTGCAAAAATAATAATTTTAGTTCTTCTGAAAAAGAAACAAAATTGTTCACTGTGATAATATTAAGCAATGTATGCTTTAACAGTTCTTACAAGAATTACAGTATTTGTTTTTCTTTTCAGTTATTTTCTAAAGACATTTTAGAGACACACAGACTGAATGGGATAATTCAATAGAAACACATACCCTTTTCTCTACTGCCACAAAGCTTGTAAACTGGGTTATGATGGAGTTCTCCATGCTGAGATTAATAATCAGGACTTTCAAAGTATGTTTCTTCATCTAGATTGTTATATATTAACAAGATATGTTTAAAAACAAAGCATTCATGTGAAAACAATGATATTAGCTAAAATAAATACCAGTGTCAAAACTGAATATACACAATATGTTCTGATGCCCTATGGATACAGGCATGTAAGTAAGCTCAGCTCACAGCTATTTCTACAGAAGGCTTATATGTTTCTGTTTGTATGCCTTATTCCCTGCTTCCTATTTAGAAGTTCTGAAGGGAGAGGGGCTAACCCTAACTCCCTAGCTACTTGCAATTTATTCACTTGTACTGTGGAAGAGGAAACTGGAAATGGTAATTCTTAAAGAAAAATGGCACTGGAATGGCCTAAGTCATAAGTCAGTCAGGGCTGTATTAACTAGCTACTATGGTCTTGGGCTTCCATCTCCTTCCAGTGCAGGCATATGACTCTATCAGATCCTAGATCAGTGACAGGCATTACTGAAACCTAAAGGGCAGCAGATCAGCAGCACAACTTTCCCTCTTCCCAATAAAGCACGATGTCTTGAATCAATGGGGCACCATTTGTATCAAGTCAGGAGTGGAAATGCTCACGGGCTCAGAAACATCCCGTAGCACAGGCAGAGTGCAACACGCTGGGACCTCTCTGAAAAAAACAGCCTTGTTCGCCAGAAACTCAACTTTCATTTAATGAAAATAAAGTAAGCCTCTAGCCCCAAACTGCCTCACCTGGCCCTGCCCGTGCTTCATCAGAGCTCCTCCGATCTCCTCCGTCAGCCTGCTGTTGCAGTGCAGAGGCTGGGGTAGGCAGGCTGGGGGCTAAACTGCCTGTCCTCCCAGTGCTGGGGCCACTCTAGCTGCTGAGTATCAGGATTGGTATCTCAGTGCAGGGATTGGCTTCCTGGGTAGGGGTCTCACTGGCAGACTCACGGCACTCCTCTCTAGCACTCTGGGGCCAAGGGAGGCTGAGGCAGTACTGCCCACCAGAGATCTGGGGTCAGGCTCTCCGGAGCACTGGGGCAGGCTGGAGCCGTGCTGGCTGACAGCTTTCTGGAGCTCCAGGGCTGGGGGAGGCAAGGCCGCAACGCTAGCCAGCTCTTTGAAGCTTCAGGGCCAGGGAAGGCTAGGGTGCGCTAACTTGGTTTGGGGGCACTATCCTGGGGCAGAGGGTAAAGGCCAGCAGCCACATTAGTAGGCAGAGCTGGGCAGGGGCCAGCAGTGGCCACACTGGGGAGGGGCTGGGCTCTGGTGAGCACAGAAGAGGCAGGGCTGGGCAGAGCTTGCCTTCTCAAATCATGGACCTCTACTGTTATGACTATGAAGAAAACCTCAAAAATGTGACCTGGTGTAACTGGTATGGAGATTTCTGTTGCTATACAGAGCATGGACCTAGCTCTGAAAGGTGAGATTGGCCTGTCAGTTTTCAGAGCTACTGGCCCCTTACCCACTCATTTGAGTGAGGTGTTACCTCAAATGCCCAATGATGATAATTTAAATGTCAACATAGTTAACTATCTGTAAGAAAGTAGTATGGGAGAGTCACAAATGTGCAAAATTTACAATCTGTGAAATAACTGTCTCACTTTGGTGCCTCAAGATGATGACATTTGGAACATACCATCTCTTATTTATTCCTCCCAGTCAACTCCAATTTGCCTAGAAGAGCATACGGGCATATTCAAGTCCTAGTGAGGGGGGAACAGGGGAGACAATCTCAGGAGACCAGTGGAGCTCTAAAAAATTTTAAACATCTGTCTGATTTACTGTGATGCAACATTACACAGACTCACATAGGCATTATTTTGTGGGCAGCATGTTGAAAAGTACCACTACAAGTTGCACCTCCCTGGTCCAGCACCCTTGGGACCAGAGCTGTCCCGGACCAGGGAGTTTGCCAGACCAGAGGTGGTCAGTGCTCCCCTGCTGGATGCCCTGCTCCTGTGCTCCTCTCCCTGTGGGTCACTGCCCTGCCACTGGCCCCATTAAAGCTAGCCCAGCATGGCTCCCCACCTTGCTGCTAACTTGCTGCCCCAGAGTTTCTTGGGGTTACCAGTGAGGACCGCTTGGCTGCTGCCAGTCCCGCTGCCACACCAGCCCTGCTGCCCCCAGGGGTTCCCCAGCCAGGGCCGCCCAGCCACCTTGCCCCACTGCTGGGGCTGCTCCACTGCTGCTGGGGATTCCAGCCCGCCTGCCTCCACCAGCTCCACTTCAACCAGGAGTTCCTGGTGGAGGCTGCCTGGTCTTCCCAGCCCTGCTGCCACTGGGGGTTTCCCAGGGTTCCTGGATGAAGCCACCTGGCCACGTGGCACCGCTAATGCTGGGGGTTCCCCAGCTCGGGCAGGAGCTCACAGCCACCACCTGGCCCCCTGACTCTGGGGATTCCCTGGTTGGCATTAGGGTTCCCCAGCCACCACCTGGCCTCATTAATGCCAGGGGTTCCGAGCCAGGTTGGGGGTTCCCCAGATGCTGCCTGGCACAGCGGGGCTCCTCAGCCCCGGTGTTACTCCATGGCTCTTTGGTCCAGTAACATCCCTGGTCCTGCCAGACCACGGAGGCTGCTGGACCAGAGAGTCCTGGATCTGGGAGGTTCAACATGTACTATGTTTTTCCACCACTCTGACCCCAGAGCTTGGTACTGACTCTTGCAAACTTTTCTCACATAAGGGTCCTTCTGGCTTCTCAAATTCTTACTTTTAGTGGGACTACTCAGATGAATACAGTTTGCAGGATCAGGCCTTCACCCATACAAGTAAAGATTTACAGGATCATGTCTTATGTCTATAACCGGATGTTTAACTGAATGTTGAAAAATTGGAAGGTGTTCAGAAAACAGCTCCAAGAATGATTTGAGGTGTAGAAAACATACCTTCCAGTGAGAGACTTAAGAAGTTCAATCTGTTTGGTTTATCCAAGAGAAGGTTAAGAAGTGACTTGATCACTGTCTACAAGTACCTACACCGGGTAAAAGACTTCTGACAGTGGACAACTCTTTAACAGAAACTAAGTGGAATTCATCTAGGGATGTGATGGGTTCTCTATCACTTGAGCATCATATTAGATACTCATAATAGTCCATTCTGGCCTTAAAACCCATGATATTCATATTGCAACCTTCCAATTTCCATTCCTAAGTCAAAGATTCTCTCCACTTCTCCTCTTCCCATCTCTTCTCATTGAATCCCTTTAACTATTCTCGTTTTAAACATAAACTGAAATAAAATAGAGATTCATAGTTCATATTCTTATCTTCAGAATGACAAACCTCATGTTCTGTTTCATTTTCATGAAGTATCCCGTTTTCATAGTCCCTAATGAGGGCTCTTGCTGTGAGTTTGTGGAGAAGCTACATTAAGGAAAAAAAGACAAGTTCAAACGATCACCAATTTAAAAACTTGCATTTAAAAATTTCCATTTGACGTATTAGAGCTTCCTCTGAATGAAGAGGGGCAGTGTGGGGGGCTGAAAGCCAGGACTCTCAGCTCTGTATAGCTCCCCATAAGGAACCCAGCTATCCCTCCCAGGCTCTCAGCTCTTTGCCTCCCCACCCGGCTTCTCACATCCCTAAGCAGGGAGCCTGGTGGGCACAGCCCAGTGGGGGAACCAGGCTCTAGCTATCCAGCTTTTCTGTCAATTTCACAGTTCCAGCATAGCCCCCCCCCCGAAACTGAAAAGACAGCCAACAGCCGATGCTAGTAACACAGTGTCTACAGACACTGGAGGTGAGTCACCAGCTTCCCCGTTGCTGGAGCTACACTGACGTAAGCCTTATGTCTCTTGTGGAGTGGAACTATGTCATTGTAGTAGGGCACTTATATGGGTGGGACAAGGCTTTAGTGCAGGGTAAAAGGGCCTTCTTGGGCCAAATCTGGCCCACCAACCAGGCTGATCTGGCCTGAGGAGGTCCTACCACTCCCCCGTGCCCAGGCCAATCAGGGCCTTGAGACTAGGGAGGACATGATGCTTAGAGTCAACCCTGGCGGTTAATTCTAAGTGCCATGTGCTGGAGGGCAGGGAGCGAGAGACTTTGTGCCCCCCCCCCACCCTCAGGCCAATCAGGGCGTGGGAGCGGGGGGAAGAACACAAAGTCTCCTCTCACCGTGCCCAGGCCCTGCAAGGAGTGCACAGTGCTTAAAAGCACCACATGCTCCTTGCAGGACGGGGGCAGGGTGGGAGGAGATTTTGCATGCTCCTCTCGCCCGCAAGCTGTGATTGGCCTGGAGGCGGGGGAGCGTGCGAAGTCTCCTCCCATCCAGCAAGGGGCTCAGCACTTAGAATCAACTGCCAGTTGCTACTCAGTTGGCAGGTGACTCTTAGCAAGGCTTTCTCTTGCAGGGCGGGGGCAGACTTCGCGTGCTCCCCCTGCCACCAGGCCATGATTGACCTGGGGGCATGAGAGAAAGCACGCAAAGTCTCCTCCCGCTGCCAGGGGGGCAGGTACCCAGAGGGAACCACCAGCTGTTCAGAACAGCTGGCGGGTCTCTCTGGGACGGGCAGGGGCAAAGAGTTCATGCACTTCCCCACCCCTAGACCAATCAGGGTCTGTAGACATGGAAGCACGGAAGTGTTCTGGCCCTGCCCCTTATGCCTGAGCCCCCCCCCCTTCTGGGGCGGGCTCAGAGCCACTTCAAAAATTTCTGAAGTGATCTCTGGTAAAAAATTATTGCCCATCCCTGCTTTAGTGTGTACAAACATAATCAGGTTGACTCAAGCCAGCTTATATCCACCTAATTGTGTAGTGTAGACCAAGCCTCAGCTCTTTTAGAATTTTTCCAAAAAGCAAAGCAAATGCTGCTGCATCGTCCCCAGTAAACATCACACCAACATCTGAAACTACCAAGGCAGCCCCAACAAATTCCTAAAATGAGAAGAACCACCTCTCACCCAGGTAAGTTTATACTTTCTAAGTCAGTCTGGGTCAGCAAGCATGGAGGAAATTGGCTCACTTATCCCACACGGGTCAGCTGCCTTTTTAAAAGCTTCTTTCATATGAGGCTGAGGTTCTTTATTAAAACAGCAGAAGCAAAAATGTTGAAAACAAGGGTATGTGCGGTTTTAAAACAACACGTAAAACAATCTGTATAAATAACGTTGGCCTGACTCACTGTTCCTGTTGTCTTCTGTAATTCAGTGGTTGATATCATTGCTTCCAATTCTTGGTCATTTATTAGTGCATTTAAAGTGGCCTGAAAGAAATAAGAAAAATATTCCTCTGATTTTTCCCTATTATTCTTTGCTATCAGTATTTCTGCAGTGATGCTCAAGTTTTCAGAAATGCGAATAAAATTTGAGATGTGAGTGATTGGATGCATATCTTTAAAAATATGTTCCATGATACACAAAAGAATCTAGAGAGAAGAGTCACAAAAATTGAATCCTGAATGTATTTAAGCATAATGACATGGACATCACATATGCCATCTTTGTTGAGAAGATTATGTGCCATTACACCCCCTACTCTTCATGGAAATATTGTTATTATATGAATATGGCATAAATAATATGTTTTATGCAAGATGGGTCATGTGAGATCTCATTGGAAAGATTATTTTACTCAGTGTGATTATCCTATTTGTATGCATATATCACTTCTGTAACTGGAATTAGGTATATGGACCCTGTGTCAATTACAAGTGCTTGCACCTTTGGAACACCCACCAGACAGTAGGCATTCAGCCTCGATGGGCCTATAGCAAGGACAATAGGACTGTGATTATACTAATCTCTCTCCTTCCTGAGAATTTTCTTGGGATGCTGCTTTGACATTGCAAGGTCATGTGATCATGTCACCTGATGCAGATATTCTTTCCCTGGAAGGTGGGGGAATCAAACTAGCAAACAAAAGATTCCCATGATATGTAAATGCTATTTAAGGCTGGGGAGTGAGTTAATCATGGTTCTTCTCCATTGCCACCCTGCCCAAGGAGGAAGACTGCTAAAAACACCTAAAGAAACAAAGGAACTAAGCTAGGGGGCAGGGAGAACAGGGCTGAACCCAGCCACGAAAGATCAGCCTTCAAAGCAGTTACCTGGAGATTTAAGCTGCAAGCCATGCAGTTTACCTTCAAGAAACTCTGCAATCTACATGAAATAACATTTAGGATGAGAAATTAATGTTTGTAGCTAATTTCTTTAATGTATACAGCCTCGTTTGCATGTTTTGTTTTATTTGCTCAGTAATCTGTTTGGTTGAGTTTGCTAGCCCTTTTAACAGGGGTGTGCAATAATTTCTGAGGGGGCACCATTCCAAGAATTTGTAAGTGGTCATGGGCCACACTTTTCTACAATATTATTGGAGAAGGGTGTGGAACCTGGGAGGGAGTTTGGATGCAGAAGGGGGTTGTAACCTGGGGCAGGGCAAGAGGGAGTGCAGGGTCTGGGAGAATGTTTAGGTGCAAGGAGGAGGCAGTGTCCTAGGGCCAGTTGCTGGGAGAACTTGTCTCTGCATACCCCTTGGCTGGGGGCAAATGGGACAGCGTGTCTTTGCATGCTGCCTGTGCCCACAAGCACTGCCTCTGCAGCTCCCATTGTCCAGAACTGCCTCTGCCCAGCCAAGCAATGCACAGAGGCATGCCTTCCCTAGCACCCAGCCACTTTGAGCAGCTTGTGGGACCGCAGTAGGCAGGCAGCTTGTTTGAGTGCTCCACTGGGTTGCAGGACATTAGCAGCCTGGAGGCTCATAGTGGGACGAATCCAAATATTTGGCGGGCTGGATCTCACCCACAGGTTGCATTTTGTCCACCTCTGCCTTATAATCACTTAAAATTCACCTTTTGTAGTGAATAAATGTGCTTTTGGGCTATTCTAAACCCAGTTTGTGCAATTCATAATTAGGGGAAAGGGAAGTTGTGTAGATCTTCCTTCACAGTGATGGTGGGGGCAAATTTCATGAGGGGGGTATGTTGCATAGATCTCTACACAATGTAGGACAATATAATTTTGGGCTTACATTCCAGAGAGTGTATGCACCTGAGTGCTGGGCAATTCCTTGATCCGAGTCCTCCTTGATCCAAGTCCTCCTACACAGAGCTTATTGCATGATTCTACAGGTGGGAGTGTCCCTACCTGTGTGTGTGCTAGAAGGGGGCTTGAGAGTGTGACACTTTCCATCCTCATGCTTTATTAAATTGGCTTGAGAATGTAAATATGCAGAATTTGAAGATGCTTTGGACAAAATACCTCATGTAATCTATAAATTTTAATGTTATAATCTGCTGGATCTGTATAGCTTATTTTGGTGCATGTATCATTCTTGTATGTAAAACTAGAATTATGAAGTATGAGATTGTTTGTCATTTTAAATGTGCTAATGAGAGCCATCAATGGTGATCGGGAAGCTTTAAAGATTGAGCGGTCAACTTAATGACTTGTGAACAGATTGTCCTGTAAGTCCAAGGGTGATTGGACAGGTAAGACTTGTGATCATACCACCTGGTACTAGAATTCCATTTTAACCAGGCAATTTTCCATGGAAGGGGGAATGGAGAACAAAGGATAAGTGCCCAGGGGAAAGTCAATTTAAGCAATGAGAAGCTATCACTCCCTTTGTCTTCGGCTGGCTTGGGAACAAAGACAACTGGAGACCCAAGACAGGGTAAAAGATCATCTTTGACTTGAAGGCTTACCTGAAATAAGAACAGCTTTTAGGGTAAGAAACTGTTTGCAATAAGTTTCAGTGTATGAGAATTAGCTATGTGATTTATTTTCATTTAAATTCTGTAACTTACTTTGATCTGTCTGTTTTCACTTGCAACCACTTAAAAGTTCTTGGACTGCATTGGAGACAATTTTTTATTTCAGAAGGTTCAGAAAGCTACTGGGGGGGAAGCTGTTCTTGATTTGATTTTAACAAATAGGGAGGAACTGGTTGAAAATGTGAAAGTGGAAGGCAGTTTGGGTGAAAGTGAAAATGAAATCATAGAGTTCATGATTCTAAGACATGGTAGAATGGAGAACAGCAAAACAGAGACAATGGATTTTAGGAAGGCAGATTTTAGTAAACTCAGAGAGCTGATAGGTAAGGTCCCATGGGAAGCAAGACTAAGAAGAAAAACAACTGAAGAGATTTGGCAGTTTTTTAAAGGAACATTATTAAGGGCCCAAAAGCAATCTATTCCACTGCATAGGAAAGATAGAAAGTATGGCAGGAGACCGCCTTGGATCAACCAGGAGATCTTACATGATCTAAAAATAAAAAGGAGTCATAAAAAATGGAAACCAGGTTAAATTACAAAGGATGAATATAAGCAAACAACACTGGTATGCAGGGGCAAGATTAGAAAGACAAAGGCACAAAACGAGCTAAATCTAGCTAGAGACATAAAGGATAACAAGAAGACGTTCTACAAATATATTAGAAGCAAGAGGAAGACCAAGGACAGGGTAGGCCCATTCCTCAGTGAAGAGGGAGAAACAATAACAGGAAACTTGGAAATGGCAGAGGTTCTTAATGACATCTTTGTTTCAGTTTTCACCAAGAAGTTTGATGGTGACGGGATGCCTAACATAGTGAATGCTAGTGGAAATGGGGTAGGTTTAGAAGTTAAAATAAAAAAGAAGTTTAAAATTACTTTAAAAAGTTAGATGCCTTCAAGTCACCAGGGCCTGATGAAATACCTCCTCTATCAGCTCTAGGATGCATCTGAGCCTTTAGCTTACATCTTTGAAAAATCATGGAAGTCAGGAGAGATTCCAGAGGACTGAAAAAGGGCAAATATGGTACCCATCTATAAAAAGGGAAATCAGAACAACCCAGGATACTACAGACCAGTCCGTTGAACTTCTGTGCCAGGGAAGATAATGGAGCAAGTAATTAAGGAATTGATCTGCAAATATCTGAAACATAATAAGATGATAGGAAACAGCCAGCATGGATTTGTAAAGAACAAATCATGTCAAACCAATCTGATAGCTTTCTTTGATAGGATATCAAGCCTTGTGGATGAGGGAGAAGTGGTAGATGTGGTATACCTAGACTTTAGTAAAGCATTTGACACAGTCTCGCATGACATTCTTATCAATAAATTAGGGAAATACAACCTAGATGGGGCTTCTATAAGGTGGGTGCATAACTAGCTGGATAACCATTCTCAGAGTATAGTTATTAAAGGTTCACAATCATGCTGGAAGGGCATAACAGGTGGGGTTCCATGGGGTCTGTTTTGGGACCAATTCTGTTCAATATCTTCATCAACGATTTAGGTGATGGCATAGAGTGTATGATTATTACGTTTGCAGATGATACCAAGATGGAAGGGGTTGTAAGTGCTTTGGAGGATAGGGTCATAATTCAAAATGATCTGAACCAACTAGAGAAATGGTCTGAGGTAAATAGGATGAAGTTTAATAAGGACAAATGCAAAGTCCTTCGGAAGATACAATCAGTTTCACGCATACAGAATGGGAAGTGATTGTCTAGGAAGGAGTACTGCAGAAAGGGATCTAGGGGTCATAGTGGACCACAAGCTAAATATGAGTCAACAGTGTGACATTGTTGCAAACAAAGCAAACATGATTCTGGGATGCATTAACAGAAGTGTTGTGAGCAAGACATGAAAAGTCATTCTTCCGCTCTAGTCTGCACTGATTAGGCCTCAGTTGGAGTATTGTGTCCTGTTCTGGGCACCACATTTCAAGAAAGATGTGGAGAAACTGGAGAAAGTCCAGAGAAGAGCAACAAGAATGATTAAAGGTCTAGAAAACATGAGCTATAAGAGAAGACTGAAAGAATTGGGCTTGTTTATTCTAGAAAAGAGAAGACTGAGAGGAGACATGATAGCAGTTTTCAAGTATCTAAAAGGGTGTTAAAAGGAGGAGGGAGAAAATTTGTTCTCCTTGGCCTCTGAGGATAGGACAAGAAGCAATGGGCTTAAATTGCAGCAAAGGAGGTTTAGGTTGGACATTAGGAAAAACTTCCTGTCAAGGTGGTTAAATACTGCAATAAATTGCTTAGGGGGGCTGTGGAATCTCCATCACCAGACATATTTAAGAGCAGGTTAAACAGACATCTGTCAGGGATGATCTAGATGGTGCTTGGGATTGATGATCTCTCAAGGTCCTTCCAGGTCTAGTGTTCTATGATTCTATGAAATCCTACTGTTTGTGCTTAATAAAGACACTTTTGTTTACTATCAAGCCCAGTGTAAATAATGTTACCTGGGGGTAACAACCAGTGTGCATATCCTTCTTTCATTGATAAAGGGGGCTTACCTGAATGAACTTTCACGGTGTAAAACTTTTACACAGAGAAAGACAGATTTATTTGGAATTTTGCTTCCTTTTGGGGGTTGGCTTCCTGGATGCTCTGCCCTAGAATAGTGATTTTCAAAGTACGAGTCCAGATCCAGTACTGGGTTGTGGAAAGACAGGCATTGGGTCACCTTTCTGTAAAGTAACAGGGTGACAAGCGGGGGTACTAAGGCCAGCTTCCTGCCTGTCCTGGACCACACTGTGCCATGGAAGGAGTCAGCAGCAGGTCCAGCTCCTAGGTGGAGGTGAGTAGTCAATTCTCACACGATAAAAAAGCAAAACAAGCCAAGAAATGAAGCCAATCCCCTTTCAAAACAAGCCTAAAATGAGCTCCGTCCATTTTTGCTCAGCAATGCCAGGAGACATACTAGGAATCGGCCAATGGGAGTGTGGAGCCAGAGCTTGGGATGAGGGCAGCCTGTGGAGCTGGTTCTGCTCTTGGCCACTTCCAGGGTGCAGTGCAGTCCGCTGTGGCAGAACAGGCAAGAAGCCTTGCCTTACCATCCCACTGCATCATTGACCAGGAGTTTAAACCCCAACAATCCCCTGTCCCAGACCTGAGCCCCTTAAAAATAGTATTTTTAAGCCAGAAAGTCACACAAAATTTATCTCAGCAATCAAGATTAGGAAGCATTACAATCTATTATGTATTAATTTTTACACCCCCCCCAAAAGACCATGCTTCTTTGTATCATTCCTTACCTGAGTGCAATGTGGGATAAATCCATAGACAAGAAGTCTTTCATTATTAAACAAAGACTGTATTTGAGTAGGAGCTTGCAATGGCTCTGGTGCATTTGAGTCAAACTGTTGCCATTTAATAGAGACAGAACTGCATCCTGGAGAATATATTCTGGATGTTTGGCTTTCTATCTGTGTACAGAAATGTTAATGCATTAAATATGTTACTCTAATACAGGGGTGGACAACAACATAGCGACGGTTCACCAGGGTTAGCCCCTGGTAGGTCTCCACCACTGTATTTATCTCCACAGATAAGGGCCACAGATAAGGGCGATTGGTGATCTATGGCCAATAGGAGCTGCATTCCTGGCCAATGGGAGTGGAGGGAAGCAGTGCAGACTGGGACACTGCTCCCCCGCTCCCATTGGCTGGGAACACTGACCCACGCCAACAGCAGCTGTGATTGCCTGTAACTGTGGCTGTGCAGGTAAATATAGTGGTGGTGGCTCACCAGTGGCTAACCCTTGTATACCAGATCCAGCCCATGAACTATATTTGCCCACCCCTGTTCTAATAGGAAAAATATCACAAGAAGTGGTGTTCTTGTTTCTGCACCTTCCTGAGTCATAGTAGCTAGGCTGACAGACATTCTTCTGTTGGCCTAGGTGTGTCTACACCAGGGATTTAGGATGGCATAGCTGCAGTGCTCAGGGGCATGGATTCTTCATATCCCTGCATGCTGAAGCTATGTCAACCTAATTTTTAAATGTAGACCAAATACTAATCAAGAAGAATACAACAGAATCTGACATTAAAAGCAGAGAAATAAAATAAAATTCATCAATTTTTTTTCTCTTTATCTTATTCTGTCAATGTTGTAAACAAGGAACAAAACTGAAACTTGGCTCTCATTCCCACCAAATACCATCTCTTCCCTTAAAATGTAAATTATATAAAAACAAGAAGACTCAGTGGTGAAAACTGACAAGTTTCTGCCTGAAAGAGAACACCGCTGCAGCTTTCCACCGGAGGTCACCCAAGGAGTAGCAGCCAATATTGCCTCATCATCATAAACTATTGAGATAGTTTCAGCAAGTTCCTAAAGTGAGAATGTCATCTGGTGTACCTACCCTGCCCCAGGCCCAAAACGGTTAACTGTGCTTTGCTCGCTGAGGAAGTCCCACCCCCTCAAACCTCTGCAGGGCATGCTCAGCCTGGAGGCAGAGTATAAAAGGAAGCACCCCGCCAACTCAGTCCAGACAGGTTGCTGAAGCAGGAGGACACAGACTGCAGGCTCTTTTCAGGGAGTTGCTACAGGCCCCGACTACAGAGCCACAGCATGCAAAGCTACAGACTCCAAGCTGCCTGATGAGTCCTGAGTAAAGACTGCGCTAGCAGGAGCTATGCCCTTTGAGGAACCCATGGGAACTGTGGAGCACTGCTGAGGGAGAAAGAATAGGGAGCAGCCCAGTGGATTTAGACTTTTCTCCAATGAGTAAACCAGGGAACCATTCAGTGTGTTTTGGGAGGATCCCTGCTGACTCAGTGGTGAGCACTTCCCCCACCACCAGGGACTCAGAGACTCAGGGAGGCCCCCAGTCACCCTCTCCTGGGCACCACACACCCCTAGATAGTACTCCATTTCCCCCAACAAATCAATAGGCCACACGGTACCCCAGAAGTGGGTGCTTTTATTGACTCTGATCATTAGGCAATCCTGCCCTGAATGAAAGGGCTGCTTTACTGACTCCAGCCACAAGATCATACTGCCATATTTTATTGTCAAGGTCACAAACACAAGATCCAACTGGCTGCTATACAGTAATTCCTCATTTAACATGTGCCAGGAACGTTTTTGAATTACATGACCGTCCCCGGAATAACACGATTTCCCCAGCAGGCCCGTTGCCAGCGGCTGCGCAGGGCTTCCCCCACCTCCCTGCAAAGCGGCGGAGGGTTCGCCGCTCGCTGCGCCGTTCCCCGCTGACTCCCCCTTGCCGGACGCCTTGCCCCCTCTCCTCCACCCCCGCTTGCAGGCCGGCAGCTGGGTTTCCCCAGCTAGCCCCTCGCCGGCGGCTCTGCGGGCTTCTCCCGCCTCCCTGCAAAGCGGTGGAGCGTTCACCGCTTGCTGCGCCGTTCCCTGGCGACCCCCTCTCACCGGACGCAGTGCGGGTCCTGGCAGACCCGTTACAGGGGCATACTCCCAACCCAATCCCCCTGCCCTCTCCTCCCCTTCTCTTCCTCAGAGCCAAACACCTCCCCTCCCTACTGTGACCCAGTCCCCTCTCTCCCCCAACCTAGTCCCAACAGACACCACCTCTTGAAATGCAACCCCCACCTTTTCCATTATTTTCAATGGGAAAATTGACCCCGCATAACACGTTTTCACTTAATACGATCATTTTCTGAAACATATCTATAGTGTTAAATGAGGAATTACTGTACTGTCTTTTTCCCATTCTTCTCACCAAATTTGACCAAGCACATAGGACCCAGTGTACATAACCTACAATAGAGAAGTACCACTTTTTATCCAGGTGAACTTGTATTTTTCAAATGAGAAGAGGAAGAGAGATGAGAAGATGTTTCAAAAACCTGTGTGTGAGGCCCCTGCTCTGAAATCGGTGTGTTATCTAAAAGTTAAAGGGAATTGCTTTTCAGGTGGAGCCCAACATTTCTCAGAAGGGGGAACTGATCTTTGAGACACAAAGGCCTCATTCCCCACTAAAAAGCAGCTCTCCTTTAGTTAAAACACCAAGGACCCTTCTGTTTGAAATAGCAAGGTCCCACAAGCCCAAGAAGATGCTACTCCCAAATTAAAACATTGAGGGTCCCAAAGCATTCCACCCAAATCAGCTGCCAATAGTGTAAAATTCAAGAAAAATATATCTAGGATTGATAACACTTACCTTTTTTAGCCAGTTATACTTCGATTTTGGATCAAAATATTCATATGCTCCAGCGCCATATTGAGACAAAGTTCTCAGCATGTGATGATTTGCTGTGGAACTAACCACATTTTTTAAAATTTTTTTGTTTTTTAAGTAAAAACTGATAATCTGAAATTGATTCCAAATATTTTAATTTTTTAAATAGTGCAGCAAGTTCTCCTATATCTCTAAATTCCCCTCCTTCGTTCACACCTACATTAAACAAAGCTCAAAACTGACAAGATGCAACAGAGCCTCCATCTTGCCAGAAGCTGTATATATTTACAACTGTTCTAATGATATCAAGAATAAATGCCAACAAGAGCAGCAAGATTTCCCATGCTCATCCCCAGTGCACAGGTTTAAAGCCCAGATCACACATACACACACAAAAGCCAACTCATTGATTTCCCACAGGAAGTAGTGAAGTGAGGGATGAAGTACATGTTCACAGGGTTTTAAGGAAAATGCATTCTTGAGTTTCTGCATAAGAGACATGAGATCTTTGAGGCAGGGATTTTCAAAGGGGCTTAAGTGAGATAGATGCCCTACTTCCATTTAAAGCTACTGGTATTTCATTTCAGATTGTCGAGCAATTCTATCCGGAAATGGATGACCTTAAATAAACATGGTGGGGCCAAAATTGTTTAACATGCCCGAGTTTTTACCTAACACAGAATTTTGTGTGATATATTTACAAAGGATGGAATCAATTGTAATTACGTCATGTGAAAGGGAAGGACAATGAATGTGTAAAATAAAGAGACTGCCTAACAAAATGGATGACATAAAAGACCAGTCTCAAATAATCTGTAACTTTAAATGGGGTGGCAATTGAAGAAAAAGGCAATCAGGTTTGAGGAACCCATTTCTCAAGGTAAAGGATTTACTGCTAAAAATGTTACACCGTTGACAGGGTGAAAATTAACTGAAAAAAAAAATAAAAAAGAAGGAATAAAACTGTGTTTACCTAAACCAGGACAAAATTCATAGGCATTAGGGAAAGCATACAATGCATAATTTAAAAATCTCTTTACAACCATTGTTGTATTTTACAATATTCTATAAATTCTAACCTTTCATTTTTGTTTAGTTGCCAATATAGAACTATAAAAAGGTGCACTGCTTCTCTGTAAATTCTGCTTTACAGAAATCATTCTCTATCTAATCAACAGCACTGGGAAAGGTGTGAGCATCTCTTGTATTTCATTCACCATTATTACTTTAATTCAACTAGTTTAATATGTTAACAGTATACTTTGAGAGCTGGAGAGCCCTGCAAATCTACAGACATCTGCTTTATATATGCAGGTATCCACATCCGGATGTGGATTCAAATTTTGTATCTAGAATCCTGCAAATCTGCAGATAGAATCATAGAATACTAGAACTGGAAGGGACCTCGAGAGGTCATCGAGTCCAGTCCCCTGCCCTCATGGCAGGACCGAGTACTGTCTAGACCATCCCTGATAGATATTTATCTAATCTACTCTTAAATATCTCCAGAGACGGAGATTCCACAACCTCCCCAGGCAATTTATTCCAGTGTTTAACCACCCTGACAGTTAGGAACATATCCGCTTTATATCCATGGGTATCTTCGACAGAGGATGTCAGTGCACATATCTGCAACTTATTTTTGCAGATACAGATGTAGATAAAAAATGTGTATCTGCACTGGAATTTAGAGATCTTAAAAGCAACATCAGTATAAACATGATGTGTGGAATTTTTTTTACTGAAATAGTTATACCACAAAAGCCCTAGCATAGAATCAGTTATACGAGTATAAACATAATGTATAATATGGAAACAGCTAAACTAGTGCAAAATACTTTAATATAATTATATCTGCATCTAGACTAAGGGGGTTGTACCAACAAAGCTAAAGTGGTATAACTTTCCAACATAGACAATCCCTGAAAAATCTACACTAGAGTTTTGCAACATATTAGTAAGAACATATTAGTTAATATCTTTTAACACATTATTACATCCTAATCTAGTCAAAGCCTAATTAGAACCTATTAAGTGCTTATTTTAGTAAGCACGATAACTTATTTTAAAATCTTTATTTAAAAAAAATCAATACAGAAAATTACATTACTGCACTATTAAAGTTATGGAGTCAGGAAATTTTTTAAGTTAAGGTTTCAGCAATATTAATTATTTTCCCATTCTAAGGCATGTTATTATATTTAACAGGAATATATTTAAATTACACATTAGAGAAAAATGAGAGGAACAGATAAAACTACATATGTGCAAAATAAATTACAGTGAAGGAATTTCAAATTTGAATTTCCTGGATTTTTTTGTATTTTAACTGTAGAATGTGGCATTCACTTTTTTGCATTCTATCTATCTGTACATGATAGACTGCACATTCACAAACCAGATGATCCTCAATGCATTGATATCTCACTTCAAGTAAAATGATCAGTGACTTAAGTCTGAAGCACAACACAGTGCAATTGCTAATTCATTTTGTACTTACCCAACACCACATGTAAATAACCGGGTGTGTGTGACATTCTTTTTCACAATTTGAAAGGTCATGCTCTCATTCTGAATGTGCCCATCGGAGATAAGAAGAATATTACGCTCTCCTTGAGAAGGATACAACAAACTTAAATAATGTAAGGTTTTCCATAAATCAGTGTTTCCCATTGTAGGTGTAGCAGACTGAAGAGAAAAAAAAATTCTGAAAATTTCTGAAATTTCTGAAAATCTGAGTTTTATTTTTAACTTTCCCCAAAATAAACTACAGCAGAGTTAAGACTCTCTTCTTATGGTAAATTTCGCCTGGTTTCCAAGTATACTTGTTAATTCTGAGTTTGCTTTCTGCCCTTCTCTAATTATTATTATTTGTACTGTGACAGTGCCTAGGAGACTCAGTCATGGACTAGAACCTCACTGTGCTAGCAGCTGTACACATACCGAGCAGAAAGACAATCCATGCTCTCCAGTATTTACAATCTAATCTTCCTTCCAAGACAGTGTCAATTGAATTTTGTCTTTCATTGGAATGACCAAGTGCACTGGCATCTTCAAGTACTGTCTTCAGTGCTGGAAAGATGGTGCTGTTAGAGCAGGGAGGTTCTCATGGATGTCTGTACCATTCCCTGTCCTGCTATAAAGTCATCAGAGGGCAAAGATTCCTGGTAGTCAGATTTATTACATGGCAGAGAAGTTTTCCAAGGGAAAAAGTGGAAGCTCCATCACTTAAGTCATTTAAAATCCAACTGGACAAGATAATAGTGAATAGAGAATAATTCTGCATTAAGGGAGATCAGCTGGATGACCCGGTATTACTCTCCCATCTCCAAATTTCAAAGTCCTATGACTAACACCTACCATGGGCCACCTTAAACTTTCACTGAACTAGAACAGGACATACAACAGAAATTATGCACCTGTTACCAGGGTAAATGAGCTCTTGGATACTTCGGAGACTAACTCATGGAAGAAATGTAGAAGGTGGCCTTAAATAAAGTCACAGAACAGCAACATGTGATGGCAAACATTACATAGAATCCCTGAGGGCAAAGAAACTATCAGTAGCACACAGAAAAACAATTTTACTTACTATAATAAACTCCTTTACTGATGCAAGATCACTTGTGATATTCTTTGAAAATGAAGAAAATTCTGTGAAATCTGTGGAATGAAAACTGATGATAAAGATCTTCCTTTAAACACTGAGTTATACTGCATTAACTAGGAATGGCAACATAGTGGCAGTGAATGGCTACAATTTTACTATTAGAAATACCATAATAAAATTATTCCATGCTACTACCAATAATAGAGACCATAAGGTTTCTAATTTAATGTATTACTGCTTGTTTAATAAAAAGATAAGCATAAAGATAAGGATGACAAGAAAGTAATAAAAAAGTGTACGTCCAACAACAACAAAACTTACTCGTGCCAAATCTGATAACATTCACTCTCTGTATAAAACAAGACATTTGTAGAGCATGGACAGCAATATGCTTTGCTTGTTGCAGTGTTGAACCTTCCATGGAGTTGGAGCAATCTAGACAGATAATAATTTCTCCGGACAACTGGATTCCTTTAAAATTTGTTTCAAACTTTGGCTGAAATACAAGCATGCATGCCTAAAGAAAGAAAAGCTTGATCATCAACACAGTGGACCACTATTATTCATATAGCACCTAAAGGGATCTAAACATTTTACGAAGATCACTATATGTATTTAGGTTTTCCTAAAGTCACCCATCATTTTGGCATCTGAATGTAATAAAGCCAGATGTCTAGAGCAGTGGTTTTCAGTGTTAGACTAAGTCTAACATTTCCAAAGGACTCTGCACCTCCATCTGAAATTTTTTAGAGGTCCACAAATGAAAAAAGTTGAAAGCCACTGGTCTAGAGGTTAGCAAGTGCTTTTTGTTTTTTTGTTTTTTGTTCAATCTTGATGAGAGTAGCTCTCCCTGTCCTGTATCCCTAGCTCATCCCTTGTCGGTAAGAAATGTATTGGGAAGTTTCTGTTCCCCTCTATTTTACTTTTCTGCAATCAGAATGGAATTGCTTTTCTGAAATAAGATACAGACTTATTTTTTTAAAATCATCAATACCATCATCACTTCATGAGAAGTCCTGGAATTTTAAAAATAAATGTATTTAGAAGTAAAATGCCTTGCACTTGTGATTATTTAAAAAGTTCAAAAACCTGCACTGTCTACTCTTACAGAATAAGAAAAGAAACCCACGAGTTCATTAGTGGTATTAGTAAAATACTTTGTTTTTAAATGCTTTTTGATATACCAGGATTTCAGATATCATTCTTATGGGTGCATTAATATTTTAATTTCCAAACTTTCTATTGCATAGGTCAACTCCTTAAAATAGAACCTATTCAATGTGTTGCAGTTATCACCTGTACATTTAGTACACAATGAGCCCTTGGTCACTGATCTCTGCTACAGCTTCTGTGCCATGATCCTGAATGCCAGCTTTCCTCTGGATGTTGACATTTCTAAAAGGCATATGAGGTGTCATCTGACAGCCCTGGAGATGCATTTTGCCCCATATACTTACTATATCTGTCAAATGATGCAGCTAAGAAAGATGCTTTGCTTTAATTGATACCTATATTTTATAATTTTTTCCTAAAAATATTTTTCTTTAAGGCTACCCACTCATTGAAGCTACATATTTTCAAACTCACTCAACAACTATCACTTTATTTTAAATCCTGCAAAGAATACAGGAGTACTGCTGCAACAGGACTATAGGAGTTTCAGTGCCATTAGTGTAATCACATTTCTCTGAAATATATATAACTACACAACTAGTCAAATTGTCCTCAGACAGAAACAGGGATAATCAGAAATAGTACTAATGAATTGTCTGTGATATAATTTGTGCTTAGAAATTTTAGGATTTTTTATTACACTAGGCCCCAGTCCAGCAAATACAGTCCAAAGGGACCACTCCTTTGAGTACATTAAATCTTGTGTCTGCATGTTTGCAGAATTGGGGCTTAGGAAGATTTTGTGGAAAGTTAAACTAACATCAAAGGCAGAATTATGAAAATACCATGTCAATGGAATTATGTCCTGAAAGGAGCTATTACTAATTTGTATGCATAAGTCACAAAGATGCAAATACAATATTTGCACATTTTAGTTCCTTCCTCGCTCCTCAAGACATCTGGGGTGAAATCCTGGCCCCACTGAAAGTCAACGAGAGTTTTGACATTGCTTTCAAAGGGCTAGCATTTCACCCTTCATCTTTCAGTAGTTTTTCACATTGAACTTGGTAAATATGGGTGCCTTTATGTTCTGTGCATTGTGAAATACATAACCGTCT
Source organism: Rafetus swinhoei (assembly GCA_019425775.1). NCBI lineage: Eukaryota > Metazoa > Chordata > Testudines > Trionychidae > Rafetus > Rafetus swinhoei. The sequence continues at coordinate 44,075,516 of CM033437.1, read as the reverse complement.
TCAGTTTTAAATCTAAGTAGAAATCTTTTATTTATGTATTTCTAAAGACCAACAGGAAAATGTTTCAAATTAACAGCTAAGGAGATAATGTATTGCTGTTAAATAAAGCATATTTAAGCATACTGGGCATGTGCTTTAACACTGTACAAAAGAAAACTTAGCTAATGACATTTTTTTCAATGCATCTGCTTTCTAATGTTTTAAAGTGTACTTTAAAGTTATAGAGCAGAAACAGCGTAACTCTTGCTAAATACAATGTGAAAGCAAACTTAAAGGAAAGGGTCACATAGCTCAATAAGACTGTACAAAATGAATTTCTTATCAAAAAGATATTACTTCAAGTATGGGACAAAAAAATACATATTCATGATAGTAATGCAGAAATAATTTCCCACAATCTTTTTTCTCTCTTTAACATTGATGACTTATATTTCTTTAAATTCTTCCTAAGTACAAAATTAGCCATATCAATCCAAATTCTGCTCTGTCTTACTCTCCACTAAATTCAATAGGACTCATAGGAGTGGTAAAATCATGGCAGAAATTAGCCAAGCTATTAGTTGATAGTGTATAGTAGAAGTAGCAGTAGTACTTCACTCTCTTTGTCTGGATGCTTCTCTACCCACATTCTGGGTAGATATACTTGAGAAATCCAAATTTCTAGAGAGAAACCACTGATGTCCAAGGAACTGTTTTCCACCGTCTTGATTACAGCTTTGCAGTCTGTTTTCTAGAGGTAAAAAACAGACATTGATTACAGCTTTGCAGTCTGTTTTCTAGAGGTAAAAAACAGACATTTACAAATTTCTGCTAAAATACCTTTTAACTGTGCACAACTGTATATTCTTAAGAAAAACTCAGGCTTGAAGATGTAATATGAAGTATGAGATTTTCCAATGTTTTTTTACCATTAAGATGATGTAATTCTACAAACTGCACACTTTTCATTTAAATATATATTTTTATTTAGCATGGCATGCACTTCTCTAAATGTATTTTAAGGTTAAAAAACCTCCATTGAAGTGACTCTAAACAGTGGACATAAGAGAAATTTTCATTTGATATAAGGAAATGGAATTACTAGTTTACATGATAAGTCCTACATAAACATCATATGCAATTTATTTAAAAAATATAAAAGCATCCTTTTAGAATATAGGACATAAGCCCTTAAAAAGAAAAAATGATTGCAAGAAAATGTCTTACCTTTATTTTAAGTTTGTGTGTCCAACTATGAATGAGTTCAATACTGTATGGCATTTCAATAGACATGACCACACAGAATCCACTAAAAAAAGAAAAAAACAATTGATACTCAAAGCACTTCTGGAGAAGATGATATTTGGCATTTATGCCACGTTTCCTCCATCAGGAACATATCAGTCTATGTTCCCTAACCTTTTTAGCTCTTAGGGTAAAGGTAATAAGCAGAGTATTACATAGACTTGAAGGTCAGAAGGGACCATCATGATCATCGATCTAGACCAGTGACATTAGCTAGAACAGGGAAAGTGGGCATGCCTAGCTTTCAGGTGGGCAGGCAATAATGTGGGGTTGAGGGTTGGAGGGATGGAGGGCCTGGGAGAGGGGGACAGGAAGCAGTGGGGCTCAGGAAGGAACTGCCCTAGCAAGTGGGGAGAGTGCAGAAGGGATCTGGTGCCCTAAGGAGGAGGGACAGGAGGGATGGGACCCGTCTAACTACACCGTATCACTCAGCAGGCACCTGAGCACACATGCTGTAGGATAAGCTTATGGGGCAGAGGAAGACCCTGCCAGGGCTTAAGTTCTTCCTGCCCCTCCTGACCCCGGCTCAATATCTGTCAGCCTGGCTGTGGCCTCCTCCTGCTGGCACCGTGCACTGCTGTCACAGTTTCGAGTCCTAGTACTAGCCCTGCCCAGACCTCCCCAATGAGGCACACACCCTGCAGACCTAATGTCACTGATGCCAAATGCACAGGTAACATTGCCATTCTACTCCTGCTTACTAATCCCCTCTTTATAAATCCACAGATTACACTAGCCAAATTGGAAAAATGGTCTGAAAGAAACAGAATGAAATTCAATAAAGAAAAATGCAAAGTACTACACTTGGGAAAGAATAATCAATTGTACAAATATAAAATGGGAAATAACTGCCTAGGGGTATGTCTATACTTGCACCCTCTTTTGAGAGAGGGTTGCAAATGTAGAGATTTGAAATTGCAAATGAAGCTGGGATTTAAATATCCCACGCTTCATTTGCATAATTGCGTTATGGCACTATTTTGAAATAAAAAACGCTGTTTAGACACAGTTATTTTGGGAGAAAAACCTTCTTCCAAAATAACCAGTAAACCTCATTTTATGTAGACATACCCCAGGAAGAAGTACTGCTGAAAGAGATCTGGGGGTCACAGTGGATCACAAACTCTTGAAAATAAATAAACATCATTCTGGGATGTATTAGCAGGAGTGTGGTAAGAAAGGCACAGAAAGTAATTCTTTCAGTCTTCTCAAGCACTGATATGGCCTCTCAACTGGAGTATTGTGTCAACAAAAATTATTAAAGTTCTAGAAAACATAATCTTTGAGGAAAGATTGAAAAAAATGGGTTTGTTTAGTTTGGGAAGAGACAACTGAGGGGGAAGACTATAATAACTGTCTTCTAGTATGTAAAAGGTTCTTAAAAAAGAATAAGGCATTAAATTATTTCCCTTAACCACTGAGGGCAGACCAGGAAGTAATGGGCTTACATAGTGTAACTGCCAGTGGGCAGATCTGAACCTGGGACCGGACCTCTGGAACTTAGTGTAGGCGCCTCTACTGCTTGAGCTAAAAAGCCAGCTGGCTCTCAGCTTAGCCTATAGAACTCCCTTGTTCTTCTCTCTCACTGTAAGTGGTCTAAGTGCAACTGCTCAGGACAGCGAACCACACTAGGTATGTGGGTTACAATAGCAACAAAGGAGATTTAGGTCAGCCAAGTGTTTTTCAAACTTGAGTTGCGGGGCCGCCAGGGTAAGCCACTGGCGGGCCTGCGCCACTTTGTTTACTTCACGTGTCCATAGCCACGGAGCTTCACAGCTCCCCTTGACTGGAAACAGTGAACTGCAGTCAATGGGAGCTGCAACGCTCCATTGCTATGGACACATTAAGTACACAAAGCAGCATGGGCCTGCCAGCAGCTTACCCTGGCAGCCCTGTGATCCAAGTTTGAAAAACGCTGGTTTAGACATTAGGAAAAACCTTCTAACTGTGAGGGTAATGAAACCCTGGAACAAATTACAAGAGAGTTGTGGAATCTTTGTCACTGGAGGTTTAAAAAAAACACCACAGTAGGCAAACACCTGGTGGGGTGGTCTAGATAATACTTAGTCCTGCCTCAGTGCAGAAGATTGGAATAGATGACCTATCAAGGTACCTTCCAGTCCTACATCTCTATGACTCTATGATTAGCCCTTTTTGCCAAAGCACTATGCGCACATATTTACATGGGTAGGACCTTATATAGTTTCCAGCACTGAACATTCAGCTTCTTGGGTAATACAAGCGCCCCCTAAAGATCTTACTGCTTCTACTGGTACAATAGCTCATGAATAGGGGAGAGTAGATATCTGCAGAGGCATTACACGAAGAACTATATTTATGAATGTCTCAAGAAGAATTATGTTATCTGAAATATAATTTTAATAAATTATTAAAAATGTTAATGAAAAGAAAAAAACCCTAAAAATAAGCTTAATTTTAAAAAGTACCCTTTTAAGTAGTGCAGACCCAAGGGATTAGGTTTTGTGATGCAAAGTTTTTATAAAACCTGGTATTCATAAAAATGTTTTCAGGAAACAAACAATCAAAAATATTCAATGAAATGGGGTGGAGGTAGAGTTTACCTAAACATTATTGCCCTGTAATGTCTGCAACCCAAATAGAGCAGCAGTTTTGAATTGAAGGCAAAACGCCTTTTCATCATCCAACCTGGACAAAGTGGCATAACCCTCACATAAATGGTGAAAAATAATTTTTTAAAGCTGCTTCACCTTTTGTTATTTTCGGTAACAAAAATAAGGAAAAAACGGAATCATGTTCTCTTAAATGTTACTTACCCCTTTTTTGTTCCTATTCGTTTAACACAGACCTTCTTTACTGTATCCTATACAAAATAAAAAAGCTTTAAATGTATCATTGTTACGAAATACAGAGATGTGAGTGCCATTCTTAGTTTTATAAGAAAAGCATCAACTGGAGCACAGTACACAGCAGGAGTTCTCAGCGTCTTTCATTTTCAGTGATTAACTTTTTCCTCTGTGAGTATATGGGAATGATATATACATATGAGAAGAAGAATAAGCTTGATGATATTTAAAAGAGGGGAAATATACTAAGTCATTTGTCCCTTTTTGCAATCTGTTCTCTGGGGACAACATGGAACATCACTGAACTCAATAGAGTTCAGAGGGCCACATATATAAAATAGCTAGCCTATAAGACTGAGACCTTAAATACTAACACTGCGGAATTGATTCATGTTATCAACCTTTTCCATACTGAGACCCTTTCCCCATGCAAGGCCTTCATCCCATGTAGCCAGGTCCACTTTCCATCTAACAATATGGGTAGGCTTGTCACAATACTCAGGTTGCACATCCTGTCTTAGAGCTTTGGTTTTGAGCAGATTCAGGCAGGAATCACTACACTGATTTGGTATTGGTTTGGTTCAGATTTTTGTAGGATCTTGCTGTAACCATAATGGTTGGACTCAATTATTTTAAATGAGCAGCCAGGTGAGATTTACATAAGAAGGTAAGAAAGGGAGATTGCAACTCCCCTCAAACCTGTTGTAGAATCACTGCCCCTTTAGGAGCACTTCTGCTCCAAACTGAGAAAATGCTACTGTAAGTTGATATTTTAAATACACAAACCTGTGTGTTTTCATTCAATGCTTTGTCTTGTTGCCAAGGTGCCACGGCAGCAGGCATTTGAAAGGTAATACAGCCATTCTGAAAGCTAAGTTCAGTGATGTAGGTGATTTTGATAAGAACCGTAGTTTTAGGTGGTAAGTTTCCAACACTCACAGTAAAAACATCCTAGAAAAGAGATGCTTGCTTTAATCTGCATATTAAAATTATATATTTTCCAAAGCAATAAATATTTCATTTGTTTGGTCATGTACAGAAAAAAGCCACTAGTTTTCTATGTTTCTTCAGAGAAGCAGTTGAAGAAAGCTAATTAGGACGATAAAGGTCAAGAAGTTATGCTGCTTTAACAAAGATTTTTGTCAGGAGAACACTCATCAATAGTAACTATTTATAAATTGATATTTTACAGAGACGTCAAACGTCTTATTAAAAGAGGATTTTACTGAGAGTTGGCAAAATCTAGTTTCTGTAGGAGGTACAGCAGATATTTTTATCTCATTTCCTGAAATGACCAAAAGTGCAGACTAAATAATTTCCATTTATTGAATTCTATTATTTAAAAGCAAACAATCAACACACACACAAAAATCCCTTCCATTAAAGATGCAATTCTGCAAAGATTCCAATAGGACTACTTATGTGCCTAAGGGGAAGTACATATGTATTTGTGGAGTTGGGATCTATGTCACAAACTTGCTTTGTTTGGGCTCTGACTTCGTTAACCAATTTACAATGTGATCAATCTGGGGTTTCTAAAATGCTTAGTAAACCACAACATTCAACATACAGGGGCATCTTGGTCCATCAAATAAGCTCCATCACCTCGACTGATTGCTTCTCTGTATTCTTTATGTGCTTGTTCCTTTTCTTTAACCTGCAAAAGATTGCTCCAAAATCAGTCTATTTTTACATGGAACATAGCTGATTAACTTGTTTCAGTTAACCAAGTCATAAATGGGACACCATCAATTTGAAATCTAGTTAAGTGACAATGGTATAAAATCAGAGTGAGATTATTAATACTAATGAGTGTCTTTACTCATTAATATTTTGACATCTTCAGGTTGAAAGCACTAGAAGAATGAAATATTAAATCATCTTACCTCTCCAACAATATGTTTCCCATTGATGAAAGCCTCAAATCCACATACAGCCGCTGTGTCATCCAAAGGAAAGACATATTTTGCCTCAATGGGATTATCATTCTGATTGATGTAAGTCTGAAACACTACTATCTGAAACAGGATTATAAAAGAGATACATTTCTCTATTAGATGAAAAAAAAAAAAATCACGACAAAAAAAGCCCTCATTGTTTGATAGGTAGGTAATGACCTAACCATCCAGTATCTTTGTTTAATCCAGAGGTGTGAGAATTGAATATTAAACAAAGATACTGGATGGTTAGGTCATTACCTACCTAACAAACAATGAGAGTGACAATGGTTCTTTGTCTGTGAAGAATCTCATGATACCATCTATGTTTCATCAGTCTTTAAGTGTTTCCTGACTCTTTGTTGTTTGCTAATTAATGGTTCTGCCCCCCATTTGACTATCTAGTCTTTAGGTGCTTATAGACTCAGCTTTCCCTTGATATATTTTTTACCCACTGCCTTTTCTTGTCCCCGCCCTCCCAATTTTCCCTTCTTCCACCCCCTTCCTGTCTCCCCTATTTATTTTGGTCCTAGACATCCAACACTCCGGTCATCTGAAGAAGTGGGCTGTGCCCACAAAAGCTCATGATACCACATGTTTTGTTAATCTATAAAGTGCTACCAGACTATTTGTTGTTTTTTCAGTTTACCTGTACAGACTAACTCAGCTACCCCCTGAAGCTATTTTAAATTTAACAGAATAAATGTGCTATTATGTTTCACACTAAAAAAGTGTTGCTAGGAGACAGCACAACTTGATTTATCTTTCTGAAGACCTATTTGTACACAAATACACACATATATAGTGATTGTAGCAAATTTTCTGGTGGGTGGAGGAATAAATGGTTCAAGAAACTGGTAATAGAATATAAAGTCTTTCATCTCTAACTCACCAATTCAATCTTCAAGTCAAGAGTAAACAAAAATCATTGCCATCTGATGGCTATTTGTAAATCCTAACTTCACAAATATCACCAATCTAGAATCTACAGCAAGGATGGGCAATAAACTGGCAGCAGATTGCTGCTATATTTACCTACACCTAAATTAATGGAGATTGCCTATCTCCTAGAACTGGAAGGGACCTTGAAAGGTCATTGAGTCCAGTCCCCTGCCTTCACAGCAGGACCAAGTACCATCTCTGACAAATTTTTGCCCCAAATCCCTAAATGGGCTCTGCAAAAGGATTGAACTTGCAACCCTGGGTTTAGCAAACCAATGCTCAAACCACTGAGCTATCCCTCCCTCCTGCTGGTATGGGTGATTGTAGCTCCCATAGGCCAGGAATGGCTATCCGCAGCCAATGGGAGCTATGCTTCCCCATACCTGCGGAGGCCCAGGTAAATATGGTGGTGTGGGGGCTCACCAAGGGCTAACTATGGCAGACCAGATCCAGCTCGTGAGCTGATATTTGCCTACCCCAGTCTACAGGATAGGGGTCCATACCACAAAAACCACCACTGAAAACCTGTTGGCAACTTCAAATGTGACTAAAGTACTGAGTAGGCAGGGAGACAGATGGTCCAACCAGGCTAAGCTTTACTGACATAGATTCTTTACCTGTGCTGTCTCTTCAGGAACAGTATCTGTTCTGTAAATAGATAATTTCAGTCTTCAGTGCCAGTGATTCCAACTGACTTTCTGTCCACACCTGTTTCTCTTTGCACTCCCTGCCTATGTCTCCATAAAGTCCTGAGACTTTCTCACCAACCACTTACTGGCACATCCAATATCCTGAGGTAGAACCTGGATAGTGAAATCTCTGTGAATATGGGGCCTTTTTCCAGTGCTTTGTCTGTTTATACATCTGGGCAGAGTTCCTCTAGACAGCGTTCACTGACTCCTTAGATTCCTTGGAACAGTGGATATGATCTATGAGTGGATATGGTCTATGGTTCTCTGCTGGATGTAGTCTCCTGGATCCATTGTTTTGATCATGGATGTCCATACCTGTTTTTTCAATTTTTTTTTTGTCCCATGTAATCTGTTGATTTCTGGGCTTGGGGCCCCTCCCCTCATCTCAACCCACCAATCCTAGTTATCAAATATTTGGGTAAGAAAGTCACTTAAAAAGCAGTAAGTGAACCATATATTATTCTGAAATATGCACTTGCTAAACAAATTCACTGATCTTTTCATTGGCCAAAGAACTTACAAGAGTGATCTATCTCCTCACATTTAAAAATTAAAAACACTTTGAATTAATATCAGAACCTAAAAGAGACTGACCTTCATTTAAAAAAATCTCAGAGGGGTAGCCGTGTTAGCCTGTAACTTTAAAAACAAAGAGTAGTCCTGTGGTACCTCAGAGACTAATCAAAATATATAGAACCATGAGTTTTCATGGGTAAAACCCACTTCATCAGATGAATTGGAGTGGAAATATCAGAAACCAAGACATATATATTGAGTTGTCTGTTTTTCTAAAAGAGACTCAAATGGTACATAAAAATTGGAATTAATTCTCCGTAGTCAATTGCTGAAAAGCTTAGCTTACAATAAGCAGTGCACTGTACCTGTGCTATGAAGTCCATTATTCTCCCCTTGATATGAATATCTTCAAGAGGGACTGGGTTTCCAGATGTGTCCTGAAGACCAGTTTTTATAGGATTCAAAAGATTTAAGCTTGGTAATGCATAGTCTAAATATAAAAAAAAATTAAGAAAGGTTAGTATGGTGATGGAGGTAAAAACACAATCCCACACACCAATGTCCATTTGGCTCATGTTTACAACTAATTCAGAATATGTGGATTAAAAATAATACCCAATGTCTATTAAGAATGTACACAATGTTATTGTTCTGTGTGACGGGGTGATGCAACCCCGCACTACCCCAGGCCCCCCCGAGGGCCGGGAGAGACGAACCAGCTTTCCCCACCGCCGGGGAGACCGCAGCGGAAGCTGAAGCCCGCTGTGGGGATGGCGGCTTAGTAGGGGAGACTGCGGCGGCAGCTGGAGCGTGCCGCGCAGTCAGCAGCTGGGCCGGCGCTCCAGCTGGTCCGCCGGGGGAAGATACTGGCGCAAACGGATGCTGGCACCGGAGAAGGCACCGGGGGCGGGGCCCGCAGAGGCGGGGGAGGAGAAGACTCAAAAGACACCGGCGCAGGCCTACTGGGGAAGGGCACGGCCGAGCCCTGGAGAGAAAGGGGCGGTGCCCTTGGCATTATAAAGGTGGCCGGGAACCTCAGACAAGGGAGGTCAGCAGAGGGCATGGATGAAAAGTGTCTGGCCCCCGGGGAAAAGACGAGTGGGATGCTTGGGTGAGCGGGGGTGAGGAAGCAGCCCAGGGTAGGCGTAAGTAAGGTGCCTGCGGGCTGATGAGTTGTGGCACGTAGCCCCATCAGCCAGGTGGGGAGAAAGCGGATATTTTCCCTCACCTTAGGGCCCTGGGCTGGGGCCTGGAGAGAGGGTGGGCCCGGGCCCCCCTCACATCCTGCTCGGGGTAACCACTGAGCCAACGCGGTTCACAAACACACGCCCAATCAGGAGGGGCGGGTCAAGGGGATGGGAGGAGACAGAGGCAGAGAAGGGGGACTTAAGGGCATGACCGAGTCACTCCGTGACATTCTGCAATAAGGGCTCTCTGAAGGATCATGAGTTGAGGATAGGTCTTTCATAAGATATTTGTTTAGCCTTTGGGGAATAAAATGTGAATTCTTTAAGAGCGTCTGATGTCTTATGCTAGGCCTTCTGAAAAGCACTTTGTCAGAAGGAGAAAATCAGCCTAAATATTTATTCCCAGAGAAAATTTGTTAAACAGATGTTTCCAAGATACCATACGTTCTTGACTAATATTGGTAAGAGCTGTAAATCAATTCAAAATAATTTTTAATTATATTAAAATATATTTGATCCATATTATTCAAGAATCACTGATTAATATCTAGAATATTCATGATTTAAATATGGTCACAAACAAGAAACATTGTCCACCTTTGAGTTGTAAATGACAATGCGAGGTCACTGGCCGATCTTTCTCTAATTCTGTCTCAATTCCAGGCTGAAACTGCTTTACTTGGTCTCCAACAAGGCAAAACTTAACAATGTATCTCATTTTAACCTGACAGGTTTTGTATACAACAAATTCATCATCCTATTACAAGCAAAGAGAATTATTTTACAAATATAATAAAAGCTACAGGTATTCCTACAAAGTCTGCAAACTGATTTAAGAACAGATCTTACGTGACAACTCAGCTATGATCCATAATATCACCGTATGGTGTTAGTATTACTGCTTTACTGTTTTCAAAGCACTACATCTCTGTTCTTTTCTTTTTGCCCAAATTTCACTACTGACAGCTCCTTCTGACTACGTCTACACTGCACTGTTCTTTTGGAAAAATCTATGCAAATTGTGAACCACAATTTGCGTAGCTTTTTCCGCTTCTTTTTTCAGAAGAGGCTTTTCCGACATTTGGCCCATCGACACTGGGCTAAATGTAGGGAAAAAAAAAAACCTTTCAGAACATCCCTGCTTTCTCATAAAACAAGGTTTACAGGGATGCCGAAAAAGTGTGTCTGCTCTTCCAAAAAAAATTTCGGAAGAGCAGACGTGTTCCCTTGATGCGGCAGAGATTTTCCGGGATACCAGAGGTATCCCAGAAAAATTCTGCATTGTAGACATAGCCTTTGTCTTCTTGGCTCACTCACCAGTTTATGCTTTCTTTCATGCCATCCTCTACTTGGGGAAAAGCCACAGGTGTCCAATCTCTCTTAAAAATTATTTAAAACACAATTGTTCCTCAAAAGAATGCCAAGTAAAATTATCAGTTTTCTTTCTATGGCTGCATAGACAACAATTATGCCTATTAGTTTGCACAGTATTGCACTTATTCCTAACTTCATAGTTTAAACAATATGAAGCAGGGGTTATATTTATTTTATACTTTCATTGTTGTTTTCTATACTCCATATGTGACAGAATGACAATAGCCCAAACAAACCTTATAGAATTAAAATAAGTTTTACTGAATGAAATTAAATTTTCGTAGCAGACCTATTAAAAAGCAAATGCAATTGTGTATGTGATGTTATGACATTAAATGTACCTTCTCTAACAATGGAGGATGCTAATGAACTTTCTCAGTTCTCAGCCTTTGAAGTCCCCCGGGGACATATGCATACATTGGTCCAAACTGGATTCTCCTGAGAATCACCAAGAAAAGACTTTTAGACAAAAAGCCAAAGTTTAAAATGACTCAGAGCCTTCTTTCTGATACACCAATCAGGCAGGATCCTGTACCATAGAGTGCACCAATCTAGAATAATTTGACCTGGTGGGACCTCAAAAGGCTGTGTGCTTGTTCTGAGGTGAAATTAATGAATTTGTGACCTCCATAAACCTCTTGGGTGGGGTAACATCTGGTAAACTCATTAGCACGTGTGTAGGTCCTTTTATTGTTTTAAATGTTTTCTCCAAAATATTTTTTCCTTAAGCATAAAGTAGGCATGGCTGGAAAGAACTGTGTGGTAAGTTATACCTATAACACTATTATTAATGATATGATGTAGTCATAGATTCCATGACTTTACCTGACTTCTGTGACTTCGTCTTCAGTTGTCAATGGCAGAGCTGGAGCTGTGCTCCCCAACCTATGGCTTCAGCTGATGCTGGGGCTGTGTGCCCCTCTCACAGCTGTGGCAGGAGCCAAGGCAGTGCACCTCCCCTTCTCACAGCTTCAGCTGGGGCCGGAGTTGGGAGTGCATGTGTGTCCCCCAGTTCCCTGAGGCTCTAGGCAGGTCAGAGCTGGGCTGTGCACCGCACATGATTTCATTTGATGCCAAAGCTTGAGCTGTTGCTGTGCACCCTTTCCTGTGGTTTTTGTCAGAGCTGAGGCCACAACTGCGTGCTCCCCCTCACTCCCCTGTGGCAACAGGAGGGACTGAAGCTGGGGCTGCGATCCCCATGGTGGTGGGGCTGTCACTCCCCATCCATGGGGGTCCAGCTGTTATTCTCCCTTCCTCCTCATGCACTCTCTCTACCCAGTTATTAAAAGTCACAGACAGGTCACAGCTCCCATTAACTTTTGTTTATTGCCCACAATCTGTCTGTGACTTTTACTAAAAATAACCATGACAAACCTTTAACCATAACTATTATCCATCTCTGAAGAGAAGATAAGCAGGTCTGTCTGGGCAGACTATCTGTGCTGTGAGTTACACAGAGAAGGATGGGGAACTGTCTGGCCTGGAAATACCAGAGGTAGAAGATAGTGAGACGTGTCTTCACACAAGAGTAGCAAGAGCTGCGAGCCTGAGGGTCCAGGGTGCTTGCTGAACCATGAGAGGAAATAGAGGTGCATATGCCCTGAACTGTGACACCAGACACACAAAGTTTCAGTGAGCGAGCATAGCTTCTTGACAAAATAACTTCTGCTCTTAGTGCCATGAGTCTCAGTAGCCACCAACAGATTGGGGAAGGAAAGCAGCAGGTTTTGGGACTAATGAACAACAGCATCTTCCATGCCTGCTGCAAATGTCATCTGGGGCTGAGACAGGAGACCCTGAGTGCAGAGCAGGACATCTTGGCAGGACAGCAGGCAGGGCAGATCAGGAATCTCCTGAGTGCAATGGCCAGCAGCAACAGAGCAGCAAAATAGCCCCAAACACTGATACTCGCAACTGCTAATCCTCCCTGTGCCCCCATGACTGTATAAATAGCCCAGATGGGCTGGAAAAACTGCATACTTGGCAACCATTCTCTACTCTCAGTGCAGAGCACCTGGGAGCCAGGACCCTCCTTGCCCTTTCCTTGCACTATGTGAAAGTGGTTATCATAGGATGCAGGGGAAATAATTTCCTTGGAATGTAGCATTTAGCACCTATTTGATACATAAGAATTATGCAAAGTGGAATGAAATTTACTATAAGTGAAGCAATGCATTACTAAAGGGATTAGTCTAGGGAAAAGTGATTCACTGCTGCAGCCTTGGTAGAATATGGTTTTCAGCTAGTATAGACAACGCCTAATTATGTTCAACATCCAAAACATATTGTGCATGTGGTATATGAGACATGAAAGTGCTGAAAGGTAGTGAAGTAGTTCAAGATTTTCACCCCACTTTATTAGAAACAAGTTCAATATAAAATCTCTCTCTGCTTATTTTTAGGAGAATTCCACTGTAATATGAAATAACCCTAATAGGTTTAATTTAAATAAGGCCCTTCATGCTATAGCTCAAAAGGTATTTTTAACATCCTGTGATGCAGGTATTATATGCGCTTTATGCAGATGAGGAAATGGAGATAAAAGTGATTAAATGATTTGACCATTTCCCACATAACCATTCAGTGGTGGAATGGTAAATACTACCGAGGTGCTCAGTCTCCCTCTGTCCTCTTATGTAACATTGGCACAATAAATCCAAGAGTTTTAAAGAATGTCAATGCCCTTTTTTGGGGTTGGATCTGATTTCAGTACCTCAAAATCTGAATAGATGTTTTCTGTTTTATGGACTCCATGAACGCTGTCATATCCTGGTGGTGCACTAGTTAATGTCACATCTTTTTTATACAAGTCCAAACAGGTTCCAAGTGCTACATTACACACAGCCAACAGTCGCGTTCCATCCATTTCACTTGGTGAAGAATACTTAATACTTGTACTATAATTAAAGAAAAATCATATACACAGGCACATACAGTTTGGATAGTTTACATTAATATGCATTTCTTATTTTAAGTTTCAATAGAAATGTCAATAGAAAAATAGAAAGGAATAACTTTCAACATTAAAATTATCTTAAAATTAAATTAAAACATTACAAAAAGAAATGTACATTTCTTTAAGAGTCAAAAAGCCACAATATTATAATTAAGTATTTCAGACCTGATGGAGTCACTGAAATAAATGCCACTCCCTAGGTTCCCAATATCAGTTCTTTCTAGGCCATGATTTTCAACCACTATCTTTGGTAAAAGGAGTCCTCTAGAAAAAAAATAGCATTACAATTAATGAAGGTAGAAGGATCTTGACATACAGTCCCATGATTAATAAATACATGCTGAGTAACTCATGAACAAGACAATATACAATTTACAGAAACCAAGAAAAGGTAGTTCTGGAAAATGTTCAGTAAAACAGAGACATTATTGGATTAGTTACAACAGGGGGAATCCATGGGTGAAGTTCATCAAGGGAATATTACAGTATGTATTCCTTACTTTTCTAATTGTAGCACATAAGAATGGCATGTTACAAAGTGAAAACAAAGAACAATGATCACTGGCAAACATCCACATTAACATGAAACCAGCACATAAGATTTGTCTGATGTATGTAAAATAGTGCTACTTTTCTATAAACTATACTGTGTGTAACATCATATACATATCACAGACACATACATTATCTAAGCACAACAACGGCAGGCATAAAAGGTAGAGTATTCAGGAGTAAAAGGGAAGTCTGATCCCTAACTTTAGTCTTCTTTTATGGGGAAAGTAGGTCTTGTCAACAAACCAAATTTCAATTTTTGATGAGTTTACAAACTTGGTTGATATAGGTAACTGAATAGATGTAATATCATAGACTTTTGTAAGACATTTATTTATTTTATTTATTTATTTAAATATTTTTACCCTGCCTTTCTATTTAAAATATTCAATATTCATTTGACTTAGTACTGCCAGGGGAGGCCCGTGGATGTAGGCAACCTCGGCAGTTGCCTAGGGCGCTGTGTTAAACACGGCACCCAATGATGACGTCATGCCATTGAGGGCTATGGAGGCGGGGGCGCCAATCGTGCATTCCGCCTAGGGCGCCAGTTGCCAGCAGCTCTCCTTGAGCCGCTCCTGAGTACCGCATGACATTCTTGTGAAAAAAATATAGCACTATATAATATCAGCAAAGCACATCTTAAATAGATTAAGAACTGGCTAACTAACAACTCAGAGAGCAGTTGTCAATGGGGAATCATCATCAAATGGGAATGTTTCTAGTTGAGTTCCTCATGGATTGGCTAGCTAGGCCTGATGTTGTTCAATATTTTAATCAGTGATCTGGAAGTAAATATACAATTACTAATGACACAAAGATTGGCAGAGTAATAAATAGGAATATACAGAGATATCCATGCCATAGGAAGGACTAAATCTTGGAACAACAGATATGTGATTAGAACAGAGAATGTTTAGTCAGTCACTATTAGGTTATTTTCGGGTTTGTTGGACTTCTCTGTGATGAGTACATGTAACTCCCACTTTCACTTCAATCTCCAAACTGAATCCCATGGGTAATTCTCTGTATTTTAATCTTTTTTTCCTCCAGTTGCTCTGTAACTCCTAGCAACTAAATAATGTTTCAGAAAGTATGTTTTGTTTTCTTAATAAAAATTACTTTTTTAAGACCATGATCTGATTCCTGTGTCCTATAAGGAAAGGGGCTCTGTGTGCACACGCCTAAGACTGCAAGGTCAGCTATTAAGTGAATTGCATTTTTTGCTTGTTTGTTTTTTAAAGCTCTCTCAAGAGGAAGGGTTAAAGAGCTTGAGAGTAACTCACAGAGAGAAATTCCCAAATGTGTCTTCCTGGGTTCTCAGAGGGATGTTTGCATTTGGGTGTTGGCAGCAATACCAATCCAAGGCCAGGGAATCTGTGACCGTGGGGAGATTTTAAACAGAAACTTTTAGTGTCAAGGTATTTTAAAGTCTCTTGCAGGCCCCTGTCTTCTGCACTCAAAGAGCCAGAATGGGGAACAGCCTTGACGCAGTATCATAGATGTGCAAACATGGAAATAGAGTTAACAGATTCTTGTCCTCAAGAGCAGCAATCGCAAAGGATAATTACATGAACACTCACTAATTAACTCAGTACTTACTACTGTGAGTAGGGTCATAGAATTTGTTAGTACTGCTACTACTTTTGGCTGCAAATGTTTGATGGATCTGATCCTTAATTACATCCAACACAAGGTATGAAAATAAACAACGTGCATGGTAAGTTATTGGTTACAGCAGCAGAAGTTTGTTTTGTGTGCTTAATAGTACATACACACATATTTTAAAAGATAACATCTAAAAATGGAGGTCAGCAATATAATGCTTACTAGAAGAAGGGATATTTATTCACATTTATTACTCTTTCCACTCTTTCTCTACATACTTTGTCAGGGTAATGATTGAACTGAAATAGAACACACTGAAAAAAAATGAAGTTATTTTGCCACCCAGGTGTGATGGATATGAGTGGTGCTGGCCAGCACCCAGTGACGAAAGGGTTGAACTTAGGTTTTTCTCTGTGTTTTAATTTGTTCTTTTCTTAGTTGCTTTGTAACATCTAGCAACCAAGTATGTTTTATCAAGTATATCTTTTTGTTTTTGTTAATAAAATCACCTTTTTTAAGGTAATGATTTGATTCTTGTGTCTTGGAAGGAAACAGGTGTGTGTCTGCCTAAAACTGAGAGACCAGCTACCAGAGACTGCAGTTTGTTTTCTCTTTTTTCCAAGCTCTCTTGTGGTAAAAAAGAGCTCGGGGATACCCCCCCCCGTGCTTCCTTCCTGGGTTCAAGAAGAAAGGGGTCATTTGGTGGTGGCAGCATGCCTCCTAAGGCCAGGGAATCTGTGGCTTTGCGGAGCTTTTAAGCAGAAGCCTATAGAGGCAAGGTATTTTTAAGGTCTCCTGTGGGCCCCCTCCTTCTGCACTCTGAGTGCGAGAGTGGGGAAGAGCTCCAACACCAGATATTTAAATTATGTTTACTACCACAATATCTGACCACTTATACCCACGCTAGACCCTTTTTCAATAAAATAGTACAGCTTTCTAATTCATCTCTTAAAAAAAGATTTTTTCAACTATGATATACCTGTATAAATGGCAATGTTGAAACATTAAACCAAGCATTTGCTTAGTGTCAGAAAAATGAGTCCTTTATAAGCTCAAAATATTAAACAAAAAAGTAAAAAGATGATGGAAAATGTTAAGGAAAAAATACTGCCGTTCTTACCGGGAGAGAATTCCAACAAAGTTGCGCACAGATGATGCATGGAATAAGGACTGAATGTTCCCAAGATTGCTCAGAAACTCTGCTGTTTCACTTATTCTGCCAACTCTATATATTTGTAGAATTTTCACTGGACAGTCACTGCAAGAAATTGAAAATTAACGTTAAAGTCATGTGAGTTAGAAAGTTGTTCAAATTCAATTCATAGATAAAAGGTGAAGAACTAACTTGTACCTCAACAAATGACGAGTCTTCATTTGTTTTTCTTTCATAATTACAAGAACAAGACACAATACAAAGGAGCATTTATTAAAAACATGCTGCAAATATTTAAACAGTAAAGGCAAACGGGAATACAAATTGTAATTCTATAAGAGCTATCCAACTGGTGATTGCCTGTAATCTCATAATAGTTTTCCCTCTTTTCTATAAAATGTATTTATGTTTCATAGAGTTCAAACTGTAGTAGGAATGTGAAAAATGCAGAAGATTTGTTTTCCAAAATGTTAACAAAAACAGATTTTGAAGTTTCCACCTATCAGGCCTACTCGTTTATTGTCCTTTTGGAGTCAACCATCCAGGTGACCTACGGGGAAGAGCCTTCTAGCTTGTGGTCTTCACAGACTGTAGCTGCATTACACTACAACTTCCAGCAGCCACTGACATTTATCTTTTGGGACTGTATATAGCACCAATGGCTGCTGGAAGTTGTGGCACACTGAGTAAGGCTTAAAAGGTATCTTTCTGGATCAGGGCCTGCAAGCTCAGTCCCAAGCAGTCCTGCCAGAAGCTCAGCTGCATATAAAATACATATTCACTTACAAAACAATTTTGATGGGATCCTTTCTTAAAGATATTTAAATAACAAATTCAGAGTAGTAGGAATAGGAGCTGAATTCCCTGAGTAACCCAAGCAGAGAGGAATTTAGCAAAGTTTTTTTTTTAAATTTGCTTCTTTTGGTATCATTTCAGGTCCTGGGAAGTCCAGGCTTGGTGCAGATCAATGGCTCCTGCTTCACATAATGCTCCAATACACTGTACTGTATCTTGGTATCACTCCCAGGCTATAGCTCCACAGGAGGCTACCTACGGAGTTAAGATAAGGGGAACTACGCAGCATAGCTACAATGCCACATGTACGCTACTGTAACTCTCTAGTGCAGCTGAAGTTTATAGTGAGAGAAGAGGTTTTTCCACTGTTGTAGGAACTCCATCTTCCTGAGTGACAGTAGCTCAAACAACAGAAACATTTGTCCATCAGCCCAGATGCATCTACACCAGAGGTTAAGTCAGCATAGTTACAGTGCTCAAGGGTGATTTAAAGCCATAACTACAGACCATGCCTTTTTCCCATTTTCAAAAGTGACATGAAGTTCATTGTAAAAGTGACAGATATGTGGGTAGGTACTGGATTGACTATTGGCCTTCCAGCTTTCTGCAGGTCCTTCATTTTCAGGTGGCACTGCTATTGATCCCTGCCATACCCCTTTTCCTGCATCCCTTGTGCAAACTTTTGGCCGATTTCTATGTTTCTACAATTGCTCCCCAACTGCATCTGCACAGTCTCTTCTCCCCATGGGCCTAGAAGAGCCAATAACTACTGCATGCTCCAAGCATTGGCAAATCTAGTGAGTGGATCCTGAGCCAGAATGGTCAGTTGCTTACAATAAGGGAGAGATGGTAAGTGGTAGGAAAAGACATATTAAAATATGCCATGATTTTAAAGGAGGGGCCTCTGAGACTCGGGGGCAATGGAGTTCAAAACTGTGTTCATAGCAGTCAGTGCAAGGTACTATGGGACAACTGCTAGAGAATTGTTAGTGTCAACATAAGTCATGCAGTGTCAACAAACATGCTGATATCCTGAGCTTTCAAGCCCTGAATTCAATGCTATATCTGCTTACTTTGCTTGTGTAAATGCCATCCCTGCCTATTCCATAAGCCTGCTGGCTCTAGAGGGTGTGGAATGTTCCAGAAACCAAAGATCTCACTGCTGTGACAAAATCTGGTGGTCCACCCTCATTCCTGTAATACTACTGAGATCATCTTATCACTATTAATCACCCACCTGTGATTATTTTTCAACACCTGTTGTTGAACATTGCAAAATTCTTCACTGTTTGGATTGATAGCTTGTAGCTTGCACCTCAAAGCCCGGTATTTAGCAAGAGAGGGTGGGCTAGGGCTTGACATACTTGTTTCACAAACATTAAGCATGTCTCTGATTAGCTAAAAAATAAAGATATAAATGATAACTGATATATGGATAATATATTGTAATGGTTTATGAAGAATATTCTAATTCTGTACATTTTGGTGAGGTTTTTTGTAATATTATACTTGTCACATTTAATAAAGAAAATAACCAAAATCTTGAATAAGGAAAGAGAGAAAATGATAGTAAACAGAAATCATGCACACAAATTACAGTGAAATAACATTGGAATAGAACATAAAGGCAGAAAATATTTCAACTTATTGATTAGCATGTATAGCAAGAGTGAGACCAGGTATGGCACCTTATGTAAACAAAATATGGTGGTTAAACTGTTTTAATAAAATTCCAACTCAAGGCGTGGATTAGGCCATCTCACAACAGTTTAGCAAGCCAGTGCTTTCTGTTGGCTGGCTGTCATTTTGACTTTGCTCCTGGGCTAGTCCCAACCCCCTGGCTGCCACTCAGCAGCTATATTGTGTTGTCAGAAGAACCACTGGTCAATCAGGAAGACAATGGCTCTAAAAGCAATGCACAAAGCTGGGCTTTGGAGCACAGGGGATGGGAAAAATCTTAGCAAGGAGCAGTGTTGCTCTGAGGATGGAGAGTCCAAGCAATGTAGCACCAGCTTGTGCCTGGAGATGTAGCATACACCCAAATTCTACTGATACCAGTTCATGGATTCCAAGATTAGAGGAGGCACTGATCGTATAGTATGACCTCCTATATAACAAGAGATCATGATGGGGAATCTAACACACAAACTAATTATACAATATTAAACTATAAAATATTATATTGTTGCCACATCATCAGTCATGGGCAAGTTATGGGATGTGAGATTTCTGGTACCACAAATTTTCTGAGGGTCAAAGATAATTATATCTGTCATATTTTAAAGGTAACTGTTTTGAACCACTAATAAACTCCCCATTGCTACTTGGATTGAAAATAGAACTTTATTTTAGTAGCCCTTTCAAGAGTTAAAAATATCCTACTCACTAGTAGTGTGACAGTGTTTATAAGTGACACTATACAGGGCATATCAGTGCTTACTAGCAGTCTGAAAGTGTTACCTGACAGAGGTCCTGTTTGCTAGATAACAGTTTTTTGGTAATATTATAGTCAATTCCACTTTTGTGACGTATAATTCGATAGAACTCCATCATCATCGCCTTCAGTGCCTCTGCTGGTGTTCCCTCATTCATTGCATTCTTCATTTGGAGTAGAATGCCTTCCGCTTTGCTCACCTTCAAGAGAAGAGATTATTAAAAATTAAATCCTGACAAAATAGTTCAACAAGCTTGAAAAAGGTAAATACTAGAAATAGAGAGTAATTTCTTTCCACACTAAGATTATATTTTTTTATTTGTTCTTTGTTATTGCAACATGAGTACAGTGACTTTTTGCAATGGAGTTTGGCAATCAAAACTAAGGACCTGATTTTACCCTCATGCTGAGCTACTCTGTGAGTAATCATACTGATTTCAACTGGACTAATCAGAAAGTAAGGGGAGCAGAACCTCCCCAAGTAGATAACAAAAAAGAATATGGATTTGATTAGCTGGTAATGCCTTTTAGTTTATTGTAAATTCACAAGGTCAACCTAATTCTTTATTAAATAATGGAAAACTTATCACAGATGGTTTATGGTTGGAAACCACAGGAAGATTAACTATAAATGTTAATTAAACTTCTAAATCATTAGTTTATCTAAAGTACACAAATCAAACTGCAAAATGTATTTGTAACAACAGCCTGAAGATTGCACTCTAGGGCTATTGTCCATTTGACACTGTGTCCAAATTTGAAATAAAATTGGAAATAGATTTGCTCGCTTAGCTGAAATTAGTTTCAATATGGCTGTTACTTGTAATACATTTCCATTGGATCTTTTCTGCTGTAGATCACAGAACAGCAGGGAAGAGGCAAACCATAAGCAATATCCTGTAGTTTAATAGTGTTGAGTTAGGCCAGGGACTTCATAACCAAGTTCTATTCCATGTCAGTATTGATCCAAGGTTGGTCCTTGCTTCACAATGGCCCTTTGACAACATTAGAAAATTGATGCTAACTGAATCACAGCTTTTAAATTCTTGTATTTTAGAAACTTAAGACTGTTTCTCAGGAAATTGCACATAATGGTGTTTCTGGCAGTGAAGCCAGTCAGAATATATTAGTATTATCAAATTAATTCTTACAGAGGGACCCACTGGGATTCAAAACCTTTCACTTCTAGGACTGTGGTTCATATCTTATCTATAGTGGCAATGACTGAATATTGTTAGAGAAGAAACAGGCGATCCAGAGGCGGACGGGGTAAACAGAACTGTTTTATTGCCCATGCACGTTTACCTTGGACATTCAACACAACGTGTGAGTGGCAACAAATTGGCACCAATTAATCCCTTTTATCTATTTTAGTATGTTAATTCACACGTCTATCACTACTTTTCCTAAAACCTTATTTAGTAATGTTAACTCCCATAAAATGAATATTAATAAGTAGTTGATTAATACAACTATACCTGCCCCTGTTTTTTGTTAACTGGTTTTTAGTTGAATAAGCATTACATACTGTCTTAATTGGCAGCTTATAGGGAGGGAGAGAGTGCTTCACCCCTGAAAATGTTTTTATGGACAAGTGCGAATACAAAATAAGACACTGTTCAGTGCAACCATCTTCCAAGGCTACCAGGACAAAGGGGAAAAACATGTTTAAAGGGCAATGGCATTGCCTATTCTGGTTAGACCCCTTACCCACTGATGTAGGGTCATCACAGACCCTATTAATGTTTACATATCCCAACAAATATCATCTATCAGAAGCCTGGTGACCTATGTGAAATGAATAGGAAATCTCAGTAGACAGGTTCTGACATCTCCGCATCAAATGGTATGTCTAATTTATATATTAACTGATTTATAAAATGCACCTATTGCAGTCTCTCTCTCTCCATTTCTCTCTCTCTCTTGCACACACACACTATTAATAATGCACAGTACTGACCAGTGTCTGCATATTAGAAAATTTTCACCCCTAAAAGACTCCAAATCTCTTTCCCACCTTACATTGTTCTCCAAAGATCAGCAGCTCTGAGCATTATCTGACCAGCAAGGTGCATTCCAGAGCTAAGGGATCCTAGCTGACAATGCCTTTTCTCCACATTTAAAAAGTGTTAATGTGTGTTCCCTAGTAATCTCAACTCCTGTAGCAAAATATATAAAGCAAACTTGAGATTAAAACAGTACTAGTTTTGAAATGGAGGTGTGTTTAAATACAACTATATCCAGTATAGTTCTGATCCTAGGGCACAAAGAGCAAAATACTCTTGCTTGAAGTAAAATACTTACATTAATACTTACATAACATTGGTTCTCAAAGAGTAATCATCTCCCAGCAAAATTAACTTACATCATTGAGGCTGAGGTTGTTTACTGGCTCAAGTAGTAAATGGTCCAAATGACCAAGTGCTTCTGCCCAGATCAGTTCTACAAAAGCACTAATTTCTTGGGATACAGTGCTTGAATTTATAGCTTCCTCTAGAAGTAGCTGTAGTAAACAAATATTAATGAATAAAAGCAAAATACAAAACTTGCATCTGCAGTTCTTACACTGGTAAAATTCTCATTGATTTCCCTGTTCTTATAAGCAATATTCTATGATACATGTGTTAACATTTACGATGACTTCTTTAGGCCCATTGACTAAAAGGGGAGACTTGTTTACATAAAGTCTTCTGGATGAGGAGCATGGCAAAAGTGAGGCCATGTTCTTGCTTGAAAGTTGGGTGGGGTGTCTGATAATAAATGGGATGTATTATTAAATATAACACAGACAGTTTATTTTGCCAGCTTTGCTGGAAGAAAGTCCACAAAAATCTCTACTACACTGCGATTCTTTCTCCTTTCCCTTTAAAAAGTCCCCAAACCACTTGAACCACAGCCATGATTCCTGTGAACAAATGTTCTAATCAATACCCTAAACTCAAATGAAGACTCTGTCTTGCACAAATTCTTCAGCTAACTCAGTTGTTCTCTGCTCCCCTTTTTCTTTCCTCCATTGTTTGTGACAGACTACCCCTAAATTGCTTCCATGCCTTCCCCAGTCTTCATGAGGGCAGGAGCCAATCAGTTGAGGGTTGATGGATAATGGACAGCAGGTCACTACTATTTTCTTTATTATGCAATTTGATTCCAGTAAGTTCAGGATTCAAACTCATAGCATCACAGAATACTAGAACTGCAAGGGACCTTGAGAGATCATCAAGTCCAGCCCCCTGTCCTCACGGCAGGACCAAGCACCATCTAGATCATCTCTGATAGATGTCTATCCCATCTACTCTTAAATATCTTCAGTGATGGAGATTCCACAACCTCCCTAGGCAATTTTTTCCAGTGTTTAACCCCCCTGAGAGGAAGTTTTTCCTAATGTCCAACCTAAACCTCCCTTGCTGCAATTTCAGCCCATTGCTTTTGTCCTATCATCAGAGGCCAAGGAGAATACTCCAGTACTCCGAGGCTATGTCTACACGACAAGGTTTTTGCGCATAAATGGCCATTTTTGCGCAAAAACCCATGGAGCGTCCACATCTCAAGCATGTTTTTGCGGAAGAAAATCTACAGTCAATCGACAGAACAGAGGGCTTTTTGCAGTGAAGGTATAGCTCCTTCTATGAGGCATAACTCTTTTTTGCGCTACAACTCTTGCACAAAAAGATGTGTGTGAACGCTATGCAGGGGTTTCTTTTGGAAAAAGAGCCTATCTGAAAAAGCACAGGTGCTCTGATGGCCATTCTGTGAATGGCCATCAGAGCTTTCTTGCACAAGAGCGTCCATGCAGTGTGGAAGCTCTCTTGCGCAAAAGCACATCGCTTTTGCGATGCGCTTTTGAGGTGTGGACATGCTTTTGCACAAGAAGTTTTTGCACAAGAACTCTTCCACAAAAGACTTCTTGTGCAAAAACCCTGCAGTGTAGACGTAGCCCAACTGAGGCCTAATCATTGCAGGGGAGAATCATGTTTGCTTTTATTGCAACAGCCTCACACTGTTGCCTCATATTTAGCTTGTGGTCCACTATGACCCCTAGATCCCTTTCTGCAGTACTCCTTCCTAGACAATCACTTCCCATTCTGTATGTGTGAAACTGACTGTTCCTTCCTAAATGGAGTACTTTGTATTTGTCCTTATTAAACTTCATCCTATTTACCTCAGACAATTTCTCTAGGTGGTCCAGATGATTTTGAATTATGACCCTATCCTCCAAGCACTTGCAACCCCTCCCAGCTTGGTATCATCTGCAAACTTAATAAGCGTACTTTCTATGCCAATATCTAAATCGTTGATGAAGATATTGAACAGAACCGGTCCCAAAACAGACCCCCTGCCAAAACCAACTTGTTATGCCCTTCCAGCTTGATTGTGAACCATTAATAACTACTCTCTGGGAACAGTTTTTATGCATCCACCTTATAGTAGCCCCATCTAGGTTGTATTTCCCTAGTTTATTGATAAGGTCATGTGAGACCATACCAAATGCTTTACTAAAGTCTAGGTATACCACGTCCACCGCTTCTCCCTTATCCACAAGACTTGTTATCCTATCAAAGAAAGCTATCAGATTGGATTGACATGATTTGTTCTTTACAAATCCATGCTGGCTGTTATCTCACCTTATTATCTACCAGCTATTTGCAGATCAATTCTTTAATTACTTGCTCCATTATCTTCCCTGGCACAGAAGTTAAACTGACTGATCTGTAGTTTCCTGGGTTGTTCTTATTTCCCTTTTTATAGATGGGCACTATATTTGCCCTTTTCCAGTCTTCTCGAATCTCTCCCGACTTCCATGACTTTTCAAAGATGATAGCTAAAGGCTCAGATACCTCCTCTATCAGCTCCTTGAGTATTCTAGGATGCATTTCATCAGGCCCTGGTGACCTGAAGACATCTAACTTTTCTAAGTAATTTGTAACTTGTTCTTTTTTTTATTTTGACTCTAAACCTATCCCATTTCCACTAGGAAAGTTATTGTTGTCTTTATTGGTTTATTTCTATTGGTTTAAAAAGCTCTGGCAAAAATAGTACAAGTCTATCACCAAGACACTCCTCTAATAAGGTAAAACCTGGAGAAGAAAGGTAGGGCCATAAAAACCAGTGCAATCTGCACATCCAAAGCTGCGAAAGAAAGTATAGAGAGATTTTCTAATGTATACAGAGGGAGATTATTAAAATATTTGTTTTTTTTGCTCCAGTGATTACCATAAAGTCAGCATTTTCCATTAGTTACTGCACAGCAGTATCAGACACAACACAGTGTTTTGCTTAGAATAAGAAAGAATTGTTGGAAGATACTGAAGATATATCATTAAGAACAGAATAATTCAAACAAATAAATCATGCTAACCTCTTGTAATTTCGTGGAGGCTAAATAATCTGCACCAAGGGGAAGGGTTTCTCTTAACAGGAAATCTTGGTTCTTCAGATCTTTAACATAAATCTCATAATTTTCTCTTACTTCTTCAGAAGTCTTAGTTGCTATGAACAGTTTTTTACTCTGTGAATAACATCAAAATACATAAGAAAAAGACTTACAGAAGTTTTGTGGTATGTCACACTATTGTTTGAACCTCTCTAGTCTGGCACCTGCAGGACCTGACAAGTGCCAAACCAGAGAATTAGCTGAACCATGAAAGGTCAATATTATCTAGCACCATTACCAACTTTTCCACTGCTTAGTAGGCTCTTAGAGACATTTAGGGGTAACTTAGAGCAAAATAACATCACAGAACATGGAGAGCCAGAACTGATGGCTGTAAACAAACTTTATGGGATCACAGGAAACTTGGCAACACGCATGATAAGTAGACATCCAGCTAAGTAAATCATGACAGACCATGCATATTGCTGGATCAGAGAGTGCCTGATTAGAGAGGTTCAACCTGTACCAGCTGAGAAACCTATGCTGAAAGTCTAGCATAATAGGTTTTCAGAGTGTGATGGGATACATAAACCCTACATTGGGACAAAGGGGGTAAGGAGCAGTTTTGGGCCCAGACGACTTCACCTTTCTGCACATGCAGAGCGTGTTTCAGTTGGAGGAGGATTTTAAAACAGACCCAGACAGCTCAGAAGGGGGAGAAACTTTTGTGGACATAGAAAAGGGCTATGATGTGTTATGGAGAGGAGGGCTACTTCATAAAATAGTCTCCATGGTTATTACAGGAAGAATGTACAGATGGGTAAAGGGCTTAAGCAACAGAAAAAGTCTGAACAAAGAAAGCTTTTCCCAACACATACACAATCACAAAAGGAACTCCACAGGGGAATGTAATTAGCTCAACCCTCTTTAACATCATGATAAATGAATTCCCCAAGGAAATGAGTACAAGAGTAGGGACCACATTATTTGCTCATATCAGTGTCATATGGACCAAAAGCAGAAACTTTGATTCTTTTGGCAGGGCTTTCAATGATGCATTTAAGGGCAGAATAGAGAAACAGATGGTCCTTCAAACGTTCACAACAAGGAAAATCCACACAGATGTAAAGTTATAGCTATATGACAGCATCTCATTGACCATATTGAAAATTAATAATTACAGTACAAATATAGAATTAACTTATTTAAAATATTTCTGGAACATACTAGAGTGCGGATAAAAAAAGTGGCAATGCTATACATAATAGTATTTAGACTACTTACTGAGTATTGACTTAGGTCAGCAGTGAATACAAATCTGACAAAACACCATGTACAGGCTTTGCATATTGCATGTGGTACCTTCATTACAATGTTTCTCTGTATACTACAGATAGCAGCCAGTGAAATGCCTCTTAGAATAAAGCTGTTAAACTTTGGGTCAAAGTACTAAGTAATAGCAAAGACGACAACAATGAGTTAATATATAATAATTATTTGGAATTAAGTGGAGGCTAGGTAGGGCAAAAATTCTAAGTTTCGCCTGTGAGCAGGGAACAGAAGTGGATAAAGAATTTTAATGGAAAAAAAAGGACTGAAAGATAAACATCTACAGCTAATGGGAAAATACTTCTATCATTGGACAATCATTTCCCCCTGAGGTAGGCAGGAAATAATGTAATGAAATAAATAAAAGGAGAATAATAAATATACAAGATATAGGAAACCGATCTCTTTGTGATAAGTGGGGACAATATTGTCACATGCATACAGATTGTTCAAAAGACAAAAGAACAACTGTCCTCACTTAAGCTATGTCTACACTGCAACATTATTTTGAAATAACTAGCGTTATTTCGCAATAACTTAGTCCGCGTCTATACACCCGGCATTTATTTCGACATAATGTCGAAATACTGTCAAGCTGGAGGACTTCTTACTCCAACTCCTGTAACCCTCATTTTATGAAGAGTAAGAGAAATCAGAGGGTAAGTGCTCTGTTTTGAAATAAGTGCTGTGTCGACAGCACCAAAACTCGAAATATGCTATTTAGAAATAAGCTACGCAACTGATGTAGCTCAATTTGCATCGCTTTTTTCGAGTTAAACCCTGCTGTGTAGATGCTCCTTTAGACTCAAGAAAGTTGTAAGGCCAACTAACTTTGTGTCCATATTTATGGCTGAGCTAACAGGGACTATGCTAGCATTAAAACGGGCTTCCGTTGTATGGTCAGTTGCTGTGACCATCCTCTCCAATTCCTTATCAAGACAGCAGGTGATAAGGAATGATATTCTTAATTCAATATTACAGCTAACAACCAAACTGTTGCAATTGGATACAACCGCCATAATAGCATGGATCCTGGTGCATATAGGGATAGCAGGTAACAAATTGGAAGACAAACAGGCAAAAGGGTTATTAATTGTGAACAAATAGACCAAAGGATCTCCTTAAAAACTAACTGAAATTTAAACACCTAATCAAATATGAGCAAAGAAGGAATGGCAAAAACTGTGGGCAAACTAAACAAATGAGAAAACATTCCAAGAATGCCTAACAGTTGACAATGTTGATATACTCTAAGTACCTGAGAGAGAGTGAAGTGGTTCTTTTCAGAATTCTAATAGGGCATCTAGCACTATGGGATAGGTGTTTTCAGTATTGAAATAAACAAACAAACTTGCAACAATGGCAAAAACCCACGCATACCTTAAATCCATCTGACATGCTGAAGTGTGCAGATATTCGAAAGGGAAACTCACAGGATTCCTGGGAACACTGCAATTCAATAACTACAAATTCTTTGCCTTTCTCAGTATTAATCTGAAAAAACCCCACTTTAATTTCAATACATTTCCAGTTCATATTTTCTTTAATGTTTTCTTCAGCTGTTTGTTGTCATATCATGTACTTCCCAATATCCTCCACAAACTTTTCATTGTTATAGGGAACAATCATGGTTTACTGCTATGAAAGCATTAATGGAATGAATAGCAATTATTTATTATTTTCATTCCCGCAGCATCCAGAAGCTCCAGTCAGTATCAGAGATCTGAAAGTCTTCTCCATTTTTAAATGAAAGCTTACTCTATTTAAATTACATTTAATATATTTATATCAAACCTTTGTTATCTGTATAAACTGCCCAAAGACTAGATATATTATTGTACTGTATTACCTTGTGGGTTTCTATAAAAATTAGTTTGTTTGAAGCAGAGTTAGGCACTGAAAGAGGCACTACTTTATATTGGTTTGTCAATATTGTTCTTTGTTTCTGTGACCATGATGGCATAATAATTTGTAAAAGTAAAGAATTAAGTAATGCATACAAGATTGCAAACCATTTATTGATCCTACTGCATTCTACTAACATAAGAGATGTCACTAAAGATGCTTACTTTTTCAAGGGCATCATATTTTGCAACTTCAAAATCTTGTGGAAAATAAGGAGTATCTCGATCATTTTCTGTATAAAATCTGAAATCAGAATAATTGAAATTGTCAAACTTTTTAAAATAAATCTTATAAATCAGTATTTTTATAAGGTTGCACCATCACATTAAGTGCCAAGCTCACACTTATACAATATAAGCCTATTTTTTCAGAGCTCAGGAAAATAAAAAACTTATTCTGAACAAGTGAAAATCACTGTCATAAAAGTTGCACTAAAAGGTGATTTAACTGCCTGGCCCACTATTTTGCTAAATGCCTTCTATGGTTTTGACCACCCAGTTGCATTTTAGCATTCCTCAATATCAGTGGTTCTCAAATTTTTTGGCCCGTGGACCACCTGGCTCAGTGTAAACTTTTTCATGGGCCACCAGTTGCTAATGGAAACTCACCGTTAATTACATAATTACATCCAAGCCATTTTGCTAGTGCTGCAGCTAGGAAGAATGGTTTAATTTAAATTATTAAACAGATTGATCGTTTTAACTTTCTCACGTTAGTTTATCAAACCTAATTTTAAATAAAGTAAAATATTAATTTATGTTCAACACAAAAGATTTCAATGTTTTCTTTATGGTAGGGGTGGGGAACCTTTTTGGGTTGGGGGCCACTAGCCCACAGAAAAATCAGTTGGGGTATGTCTACACTGCCATCCTAGTTCGAACTAGGGTGAACTACAAATGAAGCCGGCGATTTAAATATCCCGGCTTTATTTACATGTTCAGCGCCGCCATTTTTAAATGCCAGAACTCTCTGCTCGCACGCCGCACGGATCAGGTAGTTCGATTAAAGCTCTAATTGAACTACCGTTACTCCTCCTGCAATGAGGAGTAACGGTAGTTCGAATTAGGAGCTTTAATTCGAACTACCTAGTCCGCACGCGGTAGCCGCGGCAGGAGTTCGAACCACGGGCATTTAAAAATGGCGGCGCTGGGAACATGTAAAATAAAGCCCGGATATTTAAATCCCGGCTTCATTTGCAAGTTCGAATGCCTTCATTAGCCACCCTAGTTCGAACTAGGGTGGCAGTGTAGACATACTCTTGGGGACCACACAAGTGAGAAGCAAAAGAACTCCCCAAACCTCCAACCCTCACTAATGTGGCCCCTAACTGAGACACCTCACTCCTCTAGTCAGGGCCGGCTTGAACAAGCGTGGGGCCCGAATCCGGGGGTGGGGTCCGTGCCTGCGCCGCGCTCCCGGGTGCCTGCGCATGCGCCGCATGCCCCGGGGAGGGGGCACTGCGCATGCGTCGCGCGCCTGGGAGCGGGGCCCCCTTAGGCGAGGGGCCCCATTCCGGGGAATCGGCCGAATCGGCCTAAAGCCGGCCCTGCCTTTGGTGCTCCAGTTCCACTGGGCAAGGGGAAGGGACAGGGAGAACTGAGGTTCAGGGGTTCCCATAAACCAGATTTACTTTTCTGGGGTTCTGGAGTTAGTAGATTTTATGAACCCCCTTAGGCTCTGGGTGAAGACAAAAAGAGAGGTTCAGTGTGTGGGACAGGGCTGCCAGTGAGTGGGATAGGGATGGGGGGGATCTGGGAGGAAGGTGGGGTTCAGAAGCGGGAGGGGTTGCGAGGTCTCGGTGGGAGGTAGGGTGCAGAAGCAGACTGGGAGTAGGGTGTCGGGCAGGGGGAGGGAGCAGGAGCAATGGTGGATGCAGGAGCAGGGTGGGGGTAGGTGTCTGGCCAGAGGTGAGGGTGCAGGTGCAAGGAAGAGTGCAGGAGCAGGCTGGGGTAGGGTTTCTGGCCAGGAGGGAGGGTGTCTGGCCAGAAGGGGAGGCGGGTGCAGGAGCAAGGGAGGGTGTTGGAGCAAGCTAGGTCTGTGTGGTCTTGGGCAGAGGGAGGGAGGAGAGTGAGGGGGATTGAGGTGAGTGTGTCTGGGCATGAGGGGGGACACTTACCTGGCTTTGTGCCCCCTTGCAGTGGGGAAAGCCTCGCAAGTCACTGCACTGCCATTCCCCCAGCAGGGTGGGGAGGGAGCTTAGCCCCACCCACCCCCACGCAGCAGGGAGCCCTGCAGCACCAGCTTGGCTTCCTGCTTGGAGAGTGTGCGGGGGCAGGGGCAGGAGAGGTGAAGAAAGCCCATTGAAAAATCAGAATTGTTTTCAGAGAAGAAGTTTGTGTAAAGCCTCCATGGACAAGCCTGCTGCCAGCTTACCAGAATAAATGTTTTTAAGCTGTCTTGTGGACATGAGGATAATAGTTCCAGCTTTGGAGATGTCTATAAAAACATGTAACCTCCGTCTAGCCCACGGTTTCCAATTTCTCCATTGTCTCCCTCCCTTTTTTCACATGCTGAACTGTGTGATCATCTGAGTCTTCCCCGGCCAGCCCCCAAGAACCGCTGCCTCTCATTGGAACTACCTTTCAGGTTTCATTTAGAACCACTCTCTTCCCACTGAACACTCTCATCTGTGGACGATTTACTAATTGCACCTTTGAATACCATGGATGGGGAGCCACCAGGTCAAACACAGCCGCTGCCATGTTTCATGTCTGAACAAGCAGGGACTAGAGGGGAAGGAGGTGACGGCAGGATGCCAAGGTGGCTGCTGGCTCTGTCAGAGAGACATGGACAAACCCCCTGAGAGCCTGCTGTGACCCACATTCCCCTGAGGGCATGCCCCCACAGTCCAGGCCCTGGCCCTCTCCGGTAGGGTTGCCAGATGGTTTAACAAAATATATACAGAACCCTGCCCCCCTACCCCCCCAAAAAAAACACCGGGGAAAAATTCTGTTCGCGGGGAGAAAAAAAGAGGGGGAGACCAAAGTTGTTAAGCAAAAGTTGCACCACTCCCTCCAGTTTGGGGCCACACACTAACCCCCAATGCACCCACCCCTCCCCAGAGCCAGGCCCCCCTAGTACTCCTCATCCCAATGCACTCACCCCTGCCTCAGACCCAGGCCCCCCGCAGCGTCCCCCATCCCAGTGCACTCACCCCTCCCCCTGAGCCAGGCATCCCCAGCACTGGGAGCACCCCGCCCCAATCAAATCCCCCTTTCCTCCCGCAGAGCCAGGCACCGGAGAAACGGGATGGCTGGGTAAGTTAATCTTACTTTTAAAGTCACTGCTCCTGCCGCCTGGCCCGGCTGCCTCGGTTCACATTGTGTAGAGGGAGGCATCACGTGGCCAGCTCCCGGGTCTCTGCTGGTTACATGGGCCAGAGCAGCGTGCACTTTGCACCCACTCCAGCCCGGTGCCCCCCAGCGTGGCGCCCGGCAAGTGCCCTCTCCTGTCCCCTGTCGCTACGACTCTGCCGCACTCCTCACTCCCCCGCCAGACGCGGCAGGGGAAAATTGTCCCCGCTGGGCTTCCATCCAAGGGAAACAGGAAATACCGGACATTTCACATATCCGGTATTTTCTGGATTTTTTTACCAGACGGAGCCCGCAAATACTGGACTGTCCGGGTAAATACCGGACACCTGGCAACCCTACTATCTGGGGGCTATGGACGGTACTAAGACCACCCCATGCCGAGCCAGGTGGCAGTTCCCACCTCCCCCCTACCCTCATGCACAGCAAGGTGCTGCTGTGTGAGTGGTAGGGTCCCGGGGGGCAGCACCCCCTCCCCAGGCTGGGCTGCACCTTGCCGAAGTGCACAGCCCAATAGATGGGGGTGCACTCTGCAGCACGCACAGAGGACGGGCAGGTCCCGGTCGTGCCAGGTGCGGTGCAGGGGGAAGCGCAGGGTTAGCAGCTCCTCGCTTGAGAACCCCATCTCCAGGCCGATGCCCAGCAACATGGTGACCAGAGGTGTGCAGGAACAAGAGGCTCGACTGCATGCTGCGAGCACAAAGAGCGAAGTGAGGTGGAAAGCCTCGCCTGAGGCATGGGGACATAGACAAGCCCCCATGACAGCCTGCCGTATCCCACATTGTGTGTGTGTGTGGGGGGGGGGACCTGAGCTCGAGTCGCAGACCACTTGGTCCGTGGACCGCACTTTGAGTACCATTGCTCAATATGAATAGGTGATCAACTCCCACCTTCTCCTTACACTTTAAATATATCTTATTTACTATATATTTTAGAAATTTGAATCTGTTGTCCATCTGTGAGTCCGTTTGTTCAAGAACTCCTCCTAAATTTTAAGAGCTAGGACTACCAAATTTGGAATGCAGCTTCCTCTTATCATAACTTAAATCAAGATTAGGGTTTGATTTTGCCAGGATAATAAGATGTGCATGGAATGAGATTGTTTCGCATCAAAGAGAAAGGGAAGGGTGTGATAGCAGGGACAGTTATACTCACCAATGACCACAAGGGAGCAGTAATCACCCCTAATGAGCAGTCGCTGGCTGGCAGCGTGGCCACCACCACCCAAGCCTGTCCCAGGAAGCAGCTGTCAGCCGCTGCATGACCCCTGCCACCCTGGGCTGGCCCCAGCGAGTGCCAGCTGGTGGCCTGCGCAGCTCTACCCCACCCCGGACCTACCCAGGATGAAGCTGGAGGGTGGGGTGCATGCCTCTCCCCCTCCCAGCCCCGGGCCAGTCCCAAACCCAGGTAATGCTGGGTAAGTCTTACTTCGTTTGTAAGTCCAACAAATTGACATAAGAAAGACTGAAAGAAGTTGTTTTAAGCAACTGGTTTTAATTCTGTAAACTTGTCTCTTTTGGACCAATCTAGTCAGAGAGAAGTAATCACACTCTTGAAAAAGCTTTACAAACCTTTGCACTTGGGATAAATGGTCTTGGTACTAAAGGACTGAGAATTGTTGATCCATAAGTAAATGTAATGAGAACTCTTAAGTAATTTGCATTGGTCTCTGATATAACTACTGAGCCTCAACTCTGCTCTGTAATAATTGCTTGCATGACCATATTGTGTTGTAATACACACACCTGGTTGTGTCTGCATTTGAGTGGGAAAGTGTTGATTATTTATATGACTGTGTTTCTGGTGAATTAATACATTGTTGGTCAGTTATAAATATGTAAGTGAACGGTACTTCTCAAAACAGGATAAGCTGCAAGTTGACCTGAAAAGAACCCAGTGTTAAACTATAGGTTGAATCTCCCTGGTCCAGCACCCTTGGGACCTGACCTGTCCAGAACCAGGGAATTTGCTAGACCTGGGGAAGTCAATGCCAGCCCCTCTGCTGCTGGCCGAGGTTCCTGCTCCCATCTACAGGGCTCTGCTCCTGGCCTTTGGGCTCTGCATTCACTCCTCGTTTCCCTCCCAAGAGTGCTCATCCCTGCTCCTTGCCCTCCCTCCCTGAGCTTGAACACTGCCAATCAGTTGTGGCACTCTGGAAGCTCTGGGAGAATGGGGGAGGAGTTGCTAAATATGGGGCCACCAGTGAGCGGGGGTCAAGGGAGAGGGGGGAATTTGGCACTGTTTTTTCCCCATGAAGTGCTCCAACGTGGGGCATCCATGGGGTCACTGAATGCTGGACCAGGGATGTTGCTGGATGAAGGAATCCCGGATTATAGAGATTCAATCCATAGTAAAATAATGTTCCCTGGACTCAATGAAAAGGGGTTATGTTATTAGATTCTATTCCATATCGGTAAACCTAGTTTGTTAGATTTCAGCTTTTAAAATCTAAGACATTTTGGCAAATTCATAAGCTGACCCCCTTTCACACTTAATAGTAAAATACATTTTATTCTTTTACGTTGGTCAGAGGGATTACCTGATGCTCTCCTTATTGGGCCCAACGGAACTCTCACTGACTTCCAAAGTAGTGAGCTCCAGGCCACAGTTTTCATTCTTCTCAGTGGCATCCTCTTTCTCCTTAATGTCATGCTCAGAAGACGGATGGTTCTTTTCATCTGTTATCAAAATACATTAGTTGGCATTACTCCATCTACCTGGCTTACTTACGTTTAACATATTAATAGCTCAGAAATCAATAATGCTACTTAGCATCTGCAAAGTGCTTTCCATGTTCAAAGAACTGTATGGATACTAAATAATTAATCATCACAATACTCCTATCAGGTAGTTAAGGCAAACGGTAGCAGGTTACAAATAGAGAAACTGAGGCAATGAGGTAAAATGATTTGGCCAAGATCCAACAGTGAGTCGGTGGCAGAGCCAAGATTAGAACTTAGTGGCTCCTGACTCTTAACCCTGTATTTGTTTTTCAAGACCACAGTGATCTATAACTTTAATTTGTCCATGAGATACTAAATTTTGCATTATAAGTTGTTCAGAAAAGTAAAACGACATTTTTACTACAAATTTAAAGAGGGGGTGAACAACACACAAAACTTAGAGATGACAATTAATTAGGAGACACTGCTATCACCAAAAACCAAAAAGAAATAAAAGTTACTTAGAAGGGTTAAAAAATGGTCATGAAATAATGAACAAGTCTCAGTCGGAAAAAAATTATGACAATATATGAGGGGATTAATAACCTAAAACAGGTTATTTGCTTTATTTTCAAATTCTTGAGTAATCTCTCATACGGTCAGTATGGACGTCTTGTATTTTTCTTTCTGAGTAGAACTGTAGTCTGTACCTTAATTATAGTATTTTAGTATGTTCAAAACCTTTTTCTATATTCATTACTATTAAGTCCATACTTTTATTATTACAGCATGCCCTCTAGATTTCATTATTTCTCAAAGTGTGTTGTCTTAGAAATGAACATAGTATTCTGATAACTCAATCTATGGTGCTGAACAAAAGTAAGGTGTCTAACTAACTACAAGTGATATTTTTTCAGTGGCATCAAAAAGACTGTCATGGTTGGATTTATTATTTTACCCATATTCCCATTTCAGGGC
The DNA here is from genome assembly GCA_019425775.1 of Rafetus swinhoei. Taxonomy (NCBI): domain Eukaryota; kingdom Metazoa; phylum Chordata; order Testudines; family Trionychidae; genus Rafetus; species Rafetus swinhoei. The sequence continues at coordinate 44,039,704 of CM033437.1, read as the reverse complement.
CTGATCCAAAGCCCATTAAAATCAGTGGAAAGACTCCAATATGTTGTCGTTCTTTATACCCAGCATCTTTTCTGCAGCTACTATTTATACCACTTTTTTTGCAAACAGCCATTGTTGCTGATCAATTTAAAATTAGTTCTAAATGAAAACTGCCTGTGACAAGTTCCCGTGAGGGAGTCCGGGCCAGACCTGACTCAGTCCGTCAGGCGCGTGGTCCAGCGGGCTCTTGTTTAATTAAAAAGTACAGTATCCTCAAATCACCCTCCAGAAACCCGGTCCAGGCGGGCCTCCGGGGACTATTAGGCGCTTTTATCGCCCCCTCCGTCTGCGCCTAGGATGGGAGCTCATGAATAACGCCCCAGGGTGGGGAAAAGGGGGCTCGGGCCCACCCTCACTCCGAGCCCCAACCCAGGGCCCTAAGGCAGGGAGTTTTGTCCCTGCTCAGCGAATGGGGCAATAGCCCCTAAACGCATCCGCTCTCGGGTTCTGCGGCCCAGCCCTGGGTCGCTTCTTTCCCCCACCCTGCAATTAGTTCCTCCTCGGCGGGGAGCAAGACTCACCACTCGCCTCTCCCCCATCTGCCTGTCTCGCCGGGTTCTCTGTCCCTGGCCTTCCTTCCCCACTCTCTGCTCCTCCTCCCTGCTCCGGTGGCGTAGCACCTTTTAAATCCCCCGCCGGCCCGCTGCTGCCTGACGTCACCCCCCCTGTGTGCCCAGGCGCACCCGGCCACGTCATCCCTGCAGCGCGCCAGGTGACATCACGCTCTGGGGTCTTCGTCCACTTCTCCTCCCCGGCCCTTGCGCTACTCCCCCTCGCTGCCCCCTCCACCGCGCGATCGCTGGCTGTACGTGCTGGTGTGGCGGCCAGTCTCGTCTCCATCGCTTGTTCCCTGCAGCGGGATTCGGCGCCATCCCCAGTGCAGGCGCGCCGCCGGCCCGTCACACTGCCCTTCCAAAGTAACCAGCCCATAAAAAATGTCACTAAATACACTTACCACAATGGCTTGGCTTTTGGTCAGAACTACCTTCCAACGATTTACTAGTCTCATATTCATCAGCCTGTAAAAGTTTTCCTTCTTCAGCTGATTTCCATACGAAATCAGCACTTACAATGGGAAGCTGATACTTCTGGATAGTTTTCAGATGATAAGAGCTGAGTGCAGCAACATTATCCACAACGACATGGGTACACTGAAAACAAGGTTAAAAATCACACTCATTATGCAGATACAAAATTAAGTAGCTACTGCAGTTTTAGTTTGTTTACTCAATAGTCATTTCATATTTGTAAATAATATAAGAATAGTGAATTACTTAACTCTAAAAGACAACATATTAAAATAGACAACATTCTTTTGACATACAGTAAACACAGATTCAGCAAAATCAATTTCACAAGTTATTTTTTGGTTCTTATGTAATTTACATGATTAGATGTTGCCATCTGCCCATACTATAGAGGTGTGGTAAAGTGCAGTGGGAGATTCTGAGTTGACAATACAAGATGATCTGTCTCATCTGTTGAATACTTTTGCTGCAATTAGACACAGTACTCTTCACTTTTTGTTCTAAACCCACATGCACTTTTAAACAGTTGCCATCAGACTGATGCATTGCAAGGGAAGGGATTATGTGTGTATGTCGTATTCCTAATATACTTCCTTTTAAACAATTCCTTGTCACCTCCTTCTATTATACATAATTTAAACGGTAGGTTCCTGAAAGCTGGGACCTGTTATTTTTTAAATGTTTGTAAAGTGGCACTCATTCCTATGGAGTAATATAAATAATAGTAAGGTTTAAACAATTTGTTCAACACTACATACAGTGAAGTCATGTATGAGCCAGGGAAAGCATCCATATCTCTGAAACATCTTTCCTCCCTAATTAGAAACCACATTTGCGGTTTCAATCAGAAAAAAACAAGAAGTAAAACACATAAAGATCAAACCACCTTCTCTCCCAGGAGGTAGGTCAAAATTGAGGCACACCAATATGGACTCTTGGCATGGTTCACTAGTTCCGTGCATAAAAAATATCTTCATCTTCCAGGTCTTAAATCCATAATGTTCTGATTATCTTCATTTCCCAGTGAATTCAGTGCTAAGCCCATCATGGGATCAGGTACCTGGCATTATCTCCACTGTACATTGAATGTGCATTTAAATGTGCATTGCAAATAAAAAAACTACAATATAATTGCCTTCTTTCTGGCATCCATCTGCTCTCACACCCAAACTTTGCTAAAGAGCCCTACAAAACATGGAAACTAGGTCAAATAACAAAGGATGAATAAAAACAAACTACACAAGCCTGTAGGAACAAAATTAGAAAGGCCAAGGCACATATACAGACTAAATGGAGCTACTATATGGTGGGTGCATAAGTGGATGGAAAACTATTTCCAGAGAGTATTTATCAGTGGTTCACAGCCAAGCTGGCAGGGCAGAGAGAGTAGGGTCCTGCAAAGATTAGTTCTGGGTCCAGTATTGTTTAGTATTTTCATAAATGATTTAGATAATAGCATAGAAAATATGCTCATAACGTTTGCGGATGATACCAAGCTGGGGTTCCAACAGCTTTGGAGTATGGAATTAAAATTCAAATTGATTTGGACAAACTGGAGAAATGGTCTAAAGTAAATAAGATGAAATTAAGGACAAATGCAAAGCACACATACAAAATGGGAAATGGCCATATAAAAATGAGTACTGTGGAAAGTATCTGGGGGTTATAGTGGATCACAAGCTAAATATGAGTCAACATTTTGCAAATTAAGTTCACATCATTCTGAGATATATTAACAGGAAGGTTGTAAGCAAGTAATTCTTCCACTCTACTCTGCACTAATGATGCCTCATCTGGAGTACTGTGGCCAGTTGTGGGTGCCACATTTCAAGAAAGATGTGACAAATTGAACAAAAAATTCAGAGGAGATCAACAAAAATGGTCAAAGATCTAGAAAACATGACCCATGAGGAAAGATTAAAAATTGGGTTTGTTTAGTCTGAAGAAGACTGGGGGGAGGAGGTGGGAGAAGCACCAGATAACAGTTTTCAAGTACTTAAAATGTTATGAGGAGGAGGATGAAAAATTGTTCTCCTTAACCTCAGAGGATAGGACAAGAAGCAATGGTCTTTAATTGCAGCAAGGGAGGTTTAGGTTGGACATTAGAAAAAATTTCCTGTCAGGGTGCCTAGGGAGGTTATGAAATCTCCCTCATTGTATGTTTTTAAGAACAGGTTAGATAAACACCTGTCATTAATGATCTAGTTATTACAGAATCCTGCCTTATGTTCAGGAGACTGACTTAGATGACCTCTCAAGATTCATTCCAGTCCTACGCTTCTATGATTTTATACTAATCCAAACAAAAATTTAGCTAATGCCTAATGCAAGACCTGTCACAATGTGCAATGCCTTGGTGATGAGAAAAATAACGGCCTGGTAATTTTTTCCTGGAAAAAGACTGCCATAAAAAATGATGTAGAACAAAGTAAAGACGTTCTGGTCCGTTTGTGAACAGGAAGGATATTGTTCTTAATTGTTATGTGACACCTAATGATTATAATAATAGATGCATTACAACTGCACTGATAAATAGAATTATTTATATTAAAATGTTTACATGGAGGCTCTCTCATTCACACACACTTTCTACACCATTTGTGATTTTTCCACTAGAGGCAAAAATTAATCTTTTTCAGTATTCATAGTACCTGTTATTTTCCCGTTAGAGCGCACACACAAAAAAAGAAAATAAAAGAAATATACCTCATGATTTAGCATAAAATAAATTAGTCCACCATTTTCTTTAATGCACGTTCTCAATCTGTTCTTTTCCTGAATGGGTAAATGTTTCACTTTAAGGAAGAACACACAGTTTGCAAAGATCGCCACAGTCATCCTATTAAAAAACAAAACAAAGTTTTAATTAAAAACAACTTCCAAAATTTGCTTGCATTCCATAGCCCACCCAAGTGACCTATCACTAAACATTACAGCCTTGTCTACACTAGAAACATTTACAAAAGATTCCATTGAAAAAAAGGCCATCTCTGAATAGATTTTAACTAGGACTGTTGATTAATCGCAGTTAATTCAGGATTAAATAAAAAAATTGTGATTAAAAATAATCACAATTAATTGAAGGCTAAGGAGGTTGGCTAGGTGACAAGTTTTGCCCATGAACAAGAACAAAGGACTGAGGTAGGGTTGCTAAATTTGGGCTGCTAGAAGCAGAAGACGCTTCTGGACTGCAACTCAAGGGGGTCAGAGAGGAATCTGGCTTGGTCTGACCAAGATGGACTTTGTTCTGAATTCTATTCTCCGTGATAATTAAGAACATCTACTAAACCCTTCTGTTTTTACGATGCTGGCTGAGAGTCACTCCAGAGTTAGGCAGGTCAGGGTGCACTGCTTCCTTTGGGTGTTTAAGTCTTCCTGAGTATCCAGTTCAGGGGGACTTGCTGAGGGGAGCTGATAGCATGAACCAAAGCTGCTGAAGGTTCTGAGATTCAATCCCAGGAGGTGATGAAGGCAAGAGGCTTAGCTCAGTGAAAGAATCTGACCCTGAGGGGGTTGACACATGGAAGGGGTCATCCCAGGGGCTGTTCCAGAGCTGCTTGACAATGCTGTTCTTGTGGCTCTGTGACAAATGCATAGTCGCTGGAAATGTATATAAGATGAAATAGAGAATTTTAGAGCTCTGCAAATCTGCAGATATCTGCTTTATATCCGAGGACCATGTTTGCAGATCACTGATTAGATGCAGATACAAATTTCGTATCCCCAGAGAGCTCTATGAATTTGCATGTAATTGTGGAGGCAGGAAAAGGGAATAAGGGAATTTGTGTGCAGCCATCTTGGTTTTGTTAACAAGAGAGCAAGAGTCAGGCTAAGTCTGTGGCCTGACAACGCGAGATCTGTAATTAGACGCTGCCTTTGCCTCTCACCTCCATACAGAGATAAGGATAGAATGCTGACTCTGGCAGGGACCTTGAGATAAGGAGCATCTGGGTGGAACTAAAATAACTGTTAGCCATTGGTGTTTGTAATGGGAAGGAGACTAATTGTTATTGTTATTATATCTAATGGACAGTATATAAACTGCTTCATAATTGTTTGTATTCGAAGATCTGCCTCGGGGGGGGGGGGGGGGCTTCCCCCCCTTGTCCGAACCAGTTTTTCCCTTGCTGCAGCTCGTAATAAACTGCCTCTGACTACTTGTTGCTTACAAACGCAGAGTGAGGACAATGTTTTCTTCCATATAATGCTGTTGTGTCTGTAAAGGTCTGTCTACACTACAGTGTTATGTCAAACTAATTTTGAAGTAATTATTTCAAAATATTTCTTATTTTGAAATAACGTGTCTACACACAAAATGCAGTTCGAAATAGCATTTTGCTATTTCGAAATAGCGCGTCCACCCAGATTGGACGCTGAATTGCATTTAAGGCTGCTTGGAACCGGTTCTGGCAGGGCATCAGATTAGAAGTTACCTGGTGTGGCTGCTACTTGACGCTATCTGAGGCTCGTGCTTAAAGGGAACCCCCTGGACAGCCGGTTTTCAGGTTTCCCTGCTTGCTTGCCTACCTCGCTGAGGGACAGCAAAGCATTTTTTCCTCTGTGTGCTCCAGTTGCCCTCACTCAGGACACCACAGCACTCTCCACCATGGAGCCGGAGCTGCCCCGGGCACTCTGCAGCTCTTGGACATGTTGCTGCAAGTCTGGCAGCACTTTCTGCAGGCTGCCTCACAGGCTCTGCAGCAACCCAACCCCCAGGCCTTCTTCCAGTCCCTCCTGGGGTATGTGGTGGAGCGGCTGCAGGACCTGGACACTGGCATGCCCTGTTGCATCTGGCGTCTGGACACCAGTGCCGATTGGTAGGACTACATAGTCCTAGAGTGCTGGGGAGACCAACAATGGATCCAGAACTTCAGGATGAAGAAGGACACCTTCCTCGAGCTCTATGAGTGGCTTGCCCCTGCCCTGAGGCGACAGGACACGCGCATGAGACCCGCCATTCCCCTCCAGGAGTGCTCTTATTGACTAATCAAATAGTCGATGCAAATTGCATCAACTATTCGATTAGCCAAATAATTGAAATTTTACATCCCTACTCTCCATCACCATCTGCTTGCTGCTTCTGCCAGCTTGTGGTGGATTTGGCTCTGGGCCAAACTTCGTGATTTTAGCTCTCGGTGATTTCAGTTCTTGACACAAAGTACAGTCCAGCCATAAGAAATTCCAGCATTCACTGGAGTAAATTTAAATAATAAAAGAGACTCCTTATGGAGCTTATCTTTAGCTCTATTATTGAAACAGTGGGGAGAAACAGGTTGAACCAGTCTTACAGCTCATGCCTGGAAGACATATAGCCTGGTGAGACCCAGAGGCCTGCCCTTAGCTTAACCTCATAGGGCTCTGGAAATGGAACCTTTGTCCATCCAAGTTTCTTTACACTGACAGTGTTTCTCTCCTTTGTGCCAGGTTACGCACAGACTTTCTTCTTTTGTATTCTCACAATAATTACAGATATTGCAATTAGTGTTAACACAATTTGTGATCCAACACCAGTCAAGTTGATTACAATGAGCAAAACACTATTCTATCATCCGAATATCTAACACATCTAAGCAAACCAGAGGCAAACTATTTACATAGACACACTCAGGGTTTCTCTCCCATTCCAGCTGGCTGTAATGGAAGCATTCATTCAGACCTTGCTTACATCTAATAGTATGAGAAATGCTGGCAGTGAAGTATAGTATAGGGTGGAGACAGCTTGCAACCCCCCATGTAATAACCATGACCCTTAGGGGGTCATGTCCCCTAGTTCTGAGAACCCCTGCACCACAAGAACTGTAGTACAATCTCTTCGTCAAGGGAGATGAATTTACAAATGTAGAATTATGTACAAAAATAAAGGGGGGTGGGGGGAGAATCAGCTGTCCATGGTCATTAGTTGCTAGGTACCAAATGGCTGGGTAAATCCCAGGCCCTAGCTAGCTCTGCATCAGTCATACTTGAATCTTTAAATCTATGCAAGGAGTAAAACAATCTTTGTCCAGCACCTAATTAACTATATAAACAACGAGAAGTCCTGTGGCACCTTATAGACTAACAGATTTATTGGAGCATATGCTTTCGCGGGCAAAGACCCACTTCATCAGATGCATCTGATAAAGTGGGTCTTTGTCCATGAAAGCTTATGCTCCAATCCAGGGGAGGATATAGGGCAGGGCGAGCGGGGCGGCCACCCTGGGCCCCGTGCTTCAAAAAGCCCCACGCATGCGCCGTGGCTCCACCGCGTATGCGCGTGGCGCCACTGCGCATGCGCCGTGGCAAAGGGGGGCCCCGCAAAATTGTGCTGCCCTGGGCCCCGCAAAAACGGTCATCTGCCCCTGCTCCAATCAATCTATTAGTCTATACGGTGCCACAGGACTTCTCACTGTTTATGCAGATTCAGACTAACACGGCTACCCCTCTGATACTAATTAACTATGTTACAGATCAAGGAAACTAAAACACACAAAAATATTATGAAAAATTCCTATTTTGTCACATTACACACAAAACCTACAATATGTTTGCAAAGTCAAGCTCTCAGAAGTTAGGAAATACCTTTTTTCTCTTTTTTTCCTCTCCCCCGCCTTCCCTTATTTATTCTTGGATCTGGACTTCTAATACTCCAGTCATCTGAAGAAGTGGGCTGCGTCCACCAAAGCTCATGATACTATCTACATATTTTGTTAGTCTTTAAGGTTGTCTACTAGTCTATTTGTTGTTTTTTTTAGTTTTTCCGGTTACAGACTCTCAGCTACTCCCCCTGAAGCGTTATTTCTAGAGTTTAAAGTTAATGAAAATAATTACAAATCTCAGTCTAGGACACAGATCTGATCCTCCAATTCAAGAAACAATCCAAACAGATGGCAATAATTCCCAGAAAAGCACCATAAAGGGCATTCCATATCACACTTTTTCTGTTGAACTATGTACTGCTTAACTAGAGAAGAGAGAAATGTCTTAAGAGCGATCAGGCCTGAATACAGTCAACAGTGAGCGAAGGGGGAAGTGCAAATCCCGTGGGAGGAAAGATTTCGCTTTCACTCACCTTTCCCCCCCCGGTTCGTCTGCAACTTAAATAAGAAACACAACGCAATAGATGTAAAGAAGCACCCGTGTCCACGTCTAGCCTACAACCTAGTGTAGAGAGTGACACAAACTGGGTACACTCACCTGTTGGGAGCAAGCTCCCTGTCCAGAGGGATCTTCCGGTATCTGCAAAGATGAGTGGGAGACGAGGCTGAGTACAACCACTGGAGGGCGTGGAATGTTCTCATCTAAGGCTAGGAAACGCCCGTCCAAACGCCACAAAAGACAGCACTGACTGAGAAACAGATGATCAACAGCACTGAACAAGCGGCAGGTTCCCCCCACTGCGCCGCTAGGAGCCGCAACCATCTGCACCGGGAATGGAAATAGACGGCGACGATAGTGCAAGTGAGTTCGACGGGGAACCTTTAGTGATTAGGAAACTGAATCCAGCCCTGGGCGGGCCTTCCCCTGCTTCACCTCTGAAGAATAGAGGGGGGGCAACTGGGGCTGGGTTTTCAGCCGCCGTTTCTTCGCCCTGATCCCCCACGACAAGTGACCGCTTGTTGACTTTATTATCTCTCGAAAACTAATACAACGGATAATAGTGTCACTTATAAGCCGCTTATGTCAATCAAGCACCTTTATTTGGGGATCAGCTTGCTATTAAGGATCGGCACAAAAGAGTTTGCATTTTAATTCCACATGCACATTTCCAACATCAGCCTAATTTGACCAGGTATTTTACCTGCTATAGGATCTGAGTTTAACTTGTGCTCTGTTGCCAAATGTTAGTGAAGCGTTTGCCTTCATTTTTTGGAGCTACAAAGCTTCACATTAAGGGTTCATCCGCCCAAGGCAAGTAACCCATTGATGACAATGGATATCAGCAACGAGCCTGACACCGAACTAATCACCCCTCAAATGAAGTTGAAAACTATGTTTGCTAGACACTACAGCGCAGTTTCCCCCAGCACTGTTTTGCAAAAGGTATTAAACTGTTTTCAACACCAGATGAGGCAAATGAGGGAACGTGAGAGAATGGAAACAGATGTTGCCGACAATCGTTGGTTTTAATCCTGCAATCTAAATCCATGCTGGGAGAGTCCACATAGCCATATTCATCTCAGTGGGATTTCATGAGGACACAGAGATCAAACTGCACGATTGGAGCCACTGTTAGCAATAGTGTTTGTTTTGTTTTTAGCATATATGAAAGTCAAAGAGAAATTTTTAATGTCTAAAAACACAGATCATGCAATTTTGGAGGACCACAGAGTTTTCATTAGGAACAAATACTGAAAGAATATTACTACAATAATTTATTTAAAACAGAGGATCCTAAAATTCAGTGGTTTTAAAAAAGGATAGACAAGGTAAATGTGGAAGTTCTTGTCTTTTACTACACCATCAGTGGTACAGTGTATCATTATGCAGGATGGGGGACAGTAATTTAGGAAAGATGTAGGACTGTAACGGAAGGATAAAGAAAGCTTTACAACAGGTACTACCTGCTGATAGTGGGGTGGAGGCACAATTCTCCCTGAAACAGCTCCAGTCAGCCCTCCTCCCTTCCCATTTTGGAAAACAGCAGCGCAGCCCCTTTGCAGCTGCCAGTTCCCAGCTGTTCTTCTGTCACACACCCCCAGAGATAAAGCAGCAGCGGTTCCTAACTGTTCCCTCCCTTCTACCTCTCCCTACCCCTAGCAGGCCTGATCAGCTGTTCCACAGGGAGGGACCCTGCAGCACCCGCATGCCCTACGCTTCTCTCCAGTTTTAGTCTCTGTTTAGGAGGGAACAGATTTGGAGCACAATTCCAGATATTGAATTATGAGATAGTGAGGTTTACAACAATATTAGCAACAAGCAACAAATTCAAGAGCTGCACCTAGCTAATGCAAAAGTGAGCTCATTGTTCCACTCTCTCCCTTGATACAAAGGTGTGGAGACAAGTCCCCGCCTGCATGTACCATTGGTTGCTGGGTGCACAATGGTGAGTCACCTGCTGGAACTTAGCGCTGGCCACCTAATGCCAGTTACCTGGAGACCAAAAGTATTCACAGACATGCCTAAAATGGAAAAACACAGATCCCGACACTTTTCCCTTTGTTTACTCCTGCCCACTTGCCCTTCCCCTTCCTGTTTCACCATCCGCTAAAAATGCAATTGACATCTAAGACTGTTATTAAAGAGCATCCAAATCCAAGAGCATCGCACACAGCTCTAACTGCTTCTAGTCCACCCTGGAAAGGCCCACGCCTCAGTTTGGGACAATTTAATGTTATTTTACAAGACTGCAGGGCGGGTGGCGCGGGCGCTGCAGCACGCCAGCTGTGCATGGCCAGCAGTCATGAGAAGTTGCAGGCTATGGCTATCCCACGGCTCCTCAAAGCCAGAGACACAGCTCAACATAGCATCACACTGCTGCCGGCCAGCACAGTCCCCCCGCTCCCTGGGGATGGGCATGATCAAGGGAACAGCGCACTAAGAAAGGATCACAGCCCGCCCCCCCCCCCGCAACTCCCAGAGCCAGGCGCTCAGGAGCGAGGGGGCGGGGACTAGTGAGTCAGCCCCGCCCTCCTAACTGCCACAGGCCTGTGGAAAGTGGAGGCCGGAAGCCGGAGGTTTGCCACTGAAGCCCAATAACGTCTCGGCTGGTGGCAGAGGCTCTCGGGAGCTGTAGTTCCAACGCCGACACCTCCCTCCCAACCGAGCCAGGAAGTCGTGGAGTTGGGACTACAACTCCCAGAATGCCTCGGGCCCGGCATTGTCCAGCCTGTGGCGCTCGGAGGAGGCACGATGGCGGCAGGTTTGTAAAGGGAGCTGGCCCGGGGAAGTCTGTCACACGCTGCGATCGGCTTAGCGGGTGTTTGGGAGGGGGTCGCGCGGAGTAACTGCCTCAGTGCGCGGGGCGGGCGGGGCGGGGAGGGGAGAGCAGCTGTCGCGTTCCCCTCTTGGAAGGGGCGGTGGCTGCTATCGCGCCCCCTCCTGCAGGCGGTGCCGGGGGTAATGCTGAGGTGCGCGCACCATTGGGCAGGCAGGCGTTGGGCCGGGTGGCGGGGTGCCCCTCGCTTCTAACAGTGGCGGTTAACACCCGCCCGGGGAGGGTGCTGGGCAGAGGGATTGTGATTGTGTCAGCGCGTGACAGCCCGTCCCCCTGTCCGGGGCTGGGGAGATGCTGCAGGGGAAGAGGGCGAGCGCCACTGTATTTTGTTCTGCCCTCCCGGCAGCTGCAGTGTGAGAGGGGAACGTTGTCAGGTTTGCCCCCCAACCCGCTTCAAACTGCGGTGTGAGAATCCCCCCGCCCCGTCTTTGTTAAGAGATGGAGGGTCTGTTTTGCACGTCCGTGTAAAGGCAGTTGTTAAGGCCTCACTTTCTCATGGAAAAAGGGACTTTGGCTTTGTGTGTTTTAAAACCCCTGGAAAATTTCCTGGCTGCAATTGGGCTTGACCTGTGTAGTCTGTGGAACCCTCTCTCTCCCTGTGGTTGTAACATGAGTGTCCCAGTGGGAACTCTCCCCAGCCTGTCTTGCTCCATTGTTGTAACAGTTCGCAGTGCAGCTGCAGTTCAGAAGCTGCCACAGAGCTTACTAGGAGTGGTCAATACTTTTTGCGGGGGGGGGGGGGCACTCCAAGAAATGTGGTAAGTTGTCATAGGCTACACTCTTGTATTCTTTTAATAGCTAGGATGTGGGCTCTGGCAGGAAGTTTGGGTGCAAGAGGAGGTTCTGACCTGAAGCCTAGGAGGGGGGCATAGGAGTGGTGTGAGGTGCAGGCTTTGGTCTTGGTTGGGAGGCGTTTACTATCATAGGCAGCTCCTGGCTGGTGGCATGCAGGAGTGCCTTATGCCATGATGGCCCCATGCCGCTCAAAGCCTCCAGCTGCTGCTGGAAGGCTAACCTGTCTCTGCATATTTTGGAAAGCGGTGGGGGGAAGGAGAGAACAGTGAGTCTCTGTGTGCTGCCTGTAACCAGGAGCAGTATCCTGCAGCTCCCAATGGGGCATCCTCCCCCAAAGGGAGTTACTGCTGTTCCCTTCCTGGCTCTTTCTGTATACAATATATAGTTTCCACCGCCTCCCCTGCCCTGTGTCTGTTCCCATTCTCTTCCCCCCCCCCCCCCGTCTTTCAGTATACAATGTATATTCCTCATCAAGTAGTTTAAGAGGCTTCTGTTGTGCTGGGGATAATAGACAAGGATTCAGTTTTATAAATATGATTGTAATCAATGTTAAGTATTATCGGTAGGTATATTTAACATCTTTTTCATCCTTTTCACATGTAACTTTAAAAAAAAATAGCCAGGTATTAAAAGTTAACAATCAAACCTAACAGTTGTAACTTTGCCCATTGTACTACTCCTTGCATAACAGATTGAAATACACTTTTTCAGATGGCCACAGGTGCAGATTTAAATAGTGAACACAATTTTATCATACACTGGATGTCCAATGCTTCCCGTTCCGGAGTCATACTAAATCCTAGTTTCCATGTTTGGAAAACTAATAGAGATACACAGTCATCTGGAACTGTAAACATTATAAGTCACCCAGTTAAAATGCTTCATGTTTCAAACAGCAGTTCTGTAAGTGAAGACTCCATGCATGAAGAACGAATCTTGGAGTCTTGCAGCCGTTGTGGACTTCAGTTAAATAGAACTGAAACAACTTTTTCAGTTACAGCATTTCATTTGGTCAAGAAAAAAACAATGTTAACACTTAAAGATGGTCCAGCTCCATGGAAAGCTGCTAAAAATGACTGTGTATGTGATGAGGTGGATGATCAGAATGAAGCAGATTACAGCGATCCACTTCTACAAAAGCTTGAGCAGGTACATTTTTTTCCCTTGACATTCATTCACTAGGATTTCTTGTTATTTTCTATAATTACATTAGTGTTCGGTGACTGCAGTTACCTAAACATTGTGAGAGGTGTTGCTTGCTTTCAGAAATACACTAATTTAAAGAGCTAATTCTAAGTCACAGTAAATATTAATCTTTATAGATGAATCTTTTGAGTCTGGAGTAGACTTCACATTTTCAAAGTGCTGTTAATTTTTTTTATGCGCATTACTTGCAATACTTCTGCCCCAAAGAGGAATAAGCAATAAAGGAATATGCAACTTTTTGGAAACTACTTGAATTGCCATTTGATTATAAATTCTTGTTTAATTTAGATTAGGTAGATAAATTATTGGACTCAGGTTATTAATGAAAACAAAGCTGTCCTTGATAAAACTGAAACTAAAATGACACATTCCAGATCAAAATGTCACAAATCACCCTAAAATTTTTTCAGAAGTATTTTACATATAAATAAGTGAATAAATACATCAACCATATGGAATAATGGTGAGGTGCAAAGACTATTTGATGTTGATATTTAAAGAGGAATTGCTGATTCTTATGCCTCTTGAAAAGCATTAAGGCTCTATTTAGAAACCATTCGGTCTGCATATGTGTGTGAGTTGTGATGTTTTGGAGATGTTTACTTTTCCGGCTTATTTAACAAAGACACTAGTATGAGACTAGGATGCTGTAGGAAGAAGTACGACTTGGTGGTTAGAATACAAGAATTGAAGTTGGGACCTGGAATTGGTTCTCAGCTTGGCCTTTAACTCTTGTGTGTGACTTTTTTTCCCCTCCCGCCTCTGTTCATGTTTGAATACTATCTTACTTTGCAAGTAATCCCTTTGTTTTCAGTGGGATTGTCTGTGGAATATGGTGCTGCTCAATCTAAGAGTGGCAGTTAAGAACCTGTGGGACCATGGACAAGTCACTTAATACCTCTTTTGTTTAGTCAGTATAAAACATCCTTGCCTCCCTGGGGCATTATGACTCTTAATGTTCTTTGGTGCTTATTTCTCATTTCCTCTGTAACATCAAAGCATTTTCTTCTGTAACAGATGTCTCAAATGTTATGACTTAAAATAAGAAATGAATAATAGGATGAATTCCTATAATAAAGATTTTATTTTCATTAGACATTTCAAGTCTAAATAAAAAGTTGGTAGTATAAATGTAAATCTTCGCTGAATCTTGATAGTTCATAAAATTCACGGTGTCTTCTGTGTGAGTTTTTTATATAATTTACAAGTTGGTCCATTTAGAGGCTAGTGGAACTATTAAGGACTTGGTCACTGGTGGAAATACTTACAGTATAATTTATTTAAAAATGTACTATTAGTGAGTGTAGAGCTCAGTTATAACATAGGTTATTTATGTCCTGTTCAAAAAGCACTTGCTATAATAAAGCCTCTTTAGGCAAGAAATAAAAAATTATTTAATGCTAATTATTCTCATATAGATTCTAAGGAAACTATTGACTTCAAACATACTTGTGTTTTGTGGTTGATAAAGCTAAAAGAAATACAACAGCAGAAACAAGAACAGTTGAAGAAGCAACAGATGGAGCAACTTCAAAGACTCATGAAAGAGCAAAAGAAACTACTTGTCATGGTATCAGGCCAGCAAAGACATCCTGGTAAGTGGAAACATAAAGCATACAGTATACTGTAAGGAAAATGAACACTTTAATTTTAATATTCTACTTAAATTGTTGAGTACTGTTTCATACAGTATTTCACAAAACTAGTTGGTAGTCCCAGGTAAACACTGCATTATTTAAAATAATGTTTTTAAAAGTACTGCTTGCTCCACATTCATATTACTACACTAGCATCCAAACAGCTCAATCAGTCCTGGATTCCTGTTGTTTAGTGCTGTACAAACACATGGCAAGATAGGGTACTTGCCTCAGAACTTAGTCCAAACAGAAAAGATAGATGTGAGTAGACAGTATAAAAAAAAATAAAAAAGTGAATCTTAAACTTTTCCTCCAAAAACATTTCCCTTTCCATCTGTTTACCTGTCCCAGAAAACTTCTACATCACTGCTGACCTAAAGTGCTTTCTTCCACTGTTTCCCACCTTGCAGAAATATCCTTATGCAGCATTTGTAGGGCAAGAAAAAATTCCTTAGCTACTGACTGTCCAAATGTGTGTAAAGGTACATTTGACCAATCCAATTCTGGCCCTGCTGTCTTTGCCTTGCAGGGATAGCAATATTGTAAGGGAAATACAAAGCATAATGCACTTCTTCCCACGCCCTTCAAGGCTATGCTGTAAAGTCAGAAGAGCTAAGTCAACATTATAGACATCCAGCTAGTTCAAACACTATGCCTTATTTGCCACCATCTGTGTACCAGAATCTCAGTGGAGGCAGTGCTTATATACTGGATGATTTTTTTTCTTATGTTTCTTATACGTGAGAGTGAATTACTGCAAAAGTTAAACTATTAAGAATGCATCTTATCTTTGAAGAGCAGCTTATCTTCAGATTCTGTCTCTGAGAAAGTGTGTCTAGATGCATCTCTGAAAACGCGAAACAATTTGAAGAATGAGGATCATACAAATACTGATGGTTAATCAAACTTGTTGAAACACTATTTTCTAGATAATTTGGAGTCTTTTCATAGTTATTGATCTTGTTATCTTTCTAAGATACTGTAAACATTTAGTTTTCTATTAACTGTTGCATCACTTGCTGGTAATTAAATCCTAGTCACCTGCCAGATTTTTACATATATATTTGTCAGTCAATGGGCCTAATTCTACGCCTATGAAAGTCCAATGAAAATATTGCTATTCACTTCAATGGTAGAAAGATCAGCCCCTTTATATCTTGTGGCTTCATGCTTTTTATCAATGTGCTAGAAGAAAACATAAAATTATTATGGGTAAAATTTGCAGAGAACACAAAATTGGGGGACTGGTAAATAATGAGGAGGACAAGTCCCTGATGCAAAACACTTAGCTCAGTTGACAAATTGGGCACAAGAAAATAGTATGCCTTTCAATACAATCAAATATAAAGTCCATACATCTGGGAATAAAGAATGTAGGTTGTATTTACAAGATGGGGGACTCTGATCTGGAAAGAAATGAATCTGCTGTTGGAATATTGGGATCACAGTGGATAATCAACTGAAGATGAGCTCCTAGTGTGAATCTATGTTCAAAAGAGCTAATTTGAGCACTGCATGTATAAACAGGAATACTGAAGAAGAGGAAGGGAGTTACATTATCTCTTTACATGGCAAATGTGTGACCACTGCTGGAATTCTTTGTCCAGTTCTGGTGGCAAGAAGTCAAGAAGAAGGTTGGAAAAAAAGAGGGGTTTCAGGGAAGAGCCAGAATGATTGAGATTGGAAAATGTCATATAATGATGATCTCAAGTACAGGTTGCACCTCTATAAACTCAAACTCTCTGGTCTAGCAACATCCATGGTCCCTAAGGATCAGAAAGTACTGGTGTGCTGCAGGGATTAGGGGGCTGGGAACCGGGGGCAATGTGCAGTCAAGGTGGGCTGGGGTGGGGGGGAACAGAAATGACCTACCCTGGTCTTCCAAAATCCCTCATCCGGGACCAGTCAGGTCCCGAGTGTGCTGGACCAGGGAGGTCCAACCTGTAGCTCAATTTAGTTTATCAAAGAGATGGTTAAGGGGTGACTTGAGCTGAGCGAGTCCAGAAGTACCTATGTGGAGGATAAGAATTTAATAATAGAGGGTTTTTCAAACTGATAGACAAAGTTATAACAGAATCTAATGGCTAGAAGCTGAAGCTAGACAAATTTGAAATCAAAATAAGGTGCAAATTTTTAAATGACCCTAAATATCCATTGAAACAGCTACCAAGAGTTGTGGTGGATTTTCCATCACTGGAAATCTTTAATTCAAGATTGGGTGTTGTTCTAAAAGACAAACAGGAATTTAGGGAAGTCTCATGTTAGCGTTCCCGCTTAATTTTTTATGTCCACGTGCAGAATGACTTTTAATATGTGCACAAATATGGAGGTGATATATAACATAGCAAAAATAATTCAGCACACTGACAGTGTGTGGTGGGGGTGGGACCGAGGTGTTGGAGTTTAGAAGGGGGCTCAGAGCAGGGGCAGAGGATTGGGTGTGGGCTCTGGGGTGCAGGCTGACCTAGGGAGAGAGAACTACTCCATCCCCTCTCACCGCAACAGCTTGGGGCCAGGTGAGAGGTGCCTCTCCATGGCCACTGTTGCTCCAGCAAGCACTGCCCAGGGGATGGCCACCTGTCCCTCCGGCAAGGAAGGTCCAGGCTAGGCTGCGTGGGGACCAGGGAAAGGGGGTACCTGTCCCCTGGCAGTGACAGCTTGAGCGCCTCCAGATCGGGTGCCTTGGCCAGAGGGAAGGCACCCTGGCCCCAACATGGAGCTGCTGCAGAGGTGTTTCTGCCCTGGCTGCAGCAGTTTGGTGCTGGGGCTGGTGGGCAGCAGTGGCACTCTACAGCCACCCTTCATGGGGCTTATTAGGCAGCTGCCCAGCCTTGCAGTTGAGAGGGGAACTTAGGTCCCATAGCTTTGTGTTACCCAGGTAAGACTAAACAACAGGAGTCCTTTCTGATTTCATAATCTGTGAATTGCATCTGAATATCATTCCTGGTTTTTAAAATAGAAGCTGAAAACTGGTTTCACGTTAGAAGAAAAAAAAAAAGACATTTCTAACATTTTGTAGGGGAAAGCACTTGGTGTCCAAAACAAAAGATAGAAAAGTCTGTTGGAGGTGAAGACAGTGACACTGATCATTTACGTTCAAGAAAGGTAGATTTTTCTGAAAGTCCCAATGGAAGAAAATGCTTACAAGCAGCTAACATAGAGGAAAGGTAAATATAAACTTGTGTACAATAGCTCTCTCCATTCGGTAAAGTTCTTTTTTGACCGAAGACTGTCTGAAAAGTGTTTAAAATTATAATATTTATGTTTAGAGTAGCACCTAGAAGCCTCAACCAAGATGGGCTCCCATTGCAAAAGGCATTATACAGAGATATAGCAAAGGAAATCCCTGCTATAAATGCTTATGGTGTGAAAGGTGTGGCATAACAGATGGCTGAAATAAATTATCTTGGGGATAATGTTTAGCATAGCTTTATTATGTGAGTAACTATAGTTGTAATAAGCCAATCAAGTAGTAGTAATCACAACTTTCTCTGGTATAGCCATTATCAGATATCCCTGCCATAATGCGTACAGAAAAGGGCTGACTCTGAAAGAGAGATGTGGAAGAGGATAAGGCTTGTTTTATTTTAAGAAGGAATCTCTCATGTGGGAGTAGTAGGGGAGAGAGAATGATGGTGTTTGTGGGGAGAAATGGACGTATAGGTGGTAAAGACCGGTGTCACTGATGAAGCTAAACTAAAATGAACATAGGGTTAAGTAGAACAGGGCTAAATTGTGAATATCATTGCAAAACAGATTTCTTGTCCATGCTTTCAATGAAAGAGGAAGGATTATGTAGTCAGAATGACAGGCTAGAAAGATGACCTTAACAGGAGCATTTTGAATGTACTCATTGCAAAATTGGAGAAGTCAAAACACAAGAGGTATGTCTACATTACAGTAAAACATCTGTGTTTGGTCTGTGTCAGTTGAGTAAGGCCTGTGGGGCTAAAAAACTTAAGTGTAGATTTTCGGGTTTATATTGTCATCTGGGATATGGGACCTCTCCCTACTCTTGGATAGCTACATTGCAATTTTATAGCCCTGCAGTCTGAATCGCATGAGCCCAAATCATCTGATATGGACCAGCCAGGGTGTTTATAGTAATGTTGGCATTTGGAATATCATCAAGGCCTGGATAAGAGTTTGGCAGAGTGGAAGGATCAGCTCTTTGACATCTAGTGTAAGAAGAAGCAGCAAGATTTACTCACACCTTTCATGGTTACTTTAATCAAATGTGAACTTCATGTCATTGTTCTTGTCTTTGAGAATCACTGGTAATATAGTATATTCTTTAAGTTATAGCTTTAGCTTTGCCACTGGATACCTGAATCTTCATAATTCCCTATCTGCTTATAATGGGGGGGGGGGAGGCGGAGGGCGAATAGGGATGTAATAGTGTAGTCAATTAATCAATTAACTGATAAGCAAAAGCTTATAGGTTAATGCTCTACACTACATGCATTTCCCTTTCCCCTGCCACCTTGCCAGAAATTTTTTTAGCTGGCTGGCCAGCAACCTGCCTCAGTCATGACTTGCAACAGGTCCGGGACCTACCCCTGCTGTGGCTCAGCATTTAAAGCATGTTAGGAGCTGGGCGGGCAGGCAGCCTGGCTCAGTTCTGTCTCAGGCTGGGTCCGGGAGCTCAGACCCCCTTGACGGGGGCTGCTGCCACCCCGCACTGCTGCCTCTTTATCAAAGTCAGCAGCACAGGGCGACAGGCAGCCTGTCTGCAAGGGGAGCTGGCTTTTAAACTGGCTTCCCTCATGGACCAGCTCCCGCCTGGCACCCTGCGCTGCTTCCTTTGGTACATAGGCAGCAGTATGGAGTTGCAGGGGGCTTCTCGTGAGTGAGACTGGAGCACATTGGCTGCTGGCTCCGCTCCCAGGGACTACAGAATAGTCGACTAACCGATAAGAATTCATGAGGTTACTCGACTAGTCAGTTAGCCGATATTTAACATCCCTGGTGGGGAACCTTTTTTGGGCTGGGGGCCGCTGACGCAGAAAAGTCAGTCGGGAGCCATGCACAAGTGAAAAGCAAAAAAGAAAAACCAAACCCTCATTGACGTGGCCCCCAACCTGAGAAGGAGAAAGACACTTCCCACATTCCCCTCACACACCAGAGCCTGGGGGGGTGGGGGCTCAGACTAGTAGATTTTGTGTGCTCTAGCCACACAGTAGGATGGCAGGGGAGCTGGGGTGCCAGCGTGGGCTCCCCAGTGCTGGGAGCCCTGAGCCTCATGGGCTGGATCCAGGCAAGCTGGGGGCCAGATCCAGGCCTTAGGTTCCCCACCCCTGGCTTATATGACTGTTATCATACATCATATGAAAAGTTAATTTTTAATTGTATTGCAAACAATTATTTAACTTTATCATTACAATTTATAATTTAAAAAAATTCTACTAGGCCTATTAAAGCTGGGATTCAGGAGAGGAAACAAACATTTGAAGAATTCCTTGAAGAACAGATACGACTTGAAGACCAGCGCCTGAAGCAAAAAGAGGCACAACAGGTTAATTACTGTAAACACTACAGTTATTTATATACTTTCCCAAAATGTATCAGAAACTTTACAAATGAGACCAGTCAGATCCCTGCCCTTACGAGTTACAACTTTATATATGCAATATACAAGTTCAAAACTAATTATTCCTTTTTAAGATTCTGGTCTGCCTTAAAACTATGTTGAGACAAGTACTGTATAACTGTACATATTAGTAAGCCTTACTTAAATAAGTCTAAGTATATAATGGAAATTTTAATGTTGTCCTTTGGTTTTTTTTTTTTTTTAAAGGAAGTAGGTAGGTCATCCTTTCAGAAACCACTGACAAAACGACCTTTTCTGAAACGAGGAGAAGGCTTAACTAGATTCACTAATGCCAAATCTAATGTAAGTAAGTATAAAGAACGCAAGCTGATAACTCTCACTACTTCGGAGGACAGACATGTTGTTAAAGTGGACAGACCACAAATACAACGGAAAACTGCACCTTTCAGCAAGGAACAGGTTTATGGGAATTTTGCTATGCCCTCTAAAAATAGTAATCGAACTGCTAAATCAACAAATGATTTGGTCTTCCCTGCTCAGAAGGCCATGGTACTCAAGAATCATAATGGAAAAAGTATAGCAGCATCAACAGCAAGACTGGAGACTGAGAAGAATCTTGATGGGCAGCTCAGAGAATCTCTCAGATCAGAAATTAATAGCAAATTTGAAAATAAAGAAAATATAATGGAGTTTGCAAGGCCTGCTGAAATTGGCAGCAAGTTCACAAACAAATTTTCAGATGTAGAAAAGCCTCAGCTGCCCATAGCTCTTTCTAAATGTTGCCCTGTAAATGATTCAGAACTTTCTTTTGAACTTTCATTCCAAAATAAGTTGGAAAACTGGGAAAAAGAAAAGGAAAAAGAAAACATAGAATTAGATGAGTTTTTGTTTCTAGAACAGGCTGCTGATGAAATCTCTTTTTCAAGTAATTCCTCATTTGTACAAAGGATTTTGGATCGAGATCAGCAAATTTCAAAAGGCCGTAGAATGTCTTCTACCCCTGTCAAAGCAATGCAGCAGATGAATGCACTGGATATTATAAGTAACAAAAATAAAAAAGAAATAATCTTACAAGGAAATAAAAGTCACAGGGCAGTTACACGTGCAGTCTTGGATTCAAGGGCGTCTGTTAGATTAAAGGACCAGTTCACTAAAACAGATAGTAAAATGTCTCAGGCTTTTTCCACTGCAGCAACTCCAACTTTAAAAAGCATTGAATGGGATGTAAATGAAGATAAGGATGATGGAAGCAGTGTCATTACTACAGAGTCTGAGGAAGAACTTGAGACCACCTTAAAATGTGCAACTGAAGATGCTAAAAAGTTCATTTTGAGCATCAGAGAAGAAAATCCAGAATTTTGTGATTGCACTGGACCTGTCAAAGACCTTAGCAAAGAAAGCAAAAGTAGGGATGTTGATCTTGACTTATCGGACAAAGATTATAGCAGTGATGAATCCAACATGCCACCAAGTCAGAGCAATAGCAAAGTGTCTGACTCGCAAGTAAGTGTTTCATGTGCAAATAGGAATAAGGTTGAATTTGATGATGAAAGAACATGGACTGACTTTGAAGAAAATGAGATTCAGCATGAAGTACTCCAAAATGATATCATTAAAGTACCTCCACAAACTGACTATTGCAATAAAAATGAGACGGCTGCCTCAGATAAAACAATAAAGAGGAAGGTTGCTTCAATAAAGAAGGGAGATGATTTGCCCAAACAGAGTGTGACAGATGGTGATGCAAATGCACCTCCCACATCAGACCTCATGATGAAACTCTTTCCTTCGCTGAAACCAAAACAGAAGCCAGACTGTCATGCAAGCCATGAAACCAAATCAAATATAGGAAAAGAAGAACCAGGAGGTAAGAGAATAATATTTACAGACACACTCTACTGTAAACTGAAATTAGATGTTTTAAAAACAAGCAAAATAATAGAAAGGAATGAAAAAATTCCAGTTGCTGTTAGTTATCAAACATGTGAATTTGGTGTATGCTATTATAAACTGTTGCTGGAATTGCATGGATCTCCACAATAAACTTTGAGCAATGTTTCCTTTTGGTACCCCAAATAAGAAGTGGTTGAGAGATACCACCACTTACTTTTTTTTTTTAAACTTCTACACTTTAAACTTCCAGTCAAGAAGAACCTAACAGCCTATGGGTGTTTTTGAGCCTTACTTACATCTACAAAGCTTAGACTCAGCCTGGATCAATAGACTTGAGTTGATTTCCAAGTCCAAGCAGCAATTTAAAACAGCTGTCTATACAGCTATTTTTTTTAGAGCATTAGTGCATGCCTAAATCTGTCAACCTGGGTTGGGAGGCTTACTGTTCTTTGCTGGGCAGATGTACACATTGAGGTTGAGCCAAGTTCACCCACCCCAGAGTGTGAACAATCATATTTTGAACATCTGCTCAGTGTATTTTGAAGTTGGTCTTTTTTTTTCTGACTTGAATGGGCAGAGTTTATCTTGTGGGCACAGCTTTGAAGTGCCTGACTGTCTTTTTTTCCTCCCCAGTATGAACCTTCATTTATTTCCTCAAAATAAAGTAATTCTCATCAGACTAATTCAGATTTAAATTTGTATTTCTTGCATACTCTGTTGTTCCTGTGTAACAAATATATTCAAAACTTGAGATGAACAAGCAGCACAGATTGCTTTGAGAAGGACTGACTTATCACCTACTGTATTATTTGGAGACTAGTTATTTATTCCTTAGATCAGCTGATGAGGTATACACTAAATTTGTCAGGTGTTAGTGATTTCAACATTCTCTGTATGAATGTCTGTTTACTTGGCTATCCCCATTGCCTGATAGGAGACATTGTTCGATCCCGGGTGCTAAGAGAGAAGCTTGTTGAGTTGGAAACAGAAATTGAAAGGTTCAGAGCTGAAAATGCATCTCTAACCAAACTCCGTGAAGAACGAGAGAGCTCCTTAGAAAACCTCAGGTAATTTTTCAATGAGAACATTTCAGTGTGTTTTATTTGTTTAGTAAGTACATTTCCTTAATCTTTAGTTAAAGCTATTTTATAAATAGATAAATGAGCAAATCTGCAGGTATCTACACCAGTATTCGGTAGTAGTAAATATTGCAGAGATACTTTGGGGATGAACAAATTTGTTGATGCTCTGAGCTGCATATGAAAATCTTCAATAGTTTGAGAGCTGGGCTACTAGGGAGTTCTGCCCTGGAGCAGGATGGTGGGGCTCAAAGCTTCAGCTGCATGGGAGGCACTGCCAGTGTTTCGGGTTTCAGGAAGAATGAAACTGCAATCCTAAGTGTTGGCAGGCTTATGTAGGACTGAAGCTCCTAGACTCTTGCTCCACTGGGTAGAAATCCCTGGCTCCATCCCCCTACTTCAGCGCAGGAGCCCTGAGCTCCACTCCCTTCCCCCACCTCAGTCTAGTAGGTAGAGAGTGGAAGGAGTGCGAGGGGCTCTGCGAACTACATTTTAGCTGTAAAAGAGCCTCACATGGCTTGTGAACCAGTTTGACTATCTCTGATATTTAGTACACAGGTAGGTAATGGAAATCTCTCAGAATATAATACAGCAATGGTCACCAACCAGTCCATCGCGATCAACTGGTTGATCTCAGAGGCACTGACAATTGATCTTGACACAGTCAGTTCCCAGCCTGTCCCCCTCCCTCCCCCCCCGCTCCCTCTCACCTGTAACAAGGAGCCTGCACTAGTGTTACAGCCTCCTGCCCTTCACAAAATTGGAGCCAGCACCAGCTTCCTGCGGGGGGGGAGGGGAGGTCCCGAGGCTCTGTGCCAGATCCAGCTTGTTAGGAAGTGTGCACACTGCTCCTCCCCTCCTCCCCACAGCAGCGCACGTGCTTCCTTATTTTCCCTTCCTTCCTCTCTGCTCTGGGGAGGTAGGGTCAGGAAGGGAGGTGAGGCTAACATGGTGGCAGAGGAGCCGGACTTTGAGCAGCTGGATTACTTAAAGGAGTGGCACATGCGCTTCTTCCAGTGCTGCCTGCAGATCCTGCTCAAGAGATACTCGTTCCTGGAGACCCCCAGGTACTGGCCAAGCTGCTCCTGCCTCCTTTACCTTGGCTAGAGACCCACCAGAACCCTGCTCCTATGCCCTGCCCCCTGGCCAGATACCTGCCTGCCCCCTGGCCATACACCTACCCCCAGCTTGCTCCTGCACCCTACCTCCCACCCAGATTCTGTACCACCACCCTATTCCACTCACTCACAGCTCTGTCCTGCACACTGGACCCCTCATTTTTGGCCCCAATCCAGAACCTAGGGGGACCCACAAAATCCACTAACTCTGGAACCCCAGAAGAATTAATCTGGCCTGAGGCCTTGAACCCCAGTCCTACCTTCATTACTCCTCCTCCTCCTCCCCCCATGGGGCTGGAGTGCCAGGGGAGTGAGGTGTCTCAGTTGGGGCTACATCAGTGAGGGCTGGGTTTTTGTTGGAGGGGTTGTCTTTTTTGCATCTCACTTGTGTGCTACCTGATTGATTTTTTTTTCTGTGGGTCAGTAACCCTGACCCAAAAAAGGTTCTCTGCCCCTCCCATAAATAAATACAATGTTGAAACCTTTTGTGTTGGACACAATATATTATTTAAAAATGAAGCCTGGCCAACAAGCCCCCAATTGGGGCCAAGCCCCCATCTGGCTGAAGAATTGTAACGCTCCTGCACTCCCCACACCCAACACTGAGCCCCTCACAAACCTGAACCCCCCACATCCACAGTCTTCTACCACAACTCTCCTGCACCATCCACACACTGCAAACCTGAGCCCATCATACACCCAACCCCCCTGCCCTGAGTCCCTCATACAGCCCAACTCAAACTCCTGCACCCCCACATCCACAAGCCTGCAGCTTGCTCAGCTCCCCAACCCTCCACCTGATCCCAACACTGTCGAGCCTGGAACCCCCTTGAGTCAGCATCCCCTGCACTCAAATTCCCTCCCAGAGCTTGCACCTCTCATCCCTTCATACCTCCTGTCTCAACCCAGTGAACGTGAGTAAGGGCTGGGGACAGGAAGTGATGGAAAGGAGGGGAATGGAGAGGGCAGGGCCTCAAGGAAGGGATGGGGTAGATCTTGGCTAGACTTGACATTTAAAAAGTGATCTTGGGTGTAAAAAGGTTGGAGACCACTGTAATACAGTGTAGATTTAGATCATTTTTTTTGTCACAATAGGTAATTTAAATATTCAAAATGCAATAGATTAAACTGCATAATTATCACTCAAGTTGCTACTCTAGAAAATGAATCAAAACAATTTTAAAGCTATACCCAGCTTGCTCAGTGTGAGAGTTCTTATGGCTGCAAGACATTGAAAAACATCTCTTTATAGATTGAGACTCATTTATAACTTATTAAAAAAGAATAAAATCTGCTTTCCCAGGCTTGTTGCTTTTTACCTGGTGTCTTGCTAAAAGATGACTATGTTGCTGTCTTTTTGATCAGATATTGTTCTTGGAAATATCTTCCTGGGCATGTGTGTGCTGGAAAAGGGTAGCGTTAGGGATGAGGAAGGAGAAGAAATGCCTTGTATTGGATGATAACATGTTATGTTGGGGAAAAATCAGCATGGTTTCTGTAAAGGGAAATCATGCCTCACTAATGTACTAGAATTCTCAGAGGGGGTTAACAAGCATGTGGACAGGGGGATCCAGTGGATCTAGTATACCTAGATTTCCCAAAAACCTTTGACAAGATCACTCACCAAAGGCTCTTAAGCAAGATAAGCTGTTATGGGATAAGAATGAAGGTCCTCTCATGAACTGGTTACCAGATAGGAAACAAAAAATAGGAATAAATGGTCAGTTTTCAGAATGGAGAGGGGTAACTAGTGGTATCCCACAGGAGTCTGGACTAGGCCCAATTCTATTCAACATATTCATAAATAATCTGGAAAAAGGTAATCCGAGCTGGCAAAATTTGCAGATGATACTAAACTGCTCAAAATAGTTAAACCCAAAGTCAACTGTGAAGAGCATCAAAAGAGTCTCACAAAACTAGATGACTGGGCAATAAAATGGCAAATAAATTTTAATGTTGGTAAATGCAAAGTAATGCATATTGGCATAATCCCAACTATACATCTAAAGTGATGGGGCTCTAAATTAGCTATTACTATTCAAGTGAGAGATCTTGAAGTCATTGTGGATAGTTGTCTGAAAAAATCCTATGTGCTGCAGCAGTCAAAAAAGCAAACAATGTTGGGAATCATTAAAAAGGGTTAGAGAATATCTTATTGCTCATATATAAATCCATGGTATGTCCACATCTTGAATACTGCTTTCAGATGTGGCCGCTTCATTTAAAAAAAGATACCTTGGCTTCTGTCATGAACAGGGGGAGTGCTGACCAGCACCCAGTGACTAAGGGGTTAACGCAGGTACCTAGCAAAGGTGTTGGCCAGGGGGGCTGATAGAGCCAATTGATAAGAGGCTTGAAATTTGAATTGGATATAGATTTCCTGCCCACTTTCTTTGTGTGGGAGGGTTAACACCAATAGTTGAGACACACACAATGATTTAAACTGAGGCAGGACTACCATGCCCCCTCCCCCCCCCCCCCAATGGAATTCAGGGCATGGGAGCGGACTAAACAAAGAGAAAATTAGAAGTGAGTACCAGGGAAATGTGAGTCCAGTCACATTCAGGGTAATTTTTCTTTATTTTGTGGTTTGGTTTGAACAGCTGTGTGTGTATCTATGCCTCCCCTCCCCTTTTACCATCTAAGCATTGGGCCAGAGCTGTTCTCTGATTTTTTTTTAATTTGTTTTCCTTAGTTCTGTACATCTAGCAATCAAGTATGCTTATCTTTTGTATTGTAATAAAAATAACTTATTTTAAGGTGGTGATTTGATTTTTGTGTCCTGGAAGGTCTGTCAGCATGTCTCTGACTGAGGGGTCAGCTACCTCAGACTGCATCTTGTTTATCTCTTTTCTTTTTCAAGCTCTTTTGGGGCAAAAGAGCTTGGGATACCCTTGGGGGTGGTTTGAAGTGTTCACCCCTGTTTTTTTAGGGATCAAAAAGCACTTGATTGTGGCAGCAAATTCCCCAAAATCTGTGTATTAGGATTTTGGGGGGGAAGTTTTTGCAACCAGTGCCCGTAGAGGCAAGGTTTTGGAGCTCTTGGGGGGGCCCCCCACCCTTCTGCATTTGTAGTACCAGAGTGGGGAGCAGCTTTGGAAAAAGTTCAGAGGCAACAAAAATTGTGAAGGGTTTGGAACAGCTGCCATATGAGGAGAGATCCATAAGACAGGGACTTTTCAGCTTAGAAAAGAGGAGACTAATAGTGAATGAGAGGTCTATAAAATCATGACCAGTGTGGAGAAAGTAGATGAGGAAAAATTATTTACTTGTTCCCATAATGCAAGAACTAGGGGTCACCAAATGAATTAGGTAACTGGTTTAAAACAAACAAAAGGAGGTATTTCTTCATACAATGTACACTCAAACTGTGGAACTCCTTGCCAGAGGATGTTACGAAAGCCAGGATTTTTCACAGGGTTCAAAAAAGAACTAGATAAATTCATGGAGGATAGGTCCATCAGTTGCTATTAGCCAGGATGGGTAGGAATGGTGTCCTTAGCCTCTGTTTGTCAGAAGCAGGGGTGCGTAATAAGGGAGGGATCACTTGATGACTACCTGTTCTGTTAATTCCCTCATGGACACTTGGCATTAGCCACTGTTGGAAGATAGGATACTGGACTAGATGGACCTTTGGTCTGGCCCAGTTTGGCTGTTCTTGTGTTCTTATGATCCATTTTGGCAATTAAGGAATTGTATTTGCACTCTCTGAAAAGAGTTCCTGTCCAATTCCTAATCAAAACAACAGTAAATACGGAGGGGATTCTTATTCTTGGGAACTGCAAAGAGATTATTCTTAAAACTCCAGCAGTGGCAGTGAGGACATTCTTCTGTCTACATATACACACTGGACCTCTCTGGTCCGGCATCATTGGGACCTGACAGGTCCTGAACAAGAGAATTTGCTGGACCAGGGGAGGACTTCTGCCACCGGCCCCAAGCCTATCATCTGCTGCTGGCAGGCTGCCCCAGAAGGCAACCCTGCCTCCCCTTGGTTCCCCCACCCCAGCTGGGCTGCTTGCCCAGCTACTGCTGGCTCCCTGGGCAGCACAGGCTATGACTTCTGCCGCAGGGCTCTGTTCCTATGCAGCTGGAGCAGCCATGGGCCTGGGGCTTTGACCCCGTCCCTGTGCAGCCCCAGCTCTGGCCCTGCACAGCCAGGGGAAGCTGCGGGGCTCTGAGCCCTGTACCAGCTCTGGGCTCCTGGGGGCTGCTGGAGAGCTCTGGCCCTGGTCCTGTGCTGCCCCCAGCTAGGCTGCTGACTCTGATGTCCTGCCTGGCTGGCCCTCCTGCCCTTAGGTTATGGGTGTGTCTGCTCCAGGAGCATCCGTAGTCCTGCTGGACCAGAGAGTCCCAGATTTTGGAGGTATAACCTGTGGATTTTGAATTACTGAGAAGTAAAATTCTAAATGTTAATTTCCTCTTTTAAACAACAAAAGATACATTCTTCAGACTTGAAGTTGTTCTGTTCCAGAACAGTAAGCAACCGTGTGTAATTTCAGGCGAGAAATAGCAGACTTTGAACAGCAGAAAACAAAAGAATTGGCTCGGATAGAAGAAGTGAAAAAGGAAGAAATGAGAAAACTGCAAAAAGAGCGTAAAATTTTTGAAAAATACGCCACAGCAGCTAGAGCAATGCCAGATAAAAAGGAACGTGATGAAATTCAGGTAAGAAAAATCTAAATTGTTTCAATCTTTACAGTGAACTTCCAAAGTGCACAATTGTGAAAAGAGGAATTCATAGTCTGTTAATTGAGGGGGTTGATAAGAGAGAATATATAACCAAACTAGACCAAAGAATCTGGCATCTATCAGTTCCCATTCTGAAAATCAAAGGCTTCGCATAAGTGTCATTTTGCTTAAAAAAACCCAACAACCAAACAACCCACTACTGAAGAATGTTGTCCTTATGTCAGACCCCATACCAAAAAAGGTACAGAATGGTACTAACAAATAACATGACATCAGATCAATAAACCTAAATCAAGTTATAAAATATTACTGTAATATGTATGTTGCAAACAAATGCATTTACCATAGTGAACTGAATGGAATTTGTATCAAGCATTATTCTGTCCATAAACTGTGCTTATTATGCAGTGATTATCTCATAACAGATGCTGTTTATAATGTATCTTATGCATAAAGGTGCATTTCCATTGTGTTTAATTATATTGCTGTGAACAAGATAAGATTTGTTAGACCCTGCTAGGGTATATAGCACTTATTGTTGCTAAAATACAGTTTATTGTAATCTTGGTATCATATGGCTATCTTATTTTCTTTCAGAATTTTAGGTTTCCTTTTTAATATCTTACTATAGTTATTGTTGGCTAATTCAAGCTAAATTAAACCAGTAAGCACTAGGGTTGCCAGGCTGCCTCTGTATTGAGTCGGACAGCCTGGGATTTTCACCTCCTGGCTGGGGAAAAAATCAGAAAGTACTAGACATTTTAGTAGTACTAAAAAAATCAGAAAATACCAGGCATTTTCTGAATTTTTTTTTACCGGACAGGAGGCGAAAAATATCGAACTGTACAGTTCAATACCGGACACTTGACAACCTTATTCATTACTAATACAAAGTAACTCCTGTCTTTAGGAAAAAAAAACCCACTTCCTGCCCTTCATACAAAGAACACTTCACTTGTTTTGGGTTCACTGACTTCTGTGCTGTCATTGCTAATTAAATATTTCTATTTTCTTTAGTCTGTGTTTTAATACAAGTCAGTCATTTTCTGCTGTATCATCTTACAAACAACTGATGCTTACTTTTCTAAGGCTTTAAAACAGAAGCTTGCAGACTTGCAGGAAGACTTAAAGCGAAAAGAGGCAAAATGGTCAACTGCTCATGGTCGTCTTAGAAACCAGATAGAAACCTTAACAAAGGAGAACACCGAGTTAAGGGAAGAGATCAAAATCATGGAAAGATTTCGTTTAGAAGTTTGGAAGAAAGCAGAAGCTTCTGAAAGCAGCAGGAAAGCTGAAAGTTCTAGAATTAATTTGAAGAGAGCTGAGTCTATAGTACGTTGTGCTTGTTTTGAGGTATTTTAAGCTGACTTTGCAGATATGAGTTGTGTTTTGGCCATTGATGTTTTTCAATTGGTACTCAAGATCAGCTGAATGTTTCGTTTAATTTAATTTAATGGAGCTATATTGGTATTTATAAGACATAGTACACTGCTGTTGACTTCTACTGCCCCTATAAACCTGGATCTTCACTGTGTGCATGGTACCATGCTCTCCAGGATCTTGCTCATGCAAACAGAGTT
The DNA here is from genome assembly GCA_019425775.1 of Rafetus swinhoei. Taxonomy (NCBI): domain Eukaryota; kingdom Metazoa; phylum Chordata; order Testudines; family Trionychidae; genus Rafetus; species Rafetus swinhoei. Next base: position 44,009,173 of record CM033437.1, on the reverse strand, counting down.
ATTTTGGAGTCCTACAGGGAAATCAGTTGAAATTAATTTGGTACCTTTGCACTCTAAGTATTAGCTAATGAAACCAGCAAGTCTTCACTGAATGATTTCACAGACTATTAAAACTTAACCTAATATAAAGATGAGTATACTTATCCCTGTTTAACTACACCACAATAATTGTGGGGTTGTGCATGGTAAGGAAGCAGAGGGATGAGGAGTACAGTTAGTCTTTATTCCCTTCACAATACACTTTAAAACTGAGTAATTAAGTAATTGCTATTAAAAATTAAGGACAGGTGGTCTATGTTGATGGATGCTATTGCATAGTAATAACATTGCTGAATAAACTATTGTTAAACTAAACAAATTCTTGATTATGTATTTTCAGAGTCCGCCAACTAGACTGCAAAAAAGCCAGATTCTGTCTCCAGTTCCTCAAATAGAAAAGAGCAGCAAGAAGAATGGCAAAGGTTATTCACCAGGCAAAGGTATAAACATTTATTCAATTAGGCAAAACCTATTAATTCTTTGAAAGAATATTGCCAGTTTTAATGCAGTTGACAGTTTGCAGCGATTGACCATCAGTAGTATCTTTATTTTCCAAAGGCAATGCACGTATTGAATAATCCAAAAGCATAATGCACATAAATGTTTAAAAGTCAGACTTAATGGTCTGATAAATAATAAATATATTTTTGGATAAGATTGTGGAGAAAGTGGTGGACACAGCTCCCTCAGTACGTAGACGTGTCCCTGATGTCTTTCCCAGTCTGGGTACAGAACTGGGTATGGTCCAGAAACTGTGTTGGTCAGTGATCTCCTGGCAATGGTTGGAAATCAGGTATCTCTGCTAGTAGTATTAGGTTTATCAGCTGCCTTGGATACTGTTCTGAATAACAGGCAATGTTCTCTTACTTACAGACTTAGTGGGAGTTCATGGGACTGCTCTTCAATGACGTTTTTTTTTTTTCTCTCTGAGAAATCCCAAATAAGTAGTTTAAGAGCTGTTCAGAAATTGCCTCAAATGTAGGCACTGTGCAACACTCTTTCTATCACCTCCTGTTCAAGATAGAAACAGGGCTATTAGGCAAGTTAGGAAGAAAGCATAAGGTGTGTTCTCAGTGTACTGATGGCACTGAAATGCATGTCTGTCTTGTTCAACTCGGATGATGTAACTCAGCTAGCTTCTAGTTAAGAATGGGCCATGGATGACTGTGACCTGGCTGCTTAGTCCAAACCAGAATAAGATGAATGTAAGGGTGACAGGGAAGCAGTTGGAGATAATTAGTCCCTTTTGATTTGAGGGAATATATTCACCATTAGTTACTAAGATTTGAATTTTAGGAGTGATGATTTTTTTTTTTTTTTTTAAAAAGATCCCAGCTGTTTGATTATCCCATAGCAGTAACCCTTGTGTGTGGTGTTTTTTAACTTTTGCATCTGGCTAGGAGGCTGCAGTCTTTCAGATGTGAACCTTGCTGCTGTCTGCAGTAGTATTAATGAAAGCATAGATATGTGCACATCATCAGTTAAATCTTCAAAATCATTCAAAGAACGAAGCTGGTAGAGAACAGAATAGGGATGTGAAAGTGTAACTGTGTACACCATGGGTTCCCAAACTGGGGCCGTGAAGAAATTCCAGGGTGGGGTGTGAGGTCACCCAGGGCAGGCCCCCCCCCCCAATCAAGTTTTGCTGCCCCAGTCAGTTTTTTTGTTTGTTTGTTTGGTTTTTTTTGTTTTTGTTTTGGCTCAACAAGTTTTGCTATTTTTTGGGGGGAGGAGGGGGGCGTGAGGGTTTTTCAAAAATCAAAAAGGGGGTGTGATGCCGAAAAGTTTGGGAACCACTGGTGTACACAGTTAACCTATGAGCCTGTGCTCATTGGTTAACCTTCGCTGTTACACGCAGGCTCCCAGTATGCATTGGGAGCTGGCATGTACTGGCTCTCAGGGAGCCACCTGCCCCTCCCGTGCTGCTGACTGTATCAGAGGTAGCAGTACGGGGGAGGGGAGAAGCAAGTTGGAGCCGGTGCGTGTGGGGAGCCAGCTTAAAAGCTGTCTCCCTGCATGTACCGGCTCCCAGTGAGTCACCTCTCTGCTTCCCCCATGCTGCAAGGGCACACTGTAGGGTTTTTAGAAAAGGATTAGAATGGGTTTCCTATAAAGCAAAAGGGGTAGAAAGGAGTCTTGTCCTTTTTTTTTTTTTAATAAAGATGTTTTGCTGGCTGAATTTCTAGTGGAATAAAATATATGAGGTAACACACTTAATTGCATATTAATTCTACTTGAGTAGCTGAAGATACTGATTTCAAGCTAATACTGCACATGAGGTATGCAGATATCCAGTATAGTGGGGTGGGCAATAATTTTAGATGGGGGGCTACTTCACTAACTTTTGAAGTGGCCCTGGGCCACCCTAAAGGGGCAGGGGCCTTGGGTAGAAGGGGTGGAGCCAGGACATTTCCATGCTCCCTCAACTATAGACCTTGATTGGCCTGGGGGAGCATGTGAAGTCTTTGCCCCCGCCTTCCTCCTGCCTAGAGATTTTCCAGCTGTTCTGAACATCTGGTGGCTCCCTCTAGGTACCTGCACCCCTGGAAGTGGGAGGAAACTTCACGTGCTCCCCTCCCCACCCCTAAGACAATCAGGACCTGGGGGCGGGAGGAGCACAGGAAGTCTCTGTCCCTGCCCTGCAAGTGGCGTGTGGCGCTGAGTGGACTCGTCCACTCTAAGTACCATGCACCCCTTGCAGGGTGGGGGCAAGGAGCGAGAGAATCGCGCACTCCCCTTGCCCCCAGACCCTGATTGTCCTGAAGATGGGGAAGTGGCAGGGCATCCGGGGGCCAGATTCACCCACTTGTCAGGTCGGATCCAGCCTGCGGAGACCCCTTTGCCCACCCTTGCAGTATAGCATACCTATCATTCTGATCTTTACACTTGCTCGTAACACTCAACTGCTTCTTGACTGCTGAGATTATGTAAAATTAACTATTTTTTATAATTTTTATTTGAACAGGAAAGCCTTTTAGAAGGCCTAAATCAGCACCTGTTAGTGATGGGAGTAACTTTGACAAGACAATGATGACACTAGAAGACTCCTCTAGGACTTTTATGATAGACAACATTCTGGTACAGGACTTACTGTCTTGACTTGATTCAAAATAATAGAATAATACAATTATCTGTGTAATACAAATGTGCAGCCTGAAAAGAGATTTGTGGAACGTCATAGGAAGACTAGATAATTTTCAGCAATTACTACAATATTAAAACAGATACGGCCCACTTGCTGCCACTTGCCCTTTCCAATAAGTTGTATCTAGCTTTTTCTCTAGGTGTTTTGCGTTGATGATTCCCTTGGCCATCCTTGCTCTCATGAGCTTTTAAAAAAAAGATAGGGGTGTCTTTGTCCCAGCCTCACAAAAAGGGAGGCTGATTTTAATATTGTCACATTATAGATTGCAATCCAGACCAGCTGAGGGACTGTCATCACCTGTGCCAACTTGGTGTGCCTCTTAATGCTTTGCTGCTGTAAGCTCCCAATCTGGGCCCATCACAGACAACATGCAGGTCTCATCTTAGGTGTATAGCTGCAGCTTGCCAGCATGATCTAGCTCACACCTGCCTAGGCTAACACTTGCAGAACATGATCCCAACATACGTCCAGTCCTGAATTTTCCCCCAAAACATGTTCTGTGCCCTCTTCTGGACAGTTCAGATATTTTAGGTGTTTTGCCCTTCTAAGGCAGGGGTGGGGAATGTTTTTTGGGGTGGGGAGGAGGAATTGCTGATGCATAGAAAAATCAGTCGGGGGCTGCACAGAAGTGAGAAGGAAAACAACCAAAAACCCTCACTGACGTGGTCCCCGACTGAGGAGAAAGACACTCCCATTTCCCTCGCACGCAAGAGCCTAGTAGATGTTTTGTGCTCTAGCCCTATGGTAGGGCAGTCATCGGAAGGGGGATGGGGGGCTGGGCTTGTGCACCAGCCAGGGCTCCCCAATGCTGGGGGTGTGGCTGAGCCTTGAGGGCCAGATTGAGGTAAACTGAAGGCTGTATCTGGCCCCGAGGTTCCCCACCCCTCCTCTAAGGGGATCAATATTCAAGTATTTGCTACATTTGTTAACCACACCATTTAGTTTAAAGAAAACACTGAATTAGTTTTGATCAAAGAATAAAACAAACTTAATTAAAGGGAGAGGTTTTATGTGAGTACAAGTATAAGGCATTAATGGAGAAATAGTTACCAGAGAAATAAAAATAAAATGCCTCATAGTACTAAAATTTAACACTCTAGACATTACACCACATCACATGTTCCCAGTAAATTGCTGACCAAAATTCCCAGGCCAGGATTTGCTCCCAAAGTCCAGAAGCTGTTTGTTTTGTCATCTTTGGTCAAAGAGTGAGAGGTAGATAGGAAGAGATCTTAGGGTGTTTTTGCCTCTCACTTTATAGTCCAGTCCCCCTTTGAAATGCATTTTCCTGTGGGTTACCCCTAAATAAAATTCATTCCTGCTGTGAGGTTAGGGTCTTGTGATGGTTTCATGCTGCAGTTTGCTAAGACGCAGATAAGTTTGTGGAGGGGGGTGAATACAGGATTGCATTCTGTCACGCTTGCTTACTAGAAAAATATTTTCATTTCAGGACATGTCCCCTACTGAAACATGTATGCCATCAGAGCCCCCTACTACTGTGTCTACAAGCAGTGAAGAAATACAGGAGGAAATTAACTATCCTGATGGAAAGGTAAGATCAAATTTTTTCTGAGAGGCTACAGAGAACAGACCTAGGCAGTGACCTCACTCTACCAGGGGAATTCATCTTAGTCAGGGCTGTATTGTGTGTCTCATTCATTTTCTATATGGGGCTAGTGATGAGTGTCCCCTTTCATTTGTGAGGCATTTAGAGTTCAAGATAAATGTTATAATCAGAATCCCTAAATCGCTATTTTATAAAATGTGTGTTGTAAACTGTTCCATACATACACATAGGATGGCTTCTTGCTTGAGTCTGATTGGAAATGACCTAAACCAGCCCCCCTCCCCTCCCAAAAAAGCCCACAAAGTTCTCAGTTGTTCCTTGTACCCTCCCATCTATCTGTTTGTTAAACTTCAAGTTCTCTGGGTCAGGGACTTTTTATTCTGTTTGTATAGCGCCTACCCTAAGGGTGTGTCTAGACTACAGGGTTTTGTCGACAAAAAGTGGACTTTTGTCGACAAAACTATACTTGCGTCTACACTGCCGCTGAGTTTTGTCGACGGCTGTAAACCTCATGCTATGAGGAATAACGCCTTTTGTCAACGGAGTTCTGTCGACAGAAGGCGTTATTGCATCTACGCTGTCCTTTGTGTCTACACTGTCATGTCGACAAAGCGGCTTGCTTTGTCAACAGAACTGGATGTAGTCTAGATGCTCTTTGTTGACAGAAGCTTTGTCAACAGTATCTGTCGATAAAAGCCTGTAGTCTAGACGTAGCCTATTAGTTGAAGTACATGACGACATTTTTTCCAAGTGCTGTATTACAAATAATATTTCTGACTTCTATGTGAAATAATGGTCATTGGGCCAGATGCCCATTTTAACAAGAATGTATATAATTAAAGGAAAAGAAAATAATGTATTTGCTTATTGGAGATATGGTTTGACACAGTGTGAAAAACTGTTTAATTGACGTGGTTGACAAATTCATAATGGTCAGTCCTAAATATTGCTTTCTGGTTCCTCAACAGAATCTCTAGTTGTATTTTCCTACTACTATTGGGTGAAACCAGACAGTGAAAAGTTAGGGAAATTCACAATTGGATGCGAAGAGCAAACTTTGAATTCTTTGAGAGCAAAGATTTGTCTTAAATTCTGGGCAAAAGTCAGACAAATATTCATCTGAATGCTGGTTTGCCTATCAATAGCTAGAACTCTGTCAAACTGCTAAAAAGGCCAAATTTAATTTTAAATGAAATTTTTCTAAAGTTAGTTAATATAGTTTAATTGCTGAACATCTACTTCTATGTAATATACCTTTTAGGTTGAAAAGATTTTAAAAAACGGCTGCCATCTTCTATTTTTCCCGAATGGAACACGAAAAGAAGTGAGTTTGGATGGAAAGACAATAACTGTAACCTTCTTTAATGGGGATGTGAAACAGGTTATGCCAGATCAAAGAGTGGTATGTATCCAATTTATCTTTCTAACAGTTTATATGGCCAGATTTTTTTAAAGACACTTACAATCTGTTCTTCTCTACAGATTTACTATTATGCAGATGCCCAGACAACTCATACTACGTACCCTGATGGGTTAGAGGTTTTGCACTTCTCAAATGGGCAAATAGGTAAAAACTATGAACCTTTCATCTGTATTCTTTAATGTTTATATAAAAACTTCAGTTATTTTGAAACAAAATGTATATATTTTAACAGAAAAGCATTACCCTGATGGAAGGAAAGAAATTACTTTTCCTGATCAAACTATTAAGAACTTATTTATGGATGGGAGAGAGGAAAGCATTTTCCCAGATGGCACTATTGTTCATGTGCAGAGGTAAATTTTTATTTTAAATATAACCCATAGATTCCTACACAATACAAGGGGAAAAGAGTCCTTGGCACAATGATGTTCATCCATCCTTTCTTGAATACTCATTTTCTGCATACAGTGCTCGTTGTCAAGTTAAGATGGATTATATAAGAGATGAAAATGAATATTTGTATTTCTGTGAGGTAGATCCACCTTCAGCTCTCAAGAAGCTTACAGTTGAAAATGTTTGATACATCTTGTCTGACATAGTATAAAATGCTACATTTCTTCTGAATAATGTATTTATATGAAGTAATCTTTTAAAAGACAGATGTCCAAGCATCCATTTTTTAAAATCGCATAACCTAATATAGGCCCTGAATCAGGAAAGCACATTAGCATATGCTTAAATACTTTTCCTGCATTAGAGAAATTCTGTTTGGGCCTTCCAGTGCTTTCGGTAGGATGGTAAGCTGTATTCTATACCTAGAGTTAACTAAACCAAGAATAAATGTTCCAAAAATGCATGCTACTAATGATTTACGTACTCTTACTTCTCAGCAATCTCTGCCTCTCCTTCCTTGCTTAAACTCTTAAGACAGTCTCTGAAATTTTTAAAACTGCCTTCAGAATGCAGCTTTAGTAGTGTTTAAAATGAACTGCAACACTAGTGATCAGCTGAGATGGTATTTAACTATGTGATTTAATGAAAGTTCTTTATGGCTACAAAGTTCTGGAAAAATAGTATATGCTCTTTTGAGAATCTTTACAAAGTTTGTACATTCAATAAAATCTCTGCCTACTGTTAGTATGGTGTTGAAATTTCAGTTTAAGGCTGGCCTTATCAATCTATGTACAGTGCCTTTTGTATATTTTATGTTCATTTCATACAGAGATGGAAGCAAAACTATAGAATTTAACAATGGTCAAAGAGAGCTGCATACATCACAGTTCAAGAGACGTGAATATCCAGATGGCACTGTCAAGACTGTATATGCAAATGGACACCAGGAAACAAAATATGTCTGTGGGAGAATAAGAGTTAAGGACCAGGATGGTAATGTTATAATGGACACCAAGTTATAATCTATGACTTATGAAACTATTGTAAGCATCTATCACATGTAGCAAAAGCATGGAAGTGTATATTTGTTTAAAAAAAATCTCTACCCAATGTAAATTTTGTACATAATTTGTTTTTGATTGTCTAAAATAAATTTATTTTTATGATAAACAGTGACACTGAGATGTCTCTGACTTGCTCTATCAAAAGGGGTTATTTTGATAAATTTCAATCTGCTTTCATATGTGAGATATCTAACTACTTCCTAATTTTTCTTTCAAGTAGCATACATCTAATTAATTATCACTAGATGCAGTAAATCTTGTTCATGGAAGAAACCAAGTGCTGTTGTAAACTATAGGAGTTGCTATCTAAAGTGATTAAAATCTTCTGCCTGAGGACTCAAGGAGACTTTATATTAAACGTGGAAGAGAGATGTTAAACTAGTTGCCAGCTGGTAAGGTTTTTGGTGTTACAAGCTCCTAACTAGCTAAGAACATAAGACCTAAGCTGCACGTTATGCTGCAAGACCAGCTGAAGCAGAATCTAAGCATCAGTGGTGCTTATCACTTTATTTGGGAAGCATGTGAAATGTGAACCTAGTATTTGTTGATACTTGGGATTTATCAAATGGACTTGTTGCATGGCCAGAAGAGGCTGATTACAGCAACCTGAGTTCAAGTTATGTCTTATGTCCCTAGGGGTGCTCCTGAGTGCATGCATGCTTGTGCACACTCAACTGGGCATGTTACATAGTGTCTACAAACTCATGCTTGCACAAAGCAGCTCCAGCTGCTCAGAGAGGAGCATCCAGGGAGGTACAAACCTGCTGCCACTCAGTTCCTTAACTATGAAGCTAAATTCCACAGCAGAGGGGAAGGAGAGCAGGAGGTTTAGCCCCTAGGAAGAAAACATTTCAAAGATCCCGGCACCAGAGATCTTCACAGCAGTGGTCGGTTGGGCCATGCATGCATGGTAGATGTTCTGAGGTGTTAACACCTAACACATCATGTGCTTGTTCCTTCTCTACCCCGTCAAGAATCTGGATTCCGAAGTGGGGGGGGGAGGAGGGTGAGTTGTGGAGTACCCATAAGGACACGCCTCTCGAAGAAACATCATTACTGCACAACGTGAGTAACTTTAAGTGGTGTCCCTGTGAGTTACTGTATTGTCCTGTATTGAGTGGAAGAGAGCGCCGCTAGACTGACTGCTGTGCCAAGAATTGGGCTGGAGATGATTGCATAATGTTTTGCGAAGGATGTGCTCTGAGGTCCAGGTAGCAGCCCGGCAGATGTCTACTAAGGGGACATTATGCAGAAAGGCATCTGAGGTCACTGTGGCTCAAGCAGAGTGAGTCCTTATATTGGCAGGGGGTGTTTTGTCATGGATGGTGTAGCAGGTGTTATACATGTGGTGATTGCAGCATCCTTCAAACATTCAGCTATGGAAATGAATAGCTTTTGTGATTTGCAGAACAGCTTCATTCTATAATGTAAAAAGCAATAACTTGTCAGACCTACAAAGTGCAGGGTGGCTTTATGGGGGTCCTTGTGTGGTTTGGGATGGAATACTAGTAAGTTTATGGATTTATTTAATATGAAAGGCCCATTTTGGTAAGAATGCTGGGTGTGGTCACATCTCGATTTTTGTCTTTGAACCCCCTTACGCTATTATCAGCCCTGAGAGCTTTAATCTCATTAACTCATCTGGCCGATGTTATAGTTACTAAAAAGGTGACCTTCATTGACGTGTAGTAGTAAGCAGGTAGCTAAGGGTGGTTGAGTGAGGGTTTTGAGGACAAATAGATTTCATGATGGGATAGGCTGTCAGACTGGAGGGTAGACATTTTGGATGCCTGTCAGAAACCATCTGGTGAGTAGGTTTGCAAAAATGGAAAAATCCATCTACTTTTTATGAAAGGCTGTAATGTCAGCATGGTGGACATTTAGTAAGCTGAGCACAAAGCCTGACTGTTTAAGTTCAAGAATGTAGTCCAGTATGATTGGGAGTGATGTTTCAGTAGGGAGGAGTTGTTTGCGCTGGCACCAGAGAGAGAATCTTTTCCACTTATGGAGGTAAATATTTCTTGTGGTGGATTGATGGCTATTTAACAGGCTGTGTTTTATTCCCTGTGAGCAGGTTACTTCTTCATGTTGGAATCACAGAAGAGCCAAGTTTTGAGGTGAAGCGACAGCCGCACCTACAGAGGCAGCAGTGGAGGGGAGAGGGGGGAAGGCTGTTTGTTGCAGTGACTAATCACATCTATCACCAGGGAGTTGAGTTGTGGATGTGAAAATGGGAAGTTCATGTCTTTGTCAGCCCTTTCCTTGGTTGGTGGTGACGGAGAATTATAATCCGAGGGTTTGTATGGGGACCCAAAACCCCTACCAAATCAATTCCAGACACCCTTCTTAAGCAACCAGCTTTATTCAGGAATGCATTCCAGGGCAAAAATCTCCAGGATACTCAGGAAAAGTTTCTGCAACTTCCCAAACAAAAGGAAATGTCTTTTGTACTACCTAACATGGTAATTACCCCTTTTCCACTGACCACTTACAATTGCATGCATATACAGGTCATGCCCCTTTGCACCAAATTCCCTCCAATCATTATCTGTCCCCTCACAGTCCCTTTGCAGGCCTTACAACAGGTTCAAACCAGTTTCACCTATCCCCTTCTTTTGTATACCTGTGTTCAAGCACGTACCTCTTTACAAAGACCAGACTTAACATCCAGGTCACACAGAGGTCATACTATCAACAAATTAAGTTTATCCTTCAGTGGTGCTGAAGCAGGAGTTTGTCAGAAATTCTTTGTGGGCTCCATAATGGCTTCACCTGTGAGGAAGGTGATCTTAATCGCTGTTGTTGATTTGTAGTATTTTTGCAGTAGCTTTTTTTTTTTTTTAACCTGCTACAGTAGGATCTGTTGGTTCTCTGCTACTCTCAAATAATTCCTGGAATTGTTTGTGGTCATCGGTGGGTGCTGGGGCTGTTGAGGAGGAATTGTGTATTTGGGAAGCTTCCTCCTGAACATCCAAAGCCTCATTCTGTTCCTGTGCAACTTCCTTGTGTAATTACAAGGGTGGGATGGTTGGTGCGGATGGGGGTGTCCACTGTACTGGGGTAAAGGAGCAGTGTATTGACTCTGATAGCTGGTCCATGAGTTCCATGGAGCCCAGTGCATCGGGTAAGGCAGGGGCAGAAGTGGCCGTACCAAGGTTGCACCTGTGAAGCATGGCGGGGGCTTCACTTGCGGTGTGTACCAGAGTGGCCTCTGCTTTTAGAGAGGAATGCTGGGAGGAGAAAAGACTTCTGTGATCATCTGCTTCTCATTCACTGTGGCTAGAGGAAGGAGAAGGCGATAATGGAGAGCACTTTGATGCTTGGCCTGGTGACTGTTCAGTGCTAACTGGCAGGGACTGCGGTACTGAGGAGACCACTATGTCCCTTTGGTGGAGAAACTCAGGGAGTGATGGTATGATCAGAGCTGGTGCGGAGCTGCAGTCTGATCTAATCAGTGCAGTTGGTGCTGTGCTAGGCCTGGCTGTCAGTGCTAAGTAGAGGGTCTGTGCCAGTGGTGGTAGCATTGATGGGCTGCCACTTGCAGTGCTGAGCTCTGTGCCAGAGTCGTTGGTGCAGTGGAGGAGAATGATGGTCTTGATTCAGACATTGTGCATGTAGGCTCCGAGGAAGCCTGTACCAGTGTGGTGCCAGCAGTGCCCAGAGTGTCATATGTACTCTCTGTAAGATCTCGGCACTGAGGTTAAGGATTTGGCTAGGGAAGCTCTGTTTGCAAGACTCTAGAGCTGGAGGCATGCTAGCTAACTTCCTGACATTTTTGAAAGTCAAGGCTTTGGTATCAGTTGTGGTCTTGCATGAAGCCTCTAAGGATCTCTTGAGAAGGCGGTAGGGATTTCTCCATTAAGATAATTTTGACATTCCCTGTCATAAATGATCCTTGCCTTCAGATTGCTGTAGTGTGAGCATTTTTGGGGAACGGGTGTGTCCCCTAAGCAGCAGATACAGGAGAAGTGGTTGTCAGAGACAGGTATTGGTTCACGACAGGAGTTGTACCTCTTGAAGCCTGGAGAGCCCAGCATGTTGTCCATCAGGCATTTTTAGTCATGGGGTAGGAGTGACTGCCCAATATAGAGGGGGGAAAAAACCTTACTCCTAGCTATAACTATAAAACTAAAGGTGGGAGAGGGAAAAGGAGGAGGGAACTAAGGGTTGTGGGGTTTTTTTGAGGAAAAACAAGGTCTGGGGGTATCAGCTAACTATCTAAGGGTACATTAAAATTATAATTCTAATTTTGTTTTTCAGAGGCATGAGAAGCTTTGCTGTGGCGCTCAGTCTACAGTCACGGACAGTAGAGAAGGAACTGAGGTGGGTCAGGCCATCTGCATGTTAAGCGCTGACACCTCAAAACTGCTACTATGCATGCAGAGCCTAACCGACTACTGCTGTGAAAATATCTGATCTCGGGTGTTGGGACAGACTGACACCTAGAGTACAGTAAGGATGTAAACGACTAATCGACTATCTGATAAGCATTTGCTTGTCGGATAGTCAACAGTCTAGTAATTGACAATCATCTAGATAGGGTAATATCGTAATTTGGTTTTTGCGTAAGTGAGCCGTAACTACTGCAAGTACTTTTGAGAATACTTGAGATGCGGTCGAGAGACTGAATGGTGGCACTCTATATTGGAAATGTCTGTCCTTTATTATAAAACGAAGGAATTTTCTGTGTGACGTGTGGATTGATATGTGGAAATAAGCATCCTAGAGGTTGAGGGTAGACAGCCATGCTCCAGGGCAGGTATAATTGTAGCCAGGGTAACAATCTTGAAGCGTTGGTATTTGACATAGCGGTTGAGTTTCCTGAGATCCAGTATAGGTCTCCATCCCCCCCCGACTTCTTGATGGTAAGGAAATAATGTGAGTAGAAACACTTGCCCCTGTGTTGTTTCAGTACCTCTTTGATAGCACCTAGGGTAAGAAGGTGCTCTGCCTCTTGAAGGAGCAGGCTCTCATGAGAGGGGTACCTGAAGAGGGAAAAGTAGGGGTGGGAGGGTGGGGGGACAGTTGTGAATGGAATGCAGTAACTGTTTTTTACGATTTCCAGCACCCATTTGTCGGCGATGTTTGATCAGGTTGGATAGAAGTTGGCTAGTATGTTGCCCAATAATGTTGATGATTCTGGCTGCTGCCTTGGAAATATTGGGTATTGGGGTAGTCAGACCCTCGACTAGGACTTCAAAACTGTTGTCTGGATGTCTATAGTTGCTGTGCGGATGACTGCTCTGACGTCGGGTCTGTTGTTGTCATACGGTCATTGTTGGACAAACGACAAAGGTCTGTATCTTTGTTGGAATGATCTATTCTGTTTCCATCTTATACTAGGTTCCTGGATGCCCAATGTTCTGAGTGTGGCCCTTGAATCCTTCAGGGTATGGACGGACATGTTTGTGGACTCTGTGAAGAGTTTTGTACCCTTGAATGGGAAGTCCTCTGGTGGATTGGACCTCTCTCGGAAAACCGGAGAGCTGAAGCCAGGATGCCCCCCTCCTAACCACAGCTGAAGCCAAGGATCTGGCTGCTGTGTCTGCAGAGTCCAGTGCAGCTTGTAGGGCTGTGTGAGCTATTAGTGTTCCTTCCTTAACGTTTGCTCTGAACTGTTCTCTCTTTGTGTCTGGGATGGAGTCAATAAAAGATGCAATTTGCTCAATATGTGGTGTGTGTATTTTGCTAATAAAGCAACGTAGTTAGCTATTCTTATTTGCACGCTTGTTGATGAATGTCTTTTTTCCTATGGTATCAAGCCTCTTCCAATCCTTATTGGGAGCTGTGCATGTATGTTGTTGCCTCCCTCTTTGTTTGACCGCTTCTGTGACTAGAAAGTTTGGAGTTGGGTGGGAGAACAGAAATTCTGCTGCTTTCAGAGCTGCATGGTGTATTCTGTCAGCTCTTTTATAGGTTGGCGAAATTGTGGCTAGGGTTTTTCGTACATTCTTGGCTGTGCATCTGAGAGGGGGGATCTCCAGGGCATATACGACTCTCTTGAAAAGCTCCTGGAAGGATTTAATATCCTCCCCTGCTGTTGATGGTGGAGGCATTATCATGTCATCAGTAGACATGGCCAAAGTATGTGCAGGTGGGGAAGGTGGTAAACTGTGATCTTCCCCTGTGGTGTATCCTCATCCTGCTCTTCCATGTCACAGTTGTAATGCTCTTTGGGCTGCCTGGTTGATGAATGGGACTGTGGTGTCATGGGAGGCTGTGTAATTTATTGTTGTCTGTAGAGTGCCCAAGGATCCCATGTGGCATCCACTGTGGTGGCTGCCATTGCTGAATCTGTTGCAGAGGCTTATGAGAATAATGCCTCGGTACGTGATGAGGTTTGTACAACTTGTCCTTGTCATCGCTAAAGCTCGCTGTTACAGAGCTGGCTGGAGTGGCTGAAAGAGTGCCCTGCAGAGTGTTAGGGGTATCGTCAGTACCAAATGAACCATCAGTTCAGCTGCCGTTGTGAACTGAGAAAGTGGGGGCGGGGTAGGTGGTAACAGAGGGCAGGAGGCACTTGTGGTGGCATTAATTGGAATGGAGGCTGCAATGAATTAATGATTGGTGCTGTGTGTTTCTGCAGTACTGGTGGTGCCCCGCATCAAGTAATGCGCTCCAGCTTGGTGCTGTGTGTGAACACGATTTATTTTGTGCCACAGCTGTTTGCACGGGTTTCCCAAGCTGTGCTGACAAGGAGGCTTTGCCTTTCACATCTGTCAGCGCTTTGACTGGCGCCCGATGTGTGAGTTTGGGATCTCAGCTCTTCTCCTTGCTGGTCCCTTTAGATTGCTGCTTCTCCGACCCCTTTTGTGTTTGGGTTGGGGTGCAGCATTAGTATGGACTGATTGCTTCCTTAATAGAGGAGGACCTGAGGAGGAGTAGGACATCTCATTAAGGCTACTCTTCTCCCATTCATTTCAGCTCAACCCGGAGGGAGCCACTCTTTCTGACCCCCTCCTAGGTGATCTCTATCTGGGAGTGGTGGATTGATCAGGGTCAGTGGGTGGGCTAGAGCTGTTCTCTATTTAGAGCATTTTTAATTGAAGCTCCCTCACTCTCCTAGGCTACGTCTACACTGCAGGCTTCTTGTGCAAGAGTTCTTGTGCAAAAGGTCTTCCACAAGAGTCTACACTGCAGGCTTTTGTCTACACTGTCATGTGCTTTTGTGCAAGAAAGCTCTGATGGCCATTTTAGCCAGAGGGGTTTCTTGCGCAAGAAATTCATGTTGCCTGTCTAGACTGCCTTCTTGTGGAAGAGCTCTTGCACAAGAGGGCTTATTCCTTGTGGGGAGAGGAATAACTCTTCTGGAAGAAGCCCTGTTTTCTGACACTGTACTGTAAATTTACTTGTGCAAGAACACGCGTGCAGGGTAGATGCTCTGCAAGTTGTTGCGTAAAAAGGGCTGTTCTTGCACAAAAAGCCTGCAGTGTAGACATAGCCCTAGACTGGCTGATTA
The DNA here is from genome assembly GCA_019425775.1 of Rafetus swinhoei. Lineage (NCBI taxonomy): Eukaryota > Metazoa > Chordata > Testudines > Trionychidae > Rafetus > Rafetus swinhoei. The sequence goes on along the minus strand of CM033437.1, from coordinate 43,994,083 downwards.
ATTTCTGGCAATGTGGATAGTTTTCTGATGTGTGCTGCTGCCCAAGACTGCAGAGGCACTGTTTGTGGCTATCAGAGATTGAAACAAAGTTTGGAGGTTTGTACACCTCTTGAATCCAGGCGAACCCAGCATATCCCGGAGGGTCGGTAGTAGCGCATGGCTGATAGGCGGTGCTAGCGTCATGAAGCAATCGCCGCTTCTTTCCCCCCCTTCCTTTTCTTCACTAGTGAAACCTTTAAAGAATATAAATAACTGCTCTTGTCTGAAGTAAACTGTTTACAAAGAGGTAAATCTTGAGTGAGGTGAAGGGGAGACTGCTGATCTGCGACTGTAGCCAGCAGTGGTTGAGAAGGAACTAAGGGGGAAGGAGGGGGCACAGCTGTGCATGCACATTAGCTTCCTCAGAACACACATTGGCTTGTGTGTGTAGCTGGCCAGGGGTACTGTTGTCACAAATCTCTGGCTCAGTGATGCTGGAGCACCCACGGGGACACCCCTCGAAGAACTGATGCTTCCTTGGTATGTTCATAACTGAACCAGTTGCTTTAGTTTTGGTCCTTTCTGAGTTTTGGGAAATGGTGGGCATAAGCTTGCCCATAGCTAAAAGACCCTCCCCCAACCTGGGGGGAGGATCCACTTGGAATAACAAAAAGGAAAACGATGGCAGGTGTGATGGTCAAAACAAGGGAATCCAAAGGGACATGAAGCAGAGAACCCCAGACGATGCCCACTACTTCTTGGAGGCAATGACGGAGCTAGCAGATGCTACCCACAGGAACTCCACCTGGATATGTGAATAGATAAAATAACTGAAGCAGGCCCCACAGTCATGGGGCCCCCCTTTGGCCTACCTCCTCTCCCTGATGTTATGAATGGTCTGTTTGCCTAGAGCTAGGAGGTTGACAAGGAGGTCCTATGACTTTGTGGGGACATTAATGGCATATGCATAAACAAATGAGAAGTGCAGCTAGAACCTTAATAAAGAGGATCTGGAAGAGGGACTGCAATCTGGCACACTGAAGCTTGTCCTGTCTGTAGAGCGAGGGAGATCCTGGCACATATATACCTTCAGAGACAGGGGTGAACTGCACCAGATATATGCTCACAGCTTCATGCAGGGGCTGCCAACTGATAAAACCAGTGGGACCCAGGACTAAGTTTGAGTACAAACTGGCCCACTAGGATTCCCCACCCTTCGCTGTTGGTAAAAGCGAACCTGCCACTTGGTAACCAAGCAGAACACAACTGGGGAAATGAAGTGTGTGAAGCACAAGCATGTATAGTCAGTCTCTTGGCGTGGTTCTAAAACAAACGGGCTGCTTTCATATCAATACTGGGGAGGTAGATCTTCCCTAGTGACTCAAGTTAATCAGATAAGAGATCCTCTCACAAAAGGAACCAAGATCACTGGATCCACCCCGCCACTGAAAAGGAGGCAAGACTTGCTTTGTGACTCCTGCTGAGTCTTAAGCATGAGCTTGGGGGTTGAGCAGCTTGGCTGGCCCAGAATTTAAATAGTTTTGAATATGCCCATTTGGGGAATTTAGGCCCCTACCGTGTTCAGCAGCAGCTGACTGGAGTTCCAAAGCATCAAGGTCCCTAAATGTTGTAAGAATGAAAAATATGCCCAGAAACACTTAACTCCTTTGGGAGCTGTTGCTCTAAGGAAAGGCTATGGAACACTCGAAAATATTGTTAAAACAAGGTGAGCACCATAAATAAGCCATTTCATGTATGAAATATTGAATGTGCTACCATTCATTCCTTCACATACTCTTCAGTCACTATCATTTTGTTCTTTTATGTTCCCCTCTCATTTGAGAAGGAGCTAGAAGGCAGTTATTTGATAACAACTGAGCTTATTCAGCCCATTACTGTCCAATCTGTGGCTAAATATTCGGCTGTGGATGTTTCCTCCATATGCCATCCCATCTTTGCACAGGCAGCTGGCACAGACGACCTCAAGCCAGCCACCCAATGACCACAAGATCCATTGAAATAAAAAGACACCCAGCTAGGTTTATCAACAAAGCATGGTTCTAGCTCCCCAGATCAATATTTAGTTACACTAGCACATATATAGCTATAGGCCCATGACATTGGATGTTCCACTGCCCTCCCCTTAGCTGGCTAAAGACATTGCCTCAGATACAGATACAAATTACATGTTAGCCCTCTGATGTAGCTAATTACCATCCATTACTTTGTACCTGGTCAATAAAACATTTCTATCCATCAGGCTGAGCCTGATTTTATTTTAAGGAGAGTCAGTGTTTGTTATTTTTGGGGAAATGTGCTGATATCAATGTATTCTGGCATCACCTTTCTGGAATGTCTGCATATATATTCTTATGACTAGCACCACTTAGCAATGTGTGTTTCTATAGTATCTCTGTGCTTGTCAAATTCTGTGTCACAACCTGACTGCTTCATATCAGCAAAGTTTTGACCACCTTAGTTCAGACTTCATACCTGGGATGCATGTTCTAGGCCCCCTTCATACACTACCAGGGGTAAGGAATGTTTTTTGGGTCAGCAGTCACTGACTCTCAGAAAAATCAGTCAGAAGCTGCATACAAGTGAGACACCACCCCTCACCAGTGTGGGCTCCCCAATGCTGGGGGGAGCCCCGAGCCTCAGGGGCTGGATCCAGACAAGCTAGGGGTGTATCTGGCTACTAGGTCTTAGGTTCCCTACCCCTGTACTACAACATCCTTCTGTGACAAAGCCATAAAGGGAATATAATTTATCCTATTCCAAAACTATCAGAACAGGAATCAGGCTGTGTACTATTTCACAACAGGAAGCAGTAGTGTGGATTGTTCATATGTGCTTCAATCTTTATTTGGTCTTAGGTACAGAGCAGTAGCGTGAAAATATCAAAACCTCCAAACTGCAGTCCTGTCCTTGGTGCTGGACCTGTTATTTTGCTTTATAGCTTTGAAATCCACGCTCCTCAGATGATTGATATAAATGAGGTAACCCACACCTTACTGACTGCAGAGGTATGAAGGAAACAACACAGACACTTTTTTTCAGATACAAGATAAACAAAAGTTTAATTTTAACATTATGCCTTCATATTTGTATAAACAGCTCTGAACAAAAAACCCACACCTGAGTATGTCAGGCATTCCACACAATTACTGTATGTAGAAAGAACAAGACAAGGCAAATTAACATGCCAGAACAAAATCAAATCAAATAAACCCTTTTCCTCTTCAGATATTGTAATCTTCATCAAAAGCTTTGTATATAGCATACCTGGAAGCACAAAAACTAGTGTCAAATTTAAGTAATAAAATAGCTATTTCCTCCTTGTCTGGTAGACTCCTTAACTAAGGAGTCTAAACTACTACCAGGTACAGAAAGAATAGTCCATACTGCCTCATTCATACATTGTACCCTGGTGTAGATTCTCTCTGGTTGCACTAATTGCTCATAAAAGGACTCATAGGATATGTCACAATGTATAAAAATATAAAGGCAAGTGATTGGTTGACTCACCATAATAAACCAGTGAAGCAAACTAACAAGCAAAGAAAGACTATTAGGAAATATGCCAACATGGACCTAGGCATATCACGTAACAAAGTTTTGAAATGAGTGTTTTATCTATCCGTGTTTAAGAGAAAAAGTATCTTAGCTCTGGGGAAGAAGACTGCCCAGGGTATGGGAACTGAAAAGGCTTTAGAAGCAGCAGAAGCTTGGTTCTTGTAGATGAAATGTCATTACAGTTAAATAGTATAACATTGCCTAGCTGCAATTTCACTAGTTTTTTCAGTGACTATGTGGATTACAAACAGGCTATAAAAGTCTCTTTTCCCTATGTACGTAGCTTGAACATATTGATCGTCCAGTCCTTGTTGGTTCTCAAACTAGACCCCGAGTCAGGTTTAAGCAAAAAGACAAGGATTTGCTCCTGAGCACAAACAGCTGCTTTTGACTGTGCGACAGCAGGCACTATGGACTAGCATCTGCTCACAAGAATATACAGTTGTGCTGCACTATTATTTTTTCTATATTATAAAATAAGTATGTAAACAAAAAGTGTATATCAAATATTTGTTGTTTACATCACATTAGCATCCAAAAGTCCCAAAAGGTATAAAAATGCTAGTTCTGGTTAGGAGCTTATTTAAAAAACCAACAATTGAGCAAATGGCTTAATAAATACTAGATTTAAAAATACTGCTTTTTACAATTGCTTTAACAGACACTTCAAGTTTACTGTACTTACGTATGTCATTGATCTAAATCTGCTAATCCCATTTCTACCAGCTTCATGTGAACTAAGCATTGTTCATCTTCATACAAATGCACAGTATACTCTGGAGATTGAGTCTGGAAATCAGAAATTTTCAGAAGTACAGAAATATCTGTTTCAAGTAGTAAGAGTTGATTAAATGCTGCAATTATTCTTCTATGTCTACACTGCAATCATGTTAAAAGGCCAATCAGGCTGGACGCTGTACAAAAATATAGAAAAGGACATTCCTGTCCCAAACAGCGTACAGTTTAACAGATAAAACACATTAAGCCAGTGATGGGCAACCTGCAGCCCACTAGGGTTCCACTTGCAGCCCACAGACTCCATCTGCCTCCCTTCCCCACGTGCCTCTCATGCCCTGGGGCACCAAAGCCCTGCACTTCCTACTCCCCCTCCCTCTCAGCATTTTCAGAGCACCACAAATCTCCTGATTTGTGCTACAGCTCTGCTTTTCCCCTTCCCTCCCAAAGATAACAATTGTACTGCACAGATGTGTATTTGGAAATTAAAATGTGTTTTATATTAAATTTTCCCCCAAAGTTGTTAACTGATAGTAGGAAGGCACTTTCAGTGATTAATGCAACACTTAAGTCACACTAACCAGTAAAAGCTTTTTTTAACCTCTTGGCATTGAAAACAGTTACATCACTATAGCAGATTTTTACAAATATTCCATTAGCTTTAGATTTCAGAAATTTGGTTAATAATAATGTTAACACTTTAGTAACATCCCTAACTCAGATACACAAAGCACACAAGTTTTCAATAAACACAGTAGCATGCTGATAGTAAGTCAGGAGTGGGCGACAGGTGGCTAGCAGGTTCGATCTGGCCCACCAAATTACTGGATCTGGCCCGGGGCCACCTCACTGACACCCTACCACTTTAGACAGCAGCCTGCTAATTGCTATGCAGTCTGGGCAGGGAGGAGAAAGCTTCGAGCACTCTCTCTGCCCCATAGCAAAACCCCCCCAGCTCCCATTGGCCAGTTTCCGGCCAAAAGGAGCTGAGAAATTTTGAAGGCAGGGCAGTGAGTTAATCCTTCTCACTCCCTCACCACCCTCTCTCCCAGTGATGGAGCAGAGCTATGTGGTGCAGCTGCCTAGCATGCAGGCAGGGAGTGTGCAGAGATGCTGGCTGGAAGCCACCTAGGTAGGTAAGCACCTCCCAGCCACAGCCTGCCTCTGGAACCCCACCCTGCTCTGTCTCCGCAACTACCTGCCCCAGGCCACCATTCAAATCCTCTGTATCCCCTCCTCCTCCAGGTCACAACTCCCTCCCAGGCCCTGCACCCCTTCCCCAGGACAGAAGCTTTTCCTGCACACACAACCCTCCCCTGACCCTGCACCCCATTCTCCTGCCTCACATCACCACCCAAACCCTCTGCACCCCTTCCCTCCAGGTCACAACTTCCTCCCAGACCCTGAACACCCCTAACACCCCTTCCCCAGGTCAAAATCCTCTTCTGCACTCATAACGCCTCCTGGACCTTTCACCCCAAGCCCCTGCCCCAGATCATAACCCCCCTCCTTCACCCAAACTCCCTCTGAGACCCCAGTCCTTTATACCAAGCTCCTTTCTACACCCCACCCACCGTTCCAGACCCTGGGCCCTCTCCACAGAAGTATGGCCCCTGACCACTTACCAAAATCTTGGAGTGGCCCCCCTCCATTAAAAATTATGCCCACCCCTGTGGTAAGTAGAAGACATAAAGAGAAGGCTGCAGGGAGTAGGTGGAGGAGGTAGGCAGGCGGGAGGGCTATATGAGTTTGTATATGTCAGTTGCTATCTAATGGATAGGAACAGAGAATAAAATGACTGATGGAGCTCAAACAACCCCCTCCTCCCAATCTACATTTTTATTGTGCGCCTCCTTGACCTTCTCAGCAAAGTGGCCCCTACAATCCCCTGTGATAGGTGTGTCAGATTTTCACTTTGAATATCAGTATCTTCTAACAGGAAAACAAGGAGGAAGGTTAGGAGGCAGCAGAAAGACAAGGAAAAGAAGTGTGGAGAAAGGAGACAGTGGTGTCCAGTGCGCAAAATAAACAGATCTGTAAACACTAAAAATGTATTATCTCAACTGGAAATCTGAAGCATACAAACAAGAATGATTGTTTCTAGTAGAGCACTAATAAAGGGGGTTAAAATCACAGAGGCAGGAGGGGTTGGGAAGTGGGCTGTCTGATACGGTGAAGAAAGTTTCTATATCCTTGATCCTCTGCTTTCTTCAGAAGCATCATATTGTTTTTTTTTTTTTTTTTAAAAAAACAAGGTTCACAACAAAACTCATATAAGGCTCAGACATTTCACTGGAAATGTCAAAACCAAGGTAACTCATATTGGGCAGAAACTGAAATGAAAAACTTACCACCATGGAAGCATAGAGCTCTTTGCCTTGAAGACAGTCTATCATGGCCCATAATGCTTGCATGCTCCATTCAGGGCAATATGGAATTCTCTTTTTTTCTGTATCGCATAAAGGAGGTTTAAATCCAGCCAACAGAACTCTTACTGCTTGAGCAGGGTATTGCATAAGGTGAGAAGGAATCTGACGTAATCTAAATCAAAATGAAAATCTTTGTCTAAAAATATGCAAGACAACAAAGCAATAGTTAATCACTAACTAGGACTAAAATATGTTAATGAATGATAGCTCAATGATTAGGGAACTAGCCTAGAATTTGGGAGACCTGGGTCCAAGTCCCTACGCCACATAAACTTGCTGTGTGACCATAGGCAAATCACAAAGCCTCTCTAATAGTTTCCCATCTATAAAATGCAAATAATAGTACTGTCCTACCTCACAGGGGAGTTGTGAGGGAGGTGCTCGGATGTTAAGGAATGGGTGCTGGCCATATAGTACCTGAGGCAGGCAGGAACTATTTAGAAGTCCAGATGCAACCCAACTATTTTTAAAAAAAATTCTAGATCTTGATATACATAAGTTGAAAAACTAAACTATGCACTCACCTGCTTGTTGGTAATTTTTCAGTTGATCCATAGTCAACGAATTGAACCAAAACATTAACAGGATCAAAGTCTTTAATACAGAGTAGTTTTGCTCTATACCACAAGCCATCACTGTATTCTGCAAGGCAAGGCATTTCTGTAAGAAGGAAAAGCATCCTATTTAATCCAAAATTTAGCACATATTCTATCAGAGCTGTCAAGCAAGTTGTATTATACAGTTATTTTCTGTCCTCTAATTCATGTTTTCTTAAAAACAGCATATACAATTAAAAAAAAGATACATAGGAAATTGGAAACATTAATTGAATGTATAAAGGCATGGGGTTCTTTGAGATTGACTCTGCATAATTAATCATGGGATACACTAGCAGGAGAAGTTCAGACTGTGAAATCTTCTCACAGCAGTACCCTCTAGTGCAGGGGTATCAAACTCAATTTACCTTACGGCCAGTGCCAATCCTCAAATCCTCTTAGCGGGCCAGCATGCATTTCCCTCTGGCAGAGCTCCATACATTCCTCTCCCGGTGCTTCACCTGGCCCTGCGGCTGTTCCTGGATGATTTAAAACCCACCCGGGGCCACTGCTGCTGCCACCACCACAGTGCAGTGGGACTAGAGTGGCTTCTAGCTGCTAGCTCTATGCTGCTGGCAGCACTTCCATGTGATCCTGGGGGAGGTGAGTGCAGAGCCATCCAGTCCACAGGTGTATTAGCTCACTTTGTAAAACTGACTAGATATCAGTGATGCCAAGTCTCCTGATTTGATCACAAGCCTCCTGATAATTGGGACTTGTTTTTTCTGGAAAGCCTCAGCCTTGTTATTAGAATTAAGCCAGACCTTGGAACTTATTGATGCCTCATGCACCACTATCAACTGTAATCATTCTTAGAAAATTATATTTGTTGGTGCATGTTGTTAGAAGAGAATACTAGCCTTTTTTTTTTTGAAAGACGACGAGTTTAGGTCTCATTGTTTGTGGAGAAAAGCTAGAAAATGTGCTCTGAGTTTAGCCAAAGACTTAAAACACTAGGTGTCAAATAAAAAGATGCCCAAGTATATTTTTATCTATGTTTTCAAGAAGCCATTTTTTTGGGGGAGGATGTGGGGGAGAAGGGGGAGGCTGATTCATCAGTTTTGAACTCTGGAGGTTGGCAATACAATACATACAAGTTGACAGTGTCCAGGAGCCCAGACAAACAGACCAGGATCCTACAAAAGACATCAAACTGAGCCCTCACCTGACACCCCATTGTTCTCATGCTGGGATGTCCCTCCCACTAACATCTGTGTCCTCGCACTGAGATTCCACTTGCCCGTGCTCACACACTAACATCTGCATCCTTGTGCTGGGATCTTCCGTCTCCACCCAGGTAACAAAAAGCAAAATTCACTGGTCCTGCCCCACTGGCTGCAGAGGTGTCTCAGCTTGGGCAGCTCCCTGGCCAATGTGGTTCACATCTCGGCGTAGGCAGTCAATGTGGCTTCCCAGTAGTATATGGGCCTGGGTGTTGCTGGGAGACATATGTGTGGGCAAGTCCCTGAGAAACACCCGCCCCACCTCCCTTGCAGGCCAGCAGCCACATGGGCCTCATTAATTAATTAAAAAAATATTTCGCATGCTGGGCTGAGGAAGTGCTCAGACCATATGTGGCCCCGGAGCCAGGAGTTTGATACCCTTAGTCTAATGTGTGATTCATCAAAAGGGAGATTCTCAATTGTGCTCTGTACCTTTCTGAGGAAACCTGAGGAATATAACTAGAATTCCCTCCTCATGATGATTCCAGTCACCACTGTTCATGATGACACGTCCACACAGGATCAATCACAACTTGAAGTATGGTGCTAGAAACCAATTTGACCTTCTCCAAAATAGCTTGGAAGTAGGCACAATCCTGCTGAGGTAGTTTATCTGCAAGATACTCCATGTGCCCTAATTAAAAAAGTCATATTTGGCCATCAGTTCTAGGTAATTTGAGATACGGACTAGAGGTTTGCTGAGGAAAAGACCTTTTGACCCATAAGGTCTAATCTTTTGCCTTCCTTGTCAGAGAGTGAGGAACACTGAAGCTGTTGCTTGACCTGCTTCATAGCAACCTGGATCACCAAAGAATTAGGCAGCAGATGGGACAAAAGAAACTCACATTCCTTAGGGGGGCATCCTAGTACCTTTCCTCTGCTCCCTTTGAGATATGCTACGCGGTGCATGCAGGCTGGAGAATGGCGGTCAGTAGGGCCACTCTGGCTGCCTATCAATGCATTCAAGAAAAGACGGCCTTATGCATCCTCCAACAGGATCTGAAGAGCATAGGTAAGGTCCTCAACAGCTCCTGAAATTGACAGTAGTTGTCCAGGGGAGAGGAAGGTTCTGATGATACAGCCCCCATCTGGGGACAACAAATGGAGCCTCTTTGGATTCATCAGAGCCACCAGAGATGAGTTGACCACCAGTGCATCATCCAATATAATGGGTTCCAAATGTTGACAAAAGATGGGACGGTTAGATGGGGATTCCTTCAGGGTCGAGGCAGACAGTTCTGAAGGCAAATATTGCGATCACAAAAGCTCCAACATGGCCAACCTAGTTGATCCTGCTGTTGCTGCAGTGCTGTCCATTGAGCTGGGTACCAGTGGAGGCAAAAGATGGTAATACCATGACACCGTCAGAACTCTCTGGTACTCAGAAGCGGCAGAGAGCTGGATTCCTATCCTGTCTTCGTTGAGGATTCCTCCCTCGGAGACCACAGTGAAGTCATTGCCATTCCCACCTGCTGGCTATGATGTGGAGTCATGGAGTGGTGCTGGGGGATAGATACCAGTGCCATACTTCTGGTGACCAGTACTGAGGAATTAGGGACTGGTATTGTATAGCTGGTGACCTACTCTATGGAGCTGGAGACCAGTGTTGGGTTGGCAACCACTGCGATGGGCCCATTAGAGATTTCCCTCTGGAAAGAGAAGTCTTCGATGATTCCAAGGTTGAAGGGTGGTCTTGTGGTCTGGGCACTACCAGGAGGGCCATTACGTCCTTTACTGCCTGAAAATCCTCAGGAGTCAAGGGGCCTCTCAAATGTAGGGTCCTCCAACCACTCCAAGAAGTCGGTGGTGATTCCCTAAATGGGTTCAGCATCCTGGATGGAGTTTCCATCAACCACAGTTTGGGGAAAGGGTGATAAGTAGCCTGGCAGGGGTCCCTCCTCTCCTTGTCAGCCTCTCTCCTCTTAGCCTATTTTTTGACATAAGGGAAGGCATCTCTTTCAGCATGCACCTTCTTGTGTCACTTCCTCAGCCCTGGAGATGGTGAAAGATGCTGAGGAGAGCTTGATGCTGGGGGAGCTCTCTGTACTGAGGCTGAAAGAGATGGCACTGAATCACAGAGGGACAGGTCCAAGGCCAGTTTGAACACTTCTTCCATTAACAGGGCCTTCAGACAAATGTCTCTGTCCTTTTGTGTGTGTGGCCTGAATTCCCTGCAGAACTTGAACGTGTCTTTAATGTGGGCTTCCTACAGGCGTTTTAAGCATCTTGCATGCAGGTCATTCACTGGCATGGGCTTATGGCAAGTGGCACATGGTTTCAAAACTGGGAACCAGGGCATAGCACTGTCCCTGGGACAATGTCCTGCAATGGTACCACTATGTACTCTAACTTAACTACTAACGAGACTAAGTCCTAGCTATACATAAGAATAACAGTATTCAGAAACTATTAGGACAACTTGCAAGAGCAAGAGAGAAGTCATTCCACCAACAGTGATGGACGGTAAGAAGGAACTAAGAGTTGTAAGGCCAGCAGTGTCCCTTATACTAGGGCATGAGTATGGGGCTCGAGAGGGCACTAGGGTTGGCCATATGGATACCACTAATGGAAAAATCCCCAGCAATTATGCACATGAACGCACACACACCTAACATGGAGTTGACATGAACCAGTACTTAAAGAACCACTATTGTAGATGGAGACTCTGACTCTCCCAAAATAAAATTTATAGTTTTAAGTTTTATTTTAAAATAGAGACATACAATAAAAGTATTTAATCAATATGTTTCTACTTCTGCAAGGTAATACGGAAAACAAATTAGCAAAAATACCTATTATAAACTCTGTTAGAAAAGGGAGAGATGTCACATTCTGATTACAATGCCTCAGGTCTTCATCTAGACTCCCAAATTCCAAATCCCAGCTGACACCACTATCTTCTGTGTCGCTTTGCTGGTTAAGATTCTCTGCCGATTCAAGGCAAATGTACATCTAAAAAAGAGAAAGGTTTTACAAAAGACAAAGATTACAGCTTTTGCAGACAAGTAACATTGAGACGATAATGTTTTTTATCGTGGAAAGATCTGTTACTAAGTAACACAGCCACCCCTCTAATCATTCTTTCCTCTAAACCTTAAGATTCATTTTACATTTGATAATCAGGGGTTTAAAAAAGTATGAAAAGTTCAAGGTTACCAGTTACTATTTATTAATGTCACGTCTTATAACCATAGTAACACAAGTCCTATATATATCGAAGTGTGCAAGTGTCAGTCTTCCACAGAGGCTTGATCTAATTCAGGATTTCCTCCCACTACTTTGGATTTGCCACTATAGAGCATTAAAATGTACAGGATTCACTCTGAAATACATGGAAAAACTATTTCTAAAATAGTGGATTTTTCTTGCTAAGCCTGAAAACATTCTACTTCATCTAAATTTCATTTTTAATATGGCCAATTAGTGTAAATATGTGTATCAGTATAAACAACAAGCAAATAATTGTTATATAGAGAGCTACACTTTCATTAAATATACAAAGAGTGCATCAAATCTCCAGTGTCAGATGTATGGAGTGCATGCATATGCACGTAGAATACAAATGGGGCCAGCACTCAAACAATTCACCATTATCATCCACTGTTGACTAAGAAACATCTTAATTACAATATACTGCTACTTTTCTAATCACTGTAATTCATTTCATGCTGATGTTGCAGAAATATAACTGTTGCCCAAAATTACAGGAATCTGAATAGATTTTCTATCAATGGCTTTATAATGTAATATTTATCCTGAACAAAAGCATACAGAAGTTCAACTTATTCATGAACAAGGAACCAAAAGCATGTGTTAGATTACATTAAGAATATATATTTTATTTTAGCTCTTACACTGTTAGCCCATCACTAAGGTATCTGAACACCTTTACATCATATTAAGCCCATGACACGCTATATTATATTTTAACAGTATTAGCTTTACCAAGAAAGTTCCATGATTTCATATAGAAAAAGCTATAGCAGTATACAAAAAGAGTAATTAAAGAGAGTAACATAGAGCCATTGATTGGTCTATAGATTTACCAAGCAACAGAACTTAAATAGCTCAGTGTAAACCAATCCCACATTCAGATTTTATGACTCAACCAGCTTCTCCCTGTTATGTGGTTTGGGGTCTGATCCAAAACTCATAAAAGTATATGGGAGTCTTTTCTTGTATTACAATGGGTAAAAGTCTGAGCCCTTGTCCAGAAGGGGTAGCATGCTGGAGAAGCTGTATGGACTGAGAGAACAATCAATGCTAAACAGGAGGTGAAGAAAAATTGGTAATATTCTAAAAGCCCACAAACCAGAACATTATGGTACAAAAATGTTTCATCACTTCAACAGAATAAGGAAAATACAGGAGAGGAAATCAATATGCTGCTACAATGATCAAATCCAATTTATTATGTACTACACAAAATGAAAAAAAAATCACACTAAAAATACATTTCTGAGGGAACATCTATGAGGTTCAAGTCTCTTTCTTCTCTTATGCCTCTTTATTTCATGCAGAGCATAAGGCTGTCACCACTGCTTTCCATCTTTGTCGGCCCCCTGTGATAGTCTTTGTTTTCCTCATTCAGATAGGTTTCGATTCTGTTTATATTGTGCATTTCCATGTTACCTTCTTTTTAACTTTGCTGCTTGCCCTTGGGGTTCCAGTCCAATGCCTATCTTGTTATGTTATTTGGGTCTTTTCTCCATGAATGTCCTACCCTTCTCCATTTTCTTTCTTTAATTTCCAGTCCTACTGGCTTCTGTTTAATCTTCCATCAGAGTTTGTCACTTGTGATTTTTTTCTGCCCATCTAATATGGAGGACTTGTCTAAAGCAGCTGTTGATGAAAACTCAAGTTTAGTTAGTAAAATCTTCATAAATCTCCAAATTTCAGCACTTGGACCAACTTTACAATGGTTAAACATTTGACATTTAGTTGGAGGACAAGATTTCTGAATCTCCAGACTGATTTTACAATTACAAAAGTACATCTGGCTTTCACTATTTAGGCTTTTAAGGTCTTCATCTGCTCCATTTGTTGTACCTAAAATGATGACATGGTATGGGATACATTGGACCTCATCTATTTCAACTCCAGAAAATATGACTGGTATTTCTTGTGGTGTGTTGATTCTAATTGTTTAAAGTTTTTACAGTGTTGATTTTCAATGCTACTACTAATGGACAGGCCTGTAAATCATTTTGAGGTCATCTGCAAAGTCAAGATCCTCTAATTTCTGTGTCAAAGTCCACTGTATGTCTTTTAGTTGTTTTGTGATTTCCCATATTACCCAATACACTACCACTAAAAAGGTGATGCCCACAGTAACCTTGAATGACTTGATCAGTTCACTGTTCAGTATTATTTCATGTCATATTTTCATATAAAGTTTTAACTGCCATTAGATGACAAGTTCTACGATGCTATGTCGGATTACTATTTGTTCTATACATGATTTCTTCTTACTGAATCCTGCCTATTTTTGTTACCTTTAATCTATCACTTTATTCTTTATAATGTGCAATTATCTTACTTGGGATATTCCTCCTGACAGATTGTCTTCATTCATTTTGTGCTGCAGCAACTTGTGCATCTCTTGCCATTTTGTCTACAAACATTCCATTTGTCTTTCCTAGCACTATTTTTGGTCTCTTTGTTTTTTACGGCATATTCCTCCTGGAGTCACTGCGTTTATGTTTTTATTTCAGTTCAATTTTGCATTTTTCTTCTCATATAACCTTTCATTGTTATGTTTCATCCTGAATCTCAGCACTTCTTTACAAGTTTTAGTGAAAGTCTCATTTACCAGTTTTCATTTGCCTTCTATTTCACCATCTTCAAGCATCTCGTATCTATTTGCAAAAGCAATTCTGAACACTTGCTTCATTTTAGTTTGTTGACATTATAATGTGGTATCTCTACTGTTCATATTCTTTTGTTTTTATTTTTACTTTCACTATAGCTTGTGTGTGGCCCATTTCCACACCTACCCCATTATTTTTACCTTTATCTTTTAAAGTTCTAATACGTTTGTGCAAAATTGTAATGTGATTGTGATCTGCTGATCTCCAAGTAATTTTACTATTGTATGATGAGAGAAGATGATTCCTCTAATGACCAGGTCATTCATTCCACAAAAATCAGCAAACATTTAATCATTTTCATTCATTTCACAAAGCTTTTGTTTCTCCATATGTACTTCCCTGCCAGTGCTGTGGCTCCCTATTTAAGCATTAACTTCTCTAGTTACTAGGAGAAAATCTGTTTTTGGGATTTTGTCTATTGCAGGGGGTCTCAAACTTGTGGCCCATCGGCCATCTTCAGCCTGACCATTTTCACAACTCTGGAAGTTCCTGTAGCCTGGGGGCATGTCCATCCCAAAGCCCCACCCCTCCCACCCACTTCATCCTCCAAGCCACCTACCCCAAAAGATGCGGCAGCAGGGATGGCAGCAAGTGTCAGCCTCCTCCCCCCACTCTTTGTGGCAGCGGGAGCCATGAGGAAGCAGAGCGCATTTGTTGGTACCTGATACGCCGTAATTTAATTAACTGATAGATTTAAATGTTCAGTAACTGATAACCACAAATGCTTATATGTGGACACTGATATATTTCCATGATAGTGGCCACAAGACTGGAAAGAGGCAATCATATCTTGTAACAGTTATTAAATAAACAACATTCATACCTCATTAGGTGACACAAGGTGCTTAACTGTAACAGGAAAAAGTTCTCCCGGAATGGGTAGCGTTAACATTGAATATGGTGGCAAAAAAGCCCCTGCTTCAGATAACAGCAACTCCTAGGACAAGACAGGATTTAGTTAGGTTTTGCATTTTGGTAGCTATTTGCAAGTTTGCCCTTCTATGATTTCTGATTAACTACAGAAGAGTTATTTGTACAGACTCAAATAAGGTAAACAATACATTCCTGATGACAAAGAAAAATCAAATCAAATCAAAATTTTGATTCAATGTTTCTTTTCTTCCATTTTTAAGTAGAAAAGAGGTTAGAGAACTAATTCAATCAATGCACAAATTTTGCTTAAGGAAGATGAAAATATTTACAGGAAAGCTATTCAGAAGTAGTCCTAAATAGTTAAGATATTAAAAAATAAAATGCCACTGCTTTGACACGGTCCCTTCTCAAAGGCCATTAAGCAAAGTAAGCAGCAATGGATAAGAGAGACAAGTGCTTTCATGGATCAGTAACTGGTTAAAAGACAGGAAACAAAGGACAGTAGTAAATGATCAACTTTCAGAATGGAGAGAGATAAATAGCAGTATCTCTCAGAGACCTATTCTGGGACCAGGACTGATGAACATTTTCACAAATAATCTGCAAAAAGGAGTAAACAGTGAGATGGCAAAGTTTGCAGCTGATACAGAATTACTCGTGATAGTTAAGTCCAAAGCTGACTACAGAGCTATACAGGGTTACCACAAAAATGGGCGACCTGGAAACAAAATGGCAAATGAAATTCAGTGCTGAGAAATGAGAAGTAACACATATAGGAAAATATAATCTCAACTATCCATGCAGAATGATGGGGTCTAAATTAGTTGTTGCCATACAAGAAAGGTCTTGGAGTCAGTTGCATACTTCTTGGAGAACACCTACTAAATGAAAAAAGACAGGACTATGCAGCACTTTAAAGACTAACAAGATGGTTTATAAGGTGATGAGCTTTCGTGGGCCAGACCCACTTCCTCAGATCAAATTTGTGGAAGAAAATTGGCACGACCATATATACCAAAGTGATACAATCAAAAAAAAAAAAAAGTGAACACACATAAAATTGATTAATCAGATTTAAGAACAGAGGAGGGGTGAGGGGGGAAGGTTAGTGTCTGTGAGGTAATGACATTAGGGGTGATAATTGGGGAAGCTATCTTTGTAATGAAGTGAACACACATAAAATTGATTAATCAGATTTAAGAACAGAGGAGGGGTGAGGGGGAAGGGTTAGTGTCTGTGAGGTAATGACATTAGGGGTGATAATTGGGGAAGCTATCTTTGTAATGGGAATATCTTCCCCAATTATCTCCCCTAATGTCATTACCTCACAGACACTAACCTTCCCACCTCGTCCCTCCTCTGTTCTTAAATCTGATTCGTCAATTTTATATGTGTTCACTTTTTTTTTTATTGTATCACTTTGGTATATATGGTCGTGCCAATTTTCTTCCACATATTGATCTGAGGAAGTGGGTCTGGCCCACAAAAGCTCATCACCTTATAAACCATCTTGTTAGTCTTTAAAGTGCTGCATAGTCCTGTCTTTTGTTTCAGCTAGACCGGACTAACACAGCTGCATCTCTATCACTAACCTACTCAATGAGCAGCTACAAGCAAGAAACCTAACAGTGTTAGGAATCATTAGGAAAGGGGTAGATAATAAAACAGTAAGTATCATACTGCCACTATTTAAATCCATAGTATGCCCACACCTTGAATACCATGTGTTGTTGTGATCATCCTGTCTCAAAAAAAAAAAAAAGATATTATAATTGGAAAAGATACAGAGGCGGGCAAGGAAAATTATTAAGGGTATGGAACAGCTTTAATATGAAAACAGATTTTAAAAAACAGACTATTCAGCTTAGAAAAGAGGATATGATAGAGGAGCTATAAAATCATGAATGGAATAGACAAAGTGAATAAGAAAGAGTTATTTACTTCTTCATATAATACAAAAACTAAAGATTACCCAATGAAATTAACAGACACTAATATTAAAACAAAAACAAAGGAAGTACGTCTTCATACTAGGCAAGCCAGTCTGTGGAACTCATTGTTAAGAGATGTTGTGAAGTCCAAAACTATAACTGGATTAAAAAAGTAAATAGATAAAATTAACAGAAGCTAAATCCATCAAAGTCTATTAGCCAACATGATTAGAGATGTGCCCCCATCCTTTAAGTGCTCCTAAGCTT
This sequence comes from Rafetus swinhoei, assembly GCA_019425775.1. NCBI lineage: Eukaryota > Metazoa > Chordata > Testudines > Trionychidae > Rafetus > Rafetus swinhoei. The sequence continues at coordinate 43,976,604 of CM033437.1, read as the reverse complement.
CTGACTGCCAGACGTAGGATTGGACAACAAGGGATGGATCACTTAATAATTGCCCCAGTCTGTACATTCCCTTTGGAATTGGCTATTGTTAGAAGACAGGATACTGGGCTAGATGGACCACTGGTCTGACCTAGTATGGCCAAACTTAGCCTCAAATAAAGTACATAATGTAAGAACAAGAAGATACTGCAGCAGAATAAAGCACAGATAATTAGGTTTATTTTCTCCTCTACAAGGATAAAAATAAAGGTACAGCAAAGGCATTGCTCAACAGAAAATGCTACAAAATCAATCCATGGCTTCCCTCCTAAAGCAACAGTATATAATGCACTTTGCACATGACTTAAAAATGGCTGAATTACTGAAAAGTCCATTTTAAAATTTTTATTTAACAAGAATAAAGAAGCATTTCAAGAAGAAAGCAAGTCTTCAGGATGGATCTGAATAAAACAGACTAGGACCTGACAAAAAAGGAAAGAATTTTAGTGATCAATTGTAAAAAACCCACAAAGTCTTTTAAACCCAACCCAGCTCACATACAAACCTCACATGCTGCACAGTGAAACTTACCTCACAGCTGATTTCACAGTAATCTTCAACACACTTTTCATTGTTATTTATTACTTCCTGAAAAGCAAATAGTGTACAGTTCAATTTAGGTACCAGAGTAGTAGGGGATTTGTTAACTTCTAAAATTATATATTTATTTGAGAGTCTGAGTCTGTTTGTTCAAGAACTCCTAAACAGTAAGAGCGAGGATCACTAAACATGATATGTAGCTTCCTCTTCTCATAACTTAAAGCAAGGTATGGGTTTGGTTGTGCCAGGACATTGGGATGTGCATGGAATGTGAAATGGAAAGGGAAGACTCTGCTAGCAGGGACCAGTGTTTTTTTGTGACGGTACTGCCCGGTACACAGTACCAGCACCTCCAGTTAGAGCTCAACAACTTTTCCCCTGGAGTACCGGCACTTTTTTTTTTTTTAAACACAAAAACCTGGCAGGGACACTTACACTGTATAATGATGACAGGGGAGCAGCCAGGGGCCAGAGATGGGGACTTGGATAGCTACAACCCCATTGGGGCAGCAGGGGGCAGTGGTGTTGAAAGGGACAGCTATCTACTATATATTTAAGAGAGTTGGTGTGTCTATTTATGTGTGGAATGGGATTGCTTTTCTTAAAACCATACAGAAAAGAGTCAGAATCACCAGAGAGGTGAAAGGGGCTGGTTGGGGGCACTCTCCCCTCCGGGATTGCCCCAGTTCCAAGTCTCCCACCCCAGGCACCTTACAGGGAGGGCGGCTGGGGCTGAAGCTTCTCCCCCCATAATTTGTGCAGGAACATTGCTGGATTTTCCCCTTCATCTGGGAGGAAACTGCACAGTTTGCAGCAGATCTGCCCCAGCCGGGGGACATGCACCCTTTCCCCAGCTATATGCCCACTGGCCCCAAGCTGCTGCAGTGAGAAAGAGAGGGGGTAGCTTACTCCCAGGAGAAAGTATGCACATTGATCCATCATCACCAGCCCCACCCCATAGCAATGATTTAAATGAATCATGCACATTTTCAGGTTCTTTTAAAAAAATTGAGTTAAGGAACCAAGCAATGCCAGGTAAATCTTCTAGTACGTAGATAAAACTTAACACTTACAGCAAATGTTTTTAGATAATATTTCCTTAATTCATAATACATACAGGCTCTGCCTTTATTCAGGAAACCATTTAACTCTCACTAATATAAATGGGACTTTCATGAAGAAGTGTTACTCACCTTGTGCAGTAACGGTGGTTCTTCGAGATGTGTCCCCGTGGGTGCTCCACTCTGGGTGCTGGTGCGTCCTCGTGCTGGCGACCGGAGACTTTTTCTCACAGTTTCTGCTGCGCCGTGCAGGCGCCACAGCGCCCTCTAGTTCCGTTGGAATCCTGAGGCACCTGCGCGGTGCGGCTCCTTCTCTACCCGCTAGAGAGCAAGGCTCCAAAGCAGGGGAAGGAGGGAGGGTAATGGAGCACCCACGGGGACACATCTCGAAGAACCACCGTTACTGCACAAGGTGAGAAACTCTTTCTTCTTCTTTGAGTGGTCCCCGTGGGTGCTCCACTCTGGGTGACTACAGAGCGGTTGTCGGATCGCGGAGGTGGGTTTGGAGCCGTTTGGTAGTCACTGTGGATAGTACTGCGTGTCCTACCGCCATGGACGAAGCAATAGAAGAGGAAAGTGCATAATGTTGCGCAAATGTGTGATCGGATGACCAAGTGGCAGCGTTGCAGACGTCCTGAAGAGGAACATTGCTAAGGAAGACAGTCGTAGAAGACACTGCCCTGGTGGAATGAGCGGTTATAGTTTCAGGTAAGTGTTTATCGTATAAGGTATAGCAAGTTCGGATACAAGACATGATCCATCTCGAAATTCTCTGAGATGAGACTGCTTGTCCTCTAGATCGTTCGGCAAAAAACAAGAATAATCTAGGAGACAGACGCCAAGGCTTAGTGCGATCAACGTAGAAAGCCAGTGCTCTTCAGACATCGAGTGTATGCCAAGCAGCCTGGATGGGATCTGCATGCTGTTTCGGAAAAAAAGCAGGTAGGTGTATTGGTTTGTTAACATGAAAGGGGGAGGGCACTTTAGGGAGAAACTTCAGGTGGGTTCGGAGTATTACTCTGTCCTTTGCGAACACTGTGTATGGAGGGTCGGCCATCAAGGCCGCCAGTTCACTCACTCTCCTGCTAGAGGTTATAGCCACCAAGAAGGATACCTTCATGGACAGGTGGGACCAGGAACAGGTAGCTATGGGTTCAAAGGGAGGTTTTGTTAGGCTTTTCAGAACGTAGTTCAGATCCCAGATAGGGACCGGTGGGCGGCGGCGGAAGGTGTTGTTGAGTAAGCCCTTAAGCGCTTAGTTAATGGATTAGCAAAGAATGACGCGCCATCAACAGGGTGATGAAAAGCTGCAATGGCAGCTGCATGGACCTTAACCATGCTAAGGGCCAGGCCTGATAGCTTCAATGAAAGTAAGTAGTCTAGAAGGATAGGAATGGGGGCGGATTCTGGTTGTGTTGAATGTGAGGCGTTGTACCAATGGCAAAACCTCTTCCATTTATATATGTACGTTTTCCTAGTAGAATGTCGTCTACTATTGATCAGTATGTTTTTCACCAGCTCCGAGCAGGAAGTCTCGGCATTTTGGAGCCATGAAGGAGCCAGGCAGGGAGATGGAGCTTGTGGAGGTCCGGATGGAGCATCCTTCCGTGATTTTGTGACAGGAGATCGTGATAGAGCGGGAGTGGGAGCGGGTCCGTGACCACCATCCTGTGAAGGTAAGGGTACCATGTCTGTCTGGGCCATGTGAGTGCCACCAAAATGACTTTCGCCTGATCTGCCCTGATCTTGTTGAGGACCCTGTGCAGAAGAGGGAAGGGCGGAAAGGCGTAGAGGAGGTGCGTGTTCCATGAGATGGAAAAGGCGTCCCCGAGGGAATCTCTCCCTATGGCCCCTCTGGAGCAGTAAAGATGGCATTTTCTGTTGATCTTTGTGGCAAAAAGATCTGTGTGTGGTTGCCCCCAATGGAGGAAAAGTGGAGTGAGAGTACGCCTGTTTATTTCCCACTCATGTTGGTTGTGGAACGTGTGGCTTAACATGTCGGCTGTAACGTTCAATTCGCCCGGGAGATATTGGGCTGTTGGGGTCACTTGGTGCATGAGACACCAATTCCAGAACTTGATGGCCTCTGTGCATACGGATGGGGAATCTCGCTCCGCCCTGACGGTTGATGTAATACATGCACGTGGTGTTGTCTGTCATGATGGTGATTGACTTGTGCGTTACGTATTGTTTGAAACGTTGACAGGCTTTGACAAGTCCACCTTAGGTGACTACAGAACAGTATCAGTGCTTGGAGGTGGGGCCTTTGGAAAGCCTGTTTCGGCTGCTGAAAGTACTGAGCGGCCAAATCGAGTGTGACTGTCTGCATACGACTGAATGGCATAGTGATGAGTGAAAGTGTAAGTGTGAGCCCATGTGGCTGCTCTACAGATCTCATCCGTGGGGATACTGCAGAGGAAGGCAGTGGAGGTGGCCATTGCCCTCGTGGAGCGGGCAGCCCTTGTTCTGAGGTGGGCAGCGACCACTGCTAACACCTTTGAGAATACCCTCGGGGCAGCTGATAGGCCAAAGGTCAGTACTCTATATTGGAAAAGTTTGTTCGCCACTGTGAACCTGAGGAATAAACTGTGTGAAGGGTGTATTGCAATGTGGAAGTAAGCATCCTGAAGGTCAAGCGTGGACAGTCAATCTACTTTCTCGAGGGTGGGTATGACTGCGGCTGGAGTTATTTTGAATTGTTGGTATTGGACATACCGATTGAGTCTCCTGAGATCTAGTATAGGTCTCCAACCCTGTTTTCTTTATTGTGAGGAAATAGTGAGAGTAAAAACCGTTTCCTCTGTTCTCGAAGAGTACCTCTTCTATGGCCCCTAACTGTAGGAGACGATGTGCCTCGTGCATGAGCACCATCTCATGAGAGGCGTCCCTGAAGAGGGACGGGGATGGTGTTTGTGGGTGGGGGTTGGAGGTAAAGGGAATTATGTAGCCCGCATTGATGATCTCGAGAACCCATTTGTCGGTCGTAATTGATCGCCAGACAGGATAGAATGCTGCTAGTCTGGAGCCAAATATAGTATAAGGCTTAGATTGCTGCCCTAGATGTATGGGGGCTGTCCAACCCTCGACCAAAGCTTCAAAACAATTGATGTGCTGGAGCCTGTTGAGCAATGGGTTGTTCTGATGATTGTCTATGTTTGGGTTGTCTTGAACATCATTTGTATCATACTGCCTAGTGTGGCTGAAAGGCATCCGTTTGTATCTGTAGTTAAATTGTCTGATCTGCTTCCTCCTATTGGCAGGAGGTTGGATGCCAAGCATTCGGACAGAGACACAGGAGTCTTTCAGAGAGTGAAGAGTGGTATTCGTGGTGTCTGCGAAGAGTTGGGATGTCTCAAATAGAAGGTCTTCAACTATGGTCTGGACTTCTTTAGGAAAACCTGAAGTTGGAGCCAGGATGCATGTCTCAAGACCACCGCGGATGCCAGAGATCTGGCGGCTGTATCTGTGGGATAGAGGGAAGACTAAAGCAAGGTTCTAGAGATTAGGGAGCCCTCCATCAGAGCTCTGTATTGTTCTCTTCGGTTGTCTGGTAGAATATCAATAAAAGTCGACAGTTGATCAAAGATATATGTATATTTGAAAGAAGTGCTACGTAATTGGTGATGTGTAGTAGGAGGCTGGCAGAGGAATATGCTCTCTTGCCCATGGCATCGAGACTCTTCCATAATTTGTCATAAGGGATCGACCGCATGGCCTACTGCTTACCCCTTTGGTTTGCAGCTTCTACTATGAGCGAGTTTGGAGGGAGGTAGGTGAAAAGAAATTCCGCACCCTGTGGGGCGACATATTTTCGATCAAGTCTCTTCTGTGTCGGTGGGATTGTCGCCGGAGTTTTCCATAGAAGCTTAGCTGGGTCCATCTATACCCATGAATGAGGCATTGAGAGTCTGGTTTGCACTGTGGCATGGAGGATGTTAGTTAACTTATGCTGTGTATCAGGAGGTTTGGAGAGGGATATTTCCAGTTTGTCAATTACCCTCTTAAAAAGGTCCTGAAAGGACTTAAAATCATCCCCCACACCTGTTATTAATGGGGACATAAATGTCTCTGCTGACAAGGATGGAGAAGAGTGTATAGGTAAGGGGGAATGTGAAGGCTGTTCCACCCCTGTGGTCTCCATGTCGTCTTCGCATTCAGAGAATTCAGACCTGTCCAGTGAGTGTAAGCTAGGAAGTTTAGGTTTGGCAGATGTATGGTAATGATGCCCCACTTGGGGAATGGGCTGTTGTCTGAATGTAGCCCACGGGTCCCAATATGGCCAACTTAGTGGCATGAATGGTGGTCCCCAGTGCTGCTGCCACTGTTGGGGATGTACCGGTTTTGGTAAGGAATTCTTAGGTAGAGTAGGTTGAGGTGAGTCTTCCTGCTCAGTCACTGAAGCATGGTGATAAAGCCTCAGAAGTTGTGGAAAATGAGGACTTAGAACTAGCTGGAGTGCCATCAGTGCCGAAAAACAGGGTTCCCGGCACCGAGGCTACAGAGAGCTCTGCTGCTGTGGTGAACTGCAGAAATACAAGAGGCGGGCCCACTGGCGGTATAGCACTGGGGGGGGGGGGGAAGGAGGGTATGTCAGTGCCGGTAGTGCATATGGCACCGAGAGCGTGCCGTGCGCTTTCGAGCACTTGGTTGGTGCCAGCTGCTCAGTGGGTGGTGCGCGTGCCACTGATGGTGCAGCCACAGACTGTGGGGTTGTTGGCGCCCGCTTTTTTTTTTCTGCCGACGTTTTAGCCAGTGCCGGAGCATTGGCATTATACATTGGCCCCACAGTGTGGCTGTGAGGAAGGACAAGGTCCCTGTATGTGGTCGCGGCTTTTACGGGAGCTGGAACCTGAACTTTTAACTTGATGGTGTAGTGGTGGCAGTGTCAAGTCTTAAATTTGTCACTTTCCTCACCAGGGATGTAGACCCGGAGGAAGCCTGAGACCTCTTCCTCACAGAGGGTATGTCTACACTTGCAGCCTATTTCGGAATAGGGCTGTACATGTAGGCATTCGGAATTGCAAATCAAGCCCGGGATTTAAATATCCCGTGCTCGATTTGCATCTTCCCGGCCAGGCGCCATTTTTTGAAATTTACAAGCCCGGAATAACTGCCCGGCGTCTACAGCGTGGTGAAACAGGCGTTCGAAATAAAGCCCTATTTCGAACTACCTGTTATTCCTCCTGCAATGAGGTTTAACAGGTAGTTTGAAATAGGGCTTTATTTCAAACACCTGTTTCACTGCCGCGTGTAGACGCGGGCAGTTATTCTGGGCTTGTAAATTTCAAAAATGGCGCCCGGCTGGGAAGATGCAAATCAAGCGCGGGACATTTAAATCCCGGGCTTGATTTGTAATTCCGAATGCCTACATTTGCAGCCCTATTCCAAAATAGGCTGCAAGTGTAGACATACCCAGAGGGAGATTTCAGGTCGGTACTCGGGCTTTTAGCTGGAATAGCCCTCTCACCCGCCTCTGCCCCTGGTGGACTATGCCTGAGGGGAGATTTTAGAGGAGCATCTGAAGGAGGTTTCACTGCTGTCTCCATCTGCAACACACATAGCTGAAGCTGCCTGGCTCTCCTTGTGCACTTAGTCAGTTTCTTGCAGTCCTGACAGCACTCTGTATTGAGGTCTTGTCCCAGACAGCGGACACACAGAGTGCCCGTCTGCTATAGCTATAGAAAGACCACACTCCAGACGCTTTTTAAAGCCAGAGGAACCGGGCATGAGCTGAGTAATATTTTGAACAACAGCAAACGCTATCAAAGCGGGGCCGCGGGGGGCAGCGTGAATGCTGCCTAATGGAGATTCTTGTTCCTTCCCCCCCCCCCCCAAATGAATAGTGTTCGTTCAGTTGGTTATTAGCTGAAGTTCAGGCTAGCTGAGTAGCTAAAAGATGGAGAAGGTTGAACGTGAGGGCGACTGCTGATCTGCGACCAAAGCCAGTGGGCTGCGCATACGCATTACTCACACTAGGCATCTCACGCCAGAGCCTAGCACGCGTGGCCAGCTGGGGGGGGCACTGATACCAACAATCTCCAACTGGTGGGTGCAGTGGCGCTGGTGCACCTAAAGTGGAGCACCCACAGAGACACTCCTTGAAGAAGAACTTTGAGGTATGATTAGGTATTTCCAACAACTCTCAAAAAACCAGGTTCTCTCTTGCATGACTTCATAGCTTTCCTTAAAACATGGTTGAAAATAGATACCCGGCAAAAACAAACGCTTCAATTCAAGATACCATAATCATTCCTTCAAAATACCCAAAGCTCTGTAAATTTCCACTTAGTTGTTTGTCACTGTTCATATCAGAAAACTCAGAGCCACTCAAAACAAGAAGGCTCTTTTGCCTTCCAATTACTATGGATTTTGGGGCACAACTAAATGGGAGAAGGGATGAAATAACTATAAGGTGGATGCACAACTAATTGAAAGACCACACTCCAAGACTATTTTTTCAGTGGCTTGTGGTGAAACTGAACGGATTTATATACTGGAGTCCCAAAGGAGTCAGACCTGGCTCTGATACCTTTCACCTTTTTTATTAATTACTTGGATAATGGAGTGAAGACTATCCATATAAAACTTGTGGATGACACTGAGCTTGGAGGGGTTTTTAGCACTCTGGAGGAAAGAATTCAAAATGAGATGGACAAAATGACTTTAGGCATACCCCATCATTAGAGGTTTTTAAGAAAAGCCTGGTTAAATAATTGTTGAGGTTGTCTAGGTGTATTTGGTCTTGCCTCAGAACAGAGGGTGAGACTTCACTTCTTGATGCCCTTTCCAGGCCTATATTTCTGTAATAAGCTCTAGAGCTGTTGAGAATATGAACTGGAGCAAAAACAAAGTACGGAAGTAAAATCTTGGATTTTTCTCTCTCCATAAAGAGAAAACATTCAGGATGAGGTAAGGGGAAAAAACTACACACCCTGAAGTTTCTGCCACTTCCAAAGAAATCAGATCAGCAGAAGTGGGGTTTAGATTTATTAGGAACTGGGGAAACTTCTGGGATAGGGGGAGCCTATACATACAGGTAGGATGGGCTCCACCTAAACTAAAATGGAAACAGACTGCTGGCACTTAACATTAAAAAGGTCGTAGAGCGATTTTTAAACTAAAGGCTGGGGGAAAGCCGATAGGTACGGAGGAGCACATGGATCGGACAGAGATATCTCTTAGGGGAGGGTCTATTAACAGAGATGCTCTACGTTCTACTGCGGGTGGTGGAGTGGTACTATATGTGAAAGATAATGTAGAATCAAATGAAGTAAAAATCTTAAATGAATCATCATGTTCCATAGAATCACTATGGATAGTAATTCCATGCTCTAATAACAATATAGCAGTAGAGATATATTATTGACCACCTGACCAGGACAGTGATAGTGACGTTGAAATTCTAAGGGAGATTAGAGAGGCTATCAAAATAAAAAACTCAATAATAATGGGGGATTTCAATTATCCCCATATTGACTGAGTACATGTCACCTCAGGATAAGATGCAGAGATAACATTTCTCAATGCTTTAAATGACTGCTTCTTGGAGCAGCTGGTACAGGAACCCAAAAGAGGAGAGACAATTCTCGATTTAGTCCTGAGTGGAGTGCAGGATCTGGTCCAGGAGGTAACTATTACAGGACTGCTTGGGAATAGTGACCATAACGACATTTAACATTCCTGTGGTGGGAAGAACACCTCAGCAGTCCAAAACTCTGGCATTTAATTGAAAAAAAGGGAATTATGAAAAAATGAGGAGGTTAGTTAAACAGAAATTAAAAGGTACAGTGACTAGAGTAAAATCCCTGCAAGCTGCATGGAAACTTTTTAAAGACACCATAATAGAGGCCCAATTTAAATGTATACCCCCAAATTAAAAAACAAAGAAAGAGACCTAAAAAAGAGCCACCGTGGCTTAACAACCATGTGAAAGAAGCAGTGAGAGATAAAAGGGCATCTTTTAAAAAGTGGATGTCCAATCCTAGTGAGGTAAATTGAGAAGAACATAAACACTGACAAATTAAGTGTAAAATGTAATAAGAAAAGCCAAAAAAGATTTTGAGGAACAGCTAGCCAAAAACTCAAAAAGTAATAGCAAAATGTTTTTTAAGTACATTAGAAGCAGGACGCCTGCTAAAAAACCAGTGGGGCCCCTGGATGATCGAGATACAAATAAGGCAATCAAGGACGATAAAGCCATTGAGGAGAGACTAAATGATTTCTTTGCTTCAGTCTTCACGGCTGAAGATGTTAGGATGGTGCAGGTTTGGGAATCTCCCTTTGTGGGTGATGAATCTGAGGAACTTTCCCAGACTGAAATGTCATTAGGAGGTTTTGGAACAAATAGAAAAACTTAACAGTAACAAATCACCGGGACTGGATGGCATTCACCCAAGGGCTCTGAAAGAACTCAAATGTGAAATTGCAAAACTATTAACTGTGGTTTGTAACCTATCCTTTAAATCAGCTTCTGTACCCAAGGACTGGAAGACAGCTAACATAACGCCAATATTTAAAAAGGGCTCTAGAGGCGACCCTGGCAATTACAGACCAGTAAGTCTAATGTCAGTACCGGACAAATTAGTTGAAACTACAGTCAAGAATAAAATTGTCAGATATGTAGAACAACATAATTTGTTGGGCAAAAGGCAACATGGTTTCTGTAAAGGGAAATAATGTCTTACTAATCTATTAGAGTTCTTTGAAGGGGTTAACAAACATGTGGACAAGGGGGATCCAGTAGATATAGTATACTTTGATTTCTACAATGCCTTTGGCAAAGTCCCTCACTAAAGGCTCTTGTGTAAATTCGGTTGTCATGGGATAAGAGGGAAGATCCTTTCATGGATTGAGAACTGGTTAAAAGACAGGAAACAAAGGGTAGGAATAAACAGTAAATTTTCAGAATGGAGGGGGTAACTAGTGGTGTCCCCCAAGGGTCAGTCCTAGGACCAATCCTATTCAACTTATTCATAAACGATCTAGAGAAAGGGGTAAGCAGTGAGGTGGCAAAGTTTGCGGATGATACTAAACTATTCAAGACAATGAAAACCAAAGCAGACTGTGAAGAACTTCAAAAAGATCTCACCAAACTGAGTGGGCAACAAAATGTCAAATGAAATGTAATGTGGATAAGTGTAAAGTAATGCACGTTGGAAAAAAATAACCCCAACTATACATACAATATGATGGGGGCTAATTTAGCTACAACTAATCAGGAAAGAGATCTTGGAGTTATCGTGGATAGTTCTCTGAAAATGTCCATGCAGTGTGCAGCGGCAGTCAAAAAAGCCAATAGGATGCTCGGAATTATTAAAAAAGGGATAGAAAATAAGATGAAGAATATCTTACTGCCCCTATATAAAACTATAAAACTGAATACTGCGTACAGATGTGGTCTCCTCACCTCAAAAAAGATATTTTGGCATTAGAAAAGGTTCAGAAAAGAGCAACTAAAATGATTAGGGGTTTGGAACGGGTTCCATATGAGGAGAGGCTAAAGAGACTGGGACTTTTCAGTTTAGAAAAGAGGAGACTGAGGGGGGATATGATAGAGGTATATAAAATCATGGGTGAAGTGGGGTGGAGAGGGTGAATAAAGAAAAGTTATTTACTTGTTCCCATAATATAAGAACTAGAGGACACCAAATGAAATTAATGGGTAGCAGGTTTAAAACTAATAAAAGAAAATTCTTCTTCACACAGCCCACCCTCAACCTGTAGAACTCCTTGCCAGAGGAGGCTGTGAAGGCTAGGACTATAACAGAGTTTAAAAAAGAGCTAGATAAATTCATGGAGGTTAGGTCCATAAAAGGCTATTAGCCAGGGGGTAAGGAATGGTGCCCCTGGCCTCTGTTTGTCAAAGGCTGGAGAAGGACGGCAGGAGACAAATTGCTTGATCATTGTCTTTGGTACACCCCCTCTGGGGCACCTGGTACTGGCCACTGTTGGCAGACAGGATACTGTGCTAGATGGACCTTTGGTCTGACCCAGTACGGCCATTCTTATGTTCTTATGGAAGTATGGGTCAGATCAGATGAGACACAATCAAATGAAAAGGAGTCTAACATCAGGAAATGGCAGACAGATAAATAGTGAGAATTTTTGAAGTGCTTATACACAAACACTAGAAGTCTAAATAATAAAATGGGTGAACAAAAGTGCCTAGTTTTAAAGAAGGATATTGATATAATAGGTGTCACGGAAATTTGGTGGAATGAGGACAATCAATGGGGGACAGTCATATCAGGGTACAAAATATATTGAAAGGATAGAACAGGTGGGGGAGTGGCACTACATGTGAAAGAAAACATAGAAAAAAATGAAGTAAAAATCTTAAATGAGCCAAAATGTTCCAAAGAATCTCTATGGAAAGTAATTTCATGCTCCAATAAGAAGAATATAGCAGTATGGATATATTATTGATCACCTGATCAGGACAGCGATAGTGACTATGAAATGCTAAGGGAGATAAGAGAGGCTATCAAAATAAACTCAATAATAGTGGGGGATTTCAACTACCTCCAAAAAGCTGCATGGAAACTTTTCAAACACACCATAATAGAGGCCCAACTTAAATGTATACGCCAAATTAAAAAATACAGTAAAAACCAAAAAAGTGCCACTGTGGCTTGGCTTAACCAAGTAAAGGAAGCAGTGAGAGATAAAAAGACATCTTTTAAAAACTAGAAGTCAAATCTTAGTGAGGAAAATAGAAAGGAGCATAAACGTTGTCAAATTAAGTATAAAAATATTATAAGAAAAGCCAAAAAGGAGTTTGAAGAACAGCTAGCCAAAAACTAAAGAAGTAATAGCAAAATGTTTTTTAAGTACATCAGAAGCAGAAAGCCGGCTAAACTACCAGTGGGGCCCTTGGACAATTGAGATGCTAAAGGAGCACTCAAAGATTATAAAGTCATTGTGGAGAAGCTAAATGAATTCTTTGCCTCAGTCTCCATGGCTGAGGATATTGGAGAGATTCCCAAACCCGAGACATTCTTTTAAGTAACAAATCTGAGGAGATGTCCCCGATTGAGGTGCCAGAGGTTTTGGAACAAATTGAAAAACTTAACAGTAACAAGTCACCGGGACCAGATGACATTCACTCAAGAGTTCTGAAAGAACTCAAATGTGAAATTGTGGAACTATTAACTGTGGTTTGTAACCTATCCTTTAAATCAGCTTCCGCACCTAATGACTGGAAGACAGGTAATGTGATGCCAATACTTAAAAAGGGCTCTAGAGATGATCCTGGAAATTACAGACCAGTAAGTCTAACGTCAGTACCGGGCAAATTAGTTGAAACTACAGTAAAGAATAAAATTGTCAGACACATAGATGAACATAATTTGTTGGGGGAAGTCAACATGTTTTTTGTAAAGGGAAATCATGCCTTACTAATCTGCTAGAGTTCTTTGACGGGGTCAACAAACATGTGGACAAGGGGGATAATAAGGGAGGTACTCACCTCGTGCAGTAACGAGTGTTCTTCGAGATGTGTGTCCCCGTGGGTGCTCCACTCTAGGTGAAGGGTTGCCCCGAGCCGCAGATCAGAGCTTTGTAAAGCAGTTTCCCCCGTTGGGCTGCGCATGCCCAGGAGGCGTCTCGAGCCCTTCCCACCTTTTGCAGCGCACGGCTCAACCCCCTCCCTTTCAGTTCCTCGTCTCCAACCGAGCAGAGGGGAGGAAGGGAGGGTCGTGGAGCACCCACGGGGACACACATCTCAAAGAACACTCGTTACTGCACGAGGTGAGTAACTCCCTTTTCTTCTTCGAGTAGTGTCCCCATGGGTGCTCCACTCTAGGTGACTACAAAGCAGTATTCAATATATGGCTAGAGGGAGTCAGAGTCAGTGTTTAGCGGTAGTGGAGAGCACCGCTGTAGCAACTGCTGAGTCATCTTTGAGTTGTGGCAGGATAGTGTAATGTTTGGCAAAGGTATGGTCTGAAGACCATGTTGCTGCCCGGTAAATGTCTCTTAAGGGGACATTGTTCAAAAAGGCTGTAGAAGCAGCCATCACTCAAGTGCAATGCATTCGTGGTGGGCGCTGTAGTGGTTTATTGCCCAGAGTGTGACACTTAGTTATGCATGTTGATATCCACTTCGAGATTCGTTGCGATGATATGGGTATTCCTTTGGATCGTTCGGCAATGGAAATAAAAAGTCTTTTGGATTTACGAAATGGTTTTGTTCTTTCCAGGAAGAAGGCCAGTGCCCTCCGAATGTCCAGCGTATGTAGGCTGGCATCCTTCTGAGAAACGTGCAGTTTTGGGAAAAAGGTAGTACGATCGGTTTGTTGACGTGGAATTCTGTGCAGACCTTTGGCAAGAATGTCGGGTGGGGTCTAAGTATGACCCTATCCTTCGTGAAAACTGTGTAAGGGGGTTCTGACATTAATGCCCCAAGTTCACTCACCCTCCTGACGGAGGTGATGGCTAGGAGGAAGCAGACTTTCATAAAAAGAAAGGGGAGTGGTACTGTTGCCAATGGCTCGAAAGGAGGTCTGGTGAGGTAGTCTAGAACAAGATTTAGGTCCCATAAGGGGGGTGGGGCCTTATATGGTGGGTACACATTGTGGAGTCCCTTAAGGAATCTCTTCGTGATAGGATGGTTAAAAATGGAGAAACCATCTACGGAGGTATGGAATGCTGCTATTGCAGAGAGGTGTACTCTTAGAGAAGAGATTGACAGTCCTGATGCTTTAAGGTCTAGAATGTAGTCCAGGATGGTATTTAGTGGAGAGACATGGGGTTCTACTTTGGCCCGTTGACACCAGTGGGAGAATCGTGTCCATTTTTGCAGGTAAGTTTTCCGAGTAGATTGCCTCCTACTGTGGAGGAGGAGGTTCTCTTTTACTTGCTGAGAACAGCAATCTTCTGAGAACCAGAGAGAAGCCATGCCTGAAGATGCAAGGTATGGAGCTGTGGGTGCAGTATTCTGCTGTTGTCCTGAGATAGTAGGTCTACTCGGTATGGTAGTGGATGGGGAGGCTGAACTGCTAGCCTGTAGATGAATGAGTACCAAGTTTGACGAGACCATGATGGGGCAATCAGGATGACTAGGGCTTTGTCTCTGCAGATTTTGCGTAGGACTCTTGGGATGAGCGGTATGGGGGGGGGGAGCGTAGTGTAGGGGGACTGTCCATTTGATTAGGAAGGCATCCCCCAGAGAATGTTTGCCGAGTCCCGCACGTGAGCAGAATTGGGGGCACTTGGTATTCTGGGTAGAAGCGAAGAGGTGCATAGATGGCCATCCCCATTGGTAGAAAATTGAATTTGTGACCTCCGTATGTAACAGCCGCTCGTGGTCCAACGTGAAGTTGCGACTGAGGGAGTCCGCTTTGGAGTTGTTCACCCCGGACAGGTAGGATGCTACAACGGTGACTTGGTTACGGATGCACGAGTTCCACAGACGGATAGCTTCCATGCAGAGGGAGCGGGAGCTGGCTCCTCCCTGTCTGTTTATGTAGAACATCGTGCAAATGTTGTCCGTTAGGATGCGGACTGTATGATTGGCAATGTCGGAGGCAAAATGTGCACAGGCATTCCTTACTGCCTTTAATTCGAGGAGGTTGATGTGTAGTAGTGTCTCGCTTGGGGACCACCTGCCCTGAACTTCGCGACTGTCCATATGTACACCCCAGCCAAGCAGGGAAGCATCTGTGGTAATCTGGATAGTGGGTTCGGTTTGTTGGAATGGAACCCCTGCCAGCAGATTGTTCGGCATTGTCCACCATTGTAGGGATGCAAGAACGTTTGGTGGAATGGTAACCCTCTTGTTTTGAGGGTGTCACGACAGAATGTAAACGGTTGCTACCCAGAGTTGAAAGCATCAAAAGTGTAGGTGAGCATGGTGGACTACATAGGTGGTGGAAGCCATGTGTCCCATTAGTCGGAGACAGGTAAGTATTGTGGTGGTGGGAGTTGTGAGCATCCAGCTTATAATTTCTTGTATAGTTGTGAAACGTTGTTGAGGTAGGTATGCTCGAGCTGTAACTGAGTCCAGGCGTGCGCCAATTAACTCTATATCTTGAACTGGGTGCAACGTTGATTTGTGTTTTTTGATTAGAAGGCCTAGACGATTGAGGAGGGCTGTGGTCGTATGTATCATAGAGGCGTCCCGTGACGATCCCTTTATAAGGCAGTCGTCTAGGTAGGGGAATATGATGATATTCTGTTGTCTGAGGTATGCGGCTACAACAGCTAGTACCTTCAAAAATACCCTCGGAGCTGATGAGAGACCGAAAGGGAGAACTTTGTACTGGAAGTGTTCTGGGCCGAGCATAAAGCGTAGATAGCGTCTATGGGCCAGGTGGAAGTAGGCATCTTGCAGGTCGAGGGCTGTGAACCAGTCCCCTTGATCTAGCGCAGGAATGATTGTTGTGAGAGTGACCATCTTGAAATGTTGTTTCTTGAGAAACTTATTCAGTTTGCGGAGGTCTAATATAGGCCTTCACCCCCTGTTCTTTTCTCGGTTAAGAAATAGTTTGAGTAAAACCCTCTTCTGTGGAACTCTCTGGGTACCCTTTCTATGGCTTCAATTGCGAGGAGTCGATCGATCTCTTGTTTTAGTAGGGTCTCGTGAGAGTGGTCCTTGAAGAGGGATGGGGTAGGGGGAAGGGTAGGTGGGACAGCAGTAAATGGGATGGTATAGCCTACTCGAATTCTCTCTAGAACCCAGCGGTCCGATGTTATGGATTCCCATTGTGGAAGGAACGGCCGTAAATGGTGGGTAAATAGATGGCCATGTTGTATTGGTGCTAGATTGTAAGGGAGGTCTTGCAGACCCTTGACCACATCTTCAAATTTGCTGCTTGGAGGGTTGAGTAGTTGGTGGGCGGCCCTGGTTTGGGCACCTTCTCTGAGCTCGTTGCCTTGGTCTGGTGTCCTCGTAGGCCTCTGTGGTCGATTGTACTGTCCGTATCGGTAGTATGTGTTATATGGAGTGTATCGTCTGCGTTTGTAAGGCGGCGTGTACATGCCCAATGTGCGAAGTGTGGTTTTTGAATTTTTGCTGTTATGGAGCATTTCGTCTGTAGTAGCTGCAAATAACTTTTGCTTGTCAAATGGCAAGTCATCTACTTTGGGCTGGAGTTCCTGGGGAACTCTGGATGACTGTAGCCAGGAAGCTCTATGCATCACTACCGCTGTAGCTGTCACTCTGGCTGCGGTGTCAGCAACATCCATTGTGGTTTGAAGAGAAGTGCGGGCGATCATATGGCCCTCATGGACTATCGCTTTCAAGATAGCTCTTTTGGACTCAGGGAGATGTGGTATCAGTTCTCCTAATTTTTAATAATTGTCGAAATCATGATTTGCTAACAGAGCAGAGTAATTTGATATTCTGAGTTGTAGGGTGGACGAGGAGTATATTTTCTTGCCAGACAAGTCTAGCTTTTTGTGGTCTTTGTCTGCGCTACTTGCCCTGTATTGCGGGAGCTTCGCTCGTTGTGCTGAGTCCACAAGTAAGGAGTTCGGTTGTGGATGTGTAAACAAAAAGTCGTTGTCTTTTGATGGAACAAAGTACTTTCTGTCAATTCTTTTATTAGTTGGTTGAATGGATGCGGGTGTCTTCCACAAATCCTCCGAAGTTTCCATGATTCCCTCGTCTATTGGTACGGCAATCTTGCTGTGTAATGTAGGATGTAGGTTCTTTAATAGTTGGTATTGTTTCTTTTGTACTTCTTGCAGGGAGACGTGTTGACTCATTGCTACTCTCTTGAATAATTCTTGAAACTGTTTCAGGTCATCAATTGCTACAATGTCTGATGGTATAACCGCATCATCTGGCTGCACACTGAGGATATCAGAGTGTGCAACATCTATTGAATGAATGTCTGATTTGTTGTCCGAAATTTGTTCCACCTCCTCCTCCGAATGGCTTGCTGGAGGTAAGGGCTGTGGTTGAGGCACACTTCTCCGAGATGGTATGGAGCGAGCTGGGGACCGAGGTCCGTATGGGTCCCAGTGGTCCCAGGGCCCTCATTGTGGAGGATAAGGTAGGGGTGGATAAGGCCAGTATGGTGCAGCCCTGTAGTGGTAGGAGCGAGACCTCCTAGGCGATGCGTGCTGCGAGGAGCACACCGTGCGCTGGTCATCAGGCAGGGGAGCCTCTTGAAGGGACAATGGTGATATGGACCTGGGAGGGGACTGTCTTGATGGAGACCTCCGGGTTGAAGAAGCAATAGAAGGCAGGCATGGATGCTGCTGCCTGCTGTGTGTGTCAATTTCATCCTGGGGCTGCTCTATAGCAGCCTCATCTGGCTGTTTGTCTGTATCTGCTGCCGGTGCTAGGTCATGCTGCTTAACTGCAGCTGGTGCCGACTTAGGAGGATGAGGCTTCTTCTGCTGCGGTGCCGTAGATTTAAGCTGCGCCGCAGCTTTAAGGGGTGCCGGGGCTTTTGGCGGCTCCGGGGCTTGAAGCGGTGCTGCAGTTTGAAGCGGCGCTGGCTTTTCCTGCCGTGCCAGCTGCCTGGAGCGCTCCTGGGATGGCTCAGAGGAGGCGCACACCGGTCCCGGTGTGGGGAGTGAGGATCTTCCCACTGCCTTAGTGGCAGGGGTCCTCATACTGTCCTGTGCCTCTCCTCTGCGTTTCGGGGAGAAGGAAACTGGAAGAGAGTGGGATGGTGAGGCTCCTTGTCTTGGCTCGCTCCTGGAAGGCGGGGGGGAGGAGGGAGAGGAAAGGGGGCTCCTGCCGAGCTGTCGCCTGTCCCTCAGTAGGCTGTAAAGCCTTCTCAAACAAAATCATTCTCAGGCGGAGCTCTCGGTCTTTCCTGGCTCTCACCGTGAGTGAATTACAGTGAGTGCAGCTGCGGGGAGAGTGAGTTTCCCCCAGGCAGCGAATGCAGTTTGAATGGCCGTCTGAAGCCAGCATAGGCTCGCGGCACTGGTCACATTTTTTAAAACCTGACGAGCCGGACATGGCCAGTCCTCTCCTCTCCTCCTTTTCCTTATTTTGTTGTTTATTTTTTGTTGTTTTATTCGTTTTTCTCTGTTGTTATCATCGTTGTCGTCTGTTTCTTTTATTTATTTGTTTTCTTTTCTTTTTTATTTTGTTGAATAGCCGGGGCCCTGGTTTGAACTGAGTTCAAGCCCCCTGAGGGGGGATTTTCGTTAAGTTTATTCTTCTTATTACTAGATTTTTTTTTTTTTAAAAGAGAAAGAAACAAGGGAAAACTAACTTGGAATACAACACGGGAAACAACTGTGCCTAAAAACTAACTAATGGGGAAACAGTCAGAGAGACTGACAGGGAGCTCCTGTTTGCTCCATCTGCTGACGAGGGCGGTTAAAGAGGAACTGAAAGGGAGGGGGTTGAGCCGCGCGCTGCAGAAGGCGGGAAGGGCTCGAGACGCCTCCTGGGCATGCGCGGCCCAACGGGGGAAACTGCTTTACAAAGCTCCGATCTGTAGCTCAGGGCGACCCTTCACCTAGAGTGGAGCACCCACGGGGACACTACTCGAAGAAGAACCAGTGGATACAGATTTCCAGAAAGCTTTTGACAAGGCTCCTCACCAAAGGCTCTTAAGTAAAGTAAGTTGTCATGGGATAAAAGGGAAGGTCCTTTCATGGACTGGTAACTGGTTAAAAGACAGGAAACAAAGGGTAGGAATAAATGGTAAGTTTTCTGAGTGGAGAGAGGTAACTAGAGGCGTCTCCGAAGGGTCTGTCCTAGGACCTATCCTATTCATCTTATTTATAAATGATCTGGAGAAAGGGGTAAACAGGGAGGTGGCAAAATTTGCAGAGAAAACTAAATTGCTCAAGATAGTTAAGACCAAAGCTGACTGTGAAAAGCTTCAAAAAGATCTCCAACTAAGTGATTGGGCAACATAATGGCAAATAAAATTTAATGTTGATAAATGTACAGTAATGCACATTGGAAAAAAATAATCCCAACTATACGTACAATATAATGGAGACTAATTTGGCTACAACTACTCGAGAGTACTTCTCTGAAAATATCCACTCAGTGTGCAGCAGAAACCCAAAAAGCCAATAAAATGTTAGGAATAATTTAAAAAGGGATAGAGAAAGACAAAAAATATCTTATTGCCTCTATATAAAACTATGGTACATCCACATCTTGAACACTGCATACAGATGTAGTCGCCTCATCTAAAAAAAGATATATTGGCATTGGAAAAGGTTCAGAAAAGGGCAACAAAAATGATTAGGGGTTTGGAACGGGACCCATACGAATAGAGATTAAAAAGACCTGGACTTTTCAGCTTAGAAAAGAGGAGTCTAAGGGGGGATATCATAGAGATTTATAAAATCATGACTGGTGTGGAAAAAGTGAAGAAGGAAAAGTTATGTACTTATTCCCACAATATAAGAATGAGGGGTCACCAAATGAAATTATTAGACAGCAGGTTTAAAAGAAACAAAAGGAAGTTTTTCTTCACTCAGTGCAGTCAACCTCTGGAACTCCTTGCCAGAGTATGTGATGAAAGCTAGGACTTTAACTGGATTCTAAAAAGAGCTAGATAGATTCATGGAGGTCAGGTCCATCAATGGCTATTAGCGAGGATGGGTAGGAATGGTGTCCCTAGCTTCTGTTTCTCTGGAGGTGGGTGATGGGGGGGAGGGGAAGAAGGAATCACCAGTTGTGTTCCCTCCCTCTCAGACATCTGGTATTGGCCACGTCAGCAGACAGGCTACTGGGCTGGATGGACTGTTGTTCTGAGCCAGTATGGCCATTCTTATGTTTTTAAATCGGGAGAGTTGGATATCTTACTGAATAAGTATACTTAAAATAACTTAAGAGTTTAAATGCTTTACTGAAGTTAAGGGTGTGTCTAGACTACATTCCTCTTTCAAAAGAGGAATGCAAATCAGGGAAATAAAAAATGAAATGAAGCGCTGATTTACAAATCTTGTGATTCATTTGCATAATCTCTTCCGATCATTTTTTGGAAGAGATTTTTTTTTAATAGAAAAAGCAGTCTAGATGGGGTTCTTTCAAAAAAACCTCCCTTTTTTGAAAGAACCCCATTTTTTCAGGAATAAGGGTTCTTTCGAAAAAGGTTTTTTTTTTTTCCTTTCTTTCTTCAAAAGAACCCCGTCTAGATGTCTTTTTTTTTTTTTAAATCTCTTCGGAAGAGATTATGCAAATGAAGCATGAAATTTGTAAATTAGTACTTCATTTGCATTTTCGATTTCCCTCAATTGCATTCCTCTTTCAAAAGAGGAATGTAGTCTAAACGCACCCTAACTGTTGCACCCAAGGCCCCTGTAAGCTGTGTGCCCGTGTGGATGCTCAGCCCTTTTCTGAACCCTTTGCAGGTAAGGTCTCCCAGCCACAGTCTATCTCTGACACCCCAGCCCCTCCCTCCCAACAACACTCTGCCCCCCTTCTGCCCTCCTACCTCATGTAACCCAAACCTTCTGAACTCCTGCTCCAGCCCCTATACACTTCCCCAGAGACTGCATCCCCTCCTACATCCCACCCTCAGGTCACAACCCCCTCTCAGACTTTGCACCCTAATCCACTATTCCTGGTTATAGCCCAAATTCCTGCACCTCTGCCAGGTCACAACCCCCTCCCAGGCCCTGTACCCCCTCCGCATCACAGTCTGTTGCTTCAGGTCACCATCCCCTACTTCACCCAAATTCCCTTCAAGGTCCCACACCTCAATCCCTTCCCCCAAGCTCCATCCCAGACCCCCGTACCTCCTCTGTTAATATAATGAAAGAGTGCAGCCCTCGATCATTTACCAAATTCTCGGAGTGCTCCCCCCTATCAAAAATTATTGCCCACTCTGTGTTAATGGCTTTTTTTGGTGAGTGTTGC
Organism: Rafetus swinhoei; assembly: GCA_019425775.1. Classification (NCBI taxonomy): domain Eukaryota; kingdom Metazoa; phylum Chordata; order Testudines; family Trionychidae; genus Rafetus; species Rafetus swinhoei. Next base: position 43,955,170 of record CM033437.1, on the reverse strand, counting down.
AGATACCTAAAATTCTGATCTTAATGATTTTTTTAAATCCTGTGTTACTAATTAATAGATGTTAAAGTGTACTGCATTAAGACCAGATCTTTACTATCTGACAGAATTCTGTTTTTTATGAGTCAGAAGCAGCAAGTACTAGGTGTGATGCTAGCTGTTTTGTAGGATGAAACCTCGTTTGCAAGATCTTTGAAACATGCATCTATCTGTAACAAAGGCTGATACATGTACTCCAAGGTCTCAGAGGGGTAGCTGTGTTAGTCTGTAACCAAAAAACGTAAAAAAAACAACAACAAAAAAAACCAACCAACCAAACACAACCAAACACCCCACAACGGTGCTGTAGCACCTTAGACTAACAAAAATATATAACTAGTATCATGAGCTTTCGTGGGCACAACCCACTTCTTCAGCCAAGGGTAGTGTTAATTTTCTTTCTGATTTCATATTAAATAACCAAAAGCATTGCTCCTTGTTAATTATCCCTTGTTTTAATATATTTAAATATATATTTATATCCACAGTTTTTGTTTGCACCGGTGGGTGCATATCCACACACTACCTCAATATTGGTGTTGCACATAAGAACTTTCAACCTGCTCACAAGAAAATTCAACCCGCCCAAAGATGGAAAATTTTAGAGGGAACATGGGTTGCACCCTTTTGATTATAATCTCTCACTATAAGTTTTATATCAGTTTAGAATAATAAATTCAATAATAAAATTTAAAATTAATTCATCATTTTCAGTATAGTTGTCACTGTTACTATGGATCAATTCAAGAGCAGAGTTTGTAATTCTCTACAAATTTTCTTGTAACTTTGGCAGAAGTTGTATTTTTTTTTCCTACTTGGAAACCATGCTTTTGATATTGCTGATATGTAGTACATAACAAACCTAAAAGGCATTAAAGCAATGTGACACACTAATAATGACAATAACCTGGGGGAAAGCACAACCACTAATTGATTAAATACTTAATCTTTGTATCCACTAGAACAGCAAAAATTACAATTAACCTTACTTACCATATCTGATATATCTTGACAATCTTCAAAAATGCAGTGTTGGTGGTATGCCATGAAGGAAGAAAGTGACATCCCATCAAAATAAAGATTAACAGCTACTTTGTCCCATGGATTACATGAACGTTCCTGTTTGAGTAAAACAAAGCAGACTACTGCCATAACATCCTGACTGAAATTTTGCAAATATAATAGTCATGAAAGAGGAAATTACTTATCTGTAACAAAGTTCTTTGAGATATGTGGTCCTATTTATATTCCAAATTTGGGTGTGCATGTGCGTCATGCACTGGAGCTGGAAGTTTTCAGTAGCAGTATCCTTTGACATGCATGTGCATCGTATGTTGCCTCGTACTCTATGTGAGGTTATAGCAGGCTGTGTCCAATCCTTTAGTCACCTCTTCTCACTGAGTAGTGCTGTCCACAGTAGAGGGAATAGTGGATGGTTATTTGAATACAAATGGAGACCACACATTCTGCAGAACCTCCAGTTACAGATAAGTAACTTCCTCCTCTTCTTTGTGTGATGTATCCAAATATGGGTAAGTCTCAAGCAGTGATCAACTTGGAGGTGGGTGTGAGGATGAAAGAGGTATCGCTGTCTGCAGCACGGAGTGGCTCACAGCCATATTTTCTATTGCTCCCTGGGCGATGGCACTATAGGCAGTGAAGATATGCACAGTGTGCCAGGTCGCCACTGCAGTGGGGTGGCTGCCCCACTCTGGCAAAGGAGGAATAAGAAGCAGGTTGAACGAAGCCTGTACAAATCCTTCCAATTAGAGAGAGGCTTATGGGGAAGCCAATCAAAAAGCTGCTTGCTGGGGGCAGCCCTGGATATAAAGGGCTGCTCAGCAGAGCAGAGAGCAGTTGGGTTCTGACAAGCGAGGGTGAAGGACTGGTTCCCAGAGAGAAGTATCTTGGGTGGAGCAGTGCTGAGCAGGCTCAAGGGATCAGAGAGGCGCAAACTCCAGCCTAATACCTGTCAGCCTATGTTACATGTAAGTGGCTCAGGGAATACTGAGGGCAGGTAAGGGAAGTGAGGGAGAACAGGATAAGACTGCTGCCAGAGGGTCCCTGGGCCAGGAGACCGAGTAGTGGATGAGCCTGCCTCCCTTCTCTTTTTGCATTACACCTTGCCACCAAGGAGCATGGCCTTTACAGATTTCAGCTTGCCCTTGAGGCCAGTGGCTAGACTTTTGGGACTGCAGTTGCCCACAGTGGCACATATATCAATTGAAGATTGCCAATACTCCTGTAAGGAGGCAAGAACAGAGTGATGGGCACTGCCATCTGGCAGCGCCCTCAAGAGGGTTCTGCAGTCCAGGGAGAAACAGGGGTCCACAGAGAGATGGTGGAGAAAGTAGAGCAGCATGGTGATGGGCAAGATAGTGGCCAGAAGGCTGCACACTCAAAGGGATAGAGTTAATTCTCAGTGTGACCAGCAGGAGGTGTTGCAGTGGTGAGAGCCACCCAGCATGTCCTCCCAGGATATGTCCACTATGGAGACAGAGACTGTCATATATGAAGCAGTGTGCTGTAATCCTGACTATATGTAGCACTCAGTGATGCATTTTGGTATGTGCTGTGACAAGAGGGGTTGGCCATGTGATCTTTCTCTAATGGCTATGAAAAGGAGTGGAGAAGTGCAGGTCCTGTCAAGACAGAATGTGTGCGCATAGCAGATATCCAGAGAGTGCAAAGTCCTGCCTGTAGGAGTGAGGTGTAGCTTAGGATGGAAGATGGGGAGGTGACTGGATTGATGGAGGTGGAACTCAGATCACTTCCATGAGAAACTTAAGGTGAAGGTAAGACAAAATTTTGTTTTTATGGAAGACTGGGTATGGGGGAGAGTCATCATGGTTCCCAATTTGCTGACCTGCCTAGTGGAAGTGATGGTCATGAGCAATTATGGTCTTCATAGATAAGTGTAAGACACTTTGGTCAGTGTCTCAAAGGGAGGTCTGATGAGGGCAGAGAGCACAAGACTGACGTTCCAAGGGGGTGTTGATTTAAGGACCAGTAGGAAGTGTTCATCAGATCTTCAAGAAAGCAGGCGGTGATGGAGTGGGAAAACACTGAGTGGGCATTCACCAGTGGGAGGAAGGCACTAAACATGCTAAGTGTGACACTGAGCACTTACTCCTGTCAGAAGACAGGATATTGGGCTAGACGAGTGATCTCCAATCTTTTAAACCACAAGATCACTTTTTCAATTTAAGTGCAATGTAAGATCTGCCTCAAATCCAAATACCCTTTCCCTACCTCCTTCCCGCCCCTTCTCTGAGGCCTCACCCTGCTCAATCCATCCCCCTTTCTCCTGGAACCTCATCCACTTTCATCAGGCTGGGATAGGGGGTTAGGTGTAGGCTCTGGTCTTGGGCCAAAGGGTTCAGAGTGTGGGAGGGGCTCCGGGCTGAGCCCAGGTTGGGGGATTAGGGTCCAGGAGGGGGTTCAGGGTGCAAGCTCTAGAAAGGAATTTGGGTGCAGGGGAACTCACATATAGGGCATGAGGTTGGGTGCAGGAAGGAGTTCAGGAATGGAACAGGAAATCAGGATGCAGGCTCTGGCTGGGCACCACTTAACTGAGATGGCTTCCAGATGGTGGAGCAGTAGGATTAAGGCAGGCTTACTCCTGCACTGGACCTGTACCACTCCTGAAAGCAGCTGGCATGTACAGCAATGGCTCCATGGCGCCATGTGCTGCCCCTCATCTACAGGCACTGACCTCACAGCTTCTACTGATCCACCCCCCGCAGAGCAGGCAGGAGGCTCCCAGGGGGGCAGCTCTAAGGCAGAGGTCAGAAGCATCATGACAGTGGGTGGAGAGGCAACTGAAGTGCCAGTGCTTGATAGCTTCCTGGCCAAATCAGTCAGGATCACCTGTCAGAGGCTCCAAGATCTACCAGTAGATCTCAATCTACTGGTTGGTAATCACTGGGCTAGCTGACCTTTCATCTGACAAAGTATAGTTGATTTATGTTCTAGGCCATGCTTAAGGATTTCAGCATCATTCTGGAGTCCTTTGGCCTATGAAGGCACTCATCAGTTTTGGCTGCAAATAGTGTAAAGGCTTTAAACAATGCTATTCTAGGAAGATGATGTACCTTGGAAATGGATGGCCCTAAACTGGTCTTTTTTGTCTTCTGGCAGAAATTTAATAAATCCTGATAGCTTTCAGTAATTTAGGTAGTTGTACTTGGCCCATAAGGACTCATAATTGACAACTTTAATTAAAAGGTCACTGAACCAGTAGGCCTTACAAACAAAGAGGTCTAGTCTCTTCTAGGCTCTGTCGTATAAGGTAGTTCTGGAATGGTACTGTCTGCCTCATTCTTTCACAGCCTACCAGAGAGTTTGGTGTGGGGTATGAGAAAAGGAATTCCCTTTTGTAAGAGGGGACACCTGACCTTTTGCAGATGATTTTTGCTGGTTCCATAAGTGCATCAATAATTGGTAAAACAACTTTGGAGATTGATATACATAAAATGTCATGGGATTCCTAGGGTGCAGCCTCGGACTGAGGGACCACTCTGCCCCCTGAACTCTCTCCTGGCTAGGCTGTCTCTCACAATGCCTTGCTAGTGACCAGCAGCCAACCATCCAGGTACTGTCATCACTCAGCATGACCACATGTGGAGACTCCACAATCAGCTAGATTCATGAGTGACTCTGGGAGCATTCATGAAATTACACAGAGAAAGGCACCAGAGCAAAGTCCTCTAGCTCCCAGAATTGTACTTAGGAACACATAAGGAACTTCCATCATAAAAAACCAGCAGGAGAAAGGACTTGCACATCTTGCAACACAATGTGCCTCCCTGATGTAACACAAGTAGTGGTGATACTACTTGCTCAGTGAGAACGAGCAAGGGCACAATGTGCAATTTTTAAATCCTGGATTATGGGGCACAGATCCCCAATCAAGTTGAGATGGACTCTAAGTGGGGCAAGACCAACTTCACTATGAAACTACCTATGCAAGTAAGAAAGACTAAACTATATATAATGGACAAAGTGTTCTTTTAGTGAGCCTACAAGCACAAGGAAAGAGAAAACCAACTCTACTCATGCGGTGGTAGAAAGAACTGAAAAAGCATCATACCACACCGTCTCTTATAACCATACCTGGAGCATAAGGCAATGTACAACACACATGTGGGTCAATGGATATTGCTGCTGAAAATACCTGTCTCATGGCGTGCATGCATACCCACATCTGGAATACATATAGAGACCATTACTCAAATATTGCCATTGGGAGAGTGATTCCTGGGGGCCTTGGAGCAGTAGGCTGTTGGGGGCTGTCAGACCCCACAGTGGGGTCCCAGGAGCAGAGATTTAGTCAAAGTCATGAACTGTAAATGTTTGACTGTGACTGTCCATGACTCATACTAAAAGCACCCATGACTAAATTTTAGCCTTACTCATCAGTTAATGGTAGGATTAAATGTGTTCTTGCTTAAATATATGTCAACGCTATTTGAAAATTTAAACACATTGACATTTTAAATTACTTGTGATGTACTTAGGTACGTTAGGGAATATCAGTTGGGAAGTGAGAGTGAAATACTCTCTGATTCTGAGACTGGGAGAATGTTTGGATGCTGTGGCTTGGTGAGTATTTGCATGAATGGAACCAGACCTTTATTGGAAGGAAAGAGATCGTATTTTGCTGCTATCTCAAGGCCAGCTAGAGGTAGAATCCCTATTGGTTTCCTAATTTCCTTTAGCACATATACTGCCAACTCGAAGAATATGTAATGTGGGGTTAGTCTATTGTGGTGGATGGAAGAACCAAAGGCCCCCAGGAATCACTCTCCCAATGGACTCCAGGGCTGCCCTGTTCTGGCCACTCCAAAGACCACTGGTTGGACATTCCCCGGGGTCACTGTTCAGGTGTTTACTGCGGCCAGCAACATCTTTCACTCTTGGGGCGTCCCCAGGGATGCCTGAACAGAAGCCGGTGCAGCTGACCCGGGGCACCACCGAAGCAGCTGGCCCTGGGGCCACTCCAGCAGTGGCCAGTGTGGCTGGTTCCAGGACGTCCCCGGGGTCAGCTGCCTGTCCATCAGTGCCCAGGGCCAGATGCACCATCCACTTCTTGCTGCTCCCAACACTGCTGTTGGGCTCTCCTTCGGGCTGTCCCTGAGACCACTGCCCCAGAGCTGCTCCCACCAGATGCTTGTACAGCTGGTCCCAGCTGCTCAGGTGGCCCTGGGTCAGATGCATCAGTCACTACAGCTGTCAGAGAGATCACAGAAAGCCATGGAATCCATGAATTCTCCAACTTCCGTGAAAGGAGAGGTTCTAATATTATTACATGAAAGTGGAAAAAACTCACATTAAGTTACAATGATAACTACATAAATATATTCTGATATCTTTAAAAACTAACATAATCGAAGCCTAAAAGGTGTGACAAGAGTCACAGTTAAAGCAGAAATCATGTAATTTGTTGTCTTTATGCTACCTGTGACATATACATCCTGAGCTAGGTAGGAATTATTTTGTTCAAGAAAAGCAAGTAGTTTTATTCCTTCTATAAAATATGCCAATTATACGTTAAAGGAAAAAATGTTTAGAATTTTATTTCCTGTGTCTGAACATAAATTAAATTACCAGAAGATGTATTTCAACAACTCTCTTTGTCAGTAGTTCTTGAAGGAGTTCTACTGCATCTGGCTGCCAAAAATTTCCAATCTAGATAGCAGGAGGGGGAAAACACAAAAATCTAAGACACTTCTAAAGATAAACAAGCACAGTGTACTAATTCATGTACGGAGTATGCATTTTACCCATAATATTCTATAAAATAAATGTCTCCTTAATAAAACTCAAGACTTATTTGACTCATCTACTACAGTTAAGAGTTTTTGTAGCTCTCGTCTTCCTAATTTCTACTGTCATTTGGATTTATAGACTGAAAAAGAAATACAAGTTTTTTCCTGCTTTTTCCACTCCCAATCGATTTTTTTAGATTTGTGTAAATAGTACCATATGATAAAAAATATTCGCTTTGTGCCTGCTCTTATTGGAATCTCCTTGTGGAAAGTTGGCCTTGTTCTTCCCAAAGAAAGTGATGCTCCTTTTTATTTGAGGATTTATGTTTTTCATCCTAAACTGTTCAAAACTGAAATTACAGTCTTTGTATATATATTCCAGGAGCTAGAGGATCTGGAGTTGAAAGAGACTCCTGGACTGGGCAGAACTTGAGGGGGGTTTTCTCCACTCAGAGAGAAGCCCACAGAAAGGCCTAACAAAAATATTTTTAGAATATACCTCACTAGCTTTCAAAGTCATTTTAGAAAAAGTACTCTCACACTGTATGTTCATCAGGAATAGGTGCTTTCCCTATATAAGAGAGAACATCTTATCTATCCCTCAATTATTGGCACTGCCTACTAAAAAGTTCCAACTTCTCGCTGTCTTTGTCATTGTTCTTACATTGTGGGGCCTTGGCCCTCTGTTGTGCTACGTCAACCACAAGGGAGTTAAGGTTGAGGATGTGTGAAGAGGAAATCCATCCCTTTGGCGAGAATGAAATACTTCTTATCCGCCCTCTTGTTTGCAGGGACTGAGGCTGATGTCTGCCATATGTCATCCACTACCTTTACAATAGCCTCATCGATGGACAAGGCAACCTTAGATTTTTGAGAGGGTTGTAAATTCTTTAAAAGACGGTGCTGCTTCTTTTGCACCTCCATAAGCTGGACCTCCTGACTGGCAGAAACTCGCTTAAAGAGGTGTTTAAACTGTTGGAGGTCATCAGTCAGTGACGTCGTCAGTCAGAATTACCGCCTCATTGGGAGAAGACGAAGATGGGTCAGTCAGGGAAACTCCCTGTGATTGCTCATGGCCAGAAAGTTGACCTTCTTCGGGGTCAGAGTGTTGAGATGGCTGGGATGCGATTTGTGTGGGAGTGAGAGGGTGTGTGTTGGCTGGAATAGGGGAGTCAACGCAGTTTCGTCTCGAATCTGATCAGTGACAACAAGGTGACCAATGCCAGGAATAGCATGACGAGATGGAATGATGTGCCGGGCGATGATGTTCATAATAGGTGGGACTGTGGTGGCAGCCGTAATAATGTCTGGTAGGCGAGGAATGTCTGGAGGAGAATGTACTCCTACAATCATCATGATAGTGAATATACACGGATAGCATGGGAGATCTGGGTGACCTGGATCTGGATCCTGATAGAAGACAGAGATATGTGTCGCTGCTGATAGTAATAATGGGGTGAGAGAGAAGAGGAAGTTACTCACCTTGTGCAGTAACGATGGTTCTTTGAGATGTGTCCCCCCGTGGGTGATCCACTGTAGGTGTTGGGCTTGTCCCAGTGCTGCAGATCGGAGATCTTCTCAGCAGTAGTCTGCTGGACCGCGCATGCGCCTTGGCCATCTCGCGCCATTCACGTCATTTTCTGATTTTGTGAGGTCCGGCTTCTGCCAGTTCCTCCTGAACACCGAAGTCTGAAAAATAAAAGCAGATACTCCAAAGCGGGGAGGAGGGTGGGTCATGGAGCACCCATGGGGACACACATCTCGAAGAACCGTTGTTACTGCACAAAGTGAGTAACTTCCTCTTCTTCGAGTTGTATCCCCGGGGGTGCTCCAACGTAGGTGACTTCACAACAGTAGCCTGGGTAAAGGAGGTGGGTTCCGGAGTTATCACCTCACCGCTGTAGAGAGAACAGCGGAGGCCACTGTTGCGTCAGTCATGAAAATATTGGAAAGTGCATAGTGTTTTGCAAACATGAAGTCGAAAGACCATGCGGCTCCTGGCAAATGTCCTTAAGGGGAACTCCCTTGAGGAAAGCAGTGGAAGTTGCCATTGCCCTTGTTGAGTGGGCTCTAATGGTGTGTGGAAGCAGCTTATTCTGTAATGAGTAACACCGTACAATGCAGGAGACAATTAGCTTGGATATGCGTTGAGATGATAGAGGGAGACCCTTGGAGCGGTCAGCTGTGGAAACTAACAGGCACTGAGACCTACAGAAGTTCTGTGTCCTATCCATGTAAAACGCCAGTGCCCGACGAACATCCAAGGTGTGTAGTCGAGCATGTTGTTCTGAGGAATGTGGCTGGGGTAAAATGTAGGAAGGTGTATGGGTTCATTTATATGAAACTCCGAGTTAACTTCAGGTAGAAATGTAGGTTGGGGGGCGTAGTATGACTCCCTGAGATATAAATATTGTGTACGGAGATGTCACCGAAAGAGCAGACAGTTCCCCAACCCTGCATGCCGATGTTATTGCCAAGAGAAAAACCTTCGTGGTTAGGGAGGATAAATTGCAAGTCACCAAAGGCTCAAATGGGGGCCTCATTAAGGTGTCCTGGACCAGCTCCAGATTCCAGGGGTCTGGAGGCTATCTATGGCATGGAAAGAGATTAGCCAAGTCCTTCATGAATCTCTTTGTAATCAGGTCTGAAAAAATAGAATAGCCGTCCACAGAGTGTCGCAAGGCTGTGATTATCACTAGGTGGACCTTGAGAGAAGAGAATGATAGCCCCGAATGCTTGAGGTAGAGAATATAGTCCAAAATGCACTGCAAAGGCAACGTGTTGGGGTCTAGGTTGTTGTCCAAACACCACGAGCAGAATCAATGCCATTTATGCAGGTAAGTGGTGCGCATTTTGAGTCTTCTGCTATGTAAAAGAATGCGTTTAACAGCCTGGGAACAACTCATCTCTGTTTGCTGGAACCAACTAGGAACCATGCCATCAAGGAGAGGTGCTCGGGTTGAGGATGTACCAAATGCCCGTGGTCCTGCGTTAGCAGATCGCATCGTCTGGGAAGGTGATACGGAGGATAAGGAGACATGCAGAACAGGTATGGGAATCACATCTGACGTGGCCAAAATGGTGCCACCAATATTACTCTGGCCCCATCTGTGGCTATCTTTTCCAGAACTTTGGGAATGAGAGGAGTAGGAGGAAAGGCATACAGAAGGTGATGACTCCAGTCGAATAGAAGTGTATCTCCCCTGGACTCCAGTCCGATTCCTGCCCTTGAGCTATATTGAGGGCACTTTGCGTTACGATGTGTGGCAAAGATATCTATGGATAGATATCTATACTGCTCTCTTACATACAATGCAACTCCTCTTCCTTTTCTCCCCCACCTGTTCTTCCTGAACAGTTTATAGCCTTCCATGACAGTGCTCCAGTCATGCGAGTCATCTCACCAAGTCTCCGTTATTTCAATCAAATCATAATTCTTTAACTGGGCCAGAGCTTCTAATTCTTCCTGTTTGTTTCCCAGGCTTCTCACATTGGTGTACAAACACCTTAGAGTTGATCGCCCTGCCTTCTCCATCCAAATCGGGGTCCTCCTTTGTTCCTGGTGTCTGACTTCCTCGCTTACCTCAGGGCTTTAGTCACCATTCCCCTATGAACCTAGTTTAAAGCCCTCCTCATTAGGTTTGCAAGCCTGCCCGCGAAGAAGCTCTTTCCTCTTTTGGTTAGGTGGATCCCATCTCTTCCTAACAATCCTTGTGCCTGGACCAGAGTCCCATGGTCAAAGAAACTAAAGCCCTCTCTCCACCACCTCCTGCGCAACCACACATTTACTTCCTCAATTCGACGATCCGTACCTGGACCTTTTCCTTCAATCGGAAGGATGAACGAGAACACCACTTGCACTTCAAATTCCTTGATCCTTCTTCCCAGTGCTACATAATCTGCTGTGACCCGCTCAAGGTCATTCTTGGCCATATTGTTACTTCCTACATGGAGAAGCAGGAAGGGGTAGCGATCTGAAGGTTTAGTCACTTTCGGAAGACTCTCGGTCACATCCTGAATGCTAGCTCCCAGTAAGCAGCACACTTCTTGAGACTGCAGGTCTGGACATCAATTGGATGACTCAGTCCCTCTTAGGAGGGAGTCCCCAACAACCACCATCCGTCTTCTTTTGGGCATGGTGGTCGTGGAACCCTCATCCCTAGGACTGCGCATCACATGCCTTCCGGTAGATGGTGTTCCCTTCTGATTTCTTCCCTGAGAGGTCCCTGCCAAAGCATTCACCACCGTAGTGCCAGTGGAGAGAGCCTGAAAGAGGTTAATTACCTCTATACGAATGGGGGATACCTGAGTTGGCCTTCTTCTCCTTCTAGAGGTTACATGCTGCCAGTTTTCTTCTAGAGGTGTGACCCAAGGATCGGTTCTTGGACAGTTTTGTTCAACATCTTTATTAGACCTGGATGAGGGGATGGATTGCACCCTGAGCAAGTCTGCAGATGACATTAAGCTGGGGGAGAGGTAGATATGCTGGAGGGCAGGGATAGGGTCCAGAGTGACCTGGACAGATTAGAGGATTGGGCCAAAAGAAATTTGATGAGGTTCAACAAGGATAAGTGCAGAGTCCTGCACTTGGGACGGAAGAATCCCAAGTATTGTTACAGGCTGGGGACTGAATGGTTAAGTAGCAGTTCAGCAGAAAAGGACCTGGGGATTACAGTGGATGAGAAGCTGTATTTGAGTCAACAGTGTGCCCTTGAAGCCAAGAAGGCTAATGGCATATTAGGGTGCATTAGGAGGAGTATTGCCAGCAGATCCAGAGAAGTGATTATTCCCCTTTATTTGGCTCTGGTCAGGCCACATCTGGAGTATTGTGTCCAGTTCTGGGCCCCCCACTATAGAAAGGATGTGGACGCATTGGAGAGGGTCCAGCGGAGGGCAACCAAAATGATTAGGAGACTGGAGCGCATGACCCATAAGGAGAGACTGAGGGATTTGGGTTTGTTTAGTCTGCAGAAGAAAAGAGTGAGGGGAAATTTGATAGCAGCCTTCAACTTCCTGAAGGGAGGTTCCAAAGAGGATGGAGAAAGGCTGTTCACAGTCGTGACAGATGGCAGAACAAGGAGCAATGGTCTCAAGTTACAGTGGGGGAGGTCTAGGTTGGATATTAGGAAAAACTATTCAACTAGGAGGGTGGTGAAGCACTGGAATGGGTTACCTAGGGAGGTGGTAGAATCTCCATCCGTAGAGGTGTTTAAGTCTCGGCTTGCCAAAGCCCTGGCTGGGTTGATTTAGTTGGGATTGGTCCTGCCTTGGGCAGGGGGCTGGACTTGATGACCTCCTGAGGTCTCTTCCAGCTCTATGATTCGAGGAGGGATGAGAATGGGCGAAGCTGATAGAGAATGAGAAGAGAGGGTCTGTACATTACTGATTTCAGCTGTCCTTCTAGATGGTTGCTGGCTTAAGAGCTCATTGTTTGTACCTATTTGTTTTATATAGAACTGCAACAGATTAATGAAATAACTCACTCATTCTTTCTGCTTTCAGGTAGACTGTGAATAAAAAAATAGTTACAAAACTACATTTAAACTACATATTTAGATCACAGAAAACGAAGACAAGAAGTTTACTCTTGTAAGTGTATAACTGACACTACAGCCTCTCCTTGAGTTACGAACAAGTTACGGACCAAACACTTGGGCGTAACTCGATCCATTCGTAACTCGGACCCCACTGAGTTACACATGACCGCGCTGTTCGTAAGCACAGGTTGCATTCGTAACTCGGGGACCGCCTTTACGACCGTTCCATGGGAGCTTTGGTCGTAAGTGCGAACGGTCATAACTCGACCGTTCGCAACTTGGGGAGCGGCTGTACAAATTTTCAGTCTGAACTCATAACTGAGTTCCCAAATACTGGCTAGATATGCAAAATCATCCTTTATTCCCTGTACTATTAATTAGTATATTAATTTTAGTAACTACCAAAAGTCTTCAAATTTAGTTTTTACTCACCGGCACTATTTTATAGAGCTGACATGGAATGCAAAATGTTGGAATGTCAGCATACAGCACAGCAGGATAGAGATGGCACTGAGGGATCTTCTCAACATAGCCATAGTCCACATACTGAACCTAAATAAAATAATATTTTGTCTGAAAAAAATATATTTTCTAAAAATGTTCCTTCTTAGAACAAAGTTATTCTTTGGCAAATAGTCAAATCTCTTCTCTCTCAAAAAAACACACGATGTTTCAGAGCTGGAGGTGGGGCTGGTTTGTGGTCAAAGAACAAGGGCCATCCTACCTTTTTCAGGCTGGTGTAAATGGGGAATCTCCCCAGACAGAGGTCATTCCTGTCATCATGGCTTCCTCCATGAGGAATTTACACAACCAAAATTTCCTACACTGTTCAGTCTTACGCAGGAATGACCTGCAGATACTGCGTTTGGAAGGGACATGTGCTTCACATGAGCACTATAGACAGGTGTTATAGTAATCTGATCAGAATCACCTTGTGGCAGTTATTGAAAATTTAAAGCCAGGATCGCAAGCATACTTCTCAATTATATGAAGGTCAACGGAGCAAATAATGTATGATAACAGCTTCCTAGCAGGGCTGGGTTCTTTTTGGGGCGGAGGGGAGAGGTGCAAGGAAAGGAATCTGATCCCTATTAAGTTAATTCCTAACTAACTTACTCAGAACTAAGGCTTTAAGAATAAAAAAAAAAAAAAAAAGAGGTCTGGATGGTCTGTGTTCCCATGGAGGTCTCCGAAGAGTTGAAGACTGCTGGGAGGAAAAATGACTGTCCTCCCCTTCGGTTTCTCCATCACTATCCGGCATGGAAGAGAACCGGGGACTATGGTGATAGATGCCCGGTGCCAGTAGAACTGTTGGTGAAGAGTAATGGGGACCACAGTACCAAAGAAACTTGCATTTGGCATGGTGGAGAAAATGGGTCAGTGCTGAGGATTGCTTTGGCATCATGTATTTTGGTGCTGGTCTAGATGGTGCCAGTGGTGTTGCAGTTGCTGGTGTGTACATAAATACTGACGTCGGTGGCATGTTGGCATAGGCAGCTTTTGGTACTGCATGTCGTGCCGATGAGGTCAGTGCTAAAGTAGACAACTTGTGTGCTGGCTCTGAGAGAACTCTGTTTGGCACCATTGGCTTGCATGCCAAGGCAGCATCGGAGGCACCGGGCTTCGTGGCAGTGCCAGCCTTAGAAGAATGCAGCACAACAGGCAGAGTGTCCAGGCCTGAGGAAGATGAGGTTTGACTTTTTGAGGACATTGAAGTTTGAGCTGTCTCCTTAGAGCCTGTGGCTAGACAGTCTACTGCTGATGGATCCCTTGAAGGGTGGATGGATTTCTCCAGGAAGATCATTTGCAGGCAGAATTTTCTGTCTTGCTGGGTTTACGGTTTCATGTTATTGCAGTGTGGGCATTTCTGGGCACATGTTGCTTCCCCAGGCAGTGAACATGATGAATGCCCATCAGAGACGAGCACAGAATCCCTGCAGGTGTCATACTTCTTAAAGCCTGGGGAGCTGGGCCTGGTGATTGACAACAATTCTGAGAGAAAAAACTTTATTTTTTTGTGGGTTCTTCCCCCCTTTTTTTAAAGAAAGAAAAAATAAGGAAAGGGGAGGGGAAATTGTGCCTCTTCACATTCAGAAATAAAAGTGAAAACCCTTGGTGCTGTCGAGAGGCCAAATGAAAGGACAAGAAATTGGTGCTCCTGACCTACCACAAAGCAGAGGAAGCATCTGTGGCCCTTGAAAATGGAGACATGAATATATGTGTCCTGAAGGTCAAGGGCAGTGTACCAGTCTTGAGGGGATCCAGGGAGGGGATGACTGAGGAAAGAGAAACCAGGCGGAACTTCAGCTCTGCTAGGTACTAGCTGAGGTCTCGCAAGTCAAGGATGGGCCTGAGTCACCTTTTATCTTGGGGTTCAGAAAGTACTGGGAATTGAACCTCTTGTCCTTCAAATCCACTGGGACCACCTCCACAGCCCCTGAATAAAGGAGTTAGTACACCTTTTGTTTAAGATGATGTTCATGAGAAAGGTCCCTGAAGAGGGACAGGAGGGAGGGGAAGGTAGGAGAGTAATTGTAGGCTGGAGTCCTTGGAGCTGACCGAGATCCCAGCAGTTTGAGGTAATGGACACCCATGCTGGGGGAAAAAAAAACCTAGGAGAGGCAGTTGGAGATTGGGAGGGAGCCTGGATCTATCATGCAGATTGGTAGATTGCTCCCAAGTGTCCCATCAAAATGGGTGCTTGCTAGCCTCCATACCCTTAGATGAGACTGGCTAGAGGGCTAACAGGTTGCTGGGAGGAGAGCTTCTTATATGGTTTGAACAATTTATGCAAAGGCTCTTGGCTTTCCTGGGTGGTGGTCTGCTAGGGCTTAAACTTGGTATAGATGGGGGCTGGGTCATAAAGGCCGAGTGTCTTCATTGTCACTGTAGAATCCTTAAGACGATCAAATTTAATATCTGTCTGTTCCACAAACAGGGCCTTGCTGTTGATGGGAAGATCCTGCAGCAAGTTCTGAGCCTCAGACGAGACCATTCAAAAGAAGCCACAAAGATTGCGGAGGCCATGATCCAAGCAGATGTGTCTGTTGCATCCAAGGCCACTTGGAGAGCTGCTCTGGCAATTGCCATAATCTCCTCCAGGAGCACTTTAGAATCTTTCTATCTGTCTCCATGAGGGAGGTCTCGAACTTGGACATATTCTACCACAAGATGAAGTCATACCTCCCCAGAAGTGCCTGGTGGTTTGCCACGTTCATCTGAAAACTGGGGGATAAATTTTTCAACCAAAGAGGTCTAATCTCCTGGAGTCTTTATTTTTAGGGGTCACTGCAGCCTCCCCATGATGCTCCCTGTGATTCACAGTCTCCATCACCAAGAAGTTGAAGGCTGGGTGGGAGTAAAGATACTCATAACATTTAGATGGAGATAACATATTTGCACTCTGCCCACCTGCTGAGAGATAGAGGTCAGGGAGGATAGTTTACCACAGGACTTAGGATATGTATGCCACCACATCATGGCAGTGCCACTCTGGCTGGTGCCATAGCCAAAAGTACAATGAACAAACTATCAGAGGACTCCTCCAGCTCCTTCACCCTTAAGCTGAGGCTGGAATCCATTCTCTTCAATATTTCTTGGGGGGTCTTGGTGTCCTCCTGAGGGATGGGAGAGGGAAGAGCCATGATCGCCTTTGCCTGGAGTTGAGGAAGAAGGTGGTCCAGCTGCCAGTGCCCTGCCTGGGACTGTGGATACCGGTGCTGGTGTCTACACTCCCTGAGGGGTTGAAGAAAACTCCACCACCGAGGGCTTCACATGGGGTTGGACAGCCGAATGCTTGTCCAAGACCCCGCTATCAACTGAGTCATGTGAGATGGGTGAACAAGGCTCCATAGACGCCAGTGGTGCCATGAAGCTGGCCATGGGCCCTGGTGCCATTGTACCAGCTGAGGTGCCAACAATGCTGGATGTCCCAACTGAGGGAAGTGGGATGTTCATCTGGCACCGGAAGGGAGTCCCACACTGTAGATGGGCTGATGTCCATGTGCTCACCACACAGCAACCAAGAGATTGTTGATGCACATTAGGAGCAGTACCAAGCCTGAGACTGTGTGTCGGCATCAAGGACCTGGACTCGCTCTGAGCCCAACTGCTTTTGGATCAGCTGTGGGCAGCGAATCTATGGCTGATGGATGGTGATATAGGCTTGAAGCAGAGCGTGAGCTATGCTAATATTTGGATGACAATCAGGAATATGGGCATACCTGGTGGTGGCTGCACTGCAAGTATGAAGGGGCATCCCAACAGTGCCAATGGATCTTTGGTGCTGATGCTCTCATTTGGAGAGCGGAAGGTCTGTACCCCCTGCACCTGTGCCGCCGTGGGTCGGTACTCCTGTACCAGTGAGTTGTGCTGTGAACTCTGTGCTGCAGGACAGTCTGTCAGTCTCAGGAGAGTTAGCGGGGCTGGCCTTTCTCCAGTAGCCTCCCACTGATGGCAGGACCATGAGCAGTGCCTGGACTCTTCTTTCTGTGGAGTCCTGTGCAGATGCCAAGGGTAGCCTGCTGTGCTCAACACAGGTTTTTCCCTGGAACGCAGAGTCACAGAAGCTTGGGGGCATTTCCTGTGAGGCTTGCAGGGCCTCTGGTTATAAAGGGCACCTGGACGTGAAATAATTCCACTGCTTGGAGAGGGGGGATGGAGTGGACTGGGTTGCTCTATTCTGCCTGAGTTAGGCCCTTTGGGTATGGCTAGACTACAAGTTTTTGTTAGAAAAACATACACAAAATGTGCTCCACATTTTGTGTACCTTTTTCCCGATTCTTTTGTCAGAAGGGGCTTTTCCAACATTTGGCCCGTCTCAACTGGGCCAAATATTGGAAAAAACCCTCTTTCAGAAGCCCTCTTCTTCCTCGTAGAACGAGGAATACAGGGGCTTCTGAAAGAGCACTTTTGCTCTTCCACAAAAAAAGTGGAAGAGCAAATGTGTTCCCTGGACGTGGCAGAGTTTTTTCCGGATATCTCTGGTATCCTGAACCCTTCCCCCTTCCCCGCAGTCTAGCAGTACCCTTTGAGTCCAACAGAGATTGGGAGCTGCCTGACAAGGGTCCTGTGTTCATCCTCCACCTTGTCCCATTTTTTCTTGAGGTGAAAGCAAGTGGATCTTTGTAGCCTTTTCAGCTTCTTCGTTGCGGTGGAAAGCAGTGCTAACTTGCAGGCGGTGCCACCAGAGGCACTATGCGCTTAGCCCTTCGTGTCTGGTGCTGACTCCCAAGTGTGTGCTGATGTCTGGGTTAGAGTTAACTCCATAAGGAGTACATGAAGTCGAATGTTCCACTCCTTCTTAGTCCTACACTTAAAGGACATGCAAATTTTGCACTTGTCACTGGCATATGCTTCACTGAGACAGAGCAGGCAACTCCCTATGTGGATCATTGATAGGCATAGACCGTTTGCATGAATCACAAGGTTTAAACCCGAAGAATCAGGGCTGAAGTCCCTAAGGGGACCATGTACTCTATACTATACTATGAGTGAACTAACTATGAAGAAGACTAACAATGGGGAGAAGACACCAGTCAAGGCTAGAGTAGAGCAGTTCTGATGAACTGCCACTGGTGGCAAGAAGGAATTGAGGGTGGGGGAGTACGCAGTACCTTTTATACTGTGCCAGGAAGGTGCCATTTCAAAGGTTGCTAGAGGCACTCCTCTAAGGGTACTGCTAGGACTAAAACTTCTGGCACTGGTGCACACGGCAAGCATGTACCCCTATTGTGGAATGGACATAAGCAAGCACTCGAAGAATCATTAGTTCAGGCTAACTATCATTAAGACAAAAAGTTACACCAATAGGTAGAGATCAGGTAAAAGAAATAGGACTATCTGGAGAACAAACCGAAACAAAAATAGTAATATCAGTAAATCATTTAGCATATATTTATTATAAGACATTTAACCTTTTAAAAATAGATTACTTATTTGAAAAGGTGACAACATTTGAGAAGGGAAGAAATCCGTAAGTCACAATTACAAACAAAACTTCTATGCTCTGAGGAGAGCTAATTTACTAAAGCCAGCAAAACCAATAAAAGGAAATTTTACTCATCTTGTGCAATAACTGTAATTCTTTGACATGTCTCTCTTTAGGAGTGCTCTATTTCAGAGGTACACGTGCCTCTCTAAATTGTAGATTTCTAGCTAGGATCAATCCCAAATAAATCATTCTAGCCAGGGCTTTGTCAAGCTGGGACTTAAAAGCTTCTAGGGATAGAGATTCTACCACCTCCTTAGGTAACCCATTCCATTGCTTCACCACCCTCCTAGTGAAATAGTTTTTCCTAATATCTAACCTAAACCTCCCCCACTGCAACCTCAGACTACTGAGAACAGCCTCTCTCCAGCCTCTTTGGAATCCCCTTCAGGTAGTTGAAGGCTGCTATCAAATCCTTGTTACTCTTCTCTTCTGGGGACTAAATAAGCCCAAATCACTAAGCCTCTGCTTGTAAGTCATGTGCTCCAGCCCCCTAATAATTTTTGTTGCCCTTCACTGGACTCTTTCCAATGTGCCCACATCCTCCTTTCTGTAATGGAGGGCCCAGAATTGGAAGCACTGCTCCAGATGTGGTCTCACCAGTGCCAAATAAAGGGGAATAATCACTTTCCTACATCTGCTGGAAATGTTCCTACTAATGCATCCCAATGCCATTAGCCTTCTTGTCAACAATGGCACAATGTTGACTCATATAGAGCTTCTCATCCACTGTAATCTCCAGCTCCTTTTCTGCAGAACCGCAGTTGGTCCCCAGCTTACAGCAGCACTTGGGATTCTTCCATCCCAAGTGCAGGACTCTGCACTTGTCCTTGTTCAACCTCATCAGATTTCTTTTGTCCCAATCCTCCAATCAAAGTCACTTTGGACACTATCCCTACCCTCAAACGTATCCAGCCGCTACCACCTGCATCTTAGGGTACGTCTAGACTACATGCCTCTGGCGACAGAGGCATGTAGATTAGACTACCGGCATAGAAAATGAAGCGGCGATTTAAATGTCGCCGCTTCATTTAAATTTATAGCTGCCACGCTGAGCCGATCATCTGTTTGTCGGCTCAGCGCGGTAATCTGGAAAGCTCCACGGTCGACATCAAAGGCATCTGTCAACCTCCCAGGTATGCCTCATCCCAGGAGGCATACCTGGGAGGTCGACAAATGCCTTTGATGTCGACATGAGCGTCAGACTACCGCTGAGCGGACAAACAGCTGATCGCTCAGCGCAGCCATGTAAATTTAAATGAAGCGGCGATTATTTAAATCTCTGCTTCATTTTCCTATGCCAGGTAGTCTAATCTACATGCCTCTGTCGCCAGAGGCATGTAGTCTAGACGTACTCTCAGTGTCCTCTGTGAACTTACTGAGGGTGCAATCCAATCTTTCATTCAGGACACTAATAAAGATGTTGAACAAAAAAGGTCCCAGAACTGACCCCTGGGGCACTCCGCTTGATACCAACCACCAACCAGACATTGAGCCATTGATCACTACGTGTTGAGCCTGGCGATCTAGCCAGCCTTCTATCCACCTTACAATTCATTTATCCAATTCTTACTTTTGCTGGCAGGAATACTGTGGGAGACCGTATCAAAAGCTTTGTTAAAGACAATATATATCACGTCCACCCCTTTCCATGTCCATGAAGCCAGTTACCTTGTCATAGAAGGTAATCAGTTTGGTCAGGCATGACTTGTCTTTGGTGAATCCATGTGACTATTTCTGATCTTATCCTATGCTTCCTCACACTGAAGCGGCTTCAGTTCCTTCTCTACTCAGTCATCCCCTAAAGCAGTGGTTCTCAAACTTTCCAGACTACTGTACTCCTTTCAAGAGTCTCATTTGTCTTGTGTACTCCCCCAAGTTATACCTCATTTAGAAACTACTTGTTTAAGAACATAAGAACTGCCATACTGAGTCAGACCAAAGGTCCATCTAGTCCAGTATCCTATCTTCTGATAGTGGCCAATACTAGGTGCCTCCAGAGAGAATGAACAGAACAGGTAATCATCAAGTGATCCCACTCCTCTTGTGCATTTCCAGCTTCTGACAAACAGAGGCTAGGGACACTATTGCTACCCATCCTGGATTATAGCCATTGATGGATCTATCCTCCATAAATTTATTTTGCTGTTTTTTTTGAACCCTGTTAAAGTCTTGGCCTTCACAATATCCTCTGGCAAGGCGTTCCACAGGTTGATTATGCATTGCGTGAAGTAGTTTACAAAATCAGACAAAAATACAAAAGTGTGTCAGCACAATAATACTGAAAAATTGCTTACTTTCTCATTTTCCTATGTAATTATAAAATAAATCAATTGGGATATATACAACTGCACTTACACTTCAATGCATAATATATAGAGCAGTATAAACAAGTTACTGTAAGAAATTTTAGTTTGTACTAACTTTGCATAATCTTACAACAGGCCACATAAAAATCACAAGCAAATACCTAGAGGTGCTCACGTACTTCCTGGAAGATTTGTGTATTTCCCCAGGCATACATATATCTCAGGTTGAGAACCACTGCCCTAGAGAATAACCCAAGAAAAGAGGAAGGAGGATGGGTGGTGGGGCACCCATAGTGAGACATACCTCAAAGAACTAAAATTACTGCACAGGGTGAGGAACATTTTCTCCTTTAAATAGCAACCCTATGGGAGCTCTACTTCAGGCTACACCTGAGCAATATAAGTTAGGTGGTAGGGGCGGCTTGGAAATAGAATCTAAAATTGAAAATAGTACTGCCAAGCCAAGAGGTGCATCAGCACTGATGGTACAGGGTAGGGTGTAATGCTTTGAAAATATATGGATTGAAGACTGGATAGTTCCTCTACATCTCAGATACTGGGACAGTCTTAAAAGTAGATTACTATATTCTTCTTACAAGGTTTCAAAAAGAATCAGATAAGTTCATGGAGAACAGGTCTATCAATGGTTATTAGTCAACATGGTTAGGGATGCAAGTGTCCCTAAACTTGCAATTGCCAGAAGCTGGGACTGGACAACATGGGATGGATCACTTGATAATTGCCCTTTTCTGAACATTCACTCTGAAGCCTCTGGCACTGGCAGCTATTGGAACACGAGATACTGAGTTAGATGGACCATTGGGGCTTATCCATGATAATCAATCTTGTGTTTTTATGACAGGTCACTTATCTCATTTGTTATTAAAAAACAACAACCAAACTTACCCTGATTGTACCACCACCAACTTCTATAACTTTACCTCGATACCACATGGTATCAGATCCTCTTACAATACAAGCTTCATCCTTTTTCCAACAATATGGTTCCAGAAGACCAAGACATTTGACGTTATTTTGCATATCAGCCATCAACTTGTTTAGTTCATTTTCTGCACAAGAAGTGGGCGAAAGAGAAATTTGAAAAATGGATTTCAGAGTATTTGTAGGTGCAAATAACTGTTAACTACTACATATAAAATTATACTAGGCCAGGGCTGTAGAACAATAATTTAGAGCAGGGCTACTAAACTTTGGAAGTCCCGGGGGCCACAATGATACTTACAGCACCTGCTGAGGTCCGCAACTTAAGTGTGGTTGCATGTATATGCAAATAGCTTCTTTCACAATGACAGGCATGAATACAAAGATTAAGGCAAGACTATACAACACACAGGCCCCATTTAAGTCGTTCTGCTGCTATTAATAAAATACAATATTTACCTGATTTCCACCCATATGACAGCACTTTCAATGAGCAATGACAGTCCAGGAATTTAATTACTAAAATGTATATCAACAGAAGACCATTATATTGACTACTTTTTTTGCCTTGGTTTCGACCCACACGCCGCGTGTTGAGTGGCCCTAATTTAGAGGTTAAACTAGAGGTTAAACAGCTTTTCCTATTTCAATTTCCAAATAGCTTTCAACTAGGTTGAGAATCCTACCTATTGCAAGTCTTTATAGTTCCATTTTACTTAAATAATAGTGGCAAATTTGGAGTTATATTAAAGAAAACATATTTTCCATATTTTAAACGATCTAATTCTATGTCATTACAATGGCTGAAGTTAACAATTAGTCTAAATTAATTTCATATTTTTCTATAAAAATTCTTAAAAGAAGAAAAATTGCTATTAAATATAAATAGAATTTACATTTTATCAAGTTAAAACTTGAAGTCTGGTTGATAAACCACATCCCTGAGGAAGTTACTGCTTTTAGAGCGAATATAAGGCTAGATACTCCAAGATTCTATCTTGTTGGAAAGAAATCTAGAACTGCTTCCTTGTTTATTTTAGGGTCTGATTCCCAAACAGATATCTTAAGAGTTTTGTGATTGCTTATCATTGCTGATGAAAAGAGAGGGAAGCTGATGTAAATTACAACTATGACACAACAGTAATGAACAAAGAAAGAAAAAAAGAGTTCCAGAGAAGTAGCAATTACATGAAACTTACTTGACATTAACTGGTTTCCCCAAAAGTTCCTGAATTGTTTTACATATAAACTATTGCAAGAGAAACACAAGAATCCTCAAATATGGTTGTGGGGAGTGGAAGAGGATGATGATCAATTTTACTTTGTTTTATAATTTAGTATTTCTAATTTAGTATTTCTGTATTTCTAATTTAGTATTTTGAGATTTTTTTTAATAATTGAACAAAAAACTTTAAGACTAACAAGTTAATTTTTTTGTAGCAGACTTATCTGGACACTGGGCAGATTAAAATGTATTTTTAATGAGCAATCAACTAGTATTAAGAAGAAACATGAAAGTCATTTGAGCTGAATTTTTCAAAGGGGACTAAAAGAATTAGGTACTTAACTCCTACTGAAAGTCACTGATATTTGGGCATATAACTCTCTTTGGAAATCCCAGCCTTAAATTTTAAGATGTATTTTTACCTGATAATTAAGATCACATGCTACAAAATTAATTATTTTCCCAAGTGCAGCATAACAGCTATTACTCTATGTTTGTGATAAAATCCAACAACACATGTACAGCACTCAGAGACTACTGTGAAGAGGGCAGTAAAAATCAGAAAAAGAAATGTGTCTTTTGTAGAAAGTGTCATTGAGTATGTGTGTATTTTCTAAAGTCACAACGATGTAGTTTCTAGACCACTTTTGCACTGATAACAGAGATGGCCAAAAGGAACTTGTTGCATCAAAAGAAGGGCACCTTCAATGACCATGTGTGTTCTAGTACTGCGCTCCTAACTCATCATTAGCAACAAAACCATAAAAACATCTACTTTCTGCAATTCAGAATCTTACCGAATGATTTGGGTATCATATAAATAGTTCCATCATCTCTAATACAGCTTATTACAGCCAGAAAATCTTTCATGTCAGGTATAATTGGAGGCTTATATGTTCCATTTTCCATTCTTGATTTAAGCACTAGTTTCTTTGACTCATATTCTTTAGGTTCATTAACAGAAAGAGTAGCTTCTTTCTCTGGCACTAAACATTTTGTTGTACAATCAGTTTCTAGAATCAGCTCATTTAAGCATGGACTCTCCTGTTTCAAAGGAACTTCAAGAGGCTTCTCAGGATCTGCATCACTTAAATCAATTTCATGAGTTCTAAAATGAATAAAAGAAAAGAATAAAATGAGCAAAAGAATAAAAGAATAAAATAAGCAAAGTTTGAAATTATAACTATAATAAAACAGATAAAATATACTTACTCCCAATAGGGTTACTGCAACATACATTAGACTGTGATGCTGATAACATGTTCTATCACATGTAAATGTAAAATGCTAATCTGTCCATAAAGTTTTCAGAAGAGAATGTTAGTTGAATTCTGCACCAAAAAATTAAAATATGCAGAGTTTGACAGCATTTGAAAATACTGTATTTGTCAAAATAATATAGCATCACACCAGTTTCAATTCTTTTGGTAATTTATTTCAAAATACCTGCCAGAAAGTATGTCTGTAACTGTACGGACCATGAAAAAGATTCAGGAAATGTTTTTTGACAAATAAATTCCTTACTATTTTCCCTGGTTGTATCTCCCTGGTCTGGCATCCTTGGGACCTAAATGATCCCAAACCAGGGAAATTGATGGACCCGGGGAGGTCAGTAACAGCACCTTTGCTGCCACCACCTGCGAGGCTTCAGTGGCAGCAGAAGGATTGGCACTGACTGAAAAGGGCTAGGGTGTGGGCCACCATAGAGAAGAGGCAGGGTGAGCTGTATGGTCAGGGAGGCAGCAGCAGTCAGGCTGCACTCCTGGCCCCTGCTGCTGGCTGGAGGGCTGCACTCTTGGCTCCTAGCCACAGTGCTCCATAGCTACCCTATCTCTTCTTCCAAGCATCTCTCCATCCCCATTCTTCCCCCTCCTTCCCTGAACTTGAGTGTCTCAAATGAGCTTTTTGCAGTACTCTTGAAGCTCTAGGATCGTGGAGGAATAGTTACCAAATGGGGGGCTGACGTTTCCCCATGAGTGTTTCAGCCCAGGACAGAGAACACCACACCACAGATGTTGCTGGATGACAGAAGTCTGGACTTTGGAGGTCCCACCTGTACAGAACTCTGACTAACAATTCATTTAAAACTACAATACAGAATCATGTTTCCCACACTACCCAGAAGCAGCACAAAAACTTGGTGGAGTGAAGGGTAACAGAGGAAGAGGAGACAAGGAGTCCTGTGGCACCTTATAGACTAACAGATGTATTGGAGCATAAGCTTTCATGGGCAAAGATCCACTTCATCAGATGCATGTAGTGGAAATTTCCAGAGGCAGGTATAAATATGCAGGCTAGAGATAAATGAGGTTAATTCAGTCAGGGAGGGTGAGGCCCACTTCTAGCAGCTGATGTGGAGGTGTGAACACCAAGAGAGGAGAAACTGCTTTTGTACTTGGCTAGCCATTCACAGTCTTTGTTTAATCCTAAATTGATGGTGTCAAATTTGCAGATGAACTGTAGCTCAGCAGTTTCTTTGAAGTCTGGTCTTGAAGTTTTTTTGCTGCAGGATGGCTACTTTAAATCTGCTACTGTGTGTCCAGGAGATTGAAGTGTTCTCCTACAGGTTTTTGTATATTGCCATTCCTAATATCTGATTTGTGTCCATTTATTCTTTTACGTAAGGACTGTCCAGTTTGGCCGATGTATATAGCAGAGGGGCATTGCTGGCCCATGATAGCGTATACTATATTGGTAGATGTGCAGGTGAATGAACCAGTGATGGTGTGGCTGATCTGGTTAGTTCCTGTGATGGTGTCGCTGGTGTAGATATGAGGGCAGAGTTGGCACCGAGGTTTGTTGCAAGGATTGGTTCCTTAGTTAGAGTTACTGTGGTGCGGTGTATAGCTGCTAGTGAGAATTTGCTTCAGGTTGGCGGGTTGTCTGTGGGCGAGGACTGGCCTCCCTCCCAAGGCCTGTGAAAGTGAGGGATCATTGTCCATGATGGGTTGTAGATCACTGATGATGCGTTGGAGAGGTTTTAGCTGAAGACTGTAGATGATGGCCAGTGGTGTTCTGTTGGTTTCTTTCTTGGGCTTGTCTTGTAGTAGGAGGCTTCTGGGTACATGTCTGGCTCGGTTAATCGGTTTCCTCACTTTCTCGTGTGGGTATCGTAGTTTCAAGAATGCTTGGAGAAGATCTTGTAGGTGTTGGTCTCTGTCTGAAGGGTTGGAGCAGATGCGGTTGTACCTTAGTGCTTGGCTGTAGACAATGGATCGTGTGGTGTGTCCGGGATGGAAGCTGGAGGCATGAAGGTAGGCATAGCAGTCGGTAGGTTTTCGGTATAGGGTGGTGTTTATGTGACTGTTACTTATTTGCACTGTGATGTCCAGGAAGTGGCTCTCTTGTGTAGACTGGTCCAGGCTGAGGTTGATGGTGGGGTGAAAGCTGTTGAAATTGTGGTGGAATTCTTCCAGAGTCTCCTTCCCATGGGTACAGATGATGATGATGTCATCAATGTAGCGTAGGTAGAGAAGGGGTGTGTGACGGGGTGTCTCTGCCCTACACTGCGTCCCGCCCCGAACTGCAAGTCGGGGAGCACGGAGGGGGGCTGAGCAGGGATGGGGACGTGCCAGGAAGCCCCGGCTGGAGGACGGCCGAGGCGAACGCGGGCGGCAAAGCGGGGAATGGAGTCCGCCCGGCGCCGCAGGTGCCTGCGGATGATGTCACCCAGGAGACGCGGGAGGGCGGAGGCAAGGACGCTGGGGAGGGCCGTCCCCCGACGCTGTGGCAGGAGTTTCAAAAGGAGGCGGAGGAGGTCAAGGAGGGGGAGGCGAAGGGGGCAAGAGGCAGGAGGGGTGCGATAGCCAGAGAGGAGCGAATGCCCGGGTCTGGTGCGCGTGGTGTCAAGGTGTAGAGCGGGGGACGGCAGCGGTGAGTCCTGCCCCCAACCTGGGAAACGGGAGCTAAACAAGGGAGAGGGGAAGAAGTAGCCCAGGGCAGGGCCGTGTAACCCGTGAATGGAGGGTTTAGGGGCTACGACCCCCTCTGCTGAGCAGGGACAAAGGTCCCCGCCTTAGGGCCCTGGGCTGGGGCTCAGAGAGAGGGTGGACTCGAGCCCCCTTCCCCGATCCCAGGGGCGAATCAATTAAAACACATCTGGGGCGTCTCGTCTGGATACGTCGGCCGGCTGGCCGAGCACAGGGAGATAGGAGCAAACACTGACTGAGGCAAGGGGGACTGAGAGCGGAGAGAACTGATCCGCGAGTGGCAACGCCAAGAGACTGTCGCAGTGTTGTGGGAAGGAGGGAGGTTGGGACCTTTAACAGGGTGTTAGTGGACGAGAGCTGAGGAAGCGTTGTTCCAGGTTGGTTATAAAAGTGTTGGCATATTGTGGGGCCATGCGGGTGCCAATAGCGGTGCCATTGGTTTGGAAATATATATTGTCACCAAATCTGAAATAGTTGTGTGTGAGGATAAAGTCACAGAGCTCAGCCACCAGTTGTGCTGTGGCATCATCAGGGATACTGTTCCTGACAGCTTGTATTCCATCTATGTGTGGGATGTTTGTGTAGAGAGCCTCTACATCCATGGTGGCTAGGATGGTGTTTTCTGGAAGATCACCAATGCATTGTAGTTTTCTCAGGAAATCAGTGGTGTCACGGAGATAGCTGGGAGTGCCGGTAGTGTAGGGTCTGAGCAGAGAGTCCACATATCCAGACAGTCCTTCAGTGAGAGTGCCAATGCCCGAGATGATGGGGTGTCCAGGATTTCCAGGTTTGTGGATCTTTGGTAGTAGATAGAATAACCCTGGTCGAGGCGCTAAGGGTATGTTGATTTGTTCCTGTGCTTGTGTAGGGAGTGTCCTGAGCAGATGGTGCAGTTTCTTAGTGTACTCCTCAGTGGGATCTGAGGAAAGTGGCCTGTAGAATTTGGTATTGGAGAGTTGTCTGGCAGTCTCCTTTTGGTAGTCAGACCTGTTCACGATGACAACAGCACCTCCTTTATCAGCCTCTTTGATTATAAGGTCAGAGTTGTTTCTGAGGCTGTGGATGGCATTGCGTTCTGCACGACTGAGGTTATGGAGGCAAGTGATGCTGTTTTTCCACAATTTCTGCCTGTCCACGTCGGCGGAAGCATTCTATGTATAGGTCCAGACTTTCATTTCGACCCTCAGGAGGAGTCCATGTGGAGTTCTTCTTCTTGTGCTGTTGGTGGAAGGGTATCTGTGTGTCAGTGCGCTGTTCAGTGTTTGTTGAAAGTATTATTTGAGTTGGAGACGGCGAAAGTAGGCTTCCAGATCACTGCAGAACTGTATCATATTTGTGGGGGTGGTGGGGCAAAGAGAGTCCCCGAGATAGGACAAACTCTTCTGCCGGGCTGAGTATGTAGCTGGATAGATTGACGATATTGCTGGGTGAGTTAGGGGTACCACTGCTGTGGCCCCATGTGGCAGGTAGGATTTTAGACAGCTTACAGTCCTTTTTCCTCTGTAGAGAAGTGAAGTGTGTAATGTAGATCTCCTGTCTTATTTTAGTGAAGTCCAGCTGTGTGGAAGTTTGTGTGGAAGGTTGTTTTTTTATGAAAGTCTCCAGATTGGAGACCTCTTTTTTGATGTTTTCCTGTTTGCTGAACAGGATGCTGATTAGGTGGTTCCTCAGTTTCTTTGATAGTATATGGCATAATCTCTCACCGTAGTCTGTGCAGTATGTTGACTGCAATGGATTTTTCACCTTCAGTCCATTTGGTATGATGTCCATCCATTTGCATTTGGAGAGAAAGAGGATATCTGTCTGTACTTGTGCAAGTTTCTTCATGAGGTTGATAGATTTCCACTCCATACGGCTAAATGCAGTGCCTTGCATGGTGTCAAGTATCAGAGGGGTAGCCGTGTTAGTCTGGATCTGCAAAAGCGACAAGGAGTCCTGTGGCACCTTATAGACTCGAAGAGGAGATTACTCACCGTGGCTGTAACTGATGTTCTTCGAGATGAGCATCCCTGGGAGTGCTCCATAGCAGGTATTGGTGCATCCCATTGCCACAGAGCGATTCTTCCTAGCAGTGCATTGGGGGCCATGCATGGGAGGCGCACGAGGCACATGGTGCCATCTGGCACTACCATGCATGCATGGCCACCCTTCCCTCAGTTCCTTCTCTATCTGGAACCCAGCCTGGTGGAAAAAATACTTTTTTTGAGGGTCTGAAGTAGAGAAGAGGAAGGGAGGGTAGTGGAACACCCCCAGGGACACTTATCTCGAAGAACATTATTTATAGCCAAGGTGAGTAACCTCCTCCTCTTCTTCTTCAAGAGACGTCTCGGGGGGTGCTTCACAGCAGGTGACTGCAAAGCAATTCGTCTTATGGAGGTAGGGACTTCGGATTAGGCAGGTAAGCTGTCTTCAGTATAGCCTTTGCCACTTTTGTGGAGTGCAGAGGGCCAGCAGAAAGTGCATAGTACTCAGCGAAAGTTTGTTCTCATGTCCATGTAGCAACAGCACATATATCATCAATGGGAAACTTCCTCAGGTAAGTGACCGAAGTGGCAACCGCTCTCATGGAATGTGCATGGACTGAAGTGCACATTCAAATCGTATTATGCTGTCAGAGCTCCAATGGAATAATCTTTGAGATGATATTGATGTCCCTTGCTATGCTCCGCAATGGAGACAAAAAGTCTTGGGGATGATCTAAAGGGTCTTGTTCTGTGAAGGTAGAAGGAAAGCACCCTGCAGATGTTGAGCGTGTGCATTTGTGCCTCGAAGGAGCTGGCATGAGGCTTGGGAAAAAATATAGGTAAATGTATGGCCTGATTAAGGCAGAAGGCGGAGCGTTCTTTGGGTAAGAACTTCAGATGTATCCGTAGAGGGACTTTGTCCTTAAAAAAGATGGTAAATGGTGGGTCTGCCATTAGGGCAGCCATCTCTCCCACTCGACATGCTGATGTTATTCGACATGCTGACGTTACTGCAACTTAGAGCGCCATTTTGAGAGTTAAGGGGAGAAGGGAGCACATTGGCCATAGGTTCGAATGGAGGTTTCGTGAGCATGGTTAGTACCAGATATGGGTCACAAGGTGCCTGTGGGGCAGCAACGTCAAGATATAATGCCTGTAGGCCTTTGAGGAAGTGTTTGTGGGATGTGCAGAGACTGTGGTGTCATCAACAGTAGTGTGGAACATTACTGCTGCAAGATGTACTCTGAGCTCATGGAAAAGTGGAATTGCATAAGGTGCAGTAAGTAGTCAAGGATTGCAGGTAAGGGGGCTTCCTCAAGCGGTATGTTACGGGAAGCAGCCCAATGTACAAAATGAGACCATTTGTTACTGTATGTCTTCCTCGTTGCAAGGTCCATGCTGTGGACAAGCACCTCCCTTACCTGGTCTGAGCATTGTAATTCTATGCCCATGAACCATTGAGGTACCACACCTTGAGATGAAGTGTGAGGAATTGTGGATGGGAAGCTTTGGAACCCGGTTGGAATAATATGCTCAGATTGCATGGAAGTGTGATTGGGCGACGTAGGGTCATTCTATTCAGGAGGGGAAACTACGGTTGCTGAGGTCAACAAAGTGATACTAGGATAA
Source organism: Rafetus swinhoei (assembly GCA_019425775.1). Taxonomy (NCBI): domain Eukaryota; kingdom Metazoa; phylum Chordata; order Testudines; family Trionychidae; genus Rafetus; species Rafetus swinhoei. The sequence goes on along the minus strand of CM033437.1, from coordinate 43,924,840 downwards.
CCCTCGCTTTGTCCCTCCATATTTTGATGAGTACCCTGTTGTGGAGGGAAAAGGGAGGGATGCATAAAGTAGGTGATGGTCCCACTTGAGGATAAGAGTGTCTCTGAGTGAGTCCTTTCCAATGCCCACCCTGGAGCAATAAAGTGGGAACTTTTTGTTTGTTCTGGTGGCAAACATATCTATGTGAGGGTATTCCCACTATGCAAATATCTCTGCTAGAACTGAAGGTTCAATCTGCCACTCGTGATCTTGTGGTAGGGCTCTGCTTAGGGCATTGGTTGTGATGTTTAGAGTGCCAGGGACAAGGCATGTGCTTATAGAAATGCCATGAGTAAAGACACCAATTCCAAAGTGCTGTGGGTTCCGTGCATGGGGAATGGAATTGTGCCCCACATTGTCTGTTTATATAAAACATACAGGCTGTATTGTCAGAATATATCCTGATATGCCTTCCGGTGACATGAGGTAGAAAATGTTGACATGCAAACCGAACAGCCCTGAGCTCAAGGACATTGATATGTAGCAATCTCTGCTGGAGTCCATAGGCCCTGGTTTGCGAGATCTTTCATGTGTGCTCCCAGCCCATGAGGGATGCATCCATGGTGATGACCACTGTGGGTTCTGGGGTTTGAAAAGGTATGTCCCTGCACAAATTGTACAGTTTTGTCTACCACAGTATTGCACTTTTTACTGTGCTGGGAATGGACAGCATTTTGGCCAGGGAGCGTAGGCTGGGCTTGTCATTCAATCTGAGCCACCCCTGGAAGTGCCTCATGAATAGATAGGCATTGGGGACCACAGGGTTGCAGGACGTCATGTACCCCAGGAGTTGTAAACAGTCATGGACTGGGACGAGTGGCATTATGTGGAGCAACTGGACTAGCTCACCAATCTTTAGGAATCTGTAGGGAGGCAGAGAGGTGGTGGCTGAGGCAGAGCTGAGGTGCGCCTTGATAAATTGTATTGACTGAGTTGGCGTAAGGACTGATTTTTTTCTTGTTGATTAGGAGTCCCAGCAATGGGAAGCACTGACGTACCAGATAGGTGCAGTGATAGGATTCATCTCGAGTTCTTGCCTTGATAAGACAGTCATTGAGGTATGGATATATGGTAATGTCCTGTTTTCTGAGGTGGACCGTTACCACTGCTAGCATCTTGGAGAAAACCCTCGATGCCGTGGAAAGTCCAAAAGATAGAACCATATATTGGTAGTGTTGCGTAGTTAGGGTGAAATGGAGAAACAGTCTATGAGCAGAGTGGATAGACATGAAAATATGCATCTTTTAAGTCGAGAGACAAAAACCAATCGCCGAACCCCAGAGAGGGGATAATGGTGGGTAATGTAACCATTTTGAATGTTTGCATTTTAATGATTTTGTTCAGGGCCCTCAGATCCAAAACTGGACTCAAACCTCCAGTTTTTTTCTGAGTGAGGAAGTAATGAGAATAAAACCCAGGCATCTGATATTCTGGGGCAACAGATTCTATAGAATGTAATTGTAGGTGGTGATCTACTGCTTGTTGTAATATAGTTTTGTGAGAGGGGTCCCTGAGAGGGACGGGGTGGGTGGGCGAGATGGGGGAATGGGATGGTGTAGCCAAATGAGATTGTCTATAGTACCCATTTGTCAGATGTTATGTTGCACCATTTGTCATTGAATGGAGAAAGTCGATAGGTGAAAGGTTTCTGAGTGTTTGGGAACTTTGGAGAAGGCAAAATGGTTTTTAGTTTGATGAATGCCTCAAATTTGCTTATTGGGAAGAGGCGGATGGTTGGTAGCATTGCCCTGATTGTGTCTATGCTGCTATCTGTCACAGCTGCATCGTTGGTGTGGCATGTGCTCTTTGCCTCTGGTATTGGTATGTGAACTGCGGATATCTCAGCCTCTGGTATGGCTGGTATCTATATTGCCTCCTCCTTGTTGCAGGTGTCTGAATGCCAAAGGAATATAGCATGGCCCGAGACTCTTTCATGGAATGGAGGACTTTGTTGGTCTTAGATTAAAAGAGGTTTTCACCCTCAAACTGTAGATCCTCCACAGATGACTGGATTTCTCGAGGGAAGACAGAGAAATTGAACCATGAAGACATTTCATGACAACAGTCGTAGCTGTTGCTCTTGTGGTTGTGCCCACTGTCCTCAATACTGCATGGCCCTCCATAATGACTGCTCTAAACTGTGTCTTTTTCGCCTCTGGTATATCATCAATAAAAGTATTAAATTTTGTGTAATTGTTAAAATCATATTTACTGAGGAGCGCTGCTTAATTGGCCACTCTTAGTTGTAACGTGGCTGAGGTTTTTACCCAGGGTGTCAAGTCTCTTATTATCTCTGTCTGATGGCACAGAATGGTTTTGCTGCTTTTTATTTCTTTGCTGAGCTGCGTCAACTACCAAGGAGTTTAGTGGTGGATCAGTGAATAAGAATTCTGACCCCTTTCGGGGAACATAATACTTGCAGTCTGCCTTTTTGCAGGTGGGAGGAATTGAGACAAGGGTTTTCCAAACGATTTTGGTAGATTCCATGATGGCTGAGTTGATAGGCACAACAATTTTAAAGGAAGGCGTAGCCTTCACCATGTATTGTGTCCTGCACTTCCTCCACTGCGATGTTCAGGTCAGCTGCAACTCTCTTAAAAAGTTCCTGGAAAGGGGTAAAGTCTTCAGTGGTTGCTGAGAGTGGCGGCATGATAGCCTCATCCATCACAGACAGTTTGTGTCTAATGATGTGTCTGGACCTAAGTTGTGGGACTGCGGTTCATTAATTTCATTCTGTTCCCTCTGTATTAAAGGGGATTGGGACAGGGGAGAAAGTGCCTTTATAGTGTGCTTTCTCTTAGATAGTCTCTTTTTGTGAGGTTTAGGCCATGGGGCCCAATATTGCCATTGCGGTAGATAAGGAATGGGTGGTGGTGTCCATGGATATGGAGCCCAGGGGGACATGCCCATGTTGGGAGAGTGGGCAAATTCATCATGAGACAAATGTCCTGATGTTTCTGTGCCTGGCAACAGCTGGGGTGAGAAAACCTCTGGTTACTCATCATCATCACTTGATAACAAGGTAGGTGATGACATGTATTTGGATGGTGCTGAATAAGATAGTTTGTCAGAGCTTAAAAATGGAGAGTTAAAAGTTCAAAGAGAACTGTGGTCTCCTCATGCTGGTAGCTAGGTGTAGGAGTAAACGGTACAAAGGCTAGTGGTGTTGCACTTGGCGCTGGCACCTCTGGTATTTCAGGTGCAGAGCCCACAGAGTGGGTATTTGCCATCTTCTGCAATGGTGGGATGGTGCCCATAGCCTGCGCCGTCAGCTGCTGCAGTGCTGTGGTAAGAGCTCTTGGCGCTGTGATCTCAGACGCTGCTGCGATCTCAGACGCTGCTACGCTGGCTGACGCTGTGCTCAGTGCTGAGTGCTGTGAGGCAGGCACTGAATGGTCTGTAGCCTCTGTACAGGCGCCATGTGAGGTGTGTTTGTGGAGAGCCTGGTCAGCACCAGAGGTGCCCAGCTTATCATATGCACTGAGGGGAGGTTTGTCAGCTTTTTTCACCAGCCTATTATTCAAATGCCATTTAGGCGAGTGCAGATCTTGAGGCAGAGAGGCAGCACATTTCTTTGGGGATCTTTTGGGTATATCCCCCTTGTAGTTGGCTATTTGCTGAGAGTCTGGGTCTGAGGAGGGGGGGTTGGCCCTTCTCAATCAGAAGCATCTTCAAGCAGAGATCTCTGTCTCTCAACGTTTGCACCTTAGTTCTGCCACGCTGCGTTAAACTTAAGGGAGAGGGATATAACTGCTGAGAAGACTGAGGGAACTTGGAGATTTGTTGGGTGGGATAGCTATTGAAAAAATGTTTGGGGGGTTAAGAGGGATTGTTAGGGATCCTCCCCTTGCAGACTGACTGAGCTCTAGTCTCTTCCATTCAGTCAGACACATCTGTCCCATCCTTGCACTTCGTTTCACCTCTGTGGGTCTCAGCAGCTGCCTCCCTGATCCACCTATAATTCTGCAGACTTCCTTTCCCTGTCTCCAGGCTCACCACTGTCAACCCATTGGCTCCTGAGCCTTCACTCCTGTCTGTCTCCTATACTAACTATTATGAACCCCAGTCTATGACCCACCCCCAACATTCCCATGGTGCCCTGCTCTGTCCTAACCTGATTCTGCAGGCAGGGAGCTGTGATGAACTTCTACTACATGGGAAATTCTGCACCACTGGGCATGCACAGAATTTCCCCCCTCTGCCTCCAGAAAATACATTCTGTCCCAGAAGTGCTGCAGTTCTGCCTTTTGCTCACTAGAGACCACTCTGGTGCCACAACAGCTAGCTGAGTTCATGCTGCTGGCTGTTCTAGAACTATAGTGGCTACTGATGGGTGAAAGGCTATAGCCATTCATGGCAGAAATAGATGTTCTGTGGAAAAAATTATTTGGGACACATGAATTCTGTGGCTCTGCAGTGGCAAGAATTCCCTCAGAAGTAGTTTTTTTTTTTACTTACAAAAGTAACAAATGCCAAGATAAATGTGGCAGCTTTGTAAGTACCCTAAAGGAGGAGATATGAAATAATGTTATATTAAGAAGAATACCCATACCTTTTGTTTCTGAAAGCCAGACCCCTTTTCATAAGATATTCAGAAATATCAATAAGCTGTCCTGCTTCATCATTGCAAAATATTTTCACAGGTAGCGGCTGATATCCATCATTTTCCTGTGAGGAATGTAAGATATAGAGATTGTAACTGGAAATTCTTTGAGACATCTTGTTCCTATATGTATTCAACATATATGATACACATGAGCACCCATGTTAAAAATTCTTCATAGCAACGTTCATTGGCCTGTATGTGCTCCATAGATATGAACATAAGAATAGCCATACTGGGCAAGACCAAAGGTCCACTAGCCCAGTGCCATGACTTCCTGCAGCGACCAATGCCAGCTGCCCCAGAGGGAGTGAACAGAACAAGTAATCATCAAATGATCCCTCTCCTGTCATCCATTTCCAGACTTTGACAAACAGAGGCTAGGGACACCATGCTTCCAGTGCAGGATATTACAGTCAGTGCGAGTCAATGCCTCTCCAATTCCTCTTTTTACTGCAATCCCACAAGATCCAAAGCAGAAGGGCTAGAGGGCAAGTAGTGGAATACAGATATGGACTTCACAACTTGAAGTACTTCCAGTTACTGTAAGTAACTTCCATTTCTCCTTCAAATGATAATCCCAATGGGTATTCTAAATGTGAGCAATTGTTAAGCAGTGCAAAGATTGGAGGTGGGCATGAAGAAGTTGGTGGCAAAGATGCATATTTCAATTCTGCATCCGCAGCTGAGGCATGATTAAAGCACAGCTTGTTGCGAATGTGTAGATGGCACTCCAGATGTTGGTCTTGCAAACGCCCTGTAATGGAACATCATACAGGGATGCCGTGTTTGCATGGAGTGAGAGCTCTTTGTTGTGGTGATGGGAAATCAACTCACAAAGACTTTCTATGTTCAATCTTTTCACCACCTGTGACACATCCTTAATCTTTTCTCCCTCCCATCTTTCTGCTTAGGACCACACAAACTTCTTCTAAGAGAAAAATGATGAAATACACTGTGACCTTCCTCCTTCTGAACCTTCTCCTTCTCTTCAGTCAGCCATAGAAATTTCTCATCAGCTCCCTCCATTTGCCCCAGTAAACATATCTCACCTCCTTATCTCTCTGGCCATGTCTTCACTCTGGGGAAGATCGACACTGTCTTAACTAGACCCACTAAATCAAACTCAGAGGGCACCCCCCCACCAGTTGGTGGCTGGTACTCCTGCAAGGAGTAAGGGAAGCTGACGGGAATGTTTGCTCCCGTCAGCCTCCCACTGTGGGGATGGCAGGGGGATTCGAATCAAGATTCATTGACTCCAGCTAAATAATTAATGTAGCTGGAGTTTCATATCTTGATTCGACCTTCCCCTATAGTGTAGACCTGGCCCCTCATTCTCATTTCTTCCCTTACTCTCTCACTGTCCTCTGGCTCTTTCCCCTCATAGTACACACTCAACTGAGAGGGCTGAAAATATGTTTACTGTCTAATCTATTTGCTCCCCCAACCTATAAGTTTTGTTTTAATCAAATAATTATATAACCTAGTGATCATTAACAACCTCCCTCTGAGTCTGGGAAAGCTGATCAACAGGTATGTTGACAACTGTATTTCATTCACACACTAAACACACTATAGCCCACACCACCTCGCTACTTCTGCATTCAATTTTATATCCAATGGGTAGGAGGGGTTAGAGTAGAACTCTGCTTTTCTCAACAGCAAAAATGATTAGACAGATAATCAGATACCCATTACTATTCTCCGATTTCCCTCAGAAGAATGGAACTACTCAAAGGCAACCCTGCCTTATCAAGCCCGAGTCTGCAGACATATCTGATATCAAAGGCTTAAACAAAAAGTAATCTAAAATATTTGCATTTCATTCACTGCTAATAAAGTTCAAGCACCAACATAATATCCATGCCATATTCAAGTCGAAAACCTGCTGTCAAGTATCAAGGAAATCTCAGAAATTAAAATATTATGTCCTTTCTACAACTAGATAATAGTCTCTCCTAAAATGGGATAGGACCATAATTGTTGAGTGTGTCAGCTTCAAGAAAATGTTAGGCCATTGCTAAGTAGCTAATAAAACCTTAAGAGAAGTATTTTGTACTCCTAGATACATGATTGTATTTATAATCAATAACAGACCAAACATATCCCAGGTTGACTATATAATCTACAAAGGACATATTTCAGGATATACCTATTTAAGTTTAAACTATCAGCTCTGGTGAGCAACAAAGAACAAATAAGTAGAAATGACAGCATATTTGTCCACATCAGGTATGTTTGCTGCAGAGACTCATAACTGCACGAATTTTAATGAGCATGTTGCTTAATGAAAACATGTTTAAGTAACTCAAAAGGGACAAAAAAAGCCTGCACAGGAATGTTACATATATTTCTTATTTTGATTAAATACCTGTATGATTAGATTTGCTACAGTTCCAGTGAGGTAATAGGAGATACAATCACAAGCTGTTGCTGTCCACTGATTGCTCCCACCAGCTGGTCTAAAAGGAAACAAATGAAACTCTGTTTTATTAAAGCAGAGGATATGATTTTAATAAAGATTTTCAATTATTGCATATAAAAAAAAATCAGCAGGACTTTGAAAACTATCAAACTGATCCTTCTAAGTAAAAAATTATGCCACAGAGAAAAAGGAAGAGAAACAGTAATACCAGCTGCTCCAGGATCAAAAAGCATTGTTACATTTTAAAAGGGAACCCTAAAGTAGATAGAAATGTTTTCAAAAATAGAGAGAGGATTTGTAATATTTTATTAGAAAATGTACTTCAGAAATCTGTTCGACACAGCTATGTTAATACAAAGTTGGATTTTCCAGCATTATCACAGGACATGAGAGTTGAGATGTATCCGGTGGTTCTTCTTTCTCTCCATAAGTGGCATAGTATACTCACTTGGATAATGGGTGCTTGGCCTTCTGTCCCAAATCCTACAACCTATGAGATGGAAGAATCCTTCTGTTCCCCACTGACAGACCAGGAAAGGAAAGTCAAAATCCACCCCCCCCTATATTTCCAAAACACCCAGTTACTGTTGCCTAGGAAGTAGGGATGTAAATGGGTAACTGGCTAACTGGTTATTTAATAATCACCACCTTACCAGGTGATGTTTATGGGTAACCGATTAACTGGCACCTGGCCTGGCTGGAGCAGTTTCCTGCCTGCAGTGCGCTATAGACGGGAGGCTACTCCAGCCCAGCCAGGCCCATCCTGCTGTGGTAGGCCCTGCCTGGCCCAAGCAGCCCCCTGCCTGTGCTACCTGTGATGGGCAGTTAGCTGGTTAAACATATAGTTTAACTGGTTAACATTTTAAATGCTATTTTACATCCCTACTAGGAAGACCAAACTTTAAGCACAGATAAGCAGGCCAAGGGAGCCAAGAAAACAAAGCATCTGTTCCTTCTGTCCTGCAGTATATAACTTTGTTCAAAACAAAGAACCTTTCATTCACTTCACAGTTTATACTTTACTTGTATATGACCTGACTTTAAAATATACTTCAAAAAAAATTAAAACTGCTCTCCCCTATCATCTTATACATCTTATAGTCTTATTCCAATATATAAGAAATAAATTACCGTATATCTACCAGGGAGCACTCTAGTGCTAATGTCTTAATTGGCTTCAGCTTTTCATCAAGTTTTCTTAAACAGGTGATGTTTACTATTTCTTTAGCACCAAAATCATACAACATTACCTGTGAAAAATAAAAGATCTGAAAAAAGATCTAAAAAGATTAAATTGTTAACATAAACAGTATATGTACTCTTCTAAACTAAACATATAATATGTACAATGAAAATATGTAAATAAACTACAAGGAGTTGAAATATGTAAGTGAGAAAAGTCAGAAAAAAACCAGACAGTGGTTTTAAGAGAATATGAAGTATTTTGCAAAGATGAGAATGGAACACATATGTATGCTGTCAAGAAATATAATATTTATTTTCATCCCATGTTATTAGCTCTGTACTATACTTGCGCTTTTTCCAAATATCAATTTTCTGAAGATGCTATAAGTCTCCATTCATCAGACCACCATAAATGCTGAACTCCAATCTTTATGGACAGTTCACATTTGCGTTGGTTTTACTGGAGGATCTGCCTGGCTTATTCCTCAAGTTTTTAAGGATCGCTCCATTTTCCTTCATCCCTGTTGAAGAGGGTGGACTGGGGCACTGAATGCAGCAACTTCTGTACTGCAGATCTGTTATGCTATCAACAGAGTTAGTGATTTGATTGTAAATGATGATTGTAAGTGATCAATACTCATATTTCACTCCCTTATCTTAGGTCTTGTGCACAATTAAGTTTTGTTACAGTAACTATGCTGGTATACTTAAAGAGGCTACCTCCCCACTCCAGTGCAGAGGCAATGATACTGGTATTAGGCACTTCCTAAACTAGAGCAATTATCAACCTACTTTACACCAGAATCACTGTGTCTACACAAGGGCTTTTACCAAGAACACTACGTTCGCAAAAAATTACACTCCTAATAACTCAGTGAAGACCAGCATCTAAAGACTTATGAGTGTGATCAAACAAGCATCAACATCACCAACTACAGTAATAAAGTAGGTCTTTGTCACAGACATGATCTCACATTTTTTTAGCAGGAGTAAGAGACAAGAGAAACATGCAGAGCCCTAATTTATCTTCCAATCAGCAAGCAAAATGAATGTGGTCTGAAATATAAGATAGAGCTTGAAGGAATTTAAGGAAAGCCAAGAGAGAGGCATCTGCAGGACCACAAGGTAACTAGCTTACTTTACACATGACAGGAAATAGCTCTGTATTACAAAGTAACTCAATTTCCTTTCTTCCTAGTCAGTGCATGATGTTTCCTATTTACAGTCAATCCTTAGCCACATCTCAAACTATCAAACCCACTTCTAAAGTTGTTCTGACTTGGATGAGACTTTAATGCTTGCAATAATATGTAACATAATTAAGATTGGACTTTTCACAAAAGCAGAGAGATAAATAAGAAAGTACTGATACAAAATGAGGAAACAGTAGAATGTATCCACAGCTGAAAGGAATGCATTTTAAAGTAATTTAATCAAGTCTTATGTTGCTTCATCAGATATTTACCTCTACAGTGGTTTCAGAGACAACCTTGCTGATTTTGCCTCTCTGCCATTGCTTCCGATCACATATACGAACAGCACAGTACATATCACTTTCCCATTTCACTTGCTCAAACTTGGAATTTTCATAGACAACAGCCATATTTTCCTGTAAACTAACATTAAAAAACCCCATCATATCTAAGCCAACTCTCATAGCCAGTGGTTTTAGGAAGTATTTACTTAGTTACTGCTGAAACACAATGCAATAAGATTTCAGTAACTTTGTGGCAGGTACATAGTATTGGAAAGGTAGTAACTATGCTCTGACTTATTACTATGTTCTCATAACCACAGAATTCATTTCAGAAAATGCAGTCCTTTTATGTAGCAGAAATTCTTTTCCATTCCCACTTAAACCCACTTTTAATTTTCAAGACAGAACATCGTCTCCACACCTTTGGAACCATTAAAAATAGATTTAGAAGGAATTCAGGTTGCATGCATTCAAGAAAAATAAAATGGGCAAAAGAGGCAAAAAACAGTGTTTGACACAAAATGGCTTACTTTTTAGACAAACTATTTTAAAGGAGTAGCAAAAAATCTTGTCCACAGTGGTCACGAGGCTAACACAGCTTGCTGCATTAATATTACACAGTTGCTTTGAAGTCTTTACTTGAGGGATATTTGAGTTAGGTGAAATGACTGAGCTTTGCAAAAGATATAATCCACACAGTTCTGTGAAATGCTTTAAAAAAAGTGTTATAGAACATAGACAGTAAATACCTCTGGTTCTTACTGATACTACTTTAGTAAGATGATTACTGAAAGAACCAATCCTTCTTACAAGTCAACTAGAGTCTCAATTTTAAAACGGGGTCTAGATCAAGTACTTATGATGGGGTGTGCTGCCCACATTGGCCCTGCTAGAGCTGAAATAGGCCAGGGGACCCATTCAGCTAATTATGTTAGAGGCAGCTAATCACAGAATCTTGCCTGTGAGGGACAGATGGGAGTTTCTAGAAGAGACAGGAAATTAGAAACAGAGGGTGTTGCATGAAAGGAATCTGCAGTCACTTCCCAGAGAAAAGAAGAATTGTTTAGTGAGCTGTAGAGATAAGTTGCCTAAAGTTATTCCCTGGAAGGAGGGAGTAATGACTGGCAAACCCAGAGGAGTGGGGAAGGCTAGCAAATATGGAAGTAGCTCAGGGAAAGGCAGAAAGGTGCAGTGAATAGACCTTGACTATTGTGTAGAAGGTTCTTGAGCAGGAATCTAGAGTAGATAATGGGGCCAGGTTTCCCTCCCAGCTTCTGTGGGAGTGGCACTGTAAGGCAGTGAAGCAGAAGACTGCCCGACTCTGCTGGAGACCAGGAACTTTTGATTCCCTTGCCCACCCCTCAATAGGGGAAACGACAACAGCGACTTGGTTAAAGAGTTGAGTCACAAAGAGGACAGTGAAGTTACCAAGAGCTAGAGAGGCACTGCAGAGGAAAAATTCAGTGTGTAACCACTAGTGCAATGTTAGCCTCACCGAGCTAGTTGCCAGAACTGCCAGGAGGTAGCAACATTTAGCAGTGGGTAAGCAACCTGTCACAGCACTATAAGATGGCTCACTGCATATATATATTTAGATAAATATTTTACAGTGCAAATGTATTACTTTCCACACTAAATTTATAGGGAATGGGAGGGGAAAAACAAAGAAAATGCAATAGCTTTGAAAACCAAAGAATGGTAATGATCCACTAAATAGTAGCTAAAACAGTAATATATTTCTTTAATTGATTAGAATGAGAATATAAACTCTTAAAATTTAAAAACACAAGTTGTAAGGCTTTAAAATATTAACTGATAAAAATGCTTCTATGTCATTAGCTCTCAGAATACCTTTTCAATAAACTTTCTGATGACAGCCACTGTACAAAGATCTTATTTGGAGATACCACATGGCTGACTCGCACTTGTAGTTCTTTGTTAGAAAATGATTGTAAATCCTCGTCCTGTAGAGATTTTATGTTTTCAGAGTTTAAAATATCTAATGTTTCAGTTTCAAGAACTTCTTCTAGAGAAGGCTCCCATATTTCATTGTGCTCTGTAGCACTACTTTGGATATATCTGTATGACAATGAAAAATACAGTTTCTGATTACGTCTATAGTTCAACTTTTACTCCCAACCCTAGTATTAGTTCAATGGTAAACCGTACTACTGAAATTTAGACAAGAGGAAAGGGTAATGTTAAAGATCTTGGAAAACCAAAAACACCACTTCCCAACCAGCAGGCCAAGAAGCAGGCAACTCCAGTGTTTTTGTAGATTTTTAGTAAGCCCTTCTGTTGGTTTTTCTTTGCTTTCTGTTGTTACTGCACTCAACTTGTGCAGTAACAATATTTCTTTGAGATGTGTCCCCCTATAGGTGTTTCACTGTAAGTGAGTTTGTGTGTCTGCCCCATGATTAGAAATTTATAGCAGTGACTATTCAGCAAGCACATGTGCTCTACTTGTCTTGTGGCTATCTAGTGCTGTGAACTACTCTTCTCTATCACAGAGATTATTCATGAGAACTCCAAAGTAGACAGAATGAGTCATGGAGCACTCATAGGGACATACCTCTCAAAGAAACATTGTTGCAGTACAAAGTAAGTAACTCTCTTTTCTTTGTAGATGACTCCCCAGCACTACTCCTTATGAAAGGACTGAGGCTTTGGAATCAAATACTAGGAATTTGAAGACATCATTGGAAGCAGTGTTATGAGTAACAGACTAATGTCCTGCAAAATGTATAAGCAGGGTAGCAATTTGTATGTCTGCTTACTTCTGTGATGGAGACATTTTAAATAAATGCTACAGGAGTGGAAATGGATTTGCTAACAGTGTGCTTTTTGGGTAAAATCCGAGTTATACATTGACCTGGGATTATGGCTGGTCCTTTGGAATCAGAAGAACCTTTTCATTTGCTGAGACTGGTTTTCATAACCTCTCATTTGTATAAGGAGAGGTACTGGTGGTGGCACAGAAAAAAAGACACTTACCTGTTCTGTAACTAGTGTTCTTCGAAATATGTTGCTCATGTCCATTCAACATAGGCGACTTTAAGCAGTATCTGTGGAGGTGGGTAGGAGTTATGGGAATGCAGACTGCAGTACAGCCCTGCCAAATACAGCATTGTCCCTGGCCTGCTGCGTGATGGCATAATGAGATGTGAATGTACGTACTGACAACTACATCGTCACTCAACATATGTCCTGGATTGGGACATGTACAAGGTAAGTGCATGAGGAAGCCTGATCCCTGGTGGAGTGGGCACTAATCAGCTCTGATGGCTGGGTCCCTGACAATTTGTAGCATATATGGATGCAGACTGTGAGCCATCTGGACAGTTGCTGGGAAAAAATTGGGGAACCCCTTCCGTGCTCTGCACAGGCCATGAAAAGCTGTGTGGATCTACAAAAGGCATGTGTACTCTCCAGGTAAAAGGCCAGTGCCTGGCGCACTTCCAGAACATGAAGGTGTCTTTCCTCATTGTTCATGTGAGGCTTGGGGCAGAATACTGGTAGAAAAGTGTCCTGGTCCACCATGGAAGGTGGAGAACACCTTAGGGAGAAAGGCTGGATGAGGCTGCAGCTGGACCTTATACTTGAAGAACCGGGTATATGGCAGCTCCAACGTCAGTGCTTGGAGTTCCAAACCCATCAAGCCAAACTGATGGTGATCAGGAAGGCTAACTTGAAGGAGAGCAGTAGACAAGGGACACGTGGCCAAGGGCTTGATCAAAGGTCCCGTGAGCTGCGTCAAGACCAGGTTCAGATCCCACTGTGGGAGAGGGTCTCCGGCATGAAGGGAGAGGCATTCCAGGCCTTTTAGGAACCGGGAGGTGACATCATGGGAAAATACCCAACAGCCTTGCATGGGCAGATGAAACACAGAAACGGCTGCCAGGTGGACTCTAATAGTGGCCAGAGAAAGGCCTTGCCACTTTAGGTGAAGCAGGTAATCCAGGATTTCCTGAAGGGAAGCTTTGGCCAAGACAGCCTCCTGCTGATCAGCTCATACGGAGAAACGAGTCCATTTGGCAGCATAGGTGGACCGGGTTTGAGGGCTTTCAATTCTTGAGAAGAACCCTCTGAACATTACCTGAACATGCTAGTTCCAGGGGGGTTCAACCATGGATGAACCACACCATCAGGTGGAGCAAGTTCATGTTCAAGTGGAGTAAGCACCCTTGGTGCTGGGAGAGCAAGTCCAGCCTTAGGGTGTGTCTAGACTACAGGGTTTTGTCAACAAAAGTGGACTTTTGTCAACAAAACTATACCTGCGTCTACACTGCCGCTGAGTTCTGTCGACATAACGTCAACAAAACTCAGCAGTTTTGTCAACGGCTGTAAACCTCATTCTACGAGGAATAACGCCTTTTGTCGACAGAGTTCTGTCAACAGAAGGTGTTATTGCATCTACGCTGTCCTTTGCGTCTACACTGTCATGTCGACAAAGCAGCTTGCTTTGTCCACAGAACTGGATGTAGTCTAGACGCTCTTTGTCGACAGAAGCTTTGTCGACAGTATCTGTCGACAAAACTTCTCTAGACAAAAGCCTGTAGTCTAGACGTACCCTTAGTGGCAAGCCGCCTGGGCAAACAGAACACCAGGGGTACGTCTAGACTACATGGCTCCGTCGACGGAGCCATGTAAAATAGTTTACTCGGCATAGTCAAAGAAGCGGGGATTTAAATAATCCCCGCTTCATTAAAGTAAAAATGGCCGCCGCGATGTGCCGACGATCAGCTGATGGCTTCCCTTGTTGACCACGCCGCATATAGACTGCTGCGCTGTGCCAGATCAGCTGATCGTCGGCACAGCGCGGCCGCCATTTTTATTTTAATGAAGCGGGGATTATTTAAATCCCCGCTTCTTTGACTATGCCAAGTAAACTATTTTACATGGCTCCGTCGACGGAGCCATGTAGACTAGACCTACCTCAGGTTCATTAGTGCCCTGAACTGATGCTGGACTATGTCGAGGCCAGGCCAGTGCAATGAGGATCACTGTCACCTTGTTCCTTTTGACCTTCAGCAGGACTTCGTCAATGAGGGGAAATGGAGGGTAGGTGTAGTCTCTTCTTGCAAAGAGGTCCACTCGGAGAAAGCCCCAGTTGCGGAAGAGGGAGGCAGCCTCCTTGGAATAGAGAGCCCACTCAAGGTGAGGAGAACTCTGCTGAGATGATCTGTGATTCCATTCCAAACCCTCTAGCATGATGCCATGCAGACGGACCTCTAGCATGATGCCATGCAGGACACAAAACTCCCTGAATTTCATAGCTTCCTTGCAGAGTAAACTCTGGGGAGCAAGCCCATCCTGTTAATACAGTACATGGTGGCGGTGTTGTCTGTAAGGACGTGCACCACCCTACCTGCGTTCCTGAAGCTCTGAGCTCTTTTTTGTTTATGTGTAGTGATCTCTCTTGAGCGGACTACATGCCCCGAGTACAAAGGGTCTCCATGTGGGCCCCCCAAACAGCAGTCCAAAGCATCGGCTACTAGTTCTCTCGAACGCAGGTGAGAATGGTATGGGATGCCCGACATGATCTGGTCCAGGCTCGTCCACCAGACTAGGGCCGACCGAACTTGGGGCGGGACCATGACCACCCTTTTCCATACAGTGTCTTACTGATACATACACCAAGGCCAGCCACAGTTGGAGAGGTCTCATTCTGAGCCTGGCCAGGGGCACTACATACATACAAGCAACCATGTGCCCCAGGATCTGCAGACACACTCTTGCTGTGGTCACGGGGGTGTCCATGAGCTGCCAAATGAGGGACAGGGCCTCGAATCTCTCCTGAGGGACTGATGCTCTGGCCATGGTTGAACCCATAATCGCTCCTATGCACTCTAGCCTTTGAGTTGGTAGGAAGTCAAAATGGGACTTTTTCTTATCAGCTGGCCAAGCCAGCAGCACATGTCCAGGAGGAGATGCATGTCACACTGGACCTGCCATCTTGACGGGACCTTCATGAGTCATTTGTCCAGGAAAAGGTACACCTGTACACCATGACGCCTCAGGTATGCTGCAACCACCACCATGTACTTGGTGAAAATCCTGGGGGCCATAGATAAGCCAAAGGGCAGGAAGCAAGTTGACAGTGGATATTTCCCACTATGAATCTCAGGAAGGACTTGTGATCTTCAAAGATGGTGATATGAAAGTACGCATTCTTGAGGTCGAGGGCGGCATACCAGTCCCCAGGATCCAGGCTGGGAATGATAGCGGCCAGGGAGATTATAGGGAACTTGAGGCCAACCAAATATTTATTGAGGCCTTGAAAATCCAAGATAGGCTGTAGGCCCCCTTTCATCTTGGGGATCAAAAAGTTGCAGGAGTAGAAACTTTTGTTCTCGATCTCTGGCTGTCCCCTCTCCACTGCTCCCACCTGGAGCAACTGGATGGCTCCTGCTCGAGAAGATACTTGTGAGAAGGGTCCCTGAAGAAGGACAGGGGTGAATGATGAGAAGGTGGTGTGGAGGAGAGCTGAAGGGTATAGCCATGCTGGACTATGGCTAAGACCCAATGGTCCAATATAATGTGTATCCATTCTGGGAGGAAGAGATGGAGTCTGAGGAGAACAGGTGGGCAGGATCTTGGGAGTCTGATATGTGGTCCCTGGGAACACCCTCAAAAGGAACATGGTCCCCCACCGGGACAAAGTGCTTCCCTTCAGCCCCCTTGGCTATAGGTAGGATGGAGAAGGGGGTCTGGCAGCGAGTCTTGACAATCTTGGCGACCTCCTCATGCAGGGGCAAGGATACCCTGCCAGGTCCTGCTTGCCAAAGGACCCCAAACAATGAGTCTGAGGTCTCTTGCATCTCCTCAGCCAAGTGGCCAAAGTCATTAGCCACCCTCCTCAGGAGGTCCTTGTGGGCTCGAGTCCTCCTAAAGGAGAAGCCACAATCGCCTCATCCGCTGACAAAGAGGCGGTGTGGTGGCCAGGGCCAGTTGGTCTTCCTCATGAGATGGGGGTTGGTCACTCACCCCTGCCATCTGTAGAGGCGGAGACTGTATCCTTGAACACCCTTCAGGCCCACAAGACACTGGTGGAACCAAGGGGACCTAGGATGATCCAGCAATGAAGAGGGTAAGCTGGGGCTGTACTGGGAAGCCCCAGGGAGTTCATGGGCACAGCTGAACCTACTACTGAGACAACAGCCATGGTGTACCTGGGATGGCATCAGTGGTGCTGAAGTCGATGGCACTGAGGGTTGTGCCAACTGCTGCACCAGAGAGATGGAGGCTGTCTCCAAAGCCACACTCCAGTAATGGACACTCATCAACGCCCAAGATGAGGAGCGGGAGTGGTGACTTCACCGTCGGAGACCTCAGAGACTGGGAACATCCAGAGTATCTGTGGGAACTACAATGCCCAGGAAACAGTGCCAGAGAGAAGAGGGATGTGCCTCTGCGGCCAGAAAGGCTCAGTGCTGGTGAGTATCTACAGTGTGGCAAACGGTGCTGGTGTTGTGGAGAGATGTCTTAACGTTGACCCAGCGAGTAGGGAGAATTGCTATCCCTTTGACACTTTTGGTGTTGGGAGGCACATTCCTGTACAGCTCTGTGCACTGACTCTGGAAACAAGAAAAAATTGTGCATCGTGCCCCAGTCTCTCACATGCAGACCTATGGGGACTTCAGAGCACTCTCCTCTCAGACACCAGAGGAGAGCGTGATCAGACCGTGCCAGGAGACTGGGAGCTGAACTGTGGTATACTCCTGTGCTGGGGCCCCGTTGAAGCAGTACCAGCATGATACTTGTGTCCAGTGTGGCCTGGAAGGCCTTCGACATGGAGGGGAGATGGACTTCTAACACCGATGAAGGTGACCCAGAAGCAGAGCTTGGTGTCTTTTGGGGCTTTTCTGGCCTGTACACTGGCTGGTCATTCTTCTTCCCCTTATCCATACAAGGGGGCTTGTCTCTACCCAGCTTCCCAGCGGGTCTAATTGGGGCCATGGGTGATGACTAGTGCCAAGCCATCGATGCTGGTGGTGCGCTGCACACCAAGGCACCAAAGTTCGGTGCAGAATCCAACTGCTGATCCTGCAGGGCAAGTGCGGACTCCATTAAGAGCACTTTAAGATGAATGCTTCACTCTTTAATAGTTCTGGGACAGAAGGACCTGCAAATGTGACACTTGTACAAGATGAGTCCTTCTCCCAGGCAACAAAGGCAGTCTCAGCACGAGGATCACTCTCTGGCATGGGCCTGGGGCAGTCTGCGCAAACTTTGAAGCCAGCGAAGCAGTTCAACAATTTACAGATACTTAGCAGTTCATTTAGAACTATCAACAATGCAAAGTAAGTGCTTTCTGCCGCTAAGGTTGGAGCACACTGTTCCAAGCAGTCACTGAGGGTAAGAAGGAACTGAGGAGAAAGGAGTTTGGGGGGCTGTATAGTGAGGCATGCGTGCACCACTCCGAGGGGGCCGGGGAGCCTGGGCCTTATGGATACCGCTTAGGGAAAAACTTTGGGCACGCACATGCACTTATGTTGAACAGACATGAGCAAGCACTCGAAGAAAAACTGAAGTGTCTAGCGACTTTCTTGTATGATTTCTTGCTAGCCAGCGTAGTGAAGAGAAGTGCTCTTTGTGACTGGTTTTGTATGCCTTACAATGGAGAACACCCCAGTCTTAGACGATAAGTAGACCTATCTAAGTAATTTGCCCTGAACTGATGCGCTGAGAATGCCCCCAGAAACGCCTTTGTTATACCGAGAATTTCATTTTTTCCACCATTGCTGACACGGAGTGGGCCACTGTATCTACAGAGTTTAGTGCAGCCTATAGCAATAACCTCTCTAACAGCTGATCTTCACTGATGATGTTTTGGAATTGTGCTTTTTGTTTTTTTGGCAAATAATCAAAGGCACTAAGCTTCACATAATTGGTGTCATATTTTGCCACTAGGGCCTGTTAGTTCGTAATTCTATGAATTATGAATTACAACTATGGAATTCAGGTGCAGGGCGTGAAAAAAGTCTACATCCTTGGGGGGCACATAATTAGGGCCCTACCAAATTCATGTCCATGAAAAACACATCACAGACTGTAAAATCTGGTCTTTTGTGTGCTTTTACCATATGCTATCCAGATTTCACAGGGAAAACCAGTGTTTTTCCAAACTGGGGGTCCTGACCCAAAAAGGAGTTGCAGAGGTTTCACATTATTGCCATCTTTACTTCTCTGTTGCCTTCAGAACGGGGTGGTTGGAAAGTGGCAGCTGTTGGCAAGGCACCCAGGTCTAAAGGAAGTGCTGACACCTTCACAAGGGCAGAAATAAGGGTAGCAGTACCACAACCCCACTTACAATAACCTTGTGATCCTCTCCAACTACAATTACAACAACATGACATTTCAGCTTTAAATATCTGAGATAATGAAATGTATTATTTTAAGAATCCTATGACTGTGAAATTGACCAAAATGGACTGTGAATTTGGTAGGGCAAAAACACATAACATTTAGCATTGGCTTTTTTGCATGTAGGTATTATGAAGGCCAATGTTTGCCATATAATCATTGACTGGGTAAGCGATCTATGAGGAGGAGGCCATATGCAGTAAATCTACTAATTTGTGATACAGCTCTTACCTCTTTAAGGGGAATATGTAGTGCATTGGCAAGCCTTATAGTGAGGTCATAAAAAGGTTTAAAAATATACACCATTAATGAGGGAGGTGGATCACAGTTCATCTGGCAAGGATGAGGTGATACTGCTTGTGGGAGTAATGTTCTTATGTAGCCTGGCCTGTTCATGAAGTTTCTCCTTGGGATCTGTGGCTCTGGAAAGAGAGACTGAAGGAGGTAATCTTGTTGATGTCTCTCTATAGGACACACTATAGAGGTCCTAGAAGGATGACATGTAGGCTCACTATGGGTACAAGTATGGTCCCTGAGGGCAGAGGAAAGGGAATGGGTGGTGACACTTGTGGTGCCCAAACCAGGTAGGCTGAACTCTGAATATGGTTGAAGCTGGGAAGGCCCTTCTTGTACAGGTAAGCTGTGGTGGGAGGCTAAGGAAAGATTATTATCTGCCTCACTATCTGCGAGGGCACACTGTTGACTCATATCCAGCTTCTCATCCACTGTAATCCCCAGGTCCTTTTCTGCTGAACTGCTACTTAGCCAGTTGGTCCCCAGCCTGTAACAATGCTTGGGATTCTTCCGTCCTAAATGCAGGACTCTGCACTTGTCCTTGTTGAACCTCATCAGATTTCTTATGGCCCAATCCTCCTATTTGTCTAGGTCATGCTGCATCCGATCCCTGCCCTCCAACATATTTACCTCTTCCCCTACCTTAGTGTCATCTGCAAACTTGCTGAGGGTGCAATCCATCCCCTCATCCAGGTCATTAATAAAGATGTGGAACAAAACTGGCCCTAGAACCTATCTTTGGGGCACTCCACTTGAAACTGACTGCCAACCAGAAACAGAGCCATTGATCACTATCTGTTGGGCCCAACAATCTATCCAGCTTTCTATCCACCTTACAGTCCATTTATCCAATCCATAGTTCCCTTAACTTGCTGGCTAGAACACTGTGAGGGACCGTATCAAAAGCTTTGCTAAAGTCAAGGTATATCACATCCACTGACTTCCCCATGTCCACAGAGCCAGTTACCTCATCATAGAAGCTGATCAGGTTGGTCAGGCATGACTTACCCTTCGTGAATCCATGTTAACTATTCCTCATAACTTTCCCCTCTTCCAAGTGCTTCAAAATGGATTCCTTGAGGATCCCTTCCACGATTTTTCTGGGGAATGAGTTAAGGCTGACTGGTCTGTAGTTCCTGGATTGTCCTCCTTCTCTTTTTTAAAGATGAGCACTACATTTACCTTTGAGATGAACCACCCTCAGCTCCCTGACATTTATATGCAGCGAAAGCTCTGAGGGGACCACACACCCTAAGTCCTCAGGTCTTTGATGTGGACTCCACATCCCATATTGGATGCATCAGTCACCAGCCAGACCGACGACAGGGGCCAAGTGAACTCTGGCGAAGACTACCTCCTCCTGTAGCCACCAGTCAAGGGAGGTCATGACTGTCACAAGAGCAGTTACCACCATGTCCACGGGCTGACAGGCCAAGTTGTGCACTCGGGCTAGCCACAGTTGCAGACGGCGAAGTCTCAGTCTTGCCTAGTGCACTATGTATAGGAGTCTCATACAGTTCCTGGCGGTGGTGATGGATGAAAGGTGAAGACCTGAAGCCAGGAGCTGAGTATCAGGACGAGGCCTGTGGCCATCATGCAGGCATCGGATGAGTCAAGTGCTGCCTGCAAGGCCGCCTAGGAGACAACTCTGCCCTGATCAGATTCTTGGGAAGAGTCTTGGGGTAGCAAGTCTTTAAACTTGTCTAGGGCCAACCAGGAGTTATAAGCATATCTGCTCAGGAACACCTACTAGTTGGCAATCCTGAGCTGCAACCCTCTGAAGACATAAGCCTTATGACCTAGGAGGTCTGTTTTCTTGGCCTCCTTGTTCTTTGGGATGGGACCTGGCTGACCCTGCTGCTCCTGGTGGTTAGCGGCCTGCACCACAAGTGTACGGCGGGGAGGGGGGGAGGGAGAGGTGAGTAAAAAAGATGCTCATGGTCAATCTGCAGGACGAAGTACCTCCGCTTCACACACCTATCCATTGGCAGAACCAAGGAAGTGTCTGCCATAGTGTTTTTGGCCACTGTCTTATTAAGTAGCAGGGCCCTCAGACTCTGGACCAAGCATTTCAGCAGCTCCTGATGGGTCCGGGAATCCACAGAGGGCATGGAAGGTTACAACCCTGCCAACGCCTTATCAGGAGATGAGGAGGAAGACTCACAAAGGGCCTGCTCCTCATGCTGCTCAATGTCTTGAGAGATCAGTGATTGCACTGGCAGCTTGTGTGCACTTGGGTCTGTGACACCCTCCAAAGTGGAGTCCTTATGGACTAAGAGTCTACAGTCCAAAACAAGGGAATGAGAGGGTTGAGTAACAGAGGGAGGTACCTGAAGGCCAGAATAAGATGAGTTAGGGTGTGAGAGAGCAGTCCCCTGGACCTGGTGGTACGCCCACAGGGTCCAGAAGGGCCACTGAACTGGAGGCTGCCAGTGAGGAGGTCACAATCTGGAATAGCTGCACCAAGGTGCTCCAGTGCTGGAAGTGAGAATGTGAGGCTGCTGTTCTAGACTGGATTGACTCAACGTCAGAGTCCGAGGAGTACTCCGACGTGGATCACGGCATTGTGGAGGCAAACAGAGCTGTCGATGGTGCTGGGAGGCGTGCAATGCTATAGCCGTTGGCTTGCCCCAGTGGCCAACTAGCAGAGGGGGCATCATGTGTCCCGGTGCCTCAGCCATCGACAGTGCCATGAAGTGGCTGGCACTGGCACCTCAGCAGAGGTGGAGGGCAGTGCTAATGCACGCGACAACAAGGAAGCTGCCGACACTGCTGGCACCGAAGCAGGAGTTGATGACCCCACCCCCCCCCGTTTAGGGGCCGAACAGCACCGATCTATTGGTGCCAAGTGTTGGTGCGGGATGGCACACAAGAGTCCTGCTGGTGCACTGGTGCCGAAGGAGAGGCTGGGGAGGATGTCAACTCAGTCAACTCCCTTGCTATCTTGAAGGTGTCCAGGGTTGAATGCTGATCCACTTTGGCCAAAGTCTCCTCTGGAATAGGGTCTTGGGCTGGGCTTGACTGGCGCTGCAAGGGCACTGGAGCTGAAAGCCTGGGTGCTGAGCCCTGAGTATTAGTGTGTCCCAACTGGGGGCACAATCTTGGCATGTGCTGTGATGGTGATCTGCCCCACTAGATCTCCACTTCTTCTGCAGCACCGGAGATTGGGAGTGGTATTGGGCAGCAGAGCATCTCAGTTCTGGAGAGGCCCTAGACGGTCCCTGGTCTCCTGTACCAAGGCCAGAGTGCTGTGGGCCAACGACGCCAAGTTGATGGCTGGTGCCAGTTGAAGAACTGACTCCATCAACAGGATCTCGAGGCACAAGTCTCTTTCCCTCTTGGTGCGAGTCTTGAAACTGCAACAAATCTTGCAGTTTACTGAAAGCCTCGCCCAGGCACTTAAGACACATGTTGTGTGGGTCACCACAGGACATTATGTCGAAATAACTGCTTGCTGTGTAGATGCGGACCATGTTATTTTGGAATAACGTTAGTTATTCTGAAAAACCCTGCTGTGTAGACATAGCCTTAGGGGTATCCGTAGGACCAGCTCTAACTCCCCCGCTGGATCCATGCATGTATGTGCCAGTATAAGAGATACCAAAAGTTCCACACATCTCAGTTTCTTCTTGCTGAAAATTCCAACAGAGGTGTAGGAGGGTGACTCATGGAACTGACAGGAGCAACACATTTTGAAGAACAGCTATGAAAGGTTAGTAACCATTTTTTCTGAAATGCTTGCTCATGTCTGTTCCATGCTAGGTGATCACAAGCATTACCCATGGAGGTGGGCTCAGAGTTTACGGATGAGCTGACTGCAACACCACTCTTCCAAATATGGTATTGTCATGGGCCTGCTACATGATGGCGCAGTGGGATAAGGTATGAACCAACAACCATGTTGCGGTTCTGCAGATATCCCAGCTAGTCATTTCCCCAAGAACTATCTATTTCTATTAGAAAACATTTTTGTTACTGGCTCTCATATAATAATTGTTTATGTTTTTACCAGGAAAATTGAGTTTTTATTATACCACATTTAAATTTTCAAAAACTTAAAATTATTTTAATTAACATTTAATATTAGGATGAAACACTTTTATAATTAACTTTTACCTGAAATACCATAACTAATTATTTTTCATCCAGTTAAAGACTGCTCAAAACCACTCATCAAAAGTAGAAATGTCTAGCTGTTGTATTTTTCCTTAAGAGGGAGTTACTCACCTTGTGCAGTAATGACTGTTCTTTGAGATGTGTGTCCCCGTGCATGCTCTAATGTTGGTGTCGGGTTGTCCCAGTGCTGTAGATCGGAGTTTTCATTAGTAGTATTCAGCTAGACTGTGCATGCATGGTGAGCACCTTGTGCTGTTCACACCCTTTTGCTCATGCGCATGGTCCGGCTCCTACCAGTTCCTCGAGTCCGGCCGGATATGTGAAAGATACAATAGAAGAAAGGGAGGCGGGTGGATAGTGGAACACCCATGGGGTCACAAATCTCGAAGAACAGTCATTACTGCACAAGTCGAGTAACTCCCTCTTCTTCGAGTGATGTCCCCATGGGTGCTCCACTGTTGGCAACAGTGTAGCAGTACCTGAGAGTACATGGAAGGTGGGTCTCGGATTTAGCCACAGTCAAAAGCACTGCAGAGGCCACAGAAGTATTGTTAGCTAGACTCTGAGAGACTGCGTAATGTTTCATGAAGGTATCATTGGCATGATGGGAACTCCTCAAAAGAAAGCTGTGGAGGTTGCTATAGTTCTCATAGAGTATGGGTGCTTCTGGGAGTGGTTTATTCTGTATGGCATAGCACTTCATTATGCAGGAAACTATGAGCCTGGAGATGCATTGTGATGAGACAGGTTCATCCTTGGAGAGCTCTGCTATGGAGATTGATAATCGTTCTGATTTGTGAAAAGGCTGAGTCCTGTCTATATAGAAAGCAAGTGCTCTACGCACATCAAGAGAATGAAGCACAGTCTCCCGACAAGATGAATGTGGCTTGGGGTAGAAGAATGGGAGGACAACTGTCTTGTTTATGTAGAAGTCCGAGCAGGCTTTAGGGATGAAGGAAAGGTGAGGCTACAAACATGACCTTGTCCTTATGAAAGGTGGTATATGCTGGTACCACCATTAGGGTTGCCAACCCACTGACCCTGCAGGCGGAAGTAACGGCTGGTAGAAAAACCACCTTATTGTCATTGTTGAGAGTGGAAAGGTAGCTAATGCTTCAAAGGGGGGGCAAGAGTAAGAGTATCCAACACCATTTCCAGGTTCAACACCAGTGGTGGTGGTGGTCTTCGTGGTGGGTATAGGTTGCAAAGCCCTTTGATAAATCTTTTAGTTATAGGATGTGCAAACACTGAGCGATCATCTACTGTGTGATTTTTGAAGGTAGGTGGAATGTGTGGATTGTTTTCTGCTATGCATGAGGGCGTCTTTTACTTGGCTTAAACAATGAAGTCCCCCTTCGTGGAACCAACGATGAACCATGCTGTCAGGTGTAGGACCTGGGGCTGAGATGAAGTAGGGTTACGGTCTTCTGGGTTAAGAGACTGTGATATCTGGGAAGGGGACATCTGATACAGATAAGGGAACCACATCTGTTGTGCCCAAGAGGGAGCTATGAGAATGACTATTGCCCTGTCCCTGTTGACTCTGGGAATGAACGGAGTTGGAGGAAAAGCATATAAGAAGAGGCCCTTCCAGTTGAGGTGAAAGGCATTCCCTAGAGATTCTGGTTCGATACGGACTCTGGAGCAATATTGCCGGCATTTCGCAGATCTATTTGAGGAGAACCCCATTGGTGGAAGATAGGCTGGAGAACCCGATTATGGAGCTCCCACTCATGGTCTGGAGCAAAGTGTCTGCTCAATGAATGTGCAGTCACATTGTTGATCCCCAATAAGTATGAAGCCACAAGGGTGATTCTGTTGCGGATGCACCAATTCCAAACCCGCACTGCATTGGTGCACAGGGAGTGGCAGCGGGTGTCCCATTGGTGATTTACATAATACATTGTTGTTACATTGTCTATAAGTATTCTGATAGTGGTACCGAGGATTCGTGCGATAAAGTGCTTTCATGCATTGAAGACGGCTCTGAGTTCCAATAGATTGATATGTAAAGTCGCCTCCCAAGCCGTCCATCAGCCTTGTACTGATATATCGCCCAGATGGGTGCTCCATCCAATAAGGGAAGCATCTGTAGTAACGTGTATGGAAGGTTGGTCCTGATGAAATGGGACTCCTGCAAGAAGGTTGCTAGGCTCGGTCCACCACTTGAGGGATGTTGCGACAGTGGCAAGAAGAGAAACTTGTCGTCTTGAGTGAGTATAAACAGATGCCAGCCAGTGTTGGAGGCATCAAAAGTGCAGGCATGCGTGACTGACTACATATGTTGAAACGGCAATATGGCCTATGAGCTGGAGGCTGGTAAGTATTTATGCTGTACAAGTTGTTGTGACCGTGATGACTAGATCTTGGAATCTTTGTAATGGTAGGCATGCTCTTGCTGTGATAGAATCTAGTTGGACTCCTATGAACTCCAGGATCTGTGTAGGTTGTAGAGTTGATTTTTGTTCGTTGATAAAACCAAGAAGCTTGAATGTTTGTCTGGTTATTAGTATCATACGGTGTGTATCTTCAGCGGATGGTCCTTTTATTAGGCAGTCTAGGTAAGAAAAGATTATAACTCATCAATGCAAGTAGGCCGTGGCTACCACGAGTGTCTTCGAGAACACCCTGGGTGCAGAAGAGAGGCCGAAGGGCAACATGTGACACTGATGGTAGTCTAACCCTACCACGAAGCGTAGATATCGTCTGTGACCCGGGTGTATACTGATATGGAAATAGGCATCTAGCAGGTCAAGGGCTGCAAACCAATCCCCTTTTTCTAACACTGGAATTATTGATGCTAGGGTCACCATCTTGAATCGCTGCTTCTGAAGATATTGGTTCAATCTGAGGAGGTCTAGAATAGGCCTCCAACCAGCCGTCTTCTTTGCTGTGAAGTAGTGGGAGTAAAAGCCTCTGTCCCTGGACTCTTTGGGCACCGTCTCTACTGCTCCGATGTCGAGGAGCCGAGGGACCTCCTCTTTCAGTAAATCTTCACGAGAGGGGTCTGTCATGAGACATGCCTGCAGGCCTCAAAGCAGGGATGGAAGTTTCCTAGCTGTATCACAGCCTGGTAATCGTGAACCCTGCAAGCACAAACACCAGGTGTTTGCTATCAGATGGGCTTCATCGGCCACAACTCCCTATGCTTGCTAGGTGAGAGCCAACTATGGGATACCTCAGCTCTCAGCCCCGGAGGGAACATTAAAAGTGGCATTGGGCCAGCTCGCGTACACTCAGTAAACAGCTATGAACACTTTTGTTAAATTTGCTGCAAGGGGAACTGCCCTGCTGTTAGGATTTGAGCAAGCTGCATAAATCCTATGTTTTTGTTTCTCTTTAGCCTCAAGGTTTCCCCAGTGAGGTTTCAGCCTGCCGTCCTCTTTCTGAGTATTTGTGGAGCCACTCCCGACTTGCCCTTTGTTTTGTTGTGGTGCTGCAGCCATGCAATGCAGGAGATCATATCACTTGTAATATAGCGGGGAATGGAGAGTGGGTATGGGCTGAAGAATTTCTGTATCATTATTTACCACCGAATGTATTAACACATAATGTAACCTGGAAAACCTGTAGACCCCACACTGTTTATCAACAATAGATAGCAGTACATGGAAAACTGTGAAGATTCAAGGGGTGAAGTGTTGTGGTTGGAAAACCAGAAGACCATTGTATTTGAGGAGTTAGTGAATCTTCCCAGTTCTCATGTCTGCAAACTAGAAAACAGGCTTTGGCCTGCTGTTAGAAGGGGAGAATTCCCAGCGTCTAGCTTGTTAGAGAGGCTGGGCCTAGTGTGTGTGTGGGGGGGAGAAGGGGGGGAACTCATCGCATAGTTGAGATAGGCTCCAGTGTAACCCTAGCCTGTCCGTGGGAAACTTCACACAGGCAGGTGCTGTTCTGGTTTCTGCTTTAGCACAGAGTTAGCTGCTGCTTCTAGGATTTTGTGTACAGGCTACATATCGCTTAATGTTGCCAACACCCTTTGGACTTCCCAAAGGATCTGGAACTGTACAGAGATGCCTCTCGGATATGGCCCAGGAGTCCATCCTTTGCTGAGCCAGAGTCCCCAGAAAGCCAAAGGGATGTTGTAAGCCTTCTCTTCTTTTCTCTATTTAATAACTAATAAACCTTGCATTTATTTACATTAAGCAGTTTGTGTCTTGTTGATTATCCACCGAACCTGAGAGCAGAGTCTGGCTGGCCTAGCTTCTGAAGTAAAACAGGGTCCTTGAAGAGGGACAGAGAGGGTGGAGAAGTGAGAGGTAATGTTGTGAACGGAATAGTGTAGCCGGATGCTACAATCTCGAGAACCCAGTGATCTGATGTAATGGCGGCCCAATGATGATGGAAGGGCCTCAAACAATAGTGAAAAGTGGGAACCGAATACTTGGGATGATGTGTCACGGGGAGATTCTGCAAGCCCTCCACCAGCAAGTCACACGTATTGCTTGTTTGAATGTTCGTTAGTATCATGATTGTTTTGAGGACGCCTGCTCTGGGGCCGTTGCCTTGCTTGGGATTGGTCGAAGCCCCACTGTTGGTATCTTGAGTATGAAAAGTCGTGGTGTCTTTGGTATGGTATGCATCACTTTCGGTGATGTGGCAGAGTGTATATACCCATGGTACGAATGGTCGTTCTCAAATCTTTACTCGAGTGCAGGACCTCGTCTGTCTTTTCAGAGAATAATTTTTGTTTATCAAATGGAGGTCCTCTACTTTAGTTTGAAGCTCGTGAGGACCCTGGTCGATTGTAACCATGAAGCTCGCCGCATGACTATCAAGGTTGCTGTAGAGCAGGCTGCTGTGTTGGCAACATCAAGGGCTATCTGTAGGGCGGTTTTTGCCGAAGTGTACCCCTCCTGGACGATGGACTTTAATATTGGCCTCTTTGACTCCAGTAGGTATTCTATGAGGGTAGTGAGTTTGGAATAACTGTCAAAGTTGTGGTTGGACAATAGGGCTGCATAATTTGCTATGCGAAGAAAAAGGCTTGACGAAGAGTAGATCTTCCTACCGAAGAGGTCCATACAGTTGCTCTCCTTATCCGCAATCATATTTTCATATTGTGGAAGCTTGGATCTCTGTTGAGTGGCATCCACCACCAAAGAATTGGATTGGGGGTGGGAAAATAAAAAGTCAGCACCTTTAGGAGGCACAAAGTACTTTTTATCCGCACGCTTGTTAGTTGGAGGCACAGACGCTGGGGTCTGCCAGTTCTCATCGGCAGCTTCCATAATGACCTTGTCTATTGGATCGCAATTTTTGCTCACTGGGAAGGTTGGAGATTTTTTAGAAGGTGATGTTGCTTCTCTTGCACCTCAGTTAACTGTATCTCCTGACTAGCAGCCTCTCTTTTAAACAGATCCTGAAACTGTTTCAGGTCATCTGGAGGTGATATGTCAACCAGGATAACTGCTTCGTCTGGGAATGGCGAGGACTGGTCCATTGGGGAAGTGTCTAGTTGCTATTCCTCCATTTAAGATATTTGTCCCTCCTCAGGTTCAGTTTGTTGAGCCGTGGCAGGGAAGATGCAAGGTGTAAATGCAACCTCCTGCCTATGTCCTGGCGGGGGAGACTTGGTCAATCTACGTGCAGACAAATGTCCAAAGCAGCAAGGTGTATAGCATGTGGAGTATGAGGGTTGTTGATAATGATGGTGTGTTAACCAATAGGGAGGACAGTCGTAGTAATATGCATGCCTGAGTTGTTGGTATTGTGATTGGACAGGGGAGGAGTGTCTGGATGAAAATACATTCCTATTGTCTTCGTTATAGTGCGTACGTATTGAAAGTGTTGGAGAATGGGGTGGCCTGGGTGACCCCCTTGAAGGAGGAGGAGATATAGACCTATATTTCCAATAAGCTTCATGTGGTGAAATTTGGTGAGGTACGGGGGATAACGTGGAAACCAATCTATAGTGTCTGCTTTGCCCATGTAGATGGTGCTCGGTTTCAGTTAGTTTGTAAAGGAGGTGACTGCAGTGCAGGTGATGGAGAGAATGTCAACAGTTCCGGGCTGATATCCTGTGCCTTGTCAGATTTTTGCTTTGCTTTCAGGGATGCTGATAAGGTGATTGGTGTATCATGTGCCGAAGTTGATTCCACTTGTCTGTGCCGAGTCGGCATGGCAATTAGTTCCAGCGGCCAGTGGTGCCATGGAAGACAGTGCCACAGTTGCTGGCACCGTGGTTGGCGGTGCTGAACAGCGAGATAGTACACCTTTTCTCAGCACTGATGTTGTTTTGTGCCATGTTTTTGGCTCCAACGACATCTTAGGCTGTGATCCCGCAGTGCCGGATGTTCCAGGCTTGTCCCCTATGCTCATCCAACTTGTTAAGGCCTGAGGGAGGGAACGTGCCAGCAAAGCCCCCTTGTGTGCAGGAGCCTAACTCAGGGAAGTAGCTCTCTACTTGTCAGTCCTAAGTGAATATGATCTGGTAGTTGACTGGGATCTGAGGGCTGTAGGGCTGTATCGAATAAAAACATACATAGACTCATCTCTCTATCACGGCGCACTCTCACCCTCAACTTAGAGCAGTGGGAGCATTTCTGAGGCACATGTGCCTCACTGATGCACTTTATGCAGTCGGAGTGCCCATGGGATGCCGGCATGAGTTTGTGGCAAGTGGCGCACTTTTTAAAACCGGGGAGCCTGGCATGATGAAGGGTCTCTTAGTTTGTGCTCCCCCCCCCTTTCTTTTCTTTTTTTTTTTTTTTACGGTGTGTAACTGCCTAAAACAAAACTTTTCTTTAAAAACAAGTATCTACTAACTATTTCTACAACTATAACTTAAAACTAAACTACAACTAAAAAGTAAAGCTAAATTTTCTTTCTGACTAGAGCTGTTGAGAAGAGCTTTCTCCATCTGTGACCAAGGGTGGCAAAGAAGGAACTGGCAGGAGCCAGACCGCACATGTGAGCAAAAGGGAACGAATAGTGCGAGACGCTCACTACACATGCGCAGTCTGGCTGACTACTGCTAATGAAAACTCCGATCTGCGGCACTGGAACAACCCGACACCAACAGTGGAACACTCACAGGGACGTCACTTGAAGAACACTGGGGTTTTCTTAACATATGGACAATGTCAATCAATCTCACTTGGAAAATCCAGACTCGGACAATTCCAATTCCCCTTCATCCCCATCATAGTATATTATAAACAGAATACTTGCCCTAGCTCGTAAGATGCTAGCTCTTCTTTAACTAGCTGGCTGTTTACACTAGAGGAGCTCTTTCCAAGATCATCTGGGCAGTCAAAGAGTTCAACCGAGAGAACATTATCTTGTGATATACCTCCAAAATATAGATAAAGTTTAAGTTAAAAAGTGTCCAGTAATGACATCACTGAGAAAATCTGCTGTCTGGGAAGTGAGAGAGGGAGTACAGATGGGTAGAAGCAAGCAAAACTTGGAAAAATTTAAATATATCTAGTCTGAACTGCAAAATAAAAACTACATCCAGTTATAATAAAAATTCTTTAGACAGTCCCAAGTTTACTTACACAACAATTAAAAATTGTTTTAGTTGCTTCTACACCTCAACATTATGGTCAAACAGCAAATTATTGCTCCACTATTTGGCAGTTTACCAAACAATGATTTGGATTCACTTATACAAGATTTCTCCATTTCATATAAATAAGCTTACACTTTAGCAAAAACCAGTAACCAATAATTCCAATGAGCAGACGTGATTAGAAATTCAGCAGCACATGGTATTGGCCTGTTTCAGAAGAACTGATCATCCAAACCTCCTCCTATGGATAATGGAATCCATGAATACTAAGCATCTCTGAAATCAAACCTCACCCACTGATGCAAACCAGAAATTTTATACCACCTAATACTCACATTACCCACATTAAATTGAAGGTATAGTGGCGTAATTTGTCTTACAAGTACGTACAGTTTCACCTCAATTACATTTCAAAACTCTCAGCCAACTGTATTACTTGCTGCAAATATGACTGTTTCCTGGCAAAAGGGCAGACCTATCAGCAAGCTTGAGGGAGAGTGATCACAAAAGAGCAGATTTACCCCATTTAACATACAAAAGTATTTATTATATATGCAATTATCTGAATATTTTCTCTTATTTATAAAAAAATATTAGGGCTGTCAACTGACCTGCGTTAATGCCTGCGATTGACACAGAACAGGATTAACACGTTAATTTTTTTAACGTGTTAATCGCAGGCGTTAATGCTGTGGTGCCCCTTTGAAGTGCTGCTCCAGCGCTTCAAAGGGCCAGCACAAGCGGAGCCCCTTCGAAGCGCCAAAGTGGCACTTCAAAGGGGTTTTGCAATGCGGAGCCGGGGATTAGCTGGGCACTCTAGCTGATCCCTGGCTCAGCTTGCGCTGCCCATTTGAAGTGCTGTTTTGGCACTTTAAAGGGGCAGTGGACTAGGAAGTGGATCAGCTGGGAACTCCAGCTGATCCCCGGCTCCGCTGTTGAAAAGCCCCTTTGAAGCACCAGAGCGGCATTTCAAAAGGGCAGAGCAAACAGAGCCGGGGATCAGAGGGAGTACCCAGCTGATCCCGGCTCCACATTGCGAAGCCCCTTTGAAGTGCTGCTCCGGCGCTTCAAAGGGGCTTTTGCAACAGCGGAGCTGGGGATCAGCTGGAGTCCCCAGCTGATTCCAGACTCCTAATGCTCTGCTGATCCAAGGCTCCATGCATCGCTGCCCTGTTGATACGCCGCCGAGGTGTTTAAAAGGAGAGGCGCACGCTATTAATTGCTCAATTAAAAGCTTTCATAAATATTGGTTATGTAATAAACACGATTGATAACTTACTTATGACTGAGCACAGCATGAATTTATCTTGAATCATTTGTTCAAATCTTTCCTTTGCTTGTCTACTCCATTCATTTGTTCCTTTACAGGGTTCAATATGAGCCAGCTTGCTCCTGATGGCCTAAGAAGTGAAATTAGATACCTGTTGACACATATCCATAGTATCCATTTAGGGCCAAATCACTGTCATAAAAAGGGGCAGGGATAGCATAAGGAACCCTCTTAATACATAGTGTGGACTACACGTATTATGGATTACAGTGCAAGGAGAAGGGTGCTTACTTCCCCATGATGGCCTCTGATTCTGCATAGGTGGGCAAAATGAGAGGCAAAATTTGCACCTCATACTAATTTAATTAAATTAATGGCCTTACTGAGTCAAAGACAGAACAGAGAGATTGGCTCATGACAAAATGCTAACGAACTATGGTTCAGATTTTTTAGTACAGAGCCTGTGGACTGCATATTTCTATGGCAAACACGCTAGAAAAGATAGACAAAAGGTTGGAAACTTCAGAAACATATCCATTAGGATACACAAAAGACAAAGAATAAAAAACAAAACAATTCTGAAATTGAATGATTGTGTGAAACAATCAAAACTTGCTGAAGTTCCTTTCTCAGATTTGCGTAGCTTATTTTGAGTTAGGGTGTATCTACACTGCAAGGCTTAAGTGTCACAATAAGTGAGGCTCACCAATGAAGGACAGAGTCTCTGCAGCAAAGCAGAGGCTATTTGCTTTTCCTGAGGGAATCCTCCAGGAGATAACTGCATCATTTTTATCCCCCAAAGTCTCTCTCTTTATGGATCCCAAAGGGGGCAATGGGCAAAATAGGTTATCACCTCTTTTTCTGTTCACCAATTAAACCTAATTTCTGACATACCAATTTTATTTAATTAATTTCTGATTCCATTCTCTTGTTTAGAAATAACCTCCACCCTCCGTTAGCCATTTTTGCATATACTAATCCAGTCTGTCTTTTGTTTATACATTTTCTATCAACAGTTATGGCCTTAAGTTTCTGTAACTTTTTAATTAATTTTCAGCCAACTTCCATGAATTAAGACCACAACTGGAGTAGGCCCCCTAGACTTCAAATATTACAACAGCCCTGCACCGTGCTAAGCTAGCATGGAAAACAAAAGGAATCTATGATAAAGGGGTTGCAAAAGGAGACTCCATGACCAAATTGTGCCTCTCAGAGTCAGAAGATAGATTTCCTGGGCAGCTTTTCCCAATATAAATTCTCACCTATTGTGTCATATGCATATCTAACTACCACTTCCCAAGAGTCTTGAGTATTTCTACAGCACTTTATTACAAAACATTTTTCTTTTTATACACTTATGTACTTTATAAAAGTCTGTTTCTATATCAAGTGCCTAGTGATCTTAATTACCTTGGGATCCTCAATGGTTTTATCTTTTTTATTATTACTATTATTGTAAGTTTATTCTGGGAAATAAAATGTAGGAGGCAGTGAAGTTTGTTTATATACACATACAACTTCTATGGGTGTATGATGCATGAATATGTTGAGTATTTTTTGGATGAAACAGCCTCAAAAGGTCAGAGGAACATAAAGATCTTTAAATTAAACAATGCAATTAAATTCTCTGCAATTTTTCAAACTGATCGAAGATTATACATCATAATCTTCAACACTGCAAGATGCAATCAAAATTCTTATTGCTCTTTGAGTTCAATGAATAAATAAACAGAAAATTAAATAGGATAATATTGTTGAAGGAAGATCATGACTTAGAGGCAGATTAAATTATGGTAATTCTTGCCAGAGGCAATTCCCTTTGACAATGATTTTAACAAGAAGAGATGACTGACTAATAGTCATATCTTTATTTTTCTTCCTAGAATGAATGAATTCAAACTGCAATGAAGTTGGTCTTCTGACATTTTGAGAAATAATCTAGAAGTTTTATACGCCTACAATCAAGTGCCCATTGTTTCCCACAATCTATTTACTACAGGGAAAGGATATAACCCCTCAACAGACATATGATAATAGTAACAACTAACAGAAGATAAAGTCACTGGAGATATCAAGATAATCATGATCACTAGGCACTTAATATGAAAATAATCATC
The DNA here is from genome assembly GCA_019425775.1 of Rafetus swinhoei. Taxonomy (NCBI): domain Eukaryota; kingdom Metazoa; phylum Chordata; order Testudines; family Trionychidae; genus Rafetus; species Rafetus swinhoei. The sequence goes on along the minus strand of CM033437.1, from coordinate 43,890,432 downwards.
TTCAATAAAGTACATACACTATATAGAAGTAAAATGTGTTTTAATTAAGCACTCCACAAATACTGAAACTCACAGGGAAGTCCCTTCAGTCTGGATGTAGGTGCTTAGAGGGCAGGAGCTCAGAAGAAATATGTGATCACACAATACAGATTGTATCAGAATGCACACATGCCAATGAGACAAATTAAGGTTGTACTGACAGCCTTAATTCTGGCATTTCCTAATTTATGAATGATTGCCTTTGCAACCTTCTGTTCTTTTATGTTTTGTACATAATGTAAGGCTTTTTAAGCTTAAAATTGAAAATAAAACACACAAAAGTTTAATTACATGGACCATACTGACACACTAGATGTGTCACCAGCAAGAAACATTTAGATCTCACAATTCTTATTTGTGGGGAATTCTGTGTCACTGCATGTGTGTTGAATTCATGGTCTCCAGAGATTCCTTTGCTTTCCCACAGAAACATGACTTCTGATGGGGAAATAAAGGGAATCCACAAGACCACTCATGAGTCTCTCCCCAGCAGTGCAGGCAGGTCACTTTGGGCACCCAGAGCAGCTAGTTGTCTCGGCTGGGTGGTCAGTGCAGAAGCTGGAGGTGCAGGGTCTCAAGTTGGGATGTATGAGTGAGTGGGCTGGGGGTGCAGGGTCTCTATCAAGTGGACATGTGATGGAGTGGGAATAAGGGGAGGGCATGCGGCTCCCGCCCCAATCCCCTGAGCACTGGGAAGTGGGTGCAATTCCCAGACTCCTGAGGAGGGGAGCAGTTCCCTGCCCCACTGAACATGGGGGGGGGGGGGCGGGGGAGAGAAGCTGTGTGTCTTCTGATCCCCCGGGAGGAGGGAGGCTACCTGTCTGCTACCCTGCAGCACCGGGCCACAGAACAGGGAAAGAAAAGGCAGGTTGGTAGACATTAAGACCCAGTGGTGCCCCACATTTTTGGATGCCCTACACAGCTACATAGTCTATATGCCCTACATATTCTGCATGTGGGTAAGGAAGACACTGTGGCCTTACAAATGCCTATGGTTCTTTAGTGATTAGAAGTGATCTACATTTTTGGGATAAAAAAATTTCTGTCAAAATGAGATCCATGAACTGTTTGCTACTGACCTTTCTAGAGATGGCCAATATTCAATATAAATTCAATATAAATTGTGAGTTTGAGTCCCCAGCCCTCCCTTGCTCTTCATCTGCTTATGATATAACACTAAGCATATGGCTGCACATATTTGTTGACTAATAACTAGAAGTAAAGAGTCATTAGTAGCTACATTACTAATAGTAAGAGGGATTTGGGAATTTTCTCCAATGCTCCCCAATTCGGTTCTCCATCCATTTAAATATTGTAATTTAAATAAAATTACTAAAATAAATTAAACTGGCATGATTGGATCCTGCTATTTTAAGAAATAAAATATGCAGGTTTTCAGAATTTTAATATTTTGGGCACAGAATTTTTATTTTTTTGGTGCAGAATTCCCCCAGGAGTAAATTCTCCATCATTTGAAACAGAGTAGCAAATAACAGTAGAAGGCTGTTCTCTTCTCCATGGACCTGCCACTTGAGGGGGATGGAGACAGACAGACTTTGCTAGTGGGTTTCATAGCTATTTCTAGATAGCAGAGGAATGTCAAGACTCAGGAATTCCTGTTCTTTAGGAAAATGTATTCTAGTGATTATAGACACTTTTGCCCTTTTACTCCCCAGCCTTTCATATCAGATAACTTAGCTGCCAAACAATATCAAGTCTTTACTGAGCATAAGTGCCCTCAGATTTTTCAGTCTTCTAACAAAGCCATATTTGGACAAACTGTCACAGAACAGTAAAGGGCATGCTAACACTCCACCCCCACAACAATTCAAGTCCTTGTTCAAAACCATGGAGGCTCTAGAGATACTCAACAAAAGGATTAAAAATATTTTGCCATGAGCAATAAATTCTCAGTAACAACTAAATCACTTTAGCTGAAATGCCCTCCCCTTACCCCCCCCCCAAAAGTTCTTTGTAAAAGTTTGGCAAAATTACAGGATCTTGTTTTTAGCTGGTTGTAACAGAAAGTGTTGGGAAAGCTTAACTATAGGAGTTGTTATCTGTGCAGCTTATAATGGCTTAAGGAACACAAATTTGAAAAAAAAATTATCTGAAAACTTTTGTACTATTTGGGTAACACACAAAATTATTATAATTGAAAGTTAGAAAATTTCCTTTTCCCACATTACATATTTCATAAACTTTTTGTGTATTGTCAATTTTGCTGTTCCCCAAATTATCAATTTCTCCCTTTCTGAAAAGACTATTACAAATATTAAAAAGCATAAAACCCTTTAAAACAGCCCCACCAATTTAGGATATGTCACTAAAAGGGTGCTTTAGCAGATATGGGATAATTTCCTGAAAATAGTGAAAACAAACAAAATTGAGCTGACAGTGTTGTTATAGAACAAGTGAAGTCTTCGAAAATTGACTTAGATTCTAAAATAATATCTGAATTCATCTGAAGACTAGTGGCAAAAACAAAAACAAGAGCTAACTTTCCATCTCACATGTAACCAAAGCATTTTTAATCGCTACACTGTAATGCATTTAAGTTTAACCCCCCCCCGAGATTTAGTCTTTACTTATATTAATATCCTAACAAAGGAAACCCTTGAGATTCTACTAAATGGTAAGCTTTTCAATTCATGACAACAACAGTTACCTAACTTACCTTTTCTGGTGGGCTCAAAAACTCATCTTTAACTTTACGCATGTCTTTAAGAGTTATTTTGGCAGTGTTGCCAAAGTCAACGTAGTTAACTTCAACTTCCTGATGGCCTGGCAGTCCTTCAGAAAACATCACAATATCAAGGTAAGCAAATAAGAAGTTCATGTAAGTAAGCACATGTAAGGTATATTAATGTCAATGGCCAAAATTTCAAAGATAGATGTATGCATACATTGTGTGTATATGAAGTACCACATTCTGAAATAATTTAGATTGCAAATCAGCAAAGCTACTACAGGCTTTAACAGTCAGCAAAAATTCCCTTAAACCAAGGAAAAATCATAGGGTAAATTAATATGGTAAAAGTTGATCCTAATACCAGCTCCTCGTATTTGTTATATATGGGATAGGCTAGGCATGTGGATGGAACACTCAGACGATCCTTTGCCTAGCACTGTGGGGTCCTGGTTCACGACTAGATCTCCTAGATGCTATGGTAATACAAAAAAATAAACAAACAGCAGATATGTCATTCAGATCAGCCTCAATGACAAGGGGGACAAAGTGGCCACCAGCTGCACTAGTATCAGAAGGCTGCAGCCACTATTTTTTATGGCTTTTCTAGATCTGCTACACTCAAAGACTTTGTACTACAGAGGACTGGGCGCTTTATACAATGACAATTATGATTATGTTTGTTATTGAAATTTTACTCTATGTATGTATAAAAGCTTTTGTTCCATCTATAATACTTAAAAATATGTAAAACAAATTAATAGCAAAGTAGCCAAATAAAAGCAAGTAATATCAAACAGTTTAAGATGACTATTTGTATTGGTCTTTATTACTAATTTCTGCAGCAATAAACGTGATTATTACTTATCATTCAAGTTCAGTATATGGGTGTAATCAAATGTCACTTCCAATTATTTGACTCAACACCTCAGTCAAATCAGTAACTAACATACTTACCAGTAACTTGTGCCCTGTACCAAACACCGTCTTCAAACTTCGCTATACAGGCTTGGCCTTGAACAGGACAGAGAATTTCCAGATTTTCTCCATCATCATTTTTATATACTTCCTCAATTTTCTTCAGGAGAACTAAAAAGTCCAGACTGTCTATCTAAAATAATGAAACAAATAAAAACCCAATATTACAGTATCATATTAATCAGAACAAACAATAGCCATTCAGAATGTTTTGGGATTGTGACACGCAATTCCAGAAGGGAACTTGAGCTCAAAGGCTGCAGAAAACAATGACTGTCACAAAGGAAGTAAGTGCACTAACCAATGTTACAATTTTTGATATTACTCTGTTTAAACTATCAGAAGAGATTATATAGACTATTCTCTAATACCACACTGTGTGGTGCGCTCAATTGATGTGGACACAAAAACAGACACACATATGCTCTAGTATGGTTAAAGAGAGACCAAACTTTATTAAAACAATTAACCAAATAGAGATCCACTACATGAACTATGCAACAGGGCTATTTCAGTGAGGATTTCATCTTGGAACCAATGGCCCTGGGCTCTACAAACCTACAAGAGAATATGAGGTTAATGCCCCTCTACATCAGGCCTACCCAAGCCAAACTGTTCTCTTCCTCCAGGCAGGGAAAGATGAAGTGAGCCATGTTATGTGCCAGAATACCCCTTCACTATGCAATTGTGTTCTGAGCCTGTTCTCGATCCTTTTTAAACCCACCAACTGCATGGAACTTACCAGTCGTGACAAACATAATTTAAATCCTAAGGTCAGACCATCAGGATGTCAGGTGGAAGGTTAAAGACCCCAAACAGCAGTTTGCCAATTCTGCAATATGAAAAATCCCTTCTAGTCCCCAATCAAAATTTAATTATCAGCTCAGTCTCTTTTATTGTAAGAGATCTAGTTCATTACGCAAGAATCGAACAAAAACCAAAATGGCTACTTGCCAGCAGAAAACTGAAGCATCCCCTCAAGCAGGTAAGAGTCAACTAGTCAACCCATCATGAACAGTGCTGTACAGTGGCAACAGAAATGGGTGGAACAGGTAAAATGAAATATCCACCCTTCTTCCCCATGCTGTGGGCAAGAAAGGGAATAGGAAAGTGGCTACACCTCTCCACTCTCCCATGAACACATACTACATGCGGAGGGGGAGGCAGCATTGCCCTAGCAGCTCCTGCTTGATATCACCCCATCCCTCACTTGGCTGGGTGGGAAGGAGAGAAGGGATGAGCCAATCCCTGATAGGGATGTTATAATGCAGTAGATAGTCACTTTCGCATTCCTTCTTTGAAATGTACAAGAGCCCCCGTTGGGGCTCTTGTACATGTCAAAGGAGAAATGTGGAACTCTGCGTACAGCCCGGGGCCAGCGGGAAGTCCCGCTGCCTCTGGGCTGCATGCAGGTGCCTGCTTTGAAATGTACACGAGTCCCCAGCAGGGGTTCTTGTGCATTTCAAAGCCATAGAGCTTGGGATCATCTGGGGCCTCCCCAGCTGACTCCAGGTTCCGAGGAAATGCTGTGCAGAACCCGGAGTCAGATGGGGAGTCCCCAGCTGACCCCAGGCTTTGCTGAAGCTGCTGGGAGCCTGGGATCAGCTGGGAAGTCACCAGCTGACCCCGGGTTCTGAGTGATATTTCCCCCAGAACCCAGGGTCTGCTGGGGACTCTCCAGTGACCCCGGGCTCTGCTGAAGTGGCATTTTAAAGGGGCAGCGCCGCACAGCTGATCTGCCGCTCAGCTGTGCGGAGCTTCCGCTTTGAAATACTCCTCTCCCCCCCTTTGCTGCCTCTATCTCAACTAGGAGAACCAACTAGTTGAGAGACTATCCGATAAACAAATGCTTATCAGATAGTCGACTAGTCCTTAACATCCCTACTCTCTGATTCATGAGACACTCACCCAGACTAGCATGATGCTGTTTATGAACCTGGCATAGTGCCACAATAAGTATTTCCTCGTTTCCTCCTTTATTATTTAGAATTAGAATCCCCTTGCATTTAGCACTATACATACACCTGTATTATAGGTGGGTATAAGAAAACTGATTAGAACTTTTTTCCCCAGGAGTGGAGGAAAGCTAGCAACTGATTATTATAAGTCTAATATCTTATTTGGCAGCTTAATGTTTTATTGGTTATTTAAAGACCAAAAATTTTAATCAACATTTTAATTAAATACTTACCAATTGAAGGAAGAAATCACTAGGACTATTGATATGACAAACTACAATGGAGACTTCTGTCATTTCTTGTGGCAATGTGGGGGGGCAATATTGCAATGCCATATTATTGTCCAGTTGGCTGGGAAGCTGTGATCGAAACCTAATAAGAAAAATAGTTATGAATAAATTCCGTCAAAGCAGTTGGAGCTGAAAGGCACCTTTGTATTGAATTTTCTATGAAAGGCTTAATGGACTTTTTATTAGGCAACTCTCTCAATCAGCCAGTAATTTCATGCACAGTTAGCTGTTACAGTACTGCTGCACATGAACCACTCTTGAACTTCGCTATTTGTAGTGCTGTGCAGCCAATTTCATCTTTTCCAACAACAGTGAGCATCCCCAAAACTGTGACTATCTTTTACTCATTGTTAAGTAACATCCTGGCTGCGTCTAGACTGGCAAGTTTTTGCACAAAAGCGGCTGCTTTTGCGCAAAAACTTGCCAGCTGTCTACACTGGCCGCTTGAATTTGCGCAAGAGCACTGACTTTGTAATGTACAAAATCAGTGCTTCTTGCGCAATACAATAACGCTCCCGCTCAAAAGCCCTCTTGCGCAAATGCTTTTGCGCAAGAGGGCCAGTGTAGACAATCCACAATTGTTTTGCGCAAAAAAGCCCCAATGGCTAAAATGGTGATCAGGGCTTTTTTGCGCAAAAGCGAGTCTAGATTGGCCACGGATGCTTTTGCGCAAAAGCATCCATGCCAATCTAGACGCTCTTTTCCGCAAATGCTTTTAACGGAAAAACTTTTCCGTTAAAAGCATTTGCGGAAAATCACGCCAGTCTAGACGTAGCCCCTGTGTTTACATTATTTAAGTGGGTTAGACGTGAAAGGCTAGAGTTAAAACTACTTAGAATAAAACATTGTTCTTTCAAACATTTACTTTCTCTTGTTCATTAACAGGTAATTACTATTGCAACAAGGTATATGCAGGAGAAAGTTGATAAAGCATCTTTCATTTATCGTCCCCTCTCTCCATCCCTTTTTCTTTAAAAAAATCCTTATTTTAAGGACCACTAAACATTTACAAAGAAAACACAAAAAATAAAAACCTCAAGGCCATTAAACTTAGTGATATATTTCACCAGTCTGTTGGGGCAATTTATGTGTTATGAACAAAAATATTATTTTAAAGCTCAGAAATATTTTTTTCTTCAGGTATAAGTCTGACAAATCAAATGAGGTTCTGAGCTAGCAAAATGGGTATAGCACTTATGAATATAATTCATAGAATGTAAACTAGTATTCTTTAATTTTATTTGTGTATTTTTGAAAAATATAAATGCTTAAAGTCCTTTTAAGAAGATACATACCTTGCTAACTCTGTAAAAACTAAAGCATCTTTAAGAGATACTGGCATGTCACTCCTTATTTTATTAACTGGCGGTTTCTTCAGATCTACAATGAGCACACCGTCTTCTTCTCTAAATACTTTCATTATAACAGCTTTGTTATTTACCATTCTCAAAAATTCTGTTTTAATTTCTTCTCCCCAACCTTCATTCTGTTTGGGGGAAAAATAGTGTTCTTAAAGATCATACAAACGACACTCAGAATGAAATCCTGATTGCACTGAAGTTAGTGGTAAAACTCCCAAAGACATCAGTGAAGACAGAATTTCCCACACAATACTGAAACACTGACAAGACGTATTAGACCATCTAATCCATAACCCTGACAGTGCAGAATTGCTCTCTATGGTGTATTTTTATGTTTCTTTTCAGGCCTAGTTTTAAACAGATTCAGCAAAGATCTTTTCATTACTTCCTTTTATGATCTTTTCTTTGCTTTTTTATAGATTACTCCCCTTCCTAAGATTTCATCATTTGATTTTCCTGATATTCAAATTACAATTCTCACTTGTTTAATTTCATTACAGTACTTATATAATTTTACTCTCTTGAACCACTATAAACATATTTTTCTCCTTCTTTGGAATTTACTTGTAAACTAAGTGGCACCCAGTAGTCGTGGACTGGTCAAACTATGGGGTTTGTTTTTCCTCTCTCTCAACCTTTCTTCAGGCAAACCTTTACATTGGTTTCCAAAGTCTCTTAGTACTGTTTTTACAAACATTTTTAAAAATAGACTAGAACCATTACATAGAATTTTAAATACTATAAACAAGCTATTTTTATTTCAGAGAGCATGTTGCTAATTGGTTTAAATGAGGCCCCAGTAAGGAAGCACAGTACCAAGTTCAACTCCCAAGGTGGAAAAGGTACGTATATTTCAGAGTAGACGTTTCTGATACCCTCAAGAAAGTATTTGCTGATAGGATTGGCCAACATGGATATCTCATCCATGTTGTGGTGAAATGTGGTAACAGCTGTGAAGTCTACTATGACTGAGCTAAGCAAAAGGCCAGATTTCTATAGCTCCCATATGTATTCTAATATCATTGATAAGGGCATTGAAAGGGCCTCTTGGCTTGTTCATTTTAACACCATATGTTGAATATCTTCCATTAATGTAGGTATTATGCGTGGATGTCTTTCTGCTGTTTAATAATATGTCCTTCACCTGTTCCAAGTACATCAGTTCATCGTGATGGAAGCATCCAGGAGCCATGCTCTAAGGTGAAGTCTCTTCAGGTTTAGGGGGTAAATCTATCCAGCATGCTGTATTAGAAGGTTTGGCAGAAGTGGACGAATGCATAGTGTACACACTTGCCCTCTTCAACCAGTACAACTATCAAGTTTGTAAGAGCCGCATCAGAGCAATCAAGATGACTTTGGTCTTGTTGGTTCTTATTTTGCACATTGCATTTAATAGCATGGGGCTAGAGGGAAACATGTATAGCACAGTTGTGTTTCCTGGGAGATGCTGTCTTCTCAAATGAATCAGAAACTCCTTCCTTGCTCTTGAACAGAATTTCTGGCATCTGTAATTCTGGAATATCACAAAGAGGACTATGGATGAGTGTCCCCAGTGATTATGTTCTATAGGACTGTGTTGCTTAACTTCTACTCGTGGTCCTGAGAAAATACATGTTCAATGCATCCACTGTAGTGTTTTGATATCCTGGAAGATGCAAAACTGATATCTGACATTGTTCTGGATACACCAGTTCCTTAGCTGCATGGCTTCAGTTCCTAAAGAGTGTGATTTTGCCCTGCCTGGCCTGTCAGTTTATACAGAACAGGTAGGCAATGTTATCCATCATTAACCTTATGCCTTATTCTTGGTCATGGTCAGGAAGTGCAAACACATGTTGCAAATTTTCATGTGCTACAGTGTCTCTGAAGGGGATAATCTGCCCTGAATTGTATAGTGCCATAAGTGATCCCCACCAGTCTAAAGAGTATGGCGAGTATCATGAAAAGGAGGAGTATGTGCGAAATGATATTCTCTCACACACATTGTGGGGCTGAACCCACCACTGCAGAGTCTTTGACTTTGAACGGCATGATAAGGCACTAATTCAAGCGGCGACTGTGAAATATAAATGATTCTTAGGCAACCCTAAATGCAGTGCATGCACGATGTACCATAAATGTGGTTGCCTCCATATGGCCTAATAGCTGGAGGCAGGTCCATGCCCATATCTGTGAGCTATTCAGTACTATTAAGATCAGAACAGCTATACTGATTAAACAGGTTAGTGGTAGTGATGTTTTGGCCTCCAGAGCCTCAAGATGGGCCCCTATGAAATCCAGTTTCTGCACAGGTGTCAGTATTTATTTTTGTTTGCTTCTCTGTAATGCTAGCCATGAAAATAGAGACTATCCCCTGAGTAATGTCTAATACCTTTTCTTGGGTGGGAGCTTTTAGTAGGCAATCATGCAGATAGGAAAATATTAATTACCCTATGACATTCCCCCATGATTTGGAAAACTGGCTTATGAATATGAAGACGCATAATTCAAAGATGTTTTATGCAATAACAGATCATGTAGCATATCAATTTTATAGTTAAAATCTGCTATATCTATATATTCTATTTTTGTTCATGTATCATTCTTGTATGTGAAGCTAAAAATATGAAGTTTGAATCTGTTTATAGCTCTAAATGTGTTAATGAGGACCATTAGCAGTACACTTCAGGTATTTAATGTTTCAGTACTCAAATCAATGACTTGTGAATAGTTGTGTTTGTCTTGTAAGCCCAAACTGTGATTGGTCCTAAAAGGACATGTGACCATGCCACCTGCTACTAGAATCCATCTTGCACCTGGTAATTTTGGATGGGAGAGGCAAAAACAAGGGATTCCCAAGCGGGGGGTGGGGGAAGGCGGGGGGGGACAGAAAGGGGGAAGTCAATTTAAGCAATAGGAAGCAATCAGCCTTTGTCTTCATCTGTCTTTTGAAACTGCCTGGCACATCCTAAGAGGTTATAAAAGAACTTTGAAGAAGGTTATAGATCCACATCAGAGTAAGAGATCAACTCTGATTTGAAACTTATACCTGAAATAAGAACAGCTGTTTAAGAATTTCCATGTATCAAGTTTCTTAGCAGATTAGAATTAACTATGCATTTTCTATTAGTTTTAATTTAGTAACTTACTTTGATCTATTTTCACTTGCAACCACTTAAAGACTATTTTTTCTACTTAATAAAAACACTTTTATTATCAGGCCCAGTGCAAATAATTATTACATGGGGGGAAGGGGAGAGAGCAACAACTGTGTATCTCTCTCTTTCACTAATAAAGAGAACTAACCTTATGAGCTTTCTCTATGTAAAACTTCATTTAGGGTTTTAGTTCCGTTTGGGAGTTGGTTTCCTGAGTGCTGAGCCCTTATATCTGGTTCAGTGTCCATGTTGATCCGCAGGGGGCAGTAACTCCAATTCTGTGCCTTGTAACTTGACAACCCACAACAGAAGAGGGGCTCATGTGTAGGCCTTGTGGCCAAAGAGATCTGTTTTCACTCTTTGTAAAATAGAGTGGATCTGTATTGGTGTTGTCCACCCCACTGATTGACCACATCAACAATTAAGGAATTCTGTACAGCGTAAGAAAATACAAATTACATCCCTTTTTAGAGGATGGAATATTTTTATTCACTCTCTTGAAAGTGTACAGTGCTGCTGCCACAGTCTACCATATGTTTTTACCTAGTTCCATAAGTGTTTTGTTCACAGGAAGCACAATCTTTGATAAAGCTAGTGTTTGGAGAATGTCCAGAACTTATATTTGGACTCTGGAATCTCCTTTAAGGGGATTTCTAAAGATTTGGCCATTCTTTGGAAGAGCTCCTGGAAACAACTGAAGTCATCCACAGTTGTGGGTGGTGGAAACATTATGACCTCATCTGAGATAGAAGGAAATATTGGTTGCTGTGTAGTTTTTTGTCCCAGGGCCTTTTTCTAGTCTTCAAAAGTTTGGTAACAATATGTCAAATAAATTTTAATATTGTTAAATGCAAAGTAATGCACAGTGGAAAAATAATCCCAACTATACATACAATATGATGGGACTAATTTAGCTATAACCACTCAAAAGAGATCTTGAAATCATTGTGGTTAGTTCTCTGAGAACATCCACTCAATATACAGCAGCAGTCAAACAACAAAGAGAATGTTAGGAATCATTTAAAAAGGAACAGAAAATAAGACAGAAGTTATTCACCTTGTGCAGTTACCATGGTTCTTTGAGTTGTGTGTCCTCGTGGGTGCTCCACTTTGGGTGCTGGTGCATCCTCACGCTAGCAAGTGGAGATTTTTCTAGCAGTATCCATCATGCCACGCATGTGCTATGGCACCCCCTCGTGCCGTTAGTGTCCATTAGTCACACACACGGCCCCACCATTCCTTCTCTACCCGAGCTAGTAAAGCATGGGGAGGAGGGAGAGAGGATAGTGGAGCACCCAGGGGGGGGGAAGGGGACAAATCTTGAAGAACCACCATTACTGCACAAGGTGAGTAACGCTTTCTTCTTCGAGTAGAGTTCCTGTGAGTGCTCCACTATGGGTGACTATAAAGCAGTAGTCGGCTTTGGAGGTAGGTTTGGAACCCTGTCGTTATCACTGAGGATAATACTGCTTGTCCCACAGCCGTGGATGATGTGATGGAGGATGCCAGAGCGTTTGTGCAAATGTGTGGTCTGATGAGCAAGTGGCTGAGTTGCAAATGTCCTGGAGAGGTACATTCTAGAGGAAAGCGGATGTAAAGGATATGGCCCTGGTGGAATCAGGAGTGATGGTGCCAGGTGGTTTTTTGTTTTGGATGGTGTAGCATGTGAGGATGCATGAAGAGATCCACTTGGTGATCTTCTGAGAAGAGATAGCCTGTCCTTTGGATCGTTCTGCGAAGCACAGGAAGAGTCTAGGAGACATTCGCCAGGCTCTCATACAATCAATGTAGAACACGAGCGTTCTAAGGATGTCGAGGGTGTACCATGCCGCGTGTGATGGATCAGTGTGCGGCTTGGGGAAAAATTCAGGTAAGTGTATCGGTGTGTTGATGTGGAAGGGAAAGGGAATTTTCAGGAGGAATTTAGGGTGCGGCCAGAGTGCCACTCTGTCCTTGTTAAAAATTGTATGGGGGTCCGCCATTAGGGCAGCAAGTTCCCCATCTCTTGCTGGAGGTTATTGTGACTAAAAAGGAGACCTTCATAGATAGGTATGACCAAGGGCAGGTCGCCAAGGGCTCGAAAGGTGGCTTTGTCAGGCTCTTAAGTATGTGATTTAGGTCCCAGATGGGAACTGGTAGGCGAACGGATGGAAAGGTGTTTTGTAGACCAGTGAGGAATCTTTTGGTGATTGTGTTCAAGAGGAAAGAAACACATTCAGTGGTGCGATGGAAGGCTGCTATAGCAGCTGCGTGAATCTTGGTAGTACTTAGAGCCAGGCCCAACTCCCTAAGGGTATGTCTACACTAGCCCCTTAGTTCGAACTAGGGAGGCTAATGTAGGCATTCGAAATTGCAAATCAAGCCCGGGATTTAAATAGCCCGCGCTTGATTTGCATCTTCCCGGCCGGTCGCCATTTTTGAAATTTACAAGTCCGGACTAACTGCCCGCGTCTACACGCAGCAGGGACCTGGTAGTTCGAAATAAAGCCCTAGTTCGAACTACCCATTAAACCTCATTCCAGGAGGAACAACAGGAGAGGTGGGTATGCGTAGAGTAACGGTGCATCCCATTTGATGGAGAAAGCATCCCCAAGGGAGTGCTTCCCTAAGGCTGCTCTGGAGCAGTAAAGGTGGCATTTGCGATTGTTCCTGGTCGTAAAAAGGTCTATGTCTTACTGACCCTATTGGTGGAACACGTAATTGAGGGCTTGCGTGTCTATCTCCCATTCATGTTCGTTGTAGAACTTGCAGCTGAGGGCATCTGCTGTAACGTTTAGCACCCCTGGGAGGTAAGTGGCAACAGGGGTAATCTGGTGTGGAAGGCACCAGTTCCATAGTTTGAGAATTTCCATACACAGGGATGGGGATCATGCACAGCCTTGCTGATTGATATAATACATGCAAGTGGTGTTGTCTGTCAATGTTGATAGTCTTGCTTGCTATGTGGTGTAGGAAATGCTGGCTTGAGTACCGCACTGCTCACAGTTCTAAAAGGCTGATATGGAACGTTTGCTCTATAAAGGACCATTTGCCTTAGGCTGTGAGGGTTCCTAGATGGGCACCCCATTGTACGAGTGATGCATTGGTCATCATGATAAGTGTAGAGGTCGGTTCATGGAATGGAACTCCAGTTAAGATGTGTGGATTCGAGGTTGCATAGGGTGTCGAATCCATGCGTGGGTAGAGTTGCTTTGGCTTTGACAGTATCGATATGTGCTCTTATAAACTCCAACGCCTGAGTGGGATGGAGCGTGGGTTTCTCGTCATTTACATGGAAGCCCAGGCGGAGCAGATGGTTCGTGGTAGTCTCGATCATGTCCCTTGTCTCTTGAAAGGATGTGCCTTTTATGAGACAGTCATCTAAGTATGGAAATATCATGACTCCCTGACGACATAGGCATGCCGCTACGACTGCTAGAGTTTTGGAAAACACTCTGGGAACGTTGAAAGGCCAAAAGGGAGCACTCGGTATTGGTAATGGCCAACTGTGAATCGTAGAACACGCCTGTGGGTGGGATGAATTGTTATATGGAAATATGCATCTTGAAGGTCGAGAGCCGAAAGCCAATCTCCTTGATCTAATATTGGAATTATTGTTGGTAAGGTCACCATCTTGAATTGTTGGTAAGCAATGTATTTGTTGAGCTTCCTTAAATCCAGAATGGGCCTCCATCCTCGGCTCTTTTTCTGTCTTAGAAAAGTTGAGTAGAACCCTCGGCCATGGAACTCTGTTGGTACCGGTTCTATGGCACCTAATTGGAGGAGGTGACGCACCTCTTGCTTGAGGAAGGTCTTGTGAGAAGGGTCCACAAAGAGGGACAGGGTGGGATGATGGGTAGGAGGACGAGAAATGAAAGGGATGGAATAACCATGGTGGATGAACACTAGGACTCATCTGTCCAATGTTATTTGAGGCCACTATTGAAAAAAGGGGCAGAGGCGGTGGTTGAATTGTGGATAATTGGTCGATGGTGTGACCACAAGGAAAGGGTCTTTTTGGCTCCTGAACGAACCTTCAAATTTGCTGTTTGGATATAGAAGGTTGGGCTTCTGCTGTTTGATATTGTTGCTGGTGTTGAGGCCTCAGTCGTTGGGGCCTTTGTTTCTGTCAGAAGTCATACCTCGGTTGCTGTCTGTATGGCTCCCTGGGTCTGGCTCTCTTAAATGGGGGCGTGTACATGCTCAGGGTCCTTAGGGTGGTATGGAAGTCCTTCATCGAATGAAGTACTTCATCAGTTTTTGCAGCAAAGACATTGATTTTATCGAAGAGTAGGTCTTCGACCTTCTGCTGCAAATCCCTCGGAACCCCCTGATGCTTGGAGCCAGGATATTCTTCGCATCACGATAGCTGAGGCTGTGATGCGTGCAGCTGTGTCTGCTACATCTATTGTGGACTGTAGTGTGGTGCGAGAAATTTTATGGCCCTCCTGCATAATGTTGAGAAGGATAGGCTTCTTGTGTTCAGGTAAGTATTGTATAAGCTCTTGAAGCTTGGAGTAATTACAGTAGTCGTAATCCGCTAGCATGGTGGTATAATTCACTGCTCTAAGGAGCAGGGTGGCCGAGGAGTATATTTTATGACCCATAATGTCCATTTTTTTGTGGTCACTGTCCTGTGGTGTTTTCGAGAGAGAGATGCCAGAAGAGGTAGAGGGATGTGTTTTGTCCATACCTTTCAGCTCAGAACTTTGCTTTCAGGCAGGTGTGTCCTCAGAAGGTGGAGTGACCTTTCATAGAGGAAGGTTTTTAACCTGTTGGCACAGTTGCAGCATGCTCTGGCGGTCAATTTAGAGCAATGGGGACACTTCTGTGTCTGGTGAGATTCTCCAAGACTCCTTATGCATGCAGAGTGCCCATCAGAGATGGGCATAGCATTACGACATGACTCACACCTCTTGAAGCTGAGAGATCCTGGCACCAGGCGCGACGAAAAGCGGTGGGCCGATGATGACAGAATTTTGTTGTTGTTGTTATAGGGTCGGGTAGGAGGTCTTAAAGCTTGGAAATGTGAGGAAACTCAGGGGAAATAACCAGGGGTTTTTTTTGGCCATTTTTCTGTAGAAACAGCGGAAAGGAGAGAAGCTCCATCTGTTGCCAAGGACGGTAGAGAAGGACCAGAGGGACAACGCTGCATGCGTGCCTAACAGACACTAACAGCATGAGGGGGCGCCACAACGCATGCACAGTGAACACTGCTAGAAAAATCTCTGGTCGCCGGCACGAGGACGTACCAGCACCCAGAGTGGAACACCCACGGCGACACTACTCAAAGAAGAATATCTTACTGCCTCTATATAAATCTATGGTACACCCACATGTTGAATACTGCATACAGATGTGTTCACCTCATCTCAATAAAAATATACTGCCATTGGAAAAGGTTAAGATAAGAGCAACAAAAATGATTAGGGGTTTGGAACACATGCCAATTGGAGATTAAAAAGACTGGGACTTTTCATCTTAGAAAAGAGAAGACTAAGGAGTAGGGGGGGGGGGAGGAGAGAAGAATTATAGAGGTCTATAAAATCATGACAGGTATGGAGAAAGTGAATAAGGAAAAGTTATTTACTTGTTCCCATAAGAACTAGGGGGTCACCAAATAAAATTAATAGGTAGCAGGTTTAAAACAAACAAAAGGAAGTTTTTCTTTACGCAGAGAGTGCATAGTCTATCCGTGGGGCTCCTTGCCAGAGGCTGTTATGAAGACTGGGACTTTAACAGGGTTCAAAAAAGAACTAGATAAATTAACTGAGATTAGGTCCATCAATGGTTTATCAGGGGCTGGAAATGGATGACAGGAGAGGGATCATTTGATGATTACCTGTTTCTTTTCACTCCTTCCAGGGCATATGGCATTGGCCACTGTTCGAAAACAGGTTACTAGGTTACATGGACCTTTGGTCTCACCCAGTATGGCCATTCTTTTGTTCCTCAGGTGGCTCTGATGGCATAGCCACTGAGGGAAATAGGGATGTTACAGTGTCTTCTCTATAGGTGCTCAGGAGCCATGGGTATGGTGTCTTATATGCTATGCAAGGATCCCCATAGGACCACTGCAGGGAGTGTCATAGGTGGTAGCATCTATGGGTATCCATGCCATACCTGTGTCAGGTCTATGGTGATATTTGGGCTAAACATGTAGAATTAATGCTGTGCTAGTTTGAATTGCAGAGGAATGGCATGATGAATAAGTACCTTCTTCATCATCTTCATCCTCCCTGGAAAATGAAGGGGCCATAAATGAGGTGGGTTGGCATGTGTACGGGAAAGTGGTATTTGGTATTGAAAAATGGGGAGAATGGTGTTGATGAGACTAGTAAGTCTTTGTGATAGAGGAACCGCTGTGGTACTTATAGTTTCAATGCTGAGATAGTTGATACTAATGGTGCTGTTGTAATTGCAACCGTCAGTACTGATATCTGAGTGTTCTGCACTATGAGAGCAAGTGGTGACACCACTGCTTGTGTAGCATGCATCAGAGCCACATGTTTAGATGGTTCCATTGGTAGTATGGCAGAAGAGTTACGATTCTGTTTCCTTCCTGACTCTAAGCCTGCTCACTTAGGACCACTAACTTTCTCACTACACACATAGTACTGGAGGATCCTAGTTCTCATACATATTCCACTGCAGTGTGGTCAGTGCCAAGGACAAAGAATGATCCAGAGAGAATTTCTTTTTGGTGGTTCTTTAAGAGGAGAAGTTGCTGCCTTTTTCCTCACTATTTTTTACAGAGACGAAAGCCTTCCTCTGTGAGAAGTGTGAAGGCTGTCAGAAGGGGTTTTTGGAGACCATTGTCAAAAGGAAGTCCGTTGTCCAGGATCAGATGCTGGTTGCATTGATTTTCATTAGGATGAATTAATTTATTATGAAATGTATTTATTTATAATTTAAGTAGTAGGTCCCTCTCTTTCCTGGTGTGAGCCTTGAGGTTGCTACTAAAGACCGTTTTTGAGGTACTAAAGGAAAAGCAACATTTGAAGCCCATAAATTGGGCATCTTAAGGATGGACATGAACTAATGTAAGGGGTAAAAAAGATGGAAAGAAAAAACAGGAAGAAAGGATTAACTAAATCTCAGTAGTGTACTAACAGGCTATGTAGACAAAAAAGACTATCAATTGTAATGCTGCTGGGAATTCCAATCTCAGGGCAAGGACAGTTGAGAAGGAACTCAGGGGTGGGGAGAGGGTGTCAAGTTGGGCAGCACTGACAGTGTGCAAAAAGGAGAGAATACATGTGCAACCCAGATGAGCACAGCTGCTGAATGACAGACATGCCCTGGTGCATATTCTGATCTAGAGCATGGGAAACACATTCATCTCAAGTGGGGCATCCAGAGGGACACGCCTCAAAAAAACTGTAAAACCCTGGGTCACTTATAGCATCATGCAATGTTTTCTATCAGTTTATCACTTCTGTTTAAATCAATGCGAGCTGCATTTCGAAATCTAGGGCACATTATGACCCAAGAAGATGAGAATAAAAATCATCACGTTAAATGTAATACTTTAATATTAGATCACAATTTCTTTTTTCTGAGCCCAATACTGGAAGCAGCCATCTTTACAGAAAGTGATGTAAACTGAAATAGCTGTACAAGTGAAAGATCAGTGGAAGGTGGTTTCACATTAATTGGTAACTTATCTTTTATTGTTTTACACAAGAAAAATGTTAATGTAATTTTAAAAGAAAAAAAATACATTTGTATATGAAGTTTGTCATACACAACTATTTCAAGTAAGGGAGACAAATATCTATATGTTTAGTCTCCTGTCTACATTTGATAGTGTTTTTAACATAATCACTTTCCCTGCACAGTCATGCTCTCCTCCATGTGTGGGTTTCTTTCCCTTTGTGTGTGTGATACATTTAAAAAGAAATTGAAAATGTGGTTCTAAACCCTCATAACTGGAAGATGGAATCAAAGGCAGATTGGACCTTATTGAGCATTTCAGGTTATCAGTACCCCTTCAATTTTTAAGTTTAAATTATATTCAGTTCTTTTTGACTAAGGTGTTATTAAAGCAACTGAGATCTCACACTGATTGTCAGTCACAAATGATATCAGGAAAATTGGGCTTTGAAATTAGGGAACTATAAACCATTTTGAAAAGTTCAGTTTGTTTATGGTGACAGGCATTTTTGCCATCTCATAATATTATTTAATTGTTAGAGAAAAATCAGTGCAGTTTTCCCTTCATAGTTCCAAGACTAAAATATTTCTGGTTTGAAAATGTAGGACAACAGAAGAGGTCATTTCAACATTTTAGACTTCCAAGGTAATTAGATAAGTTATTTTATCTGTGTAATATGTGCTGAAATATCTACCATTTAAGGTTGCTTGCACAGATTACAAAAAATGTAGAGATACATGGTTTCAACATCTCTATCCCCATAGAAACATTGCTCAAATGAGGCTAACTCCATGAGCACAAGTTAAAGCAAGTAATAAAGTATTGTTACAATTTATGTCCTTTTGTTAAGAAACAAATGTTAGTAGCAAGTAGGGGGAAATGAGACATAATGAAGTATCTAGCAATATCAAGACCAATTTCAAAGTAAGAGGTACCAGATTTTTGATAGAAAGGGAATGCTCAATCAGATAATTGTAAAACTACTCTAAAAGTGGGCCGTTCTATACCATTGCCTATTTGATTGATTATTTTTAAAAGACAACTTGCGCCAGGGGCATGTCTATCAGTCAACCAAGGACTATGACTGTTAATTATACACTTCTCTTTTAGAAGGTGAGAAAAGGACATCTCAAGAACCGCTCCCAAATTATTCAAGTATAAATCTTGTATTGTAATACATTCTTTAAAACACTAATTACAGAGCCACTGGCATATCTCTCATTATATTCATTGGAAAACAACAATAAGCCTATTTTTTAATATATGACTTGAAGAATTCAGCAGTATATACCAATTTTATCTTGTGGGGTTTTTGGGGGGTATTTTGAAAAATTGTGAAAATAGGACTAATTTTAATTCCATTAAAAAAAAGGAAAAAATTCTCTTAAACTATACAAACTGCGTTTACTTACTGAGTTTTTGGGAACTATGTCCTTCAGTGAGCACTGCACTGCTAACGGAGGAATATCCCTGAGTTGTGCCTCTATACGTGGATCAGGCTTCCTTATAAACACACACAAGTCATTTACCACTAAGTTCTGTAGAGCAGCTTGTTCTGGTGGCCTCACCACAGGGACACCACCAATCCTAGTGGGAATATAAACAAACAACAATAGTACAATAATGCAGCACAGCTTGGGAGCACGTGTATTTCTGTGGGCAAGTTAATAATAGAAATATAAGGGAGGTTTCATTTATTCATAAAGATCTACAGAATCATAATTTCAATAAAGTCACCATCTGAGGCACAGCAAGGAGGACAAGTTCTTCCATCTGCTCACGGATCCCAATTACAGGCCTTCTAACGGGGGGAAATTTTGATAGGACTATGTTGTTGGAAATGAGTCAAGTTAGGCATCATTCAAAGGCCTTTGCTCCTACAAACACAATGGTCTAAAACAAACTTAGAACAATTATGTAGGTATATATTTTAGAAAGTGTTTAAAAATCAACTTTTAAAAAGATACCTTAACATAGGCATGTCAAACATGCAGCACTCAAAGTTATATTATGGCCCTCAAATACAGTACCGGTTGTACCCCCTTAACCAGGACTCCCTTGTCTGGAAACATCCATGGTCCAGCACCAACCACAGACGTTCCTGGACCACAGAACCCAGGAACAGGGAGGTCTGGCAACAGGGCAGGAGCGCCGTAGGTGGCACCGGCGACTCAGCTGGGATCCCCAGTTTATGTGTGTCTGTGGGGAGGGAGGAAGGGAAAACAGGCAGGCACAGTGGGGAGTTCTGGCCCCAGCAGCAGCAAGGGAGATCCAGCCCTATCAGCAGTCAGGGAGCTCCACCTCGTCCGCATAGCTTCGGCTGCAGCCCCAGCCACAGAACAAGGCAGCTATGGAGCTCTGTTCTAGCTGTGGAGCTCCTGTCATGGTGCTGCGGCCCCAGGAGCAATGGGGATGGAGGCATCTGGAGAGCCCTGGGGAGTTGGGGGCAGCAGCGAGAGTAGGCTGGCACCCTAACTCGCTGGCAGCCTGGGTCAAGAGAGGAGGGACTTCCCCTGGTCTGGCAAACCCCCTTATTCAGGACCATTCAAGTCCCGAGGGTGCCAGACCAGCGAGGTCCAACTTGTACTGTATTATCAGTTAATGTTCAGAACATGATACTGGATATGTTCTGGGATGATGTGATGATTCATGAAGATAGCTGAGGCTTTTTCTGCTGTTTATTCAATCTTTTAGGACTGTTAATTGGAATTTGCACTTGACAGTATTAGACCAGTTTGTGAAAAACTTCTCCCTTTAGATTTAGACAATTCTGCAATGACTGCCTGGTAGTTCACAGAAAAGAAAAGTTAAATAATCTTTCCCAGTATTTCCTGACAACCCCAGAACTCCTCAGAATTTCAAACTAAACATTAAGCACAGATGAGATGACTTCCCCAGGAGTAACCAAGAGTCCCCTAGAGTAATTAGGTGCTGTTAAAACCCAAGAAGAGGTGATTTTAAACTGCAGTATGAGTTTACTTGCACTGGCAATCCATCAGCATATGACAGACTGGAGCTCATTAATATCACAACAGAAGTAGTCTTCAGTGATGAGCTAGCCAAAAACTATCAGTCTAATGGATAATTTGAGCCATGACTTGTATGAAGCCTTCAAAGTGCAAAGAATTATCCAATGCTCAGTCAATCTATGGGCTTCAATCAAGAACAGACTAAAATGAGCTCAAATGCAAAAAAGAAAGTCCAGCATGAAGGTGGCAGAGCTAACCACAAATATGTCATTTTTCACTTATCTCCTCATTGTCTTCAGATCTCAATATGACGTTGATATAGGAGAGACTTTGGGTAAGTACGAACTCTCTGTGGTACCATGATACATGTTTGAATGCACTGGAAAAATGAATAAATGCCAGGAGAAAAGTAAACTAATGAACAACTTGCACAGTCCTCTCAAGCCTACTGACAACATGACCAGTACAGGCATTTTAGTGTACCCATCATAGATAGCACAGCTGAGGTACAGGCTCGCAACAAACCAGAAACTCTTAACAGCTTCCAAAATTTGGCTCAACACTTAACTATAAGGCTATAGAGAAAATACTGGAGTTGTGATGCCCAAGCATGCAGACAAAACAATTAAAATATCACAAAGAAGAAACTACATGGTACTGCAACTGTCCAACATAAAATAATTGAACATCTTTAAAAACTGTGACATATTTTAAAAAAGGATAAGTTCACCATAAAACTTCCAGGAAACATGCTCCAGTATACCAAGAATTGCTCAAAGAATGTCATAGTCACATGGCATAACGAAAACTGCTGCCTCACACGGTTAAGTGGAGTTTCTTCATAGTTCCCATGGGGAGGCTGACACTAAAATTATGTTGCATCAATAGAACAGAGAGGTGCTACTAAACTGGATTTTTTGTACATCATAAGTATGTTCTAGCGCTCTATAAGAGAAGCAAGCCAAGCCATCTGTAAGACTCCATTTTTGTGCCTGCTGCTGCGCAACAGAATTGATGTATATTACTTTTATCACTTAAGACTATTATAAGGTGGGTGCATAACTGCCTGGATAACCATTCTCAGAGAGTCGTTATGAGAGGGCTACTCACCCTCTGCAGTAACTGACGCTTGAGATGGGTATCCCTGGGGGTGCTCCACCTTAGGTGTTTTGGTGCTGCCAGATGCCTGGCCAGAAGGTTTTTTATAGCAGTGGCTTTGACAGCTAGTTCGCACATGCGCAGAAGTGCTACAGCGCTAGGCAGCTAATGCACATGATGTGATCACTTCAGTTTTTTCTCTGCCCCAGAGAAATAAGGAGATAGTCACGAAGCAGAGGGGAGGAAGGATGGGTGGTGGAGCACCCACAGGGACACCCATCTCGAAGAACGTCAGTTACTGCAGAGGGTGAGTAACCCTCTCTTCTTTGAGGAGCATCCCTGTGGGTGCACCACCTTAGGTGACTCCAAGCAGTTTATCCACTGGAGGTGGGAGCTTCAGACAGTGTAATGCTCTTCTGGGCTGCGGTCAGGATTGTGTATCCGAATGCGGTTTCTCTGGATACATAAGAGTCCAGGGCATAGTGAGTAGCAAATGTGTGAATGGAGGACCAGGTGGCCGATTTGCATATATCAGACAATGAGATGCCTTGTGTATAAGCCGTAGATGTCGCCATGGCCCTGGTGGAATGTGCATGAAGTTGTGCAGGTGGGTCTTTGCCAAAAATTGAGTATGGTAGTCTGATGCATTCTATGATCCATTTGGAGATCCTCTGGGAGGAGATGGGGAGTCCCTGGGATCGTTCAGCGGTTGACACGAATAACCTGTTTGTTTTTCAGGTTTGCTTAGTTCTTTCCAGGTAGAATGCAATGGCCCTCAGTAAATCAAGTGTGTGGAGTGTGGCTTCTGTTTGGTTGGCATGAGGCTTTGGAAAGAAGACTGGTAAGTTAATAGGCTCACTGCAGTGAAACCGGGAGAGCACCTTAGGCAAGAACTTAGGATGAGGTCGGAGGACTACCTTGTCTTTATGGAAGATGGTGAAGGGAGGGTCTGCCATAAGGGCTGCAATCTCACTGACTCTCCTGGAGGATGTTATTGCCACTGTAGGGTAAACTGAGGCAGTCCATGGTATCTTGCTGAGAACTGACAACTCAAATCCTAAATCATTAGGCCAGGCCTGGGAAGCACAGAGACAGCAGTTAACTTGACCCTGGTTGTCCTGGCAACTACATTCCAAAGGGGCCTCACTCTGATAAGGCCTGGCTGGTATCAGCCAGGCTGCGTGGTTTTTCTTATTGTCTCTTGTGATTTCAGATTAATTAGCTTGGATCCCAAGGACTGTGCCAACACAAGGAAGAAGTCATCTCACAGTAGACATCACAATTTCAGCAAAACAAGCTAACAGCAACATGTCCATTTTGGGGCCTTCCATCCTGTTTATGTTGGCTCATTTAGCTTGATAGGAATAATTACCTGTATTAGTGATAACAAGTTTAACTGGCAATGGGCGGAGATACTGTGTAACTTTCGTAGTTCATTGGCTTATGTGCATATCTCATTTCCGCTGCTAGACCTATCAAATCACTTCCCCTCTGTCCATCTGCTACCTATATAATCTAATGTATGTTTTGGTTAAGCTAGTGCTCTCCAGGCTAACACCTGATTGGCACTCCACCAGCGCTGTGTGTTCAATAAATCCTCTGCTTATTTTCACCTGCACCCAGTGTGTCCAGAATTATTCCCTATTCCCTAATAGAGTCACCTTCATGGAAAGATGAAGCAAGGAACAAGGCGCCATAGGCTCAAATAGTTTCTGTGTTAAGGCTCTCTGGACCAAATTGAGGTCCCAGACTGGAGCTGGGGTTTTGATGGGTGGGTAAACGCAATTCTTTGAGAAACTTTTTGGTAGTGATATGTGCAAACAGCGACTTGGAGTCTATTGATTGTTGTAAGGCAGTAATAGCAGAGAGGTGAACCTTTAGGGAACTAAGTGTAAGTCCTGAGTTTTTAAGTTCAGTTGTGTATTGTAGGACTGCAGGTAATGGAATGAAAGATGGATTGAGGTTATGGAGGTGAGCCCAGGTGGAGGGAGAATCGACGCCACTTGTACAGGTAAGTTTTGCATGTTGATGTTCTCTGACTGCTAAGGAGGATCTGTTGACTTCCTCTGTGCATTCCGTTTCTAGAGAAGTGAGCCATCGAGGAGCCAGGCCTGGAGGTTCAGGGTGTGGAGATGAGGATATTGAAGGCAACCATGAGCCTGAGTGAGGAGGTGTGGGAGCCGCTGGAGCAGGTGTGGGAGCCGCTGAAGCAGGTATGTATACCAGGTCTGTCTGGGCCAGTCTGGTGCTATCAGTATAATGTTGGCATTGTCCAAGCACACCTTGGTGACTACTTGGTAGAGCAATGGTATGGGGGGAAAGCATATAATAGAGCTGTCCCTCTGTATTGTGAATGCATCCCCTAGGGATTGTGCTCCAATGCCTGCACGTGAACAGTAGCACAGACACTTCTTGTTGGCACTTGTGGCAAACAAGTCCATCTGAGGGAAGCCCCACTGTGTGAAGATCTCGTGCAAGACAGTGGAATCTAATTCCTATTCGTAGCCTGCAGGGGAAGTTCCTACTGAGACTGTCCGTGGTTGTGCTGTCTTTGCCAGGGAGATGTGAAGTAATTAACGTTGTGGTGCATAGAGCACAACATATCCATAACTGGACTGCCTCCCTGCAGAGGGGGTAAGATCTTGCCCCTCCCTGCCAGTTTATGTAAAACATCGCCGCTTGGTTGTCCAGAAAGATCTGCACTGTGGCGTGGGAGATATGGTTTACAAAATGTCAGCAGGAGTAGTATACTGCTCAGAATTTGAGCACATTGATGTGCAGGGCTCGACAAATAATGTAATCCACTTGCCTGTGGCGAGTAGATTACAACCCGGAAGAGCCGGCGCAGAGCGATCTACGCATGTGCAGAACCGTGCGGCTGGCAAGCGGGGCTCGCTGCCACTTGGTGAGCCCTGTTGATGTGCATCATGCTCTCTGTTTGGGTCCACCATGCTTGTGTGGTAAGTGTGCCCAGGTGGACTCCCCAGCCCTGATGTGATGCGTCTGTGGTGACAGTAAACGACGGAGCTTGTCTGTGGAAGGGGACCCCAGTGCACACGTTTCGTTCCTGAGACCACCAATGAAGGGCACGCCTGACTGCATTTGGTGGCAAGACCAGTTTGTGCAGGCTGCGTATGCGAGGTCTTTACACTGATCTCAATCAGTGTTATAGAAGCCTCATATGTAGTCTGGCATGTGGGACAACTACAGTTGCTGCTGCCATGTGGCCTAGTAGTTGGAGACACACCCGGGCTGGTAGTTGTGACGTAGTGGTGTGAAGTTGTACTAGTTGTGATATAGCAAGGAACCTCTGGTGGGGTAAAGATGCAATTGCACATGTGCAATCGAGATGAGCTCCTATGAACTCCAGTACTTGGGTTGGTTGGAGCTGACGTTTGGAGAGGTTGATTTGAAGGCCAAATGACCTGAACAGAGACATAGTAGTGGTCACCGAGTCCTGAGTCTCTTGAAACGAGTTGCCTCTTATGAGACAGTTGTCTAGATAGGGACAGATTGGTACTTTGTTTTCTCAGATGGGCCGCCACTACCGCCAGGACCTTGGAAAAGATTCTTGGGGACGTGAAAGGCCGAAAGGTAGGACTGTGTATTGGAAATGTTGCCCTCCTGCTGTGAACGTTAGATACCTTCTGTGAGCCGGGTGAACGAGGACATGGAAATACGCGTCTTGGAGGTCGAGAGTCGCCAGCCAGTCGTCTTTGTTGAGGGGAGGGTATGATGGTGGAGAGGATGACCATTTTGAAGTGTTGATACTGCACATGTTTGTTGACAGCTCTGAGATCGAGGATGGGTCTCCAGCCCCCCTGACTTCTTCTCTGTGAGAAAATCAGGAATAGAAGTCAGTATTTAGGTACTGGTGTGAGACCCTTTCTACTGCATTATACAGAGCAAGTGATCGATCTCTTCGTATAGAATAGCCTCGTGAGATGGATCCCTGAAGAGGGACAGAGTGGGTGGTTGGGTTTTGGGAAGGGATAGGAATGGGATGCAGAACCGAGTTTTATCATGTCCAGAATCCATTTGTCTGTGGTTATGAGGCACCACTGTTGGCAGAATGGTGCTAATCTGTGGTTGGATAATATGATGGTAGGTAGGCGGTTTGGGTGAGGGAAGATGAATCTGACAGCTATCGATCAGACCTTCAAAAAGTTAGTCTCGAACTAGAGGACTGGGATGGGATGCGTTGGTCAGTTGACTGCCGCCTCCTTCCCTGACACTGCCGCTTTCTAGAGTCATATTGTCTGAGCGTGACCAAAAAAAGATGAGTGTAAGGTTTATTTTGCTTTCTTTTTGCTGCAGGAGGCTGGATGCCCAACATTTTGAGTGTGGCCCTGGAGTCTTTGAGGGAGTGTAAGGAAGTATCGGTGCCATCTGCAAAGAGCTTTGGACCTCTGAAAGGGAGGTCCTTCCACCTTCCTCTGGACCTCCTTTGGGAAGCCCAAAGAGGTGGAGCCAGAAGGCCCTTATCATCACCACTGATGTGGTCAGGGCCCGTGAAGCTGTGTCCGCTGAATCCAATGCAGCTTGGAGGGCTGTTCTAGCTATCACTAGCCCTTCATTGGTGTTTGCTCTCATTACTTCTATTTTGTCATCTGGAAGGAATTGAATAAAGTCTGTAATTTGTTCAAATATGTGGTGAGAGTATTTAGCTAACATTGCAGTGTAATTGGCTATGCGTAGCTGTAAGGAGGCGGAGGAGTATGGTTGTCTGCCCATTGCATCTAGCTGTTTCCACTCCTTGTGCGGGGGAGTGGATTTAGCGATGTTTTGCTTGTTCCTCTGGTTTGCTGCCTCAATCACTATGGAATATGGGGCAGGGTGAGAAAATAGAAACTCAGCCCCTTGAGGAGCTACATAGTATTTCCTGTCCGCATTCTTGCCTACAGGTTGAAAGGTGGCAGGTATTTGCCAAAGTTGTTTGGTTAGGTCTATAAGGGTGGGATCCATGGCCTTGTGGATGGAGAGGCATGGAGGATGCTGGTAAGTTTGTGTTGGGTCTCTGGCACTGCTCTTAAAGAGACCTCCAGGTCTTCAGCTACCCTTTTCAAAAAGGTCTTGAAAGGCCTTGAAGTCATCCCCAGATGGGGGTTGTGTAGGCATGACTATATCTCCTGGAGAGGGAGGAGATACGTGTGTCAGTGGAGAGGAAGTAGTAGATTCCTTGTCACTTACTGATTGATTGAAGTCATCCTGGTCCCTTGAGGTATTAAGGGACACAGTGGATGTGGGTCTCGAGCGGAGCTGAGCAGCATGTTGATATTGTTGCTGCTGAGCCCTGTAAGGTACCCAGGGGTCCCAGTAGGGCCACGTGGGAGGCATTGGCATAGGCGGCGGTAGCCACTGTGTAGGTTGCCAGTATGGTAAGACTGGCTGAGAGCAAAGGAGTTTTCGCCTTGGCGTGGAATGTCTGGGAGGGGTTGCAGTCATTATGGAAGCCTGATCCTCCTCACCATAGAATGAAGGTATAGCTGTGTCAGAAAGAGATATGGAAAGCCCCTCCAACTGGAGGGAGGAATCAGTGCCAAATAACGGTGTAAGAGGCACTGAGGAAATCAGAGTCACCAGTCGATGTATATGGGCAAAATGGCAGCACAGGTGGTAGAAAACCTTGTTCATGAACATGTTTTGGCTTTGCCCTGTGTGACGTAGTGGAGGTATCTGGCTAGTTCCTATGCTGGCTCTGTGGTAATCCCCAATGGCTGCCATCGGTACCACAGCCCAGAAGGATGAGTCATTATGCTAAGAGGGTCTCTCAACCTGTCTGACCAGCTACCCCCCAAGGAGAGAAACAAAGGAAGGTGGATTGCTGCCCGGGCTGGGGGGCAGGGCTGGAAGAGAGTTAGTTTAGTTTCTGGCTGGAATCATGGAGGAACCAGCCTAAGCCAGGGCTGGGATTGTAGGGCCCAGCCACCCCCCCACCTCAGAGGGGGGCACTGAGGCCTCTTGGCTGCAGTCCCTGTAACCAGATTACATCTGTGCTGTGCTGTGCTGTATCCTGGAGAAACAATAAACTCCCTCCATTCTACGGGCTGGTGGAGTCTGTTCGTGCCATTACGGGGGTGCAGGAGTCAGGGGACCCCAACGCGTCGTCACACCCTGAAAGGCGAAGGCACAGGTGCTAGGAGTGGTAACTGCTCTTATGCTCAGTATTGCTACGTGCAGGTGGGATTGATGACACAGTTGAAGCTTTGTGCTGTTCTGACGTGCCAGGCTTGGGCTTGTGAGACTGCTTGGGCACCTTGGCCAGGTCCTTAGACCCTAAGGGTGCAGTAGGAGAATGCTGCCCCAGTAAGCGCTTGTCTGGAGCCACCACAGGGGACGGATCTGGTTTAGAGCTCAGGGATCACCCTTTCTTAAGTGAAGGGGATTCCCTGTTCGCTGCTGCGTGTGCTCTTCTGTTCAGAAGGAGTAGAGCTACCAGCTGTGGCAGGTGGTACTGCCTTATCAGACATCGCCGCTGGTGATAGTGGTAGCGGGGATGAAGGATGACCAGTGTCAGATACTGGTCTGTGAGAGTGTCCGATCAGACTGAAAAACCCTCGCATTCGGCTGATCCAATGTCTCAATTTTCACTGATAACAGTGAAAAACAAAAGTAAAAATATGGTATGTTATAAAAATCACTGCCTGGGGACAGGGCACGGCAGTAGATAAGCCCCCTGTTTGAAACAACAGCGGTCCTGCTTGGGAGATGCTGCATGAAAAAAAAAATTTTTTTTTTAAATATATGAAAAGCGATATTTGTCAGCCGTGTGAGAGAAGGCTGAGAAAAGCTGAGGAAAAAGAAAAATCTCCTAAGACTCTAGGCGGGCTCTGAGGGGTGCTGGGGGCATGGAGTTCGCACTCGTCTCCCTGAGGGAGACATCAGATGATGTGTTTATTCGCGGTGCAGCAGTAAAGAAAAACTAAATAAGATTAAAACAAAACAAAGAAAAATAAAGAAAAATAAGGCTAGCTGTTTCTCTGAGGAGAACTGCAGAATGCACTGTGGGTTCTGACCAACGCTGCCAGTGGCAGAGAAGGAACTGAAGGGACCGCACCTCACGCATGCGCATTAGCCGCCTAGCTCTGTAGCGCTTCTGCGCATGTACGAGCTAGCTGTCAAAGCCACTATTATCAAAAAACCTTCTGGCCAGGCTTGCTGTGGTGCTGAAACACCTAAGAGCACCCACAGGGGCACTCGAAAAATAATTGTTCACAATCATGCTGAAAGGGCATAACAAGAGGGATTCTACAGGGGGTCTGTTCTGCAGCTAGTTCTGTCCAATATCTTCATCAGTGATTTAGAAGATAGCATAGAGAGTACGATTATTAAGTTTACAGATGATACCAAGCTGGGAGGGGTTGCAACTGCTTTGGAGGATAGGGTCATAATTCAAAATGATCTGGACAAACTGGAGAAATGGTCTGAGGTAAATAGGATGAAGTTTAATAAGGACAAATGCAAAGTACTCCACTTAGGAAGGAACAATCAGTTTCAAACTTACAGAATGGGAAGTGATTGTCTAGGAAGGAGTACTGCTGAAAGGGATTAAAGGGTCATAATGGATGACAAGTTAAACATGAGTCAATAGGGTGACACTGTTGCAAAAAAGCAAACATGATTCTGGGATGCATTAATAGTGTTGTGAACAAGACACAAGAAGTCTACTCTACTCTGCACTGATTAGGCCTCAGTAGGACGACTGTGTCCAGTTCTGGGCACTGCATTTCAAGAAAGACATGGAAAAATTGGAGAAGGTCCAGAGAAGATCAATCAAATGATTAAAGGTCTAGAAAACAGGAAATATGAGGCAAGACTGAAAGAACTGGGCTTGTTTAGTTTAGAAAAGAGAAGACTGAGAGGGAACATGATAGCGGTTTTCAAGTATCTAAAAGTGTGTTATAAGGAGGAGGGAGAAAAATTGTTCTCCTCGGACTCTGAGGATAGGACAACATGCAATGGGCTTAAATTGCAGCAAGGGAGGCTTAGGTTGGACATCAGGAAAAACTCTTCCCCCTTTCAGGGTGGTTAAGCACTGGAATAAATTGCCTAAGGGGGTTGTGGAATCTCTATCATTGGAGATATTTAAGAGCATGTTACACAGATACCTGTCAGGGATGATCTAGACAGTTCTTGGTCCTGTTGTGAAGGCAGGGGACTGGACATGATGACCTCTCGAGGTCCCTTCCAGTTTTAGTGTTCTATGATTCTAGGATTCTAAGACCATTCACTACCATCACACTGTTAGGTTTCTGCATCTTTTAAGGACGTGACACTACTGGCTGGCTGGCTGGATAAAGTTACCTTACTGGAAAGCATTTGATTCAGCATTTGAAGACTCTCTCTTCACTGTGAAGGTGCTCAGAACTGATGAGGTCATAAATGCACTGCATACATTCACATGCTAAGTTTACTATTTGAAGATAAACATTACAACATTAGTAGAACTTCATTGGTGGATATTTTCCAAGGAGACAAATGAAGAAAAACTGCCACAAAGGGTGCATGTGACAGGGTGTCTGAGCCCTGCACTGTAGAATGGACTAAGGGCTCGGCCCAGCTGGATGAAAGAGCCCCTCCCCCAGAGCCCTGTCGCGCATGCTCACAGGTGAACCTGAGTAGAAAAGGCCCTGAGGCAGCTCACTTGGGACGGAAAGCAGAAGCAGAAGGACCTGCTGAGAGTGCTCCAGAGCTGGAGGAACAGACGCAGCCTGACACACCACAGCAGTCGCCACAGCCCCAGCAGCAACTGCCGCCGCAGCAACAGCCATGGCCCATGGAGGTACGGTGATGGGGAAGACGCATGAGGCAGTAGGAAGTAGCTCAAGGCAAGGAATTGACCCCTGGGTGCTCAGTGTGTTGCGGTGGGATTCCCCACTGAGCAAGCAGCGGACCAAGTCACTGCCAACAGGGCCCTGAGCTAACACCTGGTGGAGTGGAAGGGCCCTCTGCAGCGCTCCTGGGCGGACGTAGTTTCCCTTGGGCCTGTGGATGAGGTCTCTGGGTCGTAGAGTGGACCGTTATTTGGGACTCTGGCAGTTGGGCCGTATATATGCTTCTGTAGGATAATTAGTCAACAAGAACCACAGGACGTTGGGGGGGGGGGGGGCGGAGGAGGTGGGGGTTGCTCGCCCAGTAGGGCGAAAGGAACCCAGATGGGGGCCCTCTATCACCATTCCAGGAGGCTTTCTCCAATAGGATCCTGGGGGCAGTATGCTGACAAAGACTGAGGCTGGGTGGCTGGATACGGAGGGAGACTTCCCGTGCGAACAGTGGGAAGACCCTATGCTGAGTTGAGCTTGGGAGCAGGTGACGGGACCCAAGATGCAGGGGTACGTAGATCGGCAGAGACCACAGGGTCCCCGGTTCTAGGTATGGGAAGAACGCCCATACCAGGTAGATCAAGATCCTCAGACCTGGGAGGAGGTGCAGCAGCTCCTGGCTCCCAGGAAATATATACGGGGCGTAATAAAGATGGCCCTTGCAAACCCTTAGGCTGGACACCTGGAATGGAAAAAGACCATGCAATGGGTGACCCAGAGGTTCTTCTGGCCAGGAATATACTGGGAGGTTCGTGATTTTTGCGAAGCCTGCCCCAAGTGCCATAAGACCAGCAAAAAGCGCATAACCAAGGCCCTTTGGTAGTGTTACCGGAGGTGGGGATCCCCTTTGAGAGGATCGGGCTGGATTTAGAAGGCCCCTTAGAAAAGACTAGCTCGGGGCATTAGTACATCCTCGCAGTCATAAATTATGCGAACAGGTACCCCGAGGCTGTGCCTATACGGAATATTACAGCACCCACACTGGTGGCTGAGCTGATAAAGATCTTTTCGCAGGTGGGGATACCCCGAGAGATTTTAACAGATCAGGGAACGAATGTGTCCTCCAAGTTGATGGCAAAGTTATGCCGGCTACTAAATATCAGAGCCCTGAGGACATCTGTCTACCACCCCCAGACAGATGGGCCGGTAGAGCGTTTTAACCACACCCTAAAGTCTATGTTGTAAAGGTTTGTGGAAGAGGATCCCCGGAAT
Organism: Rafetus swinhoei; assembly: GCA_019425775.1. Classification (NCBI taxonomy): domain Eukaryota; kingdom Metazoa; phylum Chordata; order Testudines; family Trionychidae; genus Rafetus; species Rafetus swinhoei. The sequence goes on along the minus strand of CM033437.1, from coordinate 43,858,243 downwards.
TGGGATAAGCTGCTTCTGGCACTGCTATTTGTGGTACGTGAGATCCCGCAAGCATTGACGGGCTTCTCGCCGTTCAAGCTCCTTTATGGGAGGCAGTTGCGGGGAATACTAGATCTATTAATGGAGACCTGGGAAGCATAGGAGTTCTGGGTCATGGGATCGCTCCTGTACATCCTACAACTCCATGAGCGGCTACAGGAACTGGGAGGGTTCACACGTGGCAACCTGTTGCAGGCCCAAGAGATACAGGACAGGTACTACAATCACAGAGCGAAGCTATGCATATTTGAGCCAGGAGATCATGTCCTCCTCCTGTTACCCTCTAGAGAGTCTAAGTTGCTGGCAAAATGACAGGGCCTGTTTGAGGTGGTGTGATGTGTGGGCTGGTGGACTACAAAATATGACTGCCGGGAAGGAGGAGGGTCCAGATCTACCACGTCAACCCTTTAAAGAAATGGAAGCCACAGGAGGGCCTGTTGATTACTCTATACCCACCTGAACCGGAACTAGGGCCATGGGTCGGGGATTCCTTAACTACACCACCAGTCGCAACTGGAGAGGAGTTAGACAGAACAACAAGGGGAGTTGCTTCCAGGACGACTGAAAACATCGAAAATAGCACTCCTCTAGCTGGCACGGATAGGCTTTGGAGAATTAACTGATCATACCACTTATATGTGAAATACCATATACTCTCAAATCAATCCTTAAGTTAATCAAATAGTTGTGTGCAAAGAACAAGTTCTCCCACCCTGCAAATGTTTGGCCAGCAGCTTGCTTTGTACAGACACACATGGAGAAGGATCAGTGTGACAATGTAACCGTCAGTAACGCTCTAGCAAACACATCACTGACAACAATTGATGAATAAAAATGTTTTCACTCCAACATGTCAATGTCAACTTCTTTAGGACTCCTAAAGATCATTATCTTCTTTGTTTTTTGTAAGCAATACATTCTGTGTTAAAATCTAATTCTTAAAAGTTAATTTTAAAACATTCTCTTGAATATGTACCCACATAACTGCATGAGGTTAGTCTTGTTTTGCATAATTGTGTTCATGGGAGAAAAGGGCTTTTGAATTATACCAACCTTGACCCATTTCCAACCAACATTGAATTATCAACATTTCCATTACTAGATGAGCTGGGCACAATGACACCAATAAAATTAGCATTCTGTAGATTTTTTACAAATTACATGATACTTTCCTTACCTTTATATCACTAGCCTGTCCATGGAATAATAATTTGTATTATGCTCTCAGACTAGCATATTTCTTCTTAAAATAAGTTTTCACTTCACAATCAGTATGAAGTAGTATTTTTTTAAACTATAAAAAGAACTGGGCCTCAATTTAAGTCGATTTTAAATGAACTTTTTTAAAGAATAATTCCAAGAACTGGGTGTAATTACAGAAATAAACTGTTCTTACTGCTGAGTCTGATGGCTCAAATATTCTGTAACATATATTTTATCACTTTACCAACAGGAAAGTTGAGACAGAGAATTTAACTGACTTCACAAGCTCAGACAGTTACTGTAAAAGCAAGCATTAAACTCAGAAATCCTACTGTGCCAGACCTTTTTTGTGACTACTAGGGATGTAAAATCCTATTTAATTCGTTAAATGCAACTGGGACTTTTCAGTTTGGAAAAGAGGAGACTGAAGGGGGATATGATAGAGGTATATAAAATCATGAGTGGTGTGGAGAGGGTGAATAAAGAAAAGTTATTCATTAGTTCCCATAATATAAGGACTAGAGGACACCAAATGAAATTAATGGGTAGCAGGTTTAAAACTAATAAGTGAAAGTTCTTCTTCACACAGCCCACACTCAACCTGTAGTACTCCTTGCCAGAGGAGGCTGTGAAGGCTAGAACTATAACAGAGTTTAAAGAGAAGCTAGATAAATTCATGGAGGCTAGGTCCATAAAAGGCTATTAGCCAGGGGGTAGGAATGGTGTCCCTGGCCTCTGTTTGTCAGAGGCTGGAGATGGATGGCACGAGACAAATCGCTTGATCATTGTCTTCGGTCCACCCCCTCCGGGGCACCTGGTGCTGGCCACTGTCAGCAGACAGGCTACTGGGCTAGATGGATCTTTGGTCTGACCCAGTACGGCCATTCTTATGTTCTAAATGGTTAAACACAGTACTACTACTATATTTAACCAATGAAATGCCCCACTGGAGAGACCTCCCCACCCACTGGAGTTGGGCTAGAGCAGCCCGCTGATCCAGCGTGGCTGCTCCTGGCTCCCCTTCAGGGGTGCTGCAGCAGCTCCCAACCCCACCACGTGGGCTGCTGCCGCTGCTCCCAACCTCTGCACATGGGCCCAGCGCAGCTGGAGCAGACCTCCACCCATGGCTGAGCTGCAGGCAGGGGGGATGCTCCTGGGTACTGTGTAACCATTACCCAGTAAGCATTACCCACTAAGGGTGATGTTAATCGGTACTCTGTTAAACAGTTACCCCTTAAACATCCCTAGTGACCACTACCAAGCACTCCCCCACAAGAACAGTTTAGAGCAGGGCTACTCAACTTTGGAAGCTCCGAGGGCCACAATGATACTCAAGGGGCCACAATTTAAGTGTGGTTGTATATACATGCAAATATATATGCAAATAGCTGCTTTCATACTGACGGGCATGAATACAAAGATTAAGGCAAGACTACACAACACACAAGCCCCATTTAAGTCAGTAATGTGGATATTAATAAAATGCTTTCCACCCATATGACAACACTTTTAATGAGCAATGACAGTCCAGGAATGTAGCTACTAAAACGCACATCAACAGAATACCATTATATTGACTGCTTTTTTGTTTTGGCTCCCACCTGCAAGTTGCGTATTGAGCCCCACAAAAACCCAAACCGCACCATAGGCCACAAACAAACAGGCTGTGGACCACATGTTGAGTAGCCCTGGTTTAGACTTTAGGGGAAATAGTCCTTTTTTTAAAAAAACATAGAGTCATCGTAATACAGCGACAGAAATCAAAAAAGCAAAATTCAATTAAAGTTTATTGGCACAAGATATTAAAATGTTGCCAAAGTAGACAGAATATGCTTGTGACAGGGTTATATGCTGTTCAAAGTTTGATGAAAAAGTTTAGAAAAAAGCAATGCAAGAAGCTCCAGCATTACTCAAAAATTGGTTCTCCCTGTTTATTCTAAAATTTGTGAAACCACAATTCTTCTTATCTAGCCTTTTAGTGTCAGATTTATTGCTATGATTGTGAGAAATGCCGTACTGCAAACCCCAAATATTTAAAAACCAAGATTCACTCCCCCTGCAAAAAACCCCCATGAGACTGGTTTACAAGTCATCCCCAACCCCCCAAAAAACATATTTTAGGGTCCTTTTATTTACTTTTTGATTTTGTCTATAAGGTTGCACTTCACCAAATTTTCCAACTTTTCTCTGTAACCATGAGGGCTAGACACCATTTAAAAAAAAAATGAAAGCCAAAATTCTCATATAGGAATGACTACAGGAGTGAGTGCTTTTAGAAAGACATCAACTATCACAATGAAGTCACATGAGGTGGTAACATGGAAATGTATCTTGTTCAGAAACTAAATCTTCTAATTCTGCAATTTTAAAATTCATGTCTTGTTCAGTAATCTATAATATACATTTCCTCAGAGGTTAATATATATTTTATATCACGTTTTTGTGTGTGTGACTGTAAGTCACATAGCACAGCCATTTGGTATTTGGTTATTAATTTGTGAAATGGTAGTTTTATTAACTTTCATTGTACATATTCCCATCAAAAACTAAAAGCTATCATTTGAAACAAGAAGTTCTTTTTAATCCATAGAGACACAGATGTAGTTATAAAATAATCATACCCTGAAACAACTAAAACTTCAGAATTTCCAAAGTCTACCATGAATACTTGCATCACTGCAACATCATAAATTCTGTATTTTGTTGGTCCACAGACTTTTCCCTTATTTTTACTTTCCAGGGGAATCAATTCAGTGATAGTTCCACGGCACCACATTCCATTTTCTTTACTGTTGATAAAGATTCTCGCACCTAAATAAAGATTAAAAAAAAACTACTACAATTCTAAACCAACTAAATCAATGACTTATTTACATCTTAGTTTAGAAGCTATTATCATTACATTTTAGTACATCCCTCCATGGTTTACATTCTATGATCTAGTTAGTTTAGGCCTTATCAGTGTTTAACAGAATGGAAAAATTGCTTGTCTTGCTTATAACACTCATGCTAATATAAAAGGGAGCAGTGTTCTGAGATATGTCAGGGATCAGAACAGACCATGGAAAAAGGGTTATTTACCATGACTGAAGGATCTTCAAGATGCGTGGCCCATTTCACTATTCCACACATGGATACGCATGTGTTCCTGTGCCTGAGATAGGAGATTTGTAGCAAGCAGTACCCACTGGTGTGTGCCTGCACACTTGTTTGCACATGCTGCTAACCGAGGGTACAACACTGGGCTCATCTAGACTACATCCCTCTTTCGAAAGAGGGATGTAAATTAGGCAGATTGAAAGTGCAAATGAAGCGCGGATTTAAATATCCCGCGATTCATTCACATATTCGCGTCCGATCGCTGTTTCGAAAAAGGGTATTTCGAAAGTGAAATTGCAGTCTAGACGTGGTTCTTTCGGGAAAAAAAACCTTTTTTGAAAGATCCTGTACTCCTGAAAAAATGAGTATGGGATCTTTTGAAAAAGGGTTCCCCTCCCCCCCCGAAAGAATCGTGTCTAGACTGTGGTTTCACTTTCAAAATGCCCTTTTTTGAAACAGCGATCCAATTCAAATATGCAAATGAAGCATGGGATATTTAAATCCGCGCTTCATTTGCACTTTCGATCTGCCTAATTTACATCCCTCTTTCGAAAGAGGGATGTAGTGTAGACATAGCCACTGTGTTGACCAACACCTCTCCTGTAACATCCAGGTAAATAGTTTGAGCAGTCTGTGATCATGAGTGCTCCAGATCTGATGTCTACCTAAATATCAGGCATTAAGACAAAGAGGGGGTCTCAATTGGAATGTCTGATTTTGCAGTTAACTCAGAAGAACAGCTCTAGGAAGGACAAACTAATAATTCAGAGGTGATCCAGAAATTATAACTGTTTGGGTCAACTGGGTGCAATAAGAACGACCTGGGCCATGTCCCAACGAATCTTCTGCAAAACTTGAGGTAATAGAGGGATGGAAGGAATGGCATCTCTCACATAGTCCATCCAAGGAAGCAGAGGACTTCACCATTGGAGCTCTGACCTAATGAGGTTCTATATCAGTACAGATTAAAATCCTTGTTTGTCTTAGAGGCAGAGAGCCATTATGGTTTCCGCACTGAACCAAGATATCATTCAGAAGAGAGTTTTATATTTTTCATTTGTACTCTCTGGAGAACTACCTGCTGAGATTCTCCATTTCTGTCCACCTGTTAGGTATGCTGCTGAGAGCATGATGTGACTTCTGAAGAAGTTACTTACCTTGTGTACTAATGATGGTTCTTCGACGTGTATATCTGTGGGTACTCCACTTTAGGTGAGCCCTTGTGCTGGCCAATGGAGATTTTTGGTAGCCGTGCTCAGTTGCATTGTGCATCCACTGTAGCTGTTTTGGGGTACTGTTGGGAGTCCACATAGAATGGTGGGGGCCACATTGTGCGTACTTTCTCTACTCGAGAGCTCAGAAGGTCAACTCCAAAGTAGAAGGGAGGAGGACAGGTAGTGGAACACTCACAGGGACAGACATCTTGAATACCCGTAGTTACTATACAAAGTAACTTCTTTGAGTGCTGTCTTTGTGGGTGTTTCATTTTGAGTGTCTATAAAGAAGTGTCTCAGTAAAGCTGGTAGGCTTTGGAGGTAAATATTGTTTGTGGAGGAGAGCACAGCAGGGCCGATGTTAGTACCAGTGATAGGATCATCTGTGATGGTGTAGAGCTTCATGAAGGTGTGCTTCCAAGTCCAGGTTGCAACTCCACATATGTTGGTTAGTTGGACATTTTTTAGGAATGCAGTTGAAGTTGTCAGTATGAGAGAAATGAGCTGTGACTCCTTTAGGGAAGTTTTTAATCATGCGTTGTGTAGCAAGTGTATATGCAGATGAAGATCCATTTGGAGAGCCGCTGGATGAAAATTGCAGAACTCTGGACCTTTCAGCTATGAGTTGTGGATGGCTCAGTCCTGTCAGGGTGGAAGGTGACAGCTTCTCTTATGTTTAGAATATGGAGGATCATTTCAAGTAGGTCCCTGTGTGATATAGGACAGAATGCAGGTGAAGTATATGGGTTCATTAATGTGGAAAGTGATGGCTGCTTTAGGCAAACATCTGGAGTATGGCTGTAGCATAATTTTATCATTTGTGAAGATAGTGTAGAGGGGTTCTGCCATGACAGCTCCTATTTTTCCAATGTGTCTAGTCAACATGATTGCTACCAGGAATGCAGCTTTGACAGGTGTAAAATGGAGCAGGTGGCCAAGGATCCAAATGGGGGTCTTGTAAGGCTTTTGAGAAAGTGATTAAGATCCCATCATGGCGTAGATTGTCACACTTCAAGGTATATATTCTGGATGCCAGTGAGGAAGCTTTTGATAGTAGAGTGTGTAAACATGAATGAGCTGTCCACTCATTTGTGGGAAGTTGTGATGGCTGTGAGGTGGACTTTAAGTTAACTTGTGGCTAGTCCTGATTAGGGATGTTAAATATTGGTTAATTAATAGTTGATTAACCTCATGAATTCTTATTGGTTACTTATCTATTTTATAGTCCCTGGAGGTGGGGCTGGCAGCCAGTGCACTCTGGCCCCACTTCCAAGGAGCCCCCTGCCATGCCATGCTGCTGCCTCTGTATCAGAGGCAGCAGTGTGGGGTGCCAGGCAGGAGCTAATCCAAAAACCAGGTCCCCTTGTGGACTGGCTACCTGTTGCCCCACACTGTTGCCTCTGATACAGAAGCAGCTGCGTGAGTGGCAGCAGCCCCTGCTGGGAGGGCGGGGGGTGGGTGGGGTTGAACTCCCAGACCTGGCGCAAGCCAGAACTGAGCCAGGCTGCCTTCCCATCTGGCTCCCGAATACATTTTAAATGCAGAGCTGTAACGGGTAGGCCCCAGACCCGGTGTGAGCATGCAGTCGATACCATTAACCTATAAGCTTTTGCTTATCGGTTAATCAACTACACTTTTGCATCACTAGTCCCGATTCTTTAAGATCCAGCATGCAATCTAATGTCATAGGTAGGGTTCCCTTGAAAGGAGCCAACTGTTAAAGATGGACAATTAAATATGGCATCGGCCGGCAGGAGCCTGATGTGGCCAAAAAGCCTCTGAACACATTTTCTTAAAGGGGCAGAGCTTTTTTTTTTTTTGGCTTGACAACTTTGCCCTGGCTCTTCGTGGTGGATCCACTGATATCTTGGCTTTTTGCCCAGAATGGGTTGGCCACCCCTGCTCTAGCCAATGTTCCCTCTAATCTTTTCCATCCATGTGCGGAATCAATTTTTTATGCTCATCAAAGCATGTAACAATGACTCATTGTCAATGAGCATCATTAGTAGAAACAAAACCTAGTTGTGGGTGCTCTGCTAATCAAGAAGGCAGCATCTAAATCTCTCCTGAGCACACAGCTTACAAGGAACACTGCATCTAACTGTAAGAGATACTCATGAGATGGGTCTCTGAAGAGGTATGGGGAGGACAGAAAGGGTAGAGCTGCTAAATTGAGCTTTGGATATGGAGGGCTGGGTTGCCCCAGACTGTGTGTGGGACATCCATCATCTCTGGGAGCACTGCTTCTATCTCTGTTCAAATTGCTGTTGATTTTGGTGATGGAAAGAGGTGTCGCAAGGCCTCTGGTATGGAGTGTGGTGCCATTTCTTGTTGGGTGAGGTGTACATGTAGAATGTGGTTCAAGAGTCCTTCATGGTATGGAGGACCTCGTCAATTTTGAAGGAAATAGCTGAACCCTATCAAATGGGAGGTCTTAGACCTTGAGCTGAAGCTCCTTAGGTATTCCTGAGGCTTGTAGCCAGGAGAGCCATGAATTATAACTGCAGAAATGGTTTGGGCCACTGTGTCAGCGATGTCCACAGCTGTCTTTAAGGTGTTCAGGCTATCATTTGGCCCTTGTTGATGGTGGATTGCAATTTGGGGTGCTTGTATTCTAGCAAGTCATCAAAGAGCTCCTGTATTTTGGCATAATTAGCATAGTTGTAGTTGGCTAGGAGTACTGAATAATTTGCAATGCAGAACTGGAAGGTGGAGGATGAATATAATTTTTCATCCAAAGAGGACTACGCATTTATGTTCCTTATCCTAGGGTGTAGATCAAAAGTGTGGTTGTTTTGCTCAATGGTTGATGACATCAACAAGCAGGACATATGGCTACGGACGGGAGAATAAGAAGTCCTAGCCTTTGGCCAGGACAAAATTATTTTCTGCTTGTGCATTTGTGGGTGGAGAGAGTGGAGGCAGGTGTTCGTCAAATGGTTTCTGCAGGTTTCATGATCACCTCGTCAATAAAAAGAGAGATTTTGGTAACAGCAGAGAGATGGGTCCTTGATGGGTAAAAAATGAATTCTGATCCTTTAGCCAGTATTAAGTATTTTTTTCAGCTGTTTCCTGCATACAGAGGAGATAGAGATATGCCACAATATCCTGGCAGGCTCCAAAATGGTTTTCTTAATTGGAGGGGCCACCCTACTGTAACAATATGGCTTTTCTGTAGCCATGTTGGAAGGCCTGTGCTAGGCCTGAACCAAAGCCACCTTCAGCAGCCAGACTGAAGAGCAGCAGCCATTAAATGTAAGGCCTGGAGTCACATACTCACATTCCATCTATTTTGTATTAAAAAGTGTCACACCAGGCTGTGAGGAGGGGACTTTGCCTTGATGGCTCCCCCACTGTCACCAGATAAAGAAACAGATCTCAAGATGGGTAAAGAAAACTTAAGTAATACCATTCTGTCTGGCAAGAAACTGCTTATCCATAGAGAATGTTGTGGAATCCTCATTCTATTATCATGGTCATTACAATTTCCTATTGTTTGTCTGTGTGATCTCTGTCTGGTTTGTAACTCTTTCTGTCTGTTATATAATTAATTTTGCTAGGTGTAAATCAATTAAGGTGGTGGGGTATGATTGGTTAGGTAATTTTGTTATGACTGGTTAGTAAAATTATACTAAAATAATTGGTTAAGGTATAGCTAAGCAAGACTCAGGTTTCATTATATAAACTGGGGTCCAAGAAGGAGATCAGGAAGATGATGATCGGAAGTAACAGAAGCAGAAAGAAGGAAGCAAAAGGCTGGAAGAAGACCAAAGGGAGACAAGGAACCCCAAGAAGAACTCCTCACCTCCAAGACCTAGCCTAAGATAAGAGCTGCCAGGACTCTCCTGCACAACCGTGACGTGCAGCAGCTAAGATCCAGAGAGACTGACCTTGCCTGGCCAACCGGGGAAGTCTGCCTGCCTTTATCAGGATTGGTGAGCATGTGTGCTTAGCATGTGTATTCTGCTTGTTTGGGAATTGTCAATAAATAGAGAATAAGGATATTACTGTGTGAGGCTCTTTCAGTGGCTAAAGATCCTCCAAAACCCGCAGGAAGATGTGCCCTGAGCCCTAGGAATTGGGTAAGGGTGGGTGTGTAAATTAACAGGGTTGCACCTTGAGCCCTAGGCACTGGGTAAAGGTGTGTGTCCCTACAGTGTGGAAGGGTTAGAGAAATTTGTGCGGGTTAACACTACTGGATTCAGAAGGCTGTCAGATATCCAGTGAGGTATTCTGTACCTCCTCTACTGGGATCTGGAGCTAAGATGCCACTTTCCTGATATTGCCTGTGGTCATCAGAAAGTGAAAGTGAAGAAGGAGCAACTGTCTCATCTACTGAGGAGACTAAGACAGCTGCTATATTAGCATGCTACTTATGCAGTAGCCTTCAAAGACTAGGTTCAAATCCTCCAATGATTTCACAGATCTCATTTGGACTAAACGTGTGGGGAGGAATAAGGAAGATCTCCTTTCCTGGAAAGTTAAAAAACTGTTGTGTCAGTCTAGTGGAAATGAGGTTAATAGGCATGTTGTGTAGAACATTTTTTTTCCAATGGCTATTAGCCAGAATGGGCAGGAATGGTGTCCCTAACCTCTGTTTGTCAGAAGCTGGGAATGGGCAACAGTGGACAGATTGATCACTTGATGATCACCTGTTCTGCTCATTTCTCTGGGGCACCTGGCACTGGCAACTGTTGGAGGAAAGGATACTGGGCTAAACAGACCTTTGGTATGACTCAGTATGGGCAATCTTGTGTTCTTAATTAGGATAATCAGATCCAGGTCAACTACTTCTGTCCGATACTCTGACAAATCCAGCTGTTGGCTAACAGTTGGCATGTATACTTTGTGCATAAATATGGGATCCTGTTGTAGGGATTCCAAGGATCTCAGTAATACCAGCAGAAAGGGTCTTCTATGCTTCTAGAGCATGGGTGGGCACTAATTTTTGGTGGGGGCCACTCCAAAATTTTGGAAAGTGGTCAGGGGCAACACTTTTCAGAGGAGGGAGCGTGGGGTCTAGGATGGAGGCTGGGTACAGAAGGGCACACGGGGTAACGGACTGGGGTGCAGAAGACAGTGTGAGGTCTGAGAGGGAGTCTGGGTGAAGGAAAGGGTTGTGACCTGGGTCAGGGAAATGGAGTGCAGGGCCTGGGAGGGTGTTTGGGTGCAGGAGAGGACTCTGGCCTGGGGGAGGGTTGTAGGAGGGAGTGTAGAGTCTGGGAGGAAGTTGTGACTTGGGGCAGGAGGATACAGAGGGTTTGGATGGTGACCTGGGGGAAGGAGTTCGGGTGCGGGAGGAGCAGGGGTGCCAGAGGTAGGCTCTGGCTGGGAGGTGCTTCCCCTAAGCGTCTCCTGGCCAGCACCCCCAAAGCAAGCTGGGCTCCCTGCCTGCTGCAGCCCTAGATCACTTAGAGCTGCAGGCTAGTCCCTCCATGTGGCTCAGATCCAGGAGGGGGAAAAAGGCTTGTGCTTCCCCCATCCCTCAGGCCAATCTCTCAGCTCCTATTGGCTGGTTGTTTCTAGCCAATAGGAACTGAGAGATTGGCTGGGATCAATTCCTATTGGCTGATTCTGGAAATAGGAGCTGAAGATTGGGCTAGACGTGAGGAGATCACACAAAGCCTCCCTTCCCTCCAGAGCAAAGAGCCGCTGGACTGCACTTTAAACTCATAGCAGCTGTGTGTCTGAGGGTCCTGGCAGGGTGGTCCATGGGTCAGATACAGTGGCTTCGTGCGCCGGATCTAGACCTCGGGCTGTATTTTGCCCAGCCCTGTTCTAGAATCTGTCTGGATTAACCTACGTAAATTGAGACAATGATTTATCTGGAACTTCCAACTCAGACCATGAAAAGGTAGGTTCCTGCTCAAATGACAGAACCACTGGTGCTGGCAGATGGATGCTCCTGCTTACAGACGATACAGGGGAAAAGTCCCATCCTCTTGAGGTAGATTCTTCCTTCTGCATCTCAATATCCCTGAATAAGGATGGACTTGAAAGAAGCAGCAATTTAAAACAGGAATATGTGAAAAGATGTCTTTTGGAAAAAAGAAGGTTTTAGACCTTCCCAGAATACATTTCTCTAGTTGGGCTCACTGGATCCAATGGGTTCTTCCCAGGTGCTGATGCAGTATCAAGCCCAGAGCTTACACTGTGCTGGTGAGTTCTGATTCCTTGTTTTAAGCACTGGCACCAGTCAATACTGACGGAGCCTTACATCTTTGAGTCACAGAGTCAGACTGATAAGGTTTAAATGTACTTAAGTTCCTACAACCTGTATGAAAAGATTCACTCAACTAGAGCGAGGTCTTTTGAAAGCAGATTTTGAAGACGACAATGACACCATCTGCCCTTATGCCTGTGAGAATGTCCCCTGCTCTCACGAGAAATCATGGGAAGCAGTTCTTTGGGAATAGCAGGTGAAAGCTTAGCTCTTGAGTTCTTGTTTGAATAGGTACCATTGACTGAATCTGGTGCATGAGGGGGCGGGGTTCCCAGCCCAAATCTGACTGTGATTTCATTGCCCTCTCCATGAGTTGGAATTCTCATCCTTCCTGGGTTCAGGGAGAAAGGAGTGATAGATGCTACACTTAGCAGATTTGTGAGCCTTGTCTAGGCAGTAAAAGCAGTGTTGGTGTTTGCTGTTCACTGATAAGTAGTGGGGCCAGGATGTCCAGTTCTTAAACACTGGAACTCTGGGTATAGCCCCTATTTATGAGAAAACTCCCTGAGATTTGGGGGAAGGGGGAGGAAGGAGAGAATAGACTACCCAAACTATTCAAAAGACTAAAAACTACCATACTAAGAACTATTTACAATTTATTAACAGGTTTGCTAAAAAAGTGTGAACACAGGAGATTCTCATTCAGGCTACGTGGCGGTAAGAAAGAACTGGAGAGACATCAGTTCACTCTTCCCCTGATGTCCTCGGTTAGCAGCCCACAAAGTGGGGGAAAACAAAACAAATAAACAATGCAAGCCTAATTCCAATCTCAGGAGCAGGGGAGCACATGCATACCCCTGTACTGAATACAAACAGACTCCATCACTTTAAAAAGAATTTGAGTTAGGTTGTAAATAAACAAGTTTTTTTATACAAAGTTAAGGTTCAGATAAAACTCAATGACAATATTGTTCCTTTTAAAAAACTGTACATCTTTAAAAATCCAAGCATTAGAATGTCTGGAAATTAGCAGCTCCTCACTGCCACATAATCCTTCACTCAATAACTGAAAGCAGATTTCACATCAGACACCAAACTTAAATTTGTTTTCACAAATTTTAGGAAATAAACTGTCAAAATACTGACTTGCTAGATTATAAAATCCCAGTTAGTATTCAATTATCATTATTCTATTGTGGTTCTTCTACTGCTCTCACCACCATTCAACATAATAACTGTCCTGAGGTACATTAAGTGATTAAACTAACAGCTCTCACATGTGGACAAGGGATATGTTTAACCTATGGAACAGTTCCAGAGTAAGTTAACCATAAGAAAGGAAGGCTGCTTTCATAAGAGTGCACACTGATTTATACACTAAATGAATGAATCAGACCCAATCTATTTTTAGTCCATATATTAAAAAATAAAGTCACACCAGTTAATGGCTATATCTAGATACTAAATTCATAGCCCCAGACACAAAAGTTTTAGGATTTTCGGGTGTAAAAAGCAATCAACACCTGCTCAAATTAAGATTAGCTGCATGTGCTAAAGACTTTCTGAACGTCAGGCCACTTTCATTTATGTGACTTTTAATATATATCTCCATGCCTAAGTTTATATAACCAGTGAAAACATACTTTGTCTCTCTCACAACTCAAGATGGATTCTCCAGAGCAACAGTCATTCTAGAATGTATAGGATAATTTTAGTAACCAAACACATTTGACTAATGGAGAATAAAAATTATAAAACTATAAGCAGATCATAGAATAACAGAATACTAGAACTGGAAGGGACCTTTAGAGGTCAGCAAGTCAAGTTCTCTGCCCCCACAGAAGGACCAAGCACCATCTAGATTGCCCCGATAGATGTTTATCTAACCTGCTCTCATATATCTCTCATGACAGAGATTCCACAACATCCCTAGGCAATTTATTCCAGTGTTTAACCACCCTGACAGGCAGGAAGTTTTTCCTTATGTCCAAACTAAACCTCCCTTGCTGCAATTTAAGCGCATTGCTTCTTGTCCTATCATCAAAGGTCAACGAGAACAATTTTTCTCCTTCCTCCTTATAACACCCTTTTAGGTACTTGAAAACTGCTATCATGTCCCCTCTCTGACTACTCTTTTCCAAACTAAACAAACCCAGTTCTTTCAGTCTTCCTTCATAAGTCATATGCTCTAGACCTTTAATCATTTTTGTTGCTCTTCTATGGACCTTCTCCAAATTTTTCTTGAAATTTGGTGCCCAGATCTGGACACAATACTCTAATTGAGGCCTAATAAATCACAAGAGTAGAGGGGAAGAATTACTTCCCATGTCTTCCTCACAGCACTCCTGATAATGCATCCCAGAATGATGTTGGCTTTTTTTGCAACAGTATCACACTGTTCACACATATTTAGCTTCTAGTCCACTATGACCCCAAGACCTTTTTCTTCAGTACTCCCTTCTAGACAGTCATTTTCCATTCTGTATGTGTGAAATGGATTATTCCTTCCTAAGTGGAGTATTTTGCATATGTGCTTATTAAATTTCACCTTATTTACCTCGGATCATTTCTCCAGTTTGTCCAGATCATTCTGAATTATGACCCTATCTTCCAAAGCACCTGTATCCCTCCCAGCCTGGTATCATCTACAAACTTTATAAGCACACTCTCTATGCCATTATCTAAATCGCTGATGATATTGCATAACATCTGCATAATATCAACCCAATAACAAGATACTGTAACATGGAATTTTAAATTAACTTATGTTTTTGAAAATTACTTGACTTACCTAGTTCCAAAACATCTGAAGGATTAAGGTATGAACTCTTACTACTGCAAAAGTGACTCAACTTTTTTTCCAAAAAGATTGCTGTTTTCCTCTGTGAATATCTCCGAATATAGAAGTGGCAAGGATTTATTACATGGCTGACAAAAACTAATTCTGGAGCACCTGTGTAGAACAATTCAGAAAACAGTACACATGAAATATTTATTGATGTCCAATTGATAATCTCAGTGATGCACATAAAACATTCACATCTATGTTAATGTTATAGTTGTATTGCATATTGATTAGTCACAATGATACTTCTCAACAGCAGAAGTTTAAAAGTTATCAGCAGATGAACTGAAAGAGTAGTAGGCTAAGTACTTTCCCATCCCTGTGATATGCTCTTCTAAACAATGTTCTGAAAAAATATATCTGAGTTAGACACTTCTATCAACAAACAGGATTTCAAAAACTTACCCCAAATCTATTAGCCTGAGGACTAAACCTACTACAAACAAGGTGAAAAAGAGGAGGTTACTCATCTGCGTAGTAACTGATGTTCTTCGATGGGTCTCCCCATGAGTGCTCAACATTAGGTCAATGTGCTGCCAGCTCTCCGGAGTCTTATGGGCTCCACGCAACATTAGGTCAATGTGCTCTCCGGAGTCTTATGGGCTCCACGCATGCGCGCACCTCAAGCCATGTGCTCCTACTGTGCAGGCACGAGCCTTCCCTCTCCCCTCAGTCCTTTTTTTACCCTGGAAACATATAGCCCATCAAGGAGGCCAGCATTCCAAAGGAGAGGGGAGGAAAGAAGGATAGAGCACCCACAGGGATACACATCTTGAAGAACCATCATTACTGCACAAGGTAACTTCTTCTCCTTCAGTGGTGTCCCTGTAAGCACGCCATTCAGGTGACTAAAAAGCAGTACCCACAGTTGCAGAGGTGGGTCTTTGGATTCATCTACAGAAGAGGCAAGGACGGTGTCGTCCACAGAGGTAGTAGCTAATGGTTCTTCTTGTAACATGTAATGTTGTGCGAAAGTATATGAGGAAGACCATGTAGCTGCCCTGCAGATGTCAGCCTGTGGGACGTTGTGTAGAAAGGCAGTCAATGCAGCCATCACTCTGGTGGAATGTGCAGTGACCACCTGCAGTGGCTCTTTGTTTCAGAGTCCGTAGCAGGTATTTATGCACCTTGATAGCCAGGTGGATGTGTTGTGTGGAGACAGTTGTTCCCTTACCAGGACCAGACGTAGATATAAAAAGTCTATTGAATTTTCTGAAAGGCTTAGTTCTATCTATGTAAAAAGCAATTGCCCTTCTTGTATTGAGGTATAGAACATCGCTTTCCTCAGGGAGTTATGTGGTTTAGGGTGGTAAGTGGGAAGGTAAATGGGCTCATGAATGTGGAAGTTGGAAATGACCTTTGGTAAAAACTTGGAATGGGGTCTGAAAATAATCTTATCCTTAGTGAACAGTACGTAGTGTGGATCCACCATGAGGGCTGCAATTTCACTTATACGTCATGCAGATGTGATCTCAACAAGGAAGGACACCTTCATGGCCATGTGTTGCAGCGAGGCCATCGCTAACGGTTCAAAAGGCAGGTCTTGTCAATGATTCCAACATACGGTTGAAATCTTGCAGTGGAACAAGTGAGGGTATATGTGGTCGTGCATTGGATAGGTATATGTGGTCGTGCATTGGATTGCTAGGAACAGTTTGGTAATTGGATGTGTGAACACCGAGATGTCGAACACTGGTTTATGATAGACTGTGATGGCCAAGAGATGAACTCTTATGGAGCTGATGGAGAGCCCCACATTGCTACGGACCGGTCCATTAGGCATTACTTATGGTAGGTATCAGGGAGGTATATGCTTGTAAGATGACAATGAGTTCACCATTGCTGAAACCATTTCCATTTGTTTGGACAGGTATATCTCGTAGAAAGATGACGATTGCTGAGGAGGACCTATTTCACTCTCCGGGAGCAGGTAAGTTCATCATTCTGGAACAATGGAAAAGCCCAGTGATGCGCTTCAGATTCTGAGGGTTTGGGTGGTATGCTCATCCATTGCGTTGAGTTAGCGATTGGGAAGTGACAGGGAGAAGAATAGGTTTGGCGAATAACAGGTAATGGGAGTAAGGAAACCAATGTTGTCTTGGCCAGTATGGTGCTATTTAAATTACCTTCGCTTGGTCCGCTCAGAACAGGGGAACTGGGGGGAATGCATACAAGAGAGGAGCCTTCCATGGTATGGTGAAAGCATCTCCTATTGAGTGCTTGTGCTGGCCCGCTCAGGAACAGAAATGACGATATTTGTGGTTGACTGTCGTTGCGAAGAAACCTATGACTAGAAACCGCCACTATCAAAATACAGACAGGATTATTTTGAGGCTGGAGCTCCCACTTGTATTGTATGGAAAATTATCTGCTCAGTTTGTGTGCCCTGGTATTCTGTTGGCCTGGTGTGTATACTGCAGTCAGTGTAATGCTATTTTTCACTCACCAGTTCCAGAATTTGATTGTCTAGGCACATAACGAGCATAATTAGGCACCCCTGTCTGTTGATGCAATACATACATGGAGTGTTGTCCATAAGGACACGAATAGTATGGCCCCAAATGAGTGGTAGGTAATGGAGGCAAGCAGTGAAGACTGTCCTGAGTTCTAAAATATTGATGTGTAGTCTCATCTCTTGATGCAGTCATCTGCTCTGCACCAAGATGTCCGCAATGAGTGCCCCAGCCAAGATGGGAAGCATCTGTAGTCATTATCTGTGAGGGGTCTAGAGGGTGGAAGGGCACTCCAGAGAGAAGATTCCGTGGGCGGGTCCACCACTGAAGTGGTATCAGCACCAATGCCATAGGGGTAACTCATTTGGTGAGGCTGCATCGGTTTGGGATATACACTAATGCCAGCCAGGTCTGTAGACATCTCATGTGTAATCTCACGAAGGTTGTGGCTGCCATGTGCCATAGAGCCTGAAGGCACGTGCGTATGGTTGTCACCACGGCTTATAGAATATACGATGTATAATACTGCAGAGCATCTGAACCGTGTTCAGAGGGAAAAAAGGCCTTGGCTACAGTAGAGTCTAGTAGTACTCAGATGAATTCTATTCTCTGGGTGGGATCCAAAGTAGATTTCTGTATGTTTATTAGAAGACCCAGGTGAGAGAAAACGTCTCGGGTAACATCTGTCATGATTATTGTGGGTTGTTGAGACAACCCCTTGATTAAGTAATCATCAAGGTACGGAAATATAACGCCCTGCTTTCTGAGGAAGACTGTGACTACAGCCAGCGTCTTGAAAAACACATGTGGTGGTGTCGATAGTCCGAAGGGGAGGACATGGTATTGGTAATCTTCTTTGCCCACCATAAACCGGAGGAACCTCCTGTGGGTAGGGTGTATTGTTATATGAAAATACGTGTCTTGCAGATTGAGGGATGAGACCCAGTCCCGCTTGTCCAATGCTGGAATGATGGTTCCCAAAGGTCACCATCCTGAACTTGTTTTTGCATATGAACTTGCTGAGTTTCCTAAAATTTAAAATGGGTCTCCACCCCCATCTTTTTGGAAGTCAGAAAATAGTTGGAATAGAACCCTCTTCCGTGGAACTCTGGTGGATTTACGTGAGTCTCATATAGGAGATGAATTGGCCCTTTTTCTTGGAGTTGTAGGTTCTGAGGGAGCAGCTGTCTTTGCTCCTGGCAGCTGAAGAGATTTCTGCCAGAGTAAAAATCTGGCTTCATCTCCCAGTCCAGCGTGTTCATGACTGATTCAAACACATTAGCATGAAGTTTGGGGAAGAAGGTAGGTAGATGTATCGTCTGATTCAGATGGAAAGACGATCAACCTTTGGTAAAAACTTGGGATAAGTTCATAAGGTGACCTTGTCCTTGAAAAAGGTAGTGGTAGATCTGCCATTAGCACTGCAATCTTTCCTACTCGTCTTGCTGATGTAATAGCTACAAGAAAAACTGTTTTCATAGAGAGGTGCAGAAGGGAGCATGTCACCACTGGCTCAAATGGAGATTTGGTGAGAGTATTTAAAACCAGGTGGAGGTCCCAAAGTTGTGCTGGTGTGGCCACATCTGGGGAAAGTGCTTACAGACCTTTGATAAACCACTTAGTAAGAGGGTGTGCTAATATTGACATAATGTCTATTTTGAGATGAAAAAGTCATAGCAGAAAGGTATACCTTGATGGAAGTCAGTGCAAGACCAGCTTGTTTAAGGTGCAACAAATAATCCAAGGTTAAAGGTAATGGAGATGTAGATGGGCTGGCATGTCAATGTGTACACCATTATCGAGAATCTTTTCCATTTCTGAAAGTGTGTTTTACAGGTGCTCTGCAGTTCAGTAGAACGCATTGAAGCTGTTTGAGAGCACACTAGTTCTTGTGCAGAAAACCATTGAGGAGCCATGCATTCAGGTTCATCATGTGCAGGTTGGAATGAGTGGTCTTACTTTGTGGTTGATAGAGGAGATCCAGTTTGTCGGGCAGAGGGATTGGGGGTTTGCAGGACATTTTGAGCAGAAAGGGGAACCAGGGCTGTCGTGACCACAAAGGTGCTATGAGAATTAAGTGTGCGTTGTCTGTCTGCGCATTGACTATGAACCTATTCATGACGGTTATTGTGGGAAAAGCATGTAAGAGATTGTGTGACCAATTTATCAAGAAGGCATCTCCAAGAGAGCCCTTCCCCATGCCTGATCTGAAACAAAATTGCAGATACTTTTTGTTGTTTTGGGTGGCAAAGAGGTCTATGGTGGAAGAACCATGAGTGGATAACTGGGTTGATTTGCCACTTGTGTTCAGTGGGCAGTGGCCTGCCTTAGAGCCTGGGCCATGGTATTGAGGTTACCAAGAACATGAACGGTAATAAAAGATGTGCTGTGCTTCAGGCACCAATTCCAAAGTGCAATTGTTTCTGTGCATACGGTATATAACCGGGCTCCATGTTGACAATTTATATAAAAAATTGGAAACACTCACAAGTTTCTCTCACTGCCTGCTGTTCTAGCACATTGATGTGGAGACCTCAGTCTTTGCTGAATCAGATTCCCTGAGCCATGTGATGCTGCAAGTATGTGCCCCAGCCCATGAGGGA
The DNA here is from genome assembly GCA_019425775.1 of Rafetus swinhoei. Taxonomy (NCBI): domain Eukaryota; kingdom Metazoa; phylum Chordata; order Testudines; family Trionychidae; genus Rafetus; species Rafetus swinhoei. Next base: position 43,838,624 of record CM033437.1, on the reverse strand, counting down.
TGTATCGGGCGACAGTGAAACAGACAGTTCTACAGTAAGAAATGGAACACTGGAGCACAGACTTTTCTGTGTCAACCACCAGAGAAGAGATTTCTTCAGAGGGTGGGATGACGAGGGACTTTGACAGTAGATGAACGTTGGGCTTATAAACTGTCCTGAGCCATCACTGCAGACACCTCGTGCAAAATGTGCATTTCAGACTGCAAAGCTGTAAGCTGCTATATGGCCCACGAGTTGAAGGCAGTAGGGGGCCATAATTCTGGAAGAGGACTGCAGCATCCTTACCAAGTCCACAATTTCGTGAAAATAGTCTGTGAGAAGAGAAACGAGCACACATGTGGAGTCCAGATAAGCACCTATAAACCAAATTATTTGAGTGGGTATCAAATTTGACTTGTTTTCTTTTATCTGTAGATTAAGATGTTAGAACTGTGGAGACAGAGTCAGGAATGTTTTCCAGACATGCGTGTTTTGTGATTGAGAGAGACATCAAGCTAAGGAAATATGATAACTGTTTGTTTCCAGAGGCACACTAATGACTGAAAGCACTTTTGAAAAAAAAAAAACTTTTGAAGCTGTAGAAAGGCCAAATGGTAGGATCTTGAACCAGTAGCACTGAGTACCAAAAACAAATCTAAGAAATTGCCTGTGAGCGGGATGGATGGAAATATGAAAACATGCATCTTGCAAGTTCAGGGACAAAAACCAGTCACCTCTTCCCAATGCCAGTATGATGGTGGCGAGGGTTACCATCTTAAATTTTTGTTTCTTAATGAATTTGTTCAATGCTTATAGATCTAGAATGGGTCACCATCCTCCTGACTTCTCTGTGAGGAAGAGGTGGGAGTAAAAACCTTTCCCCCTATACTGAGTGGAAACTAACTCAATTGCCCCCAGTTGTAACAGTCAATCTCCTATTGGAGAAGTTCCTAATAAGAGTTGTCCCTGAAGTGGGACTGGGTAGGGGAATGGAAAGGGAGTGTTGACAAAGGGAATCATATGTCCATGGTTGATTATTTGGAGAATCCATTTACAAAATGTTATCCTTCTCCAGTTAAGACATGGTAAAAGATGGTGTTGAAATAGTTTACATGGTATGGTTGGCATTGGGATTGACAAAAGGTTTTCACGACCCTCAACATCACTCTCAAATTTGCTTAGTGGATTGCTGACGTTTGTTAGATGATTGATGTCGTCATTGACCCTTGCCTCTACTGCAGTTTTGTTGACGTTGATACTATTATGTTTTTGAGTATATTGGGGGTATCTGGGCCCAGGCTATGGTTGGTACCTATACTGTCGTCTTCTTGTTGCTGCAGGATTATGAATGACAAGAGTCCTGAGCATTGCCAGAGTCTTTCATGGAATGCAACACTTCATTGGTGTTTCCTGTGAAGAGCTTCTGCCTGTCAAATGGGAGATTCTCTACCATGGACTGGACTGCATTAGGGAAGGCAGCAAAACTGAACCATGAGGCTCTTCGCAGCACTCTGCTGTGTTAGCTGCATCTAGAACAGCCTGCAGAGCTGTCCTCAAGATTGTACAGCCCTCTGCAATCACAGTTTTGAATTGTTATTTCTTGGCCTCAGGAATTTCTGAAATAAAATCACTTAATTTGAAATAGTTCCGATGATCGTATCTGCTTAGTAGCACTGAGTAATTTGCAAATCAGAATTCTAGTGTTGACGACACAGACTTTTCATCCAAAGAGATCCAGCCTTTTGCTGTCACGATCAGATGGAGTGGATCTAAAGTGCTGCTGTTTAGTCTTTTCGTGTGCTGCATCCACCACCAAGGAATTAGGTGCAGGATGTGTAAAAAGAAACACTGATCCTTTTGGGGAGGATGTAATACATCTTATAAGTGCGCCTGCATGCTTGGGTGGCAGTTGCAGATGTTTGCCAGATCATTTTTGCTGGTTCTATGATGGATGAGTTAATCGGTAGGGCTATCTTCAAAGTTGTAGGGGTTAGTAAAATATCAGTCACTTCATGCTGGTTTTGACACTTCCTGTATAGGAATATGGTGTTCCAAAGACACACTTTTAAAAGGTCTTGGAAATGTGAAAAATAGTCTACTGTAGTGGGAGGAGGAGACATCACCGCTTCATCTGGGGAAGACAATTCATTAGTGTCTGGTGCTGTGTCTGGTGAGGGGTCAGACTTGTCCCCTTGTATTGCATGTTTCCAATGAGGGGGATGAGAATTGTGGTAGAGGAGAGTGTTAAGGCACGGAAACACATTTGTGTGATTGGTCATGTTTACAGTAAGGCTGCCATGGACTTCAGTGCTACCATTTTGGGTAGGGCATGGGAGGTAGTACCCATGGGTAGTTATACCAAGGTGGCATATCCTGGTGTCAGGAGTGTGGGGGATGGGTCCTGGCTGAGTACAGAGAATAATCATTGCAGGGGAAGTGTTAGTTAGAACATCACGTCCACCTCCTTGTCAGAGTCACTAGAAAACATTTCTGGTGATTTATCCAGTCTCAGTGCTGAGGGACTGGGAGAAATGTCAGTGCTGAGAAAGGATGAAGTGAAAATTGAGGAGACCAGGAGGTCTCTATGTTGTATATATTGCTGTGCTGGCACCATGGTTGGCTGCACTGATGCCATTTGTGGTGCAGCATGATGTCTCGACACCGAGCGGCCAGGCAAAACGGTAGGTGCCATGTCAGTTCCTACAGCAGTACTGGAAGTTGTGCTTGGCACAGGAGGCAGTTGCGGTGCCAGCAATGAAATGTTGGTGCTGGTAATTGTGGCGGCACTCGAGGCAGGCAACTTTGAAGACTGTGTCCTTGAAGCAGGACTTTGCATTTCCCACTTTCATGGCTGTACCAGACATACGGCGCTGTGGGGAACCATCTTAAAAGCCAGTTCCCCATAGCACAGACTCTGCAGTGCTGCCTGTCTCTCCCTCCTGCTTCTGACAGAGGCAGCCGGGGGGGAGGGGAGGGTGGGAAGGAGGAGGAGAGAAGGATATGGGATGCTGCTCAGGGCCCCCCCCCATAGACAGCCCTGGCTGCCGCAACCAGGGAATGCTGGACTCAGCATGAGCTGGGACCAAGCAGTCTTGGCTTCCACTGGTCCAGGACGCTGTTCCTCTGCATTTTAAATGTAGTAAGAGCCAGGTGCTCTTACTACATTTAAAATGCAGACCTGCAGCATAGGTGGCTCCTGGAGCCTGCTTTGGGAGCTACCTCCACTGCAGCTCTGATGAGTGGTCCTCACTGATTAACTGTGTAGTTGATATAAACTGAATCGATCACACAATTAGCCAGATAATCACAATTTAACATTTTAGTTTATACGTCATTCACTTTTGAAAAAATCAGCTTACTCTAGGTGATTAGGAAGGTTGACAGCAAGTGCTGTAAACAGCAAATTTTCATCTTCAAAAGTTAGCATTTCAGACTCTGTCTATACATGATTGAGCTTAAAGTATACTCTTTTTCACTGGCATTAGAGCAAGCACAGCAGATATCAACCTAAGGGGAAAAAAAAATCTCTGGCAACATTGCATGTGGTGTGCACACACCCAACATAGAATGGACATGAGCAAGTACTTGAAGAAGAGCCACAATTTAAGTCAACTAAGGCAGTGGTGTTTTTTCTTTGTGACACAGGTTAGCCTTTTATGTACAATGTTAATTTATAACAATAAAACAACAATAAACATCTCATTTTGCACACAAACTACACTCACATTTTTTGGTTAAAGATTATGATCCAGAATATACAAGGATTTCTTATGTTGGGAAAAGAACACTAGCCTTGAACAGTCATTCTCTCCTCTCAATGTGTTCAAATAAGACTGCTTGCTTATAATACTGCAAAATCATTATTCAAACTTCAGAAAAAACTATTTCAGGAAAATGAAAATATGCTCCACCCCCCTCAAAAAAAAAAATCAAAATTTAATTTTTCCTACATGAGGATCTTTGTCCATAGCTGTTCGTCAAACATCACGAATACTGGATAAACAGGTCATACACTTTAAGCTTATCAAGAAACCGTTTACCAGAGGAGAGTGCTTACCTGGTCTTTGTCCAAAAGGTATCGATTTTTTCTGGGAAAGCTTTTTCCTATGTGTATCTTTAAGATATTCTGTGGAATGTGCTTTTTTAAAAAAAGAAAGATAATGTAATATAATTAGATATAACTAATAAAGATAATGGAATAATTACTAGGTAAGAATACACACTACAGGACTCTTTGGTCCGGCAACATCCATTGTCCAGCATGGATGCAGCAGGACCAGAAAGTCCCGGTGCAGGGCTGCTGGCCAGGAAGCCCAGCATACAGTAGTGGGGCCAGCAGTGGGGGGAGGGTGCAGAGGGGAGCTGACCTCCAGCCAGTAGGAAAACCAGGGCTGGAAGGGGCCAGTAGCAGTGAGGGAAAGGAAGACCTCCCCATGTCCAGCAAAATCTGTCATCTGAGACCAGTCAGGTCCCAAGGGTGCTAGACCAGGGAGGACCATCCTGTAGTATGAATGTGAAAGGATACTATATAATGCCACAGTTTGGGAGGAAACTTCTCATAGATGCTATATTTCTCGAAGATATTATTTTAGACACCTGTATTCATTATGGGATTTATATCATTTTGGTTTGGTATCATATATCTACGTTCTGGAGTCACACAGATAAACCACCACCAGTCCCTTCGTGATATATTAATGCTCACATAATTATTCTCCAACTAAGTTATTTGGACACAAGACACTTTGCTGCTGGATCCATGAGACTGCAGCTGGTTATAAAGACATGGCAAATGCCTTTCTTGGCAAAGTGTACTTACCACTATCTTCCACTATCAACTTATTTAAAAAAGATAGACATATGCAATTATTTAGCAGTAACAATTACTCTGAGGAGTCTCAGAGTAAACTATAAACTGACTGTGATCTTAAGAAGATAAGCAGTAGAGAGTTAGCAGGCTTGAGCACCTGATCAAAGGAAAAGATTGCAATCCCCTTCCCAAAAGGAGTTGTAAACAAAATAGGTGTAATCAGTGAGAGAACAGGAATAACTAAAATATTTACAGGGTGCAACGGTTAATTATGTTGTGGTAGCAGCTTAAATGAAATATGCCGCAGGATCTCCAAAATATCTAACAGTCATAAGAAAAATAAAAAAGACGATCTTTTCCACATTTTTCGGTTTAGCATTAGAGTAAGGAAACTTGAGAGCAGTCAAGAAGACTCAAAATTCTGTGCTAAAATCTTACACATTTTAGCACAGAACAATTAACATAAACCTAGAACAGCAGCAAGAGGGTTTCAGGGTCTGTCTAGACTGCAGGCTTTTTTCGAAAAAAGTGGCCTTTTTTCGAAAAAAACTTCACCTGCGTCTAGACTGCTGCCGCATTCTGTCAACAGTAAATCAAAAGAACGTGGTAGTTTTGTCGACAGCGGTAAACCTCGTTTTACGAGGAATAATGCTATTTTTGACAGACATCTGTTGAAAAAAGGTATGTGTAGATGCGGGGGAAGTTTTTTTAATAAAAAATAAAAGCCTCCAGGAAGAAGCGCTGGTGGACAGTCCATCCTTATATGGTGAGCACCTCTATAGTTTCTGTCCGCAGTCTCTTAAAGGCACAGGCAGGAACCTGCCCCCCCTCAGCCCCTCCTGCTCCCGAGCCCTCACAGACCCAACAGCTGCTCCCCCCTCCTGCCCAGCCCAGGACTGTCTCTCGCTCCACCCAACACTAAGGCCATGGCGGTGGAAGGACGCTGTGATCAGGGAAGCAGCGGCCTACTTGAGCTCCCCTCCCCCCTCCAGGTTTTCAGCCCCCTACCACTTCAGTGAAAGAACATTTCAGTGATGTAACATAATCTTTATTTTTGAGTGACAGATGTAGCTTGTATATAAACAATAGAACAGTAAAAAAAAGAGAAAGTTTTGTTTTAAACAGTTAGCACGTTTTCCTTACTGATATTGTTTCTAATAAACACCCCGTTTTCTTTGTAAACAGACATTAGTTTTTTATGTATTCTTTATGGGAAGAGGGTGAGGGTGAGGGTTGTGGAGGGAAAGGTATGGATAGGCCAGGCCAAACCCCCCATGGGGGAGACCCTGGGGGGAGTCAGAAAATCTCTCCCTTAGGGCCTCTCAGATGCGAACACCAAACTGGTGAGTATGGAGGATGGCAGCTGTCCGGGGCTGCTCGAATTGCTTCCCCTCGTCATCAGCAACTGTCCCCCACCCCAGCAGGAAGGCCTCTCCTTTCCTCTCCACAAGGTTATGGAGCACGCAACATGCAGCCACCACCTCGGGGATGTTGCGTTTGCCCATGTCCAGCCGCGTGAGGAGGCAACAAAACCTCCCTTTCAAGCGGCAGAACGCGTATTCCACCTGCATGCGAGCCTGGCTAAGATGTGTGTTAAATAGCTTCTTGCTCGCATCCAGGTGGCCGGTGTAGGGCTTCATGAGACACGGCATCACACCGGCATCTGCACGCCCCCAAGCGTGAGGTCCAGCTGTGTGAAAAATGTTCCTGCCTGCAACCTGTGGTACAGGTACGAGTTGCGGAAGATGCGGGCATCTTGTGCCCGCCCCGACCACCCAACACAAATATCCATAAACTGTCCCCCATGGTCAACCAGGGCCTGCAGCACGATAGAAAAGTAGCCCTTGCGATTAATAAATTGGGCTGCTCGATGGGACAGTGTGCGGATTGGGATGTGTGTCCTCTGCAGTTCGGGAAGCCAAGCCCAGCAAAGCCGGCAACGATGGTGTCCAGGTCTCCCAGACGGAAGAGCCTCTTCAGCAGCTCTGCATTGATGGCCCTCACCACCTGCAGAGACAAATGGACAGACAGAAACCCGGGAGTTAGACAGGGTACCTAAGACCTTGGGAGGAGAACCCACCCTCCCACACCTCCCCTTGTCAGGACTCCTCGGCCAACCCTGCGCTGATGCGGGGGAGGAGGGGAGCCACCTCCCACTGCCACTCCATCCTCCACTCCTCCTTGCCCTTGCTTAGCAGTTCCCCTTTTTCAGCCCCCCCATCAGCAGGCCTGTCCCCTGAAAGTGACTTACCTCCATCAAAATGGCTCCAACAGTAGACCTCCCCACGTCAATCTGGTGTCCCACTGAGCGGTAGCTGTCGGGGGTGGCCAGCTTCCAAAGGGCAATAGCGACCCGCTTCTGCAGGGGGATGGCAGGCCACAGGTAGGTGTCCTGGTGTTGCAGAGCAGGGGCGAGTCAGGCACACAGCTCCTGGAAGTTGCAGAGCCACTGCTCGTCATCCCCAGAGCTCCATGATGAGCCAGTCCCACCAGTCCGAACTCATCTCATACCTCCAAATCCGCCTGTCCCCCAAAAAGTTTGGAGGCAAGAGCATAGCTCCTGCATCCCGGACAAAGGTTTCGTAGCTCTGGTCCAGGTCCATATGGGGCAGGAGCTTCATGACAGAGTCCTGAAGATGCAGCAGAAGCTGCAGCATGGCAGCGTGGGGCCATCGCCTGCCCAGGAGCAGCTCCGGCTCCATAGCCGAAAAAAACCCAATGAAAAGCAGGAAAACAAACCAGAAAAGAAACTGCTGTGGTGTCCAAGAAAGCAGGGCAACCAGAGCAAGCACTGCAGCAGCTTTGCTGTCCGTCTTGGAGGTAGGCAAGCTAGAAGCAAGAGCAGAGCAATGGCTGTCCAGGGGGATCCCTTTAAGCATGCGTCTCTGAAAAGGGCAGCAGCACCAGGAAGTAAATGCTGCCCCCATGCCCTGCCAGAAGCGGTTCCGGGTGCCTTCTTTTTTCGAAAGAGCATCCAGCAGTCTGGACGCTCTTTTTCGAAAAAGTGGATCGCTTTTTCGATCTGCGTAATGCAATCTAGATGCGCTTTTTCGAAAAATACTTTTGAAAAAGCCTCTTTTGAAAAAGGCGTGTAGTCTAGATGTAGCCTCAATGAGACAACACCTGGTTCACACAGGAAAAGGTTGTTAGCTACTTGTTCTTCAGGATTTTGGTGCAGACATGTATGCCACACAGGTATGCACGTGTTCAGGGCAGCAAAGAACTTTGTCTTCCAGGACCAGTAAGATGGTGTTTGCACTCTTTGGCTTGTGTCACTTCCATATGGCAATTTAAGGCCAGCAATACCCAACTCTCCTTCGGCTCCTTCTCATCCACAGTCCAAATCTGAGACTCCAATAGAGAAAGGATGGAGGAACACAAGTCTACAGCAAATCTCAAAAGAACAGTTATAATATGGGTAGGTAACTTTCTTATTTGAGTGGTTGTAGATGTGCATTCTACTCAGGTGACTCAAGCTGTAGGTGGTAGGGTTTGGAATCTACTCAAAGAATGTCTGCAGAAACTCCTCCCATAGTTTGCATCTGATCAAGACTGAGCCCTAATAGCACAGTATACAGTAGAAGTACATAGAGAAGAAAGGTAGCAGCCCTGCAAATGTCCAATATTGAAACATCACTGAGGAATGTGCTAGACATTGCTCAGTCTTTCATCAAATGACCCCAAAGTCTCTGTGAAAGGGTGATAAGAAAAGTAGTAATCCAGATGCAGTATAATGAACAAACATATCTAATTGGAAATAGTCTATGCAGAGACAGTCCGACCCCACATGCAATCCACATAAGGAACAAAAAGTCAAGGTGATGCAACAAAATAGTTTAGTCCATACCAAATAAAACAAACATCACACATCCTTTCACATCCAACCTATGAAGGCATTGCTCTTCTGTGCTTGAATGCAACTTAAGAATACAGATAAGTATATTATTTGTTTAAGGTGATGCATCAATTCTATATTCAGCAAAAATTTTGGATGCAGCCTTAGGAGGATTTTGTTTTTGAAAATTGCACATGGGGGAATTTTCCAGAGTTCAAGGAAATTGACTTCCCCTGGACTGGAGGATTAAATAACAAAAACAGTGCAAAGGGGATCCTCAACAAGCTATAGATCAGAGGATTGAAGGTATAATAGCATTTTCAAATGTCCTGAATGAGCATTAATATCAGCTGAACTTCCTAGACCAGTGAACAAAATGAAAACTGTATTTACTTGGACAAATGGGCAGCCCTAGTAGACAGCTTTCAATTATTAGGTACTACTAGAACAGTTTCTGAATACTATTCCTTTTCCTCCTCATGTAGCCATGTAGTCTCTGTGGGACGAGGTACTGACTAGTCATAGCACTGGGCACCAAATCTGATAGAGATACTGAGTCAGTAAGTTGGTATGAAGAGGAAGATACAGGAGGTCAAACAGAAACTGAGGTGAGAAAACCAACTTTGTCAGGATCAACTTGGTGCAATGAGAATCACTTTGCCTTGATCCAGCTTCAATTTGAAAAAAAGAGCTGAGGAATGTAATGGTCCTTCTGTATGGATCCCCAATTCTGATGGAAAGCATTAGTTAAGGAGCCTGGACTGAGACACACTTAAAAGCAAAATTGATGCAATTTCTTGTCTTTTGTTTCAGACAGGCCAATAGTCTGAAAGCCCGATTCTGCAAAGATAGATCTTAGTACACTGCTCTTGAGAAATGACTTGTAATTCTGGGGGGAAATTCCTGTTGAGGTGATTGGCCTTGTGATTTTGGGCTATGGGAATGATACACTTTTTGATATAGAAATGCCAAAACTTTATCTCCTGAAAACCTGGTTAGAAGCAGGCTCCTCCCTGGTTGTTCACATAATACTTGTGGTATTGGTATCCATAAATATATGAAACACTGTGCCCCTGATGTGCCCAAAATACACTGCAGGCATTGTAAATGGCTCAAAGTTCCAGGATGCTGATATAAAGGGAGATTCCTGTCCATAAACTTTGAACCTTTGATGTTCTCAGATGTGCTGCCCAACCATTGTAGAAGCATCAGTAACTGTGATGCTGACTGGCCAAAAGGAACATCTTCACAAAATGTTAAACTGATCAGCTCATCATTCTAGGAACTCCAAAATGGACAGAAGTACCCACACTAAACCATCAAAAAAGGACAATTTTGAAGATACATCAATGTCAAGCAGCCCAGAAGACAACCAAGTGCAATCCTGTATGGTGGACCACGTCAATGCATGCAGTCACATGGACCTAACCATGACAGATAAATACAGATCATAGTTGAAGGATAAGAGCAGACACAGATGAAGAAGTGCTTAAAATTGCCATTTTGGCAGAAACACCCTCATATTTGCAGTCTAATAGGGTCCTACTGCACTCTGAACTCGTATTAATGTTGTCTTTCCCCTATTTAAAATCAGGTCCAGTGATTTGGATGCAAGAATAGAATTGTTCTGTGGATCTGCTCCTTACTAACCCAATCACGCAGGTATCAAAAGACATAAATTCTTCTTCTTCTGAGATTTTGTGTCACTATAGTCATGCATTTGGTAAACATGCATGGAGCCAAAGACAATCCATGTGAAAGTAAGTATCCAGAAGACAGAGGGCAGCAAACTAGTCGTGATTCAAAGCACAGAGTACAGTAGCCGTGTAACCATACAGAAACTCATGCATTTGATGTACCTTTTAAGATTGCAGAGATAAAGAATAGGTCATACCACATCCTAGGACTTGGTGGTTAAGGGAATACCAGGAGTAAAATCCCTTCCTCTGATTCTGCAGGGGTACCTCCCCTATAGCTGCAAAAGCACAGAGTATGAACCTACTGAAAGAACAGTATGTCATACAAGGAGTCCCTGGAAAAAAAAAAAAAAAAAACAGGTTGGGAAGGGGGAAAATGGACAGAAATTGGACGCCATAAACCAAATCCCACAGTACTTGGGTCCAAACTGTCCATGACTGTCTCCCACGAACTGTAGAAGTAAGACAAGCCTGTCTCCAAACTGTAGAGACAGGGTCAGGAATTCATGACTGGAATATTGTTCTCAATACGCAAATCTAAATGACTGCATCCTTGAAGCGGACAGAAGATGGGTTGGCTGGTTAATATAAGACATAGAAGGCCCCTTCTGAGACTTATGTCCTTTCCTGTACACATCTTGCTGCCTAGTGCAGCAGGATGACTGCTGGAAGCATCGCTGCAGGCGGTATTGCTGCTGTTGATGACCTCCATAATGACATCTCTTTATGGCTAGAGTATAAATTCCTAGGGAATGCAATTTAGCATTGGAGTCCTTAAAACAATGTAGTGTTTTCTCAGTTTTCCCAGAAAATAAAACCCATTCATCAAAAGGTAAATCCTTTATGCTCTGTTGGACTTCAGGGGTTATGCTGGCTGAAGTTCTGCTGCCACAAGATTGCAGTTGCACTGGATGCTATGATACTGGGAGAAGCATGTGCCTTGCCCAATGCTGACTTCCACGCCTGGGCCACAAGATGGCCTTCTTCCAAAACATTCTTTTACACTTTCATGGAAGATTCTGAGAAGTTGTCAGTAAAACTGGAAATAGCTCACCAATTAAAATCTTTATTAGACAACAGTGCCTGCTGTTTCACAATGTGCATTTGTAACAAGGCTGAATTACGTTTTTTTCTCCCCATCACATACACATTGTTCTTAAGATAAACTTGTATCTTCCCTGTCATAATGTGACATTTCCTGCCACTACACCTAGAGAATTATGGATTGCATGTACATAGAGGCACCTGGAAGATAATACTATCCGTACATTTTGCTGTGGATAGTACATAAACTGGGGTATGCTACAAAAGTGTGTGCAATTAGGGATGTAATAGCGTGTAACCCTTCTGCCAGGTAGTGCCAGCAGCAGCCAGGGCCGGGTTCAATATCTAGGGGTCCCTGGCTCAAGCCCCCACCCAGTAGCCTGGGAAATTCATACACCCCTGGGTGCCTCTGAGAGGCAATGCTTCTCCACTTGCAAGCACAGAGTCTGAGTGTAGAAAATAAACTTTTAATGAAAGATGAAGAGAAGTTACATGGCATTAGCTCAGAAAAATACCACAAACATAGTTCTTAACCCTCCACAAGTAACCGTCCCAGCTCAAATGGATTTAGCAATGTCCTTTGTCCCTCAGGCTCACTAGTCCAACAGTGTAAGGGTTCCATTCATCTACCCAAACTTTCTCCGTACCCCACTTCAAACGCACCACTTACAGCTTTCTCCAGTCAGTGTGGATCCTGACACATCACCCTGATGACTACATTCATTGAACCTGAGACTATGCCACCTTTGTGCTGCTCCTATGGTCTGCTTGCGCTGCCTGCCACTGCTCCTACCAGCCGCTCCTACCAGCCGCCTGCTGCCGCTCCTACCGGCTTCCTGCCGGTCGTTCCCGCCAGCGCTCTGCTGGACATCTGCCACCACTCCTACCAGCCGCCCGCCAGTCATTCCCGCCAGCCGCTCCGCTCCAGGCCTAACCAGTGACTTCAGCTCTTAGTGATTTCAGTTCTTTAGCCACCATCTAGGCTGGCAAAAGATTCCAGCTTCCACTGGACTAGTAAAAAGACTCCTGATAGAGTCTGCTTTAGGTCTATCCTTAAAACAAGGGGGAAAGAGGCAGGTTGAACCAGTCTTACAGCTCACACCTAGCAGGCATAAAGCAGGCTGGCTCAAGCCCCTTCCCCCCAACTCAGTTCACTCAACTCTGGAAGGGGGAGGCTTGTTCATCTGAGACCTCTTACAATGATGGTGTCTCTCCTGCAAGCACTGGTGTCATATTTTACAGTTCCCACATATAGGGGCAGCATGATTTATGAGCCCAAAACAGCCCAAATTAGTTACAGTACATCACATTCCACTCTAACAACCGATCCTCCATCAGCCCTGGCTGAATTGGATTTACATAACCACACCCCGGATTCCTTCCCCATGCTAGCATGAGCTGTATTTACATATCAACAGTTACTTATCTTGCAAGGCTAAACAATTTGAGTGAGCATACCCACCCCCAGGGCTGCTGGCTGATTGCAAGCTGTAGTTCAGCCCCTGCTTACAAGTGTAGTCGATTGACCGATAAGCAAAAGCTTATAGGTTAATGCTATAGACTACATGCATTTCCCCGTCTCCCCGTCCAGTAAATTTTTTAGTAGGTTGGCCAGCAGCTTGGCTCAGTTCTGGTTCATGAAGGGTCCAGGACCTACCCCTGCTAGGGCTCTGCATTTAAAGTGTATTAGGAGCTGGACAGGCAGGCAGCCTGGCTCAGTTCCCGGTTTGCACCAGATCTGGGAACTTAGACCTGCCCCCCAGAGAGGGGCTGCTGCTACCCCACACTGCTGCCTTTGTACCAGAGGCAGCAGCAGCACAGGGCAATAGTCGACTAACCAATAAGAATTCATGAGGTTACTCAGCTCTTCATTTAAATATCGGTTAACTTCCCTATGTGGCATACCATATTTCAAAAGAACTTTTTTTTATATAGAGATGTATGGATTTCTTATGAGTCAACTCAACATTAATATCCAAGACAGTAACCACCCATCTTAGGAGATCCTGATAAGACTTAAAATTCTTAAGCATAGGAGAAGAGGAAACTGGCATGAGGAAGGAAGCAGGGCCAATGGAGATTCTTGCTCCTACAAGCACAGTTCAGGTTGAACCACTACAAAGAGGGTAACTTCAGTCTCTTTCTGCAATGTAGGTGGCTGAAGAAGAGATACTATGGACAGGATTGGAGACTACCCAAGACTGAGGGCCAGGACCTTGCCTATCAAGTAATGTCCTAAGGATTACAAGGAGGCTACAGAAGACAAGTTTAGGGCATTGATGGTCAGTACACACTAGGCCAGTGCTTCTGTGCCTAGCCTACTGCAGAAGTGGTACTAACCTTGGTGCCAACAGTGATCCACAGGAGCTCTCAAATTTTTGTGAGCTGTGTTCAAAAGCAACAGTGAGGGAGAAAATGTCTTCTCTTGCTGAACCCTGGATGTCATCCAAGGGCAACACTGAAGCCACCCCTGATGAAGCAAGCAACCACCCTCATAACGACGCCAATAGGCAGGACACACTGGTAACAAGGATGATAAAGTAGTAGTAGATACCTTGAATACTCCAAGGGGCATCACACTCCCAGTTGGTATCAGAAAAGTTATCGGTACCAAAGCTCTACCTGGAATTGATCCTGTGTCATCATTACTTCCAAAGTCAGTATCTACACCAATAGACCACTTAGTACCAGCGGGGAAGCAGATCTCCAGTGTGCACTCAGAGCTCTGGGCAGACCTAACAAAGCTGCTGATGACAGAGGTAACTCTGTAACTAGATCAACTAGTGATGAGGACACAGTAGACGCCACTATGGCAGCTGAATGGCATTGAATTACGGGAGAATCAGAAATAGGGAGGCAGAGGTCTGATGCTGCCTGGGTAAGCCAATGACATAGTACAGACATCAATGTGGTCAGTTTCAGACTCCATGGACATCCCATGGGTGATACCGTAAGTGATGGTACAGAGCTAATGTCAACTTGACCAGAGAGTAGTTAGATGGCCCACCTCTATCTTACGTGCCTAAGCAATCCTTGTGCCAGCCTGCATTCCTCTTAGAAGAGAAGGAATACTCTCAGAGCTCTGGAATAGCTCTAGGTAATCTTCTGAAAACTTTTCCTCAGAAGACCAAAGGAAGAACAATTTTTCTTCCTCCTAAAAGATATTCAACTTTAGGTCTGGAACATCATCTCATGTCAGTTCACAAGTTCTCTTCAGCATAAGAAACTGTGGAGATCCCCAGTGCTGAACCAGATCCCGTGGCATGCTCCAGAAGGTGCAAAATTCTTTGCACCAATATTCTCCTTTTGAACAAATTACAGAAAGAAGCTCCTTTCTTTAATGTGCCCCTCCTCCAGGCACAATGAGGTCTCTGTGTGGGGGTCACTATTAGGGATAGCCACCACATATAATAGGCAGTGTTGAAATTGGGATGCCTTCACCACTGCCTATCTGCTAAAATTGTATAGTTTGTCTGTCTGTGAGTGTGTCTATCGGTTCAAGAACTCCTCCTAAATGGTAAGAGCTAGGACCACCAAATTTGGTGCACAGTTTCCTCTTATCATAACTTAAAGCAAGGTAAGGGCTTGGTTGTGCCAGGAAAACAGGATGTGTCCAGAATGGAATTGTGTCTCATAAAACCACACAGAAAAGAGAGTTACTCACCTTGTGCAATAAAAGAACGGTTACTTACCTGTAACTGTTGTTCTTCGAAATTCGTTGCTCATGTCCATTCGAATCAGGTGTGCGCACCGCGTGCACCGCGTCTTCGAGCATTTTCCTAGCGGTACCCGTGGCGCCGGCAGCGCCCCTGGAGTGGTGCCGCTATGGCGAACATAAGTACCCCTGCCGGCGCTCCCCCACCTCAGTTCCTTCTTGCCGGACGCTCCGACAAACGGGAGGTAGTGGGGGAATCGAATGGACATGAGCAACACATCTCGAAGAACAACAGTTACAGGTAAGTAACCGTTCTTTTCTTCTTCGAGTGGTTGCTCATGTCCATTTGAATCAGGTGACTTCCAAGCCAACCCCACTTCAAGGAGGAGGGGTCGGAGCACTCAGAAACAGAAGTCCGCGAAAGTTGAACAATTCAAAGATATTTATTCAACTAACCGAACACAGGAAAACTGCAGAAAAGTGCAATGCGTTTCTGCAACATATTTAGAATACAGAGCTGAGGACCGCAGATCCCACCCCTGCGTCCTCCCTAGCCTGCTGTGCCAGCGCATAGTGCGCCGTAAAGGTATGGAGCGACGACCACGTGGCCACCCTGCAGATTTCAGTGATTGGAACCTGCGCCCCAAAAGCTACAGAGGACGCCTGCGCCCTGGTGGAATGTGCTGTAACCCAGGGCGGGACCTTCCCGGCCAAGGCATAACACTCCCTGATACACCCTGCGACCCAACTGAACAACCTTTGGGTCGATATGGGAAGTCCTTTCATTCTGTCAGCGACAGCAATAAACAATTGTGTGGATTTACGAAAGGGCTTAGTCCTATCAATATAAAAGGCTAGCGCACGTCTAGCATCCAGGGAATGGAGCACTTGCTCCTTAGGGGAGGCGTGGGGCTTTGGAAAGAAAACCGGGAGGTAAATTTCTTGGGACAAATGGAACAGTGACACCACCTTGGGGAGAAAAGCCGGATGAGGGCGAAGCCTCACATTATTGTCAGAAAACACTAGGTAGGGCGGGTTCACAGTTAACGCCCTCAGCTCGGAGACCCTGCGAGCCAACGTAATGGCCACAATGAACGCAACCTTCATAGAAAGGTGCTTCAAAGAACACGTGGCCAGCGGCTCAAAGGGGGGGGCGACACGAGTCTAGACAACACGAGGTTAAGGTCCCACGCGGGAGAGGGGATCTAACCGAGGGATACAACTTATCCAAACCCTTAAGGAACCTTTTGACCACAGGGTCAGAAAACAGAGAAACTCCTGCCGAACCAACATGGAAGGTGGAGAGAGATGCCACATGGACTTTGATAGAGGAGGTAGAGAGGCCACTGGACCTAAGTTCAAAGAGGTAGTCCAGAATGGATGGGACAGGTGCACAGGTCGGGTGCACTCCCCTTCTGGACGCCCAAGACGAGAACCGCCGCCACTTGGCTGCGTACAACCGCCTGGTAGACGGTTTCCTACTACTTAGGAGCACCATCTGTACCTCCTGGGAACATTCCCTTTCCGGTTGGGTCAGCCACGGATAAAGCAGGCCGTCAGGTGGAAAGAGCTGAGATTCGGGTGAACCATGGTCCCCCCGTCCCAAGGTTGGGTCAGGAGATCCCGAACCGGTGGGAGCATTATAGGGTCCTTGGTGAGCATGTCCACCAGGATAGGGAACCAGAACTGTCTGGGCCACCTTGGGGCTATCAGGATGACCGTGGACCTGAAGGCCTTGACCCTAGTCAGAACCCTGGGAATTAGGGGAAACGGAGGGAAAGCATAGAGGATGCCTGCCGGCCACGGCACTGTCATGGCATCCCCCCTGGAGTGTTCCCCGAGCCCCAACAGGGAGCAATAACTCTGGTACTTGGTGTTGCGTGCCCAGGTAAACAGGTCTACTAGGAGACAACCCTACCTGTGGAAGACCTGATGAAGGGCTGAATCCTTGAGAGACCACTCGTGGGCTCCGAAGGACCTGCTCAGAGCATTGGCCAGCAAGTTCTTGCACCCTGGCAGGTACTCTGCCTGCAAAACTATGTTGTGCTCTACACGCAGGTCCCAGAGGCACAGAGCCTCGCGGCAGAGGGGAGGCGACCGGGCTCCCCCCTGCCTGTTGAGGTAAAACACAGCTGCCGTGTTGTCCAGGCACACCAGGACAGAGCGGCGAGACAGCTTCGATAGGAAGGTCTCGCAGGCTCTCCTGACAGCCCTGAGCTCCCGGACATTTATGTGCAGAGCCCGCTCTGCTGGGGACCATAGCCCTGGGTCCTGTGACACCCCAGGTGTGCTCCCCAACCCAGGTCGGAAGCATCTGTGACCAGTGTAGCGGCGGGAGGTACAGTGAAGCGGAACCCGCTGCACACCATCGCCTCCTGGGTCCACCATTGTAAGGAGGCTATCACCTCCAGTGGCACTGTGAGAACCGTGTCCCAGAGACCCCTGGTCTGGTTGAATGCCCTCGCCAACCAGGCCTGCAGAGGCCTGAGCCTCATACGAGCATGGTGTACCACATACGTACACGCTGCCATGTGTCCCAGCAGCCTCGAGCAGACCCGGGCTGTCGTGATGGGGAACCGGGTTAACTCGGAGACCAGCTCCACTATGGATAGAAACCTGGCTCTGGGAAGGAATGCTCTTGCCACCCTGGCGTCCAGGAGGGCTCCTACAAATTCGAGGTGTTGGGAGGGAGTCAACGATGACTTTTCTTCGTTTAGCATGAGTCCCAGCCTTATGAAGAGAGCCCTTGTGAGGGAAACATGGGCCTCTACTTGCTCGTAGAAGCGGCCACGATTCAGCCAGTCGTCTAGGTATGGAAAAATGTGTACCCCTTTTTTGCGGAGGAACGCCGCTACGACTGCCATGCATTTTGTAAAGACTCTGGGTGCTGTTGAAAGGCTAAATGGGAGCATTGTAAATTGGAAGTGGCATCGGGAAACAATAAAACGGAGAAACCTCCTGTGGCTGGGTCTTATCGCCACATGGAAGTAAGCGTCCTTGAGATCGAGGGTTGCGTACCAGTCTCCTAACTGTAAAACTGGGATAACAGAAGCTAGGGTTACCATTCTGAACTTGGACTTCACGACCGCCTTGTTGAGGTCCCTGAGAGCTAAGATGGGACGAACCCCACCCTTGGGTTTCGGGACAAGGAAGTATCGGGAATAAAACCCCTTGCCCTCCAGATGTGGGGGGACCCTCTCCACAGCTCCCTTTTCGAGAAGCGCCAGCACCTCTTGGCGGAGCATGCCTTCGTGAGAGGTGTCCCTGAAAAGGGACAGGGTGGGCGAGCCCAGGAAAGGGATGGTATAGCCACACCTGACTATCTTTAGGACCCAGGCGTCGTTCGTGATTCCTGCCCAGGCGTGGGCAAACCGGGATAACCTGGCCCCAAACGGGGGGCCAGGGTGGGAGGCTGGTGCGTGACCCTCTAGCATCCCATCAAAACAGGTGCTTGGACTGCTGGGAGGGACCTTGACCAGCCCCACGGGGGTTGTCCCTTCTCGGGCGGCGTCGACGACCCCTTGCGGAGGACGGGCCCGCAGCTGCCCCCGCACCCCCACTGGGAGCACGAGGACGGCGTCTCCAGTAATCCCCATGGGGGACCTGGGACTGCGTTTTCCCCTGCTGTCTGTAGGGCAGCTGACGACGCTGGGGGGCCGGCGTGTGAATCCCCAAGGACCGTAGGTTAGACCTCGTGTCCTTGAGCGTATAGAGCCTGGAGTCCGTGTGCTCCGAAAACAAGGCTTTCCCGTCAAACGGCAAGTCCTGGATCGTGGTTTGGACGTCCGGAGGTATTCCAGACACCACAGCGCATAGAATCATAGAGCTGGAAGAGACCTCAGAAGGTCATCAAGTCCAACCCCCTGCTCTAGGCAGGACCAATCCCAACTAAATCAACCCAGCCAGGCTTGGTCAAGCCGAGACTTAAACACCTCTAGGGATGGAGATTCCACTACTTCCCTAGGTAACCCATTCCAGTGCATCACTACCCTCCTAGTGAAATAGTTTTTCCTAATATCCAACCTGGACCTCTCCCACCACAACTTGAGACCATTGCTCCTTGTTCTGCCATCTGTCACTACTGAGAACAGCCTCTCTCCATCCTCTTTGGAACCTCCCTTCAGGAAGTTGATGGCTGCTATCAAATCCCCCCTCACTCTTCGCTTCTGCAGACTAAACAGACCCAACTCCCTCAGCCTCTCCTCATAAGTCATATGCTCCAGCCCCCCAATCATTTTGGTTGCTCTCTGCTGGACCCTCTCCATAACCACACCTGACGCCATGGTGTGGGCTGCAGAGTTGACCGCGTCCAGGGAAGCCTGGAGGGCCGTGCAGGCAATGGTTCTTCCCTCAGAGGTCATGGCTGCAAACTCCTGACGGGCCTCGGCAGGCAGCTTATCCTCGAACTTATCCACGGCCTGCCAAGTATTAAAAGCATAGCGGCTCAGCATCGCTTGCTGATTAGCAATGCGGAGTTGCACCCCACCAGTGGCATACACCTTACGGCCCATCAGGTCAAGGCGCTTGGGCTCCCTAGCTTTCGGGGACGGCCCCGGCTGGGGAAGCCTCTCCTTTTGGGCCGCAGCCTGGACGACCAAGGACCCGGGAATGGGCTGGGAGTACAGGTGCTCGTGTCCCGACTGGGGGACGTAATAGCGCCTCTCGACTCCCTTTAAGGTAGGGGTCAGGGTTGCCGGGATCTGCCACAGGGCATTGGTAACCTTGGTCACGGTTTTATTAAGTGGCAAAGCCAAGCGGGCGGGCGCATTGTCCGAGAGGATGTCAATCATGGGGTCCGTGTCCTCCACTACTGGCTCCACTGGGACACCCAGATTGGAGGCCAGACGCCTAAGCAGCTCCTGATGCGCCCGGTCATCCATAGTAGGCAACGCTGGTGCGGGATCCGCCAAAGCTTCATCCGGTGACGATGATGACGACGACTCCTGGACCGGTGCCGGACCCAGAGCAGGAACTGGTTGAGGCACCAGCTAGAGAGGCGGCACCGCTTGCGGAAGCAGCTCTGGTACCGAGGCCTGCGGCTCAGCAGCGGTGTCCATAGCAACCGACCTCTGGGGGGAGGGAGGGGGTCTTGACAGTGACGCCAACGGTTGCTCTCGGTGCCCCGAGGCACCGGACACCACAGAGGAGGGCACAGGCCCCTGCCACTGGTGGTAAGCCCATGGTGTCCAAAAGGGCCATTGTGGCTGAGGCGGCCAAGTCTGCTGCACCCGCGAATGATCACGCTGGTGCTGGGAACGAGATCTATGAGTCGAGGAAGCTGCCGAGGACTCCGACCTGAACGATGCCGCATCAGAATCCGATGAGTAATCAGACTCAGGCCAGGGAGGCGCAGATGACGAATGTCCTGCCGCGGATGGGGGGGCAAACCTGGCCATGGACTTGGGTTTGCCCGTGTGCACTTGATGCGGATGTTCCAGCACTGGGAAAACCGGTCCCGGTGCCGGTGCCTGCCCCTGCGCCTGTTACGGTGCCTGGTGCGGTACCGGGAGAACAGGTCCTGGTGCCGTGAGTGGAGCCGTCGACTGCGGCACCGGGAAAACCGGTCCCGGTGCCTGGAGTGGAGTCGGCGCTGGGAGAACAGATCCCAGTGCCCGGGGTGGAGCCAGCTGTGGCACCGGGAGAACTGGTCCCGGTGCCAGTTGTGGTGCTGACACGGAACATGTCTGCGGTGCCGTAGTCGGTATCGGTAGCGATACGAACCCCGAAGAAGCCGACATCACCGGCGATGGCGGTACCGGCATGACCCACAGGGTCGATGCCGGTGCCTGTGACGGTGCCGAAACGTACATCAGTGCTGAAGAGGCTGATGCTGAAGGGCCCGACGATGGTGCCGAAGGCGTCGCCGCGAGGCCAGAGTGATACGGCACAGGTGCAGCCAAGACAGGGTCTGGAAGGGGTCCCAGCACTGAGGGAGGTCAAGCCCAGTTGAGCACCGAGTGAAGCCTGGCGGCCTGCGTCGATGCCGGCACCGATACGGAGGCAAGCGGTACTGGTTCCACAGGGGACGGTCCCGCTGCATAAGTGACCGGTGCCATTCAGTCATGCCGGTGCGGAGGCGAAGCCAGTGCCAACAGGACCTCCGGCGTAGGTGATCTCGACCCTTCCGCCTCAACCGACGACGGAGGGGAGGTAGTGAGGCTAATAAGGTCATGCGCCGCCTCAAAGGTGTCCGGTGTGGAGGGGCGGTGCGAGGGTAGCTGACCTGGACTAGATGGACGTCCCGCTCGCTTACGCCGCACCGTGGTGGATGAGGACGTGCGCACCGGAGACTCGGTACCATGGTGTAGGCTCGACTTGGACTTCCAGCTCGGAGACCTACTGCGAGACGTTCTTGACCTTTTTGGTGCCAGCGAGTGAGACCGGTGCCGGGCCCTCGACACCGAGGCCTGGTCCCAAGATGGGGCATCTCGCGTGGACGCCGGTGCCAGCTGTAAAGCCGCCTCCATGAGGAGAAGTTTTAGACGAGAGTCTCTCTCCCTCTTAGTGCAGGGCTTAAAAGACTTGCAGATCTTACAAGCGTCCGTAAGATAGCCCTCACCCAGACACTTCAGACAACTGTCGTGAGGGTCTCCTTTGGGCACGAACTTTGCGCCGACAGCGCAGCCTTAAAGCCTTGCGGCCCTGGCATTCCTCACCCCCGAAGAGGGAGAAGGAAAAAACAAAGAAACACTAACTACCTAACTAATTGAACTATTCAGAACTATTTACAATACTAACAGAAACGGGAACCATTAACTGATCTAAGAGAGAGACACGCTCCAACGACCGTCACGGGCGGTAAGAAGGAACTGAGGTGGGGGAGCGCCGGCAGGGGTACTTATGCCTCGCCATGGCGGCGCCTCTCCAGGTACCGCTAGGGAAAACGCTCTGGAAGACACGGTGCATGCGGTGCGCACACCTGATTCTAATGGACATGAGCAACCACTCGAAGAAGAACGTCTGTTCTTCGAGATGTGTGTCCCCAGGGGTGCTCCATTCGAGGTGCTGGGTTCGTCCCGGTGTCGCAAACCGGAGCATCTTCATCAGCAGTAGCCCTGCCAGACCGTGCATGCGCTCCTGCTGTCTCGCGCCATTACAGCTGAGCGCGGTCCGGCTTATCAGTTTCCTCCCAACTGGAAGCGTCTGAAAAATAAAAACAGAAGCTCCGAAGGGGAGGGACGTGGAGCACCCACGGGGACACATCTCGAAGAACAGATGTTACTGCACAAGGTGAGTAACTCTCTCTTCTTTGTCGAGTAGAGTCCCCGAGGGTGCTCCACTCGAGGTGAGTACGCAGCAGTGGTCCAATGCTACTGCTGTGCTTCGGACTTATGGCCTCTGCCCTGTGGCCAGAACTGCTTGTGCCACTGCCGAATCATTCTTCAATATTTTCACGAGGGCATAGTGTCTGGCGAAGGTAAGAGCAGATGACCAAGTTGCTGCACGGCATGTCCTGCAAGGGTACACCTTTAAGGTAAGCAGTGGATGCGGCCATGCCTCTGGTGGAGTGGGAGTGAGGTCATCTCGGTAAAGGTTCATGCTGTAGGGCGTAACAATGTGTGATGCAAGAGACGATTAAGTTGGAAATATGTTGTGCAGAGAGCTGTTGGCCTTTTGAACGCTCAGCCGTGGATAGAAAAAGATGCTAAGACTTCCTGAAAGCAAGCATTCTGTCCAGGGAGAAGGCCAGCGCTCGCCTGACGTTGAGCGTATGTAGTCATGAGTCTTCTGCTGAAGAATGTGGTTTTGGATAGAATGTTGGCAGGCTTATGAGCTCGTTTATATGAAAAGGAGAATTCACCTTCGGCAGAAAGGAGGGGTGGACACTGAGCACTACTCATGCTCAGAGAATAGTGTGTACGGTGGGTCGACGGATAGAGCTGCCAATTCACTGACTTGGCGTGCTGAAGTCATTGCAAGCAGGAATGTCACCTTCATCGTGAGCATGCATAAGTCACACGTCGCAAGTGGCTCAAAGGGAGGGCGAGTCAGAGTGTCCAATACAAAGGCCAGGTCCCACGGCCCTGGTGGAATCTTGTAAGCTGGATACAGATTCCCGAGCCCCTTTAAAAACCTTTTGGTGAGCAGATGGGCTAACAGCGAATGATTGTCGATGGGAAGACGGAAGGCCGATTTTGCTGCTAGATGAACTTTAAGCGAAGCAATTGCCAACCCTGCCATCTTTAGGTGCAGAATGTAATCAAGCACCTGCTGGACAGGTAAGAACAGAGGGTCAAGATTCCTCGCCGCACACCAAGATTGGAACCGATACCATTTATATAGGTAGGTCTTGCGAGCGGTGTGGCGCCTGCTGTTTATCAGCACGTCTCTCTGCCTGAGAGCAGGTCATTTCTGGCAGTTGGAGCCAGTTAGGAGCCACGCCATCAGGTGCATGCGATGGATGTCCAGATGCACCATTGTACCGTGTTGTTGAGACAGTAAATTGGACAGCCTCGGTAGTTGTCGTGGCTGAGCCACCGACATTCTCGACAATCGTGTCAGCCAAGTCTATCGGGGCCAAAAGGGTGCTATGAAAATTACTGTTCCACCCTCCAATGTTATCTTCTCCAGCACCTTTGGAATGAGAGGAAGCGGAAGAAAAGCACAGAGCAGATGGTGACAACTCCAGTCGAGTAGGAAGGCATCCCCCAAGGAATCCGTGCCGACGCCTGCTTGCGAGCAATAACAATGGCACTTTCTATTCTGACAGTTGGTAATGAGGTCTATACTCGGGAACCCCCACAGATGGAAAAGATCGCGAACAACTTCGTTGTGTAACTCCCATTCGTGTTGGGGAAGGAAGTGTCTGCTGAGGGTTTCGGCGATGACATTGTCCTTGCCTGGAAGGTATGATGCAGTAAGAGTTATACCGTGCCGAATTGCCCAGTTCCACAGATGTATAGCCTCTGCGCAAAGGGGGCGTGAGCGTGTGCCGCTCTGCCTGTTGATATAGTAAACTGTGCATATATTGTCAGTGAGAATCTGAATCGTAAGACCTCAGATCATGTGGAGGAAGTGCTTGCAGGCGTTGAATACAGCTCGCAACTCGAGGAAGTTTATGTGCTGTAGGGATTCCTGGGGTGTCCAGAGCCCCTGAACCCAATGCTCTTGCAGATGGTCACCCCAACCGATCAAGGAAGTGTCCATTGTGATCTGCATTGAGGGCTTCTGTCCGTGAAAGGGGACCCTGCTAGCAAATTTTGGGGGCTATCCCACCATGCTAGCAAAGTCCTGACATGCTTGGGAATAGAGACTGTTCTGTTTGTGCCGTGTACACCCAGTGTGTAAACAGTGAATAGGCAGTGCTGGAGGCTGTGCAGGTGAAGTCTTGCATGTGATGCCACATATGTGGTGGCGGCCATATGCCCGAGCAGCTGTAGGCAGGTAAGTATGCGGGATTTGGGAGCAGTTGACACAGTCTGAACCAAATCTCGGATCAATTCAAATCTCCTTGTGGGTAAGTATACCCTTGCATTCAGTGCATCGAGCCTCGCGCCGATGAATTCTAGGTCGTGATTCGGTGTCAAGGACGACTTCTCGAAGTTGATTATGAGCCCCAAAGCCTTGAACACTGCCGTGGTAATGGCAACTGCCCGTATAGCCTCGTCGAGGGTAGGGGCCTTTAATAGGCAGTCGTCGAGATACGGGCCACCACTGCCAGGGTCTTGGAAAACACTCGTGGCACTGCTGAAAGACCGAAGGGTAACACCCGATATTGGTAATGTTCTGCGCCCACTACAAAACAAAGGAATCGCCTGTGGGCCGGATGAATTGTTATATGATAATAGGCGTCCTGCAGGTCGAGGGATGTGAACCAATCCCCTTTGTCGAGAGCTGGGATGATAGAGGCTAACGTAACCATCTTGAATTTCTGTTTCCGCAGGCGACAGTTGAGCCAACGTAGGTCCAGGATAGGTCTCCAACCACCTGACTTCTTCTAGGTGAGGAAGTACAGAGAGTAAAAACCTTTCCCTCGGAACTGAATGGGTAGCCTCTCCGCTGCCCCTATGGTAAGTAGACGAGAAACCTTTCTGTAGAAGAGTCTCGTGAGAGGGGTCCCTGAAAAGGGACAGGGAGGGGGGAAGGACTGATTTGAAAGGAATGGCATATCCTGAAGCGACTGTCATTGACCCAACGGTCGGTGTAAATCAGAGACCAACGGTGTTGATAAGAATAAACCGATGATGGAATAAAGCTTGCGGATTGTGTAGAGCCTCCATCAAAGGGGTGATGCGCAGTCCCTCGACCGACACGTCAAACTTGCTGCCGCCCCTGCTGGTGGCCGGGTGACTTGTTACGTTGTTGTTGTCATTTATGTTGGCACTGTCTTGGCCTCTGTTGCTTGTATGATCTGGGACGGAATGTCGAGTAAGAGAAAGGCCTCTGTTATAGGGCGTATATCTCTTGCGCTTATACGGAGGCGTGTATATCCCCAGCGTTCTCAACGTCATGCAGGAGTCTTTGCCCGAGTGGAACACCTGATCGGTGGATTGAGCAAACAGTGACTGGCGATCAAAAGGTAAGTCTTTTACCTTGTTTAATAGATCTTTTGGGGCAATGGCTTGATGTAACCAAGACGCACAACGCATGACTACAGCAACAGCTGTGGCTCTAGCCGCTGCGTCGGCTGTGTCAAGTGCGATCTGCAGCGCTGTTCGAGCTGTTGTGTAGCCCTCCTGTATTACCGCTTTTAAAATTTAACACTTAGAGTCCGGTAAATGTTCTAAAAGAGGGACTAATTTTGAATAATTGTCAAAATTGTGATTTGTGAGGGGAGCTGCGTAATTACACATTCGGAGAGCTGAAGTGGTGGAAAAGTACACTTTTCTGCCTAAAATGTCTAGGCACTTAGCCTCTTGTCATTTGTGGTGTTTTTAGTTTGCGTCATCTTGGATCTTGTTGTGCGGCGTTCCATGACGAGGGAATTGGGCTGGGGGTGAGTAAACAAGAACTCCATACCCTTCTGGCTTATAAAGTATTTCTTATCCGATCTTTTATTGGTTGGTAAGGAAGTAGCTGGAGTCTGCCAGATACCACTGGCAATCTCCAAAATAGCCTCATCAAAGGGGAGCGCCAGTTTCGATTTTTGTGAAGGTTGTAAGTTCTTCAGCAAAGGGTGTTGCTTTTGCTGTACATCCATAGTTTGAATGCCCTGAGATTGAGCAACCCTTTTCAAGAGCTCCTGAAATTGCTTATGGTCTTGTCGGCGATAACTCTCCAGGGAAGACTGCATTGTCCGGCGACGAGGATGAGTGATTGGCAGGAGAATCAGGGCTCCGTGGTTCCCTGCTTGGGGTGTGATTGTCCTCTTGTTCGCCGTGGTTAGGAACTGAGGTAGTGTCTGCCGCAGGTGCTGGTGGAGCTGCAGGAGGGGGTACACGAAGTGGAGATGCCGGGCAACTGGACCGCGGAGATCGCAAATGTGGATATCGTCTGCTATGAGAGGAACGATGGTCATATCTCAGATGGTGAGTCGGGGAGCGTCTTGGAGAGTATCCTCTGCGTGCTCCGTATTGACGTGACTATCCTGAGGGTCTTGAGGATCTTGGTGAAATAGATCTGATAGAATAACGAGATCGAGATCAAGAATAGTGACATTGGTAGTATTGCCGTGACGGCGAACGACGAGGTGACCTATAGTAGTGGTCTCTGGTGGAGGCTTAACGAGGAGCGTGGTGACGGCTGCCCGAGTAAGACTAAGCTGGTGACAAGGGTCCTGGAAAGAACACAGCTCGTTCTGGGGTGAGAAGGTGTCCAAACATGTCCTGATTTATGTTGTGCCTTGGTTGGCACCAAACAATTGACAGGGGAAGACGGTGCCGTTTGTAGTGGACTGGCCAGTAATGAAGCAGCCTCGATTGAACACCTGCTATGCGGGCGAATCAGCGGTGCCGCAGGAGCTGACAGCTGTATCGGTGCCGGAGGAGGCTGTGCTGGTGCAGAGCTGCGCAGTGCCGATGCCTGCCTGCGGCGCTGGTGCCAGTACCAGTCCTTGCGGCACCGTGGAGAGCATGGTTAAAGCCGCCGGCACTGCAGCTGTAGTTGCCGGCAAGGCTGCGGTCGTCTGTGCATGCGCCGCATAAGCCAGTGCCGGTGCCGCCATTGCCGGCTTCAGAGTGGCCATTGGAGCCGTTGCCGGTGCTGACTCCACCCGCAGCCCTTTGTAAGGAGACGGTATCGGGTCTTTGGGGTGGGCAAGGCTTGGAGCCGAAGCACTGTAGCCCTTGCCCGCCTTCTCAGCGGGGTGCCTCGGCAACGTGCCAGAGGTGCCCGGTCTGTCCCCCACACTCACTCTCTCTGAGGGTCTAGCCGGCTTGTGGAGAGGCTCCTTAGTGAGTGAACGAGCTTCATGAGTCTCCGAGGCAGCAGAGGACGGCTCGTTCACGTCGGGAGTCTGGAGGGCTTTATTAATAAAATCACCCTCAGCCTCATTTCACGATCGCGCCTGGCGCGCGCTGTCAGTTTCATGCAGTGGGAGCACTTCAATAGGATGTGCCCGTCCCCTAGACATTTGATGCACCATGAATGTCCATCGGGTGCAGGCATGGCATCCTGGCACGGTGTACATTTCTTGAAACCAGGCATGGTCCTCTTCTCTGTAACTATTAACAACTATACTAACACTAATGAACTGTCAAGTGACAAAACTAAATTCTCTAAAGTAAACTCCCTTTCCCTCAGGCTGGAGAGGGAGCACGTCCTAACTTCGTCTGCGGCTGCGAACGATTGAAAGGAAACTGAGAAGCCAGACCGCGCTCAGCTGTAACAGCGCGAGACAGCAGGAGCGCATGCGCGGTCCGGCAGGGCTACTGCTGATGAAGAATCTCCAGTTTGCAGCGCCAGGACGAGCCCAGCACCTTGAGTGGAGCACCCTCAGAGACACTACTCCCCAACGAAGAAGAGACAGAAGAAGAGACAGAATCACCAGGCATGTGAAAGGGGCTAGCTGGGGGCACACCACCCCCCTGCTCCATTCCAGGAGTACTCCAACCCCAAGCCTCCCATCCTTTTGATGCCCTTTAGGGAAGCTCAGGGTGTGTGTCTGAAGCACCCCCCCAAATTTGTTCAAGGACACATACAAGCATACAGAAAAAGAGACAAAATCAATGTGTAGGTGAAAGGGGTTGCCTGGGGGCGTGTCTCCCTTCTGGGATTGTTCCAGCCCCTAGCCTCCCACTCCCCAGGGAGGTTGGGGAAGGGCTGAAGCTCTCTCCCCAATATATATGGGAATGTTGCTGTCTGTTCCCCTTTGTCAGGGAGTGAAAGTGTATTTTGCAGAATACCTCATTGTGACCGGGGAGCACAGGGGGCAGGTGAACCTGCATCTTCTCCAGTGGGGAGACATGCACTCTTCCTCCAGCTATGCCCGCTGGAGCTGCTGTGGCCATGAAGAGGTGCTTCTCACCTCTCCCCCAGCTGCTGTGGTGAGAGAGGGCTGGGGTAAGTCCTCTTTCTCTGGGGAAGCCTGCACACTGAACGCCTCATTCCCAGCCCCCCACCCCCAGAGCAATAATTTAAATGAAGCATATATATTTTCATGTTATTTTCCCAAAACAAAAATTATCAAAGTAATGCCAGGTAAATCTTCTAGTGATAACTAAACCTAAAGGTATTACACCAGGGCTTGACAAATGGCAGCGAAAGCCGCTCGCCAGCCCCGCACTGCGCATGCGCAAGAGCCGCATTGCGCATGCCGCCGATAAACAGGCCATGCGGCTGAAATCTACTCGCCTCAGGCAAGTAGATTCTATAGTTTGTCGAGCCCTGGGTATTACTATAACTAACTATAATTAATTGCTTACTAACTATACACAGCAATATCCCAAAATACTGTCTCACAGACTGTTCAGTAAAATACCACACTGAAAGCTCCAACTCAAGTCATGGTCACTGAGAAGAATTGAGAGGTGTTAGGGATGGAACTGCCCTTAATTAACTATGGCAGGAGCTATGGGCCACAGGACTCAAGGGCCACCCACATTAGTATTATGAAGAAAATTTCTGACTTCAGTTCACAGAGCATGCACACACATATCTGGAATACATATATGCAATCTTTCAAAGAATTAGGAACATCATGAGACACTTAAATTGGTGACTGGCTACAGTGAGACACTGGCCTGAAGGAAGGCCCAGACTGACTTGGGAGAAAAGACCAGGGATCCATCCCCAGAAACTAGTGATCCATACTCTGAAGGAGATGGCTAAAGAAGTCAATGAAAATGATCAAGACCAAGAACTCATACAGACCAGAACTTGGATGGAAAACAGAAAAAGCAACCAAAAATTAAGGGGAGCGCTAAAAAGGCTAGCCATGATAAACAGATTATATTCATACATTCAAATTAAGAAACATTAAGCAACTCACTTTCCTGGTCATCTTCCATGATTTCTTCAATTATGACATCAGGACCAGACATCATTTGGGGTAAAGTCAGAATACTTTTTTGAGAGGGTGTGGTAATTAGTTTGTAAAGCTGGAAATTTTTTACTTCTGGATGCACATCAAATTCTTGTGGTATAAGAGTCTCTCCTTCATTATCTCTGACAAGTGTTGTACATTTATTTGTATCTACCGACAAATAAGTGTTACTGTCTGATACTTCTCCCTGATTCTTGAGCATGAGAATGCATTGTCCATCACCTCCAGGGCAATATCTATTTGGAGAAATATATTAACATATTCAGGTTTCATTTCACAGAATAGTAGCAGTAAACCAGAATTTTGATTTTCAACAATCATGATTACATGAAAAGACATGAGGACTTATTCTCAAGAATCAAAATTAATATTTTTTGTATAAAAAATTTTATATATATATATATATATATATATATATATATATATATATATATATATATAAAAAGCCATCTTCCAAAAGTTCAAGATACCTATATCATCCACTAAAGGTTCAAAACAATGTGAAGCAATGAAACAATTTTCTCAAGAAAAAATAAGGAAGAAATCCTCTTCATGCCAACTACTGGTACCTAACAAACAAATCCCTATAATCTTATGCTCAACACAGTCTTACTCCTCCAAAAAGCTATGAAATACAGAGCTATGCTTATATTGCAGCATGCCCCAACATCAATAGCTCTTCAGACTGGAACAAATCCTAAAATCTCTACCCTTTGAAGAAGATGATTGCTATCCTCAGAAAAGACCATTTTCTTTTTCCGTTAACTGGTGATCTTCAAGATGTGTTGCTCATGTCCATTCCATATTATTTGTGTGTGCTTGCCACAATCACTGGCGCTGGACATTTTTTCTCTTAGCAGTATTCATAGGCGACTGTCTCTGGCACTACTTAGTGTGGCGCCCTCACAGCATGGTATAAAGGGTACCACCAGCTTCCCCCATCCTCAGTTCCTTCTTGCCAGAAACTTCAACACTGGGGAAGGACTGCAGGTCATAAGAAGGATATGAGCAACACATCCTGAACCCCAGTTATGGAAAAAAAAGTAAGAGGAAGTTACTCACCTTGGTGCAGTAACAACGGTTCTTCAAGGTGTGTGTCCTGGTGGGACCTCCACTGTAGGTGTCAGGTCATCCTGGCGCCACAGATCAGAGTTTTCTTAAGCAGTGGTCAGCCGGATAGCGCATGCACAGCATACGCCTCATGCTGTTCGTGGTCTTTTGATCTCTTGCGCGGTCTGGCTCCTGCCAGTTCCTCGAGCCCGCCCCAGTATCTGGAAGACAGTAAGGAAAAAGAATCCAAGACAGGGAGGAGGGCCGGTAGTGGAGCACCCATGGGGACACACATCTCAAAGAACCATCATTACTGCCCCAAGGTGAGTAACTTCCTCTTCTTCTTCGAGTGGTGTCCCCTTAGGTGCTCCACTGTAGGTGAATGCGTAGCAGTACTCAGTTATAAGTGGTAAGTGGGCCTAGGATTTATGGTTTGACAGCAGTCGATAGGACCATGGAGGCCACAATAGTGTCTTTTGCTTGAGCCTGCAAGATTGCATAGGGCTTCATAAAAGTGTCATTGGTGGACCATGTAGCCACACTGCAGATGTCCTTGAGGGGAACCTGGTGAAGAAATGCTGTAGAAGTCGCCACCACCCTTGTCGAGTGTGCTCTAGGTGTTTGAGGTAGCGGTTTATTCCTTAACATATAACATTGTATAATGCAGGAGACTATGAGTTGGAGATGCGTTGTGATGATAGCGGATATCCCTTACTGCATTCCGCTGTAGAAATGAGCAGACGATCACTTGCAGGAAGATCGGGTCCTTTCTATCTAGAATGCAAGAGCTCTGCATACATCCAATGAATGAGATATTGCAGCCTTAGTAGTTGAGTGTGGCTTAGGGTAGAAAGAAGGGAGTACAATGAGTTCCCTTATGTGAAAGTCAGAACAAACCTTAGGAACAAAGGAAGGATGTGGACGTAGTACTACATTGTCTATTAAAAATAGGGTATGGTGGAACCGCTATTAAGGCTGCCAACTTACCGACTCTGTGAGCAGAAGTGATTGCCAGCAGAAAAAAATACCTTTAGTGTCATCACAGAGAGTGGACAAGTACCTAGAGGTTTGAAGGGTACCCAGGTAAGAGTGTCCAGAACCATTTCTAAGTTTCATGATTGTGGTGGTAGCCTGCGTGGTGGGTATAGGTTGGAAAGGCCCTTTATAAATCTCTTTGTGATGGGGTGAGTGAAAAGTGACCACCCCTCAACTGGTTGGTGCAAGGCAATGATCACTGATAGATGCACCTTTAAAGAGGAAAAGGATAATCCAGTGTCCTTGAGGGACAGTACGTAGTACAAAACTGTATGTAATGGTGCTGTTCTGGGGTCTAAATGCTGGTTAGAGCCCCAAGAGAGGAATCTACGCCACTTATCTTCAAAAGTGGTTCGGGTGGATTGTTTTCTGCTGGGTAACAGTACATGTTTTACTTGGTTCGAGCACTGTAGTTGTTCCTGGTGGAACCAACAATGAGCCATGCTGTTAGGCAGAGAAAATGTGGCTGCGGGTGAAGTAAGGATCCCCTGTTCTGAGTTAGAAGATCGTGCTGAATCGGAAGGTGGTAAGGAGGCTGAAGAGACATCAGATTCAGACAAGGAAACCATATCTGTCATGCCCAAAATGGTGCTATGAGAATAACTGTAGCTCTGTCTCTGGCAATCTTTTCCAACACCTTGGGAATGAGTGGGATAGGGGGAACGCGTATGATAGGGACCCTTCCAACTGAGAAAGAATGCGTCTCCTAGAGACTCAGGAGCAGTAACGGTGACACTTCTTGTTTATGTAGCAAGCGAATAAGTCGATTTCTGATGTACTCCATCTTTGGAAGATGGATCGGAGGACCAGAGAGTGTAGTTCCCATTCATGTCTGTTGTGATATTGTTTACTCCTGATAAGTATGAAGCTACAAGGGTAATTTTGTTTCGTATGCACCAGTTACATAATCGAACCGCCTCTTTACATAAAGCATGAGAACAGGCACCTCCCTGGCAATTTAGGTAGTATATCGTTGATATGTTGTCGGTCAATAGTCTGACATTTTTTGCCTTGAATGTGTGTAACGAAATGCTTGCATGCATTGAACACAGCTCTGAGTTCTAATAAATTGATATGTAAAGTAGTCTCTTGTGTGGTCCATCGTCCTTGTATTGACATGGCACTCATGTGGGCTCCCCATCTGATGAGGGACGCATCATTAGTTACATGTACAGACGGTTGGTTTCAATGAAATGGTACACCTGCTAGAAGACTGCAGGGATTGGTCCCCATGTAAGAGAGTTTAAGACATGAAGTGGAGGGGAGACCAGTCTCTGCACTTGTCTCTTGTGATGGTCGTATACGGTCACAAGCCAGTGCTGAAAACATCAAAGATGTAAACTGGCATGATCGACCACATAGGTTGTAGCTGCCATGTGACCCATAAGCTCGAGACAGGTAAGTATGGGAACTGTGGGGCTGAGAGTAACAATAGTAACCAGTTCTTGGATGCTTAGACTCTTTGCATGGGGAGGTATGTTCTCGCAGATATGGAATCTAGCTTGGCACCTATGAATTCTAGAGTTCGTGTAGGTTGTAGCATTGACTTCTGTGCATTGAGTATAAGACCCAAGAGATTGAATGTTTGCCTGGTTGTTGCCACCATTCACTGTGTCTCCCCTTCTGATAGACCTTTTACCAGACAATTGTCAAGGCATGGAAAAATAATCACGGCTTGTCTGAGAAGGTAGGCAGCGACAACAGCTAACGTCTTTGAAAACGTCCCCGGTGCCAATGAAAGGCTGAATGGCAGTACTCAGTATTGGTAGTGATCTGTACCCACCACAAAAAGTAGGAACCATCTGTGTGCGGGGTAAATAGTTCTGTGAAAATAGGCAACCTGCAGGTCGAGGGCTGCAAACCAATCTCCTTTCTCTAAAGCTGGGATTATTGAAGTGAGGGTAACCATTTTGAATCGTTGCTTTTGAAGATACCAATTCAATTTGAGGAGATCCAAAATAGGCCGCCATCCTCCCATCTTTTTTTGGTGTGAGAAAGTAACGGGAGTAGAAACCCTTGCACTATTTCCACTGCTCCTAAACTGAGTAGTTGCTGTACCTCTTGTTTTAATAGGTCTTCATGAGAGGGGTCCCTGAAGAGGGATGGGGGGGGGGGGCGAAGCAAGGTAAAGGGGATGGTGTACCCTGATATTATATTGAGGACCCAACTGTCCGATGCTATGGCCACCCAGTGATGACAAAAAAGACCTCAGACGGTGGTGGAAGGCCAGAGGAATGTGTGATGTTTCATGCAAGATGGGGAGATTTTGCAGATCCTCAACCAACAGGTCAAACCTGTTGCTTGTTCGCCTGTTTGCTGGTATTGCAAACGCCCTGTAGGCATTTCCTCTGTGGGTGTCGTTTGCTCCTTGATTGATCAAAAAAGCATTGTTGGTATCTGGAGTAGGAGAACTCACACTCCATATCAAAAGCAGCGGATTGTTTACAGCAGAATGGGGGAGTATACATTCCAAGTTGTATGCAATGTTGTTCTCTAGAGTCTGCTGGAATGCAGTACATCGTCCGTCTTCTCATCAAATAATTTTTTTCTTGGCAAAAGAGAGATCTTCTGCCTTTGACTGAAGCTCACGAGGGAACCCCACAGATTGCAACCAGGAGGCTCTCCTCATAACTAGTGATGTTGCAGTAGCTCTGACGGCCGTGTCAGCAACGTCTAGTGCTATTTGGAGTGCTGTTTGGAGGAGGCATAGCTCTCCTGAACTATGGCTTTTAATACAGGTCTTTTAGAGTCCGGCAGATGTTCTAAGAGAGAGGTCAACTTTGTGTACTTATCAAAGTTATGATTGGAGAGTAGCACTGCATAGTTTTCTATACTCAGGAGTAAGGTGGCCGAAGAATAAAGCTCTCCCCCAAAGAGATCCATATGTTTATTATCCTTACCTGTTGTGTTTTTATATTGTGGTAATTTGGCTTTGTGTTGAGCAGCGTCAACGACTAACGAATTTGGTTGAGGGTGGGAAAATAAGAAATAAGTTCCCTTTGGAAGGACAAAATATCATTTGTCAACTCTTTTGTTAGTTGGAGTTGCTGAAGCAGGGGTCTGCTATATCTCATCGGCAGCCTCCATGATGGCATCATCTATGGGGATTGCAACTTTTCCCTGTTGTGAGGGCTGGAGGTTCTTCAGGAGCTTGTGTTGTTTCTCAGATACCTCAGTTAATGTGATGTCCTGAGATGCAGCCACCCTTTTGGAAAAGCTCCTGAAACTGCCTCAGGTTGTCAGGAGGGGACTGGTCACCAGGTATGACCACTTTGTCAGGGGATGACAACGACTGATTGGTCGGTGATATGTCTGGTGGGTGCTCTGCGGCCTCGCAGAGTTGACCTTCCTCCAGTTCTAAATGATGAGCTGTAGAGGGTGCATTAGGTGGTGACACTGCTACTCACTGACTATGTGAGGGTTGCGAGGAAGCTGAGAGAGCACGGGAGATTGGGTGACTGTGGCAGCAAGGATAGTTGTATTCAGAATGATTATAGCAATGATGGGTTGAGTCATGCCGAGAATGATGTCTCTAGCATGTCGGACTATGTCATCTGTGGTAAAATCGGACTGGTGAAATGTGCCGAGATGATATACTGCTTCTATAGTACACCAGATGATGTGGCGGTAGGCGTGGGGAATGGGGTGAGCGTGGTGATCCCCTTGAAGGAGGAGGAGGAGAATGAGGGGATGGTGATAAACGGTACCTAGGTGCATGGTGCCTAGCTTGTTCACGTGGGATGCGACCCCTGTCATCTGTTGTTATTTGAGGAGAATATGGAAGAGGTGGAGCGGAAGACGGTGCCAGTGAGAACATCAGCGGTTCCAGACTCACTGATCTGACGGAGGCAGATTTATGAGGTACTTTCTTTGGCGCCAGAGGGCTGGACAAGGCATATGGTGCCGAAGATGCTCATGCTAAGCTGGTCGGTGCTGAGGTTGTCGGCATGTGTGTAGCCGTCGAAAAGGTCATCAGTATGTTTGTTGACAGCTCCGACGCAGAAGGTGCCGATGTTGTCGGTCCCGCCGTACACATTACAATGGTTGACAGCACTGTTGCAGATTTTTGTTATGATTTAGGCTCCAAAAGTGACTTATGTTTGGGCGCCACTGAGCCTGACATGCCAGGCTTATCACCGACACTCGCACTGAAAGTATAAACCAAGCTTGCAAGGCTCTTTTTCGAGCTGGAGCCGGCAATGGCGAAAGAGCCTTTCTTTTCTCTGCTCTAGGAGACTGTGGAGTGTAAGATGTATGAGAATGCTCCGGCGGCTGAAGCGCTTTGTCAAATAAAATCATTTTTAATCTCATCTCCCTGTCCTTACCTGCCCAAACACTAGACACATTTTTTAGGTGCATGGGCCTCGTCAAGGCACTTGATACCCTTGGCATGACCGTCCGAAGCTGGCATGGCGTCACCGCATGTGGCACACTTCTTAAAGCTGGGAGAGCCCGGCATGGCTAATTGCACAACATACTAACTTTTTTTCTTTTAAAATAATAAAACAAACTATAACAACTAGAACTATAAAAACTGTAACTCTAACTACAAGACTAAACAAC
This sequence comes from Rafetus swinhoei, assembly GCA_019425775.1. Taxonomy (NCBI): domain Eukaryota; kingdom Metazoa; phylum Chordata; order Testudines; family Trionychidae; genus Rafetus; species Rafetus swinhoei. The sequence continues at coordinate 43,802,534 of CM033437.1, read as the reverse complement.
TAACTATTCTATTCCTGACAGGATTTCTCTGAGGAGAAAAGGCTCGCTCCATTTGTGACTGCATGTGGCGAAGAAGGAACTGGCGGGAGTTAGACTGCGCGAGAGATCAAAAGAGCGTGAAGGACGCAAGGCGCATGCCACGCATGCACAGTCCAGATGAACACTGCTCAAGAAAACTCTGATCTGGGGCACCGAGACGACCCGACACCTACAGTGGAACACCCACGGGGACACCACTCGAAGAAGAAACAACAGTTGCCTGGTGTTCTTCAAGATGTGTTCCTCAGGTCCATTCAATGTAGATGTATATACTCACCACATGCACCAGTGCTACAAGATTTTTCCTTAGCAGTATTCATAGAAGAGCTGGTTTGGACGCCCCCAGGAGTGGCATGCACATACCGTGCAATACAGAGTGCCTCCCCCTCCCCCCTCAAGTTCCTTCTTGCTGGAAAATTCCAACAGTGCAGAAGGAGGGCTAGATGTTGAATGGACATGAGCAACATATCTCAAAGAACACTAGTTATGGAAACAGGTAAACTGTCTTTTCTTCAAGTGATTGCTCATGTCCATTCAACAAGGTGACTGCAAGCAGTATGTCCAGAGGTGGGAGGAGTTCACTGGCATACTGACTGCCAACACAGCCACTCTGAAGGCCGCATCCTCTCAGGATTGTTGTATCAGGGTGTAGTGGTGGTAAAAATGTGCATTGAAGAACAGCGTTCCAGTGTCCAACATTGGAACATTGGTGAGGAATGTCATCAAGGAGGCTTTCACTCTGGTTGACTGACTACTGAGGAGAGGAGGAGCTTGAGCACTTGCCAGCTGATAGCATGTCTAAATGCAGGAGTTATCCAAATAAAAACACAGTGTGTGGATACTGGGAGCCCTTTCATTTGTTCAGCATAGGAGACAAAGAGCTGGGGCAGCTTTGTTCTGTCAATGTAGAACAGGAGATCTCTGCAAATATCCAGGGCATGCAGTCCCCCTCCTCGGTGGTCACATGAGGCTTTGTGGAGAAGACTGGGAGGAAGATATCCTAACCCATGTGAAAAGCAGAGACCACCTTATGTAGGAAGGCAGGGTGTGGCTGGTGCTGCACCTTGTCGTATCAACAGGCCAAGGTGGTGACAAAAAGCGGAGCAGAAGATCCACATGCATATTGTCCTTGCAGAAGGAGTTGCTCTTGATGAGCCAATAATCCAGGAAAGGACAGATCTGCATCCCTTTTTTCCTGAAGTGGGTGGCCACCACTGACGCAACAGCCAAACTGAGTCAGACCAAAAGTCCATTTAGCCCAGTATGCTGTCTTCTGACAGTGGCCAACGCCAGGTGCCCAGAAGGAATGAACAGAACAGATAATCAAGTGATCCATCCCGTTGCCCATTTCCAGCTTCTGACAAACAGAAGCTAGGGACACCATTCCTGCCCATCCTGGCTAATAGTCTCTGATGGACGTATCTGCCATGAAAATATCTCGGTCTTTTTTGAACCCTGTTAATGTCCTGGCCTTCAGAACATCCTCTGGCAAGGAGATCCACAGATTGACTGTGCACTGTGTGAATACTTCCTTTTTTTGTTTATTTTAAACCTGCTACTTATTAATTTTGTGTAGTGATCTCTAGTTCTTATGATATGGGAATAAGTAAATAACTTTGTATTCAAATTTTCCACACCAGTCTTGATTTTATAGACCTCTATCATCTTCCCCCTTAGCTGTCTTTTCCAAGCTGAAAAGTCCTAATCTTGTTACTCCCTCCTCCTATCGAAGCTGTTCTATATGCCTAATTATTTTTGTTGCTCTTTTCTGAACTTTTTCCAATGCCAAGATATCTTGAGATAAGGCAAACACATTTGCACACACTATTCCATTTGTGGGCGTAACATGGATTTACATAGAGGCATTATGATATTCTCCATCTTATTCTCTATCCCTTTCTTCATGGTTCCTAATGTTGTTTGCCTTTTTGCTTCACTTGAGTGGAGTTTTCAGACTCCAAGATCTCTCTTGAGCGGTAATAACTAATTTAGTCTCCATCATTTTATACGTATAGTTGGGATTATGTTTTCCAATATGCATTACTTTGCATTTAGTGACATTAAAATTCATCTACCATTTTGTTGCCCAGTCACCTAGTTTTGTGAGATCCTTTTCAAGCTCTTCAATCTGCTTTTGACTTTACTATTACTATTTACAATTTAGTTTCAGCTGCAAGTTTTGACACCTCACTGTTTACCTATTTCTCCAGACTATTTCTGAATACACTGAATAGGATTGTTCCCAGTACAAACTGACTACTCTCCATTCTGAAAACTAACATACATTTGGTAAAAATCCAAAGGGCCCTGGCAAGGCCCAAATGGGAGGACCGCAAACTGGGAGTGGTTCACCCTAAAACAGGAACCTCAGGAAGCACCTGTGACTCTCAAAAATGGCAACATGGAAGAATGCATCCTTTAGATCAGGGGTTCCCAAACTTTTTGATCCTGGGGACCAGTAAATCCATTCACGAGCTTTTGGAGGATCAGTAACATTTATTTGAATATTCATATATTCATTCAGCAAATGATGAATATGCAAATAAATTGTTTCTGGTCCTCCCAAAGCCCCCAGTGCCAACTTTAGCCCACAGAAGTCAGTCAGGGCCACACAAGTGAAATAAAAAAAAACACAACCCCTCCAAACCCCTCAAACCTCACTAATGTGGCCCCAACTGTACTTGTGGGTGCTGGGACAGAGTTCTGGGAAAGGGTGCCAATGAGTGCTGGGGCAGGGGACAGGGTGCTTGCAGGTGCTGGGGCAGGGTACTTGTGGGGGTCTGGGGGGGGGGGGAGGCAGGGACTGATACCTGGGGATCCTGTAGCTGCCAAGGCCCAAAAAGTGCACGGGCTGCTCCCCCGTCCCCCAAACAGTGGCGCAGTACCTGACACACTGGTCCGTTGCACGCCTGATGCCTTCCTGCGCAGGGGGGAGTCCCAGACCGCGCCAGACCCAACCGCTCGGGCAGCGTGCGCCTTGCTCCTCCGCTCCCCACGGCAGCACACTCCGCCTGAGCAGCTGGAGCTGGCACACTGGGGACTTTATTCCCCTGCTGCCTTCCCATGCGGGGAGAGAGGGAGTCCCGGACGACGCCTGTTCCAACCACTCCCCACAGCAGCACGCACCGTCCGAGCAGCTGGAGCCGGCGCAGTCCCGGATCCCCATCCACTCCCCCACACACAGGAAGGCAGCAGGGGAACAAAGTCCTCAGCGTGCGATGGACCAGCCTTTTAGGTACTGCGCCAGCTGTTGGGGCAGGGGGGAGAGCAGCCCGCACACTTCCGGGACTTGGCGTGCAGCTGCAGAACTGCCCCCCCGACCCCACAGGAAGCCTGCACTACCTCTGTTGACATTGGGAGTTCAGCGCGGCATTCATCTTGGGGGTTGCAGGCAGTGAGGCAGGCTCACAAAAATTTTTCTGAGGCCCGGTATTTTTTTTCCTAAGGATGGGTACTGGGCCACGGACCACAGTTTGGGAAATGCTGCTTTAGATTGAGGGTGGCGTTCCAATCTCCCAGATCCAGGGAAGAGATGATGGAAGCCTGGGACACCATATGAACTAGAGCCTCACCAGGTAACAGTTCAGGTCACACAAGTCCAGAATGGGCTGGAGGCACCACCCCTACTCCCCTCCCACCCCGGCCCGGGATCAAGAAATAGTGGGAATAAAACACTTGGTTCCTGTAGCAATGCGGAAGTCCATTGCCCCAAGTCTGAGCAACCCCTCAACTTCCTGCAGGAGTGTCTCATGATAGCTGGAACATACAACCCTGTTCTACCAGGCTGAGGACCCAGAGGTCCATAGTTAGAGTGCTAGGCTGGGAAGAAAGGGTGGTCCTGGTGGGAGAAGATCAAAGGGAAAGGACACGGCAGTCTGAGAGGTACGTCAGCCATTTACCCTCAAAAGCAACACTTAGAGGCAACTTTAGGACAGTAGAAGCTGGGTTGTGCAGAAGTGTGAGACTTGGACTCTCTCTTCCTGATCCCCTTACATTTGTTCTGCCTGAGTCCATACGAGGTTGGGAAGGCTGAGCATACTGGGTTTGAGGCTTAAATTTCTTACACGCCAACTCAGGGACATACAGACGGAGGGTATTAAAGGAATCCTTCCACCCATGTAGCTTAATGTCTGTCAACTCTGCAAACAGGGCTGCCCCATTGAAGGGGAGATGCTGCAGAGATTGTTGCACTTTGGGAGAGAGGCAGAGAGAAGCAGCCTGGACGCCCTCCACATGAAATGAGGCACTGTGTCCACTGCATGAGGTAGACTGGAGTGCTGCTCAGGCAGCCATCGCTCCCTCCTACACCAGGGCTCAAAACATCTTCTGACAGTCCTCCAGAAGAGAAGACCCAAACTTGGTGATACCCTGCCACGTTTACTTCGTAGCAGGCTATGACGGTTTAATCATTTGTCACCCAGAGTTGTAGGCTGGAGGATGAATAAAACTTTTGCCCAAATTAAGTCAAGTCTCTTTGAGTCTTTATTTTTCAAGGTTGCCCAGGCTGGCCTTGCTTTAACCTGTGGTTGACAGCCTCCACCACCTGAGAGTGAAGGCTGGGTGGGAGTAAATGTACTAATGCCCCTTCACTGAGATGAAGCATTTGCTCTCTGCCCATTTAGAGATAGGGGAATGCAGGAGAGCATTTGCCACAGGGCCATGGTGAAATTAACCACTCTATGATGGAGAGGTCAGGCCACCCAGGCCAGGACTACTTGTCCCAACACTCTGAAGAGGGTATCCTCAGGCTCCTCGAGTTCTTCTGCCTAGTGGTTTAGGTTGATGGCCATCCTTTTAAGGAATTCCTGGTAGGCCTGAGCACTGTCCAGGTGCACTACTGGAAGGGGCCCCACTGTGGCCTCGTTGGGAGAGGGAGAGGAAGAGAAGGCGGCCTGCACCAGCAAGACCTTCTCAGAACTGGGGGAGGCTGAAGTTTGTGCCTCTACTGTCTGCTCCACCTCTGCCTCCAGGGCCAAAGGCGTTTAAAAGCAGAGGCCAGTGCCATCAACATACCAGCTACCAAGTGCAGTACTTGGGATGGGATGGGAAACCTCCAAGGGTTCCAGGGATACCAGTGGGGCAGCTAGGTCTGCAGCCACTAAGCCATCCGGGGGCCCGTCTGCAGTACCGGAGGCATTGGATAATGTTCTTAAGCTGGAGGCAATGAGGCTTTGTCCGAGGCCAGGCTGACGGAGCATGAGCTGCCAGGAAACCAGGAAAGAGAGCTGGTATTGGTGGTCAGAGACGAGACACCTTTGACATTCCACTGAAAATCAGAGTGGTGCCATGGCCCTCTTTCTTTTTGCCACAATCCTGTGATTATAGGGGTGGGTGGCACCAGCATTGACAGGATATCCTGGGATGCCTGCAAGACTTTCAAAGTCAATGGCATCTGGAGACATGGTCTCCTTTAGAGCATGGAGGGGCTGAGATACAGCAGGAGAGTCCACTGGAGTTGACATTCTCGGCCTGTTCTCCTTGGGCTCTGGAGATTTTCCCTTGCTTTACCTAAAAAGGCGTGGAGCCCGGAAGTGGTGCCAGGAGGCCGGTGGCACCTGGGTGCTGCACACTGATGCTCAGTGTTGAGTTCACGTACTCATGCAGTGGGGCTAAAGCAGATTCTTTAAGAGAGCCTTGAGATACTCTCTCCTTTTTGGTATGGAATAGGGCATATCCCAACCATAGGCTAAGTCCTTGCAGCACCTAAACTAACTACTTAGAACAGAAAACTGATTAACAATAGAAACTATTTACAGAGAAAACAAAGTCCAACCAGAGAAATGCTCATCAGCTAATGTTGAGACAAGAGGTTCCATGCGCTGTTACTGGCAGCAAGGAGGAGGGGACCAGAGGTGTGGAATGGAATACAGCATGGAATGGATATTACTGAAGAAAAAGCTTCTTGTACCGGTGCATGTGGCAAGCACGCACACACTTAATATGGAATGGACAGGAGCATGCACTCAACGAAGAAAAGTAAGTTATACTTATTTTTCCTATTGTTGAATCTAGCAGTGAAGAGTTTATGTTCACAAAACCTTCTTTTCTAAAATGCTCAGAATCATAGTATTACATAAGTTGAAAAAAATCTATTTTAATTGGTAAATGTAGAGAATATCAATTTTGCCATACACACAAACCTATGAAAAAATATTTCCATTGATTATCATTATAATTTACAATGCTGCATGAGAACTTATACAAGTTTTAAGAATAATTTACTTTGTATATTTTGACATGATGTTTTGTGTTTTAACAGTCATGAACTCTTTAAAATCTCAGTGCCATTGTCATTAAATTGTCTGCCCCTTCACTTTTTCTGTCACATCCTTGTAATTTTATACCTGTGAAAATTTAAGTTGATAAAAAAATCTAAAACAATGCTTAAAAATAAGTATTGATAATACTTGCCAAAATTACAAAAAAATAAACAACAAATTCTGCTAAATCTAGTAATACGTATTAAGTAATACTAAGTAATACATGTGGAAGACAAGTATTAGATTTGGATACAGACTGCCTAACCTAGTGAGGAGGGCTTTAAACTAGGTTTAACGGGGGCAAGTGACCAATGCCTACAGGTAAGTGAAAAACAGATCTGGGAGATGGTCCAGAAATGGGAGGAAGCGTAGACTATAACAGAGATACAGGCGGGACAAGGCAGAACTGGGGGCAAAATCAAATCAGTATCTTAGTTGTCTGTATACAAATGCAAGAAGTATGGGAAATAAGCAGGAAAAAGCTGAAGTGCTAATAAGATAAACGCAACTTTGACATAGTTGGTATCACAGAGATTTGGTAGGATAATACACATGACTGGAATACTGGTATAGAAGGGTACTGCTTGCTCAGGAAAGAGAGGCAGGGAAAAAAGGGAGGAGGTGTTGCCTTATATATTAAAAATGTATATACTTGGACTGAGGTTGAGATGGACATAGGAGACAGATTTGTTGAGAGTCTCTAGATTAGGTTAAAAGGAATAAAAAAAAAAAAAGGGTGATGTCATGCTAGGTGTCTACTACAGACCACCTATCCATGCAGAACAAATGGATGAGGTTTTTTTTTTTTAAAACAACCAACAAAATCATCCAAAGCACAGGACTTGGTGGTGATGGGGGACTTTAACTATCCAGATATTTGTTGGGAAACTTACATAGTATGTCACAGATTACCCAACAAGTTCCTGGAATACATTGGAGGTTTTTGGGTTTTTTTAATTTCAGAAGGTTGAGAAAGGTACGGGGGGGTTGGGGTTGGGAAGCTGTTCTAGGTTTGATTTTAACAAATAGGGAGGAACTGGTTGAGAATTTGAAAGTGGAAAGCAGCTTGGGTGATAGTGATCATGAAATCAAAGAGTTTATGATTCTAAAGAATGGTAGAAGGGAGAACAGCAAAACATAGACAATGGATTTCAGAAAGGTAGATTTTAGTAAACTCAGAGACGAAGGTTACTCACCTTGTGCAGTAACATCAAGACTGTGTCCCCAGGGATGCTCCATGCTTGGTCTTGGTGCCATCCTGGCACCTGGATCAAAGATTTTTGAAGTAGTCCCTGCACGGGCTGTGCATGCGCGGCGTCAACCAGCTCACACGCCAGTAGATACCATGCACAGCTGCCTGAGCCCTCCAGTTCCTTCTCTACTCTGGAAGCCCTCCAGGTCCAAAGGAGAGGGAAGGAGGGTGGATCGTGGAGCATCCCCAGGGACACTATCTCGAAGAACTCCAGTTATTGCACAAGGTGAAACTTAAAACACAACAAAGACTGGTAGAACCTTAAAAACTAACAAAATATGTATTGTAGATGGTATCTTAAGCTTTCGTGGGCGCAACCCACTTCTTCAGATGACAGGAGTATTAAAAGACCAGGTCCAAGAATAAATAAGGGAAGCGGGGGGAAGAGAAGGGAGAGAGAAAAAAAAAAAAAAAAAAGAAAAAAGGAGGGGGAAAGGAGAAAAAAAATAGAGACAGTGAGTAGATGGATCAAATCGTTACAATACGCTGATAAGAACAATTAGCACCTCCATTGGTTAAGTCATAGGATGTGGAAGGTAGTGTGTGAGCCAACTGATGTCCTTGTTCATACCATATGCATAAGAATTAAACTTGTAAATGAAGTGAAGTTCCAATCATTCTCTGTGTATTTGGCTTGTGGAATTGGCCTGAAACAAAACAGTGACTTGGTGATCCATTAATAAGTGTCCAGGTAGATTAAAGTGTTCTCCAACAGGTTTTTCTGTATTGCCTTTTTGGATATCTGATTTGTGTCCATTAATTCTTTCCCATAGGGACTGTCCATTTTGTCCATTATATATTGCAGTGGGGCATTGCTGGCATTTGATGGCATAGATCACATTACTGGATGTACAGTTAAATGAGTCTCTGATTTGGTGGCTGATGTGGTTGGGTCCAGTGATGAAATCGCCTGTATAGCTGTGTGGGCAGAGTTGGCACCAGGGCTGATTCCAGGGGTTGGTTCCTGGATGCTTATGATGTAGCTGTGTGGTTACCAGAAAGGATTTGTTTCAGGTTAAGGGGTTGTCTGTAAGCAAGAATAAGCCTTTCCCCCAAAGCCTCTGAGAGTGAGGGATCATTTTCCAAGATAGGATATAGATTGTGGCTAATGCGTTGGAAGGGTTTAAGTTGTGGACTGTAGGTACCGTACTTTAGTGAATATAACCCGCGGGTTATATTCATTTTTACAAACCCATCACCCACCCACCCCCTGCAGGGTATACTCTGGTGCAGGGTATACAAAAAATTTTTTACTCACCTAGTGGTGAGCACTCCCCCGCCCCTTCCCACATTGCACAGCTGCCAGCCTCCAGGCAGGGGAGCGCTCATTTCCCAGTTCCTATGCAGAAGCACTCCCCCTACCCCTGCCCCTTCCCCCGCTGCACAGCCACCAGCCTCTGGTCAGGGGAGCGCTCATCTCCCGGTTCCTGCACAGGAGCACTGCCCCTGCCCCTTCCTGCGGCTGCGCAGAAACCAGGAGATGAGCACTCCCCCGCCCGGAGGCTAGAGTCTGCGCAGCCGCAGGAAGGGACGCGGGGAGTGCTCATCTCCCGGTTCCTGCGCAGCCACAGGAAGGGGCAGGGGGAGCACTCTCATTCCCCCGCACGGAGGTTGTGTGGCCGCACGGGACCCAGGGGGGTGAGTGCTCCCCTGCTCAGAGGTTGTGCAGCTGGGGAAGGGGCGGGGGAGCGCTCACCACCAGGTGAGTAAAAAAATTTTTGTATACCCCGCACCCAAGTATACCCCGCCGGGGGCGGGGTGCGGGTTTTGTAAAAACGAATATAACCCGCTGGTTATATTCGCTAAAATATGGTACATTAGGAAAGAAAGAGTTACTCACCTTGTGCAGTAATGGTGGTTCTTCGAGATGTGTCCCCGTGGGTGCTCCGCTCTGAGTGCTGGTGCGTCCTTGTGCCAGCGACCAGAGACTTTTTCCAGCAGTTACTGTCGCGCCCCGCAGGCGCCCCAGGGCCCCCTATTGCCGTTGGGATCCTGAGGCGTCTGTGCGGCGCGGCTCCTCCGTTCCTTCTCTACCGGCCATAGAGCGAGGCTCCAAAGCAGGGGAAGGAGGGAGGGTAGTGGAGCACCCACGGGGACACATCTCGAAGAACCACCATTACTGCACAAGGTGAGTAACTCTTTCTTCTTCTTCGAGTGGTCCTCGTGGGTGCTCCACTCTGGGTGACTACAGAGCGGTTGTCAGCTCGTGGAGGCGGGTTTGGAGCAGTCTAGTAGTCACTGTGGATAGCATTGCCTGCCCCACCGCCATGGAGAAAGCAATTGAAGATGAGAGTGCATAATGTTGAGCAAAAGTGTGTTCGGAGGACCACGTGGCGGCGTTACAGATGTCACGAAGAGGAACATTGCTGAGGAAGGCGGTCGTAGACGCAACTGCTCTAGTGGAGTGAGCGGTTATAGTTTCAGGTGTTTATCATATAACGTATAGCAAGTTCGGATACAAAATGTGATCTATTTCGAAATCCTCTGAGATGAGACTGCTTGCCCTCTAGTTCGTTCGGCATAAGACAAGAATAGCCTAGGAGATAGACGCCAGGGTTTGGTGCGATCTACGTAGAAAGCCAATGCTCTTCGAACGTCGAGTGTATGCCAAGCAGCCTGGATGGGATCTGCATGCGGCTTCGGAAAAAAGGCAGGTAAGCAAATCGGTTCGTTAACATGAAAAGGCGAGGTCACTTTCGGGAGGAACTTCGGGTGGGTTCGGAGTATTACTCTGTCCTTTGTGAATACAGTGTATGGAGGGTCGGCCATCAAGGCCGCCAGTTCGCTTACTCTCCTACTGGAGATTATTGCCACCAAGAAGGATACCTTCATGGACAGGTAGGACCAGGAACAGGTAGCCATGGGTTCAAAGGGAGGTTTCGTTAAACTTTTCAGAACGTGGTTCAGATCCCAGATAGGGACCGGTGGGCGGACGACTGGAAAGGTGTTGGATAAGCCCTTAAGAAAACGCTTAGTCAATGGATTAGCAAAAAAGGACATGCCGTCAATAGAATGATGAAAGGCTGCAATGGCAGCTGCATGGACCTTAATTGTGTTGATGGCCAGGCCTGATTGCCTCAATGAAAGTAAGTAGTCTAGGAGGATAGGAATGGGGGCGGATTCTGGCTGTGAGGAATGTGAGGCACTGTACCAATGGCAAAATCTCTTCCATTTGTATAGGTATGTTTTCCTAGTAGAATGTCATCTACTGTTGATCAGTACATTTTTTACCGGCTCCAAACAGGAAGTCTCGGCATTTTAGAGCCATGAAGGAGCCAGGCATGGAGACTGAGTTTGTGAAGATCGGGATTGAGCATCCTCCCGTGGTTTTGTGATAAAAGATTGTGATAGAGCGGGAGTGGGAGTGGATCTGTCACCGCCATGCTGTGCAGGTAAGGGTACCATGTCTGTCTGGGCCATGCGGGAGCCACCAAAATGACGTGCACCTGATCTGCCCTGATTTTGTTGAGGACCCTGTGTAGCAGAGGGACAGGCGGGAAGGCATAGAGGAGGTGCGTGTTCCATGGGATGGAAAAGGCGTCCCCGAGGGAATGTCTGCCGAAGGCCCCTCTGGAACAGTAGAGGTGACATTTCCTGTTGATCTTTGTGGCGAAGAGATCTATGTGTGGGTGCCCCCAGTGGAGGAAGACTGGGGTGAGAGCACGTCTGCTTATTTCCCATTCGTGTTGGTCATGGAACGTGCGGCTTAACATGTCGGCTGTAACGTTCAATTCGCCCGGGAGATATTGAGCTGTTGGGGTCACTTGGTGCATGAGACACCAATTCCAGAACTTGATGGCCTCTGCACATAGGGATGGGGATCTCGCTCTGCCCTGGCGGTTGATGTAATACATGCACGTGGTGTTGTCTGTCATGATTGTGATTGACTTGTGCGTTATGTATTGTTTGAAACGTTGACAGGCGTATCTGACTGCTCGCAACTCTAGGAAATTGATGTGAAATGTTTGTTCCGTGAGCGACCATTTGCCCTGTGCTGTAATATTGCCCAAGTGGGCTCCCCAGGCCATAAGGGAGGCATCTGTGGCCAGCATAAGAGTAGGTGACGAAGCCTGGAAGGGAACTCCCTCTAACATGTTTCGTGGGTCTGTCCACCAAACGAGGGATTTGAGGATACGAGGTGGGATAGCCACTACCTTGGAAAGAGGATCCCTGGAAGGCCTGTAGGATGTTGCTAGCCATGACTGGAGAGCCCTCATGTGGAGTCTGGCCATTTTGACTACGTACGTGGTGGATGCCATGTGTCTAAGAATTTTGAGACACTGGCGCACAGTTGTCGTGGGAGTTAAGCATGCGGCATTGATCAGATCGCGAATGTTTACGAATCTGTGTTTGGGCAGAGTGGCCTTTGCTGCTAGCGTATCGAGGTGAGCGCCTATGAATTCTAACTTCTGTGTTGGCAGTAGCGAGGATTTTGCGTGATTTTTGTGGAACCCCAAGTTGACAAGAAGGTGCATTGTGGTGTCGGTCATGAGCTTGGTTTCTTGAAAGGAAGAACCCTTTATGAGGCAGTTGTCCAAGTATGGGCATATTATCACCCCTTAGCGTCGAAGTGCTGCCATTACCACTGCCAGGGTTTTGGAGAAGACCCTTGGGGCAGTTGAGAGGCCAAAGGGGAGCACTTTGTATTGGTAGTGTCGAGTGCCTACTGTGAAGCGTAGGAACCGTCTGTGTGCAGGATGGATCATAATATGAAAGTAGGCATCCTGCAGGTTGAGAGCCGAAAGCCAATCGCCTTGATCAAGTGCTGGGATTATTGTTGCTAGAGTAACCATCTTGAAGCGTTGGTAGGCAAAGTACTTGTTGAGTCATCTTAGGTTCAAGATGGGGCGCCATCCCCTGTTCTTCTTCTGGGTTAGGAAGTAGGTTGAATAGAATCCCCGACCGTGGAACTACGGTGGCACTGGTTCTATGGCGCCCAGTTGTAGAAGATGCAACACCTCCTGGTCGAGGAGGGTTACGTGAGAGGGATCCCTGAAGAGGGATGAGGAAGGGGGATGGGTAGATGGTAGGGAAATGAATGGGATAACATAACCGAATTGGATCAACTCCAGTACCCATTTGTCCGTTGTAATGAGGACCCATTGATGGTAGAAGGTCCGAAGAGGGTGGTGGAATTGAAGAGTATCGGTTATTGGTGTTGCAGGAGTGGCTTTCTGGCTCTCGACATGAACTTCAAATTTGTTGCTTGGCCACTGGTTGGTGGGTAGCCGAGCTGCTGTTGCTGGCGTTGAGGCCTACGCCGCTGTGGTCTTTGTCTCCGACGGAAATCCTGTCTTGGCTGTTGCCAGAAGTGTTCTCTAGGGCGTTGGTATGGTTGGTATCTGGTCCTCTTGAAGGGGGGAATGTACATCCCCAAATTTCTGAGGGTCGTACGAGAATCTTTCATGGAATGTAATATTTCGTCTGTTTTCACCGAGAACAAGGTGGTCTTATCACAAGGTAGGTCTTCTACCTTGTGTTGAAGATCCTTAGGGATGCCGGATGCTTGCAACCACGAGAGTCTGTGCAAGACTATGGCAGATGCTGTGACCCGGGCTGCCGTGTCTGCCACATCCATGGCGGATTGCAGAGCCGTATGGGCGACATTATGGCCCTCATGCATAATGTTCAGCAGGGTCAGGCGGTGTTGTTCAGGTAGGAATTGGAGAAGGTCTTGTAGCTTAGAGTAGTTCGCGTGATCATAATCTGCAAGCATGGCAGTGTAGCTGGATGCCCTGAGGAACAAAGTAGCAGAGGTAAATCTTACGACCCATAATGTCGACTCTCTTATGATCCTTGTCCTGGGGAGTATTCTTGAAATTCGGTTGTTTCCCTTTGTGGCGAGCAGAGTCCACCACTAGTGAGTTTGGAGGAGGGTGAGTAAAGAGAAAATCCACATCCTTGGGAGCGATGAAATATTTACAGTCAACCCTTTTGTTGGTTGGGGCTATAGAAGCTGGAGTTTGCCAAATGACCTCAGAAGGGTCCATAATAGCCTCATCCATAGGGATAGCGATGCGAGAGGCGGTTGCAGAGTACGCAGAAGCGGGTAATGCTTTACTTGGACCTCCTGGAGGTCTCGTTGCTGTGCCAGGGCCACTTCTTAAAAAACTCTTGAAACTTTTTAACGTCATCACCCGGTGGTGGAGTTTCAGATGTGACGGCGTCATCTGGGGATGATGAAGAGTTGTGGAGTGGGGATCTCTCTTCTCCCTCAGAAAGGGAGTCCTGTACATCCGAGTGGACCGGAGAGGGCGGCTCGGTAGCGGGAGCAGTGTCGGATGGTGAAACGGGCGGAGGGCGAGACGCTGTGGAGGAAGCACGACGGTGGGGCTTCTTATGGTGCGGTTCCCACTGCTGCCATTGAGTGGCATAGGGTGGTGGTGGATAAACATATTGCTGTGCATACCATGGTGGTGGAGGGGGGTATGCATATTGCACCATGGTAGGTTGCCAGGATGACGGTCTAGGAGCCGGGCTAGAGTGATGTGAAGAAAATCTACTCCTAGACCTGGTGCCTGTTACACTTGGTGAGCGAGAGGGTGATCGTCGGGACCGTGTGGACCTAGTGGAGGAAGCCGGTGAGAGTGGTGCTGCAGGGGTAATACTGCACGTTGGGGATCGGTGCCGAGTACGGCCCTCCCTCGGTGCAGAGCGCCTGGATGATAACAGTGGCAATCTCGGTGCCGTGGAGGTTGTGGGTAGCAGCGGAGACCTCGGTGCCAGGGGTGGTCGCGGCGACCTCAGTGCCGGGGATGGTTGCGGCGACCTCAGTGCCGGGGATGGTACCGGCACCGGGTGATCAGTTGGAATGTCGGTGAGGCGTCTCTTCGGTGCCGGCTCCGGAACGGATTTAGTGTGACGTCTCGGTGCCATCCGATCCGCACCGTGGCTTATAGGCACTGAGGGAGGATCAGGTACCTCCGGTATCGTAACTTGCAGTGCCGTCGGAGTTAGCTTCAGCTTTGAGAGGGCTCTCTTATGAGATGGCCCCGGTTTGCGCGCCATCACACCCGAAGACCCTGGTCTGTCTCCAGAGCTAGCCCCTATGGCTGTGAAAGCCAAGGGAAGCGAGGGAGTCGGGGAATGGCCCGACTTAGACATCGTATGGCTGGGAGGGGCAGAGGGACGATTCTTATCCGTACCCTTGTCCCGTGAAGCCAATTGCGGAGCTGCTGGAGAGTCCTCAGTAGATGGTCACAGGGATCTCTCGTATAAGAGCGTTTTAAGTCTATTCGCTCTGTTGCGCCGCCCTCTCGCCGTGAGCTTTAGGCAATGAGAGCACTTGCGGGTCTGATGAGTCTCCCCGAGACACTTGATGCACTTCGTGTGGCCGTCAGACACAGGCATCACGTCGCGGCATGCCTCACAACGTTTGAAGCCCGGGGAGCTGGGCATGAGGCGTCCGGGGGAAAAGCGGCAAGCAGCAACGAAATTTTTTTGTTGTTGTTTGTTTGTTTTAACCGACTGAGTAAGGAGAGGGATACTAATAAACTTGGATTCTGAGGAAACTAGGGAATTAAACTGGGAAATTGTCTATTTTCTAACAGAAAAAAGAGAGAACTCGGAGGCTCCGTCAACTGCCGAGGACGGTAGAGAAGGAACCGAGGAGCAGCGCCGCGCAGGCGCCTCAGGATCCCAACGGCAATAGGGGGCGCTGGGGCGCATGCGCAGCGCGACAGTAACTGCTGGAAAAAGTCTCCAGTCGCTGGCATGAGGACGCACCAAAGGTCCATCTAGCCCAGTGGCCAATGCCAGATGCCCCAGAGGGAGTGAACAGAACAGGAAATCCTCAAGCAATTCCTCTCCTCTCACCCAGTCCCAGCCTCTGACAGAGGCTAGGGATACCGTTCCCACCATTTTTCTTTATTAAAAAAGAAAATGCTTACTTTGTAGGTATTTCCAATTCAATCTTCCCCATATTTTTGAACATAGAGATAATTTCATCACAGTTCATGAGAAATCTAGGAGTAAAAGAAGAAGAATATCAGGGAGGTCAACCTAAGGTCTAAATCAGTTTGATAATTAACAAATGTTATCTTAACCAATTAAGTGCAGTCCTATAGGGTCTGCAGCAACATAAAGAAATTCAGTTTATTATTTCTAGGTCTTCAATTTTAGCCAAGAAAATTACCAATGACTAATACGCTAGCATAGCTTTTTAACAAGCACACTTGGCTGCTCATTTACCTTTATACATAAATATAATATTATGTGGTATAAACAGATTTCCAAGCATTCCTTCTCCACTTCTGTATCTATCTTGTGAGTTTCTGTATCAATGTCTAACACTGTTCTGTTCCATAGATAATCCTTAGAGTAGTGAAAATACAAATCATATTCTCCAGTAACAGCCCTTGGGAACTAAAGTATACTCAAAGCTTAAGTATTTAATTTTTCTTTGTTCCTGGCATACATCACAGTGAAGCCTCTATTTCTACCTCCTGCCAAATCAACACCGAGAAATTAATTCAAGAAAAAAATTCACAGTTCTTATTTTTCTGGCTAGTCTCAGAGCTCTCAAAATCGGATTCCTACCATTCAGACAGAAATAGCCTAACAGAACTGTAAATAAAGATTTCTGACTATTTTTTTTAATCAAGAAAGGTACAAGTAGTACTCACAAAGATTCTATGATCAGGACTATGTATCTAAAGCTGGATCAACTTTAATGTAGACTTATGTATTATTTGCTTTCATTTCTGTTACAAAATTTATGTTTGGGGTCACTGAAATTTCATATTGAGCATCCCTAGTGGAAGCCTATTATTCACCAGGGGCAGAAGAGTGGACATTTGATTGGAAAAAAAATAAGAATCATTTTTATATGGTGTATTTACCTCTTCATTATTATTTATGCTTTACATATGGTAAAAGTTTGCCAAAATCTTTTGAAATGCAAACACTTGTGGCTAGAGAATAATTCTGTCAATTTCATAGGTTTTTAATATTTCACGTGTACTTTCCTATTTGCTTATTTCAGAAGAAGGTACAAAGAGGTACTCCTGGGAATTTTGTCATATCTATCACATAAATCATACAAATTACCCAAAACAAGACCATTTCTTGTATTTCTGATTATCTTAATTTGCATTAAACTTATTAAAAATAAGAATACCAGTTTACTAATTCAAATGCATAAATGCCATTGTGTCCGTGTTTTTACCTTTTACTGTAATTCAGGCTTGAATAATTTACCTTAGAGATGTTCTTTCCTTCAAAGTATCTACTCTTGAGAGCTCATCCTCAACTGTTAATTTTAAGTTATGAATAACCTCAAATTAAAAAGAGAAATTTTAGTTTCTATTACATAAACATCAGCAGGGCTTGACAAACTGCGGCGAGAGCTACTCGCCAGCCCCCGCACCGCACATGTGCCAGACCGGCACTGCGCATGCGCGCAGCACCGGTGAATGGGGCGCACGGCGCGACCGGCTGAAATCTACTCGCACAGTGGTTTGTCGAGCCCTGAACATCAGATACACAAACAACTCATATATCAGGGGATAACAGTCTTCAGTTTTGGATTAGAACAAGATACCTCACTTACACTTAAAAAAGAAAAAGTAATTTTATTCAGCAACAGAACTGTGACTAAGCAACTTAATTTATGCCTTCTTAACCTAAAGAGGCACCTGATCATTTGAAATGGAGCAGTCCACAGCTGAATTTGTGTGGATACAAAGCCCTAGCAGCAAGAATACAAAAATATTATTTGGATTATACTACTGGCTTTCAGGTTAGGGAAAAGAAAATGGCTGTATAATACTGGGAGATCAGAGGTAACAAAGTCTAAAAATAATGGGGAAGCACATACAAACTCTAAGAACATCATAAGACACAATTTAAAGAATCAAGTCCGGAAGTCTGAAAAATATATAAAATATTTTACTGAAGCAAACTTAATCTTGAAATATTAACAAATAGGAAAATGGATCAGAGCAAGGCTATGTCTAGACAGCAGCAGTATCCTGAAATAGCTATTCCGAGTCTTCAAACCATATTTTGAAATAATGGGAGTGCTATTCCAGCATCCCTGTAACCCTCGTTCCACCAGGGTTAAGGGACTTGTCGGAATAGCACTTTGTTTTGAAATTTGGCTCTGTGTAGACTGTGCCCAATTTCAAAATAAGCTATTTTGAAATTACCTCAAAATAAGCTGTGCAAATTGTGTAGCTTATTTCAAGGTAAGGGTGCAGTGAAGACACAACCTTACAGTCTGAAGTTTTCAACCAAAGAGTAAATGTAAATAAAACTGAGTTTGGCTAATCCATTCAAAGAAAATGTTACAGTCAATGAATTTAACTAACTACCTGATTCATATCACAACAAGTTCTTAATGAAGGTGTAATTTTTAACTCCTTTGCTAGCCTCATGGTGCCATTCAGGTAGTTTCTCTTCTCTTCAATGTATTGCTTAACATGCATTATGTTGGCTACATAATTATCTGTATTCTTCACCAATTCTGCATGTAACTTTCTTTTCCTACATTGGAAACACAATAATGAAAAATTGTTTTTCAGAATTTATAAATCCTTAGGCAAGTTTTGCAATAGTACAGACTGAACAAAAGCGGTAAATAGATTTGTGTCACAACCCTACCACAAATAAAGTGGATACTTTCACACTACAGTTGGATTTTCTTAGCATGCCAGCATCAACAGAATGCTAGAAGCCAGATGTTAATCTGAGTGAATTAATGTGAATTACAGTAAAATCATCTTTAAAAGTTATTTATTTAGCAGCAGCCATCTCTGGAAAAAGCATTTAAAACAAAAAAGTAAGAAAGGTTTACTCACTTTGTGCAGTAAGTGCAGGTCTTCGAAATGTTTACCTCTACGGATATTCCACTTCAGGTATATATGAATCCATGCACCTCCGACTGGAGTTTTTAGGAAACAGTGTCTGTTTGGCCTGCACATGCATGCTCCTCATCTCGTTCTCTCCCTCTGGGCTATGTAGTGGGTATGTCTAGACTGCAGGCTTCTTTTGGAAGAAGCTTTTCTGGAAGAGATCTTCCAAAAAAACTTCTTCTGAAAGAGAGCGTCCACACTACCAAAGCGCATCAAAAAAGCGGTCTGCTTTTTTGAAAGATAGTGCCCATTCAGTGTCGATGCTATCTCACATTTAAGCTGTGATTACTATGGATGGAGTGGCCACCAAGGCACCTGTGCTTTTTCCTCTTTCCTCTTCTTTCAAAAGAGCTTCCTCTTCCGTGTCCACACACACCTTTTTCCGAAAGAGCTCTTTTGGAAAAGTCGTTCTTCCTCGTGGAATGAGGTTTACCAATGTCGGAAAAACCCCTGCGTTCGATGTTCTTTCGAAAGAAAATCGAATAGCAGTGTGGACGTAAGCAAAGTTTAATCGTAAAAACGACTTTAAAAAAAAATTCCTATAATCTAGATGCACCGAGTGCTCTAAGCACCCTGGTCTACATAAGGTATTATTTCAAAATAACCTCCCTTAGGTCAAATTTATAAAAGGAGCTTCCACACTACCAATCCCATTATTTCAAAATAACTGGTTGCTTATTTCGAAATCCTGCTTTTCTCGGGGAATAATCCTAATTTCGAAATAGTTATTTCAAAATAGTGGTAAAGTGGATACTCCGTTGCTGTATTTTGAAATAATTGGCCCCTCTCAGCTGGAGCTCTGACTGCCCTGGCCACACTTGGCGGCCACACTTGGCACTTCCATGGCTCCCGTCCTTCTGTGGAGCTTAAAAGTCCCTGTAGCACGAGAAGGGCTTCTTCCACGTGGCGGGCTGTGAAAGCCCCCTGCAAGACAGCACCATCCAAGACAGGCATGAGTGATCCCAATACTCCCTCAAACCCTTCCATGGTTGCCAGCACTCCTGTTGCTCCCTGGGCTGCCACTGCCCAAGGTCACAAGGAGAGCTCTGGACTGGTATGGAGATCCTGGACCTCATTGAGATGTGGGGGGGAGGAGACCAACCTCCTGGATCTCCACACCAGGAAGAGAAATGCAGAAGTCTACGGCCAGATCACTGCCAGCCTGGCCAAGAAAGGCCACAACCAGACCCAGGACCAGGTCTGGATGAAGATCACGGAGCTCCAGGGAGCTGAGTGGATACTCTGGGATGGCACTGCACACCTGCCGCTACTTTGAGTGGCTAAATGCCATCCTGGGAGGGGGGCCGGTCATCTCCCCCCAGCCCCCCCATCATCATGGAATCCAGCCAGGACACACCTGGCGTCAGCCTCCTGAAGGGTGGGGTTGCAGATGAGGAGGCGGCTAAAGCCAGGCGA
The DNA here is from genome assembly GCA_019425775.1 of Rafetus swinhoei. Lineage (NCBI taxonomy): Eukaryota > Metazoa > Chordata > Testudines > Trionychidae > Rafetus > Rafetus swinhoei. The sequence goes on along the minus strand of CM033437.1, from coordinate 43,782,714 downwards.
CCATGCCCACCAGCCAGGCCTGCTCCTCACTCTGGAGCTGGTCCCCCTCCAACATGCCACCAGGCTTCGGAGGAACCCGGGGAGGGCACTTCAGGTGAGTTCTATAACTTTTTGCTATCTACACACAGGGGAAGGGAATGGGCTGCATGCTCCTCTCTCAGCCTACTCAGTATGGAGGCCACGCAATAGCCTGTTCACGTGGGTGCACATGGAGCACCAGTCCAGAGCACTCAGCTCCATGATGCTCTCACACAGGAACCCCTTGGTCCTTCTCACAAGGTTCCTGGAGAGGCCTACCTTACTCCTGCCTCTGTGGTGGGACAACTTCCCATGACAAGCCACCACTAAGGAGTTGTGGGTTCTGGAACCACACAGCAGTGCTACACATGGCAGCATCCACTCCCGGTCAAGCACAGCAATGCAGAGGATACTGATTTTGTGCATGGGACTCGACTCGACTCTGATGGTGTGGTTTAGGAAAAAAGCGCTGGCATGCATCTTTTGGAACAGGCAGGAGTTCCGGAAGATGCGGGCCCCACACACCTTTCCCAACCATCCGACATTAATGTTGGTGAAGCATCCCTTGTTATCCATGAGGTACTGCTGCACCATGGAGAAGTACCCCTTCCTGTTGATAACTATGCCTCGGACTTTGTTGAGGGCCAGGATGGGGATGTGCATGACATCTATGCCTCGCCCCCACAATTGGGAAGCCCTTGGAGACAAAGCTGTCCACATTCCCCAGGGTGATGACCGCTGTAGCAGCACATAGTTGATGGCCTTTGCTACTTCTACGAGCACGGCCCCGACTGTGGATTTCGCCATGCCAAACTGATTCCCAAAGGAGAGGTAGCTGTCTTGCATGGCGAGCTTCCAGAGGGCGATAGCCATGTGCTTCTGCATGGGGATAGCAAGTCACATGTGAGTGTCCTGTCACCTGAAGGCAGGGGCGAGCCACTCACAGAGCTCCAGGAAGGTGGCCTTCCAGATGCAGAAGTTCTGCACCACTGCTGATCACCCCATACCTGCAGGATGATGGGGTCCCACCAGTCTGAACTCATCTCCCATCACCAGAAGTAGTGCTCCACAGGATACAGGGGACTGAGGGGCATGCACAGCAGCAGGAGCTGGGTGAGCACGGCCTGCGGTCCATGCTGGGGTTTGCCCTGCAGGTCCTTGTCCTGCTGAAGCAACATGCAGGCAGTCTGGAAGTACTAGACTATGAGGCGCAGCACAAGGCCCAGAACGAAACCTGCGAGCCTGGCACTGCTTTGTAGCAGCTCTGGCTACATGCTGTGAGAGCTGTGGTGTCCTCAAGGGCAACCAGAGTGCAAGAAGGCATGTGCACACTGCATCTCTTTTGTGTCCCATAAGGGGGGAGGCAATGGAGGAATGGCTTGTGAGACGCGGTTATAAAGAGAAGCCCGTGAAAGCATTCATTGCAGCTTGCTTGTCCAAGCAGCCTCTTAGTGCCCTTCCAGCAGCTTTAGATCTGAGGCAGGCTCCAATCAATGTAGATGTGCTATTTTGGACTAATTCTAATTTTGATGCTTCCCCGTAGTGGGGATATGCTATTTCGATCCTGTTAAATCAGGAGTTAAGTCAATGTTAGTTATTTCAAAATAATTTCCTAGTGTAAATATGCCCTGCTTGAAATGTCATCAACAGTTAACTCAAGGATAGAGAAAGAACTGAAGTGCTTAGAACTTTCCAGATTACTGTATCCTTCCAAGTATCTGAACCCCGAAAGCCCACTGCCTAAGGTGGAAGCAGGGGCACCAGGCAATTGCGATACTTCATGGGAAATCTGTTAATCCCTTTATGAGATTTTAAAACTGTTTGAAGCTGTCTGCCAGCAGTGTTGAGGAGACATGACTGCTTCATCAAGACAGAATGAAGAGATGTTGGTATTCGGAATAATCTTTGTCTGGCCTCACTTACTAGGGATGTGAATCGTTAAGGGTTACCTGGTAAGCATCATCATTACAGGGTGCTCACCAGGTAATGGTTAAGACACACCAAGGAACAGCACCCCGCCTGCAGCCTGTCATGGGCGGAGGGCAGCCCAAGCCCTACCAGGCCCACCATGGTTCGGGCTGGCAAGCCAGTAGCTCCCTATGAAGAGCCAGTAACCCCACAGGATTCCACTTAACTGGTTAAACATTAGCTTTAACGGATTAACTGAGTAAATAGGATTTAATATCACTACTTCCTATTCCTCAAACCTTTCTTGTGGATCAGAATTTCTGGATAAACTGAAGTTGACTGCCTTCCCCTATCCCAAAATACTAGGGATGCTTTAGAATTGGTACCCAGAAGACACTATGGGTCGCAGTACAGCCACTGGAGTGGTGCAAAGGGCATGTGTCACATAAAAGTCACATGTGGGTCCTGCAGCTTAGCAGACCTAGGATGTAAGTTTCCATCCCTGCTGGACCCAGCTTAGTATAGCCTGGGACCCTGCAAGCCCAAATAGCAGCTGGGCTTTATCAGCTTTAACCCATGCCTTGAGCTGGGAAACTACTGAGCAGTAAACAAGTTTGACCTCGGTCTCAGCTCATGAAAATGATAAGAATGGCGTTGAGCCAGGTACATGCACACCCGGTAAACAACTGTAGTATAAGATCACTGGGAGTCCCACCCCTCTGAGAGTCTCTCCAGGGACCTAAACCTCAGAGGGTGCCCTGAGTTCCCCAGCTGGAGCTACGTTTACTACGGCCTGGTGCGAGGTAACTGGAACAGGACTCCCAGCAGACCTGAAGAGGTGTAAACATTTCCAAGTGCCTGTTACTCTTATGTATTACTTTGTCTGTGCTTATTGGCGTATTACTTTGCAGTAGCTGTGTAACCATCTGGCAGTATAAAACCTGTAATAGCAGTGACGTAGTGAGATTAGTAAAAGCAACTATCTATCCCTAAATCGACTCTGTCTTGAAACGAATCCACAACCCTGTTGGGCCCTGGCCCTGTGACTTGACAGCATCGGTGGGAGAACCCAAGGATTTTCATACAAACTGAGTGGGCTATGTCTCTTGTGGAGGCAAAACTAGTTGTGTAGAGGTTTCTGAGTGGCTTGCTCATTGGATTGGAAAAGGGAGCCTTCCACAGAAACTGAAGATAAATTATCATCTTCTTCATTGTTGCTTGACAGAAGTGGAGCAATTATAGATGCTGAGGGAGATTCCCTTGGTACCATACATGTGTCAGGGGACCAAGATGTGGCAGATACTGAGATTGTGTCAATGCCAATTAGGGGAAGCCAGGCACTTCTGAGACCAGTAAGTCTTAACAGAAAGGAAATTCCTGTGATACTAGAATAGCAGTTAGTATCACATGCTGAGCAGGAGTGGCTGATGTAGAAGGAGCCAATGGTACTCGGTGTCTTCTGCACATTGATGAATGGCCAGTAGATATTTGGTCTTCTGTGGGGTTAAAGTACTTAAAGTACTAGTACCAGGGTCCTGGAGGATTCTCAGTACCACCTCAGAGAAGATGGTTTGCTCTCCATGACTTTCCCCTGCCCCAACGCTACCAATCTTTCCAAACCTGTACCTTTAGGATTTTTAGGCTTACTAGCAGTACCAGTACCTAAGCAGCCTGCAGCCTCAGGTCTCCAATTGGGTACCCAGTTGTAGATCAGTCAATAACAAGATGGTAAACTTTGTTGGGGATTGTTTCTTTGTGGTAAATTCTCTACCCAAGGAAGAGGGTTGATCCGAGGACACCGATGGAATTGGCTTAATCGGGAAATGTTGTATGAGGAGGAGGATGCAAAAGAGGCAATATTTAAACCAAGGTGAGCTGGGCATACCCTTTCCAGGATTTACTTCTCCAGAGGAAAGAGAAGAACAAGGAACTAAGGATGGGTATTTGTCTATTCCAAATACAAAATAAAAGAAAAAGGTTGAAAAGAAAAAAGAGGGGAGTATTAACTAAAGGAAATTATGAGCTAGTCCTGTTAGCTCAAAATAGAAAATAAAATATAGACAATTAACTCTCAAATGGGATATGCTGAGGTTCCATCTCAGCCAAAGGTGGCTCAGAAGGAACTGAGGGTGGCTCATTCAGGCAGTGCTATAAAGTCTTAGAGGCAGGGCATGGCACTTTGTAGGCCAAATTCGCAATACTGCCTAAAATCTTCAACCTGAGGCACAGGGACATGGATACATCTAGAGTGGAGCACCCATTGGAACTACTTGGCTACATATACATTGCGTTTTCTTGCGCAAAAACCTATGCAAATAAGGCACAGTGATGAATATTGCTGTGCCTCATTTGCATACTTAATGAGCCGCCATTTTGCACAAGGGGCTTTTGCGCAAGAAGGAGCAGTCTACACTGCTCCTTCTTGCGCAAAACCCCCCTCCCTTTTGTGCAAGAGCCTTTCTACCTGAAAATAAGCAGCAGAAGCGCTCTTGTAGACTTGCAGTGTAGACTGCTCCTTCCTGTGCAAAAACCCCTTGCGCAAAAATGGCAGCTCATTAAATATGCAAATGAAGCATGGTGATATTCATTGCCGTGCCTCATTGTATATGTTCTTGCGCAAGAAAGCGCAATGTAGACGCAGCCCTTGTGTTTTCTGGAAGTAAGCTTTTTAATCTTCCTTGCTATCCTTGAGAGAATACTCCATTCCAGCCCTTGTATATTTCCACACACTTCAACTGAGCACTGAGAAAGCTGAAGCTTAAGGTTCACTCTTGAGAGAGCATGTTCCATTTTACTCTTCCAAAGAGTTTTCTAGAAATAACAAGGAAGTTCCAATGCAAAAGATCATTTGAAAAACAAAATAAACGAGTGTAAAAACTATGAGGCCTTCTTTCTCTTTTTTCAAAGTTATTTGCTCTCAGTTTGAACATTTGCAGTATATGTTACAAGCAACCAGAACAATAAAACGTAAACAGCAAAAATATGAATCTCTCCAACTACTGAGTTTCTCAGGAAAGTAATGACAAAATATAAAAATGTAAATAGTAACAAACAAAAAACAAACAAACAAAAAAAAGGTATATACTAGTCTTTTCCAACAAAGCCAGAAACATAAAACATGTTTCTGTGTATGTTTTAAAATATCATTCACGAGTAAGGTATTCTGAAATGCTGGCATAGGAAGTACATTAAAATACATTAAGAACTCCAATATTTTCAGTTAAACTTATTTCTTTGAATGTAATACAAGTCTGTCTTGACCATGGCCACAACGTTACCTTGACTGAAGAGAAGCAATAAGATTGTCAAACTTTTTATCCATAATTTCTGCAATCCTGACTTCTTCCCGCTTCACTTGGGATTCCAAATATCCCAGCATCTATTTCATTTTTAAAAGATAACTAAATCAATGCCTAGTCATTCAATTTATGCAAAATAAGCCACATACGTTTATCAGTGTCAGAGGCAAAAAACAATTACATACACACATTTCAGAGTCAGAGTGAAAACAAAGAACATTGAAGGATAAACAAATCTAAAAGAACCGAAGATTTTGAACTAGTCTATACACAGTTTTTGTAATGGTACAAATATTTCAGTTAGGAGTGTAATATTTTCTCCCCAAGATACACACACAAGTATAACCTCTGTATTGTGGGTGCAGTTGTAGCAGTAGAAGGTTCCTTAATACCTGAATAAAGCACCAATATGGATATAACTGCACCTACAGTAGCAGGATTGTACTGCTTCAACTATAACTGGCATAGTTAAAGTGGTACAATTTCTGTATTGCTGGCATCCCACAGGGAGGAAAAGGGAGGACAAGAGGCATATCAATGTAAGGAACTGTACTCGAAAATAACTGACATGCACACAAATGCTATACAATTATCTCTTTGAAGCTACCATTTTGTTTTCCAGAAACTCAGGGGTTTGTTGATAAAGTAAATCTCTAGCTCTTATGGCTGCAAAGAAAACCTCAACACCATAAACCAAATGTAGCTTGCAAAGAGTCTACAACAATAGCAATGAAGTGTGAATTCTACTATTTGCTATTCTGTCATTCTTTGCTCTTTTCGAGTTAACACAACATTTTATATTTCAGTCCCCTGGAGGTTAACAGGCTTCCCTATTCACACAGCAGCTTCAGGCCTTATCAGAGTGAATTCTTCCCACTTCTTAGGCTTTAAGAAAAAAAATAATTATTTATAGTATTATAGCACCCATGAGCCCTAGTCATGCACCAGGGTCCCATTGTGCTAGGCATGGTAGATACACAGAGCACATACTACCTGTTTCAGGCTTTTTAAGCTAAACTTACTGTCATTTCCAAACCACTAGTTCATCTTATATAAGTAAGACAATTTGACTATCTACAAGATTAGTATTATAACAATATATTTAATAAGCAGAATTTGAAAGAGTAAATCTTAGTAACTTCACAGCTCCCTGGTGGCACATCACTATTAAATTTTTGCTGAAAAATCATTAAAGGCCACAATTCTGAGTAGGTGAATTACAAGGTTTTATTATAGGATAGGAACAGACATTTACAGGTTGAACCTTTCTAGTCCAGCATTCTCTAGCCCGGCAACAGCTGTGGTGTGTCTTGATTTTAGTTAGTTGGATGTTGGCTTTTCATGGGTTTGGCCAAGTTTCCCATGGTTCCATAAAGTTTGTTTACAGACAGCAATCCTGCCTCCCAATGTTCTGTGCTGTTAATTTACCCCTAAAGGTCTCCTAAGAGCTCAATAAGCAGTGGAAGTGTTGGCAATGCTGCTAGACAATACTGGCCTCCTGTGGTCTGGCAAATTCTCTGATTTGGCTTGGTCAGGTTCTGAGGGTGCTGGACTAGAGAGGTTCAATTTGTATTTGGAATTAAAAGTTATGTAGTAAAATTCAGTGTCATAGCTATGCCAAGTTCTAACTGCAGACTGGGCCATTTGTACATAGCTAACAATAAAAATGCAGAAATGTAAACTTTTGATGCATGCTGGCTGTAGTATAGTCAACAGAGGAGGTTACTTACCAATACAATAACTAACATTCTTTGATGCCAGTGCCTTTGATCAGAAATTCTGACGACAGTACCTGTCTGGTCAGTAGATGCACTCTGCCTGCCTCACAAGTTGTCACGGTTTAAACAGTACATTCACAACCTGGACTCCTCAATTCCTTCTCTACAACGGAGTGAGGTTAAGATCCAAACTAGAAGGAAGGAGGGTGGGTAATGGCGCACCCACAGGGACACTCATCTTGAAGAATGTGAGTTACTGTACAGGTAAGTAACTTCTTATCCTTTGAGAGATGTTCCTGACAGTGCTCCACTCCAGGTTATTTCATGCAGTATCCGCTAGGAAGATAGGGGCTTCAGATCAGGCAGAAAGACTGTAGATAAGACAGTTATGCCTATTCTGGTGTTAGATGCAGTGACCTATAGCCAGAGTGTAATGGTGTGCTAATGTAAGGTTCGATACCCATGTGGCCACCTTGCATGTGTCAGAAAGGCAGTGGACGTGGAGATAAATCGTATAGAATGTGCCGATATAGGTCAGGAGTCTTGACTTGGTTCAGTTGGTAGCAAAGGCATTTACAGTCGGTGATCCACTTAGAGAATCTCTGCTTGAAGATGGCAGAGTGGTGGAGATAGAGAGCTTAGGCATTAGTCAGAAGGGTTTCGTTCTATTCAAATAAAAGAAGTCAAGTGTGTGCAGAGTGGTTTCAAAATCATTGGTGTGTTGTTGGCATGATATTACTGGAGGTGGTGTGGGGTCAGGGATGGAGGCTGAGTGCAGAAGGGAGCTCAGGGAAGTGAGGAATGAGGGTGTGGAGTCTGGAAGGAAGCTGTGACCTGGAGCAGAGGATTGGAGTGTAGGAGGGGGTATGGATATAGGTAGAGACAAGGATTCTGACCAGAAGGTGGCATGTAGGAAAGGATGCAGGGTCTCTGAGGGGCTTGTGATCTGGGGCGGGGATGCAGGAGGGTATACAGGGGGTTTGGACTGTTACCTAGGGCAGGAGGGGGTTGTGACCTGGGGCAGAGGATTGGAGTATGGAGTTTGGGAGGGGGCATGGGTTCAGGACTGGGAGTGTAGCAGGTTTAGGTTGTGACCTGCAGCAGGGGTGCAGGATGGGGAGCAGAAGGTTGGGGGAGGAAGGGCCTGGGTTTCCAGGTGCAGGCTCTGCATGGGAGGCACTTACCTAGGTGGCTCCTGGCCAGCAGCCCAGCAATACTCTCAGGCAGGCTCCCTGCTTGTCTTGCCCCCACAGGCCGCCTAAAATGGCCAGCTGCGGAGGTCACGTGCTTCTCAGAGCACTGTGAGCCCAGGAAGGGGGGGGGGTGTACTTTGTATGCTGCCTCGGCTGCAAACATAGCCAAGGAAGCTCTCATTTTCTGGAAACTAGCCCACAGGAGCTGTGAGTTTGTGCTGGAGGCAGGGGCAGTGCCAAACCACAACTCGCAGTGCTCAGATAATCACATGGCCCACACAGCTAGACACATTGAACAGCATATGGGAGTGGGGCAAGCAGGGAGCCTGTTTGAGGCTCCCACTGGTGGCTTGGTGAGCTGGATGCAGCCCCTGGGCCATATTTTGCCTGCCTCTGATTTATATGGAAGGAAGAATGTACCTTGGGAGAAATCTGGGATGTGCGTGGAATGTGACTTTACCCTGGAAAAGGTAGTATGGGAGGGAAGGGGGCTGGCCAAAAGAGCTCCAAGTAATCTCACCCTTCTGGCAGAGGAAACAGCCACCAGTAAGGCTGTTTTAAAAGTGTAAGAGAAAGCATGTGATCAAAGGCTCAAAAGGCTTGTGCATTAGCATGTTGAACAGGAGGGGAAGGGAGACGGGGGATTTGGCTGACATACCCATCAGGAATGGGTACCATGGCTGCCTGGGCCAAACCAGTACTATTAAAATCATATGTGATTTGTGTTCTGATCTTCTGTATTGCCCTGTTCAGTAAGGGTGTGGGTGGGAAGGCATACAGAAGAATGTAATTCCATGGGAATGTAAAGGCATCCCTCTAGTGTGGGGGTCCAGGCTTGCTCTGGAGCAGAACTTAAGGTATTTTTTCTTCTGTGCTGTCGCAAATAGGTCAAGTTGGGGAAAACCACAGCATTGGAAAATGCTACATTGGACTGTATTGTCCAACTTCCACTCATGCTGAGCTTGCCTGCAGTGGTGTTCTGAGTACCCTGTAGGTATGAAACGAATATAGCAATACTTTGTTGGAAACACCTATTCCATAGCTTGATGGTCTAAGTGCAGAGAATGGGAGCGAGTTCTGCCTTGTCTGTTGACTAAGAACATGCATGCTACATTGTCTGTCATGGTTTTGATATTGCAGAATATGGGGTGTAAGTGGAGCAGGTATAGCATACAGCTCTGAGCTTGAGAAAGTTAGTGTGGAGAGTGGTCTCAGAGGGGGACCGTAGTTCTTGGGTAGTGACGCGTCCCATATGTGCTCCCCATACTGTGAGGAATTCTTCTGTTGTGATGGTGATTGTAGGAAGGTCTTGTTGGAAAGGGATCCCTTTGCATAGGTGTGGGGGGAAAAAGTCCACTACAGTAGCGAATCCTTCACCTGGGAAGCATCGTAAGGAGCTTGTGGAATCTGTGCCATTTTGGTTTGTATACTGAGGCTAACCAGATTTGAAGGCATTACACATGTAGCTGGGTATTGGGGATGACAAAGATGGAGGCAGCCATGTGTCCCAATAATTGTAGGCAGTCCTGAGATGTGACTCATGAGGCTGAGGTAGATGATGGTAATGAGGGTACAGATTGCGTGGAATCTTTCTTCTGGGAATCTCTCTCCACCACAAGTGGTGGTAGAGTCAAGGTGTGCTCCTATAAAGTGAATTTGTTGAGTGGGTATCAGTATTCCTTCCCTCTAAGATTTTCCATCCATGAGCGGAGTGAGTTTTGTCTTGAGCACCCACATTGAAGTCATGTGCTTGTTCGGATGTGTGCCTCTCCCTTTCCCCCTGTGCTGCCATGTCTCCCATCCTCCTCTCACCCCATCTGCTCCACTGGTGCCCACTGCTGCCCCCCCTCCACCCTCCTCTGCTGTCCTGGCTCCTGCCCTTCTCACTCCCCTTAGCCCTCCTGGGAATTGCTCCACCTCCCCATCCTCTCTGACCCCTGCACCTGCCCTTCCCTCCACCCCTGTGCCCACCTCATCCCCTCTCTTAACACCTCCCTCTACCCACCTGCCCTGCCTCTCTCCTCTGCCCTCTGGTGCCTGTTCCTCCCCTCCACATGTCTGCCCTTCTGCTTCACCCCCATAACTCCCCTAGCACCTCCACCTTAGCTTACCCCCTAAACCCTCCTGGTGCCTCCCCTGTCCCTCACTGCCCCTGCCTTCATAACACCTAACCCCCTGCCCTCTTCCTCCCTGGTGCCCACCCCCCTCACTAGCCTCTGCCCCAGTTCTCCTCACATCCCTCTGTGCCCTCACACGACTTGCTCCAACCTTTGCTTTTCTCGTGCTCACCCCTCCTTTCAACCTCTCTTCTCCTGACACCCAATCCTCCCCTCTCCTCTTCCTTCCTCTTGCCCCCATTGCCCCTTCCCTCTCTTCTCTCAGCATCACCTTGCCTCTTCCTGTCTCCAACTCTCACTGACACCTTGGTGTCAACTGTCTCCCACTCCCTCCTGCCCTTTCCCTCATTGTCTCCTCTTGGTCCCCTGGCATTTGTCTCTTCCTCCACACTTGCCCCTTGGTGCCTTCCCCTTTCTTCTCCTTTCCCCAGCCCTCTTCTCTCCCCTCAGCACAAGCCCTTTTTTTCTCCTTCCCCCTAGTTATCCCACTGTGCAGAGTGGGTACTGGGTCTACTGCCCCAAGACGAATAAGGTATTGCACCTCATTATGTAGCAACTTCTCTCCATAATTATAAGGGTACCAAAACGGGGATGGGGAGAGGCGACTGAAGTGTGGGGATAGTCTATAATCAGAGGATGATTTCCAGGACTCAGAGATCCAAGACAGTGGCTTCCCAGTTGTGGAGGAATGGAAATAAATGGTGATGATTGGATGGCCATTGTAGACTCTGGAGAGGGTGGGCTGTTTTTGATGCTCTCAACTGATGCCTCAAATTTGCTTACTGGGGTTGGGTCAGCCCAGATGGAAGGGCAACATCTGGGCTCTGGATCTGTGACACTGTTGGTAGAGCACGTCATATTGTTGTTGCTGTTGTTGGTGTGTGTAATAGGGATACTGTGATCATTGGTATGATTGATAGCTGTATCACCTCTTTTGGATGCCCAAGGGTCTAAGAGTGGCACGGGAGTCCTTCATGGAATGGACTTCATTGGTGCTGACCGTGAAGAGAGTTTGTGCTCATCAAATGAAAGATCCTCTATTGTACTCTGAATCTCCCTTGGGAATGAAGAAAAGAAGAATCAGGATGTAGGGTGCATGACAATGTCCACAACATCCCGGGTGGCCTGCAGAGCTTTATGGGAGATTAATTGTCCTTCTGAGACTAGTGCCTGGAATTATTGTTTTTTCCTGAGGAATGGCATCAATAAACATGTGCATTTTTGCCTAATTTCTGTGGTCATACTTTGCCATGTAGTTGGCCCCCCTATATTGCAGGGTGGAAGAAGGTATCCACCCTTTTGTTATCTCTGTCAGATGGGGCAGCCTTGAACTGTTGTTTGTTCTTTTGGTTGGCTGTCTCTACCACTTTTGAGCTGGATGCCGGATGTGTAAAGAGGTACTCTGTAGTCTTGAAGGGGACGAAATATTTGTGATCTGTCTTCTTGTTTGTGGCCATTATAGTGGCAAGCATCTGCCAGATAGATTGTGCAGATTGCATGATGGTTGCATTAAATTGGCAGTGCTATTTTAGAGATAGTAATGGTTTGTAGTTTGTCCATGAGTTCATGGTGGGTGTCCGACACCTCCTCTAGAGTAATACTGAACTCATCCACCACTCTTCTAAACAGGTCCTGAAAGTGAGTGAATTCATCAGTAGATGTAGATATGGTCAGCACCATAAGGTCACAGACTAAGATAACGATAAGAGCAGATATGGTTTGTTTCTGTGATAAGATACACAATTCCACTGTAACCTGAAGTAATATGAAACTTTGATGTTAAATATCTAAAATATGTGAAGTTGAATCAAAGGATCTTTACTCTACCTTCTCAGCAGTTTTTAAGCGCTCAAGATTAAAAGCAGCTATCCACAAAGCTTCATCGATATCTTGTACAGTTTTATTGTCCTGTGGAAGTTAAAATTGTAAATGGCTTATTAAAAAATTTAAATATTTAGCTACATTTTCAGACAATCCTTGAAGCAAGGACCTCACATTTATATTAAACATGCTGTATCCATTTGACAGTTATATTTATAACTAGGAATAAATGACAAAAATTGCTTTAAACACACCTAGAAGGTGCACTGCACCTAGCAAAAGAAAAAGCAGTTGCCTTAGCAATTGCAATTCTTAGAGAGGACTGCATGTGTGAATCCAAGGTCTTAGAACAGTGATTTCCAAACTGTTTACTAAGGCAACCACACAGAGACCTAACTCACAAGAAGACTGCTGCCATTTCTTTGCTCTGCCCGCAGCTACCAACTACCCACAGCTGCATCTAGAACTGGTATAGAGGGGAGGCTCCATCTGTGCTGAGTATGCTAACGAACTAACATCTATGCCTGGAAAGGATAATAAAACCAGGAAGAGTTAGTTAAACATCTGACAAACTCAGAGCAATGTAGAGTAGGGATGTAAGCAACAAGTCGAGTAGGAACTCAACTAGTTGCCTCCCCCAACTTGCTGCCTATATCAGAGAGAAGCAGCACGGGGGTAGAGGGAGCAGGAGCTGGTGTTGGGGGAAACTGGACTAAAAGCCTGTTCCCCCTAGAACCATCTCCACTGGAGGCAGGGGAGGCAGAGGATAGCTGGGAAATGGCACGAGTGGTGATTGAAACAGTTCCACCCGTGCCGGTCTGACTGCTGCTCCTCTCCCTTTGAAATGTCCAAGAAAGCAGCTCTTGGACATTTCAAAGGAAGAGGCACAGAGGGGAACCCGCGCCAGTAAAGACTGCTTCGATCCCTGCTGGCTTGGTTCCCACTGCCTCCTTTACTGACAAATTGAGTAGTCGATGGAATTTCCTGACTAATTGTAATTTAACATGATTAATCGTAATTTAACATTTCTAATGTAGAACCAAGTCACTATGCACTGATCAACATCAAAGCCACCACTTAGAATTACATTTAAAATGTTAAGTCAAAAACTTTCATATAAAACAGCATATGCTTCATAGATTAGCAGAACACTACATGGTGCTAGAAGTAGCCACATGGGAGAGTGCTGTTTGGAGAACATTTAAAAAGACAGCATGTAAAGGAGATAAGGATTATTTCAAGCAGGTATTACATCAAAGGTCAAATAAGAGACGCTCCCTTTCCTGCTCAAGAAATCCACCTTCTCTGCAAAAAACCGGGGGTGGGGAAGCCACATAAAGTTGGTTCTGAAAGTCAATTCAGAATGGAACATGGAGGAGTCCTAAAAAATTTAAACAGAGGTGAGGGGAGGTGTGAGTGAATGAGTGATATGATGGCAGTAGATGCACGCTCCTTGAGTGAAGGCTAGAAAGTACCTAACTCAACAAGGAGTCCTGTGGCACCTTAAAGACTAACAGATTTATTCGGTCATAAGTTTTTGAGAGTAAAAATTACTTCATCACATGCATAACTGCTAACTGTTGTTGGTCAGGAAGCTGTATACCTTTTTAACAGCTTCCAACTCTCCAATGAGGACACTGAAGATTTTAATAAAGTCTTAGCACAACATTCCCACAAAGCACAGAAGATTAGGAAGGAATACAAAAGCACTGAGGATTACAACACAGACTTGAAGAGCAAGAGCCTATGCAGCAACTTTAGGCCTCAAAGAGATTCCTTAATTAGACAGGCTGGTGGCAGATGCAACAGTGCAAAGCTACAGGAGCATCTATTCAGAGACTCACTGACTTAAAATTGGGGAAAGCCACAAACATCTGCAAAGCAGCAGAACATGCAAAACTGCAGATTCAAGCTTTAAGAAAAGTAGGTAACGGACATTGTACAGGAGATCACTGCATAGCAGAACAAGAAGGGCATGCACACAAAAAAGTGACACACTGGCAACAATCAATATAAGGAAGGGTGAAAAAAAATTCTATGGAAAGGCCTGCCCAGATCAGAATGTGGGGAACTTTGTGGAAATGTGCATAGAGACAATGCCCAGCATTTGGACAAACATGCAGAGCGTCACAAGTACAACTATTTTGCTAACCAATGTAGACATCAGAAAACTGTGGCTGCAACGCAGAAATACGGTGATAGCTCGAGTGAGGAAGCAGTGTACACTGATGCCATGCAGCAATGGCTGCTAATAGACAACTAGTACATGACTCTTAATACTAATGATTCTTGAATCACACATACAGCAGATAAAAAGGGCCAATACAAATATAACAGCAGCATGAGCATGACAAAACTTTAAAATATAAGCCCCCACTAGAGAAAAAGGGAAATTTCCTGACAGCTTACAAATGACTTCCTATTTCTGTGCCAGATCAATTTGATACAAACAAGAAAGAAAAGACAAATACCATCTTTGTTGTTATTACAGGAGGTAGAAAACCAGTATTGGGTCTGTAATCAAGTCAACAACTGGGACTGATATGTAAGGTATTTAATGTAGAATATAATTTGTTGCAAGGCATCTAAACCTTAGTTGAGAAAAATCAAGATATATTCAAAGATTTGGACAAGCTGCCAGTCATGCACAAACAGAAGGATACAAACCCTGCTATACATGTAGCCGGGAAGGTACCTGTGGCCCTAAGAGTCAGACACTGCCAAGAACTGCAACAGAAGTACAGTAAAAGCTGTATTTGGCATTTTATCAACCAGAAAGCTCTATTAACCAGCTTTTCCAAAGATTTATATGGAAAAGTATCAATCTAGTAACCTGGACTAGTATACTGCCTAAGAGGTTACACAATTTTACATTCTGCACTCTGCTTTTATGCAAAAGAGGCAGAAGACAAGTAAGTTTCACACAGTCAATCTGTGAAACTCCTTGCCTGAGGAGGTTGTGAAGGCTAGGACTACAACAGGGTTTAAAAGAGAACTAGATAAATTCATGGAGGTTAAGTCCATAAATGGCTATTAGCCAGTATGGGTAAGGAATGGTGTCCCTAGCCTCTTTTTGTCAGAGTGGAGATGGATGGCAGGAGAGAGATCGCTTTATCATCTCCTGTTCAATTCACTCCCTCTGGGACACCTGGCATTGGCTACTGTCGGCAGTCAGGGTACTGGGCTGGATGGACCTTTGGTCTGACCCAGTATGGCCATTCTTATGGTCTTAAATTGATATCAGGGCTTTATTTTATTTTTATTTTTTTTTAAAAAGCACCTTCAAAGGGGAGAGGGAGGATATAAGGTCTTTACAGAGTCATCCCAATTTCCTACAACCTTGTCTGTATACAATGATAATTGAGGTTCATAATGAACATGAGGCACTGCAAGATCCTGAAATGCCTTCTGAAACAAAGATTAGATTAAATTACATTCAATACATTTTTAGCATTAAATGTATTCTAATGATCTGGTTGTATGCCATAAGCTGCCCATGGTTATAAATGGTGTCATAAGATAACCTGTAGTATAGAAAACTTTACCTGTATACATTCAAAAACCAGCCTCTCTGCAATGTACTACTACTACTACTACTGGATTGGTGAGTACCTGTATATCACGTTATACTTTATTCATTTTATTGTATTCTAATTCTTTGAAAATTGGTATTTCATTGGTAAATATTACTTAATCAGAATATTTGATTAACTGACACCCCGATCTTCCAACGAGATAAAGCTTTTACTGTAACAGAAAGAGCTGAAAATGCTACAGGTTGGGAGTACTCACCAACAATAGTACAAAATAAATCTGGATGAGAACATAAGAACAGCCATACTGGGTCAGAACAAAGGTCTATCTGGCCCAACATCCTCTCTTCTGACTGTGGTAGTGCATCAGAGGGCATGAACAGAACTGGTAATTATAACCAGTCGGACATGACCCCTCCCTCCTCTCCACTGGCATCTAGACACTTGTATCTACTGGACATACTCCTCTGCTTTTCCCTGACTCTGGCTCTCTTAATTACCATTTACGTTAAGCTCTTCCTGTGTTGTTATTCAAGGCCGTGAGGCCCAACTCTCAGATAAGATGCAACATCAGAGCAGAAACCTGGGACTGTCACAGAGAAAGTGAAGTCTCCCACAGATCTGAAGGGATCTCCCAAAGAACATCAGGGTCGAGCCTCTGGAAAGCTGACACCTGGCCAGCACTCCAGCCACCTGTGAAATAAAAAGTAATCTACACCACACTTGCAGTCTGCCTCCAAACTGCCTGCACGAATGTGATGTATGTGGGTGAGTATCACCTTACTTTTAAGAATCTGTACCAAAAAACAACCCCAAAAGAAATACTGCTCCAGCTCACCCTTTGTTCAGATTTGTTTCTTAGCAGGTCTGAGGAAGTGAAACAGTAATCATCAAGGATCACCCATTCCTAATTTCTGGCAAACAGAAGCTAAGGACCTCATCTTCCCCCCACCCAATCCTGGCTATTGGCCATTAATGTACCTATCCTCCGTGAATTTATCTAGTTCTTTTTTGAACCCTGTTGTAGTCTTGACCTTCACAACATATTCTGGCAAAAGTTCCACAAGTTGACTATGTTTTGTGGAAGATATACTTCCTTTGGTTTATTTTAAACCTGTTGCCTTTTAATTTCATTTGGTGAACCCTAGTTCTTGTGTTACGAGTAAACAGCACTTTCTTATTTATTTTCTCTACACCAGTCATGATTTCATATTCCTCTTCTTTTCCAATTCAAAAAGTTCCAGTATTATTAATCTCACCGCATATAGCAGCTGTTTCATACACCTAATAATTTTTGTTGCCCTTTTCTGAACCTTTTCAAATTTCAATACACCTTTTTTTGAAATGGGGCAAAACACAGCTTCGTGTAACATTCAAGATATGGGGATAGCGTGGGTTTCAACAGAGGGAATATGATATAGTCTGTCTTATTATCTAGCCCTCTGAATGATTCCCAGCGTTCTGTTCACTTTTTTGATGGTTGTTGCACAGTGACTGGATGTTTTTAGAGAACTATCCATAATGACTCCAAGATCTTTTCCTTGATGGAAACAGCTAATTTAGACGCTCATCACATTTTATAGGTATAGTGGGAATTACATTTTCCAACGTGTATTACTTTGCATTTATTAACACTGAATTTTATCTGCCATTTTGTTGCCTAGACACACAGTTTTGTAAGATCCTCTGTAGCTCTTCACAGTCTTCATTCCAGGGAACTAATCACTAATATAAAGTGACCATTGTCACAACTGACCTCTATTTCCTCAGCTGTGCCAAGGTTGGCTTTCCCTGGGCTACTACCCCAGTTCCCCTTGTGGGCCTAACCTGACTTGACTGCTGACCTCAGGGTCCGCTGGGGACAAAGCACTGGCAGGGTGTCCATGGGCTCAGGATCTGGGTCACTCACTGGTCCCAGCAGTGCAGCCTTGTCTCCGGGGCCTGTTGGTGTTCAAGGTGGCCTTATCCAGCCTCCAGGGTCGGGCAGCAGTCCCGAGGGCCCAACCCAGTCATCCCTTGTATGGCGGGGCAGCCGTGCCAAGCATCTGGCCTGCTCACCCCCTGGTGTCTAACTGAGCTCTCAGACCCTACTCTTATAGTCCCAGCCCCGCCCTTCTGCTTCCTGTGGGTGGGCCTGGGTAGCTCTTGCTCTGCCCACCAAGCAGTCTTATGGAGAGACTCCCCTTCCGGGTTAGCGGGAGGCCATGCTGACTCGCCACCATGCCATATAAAGAAAGATTAAAAAGACTGGGACTTTTCAGCTTAGAAAAGAGGAAACTAAGGGGAGATATGAAAGAGGTCTATAAAAATCATAACCGGTATGGAGAAAGTGAATAAAGAAAAGTTATTTATTTGTTCCCATAACATAAGAAGAGGAGGTTACTCACCTTCCTGTAACTGACATTCTTCGAAATAAGCGTCCCTGGGGGTGCTCCACATTAGAGGTACTGGGACACTTATCACTTAGATGGATTTTTCTCTAGCAGTGCTTTGGGGGCCACGCATGCTTGGCGCACACGGGCCTCCCCCATTGCTACAGCGCATGTGTAGTCCCCCCTCTCTTCAGTTCCTTCTCTATCCGGAACCTGGCAAAAAATGGTTTATGTCTTATTACTGAAGTTTTCTGAAGTAGAGGGGAGGAAGGGAAGGTAGAGGAACACTCCCAGGGATGCTCATCTCGAAGAACATCAGTTACAGAAAGGTGAGTAACCTCCTCCTCTTCAAGTAGCGTTCCTGGGGGTGCTCCACATTAGGTGACTACAAAGCAATATATTCTATAGAGGTAGGGACTTCGGATCAGGTAAGTACACCGTTTGTAATACAACTTTTGCGATTCTAGTATGCTGGAAAGGTCCCGAGGCAAGTGCGTAATGCTTTGCAAAAGTATCTTCTGATGTCCATGAGACTGCTGCACATATGTCGTCCATGGGAACTTTCCTCAGGTAATTGATGGAAGTGGCAACCGCAGTTGTGGAGTTTGCTCGGATTGGAATCGGCGGAGGTAAGTCATTTAGCAAATAGCACGTAACAAAGCATTCTGAAATCCAATGTGATAATCTCGGTGACGATATTTGTTTTCCCTTGCTGTGAACTGCAATGGAGACGAAGAGTTGTGGAGACAATCTGAAAAGTTTAGTTCTATGGATATAGAAGGAAAGTGCCCTTCTGACGTCTAGGGTGTGCATCTGTGCTTCAAAAGCGTTGTCATGAGGCTTTGGAAAGAGTTCTGGTAAGTAGATCGTTAGATTTAGGTGGAAAGAGGAGAGCACTTTAGGTAAGAACTTAGGATGTGGTCGCATGGAGACCTTGTCTTTGAAAAAGATGGTAAAGTGTGGTTCAGCCATGAGGGCCGCCATCTCGCTTACTCTACGGGCTGAAGTTATTGCCACCAGGAAAGCCGTCTTTAATGTTAAATGGCGTAGAGAACATGTAACCATAAGTTCAAATGGTGGCTTTGTGAGTGTTAATAACATGTGCAGGTCCCACGGTTCTCGAGGGACTGCAACGTCTGGGTAAAGAGCCTGTAGTCCTTTTAGAAATCATTTGGTTATCGGGTGTGTGAACACTGTGGTGTCCTCAATTGGTATGCAGAAGGTTGTAAGTGCTGCCAAGTGTACTCTGATGGAGCAGAGAGAGAGTTGTGATTGTCTGAAGTGTAGTAAATATTCTAAAATTGCAGGGAGCAGAGCGTCTTGTGGTGGTATATTACGGAAGGTTGCCCAGTGAGTGAAGAGGATCCATTTATTAATGTATGGTTTACTTTTATTGCAGGAGCCCTGCTTTGTAATAGGACAACATGCACCTGTTGGGAGCACCGTAGTTCTATGCCCGTGAACCATCGAAGTATCACACCTTGAGATGAAGTGTCGGGAATTGAGGGTGAGGACACGTGATTCCCAGTTGGTACAGAATGTTTGGATTGTGTGGGAGCGTGATTGGGTGGTGTCATGCCATCCTGTGTAGAAGGGGAAACCATGGTTGGCAAGGCCAACAAGGTGCAATGAGGATGAGTTTTGCTTTGTCCCTCAGTATCTTTATTAGGACTCTGTTGAGGAGGGAAAACAGAGGGAACGCATAAAGCAAAGGTGCACTCCATGTTAGAATGAGAGCATCCCCGAGGGACTGTTGGCTCTGGTGGCGAATAAGTCTATGTATGGGAAGCCCCATTGGCTGAATAAGTTGTTCAAGACTATATGATTGAGTTCCCACTCATGGTCCCGCGGTAGGGCTCTGCTGAAGGCATCTGCTGTCGATCTGAGGACCCCAAGGAGGTGGCATGCGGTTATGTGGATGTCTTGGGCTAGACAGCAGTTTCAAAGTGCAATGGCTTCCTTGCAAAGAGTCTGTGATTGAGTGCCACCTTGCCTATTTATATAAAACATGCATCCCATGTTGCCCGCATATATTCTGATATGAATTCCTGTGGTATGAGGGAATAATTTTTGGCATGCTTGGCAAACTGCCCTGAGTTCAAGGACGTTGATGTGAAGAATGCGGTCTGCTGAGGACCATAGGCCTTGTGCTGTTTGGCCTTTCATATGAGCACCCCATCCATTGAGCGAGGCGTCTGTAGTTATGACTGTGACTTCTGGGCTTTGAAAGGGTATGCCTGTGCAGAGGTTGGATTATTTTGTCCACCATTGTAGGGATGCCTTTACTGCATGTGGTAGTGTTAGCGTTTTGGTCATGTGATGGACGTGCAGTTTATATTCGAGTTGGAGCCAGCCTTAGAGACATCTCATAAATAATCATGCATGGGGCACTATAGGGTTGCACGATGCCATGTGACCTAAAATTTGTAGGCAGTCGTGAGCCGTTACTGAGGGCATCTCTTGGAGATATTGTGCCAGTTGACTGATGCGGATGAATCTCTCAGTAGGCAAAGAGGCCCTGGCTGTGATGGAATTGTGATGGGCCCCAATAAATCGGATGTTTTGGGTAGGCGTAAGCATTTATTTGCCATGGTTTACCAGGAGCCCTAAGGAATGAAGACAACTTAGGACCATGAGGGTATGCTGGTGGCACTCGTGTTCGGTCCTTGCTTTGATAAGGCAATTGTCTAAGTAAGGGTAGATAGTGATTCCACATTTCCTGAGATGAGTGGCGACGAGTGGTAACACCTTGGAAAATACACTTGATGCTGTGGAGAGTCCGAAGGGTAGCACCATGTATTGGTTATGTTGAAAACCTAAGGTAAAACAAAGGAAACATCTGAGAGTCGGTCGTATTGATATATGTAAGTACGCATCATGTAAGTCAAGAGACGAAAACCAGTCACCAATCTCCAAAGCTGGGATAATGGTGGCCAGAGTGACCATTTTGAATCTGTTTTCTTATGTATTTGTTTTCTTATGTATTTGTTTAGCAATCTAAGATCAAGGATTGGTCTCTACCCACCTGTCTTCTTTTCTAGGAGGAAATAGTGTGAGTAGAAACTGGTTCTGTGGAACTCCAAGGGAACTGGTTCTATGGTACCTTCTTGGAGCAGGTGAACCACCTCTTCTTGTAATATGGTCTAGTGAGAGGGGTCCCTGAAAAGGGACAGGGTGGGTGGGAGAGAGAGGGATAGTGTAACCTAAGGAGATAGTTTTCCAGTCTCATAGAAGTGGTAACAAACGAAAGTGGAATAGTTTTGATACATTTTGAAGCTCTGGGGTGAGTGATGTGGTTTTCGGTCTCTCGACTGCTGTTTCAAATTTGCTTATTGGGTTAGGACGAACAGCTGGGGTTGTTATTCTGAGAACATCATCTTTGTTGTCTATTTCGCCTGCACTGTTGGTACCGCGGGTGATCCTGCCTCTGGTAATGATAAGTGGGTTGTGGGTACCTTGATCTCTGGTATGGTTGGTACCTGTATTGTCTTGGTCTTGTTACAGGTGTTTGGATACCCAGTGAGCGTAGTATAGCCCTGGAATCCTTCATTGACTGAAGTACTTCAGTGGTCTTTGCCAAGAAGAGCTTCTCACTGCCGAACGGGAGATCTTCCACCGATGGTTGGACTTGGCGGGGAAAAGCAGATAAGTTGAACCATGAGGCTCGTCTCATAGTCACAGCTGTGGCCGTTGTCCTTGTGGCCGTATCTGCAGCGTCAAGTGTGGCTTGCAACGCTATGCACAAAACCATTTGTCCTTCAGAGATGATAGCTCTGAATTGTGTCTTTTTATTATCGGGGATATCTTCAATAAAAGTGTTAAGCTTTGCGTAGTTGTTAAAATCGTATTTGCTGAGTAAAGCAGCGTAGTTCGCCACTCTCATTTGAAATGTAGCCGAAGCGTAAACCTTTTTGCTGAAGGAGTCCAATCGTTTATTGTCCTTCTCAGATGGGGTGGATTGATTCTGTTGTTTATTGCTCTGCTGCGCAGCATCCACTATAATGGAGTTGGGCAGAGGGTGTGTAAAAAGAAATTCAGAGCCCTTGAGTTTGGGGGGGGGGACGGGGAGAGAAGACATAGTATTTCCGATCTGCCTTTTTGCATGTATGTGGAACGGAGGCAGGTGTTTGCCATAAGGTTTTAGCAGGTTCAAGTATGGCTGAATTGATAGGCAGCGCTATTTTTGCAGATGAAGTCGACTGGAGGATGTTGGTGAGTTCATGGTGAGAGTCCTGAACCTCCATAGGGATATTCAAACCATCTACGACTCTTTTAAAGAGATCTTGAAAAGAGGAAACCTCGTCTGTTTTATTAGAGGATGGTAGTAGGATTGCCTCCTCCATGCCTGAAATTGAATTTGAGTGGGCTAAAGCTGCCAATGTTGAAATTGGGGAATATTGGTTTTCACTCTCATTCCTCCTGTGGCGGGGTCCGGCTCAGTCCAGCCCGGCTGCGCCCCCACCTTTAGTCTCTCCCCCTGTTTCTCTGGGCCCCTCCGCGTTGGCCCCCCTCTTACAGTCCCGGCGGGCTCATCACACTGACGTTCCCCGCCTTGACGCTCGCGCCGTCAATGTCCAACTCCTGGCCCATCCGGCTCGTTCGTTGGCCGCCGGGTTGCCCCCTGGGTCTCCCGGGGGTGTCCCTCTGTCACAGGTGCTGTCGTCCTGGGCATCTGCCGCGTTTGGCGCTCTCTGCTCCCCGGGCTCCAATTCGCCACCTGTGGGGGTTGAGAGCACAGCCAGCCCCTGCTCTCCTTCCCCCGTCTCCTCCCGTCCGCCTCCCTTTTGGGCGTCCCGGCCGGCGTCCCGCCACTGCACGCCGAGCACGCCGGCTGCCCTTTCCTGGGTCCTACGGTCCGCCACTTGTGGCCTGGACCCTACTGTGCCTGCACCGCCGGCGCGCCGCTCGCCCTTGGCCGAGGCGGCAGCGGCGCTCCCGGAGCTGCAGCGTCCTGCCAGCCAGCTGGCGCAAGTGCGGGGATCGGTTTTCCCGTCACACCTCCCCACGGACATATAGGGTGATTGGGTGGGGTGAGCAAGGTTTCGCCATATGTTTGGTTTTAAATTACCTTTTTCTATGTTGCTGAGGGCATTGATTGAATATTTGCCATTGTGAGGGGTAAGGCACAGGCGGTGGCATCCAGGGCTAAGGAGCCCAGGGAGCCATTTGTGCTCTGACAAAATCTGGCTGCACCTGATAATTAGATATTACTGAGCCTTCTGTATATGGCTGAGGTGAAAAGGCAGCTAAATCCTCTTCCTCATCCATTGAGAGGAAGGACTCAGAGTAATCGGAGAATGGAGAGTGAGGATGTGTGTTATCACTCAGAATGGGAGAATGCAGTGTAGAAGAGATTGCCAGATCCTTGTGTTCCCTGTAGTTGATGAGGGGAGTGTGCGACATGGAGAGCTCTGCTGGCTGAGAAAGTACTCTCTGCGTTGCCACAGAGGCAGAGTTGCGTGTGACAGGTTGTCCCTGGCAACGGAGGGGGAGGAGCGGTGCCAAGTGGCTGCCGTGTAAGGAACTCCGGTGCTGTGCTGGGAGTCTGAAGTGCTGCTGCAGCTGCTGTGACAGTGAGCAGTGCTGTGCTCGGTACCGCACTGTGAGAGGCAGGCACGACATGGCTTATTGGCCTCGGTGAGGGCAGTCTTTTTTGCGCTTTTAAACTTATTGCGCTGCTCACCCAAGGTACCTGGGCGGTCAAATGTGCTCAGACTTTTTTTTAAATCAGAGTAATCTGATTTATTTCCCTCAGAGTGCCTTTTTGGCAAATGGTGAGGCAGCGAGCTTGCTCTTCTTTTTGAGGGCTTAGGGGACTTGTTCCTTTTTGATGTAGTACTCTGTCCTGAGCCCAGGTCAGAGGCATGGCGTTTGTCCTTGTCTGCCAGGAGCATTTTAAGCTGAAGCTCCCTGTCCTTCCACATCCGCATTTTCAGCTTTGCGCAATGTGGGCAATCTTTCTGAGTGTGTGAGCACTTAACACATTTATCGTGACCATCCAAGGCTGGCATTGTGTTGTTGCAGAGCACACAGCGTTTGAAGCCAGATGAGCCCATGCCATGGTATTACTCTAAAAGAGCAGTTTGAGGTTGGAGACTTTCTTCTTTTTTTAAAAAAAACTATAACACTAAAGAACAGTAACAACAGTAACAAACCTAATATTAACCAACTATAAACAAATAAAGTGTGAAGAGAAATTTTTTAGCAAGAGCACCAAAGAGTTCCTTCTGAAGCCGGGGATGGTAGAAAGGAACTGAAAGGGGGGGGGGCGGCGCATGCGTGATAGCCATGCATGCACAGTCCCCAATACACTGCTAGAGAAAAATCCATCTAGAGGCACTGGGATGCTCAGCACCTAATGTGGAGCACCTCCAAGGATGCCTCTCGAAGAACTGCTAAGGATCACCAAATGAAATTAATAGGTAGCAGGTTCAAAAACAAAATGTTTTTTCTTCACGCAGCGCACAGTCATCCTGTGAAACTACCTACAACAAGGATCCGCAGGACTAATGACATTAAGAGGCAGGTAATTGTGTAGTCAATACAATTTGCATCAACTACACAATTAGTCGAGAAGGGAATGCACTCAGAAGGAATTACCCCCACTGTGGCTCTGCAGTTTAAATGTAATAATGCACATCAAATGTACATTTAAACTGCAAAACCACAGCGGGAGTAGTTTCTGGAACCAGCATGCGCCGACACTGAGCTGGGCTTGCTCAGTCCCAGCGTGCACCAGGTCCAGCAACCCCTGTTCACAGGGAGTCCCAGGAGGGAGCTGGGACCCCACCCTCCATGGACAGGAGCTGGTGAGGGTGGTGTTGCAGCATTTTTGTGGAGAGAATGCTTTCTCAGGGGAGAGTCAGTCCCTGAGGAAGAATAGGACCTTTTCTTAGGGTTACTAGCTTCCCAGTCCTTTGAGCACAACCCACTGGAAGCTGCTCCCTCCAACCCCGTCTTAAGTGATTTCTGTCTGGTAGGGGTGGATTGCTTAGTGTCAGAAGTCGCCTGAGCCTTTTTCTCCATCTGGAGCACTTTCAACTGTAGTTCTCTTGATCTTCTGGATAGGGTTGTCAGTTTCTGACAATGTGGGCAATGTTATGTGGCATGCTGTTCCCCAAGACAGCAAACGCACTGTTCATGCCCGTCTGAGATTGAAATGGATAGCCTGCAGCCTGTACAACTTTTGAATCCAGACGAACCCAGCATATCCTAGAAAGCTGGCAGTTAGTACAGGACTGGTATGTCCCTTTAAGCGCTTGTGCAGTGAGGGTCTCTTTTTTTTTTTTTTTTTAAATTGTTCCTAAAGGCTAAGAGGAAATTCAACAAGAATGAAGTAGGAGGGTTTCTGAGGTAAACTATCTATAGCTAGGTAAGTAATGAATGAGGTAAAGGGAGACTGCAGATCTGTGACCGAAGCTGGCAGCAGTTGAGAAGGAACTAAGGCGCCTGGCTGCACACGCATAGCCACCTTTTCAGGACACACACCGGCTCTCCGCACTGATGTACCTAAAGGTGGAGCACCCACAGGTACACTCCTAGAAAAAGATGATGTAGTTTTGGGAGGAATCCTGGTAGAGGAATAGAATAGATTAGATGAAAGAAGAAAGGCACCTTAGGAAGGAATTGAGGATGTGTTCGAAGTGTGACTATCTCTGAAAAAGTTACTATGTAGACGTTTGGCCATTAGCACTTCTAGGTTCCCCACAGATCTGGCAGATGTAATTGCTAAGGGCTTTTCTTCACTACCACCTGCATGCATTTTGGGGGTACACGGGATTCCTCCAAACAGTATGTGCACTGAGAATGGTCAGAGATGGGGATGACATTGTGCATCGTCAGAAACCTGGTGAAAAGAACGGTTACTTACCTGTAACTGTTGTTCTTCGAAATGTGTTGCTCATGTCCATTCGAATCAGGTGTGCGCACCGCGTGCACCACGTCTTCCGGAGCATTTTCCCTAGCAGTACCCGTAGCGCCGCAGGGCGCCCTGGAGTGGCGCCGCTATGGCGGGCATAAGTACCCTGCCGCGCTCCCCACCTCAGTTCCTTCTTGCCGGACGCTCCGACGAAGGGGAGGTAGGGGGGGAATCGAATGGACATGAGCAACACATCTCGAAGAACAACAGTTACAGGTAAGTAACCATTCTTTTCTTCTTCGAGTGGTTGCTCATGTCCATTCGAATCTGGTGATTCCAAGCCAACCCCACTTAGAGGAGGAGGGGTCGGAGCACTGAAAAAGAGATGTCCACAAGAGTTGAACAATCCAACAAATTTATTCAACTAAGCGAACAGCATAAAAACGTAGAAAGTGCAACAGTACAGGAAATGGCATGTTTACAAAACAGAGCTGAGGACTGCAGCGCCCACGCTTGCATCCTCCCTAGCCTGCTGTGCCAGCGCGTAGTGCGCCGTAAAGGTATGGAGTGACGACCACGTGGCTGCCCTGCAGATTTCAGTAATTGGAACCTGTGCCCCAAAAGCTACAGAGGACGCCTGCGCCCTGGTGGAATGTGCTGTAACCCAGGGCGGGACCTTTCCGGCTAAGGCATAACACACCCGATACATCCCGCGACCCAATTGGACAACCTCTGGGTCGATATGGGGAGCCCTTTCATTCTGTCAGCGACAGCAATAAACAATTGTGTGGATTTGCGAAAGGGTTTAGTCCTATCGATATAAAAAGCTAGTGCACGCCTAACATCCAGGGAATGTAGCACTTGCTCCTTAGGGGAGGCATGGGGCTTTGGGAAGAATACCGGGAGGTAGATCTCCTGGGACAAATGAAATGGTGACACCACCTTAGGGAGGAAAGCCGGGTGAGGGCGGAGCCTCACATTATGATCGGAGAACACCAGGTAGGGCGGATTTACCGTTAAGGCCCTCAGCTCAGAGACCCTGCGAGCCGATGTAATGGCCACAATGAACGCAACCTTCATGGAGAGGTGCAAGGAACAAGTGGCCAGCGGCTCAAAGGGGGGCGACACAAGTCTAAACAAAACGAGGTTAAGGTCCCACGTGGGGAGAGGGGGGCCTAACCGAGGGATACAACTTATCCAAACCCTTAAGGAACCTTCTGACCACAGGGTCAGAGAACAGAGAAACTCCTGCCGAACCAACATGGAAGGCGGAGAGAGATGCCACATGGACTTTGATAGAGGAGGTAGAGAGGCCACTGGACCTAAGTTCAAAAAGGAAGTCCAGAATGGACAGGACAGGAGCACAGGACGGGTGCACTCCCCTTCGGGACGCCCAAGACGAGAAGCGCCGCCACGTGGCAGCGTACGACCGTCTGGTAGATGATTTTCTACTACTTAGGAGCACCATCTGTACCTCCTGGGAACATTCCCTTTCAGGTAGAGTCAACCACGGATAAACCAGGCCATTAGGTGTAGAGACTGGAGATTCGGGTGAACCATGGTTCCCCCGTCCCACAGTTGGGTCAAGAGATCCCGGGCCGGTGGGAGCGTTATAGGCTCCTTGGCGAGCATGTCCACAAGTATAGGGAACCAGAATTGCCTGGACCAGCAGGGGCTATCAGGACAAGTGTGGACCCGAAGGTCCTGGCCCTGGTCAGGGCCCTGGGAATTAGGGGAAACGGAGGGAAAGCATAAAGGGTGCCCGCCGGCCACGGCACCGTCACGGCATCCCCCCCAGGAGTGTTCCCCGAGCCCCAGCAGGGAGCAATAATTCTGGCACTTGGTATTGCGTGCCCAGGCAAACAGGTCTAGTAGGGGATAGCCCCACCTGCGGAAGACCTGGTGAAGAACAGAGTCCTTGAGAGACCACTCGGGGGCTCCAAAGGACCTGCTCAGAGCATCAGCCAGCAAATTTTTGCAGGTATTCTGCCTGCAAAGCTATGTTGTTCTGCACACACAGGTCCCAGAGGCGCAGGGCCTCGCGACAGAGGGGAGGCGACCGGGCACCCCCCCCTGCCTATTGATGTAAAATACAGCTGCCGTGTTGTCGAGGCGGACTAGAACAGAGCGGCGAGAGAGCTTCGACAGGAAGATCTCGCACGCTTTCCTGACTGCTCTGAGCTCCCGTACATTTATGTGAAGGGCCCGCTCTGCAGGGGAGCAGAGACCCTGGGTCCTGTGGCACCCCAGGTGTGCTCCCCAACCCAGGTCCGAAGCGTCTGTGGCCAGAGTGAGCGAGGGGGGGAGGCACGGAGAAGGGGATCCCGCTGCACACCACAGACTCCTGAGTCCACCATTGTAGCGAAACTATTACCTCCGGGGGCACCGTAAGAACTGTGTCCCAAAGGCCCCTGGATTGGTTGAATGCCCTTGCCAACCAAACCTGCAGAGTTCTGAGTCTCATTCGAGCATGGCGTACCACGTACGTGCACGCCGCCATGTGCCCCAGCAACCTTGAGCAGACCCGGGCGGTCGTGATAGGGGACCGAGTCAGTTCAGAGACCAGCTCCACTATGGCCAGGAACCTGGCTCTGGGGAGAAACGCCCTCACCAACCTGGCGTCCAGGAGGGCACCCACGAATTCGATGCGCTGAGAGGGGGTCAACGATGACTTTTCCTCGTTCAGCATGAGTCCCAGCCTTACGAAGACGGCCCTTGTGAGGGACACGTGGGCCTCTACTTGTTCGTAGGACCAACCACGGATTAGCCAGTCGTCCAGGTACGGGAACACGTGTACCCCTGATTTGCGGAGGAAAGCCGCCACGACTGCCATGCATTTCATAAAAACCCTGGGTGCTGTAGAAAGGCCAAATGGGAGCACCGTAAACTGGAAATGGCACCGGGAGACAATGAAACGGAGGAACCTCCTGTGGCAGGGTCTTATTGCCACATGGAAGCAAGCATCCCTGAGATCGAGAGTGGCGTACCAGTCTCCTAACTGTAGAACCGGAATGACAGAAGCCAGGGTTACCATTCTGAATTTGGATTTCACGACCACCTTGTTGAGATCCCTTAGGTTTAAGATGGGACGGACACCGCCCTTGGGTTTGGGGACTATGAAATATCGGGAGTAAAAACCCTTGCCCTCCAGGTGCGAAGGAAACCTCTCTACCACTCCCTTTTGGAGGAGCGCCAGTACCTCCTGGCGGAGGGTGCCTTCGAGAGAGGTGTCCCTGAAAAGGAACGGGGAAGGTGGGTTGGAAGGGGGCGAGCCCAAAAAAGGGATTGTATAGCCACTCCTGACTATGTTTAGGACCCAGGCGTCGTTTGTGATTTTTGCCCAGGCTTGAGCAAACCGGGATAACCTGGCCCCAAACGGGGGGCCAGGGTGGGAGGCTGATGCGCAACTCTCAGGGAGCCTGTCAAAACTGATGTTTTTGCTGTTGGGAGGGACCTTGGCCAACCCCATGGGGGTTGTCTCCTCTCGGGCGACGCCTACGTCCCCTTGAGGACGATGGACCCGCAGCCGCCCCCGTACCCCCACCGGAAGCATGAGGACGGCATCTCCAGTAATCCCCACGGGGGATCTGGGACTGCGGTCTCCCCTGCTGTCTGTAGGGCAACTGACGACGCTGAGGAGCCGGTGTGTGGATCCCCAAGGATCGAAGGGTAGACCTTGTGTCCTTGAGGGTATGGAGCCTCGAGTCCGTATGCTCTGAGAATAACGCCTTGCCGTCGAAAGGCAGATCTTGGATAGTAGACTGGACATCAGGAGGTATTCCAGAGACTTGCAGCCATGCACCACGGCGCATAACTACACCTGACGCCATGGTGCGGGCTGCAGCGTCGACTGCATCGAGGGGAAGCCTGGAGGGCTGTGCAGGTGATGGCCTTACCCTCAGAGGTCATGGCCAGAAACTCCTGATGGGTCTCAGCAGGGAGCTTATCTTTGAACTTATCCATGGCCTGCCATGTATTAAAAGCGTAACAACTTAGCATCGCTTGTTGGTTAGCGATGGGGAGTTGCACCCCACCAGTGGCGTACACTTTCCGGCCCATTAAGTCAAGGCGCTTGGGCTCCCTAGCTATCAGGGACGGCCCCGGCTGGGGGAGTTTTTCCCTTTGGGCCGCTGCCTGGACAACCAAGGACCCAGGGACAGGTTGGGAGTACAAGTGCTCGTGCCCCAACTGGGGAACATAGTAGCGCCTCTCGACACCCTTTAAGGTAGGGGTCAGGGTCGCCGGTGTTTGCCACAGGGCATTGCTAATTTTTGCCACCGTTTTATTAAGCGGCAAAGCCAACGGGCGGGCGCGCATCATCTGAAAGAATATTGATCATAGGGTCCGTGTCCTCCACGACTGGCTCCACCGGGACACCCAGGTTGGAAGCCAGACGCCTGAGCAGCTCCTGATGCGCTCGGGCATCCATAGTAGGCAGCGCCAGTGCAGGATCCGTCAGGGCTTCATCAGGAGACGATGATGACGACGACTCCTGTATCAGTGCCCGGATGTAGCGCAGGAGCCGCGTGCGGCACCGGTTGGGCACACGGTACTGCCTGCGGACACGGCTCCGGCACCGAGGCCTGTGCCTGTGCCACAGGGTCCAACGTAGGTGGCCTCTGGGGGGAAGGAGGAGGTCGCGACAACGACACCGATGGTTGTGTTCGGCGACCCGAGGCTCCTGACACCACAGGGGGGGGGGGGGGCACGGGCCCTTGCCACTGGTGGTAAGCCCACGGTGTCCAGAAAGGCCACTGCGGATGAGGCGGCCACGTCTGCTGCACCTGTGAACGGTCACGTCAGTGCCGGGAACGGGATCTATGGGCCAAAGAGGCTCCCGAGGATCCAGACCTGAGGGGTGTCGCATCGGAATCCGACGAATAATCGGAGTCGGGCCAGGGGGGCGCCGACGAGGAGTGACCTGTAGCCAACGGAGGAGCAAACCTGGCCATGGACTCAGGCTTGCCCGCATGGGCACGGTGGGGACGTACCGGTGCTGGTGTGGGTGCCGGTGCCTGCTGCGTCACCGGGGGGAACAAAAACCTGTTGCGGTACCGAGGGTTGCGGTACCGGGAGCACCGATGGCTGTTGCGGCACTGGGGGAACCAGTCCCGGTGCCGGAAGTGTTATTGGTGCCGAAAGAGGTGCCGGTGGGCCCGGTGCCGGTTGCATCTCTAGTGCGGAGCATGATGGTGCTGAGACGAACCCCGAAGAGGTTGACATCACTGTCGGCTGGGGCACCGGCAAGGTCCACATGGTCGGTGCCGGTGCTTGCGACGGTGCCATGACGTGCGTCGGTGCTGAAGAGCCCGGTGCCGACGCAAGAAGGGACAGTCCCGGAAGAGTACTCTGAGCCGGTGTCAAAGATGATGATGCCGCAGACGTTGCCACAAGGCTAGGTACAGCACCGGTGCAGCCAAAAGGGGGGCCGGAAGAGATCCCAACACCGAGGTAGGCCGAACCCAGTCGGGTGCTGAGCGAGGCTTGGGAGCCGGCGTCAAGAATGGCGTCTATGCCGAGGCAAGCGGTACTGGTCCCACGAGGGACGGTCCCGTCACATAAGTGGCCTGAGCCTGCCGGTCTTGCCGGTGCAGAGGTGAAGCCAGAGCCAACACGGCCTCTGGCGAAGGCGACCTCGACCCTTCCGCCTCAACTGACGACGGAGGGAAGGTGGTGAGACTGATAAAGTCATAGATAGCGGCAGCGGTACAGGAGCCAGCAAACAGAGCTGTAAACAGGGGAGTTTGAAAAGGGAGTTTGGATATTGGGACTTGTTTGGGGTTTGTTTTTGCTGTGGAGGGGGTGTTTTGGTTTGTTTTGGTGTTCACCGGACTAATAGGATTTTGGTGAGAAAGTAGATAAAACAGAGGCAGTAGTGGCCATGGCCCAAGTAGTAGAGAACACAAGGAGGATGATTGGATGTGGTAGCTGCGGTATGTACATGATTCTGGAGGGGTTATCTGAAAGGAGTTTTGTTTGCATGAAGTGCCGCCTGATACAGCTGATGGAGGAAAATATCCAAGGACTGGAGATGCAGGTGGAAACTGGTCGAGTTTAGAAGGGGGTTTGAGCAGATGATGGAGCAAAGGCATGACGTGGCTGAAGGAGAAAGTTTAGATATGCAGATGGAAGCAGGATCAAGGGCCTCAGAGGGGGGACTGCTGGGCGAAGAAAATGGACAGTGGAAGCATGTGACTAAGAGAACCAGGCAGAGGAAAAGATGGGTCAGTGAAGGAAAAATAGAGCTCAAGAACAGGAATGTGGAGTTGGAGAATGAAAAAGGGGTACAGCAGGTAGATAATGAAGATGGAAGGGTAAGGAAGAAGAGAAGAGTGGCTAGTCCCATAGATAAAGGGGAAGAGTGAATGGAGACAATACCATTAATGAGCATCAGGAGGATACAGGATGGGTTAAAGAGGATTACAAGGGAAAACAGGAATGGCAAGGACTTGCAGCCAGAGGAAGCAAGAGATAGACCAGAGAATTGCACTGTCACTAGGAAAAGGCAGGTCTACGTGATTGGGGACTCCTTATCGAGAAGAATAGATAGGCCTGTAACCAGAGCTGATCCAGTGAATAGTGGAATACTAGGCATGATTGGAGTACAGGTATTGAAGGGTATGTGCTGTTTAGGAAAGACAGAAATAAGGGTAAAGGTGGTGGAGTCGCATTGTATATCAAAGATGAGGTAGATTGTAAAGAAATAAAAAGTGATGGAATGGAGAAGACAGAGTCTGTTTGGGCAAAAATCACATTGGGGAAGAAAACTATCAGATCATCCCCTGGGATAGTGCTTGGGGTGTGTTATAGACCACCAGGATCCAATTTGGATATGGATAGAGACCTCTTTAATGTTTTTAATGAAGTAAATACTCATGGAAACTGCGTAATCATGGGAGATTTCAACTTTCCACATATAGACTGGAGAACAAGTGCTAGTAATAAGAATAGGGCTCAGATTTTCCTAGATGTGATAGCTGATGAATTCCTTCATCAAGTAGTTGCTGAACCAACAAGGGGGGATGCTATTTTAGATTTGGTTTTGGTGAGTAGCAAGGACCTCATAGATGAAATGGTTGTAGGGGACAATCTTGGCTCGAGTGATCATGAGCTAATACAGTTCAAATTAAATGGAAGGATAAACAAAAATAAATCTGAGACTAGGGTTTTTGATTTCAAAAGTGCTAACTTTAATAAATTAAGGAAATGAGTTAGGAAGTTGATTGACTAAAGAAATTATGGATCTTGAGGTGGAGGAGGCCTGGGATTATATTAAGTTAAAGTTGCAGAAGCTGTCAGAAGCCTGTATCCCAAGAAAAGGGAAAAATATTATAGGCAGGTGTGTTAGACCAAGCTGGATGAGCAAGCATCTCAGAGAGGTAATTAAGAAAAAGCAGAAAGCATATAAGGAGAGGAAGACGGAGGGATCATAAAGAAAGCTACCTTATTGAGGTTAGAGCATGTAGGGACAAAGTGAGAGAGGCTAAAAGTCAGGTAGAGTTGGACCTTGCAAAGGGAATTAAAACCAATAGTAAAAGGTTTTATAGCCATATAAATAGGAAAAAAAACCAAAAAAGAAGAAGTAGGACTGCTAATTACTAAGGATGGAGTGGAGGTTAAGGATAATCTAGGAATGGCCCAATATCTAAACAAATACTTTGCTTCAGTCTTTAATGAGGCTAATGAAGAGCCTAGGGATAATGGTAACATAACAAATGGGACTAAGGATATGGAGGTAGATATTACCATAACCGAGGTAAAAGTCAAACTTGAACAGCTTAATGGGAGTAAATCGGGGGGCCCAGATAATCTTTATCCAAGAATATTAAAGGAACTGGCACATGAAATTACAAGTCCATTAGCAAAAATTTTTAATAAATCTCTAAACTCAGGGGTTGTACCATTTGACTGGAGAATTGCTAATATAGTTCCTATTTTTAAGAAAGGAAAAAAAAGCGACCCGGTAACTATAGGCCTGTTAGTTTGACATCTGTAGTATGCAAGATCTTTGAAAAAATTTTGAAGGAGAAAGTAGTTAGTTAGAGACATTGAGGCTAATGGCAATTGGGACAAATTACAACATGGTTTTACAAAAGGTAGATCGTGCCAAACCAACCTGATCTCCTTTTTTGAGAAAGTAACAGATTTTTAGATAAAGGAAATGCAGTGGATCTAATCTACCTCGACTTTAGTAAGGCATTTGATACAGTAGCACATGGGGAATTATTGGTTAAATTGGAAAAATAGGGATTAATATGAAAGTTGAGAGGTGGATAAGCAACTGGTTAAAGGGGAGACTACAGCGGGTCATACTGAAAGGTGAACTGTCAGGTTGGAGGAAGGTTACTAGCGGAGTTCCTCAGGGATCAGTTTTGGGGCCAATTTTATTTAATCTTTTATTGCTGACCTTGGCACCAAAAAGTGGAAGTGTCCTGATAAAATTTGCAGATGACACAAAGTTGGGAGGTATTGCCAATTCAGAAAAGGATCGGGATATCAGACAGGAAGATCTGGATGACCTTGTAAATTGGAGTGATAGCAATAGGATGAAATTTAATAGTGAGAAGTGTAAGGTTATGCATTTAGGGATTAATAACAAGAATTTTAGTTATAAGCTGGGGACACATCAGTTGGAAGTAACGGAGGAGGAGAAGGACCTCGGAGTCCTGGTTGATTATAGGATGACTATGAGCCGCCATTGTGACATGGCCGTGAAAAAGGCTAATACGGTCTTGGGATGTATTAGGCGAGGTATTTCCAGTAGGGATAAGGAGGTGTTAGTGCCATTATACAAGGCATTGGTGAGACCCCATTTGGAATACTGTGTGCAGTTCTGGTCTCCCATGTTTAAGAAGGATGAATTCAAACTAGAACAGGTACAAAGAAGGGCCACTAGGATGATCCGAGGAATGGAAAACCTGTCTTATGAAAGGAGACTCAAGGAGCTTGGCTTGTTTACCTTAACCAAAAGAAGGCTATGGGGGGACATGATTGCACTCTTTAAATATATTAGAGGGATAAATACCAGGGAGGGAGAGGAATTATTTAAGCTTAATACCAATGTGGACACAAGAACAAATGGATATAAGCTGGCTAGTAGGAAGTTTAGACTTGAGATTAGACGAAGGTTTCTAACCATTAGAGGAGTGAGGTTCTGGAACAGCCTTCCAAGGGAAGTGGTGGGGGCAAAAGATCTATCTGGCTTCAAGATTAAACTAGATGGGTTTATGAAGGGGATGGTTTGATGAGATAACATGATCTTGGTAACTAATTGACCATTCATTATCAGTGGTGGGATGATAGGAGTTACTATAGAGAACTTTCTGGGTGTCTGGCTGGTGAGTCTTGCCCACATGCTCAGGGTTTAGCTGATCGCCATATTTGGGGTCGGGAAGGAATTTTCCTCCAGGGTAGATTGGCAGAGGCCCTGGAGGTTTTTCGCCTTCCTCTGTAGCATGGGGTACAGATCACAGCTGGAGGATTCTCTGCATCTTGGGGTCTTCAAGCTATTTGAAGGCTTCAATATCTGAGATATAGGTGAGAGGATTATTCTAGGAGAGGGTGGGTGAGATTCTGTGGCCTGCATTGTGCAGGGGGTCAGACTAGATGATCATAATGGTCCCTTCTGACCTTAAAGTCTGAGTCTATGAGTCCTGCGCCGCCTCAAAGGTGTCCGGCGTGGATGGGCGGTGCGGGGGCAATTGCCCTGGACTAGAGGGACGTTCCGCTCACTTACGGCGCACTGTAGAGGATGTGTGCACCGGTGAGTCGGCACCACGGTGCAGGTCCGGCGTGATTTTTCGAGACGGGAACCTCCCGCGAACCTTTTTCGACCTCTTCGATGCCGGAGAGTGAGACCGGTGCCGGGTCCTCGATGCCGGGGCCCGGGCCTGGGGCAGAGCATCGTGCGTGGACGCCGGTGCACTATGCACCGCAGCGTGCCCAGCCGGTGCCGGCTGTAAAGCCGTCTCCATGAGGAGGAGTTTTATGCGAGAAACTCTCCCCCTTTTAGTGCGCGGCTTGAAAGACTTACAGATCTTACAGGCGTCCGTAAGATGGCTCTCACCCAGACACTTCAGACAGCTGTCGTATGGTCTCCCTTGGGCATGAACTTCGCACAGACAGCGCACGCCGTGAAGCCTTGCGGCCCTGGCATTCCTCACCCCCGAAGGGGGAGGAAGAACAAAGAACGAAGTAAACACTAACTACCTAACTAATTGAACTATTTACAATGCTAAGAGAAACGGGAACCATTAACTAATGTAAGAGAGAGACACGCTCCAACGACCATCACAGTCGGTAAGAAGGAACTGAGGTGGGGGAGCGCCGGCAGGGGTACTTATGCCCCGCCATAGCGGCGCCACTCCAGGGGGTGCCCTGCCGGCGCTTCGGGTACCGCTAGGGAAAATGCTCCAGAAGACGCGGTGCACGCGGTGCGTACACCTGATTTGAATGGACATGAGCAACCACTCGAAGAAGAACTAGACATTTTGAGGGTCACTAACTCTGAGGTAAACAATTTTTTTTAAGGGGAGGTAAATACTTACAAAAACTATATCTGAATAAGCAAAAAACTAACTATTACAATATTATTTAGATAAAAGGCCATGATGAAACAACATTAGCGGGATTGCTGAACTCCATCTCAGACCAGGGATGGTACAGAAGGAATAGATGAATTCCTCTGGCTCCAATTAACAATGCATGTTTACCTTTTTAATGCTTGTGAATTTCTAATGCAAATTCCTTGCTCAAAATCAATCTTCATCTAACTTAAAAAGGAGAAAGGTTATAGTGAAATATTTTCCATCAAAGGATGAAATCATGGTCTTTCTGCAGGGGAAGTCTTTCCAGTGATTATAACAGACTCAGGATTTCACCTAGAGTAAACACTTGTCTTTTTCTCTGACCAGGGTCATGTTTTTAAGAGATTATTATTGACATTAGTGTCACGTTACTGGATTTTGAGGGGAGCAGCCAGATCACTGCTGTACCCATGGGGGGGGGAGGGGTGTTGGCCCCAAAAAGTGGTACAAAGTGGGCCATGTGAGGTGTCAAATAGAAGCTTACTTTCTTCTGATTCCATATATGCTATTCATGTAATTGTATAATGTCTATGTGTGAAGTTATAAGCATGTACTTTGTGTGGATACCAAATGTTTCTCTGTATGTGGTTGAACTATGGGCAAAGCAGCTCAGCCTATGGACATGCTAATGAGCAAGTCTCTATGGAACAATAGCCCTCTATAGGCCAAGGACACACCTCAAGAATGGTGACTGATACCTAGGGGCTACCAGCAGGGAACACAGGGATAGGCCACGGACCAGGTGACCTGCTGCAGCCAAGAAGAGACCAGGAAGGAGGTATGAAGATGCCATGTGGCAGCCTCCATTTGGTCTTCAGATCTGCTCCTGACCCCAGATGTGGCCTCGCAGGGAATCACGAGCCGGGAAGAACTGTGGACCCGTCCTGATATAGGATGTACACCAAGGACTTTTAAGCCAGCAATAACAACATCTCTGCTGCGAGCCTGCATCAAGAACTGGGAGATTTGATGCATGTAATGTATGATACTTTAACAACCTTGCTCTCATGCTTTTCTTTCTCTTAGTAATAA
This sequence comes from Rafetus swinhoei, assembly GCA_019425775.1. Taxonomy (NCBI): domain Eukaryota; kingdom Metazoa; phylum Chordata; order Testudines; family Trionychidae; genus Rafetus; species Rafetus swinhoei. The sequence continues at coordinate 43,745,259 of CM033437.1, read as the reverse complement.
ACCTTCAGATTTTAGATTCTAAAGGATTGGCTCAGTGTGATCTTGTGGGTAAGATCCAGAGGGTAAATTGACCTGGGATCTGTGGCTGGTATCTTGGAACCAGACAGAACTTGTTTGGGATAGTTGAGATTGGGTTCTAAAACCCCACACCTGTGTATGAGGCCAGGGGCCATCTGGGGCAAGGATATTGCTGGGGTGTCAGAGGGGTTTTGCTCGTGAGGCTTCCAGCTGGCCAGGCAGGCAGCTGAAGCGCTCTGTGGGACTGGTTTGTGGCCTATTTGGGAAGGTCTCCAGTCTGGGGGCTGTAAGGAGCCCCGAATTTGAGCAATTCGCCCTGAGCAGACTCCCTCAGCTGTGTCCAGACCCAGCCCGGTCCGTCACAATTAGTAACTAGATATTTAATAGCAGTTTCCAGAAAATGTCAACATAAAACTCTAAAAAAGTTACTAATACAGGTTGAACCTATCTAGCCCGGCATTCTCTGGTCTGGTAACATCCGTAGTCCAGAACGATTTAAATTAGCAAGATGCCCACTTATGAGCATTGGCCAAGTTTCCTATGGTCCCATAAAGTTTGTTTAAAGTCACCAGTCCTGGCTCTCTGTGATGCTATTTAGTTCTCATTTGCCCCTAAAAGTTATCCCAGAACCAAGTAAGCAGTGGAAGTGTTGATAATGCTGCTAGACAATATTGACCTCCTGTGGTTCGGCAAATATTGTGCATCATATCCTCAATGTCAGCAAGCTGGATGTAAGGGGGTGCCCAAAGCCCCCCTCATACCACTTCCAGTACCAGGCATGCCGTTCGAATGCACGGGGATGGACCCTATCAGGCCACTGGAGAAGAGTGAATTAGTTTATTCTGGTGATTGTGGATTACACAACCTATTATCCAGAGTCTGTCCCGCTCCACATGGTCACTGTCATGAACACTGCCACCGATTAGGTGAAGGTATTTGCTCAGGTGGGATACCCAAAGAATGTTAACGTACCATGCCACTAACATTTCTTCTAATCTGATAGGGTATGTCTACACTTGCCCCCTAGTTCAGACTAGGGAGGCAAATGAAGCATACCGAAGTTGCTAATGAAGCGCGGGATATTTAAATAAATATTTAGCATATTCGCGGCCGGTCACCATTTTAAAATGCCGGTAGCCCGAATTAATTCGCTGCATGTAGACACGGTAGTCCGATCCAAAACCCTTCCCTCGAATTAACTGTTACTCTGAGGAGTATGCTAATCAAGTGCGGGATATTTAAATCCCGCGCTTCATTAGCAACTTCGGTATGCTTCATTTGCCTCCCTAGTGCGAACTATGGGGCAAGTGTAGACATATCCATAGAGTTGCACTGACTATTGAACTTTTGAACGCTCTGAACATTAGTACAGGTTGAAACTCTCTTAACCAGGATTCTCACGTCCAGCAACAGCCATGATCCGGCACAAATGTTGCAGGATCAGAGAGTCCCAGTGGAGGGTCAGTGGCAAGGATCCCTGTGGGGCTGGCAGGTCAGTGGGCCACCCGCAGCAAGCTGATGGCACGTCTGCTCAGCGCATGGCAACTGGGCTACCCAGCAGGGTTCGGAGACACGGTAGCTCGGTAAGGCAGGGATCTGTGGCACGCAGCTGCCCGGTGAGTCCCAGAACTCCAGCGCAGCACATGCGCCTGCCCAGTGAGTCCTGGAGCCCCAGGGCAGGGCTGCCTGGTGGGTCCCAGAGCCACAGCAGCAATGGCTGCCCGAGCAGGGTCAGCAGGGCCAGTAGGAGGTGGGGAACCAGCTGAGAGATCAGTGGCTGGGCTGGGGGGCCAGTGACAGGGTCTAGACATGACCTCCCCGGTCCAGCAAAATCCCTCATCAGGGACTGGTCCCATCCTGAGGATGCTAGACCAGGGAGGTCCAACCTGTATACAAAGTTTCCTCTAAGCTGCGCGGCTAAACAGCCATGCAGCTATGTTCTCAGCCCTGTGCAGAGGTTCAAAGCTCCCTGCTCAGGCAGGGAGATCAGCTGATTGGTGTGGCCGGGGCTTCTGTAAGCAGAAACTAAACACTGCCTGCCGCATGCTTGTAAGGGAAGACAATCAGCCGAGATAAGCAGGGAACAAGGCTGGGAGAAGGGAGGAAATAATTCACTGGCTTCGTGGAAAGTCCCATCTGCCAGAGGGGAGCGAGAGAGGCAGAAATCCAGCAGTCTCTTCAATCCTACTGGGAAGGGGGAGTGCATAGGGTAGGTGGGGGAAAGAGGGTGCTGGCATCTGTACAGTGAAGTGGAGGCAGGGGGCAATTTGTTTGGGCTGTCTGACTCACTGCAGTCCTCTCTGTTAGGCTGGTTTGGAGGGAGGAGGAAAGTCTGGTATGTGCGTGGAGGATACGCATGGTAGGAGGACATCTGCATGATTACATTTCAAACAAAGTTTGTATATAGGTGTTAATGGCTTAAGATAAAAAAGAATCTCTTCTTTTAACAGTTTCAGAGGAGTAGTTATGTTAGTCTGCAAATGAAAAAATATTTAAAAACAGCGAATAGTCCTAAAGTGCTGCAGGACTATTCACAGTTTTTTAATTCATTTAACAGAATTTTTTGGAGTGTTGCAGATATCTAAACTTTGAACTTAATTATTTTATTAAAATCCTGTTACTAATTAATACATGGTAAATTATGTTGCATTAAGGCCAGATCGTTGCTATCTGGTAGAGTTCTGGCTTTTATGAGTTAGATGCAGCAAGTACTAGGTATGATGCCAATTGTTTTGTAGGATGAAAGAAGAAGTTACTCACCCTGTGAAGTAACGATTGTTCTTAGAGATGTACCCCGTGGGTGCTCCACTCTACGTGTTGGGTCCCGTCCCGGCGCTGCGAATCGGAGAGCTATCAGAGCTGTGGTCCGCCAGACCGCGCATGCGTGGCTGCCAGAGGCAGCATTCGCGCCTTTGATGTGTTGCGCGCGGTCTGGCTTGCTCAATTCCTCTCAGCCACTCCCTGAAGCGAGAAAAAGGAAAAATTCCAGAGCGGGGAGGAAGGGCGGGTCGTGGAGCACCCACGGGGCACATCTCAAAGAACAATCGTTACTTCACAGGATGAGTAACTTCTTCTTCTTTGAGTGGCCCCGTGGGTGCTCCACTCTAGGTGACTTCGGAGCAGTACTCGAACATTAGAGCACTCCAGAATTAAGGTTTTTGAATATGGGAAAGGACTGCCGTAGCCACTGAGGAATCGGCAGCAAATTGGTTTACTATAGCGTAATGCCTCATAAAGGTAGAATGCGAGGGCCATGTTGCTGCTCGACAAATGTGTCAGAATGGAACACCTCTGAGAAAAGCTGTAGTCGTGGCTACTGCTCTCGTAGAATGGGCCTTAGGTGAACACAGAAGAGGTTTGTTACGTATGGAGTAACAGGTTGTAATACAGGACACTATTAATCTTGCAATCCATTGGGAAGTGACTGGTTGTCCCTTGGATCGATCCGCTAACGATACTATTAGGCGGTCTGATTTCCTAAAGTGTTGCGTTCTTTTGACATAAAAAGCTAATGCCCTCCTCACATTGAGCGTGTGCAACAGTGCGTCTTCCCTCGAAGCATGAGGCTTGGGATAGAAACAGGGAAGAACAACTGGCTCGATGTGGAAATCCGAACAAACTTTTGGAACAAATGCTGGATGAGATCTCAACGTTACCGACTCCTTAGTAAACACCGTGTAAGGAGGTGATGACATGAATGCAGCTATTTCGCTCACTCTGCGAGTTGATGTAATGGCAAGCAGAAAAAGCAATTTTGTGGTTAGAAGTTGTAATGGTATCGTAGCCAAGGGTTCAAAGGGGGAGCGTGTCAGAGAATCCAGAACGAAGTCTAAATTCCAAGAAGGTGGTGGTGGTCATCGTGGTGGGTTGAGGTTGTTCCCTTCAGAAACCTCTTTGTGATGGGATGAGCAAATACAGAGAACCCATCCTGACCCTGATGAAAAGCAATAATTGCTGCTACATGCACTCGCAGCGAGGCTATTGCAAGGCCCGTGTCGTGGAGGTGCAAAATGTAATCAAGTATCTGGGATATTCCTGCGACGTAAGCATCCCTGCCATCACTGCCACACCACGCTTCAAATCCGGCCCACTTGGCGAGGTAGGTCTTTCGAGTGGAGTCTTTTCTGCTGTATACTAATACTTGCTTGACTCTCTGTGAGCATAAGCGTTCGACTGGATTGAACCAGCGAGCATCTACGCCGTGAGGTGTAATGTTTCGGGTTTCGGATGAGAAAGGGAGCCATTGTCCTGAGTCAAGAGATCCGGAAGCAGAGGAAGGGTGTACGGTGTACTGATGGACATCTGGCTGAGTATTGAATACCAAGGCTGCCATGGCCAAGCTAGGGCTATGAGGATTACTCGAGCCCTTTCTATAGTGATCTTTTCCAGGATCCTGGGAACTAGGACGATCGGGGGAAAGGCGTATAGTAGTGACATTCCCCAATTGTGAAGAAAAGCGTCTCCCAAGAAGTGGCGTCCGATCCCTGCCCTGGAGCAATAATTGGGGCACTTGGCATTGGCAGCAGTAGCGAACAGATCTATTGAGGGGAACCCCCATTGGGCGAAAATACCATGCAGAATGTCCGTGCGAAGTTCCCACTCGTGGTCGTGGGGAAACAGCCTGCTGAGTGAGTCCGCAATAGTATTCTGGACGCCCGGCAAATAGGTGGCTATCAGGACAATATTGATGCGGATACACCAGTTCCACAAGTGCATCGCTTCTATACAGAGGGATCGGGATCGAGCCTCTCCCTGTCTGTTTACGTAGTACATGGTGGCAATATTGTCCATAAGGATTCTGACGTTCGTGTTCCTTATATGGGACTGAAAATGCTGACATGCATGACGCACTGCTCTTAACTCGAGAATGTTGATATGTAAGAGCATCTCCTGCGGAGACCAGCAACCTTGAACCGTCATGTCGTCCATATGCGCTCCCCAGGCAGTAAGGGACGCATCCGTTGTTATTTGCTTCGACGGTTGTGGACGGTGAAAAGGAATGCCCGCCATAAGATTGGTCGACTTGGTCCACCACTGCAGGGATTGTTGTACATGTGATGGTATCACCACCACCTTGTGAATGCTGTCCCTCACCGGAGTGTATACTGTAGTCAGCCAGTGTTGAAGGCAGCGAAAATGTAATCTTGCGTTTTGAACAATAGTTGTTGAGGCAGCCATGTGTCCCAGTAGTTGTAGCGACACTGACAGGAATCATCGGGGCATACGTCAGCATGTGAACAAGATCTCGAATGGCACCGAAACGTTCGGCAGGTAAGTAAGCGCGCGCTGTTCTCAAGTCGAGCCTCGCCCCTATGAAGATCAGATCTTGTGTAGGTTCTGGCGAGGATTTCTGCATGTTTATGAGTAGACCCAGAGAGTGAAAAACCTGAGAGGCTGTTGTCACCATGTGTTTGGCATCTGAATATGTTAGGCCTCTTATGAGGCAATCGTCCAAGTATGGGAAAATTGTCACTCCCAGCCTGCGCAAGTGGCAGCCACTACCGCTAAGGTTTTGGTGAAAACTCTGGGTGCACATGCCAAGCCGAAAGGTAGTAGTCTGTGCTGGAAATGTTCTTGACCTAGCTGGAAGCAGAGAAAATGCCTGTGTGCCACATGGATCGCTATGTGGAAGTAAGCGTCTTGCAGGTCGAGGACTGCAAACCAGTCTCCCTTGTTCAACGACGGAATGATGGCATTTAGGGTCACCATCTTGAAGCGATGTTTCCTGAGGTAGCGGTTTAACTTGCATAGGTCCAAAATGGGTCTCCATCCTCCTGTCTTCTTTGGGGTAAGGAAGTACCAGGAATAAAATCCTTTCCCCCGAAACTGACTTGGTACCCTCTCTATAGCACCGATATTCAGAAGGCGCTGAACTTCTTGCTTCAGCAAATGCTCGTGAGAGGGGTCCCTGAAAAGGGACGGGGTAGGAGGGGTGGTGGGGGGAATGGATAGAAAGGGGATGGAGAGACCAGATTGTACCACCTCCAGTACCCACTTGTCAGCAGTGATATTGGACCAGTGAAGGAGGTACTGTTTTAATCGATGGTGAAACAGGTGTAAAGAGTTCTGTGGTACGTTGAACGTGGGAGTCGTGCTTGCGTCCTCGATGGGAAAGTCAAATTTGCTGCTTAGGTGCAGGCTGATTGGATGAATGGTTCATTGAGATCTCTTACGTTGAGGACACTGCCAGAAGCGCTGATTGTCTTGGGGACGTGATTGATTCTTATTGAACGCATAATCATACCGCCGTTGGTAAGGATAGTAGCGCTTACGTTTATAGGGAGGTGTGTACATTCCCAAGATACGTAAAGTGGTACAGCAGTCTTTGCCAGAATGAAGAACTTCGTCGGTGTTACTAGCGAAGAGCTTCTGTTTATCAAAGGGTAGGTCTTCCACTTTATTCTGAAGCTCCCGCGGGGTTCCGGCGGATGATAACCAGGAAGACCGCCGCATTGCAACCCCCGTAGCCATGGCCTGTGCAGCCATGTCAGCCACATCCATGGCCATCTGCAAAGTAGTATTACAGGCTATATATCCTTCTTGGACTATGGCCTTCAGTAAGGGTTTCTTGGCATCAGGAAGATATTGTAGTAGCTCTGTAAGCTTTGAGTAATTATCAAAATTGTGGTTAGAAAGGTGGGCCATATAGTTTGCGATTCGTAACAATAACGTAGCCGAAGAGTAAACCTTTATTCCAAAAACGTCCAATTTTTTATTATCCTTGTCTTGGATTGTATTCTTATATTGAGGAGCCTTAGCCCTCCGGCTGTACCGCATCAACTACAAGGAGTTGGGTTGAGGGTGGTTGAAAAGGAAATCCAGTCCTTTAGCGGGTACAAAATACTTCCTATCAACCCTCTTACTAGTTGGGGCAGTCGATGTAGGGGTCTGCCATATTTTCTGCCACTTCCATGATGGCCTCATTGATAGGGAGGCGATTTTTGCCCGTTGTTGCTGCATAAATTCTTCAAAAGACGATGTTTCTTCATGGGAACATCCGTTAATTGTTTTTCCTGTGCGTTTGCAATCCTTTTGAATAGGTCCTGGAACTGCTTCAGGTCATCCAAGGGAGAGGCGTCATCTGGAATCATTGCTTCATCCGGTGACAACGAGGAACAGTCAGCTGGAGAAATGTGTGGCTGAGGATCTTCTGCCTCTGACAGTTGGCCCTCTTCTGGTTCCGAGTGATCCTGATGGATGGATAAGTTTTCTGACGGAGGCGATGAAAATAATTGTTGTGGACGGTCAGGTAAGTGTTGCACACCGGGTGATGGACGGGTACATGAAGAACCCCTATAACATAGGGTAGCGTGTCCAGGGTGGGGGCGATCATATTCAGCCCTATGGTAGTGCCCATAGTAGTGGTCAGACCGTGCTGGTGAGGAGTATCTGGAGGATCTTGAACTGCGGATGTAGTAGATCCGCCGCAGCAACCGCCTAGGTGATCTATGCCTTGGTGACCTCCTGGGGGAGCGAGAACGCGATGGGGAACGTCTTGTTTCTAAACAGACCGTGTCCCCATGGGAAGGTCTTCTAAGCACTTGGTAAGATGGAGAAAGGCTATAGTCCTGGTGCCTTCGGTACCTGGGTGGAGAAGGAGATGGTCCTGGAGAGAAGGTAGGCGACAGGGAAGCGCCCTGTAAGTTTCTTTTCCTGCAGCTTTGCAAGGCAGTGAAGCCTTGTCAATTTCATCTGCTGGTGGAGAGCTCGGTGCCGAACGTGGCTGCAGTGCCGCTGTATCTCCACATGGGGGCGGCGTTGGCGGCGCTGAGGAAGAGCCCGGTGCCGGCAGATCAGACAATGCCAGCGGTGCCGCCCAGGAGACTTGCTGGCTCGGCACCGAGGGGTTTAAAATCACCGCAGCCGGCGCCGCTTGGGCAGCCGTTGGCGGTGCCGGCTTTCGCACTCCTGCCGATGCCGGCTTCTGCGTGGTTGTTGGAGCCAGTGCTCCTGCCCCTTGTGATTCCGGCTCAGGCGGTCTCCTCGCTCTAGGAGCCCGTTGCTGTCCTGGGGCAGCTGTCCCGGATGCCTTGTCAGGGCATCGCATTTTGGTGGTGGCTGGCAGCGATCGAGCTGGGGACGCCTTAGTCTTTTTTGTAACGGCTGTCCCGGGAGACGCTGCCCGCCGTTTCTGGGCTGCTGTGCCCGAGGCAGGGATGGCATCGGACTCTAGCGCCTTTCCATAAAGAATCAGCTTCAGGCGCAAGTCCCGATCCTTTCGTGCCCTCGCCGTTAGTTTGCTGCAGTGGGTGCATTTTGGGGGGACATGCGTCTCACCCAAGCACCTGACACAGGAATCATGCCCGTCGGATGCTGGCATGGATTCCCGGCAGACTGAGCACATCTTGAAACCGGGGGATGCCGGCATACTGAAGCAGCGGGGAGAGAGAAATTGACTATGTACAATCTCTCCTACACTCGTCCCCCTAACTTGTTGCGCTGAGACTCAGGCCTTTTTTTTATATATATAAACAGATAGCTGCACAGAGACTGTCCAAAGTCTGTAGAAAAATTGTTTGTTTGTTTTTTGGTTTTGTTTAAGAACTGGTAACTTTAACAAAGAAGGAAGGAAGGATAGAGTTCTGAAACTATTTACAAATGTGAAGGCTCTGAGAGAAAACCGTTGGAAATGAAACTGACAAGAAGGAGCTCTCGTCCGCGACCAAGGGCGGCTGAGAGGAACTGAGCAAGCCAGACCACGCACAACGCATCAAAAGGCGTGAACGCCGCCTCTGGCAGCCACGCATGCGTGGTCCGGCGGACCACGGCTCTGATAGCTCTCCGATTCGCGGCGCTGGGACGGGACCCGACACCTAGAGTGGAGCACCCACGGGGCCACTCGAAGAAGAACCTTATTTACAAGCTCTTTGAAACATGCAAAAGTCTACAAACTCTGAAGCCATGTGTTAATCTATTCTGGGGTTTCTACTCTTCCTCCAGTGAAAGAAGGCTAATTCCCTACCTTTGTACAGCACCTTTGTAGTCACTAAGTATACCTCACAGCAACTAGTCACAGGTGCCTTGTTTGAATATATTTTATTCCACACATATGGACTGCTTAAAATATATGTATATATGGTATGCGTGCATGTATATATACATATAATATAATGTGTGTTTTGTTTGTATTAGACCTATTTAGGCAGGATTGGGAGACCAAGAAACTCAAGTTCTAGGAACCACATAGTACATGTTACATCTTTAAGAGGGACTCCAGGCACTGGGAACCTTCACACGAGAATACCTAACACAAGCCCAGCAAGTGCAAGAACAACAGTACAGCTGGGGGACCAAGGTCTGAAACTTTAAATCAGGGCACTGAGTGTTGCTCATTACCCTCATCAGAATCAAAACAACTGGTCAAATGGCAAGGTCCTTTTGAAGTGTCCCATCACATGGGGCCTGTAGACTATGAGATCAGGTTGCTGGGCTGAAGAAAAGAAGCGTATGTTTCTCATGGGCAGGGCTCACCAGCCGTGCGGTTTCGCGCGGTTCTGCGCATGCGCAGATCGTTCTGTGCATGCACAGATCGCTCTGCGCCAGCACTTCCGGGTTGTAATCTACTCGCCACGGGCGAGTAGATTACATTATTTGTCGAGCCCTGCTCATGGGAATGTATTAAAAGCCTGGAAAACCCGTGAAGCCATGTTTATCACACCATCACTTCAGGAAACAGAACTAGGTCCCACAGTAGGTGAACCCCTAGACCTAAAACTGGAAGAACTGGAGGAAGGACTCATGCCTCTCCCCTCAATGAAACCAGATGCAGCAACTCTTGGATAACTTTCAGGATGTCCTATCCACTTGCCTGGGATGGACACCACATTGTGATAGTGCTAGAGGAGAAAGTGAGAGGCAACCATCAGCCCCTCCCCTGGATCATGTGGATGGCTCTCCGACAGGAGTTCAACACAATTTCAAGATGGGAGTAATCGAAGAGTCAGAGCAAGTGAAGGAGCCCCATCATCTTGGTACTAAAACCCAGTTCTGAATCGATTTCCGCAAAGTCAATTCTATATCCCAGTTCAGTGCATATCCAATGCCCTATGTCAAAAGTCCTGGAATGCCTGGTAGGGCCCCAGGTATCTATCTACACTCACCCTTTTGTTAAGTTATTGGCAAACACCTCTGACACCCAACTCATGAGCAAAGACTGCCTTCCCCTGCAGCTCTGCATTTCAAATATAGTAGGAGCTGAGCGGGCAGGCAGTCCAGCTCAGTCCTGACTCACACTGGTCCGGGACCAAATCCCACTGAGGCTTTGCAATTTAAAATGCAGTAGGAGCCAGGGGGCAGGCTGCTCTGCTCCTACTGCCTTTTAAATCACAGAGCTACAGCAGGGTTTCGTCCCAGATTCAGTGTGAGCCAGGACTAAGCCAGGCTGTCCTCCTCTATCAACTAATCAATAAAAATTTATCGACTACTCAATTAGTAAATTAACCTTATTTTAACATCCCTCGTACACGGCCACCTACATAGAGACACAGTAATCTATAATAGTACCTGGGAAGACCACCTTCGACACCTCAAGAAAGATCTCCAGGCCCTGCAGGACACTTCCCTCAAGGCAAACCATGCAAACTGCCACTTCAAAAAAAGAGGTAACTTATCTCTGGTATAGGTGGGAGGCAGTAAATTATGGCCAGTGATTGATAAAGTATAAGCTCTACCAGAAATGCCAACCCCAAAGACAAAGAAGCAGGTACACCATTTTCTAGGTCTAGCTACTATTACCAGCATTTCATTCCCAACTTCGATCTGTTCATTCCAACCGCCGGGGTTGGGAGTTCAATGTGAGTACCACTTTCCAGGACCTAAAGAAATGACTAGCACAAAACCCAGTCTTTGTACATCCAGATTTCATGAAAGGGTTATTACTCCGATGCCTCAGGAGTAGGGTTTGCGATATTCTATAGCAAGAGGTCAACAGGGAAGAACATCCTGTTTTGTTCCTGAGACAAACTATTCCTGAAGGAAATGAGATACTTGATGAATGAAAAAGAGGCTTTAGTAGTAAAATGGGTTATTGAGGCTCTGCAGTATTACCTGCTAGGAATAACCTTCTAATTACCGACCATGCACCCCTCCAGTGGCTGCACAGCATGAAAGAGATTAACCCTAAATCATAAGAGGGTACCTCTCCTGACAGCCCTAGGATTTCCACATTTCATCATCCTGGCAAGGCCCACATCAATGAGGATTTCTTCCCTCAGGTTTGGGCAAAAAAGGAAACCAGGAGAGATCACTAGCCGGGTCCCTTCTTAAGGAGGAAGGTGTGTGATGGGGAGTACATAACCCTTCCGGCCCAGTGTGGGGTAATACACTGTGGGCAGAAGTGCAGCCCCCTCAGCCATACTGGGCATTCTCCAAGTGCTGGATTAGTATAAAAGGGAGCAACTCAGCTCAATCTGGGTTGGATGCTAGAGAAGGAGGACCTGCAGTAGGCACTCCAGAAGTGGACTAGCCACAGATCCTGGCAGTGGGAGGCAGAGACTCAGACTGGAACAAACATCCAGAGCCAGCAGAACTCTGGGGAGCAACTTGTGTTGTGGAGCCTGAGGACCTGAAGCTTCCTGTATCACTCTACCACTAGGGATGGTAGGAAGTGACCCAGAAGGGTGTGAGTGGTATCTACTACCCGAGTGAGCTCGATGTCTTCCAATGGGATTCCACACTAAGCTAGTGGTGGACCACTCCATCACTGCCAGGGCCCTGAGTTGGGGCCCAGTGGAGTCGGGTGGGCCTGGGTGCCCCCCTACAGGGACTGCTGCCCCACCCCCTCCTTCAAGCGACAGTCCCATCAATACTGGCCATTAGGCCACATTGCCTTGCAACCAAATGTTACTCTATAGACTCAGGCTGTGCTGCTCTGGGGTAATGGACTGACTAAAGTCACAGTCAGACAGGAAATGGTAGTAGCAGTATCCACATGCCCCCTCGGGACAGTATCCACCACCCCCTCGGTACAGGGTATGCATACGCTGCCACAGAGGGACTTAAGACTTAGAACATTCCTTCAATTTATCCAGCAGAAATGTTTATAAACTGGCGTGATGAGCCCTCTGTGTTCTTAGAAAAAGGGTTTGCAAACTGAACATTTAGCCAGAATACACAATTCCTCTAAGTAAGAGACAAAGTACACTTGTCACACGCCAGCCTAGATCACTCATAAGCAAGCAGATTTTTAAAGCCCAGAGACAGAGTTTCTGCCAGGAGACTTGTGCCTCAGTACCAAGAAGAAACAGATTAAAAAAAAAAAAATCCATTTGAGGTTTTTTATTTTGCCAACATCCACTAAAAAGGTCTAACTGTAAGAACAAAAAGTAACGAACTATCCTAAAACTACAGTGAAGCAGATGAATTCTATGCATTTATATCTTGCTATCAAGGATGGTTAATAAGAAACTGAGCAGAAATTGGGGATGCTCTGCACTTTATATCTTGAGTTGGCAGGGATGTGCATGCAAGGACAGTAGATGTCAAGCCTTAGACAATGCAAGCTAAGAGATCCCAGGCTCACACATGTGGGGCACATGCCTCCAATGGAATCTCTGTGGACAAATGCTTGAAGTATATAGGTCATTGCCCACAAGAGTGGAGAGATAGGGACAAACAATTCTGCTTATCATCAATCCTCAAGCTACGTGGCAAACTTTACTGTCAGAGCTTTCCAATAAAATCAAGCATTCTATGAAATTCTCAATGTTGATCTGAGCTTGTTCATAAAGGGATGTGAGTAGTCTCTTAGAAGTAGCAAATTAATATAAATGAATTTCAAAAGCATTTTAGTTTAACTATAAACACAGCTTGCCTTGCACTTTCAACATAAAATAGGTTGGTAAAGCTAGAATCAGTTTTCCATGTTCTGTTAAAATTGTCACTTGAAATGGAATCTCGGAGGGAAAGGAGCTTGTGTTTTAACCCCTTTCAAGCAGAATAGAGATTTATAAAATCTTTTAGATTAGAAATTATACTAATGATTCAAATCTGTGTGTAATACTGAATTACTGTGGGAGAAAAGAGCTCATACTTTTAGAGAACGATCACAATCTTCATCTCCTTCTTTATGGCCAAGATGATTTTCTTGTGACTCTAAAAGGCAAGAATACCGAACTAAGATTTAACATTCACCAATAAAAAAGAAAATACATTGACACAAGTAGAGTAACCCCCAGCGACAGCCTCCCCCTTCCCCCGCCAAAGAAGAATTGCTGGTAACTAAATGTGTGTATAGGACATCTAGAAAGCACTACAAGTAAAAGCCAAGAACAAAAAGTCTTACCTTCTGAACTGATGTGCTCTTTCATCACATGGCATACATAACTGTTTCCTCGGTTTGATCTGGTGAGATTGTCCTGTGAAATCTGAAGACTTTGCCTTCTGTGGTAAAAAATATTTTTGAAGTGTAGGGTTTTTTTCTTAATATCTCAACTATGCACAAATACTATTCTCCCCCCATGGTTCAAAGATCTTATATATTCGGGGATTATTTTTACTGACCTATTATGACTCAAACAGGGATGGGCAAAATATGACCCAGGGGCAAGATCCAGCCTGCGAAGCCACTGGATCTAGTCCACTGACCACCCTGCCGGGACCCTCAGGCACACTGCTGCCATGGGTTTAAAGCGCAGTCTGGCAGCTCTCTGCTCTGGAGGGAGGGGAAGGCTTGTGTGTGATTTCCCCACCACAATCCTCAACTCTTACTGGAAAGAAAGAACCGGCCAATAGGAACTGACCCCAGCCAATCTCTCAGCTCCTATTGGCTGGAAACAACCAGACAATAGGAGCTGAGAGATTGGCCTGGAGGATGGGGGTAGCACAAGCATCTTCCCCCACACAGAGCTGACAGCCACATGGAGGGAATAGCCTGCAGCTCTAAATGATCTGGGACTGCAACAGGCAGGAAGCCCAGCCTGCATTGGGAGTGGAGACACTTAGGTAAGCGTCTCCCAGCCAGAGCCTGTCCCTGGCTCCCCAGCCCCTCCTGCACCTCAACTCCTTCCCCCCAGGTCACCATCCAAACCCCCTGCATTCCCCTGCCCCACATCATAACTCCCTCCCAGAACCTGTATCCCCCACCCCCAAAAAAACCTCTCCCCGCCAGGCCAGAATCCTCTCCTACACCCAAATACTCTCCCAGATCCTGCACCCCAATCCCCGACCCAGGTCACAACCCCCTCCTTCACCCAAACTCCTTCTCAGACCTCACACCATCTCCTGCACCTCAGTCCCTTATCCGGTGTGCCCTTCTGTACCCCAGCCTTCATCCTAAACCCCACATCTCCACAGAAAAGTGCAGCCCTTGACCATTTTCCAAAACCTTGGAGTCTCCTATCCCCACATCAAAAATTATTGCCCACCCCTGCTCTAAAATGTATATTTTAAATACATTCATTGCAAGCTACATGCTTCATTTTATCCACGTTGAGTCTTCAGACTATTATTAACTAGCAATCTCTCCTGAGTAAAATCTTTACCCTATTTAAAATCAATGGGAGTTTTGCTATTAACCTTAATGAGGCTAGGATTTCACCTATTCTGCATTATGCAGACCGCAGTTTACAACGTATGCATTCTTTCTTCACAGTGACAAACTTTACCTGGCTAAATTAGAAACTCACAAGAATGAACTCAAAGAGCAAATACTACAGAGTTTCTACTACAGAACCATTAATAAGAACAACATGAAATGTTACTGTAGTGCAGCGGTTATCAAACTTTTTGGGCTCCGGAGCCCTTTACATGCATAAAAATTTATGCGGAGCCCCAGCAGTCCACTGATTGTATGTTGCGGAGCCCCAGCGGTCCACGGATTGTATGTGTTGTACCTATTCATGTTTCCAGTTTGTCAACCTCATGGAGCCCCTGGAGATGTCTCGCGGAGCCCTGGGGCTCCACGGAGCACAGTTTGAGAAACACTGCTGTAGTGTATTACATAGAAATTCTGCACTGCAGAGTTCAGAACTCCTTTCCAAGCAAATAAAGTGAGCTACCTTAAGCTAGCCACAGCTGTTGTCCTTACCAGGCATCTATGAAAAAGGTTTAAATAATCAAATTTTATATTTATTCACTGTCATTCTCCAGCTAAGAATTATACTTCAATATAGACTTTATTTAAAAAAAAAAATAGAGTAATCTCTATATTTAATACATACTTTGTAGACTGCCATTTTCTTGTATAATGTTCTTCCACACAGTCATCCACTCCATAGAAACCTGGATTTGTATTTACAGTGGTAATATCCTTTCAAGACAAAAAATAAATCTGCTTTAAAATTTATATTGTACAATTATGCACACTACACTTTTTAAGATTCAAATTTAACCAATACACAATATTTGCAAATAACTTGCAATGTTTGCAAACAAGCTGCTCTAAACATGGTAAGCTTATTTTCATATAAAACAGTTTTAATATGTTTGTGATAATGCAAATGCAAAGTAAGGATATAATAGTGTAGTCGACTAACCGAGAAGCAAAAGCTTAATGTTAATGTTATAGACCAGTGTTTCTCAACTTTTTTTTTTTTTTTATAAAGTACCCCTTTTTCAAAAAAAATAAGTACCTCCAGTTTTCAGACACACAATTTTTTCCTCCATTGCGACACATTTGTTTAAGCAACTTAATTTTAGCCAGACGGGCGATGAAATTTTTGGGTGCAGAAAGTACAAAAATAATAAAATGCTGTAAAACTTAAAACAAAAATTCAGTTTGCTCCAAATTTCAGTTGCGTTGACGTACACCACCCCCCCCAGGACTTCTCTCGAGTACCCCTAAGGGTACTCGAACCTCTGGTTGAGAAGAGGAAGTTACTCACCTTGTGCAGTAACGATGTTTCTTCGAGGTGTGTGTCCCCGTGGGTGCTCCACTCTAGGTGTTGGGCTTGTCCCAGTGCTGCAGGTCAGAGAGTCGTCAGCCGTGCTTCAGCCGGACCGCGCATGTGCGGCAGCGCGTGCTGTTCGCACCGTTTGTGAGCTTGCACGCAATCCGGCTCCTGCCAGTTCCTCCTAATCGGATCACTCCTGGAAAAACATAAAGAAGAGACTCCGAAGTGGGGTGGAGGGCAGGTCGTGGCGCACCCACAGAGACACACACCTCGAAGAAACGTTGTTACTACACAAGGGGAGTAACTTCCTCTTCTTCGGGTAGTGTCCCTGTAGGTGCTCCACTCTAGGTGAGTGCAGAGCAGTAACCTTGTCTACGGAGGTGGGATCAAAGTCAGGATCTCGCTGCTGTGAATAGCACTGCTGAGGCCAGCACTGATTCTCGGGCGATAGCATCAATGGCATAATGCTTAGCGAATGTCATGTCCGAAGACCATGTCACCGTGCGGCGAATGTCCCGAATTGGTACACCTTAAAGGAATGCCAGAGAGGTAGATGTTGCCCTGGTAGAATGAGCAGTAATTGGCATCGATACGGGCCTATTGCGCAATGTGCAGCACATTGTAATACATTTCACGATCAGCTTAGAAATACGTTGCAAGGATAATGATCATCCTTTGGTTCTTTCGTCTGAGCACAAAAAGTCATTGAGATTGACGTAAAGGGCGAGTCCTTTCTAGGTAAAAAGCTAATGCCCTACGGACGTCCAATGTATGCAATCAAGCTTCATGGCTAGAGTTATGTGGTTTGGGGTAGAACGTTAGGAATATTATAGGCTCGTTAATATGGAATTCCAAATTTACCTTCGGTAAAAAAGTCGGGGTGAGATGGAAGTATTACTCCCTGGTTGGTAAACAGAGTATATGGCAGGTTGGCCGAGAGGGCTGCCAGATCTCCTACCCGTCGGGCTGACGTTATAGCCAGCAGGAAGGCAACCTTCATAGTGAGCATAGGGATGTCACAGGTCGCCAAGGGCTCAAAAGGGGGGGGGGTAGGTAAGGGTGTCCAACACTAGCTCCAAGTCCCATAGGGCAGGAAGCTTCTTGCGCAGGGGGCGGGGGGGGGGGTGTAGATTTGTTAGGCCTTTCAAGAGGCGTTTAGTCATCGGGTGAGCAATGACTGAAAAACCCTCAATTGACCGTCTAAATTCAGAAATCGCCCGAGAGATGGATCTTGATGGATGAGAGCCCCAATCCTGAATGGTGTAAGTGGAGTACGTAGTCCAGGATACGATGGATTGGGATGGACATTGTATCGAAGTTATTGACTAAGCACCAAGAATGGAAACGGCGCCATTTATAAAGGTAAGTTTTGCGTGTGGATTCATGTCTGCTATAGAGTAGTACTTGTTTCACCTCTTGGGAGCAGAGGATTTCTGTGCTATGGAACCACGCCATGAGGTGTAGGCAGTCGATTTGGGATTGTGGCATGGACAGTCCTGGTTGCATGAGCAGATCGGGTTGTTTTGGTAAATGATATGGAGGTTGGAGGGACAGTTGTAGGAGGAAGGGGAGCCATGTCTGTCTGGGCCAAAACGGGGCAATGAGTATCACCGTGGCTCTGTCCTCAATTATCTTCTCTAATATTCTCGGAAGAAGTGGAACTGGAGGAAAAGCATAGAGAAGATGGCGAGACCAGTTTATGAGAAATGCATCCCCCAGAGATTTCAGTCCAAGACCGGCTCTGGAACAGTATTTTGGGCACTTCGTATTGAGATGTGTGGCAAAGAGATCTATAGTGGGGTGGTGCCCCCACTGGTGAAATATAGAATGGGTCACCCTTCGGTTGAGCTCCCACTGGTGCGGAGGAAAAAAAATGTCTGCTTAAGGTATCGGCAATTGTATTGTCCTTGCCTGGGAGGTATGTGCCCACAATAGTAACTCCATGACGTATACACCAATCCCATAGCTTCGTGGCTTCCGCGCAGAGGGATCTGGATCGGGCTCCGCCCTGACGGTTGATGTAATAACTGTGGTGGAGCTTTCGGTAAAGATTTGAACTGTCTTGCATGCATTGAATACTGCCCTGAGCTCCAGAAGATTTATATGCTGGAGGGCTTCTTGCATATTCCATCGACCTTGGGCAAATTTGCCCTCACAGTGTGCTCCCTATCCCAGAAGAGATGCATCTGAAGTGACTTGGACAGTAGGGTGTGAACGATGGAACAGAACACCAGAGAGCATGTTGCCGGAAAAAGTCCACCATGTCAGGGATTGTCGAACCATTAACGGTACCTCCACTAGTCTGTGTACATCGCGATTGGCTGGCCTCTGTTTATCGCGCAGGCAATGCTGTAAACATCTGAGGCGTAGCCTCACGTGCGGTACGTATGTCGTGACGGCCATGTGTCCCAGAAGTTGTAGGCAGGTAAGAACTGGTACCTTTGGGCTGATGGAGAGTGTCTGCGTAAGGCTCTGTATTTTGTGGAATCTTTCCGAAGGAAGATATGCCTTGGCTGTTATAGAATCTAATCGTGTCCCAATGAACACGAGGGATCTTTGTGGGGTGAGTGATGACTTTGGTATGTTCAGTATGAGACCCAGGTCTGTAAACAGTTGCTTTGTGACTTCAGTGGCACGAAGTGCGTGATTGTAAGTATGGGCCTTGATTAGACAGTCGTCCAGGTACAGGAAAAACATGATCCCCTGGCAGTGAAGGTACGCAGCTACCACCAAGAGCATCTTGGAAAAGACCCTGGGCGCTGACGATAGGCCGAACAGGAGAACTTTGTATTGAAAGTGCTGTGTGCCTATGACAAACCTCAGAAAGTGTCTGTCTGTGAGCTGGGTGTATCGTCACATGAAAATACGCGTCCTGCAAATCGAGGGACACGAACCAATCTCCCTTGTTCAATGCGGGGAAGACAGAAGCTAGAGTCACCATCTTGAACTTGTTTTTCCCAAGATACCAGTTGAGATTTTGAAGGTCCAGGATAGACCTCCATCCTCCTGACTTCTTTTGTGTGAGGAAATAACGAAGTAAAATCCCTTGCCCTGGAAGCGTTCGGGCACTGCCTCCATTGCCCTGATCTCTATGAGTCGAGTGACCTCTTGGAGTAAGAGGGCCTCGTGAGCTGGGTCCCTGAAGAGGGACGGAGTGGGGGGGAGGTAGGCAGAGAAGAGGAATGGAATAGCCTGATGCTATTACTTCCCGGACCCAACGATCTGTGGTGATGGTAAACCACCTGTGCTGGTAAGGTCTCAGTCGGTGATGAAACAACTTCTGTGATCCCAGGAGGTATGTCAAGGGAATGGTTTGGAGCCCCTAGATAGGGCCGTCAAACTTGCTGCCTGTTGTTCTGAGCATTAGGGGTCCTACCGATCTGTGTTCTACGTCTTTGCTGACGAGGTCTGCCACGTTGTTGTTACTCTTGCTGTCTATATCTGGGTCCCATATATGAGATGGGCCTTTGTCTGTAATAGGGTGTATAACACTTACGGCAGTAAGGGGGTGTATACATCCCCAGCGTTCTTAAGGTCGTTCTGGAGTCCTTGCTGGAGTGCAACACTTGATTCGTCTTCTCAGCGGACAGACTCTGCCTATCGAAAGGCAAGTCCTCAACCTTTGTCTGCAAGTCCTTAGGGACTGAGGCTAGCTGCAACCAGGACGACCTTCTCATTACCACCGATGTTGCCGTGGCACGCGCTGCAGTGTCGGCGATGTCCAGGGCAATCTGCAAGGCCGTTGTTGAGGCCGTGTAACCCTCCTGGACCACTGATTTTAGGAGTTGCCGTTTGTCCTCAGGCAAATGCTCCAATACTGCCACCAGCTTGGAATAATTGTCAAAGCTATGGTTGGAAACGTGTGCAGCATAATTCGCCATTCGAAGAATGAGCGTGGCAGAAGAAGAAACCTTTCGCCCAAAAAGGTCTAGTCGCTTGGACTCCTTATCCACAACATTTTTGTGCTGTGGTGTTTTGGCTTTTTGTTAAGCTGCATCAATAACCAAGGAATTTGGTTGCGGATGCGTGAACAAGAATTCCATCCCCTTCAAAGGGACAAAATATTTCTTGTCGGACTTCTTATGCACAGGCTGGGAAGAGGCAGGCGTTTGCCAGATATCGTCCGCAATCTCCAAAATTGCCTCATCGAAAGGTAACGCCATTTTCGAGCTCTGAAGATTTTTTAGGAGGCGATGTTGTTTCTGTTGGACCTCCGTGAGGTGCAGTTCCTGGGATTCCGCTACCCTTTTGAAAAGGTCATGAAATTGATGAAGGTCGTCTGTGGGAGAAGAATCACCAGGGAAGATGCGTCATCTGGTGAGGAAGACGACTGATCCGTTGGAGATTGTGCCTGGGACTGCGTTTGCTCAGGTGTAGTTACTTGCACTGGCTCTGGCTGCCTAGGAGGAAGAGGATCATCTCCAGACGGTGTGGGTGGTCGTGTAGAAGCCTCTGGTGGCATTGGTACCCTGGAACTGCTGTAAGAGCATTCTCCATGATGACTTGGGGATCTGAGGGAAGAGTGCCCCGAAGAGTGTCGATGCCGGTAGCAATAGTCACGATGGTAGCGATAACAGTCATGGTAATAATGCCCGTGGGAGTAATCTGGTGAGTATCGACTTCTGGAGTCATAACCATATCTCAAACAAGATGACCGTGCAGCTGACCTAGGTGAACGAGATCTGCGCCTCTTATACGATGGAGAGCGTGAATGCCCGCGGTATCGTTGAGGTGACGGTGAGTATAGTGGCGAACACCTGTGATGGTGTGATATGGATGTGGCACGAGTTTCCTGCTGAGGTGGTACCGAAAAGACAGAGGCTGGTGATTGCAGCTGGGGCGAGAAGACTGCTGGCTTGGAGAGGGCATTATTATCCGTTTGGACTTGTGTTGGGCCTTTCCCCGTACCGGTGACGGGCTTGCCATGGAACGGGATCTATAGTGCGGTGCTGCCATGGTACAGCTTGTAAAAGGGTCTGTTGCACCTCGAGTCGATGTCTCAAGCGTGTTCTGCTGAGATGTGGTCAGTGCCGGCGCCCCAGTCAGTGCTGATGTTGACGTGGATGAGCCACTTTGGGACGGTGCCGACGATGGTGCCGGAGACAGTGCCAGAGTGGTCGGTGCCGGCGCAGCCACGGTCGGCTGCCAGCGCGGTCGGTGCCGGAGCAGCTGCTAGCATCGGCGCTGTTGGGGCCGGTGCTGTCAGCGCCGCTGGAGGTGCGGGTGTTGGTGCCGCAGGCCATGCTGAGGAGACTGTGTCTGCCAGTGCCGAAGGCTTTCGTTTGGCAGGAGCTGGGGCCGAGTCAGGTCTTAGAGCTACGGGTGGTGTCAAAGCCGCCTCCTTACGCAGGGAAGGGCTCGGCTCAGAAACACTACGGCTGGACTTGTGCCGTTCAGGTAACCTCGATCCCAAGGTACATGGCTTGTCACTCACACTCCCGAGTGAAGCAGATGAGCGGAGAGGTGACTTTTTGCCCGGTGTTGGGGCCGCAGACGTCAATGGTCTAGGTGGCTCGGCGTCAGCAGGCTGTAAAGCCTTGCTGAAAAGAAGCATTTTTAACCGCATCTCACGGCCACGTCTTGCTCGGGCAGCGAGCTTGGTGCAGTTTGGGCATTTTTGGGGTATATGACCCTCGCCCAAGCACCTAATGCACATCGGGTGTCCATCAGACGCTGGCATGGCGTCTCAGCACTGCGTACACTTCTTGAAACCGGGGGAACCCGGCATATTGAACAGAAGAGAATTTTTTTTTAAACCAACACAAAGTAACTAACACACGAATAACTAACTAACTGACTGACCTTGAACTATTGGCTAACTATTAAAACTATTTTACAGATTTTTTTTTTGTCGTCACAGTTGAGAAGAAGGGGTTTGCTCCGCCTGCGACCGTGAACGGTTAGGAGGAACTGGCGGGAGCCGGATCGCGCACAAACTCACAAACGGCACGAAGAGCACGCGCCACCGCGCATGCGCGGTCTGGCTGAACCACGGCTGACGACTCTCCAACCTGCGGCACCGGGACGAACCCGACACCTAGAGTAGAGCACCCACAGGGACACTACACAAAGAAGAAACACTGTTATAGATTATATGCATTTTCCTCCCCCCACTCCCTTGCCAGTAAATTTTTTATCAGGCATAACCCCCGCTGTGGCTCTGCATTTACAGTGTATTAAGAGTCAGGCAGGCAGGCAGCCAGGCTCAGTTCCAGCTAGTGCTGGGTCCTGGAGCTCAGACTCTTCCCAGACAGGGGCTGCTGCCAAGCCAAGCTGCTGCCTCTATCAGAGGCAGCAGCACAGGGGCAACAGGCAGCTGGTCTGCAAGAGGAGCTGGTTTTAAACGGATACAGAGGCAACAGCGCAGGGTGGCAGAGGACTCCTTGGGAGTGGGGCCCCAAGCACACTGGCTGCCAGCCTCACCCCAGGAAACTATAGAATAGTTGACTAACCACTAAGAATTCATGAGGTTACTCAACTATTCAATTAACTGATATTTAACATCCCTAATACAATAATATCTACTTCTGGCAACAGGCCTCCCCCCTGCAACTCCCCCCCGCCCCCGCTGATGGAGGCGGCAGCAGCACAGTGGAGAGGGGAGGCTGTACCATGGAACTGGTGCCGGGGGGGAACCAGCTTTTAAGCTGTCTCCCCCCCAAGCCAGGGGCGGCAGGTTTGTATAATTTTTGGTGGTGCCCAGAATGGGTCTAGTCCCATCCCCCCCGCCCACCCGCCCTGTAAGCTGATATATATTTTATTAAATAATGTAAAAATGGACTGGAAATCATAAGCATTTAACAGTTTCCCTTTATTGCACAATATCACTATCATAAGAAAAAAAAAATATTTAACTAAGAATATCAACGTTATTAATACTCTTTTGAATATGGAAACAACCAAGAACTCTTTGATCAATAAACCTCAAAAGCAAATACTTTCTAAAACTAAAACAAATATAGCCCCTTCTTTTGCAATGTTCTTCAGGAGACAGCAAACACTTTTTGTCATTGTTTGGTTCTTGAAATGAAGTCATCCAGGAGACTTGCAATGTCCAATTCAGAGGTAGAGTTCTTATGAACGTGCAGAAATGCCAAGTGATTTAGACATTCTTAGCCCACTGTCGTTCGCAAATAATTTTTCAGTCGGCACAAGCAACTGAATGATTGCTCAGCGGTGCAGGTTATAGTCGGAATTGTGTAGAATAATTTCAGGAGAATTGTAACTTCTGACAACATGTCACTCAAGCCTTTGTTTTGTTTTAGAAATTGCTTCACTTCGGTCGCCGAATTAAACTGGCAATTTCTCGATCTGCAAATATCACTCAACATTTCTAAATGAAGAAATAGCTTCTCCGTGTTAATGTCACCATGGAAAGCTTCACTTATTGGGACAATGTCCTGTTTCAAGCCATTTGCTGCCTCAGTTATAAGCTTCTCCAATTTTACTGCGAATGTAAAGCTCTCTGCTGAAAACCTCTGTTCAACAGCAACTTTGCAAGCATCAATGATCCCAACATATATTTGATGAAAATACTCTTTGGGGTCACTGAAGGTGTGAGGAAGGCTTCCATGGTCGAGTCATCTCGGTGGCTTGCGTTTTCTCGGGAGTGTAGGATCATCTAAATAAAGATTTCTTGCCTTCTCTACTGTTGTTTCCCAGAAATGATTGTATGATGAGTCAGTGTGCATCCCACTCAACACCTCTTGCAACAGGCCAACTTTCTTCATAATGCTTGCCAATGACATGTTTGGGCTTTGAATTTTTGCATTCGCTTCTTCTACAGGACCCATGGCTTTCACAAGAACTGTTAGTGTAAAGTACGTTGAAAAAGATTGAAGTTGCTTTGAGAATCCACTACATTTTAAGCCAAATTCATCGGAAGAGTGACTAAGTTCATCTAGGCAGGTCATCATAGCCTTGTAGTTGTGGAGCAGTGATTTAATGCTACTGATCCTTAGTGTCCATCTTGTTGGGCACAAGGGTCATAAAGAAGGTTCCCCTTCATTCTGAAACTCTGAATGCTGCCATACGTTTTGGTGACTCCCTGAAGGCATTGGTGAGATCTTTCACCATCAAAAACATATGATGACATTCTTGAATATTATGCAGGGCATCCTGCATGGCAAGGTTAAGGGAATGTGCAGTACAGTGCACAAATTCCGCTCTCGATCCTTCACTCTGGCTTGGACCCCAGTAAATTTGCCGGACACATTACCGGCTCCGTCGTAACACTGCCCCCACCAATCAGAAAAGGGCAAATCACACCTGAGAAGTGTATCTTCCACAATTTTGAAAAGAGAAGCAGCATCCATTGTGTCAGTTTGGTAAAACCCAATAAACTCCTCATAAATCTCCCAGTCTTCAGTAGAAAAGAACCTTAAAGAAAAACTTACCTGTTCTTTTCTTGACAAATCGGTAGTCTCATCCATTATAATGGCACAGAACTTAGAAGCCTTTATCTTTTGCACAATTTTTTTAGCACCATCATTGCCATCATTTCTATTATTTTGTTGTTAACCTCATGTGACAACCACTTGTATTTTGTGCGATTAAGCCACTGTCTCAGTTCCTCAGAATCTATACTGCGTAGCAACAAGAGCTGCATCAAATTTGAATCACTCTCATTATGTCCATGTAATGCTATTCCTTGTTGAGCTAGGTACTGAACACTGGTAAAAATGTTGTGCAGTGTAATCCTAGCTGATTGTGATTCTTTTCTGTAACTGGCCGACATTAGTGCAGAAACATTTACCTGTGATTGCAGAGCAGCATACTTCATTACCACTTCCTTGCAGCAGAAGGATTTTTCATGTGATGCATTGCATGGTTTTACATGTCTCCAATCTTGAAATCCAGACGAAAATAAATGTTGGTTCAGCCTTCGTAGAAAATATTAAGATCTTCTTCTCAGAACAGTTTTTGCAGACTGAGCAAAAAGCTCTGTTTAATTTGCTATTGTACTCCAACCACTTAAATCTTGATAGCCAAGACTGCTGAAAACTCCTTTTCTTATCTTGTAGATTTGCCACATCTTTCTTTTGTATAACTTCAGTTTGAAAGCTGGGTGTCGAACTCAGGCCATCATTTGATGAATTACCCTTTTCTTCTTTTTCTCTGGGTAACTTTATTAAGAATGTATCCATTGTTGATTGTTAGTGGTCCTACAAATAAAATATTTGTTGCTGGGATAAAATGAAACTACAGTGCATCAGTGCCACAAGATTACAAAGGTCAATTAAAAGTGGAAAGTCAGAAGCAGCACTCACCCACTTCAATATATTTTGTTGAACCTGTTGTGACGAAGTGGGAATGTTCTTAACATTTTCTCTGAATACTGTGTGGGTGCCTCAGTTTCCCCTATGCCCATGGTCACCAACCAGTAGATCGGGATCTACTTGTAGATCTTGGAGCCTCTGACAGGTGATCCTGACTGGTTTGGCCAGGAATCTATCAAGCGCTGGCACATCAGTTGCCCCTATACCCATTGTCGTGCTGCTCCTGACTTTTGCCTTGAAGCTGTCCCCCTGGGAGCCTCCTGCTTTCTGTGCAGGGTGTGGGAGAGAGGAGAGGCAGGTGCTGATGTCAGGGTGTCCCTCCTTCCCCCACTCCTGTACCCCACCTCCACAGAGAGAGCGGGATGGGGAGAGAGCTTGGCAAAGCAAATCTCTGTCACTCTCACACAGTGTGTGTGTGTGTGTGTCTGTCATTCTCACACATGCACACTATCCTTCACTCTCCTCTTCCGACCCAACACACGTGGGGGGGAGGGTTGCTGTTACTTCTTTTACTGCTTGCAAAGTGGGTTAGTTTTGGTTTTTGACAGTTCTGTGCATTTCAGAATTCTCATTTCTCTCATACTTACATTTATTGTAGTGAGTTCTAAAACGCTTGACCTGTGGTAACTGCTGCTCCTGGACATGGCTGGCATGTCCCTGCAGCCCCTGAGAAAGGCAGACCAGGAGGTCTCCACATGCCATCCTTGCCTGCAGACACCTCTCCTGCAGCTCCCATTGATCTGTAACAGGGAACCATGGCCAGTAGAAGCTGTGGGCTCAGTTCCTGTAGATGAGGGGTAGCACATGGCTCCATGGAGCCATCGCTGTACATGCCAGCTACTTTCAGGAGTGGTACAGGGCCAGGGAAGGAGTAAGCTGCCTTAACCCCACTGCTCCACCACCAAGAAGCCGTCTCAGTTAAACAGTGCCCAGCCAGAACCTGCTTCCTGAACCCCTGTCCCAGCCCTGAACCCCCTCCTGCACCCAACTTCCTGCCCCAAATGTGAGTCCCCCTTGACCCAAACTCCTTCCCAGACCTTGCACCCCGAAACTCCTCTCCCCCACCCAGGGCTAAGCCTGGAGCCCCTCCCACCCTCCAAACCCTTTGGCCCAAGACCAGAGCCTGCACCCCAACCTCCTACCCCAGCCTGGTGAAAGTGAGTGAGGATGGGAGAGGAAGGGGGCAGGGGGGTGGAGTGAGCCATGTAACCCCCTACACCACCCCCACGCCCAGATTTCCCTCAGCCTGTAGTATGAATACAAAGCCTAGTGGGGTGACAGCCCTGTGGCTATTATAACCCATCCTCTTGCACCAACACCTCCCCCCCCCATCTCAATGCGGATTGCAACAGGGAGGGGAGATAATTCCTCGGGGAAGGAAGAATGCCGAGCAGGAGCAGCTCGGGAATAATCCCACAGGAGGGACAATAATCCCTGAGGAGCCGCAAGGGGATCTGATGGGGGCGAAAGGAGGCAGCAATGGGGGGCGGGAGGACTAACCTCTCTCGGGTAGAAAGGAACGGAAAGGGATAGTCTTCAGGAGATGAGCGGTGGCAGATAACCCGGAGCAGCCGGGAAATCGCTGGGGTCATGGCAGCTACGAGTGGTCAGTCCGCTCCAGCGCCACCATCATCACCATGTTCCCCCGCAGGTATGTGGCTCGGGGCGGACCTGCGTGTGAGCAGCTCACACACGGGGCGGCTCGACCTCCCGCCCCCAGGAGGCAAAGGAGCCTCCTCGCAGCGCCGAGGCCAGCTGGCCCCACTCGTCACAGCCTCCCGAGCGGTGGGGGCCGGAGCCCGCTCCAGGCAGGGCCAGTGGAGAGACCCCGCTCCATATTGGTGGAGCAGGGCCCCCGGCTCTGAATATTGCTGGAGCATGGGCACCACGACCCCATATAACTCGCCGCCCATGCCCCAAGCACCAGGTCCTGCCTGCCCCATCCTTGCTGCCTCTCTAAAAGGCAACAAGGAGGGGGGCAGGAGGGTCTGCGGAGCTGGCATACGCGGGGAGTCTGCCTGAAAGCTGTCTCCCTGTACGTATCGGCTCTAGCCTGCCCCCCACACCCTCCATGCTGCAGCGCAAGGGTGGGGAGGCAGGCGGATCTGGTGCCCAGGGGGAGCCTGCTTAAAGCCAGCTCCTCACAGGCACCTGCTCTTGCTTCCCCCCACCTCTAATACAAAGGCAGCAAGGTGTATGGGGAGAGTGAGTGTAGTCAGTAAGATTAACCAATAAGCCAAGGTTTATCAGTTAATCATGTAGATCATGTAGTAGTGGACTACACGTTGACATCCCTAACAGGTTCTACCTCTATGATTAGGACTTAAATGGTCCAGCAATGTCTGGGTTCCAGCATCCCCTTGGTTGCTCCCAGTCTGGATAATATGTGGGGAAAAGCCAGGCCCCATGCTCAGCAACTTCTCCCCCACCTTCACAGAGCTTCCAGAGCACCACAAACAGCTCATTTGTTGCACTCAAATTCACGAAGGGAGAGGGAGGAGCAGGATCAGTGGATACTTGGGGGAAGAGGCAGGGTAGCTGCGAAGCACTGCAGCCAGGGGCTAAGCTCCTGGGGCTTTGCAGCCAACCTGCCTTTTCCCCTGAATACCCTCCCCCCAGTCCCTGCTCGCTTCATGTCAGCCCCTCTGTTGCTACCAGAGCAGGCCCCGCTGCCAGCAGCAGCAGAGGGGCCAGCATTGACTTCCCCAGGTTCAGTAGCTTCCCTGGTTCAGGACTTGTCAGGTCCCGAGATTGCCAGACCAGGGACATCAAACCTGTAGTAACTCAGATAACATTTTTTAGATGATGATAACTAAAGAATTTAAAAAATAAATGAATAAAAGAAGACTATTGTATATGAAAAGTAAGCAGGAAGCATCTGTCCTACTGCTGAATTTCCTGGTTTCTCTCAGCATGGTCATTACAGCATGCACTACAGCATGAGCTAGCCACCTCAAACACAGGAGGGCAGGCAAGCTTTTATTCAGACCGCTAACTCAAGCTGCTGCCCAGATTGCAATGTCCACACTGCTCTTGAGTTTTTAGCACATTAGCTTGAGAAGAGTTAGCATGTCTCTACTTAGGCTGAAAGGCATGCCTCCAGTTGCAGCGTAGACATATACTTAGAGTAGGCTGTAATATAACAGTTGTCTGGGGCACTACTGAGGTGGTCAAATCAGGGCAAACTGCTTAGAAACAAGACTGGGGGTCCTCTGCTATAAGGCATCAAGCCAGTCACAAAGAGAACTTCAGCTGCCACTCTTGCCAGCAAGAAATCACACAAGTAGGTCCCTTAGACCAATGGTTCTCAAAGCGTGGTCTCCCAGGTGCTTTGCAGTTCGAACTAATCCCTCCACCCCGCAGGGAGGGGGATTTCCCTGCGGGGTGGAGAGGGGGAAGAGAAAGTGTGAAGAAAGCACCAACCCAAGACAGCAGCATAATTAAGAGCTTTCCCCACGGGAGGGAGGGGGAAGGAGAGAAGCATGAAGAGAGGCCCCGAAGTGTGCTCTATGCAGTGTTTCTCACCTCCCTCCCACCCAGATCGCTGGGGGAACACCAGTGTAATGACAGGCTTTCACTGCCACTTTCATTGGCTGGAGTTGCAGGAGACCATATTGGGACCCACAAGGGCGCAGAGCCAGGTAAGCAGCTCCCCCATGCCTAGACCCTGCACTGCAAGCCCCCTCAGCCCCACCCTGCCAAGACCCAACACCCGCAGCTTGCTCCTACAGCAGGGCTGGGCAAAAGATAATCTGTGGGCCGGATTCAGCCTGCGAGAGCCTCTGCCAGCCCCCTGCTTGCCCTGCCCCTGGCTGGCACTCAAGAAAGCCGGCTGCAGGGCCACATGTTTGTTTATGTGCGGCTGGGGGGAAGGGAGACAGACTTCTCATGCTGCCCCCGCTCGCAGTAGCTCCCATTGGTTGGTGTTGGCCAATACCAGCTGCCTGTTTGCCTTCTTCAACTCTCCCCCATTTACAGCATTTAGTTCAAAGCAGTAAACATGACTCCTGCAGCTCCCCTGAGCAGATACAGGGGCTGGAAGGCAGAGACCCTGGCTAAGGAACCTGCTAGGCTGATGGCTGGGAGCCAGGTAAGGTCTCCTAGCCAGAGTAAGCCCCTCACTCCTCCAAACCTCTGCCCCTCTACTTCATGTAATCCAAACCTTCTACACCCCTGCTCCAGCCCCATAGACCTTCCCAGACACTGCATCTCCTCGTATGTCCCACATCATGTCACAACTCCCTCCCAGGCCTTGCACCCCAATCCACTATCCCCTGGTTACAGCCCAAATCCCTGAATCCCCTCCTGCACTCCTGCCCTAGGTTACAACCTCCTCCCAGACACTGCACCTTGTCCTGCATTCCTGCCCTCAGGTCCCAATCCCCTCCTAGGCCCTGCACTCCCTCCTCCTACACCCTTCCTCTGGGCCAGAATCCGCTCCTGCACCTATACCCAGACTCTGCATCCCAATCCCCTGTCCCAAGTCACAACCCAAATCCCTGCACCCCTACCCCAGGTCACACTCCGTTTCCCCCCTCCCCCCACAGTCCCCGGACCCCCTCTTGATCCCACTCCGTTGCCCCAGGGTACGATCCCCCCTCCTTCACCCAAACTCCCTCCCAGATCCCACAGCCCAATCCCTTACCCAAGTTCCTTTCTGCACCCAACCTCCATCCCAGACCCCAGCACCTCCTCCATTACTAATGGGAAAGTGCGGCTCTCCATCACTTACCAATTTCCTGGAGTGGCCACAAATCAAAAATTATTGCCACCCCTGCACTGCATCCTCCCTCCTGGCCAGACACTCTCCCTCCAGCCTTCGCCTGCACCTTCCCTTGCTCCTGCACTCTCCCCCCCCTTGCCAGACATCCTACCCTAACCCCCTCCTGCACTCTCCCTTGCTCCTGCCCCAACTGGACACCTACCCCCACCCTGCTCCTGCATCCACCACTGCTCTTGCACCCTTCCTCTTGGCCACACACTGTACGCTCCCTTGCTCTTGCTCCCCTCCGCCGTCAAACACCTTACTCCCACAGCCTGCTTGTGCATCCTACCTCCACGCGGACCTCACATCCTGCTCCCCATCTCCCACCCAGATCCTGCACTCCCATCCATATCCCACTCATTGGCAGCCCTGTCCTGCACACTGAACCCTTCGTTTTTGTCCCCGCCCCAGACCCACGGGAGGTCCACAAAATCCATTATCTCTGGAACCACAGAAAAGTAAATCTGGCCTATGGGAAGCCCTGAACCTCAGTCCTCCCTGTCCCTTCCCCTCGCCCATTGGGGCTGGAACACCAAATGAGGTGACTCAATTGGGAGCCACATCAGTGAGAGTTGGAGGGTTTTGGAGGAGTTTTTTTTGCTTCTCACTTGTGTGGTCCCCAACTGATTTTTCTGTGGATCAGTGGCCCTCAACCCACAAAAAGTTTTCCATAAAGAAAACACTAAAACCTTTTGTGTTGGACATAAATTAGTATTTTACTGTATTTAAAATTAAATTTGATAAACTAACATGAGAAAGTTAAGATGCTTAATCAGTTTAACAATTTAAATTAAACCACTCTCTCGAGCTGCATCACCAGCAAAATGGCTTGGGTGTAATTATGTAATTAACGATGAGTTTCCATTAGCAACTGGTGGTTCATGGAAAGGTTCGCATTGGGCCAGGTGGTCCACAGGTCAAAAAGTTTGAGAACCACTGCTTTAGACACTTCAGCTTTACCTGTGCCACAACCAGCATCACTCCTTACACAGGTGAGAGGTTATAAAAACCAATCTCACCAAATCCAAACAAATTTTACTGATCCCAAACGGCCAGCCACATTCCCAGGTCAATTTATACCTTAGATTTTACCCAAAAGAGCATGCTGTGCCAATCCTTTAGACTCTAAAATCTAAAGGCTTAATAAGAAAAAGAAAGAAAAGGTTGAGAGTAGAATTGTGAAAGAAATTACATTACATACATGAATCACAAAGTTCCTGATGTAGACTCTTAGCTATGGTGACCATATTTTCTGAACCAAAAATAGGGACACATTAGTCACACCCCCTGAGACTGCTAGCCATGCCCCTGAACCATTAAGCCCTGCCCACTCATCCCAGGAAGTCCCATTTCTGTGGCTAGTACTTCCAGGTCAAGATGGACACATGACCAGAAGTAAAATGTGTGTCATGTGACCCCTGTAAGAACTCCTCCCCCCATCCTCTACCAATAGGGATGGGTTTGGGGATTATAGGAGCCCCCCCATGCAACTATATTACAATTGCATTAATTCAGGCTCCAGACCTAGTGTCTCAGGACACTACAGCACTAGGGGTCCAACCTTGATTCAAGATGAGATCAAAGATTTGAGACCTATTACTTTGCAGTGTAGATGCAACCCCATTTGACTCAGGGCCTGGGAAATATCCAGAACTATCCCACAATTTCATGGAACAACTTCCTTAATCCTCTTAATGAATGATGCTTACCAGTTCCAATTACCTGGTAAATCAGAGGGGGCTGGAGAGGGTCTGCTGCAGACAGGGATTGCTCTTGTCTGGAGCAGCCCCCCCCGTCTGTGGAGAATCCAAGGGCCGCAGGCAGGTACTGCGCCAGTGTCCAGAGCAGTCTCTCTCTGTGGGGAGTCCAGCTTGCTGTGGACAGGGTCTGCTCCAAAGGGAGCTGGGAGCTGGCAGCAGACCTAGTGTGACCTAACATCTAATGAGATGTACTGCAACTGAATTTTTTGAAGTTACTGCAAAACTATCAAGTGCCCTACGTTTCCACAAGCCAGAATGACAATACTGAACTAACCGTGATAATTACAGAGTGGAGAAGACCATGTCACTAATCCTCACCACCACTGCTTGAAAGGTACATTTCCCATTGAGATCAATGGGGCTGGGCTATTTTAAAGCTACAAAAAAAAGTATATGTCAATACTATAATTGCAATGCCTATATCATGTAAATACATAATAGTAACTGCCAAATGAGACCAGGGCCTGATCCAATTTAAAATTTAAGCTAGGATCAGGCCCAAAGCAATCTGTTGATATTATCCAAGAAGATGCAGTTAACATTTAGTCACCCTTCAAAAATATAAGGGACCAATCAGTAAAAGCACTGCTGACTGGTAAAGGCGATCTTTGAAGAAAATTGAAGAGACTCTGAATTGATTTCTTCTGACAGCAGCACCTTCTCACTAGATGTGGGGTCTTTAGCACTTTGTGTGTCAGAATAACTCAGAAATGTGTTGTCAAAGCTAACTCCATTCAGGTCTAGACAACGTGCAGCCAAAAGACAGAAGAAACTGGAAGTCAAAACATCTCACCTCTTCACAGAGCTCCCAAAGGGGTTGTTCACCCAGAGATACAAGTCATGACGACCCACTCTGTATAAACACAATTCTTCCTGAATTTCTGGATGCGCTGTTTTCATGTGGCATCTTAACACCCTGTTTAAATCATCAACTACTTGGATGAGGAAGACTCGAAGAGTCTGTCCATCATCCACACCAGAGTGACAAGGTTATTTCATCTCTCTTTGTGGGCTTTTGTGGAGCAGCAGGGAGCTTGCAGCAGTCTCTCAGGAGGAGTGGCTGGAGGTATCTCTATTTCAGGGGTTCTCAAACTTTTTGGCCTATGAATCTCCCGGCTCAATGTAAGCTTTTTCACCAGTTACTAATGGAAACTCACCGTTAATCACATAATTATGCCCAAGCCATTTTGCAAGTGCTGCAGCAAAGGAGAGTGGTTTAATTTAAATTTTTAAACAGATTATGCATTTTAATTTTCTCATGTTAGTTTACCAAACTTCATTTAAAATAAACTAAAATATTAATTATGTCCAAAACAAAAGGTTTCAATGTTTTATTTATTGCAGGGGTGGGAAACCTTTTTGGGGTTGGGGGCCACTGATCACAGAAAAATTAGTTGAGGACCACACAAGTGAGAAGCAAAACAAAAAAAAAAACCAAAAAAAACAAAACACACCACACACACACCTCCAAAAAAACCCCAACCCTCACTGTTCTGGTCCTCAACTGAGATATCTCACTCATCCGGCAGTCCAGCCCACAGGGCGAGGAGAAGGGACAGGGATGCCTAAGGTTCAGGACTTCCCATACACCAGATTTACTTTTCTGGGGTTCTGGAGTTAGTGGATTTTATGGACCCCCTTAGGCTCTCGAGTGGGGACAAAAAGAGGGGTTCAGTGTGTGGGACAGGACTGCCAATGTGTGGAATAGGCATGGGGTGCAGGATCTGGGTGGGAAGTGGGGTAGAGAAGAGGGGGAGGTTGCGAGGTCTGGGTGGGATATAGGGTGCAGAGGCAGTCTAGGGGCAGAGTGTTTGGCCAGGAGAAAGGGTGCAGGAGCAAGTTGGAGTGTGGGGTCTTAGAAGGGGTACAGGAGCGAGTGAGGGGGCATTGGAGTGCAGGGGTCTAGGCATCAGGGGGCATGATTACCTGGCTTCACACCCCCTCGTAGCATGGAAAGCCTCCGGACAGCACGCTGCTGTTACCCCAGCAGGAAGAGCTCACCCTGCCCCCTGCAGTGGGGATCCCGGCATTAGGTCCAGCTTCCCGGTGGGAGGAGGGTGAAGAAAACCCTACTTTCCCCGTCAAACAAGGCTCACTACTGTTCCTGCAGAGGGACGGGGTAGAGAGAGCAGCAGCACATGGGGGCACTGAATCCGAGCTCTCCTCAACACGGAGGCAGCATCCCTGCTGGGTTCCACGCAGCAGGGCTCAGGTGGTAGCTCAAAAGTGCCGAAGTCTGGGAGCGGCTCCTCGGCACCCTTCGCCTGAGACCCAATCGCTTGCCACCTTTCCAGCAGCAGCAGTAGCCGCTGTAACAAGAACAAGCTGCGGCCTGCATATGTGGAGGAAGAGGCAGCACAGCCAGACCGACCCCAAGGGGGGAGGGACAGGGCTGTATGGTGGTGGGGCAGTGGGTGGCGGAGTGGCTGGAAACTGCATGCACCAGAAACCCGCCCCCACCAACAACGCTCCAATGGAGCCACCTATGCACTCTCTGGGAGGCGGGGGGAAGGAAGCTGTTGCTGCAATGCTGCACCGCGAGCAATGGCAGTACACGGATGTGGTCACTTCTCCCCACAAGTCAGTGACCGCATCAGATAGTGGAATATCCAGCAGGGATTTCCAGGACATTTCACTACTTGATGGGACACCAGGCCACAATATTTAAAATCAGTACAGTTCTGGATTTTACGATACGTATGGTCAACATACTCTTAGCACAGATGGAACAAACTGCTACCTTAAAAGCCTCTGGAGTACCTCTGGGTCTACAATCCTTCACGGTCCTCTGTTCATAGCAAGTATGCTTCCGAAGTAAAGTGAAGAAGGGGATTGAAGACAAATGGAGGAACCCCTAGAGCTGTGGTGTCCAACCGGTTCTGAAAGCACAGTGGCTACTGCTATAGTGAACTAGCCAAATTATTCTGAAAATGATAAAGCAAACTAGCCACATTATTCAAGCCAACTAGCTACACTCAACTGACCAAATAGTCACATGCGTAGCGTGTTGGACACCACAGCCCTAGAGCCCCTTTTGACAGTCTTGACCTTGTGGAGGGAAATCCATTTTTCCATGTTAAGGTACCTCCCATAATGGAGCTTGTCACAGGAGCAAGTCACCTGTCCGTGTCCTTTATAAGCAAACAGCCATGGTGTACCTGCTGGTTTGCAGGTTTACAGCACAATTCCTCAGATGTTTATTGGCAACACTTAAGAGCCACTGTCCATGAAACATAGCTATTCACTGAGTAGCCAACCCTCACAATAGGTGGGCAATGCCTGCTGTTGTCTCCCAAATGCAAACATTCAAAACGCAAGTACAGAGCCAATATTCGTAACTTCACATACAAAAATCATACGTGCACATGAGTAGCATAAACCAAATCAGCAAAGCATAAGTTATCAATAGACACGTAGCCCACTTCGCACAGAATTTGGGGTACACGCAACAGTGGGTTCAACAATGATCTACGTGTTCATATTAATATCCAGTAACGTCACATAAATCTTCACTGTAGAGTTTACTCAAATTAGCTATGCTCCAATTATTTCCTCGAGTTGACCAGGCCATACTGTAAATCAATACTGAACCTGTTGCATGCACATTATTCCTGCACTTATTTGAACCATTCTTTGTGCTGCAACAAGGTAAGCAGTACAGGTTGCACCTCTAAAATCCGAGATTCTCTGATCTGGCAACAACTGTGGCCCAGAAGGACCACAGATATTTCTGGACCAGAGAACCCCGGCTGGCCAGGTTCAAGGACTAGGCTGGTGATGGGGAGCGCAGCCCCGTGGTAGCAGGGCCAGGGTGGTGGGGATAACAGCCCACACTGAGGCTGGTGGCAAGAAGCAGAGCCCCACCAGCAGCACAGCCAGTGCAGCGGGGAACATAGCCCTGCCCAGACCAGAGGCAGCGAGGCCAGAACCCAGGAGCGCAGCTCAGGCTGATGGCAAGAGCACAGCCCCAGCCGGAGTCAGCATGCTAGGAAGCGTAGCCCAGGGCCTGGGTGGGAAGCGCATCTCCAGCAGGGTTGGAGGCAGCGAGTAGGGATGTGAATGACTAGTCGCTCCCCCATCCTTGCTATCTCTATCAGAAAGAGGCAGCAAGAGGGGAGGAGAAGATGAGGGGGTGCATCAAAGTAGCAGGGCTGCATGGACCCTGGGCTCCACACACTGCTGCTGCTTTGAAATCCAGGTGCAGCCCAGGACCAGCTGGGAGGAGTTTCAAAGTGACAGCACTGTGTGGCACCTGGGGGTCTGCTGCTTTGAAACTCCGCATGCAGCCTGCACATGGCATTTCAAAGCGGCAGCACCACATGGAGCCCAGGGTCTGCCACTTTGAAATGCCGTGTGCAGCCCAGGGTCAGCTGGAGACTCCCCACTACTCTGAAACGTCGCGGGGAACATAGGGTGTTCCTACATTTCAAAG
The DNA here is from genome assembly GCA_019425775.1 of Rafetus swinhoei. Classification (NCBI taxonomy): domain Eukaryota; kingdom Metazoa; phylum Chordata; order Testudines; family Trionychidae; genus Rafetus; species Rafetus swinhoei. Next base: position 43,709,176 of record CM033437.1, on the reverse strand, counting down.
GTGGAGGCACCCTTATCAACTAAACGAATAGTCAATGCAATTCGCATCAACTACTCAATTAGTTAATTAATCAAAATTTTACATCCCTAGCAGCAAGCCCCTGCTCCAGAAAACTCTATCATTCAGGACCACTCAGGTCCCCAGGTTGCCAGATCAGTGAGAACCTACCTGTATTAAAATTATTTCCCACTGATCTGCAAGTTCTTTCTGGGCAAATAATAAAATTTTGGGACAGCATTGCAACACTAGTGGCATTTGAGTGGAGCGAGTCTGAGTCTAGATGACAGTGGTTATTTCAGGAACTACTGTGCTGTGCTAACCAGAGTTCTATATCCCAATGGGTTAGCAAACTCATATTTAAAGCACACCATTCTCCAGTTAAGGTTTTGAGACTAGAGTAGGGCAACATTCAAGTTCTAACTTGAGTCAACTCTGCAGGGAATAGAAGCCCTTAAAGCTAACTGAATATACATGTTCAACATTAAAGATATGATTCTGTGACAGAACAGCAACCAGGCCTGGAACTTCTGGAGCAACGCTTGAACTGCTGGCCACCCCACCCTCCTGCTGGGTATTTTTATTAAAAGTCAGGAAGAGGTTGCATGCGTCTGTGAATTTTTATAGCTCATAACTCGTCCCTGACTTACTAAAAATATCCATGGCAGAACCCTAAGCTTATTTACCATACAACAAGCTAGCTTAAAAAAAATTTACTTGTATACTATTTTTAATATTATCTCAGATAAAAGCTAATCTTCTCAGTGTTGTCTCCTTATCTGAAAGCTCCCTTTCATTGCTTAATTGAAATTGCAAATAATTCTACAAAGGTCCTTGACCTGTTTGTGGTACAAACACTTACCTCACAGTCAAGACATACTATTATATTTGACTTTCGTGTTACTGACAAACACAATTCACAGAAGGTATGTCCACACCGTAACGTATGATGACGAGTTCCTGATGCAATCAAGTCTATAAGTAAAAATTAGCAAAATCCAGATTTACTGCTTGACCAACATTAAATATGGCAAGTCACTTTTTCGAAGTACACTTTTGAAAAAGCATTGGTCTTGCTGATGAAGTAATCCAGCAGCATTTTCAGTATAACCATATAGTCGCAGAGAGAAAGGGTGGGGAAGTTAATATCTTTTATTGGATTAACAACTGTGGTCAAAGACACAAACATTCAAGATTACACATAACTCTTCTTCAGGTCTCTCTATTAGTTTTAGTTTCAGCATGGACCAACATATGTGCAACAACACTGCACACAACTTTACAGTTTCAGGCTATTGTCGATAAAGCTTATAAAAATAAAGGTACTCTAAGAAAAAGCCTGGTACACAGAAAGATCTGTACCTCCCATAGCCTAGCAATAACAGCAGTTTCTCCATATTTGCATTTTTTCCCCTATGGCTCAATAGAAGCTACAATAAAACTGACTTGACTCCAGACAGTTGTTCTGAAGTATGAATGATCACTGGATTGTACTGAAAGGAAATTTTACAAATACAAGGATATTCCAAAGGAAAACTAGCAATGATTATAACACAGGCATTAAAAGTATCTAGTCAGCATACACTTGTAAAAATTACTGATTTAAACTAATCAGACAAGACAGCTTTATACTAACATAAGAAGTTTGTTCCCACATATAGTTCAGCTAACTCAGCATAAAATCATTCTAGTATTAAACTGGCACACAAACATTTGTTTATAATTTAGGTCTAAAACATTACCCCTGTGTGCTCAGAATAGTTTTAGACTTTTAATCTACAACTGTTCCTTTTTGGAGAGACTATCAAACCCTTCACTTTTAACATAAAAAGCCTATTTTAATGCAGAATGTTAAACTACATTGATTGGAAAAGCCTCACCATATGAATGGCTAGAGTGTTTGTTCACAAAGTAGTTACATCCAGTGCTTTAAGCTAGGTATATCACATTTTCTCCTGTACCACTGCATTTGGACATGAATGGCACTCACGTAACAAAGTGAGGCATTTTAAAGCTGCCTACCATAAATGGGGGTGGAGGGCATCCATCACCACAAATCGGTACACCCATTATAAGCAGAAAAAATTAAACAAGGAACAGTCTAGCAACACTTTAGAGACTAACAAAAAATGTTGATGGTATCATGGGCTTTCATGGGCACAACCCACTTCTTCATCTGAAAGCCCACGATACCATCCCTAGGTTTTGTTCATCGCTAAGGTGCTGCTAGACTATTTGTTTTTTTTTTAAGTTTTTCCAGTTACAGACTAACATGAAACCCCTCTGAAACCATTATAAGTACTGAGCACATCCGCATTTAGTCTCATTTCTACCAACGCCAGGTTTTGTTTCTTTTCATTGGCCCTTCATCCCTTTACACCCCCGTCCGATACTGGTCACAGTGTGGCCGGGGGCAGAAGGGCCAGTCTCTCAGGGTAGAGTGGGAGCTGCCCATTCACAAGGCGCAAGCCGGATCACGCAGCCCTCCCACAGCAGCGCACGTTACCAGCAAAGGCGGGTGCGGACTATTAACGGCTCAGAGCGGGAGGGACATACCAGACCACGAGCAGGGGCACTTTCCCGAGCCTTCCACAGCACCGCTACCCCGGGCGGGGCGGGGCTCCAGCCTGGCACCACGGGGACACGAGGGTCAAGGACCAAGCAAGGGGCGGCCCAGCGCCGCGCGGTTAAAAGGGGTGTGTCTCTCAGGGCCCCGCGGCCGGGACAGGGCAGGCTCGATGGCGCTACACCAGAGCAGACTAGAGAGGCAGAGGCGAGTGGGGAGCCGGGGGGACCCGGCTGCGGGGAGAAGCGCCCGCAGTGCTCACCTCGGAAGACAGTTGCTCCGCGTCGCGAACACCCCACACACAGCAGCCCCCGGGGCTGTCGCTTGAGGGAATCATCCGACGCCGCAGCCATCGCGCCTTCCCGCCTCCAGCACGCGAAGCCGTCGGGCAACCGCCAGCACAGCACTACGCGCGCCTCAGGTACCAGCCAATAGGAGCCGCCCTCCCTTCGCCCAGCCAGTCATCGCGTGGCAGACGGAGCGGGCGGGGCGGGGCGGGGCGAGGCGAGGCGTCCTCCCTGTTCCTAGACAAGGAGCGGCCAAGTGGCTGTGGGGAAGTACTAGGATCCGGTTACTCAGCAGGCTTGGGTATGGCTAGCAGTGGAACCTGGACTCCTGAGTTTCCACACGGTGCCCGGCTGCCTGGACCACCCTGCCATGAGACCTCTGAGGCTCCGGGGTAAAGCTGTCACTGGTCACCACATTTATGACGTGGTAGATAATTGGCCCTCCTTGCCTCTAGCAGCCATTAAGCATTACAGAGCATAGGTGTGTAACAAAACCCAAAGGCAGGATTTTGGGGTTGGTTTTGGCATAGGCCTATAGGCTTCAGTGGGGATTAGGGTTCCATTGTCATGTGTGCTGTATGTACAAAGACCTAGGCTTTGCACACACACACAAAAAAAACCCACCACAGTAACTGGTTTGCATAGGTGGAAGCATGTAACTGTGTTTAAGTATTTGTTGCCTGACTGCTTTGAAGGGACACATTTTCCAGTTTTTCTAGGATAGCAACATTCTTAATGTTGCATCTCCTGGTAGAAAATGTGAGTTAAGATTCCTGTTCCTGCAGTCTCTCTCTCCTTTAACTATGCTAGGTTGCATTGCTTCTGTGAGAATTAACTCTTTGTTGAGAAGATGTGCTTATCTTTTCATATTGTCTGGGCTTCTATAGAAGAATTAACCAGTTTAAATATAAACATATATTAGATGCCATTTTACTGCCTATTTTACCAGCTCTTGCTTTTTGTATGCTTTCTTTGGAAACAGAGCTCTGAAGAAAGGAACAGAAACCTAATATCCCTAACTGGTGACTAAAGACCCTAACATGTATAAATATCTACCAACACGTCATCTTTCAAATATCTACCAAACTGCTCAAGATAGTTAAGAGCAAAGCAGACTGTGAAGAGCTTCAAAAAGATCTCACCAAACTAAGTGATTGGCAACAAAATGGCAAATTAAATGTAATGTTGACAAATGTAAAGCAATGCACATTGGAAAAAATAATCCCAACTATATGTACAATATGATGGGGACTAATTTGGCTACAACTACTCAAGAGAGAGATCTTGGAGTCATTGTGGATAGTTCTCTAAAAACATCTGCTCAGTGTGCAGCGGCAGTCAAAAAAGCAAATAGAATGTTAGGAATCATTGAAAAAGGGATAGAGAATAAGACAGAATGTTGTGTCCTCTCCCTCTGGAGCATCTGGTATTGGCCACTGTCGGCAGACAGGATACTAGGCTGGATAGACCGTTGGTCTGATCCAGTATGGCTGTTCTTATGTCCTTATGTCCATCCATTAGTACATTCCTCCTCAAAAGCCTGATTGGGGAGGGGGGGCAGTTTGGTAACATTTTAAAATTTCAACAAAGACCTATAGATAGTTTCCTACATAGTTGACTGGAACCATTTTAAACATGTAATTTGCTATTTAAAGAGCATGTAACTGTTCATTGCTAAGTGAATGTTGATTTGTATAATGTAGATTTAAAAAGGCTTTCTAAACTATAGCCACAAGATGGTAGCATAGATTAACTATACAGGCAGTCCCCGGGTTACGTACAAGATAGGGACTGTAGGTTTGTTCTTAAGTTGAATTTGTATGTAAGTCGGAACTGGTACATATTGTAGGGGAAACTCTAGCCAAACATTTCTCCAGAGCTCAGTTTTATTCTCCCACACCTCACTTCCCTCAGTCCTTTATTCTCAAGCTGAGGTGTCTGCTGAGAAAAGCCGCTCCGCGTCTCCCTGGTCTGCTGGGGGCCCAGCAGACCAGGAGACGCGAGCGGCTTTCTCGCCGCGGAGGACGTGGGCGGCGGGACCACGCGCGTCTCGGCGGTCTGCTGGGGGGGGGGGAAGCGCAGCTAGTGCAGGGTTGCCTCACAGCGTTTGTAAGTAGGGATCCGATGTAAGTCGGATCCATGTAACCCGGGGACTGCCTGTAGTTAGGTTCTCTCAGTATCTTCACTGCAAAGAGAAGATGTGATTGTAGCAGCATGGGTAGCCATACTCATGCTAGCTTTATGCACACCAGCTAACAGAAGTGGTATTATAGGTGTCTATCAACATGAGTATGTAGCCAGAGTTCCTGTCAGACTGGTTCTCGGGAAGTTACCCAGAATGCAAGCACATGGAACTGTATCTTCATTATTATTGTTACCTGTGCTAGGCTCATTTACTTTTCACTGAAGACATATCCCATCTAATATAAATCCTACTTGCTTCTAGTCACAAGAGTAATGCCACTGGTTTCAGCAACCTTTTTTGTACTGTAAAGTGTGCTGTGTTACAAATAAGTTAAATACAGTGTAGTCCTTAGTAGGGACAGGGTGGTCATTGTTAACCATAGTAAATAAGTTGGTATTTTCGAGAGACCACATGATTCCAGCATGTGATTAATAACAACCTAGAACACTTAAATGTTGTTCTTTGAAATGTTTCCTTTAGTCCTCATCTCCATCATCCTGTTTTTTCATATCAAGAACTATATTCACAATTTAGTGCCTGAATGCATGAAACTGGTAACAGATTATGTAGATGCATTTGTTTGTGTTGAAAAGTGTGTACTTTAAGGTCACCTTCATCTAAAATATACTTGTTACAGCATTCTATTTCAAATTGATCCCATGGATTGGAGTGCATGTGATAGGGCAATAGGATCTAGTGGTCAGCCCTCCCTGTTGCATGGCCATTTAACAGTCTGAAAGGTCTAATTATATATACAGGGACCTGAGAAATATTACTGTTTCTTAAAGGGTCAGAGGCCAGGAACTTAGAAGCTTTCCTCTTCCTTCAACTGGGAATGAGCAAGGAGAAGGGGACAAGCAAAAAGGAAGTGAGGTAGGACTCACCTGTGGTGCCATGCCTGACTGAAAGGGGTACACCAAGGTGCAGGGCCACGCCCAAGAATAGAACCTGGGTGAACTCCATTCCATCAAAGTCCAATCAAAATTATTGGTGGAAATGTGAATTCCATAGGTTTCTTCTTTGTTATGAATACATTTCCTGTTAACATTAGTGAGAGTTGTACATATCTAAAGAAGATAGTACCGTTTATCCTGCAAGATCAGATGGTCTCATACTTGAATAGAACACTGTCCAACTAGTGCGAGGAAAATTGTGCTAACACTACAGAAATTGCTGTTCAAAAGGTGTAACAGGTACAAGCTTAGAGTATGTCTACACCAGAGGTGGGCAATAATTTTTAAAAGGGAGCCACTTTAGAAATTTATGAAGTGGCGCTGGACCACCCCTACAGTAATTCCCCCAGGTCGCATCCCCTGAGGGTCATGTCCCCTTTTCTACTGCAGCAAAGCCCCCCTTCCTGGGAGCCCGGTGGGCAAGAGCTGCTGGTTCCTCCCAAGGAGCCAGGCGGGCAGGTGCCGGCCCAGGAATGAGGCTTCGCTGCAGCCTCTGCAGTATAAAGCTGAGCTTTATACTACAGAGCCCACAGCACGTGTAACTACTGATATTTTTAGTGATTGCACAGTTACCATATTAAATGATTTTTAACATCCCTAGCCCTACCTTCATTGGAGGTGGAAAGCATTTGATTTGTCCTATTTCTAACAGCTCTTAACACATTTGACGATTGTTATAAGATTCCCTCCCTCCCTTCCCCCAGTCATTTTTTCCCAGTAGGGTCCAGCAGTGCTGCCAGGGCAGGCACTTTAAAGATACTGCACCTTATGCCCACCTTAGTCAGCAGCCCAGGGCGGGGAGAGGGTGGAAGAAAGGCAGCAACATTAAAGCCACTTCTTACTGGTATTCCATACAAGCCCACTTGCACTTCTGACACTGAAAGAAAGATTTTTCACAACTCACAGACACTGCTGGGTTTCTAATTTAATTTAATGTTTTTGGGAAAAGATCAAAGCATCATCATGGGTAGCTCTATAGAAATGTCTGCCCAGTGCAAAACTGCTGTCAAAAAGCAAATGAGATGATTATCTCTTTTTTAATATAGACTGAGAACAAACCAGAAAATATTTTAATTCACATTGCCTCAAAGACTACATTCAAATGTTACTGCCTTTATTCATCTTGAAAAGCCCACTGTCAGTCAAAGGGAGATGCCTTCATGGGCAAAGGCTTGGGAAAAATCACTGTACTCTAGAATGCAAGGAGTCTCTCTCTGTACAATTGTGGTAGTGCAATTCGTGCTAAAGGTAGGTACTGATTATCCGAGCCGGCTGTGGCATCAGCTGATACTATCCAAAGGGAAGGTGCGGTGGGCTTGCTACCCTTATGTACCTATGTTTAGTAAAGACACAATCTTCCCCTAGCTTGTTCCAAGTAAATACAACTGCATTCCATATTCCACTAGCTAAATACCACAATTTGGCTCAATATTTTAAAATGTTTTATTTTGTTTCCATAACTATGTTACTAATATTATTTTCACTTTTAATAATCTAAAGTATTAAATGATTTATATTACATTGTTTAAAACATGCATTTCTTTTACCTTGACTTGTGATTATAAACTTGTGAATTAGCTTTTGTTTCTAGTTAATTAATTTTAAAATACTGTTTTGTTTGGAATATTAAAAAGCTATGAAAATATTTCATAATTTGAAGCTCTGTAAGAGTTTAGAGTTTTTTATTAACTGGGACTAAATCTAATCTGACAGGGTCCCTTTAATTAAAAAAACCTCAGAACAAACTAATACAGTTGGATGATGGCCTCATTATTAGTCAATGAGCGAGTAGAAATTTTATGAAAATGGAATAGAGCCAGCCTTCCAATGTTTCAAGAATGGCTCTAACTGGCTTTCATCATAATAATAAAGTATTATGACAATATCCACACTCCCAATCAGAATTGTGTTTTGCAATTTACCAGCACTTGCTCTCTGTTACTGCTGGATTGAAGGGAAGGAGTGTTCTGTGCCATCACTCACAGCACATTGTTCTAAACAGGGTCACGTGATGTTTCTGGGTTTCTCATTTCTCGCTTCCCTCAGAAGTGGAAGCTAATACCATAAGAACGGCCATACTGGATCAGACCCAAGGTCCATCTAACCCAGTATCCTGTCTGCCAACAGTGGCCAATACCTCCCTCTGGGGCATCTGGTATCACAACAGGTAATCCTCACAGGATCCCTCCCCTGTTACCCATCTCCAGAGAAACGGAGGTTAGGGATACCATTTCTACCCATCCTGTCTAATAGCCATTGATGGATCTAACTTCCATGAATTTATCTTGCTCTTTTTTGAACCCTGTTAAAGTTCTAGAATTCACTGCATCCTCCAGCAAGGCGTTCCACAGGTTGACTATGCGCTGAGTAAGGAAAAACTTCCTTTTATTTCTCTTAAACCTGCTACGTATTAATTTCATTTGGTGACCTCTAGTTCTTATATTGTGGGAATAAGTAAATAACTTTTCCTTATTCACTTTTTCCATCCCAGTCATGATTTTATAGACCTCTATCATATCCTCTTTTCCAAGCTGAAAAGTCCAAGTCTTTTAAATCTGTCTTCATATGGGACCCATTCCAAACCCCTAATCATTTTGTTGCCCTTTTCTGAACCTTTTTCAATGCCAAGATATCCTTTTGAGATGAGGCGACCACATCTGTACGCAGTATGTAAGATGTGGGCGTACCATGGTTTTATATAGAGGCAATAAGATATTCTCTGTCTTATTCTCTGTTCCCTTTTTAATGACTCCTAACATTCTATTTGCTTTTTGACTGCCACTGCACAGAGTGGATGTTTTCAGAGAAACTATCATTGATCCTTCTTAATAAGCTTTTGGAGAAGATGATCAGGTTGCAAGATTTGTCGTTAACCTCTCTGTCTAAACTTCTCCCATTGTAATGGGGTTGACTGCCTCTTTAAAAGCTGGGGGCCAGGAGCTGGCCAGTCCTACATAATTAGCCCTGCCTGCCACACCTATGATGAGGTGAGGTTTAATTAGTAGAACCAGCTGTGTACAGAGGACAGGTGTCTCCTACAAAGAATAGTGGGAGCTACAGAGAGAGGATACTTTGAAAGAAAAGCTGGGAGTAAGTAGACTCCAGTAGAAAACCTGTAATGTTTATTTAGCAAAAAGATAATGAAGGCTAAGAATAACTCTGGTGAGAAAACTAGGAGCAGAATCTTGATAGAATTTAAGACTTTCTGTTTTGTATATTCTATGCTGATAAATATTGCTATGGGAAAGGGGGGTACTGCTGAAAAAAAAAGTTTGTGTGTGAAATTCTTAAGGAGTTGTGAAGAACAGAAACAGAGAGAGGGTGCTTACACAGCAATTTCAGGCCGGTGAGTGGGGGCTTGGGAGATGACCTGTCCTGTGACACCCGTATAAAAAGTGTTCTAAGTGGGATGAACACCCTATGCTGCAAAGTTTATTTTTAATTTAAAAAAATCAAATAGTGAGTTGCCGTAAAGCTGAGGTTCCTAGTATTACAACACCACAACGCTGTGTCTACACTGGCGCGATCTTGCGCAAAAGCGGCCGCTGTTGCGCAAAAACTTGCTGCCTGTCTACACTGGCTGCATGTTCTTGCACAAGTAAACTGACGTTCTAATGTATAAAATCAGGGTTTCTTGCGCCAGAACTCTGACGCTCCCACTCAGGAATAAGCCCTCTTGCGCAAGAGCTCTTCCAGAAGAGGCCAGTGTAGACGGGCAACATGAATTTCTTGTGCAAGAAAGCTCTATGGTTAAAATGGCGTCTACGCTGGCATGGATGCCCTTGCTCAAAAGCACATCTCTTGCGCAAAAGCACATGCCAGTGTAGACGCTCTCTCCTGGAAGAGATTTTGCAGAAGAACTCTTCCACAAAAGAGTTTTTGCGTGAGAACGCACCAGTGTTGACGTAGCCCAAGTGTGTGTGTGTGTTCATGCCCATGCTGCTCAGAAAGGACACTTATCTCTGAGCAAAATACTGCTGCAGAGTGTTTGATTTTTTTAATGTACCAGGTTACATTAGATGGCAGGTATGTTCAGAGTTTCCCAGATGGAATAAAATAGAATGAGAAGATTTGTTTCTGCTCTGTCAATATTTTGGGAGCTGATCAAAAATACTGTATCTGCTAATCTTGCCCTATTAATATTGTAGAGTAGAGTCAATATGAGGGGCACCAGCTTTCACACAGCATCATGTTGGGCAATATTCTGCCTCAAACAGAATATTCTGTGAGACCCCTATTAATTTAACTGAGGTTGGAAGGAGTGTGAATGGGAAGAACCAGTCCAGCTCCATAATGGATTTTCTCTAGGAGATTCCTTTTCCACTTGCAGGGCAAAGCTTTGAAAGCTATTTCATGTAGAATCTAGAGTAACTTGTGCAGCTTCCTTTGCTGAATCATGGATCTTACATTCCCTAAGGTTGTAGTTCCTAACAGCATAACTCATGCAGGAGCCATGTTTTCCAGAGAGTCCTTGATCCTAGCAAGTGACAACTCTGTTTCTGCTCCCCTATATGGGAGTAACTTGACAAGGATGATCAAATGAGACCCAGAGAAAGTGGGAGGCGGGAAGGAGGGGAAGAAGGTAGTTGCTCTAGAAATTTTAGCTGCCGATGATCAAGAAGTATCATCTTGCATCCATACCTGACATTTGGTTTATCCACTCAGAAATCAGTCAGTAGGGGAGATGGATTGTATCTGAGATAAACTTTAAAAACAACAAATGGTCTGGTATCTAAGGAAGAGGAAGCTTATCAGCTCGGGGACTGCTGCACTCCAAGGATGCATTTGTGGCCATAAAACAGCGCTGCTACCACTCCTCAAACAGGATTCCTTCCCTTCAGATTATTTCCCTAGCTAAGTACTCTAGCAATTCTGTGGCTTGGGATTGGGCACTGTAAATGGTTGTATGCAAGTCTTAGTAAAGCTCAGAAGGAATCTATCTATTAGTGTGTGTCTGTCTCTGTGTCTATCTGCGAGTCAGTTTGTTTAAGAATGTCTCCTAAATTATAGGAGTGAGGACCACAAAATTTGGTATGCAGTTTCCTCTTCTCATAACTTAAAGCAAGTTTGATTGTGCCAGGAAAACTGAAAGCCCTGGCAAAAGGACAATTTTCCATAACATACAAAGAGAGGGGCTGCTCTTCCAAGCGATGCAACATGAGAGTGGCCAGTAGGGGCTCCAAGCCTGCAGGGGAAAGCTATCCTTGTATGTCCACACTGCATTCATCTTTCGAGAGAGGAATGCAAATGCAGCTGAGTGAAAATGCAAATGAAGCGCAGATTTGAATTTCCCACACTTCATTTGCATAATCGCGTCTGGGCGCTATTTCAAAAGACCCTATTTCGAGAAAAGAAACGCTGTCTGAATGCGGTTATTTTGAAAGAAAACCCTTCTTTAGAAATTCCCCTTACTCCTTATAAAATGAGGTTTAAGGGTAATTTCAAAAGAAAGGTTTTCTTTCAAAATAACCGCATTCAGACAGCGTTCTTTTTTCCAAATAGGGTCTTTTGAAATAGCGCCCGAATGCGATTATGCAAACGAAGCGTGGGAAATTCAAATCTGTGCTTCATTTGCAATTTTGCTCAGCTGCATTTGCATTCCTCTCTCGAAAGAGGAATGCAGTATAGACATACCCCTTCAGAGCAGTGGTTTTCAAACTATAGGTCGTGGCCTATTATTGGGTTGTGAAATCTCAGGCACTGGGCCTCGTTGCTGCAGGAGGATCAGGTGACCAGTGGGCACTCGTAAGGCAGGCTACCTGCCTGTCCTGGCACCGCAGGCTGCGCTATGCCCTAGAAGCAGCCAGCAGCAGGCCCAGCTCCTAGGTGGTGGTGGGGAAAGCGCACAGAGTTCTGCTCCTGCCCTGAGCACTAGCTCTGCACTTGCTGCTGGTTGCTTCTAGGGGCAGCATGGCCTGCGGTGCCAGGAAGAGGTAAGCCACTCAAGGTGAGCCCTTCCTGGTCCAGCCCTGGCCCATTCACCCAAATCAGAGCCCCCTCTCAGCCCCACTCCAGAGCCCACACTCTAGTCAAATTATGTGGGGTCACAGGCATCAACAATTTTCTTCAACTGGGTCAGGAGAAAAACGTTTTAAAGCTACTGCTCTAGCGTGTCCACTGGGGACAGCTGTACCAATGAGGGAGTGTCCAGTGGGCCCTCCCTGCCAAGGAGACAGACCCTAGGACGGGCTGGGTGGGAGAGAGAGGTGGGAGAGGGTGAGAGCCCGGGTGGCCCCTGGGAACAAGCCAGGGGGTGGGGTGCACTGTGCCTGCTGCCCTGGTCTGCCCCCAGGAAGAAACAAGCAGCCACACCTACCCCAAGCCCCTCCTCACCCTCTGCCCTGACTGCTGCACCCCCACCCCTTGCCCTAAGACCCTCCTCAATCCCCAGCCCTCACTCATACCCTCCCTTGCCCCCAGCTCCTGTCCTGAGTTCCCCACATCCCCAAAACCCTGCCCTGACTGCTGCAACCCTCACACTGCCAGCCCCCTGCCCTAAAGGACCTGGGAAACTCTGGGCAAGTCTTCTATTTTATTACTAATGAAGCTTCAAAGTAGTGTGTGAAAGTGCCCTCATCCTTAATCCCTTTGGCTAAACTGATAATGTTCTTACAGTAGCTGAGGGGGTTTTTTTGTTTTGTTTTTGTTTGTTTTTTAAACTAAGTCCAAATCACAGCACAAATCAGCTACAATAGGTATCCTTCTTGGTAAATTTAGCAGAGGCAAAGATTATATTATTCCCATGATTCCATCAAAAAGAGAAATACAGGACACTCAAAACACTGCCCTTTCATCCACCCCATGCCGTCGTCTAAGAGAAGTTTGTACCATTATTGCTTGCTTTACCTAATCTATGATAAAATTCAGAATCCAGGACTGTCAGTCTGGCACTTTTCAAATGCACTAGAATATTTTTTTAAAATCCAGGTAAAGTCTTAACATTTCAATAAAAGCTGACAAGAAGAATATGTTTGCCTCTGATCAAATTTAATAAACTGTTTTTAACAAATTTGACCTATAGTCTTTGCACTCATATCCTATTTTATTAATGTTTCAGCAGTTCTAGAAGCACTGTTTGTAAAATCACTAACGGTTATTGAAATTACAGGCAAGTCCAATGCCAGATCTTACAAAGAAAACCTAAATCAGTTCAACCAGGTTAGCTTTGACTTATTTTGTTGGTGGTTTTTATTTGTAATTACTGCTGTAGCTAACTGACAAAAGCTTAAGGCAAACAATATACAAATCCTGTGGACAAGGAAAAATTAGTTTATGCTTTTATAATAAAAGATAGCATTCTCCTTTTGATAGTTCAAGTAGCAAGTTACATAAACAGTTCAGTTTCTGGTCCTTTTAAGGGGTTGTGTCTTGTCTGTTAAATATTTTGTGGGAAAAAACATGATCATGAAGTCGGCAGTCTGCCTAGGATTTCAGAATGGCATGAAAATAAATAATTACAAATGATGAAAACATTTAGGATATTACATTATGATTATTTCATATCACAGACATATTTCAGGAAGAAAAATAACATTGAATAAAGTCTAATGCTACAGTAAACAAAGGGATTTAAAGACTGTTGGATATAACTGTCTGTGCTTTCCTTAAGCTAAAATATTGAATATGATTGTTTTAAAAAAAACTCTCCACATAAGATCATTTTGTACATGGTAGATAATAAATAATACTTTAAGATGCTGTTTTGTAATTTATTGTGGAAATCCAAGGAAATGCAAATAATTAAGTCTCGTAACAGCCATACTGGGTCAGACCAATAGGTCTAGCCCAGCATCCTGTCATCTGACGGTGGTGTCATGCATCAGAGGGAATGAACAGAATAGGGCAATTATTAAGTGATCCATCCTCTGTTATCAAGTCCCAGTTTCTAGCAGTTGAAGGTAGGGATGTGAAAGATTATCCAGTTAACTAGTAAGCATCATCCTAAATGGGTAATACTTACTGGTTCCAGGTAACCGGTGTGGGCTGGAGCAGCTGCTGTGGTCAGGGGGCTGCTCTAGCTCTGCAGGGGGCCTGCTACAGACATGGGCTGCTGTAATCCGGGGCAGCCTCTGTTCACTGTAGGCCTGGGCACCCCACAGACAGGGGTTGCTCCAGCATCTGGAGCATCCTCTGTCCGAGGCAGGGTCTGCTCCTGTGAAGCAGCCTCTGTCTGTGGGGAGCCTGGGCATCCTGCAGGCAAGGGCTGTTCCAGCGAGGGCTGGGAGCCAGTGGCAGCCTCAGCCCCAGCACAGGGCTGGGGGTGGGAGCCCCGCTGGCTGGGGGCTGCTCGCCCCGCTGGCTGGGGGCTGCTCTAGCCAATCGGGAGTGGTCCTCAGCCCAGATCCTGCTTAATTGTTTAACCAGTTAATGTTTAACCAGTTAACTGATTAACCAGGATTTTACCAGTTGGAGATTTAGGAACACATGAAGAATAGGGTTGTGTTCCTGATTTTTTGAGCTAATAGGTCCATCAATGACTATCTTCCATGAACTTCTTATTCTTTTTTGAACCCAGTTGTACTTTTGACCTTCACAATATCACCTGGCAACAAGTTCTACAGGTTGAGTGTGCACTGGGTGAAGTCATACTTGCTTTTGTTTGTTTTAAATTTGCATTCTCATAGAAACCTGTAAGATAAGCAGATACTATCTCAGTTTTTATGGTTTAGGAAACTAAATCACAGAATAGTTAAGTGACTTGTCCAAGGCTAATGTGTCCCCGTCCACACACTAAATGACCACGGCAAAATTGAGAGCGTCTAAAATTCCTGGGATCCAGTCTTGTGCTCTCATCATTGGGAAATGCTACCTCTCTGCATGAAGACACTATGACAATCATTTGACTCCTTAGTTATATTAATTCTTTTCTTGCAGTTTTTCAATGACTTTATTTATAATGTCATGATAGTAAAGTGAAGGACAGCCTACATAATATGAGCTGCAATAACCTCAGTCTACCACACAAAACTCTTTCTGTAGCATTTCAAAATATTATTGAACAGAGCAGTAACTAGAATACAATAGAGTTATAATATCAAATAAGGAGCTCATTAAAAGGCCCCTACTAGAGCATTGAACTGTAGCTTGCCATAAGAGGGCAAGTGTGCCTGCCTCAGTTTCCTCATTCAAATAACCCATGGTATCTATGCCAGGCTCTTTTCCTTGAATAATACAGCTCACTGGAGCCAGTTTATTAAACATAGTTCAAAATATTTTATGATTACAGTTCCCCAATATAGCCCATTTGCCAAACCCCCAACACCTATAGTCCTTAAAACTCTTCTTCTTCTTTGTGGCCACACCCACCAGTCTGTTTGCTGGGAATCCTTCACTATCACACTCCAGTATCTTCTGCTATACCTGGGCTCTTCTGTCTGTCTTCCAGGGCTGCCACCTCAGCTATTTCTGCTGACGCACAATGCTGTTCTTCCCAGCAGTAACCCGTCTCAGATGGGAGATCATTCTTGCCAGGGGACCATCCCTTGTTCCCTCTGGCCCTCTACCAAGTTCAGTGACTGTTCCCCTGTGGATTAATACTTAGTTGCTGAACAAGAGAATGATTTTGTAGCCTAGTGGTTTAGACATCTACCTGGGAGGTGGGAGACTCCAGGTCCTGTTCCAGTCATTTTTTCATTATTTATATAAGGAGAAACAACTTAAACAGGAGATTGAGGGAACCTCCTGTCATAATATTCTGTGGCTCAATAGGTAAAGCACTCTCCTGAGAGGAGGAGGCCCTATTCAAATCTTTCACCCTCCCTAGTAGAGAGGGCAGAATTATGCCTGGCTCTCCTATATCCCAGCTGAGTGTTCTAACTACTAAGCTAAAATTATAATGTGAGGACCTCCTCCTCTAGCCACATTTTGAAAGGGATCTGATCTGCTAGATACTCTCACTGTCTGCCTATCAAATTGGGCCCTATACATTAGATGGATAGCCAAACACTTATTTTCCCCCTATGAATGATGTGTTTTAGGAGTAGGTAGGAGGTAGGTGTCTGGAAGACTAGAGAGCAGCAGTACCACACGTGCTCAGAGAAAATGTTAGCACTAAGAGAACTTTTGCCCTGAAAACTTAGGTTATGAGTGAATTTAGGTGCCTAGTGGTATTTTATGGATTTCAGTGGAGACAAAATTGGAACTTAGGTGCTTAAGTTTGGTGTTCGGCAGCTAGGCACTTTTGTGGATCCCCTCCCTTGCTATAGACCTCATATCAAGATGATCTGAAGGAGTAACCAGCTTAAATTGAGTACCTAATCATTCATCTAAGCCAATGTGAATTGATCCAGTCTGGGTATAAATACTGTGCTAGCTTTTTAATTTTCCTCTCTTATATTCAGATTCTAAACATAGTTCTTATTGCCCGTTTATTTATTTCTCTCATGTTTGCTTAAGTCTATTACAACAATAAGATTAATGTTAATGTGAACTTCATCACAGAAAGAAAGGCTAAATTTTATAGCTTTTGTGAAGGAAGAAATGATTGTTACAACTTGGATGGAAGAGAGACTGAGCCAGTATGCAGGGGAGCCTGGTCCCCCCTATGCTGCCTTCCACAGAGGTGGGAGGAAGGAGCCAGTGCTCACGAAGAGTTAGTTTAAAATCAGTCTCCTCCTCCCCCCATGCATCAGCTCCAGTGGCACCGCCTGCCTTCCCCTCGCCCATCCTGCTGCCTCAAAGGGGGAGCAGGCAGGAGCTGGTACAAGTGGGAAGCCAGTTTTGAAGCCAGCTCCCCACGTGTACTGGCTCCCGGTGAGCCAACTGCCTCCTTCCACCCCTAATGCAGAGACAGCAGGAGGTTGGAAACCTGCCTCCCCCCCCCATGTAAACATCCCCATGTAAACATGTATCCTCTGAAAATTTCAGCAGATACACGTTTACATAAATAAACACATTTTAACATCCTATTGTATTTACCAGTAACCTTTCACTTGGCACTATCCTGCAGTTTACTTGGTTTCATACATTTCTGCTTTCGGCTAGAAGTTCAGTGTGACGGGGCATCCGAGCCCCGCACTCCTGCTGAAGCGCCGCCACCTCAGGGAGGAGGGCTAGCGGCACGGCAGTGGCCTGACATTGCATTTGCTGGCACTCCGAGCTGCTTGGACATGGGCGCAGGGAGTGCGCTCGGGGTAGGGGGAGAGGAGGCGCCAGGTGCACAGCACGCCCGGCACGCAGCATGCCCGGCATCCGCTGCAGTGTGGCATTTAAAAATGGTGCGCTGCACGATCCGGGGGGAAGGAGGATAGCTGCAGGGAAGGAAGCCCCAGCGGCAAGGACCCAGAGGTGGAGGACGGCTGGGGGGAAGGAAGCCCCGGCAGCGAGGACCAGAGGAGGGCAAGGGTGGAAGCACTGAGCAAAAGCCTTCCAAGACAGGACCATGAAGTAACTGAGGACCTGGGCAACCGACTTCGCAGGTAGCATTCCATAAGGTCGGTGGTGTAGGAAGTGGCCCAGGGCGGGGCCTCTTGGCAAGGCCCGTGGGTTGACGTGTTACGGTCAGTGGCCCCATCAACCAAAGGGGGCGAGTGCAGTTTTCTACCCCTCAGGGCCCTGGGTCAGGACCCAGCGGAGAGGGTGGGCCCAGGTCCCCCTACCCTCCGATGCCCGGGTGCGCCAGCAGACGTTTTGTTGGCAGTGTGCCAATTGAGGCACTGCAGACGTGAATAAAGACACCCTGGGACGAGTAAGGGTGTGATACTTGAAGAATATCGGTGCAGCCGAGGGAGCTAGGACTGTGGGTCTCAGGGTGAACCACGTGGAACACTGGTGAAACGGGTGGAGGAAAACTAAATTGTAAGGAATAGCTAAATTGTAAGGATGGTGGAGGAAAACACCGTTGAGTGCCCCTCCTCGGGGTACAAGCTACAGAAAAGGGGGGGTGCGCGCTCTGTTCCCCAAACGCACCCCTACACTCAGACACAAATAACTGAAGTACTTCAGGGAAGATCCTCTCGAACAAAACACGGGAGGCATGGTTTCATCCACTTTGTGGATTCTAGATTCTGTTGGGTCTTGTGCTACAGCAACCTTCAGATTGATC
Source organism: Rafetus swinhoei (assembly GCA_019425775.1). Taxonomy (NCBI): domain Eukaryota; kingdom Metazoa; phylum Chordata; order Testudines; family Trionychidae; genus Rafetus; species Rafetus swinhoei. The sequence goes on along the minus strand of CM033437.1, from coordinate 43,691,145 downwards.
CCTTTCTTCTTTCGATTTTTTTTCCAAAAGAACGCGATTGCAATGTGGACGTAAGTGAAGTTTTTTCGGAAAAACAGTTGTTTTTCCCAAAAAAACTTGTAGTGTAGACATAGCTTATGTCCTACAGGAACATGGGAGGCCCTAGATGTCAGTGTCCACATTTATTATTTAGCCTGCTATAGCTTAGCTCCCTTTAAACCAAGGGCCAGATTCCTCCCACTCCAGAGAAAATGGGCAGCTTTGGGGTTTGATTATAAATTGTAATTGAGGATCTGGGAAAGGCTGGTAATATGCTGACCTACAATAGCACATTTCCTAGCTGCCCTGGCTGTGCCTCCTATCTGACCAGAACTTCATATCCTATAGGTGGTTCCTGACCTTTCACACTGCAGAGTGGAGGGAAGGTTGATGCCACTGTTCAGCGTTGAAACCCGCTATTAGACATTCTGCCATTGGAGTCTCAAGCAGGGTCCACACCAGCTAAAGTCAAGTGTAGAATCCAGGCTGCCTTTGGGCCCATATGTGTGATACATTTGAAGACGTCCTTCTTTAATTCTGGAGTTAAAAAACTCTGGCATTCTCTGGATATCTAGGGTCTTGGGTATTCTCTAAGGGAAGTGTCAAACTTATTTGACTTAAAGGCCTGAATTCCACGTTCAAGTGTGGTCCGTAGTCTGGGGCTATAAATTCAAGGGCTATCCCACAAAATGGTACATACCCATTGATGTCAGTAGGAAGCTTGCACTGGGATTAAAGAACAATATGGCTTTAGGTAGTAACATAACACTTTGTTCATTATTTTGCTGTCACATTCCATACTCAGTGAGAAAATCGCTTGTCCTTTGGTCCTCTGCAGTCTCTCTCTCTCTCTCTCTCTCTCTCCTTCTGTTTATCTTTCTCTGTTCCCTGTCTTAATGAGTCTGGTAGCATTTTATAGACTAACAAAACATATAGATGGTATCAGTAGCTTTCGTGGGCACAGCCCACTTCTTCAGATGACCGGTCACAAAAGCTCCTGATACCGTCTACATGTTTTTTTAGTCTATAAAGTGCTACCAGACCATTTGTTGTTTTTTAAGTTTATCCTGTACAGACTAACTCGGCTACCCCCTGAAGTTAATGAGTCTGCTTAGTTCTTTTCTCTGCATACCTTTCCCTGCAGCAGTTCCCAATTCCCAACCCAACCGGCTTCACTCCCATCCCCTACAACCATTCCAGACATTAAACTGATTAGTGCTTAAATTAAGTTGACACCAAATTGTCATAATTGTCCTTTAAAGCTGATATTCCAATCATATCAATAGGCTACTGTGGAGTTCATCTCTGAGTCATTGTTTATATTGTTAATGTCACACAAGCAGATATTACTATATTGTTCACACTCATTCCATGTATGGAAGGTTCTCTGCAGTCATGACAGCTAAATTGTTCAGATGAAAGCTGAAATTCTGGAGTATCTACTTATGCCATATGGGCTGTATAAATACATCATGCTGATCAGATCCAGCCCATGAGTTGTATGTTTGACACACCCACTCTGTTAAGAGTTTGAACTTATAAAGATACAGCACTAGTACTGTATTAGTATAAGTAGTAACTTTGACATCATTTCATCCATATTTTCTTTCAAATTTTAGAAGAGTTTCTTGAAAACCTTCTCCCAAAAAACCTGCACAAGGAAATGCTAATTAAGTGTTTTAAATAGTTTTTTTTAAAAACCTACCAAATTATATTTAAAACATTCCGGAAATTGCATTTAAATTCCAGTAGTTGTTTTTTATTATTATTCTTACTACTGTCACTACCAAAAACAACAGAGCTTTGCTTCTGGTAATCATCCAACTGAAGGAAAATAGTTTTCATGTAAAAGAAAAAACTGGCTGAGGATTAACTTAAGTCATACTGGATGCCATCCATTTTTTAAAAATGAGTTACCCTTATGAGCTTAATTTTTTGCAGTGTTCTTTTTCTGGCTTCAGAAGAGTGGCTTGAATGGAGAGTAAACTAGAGAAACAATTCTATTAGTAGGGATAGTTCGGAGTGGGCAATAACATGGCTGCCATGCAGATAAATATAGCAGTGGGGGCACACCAGGAGCTACCCCTGGTGGATCGGATCCAGCCCACAGGCCAGTATTTGCCCACCTGGGCTAGATGGTATGGATGAAAACCACTTCATCCACATGAGAGCCCAGTTACATAGGTTGATCTGAACACACATTAGTGGGTCAAGGAGATAAAATCCACTACTTTCTTCTGGGGCTAGGGCTCAAGGCTGGAGTCAATATAGATTCTTAAGGACTGGAATAGTGACTGAGACTCTGTTGTACCCCTTGCATTAGGTGTTACAGTTCCAGCAATGCTGTATTCCAGGAAGATGAGGTCCATGGAGAAACCATTTCTTCTGTGTAGTAGTTGCCAGGAATTTGATTATGTACAAGATTTTTAGAGAAGTCTGCTGTGACAGCATACCTCCACAGCCCACTCTGTGACCGCACTTTAGTATATTCACCCAGGTCTCATTGTGGAAGGCACCAAGATTAGACATAAAGGCCACTGGTCAGAAATACACTTTGGCTATGTCTACATTGCGCATTCTTATGCAAGAAGATATGCAGATGAGGTGCGGCGATATTCATTGCCGCGCATCATTTGCATACCTAATGAGCCACCATTTTTGCACAAGGGACTTCTGCGCAAGAAGGAGCGGTCTACATTGCTCCTTCTTGCGCAAAAACCCCCTCTTGCGCAAGAGCCGTTCTGCCGCTTATTTTCAGGCAGAACGGCTCTTGTACAAGAGGGGGGTTTTGCGCAAGAAGGAGCAGTATAGACTGCTCCTTCTTGTGAAAAAGCCCCTTGCGCAAAATGGCGGCTCATTAGGTATGCAAATGAGGCACGGTGATATTCATCACCGTGCCTCATTTGCATATCTTCTTGTGCAAGAATGCGCAATGTAGACGAAGCATAGGGGTCTGTCTACACAGTGCAATTGTTTTAGAATAAATTGGGGGGTGAATTTAAAGCACTATATCAGCTCTAGATTAATTCCCCAGGTGACCACTTGCTTCTTTTCAGTTTAATTTAAAACTACTTCTAAAATGTGTCCACATGGGAAGATATTCCAGAATAGTTTTTTGTGCTCAATTTCTCCCACATAGGCAAGTAAAGCTGACAAAAGGTAGGATGGACATGAGTGACTAATAATAACTACTAAACCAGGTATATTCTGATTACAAATAGATCCATGTGTACTCAGCAAAGGATATTCTGTATATTGCTTGTACTTTATAAGGAATGAAGTGAGCTATGTATGCAATAGTCAGACATCAGACACTTTGGCTACGTCTACACTGGCATGATTTTCTGGAAATGCTTAAAACAGAACAGTTTTCCGTTATAAGTATTTCCGGAAAAAGAGCGTCTACATTGGCAGGATGCTTTTCCGGAAAAGCCCTTTTTCCGGAAAAGCATCCGTGCTAATGTAGACGCTTTCGGAAAAAGCCCCCATCGTCATTTTTGTGATCAGGGCTTTTTTGTGGAAAAGACTACTGTGCTGTCTACACTGGCCCTTTTCCGGAACAGTTTTCCGGAAAAAGGACTTTGCCAGCGGGAGCAGAATAGTTTTTCCGGAAAAGCAGCTGATTTCTTACAGTAGATCGTCAGTGCTTTTCCGGAAATTCAAGGGGCCAGTGTAGACAGCTCGCAACTTATTCCGGAAAAGCAGCTGATTTTCCGGAATAAGTGGCCCAGTGTAGACACAGCCTTTGGGTATGTTGACACTGCATTTGGACACCCATGGCTGGCCTATGCCAAGTGATGTGGGCTTTTGGGGCTCAGACAATTAGGCTTAGGCTGCAGCCTAAACTCTGGGACCTTCCCACATCACAGGGGAGGGTCCAGCCTGAATTAGAATGTCAACACTGCAGTTAAAGAGACCCTTAAACTGAGTCCTGTAAGCCTGAGTCAACTGTCACAGGCAAGCTGAAGGTTTTTTACTTCAGTGTACAGAAACCCTTATGGGCTAACCCAGCCTCCTGCAGAACCACAGAGGAACAGGGTGGAAAAGGCAGCAAGTGCACATCTCCCATGTGTAGGGCCCTACAAAGTTCATGGCAATGAAAAACGCATTATGGACCATGAAATCTGATCTTCCCCCATGAAATGTGGGTTTTGTGTGTGTGTGTGTGTGTGCTTTTACTCTATACTATAGATTTCACAGGGGAAACCAGAGTTTCTCAAATTGGGGGTCCTGACCACCATTCCCTCTAAGATGGGTGGCAGCACAGCTACACAGGTGATTAAACAGCTCCACCCAGTCAGTCAGCTCCATGCAGGGAGCTCTGAGCCTCTGACAGGGTGAGGCTGATTAATCACCTGTGAAGCTGTGCTGCCACACAGCTTAGAGGGAACACTGGTCCTGACCCAATAGGGAATCGGGGAGAAGTATCTTGTTTTGCAATCCTTACTTCTATGCTGCCTTCAAAACTAGGTGGTCAGAAAGTAGCAGCTGTTGGCTGGGCACCAAGCTGTGAAGGCAGTGTCCCACCAGAAGCAGCACAGAAGTATGGGTAGCAATTTCGTATCATTCCACCCTTACTTCTGCCTGGGCAGTGGGCATGTGGCAGCTGCTGACTGAGGCCCAGCTTTGAAGGCAGCAGCACAGAAGTAATGGTGGCAATACCATACCATACCATACGTTAGAATACTAGAATTGGAAAGGCTCTCAAGAAGTCAAATATAGTCTCCTGCTCTCACAGCAGGACCAAAAACCATCATCGTCCCAGACAGGTGTCTGTCTAACCTGCTCTTAAATATCTCCAATGATGGAGATTCCACACCTCCCTTAAGCAATTCCAATGCTTAAGCACCCTAACAGGAAGTTTTTCCTAATGTCCAACCTAAATCTTCCTTACTGCAATTTAAGTCCATTGCTTCTTGTTCTATCATTAGAGGTTAAGGAGACTAATTTTTCTGCTTTCTCCTTGTAATATACTTTTAGGTACTTGAAAGCCGCTATCATGTCCCCTCTAAGTCTTCTCTTTTCCAAACTAAACACATCCAATTATTTCAGTCTTCCTTCTTAGGAAATGTTTCCTAGACCTTTTGTTGCTCTTCTCTCGACCTTTTCTGGTTTGTCCACATCTTTCCTGAAATGTGGTGCCCAGAACTGGGCACAAAACATTCCTGTTAGTGCATCCTAGAATGATGTTTGCTTTTTTTGCAACAGCGTCACATTGTTGACTCATATTTAGCTTCTGGGCCACTATGACCCCTAGATTCTTTTCTGCCATACTCCTTCCTAGACAATCACTTCCCATTTTGTATGTGTGAAATTGATTGATTGTTCTTCCCTAAGTGGAATATTTTGCATTTGTCCTTATTGAACTTTATCCTATTTACCTCAGACCATTCCTCCAGTTTGTCCAGATTATTTTGAAGTATGACCCTATCCTCCAAAGCACTTGCAACCCCTCCCAGCCTGGTATCATCTGCAAACTTTATAAGTGTACTCTCTATGCCATGAAATTCACCAAAATGGACTGTGAATTTGATAGGGCCCTAACCATGTGGCCTGGAACTAGGCAGATTCTCTGGTCTTCCTCTCAGCAGAGTGGGCATGCTAGAGGCATAATAACCTCCACAGAGTAGTTATGCAGCCTGAAACTTTCCTCCCTTTCCTGGCCCCCACCCTCCCATTACCTTTATGTCTCACCAGAAAGCAGTAGTGCGTCTTCTACTTGGGCTGGAGTACGGGGGTTAGTCCACCTAATAGGAAGTGGGAGGTGAATGCATACACAACCTATATACAGAGCACAAGACCTACATACACAAGACCAAAGCAGACAGAAATCATATTGGAGACACATCCTGGCCTTGTCTTTACCGCTATATTAGATGTATTTTTAAGTGTGAGGTAACTAATGCATGTGAGCTATCCCAAGGTAAAACAAGATGCAGCTCAGCCACTAATTTTCCCATAGGGAAAACAGAGTAGCCAGCACAATACTCCTTACTTTTTCACACTTTTTAAAAAAAATGGTGAACCTCTGATGAGATACAATAGTCAGCAGTCTTCTGAACAGTAACTCCCATTGCAGCCTCAGATTAATGAACCATTGTGAACTAAGGATATTAAGTATATTGTAATTCACTAATGGAATAGTTGATGCATTTTTGCATTGACTATTCCATTAGTCAATAGGGCGGCGCTGCCACTTTGAAGTACTTCCATCTCCCCTCCGCCCCCCTTGCTGCTGTGTCTGTAGTGTAGGGGTGTGGCCCTATCCCTGTATCTCAGTTGGAGCAGGCTGGAGAGCTAAGCATTTGTTTATCGCATAGTCGACTAGTCCTTAACATCCCTATTGTGAACTAGGGATGTAAAGTCCCACTAAAAATATTAACTGGTTAAATAATTTAATTTGAATTGTTTAACTGGTTAACCAAAGTGTATTTTGAAAACACTTTGACAATGTTAGGATTTCAAGATTACTGAGAACACAGCTGCTAATGTTATTATGAGTTGCAACCATGCATCAATGATGTGGAAGCACATAGGAATAGGGTACTCTGGTATTATAGGTTAAACTTTCAGTGATGCCTCTACTTAAGATTGCCTAGCAGTCTCCATTATAAGACCCATTTTCGCTTATGTAAAACTTTGCCGTTATACATAGGGTCAGGAAGCACTACATGTTAATATAGCAATCCATCCCCATAACTAGGGAAGAATGTGATACTCAGAGATGAGATTGGCTGCCTGATTCTGCCAAGGAAAAAATAATTCATAGTGCCCTATATGAGATGATAATGGTAAATAATCCCCTCATTTCAGCTGTGGCAGATCTGTATTCCAGTTTCAAAATATTATAGCATGTTACAGTCCCTGAGGCTGTGTCTACATTGGCAAGATTTTGCGCAAATCTTACCAATGATTGCTTACTGGCGAGAGAGCATCTAGGCAGTCTGGACTCTCTCTTTCACAAAAGCGCATCACTTTTTTGATGCACTTTTGCAGTGTGGACGCACTCTTGTGCAAGAAGTTTGTTGTGCAAGAAGATCTCTTCCAACAAAAGCTTCTTGCACAAAAAGCCTGCAGTCTAGATGTAGCCTCAGAGACTAACTAAAATATATACATAGTATCATGAGCTTTCGTGGGCACAACCCACATCTTCAGATGGCAAATATGTGCTTTTCACTCCCCTGTAGAGTTGGGTTGATAGGAGAGGGGCACTGGGAGCACTTTGTTTTTGTGCATAGGTGCCCCGTGTATCCTCCTGAGAGATCTTGCTGAAACTTCCATGGAGGTACTCTGCAGTCCTCTCCCAAAGATTTGTAGGGAGGGCTGCCTTTTTTCCCCTCCACAATAAGACAGTTTTCCATACCAGTCCATGCTGACTGGGGCAGGAACCCTTGCTGTAAGCTGGCTATTGGCATACAGGCCAGGACAGCTTCAGGATGCCAGCAGCAGCTCTGCTCTCCCTGCCTTTGTTACCCTCAAGAACAGGGATGCACAATAATTTTTGATGGAAGGGGGGCACTCCAAGATTTTGGAAAGTGATCAAGGGCCACACTCTTCCATATTAATGGAGGAGATGCAGGGTCTGGGATGCAAGTTGGGTGCAGAAGGGAGCTCAGAGTAAGGGTTTGGAGTGCAGGAGTGGATGTGGAGTCTGGGTGAAGGAGGCAGTTGTGACCTGGGGCGGAGGACTGGCTGTAGGCATTTTGCTTGTGACTAGGGCAGGAGAGGGTTGTGACCTGGGGCAGGGGACTGGGATGCACAAGGGAGTAAAGGGGTTTGGGTTGTGATCTTGGGCAGGAGGGGGCTGTGACTTGGGGCAGGAGCTGGGGTGCAGAGGTTTGGGTTGTGACCTTGGGCAGAAGAGATTGTGACCTGGGGCAGGGGATTGGGATGCAGGATTTGGGAAGGGATGCAGGGGTTTGGGTTATGACTTCGGGGAGGAGGGGGTTGTGACCTGGGGCAGGGGACTGGGGTTCAGAGCCTGGGAGGGGGTATGGGTACAGGAGGAAGGCAAAAGGTTTGGGTTATGTGGAGTAGGGAGGCAGGAATAGGGGAGTCAGAGGGTTGGAGGGAGGGAGGGAGGCAGGCTCAGGCTGGTAGACTTACTTGGGCAACTCTCAGCCAGCAGCCCCGCAGGTTTTTCAGGCAGGCTCCTTGCCTGCCCCGCCCCTGCATAGGCTGCAGGGGCCACGTGTGTGTGTGAATAGCTACGAGTCTGAAGGGAAGATGGAAGGGTGCTTCACATGCTTCCTGTTCTTCAGATAGGCAACTCCCATTTACCAGAAACCATCCAATGGGATTGTGCTGGGAGCAGAGGCAGCATGTGAAGCCTCTGCCTCCCTCAGATCTGGGCTTGCAGCTGTTGAAAGCAAAGGCCTGGCAGCTGCTCTTCTGAGTAGCACGTAGGAGGGCAGGGCAGGCAGGGAGCCTGCCTGAAGCTCCCCATTTCATCCACGTGTTCGATCCAGTGGCTTGGAGGGTCGGAACTGGCCCATGGGCCATATTTTGCCTATCCCTGTTCAACAGAGAGATATTAGCTAAAATCAGCTCTGCCAGTAGAAAATAGTGCACATGCTCAGTGCCATGGTCTTCCACTAATATCTCTGGAAATAAGGACTGAAATATTATTGTTTCATGCAGCTAAACTATACCCTACTCATTCCATTTCCCACAATGCCCCTGGTGAGCCATACTTACCTGGCTGGGACTGGAAAGCAATGCTGTGCAGAGACACTTCAAAGTTGAAGTGTCAGTAAGTATATCATATTTAAAAGTTTTAGGGGAATAAGAGAAGAGAATTCTTAATCTTACCTTTCGTTTTCAATTGTGACTGTAAATACAAAGAGACATCTGTTTTATCTCTAGCAGCTGCGCCCTCAAACGTTCCACACGCATCAGGAGCAGTATACACCTACCCTTCTACGCCAGTGGACATTAAGGACAAACAGTTTCACATGCATTGAAGTGTGAGTCAATGGTTGGTGTACATGCAGTCAAGATGGGGGGCAGGAATGTTTTCTACCTTTTTAATTTTTAAATTTCTTTTCTGTTAAACAGAAGTTGATATTGTGTTTGTATTTTAATGACACTTTTTTTTTTTTTTGCAGTTTTTGGTACATCATATATTTCTAGAGTGTGATATTCAGAAATGTATACCAATCACTATTCAATTCCTAATAGCCCCCAAAGTTTCAAGGCCAAATAGTACACAGTTGACTACACCACATGACCTAGGCTGACTGTTAACGTGCTCTTTCAAGGCCTTCCTCAGTTGCAAAGACCCATGCTGAGCTCTTCTACTGGCCCTTGTGTCTCACTATGCAAAGGTCTACAGAAAGTGACTCCACCTCTACCCCTTTACCTTTTCCCCTTTGTTCACCTTTACCCTCTTTGCCTCACCAGTATTACACAGGACCCAACAGGCAGCTATAACTCTTGTGATGTTTTTCTCACTGAGATCCAGTCTTGTGAGTAAACATCATGAGTGCACCTTCAATCTACCAAACGCATATTTAGCTGTCATCTTGCACCTGCTGAGTTGATAGCTGAATTTTTTCCTTGAAACTGTTAGGGTGCCCAGCTCATGGCTTCATGAGCCAGGGGAGCACAGAGCAGGCTGGGTCTCCTAAGACCACTATTAGCATTTCCTACCTTGGTGCTGCACATACTCAGCAGGGGTACTTCTGTTGATGCACAATATGGTGCTCCAGTGGTAGAAATTCCAGTGTACCACTCTCCATCATTCAGTGGACTGTCTTTGGGAAATTTTGATAGTACATAGTGGGGCAAAAATGAATTGACTAGAGTGACTTGGGAGCAAAGAGTCAAGTTCCTTTCCTGTAATTCTCTCGGTCCTATAATGCCATTTTCATCCCATCATTTTTTTAAAAATCGCATAAATCTGCATGGCACTTTTTACTGTCCACCATCTCTGACAGAAGCATGCAAACATAGCCACAGTAATGGGGGCCATGACAATTTCTTCTCTTCTTTCTGAGGGATACTGTGAAAAATAATTCAAGGGTGTTGGTGGCATTCAGGCAGCAGCCGCAGACAGCATAGAAGTGCTTCTGGGCCTGAGAAACGAACACTGACTAGTAGGATTGCATCATAATGCAAGTTTGGGATGAGAAGCAGTGGCTGCAGAACAGGCCATCCAGCATATGGACACCATAATGAGAGCAGCACTTATGGTTGAGACGTAAATGGTGATTGCAGTGTAGAATCTTGCAACACTGGATTGCTACTCGTAAGTAGGAAATCATTTTGGAGATGGAAAATCCACAGTGGGAGCCACTGTCATGCAAGTGTGTAGGGCAATTAGTGGCCTCCTGCTACCCTGATCTGTGGCTCTCAGCAACGTGCAGGACATACTGAATAGATTTGCAGCAGTGGGGTTCCTGAAGCCATAGATGGTGTACACACATCCCTATTTTAGCATAAGTCCACCTTGCCAGAAAGTACCTCAATGGAAGAGAATACATGCCTATGGTCATGCAAGTGCTTGTGGTTTGATCACCAGGGATGTTTGACTTCATTAATATCAATGTGGGCTAGTCAGGGAAGGTGTATGTCACTCACATGTTTAAGAACACAGGACAGTTTGGAAACCTGCAATCTGGAACATTCTTTACTGAGCAAGTGGATTACCATGGGCAATGCTGCAAGTCACACCTCAGAGAGCAACGTAAACAAATGTTCCCTCTAATTTTTCCCATCCATATGTGGAATAACTTTTATGTGCACCAAGGCATGTGTGAATGTGCACCACTAGTAGAAACAAAAAACCTAGCTGTGGGTACTCTGCTAATCAGCTGGACTGCATTGGAATCTCTCCTGAGTGGCCGCACAAGCTCACAGCTTATAGGGAACACTGGCTTAGACCCACTCTAAGTTCATTTAGTTGTCTGCATTCCAGAATAAAGTCCTCTGTCTTATAAGTAACACTTCTAGTTGTTTTACTATGCCTTCAAAGAGCTGCATTTAAAGAAAATTACAAAAGAGAGATTTCCCCGATATGATTTAACTAATTCAGATTTAAATTGAATGCTTTTTATTGTTTATTTCTCTTAAAGTAGGGTTCCTAAATCAGGTAATTTGCTGTATCAGGTGTGACAGGGTCAGGCCAGGGAGCTGCTGCAGAGAGGGGAAAAGGCAGCCCAAAAGGGAAAAACCCCTGTTAGAGAAGCAGAGAACTGCAGCCCAGTTAGATGCAGCTGGGAGGGAGCTGGCTCAGGCTAATTGGGGCCAGCTGACTTCTCTGCTGTCTGTCTGAGGGCCTTTAAAAGCCTTAGCAGTTGGAGGCTGGAGAGGAGAGGGAGAGGACAAAAGGAAGGTGGTGGAGAGGCAGAGAGGAAGAAACCAGAGAGAACAATTTTGACCGGCATTAGGTAAAGGCAGCTAAGGAGGGAGCCTGTGGGCACGTGGCCCGGGCTCCTTACCGTTGAGACCCGCTGCAAAACCCCTAACTGGGGGGCTAAGGGGAGGAGGCCTCCCCAGTAGTGGCTTGGGGAAGAGGGGCCCTTGCCACACAGGCTACATCTACACTGCAGGCTTTTTGCGCAAGAAGTTTTTTGCGGAAGAGATCTTCTTGCGCAAAAGCGCATCCACACTACAAAAGCGCATTGAAAAAGCGATGCGCTTTTGCACAAGAGAGCGTTAACACTGCATGGACGCTCTTGCGCAAGAAAGCTCTGATTGCCATTAACAGAATGGCCATCAGAGCACCTGTGCTTTTTCTGATAGTATCTTTTTGAGCAAGAAACCCCTGTTGAGTGTCCGCACACACCTTTTTTCCATAAGAACTCTTGTGCAAAAAGGAGTTATTCCTCATAGAAAGAGGTATACCTGTACTGCAAAAGGCCCTCTGTTCTGCTGTTCTACTGTAAATTTTCGTGTGCAAAAACATGCTTGAGGTGTGGATGCTCCACGGGTTTTTGCGCAAAAACAAGTGTTTTTGCGCAAAAACCCTGTAGTGTAGACGTTGCCTCAGAGACAGAGAAAAAGAAAGAGGCAGACAGGCTAAAAGTTCCTGACATTGCTCCATCCTCACCAAGATAATGCAAATGTTTATACTCAAGAAATAGCCTATATATTGATTATAGTGTTTGTGAGCAAGGGGAAGTGCTATTAAAATATTTTTTTATTCTTAGATGTAAATATTTGAATATATAGATGTCTCAGTGATGACGGACCATCTGAATGTCTGTAGCAAGCTGAGAAAAGCATTAAAAGTTATAACTCATCTATTCTTCTTTCCTTAACACCTTCAAGTTCACTCCCAAAAATAGGAAGTAAAAAGACTTGATTTTTCTGAAGCATTTATACATCTGTCCTTTTGAGTTGAAGTATTTTCTTTCCCTGCACCTTCAGTTTATCATTTTGGTACCTTTCTATATGACCCTGAAAATATTAAATAGGCTTGTATAAAAAGTTTCCAAACACCAGGGCTACGTCTAGACTGCATCCCTTTTCCATAAAAGGGATGCAAATTAGACGTATCGCAATTGCAAATGAAGCGGGGATTTAAATGCCCCGTGCTTCATTTGCATAAACATAACTTTCGCTTTTTCCGGCTCGGAGCTTTGTGGAAAAAGCGCCAGTCTAGATGCAGATCTTGCGGAAAATAAAGCCTTTCCCGAAAGATCCTTATTCCTCTTAAGATTCCTCTTAAAAGAAGGAATAAGGGATCTTTTGAAAGGCTTTATTTTCCGCAAGAGCAGCGTCTGAACTGGCGCTTTCGTCAAAGCTCGAGCCAGAAAAAGCAGCATATTTATGCAAATGAAGCGGGGGCATTTAAATCCCGCTTCATTACAGTGCGATCGTTTAATTTGCATCCCTTTTACGGAAAAGGGATGCAGTCTAGACGTAGCAGTGTCAACTTGACTTTAGATCTGAGGAAGGCTCCTGGCATGCTGCTGTCCAGATTACTAGTGAATGATTTAGTTGGATTCTCCTGAAAAACTATTTTTTTTTAAACCTGTGGCAAAATACATAGAAAATCTTACTTTAAAACGTCACCTAAAGGAACTCTCATTCAACATGCTGGGCCCAGTTCTCCTCTCCATGATGCCGATTTTACATTCTATGACTCCATTAAAGTCAACCGTTCACGCTGGCATATAACTGGTGTAATGGAGCAGAAGACCAGGCCACTCAGTTCACTGATTGTTTTGCGGTAATGTGTTGTGACTGGAGCACTCTGTTCTGACATTTAGAGATGTTAATGTTACTGTGAAAATGTCATGTTCATTATCAAGATCTGAATGTCAACATCCTTGGCCTTAGAGTTCAGTAAAGATCAGGAAATGCAAAAAGAAGCTGTTTGTCACATTGTTTTCTCCCTATTCGTGCCTTAACATGGTTTCTCTTCTGTGCTTGAAGAACTTTTCAACGTTGTTTTGTTTGAGACTGAGTAACAGGTATAAAGTGGTTAAAAATGAAGAGAGAAAGTATTGATGGGAATAAGATATTGTAAAGAGTGTGCTTTTCAGAAGATTTGCTTGGGAAGTACTTAGCATAAAATGGCTATTTCTGAAGAGGCATGGGTTTAAGAGTGATCTTCACTGTGGTTAATGAGGTTCTTTGTCACTGTTAAGGCTTTACTCTTTGACCATCCTCCTGTTTCTGGGCAGGAGTAAGTTGGTGGCTATGCAGCAACCTTCATTCATGCAGAAGTGGGTTTCCCAGTGCTGCCTTATTTGGCTCATCACCACTTTTTATGTTGCAGCAATATGCTACAGCTGCACAGTGCAGGATTGAGCCTCTTTTTTAATTTGTTGAAATGGAGATGGAATAAAACCTGTCTTTGTTGTAACCTGTCTGACAAGTGGCTGGCTCTCTCAACTTCCAGCTCAGTAGAAAAATTGTTGTTTTGTAAATGCTAATTCAGTCTGTGACCTTTGCATAATAAGAATTTGGAAAGTGGATTTTCTGATGTTAAGCTCTTTAATAAGCATAGGGGAGGGTTCTGGTGTGGGGTGGATGCTAATCATCCTTTTCTGAATGGCTGAGTAGCTATCCACTTTTTTTTCTTGGAGGTATGGAACTGTAATTATAAACCAGTCCTTTGCGATATCATTAATATCAAAGTAAAGCTTCATCTTCTCTCTATCATGATGTTAAACACCTAAATCCACTGGAAGGAAATCAGCTGAGCCTCTAGTAACAAACCAGCTTTCCACCTAACTTGTAGGATACCCTAAGAACTGGAGAAAAAACTGACCATAGAATTATAGAAATTAAAGGAGATTTATTAAGTCACCCAGTGAAGGTCAGTGTCAATGAAGCATTGTTTGCCATAGTGCATTTTCTAGAGTTTTGTCAAATCACGGTTTAGAAGTCTCAAACACTGGAGTTTACTGCTGTGTATTTAGGAGCTCTATTTCTGGTACTATATGTACAGTGGGACCTTCTGCTGCCAAATCTTATGCATGAGGAAATTATCTGTCTTTACAGGACTTGACATAGTTGCCAGGAAAAAAGCAAAGGAGGAAAATACATCCAGACATTGCTGTTTTTAATTATGCTTGATTTAAAGTGAACATGAGCCAATGTCCCCATGCATCTGAAATCCCACTGTCATCATAGAAATAGCCTAGGTATTTAGATATTAATCAATAAAGCTCTAGAAGGTCCAATTCCTGGGTTGGTAAGAGTCTGCCTGTCTACCTATGTTCCAGAAAGCTGAGTTCAGCCCTACTGCTTCTATTAACAGATTTTTTTAGACTATCATTCGAAATGTGTGGCAGATGTTCATGGTAACAGATTCTCAGTTCTGGATCTCATTGCAATTTTCAGTTCACTAGAGTCTTAATTTGATGACCTTTATTGAAATGATGCAAGGCTCAGGTGTTTTCTGGATTATTTCCAACAGTGATGAGAAGGTGAGAATTTCCCCTTCAGGAACTATTACCCTTTGTAATGTGAGAATCACTCCAAGGTTCTATTTAAACTTTTTTTTCAGGGTGTCAGATTTGAATATGAATTCCAGCTCAGCAGTTTCTAGTTGCAGTCTGTTTTTGAAGTTTTTTGCCTGAGAATGGCAACTTACAAGTTAGAAACTGTGTGTCCAGGGAGATTAAAATGCTCCCCCACTGGTTTTTGTATGTTGCCATTCTTAATGTCTAATTTGTGTCCATGTATTCTTTTGTGTAGAGACAGTCCAGTGTGACTCATGTACATGATAGAGGCACATTGTTAGCACGTGATGACATATATTAAATTAGTAGATGTGCACATGTATGAGCCTTTGGTGATATAGCTGATGTGGTTAGGTCCTGTGATGGTGCCACTTGGGTAAATGTGTGGCAGAGTTGCAAGGGGGTTTGTTGCAGGGATTGGTTCTTGGATTAGTGTTTCTGTAGTGGGGTGTGAATTTGGTGGTGAGTATCTGTCTCAGGTTGGAGGGCTGTCTGTAAGCTCTGGGCTTCTTGGGTATGCAGGGCTTCCTGGCTAAAGCAGCAGTGGTTCTTCCGCAGGAGTCTCCACCACACATCCTTCCTCTCTATCCATTCATCTTGAATGAGCTGAGCTATTCCCTTTTATATCTGGGCCCCAGTTGGAGCATGCCCAGTAGGACCATGGGGGCATTTTCTTGGCAGCAAAAAGGAGAGTGATGATAAAAAAGAACGTGGCTCACATGAAAAGGAAAGTAACGGCAAAGAAAAGTCTGCTTTACATGAAAAGGAGAGAAACGATGAAGAATCAGACTTGTAATTGCTCATCACAAATGGATACATCACATCCTGCTTTATAACGGTGATTCTGAACTATGCCAATATTGATCATATAATTTTAGATGAGTTTAGCAAAATTGAAGCTATGTTTCCAGTAATGAGCAGAAGTGTCACTTCTTAAAGTCATACTGTGAAAGAGTGCTCAAGAATGGTGAGAAACTGAATTGACATTGGCTAGTTTACTTGAAATCAACTAATAAAGTGTTCTGTTTTTGTTGCAAAAAATTTGACAAGAATGCTAAATTATTGCTTGCTCCTAATGGATGGAGGACAGAATAAATGCATAGATGCGGGAAACCAGTATGCTATTAATATAGAAAGATGTCATTTACAGATTTGTTGACAATGAGGATGGCTGTATCCAAGTAAAGGAATATTTTATCTGTTTCTGGTCTGTGGATGACTCTACAGGAAAAGATGTAACAGAACTGTCGATAAACATTTTGAATGAGAATAAAATAAATCTTCATGACTGCTGTGGCCAAGGCCACAACAATAGTGTGAACATGAAGGGAAGAAAAAGTGACTTCCAGGCAAGGTTCCTTGTGCTGATTCCAAGAGCTCCCTTTGTGCATTGTGGCTGCCATTCCCTCTACCTAGTTGTGTCAGATGCACCATCATCTTCTTTAGATTCAGTGTCTCTCTTTGGAGTACTGCAGAGGATATACGTCCTGTTTTCAGCATCAGTGATCAGGTGGAAAATCATCACAATGTTACAAATCTGACTGTGAAGTTGCTAAGTGACACTCTCTGAGGGTATGTCTACACTGCCACCCTAGTTCAAACTAGGGTGGCTAATGTAGGCATTCGAACTTGTAAATGAAGTCCGGGATTTAAATATCCCGGGCTTCATTTGCATGTTCCTGGGCGGATGCCATTTTTAAATGCCCATAGTTCGAACTACCTGCCCGCGGCTACACGCGGCACGGACTAGGTAGTTCGAATTAAAGCTCCTAATTCGAACTACCGTTATTCCTCCTGCAAGGAGGTTTAATGGTAGTTCGAATTAGGAGCTTCAATTTGAACTACCTAGTCCGTGCCGCGTGTAGCCACGGGCAGGTAGTTCGAACTACGGGCATTTAAAAATGGCGTCCGCCCGTGAACATGCAAATGAAGCCCGGGATATTTAAATCCCAGGCTTCATTTGCAAGTTTGAATGCCTACATTAGCCACCCTAGTTTGAACTAGGGTGGCAGTGTAGACATACCCTCAGAGAGGTGCATTAGTATTATAAGGCCAGTGAGGTACCAAGTGACTCCCTGATGGCACGGGTAAAGTTGAGTACAGCCAAAGATGCAATATGATACGAGGTTTCAAAACCTGACAAACCAGATCAGTGACTTCAAATTGCTGCTCTCAATTGTGGTTTGACACAATAGCTTCTTCCAAGTAAACATAAGCAGGGTGTTACAAACTCAGACAATGTACATAATGACCACAATCACTTTGTTGAGAAGCTGCCTTGATTTTGTTATGTCCTACAAAAAACAAAGGATTTAAAGATGCCATCACTGTTGCCAAAGAAATAGTGGAAGACTTAGGAGTTAAGTCTGTCTTCATTGGAAGAAAAGACAGTTTGGTTACATGGGCAGAGCTGAGATGATAAGAAGTGGGAAAAAAAAATCAAGAGGGAGGGTTTTTTTTGTTTGTTTGTTTGTTTTTGCTCAGTTGATAACACGGCTCAGGTGTCCATTGAAGAAAGCTATGGAGAAAGGAAGCACCATGAAAAGACCTGAGGGGCTGTGTAGTACCTTAGTAGGAGACAGTCAAACACTCTTGAACAATGGTATGGACCTTCACTGGACACTGACATGGGGAATGTTCGGACATGAATGATAATGACCTCTATGTCAAATTGGGCAACTTCTGTCACATTTTGCAACACACGATGCACTCTCAACTCCAAGTTCTACAATTCATTCATGATACATGTGAAAAAGATGTGTTAAGGCCTACCCAGTTTATGTCAAATGAGCACCAATTTAGTTGAAAGTGTAAAAGCAAGGCAGCATTGTTAAGATACAGGACATGTAAGCAAAAAACCAAAATTTGATTGGATAACGAACAATAATCCTGCTTTTAGGGAAGTATAAGCCGACAAAAAACTAAAACAACAGAGTACTGATAACCCCAGTTTTGAGGAAATAAAAGCAGACGAAAGAAAGTTAAACAACCACCGCCAAAAAAAAGACGACAAAAACTGTCAGCATAGCCAGGTGAGAGGAAAATTACCGAAACAAGGTATATAAGGTTAAACGAAACAGACCAAGAGCGGAAGGGTTGTAAATCCAAAAAGCCAGGTCTGATCAACCAAGTGGCTCCCTTCCCGGTGCTGAATCTCGTTGCCGTTTGTAAGCTCCTAAAGGGGAACACCAGTCGTAAGTTGCAACAAAAAATCCGAAAGGAAAGATAAAGAAAAGAATATCTCCTGAATCTAAACAATTCTGTTGTTCGTCTTAGTGTAAGTATTATTAATGTAAATAGTATATAGGTATGACAGAGAATTCCACAAACTGTCAAAAGGTAAATCTGGAGGGTATAGCTGTAGGGGGAGTTATTATATTTGTTTTAATTGTTTTATTTTTTATATTTTTATCTGTATGTTACGCTGTCTGAGAAGAATTAAAGACAGTGAATTGATTTAAGTGAGAAATTAATTAAAAAGCAAATAGAAAATAAAAATCTTTGTTTAACCCTAAAAAGAAGCATTCCTCTCTTTGTGGTTTCAAATCCTTTAAAGAACCAAACCTGGTTCCTAAAAATACAGAGCTGAAGGACACTTTTTCTTTGAGGAGTCTGCTCAAGTTGCTGGTCACACTCATGAGTGGTAAGCACAGCTTTTTGAAGCTCAGGTTCATTAAAGCATATCTTCAATCAAGAATGGATGATGAGAGACTGCCATTGTTTGCGCTTTTATAGCTTGAAAATTCCATTGATCAGTCTCTGAAGCTGTGCTTCAGTTCGTGAGGGCGAAGGCAAGAAAAGCAGCCTTTTGAACGAACAGATTAGGGTCAGGGTGGCCGACAGACTTTGCCAGCCCCTGAGCAAAGTAGAGGGTGGCTCGAAGCCCCTGGAAGCGCTGGGGCCTCAGATGGAAGAGATAGGGCTGGAGGCTAGGCTCCCCCAGCCACACTACAGTGCCACCCTACACATGACACCCTAGGCCAGGGGTTCCCAACCTTTTTCGGTCCCCATACCCCCTTGGCTTTTAGTAAACCTTCCCGTACCCCCTATTCAATATGAAAGGAAATACATTCTAGACTCTAGAATCCACAACTTTTTTCACTAACACTACTACTTTTGGAATATTTCAATTAGGATAATCTAGTTATTTACCAAATATTCCCTGTACCCTCTTGACAAGCTTCTTGTACCCCCTTGGGGTACATGTACCCCAGGTTGGGAACCCCTGCCCTAGGCTCTGTTGGCCTTCTAAATCACTGGGTCCCGGGGCAAATGCCCTCTTTACCTCCCCCCTTCCCCACATACACACATGTTGGCGGGTTTGATTAGGTTTAACATTTTACTGCTGTCTCCTACTGTAACACTATTTAATACTGGTGCTGCACTGTCCGAGATGCTGTCCTTCATATGGGGCATTAAGCCAAGATCCCTTCTGCTTAGCTTTGATAGCTACCCAGGTGGAAGTTACACACTCTTTGGTGTTCTTCAGAAAGAGCAAGGGACAATGTTGTATGAGTGTTTTATAGAAAAAAAATCTTTAATCTGTGAGAGAAGTGCTGCTGCTGAACTGTTCAACTTGTCAACAAAGTCAAAGAAGAAATATCTCTAAGCTGTTACCTTGGAGACCAGTTCCATCACTTCTTTTGCACGCATCTTGTCCCGGCCAACAATAAAATCAGTGATTACCGAAGTGCAACATTATGTAAAATTAACATTGCTGGAAAAGCTGCAGTTCTTGCAGAAGATACAAAGAATATTGTCAGCACAATACAGGGTAGGTGAGATGCAGATGGTAGCAGACCTATGAATTACTGAATACTTCAAAAGGGCCTTTCAATTTAAAAAACAAAACCCCTCTTCCATTTTTTTATATATTCTGTTTTTTGAAGGAAATGGATAAAAGGACTGACTAAAAGATCAGAGAAATTACTTTCCTAATTTTTCCAGTTTTTTTACTCTGTGCATTTGAGTGCACTCTGTCTAGTCACTTTAACCATCTCCCCAGCATTGTCATTTTTTCCCCCTATTAGTTCAACATCAGAGAGAAGAGACATTTATAACTGAAAGGGCAACTGGCAGGAGAACACAGAGCAAAGTGTAATACTCTATTTTAACTCCTCCTTTGAGTTTGTACAGATTTTCAGTTAAACTACTACAGCAACCTAGAAGTCCAGGTAATCAGAATTTATCATGTAAAATGAACCTTAAAATAGGGGGGTTATGGATGGGGCTGGCTCACATTCAATAAGGACTGACTGGTTTTGAGGTTACAGTCCTTTTACTGATGATATAGGGAAACTCCTTTAAAGGAGGCGAAGGTGATATTGACAGCTATAAAATACTAATCCCTCTAACTATGAGTCAATTTGAAATCTGCTTTTATCTTTCTGCTCAATAGGAAAAAGTTTATACTGCTTTAATTTGGCTGTGGAGATTTAGTCTTCCACAGACATTGACACAGAGGGACTCCCAAGGAGGTTTGATTAGATTCACACCATGTTTACTTTAACCCCATTAAATTACAATGAAAGTGATACCTTTGAGTCTGTTGGAAAGTTAAATTGCTATTAAGGCTGCTATACATTCTTCTAAAAGTTTTAAGTTTTGCTTTCCAGTGAATGGCATCCAGTTTGTAGAAATTGAATAGTTTGTAGAAAATAAATAGTTTGCTGTTGCCCAAAAGCAAGCTATTCCTCTGCGTAGGGAAGATAGAAAATATGGCAAAAGACCGCCTTGGCTTAACCACGAGATCTTGCATGATCTAAAAATAAAAAAGTCATATAAAAAATGGAAACTAGGACAAATTACAAAGGATGAATATAGGCAAACAACACAGGAATGCAGGGGCAAGATTAGAAAGGCAAAGGCACAAAATGAGCTCAAACTAGCTACAGGAATAAAGGAAACAAGAAGACTTTTATAAATACATTAGAAGCAAGAGGAAGACCAAGGACAGGGTAGGCCCACTGCTCAGTGAGGAGGGAAAAACAGTAACAGGAAACTTGGAAATGGCAGAGATGCTTAATGACTTCTTTGTTTCGGTCTTTACCGAGAAGTCTGATGAAGGAATGCCTAACATAGTGAATGCCAGTGGGAAGGGAGTAGGTTTAGAAGATAAAATAAAAAAAGAACAAGTTAAAAATCACTTAGAAAAGTTAGATGCCTGCAAGTCACCAAGGCCTGATGAAATGCATCCTAGAATACTCAAGGAGCTGATAGAGGAGGTATCTGAGCCTCTAGCTATCATCTTTGGAAAATCATGGGAGACAGGAGAGATTCCAGAAGACTGGAAAAGGGCAAATATAGTGCCCATCTATAAAAAGGGAAATAAGAACAACCCAGGAAACTACAGACCAGTTAGTTTAACTTCTGTGCCAGGGAAAATAATGGAGCAAGTAATTAAGGAAATCATCTGCAAACACTTGGAAGGTGGTAAGGTGATAGGGAACAAGCAGCATGGATTTGTAAAGAACAAATCATGTCAAACCAATCTGATAGCTTTCTTTGATAGGATAACGAGTCTTGTGGATAAGGGAGAACCGGTGGATGTGGTATAGCTAGACTTTTGTAAGGCATTTGATACGGTCTCACATGATATTCTTATCAATAAACTAAGCAAATACAACCTAGATGGGGCTACTATAAGGTTGGTGCATAACTGGCTGGATAACCGTACTCAGAGACTAGTTATTAATGGTTCTCAATCTTGCTGGAAAGGTATAAGAAGTGGGGTTCTGCAGAGGTCTGTTTTGGGACCAGCTCTGTTCAATATCTTCATCAACGATTTAGATATTGGCATTGAAAGTACGCTTATTAAGTTTGCAAATGATACCAAGCTGGGAGGGGTTGCAACTGCTTTGGAGGATAGGGTCATAATTCAAAATGATCTGGACAAATTGGAGAAATGGTTTGAGGTAAACAGGATGAAGTTTAATAAAGACAAATGCAAAGTGCTCCACTTAGGAAGGAACAATCAGTTTCACACATACAGAATGGGAAGCGACTGTCTAGGAAGAAGTATAGCAGAAAGGGATCTAGGGGTTATAGTGGACCACAAGCTATATATGAGTCAACAGTGTGATGCTGTTGCAAAAAAAGCAAACATGATTCTGGGATGCATTAACAGGTGTGTTGTGAGCAAGACATGAGAAGTCATTCTTCTGCTCTACTCTGCGCTGGTTAGGCCTCAGTTGGAGTATTGTGTCCAGTTCTGGGCACCACATTTCAAGAAAGATGTGGAGAAATTGGAGAGGGTCCAGAGAAGAGCAACAAAAATGATTAAAGGTCTAGAGAACATGACCTATGAAGGAAGGCTGAAAGAATTGGGTTTGTTTAGTTTGGAAAAGAGAAGATTGAGGGGGGACATGATAGCAATTTTCAGGAGGAGAGAGTCATAAGGAGGAGGGAGAAAACTTGTTCATCTTGGTCTCTGAGGATAGAACAAGAAGCAATGGGCTTAAACTGCAGCAAGGGAGGTTTAGGTTGGACGTTAGGAAAAAGTTCCTAACTGTCAGGGTGGTTAAAGACTGGAATAAATTGCCCAGGGAGGTTGTGGAATCTCCATCTGTGGAGATATTTAAGAATAGGTTAGATAAATGTCTATCGGGATGGTCTAGACAGTACTTGATCCTGCCATGAGGGCAGGGGACTGGACTCGATGACCTCTCGAGGTCCCTTCCAGTCCTAGTATTCTATGATTCTATGATAAAAGTTTTAAAACAAAAATTACAATAAAAATAGTATTTATACTTTCTTCCACAGTGGGATTGTTTCACGTGCACTAAAAAAATTCTCTTGAAGTTCTATATTAAACTACTAGCTGGACTTACCCAGCGTTGCCCAGGAAACCTGAGGAACAAAATTTAAAAAAACAGAATCTGGTCCTGACAGCCTCCAGCCACACCACAGCTGCCAGTGCCTGACATCTGGCCATTATGGCAGACCCCCATGTGTTTCTACTGCTGCATAAAGCAAAATCTCTGACTCAAAAAAGAGTCATTGCAATGTTGAGAATCAGAGCTATTTGACTTGGCAAACTTAGATACAAAAGTCACAGTAGAAACTATGTCTGTTTTCTTTCCAGGTCATGAGTCTTGGAGCCATTAAAAGCACAGTGGAAGGGAGAGCCCCCAAATCACCAAGGCTTGTTTCCCCACCATTGCTGGAAGCATATGGAGGCCTCTCTTCAATAGTGCAATGTTTTGCTTCCTATCAGATGGTATTTTTGTTAATTATCTTTGTAGAAGGTAATGGTTTTTTGGTAGGGAAGTAGGGGATAGGCATGCTGGGTCTGCAAATTCTCATCCAAGAGCTGAGTATAGGGATGCCTCAATCAATGGGGCATCTGAGTGATTTCTAATCTGAATCTGAGAGATTTCAAGGTGACACCTCAAATTCTTCTCCCATCTTTTTTGATGAAACTATGAGTCAACTACCTGAGCCTGCTGGCAATTCTATAGTCCCTCCTCCAGCACCACCCCCTTGACTAGCTGCCCCTCCCATGGACTGCATCTCTCACCCTGCCTCCCACCCCCAGGATCATCCAGTATCAAACCCAAGACCAGTGCCCAGATTAGAGGGATCCCCCCCCCCACCTTGGATTAATTTCTCACCCACCCAGCATCATCTAGTTCTGTCCCTTGGGCCAGTTCCCCTCAAAGGAGACCCTCCCCCCGCCATGGGCTTCATTTCTCACTCACTCCCTGCAGGATTGTTCAGCCCCACTTCCTTCATCCCCCTACAATCCTGCCCTCCCCTACTCCCAACAGCCTCACCCCTATAATCCTGCCCTCCCCACTTGCTCCCAACGGTCCTGCCCCCAGACCAGCCTGCCCCCAGTGATCCAGCCCCCAATTCTTCTCCCCACGTGCCCCCAATGGTCCGGTCCTCCCCATCCTGCCCTCCCCCTTTCGCTCCCAACAGTCCAGTCTCCCCACCCCCGGACCAGCCTGCCCCCAACGATCTAGCCCCCAATCCTGCCCTACCTCCCACTTGCCCCAACGGTCCAGCCCCGACCAGCCCTCCTCGCTCTCACCTCTGGGTCCCTGATGCGCCCCCTTCTGGACATTTTTTTCAAAGTCGCAGCTGAGTGGTAATGGCAGCCCTGCCCCCTCCACCTAGAGTGAGCCCTGGCAGCAACCCGCCCACCCATTGGTCTACCACCGGGCCCTGAGCCAATCGCAGTATTGAAGAGGGGCTTCCATATGCTTTCAGTAATGGCGGGGAAGCCACTTCTCCCCGGCACTGCCAAGCTCCGTGCAGCCCTGGGAAGAGGCGTCGGTCTGTCATCTCTTCCCTCCCACAGTACCTTAAAACCTTCTCCTGGAGGAAAGGTTATCCCATGGAAAGTTTGGTTGCAGTAGATCTTATAGTGTCCAAGTTATTAGAGCACAAACATACAAACAGTCTCCTTTATATATTAAACTATAAGGGACCAATTCTGTACTCTGGTATACCAGTTTAAGCCTTTTGTTAAGAGAGGAGAATCAGGGCACTGAGAGCAAAATATATTACTACCAGAAACATGAGACTGAACTGTCATATTAGTTTATGTGCATCTTTGCTGGATGACATTAGATACAGGGGAAGCTAGTAGTGAATTCTCTGTTTAGACTGTCTAACAGTTTCCATTATAAAAAAGATTCTTGCAACTTTTAGAAGCGCTAAGACTGCCATTATTTGCAGTAGGCCTTGAAATCTGGCAGGGGGAAAGCACTCAGGCTAGCAAAGTATCTTTCCTTTGTCCAATGATATTTTGTTTAGAATGCTTAATTATAAACAGTCAAATTGCAATTTCCATTTTGGCAACCTGGGAAATACCTGAACATGAACATGCTAGGATCAGGCCCACATTGCTCTTACCAGAGCAGCAGACATTGTGCTGGGAAGATTTGGCAGCTGCTGAGTATGGTGGTGGTGGTGGTGGTGGGAGGGTGAGAGGATCCAGAGTAGATCCCTCCCCCATAGTTATATGCTGGATACAGAACATGGGCCCAGCAGACAATTTCCTGCTCTGGGAACACCCCATGGGAGAAGGTTGGCCCATATTCCTACAAACCACACCTTAGTCCCAAAACATGGCAGCCATCATTGATTCCCATTTATGGAATAACAGGTTTCTCCTAGTATATTTAATTCTTTAGCACAAATGGCACCAATATATGCTGAAAGTTTAAGCTTCAAACTTTGCTGCTGAGGCATCATAGGGGGTTGGTGGCAGTTATACATGATATATTTTATTTTTACGTTAAAAAAAAACTTTAAAAAGTTCAAAACAAATTAACCACAATGAAAACACTTTAGGATGCAAAATCAAGCACTCAGATTTAGGAAATGCCAAAATGAAGTTTGCCTATGCAACCTTACCTCTGCACCGTGTGTGTATACACTAAGATGCTCTTTAGTTACATCACCACATATCACTTTTTCAGTAGCATGACTGCTTCATTCAGTGCACAGGATTGTTGCCCAAAAGAGAAGAATTAAAGTTGTCCATGCAATTCTAATGCTGGAAATTCTTAACTTTCCAGTACTTGGAAACAAACTGAACTAAGGAGCTTTTTGTAATCAATATTACTAGGGGGCTTTGCCCCTTGCTCGTTACGCTCACCAAACCCCCTCTCTGGGGTAGGCAGCCCCAGCTATCCCCCAGGCCACCAGGGAGGGCCAGGCCAAGTCGGGGTAGCCCTGGCTCTCCCCTGCCGGCTGCCGGGGGGTTGGTCCTAACCAAGGCCGCGGCTGGCCCATCTCTCTCTCTCCAGCCGCCAGGGGGTTGCGCTGAGCCAAGGCAGTGGCTGGCCCAGCTCTCTGCCTCTGGCTGATGGGGGGTTGGGCCAGGCTGAGGCAGGCCTGGGTTTCACCCTGGCTGCCGGGAGGGGCCAGGCCGAGACTCTCCCTCCTCCCCCTCTGCCAAGGAGGGTCTGAAGCCACTCCAGCTCTTGCCCTTCCTGTCCCTTCCCCCTCCATGGCCCTGGCTCTTCCCCCGCCCAGCCACCAGGGAGGGGTGCCAGGGCGAGATTGCGCCCAGCTCTTCCCCCAGCCACTGGGGGGTGGTTTGCTCTGAGGCTTCACCAAGCCCCGCCCTTTCTCCCTGGCTGTTGCGGGGAAAGGGTGTTGTTTCTGGGCCTCACCAAGCCCCACGCTGTCGCCCTGGCCACCGGGGTGTGGAGGGGGGGGCCGCTTCCAGGTCTTGCCAGGCTCTCCCCCGGCCACTGGGGAACAAGGAGGAGGGAGGCTTCAGTGCAGCAGCTGAGCACTATGGAAAGGGGAAGAGAGAGGAAGGGAGGAGTCAGGTGGGATTCAAAATGACATGATGATGTCACTATTGTCTTGCAGGAAAAGTTTATATATATATATATATATATATATATATATATATAAAAGAAAATTAAGACTAAACAATTCTTGTTTATTCCCTTATGTGCCCTCTATCTCACATCCTTGGTTCATAGGCTACTGGTCTCACTGTCTCTATGCTACATTTCTCCACCCATTCTCAGGTGTTTTATTGGCTCTTCTGTTGTCACACTCCACTTTAGCTCTCTCTGCATAAGGTTTCCAGACCATTTCAAGGTAATCCATTGCTGAAATCAATTTCATTTTCATTTGCTAATTAGTAAAATGAGATAGTAAAACAGTGAATATTCTTATTTCAAATTGCCTGTTGCCATCTTAAAGATAGTTACATGAACTGTATTATATTTTTATCAGCTAATTCAATTATATGTATTTATTTATTTATTTATTTATTTAAAACATTTTTACCCCACCTCTCTATTTAAAATATTCGTAGATAATCATATGTGTTTTGAATTTAAGTGTATAGGACTAAACACTGGAGCTGTCAATTATTCATCAATTTGAGGCATTACATTGTAATTCTAGCTAAATTCCCCTTAAACTAAACCCTGAATCATGCAAGTTTAACCAACTAACATCAGGAAGTCCTCAGATATGATTTCAGCAATTCCAGAAGACATTTGTGATCTATACAATATATATTTTAATTACATTTATGATTGAAACTAAGATAAGTGGGCATCAATTTAAAGGGAGAAATTTCAGATAAAGGACAACCAGCCCACTTGTTGATTTAACAGTCATTCTTTCTGGATGAAATAGTAAGGGGTCCTTCCATATATGGCACAATGGCATTTTTTTAAATATCACAGTTCTTCACCCACATAGAACACTGAAAGGGAATTTGGTAGTGGGATGAAATAGCTAGCATCCTGGTCACATTCTCAAGAATTTCCTGGACAAGCTTTTAAATGGAAAGTCAAATTCAAAGGTGAGTCCAAGTGACTCTTTGTGACTCTGTTCTGCACTCTATATAAATTATACTAGCTTTGACCTCATTACACTGAATGACCCAAATTCAGGGTGAAAGAGATTGTGAATTATAAAATTACATTTTCAGAAGTGGTGGGGGGAAGGTGTCCCTCTGATTGGACATATGGTTCTTGTGCCTAAGAAAGCTGAATCTAACTTCTTGTAATTTACACACCAAGAGGCCTTAGTTACATTAATCTTTAGAATAGACAGACATAAAAGCTGATAATATATTTAAGAAAGGAAGATGATCAGGAACAGTCAGTGTTTCTCAAAGTGATCCTTGAAACCACTCTGAAAAACTTACTAACTGGCCACTTGTCATGTTATTGGATTTTAATGTGAGCAGACAGGTCACTGCTACACCCACTAGTGTGTTTACTCCAAATTTTGTACAAAGTGGGCCATGTGAGGTGTCAAATAAAAGCTTATGGTATGCTGATTCTAATGTATGCTATTCATATACTTGTATGATTTTTGTATGTAAAGTTATGAACATGGGCTCTGTATTTGGATTTGAAATGTTCTCTGTCTAGGAGAGAGCAGTAGGCCTCAACCACCTATTGTGAGGAATGGTTCTCAAATGAATGGCTATGCTAATTAGCAATGCTGCATAGACAAAGGCTCTCAATATTGCCAATAAACACCTGAGGAATGCACCTGGAATTTGCAGACTAACCAGTACATCATGGCTACTTGCATGAAAGACAGAGACAAGGTAACTTGATCATGTGAGCAGCTCCAGTTTGGGAGGCACCAGGAATATAAAAGTACTATGAGGGCACCTCCATCTTGTCTTCAATCCTGCTCCTGATTCCAGAAGCACCCTTGCTATGGATAGGGGGGCAGGAAGGATTTGCTGACCCATCCTGACATAGGATGTACACCAGAGACATTTAAGTTGGCAGTTTGTAACATCTCTGCTAAGAGCCTGCATCAAGAACTTGGTGTAATGTATTCTCCTTAACAATCTCACTCTCAACCTTTTCTTTTTTTATTATTAATAAACCTTTAGATTTTAGTTTCTAAGGGAGTGGCCCAGCATGTTCTTTTGGGTAAGATTCGAGGTATAAATTGACCTGGGATTGTGGCTGGTCCTTTGGGACTGGGAGAACCTGTTCAGAGTTGGTGAGATTGGTTTTATAACCTCTCGCCTGTATAAGGTGTGGGTCTGATTGTGGCACAGGGAACACTGGGGTGTCTAAGGGATTTTACTGGTGAGGCTTCTTACTGGCCAAAGCGGCAGCTGAGATGCTGTGTGTGACTGATTTGGTGCCTTATAGGGAGGACTCTAGTCTTGGGCTG
Organism: Rafetus swinhoei; assembly: GCA_019425775.1. Taxonomy (NCBI): domain Eukaryota; kingdom Metazoa; phylum Chordata; order Testudines; family Trionychidae; genus Rafetus; species Rafetus swinhoei. Next base: position 43,662,571 of record CM033437.1, on the reverse strand, counting down.
TAAGTAGATCTGGTTTTGAGCAATTCACCCTGAAAAGTCCCTCTCAGCAGTGCCCAGACAGACCCAATATATTACACCACTCCAGTGTGTTTATTTACCAGCTCCGCGACCACAGAGCCTCGCAGCTTCCAATGCTCTAGTTATAGAATCATAGAACCATAGAGCTGGAAAAGACCTCAGAAGGTCATCAAGTCCAGCCCCCTGCTCTAGGCAGGACCAATCCCAACTAAATCAACCCAGCCAGGGCTTTGTCAAGCTGAGACTTAAACACCTCTAGGGATGGAGACTCCATTACTTCCCTAGGTAACCCATTCCAGTGCTTCACCACTCTCCTAGTGAAATAGTTTTTCCTAATATCCAACCTGGACCTCTCCCACCCCAACTTGAGACCATTGCTCCTTGTTCTGCCATCCGTCACTACTATCAACAGCCTTTCTCCATCCTCTTTGGAACCTCCCTTCAGGAAGTTGAAGGCTGTTATCAAATCCCCCCTCACTCTTCGCTTCTGCAGAGTAAACAGACCCAACTCCCTCAGCCTCTCCTCATAGGTCATATGCTCCAGCCCCCTAATCATTTTGGTTGCCCTCCGCTGGACCCTCTTCAATGCGTCCACATCCTTTTTGTAGTGGGGGGTCCAGAACTGGACACAATACTCCAGATGTGGCCTCACCAGAGCCGAATAAAGGGGAATAATGACATCTCTGGATCTGCTGGCAATGCTCCCCTTAATGCAACCTAATATGCCATTAGCCTTCTTGGCTACAAGAGCACACTGTTGACTCATATCCAGCTTCTCATCCACTGTAACCCCCAGGTCCTTTTCTGCAGAACTACTACTTAGCTGGTTGGTTCCCAGCCTGCAACAATGCTTGGGATTCTTCCATCCCAAGTGCAGGATTCTGCACTTGTCCTTGTTGAACCTCATCAGATTTCTTGTGGCCCAATCCTCCAATTTGTCTAGTTCACCATTTGCAGCCCATGGGAGCCGTGGGAAGCAGCAATCTGGCCCACACTACTTCCCATAGCTCCGCTTGGCTGCCAACGATGAACCAGAGCCAATGGGAACCATCAGGCTCTGTGGCCACAGAGTCGGTATATAAACTTATTGGAGTGGCCAGTTAGCAGGTTTCTCAGAGTGGTTTTGTGGACCACTTTGAGAAACACTGCACTAAGTGCAAGTCCTACCAGACCAACCTGATTGCCTTCTATGATGAAATAATTGGCTCTTTGGATAAGGGGAAAGTGGTGGACATGATATACCTTGATGTTAACAAAGCTTTTGATATGATCTTGCACAGTGTTCTTGCTTGCAAGTTAAAGAAATATGGATTGATTGAATGAATGGATTATAATATGGATAGAAAGCCAGCTAAATCATCAGGCTCAATGGGTAGTGATCAATGGCTCGCTGGCTAGTTTGCAGCCAATATCAAGCAGAGTACCCCAGAAACAGGTCCTGAGGCCAGTTTTGTTCAGCCTTTTCATTAATGATCTGGATGATGGGATGGATTGCACCCTGAGCAAGTTTGTGGATGTCACTAAGTTGGTGAGAGAGGTAGATATGGTGGAGGATAGGGTCTAGAGTGATCTAGACTAATTGGAGAATTGGGCCAAAAGAAATCTGATGAGATTCAACAGGGACAAGAGTTCTCCCCTTAGAATGCAAAAATCCCATCCGCTGCTATAGGCTGGGCACCAGCTGGCTAAGTGGCAGTTCTGCACAAAAGGACCTGGGGATTACAGTGAATGAGAGGCTGGATATGAGTCAACAGTGTGCCTTAGCTGCCAAGAAGACAAATGGCATATTGGGGTGCATTAGTAGGAGCTTTGCCAGCAGATTGAGGGAAGTGATTATTCCCGTCTATTCAGTGCTGGTGATATCTGAAGTACTGCATCAAGTTTTGGGGCCCCCACTACAGAAAGAATGTTGACTAGAGAGTCCAGTGGAGGGCAACAAAAATGATTAGGGGGGTTGAGGCACATGACTTATGAGGAGAGGATGAGAGAATTGAGCTTATTTAGTCTGCCGGAGAGAAGTGCGAGGGGGATTTGATAGCAGCCTTCTACTACCTAAAAGAGGATGATGGTGGAGGAGCTGGGTGTTGGTGGGGAGAACCTGGGCCCACCCTCTACTCCAAGTTCCAGCCCAGGGCACTGTAATAGTTGCTGCCTATGTGAATCCCCAACACCTGCTATAAGACAGCTCCAAGACCCTGGGCTATTTCCCCACACCTTCCCAGCACCTTCCTTCTACCCAGTTCCTCCTCCTTGTGTTCAGTTGTCTCCTTTCCTCCTACTCCAAGTCACACCCGCCTCCATCCTCTCAGCTACACATGCACCCCAATAGGCAAAGCTTCTTTTATAGCCAGTCTGAACTGGTTTTCTTAATTACCCCCAGGTGTCCTAATTATCCTTGGTTGCCATGACTTGGTTGCCATGACTCTGTGGGCTTGGTTGCCATGGTTGCCATGACTCTGTGGGCTTGGTCAATCAGCCCCAGGTGTTCCACTGCCCCTGATTGTCCCTGCTGGTTCTAAACCAGCCCCTCCCTGTTACTCTGGGAACAGAGATCTCCTGAGTCTGAGGCTTAAATATCTCCCTTCCATTACTTTTTATAGCCTTCTGTTTTGACCTTTTGTGATGAGGTGTACCAACCCCACACTCGCTCGGGAGGGGTTAACCAGTTCTGCTTGACTGAGAGGGCCCATCTCCCACAGCCCTACTGGGCATGCTCCAACTGCAGGCCCAGTATAAAAGCCAGGGGAGCAGCTCAGTAAGGGCTGACCATGGAAGGGGAAGGAGCTCTTGCCAGAGCCCAGGAGCAGCAGCATCTACTGCAGCCTCTTCCACTGCTGCCACCGCTGCAACAGCAGCAGCAGAGACAACAGCCATGACCACAACAGCAGTAGCAGTAGCAGTAGCGGCAGCCCCCGCAGCAGCAGCCACAGCTGCAGTTGCAGCAGCAGCTACTGCATCAGGTGGATGCTGGGGCGGAGGCCTGCCAGCAAGGACTGACCAGGGGGAGTGATTAGCCTGGAGGATGCAGGTGGGGAGGACCCCTCACATTGGACTGGGTAGGAAGTAGCCCAGGGTGGGGAGCTGGAAGGGCCTCATGAGCTCAGTGTATTTTGGGCTGATTCCCTGCTGAGCTAATGGTGGGACACGCCCGCCACTGACGGCCCTAGGCTGGGGCCTGGTGGAGAGGGAAGGCATGGGTGCCTCTACCACATCCTATTGACCTCCAAAAGGGGGGTTGCCTCAACTACTTTACTGGCTGGGCCTTACTGCCCTACTGACTGGGTCATTGATGTCTGGGCCGCTAGGTCTTACTGTCCCGCTGACAGCACCCATAGATGAGTGGAACAATTAGGGGGTGGAGCAACCCAAATGGGACCTAAGAGGCTCCCTGACCTGGCTTCCAGGGGGCCGGGCTTCCTCCCCATGATAGCCTGTCAGAACCAGAAGACTAGGACTTTAACAGGATTCATAGAAGAGCTCGATAGATTCATGGAGATTAGGTCCATCAATGGCTATTATCCAGGATGAGTAGGAATGGTGTCCCTAGCCTCTGTTTGTCTGGTAATGGATGACAGGAGAGGGATTACGTGATGATTACCTGTTGTGTTCCTCCCCCCCGGGTATCTGGTATTGGCCACTGTCAGTACACAGGATAACTGGGCTAGATGGACCTTTGGTCTGACCCAGTCTGGCCTTTCTTATGTAAGCAATAGTGTCAAGTTGCACTGGGGGAGGTCTAGGTTGGATATTAGGAAAAACTATTTCACTAGGAGGGTGGTGAAGCACTGGAATGGGTTACATAGGGAGGTGGTGGAATCTCCATCCTTAGAGGTTTTTTAAGGCCAGGCTTGACAAAATCTTGACTGGGATGATTTAGTTGGAGTTGGTCCTGCTTTAAGCAAGGGGTTGGACTAGATGACCTTCTCAGGGCCCCTCCAACCCAATTTTTCTATGATTCTATATAGTTAAATATACAGTGGGGACAATTAAAAACCCAACAATAGCCCCTTTGCAATGATTGAAATACTACACTATGCCCTCTGTTATATAAAAAGAGCTGCAGGTACTTGGGAGCCTTAGTTTAATAGGCCAACTATATAAGATTTAAGAATTTTGTGTTGACTCCAAACATGTTTAAAGGATGTAACATGTATTAATTTGTTAGTTATAATGCAAGAACAATACATTATTTACAAACACCAACTGTGCAGCAATTGCCAATGAAAATTGTCATCTTTATTATCGTTATTAAATAAAATGCTTTTTGCCAGAAAGGGAAGCTTTGGCTTATTAGTCCTGGTTTGTTTGTTTATTCTGATGTACATTAGCTATTCTGCATTTTCAGTGGACAGTTCTTTTCTCCTGTCAGGCATAATTACTCCAGGAGCAATAAATATGTGGTTTGAGTATAAACTTGATAGAGGTCAGTGAAATGCCAGACTTTGCCAATGCTTGACTTGCTTTTCTTTTGTCATGCCAGAAACAGACATTTAACATCTGTAACCTTCACAGCATGCTCTTTGAAATAGGATTTTCAATTGATTTGGAGAAAGCCCTGTCCCTTGCTAATATGATTCCCAACTTGACTTGTGGTTCCTCATGTATAAGCGTATCTATTAAGGGACAAGAGTAAGGTCTACACTGGGTGTAGAAAAAGTAAATCCTTGCCTAGGCCAGAAAGCTTTCCCCAAAGCATTCAGTGTTGGCAATAAAAACAGACTCCACCCAAAGCTATTCCTTACATAGTCAGACAAGCTATTAGACTCTTTTCCAGATAGTATGTACTATTTCATTTGGAAAGAGGAAAATCAAGGTCAGTCTGTCAAGATTGTGATCAGTCTACAGTTGGTTATACTGTAGCACTCCAACCCTCACAAGTGTTGTAAAACTGAGGGCAACAGTATTTTCTTTTAGTTTTGAGAAAATAGAGGGAGGATAAAGGTCATGCAGAAACCCCAGTTCTGCCATGTTTATGAATGCAGTCAAAGAATCTGCTTTAAATTAAGGACCCAATCCCTCCTTTCTGTAGGAAAGGATTATAGTCAGAATTAATGAGGCTTTCCTCTTCCAGACAGAGACCTAGCCTTTCTCAGACAAACAACTGAAATATGAATTCAGATCAAGTTCACACATGTGTGGAACTGGTGACTTCTTGTTGCCTATTTTGTGAAGGATATTTTCAAAAATAACTGATGATTTTGAGTGCCCAATCTGTGATGCCTGGGATCTGGTTTTTTTCTGAAATGCTGTGCACTCTACTTCAATTTAAATCAATGAGATCTGGCAGATGCACTGCTATAGGGCTTTGAAGAATCAGGCTCAAACTGTCTTAAATTGAACTCCCCCAAAGTATGGCACACAATCAGCAATTATTTTGGAAAATTTGGGACTAATTTTACGAGGTATTCTCTTCCTTTTACACAGTGAGCCTAAGATATTTGTAATGTTAGAAGCATCTTTATCTGTCTGGTAAAAGAGCTTTTCTTTTGCCTGATGGGCATGATTTCCTTCAGTAACTGCTCTTTCAGAAGATGGCTCTGTACCTGGAACACATATGGAATACAAAATATCTCCTAAATGCAGTAGCCATTGAACCATACATATTATAATGCATTTAAACCTTCGTGTGACAAAACACACAGCTTAATGAAGGAATTTTCTGATAATTATACAGTAAGTTTTGCAAAATTACAATTTACAAAACAAAGATGTATTCAGCACCTCCTACAGTTAAAGTTTATAATAATAAATTAAGAGACAGTGACTTAGTTTAGAATCCCTCAGAATGAGAGGCAGTGCATCAAAGCAAAACCATCGGGATATACATTCTCCCTCTTGCAGAACAAGGAGTACAAAGGAGTTAAAATAAACAGAAACAAACATAAAATTGGGAGAACAGCTTGTGATACAGAATGTTAGTACCTTTTGGTAAACTTGTCTGGGGCAGGAGGAGAAAGGGCTCCTCTTTTTTACAGTAGAGAACACACATCTTCTTACTACCTGACACTAGTCCTCCCCACAGTCTTTACTATCTGTATTGCAGTAATGAGATAAATTAATGCTCCCTGATGCAGCATCAATGTGCTGTTGTGCAGGAACTACAGGCTGGGAGTCATGGCCATTTTCTTATTATCCATTGTCTGATTGTGGGATTTTAATACTGATATAAAATTCTTGCTTAGAGACAATTTACATCAGTGTTGTAAATTACAAATTATAGTGCACTGGTGAAGACTGCACACTAGAAGTTTGAACTGGGGCAGTCACAGCAGGAACTAAAATTGCTGTGTGTATAAGACCTTAGACAATGGATGGAAGATGAAAGAACAAATTCCACATAGCAGATGTGTATCCCATTGCTTAATGCAGTGTTTCTCAAAGTGGTCTGCGGAACCACTCTGAGAAACTTGCTAACTGACCGCTCCAGTGTGTTTATTTACCGGCTCCATGGTCACGGAGCCTTGCGGCTCCCATTGGCTCCAGTTTGCTGTTTGCAGCCAAGAGGAGTCACAGGAAATGGCGTGGGCCAGGTTGCTGCTTCCCACAGCTCCTATTGGCTGTAAACAGTGAACCGGAGCCAACGGGAGCCACAAGGCTCCGTGACCGCGGAGCCACTAAATAAACACACCGAAGTAGCCAGGTAGCAGGTTTCTCAGAGTGGTTCCATGGACCACTTTGAGGCTAGGTCTACACTACTGAGTTTTTGCACAAAAACGACTGTTTTTGAACAAAAACTCACAGAGCGTCCACACCTCAAGTGCATTTTTGCGCAAGTAAAATGGAAGAACAGAGGGTTTTTTCTGGTGTAGGTATTCCTCTTTCTATGAGGAATAACTCCTTTTTGCACAAGAGTTCTTGTGAAAAAAAGGTGTGTGGGGACAGGGAACAGGGCTTTTTTGCACAAAAAGATGCAATCAAAATAGCACAGGTGCCCTGGTGGCCATTCTGTAAATAGCAATCAGAGTTTCCTTTAGCGTCCATGCAGTCTGGATGCTCTCTTTCACAAAAGCGCATCGCTTTTTTGATGTGCTTTTGTGTGTGGACATGCTCTTGCGCAAGAAGCCTGCAGTGTAGACATAGCCTGAGAAAAATTGGCTTAATGCATTCCTGGAAGATGCTCACCTACCATGATGATGAGCATGATATAACAACCCGAACAGAATAATGACTAGCAGACAGTGACCTGCATCCAATGAACCTCTGTCTTTCAAAAGTTGAGTCTTGTGCTGATGAGAACATCTGCAGCCTATAATTCCTGCATGTTACAAGTTAATGCTGCCCTCTCATTTTAACAAACGTGACTTCCATATTTTCTGGGGAGGGTGTCCTATGTAAAATTCTGTACTACTCCTATTTGAGTCCTCCAACTAACCATGTCCTCACTTCATTTCCATTCTTCCATTTCTGCTTCTGGGGGATGCAATTGTGGAGGCATAATACTATGTATACACTTTTTTTTCTGGCATCAAGTATTTTGAGGCTTTTTGTATAGTGTTTCACATTCAATCTGCAGCATGCAAGACAAAGGAACATGTGGCCCCTTATTATGGTCATTACCATAATGATGATTACCCAGTTAAAGAGAGAAGATAATTAAGAGTGAAAATTAAATGACAAAATTTTCACATTTACATGCTGTTCTAATCAAGTAAACTAGCCTAATTAACTACATTATGATCACTTATGAGGTGATTATTTTAAGACCCAGAAATCTTACTTTACAGGGTCCAAAGCACTAATGTAACTTTCATTACTAACAAAATAGTTTATTTCTAGCTGGTGTTAAAGGATGTTTAGGTTCATCTGTCCCTTCTTCCCAATAAAGATCCCCTCCTTGCTTTTGAAATTGCTGAAAAAGGCATTTAAATGGCACATTCGAGCATTTATGGCAAACTTTTTATTTCTTTTGTTTGGACAAGGAAGAGTGTTTTTCAGGAAGAGTTTACATACAATTTTGTAACATTTAATAATCAACACTTTTGTTTAAAGTACAAACACTCACTTAAATAATAAATGTTAATATTATAACCAGTCATGGAATTTACTACTTATTCTAAAGTGATACATAGCACACCATTCTACAGTAACCAGATAAATCCAGTTCTACATTGTGCTTTTAACTTTGAAATACATATTTGTGATTCCTTGTACTTTTGTAATATAACCACAATAGTAAACTTAAACTGCTTTTTCTTCCTTGAGCATCTGACATATTTGGTTTAGGCACAGACAAAAAACAGAACCTAGAGTTCAGCAGCAGAGTGCAAAATGCTGCTCTGGTCTCATGACTGCATAATTAATTTGATTTATATTTCCAAAGATGCATATATGGTTCATTTGAATTTACTGATGCATGCTAGATGTTTAGCTGAACTGTGTTGATTGTTCTGTGTTAATTTTAACAGCAGAAGTTCATATGAAAATTTCCTCAGAAAAAGGAGTATGCTATCACTTGGCTGATCACCAATAACTCGTCCTGTTGAATGGTGTTGGGTACCCTTAATTACCAATGAAGAACCTTACAGGAGGCGCTTCAGGGGGTAGCCGAGTTAGTCTGTTACAGAAAAAAACAACAAATGGTCTGGTAGCACTTCATAGACTCACAAAACGTAGATGGTATCATGAGCTTTTGTGGGCACAGCCCACTTCTAGGTGTTTGGCACAATGCAGGACCAAGCGACAATTAAGTTACCCTGGCTAACTCTCCATTAATTTAAAAAACAACAAATAATCTGGTAGCATTTTATAGACTAACAAAACATGTAGATGGTATCATGAGCTTTCATAGGCACGGCCCACTTCTTCATCTGAAGATTATGTTCTTTATCTGAAGAAGTGGGCCGTGCCCACGAAAGCTCATGATACCTTCTACATGTTTTGTTAGTCTGTAAAGTGCTACCAGACTATTTGTTTTTTAAGTTTATCCTGTACAAACTAACTCGGCTACCCCTGAAGTTTCTCTCCATTAATTGTTTTCCATGTTTCCCCTCTCCTACAGACAACCACCTAACCTCAGGATGATTCTTACCAACAACCACAGGACATACCACACTAATACCAACCCTGGAACTTTTCCTTGCAACAAACCCCGTTGCCAGCTTTGTCCACATATTTACTCTGCTGACACCATTATTGGACCTAACCAATTCAGTTATAAGATCAAGAACACATATTCCTGCTCATCCAGAAATATAATTTATGTCATCATGTGCCAACAGTGTCTGTCTGCTATGTACATTGGACAAACGTCTCAGACGCTTCGCCAAAGAATCAATGCACACAAAACAGATATCAGACAGTATCACAAAGAAAAAACAGTTTCTTGCCATTTCAACCAGAAAGGGCATTGTCTCAACGACTTGATTACCTGCATACTGCATCTAAGGCATTTTAACACCAGACTTGAAAGAGAAACCTCTGAACTGTCATTCATGCTTAAATTTGACACTTTATGCCGGGGGTCTTAATAAAGACGCTAATTATCTTATTCATTACAAAGATAGCTTCCCCAATTATCACCTCTAATATCATTAGCTCACAGACATTTACCTCCCCCCCCCCCATCCCCCCTCTGTTCTGAAATTTGATTTGTCCTTTTTATATGTGTTCACTTTTTTTGATTGTATCCCTTTGGTATATATGGTCATGCCTATTTTCTTCCACAATTTGATCTGAGGAAGTGGGTCTGGCCCACGAAAGCTCATCACCTAATAAACCATCTTGTTAGTCTTTAAAGTGCTACATAGTCCTGTTTTTTTGTTTCAGCTAGACTAGACTAACACGGCTACATCTCTATTACTTCTCTGTCCCTTCACTCAGTGTGGTACTCACTACAGTAATAGCCTTTTCTTCTGTAGCTTTTGCCTCCAAGAGAACCTGCATCTCTCTGCCTCATTTACCCTCTCTTTTAATTGCTCTCAAGCTGTTTTTTCCCTCTGTAAACTGGCATTTGGGATATGTTTTACATGAAAGATTGTTCACCAAATATAAATGTTTATTGAATGAAATTTGGAATTCATTTGAATCTACAGTCAGAAATATTATAAAAACTTAAAACATAATCAAGTTGATCATGATATTTACTAAGAAAAGAGCTATTTAATATATGATCAATCTTAAGGGAAGACTCTAATATGCCTTTGTGTTCATTTTCATTAAACAAAAAGGCTTCAGTTTCTTTTGGGGAAAAAATAATGAGCACTAGAAACCCACCACCCAGGATTTGGCAATTTCCAACTCCAGAACACACATCTGGTTTATTTAAAACAAAACAAAAAAACACTGATTTGGGGAAAATGCTGTTTTGATGGTACAAAATCTATGAAAATCTGTGAGAACTTTCTCATAAACCTACAGGCACATATTTCTCATTCCTTTATGTTACTATAGGGAAAACTGAAAGGTGGAAAATATTTAGGACATTTTTTTTCCAGAGAGGAGCGTAAAAGAATTATTTTTTCTGATGCCATGTTTGTTAGTTATTATTTCTTTTCTTTGACACTGCTAGTAATAGTGTAAATTTCAATCTGTGCTAGTGGTAATCCTGGGGCAAGGGCATGGGCAAACGGGGGCATTTTCTCTTGAGAAAAAATGTATTAAAATACTAGGGTGTGGGTTTTTTTGTTTTGGTTTTGGGTTTTTTTGCTACTTTGAGATCAATAATACATTATTTAACTTTTTATATAAAAAGATTGGTGGGCCAAATTCTTCTTTGATGTAATTCCAAGTGAATCAATAGAAATTGCACCAGAGATTACAACGGTTGTCTGAACATTTTAAATAATTAATCTGATCTAACATCCATTGTGGAGTCTGCACAGTATTTATTTTTGAGAATAAAAGCAAAACAATTCTGTGTTTGTCCTCTTCCAAATCTAGCTACAGAAGTAAGACAGAATAGTTTTTCTTCCTGCTTTTTTATTTTGCTTGTTTGTGCAGCATTCATGAAGTTCCCAGTATTTGAAAATGCTGCAGTTACTCTTGCTGATCATGGAATGTCTAGTTTAAAAGCTTAACATTTAACAGAGAGGCCAACTTTTAATTTTGCCCCCTTCACTAAGTGCAAGGCCTTCACAACCCCACATAATTGCCTTAAAAAATCAGTTTTGTCTGTCAGGAAGAAAATGGTTCCGATATGAAATCTAAGGTTTTCAAATTTTTCAGAATCACTGAGCATCGAAGGAAATGTCTACATGGCAATGAAAACCCAGGGTCTGAGCTCCGACTCAAGCCTAGCCTCCTTCTGTATACACACAAACTAATCCAGGGTCCCAAGACCACAAGTGGTAGAGCAGCTGAGCCCCAGTCAACTGCGGGACCAGGTTTCAAGTCCTATTGCTTTGTAGTATAGATGCAGCCCTACTGGACTCGTGTTCTGGGTATCTCTCAGAAAGAGCACATAATCCCATGAGCTGACTTTCTTTATCTTCTGGAAAGAAAAGTTTCATGGACAGTCAAATTTTCCCATAGTGCATCACAAACTAAGAGCTAGAGCAGGGCTGGGCAAAATACGGCTTGTGGGCCAGATCCAGCCTGCCAACCCACTGAATCCAGCCTACAGACCGCCCTGCCAGGACCCTCAGGCATGTGTCTGCTGTGATTTAAAGCACAATCCGTGTGGCTCTCTGCTCTGCAGGGAGGAAGAGGCTTTGTGTGATCTCGCGGCCCCCAGCCCAATCCTCAGCTCCTATAGGCTGGAAACAACCGGCCAATAGGAGCTGAGAGATTGGCCTGGGACAGGGGTGGGCAATAATTTTTGGTGGGGGGCCACTCCAAGATTTTGGTAAGTGGTCAAGGGCTGCACTTTTCTGTGGAGGGGGGTGCAGGGTCTAGGGTGGAGGTTGGGTGCAGAAGGGCACATGGGGTAAGGGACTGGGGTGTAGGAGACAGCGTGAGGTCTCAGAGGGTATTTGGGTGGATGAGAGGGTTGTGACCTAGGTCAGGAGATTGGGGTGTAGGGTCAGGGAAGGAGTGTGGGTGCAGGAGAGGATTCTGACCTGGGGGAAGGGTGTGGGAGGAGGCACAGGATCTGGGAGGGAATTGTCACATGGGGCAGGGTGTGCAGAGGGTTTAGATGGTGATCTGGGGGAGGGAGTTGGGGTGCAGAAGGGATTGGGGTGATCTGGGACAGGGGTAGGGTGATGGGTGGTATCTAAGTAACATTAGAGAGTGATGACACATCAGGACTAATGTGTAACTTGTTTGTACCTGTATATAATGTGGTGTCTTGGAGGGGCAGTCTTTACGTGGCCAAGGGGGCAGTGGGACCTCCCTCTGAGTGAGTCAGTCTATTGTTACGGGGTACATGTGTGTAGTGGTTCAGTAGTGTTTACTGACAACTATTACTGTACTTTGCTTAACAATAAACCTGGCTGGGCACCTTTTATCCTTACCTGATTTGGGGCTCTCTCAGAGTCTTCTGTATTGAGTAATTGTTCAAGTCAACACGGTACATATGATTGAGCAAACATGCATGCAGTTGACTGGTTATCATCATTGACGGAGCAGAAGACCTGTCAGGACACCATGACAGTAAATCCTGATTACTATAGCTCCATATATCAGAAGAAGCAGAGGGATTGGTGCCCAAACTCCATGGATCTGTGCAAATCTCTGGTGAACTGCCAGAGGCCAGGTCAATCCACATGTAGGACCTCTGAACCTTCTCTGGCTCAAGGGCCTTTGGGTGTTCTATCTGGCTCCATCAGCATAGCTCTGCTGAAGCCTAGCTGAGGCTAAAGATAGGGGAGGGCAAATGGAATACATCACAACCACTTTCATCCAAGAGATCTGTGCATAGTGGTCCTTTGCCTGTTAATCTAAAGAGTTTCATTTACCCTAGAGTTTGAAGTTCCTGCTTAATGCTCATGATCTGGCCATTACTTTGATCTCTCACACCATGCCAAAAACCCAAACTAGATAATGAATAAAATATTTTTATTCATTACTCTCTTTAAGCATGCATAATGCTGGCAGTAACAATGCATGTCTGGGGGGAAAATATGATTGACTTGTCAAGCAACATGAAGTATTTAACTTGTGTTTGTTCATATTGTTGACATTTTGCTGCTTAATCCCTGCCTCACTCATGAATTTGTGATGTCTATGTTATTTCACAGTAGTGGATGCCTAGTAGTTTCTGAAGGGAGAAGGGTCAATGCTTTGCACTCTTTAGTGATTTGCTGTTTCACGCATTTTTATGCATAAAGGCACACTTGATGCAATAAAGCATTTCATGCATTTTCCTTACAGTTTCAAAACAAGTCTTTTTGTGGAGAATACAATGGAGGTGACAGAGCTCAGAGTGCTGGGTGGGCTGACTCTCAGGGAACAGGAATGTTTATGTTGTGCAGCAGAAGTAATTGCTCCTTTAAAAAGGAAGAGTGTGTTTGGCCTTCTTGTCTAATGCTGATTGTATCATATGCATAAGGGAAAACACCATTTCATGGCTTTGGATTGATGTAACAATGGTTGCTCTAGGGGGTGCTACTGAGCATATCAATTCAGGGCACACTGCTTAAGAGACAGAGCTGCAACAGCCCAGGACTAGGGTTCCTCCACTACAAGCCACACCAAGCCATTCACAAAAAGGACTTTTATTTCATCACACATAACATGAAGCCATACAAGCAATTCCCTCAGACACTCCAGTTCCCCTCATATCACCACCATTCCTTGTACAGATGAGGTTATGAAAAACAATCTAATCAAATAAAAGATTCTTCTGATCCCAAAAGACTAGCCATATGCTCAGGTCTCAATTTATAACTTAGAATCTTACCCAAAAATCATGTAAATCCTTTAGTAACTTAAATCTAAAGATTTATTCAAAAAAGAAAAAGGAAAAAACGAAAAGGGTGAGTTAAGATTGTTAAATGAATCAAATACATACAAAAATTGCAAAGTTCTTAGTTCAGGCTTGTATCACAGATGAAATAAAATGCTGACTTTTAAGTCAAGTCTGTGGAGTATATCTGCAGTCTGGATGGGTCATTCAGTCTTTTGTTTAGCGCTTCAGTTTGTAGCAAGTATCCTCCAGAGGTAAGAAGCAGGATTAAAGACAAAATGGAAGTGTTTCCCCAGGGCCTTTTATATCTTCTGCCATGTGGAGGGAATCCCATTGTTTACTGTGCAAAATTACAGCAGCAAAATGGAGTTTGGAGTCACATGTCCATGCATAACTAATTTCTTTACAGGTAGAAGCCATTGCTTCCATGCTCACCCAAATGTTCACAGAAAGGCTTATCAGATGTGGATTGGCACTTCTCAATGTCATTGTCAGTCAAGTACTTCTATTCAACTTGAATAGTGCCTTCACAATATGTTTGCCAAGCCTCGCAATATTTACCCTCCTCCCTTCCATCTCCAACGATTTTCTTCATATGTGAAGTTTAAATTCTTCCCTCCTTCCACAGATTTTTATGTATAGTTGAGGAAAAGCTAAGACAGTCTATACTTTCTTCTGAAGATCACAAAGGTTGTTAATGAGACAAGGTGAGTGAGGTAATATCTTGTGTTGTACCAACTTCTTTTGGTGAGAGAGAACTGAAGAAAAGCTCTGTGTGAGCTCAAAAGTTCATCCATCTCACCAACAGAAGTTGGTACAACACAAGATATTACCTCATCCATCTTGTCTCTCTAATATCCTGGGACTGACACAGCTACAACACTACTGCATACAACAAAGTTTGTTGTCCTTCTGATGTTTTCTGTATTCCATAGTCACCGGTCAGGTTCCAAAGCTACTCTTTCTCTTATGGTCATGAGTCACTCTGAAGCAGACTGCTTTTCCCATGAAACACAGCTACCTTGGATGGTCATGGTCGCACAGAGCGTGCAGCATGCTCACAATATGTGTCCTTCTATGGAGTTTGAGAATCAGAGTGAATATCTAGAATTTGAAGCTGTGTTTCACAATAAGCCAAAGCAGAAGTGCTGATGCATTCTTTGCAGTCTGTGTTGTTGTGTAAGTAGAATGCTAGCAAGCTTTCTCAAGGTCAGTGGCTTCCTGCTTAAGGTATTGTGAATTGTAATAATCATTCTTAGAACCAAGGAATATGTACAAGTCAGCCTGGTAGACTATTTTAGCATCAAGAGTGAGTGGGTAATACAGAACAACCCAAACCTGTAGGCACTTTTGGTGAAGGATGAGCAAGGCGAGTTCTTCAAAAGCACTTTTCTTTTCCCACATGCATAATTTCTGCCTTGCCCAGGTTCACTTTCAGCCATCTATTCTCCATCCAGGCATTGATGGACTAGATAGTTGGGAGATGGTGCCATTAGCCTTTGCTGTTAATGAAATATAGAGTTAGGTGCCATTTATGTATTGTTGTCACATGTTTTCTCCAAACAGTTTCATAAAGATGTTGAACAGAGAAATAGTTGAGGGAAAACACCAATGAGGGTCTCAAAGAAATAATTGCTCATCACAACATTTTGGGTTGAATCTCAGAAGCGTTGACATAATCTCATTGCATTCCTATTCATCCCTCCCATGGCTGATGTGTTAGAGGAGTATTTAGTGATCAACAGTATCAGATGCCAAAGAGAGATCCAATTTTTGGAGTTTGGAGGCATGTCCATGTCCATTACAACAACCAATGCAGTTTATATTCTGTGTCTTTGCTTGTTGAGAGAAAGCTAGGATTACAGCAATGGTTAAGAGTAGTTGGAGGTGACTTTTAGCTTCTTCATTACCTGAACTCTGTACTCTTTCCTGCTTTGGGCATACATTCAACATAGCATTTTTACCTTACTCTAAAAGATAGGACATTCGCTTTACTCTGAAGCTGTATAATGTAATTATATTGACTCAAACACATTCAGGCAGCATTGCATGGGAGGACTGAGGGACATACGTACATTAGTCTAAGCTCACAAAGTTCAGTAAACAGGGCCTAAACTATTTGCAAAACAAAGAAGCCATTAAATCTCCCAATGAAGAATACTCATAACTTGCCCATCTAAACTATTTTTGATGGCAAAATGGGTTTTCAACTAAAGAGTTTTTGAAAAAAGGATCTACCTTTTTTTTGAAAAATTGTGGAGGGTTTTCCACCAGAAACCTGAAAAAAATGTGTTGCTGAAAAAATCAGTTTTTTGAATGAAAAGCCATATTTTTCTGTGGGAAAACCCCTCATTTTCCAAACAGTTCTACTCAACACTTCAATGGGCCTTCCTCATGCTCCCATCACGCACTCCTGCTCTCTACTCTCCAAGACTCATGTCTTTGCCTAAATTATCTATGTTAGAAAAGCCATTCTAGGGCATACTGTGGGAAGAAAGAGACACCTCATTGAACAGAAGGGGGGATTCTAAAGAGGTTCCCTTTGAAAGTGCGAGCAGTCTAACCTCAAGTCTGCATGGATTTTAATGAGTTGTTTCATTCTTAACCCTCGTAAACCAAACTAGTGTGTTAAGTTTGAAAAACTCTTCAGCAAGTGGGCCACTGGCCAAGGTGTGGGGTGGGCCTGGCTCTGTACCCCTGAAAGGAGCAGGGCCTCAGGTGGAAGGGGTGGAGCACTGCCAGGACCATGGCATGCTGCACCACCCACCCTTCAGAGCCACCCAGACTGTGTGGTGCAATGCTCCAGCAGTGATTTAAAGGACCTGGGGCTCCAGCTACTGTTGCCATGGCAGCAGCAGTAGCCAGGAATCCCAGGCCCCTTTGAATCACCGGGCCTCAGGGCAACTGCCCTCTTTGCCCTTCATCAGTGGGCCTGACTCATGAAAAGGACTAGCAAAGTAGTAGGGTGCATAACTGGGGCCAGGGCATTTTGGGAAGAAGTAACAATTCAAGAAAACATATGCAGTAGACCCTATTCAGTGTTGTTCATGGACAGATGGAAAATGACTGTATTTAGGAAGAGAACTAGCTTGCAAGGAGGGAACTCACTTTTTATAGAGTTATTTCGAAATAAGATATTTCAAAATAACGCATCTACACACAAAATGCATTTCAAAATAGCGTTCTGCTATTTCGAAATAGCGCGTCCACACTGATTGGATGCTGAATCGCATTTAAGGGCAGCTGAAACCGGTTCCAGCAGGGCATCAGTTCAGGAGTTACTTTGTGTGGCTGCTGCCTGAGGCTATCTGAGGCTTGTGCTTAAAGGGACCCCCCTGCACAGCCGGTTCTCAGCTTTCCCTACTTGATTGCCTACCTAGCTGAGGGACAGCAAAGCATTTTTCTCTCTGCCTGCTTTGGTTGCCCTGACTCGGGACACCACAGCACTCGGCGCCATGGAGCCGGAGCTGCCCCTGGACACTCTGGTGCTTCTTTTGGACGTGTTGCTGCAAGCCTGGCTGTGCGTTCTGCAGGCTGCCTCACAGCATCTGCTGCAGCCCAACCCCTATGCCATCCTCCAGACCCTCCTGGGGGACGGGGAGGAGCAGCTGCAGCTCCCGGAAGCCAGCATGCCCCGCCGCATCTGGCATCTGGACACCAGCAGCGACTGGTGGGACCACATCGTCCTGGAGCACTGGGGAGACCAACAATGGACCCAGAACTTCAGGATGAAGAAGGACACCTTCCTCAGGCTCTGTGAGTGGCTTGCCTCAGCTCTGCGGTGACAGGACATGCACATGAGGCCTGCCATTCCCCACCACAAGCGTGTGGCCATCGCCCTCTGGAAGCTCTCCACGCCAGATAGCTACCAATCTGTGGGGAACCAGTTCGGCGTGGGGAGATCCACCGTCAGAGCAGTGCTCATGCAGGTATGGCAATTTCTGGCCACTGTGCCAGGAACGGGGATGGGAGGAGAGGATGGGCTGCGCTAGGGAAAAGGAGGGGAAGGGGTGCAAGTCCCCTCCATGGGAGGTTTTGTTCTGTCCCACCCACACTATAGACTGCTCTTGGTGGCCAGGATTGCAGGGGGGTTTGCTCCTGGGAGTGGGGACGCGGGGCAGTGGCGGGGAAGGAGCACACTCAGCCACCCTGGCACCCCAGTGACTCTCGGTGGTTTTGTGTGTCCCTCTGCAGGTGGTCAAGGCCATCAACAGAGTGCTGCTCCGCAGAGTCATCCACCTCACTGATGTGGACGTAGTGATCAAGGGGTCTGGCGCCCTGGGCTTCCCCAACTGCGGGGGAGGCAATTGACAGGACACACATCCCCATCCATGTCCCGGACCACCACACCTTCCTGTACAGCAACCAGAAGGGATACTTCTCAGTCATCCTGCAGGCTGTGTCTGACCACCGGGGTCAGTTCATGGACATTAACGTGGGCTGGTCCAGCAAAGCACATGACGCACGGGTTTACTACAACTCCTCCGTGTGCCAAAGGCTGCACGCCGGGACTTTCTTCCCCAACCGCCACATCAGGGTGGGGACGTGGATGTGCCTGTGTGCCTGGTGGGGGATGCGGCCTATCCCCTACAACTCTGGCTGATGAAGTCCTACACAGGACACCTCAACCCCTCCCAACAGGCCTTTAATGCCAAGCTCGGCAGGGCCCGCATTGTGGTGGAGGGGGTGTTCGGCCGGTTGAAGGCCCGTTTTAGATGTCTCCTCACCCACCTGGACCTATCCGAGTGGAATATTCCGCATGTGGTGGCAGCATGTTGTGTGCTGCATAATTTGTGCGAGAGGAAGGGGGAGGCTTTCCTGCCAGGCTAGATGGCAGAGGCCAACCGCTTGGCTGGCCTGTACGCGCAGCCCCACACGGCTGCCAGCCGGGAGGCCCATTGGGGGGCTGTCTGTATCTGGGAGGCCCTGTGGGAGAGCTTCCACCCGGAGGAGGACTGAAGTCTCCCTGGTGTGCCCCACTGGGGCTTGTGCCTCATTTCACCCTCACATCCTTTCACTGACTCCTCCCTAACCCCCCTTCCCATTAAATAAAGACACATGTGTTGACAAAAACAAACTCTGTTTATTGAACATCGGAATGAGGCGGATGTTCAATAAACAGAACATTGGGGCGGAATGAGGGTGGGAGAGAGGAGGGGGAAACCTGGGAGGAGGGAGCTGGAAGGGGGAGGTTAGGGGAGGAAGGGGGAGAAGAAGCTCAGGGTTGGCAGTCTTGCTGGCCCACCTGTCTCCCAGCACTGAGGGTCCGGGGGGCTTGGCATTCCCGGGAGGGAGTGGGTATGGAGGGTGGGGCGGGTAGAGACGGGGGGAGGAAGAAGCGGGAGGAGGAACAGGAGTGGGAGGAGGAGTGGTAGCTGGGGCTGGAGTGGCAGAAGGCAGCAATCTCTGCACCAGGGTCTGCAAGTGGTTGGAGATGGCACGGCCCTGGGCAAGCAGCTCCCGCTAGCTCTCCCACCGCAGCTGTAGGTCTTCATGCACCCAGTGCTCCTGGCAGCAAACCTGCTTTTGCAGGAGCCCCAGGTGCTGCCGCTGGTACTCCTCCTGGTTCCGGGTCAGCCTGCTGAGAGCCCGGGTATGGGAGGATGTCCTGGGCGGGGTGATGTGCCCTGCACTCGCAGCTGCTGCAGCTGTGGAGAAACACGAGAAGTGGTCAGTTCTCCCTGGGGACACAGTGGGTGAAGCCCAGCCCCCCTCTACAAGGCGAGGATGGCAGGTCTCCGCACCATCATGTTCTGCTATCCCTGCAGTGTGAGCTGGCCCCTGTGCTGTATATAGTGTGGGTGTGGGGTGGGGTGAGGAGAAAGGGAGATGTGCCCTGCCTCTGCATAGAGGGGGCTTGTGGAGGGAGGGTATCATGCAATGACCTTCCCCGGGGTCAGGAGCATGTCATGTGCCTTCATACATACATGCGTGTGGATAACAGGCCAGGGCCCCTGTGTGGCAGGCAGCTGGGACCACATGCCCAGGGTGGCACGGCACATGCACAGGTTGCTGCATGCTCTGTGGTCAGCAAGGCCCAGAAGCACGATCCCTGGTCTCCCTCTCCCCCCGACCCCCACCCCTGCCCTGCATAAGAGGACAGTGATGGCACTCACATGTCGAGGCCTCCCCGGCCTCGGATAACACCAGCCACAGTCTTGCTGGGATGGCTCGGGGTCCTGGGTGCGGGGCACGCTCCCTCCAGGCTCCTGCGGCTCCTGGCCATCCTCCTCCTCCTCCTCGATGTCATGGGCAGTGCCCTCTGCCCCAGGGTTGATGACCACCTGGGGGACATGGACCGTCTGACCCCCAGGATGCGGTCCAGGGCATCATAATAGGGGCAGAGGTCTGGGTCAGCCCCTGATTGGGAGCTGCCCCCTGAGGCCCTGGCACAGGCCTGCCGCAGCTCTCTGATTTTCATGCACACCTGCTCCTGGGTGCGCATGTGGCCTTTGGTGGCCAGGCTGTCAGCCATCCGCCTGTAGATGGCCACATTCCTGCGTCTAGTGCGGAGATCATGGACATTGGAGGCCTCCCCCCAAACCTCAATGAGGTCCACGATCTCCACACTAGACCAGGAAGGCGCCCGCCTTTTGCGGCTCCTCTCAGGCTCCTGGGAGCTGCCAGCTGCTCCTGGGGAGCGGTGGAGGGCTGGGTGCCAGTGAGTTGCTGGCTCATGCTGGGCCACGTGCACAGACTGCTGGCTCTGTGCTGGCAGGCTTGCAGCTGGCACAGGCACTGTGGCCAGAGTCTACCCCTTTAAGAGCTCCGAGGCTGGGGTGGGGAGCAGATGAGTTTTCCTGGTTGTGCCCAGAGTGGCCACCAGGTCACCCTGGGAAAGGCTGGAGGCCTCCCTATTTTGAAATAAGAGTCTACACAGTGCTTATTTTGATTTAGATATTTCGAATTTGGCGTTATTCCTCGTGGAATGAGGTTTACCAAATTCGACATAAGCGCTCCGCTATTTCGAATTAATTTTGAAATAGCGGTTTGGCTGTGTAGATGCTAGGAAAGTTATTTCAAAATAACGGCTGTTATTTCGAAATAACTTTGCTGTGTAGACATACCCACAGAGAGGTTAATATCTACAAACTGAATAGAACTATATTATTCTTTGACATGAGTTGCTGCTAAGTGGAGTTTCCATTTTCCCTACTAGTCACTGGCAAAAACCTCAAAGGTACAGCATCCCAACAAAGACTACATCAAATATTTTACTTCTGGTATATACAGAGATCTGCTGCAGTGAGACTACAGGAACCTCTGTGTTGGAAAAAATGAAAATAGCAACTTAATCACTAGAGAAAGGCAGAAACTGAGAATGATTTTTTTTAAAGAAAACAGGTTTAGCTTTTTATTCAAACTGACACATGAAAATTTAGGTGTGGTATTCCCATTAATGCCAATGGGAATTATGACACTAATTCTCTGTGCACTGCTGTGGAAGTTTACTTAGCAGGGAGCTGGGATAAAGTGCAAGAATCTAAAATGAATGTAACAACAAACCTGATTAACTAGATTCAGTGTTAAAATGCATATCCCAAGTGACTCATCTAAGTACTTCATGGCCTTGAAGAACACAGTGAAGTGAAAGTGGACTCATCAGTGCTGGAATTAAGTAAACATGAAGAGGTGTACTTGATGCCTGACATTAAAGAAACGCATTTCATGGGGCTTTTATGATAAATTGAAAAAAAATCTAGCACCGGTAGGTGTCGGAATTGCTTACAGATATGGGCAAGACTATAAAGACAACTGGCCAGATTCTTCATTGATTTATACTCTATGCAACCTCATTTATGTCAGTGGAGTTGTACAGGATGTAAGACAGTGCAGAGTTTGGCCTAATGCTTATTGTCTCAGAAAGTAAACATAAAAGGAGATGTGGCCTAAACCAATGAATAGTAATGATTAAACATCCCTGCACTGGGGAGAAAGGGCACCGCAGTCTGAAGGTCCAATTCTCAGTTACACTAAGTTACTGTATGTGTTTAAGGGCCTAACATGAATGCAAACAGCCTCCCTGTTACCTCAAGGGGGACAAGGTAATGTTTCAAGGGAACTACAATAATGGTAGAGGGAAACAGAAGTGGAAAATCCCTTCTCAGAAGGGCAGACTCAATTTATTCCAGTATCTGTCACCCGGGCAATTAGCAATACTGTGAAAGCTTTGTTATCCAGCACTCACGGGGAATGGAGGTTGCCAGTTAATTGAATGTGCCGTCCTTCTCCAAAGGAGCAGGCAGATGAGCAGATCCAGCTCCCATCAACTCGAGGCAGGCTGAGGGAGAAGGAGGCACCTGTTGATGATGTCAGCCAGCAGTGCCGACTGTCAGAAGCCCCCCCAATGGCTGGAGGCATCAAGCTGTCCAGCTGAACATGTAGGAGTCATGCGCATGTGTGCCTGAAGACGTGGTGGTATTATGGCTGGGGGGCAATTCTGGTTAACAAAGTTTTCTGGTTAACATAGTGCTAAATGACAAAGCTTTCACTGTATATGGTTGCATCCCTCCCTCCCAGTGTGGAATAAAGAGAATACCTTTATTTGCACCCGATCAGTTTGTAAGTATACTTGAAATTAAGATACAGAAACTGGGTAAAACAAAGGGAAGAATCAGTGACTGGTAGCAGGAGCGTGAAGCTCAGTTCTGAAACAAATCCTTTCTTGGCTCCCAGGAAACAATAAACTATACCCCAATATGGAAACTCCTCTAATTGTTACTAGATACAAATAAAGTGTACAGCTGTGAGGCCCAAGACCTTAGATGGAGGCCCTGCCCACATTGGACACCAGGTGGGCAGGACCCTCTTCAGATAAGGTAGAATAACTGTCGATGGCATGGTGATAGAAGTCTTTCCTGACTCTCTCTATGGGAACAAATGGAGTTCTCCATGGACATGCTAGAGCATATCAAAGACCTGACTGCACACACCATCACTGAAACGGACAGCACTGCAGTCGATGTGCAGAGCCTTTCAGAGTCTATGGCAGGAAAATCCTGAGGTGATGGAACACTTAGGACTACCACTAGAAGGAAAAGCCAGTTCTAACCAATTCTTTTTCAGAGCCTCTGTGGCTGCCACAACCACTGGGAGGCTAAAGGTCATAGCTCACTGACTCCATTTTGGATTAGGCAAGTACCTGAATTTTAACACACAAATCATTAACTAGTAGGGCTGTCAATTGATGTGCATTAACGCCCGTGATTAATTCAGGGCAGGATTAACGCGTTAATTTTTTAACACGTTAATCACAGGCGTTCATGCTACGCTTCCTCTTTGAAACACCGCCAGCGCATTTCAAAGGGGCAGCGCATCAGGAGCCTAGGATCAGCTGGAATCCCCAGCTAAACCTGGGTTCCGTGCAGTGCTGCCCCTTTGAAGCGCCGCCCTAGTGCCTCAAAGGGGAAGTGCATTAGGAGCCTGGGATCAGTTGGAGTGCCCAGCTGATCCCCAGCTCCGCTTTGCACTGCCCCTTTGAAGTGCCGCTCCGGCGCTTCAAAGGGGCAGTGCTGCACGGAGCCCGGGGTCAGCTGGGAACTCCAGCTGATCCCAGGCTCCTCATGCACTGCCCACTTGAAGTGCTGGGGTAGCATTTCAAAGGGGCAGCCAAGGTAGCATTTCCAAGGGGACTCCAGCTGACCCCGGGCTCCCGTGGTGTTGCCTCTTGGAAACACCAGGGCGGCCTTTCCAAGGGGCAGCATTGCACTGACTCAGGGTCAGCTGGGGACTCCCAGGCTTGAAATGCCGTTGCTGTGTTTCAGAGCGGCAGCTGCACCGAGCCTGGGGTCATCTGAGGACTGCAGACGATCCTGGGCTTCCACAGCGCTGCCCCCTTGAAACATCACCACAGCGTGATTTTTTAAATTGTTTGACAGCCTAACAACTAACAACATTATAATATTTAAGTTATAATTAAATATTAATAACAGAATGTATCTTAACATATACCTGACACCCCAACACTTTCCCTTGTGTAAAGAGGCTCCCTGGTTGTCAGAGAAGTGGGATAAAGGTTCTATCCTAGTTTTCTTTCCACCCCACAGATGGTGTGGGGCAGAGGCATAGCCACAAGTGGGTTGCAGTCCACCCACTTAGATCCAGGCCCAGCAACCCCCAGTCTTGGCTCTGCTCCCACCTGGAGACTGGCCCCTTTCCACCTGATACTCCAGCTGGTCCTGGGGAGCAGGGTCAGGGGCTAGCTCTGCTCCACTTACCTGGTGTTCCTGCCAGGAAGCAGAGTTGGGGACTTGTAAGCTCCCCACCCTGAACCCACTCGCAAGCAGGAGTGCCAGGTAGGCAGGAGGAGCAGGGCAAGCCTCCGATCTTGCTTCATAGCAGGATGCACCAGATGGGCAGAGTGGGGCAAGCCCCCACATCTGATAGCCTTCCTGGAGCACTGGGTGGAGACATCAGAAGAAGCACTGGGTGGGGACATCCCATTAGAAGAAGAGGGCCAGGCAGAAGGCAGAGCAGGGCAATCCCTGACCCTCTCCCCACTGGGAACACTGATCAAAAGTGGGGGCAGGGCCTTGAGGCTGGAGCACTGGATCTGGACAAACCCCCACTCTCCAACCTTGCTCCACCCTGGGAGTACTGGGCAGAGCAGGGCAAGCTCCAGAGCCCAGACCCCACTTGGAATATGGGGAGGGGGAACAAGCTCTTGATCCACTTATCCAGCATGAGTGCCCCTCATGCAGAGCTGGGCAAGCCCCAAGCAGGTATTGTGAGGGACAACATATTTATGGATCCCACATTTTATAGGGTTCCTGGCCAGTGTCTATTCCAACTTCCCCCAAGACCATCTGGAGATTGGGACAGGTGGCCCTATCGCTGCTACCCCTCCATCATTGCTTACTCACCAAAAGTTGGGGCTCACCTACTTATGCCATCCTAACTATGCCACTGTTGTGGAGGTGGAGCCACTTCTATACTCTACTTCCCACAGTCTATAGGCAGCCATGGGAAGCAAATCAGAAATGAGAACAGCCATGAGACTGCTGCGTTTCACCAGACAGTCCCAATGGCTGCCCCAGAATATGGGGAATAAAGGCCCCTTTCTTACTTCAAGTGCAGGGACAGGGGAAATGAGAACCAGAAACTCATAACCTCCTGTAGACAATGTATTGCAATAGTGACTGCAAAATTCTATTGCCTGCAACAGTAGCTGGTGAAATGTGTGGAATACTGACTTCAGCCATGGGATAGGAGTATTAACTATTATACCTGTGAGCCATGTCAATGACAGCAGGACTGTCCCTAACTTGGTGTAACCTCCCATGGTCTCAGGCCCCACCCTAACACCATCCCTTCCCCAAGTCCCACCCCACGCCAGACCCCCAGGTAGTCCCCTAGGCCACACTGGGCCCTGCAGGTCCCATCAATAGGACTGGAGAGGTGGCTGTCTTGGGATCCCCCAAAGCACCTATGGACGGCATGTTTCTGGGGGCCAGGATCTAAAGTTCAGTCCATTACCAACGGTCCTGTATCACACTTCAAAGACCATTTACTGGGGGCAGATGCTACAATACTTACTCAGTCTGAATAATACTGAGTATTACAAATATTTCCAGTGGTGGGTCTACTGGCAGATAAATACTATTTACTTTTAGCAAGTAAAGACTGCAGAATCTACCCATAGAGCTTTGCTCAGGGTAGAAGACAAAGATCTCTGGTACATCTTTTGCTACAGAATTTCAGTGTTTGAAATAAAAAGAGACAGAGAAAGACAATCAAACCACTAGGGCCTTCTAACTGCTGTAGTTAGAAAATAGTCTAACAGATTTAAGGAGTGTCTGAATCAATGTTTCCTTTACAACCAACTGGAATGGGAAAGAAGTCCTGGATATGGTTATATAAATGCACTTCACTCAGGTTGCTTAGGCCTGCTTGATATTCAACTGTTAGATGGTGTTTCACCATTGTAACCAATTTGGCTGTTCTGAGGGTCACAAACTATATTAAACCTAAATGCAGGAATTATAAGATATGACCACCAATGTTTGCAGTTATTGTGGGAATGCACAATGCAGAAAAGTCAGACTGTTTTTAACTCCATTAAAAGTTTTAGACCCTGTCAGTGTAAATACACATGGATGGACAGAGGCTGCTCTTTTGTAGACCTGTAGATTAAGTTGGGGAGGGAGATGAGTCAGCAGGCTGCATGCCCTCCAGGAGTGAACTGTAAGACTGGTTCAACCTGTTTCTCCCCACTGTGTCAATGATAGAGTTAAAGAAAGGCTCCATAAGGAGTCTCTTTTGTATGTAAATTTACTCCAGTGGTTACTGGAATCTCTTGTGGCTGGACAGTGCTATGGGCTAAGAGCTGAAATCACTAGGTTTTGGCCCAGAGACAAATCCACCACAAACCAGCAGAAGATGTGATGAGCAGAGTGGTGGCGGTGAGGGGTGACGAATGGTCTACAGAGCAGCATCAGAGAACAGCAAGCAGGTGGATGGTAAGTGACCAGTGGAGTGGGTGAGATGCCTCCTGCCTACTCCCCCCACTCAGGATGGGAGATGAACTCTGCAGATGCACCTCTGAACACTGGTCTGCCCTGACCAAGGACAGCAACTATGGGCAGGATGCAGAGAAGGGTTGGACATATGAAGGAGACATTTACATTGCTGGACTTGAGAACTTGAGAGGAAAAGGACATTGCTCAACCTACTTGAGCTGGAACTTTTACTCCTGGTTTTGGTTATGAACTCTGTCTGTGGTGTTTCCCCAAATTAATGCCATGTTACTTCTCTCCCTTTTTATTAAAAGTTTCTTTTCCACACTCATACTCCGTGCTTGTGAATGGGGAAGCATTACCTCCCAAAGGCGCCCAGGAGTGTTGTGTGAATTTCCCAGGTTACTGGGCTGGGGCTTGAGCCAGTTCTGTGATGGATAGATGGAGAGGAACCCCTAGATATCGAATCTGGCTCTGGCCCTAGCCCTGGCATAGCTGCTACCTGGCAGAAGGGTTACACAAAGAATTGTATACAAAGTAGCTTATGCTTTCTAAATGTTATGTCCTGGTGCTGCTGCTTCTAATAAGTATGTTCTATAAGCTTTAATGCATTTTAAATAAAATAAGTATCACTTCCCTTGAGAAGGTTAAGTCTTTGCAAAGACTTTATAAAAATTTAAATCACTAATCTGTAAGGGTATGTCTACACAGCAAAGTTATTTCGAAATAACAGCCCTTATTTCGAAATAACTTTCCTAGCGTCTACACAGCCAAACCACTATTTCGAAATAAATCCTAATAAAGAGAGTTCATGAAAATACGTGTATTTTATTTGACATCAGGAAGGGGGGTTAGGGAGGGGTAAGTGGAAGGATGTGAGGGAGGAATGAGGCACAAACCCCCAGTAGGGCAGACCAGGGAGGCTCTTAGTGCTCCTCAGGGTGGAAGCTCTCCTGCAGGGCCTCCTGGATACTGACAGCCCCCTGATGGACCTCCTGGATGGCAGCCTGCAGAAAGTGCAGCCAGGCTTGCAGCAACGCATCCTAGAGAAGCACCAGAGTGCCCAGGGGCAGCTCTGGCTCCATGTTGCAGAGTGCTGTGGTGTCCCAAGTGAGGGCAACCAGAGCACGCAGAGACTAAATGCTTTGCTGTCCCTCATCGAGGTAGACAAGCAAGCAGGGAAAGCTGAGAACTGGCTGTCCAGGGGGGGGTTCCTTTAAGCACAGACCTCAGATAGCCTCAGGCAGCAGCCCCACAAAGTAAGTCCTGACCTGGTGCCCTGCTGGAACTGGTTCCGGCCAGGCTTAAATGCGATTCAGAGTCCACTCAGTGTGGATGCACTATTTAGAAATAGCAAAATGCTATTTCAAAATGCATTGTGTGTAGACGCGTTATTTCGAAATAAGATATTTCAAAATAACACTGTAGTGTAGATATACCCTAAGAGAACAGGATGACTGTGTAGTTTGTTTGAATAGCTGTTTCAGCTGCATTGCGTATAAAACTGAAAAATTATGTTTTGCACACCATGCAGGCATTTCTGGAACTCCAGGATTCTGTGCGTTTGAGCTAAAGTGAACCAGCCTGTTCTGTAATGAATGTATTGTGGTCTAGACTAGAAGAGCATCCTATTAAAAGAGGAATTTTATTTGAAGGTTGTAGTCTTAACCATGTAGCAGGGTAAATGACTACTTATCTGTGCTTGAAAGTTACGAAGCATTTTCTGGCACCATGGTTATTTTAATCACTGGATTAATACAGCACCACGACCTTCTTATATTACATATTGATATAGCCTATAACTGTAGAATTATAAAATATTCTCTTGAGCAGTGTGCACAGCTTGTGTAAAATGGCCCTAAGGCTGGAGTAACCATCTTGAGGAGTATAATACCAGGGCAAGGAGGATACTCCAATGATATATAGTCATCACACAGGCTTCTTGTGATACATACACTTCCTGCTGCTGACTAACAGAAATAAAAAGGTAGGGGTGACCAGAGGAAAGGGAAAAGAAGCATAAAATAGGGGCAATATGGCCATCTAGTTGTAGTTTCAGCCCCTTGGAGCTGTTAGCAACTGCTGTAAATTAAAGCAACTCCAAAATGACTCTGCCCACCCTCACACAGACTGGCACCAGAATCAAAGGAAAAATGACTATTTGGACAATTGAGCTACTAAAGCAAAGGTATGAAATGTTGTAGCGGTGTCAGTCCTAGGATACTAGAAGGGCCAGAATGGCTGAGATCTTCTGTTGCACTAACTTCTGCTGGTGAGAGAGGCAAGCATTTAAACTACATAGAATACTCTTGGGACCCAAGCTAAAGCTGTGTGTAGCTCAAAAGCTTGTCACTCTCACCAGCAGAAGTTGAACCATCAAAGAAGCAGAAGAAACAGGCAGGGGAACCCTTATACAAATATTGGCCAGAGCTATGCCAGTTTCCATCATCTAAGAAGGATCTAGCCTGTTACTGAGACAAACACGTTGGCCAAGATAGTTAAGGTTATAAATACATATAACTTATTTAATGAAAATCCTTATGAGTGTAGTAGTTTGGAAAGCCATAATTGAAGTTCCACAATCGTTTACTTATAGCCAGCATCCCTGCAATCCTTGTCTCATACCTGTACATACCTGCAGCTGTGAGTGTACACGCGGGATATGATTACTGTCTTATGGGGCAATTTCCTTGTATGTTTGGAAGAAGGTGAGGGTATAAGATAGACTAACTCAAATCTTCAGTATCAGAATCATCTCAGGTGGATACATGAGGTATATTAGCTATGATGCACTTTGGAGTCGGATAAGTGTTCATATTGGAACACTGCAGCTGAGCTAGCAAATTCTTATTTGTTCTGTGGTAGTGTGATGGGGACCAGTCATGGATCAGGACCCAGTTACCGTAGGCACCATACCAACACAGAATAAAAACATGGTCCCTTTCCAAGAAGTTCTTCTGGGCTACGTCTAGACTGGCATGATTTTGCGGAAATACTTTTAACGGAAAAGTTTTTCCGTTAAAAGTATTTCCGCAAAAGCGCATCTAGATTGGCACGGATGCTTTTGCGCAAAAAGTGCTTTTGCGCAAAAGCATCCATGGCCAGTCTAGACGCGATTTTGCGCAAGAAAGCTCTGGTGGCCATTTTCACCATCGGGGCTTTTGTGCGCAAAACAGTTCTTCACTGTCTACACTGGCCCTCTTGCGCAAGTATTCTTGCGCAAGAGGGCTTTTTCCCGAGCGTGAGCGTGAAAGTATTTGCGCAAGAAGCACTGATTTTGTACATTACAAAGTCAGTGCTCTTGCGCAAATTCAAGCAGCCAGTGTAGACAGCTGGCAAGTTTTTGCGCAAAAGCGCCTGCTTTTTGCGCAAAATCTTGCCAGTCTAGATGCAGCCCTGCTGTTTATAAAGGATAAATGAAAGAAGAGGTCACTAAGAGCATGTCTACACTAGGAAATCATTTTGAAATATTATTTTGAAATAACTCCCAAAATAACTGTTTTAAAATAAGCATTATTCCTTATGACAAGCAGGAGTTATTTCAAAATAACGGGCTTGGTAGTGTGGATGCTCCACTTATTATTTCGAAAAAAGGGGAGTTATTTTGAAACAACTCTAGTGTAAACCAGGGCTAAATTCTTGTTGTAAGCTAAATAGTCTGTTGAACTGGATTTCTCTGGTTTTACTTTGTGATGAAGGGGCCATTCCTGTTCCCATTGCAGGAAATCAGATTTGCCACCGACTTCAATGGTAACAGGATTGGACCCAAAAAAATCTAAATTACATTTTGCTAGTGTTTAAAGATAATGCCTTGCACTGAAACAGATTATTCTGATTGGGAGAGTTCATTAAATCCCCTCAGTGAGTCCCACCTCCCATGGTTGCATTCAAAGTTGTATTTAGGAGAAGGGTTGCAGTGCCACATTGTTTAGTACAGAAAGGCTCTGTAAAAAGATTTCTGTTTCTGTAATCCTTCCTCTTGGTATAGCTGTTAAAGGCACTGCAGATAGATGGCAATCCTATGGACTATTCCTGTAGAAGTAGCCTTCCCTGTTAAAGAACCAGAAGTTAAGTGGGTGGTGAAAATAATGGACTATTAGATAATCAGAGCAAAGGAAATTATTTTACTTTTTATTCAAGTATAATAATCACCTACAGGTTAGCAAACTGTTTCCTTTTATGTCAGGCACTAACTATGCATTTGAGCTAAGTCAGTTTTTCAGATGTAATTAAAAGCTTTAGAAACAAGAGCTTTGGAACTGTTTTACTTTGTCAACACAACAGCCCATAATGCAGAAGCAGCAGGAAGCATTGTACAAGAGATGTAGCAACAAAGAAAACTCAGTTGCCTTTGGAGAAATGTGGCTAGATTCCCCACATGGTGTTCAGAATTAAACTCCAAGCACATTTCTTTTTAATGTGACTAATGGAGCATTCTTTAAACTTGCTTCATGAACTGGTGAAGAACTAGGAAGTAATAATATTAATTAGTGAATAATGCACATACTACTTGGCTGTGGCCATGATAAATCAAAGGCAACTTTTGCAAGAATGAGCTAAAATAGATAGTGTGTGCTACTCAAGGTGAGTTGATGAGAAGTAAAGAGCAATCTGACTCTTCAAACAGGATTCTGTTGAATTGTCTCTTGCTCCTCCCAATTGCATTATTAGAATTCTCATTATTAGAATTGGAAACAACAAAGCTAGCTAAACATTGTCACTGGTAGCTTCCTGCCAGCCTCTCTAGATGCCCACTTTTACCATGACAATAGCATTGTCTCTATTACTCTCAGCTTTTCCGTCTGTCTCTGTGCTTTCTCTTGAATTTGATACTCACTGTCACTTAATAATAATAAAGCTGTCAGTAGTATAAACATCTGATATTTTAATATGGGATTGTGACCAGCCAGGTCTGTCTGCTGTATTGTCTTTACCCTGACCCCTTCAGAATGTCCCGAACATCCCCTCACTTCCCCTTAGTCTTGTCTTGGAGTCGCTGCTCTAGCAAGCCTACCTATATCTTTAACTGCGCCAGGTCTCCACCCGTATCTGGGGGGTGGAGGGGGTGCACTATCTCCCTCTCAAATCGCCGGCTACTCCCGCCTCCGAGGGAGAGGGGAGAGAGGGGCACCTGGGCCCGCCCTCACTCATGGGCCCCAGCCCAGGGCCCTAAGGACGTGGACCTTCAGTGGTCCGGTCCGGCTGACGGGGTGTCCCTGCCAAAACCCGTCAGCCCGCGGGCACAATGCTGCCTTGCCCTGGGCTGCTTCCTCTCCCCCACTGGTCGTGCCGCCCCTGCCCGGGGCCTACCTGGACTTCCTGCAGCTCGGTCGCCTTGCTTTGCCTCCGGGCTCTGGTCCCCATTACTCCACGGGGGGGTCCCGCTGGTGCACGCCCACCTCCACACACACCACACAAACACACACCTCCCTCCTTTGGTGCTGGGCGGCGTTTAAACCTCCCGCCACCCTCGGCGTCTGATGTGCCGCTGCTCTGACGTCACGTGCATGGCTCCGCCTACCCCGTTGCGTCCGGGCTGCATTTTGGCCACCATGCCGGGGGTGCAAGGCGTCCTGCGGCCCGTGAGCACTCGGCACAATGCCGGTACCTTGCCCCCCGCGCCGTAAACAGGGCGCTCACAGCGGGTGCTACCGTGCGGTGCTTTGGCACCCCGTCACAGGGATCGAGAGAAATGACTAGAGTAAAGTGGATGACATATTCTAATAGCCAAACCATTTATTAAAGGAAACTGAAAATTGCCATTTCTATTAAACAGATGGTTCAAAGCAGGAACTGCAACTGTAAAAGTGACAGATTCAATTTTAGATTCTAATAGTTTTGCTTTAAGAATGACTTTGTTAAAGGTCCCATATTGCATGTTAAGGACCTGAGATGGTACCCATAGGAGATAATCAAAAGGCTCCTACTGATATCAATAGCTTTAGGTCAAGCCCTCAGTCAAATTATATTATCAAATGGCCTTAATATACAAAGAAACTGCTCCAAAAGAGTCCAGTCCAGTGCTCAATGCGAAGCACCCCTCAAGAACCAAATTTAGCAGATACTCACTTGCACAGCATCAAGTAGCATCCTGGCATGCTTCACATCCCTTGTTTCAGGAATATTTTCTGGACTTGAATTTGCTGGAAAGTGGAGCTCACTGGTCTATTTCCTCAGGGAATGGATTGCCTTTCCCTTGAGTATGCCTAAGACTGAAATAAACAGCAGATTGGTGGATGCCCTATACATCTGAGGGTCCAGGAGCACAAATAATAAAGAGGCACAGAAGGGGCTGGCTTTACATAAAGCAGAGGTCAGCACTTTCTAAAAAAGGAGTTACCTTTAAGATGCCTCAAGTTGGTTACTCAGAAAATGAGGCATTCAAAACCACTAGTCACTTTCAGAACTTCAGATCAGCAATCTCATTAGTTGTAACACTATTTGAAAACATTTTGCATACTATGGGAGAGACAACAAAGGCTTTCTTCAGAATCAAACCAATAGAAAAGTAAGACAGATATGTATTGCCATCACTAGGTAAATTTTATTCACAGTTTTATAGCCATTTGATGAGTTTCCTTTGTAATCCAAAGAGATAAGGGCATCAATACAATACTAACATTACATGAAAATGAAAGCCAATGAATTTTTAATGCATAATTAACTCATTTTTACAAGGTAAAATTGAAGCCAACAGCTTAGTAGGATTAAAAAAAAGCAGTTAGACATTCAAATGGCTTTGAAAACAACCAAAGAGACGTTAGAAGAGCTGAAGGTTTTGTTTGTTTGTTTAAAAGAATGGTGATAAATCCTCATGCACCAGGGCATAAGCCAACCACTGTCTCAGAGGGATTTTGAGGAAGTTTCCTTTGTGGGCAGGCCAGGTTATTACATGAGTCCATTACAGTTTCCTTTGAAGGATCTGGTAATTTGACCACAGTCAGACAGGCTACTACAATTTAGATAGATCACTAGTCTGACCCAGTCTGGCACTCCCCTATATTTCTTTGACAGAAAACTATACTACATAATAAGCCACCTATTTAAAAGTCAGTTTGGGGAGATTTTAAAAAAATATTTCCAACTTTTGGCAGTTTGGAAACCTAATGAATAACAGACCTCTGAGGTAATTACATTCAGGCCTAGATTAACCAATGTGCACTTGATGCACTTGGACAGGGTCCCTGTCTGAGCGGAACCCCCAATCACTGAGGGGGAATACAAAAACAAAACAAGCAAAACACCTCCACACACACAAAATAACCCAAGGCTAGAAAGGGGGTGGTGTGGGGTGTCCTATAGGGGTAGGCACCACCAGCATGCTATGGTTGGAGCCAGAGAGGGGAGATAGGAGAGGAGCTACTGACAGTTGCGTGTGCGCTGAGCTCACTCTTCAACCCTCCTCTCCAACTTCCTAGATATCCCACCTCCTGGAGACAGTGCTCACCTCCAGGGCCTTTCACCCCTCAGGGCAGGGAAGGTGTGGGACTTCAAACTGCCATAGTGCATGGGCCATAGAATTCTTCTATCTGGTACTGATTATACTGATATAATGGGACTGCACTCACCTCTCACAAGTGCTACCTAGCCAAGTGTGTATGCCAGCACTCTTTGTTTATGGTGGCTTTTGGGGGACTCAATCCTCTAGCCAAGTCACACAGTCTGTGTGCAAAATAAAACAAACCCCTTCTGAGGTACAATTCCAACATGGCCTCTCTCTTGAAGCTCTCTTTTATGTCTCCCAATTTGTTCTTACTCTGGAATAGACTGGTACCCCCAAGGATTCCTTCCTGGAGGCAGTGTCTTTGCCCTCTCAGGGCCCTTCTGGTTCCAGCCCTTTGTCTGGGTCACTATAGTCCAGTCCCCTTCCTGGGATGCCTCAGTATCCAGGCCATCTGTCCCAGTGGCTAATGTGGGATCGGGGAGGCACTCAGTCCCATCCTCTACTCCTGACCCCAGCCCAGGAATCCAGTAGATAGCCACTGTCTGCTATGTCCATTCCACTACTGCTCTAATTCCCTGGGTCACTTCCCTGTGGCCTCAAGTTGTCTTTGCCTTTATCTCAGGACTCTCTTTTTTGCCGTGAGCTTGCCACACTGAATTGTCTGCTGCACTGGTACTCTTCCAGTCAGCCACTTAATCTTCACTTTTTAAGTTCCACACAGCAACCAACTGCTGCTATGTTCTGCAGCTACTTTTACAGGAGGCCCCCATTTTACAACAGTCCGATTTATGACCCCCCTGCACTTACGACCTTTTACGTAAGTGCAGAAGGGGCAGAAATCCCCCGACTTACATCCTCGGCCCTGCATTTACGATGGTGTATGACACCTCTCGTAAATGTGGGCTCGAGTTACGACGCCCCCAACTTGCGACGCTGTCCCCAGAGCCTATCACATCGCAAGTCAGGGGCAGCCTGTATATGGCTTTCCTGGCCCCTGATTGGCTGCTTCCCCTGCAGCCACTCTAGCCTGCTTGGAGGACCTCTCCACTGCTCTTTTTCTGGGTCAGGGTATGGCAGGACCATGAGGTCTCTAG
This sequence comes from Rafetus swinhoei, assembly GCA_019425775.1. Taxonomy (NCBI): domain Eukaryota; kingdom Metazoa; phylum Chordata; order Testudines; family Trionychidae; genus Rafetus; species Rafetus swinhoei. The sequence continues at coordinate 43,627,774 of CM033437.1, read as the reverse complement.
CACAGGGCCTTAGGGCCCAGTCCACCCCATCCCAACTAGATACAGCTATAACCAGATGTTAAAGCAGCCTGGTGGTTTTCTAGGATTTTTCTCCTTGGCCCATTCCTTTTACTGTTTCATTAATTCTCCTTGGTCCAGTCTTGTGATATAGGGTTGCCAGGTGTCTGGTTTTCTACCGGACAGTCTAGTATTTGCACACTCTGTCTGGTAGAAAAATTCAGAAAATACAGGACATGTGCAATGTCCGGTATTTTCTGAATTTCTGGCTGGGCGCCGGACGGAAGCCTGGTGGGGGCCGGGGAGCGACTGGAAGGTGGGGCCACGATTGGCGCTGGGAGCCCTGTGATCGTGTGCAAAAGCCGGGCAGGGCGGGGGCACTGGTTGGGACTCCCAGCCACTCCCCCCGCCCGGCTTCTGCACACAACCAGAGGCTCCCAGCACCAGTCGCGGCCCCGCCTTCCAGCTGGGAGCCTCTGGTTGCGTGCAGAAGCCGGGCGGGGGAAGTGGCTCCCAGCCACTCCCCCCAACCCCGCCCGGCTTCTACTAGCAACTAGAGGGAGGGCTTGCCAGGAGCATGGCCTGTTGGACTCCGGCTGCGGCCAGTGGTTCCCCCGCCAGCTCTGCTTCCCGCCCCCTTCCTCCAGCCACCCCATCTCCAGTCCAGCCCCCAGCCCCGATCTCCTCCCAGCTCTGCTTCCTGCCCCCTTCCTCCCAGCCAGCCCCGCCCCCCTCCCAGCCGGTCCCTCTCCCCCCGCCCACGATCAGGTGTGTCTGGGTTTTTTGGGGGGTCTACCTGGTAACCCTACTTGTGAAGTACTCAGCATCTCATATAGATACCTAAGAATCAGGCTATGTTGATTTGGCTTTTCCTTTTCCTCCTTTATTTCACTTTTATGAAGTTTGAACATAAGCATCTGAATGTTTCTCAAAGCAATATCTTAACAAGATTGAATTATTGCTCTGGTTTTCATTGTTCCTTGAATGCCTTCTGACAGTCAAAGAATCATGGCAGAATATATGACTCAGGCAACACCATCAGACCTACTCATATCCTACCTAACTCATGCCCTATTATCCTGATCATGTGCTTTAATATTAGCAGTGATGGTGTTACTTTGATTCTACCCGCAAAAGGTAGCACATTAGATTTGGAATTGTTTTGAGGATATTCACTAAAAATGTCTGCTTTCATCTTATGAAGTCCTCAGGCTGAAACTTGAGTTAACTCAGCAACATTTGGAGGAGATATTTGTCCATGGGCTTGTCTCTTTCATCAGAGGAAGTTTCTGCACAATAGAGGAGAGGAGTGTCCAAGCCATAGTTTAAATATCTGGCTTTAATGCATGAACTGCAATGACTTTAGTCACTTAAATGAGTTGTGAAAGGAATTTAATAACATTGGAAAACTTAGCATCAGTGCTGTGCAGTTCAAAACACAATTATATTAATGTATTCAATATTTAGTGATAATTCCCAGCATGATATTGTGGAATGCATGGATTTATTGTGTAGTTGCATCAAAACATTTGGGATCTGCTGACAAAGTCTAGATGTGGACAAAGCAAGCCTTTCAACAAAGCTAGACAGCAGCATAGTAGGTCTTCCAGGGACACTGATTTAATCAGTTTCTGCTAAATAATATAGTAATATCATAAAAGGATAAAGTACTATTAAAATGATGTCTGTAATTATAGAAGCTAATTAAACCTGAATAACAAATCATATTATTCTTGACATGCTTTGTGAAGTCTACATTGCATTTACTGGAGGTAATTTTCCCATTCTTTCCTTGATCTGAGGAAAGGTCTCTTTCAAATTGCAGGATGGTTAACCTGAAAGGAAAAAGATCAAAGGATAACTTTTAATTAGTTTAAAAGGACATGGGAATAACCTGAAGCCTGTTGCTCTTCTTCCATAGCCTTTTTTAACTAATAATTAATTTTAGGACTTGTGGGGGCTAGTTTCCCACTGATGTGTGCAGGTATCTCCACTTTGCAGTAAGAGACATTACCAATTATGTCCATCCTCAAGAGAACACACTCCCGTATTGAACAGTTCTATTGATTGGGTTACCCACTAACTGGATGACTGTCCTCTCATTTACAATGGTGCTCATCAGCAGTAACTCCATTTAAGTCAATGGAATTATGCTGTTATAAAGCCAAGGAAAGTCAGAGGAGGATTGAGCCCAACACCAATGTAATAGTCATTTCTTTCAGGTATTATGTGCCTAGTCCATAGGTCTGGCTGAGCTGCAGTCTGGAAGGGGCAGAAGTAAAGGTGACTGTATAGCCCCTTCCCAGTGCTAGAGTCTACTAGAGGCTGATTCAGCACGTGGTATAAGTTGGAGCAGCCTTAGGACTGGACTAATTCATGCCGACTTATAATAGTCTGTTAGGAATCATTATGCCAAATGGGGATCAGCTACAGTTCAGTAGTACTCCTCCCCTGGAAAACTAAGTTATGCTTTTCTTTTCTTCCTGGTCGTGTATGGGGTTTATGATAATGAGGCAGGAATGTGGGGAGTGGGATAGAGCTGGAGGAAGGGGGGCCAACAGACTTGCCAGGCCCCTGGGCAAGGCTGGGGGGGGCACATCTACACACCCCCAGAAGGGGCAGGGCCTTAGGCATAAGGGGCAAAGCTGGGGGGGCTAGCCTCACCCAGGCAGCCCACAGTGTTGTTCTGAGCACACCGTGTGGGGCTCTGATGTTGAGTTAAAAGGCCCATGGCTCTGGCCACTGCCGCAACAGAAACTGGGAGCCCTGGGCCCTTTTGAGTCACCGGCTCCAGGGCAGTTGTCTCCTTTCTCTCCCCCGCCCCATTCCCCCACCTGCCCTGTCTGCAGACCTGGCTGGAGGAATCCTCACTCAGGGAATCCCCAACTGCCTGTTACCAGTGCAAAACTGCCACAGCAAGGAAAGGCTCTGGCCCTATATGTGGGCTACTAATTTTATTTCTATTCCCTGACCATATTCCCTAGAGACCTCTAAACAAACTGTAGCTGGATCACTGGAGTCCTCACTTTCAGCTCTTTTACCTCAATAACCCCTCTTCCTTCCTTCCTTCCTTCCTTCCTTCCCGTTTAGCAGTGGAACTTGAGACTGACTGGAAAATGGGCAATCACTTACTGATGCAATTATCTCAAGAGGATGATGACATTACATTTTGTTTTCTGGATTAAGTATGAAGGATTTGCTCTTCCATGTCAGTGACTATATTAAGTGCAGTAACAGCAAGTCTGCTGAGTTAATAGTTGTTCCAGTGTCCCCCTCTCAGTCAGTGCTATATTGGATGCCCAAACAGCTCTTTACAAAACAAGAGACGTTGAGGGTATCCGGGGAGACACAAATGCTTTGGTTTGTATTTAATTTTCTACATGATGCAGTTGGGTAAAAGTTAACTGTTAAAAACCATTTGTTAATGTATTAAAAAGGAATGTTAAATGGATGACCTCGTAGTTCCAAAAGGTGATATGCTTTATTCCTCTACTAGATATGAGCCAAATTCTGTTCTGTGATGTATGTGTAGCTTTTGAAGTACAGTAGAACCTCAGAGTTAGGAACTCATCAGGAATGGATGTTCGTAACACTGAACAAAATGTTATGGTTCTTCTTTCAAAAGTTTACAACTACACATTGATTTAATACAGCTTTTAAACTTTACTATGAAGAAGAAAAATGTTTCTTTTAACCATTTTAATTTCAAAGAAACAAGCACAGAAACAGTTTCCTTACTTTGTCAATTTTCTAAGAAATGTTCTCTGTACTTCTAGTAGTTTGATTAACACAGTGCTGTAATGTATTTGATTTTTTGGTGTTTTTTTGTTTTGTTTTATTTTGTTTTGGTATCTGCTGCCTGATTGCATACTTCCAGCTCCAAATGAGGTGTGCACCTGACTTATCAGTACGTAACTCTGATGCTCATTACTTTGAGGTTCTACTGTACATATGTGAAGTAGTATAGCCATCAGTGGACTAGGATTCAGGAGACCTAGGTTAAATTCCCAGCTCTCACTCTGACTGGCTACATGACTTTGTACAAGTTTTCCCTTTCACCCTCTCAGTGCCACTATAATACTAACAAATATATTTAATAAGCCAGTTTTCTATTGCAGTTTATCTTTTATTGCACTGGCGGCATGTAGTTTCCACCTTTCATACCAAATGAAATATTCATTTAAAGTGAGATAAAGTAATTGTATACATTTTGGTTGGGTGCATAGGAATCTCTCTGCTTTTATCTTGTAATCTTTACTGGAATCTGAGGCTATGTCTATACTGTACCCGTTTTGTGCAAGAATATGCAAATGAGGCTAAGCATGGAATATTGCGAAGCCTCATTTGCCAATTAATGAGCGCCCGCTTTTTACACAAGAGGCTTTTGAGCAAGAGCCATTCTTCCTCATTTTTTTCCGGAAAAACGGCTCTTGCGCAAGAGGAGGGTTTTGCGCAAAAAGGAGCTGTGTAGACAGCTTCTTTTTGCGCAAAAGCCTCTTGTGCAAAAAGCGGGCACTCATTAATTATGCAAATGAGGCTTGGCGATATTCCATGCTTAGCCTCATTTGCATATTTCTTGTGCAAAACGGGTGCAGTATAGACATAGCCTGAGTGTTGTTAGTAGGTCTGCTTCTTTCATTGGAGGGGTGGGCAATCATTGGCCTGGGGGCTGGATGTGATTCACCAGGATTAGTCCCTGGTAGGCTGCTGAATGCTTTATTTACCTGTGTGTCCAAAGGTATGGCTGTTGGCAGCTCCCACTGGCTGCAGTTTGCCATTCCTGGCCAGTAGGAGTTGCGGGAAGCAGTTGCCTGGCCCACAGCACTTCTCGCAGTTCCCATTGGCCAGCAATAGCGAAGTGCAGCCAATGGGATTTGCATGCGTCCATACCTACAGGTATGCGGGTAAATAAATGATCTGACCACCCAGTAGGGGCACACCCTGGTGAACCATCTCTGGCCCATGTATTGCTTATTGCCCACCTCTGTCTTCTAGGGACTCAGTTAAATGAGCACCATTGCAATTTCTAATGCTGATTAGTTTGTTAAGGCTTCTCCAGTATGATGAAAATACAGAAAGGTCCTAGGATGGAGTAGATCAGAATAGCTCCAGTGAAATAAATGCAATTAAATTTATTTACACTGGCTGAGGATCTGGTCACTAAAAAAAGTGTTTATTACTATTAATAAATCTCTCATCTAATGTAGGTACTAGTGAAACAATGTACATGGCTACTATTCATATTTAAGCATAATTATATTATTATTACATTTAACTTTGAGTGCTTTTGCTAAATCCTGTAGTGGGAGCCCTAAGGCCTTTGCTAGCATACGTCTAATAATCATCCTTAAGAAAAAGCCTTCAGAAATGGAACTACATTTTATTTAAAAAATTTTCTCCAGGCTAACCAGACTTTGATAAACTAAAATGAACATGCAGATTAAATGCAAACTAATTGTTTCTGAATTAATTTAGATTAACACAAAACATTTTCTGCTCATGTAGCATTAAGGCCACGATATAAAACAAGAACAAAAAGAACACCTGGTTAAGGATGAAAACATAACCTTAAGAACAATTAACTGATGTTTGTACAGTGCTTTGAAGATGCCAGATATTCAGCATTATTAAATTATTATTACTGCAATGCCATCATCTTGCACCAAATTTGCCCTCTGACGTATGGACCTGATTTTTCATTTTTTCACACTGATATAAAATTAGTGTAGTTCCACTGCCTAAACTGAAGTTATCCTTGATTTACACCCATGTACACCCAGGTCCCCCTCTGCATCATCCATCAAACAATGTATCAAACTCTTTCTCCCTTACATTATAGAAAGATCTATTTTCCCTATATTTCTAGAGCAAAAATCTGGTCTTTGTTCCATGCATGCAATGTTCACTGATGTGAACATGAGAATTTAGCATAAGATATGTGCTGCCACCGTGATACAATATGAAACTTTGTATTTCATAGTAAAATACAATTATTGGATTAAGATATGGTAGTTATTTTTACTGTTATTTATTCACTAAGCAGAATGGAATACAGCCACTATTGAGTACAGGGCAGGTACTAAACCTGTGTGTCTCTTATGTCCCACTTATGCTCTACAGGAATTTAAAAGTTGCATGGTTTTCTGGGTTTTTTTGCTCTGGCAATCTGCATGGGGTGAATTTCTTGCCATGACTATATGCTCCAGCCCACGGACTTGTCATATTGAATTGTTTCTGTATATGTCAAGAGGACTGACACTTATATGCAAAAAAACCTCATTGTTTCTATCCCCATATGCCTGTATATTAGAAAGCAACTCTTTTGACTGTACTGTTTCTGATTCTTTTTATTAACTATTTATCTCTAAAAATAAATTGTGTGTATTGCAAAATGGAGCAAGAATTCCACTGCAAAGTAAAAATAGTTATTAACATTAGTTTTACCCTTTTTTGTGTGTGTGTCCTTGAGTGTAAAAATTGCTCAGTGAAGTAAGCCCTGCACTTGCATGGAGCTCTACTGATGGCAGTGAGCTCTGTCAGTAGGCAGGAGCTCCACTGAAGTCAATAAGATCCATCTGATGTAGGAATCTGCTTGCCTTTGTCTGCTAAGCTAAAGAACAAAGCAAACTTGAGGGTTGAAGTAGGGAGGGAAGTGTACCCTTCAAAAGCTTGGTCTTGTTCCCAGTGAAGCCAAAAGCAAATTCTCACTAACTTCAATGAGATCAGGATCAATTTTTTCAGCTTCCTTCTTGAGACCAGTGAGTTGGCTAGTTTCTAATATGTGCCATATATATTTTTAAATCACTCTAATTTCTTAATGAGAATATTGTGTTGAATCAAGTCGTATATCTTTCAGAATTCAAAGGACAAGGCTACTCTTATTTTTTAAACTGCCTAGTTTAGAGGAGAAGAGGAAACAGAAATAGCTTTTAAAATATATAAAACAAATGGAAAAGAGGAAATAAAAATCTTAAATGAGCCAAAATGTTCCATAGAATCTCTATGAATAGTAATTCCATGCTCCAATAATAAGAATATAGTAGTAGGGTCGACCACCTGATCAGGATAGTGATAATGACTATGAAATGCTAAGGGAGATTGGAGAAGCTATCAAAATAAAAAACTCAATAATAGTGGGGGATTTCAACTATCCCCATATTGACTGGGTACACGTCACCTCGGGACAGGATGCAGAGATAAAATTTGTTGATACCTTAAATGACTGCTTCTTGGAGCAGCTGGTTCTTGAACCCACAAGAGGAGAGGCTATTCTTAATTTAGTCCTAAGTTCAGGATCTAGTTCAAGAGGTAAGTATAACTGGACCACTTGGAAATAGTGACCATAACGTAATAAAATTTAACATCCCTGTGGTGGGAAAAAAACCCAACACTGTAGCATTTAATTTCAGAAAGGGGAACTACACAAAAATGAGGAAGTTTGTTAAATAGAAATTAAAAGGTACAGTGACAAAAGTAAAATCTCTGCAAGCTGAATGGAAACTTTTCAAAGACACCATAATAGAAGACCAACTTAAATGTATACCCCAAATTAAAAAACACAGTAAGAAAACCAAAAAAGTGCCATTGTTGCTTAACAACCAAATAAAAGAAGCAGTGACAGTGATAAAAAGACACCTTTTAAAAAGTGGAAGTCAAATCCTAGTGAAGAAAACAGAAAGGAGCATCAACGTTGCCAAATTAAGTCTAAAAATATTATAAGAAAAGCCAAAAAGGAATTTGAAGAACAGTTAGCCAAAAACTCAAAAAGTAATAGCAAAATGTTTTTTAAGTACATCAGAAGCAGGAAGCCTGCTAAAAAACCAGTGGGGCCCTTAGACGATCGAGATGCTAAAGAAGCACTCAAAGATGATAAAGTAATTGCAGAGAAGCTAAATGAATTGTTTGCTTCAGTCGTCAAAGCTGAGGTATTGGGGAGATTCCCAAACCTGAGACATTCTTTTTAGGTGACAAATCTGAGGAACTGTCCCAAATTGAGGTGTCATTAGAGGAGGTTTTGGAACAAATTGAAAAACTTAACAGTAACAAGTCACCGGGACCAGGTGGCATTCACTCAAGAGCTCTGAAAGAACTCAAATGTGAATTTGCGGAACGTTAACTGTGGTTTGTAACCTATCCTTTAAATCAGCTTCTGTACCTAAGGACTGGAAGATAGCTAACACGATGCCAATATTTAAAAAGGGCTCTAGAGGTGATCCTGGCAATTACAGACCAGTAAGTCTAACGTCAGTACCTGGCAAATTAGTTGAAACTATGGTAAAGAATAAAATTGTCAGACACATAGATGAACATAATTTGTTGGGGGAAAGTCAACATGGCTTCTGTAAAGGAAAATCATGCCTTACTAATCTATTAGAGTTCTTTGAGGGGGTTAACAAACATGCAGACAAGGGGGATCCAGTAGATATAGTATACTTAGATTTTCAGAAAGCCTTTGATAAAGTCCCTCACCAAAGGCTCTTAAGTAAGATAAGTTATCATAGGATAAGAGGGAAGGTCCTTTCATGGACTGTTAACTGGTTAAAAGACAGGAAACAAAGGGTAGGAATAAATGGTAAGTTTTCTGAGTGGAGAGAGGTAACTAGTGGGGTCCCCGAAGGGTCTGTCTGGGACCAATCCTATTCAACTTATTTATAAATGATCTAGAGAAAGGGGTAAACAGTGAGATGGCAAAAATTGTAGATGATACCAAACTGCTCAAGATAGTTAAGACCAAAGCAGACTGTGAAGAGCTTCAAAAAGATCTCACCAAACTAAGCGATTGGGCAACAAAATGGCACATGAAATGTAATATTGATAAATGTAAAGTAATGCATATTGGAAAAAATAATCCTAACTATACATACAATAAGATGAGGACTAATTTGGCTACAACTACTCAAGACAGAGATCTTGGAGTCATTGTGGATAATGCTCTGAAAATATCCACTGAATATGCAGCAGCAGTCAAAAAAAGCTAACAAAGTGTTGGGAATATTTAGGAAAGAGATAGGGTATGTCTACACTACAGCGTTATTTCGAAATATCTTAATTCGAAATAGTTAATTCGAAATAAGTTATTTCGAAATAACGTGTCTATACACAAAATGCAATTCCAAATAGCTTTTTGCTAAATCGAAATAGCACATCCACACTGATTACACGCTGAATCGCATTTAAGACCAGCTGAAACCGGTTCTGGCAGGGCATCAGGTCAGTAGTTGCTTTGTGCGGCTGCTGTCTGAGGCATCTGAGGCTTGTGCTTAAAGGGACACCCCCTGGACAGCCGGTGCTCAGCTTTCCCTGCTTGCTTGCCTACCTTGCTGAGGGACAGCAAAGCATTTTTCTCTCTGCCTGCTTGGTTGCCCTCACTCGGGACACCACAGCACTCGGCACCATGGAGCCAGAGCTGCCCCTGGGCACTCTGGTGCTTCTTTTGGATCTTTTGCTGCAAGCCTGGCAGCAAGTGCTGGAGACTGCCTGGCACCATCTGCGGCAGCCCAACCCCCAGGTCCTCTTCCGGACCCCCCTGGGGGCCGTGGAGGAACAGTACCCGGATGCCAGCGTGCCCCGCCACATCTGGCGCCTGGACTCCAGCAGCGACTGGTGGGACCACATCGTCCTGGAGCGCTGGGAAGACCAACAGTGGACCCAGAACTTCAGGATGAAGACGGACACCTTCCTCGAGCTCTGTGAGTGGCTTGCCCCTGCTCTGCCGCGACAGAACACGCACATGAGGCTTGCCATTCCCCTCCACAAGCGTGTGGCCATTGCCCTATGGAAGCTCTCCATGCCGGATAGCTCCATGCCGGATAGCTACATGGATCCATCGGCAACCAGTTCGGCGTAGGTAAATCCACCGTTGGAGCAGTGCTCCTCCAGGTATGGCAGTCTCCGGCCACTGTGCCAGGAGGGGGGGCGAGGAGTGGATGGGCTGCCCCAGGGAAGAGGGGGTGCAAGTCCCCTCCATGGGAGGGTTTGTTCTGTCCCAGCTGCACTTCGGCCTGCCTGCAGTAGCCAGGATGCCGGGGGTTGTTGCTCCTGGGGAGTGGGGGCACAGGGCAGTGGTGGGGAAGGAGCACTCTCACAGCCACCCTGGAACCCCAGTGACTCTCGGTGGTTTTCTGTGTCCCTCTGCAGGTGGTCAAGGCCATCAACAGAGTGCTGCTCCGCAGAGTCATCCGCCTCACCGATGTGGATGCAGTCATTGAGGGATTTGGTGCCCTGGGCTTCCCCAACTGCGGGGGGGCAATTGACGGGATGCACATCCCCATCCGTGCCCCGGAACACCAGGCCTCCCTCTACATAAACCAGAAGGGATACTTCTCAGTCATCCTGCAGGCTGTGTACCGCAACTCCTCCATGTGCCAGAGGCTGCACACCTTCTTCACCGACTGCCACATCAGGGTTGGGGACGTGGACATGCCTGTCTGCCTGGTGGGGGATGCGGCCTACCCCTTACAAGCCTGGCTCATGAAGCCCTACACGGGACACCTCAACCCCTCCCAGCAGGCCTTTACCACCCGGCTCAGCAGGGCCCGCATTGTGGTGGAGGGTGCCTTCAGCCGGCTGAAGGCCCATTTTAGATGCCTCCTCATCCACCTCAGCCTCTCCGAGTGGAATATTCTGCACGTGGTGGAAGCGTGCTGTGTGCTGCACAACTTGTGTGAACGGAAGGGGGAGGCTTTCCTGCCAGCCTGGGTGGCAGGTGACCTGTACACGCAGCCCCGCACGGCTGCCAGCCGGGAGGCCCATCGGGGGGCTTTTGGGATATGGGAGGCCTTGCGGGAGAGCTTCCACCCTAAGAAGCTCTAAGAACCTCCCTGGTCTGCCCCACTGGAGGCTTGTGCCTCATTCCACCCTCACGACCTTCCACTAGCCCCCCCCCACCCCGCTTCCTAATGTAAAATAAAAAACACATTTTTTCTTAAATAAACTGTCTTTATTTAACAAAACGGGGGGGGGGAATGAAACTCTGGGGAGACTGGGGAAAGGAGGCGGGAGAGGGGAGGGGAAAACCTGGGAGGAGGGAGCTGGAAGGGGGAAGCTGGGGGAAAAAAGGGGGGGGAATTCAGGAGTGGGGGTCTCACCGGGCCAACTCTCTCCCAGCACTGCGGATGTGGGGGCCTCGGCATCCCTGGTGGGATGGGGAGGAGGGTGTGGAGGTTGAGGAGGGTGTGGATGGAGAAGTGGGAGGGGGAGAAGGAGTGGGAGGAGGAGCGGAGCTGGGGAGGCAGCAGGTGCTGGAGCAGCAGGAGGCAGCACGCTCTGCACCAGGGTCTGCAGATGGGCACAGATGGCATGACCCTGGGCAAGTTGCTCCCGCCGGAGCTGCAAATCTAGTTCCACCCAGCGGTTGAGGGTGCGGTGCAGGGCTCACAGTGCCCCCAGGTGCTGTTCTCGGTACCCCTGCAGTGTTCGGCTGGTCCTCCTGCAGAGCCCTTGTGTGTGGGAGCATGTCCCAGGCGGGGTGGTGCGCCCTGCACGTGCAGCTGGTGCAGCTGTGGAGAAAGAAGAGAAGTGGTCAGTTATCCCTGGGGACACAGTGGGTGAAGCCCAGACCCACCCCCCCGCAAGGTGAGGATGACTGTTCCCTGCACTATCAGAGCCGATGTGCTTGCACAGAGGCCATGGTCAGATTGTCCGGCTATCCCTGGGAGTGGGAGCTGCCCCGAGACCGCACCCATGCCCCTGTGCTGTGTACAGTGCGGCTGAGGTGGGGGGGAGATGTCCCCTGCCTCTGTGTAGAGGGGGCTTGTGAAGGGAGGGCATCCTTCTGTGTCCCACCCTGGGGTCAGGAGCATGTCATGTCTCTTCACACACGTGTGTGGCTAACAGGCCAAGGCCCCTGTGTGGCAGCCAGCTGGAGTCACCTGCCCAGGGGTGGCATGGCACGTGCTCACGTGCACAGGTTGCTGTGTAATCCGTGGTAAGCAAGGCCCACACGCACGGTCCCTTGTCTCCCTCCCCACCCCACCCCCATAAGGGGACAGTGATGGCACTCACATGTTGTGGCCTCCCCGGATTACCCTGGTGAGTGGGCTGCTGGGATGGCTCGGGGGTCCTGGCAGCGTGGCATGCTCCGTGAAGGCTCCTCCTCCATGGCCTGGTCAGGGCCCTCTGCTCCCGGCTCACTGCCCTCTGGACTGGCATGGACCATCCCGCCCCCCAGGATGCAGTCTAGGGCCTCAAAATAGGGGCAGGTGTGCGCCCCTGTTGGGGAGCTGCCCCATGTGGCCCTGGCATATCCCTGCTGCAATTCTTTTGTTTTCATGTGCACCTGTTCTTGGGTGCGCATGTGGCCTTTTGTGGCTGTGGTGGCAGTTATGCGGCTTTAGACGACTGCATTCCTCCGTCTAGTGCGGAGATCATGGACATTGGAGGCCTCCCCCCAAACCTCAATGAGGTCCATGATCTCCGCACTAGTCCAGGAAGGTGCCCGCCTTCTCCAGCCCCTGGCTGGCTCCTGGGAGCTGGGGGACTGGGCGGTGGAGGGCTGGCTGGATCTGGCTGCCCCGCTCATATTGGGGCCACTGGGTCAGGGTCAGTGACTGCTGGCTCTGTGCTGGCAGGCCTGTAGCTGGCACATGCAGTGTGGCCAGAGTCTACCCTTTGAAGGGCTCTGGGGCTGGGGGAGAGGAGAGGCGTTTTCCTGGTTTGGGCCAGAGTGGCCACCAGGGCTCCCTGGAAAGGGTTGGAGGCCCCCTATTTTGAAATAAGTGTCTACACAGCGCTTATTTCACATAAGCTATTTCGAATTTAGAGGTATTCCTCGTAGAATGAGGTTTAACTAATTCGAATTAAGCGCCCCGCTATTTCAAATTTATTTCAAAATAGCGGTTTGCCTGTGTAGACGCTATTAAAGTTAATTCGAAATAACGGCTGTTATTTCGAATTAACTTTGATGTGTAGACATACCCATAGATTATAAAAGACAGAAAATATCATATTGCCTCCATATACATCCTTGGTAGACCCACATTTTGAATACTGTGTGCAGATGTGGTCACCCCATCTCAAAAAAGATATACTGGATTTGGAAAAGATTCAGAAAAAATCAACAAAAATGATATATGGAACAGTTCCCATATGACAAGAGAATCCCATATGAGAAGAGAGGCTAGGACTTTTCAGCTTGGAAAAGAGGCAACTAAGGGGGAATATGATAGAGGTCTATAAACTTGTGTGGGGAAAGTAAATAAGGAAGTTTTATTTACTCATAACATCAGAATTAGAGAGACACAAAATGAAATTAATAGGTAGCATGTTTAAACAAATAAAAGGGAGTACTTCTTCATACAATGCATAGTCAACATGTGGAACTATTTGGAAGAACATGTTGTAAAAGCCAAGACTATAATAGAATTTTAAAGAGAACTAGATATATTCAAGGAGGATAGGTCCATCAACGTGTATTAGCTAAGATGAGCAGAGATGTCCTTAAACTGTGTTTGCCAGAATCTGGGCATGGGCAACATGAAATGGATCACTGATTCTTATCTGTTCTGTTCATTCCCTTTGAAACACCTGGCATTGGCCACTGTCAGAAGATAGGATACTGGGCTAAATGAATCTTTAGTCTGACCCAGAATGATTGTTCTTATGTAGCCTTCTTTCTTGATTTCAGAATTGTAACTTTTGGGCATCTAATAAAATGGCTTCCCATTATCATTCACATTTTTTTCCTTTTAAAATTTGCTCTCCCAGCTGATTTGGCTCATATTTGTTTTCGGTTTTGTGAAACTGGCCCCTCTAAAGCACCAAGTATATTCCCGGTTGGGACTCAGTGGGTATGTTTACACTGCGCGGAGGTATCCCAAAATAGCTACCCCATGTTTTAACAAGCCGCCCGTTATTTCAAAATATTTTTTTGAAATAATGGGCATGCTATTTTGGCATCCCTGTAACCCTCATTCCACAAGGGTTAAGGGATGTCTTGAAATAGTGCATTATTTCGAAATTTGGTGCTGTGTAGACATGCCAAATTTCAAAATAAGCTATTTTGAAATAAAATCAAAATAAGATATGTAATTTGTGTAGCACAAATTACATCTTATTTTGAGTTTAGGGTGCTCTGTAGATGCACCCTGCTTGTATTATGTTCTCAAAGAATAATAATTTAATGTTCACTTTTACCTAAGTACCATTAACTTTCAGTTATATAATGAATTCTTCTTTGTCTGTCAAGGTGAAAGTCTAATACAGAATTCCCCCATATTTGATCTAACACTGTTTGAGCCAGGAGATTATCATTATCTATAATTTTTAGAAATTCCAAGAACATTTTCATATATGCACAAGTCTTCCAGCATATATCACTAAATTAAACTCTCCCAGATCACGTTTCCCCCCTCTACACATCATAATAGGTGCTTAAGTCAGAAACAGGTAATGTCATTTTTGACAGTGTCACTCCCCCTCTTGTCAACTTGATCACTTCTAAATAGGCTATACTGAGAGATTTTAATATTCCAATCATGTAATTCTTCCCACAAGGCTTCAGCGATATCAGCTAGATCAAAATTATGTGAATAAATGAGCAATTGCACTGCCTATTGTTTATTACCCAGACTCCTGGCATTGATGTATAAGCAATTAAAGAATCTCTTCTCTTCATGTCTTTTGGTGTCTTAATTAACATTGTTCCTGGCATTTTGATTGCTTATTTGTTTCTCCTTTTCATTCTCCCTTTTTGTTGTTAATTTAACATCCTTCTGACTCTTCTAGCCAGTCTGTTCCTTAGAAGATTGCTTTCCTATCTACTCAGATGGAGGCCAGCCAAACTATGGCATAGCCTGTCCCCATAAAAGGTGGGTTAAAGTATAGACTCTCTTCATTGGACTTGAGGGTGCATCTACACAGCAGGGCTTAACTCAAAATAAGCTACGCAAATTTAGCTACATCAATTGCGTACCTTATTTCAAAATAGCTTATTTCGAAATTGGAAGCGTCTACACAGCTCTTTTTTCGAAATAGAGCACTCTTTCTCTGACTTCCCTTACTCCTCATACAATGAGGGTTACAGGAGTTGGAGTAAGAAGTCCTCCAATTTGACAGTATTTTGACATTATTTCAACATAACTGCCTATTGTGTAGATGCAGACTAAGTTATTTCGAAATAACTCTAGTTATTTTGACATAAAGTTGCTCTGTAGACGTACCCTGATTCAGTCATCTTGGCATACGCTACAGACTTGACAAGAGTTTTAAACAATGTGTTCACTGCCAAAATAGGCGGGTTTTATTTTTTAACCTTGGAAGGCATTAGTCAGATTGAGCTAACATCATGCAGTTAAAGCTTTGTTCTCACTACAGAAAAAAGTTGTTGTTGGTTCCAGTTAGTTAGCTTGAGATAAAGTTCTAATGAATACAAGGCAGTTTTAGCAGGCTGAACTAAAAAATTCAGGGATCCTAGAGTTAGCTAACTTAAGAACAGTTCTATTTCCCTTAGGCTATGTCTACACTACGAGCGTCTTACGGAAGAGCAAATGTAAATGGAGAGCTCATTTGCATGTGTCGCGCTCTCATTTGCATTTCCTCTTCCTTTCTGTTTTGTGCAAGAGGTTTTTTGCGCAAAAAAGCATTGTGCAGATTCAAATGAGGAAGAACGGCTCTTGCACATAAGGGGGTTTTTGCGCAAAAAGGCTCCGTCTACATAGCGCTTTTTTGCGCAAAAACCTCTTGTGCAAAAGGGAAAGGACGAGGTCATGCAAATGAGAGCATGATATATGCAAATGAGCACTCATTTGCATTTGCTCTTCTGCAAGAGGCTCGTAGTGTAGACGTAACAATAGTGAAGACAAGGCTGTAGTTAAGATATAAACTATGAGTATAACTGGAGTGAGAGGCAAGGCCCCAACAAATATATGCATTGTGTTTTTAATGTACAAGATGAGAAGTAGATGTCAATTCTTTGTCACTGTAATTTCCATATTGGAAAGGTAGGAAGTGATGCATATTATGCACCTGGTCTCTAATCCATAGCTCATTGAAGTTATTGTACATGTAACCCAGAGGAACTGAGACCACTGAGAAAGGGAGAGTGTAATTTACTCTGCTTTTAGCTCTTGTGCTAGAGGCTCATGGCTTTATCCCCTAAGGTCCCAGGTTCAATCCCCCCTACTGACAATCTGAGTCCATCAGCATGACATACAGATGCCCCATAATTTCAGATGCTGAATATAAAGGTCATTGATGAACTGTGTGGAATTTAAGAACACCAACATTTGGAAGATAAATATAAAATTATAATGTAATCTTGATGTTAAAGGAAATTATGAGGTTGAGTGGGAATCTCTATCTGGGAAAGTACATTAAGTTCATTGAGGGTGTGTTTACACAGCGAAGTTATTTTGGAATAACTATGCGAGCATCTATGCATCAATTCTGTTATTTTGAAATGATGGACGGCTTATTCCAACCTCTGTAAACCTCATTCTACAAAAAATAATGCCTATTCCAAAATAGCTATTTTGAAATAAGGCGTGTGTAGATGCCCCACTTCTGCTATTTTGAAATAGCCCCTCATCAGGGCCATTCTAATTTATTCCTTCTGGGACTTTAAATCAAGATAGCACGTCTACATTAGGGAAGCCGGCCTCGGACTAATTTTGAAGCTTCCCTGCAGTGTAGATGTTCTATTTCAAAATAAGCTATTTCAGAATAACTTTTCCAGAATAGCTTATTCTGAAATTACTGTGCAGTGTAGATGTAGCCTTAGAAAACCATGGGATTTTTTCTACAATGCTCCATTCAGCATGATGAAAGGACATGCTCATTTTCAGACTCATTACATGTGTTTTTTTACCTTCCCCTTGTGGCCTACATTCAGCTTGAAAATAATGGGACTGCTTACATGAGGAAGAATTACTCACACGAGTAGCACTGTGTCATGCTTGGTTCCTTGCGGGATTGCCCTCCATACCAGCACCACCTGTCTTAGGCCAGGTTCCCTCCTCATTCCTACTGCCATGTTACTGGCTTTCATTCTTAGCTGGAATCTCTAGGTAGTCTGACTCTATTGAATCAACTACAGGTTTCATCCTGCTTACTCTTTTATTGCAGGCCCTAGCCCCAGCTTCCTCCTTCTGCCCTGTGATTGACAAAGGAGACAAAAGTGGTCCACAATGCAGCAGAGCTCCAGAGAGAACTGGGCTGGTGACTGAAGCAGGATCAGGAGAGGAGAGAGCCAGGCAGCATGAAAGGGAAGATAATAGGCACCCAGACAATGGGAGCTACAGGAAGTGGTGGGGAATGGGAACTGCTTCCCACATGGAGAATGCATGTTTGTAATGGTGGATCCCAAAACACCACCACCATCACACAACAACAGCCAAAAATTGCAGTTAGTATGTCACCTTATTAAAAAAATTGGGAACTATTGTCCTTGCCCACGAGAGATGGCTTAATGACATCATGTGTTCAAAACTTTAATGATTACATGTGTTCAAAACTTCTGATTTACAGGTGATCTGAAAGACAGCACCTGCAGCAGCACAGTGAGAGTCACTGGTGAAATAGAGCAGAATTTGGCTCCATATATTGCAACTGTAGCAAGGCATTTAATAGAGGCATGACAACCTTATTTTTCTATATTTCCATATATGCATTCAAGGGAACCAAAACCAAAAACTTATGAACTTGTCGTTATTAAAATGTTTTTAAAATCAAAGAAAACAAGGCGAGCGATGCGGTTGCCTTGGGCCCTGTGCATTCGGGGCCCCGTGCTGCCCAGCTCCCAGCCCCGGCCACCCGGCTGCTCACTCGTCAGGGCCCCGCGCTGCCCAGTTCCCAGTCCCACTTACCCACGCTGCCTTGGGCCCCCGCAAACTCTTTGGCTGGGCCTGCATAGAATACTAGAGCTAGAAGGGACCCTGAGAGATCTTCAAGTCCAGTCCCCTGCCCTCATGACAGGATCAAGCACTGTCTAGATCATCCCTGATAGATGTCTGTCTAACCTGCTCCATTGATGGAGATTCCACAGCCTCCCTCGGCAATTTATTCCAGTGTTTAACCACCCTAACAGGCAGGAAGTTTTTCCTAATGTCCAGCCTAAACCTCCCTTGCTGCAATTTAAGCCCATTGTTTCTTGTTCTATCCTCAGAGGCCAAGGAGAACAATTTTTCTCCCTCTTCCTTATAACACCCTGTTAGATACCTGAAAACCACTATCATGTCCCCTCTCAGTCTTCTCTTTTCCAAAATAAAAAAGCCCAATTCTTTCAGCTTTGGCATATAGCTCATGTTTTCTAGACTTTTAATCATTTTTGTTGCTCTTCTCTTGACCTTCTCCAATAAACAAATATTAAATAACCAGGCTGGCTGTGGAGAAACCATCACCTTTAAAAAAGAAAAACCATCTGTTTGTGCATCCAATGTCCAACTGGGGTAATAGGTATTGAGTGGATTGCTCAGGGTTCTGTGGTGGTCCAGTTCTATGTAACATTAGATGACAGAGTAGAAAGTAAGTGGACAACATTAAGATGGGAAGGCTCACAAATGTTTTGGGGAAAAAACAGCACTTTCTTGTTATGCTACAAAGAAAAACAATCCGTAACAAATTAAATTCATTAACATCAAGCCTCACCTTAACAGCCTGAAGGATGGCGATTCCACCATCTCCCTAAGCAACCCATTCCAGAGTGTCACCATCCTCCTAGTGAAATAGTTTTTCCTAATATCCAGCTAGATCTACCCCACTTCAATTTGAGAATATTGCTTCTTGTTCCATCATCTGCACTACTGATAGTAGCTTAGCTCTATCCTTTTTGGAACCCTTCTTCAGGTTAGTTGAAGGCTACTATCAAATCCCTCCTCATTCTTCTCTGAAGCCTAAATAAGACAAGTTCCCTCAGCATATGCTCATAAGTCATGTGCCCCACTCCCCCAGTCATTTTTGTTGCCCTCCACTGGACTCTCTCCAATTTGGGAATTCTGATAAGGCAGTAATACCAAGGAAGGATATGGGAATTACCTTGATGACAATCTGGGGAATTTCAATGAATATGACTCAGTGATGCCACACAATTTAAAGTGTCAGGTACTAGAATTGATTAGATCATGTACAGAATAAGTGACTCTTCAATGGGGGGGAGGAGCCTGGATCATGCTCAGGATAAATGCTGCTGGTTCTCCAGGATTGATTGCAAACAAGTCAGAGTACACTAGTGATAATGCAGTGTTTTAGGCTGTTACTAAAGATGTTTATTGTACTTTTTGTAAGGGAAGAAGCACCATGGAACATAGCTCTGCAGAACACTGGAGCTACAGGGACCAAGAAGATAGGCTGTGCACTGCCATAATCTGCAGCTCAGTGAAAGCACCACATTTGCAATAACCGATGCAACTGGAGAAGTTGGCCCTGTGTTTGCAAAACTGGAGCAGCATATGTAGAAACATATTGTACAAGGCACAGTCTTAAGCAGCACACTTCAACTGCACTTTTAAAGGTTTCAGTATAGCAGCTACAGCAGAGAGCTAAAGTGCTGAAAATAATGCTGTGTAGAGTGTACAAAATCTTTTTCTCTGAAAGAGAACTTTCTCAAGTTAGAGAAATATCTCAATTTATCAGTAGCAATTCTGCAGACTCTAATCATATTTTCAGGGGATGCTATAGCAATCAGATAAAACTCAGGTCTCAATCTCTCCCTGAGAAGGATAACTGAAGAAAATGGAAAAGACTTGTATGATGTAGTCATAGCTGCATTTTTACCTACAGCATTTTCTCAAGTGCTTTGTCTAGAGAAGTTCATGGATTCAAATAACATTTCCATCAGCCTAAAAAGTCCACTTCTGACTGGTTAATAGCAGATACTATTTAGCTTACTTTTTCCTTTGCTCATTTTTAACCTTGTACTTCTATTCATATACTGCTGTACTTGGGACCAAGTTTCCATGGCATGGCAGTGTCACAAGCTTCATGAGAACTCATGTCATTTGCCTTCTGGGATCATGTCTAATCCCCCCTAGACAAGTTACTTACAGAAGGAACAACTGGGTGGTTAGACAACTTAATAGTATTTGTTCACAGGCAATTTCCCACCTGCAGTTCTGAACCCACAATTAATAGCTAGAATAAAACTGAAAATTTAAAAAAATCAATTTTCTAATTCTTTTCTCACATAAATGCAAATCAGTGGTAGCTCCATCGAAGTCAAACAGGAAGTGTATCAACCGCTAATATACCTCCACTTAGTCTTTAGGGTCAGTAGATCAAATACTTCTCTCACTTATAATGGTGCAACTTCACTCACATCAGTAAGAAGGATTTGGGGTAGGATGGCAAAGGACAACTATGTCTGATAGCTCTCCTTACATGAAAGGTTTCTGGATGTGATCCTTTGGTAAGAGCTATGTTAGTTAGTAAATGGAAATTCCATTACATTGAATTTTTATAATATTGTACTAACATTGGATTATTTCATTTTATATACCATATGCTTTGAAGGAAATATACAGTTAATCCATTATTTCCCTACTAAATTTACAGTAGGTTAAACAATCTGCTTGGGTGTCTGACTGATAAAACCTGTTAGGTCCAGATGGATGACCAAAGGGAGAATTGTTTCCAGTACAGTTGCTAACATTTTAGTTTTCATTTTAAAAATCAGTGTTGAAATGCAAGAAGGGCTGGAACAGGAACAATTCATTAGAATCTTTACTTTCTTTAGTTTGATACACACACTAATCATCTGGTAGAAGTTGAGGGATCGTGATGAAGTGAAGAAATCAATATTAAAGTACAAACACATTTGATCACACAGTTTGTAAAACTGCAAAGAAAATTAATCAAGAACTGGAGATTTTATATTGCATAATTCAACTTTGTATCAACCCACATATTAAGGAGAGAGATTTTATTCCTATTTATTCTTGGTAATATAGAAGCAGATCCATTGCCCACTGAAGTGGGAGTTTTCCCATTGTCTTCAATGGAATCACAGCCAGGACCACACTTATTCATCCAGAAAACTTCTACTTGTGATTCCATGAGCTCCAAGAGATCAGAGTTTGCTGACTACAATAAATTCCCTAAATCCCATTTTAATTAATGAGGAATCAGAAATGCATATGGAGATTAATTGTGCGAAGCACATTTGTATTTCATTAAATGAGATTAAACTTACCTTACTTCGGAGCAGATGTATGGACTACTTTCTCATCTGTGTTATTTATTTGTAGCGGGTTAACCAATGTGCCAGCTGCTTTACCAGCAGCCAAACATGCATGGTCCTTGTTCCAAAGAGTTTACTAACTAAACAGACTACCTACAGATGAGAGGGGATCATACGAATAATAAAAAGAAATGCCATTGGGCGGAGAGACAAAAACATGGGTCCTTGATTTTTATATGGAGGTTTTTAAAAAGCTGCTCATTCACTTAGGGTGAATCTACACTCCATCCTTACCTCAAAATACCTTTGCACTACGTAAATTGTGTTGCTTATTCTGAGGTAATTTTGAAATAGCTTAGCATCTACACAGTGCCAAATTTGGAAATCAAGTGCTATTCTGACACGTCCCTTAACTCTCGTGGAACAAGGGTTACAGGGACTGCTGGAATAGCATGCCCGTTATTTCAAAATCTAATAACGGGCTTCTTTAAAGATACGGAGGAGAGCTGGACCTTGCCTGACAAAGCACTCAGTGTGAGTATCTGTCAGACCTTTCCATAGTGTGCCCACAGAACAGAGCTCCACTGCAATACTTCCCCATGCACAAGCACAAAGTCTGAGTGTAGAAAATAAACTTTTAATAAAAGCTAGGGAAGTAACTTGGCATACGTCTGGGTAAACACCACAAACAGGGTTCATAAACATAAACCATGAGTTAAAGACCCACCTCCTGTAGGTTGGACAGTGTTCTTTTCCACTACGTTTCTTAAGTTCAGCAACCCAAACGTCCCCTTCATGTTCCCAACCCTTTTCTGCACCCCACTCACAGTTGCTGCCCTTGCTCAGTCCAGACCCAGAGTTCACCTCCCATCTTAGATGGTGGGAGGTAAAGAGGCATCTTACGTGCCCTGCTGGTCACTCGTTGCACCTCTCTGCCTCCAGTCTGCTGGCAGTCAGTCATTATCTGCTGCCATCCACCTCTTGGTTGTGATCTCTACACGTCAGTGTCTTAGGGTACATCTACACTGCAGCACTATTTCGGGATACTTCTGGTATCCCGAATAGCTATTCTGCGTCTTTTAAACAAGCCCATTATTTCAAAATAGCTTTCGAAATAATGGACTCACTATTGCAACATCTCTGTAAACCTCATTCTACAAGGATTAAGAAACATTTTGGAATAGCGGTTTATTTTGAAATTTGGCACCATGTAGACAGCACCACATTACGAAATAAGCTATTTCAAAATAAACTCAAAATAAGCTATGCAATGTGCATAGCTTATTTAGAGCTAGTACCGCTGTGTAGACACACTCTTAGAGTATGTCTACACAGCAAACTTATTTAGAAATAACAGCCGTTGTTTTGAAATAACTTTCCTAGTGTCTACACAGCCAAACCGCTATTTCGAAATTAAATCAAAATAGCGGAGCGCTTATTTCGAATTTGGTAAACCTCATTCCACAAGGAATAACACCAAATTCAAAATAGCTAAATCGAAATAAGCGCTGTGTAGACACTTATTTCGAAATAGGGGTCCTCCAGCCCTTCCCAGGGTGCCCTGGTGGCCACTCTGGGCACACCCAGGAAAACTCTTCTGCTCCCCCCCAGCCCCAGAGCCCTTAGAGGGGTAGACTCTGGCCACAGTGCCTGTGCCAGCTGCAAGCCTGCCAGCACAGAGCCAGCAGACCATGCACCGGGCACACCATGAGCCAGCAACCCACTGGCACCCAGCCCTCCACCGCTCCCCAGGAGCAGGCTGGCAACTCCCAGGAGCCCTTCCACCTTGCTGTCCAAGGAGCATTCATTCAGACCCTAAAAGACAGAGCCCACTAATGCAGATCTTAAGGTGTATTGTAGCTGTCACTGTAGAGTGACTACAGTAGCCATCTCTATGGTCCAGTATATAATGAACACAGCTAGACTGCTCCAAGAGAGACAGCACGGTGTTTTACAACAATGAGCTAGGAGCAAAGGTAACATGTATGAGGTTATGGGCAGATGTCAAATGTTCCTCCCTCTCCCCCGCTGCCTCCTAGACAGGCTCTCTCGGCCAGAAGTGGTTCCATCCTGCTTCCTGCCCAGTTACCAGGAAGAACAGTCAAATGTATGGGGGGAGAGGCAGGGAGAGAAGGACTGAGGGCCCCCCTGCAGGTAACATGAGGTGGTGAGGGTGCTCCAGCCCCAGTCTGAGCACTGAATTGGGGGTGGGTAGGCAGGCACATAGGGAAGTCATGTGTCCTCACCTTTAGATTATAAGCACCCCTCATGTGAGGCACTAGTCATCTCTTGCCAGGAAACTCATGTATGTGTTTTTGGGAGACCAATTTCAAACTGTAACAGGGTCCTTGCCACATGGACTGGAGGCTAACCCAGCCCTGATTACAGGATGAGCCACCCCTGGGTTGAATCAAAGGCTTCCAATACAAAAAGTCAGAAGGAGCAGAACAGGAGTGCATTTGAGGGAATAATTGAGGCTGTTAGAGGCAAGAAGTCTGACAATAAGCAGGAGCAAGTTCTCCAGGCAGGGAGGCCTGGTAGAGATCCTGCCCAAGAAATAGGGGAGGGACTGCAAAGGCCTAGCAGCAAGGACAAACTCCAGGCAGGAGGTACTGGGGAGGAAATAGAATTGTGCAATCTTCAGCCCAGGGTCTGTTTCATTTGCATGTGGCCTATAGGAAGAGAGATTGATTTAGGGGTAGAGCAGGGAAGGGCCAGTATGTATCTTAAAAGCTAATTAAATGAGCCCCAAGAGGAGATGTGTTTGAACTACTGTTTGAACAAAGCAAGTTCATAGAAGGGCACTGAATTTGGTGGGAGCTAAACAGATAGCCAGGGTGTTGCAGACCAACCTTCGATTCTGAAGGGGCACTTGGGTGCCAACAAATCCTGTTATACAAGCATACATCAAAATAGATGGACAGGGAGGGTAACTTTCTACAGACCCACAAAGTTCAAGTGGATTGTGGTGGGACCCAGCACACAGATCACTATCTGAAGGAGAGTTTAATATTGCCAGCTAAGCATGAGTCTAAGTTCCAACATCTACCGAACAAATTCCCACGTGGACAGCTTAATAGTATTGAGCAAAGCACTGACTCCATTCCAGCAAAATGCTTGTGTATAATTATACACAACTCTATAGACCCTTGACTTCAATGAGATTTATTGCTTGCTTACAATTACATATGTGCTTAAGTGCTTTGCTGGATTGCGACCTAAGCATCTGATTCTCTTCTCATTTACAAGTGAAATCATACTGATTTCATCAGAGTTACTCCTGATTTACATTAGTAGAAGTGAGGAGAATGAGTCCCAAATATATAAACCTGTGTGCCATTCTTCCACTTACATCAAACACATATAGAGGTCAGTTAATCAGCAAATTAACACATCTCTTACACACATGCAGACAGCTTGTAACTCATGTTATTCTATGCATTTTCCAAGTACAACCTGATCTATTGCAACTCACCTATTGTTGTGATTAACTGAACCAAGTGTTGTACTGTCAACCACTTAACCTTTTTACTAAAACACAGTCCTCTCCTTTTTCTTAGCTTTATGTACCTTTCCTGAAGAGGACTAAGAAAGAAGATTTAACCTTAAAAGGACATCAGCTGTGTTAGGAATGCACATACATATCAGTGAAATGTGAAAAGGCTGGCTGAACTCTCAGATCCTTTTCATGAGTAGCGTAGTATTATCCTACTACAAGCTTCTTCAATTCAAAGACAGACCATTCCTCTGGCCTGACAACTTGACTTAACAGCTCAACAGCTTTCCCTAAAGCATCTATTTGTCAGCACCCATAGTAAATTTCAAATAGATAAGCACAGAACTGGAGCAGTGGGTGACTAGTGCTTATTTTAAAATATGTAATTTGTGTTCCCTTTTCCTTACAATACTGGGTTCACCTTTAGACTTGCCAGCAAGGGGGCTGGTGTTTGAGTAAGAAGTGGAAATGTTTCTGACTCTCATTTACAAGCTACAGTAAAACTCTTTTAAGCAGCTACCCAGAGGGCCAGCAAAAAAAATATGCATAGCAGAGATGGGGCCAAATTCAGCACCACCTTATAACAGATCTGAGTTTAGTTGAGATCTTATACCAATGCTCCTTCTAATCTTTTCCATCAATGTGCAGATTTTTTCCAATGTGCACTGAGACACGTGCGAATGTTCACCAGCAGTGGAAACAAAAAACCTAGTAGTGGGAGCTCTGCTATAGGCTGGGCAGCATTTGTATCTTTCTTGAGTGGCTGCACAAGTGCACAGTTTACAGGGAACACTGCCCTAGACTGAAGGTTGAGGAAAATTGCACCACACTCCACATTTTCTATTACAGTTTTCTCCACCTGTTTGGTAAAAGACCAGGTCCAAATTCATCTCTGGTGTAGGAGGATTCATTGTGTGTTTGGACACTGTTTACTTGCAGAAGGAGAGCCTTGGAGCACTGGTTTCACTGTATTCTTGAGTTTCCCACAGTGTGACATATGCTGTCAGAAACGTTTGACAACTAGAACTGGGGGGGGGGGGGGGAGGGAAATAGTTGTCTAATGCTTTGAAACTTACTCCTGTCCAGAATCAGCATGAAAAATCAAAAATGAAAAAGTTCTGAAAAATGGAAAATGTGAACAAATTGGATCAAATGAAATGTTTCATTTGTAAAGTTTTAAGATGTTTTGTTTTATTTTTGACCACTTAACTATTTTCTTTTTCCTATAATTCACTTACATTTTGAAATGAAGAGCCATTTTGAACTGGAAATTTGGAATTTTTCATTTAAAAAATGAAATAATAAAATGTCAACATTTCAAAAATCTTTTGAGTCAAGAAATTGATTGAAAGCCACCCTTTCCTGCAAAGGGTTTTGGATTCAACAAGCTGGCATTTCTGATGAAAAACGTTCTGTTAAAAGATTCATGATCAGCTCTACTGAGTGGTTACCCAGAGCTCCTGGCAGGCTTGTGCAGCCCATGCTGATGTATGCTTTGGTGTGGCTTTCCCAGCTCTAACTTAGCTCAGGTGTCTCTACTCAGTGTGCTTTCACACTCAGGCTACGTCTACACTGCAGGCTTCTTGCGCAAGAACTGTTTTGTGCAAGAGTTCTTGTGCAAAAGGTCTTGCACAAGAGCGCATCCACACTGTCATGTGCGTTTGCGCAAAAGATGTGCTTTTGTGCAAGAGCGTCCATGGCAGTGTGGATGCTCTCTTGCACAAGAAAGCTCCAATGGCCATTTTAGCCATAGGGGTTTCTTGTGCAAGAAACCACTCTTGCCTGTCCACACTGCCTTCTTGTGCAAGAGCTCTTGCACAAGAGGGCTTATTCCTTGTTGGGAGAGGAATAACTCTTGCACAAGAAGCCCTCTGTTCCCACGCCTTACTGTAAATTTACTTGTGCAAGAACGCGCGTACAGTGTAGACACTCCACACGTTTTTGCGCAAGAATGACCATTCTTGCGCAAGAAGCCTGCAGTGTAGACGTAGCCTCAGTGATTGTAAGCTACACAGCCTTTTGTCTCTAAACATGTGGTGAAGTAACTTCAATTCTTGCTGAATCCACATATTCTCTAAATATATAGGGAAAACCACCAGGTTGTTTTGGTTTGAGAAAAGTACAAATTAATCCAGTGCATTATGGCTGGTAGTTGTGATGGGCTCCACACACACACACACACACACACACACACACACACACACACACACACGGTAGGCTGTGTGCACTGAGATCACAGCCTACCATGATGCTTAATATTGTCAATTGTTTCCTTGCGTACCCTGATCATCTCTAGCCATCTATTGTCTCTTGTTTTAGATTTGTAAGATCTTTGGGGCAGAGGATTATCATTTTGTGTTGTTTTTTTATAGCATCTAGCACAGTGGGGTCCTGGTGCAGTATGCAGGCACCACAATAATAGTGATGTATATACATACTGTGCAGCAATATTAGAGTCCATGAAAACAACCATTCTTGAATTTTGCTCAAGTAACAGAGGACACTCCAATCAAATCACTTTTTTATAATGGAATGCATGTATTACATTGCCCTCTTTTGTGCCAACTCTATATTCAGCTGAGTCATACAATAAAGGTATGCAAAATAGAATAGAAATTATTTTTAAACCACCATCCTTAAAATAGCCTGTTTCTTTTCATCTTATACTTCCTTTGAAAATCCAGGCACAGATACTAGAGCAGGCCTGGGCAAAATATGGCTCGCGGGCCGGATTCAGCCCGCCAAGCCACCAGATCCAGCCCAAAGACACAGGGGGAGCCCCAGGCAGGTTCACCTGCTTGCTCCATAAGCTGCTCAGAAAAGCGGCTGTGGGGCCATTTCTCTTTCAAAACTGTGATTCTGGAGGGGAGGGGAGACGGCTTCAGGCACTGTTCCTGCCCCCAGCACAATCCCATTTGCCAGTTTCTGGAGCAATCCAAGACTTGCATAGAGGGATCATAACTGGCTTTATGCCACCTCCTGTTGTATCCTCCAGCAAGGGGGAAAGGGTATGGCTGGGGCACTGCTATGTACCAAGATCTTTGGTAGCTATAACAGCCCTTTGTTAGCTGCTACCAGCCAGTGCAAGGTAGAGCAACCCTGAGACCACTCTAACTTGTGGCAGGAGCCAATCCAGTCCCCAAAATCAGGATAATTAAACTGTGGTGCAAACAAAAGCAGTTTTCTTGCCCATTGAGACCCAAAGATGTAAGCTATTTGGACATGCAAGGCCACTTGAATTAGGGTTGCACTAATCTGCCAGAAAGTTTTGTGGTAATATGTAGAAAGGGGCCAAGGATCTGTTGAGAGCCAAAGAGGGAGGAAAATAGATGGATAAGAACAACTGATTGTTTGCTTTTGTTTTTCCTGAAAAAAATTAAATTAATGTTTGAAGCATTTTTTTTGGTTAAAACTTATTATTCAATAGATCAAAAATCCTGGGCTGGACATCTGGAACAGTGACTATCATGTAGAATCATGGCAACATTGCCCCCTTCCCCCCCAGTTGTTGAACTATAAACTTTCCAGTTGAAAGACCACCTTGTCCCAGACAAGAGTAGCTAGGTCTCCCATTTTTACATTATCTAATCAGGTCAAGAATAGAATTCGATATGTGCTCTTTGGAAAACAGTTATATCAAGCAGGTGTACAGGTTACAAAGAAATGGGTTGACATGCGTATTTATTCCCCTGCATGCACCCTCTCACATACCTGAAATCAGTCTCCCCTTGGTGCTTTGTCTCAGACATACTCAGGCCCATTCCAAGTTAGAACAGAAATCCATTTGAAAAGGGATTCCATTTTAGACCTGCAAAAATGTAATAGATCAACTGGAATAAAGACAACACTGGATAAGCTGAACTTCACTACTGCTTCAAGGCAAACACTGTTTGCCAGCTGGAGCCAGGATGGAATCTTTCCTTCCCATAGTACAGCTTTGCATAATTATTCAGGTGGCTTGCTTTTGACTTACCCTGATGCCAGAGGCAGAATACTGGAGCAGATGAACCAATGGTCTCATCTCTTATGGCAATTCCTATGGAACTGTATATAATCTGAAACACATTGCATTCTCTCTTTAGGAAATGAAACATGACATAGAATTCCCTAGAAGGTCGACTTGCTAATCAACAAACAAAAGTTCAGTGCATAACAAATTTTTTCCAAATGGTACAAACATAAATACCTATAACTGTCTTTTTGAACATCTCTATAACGGTAACTCTGTTTTCTTATTTAAAAACTGCTCATGTATTTTATTACATATATTTAAGCTTTCTGTTGGTGCCCCTCTGGCTATATCTTCAGCCCACATGTTGGGCTCCTTCTTGACAGGCCCTGCCATTGTCCCATGCCACCCAACTCTGGTTGCTCCTTCCCAGGTGGTGGAAGTGTGTTACAGTGCCCCGGAAGGGTATGATCTGAACCTGACTGTTTGGGATCTGAGAGCCAATAAGCCAATGGGGAGGCTGTAACTGGGGTGGGGTGGAGTCAGCCTGTGTTGCTGTGGAGAGCAGAGTGGTAGGAGGCAGCAGCAGCTTTATTAAAGGACTGTATCACTCAGCGAGCCAGCTCACACTTCTGTTTTTTTAAAGTTGTGTGGCCCGCCAATGGCTTTGTTGATTCTGTGGCCCTCTGTTACCCTATAGTTGCCTGCCCCTAGGTTTGATCATAAATTTCACTTCTGGTCTTAAAAATCTATAAAATTCCTCAAGTCTGCCTTTCTACTCCTAGTCTCTCACCCTTCATCAGTCTCATGTCTGTTACTCTGAAAAGCTGTTCTGGATGTCGAACTGCCAACTCACAATCAAACTGAAAACTGAGCCACTTGGCTTCTTTCAAGCTCTTCTTCTATCCCCCTCCCTTACTGTTAATTCCAAACACTTGTTTTAA
The DNA here is from genome assembly GCA_019425775.1 of Rafetus swinhoei. Classification (NCBI taxonomy): domain Eukaryota; kingdom Metazoa; phylum Chordata; order Testudines; family Trionychidae; genus Rafetus; species Rafetus swinhoei. Next base: position 43,598,279 of record CM033437.1, on the reverse strand, counting down.
TGGAAGGCACAGAAAAGACATGGTTTCAGCTATAAATAAAAGACTGTCTAAAAATACATAGGAAGGGTGTCAGAAAAGGAAACATAAACAAATTGATTTTGGGGCTGAAAGGTGCAGGTTTTAGTTGGTGGTTGTTGTGTTTTCTAAAGTATACCCCTCCCCAAACATATTATTCGCATTTTTCTTCCACACTAGTTCCTAGCTTCAGTTCCAATGTCCTTACTATACTATCCATTGCCAATTCCCTCCTTCCACATAGGCAAGTAAGAGTACTTACTGCACAAGTTTCCTTGTAAGCATGCCTGAGAAATGAGCCTTGATGAGGGATTTGAATGAGGAGTGGGTAGTGTCTTTGTAGGCCAGCATCTCAAACAGAAGGGTCAACATAACAGCATAAATGGATACAGGAGAAACAGATACACAGGACTACGGAACTGGTATCACTTGATGAGCAAGGGAGATAGGGTGACATTGGCTTTGTCTTGTCTTAATTGAGTTCAAACTCCCTGTCTTTACCTTCAACACCGTACCTAACTCTGCTTATGCCTGTATCTCTGCTCTTACATCTTTCTGCACCCTTGGCCTACTAGCTAACAACTTCTCCTTCCATATTCTTTCTTGTTTCATGTTGGTGTCTCCTTCCATGTTATCCTTTACACCTAGAATTCCTTTGCCCGGTGCACCATGCAATCATCCTCTCAGTCTTCACTTTCACAGCCCTTTGTGTGACTGGCTTAAGTTACCCGAGAAACCTCCTGAGAAACTGAATGACAGGGCAAGAGGCAAGAGGCTGCCAGCGGGCCAAATCTGGCCTGCCAAGCTACTGGATCCAGCCTGCAGCCAACTCGCCAGAACCTTTACGTAGAGAGTAGCTCACTCATTAAACAGCGGGCTGCTCTCCGCTCTGGACTGCCAGAGAGACAGGAGGGAGACTTTACATGCTGCTCCCAGCCCCCAGCAAAAACTCTCAGCTCCCATTGGCCACTTTCCGGTCAATAGGAGCTGAAAATTTTTGCTGAGGCTAGGTACAGTGTGTGAAACTTTTCCCCTCAATCCCCCGCCTCTTATGCCCAGAGCAGACCCCATGTGGACTTCAGCTAGCTGACTGAAACTTCAGCAGAAAGCCTGACTCAGGTTCCTTCAGGACTGTTGGCTGGGAGCTGCTTAGGTAAACGCCTCCCAGCCAGAGCCTGCGTCTGGCTCCCCAACCTCCCTTTCTCCCCAATTACCTGCCCCAGGCCACCACCAAATCCTCTGTGTCTCTTTCCCCCCCCTTCTCCCAGGTCACAACTCCCTCCCTGACCCTGCACTCCTTCCTACACCCCTCCCTCAGGCCAGAATCCTCTCCTGCACCCATACCCCCTCCTGGACCCCAAGCCCCTGCCCCAGATCACAACCTCTTCCTTCACCCAAACTCCCTCTCAGACCCCATGCCCCCTCCTGCACCCCAGTCCCCTACCCCAAGCTCCCTTCTGCACTCAACCTCTGTCTCAGACCCCCCTACCCCCTCCATAGATGTGCGTCCCTTAACCACTTGCCAAAATTTTGGAGTGCCCCCCCCTATTAAAAATTATTGCCCACCCCTGTTGCATGATCATGGTCTTCTTACTGTTTTCCTCCCACTCACATCTCAGTTTCTGCTCTTTCTTGTGCCTGGAACAGGCTCTCTGAGCCAGTGTACCTAGCCACCTCATTCTCCTCCACGTCACTCCTAAGAGTTTAATTCTTGCAGCCAACCTTCCATGTCTAATTATCCTCAACTGGTCTTTTGCTTAAAATATGAAAAAAATACATGGCTATTTGTCTACTGTCAAGAAGTAATATTGTCTTGTATTGGTCTCATATAAAGCACCATGCACACATATGATGCTGTATTAGCAATTATTAATTTAACCAGAGTTAAATTAAACCCTTTATAAAAAATAATGTATATATAATATATAATGGATTACTACACGTGGGACTAGATCCAAAGTCCTTTGGAATAAAAAAGGCCTTCCACTGACTTCGGTGGGATTCGGTTTAAGAGCTGACTTTTCACATGATATTAAACACACCCACAGTCAGAGCTGGTGCTACGAATAGAATCATAGAATTATAGAGCTGGAAGAGAACTCAGGAGGTCATCAAGTCCAGCCCCCTGCCCAAGGCAGGACCAATCCCAACTAAATCAACCCAGCCAGGGCTTTGTCAAGCTGAGACTTAAATACCTCTACGGATGGAGATTCCACTACCTCTTTAGGTAACCCATTCCAGTGCTTTACCACCCTCCTAGTGAAATAGTTTTTCCTAATATCCAACCTAGACCTCCCCCACTGTAACTTGAGACCATTGCTCCTTGTTCTGCCATCCGTCACTACTATCAACAGCCTTTCTCCATCCTCTTTGGAACCTCCCTTCAGGAAGTTGAAGGCTGCTATCAAATCCCCCCTCACTCTTCTCTTCTGCAGACTAAACAAACCCAGATCCCTCAGTCTCTCCTCATAGGTCATGTGCTCCAGCCCCTAATCATTTTGGTCCCTCTGCTGGACCCTCTCCAATGCATCTACATCCTTTCTATAGTGGGGGCCCAGAACTGACACAATACTCCAGATGTGGCCTCACCAGAGCCAATAAAGGGGAATAATCACTTCTCTGGATCTGCTGGCAATGCTCCTCCTAATGCACCCTAATATGCCATTAGCCTTCTTGGCTACAAAGGCACACTGTTGACTCATATCCTACTTCTCATCCACTGTAATCCCCAGGTCCTTTTCTGCTGAACTGCTACTTAGCCATTCAGTCCCCAGCCTATAACAATGCTTGGGATTCTTCCGTCCCAAGTGCAGGACTCTGCACTTGTCCTTGTTGAACCTCATCAGATTTTTTGTGGCCCAATCCTCCAATCTGTCCAGGTCACTCTGGACCCTATCCCTGCCCTCCAGCATATCTACCTCTCCCCCAGTTTAGTGTCATCTGCAAACTTGCTGAGGGTGCAATCCATCCCCTCATCCAGGTCATTAATAAAGATGTTGAACAAAACTGTCCAAGAACCGATCCTTGGGGCACTCCGCTAGAAACCAACTGCCAACCTGACATCGAGCCATTGATCACTACCTGTTGGGCCCGACAGTCTAGCCAGCTTTCTATCCATCTTACAGTCTATTTATCCAATCCATACTCCCTTAACTTGCTGGCAAGAATATTGTGGGAGACCGTATCAAAAGCTTTGCTAAAGTCAAGTTATATCACATCCACTGCCTTTCCCATAGCCACAGAGCCAGTTACCTCATCGTAGAAGCTAATCAGATTGATCAGGCACGATTTGCCCTTCATGAATCCATGTTGACTATTCCTGATCACTTTCCCCTCTTCCAAGTGCTTCAAAATGAATTCCTTGAGGATCCCCTCCATGATTTTTCTGGGGACTGAGGTAAGGCTGACCGGTCTGTAGTTCCCTGGATTGTCCTTCTTCCCTTTTTTAATGATGGGCACTACATTTGCCTTTTTCCAATCATCCGGGATCTCTCCACAAGTTTTCAAAGATAATGGTGAAAGGCTCCGCAATGACATTTGTCAACTCCCTCAGTACCCTCGGATGCATTAAATCAGGGCCCATAGATTTGTGTATGGTTAGCTTTTCTAAATAGTTCCTAACTTGTTCTTTCCCCACCAAGGGCTGTCCACCTCCTTCCCATACTGCGTTGCCTAGTGCATTTGTCTGGGAGCTGACCTTGTCCGTGAAGACAGAGGCAAAGAAAGCATTGAGTACTTCAGCTTTTCCCACATCATCTATCACAAGGTTACCTCCCTCATCTAGTAAGGGCCCCACACCCTCTCTGATCACCCTCTTATTGCTAACATGCCTGTAGAAACCTTTCTTGTTACCCTTCACAATCCTTGCCAGCTGCAATTCCAATTGCGCTTTCGCCTTCTTGATAACTCCCCTGCATTCTCGACCAATATATTTAAACTCCTCCCTAGTCATCAGTCCAAGTTTCCACTTCTTGTAAGCTTCCTTTTTGTGTTTAAGCTCACCATGGATGTCCCCGGTAAGCCAGTCTGGTCACCTACCATATTTGCTTTTCTTGCTGCGCATCGGGATGGTTTCTTCCTGTGCCTTTAATAAGGCTTCTTTAAAATACTGCCAGTTCTCCTGGACTCCTTTCCCCTTCATGTAAGCATCCCAGGGGATCCTGCCCATCAGTTCTCTGAGGGAGTCAAAGTCTGCTCTACTGAAGTCCAGGGTGTGTATTTTGCTACTCTCCTTTCTTCCTTTGGTCAGGATCCTGAAATCTACCATCTCATCATCACTGCTTCCCAGGTTGTCACCCACCTCTACTTCCCCTACTAGTTCCTCCCTTTTTGGGAGCAGCAGGTCAAGCTGCGCATGACCCCTGGTCAGTTCCTTCAGCACTTGTACCAAAAAGTTATCCCCAACATTCTCCATAAACTTCCTGGATTGTCTGTGTTCTGTTGTATTGGTCTCCCAACAGATGTCAGGGTGATTAAAGTCCCCCATGAGAACCAGGGCCTGCAATCTGGAAGCTTCTCTCAGTTGTCCAAAGAAAGCTTCGTCTACCTCATCCACCTGATCCAGTGGTCTATAGCAGACACCAAGCACAACATCACCCCTGTTGCTTCCACCTCTAAATTTAACCCATAGACTCTCAGTCTTTTCTCCCTCTAAGTACTGGAGCTCCAAGCAATCATACTGCTCTCTTACATACAATGCAGCTCCTCCTCCTTTTCTCCCCCACCTGTTCTTCCTGAACAGTTTATAGCCTTCCATGACAGTGCTCCAGTCATGTGAGTCATCCCACCAAGTCTCTGTTATTCCAAGCAAATCATAGTTCTTTAACTGGGCCAGGGCTTCTAATTCTTCCTGTTTGTTTCCCAGGCTTCTCGCATTGGTGTACAAACACCTTAGATAACCAGTTGATCGCCCTGCCTTCTCCATCCGAATCAGGGGTCCTCCTTTGTTGCTCGTTCCTCCTTGTGATTCTTCCCGGTATCTGACTTCCTCACTTACCTCAGGGCTATGGTCACCATCCCCAACGAACCTAGTTTAAAGCCCTCCTCACTAGGTTTGCAAGCCTGCCCGCGAAGATGCTCTTTCCTCTCTTGGTTAGGTGGATCCCATCTCTTCCTAACAATCCTTGTGCCCAGAACAGAGTCCCGTGGTCGAAGAACCCAAAGCCCTCTCTCCGACACCACCTGCGCAACCACACATTTACTTCCTGAATTCGACGATCCGTACCCGGACCTTCTCCTTCAACCAGAAGGTTGAACGAGAACACCACTTGCACTTCAAATTCCTTGATCCTTCTTCCCAGTGCTACATAATCTGCTGTGACCCGCTCAAGGTCATTCTTGGCCGTATCATTAGTTCCTACATGAAGAAGCAGGAAGGGGTAGTGATCCGAAGGTTTAATCACTTTCGGAAGACTCTCGGTCACATCCTGAATGCGAGCTCCCAGTAAGCAGCACACTTCTCGAGATTGCAGGTCTGGACGTCAGATGGATGATTCAGTCCGTCTTAGGAGGGAGTCCCCGACCACCACCACCCGTCTTCTTTTGGGAGTGGTGGTTGTGGAACCTCCATCCCTAGGGGTGTGTCTAGACTACATGGCTCCGTCGACGGAGCCATGTAGATTAGGTTTCGTGGGATGAGGTTTACTGGGAGGTCGACAAATGCCTTTGATGTCAACCGTGGAGCGTCCAGACTACCGCGCTGTGCCGCCAAACAGCGGATCGGCACAGCGCGGCAGCCATTTTAATTTAAATGAAGCAGCAATTATTTAAATCACCGCTTCATTTCCCTTTGCCGAGTAAACAAATCTACATGGCTCCGTTGACGGAGCAATGTAGTGTAGACATACCCTCGGACTGCGCATCCCATGTCTTGCGGTAGATGGTGTTTCCTTCTGATTTCTTCCCTGAGAGGTCCCTGCCAAAGCATTCACCACCGCAGTGCCTGTTGTGACAGGGTCAGGCCAGGGAGCGGCTGCAGAGAGGGGAAAAGGCAGCCCAAAAGGGAAAAACCCTGAGAGAAGCAGAGAACTGCAGCCCAATTAGATGCAGCTGGGAGGAGCTGGCTCAGGCTAATTGGGGCCAGCTGACTTCTCTGCTGTCTGGCTGAGGGCCTTTAAAAGCCTCAGCAGTTGGAGGCTGGAGAGGAGAGGGAGAGGACAAAAGGAAGGTGGTGGAGAGGCAGAGAGGAAGAAACCAGAGAGAACAATTTTGACCAGCATTAGGTAAAGGCAGCTAAGGAGGGAGCCTGTGGGCACGTGGCCCGGCTCCCTACCATTGAGACCCGCTGCAAAACCCCTAACTGGGGGCTAAGGAGGAGGCCTCCCAGTAGTGGCTTGGGGAAGAGGGGCCCTTGCCACACGTGGTGCCAGGAGTGGGATCGTGGCTGTGAGGCCTCACAGCAACCCAAATCTAGCCAAGTTGACCCTCGCAGCAAAAGTACCCATGGAGGACCTGGTAAAGCACTGGTGCAGGCCACGGCTGCCCAACAAGAGGCTACTCGGGTGCAAGCAGCTGCCCAGCGGAGTCGGTGCGGATCCAACAAGAAACCAACCAGTTGTTGATGAGCCAGGTAGCCCAGGACAGGGCCACCCTGCAGGAGGTGGTGAACCAGCTGAAAGCCCTGACAGTCCAGGCACGTGATCAAGATGCGGCCCGACCCTTACGGGCCAATTTCTACTTACAGAAAATGACAAAAGACGATGAGGTTGAGGCCTATCTCTTGGCCTTCGAAAGGACAGCTTTGGGAGGCCTGGCCTCAAGCTCAGTGGGCCAGCATTTTGGCCCCTTTTCTGAGCGGGAAGCCCAGAAGGCATACCTTGACATGGCAGAGGAAGCTGCATCCGACTACCCCCAGCTGAAAGCTGAGATCCTGGCACGGGCTGGGGTCACGGTCACAGTGAGAGCCCAGAGATTTCACGACTGGCGATATCGAGATGACCAGGGCCCCAGAACTCAGTTGTTTGATCTGGTCCATCTGGCCCGAAGTGGCTGCGGCCCGACATCCACAGCCCCGAAAAGATTATCGAGGTGATCGTTTGACCGGTACATGAGGGGTTTACCCCCAGACCTTCGGGAATGGGTGGGCCAGAATGACCCTAATGACGCTTGATGAGCTTGTGGCTCTCGTTGAGAGATGATTGACAGCTAAGGGACTTTCCCGCAGCCCCAGAGTCGAGGCGCAGCAGAGCAGAAGGTCCGCTTCACCCCAAGGACCCGTGCCCTGAAGTTTCTGACCGAGTCCAGACAGGAAGAAAGGAGGTGGAAGAGCGACCGGGACGGGCAAAAGACCTTGGGGTCTGGACAGGAGAGGGCCAGGATCAAGACCCAACAGCCCAAAAGAAAGGGGCTGTCCCGCCCAGGTTATAGGTGTTATGCCTGCGGGAGATAGGGCATATTGCGGTTCAGTGCCCTAACATAGACGAGCCTATGCAATGTGACCTGGGAACCTACAAAGTGTCCTAGTCAACCTCGTTGGGGGTAGCAGTGGCCCCCATCAGTATACCCAGCCCGTGAAAATGAATGGGGTAGAAACCACTGCCTTAGTAGATTCCGGGAGTGCAGTTACGTTGGTCTCAGGGAAGCTAGTGGGGCAAGATCAGCTGACTGCCAAGTACACTGGGGTATCTTGTGTACACGGGGATACTAATTATTACCCCACCATCCCTGTGGAGATAGAAGTACAAGGGCGGGTTACAGAGGTAACTGTGGGGTGGTCCCAAGGCTCCCTACCCGGTGGTCATTGGACGAGACTTCCCGGGTTTAGTGACCTGCTACCACGGGACTGGGGAGGAGGATAGCTCCCTCCCGGCCTTCCATGAGTTTTCCCAGGACCTGTTCTCGATGCCTGGGGAACCCCGGAAAACCCGACGGGAGAGGAGGGCCGCAAAAAAATTGGGGACCAGGATCTTGACCCAAGGTCGGAAGCAGGCACTGGTAGAGGGGGAGGCCTACCCAACTACTAGAGCAGAAGCCCCGGGACAGGATGAGCCTGAAGCAGGACCCAGCTCATCAGGGGAGGAAAGGGGGCTAGGTTCCCTGGAGCCTGAGCAGGTGAGATCCCCAAGTGAGACCTTTGGGCAGGATCAAGCCAATGATCCAATATATCAGAATATCCGTAAGGAGGTGGTTGAAGTTAATGGGGTCCCAGTGGAGGGGAGGAACAAGGGCACGGGGCCCTACTATATAATCAAGGGGGAGCTTCTATATAGGGTAGCTCATATACAGGGCCAAGAGGTGGAACAACTCTTGGTACCCCAAAAGCACCGGAGGGCAGTACTGGAATTGGCACACAGTCATCTATTTGGAGGACATCTAGGGGTGGATAAGACCCTGGACCGCATTCTTCGGAGGTTCTTTTGGCCTGGGATCTATGTAGAAGTCCAGAGGTATTGTGCTTCCTGCCCGAGTGCCAACTACATGGGCCCGACCACACCTGAGGGCCCCATTAGTACCCCTACCAATCATTGAAATCCCCTTTGAGCAGTTGCTATGGACATAGTTGGCCCACTAGAGAAGTCTGCCGGGGCCACCAGAGCATACTAGTTGTAGTGGACTATGCTACTCGATACCCAGAGGCAGTGCCCCTACGCAACACCCTATCCAAGACCATCGCTAAGGAACTAATTCAAATCTTTTCTAGGGTAGGGATTCCTAAAGAAATCCTAACGGACCAAGGGACCCCTTTGTGTCCAAGCTTATGAAAGACTTGTGTACCTTGCTCCGCATACGGGCCCTGCGGACCTCGGTATACCATCCTCAAACCGGCGGTCTAGTTGAGCAGTTTAACAAGACCCTAAAAGTATGCTTAAGAAAGTAGTAAGCCGGGATGGCAAAGATTGGGATATGCTACTGCCCTACCTCATGTTCGCGGTAAGGAAGTTCCCCAAGCTTCGACTGGCTTCTCCCCATTTGAACTTTTGTATGGGCGTAACCCACGGGGCATACTAGACCTTGCTAAAGAGGCCTGGGAGGAACAACCCAACCTGGGGAGAAATGTAGTTGATCATGTGCTCCAAATGAGGACAGGATTGCCAGAGTCACCCCCATAGTGCGGGAGCACCTAGAAAGGCACAGGAAGCCCAACAGGTCTATTACAACCGGCGAGCAACCTCCCGGAAGTTCCAGGTGGGAGACCGGGTGATGGTGCTAGTGCCGGCGGCGGAGAGTAAGCTCCTAGCCCAATGGCAGGGGCCATATGAAATAATAGAAGCAGTGGGAGAGGTAAACTATAAGGTTCGCCAGCCTGGCGGAAAGCCTGAGCAAGTATATCACGTCAACCTGCTGAAACCCTGGCGAGACAGAGAAGTGGCCTTGGTTGTGCTGGGGCCACCACCCCAAGGAAAACCCACCAAGGCAGGTGGGAATATCTCCTGAGCTGACTCCGGACCAACAGGCGAAGCAGCCGACATGATTGAGCGGAATCGGGATGTGTTTTCGACAGAACCGGGTAGAACTACGGAGGTTTACCATGACATCATCACAGACCCCAGGGTGAAGGTGCACGTTAAGCCATACCGGATACCTGAGGCAAAAGCGAAAAGAGGTCAAGCTGAAGTTGAAAAAATGCTGAAGCTCGGAGTCATTGAAGAGTCCCATAGCCAGTGGTCTAGCCCTATTGTTATGGTGCCCAAGCCAGATGGAAGCCTACGCTTTTGCAATGACTTTCGAAAGTTAAAGCGAAGTATCCAAATTCGATGCCTATCCCATGCCAAGGGTGGATGAACTCATTGACCAACTGGGCAAGGCCCGATTTCTATCCACCCTTGATTTGACCAAGGGGTACTGGCAGATCCCCCTAGCACCAGGGGCCAAAGAAAAGACAGCCTTTTCGACTCCAGAGGGTCTCTTTCAATACACGGTCCTCCCTTTTGGTTTGCATGGGGCTCCTGCAACGTTTCAAAGGCTCATGGACAAGCTGTTGCGGCCCCATGCCAAATGCGCAGCTGCCTATTTGGATGATGTTGTTGTCCACAGTCCTGACTGGGACACACACATTGAAAAAGTAGAGGCAGTATTGGAGACATTAAGGAGAGCGGGACTTACGGCGAACCCTGCAAAGTGTCGATTGGGCTGGCGAGGCCAAATATCTCGGGTATATCGTGGGAAGGGGATAGTGAGGCCCCAGCTCAACAAAGTGGATGCAATACAGAATTGGCCCGACCAACCCGGAAAAAGCAGGTCAGGGCATTCTTAGGGTTGGTTGGATATTACCGCAGATTCATCCCCAACTTTGCCTCCAGGGCCTGCCCTCTGACCAACCTGACTAGAGCACGTGGTCCCGACATTTGTAAAGTGGACCATGGAGACGGAAGAAGCTTTTAAAGATCTCAAGAATGCCATCTGCGGTGATCCAGTTCTCATAGCCCCTGATTTTAAGAAGGAGTTTATCTTGCAGACCGATGCCTCCGAGGTAGGACTGGGAGCGGTATTATCTCAAATGGTTGGAGAAGAGGAGCACCCAATCCTGTACCTCAGCAGGAAGCTTCTGCCGAGGGCGAAACTACGCCGTGGTAGAAAGGGAATGTCTCGCGGTAAAGTGGGCCATGGAAAGCCTTCGCTACTACCTTCTTGGGCGGAAGTTTACCCTGGTCACTGATCATGCACCTCTGCAGTGGATGCACCGAAACAAGGACAGAAATTCGAGGTTACCCGGTGGTTCCTGTCCCTGCAGCCCTTCCACTTCCATGTGCAACACAGATCAGGAACCCAGCATGGGAATGCAGACGGGTTGTCAAGGGTGCATTGTTGTCCGACCAAGTAACCCAACCCCATGGGGTTGAGCAGAGGAGGATGTGTGACAGGGTCAGGCCAGGAGCGGCTGCAGAGAGGGGAAAAGGCAGCCCAAAGGAAAAACCCTGTGAGAGAAGCAGAGAACTGCAGCCCAATTAGATGCAGCTGGGAGGGAGCTGGCTCAGGCTAATTGGGGCCAGCTGACTTCTCTGCTGTCTGGCTGAGGGCCTTTAAAAGCCTCAGCAGTTGGAGGCTGGAGAGGAGAGGAGAGGACAAAGGAAGGTGGTGGAGAGGCAGAGAGGAAGAAACCAGAGAGAACAATTTTGACCAGCATTAGGTAAAGGCAGCTAAGGAGGGAGCCTGTGGGCACGTGGCCCGGGCTCCCTACCATTGAGACCCGCTGCAAAACCCCTAACTGGGAGGGCTAAGGTGAGGAGGCCTCCCCAGTAGTGGCTTGGGGAAGAGGGGCCCTTGCCACACTGTGGAGAGAGCCTGAAAGCAGTTACTTACCTCTACAGGAATGAGGGATACTTGAGTGGGCCTTCTTCTCCTTCTAGAGGTTACATGCTGCCAGTTTTCTTCCTTGTCCTGTACTGCCCTGTGGCTGCAGGATTAAACGCTGCCTTCTATCGAGGAAGTCTTCATCCTCTCTGATAGAATGTAGGGTCGATACTTGGGCCTCCAGTCCTCTAATTTTTTCTTCCAAAATAGTGACCAGCTTGCACTTAGTGCAGATGAAGTCCCTTCTTTCTTCTGGGAGGAAGACAAACATGGCACATGCTGTGCACGTAACAACAGCAGAGCTATCACCATCCATAGCTGCCTTCCTTCTGAGAGATTCCTCAGTTGTTAATCAATGCCTCTCTGAAGGGAAGGAGTGTAATGAAAAGATGTTAAAGAATGGTGAGTGTATCTCACCCCCTTTCCCCTTCCTCTCCAAACTCCCCCTGTTAACAGCTCCTGTTTGCAAGCTCCCTGGTCGCTGACTCACTCCTTTATAAAGCCCTGGACTGCCTGATAGCCCTTCCCACTGATTAAGGCTCAACCGATGAGCAGAGGCTTCTAGATTTCAAACCCTGATTACAAGCTCACAGCTTACACCTGCCAGCCACAGCACACACTCCGTGGGATTCGGTTTAAGAGCTGGTTTTTCACATGATAGTAAACACGCCCACAGTCAGAGCTCGTGCTACGAATAAGCAGACTAAGCAACTTTGTAGGACTCCCAAGCAGTTCAAGGGATCCCCTACGAATTATTTGCATATGTGTTGGGCGGGGCTCCCAAAAATGAGCATCCCAAAAATAAGCATCCCAATAATGGCTTTTACTGAAGATTTCAAATTCTGCTTCTGCCCTTCACCAGGCATTTTTCTCCGACTTTCATGGCAATTTTGGAACAACCCCATTAAACTTTCAATGTAAGTGGCTTATATGTTTCCACACAATCTCTCTCGCTCCCTCTCTCTCTAATCTTAGAGTGCATCTTTGTCTCTCTTTGAGTCTATTTGTTCAAGAATTTCTCCTAAATAGTAAGAGCTAGGGCCACCAAATTTGGTATGCAGCTTCCTCTTCTTCTAACTTAAAGCAAGGTCTCAGTTTGGTTGTGTCAGGAAAACTGGAAGCCCTGCGAAAGGGACAGTTTTCCATAACATTCAAAGGGAGGGGCTGCTGTTCTGAGGGATGCAATATGAGCAAGCCCACAGGGGAAAGCTATCCTGCAGAGTGTCCACTGGGGACAGCTGTACCACCAAGGAATAGCCAGCAGGGATGGGGCTCCACCATCTTGCCTGCCAGCACACTGTGTAAGTAGTCTCCATGCTCCAAGCTCAGAGTGCCCTGGCGGGGAGAGAGAACATTTCTTTTCACTCAGATGCTACAAGTGTGAAGGTTGCATTTTCATATTTAAAGAACAAATGTACCAATGCTATGTAGGGATATAAATAATGGCTTCTAATATTAACATCTGCCTTTTTAAAGAGACACAAGAGGCTACAGTAATATAATTACTGACCATAATTGATTTTTATGGGACTCTCACAACTAAAACTTATTTTTCTAATATTCAATATTAAGTGCAAATCTGTATAAAACTGTGATGGAAAATGCCAAAAAGAAGATTAAGAGAATGCTTATTTGGGATTTTGCCTCCATATTCTTTTCTTTTTGATTTATAATGTAGTGCATTTTGATTTTGAAATACTGAGTCAGATTTTATTCTGCAATCCAGCAGCTTTGCCTCACCATGCTAGTGCAGATAGGCCAGAAAACTAATGGGCTTCCCAAAAATGGGGCTTCAAACCAGTATAGTAGCATGCTCAGATAGATGACAGGAAACACAACTGGTTCCCATGCACCTGCCTTGAAATTCTTGGCATAGAGGATGTCATAGGGCATCCCATCTGAAGTGCCCTGGTAGTAAATCACAACATGACGAGTATGCTTGCCTCAGTTTCTTTTCTCAGGTGGCTCAATAATTGCACTTCAGTCTTCCTTGTCACAATACTACCCTTCTTTGGAGATGGTTTACTACATAAGCAGTGTGCAGATGGTCCAAAACATACATAGTCTATTTGTCAGATCACTGCAAGCAGTCCTTAACATCCCAAGACATCTCAGCCCTCAGTGGCCTTCACACCACTCGTCAGTGCTCGCAACCACACCCCGATTTGGTCAGCACCCTCCTGACCTCATCCCAGCATAGCAATCCTAGTCTTTCCCATTGAAGTACAACCCTGCTCTTCCCAGCAGGAGCTCCTACAGCCTTTCTGCTAGGAAAACCCCTCATTTTCTGCCTTTCTCATGGTTCCTCATGGTTCCTCTAGGTCTAACTCTTCAGCCCCAGAGAATTCAGTAAGCAAGTTCCTCTGGTGCTCTCCTGCCTTCAGCCTTTTTTCCAAGAAGCACCTTCTGGGCCCCTTTAGTCCCCTGGTCTTTGGTAATTCTCAGCTGCCCTTCCTGATTGGAACTGTTTGCTCTGACTCAGTGGGATTCCTTCTCATCGTGACTCTTGCTCATCATGTGTGGCCTCACGTGCTGCCTCACCCTCTAAATTAGCCAGATGGGAGGAATTGCTCCGGCACTGGGGCGCTGGACCTATTTAATTTACTGGGGCAAGCCAGACTGTGACAGAGGGCATGACTTTTGTACTGCTCTTCTTGGTTAGTCACAGGCTTTGTCTTCACTGCCAGTTCTTCCAGCAGAAAATATGCTAAGGGGTTTTTGCACAAAAAGAAGCAGTGTGGACTTTTTTTTTTTTTTTTGCATAAGGATCTTGTGCATAACGGGGTTTTTGCACAAAACCCCCCCGTCCACACTGCTTCTTTTTGCGCAAAAACCCCTTGCACAAAAAGAAACGGCAGAAAATATGCTAATGAGATTGTGACTTATGCTAATGAGTCCCTCATTAGTATACTTTCTGCCAGAAGACCTCTCAGTGAAGACAAAGCCTCAGTGACTAATACTGGGGTGCTGCAACCAGCTTCTTTGTGCCCTCTCCTTCCCAGCTGTACCCTGCAGACACTGAATGCAGCTAAGATTCTAACCTCTTTATTTTTAGTTTCCTGATTACAATTCCAAGTGCCAAATGAACTGTTAAATAAAAATAATACTATGTTACTGTTATTTATTCATATTACTGCAGCATTGACAAGTTCTAGTCATGGCCCAAGTCCCTGTGGTGCTAGGTGCTGTACAAACACAGAACAAAAGAGGTCCTTACTCCATACAATCCGGCTGCATCTAGACTGGCAAGTTTTTTAACAAAAGCGGCCGCTTTTGCGCAAAAACTTGCCAGCTGTCTACACTGGTCGCTAATTTGCGCAAGAACACTGACGATCTAATGTATGATCGCCAGTGTTCTTGCGCAAATACAATGACTCTCCGGCTCGGAAAAAGCCCTCTTGCGCAAATGCTTTTGCGCAAGAGGGCCAGTGTAGACAACTGAGAACTGCTTTTTGCGCAAAAAGCCCGATGGCGAAAATGGCGATCGGGCTTTTTTTATAAAATCGCTGCCTAGATTGGCCATGGATGCTTTTGCGCAAAAGCACCCGTGCCAATCTAGACGCTCTTTTCCGCAAATGCTTTTAATGGAAAAACTATGAGAAAGCACAAAGGTGTCAGTTTGAAAATATAACTAGTGGGCAATGGAGGCTGGCATTATGGTATGCTCAGGCTACGTCTACACTGCGGGGTTTTTTTGGAGGAAGATATGCAAATGGAGCACTCATTTGCATATCTCGGACTCTCATTTGCATATCCTCTTCCGATCCTTTTTGCTGAAGAGGTTTTTGCGATAAAAAGTCCTGAGTAAATGGGGCCATTTGTCGGAAAAAAACCATTTTGTGCAAGAGCCCTTATTCCATTAAAAAAATGTTTTGGATGGCCACACACTGAGGATAGCTAGCCTCTCATGCACACCTTGATTTCTATTTTTAGTACACTAGCTTCATCAGTGCTAACATAAGTACATGCACTCGTAAGGATGTTAAAATGTGATTATTTGGCTAATTGTATAGTCGATACAATTTATATCGAGTATATGATTAATCGATAAGCGCCGCTCTGAAGAGCTTCAGCGGCAGTAGCTCCAGGAGCTGACTCAAGCTGGGACTGAGCAGTCCTGGTTCCTGCCAGCTCTGGAGCCACCAGAACTGTGGCTCTGCATTTTAAATATAGTAAGAGCCGCTGGACTCTTACTACATTTAAAATGCAGAGATGCAGCAATTAGCACAAGCCCGGACTGCTCAGTCGCGGCTTGCACTGAGTCCAGCAGCCTCTGCTGAGTCCAGTGGGGGCTGGTGCCAGAACAGCCTCTGTTCATGGTGGGCAGCACTTAAAGCTGATTCCCCCAGCACTGGCTTCTGCTCCCCCCACTTTGCTGCCTCTCTCTGATAGAGGCAGCAAATGGGGGGAGTGATTAGTCGAGTCGCTACTTCACTATCCGATAAGCATTTGCTTATCTGATAGTTAACTAGTCGACTAGTCGCTTACATTACTATGCACTAGAGTCTGAAATTACACTTCCCAGTTCCATTGTAGACATACTCTGTCACATATTCACACCTTCCACCCCACTCATTCTTGTCCTCCAACACACACACACACACACACACACACACACACACTCTCTCTCTCTCTCTCTCTCTTTTTGGGTTAACATAGCTCACATGTTATTATTGAATGGGGAGTATCGATTACCTTTACTAGCAGCCTGTGAGCTGATAATTCTCAATAGCATTGGAATACCAGGGGTAAGAGGCTGAGTGCAAATGAGCAGATTCACAGAACAGCATTCTGCCAGCAGTCAGATCGGGCAATTAATTCACACTTGTATTCTCCACACCATATTTCACGCTGCTCAGAGGAGCAACATGGACAGATGGTCAGCTGAGCAGTAAGGCTCAAAGAGCCTGGAGTATATATTATAGTGCTGCAGATACAGCTTGTAAGCTGAAGGCATTGGTATTGAATTAGATTTCAGCTCACTGTGTGCTAAACAAATATATAGATGGTTTTATTAAATAACTGATCTTATGGCACATTTTGACAAGAGCTGTGTGTAATGTCAGTGCCTAGGACAGCACTCTGATTCACATTTTTTTTAAAAAAAAAGCTCTAATGTAAAAGGCCTGTGCACGAGCTCTTTGTGAGAACATAATGGCCACTATGTTTGCTAAGGCACACTGCTGTCATTACAGTAGGCTCTGAAGCCTCTTCTTAGGCAGTCCAGAATAAATTAGAACTTGATTCAACTTCTGAATATTACATGCAGAGCATTATCAGATCAGAAGATAGAAAATGCAAGTGTGTGTGTGTGGTGATCAGAATTCTATATCATGTGCATTCATATATGTCAGGTTTCCTTTATACAAAGTAAATTTCACTTGGATGCCATTGGGACATATAGATATTGCACATTTATGAAGACTGGATTCATTTCTATATTATTCTGTTTCTTTTCAACTACTAATACGCAGACAAAATTTCATTTTTATGTACATATACTCTGCTTAGCATATGATCCCTAGCTAACAATACAGAACACTTTCCAGCTGTTGAATTCTCATATACTTCTCATACATAAAAATCTCAGTGGTATGAATGCGGTGCTCAAAAAGCTGTTCTTGGAGTGAAAAACCACAGTTTGTAGTGGTTACTCTATGATAGGGTAGCGTTTGCAAAAATCTGTGGAACGTAACAAGTAATTAGTTTGTATGGTCAGTGAACAAGTCTTGATCTTGGAATATGCACACCATTCACTGAAGTCAGTGGGCCAAGTTGTACTCCGTTACACTGGTGTCAATCTAGAGTAACTCCAAGTTTAGTAGAGTTATTCCAGATTTATATAGATGTAAATAAGGGCAAATCTTAGCTCAGTTAATTTAGTGCTTCTTAATTATGCTAGATTTGTAAAATTAGACATTGGGGGTATTACCCAGATCTGTTAATCCAAAGGACTAATACAGGATAAGATTCCCTGTGCTGCCCTGCTGGTATATCTCAGTCCTGATCTTTATGGAAAAGCTGAAGGGATAAGATGGTAGTTCTCTCTCCATGGCCATCAGGAGTTCTCTACTGAAGCTAATAAACAATGCCAGCTAATACAGGTTGGACCTCCCTGGTCCAGCACGCTCAGGACCTGACTGGTCCCAGATGACAGATTTTGCCAGACCAGGGGAGGTCATTTTGGACCCCTGCCACTGGTCCTCCGGCCCAGCTGCTGCCCTCCTGGCTGGCTCCCCACCTCCTGCTGGCCCCTCTGCTCTGCTGACCTCACTGGGCAGCCATCACTGCCAAGGCTCCGGGACCCACCGAGCAGCCCCTCGCTGGGACTGTGGGACCCACTGAGCAGCTGGGCAAGCTGCGCTAGGGCTCTGGGACCTGCCGGGTAGCTGCATGCACTGAGCTGGAGCTCTGGGACCTGCTGGGCAGCCTCACGCACCATGCTGGAGCTCTGGAACCACCCAGGTAGTCACGTGCCACAGCTCCCTGCCCCACTGAGCTACCGCGGCTCCCAGCCCCACCGGCTCACAGCAGGCAGCTCACTGCCCTGCAGGCCCCACAGGGATCCTTGCTGCTGGCCCTCCACTGGGACTCTCTGATCCTGCAACATCCGTGCTGGACCATGGATGTTGCCAGACCGGAGAATCCTGGTTAAGAAAGTTTCAACCTGTAGTAACTGGGGATTGTTTTTGTGGCGTGCACACGTGTCCCTTAGGAACTAAAGTGAGATCACCAGCTCATTTCCCACAGGCCACTGACTAGCCACTGCATCATGAAGAGTTCTAGTCACTACAAACCCAGGCCAGATTCACACTAGTCATCTAGAACCCAAAGTGTCTTCTATTATTGTGTCAATTCTCTGAACATTCTCTTCATTCAACAGTCTTGTATATTGCAATACATGTCAATCATAAGTGCAAACAAAATAGTTTGCTCTCTTTGTTTATGACAGTTTTACTAGTATGTGATTACTTCATAAATCCCCTGACATCCCACATTCTGCATCTGCCTATTATGACTAACCTCAGTTTGGTCTGGCTCTTGCTAGCTTCCATTGTATAGAACAACATGTTTAAGTTGGAGCGTTAGGTTACCTCTTAATGGCATATCTTTACATCTTCAAAGCACCATACATTGGTAAGTGTGGATTCCTAAGGCTGAGTATAATCAAATTTACTCTCTGCTGACAGGAATATGGGAGGCTTTGCCATATGTTAGTGTTGGTATGAAATGAGATTTTCAGCTGATTATTCCTGAAAATGTAAAGCCAAGCACCAGTATTCTGGAATGAAGATACATTAAAGATCATGCAAGGGAAACGAGAAAATCTCAGAACCACTCTGGCTGAGTTACCATTTGTCATGTTTATCACTAACAGGGCTTTACATTTTTCTAACTCTGTTAAAAAATTTTAAATGATTGGATATGCTTGGATGATTGTTACTACAGTAGTAAGTTGAGCACTCTGAGTTAAAGAACCAGCCTTTCTATTACAAACTAGCCAATTAGCCCACCATAAGATGGGATTTTCAGGTCTCTCCTCCACGTCGGTCTTCTCTCCTGAGCCTCCGGTCTCTCACTCCATCTCTGTCTCTCCTCCTCCTCCTGCTTCCCCCTCTCTCTCTCAGCTCTCCTCCACCTTCTGCCTCTCCCTCCGTCTCTCTTTCTCTTCTCCCCCTCCTGCCTCTCACTCTCCCTTTCTCTTCTCCTACTGCCTCTCACTCTCTCTCCGCTCTCCTCTGTCTCCATCGGGGATGCACACTAGTCCAGGCCCCGCCCCCAGGGCGTGTACGTCACCGCCCCGCCCCCCTTCACCTCCTGCCGTGGCGCTCGGCTGACTTCTGCACCGCTCAGCTAGGCTGCTGCGCAGGAGAAAGTGCTGCAAACGGCCTCTCTCTCTCTTCTTCTCCTACTGCCTCGCCCTCTCTCTCTCTCTCAGCTCTTGTCCGCCTCCTGCCTCTCTCTCCGTCTTTCTCTCTTTCTCTTCTCCTCCTCCCGCCTCCCACTCTGTGTTTCTCTTCTCCTCCTCCTGCTGCGTCTCTCTCACTCTCTCTCTCGCTGTCCTCCATTCTCCTCTCTGTCTCCTCCGCTTCCTCTGTGTCTGCTCCGTTTTCCTCCTTTTGAATCCGGCGCCCTTTCCTGACATCAGAGACGCATGCTCATCCGGGCCCCGCCCCCGCCCCCGGCCCCTGGCTGTTCCCTCTGTGCGGCGCTGTTGCCTCCCGCTGTGGTGCTTGGCTAACTTCTGCGCCGCTCAGCCGGGCCGCCACGGGGGAGCAAGTGGCACAAGCGGCCATTTGGGCCCTGCACTCCCCATGCAGCACGGAAGTGCTGCATGGGGACCACAGCACCCAAACGGCTGCTTGCGCCGCTTGCTCCCCCACAGCGGCCCGGCTGAGCGGTGCAGAAGTTAGCCGAGCTCCACGGTGGAAGGCGAAGGATGTGACTCAGGCAACAGCACCGCCCAGAGGCAACAGTCAGCATTTCAGCATTACAGAGTCACAGGCATTGGGCTACTATATATATGATACCTGGATTCAAAACCAGTTTAGGTTACTAATGAAGATGAGTTTTGAATGATTACCGGATACTGTTTTATGAGATGTGGACAAATGTGACAGTTTTGGTAATCTCAATTCCAGAGAAGCCCAAGACTCAGAATCTCATACTGATAAGTACTGGGCATCTCCTGAATGACATTCAAGCACTCTTGAGTCTCACTGATGTTAATTGCTATATTGATTAGTGGAAACTAAGGGTGCTCAGCACCTTTCAGGCAGAGATGTTGAGGAAAACTTGCACCAAGACACCCATGCTATGTGTGCCACTAAATGGTGCTATTCCAATAACTATTATTATTAATAGTCCCTCCCTTTCATGAGCACCAAATTTCATATGAAAAAAGAGGACTATAAAAATGATATTTCCCCTATTCCTATCTGCTGTATGTGTAGTCAGCACAAAATATGTCATCTGATAGCATAAAGTAAATATCAAACTCAGTAGCTTAGTACTATCACATGATAAAGCAAGAATTGAATGTACCCGAGTATATAGTGTTATCAAGGCAGGCTGATATCAGAGCATGCTCTGTAAGGGCTTCTTTCCTTCAAAATGCTGCATCTCCCAGATACCAAAGATGCTAGATTTGTTAACCTTCAGGCACACCAAAAGTCAAACTTTCTGATGAGGCATTGGCCAAGGGCTGAGGCAGTTATGGAGGTGGGATTTCTGTCTAGTGGGATTGATCCAAGTGATTTTCACTGTGCATTCTTTCACATTGATTGTAATGGCTATAGTGGGGGTTTTGTTGTGCTTGGAAAGAGAAGTCAATTAGAGATGCATTGTCTCTAAGCAATTAGGGCAGGAGTTTGGGATTTGGGAAACCCAGGTCCAAGTCTCTGCTCTACTTGTGTGACCTTGGGTAAGTCATTTAATCTCCGTCCAATCTGCAAAATACCAAAATTACCCTGCTTACCAAGAGAGCTGTGAGAGTAAACATAATAAACATTTTCAGGCATTCTGATACGACAGTATCAGGAGCCATTAAAGTATCTTTGATAGATTTTTTTTCCTTTTGTGGTCAGATGTTCATTACGTAGCAATGGCAAAAATTTCAGATCAGGTCAGTACCAGTGATCTTACGCAGCTTTCTTAAGGATAACATATAATAAAGTGGAAAGTATATTCCTTCTAGACAGAACCGATGCTTCTCTAATGAGAAGCACCTAGAAAGTGCCCATTATGTACACTATGGAAGAACAGATCCAAACCATCATACAAAACCCAGACAGACAAACTGAACCAAATCTCTTTTGAATTTTAAGATATTTAAATCTCTCATTTCCACACTTCTGTGCACTTCTTAGGTCCAGCTGGGCCTGGACGTGATGAAACTTGAGAGAAGTCTGAGACACAAGTGTTTCTGTTAGTCTGCTTCATTACAGAGAAACTGGACTTTGTGTTTGACCACTATGAGAAATGAGGTTTTAATACTGGCCCTTTCACTAAAGCCAAAGTATTGTGAGACCAGACTCTCCCACTATACTTGGGGGCTGACTGGAAACAAGTGACAAGAAATCTCATGAGTAAGCCAGTTATGTGAGATATCTGAGCTCAGAGCCAATACCTCTGCAGGGGTATGTCTACACTACAAAGTTAATTCGAACTAACAGCCACTAGTTCGAATTAACTTTCATAGGCGCTACACATACAAACCGGTAGTTCGAACTTAATTCGAACTAGCAGAGCGCTTAATTCGAACTAGGTAAACCTCGTTCTACGAGGACTAACGCCTAGTTCGAATTAAGTAGTTTGAATTAAGGGCTGTGTAGCCACTTAATTCGAACTAGTGGGAGGCTAGCCCTTCCCAGCTTGCCCTGGTGGCCACTCTGGGCCAAGCCAGGGAAACTCTT
The DNA here is from genome assembly GCA_019425775.1 of Rafetus swinhoei. Classification (NCBI taxonomy): domain Eukaryota; kingdom Metazoa; phylum Chordata; order Testudines; family Trionychidae; genus Rafetus; species Rafetus swinhoei. The sequence goes on along the minus strand of CM033437.1, from coordinate 43,576,620 downwards.
CTGCCCCCCTCCCAGCCCCGGAGCCCTTAAAGGGCCACGGTCTGGCTACGGTGCCTGTGCCAGGTGCAAGCCTGCCAGCACTCAGCCAGCAGACCCTGCACCTGGCACAGCATAAGCCAGCCACCCCCTGCCACCCAGCCCTCCGCCTCTTCCCGGGACCAGGCTGGCGGCTCCCAGGAGCCTGCCCGGGGCCGCAAGAGGCGAGCGCCCGCCTGGTTTAGTGTGGAGATCGTGGACCTCATCCAGGTTTAGGGGGAGGCCTCCAACGTCCACGACCTCCGCACTAGGCACAGGAAAGTGGCCGTCTAGGGCAGGATAGCTGCCAGCCTGGCCACCAAAGGCCACCTGCAAACCCAGGAGCAGGTTTGCATGAAAATCAAGTTGGTCCAGTGAGACCCCTGACCCTGAGCCCTGAGTTTAGAACATAAGAACATAAGAACGGCCATACTGGGTCAGACCAAAGGTCCATCTAGCCCAGTAGCCTGTCTGCCGACAGCGGCCAACACCAGCTACCCCGGAGGGGATGGACCGAAGACAATGACCAAGCCATTTGTCTCGTGCCATCCATCTCCAGCCTTCCACAAACAGAGGCCAGGGACACTGTTCCTACACACTGGCTAATAGCACTCCATGGACCCAACCTCCATGACTTTATCTAACTTCTCTTTAAACTCTGTTATAGTTCTAGCCTTCACAGCCTCCTCTGGCAAGGAGTTCCACAGGTTGACTATTTGCTTTGTGAAGAAGAACTTTCTTTTATTAGTTTGAAGCCTGCTATCCATTCATTTCATTTGGTGTCCTCTAGTCCTTATATTACGGGAACTAATGAAGAACTTTTCTTTATGCACCCTCTCCACACCACTCATGATTTTATATACCTCTATCATATCCTCCCTCAGTCTCCTCTTTTCTAAGCTGAAAAGTCCCAGTCTCTTTAGCCTCTCTTCATATGGGACCTGTTCCAAACCCCCTAATCATTGTAGTTGTTCTTTCTGAACCCTTTCCAAGGCCAAAACATCTCTTTGAGGTGAGGAGACCACATCTGTACACAGTACTGAAGATATGGAGTACCATAGTTTTATACTTCCTCCTCCTTCTTCCCCTGGCTTCCCCTTCCAGCTCCCTCCTCCCAGGTTTCCCCTCCCTCTCCCACCTTCTCTCTTCCCTCTCCCACCTCCTTTTCCCAGTCTCCCCAGAGGTTAATCCCCACACCCCAGTTTTGTTAAATAAAGAGAGTTTCTATTTTTGAACACACGTGTCCTTTATTTTTACATCAGGAAGGGGGCTAGGAGGGGTAAGTGGAAGGAGGTGAGGGAGGAATGGGGTACGAGCCCCGATGGGGAGGACTGGGGTGGCTCAGCGGGCTCCTCGGGGTGGAAGCTCTCCTGCAGGGCCTCCTGGATCCTGACAGCCCCCCGATTGACCCCCCCGGATGGCAGCCTGTGGCAAGTGCAGCCGGGCTGATGGCCGAGTGCTGTGATGTGCCGAGTGAGGGCACTCAGGGCACTCCAAGACAGGACTGCTTTGCTGTCCCTTAGGGAGGTAGACCAGCAAGCGGGGGAACCCTGAGAACTGTCTGTCCGGGGTGGGGGTCGGGTCCCTTTAAGCACAGCCCTCGGCTAGCCTGAGGCAGCAGCTCCACACTCTAAGTCCTGATTCCAGCCAGCCTTATCTTCGGTTCAGGGTCCACTCAATGTGGACATGCTAGTTCGAATTAGCAAAACGCTAATTCGAATTAGTTTTTAGGTCTAGATGCACTAGTTCGAATTAGCTTAGTTCGAATTAACTAATTTGAATTAAGTTAGTTCGAATTAGTGCTGTAGTGTAGACATACCCCCAGGAGGTTTCACTAAAGACCCTACACTTGGGAGTGCTTACGTGATCTGAATGCCACCCACTTCTCACTTTTGAATTGTTCTCATCATTAATAAATGATAGGTAAAACAGTAAGGGCATCACATTAAACAAAGAGTTTAGTAATTCTTCATGTTTTCCAGTAGTATGATTACAGGCTTGCAGAGTGATACCTAAACTGGGAAAATCTCTGTTTCTGAAAGATAAACCACTGGTAATTTCTACTCTGCCAACCAAACCTTCTCACTCAAACTATGTCTCATTTTAATGCAAATAAATCCAAACACTGATACACTAAACAATTTACAGTGATAGGAAAATAATAACATTCTTTATAGATCAGCCAGGTTTTTTCATCATAAATAAGTCAGGCACCTGGAGACTAACTTTTCTTTGAACAATTAATTTTACAATGATTTCTAAGATTCCAAGTTGCACATGATTTGAGTAAATTAGTTACAGTACCTTGGAGTTTAGAGAGCAATTATTTTTGACACTTTTTATCTGTAATAGCGCACATCCACTGGAATATAAAATTATTCTCTATTTTAAAGCATACCTAGCACATGCTCACTCACTCTCTCTCTCACACACAAAAGTTTGTAAGTTACCTTTGTACTACCCATACACTTTAAAAATGTTTCTTACTTATAATGCACAAATAGGCCTTATAATGCTTTGAAATGATAATCATATTAGACAATAGCCTTAGGAAGGTGCTTTGACAGCCATTCACCATGATTTCTGACCTTTATAACAATCTCTGACTTAGTGATAGTAGGATTGTTTTCCAGTCAATGGATTAAATTCTCAGGGTCATGTAACAGTCACAAATTCAGTTCCCATTAGTGGCCATGGAATTTGTGTGAGCAGATCATGGGCAGAGAGCATCTTCAGGCCTTAGACAGAGCTACACATTGTTAAACAATTATCATAACCCATATCTCTAAGTAACTCTCAAAATTAAATATTCACTACAATAATAATCTACTGAAATTTTGTCATCTCTGCCAGAAGGATTACTATAACTTCCCAGAAAAGTCAATGAGTCAAATCCTCATGCAGTTTTCACTGAATTCCTATAGGAAACTGTCTGGCTGTGTCTAGACTGACCAGTTTTTCCGGAAAATCAGCTGCTTTTGCTCAAAAACTTGCCAGCTGTCTACACTGGCCGCTTGAATTTGCGCAAAAGCACTGACGTTCTAATGTAAGAAATCAGTGCTTCTTGCGCAAATACTTTGACACTCCACGGGCAAAAGTCCTTCTGTGCAAATGTATTTGCGCAAGAGAGCCAGTGTAGACAGCTCAGGACTGTTTTGCGCAAAAAAGCCCCGATGGCTAAAACGGCGATCGGGCCTTTCTTGTGCAAAACCTCGTCTAGATTGGCACGGACGCTTTTCTGCAAAAAGTGCTTTGCGCAAAGCGCCCGCGTGCCAATCTAGATGCTCTTTTCCGCAAATGCTTTTAATGGAAATCTTTTCCGTTAAAAGCATTTGCGGAAAATCATGCCAGTCTAGACGTAGCCTCTGAGTAAAAATGAAGTAAATCCTGATTAAGGATCTGCGGTTTTGGCCAAATATGCCAAGAAGAGTGCATCCCTCTATGTAAGAACCTCTTGGCTGAAATTAGAACAGTAACTTAAAAGACATGATGAAAGAGTATCAGGAGCTTGAAACACCAAAAACAAAATGGAAGAATATAATAAGACAGTTGAACAGACTGAGGCAATCTATTATAATTTTTAAGCTTTATGTCTCTCCAGCCACATGCTTAGAATTGATGGTGTACAAGAATCAAAAGATAAATCTGAGTAACTCATAATCTGACAGGCAGTTTGGGAAAAATACGAGGTTAAATAGAGATGAATTATAAACAATTTAATAGCCTCTGGTATGAAAAGAGAACTGTCACAGTCATGTATATAAAGGCAGGCTAAAGCCCAGATCCTGGCTCTTTTGAAGCTTTGACAGTCTGCAATGGAACAGGAGTTACCTTTACTCACAAGCCCATGAAATTACGCCAGTTTCTATCAGCTGAAGACTTGGTCCTCTCTCTTTTTAGGTCAGTAATCCCTGTGTTGAAGGTTAATGAAATCAAATACATTTTTTTCAACAATTCTTTCAGGAGGAAGAAGTTTATCTTTATTCAGCAGCAATTTAGAAACTGAACAAAATGTAAACCCTGCTCCCAATACATTAAAATGGGGCCTCTTCCAGTGCTAGCGCATGGGCTCCCATTCAGTGTCTTTTAAAGAGATTTATTATTTTAATAGAAACAGAAAAACAATCCTTACCTTTAGGTTAAAGGACCATTCCTCTCAGGGATTGCTGGCAGCTTCCCAGTTCTGTTTGCTCTTGGGCAGCAGCTTTTGATGTCTCCCTGAGCATCTGGCTCCTTCATCCATGGGACCCACTATCTTCACTCTTGTTGTCCCACCCCTCATACAGTCTGTCCTAATCAAGTCCCCTCTGCCTGCCCACTAGGAGCTTCTAATAGGCTGAGGTATAGGCCCACTCCCTCTTAACTGGCTGGATTGGACTCATAGGGTATGTCTAGACAGCAGTGCTATTTTGGGATACATCCGGCATCCTGAAATAGCATTTTCCACATCTTAGCAACAAGCCCGTTATTTTGAAATATATTCAAAATAATGGGCTTGCTATTCCGACGTCCCAGTAAGCCCCATTCCATGAGGATTAAGGGACTTGTTAGCATAGTGGTCTATTTAAAAATTTGGCATTGTCTACACAGCACCAAATTTGCGTAGCTCAAATTGCGTAGCTTATTTCGAGCTACGTGGTGCTGTATAGAAGTACCCATAGACTCATGGACTCATAGACATCTTAGTCTGAACCTCTTGCACATCTTAGGCCACAGAACCTCATCTACCCTCTCCTGGAATACACCCTCAACCTCTGGCTGAGTTACCAAAGTCTTCAAATCCCAAAATGGGAGTAATACACAGGCTTCACATCACTTTCACTTATGTGGAGTGTCACTAAAGCGCTAATGAGCATTTAACCTTAATACAGATCTCACTTGTTTTGCTGCAGGGGCAGTGAACCATCTATCCACAGCAACCAGTGACAGATGCTGATAGCAACAAAATAAATATTGATTTGATCTGCTGTAAATAATAACATCATAACAAGTCTATGGTCCCTTAGAACTTCACTGTTGAAGTTCCCAGTTAGTGAAATGACAAGGCAAAATGAGGCTACAACTTAATTCCTTGTTTTCCAAAACCTGAGTCCCCATAACCTGTGAAATAAAGAAGTAGTATAATCTGTTAAGAGTAGAAGGGTTGGCACACACTAGAACAGCTGTGATTTCAGTGCTCCAGTAGAGGTGTGCACACATGCAAGCACACCAACACACAGAGTTTGTCACAAGTCTCTAGAACCTTCCTTCCCAGAATCTTAAAAGGAGTTTGCAAAAGATTATTTTATTGCCCCCATTTTGGAGCTAAGGCAGCTGGTCCACAGAGAGGTTATGTGACTTGCTCAAGGCCCCACAGCCACGCTAAATAGTGAAACAGTAACCTGGTTGCCTGACTCTGTGCCCTGACTGTAACCACTCAACAATACTGACTGTTGTTTGAGACCCCAGAGATGGGATCTGAGAACAAATTGCCTGACTGAGTCTTCAGAAACAACTGGGGTTTGAGTTCACTTTTCAGTCTATGCTTTGTTCTTATGAACCTCTTGTGGAGGTCATGCTATGTAAATAAATTATATTTTCGATCTTTTTTTCCAGCATTGGACACATTTAATACCCACTTGTGTCACATCTGAGACACAAACAATCATAGAAGGGAGAGAGCACAGCTTTTGTATTTAAACAGAGCTTTTGCTCTAGAGCCTTTAGTTTAGTTTCAGCTAAATAAATAAATAAATAAATAAAAAACAGAAGCACTATTTGAGTTTGTTTAAATATAATTTTTTTGTTAAATCATTATCCCTGCATTGGCTGCTTTAGGATCCAAAAGTACCCACAATTGGAATTCTAATATTGAGTGCTCATGTAGCACTTTTCAGGGAGAGTTAGTTCAAAGCACATTACTATTAACAAGCAAAGTATCTATTGTCATTATCCTCATTTTACAGATGAGAGTTTAGACCTGCAACAGTATTTAGGCTCCTAACTCCCACTGAATCACAAATGGGTGAAGTGACTTGTCAATCAGTTTTAATGCTGATGTACAGTAATAACAAAGATGCTTACTTCAACTTGGCTGAAATTTCTTTTTGTGTCAGTCTAATGCAGTCAGAAGGTAGATTGTGCTAGAGCATGGTCCACATCTGGCCCGCCAAGCCGTTTGATCCAGTCCATGGCCCACCCTGCTGTGCCTCTGCCCCCAGGCCAATCAAGACCTGGGGGTAGGAAAGTGCACAAAATCATTCGCTGTTCAAAGCAGCTGGTGGCTCCCTCTCTCAGCCAGGGGTGTGTAGCACCTAGAGGGAGCCACCAACTGTTTTGAACAGTGAATGACTTCATGCACTCCCCTGCCTGCTGGTCCTGATTGGCTGGGGGGCAGGGGAGCACATGAATTCTCTTCTCCCCACCAGGGAAGCGTGGCACCAGAGGGAACCACCAGGTGTTCAAAACGGATGGCGGTTCCTTCTAAGCACCTAATGGTGCTGGCAGGGCAGGTGAGGGCCCTGAGGGGGGCGAGGGCTAAGAGACTTTGTGCACTCCCCCACCCCTCTGGGGCATACAGCTCCTAGAGGGAACCACTTCTTCCACCTGAGGCCCCATCCCTTCTGCCTGAGGCCCCACCCCTTCCGGGGGCTGGAGCCAGCCTATGACCGCTACCAAAATTGGTGAAGTGGCCTCACTGCAAAAATTATTGCCCACCCTGTGCTACAGTGATAGGCCCTTTGAAGCTCACTGCATGAATCTGCTTGGGATAGAAACTCCCTGCTCCGTTTTATGCATTGTGTGACGTTCCCCTTCCATGCTTTATGAAAATTGACTTATGAATATAAATATGCATAACTTGAAGATACTTTAGACAAAATACCTCACATAACCTATCAATTTAAATGTGACGATTTGCTGAATCTGTGTATCCTATTTTTGTGCATGTATCTTTCATGTATGTGAAGTTAGAAATACGAAGTGTGAATCTGTTTACATTTGAAATGTGCTAATGAGAGTTATTACTGGAGCTCCAGAAGCCTAATGACTTGGTGATCAACTCAATGACTTTTAAACAGCCTTGTTTGTCCTGTAATTCCAGAAGGTGGTTGGTGTTAGAAAGACTTGTGACCATACCACATGGTATAGAAATCCATTCTGAATCTGGAGTTTTTCCCTGGGAAGTGGGGATTGCAGACAAGAAGATTCCCAGCCTGGAGAAGAATCTATTTAAACAATGGGAAGCAATCAGCTCTTTGTCTTCAGCTGGCTTTTGAAACTGCCTAGCACACTGTAAGAGGAAAAAATAACTTTAAAGAGGGCAAGTCAAAGTAAAAGAGTTTATATCTTATTTGAAGATTATGCCTGAAATAAGAACAGCTTTTTAGGGTAAGACGCTGCATGCAATAAGTTTCTTAGTGAATTAGAATGAGCTATGCATTTTCTTTTCATTTTAATCTAGTAACTTACTTTGACCTGTCTGTTTTCACTTGCATCCACTTAAATCCTACTGTTTGTCCTTAATAATAACACTTTTATTTACTATCAGGCCTAGTATAAATAATTGTTACCTGGAGAGAGCAACCACTGTGTTTCTCTCTTTTATTAATAAAGGGAACTTACCTGATAAACTTTCCCTGTGTAACACTTTTACACAAAGATGGATTTATTTGGAGTTTTGATCCCTTTGGGGGGTTGGTTTCCTGGGTGCTATGCACTAGAGCTGCATTCTCCCAGAGCTGAAGTAGTTCATGGTTTGCATTGCTCTGCAAAGGGGTGGTAACCCTAATTCTGTGCCTTGTCTTGGGAAGACCCAAGGATCTGGCCCAGCAGGACGGGGTAGGGGTGCAAAGCCCCAGAGAGCAAGAAGATGGGTATCAGTGGCATGATCAGCACACTGGGAAACAATTCTAAGAGGTCATCTGTGACCATACCCTTCACACATTGGAGGATTTCCCTATGTCTAATTCCTCATAGGATAACCTCAGTTGTATGCTAGTATAACATCATTCAGCTGCTGGGATGTCTGTGGGTCAGGAGCATACAGGGAATAAGGGAGAACAGAGCAGAATCTCCCTTCCTCCTAGCCAAGTTTTTGTGGATTCTTCACCAGTTTCATCATGTCTGACTTTGAAAAAGACAGCTGAACCTTGTCAATAAGTCAGGTTGGACCAGTATGCATTTAGTTTGCACAAATGAGCTGGTTAGGGCGTCTTCTAAAGGGTGCTTAGGTAGACAAAAATGGTATCTATGCTGAGAAAATAAAATAGTACATTAAGTAGTACTAGGAACTGGGAATTCTGGGGAAGTGTCCTAACCTTGAGCTACAGAGTCACTCGCTACTCTGCGTCCTTATGACAATTAAATTACGTATATAAAGCTGAACAGCTTCAACAAGAAAGATTGACAGTTCCCCTTGCCATAAGAGGGGAGATGTAAGTTCAAATACCTACTGCAGAGATGCACACAATCCTGTGTGATTGTTCTAACCTTGGCATATTGGGTAAAGGGGTTCCTGTTGCCACCACCATGTTTGTGTGTGTTGTTCCAAGAAATGGCTCAGATACTTATCTTAAAGCTGTAAATCTTGAGTAGGAGCAGATTTGAGTAGAGCTCAAGCCACACCCATCTCTTTGGCATTTCTGACTGGCTAGTTGAGGCATGTCCCTGCCCAGCTTGCCTGCTTTTGTGGATCCCATTCTTAGGTTCCTAACTCCCCAAATGCATTGTGCAGGGAGTATGGGTGTCTCATGGTGGGCCATGGATTCCATTAGTTGGCAGGGCACATAAATGGTAGGTATTGCAACACTGAATATAGGGCCCCCTATGGATCTAGCCTTAAGTGACCACATCTGGTTTTCAGAAATGCTTTAAGTTTTTAAGTTACTTTTGTAAATGGGACTGAAGGCTGATCTATGCTTAGGTTATTTTGATATCATTATGTTGGTTGGGGTGCTTTTTCTGCCATTGTATTTATGTACTTGTAAAATCCTTAGTGGAGGTGCAATTCAGCCAGTATAAAGGTTCCCAAACCAAGATTAGCTTTCCTGGCATTCATATTTTAAAACTGAGATATTTTCATCTGAACTGGGGCAAGGGAGGAGTTGCTGCTTTATTTACGCCAGTATACTTTCTAGTGTAGACAAGCTCCTAAGCTCCTAAAGGTATGTCCACAGTGGAAAAAATAAACCCTGTAGCAGCAAGTTTCAGAGCCTGGGTCTACCGGCTCAGGCTCATGGGGCTCACACTACAACATTGGCACTAAAAATAGCTGTGTATATGTTCTGGCTTGGGCTGGAACTCAGGTTCCAAACCCCCCTGATGTTCCTGGGTGTCAGAGACAGAACATCTACCTATCTCAGTGAAAGCTAAGGTTAGAAGAACTCAAGTTGAGCCATGGGTCCTCACTTGACTTGGCTCAAATCTTCCACCTGTGGAAGGTCCTGAATCTCAGCTGGGAATTAGCACAATTTGTGTGCAGATGGAAGGGGGTTAGGCTTGATCTGGAGTTTATACAGTGGACTTACATTTTGCCGTGAATATACACCTTAAGTCTCTTCAGTGGTTTTGAAATTTTCAATTGATAGTATGTGTCAATTAACATATTCTGAGGCCATCAGCCCTGGGCATTAAACTTCTGAAATAAATGTTCCCAGTAGAACTAAAGAAACAACTTTAAGGCAGCAGAGTCATTTTCATTTTTAAAAAAATGCCTGAAGTTACAAGAAATATTTTCATGTGTTGTAGCTTTTACGATCAGTAGAAAGAATGCCAGGAAGGGGAGATGGAACAGTACTAGATTTCATCTGCAAGGCAGTAAAAGTTACTCCAGCTGCTGTGGAGGATTGAGCTGAGGCACTATGTGTGTAGAAAGGTCCCCTATCTTTTGTATTTATTTCTTTTTTTGTACTGCTGTAAGGTAGTGCGCCTCGCATGTGGAATCTTTATATCTGCTCCTGAGAAGGGGTTATTTTGAAAAGCCAAGAGGAACAAACCTGGGACATATATAGGATTTGCTTCCACATTTTATTAAGGTTAGATAGCACTTTGCTTTCAATGTTATTGCTGAATAACATTGGAGGCCAAGGCCAAAAGCCAAGTGTTAGTTTATCTTTGAGACACCAGGGAGAAACTTGGATTTCTTTTACATGGCACATGAAGACTAGAGCATGGGAGAGACAAAACAGGATATTGCTCTCCCTCATTTGGTTACACATCCATATTTCCCAAGTGTTTCTCATGTGTTGCCTCTGAAATAAACTGTGTTATGAAGGGGTCTCAAACCTCTCTTCTGATTTTATGTTAGATGGGGAGAGAGAAAAAAAAGACTCTCAGAGAAGTATGGTACATTTTTGCATAGGTGCATTCCAAAGAACATTAGAGTTCAGGGGTACAAAAAAGTAACAATGGGCATTCACTGTACGATTAATACTCTTCATTGGTATATTCAGATATATTGCTATATAATTACATACAGTACATACTAAAATAATTTTAAGGCTGCAAAGCCAAATGTTAGGAAATGGCAGAGTGAATGTTATATTCATTCTCCTTGTACGTATGCATTATGATATTTCATTAGTCACATGATCACATACTATTTTATACAAAGGATCCCTTACTAATTTTCTAGTTTTTAAAAGAGTAAATTGAAAAAAAATGCCATCATATGAAAAGATGCTGGGTCCCACATGCTTCCGTGACGTACTGGGGGCTACGTTCATTCTTGTAGCCTCGGTGTTCACTCTGTTTTTCCATTCACTGTTTACTTTGTTGTGCTGTATGTGATTCCTACTGTCCTGTGCTGCTTTGTAATGACTCTATGTGTGTGTGTGTGCAGTGCCCAGCAGGGGATGGGATCTATGGGTGAGAATTTCTGAGAGGAGGCACATAGGCAATGGCCCAGGCTGGCCTGTCACCTGAGCCAATACTTTCTCTGAAGTGGAGAATTCAGTCAGGTGACACTGTGCCTGGGGAATCTGAACAAAGGCGGAGGCGTGGGAGCCTGGAGGGCTGTGAGCAGTTGCTGGGTGTGTGAGTTAGTTTCGGCTGGCTTGGGGGAGAAGGGAGCCTACCTGGCCTGGAGGACTGGGGCAGGGGGACCCCCCCATCCTGAAGATGGATTGTACTGAATGCTCCTGGTTCCTGTAACAAGAAGTCTGTGCTATGTTGTGTCCCTGTGAACCAATAAATCTGTTCTACCTGCTGTTTGAGAGTCACATCTGACTGCAGATGGGGGTGCAGGGCCCGGGGACTCCCCCAGAGTCCATGACAGCTTCATCAGCAGGGTTAGAATCTTTAGTTCTGCAGCACAGGCCTTTGCCACTTGAGCGCTTGATAGAGGATGACCTTGTATTGCTATGTGGGCCTAGCCACTAGAGGGGTAGAGGGGACACATTTTGCCAGAGTCTTTCACAGGCATTTGCTGACATCAGAGGAATGCTGTGACTCAGGAATCCTTGGTTTCATTCCAAGTTCTTTGGGGACTATATCTGTTGCTTATAGAGCCTTCTGGCGCAGCTCCTGCAGCCTGTCTGTGTTGCAGTCTCAGTCTTCCTGCTAACCTTTCTCAGCTCTTCATCTCCTACTTGGCCCCACATCCCAGTCCTCTCAGCTCCATGTACAAGTCTAAGACCCCATCCCATCTTGTTCTTCACCCAAGTCTCCTTTCTTCAGTTCCACAACCAGTCACCTGCCTTTACCTTCCAGCTCCTCATGTTAGTCCTGGTACAGTCCATACTCCCAACCTTTGGCTCCATGTTCCTGTCTCCACCCCCAACCCCACTTCTTCTCTTAGTCATCTTCCTTCTCCCAAGCTTCTTTATCCCAGTCCTCCCCCTCCCCCCCCAACATACCCAGGCTTAGCTCCTCAACCCTCTGCATTCGGATAAGACTGACTTTTCCCTCTTCTCACTATCTGGGCACCCACAGGGTCAGCACTGACTCAATAAGAGAGACAGTCTCCCTGTTAGTTCTGGTGCCCAGTGACACAGCAGCTTTTCAAGCCAGGAAATGCAATTAAAAGGAAAGTCTTGATCAATACTTGCTATACTGGGCTGGAGCATGCTCAGTACCGATGGAATCTTTAGAGAATTTAGCTATCAAACTCTACTTACTACACTTAGGAAGAAAAAAAATCAAGCTAGAAAATGGGGAATAAATGGGGAATACTGCTGAAAAGTATTTGGGACTTACATTAGATCACAAATTGGATTTGAATCAACTACGTGATGCAAGTATGAAAAGGCTAATGATACTGTATTTACAAGAGTGTTGAATGTCAGACCTGAGAGGTACTTGTTCTGTTCTATGTAGCACTTGTGAAGTCACAGCTACCGTATTGTGTGTAGTTCTAGGCATCACACTTTAAGGAAGGTATGGACAAATTGGAGAGAGTCCAAAGGAGAACAACAAGATTGATAAAAAGTTTAGCAAACCTGACTTAGGAATGAAGATTAAAAATATTGGGCATGTTTAGGCTTGAGAAAAGGAGTGTGAGGAGACACGATAGTCTTCAAATATGTTAAGAACTGTGAAAAATAATGAGCTCAATATGCAGCAAGAGAGACAGATTAAATACTAGGAAAAATACTGATTTTCACATTGCAAGTTAAAAAAAAGTGAAGATATTTTCATTTTTTGGTCCAAGAAGAAATTTCTCCTGTGTTGCCTGCAAATGCAGCTTTTCTGGGCATGTTCCTATAGTGCATTAAACAACCTGACTACACATCTCTAATGTGTTGTATGTTCTCTCATCTTCTCTCCATAGGGAGGAGCATGGGGGAGGTGGTGGAATCCCTGTCATTAGAGCTTTTAAAAAACAAGTTAGACAAACACCTGTCAGGGATTGTCTAGGTATATGTGGCCCTGCCTCAATGCTAGGGACTGAACTAGATGACCTCTTGTAGTGTCTTCCAGCCCCTATAGTTCTGTGATTCCCAAAGGTTTATTTATAAACTATGTGAGGATCACATGCTGTCACACTGAAATGGAGACACTTCTAAATCCTTCTAATAATGCACACTTCAAAACAGAGAATGAAGAATGATGGATCCATATGTATTGGCTGGGTGAATAGTAGGTAGGCAAAAGTTAAATACCCAGTTAGAATTTAGGTAGGACAACACTACTCTTGTTAAAAAAGTCCAATTGGAACATAATTATCATGAAAACTTGGCTTTCCATCTGTTTCAAAAGAAAGTAAAAATGCCAAATATATAATGTTTCAGACTTGCAGAAATCTGTAAGAAAACTAAGCTTGGTAGAAACTGTAGTGACACTAAATATGACATTACATTTACAAGATAATTAAAATAAATATCTAAACGTGCATATGCACCTCCAGGAAAATACTTCATAGTCTGTGTTATGAAAAGTTATTATTTATGGTAATTTTTCATAGATGAGTGGAAAGTACAATTGTTAATCTTTGTTTTTCTACATTGTTCTGCTTGGCATGCTGAGATCTAGATAATGCACTGAAGTATACTAATAGTGTAGAAGGATTTATGGGTATTATTCCCATTGAGGTTGATGGGAGATAAAGCACACACATAAATCCTGCATGCCGCCAAGTGAGAGTAAGCTTGCTGATAGCAGACATTGCTAGCAAACACTATGGAGCATTACATCATTTCCTAATTTACTACATGCTAGTTATACCATTTTGAGAATTGAAGAGATTTGGGCAGATATCACAGAACAGTAGGGCAAACAAAATGGTTTCAGTGTGCCAGTCCAAACTCTCATGACATCAAGAATAATGAAGGTTGAAATCCTGAGCAGGCATCCAGTCCTTAACATACATCTTGCTACTTGAATCTTGGAGTATATATGGTGACATTCTGATCTCACTGACTCTAATTCAAAGTCTATTGACTTGAATAGGAGTATCTCCAAGCTGATACCAATAGGAGGAAGCAGAATCTAACTCATATCCTGTAGAACATTGGAACACAAGCTTCTGATCTGATCCTGCCACACTTTGGTATGACAGCAGGAGTTAAAGACTGAAAGTTAGTCTGAATATTTGATCCTTAAAAAAAGACCTTGTTTTTCTGTGTTTCATTCAGAAGGCTAGTGGTTAATTTTGTGAACATTACACAGAGTTTCAGTATCAGAGTGTGATATGGAATGGCCTCTTAATAAGGTGAATCAGCCTTTGAATGCCACACCAAATACAAGAACAGAAGCCAGCACATCTCCCATCTGAAAGCATAGTCTTCCTCCATCTTTCATAGTAAGGTATTTGGGACTCCAGAACATCTAGCCTGGTAGAAATGGTTGGCCATAGATGAATTTGGTGAGGCAAAAGTTTTTATGATGAAGACTAGAACATATAGTACATTTTCAGAGGATAGATGTGTTAGTCTGTTTCAGAAAAATACAGAGGAGCCCTGTAGTATCTTTTAAAGACTAACAAATTTATTTGGGCATAAGCTTGGACACCTGTGACACAGTTATTACGTGCAGATGGAATTTAGAACTTGCTCTCTCTGTTTCATTCAAGAAGATAACTAGACTGATTATGCCTCTGACTCAAATACTGAACAAAATCCTTACAGCAATTCTTGTTAAAAAAAATCAGTACAATTTCTGTACCCAAGTCAAGTAATTTATTAAAAATGTAATGCTACTGTTACTTGATGTAGTAAAATTTGTGGTTCAGGATTGTCTTTGAAATAAGAACACACAGCTAACTCCACACAAAAAAAGCAGTACAGTACTGAAACTATTTTTTTTATTTACAGGCATTTATATAGCATGTGGTCATTTGAATATCTCAGCATTTGGATTCCTCAAATTGTTTTTCAAGTATTTGAAAGCATTGGCAACAATTGCAGAAATACTGATTTTCACATTGCAAGTTAAAAAAAAGTGAAGATATTTTCATTTTTTGGTCCAAGAAGAAATTTCTCCTGTGTTGCCTGCAAATGCAGCTTTTCTGGGCATGTTCCTATAGTGCATTAAACAACCTGACTACACATCTCTAATGTGTTGTATGTTCTCTCATCTTCTCTCCATAGGGAGGAGCATATGCAGAGGAGCTTCCCGTGTTGGTAGTGTATTTTTTCTAATATAAACATGTACATGCTGTTTTGTGTTTATATTAGAGAAGGCAAGGTCAAAAATGTGGAGGATTATGGGGAAATTCCTCAGGGGGGAGTTCACTCCACAGTCTCAGACCATTCCCCAGAGGAAATTCTGTGTTTTGCACAGACAAGCTTTACTCTTATTGTGATTGAAGTTGTTGTTCTGGAGCTTTAGATGATCTTTTAAATAGCCTGGATCTAGGCTATGGAGCACTTTGGAGATAAGGACAGAGCCCTTGAACTTGATTTGATATTCTGTGGGAAGCCCATAGAGAGGATGGAGGAGAGGCTTGAGGTAGCCAGTGTCTCCGAAGAGCTAGCCGATGTATCATAAAAACATATGAGCTGCCATACTGGGCCAGACTATCTTGCCCACTATCCTGTCTACAACAGCAGTCCATATCAGAGCTTCAGGAGGAGTGTACAGCACAGAGCAATTATGGAGTTCCACTGCTGTCTTCTACTTCTGATTTCTGGAAGTCAGAGGCTTATGGTTGCCCAAGCACAGGGGGTGAGTCTCTGAGCATCCAGGCTAGTAGACACTGATGGACCAAATCTCCATGAACGTGTACAGTTCTTTTTTTTGAACTTAGTTATACTTTTCACCATCCACAACATCCCATAGCAATGAGTTCCACAGGTCAGATGTGCATTAAAAAGTACTTTTTCTTGTTTCTGTTAAACCTGCTGCCTATTAATTTCCCCATGTGACCTCTGTTTTTTATATTGTGTGAAAGGGTAAAGAATGCTTCTCTATTAATTTTTTCCACATCATTCATGATTTTATAGCTCTCTATTATATTCCCCCCCAAATCATTTCTTTTCTAAGATGAACAGCCTTATTTTATTAATCTCTCCTTATATGGAAGTCATTTCATACTCCTGAACACCTTTGTTGCTCTTTGAACTTTTTCCATTACATCTTTTTCAGTTGGGGAAACCAGAACTGGACATAGCAGTCAAGGTGTGGACACACGATGGATTTACATGATGGCATTATGATATTTTCTATCTTGTTTTTTATCCCTTTCTTAATAGTTCTAAATATGCTGATAGCCAACTGCTGCTGTGCATTGAACAGATGCTTTCAAAGAAATAGCCATGGTGACCCCAAGATCTTTCTTGGGTGGTAACAGCTAATTTAAACACATTATCCCCATGTGCTTTACTTTGGGCTTATCAACCTTGAATTTCAGTTGTCATTTTTTTGCCAAGTCATTCAGTTTTGTGAGATTCCTCTACAACTCCTCACAATCTGCTTTGGACTTCAATATCTTGAACAATCTTGAATATCTTGAAACAATCTTTTCTCCAATAGCTGTGTCACGGGACGAGCGCTCACCCCCAAAGCGCCCCCTGTTGGTCACTTTGGGAATTAGCTCTTCAGTCCTTGGTCAGTGCCCCTGCACTCTAGGGTCCGCCTGTCCCAGGGAATCCCCAATCCCCCTACACCCACCTTGCCTCAGTGACCCACTGCCAGTTGTCATCTAGCCCCTTACCTCAGGGACACACTGCAGTCTGAAATGGCCACTCATCATTGGCCAGGGGGTGTGGACCTGCTGCCCTTTTCCTATCCTGGTTGTTTCCCTGCAGCCTTAGTACACTCAAGCCTTGCCCCAGGCTCTGCAGCCTGGGAGTGAGGTAAGGCCAGAGCTCCTCCACTCTGCCTGCCTTTCCCCAGCTTCCCTGATAGCCAGGTACCTCCTGCTCCCCAGATAGAGCAAGAGTGTATCCATCCTCCTTTGCTCCAGGAGCCCTTATTTATGCAGCCCGAGCTGGTCCCTAATTGGCTGTCTTTGCCTCAGCTGCGGGCTCCACACTCTCAGTCATCTCACAAGGCTAGGTTTTAACCCTTACAGGGCCAGTGCAGGACAGACACCCCATCACAAGCTGTCTAATTTCCCTTAGAGCCTATGGTCAGGAACCTTGTCAAAGACTTTCTGAAAATGCAAGTACACTATATCAATGGGCTTGCCCTTCACCACATGCTTGTTGACTCTCCAAAAATTCTAATAGATTGGTGATAATTTCATTTCACAAAAGCTGTGTTGGCGCTGCCCCCTAAAAACTGTTTATTGATGCCTCTGATAATTCTGTTCTTTACAACAGTTTATACTAATTTTCCTGTGTGACGATGTGCACTTACCTCTCATGAGTGCCTCCTGTTGACCATTGCCCTCGTCGGGTGAGTCTCCAGTGGCTCAGTCCTTCAGCTAAATCAAACATAGTCTAAATACATGAAGGAACGCCTTCTGGGGTAAGAGGTCCTTCAGGGCCTGTCCCTATGCTCTTGCTAATGTCTGTAGCCCGATCTCTGGGCTCAGTCCTCAGCCCCTTCTAGTGTAGCTTTAAGTTCCTGGTATAGAGCAGTGCCCTCAAGGCTTTCTTCCTGAAGACTCTTTGCCATCACCAGTTCTTATCACCCCAGCTCTCCAGCCAGGTCATTCCTTTATGATCAACCCCCTTTTGAGATAACAGAATCCTGCAAATGGTTGGCCCTCTGCAAGGTCTTCAGCCCCTTAAATTCCAGCCCTGTGGTTGGACTTCTAAATGAAACTTACCCCCTTTCAGGACTTTGGTCACCCTAGCAGTGCCCGGTGAAATAGACTCAGTGGCTGATGAGTAGGATTAGACCCACCCACTGTTCCCAGATACCCTAAAATAGCATTCATATGCTGCTTTCTTTAATAGTTACTACTGCTGCATTCCCTAGCTTGCTTCCCACATAGCCTCTTCCTCTTAATCCTTATGTGAGAGTTGATGTTCTTAATTCCTCTTCTCCCTCACTGAATGCCAGTGCCATCAGAATCCATCTTCTAGTTCTCTCTTGATCTCCAGCACCCAGCAAGGAGCTCTTTCTTTACTCCCCTGTTCCCAGGCAGGAACTGACCTGCTTAAGCCCTGCAGCACCTTTTAACTGAGCCAGCTGGGCTCTGATTGGCTGCTTTCTAGGCAGACCTGGAGGACCCACCTGTACTGCTCCTATTCTGGGTGTGGTGGGTGTGTTTGGTAGGACTGCACGACTTCCAGCAAGATGGCTCAAAGAGCCTGATACACCCCTTCACAGCCTGATACTGAAGTTAGGCTAAGTGCCGAAGGCTTTGTGCCCAGATAAGTTGTATGCTGTAATAAATCCAAGAGGAGACAAATGCTTGTGTAACTGAGGCCATGCTTTCATCTGCCAGAATGGGACAGGTGCTGCCATGTGATAGCTTAGTGTCAGTGAAGTATCCAAGAGTACTCCTAGATCGAGAACTGAATTGACCAATTCTATTTTTGTCTATTTTTAATCAATGCAGGTGGCACTGTAACTGCCAGCTCTTAAACATACTTTTCTCCACCCACCAACCTTACCTCTGTCATGTTCATGTTCATTTTAGGCCAACTGTTCATCATTCAAGAGGTGATTTCATCCAATCTTATTTGGTGGAAGCATTATGGTCATATGAGGTAAAGTTGTGCATCATCTGCATATTGCTAGCACTTGCGTCCAGGTTGTCTTACCAATTTACCTATATGTTGCATGTTGATGTTGCAAAGTACCACAGAGAGAATTGATTCTTGTGGAACATCACAAGTGACAGGCCTAGTGATCGAGATATAGTTTTCCATATTACTTATTGGGTGCATTCCTTCAGGAAGGACTAAGCACCATTGTAGTGCATTACCATTGAACTCAGCCACCTTTCTCAGGCAGGGCCGGCTCTAGGTTTTTTGCCGCCCCAAGCAAAAAATCCCCCCCCCCTTTTTTGTTGACTTTTACACATGTTTGCACTTTGCATTTTTTTGCTTTGTTTTTTTTGACTGTTTAAAATTAAAAAAAAAATGAAAACAGAAAATTTGTAGTTAGTGAAATAAAATAATTTCCTACTAGTGTACTCATTTAATTTTAACAAAATCACAATTACAAACAATTTGGGTTCAACTATACACTGTAATGAAAAACGTTAGTGACTTCCGGTGTGCCCAGTTTCTCATAAATTAAAAGAATTTATATGAACTGAATTTTTCTGGTTTTTATACTTGCGTAGCCTTTTATTAATTCAGTAAAATCTAAATTTTTTGCAATGGTACTTTCAATTTAAATTAATGTGAGTCCTGACAAACAATTTTGAGACATGGTGGACCTCAAATAATTTTTTAGTAATTTCAGTTTTGAGAAACTGCACTCACCAGAAGCCACGGACACTGGTAATCATATATATAGTAGCCCAATGTCTGAGAGTCTGTAACGCTGAAATGCTGGCTGTTCCTCTGGGCGGCCCGTGCTGCATGGGGAGTGCGGGGCCCAAACGGCCGCTTGCGCCACTTACTCCTCCGCGGCGGCCCGGATGAGTGGCGCAGAAGTCAACCGAGCGCCACGGCGGGAGGGGAAGGGGGGCGGGGCGGTGATGTACACGGCATGACAGCAGCTCCAGGCCCCG
This sequence comes from Rafetus swinhoei, assembly GCA_019425775.1. NCBI lineage: Eukaryota > Metazoa > Chordata > Testudines > Trionychidae > Rafetus > Rafetus swinhoei. Next base: position 43,557,110 of record CM033437.1, on the reverse strand, counting down.
CCCCCTGGCTGTGAACATCACTGCCCCGGCCCCCTTCACCTCCCGCCGTGGCGCTCGGCTGACTTCTGCGCCACTCATCCGGGCTGCCGTGGGGGAGCAAGTAGCGCATGTGACCATTTGGGCTCCGCAGTCCCCCGAGTGAGAGGCAGGAGGGGGAGGAGAAGAGAAAGAGAGAGACGGAGGGAGAGGCAGGAGGTGGAGGAGTACTGAGAGAGAGAGAGGGGGAGGCAGTAGGAGGAGGAGAGAGAGAAAGAGAGAGAGATGGAGCAAGAGACTGGAGGCTCAGGAGAGAAGACCGCCGTGGAGGAGAGACCTGAAAATCCCATCTTATGACGGGCTAATTGGCTAATGTTAAAAGAATGCGTAATGCTATAGCAGTGTTTGGAGTGAAAAAATCATTTCTTGATATAAATTCTAATACTTTTAGAGGAGAAGTTTTAGGACTTCTTAGCTCAGATAAAACTATTAATTCATCATACAAAGATAATTTTAATTATTTTTTTCCCATAAAGGCAAAGGATCTTCAAGTAAACTCCCCCTCCCCTTTCACTCGCTGCTGGATCACAACAGCCTTTTCCCTGCCCTGTCCAGCCCCTCTCTATGGACAAGCACCCCTCACTCCTGACCCACAGCTCCCACAGCCAGCCCAGCCCTGCCCCCCCCAGCTGCAGGTGCCCCTCACTCCTGACCCACAGCCAGCCCAGCCCTGCCCCCCCACCTGCTGGTGCCCCTCACTCCTGACCCACAGCCCCCACAGCCAGGCCAGCCATGGGCTCCCCCCACCAGCTGCCAGTGCCACTCACTCCCTAACCCACAGCCAGCCCAGCCCAGCCCAGCCCAGCCCTGCCAGTGTCCCTCACTCCTGACCCACAGCTTGGGCATCCCCGCCTCGCCCTGCCCCCACTGCCTGGGGGCCAGTACCTGGAGGCCGGCTCCTCCTGACAAATTCCCTCGGGGTCTCCCTTGAAGAGCTTGGTGACCTGCTTGGCCTTGCGCTGGAGGTTGCTGATGAAAACGGGGAAGTAGCTGGCCTCCCAGAGGAGGCTCAGGCTGGGCCCGGGCTGGCCCCGGATCAGCAGCAGGTGCTGGCGTGTCTGGGGCAAGAGCTGGGGTGGGCAGGGGGGGTTGTTCCTCAGCCTCAGGCCCGGCTGCTCCACCAGTACCTGCAGCTTCTCCAGCGCCTGCAGAACCTTGTCCAGCATGGTCCACGTGGCTGTGCCCAGGGCGCAGGGGCCCCGGTGGTTGCCCAGCCCCCTGCAGCCACCATGGCCCTGGCCAGAGGGGAGACTGCGCTACCTGCACCGGGGCCCTCCCCCCATGAACCCACCCCGGCCCCCCGCGGGCAGGGCTGACCTGGAGTAGGCGGCAGAGCCGGGTAGCAGCAGGAGGCAAAGGGCAGCCAGCAGGCTCCAGCTGCGCATGGTGCCAGTGCTGCGCAGCAGGTAGTGACGTCTCCTGTGGCCCTTTAAAATTGGTGGGGCCGGGCTGGGCATTGCCGGGGGCAGCTGCTTACCTGGAAATGCCACCCCTGGAAATGTGCCACCCCAAGCATGTGCTTGATTTGCTGGTGCCTAGAGCTGGCCCTGCTCTCAGGTGGGACAGCAGAATTTTGAGGTCAACAGTATTGAATGCCACAGACCAGTCCCAGAGGATGAGAAAGGATGCCAGTCTTCCATCCAGTAACAGAAGGAGATCATTCTTCATTGCCAATAAGTCCGTTTCAGTTCTGTGTCTTGGCCTGAATGCAGATTGAGTCAGATCTAGAATATTAGTTTCAGGTAGATGAGCCTGTACTTGGCTTTTTTCTCGCTTCTCCATGTGTTTGCTCAGAAACAGAAGTTTGACACTGAACAATTGCTGAGTAGGATGGAAGTACTGAGGGTGGGTTTCTTCAGTGTTGGTGGGACTATTGTGTGTATGAAGGAAAAAGCAAAGATTCCTTCTCTGACTGAGGCATTGGCTATTTCAGTCATGAGTGGTACCAGTTGTTCTTGAGTGACTTTCACTAACCAGAAAGGGCACAAGTCAGATTCACCAAGTCTTTGGGTCAAATTCTTTAGGGTGTCCAGAACTTCTCGATGAATAAATGTACTGAATTCTGGAAATGCAGGTGGGCTTTTGGTTGGTGGAAACAGGCAGAGTGGATTAATGCTACTTGAGAAGTCTTCCTAAATATATGTGATCTCTTCAGTGAAGTAGGATAATAGTTCTTCACAACACTTGGTGCTCAGCTCTGGTGCAAGCTGTAGGCATTCAGTATTGATGAAGTAGTTTACCACTCTGGATATACCTATGGGCCAGATCTGGCAGCTCAATAGTTAGAGCAGAAGTCAAGAAGTCAAGAACTGGAGCCCAGGATCAGAGCTGGAGTCAAAGGCTGGATGCAAGAGCAAGCATCAGACCCAAAGTCAGAAACTGGAGCTGAGAATCAGTATCAAGTTACTTGGAGTGAGTCAAAGCAGGAACAGAGCTAAAATCAAAGACAAGAGCAGGAGCTATTGCAGCAGTGGGCAAATGCTTTGTGCAGCTGCTGAACTTTGTTGGAGTCCATGAGTCATCAACGATTTAGATAATGGCACAGGAAGTACATTTATAAAGTTTGCAGATGATACCAGGCTGGGAGAGGTTGCAAGTGCTTTGGAGGACAGGGTCATAATTCAAAAAGATCTGGACAAACTGGAGAAACAGTCTGAGGTAAACAGAATGAAGTTCAGTAAGGACAAATGCAAAGTACTCCACTTATGTGTGAAACTGATTGTTCCTTCTTAAGTCATTCTTCCATTCTACTCTGTGCTGACTGGTCCTCAACTGGAGCATTGTGTCCAGCTCTGAGAACCACATTTCAGGAAAGATGTGGAGAAATTGGAGAAAGTCCAGAAAAGAGCAACAAAAATGATTAAAGGTCTAGAAGGCATGACCTATGAGGGAAGACTGAAAGAACTGGATTTGTTTAGTTTGGAAAAGAGAAGACTGAGAAGGGGACATAGCAGCAGCTTTCAAGAACCTAAAATTGTGTTATAAGGAGGAGGGAGAAAAATTAGTCTTCTTAACCTCTGATGATAGGACAAGAGGCAGTGGGGTTAAATCTCCTTGCTGAAATTTAACTTTGAGGGTGGTTAACACTGTAATAAATTGTCTATGGAGGTGATCGAATCTCCATCATTGGAGATATTTAAGAGCAAGTTAGACATCTGTCAGGCATGATGGTGCTTGGTCCTGCCATGAGGGCAGGGGACTGGACTTGATGACTTCTTAGGGTCCCTTCCAGTTCTACTGTTCTATGATTTTGCTGGGCTTATAAACTGGTATTTGACTCTTCCAATGAATCATGTACTGTAGCCATATCAGGCAAACTACTACAGACTCTATGTGCTCATTAGGTTTCACAGTCTGGCTCTGTTCCAGACCCTGCTTCTGGATTGGCTCTGCTGCAGGCCCTTTTTGATAAATGGAGGCTGATAGGAAGGTTCTCTTGGCATGTAATAAAGCCACAGGATAGACTTTGAGGAATTTACATTTCATTATGTCTGAATCAGTTCTTGTTTTGCCACTATCAGCACTCAGGTTCCTCCCCTTCTCTTCACCTGGTGCAGGATGTCAGAGAACCAACGAGATCTGTGTGGGCAATGGGCAGTGAGGGGTCATTTGGGGACTAGCATGTCAATGGGTGAGGCCAGTGTAGAATGCTAATGATTCACCATGGGCAGGAGGCTGTTGTTCTTTTGGATCTTTGGAATTTGTTGGAGTCCATGAGTCTTCCTGAATCATGATTGTTGGTCTATCTTGTTGCCAGGGTAATGGAAGGTCTCTGACCGCTGACATATTGAGGTAATGAGGTCAGAATACACTATCCAATACAGAGGCTGCCTCTATTGTGACATCTAGGCTGAAGTAAGGTTTAAGGTCTGATAGGCTGTGTTGGTTGGGCAAAAGATGACTTGTGAAAGTCAGGAGATTGGGGTTTGCACCTGCAGTCTTTCTGATAAGAGTGTTGAAATCTTAGCAGATGACAAGTCTAGGGTATTTTACCATCAACGCCGACAAGGTATCAGTGAGCCCTGTATGAATACTTTTGCCTGTGGTGGTTTGTGAGGGTGCTTCTACACAGCACTCTTACCTAGAAATAAGCTACGCAATTTGCGCTATGCAAATTGCATAGCTTATTTTGAGGTAATTTCAAAATAGTTTATTTCAAAATTTGGTGCTGTCTGCACAGTGCCAAATTTTGAAATAAAGAGCTATTCTGAAATGTCCCTTATTGCATAAGGGTTGAGGTTTACAGGGATGTTGGAATAGCAACCCCGTTATATTTCGATATAATGGGCTTGCTCTTAAGATGCAGAATAGCTGTTTTGGGATACCAGAGGTATCCTGAAATAGCTCCACGGTGTAGACATAGCCTAAATGAGCATTAAACCTATGTTAGCTTTGGCTCTGGTTTCTACTGCCAGATGAAGGCATTCAAATGAAGTTTTTTAACCCAAGGCATCTCTCATGGATTTGATATTTGCAGAGAAGATGAATGCAATGCCACCTGCCTTCCTAGGTCTGTGATGTACTGAGTAACCTGGAGGACCAGGTGCTCTCAAACAGGGCTTCTGAACAGGTCTCAGTGATGCCAGTTATGCCAGGTTCTTCATCACGAATGAGATTGTCAATTTACTTATTGTTTTAGCAGAAGACCTTGCATCCTTTAGTGTTTTAGATTCACTCATTTTTTGCACTGAAATACAAACAAGCCTTGTCTGTGGGAAGTACGTAGTGTTTCCCTATTCTTTCACCCAGGCAGAACCTTAACTCTTTGTGTTTAGAAAGTACAGCCAAACCTTTGTTGGTGACAGTCAGTAGGGTTTATTACAAGAGGTGCAGTCATACAATTGTATCATAAGGAAGAAAGTATGTAGGTTTAAGACACTGAAATTCATGTTTACAAAACATTTGCCAAAAAATAATTTATTAGACAAGTAACACTGGCCAAACTTTCCTGATAAGACTTTGTTTATATCATCCTGCATTTCTTCACTTGTGATATATCGCTCACTTCTTTAGGACTGCTCCAGCAAATAAGAAGACCATATTAAGTACTAACAGGACCTCTGGGACACAAAACACTGTGAAAATACTTTAAATTCATTCTCATTTCAAAACATTCAATAAATCATGAACCAATCAGATTCCTCATCCAAACTCAACTATAAAACATACAAATTTTGGAATCCAATTGCTCAGAAAGTCTTCCTTATTAGACCAGCCTTTATAATGACTCCTTCTCTAATCTTAGAAACATAGCTACAGATTAAATATCATAATTATATTCTGAAAATTTAGTAATGTGTATCACTAGAATGTTAATAAAATAAACATATCTCTACATGTATATTTTATTACTTGCTGAAACCCTGATGGGCAAATTGATAGAGCTAAGAAACATTAATGAGAAATGAAACCCTCATGACCCCCAAAAACCTATCCACTAGCACTCAGACATCTGGAAAACTGATTATCCTTTGACTAATGACCTCATTTTCTTAGCACAAAAACACTGAGGGGCCAAGGAATAAAGTTATAACTAATCTTGTAATCGCTTATAATTTTTCAATGGTCTATTTTGTAAGATTTGTAATTGTTTTTACTGAATGCGCGCTTGGAGCAAATGGGAAAGCGCTTTTTAGGAAAGAAAAATAACAAACTCCCGAAGGAATCCTATTGTTTTTAAGTGTGTGCATACTAGTAATTCCATTTGTCTCTGCTCTACATAGCAGAGAAGCAATTTAATAACAGATGAAATCAAGAAGGCTGAGGTGTTTAATGTTCATCTTGTTTCAGTCTTCACTAAAAAGGTTATTTGTGGTCATATGCTTAACACAATTAATATTAACAACAAGGGGTAAGGAATGGAAGCCAGAATAGGAAAAGAACAGGTTCAAGAATACTTAGATCAGGGGTTCTCAAACTTCATTGCATTGGGACTCCCTTCTGACAATAAAAATCACTATATGACCCCAAAAGGGAGACTGATGCCTGAGCCTACCTGGTGTCACACAGGGTAGGAGGCCTATATCCAGAGCCCTGGTACCCAGGGCTGAAGCCCTTGGGCAGGCTTGGGCTTTGGCTTCATCCCTGGGCCCCAGCAAGTCTAATGCCAGCCCTGGTGACCCCATTAAAATGGAGTCACAATTCACTTTGGGATCCCGACCCACAGTTTGAGAACCGCCATGGGTGGCTGGTATGCTGGGGGGAGGCACTGTATTCCCAAACCGCCAGGCTGGCCCCACCCACACTCTGCCTTCAGAATGTCTACTGTAGGCGTTCTGGGGGTGCAGAGCACCTGCCCTGCCCATGCTCCAGAGCCAGGGATGCTCAGGTTGTGCACTGCCCACCTTCCCCGTGCTCTGGGACCAGGAAGGCTTGGGCTGTGCACCACCTACTCTCCTCGTGCTTCAAGGCCAGGGGGGCTTGGGCTGCATGCCGCCCACCCTCCTGGTGATGGGGGTGTGGCCTGGACAGAAGGGGTGGGGTTGATGGCTTGCTTCACCCAGCCCTCACCAGCTGCCCATGAGAACCGCTGAGTTAGATGTATTCATATCAGCAGGGTCTGATAACATTAATTCTAGGGTACTTAAGAAACCAGCTGAAGCAGTCTCATAACCTTTAGCTATAATCATTAAGAACTCCTGGGGGATGGCTGAGATCCCAGAGAACCAGAGAAAGGCTGAAGGGTCTATAATTACCTAACTTCAATATCTGGAAAGTTACTGGAACAAATTATTGAACTATCAAGTTGTAAGCACCTAGAGGATTATAGGGCGATATGTAATCGCCATCATGGATTTATGAAAAACAAATCACACAAAGCAAACTTATTCCTTCTTTGACAGCATTACTGGCCTAGTGGATATTAGGGAGGCAGCAGAGATGGTATTTCTTGACTTTAATCAGACTTTTGACAGAATCCCACCTGACATTTTCGTAAACTAACTAGAGAAATGTGATCTACAGTAGTACCTCAAAGATATGAACACCAGAGGTATGGACACCAAGTGATGGAAGTAACCAATCAGGCAGCATCAGAGACAACGCCTCTCCCCCCCACCTCCATCATATACTGTATTGTGCCTGTATGGCATCTTACAGATTGGCATATCTGGGCTGCCTATCCCCACCCCCTGCACCTCCACACAAATTCAGCAAGATGATGGGGCTGCCTGCCCAACAGCCAGGACCATGCAGCAGAGCAGAAGCAGTGCTGGGATCCGTACTTCTTTCACCCCTCTCTTCCTTACCAGGAGAGGGACACATTCTTTTGATCCCCCTTCCCCTTCCTCCTCTGCTGCTGCTAAAGCCTGGTCTGGAATATCAGCTGCTGGATCTGGAGCCTTGCGGTTTAAATCCGGAATCCAATTATTTGAATCCAGAACTAAAAGGAAACATTGTAAAGTTTCTCGGCCAGAGCCTCCACAGACTTGCAACATGTGCAGTTGTTCAGAGCGGCGCTGACATTTTGCTCCCAATTTTCACAGGTTGCAAGTTTGTGGAGGATCTGGCCCAGAAACTTTACACCGTTTTGGGCCAATGAGAGCTGCTCCCATTGGCCAGGAAAGGCAAACTGTGGCCAATAGGAACTGCAAGCAGCTGTACTTTATGATGCAAAGCAAACAATCTGTCTCATGGCTCGCCAGCAGCTTACCCTGATGAGCTGAATGTAGCCTATGTTTCACAGATTGCCCACCACTGATTTGCATAGCAATCGTGCTTTTGTTTGTTTGTTTGTTTGAATGAATGAATGAATGAAAAACTTTGCAAAAATTTATAATTGTTGCTGGGGCAACACCACATCTAAAGAACTTTCCACAGAAATTGTGAGTGCTAATTTCTAAATGGATGCCTAAGAGGCCTAACCTGAAGCCAGAGATGAAGTTTTCTGGTTATTCGTTGTTGTTGTTTCTCTCTCTCTCTCTTTCTCTCGCTCTCTCCCCCTCCTGCTTTTCCAGAAACAGCCTCAACAGATCCTGCAGCACTGTGCACAAGCAGGAAAGAGGGAAAGATCAGGCACAGTTGATACCACCTCCCTGCTACCACAGCATGCCTCTGGGCAGGCCCCCCAGATGGGCCTATTTGAAACCCTAGGGTGGGCGGGCGTTAGTCCGCCCACTTCTAAAAGCCCCTCCGCCAGCCTTGCAGGAGGGACGACTGTACCTCGGGATCAACTAATTCCGGGGGACAAATAATGAAAAACACAGTCGGGGAGGGACGGGGAGTGTGGATCAGAGGTTCAAAACAAGGGAGCCGGATGGGGACACTGAGCAGAGAACCCCGGACAGCGCCCACTGCTCCTCAAAGCTATCAATGGAGCCAGTGGACGCTGCTCAGAGGAACTCTGCCTGGATACGTGAAAGTAGGGATGAACGGAAATAGGCCCCACAGTCGCAGAGGCCCCTCGTCTAACATCCTCCTCCTGGTGTTATAGATAGCGGCTTTCGCCAGGGCCAGGAGGAGGTTGACGAGAAGGTCTTGCGACTTTGTGGGGCCACAGATGGGATGTGCGTAAATAAAAAGGAGTGGGGAAAAGTGCAGCCAGAACCTCAATAAGAGGTTCTGGAGGAGCCGGAATAGGGGCTGCAACCTGGTGCATTCCAGATACGCGTGCGCCATGTTTTCCCTCACACCACAAAAGGAACAGGTGTCTGGGATGGGGGTGAACCAGAGAGTAAAAGGGCCAATTGCCCAGGGGCCTAGTCCATTTAAAAGGGCCATCATTGTCACATTAGTGATGGGTGTGGCCAGGAGCCCCAGCTTCCCAGGCCCTTTTAAATTGCCTGGGTGCTGCAGGGCTCCTAGGCATGCACTGCTGAGTCCTAGCACCCCTTGGGGCTGCAGAGCAGCTCTACCGGCCAGGCCTATTAGGCGTTGTGCACTCCGCTGGACAGTGCCAGAGCAGGAGGTGCCAGAGGGTGAACTGGGGCAGCAACCCCCCAACTATGGTGGGGAGGCAGAGCCAGGGAGAGGAGCAGAGCAGGGAGGATATAGTCAGGCTGGGAATCATAGAATCATAGAATACTAGGACTGGAAGGGTCCTCGAGAGGTCATCGAGTCCAGTCCCCTGCTCTCATGGCAGGACCAAGTACTGACTAGACCATCCCTGATAGACATTTATCTAACCTACTCTTAAATATCTCCAGAGATGGAGATTCCACAACCTCCCTGGGCAATTTATTCCAGTGTTTGGCCACCCTGACATTTAGGAACTTTTTCCTAATGTCCAACCTAAACCTCCCTTGCTGCAGTTTAAGCCCCTTGCTTCTTGTTCTATCCTCAGAGGCCAAGATGAACAAGTTTTCTCCCTTCTCCTCATGACACTCTTTTAGATACCTGAGAACTGCTATCATGTCCCCCCTCAATCTTCTCTTTTCTAAACTAAACAAATCCAATTCTTTCAGCCTTCCTTCATAGGTCATGTTCTCTAGACCTTTAATCATTCTTGTTGCTCTTCTCTGGACCCTCTCCAGTTTCTCCACATCTTTCTTGAAAGATGGGTTTATAAAGCCCACGAGTGCACAATAGGTAAATTGAATAATCATTTAAGTCATATAATTATTTAATAATGATTTAAGTCCCATATATTAATACTCTGTTTGATTCAGTCAGGCTTTTAGTTGGAATTTTCCTTCATGTTCTGGGTGAGAAATTGGCAGAGGGAAGGGGATTAGATGGAACACAATGTCACAATGAATTTGGCTCACGGAGATTAAATGACTTGCCTAAGGAAACCCAGTGAATCAGTCTGTTCCCCTCAGCCTCAATCCCCTTGCCCAGATTGCTCTCCACCTTCCTTCCCCCATCTCCCATTGGCAGGTCATCCCATTCCTTCAGCCCGCTCCCCCTTGTTTTGTGGCTCGTGAACTTCCTGTCCAGACCAGTAAGGATTAACACCACACCCAGAGTCTGTTCAGGCCCTTTTTTCAGGGCACCTTCTACAGCTGCAATGCACATTTAAATGTGACGTTTCTGTAGTCATGTTCATTTTCTGATTTTCTCCTAGCCTGTTACTATAAATTCCATACTCCACCACCTCATGGTGCACTTCCACAGGTATGGCTGCCCACAGCTCCCATTGGCTGCATTTCGCCATTCCTGGCCAATGGGAGCTGTGGGAAGCAGCGCAGGCTACAGAGACTTGATGGCTGCCACTTCCCACATCTCCCATTGGCAGGGAATGACAAACCACAGCCACTGAGAGCTGCAGGCAGCCGTACTTACAAACACAATGTAAACAACTGTCCGGTGGCCCACTAGTGGCTTACCCTGATGAGCCACGATCAGCCCACAGGCCACAGGTTGCTCATGCTGCCTTGGTGTCATGGCTAAATTAAATTTGAAAATGAAATGGGAGCCAGGGCAAGGTTGCCACGTTTCTACTGCATTAGTAGCCTAACATCACTTAAAAATTAGCACAATCTATTTATTTAAACAAAGTTTTATTATTAACACATACTTATACATTTGAAAAGAATTACTACATAGAGTACAATTAAATGATGGATATTAGCAGCATGTATCTATAATGAACAAATTTGGGCAGTCAAATCTTACAAATTGTCCAGGATATGTATAATGTGCATTGAAGGCAAATATTTATGATGAATATAAAGGATTAAGCTGGAAGGAAGATTCTAGTCTGTTGCAATAAGGTTTGGTAGGTAAAGCTGCCAAGCTTCCAGGATTGTTCTGGAGTCTCTAGGAATTAAAGATTAATCTAATTAAACATTATGTCTTGCCATGAAACGGCCACAAATATGTGCAATCAAAATTGGCAACATTATTTGTGGGAGTACACATCATCTCAATGAAATCCATGCGAGGTACTCAAGTTTGTAAGACTCTGCCATATCCTCAGAAATGTTAAAGAGTAAGTACAACAGGAGAGAAAAATTCTTACCTGCAGGAAGAGAGATACAGCAGACAGCTGCAAAATGACTGCGTGAGGGCAGCAGTTGAAAGCCACCAGCACCACAAAAGTGAAACCCCAGTTTGAGGAGATTTGCTAAAATCCAGGCATTCACAGGGGACTCAGTGTTCTGTGTCACATTCTATGGGCCTAACCCAAAACCCATTGCAGACAGAGAAAAGAATCCCACAGACAAGTGGGACTATATAGTAGAATAAATGGCCACAATGGGGTTCTGCCATTTGCTAAAAAATTAGACTTGGAAAAAATGTGGAAATTTTTAGTATAATTTAAACAACATTTGTGGTGACGACAGCTCGTGCTTGCTTCTTCTAGCAGGGAAAGATTACAGGTGGTCTATTCTGCAGGGCTGCTCTTGCAGCCTGAAACTTCCAACTCTGGGCTCGCTATGAGGATAATTATCCCCTGAATGAGCCTGGGACAGTAGTCCCTTCCCCTTCCTGAGCAGCTCCATGTTTACTGGTGTCAAAAGGGGCTTGCTCCTGCCTTTGTAACATGTAGACATGTGAAGGTGAGGGGCACTCATGATGAAATCTTCAGCAAACATCTTTTGACCTAAGCACAGAGCTTCCTTCTGCCCACCCTCTCAGAGTATGATGTTGCAGGAATGAAAAAGTCCTGCTACTGGCTCTGTCAGATACACCTCTGCATTCTTATTTACTAAGCAAAGAATAGGAGAGTGAGGGGTGAGGTGTAGAGGAGCAAGCAATGGGGTCATTCCCAGCTGATGAGGGAAGGGGGGTTGCTCCCAGCAAGTGGTACAAAACTCAGGAGTGAAGGGTCAAATGCCCTCTCCTTCACAAATGGTACCTCCGTGCACCACCCATCTTCAGCTAACTCCAAAGTAAAACAGCTCAACCTAAATCCAATAACTAACTTTCCCCATCTACGGGGGCCTTTTTGCCAGAGCTTCCCTGCTCCTAGCAGCTCTTCCCCTGGCTTGCTGTAGCCATCTACCTGGATCTTCCCCTGACACAGGAGCAGCCTGCATCCTCTAGCACTCCACTTCACCCTAGCTCTTTCAGCTTCTTCATTTGTCAAACTTAGGCCCTAGCTGTGGAGTTCCCACTAAAAAAAAAAATTCCACTTATCTGCACTCCCCTTTTGATTTCTTATGGAAATTCAAAGTCTACACTGTTGCCTATAGGATCAACACTAGGGCTACATCTAGACTGCAAGCCTCTTTCAAAAGAGGCTTTTTTGAAAGATACTTTCGAAAAAGCTTCTTTCAAAAAAGAGCATCTAGACTACAATCAGTACTTTCGAAAAAGCAAGCTGCTTTTTCGAAAGAGAGCACCTAGGCAGTCTGGATGCTCTCTTTCGAAAAAGCACAGTTTGCATTACATAGCGCCTTTTTTCGAAAGAGCACTTTCAAAAAAAGGCATTATTCCTTGTGAAATGAGGAGTACCACCATAGAAAGAAAAGCTGCGTTCTTTCGATTTAATTTTGAAAGAACGTGGCTGTAGTCTAGACGCAGGTGAAGTTTTTTCGCAAAAAGGCTACTTTTTTCCAAAAAACCCTGCAGTCTAGACATAGGATTAATCATTGGATCATATCACTTAGTAGGATCTTGGCTGAGATCCAGATGTTATTTCCACTCACTCATATTCTTCTGCTGGTACATTCACAGAATCAATAGTTGAAAATTGCATGTGCAAACATTTTCCAAGGGTTTCTCTTCAGCGTCAATATTGTGTGTGTCCTTGGAAACCTCCAATTGTTGCTGATAATATACTGCAGAGACAAATCAAGGCATTTGAGATTTTATTTTCCCCTGTAATGTGTGTGTAGTTATATATGACCATCAGTATGCATTCACTGGGCACAATGGAGTGATAATGATTTATATCAGCTGAGAATCAGGTCCAGAATGCGAAGATTTGATTTATATAACAGTATTTGTGCATCTTCTCTGATACACTGAAGTGAAAACATACTTGTTAAACTGCTGTTAAACTCTATGGAAGGCACAGCATGGACCAACATTAGTTTTATTGTTTTATGTCTCAGATGTTTTATACTGCGAAAGTAAGGGGAAAGAGATGAAATGAAGTACAGCCTATTAAAAGTGCTGCTTAAGCTATGCCAAGGTTCACAGAGCTTTATAAGATTTGGAAGGAATTGCCTGGGAGCAGAAAATCACAGGGACACAGGAGAGGATCACAAAGTGTTTACTCTCATAAAGGCGCTCCATCCAGTTATTTTTGGCTAAAAGGTAAAACCTTGGAAGAGGAGGGAGTGATAAAAGAGGAAGTCGTGAACAAAAATCAAGGACGAAGATTTATATTTCTGGGTGTGGGAGAGTTGGGGGACATTTGTCTAGACAGGGGAGATGGGAGCAAAGTTAATGCGGAGCTTTGTGGAGGGTGGATTATGTTTGGAGTTTTTTCACCGTGCACAGCCAGGAGGCCTCTGTGACAGGGCCCAGTTCCAGAACCGCACTCACAAACACCAGGAGTCAGATAGTCTACTGGGGAGAGGGTAGAAAAATCCTTCCTTGGAAAAAGTTCTGTTTATTTTTGAGAGGTATCACCCAGTGTACTGTCTTCAGAAAGGTCCTGGTTTCAAAGGACAGAGACACAGATCATCAACTATTTTCTATGGAAGTTAGGATCATTTGAGGATCTGGACCAAAGTTTTTAGTAAAAACAAGAGCTGTAGGATTTGGAGCAAGGAGTGGAGAATTATTTCACTCTAGAACATCAGGCTCCATCTACCCAGGTTTCTTCTTTATAACTGCCTCTGAGTATTGGGGTGCATGCAGCTGCCCCTAGTTTCTTCCTCCTTGAGTACTCAAGGGGAATATGCTTTTGGGTCCTAAGATACCCCTGCTCTGGTAAATAGTGTTTTTCTTTGCAGAGGACACTGAGCTGTAAGGAAATTATGACCAATAGCGTCCCCTTTTGGACCTGTACCACTTTTCACAGTCTGTATAAGCTTTCTGAAGAGATTCTCTCTCTCATGGATACATCTAGGTTGCCCAGAACCTTAATATAGAAGGAGTCAATCCTGCCAGGTCTCGATCACTCTGTGCCCATTCAGCAAAGCATTTAAATAGACACGTGATCCCATTAACTGCACAGGAACTACGCACGTGCTTAGAGTTAAACTTATATATTTTGCTGGATTGAGCCAGAGTACTTTGCCTCTCCCAAGATCAAGCCTGAGTTTCTGTACAAGAAATAACAGTATCCACAACAAGCATGGTATTAGTTTGGTTTGTTCTTCTGTGTATATGGCTCCAGTGTGGCACAGGTATGCCTTGGGAAGTGCTGGGTTTTAAGCAGTTAATTCTCCTGCCCTTAGTGATTTCTGGAAAGAGCCCTGGAGATGGCTTTTTAGCAGTTCTGATCCGAAAACTCTTGGGTTAACAAAAATGACAGTAAAAGGACAAAGTGCCTCATTTAAAAATTAATTGCTTATAAAGGTTCTTTACTGATCTTTGGCCCTCCTCCTTGTCATGAAGGCTCCAATTAATTCTAACTGAATCAATACTTTGGAGTCAGCACATCTTCAGTGATAGACAGATGCTGAGTAGTGTGTAGAGACATATCTAGGAGCCTCATTCAATTCCACATATTCCGAGTTGTTCTACTGGATCAGACACAATCACCTTCTCATCCAGTCCCCTTCCAGCTTGCAAGGGAACTGAATCTCATACTATGTCTCATTGGGTTAGATGCCATGAACGCTGACGTTCCAACAAGTTTCATTTGTAATAATTTCAGTTGGCTGTTTCAAATGTTTCATAAATATAATTACAATCTCATGCTCCAGGGCAGAAGCTTACATTATATGAAGGTCAAAAAAGAATCTCCATGACTACGTTTATAGCAATGCAAAATTGGCAGGACAGATGATATTTGTTTGTTTAGTTTTTTGCTTTCCTCTAAAGAATCAGATACTGGCCATATGAGAGGCTGGATACAAGACTAGGTCGACCAATGACCTGATCCTGTATGGCAAATCTTATGTAATTTCCCTCTTTTCTGTGTGAAAGCTGAAAGCTAGATATGGAGCCAATATTTCTGACTCTTGTGACTTAACATAGATGTAAAAGCCCTATGACGTTGCATAGTTATATTTTAATGTAAGTACTGTAATATCCCAAGGACTGCACTTTATTTAACCCGAAGTAACAAATACTATATAAACCAAAGTACACACTAAGTGCAGAGACATCTGTTATTAATTGAAGGGAGCAAGGTTAACAGCACTGCTCATAAATTAGAAATTCCCTACATATTAAATATGGATTGCTGAAATCATAACACAACTACAATCTGGCTAAAAGCGGAAAAACCATGAATCATTAACCACTGATAAATAAAAATACCAAAAACTTACATAATGAAAACAAGAAACAGCAAAAAATAATCCATCAGAACCCAAAACCAGTATCCAAATTAGCACAAGCAAAAGATCCAAAACCATACTACAGCATCAAAACATTCTTCTGCAGATAAACATCCTGCCATGAGGGCTGATCAACATCTCACATTAGTAATACTATATTCCCTCTGAAGGGATTTCAAGGCACACATCAGCACCAAAGATGTGAAGTTCAAAGCCAACAATAAGGAAACAATTAGAAACAGACTTTTCCTCCTACTCAAGGACTCCACCAAGAATGGTGAAGCTTTTTCTTAGCACAGAAGACCACAAGAATAGTTTATAGAGAAGTCAAAGAAGAGTCAAAATAGGCTGGAAAAATTAGACTAGCTACCTACCTACCTATCTGGGCTTCAGTGTCCCTCATGAACTAGAGATAGGTACACTATCCTCCCTGAGTCCTCTGGGATTCCCCTGTCATGTTTAACTCATTATCTATTGGACACTCACAGAATCATAGAACATAGTCTAGAGCCTAAACTTAAGTAACAAGATGCCTTCTGGATGAGTGAGGAACTGTTTACCCAAAGTCCTTCTCACAGGTTACGTCTACACTGCAAGGGTTTTGCACAAAAATGGCAGTTTTTGCACAAAAACCTGCAGAGCGTTCACACCTCAAATGCACTTTTGCGCAAGTAAATCAGCAGTAAAATGGCAGAACAGAGGGCTTTTGCAGGTGTAGGTAAACCTCCTTCTATGAGGCATAACTCCCTTTTGCGCTACAGCTATTGCGCAAAAAGGCAAGTGTTGATGCTCCAGAGGGTTTCTTGCGCAAGAAACCCCTATAGGAAAAAGCACAGGTGCTCTGATGGCCATTCTGTGAAAGGCCATCAGAGCTTTCTTGTGCCAGAGCGTCCATGCAGTGTGGATGCTGTCTTGTGCAAAAGCACATCACTTTGAGGTGTTGATGTGCTCTTGCACAAGAAGTTTTTGTGCAAAAACTCTTGCGCAGCAGGCTTCTTGCACAAGAAGCCTGCAGTGTAGATGTAGAAAGTATGTTTCTCAGCCAAGATGGTTGAGACGTCCTTTTATATCTACTTGCCTCCCCCGATGAATTATGCCAGACAACTTTTTTCATCACCAGCAATACTAGAGCAGTCCTTTGTTCTCTACCTTCAAAACAGGGGTACGTCTAGACTACAGGCTTTTGTCGACAGAAGTTTTGTCGACAGATACTGTCGACAAAGCTTCTGTTGACAAAGAGCGTCTAGACTACATCCAGTTCTGTCGACAAAGCAAGCCGCTTTGTTGACCTGACAGTATGACACAAAGGACAGTGTAGATGCAATAACTCCTTCTGTCAACAGAACTCTGTCGACAAAAGGTGTTATTCCTCGTAGAATGAGGTTTACAGCCATTGACAAAGCTGCTGAGTTCTGTCGACGTTATGTTGACAGAACTCAGCGGCAGTGTAGATGCAGGTATAGTTTTGTTGACAAAAGTCCACTTTTATCGACAAAACCCTGTAGTGTAGACATACCCTAGGGTTCCCATTCCACTATATACTTATTCTAATTAATTTAACCTTCCAAAGTCTCTGCAACCATCACAGTCTTTCATGCCATGCCTCTGCAACCATCTTCAGTCTTTCATGTCATGAAATATGATGTATCATGAAAAATAATTGGGGAAACTTTGGCTAAGATGAAGTATCACATTTATTGTTGACAATTATGCATATTAAAAAAACATGATGAAACTGAAGTTGGAAAAATAATTATGCACACTAAAGAAACAAATCCCATTCTGAGAGCCATTGTGTCCCTCATTCTGAGCCATTGTTACACAATCCTCATTTAGGTTTGGCAAGCTAGGAGGTCTGAAGATAAACAGGGACAGCCCTAGACCAAATAGTGCCTCAGGTGAGGAGTGTCTTCAGTAGCCCTCCCACCAGTTTGTTAAATTTTTGAATACTTTATTTATTTTTATTGCATTTGTGGCTCATTTCATGACTTTGATGCAAGAGTTATCCTTGTCATATAGGACAATATATTTGCATGCTAGGATCTATCAATCTGTAATTATTCATGTCATATATAAATGAATATTTTTTAAAGTTTTCCTCCAAGCATACAGAAACTAATTTTAAGAATAACTGAAGTGTACTAACACCAAGAAATTGAACTGGGCACCAACATTGGGTGAACTCCTATTAAATAGTGCTGTAGTTGGTGACAGCCTTAGAATGTTAACCCTAGTCCATTAGCTCAGCGGATTTCAAACTGTGGGTCAAGACTCCATGTTAACAGGCTTACCAGGAGTGGTTTAGACTTACTGGGGTTTGGAGCCAAAAGCCTGAGCCCCACCACTTGGGACAAAGCCTCAGCCCTGGATGTTGGGGCTCAGTTTACAGACCCCCGTCTGGGTCTGAAGCCTGAGCCTGAGGGGCTGGGCTCAGGAGAGCTCAGGCTTCAGTGTCCCCTGGGGTTGTGTAGTTATTTTTGTTGTCAGAAGCGGGTCACGGTGCAATGAAGTTTGAGCACCCCGCTTTAGTTCAAAAGTTCACTTTTTTTGCCTTTGCCCATGTCGGCATTCACTGCTACAGCTCCCAGTAGCACTGGGAATTAGCTTTTATCAGCTTGCAGGGCTCCTCCCTCTGGCTGGTGTCTCCCCGTGTTCTCGCTCCACTCTCTCCATTCCGGATCCGCATCGCTTCCGGACCACGGTGTCCTCTTCAGCACACTGCCCTCCAGCAGTGCCCACTACAGTTGTCGCCCATCCCCCTTCCCGGAAGTAGGTGTTTATCGACAGTCCTGAATCTCTGCACTCTGGGGGGTTTCCCCTCCCAGGGAACCTCCCATTCCCTTATACTGACCTTGCCTCAGTGACCCCCTGCTAGTCATCATCTAACCCCTTTCCTCAGGGGCAGACTGCAATCTGAAATGGCCACTCATCATTGGCAAGGGGGTGTGGACCTACTGCCTTCACCTACCCTGGCTGCCTCTCTGCAGCCCTAATAGCCTTAGGCCTTGCTTCAGGCCCTTCGGCCTAGGAGATTGCCTGGCCGGAGGTTGCCCAGCTCTGCCTGCCTTCCCCCAGCCTTGCTTTAAGTCAGGAAGCCCCTCTCTTCCTGGCAGCCAGGTACCTCCTGCTCCCCAGATAGACTAAGAGTATCTCTCCCTTCCTCCCTCCTGGAGCCCTTACTTATACAGCCCCCAGCTGGGCCCTAATTGGCAATACAAGCCTCAGCTGTGGGCTTTGCTCTCAGCCTTCTCCTGGGGCTAGGTTTTAGCCTAAAGGGCCAGTGTGGGACAGACACAGCCCTCATGAACTGAAGTGTGGCATCAGAGAGCCAAAGACTGGCCAATGGAATGTCTAATGATGAAGTAGCAAAGCAATGTCAGTCTCTCATTGGCTATTGTCAACTGAAGATATGTTTTAATGAGCCTGAGCTTTGAAAAGTTGTGCTTCACTCTCATGACTGTGACCGTCAGCATGAGCAGAATCCTCAAAGCTATATGCACATTAGGAAAAGTGTCCTTTAGCTCTGCATCATGAATGAATTGATGAACTTCTTGTTGCAAAATGTGATGGATATTGTCCAATTTGACAGAGGTCTTTATCATTGACATCTGAACATTCCCCCTATGTGTCAAGCATTCAGTGAAGGTCTGTACAATGGGTCAAGAGTGTTTTCGTGTCCATTGGTAGCTTCTAAGATTATAAAAACTCTCAGGTCTTTTCACGGTGCTTCACTTGTCTACACATTCCTTCAATGGAGACTTGAGCAGTATCAACAAGCAAGCAAAAGACCTCTATCTTGAATTTTTCTACTGAGCTTCCTATCACCTTATCTCTGCCCTCAAAATCAAACTATTTCTTCTTCCAATGAATGTGAGTTTCCTCCAAGACAGACTCAACTCCTAAGTTTTCTGCCATTTCTTTGGCAGCAGTGATGGCATCTTCAAATCCTTTGTCTCTGTAAGCCACAACAAAATTAAGGCAGCTTCTCATCAAAGTGGTTGTGGTCATTACATACATTGTCTGAGTTTGTAATGCCCTGCTTACAGTGTTTACTTGGAAGAGGATATTGTGCCAAATCACAATTGAGAGCAGCAATTTAAAGTCACTGATCTGGTTTGCCAGGCTTTGCGCCTTGTGTCGTATACCATCCTTGGCTTTACTCAACTTTGCCAGTTGCATCACGGTGTCATAAACCTTAGTAACTTGCTACTCACTGGTCTTACACTGTCAATGTAGTTCTCCCAGTGAGTGTCACTTAGCAGCTTCACAGTCAGATTTGTAACATTGTCTGTGAGGATTTTCCACCTGATCGCTGATGCTGAAAACAGGATGTATATCCTCTGCCGTACTCTAGAGAGAGAATCTAAAGAAGATGCTGCTGCATCTGACACAACCAGATTAAAGGAATGGCAGCCAGAATGCACAAAGAAAGCTCTTGGATTCAGAACAAGGATCCTTGCCTGGACTCCACTGTTGCTTCCCTTCGCATTTGTGCCATTGTTGTAGCCTTGGCCACAGTAGTCATGAAGCTTTATTTTATTCTCATTCAAAATGTTCATAAACAGTTCTGTTAGGCCTTTTCCAGTAGAGTCATCCACAGACCAGAAACCAATAATGTGTTTCCTTTATTTGAATACAGCCATGCTCCTCATCCACAAATCTTACTGTAAATGACACCTTGTCACTGCGACGAATGTTGGGAGTGCCATTCACAACATCGCAGCTGGGATTTTACTTCACTTCAATTTGTTTTGATAGCTCACTGACTGAATGGCGATGTCTTGCCTCTTATCTGTCCATGAGGGCATGACTGACAACATTCTATAAGGAAAATGAGAATAGATGTCACCCAAGATGTGTTTAGACAAGAGATTGATAGTACACATTGGGGAAGAGGATTCGGCACTTCATATAATGGTGTTAGCTTTTTCCTAATTTATTTTGAGAAAAAAACGTAAATCTCCTGGGATGGCCCAATGTATTAGCAGAAAGCTGGCAACATAGTGAAGTATTTTACTTTGAGAAGGAATTACTGAAGAGTGTACCTTCGGGTAAAATCAACTTCCCCCTCTTCACTTGCTCATATCCTTGGCAGCTCTTCCAAATGTAAACCAAGTAATTTTGTAACTCTTGCCTTATTAAAAATAAGTTACAGAAAAATGTTTTAAAAATTGATCTCTGTACTGATGAATTCCAGACCTGGGGGCTGAGTAGCAGGTGGCTAACAATAGCCTTCCTATCATTGCATTCAGTCAAATA
Source organism: Rafetus swinhoei (assembly GCA_019425775.1). Lineage (NCBI taxonomy): Eukaryota > Metazoa > Chordata > Testudines > Trionychidae > Rafetus > Rafetus swinhoei. Next base: position 43,536,528 of record CM033437.1, on the reverse strand, counting down.
ACCCAGGAGAGTATCTGCAGTGTCAAATCTGTGAGCATTAATTTTTCTCGCTATTCTCTGGGGTTGAGAAATAAATATGGCTTTGAATAAAATACATGGTGCATGTATTTATTGATGACAGTGTTCATAGAGAGTTTATGCATTGTCAAGGGAGCCATAAGGTGAACAATAAATTGAAATACAAGCTGAGGAATAATCTGAAGCCATGAAGCTATGTTCATATCAATTAAATGGACTGAAGAGATTAGAAATCCTCACGGATTCTGCACCATGGAAAATGAATGGCTCTGTATCCTCCAGAGCAGTGTTTCTGAAAGCGTTCGTGAAATCACTTTCAGAAACACATTAACTGGCCGTCCGGGTTTGTTTACTTACTGGCGCTGAAGCCACAAAGCCTTGCGGCTCCCATTGGCTCCGTTTCGTCCTTTGCAGCCAAGGGGAGCCGCGGGAAGTGGCTTGGGCAGGACCACCACTTCCCGCGGCTCCCCGTGGCTGCAAAAGACGAAACGGAGCCAATGGGAGTCACGAGGCTCTGTGGCCCCAGCGCCAGTAAATAAACAAACCGGGGAGGCCAGTTAATATGTTTCTGAAAGTGATTTCGCAGGACACTTTCAGAAACACTGCTCATGAGAACGTAAGAATGGCCATACCGGATCAGACCAACGGTCCATCCAGCCCAGTATCCTGTCTGCCAACAGTGGTCAATACCAGATGCCCCACAGGGAGGAAACACAACAGGTAGTCCTCACGTGATCCCTCCCATCACCCACCTCCAGAGAAACAGAGGCTAGGGACACTATTTCTACCTATCCTGGCTAATAGCCATTGATGGACCTAACCTCCATGAATCTATCTAGCTCTTTTTTGAACCCTGTTAAAGTCCTAGCCTTCACCACATCCTCTGGCAAGGAGTTCCATAGGTTGACTGTGTGCTGAGTGAAGAAAAACTTCCTTTTGTCTGTTTTAAACCATCAATTTTATTTGATGACCCTTAGTTCTTATATTGTGGGAATAAGTAAATAACTTTTCCTTATTAACTTTTTTGTTAATTTTTTGAAAATGCTTTCAAACAAAACAAACTTAAAAGAAGAGATCAGCACAGTGCAAGACCGCAAGATCTGGATACCTCTAAGTGTCATCAGGAGTAAGAATTCAAAACTGGATATAGATCCAAATTTGGTAATTGTCCTTATTTTTAGAATAGTCCAAACTAAAACCCTTGAAAATATACAAGTGTTGAATTTTGTGGCTTCAGACCAATATCTACATTAAAAAATACTGTCTAGGTACAGTAAATTTCACCTTTAAACTATTACTTCATTAACTATACTTTACCAATGAAATCTGTTTCAGTTCTAATTTGCCCCTTCCTATCATATGTGTATATTGGCATACTATTATAGGGTAGCTCCTGAGCACTGGGCTTAAAATTTTTATTTGAAGAAAAAAATTAAAGCATTAATCTTCTTCATTCTCACTCTACCTTTCTGGTCCTTTCTTCCTAAAAAAAAAAATAAATTAAAAAAACCTAATAAGAACTGTACTTTAAGAAGTTATAGTATGTTAAATATGGCCAAACTTTACAGTGAATCTTTCAGAGAAATCAGTTAGTTTGCACATTTGGGGATTTTAAACTGACAATTTGAAGAGAGTGCTAGGCCTCAAACTGTCAAAGCCATTGCATTAGGATGCTCCATGTACCCTAGTAAATGAATGCCAATAAGCAACATATGCAGTCTATTATAAATAAAATGCTCTACAGTTTATGAAGATTTTTCTCTGTAACAGCCTGAATGTAAAGATCACATTTGCAGGGAAACACATATAACTCAGTATTGGTTTATATATTTTTAACATGATTTGATGACAAAACTGCTCCTAAGTGCCAGTTTGTTATTACTTATAGCATGAAAATATTCACAGCACTCTACAAAACAAAAAAAATATGGAGCCCCTACCTAGAAGTGTTTAGAAGTTATGGGCCTACCCCAAAGTTATGTTGAGGTCAGTGGTCTTTGGATCAGTCACTGTTTGGATATGCTGACAAACACTGATGCTACGTCTACACTGCATCATTTTTGCGGAAGAGGAAATGCAAATGAAGCACTCATTAGCATTTCTCGTGCTCTCATTTGCATATTATCTTCCAATCCTTTTTGTGGAAGAGGTTTTTGCAGAAAAAAACTCAGTATAGACAGGGCCCTTTTGCGCAAAAAAATCCTTTTGCGCAAGAACCTTATTCCTTATTCATTTTTTGAGGAATAAGGGTTCTTGCGCAAAAGGCTTTTTTTGCTCAAAATGGCCCCGTCTACACTGCATTTTTTTTCCGCAAAAACCTCTTCTGCAAAAAGGATCAGAAGAAAATACGCAAATGAGAGCATGAGAACTGCTAATGAGCGCTTCATTTGCATTTCCTCTTCCACGAAAATGATGCAGTGTAGTCGTTAGCCTGAGAAGGAGTGTGGGAGAATAAAAGTAACAGGAGTACTTGCTCAATAAACTGGTTAGAACAAACTGTGGCAGGGGAAATCTGTGTTGAGAAAAAGGAAATGAGAACATTGGGGTACAAAGCAGTAAGTGTGGAAGCCCTTGAAGTAAGAAGTAAGAGCTTGGCTTTGATGCAGGAGACAGCAATGAACCAGTAGAGGGACTTAAAAAGGGTCTGTGAACACACTTGTGATGTTTAGTAACATAAACTATTTTTTAAACTGATTTTTGAATTGACTGAAGAGGACAAATAATACGACATGGAGTCCAAAGAGAAGGAGATTGCAGTATAGTAGATGTGAGGATCAAGAGTGAATGAAAGGTTAGAAAAGTGGGGCGGGACCCAGGACAGCACAGAATAAGTGAACTATGTGAAGGGACAAACAATGAGACGTCCTGTGGCACCTTATAGACTAACAGATTTATTGGAGCATAAGCGTTGGTGGGCAAAGACCCACTTCGACAGATGCATGTGAAGGGAGTGATCAGCTGTGCTGAAGGGAAGGCAGATAAATTGAATAGAAGAACCAAGAAGACGCCTTGAGGTTGAGGCAAAATAGAGGTCACTGGTACTTTGTGGAAGGGAATTTTCAATGGAGTGGCAGTAGCAAAAGCCAGATTGTACAGGATCAAGGAGAGGGTGGGTGATCACTGCAGCATGAGTAGGCAACATGTTACAAAAAGCTCACAGGCAAAGGGAAGGGGGCTGACAATGTCCAGAGAGGGATTTTTGAGGATGTGGGAGACGTTAGTGTGTTTAAATGAAGCAGAGCAGGTACCAGAAAAGAGAACTCAAGTGATAATGCAAAAGAGGGAGGGTGTTATACATCATTAATGCCTCTTGAGGTTACAGATTCTATTATATCACAACAGTTAGAAAAAATATGCTTCTACATATCATGTTGTTATTACCAAGTAATTATTTTAATATGATGTGTACAGATTTTTTCCCTTGCACTCGCACAACAACTTTTAACCTGGTGTTTTCTTTCCTTTTCTTTCCTTATTTGAAAATGTATAAAGGGTAGATAGCATTGGAGTGAGGCAAATAAGGCTGCCCCAAATATCTCTCCCAATACATCTTTATTCTGATGTGGAACTGTTTCGGTTGTGAGCCTTTTGTAAACACAGTACAATGGCACTCATTGTTTTTCATTCACAATCTATTTTTAAGGTACATTTTTATATTAAATAGCTAAGGGAAACACAATTTCATGGCATGAAAAGGCAATCCAGAAGCAGTGGATGAAATTGAGAAACGTATTATCAGGAATTAAATGAATCATAAAGCAAGGTTTTATAGCAGGTTCTCTCATTCCTTTGTGCTTTTTTTATAATTCCTTGGTATCGCATTATCAGACCATGGAATCGCACTGTGTCTGCAGCTACAGCCTGAGGTGAACACAGCGTACATTCAGTTTGGAAGGTTACTTCTCATCCTATAAATCATTTTTTCTTTAAAAATGTGCCAGCAGATGACCCAGACAACCAGATTTGTTCACTCCACTGGGGCTGCAGAGCAGAGCAGAGAGACATGAAGCCCATGACTGATGGTGTCTAACACACTCTGATTCCAACATGCTTTCAACTGTGGGCTAAATGAGATGGAAACAAGCACACCTTCACTTCCCACCCACCCCTAGGAACAGTGTACAGAGCAAGGTTACATTCTAGAAATGGTGTTAATAATGCAATGAAGTGCTGCCAATATTGGAACAAATGAGAAAGCCGTCATTATTAATTACTAGCAAATGTACCCAGTATTGCTTGGCTTGGGTCTTTAACTGAAGTCATTTTAAAAAAATGAAAAAGGTACATGTTTATTTTAACGACTGCATTTTCTGAAAATGAAGGCTGGAATGAAGGTTCGGGGGTAAGGAGAGGTAAGGAGTGGGTGGCTTAGGGTAGAGAGTTGGGAAGGGGGCCCAAGGCAGGGGGAAGGAGGTGGGGGTACATAAGTCAAGGCAGTCCCCCCAATGTTCTACAGGCTGTGTGGGGAGAGGCCAGGGTCTGGGGGGTTGCTTCCTCCTCCAATTGTCCCCCTGTGGGCTGCAGACTGTTGGCGGGCGATGCACTGGGTACTACTCCTCCCTCCAGTGCCCCCCCAGCCTGTAGACTCTATGGCGGGGCCGGGGAACAGGCTCCAGGTTTGGGGCAGGTCTCAGTATCGCATCCCTCCCCTCTCTGTGCTCCTCCCTTTCGTGTCCCTCTTCTCTCTGCCCCCTTCCTTTCCATGTTATGGGAAACAGTCCCATTCCCAGCACTTTGCATTTTCCAGACACAACCAAACTGTAACCTTGGTTTAAGTTAGGGGTAAGAGGAAGCTGCATACCAAATTTGGTGGCCCTACCTCTTTTATAGTTAGAAGGAGTTCTTGAACAAATGGACTCATAGATGCACAGACAGATGGACTCACAGACAGACAGACACACTCTAAGATATAGATAGAAGATAGATTAGCTATTTGTATTATGATGACTAGGACCCCCCTCTTGGCCCAGCACCCATTGTGCTAGGCACTGTACAAACACAGAAAACAAAGATGGCTCCTGTCCTCCAAAAGCTTACAATGTATGTGTAAGACAAGCGATAGGAGATGGATACAGGCAGACAGTAGATTTTAAGTTAACAATGCAGCAATACTGCTCAGCATGACAGGCAGGGGAATTAGTGCACCAGCGATGTGACCATTTATTAGAGTTTTTTTATCAGCTTCACAGCAAAGGACAGTCTTACTGAGGGATCTGAAGAACAATAAAGTCGCTCTGTAGCTGGGAGTACCCCCAAATATGCAGGATAACATAGGAGAAAGCACAAAGGTGCGTGTTTGAAGATTTAACAAGTGGGAGATGGAGGTTGGCATTCTGGGCCAGTCAGAAATGGGAATCGACTCCTAGAGACTGTGTGAGAGATTATAATAAGATGGGGACAACCCGTGAACAGGCTTGCAAGTGAAGTCAAGCTGCCTATGTTTGATACGATAGAGAGGAAGAGGAGCAAAGAGAGGGTGATATTATCAAAGTGACGGGCTAGGAAAATGATCTTTGCAGCAGCATTCTGAACGGACATGAGCAGGGCAAGACAATATTTGTTAAGGCTAGAGAAAAGGATGTTGCAGTCATTGAGAGGACAGCCTGAACAAGAGGTTTAGCTGGGTAGATGGATAACTAACAGTGTATCTTAGAGATGTTATGTGGGAAGAACATGTAAGATTTAGACATAGCTTTAATGTGAGACCCTAGAGAGATTCCCAAGCTGAAGATAGCAACATGGGTTACCCATTGATACATGGGACATCCCCTGACTAAAATGCTCAATACCACACACCTTGCTAAAAATATCAGCATCAAGTCTATGTTTTTCCTTCTACAAAATACATCAATTATTCCAGTCCCTACCATTCACCACACATCAAGCTTCTCTGTTCCCACACTACATGCAGGCATCTCTGTGTGTCTCCCTCACAACAGCAGCTGTTTCTCACAAGAGCACCAGGGCCCGGGGCAGGCAGGTCGTTCTGTGGCCTCAGGTTGAGGGGCGGCTGCTCCAGTAGGAGAGAAGAGAACACTGTCTCCTCACTGAATAATAGGTCCAGATCAAAGTTACAGAGCCAAAACTGCAAAGCTTTCAATGGGCTGGATCCAAACTGCCCAGCACTCTATGACCGGAGACTTTTTTCAGCTGCGTACCTCAAGAAAAACAGAGCTGAGTACAACAAACATAATGCTTCTGAAAACCAGAGAGTGCTTTTTTGACAGATAATCCATAGCCAGGGACTGCCCTTCCTCAAGAAGAAAATAATCTTCAATTTCAGTACATTCAAAATGAAGAGTATACCTTTTAACTTAGCTTTCCCACAACCCTGCAATAGGGACTTGCTAGAGTTTTTCCCTGCTGGTGGAGTCTTTCCCCATTGCTGGAATCTTTCCCTAACATAGGAAAAACTCCAAGTCGGGAGGCAGTGAGATACTACACTGTTAAAAATAGCACTATAGATTGGGGTGGTCTGGCTTGGGCAAGTAGAAAGCCATCCAGAAGACACACCTGGGTACCTCAGGCATGTCTTTGCTTAGCTAAGCACTGCCCTTTCTTACAGTGCTATTAAAACCCTTCCCAGGGGGTCCTGTGGTGTATGGACTCTATGCACCGCTGCAAGGAATGTGCCGTGTAGAAATACGCCAAGACTATTTCTTTGTGTAGCTTCAAGCATGAGCAAAGAGAAAGGTGGTATCTCATGAAGACAAACAATACCTGTGCTTTGTAGGAGTAACAGAGGACAGGACTGGAGAAAGGGGTAAGCAGTGAGGTGGTAAAGTTTGCGGATGATACCAAACTGTTTAGGATAGTCAAGACAGAAGCAGACTGTAAGGGACTCCAAGAAGATCTCACCAAACTGAGTGATTGGGCAACAAAATGGCAAATGAAATTTAATGTGGATAAGTGTAAAGTAATGCACATTGGGAAAAATAACCCCAACTATACGTACAGTATGATGGGGGCTAATTTGGCTACGACAAATCAGGAAAGAGATCTTGGAGTTATCGTGACAGTTCTCTGAAAACTTCCACACATGTGTGCAGCGCGGTCAAAAAGGCAAATAGGATGCTAGGAATTATTAAGAAAGGGATAGAAAATAAGACCCAGAATATCTTACTGCCCTGTATAAAACTATGGTACGCCCACATCTTGAATACTGTGTACAGATGTGGTCTCTCACCTCAAAAAGATATTTTGGCCTTGGAAAGGGTTCAGAAAAGGGCAACTAAAATGATTAGGGGTTTGGAACGGGTCCCATATGAGGAGAGGTTAAAGCGACTGGGACTTTTCAGTTTAGAAAAGAGGAGACTGAGGGGGATATGATAGAGGTGTATAAAATCATGAGTGGTGTGGAGAGGGCCGATAAAGAAAAGTTATTTATTAGTTCCCTAAGTAGAAGAACTAGAGGACACCAAATGAAATTAATGGGTAGCAGGTTTAAAACTAATAAAAGAAAGTTCTTCTTCACACAGCGTGTAGTCAGCCTGTGGAACTCCTTGCCAGAGGAGGCTGTGAAGGCTAGGACTATAACAGAGTTTAAAGAGAAGTTAGATAATTTCATGGAGGTTAGGTCCATAAAAGGCTATTAGCCAGGGGATAAAATGGTGTCCTTGGCCTCTGTTTGACAGAGGCTGGAGAGGGATGGCAGGAGACAAATCGCTTGATCATTGTCTTCGGTCCACCCCCCCTCTGGGGCACCTGGTGCTGGCCACTGTCGGCAGACAGGATACTGGGCTAGATGGACCTTTGGTCTGACCCGGTACGGCCGTTCTTATGTTCTTATGACTTGCTGTGCTTTCAGAAGGTACCGTTTACATCTCCCCTGCTGTCAGTAACAGGTTTTGATCTGCCATTAAAGTACCGCATGAAAAGCACAGGTAAAATTGAGGACACAACAGCTCTTTTTAGCTTCCAAATGAAAGTTTTTGGGTGGCTTTCAGCAGTCAGTCCACTGAATGTGTATGTGCACATTTGTAAGTATCTTATTCATGAAGCACAACAATATGACTCTAATATCTGCTATTGCTGAGCAGAAAAAGATAGTTTTGTTTTGTGGAGGATTTTGCCGTTTCAAAATTTGGTTTCATTCCAATTCAGAACAAAACTCAATAATTTCAGAATTATCCATGAAAGAGGTCTGGACTCTGGCAGCCTACCTGAGGTACTGTCCCAGAGCAGTGGCTTCTGGAATCCCAGGCTCCCAAGCAAGCAGCCGGACAGGTTGCCAAGGCAGTAGATGGGCAAGGTGGTAGGAAAAAAAGCAGGTTTCCATTGGAAGCCTGCTGGGCAGGAAGAGGAATTGGCAAATTTTGACAAAATAACTGTTTTGTTAGAATATTTTGGCCATCGCTAATGTTTACCTGGTTACAGGAATGTTCTATAGCTTATACATAAACAGTTAATTGATAAGGTGCCAGTAGATAGTGGTCAAGAAAATATAGCATACAGTTCCTGGGTTTTGTAAAATTGATAAAACTTGTTAAATACACTGCAAATTGCTTCCTCTGATTGCTCTGTACACTAGCTCTTAGCACCCTGGGTCTTCCTGGCAAAGCTTATGAAGGGCACTCTCTTGAATGATTATCGCCCAACACCTAGTTACAGATTCCATTATATGTTTCATATATTAATAGAATACATAATATTTTATGCTAATTATGTTTTTATTTATGATACATGTCAGTAAAAACTGCTCAGCCAAGAAGCCATTTTGTAGTGTAACAAGTGTATTGAAACTACAAATTTATTAACAGTATTGCAAACCTTATTCTTATATGCCAGTAGATGGCACTCCTTCTAAGTATTAACTGTACACACAATATACATGAATAGGTACTGCTTTTTCTATAGAACACTCATAATACTCTTGTCTAGACTGTAGAGTTTTTCCAGGATACTGGAGGTATCCTGGAAAAACTCTGCTGCGTCCAGGGAAGGTGTCTGCTTTTATTGGAACTGTTTCCGAAAAAGCAGGCGTGTTCTTTCGGCATCCCTGTATTCCTCATTTTATCCCTGTACTCTTCTGAAAAAGGAGGTTTTCCCCACATTTGGCCCCATGTAGACGGGCCAAATGTCAGAAAAGCCTCTTCTGAAAAAACAAGTGGAAAAAGGTACGAACACTTTCTCTTGCTCCACCCCACCCCCTGCAGTGTAGAGGAAGCCAAAATTAAGGAGATACATGCACATTAAAATGAAAGCTTCAGGGAGTAGCCGAGTTAGTCTGTTGCAGAAAAAAAACAACAAATGGTCTGGTAGCTCTTTATAGACTAACAAAAGATGTAGATGGTATCATGAGCTTTCGTGGGCACAGTCCTGGGCTGTGCCTGCGAAAGCTCATGATACCATCTACATCTTTTGTTAGTCTATAAAGTGCTACCAGGCCATTTGTTATTAAAAATAAAAGTAAGGGAAAGCAGGAGTAGAGCTAGATGAGTAATTTGAGATGAATAATTTATTGAGTGAATTTAGCCCATTTTATTAGCACAATCTCCTTGCTCAGACTTTAGTTTTTACAAAAAAAATTCATATGACTTTAAAATTTAAGAACTATTGGAATTCAGCTGAACCTGTGGATTTCAGCCTGTGGATTTGTAACAGGATAGTTTGCCCTTTACCAACCCTGATTACAGAATATGCCACACCTTGGAGAGTTCAAGGTGATTTGGGGGCCCTGCAAGCCAGAGGGCTGAAGAAGGCTAAGATCTAGCAGAAAAGAGTGGGACTGGCAGCTTTCAGTGGAGTAGATTGTGTGTGATAGAAGAACCAGGGTTGAGTATGAACTTTTGTGTTATAGTTATAGACTATTCGGGGGATCTCAAGGATTGTTTGAACCATTCCTGTGATTAGTCTAGCACTGGGTGGAAGTGCTGTAAGCCACAAGAGCAACTGTGTGATTTACCTGAGGGGCCTATATGAGGCGGCTCACAGGGACAGAATGCCAACAAAGTGGCCCCTGGTCAGGATAAGGCAGTCAGGACGTGGATAAACCTATTACAAAATTATTCACAATGAATTCAATATTCAACAATTTTGTATCCAAGCTGTGTGATTGGTTGCTTAAGTCACATGGCACGGTGTCTTTCCTGATCCAGTTCAAATAGTAACAAAACTTTAGCTGTCTGCAAACATAACAATACTTGCGATCTTGAATATTTACAGTAAATTGCCTGGCTTTTATCAGTTTGTTTTCCCCCTCAAACTCTTTTATTTTTAAATACACAAAGTATTTTTTAAAAGAGAGAAATTTGAACAAAGAAAATTGGAAAATAATTGTTCTGAATTCTTCCGATTACATATTACTTTTCTGCAATTTCCCATATTTAAAATAAACTCCTTGTATTATTTATCTCAGTTTTGGAGGAGGAGTTCTGGTCTCAGGCATATTCAAGCTCTGACACCTTTGTTCCTACTGAGTGGCACTTACATGAGTAGTCCAATGGATGGAACTCGACTAATTTTTATGAGTAAGGACTACTCAGCATGAAGAAGGGTGACAGAACTGGGTCCATAATTCGGCAAATTTTAAGTCAATTTATATGCAAGCCTTAGTGCATTGGAACAGAGCCGTTAGAATGACACTTGAATAAAGATAATTAACTGGTTTATGCACTACAAAGGCAATTTCCTTCACCTGTGATATTCACATTTCCACGTCAAATCCTATGAATGGGACACATCCAGCCACACTTAATTCTCTTCATTAACACTGGTTCTACAGTTGACAGGTAACTACTTTTGCTGTTATATATACCCTGGATTCTGTAATTTCCACGCCAACTCATCTGGTGAAGTGGGTTTTAGTCATGAAACCTCATGATCTAATACATTTGTTAGTCTCTAAGGTGCCAAAGGACTGCTTGTTGTTTTATAATCTGTTTAATTATGCAGAGAGAGTATGTACAATAATTTGAGAATATGTTGGGGAGGGGGGTAATGTAGTAAGTAACCAAATTAAACTGATCTGTCTTCATATCAAAAGTTATTTGACCTTATCACCTGTATTTTTAAATTGAAGACATTGGAGTGATAATATTTTTAAAAATCCCAAACTGATAAAACTACATTTTAAGATATTTTCATTTGTATAATTCAAAAAACAAAGTGATTTCCTCAAACTCCACAGTCTCCTCAGGGGAAATTTTGCAAAACAAGTTTTTTTTCTTTGACTAGATTTTTATTGCTGCCTTACAAACTCCAAAAAGCAAGAGCCCATAACTAAAGGCTGGCATAAGAGCCTATAGTTAAGGTTAACAAGCCATTAAAATATATCACTTTGGTAAGAAAAATAGTACACTATTTTAGTGAAGGAAAAAATAAAAGCCTGAAGTAGTAGTTAACCCTAACTTTGGGAAGTAAAGAAAACAAAGGGGCAGAGGCTGTATGAAATGCATCTCACAAACTCTGGTCAAAAGTAAGACCTTACTGTAATTCCAAGGAAACTGTATTTATGCCTGAAACCTTTACAGAGTCTCTTCTGAAGGAAAGCTATGCCAGCGGGCCATTCCCATGGGCAGAAAAGCAGTACAGAATATTTCACCATCATTGCCAAACTATCTCTCCGTACATCTAGAATGAGAATCCTGCTATCATCCATGCCGTAACTGTGACTCCTCCCCCATGGACAACACAAACCTATCCATAACTTTCTAACAGCAATGAGCAACCATACATATACCATCTTATCCAGGATCTTACTAGCTGGTTACTGTGCTCTGGCACCTCTGCATGATACCTACTGGGCTAATCTCTAGCTATGCACATTGACTAGCTAAAATGGTGTGTAAGCCTTCTACCAGATGGTTGACAGCAGCAAAAAGGGCCAGGCTCAATATATGTAAGGTCCACCTTGACAAAATAATTAAATCAGGGAATCTTTATCAGGGGAAAAGGAAACACAGTCATAAGCTTGGGAGGGCACAGCAATAGAACATATGCAAATAAAGAATAATATCCTCTCACCCAGTAATGTTGTAGTAGTCCATTTAACTCCCTTGATACCTGTTGGTAAGAATGCCCCAGAATGACCACACCACCTCATCCATCCACCAAACCCCACTCATGGTTGTGATCAGCACGTAGCAGTAGTTCAAATGTCTCTTTGCATGTCTGTCTCTAGTTCCCCGGGAGCTGTTTGTCCAGTTGTGAGGGTGGAAGCACCACAACCTAACCCACGTGAGCAAGTCAGGTTCTATTAAGGTGCTGGCTAGTTGGGGGCTCACTGGAGTCCACTCATTTCTGCTGCTGTCCTCTGTTTCAACTCTTACCATGAAATCCTTGCAGAAGGTGAACCAAGGACAGAGTTCTGGCTCCTTGGAAAACAGCACTTTCCTACAAGGTAAGATTTTTTTCTCCTTGTGTATATATGGTGATCTCCCAAGCATCATGACTGACAACCCACAGGTCCAATATATGCAAATAAAACTTTATGGCAGTACTTTTCACTATCATAGGAGGTAGAAAGCTCCTGGCCATAAGGTTTACACTTATGAAATATTGGGAAGCAGCATTCTTGTGACTATACCATATTTCTATATGCCTGGCTGCCCCCACATTGCCCAGATCATGCCATAGCTTGGCATATCTGATATATATTAGGAGCACCTGTCCTAGTGCTCCATGGAAGTATCATGGCAGACCATATTTGGTCTATATTGCACTTCTAGGAAAGGAGTTCACCATATCTTGCTCTTTCACAACAGAGAACCACACTTGGATATGGCTGGGTTCTGGAAAAAGAGAAATAATTGAGCCTAGCACACATTCTGCTAAACATTCTTATGCCTATCTCAAAAAAGTTGGCACTTGAAGAGTTATACTACACTAACAGCTACACTGTTTTACGTAGTCTGACAAAAATAACAATTAATCTGTGTCTTTGTTGTGTCCAAACTGGACAGGAACAATGTCCAGAACCATTCCATCTTACATTCTTTCTTTAAGGAATATCTCTGTCTTATTGGTACTGGAATGGTGAAAGCTTAGCCAGTGTTTTTCAGCCAACTCTTGATACACTACTAGGTTTGGTTGTGATTCTTACACATCTTTGTTCTCATATTGTGCTTCTTTCTTTTTATAAATGTATGTCATTAGTGTTGCTGTGTATGGCATTAGAACGTGTCTGTGCATAAAATGCAAATAGCCAAAAGGAGAAAGAAGTTTAATAACTAGATTGCCAGCTGAACTGAATCTGTAGGACTCTATTCAGTGTGCTCAAACAAAATAAGCCTCACACTGGGGAAGTATAAATACATTCAATTTGGAGGAAATTAGCTTCAACTTAATGAAAGGAAACTTTTTGTTTCAGACAGTATGGACCTAATGCAGCCCTACCATAAACAAACATTATTTATTACTGTGAATTATTAGTTTCAGGGTAGCAACTAAAAACACAGTCAGGTGTGGAATCCTATCTACCATTGTCTTCAACAGGAGGCTGCACTTGCTTATGTCAGGTCTAAATTAGCTCCCACCCTGCTCTAGCACTTCCAAAGAGTGCCCAAATTAAAACCCCAGATCTGAGCAACCACAGACACTGGAGATGTTGCATCTGGATGCAGAATAGTGCTCTTGAGAAGACTTCAAAAGCACAAAGAAGTTTTTGTCACATCCTTTCTGTGCATTGTATTTCAACAGATTGCTTAATAGAGCTCATTACAGTCTCCTAGAGATTAATATTGTTAAGAAAATATGTGGAAAACATTTTTTAAAAGGGTGTGTGTGTGGGAGGGGGGAAGCAATTTGCTTGGTTTTTTGACATAGGAATGTGCTACTTTTTTTCAGAGAAAATGCCAATAATTGGGATCAGTGGTTTCATCACAAAATTAAACTAAGCAAACATAATTATAGCTAATTTCCACTATAGAATAATATGCTATTGAAGGTATAATTAAACATTTTGTGAAATGAGAGGATCCCATGAACAAATGACATAGGGAGTTTTTATTAAAGAAGGCATCTGTAAAACAGAAAGGAGAGAACATCTTATTGGACATTTTCTTTTATAAACTTTGTTTTTCTTAAAATGGGAAGCAGTTGGCCCAACAGCTGCTGGTTATTTGACTGCGGAGGATTTGTGAAGCACGAGCAGCATGTTTGGAACACACTTCCGTTATGCTATTATAATTATGCTGACAGGAGAAATGCCAGTTAGAGCTATTTTATAAAAAAGTACAAATTCTGTTTTGCACAGTTGTAAGAATTGTTTAAATCTGCAGCATGTTGCACGGGAAATAAGTCAATCTGGGCAGTAAAATTTAATTCTGGATCATGGAGGATTTTGTTATTTTGTGATTTGATTCAATTCTGAGACAGACCAAAACCCAAGATTTTTGAAATTCTTCATAAAAGTCCCAACTTCAATACAGACAGGGATCCTTGGAAGGTCTCAGCACCAGAGCTGCAACCTCTTGGGAGTTTGGACTTTCAAAACATGGGCCAGTTGGCAGAAACCAGGAAACCAAACAGGCTTCCCGATGGAAGAATTCCAGCTAAGTTCTGCAAGACCTTTGGTGAAAACAAGGTTTCTCTATAAGATGTTTTGATTTTGCTGAAGCAGTAATTCTGACAATAGGTGTTCTTTCAAAATTTTTCTGATCAACTCCACAAAGAAGTCCTTCCACAGTTTGGATTTTATTCATTTGTATTGCAGTAGGGTTTACAAGCCCCCAGTCAGCTAACTAGGTCCTGGTGCACTCAACACTATATACACGTCAGACAGTCCCTGTCCCAAAGAGCTTACAAATTATGGTACATGAGACAACAGAAGTAAGGAAAAGGTAACAGTGACAAGATGTTAACATAATAAAGATGTCTGCTATTCACTGGTTATACTTGCTTCTTTAAACAAATGCCCTAAACACTGCAAAAATAACAGAGTTCATGTTGCCCAGTGGTACCTAAATTATCTAAACTTAAACCTCTGAAAACCAGTAAATACAAAGTTAAGTACATGCCACCCCCATGCAACCTTAACTCTTCCCCCTGGAGCTGCTACCATTGTTTGTGTTGCACTTTACTGATTTGAATTTCAGCACTTAACTGCGTTCACTCCACTACCTTTACTGAGTAAGGGACAGATGCATTGAAAACTGGAGGGGTCACTTGGAGCAACTTGGCAGAGCTGTCCCTGTGATATGACAAGGTTTATGTCTCTTTTAAAAGAGCCAGTATGCCTAGGGCCTTACCAAATTCACATTCCATTTTCATAAATTTCATCGTCACAGCATTTTAAAAATCATAAATGTCATGATTTCAGCTATTTACATCTGAAATTTTATGGTGTTGTAATTGTAGGGGTCTGACTCCCCCCCCCCGAAATCTTTATGGGTCAGCAGTACCGTTATGCTTATTTCTGCACTGCTGCAGCAGTAACACAACCTTTGGGGCAGCTGCTGGCTGGAAGCCCAGCTCTGAAGTCAGAGCCATTGCCCGCAGCAGGGCAGAAGACGTATAGTTTGTGCAAACCTTACTTCTGCACTGCTGCCTGCAGAGCTGGGTCCTCAGTCAGCAGCCACCGCTCTCAGTGCCCAGCTCTGAAGGCAGCAATGCAGACGTAGGCGTGGCACGGTATGCTATTTGCACCCTCACTTCCACATTGCTGTTGGTGGGAAACTGCCGTTAGAGCTGGGAATGTGGCCACCTACCTC
This sequence comes from Rafetus swinhoei, assembly GCA_019425775.1. Classification (NCBI taxonomy): domain Eukaryota; kingdom Metazoa; phylum Chordata; order Testudines; family Trionychidae; genus Rafetus; species Rafetus swinhoei. The sequence continues at coordinate 43,520,860 of CM033437.1, read as the reverse complement.
TGAAGGCAGCTCAGAAATCAAGGTGGTAAAGAAATAAAGGTGGTATTTTAAATCAGTCTAAAATAACCTGGTGATCCCCTGCAACTCCCTTTTGGGTCAGGACCCCAATTTGAGAAACGCTTGTCTCCCCTATGAAATCTGTATAGTGTAGGGTAAAAGCAGACAAAATACTACACATCATGGGGGAGACCAGATTTCACAGTCTGTGATGCATTTTTTATGCCATGAATTTAGTAGGGTCCTAAATATGCCCCATTTCAGAATTGAGTTCTGAAGTTTGCATCACTAAAGGGGCAGAGGTATGTCTTTTCCACTGAAGATTGCTCGCCATCTAGTGCAATACATAATTGTGATCTCCAGTACTTATTATGGTGTAAGTGAAGCAATGTTTTAAAAGAATTCCTGAGGGCAGTGGTGAAGTCAAGGCAACAATTTGCAAATTTGGGATAGTTTATGTGGACTAGATTCAGTGTTAGCATAGGCCAGGGTGCAGATAGCTCCCATGGTAGGGCTGTAAGGAATGCTTGACCTACACGAGGGTTTTTCCATAGCAAAGAAAAGGTATTAGACTTGTCTTACATGCTCATGGATTCTGTTCCTGATATGTTCTGTAAGGATAGAGTGCTAGACTGTGGGTAATTGGTATGCTGAGGAATTGGTACACTGTGGACATGCTTAACTTTGTATTTTCTGTAATCCCTATATCCATCACTGTATATGGTTGATATTTTTCATATAAAGCATGGCTTGTAAGAGATCCTATTAAAAGGTTCTCTTGCTGAAACTCATTGTTCTGTCACAATATGCATATGGTTGTATAGGAAGTTGAGATTTTTATATGATTATGGAAATATGTTCTTGGGTGTTTGGGGGTGACCTTCTGCTAGCTCTCCCGTGACTATAAAAGTGGTGATCTCACACACAAGTGGATGTTAAGTGACCATCATGACCTATTGTTCAGCAGGGGAATTGTACACAAGAGATTCTGTAAGGGACAGTTGTGCAAGAACCAGACAATTGGGATTGCTCAACTCTAATTTAGCAAGGCCCACCAGGGCATGTCTGGGATTGTATCTTCCCTGGGACATGAACTGAGAGTACAAAATAAGGGATCAGGAGAGCTTCTCTTCTCTGCCATCTATGCTGACGGTAGCGGGAATGCTGGGAAGACAAAGACTTCAAACTGAGGAGACTGGTCCTAGTCTGAATTTCCTTCTCAGCTTATGTATTAAGAATTGCAGTTTACCTGAACCATCTACCGGGGTGAGAAATGCTAGGCATTTAGAATGTGTTTACGTTTATTTTCATAGGTAACTATCACTGACTTTTATGTTTACCTCTTGTATCACGTAAGCTATGTCTAGATTGCAATGTTAAATCGGAAAAAGATAACGCAATTTGCGGTACACAAATTGCATATCTTTTTCTGATTTACTTTTGAAAGCGGTTTTTCCAAAATTTGGCGCATCTACACGGTACCAAATTTTGGAAAAACCTGCTGTTTCAACACATCCCTTATGCCTCGTAGAACAAGGTTACAGGGATGGCGAATGAGCACGTCCGCTTTTTCAAACATTTTTTCGAAAAAGCAGATGTATTCCTTGGATGTGGTGTTGCTTTTCTGGGATACCTTTGGTATCCCGGAAAAGCAATGCAGTCTAGACATAGCCTTAATGTATCTTTCAATAGCTAATATACATATTTCATCCTTCCCGGTGAGTTTGTCTAAGATGATTGGGGAATCTGCTCAGATTACAAAGGTTGGTAAATGCCCGCTGTCCTCTGGCGAAATGACAAACTAATGAATTTGCATTGTTCAAGAGAAGGTATTGAGCAGTGTAAACAATACATTTCTGGGGTGAAAGATGGGGGATTTGCTGGTGTTTCCCTAGGTACAGTGTATGAGTGGCTTAGACAACATTCATGTAACTTAGTCAATATCATGAAGAGACAAACCCAGCTGAATGACAACAGAACCTGGAGAGGTTTAGTGCTTGTCACTAAAAAAACATTGTGAGAGACAGCCCAGACTGCAGAGTTAAGGGGGCACAGAAATCCTACACGTGCAGGTTGTACCCATTACAGTCATGACTTAGAATGACATTTTGTCAGCTAATCTTTTATATGAAGGACAGTCCCCTTCTTATCTCCCTTTATTACATATTTTGGGGCCTCTGTTTTCAGCCCCAAATGCCACATGGAGGAAGACTTGTATATTAAACCCATCCTGATATCTCTTCAGGAAGAAATCTCTGCAGAGGTAATGGCTGTGATATATAATGTTGTTGAATATCACCACTATGACCAATGAAGTGCTATACATCAGAAGGTCCAGAGTAAATGATTCAGTCCCTATTTCCAAGGAGCTGCACAGGACTCTAGTTGTATGCTTGCCAGTAAAACTCTCTGGCATATCGTGGCTAAAACCCTCCCTAGTGCTTTAAACTACGACCCTCTCCCCTACAAACCAAAGTTCAATTGTTAGTCTCTAAGGGCTCATCTAGAGTACGGGGAACAGTTGAAAGAAGATATGCAAATTCCCTGCACTTCTGACCGTTTACGTGGTTTTTCGACAAAGGCGGGGTTCACCGAAAAAAGCCACATCTTAATTACTTTCACTTTTGAAAGCTCTGCTTTCGAAAGTGCAATAGGAAGAAGATATGCAAATTCCCGCAGAATTTGCATATCTTCTTTTAACCATTCCCCTGTAGTCTAGATGAGCCCTAAGAGCAAAATCTCTGTGCAGAGGGGCAGCACCAGGTCTGAGCATCACTTTAGTCCTTAAAATAGAGCTTCCATGGATCCCAGTTTGTGGGCAAACTGTGCCCTGACCCTTTGTATATAAATGTGAATTTTGGCCCAATGCAAAATAAGCCTAGAAAATCTGCCAATAATTTGTGTTATTGAATGACTGGGAAATGAAAGTTGCTTTAGAAGGTCCAGAGAAAATGATTCAGGAGCCTGCAAATCTGCTGATGCTAATAAACATAAATTTACACACAAGAGCTGGATGGATGGCATAGGGATTATAGCTGTTCTCTGCCATGCTGGAGGCTTGATTTTGATGCTCTGTTCTCTCTCCCAGCTCTTGGCTGAAGGAAAGTGTCTCATGTTGCTCTACAGGGAGCCTAGTATGTTCTGCTGCTAAATATGTCCCTTCCAAAAGTGTCAGCTACAAAACTGAGCACTTGGATTTTCCTGGCACTTTGTGCCAGTCCCATAAATACTGCCTTTTAGCACAGCGGGATTGGGCAGGCAGTAATTGATACTTTTTTTTTAAGCTTGTATGACCATAGTAAGCTCACAGCAGGAAGTAGGTGGCTTACACTCTGACCAGCTGCTGAGGCTAAAGCAACAGCCAAGTACAAATGTATTGGCCTGAGTGAGTCAGGATGCAACAAAATTACAACAAAAAGAATAAGGCTTCCTGTAGCTGGTATTGTATGAGTACCCAGAAAAGCTTTTGCAGCAATAATCTTTCATGCTCCCATAGGGAGTCCAGTATCCACAGCAGGTGTATTTCCTATCAACAGGCAAGTGTGCACCACATCACCCTTTAATTGTCCCTTCTAATGAACAAAACTCTCCAGCTTAACTCTAGTCAGTTCTTTCGCAGCTGGGTCCTACTGTACTACAGTCTCTGTACATTCCATCATGCAAGTCCCAGCATTAAAATTGTGCATTTCATTGTAGCATCACTGGAAATACATGTGCTGCAAGAAATTAACATCTTTTAGGATATAAAGATTTAGGTCTGATTTCCCCTGTGTTCTGCCAGTTTTACACCAGTCTCACTCCATTAAACTCAATTGACTTCAGACGATGTAAATTAGGAGTAAATAAAAGGACCACCTTTTTAATTTTTAGAGCTGCAGAGTTTGCTTTCAAAGTGGCTTTTACCCATGAAAGCTTATGTCCAAATAAATCTGTTAGTCCTTTAAGGTGCCACAGGACTCCTCATTGTTTAATCAAGTACTGTTCACCTGAGAAGCAGATTGCCACAAAATGTGCTAAAGACCCAGTAATTACAGGTGCTATTCATAGATGTTAGACCTGCAGCAGGCCAGGTATCCCATTTAGCTCCATGGAAGTGCTTTTCATTTACATGTCAGCGCTCCATCTTCCCTACTTTTGCTCTCTTTTAATGTTGTCTGCCTCACCCCTTGTACTGAATATAAGTTATTATCATACCCTCCCCGAATACAAACTGCACCAAAAGTACATAACTTTCTTTCACGTCCCTTGTGAGTTAACCTTCTTTCCTTTCACAACCCTGTGAGGATTTCTTCATTTGACGGTGTGTTCTTTTCAGGCTCTCACATTATCCAGGGAAACTTAAGAAATGGACATGGTTTCATTTTATAAATATGCTTTTTCCTAGCAGGATGCCCTTCAAGACTCAAGTGCCATAGACGAGGTTGGAGTGTTGCTTGATGGCTTTGCCAGCAGCAGTTTCCTCTTCTGAGTGAATCCTGGAATTAAATGTTCTGTTCATGAGAAGAAACTGAGGGTAGAAATTTGACAGAGGATTGTCCCCATCTTGCTCAACACAGCAAGAGACACAGAAGTATGTCATGCTATGGATAAACTCTGTGAAATGTATTTGTAAATTAATTTTCTAATTACAATTGGCACTTTTGACTGTTGGCAGTGTCCCCTGCTGACAAGTCACAGCATTTGGGACAGCAGCACTAAGGAACCCAATGCAATATTTCAGACAAATTTAATTTGCTGGAGTAGTACAGAGAGTGGCTCACTCCCCAGCTGTCACACTCAGGTTCTTCATGCTTCTGCATTGACAGGATTTGCTGTCATGCTCAGCCCCCTTTGCCCTCCCTCCCCATGTTTCTACAGTTGCTAGTAGCAGGCACACAAAATGCCCATCTTATGGGTTGTCAGCAGCTAAATTCAAAGAGCCAGTACATGAGAACCATGATATTATGCCTGTCAAGGAGGACCAGAGCTACAGTCCATAATATTTAGTGGCATATTTTCAAAGCCAGCATCCTCTATCTATACCTTGAATGACAGGCTCGGTATCTTTTAAGTGATGGGTTTACTCAGGAATCCAGTGAAGAACTGGGCTTCAGCAAGCAATTGCTTCAGATTTGGTTGCTGGAAACCAATGGATTGGTTGCTATTAAATAGTTTTAAGTCTCCAGCTTGTGGCAATAACTGCTTGTGACACCTCTACAGATAAACATGGGCTTACTTTGTATATCCTCGACTACATTCCTGAATACAATATTTATACTTGAGTCAACTTGTACTGCTGATAATAGCGGAGAAAAGCCTTGTTAAGAGCAGAAACTGGACCTCCTCTCTGCACCCTTTGCTTTTTCTCCATTATTGATAATAGGCTCCGGTGTAAAATTCCATAAGGAGCTGACTCCGCTTAAGGATCCCCTCCACTACAAGGGGATCATTACAGGGAGAAGAACAATTTACTGTATTTATTCTTAATATTATTCAAGAAATATTGTCTTTAAAATAATTTAGGATTGATGGTTAGCTGTGGAATGCCATGTGGTACAGCCACAACATTATAATCTGCTTTCAGTCAGGGGTATTTGCCAAGCAAATCACAAGTAGAAATAAATTCTGCAATGCTAAGAGGATTCATACACAAAATATTACCAGTGAAATCATTAGTGCTGCAGTTGATAAACAATGGGAAATATTTGCAATAAATCATTTCTTGGGAGGTCCTCACAGATTTGCATGGGAAGTCGGGAAATAAAGAGAGGAGCACCCGTTCTTTCCGCTGTACCAAAGAAGCTAGGCATTATACAGTGTATTGTAATAACTTCAAAGCATGTATAACATTTCTATTTAACGTTTCAATCAGTCACCCAAATGTATAGATTAACATTGCATTGTCATATCCAAGCAAGAGTGACAAAACTAAAGGTTATGCCAGCACTGCTCAATTCTACCTGGTCACTAGCCTGGAATGAGTTCTTTTTAAAAAGGGGATGGGAGGGAGGAATTAAAATGGCCTTGTTTTTTGGGGCCCATCAACGATCCTGATCGTGATAGGCAAATAGATTTTGTCCTCGAACTGGTACATTTTCCATCAGAATGTTATAATTCTCAGTTATGCATTTTTCTACAGACTTTGCAAAAAAATGGGGCTGTTGGATTAGATTCCTTCCTTCCTTCCTTCCTAGGGACTCAATTCAGCTGAAAATAAGTGTTCTTATGTCCTGCAGAAGATGCTAACGATAAAATCCAAGATCTTGAATAAGCCAATATATTCAGCAGAACAGAAAATCGCCAGGTCCCGAGGAAGCCTCCTTTGTAACGTGGGGGGAGGCACTGTAACAAGCCATCTACTTCCATGACACCTTGCTGAAGAGTGGCATTTTGGGAAGTCTGAGAGTATGTATAATTCCATGGGCAAACCATCATTTACAGCAGGGGTAGGCAAGATACAGACCCCCAAACCACCAGATCCAGCTCAATTAACCAGCTAGTTAATGATAGAAAAGTAAAGGAGGTGTCATTTGAATAATAAATCTGACTATTCAAATTATAATTCTGTTCTCTCTGCAGAATGGGGCAGGGAGACTCCACCCTGTCTTCCAGTTCCAGGTTTACCAGTCAGCGGATATTTTGATAAAACTTAGTTGGAAAAGGATTTGCAGAAATTAAGGCCTGGAGCTTTCAAAAGTGGAAAAAGAGCTTATATCAACAATAACATGGAAACTCTTTGCAGCTCCTACATTTTTACAGAAAAACATTTTGTCCTGAAGTCCCTCTTTGGAATTTCAGGGATCCATTACTGAGGAGGGAGCACAGTCTGACCTATACTGCTAGTTTTATTGGTGCAGTGGTGGTCACAGTGACTTGAGCACCAACAAATATGACAGTCACAAAATGGAGTATCAGCCTCAGTCTAAAAGATTGGTTTTCCTTGTCTCCCCACATGAAGTATAACTTAGGGGTTCATTCCTCCATCCTCCAGTAAACTTTTGATGTATATCCCCAGTGAAGTGCCTCCCTGCTGGGGGTGGATGCCTGGCCGTCTGGTTTAGGCTGCCTGCTGCCTTCTCCTGCTGGTGATTTTTACAGTGCAAATTCTCTCTTCTTGCTGCAACCTCCAATACAAAGGAAAAGGCCATTGAGCTGGGGAAAACCTGACCTGAGATATTGTTCTCTTTCCTTTGGCTGGAGAAAACTTTTTATCAGCTGCCCCCAACATGTGTAGTTTAAATACCTGGTAGTCATGCACTTTAAAGCAGAATATCAGTGAATAACCTTAATTCCACATACATCTTTGTCACGCTTTTCAAAAGTATTAGTGATCAGTATGGTGGCAATTTTCAAGTGATACCACTTGAAAGCATATATGTTTGTACAAATGCTGTTGCAATAGTGGGTAGGGGGTCACAACCACCTTGCAACTGTTTGGCCAGAAGCCTGCCTCATACAGAGATGTGCAAGTGTGGCACTGACAAGGAGCCGTATTACAACACATATAGAAGAGGTGCCTTGAACAGAGATGACTCAGGGTGACTTTGAATAAATATTTACCATCCTACATGTCAAGGCTAATTTCCCTAGGATAGAAAAAACTAGTAATTTTTCTACATAATTGTTCTAGGTTTGTCACATTTGGTATCATTTGGGTTTTTGAATGACATCTAACTCAGTTCATTTCCAACAGGATTTTATTAAAGTTTCCTTCAACTAGAGCACCCAGAGCTGGAATCCATGGGCTGAGGCCCGAGGGAAGTACTCCTTGCCATGTCACAGAGGGCAACACCATGGAAATTATGATTTTGTTGATTATTTTTATGACTCAGATGACATCTTTGACCATTTTACTACTAAGTTGCCCATGGAATGAGATTTTACAGTAGACTTCCGATAATCCGGAACCTATGGGACCTAGGTGGTGCCGGATTATCAAATATGCCGGACTATCAGGAGGTACTATAAGCTGGTTATATATATACTGTATACATTATATACTGTATATAAAGTGTTCTTAACCCTTTTTATTGTCATACTGTATACAGTATACTGTAATGTTTTAGTTTTTAAGCCTTTTTACCCTTTTTGCTCAGTTCAGCTGCTGCCGCTGTTACCTTGTGACTCATTTTTTGGCGAAGCTCACTCATTAGGCTCTTGCCATTTTGATGCCGGACTATCAGGAGTGCCGGACTATTGGATGCCGGACTATTGGAGTTTTACTGTACTATACTATGCTCCTGGATAACAGTGTCCCACTATAAATCTATTTGCAATCAATGGGGATTTAGTGAATATTGGTTCAGGTAATTAGTTTCTATCCAACTTTAATGCTGTTTTAAGCTCCAACAGAATGTACTGGGTAGGCAGATCTGAACCTAGTGTTTAAATATTAAATAATGTAAGTTATATTTTTGATTTTAACTAGGTCTGCCACAAGCAAACTGCCACATGTCATGTTCCTTCTTTCTAACCCACACCTCCAATATTAAATTGACAACTAAAGTTAAACATGCTCAACTTGACATATTTAAATGGAAATTATTAAATGTGCATGTGAGAACATCCAGAGATGTCTATAATTCAATTTCCCATCAGAAATCGGGGTGGGCAATAATTTTTGATGGGAGACTACTCCAAGAATTTGAGTGGTCAAGGGCAGCACTCATCCATTATATTAATGGAGATGTTGTGGGGTCTGAGATGAAGGTTGGGTGCAGAAGGGACCTTGGAGTAAGGATTGGGGAGGGAGTTTGGGTGAAGAAGGGAGTTGTGAGCTGAGGCAGGAGACTGGGGTGTAGTAGAGAATTCTGACCTGGAGAAGGGATATTAGAAGGGGGTGCAGGGATCTGGGTTGTGACCTGTGGCAGGGAATTGGGGGACAGGTTCTGGGAGGGAGTATGGGTGCAGGAGAGGATTCTGACCTAGAGGAGGGGTGCAAGAGAGAGTGCAGCATCTGAGAGTGGGTTATGACCTTGGGCAAGAATGCAGGAGGGGATGCAAAGATATGGGTTATAACCGGGGATAGGGGATTGGGGTGCAAGTTCTGGAGAAGGGATATAGGAGGGTTGCAGGTTCTGAGGCAGGGGTGCAGGAAGGGTTGCAGGGTCTGGGAAGGGATATGGGTATAGACACGGCGGTGCAGAGGATTTGGGTAATGTGGAGTATGGGTGCAGGAGGGGGGGCAGATGGCTGGGGGGAGAGAGGGTCTGGAGTGCCAGAGGTAGACTCAAAATACTCAAAGTTACATAGACAAATGCACATTCTTTGCTGTAGTGCAAACACTGACCAAAGCTGGAGAAAGTAAAGTTTTAAAAGGACCAATTTCTCAATGCTGAAAGTATTTGAGCGAAATTGCCCAAGGAAAAAAATTACATAGAAAAATGTGACTGATAATTGAGAGTAGCTCCAGGACATTTTACTAGATATCTGAAAAGCCACAATCACATAAGGAAGCTACACAGGTTTAAAAAATAAATTTTGATTTAGAGAAAAAGTGAAAGTAGTAATAATTTTTTAAAAAAACATATGGAATAAGGGGGAAGAGAAGTTGATAGCAATGAATTAATATTAGAAATGTTAAATGTAGATGGTTGATAAGGGAAGCTAAAGACCTCAATGGAAAATTTTGTAGCCGGTAGGATTTAGGATAACAACAAGAAGGATATCTGAAGAATACAAGGATCCTAACAATGATATAGGTCCACTACTAGATGAAGATGGTTAAATTGTTGATAGTAGACAATTTAGACAGACAAGTGTGCGAAGAAATATTTATTTTCTATATTTAGAAAAAAGCTGGATAATGTACTTATATCATAAAGTGATGATAAAATACTTTCCATCAATTTATTTAGCAAGTGCACACTTGTTTAGCCAAGTGATGGCATCCCAGCAATTATTGAGTGGGACTTAGTAGTAACTAAAGTTATAACATTTTAAAATAATTTGTTCTGATAATTCTTTTAAAGCTCTTTGGTACAAGTTGACTGTGGAATTCTTGGAACTTTTGTGCTAATTTTTAATACATTTTGGAAAACTGCAGACATTCCAGAGGATTGGCAGAAAGCAAATGTTGTGTCAATATTTATAAGGATTCATACAGTGACCCAGGTTATTACAGGCGTGATAGGTTGACATCATTCCAGGGCAAAATAATGAACATCTCTTACCCCTACAACTCCCAAATATACATGAGAAAGTATGGAAATGATCAGATGAGGTCACCCAAAAGATAATTTCTATTCAGTATAACAGCCCATGCGTATCTTCACTGCATGAAATGAATCTGAAAATTTAACAGTGATCTAACTAAACTCTCTTTCTCCTGCTAATGGGCTGATTGTATTCTACAGTTGATTTGCAGGAACTTTTGAAAATTCCACTTAAGTCACAAGTCCCACTGAAAGTCAATGATATAAGCTCTGAAGTCATTAGGTGCTTTTGAGAATTCCATCCTATACCAAAGGATGTGTCTTTACAGCCCTAAGCAAGTTATTCATGCCTTCCTGAAGGCCATATTCTGCTGGTATAGAAAAAAGATACATACCCTTTTTTTTCAAAATCTCTTCACAAAAAGTGACCACACACAGAACAATTGCTTGGGGAAACTGCCTAAAAGTGTATTCTAGCTGAAATCCCCAAGTTTTGTCACACAATGAGACCTGGCAAAGACATGTAGTTACTCTATCAGAGATTACCAACCTCTTAAAGACTGGCATAAAACATGACCTAATTTACATGGTAGGGTATCACAAGGACATTCAGCTACAAAATCAAAATAATCCAAACTAGATTTATTCTGAAATAAACTTTTGTGATCTAGTGGGTAAAAATATTCACTGCTTTTTTCAACCAAAGTGATAGAAACAGATTATTATAATTTGAAGACACTGGATTTCTTTAGTTAAAAATTTAAATGCTATACCTAAAATTATATAATGAATCTCTACTGTATTTTTAGGGGTATAAAACTAGTCTGTGTGGAGTCATATCCCTTCTACTTGCTTTAGTCTAGATAGGTATTTTAAAAAAATACTATCTCAAAATACTTTCCTTAAAATAATCTTGAATATATGTTTATTAATATACTATATCCTACTGTATTAGCTTAAACAATTTTGATATTTTTTTCTGGAGTTCTTTTCAGTACGACTGTGATGGTAACTTCTTTCCAAACAAATATTCTTCACTTTGTTTCTTAATCTTGGTTTGTATATTTAGATCTCATTTTGTCCTGTGAATCCATTTTTAGAAAGACTATATATAAGGTTAAATCTAGACATCTCCAACTTCTTAGCAAAGACAATTGTGAATAGTGATTTGAACAATTTTCTCAAGAGAAAGAACAGCGTTAACTGTTTTATGTTAGTTTTCAAACACATTGTTTAACTTATTTTAAGTGTCAGAAAAATGTATCCTCTAAATAAAGGAGAGCTTCAGAACTCTAATGGGAACTAGGCAAGTATGTGAGCCTACTGTTTAAACTTCACCTGTTTCCATTACGCATATCGTAAGGAATTCACATGGGTTTTCCAGTAGCTGTGTTATATCTTGAAGTGCCATGTACTGGTATGAGACCAAAGTGAAAACTCCAACTTAGAAAGGAATTATCATGATGTCTTCTCAAAGGAAGGCAGTAGTATCAGTACAGAATTGCATGTATTTCAGAGCTATCTTCGTGCATTGTAGATAGCCTGGGTCAATAACCTGAGACCAGGATGTCAATAAGACCAAGTGCCTGCAAGGAAAATATGCTAAGAGCTGGTCTATGCTGAAAAGTTACATCAGTGTAGCTGCATCTGACAGGGGTGTGAAAAATCCATGCTATTGACAGCAATTGGTCTTCTGTCAACCTATCTACCACCTCTCAGGAAAGTGAGAGACCTATGATGATGGGAGAACCCTTTCCATTGCTGTAGTGTCTTCACAGAAAAGCTACAGCAGCACAACTGTAGCTGTGCCCCTGACCTGTCTGAAGTGTAACATAGCCTAAGAGCTAGACCCATGGATCTCACTGACCTCAGAGCAAAGGAGACTACAGTTCACCTTTGCTCTTTTCCAAACTTCAGTGCTGTGGAGGGCCAGCTCAGCTGCCCTGCAAGTCAAAGAAACCTCAGGGCTGGCTTCCCTTCCTCCAATTGGCAAAGGACTCCCAAAGCGTCATTATGCAGCCCAGGGATCACCACTGTTGTGCTCTAGACACAGCCCCTTCATGTTTTCTCTTATGCATGGAAGAAGCTACTTGCAGAAAATCTAAAAAGCCCCACAGTGTCCTCCTGAAAACTCAGTTTAGCCATGGTACTGGAGTGAGGCCTCTCAGCACTATGCAACACAGACAGTAAGTAAATAAATTAAATTAAATTAAAACACTGCTGTATGGGCGGTAGGCATGGAGATATTGGATATGAGGCAGAAAACTCTAGCAACTTAGCTGCCCTGGTTCCTGCCCTCTCCACCACATGGGGCTGGAGAATTTACTGCAGCCCTTTGGCTAAAATAATTGGATGCTGTTTCAGGCTGGGTGTCCCTTTTCCAAATGTTTGTAGACAATGGGACCTCAAGGGGCTACTGCAATGTTAATGATTAGTATACTAATGAAGAATATCCATTTATTTCCAGTGGAGGGCACAGAAGATAGGGAGCAAGAGAGGGGAGGACGTACACACTGCAGTTTTTCCTTGCATTCTAGTTGCCATACGGAAAGACTCCTGATCCCACTATTTCCCTACTGACCTCGTTCTCCAGTTATTTGAGCCTGCAGCTCAGTCAGTACTGACATACTCAGGAATTGGATGAAATGTTCAAAGGATGTTTAGATATTGGTAAATTTGAGGTCCACTTAGGCAGAAGGGCACATATCCACCCCTCCCCCCTCAGGCTCTGACAGCCTAATATCCTGTCACAAAGGGTCAGATTCTGAGATGCTTGCTCATATTGGTAGCACCTTATTCCATGGGGCTGCATGTGAAACAAGGCAATAGTCAACACACACTGGGGTGAAACTACATTGGTGCCTATGGTAGAGCGGCCTCTACTGGTTAGGATCCATAGCTGTGTGGGCTCTGGCACAAACTGCACACTAGCTCCACTGTAGCTACAGCACTGGGTATCTGACTCTGATTCTGCAAGGAAGGTAACACAGGCTGTTCTTCAGGGGATTTCAACTGCTTCTCAGAATAAAATCTGGCTCCACTCACTGGATCTCATCTAATGTAAAAAAATAACCAGCCTAACTATTGTCACAGCATGGTAACCCCAATTCCACTCCCCGGCTTAATTCTCCTCTCACACCACTGTAACACGGTTGATTTCAGTGGAGTTCCTACTGTTTGCACTCATATAAGAGAGGAAAATCAGACTTAATGTATCTTTATTTGGCCCAGGTCCTCCCTTGGTTTGAATCAGCACTGCTATTTAAATCCATACAGCCACACTATTTTAGGATAATTTACATCAGCTTATTTAGCCATTCATCACAAAGAACTACAAGGCAAAAAAAGTAAGAAAAGACCAGCCACTCCAAAAGCTCCACCTGCCACCACCAAAAGAGAGGCTTTAACTTACTATCTTAAGCATTTCAATAATTTCACATAAAATTAGCCTAAGTAAATACCACAAAGCCCACAGAAAACACCCTAAAACAAACAAAATTCCAGCCTTAATATCAACATAAATTATTCACAAATAATTATTAAAATGTTCCCATTTCGTGTTTTTCTGAGCTGATGAGCCATAAAGCTCACTGCTTCAGTAATTACTGAAATATGGCCTGTTATATTTTTGTCTGATACATAACGATATGGAAACAGGGTGGAGGGGATTACATCATCTGTAGTTGGCAACAAACATATCCCCTGTATTGAACACAGAGAGAGGAATTGGGGAGCCAGCAACACAACTTGGTTGGAATCCACAAGAATGAAAAGCTGCCAAATCATAAAATAGTAAGAGAGCTCATTTTCTGTGCGCTAGGAAATGTACAATGGTGCAGCAGGGCCTTGCGAAAGGAAAACTCCTTGGAACAGCTAGATAACACATTTTCTTTGCAATGAATGATAAACAATCCATTTAAAGTGAAAACAAACAAATATACTCACTATCATCTGAAAATGGTTAAATATTTTGATGTGGCAAGATTGATAATGGCTCCTTTTTGTTTTAGGTCATGTTGGGTATTAAATCAAGCTGTATTGTACAGTAGGTTGGCTCTGTTCCTGTAGCACTTTTGTCATGTGTATGTCATTAAAACTTGTCAAATAAAAATCAAGCCTAATGTTGAAGAACCTTTTAAGCATGTGTTTCATTTAACCATCACTCTGCAAATGCCTTTCAGTTTACGTCAGAGTTGTGCTCTGACCTGCTGAGGTGAGTACCGAAGAACAGAAAGTATTTTAACTTTCCTTCAGGAGCCAAGGGCCACACATGTGAGAGAGCAGATGTATTGAAATACATGGGGTAATAATGGCACCAGTCTAAAAAAGGGATGATCAAAATAGTCTAGCTTTGTTAGGGTTACCATATATCCGGGTTTTCCCGGACATGTCCTCCTTTTCGGTCCTTAAATCTCCGTCTGGCTGGGTGTTTTAAATATCTAAAAATGTCCAGGATTTTGCCCTGCTCATTCTTTTTCAAATGCCTCCTGCCCCAAGTATTGCTGTTTAGCTGGGAGCCTGGAGTCCCGCGCGGAGGAGCCCGCTGGCTGGTGAGCCGCCTGCGCGAGTGAGGGAGAAGCAGGAACTCCCTGGAGCTCCCTTCCACAGGTTTTCTCCCCCACCATGGACCCCACTTCCCTGAGGCCCGCACCCCCCCCCATCTGACCCGGCCCCTCTGCATGGCCCTCCCTGAGTGACTGTGGCCTTGTCCCTGACACTCCCCTGGCTCCTCATCAGTCACTGTGGCCACCACACACACACATCCCCGGGCCTTACTAATGAACTTTCCTAACTATTGTCACCTCACTTCTCCTGACTGCCCTCAGGCCCCTGACCCCTCCCTACACATGATTGATACCTTTCTGACCTCCCCCCAACTCACCTATCCCCTCATTCCCACATCTTTCCAGTCTGCTTCTCTTTGAACCTACCCCCCAAAAGCCCTTTGCCTCCAATTATTTACCCCACTTTTCCAGATTGGCCCTCATGCCTTTCCTTCAGCCTGACTCCACTCAGCACTTCCTCTAATCCTGACTTCCTTCCTCTCTCCCTAAATACCAAATAATCCTTAAACCCATGTTCTCCCAAATTTGACTGTATCTGTTCAAAACAGCCCCAACAGCCTATGTTCCAAGTCACTTAACTGGTCCTTCTTTTGAAAATCAGTAACAACCCCCTCAAATCTTTCTGAAAATCAGCCCTCTCCTCATTGAATTTGCTGTAGTGATGAGATTCCTTCATCTTCTGGATTATGCTCCTGGGTGACTGAAGAAACTTTTGCTGCTATTGCTTCCTCATTTTACTTTTTTTGCCTGAAGATTTTTTTGAATGGCATATAGGATGAAAGGATGTTTTGGATGTTTGTTTCCACCCTTTGGATACTGCACAAGCAAAGGGGAAATGCCCTAGAGGAATTGAGCTCCACCTAATTGAGGAAATACATTAATTGCCAGATTGCCAATTTCATTGGACTGCTAAAAAGGATAACACAAGACTGACACAAAGTTTACATCCAAATTCAGGGAGGACTGAAGGGGGATGAAAAAGAAACCTTCAACAAAATCTAAACTTGGAATTTCCATTGCTTTTCTTTCGACCTGAGAAGGATCACTTCATCCCCTGCCTCCCACGTCATAAACTAGTTTTGTGGAATTTATAACTGGACAATTAAAGTAGTAGAATGGCCTCTTGTGTGGATTCCAAGATTAAACAGGCTTTGCGGAAAAAAACATCGGAAAGGGCTCAAGAGGTAATGGAGTTGGAATTTTCACTTGTTTCTTTTCTATACTCACATTGTATACTCACTGTTACTCATTGTATATGCTCATATTGTATTAATGTGTGATATATAGTATATATAACACGTTTAAACAACGTGAGTTGGTAGATATTGATACAGATACACTCCCTCTTAGGAGTGTCCTCTTTTTTTGAAAGTTCAGATATGGTAACCCTAGTTTTGTGCTTGTTTGTTGGCGAGATGGTGACCCAACCATATGATAAGCCTACCTGAACCCTCTTGAATAGAAGAGAAACCACTCTGGTGAAATTAAGAGGATGTTTTTTAGGGGCTTTGTTTTGGTTTGCCCACAAGTCTTGTGCATGGGGGACTGTCACAGGAGCAGGCTAGGAACCAGATTTTCTCTCTTTGAATTACAGTCTACTTCCTAGTTCCCACCCTGCTCCCGGGGAAAATAATCTGTGCCAGCCCTATACCTGGCACTGGTTACCTCCCCTGCCGCAACTGTGCTGGTCAAGCATTAAGAAAGATGGAGTCAAAACTATCCCTTCCCTGCCATTATCTGCCCACTCCCAACCCTTCTATGAGAGAAGAGCAGCAGTGACTCTGCAGAGACTTTATTGCCCTTGACACTGCTGCCCAAGATGTTGACTTTCATAACTGCTGGAACACTGAATGACAACAACAAATAGTGGCAATTGGCTTCTGGGGAAAAATACAAGGATTTCAATCAGTGGAAATCATGTGGGCTGTTTAGCTATGTAGAAGCATGCATATCTCATTAGACTTATTTGTTATACATTTTTTCTATGGGGTGGATAAGGGAAAGCAGGCACAGATGTCAATGGAGATAAGATAATGCATACACATTACACACATACACTTTTCTCCATAACAGAAGTGCTAGCTAGCTTACCTTGCTAATTTGGGAAATGACTGTCTGCCTGACCAGTACCTAAAGGTGCATCTACACAGCACCCCCTTACCTCAAAATAAACTATGCAATTTGCGCTTTGCAAATTGTACAGCTTATTTCGAGGTTATTTCTACACAGCACCAAATTTTGAAATAAAGCGCTATTTCGACAAATCCCTTAACCCTCATGGATGACGGTAAAAAGGATGCCAGAATAGCGTGCCCATTATTTCAAAATATATTTTGAAATAACAGGCTCATTTAAAGATGCAGAATAGCTATTTCTGGATTCCAGAGGTATCCCCGAAATAGCTCCGCTGTGTAGATGTAGCCTAAGTGTCTCAATTCCAATGGACAAAAATGGGGGTCAAAAGTTAGGTTCCCAGTTTCAGACTTAGACATCTAAATGAGTAGCCTAAAATAACTTCAGTGAAAGCTGCTCTGTGCTCATCACCTCCTTAAGTGCTAACTATGGATTTAGGCACGTAATTATAGATAGTTGGGTTAGAAAACATGGCCAGAATTCTTTACTTCTTGCCAAACATATCATATAATGTTTCTCTGTACTTTTTTTAAACATCTTTCTTCCCAGATGCTCCACTTGCATAGTGGGTATAGTTAGTCCTATAGTATAATTTGTGAAATACTCATAGCTAAATGTAAATTGAAAACATATGTACAGACTCCTCCCTCCCCCAGTAACAGTTATTTATACTGGGTTTATTAATAGACAAAAGTGATTTTATTAAGTATGAAAGGTAGGATGAAAGTGGTCATAAGAGATAGACAGAACTAAGGTTACTAAGCAAAATAAAACAGAACATGCAAAGTAACTTCAGATACAGAAATGATACAAGCATACAAATAGGATAAACATGTATAGTAAAACACAACATACCCAATATGTTACAAGAGCCATCTTGCATAAAGCCTCTGAGTTATGACATTTATATAAAACATTTTCATAAAGCATATGGAATATTACATCACAGCATCATCCTTGCCCATCCTGGTTAATAGCAAGAGATAGACCTATGCTCCAAGAACTTACTTAAAAAAAACTGTTATACTCTTGACCTTCATAGCAGCATCCTCTGGCAAAGAATTCCACAGGTTGATTGGATATAAATCCAAAGCATCAGAAATACCTATTTCATAAAGCCAGATACTATGAATAGATGAGGGAAAAGGTAAGGGCCACCCTTTATTAATAAAAACAAAATGGAAATCTTTGTGTACATGTAGTTTGTGTGGCGTGTACCAGCAGGGCAAATCAAATGCCTCCTGAATTTTCAAAGAATTGATTGTATGGAGGCAAGAGCTTCTGAAAGCACATGCATTACTTTGCCCCCTTTCCCATTTTGCATAATATGCTGGAAGTCCTGGATACAGGTCTGTTGTCATTCATAGAAGCTACCACATGGCCACTGTTTTGGCTAATTCTCCTGCATGTGGTTTGTCTTCAGTAGTATGGATTGCATTTTGTAAAGTATGTTCATACTTTCCAGGCCTGTAGTTCACATACAAATGACTGTGTTTTGTCAGCCCTGCCTGAGAAAAGCACAGTTCACATTCTAACTTGTGTTCAAACTCTCCAATTATCTCCACTGAAGTATGCCAAAAGTTCCCTCTCATGCTCCTACTCAGATTCTCTGTTCTTAGAATAAAAGTAAATGTCCTGAAGAGGGATTATCAAGGACCTGAACAAAGGGGCCAAAGATTGAATGGGTCTCGAGACTGAAGTACTTGGTCATCTTTGGAGATGAGTTTAATAGTATTATCCATCCTCTGGCTGTTGTCATTCTGGTACTTATCACAATGACTAAAAATCTCTCAAACAGGAGTGCAGGCGAAGTGGCTGCTTGGGAAACAGAGCAAGGAGACTGTGTTTGGGAAGCCTGGTATCCACACTAGGGCTGCTCATGTAGAAAAACTCCTCAGCTTGGGATTCAACTCTGTTTCTTCTCAAATTGTTAAATTATTTTACTTTCTTGTGATAAAATTATTGTAACCCTCAAGGCAAAGACCTGACTGATAGCAACTTATTTTTTCTGCACTCAACACGGTTATCCATGGCTATTTGAGAGCTGAGGCTTAAAAATGGCAGTGTGGAACGATAGGGTAGGAATACCAGCATGGACGGGGGGCACCCTCTTTACTAGACTTGCTAAATTGAACTCCGGAAGATCCATTACTGCAGCGTCGATATTCCTGGAAGTGAAGATGTGGCTAGAGAGTGTGGGACTTAACTTCCTCCCTGCTGCCTTCCCACACTATTTCCAAATTCCCAGATAAACAGAAGCCTCACCAGTTCCCTCACTGGTAAGGTGCCTTCTAATTAGCTTCTTCCAGCCAAAATTTCCCTCCTCTTCCCCATTTGCAGCCTAATTGATTGACTGGGTCCACTTTAGCTCTTGCGAGGCCAGTGTGGGGCAGAGATATATTCCCAGAAAATGTTGCGATTCAAGTACAGGACTGGGAGACAGGAACACTTCCTGAGGGCAATCCCAGGTCTTACAATGACTCTCTTTTTAGCCTTGAGCAGGTCACTTAACCTCTCTAGCTCAAGTCAGGGTGCCACAAGCATTGAGTTTAACTTTTGTAAAATGCTTTGAAGATGGCAGGTGCTAAGATGAAAAGTGCTGGGGGCTAACCATTATTACACATGGGAATTGATCCATAAATATAACATCAGAGATTCCCAGTTGTGGTGTGATTCAGGCTAGAAAGTTTTTGATGGATAACCTTTCCCTCCCCCCTTCCTGTAACAAATTTCTTTTCTTTGATGAGATGTGAAATTACCATCTTTTTAACTTCACTTTTTACAGTATGCTGTCAAGGCAAAGTACTGATGAATCTTCAGAGTGCAAACTATTACCAGCTGTTCATGATGTTACTTGTTTAGGGGCTAAAACTACAAGTATCCAAACTGGCCCTGGTTAAATGCTATTTTGTAAGTGAATATATTTGAATAAAAGGAATAATTTTCCAACTTCATTTTTGGTTAAACTAATAAGGCCTGTGTTACTAACAGGATCGGCTAGTGCACAATGGAAAATAAACTCCATGTTCTGGGTCTGTTTCTGGAAACAGCTAACATTATTAATCACATTTAACCCTTAACTGTACTCATGAAGTTCCATGGCCTTCAAGGGATTATATGGTATGATGGGGGTGCTCTACTCACTGTTGGAATGGCCCCTCCTGATGGCCGTTCTGGGATTAGCTCTGTGAGGTTGTTGCCCCTACCTGCCCCTGCACACCATTTCTCTGCTTTTTGCTTTTGGTCCACAGCCTCTCTCATCCAAAGAGCTGCTGAAGCCTCTTTGTGACTTAGTGCTTTGTCCAGGTCATTCAGTGTTCCCCCTGCCAGGGTAGAGTCCATCAAAGTCTCTTTTGTTCAAGGGGCATTTGGCAGTCCTCATGCTCGGGGCCGTAACCCTTGTTCTCCTGCAGTGACCCAGGCAGTTTTTCAGTTCACTGTCCCTCCCCCAGTGGCAGGTAAGGGAACCCAGGACCACCCTCTACTCTGGATTTTAGCCCATGGACCCTGAAACATATGGCCAAAGTCTGTTCAACCCAACTTTGTTGGTTACTGCCTAGACTAATTCCTATCCCACAACTCACAGGTTCTCTTCTCCACCCTGCTTTTTTCAGATTGCACCCTTCCTTCTGTGCCAGACCCCCAGCTTCCTCCTCCTTCCCTCTCTATTGAACAGAGGATAATTGTAAACTTCCTCCCAGAAGCCTTTGCTGCTACTGCCACCATCTTCCTGGGTTTATACTAACCCTGCCACTTCTGCTCAGGTCAGTTTCCTCCTGGTTAGGGCTTTCCTTTCATTCTTCATTCCCTCAGGTTTGTAGCCTATTTGTCTGATTGGGCCCAGCCGGCCTACCTCAGCTCTCTCAGAGCCAGGAGGGGGTTTGCATGCAGAGCTCAATCTGCAAAGCACTTCTGATAAGGGACCTTCAATTAGGAAGGGACCCAGGTATTCTTGCCTACCTAGGTCACACCTAGCAAGGTTTAAAGCTATATAAAATTCCCTAGGTCTTTTTCTCCTTTCTTCCCAAAAAGTTTTCCTGCTCCCTCTATGAGAATGAAAGCCCCAGAGAGTCAGACAGGATCTCAGCATGTTTAGAAAGTTTTGGTCCCCTAGACACAGAACAAAAAAACCCCCCCAAAACAAAAAAACAAACATATAAACAAAAAAACCCACACACCACTGCTGAGCTGTCATAACACTTTGACTATTGAATTTCAAGCACTGAATATGCAAATACAACTAGGAGTCAAATTAGAAAAGGAAAGTGGTGGCATTGTTCCAAATTCCATCCACAGAGTGAGCTCCCCACATGTGAGTCACCAAAATGAGATGCCTCCCACAGTAGACTAGGCAGATATTGGAAGTAAAATGCTTCCCAGTTCCACAGGGCTCCCTGATCTTAGCTATCCCTTGGCTTGTATATGCATATGGGCTTCACTGGGCTTCTTGGGCCTGGCTCCATGACTGAGAAAAAAAAAATCAGTGGTGGGATGTCTCAAACACCACCCATTTGAGGCATTAAAATGAAACACTGATCACAGTAAATTGCGCAGATTTGCCATCTTCCCTCCTTCCTACAGGAGGAGTGAAAAAGTTAACTGTGTTACAGTTAAGTCATCCCCACTGGTCATCTGAGCTAATGCTCTGAGATGAATGGAGTTCATGCCTCTCAGAGTTATTGTTTCTGGGACTTTAGACGATATCTCTGCATCAGTTTCACTCAAATATTTGAGGTTTTCTTCCCAACTATAATAGCTAGATACTTACATTTTAAAATAAAAGGTAAGGTGAGATTTTGCAGCAGAAGTGAACAGCTTAAGGAAACTATGCATGTGCTGTACAGCCATATGGCGTATGCTAACCAAGCCAGGCCCCAACTACTAAATGACAGTCTATAGGTTGAAATAGGATCACATGTTTTCTAACTTCTGGGAATACTGATCAGATTTGCAAAACTCACGCTTTGGTAGTGGACAATTCATAAAAAGAAACAAAGCTACATTTGCAGATAAATTGTTCATCGCTGATTATGTTGCATTAGCTATGACAATTTCGCTGCTGCTTATCAGTGAGCCTTTCACCTCTACATTTTGATGAGTGCTTTCTGAGCAAGTGAAATTTAAAAGACAGCTTATGCTGAAAACATTCTACTGTGTATATTCTAAGGCATAAATGCAGAAATTCAGAAGTGCATTAAAATGCTGACTGCTCAGGCTTATTGAAACCTCTGTGGTCTGCTGAACAGATTAGACATTTGATGAGAACAAGTTGTTAGGTACTTGCTGGTTTTTATTAGATCACTAATATTAAGAAAGTTCAGTCTTGTCTAATCAATGGGTGTAGGGATGTATGTTGTGCATATCACCATAATACATGAGTACTTCAACTGATAAAGTTGCTACTAGTCAAAGATAAAATCAGGCAGTGCACATACAAGTGAACTTAGAAAAACTAAACAAAACCACAACAGCAACATATCATTCCTTGAGTCGTAGTATATTGTGATTTCATCCTTCCAGGCCTTTCAGTACAACTTTTGACTTTACAGATAACTGGAAATAATGCATAAAATTTTGTTTATTTCAAATAAAAATTTATAGATAATTCTTTTATGTACCTATTTGTGTTTAGTTGATTTCTTTCACTTTATCCTTCACTGGTGTTCTTCTCTTATTGCTCCATCAGGCTGTTTCACAAAGAGTTTGTGTACATATTTTTATTATATCTGTTCAGAATTAGATTTAATTATATCACTGCATCCCCCCTAATGTGAGCACTGTTTACTACTAGAAAGATGCTTGTATTTGTGGGAATAAACTATATTGATATAAACGCATTTATATAACTGAAACTGCATCCACACTAGGAAGGAAGGATGATCTAGTGATTAGAACATTATCCCAAGATCTGAATTTGATCCCCCTGCTCTGCTACGGACTTCCTTGTGTTCTACCTTATGCTAATCAATTAGCTTTCTGTGTGTCTGTTCCCCATCTATAAAATGGGGATAATAGGTCTTCTCTCAGGTCTTGTCTACACTGCAACACTATTTCAAAATAACTAGTGCTGTTCTGAAGTAACTTAGTCCGCGTCTACACAGCAGGCAGTTGTTTCGAAATAGTGTCAAAATACTGTCAAGCTGGAGGACTTCTTACTCTGACTCCTGTAACCCTCATTGTATGAGGAGTAAGGGAAGTCAGAGGAAGAGTGCTCTATTTCAAAGTAAGTGCTGTGTAGATGCTCTTTTTTTATTTTGCAATAAGCTACACAATTGATGTAGCTCAATTTGTGTAGCTTATTCTGAGTTAAGCCCTGCATTGTAGGCACACCCTCAGGCTATGTCTAGACTGCAGGCTTCTTTTGGAAGAACCTTTTTTCGGAAGAGATCTTCCGAAAAAACTTCTTCTGAAAGAGAGCGTCCCTACTGCCAAGGCGCATTGAAAAAGCGATCTGCTTTTTCGAAAGATACCGTCCACACTGAATGGACACTATCTCGCATTTAAGCTGTGATTACTATGGACGGAGTGGCCACCAGGGCACCTGTGCTTTTTCCTCTTTCCTCTTCTTTCGAAAGAACTCCCTCTTCCCCATCCACACACGCCTTTTTCCAAAAGAGCTCTTTCGGAAAAAGGCTTCTTCCTCGTAGAAAGAGGATTACCAGCACCAGGAAAAACCCCTCTGTTCTTTCAATTTACTTTTGGAAGAACACGATTGCAGTGTAGACGTAACTCAGTTTTTGTCGGAAAAACAGCCGTTTTTCCAACAAAACTCTGTAGCGTAGCCATACCCTCAGAGAGGTTTTAAGATGATGAGACAATCAGGTAATATGTTGATGGAGCCAGGTCTGCATTAGAAATTTTTGCTGTTATCATATTGTTGTCTTGTGGATGTGATTTGTAACAGCAGAGGTTCTAGTGTAGGCACATTTACACCAACATTAAAGTGTTTTTTCCCTAATAAAGCATATTTTGCTCAGGGGACAGGTATAAATGATTCCTGGAAAAGCACTTCACTGCTGGTATAAATTGGATCTACACTAGGAGGTTTTGCTGATATAATTAGACAAGCAAAAGCTTTCTAGTATAGCTCTTGCTTGAGATAGATAGGGGCTTGCACTGACTGAATTACATCCCTTGCAATTGATACATTTAAATTGGTACACAAACTGCTTTACTGACAGAGAGTTCCTCGGGCAGGGACAATCCATTCCTGAATGTTTGGAAAGTCCCTAGCATATAATTGACACTACTATAAACATGCATAAATATACAAGGTGTTCCTATTCTTTTATGCAGTTACATGAAAGAAATCATCTGCTTTTTACAGAGGAGTTGATACATCTTTTTATTAGTATGATTACTGAAAGCCTAACTAGTTTCTGTTATTATTACCTTTGGGGTTTATATTCTGTTTGTCAGAGTATTAGGCCTGGACTTGGTTTGGTTTTTTTCTTTCTGATCTTATTTAGTTTGTTCATCTCTATAAAGCATCTTTCCCCCAAAAGTATGCCCCTCGTTCTGTGCTGGAGATGAGAGTAAAATTAGAGATAGGCATGAATGGACTCCAACGGGTTTTGCTTTAGCAGAGCTTCCCAACCTTCAGGAAGGTTTGTATAAATGGTTCTGGGTTTGACCCATCTCTAATGAAAATAACATGTAGGAAAGGGATAGCCTAATAGAGGAAGGATGGGGGCTTTCACCCAGGCCTGGAAGCCAACTCCCAGCTCTGTCACGTCTTATGTAAGCCTCAGCAGTTCTTGGTACCAGTTTCCCAAGCTTCAGACGTTGTGAGGCTGTATTCATGATGATTGGTTAATAGACAGTGTTATGGAAGGGCATGGCATTCTCTTGATCTCGGTGCGTGTCTTCAGGCATGAAATATAACTTGTGCTACTATAGTATTGATGTAACTCCCAGAGTACAATAAGACTCCCATATTTCCACATTGTTGCAGCTAGAAATGCCAAGATTCAGTGACATTCTTTATAGGCTGCCAAAGAAACAAATTATTATGCATTGCAAAATGGAACTGGCATTTTAAATTTAAAACACATGACATCAGCATTACATATGGAACCAGATACCATCAAATTACATGCCACCTCATAAATATTCAGGGTGGCGGGGCAAAAGAAATAAGAAGTGTATAGCTGGCCAAGAATGTTCCCTGGGGGTACTGATTTTTAAAGGCCTTTAAGCAATATGTATGTACACTCCATTCTGAGTAACTCACATGGAGTTTGTATTGTTTGCAGATTTCTTTAGGAGCCTGCATTTTAATGTCTATTGGCATCAAAGTGCCAGAAAAGGATATGAGCATCAGGACACCAAAGCTAAATGACTGAACAATTTAAAAACCAGAAACAACGCAGGGTCAGCTAGGTGAGCTTCCTACGTCTATGTCTAATCCCCAGAGGTTCTGTTCCCATATCCCCTCACTATATACCCAACAGAAGAAAGGAAGAATAGCACAGTATCGGACAATACTACTAACAATACTTTGCATTTCATCTCCCATCTGAAGATCACAAGCATGAATGAATGTCGCCCCATAAAACTCTTTTGAAGCAGTGGAGAAAATGGAGATTGAGAGAGGGCAAGTGACTTGGCCAAAGTTAAATGAAAGACAATGGCAAAGCCAGGAATAATGACCCGTGAAATGAAGAACAGCACCATATATCTTGAAACTCTTCAGAAAAAGTTGTTAATCAAAGGAGTACTGCTAGTCGAAAGCGCTGGTAAGTTGCATAGTCAGATCCTAATTTATAATGAAGAGGTGTTATGGTTCAAGCAATTTTTTACTTTACTGACACAGCAAACCCAGAGGTGCATGGGCATGGGCTGTGGGTGAAGGCTGGGGAAATCAAGCCAAAGCCCTGCCCCTTCTGGCCAAAGCCACACCTCTTCCCCTGAGACCATGCCCCTTCAACAACCTCCCTCTCCCCTCCGCCCCCCGCCATCTAAGCCCTGCCCAACTCATGCTGAGGGCCAAGGCTGCCACGTGGTGTGGCCTCAGACTTCCCTGGCAGCTGGCAAGTTGGCCTGTCGCACAGCATGATCCTAGCCTTTCCCAGCCACCGGGGAGGACTCTAGCCTTCTCCCATGAGCATGGCCCCAGCAGCCTTCCTCAGTTGGTGGAGAGCCGCATGGTGTGACCCCAGCCTTCCCCAGCCACTGGGGAGCTGCATGGTGCAGCCTCAGACTTCCTGGCCACCAGAGAGCCATGTGGAGTGGCAACAGCCCCTCCCAGGCTGGGCTGTGTAGGCAGTTTTGGGAAGGCAATACATTCCCTTGCCTACATTACCTGCCATTCATGTGCCCTGGCAATGAACTGCCAAGCCTAGAAGTGCTGGGATCAGCCCTTGCGCATAATAAGCACTGTGTAGAGTGAAAACACATGACACTTTTTCAGGCCTTTAGGGCTACGCCTACACCCGCGGGCTATTTCAGGATACCTCTGGTATCCCGAAATAGCTATTCTGCATCTTAAGAGCAAGCCCGTTATAGCGAAATATAACGGGCTTGCTATTCCGACGTCCCTGTAAACCTCATTGCACGAGGGTTAAGGGATGTTTCGGAATAGCGCTTTGTTTCAAAATTTGGTGCTGTATAAACAGTGCCAAATTTCAAAATGAGCTATTTCAAAATTACCTCAAAATAAGCTACACAGTTTGCACCTATGGGTGCAGTGTAGATGCCCCCTCAATATTCCACCACTTGCAGACCTGGCTGGAATTCTGTGGGTCTGCAAGCGTTTCTTACTGTAAAGCGCACTGGAAAGACACTGTCCCACCCCTAGCCCCTCTGCGGAGCTGCCCCTCCTCTGGCTCTGTCTGTACATAACCTCATAGGGGAACCGGGCTGGGCTGAAGGGAGGCAGCTGGGAGCAAAATGGCAGCCAAAGGAGCTGCCAGTGTTCTGTTTCTTTCCCTGCTGCCCCTCTCAGGATGCAGCTGTATGGAGTAGGAAGAGATGCAGCTCCATGGAAGGGCAGGAGGTGGGCATGGAGCTTCTGCTCCTTTCCCCGCTGGCAGGGGCAGAGTGGGGAAAGCAAGCAGCAGAACTGCTGGTAGCTCCTACAGCTATTGTACTGCCCCCAGCTCTCTCCCAGGTAATGTGGGATGGGGAAGAGAGGGGCGGGGAGAAGCATGGGGGGACCTGGGCTAGGGGTGGGGCAGAATCACATGGAAAATGTCATTTGTGAAGGTCACATGACCCCCCCCCCTCCTTAGCTGGAGTCCATCCTGCCCCATACCCATAAGAAATGTATTATACTTGCATCAGTGGGGCCTTGCACACTCTGTCATTAACCGCAACATCTGCAATAAGAATGACAAAGCAATCACATTGAATTTACAAATTGCCTAGAACCCAAACTATCTGAACTGACATATGCAGTTTTGTTTCCAAGGATCAGTTGCCAGGGAAAAAAAGCCAAAAGAACAAGTTTTGTCATAGTACTTTTAAAGGAACATTTGAAAACTGATTGTTTCTATAATATTTCCAGCACCAGTCACTGATCAACCAATGTAGTCCCTGTAGATAAACTGTGTAAAACTGAGGTGAGATCAAAATGAGACCCCTTGATTATGCTCCAATGCACGTTTTGTTTTGTGTGTGCCATTGGGAAGTGTTGTAATCTCCAGAGCCAGAACATATCCCAGTTCTACAATGGATCCATGAACCATTTCTGTTTCTCCAGTCACCTCTATACACAATTTCTTTGATGAAAGAAACTATAGATAAAATTGTATTCACATAAGTCTGAGAATAGAAATTACTGACTTCAGTTATCCATTCATTCTTAATTTAATTTGGGTAGTCAACTATTTGCCCCAGGTTTTTAGTGATAAAAAAATATACAAGTTCAAACAAGTTTCACTACAGCATAACTCACCACTGAAATGACAGAAGTCTTGGATGACTGGGTTTAAAAATACAAGAACTGTGCAGTTTAGAAAAGAGGTGGCTAGAGGGGTGTAACAGGGCATAAGCAGGCCCCTTGACTTTCTACCGCTTTTGTGCTCACAAACAAACCAGAGGCCTCTGCTTTGGTGCAATCACCCATGCTCTTTATTGACAGTGTCAGTTCCCACCTAACATTTACAGACCGTTTCAGACTTGCAGCTAGCAGAAGTATACAGCCTTTTGCTCCTAGGCTTCCTCCTCCGCTTCCATCCTGCCAGCCTTATGTAGGCCCTAGCTAATGAGGCCAGAAGGCTTACTTGGCCAACTTCCATTAACCCTTTTTAAGTGGCGCTGATATAACTGAGGTCTGGTTCAGGGCTTGTTCGCCAGGACCCTGTTACAGGAGGGATATGACAGAGTTTTACACAATCATGAATGGTGTGGAGGAATGTGAATAGGGAAGTGTGATTTACCCCTTCACGTAACAGACCAATCAGCAGCAGGTTTAAAACAAATATAAGGAAGTAGTTCTTTGCACAGTGCACAGTCAGCCTGTGGAACTCATTGCCAAGGGATGTTGTGAAGGCCAAAAGAATAACTGGGTTCCAAAAAGAATTAGATAAGTTCATGGAGGATTAAGTCTATCATTGGCTATTAGTCAAGATGGACAGGGATGCAATGTCATGCTCTTGGTGTCCCTAAACTTCTGACTGACAGAAGCTGGGACTAGATGATGGGATGGATCACTCAATAATTGCCCTGTTCTCTTCATTCTCCCTCAAGCACCTGGCATCGGTCCCTGAGCTAGATGCACTACTGGTCTGACTCAGCATGGCCTTACATATGTTCTTAAGATGTCCTTACTAAAATGAAGAGATATGGAACTTCAAAACTGGTATAGAATGTTACATTGCTTTTAAGGGCAGTGGAGAGGGCCTCTTGGCAGTTTTGTAAATCCCTCTATGCTGAAAGCAATATGCTGTAATAATGAAAATTCCTTTGTTTTTGTGTGCTGAATCTTCAAATCCTTAATAGCAGGTGCCTTTACTCCGGGAAGACAGCTGAAAAGAGAAGGCTTCTGAGGGAGACAACAGATTGTAATAAGGATTTCCTGGACTCCTTGCAGGATCTCCGCGAATCCCTCACAGCAGCCCTGAAAGGAAATGACACTTTTCAGGTATCTTCATTCTCAGGAGACAGTTAACATGGGATGCATGTATCTACACTATGAGACTTTTGCTTGAAGAGCGCCATTGCAGATTATGCAGATTGTGGCTACAAATAGGAAGCCAGGAACCTTTTATGGAAGTTGTGCAACGAAAAAATTGAGTCTTTATTGCCTTTTAAGGGGTAAGCACCTGGATAGGTGTATGATGCATTTGGTACTGCACTATAAAGGCTGCCTGCTATAGTTTAACACAGTACTGCTTCAAACTACATTAAAGGGCACTAGCAAATCATTAGTGTGCACCAGCATTAGATCTGGCCTCGTGGATTTGTGTATGTCCAGCTTTTCTAAATAGTTCTGAACCTGTTCTTTCTCCACTAAGGGCTGCCCATCTCCCTCCCATACTGTGCTGTCCAGCAAAGCAATCTGGGAGCTGACCTTGTTTGTGAGGACAAAAGCAAAAAAAAGCATTGAGTACTTCAGCTTTTTTCACATCATCTGTCACTAAGTTACCTCCCTCGTCCAGTAAGGGTCCCACACCCTCCCCGACCACCTTCTTATTGCTAACATTCCTGTAGAAATCTTTGTTACCTTTCCCATCCCTGGCTAGCTGCAATTCCAAATGCGCTTTGGCCTTCCCAATTACACCCGTGCATGCATGAGCATTATTTTTATACTCTTCCCTAGTCATCTGCCCAAGCTCTTTGCATGCTTTCAAAATAGCTCTGCATTTTTTACACCTGGTTTATATTTTTGACACTTTCTTAACAACCATAACATTAAGAGATTTTAATTTAAAAAAAAAAGGTAAGCTGAGATTCTGGAGAACAAGTTAATAGCTGAGGAAGGTGCCAGCACACCATATTGCTGTGAAACAGCCCTGTCCAAACCCCACATTGTCCTTCGGAACAGATGGGTAGGGAAGAGTAAGAAGCACAGATGAACTGGCACAGGGATCATAACCGGCTGCTGGTATAGGCCATCAACAAATTACTTACTGCTCCACTGGAGCAAAATGGAAGTGTGCCTCAGGGGGATATTTTACAGGCACAGTGTTTCTTGCAGCACTACCATCGATGTGTCATCCCTTGCTCAAATGATCTGAAATGTACAGACAAACTGAGAAGAAAAATAGAAATTTTGTTCTTTCTAATCTTTTTCATTTATACCTTCATTTAGTTTGATGTGTAACACTAGGAGGCAAATAATATTCAGACAGAAAAGTGATTTTTATTTGATATTGACAACGTCCATTAAATGCTATATTGTATCTTTCAGGTTAGTAAAAACCAACAGAATTCAGGAAATTCCAAAATGAGAATGTCACTATGTCCTTCCCACATGCCTCTGGGCTTTTGTCCTTCTCACCACAGCATGAAGGGGCAAAACATCAGCTGCATGTCTGGCTTTCCTGTACTTTGAGGTAACAATATCATTTATAATGGAAGCTATTTTTAATTTTTAAAGAAAATAATTCCAATGAAAGGAATAATACGTGGCTGACCTATTATCAGTTGTAACAGCCAAGAGGAATAAGAGAAAATATGGACATATTCTAGCAGCATTTAGTTAAACAAAACTCCTGTTTCATTCAGTCAGTGGAAATGTTGACCAATTAAAGCTGGCAGAATATGACCCATTATGATTTATAAATGATTAAAAGAAGCAAAACAAGTAAACAAAAACCCTTAGCAATAAAAAGACACATACCAACAACTTACATTACTTACCTTCCCTCTGCATTTACCAGTATTTAACTCTTGGGCCATGTCTACACACAAACTTGCACTGGCTTAATTAAACTAGTTTAGTTATGTCAATGCAAATGCCTTGTGCAGATATTCAAGAGTTGCTGATTATTTCAGTTTAGCATAAACCAATTTGTAATAGATTTCAGCTAAACTGCCATAAGCCACTCCTGTTAAAATTAGCACATCTGCATGGGTTTGCACTGGTTTAATTATTTTGGTTTAAATTCACATCTTTATTTAAACTAATATAATTCCTCTCTGGTGTAAGAGAGTGCACAGGCCCTTTACAAGTTGGCTCAAATCACAGAGCAGCCAAAGGGCTTTTCTAATTAGTGTTAGGGGCTGACCTTGAGCCACATGGCTCCCAGAATGGGGCAGTGGGCAGAGGCTGGAAAGGAAAAAGTTACCTTTAACATTCCTCTTATCCCCTCAGTGAGGTATCACTTTTTAAATATTGCCTCTATATCATCAACATTATAGCAGTAGCCACTTTTTAAAATTGGTATAATCTTTTAAATATTGCCTCAGCATACCTTGGTCTGTATTCCTTTTCACAACAAGAGTAGCACCACTTAATTGTCACCAAGGAAATAACAGATTATATGTATCAATGTTGCTAAGTAAAGTCATGGATGCCTGCACACTATCACTTGAGATGTTAGTAATTAATTATCTCCATATATACACATCAGGATAATGTAAAAGAATACCATTAATCTCTCTCTCTCTCTCTCTCTCTCTCCCATTGTACAGGCAAGCTTTCCTGTTAGAATCAACGAGACAGTTAAAGCTACCTGCATCGGCAACAATATGCCTTGCTATTAAAACACCAATTTCCCCTGCATTACAGTAAGATGCAAAAGACCTCTGATTCATACATGTACAAAAGGTACAGTGGAATGCCCCCCATATGTGTGCAACCACACTGGGTAACTGTGTGCTTGCCACTCCTACACTACCCGTCCCAGCACAGGGAATGTGTCAAGGGGCTTGACTGAAGTACTGCTGCATTCTGGCAATCCCTCACTGGCAGAATCCTAAACATGTAAAGCTGGAAGGGACTTTCAAAGGTCATCTGGTCCATCCCCCTGTGCTGAGGCAGGACCAAATAAAACTAGACCATCCCTGACAGGCTGTTGTCTAACCTCTTCTTATAGCCCTCCAATGCCATGGACATGCTACAGCCTCCCTTGGCAGCCTATTCCAGAGTGTAGCTACCCCTAGAATTAGACATTTTTTCCTATATCTAACCTAAATCTTCCTTGCTTCTGAGTAAGTCCACTCTTTCTTGTCTTACCTTCAGTGAACATGGTGAACAATTCATCATCGTCCTCTTTATAACAATTCTTAACATATCTGAAGACTATTATTTGGCCCTGTCCCGTGTTCCCTCTAAGGTGCATGCCGGTGCAGGTGCACACCAAGAATTTGCTTCCTGCCCACTCCTCAGCAGAGCTGCCCAGTGGCTGCTCAGCTGCTCTGGGGCAGGGCTGTGTGGCAGGTGGCTGTCCTACCTCAGGAGCAACAAGGCATCCACTACGTGGCCCTGGCCCTGGCCCTAGCTTCAGCCCTTCCCCAGGGCTGGAGCCGTGGGCCATGTGGTGGGTGGCTACTCCTCCAGCAGCCCCGGCTGGGAACAGAGCCAGAGCTGCAGGCGGCTACTCAGGCGGCCCTGGCTGGGGCCAGAGCGGGAGCTGCATTGCGGGCAGCGGCTCTCGTGGCCAGGGCCGGCTGAGGCCGCATGGTGGGGTATCCTTGCAAAATGCTGCACAGATGAAATGTATCTACCTTGAAAGCATCTCTAACACTGGAATCGCAGCCCCAGTTCCAGCTACGGCGGAACGTCACGCAGACTATCTGAGAGCTGGGTGTGGAAACAGGTAACTGACTTTTTCTTCAAAACAATTGTGTGCTTGGGGAAATGAGAATGGTATTAGCATATGCAATTGGCCAAGTTATACACGCAAGTATGAATGTTTATTCTTAATGCTAGTTGAACAGCACAGGAGTGCAGCAATTCTAAGCATACTCATGAATGGGGGGGTGAATTGAAAAATGCTGCAAGGGGATAAGGCAGGCGCTGGCGTGGGAAGTATAGAATACACTGATGTAGAACAGGGTTGGGAGGAGCACAGGATCAATTAAATGGCATCTGTGGTTTTTTAAACCACCCACCGCACCCAGAAAAAGGAGCTGGAAACCCAAGTGAAAGCAGATAACACTTTATGCATATTTAAAATCAATCTGTTCTTTTGTCACAAGCATTTGGCATGTGTCAGACAGGGAAAGTGAGACACTGAGAAATACAGGAACTGAAATCTGTGGGAGATGCAGGTTCCAAACATCTCTGTTTATAGGATAATTTATTCAGTCACCTGACTTCTTAAATTTTGATCTTAATCCCTCCATCTATAACATTGTTGCCCAATGTCTAGTGCATGGGATTGTGGCGTAGGAGAGCCGGGTTCTATTTCTGGATGTGTTACTAACCTTAGATGAGTCACTGGTTTATACCTCAGTTTCCACATCTATAAAATAGTGATGATTGTGCTCTCCTTTGTAAAGTACTGTGTGATCAACTGAGGAAAAGCACAGTATGAGAGTTAGGCATTGCTATATGTCTTTCTTTCTTTTGGATGCAGTAAAAATAATTAAAAATATATATAAGAGATTAGCAACTGGTTGGTATCACGGAGGCACACATTTGAACAAACATACATGACCTCTATATTGATGCACAAAACAAAACTCACTCTGCTCACAGATGGAAAATATTAGAGGGAACACTGGTCCTGTCTGATGATAATCAGGGTCTCCTTGTCTTGTCTTAAATCTTTCCTCAGAGGTCAGGATTTTCAAAACTTTGATCATTTTTGTTGCTCTCTTCTGGGCTCTCTCCAATTTCTCTACATCTTTCCTGAAGTATGGCATCCAGAATTGGGCACCGTACTCCAGCTGAGGCCTTACCTATGCTGAGCAAAGCGGAAGAACTACCTCCAGTATTTTACATACAACACTTCTGTGAATGCATCACAGAATTATTTTATTCTTGTTCACAACCACATTGCATTGTTGAATCAATCTATTATCCATTGCAGTCCACTGATCCTTTTCAGCAATTCTACAGCTTAGTCAGTTATTCCTCATTTTGTAGTTGAGTGTTTGATTTTGTTTTTCCTTCTTAAATTGTTTGGACTTTGCTTTATTGATTTTCATCTTGTTGATTTCAGACCAATTATCCAATTTGTCCAAGTCATTTTTAATTCTAATTCTGTTCTCCAAAGAGCTCGCAACGTCTCCCAGCTTGCTGTCATCCACAAATTTTATAAGCATACTCTCCTATCCATTATCCAAGTCATTAACAAAGACTGTCAGGGAGCCAACTGCATCAGGGCCAGTCTGCTAGCAGCACGCTGGACACAGTTGATTCTGGCAGTTGCTGCTTGCTTGATTGCACTTCTTGACTGGCAGAGGGGGGAGCTAGCTACTCCTTAACCCAACAGCCTCCAGAGCTTACTGGCTGCTCAATATGGTGTGTGTCTGCAGCTGTAATTAATCCTGTTTCTTTCTGTGCTGGCTTTAGTTCCTACCCTTCTCCATTCTTCAGAGCCCTAGATCTGCTTCCTGATCACACTTCCAGCTTCCCATCTGACTCTGGCCTTTGACTTCTGATCCCTGGCTCTGACTCTTACTGCTGCTCTCATCTCTGCCCCCTGAGCATCCCATGGTCCTGAGTCTGGACTCCAGCTTGTCTCTGTTCTGATCTCTGGGCTTGGCCATATCCCATGGCTCTGGCCATCAAGTATGACTGCCAATGTCTTAATCATGATCCAGACAAGAGCATTCAATAGCACTGGAACCAGGACAGACCCCAGTGAGACCCCATTGGAAACATCCTTCCAATTTGACAGTAAATCATTGATAACTGCTATTTGAGTTTGGTCTTTCTACCAGTTTTGCCCACAATTTATAATAATTTTATCTAGACCACATTTCCCTCATTTGCTTATAAGAATGTCATGTGGGGTTGTGTCAAAAGATATACTCAAATCCAGAGCTATCATGTATATTGCTTCTCTTCATCCATTGGGCTTCATTTTCCACTGAATTAGTGGCAAAAATTAATAGTTCTACTAAAGTCATTCAAGATACACTGTTGTGAAACTGGTGAAAGTGTTGTGAATCAGCTCCAGTGGTTTTTATTTAACCTCTTATCACAATGATTGTTACTTACAGACTAATTTAAGATAACCCATTTTGTACTAATATTTAAAACAAAGACATAACTTTTTAATATTTTGATAGGATAAGATGTGATTTGCAGCATTTCTGTGAAGTTAAATTCTGTGAGCACAGATTAACATCAGCAGGCACAGTTCATCAGGTTTTTGATTGAAAATAAAAGAACTTTTTGATTAACCTTTTCAAGGTAGAAGTGCATGACGTCACCTGACACAAAATTATACCTATGCCTGACCTGCTACACTTTGCTGTTCTGCTTCTGAAAACACTTTCTATAAAAATGCACACCTTTTCACAAGGTAGACATTCTAAATGTTTAACAAATCTATGATTAATATGAGCTCCTCTACATAATTAAACCTGAGTTTGAAGTTAAAAGGATTGGGGAATTCTTTCAGGCTACAGAATATGAATTTTAAAAAAGATAATTGTAGTTATGAAAATGGTCTTATTCTGAGAGCCTGTGAATATCATTCTTGGCAATACACTAATCTCTAGTTCTCATGGAATATTCCATGAAATTTGAAGTAGGTATTGCATACACATTTCTGTAGAACGCAGCTATGTAAATATAAGATGCTACCCTGATTTAAGTCACTTCAGGATCTGACCCATGGCTTTTCATAATTGACAAATTTTCAATTACAATATGTGTTTCACTAGTGTTCAAATGTGAAACAATCCTAAGTTGTGACTGGTTGCTTATAAGGAACCTATATTGGGGATATTATGGCACTTGCTACACTACATGTTACAATTACATGGCCTATGTGCTAATTCATTCCTCTTCTACAAGGCTGGTCCACCTTATTTTCCAGCATTAAATCAGTAAGGGAAACTGGGGCCATAAAATACCTGTTTCAAATTTAATATCCCACTAGCCAGACAGGTTTTTTTGAAATGATGAAATGTTAAAACAGTTTAATAATCAGATTCTACCATCTTTATTGTATGCAAGATCAGTGTGACTGGAGAACAGTTTTTATTTTTCCAGACCAATTCCCCTCAACTGTCTGCAGACTTCCAATGTCTTAATTGTTTAGAAAACATAACATGGGAGTTGCTTGGGTAACCAATATCTATCTGACCACCTCAATCCAGCTGTCAGTGAGCTACAATGTTCTAGGGTGTGGAGCAATCCTGGACAGAACTCTTGGACAGAGCCGACAACTGTTCATTATCAGAGTCTCCTGCGAGGTATACCCAGTAAACCAAATAGTGTACAAAGACTGCCTATGGAAATATAAAAAGACAAAAGCAACTAATTAATTAGGTTTCCAAGAGAGATAAATGCCTGCAACTGCCACAAAATTTTGCCCCTTTGTGCAACGGAAAAGAATGTACTTGATATCTCTTCTAGTCATGAGTCTGTTGCTTTAAGGGCTAATGAGTCATGTGACCACAGCTTTGCTGAATAAGAAGTAGCTTTGTCATCTTGTCTTCAGTTTAGTTACAGTTGTTGGCTGGGAAACACCCACCCTAGGGGAAAGAACAAGCCAGGTTTGGCAGGTTTTTTTAAAATACATAATGGAGAAGTACTATGTTAGCATTGTTGTAGCCCTGTTGGTCTCAGGATATTAGAGACACAAAGTGGTGGAGGTAATATTTTTAATGGACCAACTTCTGTTAGTGAGACAAACATGTTTTGGAGCTTTCACAGAGCTCTTCTTTAGCTCTTAATAGCTCTGTGTAAATTCAAAAGTGTGTTTCTCTCACCAATAAAAGCAGACGCATTAAAAGGTGTTATCTCCCACACCCTGTCTTTCTAGCCATTAATGTCCATACACTGGAGATTAAATCTTCAGTAAACTCTCTGGGGGCTAGTTTTGGTTACAATTTCTCTTTATTTTAGTCTGGTTTAGAGTGTGATTTCATGTTTGGACTTTTATGCTGTGTTTAGGTGGTGAGCTTAAGGTTAAAAGTAATTGCCAAAGCATGTGCTATACAGAGATGGGTCCTGATCCTTCATTTGCAGACAAGCAGGAGTTTTGCCTGCCCTATGCTGATGTTAGTAATACTGGACTACGCTCTGAGGCTACCTCTACAGTGCAATGAGACATCCTGGCTGGCCTATACCAACTGACTCAGATTCATGGATAATTGCAGTGTTGATGCTTGGGATGCAGTATGGGCTCTAGAACCTTGTGAGTGGGAGGGTCTCAGCTGTATCCTGAGAAACATTCCAAGTTGTGGCTCGAGGCCTCCTTGATTCTGTTTGCCTGAACTTTTACTTCAGTAAAACTTGTAAAGACAATAAAGCGCCTGTTTTTAGCTACTTCTCTAGAATGCCAGGAAGGGCTCATGAGGACATCCTGTGGTATGAATGTGCTGGGAATAGTGTGTATCATTTGGCTGACCCTTTGTACTTTTGTCACAGTGTAGCCTGTCAGTCGGAGGATACCCTTGCCTGACAGAGCAGAAGTAACAATGTGATAGTTAAAGTCATAAGACCACCCCTCACTAGAAGCTTGCTTCCCCCTCACTCCCAAATCTTTCTCAAACATAAGACGACGTTTCCCCTGATTATTTGGAACCTTTCATCTATCTGGTTGGCACTAGGTAGTGGTCTACCTGGCATGGTGCTCCCCATATTTTCTGGGATTCTTGTTGTGTATTTTCCTGAATCTTGGAACTTGTTCCCACTTACTACACTTTGGGTCAATGTGCTAGTGTGAAATTGTGAAGCTCCTGCTTTTGGAAGAAGCACCTACCAATTGCTTCCTGAGAGACAGGTCTGATGATAGTTTTACTAAATATTAATATCTTCTCACCAATGAAGTAGGTAAGAATGAGGCATAATCTTCCAAGGAAAGTTCTGGGAAGATCATCTTTGGATGCTTTTAAAACTAGTTTATATCAAGCTCTGGAAAATATATTGTAGAGAATAGTCCTGCTCTGCAAAGGGAACTGATTTAATAATCTATCTTCTATACCCTCTGTCCATAATGTCTGGGTGTTTGGCCTCTGAAAGTGACTTTGTGGTGTTCACATGTTGCACAGTATCATTCTCCATGTCTTGTATAACCAAATGATCCTGCAGCGGAAAAAAAACCCTATCTGTGGTGCTTTCACCTGATGATTGCCCAGTAAATTGTCTGAGTCTATGGTTTTATTTGTCCTTTTGACAACTGCCTTAAGTTTCTTGAGGACTGGGCCTATATCAGATAGTTATCTGCCAACACCATAGTATTTGAGCATCTCTTAGTCTTTACTGGATTTATCTTCCCAATGCCCAATGACTTAGAGAAGTGCTGTTGTAAGTTATTAAACACAAATGGGAAACTGAGACACAGAGGCAAGTGACTTACCCACAGTTACACCTCCATGTCCTTCATGATGCATGAAATTGAACCCAAGTGTTTCTAGGCCATGCTAGTGACCTAACCACTGGACAATCCTGCCTCTCTCAGCATCAAGCACCTCATCATTGTTCAAAAATAATAAAAACTCTTAAAATATTATGAAGGAAAAAACTTGTTGAAACCCTGGCCCCATTGAAGTCAACTGAAATTTTGCTGCTGACTTCAGTGGGACCAGGTGTTCATCCATTCACCATAAAAATATTGGTACTGGTCATATTCTGTGAAAATAGGCACAGTTAGCTCTATTGCCTATAGATATCACACACTTTTCTTAAGTCATGGTGAATCTCTAAGGCACAATTCTGTTTTCAATAAAAATCATTTCTTTGCAACTGGAAAGATATGGTGATGGGAGGCACACGTTAACCTATGAGTCATCTTGTAATATACATAACCGGATATCACACATCATGTCACAGAACAGCCTTGTCATATCTTCTCATCAACAACATTCCTCCCAGCAATTGGTGTTTCATTGCTTGTGACACAATGAATGAAATTTTTTCCTGATGTATGATAACTGATGGTACACTTCTACTCTCCGCAAAATTTAAACAAATATTACCAAGCCAAACTGGTGCGTTTCATACTGATACTTAAGTTCTACTTCCATATAGACTTTCCAAGTCAATTACATTTTGTAACTTATCACCAAAATCTATACTACAGGGGAGCTATGTGAAAGAGTGAGGTAATGGGAATGCGTTGTCTTCCCTGATGCTAGGCTGCAACACAAATAGTTAATAAGGCTGCACTGCACTTTACTCTTTCCCATAAATTTTGAGATGAACAACACTTCCCTACCTCACTGCTGAATCATTGGCTGTATGTTTAAAGTTTTCAGCAAGTTCCCTAAAGGTACTGTCCCAACAATCTTTTCCTCTCCCTGTTTTTGTAGCTGATGTCATCCTACTTTTTATTAATTAAACTGATAGCTTGTGTCATGCTGTCATTTTTGCAGCCTACATCAGTTATTAGAGGGATGATTAGATGATGAATCACTTGTCTTTTCCTGGGAATTCACTTGATTCTCTTTAATATTTCATATGATTTGGATACAGTTCCCCCTTTTTGAAAGCTTCTCTGTTTCTGAAACCTCAGTTAAACTGGGTTTCCTCTGGCTATCCAAGTTCCAGTAAATAGTTTAACTTGTAAGCAAGAAGAACTATGTGCAGCTCAATGTAAAACATGTGAATATAGCACACAGTAATAAAGAAGTCCATAGGGAGAGAAATCTACTTTAAAGAGCTGGTTTCGAAGGCTATGTCTATTCTACAGAGTTTTTTTGGAAAAACGGCTGTTTTTCTGAAAAAAACTTGAATTACGTCCACACTGCAATCGTGTTTTTTCCAAAGAAAATCGAAAGAATAGAGGGGGGTTTCTGACAGCGGTAATTCTCTTTCTATGAGAAAGAAGCCTTTCTCCGAAAGAGCTCTTTCAGAAAAAGGTGTTCGTGGATGGGGAAAAGGGAGGTTTTTTGAAAGAAGAGGAAAGAGGAAAAAGCACAGGTGCCCTAGAGGCCACTCCATCCATAATAATCACAACTTAAATGCGAGATAGTGTCCATTCAGTGTGGACGCTATCTTTCGCAAAAGCAGATCGCTTTTTTTATATGCTTTGGCAGTGTGAACGCCCTCTTTCAGAAGAAGATTTTTCGGAAGATCTCTTCCGGAAAAGGTTCATCCGAAAGAAGCCTGCAGTCTACACATAGCCTAAGAGTTCATCTCTGAACTCTCCTTGTCTGGATACTTGCTTTTGCCTTGTATTGAGTTTTTACATTACACACAAACTTATTATCCAATCTGAATTTATGTATATAATGTATATCATTATCTTAAACTGGGACCAACATTATCTGCTTTGCATATGTTTGTTCCAAAGTCACAGTAGATGAGCTAAATGACTGTTGAACACCCTGTTCAGTAAAGACCTTCCAACAACATTCTCTAGCAAGTTAGAGGTGATGTAATGCATTCAGAATGCTCTATCAAGGCATATATCTAGAGGTAGGCAAAAATGTTCAGTTTAAATTTTTTTCCAGTGACAAATGCAGACTAAGTGATATAGAAACATTTCAGAAATTTGTGTCAGTTTTGCCAATGTGTTCATCTTGTGGGAGAAGAGACTCTGAAGAAGTAAAAATATTCTCCCTTTTCATTTTTGAAATGAAACATTTTGATCTAATTTGAAATCCTTTTCATTTGGCATTGCCTTCAATTTAATTAAAAATAATTTGCAAAAGCTCAAAATTTAAATGAAGTATTTGGTTTTGAGTCAAACAAAACATTTTGCTTGACCCAACAGGATTGGATTTTTTTCACAGAATTGTCTGAGACCCCAGAGTTTAGTTATTTGCCAAGCTTTGGTGGTAAATGCTACGAATCAGTTAATACCTGGCCTTGCGAAAAGATGAGCACCTCCTGCTAGGTGTGGAGGACAGCTAGGTAGAGTCTTTATGTCAAAATAATATTATGATCCTTTCTGGGGGAAGGGGATTGGACAAAGTGTGTTTGTTTTAATAATTTCCTGGAAAAATAATTAGCTTTTATTTTTACTAGCTCTAGTGCTGAATGGCTTCAATATAATTATATAGAGTGTGGCCATGTTATCTGACTTCTGGTTTCTTTATCTTCAGTGTCTGCTGCACATCCATCAGTTCTTTTATGGAAGAGGTGAAATTTGGTTTTGCCTAAGCAAACCCCCATTTCAGCAAGAGTTGAGGCAATAGAAAATACATGAGACTAAAGGCCTCTCCTTTTCCAACAGAACAAACATCCTCTTTTAGAAATCCATTTGCTGCAGCACTGTTGTGGTGCGCCTCTGGCAACAGTCTCTCTGAAGTAAGAAGAAAAAAAGTAACATGAGGATCAACATTTCTTTATATCGGCCAAAATAATGAGCTGCCTATCTGAGAAGCTGAGCTGAAGATTTAGCCTTTGAATCAAACCAGTAAGTTACAACTATATTTGATGTAATGTGGTTTTAGAATAACTCCACATTTACTTGGTCTAATTGCAAAAAGACTACATATAGCTGATTGTGGCAAAGTCACAGGAAAAGTAGCTAATTAAAATCATATGTAAATAACAAGGTGATTGGAGGATGACAAAGCACCTTAAAGCTTTTAATGATTTAAATTAAAAAAAACACTCCAAAAACAATTTTAGGAAATTATAAATTATGCAAACCAAGCCATCATATATACCAGCTGACACCCACACATTGTATATTACTGTAGCATGTATTCTTATAATAATACCTATTTGCAAGAAGCAATAGAATTTTTATGAAAAACAGGTTAAATATGTGCTGTATTTTAATTTGGAGAAATTACGCACATATTTTGGAGAAATTAAGCACATGTCTGTAAAAGCAACTGGTTATAAAATATATGGGCTAAATTCATCCCTAGTTTGACTCTATTGATTTAAGTAGAGACAGGGAATAAATTTGATTCTGGCACAATTTCAAAGATCCCTGGAGATGCTAATAGCATTGTGCTACCCAAAAGTCACTTGCACAGAGAAAGCACTCTTGTCTCGAACCATCCTCTAGTGGTCACTCCAGAGTTTGGAAATGTTTCTGCTATGCATGTTGGCTGATTAACCTGATTTACTGATTTTAAACTAACACATTCCAGAGGGTAAATATTTAGCCCATGTTACTACAAGAAAATAGTTTTTTAAAAATCACATTGTTCTGTTGGCTAAAAAAATCAGCCCCACCTTTGCTGAAACAGATGCTCTGTCCTGCAGACATGCCTGAACAGCAAGGGTGCCAAACCTCCAAGACTGTACCGGAGTCTCCAAGAATTAAAGATTAATCTTTAATTAAAGATTATGTCATGTGATGAAGCTTCCAGGAATACGTCCAACCAAAACTGGCAACTCAACTGAAAAGTAATTGGTCTCCCTGCTATTAATATTTGTTTTTTGGTAACACCTACAGGCTCAATCATGTATCAGGGGTCCTGTTGTGCTCAGTACTGTTCTAACAGAACAAAAAGGTGATTTCTACACTGAAGGGCTTGCAACGGACAGTGAATGGGTATTTCTTCCAGTGAGTGAAGTACTATTGTATGGAAAGTGTGTTCTTCCTGGCCTGTGGTTCTGGCCACATCACTACCTATCTGCTCTCTACCTATCTATCTCATCTCTACCTATCATACTGCATCGTTAATGTCCAGCAACGCCAGCCTCAACCATCATCTTCTCTTAGAACCATCTTCATACTTGCCAACGTGTATCCTCTTTTTCTATGGGAAGTCCTCTTACTGGGTTGGTCTTTCAAGTCACTACCCAGACACCATTCACTTTGCCATGACACCTATAGAGCTCTTCCAGCTGATAACAGCTAGGCATGCAGCAAGCTGAGAGTACAGCCACTGCAGTGCTTATATAGAACATCAGAACAAAGAACCTTGGTGCTAAAACCCCATACAAGCAATCTGTGAAAATACAGACTCACATTACTGTCATCCTTCTTTTTCTTCCTGGCCCCTAAACCAATTTATTTGCTTTACCTATATGTAATGTCTTGTCTTAAATTAAGATTGTAAACTCAGACTCAAT
Organism: Rafetus swinhoei; assembly: GCA_019425775.1. Classification (NCBI taxonomy): domain Eukaryota; kingdom Metazoa; phylum Chordata; order Testudines; family Trionychidae; genus Rafetus; species Rafetus swinhoei. The sequence goes on along the minus strand of CM033437.1, from coordinate 43,478,030 downwards.
CTTTTACTTGTACAGTGCCTAGCAGAAGGAGACCCTAATTTACAATGTAAATAATAATAATGAAGCCATTTGTTTTTTAAATACATTTCTTTCCTATTTCATTAATTACATCTTAATGTTTTAAGACTGAGAGAACTATAAACATCTATGTTACTTCTACCTGTAAAACCACTGTGAGCTGACCAGTTCTTGCACGCCACAGTGAAGGATGTTACATACTGATCAGCAACAGAATGAAAACAAGCTGCCCAGGACCACTTTTCTTACCCTCTGTTCTCATTCTTATTGTCTTTTATTTTTCACAATTTTAATTCACTTTCTCTAGAAGTGTCTGCAGCTCGCAGGAATGGTGCCAATGTACATCCACTGAGGGACATTGTAAAGTTTTAAAATGGTGATTGGGTGTTTGGGAGGTGGATGGCAAATTGCTCCAAGTTTCCATGAGCTCACATATCATATAAAAGGTGAACAAGGGATTTTCTCACCCATGAAGTCCCAGGGTTGCTGTCATTCAGCGATGTTCAAAATGAACATTGAACAGTTCCAATTTTCATTGCAAATATTTCACAATAGTAAGATGGGTTTGAAAAAATTAAAATACCCTCAACCCTAGAGATGGTCTCTGTCTGTGCAGGGTCAAACAATGTTGCTAGGCAATAAGGGATGGAGACATTAGCATTGCTACTTGCCTATGCACTGTGGGAATGAATTTGTGCCCAAGGAAAACGCCAACAGGAGTCCTAAGCACCGTGTCAGTAAATCCTAAATGCAGGGCTCAGTTTGGATTTAGTTGGTGCACAGACCTTGTATTGCCTTCTCACGGGGATGATTTCTACCCTGCAGGAATAGATAACCCTCCAGTGCTTTCATTCTTGTCTAGCGCCTTCTAGGAGAGTTACATTCACAAAATGTAAAAATAAAAGCTCGTGTTGTGGTGAATGCACTGAGCCACATTTCTGAAGAGTCCACTCTCTTCAGGACACAGCCAGTCCTGTTGTATATTATACCCACTAAAGTCTACGCAGGGTCAGCAGACAGGCAAACTGTGTGCCATTTCAGTGTGATACATAGCAGTCTTTCTGGTGTGTGTGTTTTTTTAAATTTAAGATGTAATTTGAACAATTTCCTTGCACCTTTTCCTACTAAATAGTACACATAATTATATTTTAATGGAGACTGGTCAGGAGGGGCTGTATTTTCAGTAGTGATTGAAATGATCTTACATTGGCTCTGAGTATATACTACTAATAATAGTGCTATTCAAGCCCTTGATTTTACAAGGGATTTCACAACTATTTAACTTCACACACTGTATGTAGTCCCACTGATACTAATGGGATTACTCAGCATGTAAAGTTCAGCAGGTGCATCAGTCTTTGCAGAACCAGGACCATAACCCTATAGAGCTTTATGTTTCCAAAACTGTATACAAATATTAATGAAACTACTTACTGAAACAGCATATTCTAACACATCCATGGTCATGTGCAATTGCCACTTTATTGCATACATGGCCACAGAAATCAGTTCTTTCTTCTCTAAAACTCTATGATCTGAACTAAAATAGAACATCCATGGGAGCAATTGAAATGTTTTATTTTGGAAATTCTGAAATTAATTGTTCCCAAACTTTTTACATTTTTTTTTCACCCAAAACAATTAGCAACGTCAAACAGAGCTGTGAATTGTTCTGGTGGATCCAAAAAATATCAACTAGCTCTACTCTGTTAAGGCAGTGTTATTCTGTCCAGTAGAGAGCAATGTGTGCATAAGACCTGCTCCAAAACCCATTGAGATTAGTGGACATCTTTTCATTGCTTTCAATGAGTATTGGATCATTGCTGGACAAGCTAGCCAGTTTGTTATAGCTTTGTTATTTGGAACACAGACTAAACTTGCTTCACTGAACTTCTGAACCAAAACAGTATATAGTAACAGTGTGTCTTGGGGAAAGAGAAAGGAAAAATTATGAAGAAATATTTATTTTCTGCAGTGGAGAATGGAGGAGAGTATTTGTGGGTGATAACCCTTGCTCCTTGTAAAGGGAGCTGATACAGTTGCTGGAACCTTGGGCAAGGTGGGGGGACAACTCCACACTCCCGGAAGAGGCAGTCAAACTTCAGTGCTGCCCGGAGTGTGCTGTGTTTCCCCCTCTTTGCAGCCCTCAGAGCTTCTCAGAGTGCATGGCATGGCACTCTGGCAGCTATTTAAAGAACCCGGGGCTCTGGCCATTACTGCTCCTGCAGTAGCAGCGTTGGCAGCATTCAGGAGCCCCAGGTCCTTTTGAATTGTCAGATCCCGGGGTAACTGTCCCCTTTACAGCCCTCCTGCTGCCCATCTTGGTGGGCCTGCTCATTGTTAAAGTGAATCTTAAAGGAGAAAAAGTGGGGTTGCCATATTTTGCTTCTTTATGATGTAACTTTTAAAAATTGTAGATGGAATCTAGTGTACACTGAACCAAACTAGCAGCTTCATGATTTTATTTTGCTTATTTTCCACCCCCACACCCATATCATCTCCTCCTGCATGTATAGCTGTGCATATGCATGAGGAGATAATATTAGGGAGGCCATGTCATATACATATTAGCTTTTGGGGAAGGGATTGTCTCATTTAGCTGTATACAAAACACTATGCAGACCTATGACCCTATATGCAAAAATTAAATAAATGCTACTGCTACATATTATTTTAGCCAAAGCAATAGAGCTACTTCTCAGTAACTGAATGTGAAGTGTCCCATGAGTATTTGTGAGACTAGAAACCCAGATAAAGAAGCAGTTTAATCAGGTTAAATATCTCACATAGGCCCCATTCAGCAAAGCACTTACAAATATATGTAACATAAAGCTCATATCCATGGTGTCCAACCAGTTCTGAAGCAGTAGCCACTATAGTGGCTACTGCTATATGAACTAGCCACGCTCAACCAGCCAAATAGCCACAGGTGGCTAATGGCTAGCTTGTTGGACACCATGGCCATATGTAATCCCACACATACTCAGAAGCCTATAAGACCCATTGTAGCCAGTGCTGAATTGGGGCCTTTCTCATTTAATGCTAAATTAGAAATAATTTATTACTTCTAGTCCACATTGTGGACTGTTTGCTGCATTCCTTTTAGATTTCAACACGTTATATACTTAAGTTAGAAAGTCAAACACTGTGAAGGTACTTTTAGCAGGAGTCATATGGAAAGGAATTAAGAAGCAAAATGCAAAGTCCTATTGACTGACTGATTTCATGGCCTACTGTCATTATAATAGTTCCACAATATATACTCTGTAGAAGTGCTGATATGTACTGACAGCCCACACACTGCAATGGTTTCCAAGGAGATGTTATAATGTGTCATGTCAGTGTCTTGTAGGAGTCTGATGCAGGCTCTATAAGCCACTTTTATATTTCCACTGCTAGAGCCGTATGAAACTATCAGTTTATATGCAAACTTCTCTCCAATCTCCACTGCAGATCCCTATGCATATTCTGGAGTATCCTGGAATGTGGTATTCAGTTCTAGGGCCCACAGTTTAAAAAGACATTGAAAAATTGGAGTGGTTTCAGAAGAGAGACACAAAAATGATTTGAGGCTGGGGAAAATACCTTCGGCAGAGCTTCATTTGTTTAGTTTGTCAGGAGTTGAGCTGGCCAAAAAAACTTGGAATAGTTTTTCACTGGACAATGCAGCTCTACTAAAATCAAAACACTTTGTGAAATTTATACTTGCACAAAATTTCATTTCAGAGAAAAGGGGGAAAGAAATTCTGATGATGGCCGAATATTCTGTTCTGTCAATTTTAGAAAAAAGTATTTAAATTTTTCCTTTCAAAATGACTTTTTCTGTGTTTTTAATTTGTTTTGTATCTATCTCTTTCTTAAGTTTAAATTGAAGTGAACTTGTCAAAACTAAATATTTTATCATTCAAAGGTTGGGGGGGCCAGAGAGTTTTAGAATTTTGAGGTTTCGTTCCCAATTGGTGCAAAACCAATTTTTAGAATCCCGCATGGAATGGAATTTACATTCTCTGCACATTTCTAATTGATTGTACTGTATGGTGCCTTCACAGGGAGAAAATGCCAGATACTGAAGGACTCTTTGGGCTGCCAGAGAAAGGCGTAACAAGACACAATGGTGGGAACCTGAAGGTAAGCAGGTTTAGACTAGAAATGAGGCACAAGTTTTTGGCAGTGAAGGTTACTGCTATTGACATACACAGCCAAGAGAGGTGAGGATTCTCCAACTCTTGATGTCTTTAGGTCAAGACTGGATGCCTTGCTGGAGGTGATGCTTTAACTAAATACAAGCGATTGGACTCAAAGTAGGGGCAACTGCGTGAAATTCTATGCCATGTATTAAACAGGTGATCAGATTAAAAAAGCTATGGGATCCATTCTGGCTTTAAACTGTGAATCTATGAATGCTGCATTCATGCTGATCAGAGAACTGCTCCCATTGACAGCACTTGGTTTTTTCACCCAGAGAATGAATACAGAATATACAGATTAGAGAGGAAAACGTCTCTCCTCTGCTTATAGGTTAAAGAGCAATGGGGAATTTGCACTAATCTTCACTTTCTCTGTGGAGGCTCACATTAGTTCTGCACTAGGTCTCACCTCTTGGATACAAATAAGTGAGAACTGTTTTCGCAAGCTAAATGCAAATGAGGCATTCACTGAGGGCTAGACTGTGACCTGAACTATGTGCCCATGCTAAGAGGCATTGGGGTATCAGAACACCTGGTACATGGACTATGCAGATCTTTGGCCCAGATGCTCAGGAGTAAGCAGGTGCTGCATGACTGTTTCCTTCCCTCTGGAGCTGGTGGATAGGGAGGAGTGGGGAAATGGGTTAGTCTTGACCTTACCCCCTAACTTGCTGGGAAGTGCATGTCAGCTGGTATGGAGGTATCAGAACTTCCTGCTGGTTTAGGACAACAGCAAATTACTTTCCCCAGACAGAGGAAGAAATGGGGGAGAAAATATTACTCATAAATGAGTCTGAGTCGGTGTTTCCTCAGTACTATTTATCAGCTACTTTGTACCTTAAATACCACCTTTGCTTAAGGCTCTCTCTAAAATCACAATTTAACATGATGAGAAAAATGTCCAGCTATCATCTCATCTAGTCTATTATATATGCTGCACATCACCATGGTACCTGAGTGCAACAAAATAAGCATTAATAAGCCAAAACAAAGAGAGCGCTTTCATCTACCCAAAAGATAACTCCACCCAAAATGTTGCCCACCAAGTTCTTGGGACCATAATAGTATAGCAGTGCTGACATTAACACTTTTGCTCTCTAAATAGCAACCTACCAAGGCAGCCTTCCATATTCAGAGGCTTGTGTTCAAGAGGAAGATGGGAGGCTCCCAATATCACAACAGGTATACAGAAATCCAAATTCAACTCCGACATGAAAATGACAGGGTTCATCTCGCACAGGCATAACACCATAAACTTAAATGGAGTTGCTCCCAATTAACACCAAAGTAAGCAAGAAGCAGAAGCAGAGTTAGGCCCACAGTATATGACCTCAGAGTTCTGCTGCCTTGAATAAGTCCCATGAGTGGGACTCTTGTGTCTTTTAACATCAGCAGAAGCTCCTTTGTGGATTACAGCTGTACAGATACTCTAACCATAGATATAGCTCACACCTGATAAATCTGCTCCCTGAATTAGTGGACAATGGGGAAACAGGGAGTATGATTTATCCAACTGTCAGGGAAGCATTTAATACTGTACTACACAACAGATTGATTTGCAAGGTCAGAAAGCATGACATAGTACACCAAAAAAACACTGACAAGTATTAAAAATGGCTTAAAGGATACTAGGGGGCTGTGCCCCCTGTGCGCTATGCTCACCAACCCCCACTCCCCGGGCTGCCGAGGTCGCGCCAGCCCTGGGCTCTTCCCTCCTCCCCCTGTCCGCCGGGGAGGGCCAGGCCGAGGCCGCACCAGCCCCTGCTCCTCCCTAGCTGTTGGGAAGCGCAACAAAAATGATTAAAGGTCTAGAAGACATGACCTATGAGGGAAGACTGAAAGAACTGGGTTTGTTTAAGTTTGGAAAAGAGAGGACTGAGAAGGGACATAACAGCAGTTTTCAAGTACCTAAAAGGGTGTTACAAGAAGGAGGAAGAAAAATTGTTTTCGTTGACCTCTGAGGATAGGACAAGAAGCAGTGGGCTTAAACTGCAGCAAGGGAGGTTTCGGTTGAACATTAGGAAAGATTTCCTAACTGTCAGGGTGGTTAAACACAGGAATAAATTGCCTAGGGAGGTTGTGGAATCTCCATCATTAGAGATATTTAAGAGCAGGTTAGATAAACATCTATCAGGGATGTTTTAGATGGTGCTTGGTCCTGCTGTGAGGGCAGGGGACTGGACTTGATGACTTCTGGAGGTCCCTTCTAGTTCTAGTATTCTCTTATTCTATTCATTAATGTAATGTAAATAATGGGTAAACTAAACTAAAATAATCGTAATCCCACTTCTTCAAAAAACAGGTACAAAAATTAATAAATGAAAATAATTGTAACCTCCCTTTTAAAAAACAGGCACAACAAAAATGGCTGAAGTTTCACATTTTAAACATGATATGAACATACTCCTCTCTGAGGAATTGTGACTTTAGAAAACCTTACAAAGTCTAGAATTGGAAACTTAACTTTTGCATTTCCCTGTCTTTGAATGTTTTTTAGACTCAATACATTTTTCTCATTTAATTTAATGCTAAATAGCATTAAACTGCTGCTGAGAGCAATTTAAAACAAGAATAACTTAAACCAACAGCTATAAAAATAACACTCCAGTGGGTAGTGCATGAAAATCTTTCTATCATGATGATTGATGATTAGAAGGTTATTACAATCTTCTGTACTTAAATCCAATATTGCCAACCCTGAGCATTCAAAAATCACGAGTCAAGAACCCAAAATCATGAATTTGAGTCTTAATAATCATGAAATTGTATAGATAAGTTCCTTCTTGAATTGTGGAATGATTGTCTAATAATTGCAGCTGAGCTGTGGACAAGACATGGAAAATTGCAGAAATATAGCTGTGGTAATTAATTAATTTAATTAACAAATTAATTGTGATAATTTGGAAATGTCAGAAACGGTCTATTTGTTTCAGAAAATGTTGCTGGAATGATATAAACATTTAAGTATTATGTTATGTCTGCTTTTTTTTAAATTTATTTATTAAACTGACATTTTGCTGATTCTGTATTAAAATCCTTAATGTGCAGTGCTGACAGCCCAAACCCCAGCCACTATCAGCTTGAATAAATTGAGTTCTACTGTACTAATGGGGGAAAAGTGTGTTGCAAGCCTCAAAACTGTGGACTGTGCAAAATAAGCTAATTAAAATCAAAATTGCAATGGAAGCCTGATATTGTGGAATCTGCTATTTTACAGATTGTGATCTTATTCATAAATAATTTTTGGCCTTTTAAAATTTGCTTTCCGAACCTTTAGGTTGAATTCACTTTGAACACTTTTGATTTTTCTCCACAAACAAGACCTTAATTGGTCTGTATGGACCATGTTGGTGCACACTAAAAGTTTCCTAGTGCCCTTTGACAGAGTGCTGCATCTACACCAACCAATTAATGCACAACACATTTATGGGCTTGCTTTAAAAAACACTCCCCCATAGTGTGGATTACCTGACCACATAGACTAGCCCTTAGTTTTTTTTTTTTATTGAAAATTAAGATTCTCATTTGATTTCCAGAGATGTTCCATATTCTACTGCATAGAATCAAAATTCTCAGGTCTTGTCTTTACTAAGGAAAAAAAAGTGTGTTAGCTACTATAACAGGGGTTGGCAACCTATGTCACGCATGCCATCAGTGGCATGCGAGCTAGTTTTCATTGGCACATAGGCAGGAGCTCAATCCTGCCCCTTCCCATTGCTCCACATAGCAGGGAACCTGCGCTGCCCCTTGAGCCTCACAGCCAGCTGGTGCAGGCAGGGAGTTCCTTTGATTGGTGGGGGACAGGGCATTCTCGAGCAGCTGCTAGACAGAGCTGCTCCATGCTTGAAATGGAACAGGAAGAGAGGGAGGTGTCAATGGCTTAGATTTACAAACACCTAAAGAGACAGATAGGTGCCTAATGGGAATTGCATTTATTTTCATTTGACTTTTAATGGGAGTTAGACATCTGGGGTTTTCTGGAGTGCAAAGCAGGTTAGGCATGTATCTGCCTCTTCAGAAACCCAAATACCTCTGTATATCTGGATCTAGATCTAAAAAACAAAGCTAAAGGCTCTGATGGGCACTGTAAGCGAAAGCATAACTCATGATTTTTGCCCGTGTTACCAGAACTGGCTGAAATATGATGACCTATTTTCACAGAGGGGAAAAACAAAGTATTAACTTAAGAATTCATTTTCATTTCAAAGTGTGCCAAATGGACTCATTTTTTTTATTTTTCCCCTTTTTCAAAATGTCCTATATCTATTCTTTTTCTCCCCATCCCCAAAGAAGTTAGTGAGATTTTTCCCTTTACAAAAAGCCCCTCCAAAAACTGGCACTAACTGGTTATAAAAGACTTTGAAGTTTGAGTTAGTGAAAAGACATGAAATTTTTTACACAAGAGGAACTGTTTTGACAATGTTGACAGTGGCATGCAGACCCATAAATAGAAGTAAGTTAAATCTCAGCACGCCACTTTTGAAAGGTTGTTGACCCCTGTATTATAAGTTAAGAAAGTGTGGTAACTAATACACAGTAAAAACTGAGGCCAAGTCTATATAGGTTGGACCTCCCTTGTCCAGCACCCTCGAGACCTGACCAGTCCTGTATGAGGGAATTTGCCGGATCAGGGGAGATCCCCTGCCATTGGCCTCCCAGGATACTGCCTCTCCTCTGGCTGGCTCCATTTCAGCCCTGCTGCTACAGGGATTGGGCTTGGCCCTGGCCTGCTTCTGCCAGCTGGCTAGGGCTCTCCAGGATGGAACTCCTCAGCCGCCACTGCCCTGCTTCTGTTGGGGACGGGGATCTGTGGCTGCCCCGCTGGTTCTGGGCTCTGTGGTTGCCCCGCTGCTGCCACGCCCAACTGGAGTTACCCATGGATGGGGCTCCATGGCTGCCCCACTGTGCTGCACTGGGTTGGGTTCCCCAACGCTGGACTCCCTACTAGCTTGCACTCCCGGGTGCCAGGGCTCTCTGGTCCAGGACCATGGATGTTGCTGGACCAGGGAGTCCTGGATTAGGAGGTTCAACCTGTACTAAAGGGGAAGGTCAAATTAAGATACACAGTTCCAGCTATGTTAATTACATAGCTAGAGTTGATGTATCTTAATTTGAGTTTCCACGTGGTCTCCACAGTGGGAGGCCAATGGGAACTCCCATCAGCTTCCCTTACTCCTCGCGAGGAGCAGGAGTACCTGTGCCAATAGGGGTGCCCTCTGAGTTCGATTTAGAAGGTCTTTATTAGACCCGCTAAATCAAACTCTAGAAGATCAATCGCAGAAGTATTGATCTTCTACATAGTGAAGATTTGGCCTCAGTAACAGACTTGAAAGTTGCCCTACTTCAGTGAAAAAAACTTCAAAACAGGCTTCAGCATGAAACTACGCAGCTGGAATTCATATGCAACCTTCACAGTTAGATTGGATCTGAATAGAGACTGGGAATGGCTAGCTCATTACAAAATGTAATTTTCGCTCCTTTGGTATTCACACCTTCTCATCAGCTGTTGGGAATGGGCCACATCCACCCAGATTGAATTGCACTGGTCCTCCACATAGTAATGTTACAGACCCATCTTTGCATGTGCATATATACCCACAAAACTGAAGTTTCTACTTTATGTATCTAAAGAAGTAGTTTCCAGCCCATGAAAGCTTATGCCCAAATACATTTTTTAGTCTTTTAGGTGCCCCAGGACTCCTTGTTTTTGCTGAAACAGGCTAATATGGCTACCCCTCTGAATCTTGTAACAGGGTTATTCATTTATGTGCATAATACTGGCTGGTTAATGAGCTAACTGAGTGATCTGCAGTCCTCTAGAAGTGGAGAAAGAGTCTGCCTGGGTTCCAGTGCTAGAATTCTGTAAGCAAGAAGAGGAATGATGTCACTGTAGTGCTTTTGATTCAGCAGACTGTGTAGAGTAGAGGAACAAACGCTAAGACTCAGGTGAGCTCAGGCTAAACCTTTGGAACGCTGAGTTACTTTTCATTGTGTATTTGTGGGTGCTGATCTGTTTAGATTTTTTTATAATTATGTGACGATACTGAGGCTATGTCCAGACTATGGAGTTTTTCCGGGATACCGTGTCAAGGGAACGTGTCTGTTCTTCTGACAGTTTTTGCTGAAGAGCTCTTTCAGAAGCCCTGTCTTCTTGGTGCCATGAGGAAGAAGGGTTCTTCGAAAAGAGGAGGTTTTTCCGAAATTTGGCCCAGTATAGACGGGCCAAATTTCAGAAAAGCCTCTTCCGACAAAACTACCGGAAAAAGATACACAAATTGCAGAGCACAATGTGCGTACCTTTTTCCGATAAAAAGCGGCAGTCTAGACATAGCCTGAGTGTGGATTATGAAGTAGCCTCATTTAGTAGAAATTAAACTATCATCTTTATTCTTATAAAGTTGGTACTTAGGAATTAAGTTCATTTAGGCTTGTTTGTGGGGATCCCTTCTACACATATCCTGAGGAGCAAAATAATAGAATTATAAACATGTAGGAATAGAAGGGATTTCAAGAAGTCATCTAATCCAGCCCCTTGTGCTGAGGCAGGACCCAATATACCTTGATCAGGGCTCGGAAAGATGTGACCTGGGGGCTGGATGTGGCCCACCTAACACTTTGATCTGGCCCATGGATTGCATCTAGCAGCTTTCTATTTATATCCTGCTACCCGTGCCACCAAATTTCCAGACGATGGCTCAGGCAGCAGGATCCTATTGAAATGGCTCACAGTGCTAGCCCAGCAAGGGCCAGAGCTGAAGGCCTTTAAATATCTGCAGCAACCTCAAGTGGCAATGCAGTAGCAGTGGGGTCAGGAGTTGTGAGCCCTTTGTTGTGTTTTTGATTCAGAGCCTCTAACCCCAGATAACTTGGGGGAGGGCTAATTTCCAGCCCCACCACTTTCTCCCCAGGCCCTGCCCTTTCCAGGGGTGGAGCCAGCTACCTCTGACCACATACTACAATTCATTAAGTGGCCCCCTATGAAAATTGTCCACCCCGACCTAGATCATGCCTGTCATCTCTTTGTCTAATCCAGTGTTTCTTAAACTTTTTAAGACCGAGGAACACCAAACAATAATTGTTTTTTATGAGGAACACCAATGATTTTTTGTTGATTTAAAAAAAAAAAAAGGTCGGGGAGGAATATTGAGGAAAAAAAAAAGGGTTGCCTGCCCCTTTTGTGTTCTCCATGGCACACCTCCAACTGCGAAACACTGGTCTAATCCATTCTTTAAAAACCTTAACCTCTGAGGATAGGACAAGAAGCAATGGGCTTAAATTGCAGCAAGGGAGGTTTAAGTTGAATATTACGAAAAGCTTCCTGTCAGGGTGGTTAAGCACTGGAATAAATTGTCTATGGAGGTTGTGGAATCTCCATCACCGGAGATTTTTAAGATGAGGTAAAACAAACATGTGTCAGGCAGTCTTCCCTTTAAACTGCCACAGTACAGCTTCACAAGTGATTAATCATCTCCACCCAGTCAGTCAGCTCCAGTGCATGGAGCCCTGAGCCTCTGACTGGGTGGGGCTGATTAATTACCTATGAGGTTGTTCTGCCATGCAGATTAGAGGGAACACTGGTGTCAAGGATGATCTAGATGGTGCTTGGTCCTGCCATGAGTGTAGGGGACTGGACTTGATGACTCTCCAGGTTCCTTTCAGTTCTAGTAGTCTAGGATTCTAAGTAGGGCAGCGCATTAGGAGCCTGGGATCAGCTGGGAACTCCAGCAGATCCCTGGCTCTGCTTGCCCTGCCCCTTTCAAGTTTTGGTGCTTTAAAGGGGCAGCGCATTAGGAGGCTCTGCGTTGCAAAGCCCCTTTGAAATGCCAGAGTGGCACTTCAAAGAGGCAGCGCAGCATTAACATCTGCGATTAACACATTAAAAAATTAATGTGTTAATCCTGTCCTGTGTTAATTGCAGGCATTAAGGCAGGTCAATTGACAACCCTAATTCTAAGTAATGGCTGCTATAACAGAAATGATGCTTAGGTAATGCAGTTGCTGGACAAATTTGGTTGGCCACTAATTGACCTAACCAAGAAATAGAACCTACCAGGGAGTCATCAAGACTGGATTAAAATTTGCTATAACAAGTAGATGCTCTGTACTAAGATGTATCTGTGTATGTAACAAAAAAAATAGCAACTTGCTCAGAAGATCTTCAAGTAGCCAAGGTTGAGAATCACCTGGAAAACATTCTGCTTCTGGCTCTGCTGTGACTAAATTGATCACTGCTCAGAGTGGGTAAGTAGAGATAAGAAACTGATTTCTAATTGTTGCATGTCTGCAATATGTTATGGGGCTGATCAACGTTTGAACTACTAAAGAGATTTTTAACTATCAACTCCTGAAACTCATTGAGTTAGATTGAATGCCTCAGGGATAGTGCTGGGATTTCCATCTGTTTGCCCTTCCCTAGTCCTTTGGGACCTCACCTATCTTCCATGAGTTCTCAAAGAAAACTGCAAATGTTTCTGAAATTGATTTTGCTAGTTCCTTAAGTACCCTACTGAGTGCATTTCATTAGGCCCTGCTAACTTGATTACATCTAACTTATCTAAATATTCTTTAGCCCATTCTTCTCCTATTGTGGCTTGTGTTGTCATGAGTGAGCTCCCTCAGCTGAGGTGAAAACTAGCCAGCTCAGCCTCTAGGCAGATTAATGAGCTCAGCTGGGTTGCAGCAGGAATGCTTGATTGGCTGAAGGAAGCCAGCAGGCCTGCCTTTAAGCTTAGTAGCAGATTGTTGGCCGTGCCACACATGATGTGCCTATAGTTGTAATCACTCCTGTACAGACTGCTTCCAACCCTTAGTCTGGTCTTATTCCTGCCCTGCTTGCTTCTGACTCTATGCCTGGTCCCTGCTCTAACCATTAGGCTGCCCTCATCCCAATTGTGATGTGTCCTTTCCCTTCTGTTGTTGATGGTGTGAAGCATCTGGTCACAATTAATTTTTTCAGTGAAGACTGAAGCAAAAGAGGCATTAAACATTTCAGCCTTCTTGGTGTTATGTGTTACATCTCAGTCCCTATTAAGTAGTGGATCTACACTTTCCTTCATCTTTCTCTAGAACTTTCTCCTTTTTGTTTTGTTTTGTTTTGTTTTGTTTTAGCTGAAAAGAAATCTAGAAATATGGTGTCAGAAGCTGCAAAATTTTTCAAAGCCAAAACTGCCTCAGTAAATTGTTTTAGTAGTACAGGTCTCATCTCAATAGAGTTACTTACATCAGGATTGAATTTGGCTTGATGGGCTTATGGCTATGCAAAATGATGTATCTATGATGTCACTTTTTAGACCAACAGAGATCTATGATGAATGTGTGATGTGTATGCTGTAATTTAAAAAAAAATTACACTTGGTTTTGGTTTTCCCTAATTCAGAACACACAGATGGACACTATAAATCACTTAGAAAACTCTGGTCAAAATTCCATGCTCACAGATTCACACACCTGTTTTTAACTTCATTGGGAAGTGTGGAAGTGAATCCCAGAGCAAAATTTGGTCCTCTGTATTTATTTAGATAAGAAAGTTTAGCTTGTAAAATTACTGTTTATACTCTGACTAGTAGATTGGTTATTACTGCACTCAGAAACCTAGACATGTGTGTGATGTTATCTAATTGAAATATCAGTCATCTGATTAAGATGTGGCATCTGGCCAGAAAGGGCTAACCAGCTCATAAGCTGACTTGATCTTTAAAGGATTGACCTTTCAAGACTTATTGGGAAGCTGTGTAAATGATAGTTGGGCAGTTACACTAGATTCCACTAGAACTTTGAAATGCAAACTTGCATTGTTAGAGCAGTAGAATGGTGGGTGTTTGCTCAGGTCTTCTGATGTGAACAAATGATCCTTGTCTGTTGTTATAGCTTTGAATCAAGATCAGAAGGGAATATTAACATTTATGGTACAACTTGATTGAAGTTGTATTATTGTTCATATATCTCTTTGAGGGTTGTGGTAAACTGGATGTGATATGCTTTAATGGATAAATTTCCTTGTGCTAATTGTCAGGAGATAGAAGATGACATCAAAAGCCTATTGTGATCTCCTAGGCCAAGAGGCTGCTGCAAAGGTACAAAGTCCCTTGGACAGGATTAATTTTCATTTCATATGTTTGGATGCTCAAGCTGCAAGCCATAAAGGATGAGGATCCCAGGAGATCCCAGTATCCTTGTAATGGACATTGGCTTAATAACTCTGGACTGATCTGAAAAAAATCTATCTGCAACTACAAGATCACTGTCTTTATTATGTATCTGTCTCAAGAACTGAACTCATGTCTGTATGTATATTGATCTTTTAACCAATACTCTTGACTTTTAAAATAAATTTTGGACTAGTTAATAAGAATTGGCTGTAAGTGTGTATTTGGGATAAGGTCTGAAATATTTATTGACCTTCAGGTGTCCGATCCTTTGGGATTGGTAGAACTTTATCTGACTTGAGTGTCTGGGTGGTGACTTGAGGCTGGGTACTTTAAGGGAACTGCATGGTTTGGACTTCTGATTAATTAATAAGGTAATACAGCAACTATTTTGTGCTGTTTTGGTAAATATAAATACTGGAATAAACACTAGTTTTGGGGAGTGACTGGCCCTTTTCTTGCAGTGCACCCTAACTGAGTCACCTCAGTTGTCTCCCCCAGAGCCATGGTTATCACAGCTTGGCTAAATGAAGCATGGGTACCCAAATACTGATATTTTCCAAGTGAGAAGGATGTGGAATATTTTGCCATATGTTGGTAAATGGTTAAGGTGACCAACCTCAACAGCTAATCATGATGAAAGACTTTTTATTTACAGGATTTATAATACTGTATTATATGCTGAGTCTGGGAGTAGGGAGAAGGGAAAGCCCTCTGGGACCATCAGATGTTTGCCCATTGGGGCAGTGGTAGGGTCCCTCTGTGTCATATGGTAGAATGCAAGTGGAAAGCAGACATGGAACTCCATCCTCAGCTGTTAGAGAGAGTGCAAATGGTTACATCTTTAGTAAGGGACAAGAGTGGTGGGACAGATGTTGTTGCTCATGTAGCTTCACATTCACAGTCAGGATGAGGGTTGGCCTCTACAGCAGAGCAGTAAATTTAAACTCTTTGCCAAATTTTGGGTACATCAGGCTATGTCTACACTGCGGGTGTTTTGCAGCAGAGGAAATGCAAATGGAGAGCTCATTTGCATATCTTCTTCCGTTCCTTTTTGCGGAAGAGCTTTTTGTGGTAAAAAGCTCTGTGTAGACGGGGCCATTTGTCGGAAAAAACCCCTTTTGCACAAGAGCCTATAACCCTCATTTTTTGATGAATTAGGGCTCTTGCGCAAAAGGGGGATTTTCCGATAAATGGCCCCGTCTACACAGGGCTTTTTACCGCAAAAACCTCTTCCGCAAAAAGGATCTGAAGATATGCAAATAAGAGCACTAGATATGCAAATGAGAGCTCCATTTGCATTTCCTCTTCTGCAAAACACACGCAGTGTAAACGTAGCCTCAGTTTTGGTTGCCCAGCTTTCAAGTGTGGGCACAAACTGAATTCAGTGCCCTAACGAGTTAGAAATCATGGCTGCAGATCTAATATGGACTATTCTTTGGAATATCATTCAGGATTCAGATGGCCAAATTTAAGGATCTGAAACCAAAAACCTTGAGGAGTTGAGGGCTCCTCCCTCTTCAAGCCAGGTATTTGAGGTTTAGACCATCTGGGAAGAGTCAAGGGAATGGTCAGAGGGTTGGTGGTAGGTGATTCAAAAAAGAGAGTCCAAGACCAGTTAGAGACCACTCTGTGAGGAGGAGTCTGTCAGGATACAATTGCAGAAGGAGGACATGGAAATGCTGAACTAAAGGTATGGGTTTGCAGGCTGCATGGTTCAAGTCCCAGCCTCTGCAGTCTCTTGATGGACCATAGGACCCTGAACTTAGGTGTGAATAAAAAGGGGGCTCTTTTGGTAGCTGGAGTATGTTCGATAAACTAAACCCCAAGGCAGCAGAAATGTTGTTTTTAAAAGCTGAGTAGATTATTTCTAGTAGCCTTGAAGACGTGTCACAAGGGGACATGCTCAGACTGCACCCCTTCTACACACTGAGTCAGTAAAAGAGGGACATGAAATAGGTCAGGAATCCATAAACTATAGAGGCCATGTGCGTTAGGCATTGTCTTGCAGAGTCAAAAGAAGGGTCTGGAAGAAATATGTGATACATTTGCACAGACACAGGAGTGCCACAGGTTCACTAACCTCTTACTACATGTAGTTAATAAGAGAGACCCTTGGGAGCATTAGAGCTATGAAGCAATCTCATTGTCCTTTCATGTTCCTGAGGTGTGGCTGCAAGACACTCTAGATTGCCTCAAAGCTAAACATGATTAACCATGGTTGTCAAAACGCAGGATTTAGAGTGAGAAGAGGAAATTGATATCAGATTTGCAGTCTGAGGAATTTCATGGAAAGAGTTTGACAGTTCATAATCCAAATCAACATGTAATCCTTTGCTTAGGGAGGAAATATTCATCTTTGTTTGACAAGCTGATAAAGGTAACACTTCTCCAACCACAAGAAATAGAAAAGACCAGTTTGGGGGCTGTGTGCACTACTTTCACAAATCTACTATTTTCTGTGGATAATCCTGTTTGTTTTGTCTATTTGTCCTTTGGATTTTACATATGGGTTAAATGAGGCACAAAATGTTTTCACATTTGGCAAGTGACTTACTCAAATCAGTGGTGGAGTAGGGATTAGAATTTAGAAGATGTGTCGTCCAGTTCTCTGCTTATTCTAATATGATTAAAGTTTAGCCATTGCTTTTGTAGGATCTACTGCTGTTTGTTCTTTGCTACTGTGAAGCCAGTGGAAAGAGTACAAGTTGACTAAGAAATTTTCTTCCTGCAGCTGTGTTGGTATCAGTGACGATGCTGGTGAATAACAAAGAAATAAAAGAATTGTTCTCATTTGTACTCCATGTAGAACACGGGGAGTAGTGGAATCCGCACCTCACGAACATCATCCTCATCACTGTTACCAGAGTTCTAAAAGATACTGACCACGAAGAGTTAAAGACGAGATGTTAAAAGTAGGTGACAACATTGGTTTAAACACCTGCCTACTTACCTGCATTTATTCTCTGCCACATAACACTGCCCCTGAGAAATAAGGAACTAGCTATTCCAGCAATGTGTTAGCTGTGAAACAGGTGTTTACAATGTATTTCAATAGAGCTGGAAGTCAATATAAGTAATCTGTGCAGAAGAGCTATTTGAATTCTATTCCTCTACATTTATATATAGTAATCAGTTTGTATTGTAACCTTGTAAACATCTAGTTAATTTTTAAATCAACCATACATGTTAGTTAATTTTTTAAAAATTGAAGCACTTGAAATAGTGCATAGCAGTAAATGAGCGTAAAAGTAGTTGCTCTCTGTCACTTTCTGAAATTCACCCCACACCCTCTCTAATCCAGTTTCTGTGTCTCGAACTCAACTGCATCACTCTTACCAATGTTTCAAATGACTTTTTTTTTTTTTGTCTGTCCCAAGCTCAAAACCAGTCCATCCTCATTCATTGCAACCTCTCAACCACCTTTAACACAGTTGACCATGTTCTCATTCTTGATGTTGTGTCTTTCCATGGCTTCCCTGACTGTCCTCTCCTGGATCTCTTCCTACCTTTTGCATTGCTCCTCCAATGCATCAGTCAGATTTTCCAGTTTCCCTCCTACTTTTGAGAAGGTCCTCAGATCTCTGTCCTTTGATCTTTTTCTCTTCTTTCTCTGTACCTTATCTCTGGGTAATCTCATCTAAGAACAAAAAAAAAATCAACAACCATCTCTGTGCTGATGAACCCATATACTTCTCTACTCCAGAGTGATCTCCTTGGGTGCATCTATGCTTCTGGTATCCCGAAATAGCTATTCCATGTCTTGACAGCATGCCCCTTATTTCAAAATATCTTTCAAAATAATGGGTGCGCTATTCCAACATCCCTGTAAACCTCATTCCAAGAGGATTAAGGGACCACTGGGACTTCTCTCTAGATCTTTGCATCATTAAGGTTGTCTCTAAATCCTACCAATCCTTTCTGCATAACATCCCTACACTGTGGCATATCTTATGCATCCACACAGCTAAAATTCTCATCCAGGCTCTTTTGTCTCAGTTATTGCAAGTTGCATCCTCTTCTCCGGGCCTGAAAAAAGCAGTCTTGCTCACTTGGAGCCACTTAAATGCTGCTGCAAAGACCATTCTCTTACTCCATGTCACTCCCTCCCCTTGCATCCCTGCACTGGCTTTCCCTTCTCTACCGTGTCAAACATAAGTTATTTCTCTTGTATTTCAAGAACTCTTTATAGCTTAGCATTTCTCAAATGCTATCAAAATGACTACTCCCATCTTTAGTCTGACAATGATGTCAACCTTCCTCACCCACTTTAGCTTACAAACAAGCACCTTTGTTTCCACCCCCTCCACAGCCCTTATGCTTGGGAGAAACTCTCCACAAACATTTGCAAACCTACCAGACTGTTCTTCAAATTCCTTCTTAAATTTCCTTTGCTGTGATGCCTATGTAAAGCTTAACAACAATGTTGGTGTGCTGAGATTACTGCTTATGCTAACCAATATTGTCTCTTTCCTTGTACTCCCCCCATCTCTATGCATCTATCCAGTTGTTGTTGTTTTGTCTTATCTTTTATATCGTAAGCTTTCTTTCTACAAGGGTCATGGTCTATTACTGGCGCTTCTAGGTGTTACAGTAATAATCATACTATAAACTGACAGCTGTTGTTTGAGCCCAATAGATCATGAATTAGTAAAAGGTACTTAACATCATGGCTTCTGGTGTTTTGACCTGAAATCTTTTGCCTTGTGAAATCTGATCTCTAGAAAAACTGAACTAAAGTAGACAGTAACAAGTTAGACTAAACTAGTTTTAACAGTAACTAGGAATATTCCATGATAAACTTATCCTGGACATCTGAGTTGGATCGCTGAATTACTACATATCTGAATATTTGTGATGTGCACATAAAAAATGAATGTATCTACTGAATATTCATAGTATCTGTTAATACATTCAAGATGGCAATTGTTTTGTTCTTTTCATATTCCAGCAAATCCTTGGAAGTCAGTGGACTTACACTGGATGTAATGGTGGAAGTTAATGACAGAGGTTCTTTCCTCATGAATTATTGTGCACTTTAAATGGACCAGAAGACAATGAAGGTCAAAATTGTCAACGTGGTTTGTAAATCTAGGGAAGGAAATGTAACTTTTCAGACTATTGTCTGCATCTAACACAGACATCTGAAAAAGGGAAAATAAAAGTGAGATATTTACTAAAATATCTATTTAAAGGCCAAACCAGTAGCTTTTCCACAAACACAGGGGTTCCAAAATTACCACTGGCCTGAAACCAGTCCTACTGCTACTGAAATGACATGACTCTTAGCTCATTCTGGGCCTGTGGCATGTCTCATGTAGCATTGCAATAAGTGACAGTCTCTCTGCCTTTTTCAGGTTCTACTGCTGAGGAATCTGGAGAAGTGAACTAGTCCCTTAGCATCATGCAGATAAAACCCTTATAGCAAGATTCAGAGCAGGGGTGGGGAACCTCAGGCCAAGGGGCTGGATGCAGCCCCCAGCTTGCCTGGATCTGGCCCCGAGGTGTAGGGTTCTTCCCACAGTATTCGGTAGTCCACAAAATCTACTAGCCTGGGCCCCCCAATGCTCTGCCGTGTGAGGAGAATGTGGGGAGCGTCTTCCTCCTTCCCATTTGGGGGCCACATCAATGAGGGATTGATTTGGTGTGGTTTTTTTTTTTGGCTTCTCACATGTGTGTGCCCTCCCGCCTTCCTTCATAGGTCATGTTCTCTAGACCTTTAATCTAATTTAATTTCAATCTGATCGATGAGGAGTACAGGATCTTTCCAAAAAGGGGTTTATTTTTGATCACTCCCCATCTAAACAGCTGTTTTTCTTTTGAAAAGCCCCGTTTTGAAAAAAAACCATGGCTGCCATTATGCAAATGAAGCGCAGGAAATTTAAATCCCGGCTTCATTTGCAATGTCGAAGTGTCTAATTTACATCCCTTTTTCGAGAAAAGGGATGTAATTTAGACACCACCTGATCGTTCCTTCCTAAGTGGAGTACTTCGCATTTGTCTTTATTAAACTTCATCCTCTTTACCTCAGACCATTTCTCCAATTTGTCCAGATCATTTTGAAATATGACCCAATCCTTGAAAGCAGCTGCAACCCCTCCCAGCTTGGTATCCTCTGCAAACTTAATAAGCATATTCTCTATGCCAATATCTAAATCATTGATGAAGATATTGAACAGAACCAGTCCCAAAACAGACCTCTGCGGAACCCCACTTGTTATACCTTTCCAGCTGGATTGTGAACCATTAATAACTACTCTCTGAGCATGGTTATCCAGCCAGTTATGCACCCACCTTTATAGTAGCCCCATCTAAGGTGTATTTGCCTAGTTTATTGATAAGAATATCATGCGAGACCGTATCAAATGCCTTACTAAAGTCTAGGTATACCATGTCCACCGCTTCTCACTTATCCATAAGACTCGTTATCCTATCAAAGAAAGCTATCAGATTGGTTTGACATGATTTGTTCTTTACAAATCCATGCTGGCTGTTCCCTATCACCTTATCTTCTAGGTGTTTGCAGATTATTTCCTTAATTACTTGCTCCATTATCTTTCCTGGCACGGAAGTTAAACTGACTGGTCTGTAGTTTCCTGAGTTGTTCTTATTTCCCTTTTTATAGATGGGCACTATATTTGCCCTTTTCCAGTCTTCTGGAATCTCTCCTGTCTTCCATGATTTTCCAAAGATGATAGCTAGAGGCTCAGATACCTCCTCTATCAGGTCCTTGAGTATTCTAAGATGCATTTCATCAGGCCTTGGTGATTTGCAGACATCTAACTTTTCTAAGTGATTTTTTAACTTGTTCTTTTTTTATTTTATCCTCCAAACCTACCCCCTTCCCACTAGCATTCATTATGTTAGGCATTCCTTCATCAGATTTCTCGGTGAAGACTGAAACAAAGAAGTCATTAAGCATCTCTGCCATTTCCAAGTTTCCTGTTACTGTTTCTCCCTCCTCACTGACCAGTGGGCCTACCCTGTCTTTGATCTTCCTCTTGCTTCTAATATATTTATAGAATGTCATCTTGTTTCCTTTTATGCCTGTAGCTAGTTTGAGCTTGTTTTGTGCCTTTGCCTTTCTAATCTTGCCCCTGCATTCCTGTATTGTTTGCCTATGTTCATGCTTTGTAATTTGTCCTAGTTTCCATTTTTTATAACTCCTTTTTTATTTTTAGATCATGCAAGATCTCCTGGTTAAGCCAAGGCAGTCTTTTGCCATATTTTCTATCTTTCCTACGCAGCTGAATAGCTTGCTTTTGGGCCCTTAATAATGTCCCTTTGAAAAACTGCCAACTCTCTTCAGTTGTTTTTCCCTTCAGTCTTGCTTCCCATGGGCCCTTACGTACCAGCTCTCTGAGCTTACCAAAATCTGCCTTCCTGAAATCCATTGTCGCTGTTTTGCTGTGATTTCATGATCACTATCACCATATTATGATCACTATCACTAGGTACATCTTGGGGCCTCACATTACGAGGGGCCTTTTTTAAATTAAAAAATTATAGTTTTTAATTGCATTCTTGCCTATGTACAGGTATATATGCAAATATAAAACTTTATTTCTGTTTTCATTGTCCCTTCTGTTAGAATGATGCAAATTTTTGGTAATGCTATGGGACCTCTTACATGTGACACATCTTAGGGCCTTGGCATGTCTTAATCCAGCACTGCTCAGGGTCCTTTCATAGTTCCAGTTCCTGTTCCTGGATCTCCCTTCTGCAATTCAGGGCCTCTACCTCCCAGAAATGGAGCCTGTTCTCAATCCTATAGCCAGCTTCCACCTGGTTCTGGTCTGTTCTCTCTCTCTCTAAAATGGCCATTAAGATAAACTTCCCCTTATAATTTCCAGTTTCCTTTTGTGAGGTGATCCCATGGTCATCTTCTGATCTCCTACCATGTGATCAGTGAGCTGGCTCTTCTGGGTAGTAGCCAGCTCACTGACTTAAGTTGCCGCCATTTGACTAAAAGGCCATTGAGGTTTAACAACAACACCCCCCATCATCACCACCATCAACGTCTGTGGGAATTTTAGCCGATGATGGAGGTAGAAAGATGGTGTTTATAGTTTGATTTTTTTTTTTATATACTACAGAGAATTTGTAATATCAAAAAGCATTTATAAATGTACATAGACACCTTGAATTGTCACAATATATCTATTGTAGATATGCCTTTTACCTATTACAAATCTTTTAGTTTTCTCTGCTGTGGAGTTTTTGCTTTGAGAGAAGACTTCATTTTTCAACCTGTAGCTTATGCTATGTCATATTTATTGTGGCAACAGATATCATTATTGTAAATGCTAGAATGACTTTTAGCTTCTTCATGGATAAGAAAGCTCTGAACTGCCCTCTATTAAATATGAGTGCTTTATAGATTCTTGTTCTCTCCTACCCCCAACATAACACACGTGCAAATCCCCCCAATTTTTTTTGTTTTGTGTGTTTTAACAGCAGACCTGCTAGTCTGCTCCTTTGCTCCTCCCAAACAGAGTTAAGCAATTATGCCAAAATGTGGCTACTAGGGTAGAATCATAGAATACTATAACTGGAAAGAACCTTGGGAGATCATCAAGTCCAGTTCTCCTGTCCTCATGGTAGGACCAAGCACAATCTAGATCATCCCTGATCTTAAATATCTCCAGTGATGGAGATTCCACAACCTCCTTAGGCAATTTATTCCAGTGTTTCACCACCCTGACAGTTTGGAAGTTTTTCTTAATGTCCAACCTAAACCTCCCTTGCTGCAATTTTAAGCCCTTTGCTTCTTGTCCTATCTTTAGAGGCCAAGGAGAACAACTTTTCTCCCTCCTCCTTATAACACCCTTTTAAATACTTGAAAACCGCTATCATGTCCCCTCTCAGCCTTCCCTTTTCTAAACTAAACAATCCCAGTTCTTTCAGTCTTCCCTCATAGCTCATGTTTTCTAAACCTTTAATGATTTTTGTTGCTCTTCTCTGGACCTTCTCCAATTTCTCCACATATTTCTTGAAATGTGGTGCCCAGAACTGGACACAGTACTTCAACTGAGGCCTAATCAGTGCAGAGTAGAGCGGAAGAAAGACTTCTTGTATCTTGTTAACAATACCCCTGTTAATCACTGCATCACTGGAAATGAGAGCTAATCATGACCAGCTAATTAATGATCTGCTAAATGTAGTTGATATTAATTTAAAAAGAGCTAGTGTACATACACATGTCCATTATGTATATCTCCAATGTTTTCTGATTGGGTCTCATGCCTGTCTTTTATATGATGCTTTTAAGACTTTGTAAGTTCTTTGGAACAAGAATTTTGGGGCAAGGATTATGTCTTTCCATATACATGTACAGTGTCTACAACAGGGCTACTCAACATGTGGCCCATGGTGCAGTTTAGGTTTATGTGCTCAACATGCGGCCCACGGGTGGGAGCCAAAACAAAAAAAGTAGTCAATATAAGGGTCTTCTGCTGATGTGTTGTGTAGTCTTGCCTTAATCTTTGTATTCATGCCTGTCAGTGTGAAAGAAGGTATTTGCATATATATTTGCATGTATATGCAACCACACTTAAGTTGCAGCCCTTGGCATATGCTGTGAGTATCATTGTAGCCCCCAGAGCTTTCAAAGTTGAGTAGCCCTGGTCTAGAACAACAGGGTCCTGAATCTAATTTATGTCCTGTGAGCACTAGTTCCATACAAACAGTAAGTAATACTTAGAGGAGGGGTGTTAGAATACAGAATTGAGACCAGTAAATGTATTTTACATGACTTAACCCTCAGTATGGATTCAAGTAGTAGGAGTTAAGAGGCTTATGCATTACTCTACTGCACTAATTACAGCAGATTTTCTTTTTAAATCCTGCAGTCCAACTCTAGGGTCTTACATACTGAATCCTTGTACTTTGTGTAGTCATTTTATAACAGAACAAGACATCCCCAAATCAGGATTATGACATTTTACACTTGCTTTGCACTGACATAAAGTGCACTAGGTGCAGGGAGATGGAGACGCAGGTCCTCTGGCCTTACTCAGGCAAAACTCTGTATACCTCTCCCTGGCATGCCCTGTGGTGAAAGAAATCAATTAAAATTCCACAAAAGAGGCATTGATCAGGTGGTGGGGGAAGATAGAGTAGGTGGAGGAACTAGACAGTAATGGTGATTATTCTTTGTTCCTGCTTAAATGTTACCAGTCCCTCAGCAAAATGTCTGCAACATGCCTGCCGCTCTGCTATAAGTCCATTCAGCAGGATACGCAGCTGCTGGCCTTGGTTACCCAGCATTGCAAATTGGTGCCCAATGGAACATTCTTACGTGGTTGGCAGCACAGTACCCATGAACCCCCTCTCACTCTCCTCCCCCAAAACCAGGTTCCTCAGAGAGATGCACAGTGTGCTGTCCTGTCTTTAAAACAGGATTTCAAAAATGTTTGAAAAATCAAGATTCAGGATTGGAGAGGTGTGCGCGTGGTGGTGGTGGGGGGGGTAATTTGTCAGATGTGGTGTGGAACAAGGAAGGGCTGAATTTAGGATGTCCGGGATCTGAGGGATCCCAACCCTTCAGTCTTTCCATTCCCCCTAATTCTTTTTTTTTCCTGACCCATTTCCTCTAGTCATTTCTGCCTCCTAGCAAGTTGGGATGGGAGAGCCTTTGGTTTGTCATCTTTCCTCGCCCTCCAGCCCCCAGCATGCCTATCAATATACCTAAATGCCAGCTGATCCACCAGTCTCTGCTTATCAAAAGGACTTCTTACAAAGGCCCTGCTTGGCTTCAGGTCCTTCTGTTTCCAAGTCCAACTCTGCATGCAGGGTCAGTTAAGAGCAACAAAGACCAAAGGTTTTTGAGACCTATAAACTGTTACAGTGCAGCTCAGAGAAGAACAAACAGTTTTCTCTTTCATGTGCCAGCACTGGACTCTACAGTTAGTCCCAGGAGGTAGGGACACCCTGCACAGACACCACGGTTACCTCATACATGTGGCACAGTATAGCACAATTTTTAAAGCCCCAGGAGGAGGAGGACAGGATCTGTTTTCCCTGTCATTCACCCACACAAACACCTAAAGGATGGAACAGGGAAAATGGCAGGAATAAAAATGACTGTGTTAATTGTCTGATAGGCAGAGAGCTGAGGAGACTATGATGTAGGGGTAACATAAGTGGGAATGCACACTTGCCCTCTTTGAGCTAAAGAGACATCTGGAGTTGGAAACAAAGCAAACTCCATTGCAAAGGGTAAAATGCCATGTGTGTTTGGGCTGTCACCTGCTCTCCGAATGCAGGGGATGGCTGGATTATTTCTGTTAGAAATGCTGTTGTTACTACTGCATTCTGTTAGCTAAAGCAGCCATTCTATGCTCTGCTGAGAGAACACGTTTTAATCAGCTTGCCTGGAGTAAATGTGGACTGTGCATTGCATAGAGATGAGTCTGAGTCACAAGATTCAAAGCTAGCGAAGACCCACTATCAGGCCTTGGAAGAGCTGGGTGGGTCACTGGGGTCCAAACACCTAATTAGGCTGCAAGGCAGGGAGCTGGTGGATTAGGAGAAAGCTCAACTGTGCCAAAACAGGCCTGTATAAAGCTAGCTGCAGCTTTGAAGCTGTTGGGGAAAGGCTGAAGGGAATTGGAGACTGGCAAACCCAGAGGTAAGGCAGAAGCTTAGGGAAACCACAGCAAGGGATAGGACTGTACAGGGAATGTGACTGCTTGTTACAGGGTCCCTGGGCTGTAAAACAGTGTAGATGGTAGGCCTGAGGTCCCCAAACAGGCATTTGGGTAGTGGCTCAGGATGCTGGAAGTGCCAGCAAGTTTGAAAGGGGATGACCTTAGTGATCTGGCTGGAGGGCTAAGCCACAAGAAGCAGACTGCAGATGTGGGTGGGGCTGCAGAGTGAGAGAAATTAGTGGGGGAGGGAGACACCTGTGGTGCGAGAGCATGAACTGGGTGAGCTACACCCCAGAATGGCCAGCAAGAGGTGCTGTTTGCAGTGCGTGGACCCCATGACACCTTCCTTGCCCCTGAACTTTATGTGGGGATTTTGATCTTGTTTTTTGGTTCAGGCCCATCTTTAGTACTGCAAGGTAGAATGTTAAGCAGTGGCTAAATGTACACTTAAATCTATGTAAATTCCTCCATTTGCTAAGAGAAGTGGTCAGTTCTCTCTGGGGACCCAGTGGGTGAAGCCCAGTCCCGCTCTGCGAGGTGAGGATGACCGTGCCCTGCACTGTCAGAGCCACTGTGCTTGCACAGAAGCCATGGTCGGAATGTCCGGCTATCCCCGGGAGTCGGACCTGCCCCGAGACTGCACCCATGCGCCTGTGCTGTGTATAGTGCTGCTGAGGTGGGGGGGAGATGTCCCCTGCCTCTGTGTAGAGGGGGCTTGTGAAGGGAGGGCGTCTTGCTGTGTCCCGCCCCAGGGTCAGGAGCATGTCAGGTCTCTTCACACATGCGTGTGGCTATTCAGGCCAAGGCCCCTGTGTGGCACGCAGCTGGAGCCACCTGACCAGGGGTGGCACGGCACGTGCTTGCACGTGCACAGGTTGCTGTGTGATCCGTGGTAAGCAAGGCCCATGCACGCGGTCCCTGGTCTCCCTCCCCGCCTCTCCCCCCGGGAAGTGGACAGTGATGGCACTCACCTGGTGTGGCCTCCCTGGACGACCCTGGTGACTCCGCTGCTGGGACAGCTCGGGTCCTGTCGGTGTGGCACCCTCCGTGGCAGCTCCTGCAGCTCCTTCTCCACGCCCTGGTCAGGGCCCTCCGCTCCCGGCTTGCTGCCCCCTGGGGTGGCACGGACCATCCCGCCCCCATGATGCAGTCCAGGGCATCAAAATAGGGGCAGGTGTCTGTCCTGTTGAGGAGCTTCCCTGAGTGGCCCTGGCGTACAGCTGCTGCAGCTCTTTAATTTTCATGCGCACCTGCTCTCGGGTGCGCATGTGACCTTTGGTGGCCATGGTGGCAGCTATGCGGCCATACATGGTGGCGTTCCTCCATCTAGTGTGCAGATCATGGACATTGGAGACTTCCCCCCAAACCTCAATGAGGTCCATGATCTCCGCACTAGTGCAGGAGGGTGCCCGCCGTCTCCGGCCCCTGGCTGGCTCTTGGGAGCTGGGGGACTGGGTGGTGGACGGCTGGCTGGCTCTGGCTGCCCGGCTCATTGTGCGGCCACTGGGTCAGGGGTAGCAACTGCTGGCAGGCCTGGCTCTGGCCCGTGCACTGTGGCCAGAGTCTACCCCTTTAAGGGCTCCTGGGCTGGGGGGAGAGGAGAGGAGTTTTCCTGGTTTGGCCCAGAGTGGCCACCAGGGGAAACTGGGAAGGGCTGGAGGCCCCCTATTTCGAAATAAGCGTCTACACAGCGCTTATTTTGAATTCGCTATTTCAAATTTGGCATTATTCCTCATAGAATGAGGTTTACCAAATTCAAAATAAATTCGAAATAGCGGAGCACTTATTTCAAAATAGCGGTTTGCCTGTATAGACGTTATTAAAGTTAATTCGAAATAACGGCTGTTATTTCAAATTAACTTTGACGTGTAGACATACCACAGGGCTGTTCCAAAAATGGTAATTCCTATTTTGCTTATTAAGAATTTTGTCAGTCTCTGGCTTTGTCTACACTAGCGGATTCAGTGTCTGTCTGCCTGTGGCAATGCTGCAGTTGCACTGATATTAGGAACAGAATGCAAACAAGTGTAGGCAGGGTTCAAATGACTTGCAGCACTGTTTTCTGGGCCAATAAGTAGCTCATCTGAAATGCAATGATGAGGTACCTATTGGTCCAGTTGCAGGATTCAGGCTAGTAGGGGAACTGCTTCCCAAAGGGATAATCCTCACCAGGCTAACAATCTCAGATATATAAAGGTTATATGACTAGATTGAGGGAATAATGCTGGATGCACAACAGCACATCCTGCCATCCAATATGTAAAACAGTATGAGAGGTGGTCTGGAACTCATCTGCATGTACCACTAGCAGGGTGAGGGTGGGAAGAGGAAGGCAAGAGTGAACATGGTAAGTTTTAAGTTAAGGGGATAGCAGTAAATTTATGGACTTGCATTCAGGCTAGAAACTGGCACACTGCATGAATTCAACTCATTTTTCAACTGATTTGTCCAGCATGGAAAAAAATAATTATCTGAAGTGACCGTGAATAATTTAGGTCTCAGCTCAAAAAGACTGAAGTTGTTTGTTGCAACACGTTTGGACTTGCTGCTCAATTGTTGTTGCTATGGCTGTAATAGCAGTGTACCATGGCTCTGACTGGATGGCAGATATCCAATTTTAAAAACAGAGGTCGCTTTCGTTCTTGTTGCTGATTCTCATTGTCCACTGATCGCATACTAAGTAATAATTACATGTCAGAAAATAGCAAAGCACCACAGAGCTGTTCTTCCGTTCTGGATTTTGACCTTTGTAAATTGAGAACATAAAGGTTTTTTCTTCTTTGCTGTTTATTTTGTTATATGGTAGAAAAATTAAATCCATCCAAAGGTGCATGAAATATTCAGAAATGGGTGTGCAGGTTACATATGAGTTGGACACTGTTACTTATGTGACTCAACAGAATTACAAATAGGATCCCCTTTTCAAAATGTGCACTAGCCCATGTTGTCTTTAGGGAGATGTATGTTGCTTGTGTGTTCTGAAATAGATCAGTTCAGCCAATAAATGTCTAACAATTTCAAACAGATGGACTCTTGTTTTAGTTTCTATAGATGTGACGGGGAGTATCAGACTGGCACGGGAGACAAATGCACTGAGTTGTCTTTATCCAGTTATCATTGTCCAGTTACAGTTTTAAACACTACTTCTGTCTCCTTCTTGCCCAATGGATAATACAAAGCTTTAAATCCAGTATTATTATCTCAGGCTTTGTGATGATTATTGTGGTATACTGACAGACTTGATACCCCAAAGCAATTACAACTTGTCTCCTTTTCCTGTGGGATGAAAGGAAGGCTCCTTTTGGGTAAATGTAAGATATATTCTTTTCTTTCTATTCTGGGGGTTCTCATCATAGCAAACCCTCCCTCCCATCTCATTCACTCACATGTCTGTCTAGGCTGTTTCATTAATTTTCTCCCACACCATCTGCCACTTTTTCCTCTACCAGGATTCCATTTTCTACTCTGGTTGCCTGGAGGACCATTGCAGCACCATTGTATCTGGCTCCTGACCGACAACGTAGACTGCAGTGCACTCATTGTCTTCCTGCTCTACTGCACCATAGAAAGTTATAGGCCACAGACATTGTCTTCCTCTCCAGTTGGGCACAGATTGCATAGGCTGTCCTTCTGCAGTTATACTGCAAAATGGAAATATTATCTTCAAATTCTGGATTCACCATCCTTTGTCTAAAATGTCATCTTGCTAACCCAACATTCATTTTTGTACCACTTTTTAGCCTTATTCAAAACCCAGTGCAGTACCCGGAAAGATTCCCCATGCTACCTCATCTCTCACATGCTATTGAGATGTTAATCTCTTCCTCTGCTCTGGCACCAATGCCAGCCTTAATCACCCATTTGTTTGTTTTAAGTAAGCACCTCTGCACCAGCTGACCCTTCGTCTTGGGAGGAGTGCCATGTAATCTTCCACAAAGCTACATCATTGTCACCTTACAAATCCCACTTTAAAATTCTCCTTTGCTATTGATGATATCTGGGCTTCTACAGTCTACTGCAGGGATGGTCAATTTAGGTTAGTGAATGGGCCACATGAGTGGTCCTTCATCTCAGTGGGCTGCAAGATTGTCATAACCTAGATTGTCTCCTGGGATAGGGTAGTTTTTCTCACTGTGCTTATGTATCTAGAATTTGTGGGGTGTGTCAATTGAACCATAGCAGCGCTTTGTTTGGATGCAGAGGAAGCACATGACTCTGTCAATGTTGAGTAGAATCAGCATGCACCACACTTCACGTGCCCTTGCTTTACATGTGTCACTTTCGTAATACCAGTAGGAAAAAACCTATGTGGATGGAAACTCGTGGAATCTGGCAAGCCTATGTGTGAGCAACAGTAAACAAAATGTCTTGTGGGCCACAGCTAGAACCTCAATGGGCTGCAATGCAGCCCGTGGATTGCCACCACTACTGCAATACAAACACTTATGGATTTAATAGGCTGTCTGTCTGGGAGACATGATCAAATTTGCCTATTATCTCCTAGAAATATTTTCTACAGAAATACAAGCTTACTGAAAGTCTTCTCTGCGAGTCTATCATGAAGAGATTGTTTTGTTTTTTATTTATATGTCCTGGCTCAAAGGTGCTTGTTTGTTTTTTTTAATTTACACACCTCACTGTAGATACTAGCAGCCTCTTCAAGGAAACTATTTGCATTTTGTCTCGTTATGACAGCAAATGGCTCTTAGCTTGCTTCTGTTTGCTATGTCTACACAGCAGTGTTATTTTGGAATAACATAACTGTGTGCTGTGAAGATACAGACTATTTCAACATTATGTTGAACTAATGTTGAGCTGGAGGACTTCTTACTCCTACTCCTGTAACCCTCATTTTACGAGGAGTAAGGGAAGTTGGAGGAAGAGTGCTCTAACTTGGACTTCCTAGACAGAGCCAAAAACCAAAATAAGCTATTTCAACTTGAACTATGTCAATTGCATAACTTAAGTTGCATAGCTTATTTCCGCTTTAGCCCTGCTGTGTAGATGTGCTTCTAAGACCAACTCTTTGAATACAAGGAATTTCCATTCCACTTAGTAATTTTCTCCATGTCATACACAACATGGTAAAAATCAGAAATTAAGATGGTCAGACACTACAGCACTAATTAGCCAGGAAGCTTGAAGATTTGGTATACAACATAATCTGAATTTGCCGGGAGTTTTGGGTCTTCTGTGTCTATAACTGAATCTTTAAAAAAAAATCTGTTTTTTAAAAAAGGATTGGAACCTTTGTTTCGCTATGGTGCTGCATTAAAAATTTCACATATTCAGTTATTTTAAAGTGTTTTTTTAATTGATTTTTGTGGGGGTGTGCGTAGACTGGTTTTCCCTATTTCATCACCTTTCCCCTCATTTACATTGATTTTACATTGACATAGCCTATTGAAAACAAAGGAGTTGGGTATGATTTACACAAGTCTTCTCCTGATTTATACCACTGTGAAGAAAATTAAGCCCATTTATTTGGGGCATTGTTATTTTCATTCTTTGCTAGCAGAGCAGAAATCCTGCTGCTGAACAGCTTAGTAACTTGCCAGTTTTCCACAGGAGAACTTTGTTTGGGAACAGTCAGAATGCTAGATCTTAGAACAATAGAAGGCTTATGGCATTTCACAGGTAACTCAATTTTAGTGCAAAGACTGCCTACCAATGACAAAGGAGGTTGGTGTTAGTTTTAAAACTTCTTTCTCCTCAAGTCAAAACCTGCAGAACATGGTGCATTATGGCAAGCTGGTCTGATCTATCTTCTGTATTTATCACCAGTAGCTCAGTGATGTGAACTTTGTTTTTAGACAGCAATAATAAAAGGCACCTTTACAGAAGGTTCCCACATCTGCTCTGTCACTACCAAGGTAAAAACAGTTCTACTATGTGTCTAGTTGGTGCAGACTGGAGTGCTGCTATTACTATAAATTGGGAGAAACTTATTTCAAATAACTTATTTTCCTTATTCAATTCATGCCTTCCATCCTGACCCCTCCACCACCTTCAACTATAGTTCTAACATTTTAATGGGCAAAATATGCAAAATGATAGTCCTCTTTCTCAGTATACATATTCCAGAAGATGTCACTATTTACAAATTCCACTCATCTCTGTTTACAAACTTATATTTTCAAGACGTGCTCTAATTGCTGTCTGCTGTCCATAGCAAGGACAGACTGCAGTCATAGAAATGGATGAGCAGCAGTAGCATTATTGCTAAAAAGGACCCAAGACTCTGAGAGAGAATTTCTGAGTAGAGGGGACCAAACAACAACATCTCAAGTACATCTGGTAGAAAAAAATCCTGATGAAACATATAGCTGATTTATCAAATGTTTTTTTCAGAGAGAGTTCAATTTGCACAATGTTCTAACAGAATCCATGCAGGTTTCCATTGGCAACCTCTCTGGTTTCTTGCCAGTTCATCTCCTAGGAAACCCTCCTGATAGTACTTCCCATTAGCCTGAGTGTCCTGAATCCCAAGCTGCTAAGACTGTGGCTCTTTGATAATCCAATGTCCCAGAGCTTCAGTGGCCTTCAGTTCGGGGATAACCCAAAAGGTAAATTGCCTCAGACTTGAGGACTCCAGGGCTTACAGGGTCTGCTACTCCAGAGTAGCTAGCCCAGGGGGAGTGCCCGAAGGCCAGGAGTCTGCCCCTTTGACAGAGAATTTTGAATTTGGGGGCTTTCTACAAATTGGAATGAAACCAAATATCAAAATCCTCCCTGAAATGGAATTACTTTTCTCTGCCCAAGTCATAGCAATACACTTCTGGCACTGTGTAATAAGGGTGTGACACACTCAACTTGTAAACAACTGAACTTTATTTCCTAGCCTCAGCCACCTGACCTGGGTCAATGTTTCAAAGGTCAGTACTTCACCACAGGATAGCAGTCAGTATCCATTGAGATCATCAGAAGGTGATTGTGAATGTTGTTATTTGGGTGTTCATTCTCAAGAGTGGCTTCAACTTTATCTACCATTTTGATGATGGTTGGTAACATTGCCAACTCTCCTGGTTTCACTGGGAGTGTCCTAGAATCAGGCCCTACAGCCTAGAAGCTAAATCTGCTGTTACCCTGCACCACTCCCAGAAATGGCCGGCACCATATCTAAGAATCCTTGGGGGTGGGGTCTCTGTCACTGCCCTAAGCAGTGACTCCACAGCCCCATGGGAGGGGACCTTCAGCCAATCTGAACTGTGGGGACAGTGCCTGTGGGCAGGAACAGCATGGGGAGCTTCCTGACCTCCCCACCCATCTAGGGGAGCTGCTGCCAGAGGGATGTGCCAGTTGACTTTGGGAACCACCCAAGGTAAACACTGCCCCCCTCATCTCCTCCCACACCCCAGCCTCCTGCTCCGCACCCTGAAACCCAAATTCCTTCTCGGAGCCTGCATGCCCTAACTGCACCACAACTTCCTGCCCCTGGCTCAGCCCAGAACCACCTGTTAACATGCAGTACCCCTTGGACCTACCACCCAACCCAGAGCCTGCACCCCCTCCTGCACCTGACCCCCTGCACCAGCCTGGTGAAAGTGAGTGCATGTGGGGAAGAAAAAGTGACACGGAGCGAGGAGTGATCAGAGGTAAGGCTTTGTGGAAGGGGCAGGGTTGGGGAAAGGGTGTTTGAGTTTGTGCCATTAGACAGTTGGCACTCCTAATGGTTGGTCACACATTCTGTGATGAAGGTGATGGAATAAGATTGGTTACTTCTTTCCTGTACTTCCCTTGATCCATTAGCCTCTATCTAATCCTTGGTTTTGGTTTCAGACAACTGCTCTTAAGCCAAAAGCCAGTCTTGTTCATGTGTAAATGTTCAAACAAATTTACACAATATTCTTAGGCTGTCATTTGGCAAAGTACTGGAAGTGCTAGGGAATGTTTACACATTTCTGTAAGAAAAAATGTGTTTGTTCATGAAGAATTACAACCATCCTTGTTACACAGGCAGTGACATATTATGCAAAGTAACCTACTGAGGCTGAAATCAAAGAGCTGTGCTAACAAAAACTGGATTACATGCTCTGGGCTGGAGATGTGTGTTCATGTGCACCATCTCTTATTAATAACAGCAATAAAAGGGGGGAATATTAAGTAGGCTTTTGAAAATTGGCTAATGTGGGATGTCTTTAAAATAATTTTATGCTTGTAACAAGCTGTGGGGCTAGATTTTACTGCCACTGAAATTGATGGGAAAACTCACAGGGCCAGATCCACGGCTATGTCCTGAATGGTGCAAAGAAGGGAGTCGCTGTTGAACCCAAATTACACCACCAACAAAATGGGGTGTTGTAATTTGGGCCCCATTTTGTACTTAGCAATGTAGGATTGAGCTCAAAATCCCCTATGTGTGCTCCTTTCCATTGATACAAAGTATAATAATATTGTCCTACTGATAGAAACATTTCTCAAATATTTATCCAAACTTTCCTTTAAAGTTGTTGATCCTTATTATTTTGACCCTTGGAAATAAAGATTTCATTTTGGCATTGGTTTTGAGGCAGCAGCTGTCTATGCACATGTGTGTAAACAACATAGTGCTACAAGATATCAGTGTTCCATTGCATTCCAGCAATGACCTTTGCTATATGTCATGCACTATTTTGCTCAGCATTCTCTGTTCTTTGCTGCTTGATCATTAATCCTCTGTGACTTCAACAGTTCATGTTGTACATCCCCATCTGGATCAAAATCTGTTGTATGCTGTTCCTGGTGCATTAAAGAAATCGGTCTTGATGGAGGGAGGAGAACTTGCTTTTGCTAAGATGTAAGAGATCCTAATTTAAAAACGGGAAGAAAATTATTTCCCACATGCTTATTCGCTTGAATTTGGTAAGAAACGATGGCAGACATAATTGGAAAGCTGCAGTTTACTAGTTTTATTATAGGCTGAGGCCTATTCTTTCTGAATGGCTGGTTTTAAGTGTGGTTACACAGGCAGTTGTGGTGGCAAAGAGGATCAAAGCGAGAGACGTGAAATCAGGGTGTACTGCAGATGTACATTGAAGAAATGAGTTTATGGTAATGTTTTCACCCAATGGAATTTGTAATAATATATACAGGAAGGAATGTTGACAAACATTTTTATATACTGTTTGTGTTAAATGAGCAATACACCCATCACCACAAGACATGTGATCTGTCTTTTAATCTGGTCCAGTGCACAGGGCTGAAAATTGGAGGACTGGAGTTCTATTCCTTATTCTGTAGTAGGCTCACTGTGGGGCCAAACCAAAGCCTATTCAAGTCAATGGAAAGACTCCCATTTTTGTTTCAGTAAGCTCTGGATTGGGCCCTGTATGACCTGAGCAAGTTATTAAACCTCTCAGTTTTTCCATCTGTACAACAGGGATAATATTTTGTAAAGTTCTTTGAGCTCTTCAGTGTTCTTCTAAGCATTAATTTGAATCACTTCCTTTAACAACAGCTTTGCTGCAGTTTGGCTTGGATCATTATAGCAATAGGATGAGCACTGCCTGTGTTATCTTTGCTTTGCTCCTGCTGAATCATTTCCCAATGCTCTTAAGAACTTCCTGACACATAGCAATAATCCTCACCCCTGTTGATTTGTATTTGTTTCTCTCCAACATCTCTGTTGGTTGCAAAGCTTCCTTTTAAAAAATCTGTAAATAACAACAAGTAGTCCTGTGGCACCTTGGAGGCTAACAAATATATTAGTATAATGAGCTTTTGTGGGCAAAACCCACTTCTTCAGATGAGATGGTCCTCTTTTTTTTTCTCCCCTCAAGACTCTCAGAATAAGAAAGGAGAGGGGGAAAGTACCTGTCAGTTGTAGTCCCAGTGCTAATGAGGCTAATTGAGTGAGCTGGAAATGTCCCATACTTAGCTTTTGATATCAGTAGGGTGTTGAATGTAAGGAAAGCTGGTTTATAATATGTTAACCAGTTCAAGTCTTTGTTCAAACCAAGGGAGACAGTGTCAAATTTGCATGTGAAGGTCAATTCTGCACTCTTTCTGTACTTGGCTTGTGAAATTCCTTTGTAAAAATGGCTACTTTTTAAGTCTATGATTGAATTCCCAGGCAGGTTAAAATGTTCCCTTGTAGGTTTCTGTGTTACCATTTCTAATATCTGTTTTGTGTCCATTAATCCTTTGTCGTAGAGACTGTCCAGTTTGGCCAATATACATGGCAGAGGGGCATTGCTGGCACTTGATATGAGAGATCACATTCATGGATGTGCAGTTGTGTGAGCCACTGATGTTGTGGTTTAGTGGTTAGGTCCTGTGATGGTGTCGCTAGTATAAATGTGTGGACAGAGCTGACAACGGGGTTTATTGCAGGGGTAGGTTCTGCTAATGGCAGGATCTGGTTTGCTTTTGCTCTGTTCATTGGGGTAAACAAATTTAGCATTTGTCTGCTCTCAGCGCAATATCAATGCGGGATATTTTTACACATTTTCCCTGGTGCCAGAGGTGTTCAGGCTTATCAGTTATTGCCAAAGGTAATAATGGGTGGCTACAGGACCATTTTCTCAATTTTGATGAGCTAAACAACTTCTATACATTCTAATAAAGAAATAACACTGACTTGTGGTATAGTCTCTGCAAGGGGTATTTGTCTTTGCTCTCTCTTCATTATGGGATATGCAGACCTCTACTGGAAATTAAGGTACTCATTTTCTTTATGGACATCCATGTTGTTGAACACTAGCTCTCTGTTAACTATATCTTCTTTGAATGTGAGCTGGATTTGATTTGCAATAATTATATATTGTTATAATGGTGTTTACAATGAAGGGAAAACCAGAACTAAGGAGGAAATACAAGAAAAGGTTACATGTTTGGTTTCCATATATAAATGCTATATTTTGTTGCATTTGACATGAAAAGCTGTCCTGCTGGTGATGTCTATTGATATTTGTGAATCCCTAGTGATTGGGAGACTTTCTTTAATGCTCAGGAAAATATCTTAAATTCTGATGTGGGAACACTCTAGCTCTTAATAACCTATCTATTGGGAATTATCAAGGTTAATTAATGTTTGTGTGCAGTATTTTGGACCAAGGAAATGTTGTACCATATAATTGTTAATAATTGTTTGTTCTTTTTTAAAAAGTGTCATTTAGCATAATACAAGTAACCAAATCAGAAGCAATTAAATACCAGGAAACAATATGGCAAGAAAATTTGACAAGATACTAGAGATGCAGCTGTTATTTTTCAAAAGAGCTATGAAAGATCTTCTGGGTTTGGGAAAGAACTTGGAGCCCACAAGTGTGATTTATAGACCAGTCCAGTCACTGGAGCCTGAAAATATACATTATGGATCATACTGTGTATGCAAGAAAAACAGCATGAGATCAAAGACTTAGAAGTGTGCAAAATGTGCTACATGAGTTGGAGGCCACAAGAACCTGCCTGGTCAAATTAAGAAGACAGTGATGCTTTGTGTGTATTATTCAGTAGTTTGAAGTATGGACAGTATCTTGTGGGTGCACATACTTGTCTAATTCAGATTTTGGAAATGTGCAGAAAGGGCCATTCCATCTGGCTGTTGGTGGGCGATCCCATCTCAAGTTTGAAATATGGACCAACCCATTTGTTCGGGGAGTCCATAACTACTCCCCATGACCACACCAGATAATTCCCAAACCTCTCATTGCTGTTAAGTTGGAAAGAAAAGGAAAAACTGAAAATAAAACAGAGAAAGTGCTGATATAGACCATCTTCTTCCCTCTCACCTTTCTTTTCCCCAGCTTTGTTTCCAAATTAGACAAGATCTTGACTTCAATGTTTAAAATTCTTGCCACTTTACTAAACTTGTGGTAAACCATGTCTCTGGGGTAAACCACGGCATCGAAGATAGAAAAATCTTGAAAACATTATTTCATTGGCATCACTAGTACATTTTACAAGCATTAGATCTATAATTCAAGTCATTTTGCAAGCAACATTAGTTAGCTAAACTAATAAACATTTGGGAAAAAGATGACTCTCCCACCAAGTATTAATGATAAAATAAACATAAGAGGCTGCTCAAAATACCAATTTGCAAACAATCTAAACCACTTGGAAAAATATGATTTCTGTATTTGTGTTTGCTGTGTTTCAGGAAATGTATTACACACATCAAAATAAGAAGACATGGCATAAGATAAACTCAAAAAGTCCCATAGCAGTAATGCGATATTAAGATTCTGTTTTCAGTCACAAAACCTGTAGGGGGCAATATAATTATGTGCAAGAAGTGGCATTGGTATCTCTATAAAAGATTTTTTCCAAACGATCTTGATTGCATTGTATGATGGAGTTATAATATTACTGGACAAACAGAATGAGGGAAATGAAATTACTTTAGATTAGTAAACCAATTGATACAGTATTTTACTCTCAAAGAATAATCAAAATTGGCTTGGAAATGAATA
This sequence comes from Rafetus swinhoei, assembly GCA_019425775.1. NCBI lineage: Eukaryota > Metazoa > Chordata > Testudines > Trionychidae > Rafetus > Rafetus swinhoei. The sequence goes on along the minus strand of CM033437.1, from coordinate 43,439,634 downwards.
ACATCACACAGATTGAAAACTGGCTGAAGAATTATAAACGAAGAGCTGTGATGAATGACAAAGCATCCAAGTAGAGTTGTCTACAGAGGTACTACAGAGAACAACATTTTACTAATGATCTAGACAAGAGTGTAAATGTATATTGATAAATTGTGTAGATGTTTCTAAACATGTCATAAACAATAGGAGGCATAGAGAAATCCAAATAGAAAATTTAGAAACATGAGCAGAAAATAAAACAATATTCTTTTTGGAAAAATACAGTCTATTACCTCTAGGGAAAAATAGTCCTAACCATAACTATTCAATGGGAGGAAGAGATGTGGGAAGCAGTTACATTGGAAGAGACCTAGGGTAAAAGTGAAATCCTCAGATTTAAAGCAAAAGCAATGATCTCAGAAATTCCAGAATGCTAAACAAAGTCCCATCCCATTTGTCCTTCCTAGAGGGGAAGTACATCAATCACAAATATGCTGTTTAATAAGTTTCTTTTTCTTTTTGGAGTTGTTATAATATCAATAACATTCACAGAATATGAATTTTTACTTCAATAATTGTGACCACTTTACAAGTGAATGTCAACACTTTACTAATCACCATAAACATGTTTCCTACACTAGTCCCAATACAACAATACAGTAATGGTATAATGCTAAAATCTTGCAAATTTGAGTCTCTCCTCTAAAGTGCTGAGTGCCCATGCAAGCCATTGAGAGAAGAGGATGTTCAGCCACTTACAAGATCAGATACCTAGTCAAGTAAGAGTTGCACACTATCTGCAACAATAACCATCATACAAAATGATACCCACAATACATCAATCAATTTGCATAATAGAAAGTAACTGTATTTATATCAGAATTATTTCAGAGATGTCATCTAGGTATTAATTTAGTAGAAGGATACTGTTATTTCTTAACAAAGTGTGTTTTCCATTGACATATCTCATGGTACTTCCAAGTGATGAGTGGAAAAGACTGCTTATAGTAATCGGCAGGGCTTGACAAACCACGGCAAAATCTACTCGCCAGCCCTGCACTGTGCATGCGCAAGACCTGCATTGCGCATGCGCACGCCGCCAGTGAACGGAGTGACCAGCTGAAATCTACTCGCCACGGGCGAGTAGATTCACTGATTTGTCAAGCCCTGGTAATCGGCATGATCATGTTATCTGTCTCTCTAATTTTTTGTCATAACTATCTGAGCTGGAAAGATGCTGTTTCCTTGTGAAGCACCTGCATATTTTTATCAGTTTAATGTTAGGCCATTCCATTCCAAACAGCAGTAAAACAAATGAACATGTTAGCCGCTCTGAAACTCTTTGCAAATAATTTTAAGAAGTGTTTACTTTTTGTTCTCCATTAGGACATTAGTAGTATTTTGGAACATCTTTAGCCCCAATTTTGTTTACATTGTTTGATTTCTAAACTAGAGCACTGTGTCCAGTTCTAGGAAAAGGTGGGCAAACTGGAAAAAGTCCAGAGAAGAGCAACAAAGAGGATTAAAGGTCTAGAAAACATAACTTAAGGGGGAAGATTGAAAGAACTGGGTTTGTTTAGTGTGGAAAAGAGATGACTGAGAGGGGACACGATAACAGTTTTAAAGTACCTAAAAAGCTGTTACAAGGAGGAAGGAGAATTTTTTTTTTTTTTTGGTAACATCTGAGGATAGGACAAGATGCAATGGACTTAAATTGCAGCAAGGAAGTTTTAGGTTGGACATTAAGTAAAACTTCCTAACAGGGTGGTTAAACACTAGAATAAATTGCCTAGGGGACTTTGACTTTTGTTGCGGTGACAAACATTGCTAGTGCTGTTAAAGTGGGAGTGGATTTCATCCCAGAGGACCACAAAATCCTGTGGTGATAATAGAACATGGGTCTCTGGACAATATTCAGATATCATTGCTGGAAGTGAGTAGGGAGAATTGTAGACTGTACGGGGTGGGGGGGGGGAGGGAGCAAGTCTTGGGGCTGGAAAGTAGCTTTTCTCATGCCTAAAAGGTGACAGAGTAACTGCATCCTGTGGTGTCTCAGAATAAAGTTGTGAAGCCCAGTCATCATGCAATAATATCCTTATGGATAACAGGCTGCTGCAGGGAAACTGTCGGAGTGTTTGAAGCTACCAGTACCCATGTAGGAGTGGGATTTTATATTTATATTTATATTTCAGGTTTAATAATGTAGTAATGTATGACTTAATTTCATCCTACCAGCCACCCTTTTTTGTGACCCTCTGGGGCATTGATAGAAACTCATCTGACAGACTGTCAGTGTCTGCACTGATGTTAAGGCAGGGACAGACCATTAGGCCCTTTAGTTAAATATACATTTCTTTGTTTTAAGGTTTAGTAAGTAAGAGACAGGATCTTGTATTGTGTCTATGTTAATAAGATTAGAGGAATGTTGAAGGCCCGGGCCACAATGTGAACTGTTTTGATTACCAGATTTAGTAAGGTTTAATTTACAATGCTTTTTTATTGCTCAAAATAAAACACTGCTGTTTGTATACCTTTGAAGGTCTCTGTAAAAGACTGTGTGAATGAGGAATGAATGCATCAGAAAACTATAAGGTGTGAAGGCCATTGTTAAAACCAGATGGTTAAGAGAGGAGGGGTGAAGAAATTTAACAAGACTTATCGACGCCAGAGAACCATCAACACGCATCCATGATTAAGGAAGGTGGAGACTGGCACCCCTAAAGACAATTGATTAACTTAATACAGGACAGGATGACCCTCTCGGAGGTGTTGTGGAATGTTAACATCAAAAGATAACACCAATTAAGGAGTAACTAGTCACAAACTGACACAGCAAAATCCATAGACTTCAACAGAGAAAAAGGACTATAAGAACAGGGTTTTTTGCCATGGGACTTTGGATTCGTCTTGCCACCAACTCCAGGAGCATCAGATCGCGACTGACAAAACCCGGCTTCCCTCTGCGATCAACCTGGCTGGCCCCTAGATTGATCCAGACACTGGACTGGTAACTATAACATTGACTGGCAGGACTGTGTGCATGGTGTGTGTGTATGTGGATGACTGAAAAGCATATGCTAACTGTTGTATTCTCAATAAATGCGGCGTGCTGCCTTCTCCCCTATAAAAGATCTCGTGTGCTTTGTATGGACGTAACATTTTGGTGGCGAATTGCGAAAGGGGGAAGAATATGCGCTGTAATTATTGACAATTCTGCTAAAAAGGTATACCATACACTTAAAGGTGATTGATCATTCAGGTGTGCACACCCCCCGGTCATAGAAATACTGGTCAATAAACCAGTTGTGATCAATATTGTATTCATTGTTGATATTTTATGAATTGAGAATGTTTATGATTACAAGGTATACACACCCTGGGTCGTAGCAGGGCTGAGTAACAGGAGAGAAGTTTAGCATCCCTCTCTCCACCCCTGACTGTTGTGGGGGAGGGGGAATAATTGAAGGTGGGTATACCCCCGATTGTAGCAAGGCTGCATGCTGAAGGGTGGCTTGACTAATTCACATCCCCATCCCCATCCATAATAGTGAAAAAGGCCAATGGAGACTTGAAGATTGTGCCTTGGCTACAAGTGAAGTTAATTCACAGACCGTGCAAGGGAGCTACCCACTTCCTCCCATAGCAAATACTCTGGATAAAAGGTCAGGAGCAAAGTATTTTAGGAGTTTTGATTTGGTATCTGAATGCCAGCAGATGAAAGTGGAATCTGGTAACTGAAAGAAAACTGTCTTTGTGACACCCTTCAGGTTGTTTCAGTTCTGCAGCAGCGTCATGGCTAGCACTGGGAAAATAGGTGGGTCCCGGCTGCCCCAGTTTCCAGTCCCTGCACTAGCCTTGCCCAGACCTGCCCCAGTGAAGCACATCCCCGGTGGAGCTAGCGCTGGGGCCAGAGACCAGGGTAGCAGTGCGTGGCGTCAGCAGGAAGGCAGGCACAGCTGGGCTAATGGATGCTGAGACTGGGTTGAGAGTCCCAGCCTGTAGGCTTGGATGGACATGGATGCTAAGTGGGTCGGCTAGAGCCCACTCAGGCTCACCTGTTCTGCCTTTTGGATTCATGAATGCACTGGGCACATTCAAAGGGTAGTAAAGGATCTCAAACACATTTTAAGAATTTGAGATCTCTTCATGAACTTAGTCTCTTTCATTGGTTTCTAGGAGCCATGAGAGGAACATCTGGTAGGAGTGGAAAGGATTCTGGGAGTCAAACTTGTGTGACACAAATGTCAGTTTGCGAGGAATCCCCTCACTTTCCCAGAACATGTAGTGAGTGAGAATGGGTGGGATCCTTGGAATCCCAAACACAGAAAATGAATGTTATCAAGGGGGAGTGTCTTATAATCCTGAACCAGGTATAATGGTTTGTTGGCCATCATTATACAAGCTAAGTAAGAGTGACTTTGTTTGGACAGTGCAACAGCAAAAAGCATTTGAGTCACTGAAGAAAGGACTTCTAAACCGTCATGCTTAAATTCTCAGAGCCATCCTGTCCATTCACAGATAGAAAGGCACCTGTAGAGTTCAATTCACAAATTGTCTGACTATGCATTCATAGTTCATCATAAACCTGGAAAACAAAGTGTGGTTGTGGATGCTCTTGGTTTGGTGAGAGCCATGAGAATAGACTCAGCCTGGTTTTGTGAGGCTATCTGGCAAATATTTTTAGGATAGTAGGTTCTGTTCAATATATCAACAGATGTACCAAAGGAGACTCTGACTGAGGTGGTTCAATGCAATTCAGGTATGATTATTGGTCCAGGTACAAACTTTCCGGCCTATGAAGATAACAGGAATGTCTTTCCAGCAATTTTACAGAGAATGGTTTTAGTGTGTTACGATAATAAAGCAGCAGAGCAGTTGGGATATGAAGAGACCCTGACACAGATATCCAACAGATTTTTTTGGGGAGGGGGGTTGGACGTGGATGTTAGGAAAATATCCGGTCCTTATCTTGCATGTCAAGAAAAGAAAGCACTGCCAAGGAGAGGAGTTCTGTATTTAAGGGAAATGACCCAACGTACTCTGACAGCTCATACGTTGACTGGAAAGGCCTGTTACCAGAAATATTACCTGGAAATTGTTGGTAGTGTATGAGACCCTCTCAAAGTATGTGGTGATGCAGACACTGTAGAATAAAAGGACTGTGATAGTTATGGCTGCTTTCATGAAACATACAGGGTATGTCTAGACTACATGGCTCCATCGACGGAGCCATGTAGATGAGTTGACTAGACATAGGAAAATGAAGCGGTGATTTAAATAATCGCTGCTTCATTTACATCAAAATGGCCGCTGTGCTGTGCTGATCAGCTGTTTGGCGGCACAGCAGGGCAGTCTGGATGCACTGCGGTCGTCAAGGGAAGCCTTTGTCGACCACTCCAGTATGCCTTCATTTTCCTATGTCTAGTAAACTCATCTACACGGCTCCATCGACGGAGCCATGTAGTCTAGACATACCCACAGTGTTGTGGTTTGGTCCACTAATTTGGCATCTGCAGTGATCAGGGAAGAATTTGAATCTCAGTTATTACACAACATTTGCTGATAATTCCAGATAACCGAAGTGAGGGCGACTGTCCACCTACCCTGTGAGTAATGGAAAAGGCAAAAAAGTAAATTGCACCACTGGATCTATGGTTAGAGTCCATGAAGATTTAACGAGAGGATATGAAGGTGCCTTTTGTTGTCTTTGCATATAACACCAGCCAGGTCTCAACTATCTATTAATTTCTTTCCAGAGTCTAAAAATAAATAGTCTCATAAACTCATGCCTCCCTGTGACCTGATGTTCAAGCAGCAAGAACTGGCAAGACACGCTGCACCTACACAGTTGAGAGATATGGTGAAGTCTTATCAGTGACCTGAGGAGAGCATTCCAAATGGTGCAGGAACCAATGAACCACAAGCAAGCATGCCAACCATAAGAAGCCAGGGAAAAGGAGGAAGAGGAGTGGCTACACAACTGAAAAAAGTAGCCTGGACAAAAATCCCAAACTTCCTCCTTTTTGGAATGGATCTTACATGGTAAGTAACGAACTAAACAACTTATCCTTGCTGATATAGAGGGATGAACACTTCTTTTTTTGTATCAGACTGAGAACTGGTGGGCAGATTCACTGACAGAAAGCGGGTGTGGGGCTCAACTGCCATTCCTGAGGGATGCAGAAGAGGATTTGGATGTACCCAGCAGGGTTCCTATGACTCATGATTGGAGACCACCAGCCAATTCTAAAGGTGGAATTGCCCGGGTGTCCTCAGAACTTCAGTGCACCAGACAGTCTGTCCACAACAAAGTGGCTTGACCTGTGAACATGAACCCTGACATTGCTTATAATTAAGATCCAACTACAAGTGATGTCTCCCTGACTATCAGACTTGAGCCAGCAGACCAACAGTAAACCTGCATGGGTGACAGACTGCCTGGATTCCTAGGAATTGTTTTACATTCTTACTAGGGGGCTGTGCCCCCTCTCTCTGGCCGCTATGCACACCAACCCCACCAAGGGGAGGTGCAGGAGCAGGCTGGGAGCAGGGTGTCTGACCAGCACAAGGGTGCAGGAGAAGGGAGGGTGCAGGAGTGGGATGGGGGTAGGATGCAGGAGTGGGTGTCTGAGCATGAGAGGATGGGGGACACTTATTTGCCTTTGCACCCCATGCTGGTCCCAGGCACCACCTCCTGCTGCTCCCATAGGGCAGCGCTTCTTCCCCACAAGCCAGATTGTCTAGCAAGGCTCAAGGTTTTCCCGCCCCGCTGCCTGCCCGCAGGAAGCCAATGCTGGCACTCCAACCTCGGGGGCGGGTGGGGGAGGAGGGCGAGGCTAGAACACCAGCACGGGCTCCCCGCTGCAGGGGGAAAGAGGGAGGCTGAGCTTGAGCTGCAGAGCCTCCTCACGCTTACTTGGGGAAATATGGGGGGGGTGAATGTGCACTCTTCATACCCTCCCTGCGTATGGGCCTGGGGGAGCAGCAGAGCTCACTGAGTGCCCTCCGGCCACCCCAACGCCCCACTGGTAGGACCCGGGAACCAGGGCAGAAGGCAGCCGGGCCGTGGGTGATGGAGCCCAGCAGGAGGCAGTGGAATGGGGAGCTGGACATGCTTCCTGCCGAGGCCCTGGAGAGGCTGGAGTGCAGTGAGAAGCCGTCGCCGCCCTGACCCTCCTTCATGGGATCGGGGGGGCAGTGGGGAGCCAGGGTGCCCCCCAAGGAGGGGAGGGACCAGGAGAATGACCAGGCTGAGCTGGTACCCCCAGGAGCCTTCCCCCTTCCTCCCCCTTCCCCGCTGCCTTGGCCGCCCCCAGCCCCGGCCTTGTTCCTGGGGGAGAGGAGGAATCAGCCCCAGCCTTCCCAAAACTGGCCAGAGCATGCTTACTTGAGGGACCATGGGCGAGGGGGTGCGTTCACACCCTATGTACCCCCTCTGCATATGGGCCTGACTTGAGAGGACAGGAGAGGTGGTGTGCCGGGGCAGTGCTGCTGGGAGACAGTGAAGGGTTCCTGCCCTGCCACTTCCCCTGCCGACACTGATGACGTCATTCTATTCTCTGACGGGGAAAACTTTGTTATAGATAGAGATTTTAAGGGGGAGGGGGAATGGAGGGTGTAATGACCAGTATAGACAGCACTTTCACCAAGAGAGGGTATTGTATCTTTATATTATTGTGAATTTGTTGTCTTGTGTGTTTATGGTTTATATCTGATCTGGGGTTTTATCTGACAGTTAAGTCCTACCTGCATGTGCCGGAGTTGGTACTTGCAATGTTTCAATAAATCTTTGTGATTCCATAAAGGGGAGTACATTATATTCTTCTATGCTTGCTGGTTCAGTGGGTTGATCAATTTTGTTATGTAGGCAGGCTTGATTTGATGGATTATACATTTTACATTATGTGCCGAGGCCTGGAGTTTTAAAGATAAAAGCTTTTTTACAAATCAAACCACATACATTAACTCTTTAAATTGTGTCTTGCTGTGCAGGGAAGGTGTTTCAATGTCTTGTGATTTTTAACAGTGTCATTAATAAAGTTGAATTGAGTGCTATATGAGCCTTCTTCTCATGTTCATTAAGGCCTCCTTACAGCTCCTGGCGGTGTAATGGGGCCTTATATGAAACCCTACTTAACAGTCCCTTTACACGGCTAATGAGGTCTATAAGGGGATTGGTGCAAATGAGAAGCAAGCCTTATAGCTGACAATAGCAACTACTGTGTAATATTCGGTACTGTAGAATCTGCAGTGTAAAAGGGCACTTTTATTACTATGCCAATGGAAATCCTCCAACTAAAAACCAAGGACCATTTTCTCATCTCGTGTAAATCACTGTGACTCCTCATTATCACTAAAGTCAATGGAGGTATGCAGTCAGTGGAGGTAATCTGCCCACTGCTCCTTTTTCAAATGTGGCTGTTATGCTAGAATCTTCTGACTTACACATTCTGTATTCCCCAATTAAGGAAATATGATTTATGAACATCCTGCATTTTAAAAATGAAGCAGAGGTGTCCTGGAACAGTTTTATGTATTTGTGCTCAGAACTTGGAGATGCTGGTGCAAAGGAAAGACAAACTTGAAAAGGTTTGGGTCTATCTGACAGCTTGCTATGTGAAATAACATCTCTTTGGCAGCTTCCTACCTTTTCTCAGTGATGCGGTGAGGTGACATTGAATCATGGAATCCTTCAGCATTTAATATTACAAAACATTCCAAAAGCACTGTGGTAGAAAGCAGATTGTGACCTCATTCTCAGTTCTGTTGAACATAGCAAAAGTGTTTTGATGACATGAAAAATGAGGGATCATGCCATACTGCAAACCATTAACAAGCCTGCAAAGCATAGGATATACATTTACATATATTTTCATTACAGTTCATTTGAAAGGAATTTTTGCTGACTTTTGGTTCCTTAAAATTGGCTTCTTAAGCACATGACTTGGCCAGAATCCATAATTTACTCATTTTCCTGACAGGGCTCTGGAGATCAGCATTTTCCACTGACCTATCATTCTTCTAGCCAAAGGCAAACGTCTGCTGTGCAGAAATAAGCAGTGAACCTTGAGTGGCAGCACAATCAAGATGCTAGTCCTTTGGTTTCCTATATTTGCAACTGGAAATGGTAAGGACTGTCTAGTTAATAAATATGTAACCCAGACCAACTAAGACCACTGAGAAAGGAGAGTGAAGTCTGTTCTACAATCTTAGCTAAGAGCAAGTTGGCTTTTCGCTCACGTGGTGGAGACACACAGCTTTAGCCCTTAACGTGCCAAGTTCAATCCCACTTGCAGACCACCAGAGTCCATTGACTTTACAAATGCACAGCAAACTTTGCATTCTTGTTTAAACCCTTCTGTGAAGTCTTTGCGGCCTGGTAATAATCTTAATGCCACCTGTGATTTGACAACTGCTAAAGTATACATGAGAGATATGAATGCAATACACTTACATGCTGGACACAGAAGATAGGTTCTGGAGGGCATTTCATAGAGATTAACTATACAATCAGTTTTATTTTCCATGGGTTTCCCCGCATTGTGTACATTCTCCTGTTTTTTCTATGCTAATATATATTGATCCTGTTACACTGATGACAGCCTGTGATCTCACATTAAATTAATTTTAAAGAATTGCTGCATTCTATTATGACACTACATGTGTCAATATCACACACAGTATCCACCCTGGTATTATGCATGTAGCCCTTTACTTTATATTGACTAATTATAAATTCCCAACTCCACAGAGATACCTCTCATTGAGAATTGACCCTCAAGGTTCCAATATAAATGCATCTGAAAAAATCATGTTTCTTAAAGAAAACAAGCATGACTTTCAATGAAGTCAGCTTACTATTCTTGTTACTCAGATTTTTTTTCCAAACCGTCCCTATGTAATAGTGCTAATTAATGCATACATAATATTTACTTAGCTATTTTTAGGTCAAGCATTTCCTTAAGTATAGTTTTTAAAACATCCAGTTATTGATTCCTTTCCCAAGCTTACGTTGTTGATCACTATTACAGTGAGGCAGGCAAACCTTTTCCATAGATGCACCCCATTCCTCCTCAGGAAAAATTACAAATCACATGCTGCCACTGTAATATACCTCTATGTCATGAAAGCAAAATTTAAGTCTCTATTATGTACCATCTTCAGCTGTTTTTTCTCCCTTCTTCCTTTTGACTCATCTTGGATCAGAATCATTGCTTCTGTCAGAGCTGTGCCTACTGTTCCTCCCACTTCCTATGCTAGTCCCAAACTTCTCATCCTCCTCCTCCCTTCCACTGGCTTGCTAACATCTGTCAAGACTGTTTCCATGTTTGGAAGTACCCCTTGCCTTCTTTGAGTGCCCCTTTGTGATCATTTTCCTGTTTTTAAAATGTTTTCCTCTCCCCTGTTGCTGTGTGAATGCTTCAGGCAAACAGAAGAAACTATACTGGTAAACAGTGAAAGGGTATGTCTACACATCAAAGTTAATTCGAAATAACAGCCGTTATTTCGAATTAACTTTAATAGTGTCTACACAGGCAAACCACTATTTCGAATTAAATTTGAAATAGCGGGGCGCTTAATTCGAATTTGGTAAATCCCATTCTACAAGGAGTAACACCAAACTCGAATTAGCTAATTCGAAATAAGTGCTGTGTAGACATTTATTTCAAAATAGGGGGCCTCCAGCCTTCCCAGGGTGTCCTGGTGGCCACTCCAGCCTCAAGCAAGAACACTCCTCTCCCTCCCCGAGCCCTTAAAGGAGTAGACTCTGGCCACAGTGCCTGTGCCAGCTCCAAGCCTGCCGGCCCAGAGCCAGCAGTCACTGCCCCTGACCCAGTGGCCCCAAAACGTGAGCCAGCAAGCCACTGGCAGCCAGCCCTCCACCGCTCCCCAGGAGCAGTCTGCCAGCTCCCAGGAGCCTGCCAGGGCCCAGAGAAGGTGGGCACCTTCCTGGTCCAGGGCAGAGATCAGGGTGGACCTTACTCAGGTTTGGAGAGGGATGCCCCCAACGTCCATGATCTCCATACTAGATGGAGGAACGCGGCCGTCTATGGCAGGATAGCTGCCAGCCTGGCCATCAAAGGCCACATGCGATCCCAGGAGCAAGTTCACATGAAAATCAAGGTGGTCCGGCGAGACCCCCAATCCTGAGCCCTGAGCTTTCCCTCCCCCTTCTTTCCCTTGCTTCCCCCTTCCAGCTCCCTCCTCCCAGGTTTCTCTCCCAGCCTCTCTCCTCCTCTCTCCCACCTCCTTTCCCCAGTCTCACCAGAGTTTCATCCTCTCCCAGTTTTTAAATAAAGAGAGTTTGTGTTCATGAAAATACGTGTATTTTATTTGACATCAGGAAGTGGGTTTGGGGAGAAGGGTAAGTGGAAGGACGTGAGGGAGGAATGAGGCACAAGCCTCCAGTGGGGCAGACCAGGGAGACTCTGAGTGCTCCTCAGGGTGGAAGCTCTCCTGCAGGGCCTCCTGAATACTGACAGCCCCCCAATGGACCTCCCGGATGGCAGCCTGCAGAAAGTGCAGCCAGACTTGCAGCAACATGTTCACGAGAAGCACCAGAGTGCCCAGGGGCAACTCTGGCTCCATGTTGCAGAGTGCTATGGTGTCCCGAGTGTGGGCAACCAGAGCACTCCGAGACACAAATGCTTTGCTGTCCCTCAGCGAGGTAGGCAAGCAAGCAGGGACACCTGGGAACCGGGTGTGTGTGTGTGTGTCCCTTTAAGCACAAGCCTCAGCCTCAGGCAACAGCCACACAAAGACACTCCTGACCTGATGCCCTACCCCTGACCTGGTTCCGGATGGCCTTAAATCTGAATCAGTGTCCACTCAGTGTGGACGTGGTATTTCGAATTAGCAAAATGCTAATTTGAACTGCATTTTGTTTGTAGATGCGTTAATTTGCATTAGCTTAATTTGGATTAACTATTTCAAATTAAGATAACTCAAATTAACGCTGTAGTGTAGACATACCCAAAGTGACTATGGTGAGGATATGGCCACACCATAGTTAGGAGGTGTAATTTCCAGCTCCAGTTGACGTACACATGCTAACTCTGATCCAGCTAATACACTAGAATAGCACTGTGGCCGCAGTGGCTCAGGCTAGTCATCTGAGTATATCTGAGCTCCTGGTTATGTATTTGGGTGGCTAGCTTAAGCTGCCCTCCATGTTGCCACAGCCACACTACTATTTTTAGTGCACTAGATCAATCAGAGTTACCAGGTGTATGTCTACCCAAGCTGGGAATTACACCTCCAACCTGCTAAGCAGACATGAAGTAAACAAACTGGAAAAAGAAGACAGGAAAAAATATTTCCCTTCTTTTCCCTTCCTGTTATAGTCAACTCTGTTTTTACTCCTAACAATGTGTGACAAGGAAAGTCATAATGCAGCTTATGCCATTCCCAACGTTACCCTGAACGTGAGTTTTATGTTGACAAGGGCATACAAAATGGAGTCCACAGAACTTCCATTTTGTTTAAGGAATGCTTTCTCCCTCAGATGCAGCTTCCTGCCAAAACTGCAGCTTTGTGCACACGACCCCACCTATGCACCCATCCCTAAGCCATGTGCACTCAGTCCTAACATCTGCACTCAGCCCCAACATTGTTGCACTCATTCCTAAAAGGTGCACTCACACCACTCACCAGCTGCACACGGCCCTAATTCTGCACCCAGCTCATCAACATCTTTTTTCCTGCCACAGAGCTTATATAAGCTCTGGTATATGAGAGTTCGGTTTGGTTCCTCTGGTTTCTTTGATCTTTCCAAGTTTCTTTTTCCCTGTCATCTTTGGATTAATGGTTTTGATCTGGTGAGGCCTTGGTTTTGACTCATTAGCCATCTTGCGTGTGATGGAATGCCCCATGTGGAAGGTATTTGGCTAGAGTTGTTGGACTGAGACTGGACTTACCAACTACCACCACTTACCTTCTAGACCGGACGGTTTAGCCGGAGGGTGACCGTACCATATCCTGAGGAGCCATTCTCCAAGAGATTGAGAGACCTTCCAGCCAAGAGGCGAGGATTATTGCTTCGAGGGATCTCCCCGCTTGTCCTCCTTCAAGGCTTCCAATTAGCCACGAAGTAGAAGGTCACGGGCGCCGATCGCCACGATATTTTGTAAAGTATACCCTTGTATTGGGATCTTTCACCCTATCCTTAGAACCAAGAAGATAGGAGTGAGTTGTATTTATTATTCCTGTTTGTGCTGTTCATTCAAAATCCATGGTTTTGCCCCAAACTTTGTGTTGCCTGATTATTGGGTCCATAAATCGCCGGTGATAGAGATATGGATTACCAGGCGAACCTCGCTTCTGACTCTGGGATCAGTTACATCTAGTCAGAACGGTCTAATTTCATTCTAAATTAACACATAGTTCCCAGTGTAACAGTTTGGCGACCGCAGCAGGACCTGGTAAGGATTTTATAGTCCTTGTCAGGTTCTGTCTGGCTTACTCAGACTTTTATGAGTAGTGCTGTAGCACAAACAGAGATAATTAATAGTACGCTCCATCGACTCAGGGAGGGAATTCCCCCAGGGCCCTATCTTTTTCTCCCCATTTTAAAATCTGGAAGTGACTGCGGTTTGGCAAGAGTGAGGATGCTCCTCCTCAAAGCAGGTCACCCAGTAGCCAGAGGTTCCCAATCTTGCTGGCTGGGCAGTTCAGCCCTTCCTGATGGTTCAGGTTGGTGTGGCAAGCAGGCGTGAGCCTACTTTCGGGGTAATCCAGCCATTGCCGCGGTGATTTAAACCCCTTTTGCAGGTTTTTTTTAGATGCCGTACCTTAACCTGAACCCCTCTGTCTCTCTTTATTGGTTTTGTAATTTTATAGTAAGAACCACAGGCAGGCCTTGAAGTTCAGACCTAGTCAATAACCTGGTTTCTCAGTTAAATCTAATATGGATTGGGTAAGCAATCCGGACAGGAAAGATGACTGTACCCCAGCTTTTTGACAGCCACGGCTGGAGACCTGTATATAATAAAAACACCTTGGAGTCCGCTGTTAATCTTTTTGGTAAAGGATCTAACCCTTCGGTAGAAGAATCTTTCAAAGAGGAAGATTCTTTGGTTAAGTTTGGGGAATTGTGGGAAAAATACAACGAGGCCGAACCCCACCCCAAAAGGAAATATAAAAAACGGGCCCTACTTTATGGTCTCGCAATGGTGAGCCGGGAGCTGGCAGCTCAAATTAAAGTATTAAGAACTTTACATGATAAAACCACTCACCAGGTAACAACATTAGAAAGCCAGCTTAAACAAAAGATTGATGATACAGAGTTGAAGGATACCTTAATACAAGGTGTAAATGTAAAAATATCACAATTAGAGACCAAAATATCTGAATTATGTCTCAAAAATGATCAGGCAGAGGAGGTTATATTGGAACAAAATGCACAGCTTAATGACTCGCAGGCAGCAGTTAGACAGCTCTTAAAAGAGGCCAATAACATCAGAGCTGTGGGAGATCACACTGAATACCAACAGAACATTAGTAAGCTGCAGCAGCAGCTCGAAATGGCTAAAGGAGTGGTGGCAGCCATCCAGCCACAATTTAACCATGTAAATTGGCTGGGAGATGAAGTTAAGAGCTATGATTGTGTCTCATCGGCTCCACCTTCCCATCAAGGAGAGGTAGAGAAATCTGAACAAATGGCACCGATCACTATCACAATAGTACAGTACCCAGGGCAAAATCAACCTGTGGTGAAACAAGAACAGAAGGTTCTCACTCCCGAGCAGGCGAGAGCTCTCAGTAAAAATATGGGGCCTTGCAATAAAGAGAGGATGTTAAATTGGCTGGCCCGGCTTTGTGTCACCCCAAATTTAGGGCCAGAAGATGTGGTGATTTTGCTTAGAGTGCATGCTGGTAGAAGATTTTCTCTCTCTACCTTACCAAGTGATTAATAATCCTAACGTAGAGCAGATTGTTTTATATAAGTCTGTGTATCATTTATACTTTCCACATGAGGACATTTTAGGTAAGTTATATGTGAACCAGCAAGGGGAAGGAGAGAAACCAGACCAATATATTATAAGAAAGAAATTGTTATATTGGTTGGCAGGGCTCGCTATTCAGAGGGATGATAGGTTGGACTGTGACACTCGCCAGTTTAGGAAAATTTGCTACCAAGGCTTGCTGCCAGCTATTAAACTGGCATTAGGTGCCTTTGATTACCTTACTGCTCCCCTTCCTGTTATGGAAGAGAAGCTAAGAGAAATTTATGAGCTGCAGCAGCTTGCTACTGTGGGACTTAAGCAGCACCTTAAGAAGATCTCTGCATTGAATGATGAATTCCAGCAAGGAGTCATGCCACCTAAAAATGAGCTGAAATGTAAGGAGAAAAAAAACTAGCAGGGCTGGTTTCCCACCTAGAATGTTAGTTGGCAAGAGGGAACAGGGGCGGACTGGCCCAGCAGGATACCAGGAATTTCCCGGTGGGCCGTCGTCCGGTGGGCCATCGTGTCTGCAGAGCCCAACCTGCCACCTGCACCGTGTGCTGGACATGACGCAAGGGGCGGGGTTTGAGGGGCACGCAGAGGTGATGTCACGGGGAGGGCCATTCTCAACCCATTTCCCGGGCCTATTTTGGTTGCCAGTACGCTCCTGAGAGGGAAGAGATCTTTGCAACTTGTAGTGTCTTGGCTCAGAGACTATCTAAATACTTGTCATGGGAAAAGATTAAAGCAATGGACATGGACACTGTGTTTAAGGAGTAAATGCATTGGGAAGGAAAAACCGTGAAGGTAATGAACCGCCATTTTGTGTTATACAACCAGTATGTACGGAGCCACCATTTTGCGATTCCTCTTCCAGGTCTTGTGAGCGCCACCACTTTGATTCGGATCATGAGAACTGTGAGTGCCGCCATTTTGATTCCGACCATGGGAACTGTCGCCATTTTGATTCTGACCGTGAGAACCAGGATATGAAGTGAAGAGGCCGAGCTTCCCAGCCCCTGCTAATGGCTACAATAACAGCATTGTCCTTCGATTTATATGGAAGACCTGTCATACACATTGAATACCATGGGAAGTTTGGAACCATCAAGCAACAGGTATTAGTGGACACTGGGGCATCTACTAGCCTAATTTGTACTAAACAATCACCATCTATTAAAACCACTATTGATCATGTCAAGACCTTACAATCCTACAATGGAAAATCTTCAATAGTGCAATTTATCAAGGATGTGCAGTGCAAAATAAGCTCTCTATGGAAAACTAATACCCTAGGATTGCAAGAATTAGACAACATCGGTATTATAGGTATTGATATAATCAGAAAATGTGGGTTAATAATTGATTTACCCAATAAGTGTATCTATCAAACAACCAATGCTGAAGAAGTTGGGACCATAATATCCCCATCCCATCATTTGGGAGCGATCCAGGAAATTGAGATGCCTACTTGGGAACCTGATGTGCAAGTCATAGTAAATCAACATATTACTGCTTTCGCACAACATAAATTAAGTTGTGGAAAGGTAAATCAGTCTATTTTGGTGCACAGTCCGGACGCAAAACCAATAAAACAGTACTGATTTCCAGTGGAAGCTCAGAAGGGGATAGAAGACACAATTCAATCATTACTCTCACAAGGAGTCATTGTGAGGTGCAATAGCCCGTGTAACTCCCCCATATGGCCAGTGAAGAAGGCTGACGGGAAATCATGGAGACTGACAGTGGATTTCCAGGAATTGAACAAGGTAACCCTTAGAATGGCTCCAGTTGTAGCAAAATACCCGGAGATTATCACCCAAATTTCTAGTGGGGCTCGAAGGTTCACCGTCCTTGATATTTCTAACGCATTTTTCTCCATTCCCCTGCAGCAAGAATCATGATAAAAATTTGCCTTCACCTTTCTAAATCAACAGTTCACTTTTACCCGTGTGCCACAGGGGTTTCACAACACACCCACAATCTGTCGTCGGATAGTCTCTAACCTGTGGAAGAATTTGAAATATGCAAAACATGTGGTGAGCTATGTGGATGACATTTTACTAGCCACCGAGGATAGAGACATCCACTTGAACGCTCTCAATGAAGTACTGGATACGTTAAAAAAGGCAGGATTTTTAATCAATCCATTGAAAGCCCAGCTAGTCCAGCATTGGCTTGTACACAAGCACAAGCATTATTAATCTATGTTGCCAAAGATATCATGAGAGAGAGTCTCTCTGGAAAGGTTCCAATTGAAATAACAAAATTATTGAAAGCACTTGTAAATACCTTTGACCAAGAAAACACAGATTGGTGGTCAGTATTAGATGCATTCTACAATCCTGAGCAAGAAGAACTACAAATAATCATTCTCACATTACAAAAGGCTATCAAGGAAACAATACATCCCATTATTCCAGTTGGATTATTTGTGAATCATTCCCTTCTGCTTCCGATCCATGATCGATTATGGGCGCACGTAAAAAAATCAGTCAGTAAGAACTGTCAATTTACAAGCTTGTGTGGAGCAGGTGGATTTAGGATACTCCTGTACAACCGGATTATGGGAAGAGACGCACTTATGCCTTAATTCGATGGAGGGGGAGTGTCACTACGACCTACATCCCTCTGATAATACCAATAACCATTCCGTGATTGTACAGATAGAGGAGGAATGTGTTTGCGTTTGTAGCCTATTTTCTAAGTTCACGGTAAATATCTTTTATATTATAAATAATTCTGTTAATTCCAACTTGTGCTTATGTAATGTCTATCATATCCAAGGATGTGATATAGAAGTTACACTGTTTCAAAGATCTTTAGAAGAAACTAAGGTTGAACTGAAACTTATAATACATATTGAGCCCATTGATATTGGTCTGAATTTAGAAGCCATGAGATCGCTCTTTCACCAGACTGAACTAATTGGATTAGTTAAAGAGGTTGAAGCAGTGGGAGAGAAGACTGGAATAATAATTCAGCATGCAGCAGATAAGATAGGTAAAATAGAAAAGAATATTCAAACTATTAGTGGAAATAATCATTGGTGGGATATTTTCCTAAATTTGAATGATGTGGCATCCATTATTAGTAATCCTCTAACTATTTACTTAATAATACAAGTATGTCTGTTGATGTATTTAGTTATATTAACAATCTATGTATGTAGAAAATCTACCGTAATTTAGCAAATATACCCTGCACCCAAGTATAACCCGCACCCGAATATACCCTGCGGTTTTTTCTATTTGAGTAAAAAAAATCTTGTATACCCTGCGCACGAGTATAACCTGCGAGGTATACAAGACTTTTCTGTGCTGGGGGTATATTTGCCAGGGGTATATTTGCTAATTTACGGTGCGGGGGGAGAATTAGCCAGCCACTCACCGTCCTGGTTCCTGCGCAGCCGCCAGCCTCTGGGCGGGGGGGAGCGCTTATCCCCCTGGTTCCTCCGCAGCCACAGGAAGGGGCGGGGGAGCAAGAAGCACCAGCCTCCGGGCGGGGGAGCGCTCACCCCCCGGTTCCTGCACAGCCACAGGAACCACCAGCCTCCGGGCAGGGGTGCGCTCACTCCGCACCCCCCCCACCCCCCGTTCCTGCACAGCCGCAGGAACCACCAGCCTCCGGTGAGTAAAAAAAAAAACCCCGTTGGTGAGTAAAAAAACCCCTATATACCCAGCACCCGAATATACCCCGCGGGGGGGAGGGAGTGTGGGGTTTGTAAAAACTAATATAACCCGCGGGTTATATTCGCTAAATTACAGTAAGTCAGGATACAAAAATACCTTTGTTTTGGGAAAGTCTGAAGCGTAACTGTAATAGAAGTATACAAAGATTGATACAATGTTGTGTGTAACCAGTTGTATATGTATGTATTGATTGTATCTACTACATATGTTGTATTATAGTTTGAATGATATATAGTAATGGAATTTGATGGTCATGTATTATGCTTACCCATTGCCACTGACCATCAAGGAGGGGAATTGTTACCCTGAACGTGAGTTTTATGTTGACAAGGGCATACAAAGTGGAGTCCACAGAACTTCCATTTTGTTTAAGGAATGCTTTCTCCCTCAGATGCAGCTTCCCGCCAAAACCGCAGCTTTGTGCACACGCCCCCACCTATGCACCCATCCCTAAGCCATGTGCACTCGGTCCTAACATCTGCACTCAGCCCCAACATCATTGCACTCATTCTTAAAAGGTGTACTCACTCCACCCACCAGCTGCACACGGCCCTAATTCTGCACCGAGCTCATCAACATCTTTTTCCTGCCACAGAGCCTATATAAGCTCTGGTCTGAGAGAGTTCGGGTTGGTTCCTCTGGTTTCTTTGATCTTTCCAAGTTCCTGTGGTTCCAATCCTTTTTCCCTGTCATCTTTGGATTAATTGTTTTGATTTGGTGAGGCCTTGGTTTTGATTCATTAGCCACCTTGCGTATGATGGGAATGCCCTACGTGGAAGGTATTTGGCTAGAGTCGTTGGACTGAGACTGGACTTACCATCTACCACCACTTACCTTCTGGACCGGACGGTTTAGCTGGAGGGCGACCGGTTTAGCTGGAGTACCGTATCCTGAGGAGCCATTCTCCAAGTGATTGAGGGTCCTTCCAGCATTCTTTTGCCAAGAGGTGAGGATTATCGCTTCGAGGGATCTCCCCCGCTTGTCCTCCTTCAAGGCTTCCAATTAGCCACTAAGTAGAAGGTCACGGGCGCCGATCGCCACATATTTTGTAAAGTATACCTTTCTTTGTATTGGGATCTTTCTTATTTTCTTGGTTCTAGGGATAAGGTGAGTGAGTTGTGTTTATTATTCCTGTTTGTGCTGTTCATTCAAAATACATGGTTTGGCCCCAAACTTTGTGTTGCCTGATTATTGGGTCCATAAATCGCCGGTGATAGAGATACGGATTACTAGGCAAACCTCGCTTCTGACTCTGGTATCAGTTACATCTAGTCAGAACAGGTCTAATTTCATTCTAAATTAACGCATTACATCGTTCCCAGTGTAACACCAAGATAGGGCAAGTTGTCCAGTGCAAATTGTAAGTTGTAACAGCTGCACAGGTCACTGGCCACCAGTGGCTGAAATCATGGCAAAACCCCAGTGCAGCCATGGTCTCTGAGGCAGACACAGTGCCTTAACTCTTCATTCTGTGAACAAGAGGAAAATCAGAAGTGGATTTTCTGCCATTGTTCAGACTGTTCTATGCCTCTCTGCAGCCTGCTGCAATTAGTTTAGTACAGCTGTGTTTCAAATTTAAAAATAGATAAAAATAAGATAATGATCACTATAAGGCACGAAACTCATCTTTCTCAACTACTGAAGTGGAAAGAACTAGTAATTACATCTCATATAGCTACTTGATGTTCATTTCTGAATAAAGGGAAAGCCCTTTGGTACCAAAATTATTCCTTGATATTGTTTCCCTTTAAGTCTCCTCATATAAAACTTTTCAGTTCATAAAATGATTTAGATGTTATAAGTACAATATCACAAGGGAGGGAGTGAATCCTGTATCAACTGCCCTGATACAGCCCAATGTCCGTTACCTACCTTCTAGGTAATCAGGGTTCTATACACTCTATGTACAATACTGGAACGTGCCACAGAAATTGGCATTTTGCCACATTTCCTAGGTCCGGCTGATAGTTCCTGTCCCTCCTTGCCTTGAGGGCTGGAGAGAGGAACCTGCCCAAAGCTCTAAGTCCATCACACACCTAGGTCTGTCTACGTTGCAATCAGGAATACTGAGCTACCTTGCATCAAGTTAGCTCACTAAAAATAGCAGTGCAGCTGCTGTGATACAGGCTAGTTCCCTGAAAACAGCCTAGCTCCCTGGCAGAATTGGGCTCAGGAAACAAACCCGTGCCACTGCCCATGCCAGATTTTAGCAAGCAAGCTCAATCAAAGCTAGCCCAAGCCTACATATGCTGCAATTTTACCTCCTGACTGCCGTACAGACATTATATACCCAGAAAGAGGGGTGGGAGCTAAGCCTATGTAACTGGGCAGCTGAACAACAGGCAGCTGAGTGAGTGGGAGGAGCAGTTGAAGCCAAAGCTCAGAGGGAAGGAAGGATGGTCTGGCTGCATTCACTTGCTCCTCTTCATTGCTTTCATGTCACTGGCTGTCTCTCTCGTTCAGGCTCAGCCTCACCCAGACTGTAACAAGACAGAGACTTACTACTCATATCTAGGTTTTTTTCCCCCGTCAGAGACACTATTCTGACACCAATAGTTTTGGGTTGTGACAAGTTCTTGGGAGACATTATCAGGCTATAGTTATTGATCAAAGACCTGTGCAAGGTATAAATCTGGATGAACAAGTGGAATTTTAGTGGCAACTGGGTTAGAATGAAAGCCATTTTAAGTCAAAAGCAATGTATTTCACATTTTCTGGGTTTTTGTTTGTTTTAATTAGTTCACCCTGGAATAGCACCATCTTTGTTCTAAAACTGGGGGATCCTGAAATTCCCTGATGATTTAGATAGGTGCTACTTGTTGATAATTCTAGATGTATTATAATTCTAGATTTAAATGGCCAGGTTGCTTGCATCCCAAAAGCCTTACTGGCTGAAGGCTTCAATTTTTGTTTTGCCTGTACTTTATCCTAGCAGATCAGCATTTAGTTTCAACTTCGGGACTGTCAAGCTAGCTGGTTCAGTACTCTGAACTGATAACAAGGTCTCTGAAGAAAAAACCGGAGGTTGCAGCTGGTTTGGGCAGTCCTTCTCCCTAGGTCTCCAGGCCTCTGCTGACCTCATGTTACTATGGCCTAGCTACATGTGAATGAGGTAAGTTGGGTCCTTCATTTTCAGATTTTTTTTTAATTGAAAATGTCCTAAGTTTTACAAAATTTGGTTTTTTCCTGATCCCTCCCCCAGGTTTTGGACCACTCAAATATATGAAAACAGTGTTTGTTAAAATCCAATGTTTTACATTAGGTAGATGCAATGATCTTAGTAATAAACAAATCAAAGGCAAATGTGAGGATATCTGTAAAAGTAAGGCAATATACTTTTGCACACAAAATATACAAGCCCACACCCAGAAACAGGTGTTAGCATATGTGTATGTACTGTTAATGTACAATTAAATAAACTGCTTTTATTTTAAATACTCTTACTGTTCTCTCTTTGTTGCTTTTTTCTGTCCTCTCATCTGTCAATATTAATCCCAATATCTACCCAGAAAACTGAAGTTTAACATTCTTCCGATTATTTTCACCCAATTTTTAATTTTTGAAATAAACACTGATAAATTGCAAGGAAACTTTAAATACTGAAAACGAAGGGCATCGGAGGAAAGAAAAGAGCTTTAAGTGAGCATCACTGCTTCTCTCTCTCTCTCTTCCCCCATTACTATTTAGGTCTGGCTCATAGATTTACTATCTACTGCCAGAACAGAGGTATCTGGGTAGGAAAGCCAACAGCAGCATAGCAAATGGGGCCCTGAATATTGTATAATCAGTTTGGAGAGCAATGAAAAAATGTGCAAAAGTCTTTGTGAGCATGTGATGGAGTGTATATACCACACACTGCCAATAAAGGGTTAATAGGAGCCTGATGTCCCAGTTAGCACATGAGGGTAGGTCAGATCCAGTTTAATGTTATACCTAGTAGAGGAGGAACAAAGATTACCACCTGCTAGTATTTGGCCTTCCCAAATTTTTTAATGGATTTGCCAGTTGCCAGAAAAATATTTAAATTTGTTTTTTTTATGTGGGTCAAGAGTTGCATTATTGCCCAGGGATTCCTAATGTTTGTGTGTCCAGCTAAACATTCTGCAGTGCTCCCAATTCCACAGTTCAAGCGACTTTGTGAGGGAGGAGCAGTGGCACCATCCCATTCCAGTTGCTCAAAGAAGAGGAGAGAGGGGAGATGCCCTGAGCTGCTAGGCTCTCTAGCTCCTTCCTTCCCTGGTCTTCCTTAAAGAGCAGCTTCAGCTTGCTCAAGGAAGGAGGGCCAGGAGACCAAGCTGTTCTTGTAGCAGCTCTTGTTGGTTCCTCAGCCCCAGGAGGCAGGCAAATGGGGCAGACAGAGGGCTCAAATTCACTAGTGAGTTGGAACTTCTCACGCCATTGTGAGACTGACCCCATCACCAGCCAAAATTGTGTCACAAGTTGCAAAATGTGAAAGTTCACAAAGCTGGCTACAGGGTCACTGGACTAGAACCCAGAGTGTAGAAGGGCCTGGGTTCCCCTGTGGCCTCACCAAGGTATATGGTATGGAAACTCCTGGCCTGAGGGCCAGTATTAGTGAAATCCCTGGACTAAGCGGGGAAGGGTGATTAAGTCTAAGGCTGAGCCAGTGTGAGGCAGTGGACTCCATTTGATGGGCTCTTGGTTTTCCAAAGGAGGGTAATAGGAGCTGGGCTGGGATTCAGTGGGTTGCAGGGAGACTGTGCTTAGACAAAGTGTCAGGGAAGGATTCCAGAAGCAGTTTGACAAGGAGACTGAGAATCAGTGGGCATAGGATTGCCAGCCTTCCTGACTGGATGGACCGGATGCCATTTGCAGCAATGGCGCCTGGTTGGGAAAGGTGGCAACCCTAGCAGGGCAGGAAAAGGAAGATGTGGACGGGAAGACAGATTTAACAGTAGCCTAATTGCAGAGGGCAAATTGGAACTGGCTAGACAAACAGATTGGGGCAAGGAGTTTTGAGAGGGGGAAAGAGTGAAATTGGACCTGAAGCCTGGGTAGGGGGCTGGGACTGAGAGTTGGTGAAGAGAGGCACCATGTGGGGACAAGTGACTGAAGGCCAGGCAGAAAGAAAAGCAGAACAAACAAAGAGCAGGGCAAGGGAATTGGGACTGCCCGGGGAAGAAGACTAAGACAGGTGAGATGGCTATAAGGGAAGAGTGGTCAAGAACAAGGGAAACGGGCAGAAGAGTGTGTGCCCACTTGATCACACTCCTGTCAGAGCCTGCAATGAAACTCAAGATTCCCCAGTCTCACCATTCTTCTGAGTCAGCACGTATCACTGAAACCTGCTGACAAAGTGTCTCATCCTCCTTTAGTGAAACCTCTCTAGATGATGAGTCTACTACTGCTACAAGTTTCTCCATTAACTCAAATAGTAAGGGTTGGTGAGTAGATCTAAAGGTTGCAACCCCACTTGTGACTCATGTTGGTGTCAATATGATGCCCCATGATGGAGCTTCTGTTTTTTCAGATGGCTTAAAAACAAAAACTAGACATGCACACACAACCTACATTAGAAGAACATTATTAAAGGGGAGTACTCAAAAGTGAGGACATGCCAGAAATCAGTTTGCCTGTAGGCTTGAGAATCCTCTAGTCCAAGAGCAGCAACTGGGTCATGTGTCTTGAGTGATGAACCATGTGTTACAAACTGGGAATGGCTGAAGACAAATAGAGTGCTCAGCCGCGGCCTCTTACCCCTTGAAGTGTTTAGCACCTTTCTGGATCAGGCCCATTTCAAATTGTGTCTATTGCTTCAAGCAGTCACTGTGGCTGCGTCTAGACTGGCAAGTTTTTCCGCAAAAGCGGCTGCTTTTGCAGAAAAACTTGCCAGCTGTCTACACTGGCCACTTGAATTTGCGCAAGAACACTGACGATCTGATGTAAGATTGTCAGTGTTCTTGCACAAATACTATGCTGCTTCCGTTCGGGAAAAAGCCCTCTTGCGCAAATGTATTTGCGCAAGAGGGCCAGTGTAGACAGCTCAGGACTGTTTTGCGCTAAAAAGCCCCGATGGCGAAAATGGCGATCGGGCTGAAAAACGCTAGACTGGCACGGACGCTTTTCCGCCAAAAGTGCTTTTGCGCAAAAGCGTCCATGCCAATCTAGACGCTCTTATCCGCAAATGCTTTTAACGGAAAAACTTTTCCGTTAAAAGCATTTGCGGAAAATCATGCCAGTCTAGACGTAGCCAGTGAGAAGTTTGTGAGCATCTCCTAAGCTGGAATATGTTTATGTAACACCAGCTGTCTAGTTGTTTGAATAAACAAATTGTTTGTACAATCACAGTCTATTCATGGATAATTTGTGTCTAGAAATGTTGAAAAAATATTCACTGTGAAGAACTGGCCCAGCTGTCTAGAAGCTTCTCTTCTTGTTCTCCTGGCACTGCCCTGCATGTGACAGTAGCCAACGGCTTGAGGAATAAATGTGGCTGCGCCTCAGCTCATGACTCATTCCAAGACCTATGTTTCCAAGGGCCTTCAAAACACCAGCCTAGGTTTTACCTGCCAGAACTCCACATTTCTGAGCAAAGGCAAAAGAAATAAAAACGTAAACAGCTTGTGGGAGAGGGATTCCACATAACACAGTATCTTTGGGCTTGATAGTATCCCTTTAATATATATTGCAAGTGACAGCAGAAGTTCTGGTAAAGTGCTGATATGCTTCCTGCTGCTGACCAGAAAAATTGACAGGACAAACGCAGAACTGTTGATTTAAGAGGCAACAATGGCTGACCATGTCTTGCCTTGGAGACTGATCAACGTGCATCAGTAATGTGTACTTTTATTTTGTTTTTTGCTTCCAGAGGGGATTTTGTGTTGTGTTTATGTTTGGAAATTACTTGTGAAAAATAATATTGGTGTTGGGACACAGTTCAAGTTATTGTATTGAGATGAAGTATGCCTTTTTTTTTTTTTTTTTTGTCTTTTTTGTCCTCAAGAACATCAGACAAATTCTCTGGTGCACTGGCTACATTGCACTGCTGTAGCTTGATAAAGCAGCTATAAATCAAGTCCCTAATATTATACTGAAGGTATGTTTACACTGCAATTAAAAACCCGCCACCGGCTGATGCCAACTGACTCAAGCCCGCAGCGTTTGGCCTAAGCAGCTGTTCAGTGTAGACTTACAAGCTGGGGCCTCAGCTCTAGGATCCTCGGAGGACCCCAGAGCTGCAGCCGAAACCCAAACAGCTACACGGTAGCTGAACAGCATCTTAGCTAAAGCCCTGTAAGAGTTGGTCTGGGCAGTTGCACATGTCTAATTGCAGTGTAGTCATAACCTGAGGGGCCACTTAAACCAAGTTTACAGCTGCTTCATGTTGCCAGAGCAGTGAGAAGTAACTGCCCTGTATGATTATATATATGTGTGTGTGGAGGGAGGAGGGGCAATGTAAGATTTAACATGCCCTAAACTTTTCATTTTTTCCTACTTTTTGAATGCTTAGGTTTTGTAAAGAATCTGCAAAGAAACTACCCGGTTGTCATTTAAGCCCTAACCCTGCTAACACTACACTAAACCTGGAAGGTCAGGTTAAGGTACGCAACTCCAGCTATGCAAAATATGCAGCTGATGTTGGCTTACCTTAAGTTGAGCTTGGCACCATCTTCACAAAGGGAGGCCGATGGGAGCAAAAGCTCCCTTCAGCTTCCCTTACTCTTGGTGACTGCCAGGAGTACCGAGGGCCACCCTCAGCATTCAATTCAGCAGGTCTTATCTAGACCTATTAAATTGATCACCAGAAGAGCGATCTGTGGTGCGGCAAGTGAAGACACCAAAGCATTTGGGTTCAATGGGACTACTCCAACACATTAATTTATGTGTGCTTTTAAGTGTGTGGATGCCTAGGGCTTTTCTTACCTTTGCTTTTTCTTTTTTTAAATTAAAAGGTAAGTGTTTTGCTTTTTGGAGGGAAAAATAAACTCCATATGTTCAGTAAAATGGTATTTCTTTATAACAGAGCAACGTAACTCTGACTAATAAAATGATGAAAGCAAAAATAGTATTTTCAAGTAACAAGATGTATGGAATATAGCAAATTATTCTGGCACACAAAATTCAAGGGTAGTGCCAATAAAAGTAATATGAAAAGAAAGAAAAGGATTTTTAAATGGATTTAAATCACACAATTAGTCTTTTCCAAGTGGTGCTGCATTGAGTTTAATATTTTGGTCATTTTGTGCTATAAAACTGTAATTTTTAATAATGTAAACCTTCATGTCTCAACTTGCTTTTTTTTTTAAGGGTTACTCTTTACATTGATAAAACGGTTTACTACTGAATCCATCTCATATCTTGATAGAGTAATTCAAATGTAGATTTCCACCTGAAAGTATTTACTTAAATAGCAATGTCCCTTTGCTCATTTGATGTAATCAGAATACCAATTATCATGGTGCGCCCAACACTGCTTTGTTTGATATCTATAAAGTCCCACTGACATCAAGAGAAGCAAGATGACAGCTTTCAAGTAAAGAAACAAGAATTATCCAAATATCCTCTTGAATCTCACCTGGAATTATGTTGTCATAGTGTTTTAAAGTCTTTACATGTATTTTCTGGACTCATTGTTTATAATGACAGTTTGGAAACTTGAAACTGAAATATATTTCCTTGCTAAACGATTTTCCTCCATCTTGAAGTACAATGAATGTTGTTGTAAAATATAAATGATGGGCTGCAAGGATTAGGTGTTTGTTTTGTCTCCCCACCCCTCCGTACCCTCGCCTCCCAGTTGTTGAAAAACACATTAATAGTAATATTGGGGGAGGGAGGAACATGCACAGATTACAGTCTTTACAAACAAATGCAGGGAAAAGGCAGGTTACATTTTGAACCTAGCAATCTTATTACATTTCCATACAGAAAAAGCAGCCCGGTTGTTAGAGTACAATTACTTGTATTTATGTTAACAGAGAACATGAAGAAAGAACAAAAGTAACATCTGCAAAAGAGAGTGCAGTATGTGCATCTCTCCTGTTATAGGCTGCAGCAATTCTGAGAAACTCTACGCAAATGGAGATGACTTAGAAATGAAAATGTTCCATGCACTATAAATAAAAGGTATCACGGTTTCATTTGGGGTACGTACATAGTATAAAAGTGGAAGACTATTACATAGATTTGCAAAGGCTAATTCCTATTTACTTTAAATATATAATTGTTAGGCCAAAGTAAGGTCCAAGGCCAATGGTGCACAATAATTTTTGATGAGGGTGGTAAGTGGTCAAGATTTTGGTAAATGGTCAAGGGCCACACTTCTCTATGGAGCAGGTGCGGGGTCTGGAATGGAGATTTGGGTGCAGATGGGAATTGGGGTACAGAGTCCAGGAGGGGGTATGGGTACAGGAGAGGAGTCTGTCCTGCGGCTAGGGGAGAGGTATAAGAGGAGGTTTAGGGTCTGGAAGGGAGTTGTGGCCTGGGGGAGGAAGGTGCAGAGGGTTTGGGTGGTGACCTGAGGCTGTGTGTTGCAGCGGGCACTGAGGTGCCAGAGGCAGGCTCTGGCTAGGAGGTACTTACCGAGGCCAAATTGAAGATCCACAAAAAATAAAATTTTAAATCAAAATAGGGGTCCTCAAGTTTGAGGAGGGCAGGTGTACAGACTTCTTTGGTGACACATATTGCACCAAATATTTTCTTCTTGTAGAAGGGGAAAAAAACCCAGCAGATGTGGGGTTTTGAATGGGAGGGGAAATGCTGGATTCAGATTCAACTTTTGTCCATGCAGAGGCCTTGTGGATAGCCACAGTCTGGGCTGAGGGAGAGGACTGCTGTTCTTTTAGGCATTGTCACCATGCAATCGAATAATGGACGTGGGGAATTATCAAGGTAGTTAATGCCAAATCAGTCAACCTGGATTACCTTACAATGAGGGAACAGCACAAGTGGGTTTGGGAATCAGCTGTTGGTGGGGACATTGTGGGAGCTGCCAAGAGAGAAGGGGTGGAAACTACTTGGAGACTTAAAGCCTTCAAAGAGATAGACCTGATCTCTGGTGGATCTCTAGAGATCCATGGGTGGCAGGAGTCAAACCCTCTCCTTCTAAACAGGGGCAAACCCTACAAGCTTCCCCACAATCAACAGGAAATTCCACTTGTAGGAACATGTGAAATTTTCTGTATACTAAGCAGAAATAAACCATAAATGTGCTATTAGTCCATAAATCATAAATAATATGAGTCAAGAAACCCCATACACAGCTGATGTAAATCAGCAAAGCACCATTGACTTAAGTGGAGCTAACAGACCTCCAGAGAGTGTGCACCATGGTCCATTTACACCAGCTGAGGATCTGGCCCTCAGACTACATGGAGTAGTTTAACATCAACTACATTACCTATGTCACCATTTCCTCCTGAAGGCAAGGTCTGCAGGAGGATGTTTACCTCATTTTTTATTTATTTGAGTCAGTTTTAAAAGTATCTCACTCTTATGACAAAGGATTTTGCATTGTGTTTCAACAGGACCTTTAAAAATCTCACCCATAACTTTTTTCTCTTTCTCCTATTCAGATTGTCACAGCTTGGCAGCTCTTTAAGATGTTATAATAAAAAAGTCCTCTGCAATGCATGGAAAAATACCCACAACCCACCAACATTCCAAAACCTAATGAAAAACTGAAATTTTGGAATTCCACACAGACCAAGAATTCCAAAATGACATTTTGAAAAAGGAAAAACAACATTTTATTCATTTTCAAATAGTTTCCAAAGCTCCATGAACTATTTGGAGCCCTTCCACATATGGCAAGCTAATCAGCTCAGAAAGTCTGGTAGCTTGGCAGCTGGTGGTCTCTCCAGCAGACCACCAAAAGAGATGTCCAGGAGTCATGAAGCTGCAAACAATTTTCCAACCAAAAAAAATTTTTTTCTGGCAAAACTGAAATTTTCCTGTAGAAATATTTGATTTTGTGGGAAATGAATTGTCCATCAGAAAAACATTCCAGTGGAAAATTCATGAACAGCTTGGGTCCTGGTGAAACCCCCTCTGCTGTATCTCCTCTCATACGTTTCCTGATGTTACCTCAATGCTAGTGAGAAGCTGTGTCTTTGTCCAGCTCTAGGACTCACCTGCTGCAGCGTTGCTAATGCTCACAATTGTATTATGAATCTGTTGATATTAGTGTTTTTTCTTAAAGCTCCAGCTCTGGCAATCATGTGATTGTGAGAATCTCAGCTTTTTTTTTTAATGTTTTTAGTTCTCATAGCTTTAGAGAAAATCTAGAAGATATAAGTTCACCTTACACAGTTCAACAAACAGAAGATAAAGTGTATTTTGTAAAAATATCATGCTTTTAAAGCCAATCTTGTTATTCTTAAATCCTGACTTTCAGTATGCTAATCTGGCCCCAAAAGTTCAAAAATCATGAGTCAGATCTCCCTGAGTCATGGGGTTGCCACCAAAGTAATGAAATTAAAACTTTGGTTCTGTTTTTGATCTTTGAACTACCTCTGCCCACCCCATTATGTGCCTGTGTGACAATGAGTGTTGCCAAGTCTCCCACATTTATTGGGTAAGGTACATTTGGCCCACTCTGAAGGAGCTCTCAACCCCACAACTGGCTGTCCACTGCCCAGCAATTATTTCAGCCCTCTTTCCCCAACAGTCTATATCCCCATCCCTGTATCTGTTCTGTTCCCTAACCCAGGCCCACCTCTGCTCTTCCTGCAGTTCTTTAATCCCCCTCCCAGCACTGGGACAGCAGCTGAAGACTGTTCTTTTCTCCTCCTTCCAATGCCAGGTGTTGCAGGGAATGCAGGAAGAACAGATGAGCTGTCCCATTGCCCACAGGAATAGAGAGACCAGAGCAGCCCTGAGTTGCTGGCTCTGTCTGCTGCTCCCTGCCTCATGTGAGAAGGCTATCAGCGCCTTAGGACAGGGGGCAGAGTTCTGCCTGCTCACTGCAGCAGCCCTGATTGGCTGTTCTTCCCCAGCAGAAATCAGGGAAGTGGGTAATATTGCCAGTCAGTGGGTTTTTTCTCCTGGCAGGGCTGAAATCCACAGGAGCTTCTCATGCCATTGCTAGACTGTTCCTATCCATCACCATACTCCTGTAACTCATAAAGAAATAGCAAGTTGGTAATACTGGACTCATGACTTTTGAAGCTTTGAGTTGACAATGCAGAGTTCCAGTTCTCAGCTCCTCCAGTCCCAACTCCCATGTGGCCTGTTATCTGACCTGTGGCTTCTGCGTTTATGTAGAATCTGGCTCCCCCTGAATCTATACCCTTCTGAACTCAGGCTGTATTTCCCCATATTCAGGAGGTTATAGAGTCCTCTGCTGTCTGGATGCTGAACTGGACAATGATGACACAATAGCCAGTAATTAGCCCACAGGCTCATTACAGCATTAGTCTGCGTGTTACAGAGTGTCCCCCCTCTATAAGCCACTCCAGTATACATCGGTTCCGAGCTAACGTTATTGACACTTGTAGGAACTGATGCGTTATAAGTCCTCCCATTCCCCGCTCTTACGTCGAGCAAAAAAAAAAGGCCTGCATAAATGAAAGTCAGCTGCAGGGAAAAAAATCCCTGTTTCATGTCGTTTCGCTATACATCCACTTTTTTGGAAACATATCTTGGATGTATAGCAGGGATCCCCCCTGTACAGTGCACTAAAGAAGACTACGCTCAAAGGGTTAAAACTAAGTGTTCTAGTTGTAACTGCAGACATGCAACAAGAAGACTAAACCTGAATTATGCCTTGTAATTGAAAGGCTCAATTCTGAAGTGGTTAAGTGTCTCTTATGAGGTCATCTGAATGCTCTCACATCTTGCTGACTTCTGCAGCAAGGGTTGGGTCCTAATTCCTCAGAAGTTTCCTGAGGAGGATTCCTAAAGACCCTTGAAATGAGCTCAAATTACAGTAACTGAGGTAATATAGTGATCCATGGCTATCTATTGTTGGATAAGTACTCAGCCTAACCAAATACAAATTTAAACTTAAAATGTGCATATTCTGGAAATACTTGAATATTGGGTGGGATGTTTCCTATAAGATGTCCTCTCATTTTTCCAGGGGCACCTGCATTTTGTGTCCATAATTGAATTGTAGACACCTTTCTGAGATCTTGAATTGCTAACCACTTGAGTATGAGCACAAATGGGGTAGATGTAAAGCCTCAGATTTACTCCAGAAATTATACTCAGCAGGAAAACTAGGCCTAAGCTTATCTGAAATCTTTAAAGTCTAATACGTGACTCAGATGCCAAGTTCTTCATAGATTAATTGCCAATTATAAACTTGAATTTGTAATTTATAGGAGAAAGCTGAAAGTATATTTTAATCTGCAAAGTGACTGTAAAAAAAGGAACTGTGTCACTACACAAGGTGCCATTTTCTCCCTGTGTGTATGCAAAATCATGTCTAGTTACTTCAGTGACACAAACAATTTTTTACTACTTTTAATACTGCCAGACCAGTAGAGCCAGCACAGTTCTGGGAAAGGGAGCTGGATTCTGTACTTGTGCATCATCAGCAGAATTGGATCACACTTTATATTAACAATACATTTATAAAAAAATCAATAAATTATTAACAGCTGCTATAAATTAAGATGGATATAAGAATACCATTAGACAGTGTTGTAGATGGTTTTAAGCCTCGGTTATTGGACTTTATAATAACAGACCAACTGTTTGTTAAGGCATCAATAAATTATTTATTTACCCTTTTATAAATTCCTTGAAAAGCTGTCCTTACTAGAATGGGTTAGAGAAAAATATTTCACTGAAAATTTTGATTTATGTAAAAAAACTCCCAATATTTGTCTGACCAAAAACTTTTTTTTTCTTTCAACCAAAATTTTCCAGAGAGCAGACATTTTCCAAGGAAAATTTCAATTTGTCAAAAGCCCCATTTTCTGTCAAAAACATTTTGATGAAAAATTTTCAACTAGCCTAGTCCATACTATGAAGTGTGACTGACATGGGTTAGTGCAGGGGTTCCCAAACTTTTTGATACTGGGGACCAGTAAATCCATTCACGAGGTTTTGGAGGACCGGTAACATTTATTTGCATATTCATTAAGCAAATGATGAATATACAAATAAATTGTTTCTGGTCCTCCCAAAGCCCCCAGTGCCAACTTTAGCCCACAGAAAAGTCAGTCGGGGCCACACAAGTGAGATACAAAAACACAAACCCACCAAACCCCTCAAACCTCACTAATGTGGCCCCAACTGTGCTTGTGGGTGCTGGGACAGAGTTCTGGGGAAGGGTGCCAATGAGTGCTGGGGCAGGGGACAGGGTGCTTGCGGGTGCTGGGGCAGGGTACTTGTGGGGGTCTGGGGACGGGGAGGGGACAAGGACCGATACCTGGGGATCCTATAGCTGCCAAGGCCCAAGAAGTGCGTGGGCTGCTCCCCCGTCCCCCAAACAGAAGCACGGTACCTGACACACTGGTCCGTTGCGCGCCTGATGCCTTCCTGTGCAGGGGAAGGGGGAGTCCCGGACTGAGCCAGCCCCAACCGCTCGGGCAGCGCGCGCCTCACTTCTCTGCTCCCCACAGCAGCGCGCACCACCCAAGCAGCTGGAGCCGGCGCGCTGAGGACCTTATTCCCCTTCTGCCTTCCCACGTGGGGGCACGGGACAGGGAGTCCCGGACCGCGCCTGCCCCAACTGCTCAGACAGCCTGCACCTTGCTCCTTCACTCCCCATGACAGCACGCGCCGCCCGAGCAGCTGGATCCGGCACAGTCCCGGCTCCCCACCCACTCCCCCGCACGCAGGAAGGCTGCAGGGGAACAAAGTCCCCAGCGCACGATGGACCAGCGTTTTAGGTACTGCACCGGCTGTTGGGGCAGCCCACGCACTTCCGGGACCTGTTGCGCAGCTGCAGAACTGCCCCCCGACCCTGCAGGAAGCCTGCACTACCTCCATTGACACTGGGAGTTCAGCGTGGCATTCGTCTTGGGGGTTGTGGACAGCGAGGTGGGCTCTCGCAAAAATTTTTCTGAGGCCCGGTATTCTTTTCCCAAGGACTGGTACTGGGCCACGGACCACAGTTTGGGAAACGCTGGGTTAGTGAATTCCAAATTATTAGTTACACTGTGCAAATCTATTAAAGCATCACATGACGAGTTTAACTGAAGATACAATCTGGTTATAGGGCTTATTTCTGGTCATGAAGCATGAGAAGAAAAGAACACAGCTTGATTTTTGGAGCCCAACTTGAGTTTACATGGTTGTCATTTAAAAAAATAGACAATTTGTTCTGGAAATCATTGAAATACAAACAGGGAACTCAACTGTGACATTTGTACACAGTCAGTTTTCATAGCATAACTGCACTGAGAAGGCCTCAGTGATTGTGAGGCTTCAACTGCTCAGAATGGTGCATGTGCCATCTCTGGTAGCTGAATTATGAACATGCATAGGTACATGCATACAACTCCCAATGACTTCATCATGTGTATAGTGGAGCAGAGTTTGCCCATGAGAATGAAATATAGTTAAGTGTTGCGCTGTTTTGTTTTCAAATAACTTTGTGAAGCTATTTAAATTGTTTTACTCTTAGGAGATAAATAACTGACTTAAGCTGTTCCCAGTAGCCTGTTAATTCTGTATGTTAATTCACCCATTGTATCATGTACATTGTTCAAGGCCACATTAAAAAGGCTCTTTACATTGATTTCTGTGATGAATTCCACAGTGAACGTAAATCAATGTTAGGGAATCAATACATGCAATGGAAATCTGTGTATTTTATGCAATTATTTTTACTTTGAGTTTAGATGTACTTAGTTATAATCAATTCAGGCTGCTTTTAGCATATGGTACAAACTAAAGAACAACACAAGGTTGTGTGTGATCTCTCCATTTGGACTAATTAAAAATAAGAGTAAAAACAGGACGCTTTTGGGAATTGGTCTCTTCATCAGGCTATGGGAAAGCAAAGCCGGGGTAGAAGTGTATATTTACCATGGATTGATGAGAAAAGATCATGCTTCTTCAAATAATCTTTTTGATTATTTTTCAGAAAGCCAAATAGAAGGGATCATTTATGATGTTGTATGTCTGATGAAGACAATGATTGTATGTCAGTACAAACCACAGAAATCTACTGAAATCATCAATGCACTGCAGACCAACAACAGTCATTCTTCAAAGCATCTTATAGGGTACTGAAAATAACAGTGCTTCAGCACCCCTGGGTTTGAAGTGGTTTCCATAATATCCAGGATTTACAGTTTGGTTCAGTGGTTCATAGCATCCCTCCCCCTCTTAGAGAAATTGTTCCAGCACCTCTGCTCTTATACACACACGTTATTTCTCTCTCCCTTCCCTCCCCTCTCCCCAAATCCTGAGGTCATTACATTACTCTTGTGTTGTCTATACACAATTATTTTAAGTACATTGATTTAGAAACCAATTTTAGCTGCAGCTGTGCAACTTTTCTGTGCAGATAATGTCCTTATGCAGGCAAACTTCACTGTGTTTGTATTTCACTTAATTTCACACAGAATAACACATCTGTGTGTTCATTACTGGAGCCACACTCATTGAGAGCCATACTGTGCCAGCGTACATCTGGGTGTGCAGAACCTGAACCAGAAACCCTAGCCTAAATTTAATTGAGGTTCAAGCACTCTCCATAGCACATGGCTCAAATGGAAAAACATATAGCTGTAAAATGGAGTTAAGTGTCAGACATGTCCCAGTGCTCAGACTTCCCCAATTTAATACTATGAAGTTACTAACTGGATAGCACAAATGCAGAATTGCAGAATGCCTTGGTTCATCATGTTAGTTGGAAGAACCTCAGATTCATCTCAGCATAACAAAAGTACTGCTCTACATTCACACAGTCTCAAATTTAAACATGCTTGAATGTTTTTGTTTTTTTAATCAAAGTGGTTTGCAGATTGTGACAGGGAAGGCACTAGGCCCTGAGGCTCCCTACAGGAGGCCCTGCGGCCCTGCAACCCCACACCTCAGAAAGGAACAAGCATATCCTAAGAAGTTACTTATGTGCATAAAGTGTATTTGAGCTCACAGCCTAAGGGAACGTCTACACAGTAGCGCATACCTCGAAATAAGCTATGCAATTTGAGCTACGCAAATTGCATAACTTATTTCGAAATTGCTATTCCGGTGTCTTCCTTAATCCTTGTGCAATGAGGTTTACAGGAAACCGGAATAAGAAGTCCGTTATTTCAAATGTGTTTTGAAATAACAGTTGTGCTGTTAAGACTCACAGAACGCTATTTCGGGATAATGGACGTTATCCCGAAATAGCGTCGCTGTGTAGATGTACCCTAAGTTATACTAAGATTCTTTAGAGAGGAGAGAGTTTCAGAAGAAGCAGTCAGAGAAGGCTAATAATAGAAGCTGGCAGAGGATGTTCATCAGTTCTTGGCCCATTGAAGAGGCCTTAATCTATAGGTAGGCTTGGAAGGATTAGATTTTTGTCAGTAAATGTCAGTTTCATTATATACATAAAAACCAATGAAAAATATTTCCATTAATAATAATTGGACTATATGAAGAGATAAAACAAGAAAAATGCTGTTTGAGAACTTGTTCATTTGATTTAAGGACTTTCGCTTTCTATATTTTGACATATGATGTTGATAGTTTACATTTTAATAGGTACAAGGCTTTAACTTGATAGATCTCAATCTACTGTAGAATAATTATTGTCTGATTCCCCCCCCCCCCCACACACACACACCACCACCATTTTCCTGCAACTGTGAAAATTTAAATACTGAAAAATTAAAAAATGCTTAAAACCCATAATTTCAGGCAAACAGCAAAAATTAAAATTGATAAAAATGAAAAAGCTTACATATAAACATCAATAATATCCACTGAAATTATGCTTTAAAAAACTGAATTCTGCCCAGCCTATATCTAGGGGAAAAGAGTAGGTGGTATCAGCAAGAGAGCTAAGGGTGGGTGAAATGGGCCACTAGGCCAATAAAAAAAAAGCTAGGAGAGGTCAGAGGGGAGGTTTAGAGCAAGAAGAGAGAGGAGTGTAAGGGGAAGTGAGGGATGGAAAGCCTAGACCTGGAGGACAGAAAGCTATGACAGTGGCAACACAGAAAATCCTGGAGCAGGGAGCATTCTTGGAGTCGGAAACCTTTCATGCTCACTAGCAACTGTGTGCTGGGACAGATATTCTATAATTGTTGTGTGTGGCTGCTAGGGAACCTGCAGGTGTGACAGAACTACCCTGAGTTAATGAATATGAGGTGCTCAGTGCCCCATGCCAGTTCCAGAATCACTGCAATGAGATTCAGGCTGTTTCAGGACTCTTACAGACTATGTTTTGTTGGGAGAATGAGTTTGAGCTTCCAGCAGACCTGCCAAAGGCAGAGGACAGTAGTGATTCTTTCTTGTGGCCTTTGAAAAGCATTAAGGGGGGAGTGGACCACAGATAGTGGTGAGTGCCCTTTCCTGGGCAACTACTAGGACTTCTGTGAGTGGAATCCCAGACCCTATTCTCTATCCACAGCATGTTTCAAGCTCTTGGAGCCTGAATGAAGTCCATCCACTGCTCCAGTTTCAGGGTCCATTGGCACGTTCTCAGGGAGCAGATCTTTTATCCAGAACCCCACTCTTAGGGTGTGTCTAGACTACGGAGGTTTTTTTTAAAAAATGGTCTTTTTTTAAAAAAAAACTTCACCTGCATCTAGACTGCCTTCACAATCGTTCAAAATTAAATTGAAAGAATGCAGCTTTTTTTTCGAAATCGGTAAACCTACTTTTACCAGGAAGAACGCCTTTTTTCGAAAGAGCTCTTTTTTCAAAGGAGATTGCCTGGGTGCTCTCTTTCAAAAAAGTGGATCGCTTTTTCAAAACTCTTGTGGCTGTCTAGACGATCTCTTTTGAAAAAGTCTCTTTCGAAAGAAGCTTGTAGTCTAGACGTACCTCTAGTGTTAGAACCAACAGTTCAGTCACCCTAGCCCTTCTGAGCACAACAGTGACCCTTCAGACTAGGGATGTGAAAGTATAAACATGTACACAGTTAACTGATGAGCCTGGGCTCATTGGTTAATGTGCACAGTTACACACAGGCCTCCTTCCCACCGCTGCCTCTGATACAGCAGTGCAGGGGTGTGGGGCAGGGCGCAGTCAGCTTTTAAGCCTCCAGCAACAGTGTGCGCGGGAGGGGGAAACTGGTTCCCTGCACACATCAGCTCCCACAGAGCCACCCCCACATGTAAATGTGTAACCCGCTGAAGGTTTCACATTTTAAAAAAATGCATTTTAACATCCCTAGCGCACACGCAAGTAGGAATGTCAGTGGTTAACTGGTTAACCCTTACTGGGTGATGCTTAATGGTTACCTGTTAACCAGCAGCCCGGCTGGACTGGAGCAGCCCCCCGCCTACAGTGCAACACGGCAAGCCCCTGGCTTGAGCAGCCCCTGCCTGTGGTAGGCCCAGCCTGGCTGGAGCGGCCTGTGGCAGGGGGGCAGCTCTAGCCTAACTGGGCCAGCCCCCCCTCCCCATTTAACCAGTTAAACATAACATTTTACCAGTTAATTGATTAAACAGGATTTTATAGTCCTACTTACTAGACTACATTGCCCCTCACTATCTTGGGATATCATCAGTGTTCACATAGGCAGGCCCCAAGGTCTTCTGCCCCCTTCCTTACACTGCCCCTTCAGCAGCTTAGAATCACAGGGCTGGAAGAGACCTCAGGAGGTCATCAAGTCCAGCCCCCTGCCCCAAACAGGACCAACCCCAAATAAATCATCCCAGCCAGGGCTTTGTCAAGCCGAGACTTAACAAGCTTCACTCCTCTTAATCTGGTAATAGACCCCTGCTGATATCATCTGTTGTTTTTTTTTATCTCTTCCTGGTAATGTTCCATTACTTCCAAGCCCGCCTCCCTTCAGACAATAGGAGGACGTGCCTTCTCCTAGCTAGAGCATACCCATTATCCAAAGGTGTTTTACTTCTGAATGCTGCTCACTCATTGTCTCTAGCTTGGCAGAAACTTGGCACAATGCTGCTTATTCACAGTGGAGTCACATAGACACGCGCTTTCCAGGACACAGTAATTTCATGATGCATAGCAGTATTACCAACCAAAATGCTCAAAAACCATGATTCCAGCTCTTCAAAAATCATGAGCTGCAGAATGGGAAGTGACTGTCTGGGAAGGAGTATGGCAGAAAGGGATCTAGGGGTTATAGTGGACCACAAGTTGAATATGAGTCAGCAGTGTGATGCTGTTGCAAAGAAAGCAAACATGATTCTGGGATTCATTAACAGCTGTGTTGTGAGCAAGACACGAGAAGTCATTCTTCCGCTCTACTCTGCGCTGGTTAGGCCTCAATTGGAGTATTGTGTCCAGCTCTGGGCACCGCATTTCAACAAAGATGTGGAGAAATTGGAGAGGGTCCAGAGAAGAGCAACGAGAATGATTAAAGGTCTAGAGAACATGACCTATGAGGGAAGACTGAAGGAATTGGGTTTGTTTAGTTTAGAAAAGAGAAGATTGTGGGGGGACATGATAGCAGTTTTCAGATATCTAAAAGGGCGTCATAAGGAGGAGGGAGAAAACTTGTTCATCTTGGCCTCTGGGGATAGAACAAGAAGCAATGGGCTTAAACTGCAGCAAGGGAGGTTCAGGTTGGACATTAGGAAAAAGTTCTTAACTGTCAGGGTAGTCAGACACTGGAATAAATTGCCCAGGGAGGTTGTGGAATCTCCATCTGTGGAGATATTTAAGAGTAGGTTAGATAAATGTCTATCAGGGATGGTCTAGACAGTATTTGGTCCTGCCATGAGGGCAGAGGACTGGACTCGATGACCTCTCGAGGTCCCTTCCAGTCCTAGTATTCTATGATTCTATGATTCTATGAGATTGTCTTTAAAATAATGAGATTACATAAAAACAATAGATTTTATGTTCTTTTTATTTGCCTTTTGCTTTCTGAGCCTTCAGGATGCCCTAAGGTCACATGCGGAAGCTCTCTCCACAGCCATGAGGGCTAGAAACTTATTTTGTCTTTAGGGATGAAGGCTAAAATCATCACATAGCCATTTGACTCCAGAAGCTGGGACTTTAGGGAGAACAATAATTATCATGAGACTCATGACAAAATCATGAGCATTGGCAATGTTGCAATTTCATCAAACCATCTACAGTCTAGAAGTAGAACAGACAGGAGGGGAATTGATGCTCAGCGCCCCAGAAGATACAGGGAGATGATACAGCATGTGCATCCAGCACACATGCAAGTTACGAGTCAACCCTTTGCTGTTGGTAAAGGAAAAATGGCCTGGGGTAAAGGGAGTGTGGTTTATCATAATTGTTCATATTTGCTGTGAACCTGAACCTCCTTGCAAACCAGCCAGTACACCCTGTAGTTTGACCCAGTAGGGTTCATGGCTGCCCACCAGTAATGGCTTACATAGGAAACCAGTTATAATTGCAGCCTACCATAAAAGATAAAGAATAAGAACTGGACCTAGAAAGTAGGCAGCTCCCACACATATCACAGTCCAGACTCAGCTCTGTGATGGTCACTTTGCCCTGGTCTGCTGGCACAAAACAGCAGTGAACATTGTGGAACTGAACAGTGGAAGATTCCCTTTGTGCAAGAATCTTCTAGTTGTGAACAGCTGCAGTGGTAGCTTCCCTGTCGTCACCCCTCTCCCCCCCACTCAGATCTCAGCAAAAGTAGCCATGTCTAAGAGAAAATGACATGGCTCAGTCATCCCTTGCCCAGCCACCAGAAATGCTCATTGAGCAGCAAGCCATGAGGCTTCTCTAGTTTATTTGGAGGACCAACCTAACAGCCAGAAAGCTCAAGGATCAGGGGAGGGCATAAAGATGTCATAAAACCACTGATGCACCCTCCCCTTCTGCAACTCCTTCATCTTCAGCTATGTCAGAAATGGTTGACTTCTGCCTGGGACCTGGTCCTCAATTTAGTCCCTGGAAGTAGATAAGTGGTATTATATTGTTAGGAAGTGAAGGTTGTTGCACCACATCTACTTGTAAATAGAATTGCCCCAAGGTTTTCAAGCTCTTATATTTGACTCATGGTATGATTTCAATGACATGAGGCTTTTGTGATCTGTATTAAGTTAGTATGTAGGCAAACTTATATTTTGGTGCAGATTTAATACAGTACAATCATATATATTGAGTTTATCTTTGTAAATTAACACAACTCCCTGACTTCCAAAGTGCAATTTATTTACTCTGGACACACGCCTTTCCTTGGAAAGGAACCTCCATTTGTGCTAAAATGGCTGAAAAGCTAATAACAGTTTGTATTTAGTTCACCATGGGTTTCATTGACATGGCAGATTTACAGAGGTCATAGTCCCAGGTGGATGGATTTGCTCTTGAGCTAATTCTACTGTGTTTTATTCCCAGACATGATTTTTCCTACAGTATCCATGCTTTTCTGGCTCACAAACAACAAAGTCATTGATTATGGCCAAAGCAACACAAATTCTCCTCTCTGTTAATACTTATGTTCTTTTGTGAGCCTATTACAGTTTTTTAGGGAAGGGCTGTAGTGTTCTCTTAGTTTATATTTGTGATATTTTCCCTAGTTGAATAGTTGGAGGACAGTTTTGAACAAGGATACACACAAAACAGGAATCCCCAAGATGATATTTGAAATCTATATGTAAAAACACCATTTGTCAAATACAGGCCAGACACTGATTATGTAATTTGGATTGTTTTAGAGCTGAGCCCCCGGATTCTTTCCAGACTCCTTAAAGAATCCAGTTTTTAAAAAATCATGTGCAGTGTTAAAAAAATTGACTGTAAAGCCCTGAACTCTCCATTGGGAAAGCTATATTTCCTGTTTCCCATTTTTAGCCATTTTCAATTGGTTTGTTTGTTTGTTTACATGCTTTGAAATTAAAAGCTCTAAATTGTGGGACCTTCTAACTGCCAGTTCAAATGGAGGTGGTCTTTTTATAGGCACTGCACCTCAGAATGGCTGTTCATTGCGGTTGTGTACTGTGTGTTCACTATGTGTCCATTCTTTCGTCTGGCTACGGTACTATTTGTACTATAGTTTTAAGGGAAGCATGGTTTTATAAACTGTGTTTCCTCTGAGTCACTGAGGGTATGTCTACACTAGCTCGTTAGTTCGAGCTAGGTAGGCAAATGAGGGCAACTCGAACTAACGAGCTAGTGTAGACATACCCTTATAGCCATATATCTTCAGCACAAAACATTTTGTTTGCTTTTTTGGAAGAGGAGGAAAAGAATTAACAAAAGGTTAACAAAAGGTGTTTCAATGGGGTTACCATATTTGAACTTTCAAAAAAGAGGACACCTGGTGCCTGCTGGTGTTGCTGCGGTGGCAGCTGCTCCACTCGCACAGGAGGCTGGGCTCAAGAGCCAGCAAACTCGCCCCCGCACATGCCAACCTTGGGGTTCTGGCTGCCGCCTTGCTGCTGCCGGGGCTGCTACTGCTGCCCCCGCTGGCTCTCATGGTGCGAGGGGACGCCGCATGCCGGGCTCCACTTCCTCGCCGCACCACTCCGAGAAGCGCGGCAGTGCGGGCTCCAGCGGTGCCGCCAACCAGCTGGCAGCCCGAGCTGCTGCAGGGCCGGGGGAGAAACTGGGGGGCCAGAGAAGTTGCTGGCTGGGGCCCATCCTGGGGCATGAAGTTAAAGGCACCAATGGGAGAAGTGGCATGGCTAGAAAAGGAACCCAGGAATTCTGCTTCCCAGAATCCCTTCCTTTCCCCCGCCCGCCCCACCAAGCACCAGCTCCCACAGTCCTCACAGAACTGAGACTGGAACCCCCAAATCTAACCAACAGACCCATTGCCCACCTACAGGAAAGGAAAGAAGACAGAAGTTCTAACACCCAGTTCCCTGCCCTAGTCCAGTGCCCCTACCCTCCCCGAGAACCAGCCCCCACCAGCCCCCCTGCTTTAACCCAATGCCTCACCTCTCCCTCAGAGCCAGGCACCCTCCAGACCCCTGCTCTAACCCAATACCCCACCCCTCCCCCAGAGCCAGGCATCCCCACTCTAACCCAATGCCTTTCCCCTCCCACAGAGCCTGGGACATAACCTTGTGGGGCAGAGGGTAATGCGGT
Source organism: Rafetus swinhoei (assembly GCA_019425775.1). Taxonomy (NCBI): domain Eukaryota; kingdom Metazoa; phylum Chordata; order Testudines; family Trionychidae; genus Rafetus; species Rafetus swinhoei. Next base: position 43,396,949 of record CM033437.1, on the reverse strand, counting down.
GACTCCGTGGGAGAAGCCAATCCCCGCCCCCCACATTGGACCTGCCCTGGGTCTCACCAGAGCCGCCACCACTGCTGCAGCCACATGCTTTTCCTGCCAGGCGCTGGGGCACATGCACAAAGCGGCTTTTAACAGTCCAGGCGCATGACTCTGAATGTTGAATTTGACAGGCACATGCCCCACTCCCTCCCCAGTCCCCTTTGCAGGGCAAAATTCCGGACATTTTTAGCCATTTAAAAAACCCGGTCGGCCGGAGATTTAATAAGTGAAAAAGTGGACATATGGTAACCCTAGTTTCAGTCAGCATAAGGAAAGCAGCAGATCTGAAATAGAATATTTTACATTCACAAAAATCCAGAGGAGCGCTTCTCTCATTTAAGACATATCATGCTGCAGGTTTTTAAATCTATTTATTTTTATTAGTAAGTGAAAAGGTCACCAAACATTCAATAAATATTGCAGGAAATATGGCTGCAGTACTAGAGATAGGAACACAACTGAGCATATGCAGGCATTTAGGAAAGTTTATGTAACATTTCCTTTGCAAAATAAATACACCTAATTTCCAAAACATCACTAATAATGTCATCATTTGCAAACATTTCTTGGGAGTAATCTGCCAAAATTACTAAAACATACTCTTGATTTTTAGCAGACATTTTATACAGGTTCCTAATATAATATTTTGCCCCCTCTAGTATCTATAGTACAATTGTGCTTGAAGACCCCATTCAAGTAGTGTAGCTCCTAAATAGACAGTTTTTGCCCCAAACAGCTTACAATCTTAGGGCTAAATCCTAAAAAGATTTACAGATGTGTTTTCTTTTAACCCATGTGCTTAAAGATAAACATGTCTGGAAGCAGAAGTGCATTGAGCTTTTGTGCTAAGCCAGAACAAGGCGGGGGGGGAGAGGGGTTCCCACCTCTTCTACTTGCAGTCCTCCCTGCATTCCTGCCAGGGAAATGGGTCCAGGGCACTGGGGCTTTTCCTGCTCCACCCAGCACTTCTGTACCCTGACCCTGCTCCCCAGTAGGAGCACCAAGAAGCCCCATGCCCTGACTCCACTCCTCAGCTGGAATGCCGGGCAGTTGGGGCAATGGGGATGACCATTTTTCTGTCCCCACCCAGAGCCAGAGCCTTTGGGCACAGAAACTGTTGTCCTAGTAGATAATTTGCCACTGTCTGGAAATCTGCAGGCGTCGGGCCTTGGTTATGACAAGATGTAACAGGCAGATGTGAACAGAGGGTGGGTGTGAGAATAAGCAACTTTTTCATTGCAAGCAGCAGTCATAGCTTGCCACCTGATTTCATACATAATTGGTTCAATAGTTGCTACTCAACTTATTTTTGGTGACACAGGGATTTTATTTTTATCAAGCCTTAAAAATTAAGAAATTTTTTGTGTACTGGTTTGAGTTTTTGAATATGGCCATCTGTTTGCAAATTAGTGCTGATATCAAGAAAGCATCATTTCAGCTCCTCTTTAAGAATTCAATGAGCAGGAAATATCTTAACTAATGAAATTTTAATGTACACAAAACTCTGCAGTTAATGTATGTACAATTCTCTCTGTAGGGGATGATGGAAGCAATGATAGGTCTTGCAACAGATTGGGAAGTTATGTACCATATCATCCAAAAGTGACCCCCTCCATTCACCTAATGAGTATTGTTAGATGGTATCAAAGTTAGCCCTGTCCAATTGTCCATTACCAGAAGGACTTAGGGCTGGAAGGAAGGGTTTAGACCAGAAAATGTGCAAATTCAGCATCTCTGTGTAAGAATAAGGAAGTAGTATTTTTACCATATCCTGCCCATTAATAAATTAATGACTCTCGTATACCTGTTTTATACTTGTGATTCTACTGACTTGCAGTAATGAGGAGTCAGATGGGAGAAGTCCTGGGCACACACAGGCAATACATAAAATATGCTATTCCAGGAAATAGCATGTATAGTTGTTTAGATTTTCAAAGCAGTTCAGGAACCTTAGCTGCTCATCCTCTATTTGAAATTAAGGGGAAACTAACATCCTGAATATTATTAATGGACACATTGAGTTCTGTAGTATAATTCTTGTGATGTTGCAAGAGTTGTCACTGTGTCAGCTTCAAATGTGTACAAAAAGCAGAGTCTACTCTGGGTGCATTTGTGTGTCACATTCAGCAAGGGCTCAAGATTAATCTCTGAAGAAATACCTGTACTATTACCCTTCCACTTCAATTCCTCATCTCCCTGCTTTGTTACCCTTTTCAATGTAAGCATTGGGTGTCCTAGTAATACCACAGATAGATAGCAAGTGTCCCACTGGATAATGAGAGACATTAGTCCACAGCAAATGGTCTCAGAAAATGTATAAATTGTCATGTGTCAAAACGGTTTATTATTACTATTTTTTAAGACTAATGTGGGTGCCTAAAGGCTTTAACTAGGATGGGAACCATTTGTGCTAGGGGCAGTACAAACATAGTAAATGACACCCCTACCTCAAATAATTTTACAAATAACTCTTCTTCTGGACTCAAAGTTAAGTTACAGCGAGGCTACGTCTACATTGGCATGATCTTGCGCAAATACTCTTTAACACAAGAGTTCTTGTGTTAAAGTATGTGCGCAAGAGAGCGTCTACACTGGCATGTGCCTTTGCGTAAGAGATGTGCTTTTGCGCAAGAGCATCCATGCCAGTGTAGACGCTCTCTTGCGCAAGAACGCTCCGATGGCCATTTTAGCCATCGGGTTTTCTTGCGCAAGAAATTCATGTTGCCTGTCTACACTGGCCTCTTGCGCAAGAACAGTTGCGCAAGAGGGCTTATTCCTGAGCGGGAGCATCATAGTTCTTGCGCAAGAAGCACTGATTTCACACATTAGAACGTCAGTGTTCTTGCGCAAGAACTCCCTGCCAGTGTAGACAGACAGCATGTTTTTGCGCAAAAGCGGCCGCTTTGGCGCAAGATCGCGCCAATGTAGACACAGCCCTAGTGTCAACGAAAGGGTAAGTAACAAAAGAAAGAAGTATGGGGTTTAAGCATTTTGAATCATGTAGCATATAGTAAAACCGATGCAATAGCTGGCATGCCAGAAGTAGTTAAAAATAAAAACACAGTGGTACCAACTGACTCCAAAGTAGTGTTACATTTTTACATATTTACACAAACAAAACACCACTAAACAGTCACATGAACTTTCTTTATTTCATTTCCCACTAAACATTACCAAAGAACTCAGGCTCCTTTTCACTGTAGTAGGTGAAGGAGTACAAAAACAAGATAATGCACAGAAATAGGGCTAGAATGTGGGAATAGCGAGAAAGGAAAGGTGGCTATGAAGTAAACCCACTTCACCTTACTATTTAGCCATCAAGAGCTCGACTGTGCTCCAGAGGGGCAAGTTCATGTCCTCCCACTGGAAGGAAGTGTTAGGGAACAAATATGCTCTGAACAGTGTTCCTTCTCTAATTGTAATTTATGCTGCTCACCTTTTAGGAAATGTGATCGCCCACGTCGGGGACACATGAGCGTTGTTGGCAGCTAGATGCAAGCAGCTACAAATGGGAGCGAACCAGCTCTGCTGCCAGTACTGCAGGCAGGAGGAACCATGCGGCACGTGGTTAGCCAGTATGTACCCCATTCCCGACCCGGGGCTTCTGGTCCTGATTTTCCTAATTACACCCTAAGAACGCAGCTCTTTCGTATTATTTCCTCTCGGTTGGTGATGGGCAGGAAAATGGCCTTAACCTTGAAGCAGAAGCATCTGCTGTAGAATCAGCCCGATCCAGCTGCACAAGTGGTGCAGTCTCGTGTCTAGATGACAGCGACAGGCTATTTATAAACAGAGAGACACATCTTGCTATTTAACCATAGGAGAAAAACATGCTTCGAAGCACTTGGCAGCCGAAGGGGGCTGGCCTAGAACCTGACCCCTTTGCAAGGTGCGCGTGGGGCACAGCCCTTGATTGCAGATGTGGCGTGCGACCCTGGTGAGGCTTCACATTCACTCCCTCGCTCTCATCGTGACTCTAGAGACACAGCGTCACATTTGGCCTCTCCTGCGCTCGGAGTCGCGCCCGTTCACACAGGCAGGGGCTGCAGCGGGCACTGCTTGCCTGGCGCTCGGCCTGCCCAGCTGGACACCCCGGGCAGGCACAGGCAGGTGCAGGGTGCAGATCGGGCCTGGGTGCCGCTGGGCTCGGCCCCAGGGAACGCGGTGGGCACGGCGCGTGCAGTGCAGCCCGGCAGCGCGCGCCGTGCCACAGGGACACCTGCCGCTGCAGCGCCACTGCCCCCCCGCGGCTTGCCGCGGAGCACGCGGCGCGCCGAGCATGCGCAGTGACCACAGCCTGAGCCAAGCCGCGGCCCTTAGCCTCTGGTGGAGAGGGGGGCAGGGAAAGCGCGCCCGTGCGCTGCGTGGGCGGGGCCATCTGCCTGAGTGGGCGGGGCTGCTCGGGGGCGGGGCTAGCAGAGCGGGTGTCCGCGGCGCTCAGTAGCTCGCAGCCGCCCTGTGGATGGTGCAGCCGCCGCGCGGGACCTGGCGCTGCAGGGATGCGCCTGTGAGCGCCGCGGGAGCCCGGGCCAAGGAGCTTGATGGAAGCGATGTCCCCGCAACAGGACCACGTCGGGCAGGGGCGCTCGTCCTCTCTGAGCGGGGAGTGCAGAGCCTCCGCAGCCTCCGAGGGCAAGAAGGTGAGAGAACCCCACCCCGGCAGCGGAGGGACCCCTGAGACAGCGGAGAGCCCCTCGCCCACCCCAGGGCCTCTGGGCAGCGGAGGGCCCCCACCTCCCCCCGAGCCCCTGGGGCGCCTGGGCAGCGGAGAGCCCTGAAGGCAGCCCCACAGTCCCCCTCTTGAAAGTGCCCGTGTGCAGCCTGCGCCGCAGAGTGCTAGCCCCTCTGCCTCTCCCAGGCACCCACCCCAGTCTCGGCGCTGCGTTTGCAGCACGGCCCCGGACTCCCCCTTGTGTTGGCGCTGGCCGCGCTGCAGGGCTCTCTGGTTTGCCTGACCTGCTCTGTCCCCGGCTGAACAAGCCGTGTATTTAAAGTCATCCCTCAGAAGACCCACGAAGTCCAACCCACCCCACGCTGCGGCGTTACCTGGGGGCAAGGGAGGACGCTGCTTGTTTGGATCAGGGGGCATTTGTTTCCCCCGGCAGGAGTCGGCTCCCTGTCCTGGCTCTGCCTGTCATGATTGCCATTAAGTGTTTTCTCTAGTAATTTGTCATAACGATCGCTCTGTGCTAAGAGGTAAAAGCCACGGGTTTTTTTTCCCCAAAGGGACTGTTGACAAGAACGTGAGTGGTTGTGGCACAGACCAGAGACGTCCCTATATGTTAGGTGGTGACTAATAGAGAGAGTGCTATTTATTAGACCAACGCCGGATTGAGTCAGAATAGCTCCTTGTTCTTTAATTACTTTGTTCCTTGTCTTCCCGTTGTCCGGAGCCAGCTGGGGAGTCCTCTTTGGATGCTGCCAGACATGCTTTTAAATTGAAAGAAACAACAAAGAGGTTATGAGGAAGAAAAAAAGCCCACTCGTGTTCCCTCGGTTATAGAGGGAAAGGACGTCGCTTGAGCTCCAAAGACATGTGCAAAATCTCTTTTTACAGCTAGGGTTTGATTGTTGAACTCTGGCACTGTGTCAGTTTCCAGAGCTCTGTGGGTTTGGCCTGTCTTCTCAGTAGCCTCCTGCCCAGAGAATGCTTTGTGTTTTCCCCACTGTTTAGTGCTTAGGAAAAGGGTCATTGGAAGCCCTTTTTACTCAGTTTTAACACCTCAAAATAAGGCTCTTTCAGAGTGCCTCTTTCAAGTTGGCTCCCTAAAAATTGCCCTGGAAGAATCATGGTGTAAAGGGGAAGGAAGGGGACAAAGAATTCAAAGGCGCTTCACATTCATCCCTTTTTGGGTCTGGAGGGAGGAAGGGGAGTTCTTAGCAAAGAGCAGTTTGGATAGACATCTGTCAGGGAAGATCTAGATGGTGCTTGGTCCTGCCGTGAGGGCAGGGAACTGGACTTGATCTTTCAAGGTCCCTTTCAGTTCTAGTGTTTCCTTGCTAGATAATGCTGGATGCTGAGTTTTTATTTTGATATACAGCCAATTAAGTTGTGTCTGACATATTCTTCCCAGAGTGTTTTCTGTTTCTTTTTAGCTCAGCATATCTTCCATTATATTTCCATCTGAAGCTCATTGAGAGAACCCAGTTTTTATAGGAATCTCTTCTTGCTTACAGAGTTATCATTAAAATGTCATTAAATCCATGCAAATACTTTTTCCTTAGAGAATTTCACATAATACTGCCAGATTGGTTATAATGCCTGGCTGGGTTGGGATGCCCTTCGTAAATCTTTCTAGCCCTGATTATATCAGGTTCGAGGGGAGTGAAACATCTTTACTATATGACATGCTTGTATTCAGTCTTGTGCTTAGACATGAAACTTTATTGGCCACAAGGAGCAGTGTGTAGCTGCAGTGAAACTACAAATCGTAGTCTCTCCATAATGGTGGTCCACCTGAAGAAACAATCCTTATGGCCAGAAAGCTTGTCTGTTGTAGAAGTAATAAAAAGTCTTGTATTATGTATCTATACAACAATGAATTCAACCAGACTGAACGCATATGCTGCAGTATTGTAAACCCAGCCACTCTTCTGACCTAGTTCAATGGCAGCAAATGAAAATGTATAGATAAAACAATCACCTAGAATATTTTTGGCTAAGATCAAATGTAATACCAGTGAAATATCTGAAATATACTGTTATGGAATATCTGCTACACCCCTTAAATTGGAACTATATTCTGCCTTTGGTGTTCTGGCTGTTGATCTAATAGACGCTTTCCATGTCTAAATACTGTGCTCTAAAATGTGGCCCCAGAGGTAACGTTTTTTAAATTGTTCCTTCCCTGTTTTTTTTAATGTAGTCTTTGTGCATATTGTACCTTGCAACCTGTGAAAGCCAAAATGCCCTCTAAAATGAAAGGGAAACAAGAACAATACAATGATAGGAAGCTTCAGATGCTGTGAGATTCAAAATATTTTACTACAGCCTCCTATGTGCAATTCAGCATTTTGGCTGTAAATAATATATAATAATAAAGATTGCATTGTTATTGGTGACACTTTCCAAACACTGTAGGACAGCCCTTGCTCCATGGAGTTAAATTCTGCTCAGCATCTAGCCAGTGCTGAGAAGGGGCAAGCATGCCGGTTAGTATACCTGTTTCCCACAGATCCAGATTGTGCCTCCACTAGATGGAATCCTAAGTGAAAAGAAGCAGCTTGTGCCTCTGGGTTGTAAGTGCTGCAGATGGCATGTTCCATGCTAGCTGGTGTTAGGTTTGGTCACACTCTCAACTCTGTATATTGGCCTTTGAGTTGATGATGTGTTGGCTGTGGGTAGAGCCCTGCAAATCCACTTTATAACCATAAATGTGGATGCAGATATCTGTGGCTCATTTTTTATACTGATGTGGATATAGATACAAACTTTACATCTAGAGCCCTGCAAATTTGCAGATATCTGGTTTATATCTTCAGGTATCCGCATCCATGGATGTTGATGTGGATATCCATGGCTACTTATTTTTTTTGCAGATACAGATACATGAGGGGGCTACGCTAGCATAATCCCCCTCTCTGGCCACTTTTGCTTTGCTGAGAGAGCCTATTGATGCTGATGATGTGATGACATTCTGTCACCTGGCAGGAACATTCTGTCATCTGTCAGGAAAATTTTATATATGAGGGAGAGAGAAAGAAAGAAAGATATTTGTATCCGTGCAGGACTCTAGTTATGGGTCCATGTCAGTACACTTTAAGTACAGCTTGAACCTCTCTAGTCTGGCACTCTCTGGTCCAACAACATCTGTGGTCCAGCACGATTTTTGTTAGCCAAATGGCCACTTACCATGGGTGTAGCCAAGTTCCCTGCAGTCTTGTAAAGTTTGTTTATAGTCACCAGTCCTAGCTCCCAATGATTTTTGCTGTTAATTTACCCCTAAATGTCTTCTAAGAGCCCAATAAGCAGTGGAAATGTTGGGAAGGCTGCTAGACAATATTTACCTCCTGTGGTCCAGCAAATTCTCTGGTTTGACACCAGTCAGGTCCCAAGGTTGTCGGACTTAGAGAGGTTCAACCTGGACTGCACTGAAAACCTGTCCTGGTGCTGCATGAGTGAGGAAGAGGCTTGCTGTGATTCCAGCTAGCTCTAGTTTTGCATGGAATAGAATCTCAAATGCGGTATCATTACTTCTTGGATACTACAGTGATGGGTTCTGTGTAATTAACTATATATCTATGGTATTTATCTTACAATGTGAGTAAAACAGAAGAAAGGATGAAATAATCCCTGTTATAGTAGAAGATAAACTCTCTTGGGTGTTGGCTATGTATGAAATAGGGGAGAGCAAGTTGGTAATAGATCACTACAGAGACTGGTGACACTCAGAGATCAAAACAGTGTTAATGCAAACAGAGAGATTAATGCAAATATGATATTTAAGATGTTAAAATGGGTTTAATCTTCTGATGTGAACCCTCTCAAAATAAGAAACTATCAGTATCCACTAAATTGTTTATTCTTCTTATCATGACTTTATTTTACTCAATGAGGCTGAATTAAGCTTACTTAGCAGAAATAATTGCATTCTTTTGTGTTTGTCAGAACTCTAATTTATTTGAAGTCATGAGTTCACATGTAGCTGTCAAAACAAAGAGAAAAAGCGTTTGATCTCTATTAAATGACAGGGCTTTAAGGTGGAAGCAGTCTGCATTTTGCTCCCTTGCTTTACCATCTACTGGTGTGTGACTTTGAGCAAATGGCAGAACTTCTGCATGCCTCATCTTCTCTTGACGCAAAGTGAATATGTCTCCAATCAATGTTTGAAACATTTGAAATACTTTGTGTTTCTACATTTGACATAGAAGTTCAGAGTATTGTTGTTATGCTTGTGAAAAATGGTAATCAATATCAAAGGTTCTATGCCAGTTTACACCAGTTTAGGGCTAGTTTACACATGGCTTTTGTGCCAATTTGAGAATATTTGTTTAGAAATCAATATAGTTACATTGATTGTAATTGTTGTGAGTGAAGTTACAGCAGTTTACTGTGCTAAGGAAGGAAGAATTCAGAAGATGCAAAAACTTGTACTTAATTATAGTTCAACTAGGGAGCGATATTAGAATAAGCATGGGCAACTATAATCCCCTTTTCTCTGCCTCTTTATCCTCCTCTAAAAATAGCCAAATACATTTTGTTGTTTTCTCTATATACCTACCAATACCCTGATCGGTTTGCTTGTATATTATAACCCTTTCCCATGCCCTTATATTCATTTATTTATTTTGGGATGCAAGCTCTTTGGGGCAGGGATTATATTTTCTCAAAAATCTGTATCATGCCTAGCACAAGGGGGTCAGATTTGGGGCCTTTCTGTTCTACTATAATAATATTACAGCTAATTATAACTGGAGTCTTGGCTGCCGAGGGATACCTCTCGTACTATATTGTTATCCCTCTAGAGGGAAATTACTGAATATGTTTGCAAGGTGATATGAGCAATTTTAAGTCAAATGAGGACTGAAAATAGAATCATAGAACACTAGAACTGGAAGGGACCTCGAGAGGTCATCAATCCAGTCCCCTGCCCTCACGGCAGGACCAAGCACTGTCTAGATCATCCCTGACAGGTGTCTGTCTAACCTGCTCTTAAATATCTCCAGTGATGGAGATTCCACAGCCCTCCTAAGCAATTTATTCCAGTGTTTAACCATCCTGACAGTTAGGAACTTTTTCCTGATGCCCAACCTAAACCTCCCTTGCTGCAGTTTAAGCCCATTGCTTCTTGTCCTATCCTCAGAAGTCAAGGAGAACAATTTTTTTCCCTCCTCCTTGTAACACCCTTTTAGATACTTGAAAACTGCTATCATGTCCCCTCTGACTTCTCTTTTCTAAACTAAACAAGCCCAGTTCTTTCAGTCTTCCCTCATAGGTCATGTTTTTTAGGCCTTTAATCATTTTTCTTGCTCTTCTCTGGACCTTCTCCAATTTCTCCACATTTTTCTTGAAATGTGGTCCCCAGAACTGGACACAATACTCCAACTGAGGCCTAATCAGTGCAGAGTAGAGTGGAAGAATGACTCCTCGTTTCTTTCTCAAAATACTCCTATGAATGCATCCCAGAATCAGGTTTGCTTTTTTTGCAACAGTGTCACTCTGTTGACTCATGTTTAACTTGTCCACTTTGACCCATAAATCCCTTTCAGCAGTACTCCCTTCCTAGACAATCACTTCCCATTCTGTATGTGTGAAACTGGTTGTTCCTTCTTAAGTGGAGTACTTTGCATTTGTCCTTATTAAACTTCATCCTGTTTACCTCAGACTATTTCTCTAGTTTGTCCAACATTTTGAATTTTGACCCTACCCTCCAAAGCACTTGCAACCCTTCCCAGCTTTGTATTATCTGCGAACTTAATAATCGTACTCTCTATGCTGTCATCTAAATCCTTGATGAAGATATTGAACAGAACCGGCCCCAAAACAGACCCTTGTGGAACCTCACTTGTTAGCCCTTCAAGCATGATTGTGAACCATTAATAACTACACTCTGAGAATGGTTCTCGAGGCAGTCATGCACCCACCTTATTGTAGCCCCATCTAAGTTATATTTCCCTAGTTTATTGATAAGGTCATGCGAGACTGTATCAAATGCCTTACTGAAGTCTAAGTATACCACGTCATCACATAGCATGAAGTTAAGATTAACTAAATCATTAATGCACTTGCTTCTTAGGAATAAACTAGTTATATGGTATGTATTGATCTGTGATAACTTTACCTCAGTGCCCAGCAATGCTACCTTAGTCAAGAATCCAGGATTAATTATTCTTTTTTAAGGTGGCCATCTATGGGAAAAGTAGAATGTTATGTTTCTGGAGAATTAAATGATGTCCCAGTTTCTGAGTTTCCTGACTTTGTTTTTTTCACTCCAAGGTAGTAGAAGCCCTCAATAATTACAGCTTAGCACTTACCTTAGTGCCCAATACCTAGGAATTGTATACATCACATCTTGTATTGACTCTGTGTTGCTTGCAGTACCTAGGTACAAGGGGAATTAGTCAAGGAAGCAGCAGCAGCCTAAACACAAATTTGATTTTTTATATTCGTTTAATGTTATTAGAATCCTTAATCAGTGCCTCAGGCGTGTATCTAGCAGATTCCAGTGTACAATCTGTACTTGCAGGTAAGTGCTCATGTATGCTCTGGTAGTATTGTGACTCTTTTGTCTCCACTTCTCTGGAGACAGGATAGCTGCATATTTGCATTCTGTAGCCTGACATAATGTAACCAGAGGCAGAGATGCCTTGGAATCTAGCTATGATCTGCTCCATCTGTGTCAGCACATCAGGAAAGTGAATGCACTGAGCACAGTGAGAAAAAATGTCAAAGCCCCGAGGGAGGTGACTGGTGACATATGCTTAGTGGATGCCTGTTATATCTCCTCAGATCCTTGAACCCTTTCAGAAAACCTCCAGAAAGTAAAGTTTCTTAGTGAAAGAGTGTGAGACTTCCCCATATCTTTTCAAATAATGGGAAGAAACAAGGCTTTAAGATGAATGTAAGTGGATGGGAATCACAGCTTTCACTCCTGCCTGCATTTTGCTAGTTCCTCAAATGGGATTTCTGCCACATCAATACTTCCCCCATAGCTTCTTGAAATAGGCAAGAAATATGAAGCTTATCAGTTTTAAACTGCCACTAGGAAAGCCCTGCACTACAGGAGCATGGAAACAACTGTACCAAGTGTTCATCCTTCTCTTGCTGTATTTGTATCTACACGCTCTTGCCTGTAGTGGAATACCTGAAATAAAGTAGGTGGGGACGATAGCAATGAAGTGCTGGAGCACTGCTGGCGGACTTCAGGGTTTAGAATTCCATTTTCCCTACAACCCCTTATTACAGTTTTTGTAATATTCCTCCCTCCCACCAATATTTAAACAGTATAATAGGTGAGATCTCCCCTGTCAGATTTACATTAAAGCTGTAAGTTTCTAATGTAGGATAGTAGTATGATTGTAATATCACATCTCTTCTTACTCATAATTTCTCTCACTGATCTTCTGTTTCTCTACCTCTATTTTGCTTTTAGTCTATGTCTTTACTGTGCACTTTGCCATCTTTTCATCCTCTTGTGTTGATGTCTCTTTCCTTTTGTGCCTCTGTAATTGTTTTTCTCTGAAGTGGGTTTTACCCATAAAAGCTCATGATATATATATATATATATATATATATACAGGGCTCGACAAATAATGTAATCTACTCGCCCGTGGCGAGTAGATTACGACCCGGAAGAGCTGGCGCAGAGAGATCTGCGCATGCGCAGAACGGCGTGAAACCGCGCGGCTGGCAAGCAGGGCTTGCCGCCGCTTGGCGAGCCCTGTGTGTGTGTGTGTGTGTGTGTGTATAGTTAGTTAGTCTCTAAGGTGCCACAGGACTACTTTTTTTTTTTTTCCCTCTCTCTTTAGTTATCCCTCATAAATTGTTTTTATTTTTGGAAAAGTCCTTGTAAATATGTTTGCCAGTATAAACAGTCAGTAGTTTGCTAAATATTCACTTTATGGTAGATGAGTCCTGAGATTGTGAACTCCATGAATTTACAGAATGTAAATGTCAAATATACATTCTCTACAAGATAAACCTTAAAACACTTGAACTGTCAATCAGAATCATTCTGATAAAAAAGGGTCAAGAACAGGTTAGACAGTTATAAGGAGCCCTGTGATCCTAATGGAGAAACGGTGAACTTCTGGAGGTTTAATTTATTTATATTCAATGTGTTCTATATGACTTTGACAAATATTGGATTAAGGTGTGCAGAAAACAGAAATAAACAACATAAATGATTTATTACCTACTAAACTATAAAAAGCCTAGTGTTACCTGGGCAGTCTAGCTGTGGAATATTCTCTAAGTACTGATGCACAAGAAGATCTTGAAAGATAAATTGCTGGCCCACCAGCAATGTTTTGGAACTTTTATTTTTGTCTTAGTAAAATGATTATTTGTAAACCTTGGTACAGGCTTCCTTAATAGTCTGTAAATATGAGTACAATACAAAATAACTAAACCAGAAAGCATGTGTGCTTCATATTCTTGTTGTTGCTTCATACCTCAAGAGAACAGAGTCTGCATGAATGAAATCATTAACTGTTCTTATTGACTTGAGATTTTATAGAATGAGCTTTGTTTAAAGCAAGTTTCCTTTTCATTAAAAGAAAAGCAAAAAGTAATTAAGGGTCCAGAGACACCACCCCAAAGAGCAAAGTCTTCTGCTTGCAAAACAGGTATGGCAATGATAGTGTGGGTAGCTAATCACTGTGCTTCAATCCTGATCCACTTTTAGAGATGGAGAGATTAAGTTCCCAGACACATACACTCTCTAGAGGCAAAAGGATTATAACAGTAGGGATGTCTGCCTTTTACAGAGGTGGTGTTTGTGTTGTGGTCACCTGTCAGTTAGGATAGATTGAGATCTTCATCCATTTCACATAGATCACCAAATCCTCATCAGATGGTACGATTTTTCTTCTGGGTTCAAACCATTGGCTTAGAGGCCAAAGGTTCCATATTTCATCATCAAGCTTGCAAGCCATTCTTTCCCATCTCTCCCCAAAAAGCAAGTGTCTGCTCAAAAAAATCTGACATTCTTGCATTGCGTGTTACTGGGATATATCAGCTACATTCATTCTGTGAACATGCATACATTCTATGAATTTGATTGTTTTAATTTTGTCATTGATTTCAATGGGAGCTGGACCAGATCTTTGATCTCTTTAGTTCACAACAAGATTCGTGTATTAATCTACATATGGTATCAATTGCTCTTAGCTTATTTGAGCAATGAGAGAAAACACATTCTAAGAGGATTACAAAAGAAGTAAATCAAAACTTAGTTGCAAGTTGAGGGTCAGAGGTCTGTGAATGTAGAACAAACAGACAATCAGGGCCTTAAATAGCTCATAGTATCAGTATTATGTGAGGCTGGAGGGTGATATATAAAAATATTACATAAATCAAAATGGTAGAGCTATCAAATAGCTGAATTATCATTGTGCTAACCTGGAAAAGAATGATCAGACACCTATTTTGCCGCTCTAGATACTCATAAAATACTGTACCATTTACATCTGGTATCTTAATTATTTTTCCCCACAAAAGAAATATGTACAATTAATTTCTTTGTGTGTTCTCTACTCAATAAGTGCTCTGCGGATTTCTTTCCAGGCTTACTAAAGGAGCACTCAAAGATGATAGTCATTGCAGAGAAACTAAACGAATTCTTTACTTCAATCTTCATGGCTGAGTTTATTAGAGAGATTCCCAAACCTGAGCTATTCTTCTTAGGTGACAAATCTGAGGAACTGTCCCAGATTGAGGTGTCATTAGAGGAGGTTTTGGAACAAACTGATGAACTTAACAGTAACAAGTCATCAGGACCAGATGGTATTCACCCAAGAGTTCTGAAAGAACTCAAATGTGAAATTGAGGAACTATTAACTATGATTTGTAACCTATCCTTTAAATCAGCTTCTGTACCTAAGGACTGGAAGATAACTAACATGATGCCAATATTTAAAAAGGGCTCTAGAGGTGATCCTGGCAATTACAGACTAGTAAGTCTAAAGTCAGTACCAGACAAATTAGTTGAAACTGTAGTAAAGAATAAAATTGTGAGATATATAGATGAACATAATTTGTTGTGAAAGTCAACATGGTTTCTGTAAAGGGAAATCATGCCTTATTAATCTACTAGAGTTCTTTGAGGGGGTCAACAAACATGTAGACAAGGTTGGATCCAGTGGATAAAGTGTACTTAGATTTCCAGAAAGCCTTTGACAAGTTTCCTCACCAAAGGCTCTTAAGTAAAGTAAGTTGTCATGGGATAAGAGGGAAGGTCCTCTCATGGATTGATAACTGGGTAAAAGACAGGAAACAAAGGGAAGGAATAAATAGTCAGAATGGAGAGAGGTAACTAGTGGTGTCCCCCCAGGGTCTGTCCTAGGACCAATTCTATTCAACTCATTTATAAATGGTCTTGAGAGAGGGGTAAACAGTGAGGTGGCAAAATTTGCAGATGATACTAAACTGCTCAAGATAATTAAGACCAAAGCAGACTTTGAAGAGCTTCAAAAAGATCTTAAAAAAAAAAAAAAAAAAAAAGAGAGAGAGAGAGATTGGCATTGGAAAAGATTCAGAAAAGGTCAACAAAATGATTAGGGGTTTGGAATGGGTTCCATATGAAGAGAGATTAAAAAGACTCGGAGTTTTCTGTTTAGAAAAGAGGAGACTAAGGGGGGATATGATAGAGGTCTATATAATCATGACTGGTGTGAAGAAAGTGAATAAGGAAAAGTTATTTACTTGTTCCCATAACTTAAGAACTAGGGGTCACCAAATGAAATTAATAGGTAGCAGGTTTAAAACAAATAAAAGGAAGTTTCTCTTCATGCAGCGCACAACCTGTGGAACTCCTTGCCAGAAGATGTTGTGAAGACTAGGACTTTAACAGGGTTCCAAAAAAAGAGCTAGATAAATTCATGGAGGTTAGGTCAATCCCATGGAGGAAGTTAGGAGGTTAGGCTCAATCCCATGATTCCAGAAGCTGGGGCTTTAAGAAAACCACCAAATATCATGGTGCTGATGATAAAACTATTAAAGTTGGCAGAACTGAAAATGCCTGTAAAGACAGTACTTAGTCTTTAGGAGTTATTGGGTAAAATCTATTACCTGTGTTCTGCAGGAGGTTAGACTGGGTAATTGTGACGGTCCCTTCTGGCCTTAAAGTCTCCTAGTCTATGAGATTTGATTGTAATCAGACAGTGCTAAATCCATTCGCACTAGTTCTTAACTCTTAGGATGCCAGTCTATTAAACCCTTACCTGCATAACTTCAAATCAGATAGAAGAATTCTAAGTTTATCCCAGGTCTAGATTATCAAAACAGATGGGATTTTTTTATTTTTAGAACTGGATTAGAAATCAAGCTTATCATGGATATTCAACTCCTGTTGCACAACAAAGCTTTAGTACCAGCACAGTTTATCAGACAACTACATTATAATCAAACAAGCGTGCACTACATGACTAGAAAAATCATCACAGCTACAAATGCATTGCTATGATTACTGATCAACGCCTACCTGCTTGGCTGAAGAAAGGATACCATGGGGTACATCATAGTTTTTCCTGTCACTGAAGAATGTACTATGAACCTGCCCTAACAAGTTTTGTGCTATATTAAGAATACAGCTTGGCAGAAAAATCAATAGTCCTATAAAATGTTTAATAGTCTCAGTGGTTATTGTTAGCATAAAGGAGGAAAATTCTGGCTCATGGCTGAAAACAGTCATGAGATGAATTTTAAGAGTTTTATTTTTGTTTGCCATAAGTGGTCACCAATCCTGAGATCTGGAACAAAGTTAAAGGAAGATTCTAATGCTGCATATTTTTATATCATCGCTTGTAAGGACAGACACATGTCTTAGAAGTTAGAGTTTGAGTGCATGCCTCTTGACCTTCAGTGCATGACACAGGCAATCCAAGTATGTGACAACCAACCAAAATATGGAAACAGTTGGGTTTTGCTGCGTAGAAGTGATAGTGATTTTGTTTGTTATAGAATCTGTATGTAAAAATACTTCCTCACCAGGTGAATTAAATACAGCAGTTTTTTTTTTTTTAAAAGAAAACTGGAAAGACAAATTCTACCATTCCTTCAGAACTAGGGAGGATCCTGGTTGCACATTAGCAGAGTTGGAACCCCATCGCCATTTGGATCATCAGCACAGATGTCCTATTAGTTGAGTTAAAAAGTAACTTATCTTTTCTGAGGGGGATGTTGCAGTTTCTTGCCAGCTAATATCTAGACAGCAGTTGAATGTTAGAGAGATCAGGAAATCTAGAGGTTTTTCCCCTGCCTGTTTGAAGGGAATGATAGTGGTTACAACAGTGGTCTGTTTGAAAATCAATGAAACATGTACTCCTAATCCTTTGGGTGCTTTTGAAAAATAATAAAATAATCTTATTTATTTGCTTCACACTTTATTGTAGTACTCAGCTTCACTTGAAAATAGAAAAATATTTTTCTATTTTCCTTTTCCTCCCAACTTTCCCATCCTTTGTCTTTATATCTTCTTACTCTTTCTCCTTGCATATTCCTTTCTTGCAGTAATACCCAATTTTTTCAGTGCCACTCACTTTCCCCTCTGTCCATTAATCAGCAGTTAACACAAAGTATCAGCATTAACTATTTATCAGTCTTTAGAGAGAGCACTCCAATTACATTTGGCTCTTGTCTTCCATAATCTGTGTATACATTCAGTTAGTGTTTAAAATCTCACCTGGTTCACTTTGTTTTTCATTCCAATTAGAAGATGAAGAGCCTGGCTCAAAGACGACAGTCTGCACCATCTCTGGTCCTCAGCAAAGCACTTAACAAGTCCAGAACCATCACCAGGTGAGTTGATGCATTCTGCTGATTGCACTTTTTCCAGTTCCTGAGCCCAAATATTAAGATGGTTTTTGACGAGCGATTATCCATACCGGGCTAAATTATGTCTTCAGGCAGAGCCATATTAAGGAGTGGGAAGAGGTGCCCTCCACTGTTTGCAATGTTGGCATATCTACTGTAAGGCATAATGCATCCAGAGATGCAAGGTGGCTCTTGCTACATTGCTACATCTTTTTAAAGGTATTTTCAGTTCTTCTCTTTAGCACAGTCATCCTGATGCTGGCTGATTTGCAAAGGGGGCAAGCGTAGCTGCTCTCCAGGCCCACCCAGGCCTGCCTCATATCAGCTCCATCAGGCAGCTTTAGTCAACCCCATTCCTTTTGCACTGGAAACCAAATCTTGGCTGTTTGCTCTGGTGGTGAGATGGGCAGGGAAGGAGGGTGGACGATTCCCTCTTTCATTCTCTCCCCCCGCCCCCCTCCAGTCAGAGCAGTCGTTACGATGTATGGGGCCTTACCCAGTACTATTAAACTGGTGCCCCTATGCCCAATGGCAGCTGGGGAAGGGCGATTTCTTTAGAGATGCAAATATAAAATCTTCAGCAACTCAATAATGAAATATTTTAAAGCAAAATCTAAACTAAGGTCCTATAGACTAAAACAGTAAATTCAGAAACTGGTAATATATACCTGGGGTTGGCAAATACCTGTTAAATGGCTTCATTACCACTTAATGGCTCTTTCACGGATTCAGTATGCCACTAATAGCTCTGGCAGGCTTTTTCACTTTTAAGTTAACTAGATCCTCTCCAGAGGAAGCAACTACCGAACAGGTATAAGAAGAGGCAGGTAGGTGGTCATTAAGACCCAGTGGTGCCCCCAAATTTTCAGATGCCTATGCAGCTAGTATTCTAGATATGGGTAAAGACAGCACTGCTCCAAGTACCCCTATGCAGTACTAAGTATAATTCAGCACATGTTGTTGTTTAAACTAATTTCTGCAATACGCTATTGTATATAACACTTCTCTTGTGCTATGTTGGCATCTTGTTAAAATTCAGTAGACTTTAAACTTGTAAAGTGCCAATGTTTATGAGCTAATGAACTGTCAAAAAGAATGTTATTACTTCAAAGAACGAGAACCTTAGTGAGAAGCATAATTGAGGAAAACTGAAAGCACAACTGTGCAAAGAATCACTTTCTCCCACACTGTGCCGTGGAACTTAGGGAATTAATGTGTAGGCCTTGGAAATTTTGCTGTTTAATCTACTTAATACCTGCATCCATAGTTGTTGTCCAGTGGAATTTGTGATGGGGTTTACCAGCCCCACACTGGGGAAACCAGGCTTAACCAAGTTCACCTGGCTGAGGAAGTCCTGCACCTGCAGACCTGCTGGGCATGCCTGTTCTACAGCCCAGGTATAAAGACTTGGAGAGAGACTCAGTCTGGGCTAGCTGTTGAGAAGGAAGAAAGATAGTGCCAGAGCTCCTGGAGGTGAACCACAACTGGAAACAGACTTGAAGACCAGTCAGTGAGACACCAGAGATACTGCTGAGGATCTGGAGGAAGGACCCTGGAAGGAGTCTGGTGGAGACTGGTAGAAAGTAGCTCAGGGCAGGAGATTGTATCTTAAGAAGTTCAGCATGTCGTAATGGGATTCCCTGCTGAGTGAGCAGTGAGCCATGCCACTACTAATAGGATCCTGAGCTAGCACCTGGTAGAGTAGGGAGGGCCTGGGTCTCCCTCCCCCCTCCTCAATCCCCAACCCGTGGGGCCTGCACCCACTGCTACTGACTTTGATTGCTAGCCTGCACTGTTCTAGTGAGAGGAGCATTTGTTATTGACTTTGGCGGCTAGGCCGCTCTGCCACAACGTGGGGCACTTGTTATTAACTCCAGCCACTGGGCCCCACAGCCCTAGCAAGAGGGCCATGGGTTCAGACCAGCCATTGAGTTCTGACACGCACAGGTTGGGGCGTGATTTCAGGAACCCCAGATACTCAACAGCTCCCTAGAGACAAGTGCACTACCCTGGAACAGAATTCCAGACTTGAAAAAATCTGAAAGGAATTCTGAGAAAATATCAGAGTTGCTAAAAAGTACTAGAAGCTCCTGCAGGTCTTTTTATTTGTATTGAATCAAAAGGAGAAACAGAGAACAAAACTCTCTAAATGGTGTTTATGCTACTTTGTGCAGTCTAGTGGTTGAATTCAGGATTATGAACTAAAGTGTTTTAATCCTGTCTCTGACACTTCCTCTGTGACCATGAGCAAGTCTCTTATTTGCTCTGCTTTAGTTTTCAAGTTACTTACCTTCCTCATTAAGGCATTAGTTATGACTTTAATGCTGTGGTAACTTATTTACTATTTCCTCACCATCTTAGCAACTACCATAATATTTGCGATTTCACAGCACACTTTTTTATGCAGAATTGAATTTCTCAAAGGAGGGAGGGGTGTGCTTTTTCATATATACTGGGAGTGGTGGCATCTTAAAGGTGTGATTGGACACATAAGGATAGGCACCCACAATTCTTAGTCTTCAGAGTTTTCCTCAGCTTATTGTCATCATCTAGCTCAGCATCTGTCTGTCCCTGCAATGGCCAGGTGGAGCGCCACCATCCATGGTGTGCCCCACAGGGCTAGAGCAGTTCCCTGTTCACATCCCTAATCTGCAGTTGCTGAGTCTCATCTCCTTGGAAGGGATAAACTAATATCTGTATGCTGCTTTCAATATGTAGAGAGCTATATAACAGTTAAGTATTCTATCCCGCTATTCTAATACCATGGGTATCATCCCCCCTAAAGATCAATTAAGAGCCATTTCTACCAACAGAGTGTTAACATTTTAGTTTCCTGTTCCGTTGAATTCACTGAGAGAACTTGCCATTACAAGTGTAATAGAAGCAGGCTTGTGTCCTTAGAAAAGAACATAAGGTGACCCTTAGGAACATAAGGTAACCCTTTGGATCATCCAGCATTCTCATTTTTCACTGAGCCAATACATTCTACCTTAGCCTATACAGTTTTCCTCTTCTGTTGCATAAATTGCATTCCTCTTTATCAATAAACTGAATGAGTTTGAATTTCCTGCTCTGCTTGGTGTGTAAATGTTTAACTCTTATGAAATATTCTCTTTTTAAGAGAGCTGAAGAACAATGAAACAACTGTGTTTTGTAAGCTCCAAATATTTTCTCTAAGTTATTTTAGCTCTTAGTTCCTTTTGTTGTAAGCAAAATACCTTATTTTCCTGGCAGTGATTCCCAGTGCCAGTACTCCAATACACTGACTTGTTAATGGCTGATTAATGTCTTATACTCAGACTCAAGATCCCATGCAATGTTAGAATACATCTATAAGGTATTTTATATGAATTGTCTCACCTAAAAAACTCGTTCACTCTCCATATTTGTTGGAATTAATGAGCAAGTGCAAATATCTTATAAGAACAGGAAATACATAGAAACATTAGTCAGTTTATATTTCAATATCAGTTTATATATCTCAAGTGTCCTTAGACTACATATGGCACGACTTAATAAAATGCAAGTGCAGGGAATATTTGCCTTCCAGCACTGCAAAGGTTATTCACAATATTTTTTTCTTAAACTATTCTGATGTCTGTAGATGGTAATCAGTGTTCCCTCTAAGCTGCGGGCAGCACAGCTTCACAGGTGATTAATCATCCTCACCCAGTTAGAGGCTCAGGGCTTGGTGCATGGAGCTCACTGACTGAGCAGAGCTGATTAATCACCTATGAAGCTGTGCTGCCACGCAGCTTAGAGGGAACATTGGTGGTAATTGCAAGAAATTTGAAGTATAGAAGAGTCTGACATGATTATATGATGGTTGCTATAGTATTGTGATCTATAATTGCGTGGCTGTCTACCCTAGATTTACACCGGTGTAACTTATTGATACCAATGGAATTACTCCAGATTTACACAAGGATAGTAGTAGAATATGGCTCATTGCTTCCAAAGGATGAAAATATTCAGAATGTTCTTTCCCTCCAATTTTTGGTTTTCAGCTTCTTCTCTATACAACTTGTCTGTCTATCTTCATGAAGTGATACTAGATGATCACACTAGCCCTTTTTCACATAATTAGATGGTGACCTTTGAAGTATTTTGGGCAGGCTTAATGACAGAAATCTATTAAAAAGGCTGGATCATGATCTAGATGTGGAACATCTTGAGTGCTCTTAAGATCCTGAGATCAATGCTGTGAGAAGTCTCGCACTCCTGCCGGGGTCACCCAAAATAAAAAATTGAGATTCCAGATGAGCACCAAAAAATAATGGAATGGAGCGAGGAGTAGCAATCATGGCCAGAGAACTCAGGAGACATGGCATTAACATTGCTTCTCAAGCCGTCCTTATGCATATCAAGTCTCATTCAGTGCTGCAATGTGGTGGTTACACTTTATTCTGGAAAGGAATGGGTGACAATGAACAACAAATCTACAGAGTTGGTTTTGCCATCAAAAATGAAATAGTCAACCAACTCAGAATTATCAGTTCACAGCAGTGAATTACTCACGTCTCTTTGCCTTAAACTTGCCAAGAACCAGCATGCAACATTCATCAGTGCATATATTCCAACTCTTGATACTGATAGGATCCTTCTTTGGTTTCCTTACACCAAATTCTCTTTGTGGATGGCAAAGAGAATTTGGCAAAGAGGACAAACTTCTACGCCTTCAAGAATTTAATGCAAGAGTTGGACATGATTCATTGTAATAGCATGATCGGAAAGGAAGGAGTGGGTAAGACCAATTCCAGTGGAATTCTTTTTCTGACCATATGTGCAGAATACTATCTAAATATTACAAACACTATGTTACATCAAAAGCACAAGTATAAGCTTTCATGAGAATACCTGTGATCTCTAAGGGTACATCTACACTAGCCCCCTATTTCGAACTAGGGAGGCTAATGAGGGCGACTGAAATTGCAAATGAAGCGCAGGATTTAAATATCCCACGCTTCATTAGCATGTTCCCGGGCGGTCGCCATTTTGGAAACTGACTAGCCCGGAATAACTGCCCGCGTCTACACGTGGCAGTGAAACGGGAGTTCGAAGTAAACCCCTTAACTCGAATTAGCTGTTAAACCTCATTCCACGAGGAGTAACAGCTAATTCGGATGAGGTTTACTTAACGCCTGTTTCACTGCTGCGTGTGACGCGGCAGTTATTTCGGCTAGTCAGTTTCCAAAATGGCGACATCTGGGAAACATGCTAATGAAGCGTGGGATATTTAAATCCCGTGCTTCATTTGCAATTTCAGTCGCTCTCATTAGCCTCCCTAGTTCGAACTAGGGGGCTAGTGTAGACGTACCCTAAGGTATTGGCATCTGATCAACTAAATCACCTGATTGTGAAGATGTGTTGGCAGGTGCTCACAATTGTTGGATAGACCAGCACCTCATCCACTCTGCTACTTCCATCAAACTTGTACCAAAAGAACAAATGTGGAAGAATCCAACCAGATAGAAGATCAAAGTCGAGAGTCTTTTAAGGATCCAACTAAATGTGACCTGTTGTGGCAGTGCCTCCCCGAGAAACTGATGAATATGAAAACTGAGATGGAGGGCCCTGAAAATCACTAGAAAATACTCATATCAGCTACCTGTGCTCCATGTGAGGGAACACTGCGCTTCTCATTGAGGAAGCGCAAACTTTGGATTGATGAGAATGATCAGGAAATCCAAGATCTGGTCACCTGTAAACACAAGGTCTTCTGTGCTTGGCAGAATGGCATCAATTCCAAGCAGAAGCTATACACCCACCATCAACTCAAAGCTGAAGTTCAAAGAAAAACACCATGAAATGAAGAACAAGCTATGGGAGGGAAAAAAAAAAAACAATCTCCTTAGGGACAATGAATTGATCAGTGAGTGGTGGATGACTTCCTGAACGATGACCCAACATTGACAAAAACTTCTTTGACTTAATCCTGCAACATCCTTCCAAGGATGATTGTCAGCACTCTTTGATGTAAAGGAAGCCATCAAGCAGATAATGAACAATAATAATGAAAGAAGCGGACAGGAGCTGCAGACAGGGGAGTTTGAGAGGGAGTTTGGCAGAGGGAGGCCTACGATGGTCAGCAAGACCCGCAACACCTGTGCCAGCACTGCTTCTGTCTCCTCCACCGGCGCCTGTAGCCAGACAGAGCACCTGAGCATGGATGCCTCTACCCAGATCCTGGTGTGGTTTTGCAGGGACTGTGGATTGCAATTCCCACTTATTGATATCCAGGCTCGGGAGATCATCCAATGCGAAAGGTGCCTGCTGGTGGAATCTCTCAGGCAGCAGGTGGCAGAGCTACAGGAGGAGGTGGCTAGGTTGAGGAGCACCCGCATCCATGAGGAATTCCTGGACTGTGTTCATGAGGAGACAGCTGAGGTAGCTGTCCCGGTACACAGGACTGGGGACACATCACTGGTGGAGGAGGAGACGACTCAGGGTGGACAGTGGCAGCTGCTTACTTCTGGCAGCAGGCACTGCTCCACCCCTGCTCCGAACCCTCCCGCCGTGGTACTAGGAAACCGTTATGCTCTTCTTTATACAGGAGATAAGCAATCACCCCCTACACCGGAGGAGGAGAAGCCCCGTACCCCCAAGGCTGGGAGGTCTGCTGCCACCACTGCGAATAGGAAATGTAGGGTAGTGGTGGTCGGAGACTCTCTTCTGAGGGGACGGAGGCCCATCTGTCGCCCTGACATTTCATCTCGGGAGGTATGCTGTCTGCCGGGGGCCCGTATCCGAGATGTTATGGAGGCATTGTCGAGGATTATCCGGCCCTCTGACTACTACCCCATGCTACTCATCCATGTGGGCACTAATGATACTGTGAGGTGTGACACTGAGCGGATCAAGAGTGACTACAGGGCTCTGGGGGTACGGGTGAAGGAGTTTGGAGCGCAGGTGGTATTCTCTTCGATCCTTCCTGTCGAAGGTTGGGGCCCGGGCAGAGACAGGTGCATCCTGGAGGTGAATGCCTGGCTGCGAGGATGGTGTCGCCAGGAGGGCTTTGGCTTCCTCGACCATGGGATGCTATTCCAGAAAGGACTGCTAAGCAGGGATGGAGTCCACCTTAGGAGGAGGGGGAAGACCCTATTTGGATACAGAATGGCTAACCTAGTGAGGAGGGCTTTAAACTAGGTTCGACTGGGACAGGTGAGCAAAGCCCACGGGTAAGTGGAGAACATGGAGACCTGGGAGATGGGTCAGAAATGGGAGGGAGCGTGGGCTACAATGGCAGAGAGAAAGGAGGGTCAGGGCAAAACTGGGAGGCAAGGTCAAATCAGGATCTTAGATGCCTATATACAAATGCGAGAAGTATGGGAAATAAGCAGGAAGAACTGGACGTGCTAATAAATAAGTACAATTGTGACATTGTTGGCATCACAGAAACTTGGTGGGATAATACACATGATTGGAATGTTTGTATGGAAGGGTATAGCTTGCTCAGGAAGGATAGA
Source organism: Rafetus swinhoei (assembly GCA_019425775.1). Classification (NCBI taxonomy): domain Eukaryota; kingdom Metazoa; phylum Chordata; order Testudines; family Trionychidae; genus Rafetus; species Rafetus swinhoei. The sequence goes on along the minus strand of CM033437.1, from coordinate 43,371,971 downwards.
CAGGGGAAAAAGGGAGGAGGTGTTGCCTTATACATTAAAAATGAACACACTTGGAGTGAGGTGGAGATGGACATAGGAGACGGAAGTGTTGAGAGTCTCTGGGTTAGGCTAAAAGGGATTAAAAACAAAGGTGAGGTCATGCTAGGAGTCTACTACAGGCCATCTACCCAGGTGGAAGAAGTGGATGAGGCTTTTTTCAAACAACTAACAAAATCATCCAAAGCCCAAGATTTGGTGGTGATGGGGGACTTCAACTATCCAGATATATGTTGGGAAAATAACACTACAGGGCACAGACTATCCAATAAGTTCTTGGACTGCATTGGAGACAACTTTTTATTTCAGGAGGTTGAAAAAGCTACCGGGGGGAAGCTGTTCTTGATTTGATCCTCACAAATAGGGAGGAACTGGTTGAGAATTTGAAAGTGGAAGGCAGCTTGGGTGAAAGTGATCATGAAATCATAGAGTTCACAATTCTAAGGAAGGGTAGAAGGGAGGACAGCAAAATAGAGACAATGGATTTCAGGAAGGCGGATTTTGGTAAGCTCAGAGAGCTGATAGGTAAGGTCCCATGGGAATCGAGATTGAGGGGAAAAACAACTGAGGAGAGTTGGCAGTTTTCAAAGGGACATTGTTAAGGGCCCAAAAGCAAGCTATTCGATGTGTCGGAAAGATAGAAAATACGGCAAAAGACCGCCTTGGCTTAACCACGAGATCTTGCATGATCTAAAAATAAAAAAGGAGTCTCAAAAAATGGAAAGTAGGACAAATTACAAAGGATGAATATAGGCAAACAGCACAGGAATGCAGGGGCAAGATTAGAAAGGCAAAGGCACAGAATGAGCTCAGACTAGCTACGGGAATAAAGGGAAACAAAAGACTTTTTATAAATACATTAGAAGAAAGAGGAAGACCAAGGAGAGGGTAGGCCCACTGGTCAGTGAGGAGGGAGAAACAGTAACAGGAAACTTGGAAATGGCAGAGATGCTCAATGACTTCTTTGTTTCGGTCTTCACCGGGAAGTCTGTAGGAATGCCTAACATAGTGAATGCTAGTGGGAAGGGGTAGTTTTAGAAGGTAAAATAAAAAAACAAGTCAAAAATCACCTAGAAAAGTTAGATGCCTGCAAGTCACCAGGGCCTGATGAAATGCATCCTAGAATACTCAAGGAGCTGATAGAGGAGGTATCTGAGCCTCTAGCTATCATCTTTGGAAAATCATGGGAGACAGGAGAGATTCCAGAAGACTGGAAAAGGGCAAATATAGTGCCCATTTATAAAAAGGAAATAAGAACAACCCAGGAAACTACAGACCAGTTAGTTTAACTTCTGTGCCAGGGAAGATAATGGAGCAAGTAATTAAGGAAATCATCTGTAAACACTTGGAATGTGGCAAGGTGATAGGGAACAGCCAGCATGGATTTGTAAAGAACAAATCGTGTCAAACCAATCTGATAGCTTTCTTTAATAGGATAACGAGTCTTGTGGATAAGGGAGAAGCGGTGGATGTGGTATACCTAGACTTTAGTAAGGCGTTTGATACAGTCTCGCATGATATTCTTATCAATAAAGTAGATAAATACAACTTAGATGGGGCTACTATAAGGTGGGTGCATAACTGGCTGGATAACCGTACTCAGAGAGTAGTTATTAATGGTTCACAATCCTGCTGGAAAGGCATAACAAGTGGGGTTCCATGAGGGGTCTGTTTTGGGACTGCTCTGTTCAATATCTTCATCAACGATTTAGATATTGGTATAGAAAGTACTCTTATTAAGTTTGCAGATGATACCAAGCTGGGAGGGGTTGCGACTAATCTGGAGGATAGGGTAATAATTCAAAATGACCTGGAGAAATGGTCTGAGGTAAATAGGATGAAGTTTAATAAAGACAAATGCAAAGTGCTCCACTTAGGAAGGAACAATCAGTTTCATACATACAGAATGGGAAGCGACTGTCTGGGAAGGAGTATGGCAGAAAGGGATCTAGGGGTTATAGTGGACCACAAGTTGAATGAGTCAGCAGTGTGATGCTGTTGCAAAGAAAGCAAACATGATTCTGGGATGCATTAACAGGTGTGTTGTGAGCAAGACACGAGAAGTCATTCTTCCGCTCTACTCTGCGCTGGTTAGTCCTCAGTTGGAGTATTGTGTCCAGTTCTGGGCACCGCATTTCAACAAAGATGTGGAGAAATTGGAGAGGGTCCAGAGAAGAGCAACAAGAATGATTAAAGGTCTAGAGAACATGACCTATGAGGGAAGACTGAAGGAATTGGGTTTGTTTAGTTTACAAAAGAGAAGATGGCGGGGGGGGGGACATGATAGCAGTTTTTAGATATCTAAAAGGGTGTCATAAGGAGGAGGGAGAAAACTTGTTCACCTTGGCCTCTGAGGATAGAACAAGAAGCAATGGGCTTAAACTGCAGCAAGGGAGGTTCAGGTTGGACATTAGGAAAAAGTTCTTAACTGTCAGGGTAGTCAGACACTGGAATAAATTGCCCAGGGAGGTTGTGGAATCTCCATCTCTGGAGATATTTAAGAGTAGGTTAGATACATGTCTATCAGGGATGGTCTAGACAGTATTTGGTCCTGCCATGAGGGCAGGGGACTGGACTCGATGACCTCTCGAGGTCCCTTCCAGTCCTAGTATTCTATGAATAAGGCATCTGAATCTTGTGGAATCCCTGCTGAAATCTTCAAAGAAAGAGAGAAACTATATCACCAGCTTCATGCCCTAATGTTCAAGATTTGGCATTCCAAAGAAATCCCGGCCAATCTTAGAGATGCCATGATCATGACCATCTGCAAGAAAGACAAACTATCAAGGAATTGCCCTGTTTGTCTACTTGAAGAGAATTCTGGCAAGAATCTTTCTTGAACTGACTGCTTCCTCTTGCCAAGGAAATTCTCCCAGAATCATGATGTGGATTCAGTCTACCTCAATGTATCACCAACATGATCTTCACCATCCATCAACTTCAAGAAAAGTGCCATGAACATCAGCCTCTGTACATGGCCTTCACTGATCTCTCAAAAAACATTCAACTCCATCAGTTGTGAGAATCTGTGGAAAATTCTCTTCAAATTTGGATACCCATCCACATTTGTTATTGTCCTCTGACTCTTCCACAACATGTCTGTGGTGGTGGTCAGCAATGGCTCCAGAATGGACCCCTTCCTAGTCAAAACAGGGGTCAAGCAAGGCTGTATCATTGCTTTGTTGTCACTTTTTTAATCTTCCTTGCTCTTATCTTCCTTCTCATTGCTGACAAGTTCCCCTCTGAACTTGACTTCCAAAACAGAAATGACACCAAGCTCTTCCACCTCAATCAGCTCTGTTCCAAGACAGGTTACCACTAAATTGGACATTGAACTCCATTATGCAGATGAATGTACACCATCTGCCCACTTGGAAGAAGATCTTCAAAAAATAGTTGACATTTTCTCTGAGACCTGTGTTACGGACCCCCCTTCCCCCATGCTTTATAAAATAGGAATATTTGTGTCCATAAATCCAACTCGAAGATGTTTGGGACAAATTGCCACATGTAACCTATCGGTCTTAATGTCTTAATAGACTAGATCTGTATATCTTCTTTTGGTGTATGTATCATTCTTGTGTGTAAAGTTAGATATGTGGAGTATGGAATGGTTTATGGTTTTTAAACATGCAAATGAAAGCTATCAAGGGTGTTTCCAATTCTGGAATGCCTCAGTGTCTGGGCAATCATGTAAACAACCCCTTTTATCCTTTAAGTCTTAGCAGTGGTTGGTCCTAGGAAGTTATGTGACCTCTCTAACTGGTAGGGACTGGCCAGGTAATTTCTCATGTAAAAGGGGAATCTATAAAACAATGGGAAGCTTAGCAATGTCTTTGTCTTTGGCCTGCATGGCACTCCCAGGAGAATGAACTAAAGGCTCCAGGGAGAGGGAACTTCCCTAGTTTGGAGGCTTAGCTGGAATAAGAACAATTTTAGCGTGAGTTTGTAATAAGTTTGTACTGAGGTTTTAGTGTTAGAACTAGCTAAGCATCTTCTGTTAATTTAAATTTGTAATCTACTTTGCTCTGCCTGTTCTCACTTATAACCACTTAAATCCTACTGCTTGTACTTAATAAAATCACTTTTATTTACTATCAAGTCCAGTGTAAATAATTATTACTAGGAGGAGCATTCAGTATGTGCATTCTCCTTTCGTTGTTAAAGGAGGCTTACTTAAATAATTCATTTGGGGTTCTGATCCTGTTTGGAGACTGGTGTCCCAGGAAGCTGGGCCCAAAACTGCATTTTCCTTGGACCTGAAGAGTTTTAGTGTCTGTACTGCTTCTCGGGGGGCAGTGATCTCAGCTCTGTGCCTTGTCTGGGGGAGACCAGGGAGCTGGCCCAGCAGGACAGGGTAGTGAGAAGCCCCAGAGAGCAAGGAGGTAAGCATCAATGGCTTTGTCAGCACTCCAGGAAGCACCCCACAGGGTCTTCTATGACCCCACCCTGTCACAGCCTGCAATCAACTCAAACTCATACTCAACACTAGGAAAACTGAGATATTCATTCAGCAGTCTCTGAATCATTGAGAGCCCACTCCTATAATTCAGACCAATAGAGAGGTGGTGTCAGTGCAGTTTTTGGATGCTTGAGAAAATGTGTCTTCAGAGATTAACATCAAGATTCAAGCCAAGGTTTTTGTGCCAGGGCGTTGTTATACCTTCTTTCAGTGCTTTTTTTGTTTAAAAAACCAAAAACAGCGACAAACAAAAAAGGTGCCGGTACTCCAGGGGAAAAGTTGTTGAGCTCTGACTGGAGGTGCTGGTATTGCGTATTGGGCAGTACCATCACAAAAAAAGCACTGCCTGCTTTTTTTATACTGTGTTGAAAACTGGGTCATGTACAGTATGATATCATCAACAGTGCCTCCATAAGACCTTTTGAAGCCAGTGGCATGATCAGTGTACCTGTATCAGTGTTCTGGCCCAAGCCAAAACCTTCAACATTGAAGCTATGATCATCCACCACCAATTAAATTGGGCTGGTCATGTTCTTTGAATGCCAGACACTTGATTTGTGAAGCAGGTTATGTTCTCATAACTGAGCCATGGCCAACAGACAAAAGGCAGGCAAAAAAAAGCACTTCATAGACACTCTCAAAGCCAACATGAAGTGCAATATTCAAGTCAATTATATTTGGTAGGTCTTGAACTTAAATCGTTATTATGATCATTTTATAATTTGTATTAACTTAGCATCTAGGAGCCCCGGTCGTAGAGCAGAAGCCCATTGTGCTAGCCGCTATAAAACATACTGTCTCCACCCCAAAAGAGAATAAGACAGACAGCAGATGGATAGAGACGCACTGATAGAGGAGTGCAAGAAAACCGAGACAATATCGGCCAACCTGACAAGCAGTAGTCTCAGTGCATACAGCAGAGGAGAGTAGAAGGAAGGATCTGAAGGAGACTAGTGAGGTAGCTTTGAAGATGGTTTAGGGCGCTTCTCTCAAGAGTGAGGGACAGGATAGGAGAAAGCATGAGGGTGCCGGTTTGAAAGTGTATTAATGAAGGCCGGTATCATGGGCTAGTATTGACATCCTTATAAATTTTCTTTTTCTAATTCAATGCTCTGCTGAAGCTGATAGTGTCAATTATAAAATTGATGTCAACAGTTATGCCAATACAGAGTGCTCTTTGAAAAATACCCCCTAATTGTGATACTTCTAAATCAGTGGTCGCCAACCAGTAGATCGGGATGTAGTGGTAGATCTTGGAGCCTCTGTCAGGTGATCGTGACTGGTTTGGCCAAGAGGCTATCAAGTGCCAGCACTTCAGCTGCCCCTCCCGCCACTGCTGCTCATCTCCTGCCCTTTGCCAGGGAGCTGCCCCTCCCACTGGGGAGCCTCCTGTTTTCTGGGCAGGGCAAGGAGGGAAAGGAGGAGTGCTGATATCAAAGCAGAGAGGGGCACAGCAGGACTTGGGATGGAGTTTGCTGGCTGCTTTTGGGAGTGGTGCAGGGCCACGGTAGGGGTGAACCTGCCTTAGCCCCACTGCACCACTACCCAGGAGCCACCTGAGATAAGCAGGGCCCAGCTGGAGCCCACATCCCGAAACCGTACCCCAGTCACGATCCCACTCCTGGACCCCAAGTCCCTGCTCTAGCCCCAAGCACCCCTGTATCCCAGCTACCTGCCCCAAGAGCAACTCAGAGCCCCTCTCACACTCCAGATCCCTTAATCCAAGACCAGAGCCTGCACCCCAACCCTCTGCCCCAGCCTGATGAAAGTGAGTGAGAATGGGCAAGAGAGGGAGGTTGGAGGTAGCAGGGGCCGGGCCTCAGAGAAGGGGCAAGGATATTTATATATGAGGTAGATCTTGGATTGCACTTAAATTCAAAAAGTGATCTTGTGCTTAAAAAGGTTGGAGACCACTATTCTAAATGAAGCTGACTCCTTTTCCCACAAGAAGAAGGCAGAACTCACACAAGCTGTAACATATTATTTGAGAAGAATTTAGAATCAGTTTAATTTGTGGATCCACTTGACAATTTACATATAGACTCCTGCATATTAAAGTGAAATGGTCAGAAATGAAACTACTCTTTGTGCTATTTAGTATGTTTGAATAGGCTAGGTGCAAAGATTGTGTTAAATGTTTAAAACAATATTTTTAGATGGCTTTATAAAAACGCTTAAGTAAGCCTCAGAAGGAAATAGATTAGAAAATAATCCTCATTTGTATGTTTAGGTTTGTATTTGCAGATGCATGGGCGGGGAGGAGGGGGGTAATTATACATTTAAAGAATTTCCTAGCGTTTTTTTCCTTCCATTACATAGAATCAAAGTTTCATGTTTTATGGAAACATTATTCCTTTACCTAAATCACAATACATTATTCTGACATATTGTCTTTGAAGGGTCCTGACCAAATGCTAAATATTTCTAGATATCAAAGATCTGATGTGTTATCTAGTAATACATGCCACTATAGGCACTAGGCAAATACAGTGTGTTCCCAATGTCTTGGACACTCTGTTCCTAAGGTTTTAAATGACGATAGTGGATGAGCCAATTTCTGTGACTAGATAAAGACAAAACAGAGTTTTAATAAATGCAAATTGCCAGAAAGCCTTAATTGCCCGCTGTCACTGGGAAGATCAGTATTTAGTGTTTTATTGAAATCAGCGTGTGTGGAAGAGAGGAAGAAAAGCCGATGTTAATAACTTTTATTTTAAATTGCAATCCTGTGCTGCATTTTCAGTTTCTTTTTGAGATAAAGCACAGTCTGTGCATGTTTGATGATTGTTTACACCTCACAATAATATTAGTGTTAGATACTGCTTCTATCCTACTTCAGTGTTGCAGGCCCATAGCACATTTCATCCTGAAATATTTTTAAGTCCCTTTCATGCAGAGGAATTGCTTCACTTACCACTAAGACACCGTCAGCTGTGGAATGTGGCAACTGTTTGCTATAGCAACCTTACTACCAAACTGCTTGCTTAGGCTATGTAGAAGACTATCATAAGGAGCAGTGATTGTCTTTTTGATCTTGTATAGAATTTAGCTGAGTGGTATTCTGGCCCATGGCTACGACTCCTAGGTGCCACGGGGATGCCAATAATAAATAATAGTCAGTCAAACTGCAATCCTAATAGTGGTAGTTTAGGTGAACGTATTACCAAAGTAATCAAATATTAACAATTTTATTTCTAAAGCAGCCTCAGGCAAGTGCTGGGGTATGGTGGAGGAGAACATTTGTGCAAAACTGAAACAGTGCACAGTACTGTTATCATGTCAAATTTAGGGATACCACTGCAGGAAAAGGAGGGCAAAAATGAAGATGAGCAAGAAAGGTAATCTTGAGGCTAGGTTAGGTCACACTAAGAAATACCTTTTGTGAGAAACTAGGAAGATATAAGGCCTTTAACTGAGAAAGAATTGGCAGAGGTGAGTGTTGAGTAAACAAATTCCACATTCCAGAGCCCACCACAAGCTATGAAGTGCAGAGAAAACCATAGTGGGTTCAGGGAAGAGATTTCTTCTGTAGTTAGTGCCTGCACAATATAGAATAGTGATAGAAATGTAGCCGTTTTAGTCTGATGTAGCTGAAACAAAAAACAGGACAATGTAGCACTTTAAAGACTAACAAGATGGTTTATTAGGTGATGAGCTTTCGTGGGCCAGACCCACTTCCTCAGATCAAATAGTGGAAGAAAATTGTCACAACCATATATACCAAAGGATACAATTAAAAAAATGAACACATATGAAAAGGACAAATCAAATTTCAGAACAGAAAGGGGATGGGGGGGGGAGGTAAATGTCTGTGAGCTAATGATATTAGAGGTGATAATTGGGGAAGCTATCTTTGTAATGGGTAAGATAATTAGAGTCTTTATTCAAACTTAGCGTAAAGTGTCGAATTTAAGCATGAATGACAGTTCAGAGGATTCTCTTTCAAGTGTAGTCTTAAAAGGCCTTTGAAGCAGGATGCAGGTAATCAAGTCGTTGAGACAATGTCCTTTCTGGTTGAAATGGCAAGAAACTGTTTTTTCTTTGTGATCCTGTCTAATATCTGTTTTGTGGGCATTGATCCTTTGGCGAAGTGTCTGAGACGTTTGTCCAATGTACATAGCAGACGGACACTTTCGACACATGATAGCATAAATTATATTTCTGGATGCGCAGGAATAGGTGTTCTTGATCTTATAACTCACTTGGTTAGGTCCAATAATGGTATCAGCAGAGTGAATATGTGGACAAAGCTGGCAACGGGGTTTGTTGCAAGGGAAGGTTCCAGGGTTGGTATTAGTGTGGTATGTCCTGTGGTTGTTGCTAAGAATCATCTTGAGGTTAGGTGGTTGTCTATAGGAGACTATGGGTCTGTCTCCCCCTTCTGTTCTGAAATTTGATTTGTCCTTTTCATACGTGTTCATTTTTTTTTAATTGTATCCTTTGGTATATATGGTTGACAATTTTCTTCCACTATTTGATCTGAGGAAGTGGGTCTGGCCCACGAAAGCTCATCACCTAATAAACCATCTTGTTAGTCTTTAAAGTGCTGCATAGTCCTGCACAATATAGGTCTTAGAAACAACAGTGCCAGGTTAAAGTTAGTCTGACACTTATCCACACCAGCTGCTCGTAAATTGGTGGGTGTTAGGTCATTACATTTGTTCAAACAAGTGAGCAAATGTGTGGCTGTATTTTGAGTTGCAGGAGGTGAAAAAGCCCTTTAGGGAGCCAGTCTGAGAGAATTACATTGATTTACTGTCATCTGGGTAACGGTTGCTATTGCAGAGTCTTCACAGAATAAATATGGGAGTGACATGCACAACCGAAGAATCACTTCTTTCACTGCCCACTTGGACATGGAAAGGGCATGGTCAAAAGTGATCCCAAGATTCTTCACCTCCAGAATTTTTCCCATCAGATAGACACACACAGAAGGGGAGAAAACCCTTCGTGTATGATCCAAACATTCGTCCAGGATAGAAATTGAATTTGTAGGATACAAGGGACCAAACCTCCTCCCTAGCCCCCCACACACAATTGCAGAGCTATGAGTCTGTATTCCTCGGTTTCGAGAGATTTGTCCAAGAGACATCATATGTATTGAACAACATGGGAAAGAAGAGATGTTTTGCAGAACAATGAGAAGAGAAGGGGAAAAGTTAAGGGGGAAAAAAGTCCTGAGCTGCCATGGAGCCCCATGGGAGTTGTAGTTCCCAGTCCTTTATGCCCCGTTATATATCTCCCAGGATATACACCGGTGGCCTTTCTTTGTAGTTGGCTTCCATAATGCCACACAACATTTCAGCCACAGAGTCCAAGACTGTGGGTTGACAAACTGAAACCTTTTGGAATCAGGAATATTTGAATTGGGAATTTCCAGTTAGAATTTTTTTCTGTTTTGTTTGTTTCATGAAATTTCAACTATTTATCCACATTCAAGGTATAAACAAATGTCAAAATATCTGAATTTCCCATTGGACAAAACCTTTTTTGATTAGCAACTTTAGAGTGCTGTGTTTTTGTGTTTAATACAACCAAATATGAATATACACAAGATTTTTTTTTAAGGCAGTTCTACAGTGTATCAGTATGCTTCTCATCTTAATATGATGCCACACATTTAAAGTAGCCTAAAGTAATGATGATAAAGAACAGATTGTGACATTTAAGGCACTTTCAGTTCATGTTTATCTTCATTAATTATGATGCTGGAGTGCATGGTTTTCTTAAACTGTGCACTTAAACCCTGATATTTGTGTGCAGTACTAGTTAGGGGAAAATATTATTAAAACTGTTAATTAGGCCTTTGAATTCAACAGGTGTGAGTTTCCTTTTCTCTTGTGTATGTGTTGCAGAATGCATCAGTTATCCAATAATTGCATATAAACTGGCTTATAGTTATGTGTTTGCATCTGAAGATTGAAATGTGCTGCTTCTTTTAGATTTAGCAATATGCTGCTTTTCATTAAAAGGAAAAGAAAAGGCAAAAGGGGGAAATATCAGAAGTAAGTTTTCATAGGATTTAAAGTTCAAATATAGAAGTCAATTTTATGATTTACTATTTTACTAAATTATTATAATTAACACTAGCCCTTTAGAACATAACAGCCATTCTCTATCAGACCAAAGATCCATATATTATAGGTGCTGACTCCATAGGTGTTTTGGGGCTGGAGCACCCACAGCAGCCCTGCAGATCAGTGCCTCCTCCTACTCCGCCCTCCTAGCACCTCTCACCCACTACGTATCAGCTGGGGGTTGGGGAGGCTGCTGCAAAGCAGCCTCTGTCCGTGGTGAGCCTGGGCCCGCTTTGGACAGAGGCTGTTCCAGCAGCAGCCCCTGCCCCGGTGGGTCCTAGCTCCCTGCAGACAGAGGCTGCTCTAGCCTCTGTATGTGGGGAGCTTGGCCCCCTGGAGACAGGCTCGCCGCAGACAGGGGCTGCTCTGTGGGATGTGGAGCAAGCCGCCGTGGACAGAGGCTGCATCACAACAGCCTCCCCCTACATTCCCCCTCAACCCTGTCAGCAGCCTCTGTCCGCAGAGAGCTCGGACACCCGCGGACAGGGCTGCTGCCATCCTACGCTGCCGCCTCTGTATCAGAGGCAGCAGCGTGGGGTGGCAGGCAGCTGGTCTGCGCGGAGAGCTGGTTTTTAAACTGGCTCTCCTTGCAGACCAGCTCCCAATACAGAGTCAGTAGTGCAGGGTGGCAGGGGTCTTCCTGGGAATGGTGCCGGGAGCACACTGCCCCTGCCCCTGGTGACTGTTGAAAAGTTGTGTAACTGATAAGATTTTAAGTATCAGAGGGGTAGCCGTGTTAGTCTGAATCTGCAAAAGCAGCGAGGAGTCCTGTGGGACCACAGGACTCCTCGCTGCTTTTGATAAGATTTTGTGCGGTTACACAACTGTTCAATTACACTATATCCAGCGTCCCTACTTCCTCTCAGATGTTTGTTACAGGATAATCAGGGGAAAGTACAAGGTCAAATAACTTATTTGGTCAGTGGGCTATACTTAGATTTTGTCAGTTATAGGCTGCCTCAGAGGTCAGATCAAACTTGTAGTCAGTCTACACAGGAACTTATGGCTGGGAGAGGAAGAGGGAGAACCATTAACGCTAGCATGGATGACTAGAAGAACAGTATCGAAACTAGTTTGTGGAAAGGATTCCCAAAAGTGGGGTTGGCTGCAGATCTGGGGAGACTGGACAACTTGTAAACTTTCCCACTTCAGTGGAGTCCATAGTAGTTGTCAGTGAGTTGTTTCCACTGATGGACACTAAGCGCTTGATGGAAGCAGAAGAGAGTTGCCCATATATGGGCTCCTTCATTATAGCTGGCCTTCATAGGAGGGAGACAATGAGGATTAAGAACCTAAAAACAGCCATAGTGGATTAGAACAACAATCCATCTAGCCCAATATTCTGCCTTCCATCCCCTGTTTTCTACACCCAGTGTCTGGCAGTTGGATACAAGGAATGCCCAGAGCATGGGGCTTGCATCCATGACCATGCTGGCTAATAGCCATCGATGGACCTAGCCTCCATGAATTTATTGAATTCTGTTTTGAGCTGCTGATACATTTTTGGCTTTCACAACATCTCCTGGGAACATGTTCCACTGGTTGACACTGCATTGTGTCAAGAAATACTATTTTGTTTGTTTTTAAACCTGCTGCCTGTTCATTTCTTTGGGTGAACTTTAATTTTTGTATTATGTGAAGGAGTAAATAACTCTTCCTTATTCACACTCTCTCTACACCATTCATGATTATATAGATCTCTATCATATTCCCCCCTCCATCATTTGTTTTCTAATCTTAAAAGTCCCTACTTTTCTAATCTCTCTTTGTACAGAAGAGTGCCATATCCTTAATTGATTTTATTGCTCTTTTCTGTTCTTTTTCCAGCTTTAATATACAGTAGACTTCCGATAATCCGGAACCTATGGGATTTAGGTGGTGCCGGATTATCAGATATGCCGGACTATCAGGAGGTACTATAAGCAGGTTATATATATACTGTATACATTATATACTGTATATAAAGTGTTCTTAACCCTTTTTATTGTACATACTGTATACAGTATACTGTAATGTTTTAGTTTTTAAGCCTTTTTACCCTTTTTGCTCAGTTCAGCTGCTGCCGCTGTTACCTTGACTCATTTTTTGCCGAAGCTCACTCACTAGGCTCTTGCCATTTTGATGCCGGACTATCAGGAGTGCCGGACTATTGGATGCCAGACTATTGGAGTTTTACTGTAGCTTCTTTGAGATTGGCTGGTCCAAACTGCATGTTCCATTCAGGGTGTTTTTGCGGGTGTTTAGGAGATGCAAGAGGGGAGGAGACATCAGGAGGTCATGGAGCAAACTCCCACTGACCCTAACAAGCTTCAGGACTCCACCAGGCAGCCGTGGGGCACTGATGTCGCTTCAGCCATCTGAGATGAGCCCTTCTGCAAGTCACTGCGCCAGCTGTCGGAGGCGCTTTGTCTAATGAGCTTCTCGAAGTGTTTTGAAGTAAGGTTGGACCAGCAGCTATTACTGAGACTTTTTGCTTTGCCTGTTTAAAAAGCAGTGGGACAGGAAGTGAGGAGGTAGTGGGTGGACTGACAACTGTCTCCAGAACAGACACCCTACTCAAGATGTCCTCTTGAAAGGAGAGTGAGAGATGGTGCTTCCCCTGTAGGCCTTTCCGAGCCTGGTGACCGGTGATTGGGAGCTATGAATATCCAAAGAGGAACCATAATGAGAACAGGGTAGTGGGAATTAAGCTGTCCTTTATATACACAGTGGGCCAAAGTTCATCTGCGCTGTAATGCCAATTATTTCAGCAGAGTTTCAGCAGGATATATTAGTCTGATAGGTGCTGAATCAATGAGCTCTGTCACATCAGCAAGCTGACAACTTAAACAATCAAGAAGAGTTCCAGTCTGGCTACTTAAAAGTGAAGTAAGAGCACGGGTGGGCAAGATACCTCTCGTGGGCCGGATTCAGCCTGCCAAGCCACCAGATCTGGCCCACAAGCATCCCTCCTGGGACCCTCAGGCATGCAGCAGCTGCTGTTTGAAATGCAGAGCTGCTCCATGTGACTCTCTACTCCAGAGGGAAGGGGAGGCGTCACGTGGTCTCCCCACCCCCAGCCCAATCCTCAGCTTCTATTGGCCAGAAATAGCCAGCCAATGGGATCTGAGAGATTGGCCTGGGGAATGGGGGCAGCGCAGACCTCTCCCCGCTCCTGGAGCTGAGCGCCATGTGGAGGGAGCAGGCTGCATTTTCAATGTTCTGGAGCTGCAGCAGGCAGGGAGCCCAGCCTGCCTTGGGGGTGCTGCAGGCCTGGAGATGCATAGGTAAGCACCTCCCAGCCAGAGCCTGCCTCTGGCACCCCGCCTCTCCCGCACTCCTGCCCCTTCCGCACTCCAACTCCCTTCCCCAAGTCACCTTCCAGACCCTCTGCACACACCACCCCCCGCCCCAGGTCATAACTCCCTCCCAGACCTACACCCCTCCCCCAAGCCAGAATCCTCTCCTGCACCCCCACTCCCTTCCTGACCCTACACACCTATCTCCTGACCCAGGTCACAATCCCCTCCTTCACCAATCTCCCTCTCAGACCTCACACTGTCTCCTGCACCCCAGTCCCTTACCCTGTGTGCCCTTCTGCACCCAACCTCCATCCTAGACTCTGCACCTCCTCCAAAGAAAAGTGCGGTCCTTGACCACTTTCCAAAATCGTAGAGTGCCCCCCAAAAAAATTATTGCCCACCCCTGAGTAAGAGATTGGCTGGGGAAGGAGTGACTGGTTTGAATAGCCATTTGGACAGATGAGTAGAGCTTAGCAGCCTATAGTTGGAAAAAGAGCATGTTGATTTTAGCTCCTTGCTAACTGGCTGATGCAGGCTTTATAAGCTCATCTAAAATATCCAATTAAAACAGGAATGGAATAAATAGTAGCAAAACTGAACATAACATAGAATCCTGTTAATGCTAAGGAAGGAAATGAAAGGAAACAGGTAAAAAGTGTGAAAAGAATCAAAATTAATATTAGAATATGTAATGTGGGGGTTTATCACTTAACTGTTTTAACAATTCAGTTTAAGGCTTTTTATATTGTATTAATTTGATAGTTTATAAATCAGTATGCTTAGTAATTAAAGACTTGAAAAAGGGAAGCTATCAGAAGGCCTGAAAATTAATAGCTGATAAAATTGACTTTAATTTTACCTATTCAGGCTCATACATTTATTGCTTTGGACCAAGTGGTTGTTTGATTAAATTTCTCTCTATCATAAGCCCCCTGACTTTATAGTTGATGCTCTGTAGCAAACTTTGCAGAATATCCACACACCAAGTATTTGAAGTCTCGAGTGTTCATTAGAGCGTTAAATAACTTGGGCTAAATTCTTTTCTGGTGTAAATTGGCAGAGCTCAGTTGGAATGTATAGTGCTAACTTGTGCCAACAGAGATTTTGGTCCTTGGTGTTAAACTTACAGAGTAAACATCTTGCAGCTGTTTGTTAAAGCTTTTTTTAAAAAACAAGAAACCTGGAAATAAACCAAGCCACATGTGTGTGTTCTTGACTTCAACCACCACTCTGTAGAGCATTCTTGCTGCATAAAGAATGTTGTCATTTCAGCTGTGTAAAAATGACTTCAGTGAAGTTTGTTTTCATTTAAACTGCTGGAGATCAATGGCAAAAGGCGCGGGGGGAAGGGACTAACAACATATTTCACACTAATAGCTATGTAAGTATTTTATTGCATTTTTGTTCCTTCACTGCTTTTCAAGGAGAATACTGAAGAAACATGCTTTATGCAGTTTGGCTTTCTTTATCATTTTTTTAGTAATACAGAACATTTTTTAAATATAATTTAATTGTATGCAAAAATTTAAATATAATTCAATTTTTGTTTATTTATATAATTGTATGCAAGCTACTGTAAGCAGGGTCTGAATGAGCTCTCCCATGACATCTAGTGTTGATCTGGGGAAGAGGATGTGAGGAGCTGACCTGTGCATGGGCACACCTACCTTGCCTAGATGCTTAGCATGATGGGACTGCTTTGCCTAAATGATCTTTTGACTGATGTTGGATCACTGGTTACTTTGTTCTTGGCAATAGGGGAATTAAAGGGTGGTTGTTCTTTTTGTGAATCGCCGCAGCAGAACTATGTTTGGCTTCCCTGACTGAAGGACTCACCCTCAACTAAACTGCACTTACTAGGCAGGGGACATAGGTTCCAGAGCTCAATGGAGTTGAGAGAGGGTGGAAACAGGTACTTTTACGTGGTGGTGTGGATGCTGTGTAAAGGTCCTAGACGCCATCTGATCATTATCATCTTGTAACAGCATAGCCGATTTAAGATTCAGTTGAGAGTCTTGTTATGTACCAATAAAACTAAAATCACTGATACCAGGTCTGAGCTTTTTGTCTACTTTGGGACAGTGTCTCATGCACAAGACTGCTCAGTTTCCACTAGCAGTGAGGCTCCGCCACTAGCAGCCCAAATCACTGAGAGCTGTGTTAGGAGGCGGGACCGCAAGATGTCCCTGAGTAGAGCAGCAAGTGGCTGGCAAGGTGGTTGGTAGAGGGAAGCAACATGGACAGCAGAGCAAGCAAGGTGCCTCTCCACACCAGTGGGGGAGGTGAGCTCACACAGATGCACCTATGAACTCTGGGTCTTCACTGACCTACAGTAACAGCTGTAGGCTGAGTAGAGTGGAAGGAGAAGGGAATGGCACGTTAAAGGAACTTTTGGTTGTTGGACTTAAGAATTTGAGGTAAAAGGACACTGCCCAACATTCTCTGGGGTAAGTCTTTTGCTCGTGGTTTTATTATATGTTTATGAATCCTGCTTGTGGCGTTTTCCCAAATTAGGGAGGGAAGTAATCCAGCATTTTATTAAGTCTCTTTTCTACACACAGACTCAGTGCTTGCCAGAGGGGAAATACTGCCTCTCAGATGTGCCCAGGGTGGTGTGTAATTGTCCCAGGCTACTGGGTGGGGGATCAAGCTGTTTTTTGTTGGATTTTTGAAAAAGAACACTCAGATTTTGACCCTGGCCCTCAGAAGTGTTACACTACTGTATCTGACTGTAGTCATTAAGGAAATCTGCAGTGTGTTTTGCACACAATAAATTCATTAGGCTTTTGGAATTCAACACTGGAATTCAACACTGGTTTCATAATGAGCTACTTGAGCTATATTTACTGCTGATAAATGAACATGAACATGCCTGGTATTGTCAGAAAGCACTTCAAGGATCAAGTTGACTCTCAAAAATGGATTGGCTGCCTTTATGATTAAAGTTTCCTGTATTAATAGTGAGTTTAATATTACAGCAGCATTGTCGTTTTCCACAATCACCTTTCTCACGTATCTCTTTCAGGAAAATAAATACTCTTCTGGGCTGAACTTTCCTTATTCTCGGCCTCATGGTGAAATATATGTATGACTATAATATAAAATACAGTTCAAGCTTTGTATATAAATCCCTAACTCAGTGGAGAACTGCAGAGGGAAAAGGCACCGCCTCTTATTCTTCATGCTTGTCCAAGATCAATGTGTATGCAGAGGATCATATCTAACTGGACCAACCAACTCCAGTCTTGGCTTGAATTGAGTTGGAGGAGTAAATATTCAGCAACTGTTAGGCACCAATCCTACAAATTGTTCCATGTGGGCAGATCCCTGTGGGGAGTCCCCCTGAAGGAAATCGAGCCCTGAGTACTCAGCACCTGGAGCCAGTGGAGCTCTTGTGGGTACAGATGTAGGCTGTACAGAACAAATATAAAGAACAGGCCCTAATTCAGGCCCCCACCTTTGAAAATCTTATCCTGTATGCAGAAGACCTATGGGAAGAAAGGCAGAAGGACCATAGTGAAAATATATCTAATTGGATATCATTAGTATTTCAAAGCCATAAAACATTTCCCAAATGGCAGAGGTGCTTAATGACTACGTTGTTTTGGTTTTCACCCAGAAGTTTGATGGTGATGGGATGCCTAACATAGTGAATGCTAGTGCAAACGGGGTAGGTTTAGAAGTTTAAAAAAAAAAAGTTAAAAATTACTTAGAAAAGTTAGATGTCTTCAAGTCAACCAGAGCCTGATGAAATGCATGCTAGAATACTCAAGGAGCTGATAGCTAAAGGCTCAGATACCTCTTCTATCACCTTTGAAAAATCACGGAAGTCAGGAGAGATTACAGAAGACTGGAAAAGGGCAAATATAGTGCCCATCTATAAAAAGGGAAATAAGAACAACTCAGGAAACTACAAACCAGTCAGTTTCACTTCTCTGCCAGGAAAGATAATGGAGCAAGTAATTAAGGAATTGATCTGCAAATATCTGGGAAGATAAGAAGGTGCTAGGTAACAGCCGGCATGGATTTTTAAAGAACAAAGTATTGTTCTGGAGTATTGTGTCCAGTTCTGGGCCCCCAATTACAGGAAGGATGTGGATGCATTGGAGAGGGTCCAGCGGCGGGCAACCAAAATGATTAGGGGCTGGAGCATATGACCTACGAGGAGAGGCTGAGGAGTTGGGTCTATTTAGTCTGCAGAAGAGAAGAGTGAGGGGGATTTGATAGCAGCCTTCAACTTCCTGAAGGAGGTTCCAAAGAGGCTGAGAAAGGCTGTTCACAGTAGTGACGGATGGCAGAACAAGGAACAATGGTCTCAAGTTGTGGTGGGAGAGGTCCAGGTTAGATATTAGGAAAAACTATTTCACTAGGAGAGTGGTGAAGCACTGGAATGGGTTACCTAGGGAAGTAGTAGAGTCTCCATCCCTAGAGGTGTTTAAGTCCCGGCTTGACAAAGCCCTGGCTGGGTTGATTTAATTGGGATTGGTCCTGCCTGGGGCAGGGGGCTGGACTTGATGGCCTTCTAAGGTCTCTTCCAGCTCTATGATTCTATGTCAAACTAATCTGATAGCTTTCTTTGATAGAATATCAAGCTTTGTGGATAAGGGAGAAGCAGTGGACATGGCATACCTAGACTTTAGTAAGGCATTTGACACAGTCTCACATGACATTCTTATCTATAAACTAGGGAAATGTAACTTAGATGGGGCTACTATAAGGTGGTTGCATAACTGGCTGGATAATAAATACTCTCTGAGAATGGTTAACGGTTCACGATCATGCTGGAAGGGCATAAAAAGTGGGGTTCCGCAAGGGTCTGTTTTGGGGCTGGTTCTATTCAATATCTTCAGCAATGATTTAGGTATTGGCATAGAGAGTACGCTCTTTTAAGTTTGCAGATGATACCAAGTTGGGAGGGATTGCAAGTACTTTGGAAGATAGTCATAATTCAGAATTATTTGGACAAGCTAGAGAAATGGTCTGAGGTAAATAGGATGAAGTTTAATAAGGACAAATGCAAAGCATTCCACTTAGGAAGAAACAATCAGTTTCACACATACAGAATGGGAAGTGATTTTCTAGGAAGGAGTACAGGAGAAAGGGATCTAGGGGTCATAGTGGACCACAAGCTAAATGAGTCAACAATGTGACACTTGGGGGAAAAAAAAGCAAATATGATTCTGGGATGCATTAACAGAAGTGTTGTGACCAAGACAGGAGAAGTCATTCTTCTGCTCTATACTGATTAGGCCTCAGTTGGAGTATCGTGTCCAGTTCTGGGCACTTCAAAAAAGATGTGGAAAAATTGGGGAAGGTCCAGAGAAGAGCTACAAAAATGATAAAAGGTCTAGAAAACATCAGCTATGAAGGAAGACAGAAAGAATTGAGCCTGTTTTGTTTAGAAAAGAGAAGACTGAGAGGGGACATGCTAGCACTTTTCAAGTATCCAAAAGGGTGTTACAAGGAACAGGGAGAAAAAATGTTTTCCTTGGCCTCTGAGGTTAGGACAAGAAGCAATGGGCTTAAATTGCAGCAAGGGAGGTTTAGGTTGGACATAAGGAAAAACTTCCTGCCTGTCAGGGTGGTTAAACACTGGAATAAATTGCCGAGGGCAGTTGTGGAATTTCCATCACTGGAGATATTTAAGAGCAGGTTAGACATCTATCGGGGATCATCTCACCGGTGCTCAGTCCTGCCATGAGGGGCAGGGGACTGGATTTGTTGATCTCCCGAGGTCCTTTCCAGTTCTAGTATTCTATGATTCAATTTTTTGAATTTTCCTCCTAATTGGTATCTTTGGCTGGTTTGAGAAAATGAGAAGCTGTTTAAACTGGGCTTTGATAATTATACAACTGTTCTTTAAAGACCCGATTCCCTGCTGGGTAAACAGTCCTCTGTTGCTTTCTAATTATTTTTAACATGGCATGTGAGCCTCTAAGGCTGTGTGCTCTAATAACATATCCACATACTGGGGGCCAAATTTGCCACTGCTGTATGCACGCCTAAATCCATTATCTCACTCCTGCTTATGGCCATGGTGAATTTGATCCCTGCACAGAAGAAACTCTCCTTACGTTTTGACACACATTGCATGATGATCTGCTCCCATGATATTGTCAAGATGGTTATAATACATGTGCAAGACTTTAGCCAAATGATCATTTTACTGTTACACTGAAACTAGATAAGTGTTGAAGCCTTGAAATGTTAACATTTGTTTTGAGTACAATATAAACAGTGTATGGTTGGGTACTTTCTACTGAGTTATGGGTTTGGATTTTTTCCTTTTATCAGTGGGCTGCAATCCAAACTATAGCTTTGCCTATTGGTTTGTTCTAGTACTGTTGTTAATTGGTTCATAGGTAGTGAACTTGAATGCAAAAACTTATGCCAGGAAATATGAGTAGAATTACCGTGCATTAAAAAGTATTTCTAAGAGGGAGCCAACTTGGTTCTTAGTCTCCACTTAGCAGTGCCTGTCTGCCTCGTATTTCTTCTGGCAAGTCTTGGATTAAATTTATGTTGAAGGCTTCTTCTCAGAGGAAATCTAGTGTAATTCAGGATATGAAAATGAGACAACAATAGTGCAATGGTTGCCACCTGCAGTGTCAGAGCCAAGTTTTGCATCTGGGAGATCAATACATCATTGGCAGTGCACTGGAGAACCAGCCTGCCATGCAGTCACCCACCAGCATCAATTCCTGTCCCAAAGGGCGGGGTGGGCTGGGCCTTGTGACCTAGTTCGTGGGTTACAGTGACAAGGGCTATATGACATGTCACAAAGCCCAGAGTGGAGAGCTGGCTCTACCCCATAGGACAAGAACTTCAGCTGGTGAATGAGTGAGGGGACAGGATCACTCTCCTTCCTGTTCCATATGAAAATGTTATGTTACACTCCTCCTCTAATCTATTCTGTAATTTGCCTGAAAATGCACCACAGACCTGTCTAACAGGCCTTGCTTGCTCCCCTGTTAGCTCCACCACTGGCCACCTGATCTGTTTACCCTTCCCCCCCCCCCAAAAAAAGGGGGGGCTTGAGAATTACAACAGGGTGTGCTGGTGCAGACCCAATGTGTGTGGCAGACTCTGTTGCGTTGGTTAAAGCGCTCAGTTACTGAGAAAAAATGGCATTGCTAATAGAGTAAGTGGATGGTTCCATGTGGTTTGGATTGCATGAGAGTTGGCTGGGATGATGTCTCAAGATTATTTAAGTGGCTCTTTCAGTGTAAGAAAATGTGTATTTTAAAATATTTATTTAGATTCATATTAGAAAATTTTGATTTGGTTTTGTTTTTTCAGTCTCCCTGGCCCTTTTTCCCCCCTGTGTGAAAGGTGGGAGAGCAAATGTCTTCCCCTCTCTTTCCTCCTCTGTCTTACCCCACCATATCCCCCTTTCACACTGCAATAAGTTTTATGGTTTCAGAATACTAATGGTATCCAGTTAGTTAGGTCTTCACTGTGCTTCTGCTGCCTTGCTTCCCACAGAGAAAGTTCTGCTAGGGGTTTCAATGCTGTTGCAGATCAGACAGATTATCTTTGATTCTAGTTTGAAGACATGCAAAAACGTAAGCCATTTATCCAAATGGGACCTGCATCAAATCTTTTTTTTTTTTTTTTACTCAGTCTCCACATGCTTATCAGTGGCACCAAATATAGGTGTAACATTCTCTGAAAACAAAGGAAAATCAGACATTACTTTCAATTATTTTTCATTTGCAAAATCACCAGGCTTCTGATCAGATTTAGGTAACACTATAGTAGAAACGTTACCTGATGCCCTCTTTACAGTGGTGGCAGTAAGTGAGAAATTCTTGGTAGAAGAGTCTAATTATGTCCCACATGTCTGGCCTGCACTTAAAACTAACACTTGCATAGCTATGCCAGTCAGAGGTGTGAAAAAAATACATGTTAGCCCACATAGCTATGCCACAAAACCCACAGTGTAGATGAAGCTATGCCAATTGAAAAGGACTTTTGTTGGCATTGCTAATGCTCAAAGAAGTGGCATGCCTATATTGGCAGAGGCTCCTCCTGTTGGTATATACTGCATCTTCAGAAGGAGGCTATTCCAACATAGGAACTACAGTGGAAACATAACCATTAGTCTGCAGATAGTTATTGTTTTTGTATGTCTCTAAGGCCTCGTCTATAACTTAAATTCACACCCCTGAGAGACAGAGTTAAGCTGACCTAAGCCCCAGGACAGGGATGGCTGGTTTGAGGAAAGAATTCGTCTGTTGACCTAGCTACTGCTTCTCAAGAGGGTGCATTTACTACAGCGACAGGAAAACTGCCTTCCATTGTCATGGCAAGTATCTATACTACACTACCACTACAGCAATGCCCAAAAGGTCTGAATTGCTTCCCTCCCTTTCAATGGGTTGCTAAAAATAAAGCCTAATAATGACAAAGTAAATATCAACATGACTAACATTCATGGCTGATCACATTGGTGGAATCCTCTAGTTATTCTGAGACTGTGCAAGGACTTGTTACAGAGAGAACATGGAAAATGGAAACTTGATGACTTGGATTGAAAGTTAGCACCTCCACAACAATTGTGTAGCCAGAAGAACCCACTTGGGTGGGCCCTGACTTCAGGTGGGTGGGCAAGAATGGGGAAGATCATGGGGAACAGGACAGGAGGGGCTGTGGTGGGGGGGAGGTAAGCCCCAGGAAGTGGGCTACAGCCCTCTCAAGCCCACACATGGCTATGCCCCTACCCCACAAATACCCAGGATGTCCTTTGAGATGTGACATAATTTTTTTTAATTTTGTGGTGAGCAGTGGGTGGGAAAGGAATCTACAGATTAGTTTGCAACTCTGAAGGTATTGATTTCTATGGTAGGGCTGCTACAAGCTCCCTTCTAGCCAGTCGCCAGCATGAAAAGAGTCAGCTCATATCATAAGCATTTTTAACATCTGCATAACAAAGCATGGAACTGGAAGGAACCTCAGGGGTTCTAGTCTTGGCTCTAACACTGAGTCAGTGCCCTTAGTCAAGCCACTTAATCCTTCTGCCTTAGCATTCTCATCTGTGAAATGTGCATAACATCCATGTGGGAGGAGCAAATGAATATTGATTGTGGTGACTGATTTAGTTAATATTTGTTTAGAAAAGCACTGTGTGTGTGTGTGTGTGTGTGTGTGTGTTAAAGATAAGTAGAAAGCACATGCATCCCTTCCAAGTTCTGGGATTAGTTAGATCCAAGACTTCCAATTATGTGGACAATTGTTTGTGAGAACTCGTTTTTTAATATTGGAAACAGTGCGGAAATTGAAAAATCAGCAGCTGTGCACCAGTTCTCCTGAACCAGTTGGTGGCTAAAAAAATTCCCCCCTTTTTTTTCATACACTGGTATGACCCGGTGGATGGGAATCAGTTACATGGGGCATGGGGGGGGGAGGGAATTTTCCAAATGACTAACACTAGCTTCATCCCCATTTTTGCTACATCCTGACAGTAACATTTTTAGCAAAGCTGTAAGATGGGCTAACTTTAGGTAGTTACTCTCCTAGCACCACTGTAGAGGAGAGTGGAGGGTTTGTGTGTGTTCTTCCTGAAACATATTCACTAAACTTTAAAATAATCTGAAGATGCAGCAGGATTTAAGGTAGAAGACTGGGAGTCAGGAAACTTGGCATCTATTCTTTACTTTTTGTCTTTGAGCAAGCTATCTAATCATGCGGTGCCTCAGATTCCTTATTTATTTGTTAAATAGGAATAATGTTTACCTATCTTTTGTAAAGGGCTTCAGTTATTTATGTGAAGACAAAAAAATCAAATGAAATAAAACCATACCAGTTATGCAGATTCTTGTGGCGTGTCTGCACTGATTGAAGCCTGCATCGGATGTAAAGCCTCTGGAAGCACTCTGGGGAGGGCACCAGGAGGGTGGACACTTCCTATGGCTGCTTGCTGAAGCGAGCTGAGACACGTGCTTACAGGGGCTCTTCTCTACAGCCATGTCTCACACACCACTCCTCCACTGCCTACTCCCTCGCGGGACGCCAACCTTACACTGTGCTCTGGTTGCCCTTGTGGACACTACAGCACTTCCAACATGGAACTGGAGCTACTGTAGAGCAGTGCAAGGCTCACAGGACTTGTGCTGCACCTCATAGTGAAGTTCATCCACACTGCCCACGTGCTGCTTTAGGACGACGACGACCAGCCCCGAACCACAGGACCCCCTCACCCAGGCTCTGGCGATCCTTCTGTAGCAAATGATCCACCATCCACTGCACACCATAGAATGCAGCTTCTGGTAGAGGGAGACCAGTTCCGACTGGTGGGACGGTATCATCCTGCTGCGATGGGACGACCAGCAGTGGCTCCAGAACTTCCGCATGCAGAAGGCCACCTTCCTGGAGCTCTGCGAGTGGTTCGCCCCTGCCCTCAGGTGACAGGACACCCGCATGAGACCTGCCATCCCCCTGCAGAAGTGTGTCACCATCGCTCTGTGGAAGCTCTCCACGCCAGTCAGCTACCTCTCTGTGGGGAACCAGTTTGGCATGGGAAAATCCATGGTTGGGGCCATGCTCCTGCAGGTAGTCAAGGTCATCAACACCATGTTACTGCAGAGGTTTGTCACTCTGGGCATTGTGGATGGCTTTGCTGCCATGGGCTTCCTAAACTGTGGGGATGGGCCATAGACGGCACTTACATTCCCATCCTGATCGCCGACCAGAGTGCCTCAAACTATATCAACAGAAAGGGGTATTTCTCGATTGTGCTGCAGGCCCTGGTGGACCACAAGGGACAGTTCATGGACATTAACATTGTTTAGTCAGGAAAGGCGCAAGACGCCCGCATCTTCTGGAACTCAAACCTGTTCTAAAAGATGCACACGGGCACTTTTTTCCCTGACCTCACCATCAGGGTCGGGGAAGTGGACATGCTCCTGTGCATCCTGGGCAACACAGCCTACCATTTGCTCCCCTGGCTTATGAAGCCCCCCACCAAGGAGGACTTCAGTGCCAGGCTCAGCAGATGCCACATGGTGGTTGAGTGTGCCTTCGACTGCCTAAGGAGGAGGGTCAGGAGTCTCCTCACCCATTTGGACTTCAGGAACTGCAACATCTCCTATGTGGTGCAGCATGTTGTGTGCTCTGCAACCTTTGGGAGATCAAGGGGGAGACTTTCCTGCCAGGATGGACAGCAGAGGCTGAATGGCTGGCCAGGGCATATGAACAACCAGACACAAGCGCCATCAGGAGAGCACATCAGGAGGCTGTGCTCATCGGGAGGCCTTGAGGGAGAGTTTCAGCCAAGGCCTCCACTGAGACTCTCCCCTGGGCCTCTCCACAAGGGGCCTCTGTATTGCCCCTGTGTGCCTTTCCTTCCCCTCCCCCCCACCTCACCTTCTCCCTCCTCTCCAGAGCAAATAAAACAGCCTTTTTGTTTGGAAAACACAACTTTATTTATTTGGGGGATATACAACAGGGGAGGGACTGGGGAAAGAACCTGGAATGTGGGAGGGGGGCTCAGGGATGGGGCTGGGACTGGCACCTACCTCAGGTAGCTTGGAAGGCTTTGGCTGCCAAAGAGGTCCCACTACCACATGTTCACTGGCCCTGGCAGCCCCTGGGGAGGCTAGGAGGAGAAGCCATGGGGGAGGAGGTGGGGATTTGTGGGGGCCCAGGGGCAAGGAGATGGCTGGTGGCCTGCTCCATGCACGTGGCCATGTTCTCCTTCACAGAGGTTATGGAGTAGCACGTAGCCTTGTGCTGCCGTGCCATCTGGTTCCACATGGCCTTCCGTTGCTCCTAGTCAGCCCAGTGTTCCGCACAGTTGGAAGCCCCGCTCCCGACACTCCTCATTAAACCCCCAGATGAGGGACTGGAGGCAGGCCATCTGGTCCCACAGCAGTCTTCCCGGGTTTGCTTACTCCACTGGAACCCCTGGAGTCAGCAAGTTGGTGTGGGAGGTTGTAGATGCACCATGCTCTCAGCTGTGCGATTCCATGACCCCAGCCTCCTTAGTGGTGCCTTACTGTGGGAAGGTGTCCCACCAAGGAGGCCAGAGTAAGGCAGGCCTCACCAAGAACCTTGTGAGAAGGACCAATGGGTTCCTGTGTGAAAGTGTCATAGGGCTGAGTACTCCGGACTGGCGCTCCAAGTGCACCCATGTGCACAGGCTGTTGTGCGACCCCCAGGCAGAGAAGGCCAAGTGAGGCATGTGCAGCTCCTTGCAGTGTGCCACCTGCCCCCGTGTGTATAGGGAAGTTTATGGAACTCACCTGAAGTGCCTTCGCTGGGATTGTCTGAGGCCTGGGAGACATCCTGGACAGGGGGACTGGCTCCAGGGTGAGGAGCAGCTGCTGTCTGGCAGGAATGGTGTCCTGTCAGGCCTGCTCCTCCTCTTCCTCCTCATCCTCCTCCACAACCCCACCTTCGCGGAGGCTGATGCTGTGCATGTCCTGGCCAGACTCGCCAACAACGGGGGGGGATGAGGGTGACCAGCCCTCCTCCCAGAATGACATTGAGCCTCTCATAGTAGCAGCAGGTGTGAGGAGTCGCCCCAGAGAGTGCACTTTGCTCCCTGGCCGTAGTGTAGGCCTTCTGGAGCACTTTTATTTTAATGTGGACTTGGTCGAGGATCCACATGTGTCCCTTCTCATACAGGCTGGCAGCCATACGGTCATAGACATCTGCATTCTCCTCCTAGTGCTGAGATCCTGGAGGTTGGTTTCCTCCCCTCAGAGCTCAATGAGGTCCTGAATCTCTATGACAGTCCAGGCTGGGGCCCTCTTTCACCCCGGCCAGGGGCATCCAAGGGTGCTGCAGCAGTGCTGGCAGCCGTGGAGGGCTCAGAGGGAGCTCAGGCCATGGCTCCTGGGATTAGTGCTGTGTGGAATGGGACTGGCAAAGCTCTCCTCATGCAACAAGCCCTTTCCCTTCTGCCTGCAGCTTTAAGCATTGGAGTTGTCAGGTGTGGCCAGAACAGCCACAAGATGCAGCTGTGAGGCCTCTGAAGGCCAATTATTTTGAAATAGCAGCAGCTGAGCGTCCACACTAATGCTATTTCAAAATAACGATTTCTACATGAGCTTATTCCCCAAGGAAAGCAGGAGTACAGATTTCAAAATAACCAACCCGTTATTTTGAAATAATGGGCTTGGTGTAGTGTGGATGCTCTGCTTGTTTCAAAATAAGGGGAGTTTTGAAAAACTCCCTAGTGTAGACCAGGGCTCTGAGATGAACCTAAAGCTCAGATCCAAAGTCCATTGAAGTCAGTGGAAAGTCTCCCCTTGATGTCAGTAGCGTTAGGAGCAGGGACCTAGTTATTACTTAACATAGCATTTAAGTGTCCCTGTAGAGTACAATACCCATGTTTTGCTCTAACAAAATACAGGACTATGTAGCACTTTAAAGACTAACAAGATGGTTTATTAGATGATGAGCTTTCGTGGGCCAGACCCACTTCCTCAGATCAAATAGTGGAAGAAAATAGTCACAACCGTATATACCAAAGGATACAATTTAAAAAAAATGAACATATATGAAAAGGACAAATCACATTTCAGAACAGAAGGAGGATGCGGGAAGGTAAATGTCTGTGAGCTAATGGTATTAGAGGTGATAATTGGGGAAGCTATCTCTTGTAATGGGTAAGATAGTTAGCGTCTTTGTTGAGACCGACGCGTAGAGTGTCGAATTTTAGCATGAATGACAGTTCAGAGGATTCCTTTCAAGTGCAGATTTGAAAGTCTCTGAAGCAGGATGCAGGTAATTAAGTCGTTGAGACAGTGTCCTTTCTGGTTGAAATGGCAAGAAACTGTTTTTTCTTTGTGATCCTGTCTAATATCTGTTTTGTGGGCATTGATCCTTTGGCGAAGTGTCTGAGACGCTTGTCCAATGTACAAAGCAGACGGACACTTTCGCACATGATAGCATAAATTATATTTCTGGATGCGCAGGAATATGTATTCTTGATCTTATAACTCACTTGGTTAGGTCCAATAATGGTATCAGCAGAGTGGATATGTGGACAAAGCTGGCAACGGGTTTGTTGCAAGGGAAGGTACCAGGGTTGGTATTAGTGTGGTATGTCCTGTGGTTGTTGGTAAGAATCATCCTGAGGTTAGGTGGTTGTCTATAGGAGACTATGGGTCTGTCTCCCAGAGCCTCTTGGAGTTTAGTATCCTGTTCCAGTATAGGCTGTAGTTTATTGATGATGTGTTGACAGGTTTAAGTTGGGGCTGTAGGTGATGACAAGTGGTGTTCTATTGTTGGTTTTCTTGGGTCTGTCTTGAAGTAGATGGTTTCTAGGTATTCGTCTGGCTCTTTCAATTTGCTTTTTATTTCTCCGGTGGGTAGTTGAGGTTTATAAATGCTTGGTAGAGATCCTGAAGTTTCTGGTCTCTGTCAGTGGGATTAGAGCAGATGCGGTTGTATCGAAGGGCTTGGCTATAGATGATGGATCGTATGGTGTGTGCTGGATGGGAGCTGGAAGCATGTAGGTAACTGTATGAGTCAGTGGGTTTTCTGTAGAGGGTGGTGTCTAATTTTCCATTGTTGATTTGTACTGTGGTGTCCAGGAAATGGATCTCTCGTGTAGAATGGTCCAGGCTGAGGTTGATGGTGGGGTGTAGGTTGTTGAAATCTCTGTGGAATGTCTCCAGTGTTTCTTGGCCATGCGTCCAGATCATAAAGATGTCATCGATGTAGCGTAAGTAGAGAAGGGGTTAAAGGGGACGGGAGTTTTGCTCTGTTTCTCCTGTGAATAAACTTTTAAAATTACATTGCTATTGTACTCTAAATTTAAAATAAACATTTCAATACTTACAACGTTAAGATATGATTAGCTCGGAAACCTTCATGACAACTATGGGGGTGAGAATCTTTGGTTGTGTTTTTGTACTTCCAGGTAAAGAAGATATCTTAATAATTGAGCACTGAGATGTTTATTTTCATGCTGAGTGTAACATGATTGTATCTTTCAGTAGTTAGCTGGTTCTTCATGCTGACTCCGAGTAGTCCTTACACCTCAGATTGTAAAGCTCTTTTAAAATGGCACTGAACAGGTGCATATTTTGATTCATTTAAAAATAGTGAGTAAAATCCAGGCTGTGATGAAGGCAGTGCAGAAATGCCCAGGCTTTCCCAGCTAGGTCTCACAGGTGACAGCCTGACATTTGAACCCTCTGCCCTCTTGGGGTTCTAGAGTCCAGGTCCAGCCCAGGCCTGAACATCTACACTGCAGTTAAACAACCCTATCATCCAAGCCCCATGAGCTTGATCCAGTTGGTGTGGGCCACCTGTGGGTGTTTACTGGCAGTGTAGAGACACACTCAGAAGATTACATTGGGGTTGGTTATAATACAAACATAACAGCATGGCTTTATTTTAACACTTGTCATAACTCATTTCAAATTGGCATTGCGTGAACCCTGATGGGTGGCGTATGCCAGACCAAAACATTAATAATTTCTGCCTTATTTTCTGGTCTGAACACTAGATGAGTGTGTTTATATTGTGGAGTCCTTGATAATGTGTAACTCACACACCTACTAGGTGTGGTTCACTGTCCTATGTAGTGGCACTTAAACCACTTACAGAGAGAGAGAATGAGTATTCTCACAACCTTAGCTGAGAGCCAGCTGGCTTTTCACTCAAGCAGTAGAGGCTTATGCACTAAACTTCAGAGTTTCCAGATTCGATTCCGCCTGTCAGCACTGCAAACTCAGCCACAAATTAATCAAAATCAGAGAACTTCCAAGGATAGGAGTCCAGTGACAGTGGTTCTCGAGTGTTTGTGGTGGTGTCCTCTTCTGAAGTACTGAAACTCCTTTATAAAGCTCTTAACCAGTGTTCAGCTCTGACTTGGCTGAAAATCCAGGACTATCACAGCTCTTGGTGTGTGGTTGTTTAGGTGACAAATACTAGGTATGGAAAGGCTGTGTTGAATGTTTGGCAGGCAAAGAGAGTGGTTCCTTACTAGGTGCCCTTGACAACATCAGGTGTTTCTGGAGAGGGTGCAGAAGGGCTGTGCTGCAGCTATGACCCGGAAAAGGAATTCTGACTTAGCCACAGTTATATGAGGGGGCTCCTGAGTAGCACACACTAGCTTAGTCCTATGGGAGAGCTCAGCATTCTTTCCTGCACCCCTTGCCTGCCCAGCTAGCTGGCTAATTCAGGGGGAATAGGGCTATGACCTTTATGGGTAGTTAATGCCTATGGGATGCTAGGAAGGAGCAGGGTCAGCAGCTCTCCCAAGCCAAGTTCTGATTGTCCCTGTCTGGGAAGAGGGTGGGGCTGAAGAGTGGTTTATTGCGCCCTTCCTCACCTTGCCCCATCACATTATACTCGTATAACCTCTTTGTTCTCTCACCCTTGCATCTCTTAAGATCCCTGCTACTTAAGAAGGATTAGGCCCCACTGCCACAACAAGTAACTTTATTTTTGCATTGTTCATTTTTAAAGCTCCTGCTCCTCCCTCTCTCCCCCTTGCCTAGAGGGAAATTGAAAGTGAAGGGAAACTCTCAAAGTGAGAGAACGTTTTTTGAAAATGTAGGTTTTTAGCCACGATTAGGATAAATATGGACTTTCCCTGGCAGCTCCTCACCACCTCCTTGCAGCTCAGTGAAAGTGAGTCATGCTTATGTAGGCTGATCAAAGTTCTTATCCTTTCAGCACCAGCTGTCAGGATTTCCTCAGTCAGCATTTACTGCTGGACCCCTCTAAGTAATCCAAGTGCAGGCAGCGGGTTACAAACACAGAGAAGCAGCCAGACTGTGAGAGATATCTGGAAAGGCCCATGGCCTTATCTGAGAACACTCTCTGCTCACAATCTTCTTTTTGCATGTCTCTCCTCTACATTTGTGGCTGTCCTCTTATAAGGGCCATCCTTTTGCCACTGACATCAGTAGGAGTTTTGAGAAGAGTACGGTTTATTCTGCCTTGTTTATTCTTAGCAAAATAAAAGACCACTCACCCTTGGATGCGTTTTTCAAAGGTACTGAGTACCCTCACTGGAAGTAACCGGAGCTACACGTGCTCAGTATTGCTAATAATCAGGCCCTATCTGCATCACACGTACTTCACTTTCTCTGCAATGGGGAAAGGGTTGGGTATCAGATTTTGAATTAGGGATGTAATAGTGTAGTTGATTAACCGATAAGCAAAAGCTTATAGGTTAATGCTATAGCCTCCCCCGCCAATAAATTTTTTAGCAGGCTGGCCAGCAGCCTGGCTCACTCCTAGCTTGCGACAGGTCTGGGACCTACCCCGCTGCAGATCTGCATTTTAAAATTTATTAAGAGCTGAGCAGGCAGGCAGCCCAGCTCAGTCCTGGCTCATGCTTAGTCTGGGACCTACCCCCGCTGTGGCTCTACATTTGAAGTGTATTAGGAGCTGCATGGGCAGGCAGCCAAGCTGAGTTCCGTCTCGCACCAAGTCCGGGACCTCAGACATCCCCTAGACAGGGGCTGCTGCCACCCCGTGCTGCTGCCTCTTTATCAGAGGCAGCAGCACTGGGCGACAGGCAGCCAGTCCACAAGGGGAGCTGGTTTTTAAACTGGCTCCCCTCACGGACCAGCTCCCGCCTGGCACCCCACACTGTTGCCTCTGATACAGAGGTAGCAGTGCGGAGTTGCAGAGGGCTCCTCAGGAGTGAGGCTGGAGTGCACTGGCTGCCGGCCCTGCTCCCAGGTACTATAGAATAGTCGACTAACTTTTCTGAATCAGTTAGAAAATTGTACCATGGTAGGATCTTCAAAATAAACTATTGATATTAGGGATACATGCAAGGGGGAAATAATTTAGACTTAGTTAATAAAACTATTAAAGGCAATCTGCCAAATTCTGTGTAGTTTGGGTCCTACATTATATGTGCTTTGAAGTCTGCATGGTCTGTCACTAGTACAAGCTGCCCTGATTGTACCATATGTTTGTTTTTTCTGTGTTGGTCACTGTGACTGAATAATTTTCTAAAATTGCAAACTTATACTAAAAGTTACTTAGATGTTCCCTACTCCATAGTACAGTAAAACTCCAATTGTCCGGCATCCAGTGGTCCAGCACTCCTGATAGTCCGGCACCAACAGGAACCCGGAAGTGCTCCAGCCAGCCGGACAATTGGAGCTGCCCAGAGGCGGTGGCAGAGAGGGGGCGACAGGCAGGCAGCTGTTTAAGGCATGCGGGCTAGGGGGTGGGGGGGGGGGGTGTCGGTGGGGAACGGCGCGGCAAAGGGCGAACCCTCCGCCGTGTTGCGGGGAGGCGGTTGAAGCCCCGCGCAGCCGGCTTACAAGTGGGGAAACTCAGCCGCCGGCTTGTAAGCGGCAGCGGCGGAGAGGGGGCGAGAGGCAGGCAGCATTCCCCGCCAACCCCCTCCCGCCTTAAACAGCTGCCTGCTTCTCGCCCCCTCGCCACCGCCACTGCTTACAAGTTTCCCCGCTTGCAAGCCGGCTGCGTGGGGCTTCCACCGCCTCCCCGCAACATGGCGGAGGGTTCGGTCTCCCCATCCCCCCCCCCCCCCAGTGCGGGTCCCGGCAGACCTGTCACAGCACAGGACCTGTTAGCAGTCTGGGACAGAGTTTCGGGGGTGGGAGGGCGGGTTTGTGTTAAATTATTTGCTAGGTGCTAACAATGTGCTTGGTGCCATACAGGACACACACAAGCCAGTCCCCAAAACTGTTTTGAGTTGGAGTTAGTTTGCTAAGTTATGCAAAGCAAGTGTCAATGTCCCTGTAATATTTTAGTTCAATGTCTGTAAATTAGTTAAATGTTCAGTTTTTCAGCTGTCAGTGCAGAAAATCTCTGCCCAGTGGCTCAGGGCAAGCATTGTGTGTTATCTCTGATTAGCTGACTTGCTTTCCTTATTCTTGCTGCAGGGAAAGCTGCTTCTCCCCAATCAGTCCGGAAACATGTCCCCTCGTGCAGTCCTTTATCTGCCCCAAGAGAGCCTTTGTACTTGATGGCCACGTGCAGTTGAAGACGGGCCTTCAGACCCAAGAACGGCACCTTTTCCTCTTCACAGACATCCTTGTTGTTGCCAAGTCCAAGTAAGTACCGGTCATAAGGAAATTCTCTTGCAGAGCAGCATCCCTCATCAGCACAGCATCCCATGAATGTCCCTGATGTCCCTAACTCCCATAAGTGCTTTTACACACACGTCTGTCAGTTTAGACCAGAATATGGGAAAGGAATCAAACTTGTATGTTAGTTCAATATGGGTGGGTATTTTAAGTCTTGACTTGTTGTAGGCTAGTGGGTGAAGTGGGAGTTAGTTTGTTGAGTTCCATTCCCAGCACGCTCTGTAGCAGGCTCTCCGAATGCTGACAAGTCATTTAAGCATATTGGACCTCAGTTCGTTCAATTGATAAATATGTACAATACCACTATCTGCATCACCTGGTATTGCAAGGTTTAATATGTGTCTGGGAAGTCATTTGATATCCTCAGATGAGGAACACTTCTGTAGATATTTTTAATATTTAAGTATTACAATGAGCATTTCTGTCCTCTTTGGAGTTATCTTCTGAATGCTATTTCTGATGCAGCAAAGTGGTAGTAGTATTGAGGAGGCTGGGAAGCTGTTGATGTGTTATCAGGCCTCATTGTTGAGGTCAGATTTTTCTCTCTACCATTCACAATTAAGTCAAATATACAAGATGGATCTATCATTCTAGCTGCTTGCAGCAGTTATGGTTTAAGGCAATTCTTGTGAGTGCTTTCACTTGTTTATGTGTTAAGGAAAAATGTGAAAAACCCTGATGTAGCTTCATACTCTGTAAGGCATCATGTACTTACATTGACCAGGATGGATGGTTTGAATGTGAATCTTGTGCTTGTTGCAATACAGGTTTTCCCTAAATGATTATTTCAGGGCAAGAGGGTGTTGGCATAGTCTGTAGGGGTCAGAGGTTAAAGGTCAAAGGGCGTAGGGGTAGGGGTCAAAGGGTGTTAAGCACTGGGGAGCAAGGGGCTGGGCTGGGGCTAGGGCGGGAGGGCTGGGGTTGAGGGAGGGCAAGGTTTAGATGTCAAAGGACAAGAGGGGGTGGTTTGCAGTGGGTGAGTAGTTATGGAGCCAGGTGCGGCGTAGCTCCTGCTTCTCTCTCAGGGGGAGCAGATTTGAGGGCAGGATCAGGGTTTGGCACAACAGGCAGTGATGGAGTTTGTGGAGCAATGGGCACGGGAGATAGTGAGGCAGAATCAGGGAGTGCTGGGAGTGGTGGGGCAGGATCTGGGAAAATGGGAGGTTGTCAATTTAAGTCGGGGGCCGCTGGGACACAGCGAGCCAAGGTTGGTAGTGACAGCGGATGCAGAACAGGCTTCAGGCAAGACAGGTGGTTTACAAAAGGAAGTTGGTAGCAAGGGGTGTTGGGAAGCGGGAGATCATAGAATCATAGACTACTAGGACTGGAAGGGACCTCGAGAGGTTATCGAGTCCAGTCCCCTGCCCCCATGGCAGGACCAAATACTGTCTAGACCATCCCTGATAGACATTTATCTAACCTACTCTTAAATATCTCCAGAGATGGGGATTCCACAACCTCCCTGGGCAATTTATTCCAGTGTTTAACTACCCTGACAGTTAGGAACTATTTCCTAATGTTCAACCTAAACCTCCCTTGCTGCAGTTTAAGCCCATTGCTTCTTGTTCTATCCTCAGAGGCCAAGATGAACAAGTTTTCTCCCTCCTCCTTATGACACTCTTTTAGATACCTGAAAACGGCTATCATGTCCCCCCTCAATCTTCTCTTTTCTAAACTAAACAAACCCAATTCTTTCAGCCTTCCTTCATAGGTCATGTGGACACGGGGTGACAGGCTTGGCAAGACAGACTTGTGAGGTAATGGAGTTAGTGGGATATAGGGGATATCAGACAATCAGTTTGGCAAGTTTAATAATAGAGACACAGAGTACCAGGGTTGGCTGGACGGGGTCACAAGGTTCAGGGGTTGGAGATAGAGGGATGTGCAGTGACGAGATGAGGTCAGCGGATGAGTAGGTTGGCGGGCAGGTAACATTTTAGTTGCATATTTGCATATTCATTATTTGCATAATGAATATGTAAATATGCAACTACAATGTTTCCAGTCTGTCAAAAGTTTGAATGGGTTTGCCAGTCCGCAGTGTAAAAAAGGTTGGGAACCACTGTTCTGAGTAACATATAGGGGAAACCTATGATGTGCCATGTACCAATATATGGTGATAAATCTTGATTTCTTAATGGCTGATGTGAACTTAAGACAGTTGTGCATTAGAGTAAAAGCTAAACTGAAATAAGGAGCTTGTTGAATCTGACTCAGTTACAAAATTAAGTCCCATAAAATGGCTAATCCATCATATTCTTCTGTGTTATGTTCTTGCCTAGTTTTGGGAGCTGCATATGTCTGAGACATCTTTGTCTGTCTTTGGACAAGTACTGCTCTGTAATTAGAGGTACTCCTAATCTTCAATGTGTGTGCAGGCTCAACCCAAATCAGTCACTCTGAAAAGGAATCTAATTTTATAATTAGTGTTTTATCACCAGTAAATGTGTCCAAGTTTTTTTTTTTTTTTTTTTTTTTAAAGAAAAAAAAAAGTCCCCAGCAGGCTCTCAACTCTATGATTCCACTCCTGGGAGCTGATAAGCACCTCTGCAGAAGTGATGAATATACATTCCCCAACCCCACACATTGAGGCCCACAGGAATGGAAGGTGCTCAGTCCCTTGCAGGAGATGTTCAGTGACTCATAAGGTTGAGAAAGGAGATGTGCGGTATGGGCCAAGGGATAGAATGTGGCTTTTGTTCCCAGTTCAGCAAATGGCTCTCTGCATTTGACTTTGGACAAGTCACTTGTGGATTTTTATAAAGCATCTCTGAAAATTAGACCATTAACCTTTCAGATCATCAGTTGGCCAAAGTGTAAAAAAAAATAGAGATACTGTCATGTGGAGAGCCATGCCAACTAACTAACTAAATATTTGCTGAACTTTGGCAAGTGCTTTGAGATCCTTGGAAGACAAGCACAATAAAAGTGGTGTTAGCAGCAGATATTATTTATAACTTTTTATTTCAGCGAAAGCTTTTAGTTTGTCCAGCTTGTGGACTCTAGTTTCCTCCTCTCGTTTTCATACCACTCCCCATAAGATATTTACTTTGGTGTATCATGTGTAAGCATTTGACCTGATATTCGCTGTGATTAGGGGATGTTGCAGGGGGCTCCTGCCTCATGGTCACAGTTCATAACAGTGGTAGTAGTATTAAGTGTGCCTAGCAGTGACAGTTCAGTTTGGAGGCAGTTCCACCGAGTGGCAATAGTTCAAGGTAGCAACAGTTTAGCCTAGTGGCTGCTGCCTGGGAACTCAAGTGGAAGCAGGGAAGGGGAGCATGGGACTTCCCTTCTCCACCAAGTTCCAACTCAGGGCCATGTGAGACTGACTTGGCTGCTCACCTGTATTTGTGTGATGTTCAACTTCCTGTTAGCTTCCTTGGATCATTTCCTGTTCCAGTCTACCTTCCATCTGGCCACCACTCAGCTCTAGGGAACATTGTCTTTGGGTTTCTGGTCCATGTCCCCTCCATTGGGTGCTGCAGATTCCTTTTCCCACTAGTTCAATACTGGTTTTGCTCTGGTCCTTTGGGCCTTTCTGAGAGCTCCCAGAGTGTGTGTGTCCTGCACCCTGGCTTGCCAGCCACATGCTGAGCTGTTGGCTAGCTTTTAAATCCCCTCCTCCAGTCTAAGCATGCCCAGCCAGGGCATTGAGGCAGGGCCTCTTTAGCCCATAAGTCTTCCTGAACCTTGTGATTGGTGCTTTGTATTTATGTTGG
The DNA here is from genome assembly GCA_019425775.1 of Rafetus swinhoei. Lineage (NCBI taxonomy): Eukaryota > Metazoa > Chordata > Testudines > Trionychidae > Rafetus > Rafetus swinhoei. Next base: position 43,335,353 of record CM033437.1, on the reverse strand, counting down.
GTAGAACCATCTGTGCATTTTGTATAACTGGTACAATCTGCTCATAGTGACTAAGAATGGCAGAATTGAGAACTTTAGGATTATTTGTAGATTTGTGTCCACTTTGTGCAAAGCATTGCTTTTAAGCAACTGGTTCCCCACCTTTTATTCATTCCCTTTTCTCCTGCCCTGTTGCCCCCCACCCCTGCCCCCAAGACTCCAGTTCTAAAGAAACTGAGCACAGGATTTGGTACATAAAGGAGGGAGAGGTTAAAGAAACTGAAGGTATTGCTTTGCTTCATTATGCAATGTGTGCTGTTCTTTGTGTCTGGACATATACGTTCACTGTGGAGCTAGTCTGGAAGTAAAAGGGTCCCTGTGTCACAAAGAGAAATTACTGTATTTTTTTGTTTCCTATCACTCATTCAGAACTAGCGCTTTCACTCCTGTCTCCCGCTTGGTTTTCTGATATCCCAGAGCACTCATATAACAGCTGTTGCATTCAAGGTGTGTGTGAGGGAAGGGAGTGGAGGAAAGAAAGCATTGGCGAGAGACCTGGGAAAGGGGAAGGAGACAATTTAAGGATACTATATATTTCTTGTGACTGTAGCCAAGGCTTAGGAACCAGTTCTTAGTAGAACTGCTGATTTATTTTTATCATGTTGGATGATGTAATTTGAGCTCTAGGTTTCATTTAACCCAAATACAAGATTTTGTACAATGCAGAATCTGATCTGAAAATCAGTTTTTGCAAATAAGCTGTCCTGGGTCTTATGGAAGGAAAAAATCCTATTTTAGGGTATGTTTTTTAAACCCAGATAATCAAGTTATATTTACTACTTCTGAGGAAAATTTAGATAATTTGGGGGCATTTTTCTTCAATCTGGACTGGGAAAAGCAATTGAATCAGGTTGGAAAGCATTTGTTGTGTTTATGTAACACACAATGCCACCGAAATCACATGCACACAATGAACACAGAAGGCATCCTGTTATTTAGCAACCATCAGTCAGCATCCTGTAGTTCAGCCATACGCTGGAATTTCACTTACTGTCATCCCACTTTTCCTGTTGAAGGCTTTTGATGCCACACAAGAATCAGATCCCGCTTTAGGCTGACCCAGTTTTATGCAAGACCTGCAGTCTCAGATAGTAATCCACTTATCAAGTGAGGCAAATGCCACAGCAACAATTTTCAGACAGACAATACTTCACAGCTTGTTAGAAGCAAAATAACTCCGAGGGGGCCACACAAGGGTCCCTTTCCACTACTTCCACTGTCGTCAAAGTGGAATATCGGAGCCTTAAGCAGAGTCAAAGGTTGTCCTAGATTTTTTGGGGCGCACACACGTAAAGCCTCCTGGTCTGCTGCTGCTACATGAGGATTTAAGCTATGTTTACTCACTGTTCATCAGCTGGTAGTTCACAAGTATTTCTCCTCTGCCAGTTTTGTGAAAGGAGAATGTATGAAAATCTAGATTATTGGAGAGCAGGGTGAAGTGAATACACTAGTTAGCTGATTGATAGAGCCTTGATCTCCAAAAACACCTGCCTGTGCTGAGCCACCGCAGAAGGGGGCTGTTCTGGCTACTGAGGCTGAAGCACCCCCCATCTATGGTGGGCCCTGCAAGGCTTGGGCAGGTCCCTGCCTGCAGCAGGCTGCTCCAGCCCCTTCTGGTTAACTGGTTAGCCATTCACATCCCTAATGCTTAATCCATTAGACTTCACTTCTATACTTCTATTTGTAAATATTGAAACAGTTCGATCCATGGTCAGTCTATGTACAATTACATTACTTCAATATTTTTTACAGTAGCTCTTGTCCATATTCAGTCATTCCTTGAACAAGTATTACTATGTAACTCGTTTTCTTAAATCTGTAAGTTAGAATGCTTTATGGCAGAATACAAATAAATATATGAATGTAATATGTAACTTCAGAATATTCCATGGACATTGTACTTCCTTATGCCCTGGCTGTAGAGAGAGGCATGCAGGATCCTTTTTACAGACAGCTGTGGGTATATATTCATATTAATGTTGTGCAGTATATCCAGCTGCAGTGGTTGCAGAATTTAGCTGAAAATGTCAGAAATCAGAGCAGTGTGAATTTAGTACTGTCCTTTTAAACCCATGAGGTTCAAGTCCTGTCCCAGTTCAGACTTAAATAGTTCAATCTGACCTAAATTAAATACCTTTCTAATGAGACTATCTCTGAAGAATGTATTCCAGATCCTCCACAGTTCTAAACTTGTTTTATTGTATTTCTTTATAGCGTGCTAATCACCATAGTATCTAGGCACCATCCCCATCCACCTTCAGCATGGTGAGCTGAGCTGGTGCACTTTTGCTTGGCTTAAAACATTCTGGGGGCAAGTAGGGCACCTTATATGAAAGGTCCTTGTCTCTCAAAATCTCTTCTCCTCCTTGTCCCAAAGAGCTGGAGTTGGAATTTCTTAACTCAGTCTTTTGCCAGTGGGGTGATGATGATTAGAACCCTGCATGAATACAGAATTTGTATCCACATCTGCATCTGCAAAAATGAGCCATGAATATTCACATCCACATCCATGGATGTAGATACCTGTGGACATAAAGCAGATATCCACAAATGTACAGTGCTCTAATGACACTTGTTTGCAATGACTCCGGATTGCAATATAGAGTTGAGTTGGCTGATAGCAGATAATTTTTATACTTTTAATAGTTTAGATATAGTGCAGGCACCCACAAACACTAAGAAGGGAAATTATTAATATTGAAAATTCAGGGGAAAGAAAACACTCAAAGTACTAAAAGCAGCATTTGTTTGGTAAGTCTGTTTCTTGTTACTCCTTTTTCTATTTAGCTGAAATATCTTCAGGGATTGGGTAAAGTTTTCTTGAGATTCTCTTAAGAATACACGAGTCCCAATTCATTGTGTAATGTTGGTCTATATTCACTTCCTCCAATGGAATCCATCTGTGGGCCCTGCAGTGTGACAAGAAGAAAGAGAACTCTGTAGTGAACAAATCCAGGGTTGATTATTCAGGCCTTAAATTCCCTGGCTGTGTAGCTCACAGGCTAACACAGTACTCATATGCCTTGTTCACCTGATCTAAGCAGTCAAACTACCGTTCCAGACCCTTGGTGGCATTAAATTATTGGAATAGAGATAAAGCAACATAAGCTATCACTTTCTTTGCCCCACCAAAAAGTTCAGAATTGGGTGCTACAATCTCTATAGTTGGTGGAGGTACTGTAACCACCACCAGGCAGAGTTGAACCTGGGACCCTGGAGCTTAGTATAGGAGCCTCTCTACAGCTTGAGCTAAAAGCTAGCTGGCTCTCAGCTTAGGCTGTAGAGCTCCCTTGTTCTTATCTCTCACTGTAAGTGGTCTAAGTGCTACTACTGGGGACAGTGAACTAGGGATGTTAAAATTAGATTAATCAACTAATCAAAAAGTCGATGGAATTTCCATCAACTATTCGATTAGATGCTTCAGCTTTGAAATGTAGCAAGAACCAGCCCGGCTTTTGCTACATTTCAAAGGCAGAAGTGCCACATGGCGTTCCGCCTTAGAAACGGACAATTGCTCCAGCAAGGGCTCTTGTGCATTTCAAAGTTTGAAACGCCGTGTGGAGCCCATGCGGCACTTCCGCTTTGAAATGCACAAGAGCCCCAGCAAGGACTCTTGTACATTTCAAAGGTGGAACACCATTGTTGCACTCCTGCCCTCTCCCACGGAGCTGGGGGGAACCGGCTTTTAAGACAGCTCCCCCCAGCAACCCCTTCACTTCCACCGCCCTTGCTGCCTCTTTCTGGGGAAGGGGAAAATGACTAGTCGACTAGTGTGTCGCCTATCCAATAAGCTTTTGCTTACACCCCTACGGTGAACCACACTAGGCGTGTGGGTTACACTACCTTAGGAAGGAGCAGGGTAAGGACAGCCAAGAGGCATCTGCATGTGGAATGGAAAGTAAATTGTATTTATCTGTGAGCACAAAAGCCCAATAAAGAAATCGTACTTCTCTAACTTGAAGTAATCTCGCTTTTAGCTCTGATGGAAGTTGCATGTCAGCACCAGCGAATCTAATAACTTGGGTTCCTCTGTTTTCATGTGTCTAATATCTGGCATTTCTGCCAACAGGTCACAATATAATTTCAAACTAAAGAGCCAAGTGCGTCTCTGTGAAATGTGGACAGCATCCTGCATGGAAGAGGTCTATGAGGGCAGCATTAACCCAGAAAGGTCCTTCGTTATAGGCTGGCCTACCACCAACTGCGTTGCTAATTTTAGGTAGGAATGGAAAGGTGTATTTGCTGCTTTATTAAATTTCTGTAGATTAGTAATGTCATAAAAATATTACAGATGAGGTACAGTCTGCACACGTTAATGCTGGAAGCCAAAATCTCTATGTCACTGACACAGATTCCTTCTGTTGCATTGAGACAAGTCAGCTAACATCTTTGCTTCAGTTTCCCAATCTCAAAAAGAGTGGGAATGGTACTTACCTAGTTCCTATGGGTACTGAGAAAACTGAAGATTTGGCAAAGTGCTATATGACTTGTGCCGTGTACATGCTTGGTGTTAATGGTCTGTTTTAAAAATATATTTCTGTAAATACCTTGGTTACTTAGTAAGAATAACTGCAGAACAGATACAGCTGGGCTCATAGTCAGCCCTTTCCAGGTGTCAGAGTCTACCATACAGAGCTTGTGAAGGAGTGGAGTTTGCACTTAATACAAGCAAGAATCAGTAAAATGTTGATTCAGTTTTTTTTCCTATTTCAAGTGTGCCAGAGAAAATAAGTTCAAAATTCCTCCTAAACCAGAAACTCTGAATATTAATGGGCTGAGCATTTAAATCTGCTTCTCCATAGTCTTTGCTGTGAGTGCACTAGGGCTATTAAAGCAATTCTGGTCGTTAGGCCAATTTTAGTCTTTGTAGGAGGTTCCGCTGTCACTTTGGAAAAGAGAGGGGTTCTTTTCCCAGTAAATCAGTGAACCCAGCTAAGCTAATTGTATTTTAATTTTTTATATATATTTATATTGTGTTTTCAACATTTTGTAAGCTGCCTCAAATATTTTAAATAGAGAGGCGGGGTAAAAATATTCTAAATAAATAAATAATTGGGCTGCATACTGGAAACTGGATTTTGCCCCTTAATTGAGAGCAAGAGATGAAGCCTCTAGTTCTTTTTTTATATCACGTTGTCTGTAACTAACGAGACTGTTCTGCATAAACTCTTCTCTGTAGTACTGACTGGTTTTTTTTTTTAAGAGACTAGGTCTGAAACAAAGCTGAAATTCCTATTTTAATTAAACTCTTGCCAATAAAGTTTAGCTTCGATTTAGGGACAGTAGCCTATTCTTTAAAGCTGGAAGGAAATAGTCTGATGTGAAAGTAACAGACGAGTCAAAAGGGAACCCTAGATTGTATGTAAGTGGAGTGATTTCATGTCCAGAGATAAATAGGAGTTCTGAAGAGATAAGTGACAAGAGAATCTGCTAAGCAATTACATAAAAAATAAAGTTCAAATGTGTATGTTTTTGCAGGAGGAAAATTGACCAAGGTTTATAGTTCCCTAAATATCTGGCCTGAAAATTTGGAGAATTGATGTACAGAAGCACCAGTGGGAAACAATCTTTTCTTCATCTAGGGTAGGATTTGGATCAAGAAAGTTAGGCTCCTTATTACTATAGTTACCCCACTAAACGAACAATTATACATATATCTGGATAGCTTAGTACCTTTCAAAGTCTATGTGTAAGATAAAATTTAAAAAAAATCTTATGCAAAACGGGTCCTCAGTCCTCACTGGGGCCTTTTAAGTACTAGTCTATTGGAATGATTAATAAGAAAAAGCAACAGAATGGAAGGAGCTTCGCCAGCCTTTATTATACCAGTGATATCCTTAAACTCAGGAATTAGGTTTTTGTTTAGGTTTTAACAGCCTATCTCTTAGCAGCCTAATCCTGTTCCCATTGACTTTGTTGACAGAACTTTAACTTCTATGGTGAAAAATTGAACACTAGGACTTTACCCCAATATAGATAATTTTTATTTCAATTTGTAGGGAAGCAGTTTTTCATTGAAAATTAAAAATTCTGTCAATAATTGTCAAGGGCTCCCTTGAGCCAGTAGCCTCATGGAGTAGGCTCACTTCAAGTTTACAGAAAACAAATTAACACTGAACTCAAAATAGCTACCTGGGCATTAAAGCTTATTATTTATTGTGGATTTTCACAGAAACCCAGGGCAAATGCTGTCAAGGTTAGACCCCTGACTGCTTACTTAAGTTAAGGCCAAGAGAGAGTGAGCTTTTCCTGTCTTGATTTCACCCAGAACTGGTTCCTAGTAGAAGTAACCAGCCCTTTTAAATCTGTCTGCTTGGCCCTGATTGGCCTCTGCTTTCTCCTGGCCCTTCTAGGCATTAGAGGACCACCTCTGTCTGGTTCTCTCTAGGCAACCCTTGGGCCTCTGAACTCAATGCTCTCCTCTTCCAGCAGAACAGGGAGTGCCAAGACAGTGGGGCTGGCTCTAGGGGTCAGCAAGTGCTTGGTACAGTCTGTCACAACAATTCTTAACATTTCCATGTGTTCATGGATATGCCAGTCAATATATATGCTCTTCTGATTGGTTTTATTGTGGCACTTGCATGCTGTCTGACTTCTATATTTGTCACTGTTTTATAATCCTTGCAGTTCTCCAGAGCAAAAGGAGAAGTGGCTCTCTTCCCTGCAAAGGTACTTTATTTTGATACTGTTAACAATACTCAGAGAAGGGGTGGAAGAGACTCATTCAGGCATCTAAACTGTCTATTGCTAATGCCTCCCCTCCTCCCCCGTGCTGCTGCTTCTGCTTATGTAGATTCCACCACCTATCAACTTCATTCATGCAAAAGTATAGTAGTATACTGGAAACCATGGTAGGTTTATGGCCTATGATAACCTTGCTATCAGATCGTTCTTTACACAGCTATTACTTGGGTACTACATAAAAATATTACCAGTTTTGTTAATAACAATGAAAATCGGTGATCTTTGCTTGTTTTGTTAGTCGAATCAAAGAAGAGAAAGAAAAAGACTATCCCAAGAGCATTCCGCTGAAGATCATTGCAAAGGATATAGGAAATTGTGCATATGTAAGTATTTCTGAGCAAAAAAGGGAACTAAAGCTTAATCACAAAAGGCCTGAGTGGTACTAAACACCAATAATTCCCAGTGACTTCAGTGGGAGTTTTAGGGCCCCACCACCTTTCAGGATGCAGCCCACTCTAAAGGTTTGGGCCATGGTAAATAATGAACTGAACATGAGCTCCCAGGATGACTCCAAAAGGAGTAATGCAATCCTGGGATGAATATACTGGGGAATCTCAAGTAGGAGTAGGAAGGTTATTTTACCTTTGTATTTGGCCCAGGTGCATCTGTGTCTGGAATTCTATGTCCAGTTCTTGTGTTATGTGAAGAAATAAAACAACACTTCCTTACTCACGTTCTCCACATTACTCGAGATTTAATAGACTTCTGTCATATCCTCTCTTATGGTATGTCTACACTTGCTCCCTAGTTCGAACTACGGATGCAAATGTAGCCGACCGAAATTGCTAATAAAGCGGGGATTTAAATATCCCGCACTTCATTAACATAATCTCGCCCGCGCACTATTCTGCTCGCCAGCTGATTTGAACCAAGAAGTGCGCTCCGGGACGCGTTAGTTCGAATCAAACACCTTGGTTTGAACTTACGTTACTCCTCGAAAAATGAGGAGTAAAGTTAGTTTGAACCAAGGGGTTTGATTCGAACTAACGCATCCCGGAGCGCACTTCCTGGTTCGAATCAGCTGGAGAGCAGAATAGCTTGCAGGCGAGATTATGCTAATGAAGCACGGGATATTTAAATCCCCGCTTCATTAGCAATTTCAGTCGGCTACATTTGCATCCCTAGTTCGAACTAGGGAGCAAGTGTAGATGTACCGGTAGTCGTGCCTTTTCCAAGCTGAAAAGTCCCAGTATTTTTAATCTCTCCTCCTACGGTAACTGTTCCATATCCCTAATTATTTTTCTGTACCTTTTCCAATTCTAATGCGTCTTTTTTAAAATGGGGTGACCAGACCTGTATACAGTATAGGAAACCCTTTCCATTTGCGGTAGATGTATTCCCACATCCATTGTAAGTGGCGAAATTCGCAGATACTGGGAGCCGTAGCTCCCTGAACTCACTGTGGGGACCAGAAGCCACAGGGAACTCACTGCAGCTACTGGGAGCCCGCAGGGAACTCACCGTGGTTCCTGGCAGCTACAGGGAATTTACTGTGGGGGCTGGGAGCGGTGGTGAGTTCCCATTGGTTCCTAGCTCCTGTGTCTCTCTTCCAGGAGAGGAGACCCACGAATATGTGGAACCACGAATAGCGATTCTGTGAATAGTAAAGGTCTCCTATATTCAAGATGTGGATATACTATTAATTTCTATGGAGGCATTATGATATTTTTGTCTTCTTTATCTGTCCTTTTCCTAATGGTTCCTAACATTCTGTTAGCTCTTTGGACTTCAACTGCACATTGAGTGGATGTTTTCAGAGAACAATCCACAATAACGCCAAGATCTTGCTCTTGTCGGTAACAGCTAATTTAGACCGCATCAGTGTGTATATATAAAATTAGAATTATGTTTTCCAGTCTAATGCACATTGCTTTGCATTTATTATAATTTTATGAAAAATGTGCCTCAAGGAAACGCAAAGAGCTCATTCTATTTAGCTTAAAAAATAAAAGGTGAGTGGTGACTTGATACATAGGGAACAAATATTTAACAGGGTCTCCAGTCTAGCAGTGAAAGATTTAATGTGCTCTAATGGTTGGAAGCTGAAGCTAAAGAAATTCAGACTGAAAATAGGGTGTACATTTGTATCAGAGAGGTCAGTTAATCATTGGAACAGTTTGCCAAGAGTTGTGGTGAATTTTCTCCATAACTTATAAAATTTTAAATCAAAACTAGATATTTTTTGAAAGATGCACTCTAGTAATTATTTTGGGGAAGTTCTGTGGCCTGTGTTATACATGAGGTCAGACTGGATCTGGGGTGCACAAATTCTGGTCTGCAGGGTTAATCTCTGGTGGGCCTCCGCCTTTGTTTACCAGCACCTCTGCAGGTATTGCATGATTGCAGCTGTTGTTGGCTGCAAACAGTGATCCACGGCCAAAGAGAACTGTGATCATGTGATACCTGCAAAGGCGCTGGTAAACATAGCAGCAGCAGCTCACCAGGGAATAACCCTGGCAGGATGCTGGGTTTTTTATTACCTACCGCTGGGCTAGATGATCACTTTGGTCCTTTCTGGTCCTAAAATCTATGAGCCTGTGAAATGTTTCCTCTCTATTCAGGACATGGGATCATGTTTTAAAAATACTGTTTTAGAGCAGCAACACTTTCATGGTTCAGAAACACACCTCTATAGATAGAAAGCAAAGCTGGGGAGTCCATAATTCAGAGAGATCTTTCTGAAGTAGTTTACACTTAGGCCTCTTGAGAGATATTTGTATGACATGCAGGAGTGGCCCGAGGCAGGCTGCGGCAACTGGCGCCCCAGGCGGAACGCGCGATCGACGCCCCCGCCTGCACGGCCGTCAATGGGTTGACGTCATCATCGGCCTATAGCCACGGGCCGCCCCTGATGACATGACCTGGTTTTATTCTCAGGCCTGATCTACAAACAGAGTGGCACTTTCTCAACTACAAGGTGATTTTTGTACTGATTTAATTAAAACTGTGTGATTTGTGGTGTGGATACTGCTAAGTCAATTTAAATCTGGCTTGTATCAGCCTAACCATGAATCGGTGTTCACATCACACTCCCTGCCGGTACCCGTCCCAAGCTAATGATCCAACCCACAAACCAAATTTGGTGATGAATCCTGGGCACGTGCCACTTGAGGTACATTGCACATATGCTAAGACGACCTGTATCAATACATTTGCAGAAAAAGAAACTAATCTGATAAAACACTTTTTAAACCAATATAAGAATGTCAACATAGGGAGGTGGCAACATTTTAATTCAGTTTTTAACCAAGTTAAGTTGAACTAGTGCTGTTTCAGTATGTAGATAAGTCCTCCAAGAAACACTAGCATCCATAAATCATCCATCCATCTCTTCTCCCCTCTGCCTCTTCTGGTAGAAAAGTCTCCTTAAGGGACTTACTTCTACAAAAGCATAAATTGCCTCAGCAACTGCTTTTTAGGCTCTTGAACATAACACAGATTTTTAAAGCAGCAGGTAATCTGCAGTTGTTAGAATATACTATATCTGAGTAATTCTAAACATAAAGTATTCCTCCTTTCACGGGGAATCACTGAGAGGACAACAGCTAGCGTTACTGGATCCCTCAGAGCAATGTGAATAAACAGTGTCAGTTTGGGTGGAAGGAACTGAGCCAAGCTGTGCTTAGCTGTTTCTGAAAATAGATCTGAAAATCTTTTATGTGCATTCAGAGTGGGGCAGTAGCTTAAAACCTTTCTAGCTAAAATTAGTTCATGAGCCAAAGTTGGTCACCTGAGACTGATATTCCTGGAAATGAAATACGGCTTCTCTAGATCAGGAGGTCTCAAACATCACTGCACCATGACCCCCTTCTGACAACAAATATTACTATACTACCCCAGGATGGGGGACCAATGCCAGTGACCCACTGCTTTGGGTGGAGTAGGGGGCGGAGACAAAGCTCAAGCCCCAGGCAGGGGGCCTATAACCTGAGCCCCACTCCACCTAGGGCAAAACACTTGAGCTTTGGTTTCAGCTGTAGGCCATGGGGCTCAGGCTTCAGCCCTGGCCCCAGCAAGTCTAAGCCAGTCCTAGTAACCCCATTAAAATGGGGTTACAACCTACTTTGGGATCCCGACCCACAGTTTAAGATCCGCTGGTCTAGATATTTTCATAAGTTTCAGAGGGGTAGCCGAGTTAGTCTGTAACAGGAAAAACTTAAAAAACAACAAATAGTCTGGTAGCACTTTAAGACTAACAAAACATGTAGATGGTATCATGAGCTTTCATGGGCACAGCCCACTTCTTCAGATGACCGGAGTGTTGGAAGTCCAAATCCAAGAAACCAAGTCTTGGTTCTGGACTTCCAACACCCTGGTCATCTGAAGAAGCGGGCTGTGCCCATGAAAGCTCATGATACCATCTACATGTTTTGTCAGTCTTTAAAGTGCTACCAGACTGTTTTTAGATATTTTCAGTGATGAAGCAGATGGAAGCTACATATTCTAAATATTTCTTACGATGCTACAGTCTTTTGTGTACTATAGCAGCTGGGGATCCTAGGGAATTGTTTCATTTTGGGGGAGGAAGGACAGCAGCACAAAACATTTTATTATATTCTAGCCAAGGGCAAAACTTATGCAAATGTGTTGACCTACTCCCAAGTGCCAGATGCTGTTGCTTTGGGGAAATGTTAAATTATTTTATGATATGAGCATTCAGATATGTCCTGAAGCAAATATACGACATTCTCTCTACTTCACTCTGATTGCCATGGCAGTTTGTTACTATCCAGGATTGATACAGAGGAATGTTCCAGATCTTTTGCTACATGTAAAATGTTGTTTATTTGTATTACCTGGAAATGTTGTGGCCAGTTTAAGCCGATGTGGTGTCTGTGTTTACAAGATCTAGCAAACTGATTCTTGGCTTGGAGCCAAGAGTTCAAATCCCAGGTTGCATACCTACTCCTGCTATGATACTGGACCTCTGTGTCTCTTCCCCCTTCCATGTGTAAAGTGGGGTCAGTAACATTTATCTACCTTGCAGTAGTTCATGCTCAAACAGCATGTTGGAAATATAAGGCTACATATATACGTGAGACGTGCTAAAAAGGCAAAGCTGCACTGATGCAGCTTCACCACTGTCATGCTTCTGCTGAAGACTTCTAAACCAATGAAACCAAGCTTTCCTGTAGGCCGAATTACTTCATGTCCCACGAGAATCGATAGCTCTGTTGATGGGGAAAAGCTCTCTTGCCAACATAGAGCTGTCACCTGCCGTTAGGTTGGTATTACATAAATTGCTCAGAGGTGTGGATTATTCACACCTCTGGGTGACATAAATTTATATGGAAGTACGGTCTAGTGTAGACCAAGTCTACGTTTTTGGGGGGGGCGTTGTTGGTTGGAGCTGGGTAAGACACAGGAGTATAAAGATTGATTGGAATGGGTTGGAGAGGGCTGAAGACAAAATTAGAGACTAGGTGTCATGGCAAATAAAAAACAAGACTTGTTATGGAGGACGTTTCCCTCAAAAAGGCAGGAATAATATCGAAGTCCAGCAGTCAGTAATAGTAGTGTTGCAGTGTCATTCTGGAAGGACAGCTTCCAGAAAGCAGGACTACCAGGAATGATTCAAATCAAAATACAGCAGTGCATATAAAAGAGGGACTTGGAAATGAGCACCAATGTCCTGTTATAGAAAACATAATCCCAGTTATACCTATAAAATGATACGGTTTAAATTAACTGTTACCATCTCGAGAGAGATCTTGTAGTCACTGTGGATAGTTCTTTGAAAACATCCACTCAGTGTGCATTGACGGTCAAAAAAATGAACAGAATGTTGAGCCTCATTAAGATACGTAAGACAGAAAATGTCCTATTGCCTCTCTCTACATTCATGGTACACCCACATCTTGAATAGTGCGTGCAGATGTGGTTGCCCCATCTCAAAAAAGATATATTGGAATTCGAAAAAGTTTAGAAAAGGACAACAAAAATGATTAGGGGTATGGAATAGCTTCTGTATGAGGAGAGATTAATAAAACTGTCCTTAGAAAAGAGATGACAGGGGAGGATATGATTGAGGTCTATAAAATCATGACTAGTATCAAGTAAATAGATAAGGAAGTGTTGTTTACTCATAACACAAGATATAGGGGTCACACAATGAAATTATTAGGCAGCATGTTAAAACAAACAAAAGGAAGTATTTCTTTTCACAACACACTGTGAACTTGTGGGTCTGTTTGCCAGAGAACCTTGAGAAAGCCAAGACTGCAAGAAGGTTAAAAAATAACTATATAAATTCATGAAGGATAGGTACATTTCTTAGCGACTGATTCGACTGTATGTTTTAATGCAATGGGTCTCCACCATGAAATCACAACCACCCCCCTTCCCATAAGTGTTTGGAAAGTGGGGCAGGGTTCACGTATTGACAAGTCTGAGAGCATGTTCTGAAGCACAAAAAGCACATACTGTTTATTAGCTAAGATCTTATCAGTGTGTTTTGCACAGATGTTTTTTTCAGCACTGTGTAACGCACCAGCTATTCTCATGCAAAGTCATGGGAAGGCTATACTTTGCAAACACTGTGGTCTAGAATGCCAATTTTCCCTTCCCCTTTTTTCCCTCCACAGTCGAAAATGCTCACTGTAACCAATGCTGATACAGCGAATGACACAATTCTCACAGCCCTGCAGCAGCTGGGGATTAACGTAAGTCATTGCAATCAGATTTGATGACTTATTTGTTTGTTTATTTAAAAATCATATCAAATCTATCTTTCTTTCCCCAAATTGAAGACAGTGACATGAATTACATCTGTTATCATAAAAGCTCAGTGATTCATAACTGCTATGAAGGCACATATTAGTATAAAGGCTTTCATCTGCAGATCATCAAATGCATTACAAGTATTGACAGAGGCTCACAACACCCCTCTGAGATACACACAGCCTTCGAGTTTGCTATTAAATTTATTTTGTAGATGGGTGAATTGAGACAATCACAAGTTAAGTGCTCCAGACAACTCCTGTTCAAGACTGAAATTTACCTGGGGAGCCAATTCTGGCTGTATTGGCCTGATTTGTTTTCAAAGTTAGATATGCACAATTATGTCTGCAAATATGCACATATAGCTGCATGCCTAATTCTCACATCCAAGTACTTCTGTTTGACACCTAATCTGGGTGGCTGTCTGCATGTCCTCTTTGATGTGGAATTGTATGCGCTTACATCAGTTTATCTTTAATGACTTGTCCAAGGCCACACATCAAGGACGTGTCAGGATCAGAAATGGACACCAGGAGTTGTGACTTCCCTGTCCCTCTTCACCACTTTGCAAGGGGGCTCTGATCTCTGTTGGTTGTAATGGAAGTCTGTAGATAAGTGTTCATTGATTGGGTTGTTCATTTCCTGTTTAAAGAGGAATAAAAATAATTGGGGATGTCAAATCTCGTTTAATCAGTTAACTGGTTAAATGTTATGTTTAATTAATTAACTGCTTAAACGAGGTTGGGCAGGGAGCGGCCCCCAACCCATTGTATGGTGGACCTGGCTGGAGTGACCCCCACCCATGGCATAATAGTCCTGGCTTGGCTGGAGCACCCCCTACCCGCAGCATGGCAAGCTGATCCAACCAGGCCGGGCCCACTGCGGGCAGGGAGCCTCTCCAGCCAGGTCCGCCGCACCGCAGGAGTCTGCAATGGGTCCCAACACAATTTAGAGCAACTTCAGGGCTGCTGTAATTTACACCAGCTGTCAGGGCTTCCAGCCAGCTATTCTGATGGCCAGGGATTTCCTGAGCACAGTACTCAACTTACCTCCCAGCATGTCTCAGACACCCCTTTCACAGTTGATCAGAAGCTCTGCACCATCTGAGGATTTCCCCAACTGCCTAATTTGATTAGGTTCGGTGTCCTTTTGCAACACTACAATACAAAATAGTTGTAGCATGAGTCAAAATCTGGCCCACTTGTCCCAACCCACCGTGCAACATGTGAGGGCTGGTGCAGCATGACAGTTACAAGTCCAACAATACTTTTTCTTACCCTTTTATTATGCTTGCACAACTCTGCAGGGAAATCGAGTCATGAAGACACTGCCACTGCAAAGGAGTATTTTGGTTGGTATGAGAGGAGGAGTTAACTGTTCCATTGTTAATCAAATTTAGTGATTAACACATTTAGTATTCTGCTATACCAACTGTACCTGAGCTTTTGTTGTGGTTTAACACATCCCTTGGAGCAAGAAAAGAATGAAAATCTATCTGGATGATAGACTCCTGGTTGCTGTATTACTCCTACATGTAAAACTGCACACAGTTTCTTTGCATCTTGGTGTCCTAACAGATGTTTTATTGATATATCACACAGCAGCAATCATCTGAGACGACCTTAAAAACAAAACACACAAATCCCATCCAATCATTGTTTCTGCTAGATGGATATTGTTTCCTTACATAACATGACATACAGGAACAAACATCTGAGAGGTAGGGGGCATCTTGTATGATTAATTACGAGTATACAAATATTAATGTGCCTGACCTTACTGCATTATGTGCAGAATCCTTTTTTCCCCCGGGAAAACCACAGCTAATTCCTTTGAAGTGTCATTGTTCAATTGGTCTAAACTATCAAGCTGGTCAGGAAAGGGAAGCATGGGTTTGGAAGGCTCCTTCAAATGCAGAGTTCCTAGAATTTCAGTTACACCAGGACTGTCACAACTGTGCAAGCAAATGGCTTTGCTTTGCCTTTGCTATTTGGAAGGGCAATCAGTCTCTCAAAACTGAGTTCACCAGCCCTTCCTCTCTCTCTCTCGCTCTTGCTCTCTCACACACTGTCCCTTTCCTATATATTTTACAAAGAAAAAGTAAATATTTTGTACTGTTCAGCCATATATATCTGTTCCTCACATCTGGCCCTGAGGCATCAAGGATGCCTCCCACACCTATTTATTTTCTTTCTTCCACTTGCTAATTTGCTTTGCAGCTGTGCTTATCTGGCTCAGAAAGTTGCACTTCTGTCAGTCCCCATGAAAGTGGCTACAACTTGCTTGGGTGGATCAGAATAATTATAGGTGGGCAAAGGAGGAAAATACAAATTGGCTCAAGAGCACTGGGAACGTAGGAAGAAAATCCAGATGAAATGAGTCTAGAGGTGGGGGTAAATCTGTTTGGAAGAGGTTGCAATTTAGTGGCCAAGGAATCCAATGCAATAGCCTTGCATGTTGCCACAGAGCTTCTCAAAGTGTGGCGGCATGGTAGAAATTGCACATCTAATCTCCTATTGGACATCAACACTAGATCAGTACTGACACTTGATGGACAAAGTGCCCTGAATCCAGCTTCACACAATTATGTGCTTGCAAAAATCACCATTGGTTTCAAGGTATGTGTTGAGAGTGACAGATATTTGTTCTTGACAGTGACCTAGAATCCTGGAAGAGAAAATCGGGGATATGTTCCTCACAAGAATTATCACAGGCAATTTTGATGAGGTGTTTGATTTCAGTTGCTGGCGATTCCGTGGTGCAGTCTTACACTGAAAGGAGCTTCACACCCTGCGAGTGGGGGGTTGGGGAGGAGGAAGGATGTAAATTGTTTCTCCAGCCAGCTGAGATGCTCAGCCATCACCTGTGTGGAAGACTGCATGATTTCACTGTCAGGAACATGCAAAATTGCAGGAATGATTTACCGTTTGTCTTCAATAGTTTATTCTTCCAGAAAACAATGTTTGTTAAGAATCCTGTGATTTGATCACTCAGCTGAACGATGTGTGTTTTCTTTCTTGGACATTTGTATTCAGTTTAATCTGTTTCCCAAACATGTCTGTGATATAGGCAAGAAGGCACATCTTCCTTTAGCCATGTAGAAAATCAGCTCATTCACTGTTTGCAGTCTATTGTATAGGCATGCAGTAGAGCCAGTGAACTTCAGTGTGGAACAACAAGATGTCACGATTGGGCCACATTTCTTCACACAGCTTTGCAAATAGATGCACGTGACAATGTTATTCACAATAAATGAGACCTGCTACAACACTTCACCTAGCTCTGGATTTAGAGCTTTAGATGCCAGTTGTTCTATGAATCATGCAGTGAATCCCCACAGCAGATGAAGCAACTTCCTTTACCAAGGCAAACAGACCTGCTTTGTGGCCTGTCATAGACAGAACTCCCATCAGTGCAAAAAACCCTCCAGTGTTATCAAGGAATATGAAATATACCATGTGTGCTGTCTCACATCTAGGAAGAAGGAGACAGAACAGAATGTCTCAGAATTGCACCACTCCGATGTGTATTTTACAAAAACTAAGAAATGTGCATTACTGTCCTAGAATCATAGAACACTAGAATTGGAAGGGACCTCAAGAGGTCATTGACTCCAGTCCCCTGCCCTCACTGCAAGACCCAGTACAGTCTAGACCACAAGCTACTGCCAGACTCGTAGTCGGCAGGATCCTCGTTGTTCACATCAAGGTGAAGAGTAAAAGCAGCTATGTTTTTCAGATGCTTCACCAGTGTGTTTTCCTTACCTGCTGCTGTCACTTCAATCCTTCACTTCACTGTGGTATTGGGGAATAGTATGGCTTTAAGCTTGTTTGTCTCAGTTTCCCCACACATTAGATTCACCATATTAATAGCAGCTGGCAAAATCAAAGATTTCCCAATTGCATGAGGCTGTGGTCTGTGCAATGCAGTGAATCACCTCAAATGATACCTCAGAGACAGGCATGCCTCTATTGAATTTAATTTTTTAGGCAAAAGTTCTGTCGCTGAAAAAATGCCTTGTTTTCTTTGTGTTCCTTGTGAATGGTGTCCAAGTGTCATTTACATTTCATGCTTTTGCTAGATAACACCACGTGAAACAGGAGGCATTTGGGCCTTTCTCTGTGCTTGAAAAAAAACACTTGGTGAATGCATAATGGGAAAAAAGCCTCATGATATTTGCACATGTGTTTCTTGGTTTCTTGCTTTTCATTCATAACTGCACCACTAGACTCACTGAAAGAGGTTGAAGCAGATACTCTGTAAAAATGCATCCACTGTGCCTTTTCTCACCAATCAGGAAGAGGAATTCATTGTTAAGCAAATGAGGCCAGGACTCAAGAAGACCCTGTGTGGTGATGCATGGAGACAGGGATTTACAATGATTCTTTATCCTTGATTGCCAACAGGGTACTCAGGGTGAAGATATGGGCCTGTCCAAAGATATGGGCCTGTCCAAAAGGAGCTTACAAGCCACTGAAGATTCCCATCTCAGAAAAGGCTTAGCACAGGCACCCATTAGGTCAAACAGAGAGGATGTGCTGTTGTTGAGGCTGTTGCCTGCAGATACAGATCTTTTGCATTTAAGTCCTTCAGCTGGATGTTTTCACAGCTGGATGGTGCCGATAGCCAAATTGGTGCCCACGCAGCCAGTGTGTCAAGACCTGCTGCAATCATGCTGTCCACAGGCTGCCATTTTGTAAATCAAAATGACAACTTCCCGGTGCAACACTTGTGAAGCAAGTTTAGATAGAGTCAGGAGCAGATGGCATTGTATCTTGGGCTGTATCTGGCCCATTGGATGTGCAAAACCATCTGGAATCGCAACTGTTTGGTAAACCTATGTTGTAGAGCTCTATTTTTCCATATGCGCACCCTTAAAAGACTGCGAAGTCACAGGAGTTGCACAGATGTAAGTGAGGGTAGAATTCAGCCCTGCATGCCAATTCTTCTTTATCCTGACCTCATTCTTCACACTGTAGGACCAAGGACCAAGGTCTCATAATGTTGCCATCATCTATTTTACAGCCCTGCCAATTCGTACAAGAAGTACAAAGGGGAAAGAATTGAGCTATGTGGAGCTGAAATCTATAGGAGGATGAGACAAAGCTGGATACACTTGCAAAGGGGGGCCTGGTAGATAACTAAGAGGAAGGATGGTTCAGTGTTTAAGGCTATGGCCTAAGACTTCAGGCCCAGGTTCAAGTGCATGCTCTATCACAGACTTATTGTATAACCTTGAGGCAGCCACTTAGTCTCTGCCTCCATTCCCTTTCTGTATGGTAAACTGTCTCCCCTTTAACAGCTACTGTAAAGAGAGAATAGCTTGTCTGTGAATCTGGAAAAGGCTGAAATGAAGGACTCCTGGTAGTCATTTATGCTGCTTGGAGTTGGTTCTTACCAGCCCATATTGAACAGTATAATACAAAAGTTTCAGAGTGGTAGCCGAGTTAGTCTGTATAATGCAAACAATTCACAAGTCTGGATGTTATTTTTTTGTAATTACAGGAGTAGTCACACTGGAGAGTCCCCTTGTTCGTAATTTCAATGCACAGACTAATATATTATTGTAAGAAACCTAATACATCCCTCTCCTAATGGCTGGTTGTTTTGATTTTAAAGGGCTCTGAAAAAAGACTATCAGCTGTGGGTGAATTCAGGAAAAGAAGATGCTCCTTACCCACTTATTGGTGAGGTTTTGGAATGAATTTATTTTGAATCACTATCATTTTAAAAGTAAATAAGAAATACAGAAAACAGAAGTGTGATTTCTTATTTCAGTACTTCCCTATCATGTGGGTTTGCCTGTCTTAAGGGAAATGAAGCTTCAGGGGGTAGCCAAGTTAGTCTGTACAGGATAAACTTACAAAACAACAAATGGTCTGGTAGCACTTTATTGACTAACAAAACATGTTCACTACAATCATCTGAAGAAGTGGGCTGTGCCCACGAAAGCTCATGATACCATCTACATCAGTGTTTCTTAAACTGTACCGGTGTGCCCGCGAGGCAGTAGGAGGTGTGCCGCAGAGAATAACAAAATTCAAAATGGCCATCTTTAAAGGGGCAGGCAACTTTTATCCCCCGCCCCCCACTTTTTTTTTTCTTTTCTCCTCAACACAAAATGCTTGGTGTTCCTCGTAAAAAAAATTGCTTGGTGTTCTTCGGTCTCAAAAAGTTTAAGAAACACTGATCTACATGTTTTGTTAGTCTATAAAGTGCTACCAGACCATTCGTTGTTTTTCAAGGGGAAATGGTACTTTCCAGCTGTTGAGTTCTTTGATCTTTTTGTGCAAGAGAGCTCTCATATATTGTTCCCACTTAACAGTTGGAAAGTACCATTTCTTTCTTGGTGAGATTTTTATTTTGCACTTGGTAAACCTTGATTTAGCCCCTCTAATCATATACCTTCTCTCTCTTATGAAACCAGTCTGGTTTGTCGTGTTTTCTTCTATATTGCCATAGCATATGTACAGTGTTCTCTGTCTCAGCAGATTCCCGGGGCGTGGGTTTGGTAATGTACGTATGTCCTCTCTGCTGGTTGGCTTTTCTGCTTTGCAGTAGTAGAACAAAACTTTTTTTTTTTTTTTTAAGCTTGAGGAGTTAGTTCTGGCCCATTTCTCATTTAATTCAAGAACTGACCCACTTTCCATGTTTGAGAACCTTTCCTCCTTTGAAATAATACATGCTTACACTGCATAATATTCTGCAGGCAAATAGAAACAGGGAACAAGAACAATTTGCAGGTTTTTCCTCTCTTCTCACAAACCTAATTGCAGCTAAATCATAGTATTCCTTCTCACAATAGCTGTAACAACAAATATTTTACTGGTGTCAGACAACATTCATATTTATAAAATGTCTTAATGTGTGCGCTTTATAGACAATGCAAATTGTTTTGTCTTTGAAACATACTAGACTGTCATTCGGCATATTGTTTGTAATTTAGTTCAGATATAACTGCTAGTATGGCTTTATCTAGAGGATAATAGAATGTAAAAAATGGGAAAGATCTTTTAGTTTATTGAATCTCTTCTTCTGCAAGTGCAGAATATAATCCTTTCAGTAGAAGACATACTGGATGTTAAATTGATATACTACACTTGATATTAACCCAAAGGTTTACTTGGAGAAGTTAAGGGCCCAGTGTTTGTCTCAAATTCTGCCTGTTGATGTGCATCTAACTGCAAGTGTTTCAACTTTGTTGTGCCTATCATCCTCAAAGAAGATTTCATCGAGAGATTTCAGGTTCTGCCTCATCTACACACAGTTACACAAATGTAACTAACATCACACCTTCAGTCCACCTTCTGTGTTTGTAGACAAGACCCGAGGTAGTTCTTCAACGGAGTTTTCATATGACTACACTGAAATGAATAGATGCTGTATATCCCTGAAGATTCCAGTTAAAATGGACAAACTAGTTGCAGTTAACTGTGTATTTAACATTTCCTTCCTATTTCAAATCATACAGGAACTGTAATTGTGTCAATGATAGGTTTCCCAGTTACCAAGGCCAGAGAGGGGAGATCACTTTAATGTTGAATTTAATGCTTTTTTGTGTGTTCAGCAAATAATGGCTACCAAAGCAAATAATAGCTACCAGAACTTTCATTTCTTGCCAGCTCCATGTGGAAAACCAATACCTAGATTTTCATCCGAGAAGGAAAAGTAGTAAAAAGAATTAAACACTGGATTCCAAAATTGCGATTCTCTGCTCGGCATTTGCATAATTTGACTAACAAAATTAGCCTAAATTTTCTTATACACACTGTAACTTTACGCCAGCAGAAATGAGAGGAGAATCAGAATAGCTTTATCCCAAGGTTACCAAGAGATAAAGTTGCAAGCCAGTATTTAAAAATCTGTTTTTTCTCTTAGTAGCTTGAATTTTGCCAGTTCCCAGTCAATCCAAAATAGAATATTTAGATTTCTGTTTGAATAGGACATGAATATCCATTTGGAATTAAAATGAGCCACATTCGTGATGCTGTGCCCCAGACACAGGGATCAAAAGATTGTGCTTATCCTCTGGACCTTCATGAGTCCTTAATGGAACAGCTGCCCCGAGAGCTGCAGTGCCAATTTATCCTGAAGCCAAGTCGTTCGGGTTTGTGCCAGCAATTGAATGGTAAGTCCATCCCTTTACAGAGGTGTTATTCAGTGAGAGTCTTCATGTGCTCTATATGTTATAGAAAGCAATCATGTAATGGGGGCACAAGATGAGGGGGAAAGGGTCCAGATGTGCATTTCAGATAGAAGAGAGATTGTGCTCTCTTGAGTTCACTGTATTTTTATGCTTTTTTCCTTTTTTGAACTAGGTTACATTTTTATGAAACTGCCTATCAAATGCTTGTTCCAAAACCAGCAAACTGATGGCCAAATCTCCTGCCTGTCTGTTTGTTTTAACCATTTATTTACTGATCAGAAAATCATTTCTCCACAGGCCTTGCTTTTCTATAGTGAGGCAGGATGGCTTTGTGATTAAGGCATGAGAGGGAGACTCAGGAAATGTGGATTAAATTCTTGGCTGTGCCCTGCACTACCTGCATCACCTCAGACAAGTCTCTTAGGGCATGTCTACACTAGGAAATTATTTCAAAATAACTAAATTCTCAATAATAACTCCCAAAATAACAAAATTGAAATAGTGTGTACCAACTGCAGGGGAGCCTCAAAATTTGTCTGCACTATTCACAACAACAAAAGGGGTAGAAGGCTAGAGTTTGAACTGAAGAGCCAGTCTACACTAGATATATAAGAAAAGTGTACAAAATGTTTAACTTTATTCTATCATAATTAGATCATTTGCAGATTAGCATTCATTGACAGAATAGTTCTGCTTAAAATGTACCGTCTAAAGCCTTGTCCACACTTGGCTATCATGTGAATGTTATTGCCCAATAGCTACATCGCAGTGTAAATCAGCGTAACATTTATTTCAATGCCTTTAACAAAAATAAAAATTACAGAGGCAGGTGAAGAATTGGGTAACCTGTAGGACCACCATCAAGAATGGTGCCCAACACTTTGAGATCAAGCAATGTCTCCAGGAAGAAGATCAGAGAGTCCAATGTATGGAACATTCCTGGACTTGTATTGGCACCGCTGGTGTGGGCACTGCTGGAGCTAGAGACCTCACATGCAGCCGCTGCCAGAGAGTGTTCCTTGCCAGAATTGGCCTAATTTCTCATCTGCGTACTCCTCCTCGCTTATAGGCATCCAAGGGGAAATCTTACTCGATTCGGAGGGAGAGGGAAGAGGGAGGGGAGGGGGATTTTTTGTAGAACGAACGTCTGGAGGTGGAGCAGCATTCATCATGACATTAAGTTGAAAGAAAAGAGTTGCAGAATAATAGCTGATGTAAAATTAGATAGGGAAAAGGTGACTATGGATTTTGAGGTGAGGAAGGAAGCTGTAAAGCTGTGTATCCACTGTCCTCTTAGTGGCTCTCTGAAGTGGACTACTCACATTTTAATATTAGGCATGTACTTAAGTACATCTCTTATTCTATTGATGGTGATCATAATACTTTCCCACCCTTTGTCCTGTCTGTATCAGGTTCAACCCTGCGTACTCTTGTACACACACTTAATTTTGTGCACTGTGACATCAGTGAGACAGATGGCTCACAGTGCATAAAGTTAAGCACCTGAGTATGTTTTTGTAGGTTGTTTGGGACCTTAGACTGTAGATCTGTTGGGGCAGGGACTCTCTTACTACGGGTTTTTTTTTTACTGCACTTAGCATACTGGGACCCTGATCTCAGTTGTCACCTCTTTGTGCTACTGTAGTAATAATAATATAAAATCGTATATACATATAACTTTTTCACTTGCCTTACCAATTAATCTTATTTTCTGGATATCATTGCTCAGAATGTATGCCTAGACACCATTTTAACATATCTAGAAATTAAATATATGGGGGTTGATGTTTATATGCATTACACATTACATAGGAAATTAATTGCATTTTCATAGAATCATAGAACACTAGAACTGGAAGGGACCTTGAGAGGTAATCGAATCTAGTCCCCTGCCCTCACAGCTGGACCAAATGCTGTCTAGATCATCCTTGACAGGTGTCTGTCTAACCTGCTCTTAAATATCTCTCGTAATAGAGATTCCACAACCCCCCTAGGCAATTTATTCCAGTGTTTAACCACCGGGCCATGCAGGAAGTTTTTCCTGATGTCCAACCTAAACCTCCCTTGCTGCAATTAAGCCCTTTGCTTCTTGTCCTATCCTCATAGGCCAAGAAGAACAATTTTTCTCCCTCCTCCTTATAACACCCTTTTAGATACTTGTCTTCTCTTTTTTCTAAACTAAACAAGCCCAGTTCTTTCAGTCTTCCCTCATAGGTCGTGTTTTCTAGACCTTTAATCATTTTTGTTGCTCTTCTCTGGACCTTCTCCAGTTTCTCCACATCTTTTTTTGAAATGTGGTGCCCAGAACTGGAGACAGTACTCCAATTGAAGCCTAATCAGCACAGAGTAGAGCAGAAGAATGACTTCTCTATTTTTTATATAGTAAAATAATTTCCTCTCTACCCACCAGTGTTATGCAGCATCTATTACTTCATGGCATATTTTAGGAATGAGGCAGTAAGTACACAGGTGTGATTAGGTTAATAGCTGACCTGAGGCTTATCTTCAAATCAGCATGCCAAAGGCTATCTGGTTATGTAACAACTTGGCGGTTCTGTCTAGGTACCAGAAGAATTCACACAAAAGGAGAGGTTTGTCTGTGCTGTGTGTAAGGTGACAGTCTTGTTGCTCATCGTGATGCACCTCTCTATTGTAGGATTAATCTTAATTGATTCTGTTTTCCCGAAATGGGATAAGATAGATGACTTGAAACTGAGTTTATACGGTCTCTACTACAGCTTCCAACTAAATTTGTAGCCAATTAGGGATACAATTGTTTCTAAATATGGTTGTTGTCCACACACAACATGGTTTATATACAATTAGCAAGACACAGAAGCGTAAGTGTTTCATTTGGGTATCATACTAGGCCACTGGCAAAGGTGAAATACTTTCACATTGCATAGATTGTACCCCCCGTCAATGTGCCTTTATGTTCAAGTTAGCTACTCCTCCTTCATCGCTATGCCATAGGACAGGGATGGGCAATAATTTTTAAAAGGGGGCCACTTTGGGTAATAATTCTGCTTACCTAAATTTCCCCATAGTTTTACCTCTGTTTCACTTCCTATTCTAGATAATCAATAATAATAGTTAAAGTGTGTTGTCAAACTGATGCTGTTTCTCTCCCAAATGATCACTGCATTTCCTTGAAATGGTCCCTTTTTTGTTTGCATAATTTCTTAAAGTGCATAGGCCTCTTGGAATTGAAGGAAATAGCAAGAAGCTAGTAATTGTTCCTAATTTTTATGATAAATACCCTTAAGTTTTAATATGTTATTCCTAGTTCTCCAAAATAGAAACTCTCTTTAATTTTATCCTTTCAATGGTCTCAACATACTTATTGCAAGAACAGAGCATAAGTATACACTTGCCATTGTAAGAACAGAACTTTATGTCCTTGGGTGTTTTTTTTAAATAAAAAGTATTTTTCATCAGCCTGTAATGTTAAAATATTCACATTTTGAGTTACTCTAACTTTCCTGTCAAATTTTAATTAAATGAATTCTCCTGCTCCCAGTGAGTATGTAAGTTCCTGCAATGGAACAATGTATAACAAAAGTCTCCATTGACACTAAAAGCATGTGTGATGAAGTACAAGACATGCGTCTATATTGCACTGAAATCCATAGTTACACCTAGATTCTAGCAATGTAGGTCCCTTCTGCAGGATGAAAGAATCAAGATATGGAAAAATTCATAGATGTAAGGATCCAGTGAACCTGAATCAGATGACTTTGGAGACAAAAGAAAGAGAGAAGTATATATAAATAAAGTTTTTCTCTCTCATATTTCTACCCTTACAGTTGCCAACACAGCCCTCCAAAATATCCTTTGCAGTTGAGCCAGAATTTCTATAATATGATATAAACACCTGGGAATACTTAAGAATACCTTGGTTTCCTTCTCTTTGTGATATAAAGAAGAGCTTCTATCTGAAGTGCAATTTACAGTTTTCAGTTACCACACCTCATGAAAATAATCAAAATGATTAAAGAGTAGTGTAGCCCAGTGGTGTTGTGCCATCATGAAGAAGTGCCAGGTGGTGCCATCATGAAGAAGTGCCAGGTGGAAGACATGGATTAAAGAGGCCCTGGTTCTTGAGTACTGGTCAGCAAATGCTTGGAGCAAGTACACAGATAGGCTCACTCTGTGCAAAAGACTTGGAGAGGCAACTGGATTTTTCTGTTGGCTTTTAATAGACCCCTTCAGCTTACTTATTGATGTTAGTGCAGAGACTGCTCCGGCCCATTGCCAGTAAGAACTGGAATGCAACCAGCAAGAGAAGAATTTCTTCTTTAAAAAAGAGGCTCTGTGGGTTTTGTGCATGTGAGTGGGAACAATCTAAATGCATGTAAACTCCGTGGTCTGATTTTCTTAATCATATATTGAGAGTTGAGTGTTCTGGCAGTAGTCTAGCAATGCAGAGCAGACCTTTGTGATTCTTTTTGAGTGCCTGGATGACAAGGCATGTTCTCTGCATGTGCAAGTACTGGGATGCACACCAATGGAATAGGCTAAGCCAGACCGAAGAGTTGGTTGTGTTTGTGAAACTTTTCCATCTGTTTTGTAGTGGTTTCTATGGTTTCAAATATTGGAACAGAACTGAAGTACATTTCTTCTAATAAACACCTCACTTTTCCCCCAGAACTAAGCCAAAAGCCATTTAAAAGGAAAAGATCAATCATAAACTGGGCCTTTTGGCGTGGTGCAAGTCCTCAGCTGGACAATACACCTCTGTCTCCAACATCTCCTGTTCAAGGGAAGCTCTTTGGTCTGTCGCTGCCAGCCATCTGTGAGAACGACAATCTGCCCAAACCTGTCTTGGTAAGTCACAAATTCTGGGCTGGCTATTACACAGCTGGGATTTCTTTGCTTAGTTTGTGAGAAGGTTGGGTGTTAGAGAGCCAGAGCACTGAAATTATCCTCCATAGAGAAACCAGGAGGAAACATCCTCTCCAGGTTTGAGCCAGGACTTTGGCTGTCAGCACAGATTGCAAAAAAAGGTTTGCAAAATGTGGTCAGACCTGGTTAATACAAATCAGTTTGCAATTTGTATGTAATCATGGGAAGCTTTTTAAAAACTAATCTCTCTTTATTGTATTTGCCTGGTTCTACAACCCTTACTCATGCAATTGGCCCCATAGAGTACTCCTCAGTAGATGTGTGTACTACTCAACAGAAGTGTTGTGGAATCAGGCCTCTAACTCTGAGATCTTCAACTGGTATAAATCGGGAAAGATCCTGCAATGTCAGTCTACCTACGTCGATTTACACCAGCAGAGGATCTGGCTCTTCTGCTTGCTCTTGATATGTGCTCCTCACATCACCTAATGATGTTTATACCAGGACTTTTCAGGAGATTCTAGGGCATTTTATTGGTTTTTTTAGCTGCATTGTCTATGAATTTTGATAAGTTTAAGGCATCCGATTTAACCCTGCAGAGATGAGCTCCATTTTACCTTAGGAATCTGTTGTAGAACTATTCTGTCCTTCAAGGCCAGTGCAGCCACTGATACATTCTGAGAATCTCAAACTCAAATCCTTTTGAAACTTTTGTCTGGGAAAAAGTACAGTTACTAGTTGCATGGATACCATTTGGTACAATTAGTAGTGTGAGTCTGAAAAACGTATGCTGTTTAAGCCCCAAAAAGTAACTTTCTTAAAATTCATGCAGCATCACTGGAGAATGAAAGAGAGCATCAGGGATGCTCTATGGAGAAGATAAATCTAAGGGTTTAAAGCATTATAACTAGCATTCTTAATTGAAAAGGTTGTTTTAGTTTTTATTGTACAAAAAGCATGTCAAGCCATTAACTTCATTTGTTTAACTTATTGCCTAAAATGTTGACCAGTTTTGTTGGTTAAACCTTCATTCTCAAGCTGAGATCTTGCATTGCAGGATTTAGCTCATTTTTAACTGATGAGCTCTAAATCTTCACAAAGAAAAGGGAAATACTGATGTGAGTACTACTTAGGTGAACAGTGTCTCTATAAAAGGTGCTTGCACGTAGATGGACACTTAGCTCCCAACTTATGAAAGAGAAGGAAATACTAAAGAAGCAAACTTTTAAAATAGTTTCCATTTAATATATTTGCATAGCTGAGCCTCAGGGAGACCTACCCAGCAGCCCAGACTGCCCAATTAGCCAAGAACTATTTTTCAGCCATAGTTACAATAACGTTTACAGTTACAATAATTCCATTAAATGGAATTATTTAATGCTAATGCCTTCTTTACCAGCCACCTTCAATGGCTATTAGCCAGGATGGGTAGGAACTGTGTCCCCCGCCTTTCTTTGTCTGGAAATGGATGACAGGGGTGGGATCACGTGAGGATTACCTGTTGTGTTCCCTCCCTCGGGGGGCGGGGGGAAGGATCTGGTATTAGCCACTGTTGGCAGACAGGATACTGGGTTAGATGGACCTTTGGTCTGACCCAGTGTGGCCATTCTTATGTTCACCATTCCCCTGCAGTCAGCTCAGAGATCCTGCCATAAATCAAACAGTACTTGATTGCTTTGTAACCAGCTTATTTTCCTTGTTTTAAGTAATTTGGTCTTAAGACAAACGTGTGTGTGTGTGTCTGTCTGTGTGTATAATTACTATTTTTAAAAAGTCCTTAAGCAAAACAATCTGTGGAAAGTACTGATCACACAGAGTAAGGGTGCAGACTCTGATCCTTAGTTAGGATTTAGAAGTACAGATCAATATGAAATGAGAAGTACCTACTAGCTAGGATAAGAACATGTTAGGCTCTTCAGGATACAAATTGATCATCACCTGGGCTGGAAACCTTTGCACATAGTTTATAGCAATGCTGAACAGGTGAGTAGAGAAGGTTTGACACCTCCCTCTGAAGCATCTGATAGATGGAGTATTGGTATTGGTCTTTTCCTGTACAGCAGTATAAACTGGATAATATTTCCACATTGCTTTGAAGATATAATGTAGTAGCTCAGTATTGAGTAATGTTGTTATTATTATATTGGGTATGGATATTCTCACAACTTCTTTGAAGAAATGTTGTCTCATCTCAGTGTCCCAGATCATAGCTTTAATGAGGGTTGGATGGCGAAGCCCAAGGAGTAGAGAATATAACCCAATATGGTTTTGATTTGTGAATCTTTGTAGGACAAGTTTGCACATGGGGAAAAAGGATTAAACTATATCTTAATAGTAACAGCCTGCCTTAGGTACTGATTCTTTATCTATCTGGCTTTTTTAATTTTGCACAGGACATGCTTTCTTTCCTTTACAAAGAGGGACCTTTTACCAGGGGTATTTTCAGACGCTCAGCAAATGCAAAATCCTGCCGAGAACTCAAGGAGAAGCTTAATTTCGGAGCTGAAGTGCACTTAGCTTGTGAATCCATATTTGTGACAGCCTCAGTGTTTAAGGTATGCAAAGATCCTTACTCCTCTCTCCTTGAGGGCAGGGATAGAAGGAGGGATATGACAACTAGTCAGCTTGTTTTCTGCAACAGAAGTTAATTTAAAAAATAAAACCTCTGACCTCATTTAGAACCTGATCCTCCAAGTCTTCTAGCTCTCAGTCAATTGGAGCTCTTTGCAGAATGAGGACCTTATTCTGCAAAGATGCTAGAAACTTCAAGACACTGGAGATAGTCTGTGTCCCAAAATATTCAGGTGTCTTTTTCCATGGATTGTCTTTGTATTAGCACTAATATGGACATGACAACATTGTTTCATGCAGAGACCATCCTGAATTCACAATCATCTACCAGCCTGTTTGGGAGCGTTTTCTCTGATTGTGTATTTTGTATATAAATTTCAAATATGGACTGACACGTTTCCCCTAGTATTTTATTACCCTTCAAGTGTTTGTCTACAGTTGGGTGTGTAATCTCAATTGAGATATGTCCAAGTAGTGTTTCTAGTAGGATTTTCTTAACAGAGCATGCTATTCCTCTTGCTGCCATTTCTGCCATTTCTGATGCCTGTGAGTTGTCTCTTATCATGTTGCAATGATCTGCCTTCTGGTGATTGGAGGCTTCAAAATGTGCTGCAGGTATTACTGACAGTAAATGACAATTCTCTATTTGCTCGAGAGATCTTGAACAATCCACCAAATGAAGTGAGGTCCCTGCCTTGGAGTTTGCACAGAATCTGATTCCTCCTCATGCTGTGCTGCTGCTGATAATATTCTCACTGTAAGAGAGGCAATTGCTGAATAACATGTAGACATAAAGAAAAACACACCTGTTCTTTTTTTAAAGAAATCAAATGTGGTCGTGGGAAAGAATGTGGAATAATATTTGTGCTAGTAGAACTCCTCAGGTTTTGTTTTTCTGCACAACTTGACACAAGTTACTTTTTCTACAACTAAAATATGTGAAATGTGTTTTCTCGATATCAAAGCCCTTAAATGATTTTGACTCATGCTTGTACAGAGAACACCACTCAAAATAGTGCCTAAATAAAGTCAAATGGTGCCCTGGCATACATTTTACCTCACTTTGCCCATTTGTCATCTCATAATAGGGTTTGTTTTGTTTGTGGAAAAGTGACCTATTCAAGGTTTAAAACAAACATATGAAACAGGGCAAAATGTTGGGGTTGAAATGAGCCCACTTATTCTGGTTGTAACAAAAAGAAAAAAGCATTGTAGTGCTTTTTTCCTTTTCATTGCAAATAATTAGCATATCTAGTGTTCAATCCTGCAAAGTGCTGAGCAGCATGGCCCTCACCCAGCAAAGCACTTCAGTGTGTGCTTAACTTTAAGCATATGTAAGCCTATTGGCCCAGTGGCACTGTTCCTGTGCCTCAAGTTAAGCAACAGCTAAAGCGCTTTGCTGGATCAGGACCCTGCTTATTACCACGAGGTTCAGCTGGAAATCAATTTTCATTGCAGTAGTCTCAAATAGGAGAGAAAATGGGGGTGCATGTGTCTGATGTCAAAGAAAAGCCTGTTTGCATAATATGCATCATAGACCTGGTTCATAAGTTCATGTGTGCTAAAGCATGACCCCATTTCAGGCTTGCAGAGTCAATGACATCTGCTGAGTAAGTGCTGGCTGTACATTAAAGAAAACTTGACAGAGAATTGAATTCATGAACCATGCTCCTGGGGGACTCGTCTGTTGATTCACTTCACTTTAATGTTCTTTGAGAATGCCCATCTCAGACCCTTGTATCAAAAGTTTCCCCAAGATGTGGACCAGACACCAGCTGTCGCTTAAGAGGGAGCCATGCAATATGCAGCTATTGTGGTTCATTATTTATAGGAACATTGGAGATCAGAATTGAGCTTTGTGTCAGTAATTCAGGGAAGCACAAGTCTTATTTTGCAGAAAATGTGCAGGCAGAATTAGTTTACTTTAATTTTTATCATCAGATTCAATCTGGTTTTTGGCAGTACTGTGACAGTCGCAAACTGAAAGCAAAATAATGAGTACATGAGCACAGGGTAATAGGGGTCCAATTGGGCACCACTGAAGCCAATGGAATCTT
This sequence comes from Rafetus swinhoei, assembly GCA_019425775.1. Classification (NCBI taxonomy): domain Eukaryota; kingdom Metazoa; phylum Chordata; order Testudines; family Trionychidae; genus Rafetus; species Rafetus swinhoei. The sequence continues at coordinate 43,304,231 of CM033437.1, read as the reverse complement.
TACTAATGATGTCAATGGCTCAGGATCAGGCCCTGTAGGAAAATCACTGTAAAATATATGGCTTGTCTACACTGGACATTTGTGCTGCTTTAATTATACTGCTAGAGTTCAGGTGGCATAGCCAACTTGTTACTGCAATTATGTCAGTATAAAGGTGCTTGATACGAGGGTTAAACAGTAAGCATAAGGCTTACACCGGTACATTTACCGGTTAACCAGCCCTTGCAGGTGAGCTCTGGCGGTAGCCAGCTGTGCTAGGCCAGAGCAGCACCAGCCACGGCAGGGCCAGTGGGCGAGGCAGCATGGCCCCAGTGGGCCAGGTGACAGGCCCTGAATTAAAACAGTTATCCGTTTTAACATCCATAGTTTATACAAGGGTAGTTGTTCCCATATAGGAAGGGCAGAGGTGAACGTAGGCGGGTGTGCCCTGGTGCGCAGCTCTGGCAAGAGCTGGCTGAGCTGCAGCAAAAGCCAGCAGGGAGCTATTTAAAGAGTTGGCAGGGGCCTGGGTTGCAGTAGGACAGTACCAGTAAGAAATTTTAAGTTAGTTTCACTGCTGGGAAAGGGGAATCATTGTGTCAATATAAGTTGCCTTTAGGCTGCTAAAAACAACATCCGCACCAAGACTTTTCCTGATATAACTATTTTGGTTAAAATTACCACTCACTAGCCAGTGTAATTTTATCAGTAAATCTTTTCAGCACAGACCAGGTCTTACTGTGACATGTAGAAAAGCAGCTGTGCTTTTGTAGTCTTCTCTTCTCTCTTGGACTGCAACAAGAGTGCGCTTCTTGCTTAGCCAGATCTGTGACAAGCACTGTAAACAATTTTTCCTGGGATAAATGGGGATTAAAGATAATCAGAGGATTAGTAAACTGTAGGCATCTTACAGCATCAAAATAACTGGCACTTCAGCTAATTCTCTAGTGCAGTGAAAACAGGTAAAGCATAAAAAAAATACATCCCACTTATCAGAAAAGGTTCAGGAGAGGGTATCAAGATATTTACCCTAAACACAATTGAAATGTTTTGTTAATTTTAAGAGATTTGCTGCATGCCTCAGCAGCTCCATAGAATGAAATGCCCACCAGCTAGTGCTGTCCCTCCAATACATTCTCTCAGATCTATTTGGCTTATCTTTTCCTCTGGCCCACACTGCTAGCTCACATATTTTTATTGTGCCTCTCTTGGAATAAGGATTTTCTTCGGAACATCCCAGGAAGTATTTTTTCATCCCAGCTCTGTGATAAATGGGTCTCTGTGCTGGATCAAGGGAACCATGAAGAGAAGATAAAAGACATCCAAAGGTAGAGTTCTTTATATTCTCTGTGTGGATTCCAAAAAGGGGAATCTTGCAAAATAGACTTTTTACAGGCCCCAGTCAAGGAAAGCATTTAAGTATATGCTGAAGTTACCCCCAATTTAGGAAAGTAAATACGCATATGCTCAAGTCCCTAAATGGGCCTTAAGTACATGCTAAAGTGCTTTCCTATAGAGGGAAGCTTTCCTAAATCATGTTCTCAGAACATGTGCACCCGCATTGGAGTACATGCCAGTAAGTGGATTTCAATCATTTCCTTTCACCAAACCACAGGAGAATGTTTATAAATATGCTCTTAAAGACCAGGGCTTCCACTTGCTACCACAAAATAGACGGAGTTTGTTTTAGATGGTACAGGAGCTTTGGCAAAAGGGGTGCAGCACTATTCAGCACCACTCTTTCTCCCCCCCCTCAAATTTTGTGGTCTGGGATTGTGTCACAATGAAATACTGGCATATGGCAATGGTGGATACCCCATTGCTGAACATGTTAAAATTAAACTGGGCATAGCACTAGTATATTTGTCTTAGGTAAGAGCATGTGGCATGCAGGCAGGAATGTGGACAAGGCGATCTATTAAATGGAACCCTGCCAATTTACATTAACAACTGGGTATCCGGAGCAAATGACTGAATTTTGCAACAGAGTGAACCAGTGAGTTGACAACTAATTGAACAGAAATACCAATAAAGACCACAAATTGTACTTGGGGTGTTGATGTGACAGTGCATTGTTAATTATTTCTTAGATGAGCTCACAGTATATCAACAACTATTGTGAACAGCACCATAGTAGAGGAGCACACTAAAGTTTGAGCTCACTGGTACCTGCTGGGTCTTTGCTGACTAGCTACTGGAACTAGTAACCATTTTCTGCTCTAACCACTAGTCCATACTCTTGCCCTCCGATTTTTGTAATGTCAGATGCTAACTCTAGATCAGTGGTTTTCAAACTTTTTCTGTCATGACCCAGTTGAAGAAAATTGTTGATGCCTGCGACCTGACATAATTTGACTAGAGTGAAGGCTCTGAGGTTGGGTTGAGCATGAGAGCTTTAGAGCAGGGCTACTCAACTTTGGAAGTCCCAGGGGCCACAATGCGGCTCACAGCACATGCCGAGAGCCGCAACTTAAGTGTAGTTGCATATACATGCAAATATATATGTAAATATATGTAAATAGCTTCTTTCACACTGATGGGCATGAATACAAAGATTAAGGCAAGTCTACACAACATGCAGGCCCCATTAAGTAAGTTCTGCTGACATTAATAAAATGCAATATTTACCCGATTTCCACCCATATGACAGCACTTTTAATGAGCAATGACAGTCCAGGAATTTAACTACTAAAACGCACGTCAACAGAAGACCATTATATTGATTACTTTTTTATTGTGGCTCCCACCCACGGGCTGCGTGTTGAGCCCCACGTAAACTCAAACTGCACCGCAGGCTGCACACAAACGGGCCGTGGGCCACATGTTGAGTAGCCCTGCTTTAGAGTGTAGGAGGGGGGCTCTGACTTTGGGGGGGACTAGGATCGGGTAGGTGGGGCTTACCTTGAGTGACTCCTGGTCAGTGATGCAGCAGCGGTGCTAAGACAGGCTTCCACAGACCATGCTGCACCCCCCGAAGCAGCCAGCAGCAGGTTTCCAGCCAATGGGAGTGCAGATCTAGTGCTCAGGGCAGGGGCAGTGTGTGGAGCCCTGTGCTATTCTCTCTTTATAGTGCGCTGGGGCTGCTGCTGGCTGCTGTTGGGGCACAGCGCAGTCTGCGGTGCCAGGATAGGCAAGTAGCCTGCCTTAGCACTCCCACTGGTCATCTGATCCTCCTGCAGCAATGAGACTCTGTGCCTGACATTACACAAACCAGTACTGGGTCACGGCTCGTAGTTTGAAAACCACCCCCTAGTGAGTGGCGGGGGAAATGCTTTCTTAAATTTTCATAAATGGCTTTTTTATGGCTTTTCTATTCAGGCTAATAGAGCAACTTCCCAGAGCCAATGTTGTTCTTTTACGTTACCTCTTTGTAGTACTACACAGCATAGAAAAGCAATCTGAAAACAACCAGATGACTGCATTTAATCTAGCTGTGTGCATCGCACCCAGCATGCTGTGGCCTCCTGCTCCCTCAAGCCCTGAAACCGAAAGTGAATTCACAAAAAAGGTGAGTAAAGTCACAGTTTGCTAAGGAATCTCTGTGTCCGAAGGGGATAATAATGAGCACCTATATACATCGATGCTTCTCCTCCCCAGAGTCCTCTACAAACATTAAATAATTCATCCTCGTTCTGCCCTGGAGACAAGGGGAGTGAGATCATAAAACATCCGGTGCACTGGTAACAATCACGTCCCCCTATAGGTGCTGCTTAATTAAGCTGGACTTAGAACAATTTTCACTGTATAATCATAGAAATGAAGGGTTGGAAGGGACCCAGAAAAATGATCATGTCCAGCCCTTTGTGCTGACAATAGAACCGAAGTAAATCTTTATGGAGGTCAGAGTCAAAGGAGGCCAGCAGTTGGTCAGTTCGCTTAGGGCTTCAGGGAGCTCCAGGGAGAAGATTGTAAATGGCAGTTTGGAAGGAGCTGAGAGGGATCCAAGCATCATCAGTCTACCCAACTTCCTCCTTTGCAAGCAGCACTGCTGAAGGGGAGGCGGGGAAGGAATCTGCCACCATTTGGAGACTGTTGCTAAAGGCAACAATACAGATGAGCCTAATGAGAAGGATGCAAAAGCATAAACTTTTAAATACTAGTTTGAAAATCCATCCACTGTAGGTTCATTTCCAGCCAAGGGGCAAGAGGGGTGCGGATGCAGATTCTGTTACGGTAAAATTGGAAGCACTTGCCTGAAGGTAAAAGAAATTTCAGCTGCTGGGAGCCCGTTCATCCTTATGGAACTAACCTGGTCCTTGAAGTGTGTGTTGCCGACGGACTGGCTGTTATCTTAGGGCTTGGGTGTGGTGTTCTACTAGCGGTTACTGTTCCATAAAGGCAGGGGAGTTCCTGGCCACTAGAAAGAGCAAGTGCCACTCCATTTCCCTCCAGATATGCCTGGTCCTCCCATTGTGATTACCCACCATAATCTGCCAGTTTCCTACCCTTCCTTTGGTCTGTGCTCTAACCTCTGGGAGAAACTGGTGCCATTGGAAGGCCAGGTAATGGATGGGAAGAGCTGGGGTGGAAATGACTGCATGTCAGAGCCCGCGGCTGAGAGGGGGTCAGCATGGAGTCCTACAGGGATGATGTGAGGCGTGATCTAGTTCTTGGTGAAGGAGACTCAATCTGTGCTGATGGAAGAGCAGGAACTCCAGTGAGGGAGGCTACAGTGGTGGGGGGGAAGGAGGGAGAGTGCCAAAGAAGATGAGGGTGTACTAGAGTGTTCGTCCTCTGTCTCTTACAGTTCAGGGACTGTTAGTGCTCTAAGAGCTAATATGAGCACAGGAAGAGCACAGGTTGGTTTCACAACGAGAGGTGCCTACGTGGGGCCATTCAGATGGTTTAAGCAATCCAGAATAATCTTTTATAGATTTGGCTGTTCCCTTATCAGTCCTTCGCAGTTGTGTTGAGACTAATGGATGAAAGTTGGAAGCGAGACAAATTCAGACTGTAAATGTGGTACAACAGTTTTAGCAGTGAGGGCAATCCACCATTGGAACAACTTACCAAGGGCTGATGGATTCTACATCACTGGTGCTTTTAAAACTGAGAGTGGCCGTTTTTCTAAAAGGCATGCTTTAGTGCAGACAGGAAGTATTTGGGGGAAGTCGTATGGTCAGTGTTATACAAGAGGTCAGATGAGATGATCACTGTGGTCACTCTGGCCTTAGAATCTCTGAAACATCCATAGGAGCTGCCCATCTAGATGTGCTTTGGAATAAATCAATGCAGAATTTAATGTGTTGAGTAAATCCAAGGCTGGAGCACCATACACATCATCCGCAGAAAGCCTGTAACATGATATTTGGAGCAACCTGTCCATTCACAGGATTGGTTGGTTTTTGTTACCAATCTGTATTCCTCTGAATTTATTGCCATTGCTTCGTTGCAGGTTTCTATTCTGGTCCAGTTTCTAATTGAAAATTGCTGCAGGATTTTTGGAGAGGAAATTTCCTCCCTCTTTGGGGACATACTGATACGATGTGACAGAGAGGATGGCTCAGGTAACATGTTTCATTCATATTAGCTAAACCCAGCCAGTCAGAAGAATCCATACTTTCTTAGGAAGCATATTAGTGCCCATTCATATAATCTGTGTATCCAAAATATTATTCAAATGTGGACACAGACATGCACTCTCCCTTTGTTATGGTGATAGTTGTGATTTTTATCCTGCACCATACACTATTTCGTTCACTCTTTTCACACCATTTCGCATGATCTACAAAACTCACTTTGTAACTCACAAGTAATATGATTGTCCCCGACTTCTCATGTAGTGTCTCTTGTGTAACATGGCTAAATTCCTCTGTGACTCCACTTTAAATCCAAAGGCTTGAGTCTACTTGCTATGCCATAACTGAAACTAGAACATGTCAGAAATATTGGATATAAACCTTCTAATGTATTGAGCACAATGAAAATTACACCCCAAATTCCTCACTTATCAGAACAATTGAATTGAATGTTCATAACATTAGTCATTTAATAGCCTGTAAGTAATTCATTGTCCATAGGCTGATTGCTAAGGAGTATCCATAAATCCATCCCAGTGCAGCACTGCACGTCAGCATGTGTTTAAATCCCTATGCTGCATTGGGGCTTAACAACATTTATTTCTTTTCCTCTTAAAAATGATCATTTTGGAAGAATTCTGAACTTTTTCTATTTGGCCAAGTTTCAGTTTTAGAGGCTTTCCAGGGACAAACAATTTATTGAAGGGAAAGAATACTTTTGAAACAAAATGTAACTGTCATCAGCATTGTTTGATCATGAACATGCTAATGCTGTTTTCATCATCTTGCAGACCTCTCTTCTTTTCATCTGAATGATTCTTCATATGACAGTTTGGAAAACGAGCTGAATGATGATGTTAACGCCTCATTTAGTGACTTGATCAAAAAACGAGGTCAAGATAACAGGAGCCGGGACTCAGTTTTGACTCTGAGTGATTGTGACTTGGACCAGCCTGAGATGGAAGAAATTAAAATTCAGCTGCCACACAAGTCAAAACCAGTGCAAATTACTACTGGATCACACCAGGAATCTGCATTGCAGAACCACTCTGAGAATGAGTCTTTTTGCTCCAGTACCTCTGGCTGTTTATCAGTAATGGGCCCGGATGCTTTCACAAGCTTGGGAAGACAGAGACGTTGCTCAGAGCCCACAATTGGCCTTCTTGCCTCTAAGTTCAGCCACCTCAGTGGGGATCATGAGAGCGCAGTGCGTAAAGCCAGCTGTGATGCAGTGCTGTCACACGTAGAGGAAGACTGTCTCAAGCAGCTTCGTTCATTACAGGTGGAAGGGCAAAAGCTTATTAATCAGGGTTTGATTATGGGGATTGATGTGGGTAAGAGTGACACCATGGGCCAAAATGGTGAAAAGAAAGACTTGTCCAATTGCCTCCTCCCACCACCACCATTGAGGTTAAATATTTGCTCAAGAACTAGCTGTTCCAGTTTATCTTCTCCTGGAACATCCCCCTCTGGGTCCTCCATGAGTTCTTTGGACAGTGCTTTCTCTCAGTTTTCGGACTATTCAGTATTTACTCCAACCGAGACCTCCTCTCCTTTGGATTGCACTTTTCAGACTCAAAAGAAATATGGAGAGCTTTCTCCTGAATTTAACCCTTTCTCTGGAGTACATCTGGGCACTGGCTTCAGTTCTTTTCCTACCCAAGCCAGCAATACCGGCTCTGTTTGTATTGGAAAAGAGAGTCAAAAAAGCCCTGTAACTCTTCATCCCAGCACATGGCTGAAGAACGGAGCCTCTACGATGAAAAATTGGACTCTCCGAAAAAAGGAAAGACTGTCCAAGCAAGAGGAGAAAAGGAAGAGTGCTGTTAAAATAACTTTGGAACCACAAACGGACTCTTCAGATGCATCAGAAGACAACTTGTGTCAAGAACAGTGGCAAGTTTTAAAATCACTTATGTCAACTGGAGCAATTAATGCTGCAGAAACAGCACTGGAGGGTAATTTTTCTTGTTCTCGGGGGGTTGGGCAGCTGGGCAGCTCTCCACTGTGTCCGGTGGAAACCAAGGACAAGAAAGTAAAAGCTTTGGGTCTTTTGGCTGAGCAAAGCAAGGAGGAGGAGGAAGAAGAGGAGGAGGAGGCAAATTCTCCATTTGTTCAGTCACATAAAACAGAACCATCTAACTCTTTCACTCAGTGCACAAATCCAGGTGCTGAGCATGTTTCTGAGCCAGACAATTTTGTCAGTGCTGGACATGAGCTGTCCTTGAAAAGTTCAAGTAAGACACTGATTTCCACAGACTTAGAAGGCCAGCAAGTAACAAACTCCAAAAACAATAAATATTTGCCAAACACCGAATCAGAAAATATTGATGAATCCAAAAGAGACTTCTCTGAGTCTCCAAAAACCACAAAGGCAATTGATGACTGTTGGTTTAAACCTGATGTTAATAAATGCTTTCAGAAACCAGAGGAAGGGACCAGGGCCATGGCCCAGAATAGAAAGGAATGGCCAAACAAGCAGTGCAGTGATCCCAAGTTTGAAGAGCTTGACCAAAGGTTTTTTGCCGAGGAATCTTATGTTTAAAGTCACCAATTTTGGGACTAATGTCAGATCAGATTTAATAGCCCAAGAGATGAACTTTTACTGGGGGAGGGGCTACTGTACTCATTCTGTCATTAGAAGACTAGCAAAGTAACTTCCCCATATACTGAGACTGTGACTAACTTCCTAAGATCTGGGAAGGTTGAAGGAAATAGTTAAGAGAAGCACTCAGTTCCAAGACACTTAAGAGTGCAGTAGTGTATTTGATCAAGTCCTCCTCATGTCCACTCATGTTAAATCTTGTAAGTCCGTATCCTCTGTGGTTTTGGTGTAGCATACATGGTCAACATAGATTCCATAACTGTGGTATTCTACTGCTGTTTTGAAACTATGATGGTTATTACTTTGATTGTCCTCCAAGAAAGAAGTGTGGTGCTTTATATGTTAACAAGGTAATTGTCCAGTAGTTCCAGTCCTCTCAGTCTTGCTGCAAAAGATGAAAATGTAAGATTGAAGAAGTGACGTTAAATGCTGACGCTTGTAACTAACAGCTCCCAAATTCTGTGTGTTTCGTTTATTGTGCTCTATTGGGGGGTTCTTTTATGTTTAAGTTGTGTATAGTTTATTAATATTGCTGTAAAATGGCATATATTATTGCAAGAACACATGTAATTTTATTATGCATCCTCTAAATCATCTTATAATATATTAAAAGTAATGCATTATCTAAAATGCTTTGTTTGTATAATATATCTTGATAAATTTTGCTATTATATATGGTCTGAAATAAATGTGTATTTTTGTACTTGCAGAAACTGCTGCTAACTTTACAAATTCCGTTTTTGTTGTTATGGCACTGGTCTTGGTGTATACATTCAATGCTGTACATTAAATAAAATCCATTCTGTCATAAAGTCAACTGAAACAGTTTTTCCAAATAACCTTTCCTAAAGTCATACTTCTTTACCAATGTTGTTGATGATGATGTTTCCTAAAAACCTATTTTGTTTTCCCTTTCTTTCCCCCTCCAGATTTTGACATTTGCCTTTGTAGTAAATGTTTTGGTTTTATCTCCTTGAAAAATATGGTACATTTCAGTTTTGGTAAAAAGAACTAGCTACAATGTGAATACAATTCAATAGAACTTTGAGGTCAGTTCTATGGGTTTTTTCCTAATGGTATTAATGGGAATTTTTCATAGGAAAGGATTTAGGGCAGGTCTACGCTACAGGGACCTGTCAATCTAATCTGCATAATATGAGTTATGTTAGTAGCAAAACTCATATCAACGTAGCTTAGATCTACCCACCACTGGGTCCACACCATGCTGGATCTGCAGTAAAAAAACCTCTCCTGTTGACTCTTCTTACCCTTCTCATTCTGACGGAGTACCGGAGTCAAAGGGAGAGCCATTAATGGTCAATTTATCACGTTTATACTAAGTGTGATAAATCATTGCCCCGTCAATCTGGCCTGTAGTGAAGGCATACCCTTTTGTACAGCTTACTTTCTGTACAGCACCATGCATGCAAAGTGCATCTCAAACATATTGCCAACTCTATCCACATATTTATATAAGCAACTCCATCACAAGGCCTAGCCACAACATCAGGGGCTCATACAACTGCACATCCTCTAATGTGATATATGCCATCATGTGCCAGCAATGCCCCTCTGCCATGTATCTTGGCCAAACCAGACAGTCTCTGCAACAAAGGATAAATGGACACAAATCAGACATCGGTAATGGTAGCACATAAACCTGTAGAGGAGCATTTTAACCTCCTTGGACATTCAATAATGAATTTAAAAGTACCCATTCTTCTACAAAAGAATTTTATCACCCAATTACAATGGGAGACAGCTGAACTGGAATTTGTTTACAAGCTCAACGCTATCAACTTAAACTTGGATAAAGATATTAACTAGTTAATGCACTACAAAGGCAATTTCCCCCACCTTTTGATAGTCGCATTTACACATCAGAAACTATGAATGGGACACATCCAGCCTGACTCAAATAGCTTCATTAACAGTGGTCCTACAGTTGATAAGTAACTGCTTTTGCTGTTCTATATGCCCTGGATTCTGTAATTTCCACTATGAAGTGGGTTTTGCCCACAAAAGCTCACACTATATTTGTCAGTCTCTAAGGTGCCATGGTAATGCATATTGCAGAACCTCACCACTGGATAATACAGTTAAAGAAATAATTCCTCTTTCTCTTCTGCTATTTCTTAAGTCCTATCAAGGGTGACTCAGGAGTTTGCAGCTGAGCTCTAAAATGAGATGAAGAGTTGAGGAGAAGCAAAAAGGTATTTTCAGATAATATTTGCAGTGTTGTAACCACATTTGTCCCAGGATATTTCAGATAATAGAAGTTTGGCTGGGTAATGGATGCTCTATGAATAGTGGCAAGGTTCCACAGAAGGAGTAAGGGGAGGCAAGTGCTATCAGAATCACATTTGATTCAATTGGTAACATTTCCTTTTTTAATAGGGCTTTCACCCCTGTCAGATAATATAGATCAGTATAATCATTTCAACTATGGGTTGTATTCAGCCACACTGAGGCAAGTTTCCGAAAGCACCAATGAGACTGAGGCACCTAAGTCTCTGAGGTGTTTTTGAAACTGTTACCTGTTGTCTAATGCCACAGTCAGCTGCAAAGAGCAGTCCATGGAAGCTCTGCGCCATTTCACCAGGCAGAACAGGCAGTCTGTCTGCATCTGTCAGCTGGAATGACTCAATATGTCTAGGAATGTCTCTTATATTGGAAATATTCACTCCAAGGCAGAATATTTTGAGACTTGACCACGCATATAGCTTATATCTGTCACTGTAGCTACATCTACAGAGACCCACTGAAGTAGCCAAGATTCTTCTTGCAGGTATAACTGTTGGGTCAGGCTCTAAAGCACCATCTGTTCTCTCTCCTCTTCTTGTATATATAGCTACAGTTATATTAATTAGAAGTCTAATGCACAAAATCTGACCTTTAACGACCTTCTCCTTCACAATGTAAATTCATCTATGTATGTTCCAGGTCTGTATTTAACAGCAGTGCAACCCAGCTCCCTTTTTAAAAAAAAAAACAAAACACTGAATGTCTTGATGCTATTTTTAAAAGACAGAAGGAGACCTCTTCAGTCCTTGTCAAACTGGTTGAAATCATATTGCCAGGCACTTTTAATCAAGGAGCAAATGTTGATTCATTGCACCAATAATAATTGTTAATAAAAACAGTCTCTGCAACATAAGCATTTTGCATTGCCAGTTCTATCTTACAGCAGTATGAATTGTATGAATATTCATCGCAACTTGTGTCCAGTGCATCTTAAAAAGCTGAAGGGCCAATGAGCAGACAGCAAGAAACATGGGATTTTGTTGGTGGAGCCCAGATCTATGGAAAAGGCAGACCTGAAGTTCTTGCAGATGACTCCTTCTTTGATAACTTCTGTCTCCTTGGAAGGGGGAAGTGGAGAGGGTTCAGCAGAACAAGCTGAATCCTTAAGATAGGCAGTGAAGATTCTAGCCTGAGTTGTGTGCTCCATGGTAGCTTCCCTGTAATCCTGCATGAGATTCACCTAAATGTGTAGTATGGAGAGATGGGGCAGACAATGCCCCTCTTCCACATTAACTTCTAATACAGCTACAGCTTGCCATTTAAAATCCATCCTTGGGTTTGTCCTCACTCACGGCCGTCCTGATCAATAGCGAAGGTTCGGGCTTAGGCTTTTGTCTGCAGTAGCACTTTTGTCTAGCGGGGTATGAAAAAACACACACACCTTTGACCAACATAAGTTTCACTGACAAAAGCCACATTGTGTTGGCAGGACAGTGTCTCCTGCTGTACATAGCCACCGCTGCTCATTGGTGATTATTTAATGTGCCAGCAGGAGAGCTCTGTCCTGTTGACAGAATGGCTACATAAGAGATCTCACAGCAGCAGCAGTGGTGCTTCTGTAAGGTCCACAGTGTGTAGGCAGAGCCTTAGAAAAACACTTACCCAAATGCCTAAATCTGTTCCTGTTGTGGAATGCATTTAAACATGTACCCAATGCTTTCCTGTATTGTTGCTAAAAGGAAGAAGAATAATGTTTAGGATTTATATAGCACTTTACTTCTTCAAAGTGGTGTTCAAACATAACTAACTCCTGATAGATGAGCAACTAGTTATCCCCATACTGAGCTTATAGGAGAACTGTGCTCTTAAAAGTGGCCTTAGGGGGTTGCATGTTTGAGGCTCACTGTTTCCATATCAGACTTACTGGCTGCGTCTAGACTGGCATGATTTTGCGCAAAAGCAGACGCTTTTGCGCAAAATCTTGCCGCCTGTCTACACTGGCTGCTTGTATTTGCGCAAGAACACTGACTTTGTAATGTACAAAATCAGTGGTTCTTGTGCAAATACTCCGACGCTCCCGCTCAGGGATAAACCCTCTTGCGCAAGTATTCATGCGCTAGAGGGCCAGTGTAGACAGCCACGTTTATTTCTTGCGCAAGAAAGCCCGATGGCTAAAATGGCCATCGGAGCTTTCTTGCGGAAGAGAGCGTCTATACTGGGCACGGATACTTTTGAAGGCACATGCCAGTATAGACGCTCTCTTGCGCAAATACTTTTAACAGAAAAACTTTTCCGTTAAAAGTATTTGCACAAAATCTTGCCAATCTAGACGCAGCCCCCCCAGTTTACAATTTCTAATGTTGGCCTTTTTCAAACTCAGCTCAACAAAGGATCTGAGAATCAATCTGGGGTTTTTACACATCCTCACAAGGGCCTGCATGGCTGCTATACCATGTGTTCTCCTGTGTCATTGCAGCTGTCCCAATGCCAGGCTGAGTCACCATATTTTTACTTGTAAAAAGAGAAAACCTTGTCTGGAGATCATTGCTGTGCAATAAGCATGGAAGTCTGTGATGCCATTTTTACAGCTGCATGGAAGAGCACACTGAGGACCCACTGAGGAATGACTTTTCTGCAGACTGGATAAAAGTCTCCTATAACTGCAGTCTCTGGGCTCTAGAGTGGAGACACTGCTTGCTTTTGCTTACTCCCTGAGAAGTAAGAAACTGAAAAGTGGGTGAGTCATAATTGGTAGAGCCAATTGTGCAGCCGATGAGATAGCAGGAAGCACGAAGCATCAAGAGAAACTATATGAGACACATTCACTTTGCTGCTCTTCCCAGAATCCCTGCCTGAGAAACTCCTAAAAATATTTGCCATGCTGGAAGAATTGTTTTCCAGGCCTAGAAGGTGAAAGCTTAGTTTATTTCCCAATGTTCATGGCATCTAAAACCAGATTTATGCTTAGGTACTTGAAAACTACAGCATCATCTTTTGCCTGAAGTGGGAATGGTCCACAGGGGATGGATCACTTGATTATTGCCTGTTCATTCCCTCTGGGGCACCTGCCATTGGCCACTGTTGGCAGACGGGATATTGGGCTAGATGGACATTTGGTCTGACCAGTATGGCCGCTCTTATGTTCTTACGACTTTACTTTTCTTCACTGAACTGCTCAGTGACAAGATTTACATTTGCCCCCACTCCTTACTTTCACAGGGCTCTGACATTCAAGCCCCTGGTTTAATGAGGTTCTTTTAAGTCACAGTGGTCCGCTCATTTGTGACAAGGTAAGCACAGTCCCAGTTTTCAGTATTCCCACAATAATTACAACATTGGTAAAGCACCAAACCTATAAACCATATTACAGAAGAGCAGCTGTGCTTTGCAAGAGCTCCTGGATTTCCTCATGTGGTTCTAGTGTTGCTGGCCATAACTGCCCTCTTTTTAAATACACTCATCTGCACTTAATTAGCTCCCACTTGGTAGCGGGTCTCTGAACAGGGGCTGTGCCTTAACACCTGAACCATCCAGCTTGCCTGTGCTCTCAAAGCTTTTCCTCTTTAAATGCGAGACTTATGAAGAGCTGAAACCAGCTGTTACATTTTGGGTCCAATTACAGCAGATGCAGCAGCTGCTGTTGTGACTGGAAATGCTGCCAGTCAATAAAGGAAGTAAACTTTTTTTTAAGAAATCTCTTCCTTCCCCAGAAACTAGCCTGGGGCCATAGAGATGTAGTTCTTATTGAGTCCTACTGCCCAGTGCTGCCCTAGAGGGTGTGACTCTGAGTTCAGTTCCAGAGAAGTAGGTGGAAGTCCCGTGTTTGACTTGTCAAGCCTGAAATGACAGCAACTCTCTTGCTCCCACTTCAGCAGATACTTTGGCAATAGCATCCATAATGAGTCCATTCATTTTATGTGGGAGCTGGTTTCAAAGCTAGCACTAGCAAGGACAGCCTGACACTAAAAAGCCTTAGTACCGAAGGAGGGTTGGCAGAGAAAGGGGATAGTCAGGGGCGTAGTTATTGCTATTTGAAGGCCTTTAACATTCCCATTTCTTCCTGCAGTTCTAGGAGAAATGCTTTCAAAGAGGCAGTGGACTAGGGGTGAGGCAATTTGCTCTGCCAGCCAAAAACCAGTTGCTGAAGAAAGAATGAGAGAGAGGTCCAGGGGTCAGATTAGTTAGAGCTTTAGCTACTCACTCACTCTGCTAAAAGATGGCTCAGGTCTTATTTTGTGCCCATTTCAAACATCCTTTTCCAGAGTTAGCTGGAGATGTAGAGTTGGGTGGAAGTAAAAAGGTGAGAGGGCAATGGGATGGGTGATCTTTTCATCGCCTTGGGGGTAGAAGAGCCATATGGGCAGCAATAGAGGGGTGTTCTGAGTGCTGATTGCAGCATGAGAAGGGCTGGTGGTATCTGACGCTCTGGGAGAAATGGAATGACCCCAATCCTCACCAGCTCAACCTGCTTTCCCAATGCACTCTGGGGGCTTGATTCTCTGTGTCACAAAGGTCACTCAGTGCTGCTTTAGCAGGAAGAAGTAAGGGTGGAAATGGCTCCTTGTGAACATACCCTCTGCAGAGGCCTTCCCTTATCTGAGGAGACCTTATCTACTGGCTCAATACAGGCCCTGCTCCCAGTTCTGAGTGTCTGTCAGGGAACGAGGAATGTCCAGAACAAACTGCTTTGCTATGGCTATTTTCAGCTTGGGGGGGGGGGCGGAAAGGGGGATGGTATGTTGCAGCCTATTCCTCTGTGGAACAGAAAGGGGAGTCACTTCTGTTAGTGCCATGCCAAATGTGGTCAGGTAGGATGTAGATATGAGAAATCTCCATCAGGATACACCTGTCACCTTACAGTTCTTATGTCCAGCCTTGTCTGTCACTCTAAGATCTGAACACACCTCCCATGTGTTTAAAAATATAGTAAAACTAACTCTCCCTCCTCCATCTCAATATTCAGGAGAAATGGCTAAATTAGTAGAGTGCCTGGTGTGTGTGGTGTTAGTCTAGGGAGCATTTAGTGAGAGAACACTTTATCAATGAGTGAGTTCTGCATTTTTGTTCTAAACATGCTGAGTTTAGAGCTCATTCTTACCTCCTCTGGTCACAGAGCACCAATGTTGTTCTGTCAGCACTCTGTTGCTAAGAACATGAATGTCCACCTCTTGTAGCAGCCAAGGGATTAAGTGAATTGAACAAGGTCACTCCAGAATCTTGTGGCAGAGCCCACAATAGAATCCAGATCAACCCAGTCCTAGTACGGAGCCTTCATTCTTTTCCTCCCTTAGACTGTAGAATCCTCTTCCCAGGGTAACCCCATCACTTGATACATCTTAAATTAAACTGAATGAAGCACTTTAAACTGTACGCTAGGAAATAATGTTGTAGCAGCCACATGAGATGGACTGAATGGTATTTGCAACTATAATTTGTGAGATCTGGGGTGACAGTAATAACCGCGGGCGATCTTGTAAGTGATGTGCCGCACGCATGGGAGAATCATAGGTAGGGAACACTTTAACATTTGACAGATGTCAGGTTTAAACTGAATTACATTGTGTTGTGTGTGTGCGTGTCTCTTTTACTATTTTTTGAATGTCCATGTCACATTTGTTTAATTTACTAATGAAAACAAATGTGTCCACCCTCAGCCCTGCGGGGTCAACTTGCAAGAGCTAATAAAGGAATCAACTTGTCAGCCTTCTGCCTGACACGGAAACATGCTTATAACCCAGAGCTCCCATTGTGGATGACTGATGCATGAAACTGAAGAGGATGCAAAATTGTGAAAAGCCCTATCCCTGAGGGCCACAAACTGCTTCAGCTACTAAACAGAGCAAATATGACATAAATGGCGTCGTCATGGAAATGTGTATCTGATGTGGGGAGATCAGACCAGTAGCAGCTCTGAAATATCCACTCCTTTTCAGGAACAAAGAAAATACAGATTTGTAGGTAGTTCCACTCATCACCTGGGAAATGCTCATGAATAATTCCTCAACCAGCTTCCGGAACCTTTCAGATCTTTCCATAGCACTTATTTGATAAAATCCTGAGCTCTCCAGCCACGTGCTACAGAAAGACCTTTTCTTCATTTTCAGCCTTTTTTTTTTTTTTTCCCCAGGAAGATGCTGCTTTGTTTCAACTGTTAGGCCATGTCAGGGACATTGTGTCCTGTCGTCAATACCCAGCAGAATGCTCTCAGTGCAACTTGACATCTTACCTCACTTCATGCCTGCAAAAGATTTCTTAGCATACTTGGGATGGGCCAGTTCATTCATTGTAACATTCGAGTCACATGGCACCGAGGGAGGTAAACCTCTGATTGACAGGCCCCCACTGACTCTGTTGTTTCAGCTGGGAAGGCCCCTTCTCTGTCTTGCAGAGCAGCCAATGCTGAGGTGGAAGTATTTGAAGCTCCTTGACCCAGATAGTTCTTTCTGGATTGTAAGAGCAGATACTCTTTTATAGCCATTGTGATATGTTTACAGCTTCACCAGCATACCCACAGTGAAGTGTCACAGCACGTCTGTTACACATGGAGCCGTGGCTAAGCCAAGGTCGTTTTGAGAAAAACACTGAGACCCACATTACATCTGGTTTCCAGCTGTGCAAGTTAATAAACCTGAAGAAATGGGGGCGGGAGGCACTGAGATACGAAGCGTGAAGCGCAGGCCACAAGTTGCGCAGTATTTCTCTGCGAGGTTGGTGGGTGGTTAGAGTGGGGGCGTATGGCAGAATGAGTCAGATTCCACTCTCCTGGGTTATGGCTTGTTTTTTGTAAAGCCTCCTTTCAAGCTTATAATTGTGTGTTCCCTCTCTCCAACTCTGCGTTGCAGTGAGTCTCTGCTCTCTTCCATGGATTACATTACCTGCAGCGCTGGGTTGGCTGTGTGTGGAGGGTTCCAGCTGTTTTACTACCTGCCCATTGCTCCTCTGAGGTTTTCTAATAATCATTTTGTTGAGAGGGGGGGCAGCTGGGCCCTTCTGCTTGCTTCCTTTGCTGGATTAAGATGGGAGCTCAGTCCTGTATCTATTGCTTCCCTTCCTCAATGTGAGCCATGCCCTTTTGTTCACTATCTTGAGCTGCCATAGCTGCCATATACCCACATGATAAAAAGTCTCAGAGGGGGTAGTTGTGTTGTGTTAGTCTGGCACCTTAGAGACTAAAATTAATTTATATGATTTATATATTTACTATATATTGTTGTTAGTCTGTAGGGTGCCACAGGATTACTCATTGTTTTTAATCTACCTGCAGGTCTACCTCTGTGGTATTTGTAAGCAGGAAGACCACCCCAGAAAGACAACCTCAGAATTCATTCCTGGCTAGCAGCACAGAAGAAGTCAGACATCATCGGTCATGAAATCCAGCAAAGGGTGACTGGGGGTCAAAATCAGGAATGACTCCTCTAAAGAAGGCTACTCCCTACAGTTTGCAATTATCCAAACAGTTCTCAAGAAACCCATGTGCATACTAATCTTTGGCCTCCCTTCATCAGAAAAGAGATGATCATTGGCAGCAACCCTACCCTCTCCCACAATCCAGGCCCCCCCTGCACTGAGCACTCAGCATAGGCCGTGGCATGGGGGTGACTTTCGTGACCCTGCTGGGTAATCTCCTTGTGGCTGTAGACAGAAGCTTCTGATGACTGGCTTGGAAAGAACCCAAGAACCTGCTTCCCTCCTCTCCCCACCCCACCCTGCCCCCCACCCCGCTGCCGAGGATCTGAGCAGAGCATGCTCAGTGATTCCCCCTCACATCATTGCCAAGCATTGAGTGAGGTGGTGTATCTTTGCCTTTGGCCAAGCAAAGAACATGAGCAGCTATATAAAGCCTTATGTAGGCATTCAGGAAGGGCCATTTCACCCCCCTGAAATGGGAAGCTGCCTTCACCACTCCAGTGTGAAAGGGCATGGAGCTTCCCTAGTTCAGCAGCTACAGGCTAAACGGAGCCCTAAATAAACCAAGAACAACCTTCACAGAAGCACTCACATGATTTCACTTCTTCTGCAGGGCACCGCATGCTGCCGTATTGACACCACGAGGGACACAGACATTAACTGAGCCACAGAAATCTAGAGTACTGAATGTCCTCAGGTGCTGAAGATTTCTGCTAGGGTGTGTTTGCCATGCAAGCACTCAGAGGTGTGGTGCATCGCTTGGATTTATAAATTTGTACTGCACAAAATACACATTTTTTTTTTCTTAATGCAAGCTCTGCTCTAGGCTTTATTTTGTCTAGGTTCTTCAGCAGCTTGACTGCACATCTCCACCATTCCTGGAGGACAAGTAGTCTGGTAGCACAAATGGCAGTAGCTAAGTAAAATGGGGCAGAATTTAGCTATTCAGTGACCTGGTATAAGAAGGGTGTTTTCAATACAGAAACGGTTGCTCTTCACTTAATCCTGCTGTCACAAAGGATTTCAATCAAAGTCTGCCTTGTAAATTCACCCTTTCAAATGTGGTTCTAGTTCTGACTGAACATGTAAGTGGAGGGCTGTTGTCGCTCTAGTGAGCCCCCTTCTGGGGGAAAATCTCAACATATTTCTGTTCAGAGGGCGAGAGAACTTACCAGGCAAAGTCTGAGAATAGACCTAGGAGAAAGGAACTCCTGAGTATTAATCACACCTCTCTCAATGAATCGCTCGATGGCCTTGGGCAAGTTACTTAACCTCTTTGCTGTTGTTTCCTCACCAAAACAAGGATATGTGCACCATGGGCAGAAGAGTTTGGGCTCCGCTAACCCTGATTACAGGAGAGACCTCACCTGAGAGGAATTAAGTGATTCCTGTGTAGAAGGAGCCAGTCTGAAGTTGTAATAAAGCCTGGAAGGGGAAAGAGATGGAGGGAGGTTCATTTGAAAGCAGGAAGAAGCTGTGAAAGGGGAGGGAGACGCCTAGAAAACTGTCACAATACCTGCACAGACTGCAGAGGGCAGCAAGCTCCTGAGACCAGGGAAACTTCTTCAGGCAGGAAGGCCTGGGAGAGATTCTCAATAAAAAGCAGGGAAGGGGCTGTATGCAATACAACCAGTGAGAGGTTTGCATCTCTGCCTGCCCTGTAACGCTGCTCTGCTGCTGTGGCTCACAGCCTGGACTCCCGCTATCAGCAGACAAGCCTACAGTTCCTTAAGACTACATCTAGACTACAGAGAAAAGTCGGAAAAAGATACACAAATTGCAAAGTGCAATTTGCATATCTTTTTCCGCTTTTCTTTCGAAAGAGGCTTTTCTGAAATTTGACAAGTCTACACAGCACCAAATTTCTAAAAAAACCCTGCTCTTTCGACACATCCCTTATGCCTCATAGGACAAGGTTTACAGGGATGGCGAAAGAGAGTGTCCGCTTTTCCGGAAAAAATTCAGAAAAGCAGATGCGTTCCTTGGACACGGCATTGCTTTTCCAGGATACCGCTTTTCCAGGATAGACACCCTAGCTGTAGCCTATGTGTCTGCACTCTGCAGGCCCTCCTTCAGTGCTCTGGCCCCAGCATCCAGCCTAAAACACAACAGCCTCACCCTTATACAGCTGCTCCCCATGTTACGAACAAGTTACGGACCAACACTTGGTCCGTAACTTGAAGTGTTCATAACTCGGATCCCATAGAGTTACATGGCGACCGCGCTGTTCGTAAGCGCGGATCGCCGTTCGTAACTCGGATCTGCATTTACGACCACTTTGGTTGTAAGTGCGGATGGTTGTAAGTGGAGGTGGTCGTAACTCGGGGAGCGACTGTATCCATCAGCCTGAGTTACTACTTGCAGGGTGACCCTAACAGCCTCACAGTCTAGAGTTTCCCCAGAACAGTCTGCCAGGAAGTGTCCAGCCCTCTCCTGGACTACTCAGAAGTAATTATGGTTCACTGCTCCTTTAAGATTTTATCCACTCAAGCTCATCTGAAGAAGTGAGTTTTGCCCACAAAAGCTCATGATACTATCTATCTATCTATCCAGTGCTTCTTTTGTGACAGTATTGCCTGGTATGCAGTGTGACGGGGTGATGTCTCAGACAACCACTCGGGGGTGCCTCCCGGGGTGCTGACACGGCCACTGCCACTCGCCTTCCTGCTCTCTGGGGCTCCTCACCACCCAGTCCTGCTGAAGTCAGCTCTGCTGGTCTCCCCCAGCCAAGGCCCTGAGCTGAGGTCCCTGCCCCCACCGAGAAGCAGTACAGACACTGAACCACTTCAGGTCCCAGGAGAGTGCAGTTCAGGGCCCAGCCTCCTGAGAGAGCACTCCCCAGATGGGATCAAACTCCAAAGAATTAGGTAAGCCCCCTTTAGCAATGAAAGGGGGAATGTGCACACTGGTTGCTCCCCCCCCTCACCCTCCCCCCCCCGGTAACATTCGCTTACACTGGGTTTGATAGAAAATAAAAATGGTTTTATTAAGTTGAAGCAGTAGGATTTAAATAGTAGTAAGTGAAAGTAGGCAGAGCAAAGTAGGTTACAAATCAAAAGAAACAAAACTGCTTGACTAATTCTACATTGAAACCTCATTACAAACTTAATCAAACTCACCCTAAAACCTCTTTTCCAGCTGCCAGTCTAAACCAGGGCTCTCTTCCCCACCCTGGGGTCTCAGGCTCCTTCCTTCAGGTGCAGCCCAGCCAAAAGACCCAGGCCTCTGCTTTCCTATTCCTTTTGTTAAGGAGTTGAGGCCACTCCCTACTAACCACTGCTCAGACTGAAGGACAAAAGATTGTTTTACAGTGGCTCATCTATAAGTTGCAGGAAACATCCTCCATGTCTCCCCTGCACACATTTGAAACTCACCAAGTATTCCCCACTCCATGTGTCTAATTTTCTACACACAAATGATACAAACAACAGAGTAAGATAAACAGAACCAGCAGATCATGACATGAAGATCGATGGGTTACATGAAATAATTTGCTCAAACCACCTTTGAGTTATGTATATTCATGTCCATGAGTCCAGTTCATAAACCATTGGGGAGGGGAGAGGGGTCCGTCACATGCAGTACTGGCACCTCCAGACACAATACCAGCACCTCCAGTCAGAGCTCAATAACTTTTCCCCTGGAGTACCGGCACCTTTTTTTTTTTTACAAAAAAAGCACTGTAATAATCTATCTATCTATCTATCAATTATATATATATATATAATTTTGTTAGCATCTAAGGTGCCACAGGATTATTCGTTGTTTTTAAAGTTACAGACTAACATGGCCATCCCTCTGAGACAGTATGTTACTTTAGCTGACGTTAGGAATTACTACAATCCAAACATAGCACTAGGGTGTCTTACATTAAAAATAAAGCAAATTAAACAAACAAACAAACAAACAAAAAAGAGAGAGAGAGAGATTTTAAGTGAGTTCCAGCACAAGAGATAAAGACAAAAATGGCTATGGATACACTGGAGTGAAATCCACTTTCTCATGGCTAACACTTGAGAAGCTACAGCATTGGTTCAAGGTAAATTTCTTTCTAGTTTTTCTTTTTTCTAGACTGAAGGTAACTTGCTTCCCTTGGCTTCCTTGGTGAAAGATCTTTGTCTGTGTATGTTTATCTCATATATTCAGTTCCCACATACTTCAACCCCTTAGCTTGAAGGACCCAGCCTTCTCAGATCACCAGAGCCTGGTCCTGTGTCTGTCCAGTGAGTGATCCCTAGCTAGAGTCTTCTGCTCTTCTTTTCTTTTCCCAGACTCAGGTTGACCTCATGCTGTTCATCCCGTCATGTGGACTTCCCATCCTTCTACTGATTTATATGTAAATCGGGCTTCCATTTGTTGTGGTCACATCTTGCTTAATTTCACTGGAGACAGGTAGATAACTGCCCTCCCTCCAGTTTGGGGGAAAAAAACCTGTTTCTTCCTTTTTTTCATCATGGACTTTAAAGCATAATAACAATACATTGTTTATGCACATATTTTATAATTATATTGATCACCAGTGGGTCATTAGCTTTCACAGAAGACCTTACACTTTTATAAAACAGCAATGTAGATGTGATCTGAGTCTGTTTCTTATTATTTGTGGTTCAGCCCTCCTGTCTTTTTAGCTAAGAGGCTATCTTCCCCCCACTCACTAGGTTTGCCTTCCATATAGATGTGTCTTCATTGCTTCTGCCTGGTGACCTCATTCATTTGACAGGGTCAGTTGCTTGCCCAACACATTTTAAAGAAGATAATTCTAGTGCATAGCTGTGGCTCTTTGTATATAGCCAATACACACAGTATGCAATATTCCTATTGAGCAGTGTGGTATCAGTTTTCTAACATTCTGTTACCTGCCACTTGTGGGGTATATACCATGCCAGCAGTGTTCAGGGTGTAGTGAGTATGTCAGGCCTGACAAGAGTTGCTGACATGGAGTAGTGAACTCCCCCTAGGCCTCTGTGTCACAAATAGATCAGGGTCTCTCCCA
This sequence comes from Rafetus swinhoei, assembly GCA_019425775.1. Lineage (NCBI taxonomy): Eukaryota > Metazoa > Chordata > Testudines > Trionychidae > Rafetus > Rafetus swinhoei. The sequence goes on along the minus strand of CM033437.1, from coordinate 43,281,484 downwards.
GGCCTCTCTACTGGAGAGCCTTTCAAACATGGAAGAGAAATAGCTGAGAAATAGCCCAAGAAGGCAGAAAGATTTTGTTTCTGTTAATGGCAATTTGGACTTTTAGTTTGGATAGTTGGGCTCCCACAAGAGGTGAGCTAAAGAGTGCATCCTAGCTAGAGGGCTGAGACACTGGTTATGTTACTTGACAGAAAGCACCATAGCAACTGTCAACAGGGGAACGCTATCCTGTGAAGGTGCTGTGATACTATGGCCTGGCCACAAGGAGACCTGCATAGTGGTGAACAGACTGTGACTCTCCTATGCAGGTTGTGAAGATTAGCTAGTTAATGTTAAAACTCTTTGAAGAGAGAAAGTGTTAGGTACAGTTGGGCAGGTACCTCAACAAGTTTTCTATGAATATTTGCTTGCAAAAAAATGTGTAATTCACTTCAGCTGTGTTTGCACCTCTTTCGTGTTTGCTTCCTGTGACTATTTGTGAAGGAGTGTACTATCCCTTTAGGGGACAAGCTGGAGTCTTCAGCCCAGTAATAATCAAGGAAGCCCTGCTCCATGCTGGGACTGAGGCCGTGTCTTCATTCTGGGGAAGATCGATGCTGCCATGATTGATCTTTTGGAGTTTGATTTAGCAGGTCTAGTAAAGCGGCTGGTACTCCTGCTCCTCCGAGGATTAAGGGAAGCCAACGGGAGGAGCATTTGCTCCCATCAGCCTTCCGCTGTGGGGACGGCAGGGAAACTCAAATCAAGGTACTTCAACTCCAGCTACATAATTAACGTAGCTGGAGTTGGGTATCTTAATTCAACCTTCCCCCTTTAGTGTAGACCTGGCCTGAGCTATTTAAATAAGAACAGGAAGCTGAGCCAGGGATGGGGGGAGTAAAGGCTATGTAGGCTGCAGCAAGTGTTGGTTTTTCTCTGTCTCTCTCAAAGGCCAGCCCAGCCTGATTCTAACTGAAATTGTGGTTTTATAGTATGTAGGTTTGGGAGATCTGAACTAGGGTGCTGATGAGCTGTTCATTGTAATTACACCTGTCCCTAACCCTTATTAAACAGGGACATAATATTAGTGTATGCTGCTCTCTCTTTGCTACAGGCTGTTACTTTGAACCTATTGCTGCCCCAATTTGGGGAAATTAAAGTGGGACACACCTCTTGCACCACACCAGGCCACAAGGGGGGTGCATGGGAATGGTCCATGCCTTTGTACCATTCTAGTGAACCAATTTACAGGCAGTGTACTCACAAATGCATTTAAAGCAAATATTATTCAGTGTTCACAGCAAGCAGATTTTTAACTTGTGAATGAGTTCCAGGAACCAAATTCGAAAACACTGATTTATCCAACCAAGGAACAGAAACAATATCATGTGCCCTATGTATCCAATCAAAACTAACCAATGCAGCTGAAATTTTGAATAGGGGAATCCCTGCAACAATCTGCTTTTGAGCCATCTCAATTTATAGAAATTAGCGTATTGTTTTGAACGAAAAATAAGAAAAAAATAAGATGTTTGTGAACAATTAACCAAAAAAAGGGAATAAAATCTTCAAAAAGCACCTAAATCCCATTTCCAGAGTAACTTAGATTCTAAGGAGTCTACTTTGAACAGAAAGTAGGGCACCCAAGTGTTTTGAAAATGAAGTACTGTCTCCTAAAATCCAGAGTTCTAAATTTATTCAGGCATCTAGAGCTGCAGATAAGTGTGTTCTGGGGCTTCCCAAGCACCTAGGCACTGAACTCCCAAGGAAAGGGAACTAGGCCTCCCATGGACCTCTTGAGATTTTCAAAACCACTTGTCTGCATCTGCAGATACCCGGATACCTTTAAAAATCTGGCCCTAACTTGCTTAGGTACTCTTGAATAATTTTTTAACCTTACATTATGCTATATATCATTTGCTATGAATTACTGACTCCAGCACTAAGTATCGTAGAAGAGGATAAATTGCCACAACCCTAAGACATATTCCAATAAAGAATCCTAGAATCATCAGACTGGAAGGAACCTCGATAGGTCATAAAGTCCAGGCCCTGCACTCATGGCAGGACCAAGCACCATCTAGATCATCCCTGATTGATAGATGTCTATCCAATCTGCTCTTAAATATCTTTAGTGATGGAAATTACACAACCTGCCTAGGCAATTTATTCCAGTGCTTAACCACTCTGAGGCTATGTCTACACTCGCGGCTTCTTGCGCAAGTACGGCCGTTCTTGCACAAGAATCTGCAGAGCGTCCACACTGCCCGCCCGCTCTTGTGCAAGGAAATTTACAGTACGGCGTGGTAAGAGAGGGCTCCTTGCGCAAGAGTTACGCTCTTTTTTATTAGGTGTAAGCCCTCTTGCGCAGGAGCTCTTGCACAAGAGGGCAGTGTGGACGCTGCAGCAGGGATTTCTTGCAAGAAAGCCCTATGGCTAAAATGGCCATCAGAGCTTTCTTGCAAGAGAGCGTCCACACACTGCCATGGGAGCTCTTGCGCAAAAGCACAGCTCTCACATGGCAGTTTGGACGTTTGCTTGCGCAAGACTTCTTGCACAAGAACCCTTGCGCAAGATGTTCTTGTGCAAGAAGCCGCCAGTGTAGACATAGCCTGACAGTTCTGAAGTTTTCTAGACCTTTAATCATTTTTGTTGCTCTTCTCTGGATTTTCTCCATGTACATGACAGCTGAATCATGTATTATACTTTCCTGGTAGAGAAGACATCAGACATCTTAGAAGGGTTAAACAATTTCTGTGTTATTTAAATGTCCACTTCTGTAGTGAAAGCACCTTTTCTATGCTCTGACTAATCTGTTTGCAGCATATACCTGGTCTAGCAAAGCACCTGGGCATGTGCTTAGCGCTAATCATATAAGCTGTTCCATTGAAAACCAATGCACTTAAATGCATTCCTGGATTGGAGTCTGTGCTCCTGTTTTGTATTAGACAATATTAGACTTACCTTGCATAGTGGATTTATTAATAAATTTATTCATATCAAATTATTTGATTAAATTTTAACTCTACTATCTATAGCATAGATCTCTCTGATTTATTTTTTCCAGTGAATGGTGAAAATTAAGCAAATGCAGCCAATGTTTCTTTGTTCTGCATAAGGCAAAGAAATGTGGAATTTGCAGCACACAATACTTGGCCATGTCAAAATCTGCATTCTTTTCTTTTTTTACTTGAAGATATAGGCTTTCACTATACTTCTCTGAGGAGTGCAAATTCAATATGCTACCAGGCAGTGTCATAAAAAATTAACTTTTTGGCAGAAACTGTAGGCCTCAGCTTTGCATCTCTTAAAGCTACTTGGCAGTCCTCATTTTGTTTTCAATTTTACAGAGCACACAAAGCCATCCACCTAGCGAACGGATCTGTGCGGACAAATCCCTGGGCCTATAGTGCGCAAGGCACTGTATAGCCAGAGGAACACACAGTTCCAGTGCAGAAGGGCATTGAACAGGAAAAGGAAAGGGTAAACCAGCTCAGTAACACAGAGATATCTGTAACTTTAATTTTAACTCTGCTTTCTGTTAAAAGGTTCTAAGCTCTAATCTTGTGAAGTGCTGAATCTCTCTCAACTCTCATCCATTTCCCGACCTGCACAGCCACATGCTGGTGCAGGCTTAACAGTGGGGTGTGTGTGTGTGTGTGTGTGTATGTGTGTGTGTGTGAGAGAGAGAGAGAGAGATTTTAATAGAATGTACCCACCTCCAGTAAAAACTGGGCCCTATCCCTGACCCAGCGTCAGCTAGCATTATTCCGTGAGTAGTTCCATTGAAATTAGCAGGCTTGTTCATGGAGTAAGAGACTGTTCTCTTCAGTGGCATCAGAATCTGGACCTTTTAGCACAGGTTTGTTGTACATGTGTCTTGTGCTTTTTTTGACAGGACATTTCCAAGAGCAGCAAGTTGGAGGGGAGGGGGCTTAACCCTTGGCAGTGCTTCACATTTCTGGATTGGAATTAAGCCACTATTATTTACAGCAACATGATGTTTTACCCACTTGATTTTGCAACCCTTGCTCACATTGCAACTACAGGGAAATGAGAATGTATTGCTCACCATGACTCGTAGGGACAGAATTGAGCACCATGTGATTTTTAACTTGTCTCTATTCATATCTTACATGCATAGGATTACTTCCCATTGGCTACAGAACTTGAATATTTTTCATGATAATTCTCATAATCTACTTGAATGGTTTCCTGGATTTATGTAATTTTGCTGCAGCCAGAAATCTGTGTTAATATTACCAGATGAATGAAAATCAAAGCTGCTAAGCTGCTCCATTGCCATCTTATATTGTGAATTAGTTTTCTTCCAAAAGTATTTGGCCCAGTTCCGTCTGTTTCATCATAGCCTGCAGGTTATAAATAGTCCATCTTCTCTTTTAATCTGTCACAGTTTCACAAGTTCAGTGGTATAATTCACATTTCATCCAAATGATAGAGTGGAACAGTAAATGATACGTTATATAGCTATCAATGGACTTTTACGTCACCTTTTCTTAAATAGAACATCGTTTTCATATTTGTAGTAATTCCACATAGCTCTGATAAAATCTAATACTGCTACGTCTACACTGGCAGCTTCTTGCGCAAGAGCTCTTTTGTGGAAGAGTTCTTGTGCAAAAACTCTTCCACAAGAGAGCGTCTACACTGCCATGTGCTTTTGCACAAGAGCATCCATGGCAGTGTAGACGCTCTCTTGTGCAAGAAAGCTCTGATGGCCATTTTAACCATAGGGGCTTCTTGCACAAGAAATTCCTGTTGCCTGTCTACACTGGCCTCTTCTGGAAGAGCTCTTGCGCAAGAGGGCTTATTCCTCGTGGGGAGAGGAATAACTCTTCCGGAAGAAGCCCTGTTTTACAATGCTATACTGTAAATTTACTTCTGGAAGAGCACTCGTGCAGTGTAGACAGCCGGCAAGTTTTTGCGGAAGAACGGCTGTTCTTGCGCAAGAAGCTGCCAGTGTAGACGTAGCCTACAGGTAAAACAAAACAGCGATACATTTTCCCTAAACTATACAGAAAGGTCGAGTGTTTTTGGAATGTTTTACATTCTTAGGTCTTTTTATTCATCTGCATTAGGATAGGCTGTTGTTGGTATCATCCTCCCCTGGAGTGAGTGGAGGAACAGAACATCAAATGGTGTAAATCAGTGGTCCTCTGACTTTGAGGCACTGCCCCCAGGAGGAATATCCAAGGGCATGCAGCAGGGCCCACGCCAGCCCTCCATATTACTCAGAACTGCTCTGGCCCCACCTCTCGTCCCAGCCTCTTGCCGCAGCTGAGGCCCTGGCTCCGCTCCTTACCCCAGCCATAGTCCTGCTCCCAGCTATGGCTCAGCCCCTGGCCCCAACTCTCAGTCCCAGGCTCCCACTCTCAGGGTATATCTACACTACAGAGTTTTTTTCAGAAAAATGGCCATTTTTCTGAAAAAAACCCTCGATCACGTCCACACTGCAATCACGTTCTTTCGAAAGAAAATTGAAAGAACAGAGGGGTTTTTCCAACAATGGTAATCCGCTTTCTACAAGAAAGAAGCCTTTTTTCAAAAGAGCTCTTTCGGGAAAAGGCGTGTGTGGATGGGGAAGAGGGAGTTCTTTCGGAAGAAGAGGAAAGAGAAAAAAGCACAGGTGCCCTGGTGGCCACTCCGTCCATAGTAATCACAGCTTAATTGAGAGATAGCATCCATTCAGTGTGGATGCCGTCTTTCAAAAAAGCAGATCACTTTTTTGATGCGCTTTGGCTTCTTCCAAAAGAAGCCTAAAGTCTAGACCCATGGTCACCAACCAGTCGATCGCGATCGACTGGTCGATTGCGAGGCCTCGACCAGTCGATCGCGGAGCGTTCACCCCTCTCCATTTTCCCCCCAACCCCGAGAAGCACCACTACCTACCTCCAGTGACAATGGAGGTAGTGCTGGCTTCCCAAGGGGTGGACGGAAGTCCTGCAGCTTCGTGCCACTTCCGGGGGTTCCGGAAGTGCACTGGCTGCTCCCCTCCCACAGGTCTGTGGCGTGCCGGGTGCACTGCAGGAGGGGGCATCAGCCCCGGAGGAGGAGCGCGGCGGCTTACCCACGCCATGGGAGGGGGGGAGTCAGCCCCGGGGGAGGCGCGTGTGGGAGGGGGGTTGGCCCCAGGGCAGGTGCGCGCAGGGGTTTCCCTGCACTGCGGGAGGGGGGAGTTGGGCCCGGAGGAGGTGCGCACCAGCTTCCCTCACGGGGGAGGGGATCCTGGGAGGAGGCGGGTGCAGGAGACTCCCTGCCCCCACTGGCACCCCACCTCCCCGCCTCCTGCCCTCCCTGCACCCCCTGTTCCCTGCCCCCTGTTCCCTCTTCCCTCCCCCCTGTTCCCTGCCCCCTCTTCCCACTCCCCAGCCACAGAACTCTGTCCCCACTCTCTGTCCCCACCCAAAGAACTCTGTCCCCAGCAACACCCTGTCCCCTGCTGCAGAACCCTGTCCTCTCCCCTCCCAGCACCCTGTTCCCTCTCCCCTGCCCCCAGCCACAGAACTCTGTCCCCACTGGCACCCTGTCTCCTGCCGAAGCACCCATTAGCACCCTTCCCCAGTACTATGTCCCCTGCTCCCACCAACACAGTTGGGGCCACATCAGTGAAGCTTTGGGGGGGGAGGTTGGAGGAGGGTTTTTTTTTCATCTCACTTGTGTGGCCCCAACTGACTTTTCTGTGGGTCAGTGACCCCTGACTCAAAACAGATTCCGTGCCCTTTTCAGAAATAAAGACAATGCAGAAACTTTTTGTGTTTGACATAGTATTTTATTTAAAAATGAAATACTGGCCAACAAACCCTCAATTGGGGCCAAGCCCCCATCTGGCCACAGCATCATAACACTCCTGCACTCCCCTTTCCCCCAGACCCTACATCTGAGCCTAGCATACAGTGGAACCCCCTGCCTTGAGACCCTCACATACCCCAACCCAAATTCCTGAACCCTCACATCCAGAAGTCTGTGGCTTGCTTAGTACCCTAATCCTACATCTGACCCCAACACTGCCTGGCCTGGCGCCCCCCTTCCCGAGCCAGCGTCCCCTTATCCACCTCCTCCTGCATCCAGATTTCCTCCCAGAGCTTGCACCTCTCACCCCTTCCCACACCCAAATCCCTCATTCACCACCCCAGAGACCACACATCCTGTCTCAACCCAGCAAGGGTACAGCTAGACTGCAGGAGTTTTTCAGGATTCCGGAGATAGCCCAGAAAAACTCTTCTGCAGCCAGGGATGCATTTGTTCTTCCGCTTCTTTTAGTGGAAGAGCAAACATGAGCTTTCGGTCACCCCTATATTCCTATTTCCATGAGGAATAAGGGGGCTTCCAAAAGAAGGGGTTTTCTGACATTTGGTCCAGTCTAGACAGGCCAAATATTGGAAAAACCTCTTCCTACAGAAGAATTGGGAAAAAAAGCAGCAGTATAAGGATTGGGGATAGCAAGTGATGGAGAATAGAGAGGGCGGGGCTTCAAGGAAGGGGCGGGGTGGTAGATCTTGGCTTGTTCTGTCATTTAAAAAGTGATCTTGGATGTAAAAAGGTTGGAGACCACTGGTCTAGACGTAGCCCCAGCTCGCAACCACCCATTCCACTCCCAGGTCTGGCCTAGTAGCGACTCCACTCCCAGCCTAGGGGAGGGGAACAGACACATTCCATTCCTGGTAAGGAGGAGTGTGAGAGGAAACATTTTGTCAGCTCTGGTGTAAAGGGTTGAGGGCGAAGGACGTTGTTCTCTGTTTGCAAGTTATAATCGATGTAAAGCTGAATTGTTATCAGCTTAAGTTCTGTAAGGTCCCCTTACGGTTCCCCCTTCTTGAATGAATGCATGGTGTGTGTGGGAAACGAACATGCGATGGGTGATGAACTTTTACTCACCCGAACCTGAGTGCACGTGGCCCCCTGCAGTGCACGTGGCCCCCTGCACAGAGTGCACATGGCCCAGCAAGGACAGTGAGGAAGGCCTATGGACCCCCGTCTACCCTCGCTTGCAACATAAAGCATCCTATTTCCACTGACTTCAGTGGAGCTATGTGGCTTTATACCAGCTGAGGCGCTGCCTCCCCTGTCTATTTTGCAGTTAGCATATTTTTTTTCTACATAAGACTATTTTGGTTTGTCCCACCTGAGGTCTAGTCCAAGTTCCTCTCTCTAAAGCAGGTGTTTTGACACCTGTAACTGCATTCCTATCAACACCCAGCTTGTTTCTTGAAAATCTTAACGCGTGTCCTTTAAGTGACCCAATTATACCTGCTGCGAAAGTTTTAACAGTAGGTCTGGCCTAGATCTTCAACCCTCATTCCACAGCCAGTGAGTCAATTGCATTAAATTGTTCTTTCTGTGTTGAAAGATTTGTCTGTGGAGGTTTGGTGCTTCATTTCCCATAGCTCTAATTCTCTCCCCTAGGATCTCATTTCAAACTGTTTCACGCTATCTTAAAATAAGGTGAGAGATTCCAGTTTAGACCAGAATGTGCTGGACAAATTAATCTGAATAGAGACTGAACTGACTAAGAAACTTAGCTTCCTTTTACACCTTTAGACATTAGTTGCTTCAGATAGGAGTTAAGCCTATTGGAGGCAAAGTGGGAAAATCAGAATTGATCACAACAGCAGTATAGGACTAGTCATAGGCAGAGAAATAAAGATACCCAACAGAGCCACTGCTTTAACTTCCTGAGCAATAAAAAAAAAAAAAAAAAAAACCTAGTCGGCAGTGAAAACTGTTCCAGTGCTTTGTGGAGTCTGTTTTTTGAGTGTCTTTCTTCACTGCATTTGAAAGGCCCTAATGTTTTTACATGGATTGGCTGGTGAAATCTACTCCTATTTAAGATTGGCATGAATAGAATGTGCCCAGAAGTATCATGGCAGCCAGCTCTGGCAATGTTTGGCTCCCGGGGATTGGGGGTGGGTGGGGGATAGAAAACAGTCACACAGGATGTTAGCAATCTTTAAAAATGGGATAGAGAATAAGACGGAGAATATCTTATTGCCCCTATATAAATCCATGATACGCCCACATCTTGAATATTGCGTACAGATGTGGTCTCCTAATCTCAAAAAAGATATACTGGCATTAAAAATGGTTCAGAGAAGGGCAACTAAAAGGATTAGGGGTTTGGAACGGGTTCCATATGAGGAGAGATTAAAGAGACTAGGACTTTTCAGCTTGGAAAAGAGGAGACTAAGGGGGGATATGATAGAGATATATAAAATCATGAGTGGTGTGAAGAAAGTGAATAAGAAAAAGTTATTTACTTGTTCCCATAATATAAGAACTAGGGGCCACCAAATAAAATTAATGGGCAGCAGGTTTAAAACAAATAAAAGGAAGTTCCTCTTCAAACAGTGCATAGTCAATCTGTGGAACTCCTTGCCTAAGGTGGTTGTGAAGGCTAGGACTATAACAGGGTTTAAAAAAGAGCTAGATAAACTCATGGAGGTTAAGTCCATTAATGGCTCTTAGCCAGGATGGGTAAGGAATGGTGTCCCTAGCTTCTGTTTATCAGAAGGTGGAGATGGATGGCAGGAGAGAGATCGCTTGAGCAATACCTGTTTGGTTCACTCCCTCTGGGACACCTGGCATTGGCCACTGTCAGCAGACAGGATACTGGGCTGGATGGACCTTTGGTCTGACTCAGTTGGCCATTCTTATGTTCTTACACACATTTATAAATATGGATGGACACACAGACCAGGTCAGGAGGAGCCAGAAGTGACTAGGGCCCATAAAAAATGTGGCTCCACAAGAAGCACACATAGACACATATCCAGAGCCCTTCTGTCTCCTCCTGACCTCCCCCGTTTAGTAGGAAGGTACAGGGAAGGAAAACACAGTTAGGTTTGTCATGCATTTCCTTATTTGCAAGCAGGGTCGGATTAAGGGGGGGGCTAGCCGGGCAGTTGCCCGGGCGCCAACCTATGGGGCGCCTGATGGCAGCTGTAAGGGGCACTGTTCGCCCAGTTGCGCAGCGCCCCTTAGAACTGCCATCAGGCGCCGCATGCCCGGGGCCGGAGGCCGCGCGGCACCCCTTACAGCTGCCATCAGGTGCCGCATGCCCGATTGCAGCTGTGAGGTGCACACCACGCTGGGGGAGCGGGGCCGCACATGCTCCCGGGGGGCGGAGCTGCGCATGCATCACGCGCCCGCTGCCCAGGGCGCAGGAATGGCTCAAGCTGGCTCTGTTTGCAAGTCAAGATGAAAGCGTCTCAGGTTGCATGCTGGCATAGTGAAAAAGGATGAAGATTCGCTACTGGATGGCTAAACACTGCCCATCCATTTGAGGTCCTGATCTGTGATGTCAGTGAGGCCAATGTGCTTCAGTTCTTTGCTGAACTGGGATGTGTGGAGACATTCAACTGGCACTCAGTTTGTTGGAATATCTGTCTGAGAGGACTTTGAATAGATTAAGCAGCAGTAGTCAGGTCCTACTGACTTTATGTGAAGTGAGAGACTGTGGCACCTTGCAGAATTGGCGCCTGGAATGATAAATTCCTAGGGACAGGGACAATGTCTTCCTTTCAGACTGTATCCAGGGGGCTAAGCCAACTGTTGGCACCAAACAATGACAAGCAGTAATATGGCCAAACAGAAAAGTTGAAATGTGCTAAAATCCCAGAGAGGATGTGAAAATGCTGATTTACAAGGCGTGGAATCATCCACCACAGACTCAGGCATAAAAAAGGCCCATCTTTCTCTCCATTTACCTACAGCAACCTCAGAGGCTCCTCTGTGGGCCAGGCTGTTGCTGTGGGAGGAACTGAACATCCAGCAGAGGCTGAGCTGGACCAAATACAAACACACCTGAATACATACTTGGTCTGGCTCTGACATGCCTTTGCTACCTTGACCCACACTACTCTGGTGACACTGCTAGGTGGACCCTCCTGCTGCACACTAAACATTCCCTAATGTGCTGTGATCTGTTCCCTTTTCCATATGGAAGTAGATCAAAGCAACTAGGGAACTTGTAGTGTATGGCAACAGGTTCTACATGGACAATTATTGCAAAACCAGCTAGTGGAGGGTAGATTTATTTGCTAGTTTGTTGTGCACTAGCTGCTCATATAGACGAGCCCAAAATTTCATGATACTGTTTCTTGTTTAATTTTGGATGAGTGAACCTTTCTAAGCAGACTAATGAACAGAGAACAACACATGCTCATCATGCACTGACACATTTATTCAGCCATGCATACAGATGTTCAAGTGTAGCAAAATTCACCCTTGTGCAGTGTGAACTCAACCAAGAGCTATGTGCCACATAAGTCCTTAAAACAGAGCTCATGGGGGATTTAAATGAGGCACATCCCTTAAACTGGTCCTTTGTCCAGGGGACCATTTCACTCACAGCCATTCCCCAAATGTTCAGCTGAAGAAAAATCTGTTTGCATGAATAAATTGGGACACAAATATAACAACGTTCAGGGCTGGGGCATCGAACACACAACCTTTGCATTTAAAAAGCAATGAGTCACACTTGCTTGAACTAAATGACTCATTCCACAGCCTTAGTAATACTAACAGACGCTACATGCCATATTCATCTAATGAAATGAGTTTTGCCCACAAAAGCTCATAATTCTATATATTTTGGCTAGTGTCTAAGGTGCCATGGGACCATTCATTGTTTTTAGACTCTACATGGCTCAGCCACTTGAGGTGGACAAAATCCAGCACTGGATCAGCTAAGGTAACAAATGCCTGATGAACCAAATGACTGTTCCCAAGTCAAATATTCACTGACCCTGTGTATGCAGTTTCCTGCCTGGTATTTGCCTTCATGACACACACGTTAGGATATGAAAGTGAGTTGGCGAAGTCTCCACAGGAAGGTTGTGGCAGAGCTGGGACAAGACTCAAATGCTGTGCTCTAAGCACACTGTCTCACCTCTCTCCCCTTTGCTGTGAACACTCAAGGCCAAGTTGGCCGGGGGTGGTGGTGAAACATTTGCTCTGAAATTCCATCAGGGAGGCAGGGCAAACACTTGCTGGACCATTAGTCTACTGTATGTGCTCACTGAGCATTCTTAGGCAGCATCTGGCCAAGCATTTTGCAGCATTGGTCCAACTGCACCCAGGACACCAGTAGTGCAAGTGCGGACATTGGCAGCACTGAGGTGGAAAATGTTGGAGCCCCATAGACACTAGCACTTGCCCCACTGGTATCAAGGTGCAGGGGGGCAGAGACTGAAACACAGGCACTGCATTTGCTCCAGTGATGCTCCCTTACATGAGTTAAACCATCTTCTTTGTGAGACTGTTCTAAATCCTAGTGCTTTCCCTTCATAGACAGTCCCCTGCACGCAGTAAAAGCCTTGTAGAAACCATCCTTCAAGTGCACTTTAAAAATCACTCTCTGATTGGAGTTGTTCAAGATCTGACAGGAGTCCAGGCAGCACATAAAACCCTGTCAGGGCAGTGCCACTGCTAATCTCTTCACAGAGGAAAGTCCAGCCAGAGAAGGGTTACTGCAAAATGCTTTTCTCAGTTGCATAGAGCTTAAATGCTGCCTAATGAGCACTGCAACGTGACAGTAAATGTGTTGCAGTGGATTTGGAAACACATCCTCCTCTCTGCGCTATAGCCACCAATGTCATCTACGCCAGCTTTCCCTCTCTCACTGTGCCACTGCAAACAAAGGAACAGGAACAAAAATAATGGTAGCACCTAACTCCCTCCCTGTCTTCCATTTCATTTTATCATTGCCTGTATCCATCAGCTGCTTAACTAACAGACACGGTGTTCCCTGTAACCTGTGCATTTGTGAGGCCACTCAAGAGACGTTCAAATGCTGTCCAGCAGATTAGCAGAGCACTCAGTTAGGCTTTGTGTTTCTATCAGTGGTACACATGTCTTGGTCAACACAAAATTTATTCCACGCATGAATGGGAAAAATCTGCACATGGATGGAAAAGATTTGAGGGAACATTGCAACAGCGTGTTGCAAATCACCATGGGTTACATTCTGGGCAAGGCTACATGAGCCTTATAGGGAATTGATGCTCTCTGAAAATCTTACTCATCTCCTCAGGGTAGATCATCCTGTCCCATGGAAAAAACCCATGTGAGGGTCTCCGAGGAGGAAATACCTGAGTATCTCATGATAAAGATCCTGCCTGATGATTTCTGTGAGGCAGTGTGGGGATTAATCCCTTGTGAAACCAGCCACTGGGCCCACCCAGAAATCCTGCAGATCCTTGAGGAGCCACAGAAGTCCAGGGCCATCCACACAGAGGCTCTATGTTGCCACCCCAGCTCTATCTTAGGATTTGCCCCCACTCTCTGGGCTGCAGTGAAGCCATATTAGCTAGCAAGTGCTCTCCTGGCTGCAAATACCCATCAGACACCTGGAGGGTAGGTTCCATGGTTTAGATTGTCTGTTTGTAGTCACATGAGTTCACTGAGAGCTAGAGCCATTATGTTTACACAAGAAGGGGAATCACACCCTTACCTCATAGTGTAGACATATGTCCCTGTGTGAACACTCTTATTCTACTCCAAGTTTAACCTGGAATAGCTACTGGCTTTAATGTGCAGCCTTGCATATTTTGCAATCGCTGTCCCCTGAAGACAAGCCTTATCAAACAGATTCATAGATATCAGGCTTGGTTTGCAAACAGCAAGAAGGGCTATATTCTTCAGATAATTTATTTGCAATGAATAATTAGTTTTAGCTGAGAGATGTAATTAATTGGTTTGTTGAGCACTTTGAGGTACTCTGATGAAGAGCACTATGTACTCCTAGCACAAAGAAATATTATTTACTATCATTAATTAAATTCCAAACAAAGCAGCAGCCATTTGCTTCCCATTCTGAGAAACAGTCAAAGGACTGTGTGAGCTCAAGGCCATTAAAATTTCCCTTCATTTTTCACTTGCTCGCTTCTTCTCAAAACACACACTAGCCGCAGGCTCAACTCAGCTCATTACGTCATTTTTGTCAATACTGTCTCTGTGCTTCAGTGCAGATAGTCTAATCATTATGACTAGGGGAGAAGTTCTACTAAAAATACCAAACCCCTCCCGTGCACTGGAGGGCCTCTGTGGAGAGTTTTCTCTTTACATTTTCTCATATAATGACTCACGCGATTATGAGTATCCAGTCCCCGCCAACCTCATATCAACAAGGAAAAAGAGGAAGCTGTTATAGAATTGCACATTTGAAACTTCCATTTTCTAAGGTTAAGCAGTCAGAAAGGACACAAATTGTTCTGGCGGCAAAAAGCTGACAGAAGTGAAAATATTTATGATAGTGGTCAAGAGGCTGACAGAACTGCCATTCTAGCTTATTTGGTCTATCCAGCATTTATATCATGCATGAGCATTTCTTAGTGCTCAATGGTTCTGTATGCTAATTAGGGAGGCTTAGATGGCTAAGCCTTTGATATTTGAAATACTTGGCCTCTGTGGAACCAGAGGTTGTTTCTGGCTGGAGATGTTAACCCGGTCAATTATTATTTCTGTTACAGTGGTGACCAAAATGTGATAGATGCTTTCCAAGCACAGAGGGGGAGCCAATCAGTGTCCTAAAGAACATATGGTCTAATGAGCCAGAAAAGGACGGGACTATACAAGCAAAGTGATCAAGACAACCCGGAGCAAAAGTCAAGGTGGATTTCTTTATGGCACTCACACCCATCATCCAGCTTCACCTGCCTCTCAATTATCAATGCACTAGTAGTGCCATTGCGTTCTGCGCTGTTGATTGTAGAAGGGCAGTACTGACAGCAGTGGAACGGAGAGCTGCACCCTGAAGAAGAGAATGAGCCAATTTTTTAATTACAGCAATAGCCACTGTGCGACATGACAACCTGTACATTGGTGCAGGACAGCAGTCTCCACAATATCAACGTTAATGAGAGAGAAACACAAGATGCAGAAGAGGTAGAACAAACATCCTACCAATATATTTTTAAAGGGATGATTCAAAATCTACAATAAATATTATATGGTTTTAACATGTTTGAGCAGAACGAAGTGGGGAAAGGGAAATACTAATTGCAAACAGGTGTGTTTGGACTGGTAGTGTGAGCAGTAACTCTCAGCCTGTCCTAGTCATGAAACTTTCATTAGTCCCATTATTGTAAGCTTGCAGTCCCCTTCTCGCATTGTAAACACTTTGCCAAAAGAATGGGTCAGTCTTTATTAATTATTTCTGTCTAGTCAAGTGAACTCTTCCTCAATTAGGCCATTGAGAAAATTCTTCAGTACTAACTTTTTGTTTGTCTGCCACTAAGTGTTGAGGACAGAGACTGTGGAGAATCTAATAGATCAAAAACATGGCAGGGAAATGAGTTTCAGGAGGGCAAGAGCTGGGTGAAATACTTTAGCAGAAAGCAAATTACTGTTACAATATATGTTTCACTAAAGAAAGCCAGATACTAGCTGGAATGTCTCTTTCAGCAGCCTCCAGGTGTTCAAACTTCTGAACAATTATTTAAGTGCAGGTTTCATTACAGGTGCAGAAGAGAATAACAACACTCAGCCTAAGAGAGTGGAGGTGTGATTTCTTACACATATGTAACCCTTCTGTCAGGTGGAGCCAGCAGCAACCAGCACTGGGTTCAGTATTTACAGGGCTCTTTTCAGCAATACAACACAGAACCAACTCAAACCCCTAACCAATAACATGGGGAAATTACACACGACCCCTTGGTGCTTCTAAGAGGCAGTACTTCCCCGCCTGCAAGCATAGAGTCTCAGTGTAGAAAAGAAACTTTTAATGAAAGAAGACACATCACCCAACATTATTTAGGGAATATGTCGCAAGCAGGATTCATAAATATAAAACTACAAGCAGGACGCTCACCTCAGAGTGTGTGGGGCAGAGTCTTCTGCCTCATGTTCTTGAGTTCTACAACCAAATGTTCCTTTTTTGTGCCCCCCTGTGCTCCCTTACCAGCCCCCACTCATGGTGGTTTCCCTTGGTCAGGATTTAAAGGGGCATCTGTGTAAATTCATCTCCTACCCAGGGAAAAAGGGCACTGTGCTCGTGCTTCCTGGGCACTGTTTGGTTGTCTGCCCTGTCAGCTGCAGCTCCTCTCCACACGGCCATGCCTGCCAGTCACCTGGCAGTCATCTTATGCTGCCACCTGCCTTTTCATGCAACATCTTTAGGTCAGTCTTTTAGTGATTTTTAGCTGTCAGCAAGCTGGGCAGAAATACTGCCCAACACATGTGACTTCAGGGCTGATTGAGTACTTAAAATAACAACAAAAAGCTCCTAATGAAGCCTATTTTATTCTATCTGTGAGGAGGAACCAGCTGAGCCAGACCTGGGACCCTTAGGGCGTGTCCATACCTCCTGGCTAGGACTACTGTCCCAATCCCTCTTACTTTCACAGGGGCCTGGCATTCAAGCCTCTGGCTTAACAAGAACCTTTCAGCTAAGGGTGACCCCTTATTTGGGACAGGTTAAGCACAGTTTTGCTCCCCTTATTCATACAATAAAGACAAGAACATTGATAACTTTTCACTACTGAAGTGATGTAACCCAACACCAGCCAGAGTTGATCACTTTGAGCAATACAGCTCTATCACCTTTGCTCTCCCTGAATTTTGAGGCCATGCAGGGACCTACCCAACCCCTATTGTAAATTCAATCACCTTGCCCCTGGGCTCTGAGAAACAGAGCCATCTTAGTGCAGTGCACTCAACCATACTCCTAATACCTACCCATGCTGGAGTGGGTGGGAACGGGGCTGACAGGCATCACAGGCCTGCTAGGGTACGTCTACACAGCAGGACTAAACTCGAAATAAGCTACACAACTTGAGCTACACTAATTGCATAGCTTAAGTTGAAATAGCTTATTTCGAATTTGGGCTAAAGATGTTAACTAGTGGTTAATTTACTACTCAACTAGTCGATAGGCACTTCCGCATTCCAGGCTGCACATGGGCCAGCTTTGAAATGTACAAAGAATCCCCAGCGGGGGCACTTGTGCATTTCAAAGCAGAAGCACCCTCATGGAGCCCAGGGTCAGCATTTCAAAGTGGCAGCATCGCATAGCTGAGCCAGGAATCAGCTGTGCAGTGCTGCCGCTTTGAAGTACCCCCTCTGATAGAGGCAGCGGGGAGGGAGGAAGGAAATCAACTAGTCTACTGACTATCCAATAAGCATTTGATTATCAGATCGTCGACTAGTCCTTAACATCCTTACTTTGGGCACGTCTACACAGCACTTATTTTGAAATAGAGCACTCTTCCTCCAACTTCCCTTACTCCTCACACAATGAAGTTTACAGAAGTCAGAGTAAGAAGCCTGTTATTTTGAATGTATTTTGAAATAACAGGTTTGCTGTGTAGATGTGCACTATGTTATTTCAGAATAATGCTGCTGTGTAGATGTACCCCTACAGTGCTGCTGAAATGTATGGGCATCAGCCTGACCTCACCAAGCCTGGTATGAATCAGGGTAAACTCCTCTAAAGACAATGGCATTACAGCAGAGATTGGAAGCAGGCTTTTCTGGACTTGAGTAAGTCTACAACAGTGTTTCTTAAACTGTGTTCCGCAGCACACCGGTGATCCGCGAGGCAGTCGGAGGTGTGCCGTGGAGAACAACAGAGATAAAAATGGCTGCCCTTAAAGGGGCAGGTGACCTTTTTTTTTTGGCTCAATAACTTCCCTCCTGAGGTGTTCCTGAGTCTTAAAAAATTTTAAAAACACTGGTCTACAGGATCACTGCACTCCCCCCTTCTGGCTCCTATTGGTATGAGTAACACTGCACAATATGAAGGTTGCACCCTTGTGCAAACGTTGGGCTAAGAGGAACCAATTATTTCCTGACTAGAAAATGGGAAGTTTCATCTCCACTTCCCTCTTTGATAGGAATCATATTTATTGTTCCTAGTTCAGAGTTAATTTTTTGTAAGTAGCAGAGAAGGGGTGAGGGATGGAGAGTAGAAAGGAGCTTTTGCCATAGCCATTCAAGTGCAGACAAGATAGGAGTGCTTACTTTTCTTTTCACAAAAGTGAAAAAACAAAACTGGGAAGAAATCCACCCATCACCTGACATGAGGTCCTGCTGTGCCAAAACAAACAAGCATTGGTTTCAGAAATGGCTCCTTATTCCTTTCTTTGCCTGCCAGCCATTGCAATGGCTGAAAGTCTTGAACTTCTAAAGGAAGATAATTCAAGGGTAGGATGAATTGTCCTGTAACATGCCCTTACCTCATCATGTCAATCCAATTTATTATGTATTTCTCAGATCCTTTCCTTCTCTCAGCAGGCAGACTGCACTGGCGGCTGGCTGGAAAATTAGCCAAGTGAATCTTTGGCTGCAACTCTCTCTGCCCTAGGCTAATGAGAAAATTGAACTGTGATTCTTTCAATCTGTCTCCTCATTAGGCTAGCAGCATGTTTTAGTTTCTCAGGGGTGGCTGCAGGACTCCCTGCAATCTGAATTGTTATCTATGTTCATTAACATTCAAAGAAGCAGTTCAGGAGTTCAAGGGTCAGAGGGAAAAGATAGACAGTTCTTGCTTAATAGCGAGGATAGCCCAGTTCAATATCAGTCAGCTAGTTGCTTTAGTATCAAGCTCTATTAACCTTCACTGGTGCAGACCTGGCCTACAGCCCAGCTGACTGTCATATATACAAGAAAGGTGTGTTGTTGAACTAGCAAACTCTTTCATAATATGACATTAGCAGACAAAGGAAATACATGACAACTATATATTTTACAAAAGGTGAAAGACATCAGTGAAGAAGATGGGGTGTAGGGTAACAATGTTACAGGGTAGAAAAGGGACAATCCATAAGGTAGGCCAGGTTTCCGTTTGAAAACTCTATTTAACAATACAAAGGATGAGACTAAAATGGAAATGAGCAAAGGTTGCTGTGTATGTCAACAATGGCAGGATGGTATGCAGTACAACACACTATTCACAGTCCCAGCTATTATTTAATACTATGAATGGAAAAGCACAGGAGCAGATTATTCAGGCAAGCCCAAATAAGGGCTAATCAAGCCTTTATGCTACACTCCTCTATCATTATTTGGTGTGTTCCACATACATTACAGCAGGACAATTATAGGAATGTTTTAGAGGGGTTTAAAATGTTCATATTGCAGACGTGTTCTGTGTTCTGCCCTTTACAAAGCCAGGTGCTTAAGGCCAGGTTTACATTGGAGGAGAAATTCGATTTAAGATATGCAGCTCCAACTATGAAAATAGTGTAGCTGGAGTCAACATACCTTAAATCAAATTTCTGCAGTAGCCTAACTGCAAGAGGTTGATGGGAGAAACTCTCCCTGTGGTACCCTGTGGAGTACCAGGGTCAACAAAGGCGCCATCAGCATTCAATTTTGCAGGTCCTTACTAGACCTGCTTAATCAAACCCCAGATGATTAACCTCTGGAGTGTTGATCTCCAGGTAAGTATAGATAAGGTCTTGACAGTCCAACTGTGCAAGGCTCAGAAAAAGCAAGCAGTAAATCCTCTAAAAATGACCTGAAAAGGTTTTTCTAGAGAGGTAAGTGTCCTGGCCAATGGCTGAGAGTTCAACCTTCTTATGAGTATAGGGGGTCAGTTTGCTGGTCATACATTATACCACTACATGTAATGGAGTCAGTTTCAGTGAGGGATGAAGATGTGATTATTGAACTAATCAGGATTGCTGCAGTGTGACTAGATAATAAAGTGACTGATGCTTAATAAATACCTTGTCCTGAAGTTGACTAGATAAACCTTTTGTCTGGGCCTCCTCAGCTAGAAAAGGCTGAGGTAGCACGTGTTGAGAAAAGCAGAACAGGATGAGAACAAAGGGTCAGTCATTCTCACTCAACCATTTTAGTCTCTCTCGCTCTCTCTCTCACACACACACACACCCCCTCCCTCCAAGGTCTCAGAGAGCCCCTATTCCAGAAAACAAACCCTGGTTTTCAAGTGCTTGTAAGAGCTATTAATTCTATTTTTATCTTTCCCTGTAACAAAAGTTTTCCAATAGTAGCATCATTATCCACTAGATAGGTTTTAATAACAAAATTGCCCTATAATTCCATTTTTATTGCATGGTTTGTGGTTGTTTGATGTCTGACCTGGTTAATAAATGTTACAATTATAGTCTGTTCAGCTCCATCCTATTTAAAGGTGTATCCCTTCAGGAGCATTGCTGTGAGGTACATTTCCCAAGACAGAAGTAGGCTGTTGTAGAGGGAGCTGTTCTGACCTATTATCTGGATCACAAGATAGCATTAAAACAAGATTTCCCCACCCCCCACCATAGAGAAAGTATTAACTTAGTACAAGACGAGCTAAAGACACTAGCATTTGGAGGGTTAATTTGGATTGATGTTCAGATTACGTCTGATGGGCAAAGCTATTTATCAAGAACACAGTCTGTGACAAAGTTGTGTTTTAAAAAATCTTTTAAATGAAGAGGTCCAGCAAATGTAAAGCATCAATGATTATAAAACAATCTAAGGAACAAAAAGCCACAAGTGGACATAAAAGTGACAAGTCATTCACCCTTTGGTCTGGGAGATGTGGTGCTGATTCTGAGTTTGTGAGCAGCTTCCAACAGCATGGTTTCTACAGGTCCATGGCCAAATATCAAAGTTGTCTTTCCTTGCTGAAGAAAAATCTATCAGAGGTGAATAATCAGTAGGGCATGGTTACAAACAGCATGTGCCACTGCTTGAGCCCTGAACATGATTATTCCAACATGCCTGCTTTTCAGATTCAGACATACCCCCATGGTACTGACAAGTTCTGTGGCCCACAGAGAGCTTAGGGAGCAGAAGCACGTTGGCCTCCTGGAGATGTATAGTTGGATAGCATGGCATAACAGCTTCTAAGTTCCCTGCCTGCCAGTTGACAGGCACTAATAAGAAAAAGGCAAATCTGAGGTGGCAGAATAAGGAAGAGCAAGTTCCATACTGGAAGCCTACGCAGGAGGAGATAATGCCAGAGGAAAGCTAGAAGCCTATTTTTTAATGGGTGATTCCAGTTTTGTGGCCAGGCCGGCTCTAGGCACCAGCAAATCAAGCACGTGCTTGGGACGGCACATTTCCAGGGGTGGCATTTCCAGGTAAGCAGCCGCCCCCGGCAATGTCCAGCCCCACCCCGCCAATTTTAAAGGGCCACAGGAGACGCCACTACCTGCTGCGCAGCACTGGCACCATGCACGCCCGGAGCCTGCTGGCTGCCCTTTGCCTCCTGCTGCTGCCCGGCTCCGCCGCCTACTCCAGGTCAGCCCTGCCCGCAGGGGGCTGGGGTGGGTTCACGGGGGGAGGGCCCTGGTGCAGGAAGTGCAGTCTCCCCCCCAGCCAGTTCCATGGCGGCTTCAGGGGTCCGGGCACCCGCCGGGGCCCCTGAGCCCTGGGCACAGCCACGCGGACTGCACTGGACAAGGTCCTGCAGGCACTGGAGAAGCTGCAGGTACTGGTGGAGCAGCTGGGCGTGGGGCTGAGGAACACCGCCCCCGCCTGCCCCAGCTCCTGCCCCAGACACGCCAGCACCTGCTGCTGATTCGGGGCCAGCCCGGGCCCAGCCTGAGCTGCCTCTGGGAGGCCGGCTACTTACCCGTTTTCATCAGCAACCTCCAGCGCAAGGCAAAACAGGCCACCAAGCTCTTCAAGGGAGACCCTGAGGGAATTTGTCAGGAGGGGTCAGCCTCCAGGTACTGGCCCCCACGCAGCGGGGGGTGGGGATGCCCAGGGCTGTGGGTCAGGAGTGAGGGACACTGGCAGGGCTGGGCTGGGCTGGCTGTGGGTTAGGGACTGAGGGGCACTGGCAGCTGGTGGGGGGAGCCCATGGCTGGCCTGGTATGGGGCCTGTGGGTCAGGAGTGAGGGGCACCAGCAGGTGGGGGGGAGGGCCAGGGCTGGGCTGGCTGTGGGTCAGGAGTGAGGGGCACCAGCAGCTGGGGGGGGGGGGAGCCAGGGCTGGGCTGGGCTGGCTGTGGGTCGGGAGTGAGGGGTGCTTGTCCATAGGGAGGGGCTGGACAGGGCAGAGAAAAGGCTGTTGTGACCCAGCAGCGAGTGAAAGGGGAGGGGGAGTTTACTTGACGTGCCTTTGCCTTTATGGGAAAAAAAATAATTAAAATTATATTTGTATGATGAATTAATAGCTTTATCTGAGCTAAGAAGTCCTAAAACTTCTCCTCTAAAAGTATTAGAATTTATAGCAAGAAATGATTTTTTCACTCCAAACACTGCTATAGCATTATGCATTCTTTTAACATTACCAGTATCAGTGGCTTCTGGTAAGCGCAGTTTCTCAAAACTGAAATTACTAAAAAATTATTTGAGGTCCACCATGTCTCAAAATCGTTTGTCAGGACTCGCATTAATTTCAATTGAAAGTACCATTGCAAAAAATTTAGATTTTACTGAATTATTAAAAGGCTACGCAAGTATAAAAACCAGAAAAATTCAGTTCATATAAATTCTTTTAATTTATGAGAAACTGGGTGCACCAGAAGACACTAATGTTTTTCATTACAGTGTATAGTTGAACCCAAATTGTTTGTAATTGTGATTTTGTTAAAATTAAATGAGTACACTAGTAGGAAATTGTTTTATTTCACTAACTACAAATTTTCTGTTTTCATTTTTTTTTTTAAATTTTAAACAGTCAAAAAAAATCAGCAAAAAAAAAAAATTGCAAAGCGCAAACGTGTAAAAGCCAACAAAAAAAAGGGGGGGGTGGCAAAAATTTTTTGCTTGGGGCAGCAAAAAACCTAGAGCCGGGCCCTGTTTGTGGCTATATTGCAGTCATTGTTTTCTTTCCTGTTGTTGTATTTGTAGTTGTGAACACCTGTGCACAAAGCAGGAGGCTAAATAAAACTAATTTCACCCTAAAAATAATCTCTCAAGGTCTAGATTGAGATTTATGAGCTATAGGCTCACAACTGGGACCACAGCTCACAATCAGTTAATTTTGAAACATCTGTCTAAGCAGCCCCAAACTCAAGACTTTTAAAAAAAAAAAACTAAAGTTCAAGTGTCATACTGTCACAGGGTCGCAGGCCCCGTGGCCGAATCTCTAGCTCCCCCCAGTCCGGGGGGTCAATATGGCCCCAGCAGTTGGGTTTCTTGCTCCCCCCGGTCTGGGGGTGAATATGGCCCAGTGGCCAAGTCTCTAGGCCCCTCCCCTCCTCCCCTGTCTGGCAGGCCTGGTAAGCCTCCCCTCGGCCAGTGCGGGGCTGAGACACCCTGTCACACACATATGGTAGGTATGTAAATGAGGATGTCACAAACATGTGTATGTACCGTGTAGGGAGTCTCTAACTGTAGATGACTAAAATAAAGTTTACCAACCAACAACCCAAGCCTTAGAATCTTAAAGAAAAAGGGAGAGATACTTGGAAGTTATACATTGACATAATTTCTGTGGACTTCACTAGATACGTCTCTGCCAGAATCCTCTTCAACATCTTGCTCTGGCCATGATAAAAGTTTTGCATCTTAAAACAACATGCTACCCATAGAAATATTTATGTATTTATATATTATTTGATGGCCACCTGGTGGAACTCGGACTGTGTGGGGTAGAGTACAGTAGCTTGTGCTCCAGCTGCCAAAAATTCTGCAGTAAAGATAACAGTCTTATGGCTTTGTGCTGCATTTTGATGGAAGAAAATGGGATAAAAGATTTCATTACAATAACCCTCTCAATTATTACAATACATAATTGGAAGCAAAGCTATTGGACATATGCAGGGGGGTAGTTTTAGCTTTCATGTGGTCTCTGTCTTCCCATGAACAGACGTTGTACAAAAATGGAGAATGGATCACATTCAGCCTGAAAAGGTGATTACTATTAAACAAAACTCTAGTCCCAAGATGTGACCAAATGGTACTGGTAAGGTCCAGACCTTTAACACCCTCCTGCAAATTCACAGCTAAGTTTCAGCTCAGTAGTATTATTACTTAGCCCCTATTTTCTAGTCTCAATATAACAGTTACCATTTGTAACTGTTTCTTTGATGGCTGTCACACTCACTCGTCTTGGCGATAAGGCGTTCATTACTGTCAGATCTTTTAATTATACTGACTACTATCTAAGGATAGCCCCAGATTCTCTATTCCAAATAAGATGGATTTCCCCAGTTAAACCCTCATGATGTGAGGAGGAATGATGTGCACCAATTGCAGGGTAATTGTGGCTGCTCCCTCTCCTGAATCACCAACAGGGGACTTAAAAAAAAAAAGCCAGTCAATGGACTTCTGTGGCAATTTTAATATGGGCTTTAGCTACCACAAAGGAAGCCAGGTGACTAGTACAGCCTCAAATGATTGATCTTGCTCACCTACAATAAAGATGACCCGTTTTATATTTTCGTAATGTTTTGTTTTTTTAACCACAGCAAAAAAAAATCACTTCTCTATGGATCAAAGTAGCAAAATTTCATAGACCCACACTAAATTGCATAAATGTACTTTATGGTCAGTGTCAACCACATATGCTTTATAATATGCTAGAAATGGTTCACCATCCAGCTAATAAAATTAAAATAATGTTGGGGTACTTTTAGTTTGTGGAGCTTTAGTTTGAAACATTCCAGAACTCCAGAGGTATATTTATGTCTGATCTGTTCAAAAACACAACAGATTTCAATTAAATCAACTTACATAAGAATCTAAGCAGGAAAGAGTAATTATAGCAATGTTTCTTTCTATTGTTTGACTGAGTTTATGTTACAAAATGCTGGACGGACAAACACTCTGGTTTCGTGTAGCTGTATTTATCCTTTAGCAGTGCAGCATAATGTGAAAGGATCTTTCAGCACTTGTGCTGGGAACAGCCTCAAAGAAAACCACAATATTTGTCAAGTCTGGAAAACATTCTGTGAAGTCCCTTAGAGCTGAATGATGATGTTTTCAGCCTGCTTGACAGAACTGATTCCTTGCATGTACCTTTTAAACGAGCAATTTTCAGGGTTTTAAAAAAAGGCAATATAGATTCTAGCCTATATGTGCTGCACACACAAAGGCTCAGGTGTTAGATTTTTATTTTTGACTTCCCACCTACTAATGGTATCTATCGACTATGGGAAATGTTCCACACACATATTTTCATTTAGGACATTTGACTGTAGTAGTGAATTTATTTTCTTGAGAATTTATTTCACGAGGCATACAGGAGCAGTCGTCAAAGGCTTCCCTTATCGACCGCACCACGTCTAGACTGCCGGGCTATGCTGGATCAGCTGATCGTCAGCACAGCGCGGTGGCCATTTTTATTTTAATGAAGCGGGGATTATTTAAATCCCTGCTTCTTTGACTATGCCGAGTAAACTATTTTACATGGCTCCGTCGAAGGAGCCATGTAGTCTAGACCAGTGGTTCCCAAACTTTTTGACACGGGGACCAGTAAATCCATTCATGAGCTTTCGGGGAACTGGTAACATTCATTTGCATATTTGAATATTCATTAAGCAAATGACAAATATGCAAATACATTCTTTTTGGTCCTCCCAAAGCCCCCAGGGCCAGCTTTAGCAAAGCTTTTGATACGGCCACCCACAACATTCTTACCAGCAAGTTAAGGGAATATGGATTGGAAAAATGGACTGTAATCCAATAAAACCCTGCACCACCACATCGTGTATTGAAAAGGGGCACATTTATTTTCAGAAAGCTGACACTGTCTTTGGAATTTTTTTATCCATATTCTCATTCCGGATGGTGAATGCACCAGGTTCTCTCCATTCTGACACATTGTAGTGCCTTTAAACCTCACTGTCAGCAGTGGGGATATTTAAAAGGCACTGCTTTTAAATTTTTATTCAGGATCTGCGTGCGCCGTGAACTGTCCCGCTCCCGCGGCGATTCTCTTCCCCCTCGCCTCCCCACCTCCCCCCCGGCCCAGCCCCCTGTCCCCGCCAACCGATTCTCTCCCGATCTCTCCTGGCAAGCCCTGCTGCCCCCGCCAGCCCTGCGTCCGCCGGCCGGTTCCCCAGCCAGTCCTGCAATCTCCCACAGCCAGCCCCACTGCTCCTGCCCCCAGCCAACCCTGCTTCTGCCAGCCGGTCCCCGATCTCCCTGGCCAGCCCCACTGCTCCCGCCCCCAGCCAGCCCTGCTTCCGCCAGCCGGTTCCCCAGCCAGCCCTGCCCCTATCTCCCCCGGGCAGCTCCACTGCCCCAACCCTGCTTCCCTGCGGCCCATATCCAACCCTCCCTTCCCCATCCCCCGCCAGCAGTAAGAGCTCACCTGGTAACCCTCACTATGCCTCTGCCGGGAGCCTGAAACATACGGCTGCATCCGCCCAGCCCAGCTGAGGGCTTGGTGAACCCGGCGCTGCATGGGCAGTCCGGGAGCCCGGAACACCCTGGCAGCCACACTGAGTCCTGGTATTTTTTTCCCGCGGCCCGGTAGCGGGCCGCGCCCATAGTTTGGGAAACACTGGTCTAAACGTACCCCAGCTCTTAGCTGAAAGAAGTTTAGGAAGCAAAAGAGGACAAACAGGAACAGATTGGGCTTTACTGTATTTTTGTATACATACATATTCTGAAGTCACTGGAAAGAATATTACTATGTTGCGGCTTACCCCTTAAGTGTTGTGAATTTTGTCAAGTATATTTGATTGTTCATCTAGAGCGAAGGGAAGCAAGTTAGAGTAAAGCCGCAATGGTTCTCCTTCCCAAAAAAGCTACCAAACAAACAAACAAACAAAAACAACCCCCCCAACCCTCACTGATGTAGCCCCCAACAGACACCTCACGCCCCTTGTGCTCCAGTCCCACAGAGAAGGGAGAAGGGAGGACAGAGGTTCAGGGTTTCCTATTGACCAGATTAACTCTTCTGGTGTCCTAAAGCGAGTAGACTTTGTGGGCCTCCGTAGGCTCTGGGGTGGGGCCAAAAATGAGAGGTTTATTGTTGTGGGCGGGGGCTGCTGGAGAGCAGGATAGGAATGGGGGTGCAGGGCTTGGCCGGGCGGTTGGGTGGGAGGTTGGGTGCAGGAGCAGTTTGAAGGTGGGGGTCTGGCCGGGAGGTTGGGTGAAGGTGCGAGGGGTGTGTATGAGGGCAATGAAGGTGCAGGGTCTGGGCATGAAAGGGATGGGGGGCACTTTCCTGGCTCTGTGCACCCTACCACTCCCAGGCACTAATCCTGTTCTCCCATTGGCCATGATTATAGCCAATGGGAGCAGTGGGGAAAATCTCCAGGTGAGCAATTTCCTCTGCTGCCATTCCCAGCCAAGGAGAATGGGGAGCAGCAGCACATGGAACAACTTCCTCTCTCTGCAAGCCGGACCCAGCTTGAGAAACTTGGGGAAACTTGGGGCTCCCTCACCCTTCCGCACAGCAGGAAGCCAGCCCTGGTGCTCCAACCATGCAGACGGGGGGGGGGGGCTGGAGCACTACCATGGGTCCTTGCTGCGGGGGGAGGGAGAGGGAGAGACAAACTGTAGCTGATAAATTCCACAGACAGGATAATTTCATTCTAATTTCCTAAATTACTCTGATTAGGTTATATATAATTTGAAGAAAAAACACAAAAATGTCTCCTATTGCAGACCTTGGGGATAATTCCCCCTAAAGAAATAACCTGAATATTTGATATCAATTTCCATTTCTGTTCTCTAGGGTGTACTACATCTGTCAATCTTATTACTTAGAAAAATAAATTTTCCAGGTAAGAAAAGAGAAATTTTCTTACTCATCATCATGCTTAAATACACAGATCTATCACAATGAGGTTTTTCACAGCAATGTGGGAAAGCAGGATTATCCTTGAAATACAAGCATCCATAATAAGTTAAATTGTGTACCCTTCATCTTTCATCCCCACTTAAATTTGGAGAACACTTCAACTGAAAAATGGTATTGGCAAAATATTGAAGGACCAATATGCAGAATACTGTGAATGTATGTACTCATGGCCACGCGGAGCCTAACTGATCTTATTACAAGTGACATGACTTTTCTATCCAGAGAGATATCCATGTTCTTATATTTATGGACTGTAATCTGGACTTCATGGTGGACAGAAGGAAGAATATTTTTTGAATTTACGTTGGGAATTAATGCTATGACAGCTGTACGAACTATTTGTCTGAACTAAAAGTACACTGCTTGGAGTTAACTAGGAAAGCTTCCAACTGCAGAAACGCATCTGATTGAAGATAACTGTAGCACTACATTAATGGATAAGAAGCATAAGGACATCTGCCACAGCGATTTAATAGGTGTAGTACTGTCAGGACCAGAATGAGATGCCAAGGTTGTGGTCTATAACCATGGGTGGCTGGAATCAAGGTAGATGTTCCAAGGAATGGTTTAACATCAATGTTTGTATACAGTTTTTTTCTTGAAAATACTGGCATAATTCAAAAGCTAGAGACAGTTTGTTTGACCGCTTTCCTACACCGGCAATAGAGCCCTCCTGGAGGAACTCAAGGGTATGATTCGGGTAAGCACAGGTAAATGTTCCTATTGAGTAATATTACTCTGAACTATTAGCAACGATGGTTTAATATCTTAATAATCATAAATAACTTTGTTATATCTTATTTTTCATCTAATTCCTGCTTGAGGTATAAATTGAATCCCATACAAGATACATGTGCTCTCTCTCTTTCCAGCAAATTCCCTAACCTACACATGAAATTGAAGTTCCCATGTCAGAGCAATTAAAACAATCATATCCAGTGCTGTTTTAAAGACAATATTGTGGGAATAACTTTCTTTAATCAACATAAGCAAAAACATAAGACCATGAGAATGGCCATGCTGGGTCAGAGCAAAGATCCATCTAGCCCAGTATTCTGTCTTCCACCAGTGACCAATGTCATAGGGAACCATAGGGAATGAACAGAACAGGTAATCATCAAGTGATCTGTCCCGTCACCTATTCCCAGCTTCTGACAAACAGAGACGAGGGACACCACTCCTACTCAGCCTGACTAATTGCTATTAGGGACCTATCCTCCATGAATTTATCTAGTTCTTTTTTGAATCCTGTTAAAGTCCAGGCCTTCACAACATCCTCTGGCAAAGAGTTCCACAGGTTGACTGTACGCTGTGTGAATAATGTATTTAAAGCATAAACAATTGAGGTTTCTTTTAAATGAAAAAATAGGAGCAGAGACTGTGGCTGTCTCTTACTTGTATCTGTATACTCATTCATACTATGATCATAGTTTAGTCAGTAGAAGAAATGAAGTGACAATGACAGGCTTTCTTTTACAGCTGGCCAAAAAAATTCCAATGAAATATTTTTAGTTTGGATTTTGTTTCTTCAAAACCAAAACATTTCACAGAAACAGTTCAATTCCAGAGAAGTTCCAGTGGAACTCAGGCAGGGTTCCATTGAAAACCTGATGGGCTTCCTGCCAGCTTACTTCCCCAGCTCCAGGGTAGTACAGCCTCCATGCTCCTCAGCAGCCCAGCTGGTGAACTGATAGGGAGCCAAGATCCTGGAAACTAAAGGTCCAAGGAGTTCAGCAGATCAGGGCTTCTAGTCTCCTGTTCTGGGACAGTGTGCCAGGCATGCGATGCCAAAGCTCAGGACTTCCTGAGTCCATGGTAGCCCCTTTCACACAGAATTTTGAAATTGTGAGGTTTTATTCTACATTAAAATGAAACCAAATTTCATAATAGTCAAGTCCTCCATAAAGCAGTGTTATGTTCCTTCCAGCCAGTTCTACTTTCAATTCATCAACTGGCTACCCGTGTTAAAGAGCTAGCATTCCTTTGAAATAGCAAGTCTTCCTCAGATTATAACTAGATAAAGGAATGGGGCCCTACACACAGCAAAATTATTGTTTGGAGAGAATTTATTTTATTTTTGTTTTTTTACAAGCTCTCTCACCTGAAATGAATGTTTGTTGCACTTGGAAAGAACATTTGTACATCAGCTTTGGCTACAAGGGTTGAAAAGAAAAGAACTTTGATCACAGCTCCCATATTGTTTTTCAAAGAGGGCAGCTCTCTGCACGTGAGACCAGCTTAAAGGATAAGTTTAGGACCTACTGAGCCCATCAGTACCGACAGCAAATTCTAGCTTTAGCCTGAACACTTTCATATACCTACATTAGAGCCCTGAATGGTTGGATGAAAAAAAATGAAATAGAGCTAATGAGTACCAGAGAGAGCCCTTTCCAGTAGCCTTATATTGCATTTGACATAAGGATGAATGTATGCATTAGGGATGTAAGTGACTAATCAACTGATAAGCATAAGCTTATCGGATAGTCGAGTAATGACTTGACTAGTCACTCCCCACCCCCCCATCAGAGGCAGCAAGCGGGGGGACAGGAGTTGGTGCCAGCCACCGTGAACAGGGGCTGCTGGACTCAGCGTGAGCAGGGAATGAGCAGTCCCGGCTCACGCAGACACTGCACCTCTGCATTTTAAATGTCATAAGAGCCACATTTAAAATGTAGAGCTGCAGAGGAAGTGGCTTCCAGGAGCTACCCTCACTGTGGCTCTGCAGAGCAGTTCCATCGACTAATCGTATAGTCAATACAAATTGATTAGCTAGATAACCGCAAATTAATATCCTTAGTGTGGATCCTTTCAAAAAAATCTGCAGTTCTGCATTCACCAATTGAGGGAGCAGAGAATAGGTAATTGGATCGCAACCTCTGCTGATGGATTTGAGAGGGTGCACTGTGGAGCTAACAGGATTTACTGAGTAGGCTCTGCGTGAACCCTCATTCACTGAAGCAGGTCTGTGCATGAGGTTCGCATGCCCAATAGGTTTCACTAAGAATTAGATTTTTATTTATAGCCATCTTTGGCATGGCTTCATCTTTTAACATTCGGCTGAGAAGAGACTCTGGGACTACTTGTCAGATTGAATGGTAATGATTGCCATCATCCATAGGCGAAGTAGGAGACCTGTCTGTGAGATGGGAAAATGGGACTGTGAAAACAGGCCTCTTTCAGGAACTTATTCTGATGTTTCAAACTAACTCCTGCTCCATTTATTCTTGAGTCCCCAAAGCTAGATATAGACTAGGGGACAGCCCTTCAAAGAGACTGGGTTAAATCTAGAGCTCCATGAAATTCTTTTTAAATATTGGTACTGTTCCATTTTATTTTTCCAGAACTCTTGTCTTGTTTTATCTGTCAATGTTTTTATTATATTTGCATTTATAAAATACCTCAAAATAACCTTGTATAGACAAAAGCAGTGCACAAATCCATTATTTACACTACATTTTATTAAGCATTAATGATGCCTTGCCTTAAGACATTCACCAATCACTCCCCTCTCCTCCCACTTAACCACCCCAAAATACCGGACAGCTCCTTAGGGTTACGCTCCTTTAAATTTACCCAGTACTGCACATTCCCTCTTAGTGTCACAAACCCCATGGGATACTGCAGATCTTCCTAATCCCTACTGCTTCCTTCTCCAGCACTGCCCTGCCACCAGTTCTCACTCTATTTACCCAAGGACACCCCTCTGGGCAACCTCCTCTCCTCTTATAGATTCCCCTCTGCCATTGAACTTCTCCTCCCCTTAAATATTTTCCATCCCCTATTGTGTTCCAGGGCCCCCTTCCTCATATCTCTTTATATAGTCCCTCTATCGCACTGAACCCATAATCCCTCTTTAGCCCTCTTCCCCCGGAGGACAGGGTGATGGGGTTTCAAAGAAAGCTCACCCCAGACATGGGGCTAGGCCCAACTCCAAGCTTTGTGACCTAGTGTATCACTGGTCAGGTTTGATCTGACCATTCCCTCTCATAATGATGGCAGGGAAGTTGGACCAAATTTGAATGACTGGTGCGGACCCCCCATGTGCCTAGTCACAATGTCTCTCAAACTTGGCCTGGGTACCATAGCCACCCCCTTTTGCCCTCTTTTGACAGTGCCCCAGGTCACACTACCCCAAGAGGGGAGTTCAGCGCAGCCCAGCATGACAGGAGCCATTGCTGTAAGGTGAGGTTTTCTGTTTAGCATCCTATATTTCTGTGCTCTTTTGCACTTGGTTCTGATGCACATGATGGATGTCCTGGCATTTCCAGAGGCCTGTATGAAGTTGGGAACTGGACAAAGCTGTACTGCTAAGTCTTGCACAGCATCGTAGATCTCCTCCTCTGGATATCTAGGGATCTCCTTTTGACCAGAACTGTAGCTAATTTGCTATCCAAATGAAAGACCCTGGCACCAATTGCAGCCTAACTCTTGGTAGAGCTGTAGAGAAGTTATGCATGACCTTGCTTCACCAAAGTGGTATTCTCTGTCCCACAACAGCAACAACTTGCCACATGATCTGCATTCCCTTCTACAGTCTGACAGGAGCAAGGATTGTAAATCTACTTTCCCAGTGTCAACAAACAGATATGGCTTTTTGTGACCATGCCCACTGCAACATGAAGATCTGGAAACTGTTTTGCCTGAGCAGCTGATCTCAATAACAAATGCCCCCTCAAACCAGCATGAAAACAGCTTTGTGCCCAACTATCTCATCTGGAAGCAGCTCTCACACTGTGGGCTATTTTAGGATCATAGAGCACACTGCTCTTCTGGCATTACTTGCTGAATCGTGATGAGAGAGTTTCATGCACCTGAATCCAGTTATTCCAGTCTTGGCTAGCTCCTTTCCCACCCTGGTGAAGAGGCCTTGAGGCAACTCAGTTGAGATTGGGGCTGCATAGTGGAACAGCACAAATCCCAGAGCTGGCCGAGCTCCCTGACAAGGCCCTCAAAGAAGTGAAACCTGACACAAAATCCTCTCCTTTTGCCTTTAGAATGCCTTAGCTTAGCTCTCTCTTGCAGGCTTCAGGGAGATGAGGCATTCCAAAGTGCTGCCAAATTCTCAACCTACGCATTCAGTATAACAGAGCTGTAGTCCTTAGCATGATGAAAGACAAAAATAGAGGAAATCGGGTTAAGTCAGCTCCTTCCCTCACACTGGAAAATTAAGGATGAATGTAGTGAACCCTGCCATAACTATCAAAGGGTTAAACAATGACTCCTCCCGTCCCTTAAATTTCTGTCCAAAGTGGAACTGTAAACCATTATCCTTAATCTCTAGTTCCACATGATAAAGTTAGATCAATAATATATTTTGCTAAATAGTCTTCTACAATATATGAAGTCATTTAATATGGAAATTAGAAAATACCATGGGTCAAATTTGTCTGAAATCAATGAGGTTACACTAAATATGAAATTGGTACCATGTCTCTATCATGCACTATTGATTTAAGATGGTGTATGTCTTTGTGCAATCATATTATATCTGTATGTATGCGCAATTTTTTTGCACTACTTACTCTGAAATATATAGCCTATATTAAATCTTGGAACACATGCTATATCAAAAAGCAAAATTGGAAGAAAATTGCTGAAAACAAACCATGTCTGGGAAATTGTTATAAAATAAAATTTATTTGCACATCACTTTTGACAACTGAGAAACAAGTTCTGCTGGAAGGTATATTTTCTCAAGTGCCTCAGACCCACATTCTTATATGACATTCACAGAAACCAAAATGAACTTTGAGATCTGTTTGTCTCTCTCTCCTGAATGAATCCCTCCTGTGATCATTCTACAAAAGCCAAAAGAAAAAAAATCCACCCCACAGGAGGCCTTCATGTGATGTGCTAACACATTAAAACAGCTCTACTTGATACCATAGAGAGTTGCACACTGTTGGCTTCACATTTGTGTGGGGATATACAGCTAGATTCACAAAGATATAATCATTCCAAGGCTGAGAATCATCATACCTATATTTTAGATGCTCAGAAAATCATTGGCATTCACTCTGCTTGAGTTACACAGATTTCCTAGGCAATGAAGGGAGGGACGCAGGCACCCAAGGAGTCACAAATCCAGCACACTAAGCAGCTCCCTGGCTAAACTAGCCAATGAGAGAAGCCAAGAAGAAAAGTCTGGCTTAAGCCAGGGGTGGGCAAAAGGCACTCAGCAGGCCAGATCCAGCCTGCCTAGGGCTTTGATCCCTCCCACTCAGCTGTTCCAGGCCCCACCCCGTCATGCGTTGCCTGGGAGCCAGAGCCACGCAAGCCCTTTCAACTGCTTCTATTTAAAAGGCTCATGCCTGCCAGCCACCAGGAAGGTAACAGCCCCAGGGAAGGCGCAAGCCCTTTAAATAGAAGCAGTTGAAAGGGCCCTCATGTTGTACCCAGCTAGCACACTAGCAGCAAGGCTGGGAACGAGCCCTTTAAATAGCAAGAATTGAAAGGGCTTGCAGCTCATGTCTCCAGCTAATGTGATGCCTAGGAGCTGCAAGGGACGCACAAGCCCTTTCAACTCCTGCTATTTAAAGGTCCTGTCCCTTCCATCTGAGGCCCTGCCCCTTCCAGGGCGGGCCTCGACTATTTCAAACATTTTTGAAGTGCCCCCACTCAAAAATTATTGCCCACCCCTGGCTTATGCCCTGAGCTCTGGAAGTTCAACAACTAAATCTACAGGTCACCTACAGTACTAGGATTATCAGATGTGAACATTGTCTTGCAGAGGAGAGTAGGAAGAGCACCCCGCTTAACTTTTAGCCCAATGGTTAGGATATTAATTTGGATATGGAAGACCCATTCCCTCCTTGAATGCAGAGAAGCATTTGCCACCTCTTAGGTAAGTGTCCGATCTACTAGACTACAGGATATTCTGATCCTGGGCTGTCAATCGCTGTTCCACTTTGGATAAGAAAGAATCACTGGGCCAGAGAACAAGTGGACATATGGCAGCATGAGAATAACTTTACAGCCTGATTAGAGCACTCACTCAGGATCTGGGAGACCTAAGAGCCAGTTTCCTTACTTTCATGACTAGTTATCCGAAGTGAAACAGCTTCAACAGGTGAGACTGAGGGAGTTGCTCAAATGGAATATCCCATAGCCCAGGGGTTAAGGCACTCACCTCAGAAGTAACTGGCTCCTCTTCAAATCCCTTCCCTGATATTTGGTCCTACCAATTTAGTCTAATTGTGAGATTAACTGTAAAAAAGCATATGAAAGTTTGTAAAATGAAACAACTTATTACAAGAGATGATGACGGAAAATGGGTCAAATTGCTTTCACTAATGAATGTTATAAATAGGTGCAAATGAAGCAAAGAGACTTTATCTAGGACAATTTAAAGGCCAAATTGATAGGATTAAAGGATTACACTGAAATTATGCTTGGTGAAAAGATAAGATGTAAAACTGGCAGCTGATTAACCAAAATGTGTGTCAGATATTAGCCCTCATCGATGGACAAAATAATGAGGTGGATGGACTATTTCTCCCATCACTCCCATATTAGGTCCATAAAGAAAGACTCCAAGGAATGGAGTGAGGGGGAAATATAGAAGAGCACTCTATTGGAGCTGGCTGCCACCCCCATTGTTTCTTTGGACTCCAGACCTTCTGCATCTTAATTCTAATCAATGTCCTTATTAGATTGGGACTGAGATAATACCACCACCACTACCCGCTCCACCTGAATCCCAACCACCACAGGGAATAAAATAGAAATAGTTATCAGCTCCACCTCATTAACTCTTTTACCCAAAAGAACAATTACCACCATCTTTAGACACCATCTGCCTGTCAAACAATGGGATTTTTTCCTTCTAAAATTTCTTTCCTATGGAAGCAGCAATATTTACAATTTCACAGAAAGGTCATCAATCCATTTGAGAGCTTCAGGACATGCAGAATACACCTTTGCTATACCTGGAAATAGAGAGATGAAAAATTTGTTCACAATACGTTCAATGGTTTGGAGGTTTCCACACATACACTGTGGCAAAGCTGTTTCTCTATTTGTGCATTGGATGTGCACATCTTTCATGGAACATCCTAATGCAATTGATGGTCATCCACGGTCTTTGATGGAGCAAGAAACCAAGCAGTTCAACAGTGGGATCCTCTATGAAGTGCTTGTTTACATCACTCCCTGATCATTACAGGCACCAAATGTCTTCTGGGTTGAAGCTGGATGAAGAGATTCTTCAGCTGCTGAGAATGGTTGGTGGCATTAAGGCAGGTGAACAAGGTGGTCACGGAGCAGTCTTGTAATCATGTAAACATAGCCAGCTGTCACCAGATGGTTCAAAAAGTTGTTTGTGAGGACTGAACATCAGAATGGACTTCAGGGTACCAGCCCCTTTAGCTGGGTATTAAGGTCTGTATTCGACTGTACTCCCCAAATAGGTGTGCAGTACTTGGATATGGAATAAACAGTATTGCTGTTTATAGCATTCAAGCATCATGATCCCAGCTAGAAACTGCTAGCTGTTGCATTATATTCATGCAACTCATTTTATGGCATACCTATCAACAATCTCTGAAATAGGTAAGATAATTAAGTGGGATTCTGAGGTAATGGGGTAAGATTATGGTCAATTACTTTGCCACTGAAGTTTATATTCAGCAACTTCTTAGCTTCCAAACTGCAGAAATGGGAAGCTGACACCATTTTTGAGGTACTGAGCTTGAACTGTCAGTTCCAAATGTAAATTTTCAATCCTCTTCAGATTAGCAAAATTTATAATGTTGTAGCCTGTGTCAGTGGTGCCAGGTCATTGGCATAAGTGATCTTGTAGCATGTAATACAAATTACTGGAATGGCAAGGATGACCCCCATCCTGGAGCCTGCAAGACCCCCTGAAAAGAAACACTATAGGGCAAGACAAAGCTGCTGAGATCCAGTGCTTGCACTGACTACATATACGGAGGCTGGCTTCCAGCAGAAGCTTAAAATGGCTGCAGCTATTGTCAGCTTGTCATTAACCTATGACACTCTTGCACAAGGACTCACTGCAGAAGCTATCCAACCTACTTCAATGTGATCAGACATTTCTACTAATTAGGTCAGTGCTTTTGGCCAGACCATTCCATGATCTTGCAATTCAGTTTACCAAAAAGCAGAGTCTGTACAATGGCCTCCTACAGAGATCAGTACTAGTACCATCACTTTCTAAGAATGTGTCTACGTAGTAGCGTTATTTCAGAATAACTGATGTTATTTTGAAATAAAATGTGCATCTACACAACAAGCCATTATTTCAAAATATTGGTGAGCTGGAGGACTTCTTACTCAGACTCCTGTAACCCTCATTTTACAAGGAGTAAGGGAAGTCGAAGTAAGAGTGTTCTTCCTCTGACTTCCTGCTGTGTAGACAGCGCCAAAAGCTGAATTAAGCTATTTCATAAGAACAGCCACACTGGGTCAGACCAAATGTCCATCTACCCAGTATCCTGTCTGCCAACAGTGCCCAATGCCAGATGCCCCAGAGGAAGTGAACACAATAGGTAATCACCACATGATCCCTCTCCTGTCATCCATTTCCAGACAGAGGCTAAGGACACGATTCCTACCCATCCTGGCTAATAGTAATTGATGGACCTAACTTCCATGAATTTATCTAGCTTTGTTTTGAACCCTGTTAAAGTCCTAGTCTTCACAACATCCTCAAATTCAGCTATGCAATTGGTGTAGCTGAAGTTGCATATCTTAATTCAACTTTGGCCCTGCTGCGTAGACCTGCCCTAAGGCATAAAATGCTCATCAGGGAAAAGGAACAAGAAATGTTAAAATGAAAGCCTTACTTAATAAATTTCAAATGCTTTAAAACAGCTTTTCCTTAAGATACAAAGGACGTCTAATGGTGTGTTTGCCATGGTACTAAGCAAGCTGCAGTCTTTATAAACCAAACCACCAACCTTATATGACATTGTTTAATGTTGGACAGTATGTTCACACTTCTCGCCCATAAGATCTCCTGCCACCCAGGTAAGTACCCTCACCACAGAGCTATAAGTTTTGAGGGAACCTCTCTTTCTCTGCCACACACCCCACCTGTTTTGTGTGGAACTAGGCAAGCTCACTCACAAGGCACGATCCAGAAGTGCCTGATCCTGTGCCTAACTGGCATGGATCAGGCACTACATGCCAATTAGGCAGAGGAGTGTCTATCGTCCCCTGGTTTCATATCACACTGGAGTTGGGTGGGAGATACGCGTTTTGATGTCTACAGGAAAGATGCAGTATCTGTGCCTCTGCATGTAAAGACAACGTAGGAAGCTTTTTCTAAAAAAATTTGTCAAGTGAGTTTAGGCACCTACAGAGTTGGATGATACATGAGTAGAACTTTGACTACCTGTGAAGCTTCCCCCCCCCAAAGTTAGGCACTTAAAGTGTCAATAGGCACCAAAAGCCCTTTGTGAATCTAGCCCATAGTGTTTAAGTGCAGAGATTCCCACAATGAAAAGTGCCTTGTACCATAAATAAAACCTACTAAAGAGTCCAGTTTTTGCAGTACATGTAAATAGTATAGCACACTACATCAATTCTTGAGGCCTGAACTTGTGTTCCTAGTCAGTGCAAAGAGCTGCTATTTAATAAAATAAAATCTTAAAATATCTTAAGTGATGTACACAGAGGTAAAGAATTCACAGAAGACAGTGTGACTCGCTTTGATATTACACACCTACCATCCTATTGACAGAGCAGTAACAGAGGAATAAAAAAAGAGCTCAATATCTATTTATATTTTATCTTACATATATATATTTCCTAATCTCCCCCTTCCTTTTGTTCTGCTCATGTCCCAAGGAAGCTCCAGAATGAATATAGTCCAGATTTGTCAGACCAAGTATTTTTTTGAAAATCCAAGTAAATAAGTTCCTTCACAGGAACATATGAGATAAGGGGTAAAGTCCTACATAGATAAAAAATGGATTTGGTAATATAAATCCCTATAGCAAGAAACAGTTAGTGTAGAAAGCAGAAGCAGAGTGTTTTTGAAATATTTAGAAGATAAGTAATTATTTGATTATGTAAAAAGACATTGATTCACTCTAGAAGCTGTAGAAGGATTGTGTCAATCCTGGGTATCAGATATGCAAATTCAGGTTTATAAGGATAGGTACTGCATTGTAAAAAAAAGTAATTCTTTTTCCCACATATAAATGAAACATGAAAGAACCTTTCACAGAAAAAAAGCCCTAGAGATCTATGACAGCTCAGATACTGAACCCAATACCTTATACTTAAGTACTCAAAAGCTACATCTACACTATGAGGTCTCTCGGCAAGAGATATGCTAATGAGGGACTCATTTGCACAAGTCGTGATCTCATTTACATATTTTCTGCCGATCCGTTTTTGCATAAAAACAAGCAGTGCGGACGTTTTCTTTTTGTGCAAAAACCCCTTTTTCGCAAGATTGGTAGGGGTTTACAGATCTTGCGGAAAAAGGGGTTTTTGCACAAAAAGAAAACGTCCACACTGCTCGTTTTTACACAAAAACCCCAGCGCAAAAACGGAGCCGCAGAAAATATGCAAATGAGATCACAACTCATGCAAATGAGTCCCTCATTAGCATATTTTTTGCCGAGAGAACTCATAGCGTAGACGTAGCCAAAATGTATTGTTTGGATATACACAAAATAAAGATTTTATCTAAATCTTAAAGTGACTTTAATTATATGACCACTGTATTTCTTGGTAGTTGCCTCATCTAACAACATATACCAAAAAAACTGAAAAGGTAAATGATGGTTAAAAGCATGGAGGTTTTTTAAAAACAAAACATACAAACAAAAAAAAAGAAAGGGACCAATATTTAACAGTTTAATCCTATGCACTCAGTAACTGTTTGGAGGATAGGACCCCTTAATATGGCAATGGAAAGATAAGTATTGTATTTATTAGGTATTAGACACTAGCAGACTAAGAGGACTGGACTATTCAAACACGATGTCAACAATATTTGTTGTAGTTTAACAAGACATCTAAATTTAGGATAGGCCAGCTCCACACATCTTCCTAATTTTATTTCCAGTTGCTGTGAAAGCACCATACCACCAACCAGCAAATTAGCACTGTTTGGATACACATGCTTCTAATATGCCACATGAAATTAAACAGAAAAACTGCTATATCTGTCATATGTTCAGTATCCTAATGTCTCTAGGTTTGAAACCCTAAAAAACAAATGGTTTTGTCTGAATCGATTAAAAAAAAATCACTATTTTAGTGAAAAAGGCTGGTTTTCAAACAGTTTAAAGAGATGTTTTCTTTTTCCATAGCGAAATCAATTAATGACTTCTGAGTATAAACTAACATTTTACAGTGCACCTTTAACATGCTAAAATTATCTCTTTTTAAGAATCAAAATAAATGGTTCCATAAGGAAAATTAACAGAATTAACACTGATAGTCAAAAAATAACTCCCATGATTATGTAAGATCACATTTAAACATTCAGAAATAAGTTATAAAAATAGTTTAAAATGTCATGAAAAGCTCCTAGTAAGTTTTATTTTAGGAATTCTTGCTCATATCTATAGATTGTCTAGCATCAGCAACTGCTTCGGGTACTCGAACAGTCATATTGTTCATACATTTCTTCAAGCAGATTTGGCAGCCCAAACGTGATCTGCAACAAAGAACAAAACACTGTTTTTAATTCAGCCACGCACGTATGCCAATGGTCTTGTAACACTACAGTGACAAAAAGAGTTTAAAATCTGATCTTTCAGAATTCATTCACGAGATTTAGTACAGTTTACCCAAATGTGCATTTGTAAAAAGCTGGCAGGCTGTAAACACTGTAGCATAAAGATGCAAAAACTTTAATTTAGTGCTTACATATTAACTGGTAGATTGTGTTACCTTAGAGGGGGGAAATAGTTTAACATTTATATTTAAAATTCTGATCCTGCAAGCTGCTCCACATAAACAAACAATTATGCTCACTAAAATCAGAGAGGTTCTGCCTGCATGTACACACATAACAGCTTTCAGGAGAGAAGCCTAATTTTCAAAATCAGCAGCATGGTGGAGTTAAAGCACATGAGATTTCTGATTGTCATAGCTACAATGAAGTCTTCAATGAACTTTAAATTTACTCCAGCTGCAAATATGTACCACAAACCTCTTCTACTTTATGTCTCTGGTTTTAAATCCTGTTGAGGTCACTAGTAACTTGAGATTTTCTGGAGGGGTTTTTGTGACAAGTCTAAATCACATTACAAAGCAATTGGTAGAAAAAAAGGACTAAATTTTCTGATGATTCTGGAAGATCACAACTGCAGGATCAGGCCCCTTAATTGGCAATGGAAAGATAAGATAATTGCTTTTATCAGGTATTAGACATTAGCAGTTCATGGGAACTAGGCAGGCGGAGGAAAAAGAGCCTTCATCTATACTTATTTTTTCTAGGACCTCACTCTTCATTTTAGTCAATTCAGAAACTTCAGTGGAAAAAATTGCAATGGAAATCGAGTGAGTAGGTCTAGCATCCAAATAGACTGAATGGAATAAATATTTTCAACCGCCTATTAGGTTTTGCTTTTTTCTTTTGATTCTTTGCCACACTCAAGAAAACCTTCAATGCTTCCTTCTTTCCATCCGTCTCAGCCTTCTTGTTGCCCCTACCTCTTTCCCCCCCTGCATATTTCCTAAATAAATCTTCATTTAACCTGTTCAAGGAGATTAACCAAGGGGGCTGTATTTTCTCAATGCTGTGACATCCTCTCACCCTCATCAGTTTAGTTTCTGCCCCCTCCAACTCATCAGAAGTGCCCTCACTAATGACTCTTCCCTAAGAATCCTTTCTTCTCCTCAATCTGTGTCAAAATGTTAATAATAATAATATGGACATATACCATTTCATAGAACTGGAAGGGACCTTGAGAGGTCATTGATTCCAGTCCCCTGCCCTCACAGCA
This sequence comes from Rafetus swinhoei, assembly GCA_019425775.1. Taxonomy (NCBI): domain Eukaryota; kingdom Metazoa; phylum Chordata; order Testudines; family Trionychidae; genus Rafetus; species Rafetus swinhoei. Next base: position 43,239,887 of record CM033437.1, on the reverse strand, counting down.
GGACGAAGTACCATCCCTGACAGATTTGCCCCAGATCCCTAAATGGCCCCCTCAAGGATTGAGCTCTGAGCTATCCCTCTCCCCTGTTGGATCATCATATGGCAGATTGTTTCTTCACATTTCCCGCCTGCTCACTAATGCGGTCTTTATGTGCTCACTATGACCACAGAAATGAGGAACTGCCTCCCAGCCAGTAGAATCCAATGTGCTCCTGGATAGGGGGATGATATGACGAAGCCATTATCAGATGTAACAGAACTAATGAATAGTCCAGAGTTCTATAAGAAAGTAAATAATGCAGAATAAAACTCCCTGGCTACGTCTAGACTGGCATGATTTTCCGCAAATGCTTTTAACGGAAAAGTTTTTTCGTTAAAAGCATTTGCGGAAAAGAGCGTCTAGATTTGCACAAAAGCGTCCGTGCCAATCTAGACGCGGTTTTGCGCAAGAAAGCCCCGATCGCCATTTTCGCCATCGGGGCTTTTTTGCACACAACAGTCCTGAGCTGTCTACACGGGCCCTCTTGCGCAAATACATCTGCGCAAGAGGGCTTTTTCCCCGAACGGGAGCAGCATAGTATTTGCGCAAGAACACTGACAATCTTACATCAGATTGTCAGTGTTCTTGCGCAAATTCAAGCGGCCAGTGTAGACAGCTGGCAAGTTTTTCCGCAAAAACAGCTGCTTTTGCAGAAAAACTTGCCAGTCTAGACGCAGCCCCTGAGTTTCCAAGGGAGAAATGTGATTGCGTTCTGCCAGTTGTACAAATCTTTTCTACTTGGTTTCGTGTATTAATGTTGTGGTAACTTTTCTGGTTTGGATCAAAGGCAGAACAACCCCTTTTCACTAAAATCAGCCAGGCAGCATCATACTGAGAGATACAGTGACGTTGATTTGGCATGGAGGAACTGTCCACTGTTCTGAGAAATTATGTGCAGGATCTGAAGTAACATTACTGATGGTTCATTAGATAGCTCAGATCTGGATACTAAGATTGTTTAGGGCAATCTATTGCTATTAAGATCATTAGCTATCTTGCCTGAGCTCTCAATATTAGAGGGATTAATGGGTAAGCATATTATATCCAGGGGGATAAGGAAAGCACTCAGAACCAGGGCTTGCATGTGCAGATATACGCACTCCATCCTCCCTGAACAGAAATTTGGACACTATTTCTGTTGCAAATAAGACCATGACTGGTTGATCCTATTTGCAGAAAATGTTGGGAACCAAAGACCCCAGTCATTCACATGTGATTGCACATGGACAATAAATAGCTTGCTCAGATGGTATTCTAGGGTGTTTAGTAATCTTGAAAGATTCAGAGCTACTGAAATGATCGGATGACCACTGAATCAGTTTGACAGCTGAATAACTTCTTGGCAAAGGTAGACAGCTGGACTCCTTGAGTGGTGGTGCTGATTTTATGAGTGTCCCAGGTGAGGCATAGGGACCTCCCTCAATTATGCTGTGGAAATACTCAATTGCCCATGTTGCGCCAGTGGCCGGTATGAGGAAGGGTATTCTCAAACAACAGCAGGGACTCAGGAAGCATGGTACCATGAGATCACTCAGTATTGGGAACTGTGATGGGAGCCCTAGCAGGCCCCGCACTCACCTGGCACTGACCCCAGCGGGCTGGGCAGAAAAGCCGCTGCCGGCAGTTTGGCAGCGTGTGTTCCACGGCCACCGGGGAGCCCAGCAGTTGCTCCTCCCGGCAGGAGGGGGGCGGGGCCGGAGCCGACGCAGGAGTAAAGGCTGTCCCAGCGCAGCGGGACATTTAAAAGCGGTGCCGCCGCCTCAAAAGGGGAAGGGGGTGGAACTCCGGACGGGAGGCCTCCACAGTGGCAGCGGATAGGGAGGCAGGAGGACGCCAGACCAACGCTGACCTAGAGAGGTGGTAGGAAGGGGCCCAGAGTGTGGCCAAAGGAGGGCCCACGGGTTGGTGAGCTGCGGGAAGCATTCCCCACCAACCAGATGGGGTTGCAGACCCCAGTCCTTAGGGCCCTAGGTCAGGGCTCGGAGTGAGGGAGGGCCCGAGCCCCCCTAGCTGCCTCGAGTACCCGAAGCACAATGAACAGAACTCCCGTCCTGGGGCAATCTGGGACACTGGTGGTGTGCCAGTTATCTAATAAAGGCGACATCAGACCTAAATCAGAGCCTCAGCCTTTACAGGAACTCAGAGCCAAGATGATTGGGATCTGGACTAGGACACTAGATATTAATGGTACCAGAGTGGAGGATACTGAAAAGACTGGTTCTAGTATGGAGAGCGCCAATGGAGTAGAGGTTGAAACTCCATAATTTGGAGTTCCCTAGTCCAGCTAAACCCCTGGTCTGGCATGCTCAGGGTGGCCTTGTGGGAGCACTCAATGAGAGAGCCCAGGGGGCTAAAAGCGTTGCCAGATTAGGGTGCTGAGAAAGCAGAGCCCCAAGCAGCAGCAGCAGAGTGCAGAGTCCCCAGTCAACAAGGGTAGGGCGGCAGCCATCAGAGCAGCCAGGACCGGGGGGAGAACAAGGCCCCCTGGGCAGGAGCAGGGACCCCTAATTGGCAGTGGAGGCCCTCGTGCATTGACCTCCCTTGGTCTGGGACATGTCAGGTCCCAAGTAAGGCTGGTAAAGACTAGTCGACTATCCAATAAGCAAAAGCTTATCACAGTCAGTTGACTAGACGATTCCCTCTCTCCTCTGTGCTGCCTCTATCTGATAGAGGCAGTAATGGGGGGGAGAAGGGCATTTCAAAGTGGCAGCACCGCACAGCTGATCCCAGGATGCCACATGCAGCTCGGAGTCTGCGGGACTTCCCTACTGACCCCGGGCTGCATGCCTCCAGTGGGGGCTCTGGTACATTTCAAAGGAGGAATGAGAGTGCCTACTGACTAGTCAATGGAAATGCTATTGACTACTCGACTAGTAAAGTAACTAATAGTTAACATCTCTAGTCCTGAGGTGCCAAACCAGGGAGGTTCAACCTGTATTGCAATTTCAGAAGCAGAGAATACCCGAGACTGATCCTCAGGCAGTACCATAGCTCAATCACTGGAGTCTGAGGATGCCAAATAGACCCATTTTGGAATATATGCTAGTCATGGGGGTGCAATTAGACCCAGCTGTGCATCTGGCTAAGGTTAGCTGACTGGGGCTTGCATTGCTAAAAATTGCTACATAGAGATCAGCTCCAGGAGGTGAGTCCAAGCTCAACTTCCCTGCAGTGTCCCAGAGCATGGGCTCCAGTCCAACACTGAACATCTAAATTTGTATAGGAATTACACAGCCAGAACCACATGACCCAGGCCAGCCATCAGAGTTGTAAAAATAAGGCATGCTCCGCATAGTCAAAGGCATTTTAGGATGGAGTGACTTTAGCCTCCTTTTCTCAGCAGCTCCTTCAGAAGGTGACCTCTTTCTATACTTTCCCGCCCGAGCAGGGTTTTTTCATACCTGCCGGAGAAGCAGACAAAGACTTGATGGCAGGAACAGTGGAAAGTCTTTTCAGGAGCAGGAGCTGGGTGCTAGCAGTGAAGCAAGAGCTAACCAGAACACTTTCAGAGAAAATCTGTTCTATTCCACAAGGGTCTTGTTTATCCAGATCAAAAATAGGTCTCATCTGATAAGTCAGTGAGAACGGATGTTTAGGAGAGTTTCTCTTGCCTGTGTATTCACTTAGAAAACTTAGAAAACAATCCACAGATTCAGTATTTTTCAGGCATATTCCCCTTTTCCAGGCAAAACAGACATCCAATATCTATTAGTAAGGAGCACAGCTGCCTCAAAAGAGGGACAATATATAAGTCTGGGATATTTGAGCTTAAGTCATAAAGGGTTGAAAACCAGTACTGGGTATAAGAAAAACAAAAGAGCCCTATGCTAACTACCTACATACTGATCTAAAACACTACAGAACTAAAGGACTTCTATATGCAACTGGAGGTAGCCAAGAAATACACGAACTGCTCACAAATCCACCTCACAGCCATGAGCTGTAACAAGATATTGAGGGAGACTGGCCCTAGCATGCCCTGTATGCTCTTAAAATAGGGAGGTGCTAAGGTACTCAGATCATGCGTATGCATGATCCCCACAGACACTGCTAGACAAAAGACTGCAATTTCAAGTGCATGGAGTATGTATGCGCCCGAGGAAGCATACTTACAGAGAAACATCTGAAGAACTACTGATAGATAGTCTAAAAAAAAAATTAAAGCATGTGCCTGAGGCTTTCAATTGTGCTTTTACTCAACTAGGTTGGCTTATACTCTCCATTAAAAAGCTAAGTCCGGAAAATTAAACATGCAGTTCATCTCTAACAAAACATGAAAATAACACCATTTACGCTGCTAGTGCTACTGAAAGCTCTAGTTGGCTAATAGCTTGGTGTTGGGGTAGAGTATCAGGAGAGTTCTTGCAAATGTTTTAAAAGTAACAAATACCATAATTTGCAAGGTACCCTTGCTCCAAGACCCTGGCTTGTAATTATAGCTAGATGTGGTAGTAGCAAAACCACAAGAGCAAGAAGATACATTTCTTTATACAGCCAGTCTCCGACTTACGACCACCTCCACTTACGACCATCCGCACTTATGACCAAAGCGGTCGTAAATGCGGACCCCCGAGTTACGAACGCGATCCGCGCTTACGAACAGCGCGGTCGCGCGTAACTCTATGGGATCCGAGTTACGAACACTTTGAGTTACAGCCAACTGTTTGGTCCGTAACTCGGGGACCGGGCTGTATAACAATGGTTATCAATAACTGAAATAGCCATTTAAAATATATGCACAGAAGCAAATAATTTCATGTCTTCTTTATTTACTCAGTGTTTGGTGGAGCTACGGAACAGTTTCACAGTCAAAGAAGTAGGATAATGCAAACTTCTCCCATCCATCTGTGATTATTTATAATCATTTCCAAGGTAAGTTGTTATTAAGTATTTTCTCTCTCAGTTATACTGCTGAGGTAGCAATATAAGTAAATAAAGCAAGAATTCTGAGATATTTGTGATAGTGAAGGAGGGCAGTAATTAGAATAGCTCAGATCCCAAGGCTGGCTGAAGACAAGCAACGGTGATGGAGTGAATTTGATCTAGAAAGTAAATGATAAAATTTAGTAGGGTTAATGACATTAAAAAAAAAAAAAAAAAAAAGTGTCCTGGCCTGTATACTATTGTTTTAATCCCTCTCTATAGTTTTTACAGCTGATCCTAGGAAGTGATGCACAGAGCCCAGGATCAGCTGGGGAGACCTTAGCTGACCCTGGGCTCCAGGCTGCCCCTTTGAAAGGTGCGGAGGCTGTGCACTGGCTGTCCCTTTTAAACGCCGCCTTGGGGTTTCAAAGTGGCAGCACTATCGCCTCCCTCTATCTCATGGGAGAGAGGGGGGAGAGAGGGGAGGAGAGAAATCGACTAGTCAAAATACTATCTGATCGACTTGTTTTACCTCCTTACTACACAGCAGAGTTATTTTGGAATAACGTCAGTTATTCCAAAATAAAGAGCGTATCTATGCTGCAAGCCATTATTTCAAAATATTGGTGAGCTGGAGGACTTCTTACTCTGACTCCTCTAACCCTCATTTTACAAGGAGTAAGAGAAGTTGAAGGAAGAGTGTTTTTCCTTCAATTTCCTGCTGTGTAGACAGCGACAAAAGCTGAATTAAGCAATTCTGACTTAAGCTATGCAATTGATTTAGCTGAAGTTGTGTAGCTTAATTCAATTTTTGCCCTGCTGTGTAGACGTACTCTTACTGACATAGGACATATCAAAAAAGTTATCTCCAGCATAATTTACTTTTCAGTATTTCATGTTCTTGTTCTGTTATATGTACAATGTAATGGACTTAAATTTTAGTAAGGAAGCAGTTTTTAATGTAACAGCTAACATTTAAAATTTTGCATAATTTTGACTGATAGTTTCTAAAACTGATTCTTAGACAAATTAAACATTTCTGTGAGTCCAACATTCTATTACCACCAACTAGGGATGTAAGCAAATAGTTGACCATCTGATAAGCAAAAGCTTATCGGATAGTCGACTATTCCCTCAACTAGTGGGCAGGTGCAGGAGCCAGTTCCTCCCAGCACCATCTCCATGGTGGCAGGGGAGTAGTGGGGACCGGGTGCAAGCCGGGAATCAGCTGATTCCCAGCTCCCACCCAGTCCCAGACGTTGCACCTCTGCTTTTTAAGTGTATTAAGAACAGGCTCTTAATACATTTAAAAAGCAGAGCCATGGTGTGGTTAGCTCCCAGGTCAGGAACTAACCCCACTCAGCTTCCCCCACTTATCTACTAGTCAATGGAAAAACCCATTGACTAGTTGATTAGCTGATTAAATTTAGTATCTCTATTACCAACATTAACTTTATTCACTAACTTTATTCATCCATTTCATATATATACTGATTTTTGCAGCTGCAACCTATAGATTGTCTCTGACTTGAGCCTCGTTTCATTGGACCAAAAGTAACTAACTCCACCAAAGTAGTCCTGCTACCAATTACAGTAACTGTGATGCTAAGACTTCCTGATTCAATTCATGTACTTGTTATATGAGAAATCTACTTCCAGTTACCAGAACAGCAATCCAGAACTAGCAAAGATATTCAGAGTAGCCAGACATTTATTAGCACAACAAATCATTGTTCTCTCAATACAGATATGCAGTATTAAAGTATCCTGCAAGTTATTCTCTTTTTGTTTGTGGGGGCAATTAAAGATTTTTCTTTAGAATTTCTATATGTTTAGGAAAGACTCCTATTGGAGGATGATTTTTTGGGCTAGTTTTATGAAGGGATAGAACAGGTAAATTAAATCAAGTTCTATTATTTTGATTTTGAAGGATTACACAGGTGAAATTTAATCCTCAAGATACCAATGGAAGTTGGGGTAACATCAGTAAATCCCGGGAGATAAAATGAACTTCACAGAAATGAGCTCATAATAACCATCCAGAAAAGGGCTGCATCATTTCCTGTGTTTTACTGAGGGAGGTAGAGCAAATAAAAAAGTCAGGGTGATAACACAAAGAATTGTTCTTCACTTCAAATCAGTGGATATTAGGGATGCAAAAAGTCATTTAAAAACGTAACAGTAACCACTAAAAATCCTTGCGGTTACACGAGCTGTGGGCGCTGCCGTATGAAGCTTAAATAAGCTTTATACTGCAGAGCCCATAGTAAAGCCTCCCTGGGAGCAGGGTTGATAAAGGCTGCCGGCTCCACTCTTGAGGAGGTGGTTTTGTGGCCACAGCGAAGCCACCTTGTCAGAAACACTGCTGGCAAGGGCTGTTGGCCCTTCTCTCAGGGAGGCTTTGCTGCAGGCTCTGCTCCCGGGTAATCAACATATAACCTATGGCAGGAGGAAAAGGGGCAGATGGACCTGCCACGGACAGGCGCTGCTCTGGCCAGAGCGCCCTCCTCATGGCTGGAGCAGCAATTAACTAGTTAACCATTTAAATCCCTAATGGATGTATTGATATAGTCAAGGTTAAAGATTAACATCAAATAACTAATAACTTTATTTTGAATTTGAAAGAACAAATTTGGAAAGATTTATTCCCCCCCCCCTGCAAATCAACATAGTGGGTTGAATTAGCAAGTATTTGTATATGAAATGAACAGGCTAAATTTCCTTCTAATTCTAAAGTTGCCAGTCTTCACTAGAGGTTAGTAGCTAGCAGTGGGAAAAGTGCACAGCTTAAAGGGGTTGAGAGATGGAAGGAAGATCCAAGAGAAAACCAGCTGAAGCTCTGATTACTTATCTGGCACTTTAGATGAAAAATCATAGTGTTCTCATGTGGCTCCTGGCTTAGAGAATCACCTTTAAACCCATGATCATAAATGTCTGCTTTAACAGGGACATAATTTAAGACATAAAATAGGTCAAGTTCATTGCAAATTCTTTGGGACAGGGACTGCATCTGTACAGTGCACAGCATAATGGAACCCCAATGTGAAGGGTCAACTAGATGACACTAATGCAAATATTTAACAGATTTCACATTATGTTCCTCTTTCAACACTTAGCATTTTTGTGAATAGTTCAAACAATTATCTTTAACTAAATCCCTTGCTGAAACTTTCCAAGGCTAGAGATTCACCCACAAAAAAAACCCAAAACAAAATCCTATGCATATTATTACCCTAGCAAAGTTAACAGGCTTAGTTAATTATAAACCCATAAAAGCAGCCTAGCAAATGCAACAGAAGCCATAAAAGTTGTCCTCCTGTTGGTCTGCTCATCCAGAAAACGTCTCCCTCTTCAGTAGCTCATAGCATTATTGGCCAGAGAAACAATAGCAATGCCAGGTAAACTGATTAAGTATAGCTTGCCTTTAGAAACTCTAATTTTTCACTATCTTGCTTCTCCTTCAGATTTTTTTCTCCTCCATTTAAACTGGATGAACTATCTATGTGGTATTCTACTCCTTTGTCAGTAAAAGAACACTTCTCTAAAGCCTTAAATAAAAGGTAATTAAATAAAAAACATCTTAAAAAATTCTTTTCAGAGTCTGCTCCTTAAATAGCTCTGGCCTAGAATCTAAAGTACACGTTGGACCTCCCTAGTCCAGCACCCTCAGGACCTGACCAAGGGAATTTGCCAGACCAGAGAAGGTTTGCAAGAGTGAGTGGGAGAGTGCCAACCTCCCAGTTGGCTTCTCTCCTCAGCCCCGCTGGAGCTGCCGACGGCCCTGCCGCCACCCCGCTCTGCAGGCTCCTTTGCCCTACTGATTCCATCAGCAGGCTCCGCTTCAAGCCACCGGCAACCTTTGCCACTGGGGCACTCTAGTCCTGCAAGATCCACGGTCCTATCGGACCATGGATGTTGCCGGACCAGAGAGTCCCCGACCACAGAAGTTCAACCTTTACCTCTCTCTCAGTGGAGAAAGTGAACAAGGTAGGTAAGGGTAAAGTTTAGGTTTAACGTTCCTACATTTTCTTTACCCTTCCTTTAATTTTCTGTTTAGGGGAGGAGATGGGGAAGAGGATAAAGGGAAGGAAGCAGACAACTGTCACAGATTAATGTCTTACCTAGGAGACATATCCTAGAAACACAGCAGTTGAAAAATGTTTGGTTGACCAAACCAGGCAAAGGGTGGGGATATGTCTCCTATCAATTCAGAAGCCCTGCTGCAGGGAGGAAGAATGCTTGAATTAGACACTTTTCCAGAATTATAAAAGTGGCATGGGATAGATCCAAAGCCCACGGGGGGGGGGGGAAGAGGGGAAGAAAAAAAAAAAATCAATGGAAAGATATCAATGGGCTCTGGATCAGGCCTTTTCTGAAGCCCCCCTCAGTAGAATCAAGCTTTTAAACCTGTTAATGGGGTGCTTGTCTACTAGGGATGTAAAATCCTGGTTAGTTAACTGGTTAAACATTATTTAACCAGTTAACTTAAATGGGGGTGGGTGGGACAAGGCCCATCACACCACACCTCAAACCAGTGGGGAGATGCTCCAGCTCAGCTGGGCCAGTTAACTACTGACATCCCTATGGTCTACCACGTTCTCCTGTCTTTGAGCCTAACCAAAGAACAGCCTTTGACAGCTGGAAAAATGTATTCATGTGTGAAGATTGGGAGAGTTCCTTTGTAGCTTTTCTTAGCTCTTTAAAAGGGTAAGTTGTCCTTCACAACGGGTAGTGCACAATACCTCAATGTGGATGAGTGACTAAGTCCCACATATTGATTTTAGGACTAAGATTTCTTGGGCTTTTTGAGGTATTTAAGAGTGCTTGTCTCGTTATGACACTAAGGTGAACACAGACTAACAATAGAATAGATTAACAGGAAAAGGTTTTTGGCAGCCAAACTTGCTTAAAGCTGAACAGCATTTTTTTTGTTTTTGCTTTTATAAATGGCTACTAATTACCTGTTCCAAAATGACAACAGGCTCATAATCTCTACAGATACGGCTAATATGGTCCATAAAAGCAGAAGAAAAAAAACAGAAGAGCAGCAGCTGAACTAGTGGGATTCTTTATTTATACTGAGCTACATAACAGCTAGGTGGAAGATCATCTGTACGCTGAAAAGATACTATTGAGGACTGGCAAACAGTCGTTAGTTTGGCATAGGTGCCACCTACATAGTAACAAAGAAAATCTAACCTACCATTCCTTTCTATGATATTGATGTCAACTATTATTTTCATTAGATAAGTCATTCTAGCAACATTTAATTCTTTCTTGCTACTTTTGCCACCCCTTTCACCCACTGGAAAAATCTGTGCCTTACGTTTCTGTCAGTCCATAGGCTAGGTCCAGCATGTCCATCTCCTCATCAGTAATTGCATCTAATTTCTCAAATATGTGGTCTTCAAAGATTAAGTGACAAGTGGAGCATGCCAATGTTCCTTCACATGCACCTACAAAATAGACAGAAGTTTAATAGAAATACTAAGTTTGTTCATGGGTTCAATGGTATCCACTGCCTGTCCCTGCACTGTGCACAAAGCAGGGGCTCTCTTGCTGTCATGACTACACCCATTAAATTGATAGGTTACATCTTACACTGCATTATAAAGGAATTTCAGTAGAATCCTTTCCTGATCAACTACGTGTTAATAAAAGTCAACCAATGAGTAATCAGAAATGTTAAAGTGCATATATATAACATGCTATTCATTTCCAACAAATTCCTGTATTAATCAGAAATCTTATTAGGCAACATAGGGAGCATTACTAGATCCATCCACTTTTTCCTAAGACATCACAAGTCATATGAATTATGCACCAATATATTTACTGTAGTTTTGTTGAATTTATGCATGCAGTTTGAAAAGGACTAGAACTACTTAGGCAGGGCTAAATAATGAGAAGTACCTTATCATGAATGTGAATGTCACTTAAATAACCTGAAAAAGTGCTATGTAGTACATGTGATATGATATTTCAAATAAAAGACTTGAAAAATTCACCCAGTTCCCACCAGCGCAAAGAATAAGGCCAATAACCAGAATGCTTCCACTTCCAATATGGTTGGGGCCCTCAAAACAAAACCCATTTTGGTAGCGTATTTCTACATTGTTTCAGTATCTCCTGGACTTGCCCAGAGCAGCTCCTACCCATCATACTCCAGACAAAAATATCTGCTGTCAGATGCTAGGTTATAGTGGACCACAAGCTGAATATGAGTCAGTAGTGTGATGCTGTTGAAAAAAAAGCAAACATGATTCTGGGATGCATTCACAGGTGTGTTGTGAGCAAGACACGAGAAGTCATTCTTCTGCTCTACTATGCGCTGGCTAGGCCTCAATTGGAGTATTGTGTCCAGTTCTGGGCACCGCATTTCAAGAAAGATGTGGAGAAATTGGAGAGGGTCCAGAGAAGAGCAACAAGAATGATTAAAGGTCTAGAGAACATGACCTATGAAGGAAGGCTGAAAGAATTGGGTTTGTTTAGTTTAGAAAAGAGAAGATTGAGGGGGGATATGATAGCAGTTTTCAGGTATCTAAAAGGGTGTCATAAGGAGGAGGGAGAAAACTTGTTCATTTTGGCCTGAGGACAGAACAAGAAGCAATGGGCTTAAACTGTAGCAAGGAAGGTTTAGGTTGAACATTAGGAAAAGTTCCTAACTGTCAGGGTAGTTGAACACTGGAATAAATTGCTCAGGGAGGTTGTGGAATCTCCATCTCTGGAGATATTTAGGAGTAGGTTAGATAAATGTCTATCAGGGATGGTCTAGACAGTATTTGGTCCTGCCATGAGAGCAGGGGACTGGACTCGATGACCTCGAGGTCCCTTCCAGTCCTAGTATTCTATGATTCTACGCTACAATTTCAGGTCTGAATGGATTATCTGACTTGGATGCTGGAGACTTGATCATAGCTTCTATGAGCTGTACTGTCTGTGATGGGATAACAGAATTTTTTTGATAGTTTACCAGCAGAGCTAGTTGGGCAAACAGTTTGAGAGAGCATGTGAGTGCACTTTCTAGGCTTGCCACTATATCCTGCTGGGATCTGCTTTTGATCAGCCACCCACTCAAGGAAGGATACTCAAGGTTAAAGATTATATGGGCCACCACCACTGCTAAGAATTTATGACAATTCAGGAACCACGGAGAGTTCACATGGCAATACTTTGTGAGCCAGGCAGGGGAGAGAGGTAGGAGAGTTACTTTGCATGCTGCCTGTTCTTCAAACAGGCAGCTCCCATTAGTCTGTTTCCAACCAATAAGAGCTACCAGATTGTGCTAGGGGCAGCACACAGCCTTTTCTCCCAACCCCCCCCATCTGCCCCCAAGCTCACAACTGTTTGCAAATGCACATGGCCCCAGAACTGGCTTTTCTGAGCAGCATATGGGAGCAGGGCAGGACAGGCAGAGCACCTAAGTGAGGCCCCTGCTGTGCCCATGGGCCAGATCCAACCTATGGGCCACATTTTGCCTGGCCCTGGCTTAGTGTCTTTCATGATGCATTGCATTTGGAGCCAAACATTTCACTTGTACAGGGGCAGTGTTCCATGAAAAAAGGGGGAAGGGAGGTAAAAACCAAAATTCTCTTCAAATTTATGAAGCTTTCAAAAGAACACCTGGTCAGACACTTGCTACAGTCCACCTTACTGCTATGGGTGGCAAGAAGGAACTAAGGGAAGATCATGGCTTGGGGAAGAAATGGTACTTGGTCCCACTGTGAGGGCACGGGACTGGACTTGATGACCTCTCGAGGTTCCTTCCAGTTCTAGTGTTCTAGGATTCTATGGCTGCTTCATCCTTTGTTGTTGCACTGGAGCATCACACACAACAGACCACATATGATTGCAGAGGATGCTGACATATGAAATTTTCCAATCAAGTGATGACTGTGCCTCATGTGCGCCAGAGTAGGATCCACACCCACATAGGGTTCAGAAAGTACCAGAGTAATCAAAACTTAAGACGCTGCTGGGAAAAATGATAAAATAGAACAGATTTGCCATTCTATAAAAAGAAGAATTATGGCTCTAGAGCAGTGGTCTCCAACCTTTTTACACCCAAGATCACTTTTTAAAATGTCAGAACAAGCCAAGATCTACTGCCCCATCCTTCCCCCAAGATCCCACCCCTTCCTTGAAGCCCAGCCCTCTCTATTCTCCTCCTCTCCATCACTTGCCATACCCAGCCCTTATACACTCTACACTGCCACTTTTTTTTTTCCCCCCAATTCTTCTGTAGGAAGAGGTTTTTTCCAACATTTGGCCTGTCTAGACTGGACCAAATGTCAGAAAAAAACCTTCTTTCGGAAGCCCCCTTGTTCCTCGCAGAATGAGGAATACAGGGGTCACTGAAAGAGCATGTTTGCTCTTCCACTAAAAAAAAATGCGGAAGAACAAATGCATCCCGGGATGTGGAAGAGTTTTTCCGGGATCTCTCTGGAATCCTGGAAAAACTCTTGCAGTCTAGCTGTACCCTCACAGGGTTGAGACAGGATGTGTGGGCTCTGGGGTGGGAATGAGAGATTTGGGTGTGGGAAGGGGCGAGAGGTGCAAGCTCTGGGAGGAAATTTGGATGCAGGAAGAGGTGAAGAAGGGGACGCTGGCTCGGGGAGGGGGCTCCAGGCTGGGGAGTGTTAGGGTCAGATGGAGGGTTGAGGTACTAAGTAAGCCACAGGCTTGTGGATGTGAGGGTGCAGGAATTTGGGTTGGGGTATGTGAGGGACTCAAGGCAGGGGAGTCTGGGGTATGTGAGGGGCTCAGATCTAGGGTTGGGGTGTCTGTGTACAGGAGTGTTATGATGCTGCAGCCAGATGGGGTTTGGTCCCCAATTGGGGTTTGCTGGCCAGGCTTCATTTTTATATAAAATACTATGTCAAACACAAAAAGTTTCTGCATTGTCTTTATTTATGAGAAGGGAAGTCAGCTGGGGGCCACACAAGTGAGATGCAAAAAAATAACTCCTCCAAAACCCCCCAAGCCTCACTAATGTGGCCCCAACTGTGCTGGTGGGAGCAGGGGACCATGGTACTGGGGAAAGGTGCTAGTGGGTACTGGGGCAGGGTGCCAGTGGGGGCAGGGAGTCCCCCGCACCCACCTCCTCCCGGGTCTCCTCGCCCCCCCGCAGAGGAGGGAAGCCCCGGCACGCACCTCCTCTGGGGCCTTCCTCCCCACCCCCACATGTTCCCGGCATGCCACAGACCTGGGGGAAGGGAGCAGCCAGCGCACTTCTGGAACCCCAGGAAGTGTCACGCAGCTGCAGGACTTCTGTCCACCCTACAGGAAGCCGGCACTACCTCCAGTGACAATGGAGGTAGGTAATGGGGCTTCTTGGGGGTGGGAGGAAGGAAGTGGGGAGGGGAGAAGACTGCGAATGCCTCACAATCGACCGGTTGAGCCCTCGCGATAGACCAGTTGATCGCAATCGACGGGTTGGTGACCATGGCTCTAGATACTATATGACTTCACAATTAAAAACCAATTTAAATTAGCCACCCGAATAGAATAAATACATTTTCAGTTTGGATTACATAATCTCATCCACACTGACCATTCCATTTAAATAATACAATTTATTTAACAAAGTTGTTTAAGTGAGGTGAACATTTTAAGTATCTTTATAGCACTATTGCTGCATCTGGATTGCCCTCTAGTGGCAAAATTGCACACTTAGAAGGTTTTACAAGACCAAATACTTTTAATAAACCAGTCCTATATATCAAACATACATAATGTTAAAGAAATTCTGTAGGACAGACTCAGCACCAAGAATGAGATTCCACTATCCCCCAAATTTAGTTTGCTTAAATATTTATTTTGGCTTCTTAAGATACAGACTATCACTTTTTGCTTCAAGATTTAAATAAGGGATTTTTAAAAAACACAGAATACAAACAGATTAGCTACGGGGCCTACATACTGTATTTAGGATTCCTAATAGAGTAGCTATTACTTGTGCATGGCCAATGACTTGATGTACTATTGCATATGCAGCCTAAACAATATATACCTAAGCTTTGCAAGATGATTAGACAACAGGAAAATTAGATGATTCTTATCTAGGAATTACAAATATTAAGTTTTTAATACATTAAAATTGATATTTTATAAAATAAAGTTTTAATTCAGTACATTAAATGAAACTATATAGCTTTTTTCCCTGAGAAACATGGAAAAGCAAAGACCTTACCTTCTACTGCTTGGATACCTTTTAGTCTACAATCACTTTTTATTTTGTTTACAAGAGACGCAAAAGGTGCAATTCTCCAGTACAAGTGGCAAAGGAAAGGAAATATACAACAATTTAGTTTCCCCTTCCATCCACCATCAAGATCCCCACTATCTCTTGCACACAGAGTTAAGGGAGCCTGAGCAGAATCGAATCACATCACATCACATCACATGCTCTCCCCATCCCACTTTTGTTGTGACACCACTGGATAAAAAAAATTTCAGGGAAATTTCTAGGAACACTGGAGGGTGAGGAGGAAGAGAAGAGAAATTAGCTCTTTAAACGGAGAACAACCCCCCTTCCACATTCCTCCTCAAAAGAACAAAAAATAAAATACAATTCCTTTTCCCTGTCAATCCTTTCACAATTCCTTTTCTGAAAAAGAAAATAAAAGTCTCATCTTGTTTAGATGATCATCTCTCTGAGGTAGGGAAGATGTTTGTCCTTGAGAAGTGTGTATGAATTTAAACAGAATTATAGAAGAGTAGAGCAGGACTGGACCTCAAGAAGGCTTTCTGAGACACTGTAGAACTGTCCCACCTCTGGTCAGGCCCTGTGCTATTAAGGAGGATGAAAGGCTCAGGGAAGGAGAACAATCAACTGGAGCAGAGGGAAATGATCCCATAGTTGGGACCCACGTTCCAGAGGATGTTTTGGTACCCTTCCGCACTGAGGATACATCTCCAGGGGAGGGAACTCCAGCTGTTAGGAAAAGGCAGGTGTTAGTAATGGGGGATTCGATTATTAGAAACATAGCTACCTGGGTTTGTGATAACTGGGAGAACCATATGGTGACTTGCCTGCCTGGTGCAAAGGTTGCAGATCTCTCGAGATATCTAGACAGACTTATACGTACTGCTGGGGAGGAGCCAGTGGTCGTGGAACATGTAGGTACCAATGACATAGGGAAGGGTAGGAGAGAAGTTCTGGAGGCTACATTTAGGCTGCTAGGAAAGAGACTGAAATCCAGGACCCCTATGGTAGCGTTCTCTGAAATGCTTCCAGTTTCACGTGCAGGGCCAGGTAGGCAGGCAGAGCTTCAGAGTCTCAATGCATGGATGAGAGGATGGTGTAAAGAGGAGGGGTTTAGATTTATGAGGAACTGGGGAAACTTTTGGGGTAGGGGGAGCCTATACAGGAAGGATGGGCTCCACCTAAATCAAAATGGAACCAGACTGCTGGCATTTAACATTAAAAAGGCTGTAGAGCAGGTTTTTAAACTAAGGGCTGGGAGAAAACCAACAGGTGCGGAGGACCACATGGATTGGACAAAGGCATCTATTGGGGAGGCTCTATGTTCTAGTCAGGAGGAGAAGATGGAAGTATGGGTCAGCTCAGATAAGAAATAATCTAACGAAAAAGAGTCTAACATCAAGAAACGGCAGACAGATAAATAGTAACAAATTATTCAAGCACTTATACACAAATGCTAGAAATCTAAATAGTAAAATGGGTGAATTAGAGTGCCTAGTTTTAAAGGAGAATATTGATATAGTAGGCATCACGGAAACTTGGTGGAATGAGGCCAATCAATGGGACATCATACCAGGATACAAAATATATCGGAAGGACAGAACAAGTTGTGCTGGTGGGGGAGTAGCACAATACAAGAAAGAAAATGTAGAAACAAATGAAGTAAAAATCTTAAATAAGGCAAAATGTTCCATAGAGTCTCTATGAATAGTAGTAATTCCATGCTCCAATAAGAATAATATAGCAGTAGGGATATATTATTGACCACCTGATCAGGACTGTGATAGTGACTATGAAATGCTAAGGAAGAGTAGAAAGGCTATCCAAATAAGCAACTTGATAATAGTGGGGGATTTCAACTATCCCCATATTGACTGGGTACACATCAACTCAGGACAGGATGCTGAGAAAATTTCTTGATACCTTAAATGATGAATTCTTTGAGCAGCTGGTTCTGGAACCCACAAGGGGAGAGGCTATTTTTGATTTAGTCCTAAGTGTAACGTAGTATCTGGTTCAAGAGGTAAATATAACTGGACCCCTTGGAAACAGTAACCATAATATAATAAAATTTAACATCCCTGTGGTGGGAAAAACACCTTAGCAGCCCAACACTGTGGCTTTTAATTTCAGAAAGAGGAACTACACAAAAATGAGGAAGTTAAACAGAAATTAAAAGGTACATTGACAAAAAGTAAAATCTCTGCAAGCTGCATGGAAACTTTTCAAAGACACCATAATAGAGGTCCAACTTAAATGTATACCCCAAATTAAAAAAAACACAGTAAGAGAACCAAAAGTGTCACTGTGGCTTAACAACCAGGTAAAAGCAGCAGTGAGATAAAAAGTGGAAGTCAAAGCCTAGTGAGGAAAATAGAACAGATCACACACTGTCAAATTAAGTATAAAAATATAATAAGAAAAGCCAAAAAGGAGTTTGAAGAACAGATAGCCAAAAACTTAAAGTAAATAGCAAAAAAAATTTGTAAGTACATCAGAAGCAGGAAGCCGGCTAAACAACCAGTGGGGCCCTTGGATGATCGAGATGTTAAAGGAGCAATCAAAGATGAAAAAGACATAGTGGGAAAGCTAATTAATTCTTTGCTTCAGTCTTCAAAGCTGAGGATATTGGGGAGATTCCCAAACCTGAGGCATTCTTTTTAGGTGACAAATCTGAGGAATTCTCAGATTGAGGTGTCATCAGGAGGTGGTTCTGGAACAAATTGATAAACTTAACAGTAACAAGTCACCGGGACCAGATGGCATTCACCCAAGAGATCTGAAAGAACTCAGATGGGAAACTGTGGAACTAGTAACTGTGGCTTGTAACCTATCCTTTAAATTGGCTTCCGTACCTAATGATTGGAAGATAGCTAACGGAACGCCAATATTTAAAAAGGGTTCTAGAGGTGATCCTGGCAATTACAAACCGGTAAGTCTAAAGTCAGTACTGGGCAAATTAGTTGAAACTATAAGTAAAGAATAAAATTGTCAGACACATGGATGAATATAATGTGTTGAGGGAAAGTCAACATGGCTTCTGTAAAGGGAAATCATGCCTTACTAGAGTTCTTTGAGGGGGTTAACAAACATATGGACAAGGGGGATCCAGTGGATATAGTATACTTAGATATCCTGTTGGCAGATAGGATACTGAGCTAGATGGACCTTTGGTCTGACCCAGCCTGGCCATTATGTTCTTAAGTCATCAAATCCAGCCCCCACCCCCACCGAGGCAGTACTAAGTAAACCTAGATCATTCGTTACAGATATTTGTCCCACCTCCATTGATGGTGATTCCATAACTTTGGAAGCCCATTCTAGAGCTTAGTTACCCTTACAGTTAGAAAGTTCTTCCTAAAAAAAAAAAAAAGAGGGCAATCCAGATGCAACATTATATAAAAAAATTTCCATAATGAAGTTGAGTACAGCTGGAAGCACACTTTCCTAATAGTGTGCAACATTAGGAAAGGAGATAACAAATAGTATAAATAAGTTTAATGAGATGATATCCAATTTGCTTAAAGAGGTTTTGCCCAAGATGCTCAAATGCTTTTCTTAATCCACAGCAGAGAGATCTGGAAACTGCTTTATCTGAGAACCACAAATATGCTTTGCAGGTTGTCCAGATAACAGGGCTACAAATATGAAAGCCAGCAGTGTGACTATACATATGCATCTAATTTTAAATCTGATGAAATATGAAGTGTGAAACTAAATTTAAATATCTATAGTGCATTCTCTTAAGTTACCCAAATTCATAATGTGTGGTCACATTTTTCAGTCAGTCCTCTGATTTATCTTTTTTTCATTGCACTTTTTACCACTTCCATTAAAAGCCTCACAATGTTCATCATCCACAGAATGACTAGAGTAGTCTTAACAAAAAGAGAGATTACATACAAAAAACCCAGAAAGATAAAATAAAGATAATTAGGGATGTAATATATTAAATTACCCAATAAGCAAAAGCTTATAGATTAATGCTATATACACTACACACATTTCCCTCCCTCCCCAGTACATTTTTTAGCAGGCTGTCCAGCAACCCAGCTCAGTCCTGGCTTACACTGGGTCCTGGACTACCCCCTCTATGGCTTTGCATTTAAAGTGTATTACGAGCCAGGCAAGCAGGCAGCCTACCTGGCTGAGTTCAGGCTCATGCTGGGTCCAGGACCCAGACCCCCTGCTCCCTGGACAGGGGCTGCTGTCACCCTGCACTGCTGCCTCTGTATCGGGGCAGCAGCACAAAATGACAGGCAGCCAGTCCACAAAGGGAGCCAGTTTTTAAACTGGCTCCCCTTGCAGACCTGTTCCTGCCTGGTACCCCATGCTGCTGCTTCTGATAGAGACGTAGCAGCGTGGGGGTGGCAAGGGGCTCCCCAAGAGTGGAGCTGGAGCACACTAGCTGCTAGCCTCACTCCTGGGGACTACAGAATAGTTGACTGAGAAGAATTCATGAGGTTAATTGACTATTCAATTAATCAATATTTAACATCCGTAATCATCATCTATCCTGATAGAGCTTTCTGAGGGCACATCTACACTATGTGGGAGATTGACCATGGCAGCATCTATCTTCCAGTGTTCCATTTAGTGGGTGAAATATAGACCTGCTAGGTCAAACTTAAAGGGAACCCCCCATTGGCACCTGTACTCCTGCTCCTCACAAGTAAAGGACGCTCCTCACAAGATGGGAGCATTTGCTCTTGTCAGCATCTTGCTGTGTGGACAGCACAGAAATGTGATGTATTTAAAATATTTTACCCCGCCTTTTTATTTAAAATATTCAAGGCAGCTTACAAGAACAAACAAAAAAAATACAAATATATATACAAATTTAAAATATGAGACCTCAGAGAGACATAACCAGCTAAAAACATATAAAGAGGAGGAACACGCACATACAGACTCAAACATTAATAAAAGCACAAGTAAAAAGGGTGGCTTTAGCCTGATGCCGGAACGATAGCGTTGGTGCCATGCGAATATCCCGAGGAAGAGAATTCCACAGCCTGGGAGCAAAAGCTGAGAATGCCCTGTTCCACATAGATGTTAATCTTATCTCCACAAGTGGGGGAACACGAAGCAAAGCCTCCCCAGCTGACCTCAATCCCCGGGCAGGTTCATATGGGAGAAGACAGTCCTTCAGACACCCTGGACCCAACTCATTTAAGGCTTTATAGGTCATAACTAAAACCTTAAATTGTGCCCGGAAACATACCGGAAGCCAGTGCAGCTGCTGAAGCACTGGCATAACGTGCTCCGTATAACTAGAGTTGGTTAAAACTCGAGCAGCCTCATTCTGGACCAGTTGAAGTTTCCAAAGGCTCTTCGGAGATACATAACTCTAGCTATGTAATTTATAGGGCTGTTAATTAACACACATTAACACCTGTGATTAACGCAGGGCAGAATTAACTGCACTCTCCTTGGACCTGAAGTGGTTCAGTGTCTGTACTGCTTCTTGGTGTGGGCAGGGACCTCAGCTTGAGGCCTTGGCTAGGAGAGACCAGTGGAGCTGGTCCCAGCAGGACCGGGCAGTGAGGAGCCCCAGAGAGCGGGAAGGCGAGTGGCAGGGGCCGTGTCAGCACCCCGGGAGGCCCCCCCCGAGGGGCCATCTGTGACTGCACCCCATCACACATATCTTACTCCAACCTTCCAACGTAGCGTAGGCCAGGCCTCAAACAGTCCTGCCTCCCTTGAACTCTTAGCTGAAATGAACTGTAAACAGTTCTCTTAAAGTTCTGAACTAGCCAATTATTGTTCATTACTTATTCTTACTTCTGTGACGCAAAAAGCAAAACTGATGTTGGCTACTGCCTAATATGATGGATTAGTAATACTTGTACAGCATCATAAATGAGCATTGTTCTTTACTATTCACAAAGAACAATGCCAAGACTCCCTCTGGATCAAGCCGATGCCAAAACTCTGAAGTCAAATCAAATCCTGAATTTCAAAATATTCCTCCAGGAGTTAGGAAGTGTTATTACCATTGTACAAGGCATGAATGAGAACTTATTTGGAATACTGAGTGCCACTCTGGTGTCCAATGGATAAGAAAGATGATTTCAAACTAAAAGAGGCGCAGAGGAGGGCTACTAGGATGATTAAAAGAAAAAGAAGAAGAAGAAGAACAACAAGAAGAAGAACAAGGAGCTTCGGTTGTTCAGCCTAAGCAAATGAAGAATGATGGAAGATACGATTGCTGTCTATATACACATTCAAGGAACAAACACTAACTTAAATAACTCTTCCCTTCCTAAAGGCACAAGAACAAATGGATATAAATGGACCATCAACAAGCTTAGATTTTAAATTAGATGAAGACTTGTAACCATCAGAGGAATGAAGTTCTAGAACAGCCTTCCAAGGAGAGTTGTAAGGGGCCAAAAATCCTCTAACTTGTTTCAAGACTGAGCTAACTTTATGGAAGGGATGGTATGGGTTGCCTATAATGGCATATCTCCAACAGCCAGAGATGGGACACTAAATGGAGAGGGCTTTGAGTTACTACAGAGAATTATTTCCCAGGTGTCTGGCTGGTGGGCCTTGCCCCCATGATCTAGGTCTGACTGACTCATTGGGACTGGAAAGGAATTTTCTCCCAGGTCAGACTGGCAGAAACCTGAATTTCAAAATACTCCCAACTCCTCCAGGAGTTAGGAAATGTTATTACTATTGTACCATGAATGATAACTTATTTGGAATACTGAGTGCCATTCTGGTTTCAATTTTTTTTGCCTTCTTCTGCAGAAAGGGGCACACATTTGCTGGCTTGACCTAAATGGTGCATTCTCTATAACTTGAAGTCTTTAAATCAAGATTTGATAACTTCAATAATTCAGCCAGAGTTCGTGGGTCTATAACAGAAGCTGATGGGTAAGTCTGTGCCAGGTCAGAAAATGCTCCATAGATTCTACCCCAGACAACCCATGAATGAGTAGGCAACTTATGCAGTCTAAATCCTACATGATGAAAAAACCTAGCATGTTCCAGTGGAGGGAGGAGGATGACAGAGATAAGTTTAGTTTCATGAAAGCACTCATCTGGAGGAACCAACTGGCCCAGTCTAACAGATGGACACTGTTTACTGCAAGTCCTGTATAAACTGAAGCTGGGAAATACTAGAGTATGAGTCCCTTTCCCTCAAAAACACAAACCCAGTCAGAGCATGAAACGGAATAGACACTACATTCCCTAAATGAAACTATGTAAAAGAGAGGAGATACTTCTGGCCACACTTCCTACTGGTGTCTGTGGAAGTTGGAAGGAAAGAAAAGGAGGGGGTGGTGGGTTTGCGGTTTTTTTGTTTTTAAACACACAAAGCACCCATTCTTCTAAAAATTAGATCTAATTTCCCTAAGGTCTGGTCTACACTGTAACAGAAGGTCAAATTAAGAGGTGTTGACTCAGCTACATAATAAACGTTACTGGAGTCAATGGATCTTAAATTGCGTTTCCGCACCGTCCACACAGCGGAAGCGCAACAGGAGTGAACGCTTCTGTTGGCTTCCCTTAGTCCTCATGAGGAGCAGGAGTACCCACACCGACAGGTTTAGCAGCTCTATACTAGACCCGCTAAAAATCGAACCCCGGATGATTGACAACAGCAGCGTCTATCTTCCATGTAGCATAGATGCGCCCTAAATGCAGAGTTTAATAGGATGCAGTTGAAAGAATTGGACAGGAATGAGTAAAGAGGTTTCCCCTCTACCCCTGTGCAGAGATCTTCTGGGAAAGTTTCAAAACAAATGCTGTTTGCCAAAAAGTAATGTTCTATATTAAAAATGATTCAAATTTTCTATGCGATCCCATGCAGAAAAAGACAAATTCTGAAGTTGGGAGATAACGTTTTAGACACAACCCATACAAATGAAAAAAAAACCAACCAATTATACTTTCACAGAAAGTATAGTATTCAAGTAATTTTACTTACCAAATCCATCTATGTCTAGATTCTTATCAACAACAACATCTAGCAGTGAGTCCCCAACTTTCCCTTGAGCTGTTAGTTTGTCACCATCACGGTTTATGAAGTGGACAGTTACTTTATCTTCTGAGCTGAAAAACAAAAGCACATCCTCATTAACAATAACTGAAGCATGTAATGTAACTGGCAGGAAGAGAATTTCAGAGCTTTATGGTAATCTACCAATTTCAAAGAGGTACCAATAAAACACTAAACATTCCCAAAAGTTTTTAACATAAAAACCCAAAGAAATTAACTCTGTAAAGTCCTCAGAAGAAAGTATTTCCTGATTAATTAAATTTAATTTGGTTTCTGAGTTTCTGGACAAAATTGTTTAGCTTTAAGAATACAGAAGTGTATATATTCTGATAAGACTAAAATATGCTTCCAGTACATTTGGAATACTTTTTTTAAAATCACAACAGATAAAGGCGATACAAATCTAACTACTTTTAAGGACTACTTTGTAAGTTTGCTAAAATATAAGTATTATTTATTCAAAATGGACACAGCATTCCAGGCCAGCTAAAACAGATATAGTTCTGGATGTGTTCAAAATCCAACAGCAGACATGATGCAACAAGTACGAGGAGATAAACAATAGTTGGGCAAGTTATAGGATGCTTGGAAAAAGGTTACTAAAATAAAAGTAGGCATATTTCATTATGAAGGCTTCTTACTCCAAAATGTGCACAACAATCTTTTCAAGGAAAAGTGCTCCTTTAAATAAAATTCTCATTCACCCTTCCACAGTCACTATCCAATCATCTTTTATTGTGTCCTGCACCCTGATGGCCACTAGGATTGTTAAATATCGGATAAATGAATAGTCGTGTAACCGCATGCAATCTTAGTGGTTACATGACTAATCGATAGTCACTGGGGCAGGGCCAGCAGCCAGTGTGCCTCCAGCCCCACTCATGGGGAGCCCCTTGCCACCCCGCACTGCTGTGTGTCTATCAGAGGCAGAAGTACAGGGTGGCAGGTGGGAGCTGGCCTGCCAGGGGAGCCAGTTTAAAAACCAGCCCTCCGTGCAGATCAGCTGCTTGCCGCCTATGATACAGAAGCAGCAGTGCAGGATGGCAGCAACCCTCGTCCATGGGGGGTCTGAACTCAGGCCTGCTGCAGACAGAAGCTGCTTTGCAGCAGGCTATCTGCCACCCCCCAGCACTGCTGCCTCTGACATAGAGGCGGCAGCAGCAGGGGGATGGGAGGCAGCAATGCAGAGCCAATGCTGGGGTGGGAACTGGCTTTTAAGCTGGCTCTCCCCAGCCCCAGCTCCCCCTGATACAGAAGCAGCTGGAAGGGGGAAGAGGGGAGGAAAAATGTTTGTAGTCAACAAGATTAACCAATAGGCCTTGAAAGCCAGCTTCCTCCCCCCGTACCAGCTCCTGCCGGTGTTCCCTCCTCCGCACTGATACCTCTGTACCAGAGGCAACAGCAGAGGAGGGAGGGTAGGCAGATCCTTAGGAGCTGGTGCTTGCAGTGGGGAGGAGCCAGCTTTTAAACCAGCTCCCAGCAAACACTGGCTTCCGCCCCCATCCCCAATGCCCTGATAAAGAGGCAGCAAAGGAATGAACTGCATGTAACAGAGAGGCTCATCGGTTAACCTTGTGCTAGACCACACACTCATGTCCCTAGTTAGGAATTAAACATTTAGATGCAACAGAGAAGACCAATCAGTAGATGGTGCTATAGTTGCATGACTTGTGAAATCAAGTGCTCAAAAATACTCTTCAACTTGAAAATCATTTTTTTTCTGATAAAAGAAAGGCGGTATACTAGTAGTGCCAGGAGACTCTAATCACCCTATAATTAAGGCTAAGTTTGTGTCAAGGATATTTTCAGTAGATGTCCCAGAGAAGTCAGAGGGTATGTCTACACAGCAAAGTTATTTCGAAATAACTTTCCTAGTGTCTACACAAGCCAACTGCTATTTCGAAATTAATTCGAAATAGCGGAGGGCTTATTTCGAAATTGGTAAACCTCATTCCACAAGGAATAGCGCCAATTTTGAAACTGCTATTTCGAAAAAAGCGCTGTGTAGATGCTTATTTCGAAATAGGGGGTCTCCAGCCCTTCCCAGGGTGCCTTTCTGGCCGCCCTGGCCACAAGGTAACTTCTGACCTGATGCCCTGCCGGAACCAGTTCTGGATGGCCTTAAATGCGATTCAGCGTCCAATCAGTGTGAACACGCTATTTCGAAATAGCAAAAAGCTATTTCCAAATGCATTGTGTGTGTAGACGTGTTATTTTGAAATTAGATATTTCGTGCAGTTCTGCACTCTGCACCGGCTCTTCTGGGGTGTAATCTACTCGCCACGAACGAGTAGATTACATTGTTTGTCGAGACCTGGAAATAACTATTTTGAAATTAGATATTTCAAAATAACTCTGTAGTGTAGACATACCCACAGGTAATAAAAATTCACAGAAACCTGTGACCAGTCCCTGACTTTCACTTAAAGGATCCCTGACAAAGCAGGAATTAGAGCTTTCCTTGACTGGTTAAATAGCAAGCCTGACTAATTTAGGATCTCAAGTATGTTCAAATGACTTCAGGAGTTAAACTTCTAAAACAAAACATCAGGTTGCCTTAATGAAGTCACAGAGGAGATTGCAGTTTTTAATTTACCCATAACAATTTAATTAGAAAGTGGCATGCAAAATAGGTTTTGCCTGACCTGCTCATACAGTTTGGGATACTGAACAGGTGAACAATATATTGCACTCTTTCACCTTGGCAAGATTTAACATTTTGCTAGTATAACTGTAAAGTAAAAAAAGTAAGATTTAGTAACTTCCATGATTTCTGTGGAAGTAATTGTATAAATAAAAGGATCCTTGCACAATTCTAAGAAAGTTTACATGCATAATGGAGAGAAATGTTAGGGCTGATTAACTTGCTTTTAACATTTCAGTATTTGGAGTCTTCCACCACCTCTCATTTAAATCAAACTTTTTTTTTTTTTTTTAAGAAACTCGATTTTTTTAAAGCTGTAATTCAGTTTTGCTCTATTAACAGCTGAAGTTCTCCCCGCAGACTGAGTGACTTTTGATTGAGAGTGGTATCTGAATAGCACAGGAGTTCACGAGGGCTGGAGATGGTGCGACAGTCAGTACCTGTACAGGGAGCAGAACTGGGCACTAAACATCAGCAATGCCTTACACCTCTTCCAGAGGAAGAAGCCATTTAACAGAACCCATAGACGTTCAGCCAGGGGACAAGTCTCTTCCATGCGACGCAACCCTGCAAACCCGGTGCATAACTTTCACTCCCGCCCACGCCGCACCGCGCTGGGGGTTACCCGAGAGGCGGGCTGGGCTGTGACAAGCCAGGGCCGCACACCCGACGGGAGGGCGGCGAGCCCGGGGAAGCGCAGGGTAACGAACTACCGGCCCCGCACTAGCTCCCACCAGGCTCGGCCACGGACCGCCTCCCGCGGCAGCTGCTCAACGCCTGGGGCCCAGGCCGGCTGGGGCCCGGAGGCAGCACGCGGAGGGAGGCCCCTCAGTCCGGGCGGCAGAGGGGCCCTGGCCGCAGGACCCGCCGTGGCTCCCTCCCTTACCTGCGCCGCGCTCGGGCGGAGACGCCGAAGAGCCGGGCCGGGGCGGCACCGCTGCTCCCGCTCGGCCTCCCCGCGGCTCCCCGGGGCGCGGCCAGGAGCCAGCGGCGGCGGCAGGAGGCCGCGGCGGCCCGCAGGAGGCAGGCAGTGCCCGGAGCAGCCATGGCCGGAGCGGGCAGGACGGAGCGCGGCGGCTCCTCCCACAGCGAGTAAAGTCCGCCCGCTTATACAACCGGCACCAGCCATGGCAATTCCCCAACGCACTTACGCCTTCTACGGGACGTAGCCCTCGCGCCACTTGCAAGCGGCTGGTGCTGGCGGGCACGCAAAAGGTGCCGCGTAGTCTCCTCCTTCCCTTCTTGGTTCCGGGATGGACGCAACGTGCGTAGAGCCGTGCTTTAGGCTGGAGCGCGCTGGTACGTACATTGCGTAGTATGTACCTCGATTGGGGCTATGTAGCTGCTGCGGCCCCTTCTTTAATCCCCTCCCCCCCCCAACACACACCGCTGTCCCAACCTCCTGTCTGCTGCTTTAACTCCTTGTCCTCCAGTCACCTCTCTGGCTGCCCCCACTGGAAGCCCCCCCAATGCCCCTTTCTGCTATTGCAGCCCCCACTGCTCCTCCAGTAGTAGCAGCACGGCCCCAGTAGTAGCAGCACAGTACCTCGCCGGAGCTGGCTTCTCACAGTCCCCTGGCCCCAGCTCCCTTATCACTGGGTTTGGGGAGGCTAATAATCTTTACTCTCCATTCCTCCAGAGGTGGTGATAGTTTTGCCCCATTTCCAGAATGCCAGTGTAATGTTGAAAGCTCCTACCTTATAGGACCGGACCCTTGCCTCTTCTCTAGAGTTGTAAAATTCTGTTTAATCAGTTAACTGGTAAAATGTAGCATTGAACTGGTTAACTGATTAAAATCAATTTAAATGGGATCCTGCCCATGGGTAGGGCTGCTGGTTTACCAGTTCACAGGAAGCATCACTTGTTTAGGGTGATGTTTACAGGGTTCACATCTCTACTGTCCTATTAAATCAAGGAGAAAAGGGTCATTGCTGCCCTTTTCCTGGTGGGGTTGTTTCCTAGCAAACTGGCTTCTTCTCTGTTCATGTCTTTTACAGGAAGGGCACAGCTAGGCACAAGCCCCAGCCTCAGCAAATGAGTTTCCCTTTGCTGTGGTATCCCCATCAAATACGGAAAGGAGACTTCTCCAGAACTCAGTCTGCTTATAAAAAGCAAGGTATAAGTGTGTTTGAATTGACATTCATCTGGCTCAGGGTCTTTTTGCTGTTTGAACAGTACCTAACACAATGAGGTCCTTGGTCCTACAGTAATACAAATACAAATAATAATTTTGGGATGAACTTCATAACTTGTCTTTCCTACAGTGAGTAGTGGGAACGTATGCCAGGTTCGGTCTGATATAAACTTTTCATACCACCATGTAATCTTGTTATGGCAAAGGGTCAGCAGATGGCATAGTTAAACTAAGTTCTTTATTTTTGCTTGTGAGGAAACTTGATCTTGGAAGAAAATGATGTGGTGTTGTTTATCTCTTGAAGTTTTATAGAAAAAAAAACAAATGCTCTGGTAGCACTTTATAGACTAACAAAACATGTAGATGGTATCATGAGCTTTCGTGGGCACAGCCCACTTCTTCAGATGACTGGAGTTATGAGTTGGGGATATGAAAACTCGAAATACATAGGAGAGGGGAAGGGGAGAGGGGAGAGAAAGAAAAAGGGAGGGGGTGGGAGACAGAGCATAATTAAGTATCTGGAGAATGAGTACTTAAACCTAAGCAGATAAAAATCAAAGTCAATAGATTCCTAAGACAGGAAGGATACCACTCAGAGAGCTGTTAGCACCTTCAGTGGTTATTAAGTAGGTAGAGTCCCCACCAGCCCATATCATGATTGAGTCCATTAGCATGTGAATTGAATTTTCAGATGAACTGTGATTCCAGGGCCTCCCTGTGGATCTGGCTTGTGGAGCTGATTTGTGACAAGACCACAAATGCTCACCAACAGGCTTCTGTATGTTCCCTTTACGTATATCCGATTCGTGTCCATTGATTTTTCCCGCAGAGACCGTCCAGTTTGTCCAATATATATAGCAGTGGAGCATTGCTGGCATTTGATGGCATAGATCAAAGGGACCTTGCTGTCTGCCTTAATATCTCCACCTAGAGTCAGTTCTTGAGGCAGAGTCACTACATGGGCTTTGATGTTTGTACTGAACTACCTGGAAGAGGGGATTGCCTGAATGCCATTTGTGACCACTTCTATTCCAGAATTGGTGTGTATGTGTAAATAAAATGAGTTACACTAAGAATATTCTCAGACTCTATAACTTATTTCTCCTCCTGGGGGGAAGCCAACCAGGAAGAGCACCAAGATCTAGTTTCACTCAGCAAAGGAATGACAATACAAACATGCCATATGAACAATGATAATGACAGACTGTTAAAATTGCAGAATGAAGCACTGAAAACCCAAAAAAGTCAAAGCTAAGGTTGGCTCTGCAGTCTTAACTCTAACCTCTTGTGTTTATGCATTAGAACACAGTCTTTCATAGAATCATAGAAT
The DNA here is from genome assembly GCA_019425775.1 of Rafetus swinhoei. Taxonomy (NCBI): domain Eukaryota; kingdom Metazoa; phylum Chordata; order Testudines; family Trionychidae; genus Rafetus; species Rafetus swinhoei. Next base: position 43,210,656 of record CM033437.1, on the reverse strand, counting down.
ACTAGGACTGGAAGGGACCTCGAGAGGTCATCGAGTCCAGTCCCCTGCCCTCACGGCAGGACCAAATACTGTCTAGACCATCCCTGATAGACATTTATCTAACCTACTCTTAAATATCTCCAGAGATGGGGATTCCACAACCTCCCTGGGCAATTTATTCCAGTGTTTGACTACCCTGACAGTTAGGAACTATTTCCTAATGTCCAACCTAAATCTTCCTTGCTGCAGTTTAAGCCCATTGCTTCTTGTTCTATCCTCAGAGGCCAAGATGAACAAGTTTTCTCCCTCCTCCTTATGACACCCTTTTAGATACCTGAAAACTGCTATCATGTCCCCCCTCAATCTTCTCTTTTCTAAACTAAACAAACCCAATTCTTTCAGCCTTCCTTCATAGGTCATGTTCTCTAGACCTTTAATCATTCTTGTTGCTCTTCTCTGGACCCTCTCCAATTTCTCCACATCTTTCTTGAAATGCGGTGCCCAGAACTGGACACGATACTCCAACTGAGGCCTAATCAGCGCAGAGTAGAGCGGAAGAATGACTTCTCGTGTCTTGCTAACAACACACCTGTGAATGCATCCCAGAATCATGTTTGCTTTTTTTGCAACAGCATCACTCTGCTGACTCATATTCAACTTGTGGTCCACTATAACCCCTAGATCCCTTTCTGCCGTACTCCAGAGCAGTCGCAACCCCTCCCAGCTTGGTATCATCTGCAAACTTAATAAGCGTACTTTCTATGCCAATATCTAAATCGTTGATGAAGATATTGAACACAGCCGGTCCCAAAACAGACCCCTGCGCAACCCCACTTGTTATACCTTTCCAGCAGGATTATGAACCATTAATAACTACTCTCTGAGTACAGTTATCCAGCTGCTTGCTGGGCGGGGGCAGAAGGGGCCATCATGATTACATAGCCTGACCTCCTTCACATTGCAGGCCACAGCACCTGACACACTCCTGAAATAGACCCCTAACCTCTGGCTGAGTTACTGAAGTCTTCAAATCATGGCTTTAAAGACGTAAAATTACAGAGACTTCACCAATTTACACTAGTTTGCAAGTGATCTGTGCCCCATGCTGCAGAGGAAGGTGAAAATCCTCAGGGTTTCAGCCAATCTGACCCAGGAAAAAATTCCTTCCTGACATCAAACATGACCCTGAGCACATGGACAAAACCTACCAGGCAGATACCTGGGAAACAATTCTCTTTAGTAACTCAGAGTCCTCCCCAACTAGCATCCTTTTTGCAGCAGTAGGGGCTTTTTGCTACTGGCAGTTAGCAATGGCCGTGTGTCATCGATGCGGCCCATTGGCCGGATTCAGCCTACAGGCCATCCCGCTGGGACTTTCAGGCACAGGGTAGCCCCATGCCACTTTAAGCAGCTGGCTGCTCTCTGTAGCTCTCTGATCCAGGCACCCGGGAGAAATTGTGCCAAGAGAGGAGGCAGTATGCAAAGCCTCCTCCTCCCCTGGCACAGAGACTCAGCGCAATATCTCATATCGTATTGACTGCACAGGGGGTAGCCAGCCGTTTTGAGCAGCCTGCGGCTGCTGACAGGTAGGGAGCCTGCTTCAGGGTCCAGCAGAGCTGCTGGCCAGGAGCCTCCTAATGCTCTGATCAGAAGCTACTACTTGTGGATTTAAACCCTGCCCCCAAGCATTTTTAGCTTATTTATTAGTGAATAAAGTCACAAATGCTACCATTCGAAATGAAAATGCTATCACTGCATAACCCCCATATATGTGTATTTTCAGAAACAGAGCTCATTTAAGAAGCACTCTGGTATCTGAAGAACCATTCAGTACCAGACAGTACATCCATAACTGCCGAATTGTGGATACTCTAATACAAACATTTAAAAAAACTGTAGGGTCAGCACTAAGCACACAGACACATAGTCACTGTGCAGATCTGCAGTTTATAGCTCAGCAAGGGTTTCCCATCAGCAATGTAACTGAAACAGGAGGTAACTCAGGGTTGGCTCCTTCCCTCTGACATCTTGGAATCATGCAAACTCTATCGGCATATTAAATGGTGGTTCTTGCAGTGCTGCCAACTTTTGCAATATATGGGGTGTGTTTTCCTTAAAACTCCAGCTCTTGGAGTCAGGGATCATGTGAGAACTTTAACCATTTAAAGAAAAGTAAGCTTTCTAGCCCTAATAATGGTGGGTAAAGAAACCTGAAAATCTGAACCTTAAAGGTTCAAACCAGAAGAGAACTCAAACTCTGTTTCTAAAATGTAAGGGTTTTTTAAAAGCCAAGTACATGACTTTGGGGTTGGCAATACTGTTAATGGGCCCATCATTTCCTCCTCTAGCTGTTAGGGTTGCCAACTTTCTAACTGCACAAAACCAAACACCCTAGCCCAGTTCCTTCCTTATGCCCTGGGCCCCCCTGCCTCATCACTTCCCTGGCCCCACTCTCACTACATCCCCCTCCCTCAGTGGCTCACTGTCCCCCAACCTCACTCACTTTCACTGGGGTAGGGGTTGGGTGTGGGAGGGATGAGAGCTCTGGGGTGAGGCAGGGATGTTGGTTTTGGAGTACAGGAGGTGGTTCCACCTGGGAGAGGAGAGTGGAGCTAAGGGACATGGAATGCTGGAGGGAGCCATGGCTCCAGCTGGGGGTACAGGCTCAGGGGTTGGAGTGCAAGAGGGATCTCCAGTTTTGCAGGGGCTCAGGGCTGGGATAGAGGTTTGGGACTCTGAGTTGGGGCATGGACTCACCTTGGGCAGCTCCCAGTCAATGATGCTGCAGGGCTAAGGCAGGCTAGATCCCACCTGTTCTGGCATCGTGCTGCACCCTGAAAGCGACCAGCAGGTACAGCTCCTAGGTGGAGGGGCTGAGAGACTCCGCGCGTTGCTTAGTCACAAGCACCACGCATGCAGAATCAGTACTCAGGGCAGAGGCAGTGTGCAGAGATGTGTAGTTCTCAGGGCAGAGGCAGCATGCAGAGATCTGTAGTTACCCTGCCTAGAAGCCAGAGCTGATGGTTGCTTCTGGGGCACAGTGTGGTGACAGGACAGGTGAGGGCTAGCCTGCCTTGCCCTTGCAGCACCACCAAATGGATTTTTAAAGGTCTAGTTGGCAGTGCTGACTGGAGCTGCCAGGGTCTCTTTTCGACAGGGCGTTCTGATGGAAAACTGGACACCTGGTCATCCTACTGGCATCCTACTATGTGCATGCATGATGGGGGAGGGGAGTCTGGAGTCAATCACTCCTATTACAGAACATTATTTTTTTATTTCTCACTTGTATTTATTTTTCATTATTTTCAAGATGGGCCTCAGGGTTGTATTGCCTCAAGCACTACTCTTCAGGCAAACAAAAGAAACAAACTCATAACACAAAGTGGGAATACCTCTTCCTGCCTCCTCTCTAGAGTGCTGCCTTGTTACACTGGCTACTGGGTGCCAGTCCTTCCCCAGTCTGTGAGATCAGTAGTTTCTCCAGTAGTTTCAACCAACAGCAGTTCTGGGCCCCAGGGTGGAACAGTCAATGGGCTCCCACGTTCACACAAGCTGAGCCTGTGCAGACATGATCTTCCTGCTGCACCTGCCTAACTGGTGCTCAGCCAGCTACCACCTGCACAGGCTGGGCATGCTCTTCCAGCATAGCCAGGGCTTCCACATGCCCGCCCAGTAGGCTTACCAACTGTCTAATCATGCAAAGCCTAAGACCTTTACCCTACCCCCCTTACCTGAGGTCATGCCCTTGTCCTGCCCCTTTTTTAAGGCCCCACCCACTTCTAATTCCATCCACCCTCCCTCCATTGCTTGTGCTCCCCAACCCTCACTCACTTTCACTAGGCTGGGGCAGTGGCACGTGATCTGACAGACTCACCAGGGCCCTAGGCAGGATGGGGATGTGTGGTTCCCTGCCCCCAGACAGAGCATGGCCTTGGGTGAAAGGGGAGCGTCCAGGGCAGCCACTCCTTAGTGTCACTCGGACTGCCCCGCTGCTCCCCCCAGCACTATTCAGACCATGCTGCCTGGCGCTCTGCAGTGTGCCATGCGGGGCTTTGGCTGCCTCCGCTGCTGCAGTTACCCCTGCTGTGGGCAGGTCTGGGCAGTGGGCTGGGATTAGGAAGGGGTGAGGGGTTGGGTTCTCAGAGAGTTTGGGTGTGGGGTGAGGGCCCTGGCAAGGGTTGGGATGTGGGAGGCGATGACCAGTGTGGGTGGTTATCCCAGGCAGCTCCTGAAAGCAACTAGCACACCCCTTTGGCAGTGGCTTCTAGGCAGGTAGGCCAGAGGGTCTCTGCACACCACTGCTCACAGGCACCACCGCCACAGCTCCTATGGGCCACAGTTCTGAGCCAATGGGAGCTGCAGAGTTGGTGCTTAGAGTGGGAGCAGTGCACAGAGTCACCCCCTGTAGAGACATGCTGTCCACTTCTAGGAGCCAGGCAGAGTGAGGGGAGACCACTGTGCTGCCAGTGGCTCCCAGGTCCTTTTAAATGGCCTGAGCCCCTGAGCAATAACCTCCCTTCTCCCCTCCCCTTCCCCTGCCATCAGTGGGCTTGATGTTCATCTATATGGAGCAGTGGAGGTTTTTTCCCCTCTGCTGCCACTTGTCTCTCATCTCTCCTCCCTCTTGCTCACCAGAAGGAGATGGGGTTGGGGGTTAAAAGATCACAAGCAGCCTTGACTCAGGTGTCTCTGGCTGAACTAACATAATCTCTTTTCAGTTCATAGAAGAAAAATCCTTCTCCATTCTAGGACTGGTACACCAGTCTTTAACCACTCTTATAGCTGACCAGCCTGATTTTGTCACATTTTATATTTCTCTCTAGCATTTATGTGGGATGTTGATCTATGCCAAGCTGACACTGTGTGGGCCCAACTTCTGCAGCACATCTGATTCTGCAGTGTTTCAACAGCTGCTTCTAATATTTCTCAACTATTTGGCATTCCCCAGACAGTGCTAAAACAATGCTTTAAATTAATTGCATTTGCTTTGTCACAGTTCTCATGCATTTGTAAATATCTTTAACATCCTGGGTATTCCTTGCACCGTTTTAGGGCTCTCTGCCAGTGTCTTGGCACAATTTTTGAATGTAGAAAGCCAAAGCAGTATTATTGCAATCCTATGACTACTGAGGCAGCAATCTGTTTTATTTCTTTCTTCTTCTGACTTTGATCATCTGTACAGAGATGCAATGATAACACAATTATGCAGTATTTTAGACTTAAAACTGGCCAAATGCTATTTCAAACTTGTATAGCTCTATTGAAGTCAATGGATCCTGCCATGTTACTAACAGTACACTTGGCCTAACAGCTCTACAGAAACACTTTATACATATAAATGTAACAACTGCATTTCTAGTTCTTATGTCAAATTCCTATGTATTTGAGTGTAGTGTATTGTTTAATGACTTGAGTAGTCAAAAAGCTGTGTGTTATAGGGACTTGTTGTGAAATCCTGGCCCCATCGAATCAATGGCAACACTCCCATTGACTTTTCGGGGCCAGGATTTCACACAGAAGAGCTTTTATGAACAGAGTGATATGTTATTCAGGTGGAGAGACTCCTTCACTTTTCAGTTATGCAATTGTAAAGCCAATGGATCTGGGTCATCAGCAGATAGGATTGAACCTGGGAATCATAGGGGCTAAAGCCATGAACCTCTACTGTATCAGCTAAAAGCCAGCTAGTTCTTAGTTACGGCTGTAGAGCAGACTTCACTCTCCCTAGCGGTCTCAGAGCCCCTGGTTTACACAATGATGAAGTTAAAGGTATTTCCAGAAATCACATCACAGCTATGTTTGTTGTCAGCCAGAATTTCATTACTTTTCCCCTTCCATTTCACCTTGAGAACCTCTCTATGATTTGCTAGGGTGTGGACCACTAAATATATCTATTTTGACAGGGGGAATGTTGAGTAGTGGATAAGGCCCTACTTGAATTTTGGGATGATTGTCAAAAATTGTGTCTGAATTGCAGACATGCCATAAAAAATTGTGGAAAAGTAATAATGAACTTTGTTACTCGCAGTAATAAAGTCCATCATTACCTTTCAGCCATTTTCCATTGTTGGCCCCCTGGGGCTGACAGCAGAGGCTCAGAGCTGACAGCAGGAACAGGAGGCTGAAAGCAGGGCGCCTGCTGTCAGCAGCCTGAGGCTGAGAGCAAGGCCTTGGGATTGACAGTGACTATCTGGAACAGAGAGCAGGGGGTCATGCTGTCGGCCACCCCTCAGTCCCAGGGTGGCCAAGGCTCCCATTGTCAGTCCCATGTACGGTGGGGTTCCTGCTATCAAAATTGCAGTGGAAGCGTAATATTGTGGCGTCACCAATTTCCACAATATCACAAGTTATGTAATGTCTTAGTACTGGATTAGTTTCCTTCCATCTCTGCGCTGGGTTACTGGGCTGGCAAAATCTACATTTTGTTTAGTTACTCTCCAGGATATTTGCAACCTCTCTGTGAAGATCTTCCACAGATGTCTGTCTCTCTGACTTCTCTCTGTAGTTACTAACGGCACTATTTGCACCAGGCCAGAGGCCTGATCCTAACTAAAATGAAGCATGGGGTCTTAGATTTGGCCTGTACCGCACTTGATGGTGGTCTGAGGAGAGTTGGCTAATTTGCCTGCTGCTGGATCTCTTCCCTTGTCTCCAGTTGCTAAATCATAGAAGAAACATAACATCCATATGCTCCAGATTAACCATACCAGTACGTGAGAGACTGAAATGCTGCAAGCAGTAAATAGGGACAGTGAACATGATTTTATTCAACCTAACATTAGAGCATATTGTCTATCTCTCCTCCTGAGTGTCTAAAGGCAACAGTAAAACTAACGCAAGGGTGTAAGAGCAAGTCATGCATAGTTATAGACTGCATGCTAGATCAGCTTAAGACCATAAGATGGGCCATACTGGGTCAGACCAAAGGTCCATCTAGCCCAGTATCCTGTCTTCTGACAGTGACCAACGCAAGGTGTCCCAGAGGGAAGGAACAGAATAGGTAACCATCAAGTAATCCATTCCTTGTCACCCATTCCCAGACTCTGACAAACAGAGGCTAGGGACATCATTCCTATCCATCCTGCCTAATAAGCATTGAGGGACCTATCCTCCATGAATTTGTCTAGCTCTTTTTTGAGCTCTGTTAAAAGTCATGGTCTTCACAACATCCTCTGGCAAGGAGTGCCACAGGTTGACTGTGCATTGCATGATGAAATACTTCGTTTTGTTTGTTTTCCACCTGCTACCTATTCATTTCATTTGGTGACCCCTGGTTCTTGTTTTATGGGATCAAATAAATACTTTTTCCTTATTCACTTTCTCCCCACCATTCACATTTTTTTGGCTTCTATCCCATCCCCCTTTAGCCTCCTCTTTTCTAAGATGAATAGTCCCAGTCTTTTTAATCTCTCTTAACATGACAGCCATTCCAAACCCCTAATAATTTTTGTTGCTCTTTCTGAACTTTTTCCAATGCTAAGATTAAGGATGTTAAAATACGATTATCTAGTCAATCACGTAGTCGACATAATTTGTATTGACCATACGATTAGTCGATAAGCGCCTCTGCAGAGCCACAGCGGGGATAGCTCCAGAGGAGCCGATTCGAGCCAGGACTGAGCAGTTCTGGCTCGTGCCAGCCCCAGAGGCACCCGCGCTGTGGCTCTGCACTTTAAATGTACCAAGAGCTGCTGGGCTCTTACTACATTCAAAATGCAGAGGCACAGCGATTGGCACAAGCCAGGACTGCTCGGTCCCAGCTCATGCTGAGTCCAGCAGCCTCGGTTCATGGCAGCCATGCCTTTTCTATAAATATCCTAGCCATTGCTTTTCCCCCCAAAATGTCTGCTTACTATAAATTGCCCTCAGCTTCTCACTACATAATACTTCAGTGTGTGTGGTTCCTGAGTGGACATAAGTCAGCACAATCCTAATGAAATTAATGGAGCTATCCTGACTTATGGCAGTTGTTCTTGGGAACTAAAGTAGAGGTTTATATTCTTCCCTCTGTCAGAAAGAACAGATATTGGTGATGATTAAAAGAGCGGGCTTGTCACTAACCAGATTATTCTCTCTGCAGCCCAATTAAACTATGCTTGTGACAGAGTCAGAATCATCCTTTCAATTTAGTTAAATTGGCACAAAGCCTTATGTGTAGAAAAGGCCAAAGTCTTTGATGTTGCAAATGCTGAAACAAGTAAACTTAACTCACATGACCAGTTACACTGTTTGAAAAGCCAGATGACCTGGACAAGCACTTTGATTGAGAGATATTGTCATACAGTGGTTGATGCAAATATTAAAACGGGGCATGCTTTCATTTTGGGGACTTTATATTTTAATTAGATGGTATAACAGAAGATGGGCATGTCTACACTACAGAGTTATTTTGAAATAACTTGTGTTATTTCAAAATAACAAGGCGAGTGTCCACAGAGCAAGCATGTTATTTAGAAATTATTTAGAAATAACGGGCTTCTTATTTCAAAATAATAAACCCTCATTTCACAAGGAATAACACCTATTTCGAAATAACTATTCAAAATAGTTATTTCAAAATAGGGTGAGTGTGGACACTGCAGCTGTGCTTATTTCCAAATAATTAGCCTCTAGGGCATCTCACAGATGCCCTGGTGGCCACTCGGTCCACACCCCTCAAAACTCTATAGTTTCCCTTCCCCTGCTGTCTTTAAAGGTGCAGGCAATAGGGAAAGTGCTTGTGGCACAACACAGCCCTGCTCGCACTGTGCCACAGACCAGCACCCTGCCAACCTTCCCTGTTGCCATGGCAGACCCCAACACTCCCATCGAGCCCCCCATGGCTGCAAGCACACCAGCAGCCAACGCTAAAGCCCCTGGCTAACAGCATAAGAGAAAGGCACCCTCATGGACTGACGTGAAAATCCTGGATCTCGTAGGTGTCTGGAAGGATCAATCAAACCTACAAGATCTCTGCACCAGGCGGTGAAATGCTGACATCTACAGCCGGATGGCCGACAGTGTGGTCCAGAGGAGGCACAGCCGCACTCTGGACCAGGACCGAATGAAGATCAAGTTGCTCTGCAGGCCTCCACCAAGGCCAGAGAAAGAAGTTCCTGGTTGGGAGTGGCATCCCAGACCTGCCACTTTTACTTCCAGCTGGATGGCAACCTGGGAGGGGGGGCAGGTCGCCTCCCCTCATCGTCAACTCTGGCCTGGAGACGCCCATTGTCAGCTTCCAGAAGGGCGGTGCTGTGGAGTAGGATGACAAAGACAAAGAGTGTGTGTGTGTGGGGGGGGAAGAGGCCAGCACTAACACCATGCCTGCCAGCCAGGAGGTGGTCATCAACCTGGAGCCCAAACCCCCTCCAAGGATGTTTCCCAGGCTTTGGACGATGCCAAGGAAGGCCCATCAGGTGAGTTCCATACTTTCCCCTATCTACATGCAGTGGCAGGTGGTGGTCTGCAAGGAGCTGTGAACTCCTCACTTGGCCTTCTCAGCCTGGGGATCGCACAGCAGCCTGTGCACATGGATGCATGTTGGAAACCAAAAATGTAGACACCTGTTCCTACAGTGTACATGGAGCACCAGTCCAGAGAAGACAGCCCCGTGAAGCTGCCACACAGGAACCAGTTGCTCCTTCTCACGAGGTTCCTGCACAGTCCTGCCTTACTCTAGACTCCGTGGTGGAACATCTTCCCACCACAAGCCACCACTAAGAAGGGTTGGGTCAGGGAAACACACAGCAAGGCCGCACAGGGACGTCCGTGCCCCTACAGGACAATGCCCGCTGCCTAGGCCATAGATGGCTTTGCTCGAAGCACTTCACTGTTATCTGAACAGAAACCTTTCATTGTTTCACATATTAGGGTTAGGCTTCACGCACACTGTCTCCTGGGATGACTGGCCCATTCTTTTCTTCACAGATGGACCAGCTGCAAGTGGGGCATGTGCAACACCTCCCATGCCATCCTCTCGATCCTGCAAGAACTGATGGCAGAGGTGACCCCAGGACAACCTGGTGAGGGGACACCTGGAGTGCTTCGGTTCCCTGAACTGAAACTTTGAAGAGGACCACCAGGAGCGCTGCACTGACTGGGAGCTGTGCTGCACCATCTGGGAGCAGCTGTCCTGACAGCACGAGAGCATGTGAACGGCTTACACCAACACCGTTGAGCGCATTATCACCACCATGGAGTGGTCTAGCAGCCATCTTTCCCCACCCCACCTACTCATTCCCAACTCTCCCCGGCACCTACCCTGCCCCTGTCCCCTAGCTTCTTCTCCTGGCTACCTTTGGGCCACCGAGGACCCTGTCCACGAGGCAGTGGGACCACCCAAGGCAGGTGCCAGTCCCAGCCCCATCCCTGAGCGCCTCCTTCCCCCTCCTGAGTTCTTTCTCCAGTCCCTCCTCAGTTCCAGATTCCCCAAATAAAAATCAGAGAGTTTATTGTTTCAAACAAAAGTCTGGTTTATTTGGTCTATAGGGGAGCGGGGAATGGGGAAGGGAGGGCAGGGGAAAGGAGGGGTTGGGGAGGAAAGGCACACTGGGACTATGCAGAGGCCCCTCGTGGGGAGGCCCATGGGAGACTGTGGTGAATGAGGAGCTCCTGGGCCTGGGTCACCATTCCAGGCTGGTCATTGTCCTCAAGCAGTGCCATGAGGGCAGCCTGCATAAACTGCACCAGGAGTTGCAGCAGCAGGTCTAAGAGCTGGTGACTGCTTTGCAACCAGTCCAGCTCCATGGTAAGGGTGCTGTGGCATTTGCAAGGGCAACTAGAGCATGCAGTGTGAGTTTGCTGTCCCTCATGGAGGTAGGCAATGGAGAAGGGTCTGAGACACGACTGTAGAGGAGAGCCCCTTTAAGCACAAGCCACAGATAGCCTCAGGCAGCAGCTCCAGGAAGTGACTGCCATCCTGAGGCCCTGCCTGGAGTGCTTCCGGGGTGCCTTAAACACAATTCAGGCACTAATCAGTGCGGATGCACTATGTCAATATAGATCTGTGCTATTTTGATGGGGATTTGTAATGTGGATGCATTATTTCAAAATAGTTGTTACGTGAATTATTATTCTGAAATAACATTTCAAAATAATGCTGTAGTATACATGTGCCCAATGGGACTACTCATGAGCAAAGTTCCTCATGTGCTTCAGTGTTTGCAGACTCAGGGACTAAGGTCAACCTTTCTGTTTTGTAGGAGTCAGGGCTAAAGGTTGGGACTCCTGGGTTCTGTTCCCAGCTATCCCATTGGCACAGTGGAACTCTGAGTGCTTAAATTTTATCAAAGAGGTTATTTTTAATGACACATCATTTACCATAGATTAAGATACTCTTAATATTGTATTATATTATTCTTGTTTGCACAAAGAGAACCTTTTCTTTAGGTAAGAATAAGAAAAATAAACTAAGATTTATTAGAATTGCTTTGCCTAGCAGGTTCTGAGTCATCTAGACTGTATATACAAAGTTTCAGTGTGCAACTACATATGGGAATAAACAAATAACTTGAATCAGGTTAAATAGCTTGAATTCACTAAACCATAATTCACTTGAGCAATATTTAGTCAATGAGTTATCTGACAAACAATTTGTGCAATTAAAGGGTATGCAGGATTGGACTTTCAGAATATTGTATTTCTAGAGCATTAGTGCCTAAAGGCCATGTCAAGATTAGCTTGTGCTAAGTGCTGTACAAATGGCTTTGGGCAAGCTAGCAGTTTTGTGACTGTTCTGGATAAGTTTAACTCAAGTTTGCTGGTCCTGGATGATTTTGTTAACAGAAAAATGGAGGAAAATATTACCAAAATTAAAGTCATATTTAAGGGCTCTGACAAATTACCTGGAACATAACATCATCTGTAATAGAGGCTTCTCCTCTCTGTTAGGGCTACTTGTCTAGATGAGGAAATTTTTTACTGGCCATTCTTCTCAACAGTGCAGCTGCATCACACAATTGATGATGTGAATTCTAGCTCTGACTAAAAGTGAGGACTTGTACTACTTTTAAACCTGCTTTGTGTGGACAAAGGGAATCCAGTGGATATAATGTACTTAGATTTCCAGAAAGCTTTTCACAAGGTGCCTTAAGGCTCTTAAGCAAAATAAGCTGTCATGTGATGAGGGAAGGTTCTCCCATGAATTGACGACTAGTTAAAAGATAGAATACAAAAGGTAGGAATAAATGGTCAGTTTTCAGAATGGAGAGAGGTAACTACTGGTGTCCTGCAGGGTCCACACTGGGACCAATCCTATTCAACATATTCATAAACAGTGCTTTTTTTGTTAAAAAAAAGGTGCCAGTACTCCAAGGGAAAAGTTGCTGAGCTCTGACTGGAGATGCTGGTACTGTGTTTGAAGGTGCCGGTACTGCGTACCAGGCGGTGCCGGTACTGCGTACCAGGCAGTACCATCACAAAAAAAAAACCCTGTTCATCAATGATCTGGAGAGAAGAGTAAACAGTAAGTATATGGAAGTGTAACAATGTACATGGTTAACTGATTAGCCTGGGCTCATCAGTTAAGGTTCACAGTTACATGCAGGCTCTACTAGTTCTCCAACCATCTACCATCTTTTAGGATAGGAATGATCTGATTTTTTTTAAATCAAATTTTTTGAAAGAAAAAGTACAAAGACAACCTTTTGGGCCACCTTTATACAACACAAAGAGAGAAAAGGATGCTTTATTTTTTTACTCTTAAAAATCACAAACTGCATTTTCTAACATCCTTACAGCAAATTGTATTACCATTCCCCCACCACTGTTTTCTCTTTTCCATTGAACTTTGATCAAGGATGATCCATCCTGATAATGTAAAATTGCAACACATTGACAACTGACAAATGAACACATGCCTTATGTCAAATTAAATTACCTTCTCAGGTTCCAGTCCTGAAATTGGAGACACACAGGTATGTAAAAGACCACACAACATAAGATAAACGTGTAGGATAAATCAAGCCTCTCTCTGGCTACGTCTAGACTGGCATGATTTTCCGGAAATACTTTTAACGGAAAAGGTTTTCCGTTAAAAGTATTTCCACAAAAGAGCGTCTAGATTGGTCCTGGAGTTATCGTTAGAACGATGCGCTTTTGCGCAAAAGCGCGTCTAGATTGGCGGCACGCTTTTGCGCAAAAGCAGAAGCCCGGAACCATTTTGAAGAGGGCAAAAGGGCACCAGCCCTTTCCAGGGGCGGGCTGGAGCCCGCTCAGACACGTGCTTAAAGGGGTCTCGCCAGACAGCCGCTTGTCTCCTGCTCCATGCGTTAGGACCTCTTGCAGGGACTGACAGCCATAGCAGGTTTGGTGGTTGCCCTCTGCCTTTTGGACACCACTGCCTTTTCCTCCTAGTGCTTTTTCCTGGTTTTGGTTTCTTGTGCCTTGCTTTGTCTGCCATGGAGCCATGGGTGGCCATGTGCCTGCTCTGGCCCCTGTCGGCCATTTTCGAGTGCCTGCAACTGGTGCTCCAGGCTGGTGCCCTCGTGTTCCAGGACCAGGAGGCACAGATCGCCTTGGACTCCCTCACCAGGGAGGCCCTGGATTCCCTGTGGCATCCCCACCCCACCGTGGAGAGGCCACTCTGGAGACTGGACACCAGTACAGACTGGTGGGAGTGGCTGGTCCTGGGGCAATGGGATGACCAGCAATGGCTCCGGAATTTCCGCATGCGAAAGTCGGACGTTCCTGGAGCTGTGTGCCTGGCTCACACCCACGCTCCAGAAAGCCACCACCCGGCTGCGTGCACCCATCCCCGTGAACAAGAGGGTCGCCATCGCGCTATGGAAGCTGGCCACCCCGGACAGCTACCGATCGGTGGCACAGCAATTTGGGGTGGGAAGATCCACCGTTGGTGTGATCGTCATGGAGGTAAGTCCCAGGGGGGAGTGGGGAGTGGGGTGGGGGGAGAGTGCTGCACTCCATGCCCAGGGGCAGCCAAGACTCCAGGCTGGGTCACCCAGGGGTTTGGGCCATCCCTCCCTTGCACAGGCCTGCTGGTGGGGGGGGCCGTGGGCCGAGGGGGCCCTGGTGTGTGTGTGCGTGTGTGTGTGTGCGTGCGTGAGGACAGAGGGAATCACGGGGGGGGAGGGCCCAAGGGAGCGCACACTCACCCCTGCCTTATGTGATGTGTTCCCTTGTGTTTCTCTGCACCCTGCTGCAGGTCGTCCATGCCATCAATGATGTCCTGCTCCCGAGAGTGATCCGCCTGCGCGACGTGGACGCTACGCTGGCCAGCTTCGCTGCCCTCGGGTTCCCCAACTGCGGGGGAGCCCTGGATGCAACCCACATCCCCGTCCGGGCCCCAGAGCATCGAGCAGCCCATTTCTCGAACAGGAAGGGGTACTGCTCGATTGTTCTCCAGGCCCTCGTGGACCACCAGGGCTGCTTCCTGGACGTCTACACGGGCTGGTCCGGCAGGGCACACGACGCCCGCATCCTCTGCAACTCCAGACTGTTTCGCAGGCTGGAGGCGGCACCTACTTCCCCCGGCGGGAGTTGACTGTCGGGGATGTGCCTATGCCCATCTGCGTCGTCGGGGTCGTGGCCTACCCCCTGCAGCCCTGGCTAATGCGGCCCTACACGGGGCGGCCGGACCAGAACCGGGCCCGGTTCAACGACCGCCTCAACCGGGCCCGAAATCAGGTGGAGCTCGCCTTCGGCCGCTTAAAAGCCCGCTTCCGTTGTTTGCTCACCCGTCTCGAGATGGGTGAGCGGAATGCAACGGAGGTACTGGCTGCGTGCTGCGTGCTCCACAACATTGTGGAGCGGAGTGGGGAAGCCTTCCTCCCTGCATGGATGGCAGCCGAGGCACAGACGTTTGAACAGCCCCACACAGCTGCCATCCGCCAGGCACACCAGGATGGGGTGCGCATCCGAGAGGCCCTGACGGACATGTTCGCACAAGCCCCATAGTAGGGTTGCCTCGGTCTCCCCATACGACTCCCTCCCATCCCCTCCCCTTCCCCCTCTCCTCTCCTTACCTCCCCCCAATTGTAAAGCGTCGGTTCCAAGCACATCGGCCGTCATCATGAATGTTCGTCGGGTGCGTCGGACGTAGCTAGGGTTTTTCTTTTTAGTTTAGGCTAGGTTTAGGCCACCATCGCCTGTCCGAGCTGTCCCGAAGAACAGGAAGAGGATTCGTGGTTCGTGCGGAAGGCTCGAGTCAGCGCACCCGATTCCAGTCGTCTTCGAGGATCTCCTGGCTGTTCCTCTCCGAGGCCCGGAAGGACCAAAGGATTGAGGTTGCGCCGCTTCGCCGTCTCTCCATCGAGGGATCTCCTGGCTGTTCCTCTCCCGAGGCCCGGAAGGACCAAAGGATTGAGGTTGCCAGCAACACTACAATCGTCCCTGCATCTAGACTATGTACATATTCTTTTGTGTGCGTCTTTTAACCTTTCTTGCTTGTTTGTAATCTATGTTAATATAGTTGTGGTTTAAATTTTACTTAAAAGTGTCAGTATTTATTTACACAAACCAATGACCACTTAAAGGACGACCGGTGATAGATACAGAAATTTGGTGTCCGCATTTTGTAATCCTCTTAAATTTAGTTGGCTAATTGGCATCTCAAATCATTTATTACAGTTACCTCGAGTAACACAATAACCAACACAGTTTTGTTTTCAACTGAAAAATGTATGTTTTTATTTACAAGGGGAGGGGGGAGGGGAGGAGACCTTCAACTGGGAGGAGCTACTCCTGGGAAGGGTGGCCCCTGCAGTGGTCCTGCGGGGGCGGACCTGGACATGCGGGGCAGGCCGCATCGGGGCAGGCTGCACGGGGAGGTGGGCAGGAGGGGCTATTGCAGGGGCGGCAGGAGGGGGCATTGCAGGAAGGGGCATTGCAGGAGGGGGCATTGCAGGGGCGGCAGGAGGAGGCATTGCAGGAGGGGGCATTGCAGGGGCAGGAGGGATGGCGGGGGCATGGGGTAAGGCCATGCCATAGTGAATGGCATGGGCTATGTGGGCAGTGAGGGTGGCGATGGAGTCAGCCATCCGCGTGCACTGGGCCTGGAAGGCAGCCCAGGCCTCCTGGTGCCACTGCAGGTCCCCTGACGCGTTGGCGAATCGATGCCTCGACGCCGACGGCCTGCACATGCCGGCAAAGGAGCTGGTCCCGGTGGCGGAGCCTGTGCCTGCGTGGTTGGGCAGCTGGGGTGCCGCTGCTGCCGGACTGGAGGGTCCCCGGCTTGTGCTTGGTCCCGCTGCAGGAAGAGAAGAAAGGATGGGTCAGTCAGGCAGGCTGGCCACTGTCCCCACACCTCATGCCCTCTACTGCACCCCTGAGCCCAGGTGACACCACAGTAGTGGCTTGGGCCCACTCGCCCCCTGCCCCTGTGTTGTATGTTTGCAAGGAGGACCGCCCCTGGAGTAGGGTCCTCCTCCATGTATTGTAACCACCGGTCTGTGTCCTGGCCCCGTGGAGGGTGGGAGGGTGCCGCTATTGCGTTAACCTGTGGAACTCCCTGCCGGTGGAGGCTGTGAGGCTTTGGGCTAATCACTGGTGTTTGACGGGGAGCGAGATGCATCCCCACACAGTGCCTGGGAGCACATCTGGCAGAGGTGGTCTGGGCTCTCAGATCCCCATTGCGTGGGATATCTCCTGGACGGAACCAGGAGAGTGACTGGGGGTGTCCCATCCTTGCAGCAAAACTCAGGCGGCCCTAAGGGGCGGCCCGAGGGCTCCCCTTCTCCCTCCCACTATCCCTCACACACGTAGCCCAGGGACATGTGTGGCCGCAGTGGGGACTTCCCTCGGGGAGCCAGCCAAGGCACCGGGAGCAGGCGAGGGGCTCAGTGGGGGCCACGTTCACAGGGCTGTGACGCTGCGGTTTTCCCAGGAGCAGCTGGCTGTGCCTCACAGCCAGGCATGGGACAGTGTGCCGTTCTCCGTGCTGCACCCTTGCGGAGGTGCGGGCTCTGGGCTGAGTCCCTGGGGCCCTGGCTGGTTCCAGCCGGCATCCACCCTTCCCCCTGGTCCTGCCGAATGTGTGTGAGTAGCATGGTCCCAGGCGTGCCCTGCAGCTGCCTGCCACGGCCACGTGCCGCTCGGTCACCAGGCTGCACGTGGTTGCACGTGCTGCTTGCTGCCTAATGCTACACAGCGTGCAGCTCACGTGGCCTGAGTGACATGCTCTCCCCCTTCCCCCTCCGGGCGCCTGACTCCCCCCCCTGCCCCCTGCCCTTGTGAGTGCAAAGTGCAAGTCTCACCGGTGGATCCTTCCCCGGCCTCGGAGGATGCGCAGGAGACGTCAGGGCTGCTGGAGGCGGCCTGCTGGGTGGCAATGCTGGCCTCTTTCCTCTGATTCAGTGCTGTCGTCTCCTTCCCCCGCCTCGGTGGTCCTGGTGACAGGGGGCCGCACGCTGCTGTCCACGGGGACGTCTGGGGCTTGCGGGGCTGGCTGGCCCAGGATGGCGTGGAGCCGGTCGTAATGGGGGCAGGTGTCTGCTCCTGCCCCCTGGCCCTCGCTGGCCCGCACATAGCCCAGGCGCAGCTCCTTGACTTTCGCCCGGACTTGTTCGAGGGTCCGGGCTGGATGGCCTTGCTGGGCTAGCGCCTGGGCCATGTGGCCGAAGATGTCGGCGTTGCGGCGCTGCGAGTGGGTCTCGTGGAGGCCCACCTCCTCCTGCCACAAGTCCAGGAGGGTCTCCAGCTCCCCCGAGGACCACGATGGGGCCCTTCTTTTCCGGCCCCCGGGGGCCTCCTGCGCTGGGGGTGCAGGTGGCTGAGCGCCCAGAGCTGCCATGCTGGCTGCGATGTGGCTGCTGGGCACGGCAGGGGCACCGTGGCAGACCTCAGGCAAGAGGTCTGAGGCACGCTCCTGCCATGTGCGCTCAGCAGCCTGCGGCTACTTTAAGAGCTCGGGTTACCAGGAAGTCCGGGGCTCCTACGGGGTCTCCCAGCTTCCAAACGGCTTTTTTCCGTTTAGCCTGCTTTTGCGCAAAAGTCTTAGCTAGCTGTCTACACTGGCCCTTTTGCGCAACAGTTTTTTGCAAAAAGGACTTTTGCCCGAACGTGAGCGTCAAAGCTTTTCCGCAAGAAGCACTGATTTCGTACATGAGAACGTCAGTGCTTTTGCGGAAAATCAAGCGGCCAGTGTAGACAGCTGGCAAGTTTTTGCGCAAAAGCGGCTGCTTTTGCGGAAAAAGTGGCCAGTCTAGACACAGCCTCTGTGTCTCTCTTTCATACTATGCTCATGAAGTAAAAAAGGGGCTCATGTGGGCATTCACTTTGGTTTTAATGTGAGAATACATACCTTTGTTAACAGCTCAGCCAGCGCCTTGATAAATTTCTTCAGAACTCTGAATAAATACCACACAGGCTTGAGGACTTAATCTTTTACATATTTTAGGCCTTGTCTATATTGGCATGTTTTGTTGCCAAAAACTGCCTTTTATTGACAAAACTGTGAAAGCATAGACACGACAATGCAACTTTTGGCAGAAAAAACACACAGTTTAGGCAACAAAATATTTCTACTCCTGTGAGAGATTGTCTTTTCCCTTCATTATTGACAAAGAGTCAGTGTGGACTCTGTTGTTTGTTCCACAGTATCCCACAATGCCTGCCCTGATGGTTGTGATCGTGTTTTGTGATCTCTGGTGCCCTGCCGGCATGTGTCCCACCCCTTTCAAAGCTCTGGGAAGTATCTGACAGCTGAGTGAGCTGCTCCATTTAGGGAACAAACAAAAAGAGCAAATCACTGGAATGCTCCTGTTTTGCTCTGCTAGAAACACAGCTGCAGGCAGACTGCTGTTGCAGAAGGAAGGCTGGAGAGACTTCTGTGGTGCTTTGACATTCCTTAGCATGGAGAGCTCACAGAGCTACTCGTGAAGCTGCTCCCAGCAGCTGAGAATACTATGGGAGAACTTGGAGAGAATCCCAAAAAAGCACAGGGATCACACTACAGCAGAAGAGTTGGGTACCCTATCTAAGTTTGCTTATTTGTTTCTTAACATGAAGCAGGTATCCATGCTAGGATCTTTTTTATTCTACAGACTGCAACTGTATTCTGCTGAGCAGCTTAGTGTATTCATGGGGCCGATCCTAGGCTGCACTATGGTGCAGCCCAAAAGTAAAGTAATGGGGGGGAAATTGTCACATACTTCTGGAGGAATGTTTTTGAACTAAAAATAGCTTTCCAACTAAAAAAAGGTGTAGAGGATCGACTGAAAAAGATTCTTCTGAAAGAGAGTGTTCATACACAACAGTGTATCGAAAAAGCAATGTGCTTTTTTGAAAGAGAGCATCCAGACTGATTGCACGCTCTCTTGCATAAAAGACCACCTGGAACCACTTCAGCCAGGGCTTTAGGTCACCAGTTGCTTCCGAGTGCTGGTGCCGAAGCTTTGTAGAGACACGTGCTTAAAGGGATCCCTCCCACAGACAGCCATTTCTCTGCTTCTGCTGCATGCTTGCCTATCTCTTCGAGGGAGAGCAAAGCTCTCGCAGTGCCTGCTGTGGCTGCCCTGCTTTTTCGGATGCCACAGCTTTTCTCTTGGTGCCATGGAGCCAGGAGCTGCCCCATGGCATGTGATGGCCCCACACGGCCATGCTGCAGTTTCTGCAGCACTTTGTTCCAGCTGCCTTCCTGGTTCTGACCGAGCTCGACCCCGAGCTTATTCTGGGGACCCTCTCCCTGGGTGCGGCTGCTACACTCTGGCAACTGCACCCCACAGTGGAGAGGCATTTTTGGAGGCTCGACACCAGTTCAGACTGGTGGGACTGGCTGGTCATGGAGTGGTGGGACAACCAGCAGTGGCTCCAAAATTTCCGCATGCGGAAGGCCACCTTTTTGGAGCTATGTGCCTGGCTCAACCCCGCCCTCCAGAGACGCAACACTCACCTGTGGCCCACCACCCTTCTGGAGAAGCGGGTTGCAATAGCCCTCTGGAAGCTCAATATCCCTGAGGTGGTGGCGGCATGTTGTGTCCTCCACAACATTGTGGAGAGGAAGGGGGAGGCCTTCCTCCCGGGGTTGGGGCAGATGCTGGCCATGAGGGGCAAGAGTCTGAGCATCCAAAGACAGCTGCCACCCGCCAGGCCCATCAGGCTGGAGTGCACATCCAGGAGGCCCTGAGGGAAAAGTTCTCTCAAGGACCCCAGTAACTCTCCCCCAGGCCTCCTTCCTAGGGGCCTCTGGCTTGCAGCCCTATCCCTTCCCCACCACAACCCCTCCCTTCACCCTTTCCCTGATCTGCAATAAACACACCTGTTTGGTTTTCCAAAAAATTAAGTCTGTATTTATGAAACATTCAGAAAAGGTGGGGAGGGGAAGGGGGCTCATAATTGGGAGGGGGCTCAGGGCTGGGAGGTGTATGGGGGTGTAGCCAGACATGAACCCCATCTTGCTTCCCCAGAGAGCAAGAGAAAGGCAGTCAGCCTTTGATGCCCTGGGAACGCAGGTGTGCTGCCTGTCCCTGACTCTACCATAAACAGAAACTAGACAGTAAATGGGCTAGCTGACGACCCGAGGCCTCCCTCCGCCCTGATGGCTAGTACCAGTAATTGACACGCCTGCACTGTCCCAGGAGAGGAATCTTCGCCCATCACATACTAGAAGTGCCCATTGTCTGCATTTTCCCAGGTGTGAATTATGCTTTGCACCCTTCGTAGGAAACTTGGCGTTCAAAGCCATTTTTCCTAATTGGCCACTTACATAAGAACATAAGAACATAAGAACGGCTGTACCGGGTCAGACCAAAGGTCCATCTAGCCCAGTATCCTGTCTGCCGACAGTGGCCAGCACCAGGTGCCCCAGAGGGGGTGGACCGAAGACAATGATCAAGCGATTGAGACCACTTGAGAATGATCTCACTTGAGACCAGGAAGAAGCCTACGTGACCCAAGGGGTATAAAGAGGGGTTTAGTAGCCCACCCCATTTGAGCTCCAATCATCTACACCTGCTGGCAGGTATTGATTGACTCCCGAGGTCTGTGGGACGCCCAACCTCGCCCTACTTCTTCCCGAGGGATTGAGAGAAAGACGCTGGCCACGCCAAGTCTGGAACGCAGGGGTGAGAATATATACCTGCTAGGTGTCTATTTTGCATGCATTTAATAAGAGCTCAGAGAACCAAAAGGGTTTCATGGTACCTGTAAGTGACTTTTGTTTTAAGTGTAATTTCTGTCCTGTCCTTTGTAGTGGCTGTGTTATCTGTAACACAGCAGTAGCATTTAACAGCTAAGTTTACCCTGTAACAATAAAATAGTAACTGTTTAAGCTTTAACCTGACTCCTCCTGTTGCTGTAACAGAACCAGACACAATTAAAGAACTCCAGCCGGTCATAAGGGACAGATATAGGAGCGCTTGAGCGTTGGATCGTGTCACTTCCAGGGGACAGATCCGTTGGGGCATCTCTCAGCCTCCCCAGGCTGCCCGCTGCGAAGGGATCGTGTATCCTAGCAGTCAAAATCTGAGGTGTAATAAGCTCTTCCTATAAACTCTGGGGCGTCTGTCAGCCTGTTGGCTGCCCTCCGCGACGGGACCCCGGTCCTAGCAGTAAAGCCACGGACGTTAAACTCCTCGGGGCGCCTGTCAGTCTCACCTAGACTGCCCACTGCGACGGGGCCTTGTGTCTCAGCAGTTGAAGACTCGGGTGTAACACACACACATGCACTGCCCTGACCATCGGCTGACAGAATTGGCGTAGTCGGCAGGATTGTGTTATAGGTTTAAATACAGCAACATGAAGCTAGTCATGGTAAATACTGATTTCAGTAAAGTAGAAAAGAATTTTGCCCAGGAAGGTTGGGGCAACCCAAAATGGGATAGAGAAATGTTAGAAAAGGATTGGGGAAATCCTGAGGAGTTGTGGGTGCAGTTCTGTAAGTATAGAACTGCCTGCAAGTTAAAGAATGGGACAAAGCCTGAGTCTGTGGAAAAGAGCCACTTTCCATTTAGCAAGGAAAACAGGATCAGGCCCAGACAAGCAGGCAGGTAACAGATAGATTGAAGGCCTTGTGGTAGAACTGAGAAAAAGGCAGTAAGTACATATACTGGAAATCTAAATCCTTAAAACAATACTTACAAGAGTAATATCTGAAACAAGGCCAGTTTTTTTATTTTTAGAGATAAGAAAGGGTTTTTTAAGAAAAGAAAACCCACAGAGAATTTAACTCTACAGAGAATGGAGAGAATTGAGCAGTTGTGCAAATGCTAAAATGGTGTAGATAGAAAATTGTGTTTGCAGCCATTCTGAAGGAAAATTGGGCCCTTTTTTCCAAAGGAATGTCTGTAAATAATCCAGGCAAATTTGACTCAAATCCGTACATTTGATTATAGATACTGCTAAAAGAACTCTAAAGGGAGAGGGTTCTATTGGAACTTAACTACCCCAATGAATAAAAAGGGAATGTAATTGTTGTACAGCTATGTAGAAATAGTGTAAGAAAGGTTCAGAGAGAATGTATGTGTATCTGTGTGTAAATATACATATATATAGTGTAAATAAATGAGGTTTTCAAGGTCCAGTAATCTTGTTTGTAGGTTTAAAACAAATTGGTTTGGTTTACTTTCAGTAAGACCATTTCAGTCCAAGTTGTTTAATGAAAGTACAGGAAAACTGTAAGCATAAAGAAAGAGTTACACCCTATGCAAAGTTTAATGTGGCTAAGTAGTGTTGTAAACAAAGATTGCACATTTTCCTGTGACATGCCATGTGTATTGTAGAAGGGGTAAAAACTGCAAACAAATTAAAATGCTGTGGAGGCTCCAGGAGCCACAACAGGTTGTAATTTCCTTTGTGATGCAAATGCCCTAGCTGGCAGCACAAAGAAGCTTTGCAGGTAATAGCTAAGTTTGATCAGCAAACTACCTGAGATCAGAAAGTTCAAATTGTAGCCCTCCAGAAAGAAAGATAGGAAAAAGAAGTCAAACATAAAAACGAGAATCTAAAAGGATTTATGTTTGCACAATGCTAAATGTGAGAACAGATACAAAAGGGGGAGCAACCTTTGGTAACAACAAGACAGAGTGTGCTTGTGGGTGTGTAAGAGTGCATGAGTGTAATGTGTCATATGCATATGATGAGTATTGATTGATCTGTGTGTGTTCAATAAATGTGGCATGTTGCCTTATCCCCTGAAAGAAAGAAAAAAAAAAGGAGGTATTGGTATTGCTATTTTAGTCCCAATAGGAGGTTGGGTATACTAGAAAATGTTTAAATGTAAGCAGTCTTTTAAGAAGGCTCCCAGAGAGAAGACTGAGAAATTGGCATTTGTAAAAGATGTTACCCCTTTTGAACAAAATCTTGCAAAGGTTTGGGCACAGCCCTTGGTCTGATCAAGTGTTAGCTGCTGTCCATACAATTTCAGACCTAGAAGACAAATTGGCTAACTACTTGTGGATATGTAAACCCTTGGCTCCAATGAAGAGGGAAGCAGCTGCAGCTTGACTTCTATGGAAAACCTGTAATGAGGTGTTCTTCAAATTGACTGAATATAAGAATGCAAATATGAAACTGCAAAAATGTAAAAGCCTCTGCTGCAGAAGTGGAGAGGTAGAAATGCATGTCCCTCAGTACCCAGACAGAGCTAGATTCCCTTAAGGATGGGTACTGAGAGTTAAAGCAACTCTCAGATTTTTTTTTTTTTCAGGAATATGCTTAAGAAAAGGACCAGGAGGTATGAGGCTTAGTGAACAAGGCCACCCTCCTTGCTAAAACTGGTAATGGGCAAACTGGCGAATTGATTACATTGGCCCATTACCCTCCACCAGACAGAGAAGAAATATGTTTTGACTGGAGTAGAGATTGTCTCGGGAATCGGCTTTGCCTACCCGACCCGATTAGCAACGGGGTTGTCAACCATCACGGGACTAAACCACTCAACAGCACTTGTCCCAACACCCCAAGTAATACAATCAGATAATGGCTCCCAAATATGCTCCTGGGAACACCGTTGTAATTAAATACCCCAGCCTTGGAACACAGACACACGTTCTCCAAACTTATAAAGGAAAAGGGATGTGGACCACCTCAAGTTCTATAAGGATGCCAATAACTATAACTAAGGCTTGGATTGTATCCGAGACCGGTTGACTTTGTGCTTTCTTTTAGAATCAAACTTGGTTGTGTGGCAGACCCCGATCCGAGCGACAGCATGATGTTTGGACTCGTTGTAAAGTTCCTTGTGACCACAGCAGCCTCCGCCGTTCCCAGACACCCTTTCCAGAATGCCATCCAAACTGGCGCCACGGACTGTTGGACGTGTACACTGCTGAACTTTTCCACAGGACTAGGGATTGAATTTGTTCCTCTAAACTTGAACAGCTAGTAGAACAAGAGCGACATTCTCAGATGGGGACCAGCCTGGTTCAATGACAGCAACCCCGATCATCAGGATCTTCAGAATGGCTCTGGGAAAGGAACTTGGGGGTGGCATGGACAATGGCAACCTACACTATGGGGTCAACCTCTGGAGTATATAACAGGAACCTCCAGGGAAGCGTACCCCATCTGCTTTGAGAACAAAAATGGTACCGGACCCCACCTCGGGTGGTTAGGGGATCAGCAGTGTACCCACATTGTAAGTTTTAATGAGAAATTAAAAGTCTGGGATGTCTATCCCAGTGCAACCCACCAAAAACCCTTAAGGTGCTGGGGATATAACATCTCCCAAGGTGGCACACCACTATCTAGCAATGTTACCATTATTCCCCTAAACTTCAGCCAATACCCGGAAGGAAAAGCCTGGTACAATCAGTCATTATTCATTATTCCTAACACCGGTCAAATATACAACCCCACATTGGTAACCAGTAAAACCCTACTCCCAAACCAGTGTGATAGGGCAGAGCTTTTTGCAGTGGATCAGGTCCTACAGGACTTGCTGCTTGCCTTGCATTGCACAGCCGCTAATGATAGTTACTGTGCTACCCACCATACCCCAAGGAAAGAACCCACTGGAACAGGGTGGTATAAGGGACCCTACTCCCCTATTCTAAAGGAAAAGCCAGGACTCTTTTTCATTTGCAGGCAGAAAGCCTACAAGTATCTGCCACTGAATTAAATAGGGCTCTGCTCACTGGGGCACACTGCCCCTGGGGGGCTCACTGTACACCCCCACATTATGGATCCTGGTCTCACTAACCTTGGAAGTTTCCTGCACCGGATGCCAAGAAGATTCACCCTGAACCCCCTTATAGCACGCCCTACAGATTTTTCACCAGTTCACCCGCGCATTCCTGCCCTGGCTTGGAGTAGCTGAGCTGGAGAAGGCATTAGTGAATAGCCTTAGACGCAGTTTTAGCCCAGCAGGGGGGAGTATGTGCGATAATTAACCAATCTTGCTGCTTACAAATTAAACAAGATGCATTCGCTATAAAGGGCGCTGTTAAAATAATACACGCTGTAACTGAGAACGAAAAAGCCTTATGGCTAGATTGGCTAGCCCAACACCTAGGACTTTCGTTAACTCCATTCCTTCACTCTATTGTAAATACTATATTAACCATTTTACTTGTTGTAATTGCTTGCTGCATGCTTCTATGTATTGTTAGGCGTTTTGTGTACACTGCTACCTCCTCTGCACAAATCCGGTATATGGCGTTGGGAAGCGATCCTAATCAATCCCTTGATCCAAAATTATCTGATCAGACCCTGCCGAAAGGGTGATTTTAGCTTCCTCCAAGGAGAGCAAAAGGTGCTGGCATCACCGCCACCTTGCGTTCTGGGACATAGTGAGGCGTATCAAGGGGGTGGAATGTAGCCAGACATGAACCCCATCTTGCTTTCCCCCCCCCAGAGAGCAAGAGAAAGGCAGTCAGCCTTTGATGCCCTGGGAACACAGGTGTGTTGCCTGTCCCTGACTCTACCATAAACAGAAACTAGACAGTAAATGGGCTAACTGACGACCCGAGGCCTCCCGCCGCCCTGATGGCTAGTACCAGTAATTGACACGCCTGCACTGTCCCAGGAGAGGAATCTTCGCCCATCACATACTAGCAGTGCCCATTGTCTGCATTTTCCCAGGTGTGAATTATGCTTTGCACCCTTCGTAGGAAACTTGGCATTCAAAGCCATTTTTCCTAATTGGCCACTTGAGACCAGGAAGAAGCCTACGTGACCCAAGGGGTATAAAGAGGGGTTTAGTAGCCCACCCCATTTGAGCTCAATCATCTATACCTGCTGGCAGGTATTGATTGACTCCGAGGTCTGTGGGACGCCCAACCTCGCCCTACTTCTTCCCGAGGATTGAGAGAAAGACGCTGGCCACGCCAAGTCTGGAACGCAGGGGTGAGAATATATACCTGCTAGGTGTCTATTTTGCATGCATTTAATAAGAGCTCAGAGAACCAAAAGGGTTTCATGGTACCTATAAGTGACTTTTGTTTTAAGTGTAATTTCTGTCCTGTCCTTTTGTAGTGGCTGTGTTATCTGTAACACAGCAGTAGCATTTAACAGCTAAGTTTACCCTGTAACAATAAAATAGTAACTGTTTAAGCTTTAACCTGACTCCTCCTGTTGCTGTAACAGAACCAGACACAATTAAAGGAACTCCAGCCGGTCATAAGGGACAGATATAGGAGCGCTTGAGCGTTGGATCGTGTCACTTCAGGGGACAGATCCGTTGGGGCATCTCTCAGCCTCCCCAGGCTGCCCGCTGCGAAGGGATCGTGTATCCTAGCAGTCAAAATCTGAGGTGTAATAAGCTCTTCCTATAAACTCTGGGCGTCTGTCAGCCTGTTGGCTGCCCTCCGCGACGGGACCCCGGTCCTAGCGGTAAAGCCACAGATGTTAAACTCCTCGGGGCACCCGTCAGTCTCACCTAGACTGCCCACTGCAACGGGGCCTTGTGTCTCAGCAGTTGAAGACTCGGGTGTAACACACACACATGCACTGCCCTGACCATCGGCTGACAGGGGGGCAGCTTGATGTGCCACCTCAGGTGCATGGACCTCGTTGGACTTGGGATTGGGTGGGTCCAGGGGGTTGAAAAGTAGGGGGGGCTGGAGCGGGGTCAGGGTTGGCAGGGGGAGGGGCATAGGCATCACTTGGGGAGGGGCATGGGCATCACCTGGGAGGGGCAGAGGCATAGCAGGGGGCAGGCGGAGGGGGAATGGGCATTGCAAGGGGGGCAGGAGGGTGGAAGCCAGGAGCAGTGGCATCAGGCTGGTGTGCCAACGTGCGCAACATGACAGCACATATGTTGTCACGCTGCTGCATCAACCAGTCCCATGCATGGTTCCGCCACTCCACGTCAGGGAACTGATGGGCAGGATCCCCTGGAATGCTAACATAAGGTAAAACGGAACCAGGAAAACTGGCAGTATTTTAAAGAAGCCTTATTGAAGGCGCAGGAGCAAACCATCCAAATGTGCAGCAAGACAATCAAACATGGTAGGCAACCTGCTTGGCTTAACAGTGAAATTTTTGGTGAGCTTATACACCAAAAGGAAACTTACAAGAAGTGGAATCTTGGACAGATGACTAGGGAAGAGTATAGATATATTGCTCAAGCATGCAGGGGTGTAATCAGGAAGGCCAAAGCACAACTGGAATTGCAGCTAGCAAGGGATGTGAAAGGTAAAAAGAAAAGTTTCTACAGACATGTTAGCAATAAAAAGGTGGTCAGGGAAGGTGTGGAACCCTTTTCAAATGAGGGAAGGTAACCTAGTTACAGATGATGCGGGAAAAGCTGATTCAGGCAGCTCTTGTACATTCCAAAGGGAGAGAAGCAGCAGTGGGACCAGTGCAAGTGGGACTGTTTCAATCATTGTTCGCGCCATTTCCCTGCTACCCCCTGCCTCCCCGGAGACAGTGTTGGGGGCAGGGGCGGCCCTAGACTAGCTGCCAGCAACTGGCGCCCTAGGCGAACCATGCAATCGGCGCCCCCCCCAATCCCAAGGGCAGATATCGACTGAGGGTTTTGGTTCTGTGCTGGGGAGAGGGGGCTGGGGATGGAGTTCTGTGGCTGGGGGCCGAGGGGCTGGGGATGGAGTTCTATTGGCTGGGGGCCGAGGGGCCAGGGATGGAGTTCTGTGGCTGGGGGCCAGGAGGTTGGGGGCTGGTAGCCAGGGGTTGGGGATGGAGTTGGGGTTCTAGGGCTGGGAGGCCAGGGGCTGGGGATGGAGT
The DNA here is from genome assembly GCA_019425775.1 of Rafetus swinhoei. NCBI lineage: Eukaryota > Metazoa > Chordata > Testudines > Trionychidae > Rafetus > Rafetus swinhoei. Next base: position 43,182,621 of record CM033437.1, on the reverse strand, counting down.
TCTGGGGCTGGGGCCGAGGGGCTGGAGTTCTGTGGCTGAGGGGTTGGGGGCTGGGGATGGAGTTGGAGTTCTGTGGCTGGGAGTTCTGTGGCTGGGGCTGTGGCTGGGGACAGGGGCTGGGGATGGAGTTGGAGTTCTGGGGCTGGGGCTGGGGCTGGAGTTCTGGGGCTGGTGGCCAGGGGTTGGGGATGGAGTTGGAGTTCTGGGGCTGGGGATGGAGTTGGAGTTCTGGGGCTGGGGGCCGGGGCCAGGGGCTGGGGATGGAATTCTGTGGCTGGTGACCGAGGGGTTGGGGATGGAGTTCTGGGGCTGGGGGCCAGGGGCTGAGGATGGAGTTCGGGGGCTGGGGGCCGGGGAGAGGGAACAGGGTGCCAGTCGGGGGAGAGATTCCCCTGCACCCGCCTCCTCCCAAGATCACACCCCCAGAGACAAGCCGGCATGCGCCTCTCCCGGGGCGACCCCCTCTCCTGCGGAGCAGGAACCCCAGCGTTCCTCCTCCCCGGGGCCTGACCCCCCCCACGGCAGAGAGAAACCCCCGCGTTCCTCCTCCCAGGGCCGACTGCGGCACAAGAAACCCCCGCTGCCTCTCTCAGGACTTACCCCCCTCCTGGCCGCAGGGAAGCCGTGCTCCAGGTAAGGCACCGGAAAGGGAATGGGAAATGGAAGGGGCAGGGTTTGGAATTTGGCGCCCCATGCAACTTGGCGCCCTAGTTGGCTGCCTAGTTTGCCTATAGGCACGGGCCGCCCCTGGTTGGGGGGAAGAACCAGCTTTTAAGCTGGCTCCCCCCAGCACCGGCTCGTGTGCCCCCCCTTGCTGCCTCTTTCTGATAGAAGCAGCAAGGGGTGGGGGGAGTGACTAGTCAAGTTCCTACTCGACTACCGGATAAGCATTTGCTTATTGGGTAGTCGACTAGTTGCTTATGTCCCTAGTCCTAATGTGGCTGGTGATGCCTACTAAAGAAAAAGACTTCAGACCTTACAGTCCCCTCCTTAATGTCACCTTTACTAAAGCCATCATTACTATTCCAGGAGCCCAATATTCAGACCTGCGGAACTTGGGCTTGCCTCCTGGGTATAGTTAACAAGGGACTTATTTGACTTTGTATGCCAGCTTCATGTATTCTCCCAACAATTCTCTTCATCCAGCAAGCCAAAGCTATTATGCTTCCTAATAAAGGCAATTGCATTCCAATAATCACCACAATGAGGTGAACCACTATATTTAGCATGCCAGTTGCAAAAGACCAGTATCCTAATAGTGTTTTCCAGTATCTGCAACAGTTTTTAGTGCATGAGTGATTTCTGTATTATGTATTTCATAGGTATTTGTTCTCCTGTCTGTACAATACACTGTAAATGTGAATGGAAAATGGCATGAATCAACACATTTTCTTATCATTGTCATATTCATGCCTAAGGTTATAGGCATTACATTGTGATAACTGTGGTTTAAGCTTCAAGTAGTTTACATTCTGTAAAGATACATAGAATTCAAAATCACAACTTTTCATCTTTGTAATATTACAAAACCATTTTAACTAAATAAGTCATAACATACAATTATATTCCCCCTCTGGTAATTCCACTTTGTGCTTAAAAGTCTTATGTTTGGGTAAGTCTAGACTGGTGGGTTTTTCCAGGGAACATGATTGCTCTTCTGCTTTTTTTTGCAGAAGAGCAAACGTGCTCTTTTGAGGAGCCCTGTATACCTCATTCTAAGAGCTCCTCCGCAAGAGGACGGGGCTGAATGGCGGAAAAGCCTCTTCCGGAAAAGCAATCGGAAAAAGCTATGCAAATTGAGGAGCATAATTTGCGTAGCTTTTTCCGAAAAACGGCGATAGTGTAGGCCTAGCCTTTATCCTACCAACAGATAAACCATGTGACCTATGAATATTTTGCCTTTAAATGTGTCTCCACCACTTATAGATATTTCCTGTTAACAAGTTGGCGTTCTTTGACCTCTGCCCTTCTGCGCAACATTTGTTTCTGTATGTACAGTTGAAGTTTCCATTAATTCTTTTCTGCCTAATGTAGTTTCCCCTCTTAAAAATATAATTCACAACACTAGCAACAATACAAAATATAATCTTTGTTGTGATAGTAGATCTATGGTATGCTGGCGGCTCTTGAGCTTTAGCAGCTTCTCCTGAAGTTCTGAAAGACAAAAAGAATATGTTTCTACCCCAATAAGGGGGCGGTGGATTATTGTTTAAAATACCCCTTCCTTTTACAAATCTCCTTTCTAATTGTGGACAAGAGAAATTATCTTCTTACTTTGTGTGCTTGTTCTATAGGCAAGCCAGGTTTTAATGGCTTCTACTTTTAAGAATTTAGGCTGCATTTTCCCACTGTTCAGTCATGACATTCATAAGATGGTGTACCTTAGTTTCTCTTTTTAATGACGCAGACCAGGTTTGTAATCTTTTCTATGCTGTGCCAACTTTTAAATTTAGTCACAGGTAATGGCTGAGAAGAATTATTACCGTAAGGCTTTTTAATACAAGGTGTATTTACAGTTACCATTTCTAGCATGCTTAAAAGCTTTTCCCAAAATTCATAGACAAGTTGGACCTCCCTGGTTCAGCACCCTTGGGACCTGAGCTGACCCATACTAGGGAGTTTGCCCGACCAGGGGAGGTCAATGCTCCACTGCTGGCTGCCCCACTTCCGGCTCCTCTTCCTATGGCTCTCAAGGCTGGGGTTTCCCACCCTGCCACTGCCTTGCTAATGTTGGCCCAGCTGAGGCTCCCTGCCCACTGCCACCAGAGGTTCCCCAGCCAAGGCCACCTGGCCGCCACCAGCCCCATTCAGCCACTACTGGCCCTGGTTCCTCTGGGGTTCCCTGTCCCCGAGGCCCGGTTTTGCTGCCCCTTGGAGGTTCCCGGCCAGGGCCACCCGGCTGCCGCTAAACTCGCTGCCGCTGGGGGGTTCCCAGTCAGGGCCGCCAGGTTGACCCCACTGCCACCGGGGATTCCTTTGCTGGGGCTGGGACTCCCAGCTGCTGCCTGGCCCCACCACTGGAGTTCCCTGGCTGAGGCTCCCAGGTCACTGCCTGGCCCTGCTGCCACCAGGGAGTTCTCAGGGTTCTCCAGCCAGGGCCACCTCCGGCCACCTGACCCCACTAACGCTGTCTGGCCCAGCTGACATCGGAGTTTCCCTTCCCAGTCACTGATGGCCCAGCAGGGACTCCGTAGACCTGCTCTCCCGGGGTTTTTTGGTATAGCCAGACCAGAAAGTCCCAGTTTTGGGAGGCTGTAGTGAGCAGGGGTGGCCACTCACTGACCCCGAAGGGGAGGAACCCCTCTCTGAGCCCATTTGCGTCGAACCATGTCCTGCCCCTTTAACTCCCTGGAAGCCAAAGGGCGGGGCAGGGAGGATAAAAGCTTAACCCAGGAGCTCAGTAGGGCCCCAGCTGTTGAAGGAAACAGGGGCCTGCCCTGAGCTCCCAAGTCAAGGGCCCTGAGGACCTTGCAGAGGCTGAGGACTGGCCTGGACTGCTGGGCCCCTCCTCCAAAGAGGAGATCTTCTACCCCCTGCCCAAAGGTCCAAACCACCATGAGCTGGAGAACCAGCAGCCAGTGTGGAGCCAGGTAGCTGCTGAGGGGGACTTAGGCAGTGGCCCAGGGGAAGCTGATGATTGTCAGGCTGATCTCATAACATTCTAGAGCAGAGGTGGGCAATAATTTTTTGCTGGGGGCCACTTTGAAAATTTTTGAAGTGGCCCTGGGCTGCACAGGAACAGGGGGGCATTAAGCAGAAGGGGTGGAGCATTGAGTGAAAGGGGTGAGGCCAAGATATTTCCAGGTTCCCCATGCCCAGAAAATGATTGGTCTGGGGGGGAAGGAGTGCCTTTGCCCCCACCTCATGTTTCCCCAAGGTGACCATGCCCCTGGCATGGGAGGTGACTTCCCTTGCTACCCTGCCCCTAGGCCAATTAGGGCCTGGGGGGTTGGGGAGTGTGCAAAACCTCCTCTGCTTCTGCCCCTTCCTCCCCCCCGTGAGCAGCGTGTGGCACTTAAAGCACCACATGCTCTGGCAGGGCGGAAGGATGCTTTGCACGCTCCCCTGCCCCCAATCAAGGCCTGGAACTAGGGGAGCACATGAAGCCTCCTCCTGCCCTGCCAGGAGCATGCAGTGCCATGCGCTGCTTGCAGGGCAGGGGCAGACGGAGTAGGGTGGGCACATGTCCCCCTGCCACCCTTCATACTGGGTGGCAGTTCCCCTCCACGCTTGTGCCTAGGGATCTGAGTTTGTTTGCTGCCCTGCCCTGAACTAGGGCCAGGGTCTTACTAACTGTGGGACTGTGTTTGCTTTACTGCCCTGCCCTGCCCTAGGGCCTGGGGACTGTCATTGACTGCCCTGCCCTCAGGCCCTGTGGTGTGAAAGAGTTATGCTTAAAAGAAGCACATGGGACCTTTTTCAGGGGGATAAGTCAACATGCCACACTTATTGATAATTTAACAAAGTAGCATATGCATTCACACATATTGCAGGCCCTGGTTCTCGTGGGGGACTTTAATCACCCTGACATCTGTTGGGAAACCAATACGGCAGTACACAGGCAATCCAGGAAGTTTTTGGAGAATGTTGGGGATAACTTCGCAAGTGCTGAAGGATCCGACCAGGGGCCGTGCGCAGCTTGACCTTCTGCTCACAAACAGGGAGGAACTAACGGGAAGTGGAGGTGGGTGACAACCTGGGAAGCAGTGATCATGAGATGGTAGATTTCAGGATCCTGACCAAAGGAAGAAAAGAGAGTAGTAAAATACACACCTTGGACTTCAAAAAGCAGATTTTCACTCCCTCAGAGATCTGGTGGACAGAATCCCCTGGGATGCTAACATGAAGGGGAGAGGAGTCCAGGACAGCTGGCAGTATTTTAAAGAAGCCTTATTGAAGGCACAGAAAGAAATCATCCCGACACGTAGCAAGAGAGGCAAACATGGTAGGAGACCGGATTGGCTTACGGGGGAAATCCTTGGTGAACTTAAGCACAAAAAGGAAGCTTACAAAAAGTGGAAACTTGGACAAATGACCAGGGAGGAGTTTAAATGTATAGCTCGAGAATGCCGGGGGGTTATCAGGAAGGCGAAAGCGCAAATGGAATTGTGACTAGCTAAGGATGTGAAGGATAACAAGAAAGGTTTCTACAGGCATGTTAACAAGAAGAAGGTGATCAGAGAGGGTGTGCGGCCCCTGCTGGATGAAGGAGGTAACCTAGTGACAGATGATGTGGGAAAGCTGAAGTACTCAATGCCTTTGCCTCTGTCTTCACGGACAAGGTGGGCTCCCGGACTAATGTGCTAAGTGACGCAAGATGGGATGAAGATGGACAGCCCGTGGTGGGTAAAGAACAGGTTAGGAACTATTTAGAAAAGCTAAATGTACACAAATCCATGGGTCCGGACTTAATGCATCCGAGGGTACTGAGGAGTTGGCAAGTGTCATTGAGGAGCCTTTGGCCATTATCTTTGAAAAGTCGTGGAGATCGAGAAATCCCGGATGATTGGAAAAGGCAAATGTAGTGCCCATCTTCAAAAAGGGAAGAAGGACGATCCAGGGAACTATAGGCTGGTCAGTCTTACCTCGGTTCCTGGAAAAATCATGGAAGGGATCCTTAAGGAATCCATTTTGAGGCATTTGGAAGAGAGGAAAGTGATTAGGAATAGTCAGCATGGATTCACAAAGGGCAAGTCGTGCCTGACCAATCTGATTAGCTTCTATGATGAGGTAACTGGCTCTGTGGACGTGGAAAGTCAGTGGATGTGATATACCTTGACTTTAGCAAGGCTTTTGATACGGTTCTCCACAATATTCTTGCCAGCAAGTTAAGGGAATGTGGATTGGATAAATGGACGGTAAGATGGATAGAAAGATGGCTAGAAGGCCGGCCCAGCGGTAGTGATCAATGGCTCGATGTCAGGATGGCGGTCGGTTTCTAGCGGAGTGCCCCAAGGTTCAGTTCTAGGACCGGTTTTGTTCAATATCTTTATTAATGACCTGGATGAGGGGATGGATTGCACCCTCAGCAAGTTTGTGGATGACACTAAGCTAGGGGGAGAGGTAGATACGCTTGAGGGCAGAGATAGGGTCCAGAGTGACTTAGACAAATTGGAGGATTGGGCCACAAGAAATCTGATGAAGTTCAACAAGGACAAGTGCAGAGTCCTGCACTTGGGATGGAAGAATCCCAAGCATAGTTACAAGCTGGGACCAACCAGTTAAGTAGTAGTTCTTCAGAAAAGGACCTGGGGTTACAGTGGATGAGAAGCTGGATATGAGTCAACAGTGTGCCCTTGTAGCCAAGAAGGCTAATGGCATATTAGGGTGCATTAGGAGGAGTATTGCCAGCAGATCTAGAGAAGTGATTATTCCCTTTATTCGGCTTTGGTGAGGCCACATCTGGAGTATTGTGTCCAGTTCTGGGCCCCCCACTACAAAAAGGATGTGGACGCATTGGAGAGGGTCCAGCGGAGGGCAACCAAAATGATTAGGGGGCTGGAGCATATGACCTACGAGGAGAGGCTGAGGGAGTTGGGTCTGTTTAGTCTGCAGAAGCGAAGAGTGAGGGGGGATTTGATAGCAGCCTTCAACTTCCTGCAGGAGTTCCAAAGAGGATGGAGAGAGGCTGTTCTTAGTAGTGACAGATGGCAGAACAAGGAGCAATGGTCTCAAGTTGTGGTGGGAGAGGTCCAGGTTGGATATTAGGAAAAACTATTTCACTAGGAGGGTAGTGAAGCACTGGAATGGGTTGCCTAGGAGGTAGTGGAGTCTCCATCCCTGGAGGTGTTTAAGTCTCGGCTTGACCAAGCCCTGGCTGGGTTGATTTAGTTGGGATTGGTCCTGCCTAGAGCAGGGGGCTGGACTTGATGACCTTCTGAGGTCTCTTCCAGCTCTATGATTCTATGATATGCACAGAGTCCCATGCACCCTGCTGATGGAATAGTTACCAGTCTGTTGCTTGGCCCAACCTATTGGCCAAATAGGTTGGGTGAGAGGAAGGAGCTGGGTTCTTGTCAGTCTGGACTGATGCTCCACAGTCTTAGCAGGATGGAACCTGAAGAACCATACACGACACCCTACAGGATTTTCCTTCCAAGCGAATCTATGCATTTTGCCTTGTCAAGCCTTAATCAGTCATTCAGCATCATAATCAGTCTTTCTGTGACATATGTTAATCTGGAAGCTGTTCTCATAGTCATCTGATATCAGTGTGCTGACAACCCCTCGGGGGTGTTGTCTTTCGGCAAAAGTTATCGGTTCCCTATGAAGGAGTGCTTGCCACTAACTTCAGGGTTCATCAATCTGCCTCGGTTCAGTGTGCGTCTTCAGTGTGCTTTAGCTTAGTTGATAATTATTTGGGTATTCTGAGTCTCCAGCCCCTCCTCTGACCATTTGGGCATGCAGTAGCCCAGGACTAAGTCAGGCAGTTTAGAGGTTCAACCTGTACATTATTACAGGGTTACTTATTAACATTAAATTATCCCAATGTTTAATAACAGTAATTTTAGCATCAATTAAGTGGGTGCTTATAAATATCTTGTTATACCACACCTTTTATTCTGACAATTTGTTTGAGGCCAATGTTTTTAATCTCTTGCAATCTTTGCATAGTCTCTTTAATTTTATTATATCCTTGGAGCCTGGGGGGAATAAATTTGTAAGGGATGGTTTGTAATTTGTTAATTTGTAAGGTTAACCTGTCCCTCAGTATCAGGACTAACTTCTTTTCTACCTCCTCTTCCTGGAAAGTCATAATTTGAGCCTTCTTGCTTACATTAATTTACATGCTGGCCAGGTGTGTCCATTATCTGCAGCCTCTTTGTGCTACCATCTGTGGCCAGTTCTCTCCTTCTATCAGCTAGGAAATTTGCATCAACAGACACATCAATGGTTGTTTGTTTTTCTTTGAGAGTTTGAAAAATAATAGATAATTTTCTAACCCCTTCACACTTTTAATTATGAAGACTGGGAACAATTTTAACCATGGTGTATTTTTTCTCTGACCATTTTTTTTTTTAACTTGGTATACTGTTGGGCTGTCCTTTTTCTACAATGTTCGCAGGGCTCATTTAAAAATATAAAATACAGTTTTACCTAATTTTGTTGTTGTTGATCTGTTTGTTTTTAAAGCATACAACAATTTTTAAAAAAACCCAAACAAACATAACCTATCATGACTCCTCCTTGAGCTCTTAATTAAGTAGCAGGTTTTGTTTACCTTTATTTTACCCTTTCTACAATAGGCGCAGATGTGTCATGGGAAAATGCATATTCCTTCCATAGTTTAATGTCTATAACATTATATAAATCATATCCATTTTTACATGAAGTGTAACTGTTTATTTTGGGCTTACAAAGATTTCATGTATCCTATCAAAGTGATATTCTGATTATTCAGAGCCACATTAAGGCTCAGTGTTCCTAACACTGCTTTTTTGTGCACCTCACCCCTCTTGTTGCTCCAAGGGACATTGTCTTTTTGATTTTTTTTTTATTCTTTTGACAGCTCTTAATCTGTTTTGTTATAAGAAAAAATAGACTTTGTCCCCATTCTGATTCTGGCTGCTACAGCTCTAGTCCTTAATTAAAAACACATTCAACTTTATAAAGAATAGAAGTACCCAAAGGGTTAAATGCTAAATAACACTGCTAAACCACAGGAGCTGCTTGTATCTGGCAAAAGTCTCAGTGTTGCAACTTTGAATGAGAGATTTAAATGGATTTTAGTGGTATTTTTTTTTTTTAAATCAAAACCAGTTCATCTTAACCTACAAAAGAGAGTGTTGAATTATGTTCTGAAAAGCTTACATATTTAAATACATGATATAGTTACACACACAAATTCTCTTTTCTTAACATCCCTTGCAATTCAGTGCATTAATTATTTTTACACATCTATACACGCATTATTTCCCTTTTATTCATTTGGAGGCAGTTAAGTTCCAATGGAAAACCCTTATATTCTTTTAGTGGTTGACGAAATTGTCCATATTCAAATGATTTTAATCAGATTCTCTGACTGTCTGCAGCAAATATTTACAATTGATTATTTACAGACTCTACCTTTGGGAAAGGTCTATTTTCTTTCAGAATGGCTGCAAAAAATTAAAAATCTTCTTCATATAGCACTAACATTCCCACAACTTAACTATTTAAATCCTTTCAGTCTCTGTGGTGTTAACTTCTCACTCTTTCCTAAGTCTCTTTCTCACAAAAGCCCAAATACCAACATTCTAATATCATCCCTAGGGAATCTGGGTCCCTAGGGTTTTCCTAAGTATTCCTCCCAATATGCCCCTCTGGGCTTCCATCATGTGTTTTTTAATCTCTGTTGCTGGCAGACTGTATTTCACTTGTCTGAGCCAAGTTCTGTTTTCCTTGCAGAACTGTCCCACTACTAATTTAGCAAGGAGAGTGGGGGCTGAGGTAGACCACACCTCTCCCTTTTCTTCGTTCCTGGTCTCTCTTGTTGTTCTGGAATGGTCATTCTGCCAGCTAGGTAGCAATCTTTTCTGACACACAGGTAATCTTATCAGTTCAGTCCAAACGACCTTAGGCTGCCCATATTCTTCACCTAATTTGTTACCCACGTACCCTGGGGCAGGGGTCAGTAACCTATGGCTCACTAGGGAGCCAGACATGGCTCTTCTGGAGCCCAACTCAGCGCCCCCAACTCCCTCTGCAGCAGGGAGCCAGTGCTGGTGCTACAACCTTACAGCCCTCAGCTAGACTGGAACGCCAGTGCCTGCTTCCTCTCGGGAGGAGGTGGGGGCGGGTGGAGAAAGCTCCAAGCCTCCCTGCTGGATCTGGTGTGTGGGGAACAAAGTGTCTGTGCGCTGCCCTTTTCCTTCCCTGGGGTGTGGGGAACTGGGAACCAAAAATGGTTCCATGCATGCTGCCATTTTCTTTCCCCCAGGGCATACTTCCCTTGCAAATCCTGCCTGGGGCATGGGACCAGCCAGAGATGTGTTACGTCTGGCACGAAAGCAAGTAGTGGCCCCCCAACCCTCATGCTCAGAACCCACACACCCCCACCAGGCACCTGGCCCCCCTTGCCTGCTCCTGACCCCTGGCCAGAAACCCTGCCCTGACAGCCTGCCCCCAGCCCACTCCTGCCTTCTCTCCCCGGCCAGACACCCTACTCCCAGCTTGCTCCTGCATCCTACCTCCCACACAGGCCTTACACCCTCACCCCCTCCTCCATCCCACCTCCCATACAGATCTTGCACCCCATCCTTTTCCCATTCACTGACAGCTCTGTCCCGCACACTTAACCCCTCATTGTTGGTCCCACCACAGAGCCTAGAAGGTACCACAAATTCCACTAATCCTTGAACCCCAGAAGAATAAATCTAGCCTGAAGCCATGAACCTCAGTCCTCCCTGCCACATCCTGGGACGGGAGCACCAGGGGAGTGAGGTGTTTCAGTTGGGGGCCACATCAGTGATGGTTGCAGGATTTTGAGGGGTTTTTTTGCTTCTCACTTCTGTGGCCCCTGCCTGATTTTTTTTTTCTGTGGATCAGTGCCCCCCCCCCCAAAAAAAAAGTTCCCTCACTGCTCCTGCCATAAAGACAATGTTGAAACCTTGTGTTGGACATACTATTTTACTTTATTTAAAAATGAAGCCTGGCCAACAAGCCCCCAACTGGGGCCCAGCCCCCATCTGGCTGCAGCGTCAAAGAACTCCTGCACCCCCCCCACCAATCCTGAGTCTATCATACACCTGAACCACCTGCCCCGAACCCATCATACTCCTATTAGGGTTGTCAGGTGTCCGGTTTTCTATTGGACAGTCCGGTATTTGCACCCTCTGTCCGGTAGAAAAATTCAGAAAATACCGGACATGTGCAATGTTCGGTATTTTCTGAATTCCGGGCTGGGTGCTGGACAGAAGCCTGGCAGGGCGGGGGAGCGACTGGGAGGCGGGGCCGCAATTGGCGCTGGGAGCCCTATGGTCGCACGCAAAAGCCGGGGGGGGGGGGCGGGACTCCCAGTCACTCCCCCCACCTGGCTTCTGCTCGCAACTAGAGGGAGTGCCTGCCGGGGGTGCGGCCCAAAGGACTCCGGCTGTGGCCAGTGGCTGCACCCCGCCTCCCCCCCAGCTCTGTTTCCCGCCTCCCTTCCTCCGGGCCCCCCCTTCCTCCCGTCCAGCCCTGCGGCCCCGACCCTCCCCACCAGCTCTGCTTCCCGCCCCTGACCCCTCCCGGCCAGTTCTCCCCCACCCATGATCAAGTGTGTCCGGTTTTTTGGTGGGGTCTACCTGGCAACCCTAACTCCCATATCCACAGGCTCCTGCACCCCCCCAACACCAACCACCATACACCTGAACCCCCTGCCCTGAGCCCCACATATACCCCAATCCAGTCTCCTGCACCCCCATGTCCCCTGCCATGACTTGACAGAAGACAGCCTGAATGTGTGCATGAAGCTTGATTTGACCAGTTATGATGTAAACTTCAAAGAAATGTGTGAAAAGATGCAGCAGCAGAAGTCCCATTAAATAAAGTCTGAGAGACAATGTTTCATTTATGCTATTATTAATCATTGGCAATTATCAATAACATTAAATTGTATATTTTCAGTAATGCAAATGGGCATTCTTATTGACCTCTTTGTTGACCACTTGTTCTGAATTTTGATGTAGTTTGGCTCTTTGGTTTCAAAAAGGTTGCTGACCCCAGACCTAGGGCACCCCACTTTTACCTTTCTGTGACTCTAGCATAATCCAGTTAATTTAGGTGCTCCATCTTTCATAGTTCATCAGGCTCCAAGCACCAACCCTTACTCAGTTCCTGGAGTAACCCTGTTCAATTTAAGTATCAACCCATATCCAATTCCTAGGGCTCAGTGTAATCTTCTGCATACCTGTGAGGTCTTTTACCAGTGAAAGAGCCTTATACACCACTTCCAATAAAGCAGATGAATTTTTACTGGTGGCCAGTCAAGATTAGATCATCTTGGGACTCCAGTTTCTGCACAGTATAGTTGGCAGGATGTTTGTCAGGCAGCTCTGATTTTGGGCTGTGTCCTGGAGTTAGGTTCCAGAGGCTACGTCTAGACTGCAGGCTTCTTTTGGAAGAAGCTTTTCTGGAAGAGATCTTCTGAAAAAATTTCTTCTGAAAAAGCATCCACACTGCCAAAGCGCATTGAAAAAGCGATCTGCTTTTTCAACAGTGTCCACACTGAATGGACGCTATCTGTTGAAAAAGCAGATCACTTTTTGGATGCGCTTTGGCAGTGTGGACGCTATTTCTCATGTAAGCTGTGATTACTATGGGCGGAGTCGCCACCAGGGCACCTGTGCTTTTTCCTCTTCTATTGAAAGAACTCACTCTTCCCTGTCCACACACGCCATTTTCTGAAAGAGCTCTTTCGAAAAAGGTGTTCTTCCTCATAGAAAGGTTTACCAATGTTGGAAAACCCCCTCTGTTCTTTTGATTTTTTTTCAAAATAATGTGATTGCAGTGTGGACATAAGTGAGGTTTTTCTGGGGAAAAACAGCTGTTTTCTGAAAAACTCTAATGTAGGCATACCCAGACAGATTCCTTTTGGACTCCAGTTTATATGGTTAAATTTGACTCCTGCTTAGTTATACTTTAACCAATAACTTTAAAATTAAGTACTTCAGTATAGTATCTTTCTTTCAATCCTAGTCCATTATGAAACAATTCTTTAACCAATCATACTCCATCACTACTTGATTTAAATCTTGCAAAATTAGTTATGCAACCAACAAACAATTAAAGAATCAGACCATACAGGTAAATAGTAGAGACGTGGGACAGTACAGGCAAAACAGTAGCAGTATAGATTACACAATCACTACTGTTGGTAAATGATTCTTTGCCAGACAGAATGCTATCAAACAAAATTTTCTTTAACGATCTTAAGGTCTATTTCTTTATCTGGGTACTATTTGAACAGGAGAACCTTGTGAATAGCCATCTAACCACCACCATCCCTGCATTTCTGTTGTCTTCTGGAATTTTTTAAAAGTAATCCTTTTTTTTTTCTCCTTGTAGAAAATAGAAACCCAGGTGAAGGGCCTATTAATTTAAATATTTTACAATCCCTTTAACATTTTAATAGAATACTTCAATTCAGTGTGTCTTAAACTGTGTTCCGCGGCACACTGGTGTACCGCAAGGAAGTTGGAGGTGTGTCATGGAGAACAGACTTCAAAATGGCTGCCCTTAAAGGGGCAGGGGCCTTTTTTTGTGTGGGTTGTTTTTTTTTCTTCTCAACTTCCCCCGACCTTCCCCCCCCTCACACTTTTTTTTGGCTCAACAAAAAATCCTTGGTGTTCCTCATTTAAAAAAATTGTTTGGTGTTCCTCGGTCTTAAAAAGTTTAAGAAACACTGCTTTAGTTTTAGAGCATGAAATTGCTAATGGTATTTTAACACTGGTATTGCAATAGTTTTTCCCTGACCAATTCCTTCAAATATTAGGCAGATTAATAGATCTCAGTGTATAAATGGAGTCATGTGGATAAATATTCCCAGGATGAATAGCTAGGACTCTCCCATCTTGCAAATATTCAAGCATATGTGTAACTTTATTGACTGAGAAGCATATGTGTAACTTTATTGACTGAGAAGCAGTCTTGGGGCCTAAACTTAACCCAGTAAACATTCCCATACTAGCCAAAAGCATACATCTAGGGTAATGGGATAAAATGTGGAATTTTACACAACCATATTTGATATGAAAAAATTAGGAAACTGTACAAAAAGTGTAACTTTTTACAAAAGCTGTTAATTCCATAATGCCTTATCCAATTTTCCTCATTCTAGACTCTGATCATGCCAGGAAAATGTCATATAAATATATTTAGTTTTAGCAAAATAAGGTCCCAATTCTGCAATTCTCCCTGCACGGACCAACCCTTATACTTGTACAGGGCCTACTTAAAATCAATGGGACTCTGTGGGGGCACAAGGGTCTATACTAGCTGCTATGATTGGGCAAGAGTCCTCAATCTATTTTATACTGGAGAGCTATCTTGGTTTTAAACTGTGGAAAGACGAATGTGTTTCCAATTATCTTTATCATTCATTATCACTCAGTAGCTTCTGTTAATAGGTTATAAAGATAAAGTTAAAACTATCTTTAACTGTGTAACTAGACAAACACATCTGAAAGCTTTTTGTAAAGAAAACCAACATGCGGTAACCACAGCCCTTCAGTAGTTTCACTTCTACTGTTAGGAAGAATGCACTTTGATTACACTTCTAATACTTTATTGACTGTAGATATATGAATGTGATTTTACAGCCCGGGGAAGTCACCCATGTTTACAAGGTAGATAAAACTGTTTTATATAACTTGTTTATCTTTCATTGAGGGGTAGTACAGCTATAAGCATAATTTATGTAATCAGACAGGATGTAAAGTATAATATAAAATGACAAACTAATGTATCCTTTTGAAAGGAACCTACCACCATTGTCCATTAATCCTCCTAATAACCAACTGCAACTAATTCAATATTAGGGGCTGGCTCAGTGGGCTATATAGAAGCAGTATTTGATGCAGTAGCCTGCCTCTAACACAGCCAACCAAAATGAACATACTACACGTTTATGCTGTCCAGTTCAAAGGCCTTGCCTCCAAAACCCAATCATATTTGTTGTATGCAGCAAGTAAACTTGTCAACTGATGGAGCACTATTGGGGTGACTAAAGATAAGGAGGCTTAGTGAAAGGTCAATGATTTTGGACCATGCTTTTGCAAAAGTCTAGCATTACCCTAAATATTAGTGTAGAAATCACATCAAATACTGGAGAAACTGACCACCTTCATTCTTTCACTGTAATGAACTGGCTCCAAACCCCCCCCCCCAACAAACAAACCCCCAAAACACCAAACCCAAGGGAGCTGGGGAGAGAACAAGAGGGAGACTTCAACCTTCTAGAAATAATTTAATATACTTTTTATAGTGTGAGGCATAAGTGCCTACTCTGGATCTCTGGGGCTGGAACACTCATAGGCTACGTCTATATTGGCAAGATTTTGCGCAAATACTCTTTAACGTAAGAGTTTTTGCGTTAGAGTATTTGAGTAAGAGAGCGTCTACACTGGCATGTGCCTTTGCGCAAGAGATGTGCTTTTGCGCAAAAGCATCCGTGCCAGTGTAGATGTTTCTTCTGCAAGAAAGCTCTGATGGCCATTTTAGCCATCGGGCTTTCTTGTGCAAGAAATTAACATTGCCTGTCTACACTGGCCTCTTGCGTAAGAACAGTTGCGCAAGAGGGCTTATCCCTGAGCGGGAGTGTCAGAGTATTTGCGCAAGAAGCACTGATTTTATACATTAGAACGTCAGTGTTCTTGCGCAAGTACTCGCGGCCAGTGTAGACAGCCATAGGGAAAAGTTACTAGATGCAGAGTATCCACTGGCAACCAAGCTAACTGCTTTTTTTTCCCTTGCCCCCAAGTCTCTCACGTGTTGCTGCTGGTCTCACTGACCAACCCCTCCTCTATACTCCCAGCACTTCCAAAGAGCCATGAACAACTGATTTGTGGCATTCAGGAAACTCTGGGGAGAGGGGACAATGGGGATGGGACAGACTTGGATGAGGAGCAGGAAAAAGGTGAGGACGCAGTTTGGGGGAAGGGGTGGAGTGGAGCACTGTGGGGACAGAAGGAGGCAGAGTAGGGGTGGGGGCTTGGCTAAAGGTTGAAGTAGGGGCAAGGCCTGGAGCAGGTTGGGGGCTGAGCACTCCCTCAGCTAGAGGGAAAGTAGGCACCTATTGTGTGAGGGGTTCTCATTATATGGCAGAGTACCAGAGAAATATCTATGTGAAATATGGAATCTAAAATGCCCATTAAAACTTTATGCACTAAACCCCTTTACCAGCTGGACTCTCCAACACTATTCTATCAGGGTATGTCTATACTTGCACCCTCTTTCGAGAGAGGGATGCAAATGAAGCCATGATTTAAATATTCTGTGCTTAAATTTGCATATTCACGTTATGGTGCTATTTCAAAATAGCAGACACTGTTAAGTTGCGGTTATTTTGAGAGAAAACTCTTCTCTAGAAATAACCCTTATTCCTCATACAATGAGGTTTACCACTTATTTTGAGAGAAGGGTTTTCTCTCGAAATAACCGCGTCTTAACAGCGTCTGTTATTTCGAAATAGCGCTATTTTGAAATACAGCCGGTCCCCAAGCTACGAACGGGTTATGGACCAAACACTTGGCCATCTCAAAATGTTCGTAAGTCGGACCCCATTGAGTTACATTGCGACCGCGCTGTTCGTAAGCGCAGGTCGCGTTCATAACTCGGGGACCGCCTTTACAACCGCTTAATGGGAGATTTGGTCGTAAATGTGAATGGTTGTAAATCGACCGTTTGTAACGCAGGGACCGGCTGTAGCACCATAATTCAAATATGCAAATGAAGCATGGGATATTTAAATCCCAGCTTCATTTGCAATTTCGAATGTCTTCATTTGCATCCCTCTCTTGAAAGAGGATGCAAGTGTAGACATACCCTCACAGAAGCTGGATGGAAGAGATCAACTGAACTATCTAATGCAGTGGTTCTCAACCAGACATGCATGCACCATGGGGATAAACAGAGGTCTTTCAGGGAGTACAACAATTCAACTAGATATTCAGCTAGTTGTACAACCAGCTACATAAAGCTCTAGCGAAGTTAGGAGAAACCAAAATTTCGTACAGACCATGCCTATTTATATTGCTCTAGCCTATAAACTCTACATTGAAATGTAAGTACAATATTTATATTCCAGTTGATTTGTTTTATAAATAAGAAGGTTAGTAATTTTTCAGAGTGCGCTGTGGTATTCTTGTATTTTTATGTTTGATTTTGTAAGCAAGTATTTGAGTGGTAATTTGGGGGCAGTGCTTTTTTTTTTTTTTTGTAAGAAAAAAGGTGCCGGTACTCCCGAGGAGAATGCCATTCATTTCCGGTATGCTGGGAAAATAAGTGCCAGTACACCGTACCAGGGCGTATTGTCACAAAAAGCACTGCTTTGAGGTATGCAAAACAAATCGAACTCCTGAAAGGGTAAAGTAGTCTGGAAAGACTAAAAGTCACTGATCTAATGCATACTCCTTCCAGCATACATAAATGTTCTTTATATAATAGCTGTTTTGTCGAGAATAACTTTAAATGATGCGGCTTCCGTAATTTCCCAAGGAGATTATTCCACATGATTTCACTGTCAAGAAGCAGCTTGTTGCTGCTGCAGCTTTTGTTGTTTGTTTGTATTTTGGTGTGTGGGGTTTTTTTTTTGAAAGCTGACTTTTTTTCTTACTACTCTTTTTGAAGCAGCAGTTAATTAGAAATTCCTCTGTTCTTCCTCAATCATTCATTGTTTATCAGACAGAGGTCAAGGTATATTAATAGCCGCTGTATGACTCAGAGTTGCTAACTCAAGTGGATCCCTTCATACTTGTGTCCCTGGCTAAACTGTCACTGTATGAGAGAGCACATTTCCTATCAAACAACCAGAATAAAACTGCAAAACACAAACAGCTGAGTCTCCCTCAGTATTTTCATTCCCGTTTTTCTCCAGAAGCATTCTCTCTTTGTTGCTACTCCCTCCTATCACTGTCAAAGGAGGAACTGAAGAAGAATATTCAACCTGAGGAAAGTCTGAGTCTCTTGTCCATACCTCATGAGTGATAGAAAAGGAGTCAGAGGCTGAACATTCCTTTTCTTCCCACATACTACAAAATCCTAAAATGCATGAAGCAGCATCTTAATTGCTTTCGTGTTCACATATGGCAAGGGAGGGTGTAGGAAGACAGTCAACGTGATCCTGGAAGAGCAGTGTTTTGAACCTCTGTTTGCTTTTTTGAACCTTTCCTTTCTCCAAGACGGCGGGTGTCCTAAAGCAGTGTTTCTCAACCAGTGGTATGAGTACCCTTATGGGTACTCGAGAGAAGTCTGGGGGGGTATGTCAACAACTGAAATTTAGAGAACTGAATTTGTTTTAAGTTTTATAGCGCTTTATTATTTTTGTACTTTTTACACCCATAAATTTAATTGCCTGCCCAGCTACGATTAAGTTGTTTAAACAAATGTGTTGCAATGGTTGAAAAAAATTGTGTCGGAAAACTGTAGGTACTGGGGGTACTTTTTTTTTTTTTTTGAAAAAGGGGTACTTTATAAAAAGTTGAGAAACACTGTCCTAAAGCAATCACTTCCTTTTATGGTGGGCAACACTAACCAGACTAGCCAGGGTTAGTCTCACTGAACCTGCAAGTGCTGGTGGAGGCTGGTGTACTTGGGAGGAAAGGAGATGGAGTGTAGTGTGAGCATCCTCACACTTATTATTGAGTCATCCAAATACATAACCTTCTTTGCCATGGTCCAGGGAAGCTATTTTTAACAGGAGAAATCTGTGGTAATGATTGCATTCCTTCTGAATTCCAAGTACATTATTTATAATTAGCGCTCCATGTCTGTCATGAAAATCACAGATTCTGTTACCTCCATGATTTCTGCAGCTACCATTGTAGCTAACCATAGAGCTCCTCAAGCTCCTGGCTTGGGGAGGGGAGGCAGTCACTTGGGTGGCTCCAGGGACCGCCATATCAGCCATTGCCTGGGGCTATGTCTACACTACACTGATGTATCGGAAAAAGATACACAAATTGCACCCTGCAATTTGCGTACCTTTTTCTGATAGTTTTTTCAGAAGAGTCTCTTCCGAAATTTGGCATGTCTACACTGGGCCAAATTTCAAAAAAGTCTCCTCTCAGAAGAGCCCTTCTTCCTTGTGGGAGGAGGAAGACAGGGCTTCCAAAAGAGCGCATCTGCTCTTTCACAAAAAAAGGCGGAAGAGCAGACACGTTCCCTGAACGCGGTGGTGTTTTTCTGGGATACCGAAAAACACCATAGTGTAGACATAGCCTGTGTGGCCCCAGCCAGTGGTCCCAAAGTCGTTGCCCAGAGCAGCTGCAGTCTGCTTGCCCTGGCAGTGGTCCCTGGGAAGGCCACTGGAGTACAGTCCTCATCCCTCAGGCATGTAGACACTAGAGCAGCTGTGCTCCACTGACTCTGGCAGCAGTCTCACAAGCAGGCAGGCAGCCAGAGTAACCATGATCCCCTGGCCCCAGTAGCAGTTCCCAGGTGGCCAGACAGAGCAGTCATGGTCCACTGGCCCTGGCAGCAGTCCCCAGGTGGGTAGGCAACCAGAGCAGCCATGGTCTGGCCCTGTGCATGTGGGGCTGCTGGCTCCACCCTCCCCCCCCCCCCAGCAGTGGTACTCCAACTACTCCTAAGATTTAATGATGGGTATTTTTTTAGTAAGAGTCATGGACATGTCACAGGCTATGAATTTTTGTTTATTGTCCATGACCTGTCCATGACTTTTACTAAAAATACCTGTGACTAAATCATAGCCTTATAATTCTCTTATTTGTCTGTGCTGGCTGTATAATATGTTTTAACAAATTACTGGCCTGCCAATTGTCCCCTGCTTTAGGAATTGTTAACATTCTAATCTTTCCCAGTGCCCTTTGATCTCAAGTCATCCTTCCAATCTTTAATCATTTGTCTTGGCACAATACTTACTCAGGATAGTAACCTTGCCTTATTTATATAGTATTTTCATTTAGATTACTCTTTTCAGCTATATTTACTTGCATGAGCTTCAGTTTAGTGGCTGGGAAGGAATTATTTTCTGTTTGTTCAACATGAAATGTTTTGAATCACATATTTACAAATCATGGCCCTATTTCATCAAATATTCATGCACAACTTTGATAATGCTACCCAGTTGAATAAAGTACAATTGGGCCTATGCCTTTTAAGATGGTTAGGTATGCAGTGAAGCTACAGCTTCCTATGAAAAACTACTCAGGCATGATTGTTAATGCATAAATATAAGAAAAAAATACTAAAATAAGAATATTACATGTATTCTGTGAAGACCACAATTTTACATTTTTTTCTAGAAGTCAAAAGAATTTGCATTCATGTGTTTGCATGTGGCCAACAAAACAGCTGTGTCCTACAAGACTTTCAGGCCTAACTTTGCACTGAAATGAATAGGAGTATTCACAAAGTGTGAACCACAAACGAATGTGGGCACCTAGATGCCAGATTTAGTATCTGCTAGTTAGCTCCACTATGATGTCAAGGCATGACCCAGCTAATTTAGGTAACCTCACTCCTCCCCATTCCTAGGGCTCTGAGTGAAAACTTACCATATCCTGTTTCTGGAGCTTAGGGACACCCATACTCCCTTCCTATGGCTCAGAGTGTAACCTCCTTAATTTAAGTATCCTGCCTAACTCCATTTCCTAGGGCTCAGTGTGTAATCTTCTGTGGGTTTGTGCCACAGGGTCTTCTACCAGTGAAAAACCTTAAACAGTATTATCCTTAACTCCTATTTTTTAAGAGTTACCAAAACAGAATATACACACTAAGCACACACTGTTCACCACTCCCATAAGGCACACATGTTCCTGGGGGCCAATCAGGATCAGCTCATCTCCAGATACATAGTTCCAGATTCACAGCTGGCAGAACATTGATGCCTGGCAGCTCTGATCTTGGGCTGTGTCCTGGAGTTAATGTCCAGCGAGATTCCTTTTGGACTCCAGTTTATATAGTTAAACTTGACTCCTGCATAGCTCTATCTTAACCAATCATTTTAAATTAATATACTTCAAAATAGGAGTTTTCATCAATCTTAGTCCATTATAAAACAATTCTTTAACCAATTATACCCCACCACTTTAGTTGATTTAAATCGTGCAAAATTAGTTATGCTCAGTGCTTTTTTTGTTAAAAAAAAAAAAAAAAGTGCCGGTACTCCAGGGGAAAAGTTGTGGAGATCTGACTGGAGGTGCTGGTACTGCGTCTGGAAGTGCCATTACTGCGTACCAGGCAGCACCATCACAAAAAAAGCACTGGTTATGCTACAGACAAAAACAATTAAAGAATCAGACCATACAGGTAGAAGTGGGTATCGTACAGACAAAACAAAGCATAGATTTCACAAACATAACTGTTGTTAAGAGAGGTGGAATTGGATGTGAGTCTCATTTGCTATGACAGCGGTTCGTGAACCACTGGGTGCCAGGCTATGGCAACTTTGGGGGTATGATGCTCAGTGCCTCCCCTCCCACTGCAGCTCTTGGGAGAGGAGTGCCCTCTCAGCCAACCAGCACCGGGGTCTCCTCCTGGACATGGAAGAGTGGTTTGCTGCATGACGGAAGGGCCGTGCAGAGCCCAGCATGGCAGCCTTAGAGCAGCCACAACCTGGGCAGCATCACTCAGCTAGCAGCGGGAGGCAGTGCAGAGCTAGGTGAGGGGGGCAGGGCTAGTGCTGGGGGGCTCTAAGAGGCAGGGGGCTGGCACTGGGGGAACTCTGGGGGCAATGCTAGTACTGGGGAGCTCTCAGGGGTAGGCAGGGCTCTAAGTCAGGTGGCTGACATGGGGGCACTGGGTGTCCAAGGTGAGGAGCTGGCACTGGGGGTTTCAGGGGGCTGGGTTGTGCCCCAACTCCCAGAGCTGCCATGAACAGTCAGCTACAGCTGTGGCAGCTGCTTACACTGTTGTGGTCACTGGCACTGAAGCTGGCTGTTCACAGCCGCTATGGGGGCCAGGGCTTTTGGTGGGCCAGCAACATGCTATTTGCATTTTAATTATTTGCATAATAAATATGCAAATGAGATGTTACTGGTCTGCCAAAGCTTGTGAATGGGTTTGCTGGGCTGCAGTATAAAAAAGGTTGGGAACCACTGTTCTAGGTAATTTGGCTAAATGGTATAAAATGGGCATCGCTTCTGGCTATTTTGTGTGGAGTAAGACGGATGCCTAACTCATTCCCACAAGTTTCAGAGGGGTAGCTGTTAGACTATGTTATGATGACTACAGCGCCCCCTTTGTCAGCGTCTTTGATTATAATGTTAGAATTGTTTTTGATGCTGTTAAACAAAGACCTTAACTGGATTACCTGCTACATTCCATATCTTAGGGTACGTCTAGACTACATGCCTCTGGCGACAGAGGCATGTAGATTAGGCTACCCGGCATAGGAAAATGGCTGACCGAAGAATGGCTAAATTTAAATGGCTGCCGAAGCTGAGCCGATCATCTGTTTGTCGGCTCAGCGCGGTAGTCTGGACTCTCATGTCGACATCAAAGGCATTTGTCGACCTCCCAGGTATGCCTCCTGGGATGAGGTTTACCTGGGAGGTCGACAAATGCCTTTGATGTCAACCGTGGAGCGTCCAGACTACCGCGCTGAGCCGAC
This sequence comes from Rafetus swinhoei, assembly GCA_019425775.1. NCBI lineage: Eukaryota > Metazoa > Chordata > Testudines > Trionychidae > Rafetus > Rafetus swinhoei. The sequence continues at coordinate 43,160,369 of CM033437.1, read as the reverse complement.
AAACAGCTGATCGACTCAGCTTCGGTAGCCATTTAAATTTAAATGAAGCGGCGATTATTTAAATCGCTGCTTCATTTTCCTATGCCGGGTAGCCTAATCTACATGCCTCTGTCGCCAGAGGCATGTAGTCTAGACATACCCTTAATGACATAAAAAGCCAAACACCAGGGCTATGTCTATACTGCGCTCTTTTGCCTCATTTGCATACTTAATGAGCCGCCATTTTTGCGCATGGGGCTTTTGAGCAAAAAGGAGCTGTCTACACCGCTCCTTTTTGCGCAAAAACCTCCTCTTGCGCAAAAAGGAGCAGTGTAGAAGGCTCCTTTTTGCACAAGCCCCTTGCACAAAATGACAGCTCATTAAGTAGGCAAATGAGGTGCGGCAATATTCACCGCTTCACCTCATTTGCATATTTTCTTGAGCAAGAGTGCACTATAGACATAGCCCAGGTACTTAGAACCCTCTCAATCAGCTTCATTTAGCATGGAAACTCTGACTATTTTTTCCCCATTTTTTCTCCTTTCCTTTCCTTTCCCTCCCCATCCCATTTATCTGGAACCTGGACCCCTTAAACTCATTCATCTGAAGAAGTGGGTTGTACCCACAAAAGTTCATGATACCATCTACATTTTTTGTTAGTCTCTAGGGGTATGTCTAGATTACAGGCTTTTGTCGACAGAAGTTTTGTTGACAGATACTGTCAACAAAGCTTCTGTCGACAAAGAGCGTCTAGACTACATCCAGTTCTGTCGACAAAGCAAGCCGCTTTGTCGACATGACAGTGTAGATGCAAAGGACAGTGTAGATGCAATAACACCTTCTGTCAACAGAACTCTGTCGACAAAAGGCGTTATTCCTCGTAGAATGAGGTTTATAGCTGTCGACAATACTGCTGAGTTCTGTCGACATTATGTCGACAGGTATAGTTTTGTCGACAAAAGTCCACTTTTGTCGACAAAACCCTGTAGTCTAGACACACCCTAAGATGCTGCAGGACTATTTTAAAGTTGTTTTTTTTTTTTTCATTCCTATAAGAAATGCTGTGCCTATTGAAGTGTGGGAGGTGAATTGGCACAAGTCTGCCCATGTTTGAAGCCTCCCCTCCCCCAGCCTAAGCTACTGAACTGGGATTCAAATAATTACAGGGACACAATGGAAAAAATAAGTCAGAGTCACAGGAACATAATCAGGGATATGGAAGGGGACATAGCGCAGAGAACCTTGGACAATGCCTATTGCTCCATAAAGGTTTCTCTAGGGAACCAGTGGACAAAAAATGTTGGAAGTGCCTAAGCTATCCAACTTCAAGTGGTAGGTGCCTGTTCATGAATTGCTAAGCCAAGATCGGACTCCAGGGAGACACCTGACTTTTGCCCCCATGACAGAAGGAGCACTCAGCCCAAACCCCTGTTTGGTGTCTCCCATGGGCTAGCATTTGATGGGTCCCTGCTAGTGTGCTGGCTTTTCTTGATTGCATTCTTTGTCACTCTTCTTTCCATTTCATTGTATAGGGTTTTGTGGATTGCAGTGTTATTCCCACCTACAAGTTATGCCCTGTAACACTCAGCTTTGCAACATAAGACTCTTTGTAGATTCCAACCACAGTGCTTAAAGATGTGAATTTTTGTAAGAACTGGGTCGGAGAGTTAGCAATGCCCAGCCTGTACAACCATTAGGGAACTGTGGCTTCATCCACCCCTCCGTAGGCACAGATTTTCTCATTTCTCTGGAGGTGCTCAACTCCTATTGCACCTTCCCCAAGGCCCAGCCCTTTCTGCCCCCACTCTGCTTTGTTCCATCCCCACCCCCAACATACCCTCCCCTCACGCCACCTCCCAGCATCTCCTGCCCACTATTGAACAGTTGATCCACAGCAAGAGGGAGATGATGTGAGGGAGGGGAAAGAATCACAGTTGTCAACATTCAGGAGAAATAAGCCCCAAAAATTCAGATCAATGCCATTTTAAAACAAACCCCAAATGAACCCTGTCCATTTTTTTTTTTTGCTCTGAAATGCCTGGTGACAAGCGCCAAACAAGCCAATTCTCTTTTTGGGTGGCACTCTCTCCTTCCCCCCTCAAAATAAGCCCCAAACAAGCCATATTTCAAAAGTGGTGTTTGCTGTCTGTGTACAGATTTTTAAAAAAAGTGTCCCTCCCCTCAACCCAACCCCCCAGTACACATCAAACCAACAGATCAAACCTACATGCATCTGACAAAGTAGGTCTTTGCCCACGAAAGCTTATGCTCCAATACATCTGTTAGTCTATAAGGTGCCACAGGACTCCTTGTCGCTTTTATCAAACCAACAGGCAACCCTGCAGAGAGGGCACCTACCAGGCCAGCACCACATGGCTGGCAGAGAGATGTGAGCCAGCAAGCACATTTCCTCTCCAGCCCAAACTTCCCATACCCACAACTACACACCAAATCAACCTCCAACCATATACCTCTCCCTTCCTCCCAAACCTACCTAGTTACAGCTCCTTGGGGAGGGGTGAGGGAAGAGGCACAAAGTTCTACCTAGCAGGAGGACTTCAGGGGTTGTTTGGTGGGTCTGAGTCTGTGAGTAACTCAACCCTTCCCTCCTTCCTCTGCTGGCTCTTGGTTCCCTAAATTCTTCCCAAAGAACTGATTGGCAGGGTCCACTGGCAGGTGGGAGGTGCTAAGGCAGTGATGAACAATAAAGTGGTGGTAATTCACGAGGGGTAGGCCCTGGCAGGCCGCTGCCACTATATTTACCTGCACCTCTGCAGATACTAGTGATCACAGCTCCCACTGGCTGCAGATCACCATTGCTCGCCAATGGCAGTGACAGGAAGTGGCACAGATTGGGATATCACTTCTGCAGCTCCCATTAGCCAGGAACGCCAATCCATGGCCAACGGGAGCTGTGATTGCCTTTACCTGAGAAGGCACAGGTAAATATAGTGGTGAGGGCCTACCAGGGGCTATACCTGGAAGACCAGATCCAGTCTGCTGGCTGGTATTTGCCTACCCCTGTGCTAAGGGGAGGAACTGCTTGGTAGGACCCACCTGTGGGTGCTGAGGACCCACTTTTTCTTCTCCATGGGTTTTCCAGCCTTAGGGCATCCATGGAGTCACTATCTATTCCATCCTAAAGTCCCAGGTTCAGAGGCAACAACCTTCCATGACTGAATCAGCTTCTCCAAAGTAACTCCAAACAGGACTCTGCAGAGCCTCATTCCCTTCAAAGTGTGTGTGTAAGAGTCTGCCTGCACAGAGGCGAATTCAGGATGGGCACATGGATGCCTAAGGTGTTAACCAAAAATAAATAGGAACCTATAAGAAGCTTTCCTGTGACAGAATGTTTCCAAATGGAGCACTCAGAAAGATGTCACTCATGAAGCACGTTTATCATGGTACAACTGTTAGAATGAAAAGGTGGGCAAGGTAAGATCTTTTACTGACTAACTGGTTGGTGGAAGACACAAGCTTTGAAACCAAATCAAAAATGTAAAAAACAACAGAGTCCAGTAGCAGCTTAGTGACTAATAAAAAAATGTAGATAGTACCATGAGCGTTTGTGGGCCCAACGCACTTCTTCAGGTGAATAGAGTTAAGGGGTCCAGGGTACAAATAAATAGCCGAGAAAGGGGGTTGGGAGGGAAAGAAAATGGGGAAAAATATTGTCAGTGTCCATGCTAAATGAGGCTAATAGTGGACACCCCAATTGACAATACTTGCCCCATTTTTTCTCTTCTTTCCCTCCCCATCTCTTCTCTTTCTCTGCTATTTATTTGTACCTAGACCCCTTACCTCCCTTCACCTGAAGTGGGTTGTGCCTAGGGAAGCTCATAATACTTTCTACATTTTTTTGGTAGTCTGTAAGGTGCTGCAGGAGAACTATTCCTTGTGTTTTAAATGTTCAGATACAGACTAACACGACTAGCCCCCTGAAACTTTTAAACTACATCAAGTTCTTCATGGCTCTGTACCTTGAAAGCCAACCCAAGATATTACCTCCCCTGTCCCACCTTGTGTCTCTAATACTCTTGCCCAAACACAGCTCCTGGGAACCACCCAAAAAGCCAGTGTAAGACATGCCACATACAGGGGCGCTGGAAAACTTATGTAGTGGAAGTGCTGAGAGACATTCAACCACACTGTAAACCTTGTATATAATGGAAATCCCTGCAGAGGATGGGGCCAGCACTCCAACTTCCAGCAGCGCCTCTGGACACACGACCATTAGAGGTGGAAAATTTGTCCTCTATCACCTATGCCTGCGAGCCGTGTCCAGATGTGCCAAGACCCTGCTGGAAAGCCAGGGCCAGGGGGAATACATGAGCTGGGACTGGTCCCAGCAAGGGTATGACACGAGCCGCTCCTGCCCGCCCCACAACACTGCTTCTCCCAGGGCCGAGACCCGTTCTGCCGCTGTGTACTTGTACTTGCGAGACTTCCAGCCCGCGGACACGCCGGGTCCCCTACTGCCAGCCGCGCGCTCTCATTCCCCACCTCGCGTCTGGCCAGCAATGCGGGAGCTAAGGGCAGCGGCTTCGCCGTGGCTAGTGCGCATGCCCAAGCCTCTTGCGCATGCTCCGTAGCAACGACGGAGGAAAATCTAAGCGGCCGCCGCCACCGCCATATTGCGTAGCTGTCAGCGGCGGCGCTTTGCGTGTCTCCTGCAGCGACCCTCCAAAGAGCCGCCCAGGGTGGCCCCCAGCGCCTGCTGCCCGGCCGCGGAGGGGCCTGCGCGGGGACCCGGCCACAGCTGACTACTGAGAGCGCATCGGAGAACGGCGGCAGCGAGCCCCCGGCAGAGCCCCCGCCGGGGAGCGCAGCGCAGGTGAGGGGCGACGCGGGCAGAGCTGGGGAGGGGGTTGGTATCTGCGCCGTGTCTGTGCTGCCGCCTTGCAGGCCGCGTTCGCCCCGCCTCCTTCTCCGCTGCTTCCCGCCAGCCTGGAGCCAAGGCGGGCTGGTCTTGGGAGCGCGAACCTGGCAAACAGTCCGTTATCCGATTATTGGGGGCTGCCTGCCTGGCCCGTGTGCCCCGGCCCGGGGGGCGGCTAATTGCCTGGCCACTGTGCCCTGTCTGCCTGCCTGGCCCGCGTGCCCCCTCCCGCACCGGAGGGGGGGGCTGTCTGCCTGCCTGGCCCGCGTGCCCCCTCCCGCACCGGAGGGGGCTGTCTGCCTGCCTGGCCCGCGTGCCCCCCCTCCCGCACCGGAGGGGGGAGGCTGTCTGCCTGCCTGGCCCGCGTGCCCCCCTTCCCGCACCGGAGGGGGGGGGCTGTCTGCCTGCCTGGCCCGCGTGCCCCCCCTCCCGCACCGGAGGGGGGGGGCTGTCTGCCTGCCCGGCCCGCGTGCCCCCCTCCCGCACCGGAGGGGGCTGTCTGCCTGCCTGGCCCGCGTGCCCCCCTCCCGCACCGGAGGGGGGGGGCTGTCTGCCTGCCTGGCCGCGTGCCCCCTCCCGCTCCCGGGGCTGTCTGCCTGCCTGGCCCGCGTGCCCCCCTCCCGCACCGGAGGGGGGCGGGGCTGTCTGCCTGCCTGCCTGCCTGGCCCGTGTGCTCCACCCCTCCTCCCGACTGCGTGTGTCGCCTCGGCCACGTCCCCCACGGGTGTCGCCCTCTCCCCCGTAATCCTTTCTGTAGAGCTCTGTGCCCCACAGCGCTGTCTCCTCCCCGCAACACCCCGGCTCTCCCCCCTCACCTGTGTCACTCCCTGCCTCTGTCAAGCCGCTCGCCACCTCTCCCTGCTCTGTGGTTTTCGGCCCCATTATGGTTCTCACCCCGTGGTTCTCGGCCCCATTATGCGCTCAGTGGTCTGCCCGCAGCCTCCTGTCGCTGCCCGTCCCCCTCGGAGACCGCGGGAAGGGGTGGGTGGGTTTTGGGGAGAAGAGGTTTGGGTGGCTGCCGTTGTAGGGCTAAAGCCGGTGCAGGATTGGCTACTTGTTGCAAGGAGGATGATACTATATAACACATTCCTCTCGTCAAATAAAACACCCACCTAACCTCCGCGGTCCAGGAACAGGAGGCGGCCACGGCACCGTACAAGTCGCACTAGGAGCGAAGAGGCATCTGCTGGCGTGTCAGGTTCAGCTACATTTTCCTCCGCCTCGCCTGCAGAATCGGGGTGTTTTGAATTTTTAAATCACTCCGGCTTGAAACTAGAGCTCACTCCTTATTTTAAAAATAAGTTTGAAGTGATTTAGTACATAAAGCATATCGGGGTTGGGGGAGAAGAAGGGGTAGTTGATCCTTTGAAAAAACCAAGGTACAGCATGTAAAATTCCACTGCCTTGTAACTGCTTTCACTAATAATTTCCCAGGGCTTTTTAACTCTTGATGTTCTAGTAGAAAATCAGTTTGAATCAATAAATAGACAAATATGGAGGAATAGTAAGGAATTAATTCATAAACATGTGCCATGAAGTGTACATTCTTACACTGGATAAACAGTGCCTTGTATAAATAATGCAAGTCTTTGTCTTCAACCTTACCATTAAAACCCAGCAAAGTCAAGGAAATTTAAAGCAGGAAAACATAGTCCTTAACTGTGTAATTCCTTTGCTCTTGTTGGCTTTATCAGTTTGGATATTTAAAAACACTTGGTGTCATTGCTAATGCCACTGATTTTGCTAATTTTTGTAAGGAAGTGTGAAGTTGCATTTGCTTCACTAAAGTATTGGTAATGGAGAATTTGATATTACTATGCACATTATGTGTTTGTTTGAAAGGCATTTATTGTTCTGAATAAGAACATAAGAATGCCATCAAGTGATCCCTCCCCTGTCACTCATTCCCAGCCTCCGACAATCAGAGGCTAGGGACACCATAGCCATTGATGGACTTAATCTCCATGAATTTATTTAGTTTTTTTTTAACCCTGTTAAAGTTCTGGTCTTCACAGCATCCTCTGGCAAGGAGTTTTACAGGTTGACTGTGTGTTGTGTGAAGGAAATACTTCCTTTTATTTGTTTTAAACCTGCTACCTATTAATTTCATTTGGTGACTCTTAGTTCTTGTTTTACGGGAACAGTAACTTTTCCTCATTCACCAGTCATGATTTTATAGACCTCTATCATATCCCCACTTAGTCTCCTCTTTTCTGAGCTGAAAAAATACCAGTTTTTAAATCTCTGCTCATATGGTAGCTGTTCCAAATCTCTAACTATTTTTGTTGCCTTTTTCTGAAATTTTTCAAATGCTAAGGTATCTCTTTTCAGATGAGGCAACCACATATGCCTGTATTTAAGATGTGGGCATACCATGGATTTATATAGTAGGGATGTTAGATATTGAATAATCATGTAACTGCATCAAAACTTTGCGGTTACACAATTATTCAGTAGTCCCTGGGGTCTGGGCTGACAGCCAGTGTGCTCCTGGCCCCCCTCACAGGGAGCACCCTGCACTGCTGCACCTGATACAGAGGGAGCAGCATGGGGCAGAATCAGTCCCTATCTGCTGGGGCCCAAGCTCCCCACAGATAGAGGCTATGTTGGCATCCCACAACGCAGCTTCTATCTGCAGCGAGCCTGCCCCCTCCAGCCTCATGTTGCTGCCTCTGGGCAGGCGGTTCCATGGAGCTGGTGCTCATTCTCCATGCTCCTGCCACTCCCATGCTACCTCAGCCCCAGTCCAGCCACCTTGTGGCCTGTCCCAGGAGCAGCTACCACATGGCGCTAACCCAATTCCAGCCCTTCCCCAGGGCTGAAGCTGGAACCAGAGCCATGTGGTGACTTCCCAGCTGTTTTGTTTGGTGGTCCCGGCCACCGGAGGGGCCAATGCTGCGGGCAGGCAGTCCCGGGCTGGCTCTGGAGGCACTGCTGCCGTGGCCACACAATCCCGGGCTGAGGCTGGAGGCACCGTGGCCAGGCAATCCCGGGCTGGCCCCAGAGGCTGGAGGAGCCAATGCCATGGCCATGTGGTCCCAGGCTGGCCCCTGAGGAGCTGCTGCCTCAGCCCCAGTGCTGCCTCCTCCCACTGCCGCCGGGCGCAGTGCAGCCTAACCTACTGCCGGGGAAGGGGGAGGGCTCCAGTGGCAGTGTGGGCTTCCCACTGTGTGGGGAAAGAGGGGGGCCAGACCTCACTATGTGCTGCTCAAAATTGGCTTGTGTACCCTTTATGGCACATGTGCCATAGGTTGCTGACCCCTGGCATATGTAGAATAACATTTTAATTATAGATAGGTCCTTATATTCACAGCCATAGACTCTCTCCTGGAATTAAGTGCCTAAGCCCTTTCTTGTGCAAAAAAAAAAAAATTAAAAAAAAATTAAGTAGGAAGTGGAGCTGCTTCTCCCCTTACCCTCCATAAAATTTTAAGCCGGATAGAGCATTCCCTTGGGCTAAAACTTACAAACTTACAATATTCCTCTGGTATATTGTATAGGCATGATTTATTAGGAAGCCATAAGAAAGGCCTTACTGGATCAGACCATGGCTGTGTCTACATTGGCACCCTTTTTTGGAAAAAGGATGCTAATGAGACCAGTCACAATTGCAAATCCGCGGGGGATTTAAATATCCCCAGCGGTATTTGCATTACATAACTGCCGCTTTTTTCCGGCTCGGGGCTTTGCCGGGAAAAAGCGCCAGTCTAGACGGGGATCTTGCGGAAAAGAAACCCTTGCAAGTAGGAATAAGAGATCTTGCAAGTAGGAATAAGAGATCTTGCGGAAAAGGGTTTCTTTTCCGCAAGATCCCCGTCTAGACTGGCGCTTTTTTCCGGCAAAGCCCCGAGCCGGAAAAAAGCGGCAGTCATGTAAATGCAAATACCACGGGGGATATTTAAATCCCCCGCGGATTTGCAATTGCGACTGGTCTCATTAGCATCCTTTTTTCGCAAAAGGGTGCCAATGTAGACACAGCCCAAAGGTCTCTCTAATTCAGTATCTTGTCTACTGACAATGATCAGTGCCAGGTGCCCCAGAGCCATCCCATTTTCCATTCCTAACCTTGACAAACAGAGGCTAGGACCTGGCTAATAGCCATTGATGGACCTATCCTCCATGAATTTATCTATTTCTCTTTTGAACCCTGTTAAAGTCCTGGCCTTCTCACAACATCCTCTGTCTGGGGTTCCACCAATTGACTGCATTATGTGAAGAAATTCTTCCTTTTGTTTGTTTTAAACTTGCTGCCTATTAACTTCGTTTTTTGACCACTAGTTATGGTGTTACGAGAGGGAATACATAACTTCTTTACTTTCTCCACACCACTCATGATTTTCTAGACCTGCAGGATATTCCCCCTTAGTCATCTCTTTTTCCATGCTGAAAAGTCCGTCTTATTATTTTCTCCTCATATGGCAGCCATTCCATACCCCTGATTAATTTTTGTTGCCCTTTTCTGAATCTCTTCCAGTTTCAGTATACCTTTTTTGAGATGAGCTACCACATCTGCATGCAACAGTAAAGAAGCAGGCATGTGGATTTATACAGAGGCAATATGATATGTTATGACTTATGTATCCCTTAAACAGAATGTTGGCAATCTTTGCTTTTTTGACTGAATGTTTTCAGAAAATTATCCATGGCTCCAAGAGCTCTCTTGAGTGATAGGGTCTAAATTAGATGCTATCATTTTATATGTATAGTTGGGATTGTTTCCAATATGCATTACTTTGCATTGACCATTTCTATCAGCTCAGACCATACAGGTGAGATAGGCAGGGAATTGTATAGTTTGAGAATTTTGCTGGGGTTTAGGTAAAGGTGAAAATAAGCCAGTGCACCCCGGTGTGGTGCACAGGTAAGAGACTGGCTGGCTGGGTACAGGGCTATTGATGCTGCTTGCATCATGGTTTGTGTGGCCACAGTGTACCAGGTCCAGGGGATCCAGCAGCTGGCTGGTGTAGTGGCTACTCACTCAGCCCCAATTTCCACCCAAAACCTCTAATCTCCTGCCCTGAACTCCCCAACTCCCTAAACCCCCCACATCCTGCCCTGACTCCTGTACCCCAACATCATCCACACCCCTGCCCTGAGCCTCCCACAGCCTCTCCCCACCCCAATCCTTGCTCTGAGCGATACAACAGTACCTGTAAGAAATTTAAGTTACTTTAACCTCTAGTTAGGTGTGAGTTAGATGTCTGGTTTCCTGGACTGAGAGAGCTGTGTTTATACCCAGTGGTAGATTTTTTTAGGGGTCTAAAGGAATTTTTCGATTGATACTGAATTGCTTACAGGGTTAGGCAGCATTTGAGCAGGGGCTTTGGGGATCTAAATGTTGGATTTAGGCACCTAAATCCCTTTGGGAGATTTAGCCCTAAATGCCAAATGTTACCATTGGTCCTTAGAATGATTGGTGCTACAGAAATATATGAAATAGAAAAAAATGAAGTGTAAGTGTGATAAATGTCGAGCGGAGATATGCAGAATTGCAAGAGTCTGGCGACTCTTACTACATTTAAAATGCAGAGCTGCGGCATGCGTGGCTCCCAGAGCCGGCACGAGCTGGGACTGCTCAGTCCCAGCTCGAGCCAGCTCCTGGAGCTACCCTTGCTGTGGCTCTGCAGAGTGGTCCTGTCGATTAATCATATAGTCAACTATACAATTAGCAGTCCTATCGACTAATTGTATTGTCAACTATGTGATTAGCCTGATAACTGCATTTTAACATCTTTATGGTGGGCATGAGCATATAGCTATCAGTGAACTGCTTCTGCTGGAGACTTAAGAGGTGGCCTGTTCCCCCTGGCAGCCAATCAGCTCATATGGGCAAACAGGCAGTCTGCTGCAGGCCAGCTGTACTGTTACAGACTCTGCTTTCTAACAATACCTGTCCCTTGAGGGTCCGACTAGAAACTTTTGGGCCTGGTTTCTCAGGGTAGGTATGGTGAAAGGCATATAGGAGATGCAGGCTCCTACTCAATTAAATATTGTCCTTTCTCTTGGAACTGACTAGAATCTGCTAAATCACATTCTTTTTGGCCCCCAGTATTTATCGGTGAAGGAGAGGGAGTAGCATAGAGTGGGAAGTGATTCTTGAGTAATGGTTTTAGAAGAGAGACATGGAAGACTGGGTGAATCTTGCAGGACTCTGTTAGTTGTAACTTGATTGTAATCTGGTTAATCTATTTCATGATCTAGAAGGGAATGAAATACTCATGGTGCAGATTCATGAAGTGGAGAGTTGATCGCAGCTTCTTGGAGAACCACCATGCCTTATTCCTTATCCTGAAGCCACACTTATGCATGCCTCATTTATAGACTTCTGTCCTGAAATATGAAACTTGTAGCAGTCTGGTGTTCTTTGGGATTTCAGGCTTGATGAGTTTGGATGGCAAAGGGATCACTAGATTTTTTTTTTTTAAGTGTCTGTATCCAAAATTTATTCACTTCAGCAAAAGATCAGGTTATCTTCTGTCACAGCTGGGACCCATTCACCTCCACAGGGAAAATCCTACCAATAGTGAGGAGGGGGCTGATAGTGCAGTTAGCGAGGATGGCATAGATTCATCCCTGGTGCAGTGCCACTGTAGTGGGGCACTATTTGAAACCATGGGGGGGGGGGTGGGCAGGCGCTAGCCCACCCACTTTTCAAAGCCCCTCCCCCAGCCTGGTGGGAGGGACAACTAGACCCAAGCCTAACTGATCATGGGGGACAAATAATGAAAAAAGGTCAGAGTGTGTGGGTCAGAGGTTCAAAATAAGGGAACCGGATGGGGACACCAAGCAGAGAACCCTGGACAGTGCCCGCTGCTCCTCAAAGCTATCAGTGGAGCCAGTGGATGCTGCCCACAGGAACTCTGCCCGGATATGTGACACTAGGGAGGAACGGAAGTAGGCCCCACAGTCGCAGAGAACCCTCTCGTCCAGCATCCTCCTCCTGATATTATATATAGTGGCTTTCACCAGGGCCAGGAGGAGATTGATGAGGAGGTCTCATGATTTTGTGGGGTCATGGATGGTGTGTGCAAAGATAAAAAGGTGTGGGGGGAAAAGTGCAGCCAGAACTTCAATAAGAGGTTCTGGAGGAGCTGGAATAGGGGCTGCAACCTGGCACATTCCAGGTACGCGTGCGCCAGGTTTTCCCGCAAGCCACAAAAGGGGCAGGTGTCAGGAATAGGGGTGAACCGTGCTAGGTACACGCCCGTGCTCACGTCTCCGTGAAGGAGCCGTCAGCTGATGTCCCTGATGGGCCGTGGGATTAGGGTGGAGTATACACTGGCCCATCGGGGTTCCCCACCCTCCACAAGTCTTAAATGATTCCACCACTTGGTGTTGGGGCAGGGCACGAGGGTAAAGAAGTACAATGTATGGAGCATGAGTGTATACAGATGGTTCGGAAGCAGACTGGCTGCAAATCTGGCAGCTGGCTGGGGGGGTCCAGGGATAGGGAAGCTGGGGGAGGCCTGCAGAATAGGGGCCCGATAAGGAGAGACAGAGGGCTTGCAGTGAGGGGGAGGGGAGGGGAGGGAAGCGGCGCGTACCCTCTTGTAGGGCTCGCCGCAGAAAATCGAGAGCGGGCTGTGACAAAGCCACCTTCACCTGCCTGCACACACACACACACACACCTCCTAGATGTGTGCGCCCAGAGGAGGCCGAGAGTGGAAGCCCCCATGTGCTGAGCGAGCGCTTGGGGATCCACCCGTGGATGAAGGAGAGCAGGTCGAGGGCTGTGATACCAGACATTGAGTTTGAGAGCATGAGAATTTGAGTACATAGTCTCCTTACCAGGTTCGTGGTACTCGTTGTTTTGGGACTATATCTCTCTCTTCTTTGTCCTTGTCCCTGGCTTGTAGTTGAACCCAAACTTGAATTGTACAAGAAGGATCAGCATGTCTGTAGCCAATACAGATGCCTTGCCATTTTAGACAGTCTTTATGATCTGTTAGTACTTGGACTGGAACCTAGCACCTACTAGAATAATGTGTCATTCTTCATAGGCTGTTTTGATATCTAGAAATTCTTTGTCTGTGTTAAACTTAAAAAACAACAAATAGTCTAGTAGCACCTTAAAGATTAACAAAACATGTAGATAGTATCACAAGCTTTCATGGGTACAACCTATTTCTTCAAATGACCGGAGTGTTGGAAGTCCAGATCCATAATTCCTCTGAGCAGAAATGAATTTTCATAAGAAAAAACACACTGAATTTAAGTAGTGGGAGCAGTGGGTTGGGCAAGTGTAACATTTAGAGTTCCTACCCTTACTGTAAATGGTCTGCAAGGTCTGAGTGGACAAAGATGGGAGCTGTGATATATCCCAATTTCAAATTGTCAGTGGCAATTTGTGCCTTTGGGGGCCATGAGAACTGACTCCCTTTCACAACAAAGCTGAGAGAGGATTGGTGAGCACAAAGAATCCTGGGAGATTTTATCTCTAAAAATCAGCAAAAACCAAGAAGCATTGGATTCTGCAGATGTCGTATGGTGCCACCCAATCCATGATGGTAGTCATATTGCAGGGGGCCCATAACCAGTCCTTTGAGTGAGATGATATAGCCAAGAAATTCAAGGTCAAACTCACCTCTCTCTGGGTTGGTGTGTAGATGATTCTGGAATAGCCTTTCAAGAGTGCTGCATACTTGTTGGTCAAGAAGAGTTGGTCTGTGGGGAAAATCAGAATATCATTGAGGTGAGTAATGACAAGATGGTCCAGCATATCTCAAAATATATTGCTCCGCACTCTTTCAACACTTGTGGAACATTCCATAAGCCAATTAGAATGACTAGATATTGATGGTAGCTATGTTAAGTATGAAAGGTGATCATCCACTTGTCTCTTTTTCATACATATGTACCAGGTTATAAGTCCTGCACAGATCTAACTTCATATATTTGTGGGAATTTCAGCGATTACACATTTACCTAAATAAACACATTTTAATATCCCTAGATTATATAAACTAAAACATTGTCCAGTTGCCACAGGATTTTTGGAGAAACTTCTGTTTGTTGAATGGATGCGTACATATCTAAATATAGTTTCTCTTGCAGTCTGAATGAGCATACTTGGTATACAAGTTTCTGTCCAAACATCATATTTCTTATCAGCATTGAGGTATTTCTAAAAGTCTAACTTCCTATTTGGGAAAGAAAATAATCAGGTCTGAAGTGAAATGTATTCAGTTAAACTTTGTTGTTTATACATTTAAAATCATTGTTGGCAAGGAGTATATCACTTCATATTGAAATGTGAACATTTGCAGCAGTCTTCTTTGTCAGTTGCTATATTTATTTTAAATTCTAGCTCTTGTATATACACATAGAGGGATTATGCTGCTTTTTGCCTGCTGCAAAATTTTCACTATAGTGGTTCTTGCTATAGCGAACTAGCCACACTCAACCGGCCAAATAGCCATGTTGTTCAAGTCAACTAGCCATACTCAACTAGCCAAATAGCCACATGTGGTTAGCAGCGAGCATGTTGGACACCACGTGTTTACATCACAATTAAATAGCCCCTTAGCGTGAGCTCCTTAGCTCAAGTCAGCTGGCACTTGCCAGCCATAGGTGTTTAATTGCAATGTAGACCTATCCCTAGATTAAAGCATTCCAAGGCCAGAAGGGGCCATTGTAATCTAATCTGACCTTCTGTATAACACAAGCCATAGAACTTCCCCCAAAATAATTCCTAGAGAATATTTTTTAGAATAACATCCGATCTTGGTTTCAAAACTTCCCGTGATGGAAAATTTGCCATAATCCTTGGTAAACTGTTGGAATGGTTAATTGCACTTTATTTCCAGCCTGAATTTGCCTAACTTCAGTTTCCAACTATTGGATCATGTTATGTTTTTCTCTGCTGGATTGAAAAGCTCATTATTAAATACTAGACTGCTTACCCATGTAGATACTTAACTGATTGTAATCAAGTCACCTCTTAGTCTTCTTATTGTTACCAAGTTTAATCTATTTAGTTTGAGTTCCTCACAGTAAGGCATGCTATCTAGTCCTTTAATCGTTCTTGTAGTTTTTCTCTGAACTCTCCATCTTATCACCATTCTTCCTGAATTGTGGGCATCAGAACTAGGCACACTATTCCAATAGTGATGGCACCAATGCCAAATATAGATGTAAAACAACCTCTGTACTCCTACTTGAGATTTTCCTATTTATGTAGGATCACATTAGCTCATTTGGACACAGTGTCGCATTGGAGCTCATGTTCAGCTGATTAACCACCACAGCCTCCAAATTTTTTCAAAGTCACTGCTTCCAAGAATAGAGTCCCCTGCAGTATAAGCATCACTGCATTCTTTTCTCCTTGATGTATATATTCACATTTAGCTGTTTTAAAAACACACGTTGTTTGCTAGCACCCAGTGTATCAAGTGATTTGGATTGTTCTATACCAGTGATTTATCTTTTTCATCATTTATCACTTCCCTAGTTTTTCGGTCATCTGCAGACTTGCTCATTGATAAAAATGTTAAATAGCCAAGAACCGATAATTACCCAGTCATACTTTGTATTGTTTGAGAATTGGCTTTCTTCCAGTCTTCTAGAACTACCCCAGTGCGGCATGACTTACTGAAAATCAACTTCTTCCAAGATCTAGGATGCTTGGATACTTCAGTAATGGGAACTTAAATGAAATAGAACTCTTTCCACATAATTCCCACAAAAAATTGTTTTGTACCAGGTAAGCCTGCTTCACCAACCCCTCCAGTCATTTCCCAACTGCTCTGCTCAATAGTAGGTAAACAATTACCTGTTAATAGACCTGCTGAGGTAACTGTTTGCTCAGAGAAGTTCCTGAATTGTTTGACAGGACTCTGCTTCTGAATAGGATGCCTGCTTTTTCCAAGCTGGCAATCTATTCAAGTCTCCTGTGCCCCTCAAACCTCCACTTCTTCATCTTACTCCAGGATTTTAGCTTTGTATAGACATTTTTATTTCGGAAAATAGCTATTGCGTAAAATATGTGATCAATAATTTGGCATCAAGCATTTTATGTGCTGTGGTTTTACAAAGAAAGCTTTATTTCTCAAATTTTTATAATCTTTTGTTGTTGGCTACTGTGCCAGTAAAAACTTTAATGATACAAGTTAATGTCTTAAAATATGATGGCATTGTAGTTGTCCTTTTTAAATCAAGAATCTGCATTCTTGGGGGATTCTCAGATGTTGATTGATATCTATGATGTAGACCAGCGTTTCCCAAACTATGGGCCACGGCCCGGTACCGGGCCGCGGGAAAAAATACCGGGCCTCAACGTGGCTGCCAGGGTGTTCCGGGCTCCCAGACTGCCCATGCAGCACCGGGAGCGGGAGCGGGACAGTTCAGGGCGCACGCAGATCCTGAATAAACATTTAAAAGCGGTGCCTTTTAAATAAACCTCACTGTCAGCAGTGGGATAAGGCACTACAATGTCAGAATGGAGAGAACCTCACCATCTTAGATCACCATCTGGAATGAGAATATGGATAAAAAATTCCAAAGATGGTGTCAGCTTTCTGAAAATAAGAATACACGATGTGGTGGTGCAGGGTTTTATTGGATTACAGTCTATTTTTCCAATCCATATTCCCTTAACTTGCTGGTAAGAATGTTGTGGGTGGCCGTATCAAAAGCTTTGCTAAAGCTGGCCCTGGGGGCTTTGGGAGGACCAAAAACAACGTATTTGCATATTTGTCATTTGCTTAATGAATATGCAAATGAATGTTACCGGTCCTCCAAAAGCTCGTGAATGGATTTACTGGTCCCCATGTCAAAAAAGTTTGGGAACCCCTGATGTAGACAGTTTGGGCAATTTTGACAGTTTGGCAGAAGGTCCAAATGACTCGACTATGGTTTTGAAGTATTAAATAGCCATAGATCATGAACTGTCCCTTCATCTTAATAGTGTCTCTTATGTCAAGATTGAGAAATGTAAATGATGAGCCTTTCTTTGTCTAAGGCAGTAATATTACTAAGTAGTTCAGAGAGTGCAAGAAATCCAAACACATAACTAATTTGGCCTTTCCTCCCCTTCTCAAGGATTCTACAGTTCAACGTGACATAAATGTTTAGAGAACTTGTAAGCAAGTACATGGAATTAATACATTGTTCCAAAGCTTAAAGTATTTTATTTGGTAAAATTGAAGTGTTTGTTTATGCTAAATGTGATGTTATTGGAAACACTTAAATGGCAAAAGTGGATTTCCGCTCTAATATACTGTGAGGTACTGATTCTAAATTTCCTTTGTCCAAATGTTTGCATGGTATTTTCTTTATTGTAACAAGTAATGTCAGTAATTCAGAAGGATATACTTTATTGAATTACTGCTTATTTGATCATTCTAACACAGTTTTAAAGCATAAATTTTTTAATATTGTACTAATTAATACTTTGTAATAACATCCCTCATATCAGGGGTGGGCAATAGTTTTTGACTGTGGGTCACGTCAGAATTTTTTGAAGTGGCTCTGGGCTGCCCTGGAAAGGGTGGGGCTTCAGGCAGAAGGGACGGGGCCAGGACACTTCCATGCTTCCCCGCCCACAGACCCTGATTGGTCTGGGGGTGTGGGAGTGCATGAAGTCTTTGCCCATGTCATAGACTTTAAGGTCAGAAGGGACCATTATGATCATCTAGTCTGACCCCCTGCACAATGCAGGCCACAGAATCTCACCCACCCACTCCTAGAATAATCCTCTCACCTATATCTCAGATATTGAAGCCTTCAAATAGTTTGAAGACCCCCAAGGTGCAGAGAATCCTTCAGCTGTGATCTGTACCCCATGCTACAGAGGAAGGCGAAAAACCTCCAGGGCCTCTGCCAATCTACCCTGGAGGAAAATTCCTTCCCGACCCCAAATATGGCGATCAGCTAAACCCTGAGCATGTGGGCAAGACTCACCAGCCAGACACCCAGAAAGTTCTCTATAGTAACTCCTATCATCCCTCCATTGACCTATTTACCACTGATAATGAATGGTCAATTAGTCAACAAGATCATGTTATCTCATCAAACCATCCCCTTCATAAACCCATCTAGTTTAATCTTGAAGCCAGATAGATCTTTTGCCCCCACTACTTCCCTTGGAAGGCTGTTCCAGAACCTCACTCCTCTAATGGTTAGAAACCTTCGTCTAATCTCAAGTCTAAACTTCCTACTAGCCAGCTTATATCCATTTGTTCTTGTGTCCACATTGGTATTAAGCTTAAATAATTCCTCTCCCTCCTGGTATTTATCCCTCTAATATATTTAAAGAGTGCAATCATGTCCCCCTCAGCCTTCTTTTGGTTAAGGTAAACAAGCCAAGCTCCTTGAGTCTCCTTTCATAAGACAGGTTTTCCATTCCTCGGATCATCCTAGTGGCCCTTCTTTGTACCTGTTCTAGTTTGAATTCATCCTTCTTAAACATGGGAGACCAGAACTGCACACAGTATTCCAAATGGGGTCTCACCAATGCCTTGTATAATGGCACTAACACCTCCTTATCCCTACTGGAAATACCTCGCCTAATACATCCCAAGACCGTATTAGCCTTTTCACGCCATGTCACAATGGCGGCTCATAGTCATCCTATAATCAACCAGGACTCGAGGTCCTTCTCCTCCTCCGTTACTTCCAACTGATGTGTCCCCAGCTTATAACTAAAATTCTTGTTATTAATCCCTAAATGCATAACCTTACACTTCTCTCTATTAAATTTCATCCTATTGCTATCACTCCAATTTACAAGGTCATCCAGATCTTCCTGTCTGATATCCCGATCCTTTTCTGAATTGGCAATACCTCCCAACTTTGTGTCATCCATAAATTTTATCAGGACACTTCCACTTTTGGTGCCAAGGTCAGCAATAAAAGATTAAATAAAATTGGCCCCAAAACTGATCCCTGAGGAACTCCGCTAGTAACCTTCCTCCAACCTGACAGTTCACCTTTCAATATGACCGCTGTAGTCTCCCCTTTAACCAGTTGCTTATCCACCTCTCAACTTTCATATTAATCCCTATTTTTTCCAATTTAACCAATAATTCCCCATGTGGTACTGTATCAGATGCCTTACTAAAGTCGAGGTAGATTAGATCCACTGCATTTCCTTTATCTAAAAATCTGTTACTTTCTCAAAAAGGAGATCAGGTTGGTTTGGCGATCTACCTTTTGTAAAACCATGTTGTAATTTGTCCCAATTGCCATTAGCCTCAATGTCTCTAACTACTTTCTCCTTCAAAATTTTTTCCAAGATCTTGCATACTACAGATGTCAAACTAACAGGCCTATAGTTACCCGGGTCGCTTTTTTTTCCTTTCTTAAAAATAGGAACTATATTAGCAATTCTCCAGTCAAATGGTACAACCCCTGAGTTTAGAGATTTATTAAAAATTTTTACTAACGGACTTGCAATTTCATGTGCCAGTTCCTTTAATATTCTTGGATGAAGATTATCTGGGCTCCCGATTTACTCCCATTAAGCTGTTCAAGTTTGACTTTTACCTCGGATATGGTAATATCTACCTCCATATCCTTAGTCCCATTTGTTATGTTACCATTATCCCTAAGCTCTTCATTAGCCTCATTAAAGACTGAAGCAAAGTATTTGTTTAGATATTGGGCCATTCCTAGATTATCCTTAACCTCCGCTCCATCTGTAGTAATTAGCGGTCCTACTTCTTCTTTTTTTGGTTTTTTCCTATTTATATGGCTATAAAACCTTTTACTATTGGTTTTAATTCCCTTTGCAAAGTCCAACTCTACCTGACTTTTAGCCTCTCTCACTTTGTCCCTATATGCTCTAACCTCAATAAGGTAGCTTTCTTTATTGATCCCTCCCATCTTCCACTCCTTATATGCTTTCTGCTTTTTCTTAATCACCTCTCTGAGATGCTTGCTCATCCAGCTTGGTCTAACACACCTGCCTATAATTTTTTCCCCTTTTCTTGGGATACAGGCTTCTGACAGCTTCTGCAACTTTAACTTAAAATAATCCCAGGTCTCCTCCACCTCAAGATCCATAATTTCTTTAGTCCAATCAATTTCCCTAACTAATTTCCTTAATTTATTAAAGTTAGCCCTTTTGAAATAAAAAACCCTAGTCTCAGATTTATTTTTGTTTATCCTTCCATTTAATTTGAACTGTATTAGCTCATGATCACTGAGCCAAGATTGTCCCCTACAACCATTTCATCTATGAGGTCCTCGCTACTCACCAAAACCACATCTAAAATAGTACCCCCCCCCCTTGTTGGTTCAGCAACTACTTGATGAAGGAATTCATCAGCTATCACATCTAGGAAAATCTGAGCCCTATTCTATTACTAGCACTTGTTCTCCAGTCTATATCTGGAAAGTTGCAAATCTCCCATGATTACGCAGTTTCCATGAGTATTTACTTCATTAAAAACATTAAAGAGGTCTCTATCCATATCCAAATTGGATCCTGGTGGTCTATAACACACCCCAAGCACTATCCCAGGGGATGATCTGATAGTTTTCTTCCCCAATGTGATTTTTGCCCAAACAGACTCTGTCTTCTCCGTTCCATCACTTTTTATTTCTTTACAATCTACCTCATCTTTGATATACAATGCGACTCCACCACCTTTACCCTTATTTCTGTCTTTCCTAAACAGCACATACCCTTCAATACCAGTACTCCAATCATGCCTAGTATTCCACCATGTTTCTGTTATTCCTATAATATCTGGTTTCACTTCCGGGATGTAGCCCCTCCCCCAGAGAGAACTACCAGCTATTCTGAAGAGCTGGCAGTTCCTTCTAGGTGCTTGTGCCCCTGACGGTGGGAGGAGACTTTGTGCGCTCCCCAGGTCAATCAGGGCTTGGGGGCTGTGGGGGGCATGCAAAGTCTCCCACCCTGCCCCATTTCTGCAAGGAGCGTGCGGCGTTTCTATGCGTCGCATGCTCCCTGCAGGCCGGGAGGAGACTTTGCACATTCCCCCCTGCTCCCAAGCCCTGACTGGCTTGGGGGCGGGGAGGAGTGTGAACTCTCTTGCTCCCTGCCCTTGGGCCCATGGGGCTTAGAGTAAGTGCTGCATGCTCCTCGGTCCCTACTCCCTGATTGGCCTGGGAACAGCAGGGCCTCTGCGGGTCAGATCAACTCACTTGATGGGCCAGATTCGGCCCACGGAGGCTCTTTTGCCCACCCCTGCCTTGTATGCATCTTGTTTTTAGTATACCAGCATGCCTGGGGCTCTACTCCCCCTGACCTCCTCCATGGGTCTGTTGCCACCTGCAAGGGGGACTCCATGCTCTGCCCAGCAGCTCCACTGCTCCTCAGTGGCCCCATGCCTGGAGCTCCAGGCTCCGCCTGGCAGCCCAGCTGCTACCAGGGGCTCTCCCCACTGCCCCGCTGCAGCCCAGGATTCCGCATTCCACCTTCCCTAGTCTGGCAATGCTCCTGGCCCCATGGGGTCACTCCATTGATTCCAGACCAGGGGTGTTGCCAGACTAGGGAAGTTTGGATTACGGAGTGTCAGCCTATACTGTATAACTGATAACACTATCCCTAATATCTTGACTAATAGAAAATGTACTATATATAAAATCTCATTTGACAATCTCTGAGCACTTAACACATGTTCCCAACAGCCCTGTTAGGATGAATACCACTACCTCGATAGATGATGTGACTTGCTGTGTGTCTACTAGGATGTTTTGTTAAATATGCTCTCCCTCATTAAAGTGCAAGGTTTTGGCACAAAATGTAACATTGATGTGTAGAGCACAACATGTGACCTCTGTGATTGTCTCACTCATTTTTGGGAGATCGCTGTAGTGCTGATTAGCAAACTAGATGTGAAGGAGTAGCTGCTGCTTTTTGTAGGTGGCTATTAAGAACCTGATTTCCCTGGAATTCTCCTACTTTCTCCTGCCCTTAAATGGAAGGAGAAAGTCCACTGCCTCTCCAGCACTATGAACTGGAAAGACTTCCAGAGATTGCGGAGTTTAGGTGTCTACATGTGGGATGGGGAGGCTTGGAGATAGAGCAGTACTTAAAGTCCTTCGCCAGTTCCATGGGGAATCAGGTACAGAATAGAGTAGCCTGATTGGGGAAAACTCTTTGGGTGATTGAGGGAAAGGGAACAAGTCTCTTGAGGCTGTGTTTATGGATTATGCCCTTTACCCATTTTCTGTGAGGACTAAGGCATAACATATGAGAAACTCTGCATATGTAACCTTACATTCATTCCCTCTGTTCCTCTCCTGTAGTAACTTCCATAAGAAGCGATACTCTGGTCCCCAGTTGCTTTTGTTTTTAAACATAAATAATATACCGGCTAACTAGATCAGCAGTGTAGTGTGTGTGTGTGTGTGTAATGTACCCTCTTACTTCTGTTGTTTAGATGGTAATCTTCTTCTTCTTAAACCCTTGTACTCCGAGTGGAGCATAGGTCATCTACAAGTCTCCTCCACTTCACCCTGTTTTGAGACAAAACTTCTAGCTGACTCCAAGAGTACCCCAGTTGTTGTCATTCAAGATGGTAATCAGCCAGGGTTAATTCAAAACCTGTTATGAATGTGTTAAAGGAAGAAATGGTCTATTATAATCTCTCTCTGTATATAAAAAAACTTTTCCTATGGGACGACAGAGTGATGTTATCGTGTCACTCTGCATCCCTAGGAGCCGTGACCACGTGACTTAGCCATGAAATGGGGGGGTGGCTCCATCCCCACGTGCCCTCTAGACCACACGCCTGATGCATGGCTTCGCGCTCTCTCTGGCCTGGCCTGGCCATAGCACTTGGAGGCCATGCTGCAGGTTTCCCTCTGAGTGAGCCGCTCCGGAGTGTGCCAGTGACCCGGGCCAGGCCCCTGGCTCAGGCACTCTCTCCCAGGAGCTCCATCTCCCCGTGCCCCCTGGAGCAGCATTTGCCTGCCTCTGGGACCCACCCCCAGCCTTCCTGGCCCACGTGCCTACTGCGCAGCTTGGCTCTGTGTGGCCTGGACACAGTTCTTGTGGGGGGGGCATGCTCTCTTGGGCCCACCACGAGGTCTTGCACCCCGGTCACTTCCCCAGCTCTCCAGAGTGGCTGCTCCGGGCACCCTGGCATTGCCTTGGAGCAAAGCTGCCCCAACAGGCCTGTTTGGAAAGGCTAGGCTGGGGGCGGGATCTGGCTTCTTCTGTGGTGACCGGGGTTGTGTTGCCTGCCCTGATGGTGCTCCTGGGGGTGGGGCACACAGCTCAACACATTTATGGGAGAGGGCAATGTGTGTGTAGGAAGAGAGGAAGGGGGGTAGGGTGTATATGGGAATGGGCAGTGCAGTGAGGGAGATATAGGAATGGAGGCAGGGCGATGGGCAGAGTGGGTAAGGGGAGGAATTAAGGAGGATGGTGAGTGCAGGAATGGAGGGATCAAATTGAAGTATGTGTTGCTGGGGGGAGTAAGGGCGAAGCCGGGGCTGACCTGGCCTTGGCTCTGGCCGATAGCTGGGGGGGAGGAAAGCTGGGGCTGCCTACCCCCAGAGAGAGAGAGTTGGCGAGCATAGCAAGTAAGGGGCACAGCCCCCTAGTACTTTATAAAAATGAGTGTTCTACAGGGCTCTTGCCACACTATCTTTTAAAATAGCATTTAATATTGTGGTTGCATTACAAAGTTACAGAGCTACACTTAATTTATTATAGCATTCTGTTAAAATGTGACAGTAAATCAGCAGGTTTTTTGTTAACTTGTGTTGGATTCAAAATCTTTACAAAGGTATGACCCTTGCTAAATGTGAAAATATTAATTCTGATGTGGTTTCTTTTAGGATAAAGTATTAATACAATGTTTACTTAAATATGGTGGGACCAAACAGATATTTTCAGGAAAATGTTACTGTGATTTATAAATTAGGGGTAAAATTTTCAAAAGTGCTTAACTCACTTTGGAAAATGAATTCCTAAATCATGTCGGCATTTTTGAAAATGTTACCCTTAGGCAAGTTCTATAGTAGAAGCAGAGCTTTGTGGTTATAGCCATACCAATAGTGCTGTGGATTAATTTGTACTGGCAAAACTATACTTTTATCAATATAGCTTATTTCAGCCTGCCCCTCTCCCTGAAATGAAATAACCTATATGGATAGAAGCACTTTTTTTTTCTTTTTTTGGTATAACTGCATTTATGCTAGGGCAGTGATGGGCAACCAAGATTAGTGAGTGAACCACATGAGCAACCTTCCTGGATCTCAGTGGACTACGTGATTGCTAGTGGTGGGCAATTTGTGGCCTGCGGCCCACTGGGATTCTTACTTATGGCCTGTGCACCCCCTTTCTGTCCCCTTCTTCATGCCTCTCATGCACTGTGGCATTAGAGCCCCACACTTCCTACTTTTCCCCCTCCCTCACAGCACTTTTGGAGTACCATGATTCTGCTGATTCGTGTTCCATCCATGCTCCTCCTTCTCCCTCTCAGAGCTTGAACAACTGATTCCTAGCGTTCAAACTCTGAGAGGGAGGGGAAAGAGTAAGGACGGAGCATGAATCATCAGATTCATGGCACTCAAAGTGCTGGGAGGGAGGGAGAGGAGTAGGAAGTGCAGGACTCTACTGCCACAGTATGCAAGTGGCACATGGGGGAGGAGGGCAGTCAAGGGGTCCACAGATGGAACCCCAGTAGGCTTGATGTGGCCCATGGGTGGCAGGTTGCCCACCACTATGCTAGGGGCTTATAGTGGTAAGGGATCACATCTCTTCACAACCCTGATTAAGACCTGGTTTCAGTCTCAAATGAAACTTCCCCTCCGGCTGGCCGGTTGGTTCTCCCCCACTTCTCTTCACGATCTTCCGCGGCCAGCCCCACTGCACCCAACCCCCGGCCCGCCACCAGCTCTGCCTCCTGCTGGCCGGTTCCTGCTCTGGATCTTCCCCAGCCAGCCCCGCTGCACCCCCTGCCAGCTCTGCTTCCAGCAGCCAGTTCGCCCCTCCTCCTCCTGAGCTCCCCCAGCCAGCCCTGCTCCCGCCGGCTGCCCCCCATATCCCCTGGCCAGCCCCACTCTGCCCAACCCACCCACCCCACTGACCAGCCCTGCTTCCTGTCGGGCCCCATCTCCTGGCCAGCCCGTGGCCCCCGTCAGCTCTGCTTCCCGGCCTCCCCATTTCCCCCAGTCTCCCCCTTCCTCCCGGCCAGCCCCGCTCCCTCCTGGCCGGTCCTCCCGCCCCGCCCCTTTTGAAGTGTGTCCGGTATTTTTTTTATGACTACCTGGTAACCCTAATACACAGTGCTTTTTTGGTGACTTTTTTTTTGCTCAACAACTTTGAGCCAGGTGTACTTAACTCTTATGCAGCATTCTTCAACTTTACAGAAGTATTTAAATATCAGCTACTCTTTACAATCCTTGATATTAGAAAAGTCTGTGATATCGTAGTTGTTGGTGCATATGGCATTTTAGATCACCATAGTCCTTCACTCTCTTTAAAATGTAGCTGCAGAAAACCAATACAATTAATTTAGTTTTGTTTTCACTATGCTCTTCTAGTTCTGCTAATGGGGAATTGGTGCTGGATGTCCCAATTGCTTTTATGTTAAGTGAACAACAACTGAGTGTTGTGTGTTTTGTGCAGGTAGACTACTTATTTGTTTACCTCTGTTGGAATTTGTACTATTTGCTAGGGTGTACATGGACTCTACTGTGATGAACTGTATAACAACCGTACTATATTTGTCTTCAACAGAAGGGGACAAAAGAATTTGCAGAAGATTTGACTGAACAAGAGATTCAGGAAAGGAGAGAAAAATGCCGAAACCAGTAAGTAGATGCCTCTTTACTCTTCTAGAATTTGACATAATAACAGCCATAAGATTGCCTGGACTGTGGTCTGTCAGATCTCATAAGCTAATAATCATGGTTAGGCCTATTTAATACTTGCATATGGATAAGTATCCAAGGAAGAAATCTGGGTTCTTCATAAAGTGGTGATTAGTTCTCTCTGAAATGAAACTGGACATGTGAAAAGCCTGCTACCTCCTACTAAGAACATAAGAACGGCCGTACCGGGTCAGACCAAAGGTCCATCTAGCCCAGTATCCTGTCTGCCGACAGTGGCCAGCACCAGGTGCCCCAGAGGGGGTGGACCGAAGACAATGATCAAGCGATTTGTCTCCTGCCATCCTCTCCAGCCTCTGTCAAACAGAGGCCAAGGACACCATTTTATCCCCTGGCTAATAGCCTTTATGGACCTAACCTCCATGAAATTATCTAGCTTCTCTTTAAACTCTGTTATAGTCCTAGCCTTCACAGCCTCCTCTGGCAAGGAGTTCCACATGCTGACTACACGCTGTGTGAAGAAGAACTTTCTTTTATTAGTTTTAAACCTGCTACCCATTAATTTCATTTGGTGTCCTCTAGTTCTTCTATTTAGGGAACTAATAAATAACTTTTTTTATCGGCCCTCCACACCACTCATGATTTTATACACCTCTATCATATCCCCTCAGTCTCCTCTTTTCTAAACTGAAAAGTCCCAGTCGCTTTAACCTCTCCTCACATGGGACCCGCTCCAAACCCCTAATCATTTTAGTTGCCCTTTTCTGAACCCTTTCCAAGGCCAAAATATCTTTTTGAGGTGAGGAGACCACATCTGTACACAGTATTCAAGATGTGGGCGTACCATAGTTTTATACAGGGGCAGTAAGATATTCTGTGTCTTATTTTCTATCCCTTTCTTAATAATTCCTAGCATCCTATTTGCCTTTTGACCGCCTGCACACTGTGTGGAAGTTTTCAGAGAACTGTCCACGATAACTCCAAGATCTCTTTCCTGATTTGTCGAGTTAAATTAGCCCCCATCATACTGTACGTATAGTTGGGGTTATTTTTCCGATGTGCATTACTTTACACTTATCCACATTAAATTTCATTTGCCATTTTGTTGCCCAATCACTCAGTTTGGTGAGATCTTCTTGGAGTCCTCACAGTCTGCTTCTGTCTTGACTATCCTAAACAGTTTGGTATCATCTGCAAACTTTACCACCTCACTGCTTACCCCTTCTCCAGATCATTTATGAATAAGTTGAACAGGATTGGTCCTAGGACTGACCCTTGGGGGACACCACTAGTTACCCTCTCCATTCTGAAAATTTACCATTTATTCCTACCCTTTGTTTCCTGTCTTTAACCAGTTCTCAATCCAAGAAAGGACCTTCCTCTTATCCCATGGCCATGTAATTTACACAAGAGCCTTTGGTGAGGGACCTTGTCAAAGGCTTTCTGAAATCTAAGTATACTATATCTACTGGATCCCCTTGTCCGCATGTTTGTTAACCCTTCAAAGAACTCTAATAGATTAGTAAGACAGGATTTCCCTTTACAGAAACCATGTTGACTTTTGTCCAACAAATTATGTTCTTCTACATGCTTCACAATTTTATTCTTTACTATTGTTTCGACTAATTTGCCAGGTACTGAAGTTAGACTTACCGGTCTGTAATTGCCCGGATCGCCTCTAGAGCCCTTTTTAAATATTGGTGTCACGTTGGCTACCTTCCAGTCATTAGGTACGGAAGCCGATTTAAGGGATAGGTTACAAACCACAGATAATAGTTCAGCAATTTCCCATTTGAGTTCTTTAGAACCCTTGATGAATGCCATCCGGTCCCGGAGATTTGTTAACATTAAGTTTTTCTATTTGTTCCAAAACCTCCTCTAATGACACTTCAATCCGGGACAGTTCCTGAGATTCATCACCCACAAAGGACGGTGCAGATTTGGGAATCTCCCAACGTCCTCAGCCGTGAAGACTGAAGCAAAGAAATCATTTAGTTTCTCCGCAATGGCTTTATCGTCCTTGATTGCGCCTTTATAGTTCGATTGTCTAGGGGACCCACAGGTTTTTAGCAGGCTTCCTGCTTCTAATGTACTTAAAAACATTTTGTTATTTCTTTTGAGTTTTTGGCTAGCTGTTCCTCAAAATCTTTTTTTGCTTTTCTTATTACATTTTTACACTTGATTTGACAGTGTTTATGTTCCTTTCTATTTATCTCACTAGGATTGACTTCCACTTCTTAAAAGATGCCTTTTGTCCTCACTGCTTCTTTTACATGGTGGTTAAGCCACGTGACTCTTTTTAGGTCTCTTGCTATGTTTTTTAATTTGGGGTATACATTTAAGTTGGGCCTCTATTATGGTGTCTTTAAAAGTTTCCATGCAGCTTGCAGGATTTGGCTCTAGTCACTGTGCCTTTAATTTCTGTTTAACTAACCTCCTCATTTTTGTGTAATTCTTTGAAATTAAATGCCAGGGTGCTGGTCTGCTGAGGTGTTCTTCCCACCACAGGAATGTTGAATGTTATTATATTATGGTCACTATTCCCAAGCGGTCCTGTAACGGTTATTTCCTGACCTGATCCTGCGCTCCACTCAGGACTAAATCGAGAATTGCCTCTCCTTGTGGGTTCCTGCACCAGCTGCTCCAAGAAGCAGTCATTTAAGCCATTGAGAAATTTTATCTCCGCTTCTCTTCCTGAGGTGACATGTATCCAGTCAATATGGGGGTAATTAAAATCCCCATTATTATAGAGTTCTTTATTTTGGTAGCCTCTCTAATCTCCTCAGCATTTCAATGTCAGTATCCCTGTCCTGGTCAGGTGGTCGGTAATATATCCCTACTGCTAATTTCTTATTTTTGGAGCATGGAATTACTATCCATAGCGATTCTATTGAACATGTTGATTCATTTAATATTTTTATTTCATTTGATTCTACATTATCTTTCACATACAGTGCCACTCCGCCACCCACCCGCCTGCTCTATCCTTTCGATATATTTTATATCCCGGCATGATTGTGTCCTACAGATTTTCCTCATTCCACCAGGTTTCAGTGATGCCTATTATGTCAATCTCTCATTTAATACTAGGTACTCTAGTTCACTCCATCTTATTAGTCAGACTCTAGCATTTGTGTAGAAGCACTTTAAAAATTTGCCACTGCTTATTTGTCTGCCCTTCCTGATGCATTGGATTCCTTTGTACGCGTTGTTTGTCTGCTCTGGCCCATGGTTTGCCCTCTCTCCTCCTCTCTCTTTCTGACTACAGCTTAGAGAATCTCTATCAATGGATTCTCCTCTAAGAGAAGTCTCCCTCCGATTCGTGCATCTCCACACCAATCGGCTTTCCCCATCTCTCAGTTTAAAAACTGCTCTGGCCTTTTAATGTTTAGTGCCAGCAGTCTGGTTCCACCCTGGTTTAGGTGGAGCCCATCCTTCCTGTATAGGCTCCCCTCTCCCAAAAGTGTCCCCAGTTCCTAATAAGTCCAAACCCCCTCTTCCCTACACCATCGTCTCATCCACGCATTGAGATTCTGAATCTCTGCCTGCCTACCTGGCCCTGCGCGTGGAACTGGAAGCATTTCGAGAATGCCACCATAGAGGTCCTGGATTTCAGTCTCTTTCCTAGCAGCCTAAATTTGGCCTCCAGGACATCTCTCCTACCCTTCCCTACGTCATTGGTACCTACATGTACCACGACCACCGGCTCCTCCCCAGCACTACACAAGTCTATCTAGATGCCTCGAGAGATCCGCAACCTTCGCACCAGGCAGGCAAGTGACCATACGGTTCTCCCGGTCATCACAAACCCAACTATCTATGTTTCTAACGATTGAATCACCCGCTGCTAACACCTGCCTCTTCCGAACTGGCATTCCCTCCCCCTCAGAGGTATCCTCAGTGCGAGAGGATACCACAAGATCCTCTGGGAGGAGGGTCCCAACTACGGGATGGTTTCCCTCTGCTCCCATTGAATGCTCTGTTCCCTTGAGACTTTCATCCTCCTTAAGAGCACTGGGGCTCTCAGACTGGAGGTGGGACAGTACTACAGTGTCCCGGAAAGTCTCATCCACTTATCTCTCTACCTCCCTTAGCTCCTCCAGTTCAGCGACCCTGGCCTCCAAAGCCTGAACTCGGTCTCTGAGGGTCAGGAGCTCCTTGCAACGGGTGCACACATACGCGACCCGCCCACAGGGCAGGTAATCATACATGTTACACTCGGCAATAAACAGGATAGCCCCACTCTGCTGCTGGGCTTCTGTCTCCATTTTTCTAATGAATAAGTTTAAGTGTAAACTGGGATTCTTTTTAAACCTCTGGAATATAGATTATGATAAGAGGTATGTTTTAAAGAGGGCCAGAAGTCACTAGTGCCCTCTAACCTCCCTCTCCAAACTCCCTGTTAGCAGTTCCTGGTCGCAAGCTCCCTGGTCGCTGAGTCACAGGCTTATATAGCTCTGGTAGCCCCTCCCCCTGACTGAGGCTCAGCCAATTAACAGAGGCTTCTAGATTTCAAACCTTTTAGAAGCTCCTTCAAGCAAACCAACCAACCAAACAGACAAACACAAGCTCAGCACACAGCAAATAACTCCCCCACACACAAACACACACTCCAGACAGCCACTTACCACAAGGGTCCCGTTTTTACTAGGGATGTTAAAATTCACTTAAATAGGCATAAGTTTATTTGTAACCATTGCAGGCTCTGCAATATAAAGGTTAAATAAGCTTTATACTGCAGAGCCTGCAGTGAAGCCTCCCCCTGAGCGAGGCTGCCAGTTCAGTTCCCAGGGGGGCAGCTTCCCTGCCATGGAGAAGCCGCCTCCCCTGGAGCCAGGCAGTCAGCAGCTGCCAGCTCTGCTCCTGGGGAAGCAGCTTCCCTGCTGCAGGGTAGCTTCCTCTCTGGGAGCTGGGTCAGCAGGTGCTGCAGGCTCTGCTCCTGGGGAGGCAGCTTCACTGGGCATCAAAGCCATCTCCCTGGGAGCCAGCTCAGCATAACTGACAGTATTATGCTTACCGGTTAAACCGTTAGACACA
Source organism: Rafetus swinhoei (assembly GCA_019425775.1). Taxonomy (NCBI): domain Eukaryota; kingdom Metazoa; phylum Chordata; order Testudines; family Trionychidae; genus Rafetus; species Rafetus swinhoei. The sequence continues at coordinate 43,129,720 of CM033437.1, read as the reverse complement.
CTCTACTATCCCTAATTTTGGTAGCTACTCTGACTTTTTGCCTAAAACTTATAGTCACTTAAATTCTATCTTTGTAATCCAATAAACTACTTTTACTGTTTCTTTATTAGTGAGTTTGTCTGAAGTTGCTCAGAGGTTTTACAAAGGCTGTCATATATCCACTTTCCATTGATGATGTGGGGAACTAATTAATAAATTAAATGGTGTATTCCTGAAGTACAGTACTGAGAGCTTGTGGGGAGGGTTGGTTCTGATGCCTTTCTCTGTGTAATTCATGAGTGACGCCTGAGCATTCATGCAATATAGGTAGGTGGATGTGGGGGGTCTTCACATGTGCTTGAGCTGAGTGATAACATCTCCTGGAGAGGTTGTTGCTTCTCACTAGCATTGTGAGAGATCCCAGGCTGGACAGAGCTAAGAGGGCACAGTGGTCCTATGATCCCAGGCTGCATCCTAAAGGGATCCTATCACACCCTTCATCCTCCAATTTTCATTCACGTGGAACAGCTTATTTGCTCAGTCTCTATGTTTATAGGTTGTTTGAATGCTGTTTCTGCCTTGTACAAAGTCATTAGAATAAATAATTATAATAGCTAGCCCTTATTTAGCTCTGTTACTCATTAGGTTTAAAAGAAATTTTGCTGTTGGTTTGGACTAGGGATGTTAACGTGTACCCCTTTACACGATTAACTGATAAGCCTGGGCTCATTGGTTAATCCTAAGCATTATAAGCACTCCACCCTTGCTACCTCTGTATCAAGGGCAGCATTGGGGCAGGAGGGAACCTCCCTTTGTGTGCCAGCTCCCATGGAGCTAGCTCCCACGGAGCTGCCTCCCACAGAGGGGCAGCGAAAGCCAGTATCCTTGGGGAACCAGCTTTCAAGCGTGCGTGCTGGGTCCCGTCTGTTCCCCCACCCCTGCTGCCTCCCACAGAGGCAGTAGCACAGGCAGGCAGGATCCAGCTTAAAATCCAGCTCCCCGTGAGCACCAGGTCTCGTGAAGATACCTGCCTTCCCTCTCTCTGGCCCCCACGCTGATAAAGAGGCAGCAGTGAGGGGGGAGAGGCGGGAGCTGGTACACATGGGAAGCTGGCTCCCTGCGCGTACCGGCTCCCATGGAGCTGCTCCCACACACACACGCTGCTACTTCTGTATCAGAGCTAGATCCCTGTGAGCACTGGCTTCCATCTGCCTCCCAAGCATGTAAACGTGCAACTGCTGAAAAAATTCAGCAGTTACGCATTTACAAGAATAAACATTTGTTCACATCCCTAGTTCAAACTTGTCATTATGAGGAGTTTGTCATCTTTTATTGCTAAAAATTTTCTGTTGGGGCCTTTTGTGTTTAAATGTAGGAAATTGTCACAGCAAAACATGGATTTGTGGCCCAGCAAGGCTTTAGTATTTTGATTTTCTTAATAGGGCTTTCCGTAGGGCTTCCCAACTGGGTGATGGAGGTTTTAGTGGTCCTTTAAAACTAAGAAGGGATATCTCAAAGGCCATCCTAATGCATTCCAGTAATTTTTCTGCAACCCCCCTATCCATTAAATAACCAAAGCAACTGGGAAGAAAGTGATTTGAAGAGAACCCTAGGCTGCTGCTTCTGTCTGGGGCCTGGGACCAGAATCTTGAAGTTTGACTGGGCAAGGTTCCCTTCTGCCTTGGCTAGCCAGAGAGACTCCTGAGTACTACAGTTCCAGGGCTGCTGGGAAGAAGTAGGATATAAAGTGCTTCCTTCCCTTGTAACTGAGACTGGAGGGAGTTAGAAGTGCTGACTCCTGGATACAAGGGCATTTTGAAAATCAAATCTCAGGAGCCTAGATTCTGCTTTGTTCAGGGGGGGAGAGGAGAACGGGTGTTCTGTTGTTCTATGGGGACTTTTATGCAAAACTTCTCAATTTACTGCTTTGGACTTTTGCCATCTTAAAGAGATTAAGGTGGAATATCTTGGATTAATTATACTTTGATAATTTAGCATACTTTTTCCACTGAGGTGATCATGTAGGCTATTATTTGGGATCCCGTGGCCTTCCCTTAGGCTATTTATTCAACATTGCTCTTGGAAAAATGTGAAATCTCTGGAGGAATACCAAGTGAAATAAACATATTAGAAAAGGGAATTACAGGATGATATTTTGGAGATATCTACAGGCATTACCTTCTACAAATTACTATCAAATAGGGATGTAAAAAGTGTTTGAAAAATGTAACTGCTAAAAATCCTAGCGGTTACATGCACTGTGGGCTCTATACTGAAGCTTTATACTGAAGAGCCCATAGCAAAGCTGACTCCCCAGGAGTGGGTCCAGCAGACACTGCCTCCCCTACTCCCGGGAAGCCAGCATGGAACCATAACGGAAACCGATAAACTGATGCTTATCGGTTACCTGTTAATGGTTACACTTTTACATATCCACTGGCAACTGCGGGCTGCTGGCTCCTCCAGACCCCATGGGAGGCTGGCAGCACTGGCCCCGACAGCCTCTGGCCTTTGCAGGCTGCTGACTTCCAGCTGCACTGGCCTCCGGCCCTTGCGGCTGCCAGAAGCCCGCGGAAGTTTAACTGTTAAATGGAACCAATAAGCATCAGTTTATCAATTTAACTGGTTAAACTTTTACTTCCCTATTATAAAAAAGTATTTATTTCTCTAGCAATACGCCTAATAACACGGCTGAAGATAAGAAAAATAGAGATGGGATCTCAATTTGACTTCTTGAATTTAGATGGAAAATCAAGTTTGCCTGGTATGTTGAACAGAGTCCAGTTGACTGTTCTGTGTCTCAGATTAATTCAGTAGCAATAACTAGCTGGATAATTCTTAGGATTTTGAATATGAATTCTCCTTCTAGAATGATGTTCTTGCCACTGTGAATGAGATCTTTTGAGTGGTAATAGAAAGCACTTATTTGAAAGACGGAAGCGTTTGATCACTTAAGTCAGGGCTACTCAGCATGCGGGCCATATGCAGTCCACAGCCTGTTTGTTTGTGGCCTATAGTGCAGTTTGGGTTTACAGTGCGGTTTGTGTTGATATGTGTTTTAGTAGTTAAATTCCTGCACTGTTATGGCTCATTAAAAGTGCTGTCATATGGGTGCAAATCGGGTAAATATTGCATTTTATTAGTATCGGCAGAACTGACTTAAATGGGACCTGCGTGTTGTGTAGTCTTGCCTTAATCTTTGTATTCATGCCAGTCAGTGTGAAAGAAGCTATTTGAATATATATTTGCATGTATATGCAGCCACACTTAAGTTGCAGTCCTTGGCATGTCCCGTGAGTATCATTGTGGTCCCTGGGTTTCCAAAGTTGAGTAGCCCTGACTTAAATTTAGGCAGAATAGTTGCAGGACAGGGGCAGGGCGGGAGGAGACTTCATGTGCTTCCTTTACCCCCAACCCCTGATTGGCCTGGGGATGGGGAAGTGTGCGAAGTCTCCTCCAACCCTACAAGGTGCTCAGCACTTAGTCAACCGCCAGCTGCTGGTACCAGTGATGAATCCTGGAGACAAAGACAAGGATCTCTTTTTTTAATGAGCTGGTGGTACCATCCTTTTGGAATTGCTTTCAATTTATGACCAATGCCAATTACTGTTCTACACCTGGGCCTATTACCAGTTAGTGTTTTACACTCTCGACCCTGTTCGTGGCAAGTTCTGTGAGCAGGGACCAGCTTCTTGCTTACATCTTAGCTTTGCTTTTTATTAGCCAAGCTTTGTCCATTGTTAGCTAGGCCTCAGGCCTCAAACCAGCCCTGTGCTACATGGGCTTTTGTTTCGGGCTCTCATCTTACTATATGACTGTTGAAGGATTTAATTATCTCTCTACCCTGAAAGAATAGAATATCTGTTCAATCTTAATTGCGGCACGCTCTTCCCAGAATCATTTTTAACTATGCCATTTTTCCAGATCTTCATCTAAACTAGAAACATTGAGACAAATTAAATATAACTAGTTACATAGTCAGTGAAGGAACAGAAGTTCGACACCGTATAGATTCAAGCACGAGGGTTTATTATGCACAGCGCTGGTGAGTGTCACTTTGCTTGTTAGGCTCAGTGAGACTGCCAAACAGTGGATTACTATAGATTATATAGGGTGCCAATGGGCGGAGAGAAGCGACTGTGTGGGAGTTCCCAAGCCCCTGGATAGGTTCTAGCAGCAAGACATAATGAGCACAATAAGCCAATAGTCTTAAAGATTACATAGTTGCTTTGCCCATGGCTCAGGTTTACATATATGCTAATAAACAGGTGTTATGGCTCAAGAGTCATTTTTGCAGTAAATAGGTTAAATCCTGATTCCAGGTCCATAGAAATGATGGGTGGCATCTCCCAGCCAGGTTTGCTCGCAGATACATTCCTCTGTGGTCTTAAAACAAAGAGAACAGTAAACAATACACAGCATTGGCAATTTGTTTATCGATCACACTCCTTTGGACTGGATTGGCATTTGTGAGGGACAGATATCATTACTCATGCTGGCCATCTCCCCTCCCTGAACGCTGGCTGGTATGTGGGGAGGATACACTGCTATCTCCTCCTGAACTTGTCAGGCAGACTTTTGAGGCCACTCTTAAAGAGTTATGTGTCTATAATTCATGATAAGGCCCCAACTACTGTCCTGCACCTGGGGTTCTGCTGTCTCAGTTTGTTTCATGCCTAGAGAGCGCAGTCCTGGCTCCCCAGGAGGAGCTGCCACCATAGCCACATCACCCTCACTGCCCTGGGTGGCCCCAGTAAGCCTCCCAGCCCCCTGCTCTGAGTCTGACATATCCCATCTTTTGCCCTCAAGGTACAAACAAGGCCTGTCTTTTGCTTATCTCTGTTCCCTTTTAGCCATGTATTGTCCGTTGTTAGCTAGGCCTCAGACCAGGCCCGTCCAGTTTGGGCATATATGAAAGATTCTTAACATAAACTGTGGTCAAGATCTTACTTACATATTATTGGGATTTTGGCCCTTCAGTCAAAGTCATTTTATAGTCTAAGAATAGGTTTAATTGACGGTAGCATTTGCAGAGACTAAGATGGCTTCTACAATTTTTTTTCCCACCAGCTATTTTTGGTCTGACTTTGGAGTTTGTGCATATAGGAATCAAAGCCCTGGAAGAGGAAGGATGACCCTACATAGGACATCTAATGGGGGTAAATAGTGTAGATGCAACAAAATAAAAATCTATGGTGGAAAGAAGTATAATTAGCATATCTTTCTAGATTTTTTTCATGTATAGAATACATCCAAAAGCAGTAGACTTCAGTTTGTAGAAGTGTTGACATCCTAACATTGTCTTAATTATCTTAAAAACCACAGCAATGCTGGGTACATTTGCTAGTTTAAGTGAAGTAATGTTTTTTGGGTTTTTTTTTCAAAATAAAAGGAAAATGTACATGCTTTATTTAAATGACTCTATTTTCCAAAAATGAATGAAAAATAAATGTGTATTGATATAAGGAAAGTGATTCAAACATTAGATAGAGTTTGTTGGTAGACATTATTTGCGGTTCTTCTGTCTTATTCTAGAATAAAAAGGAGGCGGGGCACAGGAGTGAGGGTAGAGGACTGGGATGGTTGGGAGAGCTCAGGGCAGGGGGTTAAGTGTGAAGGAGTGAGGGCAGAAGGTGGGAGATGTTGGACTCAGGGCAGGGGGCTGGGAGGGTAGGTGGGAGAGCTTACTGGGGCCACCTAGGGCAGTGAGGGTGATGTTGCTATGGCGGCAGCTCCTTCTGGGGGGCTGGGACTGCGCTCTTTGGCAAGTGGCTCCTTCTAGGCGGCGCTAGGGCTGCACTCACTGGCTCCAACTTCCTGCTTGTCCAGAGAGGACTGTTCCCAGCCTCTGACTGCCCCTCCCCCAGTCTCCAGCCTGTCTGGTTGGGCAGGTGCCCTGGCCTGCAGCTGCTCCCCCCCACACTGCAGCTGGTCTGGCAGAGGGGGCAGCACTGCAGGTGCTGACCCTGACCTCTAGTTGTCCCCCCTCGCCCTGCAGCTGGTCTGGGGGAGAGGACGGCACTCTGTGGGCATTCCTGGCCTCCACCAACTACTCCTCAACCCTGCAGCCTTTCTGGGGGTGCAGCATTTCAGGGACTGGCCCTGGCCTCCAGCAGCCCTCCTCCCCCCAGTCTGCAACTGGTTTGGGGGTGGGGAGTGCTGGTGCTCAGAGGGCTGGCCAGAGCCTCCAGCTTTCCCCAGTCTGCAGCCTGTCTCAAGCCAGGCCATGGTTCCCGGCCCTGGCTTCTTCTCTGGAGGGGCTGGACCCAGTTCCCAACCTCTTCTTGGGTGGGGTGGGGGCTGGGCTGTGCTTTCCGACCCACAAGGTGGTCCATGGGATCTGAAGTAGGGGTGGTTCCCCTCCATCTGGCCCTGTTTGGGGTAGGAAGGGCCTCACCTGATCTGGTGGCCAGCCACGTGGAGCCCTGTCCACAGTTGGCCACACTCCTGCTGATGTGGCTGCCGCCAGTAGTCACACTGCAGTATAGTTGTCCTCCACGCTCGCTGCCCCCAGTGGTCACTCTGCAGTATAGTGGCTCTCCTCTCTATCCCCTCCCTTTCCATGTTCTGGAAAGCATTCCCATTCCAGGCACTTCCCATTTTCCTGGTGCAACCAACCCCAGACCTTGCTTTAAGTTAGGGTAAGAGGAAGCTATATACCAAATTTGGTGCCCCTAGCTCTTACCATTTAGTAGGAGTCTTTGAACAAACAGACTCGCAAACAGATGCGCACACAAACTCTGTAAAAAATATCTAGATTTTGGAATATTACAGAGAATTTTAATAAGTAGTTTTAAAATTTGACACTTGAATATAGTGTACCTTTGCTATCTGTTTAGCTGTATCTTTCACAGGAACATCTTTCAAATTTTACCTTCTGGTTATGTGGTAGTGTGAAGGAATTTTCTTCTCCTGGGAGACTGTTTGTGAGTAACCCAAAGGACTCCACTTCAGGTTCTTACTTAAAAACCACCCCTCTTGGAGACCAATTTATTACAAAATATTGTGCAATAGTCTCTAACAAAAGCCTCAAATCATTCATATCACCCCAGTACATATAGTCCTGGCTCTCACTATATCTCAGTGTCTTCCATTACAGTTAGGTTCCTAATCTGTCCTCTTCCATCTGTCTTCCAGGACAGCCATTTAAATCCTTCCACTTGGGGTGCAATTCAGCTGTTCCCTGTGAGAACTGTCACAGCCTCTCTGCCTGAAAGATTTTTGCTAGCAAAAGGTTTATTAATAAACAGAAGTTATTTTAGTAAGTATAAAAAGTAGGATTTAAGTGGTTGCAAGTGATAGCAGATGGATCAGAGTAAATAAAACTAAGCTAAATAAAACAAAACACACCAACTAAACCTAAAAAACTGAGAGAACTTGGGACAAATCATAATTCCTTACCCTAGTTCTTATTTCAGGTAAAGTCCTTCCCAGGCCAGAGATGTCCTTGCTGACCTGGGTCCAATAGTTCTCCACCTCTGTAGATAGCCCTCCTGTTTACAGGGTTTTTTTCATGTCTGTTCTTGGGGTGGAGAGGCTGTCTGTAAAGCCATCTGAAGACAATCATTGCTTACTTCTCTTACCTTTATATAGAATTTCTCTAGGACAGGAAGCCTTTGTTTGATTTCCTAGCACCTCTGTGAAAAGTACAAAATTGAAGATGGATTCAAGCATCAAATGACATTGACACATGTCTCTGAAACATGGCTGCAAGGAGACATTTCTTCCCCCATTCAGTTGTCTCTTCCTAATAGGCTATTGCCTCTGTGCCTGGCCTCTTTATTGTTATTCCTCATGGGTTGGAAATAGGCTTTTCTCAATGATAATAAGTCTACAATCAGTATTCTTAATTTCTGGTACAAAAATGGTGCGTACATACAAATAGATTATACCCATTCAGAGAATTACAAACTTTCTGTTGATAGGTTACATGTAATATTTTGCATAAATCATATTCAAGTTAGGCATATTTGAGTTAGGCTGAAGAAGCAGCAGAAGCAGATGCTTGATGCTGGAATACCAGAGCTCAGAGACAGAGGGCAAAAAGGAAGGAGCAGCAGTGGAGGGGCTGATCCACTGACACCTCTGTGCTTGAGAGTTGGCTCCCAAGAACAGTGAGAAGGACCTAGGGAAGTCTGAGGGATGCTGTCTGTAATGTTGCCCTCTTATTCATATTCACATTTCCATAGAGAATATGAGGGCAACATTACAGAGAGCATGTCTCGGACTTCCCTGGATCCTTCTCATTGTCCTTCGGCTCCAACTCTTAAGCACAGAGGTGTCAGTGGCTAAGCCCCTCCACTGCTGCTCCTTCCTTTTTGCTCTCTGTCTCTGAGCTCTGGTATTCCAGCATAGAGCCATCAAGCATCTGCTTCTGCTGCTTCTTCAGCCCAGGCTCTCTGGCTTGGGGAATACCAGCCAGTAAAATCCATTTTCCTGCTCTTCTGTCTTCAGCCTTCTCACAGGAGCCATTTTGTCTCTGTCAGTTCTTATTTCCTATGGCCCTTCTTCTGACTGATTCAGTCTGCTCTGACTCCTTACTGACCTTTTCTAGCTCCCAGGTGCTGCCCTGCATTATTAATTGGTCCAGGGACTGAAACAGGAGAGTTGAGACCCGTTATGGGTAGCTAAATTACAGTTCAAATAAATATGTGGCATTTATTTTTACAGTGTGGATATAAGGTGGCCAACAGAAGATGTGTCCACTGCAGTGTAAGCCTAAGGTTAATGGGATTCAAGTCTGTGAATCCTGGGTTTGCAAGCCCAGCACTTAAGCATCTGAAGTGCATATTGACCATAGGTTTAGAATTTCTGGACCAGAGCTTCAGCATCCACCCTACAGTACACAGACTGAATCAAAACACCCTATGCCAGAATTCCTAGTGCTGCAGTCAGTTGTTAACTAGTTTGTTGCTGGAAAGTCAATCAAGGATAAAATGGTTGCAGAGGTTTCTAAGGCAATCAGGCATGTGATTTCCACAAAAGTGGTAGGCATAGTAAACAATATCCCTGAAGTGGATATTGGAGGAGTGGGGTTTCCAAATTGTGCTGGGGCCATTGATAGGATTTGTGCTTATAGTTTGCCCTCCTCTTGTCCACAAATATATACTTTGCAAAGAGTACTACTCTGTCATTGTGTATATCCTGATGGACCACACAGGCAGATTTAGGGACACTGACATGGGCTGCATGTTCTGATAATAGAAAGTCTACATTCATAGACAGGCTGGGACACTATTCTCACTGAGTGGTATTGTTATAAATGGAGATAAGGTCCATATCACTAACACAAGGGACCCTGCATGCTCCCTTTTGTCTTGACAGCTGACACACATACTGATCTTAGTAGGATGGCTAAGGTTCATTTAGGCTTTCAGTGGTTGTATAATGGTGATTGAATGTCCTATGAGAGGAGATGACTTGAGGAGGTTGGGCCACATGCCACTGTAGGCATCTGTGACTGCTAGTAGCAAATATCCCCAACAGCCTGAGGTGGCATACTAGATGGGGAAATCTGAGTTACTACAGTAAATTTCTCACATTTGTGGACATGGTCAGGGTCTAACCAAGTATCATATTCGGGGTCAGAAAGAAGTTTTCCCCTAGGTCAGATTGGCAGAGCTCCCCCCTACTTTTTTTATTTTAAACTTTCTTCTGCAGCATGGGGCACAGATTGCTTAGCTGATTTATACTGGAGTAAATGGTGGATGAATTTAAACATAAGAATGGCCAGACTGGGTCAGGCCAAAGGTCCATCTAGCCAGTACTATCTGCTGACAGTGGCCAATACCAGATGCCCCAGAGGGAGGGAACACAACAGGTAATCCTCACGTGATCCCTCCCCTGTCACTCACTTCCAGAGAAACAGAGGCTAGGGACCCCATTCCTACCCATTCTGGCTAATAGCCATTGATGGACCTAACCTCCATGAATCTATCTAGCTCTTTTTTGAACCCTGTTAAAGTTCTAGCCTTCACCGCATCCTCTGGCAAGGAGTTCCACAAGAACTGACTGTGGAATTCCACAGGAGTTGACTATGTGCTGAATGAAGAAAAACTTCCTCTGTTTGTTTTAAACTTACTGCCTATTAATTGCTTTTGGTAACCTCTAGTTCTTATATTGTGGGAATAAGTAAATAACTGCCTTATTCACTTTTTCCACACCAGTCATGATTTTATAGACCTCTATCATATCCCCTCCCTTAGTCTCTTCTTTTCTAAGCTGAAAAGTCCAAGTCTTTTTAATCTCTCTTCATATGGGACCCGTTCCAAACCCTCCTAATCATTTTTGTTGCCCTTTTGTGAACCTTTTCCAATGCCGATGTATCTTTTTTTGAGATGAGGCGACCACATCTGTACACAGTATTCGAGATGTGAGCATACCATGGTTTTATATAGAGGCAATAAGATATTTTGTTTCTTATTCTCTGTCCCTTTTTAATGATTCCTAACATTCTGTTTGCTTTGAGGACTTCAGTAACATAGCCAGAGATTATGGGTCTTTCACAGGATTGAGTCAGTGAGGTTCCAAGCCATTTGCCCCTGAATGGAGCTATGACAGTAATAGAATGCTGAACTTATACATTCAGCCAGAAAATGTCACAGTGAGGGCAGGATGTATCCTGCCAGTGAAATAGGGAGAATAGTACATTTGAGTGTGCTTGTACAGACTGTACAATAAATGAGATGCTACCATATCATAGAATGAAATGTAGGGGGACAGGCTGTTTGCTTTGCATTGTAATTGTAAATGACATGAGTGCTTATAAAATGACAAGGATGGGATTTATGGGAGGATTAATGTAAAGAAACGTATTGAGAAATAATGTTAGCAAATAAATTCCCAGTTGTCTCTTACCATGTGTTATACCTTAATTATTTGAAGCATACATTATGTAATGTGATAGTGTGTTTGAGTAAACGTGTAACTGCTGAAATTTTCAGCACTTACATGTTTACATGCGGGGAGGTGGGGGGGAGCCAGCTTTTAAGCTGTCTCCCTGTGAGCACTAACTCCCATTTAGCCCCCTGCCCCCACTACTGCCTCTGTATCAGAGGCAACAGTGTGAGGGCAGGCAGCTCCACAGGAGCTGGTGCTCATACCTGCTCCCACCCTCACTGCTGCCTTTGTGGGAGGCAGTGGGGTGGGAGTTGGCTCCGTGGGAGCCAGCATGTGTGGGGAGCTGGCTTTAAAGCTGGCTCCCCACGCTCACTCACTCCTGCCCCCGCTTCTGATACAGAGGCAACAATGTGGGAGAGATAGGCTGTGTGTAACTGTGAGGGTTAACGGATGAGCCTCATCTGTTAACCATATACTCTAGTACATGTTTGCATCCCTAGCAAGCAATGCAACCAGTTTCAAATAGTAAACCTCTTCCCCTGGCTTCCTGCTCATATTTTGGTTCCTTTCTATTTGCTGCCACTTCCAGAGGTTAGAGTTGTTCTTGGGCTGGAGTTTTGTGTGCACTGGAGTGAAGGTTTGCAGGGAAAGAGGGATCAGCATGGGGTTGGAAGACTTCACGGGACAGATTCGCTATGTCCAGTTGCTAAGTCCCAATTGCAAAGGCAGCCCAACCATAGAATTGATCTGCAGCACATGAAACTGTGGAGGGGACTCAGGGCTTGGTACGAGTTCAGCAAGAGCTTGTAGTACTCAGGGGTGTATGTATTACCAGCCTCTTGAATAGGTTTTTCCTCTGGGTTCCTCCCTGAGCTGATGTTCCTGCTCCAGAAACTGTGTGGTCAGCCTCTCACTCTACAGCCAGTGTCTGGCCTTTTCACTTGCCGTGAGGTTTTTCTTCCTCTGGTACTACACCTGCTTGTTGGCCCTGTCCAAAATTTCCACCGTCATGGACATCATGGAAACACTTTTGCTTGGACCAGTCAATGGTAGTTCTGTATCCCATGGTCCTGCTGGAATGGGCCCATTCTGCCAGGATCAGCAGAGCTTGAAGGGACTAAAAACAAATGTCAAACTGAAAGAATAATGTACTATGCCTTACCAAAGGTTCAGTGCCATATGCAGGCAAAAGTGCCTTGTGGAATCTCAAGGCCCAAAATGATACTTTTTAAAACTGAGCTTCAGTATATTCTGAGAGGGAATGCCTCTGCTCCCAGGATACAACTCAATTAATTACAGTGAAAATACTGCATAGTCCGTGGCAAATTACAGCTTATAGTTTAATTGCTGAGCTCCTTGGGATGTTGTGGGGGAAGGGGGGAAGAGTTTTCTGCATACTTTTCTGTACTTTCAGACATTGTACATTCTTGAGGATATTACCATTCTAGTGGTTCCAGAATGGCAAAGGGAAATTTTATTTCAAGCTGTGGCAAGCCAGCCGTGTATGCCCAGAGGTTTTCAAATTTAAAGTGATGGAGTACTACATGTCTGAGCAGAGTGGGCTGGTGACCTATGGAGGAGGGCTTAGGGTATACACCCTTCCCTGCAGTGTAACTATCAATCCAGAGCTCTTATTATGTTTTTGGCTACCAGTGCTTGGGATTGGATCAGAATTCATGGGGGAATCAACAGAATGCTGTGTTAGTGTTCGCATGGAGACTGGCTCCATATGGCACTCAGTATAAACTGCTGGGAATGCATCTGCCCAGGGACTACATTCAGATGCATGTGATACAAAATCTGAAACAACTACACAGCTATTCTTACTGGTACATTTCTTGACTGGATACAAACCCCTAGCCATACTTGGATGCTGGAGTTTGTCACCCAGTTACTTAAGCTGTTACCTGTTCACATCACTAGTACATACCATGGTTTGAAGATAAAAACACACACACACACACACACACACACACACACACACACACACACACACACACACACACACACACACACACACACACACACACACACACACACACACACACACACACACACACACACACACACACACACACACACACAGAGTGATATTAAAAAGTAAAATCTTGTACTTCACTGCTCTGGGCATCTTACCAATCCTCCTTTCTTTACTTTTGATTTCAGTAGATTTTTCATGTCACTCTTTCATGAGCGACAGCAAACTCTTCATATCCGCTGTCATCATCATCTTTTAACAGTCAGCTTTTGTACCAAATGTCACTTGTTCTCTACACTGAGATACCACATCTGCACCCTTACCTACTCCTTCACCAAGTCTCCTGTATAGTGTCTAGGAAAATAAAATATCAGTGTTTTTAAAAAGAACAGATGTTCTCCAAAAGTTGGAGTAAGACCATCTTGCCAGAGAAAATGGGCAAAGTCTGTATCTTCTTGTAGCCATCATTACTCTTCCAGGTTTACGGTAGGGTGATGTATTATAAGGTAGTGTTGGAGTTTTTTGACTTTGCTATTAGAATTTTAATATGCTTAGTTTAATTATACTTTTGGCATCAGATTTTGTTGAGAGAAATTTTGGGGTTATTAAACTTAATATTTATGAAACTATGTTGGGATTTTCCATATTTCATGTTGAATGAGGAAATCATTGCGTCTTCAATATTTTAATTTTGCACCAAACTAAAGTTTATTTTATTGAGGACTCCAAGGATTCAAAGTCTGCACATTTGGAATTTCAGATGTAAATAGGGATGAGAATATGCCATCTCATCAGTATGTCCTCTTTTCTTGTCTCTTCCTTTCATCTCCCCAAAAACCCTCTTCAACTTCTATTCCAGTTGAACTTAGTCCTGTTTACAGACTGAAATATATAAAACAAACAAGTGCATGAAGAAAGACATTATTAAATAAAGATATTAATAAATGACAGAGTAAAGCCGTTCAAAAGAGCACTTAATTTTATTTCATATTTTTTCAAAGAAGGCAACAGATAGAAAATGGTTGGAAACATGTTTCAAAATTGGGTGCGGTGCATAGTGGGGAAGTGTAATGATGTTGCTCACGGGTGTCAATTTTCCCTTGAGTGACACAATTATACTGACCTAACCCCTGGTGTTGATAGCACTGTGTTCGGGGAAGGAAGAGGAGGCTTTCTCCTGTTGATGAACAGCTGCCTTTTGGCACCATTGTGAGACGTTTACTTATTTGATATAGGTATGTCTTCACTAAGTCTTCAGTGACACAGCTGCGTAAGCACAGAGGTATGTGGAGACAAGCCCTAAGTTTACTGCTTTATCTAGACATATTAAAATTAGCATGAGATGAGGTCAGTGGCATTTACTGTATATCAACAGATCCATTCTCTCCACTGCCCCCTGTATTTTTTGGCTTTTGAAAGCTAACTGCACTGATTATCAAAGTACTGATTATATTTGCTAGAGTACTCTATTTGCATTTAGGGTAAAAAGTTATCTTGTGCTTAGTTCATATGAGGTACTGAGATTTAGGGCAGTCTGGTAAGCTAAAACTGTTAGATCGTTGTTTTAAAAGCTAAATGATGAGTGACCAAAGAACCTAGCTTGAAATTAATTGTATTGCAAAGTGCTGTTTGAAGATATACATGAGATTTTATGCTGTGCGATATAGAGATGTCAACTGAGGAACCATTAACCACTTAACTGATAAGTGATTGCTTATCAGTTAATGGTCCCAGTTAACCACACTCTTCCTGCTCCCTGCCATGCTCTGCATTTAAAACTTGGATTGGCAAGCTGGCTCAGTCCCAGCCCATTGGTCTGAGTTTTTAAATGAAGAGCACTCAGGGGAGCTGCCTGCTACCCCGCGCTGCTGCCTTTAATACAGTGGCAGCAGCATGGGGTAGCGGGAGGGAGCCAGTCTGTGCGGTGAGCCGGTTTAAAAACCAGCTCCCTGCGTGCCACTCTGTGCTACTGTTTCTGATACAGAGGCAGCAGCACAGGGTGGCCGGGGGCTCCCTAGGAGAGGGAGGGCATTGGTTGTCCTGCCCTGAGGCAGGGAAGGGGGGAGCAGGGAGTAATCATGTAACTGCTAAGCATTTTAGCAATTATACAATTATTGAAATAAACTATTTCTAACATCCCCAGTAGGAACTTTTATTGTGCAAAGAAGTGTCATTGTTGATGGGTAATTACGGTTTATTATTTGGTGTTTTAAATCTATTTGTCCATTTGTTGCTGCAGTTCATTGACAAAAAGCATTGTTTGGAAATAAAAAAGAAGACTGATAGGTGTAGGGTAAGAAAGAAGATGCAGTATTGAGGGACCCCTTTTCCTGTCAGAGCCATGATTTTTTTTTAACTAATCTGGGGAATTACAGGCAAGTCAAACTTCAGTACCCAGAAAGATAATGAAGTAAATAGTTAAGCATTCAGTTTGCAAACAGTTAGAAGATAATAAGGTGATAAGTCAGCATGGAATTATACAGAACAAATTGTTTCAACCCAACCTAATAGGTTTCTTTGACAGGGTAACAAGCCATGTGGATGTGGGAAGTGATAGGTGTGGTATATCTTGACTTTCGTAAGGCTTTTCATACTGTCTTATATATTTTCATAAATTGCTTAGGAAATACAACTATATAGAGCTATTATGAGGTAGATGCATAACTGGTTGGGAAACCATTTCAAAAGGCTAGTGTCAATGATTCATAATCAAGCTGGAAGAACATATTGAATAGAGTTCCACAGAGGGTCAGTTCTGGGTCCAGTTCTATTTGATATCTTCATCAATGGTTTAGCTATGGCACAGAGAGTTCACATATAAAGTTTGCAGACAATGCTGAACTATGAGGGGTTGCAAGTGTTTTGGAGGATACAATTAATGTTCACAATGATCTGGACAAATTGGAGAAATGGTCTGAGGTAAATAGGATTAAATTCAATAAGGACATATGCAGAGTACTGCACTTAGGAAGGACAGTCAGTTGCACACATACAAAATGGGAAATGACTGTCTTGGAAGGAGTACTGGGGAAAGGGACCTAAGGGTCATAGTGGATCACAAGATAAATATGAGTCAGCAATCTAACATTGTTGCAAAAAACAAACAAAAAAACTCAGGCATCAGTCTGGGATGTATTAGCAGGAGTGTTGTAAGCCTCAATGTTCTAATCAATGTTGATTAGGTCTCAGTTTGGAGTGTTGTGGCACTCAGAACTGAACACATTTCAGGAAGAAGGTGGAGAAATTGGAAGAAGTCTAGAAAAGAGCAACAGCAATGATTAAAGTTCAAGAAAACAAGACCTAGGTGGGAAGATGGAAAATATTTGTTTCTTCTGGCAAAGAGAAGACTGAGGGGGGACATAACAGAAATTGTTCTTCTTAATCTTTGGGGATAGGGCAAGAAACAATGGGCTTAAATTGCAGCAAGGGAGGTTTAGGTCAGACATTAGGAAAAACTTCCTAACTGCCAGGATGGTTAAGCCCTGGAATAAATTGCCTCGCAAAGTGGTGGGATTACCATTTTTGGAGATTTTAAAGAGCATGTTAGACAAACACTGCTAGAGATGGTCTACTCTAGATAATATTTAGTCTTAGTATGAGTGCAGTATGGGCATTATTTTGTGGGGAGAAGGCAGAGAGCCTCTGGCATGTGAATAGCCAAAGACTACTTTGGTTAGTATAAAGTATATAAAAGTATATGTACATTGAAGTTATAAACACCCCTGGCTGACTCATGCCAGCTGAGTTGGGGCTCAGGCTAAGTGGGTGTTTAATTAGGGTGTAGATACTCACACATGGGCTGCAGCCTGAGCTCTAGGATCCTGCCACCTTTCAGGATTCTAGAGCTTGGGCACCCAAGCCTGAGCCCAAACGGCTACACTGCAATTAAACAGCCCCTTAGTCTGAGCCCTGCAGGCCAGACTTAGCAGGCACAGGCCAGCCACAGGTGTCTAATTGCAGTATAGACCTACTGCAGTATAGTCCAAGTGTGTACATTTTTAATATATAAGGTAACACCTCCTCCCTGTTTACCCTGCCTATTCTTCCTGAGTAAGCTGTACCCTTCTATACCAATATTCCAATCGTGTGTATTATCCCACTGATATTAGATCAGTGGTTTTCAAACTATGGGTTGTGTACTGGGTCATGGAATGTCAGGCACTGGGGCTTGTTTGCTGCAGGGGGATCCAGGTGATCAGTGGGAGTGCTAAGGCAGACATATCTGCCTGTCCTGGCACCGCAGACTGAAATGGGCCCCAGCAGCAGGTCTGGCTCCTAGGTGAAGGGGGGGGAGGAGAGAGAGTGCACAGAGGTCTGCGCACTGCCTGTGCCCGGAGCACTAGCTCTGTACTCCCATTGGCTAGGAACCTGCTGCTGGCTGCTTCTGGGGTGCAGCATGGTATGTGATGCCAGGAGAGGCAGAAAGCCTACCTTAGCACCCCTCAAGGTACCCCTCCTGTCCCCAAGCCAGAACCTTTTCCTGCCCCCAAAGCTCTCATTCTCAGCCCTACCTGGGAGCCCACACTCTCAAATTATGTTGGCTTGTGGATGTCAATAATTTTCTTCAGCTGGTGTATTAGGTTACGGAGACTTGACTTATTTCCTTCTGCAATACCCCACCTAGTGGCAAAATTAGAGTAATGTGTCCTAGAGTTGGGTTTGTATAGGAATGAGTGGAGTAGTAGGATTTATATTCCAGGACCTTATACATTTTGAGAGGGAGAAGGAAACCTGCATGCCATAAGTTTGATAAAACACAATCAGAAATATGAATTTTTGCAGAAATAATTTGTATCTATTTATAGCAAAATATAGTTGATCTCTCAAACTACGTAAATTTTTTCAGGTTTTAAATTTATTTCTTTTAAAATGCTAATTCAGAACTGCTACTCCCTTTAGATATACTTTTAAATGATACTAGAAGAAATACAGTATTTTTTTCTTTCATTTCCTTTTCAGAGTGCATGGGAGTGCTTCTAGAAAATGTCAGATGAATAAGTGAGAGTGGTGATAGTCTCTTTATCCTCCAGAGGAGTATAACCTGATTAGAGCTAGTGCCAGCTTCTACATGATGCTAATTATAGAAGCAAGACTTGTTCTAGGAGTGAGAAGACAGTACTGTCAAGTACTTGGTCTCTCATCAAAGGTTCTAACTGCATTTGTGTAAGTTCAAGAGGAATTGAACAGAGTCTGCCAACTCACCTAATGTAGGCCACCAAACATCCATCAAATGGTGCTAACATTTGGTTGTTACCATCCTGAACAAAGTGGAATAGTGACTGGTAGCTGAACAGCTCCATAATCCTAGTTATTTTAGCTGCCCAGTTACATAATAATTTTAAAACTTTGTTATACCCTTTTATTTTCAAATTCTGACTTAAACCACACGTAGAGTACTATTTAACATTGAATTAATGCAAGTAGATCTTTTTTTATATAGATTTACTTTTGGCCATTATATATCTGTCTTTTGTACAAGTAAGATATTTGCTATATGGTAAATTACTTCAATATACTAACATTTTTACTTGTAAACTAACTAGTCACAGTTGAATGAAAGCATTGTACAATACATACCGTCAAAGAATTTTATTTTCTTCTCCACAGATCAATGTAAGAGTTACCACAATGGATGCAGAGTTGGAGTTTGCTATCCAACCCAGTACAACTGGCAAACAGCTCTTTGACCAGGTAACTCTTTATATGTAATAATCATGGCTAAAGTAGACAGAATGCTAGTCTTTTACAAAACATTAGTGCTAGATTTATGTTCACACTTTCCAATTAATACCTTATATTAATGTAAGCTATAATAATAATCAGCTTCATTCACCTCTCTTCAATTCAGAAGCAAAGCATTCAGCACAAGTCAACTTTCCAAGAATAGATAAGCAGCCAGGATTCAGTTGAATTACAAATGTCAATCCCTCTTGAAATTAATAGTATTTTATATATATTCTCAATCATATATTCAAAGTATATAATAATTATCTATACTCGTGTTTATATAACTTTCAAAAGTCTTTAATAAATCTAAGGCAGAAAATACAATATCAAGAAATGACTAGTCTACTCTCTTTTCTGTCCAAGTAAGGAAGCAGCAGATATGCCCTGCTCTTTTTGAACATTTATTTATAGTGTAATTTTAAAACTTTCTACCTGTTTTAATTCTTGTTACAAATATTTTCCCTTTGCCCAATTTCTCTGAATTTTTTAAAATTTGAATTCTAAATTGGGGAAGTAATGTGTGTTTTTTTTAAATTTGGTGATGGGCTGTCAACCAGATATTTTCAGATGTTGCCTAGTGTGTGACATAACCAAAAAGAGCCAACTGACTAATCTCTGATTTAAAATCTATATTCTGAAATAAATTTCATTGTTCTTAGCCATCAGAATTTCTGATCCTAATTCAGCTTACTTGCTACAACTTTTGGAGATCTTCAGAAAATATAAAATTGTCTGGTAAAAACTCTTCATTAACACCTCAAAGCTTTCTTCAAGCAATTTATAGAACCTACAAAATACTTGAATGTTGACTGATACCTTAGGGGTGAATAGTCTCATGTAAGAGAAAACATATATTTTCTTTCTGAAACTTAAGAGCCCACTCTCCTGCAAATCCCACTGACGTATGTGCTGTAGATATATAATACTTTTTGTCCAAGAAAAAACATGTTTACAGATACAGTGTTATTTTTATATAATAAAAAAATTACTTGCGGTAATGATATAGCCATTAGCAGTTGTATCATTTTCATTAATGTGTAACTTGAGGGGAGAGTTGTTCTTTTCTGAGGTTAGCAGCTCCAAGTATGACACGATTCTTTAGAGGAATGGAATCTCATTTCCTTAAGTGATGCATGGTTTCTCCACTTTCCCTCCTCTGACAACAAGGTCATCTCAAAGAATGGTGTGTCTTTATCTAATGAAAAGCAGATCAAAGACTGTCATTTATGGCAGGTGTATAAGCAAGTGTAACCCATGCAACTCCTGATTGTGGTTCTCTGTCCCATCTGGTGACACCAAGACTGCTTGCTCTGTAGCCTTAACTAAGATCCATGTGGTATTTAGCTCCAGATGTCCTAGGTTCAATCCTGTCGTCTGATGACCGGGATCTGTCAGTGTTACACAAGTACCTTCCTTTCCTTTTTAATTTGTTTTTAATTATTATTTTATGTTTTACCTACTTTTATTGGAATTTGTGGTCTCATACTTCTGCCTTCATGTTCTCTTTTTCTTCAGTTCATGGGAATCAGGGAAACAAGACCTCTAGATGAAAGAAAAAAATAGAATTAAAAAGTAATTTAAACCAGTCTCTTCAATAGCTGACAAGTGTCGCAAGACAGGAAAGTTTTGGGGACAGGGCAGCTATCCTGCCTCTTCCTCAAGATGTATGGGTGAGTTGTCAGCAAAAACCTAACATGTAAGAATTGTGCTGTTTTCTGGTATGAGAAGGCAGCTGCAACTTCTCTTCTGCCAACCTCTGCTATCTCTTGATATGTGGTATTGTGTGGGGGTGATCTGCATAAAGTCTTCTACCCAGATTATCAGTTTCATTCATTCTGTAGCTTCCCTGAACAAGGGATAAAAGATATAGATGCATGCTCTCTCAACACTTATTAGATTCTCTCCATCAAGCTCATCAGTTCCTTGTGTAGCTTTCAGGCTGCCTCAGCAGTTCTTATGACTAGCTTGAGTCCCTTGGTTGAAGTGCCATTTAAAAAAAAAAAAAATTAATGGAGATTGCCTATCTCCTAGAACTGGAAGGGACCTTGAAAGGTCATCGAGTCCAGTCCCCTGCCTTCACAGCAGGACCAAGTACCATCCCTGACAAGTTTTTGCCCCAAATCCCGTCCGCGCAAGGATTGAACTCACAAACCTGGGTTTAGCAGGCCAATGCTCAAACCACTGAGCTATCCCTCTACCCATGCTTGTACATGAGGAGAGAAATCGTTCAGACAGATCCTAAACCCGTACATGGATTCATAGACCTAAATAAGTAGCTGAATCAAACTGTGAAACAAATAGGAAGTTTTCAGAGAAAAGATGTAGTATCTTTGTGGCTATTATTGCCAACAGAGTGAAGTGACATATTGTAAACTAACAATAACTTGATAGGTCATCTTGGTTAGCTCCATTTGGTGTATGTTGCAGTAAACTTTTTTCCTTAGTAGTTCTAGCTCAAAAGCAAATTACCTTGTCATAGCATTGTATCTTGTGCCATGACCCTGAGGGCTTTGGAATGTAAGCAAACCCCTTTCTTAGTGGTAGAAGGTTTTGTTTCCCACTTCCCTTTCTCCAAACTGCATTTCCAGTCTAAGGCATTTCTCTTCACTCTGCCTACCTTCTGTTAAATGGGAAATCTAAAACTGAGCATCTATGTCTTTCTACTTCTTCCCTCCTGTCATGAAGCTTAATGGAGTCCTCCCTTATCCCACCAACCTGGTGTTGGAAGTCACTTGGGGTATGTCTATACAGCAGGGCTAAAGTCGAATTAAACTACGCAACTTCAGCTACGTCAATTGCATAGCTGCAGTTGATATAGCTTAATTCGGCTTTTGGCACGGACTACACTACAGGAAGTCGAAGGAAGAAAGCTCTTCCTTCAACTTCCCTTACTCCTTGTGGAATGAGGGTTACAAGAGTTGGAGTAAAAAGTCCTCTAGCTTGCAATTATTTCAAAATAATAGTTTGCAGTGTAGATGCGCTCTTTGTAATAACGCTGCTATGTACACATAACCATGGTCAGGGCTCGACAAATTATGCAAAACCCTACTCGCCAGACAAAAAAGGGACTCGCCACCCCCCTTCCCCACCGTGCAGGTGCGCACCACCAGAGAACGGGACGGCATGTTGGTTTACGTCAGTTATCATGGCCGCGGTTATCGTTGTTTGTCATTCTTTGACCTTTTGACGCGGTCTCAAAAACTTCAGTGAAAGTTACAATATTTTCATAGGCATGCACAGCACATTTCATTAGGGTGTGCACCCAAAGAATTTTTTTTTAAATGTACTCTTTGGCCTCCATTAGCCATGCCCCTGGCCCCCATTAGCCACACTCCCTGACTCCCATTAGCCACGCCTCTGGAGGTAACACTCTTGGGGCAAGATGGACACATGACCAGAAGTAAAAGGTGTCATGTGACACCTCCCCCCCAAGGACTTTTCCCACTATCCTCCTACCAATAGGGATTAGTTTGGCCACCACCAAACCCCCCTCATGCAACTATCCTGCAATTGCATTAACCCACTGTGTGTGACATTAACTTGGGGGCAGAGAGGCTGGGGGAAGTGTTTCCTCTGAGTTTCCTCCCATGAGCAGAATGAATCTTGTGTTGTGCACCAGTACTGAGTTCATGTGGCTTGTTTGGATGTGCCACTGTGGCACCCAAGTTATTAATAAATATCTTATAAACCTCTACCTTTTCCCTCTGCTGCCATGTCTCCTCCCCTTGCTCCATCAGCTCCCCTGGTGCCTGCTGCCCTCCAACCCCTCACCCTCCTCTGCTGTCCTGACTCCTGCCCTTTTCACTGCCCTCAGCCTTCCTCAGACCTGCCCCCCTCCACCAGCCCTTCTCTCCCCCTCCCCGTGTCCACTCCTCCAGTAGCCCCGCTCCGATCATGTGAGCTACCCCTCCTCATCCCCTCTCCTAACACCTCCCTCTACACACCTGCACTGCCTCTCTCCTCTGGTGCTGGTCCCTCCCCTGCATGTGTCTGCCCTTCTGCTTCACCCCCAGAATCCCCTAGCACCCGCACCCTCCTGGTGCCTCCCCTTCCTCACTGCCCCTGTCCCTTTGCCCTTTTTCCCTGATGCCCACCCCTCACCACCCTCTACCCCATTCCCCATGCCCCTGTGTCCTCACACATGCCTTGCTCCATCCCCGCCTTCCTCATGCCCACCCCTTCTTTCAAGCCTTCTCCCAGCACCTCCCCTCCCCTCTAACCTCAATGCCCTTACCCTGTCCTCTCCCAGCATCACCCTGTCCCCCCTCCCACTGACACCTCCCCTCCTGCCCTTTTCCTCATTGTTTCCACTTGGCCCCCGCCCCCCGGCATTTCTCTCTCTTGCACCCTTGTCCCTTGGTGCCTTCCCCTTTCTTCTCCTGACCTGCCCCCCTTCCCTCAGCACAAGCCTCTTCCCCGTATTTTTCCCCCTTTCCCTCCCCTACCTGGCTTCTGCCTTCCAGTTTGCGGGGCTGCCGGAGCCTTTTTGAATCCGGCGGTCGCTGGCCGTGATGTCACGACGCCACGTCACGCCAGCGTCCTGGCTCATGCCCTCTGGCTCGCGCCCCGCCTCCTCGCGCCAGAGCTGCATGCAGGCAGCCCGGCGGCGAGAATCGCCGCACTTTCCCCTCTCCAGTGGCGCTTCACTCCTCCACCCGGCTGGCGGATCGGATAGGGCCGCGCCGCCCATAGTGCGGGTTTCGGCCAGCCCATCACAACGGCCCACCGGGCCAGTCCGCCCCTGCATTAGGGTGTATCTGGGCATTCTATTTTGTCTAGTCTGTAGCTGCTTGCCAGCCGGTAATATCTACTCACCACGGGCGAGCGTATTTGTCGAGCCCTGACCATGGTGATTCTGTTATCTCCCCTCTCGCCATCATCACAAAGTTTTTCTGTCTCCACATCCATTTGGAAGCCGGAGTGGAGGTAAAAGGCTAACTTTGTGGGCCTTAGTTAGCCTATTTTTTTTCTCCATTTCTTCCTTTGTAGCAGATGAAGAACAGCATGAAGTATATTTCTTATCTACAAACTGTTTTTTGTCAAGTTCTCAGAATTTAGCACTGAAACTCCCAAACAGAATAGTCCCTTTTCAGGAAAAAATCTGGGGTTTTACTCACCCTTATCTCCTCAAGTTAAAACCTCACCGTCCTTGCCAAATACTCCAGAAGTCCTCTATTAAGTTTCTTAGGGAAGACCCAATGTAATCTATTTGGTTGCCTAATAGAGAATTGTTTTGAAATTTTATTGTGTATTGATTTGTTGAAGTACCAATCTGTAGCTTTGGGCACCCTTTTTAAACATTGTTAAACATACATTATCAAACTCAAAATATGTATTGGTGTCCCTACTACTTGAAAGAAAAATTAGCTGAAACCACAGTAATAACTCTGGAAGACTTGTAGGGAAGTTGGCATTGATCTTTATATTTAGATTGCTAAATGCTTCCCATTATTAAGATTCCTGTGACATTTTCTACCTTTTTTGAGAATATCTAACATTTAAGTTTTTGCCTCAGGGCTTTGTTCTTTGGTAAGGAAAAGCTGTGGGGCCAGAGAG
This sequence comes from Rafetus swinhoei, assembly GCA_019425775.1. Classification (NCBI taxonomy): domain Eukaryota; kingdom Metazoa; phylum Chordata; order Testudines; family Trionychidae; genus Rafetus; species Rafetus swinhoei. The sequence goes on along the minus strand of CM033437.1, from coordinate 43,105,641 downwards.
GTGCCTCTGACTTCATCCCATGAAATTCCTTTGAGATTTGGCTGAGTTACTAGTTGATGCAAAATCACCATTTCTCTGCTATAGCTTATGTTCTTGCTGCTTAATATTAGCAATATGTATAAAGCTTTGTGCAGCTGAAAGAACACATGAAAGGAGTCGACTGAAATAATACCTTTGAATAATACTCAGAGAAAAAATTAAGGTACTTAACAAAATAGAGGACATGCAAAGAGCACCCCAGAATGGACAGAAATGGTAGACTATTTTTCTATGCTCTAAGGGACAACTGATGGAGTGAGAAGGATTCAGATGGATAAAACCATGAATATTCTCAGGCTAAGTCCCCATGGCAGTGACAGCATGCACAACAGTTTTAACTGGTGGGAGCAGAGACTTAGTCTAGCTGCTGCCAGAGTAGCTGTTGTGATGGTGGGGGAATGGGTGAGAACTGGGCGAGGTTTCCCCAGGCTCAGTGCATGGACCCAGCTACTCATCGCTCTTGTGAATCTACCATCTGGGGTAGGAGTTGATCTCCCAAAGTGTAGAAGTGCCAGATTGGGATATCCCTGACAGTGTCCTTGGCCAAGTACAGCCCCAACATTCATCCAGCCATCTTATTGGGGACATCATATATAGCACAAAGTGAGTACAAATTCCTGGAAATCAGTACAGCGTGAATTCTAGACATATCTTTTGCTGACTGATGTTAATGAATCTGTATTATTCATAATGGTTATCAAATACTGATTAATAATAAGCAAGAGATTACAGTACGGGAACTAAAATGTAGATCTTTAACAAGGCAGATCTATAGCCTATTCACTTTGCTTCTCAGAAGTCTGCTAAACCTTTATTCTTCGCTCTGTGGTCTAAAATATGGCTACTCGTGCACAGGTAATCTACTGACAGAAGTATTATTAACCCTGTTTTACAGATGGGGAAACTCAACAGTGTGGCCTAAACAAGTTGTTCAATTATTGGTAGAGTCATGATCAGAACTCAGGGCCTCCTGAATCCCAACTCTACTCATTTCTCCAGACCACAGTGCCTTAGTCACAGGTGCTGAGTATCGACAGTTTCCATTGACTTGAGCTGCAGTTGTGAGTGCTCATCAGCACTTAATAAAATCAGGATGAAAGGGGTTCAAGTTTGGCACCCAGAAAGTGAAGAAGGCACAATTAGGCACCGTCTAGCAAAACTTTAGTTTGTTACTTGCTCAGCAGCATATTGGAAATCTACAACAGAGAAAGATCTAGAACTGAGTTCTATCTCATGTGGCATTCAATCATCCCATTCCATTCCAAGACCATGTTTTTTTGTTTTTTTGTTTTTTTCATGCATCTATGGTCTCATTCTCTGCACATCTCTCAGGTGCTGGAGCAAATGAAGCAAAAGTCCAACAGACACCAGCTTTGATTACTACAGAGCTCTGATTCTGTTCCCTGAGTGCTGGCTCTCCTGTGCGCTGACCGGAGTCTGATTTAAAAAAAAAAAAAAAAAGTATGGTGGTATTTAGACTTATCGTAGTGCATGTGCACAGGGGAGCAGAAGTATGATTACACAGACGTCCTTAATTGTGTAATTACCTAACGTTTGAGTGTTTTTATTTTGCAACCTAAACAACATTCTTTGAATGTGGGCTTTTTATGTAGTTGTATGTAAATCTATATAGCTCAGATGGATCTGAACACTTCCATAAAACATAAGCTCCAGCAGGAGATTGGCTGCTGCCAGGCTTCTATTTGGATATATTTTTATTTGAACCTACTGATTTGATCTTTTGGCAATAGAGTCAAAGATATTTCCAGATGTTGAAGAAGGAGAGTTGTGTTAAACATTTTACTCCTCTCAACGTACACGAGAAACCAGATAGAGCAGAGCATAAGGCTTTATGGGGGAAATGCCCGACATCGCTACTTTGTTTTTAAAGCTGTAGAGGTCTGGCTGAGATTTGTTACTACTACAAGTGAGACTGGATCTTTTCTTTTTGTGGAGAAGGAAAGTTCAGACTTCTTGCAGTATAAATAATATACAACACAGGTTAAGTAGAGCATACAAGGATCTGCAATTAGCATGTATCGAGAATTTTTAAATCTTCAGTAATGTGACGTGGCTGCAAAATGTTTAATATCTTGTTTCTTGGTCTCAGAGGAGTAGCGGTGTTAGTCTGTAACTTAAAAAAGAGTGGTCCTGTATCACCTTAGACACTAACAAGTGTGTGTGTGTGTGTGTGTGTGTATTTATATCAGTTTTATTTTACCACTGCCAAAACTTGAATCTTATTGCCTCTGTATTTCAGTGAACAACCTAATCAAGAATTCAGGAGATTACTGTTGTGTGACTAGGCAATCCTTACCTCTATGTGGGCCAGCCTTTAAATTAATTTACAGGAAGTTGATTGTTATTCCCCTATTGCACTGATTTGAAAAGTTGTCAAATGTTAAGTTTGTTCTAAACTTTTTCACAATTCAGGCTAACAAACCTACTGGGTTTTTCTTCTTCTCTTGATCCAAGTCCATCCTCAGAATGTAACTTAATTCTTTAGGCCAATCCAAGCAAAGCTAAAATTTTCAGAAAACCATCAACTGTATTTGTCTGTAGATAAATGAATGATTCAATTGCATAGCTTCTAACATGCTGTGGTAGTCCTCTGGTTTAGTTAAAATTAGGACATTCTACTTTTTGCACTTTTGATTAAGACATCAGTAAAGATCTGGCAAGTGGCCATTAAGAGAATGCCATTGACATCACTCTCCTCCAACTATAGTACTTCTAGCCATATCCATTGGTTATAGGATGCAGGAAGAGGAGACATTAAATAATGAACTACTTACCAGTAATTATGTCTGTTATCTTTCCTCCCTATCCTAATTCCATTGTCTTCTCCTCTTGTTGTTTGGATTGTCTTGCACTGAGAGAGAAGGAGTATTTGGCCTACATATTTAATTAGAGTGATTCTTTTTTTCTCCTCTACATCTGCTTCTCGGTGGGTGGAGACATATCACTTCATACTTACTGGTTGTGTATAGAGGAAGACTTACTATCAAGAGTAAGCTATTCCTTCTTGCTCACTCTGTCCTGTCTAAAAATCTTCTATGGCTTTATTAGCCTAACTTGGTTGCTTGCAAAACCTTGCTGTATATTGTATCTGAGTTTGAACTTGTGCTTGGACCATTGCACCCAAATCCAGGTGTCCTTCAGGTATTATTGATTTAATGACTCATTTACTTTTAGGTGGTGAAAACAGTTGGTCTGCGTGAAGTCTGGTTTTTTGGGCTGCAGTATGTGGACAGCAAAGGCTATTCAACTTGGTTGAAGCTGAATAAAAAGGTAAAAAATTCTTGATTTTTCTGATTACCTTTCAATTTGAAATCATTCATATACCGACTTGCTATACGTATATATTATCTTACAAATTGTAGTCTAATTAATGGACAGACTTCTTTAACGGTTAGTTTAGCTTGACTATTTATAAACAAGTGGAATCTTATTCACAATTACGATATATACTTGCTTATAAGCCGATTTTTTTTTTTTTTTACTAAAAAAAAAAAGAGCAGAGTCAATTTATCAGTGGATCTAAACTAAAAGTTGATGATTTTAAGTTCTATTTAATTATTGAATGGAATATCTAATGTGTTGTCATTGTAGATCAGGGCTTGCAAACTTTGGCTCCTAGCCATCAGGCAGTCCAGGATGTTTTGCTTATCTGGAGCATCCGCTGGCACAGAGGTCCTTGCAGCTTCTAGTGGCTGCAGTTCTCTTCCTGGCCAATTGGAGCTGTGGAAAGTGGTGGCCCTTACTCCATGCTGCTTCCCGCAATTCCCATTGACCGGGAACTGCGAGTCTCAGCCATTGGAAGCTGAAGGACTGTATGCCTGTGGACTCTCCAGGTGAATAAAATAACCCTGCTCACCAGCAGCTTATCCTGATGAGCAAGAAGCCAAAGTTTGTTGACCCTTGCTTTATTTTAATAATTGGCATTACAAGAAACACACAAGTTTTGCTAGAATTATTTTAATGTAATCTGATGAAAAATGTGTTGTTATAACTGAATAAATATGTATTCACATACCTTCAAAATTATAGTTGATGTTTTAAATGTCCATTTACTGATTTTTAAAGTCTCATATCATTTGAATTTACTTACTTAAAAAGTCTTGGTATCCTTCAATGTCTGAATCAGTCTCCAATTCACCAAACAGTTAATTTAACTTGGTTTCAGTCATAACTACTGATCTCTATGACAATGCAGGTGCAGCTATGACTGAAATAGAATTTAATGAACTGTTTGCTTATCAGCCTTCATTGTATCGTCAAATATGACATCGTCTTTTGACCCGCTGAGCACACTGAGGATACAGCATTTCCTAAATAACTTTGTCATTTCCGAGGAAATGGATTCTCATGCATCTTTGACCCACTAGGCAACTAGATTGATTTCAGGCTTCATAAGATTTCCCCCTTTTATCAATGTCTCCATACCTGACCATATCCATTCCATCCCCATGTTGATAGTCTGTCTTTAAGTTTGCCTGAATAAACCCCTTAAAGTGGTTGTAGAACAGAAGTTAAGCCCCAGGTTTTGCAGCAGGGCTAGGCAAAATACAGCCCTGGGGCTGTATCTGGCCTATGAAGCCACTGGATCCAGCCCATGGACCACCCTGCCCGGATCTTCAGGCACACAGCTGCTGTGGGTTTAAAGCACAGTCTCACGGCTCTCTGCTCTGGAGGGAAGGGGGAGACTGTGTGATCTTCCTGCCCCCAGCCCAATCCTCAGCTTCTATTGGCCAGAAACAACCAGCCAATAGGAGCTGAGAGATTGGCCTGGGGGATGGGAGCAGCACAAGCCTCTTTCCCCTCCAGAAGCTGAGAGCCACATGAAGGGAATAGCCCGCAGCTATAAGGGATCTGGGGCTGCAGCAGGCAGGGGAGCCCAGCCTGCCTTGGGGGTGCTGGCCAGGAGACACTTAGATAAGCGCCTCCTAGCCAAAGCCTGCCTCTGGCATCCCTGCCCCTTCTGCACCCCAACTCCCTCCCCCAGGTCCATCTAAACCCTCTGCACCCCCTTGCCCCAGGTCACAACTCCCTCCCAGACCCTGTATCCCCTCCTATACCCCTCCCCCAAGCCAGAATCCTCTCCTGCACCCAAACACCCTCCCAGACTCTGCACCCCAATCTCCTCCTTCACCCAAACTCCCTTTCAGACCTCATACAATCTCCTGCACCCCAGGGCCTTACCCTGTGTACTCTTCTGTACCCAGCCTCCATCCTAGACCCCATATCTCCTCCACAGAAAAGTGCATCCGTTGACCACTTTCCAAAATCTTGGAGTAGTCCCCCACCAAAAATTATTGCCTACCTCCGTTTTACATCCAAAGTAGTTTTCATTTTTTTTGTCTACATTTTTCACTTTATCTATTTTGTGTGCCTTGGTCATGTCCCAAACAAACATTGTTTCTTGAAATGCTCCTGGTGTCTTATTCCATACTTTCTCCAGCCATTCAGTAGTGCCACTTTCATCCATTCATCCCTTTTCATATGTGCATAAGATAACACCAATAAAAAATGTTTCTGGACAAGGTTTTTTTCTTAAAAATAACAGGAGGGAGCTTTGATCCATTTGCAAAACATGATAAAACCACCGTAAAATATATTTTTTCATGGCCATTGGTTTTAATTAAAACTGTTTTTCTCATCAACACTGATTACCATTCTATTGCTCAGGAGATCGAATGTCATCAGTATTTCATCCATATTTCCTATTTGTGTCTGCTCAAATGCATATTTCTTTCTTCTTGGCAGCTTTTGTTCACTGATGAAAACAGAGACCATGACAGTTCATGAAACGAGTACACTAACTCCATGATGTGACAAATACTGATGACTTTACTGATTTGCATTTGTAATCTTTCAACATTTTCAGAGCATGCAGCTAAATGCCAGTTCTAGTGATGACATACCCATTTTGTCAACATTCAACAACCCAATCACTGAGATCTTTCTTTGGCTCAGAAAATGAAGCACATCTCAGACATTTTTTTTTCTTGCTTGTTGGCATATCATTTAGTGTGTTGCTCTTTTTCAATTCTCTTGCTTGCTTCTCATAGATAAAGAACTCACAAGCCATGGCACAATTATTGTTTGCTTCTGTATATTTGACAACTTTTAAGTTTGAACACTTGAGACTTATAAGGTCTTTATAGTAGAAATGCATGAAGAAATCAAATTATAGAGTACCATACTGACACCAGTGCCATAGTACTATTATTCATTGTATTTTTCCAATTCACTTGCGAGATCTATCATTTTGTGAAATGCCTGGGTCTAATTTCAGGAAGAACTGCAGCACTGTTCTTTTAGCATTCATTTCAAACTATTCTAGTTCACTAAACAAAGCCTTTGCATCTTTAAATGGCTGCAGTATTGACATCAATAAATTATTTTGTGATCGATATAGGTTCACGCTATAAAAATAACTATAATCTAGTCCTGTAGTAGAACAATACTAGGGGAAAAAAACAGCTAGTGCTAGGAAAATAGAATTTTTGGGAAGCATGTGTTTTTAAGTGGCTTTGCTTACATGCAGAATAACTGAGAATTATATAATAGATAACCATACATGTTGTTTATATTAATACTACTTTTATCTCTCTTATAGCATAACAAATATACATTAAAAGTAAAAACAAAATTTTAGCTAACTTTTAAAAGAAGCAAGTCCGGATTTGACATTCCATCATCACCAACCTCTGTTGTAGATCACTAAACTTTGTCTCCTGTCCATCAGGGTAAGCAGCTGGCTAGCTGGGACATTTTGTTTTACCTGCAGCATCTTCAGGCATGGAACCCCATAGCTTCCAGTGGCCACAATTCGCTGTTCCTGGTCAGTTGAAGCTGCGGAAAGTAGCATGGGCCAACGGACATGCTGGCTGCCACTTCCTGCAGCTCCCATTGACCGGGAATGGCAAACTGCAGCTACTGGGAGCTGTGGAGTTCCATGCCTGCAGATGCTCCGGGTAAACAAAATGTCCTGGCCTGCCAGCAGCTTACCCTGATGGCTGGGGGAGACAGTTTCCCAATCCCTGAAACATAGGTTTGGCTTATGAAAAGGTCATACAGTTTTTGCCATTTTCACCTATCCATTTTTGCAAGTCAGCTTATAAACAAATGGGCTAATGAATGATTATATATGGTATATAAGTATTTTATTTGACTCAGATGAAGATGTGTTTTCCTGTACATGATGATTCATATTGCTCACATTCAATTATCCTTGATCACAGAATACGCTTTCCTCCTCTGTCCCTTTTATGCAGCAAAATTTATTTTCAGGAAAGAAAAGTTAGGAGTAAGTTTTAAAAAGCAGTGCAGTATGAATAAGGATATGAAATTTCCTCATTGCCAGGATTTTAAAAATCCCAGTCCTGCATGGTGCAGTGATTCTGGTTTTTAGGAAGAATCGTCAGACATAGAGCTGGATGGGAAATGATTTGCTCATCTCATTAAAACTTGAGGTTTTAAAAATGTTCATAGTTTTCATCAAAATGAAATAGTCCTTTCCCGTTTCTTTTTTGTGGGGAAAAAGACACAGATATCTACTCCAGTAAAAAACAATAATCTGGTAGTTAAGTGTAGGCTAATGACTTAAACCTGAATCTGCCACATGCCAGTGAGCGTAAAGGACTAGGGTTTAGAAGGTCTGGCTTAGCAGTCACAGCTGTAATAGGCGTGTATCTGATTTATGATAATCAGAGAGCAGGGCTTGGAGGAATTGCTAGAGTCAGCTTGAGTAAACAAGAGTTAGAGACAAAGTCAGACCTGGGATGGAGCCTGGAGATCAGAGATATTATCAGGCTAGAGTTAGGAGGTAAGAGTCAGGGTCAAAATAAGGCTGGGATTAAAGGCCAGAGATCAGAAGACAAGGAGAGCTCTGTAGTCACAGCAGTCCTGAAGTCTGTAGTGCTGCCCAGACAACTTTCTGGGGCACCTGCCAGGGTTAAATATGGTGGTTGGCCAATCAAAAAGTACAGTCACTTTGGGTACTCTCTCTGCCTCTCTTGGGCAATACATCCTGTAGCATCTATTCTCTACAGTGTTCCCTCTCCGCATGGTGTTGTGTAAATATCAGCTGTCCCAGGCTCTACAGAACTGGGTTCTACTGCTCATATCTTTACAGAGAATGTCTTTACCACCAGCCTACTGGCTATTTTGGTTGGCTTTTTCTTCATCTCACCTGTTGGACCTGTTGTATCTATCTATCTATTTTAGAAATATGCATCTCTCTGTCTGTCCATTTGTTCAAGAATTCCTTCTGAATGATAAAGCTAGGACCACCAAGTTTGGTATGCAGCTTCCTGTTAAAAGCAAGCTCAGGGTTTGGTTGTGCCAGGAAAATGGGATCTGCCTGGAATGGGATTGTTTTCCATAAGCGGGAAAGGGAGGGGAGTGCTAGGAGGGACAGTCATGCTGCAGAGTGATCACAGTGGGACAGCCACGCCAGTAAGATGGTGGCCAGCTAGGGAAGGGGATCTGGATATAACTGGTCAGGGGTAAGGTTCCTGGGATGATGCTGGGCAGGGTTCCCCCACTCCCATTCTGGCCTCCAGGCTCTACAGTGCAGGGCCCTCCTTACAAATTAAGGGGCTATGCACAACTGATAAGCCCCTCCCAGCTTCTGCTGAGGCTAGGAGCTTCCCTCCATGCCCATTGCAGTTCCTAATGGAAGCCTGGGGCTTCCCTCACTCCACACACACACATCTGCAGCTTACCTGGATTCTGTGGCTTCCCTGGGACCGGAGCAGAGCTGCAGCAGCTGGGGGCTCCTCTCTGCAGCCAGTCTGGCAGCAGGGAACCCTCTGCTGGCCAACAGGAGCACCTGCGGGAGGGGTCATGGAGAAGCCCTTGAACAGTCCTGAGCATACAACCACATAGGGCTGTGTAGGGGCATCTCAACATGTAGCACAGATCCTGCTGCCCCTGCTGTCCCTGGGTATTGGCTAACCCCCTGCCCTGAGTCCTGCTCCCCACCTTCAGCTCCCTGCCCTGAGTCCCTCCTTAATGATCCGAGCAATGTTGGGTAAATGTGCTAGTAAATATCTATTCATTGAGCCAAAATATTTTTTTTGGTGACAAATCTGCGAAATTTCCCCAGATTGAGGTGTCATTAGAGGAGGTTTTGGAACAAATTAATAAACCTATCAGTAACAAGTCACCAGGACTAGATGTCATTCACCCAAGAGTTCTGAAAGAACTCAAATGGGAAATTGCAGAACTATTAACTGTGGTTTGTAACCTATTCTTTAAATCGGTTTCCATACCTAATGATTGGAAGATAGCTAACATAACGCCAATATTTAAAAAGGGTTCTAGAGGTGATTCTGGCAGTTACAGACCGGTAAGTCTAAAGTCAGTACCGGGCAAATTACTTGGAACTATAGTAAAGAATAAAATTGTTGGACACATAGATGAATATAATTTGTTGAGGGAAAGTCAATTTGGTTTCTGTAAAGGGAAATCGTGTCTTACTAATCTGCTAGAGTTCTTTGAGGGGGGTCAACATACATGTGGACAAGGGGGAGACAGTGGAGATAGTATACATAGATTTCCAGAAAGCCTTTGGCAAGGTCCCTCACCAAAGGCTCTTAAGTAAAGTAAGTTGTCATGGGCTAAGAAGGATTAATCTTTTGTGGATTAATAACTGGTTAAAAGACAGGAAACAAAGCGTAAGAATAAATGGTAAGTTCTCCGAGTGGGGAGAGATAACTAGTGGGGTCTCCCAAGGGTCTGTCCTGGGACCCATCCTATTCAACTTATTTATAAATGATCTAGAGAATGGAGTAAACAGTGAAGTGGCAAAATTTGCAGATGATACCAAATTGCTCAAGATAGTTAAGGCCAAAGCAGACTGTGAAGAGCTTCCAAAAGAACTCACCAAACTAAGTGATTGGGCAACAAAATGGCAAATGAAATTTAATATTGATAAATGTAAAGTAATGCACATTGGAAAAAATAATCCCAACTATATATACAATATGATGGGGACTAATTTGGATACAGCTACTCAAGTGAAAGATCTTGGAGTCATTGTGGATAGTTCTCTGAAAACATCCACTCAGTGTGTAGCGGCAGTCAAAAAAGCAAATAGAATGTTAGGAGCCATTGAAAAAGAGAGAGAGAATAAGAGAGAAAATATCTTATTGCCTCTATATAAAACCATGGTACACCCACATCTTGAATGCTGCCTACAGATGTGGTTGCCTCATCTCAAAAAAGATATATTGGCCACCTTGATACTGACTGAAAAAACAACTCCGAGTGGTTGGCTAGCCAATGAGGTGCCCCAGAACTGCCACCTCCACACCGACAGAAAAACTAGTTTATCAGGGCACCAACAGCTCTGAACAGGTTACCTAGAAGGGTCTTTCCAGCTCTGCTCTGCAGCACAGACTTCAATAGCACTTTATAAGCCAGAGGCAGTCAGACTTTCAGACACTGTTAACACAATTACCATATCGTCTCTAAAAGAGTGGCACAGTGAAAACTTTTGGTACCAGGTGAGACACAACTCTCATCTAGGGAGTGTTCTGCACCTTCCCAAGCATTGGTATTGACAACGTTCCACAAACACTCTTCTGCAGTACCAAATGAACCCATGGTAGCACATGAGCTCTGGTATTCTGGAGACCTTTGGCCTTGGTACCCAAGGAAAGAGAGTTACTGTACCATCTCTAAAAGTTCTGCCCTGATACTTTATGGCACCTGGCTCAAGAAAGCTCTCGCCTAAGGATGCTCTGGAACCATCTCAACCATTGGTACTGATAAAGTACCATGGACATTCGTCCGTGGTACTCAGTGATTCCAAAGTTCCATATGAACTCTGGTACCCTGGAGACGTGATATGTGGGGAAGAACTGCAGTCCCCATTACGTGGTACCAGAGCCCTGCTACCGAGCACATCCAGGCACCTGAATTTACTTCTGGCACCAGGTTGTGTACTGCCAATACCCCAGTCAGTGCCGCCCCTACCCAGTGATAAGTCTGACAGTGGCCGGAGGAAGACATGACCCATTGTTACAATACAAGGATCCTCCCTAGTTCCATCGAGCCCATCCATAATCATAGTATGGGACTCCATCATCCATGCTTCCTCCCTCCCCCGCATTGCCTTATTGCAATCCTTGGGCAATATAACACAGCCATCCAGTGTCTCTTAGAGTAGCTGTTCAGAGCTTCTGAGCCAGAGGTGCAGGAAGCTTTTTCAGAATAGGAGGATCTTGCCAAGAGGATGGCAGATAAACTGCAGATTCCCCTACAGGAGGTGGTAGATACCTCCTTCTCATCCAGAATTGCCCTCCCAATTAATGAGGTGATTCTAGATACTACCAACTCCATCTTTGTGGATGTAGTTAATGCTTGAAGCAAACAACATAATACCATTTAGTCCTACAGAGTCAGGTTTGGCAAGATGGAGTAGTTGCTAATATTACTGTTTAGAATTGCGAATTACAAAATTGTTATGGTCAAATACGATTTTATTAATTATGGGAAACTAAAAGTGTTTCTAGAAAATTTATCGGAGACACAAAAGTAACAATTTCAGGCCATCCTTAAAGGGGATCTGTTAATAACCAGATTGGTGCTAGTGACAGCACTGTATGTAGCTGATACACAGTGGTACTGAGGCAGGGCTCTTGACTACATCTTTCTGGATTGTCCATATTGTTGCAGTAGACCAGGGGTGGCCAACCTGTTACAGACGAAGAGCCAAAATAGTGGTGGATACAGCACAAAGAGTCGAGGGGAAAAAGTTGAGCCAAAAAAAAAAGAGAGCCCAGATGCTGTCCTTTTAAGAGCAGAGCAGGCATTGCTCTTTTAATGGTGGCCATTTTGAAGGATGCATGGGACACGGCTCTGTTTCTTTCACGCAGCTGCCCCTTTAAGAGCCGTGATTGCAGGAGCTGCATTTTTTTTCTTTGAAGAGCCGCATGCGGCTCATGAGCTGCAGATTGGCCACCCCTGCAGTAGACAAACTCTTTCATGGAGAAGACAGATCCTTCTCCCCAGTCCTGGATTCCTAGACCACATTATGCTCCCTAGGAATCTACACTGCAAAGCAGAAAAGATGATCTACCTGTCAGCCACACAATACCCACTATCTCAGCACTGTTATGAGCCATAGGATAAGAGGACCAGGGCTCAAAAGGGGAAGCACTAGGGATGTTAAATATCGAGTAATTGATGAATCAAATAGTTGATGCATTTTGCATCGACTAGGTGATAGGGCGCCTCTGCCTTTGAAGTGTAGCGACAGCCTTAGGGCTGTCGCTACACTTCAAAGGTGAAAGCGGCTCATGGAGCCTGGGGTCAGCTGCAGACTCACACACTAACCCCAGGCTCCATGCAGGGAGCCCGGCATCAGGCTCCTTGTGGCATTTCAAAGCGGCAGTGCCCCATGGAGCCCGGGCTCAGCTAGAGACTCCCCTGCTGACTCTGGGTTCCATTCAGCGCTGTCTCTTTTGGGGAGCCCGGTGTCAGGCGCCATGAAACGTTTCAAAGCGGCAGTGCTGCACGGAGCACAGGGTCAGCACAGGAGGCCCCAGCTGATCCTGGGCTCCATGTGGCCCTGCTGCTTTGAAACGCCACGTGCAGCCTGTGGACACCCCGGTTGGCCCCAGGGTGCACATGGGGCTGCCTCTTTGAAGTACTCCCTCCTCTTCTCTCTCTTCCCCCCCACCCCCCGCCTCTTTCTGATAGAGGCAACCAGAGGGGTGGGGAAGCAACTAGTCGACTAGCATACTTCATCAGGAAATGTGTCATTTGTTATTTCATTGAACCAGCCCTGCTGCAACTCAGGAGAAGGGGATTTACTCCTGTTATTTCCTGATCTTCATAATAAAGAGATGTTGAATATCCATTCTAGATCTAAGGGCATTAAACAAATATGAGAAGGTGAAGATTAGAGTTGTAAGTGGCTAGTCGAGTAGTCGAATACCCGATAAGTATATGCTTATATCAGAGGCAGCAAGGGGGGAAGCAGGAGCCGGTGCTGGGGAGAGCCGCCTTAAAAGCCTGTCTTCCCCCCTCTCCCCCCCCCCCGCACTGTCTCCATGAGTGGGGCAGGGCGCGAACTGGGAATCAGCTGTTCCAGCTTGCTCCTGTCCTAGATGCTGCGCCTCTGCTTTTAAATGCTTTTTAAACTACATTTAAAAAGGCAGAGCTGCAGCGGAGTTATCTCCTGGGGCCAGGAGCTAACCCCACTGCGGCTCTGCAGTTCCTCCCATACTGACTAATCGAGTAGTTGATGGAATGGGATGAAATTTAACATCCCTAGTGCAGATGGTCATGCTAGCAGCCAAAGATTTCCAAAATTTTACCTTTGGGCAGGACTGTAATCAGTACAGACTGGTCCACCCAGGTTATTTACCACTATTCTCCTCATTGAACTGGAGCACTAACCGCAGTACAGCAACTGTAGTTCTCCGCTCCACCCTTGATGAACCTTGGAACAGATGCCTTCCTAATAGGCTGGGAAATTCCCCTCACAACCACAAGGTCCAAGGCAAATAGCCTTCCCCAGAATTGATCCTTCATGTCACTCTTTCGGAGTTTTACATAAATCACCAAGAGTGTGCCAGATTGCCCTGGCTTTTCAAGGAAGCACTCAGATTATTGAAGTGGTGCATCCTCACAACGTATTTATCTCAGCTATCTATCTATCAGGGATACAGAGCATGACAACCAACAGTCTCACTTAGAATTCCTGTCACGACCCCAAATGTGAACTGAACTCGGAGGTGCCTTGACATATATTCACTGTCTGGGTAACCTTGTCTACAGGTCTCTTCTCTCCGTATTGGAACAAGTAATGTCCTTATTACTGCCCAAGACCTGGCCTGGGGAAACATTCATGAGGAGGTGCCCTCATCCTCCCATGGCACAATGACCTCTTGTATGCCTTTTCCCAGTTTTCTCTTCTATCCAAGGCCCAGTTGAAAATTCAACAAAACAAAGTGAGAATTATTCTGATTTCACCTTTTGGCCAAGACAAAGCTGACTCCCTTAGCTGACACAGATGGCAATATGCCTTTCTTTTCTTCCGTGGATGATTCCACGTTCAGTATACTTACCCACAAAATGGAAATCTTCCCTTCCTCTGATTTTACACTACATTTCAGACCTCAAGAGGTCAAAACTCTCACTCAGCTTCATTAAGGTATATCTTTTAGTGAAAACATCCTTCCACGACCAGGTAGACAAATACTCAGTGTTTGCTCACCTGCTGATGTGTAGATTCATATCCAGTGAGAGAAAGTGCTGATGTCAGAATAAGTAAATTCAAAGTCTCTTCAGTTTTCTTCAAAGATTGCCTCTACCAGACAGTAGGGCTTTTACTGATTGGTCCCTTATATTTTTGAAGAGTGACTAAATGTTAACTGGATCTTCTTGGGTAATGTCAACTGATTGCTTTGGGCCCAATCCTAGCTTAAAAATTAAATTGGATCAGACCCTTTGTAAGCAGGTTGGGAAGTGGTCTCATTTGTCAATTATTATTACATATTATTTACATAATATAGGCATTGCCATCATGGCATACATTTCTCACTAGCTTTACATATAAAATAGCCCAGCCCCACTGACCTCCATGGGAAATGTACTTTTCAAGCAGTGGTGGTGAAGGTTAGTGACATGGTCTTCTCCACCCTTTAATTGTCATGGTTAGTTCAGTATTGTCATTCTGGCTTGTGGAAATGAAAGACACTTGATAGTTTTGCAGTAACTTAAAAAAATGCAGTTGTAGTACATCTCATTACAGATGTAAATTCCCATTCATCAGTTAACTGGTTAATGTTAGGTCACACTGGGGCTGCCGCCAGCTTCCAGCCTCCTCCGGAGCAGCACGTGTCCACAGCAAGCTGGACTCCCCACAGAAAGAGGCTGCTCTGGATACTGGTACAGTCCCTGCATGTGGGGCCCCCGGGTTCTCCACAGACAGGGGATGCTCTGGACAAGAGCAACCCCTATCTGCAGTGGGCCCTCTATGGGGCTGGAGCATCCCTCTACCTACAGCAGGTGGGTAGCTGCTCCAGCCCCTCTGATTACCATTTAATTAGAACCGGTAAACATCATCCATTAAGAGGATTAAGGAAATTGTCCTATGAAATTGTGGGGTAGTTCTGGATGATTCCTAGGCCCTGAGCCAAATGGGGTTGCATCTACACTGCAAAGTAATAGGTCTCAGATTCTGGATCTCATCTTAAATCGAGGTTGGACCCCAAGTGCTGCAGTGTTCTGAGACCCTAGGTCTGGGGCCTGGGTTAATGCAATTGCACTATAGTTGCATGGGAGGCTCCTATAGTGCCCAAACCCATCCCTATTGGTAGAGGGGCGGTGGGAGGAGTTCTTGGGGGGGGGGGGGGGAGTCACATGACACCATTTACTTCCGGTTACATGGCCATCTTTACCCCAGAAGTACTACCCCAGGGGTGGGACTTCCTGTGGCAGGTAGGCAGGGCCTAAGGGATCAGGTGCGTGGCTAGCCGTGTTAGGGGGGTGTGGCTAATGTGTCCCTATTTGTGGTTCAGAAAATATGGTCACTGTACATATAACCTCATTCATGCAGGAATGTAATGCAGTGCTTTACACAGGCTCAAAAACAATTCTAACATCATAATCAAAGAGGCTGACAAAGGGGGTGCTATAGTCGTCATGAACAGAACAGATTATGAACAAGAGGCTGCCAGACAACTCACCAGCATCAGATTCTACAGGCTACTTTCCCCTGATCCCACTAAAGAATACCAAAAAACACCCTAAAACAACTGGTCATGAAACTTACTGATACAACTCAGAACTAAATCTACACAACTCCCCCCAATCCCTGACCAGGAGTTTTCTATCTGCTACCCAAGATACACAAACCTGGAAATCCTAGACGACCCATCATCTCAAGCATTGGCACACTTACAACAGGATTATCTGGTTGTATTGACTCTCCTCGGACCCTGTGCTGCCAGCACACCTAGCTATCTTTGAGACACCACCAACTTTCTGAGGAAACTACGGAACATTAGTAATCTTCCTGAAAACACCATCCTAGCCACCATGGACATAGAAGCTCTTTACACCAACATTCCACACAAAGATGGATTACAGACTGTCAGGAACACCATCCCTAATGACACCACTGCACACCTGGTTACAGAACTCTGTGACTTTGTCCTCACCCACAACTATTTCTGATTTGGAGACAATTTATATCGTCAAATCAGTAACACAGCCATGGGAAGCCGCATGGCTTCACAGTATGCCAACATCTTTATGACTCACCTTGAACAATGTTTCCTCAGCTCTCGCCCCCTAGCATCTTTACTTATGCTACATTGATGACATCATCATATGGACCTATGGGAAAGAAACCCTTAAAGAATTTCACAGGGATTTCAACAATTTCTACCCCACCATCAACCTCAGTCTTGACCTGTTCACACAAAAGAGCCACTTCCTTGACACTACAGTACAATTACACAATGGACACATTTCTACCACCTTATACTGGAAACCTACCAACCATTACACTTACCTACATGTTTATAGCTTCCATCCAAGGTGCATTTCTCAATCTGTTGTTTACAGCCAGGCCCTAAGATACAACTGGATTTGATCCAATCCCACAGATGAAGACAAATACCTACAGGATTTGTATAAAGCATTCTTAAAACTGAAATATCCACCTGGAGAAGGGAAAAAACAGATCGACAGAGCCAGAAGAGTACCCAGACATCAGTTACTTCAAGACAGGCCAAGGAAAGAAAACAACAGAACACCATTTCTCATCAGCAAGCTATCCTGGAAAATGACCCCTCATTCTCACAGGCCTTGGGGGGACAGGCCAGTCCTTGCCTATAGACAACCCCTTAACCTCAAACAAATTCTTTCCAGTAACCACACAGCACGCCTCCATCATATTCATCCAGGAACCCACCCCTGCAATCAACCCCAGTGCCAACTCTGTCCACATATCTATACAAGCGATATCGTCACAGGACCTAACCACATAAACCACCACATCAGAGGCTCATTTAACTGCACATCCATTAATGTGATCTATGCCAGCAATGTCCCACTGCCATGTATATTGGTCAGACTGGACAGTCTCTACAAGAAAGAATTAATGGACACAAATCAGATATCCAAAAATGCAACACATAGAAACCCGTTGGGAAACATTTTAACTTGCCCAGGCACTCATTAATGGATCTCAAAGTCACCATATTGTTTCAGGCCAACTCTACAAGGAAGCCTTAGAACTTAACTTCATTTACAAGTTTGATTCCTATAACCGAGGTATGAATAAAGACATTGGCTGGATGGCCCGCTATGTTCCACATACTGATGATGTACGAAACCAAACAATGGATACTTAAGAACAGTTAGTACCTTCTCTATCAGCTTCATGTGGCATGGACACTCTAACTATTTCTTTCCCTTTTTTTCCCTTCTTTTTCCTTTTCTTCCCCCCCCCCCATCCCCTATTTTATTTAGAAATTGAACCTTTAATAACTCCATTCATCTGAAGAAGTGGATTGTGCCCACAAAAGCTCATGATACTATCTACATGTTTTGTTAATCTCTAAGGTGCTGCAAGACTAGTCATCGTTTTTTAAGTTTTCCAGTTACAGACTAACTCAGCTACCCTGCTGAAGCTTTACTTTTAGGGCAGTTGTTTTCTATACATTGTAAGAGTGATTTCCTTTGAATTATCATGGTGAGAAACTAAAATTGCCACAGATCTCCTATAAGGTGTGGTGGTGTGTTTTTGTTTGTTGTTGTTGTTGTTGTTTTATTTTTTGTTTTAAACAAGGCCTTAAGTAGTCTTTGAAATCTGTCATGCCTGCCTAATTCAGTGTAAATTATTCATAGTGCTGTGTGACTGACAAATTATTGCTAATTGTATTGCTAGGAAGAATTTGGATTACTATAAGATATTGCCACTTAATTGATTATTGCTCAAGTAAATACACTAAATGTTGTATAGCACTCCTTTAAAGTCTTTAATTTTTTTCAGGTAACACAGCAAGATGTAAGGAAAGAAAATCCTCTCCAGTTTAAATTCAGAGCTAAGTTTTTTCCTGAGGACGTATCTGAGGAGTTAATTCAGGAAATAACTCAGAGACTTTTCTTTCTGCAAGTCAAAGAAGCCATTTTAAATGATGAAATCTATTGTCCACCAGAAACTGCAGTTCTTTTGGCTTCCTATGCTGTTCAAGCCAAGTATGGAGATTACAATAAGGAGATTCATAAGCTAGGCTACTTGGCCAATGACAGACTTCTCCCCCAGCGGTAAGTGGGCAACTGCAACTGCTTTATGGATGCTGCAGAATTGTAAACTTGCTAATAAAATATATTCTTAACCTTTAAAATCCAAGTATCAGTTTCTTTAATATTATAATCAAACTTCTCTTGAATATAGTTCTCTGAAAATAATGTTTCATTGGTAAAATTTAGGGATAAAGGAAGAGATCATTTGGGTTTTGAATTGTGAAGAGGAGGCATCAGAACTGTGTATTGCTTGTGAGAAATGAATTTTTAATGCTTGGACTTTATCTTGAGGTAAATATATATATTTAGTCAAGCAACTTCTTCTCTGTTCATTGAACAATGAGGGGTCCTGTGGCACCTTGAGTTAATGTTAAAGTAGTATACAGTACATATTCCTACCTCTTCTCTGGAATCAATGCTTTCTGTAAATAAATATTTGAATCATTGTTTGCAAATCAATGTGGATTCCTTAATAGAGCTGGGCAAAATATTTTGAATAGTTTGCATGCCAAAATACTCCATTTTGGTAAACCACAAAATATTAGTAAATCTGAAATAAATTTAAAAAATTGAGGACTAGATGCCATTCAAAATATGGTAGTGATGCTCTCCTTATAACCTTTAGCCCAATAGTTAGGGCACTCACCATGTAATTCTAAAGCCCCTCCCATGTGTTCAGTCTCTTCCCTCTCCTCTCTTCCTCCCAAAAAATCAAGACATTTAAAAACTTTCTTATAAAACCACAAAGCTAGACAAAGATTAACAATCCAAGAAAAGAGATGTTCTCCTGGCATCCTACTGAAAAATGTAGGACCCGTTAAGATTGAAATATGTACATGAAAACAGAATGCTACAATCATGCACAGAAACCATATAATTTCAAACAAAAAAAGTATTAGAATTTGATTTCCTGTAATCATAATATACAGTTGTGCTATTGTGTGTGTTATGTGTAGCATAGGCAGATTCTTACTTAGATGTTATACTTTAGTCCATCCTGAGCTTTGCTGCACATTGGGTTGTCTACATTTGCCATCTTGCCTGTCAACTGCTCTTCTCTCAATCTTCCCATTTCATGTTGTGGTGCTTGATGTCATTCAAAATTGTTCATTTCCATGTTATTCACAGTCTTGCCTTGCCTTGCATTGCCTTGCGTTTCTGGCTTCTATTCATGGGCAGCATTTAGTAAACATTCATTTTTCATTCTCAGCACGTGTTCCAGACACCGATGTCATCTTTTGTAGATTATTTGTGAGGGTACCTTGTCCAGTAATTTTTCTAACTTCTTTATTCATTTTCCTATCTCTGTATGTTATTTCCAATATTCTACTTAGACATTTGTGATGAAATAGATCCAAAGTTTGCACATTTTTCTTGGCAAGTTGTCATCTCGCTGATCTATGTCATGATGGCAATAACAATTGTGTTCAGTTTTGTCTTGAGGGAAATGTTTTTGAGTTGCCAGATGCAATGTTTGCCTTCTCTGTTCATATTACCTTGGAACTGGTACCATTTTGGCTGATGGTATTTCCAAGACATGAGTCTGCCTTCTCCAGTTCTACTTCTTCAGTTTTGATTTCTGTCTCTGTAGTCCCCATTAGCAGGACTTCACATTCCTTTGTGTTGAATCTCAGACTAACCTTCTCCATCATTTCTTTTACTCTGCATTTTCGTAGTCCATTGAGATCTTCATTAATAGGAGCAATGTCATCAGCAAAATCTAGATCAAATAGCCTTGAATTGTTCCATGTTAGGTCACTGACACATTGCTTTAATCTACAGGCAAGGACTAGCACGAACGGAAAAGGAGACAGGATGCACCCCCCACCTGTCTTGATGAATGGTTTTCTCAATATATTTTCTATTTTAATGCAGCATTTTGAGTTGATGTAAAATGCCTTCATAACGTTGATTAATTTTGTTGGCAATCCATATTATTTCACAGTTTTCCACATTGTTTCTGTTTACAATGTTGAATGCCTTTTGAGTCAATCACAAAATTGATGGCAAGACTACTTTGGAATTTAATTGTGTTCTCAATAATTCATCTTAAGGTGAAAATATACTGTCTGTGCACAATCTCCCTTGTCTATATCCAGATTGTTGTTCATGTAGGATGGTATCTATCCTTTGTTTTATTCTGTTCAGGAGGATTGATGCTAATAGTTTTCCTGTGACAGAAGTGTTACTGCCCTCCTACTTGAGCAGTTGCTTAGTTCTCCTTTCTTTGGTAATTTGATTATAATACCAAGGGATCCATTCTTCCGGCACTTTCTCCTTTGTCCATATTTTGTTGCATAACAAACAGATGACTGATTCCACATCTTTGCCTCCGTATTTAAGCTTCTCAGAAAGAATGCAGTCCTTACCAGGTGCTTTGTTATTTTTAAGCTTCTGCAATGCTTTCATAACTTACTCAATTTTACTTCAAATACATTGATACCTAGGTCTAATGTTAAATTCCAACCTTATAATTGGTTCTTGTTGGCTGAGCACTTTTAGTCCCCATTAGCAGGACTTCACATGTCTTTGTGTTGAATCTCAGACTAGTCTTCTCCATTATTTCTTTTACTTTGCATTTTTGTAGTCTATTGACATCATCGTTAATAGGAACAATGTCATTTTCTTGTTCCTCTAGTGGTTTCAGAAGTTCTATCTCGTACTATTTTCATATCCTGCAATCTTCTAGTTTCTGTGTATAGAAAGATCTGAGTCTGCCTTTCTCTTTGAGTATTTTGAACTTTAATTTGATATTTATTTTCAGTGAGTAGTGATCACTCCCTGTATCTGCTCCTCTGAATACTGACTAACGCAGATGTAATCAATATTATTTTGTGTATGACCATCTGGTGAAATCCATGATGTTGTATGTATGTTGGAAGAAAGAATTGTAGATGCTAAGATTGTCGTCTGCACAAAATTCAAGAAGTCTAGTGCCATTGTCTGTTGTTCCAGTTGTATGTGAGCTGATGACTGTTTCCCAATCTCTTGTTTAATTTCCATCTGGGCATTAAAATCTCCCATGACCAGGACAAGATCATGATTTGGTATTTCTTTCATTACATAGAATCATAGAACCACAGAGCTGGAAGAGACCTCAGAAGGTCATCAAGTCCAGCCCCCTGCTCTAGGCAGGACCAATCCCAACTAAATCAACCCATCCAGGGCTTTGTCAAGCCGAGACTTAAACACCTCTAGGGATGGAGACTCCACTACTTCCCTAGGTAACCCATTCCAGTGCTTCACCACTCTCCTAGTGAAATAGTTCTTCCTAATATCCAACCTGGACCTCTCCCACCACAACTTGAGACCATTGCTCCTTGTTCTGCCATCTGTCACTTCTGAGAACAGCCTTTCTCCATCCTCTTTGGAACCTCCCTTCAGGAAGTTGAAGGCTGCTATCAAATCCCCCCCCTCACTCTTCGCTTCTGCAGACTAAAGAGACCCAACTCCCTCAGCCTCTCCTCATAGGTCATATGCTCCAGCCCCCTAATCATTTTGGTTGCCCTCCGCTGGACCCTTTCCAATGCGTCCACATCCTTTTTGTAGTGGGGGGCCCAGAACTGGGCATAATACTCCAGATGTGGCCTTACCAGAGCCGAATAAAGGGGGAATAATCACATCTCTGGATCTGCTGGCAATGCTCCTCTTAATTCAACCTAATATGCCATTAGCCTTCTTGGCTACAAGGGCACACTGTTGACTCATATCCAGCTTCTCATTCACTGTAATCCCCAGGTCCTTTTCTGCAGAACTACTACTTAGCTGGTTGGTCCCCAACCTGTAACAATGCTTGGGATTCTTCCATCCCAAGTGCAGGACTCTGCACTTGTCCTTGTTGAACCTCATCAGATTTCTTGTGGCCCAGTCCTCCGATTTGTCTAAGTCACTCTGGACCCTATCTCTGCCCTCAAGCGTATCTACCTCTCCCCCTATCTTAGTGTCATCTGAAAACTTGCTGAGGGTGCAATCCATCCCCTCATCCAGGTCATTAATAAAGATATTGAACAAAACCATTCCTAGAACTGAACCTTGGGGTACTCCACTAGAAACCAACCGCCATCCTGACACTGAGCCGTTGATCACTACCCGCTGGGCCCAGCCTTCTAGCCAGCTTTCTAGCCATCTTACCATCCATTTATCCAATCCGCATTCCCTTAACTTGCTGGCAAGAATATTGTGGGAGACCGTATCAAAAGCCTTGCTAAAGTCAAGGTATATCACATCCACTGACTTTCCCATGTCCACAGAACCAGTTACCTCATCAGAGAAGCTAATCAGATTGGTTAGGCACGACTTGCCCTTTGTGAATCCCTGCTGACTATTCCTGATCACTTTCCTCTCTTCCAAGTGCCTCAAAATGGATTCCTTAAGGATCCCTTCCATGATTTTTCCAGGAACCGAGGGAAGACTGACGGCCTATAGTTCCCTGGATCGTCCTTCTTCCCTTTTTTGAAGATGGGCACTACATTTGCCTTTTTCCAGTCATCCGGGATCTCTCCCGATCTCTACAACTTTTCAAAGATAATGGCCAAAGGCTCCTCAATGACATTTTCCAACTCCCTCAGTACCCTTGGATGCATTAAGTCCGGACCCATGGATTTGTGTATGTTTAGTTTTTCTAAATAGTTCCTAACCTGTTCTTTACCCACCAAGGGCTGTCCATCTTCATCCCATCTACATCACTTAGCACATTAGTCCGGGAGCCGACCTTGTCCGTGAATACAGAGGCAAAGAAAGCATTGAGTACTTCAGCTTTTCCCACATCATCTATCACTAGGTTACCTCCTTCATCCAGCAGGGGCCCCACACCCTCTCTGATCACCTTCTTGTTAACATGCCTGTGGAAACCTTTCTTGTTATCCTTCACATGCTTTGCCAGTCGCAATTCCAATTGCACTTTCGCCTTCCTGATAACCCCCTGGCATTCTCGAGCTATACATTTATACCCCCTCCCTGGTCATTTGTCCAAGTTTCCACTTTTTGTAAGCTTCCTTTTTGTGCTTAAGTTCACCAAGGATTTCCCCTGTAAGCCAATCCGGTCTCCTACCATATTTGCTTCTCTTGCTACACATCGGGATGGTTTCTTTCTGTGCCTTCAATAAGGCTTCTTTAAAATACTGCCAGCTCTCCTGGACTCCTTTCCCCTTCATGATTCTGTCCACCAGGTCTCTGAGGGAGTCAAAGTCTGCTTTTCTAAAGTCCAAGGTGTGTATTTTACTACTCTCTTTTCTTCCTTTGGTCAGGATCCTGAAATCTACCATCTCATGATCACTGCTTCCCAGGTTGTCACCCACCTCTCCTTCCCCTATTAGTTCTTCCCTGTTTGTGAGCAGAAGGTCAAGCTGCGCACGGCCCCTGGTCGAATCCTTCAGCACTTATACCAAGAAGTTATCCCCAACATTCTCCAAAAACTTCCTGGATTGCCTGTGTACTGCCGTATTGGTCTCCCAACAGATGTCAGGGTGCTTAAAGTCCCCCACGAGAACCAGGGCCTGCTGTCTGGAAGCTTCTCTCAGTTGTCCGAAGAAAGCCTCATCTACCTCATCCACCTGATTCGGTGGCCTGTAGTAGACCTTAACCAGAACATCACTGCTGTTGTGTGCACCTCTAAACTTAACCCGTAGGCTCTCAACAGGTTTTTCTCCTTCTATGTACTGGAGTTCTGAGCAATCATAGTGCTCTCTTACATATAATGCAACTCCTCCTCCTTTTCTCCCCTGTCTGTTCTTCCTGAACAGTCTGTACCCTTCCATGACAGCGCTCTAGTCATGTGAGTCATCCCACCAAGTCTCTGTTATCCCAATTGAATCGTATTTCTTGGATTGGGCCAGGGCCTCCAGTTCTTCCTGTTTGTTGCCCAGGCTTCTCGCATTAATGTACAAATACCTCAGATAACCAGTTGATTGCCCTATCTTCTCCATTCGAATCAGGGGTCCTTCTTTCTTGCTTGTTCCCCTTTGCATTTCTTCCCGGTATCCGACTTTCCCACTCCCCTCAGGGTTTTGGTCACCGTCCCCCAACGAACCTAGTTTAAAACCCTCCTCACTAGGTTTGCAAGCCTGCCCGCGAAGATGCTCGTTCCTCTCTTTGTTAGGTGGATCCCATCTCTTCCTAACAATCCTTGTGCCCGGAACAGAGTCCCATGGTCGAAGAAACCAAAGCCCTCTCTCCGACACCACCTGTGCAACCACGCATTTACGTCCTCAATTCGACGACCCCTGCCCAGTCCTTTCCCTTCAACAGGGAGGATGGACGAGAACACCACTTGCACTCCGAATTCTTTGATCCTTCTTCCCAGCGCTACATAATCCGCAGTAACCCGCTCAAGGTCATTCTTAGCCGTATCGTTAGTTCTTTGTAGAACCTTTGTCCTCTTCATCTGCATTATTTATTGGATCACATGGCTGGATTATGATGCACTTTAATGTGCTGAGATTGCCAATAACTTATCTGATATTGGCTGCCAATCCATAATTGACTTCTTTGCAGCATTATTCATGATGATCTCTACACCTCTTTCATTTTCAGTTCCACCTGAGTATAACATTTTTTTTTCTCCAAATGTTATCATGCCTTGATCTTTCTCTAGCTTCACAGAGTCCTGGGATGTCAGTTTCATATCCATCCATTTCTTTGATTACCTGTGCTACTTTTCTTATACTGTTTAGAGTTTGTACATTCATGGTAGCTATGACTGTACTGATTTTGGCTGTCAGAATTTGAATTATTGACTGGGTGACTTCCCAATGGACTTGATTATCCACTATCATATGCGCATTTGAATGCTTTCCATCCTTCTTGAGCCTTGATATTTGGTTTATGTGAGTAGTTTGTTAGGGTTTTTCTTTTTATAGTGATGGGAAGCCACCCATCGATCAACCCTTCTCCTTTTTGATCCAGGCTTGGAACCAGCACTGGCAGAGATTCTTACTACGTTTACCTAATAAAATGCAGTAAACAAGTGTGTACTTGGACATAATGAGAGCTAACACAAGGACTACACGTTTGAGGAAATCTTGGTGAATAAAGACGTATCAGTGAAATTTTTATGGTACCCTGGTTATTATAGTATAGGTAGGATTTAGAACAGTGTATTTAAGGGACAGTGAATAGTCCAATATAAAAGCTAGTCAATTTTTAAAAGTTATTTAAAAGTAGCTACCAATGCTATGTTATTCAGACCATTTTTTGTCAAAATGCAAACACAACTGCTCATATCTTTAAAGACTTTTTTGTTTGGTTTTTTTACTGCGCAAAAGACCCACAACAAGTGACTTGGCCATTATTCGGCTCAGCTTAACCTATGAGTATTCTCAAGAATGTCAAGACTGCTCATGTGACTAAAATTATACATAATACTAAGTGTTTGTACTGAGGAAACAAAGCAAATGGCTACATATAGATGTCACAGGCAGAAACTGAAACATCTGGTAACAGTGAAAAATATTTTTCTCTAATTTCTTAGATTTTACGTAACAGTAGATTTAAAAAAAATTCAGACCAGAATGTGTTCTTTTTTTAACTGGTGTCCTTACAGATACTTGTAATTTTCATTAGTCAGACTAAGTGCACGTAATGAAAAAGGAATTATGCTCACCGATCATAAATAACCATCTTTGATCACACCAGACAAGAAGGGGGAAAACAACAAAACCAGTAAGGTACCCCTACAGTGTAACTCTTGCTACTTAGTGCCTTAGTGGGCGAGGGACGTGTGGGGAGGAAAAATGGAACAGATAATGAGATAGCTACTGCTACAGATCTGATGATAAAGCCCTGCTTGCTCCAAATGTCTGGCCCAGTAGATGCCACCAAATTGGAGGACAAGCTGTAACATGAATAAAAATCGAGTTCAGTTTATTAATCAACAACCAACCAGTGTCTATTTTCAATTACATGTTTGTATAACATTACCACAGGTACATGTATTTCTCTACATCTCTCTGCTCTGCCTGCTTTCTTTTGAGCGGCCAGTTTTCAAATGATATTTACCTGAATTGTGCTATTAAAATATGTAGAAATTTTAAACCCTGCTAGAGCAAACAACGGAAGTATGGTATGAGAGGGTAATGCAAAATGGGCCCATGAAACAAAACCAAGCATGTCTGTCCAATTTTAGGCTTTCTACTCTAAATAAATAGTAATTCCATATTTTCTATGTTGGAACTACTAGGACTGCTTACTTACAAGATTTCTTATAAATGATTACCCATTGACATTTTTGGCCAGATTGGCATATTGAAGGTATTTCGTGCTTCTTTTATGTATGTACTATAATGGATTTCTCCAGATTTTGTATTACTAAATTCAGGACCAGACTTATGATGATAATGGACTGCTAGTCTCTATGTATTCTTTAGATGCTGAAGCTGTTTAAACCATGTATAGCTTCAGATAATTAAGTGGGGGAGCCCCCAAAACAAACCTACCATCTCTATGTACCCCATTTACATTTTGGAAGGGTAGGGATACAAAAGTTTCTGGAGAGTTGGAGGGTTGCAGATTGAGAAATAGTAAGCAGATTGAGAAATAGTAAGAAATATCAGACTACTGCCATCTTAATACTGCTTGGACCTTCCTGGTTCAGCACTCTTGGGTCCTAACTGGTCCTGGATAAGGGATTTTGCTGGACCAGTGGAGGTAATTTCTGGTCCCATGCTGCTGGCCCCACCTCCGTCCTTCCCTCCCTCCTGTTACTCAGCTGAGCCCCACGCTGGCCCCTGCCACACTGTAGCTGAGCTACGCGCCGGCTCCTCCCTCCCTGCACCCCAGCTAAGCTGCATGCTGGCTCCTCCCTCCCTGCAGTCCAGGTGAGCCATGCGCTGGGTTCCTAGCTCTCACTTCTCCTTTGAGTGGTGTCCCTGTGGGCGGTCCATTCAGGTGTCAATGCGTCCTTGAACCAGCGATCAGAGATTTTTAACCTAGCAGTGCGTTTCCACACTGCTGCGTATGCACAGCAGCTGTCTTGCACTGTCTTCGTCCATTAGCTGCGCGCATGGTGTGGGTCTCCCTCAATTCCTTTTCTACTGTCTTTGGCAGAAGATGGAGTTTCAAGTAGTGCTTTTTTCACTAGAAAAAAAAATAGAAAAATCATTTAGTTTGTTCATAAGTTTTAGAGTTTTTTAGTCGTTAGTTCTAGTTCCTTTTTTCTTCAAAAAAAATGTTGTTCCTCAGTTTTCCTTTTTTCCGTTCTCCAAGTTCTTCATCCTAGTTTGCCAACATGCTAGGTTCTCCTGGGTTTTAAAAAAATGTGACTCCTGCAGAGATTCAGTGCCTACTTCAGATGGGCATGCCTCCTGTACAAAGTGCCTAGGCAAAGGCCATGTGGCACAGAAATGCCTACACTTTGAGTATGACCGCCAGGGCCAGGAAAGACCAGGAGATGAGGCTTAAATGCTTGCTGTGATGGAAATCGGTCCTACTGCCAGAAGGAAAGACAACTCCTCTTTCAGAACCTCTAACTCTGAGGAGAAGGGCCAATTAATCGTCCATGTGAGATTTTCATAAGTACTGAGTCTCCCTGGCACTGTCCTTACTGGCCGCACCATCAACATTGCATGCCAGGTGCTCCCCCGTGCTGTCTACCTCTGGCACAGCACAAAAACGGAAAATGACACCGAAAGGCTCTGAGTTGGAACCTAAGAGGAAAGGCACTGCCTCCGTGCCGGCAGTACTGGAACTGACAAAGGCAGACATGCTGCCCCCACCAGTGCTGAAACCTTTGAATTCTCAGTGCGCATCAACACCGAAACACACACCGGCACCGCCAGTGCCAAAGCTTAGATTGCACAGAACAGAGGCTCTGCACCACATGTCACAACCATTGGTACCTTCTTCACCAATGCCAGTGGATAAGACACCTCTGCATTCTCTTAGATTTGAGGAATTTAGCCTGCATTGGTGTTCCCTTGAAAATTTCGTTCTCCCTTACTCTTATCTTCCCTGGGCAGCGGACCTGGCACTGGACCTGGGAGCTGTTTTTCCTCATGTTGTGTAAAACTCCACCCAGTCCAGTATAATATGAATGAAAGACATGTAACTTTTTGTATTATAAGTTGTCAGTTTCAGCCATTGCAAGTCATGTGGCTCTTTGTTATTGTAAGCCATGTAACTCAGTTGTTCTAAGTTATGTCAGTTTCCATTGTAAGCCATGCAACTTTCATGTAATGTTTCAAGTTCTGCAACTTCATGCAAGCTTTGTAACTTCCAGCTATTACTTGTACAATCTTTATGCTCTGTAACATTCTACTTTGTGACAAGGGGAGGGGGAGAGAGAGAGAGAGGGAGGAAGGAGGATAGGGTAATGTCTGTGCCTTTGTGGAGAGGAGCCATGAGGCTATAGACTTAGAGCCAGGAGCTTGAGCTTGGTGGGATTTGACCTAATCTTGTCTCTCTCATGTGCAAGCGAAGAAGTGGAGGTTCAGTAAAGATGAGAAGAAGAAATGAATATGCATGAGGAGAATGAGCTGGACGGGCCTCTTCGTGATGGACACAGAGAAAGGACTCATTGTGTGAGATTATTAAGCTGGGAGGCTCCAAAGAGAAGAAAGCATGCAGACCACAGGCCGTACGATCAGCTCACTGGCCCAGATTAGTGACTGCAGGCAGACACACCTAACCTACCATGCTTGGCTTTTTCTGCTCTCTCTGCACAATTTGTTGCGTGTGTAAGTGTCTGAGAGTATGAATGTGTGTGAAGAGTTCCATTCCCTTTTCGCTTGATCCAAAAGTGGCATTGAATAAATCATTGTAAATGTAACCCTGGGTTGGTCTCCAGTGAAATTAGGTAACAACTTGGCCATCACATTGGCACTGATTTGGGAGTCAACTGCAGCTACCTTAGAGGTATGCACAATAACAAGGCCTCCTCCACAGACTACTCAGTCTTCTCTGACCCATTCCCCACCATCACCTTTGGCCACAACTCATATAGGTCCTGCAGAGGAAGATGATAACTTACCTCAGTCTGACTCAGTGTCCACCTCAGCAGTCCTCTTCATCCCCTGACGAGGCTGTGTTTCTTTCCTCTTCTGCCTGCTGACAACCTGAAGCAATTTCAGAAATTGTTTAAGAGGGTAGCACAGTCACAAGACATAGCCTTACAATAGGTACAAGAAAAGCAGCACAAGCTGCTTAAAATTCTACAGCCCACCACATCTTCCAAGATAGTTTCGTCTATTGGTAGTGCTATCATGGAACCATCTGAAGCCATATGGCAGACACCGGCCTCTATCTTGCCGACTAATTACAGGACCGACAGAAAGTACTTTGTCCTGGCTAAGTGGATGGATTTTTTTCTTCTCCCACCCTCAGCCAAACTCTTTGGTGGTAGATTTTGTCCGTCATTGTTCCAGACATCCCCATTCAAATCTACACTCCAAGACAAAGAACATAAAAGACTTGACTTTTTGGGGAGGAAAGTCTATTCTTTGGCTGTCCTCCAGTTTAGAATCTCCAGTTACACGGCTCTCCTTGCCAATTATGACTCTGCCAATTACACCAGGTTGCAGGAGTTGCTAAATGACTTCCCTGAACAAAAGAGATCATAGCTACAAGTCCATTATGAAGGAGGGCCAATCCATTGCCTGAACGGCACTCCAAGCATCTATGGATGTAATAGACACAGCGGCGAGATCAACCGCAGTGGCATTTGTCATGCCTCATGGTTGCAATCATTTGGTGTCTCCTGTGAACTACAAACCAAGCTAGAGGACCTGCCTTTTGACAGGAATCTGCTTTTTGCAGCCAAAACTGACGAAGTACTCCACTCAATGAAAGATTCATGCACAACCCTCTGAACATTCGGAATGTACACACCACCCAGTAAGAGAAGGAGATATCCCGTGATCTCTGGTATAGAGTGTACTTCTTACCAAAGTCAACATCAGAGGCCCTTCAATAACCGATCAAAACAGCCAAACAGAAGAAGAACTCAACACACCCAGTCGTCCGCCCCTAAATCGGCGGTACCTAAACAGCAAATTTGAAGGTGTGGTTGAAGGCCTGAGCAACCACCCTTCAGATCCAATGCACACCATCCATACTTTCCATCATTGGTTGAGACCCTTGTATCACCGGGGGCTCTCATCACTATGGACCAATTGGTCCTCGAGATCATAAGAACTGGCTATATCATTCCCATTACGTCTATATTTTACCCACCCTCCCTCCCTGTCACTCTTCAGGGACCCTTCTCATGAGCCCCTTCTACAAGCAGAGGCTCAAAAACTACTCAGCCTGGGGGCTATAGAGTGAGTGCTACCCAAATTTCACAGAAGAGGTTTCTAGTCCAACTATTTCCTTACTTTAAAAAAAAAAAAAAAAAAACCCAACCAAAAAAACAGGGGGGGTGGAGACCCATCTTAGATCTCAGGAGACTCAACAAGTTTGTCTGCAACAAGTTCAGGATGGTGACCTTAAGAACCATCATTCCTGCAGTGGACAAGGGGGACTGATTCTCAGCCCTCCATCTCTAAGACGTATATTTTTATATAACAATACACCCTGCCCACCGAAGGTTCCTCCAGTTTATGATGGGTAAAGAACATTACCAATACTGTGTCCTCCTCTTTGGGCTATCAATAGCACCACGTTTTCTAAGACTCTGGCTGTAATGACAGCCTTCTTCAGAAAGCAGGGTGTCATCATATTTCTGTACCTAAACGACTGCCTAATCAAGGGGACTTCATGACAACAAACGACAATCATGACAGACATTACCCAAAGCATTTTCTCCCACCTGGGTCTTCTGATAAATGCACAGAAATCTATTCTGGATCCATCCAGAGAATAGAATTCATTGGAGCCCTACTAGACTCTACCATGGCCAGGCCCTTTCTTCTTCTAAACTGCTTTCACACCCTGTGCAACATAATAGACAATATTCTCCAAGTCACAGTGACTAATGTTCACACATGTCTTCAGTCCCTAGGCCACACAGCAGCCACTACCTTGTACCTCTCAAGACTACATATGAGATCCTACAGGCTTGGCTAGCATCAGTGTATAACTCAACCAACACAGTGTCACCAAGTGAGTTACACCCACTACATTGGTGCTGACATATCTGTGGTGGTGGAGTTGCCCACACAATCTCCTTTCCGGAGTGCCCTTCCACCGCCCAGGCCCCTCATAGGTAATAACTACAGATGCTTCCCTTCTGGCCTGGGGTGCTCACTACAGACATCACACTGTCCAGGGCAGATGGTCGCACCAAGAGGCGAGACTGCACATCAATATTTTGGGCCTTAGAGTAGTCCGCGACACCGGTCTTCATTTCCTACCACTCATCTGTGGCCAGACAGTACGTGCCCTCATGGACAACACTCCATGTATGTATTACATCAACTGACAGGGTGCCCTAACTTTGCCCTGGGTCTGAAGCTCAAGTTCTGTTTTATTCTGACTTCTGTATCATCATCAGTAAGGATCTGTACTGGAATTGTATTATTGTATGAATTAAATTATTGGTGCATGAGGCAAAACAAAATCCAGTTCACTCATCTATCATTGAATGATGCTAGATAGAGTGAAAAAAGTAGGAAATGTTACTTCTGTCGATAACAAGGAAGATCTTGAACTTAATTGAGCTGATTTCTTCAGTAAGATCACTGCTGTACTCCCTCTTCTGACCATTCACCCTTTAAAATAGTTTTTGTAGGAATTTCAGAAAGTTAGCCAGGTGGCTAAAAGTGAAAGAGAGCTTTCCGTGATTTAACTTTAAGAAGACACGCAAAAAACATTTATTTTAATATCTAACATAACTAAACAGTTCCTTACATTGTGCACTTGGTTTTTGCTGTTGCTCTACCTGGCCACATTGCTGTACTATGCTGATAAATTCTAATGGGTTGAAACACCATCACTGTAACAAATGAACACATTTATGTTTAAAAACTGCTTGTGACGTTGTTAGTTTAAAACCTGAAGCCTTTTTATTTCTTTTGCAAGTCCCCATGCCCACATTCTCTTCCAACTAACAGCAAGACTCATGGTTTAGTTCTGCTAATAAACTGTAAATTTGTGGTGTATTTGTGGGTATATAGAAGTTCTGTAATTCATGCTACAAGAGTTGGAAAGTTTTTTTTTTTTAATGATTCTATAATTTGTCTAGTTTATTTTCAAACACAGTAACTTTATTCCACAGATTTAAATTGCTGAGGCAATGAATTAAAATTGTCTATGGATGTATTTAAATACAATACGTATTGGCTTGTGTTACAATGAAAGTTTAAAAGCTGTTGTTAAAACTGAATTTGGAGTGGGAGGTTTTCCTCAAAAGATTGATTTCACCATTTTAGACATCTTGGAGTACTTTGTAAAATTTGATTCTTTTTTCCAAAGTGTGTATCAGTGAAAATGCCAGTTAAATATTTTACCTCTGAATCTGTTCAACTATATTTGTAATAAATATTGTGTTGCTGTATTATCATGTATACGATATTGTATATAATCAGCTCTATACCTGAACTTATTTGTATATTTTATGGAACAGATTGTCAGTTTCAATTCATACCCATCTCTTTTATTAACAGTGTTCTAGAACAGCACAAACTGACAAAAGAACAGTGGGAAGAAAGAATACAGAACTGGCATGAAGAACATAGAGGAATGTTAAGGTAATTATGTAGGAATTGTCCCATGTATTGTAAGTTTTGTGGGATTTTTAATTTCAAATTATTTTGGTCTTGTTTAACAGTCTCTCCTTTTTTTCTTTCCTATCCAAGTCTGATAGGAAGGATGGTCTCTTGAATAGGGCACTAGATTTGAGTGTGTTACATTGAGCAAGTTAGTTATCTATCGTGTGCCTCCATTCCCCATCTGTAAAATGGATGTAATACTTCCCTAGCTCGCAGTGGTGTTTGAGATTAAAATGTAACGAATGTGAAGAATCTCTGATATTATTGTGATGACAGCTGTATACATACTTGGATAGAATTCTGGGTGAATTCTTCAAGAGGAATTAAATAAATTATTAACTTGAAGTTTCAAATTTAGGCATTTAGTTTCTCCATTCCTATATATTATTTATTTTTCATTTGTCTTAGTTATGCTGTGTTCTCTCATCAGGGAAGATTCCATGATGGAATACCTCAAGATTGCACAAGACCTAGAAATGTATGGAGTCAACTACTTTGAAATAAAGAATAAAAAGGGTACTGAATTGTGGCTAGGTGTTGATGCTTTAGGTCTGAATATTTATGAGCATGATGACAAGTAAGTTGTTATATGTCTAATAATGTCACAACATAGATTAAGACCCCTTTTGTTAGGCACTGTACATACATGTCATAAGATACAGTTTTGTCCCAAAGATATTGGACTAAATAACAGGAGCAAGAAAGTAGAAGAAAAGTTCACTATTGAAGGTTTTTTAAATCCTCTAAATTAAGGTGAATTTACTCCTACTTTGTGGGTTTCTGTTTGGACTTCTGCATTTTGAAGATTGAGTGGTTTACAAAGCTTTTTTTGTATGGATGCTCTCTGTGCTTCTCACTTTTGGCTTCAGTGAGTGTGAGAATAAATAAATAATCCTGTTAGTATGGCAGAAATGGAAGTACTTTTAAAATAGGAAGCATTTTATTTGTAATAGCTGCAGTTAGAAGCAGAGCTTATAGAGCAAAGCTGTGCTGATATGAAGTGTAATTATTTTATTATTCAAATAAAACTTAATAGATTGTAACATCCTTGTTCTGTTGATGAGGTTGGGAAAGCTTGCTGTCCACCCATTCCTCTTTTGTTTTCTTTTTATATCTTAAATGATAGTGAAAGGATATATAAGAAAAGGTCTCTTAATAATATTTGCAAACAGAATATTTATGATTTGAAGTTAAACATCGTGAGCTCAATATCAGATGGTTATTACCACCTACATTTAAATACATGCCTTCAAACTAATAAATGTAATCTTTGAGAGTATCCTTGGCAAATATATATTGCCATTAGATGGCATTGTAGCTTCTAGGAGTTGGAGGAATTATTCATTTAGGGTGTTGAAGTAGAAAGAAAGTATCAGAGGGGTAGCCGTGTTAGTCTGAATCTGCAAAGCGGCGAGGAGTCCTATGGCACCTTATAGACTAACACATGTGTTAGTCTATAAGGTGCCATAGGACTCCTCGCCGCTTTTGAAGTAGAAAGAAATATATCTTCTTCAGGAGATGTCCCTGTGGGTGCTCCACTATAGATATCAGTGTGTTCATATACTGTCAATTGGAAGTTTTTAAAGCAGTGACCTTGTGGGCCGTGTAGGCACAGTGCCCAGCTCGCATGCCTCTGTGCCTTGACATCATGTATGCATGGCTCCTCTCCACAGTTCCTTCTCCACCATCCCCAGCCTGAGACAGAGCTCCGCAGTGTTCCTCAGAAAAAAAATTTCTGCTTTGTTTCCTACCTTTAAATTAGACAAGTAGTTACTACCTATTCTTCAGATAAGTTTCTCTTACCCTGGTTCATTTTATTCTCTTTAAAACTTTCCCCATCTTTCTCTTTATAGTTAGACAGCATGCATGATTCACCAGATTTTTAAATGCTGCATGACATGTAGACTGTCGGGCCCAATGGGTAGTGATCAACACCTCGATGTCAGCTTGGCAGTTGGTATCAAGTGGAGTGCCCCAAGGATCTGTTCTATGACCGGTTTTGTTTATCCACTTTATTAATGACCAGGATGAGGGGATGAATTGCACCCTCAGCAAGTTCGCAGATGACACTAAGCTAGGGGGAGAGGTAGATACGCTGGAGGGTAGGGATAGGGTCCAGAGTGACCTGGACAGATTAGAGGATTGGGCCACAAGAAATCTGATGAGGTTCAACAAGGACAAGTGTAGAGTTCTGCACTTGGGACAGAAGAATCCCAAGCATTGTTACAGGCTGGGGACCGACTGGCTAAGTAGCAGTCCAGCAGAAAAGGACCTGGGGATTACAGTGGATGAGAAGCTGTATATGAGTCAACAGTGTGCCCTTGTAGCCAAGAAGGCTAATGGCATATTAGGGTGCATTAGGAGCATTGCCAGCAGATCCAGAGAAGTGATTATTCATCTTTATTTGGTTCTGGTGAAGCCACATCTGGAGTATTGTGTCCAGTTCTGGGCCCCCACTATAGAAAGGATGTGGATGCATTGGAGAGGGTCCAGCGGAGGGCGACAAAAATGTTAAGGGGGCTGGAGCGCATGACCTACGAGGAGAGGCTGAGGGAATTGGGTTTGTTTAGTCTGCAGAAGCGAAGGGTGAGGGGGGGTTTGATAGCAGCCTTCAACTTCCTGAAGGGAGGTTCCAAAGAGGATGGAGAAAGGCTGTTCACAGTAAATCTCCTCCTCAGTACCATCACTCCGAACCCACAGAGGGGCAGGAGGAACTGGTTCTCCCACAAACACAATCATTGGCCCCAGACACTTAGCCAGACACCACTAACTCATCTTCTTCACCAGATGAAGCCTTTATGATACCCCCTCTTATGGCAATGGACGACTTTACCCACTTTGAGGAACTTTTCAAGAGGATAGCTACATAGCTCAACATCACTCTTGAAGGAGTTACAGAAAACTAACATGAGCTCTCTCATATTTTGCAATCAGCAACATCCTTGAAGATCACCCTGCTTATTATCCTGCAAGAATCATCTGGAAAACTCCAGCCACCATAACACCTACCTGAAAAAGAGCGGATAGGAAATAAATCTCACCCAAGGATTCGAATTTCTTATTTACACACCTTGCCCCAAACTCCCTGGTGGTGGAAGCTCCTCTTCAGAAGAGCGAACAGCAACACTTCCATTCTACACCTTCGGATTGTGATAGTAAAAGGCTCCCTTCAGCCAAAAGTTTAGTCTTAGTCCACCCTATAATTTAGCCAATTAGACAGCCCTCCTGAGCAAATATGACCACAACGACTATTCAAAGTTTAGTGATATCCCTGAGGCAGAGACTGCAATTCAGAGTGATGATAGCAGAGGGTTACACATCTCACACACCACTCTCCAGGATGCTTTTGTCAGCATAGATATGACTGCCAGGTATATTGCTAAGGCTATTGTCTGTGACGAACATCGTGGTTTAATTCCTCCTCCTTCACATGTGCGATACAATCCACACTAAAGGACCTCCCATTCCATGGAGAAAAGCTCTTCACTGCAGAGACCAACAAGGTCCTGCATACTATGAAGGACTCCAGGCTACTCTCTGCTCTCTTGGCATCCACACATCAGCATCTAGACAATGACAGTATAGATATTAGCCTTATCCAAGGCCACGTTACCCCACATATTCACAACAATCACAAAGACATATGATCAACATCAGTCTCAACATAGCAGACCAACATCTCAGTGCTGACATCCAACAACATCCACCGTGCCTCAAACTCTTCAATCTAACAGATATGAGGAATTAGCCGAGAGTTTGGAAAACCTCTCACCTGCTCCAGTTCCATGAATATTTCCCAAACTATTTGGTTACCATTTCCTCCCATTTTACAACAATTGGCATGCTCTCACTTCAGATAGATGGGTTCTGCAAACAGTCTGATTAGGTTAAACCATTCTCTTCACATCAGTACTCCCTACCTCGCCCTCTTCAGGGACCATTCTCACAAACAGCTGCTCCTCCAACATCTCCAAGTTGGAGCCATAGAACTTGTACTGACCCAATACAAAGGGAAGGGGTTCTACTCCCATTGTTTTCTCACAGAAAAGAAAAATGGAAGATGGCACCTAATTCTGATCTCAAGGCTCTGAACAGATATATGAAAAGGCAGAGATTCAAAATGGTGACCCTCACAACCATTATTCCAGTACTAGAGCAGGGGAATTGGTTTTCATCCCTCGACCTTCAGAGTGCACATTTTCGTGTTACTATACATACAACTCACAGACATTTTCTCTGGTTTGTCCTAGATCACAATCACTACCAGTACGGAGTCTTACTTCTTGGCCTCTCCACAGCGCCAACATTTTTTTCCAGAAACTTTCTTGGTAAGGGAAAACAATCCCTTTCTTTCTGAGGTGGTACTAACTGTTCACCTCAGAAAGACAGGCATTATTTTCCCTTACATGGATGACCGCCTCCTGAAGGCACATTCCC
The DNA here is from genome assembly GCA_019425775.1 of Rafetus swinhoei. Taxonomy (NCBI): domain Eukaryota; kingdom Metazoa; phylum Chordata; order Testudines; family Trionychidae; genus Rafetus; species Rafetus swinhoei. Next base: position 43,068,241 of record CM033437.1, on the reverse strand, counting down.
TGCAGGATTCCCAACTAAGCATCCTTATGACCATACGCTGTTTTCCCTCCTTCAGCCTACAAATAAACATAAGAAAATCCACAGTTATTCTATTTACAATTTATAAGAGCTCCTCTCAATCCAGCAATGGTGATCACTTCCCTCCCATGCAATAGATTCAGCAACATCAAGGCCTTGGTAAACAAGCTGCAGGGCAGCCCGCAGGTTCCATACAGCTTACGGTGTCTCCAATTACTCGAAAACGTGGCTGCCTTCAACATAGTAGTCCAAAATGAATTCCTCTTTATATGATGCTTCCAGGGATGGCTGAGTACAGTTTACAGACCAAACATTCAGACGCCTCCCTTATAGGGTGAGAGTACATCTTGGGAGTCACACCGCTCAGGGCTTATGCTCCATCTCAGAAAGATTGTTCCACATGCTCTATCATCAGGATGCCCAACATGTCTGCCTTCAGTGTCTCCTTTTCATAGGGAACAGACACATAAGGATTTACATCAACAATGTAGCCTGCATGTTTTACATAAACAAGCAAGGAGGAGCTCAATCCCACACCCTCTGCATGGAATCCATGAGACTAGAACTGGTGTGTCCAACACAAAATAACAATCTCCATCTTTTACCTTCCTGTGTCCCTCATTACTACCATGTATGCACTCATCAGCTCTCTTCTCTAAGAGCATGAATGAAAGAGAAACGACAAAGTCATCAACTCAGTTTTTGATCTGTGGGGCCACCACAAAATCAGTCATTTGCAGTTTCACACAACTAAAATTGCCTGGACTTCTGTTCCAGAGTGGGGCTAGGCAAACACTCCCTGGGAGATGTATTCCTAATCTGATGGGACCATGGTCTCATATATGCCCTCCCACCAATACTGCTACTCAAAAGGAATGGTACAAAAAATTTGAAGGGACAGAGCTAGAGTCATACTCATAACTCTCTCATGGCCCAGACAACCATGGTATTCCTTCCTCACCCAGATGCCCTTATTCCCTCCAGTCACTCTTCCATTAAACCCCAATTTCCTATCAAGCCTGGAACACAGGCACAGCATCCCAACCTTCACATACTGCACCTCAAAGCCTGGTACCTCAATGGTTTTCTGCTCAAGAGTTAGAATGCTCAGAACCTGTTCAAAGAGTGATGTTCTGCTATACAGAGTACACATGCAAAACCTACCAGCATAAATGGACAAAATTTCCCCACTGGTGCTCTAGCAAAAAAACCCACACATCTGGGGGGAGTGGCACTATACGTGAAAGAAAATGTAGAATCAAATGCAGTAAAAATCTTAGATGAATTAAAATGTTTCATAGAATCTCTATGGATAGTAATTCCATGCTCTAATAAGAATATCGCAGTAGGGATATACTATTGACCACCTGACCAGGACAGTGATAATGACTATGAAATGCTAATGTAGATTAGAGAGGCTATCAAAATAAAATCACAATAATAGTGGGGGATTTCAACTACCCCCATATTGAGTGGGTACATCCCACCTCAGGATGGGATGCAGAGATAAAATTTCTTGATGCTTCTTTGAGCAGCTGGTTCTGGAACCCACAAGGAGAGAAGCAATTCTTGATTTAGTTCTAAGAGGATTGCAAGATCTGGTCCAAGAAGTAAATATTACTGGACCGCTTGGAAACAGTGACTATAATGTAATAAGAACATAAGAACATAACATAAGAACGGCCGTAGCGGGTCAGACCAAAGGTCCATCTAGCCCAGTATCCTGTCTGCCGACAGTGGCCAGCACCAGGTGCCCCAGAGGGGGTGGACCGAAGACAATGATCAGGCGATTTGTCTCCTGCCATCCCTCTCCAGCCTCTGTCAAACAGAGGCCAAGGACACCATTTTATCCCCTGGCTAATAGCCTTTTATGGACCTAACCTCCATGAAATTATCTAGCTTCTCTTTAAACTCTGTTATAGTCCTAGCCTTCACAGCCTCCTCTGGCAAGGAGTTCCACAGGCTGACTACATGCTGTGTGAAGAAGAACTTTCTTTTATTAGTTTTAAACCTGCTACCCATTAATTTCATTTGGTGTCCTCTAGTTCTTCTATTTAGGGAACTAATAAATAACTTTTCTTTATCGGCCCTCTCCACACCACTCATGATTTTATACACCTCTATCATATCCCCCCTCAGTCTCCTCTTTTCTAAACTGAAAAGTCCCAGTCGCTTTAACCTCTCCTCACATGGGACCCGTTCCAAACCCCTAATCATTTTAGTTGCCCTTTTCTGAACCCTTTCCAAGGCCAAAATATCTTTTTGAGGTGAGAGACCACATCTGTACACAGTATTCAAGATGTGGGCGTACCATAGTTTTATACAGGGGCAGTAAGATATTCTGTGTCTTATTTTCTATCCCTTTCTTAATAATTCCTAGCATCCTATTTGCCTTTTTGACCTTGCTGCACATGTGTGGAAGTTTTCAGAGAACTGTCACGATAACTCCAAGATCTCTTTCCTGATTTGTCGTAGCCAAATTAGCCCCCATCATACTGTCATGCGTATAGTTGGGGTTATTTTTCCCGATGTGCATTACTTTACACTTATCCACATTAAATTTCATTTGCCATTTTGTTGCCCAATCACTCAGTTTGGTGAGATCTTCTTGAGTCCCTTACAGTCTGCTTCTGTCTTGACTATCCTAAACAGTTTGGTATCATCTGCAAACTTTACCACCTCACTGCTTACCCCTTTCTCCAGATCATTTATGAATAAGTTGAACAGGATTGGTCCTAGGACTGACCCTTGGGGACACCACTAGTTACCCCTCTCCATTCTGAAAATTTACCATTTATTCCTACCCTTTGTTTCCTGTCTTTTAACCAGTTCTCAATCCAAGAAAGGACCTTCCCTCTTATCCCATGGCCATGTAATTTACACAAGAGCCTTTGGTGAGGACCTTGTCAAAGGCTTTCTGAAAATCTAAGTATACTATATCTACTGGATCCCCCTTGTCCGCATGTTTGTTAACCCCTTCAAAGAACTCTAATAGATTAGTAAGACAGGATTTCCCTTTACAGAAACCATGTTGACTTTTGTCCAACAAATTATGTTCTTCTACATGCTTCACAATTTTATTCTTTACTATTGTTTCGACTAATTTGCCAGGTACTGAAGTTAGACTTACGGTCTGTAATTGCCGGATCGCCTCTAGAGCCCTTTTTAAATATTGGTGTCACGTTGGCTACCTTCCAGTCATTAGGTACGGAAGCCGATTTAAGGGATAGGTTACAAACCACAGATAATAGTTCAGCAATTTCCCATTTGAGTTCTTTTAGAACCCTTGGATGAATGCCATCCGGTCCCGGAGATTTGTTAACATTAAGTTTTTCTATTTGTTCCAAAACCTCCTCTAACGACACTTCAATCCGGGACAGTTCCTGAGATTCATCACCCACAAAGGACGGTGCAGATTTGGGAATCTCCCCAACGTCCTCAGCCGTGAAGACTGAAGCAAAGAAATCATTTAGTTTCTCCGCAATGGCTTTATCGTCCTTGATTGCGCCTTTTATAGTTCGATCGTCTAGGGGACCCACAGGTTTTTTAGCAGGCTTCCTGCTTCTAATGTACTTAAAAACATTTTGTTATTTCTTTTTGAGTTTTTTTAGCTGTTCCTCAAAATCTTTTTGCTTTTCTTATTACATTTTACACTTGATTTGACAGTGTTTATGTTCCTTTCTATTTATCTCACTAGGATTGGACTTCCACTTCTTAAAGATGCCTTTTTGTCCCTCACTGCTTCTTTTACATGGTGGTTAAGCCACAGTGACTCTTTTAGGTCTCTTGCTATGTTTTTAATTTGGGGTATACATTTAAGTTGGGCCTCTATTATGGTGTCTTTAAAAGTTTCCATGCAGCTTGCAGGGATTTGGCTCTAGTCACTGTGCCTTTTAATTTCTGTTTAACTAACCTCCTCATTTTTGTGTAATTCCCTTTTTGAAATTAAATGCCAGGGTGCTGGTCTGCTGAGGTGTTCTTCCCACCACAGGAATGTTGAATGTTATTATATTATGGTCACTATTCCCAAGCGGTCCTGTAACGGTTATTTCCTGGACCTGATCCTGCGCTCCACTCAGGACTAAATCGAGTGCCTCTCCTGTGGGTTCCTGCACCAGCTGCTCCAAGAAGCAGTCATTTAAGCCATTGAGAAATTTTATCTCGCTTCTCTTCCTGAGGTGACATGTATCCAGTCAATATGGGAGTAATTAAAATCCCCATTATTATAGAGTTCTTTATTTTGGTAGCCTCTCTAATCTCCCTCAGCATTTCAATGTCAGTATCCCTGTCCTGGTCAGGTGGTCGGTAATATATCCCTACTGCTAATTTCTTATTTTTGGAGCATGGAATTACTATCCATAGCGATTCTATTGAACATGTTGATTCATTTAATATTTTTATTTCATTTGATTCTACATTATCTTTCACATACAGTGCCACTCCGCCACCCACCCGGCCTGCTCTATCCTTTCGATATATTTTATATCCCGGTATGATTGTGTCCACAGATTTTCCTCATTCCACCAGGTTTCAGTGATGCCTATTATGTCAATCTCCTCATTTAATACTAGGTACTCTAGTTCACCCATCTTATTAGTCAGACTCCTAGCATTTGTGTAGAAGCACTTTAAAAATTTGCCACTGCTTATTTGTCTGCCCTTCCCTGATGCATTGGATTCCTTTGTCAGCGGTTGTTTGTCTGCTCTGGCCCATGGTTTGCCCTCTCCCCTCCTCTCTTTCTGACTACAGCTTAGAATCTCTATCAATGGATTCTCCTCTAAGAGAAGTCTCCCTCCGATTTACGTGCATCTCCACACCAATCGGCTTTCCCCATCTCTCAGTTTAAAAACTGCTCTCACGGCCTTTTAATGTTTAGTGCCAGCAGTCTGGTTCCACCCTGGTTTAGGTGGAGCCCATCCTTCCTGTATAGGCTCCCCCCTCTCCCAAAAGTGTCCCCAGTTCCTAATAAGTCCAAACCCCTCTTCCCTACACCATCGTCTCATCCACGCATTGAGATTCTGAATCTCTGCCTGCCTACCTGGCCCTGCGCGTGGAACTGGAAGCATTTCCGAGAATGCCACCATAGAGGTCCTGGATTTCAGTCTCTTTCCTAGCAGCCTAAATTTGGCCTCCAGGACATCTCTCCTACCCTTCCCTCGTCATTGGTACCTACATGTACCACGACCACCGGCTCCTCCCCAGCACTACACATAAGTCTATCTAGATGCCTCGAGAGATCCGCAACCTTCGCACCAGGCAGGCAAGTGACCATACGGTTCTCCCGGTCATCACAAACCCAACTATCTATGTTTCTAACGATCGAATCACCCGCTACTAACATCTGCCTCTTCCGAACTGGCATTCCCTCCCCCTCAGAGGTATCCTCAGTGCGAGAGGATACCACAAGATCCTCTGGGAGGAGGGTCCCAACTACGGGATGGTTTCCCTCTGCTCCCATTGAATGCTCTGTTCCCTTGAGACTTTCATCCTCCTTAAGAGCACTGGGGCTCTCAGACTGGAGGTGGGACAGTACTACAGTGTCCCGGAAAGTCTCATCCACATATCTCTCTACCTCCCTTAGCTCCTCCAGTTCAGCGACCCTGGCCTCCAAAGCCCGAACTCGGTCTCTGAGGGTCAGGAGCTCCTTGCAACAGGTGCACACATACGCCACCCTCCCACAGGGCAGGTAATCATACATGTTACACTCGACGCAATAAACTTATTCATTAGAAAAATGGAGACAGAAGCCCAGCAGCAGAGTGGGGGCTATCCTGTTTAAGTATAAACTGGGATTCTTTTTAAACCTCTGGAATATAGATTATTATAAGAGTTCTGTTTTAAAGAAGGCCAGAAGTCACTAGTGCCCTCTAACCTCCCCCTCTGAACTCCTTCTCCAAACTCCCTGTTAGCAGTTCCTGTTCGCAAGCTCCCTGGTCACTGAGTCACAGGCTTATATAGCTCTGGTAGCCCCTCCCCTGACTGAGGCTCAGCCAATTAACAGAGGCTTCTAGATTTCAAACCTTTTAGAAGCTCCTTCAAGCAAACCAACCAACCAACCAAACAGACAGACAAACACAAGCTCAGCACACAGCAAATAACTCCCCCACACACAAACACACACTCCAGACAGCCACTTACCACAAGGGTCCTGGTTTTACTCCTCTTTTACCTGGAGAACTCCCTCTCCAAACTCCCTGTTAGCAGTTCCTGTTCGCAATAATAAAATGTAATATTCTTGTGGTCGGAAAAACATCTCAGTAGCCCAACACCGTGGCATTTAATTTTAGAAAGGGAAATTACACAAAAATGAGGAGCTTTAAACAGAAATTAAAAGGTACAGTGACTAAAGTAAAATCCCTTCAGGCTGCAGGGAAACCTTTCAACGACACCATAATAGAGGCCCAATTTAAATGTGTACCCCAAATTAAAAGACACAGTAAGAAAACCAGAAAAGTGCCAACATGGCTTAACAACCAAGTAAAAGAAGCAGTGAGAGATTAAAAAGACACCTTTTAAAAAGTGGAAGTCAAATCCTAGTGAGGGAAAATAGAACAGAGCACAAACTCTGTCAAATTAAGTGTAAAAATATAATAAGAAAAGACAAAAAGGAGTTTGAAGAGCAGCCAGTCAAAAACTCAAAGTAATAGTAAAATGTTTTTTTAAGTACATAAGACGGAAGCCTGCTAAACAACCAGTGGGACCTCTGGATGATCTAGATGCTAAAGAAGCACTCAAATATGATAAAGTCATTGCGGAGAAACCAAATGAATTCTTTTCTTCAGTCTTCATGGCTGAGGACATTAGGAAGATTCCCAAACCTGAGCCATTCTTTTATGTGACAAATCTGAGGAGTTGTCCCAGACCGAGATGTCATTAGAGGAGGGTTTGGAACAAACTGATAAACCGAACAGTAATAAGTTATCAGGATCAGATGGCATTCACCCAAGAGTTCTGAAGGAACTCAGATGTGAAATTGTGGAACTGTTAACTGTGGTTTGTAACCTATCGTTTAAATCAGCTTCTGTACCTAATGACTGGATGATAGTTAATGTGACGCCAATATTTAAAAAGGGCTCTGGAGGTGATCCTGGCAATTATAGACCGGTAAGTCTAACGTCAGTACCGGGCAAATTAGTTGAAACTATAGTAAAGAATAAAATTGTCAGACACATAGGTGAACATAATTTGTTCGGGGAAAAGTCAACATGGTTTCTGTAAAGGGAAACCTTGCCTTACTAATCTACTAGAGTTCTTTGAGGGGGTCGTCAAACATTTGGACAAGGGGAATCCAGTGGATATAGTATACTTAGATTTCCAGAAAGCCTTTGACAAGATCCCTGACCAAAGGCTCTTAAGTAAAGTAATCTGTCATAGGATAAGAGGGAAGGTCCTCTCGTGGAGTACTTGGTCAACAAAATGGCAAATAAAATTCAATGTTGATAAATGTAAAGTAATACACATTGGAAAAAATAATCTCAACTATACATACAATATGATGGGGACTAATTTAGCTATAACTACTCAAGAGAGATCTTGGAGTCACTGTGGATAGTGCTCTGAAAACACCTACTCAGTATGCAGCAGCAGTCAAAAAAGCAAACAAAATGTTAGGCATCATTAAAAAAGGGATAGAAAATAAGACAGAGAATATCTTATTGCCTTTATATAAAACCATGGTACACCCACATCTTGAATACTGAGTACAGATGTGGTCGCCTCATGTCAAAAAAGATATATTGGCATTGAAAAGGTTCAGTAAAGTCAACAAAAATGATTAGGGGTTTGGAATGGGTCCCATGTGAGGAGAGATTAAAAAGACTGAGACTTTTCAGCTTAGAAAAGTCTATTTGGGCAAAAATCACATTGGGGAAGAAAACTATCAGATCCTCCCCTGGGATAGTGCTTGGGGTGTGTTATAGACCACCAGGATCCAATTTGGATATGGATAGAGACCTCTTTAATGTTTTTAATGAAGTAAATACTCATGGAAACTGCGTAATCATGGGAGATTGCAACTTTCCAGATATAGACTGGAGAGCAAGTGCTAGTAATAATAATAGGGCTCAGATTTTCCTAGATGTGATAGCTGATGAATTCCTTCATCAAGTAGTTGCTGAACCAACAAGGGGGGATGCTATTTTAGATGTGGTTTTGGTGAGTAGCGAGGACCTCATAGATGAAATGGTTGTAGGGGACAATCTTAGCTCGAGTGATCATGAGCTAATACAGTTCAAATTAAATGGAAGGATAAACAAAAATAAATCTGAGACTAGGGTTTTTTATTTCAAAAGTGCTAACTTTAATAAATTAAGGAAATTAGTTAGGGAAATTGATTGGACTAAAGAAATTATGGATTTTGAGGTGGAGGAGGCCTGGGATTATTTTAAGTTTAAGTTGCAGAAGCTGTCAGAAGCCTGTATCCCAAGAAAAGGGAAAAAAATTATAGGCAGGTGTGTTAGACCAAGCTGGATGAGCAGGCATCTCAGAGAGGTGATTAAGAAAAAGCAGAAAGCATATAAGGAGTGGAAGACGGGAGGGATCAGTAAAGAAAGCTACGTTATTGAGGTTAGAGCATATAGGGACAAAGTGAGAGAGGCTAAAAGTCAGGTAGAGTTGGACCTTGCAAAGTGAATTAAAACCAATAGTAAAAGGTTTTATAGCCATATAAATAGGAAAAAAACCAAAAAGGAAGAAGTAGGACCGCTAATTACTAAGGATGGAGTGGAGGTTAAGGATAATCTAGGAATGGCCCAATATCTAAACAAATACTTTGCTTCAGTCTTTAATGAGTCTAATGAAGAGCTTAGGGATAATGGTAACATAACAAATGGGACTAAGGATATGAAGGTAGATATTACATATCCGAGGTAAAAGTCAAACTTGAACAGCTTAATGGGAGTAAATTGGGGAGCCCAGATAATCTTCATCCAAGAATATTAAAGGAACTGGCACATGAAATTGCAAGTCCATTAGCAAAAATTTTTAATAAATCTCTAAACTCAGGGGTTGTACCATTTGACTGGAGAATTGCTAATATAGTTCCTATTTTTAAGAAAGGAAAAAAAAGCGACCCGGGTAACTATAGGCCTGTTAGTTTGACATCTGTAGTATGCAAGATCTTGGAAAAAATTTTGAAGGAGAAAGTAGTTAGAGACATTGAGGCTAATGGCAATTGGGACAAATTACAACATGGTTTTACAAAAGGTAGATCAAAACCAACCTGATCTCCTTTTTGAGAAAGTAACAGATTTTTAGATAAAGGAAATGCAGTGGATCTAATCTACCTCGACTTTAGTAAGGCATTTGATACAGTACCACATGGGGAATTATTGGTTAAATTGGAAAAGATGGGGATTAATATGAAAGTTGAAAGGTGGATAAGCAACTGGTTAAAGGGAGACTACAGGGTCATATTGAAAGGTGAACTGTCAGGTTGGAGGAAGGTTACTAGCGGAGTTCCTCAGGGATCAGTTTTGGGGCCAATTTTATTTAATCTTTTTATTGCTGACCTTGGCACCAAAAGTGGAAGTGTCCTGATAAAATTTGCAGATGACACAAAGTTGAGAGGTATTGCCAATTCAGAAAAGGATCGGGATATCATACAGGAAGATCTGGATGACCTTGTAAATTGGAGTGATAGCAATAGGATGAAATTTAATAGAGAGAAGTGTAATGTTATGCATTTAGGGATTAATAACAAGAATTTTAGTTATAAGCTGGGGACACATCAGTTGGAAGTAAGGAGGAGAAGGACCTCGAGTCCTGGTTGATTATAGGATGACTATGAGCCGCCATTGTGACATGGCCGTGAAAAAGGCTAATACGGTCTTGGGATGTATTAGGCGAGGTATTTCCAGTAGGGATAAGGAGGTGTTAGTGCCATTATACAAGGCATTGGTGAGACCCCATTTGGAATACTGTGTGCAGTTCTGGTCTCCCATTTTTAAGAAGGATGAATTCAAACTAGAACAGGTACAAAGAAGGGCCATTAGGATGATCCGAGGAATGGAAAACCTGTCTTATGAAAGGAGACTCAAGGAGCTTGGCTTGTTTACCTTAACCAAAAGAAGGCTGAGGGGGGACATGATTGCACTCTTTAAATATATTAGAGGATAAATACCAGGAGGAGAGGAATTATTTAAGCTTAATACCAATGTGGACACAAGAACAAATGGATATAAACTGGCTAGTAGGAAGTTTAGACTTGAGATTAGATGAAGGTTTCTAACCATTAGAGGAGTGAGGTTCTGGAACGGCCTTCCAAGGGAAGTAATGGGGGCAAAAGATCTATCTGGCTCCAAGATTAAACTAGATGGGTTTATGAAGGGGATGGTTTGATGAGATAACATGATCTTGGTAACTAATTGACCATTCATTATCAGTGGTAAATAGGTCAATGGAGGGATGATAGGAGTTACTATAGAGAACTTTCTGGGTGTCTGGCTGGTGAGTCTTGCCCACATGCTCAGGGTTTAGCTGATCGCCATATTTGGGGTCGGGAAGGAATTTTCCTCCAGGGTAGATTGGCAGAGGCCCTGGAGGTTTTTTGCCTTCCTCTGTAGCATGGGTTACAGATCACAGCTGGAGGATTCTCTGCATCTTGGAGTCTTCAAACTATTTGAAGGCTTCAGTATCTGAGATATAGGTGAGAGGATTATTCTAGGAGAGGGTGGGTGAGATTCTGTGGCCTGCATTGTGCAGGGGGTCGGACTAGATGATCATAATGGTCCCTTCTGACCTTAAAGTCTATGAGTCTATGAGAAAAGAGAAGACTAAGGGGGGGATATGATAGAGGTCTATATAATCGTGACTGGTATGGAAAAAGTGAATAAGGAAAAAACATTTACTTGTTCCCATAATATAAGGACTAGGAGCCACCAAATGAAATAAATAGGTAGCAGGTTTAAAACAAACAAAAGGAAGGTTGTGTTCACAGAGAGCACAGTCAACCTGTGGAACTCCTTGCCAGAGGATATTGTGAAAACCAGGACTTTAACAGGGTTCAAAAAAGAACTTGATAAATGCATGGATGTTAGGTCCATCAATGGCTATTAGCCAGAATAGGTAGGAATGGTATCCCTAGCCTCTGTTTGTCAGAGGCTGGAAATGCACAAGAGAGGGATCATGTGATGATTACCTGTTTTGTTCACTCCCTCTGGAAGACAGGATACTGAGTTAGATGGACCTTTGGTCTCACCCAAGATGGCTGTTCTTATGTTCTTAATCTTTCCTGCCTCAGCAACCCTTCCTGCAGTCCTTGAATATCTTTTATACCTTAAACGGTGCAGTCACTCCCTAAGCTCCATAAAGATACACTTGGCAGCCATTACAACAATCCACCAAAAAATGGACACATATTCTCTCATCCAGTGACAGAGGTTCCTCCAGAGTCTCCAAGCCCTTTACCCAGATGTTAAACCACTGACTGAACCTTGGGACCTTCACCTCATTCTTAATTCTCTCATGTGCCAAATATTTGAACCAATGCCAACCTGTTACTCCTTACACTTACTGATGAAAACTGTGTTCTCATCATAGGTTCTTGACCTATCCTTTTATCTTGACAGGATAAAGCCCTTTAGATCCTCACCCAAATTCTTCTTATCCATAGCAGACTGCAATAAAGACAAAGCTGTTTCTTCTCCCAGGCTTTCATACTGGATATAGGACTATATCCAATTATGCTATCAATGGAACAACATGAACGCTCCTACTCTGTTTGAGCACACTCCATGAGAGTGGTCTGTACATCTATAGTGTTCTTACACAATGTTCCGATGGCAGGCTCTTGTAGAACTGCCACATGGGTCTCGGAGCATACCTTCACAAAACACTATGCACTCCCTCAAGGCCCGCTGTCTGCCATTGCTGAAGCCAAAGCAGTACTATCCACAGTCTTTCTACGGGATCCAAAGTCCCTACTTCCTTAACATTTACTGCTTTACAGTCACCAACTTTACAGTCACCCACTGTGAGATATCTCAAAGAAGAGGAGGAGCTCACAGTTACTGATATTCTTTGAGATGAATGTCCCTGTGGGTGCTCCACCACCCGCCCATCTTCCCTCTACTTCGGAGTTTTTGTATGTGGTCGCCGTTGTAGAGAAGGAACTAAGGAGACGGGCCTCATGTGCCATGTGTGATGTCAAGGCATGGAGATGCATGAGCCTGGCACTGGGCCTGCGTGGCCTATGAGGACATTGCTGACACATACAGTGGAGTACCCACTGGGATACTCATCTCCAAGAACATCAGTTACTGCACAGGTGAGTAGCCTCCTCTTTCTGATGTTCTGATGTGCTGCTGCTAGTGTGTGTAATTGTGATACTGTAACATGAAAATACTTGAAGTCTAATTGGAAAAATTATTCATCACTGCTGTAATGTGATGCACAACACATTCCCACTATTTCTGGTATCAGTTATATCCGATTATTTAATTTATGATGCAGGGGATGATGTTTATGTTGAATTATGGAAATCAGTTTAGCAAATCAAATTGCACAACTAACTTTAATCAAAATGCAAAAATGCATAAGGAAATTTATTTAACTATCTTATACAGTAACAGACTTTTGAATGTTTCTTTGAAAAGTCACTCATATAAAAAGTATACTTCTAATTGTTTATAAAGAATCAATATTTTTATCTGTCTTACAACCTTAATAGTATGTGTATTAAAGAGTTCATCAGTAGAAGGTGCTGTAGTTAGTTAAATGAAATCCCTAGATTGTATAATTGTTACAAATTAACTACTAAAACATCTGTTAACTACCATTCCTTCATTTAATTGTTTGTAAAAGTAACCATAATATAAAGCGTGATTAAAAAACAGTACAGTGTTAATAAAGAGGGATTTAAATATATGGTGGAAATGCATATCTTTGTGCTTCTGATTTAAATATCACTTTTTGGGTTTGTTTTTTGAAGGTTGACACCCAAGATTGGTTTCCCTTGGAGTGAAATCAGAAACATATCATTTAATGACAAAAAGTTTGTCATAAAGCCGATTGACAAAAAGGCACCTGTAAGTAAAGTCTGTGGGATATTTTCCTTGATGTATGACGAAAGTATAGAGAGAGTGCTATTTTTATCTTCAACTTGTCTTATCCACATTTTGGATGTTGTTTGGATGATATTTTTGATATTTTCCCACTAATTCCTTTTCTTAGCGCAGGTTGGACAGCTGCTCTATAGTACCCCTTAAAGTTGCATGTTTGCTTTTTCCTGTTATACCTTGGTTCGGTGATGTGGTGGGAGCCTCGAGGGTTAAAGCCGATTACCCAGTGAAAACTACTGGATGATGGTGTAAAACAAATGATCTTTATTAAGTGGAATGATTCTTTTATCAAAACCAACAATTCGCAAATGGCTTTTTAAACTAGCAATTGCCCAATGCTTTTACAGGGTAGAAAACTTGAGCACAACTACACCTAACTGATTACGATTCCTTGATTACAATTCAGGTGAATTAGGGATAGTGATTTAATATAACTAAGGCAGTGCAGCATGCAAGCAAAAAATACAAAAACAAAGCCAATATAATGATGATAAAAACTTCGTCCACAGCCAGCCCCTTTATGGTTATTTTAGGCAGCTGGTGGAGTTAGTCATTAATCTACCTTTACAACTTAACAACTCCTGGGTTACTATTTCTAACACTTATACTTAGCCTAAATACACCACCACTACACAACACAAGATTATACAATTTACACAGTGTGGTTAATAGAACTCAGTTACAGAATTACACAATGAAATTAACACGATTCAACTATTAACTAAACCAATAACTAATATAGTTAAGCAATACTTACAAATCCAGCAACGATAACAACATAAAGACACACTAGAACTCGGAGCATGCTCAGGACTCGTGTACCCCTATCTTTGACTCGAAGGGTGGGGAGGCAGCCTCAGGGTGATCAATCCTTCAGCTGGGCAAAAAGACAATTGCCCTCAACACTCGGAACCTCCATCAAACAAAGGGGTTGAGGGTCTTTTATACAAAAATTCGATGTCTAATGCCATACTAGGGTCTGCATTTGGCAGGGTCTGATAGGCTAGTAATGAGGTAGTATGACACTACTGCCCTATAGGAGTTTTCGTGATGCACGTGTGATCCCCTCGTGGACAGGACCAGATGGGGCATGGTCAGTGTGAAACAGTTGTGCTTTATTACCTTATGTTTATTTCCCTTGCCTCAAGGACCGGTCAAGCCATGGTCAAACGAGCCTTATCTATAACTGCAGCTGGGCACTATCTAGTCATGCTCACCTCCCTGTTTTTCGGAGCCTGTGAGTCCCAGGATGCCTGTAAGGTTAAATTCCATTCACAAAAAGCTGCATTGTGCTTCCCATGCTCCTCTGAGTATCTCACGGTCTGGGTTTCAGTGAGGGGCCTCGTGTGGCAGGATGGGCTGTACGCGAAGGCCATGGTCAGAAAAAGCCTGCTCTACAACATTTCCCAGTTTTTTTATAACTTTTTGCTGCTGTCCAGCACTGCAACATTTTACTTCTGAAATATAGATTGGGGCACAAAATGAAACTTCATGAATTAGCTAAAATATTAAAATAGAATAGTGAGTGTTCGCTTAATGTTTTCATAAAATTTATAGTTCTTTCGTTTGGTAATCCTGCAGATATGTGATTCCCAAACTTTTTACTAAGGTATTCCATGAACTGCTTTTTTATTTGTGTGTGGTATGTGTGTGAGAGACTCATCCAGGGTCCAAATTTGGGGGTTGGGTTCCAAAATCATGTATGATAGTCCTTCTTGTCTCTCTGAATGTGTACCACAACCCTAAATCCACTGCAGTAGGAAGGAGCCCGAGGTCTTGGAAAGTAGGCTCACTCCATAATGGAGGGGTGGTTGGGCCAAATTGAGTGGCACAATGACCCCATACACGAGGTTGCAATGCCCAGAGTGGGGAACTGGCACAGCTATGTAGGATAGGAGCTTACATTGTAGGGTTAGTGCAGAGAAAGCTCACTTTCCAACACTCTTCATATCCTGAGCCTCCTCCCCATGCCAGGCCCGGGACCCATTTCAACCGACTGGCGGGGTTATGACCCACAGTTGGGGAACATTGCTGTAGATTTCTGCCATTGGACTTGCCAGGGTTAAAATGTCAAGATTGCTGTAAACTTACCTTTAATCTTACAAATACAAACATATAATATATTAATTTTAGCATAAATTCCAGATTTTTAGACTATAAGAACTGCATTTCGAGGAATTTAATTTAAAATAATTTGTTGCTAGGATTTTGTTTTTTATGCACCTCGTCTGAGAATTAATAAGCGGATTTTGGCACTGTGTATGGGAAATCATGAACTGTACATGAGGAGGAGGAAGCCTGATACAATTGAAGTGCAACAGATGAAGGCCCAAGCTAGAGAGGAGAAACATCAGAAACAGTTGGAAAGGTATGACAATAATAATCTTCCGTGAACTAGGGATGTAAGGTATGACCAGGGCTCGACAAACCGCTGAATCTACTCGCCCGGGGCAAGTAGATTTCAGCCGGTCGCTCCGTGCGCCCCATTCACCGGCACTTCGCGCATGCGCAGTACTGGTCTGACGCATGCGCGGTGTGGGGCTGGTGAGTAGCTCTCGCTGGGGTTTGTCAAGCCCTGGGTATGACAATAATAATCTTCCGTGAACTAGGGATGTAAGCAACTAGTCGACTAGCCGATAAGCATGAGCTTATCAGATAGTCGAGTAGTGATTTGCCAAGTCGCTCACGTTTCCCGGCTGCCTCTATCAGAGAGAGGCAGCAAGGGGGATAGCAGGAGCCAGTACAGGGGGAAGCCAGCTTAAAAGCCAGCTCCCCCAGCACCATCTCCGGGTGGGGGATGGGCAGGGGCGCAGTGGGGAAACAGCACGAGCAGGGACTGAAGCAGTTCCTGCTCATGCCAGTTCCCACTGTGGCGCTTCAGCCTTTGAAATGCACAAGAGCCCAGGGCTACCTCCACTGTGGGTTGGCTTAGAGCTGTCCTACCAACTAAACAATTTGTATCGACTATACAATTAGCCTGATAACTGCATTTTAACATCCTTACTGTGAACCAGAATAAAATATATGTAAAGCATTTTTGTGAGAACATGGCCAGGGAATACAAAGTACCTAGTGTCCCAAAAGGCAAAATTCTACCTGTTCATGTCTGAATATATAACTTAACTCTACTGATCCATGATCTGTCTAGCGTCTTCTTCCAGTAGTGTTTCTTTGGGTTCTGCATTCTAGGTGCATTTCCACCTCAGATCAGAGATTTTAGGGTAAGTGGATGCTATGCCTGGTTTTCCTAGGTTTAAATGTTGCCTTCCATGCTGAGGAGCTATCCCAGTTAGGGGAACACATTCCTGGTGTGTTCATTGCCTTGGGGAGTTGCATGTTCCCTCAAAAGTGCAATTTCTGCTTGAAATTAAAGTTGAGGGCCAGCTTTTGTACACCCATGCATGGCTGTGTAATACATTTCATTTTTGTTTTTAGGGCACAATTAGAAAATGAGAAGAAGAAAAGGGAAATAGCAGAAAAGGAAAAGGAAAGAATAGAGCGTGAGAAAGAAGAATTAATGGAGCGCTTAAGGCAAATTGAAGAACAGACAATGAAGGCCCAAAAAGGTAAACCTTCATCATCTACTCTCTTATTTCAGTCTGTACAGTCGTGTTGAATAATTACTTCCACAATTTAGGATTTGTTTTAAAAATTACAAAACTTAATATGACATTTCTATTGATATTTTTGTATACAATTTTGATTTTAACATTCACTAATACTTATAGCTCAAACACTGCAGCCTTTTTTCCAGAAGTTGAATTATATGGTACTTGAATTGTGAAGTATTGTTTAAAACAATGTATAATTTTATTTACAGTTGTGTATAATTTTATGTGTTCCTGGCTGCAAATTTCTAGAATCTTTGTGTCATGGATATAGGGCAAGCTACACTTCAGACCTCTCTTACTTCCTCTCAAGGATACCCCTTGGGGGAATAGGTTTCATTATCTTCACCCCTGTCTAGGTGCAAAAACTCTGTGCTACCACTTTTAGAATGGTTCTTAGGGCTGCAGTCATCTGTTTACTAACCATGTTAATCTGATAAACCCAGTTGTGTTTGGGATGGTAAATTCTGCATACATGTCTCCTTACCTAAACGCTAACCTTTCCTTAAAAACTTTAATAAGCTCTATTCTGCCCAGCTGCTTCATCTCTCAGCAAGGAGAGACAGCCTGCCTGCAGCAGTTTGTGTCTTAGTGTATCTGTCACTGTCTTTCCTGGGTTTCTGCTGCCAAGCTGCTCAGCCCTTGCAGTTCTTCTGAGGCCAGCATCTTTAGGGATTTATCCTAGGCTCAGGTTTCAGAAGAATAAACCCTATGAACTTGACTGACAATTTATCTCATTGAATTAGCCATTTTCAATATTGTTTAAATTTTCATGTATAAGACTGTGACCCTTAGCCTTATTTTCTGCATGTGAGTAAAACATGCTTTGAAGGCAGAATTATTAATTTCTTCATTGCTTTTGTGTGATGCTCGCCATTTTAGTAGCTATGTACTTACAAACATTAATCTTCACCAGACTTCTGAGCTGAGGTGTAGATATTATCTCACTTTTTCAGGTGGGGAACTGAGGCAGAGAGAAAGTTGAGGTCAAATGTATCTACTGCATTTGGGTGTCCAATTTCAGATGTCTAGGACCCAATTTTTGAGAGTATTGAGTGTTACTTTTATATGATGAAAGCAGAACACTTATTGATTTCAGCTCCAGCTGAGGGTACTCAGTTTGTCTGCAAATCATACCCATAGCATCTTAGAAAATGAGGAACACAATTCACCACTACCTGTGAAATGTTTACTTTAAGTGACTTGCCCAGTGCCACACACAACTCTGTGCCAAAGGCAAAGATAGAATCCTGTTTTCCAGGATAGCATTCAACTGCCTTAACTGTGGCATAATATTTTCTCTTCTTACCTGATTCACTACATACCTTTCAAATTCTGCATCATCTGAGCCCTAGACAACATCGTCCTTCATGACAATGTTGTGATTCATCCTCTGCATTGAATGAGATGCAGTCCTGTGGTCACATAATTAAAGACTATCATAATGCATTGCATACCAGGGATCTGAATTACAATTACATAGCCAATCTTCATTCTGGCATTTCTTCACTTTTGAGTGCTTAAACTTACAACCTTAATATTCCTTTAATGTAGGATATTGGGTGTAATTGCCTAGGTTTTTAACAAAGCAGACTGAAAAACAATCTTCAAGGAGGGCACACAAGACTGTGTATTAGGGCATAGGAACATTACCTTTTAGAGGTGAGTTATTTGATTGAAACAGACTTTGAATTGAAACACTGTAAAATCAAAACATAATTTTAATTGGAATTGAATAGTATAAAAGCACTTAGACATGTACTGTAGTGGATTTATTAAAATTAGATAACCTAGAAATAAGTTTACCTTGGAACCATTGTGCCAAACTGTATCTTGCATCCATTCTAATATTTCCAATTTCTATATATATTTTAAAACATTTATTTTTCAGAATCCTTACATTATTTGGTGCTAAATATCTTATCCAAGTATGTTAGATAATAAAAATAGTACTAAATATCTATCTATCTATCTATCTATCTATAGTAACTGTGATGGGTTGAATCACAGAGGCTCCATTACGACTGTTATCCAGTGTGCTAATCATATCACTGAACTTGCCTACCTGCCTTCTGGGGCACCCCACCACCCTGTCTTGCTGCACTACATACTCTGGTCTACCCCACCAAAGGCACAGAGTTGGGGTAACTGCCCCTCCAGCAGAGTAACATAGATGCTTGATAACTGCTCAGCTCTGGGAGGGCTCAGCTACCGGGATTTGTCAGCCCCCAGGAGCAATCACAGCTTCAAATAGGATCAAAACCCAAGATGAGTCTGTTTTACGCCGAATAAAAGTATTACACAGAGAAAGCCTCTAAGTTCAACTGTTGCTCTCTCCCCCAGGTAACAATTATTTACACTGGGTTTGAAAATAAACAAAAGTCTTTTTATTAAGTATAAAAAGTAAGATTTAAGTTGTTCCAAGTAGTGACAAATAGCTTAAAGTAAGTTATTAAGCTAAAATAAAGAAAACACACCAGCTAAATCTAATACTCTTAGAGAAATTGTTACAAAACATAAATCCTCATGCTAATCCTTATTTCAAGTAACATTCTTCAAGTCAGAGCTGATCTTTAATCTGACCCAGGTCTAACAGCTTCTCCCCTTGTTAGCGCTGTTTGTTTTCAGGTTTCTTCATGTGTATCCTCTTTAAGTGCGGAGGTAGCTTCAAAAGCCAGCTGAAGACAATCATTCTTTGCTTCCCATCTCTTCAAATAGAATTTCCACAGGGTGGGAATCCTTTGATCAATTCTCCCCACCAGAAAAATACAAAATTCAAGATGGATTCCAGCACCAAGTGGCATGGTCATATATCTTTCTAGGACCAGCCACAGTTTAGGCTTATAGGAAAGACAAAACCACTCACAAATCATTGTTTTGAGCACTGGGTCATTAAGTTCCTTATGTACCACTAATGGCTTTCACTAAAAGACACTAATCACATTTAGAGAGACTACATAATTTAACATCATTTAGTCATACTAAAAATGTATGATTTTATAACTTTTCTTGAAAGTTCATCATAGTGTCTTTGAGTTGATTTCCTAGGAAAGAAGTGAAAATGAGTCCATTGTATTAGAAAAAGGAGAAATTCACAAATGTAACCTAATGGAAAAGGCAAAACTACTTACAGATGCCCAGACTGAACCCAGACATTCATACTCTGGCAATGAAATGTATTATTATGTATTATTTTTTGTCCAGATCATTTTGAATGATAATCCTATCTTTCAAAGCACTTGTAACCCCTTCCAGCTTGGTATCATCCACACACTATATAAGTGAACTCTCTATGCCATTATCTAAATCATTGATGAAGATATTGAACGGAACTGGTCCCAAAACTATGGATGTGAATGTTTAATCCATTAGCTGGATAACCAGTAAGCCTCACCCTTAACAGATGAGGCTTACTGGTTAAGGTTAACCAGTGGGGGCTGGCACGGTAGGGGCTACTCCTGCCACTTCACAAGCAGGAGCTGCACTGGCGTCCTGGCTGGAGCAGCCTCTGTCCACAGGGAGGCTGCTGCCCCCCCCTTTGATCAGTTAACCAGTTAAACAATATGTTTAACCAGTTAACCAATTAAACAGGAGTTTACATCCCTACCAAAAAATGGATTCTTGCAGAACCCCACTTGTTATGGTCTTCCAGCACAACACTAAACCATTTATAACTACTCTTTGGGAATGGTCATTCAGCCAGTTATGCCCCCATCTAAGTGGTATCTCTCTAGTTTATTAATGACAAGGTCAGGCAAGACTGTATCAAATGCTTTACTAAAGTCTATATATATCACATCTACCGCTTCACCCTTACCCACAAGGTTTGTCCTATCAAAGAAGACTATCAGGTTGATTTGATATGATTTGTTCTTGACAAATCCATGCTGGCAGTTAGTTATTACCTTATTATCTTCTATATGTTTGCAAATGGATTCCTTAGTTATTTGCTCCATTATCTTCCCTGTTACAGAAGTTAAGTTGAGGGGTGTGTAGTTTCCTGGTTTTTCTTTCTTTATTTTTATAGAGGGGCACTATATTTGTTCTTTTCCAGTATCTTGAATCTCTCCTGTCTTCCATGACTTTTCAAAGATAATAGCTAATGACTCAGGTATCTCCTCAGTCAGCTCCTTGAGTATTCTAGGATGAATTTCATCAGGCCCTGGTATCTTGAAGACCTCTAACTTCTCCAAGTAATTTTTAACTTGTGCTTTTCCTATTAACTTCTCACTCTGTCTCATTTTCACTGGCATTTAATATGCTAGGCATCTATTCACCACCAACCTCCTTGGTGAAAACCAAAACAAAGAAATCATTAAGCACTTCTGCCATTTCCACATTTTCCATTACTGTTTTTCCTCTTGATTAAGTAACAGGCCTTTGCTGTCCTTGGTTTTCGTCTTGCTTCTAACATATTTGTAGAATGTTTTCTTGTTACCTTTATGTGTCTAGCTAAATTGAGCTAATTTTGTGCCTTTACTTTCCAAGGAGATGAAAGTATTTTATTTTCTGAAAATTGTGTCTAAACTGTCAGGGCTTCTGACAATCAAGTCCTACATGAAGAACAGTTAAAGGTATTCACCAAGATTTAAAAAACCTAGGAACCTAACCCTAAAATAATGACCAACTTTTTAAATAACTTACAGCTTGGGTAATTTGACTTCCTAGAGAATGTA
This sequence comes from Rafetus swinhoei, assembly GCA_019425775.1. NCBI lineage: Eukaryota > Metazoa > Chordata > Testudines > Trionychidae > Rafetus > Rafetus swinhoei. The sequence continues at coordinate 43,046,881 of CM033437.1, read as the reverse complement.
TCAAATTTTATATTTATATTTATCTGTATTAAAACCAACTAACAGTGTCTTTGTGAACCTTCCTTTGGACAGAGCTGGAAGAACAGACAAGAAAAGCTCTAGAACTGGATCAAGAACGAAAGCGAGCAAAAGAGGAAGCAGAACGTTTGGAAAAAGAACGTCGAACTGCAGAAGAGGCTAAAGCTGCTCTAGCCAAACAGGCTGCTGATCAGATGAAAAATCAGGAGCAGCTAGTAAGCAGTTAAAATCAAGTTATAGCTATTTCAACAAGTTGAAAATACAGCCTTTGGGGAGTTTGACGTTTAATTATATTTTTGTTGAAAGAAACAGATACTCTTTCATATTGGAACATACGTACCTGTAAGTTACTTTGACCATTAGATTCCAGCTTTCAGAAACAGATTACTTTTATACACAAGTAGCAATCACAATAGTTTGACCTGCTCATTATTAATAATACATTTAAAATGCCAGCAAGTACATGTAATTTATATTGAAATATGTTACTCATAGCATATACTGAATCCTTTGTAGGTTTTGCTACAGCCAGCCCCAGGAGCCATGGCGGTTTTTTAGTGTCTGGTAGCATGCTGTGCTTGATTGCCCATTATGGGATCAAATTACACTAATAAACTTTTATTATTTAAATAAATTGTACATTAAAATTTCAGGGTGAGGTTTTCAGGAGAATTCAGTGTTCCCTAATTCTGCTTCCAGAGAAATCGGCTATAAAATTCCTGTAGACGTCAGCGGGATCCGAGCTAGCCAGTGCTGAGCACTTTTGAAATCCCCCTTCCCCCATAATGTAGAAATAATTTTTCATAATAATTATTAAAATTACCTGGCTAGGTGGCATATATCAACATTCTTTGCTATCACAAAGATAGTTGTTGAGAGGTTGCTAGAATATGATGATCCTCCACTATTTTGCTACCCAAAGCAGAAAATAAGATTTGGGAGCATGGACAGAGAAACTGTTAGGATGTATTTGTGAGGAAAGCACACTACTATGTAGCCACTCTGAAATAAACCCTTCTGTTATTATTTCAGCTTCATCTGGTTGAAAACCAAAATAGCTTCTTTTAGTTTCTTTCACTGTAAGATGTCCAGGCAGTTTCATCCCTCTGGAAGGCTGATCTTTCTTTTATATGGAAAAAATTGAAGTTTAAGAAAAGAGCATTGTTTGATGACTATAGCTATGTATGTTTTTTCTGTTTTTCATCACTTTGGGTAGAAAGTAAGAAAATAAAATATGTTGATTACGTGCTCTCGCTTGTACACTGTATTATAAAGATACCATAGTTGTCAAGGGAGAATTCCTCCAGTGAAGGAACAGTCCTACTCTGGCCTCCTGCAGTCCCCATCTGTAACAGCAAGGGCTGAGGGTAAAAAGACGGGTTAGCATAGCACTGACATTCACTGTGTTGACAGCCCATAGGTAGCCCAAGTAAAGCTGCTGGGACTGATCGAATTTACACCTGGGGCTGTATCAACCCCTAGCTAGCTCAGAATCTAGAACATTTAAAGGTGATTTAGAATCCTCCTCATAAGGCTGTGCTTCTTGTGAAATACAGAATAGAATGTCTCCTAGTTCATTTATATTTTAAATTACTATTTTAATAGGTATAAAAGTGATTGTGATCTCATACTTTGAGCTCGAAGAATTAACTAACTATAACAAAGCTTTTGCCTCTTCTACTGCAGATCCAAAAAAGGGGAGCAAATTAACCTTAAAACTTGTTTAATTCTCATTTTTAGGCAGCAGAACTTGCTGAATTTACTGCCAAGATAGCACTTCTAGAGGAGGCCAAAAAGAAGAAGGAAGAGGAAGCTTCAGAATGGCAGCACAAAGTAATAAAATCTTATTGTGTATTAAGTTGGGATTTTAAAAGGAAGGAGTTAAGTGCACAATTCCCATTGAAATATAATGAGGTTGGAGGCATGTCTGCCTTAAACGCCTTTGAAACTCCCACCCCAAAAGACCTAGTTCTCCAACTTCTTCAAACCACAACCACAAAAAAAATCTATTTAACTTCAAAACTGAGTGATAAATCAATATGGAGAACAATACTCTCATCAAAACTCCTTTCCACTCTGGCTTATATCTTCACAGGTTTCAGTCTATAAATTACTCAGCTGGTGTATAGGAGTGGTTGCCATATATGCAGACATTTAATCTATTTTCTATTTAATATTTAGATTATTTGTAAATCACTTTGAAGGTGAAACTATATAAATGCTAAATGCTAGTATGTTTACTTAGGCTTTTGCAGCCCAAGAGGATTTGGAAAAGACCAAAGAAGAACTGAAGACTGTAATGTCTGCTCCTCCTCCACCTCCTCCACCTCCAGTTATTCCTCCAACAGAGAATGAGCATGATGAACATGATGAGAACAATGCTGAAGCTAGTGCAGAACTGTCTTCTGATGGTGTCATGAACCACAGAAGCGAGGAAGAACGGGTAACAGAGACTCAGAAAAATGAGCGTGTTAAGAAACAGCTCCAGGTAATGAAGGTTTGTGGTTGCATTAATGGTATAATTAAGCCTTCAGTTTTTTATTCCTTAATTGCTGAAAATGTTGTATATTTAAGCAGCACATTTAACTGAAACTGTAATGTGTAGTTTCCGTGGCATATTTTATCACTTCCTAGATTTGTAACTAAACTGCACAAAACTGAATTAAGTAAGACTTGGAGTAGAATAACATATTCTGTGTATAGTTTAACAATGTACGTACAAATGTGATGCTGCATTACCACAAATATTTACAATCAAATATTGAATATTTAAATTCACTTGTAGTATACTATAATCTTTACCACTTAATCCTTTAATTTCAGAACAAAAATTGTTGTACAGTACTAACTGGGGTTTTGTCTATTGAGTATTATTTGAATTGAATTTCTCAGCAGCAACTCAATAAATCTATAAAAGTAAAAAGCAGTGAAAACATCAACCTGTTAGGACAAAATTTTATCTTTATTCAAGTAAGACTGTAAGAGAATGTTTCATTTTTTCCTGTCCTTTTTTTAAAAGGGGGGTGTTCTGACATTGGACAGTTACTAATATAACATAAGGGTACCATTTTTCTATGAAGATGTTAAAACCAACATGAATTCCCATTTTTTCCTCAGTATCAGCATTTTACCAACAAATAATTTCTGAATTGTGTACATGTCCTACTGCTGTGTTTGCCATGGTATTAAGCAGAGAAGTAAATAGCTGCAACCTTTCAGTTAAGTAGAAACTAGAGTAAAGTTAAGCCCTAGCTTCTCCCACCAGACTATGTTCCCTTGCTCTCATTAGAATTCTCCTCCTAAGTGCTAGAAAGTGAAAAACATTTCCCTCCAGGTTCAATATGTCTAACATCTTCAGCATAGTCAGGTATTTTCACTTCTTTCTTGAGGAGAGCAGGAAGCATTCCAGTGGTTGGAATTCAGCAAATCTCTGTCCAAGACTGTAGATCATATGTTGTCAGGAAATCCAAAGTCTTTGTTCTGAGTAGTAAAGATGCTGAAACTCAAATATTTTATTCCCACAGACCCTAAGTTCGGAGTTGGCCCAAGCCAGAGATGAAACCAAGAAAACTCAAAATGATGTCCTTCATGCTGAGAATGTTAAAGCAGGTCGTGATAAGTACAAGACTCTTCGACAAATTCGACAAGGCAATACAAAGCAACGTATTGATGAGTTTGAGGCAATGTGAGAGCCGTTATTTTGTATATATGTTCTTCATAAAGCTGAACCACCAACAGAGAAAAAAGTAGGTCTTTGCAGATTTGAAGATTGCACCCCACTTTGCCAAAGCACTTATACCAGTTTGACTGTGGTGATAAAATTGAAATTTGGGGGAAGCCATTCAACAATAAGGCAGACTGTCATCCCGGGCTTTTTTGGGGAGGGAGAGAGGAATGGGGGAAGAAGGTTTTCATTGCATTACATTTTATTTTTCATTGTCATTGTTTGTGCCACTTCTGCTCAAAGGATTGGTGCTTACTAGATCATGACCATTAAATGTATGTTTTACTAAGCACCAGTCAGAAAGGACATTACATTGGAACCTAAAACTTATGGATACTATTTCAGTGTGATGCAGTTTGAAATTACGTTTTTCTATGTAGCCACATCTCCTTAGGAATTTGATATAGCTGACTTATTTTTTTAACCAAGCTGAATTTGGTGTTTCATATCCAGTCATCATTGATGGTTTTCTTTGCCTACCTGTTCACAAAGGTCTGGATGGCAGGTAGTAGGTTCCAACAGAAATTTTAAAATGGAACACTACCTGTGGGCAGCAATTGTCTGCTATTGGCCTGAATAAATATAGAATTTTCATTTTAGATGTGTAGGAATGTTCTAATAAAACAAAACAAAAAAAAAAACCTCAACAATCTTGTGTATCCTGTTTTTTTTAATTATTATTTTAATTGCAATAAGAAAAACCTGGACCTTTCTGGCAAGGGAGCATATGAAAACATCAGTCCCAGGGAGGGGACAGTATCCTACCTCATTACTATGTACATGATGACTGGTCCTTCAAACACCAAGTAAAATTGTGTGTGTTAATTGACTTTCACTTTATGATCATACTATGGAAAGATAAGAATCTTTACTCTTAATATTTTGTTTCATTTCAGGATGGGTTTAGAATGCTATATACTGATTAATTGCCATTTTGCTGAGTTAAATTTGTAAAAGCATATGATGTACAGTAAAACTGTAACTTGTCACTGGTATACTCTCTTATGGGAGGGGTGTGGAATGTATTTGACATGGTGTCTGTGGGTTTCTCTGTACCAAATGAAAATTCCTATAACTGGGGGGGAAAAAAAGCTTGTAACTTCATTTCTGAATGATGTCTGGGAGTAACTGTGATCATATCTGACATCTGATCATTGTTGCTCAGTTGTCTCAAACTCATGAAATGGAGACTTAAACAAGATTTTTAATTTCAAAGGGTCAAATAGTTCATAGAAAGTGAGTCTTTTTTAAAAAATTGTTTTACAACATGAACTTCAATTTTTGTTCACTTTAAAGTACCCTTGTTAATGTCTAGGAGGGAAAAGCCCTGTTTTCTCTGAGGATGGTTCAGCAATCTTCCGTTTGGTATTATGCACTCATAAATTTACACTTAACTATTAAAATATGCCATTTTATTAAACATTTTTCATGTACATTAAGCTCAAGTTATTTATGAACAGTTCAACTGAGCTTTTTTGATTTTGCTGAATTAAAGATACACTATGTGGGATAATATCATGAAAAGAGCATAAAATTGCATTAATATATTTTGGGTCATGGAACTAAAAATAGCTGGCTAACCTCAGACTGGTGTGCAAATGTTGTGCACATGCTTCAAAACAGGATGGTGGAAATTTAGTCTTTCAACTTGCAGTACATTGAACGAACAGTTTGAGTATCTCAGACTTCCTGCCCTGAAGCATGAGCATTTGAATTTCCAAACTGACACACCCATTTGCCATAGTGGAAGAAAAACTGTCCTTTCAATGGGGCTTCATGGTTTTTCTTGAAATGTGTGCACTAACATTACTACATCGGTTTATCAGTGTTGAAAAAAACCAGTTAAATTTGCTGTTCATAAATCTATAATATATAGATTAGAATTAAAATTGATCTAATCCATTTATAAAGCTATATGAATTTTTCTAAATAACAGGAACAACGATCTGAAATGTGAATTTTCACAACAAGCCAGAGTGGTTATTACCAATAGTTGGGAACACTTATTGATGCAGAGCTATTACAAATACATTTAATGAGTACTTGGTGAAATAAATTTCAACATGTTTTTCCTTTAGCATCATGTTTTGTGTTGTACAATTAAGCTACAATTACATCTACTATTTTGGATAACATTAATTGGTTAACAATAAAGAGACACAATTAATTTCTCTGAGGTCCACTGTTGTTATTTAGTGTACTTTGGCAAATGTGATCTCACAAAACTAAGTGATTTGGCAACAAAATGGCAAATAAAATTTAATGTGGATAAATGTAAAGTAATACACATTGGAAAAAAATAACCCCAACTATACATACAATATGATGGGGGCTAATTTTGCTACAACTAATCAGGAAAGAGATCTTGGAGTCATCGTGGATACTTCTCTGAAGACGTCCACGCGAACAGGATGTTAGGAATAATTAAAAAAGGGATAGAGACTAAGACAGAGAATATCTTATTGCCCTTATATAAATCCATGGTACGCCCACGTCTTGAATACTGCATACAGATATGGTCTCCTCATCTCAAAAAAGATATACTGGCATTAGAAAAGGTTCAGAGAAGGGCAATTAAAATGATTAGGGGTTTGGAACGGGTCACAAATGAGGAGAGATTAAAGAAACTAGGACTTTTCAGCTTGGAAAAGACTAAGGGGGGGACATGATAGAGGTATATAAAATCATGAGTGGTGAAGAGAAAATGAATAAGAAAAAGTTATTTACTTGTTCCCATAATATAAGAACTAGGGGCCACCAAATGAAATTAATGGGCAGCAGGTTTAAAACAAATAAAAGGAAGTTCTTCTTCACACAGCACATAGTCAATCTGTGGAACTCGTTGCCTGAGGAGGTTGTTAAGGCTAGGACTATAACAGGGTTTAAAAGAGAACTAAATAAATTCATGGAGGTTAAGTCCAATAATGGCTATTAGCCAGTATGGGTAAGGAATGGTGTCCCTAGCTTCTGTTTGTCAGAGGGTGGAGATGGATGTCAGGAGAGAGATCGCTTGATCAGTACCTGTTCGGTTCACTCCCTCTGGGACACCTGGCATTGGCTACTGTCAGCAGACAGGATACTGGGCTGGATGGACCTTTGGTCTGACCCAGTATGGCCGTTCTTATGTTAAACTAATTGAAATTGCTTTTTTTCAGAACAATGAACTACTTCTTGATCATCATTGTTAAAATTCCACATTGTAGTCAAAGTCAAATAAAAATAGTTTTAAATCTTCAAAGAATAGTAGTCTGCTTTAGAAATTATTGCCAACAATTGGGAAGAAAAACTGGTGATTGCTGATTCAAAAGAGGATATGAATCATCAGAATAAATTGGTTCTCTTGAGACAAGAAGATAATTTGGTTACATAAGAGCTGCATTGGCTAATGTAAGAACTTTCATTCACTTCCTGCACTGTACTTAGCCTCAGGTAAAGTAAAGTTAAATGTAATTGGTCATTGGCTTGTCTTTAAATTAAAAATAATCAAAATGTTATTTATTTATAAAAATGCCTTTTATAATCTGAATAGTTCTGTCAAATCAGAAATGCCTAAAGATGCTTTTTTATTTATAAGTTTGGATTTTCTGCTCCTCCTCTTCACCAGTGTAGAGCACATGCACTGCTTCTGACTTCTTCCACAAAAAACAGCTAGAAAAATCTCCTAAAGAATTTTCACATGAATTAGGCTTCCTCTCAGTTGACTTACACTTCAGTTTCACATTTCTGTTTGGCCTTGTACATGCTCAAACGCAGAGCCTACTTTTCAGTTAGTTATCTCAGGGTAATTAAAATACTGCATGATAGCGGTATTCAGGTATCTAAAAGGGTGTCACAAGGAAGAGGGAGAAAAATTGTTCTCCTTGGTCTCTGCGAATAGGAGAAGAAGCAATGGGCTTAAACTGAAGGAAAGGAGGTTAGTTTGGACATTAGGAAAAACTTCCTAACTGTCGGGGTGGTTAAATACTGGGATAAGTTGCCTAGGGAGTTTGTGGAATCTCCATCTCTGGAGATTTTTAAGAGCAGGTTAGATAGACATCTATCTGGGATAGTCTAGACCAGGCATGTCAAACTCGAAGCCTACTGAGGGCCACACAAATGAAAACTGATAGCTCTCAGGGCCACCAAAGAAAACGTACTTCTATTGGAAAGTCATAATTATTTATTACTATAGATCAGCGTTTCCCAAACTATGGGCCGCGGCCTGATACCGGGCCACGGGAAAAAAATACCGGGCCTCAGCGTGGCTGCCAGGGTGTTCCGGGCTCCCGGACTGCCCGTGCAGCGCTGGGTTCCTCAAGCCCTCAGCCGGGCTGGGCGGATGCAGCCGTATGTTTCAGGCTCCCAGCAGAGGCATAGTGAGGGTTACCAGGTGAGCTCTTATTGCTGGCTGGGGATGGGGGAGGAGGGGTTGGATATGGGCTGCAGGGAAGCAGGGTCGGGGCAACGGAGCTGCCCGGGGGAGATAGGGAGGGGAACCGGCCTCGATGACCTCTCAAGGTCCCTTCCAGTTCTAGTGTTCTATTCGGTAAGTTAAAATAAGTGAAAAGATATATTATACACCATATATGCTTTTACCTCTGCACGATGCATGTAGATTGATTTTGTCCTTTCTGTTAACTAGAGCCCTTTCTGATGAAATGTTGGGATTCCAAATGCCTCATTGACAGAGTGCTCTTGCATATGTGCACCAACCTCAGAGAATATTTTGGTTTAATTGGAAGGTAAATGCTTTGAAGTTATTTTTCTTTCCCGGGGGTACATCTACACAGCAGGGATAAAGTCAAATTCAGCTACGCAACCTGAGCTACATCAATTGCATACATGAAGTCGAAATAGCTTAATTTGGCTTTTGGCGCTGTCTACGCAGCAGGAAGTCGAAGGAAGAGCACTCTTCCTCCAACTTCATTTACGCCTCGTATGAAATGAGGATTATACGAGTCAGAGTAAGAAGTCCTCCAGCTTCCCATTATTTTGAAATAATGGCTTGCTGTGTAGACATGCTCTTTGTTATTTCAGAATAACATCAGTTATTCCAAAATAACGCTGCTGAGTTGACATAGCCAGGGAGAAAAAGAGGCCAGAAATATTCCCATACTCCCTGTGCACCAAGTTAATTTAATTAATGGATTCCCAGTTGGATGGAAAGGGAAATTCAGCATATTCAGAAGTGTTCTCTCCTTCATAGTTGTATTTCCAAAACAAATTTTAACACGTTCTCCAGATACACATTTGTGCATTTTTGTTCATTTTATCCAAAAATGGAAATAAGCCAGAAATCCAAGGCCATATCCTTCTGTAGCTCATGTCACTGTACATTTAGGCCCACTTCAGAAAAGCACTTCAGCATTGTGATGAAGTAAGTTCCTTTTTCAGGAATGTGATTACGTGCTTTCCTGAATAAGGGAGGTAAAAAGCAGTTTTCTTCTCATTCTCAAAATATGGTCTCCAGAGTCATTTAAACTAACTTACTCAAATGCACCTGTGAAAGAAAGAGAACTGTTCCCTGATTCTGAATGTCTTGTCTCAAAGTAATCCAAAACTCCTAAGGAAAAACACTTTTTTCCCCCTAAAAATCACATTTAAAGTATTGATTTAAAATTTAAAAAAAATATCAGAAAAGCCTGTTTTGTAAAAGAAAATTAGGGAAAAAAATTCAGATATGTTTTTTGAGAAACTAAATTCCTGGTCTGGAACATAAGAACATAAGAATGGCCATACTGGGTCAGACCAAAGGTCCATCCAGCCCAGTACCCTGTCTGCCGACAGTGGCCGATGCCAGGTGCCCCAGAAGGAGTGAATCGAACAGGTAATGATCAAGCGATCTCTCTCCTGCCATCCATCTCCACCCTCTGACAAACAGAGGCTGGGGACACCATTCCTTACCTATACTGGCTAATAGCCATGAATTTATTTAGTTCTCTTTTAAACCCTGTTATTGTCCTAGCCTTCATAGCTTCCTCAGGCAAGGAGTTCCACAGATTGACTATGCGTTGTGTGAAGAAGAACTTCCTTTTATTTGTTTTAAACCTGCTGCCTATTAATTTCATTTGGTGGCCCCTAGTTCTTATATTATGGGAACAAGTAAATAACTTTTCCTTATTCACTTTCTCTACACCACTCTATCATATCCCCCCTTACTCTCCTCTTTTCCAAGCTGAAAAGTCCCAGTCTCTTTAATCTCTCCTCATAGGGGACCCATTCCAAACCCCTAATCATTTTAATTGCCCTTCTCTGAACCATTTTTAATGCCAGTATATCTTTTTTGAGATGAGGAGACCACATCTGTACACAGTATTCCAGATGTGGGCATACCATGGATTTATATAAGGGCAATAAGATATTCTCCGTCTTATTTTCTATCTTTTTTTAATGATTCCTAACATCCTGTTTGCTTTTTTGACTGCCGCTGCACACTGCGTGGACGTCTTCAGAGAGCTATCCACAATGACTCCAAGATCTCTTTCCTAATTAGTTGTAGCTAAATTAGCCCCCATCATATTATATGTATAGTTGGGGTTATTTTTCCCAATGTGCATTACTTTACATTTATCCACATTAAATTTCATTTGCCATTTTGTTGCCCAGTCACTTAGTTTGGTGAGATCTTTTTGAAGTTCTTCACAGTCTGCTTTGGTCTTAACTAACTTGAGCAGTTTAGTATCGTCTGCAAACTTTGCCACCTCACAGTTTACCCCTTTTTCCAGATCATTTATGAATATGTTGAATAGGATTGGTCCTAGGACTGACCCTTGGGGAACACCACTAGTTACCCCTCTCCATTCTGAAAATGTACCATTTATTCCTATCCTTTGTTTCCTGTCTTTTAACCAGTTCTCAGTCCATGAAAGGATCTTCCCTCTTATCCTATGACAACTTAATTTACGTAAGAGCCTTTGGTTAGGGACTTTGTCAAAGGCTTTCTGGAAATCTAAGTACACTATATCTACTGGATCCCCCTTCTCCACACGTTTGTTGACCCCTTCAAAGAACTCTAATGGATTAGTAAAACATGATTTCCCTTTACAGAAACCATGTTGACTTTTGCCCAACAAATTATGTTCTTCTATGTGTTTGACAATTTTATTCTTTACTATTGTTTCAACTAATTTGCCCGGTACTGACGTTAGACTTACCGGTCTGTAATTGCTGGGATCACTTCTAAAGCCCTTTTAAAATATTGACGTTACATTAGCTATCTTCTAGTCATTGGGTACGGAAGCTGATTTAAAGGACAGGTTACAAACCATAGTTAATAGTTCCGCAATTTCACATTTGAGTTCTTTCAGAACTCTTGGGTGAATGCCATCTGGTCCTGATGACTTGTTACTGTTAAGTTTATCAATTCATTCCAAAACCTCCTCTAATGATACTTCAATCTGTGACAAGTCCTCAGATTTGTAACCTACAAAGGACGGGTCAGGTTTGGGAATCTCCCTAACATCCTCAGCCATGAAGACTGAAGCAAAGAATTCATTAGTTTCTCTGCAATTGCCTTTTGAGTTTTTGGCTCGCTGTTCTTCAAACTCCTTTTTGGCTTTTCTTATTACATTTTTACACTTAATCTGGCAGTGTTTATGCTCCTTTCTATTTCCCTCACTAGGATTTGACTTCCACTTTTTAAAAGATGTCTTTTTATCTCTCTCTGCTTCTTTTATACGGTTGTTAAGCCATGGTGGCTCCTTTTTAGTTCTTCTACTATGTTTTTTAATTTGGGGTATACATTTAAGTTGGGCCTCTATTATGGTGTCTTTGAAAAGTGTCCATGCAACTTGCAGGGATTTTACTTTAGTCACTGTACCTTTTAATTTGTTTAATTTCCTCATTTTTGCATAGTTCCCCTTTTTTTAAATTAAATGCTGCTGAGGTGTTCTTCCCACCACAGGAATGTTAAATGTTGTTATATTATGGTCACTATTTCCAAGCAGTCCTGTTATAGTTACCTCTTGGAGCAGATTCTGCGCGCCACTCAGGACTAAATCGAGAATTGCCTCTCCCCTTGAGGGTTCCTGTACCAGCTGCTCCAAGAAGCAGTCGTTTAAGGTATCAAGAAATTTTGTCTCTGCATCTCTTCCTGAGGTGACATGTACCCAGTCAATATGCGGATAGTTGAAATCCCGCACTATTATTGGGTTCTTTATTTTGATAGCGTCTCTAATCTCCCTTAGCATTTCATAGTCACTATTACTGTCCTGATCAGGTGGTCGATAATAGATCCCTACCGTTATATTCTTATTAGAGCAGGGAATTACTATCCATAGTGATTCTATGGAACATGTTGATTCATTTAAGATTTTTACTTCATTTGATTCTAAATTTTCTTTCACATACAGTGCCACTCCCCCACCCGCAGGACCTGTTCTGTCCTTCCGATATATTTTGTACCCAGGAATGATTGTGGCCCATTGATTGTCCTCGCTCCACCAGGTTTCTGTGATGCCTATCAGTATCCTCCTTTAACACGAGGCACTCTGGTTCACCCATCTTATTTTTTAGACTTCTAGCATTTGTGTACAAGCACTTTAAAAACTTGTCACTGTTTATTTGTCTGCCCTTTTCTGATGTCAGATTCTTTTTTATGTGAATGTTTTTCGTCTGATCTGGCCCATACTTTATCCTCTTCTCTTCTCCTTTTCCTCCTATGTCTGGTACAAGATAGACCTCTCTTCAGTCTGTTGAGAGAAATTTTCCATTTGCCTCTGTATCCATTTTACTTCCACCCAAATTCTAGTCTTTGGTAGAAGTGCTTGTGTAACAGTTAATAGATGGAAGCATTATTGCCATTTGAAAAAAAAATACTATAAGAAAAACAAAACCCGAAGGTAATACAGTAGAAAGCTTTTATGCAAATAGGGTTTGTTGAGTGCAACTGCAAAGTGCAGTTAAATGCATTATCTGCTGTTGTGCTGTTTTAGCTGAAGTGCCCAAGAACATGGTTTGATTTCTATTGCCAATATTTATTAACGCCTGTGTTTTGTTGGAAGAAAGATGCGGTACCATACAGTCTAGTAGCTTGACTTATGTAAGAGTTCTGAGCAATTGATTTGAAAGTAGTGATAAACCTGAGACTTTGTGCCCTTTTGTTACTGCTTGTGTGTCAGAAGGTGGCTTTGGTTGCCAATAATTTGGTTTTAACTTCAGAAACACCGGGCTTGCTCGACTGCCTCATCTAGTCCAGTATTCTGTCACCGACAGCAACTAGTACACACTACTCCCGAAGATACAGGAACCCATGCAGTAGACAGTGATAGAGTAACCTGCCACCAGGCAATTTCTTCCGCCCCTGCAAGAGTTAGTTTGCTGTATGCCCCGAAGCCCAGGGATTCTAGATCCCTTCTGGAATGTGGCAGGTGAAATCCTGATCCCTCTGAAATCAATGGGAGTTTTGCTATTGGCAGAATTTCACCCTTGGGTTGTTTAAAGCATGCACCATTATAGCAAATAGGTAATTCAAGAGATTTGAACAGACCCTTCCGAAGCATTGAAGGGAATTTTGCAATCAAGACAGAAAAATGCTCTACCACCATGCAACAGAGCCCACAGGGAGCTCAAGCTTAAGTCTGCCAACTCCTGAATCATTGTCTTCACAATCCCAAACAGTGGCTATGTCTACACTGGCAGCTTCTTGTGCAAAAACTCTTCCAGAAGAAAGTGTCTACACTGGCATGTGCTTTTGCACAAGAGCATCCTTGCCAGTGTAGACGCTCTCTTGCGCAAGAAAGCTCTGATGGCCATTTTAACCATAGGGCTTTCTTGCGCAAGAAATTCCTGTTGCCTGTCTACACTGGCCTCTTGCGCAAGAACAGTTGCACAAAAGGGCTTATTCCTGAGTGGGAGCATCATAGTTCTTGCGCAAGAAGCCCCTGATTTCATACAGTAGAACGTCAATTTACTTGCGCAAGAACTCACGGCCAGTGTAGACAGGCAGCAAGTTTTTGCTCAAGAGCGGCCGCTTTGGTGCAAGATCGCGCCAGTGTAGACACAGCCAGTGTGTACGGCACTTTTAACTGGATGAGGACTCCTGACAGAAACCATAGATACCACTGTGCTGCAATCAGAAACAGGTGCTGCCTCCGTAGGGGCTCCAGAGCTCAAGCACCCACTAGTTACATTGGGCTGACCACGGATGGGCTGTGCTGGCGCTCAGGGGAAGGGGGTAGAGGAGAGCAAGTGGCAGGAGGGCAGGGGTGGGCAAGGGGGCAGAGATGAGCGAGCTTCAGGCAGGTAGGGAGGGGACAGGGCAAAGGAGGGAGTGGGGGAGAGAAAAGGTGGAGCAAGGGCAGAGGTGGGATAGAGCACCTACTGGGAAAAAGGCAAGTCAGTGCCTGTCCTCAGAATCCCAGTCTAATGAGGATTCAAACAATGGCAACTTGTAGCTCACCAAACCTATCCAGTCCCCAGAGACACAGGTAGTAACAGAAAAAGCTAGTGCCGAGGCAGCCAAGTGCTTCTGTAATTTCTGAGCTCAGCCACATACCTACTTCCCCTGTACATGTGATAGATTCTAGCATAAACCTACACGTTTTTCAGTTGCTCTCAGAATGTGACTGAAGTTCTGTTGCTGCCTTGCACTGCTTCCTTCCAGGGTTGATGAGTGCTGTTCAATGGCTGAAAGCAAGCCTACGAGTGTTCCAGCTCCTCTCCTCAGGGCTGCTGCGCCAACACACGCTACCCATTAGCAGGCTGCTGGTGTTCAAGTAAATTAGTTCTTAAACGTCAAAAAACTGAGAGAGAGAATGAGTCAGATTTGATAAAAAGCCGGATACAGGTTGAGAACATAGAGAGGAGCCAATTTCCTTATACCCGATGACACACTAAAGTGTTATGTTTCTATCATAAACAAGAAAATGTCTAACACAAAATCTAAAAATGCAGCCAATGAATATCAGTAGCAGCTTTGATAGGTATTGTGTATCTATCGGTTAGCACGTGCATTATTGAATCACTATTCAATACAGCAGCAAACACCACCCATTTACCCTGTGTCAGCTGGGCCTATTTGCAGTGACTGTAGGATGACAGGTAACTTACACAATGTAAAGCAACCCTAATTGTGACAGAAGCTACCCCTTCCTCAAGAATTGCTGCAGAACAAGACCAGCCCTCTCCCCCACATCCAGTTGACTACACAGCCTCAGCTAAAAGGGCAGAGAGAATTTTTGCCAGCACTTCTGGTTAATTCTCCCAACATGCCCTGCCCATCCTCAACATGTCTTCAGCCCAGTTAAAACTCAGCTTCAGATACCTAATAAGGGAGGGATTTGGGATTTAGGTCTATTGCAGTGACATAGTTTAGGTTTTATTTTAACACTACCTGGGAGAGAGAGCTAGATTTGATTTTGACAAATAGGGAGGAAATGATTGAGAATTTTAAAGGGGAAGGCACCATAGATGAAAGTGATAACAAAAGAGAGTTCTTAATTCTAAGGAATGGTAAGAGGGCAAACAGCTCAATAAAGATAATGATTGAAAGGTGGCAGACTTTACCAAACTCAGGGAGTTGGTGGGTAGGTTCCCCTGGGAAGCAAGTCTAAGGGGAAAAAAAGTTCCAAGAGATTTGGCAGTTTTTCGAAGTGACATTAGGTATAAAAACAAACTAGGCTACTGTGTAGCAAAGAGGAAGTATGGCAAGATGCCACCCTGCCTTCAGCAGGAGCCCTTCCATCCCCTGAACCTCAAAAGCGTCTTGCACAAAGTGGACACTAGGGCTACATCTACACTGGCATGATTTTCCGCAAATGCTTTTAACGGAAAAGTTTTCCGTTAAAAGCATTTGCGGAAAAGAGCGTCTAGATTGGCACGGACACTTTTCCGCAAAAGCAGTTTTTGCGGAAAAGTGTCCGTGCTAATCTAGACGTTGTTATAAAAAGCCCCGATCGCCATTTTCGCGATTGGGGCTTTTTTGCGCAAAACAAATCTGAGCTGTCTACGCTGGCCCTTTTGCGCAAAAGCTTTGCACAAAAGGACTTTTGCCCAAACGGGAGCAGCATAGTATTTCAAGAAGAACACTGACAATCTTACATGAGATCGCAGTGTTCTTATGAAATTCAAGCGCCAGCGTAGACAGCTGGCAAGTTTTTCTGGAAAAGCGGCTGATTTTCTGGAAAAACTTGCCAGTCTAGACACAGCCTAGGTTGAATTACAAAGGATGGCTCTAAACAAAAGACTCATATGATCCAATGACCCTGTTCCCTTGCTGAGAGCCAAGAAAGAAAAAATGTGCTTGTAGGGTGGGGCTGAGGAATGAAGTACACCTTACCAGGGGCCAGGCTGGAGTTTCTAGTGACCTAATGCCACAGGGGGACCAGCAACACCTCTGTATTTGAGGAGGAAGTGGCTTAGGTAATTGAGCATGGGATATGGAGCCTTTCAAATGCAGCCCTGATTTGCAGTGCTGGAAGGTTATCATCAGCTGTTGGCAGTTTGATGAGGGGTGGAAAATGAGGTGTGGGGGCTCAGTCTAGTTCCTAGCTGGAAAATGGCCACATCCCAATTGGCAGCAAGAACAGAAAGGCCATGCACATGGACTGAATTATCTTCTCATGCAATAAGGCTGGCTGTGCAGCTAAGGGGTAGGAACACTGGCAGGAGAGCACGAGGGAAACCAGTATGGCTGGTCCCTTGGCAATGATTGGAGTTGCAAGGGCTGGCACCTTTTGTGCTGCTAAAGGAGGCACTCAGGTCAGTCTAGTTGTAATCCCCCAATTTCCCCATCCCAGTACGAGGCTGTTCAAGTGAGGGCTATTCTGCCTTGTACACAACTTTGGGGGTGGAGGGGCTGGGCCTGCAATTCCTCAATGTGCTCTGCAGTGTCTACCCTAACCCAGACCACCATGAAGAAGAGTTTTATTCTGGAAGTACACACACAACAGCTTGCCTCATGCACCTAGCTTCAGGCAGTTGCTAAAATGTCCTGCTGGGCGGGCAGAGGGTACTTCCCAGCAGAAACCCACATTCTCCAACTATGCAGCAGGTCATAGCTCACATCTTTTGTTTCATTTAAGTATCAGCTGGGTTTAGTGATCCTGAACATGGTAGCTTGTATTCTGCCTGCTTAAGCAGTGTTTTGGATTTCTTTTGCAGAGACTTTGTACACTTGCAACTTTCCCCTCACTCCCACCCCCATGGGCACATGTAGCAAAACACTCTGCTAAAAGATGTTTCCCCATGTAACACTATGATTCAGCTGCTTCACTAGTGTTCTTCCCCTAATTTCAGGAACTCTTGCTGCTTAACAGCTTGACAATTACTTTGCAATGAGCCTTCCCCAAGTTGCGTTCCCATACCAACACGCTGGATCTTTAAATAGGCTCTCTTGAAATCTGAGAGAGCGCAGATGGTTGTGTGCATGCAAATTGAGGATGATCATATTAACTAGAAAGGCTCAGTCACTTTCCTAATCAAAATGCAATGAACCAAGACTACTCTACAGTGGCTAAAGTTCCTCACAGCCCGGAGAGATCAAAGTAGTTTGCCAGGCTGCATGTACTTAAAACCATAAACATCAATACATCTATCAGTGTTTTACTAGACAGGTACCTCCAAACTGTTACCCTTGAGCTGATTATAGTAGCTCAGGGTTCTTGCCCTACCAGCAGGTACATAGTGTGACAAAGGAAGTGACTGCAATGTGGTAAATGGTTCATTTTGCCTTAGACACCAATGGTAGTGTTGCCTAGTGAATAAAGGACTGAAGAGGGACTTAAGAGACCTGGGTTACATTCCTGGCTCTGCCACGAGCCTGCTGGGTGACCTTGGGCAAGTCCTTGCACCACTCCGTGCTGCAGTTTCTCCATCTGTGAAAGAGGGACAATCATACAAACCTTTTTCAAATACCACCAAATGCAGTGGGCCAATTTAAGAAAGGGAGAACAAATGTATGGCCACTAACCCAAGCTGTAAAACCATTTATGGGGCTAGAGTAGTTGATCGTCAATGGTTCTCCAGGTGCTCTGTATTCATTAGTTAATCAAAATGGACAGTTTAGAGCCCCACCTGGGTGTGCCTCAAGGAACCTAGAAGACTATAAGCAGTATGAAGATAGTGGCAGCTTAAAGAGGGCATCAAAAAATCAGAGACCAAGCTGGTCAATCTAACATGTAACATCTCAGATCTATCAAAGTTACCAACTGGGAGGAACCCTCCCCCCCACAACTCAGCTCTCGTCTATGGCTTAAGTTAAGCAACATTTCTTAGCCTTGATAGCATTTCTGAAATGGTTAGACATGTCCCTTTGGAGGTCAGCAAAAAAACCCCACACACACTACTCTGTTTTAGTTACTGACAGACTCCTGAACAAAAACAGTTAAAAATGGGTTTATGAAATCTTACAAGTCACTAAATGTAAAAGATATTAGTGATGTGTTAGATATGGTGATTCTTCAATGTTTTTGAAATATGTAAAGCCACATGATTGATATGCTAGGGCTATAAAAAGCTACAAAATATGCTTAAATACAGGAACAACCCCCCCTGCCACCGCCTTATGGCGGCCCGAGTTGCGACCCCCCGCACTTACGACCATTTTTGTAAGTGCGGAAGAGGCCCAAAACCCCCGTCTTACATCCTCGGCTTGCATTCACAAAGGCACACGGCGCCTATCATAAATGCAGGTTCGAATTACGATGCCCCTGACTTGCAACGCTTCCACAGGAACTGATCATGTCACAAGTTGGGGGCCGCCTGTACAAGTTTGTGATAAGACCAAAAGAGCTACAGGAATTTCTGTTTATGTTCTAATTTTAAAAAATTGCCTATAAAAAATTATGGGCCGGAATGTGCAAAAGCCCAAATTTAATACACAACTCCAGTAGATATGGAATACTCCACTTATAAAGCATTCCAGGATTGGCCAAGGATATCCTAAGCCAAAGGGACATCAGTCTAGGGGCGTTAGCCAGCAGAGTAAGGCCATAGTATGGATCACATGCAGTGCTGGGTGGAGTGGAAGAGGCAAGGGGAAGGTAGCATGTAGGAGAATGGAGATCTGGTGTTCAGAAGGTAGATCCATAAAAAGTGAGGGGTAGTTCAGCAGGAAGGAAAATGCAAAGACAGCTTTGGAAAGCCAGTTCTGCCACAGCCAAGGTACCAGATGCTTGGGTCCATCTTTAAGAAACTTCAGGGTACTGGTTAAATATCTTATGTAAAGGAGAGAATTTTACCTGTTAATGAGATTTTGACCTCTGGGCTCAAACCAAGAATAAGGTCAGTTTATGTTAGGTGCAGGTGATAGGCTAATTTAAGCTCTTATCAGTGCAACCTACAGACTGCAGTGGGCTTTTGCCAACACAACGAACCAGGGATTTTGGCTCTACGTCCTCCACTTACACAGAACTTTCCATCTATATATTATTGTCCAAGCTGTTCCCAACTCTGGCACTGAGTGCAGAAGGTGAGAGCCCACAAGAGATTTTAAAATACCTTGCCACTAAAGACTTCTGCTTAAGAAAGCTCCCCAAGGTCACAGATTTCCTGACTGGGTGGCACACTGCCGCCACCCAAATGCCAAAACTGCTTTGAAAACCCATTTGGAAATTTCTCCCTGTGGGGTACCCTCAAGCTCTTTATCCCTCCTTCATGAGAAAACTTGAAAACAAACGAATTCCTATTAGCCAACCTTGCAGTTGTATGCAAGTGCGCACACAACCTCCTGCCTTCTAGGACACAGGAATCAGATCAGAGTCTTAAAAAGCTGATTTTATTAACAAAACAAAGACCAACATACTTGGTAAAGCATTTTTGGGTTGCTAGATGTTACAGCGCAACTGTAAAAAGTAAGATTAAAACTACAGAAGTGCTTCCCTGGGATTCAATTAAAAAGTTACAGTGTCCAGGGTAGTATGTGGGCTCAGGACAAGGGAGTCCAACCAACCCCAAAATAAAGAAAATAACCTGATTGCATTTGACTAAACATTTCCTGTTCTGCTGACATATCTGTTGTTACAAGATTCCTCTTTCCCAAGGCATGGATATCACTGGAAAGTCCATGCCTTGCTCCTGGCTTAACTCATATCTCCAGCTCCGCTCTGGTCACTCAGGCTACATCTACACTACATTTTGTTCTGGTTTTTTTGGAAAAAGATACGCAAATTGCAAACCACAAATTGCATTCCAAAAAAGTGGACGTGTTCCCTGGATGCGGTTGAGCTTTTCCGTGTTAATCCCAGAAAAACTCTGCAGTCTAGACATAGCCACAGACTGCAGCAGGAAGGTCCTGCTTTTCAATTAAAAAACCCCACGCACTGTTTTCATTGGCTCTCCTGGTTCCCTGCCAACACTTCCTGGAGACTCTCTAGAACTCACTGTTCTAGGGTTTAACCTTTACAGGCAATTTAGTTAAATGAATGGCTCAGATATCCAGAAAAGGGTAGTACCCTTCCCATTCATCACAATTATGATCTACATTTATGCATTTGGGTTGCATTTGTGTTTCCTTTGTTTGAGCAAGACTTAGTGAAAGATCTGTCAACCCTTAAAAACTTAAACTCATCTATGTTTGGCTAAATACAGTAGATTCTGTAAAGTTTTTAAACAACTTTGCTCAGTGTTGTCATTCTAGGATGGCACTAATTCATACATTACATGTAACATTCTTGTTCTTTTAATTGCATATATTCTGAAGAACATAATTTCTTCCCCTTGAAAGTATTATAAAAAAATGTTAGTTATCCACTGACTGGAAAATGGAAAACAAGGTGCCCATTTTGAGTAGGTGAAATAATTGGGGGTGGTACTAATTTATAATGCTTTTGATGTTCATACATGCCACTCTCATAAGTAAACTAGGGAAAATGTGATGTTAATATAAGGGGCATAGTTGGAAAAAAACACACACAAAGAGTAGTTTACCAATGGTTTGACTAAGTTTACCTTAGTCAAACCAGCACTATGGATCTAGTGGGGCTCCACCCAGTCTCTCTCCTGGGTCTGGTACTGTTCAATATTTTAATTAATGACTTGGATAATGAAGTAGAGAGTACATGTTTATAAATCCTATGGACAACACCAAGACAGATCTAAGAGGACAGGGTTAGAACTCAATAGGTCCTTAACATATTGGAGAATTAGGCTGAAACCAAGATGAAGATGAAATTCAGTGAAAACGTGCAAACTACTACATTTAGGGAGGAAAAATGAAATGTACAAATGGGGGAATCACTGGCTAAGCAGTTTGAAGACCTCAGTGATAATGGATCACTAAATATGAGTCAGTGGTGTGAAGAGGTTGCCAAAAAGGTGAATAGCACTCTGTAATGTATTAACAGGAACGTCCTATGTAAGACATGGGAGGTAATGGTCCTGCTCTGCTCAGCACTGGTGGACAAATTGGAGGGGACAGCAAGAGGACCGTAATCAAAAAATGATGACAGGTTCAGAAAACATGCCTGCAGAGAGAACTGGCTCTCACTAGGAGGCGCCTTCAATATTTTAAGGAAAGATAGCTTTAATTTGGTGGTTATGGAGTGGGATTTCCAAAACCATTATAGCAACATGGAAGATAATCAAACTTGGGGTCTGCCCTGCACCTCAGGGAAAGGGTTCTCAACTGGTTTGTCACTGAGTTGCAGATTAAAAACCATCGTGCAGGCCCAGAAGTGGAGACTCAGACTGCACCACAATAGGCCAGGCAGCACCTGGGACCTGAGTGCCAGACCATAGCAGCAAATTTTGTATTGTTTTAGCACACTAATTTGGCCCTATGCAGAGGCTGCAGATTGAGAACCACTGCCTCGGGGTGGTTTTCAGTGCAATTATGAAACACCTGAAGAGTACTGATGTGTGAACACAGAACATCTTAAGGAGAAAGTTCATAGTTGACACACTGAAATCTCTCCCGAAGACAAATGTTACATGTCTGGGACCACAAGTCTCAATGAAAGTACGGGCACTGACTTTTAGATGCTCTTGGAAATTGCACTTTGTCTATCAGCAGAAAGAGCCAACTCTTGTGCTCACTGAAGTGGATGGGAATTTACAACACTTTTTACATGCCTGTAAGGCCCTTTTTTCATTCACTTTTTTATATAAATAACTTACTGATTGTGGCATGCAGAGCTCATACAGTACTGCATTTATGTTACGTAAGTATCTGTGGTCACAGAAAAAACATTTACAGATGATCATGTGAAAGACTATCACAGTACAGCTGGATAACAGGAAAAGTTAAGGTCTGACATTTCCTTAAATTTGCTACTTTTTCTTTTAGGCCAGTTCTAAAGATGGATTATTTACAAGCTGTGCCCCAAAGCATGTGCCTGACAAACAGAACTGGTCACCCCACTATTAATAAAGGACAAACACAACAATGACAGAACTGGAGGTCAGCACATGTGATGAGAGAAAAATTGTCTAGAAAAAATGCAAGGAGTCATAATTATGCACAATCCATTAATGAAAGAAACAGAATCATGTCTGAAGATGGCAAAGTAAGTAGCAATGGGTTGACTTAAAGAAAAGTTTGAGATTAGACAAAAAAATATTCTGGAGCAATTGGATGGTGGAATCAGGCCATCAGAAAAAGAAAAAGAAAGCAGGTTATTTTATAGTACTGTGCTAAAAGCACCACATTCAAGCATGAGTTTGACAAGTGCTTTCTGCTCAACAATTAATAGCATTTTAAACAAGCAAGCATCATTCTAATTGCTCAACCCTTACTTACCAAAGGGAGAGACATTGGACAACTCATGAGAAATAAACGTTGTTAGCAGCACTAGCAGAGCTGCATTCCTGTAGTCTTTTCAGACATTCTTGTTAGTGGAAAACTTGTATTTTCAGTCCACTTCCTCTCTTTTTCAGAAGGTCTGTAATGATGCAATGTCACTGAACAGCCAATGAAATGACAAGGATGCATGTAATATAGCAGGAGCTTACTCCTGTGCAAAACATTGGTCATGGCTATCAGCAGTGAAAACCCATTTTACATTGTCACTCTTATCACCTGCTTTTGTGTGTTTACCCACATAATGGTCAGTGGCCACTGCGTCAACTCAATCCATGTTTTTGACTGTTCTTTCCCTGACTTAAGAAGTATTTGTTACCACACAATCCTTTCTGGTACAAACTACCAGGGTTCTGCAATTAAAAATAGACTTATGGCAGTATTTGAAAGAAGCCAAGAATTGTTTATACACAGAGGCTCTAATAAAAATTCTGCTATGTTACTGATAATCCTTTATAACTACTTGGGTTTTCTATATAAGAGAAATTAAAAATAATGTCATGAGGACAAGAGTTAGCTTAATGAAATACAAATTACCTCTAAGAATGAACAGACATGAATCTATTAGGCTTTTAAAATGCTTTCTTTAGCTATTAGCTCTGCTAAGCTCAAGCAAACAGTTTTTATTGTGTGGTTATAAACGACACTTACAATTTCATTGCTAGCTTCTATGTTGCTCTTGCAAGGTCCTCTTACATGAAACAAAAACAATCCAGCTGTGAGAAAAAGGTTTCTTTATTTTTCTCTAATATAAGAATTCATGTACATGTTTTGCAATGATTTTCCTTAAGATCTAAAATATGGCTAACAGATGTGAACAGGCACATCACAGAAGTAGTACACAACAGCCAGTGAAGAGAGAAAGGAAGTTTATCGGACAGTTCAATCTGTTTTGTGCGAGGGGGATATCAAGACAAATAAACACAATCCTACCTAATCAATAAAAATTATGCGGGTGTGAGAGAGAACAAAACAAGACACAGGCTTGTGCCACTAGTTCAGCATTTTTGTATTTTGTTGGTGAAACTTTTTTTTTTTTTAATGTTAAATTATACTTCAGCTGAGAAAAAAACCTGCCTTATAAAACCTGGACAAGTTTTTCTTACAAAATGAAAAATGTGGTTGAAGGTAAATGATGTGATATGAATAAGAATCTGGACAAATTGTTAGATGGAAATTTGTCTGCATTTTAATAATTACAACATGTGCAGTGTTGGCCAAATTCTTCACTTGCGTTACTTCTGTTTCACCCATTTATAAAAGCAGAGAATTTGATCCTACACATTAAAATGTTCACCAGGTTCTAATCTAAAATATACCCAAACTCAGGCCCCAGTCTCGCAAACTCTATACCCAGGCCTAGCTGTAAGACTGGGAGTAGTCTCATCAATGTTAATGAGACTATTTATTCAGGTGATTAAGGTTAGACATAAGCATACATTCTTGTAAGACTGACGTCTCAAATTATAAAGACTAAATAAGGAATGAAAAAAATCTTGAGAAAACAGGCCGAGCTTCTCATACTTTAGAAAGGGCATAACAATTTTAACTTAGATCATTAACACACAGATACAACACAATAAAATTGAAAATTATGAACACTCTAAGAATTGAAATTTGGAGTCAGGAAAATTAAGCATAGTATTCTACAGCTATTAAATGAATTCACTACAATTTGGTAGAGACCTTTACATACTGCTGTGTGTTATATATACAAAAAAAGTTTGAAATGCACTGCAAAAAAGTACATACATGAGTATGTCTCACATGTGCACATACTGCCCAGAGATGCATATGATTAGCTCATCGGAACACCAGTTGCTGTTGGAAGTCTTAAATTGAGCATAAGAGAAACTTTTTCCAAAGATACGAACATAAAGTCTAGATAGAAGTGTAGGTATCTAGAAAAGTTTTAGTTAGAACAGTTATTTAAATTGGATTACTACAGAATTATTTCCATATTCAAGATGAACAATGTCTACATGTGTTTTATATAGTTCAAACAAAATTCTTAAACTATAACTTCCATTTTTTTCCTAATTTACAAACACATAAAATGTGAGCTCAGACATTTTAAAAACCCTAAATTTTCAAACAAAACATGGAAATTAAGGATATATTTGCTTTAATCAATCATATGCTTTGTTTTGATATTTTTTTTCTACAGTAATTAAAAGTTACATCTAAAGGTATTCCGCCTCATCTTTATAATCAAGGAATAAATAAGAATAACTTACATATGTTGTAAATAAAAATAAATAAGTTCTAAACTATTTATTTTTTTAATTGTTCTCTTAATTGCACAGTATTATACCTGTCTGATAGCAATATTAAGTCAACTGGACATTTTTAAACGTTCTGATATTATGATAGCCGTGTGTCAGTCAGTAATTCAGTCTTAACACACAAAAACCATCTTGCTCAAATCTTCACCTGAGAAAAGTTTTGGTAATGCTTATTCTGGCATTAGTGGTGCCCAGACTTTAAAATCTTCACATCTATCATGCCAGCCAACAATGTTTCTTCATAAGTCTATTTTCCTAAGGCAAATGACCCAGGGGTTTAGGTCTGACTAAACAAGATACTCTGGTTTTCATCCATATCTTTATTTTTAGATGATAGTCTCCTCCGATTGCTATAGCCAAACTCCCCTCTCCTCTTTGAATACTCATTTACATCTTCAAAGAAGGGCAAACACCACACCAACAATCTACACTCTCAATCTTCAAGTGTGAGCACCACCTGCAGTCACCCTAAATCTGAACAATATCTTATTTGGTTCAATGTGATACTTTCAGGTCTGCCATTGGAACTGCTAGGGTTTGGTTTGGTTTTTTAATTCAGACATACTGGAAAAAAAGAAATTACCTACAAAGAGAAAATCTTACCTCAGAAAAGTAGTAGCTAGTGGTGATAGATTTAAAAATAAAAGGAAGACTTGTTTAAAATGTTACACAGAGAGAACAGTGGTTAACAATAGCTTTGATATAAAATATGGGCCAAAATTAGTCTTGGTGTTTTTTCACTGAAGTTAAAACAGTAAGGGAAAAATTGCCCATGAACATTTAACTCATTAAAATGGAATATTTGAGAAGTGTTTAAAAAGCTAATGTTCACAATCTAGCTACATAAACAAGAATTGTGAGTGGATGTAATATGGAAATACACGTACCATATACAATATTGTATCTATAAAAGCAGAGAGTGTTGCATTTTAAAACTACTTAATTTATGCTAAATGTATCAAAGTAAATTCTCCTAAAATACTGAAAACAAAGTAAAATGTTGCCCTCTTTTCAGCGATGGCTTTGCTTGAATACTTTATCCGGAAATGAAAGCCATGTTACCCAAACTGAGCAAAGGCAAGCAGTCAATAGCCCAGTTGGACTTCATATATATATATAAATTGCATCTTTACAGTTATATTGTTTGCATCTTTGCATATAACATAAATCAAATGTAAAGTTTTGCCAATATTACCACAGTCCTATACATACTTGTGTACCATCACTTGTTATTAACTATTTAGAGCAAACTCTTCCAGGATGATGAGATCACAGAAGGCATTGCTCATGTGCTTTATTACTCATAAGGAGAAAAATACCAAACAGGCAATATTTTGTCACCAATAAATTTCCTTTGCACAATATAGCAAAGCTTGAATTTAACTAGCATATCATTGCACAATATTAAAAGCTGCCAAATAACTTCTGTGCTTACATTCTGTAAAGTAATTTTAGTGCTTTAGGACAAAGTACAATTTGACATGGTATAAGAATGCTTCTTGCAATCAACTTGCTTTAAATGATTCAATACTGTATTAAATATACAAGGAATCATCTAATGCTGATAGCTCTTATCTGTGCACTGCAGCATACAGAGCCATGTTACTTCTCTCACCATTTTAATTATGTTGCCAAGACTAATGATACATGTATTAGGAGACATTCTGACTAAAAAAATTAAAAAGTGAAATGCATCTATTACATACACATCTCTTCTCACGTTCAAAGGAATTATCTTTTGGTAAAAGTTAATTCATACATACAAATATAAATGTAGAAAAACATTAAAGACAAAACACCCTAGTACAATCATTTCATTATTAAAACAGACGCACCTACTCTATGGTGTACTACTTAAAAGTGTCATTTGATTTAAAAATCTTAGTGCACAACTAAGATAAGACTCACTGTTTAGAACTTCTATGTCAGTACTTTACTAGTCTCTACATTAAAACATGTTCTACAGATAGTGACTAACAAATCATGGGGAAAATATTGTCACAGGTGAATAGGTTCTCTCCCTAACCAACTCAAGATCGCTTATATACAGCACTGTTTTATTACAAGGGACTGGTGAATGCAGATCCCACCTCAAAAAACAGTAAATCTAGAGAGAGGAACACTTCCTGAATTAAGTTTGCTGAACATGGTTCAGATTATTGGATACATCTATAAATTCAATGCTTTTTAGAAGCATTTACTGTATACCCTAATCCTACTTCTTGCAACACACAGTGTCACACAAGTAGTGAAAATGTTTTCCTACATTGCTTGGACATCATTTTCAGGCAGCATTTTACCTTATTTTAGTAAATTCACATTAGGTATGTTTTAGAAAGAAGAAAGTGCCAATACCTTTTTTATGATACAATTATAAAAATATAAAATTGAAACAGACACTTACAATTATTGTATTTTTATTTGTCTACCCCTATTCTGGATTGAAATCTATTGTTTTAAATAAGGGATAAAATGTTGCCCAAAATTCTAATTAAAGTTACACATTTGTGTTTTAACTAGATCTAAAAATCAAAATATTTCTCAGTTAAAAAGATACAATTTGTATCAACAGTATAGGTACTTTCTGGTTCTTCAGGGCCTTGCTTTAAATTGCAGCAAGTGTATCAAAATTATCACTTATATTGTAAGCTAGTGGTTTAACAACACTGAACAATGTTACTTTACATGGAAACCTAAAACTGTAGGCAATTGGCTACATCATGTAAATATACTCCTCTGTCAATGACTTGCAAACCTTGTATTAAAAAGTTGAAGCAATAATAAAACCCATGACTTAAAACCAGAAATATCCCTTACTAATACTAGAACAGACTATTGTATCTGTTTCTACAGCTATACTATATGTGGCAAGAATTGGGCCTCCATAATAGAAGAGGCCAAAAACTAACTTCTAGAACATATACTGTATCTTACAAAAATGTTTATCATTTTCAGCTACAATACCATTACCATAGTGCAGTTAATAAATGTTGCATATCCATGACACACAAAACTTTCTAAGGCCAGCCTTGATAAATAGCAAGAAAATTGAACAGTGTCTTAAATACAAAACTTGCATTGAGAATACTTAGATTATTTAAAAACAGGTAAATATTTTATGAAAAAGCATATTTTATCCAGTACACCTGTGCACAAATACAAATAAAGAGAAACATATCAAACAATTTAATGGAATCCTATTCAGTTCCATTTCTACTGACCAGAAGCACACAAGCGCTGGATAACAAATGTATCTGAACTGAAACATTCACAGCCTGATTTTAGGCAGTTCTGAACAGCTGCAGCTTTTACCTGATTCATAGGAAGTTGCATATGCTCAGCAATTTTTCTAATCAGAGCGCAAGGCTTTGCCTTATCCAAAAAGTAATGGAAATGAGTTCTTTTGCCTTTGATTGCATCTGCTTTTACTAAAATCAACTGAATCATTAAAAACTATTCTTCAAAGAGCAATGAAAGTGCCATACTGTAAATCACTAATATATCGTTACCCATTTCAACATTAACTGGTAACTTAACGTTTTATTTAAAAAATAAAGTCCGTGCCATAGTAAATCTTTGTTTTCTATAAATAAATCATAGCACAAAGAAGCCCACAAAATAAATAAATAATAAATTAATTGTTATTAAAAGTTCAAATTAAGCTTAGCTTGAAAATTGTTTACCAGGTCTATTAAACTCTTTCAGCTTTCTGCAGATTCTTTTAATGCCTTGCAGCTGAAGGACAAACATCCAGTAAGTTATAAAACATGTAACAAAAAGATAGAAAGTGCTGCATATAAACCCCTGATGCACCAAAGATTATTATTAGAGACCAGAGACACAGACACACACAGACACACACACAGACACACACACACACACTACACTTAGACTGGAAAGATTTCCAGTCATGAACATAGCTTAAAACCATTTAAAAATTTCAAGTTAGAATGTAAAACAAACTTGTTACTTCCAATGCATGGGGCGTACAGATTCCATGATACTGTATTTCACATAAATGGATTACTATATAACCTCCTTGCTGAGAAGGAGATCACATATGCTATTGTAGCAAACCTCCCTCAGCATTAGAGCTGAACTGAAAACTACTAGACACCACAAAGATGCATCATCTTTCAATAACCTAGCTGGGATTTTTCCACTAAAATGGCTGCAGCAAGTTGCTGAGCATCTGTCATGTGAGGATTCCTTTTCATAACAATTCTCACAAGATCAGGAGGGAAGATGTTGCATAAGTTTATATAAACCTTCTCCCGGGTGTCCTGATACCTTGGAGGGTCTTGAGGGATTCCACAGAAAGGTATGCACCAAGTCTGATCTTGCTGTTCAGGTAAACTTTGGAAGGCAAACTGCTCGTAACATGGCTGTGTGGGATTACTAGGCAAGGAATAAGTCTGACGATAGCCATATGCATCAATCCCATAACTCTGCCTATCCCAACTTCCAAGCCCATCTTGGCTGGAATAAGGCTTTCTTTGTCTTAATGGAGAATTATCATATAAACGTGAATCTGAAATGCTATCTATTCTTGTGGATACAAGGGCTCTCCCCAGATGCATGGTCTTTGAATGTTGCAAACTCTGAGAAGGAGAGTAGTCATTAGGGCAACTAGAACGAGCACCAACGGTAGGATGCTGTAGATGTACAGACATGTACGGAATAGGAGGTTTGTGATGCTTTGGTTCTTCATGGCTATAACTTTGCACTCTTGTTAAAGGATCATGGTAACTCTGCAGGAACGGCTGTGAATTAAGACGGCTATGTGGATGCACATGTTGGCACTTTAAGTTCTCTTCCAATTGCGGGTCAGGTGAACTCATGTAAGACCGATCATTGTAACCCACATAAGAATCACTACTACCACAGCTCATACTGCCTTCACTGCTACAATCAGAAGCTACAGAGCTAATTCTATAATCTGTGTCTAAGGAGAAACGCCTTTCAGGACTACGGGGACCAGAGATACTTAAATTTGAATAAGTATTCAGCATAGAGTAGTAGCCTACGTCCACAGGAGACTCACATTTTGGGTATTGGTCATAAGGCATTGGCGTTCCATGATTTTTGGTTGCCATCATCATTGGAGGATATTGTCCCTGTGATCTTTGATCCTGAGGGGGGAAATGAACCCCAGATGGAAGGCCATTGCTTAAAGGTACAGTACTTTGGGGTTTTATAGCTGAAGAATTCGGTATACTAACTAAAGAAGGAACAGACCTGGTTTCCAATTTGTTTTTGGTGGGAAGCTTTTCCTCCAAGTCTTGGTAGACTTGAGTCCTTATGCTAGGGTCTGATTGCCTCTTTGGAGCAGCACGCTTGAGATCAGAAGTGCCATCAGTCTTAGTGCTACAAGGAACACTGTTGCTTTTTACCAGTCCTCCTTCATTTGCAGCTTTGGCAGCTGTGCTTCTAGACATGGCTCGAAGTTCATCAGCTACAGACCGCTGAGGCTGATTCCCTCTTTCTGGGTGGTAGTATTTGCATTTGTGTCCATAGGTACATTTCTTTCCTATTAAAAGTCATACAAGTTGAGGTAAAGAAGAAAACAAAATTATTTAGCTTCTTGAATTGGAAACTTTCAATTTTTAAAAAAAATTGTGAGTGAAATTAAAAGGTTTTAAAACTGCGTGCACATGTGTTATGTTACAGAGGTGAGGTGAGGTTTTGAAACCTACTTCCTTGCTATGTGGAAACTGTGATAATTTGCTGTAGCTAATATTCAAACAGGTAAAAATGTAGATAGCACAAGGCTGAGACAGAGCAAGCAGGAAATATTCATCAGGCTGCCAATGTACCTCAATTCTATCCTGAAACATCTCTTCCATGTTCCCACTTTCTACTCCACTAAACCAAGGAGTGTGTAAAGTCCAACCTTGTTTTCATTTGAGAATTTGGGTTTTGAACTGCAGTGCACTAAATTCTTGTGCTTTCTTCACCACCTTCCCACTGTTCCAAAATGTAATTTTCTGTCTGCTTTTAAGTAATATCCACAACCTTTATATTTTTACTTCATCTCATTTCAAGGAACACACTTCCATGAAGTGTCGCTAATGAGAAGAACTGAACATTATGCACATGCAACAAATCAGTCTTCATGCATATAGACCTCATGGCTTTCAGTATGATCAAACTGGACACAGCTGGCATTAGCAGCAAAAGCTGCTAACATTTGAGCTGAAGGAAGTATTTGTTAGCATGTAGGCGGATGCTTTAGTTAGTGGGTGACACAAAGGTGGAAATTTTTTTGTAATTTCCCTTCCCTATATGTACCTTAGTTTCCCCTATAAGTTGCATGGATAGCCAGTGGAGACAGGGGAGGACTCATAGACTTTAAGGTCAGAAGGGACCATTATGATCATCTAGTCTGACCCCCTGCACAATGCAGGCCACAGAATCTCACCCACCCACTGCTAGAATAATCCTCTCACCTATATCTCAGATAGTGAAGTCCTCAAACGATGGTTTAAAGACCCCAAGATGCAGAGAATCCTCCCGCAAGTGACCCGTGCCCCATGCTACAGAGGAAGGCGAAAAACCTCCAGGGCCTCTCTGCCAATCTACCCTGGAGGAAAATTCCTTCCCGACCCCAAATATGGCGATCAGCTGAACCCTGAGCATGTGGGCAAGACTCACCAACCAGACACCCAGAAAAAAGTTCTCTATAGTAACTCCTATCACTAAGGATACGTCTATACTGCATGCTTATTTCGAAATAAGCTATTCCGGAAGAAATACTCCAAAATAACTTATTTCGAAATAGCGCATCTACACTACAGGGAACCCTCAAAACTTGTCCTACGCAGGTTTCCCTAATGTGGATGTGCTACCTCAATTTAGAGCCCAAAGAGGTCCTGGGGACTAATTATTCTGAATGGCCCTGTGGAGGAGCTATTTCAAAATAGCAGCAGTGGCGCGTCCACACTACTGCTATTCTGAAATTTCAGAACAGGCGTTATTCCTCGTGGAATGAGGTTTACAGAAGTTGGAATAAGATGCCTGTTATTCTGAATTTATTTCAAAATAATGGAATTGCTGTGTAGATGCTCTCATTGTTATTTCAAAATGACTGCTGTGTAGACACATCCTAAGTTTGCTCCCAGAAAAGGCTAAGAGACATCGAGGAGTACAGGATCTTTAAAAAAAAACAAAACAAAACAAAACAAAACAAAAACCCTTTTTCGAAAGAACCATGTCTAGATGGCGGTTTCACTTTCAAAAAGCCCTTTTTCGAAAGACTGCGCGGCCACCATTATGCAAATAAAGCACGGGAAATTCAAATCCCGGCTTCATTTGCAATTTCAATCTGTCTAATTTACATCCCTCTTTTCGAAAGAGGGAAGTAGTCTAGACATGCCCTAAGGTATCCCAAATCAGACTCTTCTGCATGATAGATGATCAAGTCTTGCTTGCCTTGCCAAGGAGCACAAAATATACTGGCTTAGTCAATGTGAACATGTCTGCTTGTAAAAACTTTAAAAATAATGAATGGTCCTGCATCACCTTAGAGACTAACAAAAAATGTATATGGTATTATGAGCTTTCGTGGGCATAAGAACATAAGAATGGCCATACTGGGTCAGACCAAAGGTCCATCTAGCCCAGTATCCTGTCTTCCGAAAGTGGCCAGTACCAGGTGCCTCAGAAGGGGTGGACTGAAGACAGTGATCAAGCAATTTGTCTCCTGCCATCCTTCTCCAGCCTTTGACAAACAGAGCCCAGGGGGTACAGGTCCTTATCCACTAGCTAATAGCGTTTTATGGATCTAACCTCCATGAATTTATCTAGCTCTTTTTTAAACTCTGTTATAGTCCTAGCCTTCACAGCCTCCTCTGGCAAGGAATTCCACAGGTTGACTGTGCGCTGTGTGAAGAAGAATTTTCTTTTATTAGTTTTAAACCTGCTACCCATTAATTTCATTTGGTGTCCTCTAGTTCTTATATTATGGGAACAAGTAAATAACTTTTCTTTATTCACCCTCTCCACACCACTCATGATTTTATATACCTCTATCATATCGCCCCTCAGTCTCCTTTTTTCTAAACTGAAAAACCCCAGTCTCTTTAGCCTCTCCTCATATGGGACCTGTTCCAAACCCCTAATCATTTTAGTTGCTCTTTTCTGAACCATTTCTAATGCCAAAATATCTTTTTTTGAGGTGAGGAGACCACATCTGTACACAATATTCAAGATGTGGGCGTACTATAGTTTTATATAGGGGCAGTAAGATATTGTCTTATTTTCTATCCCTTTTTAAATAATTCCTAGCATCCTATTGGCTTTTTTGACTGCTGCTGCACACTGCGTGGATGTCTTCAGTTATCCACGATAACTCCAAGATCTCTTTCCTGATTAGTTGTAGCTAAATTAGCCCCCATCATATTGTATGTATAGTTGGGGTTATTTTTTCCAATGTGCATTACTTCACACTTATCTGCATTAAATTTCATTTGTCATTTTGTTGCCCAGTCACTCAGTTTGGTGAGATCTTTTTGAAGTTCTTCACAGTCTACTTTGGTCTTGACTATCTTGAACAGTTTAGTATCGTCCGCAAACTTTGCCACCTCACTGCTCACCCCTTTCTCTAGATCGTTTATGACATATGGCATAGCCCACTTCTTCAGATGAATAGAGTTTAAGAGGTCCAGGTTCCAAATAAATAGCAGAGAAAGAGAGGGGATGGGG
Organism: Rafetus swinhoei; assembly: GCA_019425775.1. Classification (NCBI taxonomy): domain Eukaryota; kingdom Metazoa; phylum Chordata; order Testudines; family Trionychidae; genus Rafetus; species Rafetus swinhoei. Next base: position 43,013,436 of record CM033437.1, on the reverse strand, counting down.
AGGGAAAGGAAAGGAGAAAAAAATGGGGAAAAAATAGTCAATTAGAGTGTCCTTGCTACATGAAGCTGATAGAGAGGGTTCTGAGTACTCTTAAGTACCTGGTATTTGGCTTTTTATGTCATTAGGATGTGGAATGTAGTGGGTAATCCAGTTAAGGTTTTTGTTTAAACCTCTATTGTAGGTATCAAACTTGTAAATGTGCATTTAAATCAAATTACCGTATGGACATGGTTGTTTCTTATGTTCTGGTACAACAGGCTTCTTCCTCAGAAAATTGTCAAGGCTTGGGCCATGACGGCCAAGAGGGTCATCAGGAGGCATGAACCTATAACAAAAAATAACAACATAAAAGAACTCAACGTCACATATCATTTTCATGTTCTTGTTGCATCTAATTATAGATGTGGACTACTCATTACAATTTATCTGTCACACGTTATGTCAAATTTATTCTAAAACAGTAAGACTACATTTTCCAGGAACAGGTTTAACAAAGAAAACCAACATTTTGCAACTAAGAGGAAGTTGTCAAACCAGGACTATTCAACAAATGATTTAGCTCCAAAGGATAATTTGAAAGACTGCTTTTGCTCTACCGCATTTGTCTGTCAGAAAAAAAATCCCAAAACATACTCCCTGGTTGTCATTCAATCTGTTTTACTGCAGAACTATGCAGAACTATGCAACGTATCACAGCACTACAGACAGAAATACAGGTCCAAATGTTTAAAACTGAATGCCTACATTAATATATGAGCACATAAATATAATTTATGTGATTGTTAGAGATGATGAGGAGATGTTGAGGAGCCTCCACTTTCACTGGGGGTAACAGGAGTTACATGTGATAAGCATTTCTTAGAATCATAGGATTGGAAAAAAAATCTCAGGAGGTCATCAAGTCCTATCCCAACTAAAATCTGTCACATCTATTCATGTCCTAAATTTATCTCTCATCTATTTAGGTGACTAAGTGGAGTTATTCCAGAAGAGTTTGATTACCAGGACTAAGTGGCACCTTTATTCTGAAAAAAAAGGTGTCTCCACTCATGAAGTTAATCAGGAACAGTTAATCCATTTTAAATTCACTGTCTACTTTCACAATTAATCTTCATGTATTGAAATTAAAGGGTTAAAATGTTGTCTTAAAAATAAGAACAGCTATAGTGAGTCAGAATAACAGTCCGTGTAGCCCAGTATCCTGTCTTCTGACAGTGGCCAAGGCCAGGTGCCTCAGAGGAAATGAACAGAACTGGTAATTAGCAAGTGATCCATCTCCTGTTGCCCATTCCAAGCTTCTAACAAAGACTTAGGGATACCATTCCTACCCATCCTGGCAGTCACTAATGGTCCTATCCCTCCACAAATTTATGTCTCTCTTTTTTGAACTCTCTTGTAGTCTTGGCCTTCACAACATCCTCTGGCAAGGCAGTGCACTGGTTAACTGCATTTTGTAAAGAACTAGTTCCTTTGTTTTAAACTTGCTGCCTAATAATTTCATTTGGTGACCCCTAGTTCTTGTGCTATTAGGAGAAGTAAACAACACTTCTCTATTTACTTTTTCCACGCTATTAATGATTTTATAGACGTCTATCCTATTCCCCCCTCCCCTTTACTCTCTTTTCTAAGCTGAAAAATCCCAGTCTTCTTATTCTTTCCTCACATGGAATCTGCTCCACATCCTACGAATTTTTGTTGCCATTTTCTGAACTTTTCCCAATTCCAACATAGCTTTTTTGAGATGGGGCAACCACATTTGCATGCAGTATTGAAGATGTGGGCATACCATGGATTTTTATAGGGGCAATAAGATATTCTCTGCTTTATGCTCTAGCCCTTTCTTAATGATTCCCTTTTTCCAGATTATTTATGAATATACTGAATAATACTAGTCCTAGGACAGATCCCTGCAAGACACCACTAGTTACCTCTCTCCATTCTGAAAACTGACCATTTAGTCCCATCCTTCGTTTCCTTCTTTTAACCAGTTACCAATCCATGAGAAGACCTACCTCTTTTTCCAAGACAGCTTACATTTCTGAAGAGCCTTTGGTGGGGGACTTTGTCAAAGGCTTTCTAAAAATCTAAGTACACTATATTCACTGGATACCCATTGTACATATGCTTGTTGATCCTATCAATGAATTCTAGCAGACTGGTAAGGCATGATTTGCCTTTAGAAAAGCCATGTTGACTCTTTTCCAACAAATTACCTCCATCTGTGTATCTGACAATTCTGTTCTTTACTATAGTTTCAACTAATTTGCCCAGTACTCAAGTCAGGCTTGCCAGTCTTACAAATGATTAAAGATGCTTTGTTCTTCACATAACAGCCAAAACAAAAGCCCTACCTAGGCATTTTACATTATGGTTTACACTCAATATGCAAAGTTTCTGAGCATCCTGGGAATTACATGGGTCCACTGAGCTGTCCAATCCTTTTTTTAAATTTGGATTCTTTCCTGGACAGGTGGGAAAGGTAAATAATACAATTTTACAGAGGTTGTTATTATTGAAGAGCTCTGGCAAAAAGCAGAATTTGAAACTTAGAAGATTAAGACCAGAGCCTTGGAACAACTACATCCTTTTATTTTTTCATGTGTAGTTATTAATTTTGATGGACTCTAACATTAATGGAAGCCTCAAAGTGCCCTTTTTGCCATTAGTTTTCTAATAAGTGGTACAAAATGAAGATTACTTACTTGTCATTGACAAACGAATACATCAGCAATCGTTCATCTATGAACTTCTTCCATTCTGGCTTTTCATTAGCTAGATCCCTGTAGTTATCATTAGACACAATGATACCATCTGATTCAAAGGCCAGCTTTACTATGAATCTGTCATCATAGCACACCACCCTTCGCCCCTGCACACGACGAGATGGCGTAAACACCAGAATTTTCTCTTTTTCTAACTTGCGCAGGATTTCTTGATCTAGAAGTATTAGGAAATAGTCAAAGATTTAATGCCTGAAGTGAAATCAGGAATTTGTTCACTCTTTTCAGATCTAAGGGTTGATGCAAAAGGTCTACGTTTTTAGGGCTAAAATATGCCCCACTTATAATAGTTATAATCCAATAGAAAACACCTGCTGCATCATGTTTTAAATTAATATTAATCAATTATCCAACACCACATTTAAAAAACAAATTCATTCCATACCACTTTTATCAGATCATCAGAGAAGACTATGTTTTGTACTGACTTTGCTACTTCTGCAGCTGTTAACAGATACTCCAACAACCACATTTAGGAAATGGGGATTTTTACATGAATTGCTGTGATGTCCGGCGGAGAGTTCACAGGATGCAAAGGAGCTCTCCCTTCTGCTGCTGCCTGGCCATGTCCTAATGTATTCTGACTGTAATCAAGGTTCTCCCATGACCATATTCTTAAGTACAGATTTAACTTTTCATCCTCACTTGATATTCATTAAGGTTAAACTTCTGAAATTGTTCCAGTAGTTCATATTAATTGTGCTCTCTCCCTCTCCAAAAGTATTTGACAATAATAATAATAAAAAAAATCAGCAGAAAGAAAACTCTCCCCCATAAGGAGTCAATGCTACTACAACACATAGGAACCAGTGTTCCAGCCTGCGGTGAAGTCTAGTATCATGGATATTACATGGCCTCAATTTATCAAATGTGCAGACTCAACTTTCCTCTGACAGGACCCACAAAAAAAGCTGGCTTCACAGCTGCAGCACCAGGTTTCAGAACAAATTCAACTTTCCCTCCATATTCTCAGACAAATGGCTAATGATATAGAATTTGACTCCCTTCTCCAACGGTCAAAGGTCTAATTTCCTTTCAACCTACAAAAAATAAGCCAAATCAAACCCACAGAAACTCCTTGATCCTATTAAACAAGCATATTTAACACCTTGGAGATATGCCATTGCATGTGTCCCTTTGGATCAGCTACACAAAGGCATTTTCTCTGATCCTTGTATTGAAGCGCTTGAGAGGCTTACAAGCTGTTTTTGACCTTAGATAGTTAAACTGCTTTTTGGACTACAAGAAACAATCTCTTCTGCCTGGAACAAAGATGCATAGGAAGAAATGTTAACACTGACCAGATCTGTAAGATTTGTATTTGGTGCATGATTAGAAATATTTAAGATTCAAAGACCAGTATTTTCAGTACCCAATCCTTCCTTTCAGTTTTCCTATTGCCCCCAATGACTTATTAAAGTTTTGAATGAAATAGCAGCTGTTTTTCATTGATGACTGATAAAGCAATAAAAGCTGTGCTTCAAAGACTGTGTTCTGTTCTTTAGTCACCACCATTTTTATACCTATTCCATCTAAAATCTCTTTAAACTCAGGAAGGCCACATGTTACCAGATTTATCAGGATGAAGATCTCACAATGTAATTTATCAGTGACCTGGACAAAAACAAAACCACCACTAATAATCTGCAGATGGCACCAGAATTGGGGAGTGGAAAATAATGAAGAGGACAGGTCACTGATACACAGGATTTGGATTGCTAGGTGAACTTTGCACAAGCCAACATGGATTTTAATATGGCTAAATGTAAATGTATACCTTTATGAACAAAGAATGTAGTTTACACTTCCTTAATTGAACATTATCATAGGAATAATTTTTCAGTGATCCTGAAAAAGGTTTGAATGTTCCAGTGGCTTCCAATGTGACGCTGTGGCCAAAAGAGCTAATGCATAAACAGGAATCTTGAATAGGAATAAAAAGGTTATTTTACCTCTGTATTTGGCACTCGTACCATAGCAGCTATAATACTGCTTCTTCTTCGAGTGCTTGCTTATGTCCATTCCAGTAGGCGTGTGCGCGCCACGTGCACGTCTGCCGGAACTTTTTTACCCTTAGCAGTACCCGTTGGGCCAGTCAGGGAGCCCCCTAGAGTGGCGCCAGCGTAGCCGCGCATATATGCCCCTGGTGGCTCCAACCCCCCTCAGTTCCTTCTTACCGCCTGTGACGGTGGACCTGAACACTTGTCTTGCTCTGCGAGACTGCCCTTAATGTTAGCTATCTCTTGTGTAAATAGTTGTTCTCTTAATTAAGTGTAGTTCTTTGTTATTTATAGTTGGTGTTAGTGTTACTCTCTCCTCCCCCGTGTGAGGGAAGGAGGGCATGCAGGGGCCCCAGAGCTTCAAACCGTGCAGACGCTGCTCCAAACCTATGCCCCGAGGGGACCCTCACAAGGACTGTTTAAAGTGCTTGGGTGAGGGACATCTTACAGACTCCTGTAAGATTTGTAAGTCTTTCAAGCCCCGGACCAAGACGGAGCACGACTGGAGACTCAAACTGTTATTGATGGAGTCAGCGCTCCAACCCCAGACACCGGCGATGTCATCGGTGTGGAGCACACCGGGGTTGGTGCGGGAGTCTGGGCACCATGGGAAGCACACCTTGCCACGGGAGCACCGGTCGGCACCAGGGCACCGGTCCCACTCTCCGGACCCACAGGCGCATAAGAGGATGCACAGAGACAGGTTGCCCTCATGTGCAGGGAAAGAGGCGCGCCAACGGAGGGGGCACCCAAGCCCTCCCGCACCGGAGAGGAGCCACAGGGGGCCAAGCTCCCACAGGGAGAGTAGTCCCGACTCCCTGGACCTGTCCGTGGAGGAGGCCCGACCACCGCTGATGCCAGAGACGTTCCTGGCGGCTCAAGAGCTGATAGACCTCACAGCGTCCCAGGGATCGGCACCGCGGGGCGCGGAAGCCCATCCCAGATGGGGGAGACAAGCGGCACAGCCAACAGCGGCACTGGGTGTGTCGGTGCCTCCCCATCTGGCACCGCACCACTCGGCACCACATGCCTTCACACCGACTCTGCCTCAGTTGGCACCAGCACCGCCCATACTGGCACCACTTGCCCCAGCACCACCCCAGCAGCAGTACTGCCTCCGCCCACCCCACTAGCACTGGTACCGCACGTGGCTCGGGTACCGTGTTTGCAGCCACAGGAGATTGAGGTCATGCCCCTGCTGGCACACCGTGGCAAGCCAGCGGCTATGATGCTCCATATTCACCAGAAGGGGCAGGAACGGCCGACGGCACCACCATGGTCGGCCTCCGACTACTTCTCCGAATCAGAGGTGGAGTCTCTCTCCTCTAGGGCCTCCTCCAGACGCTCAGGCAAGTCACGGAGGTATAGCCCCTGGCACCGTTCCAGATCCCGGCACTGCTCGACCTCCCCTCACAGGGACCAGACCCATCACCCAAGGGAAGTGCAGACTTGGCCACCGCAGTGGCAGCCACCACCAGTGGCCTTTCTGGACCCCATGGGCATACCACCAGACCCAGAGACAGGACTCAACGAGGTCGGGGTCGGTTAGTGCTTCCTCTTGCTCAGGGGAGCAGGATGGCTCCCTCCGTCACCCCGCTGGTCAGGGACCTGGGGTCGGAGGGCAAAGCTTCCCCCCCCCCAGGCATGGCTGGAGTAGGGGCTCCCCCACAGCAGATGCCGGTGCTGGCTCAGACTGTCGCCCAGACTTTGCCACAGCACCTGCAGGACTCCGGGGACGTGCTCCTCCAGGGTCAACAGGAGGCTCGGGATTCGTCGTCCTCCCCCACCGGATGAGGCCTTGGGGGACCCATCCCCAGCGATGCCAACCATGGACGCGAGGGCCCATCAGGACATCCTGAGAAGAATGGCCCAGAATCTGGGGGTACAGGCTGAGGAGGTCAAGAAAGAGGAGGACCCTGTTGTAGACATTATTACGGCAGATGGGCCAACCAAGATCACCCTCCCGTTGAATAAGACGGTGGCGAGAATTACCAAAACCCTCTGGCAAACCCCAGGGTCCATAAGTCCGACGCAGAAAGGGGTTGAGAGGAGGTACTTTGTCCCCCAGGAGGGCCATGAACACCTGTTCTCCCACCCACCCCCGGGCTCGGCAGTGGTGCAGGCAGCCTGTCAGAGGGAGAGACAGGGACAGCTGGGGCCCATGCCCAAGAGCAAAGAGCCCAAGAAGCTCGACCTACTGGGCAGGAAGGCGTACGCGACGGCAGGCCTGCAACTGAGAATAGCCAACCAGCAGGTTATGCTCAGCAGGTACGCCTATAACTCCTGGGTGGCTGCTGCTAAGTTCAAGGCTCTCTTGCCCCTGGATATCCAGCAGGAGTTTGCGGCTCTGACTGAGGAAGGCAGAGTGGTCTCCAGGTTGGCCCTCCAAACGGCCCTGGATGTGGTCGACTCAGCAGCGCGGGCTATGGCTACAGCTACAGGCACAGTCATGTGCCGGAGTTCCTGGCTCCAGGTTTCTGGAATCCCCCCGGAAGTGCAGACTACTCTGCAAGACTTGCCCTTCGAGGGGACGAGCCTATTCTCGGAGCAGACGGACAGTAGGCTCCATAGCTTAAAGGATTCAAGGGCGACCCTGAAATCCTTGGGTCTTTACACCCCGGCCCCATGGGGGGGGAAGGGAGGGACAGAGGGGCTTTAGTCAGGGGACCAGGTTTGACAGCAGGCGTAGATCCCGGGGTGGTAACAACAGGAATGCTAGGAGATGCTCGAGGTTGGGCTCTGACTACAACCAGGGATCGCTGCATAAACCCCAGGGCCCTAGGTCGGGGGTTTGATGGTACACATGAGGACGGCACCCCAGTCAACACCCTAGATTGACCCTTTGTGGACAGATTATTCCCTTTCCACCATGCTTGGGCAGCTATCACGTCGGACCGGTGGTCCTAGAGGTGGTGGCAAGGGGATACTCTATCCCGTTCTTGTCCCTCTCTACCCCATCCCCCCCTTCCCTGTCCCTTTTCAGGGACCCCTCTCACAAGCACCTCCTTCGGCAGGGGGTTGCCGCACTCCTATCTTCAGGGGCAGTGGAAGAGGTCCCAATAGCCTTCAGGGGGAAGGGGTTCTATTCCCACTACTTCCTGATAACAAAGGCAAAGGGTGGCCTTCATCCCATTCTGGACCTCAGGAGGTTGAACGCCTTCATAAGGAAAGCAAAGTTCAGGATGGTGACATTGGCCTCCATTATCCCGTCACTGGGCCTGGGAGACTGGTATGCCGCCCTCGACCTTCAAGATGCCTATTTCCATATTTCCATTTCCCCTCACCACAGGAGGTTCCTTAGATTTGTGGTAAGGGAGGATCATTACCAATTTGCAGTGCTCCCCGTCGGTCTTTCCACAGCCCCAAGAGTATTTACAAAATGTATGGTGGTGGTGGCGGCCCTCTTGAGAAGGAAAGGGGTCCATGTCTACCCTTACCTGGACGACTGGCTCATCAGGGGCTGGTCGAGGGACCAGGTTCAACAGTACATAGCCCTAGCTAGACAGACTTTCGAGCAGCTAGGGCTCTGGCTAAACGAGAAAAAGTCGACACTGGTCCCTACTCAGGTCATCGAGTCTGTGGGGGCGAGGCTAAACGCCACAGTAGGGAGGGCCTGCCTCCCGGGCCCCAGGTTCTAGGCAATACGAGGGATGGTCCAGGAACTTCGGGCCACCCCTATGACCACAGTGAGACGGTGCCTGAAGCTTCTGGGGCACATGGCAGCCTGTACATACATGCTGCGGCATGCCAGGCTCCAGCTTCGACCACTCCATAAGAACATAAGAATGGCCGTACTGGGTCAGACCAAAGGTCCATCTAGCCCAGTATCCTGTCTGCCGACAGTGGCCAGCACCAGGTGCCCCAGAGAGGGTGGACCGAAGACAGTGATCAAGCAATTTGTCTCCTGCCATCCCTCTCCAGCCTCTGACAAACAGAGGCCAAGGACACGATTTTATCCCCTGGCTAATAGCCTTTTATGGACCTAACCTCCATGAAATTATCTAGCTTCTCTTTAAACTCTGTTACAGTCCTAGCCTTCACAGCCTCCTCTGGCAAGGAGTTCCACATGCTGACTACACGCTGTGTGAAGAAGAACTTTCTTTTATTAGTTTTAAACCTGCTACCCATTAATTTCATTTGGTGTCCTCTAGTTCTTCTATTTAGGGAACTAATAAATTACTTTTCTTTATCGGCCCTCTCCACACCACTCATGATTTTATACACCTCTATCATATCCCCCCTCAGTCTCCTCTTTTCTAAACTGAAAAGTCCCAGTCGCTTTAACCTCTCCTCATATGGGACCTGTTCCAAACCCCTAATCATTTTAGTTGCCCTTTTCTGAACCCTTTCCAAGGCCAAAATATCTTTTTTGAGGTGAGGAGACCACATCTGTACACAGTATTCAAGATGTGGGCGTACCATAGTTTTATACAGGGGCAGTAAGATATTCTGTGTCTTATTTTCTATCCCTTTCTTAATAATTCCTAGCATCCTATTTGCCTTTTTGACCGCGCTGCACACTGTGTGGAAGTTTTCAGAGAACTGTCCACGATAACTCCAAGATCTCTTTCCTGATTTGTCGTAGCCAAATTAGCCCCATCATACTGTACGTATAGTTGGGGTTATTTTTCCTGATGTGCATTACTTTACACTTATCCACATTAAATTTCATTTGCCATTTTGTTGCCCAATCACTCAGTTTGGTGAGATCTTCTTGGAGTCCTCACAGTCTGCTTCTGTCTTGACTATCCTAAACAGTTTGGTATCATCCGCAAACTTTACCACCTCACTGCTTACCCCTTTCTCCAGATCATTTATGAATAAGTTGAAAAGGATTGGTCCCAGGACTGACCCTTGGGGGACACCACTAGTTACCCCTCTCCATTCTGAAAATTTACCATTTATTTCTACCCTTTGTTTCCTGTCTTTTAACCAGTTCTCAATCCAAGAAAGGACCTTCCCTCTTATCCCATGGCCATGTAATTTACACAAGAGCCTTTGGTGAGGGACCTTGTCAAAGGCTTTCTGACCAGTCTTGTCCAGTCTTGGCTGTTGAGTTTTTATAGACTGGCTTGGGACCACATGGACATGGTTGTTACCATCCCATCAGCGGTTCTGTCGGCGCTGGACTGGTGGATGAGAGACGGCGAGGTGTGCAGCGGGGTTCCGTTCACACTTCCCCTCCCCACGGTGCAGCTGGGAACAGACTCCTTGGACGCAGGTTGGGGAGCCCACCTGGATGATCTGAGAACTCAAGGTATGTGGTCCGAGGCGGAGAGGTGGCTGCATATCAATGTCAGGGAACTGCGAGCGGTCCGGCTTGTGTGCATAGTGTTTCTCCCCCACTTGAGAGGCCACAGTGTTTTGGTTCAGCCGCCATGTACTATATCAGCAGACAGGATGGTGCTCGTTCCTCTCCCCTCTGCCAGGAGGTGATAGCCCTTTGGGATCTCTGTGTTGCGCATGAGAGCTACATGCAGGCCATGTACCTGCCGGGGATGCACAACACCCTGGCGGATCAGCTCAGCAGAGCGTTCGCGGCCCACGAGTGGTCCCTCAAGGAGGAGGTGGTCCGCTCTCTCTTCCTCAGGTGGGGCACTCCCCTCCTTGATCTGTTTGCCTCGAACAGCAAGAAGAAGTGCCTCAGGTTTTACTCCTTCAGAGGGATGGGATGGGGGTCAATGGGGGATGCCCTGGTAAGGCGGTGGCCAAGGCACCTCATGTACGCTTTCGCTCCCTTTCCCCGATCCACGAGGTCCTTCTAAGAGTCAGGAGGTTCGGGTCAACCCTGATCCTCATTGCTCCAGCGTGGCCCCATCAACACTGGTACACAACCCTCAGGAGCCTCCTGGTGGAGGACCCCATCCTCCTTCCACAGATCCTGAACCTGCTGATGCGGGACATCAGCCAAGGGCTTCTCTGTCACCCGGACCTGCTCTCCCTGCACCTAACGGCCTGGAAGATCAGTGGCTTAGGAGGGAGGAGCTCCTCTGCTTGGATCAGGTAAAAAAGGTTCTGATGGAGAGCAGGAAGCCATCCACCAGGGCCACATACAGGGCCAAAGGGAAAAGATTCTCATGCTGGGCCATCGAGCGAGGGGTGGACCCGTCTTCAGCCCCCACCCTGAATATATTGGAATATCTCCTTGACCTTAGGCAACAGGGGTTGTCGCCCTTCTCAGTTAGGGTGTACCTGGCGGCTATTGCGGCCTTTCATCCAGGGGAAAGCGGACGCTCGGTATTTGCCCTGCCTATAGTTAAGAGGTTCCTGAAGGGGCCGGACAAACTATACCCTCAGGTTAGGCAACCCATTCCCCAATGGGACCTGAACCTGGTGCTTCGCGGGCTGATGGGGGCCCTCTTTGAGCCTCTCGCTACCTGTTCCCTGTCGCACCTATCCTGGAAGGTGGCGTTCCTAGTAGCAATTACCTCGGCTAAGAGGGTCTCAGAGCTGTGGACTCTGTCCTCGGAACCACCGTATACAGTGTTCTCTAGAGACAAGGTGACCCTACGTCCACACCCAGCTTTCCTGCACAAAGTGGTGTCTCCATTTCACATGTCACAGGAGATCTACCTCCCGGTATTCTATCCGAAACCTCACGCAGGGGGGAGAGAGCAAGCACTGCACATACTAGATGTCAGGAGTGCGCTAGCATTTTATTTGGATAGGACAAGAGAATTCCGTAAATCCACGCAGCTCTTTGTCTCAAGAGCGGAGAGAATGAAGGGCTCCCCGGTGTCAGCGCAATGTCTCTCCTCGTGGATTACCGCATGCATTAGAGCATGCTATGAGCTGAAAGGGAAATCAGTGCCCCACGTTACTGCCCACTCAACCAGAGCTTGGGCATCGCCCACAGCATTCTTGGCCCAGGTGCCAATCCTAGATATATGTAGGGCGGCCACGTGGTCATCCGTACACACATTCACCACGCATTACGCGGTCTCGCAGCAGGCTAGGCATGATGCGGCTGTGGGGATGGCTGTGTTGCAATCTGTCTTGATCTAGACTTCCGACCCCACCTCCATGGTTATGGCTTGGGAATCACCTACTGGAATAGACATAAGCAAGCACTCGAAGAAGAAAAGACAGTTACTTACCTTTTAACTGTTGTTCTTCGAGATGTGTTACTTATGTCCATTCCAATCCCGCCTGCCTCCCCTTCATCAGATTGTCTGGCAAGAAGGAACTGAGCAGGGTTGGGGCCAGCAGGGGCATATATGTGCAGCTATGCCGGCACCACTCTAGGGGGCTCCCTGACTGGCCCAATGGGTACTGCTAAGGGTAAAAAAGTTCCGGCAGACGTGCATGCGGTGCACACACACCTACTGGAATGGACATAAGCAACCCATCTCAAAGAACAACAGTTACAAGGAAGTAACCGTCTTTTTCAGTTCTGGTGCCCACAATTCAAGAAAGATGTTCAGAAATTGGAAAGAGGTCAGAGAAGAGCCACAAAAATGATTAAAGGACTAGAAAACATGGCTTATAGTGATACACTAAATATATTGAGCTCTTTGGATATAACGAAGGGTAAGGAATGACTTGATTATAGTCTACAAGTACTTATAGGGAGAACATATATTTAGAAATGGGCTCTTCAACTCAGCAGCGAAAGGCATAATAAGATACATGAGATTAAACTTAAAACTAGACAAATTCAGGCTGGAAATAAAGTTTACATTTTTAATTATAAGAAATAATTAATCATTGAAACAATTTATGAAAGATATTAGTGGATATCTATCAATTGCTGACAGTTTTCCCATGAAGACTAGATATTTTTCTAAAAGATATGCTGTAGGAATTATTTGGGGGCAGTTCTAGGGCCTATGTTATACAAGAGGTCAGACTAAATGTTCATAATGGTTCCTTCTGGCCTTGGAATCTAAGACTCTGAATAAGGAAACTCCCATAGATTTGTTGCAAAAGTCAACCATGAAGTACCTCTGTAGAAGATGCAAGGATATGCTAGCAATAGACTTCAGTGCTTTCTCCATTTTTAAGTTTTTCTCCCATTGCCAAGGTGCTGACACAGAGGCACAACTAAACAAGGCAAACTGGATTCTCCTAGTTCCTGAAAGAACCTACTTACTCAAGACTTGGCCTCTTCCTCAAAACCCCCTGTTGCAGGGTCCACTCCACTATCATCTGCGGCAATATCTTGGGATGAATTAAGTTTGAAGGTCAAAAGCTGTATGCCAAATGCCCTTCCTAAATCTCCAACACAAGTAACTGCTGATCAGCACAACTGAACCTGCCCTTTATGACGTGCTGAGAGGGATATTTCCTCTGAGTTACAAATACCTTATTTTATTATCTTCAATGCAGCATATCATAAAATTAGTCTCTTACTACCTTAAAGAGACAGACCCTTTATTTAATACTATGATGGGATATAACAAATGTTTCAAGGTGCTATCTCATTCTTAATAAGGCATGTTCAAAAAGCATTTGACAATTTCATATTCTGCAAAGATTTCTCCATTTTGGTAGTGAAACGTTGCTCAAATACTCTGCTACTTTTCATTACAAACTATGGTGACTATTCATTTGAACTTTCATTTTAGGTGGCATGGTTAGGAGCCATTACTTCAAACAAAGGAAAGGACAAATTGCAGCCTTTATTGCAGTTTGTTTCATTATCTTTTGCCTTGGACTAGTGGTCCTGAGGACATTATTCAGCTTAACTTGAAAGAAAAATTCTAGCTTTCATACTGCCCTGCGTCTTTCATTTTTACATGGGAAGAATAAGCACATTTGTACCAAAAATGCAAAGCAGAGGGCCAATTTCTCAATAATCATTCGGTTTTCTCTGAATCACACTTCCAAGAGGTATTCCATCAGTTACCCACAAAGGCAGGGGATATCCTGCTTTCTGAGGACAACAGGAAGTAGTTTCTGTAAGAGACTCTTATTCCTGTAAACAGATTTCTTCACTCAGAGCTGTCACTTAGAATTTCATCATCTCTAGAAGCCATTATTGGGTAAGACTTCAGTGCACCCACTGATAGGACTTTCACTCAAGAATTTCTAAGTGTCAATTTAATAATCTGGTATATGACAAATAACAAAGCAAGGAAGTATATGTTTTCTCCTCTCAAAAGCAGCTCCTTACCACTACTGTTGCCCATCAGTATGGATTACTGGAACTACAACAAAAAAAGGTGTTCTTCCTTATTAAAAAGTTTGTTTCTGAGTAGCTACAAAAATCTAGATATTTGCTACATTATTTTTAATCTTTTATTATTAACCAGTTCAGCATTGTGTTAATTCTAGAACAGTCATTCTGGTTAACGGGAGAACATTCTTAAGGTACAAGAATGCTTTCTGATTTTCCTGTCTGCCAGTCACCCTACGGAGGATGACAACCCACAAGTATGGATTACAGGAGCTACTCTCACAGCAATCCTTTCCATAAGTTTGGAGAATATTCCTTTTTGATTATTGTTCGGAAAAGTCTTTCCAAAATTTTCATTTTAAATATATACAACAGATGGATAAAAAAAATCAAACCATAATCTTAGATGTTTAACTAGAAACTTTAAGGGAAAGCTCATCAGGCAAGCACAAGAAACAATGGGATTTTGCTTTGTACTGGCTACATTCCGTAGCCTTTTTCCTCCTCATTTGGAGTTCACCAAGAAGGTCTTAGTCCAAAGATGTATTACTGTATAAAAATAATTTAAATGGTTTGTTCAGCTAATGCTCACAAACAGTCATTAAGAATCTTACATTATATAAAACAAAACTTAAGTCAATGAGGTCTGAACTGAGTTTACCTGTGATAAGAGCATCTGGTCTTGACTGTTCTTTTCTCCATGCTGGTACAAACACTGTAACATCTTTGTGGCCTCTTTCCAAAAACCAGTCTACTGCCAATTTTATTCCCCGACAAGAAAATACTTCTTTGTTTCCATGGCTGAAACAGACATCACACAAACACTTAATTTCCTGTTTTACAACCATTACTTTCCATGTGATCATGAATCAAGCAGAGCATAGCAAACACAGCCGATTATTCTTAGTAATGTTATTAACTTAATCCAGGATTTCTGTTAGCAATGAAGGTCAATCTGAATTCACTTCCCAACACCGCCTGTTCCCAAGAAAGGGCACATAAAGAAAGACAGAAGGGCATCTGTCAAACCAAATGAATGTTTATTATGCTTGCAATATATGATATTTAAATAAACATGGTGTGAATTATAAAGGGAAAGACAAATCTTTATTTCAACTGCATGTGGAAAGAGTACACAAAGTTTTTAAAATTTTATTTCAGTTATACACACATTTCTCTTTCATTTGTACTGTTTTAAAGTACATTTCCAGCTCTCTAAAACAGTGGTATGGATACCCTTAGAGGTACTCAAGAGAAGTCTGGGGGGTACATCAACACAACTGAAATTTGGAGAAAACTGAATGTGTGTTTTAAGTTTTACAGCGTTTTATTATTTTTGTACTTTTTACACCCAAAAATTTCATTGCCCGCCTGGCTACAATTAAGTTGTTTAAACAAATGTGTTGCAAAGGTAAAAAAAAAGTGTGTGTCTTAAACTGTAGGGACTGGGTTGAGAAACACTGCTCTAAAATACTGTAGTCTTTACCCACACAGAGTCACTTTGGGGAAGGCTGGGAAATAAACGCAGAGAGGGAGGGAAATGGCAGAACACTGGCAGGAACAAGGGGAAAGGGAGAAAACAGGGTCTCCCACTGGCTGTTGTAGAGTGAGAAGCTAGTGTCTCAAGCGAACGGCTTGAGCAAACGGCTAGCTGAATGGCTAGTGTCTCAAGATGGAGTACTGAGCCCCACTCCCCCAAGCCACGTCTCTACATATGGGCAACACAGGAATGGGGTGTAATCCATACTAGTACGTGGGGATGCTAGTGTAAAGAATTACAGAATCATAGAACACTAGAACTGATAGGGACCTCAAGAGGTCATCAAGTCCAGTCCCCTGCCCTCACAGCAGGACCAAGCACCATCCAGATCATCCCTGACAAGTATCTGTCTAACCTGCTCTTAAATACCTCCAGTGATGGAGATTCCACAACCCCCCTAGGCAATTTATTCCAGTGTTTAACCATTCTGACAGTTAGAAAAATTGTTCTCCTTGGCCTCTGAGGATAGGACAAGAAGCAGTGGGCTTAAATTGCAGCAAGGGAGGTTTAGGTTGGACATTAGGGAAAACTTCCTATCTCCTCCTTGTAACACTGTTTTAGATACTTGAAAACTGCTTCTTTCAGTCTCTTCCCTCAAAACTCATGATTTCTAGGTCTTTTATCATTTTTGTTGCTCTTCTTTGGACCTTCTCCATTTTTTCCACATCTTTCTTGAAATGGGGTGCCCAGAACTGGACGCAATACTCCAACTGAGGCCTAATCAGCACAGAGTGGAGCGGAAGAATGACTTCTCATGTCTTGATCACAATACTTCTATTAATGCATCCCAGAATCATGTTTGCTTTTTTTGCAACAGCATCACACTGTTGACTCATATTTAGCTTGTGGTCCACTATGACCCCTAGATCCCTTTCTGCAGTACTCCTTCCTAGACAATCATTTCCCATTCTGTGTGAGACTGACTGTTCCTTCCTAAGAAGAGTACTTTGCATTTGTCCTTATTAAACTTCATCCTATTTTCCTCAGATCACTTCTCTAGCTTTGAATTATGACCCTATCCTCCAAAGCACTTGCAACTTCTCCCAGCTTGGTATCATCTGCAAACTTAATAATCATACTCTCTATGCCAGTGGTCTCCAACCTTTTTACACCCAAGATCACTTTTTAAATGACAGACCAAGCCAAGATCTACCGCTCCACCCCTTCCTTGAAGCCCCGCCCTCTCTATTCTCCTCCTCTCCATCACTTGCTATCCCCAATCCTTATACTGCTGCTTTTTTTTTTTTCCAATTCTTCTGTAGGAAGAGGTTTTTCCAACATTTGGCCTGTCTAGACTGGACCAAATGTCAGAAAAACCCCTTCTTTTGGAAGCCCCCTTATTCCCCATGGAAAGAGGAATATAGAGGTTACCGAAAGAGCATGTTTGCTCTTCCACTAAAAAAAGGGGAAGAACAAACGCATCCCTGGATGCAGAACAGTGTGTCTGGGATATCTCCAGAATCCTGAAAAACTCCTGCAGTCTAGCCGTACCCATGCTGGGTTGAGACAGGATATGTGGGCTCTGGGGTGGGAATGAGGGATTTGGGTGTGGGAGGGGTGAGAGGTACAAGCTCTGGGAGGAAATCTGGATGCAGGAGGAGGTGGAGAAGGGGACGCTGGCTCGGGGAGGGAACTCCAGGCTGGGCAGTGTTGGGGTACTAAGCAAGCCACAGGCTTGTGGATGTAAGGGTGCAGGAATTTGGGTTGGGGTATGTGAGGGGCTCAGGGCAGGGGGTTCCAGTGTATGATAGGCTCAGATCTAGGGTCTGGGGGAAGGGAGAGTGCAGAAGAGGTTGTGGCCAGATGGGGGCTTGGCCCCAATTGGGGGTTTGTTGGCCAGGCTTCATTTTTAAATAAAATTCTATGTCAAACACAAAAAGTTTCTGCATTGTCTTAAATAGAGAAGGGCAGGGAACCTGTCTTGAGTCAGGGGTCACAGACCCACAGAAAAATCAGCTGGGAGCAGGGGACATGGTACTGAGGAAGGGTGCTAGTGGGTGCTGGGGCAGGAAACAGGGTGCCAGTGGGGGCAGGGTTCTGTGGCTGGGGGCAGGGGAGAGGAAACAGGGTGCCAGGAGGACAGGTTTCTGCAGCAGGGGGCAGAGTGCCAGCGGGGACAGGTTTCTGCAGCGGGGGGCAACAGGTTTCTTCAGCGGGGGGCAGGGTGCTTGGGGCGCAGGTTTCTGGAGGGGGGCAGGGGAACAGGTTTCTGCAGCAGGGGCCAGGGGACTGGTTTCTGCAGCAGGGGCAGGGTGCCAGGTTTCTGCGGAGGGGGGACAGGTTTCTGCAGCAGGGGGCAGGGGACAGGTTTCTGCAGCAGGGCGGCAGGGGGAACAGAGTTCTGTGGCTGGGGGCAGGGAGAGGGAACAGGGGGGCAGGAGGGCGGGGACAAGGTTCTGCAGCAGGGGACAAGGTTCGGGGGCAGGGGAGAGGGAACAGGGTTTGGGGGCAGGGTGCCAGTGGGAGGGAAGCCTCGGAGGGAAGCCTCCGTTGCGCACTCCCTCTGAGGCTGACCCCTCCCCCTGTGGAGGAAGGAAGCCCCGTCACGCGCCTCCGCGGTGGGGGGGGGGAAGGAGTCAGGTCCGGCGGAGCAGGGAAGCCTCCGTTGCGTGCCCCCTCTGGGCCTGACTCCCCGCTCCCGCAGAGAAGGGAAGTCCCAGCACGCGTCTCTGGGGACTTACCCCGTAAGTTCCCGGAACGCCAGGGAGCTAGCGCATTTCTGGAACCCCCGGAAGTGATGCGCAGCTGTAGGACTTCCGTCCACCCCGTGGGAAGCTGCCACTACCTCCATTGTTGCTCGAGGTAGGTAGTGGAGCTTCTTGGGAGTGGGGAGAAATGGAGGGCCCAGAACGCCTCGCGATCGACTGGTTGGTGACCACGGCTCTATGCCATCATCTAAATCATTGATGAAGATATTGAATAGAACCAGTCCCAAAACAGATCCCTATGGAAATCCACTTGTTATGCCCTTCCAGCATGACTGTGAATCATTAATAACTACTCTCGGAGAACGGTTATCCAGCCAGTTATGCACCCACCTTATAGTAGCCCTATCTATGTTGTATTTCCCTATAGCCACAAGAGTTGTCAGCAGAGACCTGATCTGTGACCTTTCACACTAAAAGAAAAAAAGTGCCGTTTGATTTATTATTGCCAGGGCCAGTCCCTAGAGCCAGACAGAATCTCACCCTAAACCAGTGTATTAGAGAGTCATTTTTTGTTCACACTGACACTCATGTATCCCCATTACAGATTGGGAAGTGTGAATCCTCTCAATACCTCTTCCCTACTTTTAACTTCAGAAGTTCTCACCTGAAATGCTGGACTTAAGTCTGATTATGTAACCTGATGTGCTTTATGGCCTTGGGTACTGAAGTCTATGAAATAATAAACATACTGCTATTGTGACATGCACAATATCCTACTATAACAGTCTCTTTAAAAGGAAATACTGTAGATTACACTTATTCTTGATTCTAATTGGCCAAAAGAGAATGTGGCTTGTTAAAATTCTTTATAACTCCCCAGAAATGGTAAATGGATAAACAGCATACCCATGATTTAAAGACATACACCAGCAGTATGTCCAGTTATCACATCTTCCATTGAGATGCAGTCACATCTCAAATGTTCAGGATAGTTGTGCCTAGGCCACACTTGGATGGGAGACAAATGAAGTTGCATGGCCTAGGACACAGAACAATGGACTGGGATTCAGGAATTCGGTGGCAGACCCAGGAATAAAACCCAGGGTTGCTGGGTCACCTTAGGTAAGTCATTCCTTGCTTTCTCTGCCTCATTTTCCCTATATGTAAACTGGGGATAATGACACTGACATCATTTTGTAAAGCATGATATAAGAACTAGGCACCATTATGTAGTCCTTAAAAATTCTACACCACTTTTCAAGAAGAGTTGTGTGTATTCCAGCAACTAGTCTAATTTCCTCAAGATAGCCCCAAACAGATGCTTTTTTTCAACTGCATAACGGTATTTTTCACTTCCAACAGTAAACAGTTGTGTAATATTGCCACGCTCTGCTGCATACACAGGAGATCAGAACTCACCTGAGGTTTCAGTTTTCATAGCTCTCCCTTAGGAGTGTAGCCAACACTATTACTACATAGGTAATACTTATCCAACATGAATTTATAAGATGTTGACTAAAATATTTGTGAGGAAAATAATCAGCATAACTAGCATTTGTAAAGTTCTTGAATACTGCTGTCATGGGCAGCTTTGCCTTGGCTTTTGGCTGTGTGCTTCCTTCAGCTATATTTCATGTAGATGAGAAAATACCAAATTTTCCATTTCCTATTTCTGTTGCCTGGTTGTCAATATTTGGAAAGTAAATAGTGCTTGTATTGCTTTGTCAGGGAAGATGATTTTACAAGTCTAGATCTATTCAAAGGTGAGCAGCAGGTTTTAAAAGTGCAAACAAAGCTGCAGTCTGGGAACAGTACTCAGTACCAAATGTCTGAGTCAGCTGCAGTGTTCTACTTCGGTTTTTTTTTTAATCAACTTGATCTAGTGTACTTAGTGGATCTGAGGAAAAAGTGTCTATTTGTCGGTTACACTGTGGGTAGGAATGACTCTCTCATGCATTTATCCATCACATGGCTTCTTACAATTGCATGTACTCATTTAAGTGATAGGTGTTTTAATTTTTAAGAAAAACAGAAAACAAAAGCTCTTCAAAGTGTTGCCTTTGGGCAGCACAGTTAGTGAGCTTATGAGTATGTGAAAATGTTCTCATTACAATCTCCATTACTTTCCTCAGGCTAAACATTAAATAGTGGCTCCAAATTTTAACTGCAACACTAAATCTTTAAATTGTCAAAAATGGTTGTAGTATAGTTCTAAAATGACAACCATATACAATGCATGCACCACTTCAAAAGTGCCATGCTGAAATATTTAGGTAGCCATGAGGGTCCCATAATTTGGAAGACACAATGTATGAGTATTTTTTTTATAATTGCACTGGTCATTATAGCCGATGGTCTGCACACACTTCTATTGTAAAAAGATTAACTAACTGACATTTGTCACATGCAAATTTATTCAAATTGAATGTTTTAAACAATAAAAACACAAACCATAAAATATAAAGAGAACAAAATAACTACAGGTTGTACCTCCCTAAACCTGGACTTTCTGGTTCGTCAACATCTGAACAGGGAGGTCTGGCAGCGAGGCAGGAGTGAGATGGGGGGAACTGGCAACTCAGCCAGGAGCCCCATGTTCTGGGGGCAAGCTGGCAGCAGAGTGGGTAGTTCTGGCCCCAGCAGCTGGGAAGCTCCAGCTGCGGCCAAGGAGCTCCAACCCCAGCAACAGCCAGGGAGCTCCGGCCCTGGCTGCATTCTGGCTCCAGTGGCTGGGGAGCTCAAGCCCCAGCAGCAACCATGGAGCTCTGGCTCTGGCCCCGGCCCCAACTGCGGAGCTCCAGCCCCAGCCACAGAGCCAGGCAGCTGCAGAACTCCGCCCCCCACTGTAGAGCTCCAGCTGTGGCACTCTAGCCTTAGCAGCAGTCGGGCTAGAGGCAGCTAGAGAGCCCCAGGGGGCGGCAGCAGAGCTACGCTGGAGCCCTAGCCTGTAGGCAGCGGGGCAGTATGGGCCATGAGGGGAGGGACCTCCCCTGGTCCAGCAAATCCCCTTGTTCGGGACTGCTCAGGTGCTGAGGGTGCTGGACCAGGGAGGTCCAACCTGTACCTAGAAACTCTTTTTTTCTTCATATTAACTCTCTAGTATTTTTCTGTATACATTATGTAAGACAAAAGTAGAGAGAGAGAGAGAGAGAGAGAGTGTGTTTGTGTACACGCAATCAGAAATTGCTTTGCTAGACCAAACCAGTGACCTTCTAGTCCGGTATCCCATTTCTGACAGTAGCTACCACCAACTGAAGCAAGAGGGTTTCTATCCCTTCAAAAACTTTATTTATTATAACTACCCTGGGTAAACTTGTTTTTCCTGAATTAGATTTTTTTTTAATCCTGCTAATTTTTTACTCACTATAGTAAAGTATGAGAATGAATTTAACAGTCTAATTGATTAAAGAACATACATTTTCCACACAATGAAGAGTTTTGAATTTGCAACATATCTATATATTTAAGTGGAGCTTTTATGGGGAAGAAATAGTCTCCAGGTAGTGGAAAAGAACGGCCCTACTATTTTAAGATCTTAAATACACACACAGAAATCTCACTATTGTCTGTAAAAAGATTAAACCAGACAGCATACCAGATTGTATGTTTGACATCTGAAAACAGGTATTTCTGTAAGAAAGAGATGGTACAATATAAAAATTGGTTTTGGTATGTTCAAAGAAAGTTTAAATTTAATTATTTTTCTTTAAATAATTTTTTCCTTCAGGTCATTTTTTGCTGCATTTTAATTTTGATGCATATTATACTTTTACTAGGTTTTAAAATCCATTTTTACTTAAACAAGTTTGCTATGTATGTTCTGGTGCATCAAAAACCTCTCCGTAAAAGAAACGCACAAAAAACCCCCACCTTACTAATTTTGCCCATTTCCCATTTGGCAGAGGAATTTCTTCTCCCCTCCTCTCTTCCCCCTCAAGAGCATTCATGGATTTGGCTCTCCCTTGTTTGCTTCCTTCTATGCACTTAAGTATTTTTATCTCTGGGAACAGCAGCATATTAGTCTAGTGTCCTACAATACTTACATTTTAAAAAGTAGTAAATGTACATGCTAAATATCCCAAATAGCAGGGGGACCCACAACAGTACCACATACGAGACTTTTAGAACATTATTCTATTTAGGACCAGAAAAGTTACAGAGTTGTCCAGTGTGTTGTATGTACTTGGTGCATTCATTTCTATCACAGAGTCCCATTGGAACAAGTGATATCAGGCATAATTTTAAAATACGTCAGTTTGTATTTTATTTTAAAATATCATTGTGAGACTTCTTTAAAAAAAAGAAAGAAACTTCACAAACTGTGACATATTTTAAAATGCCACTTACATAAGCTGCCTCTATACTCCAGTGGGGATTCTGTCACCAGCATAGAGCACAATGGGACATCTTTTGGGGCAACACCGTTCATCAACAATTTGGAGAGCTTTAAAAGGATTTAAAGAGAAGTTTCGCCCTTAACCTGCTATTAGTGAGATTCTATCCATGGGAACAGTTCTTGATGGGAAACATATTCCTGGAAGAGGCCTCAAGATAGAAAAAGAGTTGGATACATACAAATTGACACATAAGGCATAACTGTCACAATGATGCAGCTACCTTAGCACAGACACTACAACTCAGAAAGCAAGAACAGACAAGCCACAGAGTTTGGAGATCTTTGCTGACATTTGATAGAAATATGTACTTGAATTGTTAGATGTAAATTACATCTAGTTCAAATTAGGGATGTTAGCTATCGTGTAACTGAATTGTTGTGTAACCACATGAAATTTTAGCAGTTACATGACTATTTGATAGTCCCCAGGAATGGGGCTGGCAGCCAGTGTGTTCTTGGCCCCACCCCCAGGGATAGGGTTGCCAGGTGTCTGGTATTCAATCGGACAGTCTGGTTTTTGCGCCCTCTGTCCAGTACAAAAATTCAGAAAATACCGGACATGTGCAATGCTCGGGGGTTGGGGAATAATGGTTTTGTTTGTTCTTCTGTTTATCAACTGAATGCATGCCTAAATATAAGAAACATTAAGTTACATTAGAATACAGCAGAGAGTAGAAATTTAAGGCACTGGATTTTTTTTAAAAGTCATTTATTAGATTTTACAGGGCCTCAATCTCGTTGAATTTGAAAATTTGTGCTACTGCCTACTTTATTAATTTAAATTTAAAACTAAATTTTATAAATGCTATTTTGAAATGCCACTGTATTTAAATGCCAATGTATTTATTTTATTTTTACAAAATTGTTATAGGCAACACACAATATTGAAAGTTAAGAACTTGATACTACCAACATGTAAGCAAGTACATGACATTGCTCACATTAGCAGCTCTGTTGTCCTTCAGTGTTAAGAATGAGCACATAAGCATTTGCTATATCAGGCCCTAAAAGTGCATATTTATTAAAAAAAAAAAAAAAGATTGACAAAATCTTTTTATTTAAACTACATTAACCAGGTTAACAACTTGGTCATACACATGCCAATTTTTTTTTCAAAAGCAGGATCCTAAAGTTAAGATCCTAAACCCAAACTGAGGCATCTACAATGGTATTTTCAATATCACATGAATTACTTAAACCCTATTTATATCAAACTGTAAACTCCGATGGAAGAGTATGATTTGATCAAAACATTTTAGCTTTCTTAACCTATGAAATCCTTGAACTGTTGTTGGCAAACAGCCTGTGGTATATTTGGTTATTCTGTGTTTGTTACTTTCACAAGAAGGCTTCAGTGAAGCTCTGAAGTTATCTTTTTCAGCATAGATGAGCATTAACTGAGGAACTGCTTACTAGAAAAACATCTATGTAAAATCTGGAATTCTATTATTAAAGAAGCAAGCAAAAACAACACTTAAGCAATGTAAGACTATAAAATGGGAGAAAAGTATAAAACTAACAACATGTAGATGAATTCTCATTTTTTAAAAGCAATAATTTCCTGTGACTAAATAGTTACTTGCTTTGAATTTTGCCGCTTCTTTTGGGTCTACAAAAGCACTACATGCAATGTACAGGACCTATGCAAACATCAACTCTTCATTATTACTTGATGATATGCTGCAGAAGACAGCAGAGCTCTCTCTCCCCTCTTTACAAGTTGAGAGAAATGTTTGAATGAAGGAGAAGAAAGAGCAGAAAAAGCCCATTTTTGCTTCCTGCTCCCACTTCTATGAAAAAATGGGATAGTCACTCTCCTCCTCCCATTTAATCCTGCAACATAGTCCTCCTAGGGTGGAGAAGAGGACCCCCTATACTAGAGCTACCTCTCCAAGAGGCAATCATGAGCAACCTGCATCCCTTTGGGATTCTTATGACTTGCAAAACATTTGGTTTATTGTTGTCTACAACAGGGTTGCCAGATTTTTCTGCTTTCCCGCAACATACTTTTTTTCCCTACCGGTATTATTAAAAACTAGCCAATTAGCCCGTCATAAGACGGGATTTTCAGGTCTCTCCTCCACGTCGGTCTTCTCTCCTGAGCCTCCGGTCTCTCGCTCCTTCTCTCTCTCTCTCTCTCCCCTCCTCCTACTGCCTCCCCCCCTCTCTTTCTCTCTCAGCTCTCCTCCGCCTCCTGCCTCTCTGTGTCTCTCTCTTTCTCTTCTCCTCCCCCTTCTGCCTCTCACTCGGGGGATCGCGGCGCCCAAATGGTCACCGCCCCGCCCCCCCTTCGCCTCCCGCCGTGGCACTCGGCTGACTTCTGCGCCGCTTAGCCGGGCCGCCGCGGGGAAACCCAAATGGACGCCAGCGGCGGGTTGAGCGGCACAGAAGTCAGCCGAGTGCCACGGCGGAGGTGAAGGCGGGCGGTGACATACACGGCCAGGCCCCGCCCCCTGGCCATGTACGTCACCGCCCCGGCCCTCTTCCCCTCCCGCTGTGGCACTCAGCTGACTTCTGCGCCACTCAGCCGGGCCGCCGCAGGGGAGCAAGCGGCGCAAGCGGCCGTTTGGGCCCTGCACTCCCCATGCAGCACAGGCCACCCAGAGGGAACAGCCAGCATTTCAGCGTTACAGACTCTCAGACATTGGGCTACAATATATATACTAGCTAATTAGCCTGTCATAAGACAGGATTTTCAGGTCTCTCCTCAATATCCGTCTTCTCTCCTGAGTCTCCGGTCTCTCTCTCTCGCTCTCCTCCTCCTACTGCCTCCTCCCCAGCTCTCCTCCGCCTCCTGTCTCTTTCTCTTCTCCTCCCCTCCTGCCTCTCACTCGGGGGACCGCAGAGCCCAAACGGCCTGGAGCCACTGTCACACCGCACGTCACCGCCCCGCCCCCCCTTCGCCTCCTGCCGTGGTGCTCGGCTGACTTCTGTGCCGCTCAGCCGGGCCGCTGTGGGGGAGCACGTGGAGCAAGCGGCGGTTTGGGCTCCCACGGCGGCCCGGCTAAGCGGCACAGAAGTCAGCTGAGCGCCACGGCAGGAGGCGAAGGGGAGCACGAAGGTGACGTACACAGCCGGGCACCGCCCCTGGCCGTGTACGTCACCGCCCTGCCCCCCTTCGCCTCCCGCCGTGGTGCTCGGCTGACTTCTGCACTGCTCAGCCGGGCTGCCGCGGGGGAGCATGCTGCATGGGGAGCACGGGGCCCAAACGGCCGCTTGCGCCGCTTGCTCCCCTGCGGCGGCCCGGCTGAGCGGTGCAGAAGTCAGCTGAGCGCCACAGTGGGAGGCGAAGGACGTGACTCAGGCAGCAGCGCCGCCCAGAGGGAACAGCCAGCATTTCAGTCAACAGTGCCGCCCAGAGGGAACAGCCAGCATTTCAGTCAACAGCGCCGCCCAGAGGGAACAGCCAGCATTTCAGCGTTACAGACTCTCAGACATTGGGCTACTATATATATATGATATATGATGGTATGTGAAGTGAGATATGTGCTGGCTGCACATAACATTGACTGAGAGCCATGTGTTCCCTCTGCATCCAATCAAGATGCTTCTATGGTTCAATTGGCACACCCCGCAAATTCTAGGTATGCAAGCACAGTTAGCAAAACTACCCTATTCCAAGAGACCATCTTGGTTGACAATCTTAAATTATAAATTTATGGAGATTGCCTATCTCCTAGAACTGGAAGGGACCTTGAAAGGTCATTAAGTCCAGTCCCCTGCCTTCACAGCAGGACCAAGTACCATCCCTGACAAATTTTTACCCCAAATCCCTAAATGGCCTCCGCAAGGATTGAACTCACAACCCTGGGTTTAGCAGGCCAATGCTCAAACCACTGAGCTATCCCTCCCCCCATCTTGCGGCCCACTGAGATAGAAGGCCATTCATGCGGCCTACGCACTAGTGTAGGTTGCCCATTGCTGCCATAAGGCATAGGAGGATAGGAAGAGGAACCTTTGGAACAGCAAGAGAAGCAAAGATGCACATGAGGCAAAGGGCAAAGAGGTGAAGAACTATTGGGTGGATAGGTAGCTAGAGTTGATATGGGCCTGAGGCTGTAGAGACAATGGGTGTGCTGAGTCACAAAATTGATATGGAGTGTCAAAGTCCTATTTCTCATAAATTGGCAACATTCATTTTCACATATGTATTGGGAATGAGCAGAGTTAAAAAAATTACCAGATAACAGAAAAACATCCCAATATTTAAAATAAAAAAAATTACACGCATTTTGTTTTTCAAGGGAAAGGTCAAATATTAGATCATAATTATGTGTCAGTGCATTTATTTTTTTAAATGCAATTTAGAATTATTTAGACTGTTTTATATTGTTGGAAGTGTAGAAGACTTGCTTAAAATCAAACTGGAGTATCTCTGTAAGAAAGGCCATAGAACAGGGAGGTGCAATGTAGGTACAATGGGTACAGTGACAATCAACCAATTTATATGTCGTATTCTAAGTCAATATTGACACCAGTTTTGGTGTCCAGTAATGGAGAAATGTTTGTTTTATTCTGTGGGCAAAGTGTATGGATGTGTGTAATATAAAGAAGTAATATAATTATCTACTAACAGAATGCAATATCAGTATTATAAAGACTTTGAAAGGACCATAGGTATCATTGTGTAGGTACAGTAGGCTTGAATCACAAGAGCCAGACGTTTTTATTTACTAGAATATCTTTTCCCACTATGGATTTGGGCACTTACAGTTAGCTTGGATAAATATATAGCAGAGAGGACAGCAACAATTTAAAATATCCATTCTTCAGAGCTGCCGAACATGCTTTTTCCATGTTTTACAAAAAGAAAAATAAAACTTGAAAAAGCATTCCAATGACAGTTTCCCATGTCTTAAGTGTAAGAAAGTATCAATTTATCTGAGATCAAATAAGTGTATTCAGAGAAAATAAACACTGGGGGTAGGTTCTGGACTAACAAGTCAATGGAGAGACCATGATGGTTTAAATAATGTTGATGGCCTTCAATCCATCTAATCATCTTCATATTTTTCTAAGATATTTTGACATCTCTTCTCTTGTAGTCTGTCCTCTAAACTTAAGACAGTGGATGAATTGGTCCTCCTGTATTATCTTTAGATACTGGCTTAAGTAGTGAATTGGTTGGTTAAAATGTTTTCAGTGGTAGCTGCCAGAGAGGCTGGTGGTTTGTAGCTTAGTATCTAGTGAACACTCATAGGAAAGTGGGGTGCCGTTGCAGCTGAACCTTGGTCTTAAAGAAGACAGTGTAAGGCGCTCAAAAAATCAAGTCATGCAGCTTGGAGAGCCTCCTAGCCAATGTAATTGTCACCAGGAAGGCCATCTTCCAAGATGGGTGCAGAAGGGAGCACATGGACATGAGTTCAAAGAGAGGTCCAGTAAGTCTGGGGAGGACTAGAATAAGGTCCCACCGGGTAATAGGAGGCAGTAAATATAGGAAGAGCCACTTAAGACCCCTCAGGAACCTGACAGTCATGTCATGAGAAAACATAGATTGGCCTTGTATTGATGGATGGAAAGCAAAAATTGCTGCCAGGTACACTCTGATGGGAAGTGAGCACCAGGCCCCCCCTCCTTCAAATGGAGAAGATAATCATGGATGGTCTGAATAGTAGCCTCCACCGAGCAGAGACCTCTATGTTCAACCCACACCAAGCACCTAGTCCACTTGGCCACATACTTTTACTTGGTTGAGGGCTTGAAGCTTCCCAAGAGAACCTGCTGAACTGCTGCAGAGCACGACTGTTCCTCCCGCATTCAGCCATGGGGCAACCACGCCATGAGGTGGAGCAATGACAGGTCTGAGTGGAGTAGGTGAATGTGGTCTGGAGAAAGCAGGTCTGGAGGGAGAGGCAAGGGCCATGGAGGAAGCACCATGAGGCTCATTAGAGTGACAAACCAGTGCTGGCGGGGCCACGCCTGCGCAATGAGAATGACTTTGGCTCTGTTCTGCTTGACCTTCATCAGGATCTTGGCAATTAAGGGAATTTGGGAGGAGGAATCGGGAATGAGAAAACACATAAATAGGGTGCGTGGCCATGGGACGAGGAAGGCATCTGACAGGGACCCTGCACTCGTGCATTGTCTAGAGCAGAAGCTGCAGCACTTCATGTTCTGCATGATGGCTATTGCACCTGAGTGGAAAGACCTGACAAGAGCAACCAAGACGCCTTCTATATGGATATAGTCGATGCCATTGTACAAGCTACAGCATCTGCTACGTCTGAAGTAGCCTGGAGCAGTGCCCTAGCTACCAGGGCACCTTTCTCTGCCAGAGCCAAAAATGCCTTCTTCAAGTCCTCTGGGATAGAAAGCGTGAACTTTATCATAGCCTGTCACATTATCATCATAGTGGACTATGAGGGCCTGATGATTTTCTATCTGAACCTGAAGGCTGAATAAAGTCTATGTCCAAATAAGACGAGTTTTTTTGGAGTCTTTATTTTTCAGTTGCCCTCGGCTGACCTTGCTGTTCATAGTGGTTGATGGCCTCCACCATCAGGGAATTTGGAGCAGGGTAGGAGTAAAGGTACTCTGCCATTTGGCAGAAACAAATTACTTGTGTTCTGCCTTCTTGGAGATGGGGTGTGTGTGGTGGGGGGAGGGGGGAGAGGGTGGAATAGAAGAGGACGGTATACCAGAGCGCACTGGCTGTTTTGGCCACCCGTTCATGCAGGGGTAAGGCCACCCTGGCTAGCTCTGCCTGTCCCCAACACCCCAAAGGTATCTTCAGCTCCTCCACCCGGAGATTCAGATTTGTGGCCACCCTCTTAAGGAACTCCTGGTGATCCTGTGCAGCATCTGGGGAATTATTGAAGCTGCGATGGCTTCATTGGGCAAGGAGGATGAGGAAGCCTGCACTGGGGGAACTCTTCAGGACTCAGAAAGGCAGTAGTAGTCTGAGCCTCTAAATTCTGTTCCATGTGTGGAGTGGCAGCCCTCAAGGTGTCCACTGCCAGAGGGCAGTCAGCGGAGGCAGCTGATGGTGCCATCGATGTGCCAGCTACCAAACACAGTACCTCAGGTGGCCCAGGGAACCCCCATGGGTCCCATGGATACCATTGGAATGGCCAGGCCTGCGGCCCCTGAGCTGTCTAAGAACACGTCTGTGGTACTGAAGGCGTTAGGAGGGGTGCCTGAGCCAGAGGCACCAAGGCCTGATCTGTGACCAGGCTAAAGGAACATGCAGTGCTGGGAGACCAGGAACAAAGCGTAACGTTGGTGCAGCAGTGTGCACTGGCTAAGGATGCCGATGCCCAGGACATGGAGGAGCAGCAAGAACAGTTCCCTGGATAAGGTCAACTCAATGACTAGCCAACTCGTAGTGAGAGAGAGTGTGGCTGCAGGAGCAGTACCAATCTCCCGAAGAGCAGTGCCACGAACCCTTGTGCTCCTAACAGACATGTGGCGGGGAAGCTGGTACTAGGGAGTGGTGCTGGGGTGACAGCGATTTATCCCTCAAATGGCTATGGTGAGTACCGGTCCTGGAGTATACCATCTATCCCAGTGAATGGGGACATGCTTCTGGAGATCTGCACCTAAGTCCCACATAGCCTTTCTTCAAATCCTCTATAGCCCTTCAGCGTCAATGGCACCTGGAGCTGTTCGATGCCACTCCAGGAGGAAGCAGTGCAGTGTGAAGAGGAGCATCACTCCAAAGAGACCTTAGAGGTCATCTAGCTGCAGCAGAAGCATCAGCTATGATCAGCATCTTGGCCTTCTTCCTTTTGGGCCCTGGAGATCTGCCCCTGCCTAGGATAGGTTTACGTGGTGCTGGGGAATGGTGCTGGGTGTCCAATGGTAACAGCGGAGTGCTGCATACCAATGCACTTGTTCTTCATGCAGAGCCCGTCTGGTCACACACTAGAGCTATAGTGAATTCCATTTAGAGAGCTTTGAGACAAACGTCCCCCTACTTTTTGGTGTGAAGCTTAAACGATTTGCAAATGTGGCACTTATCAATAATGTGTTTTTCTCCTAAGTATCAGAAACAGTTGTAGTGGAGGTTGCTAGCTGGCATGGGCCAACGGCAACTGTGACACAACTTGAAGCCCGGGGACCAGGGCATGGCCCAGCCCAAGGCTAAGTCCCAATGGGACCTAACACTATCTGATAACAGTAAATTAACTAAAAACAGGGAAAACAGAGTCCAACGAACTGGAAAAAGGGAGCGACAGCTGACGCTGAGGTGAGCAAGTTCCAAGCACCATCACTGGTGGCAAGAAGGAACTGACAGTGGAGGGGGACTGGATGCGCCCTATATAGCACAGCATGTTCGTGCCACTCCAGGGGGCACTTGAAAAGTTTTCCCTATGGTTACTGCTGGTAGCAGGGCCAGGCAATGGTTAGAGAGAGGCTGGGTGGTGCTCCCTTTCCCAGGGTGTGGTGGCCCCGCGGTTTTGGGACCACTGATCTAGACAGAGGAATTGTAGCCAAGTCATCCAGAATTCCACACTACAAAACATCCCAGCCTCTCTACATCTTGAAGTCTGTAAAAACCAGAATCTAGCCCTACAATTATCACAAGAGTCTTCTCCATGCTATAAAAATCCATAAAAGATAATGCAAGCATCCAACTTTTTGGTGCAGCAGCTCACTGCAAAAAAAAAAACAACAAAAAACACCACACTTATTTTCAGGGCTCGACAAATTATGGAAAACCCTACTCGCCAGACAAAAAAGGGACTCGCCACCCTCCCCCCCCAAAAAAGTGTTTTTTTTCAATGGCATAAATTCCTAATAAAAATAAGAACAGTAATTACTAATACGTTCTTAATAAATATCACCCAAGTTATTAATAAATATCTTATAAACTTCTACTTTTTCCTCTGCTGCCATGTCTCCTCCCCTTGCTCCATCAGCTCCTGGTGCCTGCTGCCCCCAACCCCTCACCCTCCTCTGCTGTCCTGACTCCTGCCCTTCTCGCTGCCCTCAACCTTCCTGAGACCTGCCCCCTCCACCAGCCCTTCTCTCCCCTGTGCCCACTCCTCCAGCAGCCCCACTCTGATCAAGGTGAGCTACCCTCCTCATCCCCTCCTAACACCTCCTCTACACACCTGCCCTGCCTCTCTCCTCTGAGGCTGGTCCTCCCTGCAGGTGTCTGCCCTTCTGCTTCACCCCAGAATCTCCTGGCACCTGCACCCTCCTGGTTCCTCCCCTTCCCTCACTGCCCCTGCCCCTTTGCCCTCTTTTCCTGATACCCACCCCTCAGCACCCTCTGCCCCCATTCCCCTCATGCCCCTGTGCCCTCACACATGCCTTGCTCCATCCCCACCTTCCTCATGCCCACCCCTTCTTTCAAGCCTTCTCCCAGCACCTTCCCCTCCTCCCTCTAGCCCCCAGTGCCCTTACCCTCTCCCCTCCCAGCATCACCCTGTTCCCCACTCCCACTGACACCTCCCCTCCTGCCCTTTTCCTCATTGTCTGCACTTGGCCCCCTGGGATTTGTCTCTCCTGCCCCCCTGTCCCTTGGTGCCTTCCCCTTTCTTCTTCTTCTTCTCCTGACCTCCTCCCCTCCCCTCCCGTCAGCACAAGCCCCTTCCCCATATTTTTCCCCTCGCCTCCCTTCCTCCCACAGCCCAGCCCAGCCGCTTCCCTCCCCAGGCCAAGCAAAACATTTCCCCTTTTTGTTGTCTTTTACACGTTTGCATTTTGCAAATGGGTTTTTTTGTTTGTTTTCATTTTTGTCCCAGCATTTTAGCCCTATAAATAGCAAATAGCATTTTCATTCATTTTTTCCATAAAGGCAAAGGCGCTCAAGTGAACTCCCCTTTCACTGCTGCTGGGTCACAGCAGCCTTTTCCTGCCCTGTCCAGCCCCTCCCTATGGGCAAGCACCCCTCACTCCCAACCCACAGGGGAAACAGGGTACAGGGACAGCACAGAGCCAGAGGGGGTGCAGGGAACAGTGGGGGGGACGGGACAGGGGTGGCGCGGGGAACAGGAGGTACAGAGGCAGAGGGACGCAGGGATCGGGGGAGCAGTGTGCGGGGTGCGGTGGAGGCACGGGAATGGGACGAGGGAACGGGAGGGGCAGAGGGATCGGGTCTAGGGACAGTGCAGGGAACGGGCAGCACAGAGCTGGGGGGGAGCAGGGATCGGGGGAGCAGGGTGTGGGGTGCAAGGGCGGCGCAGAGCCAGAGGGAGAGCAGGGGATCCGGGGTGCAGGGGTGGCGTGGGGAATGGGCAGCGGGAGCCAGATGGGGTGCGGGGCGGGCACAGCGAGCCGGGCGGTCAGCAGGGAGGGTCTCTCGCTGGCGAGGGGCTGGGGCCGTGGCAGGACTGGAGCCGGTGGGGCGAGGCCTGGCTCCACCGCGTGCTGCAGCCAGCTGCAGGGGACACACGGCCAGAGCCGAGCTGTCACGGCCCTTTAGAATCGGCGGGGCCACGTCCTGCCAGCGTCCTGGCGTCTGCCGGCGCCCCGCCTCCTCGCGCTGCAGCTGCACGCGGGCAGCCCGGCGCTGAGTATCACCGCAGTTCCCCCTCCCCGGCAGCGCTCTGCTCCTCCGCCGGCTGGCGGATTGGATGGGGCCGCGCCGGCCATAGTGCGGGCTTCGGCCAGCCCGTTACAACGGCCCACCAGGCCAGTCCGGCCCTGCACTCGCCAGCTGGCAAAATCTACTCGTCACGGGTGAGCGGGCGAGTGAATTTGTCGAGCCCTGCTTATTTTAATCAAATTGGATTTTGTGTAGAACAGCACACATTCAAATTTGATTCATTTCACAGAAGTGGTTAAGGCAGCAACTGAACATAGCAATGACTACATATCTGAATTTATATAAAGAGTTGAGTGTCTATTAAAAATGGAAGACCAGGTTCTCAGTTGCTTCCAAGGAATGCCTGGTGGGGAAATGAGGCTTGTAAAAAGTTTGCCAGTATTGCTCCCCTCAAATAGCTTTAGTGCTGTGGCAGTAAGCTGATCAAGAATAAAGATTCTGCTCCTGGCGTGTAGGGGCCATTTTGGGTTCCAAGAATTGCTGCCAGGGATTCTTATGGCACAGGGATCCTTTGACCAATGCTCTCTTTTCCCCAGCCACGCCTCAAGTGCTGGGGAAGGGCCCTATACCATCTGAGAAGTCCCATACACAGAAGTAATCTTTAAAACTGGTTCAGTGATCGTTAGGGCAACTTGCATCACCAGATGAACACAAAGCTGTCACAGAGCAGTTAAGGATTTGGCTCTAACAAGTAAAGAACTAAGAAGCAATAAGAGAGCAACGAGCAAAAACTATTATGCCAGACTTTCAAAACCAGTAGCTGTTTTTGCTAAAAAGTATACTTCTAAACAGTTCTTTAACTATGTAAAATTAAGTTTTACTCAAAAGGTGATATATTTCAAAAGTGTTTGATCACTTTTAGTTAGAGTATTAGGATACTGATTGCTTGTTATGTTAAATTGAACAAAAACAGTATTTGCCATCCGGCTCTTTTATAGTAAGACACACTGTCGTGTTTTTCAGCTGTATCACCTGGAAAGAATTAGGAGAAAACTAAACAGATGTGCAAGTTGGCCAAAAAATTAAAAGATAAGCTGATAGGAAATACCAGTGGCCAGAGTTTTGGGGGGAGGGAAGGTAGCAACTTCCATTGACATGTTGATTACTTAAATCAACTGAATTTTTTGTCTACGCTTTAATTACGTTTGAGAACACTCTCTGTTTACTAAGTAACTTCTACCATGAAATTAATACAAATTAGACGCCTCAAGACCCGAAGTTTCTTATATCAAGTTTAATCATTAAGCTAACAATTACTATCCTGAAATTATTACTATGTTGAACTTGCTTTTCCTAAATAATGTGGTACGATTGGTTAACTGCACTCTGATTGCCATATGCACACATAAAGTAAGGCCACCAGGATTTCTGATGTTTCTCATCCCAGTATCTTCAATACTTCTGTCCTCCACTTCTCCCTTTTCAGTAAATAAGGCCTGCTGCCCCCTACCTCAGCTAAGAGTATTTTTGTATCTACAGTTACAGGTGAAGATTGGTGTGTGAACTATGCAGTCATGTTCTTCTGTGGGCATATCATTGAAATTCTGAAGACTACAGTCTCAGGAATTGCTGTAAGATCTAGTCCAAATATCCTATTTGTGATAAGGTCCAGTACCAGCTATTTCAGAGGAAAGGTGCCTCATTGTGAAATAACCTACCCAATAGGATACATTTCTTACTAATCCGATGCATTAGTGTTTGACTTTTAACCTGAAGCATGAGGGGCTATATCCCAGGTATTTTACCTACCATAGGTAACTTTGGATAGTGCGATTATACATAGAAATGGTGCTGGCTTCAGTGATACAGTTGACATTCAATAAAGGAATAATTTTTTTTTACCGGGTTAGAATTTACTGTCTTTCACTGTTTCCTTGTTCTTGTATTACGTCGCTGCCCATAAATCTAGCTGTGGCTGCCCATAAACCTAGCTTTGTTAGGTTCCTCTAAACTAAAGTTCCTCACAGCTTTTTTGGATTTCACGTGATGATAGTAACTTCATGTAATTTATCAAATGTGCCCCCTCATTGTTCGCTTTTCCAGTGGAGAGAATTTAATAGCCAAAGTAGAGAGATCTGCATAATTAATGTATGGTTGCAATTGCAGATTATGCAAATCTCTGCTCTGATTGGCTAATGGCCCTTTGTGTACAGGTGTTTGCATACTGTATTGATGAAAAATAAGCAAACTGCAATTACAAATGAAAATCAATGTACTGTTATAGATGTGTAATCATACAGTACACCAGTGATCTAATTGGACAAGATAATGCAATTTCCATATAATAGATAAGATAACATATCAGTAATTCAATGCCTCATTGCCACATACCTCATTGCCACATTGCTGCCATCAATAACTATTGGCCTCAGGTTATCTCCATCTTCAGTCACATCCTCCTGAAGTGGAGACTCAGACCTCTGAGACTCTATGGAAGAGGCTTCACGCATTACATTAGTGTTAACATTATTTACAGTCTGGTCAGTTTCAGTTTTATTTCCAAGTTTGACGAGTTCTCCCAAAATATCATTGATTAAAGCATCAGTGCCAAGCTTATTTAGCACAAGTTGAACCTGTTCTTCAGAGTAACCTAGCTTAAGTGCAAACTCCAGTTTGGTTTGATATTCCTTTACCACATCAGGGGGCTTCTTTGCTTCCTTAGATATGATCTGAGCCTCCTCTATCTTAAGGTCGTGTAAAATTTCATTACGTTTTAGAACATGAGGGTCTAAGCAGGGAGACCTGCACAGTTGTCGGTGAGTCTTCGGTAGTAAATGTGATTCTGCTGTAATGTTATTCAGTCTTTCTGACTCATTATCAGAATTTGTGCTCTCTTCTGAATCACAACTGGAGCTTTCAGTCTCCTCAGATACCTCCTTATTTGCATCTTCCTTCCTAGAGTTGACTTTATCCATTGTTGGTTTCTCCACCATTGACCAAGGTCCAACTGCATTTATTTGTGTGTCAGCACGCTGCACATAAAGATGGCTTAGGTCATGCCCCAGGTGATCCTTCAAGCCCATGAAGCTGCTGCATGTACTCGACTCCACTTTGCTGTTTTTCCTGTATTCCTGAATATAAAGTGTCCTGTATTCCTACAGAAGAAATAAAAGTGTTGTAACTAGTTAGCACTTTTATTGTGTTTTCTTGATTTTTCATTTGGGGCGCTGGCTTCATTGCTAACTTAAAAATACCTTCACATTCAAGGAAATTCCCTTTTCACTTAAAGTTGGGCTACATTTGTAAACAATCTGGATTGAAACTTGCTGCATGTAAACACACTTCTTCAAACAGAGAACTTTCTAATAAAATCAATCCTGTTTGATTAACAATACTCTGTTCAGTTTTCATAAAACATTTATATTTCTAAACTAATGAATACATTAAAAAATAGATTTTCTATAAACTGGTTTTCCTTAAAAGCTGTTTGAAAATAAAAGAACTGTCAGGAAACTAGCCACTAAAAATGTTAACTTGGACAGGAGTCTTTTGCTCAGTTTTAAGTAACAGTGATATTCTGCCACTGGATATGTCTACAATGTAGAGTAACAGTGATATTCTGCCACTGGATATGTCTACAATGTAGAGCAAACAAACCCCCAAAACATGGCAGTCAGTCTCAGACTCTGGGTCAGCTGACTTACATAGGCCCTATGGGACTAAAAATAGTAGTGTAAATATTCCTGCTCAGGTTGGAGCCCAGTGTCTGAAACCATGCAAGGGGAATGGATCTCAGAGCTCATGATCCAGTCTATGCAAGAGTATCTATACTATTTTTATTCCCATACTGTGGGCCCAAGGCAGATGACTTGAGGTCTGAGATGGGCTGCTGTGTGTTTATTTTCCAGTGTGGACACACCCTCAAATATAATATTACTAAATAGTGTAATAAATAAGAAATGCAGCTATAAACCATATTATCACAATCATATAAAGGTAGGATTGGAAGGAACCTAAGAAAGTCATCTAGTCTAGCCTCCTTCACGAAGGCAGAGCCAAGAACATCTACACCATCCTCTGGTATTTGTCTGACCTCTTCTTAAAAGTCCCCAATGACAGGGATTCCACCACCTCCATTGGAAGCCTATACTAGAATTTAACTACCCTTATAATTAGAAAGCTTTCCTTAATATCTAACAAATCTCATTTGCTTCAGTTCAAGCCCATTATTTCTTGCCCTACCTTCAGTGGACATGGAGAACAATTGACCACCATTGTCTTTATGACATCTTTCAATATCTTTGATCACTTATCAAGATCCTTTCTCAGTCTTCTTTTCTCAACATTAAACATAACCAATTTTTTTAACCTCTCCTCATACGTTGTTTTTCAATTTTTTTGTAAATAATTTTAGTTGTTTTCCTTTGCACTCACTGCAGTGTGCCCACATCTTTCTTCAGTGTGATGCCTAGAACTGGACACAATACTCTAGCTGAGACCTCACCGTGCCGAGGAAAGTGGGATAATAATTTCAACGTTTTATGTACAGCACTCCTGTTAATACACACCAGAATGACATTTCCTTTTTTTTTTTTTTTTTTTGCAACTGCTTCTCATTGTTGGCTTTCATTCAATTTGTGATCCACTGTAATTCCCAAATCCTCTTCTGAAGTATTATAGTATTGAGTTATTCCCCATTTTATAGTTGTGCATTTGATTTTTCCTTAAGTGTAGTACTTTGCATTTGTTTCTACTTGAATTTTAGCATGCTGCTTTCAGACAAATTGGAGAATTTGTCAAGGTCATTTTGAATTTTAATTCCAATTCCAACGTGCTAGCAACACCTTCCATCTTGGTGTTATATAGCTTGTAGATAATTATTCCTTCCACTCCAACATCAAAACATTAATGAGAATACTGAATTGTATCAGAGCCAGGAAAGACTCCCATGAAATCCCGCTAGATACTCTCCCACCTCCCCTCCATTTGACAGCAAACAATTGCTCTGATTACTGTCTTACATCCAGTATTGTAGCCACCCTATTGTCATTTTATCTAGACCACATTTTCCCAATTTGCTTATAAATCTGTTATGTGGAAATGTGTTAAAGTCTTACTAAAAATCAAGATTTATAAAGTCTATAGCTTCCTTTCTATGCACTTGGCCAGTAATCCCATCAAAACAAGGAAATTGGGTTGGTTTGGCATGATTTGTCCTTGACGAATCCATGTTGGTTATCACATATAAACTAAATATTCTCTAGGTGCTTATAAATTAATTGTTTAATAATTTCTAACTTTACAGATATCAAAGTTAAGCTAACTGGTCTATAGGTCCTTGGCTCCTTTTCCCCCCCCAGTATATTTCACTAATTAGGCAAATATGCTTAAGAAGCTTGTCACGGGACATTCCATATGTGTTATGAAAATATGCTTATGAATATAAATGGCATAAATGGAATATGCTTTATGCAAAATACCTCATGTAAGGTATCACTGGAACGTTATAATCTACCGAATAGGACTTTCCATTTGTATGCCTGCATCATTTCTGTATTTTAAGTTAGAAATAGGAAGTATAAACCAGTGTTGCTAATCTAGTCATACTAAGTGAGGGCCATTACTAGTACTCAAGGAACTTAATGACT
The DNA here is from genome assembly GCA_019425775.1 of Rafetus swinhoei. NCBI lineage: Eukaryota > Metazoa > Chordata > Testudines > Trionychidae > Rafetus > Rafetus swinhoei. The sequence goes on along the minus strand of CM033437.1, from coordinate 42,974,871 downwards.
TAATCAAGGAACTTAATGCCAATATATCTTCTTTGAGATGAGACGACCACATCTGTACGCAGTATTCAAGATGTGGGCGTACCATGGTGACCCCTAGTTCTTACATAGAGGCAATAAGATATTCACTGTCTTGTTCTCCATCTCTTTTTTAATAATTCCTAATATTTTATTTGCTTTTTTGACTGCCACTGCACATTGAGTGGATATTTTCAGACAACTATCCACAATGACTCCAAGATCTTTCTCTCGAGTAGTTGTAGCTAAATTAGTCCCGATCATATTGCATGTATAGTTGGGATTATTTTTTTCAATGTGCATTACTTTACATTTATCAACATTACATTTCATTTGCCATTTTGTTGCCCAATCACTTAGCTTGGTGAAATCTTTTTGAAGCTCTTCAGTCAGAGTAACTCTAAGGGTGAGATATTATAAGTAATCAGTTTCTTAATGTATTAAGTTTAGCATTCTGTTTAATAACCTACATTGTTCTATCTGCTATCTCTTATGATTGCTTAAATACTACGTTTCATACTTAATAAAATCTCTTATTTATAAATAAACCCAGTGTAAGAAATTGTTATGGGGGTGGGATGGGGTGGGAGAGGAGTCTGTGCATCTCTCTTTACCCTGAGAAAGAAGCCAAACATGAGCTTAGCTTGTATAAAACTTTATACAGAGTAAAATGAATTTATTTAGGGTTCAGGTCCCATTGAGGCTATGCACTTAGATGCGGAGGCAAGTTCTTTTGGCTGAGCATTCCAAGAGCCGATATGGACTCCGTATCATTATTATACTGCAAAGGGCTGTGATCCTACCTCTGTCAGTGAGGGAGGAGGCCACAGAGCTTGGCTCAGCAGGACAGAGTTGAAGAGTGCCCAGGAGTAAAGGAAGGTGGGCTCAGTGGTATTTCAGCCCATCAAGTGATGGTCACGAAGGGGTGTCTCAGTCACAAAGCCATTTTATGAAAATGGGTTAATTTTAGAGAAATGGGTCCTGTGAAACAAGAGTATTTGTTCAGACAGGAAATCATCCCTACACATTTCTAAATTCCTTTCTAAAGTCCAAGCCAAATCAAGAAACACTTTGAATATTCTCAAAGTAGTTTTGTTTTAGTCAGAAGTTCAAGACTTGTAGTAACTATGGGCTGAGTCAACGTTTACTGAAGTAAATGAAAGCAATCCAGTAAAACACTTGAATATTAATTTCAACAACCGTACTAGTCACTTGCTTAAGCTTAGGCATGTGCATAAGTACATCACTGAATCAGCGCCTAAATGTAGAGATGGGAAAGTATATGGTATAAAGCAAGTTATAATTTTCTGTGCCTCATAAACGCTCCACCCACCCAAGTTTACTGGAGAAGTTCACATTGTTGTAATTTAATATATTTTTTCAAATAGCTATTTCCTCCAAAAAGTTACCTACATAATTTGTTGAAAAAGAACTTATTACTTCCTTTACTGGTTCTCTTCAATGAGAATTCCGGCATGAAGCAGAACTGTTTCTATTATTAAAAAGTAAAATACCTATTTCTTTCTCATTGTTAAAAGTGGGCTACATTGCTCATGTTACAGGACTAACACTAAAATAACAACAGGTATTTGATAAAGGTGAAACAGAAAATTAACAACAGCTCTTCTAGTTCATGTAGGGCAAAAATTAAGCAAAATACATATACAAACGGCAGTGCTTGAATGTCAAGTATAGTGTAGCCACAAGCCAGATTATTGAAGTCACACAGAGATAAATCATTGTATTAAAAGTAACTCCATTTTCTCCACTCTATTAATTATTCATAGTTAAAATTTACCCAAGATACAAAATTTCTTCCATGTGAATAAATAATCCCCATCCCCATAAACAAATAGTATATACTGTATTTAAAAGTAACGAGACACTTGTATAGTTTTATTTCCATTTAATGGAAAAAATAAAGTATGCAGAATAGATAGATAGATAGATAGATAGATAGATAGATAGATAGATAGATAGATAGATAGATAGATAGATAGATAGATAGATAGATAGATAGATAGATAGATAGGAGAACTCATGAAGACTTCTCTCAAGACAAATGTGAGCTAAGTGAAAATGCCATTAATGATTTAATACAAGATTGTAAATGCACTGTTAGGATATCTCCACAGCAGTATTTAGTAAATAGCTGTATTTACTTTAAAAAAAAAAAAAAAAAAAGTCCTACTTGATAACTTACCATTTTTGGTTTGAAGCCAAAGAAAATGTTTCAAAACAGTTTAATCTAGTTTATACTGGCAAAGGTTAAAAGAGTACATTTTTCAGTAGAGACCTGATTTAGTTAAAAGGCAAAGCAACTGTGATACCGTCTCTTGCAATTATGAGTCAATGTTCATTTTCTTTATAAGGATCTTTATGAGTTCAAGCAATACTGCAGATTAAATACAAAGGGAATTTAGGAAATGAACCTTTACACTTGGTGATTTATTAACTACTGTAATACACTGGATAGCCTAGTGCCAGTAACAAATCACAACAGTATCTCAATAAAAGGATACAGTTAAAAACTGGCACTGTGGCCTTCACAGAACTGCCACCAAAAAGTATCTTAAACAAGAAAAACCTATTGGAAGCTAGGCTGCCTAGCAACCAGCCTTTAGTTGCTAGGAAGCACTCCTTTAACATGCCATCATGAATGCTAGCACAGTGAAAGAATAATTTGGTATGAACAAAAGCCTATGAAAAAGACTGGGACTTAAGTGCGTCTGGTTTACCCTCTGAGAACAATGCAGCTGCCAAACCAATCTGGACGCTCCGACATCATTGTTCCATAAACCCCACAATCTGCTCTGACTGGAGGAAGTATATTTAATGGGCAACATTTTTAAGCTGGACTGAAAAGTTGGGTCAGCTCATGTATTGCCCTAATAGAATACACCAAGATAATGGGTCACTGCCCAAATTCATGTACTGCGAAATGCCATTTTAGCAGTGAACTAAAAGAAGTACTTTTCTTTTGGACAGTATCTTGAGATGCATTTAAATCGGTTAAAATTCACGTACAGTTATTTCTGGCTGTCATATTCTAATTGTTTCTCATTAAAATTTTATAATAACTATAAACATAATATTCTTTCACAATGACATCTCAGAGAACCTCAGTTATTGCTTTGTGTGAGTAACCTCTTCTGCAAAGATTATTTAGAGAGATATTATAGCAGTTGAAGCTTTTAAAGCCAACACAAATAGAATTTAATTGACTAGGCATACTATTGATATTTTAACTATTGGTTTAATTTAAAAAGTCCATTACAATCACAAAGAATAAGGATTTTGAAATACTACCTTTAAGTTTTGTATAAGCAGCATACTACTCCTACTGTCAGGCCTGTATACAAGTTCTATGCATCTTTAGACAAATTCTACAGCATCTGTAATAGACAGCAAATAAATTGCTGCAATACCTCCTTAGACTGTACTGGAAGCTCCCAGTACAAAGTCCTATGCAGTATTGATTAGAACTATGAAAATTAAAGATCACAATTAAATACTACTCGAATTTATTATTTTACTTTGAGCTAGAGAGTAAAGAGAGGAATGCCAGTAACTCTGCCTGTGCACACTAACTTACATTATTTTTGATTATTTCAGTAAAATGTTAACACACCTGTTGACAACATAATGAAGCCCACAAGAACTGAAGAGAATGAATTTGTTCAAACAGTAACAAAAATGTAAAAGCTCTCTGCGTGTCCTTTATTTACAATAAAACTCTTATACTGAGAACATGGTTTCTAAAATAACTTTATAGATACCACATAATCTAGATGGGAATATCCGCCATGCACTATTTTGAGTGCCTTATACATGTGTGCATATATAATAAATAACAATAAAAAGTGTATGAACACAAATGAATGGCCAAAGAAATATACCTATTAACTAAATTATATACTTAATTTTATATACTTTCAATATAGCTGCTAATAGTTTTTTAATTTATAAAAATTTTAAATATAAAATAGATAATCTCCAGTAGCTATTGTGTGGTAAATGATCCAATCATTACACTGAATAAAAAAGGATTCTAAATTTATGAATTGTATGTACTTTATACCATAAAGACAGCAAACCATACCCCTCCACCCCAAAGCTATAAAACCAAATGCAGCTTCATATTTTAGACAGGCTCCATTACTACAGGATTACTATAATCACCAAACACACATTTATCAAACACTTGTTAAGTCAGAGATTTATATTTAACGCTATGGAGGAATACAATGCCATTGTTACAGAATTGCATACTTTTTCCATCTACTGTTCTTCAAATTCAGTAGCACAACTATTTTCTACTAACTACTAACATTAATTTATTTTGAGCTAGACATTTGTATTGTTCAAGAGGTCAGGTGCAAATAGATCATCTAAACTTTTAATATTATGAAAGTTGTCCAATTTCAGCTGAAATTCGTAAGAGTAGTTTAACGTAAATTTACATGGCAGAAAAAGCAAGAAATGAAATAGTGTGGTATGACAAATTTTTTATAATAGTAATTGCTTGTGTTCTTAAAAGAGCTCCCAAGTTTTTAAAGACAAATCCTACAACAATGAACTAGAGTGATTGTTTTTAAACACAATATTTAAATTATTCCTAGATCTTCTACAGCAAGCAGTAAATATTTAATCCACAGCTTGTTTTAAAAAACCCACAACTTTACAGACTACCAATATAGAAACAAATGTCCTAGTTTCCCAAATGGCAAAGATATTGCAACAATGCAAATAAAATAATGAATATGTAATAAATACCTCCCGCAGTAGTTTCTGTATGTTTAATTACCATTGTATTTCAGGGAGTACTGTTGTCTGCATCACTCTATCTAACAAAGGAAGGATGTCCCATTGAACAGATTGGTTAATGCTCTGGGGCAACAGATGTCTACTAGAACTGCAGGAGACCAGCAACTGGTGGCCTGCCCATCTTCGGAAAACTTTCAATAGACTTATGCATATGTTCACACAATAGGGCATGTGGTAGAAATGCAAACCTCTTTTTAACCCTTTTATGTGCCCTTTCCCCCTCCCAACTGGTATATGAAGGTCTTTGTAGTGTTTTTTCTTTAGAGGATCCTTGGAACACACTGGTTCATGGAGTGTACATTGTATGTATTCTTCAACCTAATATCTGAACCCAAAATATAAAACAAAATAGATTAAAAAGTGCATAACACTGTGTTGGCTAATTTTATAAAACCTAAAAATTACTTTGAAATCACAGGGGCTTTGATTTGATCAGGTTACCACCTGAGAGTAGCCCCAAAGAACTAATGTTATATCCTTCCTTTTAAATCCAGACATTGTCCCAAAGTTATGTTCCTCCTAATCTTAGCAAAATGCTTAAAATTTCACCATAATTTAGTAAAATGGGCAAATTTGCAAAATACTTTTTGCCAAAAGAAAAATTACTATAGCATATTTGCATGTGATAAAACATAGAAACTCAAGCTCAAGTTACTCAAAGGGCACAGAAAATCTAGAGTGCTGAAGAGTTCTGTCATTTCCAACCCCAGCAATACATTATTGATGCTCCTTTAAGTTTCTTCCAGAATGTAGCAAATTAAAGATCCCCTCTTCATGCAATTATTTTTCAGATGTCAATTCTTTTTTTCAGACACCCCAAATTTGGAAATTTTGTGATGTGTATGGCTATTTATTTTGTTTAGAATGCAAACTGACGTATGGAAGTGTTAGAATGGTGAAACTTTTCAATCCCTGCAGAGAGTAATCCAAATACTTACATTAGCTGGAATACACAGAGACAGTGGTTTCTTGTAGCAGTTCCAGAAGCAACTCCTTAACACAATTTCAGCTGCAGACTTCCAGGCAAGCAAGCAGAACAATGAATGGTTGAACAGATGGAATGGCAGTGTCTTTGCTTAACCTATTACTGAGTGGAACAACAGCCAATCATAGGCTAGAGAATTTACAATTAGTTGACCAGGCAGATGCAAGGCAACCTCCCCACCCTGCATCAGGTTTGTAGGTTTCTAAGATAAGCAAGTTGATGTCATTCTCAGGGTCTGCCCCAGGCAGCATGTGTATTAACGAGGGGTGTGCAGTAACAATAGCCCATACAAAGGAGACTAGCAGGCAGCTGCTGTATGAGCGCCAGAGTCATTAGGGAGCAGGCTGCCAACAAGAAACACCTGGCTTGGGCAGACTTCAGCTTTTCCTCATTGTTTCTAATGCATGAAACAAAGAAAGGAATAATTTTAAGTAGTAAAAGTTATAAGTTTCTATAAAAACCAAAACCTAAAGGATATAGCGTAGTCTATTACAAAAATTTGTAGCTTTTGCTGGGAAAGTCACAGCAGTGATTGTGTATATTCTCTTTTTCCTGTTAGTAAAATAAATCATCATTGATCTATTGCAACAGGAGGTCTGCTAAGGAGCCAATATAAATACATTCAAATACGTAAATACATTCAAAAGCTCTCTATGAATTTACTGAAACTTTACTTTTTATTTTGGAACCAGTAAGCCTAAAGAACTTCTTATGCACAACTAAAACCAAATACAATGTTTAGAGTAAGTATTTCAATGGAAAAACTTTTGATAAATGACTAAACTGTAAAAATATAAATTCTAAGCGTCGAATGGGGGATTTTTTTCTAACTAATGACATTAGAACATTAATAAACTTACAGAAAGGAAAGAGGAACTGTGATAGCACCACCACAATAATAAATTTACTTATTGCAATCACCAATGTTCATGTGTTTGTAAGAAAAAAAAAATCGCTCTACAGATTTACACTTGAAGCAGAAATCTCCCTGGTTTCCTATAGTTTGTACAGATGATGAAATATATAAATAAATATTTTGGAAGAAGTCAGTAGGAAAGTAGGTTTTAGAATTTGTCTTCCTTCTTGTGGAGACAGAATGTTTCTAAGGTAAAAGAAAACGTCCAAAACAAATGTACATTAAAAGACCTACAATTTACTGCATTTAGCAACACGACAACAGCTACATGCTACCTTGGAGGCAAAGGAAACCTTTCCGTACACACCCCAAACTGACCATCTTGGACCTCAAATTATTGTCAGAAAGGCCAAAAATATGTACAAAGTAGGGATGTTTAATTGCATTAAACCAGCCAGAGTAGTCGATGGAATTTCCATCAACTACTCAATTAGTATATAAGGGGGGAAACTGCAGAGCCCAGCGGGGTTAACTCCCAACCCTGGGAGCTAAGTCTGCTGCAGCTCTGCCTTTTAAATGTATTAAGAGCCGCTAGGAGACGGTGCTGGGGGGAACCGGCTTTCAAGGCTGAGACACAAGTATATTAAACAACTTTCAGTTCTATTCAACGCACAGATAAGCAATACTGAAAAATCAAGCAGAAGCATCTGTTTGTCTATTCTCACAGGCAGAGGAAATCTATTTGAGGCCACTTGCTGTAGTTTAGAGAGATTCCATAATACAAATATTTTATTGTTAGTATAGTTAATTTATTTATGCAAGTTGCATTTGAAGTTTAAATTGTTTCAGGAAAACAAATGAATCCACACAGCCTCATGCTATAAGAAAAAAGTTTATCAGATGCCCAGCTTTAAGGATATAAACCAAGTATTATCAAATGCAAAATTTAACACTGTACGCATTTCTGCACCTAAACCTTCTGGGGACAGCAGCAGATGAATTTACAAAACTGCAAACCAAAAATCCTACAATCTCTTTACACTGTCTATTAAACACCCACTATCATTACTGTTTTGAAGTTTATAATTCTGAGGTAGGAGAAACCTTCTCACTAATTCCTGCCACTGTGAACACAAAGAATGAGAGAAAGCTACTGAAGTGCACAGCAGGAAACCTGGTCTCCAGCACTGGATTAAGCTTCTTTGCAAATAGCAAATGAAGGCAGTGATCTGAAAAAGCTAATCAGTCCCTGCTGTGGTATTTAGACTACCTCAGTTGCTCGTATTGGATAATGTTAAGCATATTAAAACATCTGTAGAAGAAACAGGAGCAAGTCTGGTTTACCTAGTCATAGGCACTGACCTTAAATGCAAGCAGCATCACTTTGCTAGCCATTAGTTCTATCACGGTCAGAGATGCAACAGACCCTATATATACATGGTGGCATAAATGCTCATTTTGGCAAAAGGAACATAAGAGTTAATCAAAGTGCAGGCATGATGTAAGATTTATTGTTCTACACACACAATGCACATTAGTGCAGGTGGATGACCCAACTTCAATATTAACCTAATATTTAAAGTATCAGAAGTCACCCCTTCACTATTTTCTTGTGTAAAAAAACCTTTCCAAATCCCATGCCTTTTTGAAACAAAGGCAACTACTTTAAGTAACTTTTGCTTCATCGCCACGTGAGATTCCGCATTACTGGAAAATAGCATTGTGCAACTTTGAGAAAGATCAAGACCAAATTAGGTGTTTAAGAGGATATCAAATAGACCTGTAGGCTGTGGCTATGTCTACACTACAGAGTTTTTCCGGGATACCTCTGGTATCCCGGAAAAAACTCTGCCACATCCAGGGAATGCATACGCTTTTTCGGAACAGTTTCCAAAAAAGTGGGCACGTTCTTTCGGAAACCCTGTATTCCTCATTTTATGAGGAATAAGGGATCTTCCAAAAGAGGAGGTTTTCCCCATATTTGGCCCCATGTAGACAGACCAATTGTTGGAAAAGCTTCTTCCAAAAAAAAGGTGGAAAAAGGTAAACAAATTGTGATTCGCAATTTGCATATCTTTTTTCTGGAAAAAGAACACAGTGTAGACATGGCCTGTATTTTGAGTAAGCCAGTGTAAACTAATTTTTCAAATCAGTCTCGACAATTTTCTCTCCTGAATAATTTTCTCAAAACTTTCTTAAAATAAATTGGAAATGCTCAAGATTTAAGAGATGTCAGAACCATTTTATCAAATCATGCTCACACTGACATAAGGACATTCATATTAGGATTTTAACCAGTACATTAGATTTCCTACTGGGAACTGGGAACAACGAGGGGCAACAAAGAAACCTTAGCAGGAAACAATGAGGATCTGTGTCACATCTGTGACAGGCTATAATGGCATTACTAGAAAGTACACACAGCAGAAGAACAAAGAAAGCTCTACTTCTGCTACTAAAACCTTCAGATACAGCAAACTGACCAGACTAACTACTTCCCACTGCTATATTTAAAATACAATATGGAAAATTAATAGAGTATAGCTAGTCATTGAAATGCAGCATGCATAGTGGTTCCTCAGACTTCTAGCGTCTTGCCCATCTGGAGAGGCCAGTGATTCTATTTTCTTGCTCTTTACAAAGACCAGAAATTGTATCAAAGCTCACAATTAAGTCCTAGAACTACTTTATTTAAACAATTACACTATCACACAAAAAACATAAGATAGTTACAAACAACCTAGCCCTGACTAACTTTGGAGAACATCAAGATGAAAGGAGATTTCAGAGTAGCACACAAAAAGATAAGAGGGAGAATACTACAGAGTCCTGGACAAAACACGGCCAGGGGAGGGAGAAGAAACTGCGTGGTAAGATGAAAATGATACATAGAGGGGGAGCTGGAGCAGCTTGGAAAACGTAAACAGTATCAGAATGACCAAACAGGGGTAGGTGAAGTTGTCACTCAGGATACATCAGTACTATAGAAAATGTCCAGCACAAACTTCTAGTTCTAGCAAAATGCTGGTTATTTCAAAACATGCTGAAAACAAAAGCTTACTTAAAATGGAATTATCCTAATTCAAAATGTACAGAAGTCACAGTCCTCCAGTAATTTTAACCTGCCAAAAGCATTGCTGTAGCAAAATACTAGAAACAATTTGATTCATCCCAACATGTTGTTTCCTTTTGTTGCACAATCCTGTACCAAAGTCAGTGTAATAAACAAAAATACAATTCTGTTTCTGCAAGAATACATTTTCTAAGAAAAGTTGAGTATATGTCATACACATAAAGAGAGACAAGCAATAAGATTTTTATTAGCATTCATACTTCAGACAATTCTGACTATTGTTGCATTACAAAAATATCTATATATTTAACGCTGCACATGGCAGCGTCAGAAAAGGACCTTTAATTCCTAAAATTAGGAGTTGGCAATCTGCTAAAGTGTTTGTTGGTCACTAATCAATACCTTAATAGGTGCAAAATATTCAAAACTATCAGGTGAGGCCTGTCCTTTACCAGGCAAAGTCATTTTGCATAGATTACACTTATAGGAAAGTTCAAGAAATTAAATATATGTAATAGAATTGCAAGGAGGTTTAACGGTAGTTCGAATTAGGAGCTTTAATTCAAACTACCTAGTCCGTGCCGCGTGTAGCCGCGGGCAGGTAGTTCAAACTACGGGCATTTAAAAATGGCGCTGCCTGAACATGCAAATGAAGCCCGGGATATTTAAATCCCGGGCTTCATTTGCAAGTTCGAATACTTACATTAGCCACCCTAGTTCAAACTAGGGTGGCAGTGTAGACATATCCCCAGTGACTGCAATGGGGCCAGATTTTCACCCAAAATGTTGCAAGGAAACCACTAAGTAACAGTAAGTGTATCAAAGTGAAACTGAACATAACCTTTGAAACAGAGCTTTCATTTCAACTGAATCAAAGGATAGTCAACTTTAAAAACTGTGGTCTGAAATTCTTACCTTCTATGTATAGCAATAATGCCTAAAATTACTAACACTGAAAGAGATTAGAGAAAAACGGTTCTCCCTTTTACTTTACTTTCTACACTTTGTGTATAATTGGTTTCACCATTTCCACTGTTTAGTTATTTAGATCTTGGTCCTGTAACTGAACCTGCATGGGTAGATACCTGTACCCACAGACAGCTCTCTTGACTTCAGTAGGTCTTCATGTGGGCACTAAAGTCGTCCTGTGAGGATCCAATTGTAGGAACAGGACCTTAGGAAATGTTCCCTGCTTGTATGAGTCTTTCCCACAATAACAAGAGAGATTTATTTAAAAAAAAAAAAAAAAAGGAAACTGTTACAGTAAAACTCAAAAGTTGTCAGTGGGACTCAGAGGCAAGTACAACAACTTTTAACTTTTTTTTTTTCAATTGATAAAGTTTCAAACTGATATGTCCCCTCAAAGGACAAAAAATAAATGGTACACAACATCTCATTGTTACACTTCATAAGAATAAAATATTTATTTAGATTTCCATATTTTAACCAGTTGTTTTTAACACTTAATTAAAAAAAACACTAATGCAGATATCTACTGAGTAACTATTCTCACAGATATCAGTATAGCAAACTTCTCCATGTATTTCTAAATCACCTAAAAAGATGTGTATCAGAGCATTGCCTGAATATATTTGACTAAAGAAAGTCAGCAATGTTAAATGACCTTACTGCTTAAGAATTTACACTTCAAAACACCACTTTCTAGAAAACATACTTTCACTGATGAATGTGAGTTGCTGATCTTTTCTTTTCCAGAATGAATCACATGAACAATCTGTATACTTTCTGCACATGGAAAACCTGAAGTGCCTCTAATTAACTTTCCTTGTGACAATATTGGGCAATCAACCAACATCTACAACTGTACAGAGTACAGTTATCTACTCTGTTCTGTTATCATGCTTAAAAGAAAGCTTTTATGCAAACCTTTCCATCAAAAGAAAAACCAACATTATTATGTGAGAGATTAATGTATTGACTTGATCCTATGAAGTCCTAAATGACTTTGGTCCTGCCTATTAGAGGCACCACTTAAGTCATACCATTGCAGTTGCCAGCTTGGGCTGGAATTACCTCAGAGACAGCTTCCAAGCAACAGATTCTCCACAAGGGGCTTTCAACTTTGGAATTTACCTCCACTCTTGAAGTGAAACAGCCAAAGCATGCAACAAAGTCCATCTACCAGGAGCACCATTTCAGATTTTGGTGTTGGGGGGGCACCTCTGCATGATGGGGGGGGGGGAGAGATGAGGACAGTGGGTTCAACAGTGTTACTGAGCATGCTCAATACAAGCCAAGCAGCAAATGGCGGGGAATGGGAGGATTCCACACTCTCTCCCTCTCCCTCTCCCTCCCCTAAGGCACTGGAAAACTCCAGGGTTTTTTTTTGAAGGTAACTTAGCAATTAGAGGACAGGAACACTGTATCAAATTCCTATATAAAAGAAAGAAAATGTAAATAAATATTAGACATCCCACTCAGCTCTAATATTAACATACTTTGAATAGGAATCTAAAAGAGTAGTCAAGTTGACTACTTGCATTCCTTCCTCCCCCGCCTCTTTATCAGAGGAAACAAGGGTGGAGAGGGAGAAGCAGGAGCCAGTGCTGGGGGGAGCCAGTTTAAAAGCCCATTCCCCCCCAGCACCATCTCCACTGTGTGGGGAGGAGGGGAAAGGCAGAGGTACAATTGGTCAAGTCCCAGCTCACGCCAGGTCCTGGACCTACCCCTGCTGCAGCTCTGCAGTTTAAATATAGTAGGAGCTGGGCTGCCTGCATGCCCAGCTCCTACTACATTTAAACTGCAGAGCTGCAGCGGTTCCTTATCAACTAATCATGTACTCGATACAAAGTGTATTGATTATATCAGTGTTTCTCAAACTGTGCTCCACGGAGCCCGACCTCTCCAGGGGCTCCGCAAGGCTGACAAACTGGAAACATCGATAGGTATAACGCATACAATCAGTGGACCGCTGGGGCGCCGCATAAATTTTTACGCATGTAAAGGGCTCCGGAGCCCAAAAAGTTTGAGAACCGCTAGATTATATGATTAGTCATTTACTCGCTATTTAACATCCTTAGTTCTGATATCTTGTGGCAAGTCACTTAAAGGACACTGGTTAATCTTAACATTTTAATATACAGTCATACTTTCTTACTAACTGCAGAGATAGAGACTGCCAAGACTCCTGGGCTCTATCTCTGCTCTGAAACTGTAGTATGGTTTAGTGGGTTACAGCAGGGGGTAGATACTTTTGAGCTCTATATAATATCAGAATGGCCATACTGGGTCAGACCAATGGTCCATCTAGTATCCAGTCTTCCAACAGTGGCCAATGCCAGGTGCTTCAGAAGGCATCAACAGAAGAGTCAATCATCAAATGATCCATCCCCTGTTGCCAACTCCCAGCTTCTTACAAACAGAAGATAGACTCACTATTCCGGCCCATTCTGGCTAGTAGTCATTGATGGGCCTATCCTCCCTGAACTTATTTTGTTCTTATTGGAATCCTGTTACAGTTTGGACCTTTCCACCATCTCCTGGCAAGGAGTTCCACAGGTTGACTGTGAAGAAATAATTTGTTTTGAATAGGATGCCTATAAATTTAATTTAATTATTGTGCTATGCTAGCGAAGGAGTAAATAACATTTTCCTATTCTATTTTTCCACATGATTCATGATTTTTCCTCATCCTTTAGTCATTTCTTTTCCAAGATGACAAGTCCCAGTGTGGTTAATCTCTCTCTATGGAAACTGTTCCTTACCCCTAATCATTTCTGTTGCCCTTTCTTGTACCTTTTCCAAATCCAATACATATTTTTAGATGGGGTGACCAAATCTGCATATAGTATTCATGATGTGGGTATACTATGACTTTATATAGCGGCAATATCATATTTTCTGTCTTATTATCTATTCCTTTCCTAATGATTCCCAATATTCTGTTAGGTTTTAGACTGCCAATGCACATTCAGCAGATGTTTTCAGGGAACTATCCACAAAAATTCCAAGATCTCTTTCTTGAATGCTAACAGCTAATTTAGACCCCATCATTTTTGTATGTATAGTTGGGATTATATTTTTCCATATATAGTAATACAGTTGACTTCCGATAATCCGGCACCTTTGGGAGCTAGGTGGTGTCAGATTATCGGATATGCCGGAGTATCAGGAGGTACTATAAGGGGGCATATTCCCAACCCTTTCCCCCTTATGCTCGGGTCCCGGAGCCGCCGGTATAGCCGTGCGTCTCTCTCCCAGTGCTGGGGCACGTGCACTGGCTTTTCAATGAGCTGGCTGGGACGCCGGGCACAACCCAAACCCCTTCCCCTTCCCTCCCCTTCCCCAGAGCCAAACACCTCCCATCCCTGCTGTCACCCAATCCCCCTTCTCCCCCAACCTTATGTCCAGGTCCCAAAGCAGCTGCCTGTGCTCAGCGGCCGGCTGCTAGCATGTGCAGGCTGAACACTGCGTGCACTGGGGACCGTGAGCGGAACGGCATGGGACGTGAGCGCGCATGTGGCTCACAGCGGCCCAGCCACGAGAGTGGCTGACCTGAGCAGTTCCGGGTTCCAGTTGATGCCGGACTATCGGGAGTGCCAGACAACTAGATGCCGGACTACTGGAGTTTTACTGTACATTACTTTGCATTTCTAACCACTGAATTCCATCTGCCCTTGTGTTGTCCAATCACTCATTTTTGTGAGATCCCCTTATAACTCTTTGCAATCAGTTTTGAACTTAACTGTTTTGAGTAATTTTGTAGTATCTGCAAATTTTGTAGTATCTGCATCAGCGGCAGCAGCATGGGGTGGCAGGCAGGAGCCAGTCTGCAACGGCAGCAGATTTAAAAACCAGCTCCCTGCATAGACTGACTCACCTACCACCCCATACTGCTGCCTCTGATACAGAGGAAGCAGCACAGGGTGGCAGCAGCTCCTGTCTGTGGGGAGCCTGAGCTCCCCATGGACAGAGGCTGCTCCGCAGCAGCAGCCCCTGTCTGTGGGGAGCTTGGACCCCTCCACGGACTTAGGATGCTTCCGTGGAGCAGCTTCTCTCTGCAACAAGCCCGAGTTCACCACCACCAGTGCTGAGAGAGGCAGCAGCTTGGGGAAGATGCAGGCGGTACCGGAGCCAGTGCTGGGGGGAACCGACTTTTAAGCCGGCTCCCCCTAAGTACTGACTGACTTCTGCCTTGCCCTCTCCTCCCTGCTGCCTGTGTCCGAGGAGCTGGCACATGCAGAGAACAGGCTTAAAAGCCAGCTTCTCATGTGTATCAGCTCCTGCATGCCCCTCCTCACCCTCTGCTCTGCTGCCTCTCAATCAGAGGCAGCAGCACGGGGTGAGGGAGAAAGGGGAGGCTACAGAGAAGTAACCACACAGGCACTGCCTCCCGCCTCCCTCTCCCCCCTTGCTGTCTCTGATACAGAGGCAGAAGGGGGAAATGTATAGTCAACTTAACGGTTAATCGTATCATCTACCCACTAACATCCCTACTTTTGTTATTCTTAATCACCTGCCTCCCTCTTCTTATAACAAACTCCATGCCCCAAAGGCAAAGCTGCAAGCAGCTCAAACTCTGTTGCATTTAGGAACTGCCTTTGGAGACAGAACATGAAGCTTTATGTATCAAATCCAGGGGTTCAAACTTTGAGGGGGACTATTGCCCCTCCAATTCCACCAAATGGCACCCTTGCTCTTTATCCTGACTTTTGGGGAGAGAAAAGGCCCCAAAAAGTTGGAAATTTGGGTGTGTGGGGAGGTACCGTAAGGATGTTGCCTGAGTTTGATTATTTTCTCTGATTTGTTATTTTTGGGAAGATGCTGGGACTTCTTATATAATTTTAAAAGTATGACAAGCACCCAGATCTGAAATTATGTGGGTTTCTCTTCATGTCCCCACACCACTTAGTTCTAATCTAAATAAAATATATTGAGCCTTTAAAAAAGACATTTGACAATGTATTTAGCACTCATTTAGATACAGATTTTGTTTGGATTTACTGTATCCATAGAATAGAATACAAAGATCTCCAAGAAGTCCTCAAAGTCAAGATCAGACACGGCATTCCTGATATTTCTAACATAAACAGAATAAAAATGTCTTTATTTTTTAAAATCTAATAAATCATAAACAGTACCACCTACTGATTGTTCTTTTCCCAACTTTAAAATTCTCTGATTTGTTTTTAGTTGAATTTCCTGATGATTACTCAGGCTTAGCCTAATGAGAATTTTTATAAAAAATGGGCAAGCAGACTACGTTCTAGAGCTGTGAAAAGAGTACATTTTTCCTTGAGAATATTATTTCACACCTCTTGCTCTAAACTCAAATGTCTTACTTTTAAAAGTTCAAACTTCTCATGTAGTTAAATCTTCTGACAATGACAAATGCATGGTGACATGTCTGAATGTTCAGTTCAGAAATGGCGAAGTTATTAACATTCAGATGTATTAACGCTTTTAGCAACAGAAAATTTTAACATCCATAATTAAATGCAAGATAACTTTCCACGTAGCTGTTCTCATTTTAGTTGATATATCAATCCTTACTTAGTGTTCAGTAGAAGCTTTTTGGTTTACAGATTGGAATGCAAATTGTTTTCATTTACAGTCCCAAAGAAATGAAAAAGGTTTGCACTTTGCTGCATGAACTTATATACAGATAAACAATTTAACAGCATGTGCAAATGGTAAGTGAACAGGAAGAAGGATAAATAGATGAAGTTAGCCACTGGTGATACAAGTAGTTTTCTACAAGATTCCTTCTTGATAGATATCTATCAGGATGATCTAGATGGTGCTTGGTCCTGCCATGAGAGCACAGGAGTAAGGATGTTAAAATGTTATCGAGGCAGCAAGGGGGGGGGGGCACCACAGAGAGCACAGGACTTCTGCTTTTGAAATGTACAAGAGCCCCACAAGGGTTCAAAAGCAGAAGCACCCAAAGCGGGAACCGGCGTGAGCGGGGACTGGAGCAGTCCTCGCTTGCACCGTTTCCCGCTGTATCTCTGCCTCCCCTACTCCTCGCAGAGACGGTGCTAGGGGAACCCACTTTACCATTTCCCCCCAGCACTGGCGCCTGCTCCCTTCCCCTTGCTGCCTCTCTCTCATAGAGGCAGTAAAGGGGGGAGGGAGCAACTTGTCAACTAGTCGCTCACATCCCTACCAGGGCCTGGACCTGATGATCTTTCAAGGTCCCTTCCAATTCTATGATTCTCGCTCTACAGTCCAGGGAAACACAATGTGCTCAATCTGTACCATGTTGGCATCTGTTATTTAATGAGATATTCTAGCCACTGACTAAGTCTCGCTACAGCCTAGGAGAAGTAATCAGCTTTAGGAAAACTGACCATAAAAGACCGCACACAGCCTTAAGGCCAGTAGTCTGGAACTAAGTATATACAGCCGGTCCCCGACTTACGAACACCTCGACTTATGACCATCCTCACTTACGACCAACCTCGCAGTAGCACGTTGTGTTTGCGTGTCTGTGGTCAGGCAGTGTGTTTACGTTTCATTCCCTCATATACATGTCTTGCCCTTGCAGTATTTTCAGTGTTTGCTTGTGGCCATCATGGCAAGTAACAGGAAAAGGGCTAGTGATAAGGGTGGTGAGAAAAGAAAGAGAAAAACTATTGATTTGGAACAGAAAATAGCGATAGTGAGACAATACAAAGGGAGTAAAACAGTGTTGTTCATGTTGCGTAATTTAGGGCTATCGAAATCCACCGTAAGCACCATTATAAAGGATAGTGATTGCATTCGTGAAGCAGTGAGATGGTCTGCACCTATGAAATCAAAAATTCTAACAAAGAAAAGAGCTGGTCCCATCCTGGAAATGGAAAAACTCTTAGTGCTTTGGATGGAAGACCAAATTGAAAAACGCACGTCATTAAGCCTCATGATGACACAAGCTAAGGCTCGTAGTCTTTTTGAAGACTTAAAGAAAAAGGAGGGGTATGACTGCGACCAAACTTTCACTGCCAGTCACGGTTGGTTCAACCTTTTCAAGATTCATGCAAACTTTCACAATGTGAAATTAAGTGGGGAGGCAGCCAGTGCTGATTCGAAAGCAGCAGAAACTTTCATAGAAGAATTGGATAACCTGATAAAAGAGGGAAATTATTTGCCAGAACAGATCTTTAATGTCGATGAGACAGGTCTCTTTTGGAAGAAAATGCCTGAACGTACCTACATACATAAGGAAGCAAAAACTATGCCTGGTTCTAAGGCTTTCAAAGACCGTCTAACAGTTTTGTTAGGAGGCAATATTTCTGGGTATAAATTGAAACCCCTCTTGAAGGCTCTAGGGTTTTCAGAGTGATAAATCAAGAATATCAGCAAGGCTACTTTACCAGTCCATTACTGTGCTAATAAGAAAGCATAGATGACGCTTGCACTTTTTGAAGATTGGTTCATGAACTGTTTCATCCCTGAAGTCAAGGCATATTTTCCAGAGAAAGGAATTCCTTTCCAAATTTTGCTTATTGTGAATAATGCTCCAGGTCACCCTCAATACCTAAATGACCTACATTCCAACGTGAAAGTGGTGTTTCTGTCTCCCAACACAACATCTACTCTCCAACCCATGGACCAGGGGGCCATAGCTGCTTTCAAAGCATATTATCTTCACAACACATTTGCAAAGGCAGTAGCTGACACAGAATGAGAAAATGACAAAACATTACGTGACTTTTGGAAGGACTATAATATTCTGCATTGCATAAGGAACATTGCTGCTGGGTGGGAGGAAGTCACTCCACAATGCATGAATGGCATATGGAAGAAAATCCTAAAAAGATTTGTTAACAGTTTCAAAGACTTTGAAATAGAAAAGGCACTAGAAGACATTTCCAATAATATTGTACAGCTGGCGAAAGAAGTGGATCTGGAAATGGATAATGAAGACATACACCAACTGGTTGAGGATGTTGGGGAGGAGCTGAGCAATGAAGATTTAATGCAGCTGGAGGCGGAGAGGGTAGCAGAGGAAGAGAGACAAAAAGCCCAAGAAGAAGAAGAAGAAGAAGCCCCTAAAATATTTGTGATGAAAGAAATGGCTGTAGCCTTCAGCAAAATAAATGAAGGAATGCAAATGTTCGGAAAAAATGGACCCTAATGTTGCAAGATTCTCAAAAGTGGATCATTTAATTCAGGATTCCCTGGCTTGCTATAAGGAAATTTATAATGAGAAGAAAAAACAAATTGTCCAGTCCAAAATGGATATTTTTTTTGAAGAAAGCCCCCAGCACTGCTGCCTCCCACAATGAACCAATGTCTTCTACAAGCAAAGGCACTGCTGAAGTAGAAGATGAATCTGTTGATTATTTCATGTTCATGTTTATCAAATACAGTTTGCTGTCGCTGCAGTAGTGTTGTTTTTTTCGTGTGTTTCTATTTTTCGTTGTTGATTGCTGTTTTGTTGGTGCTTGGTTACGCTTGGAGTGCTTCGTATAAGGGTATTTCCGACTTACGAACAAATCGAGTTACGACCAGCTGTTCGGAACATAACCCATTAGTAAGTCGGGGACCGGCTGTATTAATTTACAAAAGCAAGGGTGTAACTATTTTGGGGTAGGTTTTGTAGAAGGGATAGAATCCTCCTATAGTCCCGTGTGGGCAAGCACTGGAACCTGCAAGTTAATTTCTCACAATTCACTGAGCAGTTGTGGTTTGTCAAACTCAAATCTGAGTAAGAGACATATAGGCCTTTGCCTTTCAAAAGAAACCTGGAGCTAACCCTAAGGAAGGAATGGTACAGCAGCCAAATTTGGGAAGACTGTTTAGGTTGCTTAATTTAAGGCACGTACAGCATTTTGTTGGAGCAGTGTGAGGACTCCACCATCTTACGTCTAGTACCACAATTTGTAGAATTTTTCACACAACCTCCACAATAAAAGCCATAAAGAAAAAGAAAAACAAGTGGGTGGGGAAACAAACAGCTGAAGCATAAAACTCAGATTTCATCTCTCAGCAACAAGCATGGGTGTTAGTTCAGAAGCATCTTCACAAAGCTCAGATTGCAGTCCACTAGGAACAGCAATGAGTCCCAGAAACAGTAAGAAGTCCAACTTACAGTTCAGCAACAATGGTAGCCCAACAAGAATAGCAGCAGCAATTTCAGGAGCAGTTGGTATACAGACTTAAAAAACCAAGTGCAGTGCCCTGGGTAAATCTCAACGTTTCCTAATCAGAAATGGAACTATTTCCAGAAGCATACCTGGTCATTTACAAAGGGTGGCTATTGCAATGTAGGAGGAGTCATCATCTTAGGAGTTTAATCAATTTCTTTGAGGGGAGAAAAACAGATGGCATATCAGGGCCTGGGAAAGGATGCTACCACAAACTGTGAGAATGTCAGATCTGCCATCCTAGACAAGTTGTGAATCTCTGAGAAAATATTCAAAGTGGTTGTCGGGGTCTCTTTCCTTGGAGGTGCAGCCATGTATCTATGCTTAGCATTTGACAGATTGGGCAATTTGGTGGCAAAAGAGTAAAATTTACAGACAGTCAAGGAACTAATAGATCTGCCAGTGCTAGAGCAATAGACTAATTGATTGGAAGAGTGATAAACCAGGTGCACTGACACCCGCTATCTATACTAGGAGTAGTGCAACAAATGGCACAGAATGCCAATTCCTTTAATGGAAGCTAGGATCTAAACCAACATTAATCCAGTTCTCTGCTAGATTTTGTTAGCCTTGAGGTACGTGGGTTGAGTGAAAGTTCAACATTCCATCTCTCTCACAATCTAAGTTCCCTGTAAGGTATGCAGCAAGGCGACCGCACAGCTGCCAATTGATCCCCTTCCAGAGGTTTATGGCTGCCACGCAGAGAGCTTCCTGTCTGGGGAAGGGCACTCCCTCAGCAGCATAAGCCCCCTGCTCCAGACAACGAGCGTGCTGGTAGAGAAGGGGACATAAATGGTGGGTGGGTAGGAGGGAGTAAGTACATGGCTGGGACGGGAGGGGAATTTGGAGCATGCAATAAGTACGGGAGAGGAGAGGTTTGATTACAGCAGTAGGTTTGCCTGCAGCTTCCTGGTCTGGGAGAGAAGGAGCAAACTGCATGGGGTGGGTGGGGGAAATGGAGACAGTGCTGGCATCTATGCAGTGAGGTGGGGACAAACGTTTGTTTGCGTTGTCTTAACTTGCTCCCATCTGGGTTGCAGGCAGCAAGAGCCAGACTGTGTCAGCACAACAGTCCCAGTTGGGCTGCAGACATAGGACTCACTCCTGGGATGGGGCAGGCTGTATGGGGTGGTGCCAAAATTTCAGGTGGGTTAAAAGCTTTTAGTCTCCTTTGGAATACTGGAACAAAAGGCCTAACTCATGACATCTGCATGATTACATTTCAAACAAAGTTTACATAGGTGTTAATGGCTTAAGGCTGTGTTTCTCAAACTGTGGGTCCTGACCCCCCGGGGGGTCACAAGCAACTTAGAGGGGGGTCGTGAGCAGCACAAAGTTTGAGAACCCCTGGCTTACGGTAAGAAAGGAAAAGATTCTTTTAACAGAGTTTTTTAAGTGTTGTGGATATCTGCAAAGTTCTGATCTAAATGATTTTTTTAATCCTGTGCCACTAGTTAATACACGGGAAATTGTTAAAACTGGAAGAACTTTACCATGAATCCTGTTTAATTTGTTTTGCCTTTCAATTGGAATTGGATTCTGGACAAGTGCTCTGGGGGCTTCTATGATTTTAGTTAGTGATACACACAAGGTGAAAGTTTCAAGCCAGAACTTTTATCTGTTTTACAGATCTGTTTCATTTGCATAGCATGGATCCTAAACTTTCCCCCAGAGAAAGTGTATAAGCCTGAGTGAATGCCTTCCACTCTCCTTTCCAGTGCCAGTAAATAATGTACTAATATTTTCAAGGAGAGCATGACTATTTCTAGTTGAACATAGATTGGTTTAGTATCTTAAAGCGGTGCATATTTTTAAGACTTTTACTTAATGGCCATGTCTTTGATTTATTTATAAAGCTATTTGCTGTATGCCCCATTTTGGTGTGTTTACTAGCTTGAGTTGTTTGAAAAGATGATAATACATGTACTCCAAGAGTAATATTAGTTTTATTTATTTGATTTCATATTTAAAAAAATCTTAAGTGTTGCTCCTTGTTAATTATCCCTTGTTTTAATATATTGTCTTCCATACTTATGGACAATTTAAAATATATATTTATACCTAGGTGTGTTTGTTTGTCCTGGAACACATTGTACATCCACATACAACCTCAATACTGGTAGTGCATATAAGAAATTTCAACCCACCCAAGAATGGAAAATGTTAGAGGGAACACAGCTCATCATCCTAAACTCTTCCCTTCAAAAGCATAGAATCATAGAATACTAGAACTGGAAGGGACCTTGAGAGATGTGCAGTAGTATGAGCAACTGATGTTGTGGCTTATGTGGTTAGGCCCTGTGATAGTGTCACTTGAATAGATGTGTGGACAGAGTTGGCAACGGGGTTTATTGCAGGGTAGGTTCCTGGATGAGTGTGTCTGAGATGTGATGTGTGGCTGCTGGAAAGAATTTGCATCAAATTGGGAAATTGTCTGTAGGTGAGGATTTGCCTATCTCCCAAGGCCTGTGAGAGTGAGGGATCGTTTTCCAGGGTAGGCTGTAAATTGTCAATGATGTGGAGGGGTTTAAACTGGGGGCCGTAGGGGATGCTAGTGGTGTTCTCTTATTTTCCTTGTTGGGCGTGTCTTGAAGTAGATTCCTGGGTACTTGTCTGGCTCTGACAATCTGTTTTCTTCACTTCCTCAGGTGGGTATTTAAGTTTTAAGAATGCCTGATAAAGATCTTGTAGGTGTTTGTCCCTGTCTGTGGGTTTGGAGCAAATCAGGTTATATCTTAGGGCCTAGTTGTAAACAATTGAGCGTATGATGTGTCCTGGATGGAAGTTAGAGGCATGTAAGTAAGAATAGCGGTCAGTAGGTTTCTGATGTAGTGTGGTGTTAATGTGGCCATCATTTAATTGTACTGAAGTGTTAAGGAAATGGATCTTGTGTGTGGACAGGTCCAGGCTAAGGTTGATGGAGGGGTGGAAATTGTTCAAATCCCTGAGGAATTCTTCCCATAGGTCCATATGATGAACATGCCATCAATGTAGCATAAGTAGAGGAAGGGTGTCAGGGGATGAGAGCTGAGGAACATTGTTTGAGGTCAGCCATAAATATGTTGGCATATTATGGGGCCATACAGGTGCCCATAGCAGTACCATTGACTTGAAGATATACATTGTCCTCAAATTGGAAACAGTTGTGGGTGAGGACAAAGGTGACTGAGTTATTCCTACCTCCATGCAGTGAGTGGTCAGTCAATGGTTGATGTATTGGTTGTATCCTATAATGTAACTGTGGAAGTTTTCATTAACTTGCAAGTAAATCAGAAGCAACTCAAAGACTTCTATCACAGAAGCCCTGTACTTAAGCCTTTCCCTGGTAATCTAAATGTAGCTTGCAGGACCTCTAGGTAGTCTTTGTTTTGCAGTTGCCTTAATCACCAATGGAAACACTTAGCTAGCTGCCCTGGCAAACAGGAACTTTGGAAATAAGTAAGTCTCTTTAACCATTCATTTTCCTTAACGATATCCATCCAATAACTCATTGGCCTAGGCTTATTGGTTAATCTTGTCGACTACACACATTTTCTCCCCACTTACTGGCTCTGTATCGGCAAGCAGAGGCAGGAAGGGGGAAGCAGGAGCCAGTGCTGAGGGGAGCTAGCTTAAAAGCTGGTTCCCCCCTCAGCACCAGCTCTGCAGTGCCACCTACCCTTTCACCCCACGCTGCTGTCTCTATCAGAGGTAGCAGTGCAGGGAGGCTGTCACAGAGCAGCCTCTGTCTGCGGTGGGCCCGAGCTCCCCTGAGGACAGAGGCTGCTCCGCCTCCCATGCGAAGCAGCCTCTGTCCGCAGTAAGCCTGGGCCCGCTGCAGACAGAGGCTGGTCCACAGCAGCAGCCCCTGTCCTTGGGAGGCCCAGGCTGCTGCCAGAGCAGCCTCTGTCTACAGCAGGCCCAGGTTCGCTGCAGACAGAGGCTGCTCCATGGGAGGCGGCACAGTCTCTGCCTGCGGGGAACTCAGACCCCCCCCTCGGACAGGGGCTGCTGCCAGACCAGCCTCTCTCCATGGCCAGCCCAGGCTGCTGTAGACAGAGGCTGCTTCTGAGTAGCCTCCTCCACTCTCTTCCCCCTTCCGCAGCAGCTTATGTCCACAGAGAGCTCAGACCCACCCACGGCCAGGGGCTGCTGCCACCCCATGCTTCTGCCTCTGTATCAGAGGCAGCAGCACCAGGCGGCAGGCAGCTGGTCTGTGTAGGGAGCTGGTTTTTAAATTGGTTCCCCTCACAGACCGGCTTCTGCCTGGCACCTTGCGCTGTTGCATCCAATACAGAATAGGGCTCCCTGCGAGTGGGGCCAGAGTGCACTGACTGCTGGCCCTGCTCCCAGGGACTATAGAATAGTCCTCTGATGGTGTTCCAGCTGTCATTACCTACTCCATTTGTCTCCACCACGCCAGGACCCATGTCCTTCCCAAACCACAGCACCCCTTCCCCTGGGTATGGCACTCTGGTGATGCCCACCCCTGGGTTCCTCCACTTCAGGTATGAGGGGGAGCAGCCAGCCACTGTGGCATGGGGCTACTCTGTGCCTGAGGGTCATAGAATCATAGTACTGGAAGAGACCTCAGGAGGTCATCGAGTTCAACTCCCTGCTAAAAGTAGGACCAATCCCAATTAAATCATCCCAGCCAAGGCTTTATCAAGCCAGCGGGATGGGCGATGGGCCGCATCTTTCTCGTCCTTAGGCTAGACTAAGGATCACAGTGGGGTACAGAGGCAAGTGGTAGGGTCTATGGGTAGCCGGTTCCTTACTGGCAGCTGGGAGCCCATGGGATCAGAGGACAGCACAGCCAGGAGCCTGCAAGGACCGGACACTGGCGAAGCTGGAAGCCCACGGGGCCCAGAGTTCAGAAGAGACTGGAGCCAGCGAAGCCCAAAGCCTGTGGGAGCCGGATTCCAACACAGCAAGGAACTTGGCAGCCCATGGGGCCACAGTCCCTCAGAGATTGTTTAACCATGTAATCGATTTAAATTTTAATCAGTTACAGCCCACAGTCAATATTTTCAGAAGTTTTTTATATCCCTTGTTTTCATCTTTTTTTACTAAAGCTGCTGTAAAGTTACTGAACATTGACACAGCAAGCTGGTAATACAAAAGCATTGCTTTCAATATCCATTCACCACTATCCACTTCAACAAAGACTTCATCAAGTACATCTAATAAATGTGCTCTTCTAGTGCAGTTAAGTACACTAAATAAGTACATGTTCCAGTAAACTGAATGGTTTTATACCTGCCAGGAAGCAATAAACAGATATATTGAAAGGAAGCAACAGGTTACCTTGAAAAACCTTTGGTACATGAATGGTTTAGTTTCTTTGTAGCTCAGAAGCCTATGTCAAACTTCTAAATACTCATCTTTAGTATACATGGTCAACATTGGCATTAGTGACCTTTGCTGGTAAGTAAAATCTAAGCAACTACTCAGAGCGGTGGGGCTTTTCCCCCCTGAAACTAATAATCAGGAGTGATCTTGACCAAATATTCTTGGACTGTACCACAATTATTTGTACAGAAGTGCTCAAAGGCCCCAAAGAGAATTTGAGCTCCATAGTGCTAAGTGCTCTACAAACTCAGCATAAAACAGGACCCTACCCCAAAGAGATTACAATCTAGAACATAAAGCCTACAAATGTTGCTGCATATGCATAATTTTTCTAACAGGCGTTTGTAAAATTAAGTCTAAATTAAGACAACAGAAAAGGACAAAAACTTTTTAAATTAAAGACAAACAACTTTCTAAAATAATCTCAGGCTTGGGTCTGTAAAATTTTCAACTAATATTACACATAACTAGAACTGAAAAGATTTTTTTTGGCATAACAAGTTTCCTTGTTCTCCCTATTTGTGGCTCTTTCATCTAGCAGTGTGGGAAATTAATTAATCTGTTAAATACCAAGAAGTGTATTTAAAAACACAAAAACGGAATTCTAGAACAATTGCTGCACACAGAACTACTTTTAAACTCCTCCTTAAATTGGCTATATTTTAAGTTGAACGTGCCTTTTTAATATAAGTGGTACTATGAACTCTGAACACATAGTTATAGAAACAGTTTGAAAGAATTATCCATCAGTAAAGATTAGTTATTGGCTACACAAAGTCAACTGCTCTTGATTCTACACAAATATTTCCACAACATTATACCTAAGAAAATGAAGTTTAAACTGACTACCTGAAAGGAACTGATCAAACACCATTATGAATGCAAGTGAATCACAAGGCTTCACATGTCAAGTAAGGAAAAGGAAAATGGACAGGAAAATGGAGGAAGTCTTTCAGAAATCAACATAATAGAGGAACAGTTGTCTCATCACAGATGACCTATTCCCCAATCCGTAGGGCTGTGTCCTTGAAACAGCACAAGCCTTATGGTCTCTGAGTAGTTCCAAATCTAAAGCATAATCCTTTACTCAAGACCACCACCCAGCTCTCGGATTATACATGCGAGCTTCATAAATATGGGCAGAAGTAAAGACTTCCAGATAGCTAACAAGTGCCAGATTAAAGCTAAAAACTGTTATTTCGGGGCAAGAAGGCTGGATTTGGGACGCCTCTGGAGGCGGCTTGTTTGGGGGATTTGGGTGTTGTAGCCCTGTGGCTCTGGGATATTAAAGACAAGGTCGGTGAGGTAATATCTTTTACTGGACCAGTTTCTGAAGGGCTCTGTGCAACTCGAAAGCGGGTCTCTCTTACCAACAGAAACGGATCCAATAAAAGATATTACCTCATCCACCTTGCTTTGGAGCAGCTGGCTGGAGTGAGAGAGGCATGGAGGGGGAAAGGGATTTATTGGAGCAGGGCGCTGGGGGCAGAGAGGGGCCGGGGCTGCCTGGTGAGGGAGAAGGGATGGGGAGCTGCTCCTGTGGTTGGTACCGGGCGGAAGCGGGGTGCCTCTTACCTCGCCAGAAACCACTGAGCGTCCGCCTCGCCTCACCGCGGCAGCCGCCCGGCCGCTCGGCGCGCCGCGGCCTCCTCCTGCCCGGGGATCTCACCAACGCGACATCGAGGAGCCACCGGCAGCCAAGGCCTGGAAACCAAACGGGCAGCAGCCCCGGGGCCACCTTTACTCGCACGCCGGCCCGGCCGGGGCCCGCTGCCTCCAAACCCCGCCTCGCGGAGCGGAAACTGCCCGGCGGCCGTCATGGCCACGGGACACCCCGGGGAGGCGCCCACACTGCGCCGTTACCACGGCCCAGCTCCCCTTCCCCAGCTGCCCCTGGCCCCCCGCCCGCTGCTTCCTGCCCTGGCTGCATGGTGCAGCTCCGCGGCCACGCCCCCACTTCCCTGCGCTCCCTGGCCCTGTGCCCCCCAGCGCGCTGCCCCCCCGCTCCTCCTGCCCCACGCCCGCCCTGCCTCCCTCCCTTGCTCTGGCAGTACCCTGAGCCCCCGGCCTGCCTGCACCCTCCGCCAGCGCCCCGGCCTGCCTACGCCCCCTCGGCTCCCTGGCCGGGCTACACGCTCCCCCGGCTCCTACCCTGGCCCCACCCCTCCGCGGTCGCCGCCTGCTCCTGCTACCGGGATCTCTGCCCCGGGGGCAGATCCCCCCCAGCTCAGCCCCACCGCTGCCCAACGGAACGAATCTGTTGCTCCACAACCTTCGGGCAGCCTCCTTGCAGCAGCATGTCCCGAACCGCCGCCTCCGGGCCCCTTGGCTCGGCTCACTGCGATGCTGGCTGGGGGAGTCGACTCCGCTTAACCCGCGGGGGAATTGCCTGCTTCTCCGTTAGCATCGCTGGGGCTGCTGCATTTCACCTCCTCCTCCCCTGTTCATAGCAGGGGCTGCTTGGGAGACAGAAGCGCTGCTAGGAGGAAGCCTGTGCTCAAGGCTCCTTTCCTCTGGCAACACCAAGCAAGCCGCCGCCGCCTCCTCCTGGAGGGAGGCTGGGTTGGAAATCAGCACCTGCTGCTGGAGATCACTAAACATTGAAATCGGAAACCAGGAGGAGCCTCCAGGGATCGTCCTAGAGAGGTACTGCACCCCTGTCCTGCCCTGGAGCTCTTTGGCCTAATGAGAGAGACAACGGGTTGTCTGCTGAAATCTAATCTACACAAGTTAACTAGCAGCAATCTACGTTAAAAATCTGCAAAAGAAGAGAGGTTGAGCTTGGGGGTAGTCACGTGAGTGAGGGAACTACATTTACCCACTTTAGCGGCAAAATAAGCGTAACTGTAAACGCTTGTTTGATGCCTGAATAATGACATTGGTACTGGTAATATGCCAGGAAAGAGCCAGAAAATTTTCATCGTGAAAACCTAGTGTGTGATTACCATACAGTGTCCAGACACTTGAGACTCGTAACACAGATGAAGCACAACTGCTAAATCAGACTTGTCTGTACTGGGATGTTTTAACAAAAAATGCAGCCGCTGCCACCACAGGTTCCAATGCCAGTTCTGAGCAAATCTCATTAATACAGTATTGAAAACAGTAGTTAAACCCATGAGAAAGCTACTGTAGTGCCAGTGTCAATAACACCAGTACAACTGAATTAGTGGTAGCAAAAGTGTGTGTGTAAATCCCTAGAATGGCAGGGCTAGCATACCACAATTCAGGAATACAGTCAAAATGGATTGGCAGGATGAATATTGCACTACTGAACCACTTTTTAAACTCTGCGCAGCCTTAATGTATAGCCAAGGCCATGCAGGATGGATCATAGTTTTTCATGTGATAGATGGGATATAGGATTTCCTTTCATTTACTTTCTTCTAGTTGCAACTGACTTCCAACACTGGTCAACTGTTAACTCTCAGCTATCAAAAATTAAAGAAATAAGGAGATATTTTATCATTGGGAGTGTATTGATCCACATGTTGATAAGTACTCATCTGGGACTCTGTTTGTTTTTGATGGTGTCATTGATGGATATTAATGCACAGTATGGTGCATCTGTCCATATTACTTCAAGTGCTAGTATTATATTTGCCTTCCTTGTAAGATGACTTTTACCTAGAAAAATCAAAATAGTTTAATTGAAAACTTTGATGCTGACCAATTAACTATGGAAAGGAGCTAGTTCAAAGGACAACAATACAGGAATAATTACAAAAATTCATATTCTAGGGTGATAGGTGGGCTATGAAGCACCAAAGCCACATGACTTATTACAAAGCTGACTTGTAATAAATAAAAAAGCTTCTTAGAAATATTGCTTGTTGGATGAGGCAAAGTGCTAAAACTTACTGAAAACAAAGTGGAAGTTGTTCCCAGTTAATATTCTTAGCTAGTTTGGACTAGATTGGGGTGGGCAATAATTTTTGATTGGGGCCACTCTAAGAATTTGGTAAGTGATCAAGCGTTCTTCCATGATATTAATGGAGGAGGTTTGGGGTCTGTGATGGAGGTTGGGTGCAGAAGGGAGCTTGGGGTAAGGGATTGGGCTGCAGAAGAAGGTGTGGGATTTGGGAGGGAGTTTGGGTAAAGGAGAGGATTGTGGCCTTGAGCAGGAGACTGGGGTGCAGAAGGGGATCCAGGAGGAGATATGGGTGCAGCAGAGGATTCTGACTTGGGGGAGGGATGCAGGAGGGAGTGTAGGTTCTGGGAGGGGGTTGTGACCTGGGGTGGGGATCTGGGTTGTGACTGGAGATTGAGGTGCAAGGTCTGGAAGGGGGTTGTGACCTGGATGAGGAGTGCAGGGGATTGGAATGCAGGGTCTCAGAGGGGATAGGAGTGCAGGAGGGGGTCAGAGGGTTGGGGCTGGGGTGCCAGAGTCAGGCTGTGGCTGGGAGGTGTTTACCTAGGCAGCTCCCGGCCAGCAGCCCCATAAGAACATAAGAACGGCCGTACCGGGTCAGACCAAAGGTCCATCTAGCCCAGTATCCTGTCTGCCGACAGTGGCCAGCACCAGGTGCCCCAGAGGGGGTGGACCGAAGACAATGATCAAGCGATTTGTCTCCTGCCATCCCTCTCCAGCCTCTGACAAACAGAGGCCAAGGACACCATTTTATCCCCTGGCTAATAGCCTTTTATGGACCTAACCTCCATGAAATTATCTAGCTTCTCTTTAAACTCTGTTATAGTCCCAGCCTTCACAGCCTCCTCCGGCAAGGAGTTCCACAGGCTGACTACACGCTGTGTGAAGAAGAACTTTCTTTTATTAGTTTTAAACCTGCTACCCATTAATTTCATTTGGTGTCCTCTAGTTCTTCTATTTAGGGAACTAATAAATAACTTTTCTTTATCGGCCCTCTCCACACCACTCATGATTTTATACACCTCTATCATATCCCCCCTCAGTCTCCTCTTTTCTAAACTGAAAAGTCCCAGTCGCTTTAACCTCTCCTCATATGGGACCCGTTCCAAACCCCTAATCATTTTAGTTGCCCTTTTCTGAGCCCCACAGGTTCCTTAGCCAAGGTCCCTGCCTTCCATGCCCCTGCAGCAGCTGTGGGAGCCATGTGCGGCTCTGAATGCTGTGAGTCTGGAGATGGAGGAGTAATTCACATGCTGCCTGTCCTGCAAACAGGCAACTGCCATTGGCCAGAAACCAACCAATAGGAGCTGCAAGATTGTGCTAGGCTCGGGGCAGCTTGTAAAGCCTCTCCTGCCTGTTGCTGGGCTTGCAGCCTTCAGAGAACTGCTCTGAACAACGTCTGGGGGAGGGAGGGGAGAGCAGGCAGGGAACGAGGCTGAGGTTCCCCCTGGGCTGGATCCGGGGGATTGGTGGGTTATATTTGGCCCGCAGGTCATATTTTGCCTGCCCCATGACTAGATGGTTAGTCTCTTCAGCCAAGGTGATTGGATTGGTACTTTGCATCAACTTTGACCTTACAAAATTAGTTGCCATCAATAAGTTTCTTCTGGCATTCTCTAAAGTAGAAGTTCTTAATCAAAAGTTAGGGTGCCTTGCGAGGCCATGAACAAGTTAAGCTGAAGGTGAAGCTCAAGATCCATAACCCAAAGGTGAAGCAGAAGCCCTGCCACCCAGGGCTTAAGCAGAAGCCCTGTGGAGTGGGGCCCTGGGCAATTGCCCTGCTTGCTGCATCCTAAAGCCAGTCCTGGCTTTTAATCTACTGGATATGCAGAAAAACGGTTGTGATGGCACAGATGTGCCATGGAATTTGGGGGAAGGGAAGGCTCAGAAAGAAAAAGGCTGAGAACCCTTGCCCTAGTGTCTTCCAAATATTATGACTTTTAATGTTTTCATTTGAGGATCTCCAAGTGCTTTGCATGTGTTAATTAAGCCTCACATACTCCTGTGAGGAAGGTGAATAGCGTTGTACCTATTTGTATAGATGGGGAAATGAGCTCTTGATGCCTTAAGCATTTTGCCAAATATCACAAAGTATATCAGACACAGAGCTGGAAACAGAGCCCAGAAATCCTGACTTCAGTCCCATGGTCTAATTACTAAACAACTATTCCTCCTATCCTTCTTTTTGCTTTTGTGGCAACAAAGTAGTCAGTTCCTTTTCACCATCCTACTGTGTCTGCTCCTGAATGTTGATAGTTGTGGCTTAATGCCAGGAAGGCTGTCAGATCGTATGAATGAATCTTTAATTTTGAGATCACAGCTCACCACTAGACTGAGCATGTGCAAAATATGGTATAAATTAGCAGATTTACCCAGTGTTGCTCACATCCTTAACTTTTTTTTAAATAAAAGGAATATGTACGTGCTTTATTTAAATGATTATATTTTTCAAAAATAATGTCATATTTATGAAGTTAGTTTTTTATTTTGGATTTCTTTAAAAAGGGATTATTAGAATTCTTCAATTTTTTTTTATAGTAAATAATTTTAAAATGGGAATTCTATCAAGTATATTTTTTCCTTCATCCCTCTAAATCTGGGTTTGGGAACCTAAGCCCCGGGGCCAGATGCAGTCCCTGGCTTGCCTGGATCTGGCCTCCAAGGCTGGGCCCCCCACCAGCATTGGGGAGCCCACACTGGTGCTCCAGCCACCCCGCAATTCCACTGCAGGGCTGGAGCACACAAAATCTACTAGACTGGGCCCTCCTAGGCTCTGGTGTGTGAGGGGAATGTAGGGAGTGTCTTTCTCCTTCTTAGTCTGGGGCCATGTCAGTGAGGGTGTTTTGTTTTGTTTTGTTTGGGGTTTTTTTGCTTTTCACTTGTGTACGATCCCTGATTGATTTTTCTGTGGGTCATCGGTCCCGACCCAAAAAAATTTCCCCACCCTTGCTATAAACTTTTATCATTCACTATATGTTAACAAAAAAGATCTATAGTCAATTTGGTTTGCAGGAACATTGTCTTCCAGTTTTCAAACCTTCAGCATTGATTTAGCTGTGCCAAAACAGAGCACTACTCCACATTTCTCCATTTAATCTCTTTTTTGTAAGGTTTATTGAGAAACAATCCTATTTCAGGTTCATTCTATTTTTCTGGCTCATCTTAGTTCAGTCTCTTTCAACATTTGCTTGGTTGTATCAATTTTGAGGACTGTACAGTTTGAACCTCTTTAGTCCAGAACGCTCTGGTCCAGAAACATCTGTGGTCTGGAGTGATTTTTATTAGCCAGATGTCCACTTTTCATGAGTGTGGCCAAGTTTCCCACGGTCCCATAAAATTTGTTTCAGACACCAGTCCTAACTCAGTGTTCTTTCTTATTTAGTTCTAATTTATCCCTAAATGTCCTCTGACTGCCCACTAAGCAGTGAAAGTGCTGGTTATGCTGCTAGACAATATTGACCTCCCCTGGTTTGGAAAATTCTCTGGTTTGGAACCGGTCAGGTCCAGACTAGAGAGGTTCAACCTGTACTTGATTTGGTGATTCTGGCTCTCTTCCATTTGGTTTTATGAGAAGCAATCCCAATATGGGCACATCCCATTTTCCTGGCACAGCCAAGTCCTTATGTTGCTTTAAGTTATGATAAGAGGAAACTGTATACCAAAGTTGGTGGTCTGAGCTCTTACCATGTAAGAGGAGTTCTCTATCAAACAGACAAACTCTCTAAAATGTATAGTAGATTACTGTTGCTCATAGTCTTAAATATAATAATGTAGTTGTCACTGACAAATATTCCAGTATTAAAAACTATGAAGAAATAGTCAGACTTCCAGCAGAGATTACGCTAACCTTGTAAATTTTATCCACAATTGGACCTATTCTACTACTTGTAGGAATGTGAGTTCTCTATTGTCCTGAGAAAATCTTTTTTGTCTTGCCAGCAAAATATGGCAGACTATGTAACATATTAAGACCAGGGAGGGATCACAATCTATCTCCAATCAATATCATGGTTAAATAATTTTTCCCTCTTATGGCGTGTTCCGTAAGTGCTGCAGTCTTAATTATCAGAGCCATATACATATGATGGATAAGATATTAGAGGAAAAGTTAATTATGATGAAGTCTATATTTCAGAGGTTTCTGTTGCCCTTGTACCACTTCTGGCCTCTACAGAACTGGTGGGTCACATGATCCTGGTTTTATTTTGTTTTCCAACTATTTGTAAGCTAATTCACTGTAAATAAGGAATTAGAGGCCTGTAAAAGCACATGGAATGCAGGAGAATTAGCTTAGCTGTCTCTACTAGGATCCACTGCTTTGTGAAAGAGGGAGAAGAAATGAGAACCTTCCTCAGGCTTTGGAGCCACTAGCAGGGCAACATTAGAGAAGCCAAACAAAAACCAGTCTGAGATTTTTAAAGGCACCCAGATCCAATGAGATTTCGATTCCTAATTTTCTTAGACTCCTCTAAAAATCCTAGCCTTAGTAGAGTAGTCCATACAGATTCTGCAGAAGTGGCAGCAATAGAGAATGAGCCAATGGTCCCTAACAGGTTGAAAATATTTCCTGTCCTTGAATTACTTGCTGCATGATCAATTAAATGAACACATAAACAGTCTTGTTTGAGCCTTGGTTCTTATTTCCCTGTATGCCTTTGACTTATTCTTTTGTCCACAGTGAAGATCTTGGCTCATGTTAGGTCCCAGTCTAGTAATGATCTCTGGGTGGTTGCAGGGGTTTTCCTGCATGGAAATCTCTGCAGGCGCAGAGCCTTGGTAAATGAATACAAAGGAGTACAACTCTGGTTTTAAAAAAAACAGCATTAGTAGGCTTTACTTTTGAATTGTTGTCAGTCCACAAGCAGTATTTTTCCACCAAAGTTGGTCGTTGGCATGTTCTACGGGACTTTTCTGTTTTTTCCTTTTCAGTCTGACCTTTCTCAGTCAATATTGTTTCTGAATAGTTTCACCACTTATGGAAATTGATAGCTATCATGTTTTATTGATCATTTATCTAGAACCACAAAGCACTACACAGGAAGTAGTGGTATAGGCAGAGATAATATTACAAACAAAACAATGTACAGAATGGGGTTAGGACATTAGACCATGAATATATAACAGGAGGATTTTGAGTAGTTCTGAAAAAATGTAGCAACTCTGAAGCACAATGCTGTTATTTTACTGCTTTCTTATATTGCAATAGTGCCTAGAGGGTGGGGGTCCTGAAACTTCTCCCTCCCCTCAATCCATATGGGAACTTTGCTGTCTGTTCCCCTTCCTCAGGGAGCGAGGGGAAAGTGCACAGTTCACTGCATTCCTTACTCTGTCTGGGGAACACAGGAGGGCAGACAAACCTGGACCCGCCCCAACTGTGGGATATGC
This sequence comes from Rafetus swinhoei, assembly GCA_019425775.1. NCBI lineage: Eukaryota > Metazoa > Chordata > Testudines > Trionychidae > Rafetus > Rafetus swinhoei. Next base: position 42,940,434 of record CM033437.1, on the reverse strand, counting down.
ACCCTTTATGAGAAGCAATCGCAATACAGGCACATCCACATAACCCAGGATCCTAACTGTATTTGAGCTAGCTTCTTCTCTGTTCAAACTAAAGAATATTTAAATGTGCTGCTTATTTTGCTTTTTTAAAAGAGCATTAAGTGCCATTATTTGTACCTGACATTACTGCTTACTTCACTTGTCAGACTTGTTGCCAAAAATCTACCAGTTGCTTGGGTTTTAAGTGAATTTAGTGACTGATGGCAGTGTAAACCAGAGACCTGTATTTATCTACTGAGTAAGTCCAACATGTGGTTTGACCTTGCAAGCTTCTCAATACACTTCACCACCAATATGCATCAGCCAAGGCTTGAAGGGTCCATCTCAAGGGGAAAGAGGATAGTTTACTCTCTAACTTATTCATTTGGTCAGCAGTATTAGAAGAGACTCAGACTTTTATGATCAAAGACTGCTTGCTTCCTTAGCCTCAGACACAATGGCAATGATGTTTTAAAAAGTTTGGAAATGGTGTGCAAAATCAAATATAAGTGTCAGTTTTAAAGCAATTTAGTGAAAGCAGGAATTTTTAAAAAAATTAAATATTCTCTGACAATGAATCTCTTTCTACACTATTGCTTTATTTTGGAAATCTGTTCCAGAGACTGAACAATGGATGAGTCAGTTAAAAGCAACTGCAATGCTGGAAAAGATGATTGGTAATTTTCAAAATAGCAGAGAACAATAGAATAGAATTAATTTTGAAACTACTTAAAGTATCAGGAGACTTCAGCATGAACTTTTCTGTAGTAAACTTGTGGCCTCAATGGAGATTGTCAGTAATGACTGACCGTGTCTTCTTTTTTGAATAGCCTCTCAAACACTACAAGGCCAATGTTTTCCTGGATATTTGACTCAGGTGTGTTGAATTGCTCCATCCTAAGCATTTCATAAAATAGTTTTACAGAAAAAGGTCATTTTCCCATAGTGTGGAATCCCCAACAATAATGCGTAAGAAAAAGGAAGTGAAACTGATTGGTTTAGTCCCACTTTCCAGACTGACTATAGTAAGGAGTGGAGGGGGAAATAATTGTAAATTATATTTTTAAACTAGAAGAACATATTATTCATTTCTTGGACTACAATTTACTGATATGTAATATCATAAGTGCCTACATGTAGGGCACAGTTCTGATTTTCTAGAGATTTGGTACACACATTGGGGCCAGAGTTTCAAAACTTTAGCTATTCCACCTGTGCTCACAATGTAGGTCATGTAGGCATCTACTCTAAGTATTTGTGCACACAGAACAAGCACTGAAGCTGAAATGTTTCAAATCTGCCTAGGACATTAGATGCCAAATTAATGGGAATTTAGCATCCTTGCTTTAAGTTATGATAAGAGGAAGCTGTATACCAAATTTGGTAGTCCTAGCACTTACTGTTTAGAAGGACTTCTTGAACAGACAGACAGATTCGCTCACTCTCGAATTCTTTCAAATATATAGTAGATTAGTTTTAATAATTTGAGGTCATGCTGTTATTTCTGTATAGCATGAATAGCACAACTGGAGCCCTGATCCTTGATGATGCTGTAATCTATATCTACACTATTATAAAAAGAGAGGCATCCGTCATGCTGTCTGTCACAGCGAACAGACTTCTTATGAGACTTCTCGCCTCTGGCAGGTCCTGAGGCACCGGGCAGAGAGGAGATGGGAGGGGAAGGTGCAGCGCAGGTGCTTAGTGCACCTTTCATTTTCCCACCGAGTTGCTGGAGACCAATCAAGCGCCACCAGGTAATAGCACATTTCCCCCCCTCCCCCCCAGCAGTGTGACCCATATGCCACTTCTGTGTTGTGGCCCAGCTCGTCTCACCCACCCTGAATGCACCAGGACCCAGGTGGGGCTGCTTTGCCATGTGGCCAGCGGGCTTGGGGGAGACTCGCACTGAAGTGGGGTCTAGAAGGCTTCTTCCCCCAAACAGCTGCCAAAATCCAGCTGCCCCCCTGGTGCAAGCCTGGACCCCATGCCTCCCCAGCAGCCCATTAAATATCTGAGTCAGCCCCTTAGTACTGCCCCGGGCTTGCAAACCTGGCCCTGAAATGCCTCGCCCCTCCCCCCCCCACCACCACTGTGACCCTGAAATTCTCTTTCCTCTCTGCTCAGACTGGTTCAGCTAAGATAGCTGCCCATGGGCCAAGTGTGTAATGGAGGCCTCACCTCACCAGGAGTGCAGGGAGTCTGGGCAGGCTGGCCAGGATCCAGCCCACCAGCACCTGGATGATGGACTCAAGCGGTCTCACAGCGCTGTCTGGTGGGTGTGAGTGCATGGCACGCAAGGGCGGAGCAGCAGGGACACGGCCATGGCAGCAGCATGTCCTTCATGAGCAAAACAGCAGCTACATCTGCTTTTGCCCCCCATGCCAGGCCAACCTGAGTGTACATCTACTGTCACAGTGGGACAGGTAATGCTAGTACAAATCATAAATGATAATGCTCTAAATTAAAATAACACAATAAAAATAGCTTATGAGCAATGGGGCATATGTAATATGCTCTTCTTTGTCTGGTGGAAGAAAAAAATGCTGAATTCATGTGCACCATTTTGTGAGACTTAATTCACTAGTTGTTCAAATGTGAATGTTCTTCCACTGATATATATAAATAGAACAAAGCTGTTGTTGTTTTTTTAAATAAGTGTAATCCCCCATTCTGTTTACTTTCCCTGAATGAGGTGTTCAAGAGAGAGCAAGTCTGCTTTTACACAAGTTTGGGAAACTGGGCCTGAGGATCATCAATGTGCTCTGCATTGTGTGTCCCTGTGTGTTCACCTCAGGCCAGTCCCACTCAGAACAAACCATCAGGAGCTATTACTAGAGAAAACTCTCCAGTCTCTACTTTATATTTCTGATGTGTATTCTGAATAAGCAAAAATCACTCCACCCTCAGATGGAAACTGCGGACCCCAAGCACGCTTAGTAAGAATTAAGGATTTTTTAAAAGAGTTCTGGCAAAAAGCCAACTGTGTGGGTGTGGCTTGTCAGAATCACAACTCTGAGGTAAGGACAACAGTAAGCATGTGCAAGATTGGAGGCTACTGAGCATGTGCAGTAAAGGATGACTGGTCAGTTAGCTAAATAGTTAGGTTGGTCAGAACCCACACATACCAGTTCCAACTTAATTTGAAGATCAGAGCTGTCAGTCAGAATTCTGAGATAATGATTAAAACTGAGCATGCACTAGTGAGAAAATTGCTTCTATGAACAGGAAGTTATAAAGAAAGAGCTACAATGTAGGATAAAAGGTCAGCTACCAATAACAGTTTCAGAGTCTGTGTCTTAAAAGAAGAGTGGCGTGCAGCAATAGCTGGGGAAGCCAGCAAGAGAAGCCAAAGAAAAACTGCTGCAGAGAGAAAAAAGGAAAGCTGGAATGGAACAGAGCTAACTGACCAGCAGAAGCGGAGATTTTTAAAATAAAGCAGCAATTGATTTGTAGAGTAAGCTTAATATTTTTAAATTATAATTTAGTATAAGCATAGGATAGTATACAAGGTGAGTATGTGTATACTTGAAGTGTGTGTGTTTTAATTATATTTCACTTATGTAAACTTAAAAGCAATTTAAGATCTTCTGTCAGCAATTTATTGCAAACTGCTCACTTGCAACAAATTGTTTCACTTAGAACCACTTAAACTATATGCTATCGTAGTTTAAGTGCTCTTTATCTTGCAATAAGAGATTTTTCTCTCAGGGATTTTGTGCTTTGTTTAGGATTTTTAGATCATATTGTAGTGGATTTATTAGTTACTTTAATAAAAAGATACTTGGTTTGGAATGAATACTGCCTGTGTCAATTACTTTATCAGAAGATTACATCCTTGTCCTTCAGTGTTTTCCTGAGCAATTCTGGGAATGTTTACCTCGACATGAACAGACTAAGGGGGGCAAAAGGCAGGTTATTATAGCTGCACTCCAAAATCCTTAGGGTAACAGAACAAAGCTTTAGTCTGTAAGAAAACAGAACAGATTACGGTCCAGCAACCTCCTCTTTACTTGCCTTGTGCACCCTGCTTCAGTCAGCAGTAATACTTCTTGTTGGGATGGCAGAAGGTACTTCCCAGTAGGAAACAGGAAATTTTCCTGACATTCAATAGCTTGTATTCCATAACTTGTAGTCTCCCCCTCCCCGTTCATAGATGCCAATTTCCAGATTTCCTGGGGGGTGTTCAACCCCTCCCCCCACTTAATCCACCCTAGCCCCCTCCACCACACTCCTTCCCCAATGCCTCATCCCTGTCCCACCTCTTCCCACACCACCTCTGCCCCCTCCCTGGAGGGTGCCCCATATTCAACTGGTGCTTTCTCATTGTGTGGAGGAGGCATGATCTAAAGGGTAGTTCATATTTCCCCACCTGCCTAATGCCCAGCCCCAGGGCCACCGTGCTCTCCCTGTCCCATGGTACCTGTGAAGGGGCACCTTGTTTTCTCACTGAGCCTGCCTCCCCCTCCTCTGCCAATGGCATGTTGTGCCACTCTCCCTGGAGGTCGGAAACCCATGTGTGGAGCCAGGAGGGAGTTGCTTTTAATGCCAGCCCCTCCTGGGAACTGCTCTGAAATCCTACCTGGAAGTTGCCTGAGAGCCTTGCTGAGGAGGAGGCAGCTTTTTGCTCCCTACCCAGCTTGGTTGCTGGGAATCCCAGCAGTTCAGCCTGGGAAGGGAGCAGATGTCACCTCCCCAGCCAGGGTCTCTCAGGCAACCGCTGCACAGGGCTGCAGAGCAGCATCTCAGTGGCTGAAAGGGCCTGGTCCTGTCCTTTCCACTTCTAACATTTGGGCCATGCATCACCCAGGCCTGCCCCTACCCTGCATTTTCTCTTCCCCCTGCTCCTCCTCCTGCCCCCATCGCTTCTGGCACATTGTCAAACAGCTGATAGTCACAGGTGGGAGGCACTTGGGGGGACAGGAACAGGCTGCTCAGTGGGGCACAACACTGCTGGGAGGTGCTGGGGGGAGGAGTGGCTTGTAGCTGTCAGAATGTCATGCCCAGTCCAGGGGGCTGCCATCAGTGCCAACCTGTCCTGCACTGCTCACTTCTGGGGGCCATGTGTGAACTGCTGTATCAATTTATAGTTCCAATTGGGGAAAGGATGGCCCTGAGCTTCACTTCTACCCACAGGAGGTCCTTTAGCTTCGTGGCATAGGGTGGGGCTGTTTCTCTCGGGCATTCAGTGACAAATGGCAGCTACTGTACTCTGCTCTAAGCTCTTCAACAGCTCAGGCTGGAAATTGCTCCTGAGGCGGCAGGCTAAAGACTAACTGACAGCCCCTTCCCCATCAGATATCTCACTGGTCAGGGGTGGGGAATTTTGAAGGCTAAGGAATTCCAGTGGTTGTGAGCAGATACTTTTACCCAGTCCTCTGTGTCTACCCTACAATTTGTACAACCACTGAATACAGAGACTCGCATCTGGTGCTGTGTAGGAAGGTGGGATATTACTCTATTCCTCCTTAAGATTTACTCTCCAATATTTTCACTGAGTGGCAGGAACCACTGGCCAAATCCTGATGCTGGCCTTCTTAGAGAGATAAAACTCAATGGAATATTTCATGATTGTGGAAGGGAAACAAAATTCCAAGAGCCAGAACCCAAGAATTCCATGCTCCCTCACCACAAACTGCTAAAATGGCAGTAGGGGCATTTAGGAGTGGTGGAATTAGGAAAGGTTCTACCCCCTACAATGGTATGAGTGTTTGGGGACAGTATTCTCTTAGCTGAGTGGTAGCTGATGCAAATGAAGGTGCCAAGTCGACTAAAGCCTGTAGAGATGGGCAGAATTTCCTAAATAGCTGAAAATCATCCTGGTCTGGGGTTGGGGGAGTGGCATAGTCACCAGAACATCTGCAAGCCCACCCACGAGTTTTGTATCCCATCCCAGGCCCTCATCTTTCCCATTTCATTGCTCTTCCTTGAAACCCTGGAACTTCACTAACCTCCATGGGAAAGAAAGAGCAGGAAAAGAGGTGGACAGGCAGAAGTATAGTCTGAGGGAGTGCTGAATTAAAGTATAAACTAACTAATCTAAAATTTAATGTGACAGGGTCTCTAAACATAATGTGAGGGGCCCTAAAAAGAACAAAACTGACTATTTAAAATTTTATCAAAATTGGTTGATAAATAAAGCAGACCGGGGGAAAAGAAGATTCTCTCTAAATATAGACATTTTCATTAAAAAATGACAAAAGTATACACATCTGGCTACATACACACCCTTACCCTTTCCCTCACCTTTAGCCTTCACTAGCGGTTCATTACTGACAGGTGGGAGGCCAGGGAAAAGGGATAAAAATGATAATTGCTTTTGTAAACTTAGTATTTCTATGAGTAGGTCTGCCATCAGTCTCCTAAGGCAGTGTTTTGTTGGCCAACTGCTACTGGTAAAATTCTAACTGTGCCTTCATAAACTTTAATTAAATGAAATGAAATTAAATAATCTCACTGCCTATAAAATTGGGGAAAATGTGAGGTTGGAGATAGCAATGTTGTGAAGCAATCCTGGCAAGCTCATACTTGTATGGGACTTATCCTAGAAGCGACATCATGTATAACATCCCCATTGGCTGGCAATAGCTGGAAGGCCACCATCTTTTGTTTATAGTCCAGCACACTCAATTGCATAGTGCCTTCGGTCCTATTTTATTTTGTTTTCTTAAGTGTTAGTGTGTTCTTTCTTCTTTTGAACTGTACACAGGCACAATTGTGTCTTTTAATGTGCATGCCACTTTCTGATTCATTTGCTGCCTTTGCTTCACATGATTGAGTTTGCAGGTTATCATCTTATAGATTTGGATCGAGTGGCTCTTGGGGTGTGTCTACACAGCACCCTAAACTCAAAATAAGATACACAATTTGTGCATATTTTATTTTGATTGTATTTCAAAATAGGTTATTTCAAAATTTGGCACAACTACACAGCACCAAATTTCAAAATGACGCACTATTTCAAGACATCCCTAAACCCTTGTGGAACAAGGGTTACAGGGATGCCAGAACAGTGTACCCATTATTTTGAAAAATATTTCAAAATAACGGGCGTGCTTAAAAGAAGTGGGGTAGCTATTTTGGGATACCTCTGGTATCTCAAAATAGCCCCGCTGTCTAGATGTACCCTTCAGGAGGAGTGATAGAAATGTAGCCGTGTTAGTCTGGTGTAGCTGAAACAAAAAACAGGACAATGTAGCACTTTAAAGACTAACAAGATGGTTTATTAGGTGATGAGCTTTCGTGGGCCAGACCCACTTCCTCAGATCAAATAGTGGAAGAAAATTGTCACAACCATATATACCAAAGGATACAATTAAAAAAATGAACACATATGAAAAGGACAAATCAAATTTCAGAACAGAAGGGGATGGGGGAGGTAAATGTCTGTGAGCTAATGATATTAGAGGTGATAATTGGGAAACTATCTTTGTAATGGGTAAGATAATTAGAGTCTTTATTCAAACTTAGGCGTAAAGTGTCGAATTTAAGCATGAATGACAGTTCAGAGGATTCTCTTTCAAGTGTAGTCTTAAAAGGCCTTTGAAGCAGGATGCAGGTAATCAAGTCGTTGAGACAATGTCCTTTCTGGTTGAAATGGCAAGAAACTGTTTTTTCTTTGTGATCCTGTCTAATATCTGTTTTGTGGGCATTGATCCTTTGGCGAAGTGTCTGAGACGTTTGTCCAATGTACATAGCAGACGGACACTTTCGGCACATGATAGCATAAATTATATTTCTGGATGCGCAGGAGTATGTGTTCTTGATCTTATAACTCACTTGGTTAGGTCCAATAATGGTATCAGCAGAGTGAATATGTGGACAAAGCTGGCAACGGGGTTTGTTGCAAGGGGAAGGTACCAGGGTTGGTGGTAGTGTGGTATGTCCTGTGGTTGTTGGTAAGAATCATCTTGAGGTTAGGTGGTTGTCTATAGGAGACTATGGGTCTGTCTCCCAGAGCCTCTTGGAGTTTAGACTCTAATTATCTTACCCATTACAAAGATAGCTTCCCCAATTATCACCTCTAATATCATTAGCTCACAGACATTTACCTCCCCCCCCATCCCCCTTCTGTTCTGAAATTTGATTTATCCTTTTCATATGTGTTCATTTTTTTAATTGTATCCTTTGGTATATATGGTTGTGCCAATTTTCTTCCACTATTTGATCTGAGGAAGTGGGTCTGGCCCACGAAAGCTCATCACCTAATAAACCATCTTGTTAGTCTTTAAAGTGCTACATAGTCCTGTTTTTTGTTTCACCTTCAAGAGGAGGAATTTGTGTTGGTTACCCTCCAATAACAATGAGATCAATCTATAGCTGTCACACATTGTGTGAAATCTTTTACCCTTGTCCTGGGACACTATAGGTGTGTTGCAGAGCACCCTAAATTTGAAATAGGATACGCAATTTGTGCTATGCAAATTGTGTATCTTATCTCAAATCTATTTCAAAATACATCTACACCACATCCAATTTCGCAATAATGTGCTATTTCAAGCCATCCCTTAACCCTCGTGCAATGAGGTTTACTGGGATGGCGAAATAGTGCGCCCGTTATTTTGAAAAATATTTCAAAATAATGGGAGTCTTGTGTAGATGCGGTGTAGCTATTTCGGGATACCATGTACACTATGATACCATCTTTTCGTTCTACTTGTACTTTGCCTAATACCCCCACTTTTAAAAAGAGTCCATGTAGGCCAGTGCTAACTGCTGGCACGGCATCTATGAGCAGCTTAGGTGGAATAACATCAGGTCCAGATACAAGACCATTCAGTAACATTTGGATGGCTTTTCATACTTCCTCATGTGACAATGTTATCAGTATAACACTGTAGCACAGGGGCTACTAGCAATGACTCTGAGATCCATGCTTAACATAGGACAATGGCATGTGCCTAGGAGTTGTTTATGTATATCAGACTGAAAATAAACATGAGTTAACTTTAGTTTTGTTTTTGTTTTTTGTCGTTTGGATTGTCATCACTGTCTGCTCACCTAGGGTATGTCTACACTACAGCGTTATTTCGAATTAACTTATTTCAAATTAGTTAATTCGAAATAACGCATCTAGACCTAAAAACTAATTCGAAATAGCGTTTTGCTAATTCGAATTAGCGCGTCCACACTGATTGGACACTGGGTTGCATTTAAGGCCAGCTGAAACCGGTTCCAGCAGGGCATCAGGTCAGTAGTTGCTTTGTGTGGCTGCTGTCTGAGGCTATCTGAGGCTCGTGCTTAAAGGGACCCCCCGGACAGCCGGTTCTCAGCTTTTTTGCTTGCTTGCTTACCTCGCCGAGGAACAGCAAAGCATTTTTCTCTCTACCTGCCTGTTTCAGTCGTTCTCATTGGGGACACCGCTGCAGTTGGCACCATGGAGCCCAAGCTGGCCCTGGGCATTCTGGTGCAGTTTTTGGACTTGTTGCTGCAAGCCTGGCACCAATGGCTGGAGGCTGCCTGGCACCATCTGGTGCACGTCAGCCCCCTGCCCCTCCCCCTGGCCTCCCTGGGGGCCATGGAGGAGCCGCAGCAGCGCCCGGATGCCAGCGTGCCCCACCGCGTCTGGACACCAGCAGCGACTGGTGGGACCGCATCGTCCTGGAGCGCTGGGGAGACCAACAGTGGACCCAGAACTTCAGGATGAAGAAGGACACCTTCCTGGAGCTCTGCGAGTGGCTCGCCCCTGCTCTGCGGCGACGGGACACTCGCATGAGGCCTGCCATTCCCCTCCACAAGCGGGTGGCCATCGCCCTGTGGAAGCTCTCCACGCCGGACAGCTACCGATCCGTCGGGAACCAGTTCGGCATGGGGAAATCCACCGTCGGAGCAGTGCTCATGCAGGTACGGCACTCACTGGCCACTGGGCCGGGGAGGGAGGGGGGCTGCAAGGAGGGGATGGGCTGCCCCAGGGAAAATGGGGGGGAGGAGGCGAAAGTGCCCTGCACGGGAGGGTTTGGTCGGTCCCAGCCGTACTACACACCGCCCGCGGTGGCCAGGATTGCAGCGGGGGTTGTTTCTGGGTGCGGGGCGCGGGGCAGTGCCAGGGAACGAACACTCCCAGCCACCCGGGCACCCCAGTGATTCTCGGTTTTCTGTGTCTCTCTGCAGGTGGTCAAGGCCATCAACCGAGTGCTGCTCCGCAGGGTCGTCCGCCTCACCAACCTGGACACAGTCATCCAGGGGTTCGGCGCCCCGGGCTTCCCCAACTGCGGGGGGGCGATCGACGGGACACACATCCCCATCCGTGCCCCAGAACACCAGGCCGCCCTGTATATCAACAGGAAGGGCTACTTCTCAGTGATCCTACAGGCCGTGTCTGACCACCGGGGCCAGTTCACGGACATTAATGTGGGCTGGTCCAGCAAGGCACACGACGCACGGGTGTTCCACAACTCCTCCATGTGCCAGAGGCTGAACACCGGGACCTTCTTCCCCGACCGCCACATCAGGGTCGGGGATGTGGACATGCCCGTCTGCCTGGTGGGGGATGCGGCCTACCCCCTACAGCCCTGGCTGATGAAGCCATACACAGGGCATCTGAACCCCTCCTGGCAGGCCTTCAATGCCAGGCTCACCAGGGCCCGCATTCTGGTGGAGGGGGCCTTCAGACGCTTGAAAGCCCACTTCAGATGCCTCCACACCCGCCTCGACCTCGCCGAGCACAATATCCCTCCCGTGGTGGCAGCATGTTGTGTGCTGCACAATTTATGCGAGAGGAAGGGAGAAGCTTTCCTGCCAGCCTGGATGGCTGAGGCAGAACACTTGGCTGGTCAGTACGCGCAGCCCCGCACCGACGCCGTCCGGGAGGCCCAGCGGGGGGCTGTCCGGATCCGGGAAGCCCTGTGGGAGAGCTTCCAGGTGGAGGAGGACAGAACTCTCCCTGGCATGCCCCACTGGGGCCTTCTTCCACCCTCACCTCCTTCCCCTTTCCCCTCCCTAAACCCCCTTCCTAATGTAAAGTAAAAACACCTGTTTTGCCAACAAAAATCTCTTTTATTTCACAGAACTGATGTGGGGGGAGGGAGGAATGAGGGTGGGAGAGGGGAGGGGGAAACCTGGGAGGAGGGAGCTGGAAGCGGGAGGCAAGGGGAGGAAGGGAAGGGAAAGCTCAGGGTTCGGGGTCTTGCAGGCTCTCCTGTCTCGCAGGGGTGTCAGGGGGGAGTGGGTGTAGAGGGTGGGGCAGGAGGGATGGGGGGGCGGAGGAAGTGGGAGGGGGAGCAGGAGTGGGAGGAGAAGCGAGAGCTGGGGCGGCCACAGGGGCTGGAGCAGGAGGAGGCAGGAACCTGTCCACCAGGGTCTGGAGGTGACCTCTGAGGGCACGGCCCTGCTCCTGCAGCACCTGCAAGCTCTGCTGCCGCAGCCGCAGGTCCTCCTGGACCCAGTGCTCCTAGGTGCAGAGCTGCTGCCCCAGTAGCCACAGGTGCCGCCGCTGGCCCGGGTGCAGGTGGCTGTTCCAGGCAGGATGGTGCGCCCTGCACTCGCAGGTGCTGCGGCTGTGGTGAAACAAGAGCAGTGGTCAGTTCTCCCTGGGGACACAGTGCGTGAAACCCAGCCCCCCTCTGCAAGGCGAGGTTGGTGTGTGGGGAATGGGCCAGGGCCCCTGCATGACACCCAGCTGCTGCTCCATGGTGGGCAAGGCCCAGGCGCACGGTCCCTGGGCTCCCTCTCCCCTCCCCCCCCACATAAGGGGACCATGATGGCACTCACATGTGGAGCCCTCCCCGGCCTCAGACGACACAGCTGATGGGCTCTGTGGGATGACTCGGGGGTCCTGGGTCCTGGGCAGGCTCCCTGCACACTCCTGCGGCTCCTGGCTGTCGTCCTCCTCCTCTTCCTCCTCTTCCCCTGTTTCAGGGGCAGGGCCCTCTGCCCCGGGGTCGATCGCCACCCGGGGGGCACGGACTGCATGAGCCCCCAGGATGCGGTCCAGGGCCTCATAATGAGGGCAGGTGTCTGGGTCAGCCCCTGGTTGGGAGGCCCTGGAGTAGGCCTGCCGCAGGTCTTTGATTTTGTAGCGGACCTGCTCCTGGGTCCGCAGGTGGCCTCTGGTGGCCAGGCTGGCAGTCATGCGGCTATAGACGGCTGCATTCCTGTGCCTAGTGCGGAGATTGTAGACATTGGAGGCCTCCCCCCAAACCTCAATGAGGTCCACGATCTCCGCACTAGACCAGGCGGGCGCCCATCTTTTTCAGCCCCTGGCAGGCTCCTGAGAGCCGCCAGCCTGGTCCTGGGAAGAGGTGGAGGGCTGGGTGCCAGCGGGTGGCTGGCTCATGCTGTGCCAGGTGCAGGGTCTGCTGGCTGGGTGCTGGCAGGCTGGCAACTGGCACAGGCACTGTGACCAGAATGTGCCCCTTTAAGGGCTCCGGGGCTGGGAGGGGGGCAGAAGAGTTTTCCTGGTTTGGCCCAGAGTGGCCACCAGGGGAACCTGGGAAGGGCTAGCCTCCAGCTAGTTCGAATCAAGTGGCTACACAGCACTTAATTCGAACTACTTAATTCAAATTTGGCGTTACTCCTTGTAGAAGGAGGTTTACCAAGTTCGAATTAAGCGCTCCTCTATTTTGAATTAAATTCAAAATAGCGTTTTGTATGTATAGCCGCTATTAAAGTTAATTCGAACTAATGGCTGTTAGTTCGAATTAACTTTATAGTGTAGACATACCCCTAGAAGTGTTGTCATGTTCAGATTCTGCCCTGTTGCAGCTGTGGGTCCAACCCCCAGCAACCATCTGAAGCGGATGATGTAGCTTTTCTCCTTTCTGCTAGCTTTGCCCCTAGTAGAGTTGAGTCTGAATGAGAACCTCAAATGTGATCCCTTCTCCCCTACAGGCTTCAGGGGGCAGTACAGATTAGAGTCATAGACCTAACCATGTTGTCCCTCATTAGATTTTATCCAAATCCAAAGCGGATTTGACACAAGGTGTGCACTGGAGCCTTTAATGTTGAAACTCTTATGGTAATGATTGATGTTGCAAGTTATCTTTTGAGATGGGGTGTCATAACCAGGAGGGCTGACCAGCAGCCTGGTGACTAAAGGGTTAACTAATGCCTTCAGCACCTAGGCAGGTATTGGGAAGCACTATTGGCTTCTGGGAAAGGACAGACATGCTGTGGGTAGGGGAAGGAATGTATGGAGACTGCAGAGGGTGTTGGCTGCAGTCACTCCCTAGACGAAGGCCATGTGTCTGAGCAGCATCTCAATGTCAGAGGCACTGGAAGCTCAGGCAAGTCCTTGAGACAGCAGTGGTCCTCAGCGTCCTGCTCTGACAGAGGGGGAGAATGTCTGCTTCCCTAACTGAGCTGCTGGGCCTACCTATTATACTTCTGTTTCCTCTCTCACCTCTCCACCTCTGGCGTGGTAGGTGTGGCTTTCCGGGCTCTACAAGAAGGGATGGGTTGTGGTCCCTCCTGGTCTATCTCTGAGGGAGGCTATACCGACTCAACAGACAACCACAGATACTTTCTATAATTTATTTACAAATCTTTCCTATAGTAATCTACAAATATGACAGTGTTTCTCAAATTGATCCATGGGCCTGCTTTGGGAAAATCGCTCATGAACCTGTGGATTGATTGTTTAATGCAATATCTGCCATCATCAGCATCATTTAGTTTGCACTGCCTCCTTCTGGCCTGGGCCTAGGAAATGTTCCTGTGTATGTATAGGTGTTAGATATCTGGAGTCTGGTTTCTTATGTCTGCTTTGTTTCCTTGGACAGTTCCTCCTGTTTGGAGTAGGTGAATTAGGAGGGTGGGCCATGGGCTGACTTGAGTGGAGGAATGGTTGTTTGGATTGTCAAATGCCATGAAAAAGGCAGGTCTTTTGGAACTGTAAACTGATTAAGTCCTAGCCTATCACTGAGGGAATGAAATGCCCCTTTAAAGTGTTTCAGCACTGCACCAGGGTGTGCTCCTGGGAGCACTCAGGAATTCTGGGGGACAGCGTGCATTTGGCACCCAAGCCTTTGAGTGTGTAGTGTAGAACAGCTCTGACCCAGAAAGAGCACTGGGAGAGAAAGTGCCTCATTAGGGTACACAGGGATTAATATTTTTGAACCATTGTTCCCTGGGGTAGATTGCATTTACCCCAATTCATGGATTGAGTTGGTGAGCAGGGTTTTCTATTGTGCAGAGCCCTCAGGTGGGCTGGACAAATAGATGGAAGGTATTAAGAAAAACAACATGGAACACGGCACAGTCTGGCCCAAGGTGATCAGGACTGAGCTACAGATTTTGTTTGGGTGAACAATGTCCTTGATTTCTATGTGGAGGCTCTCTGTGCAAGGTGGATTTAGGTGGTGCAGTGGCTTTGTATTAGCCCTCTACACAGAGGAAAATGTTACCCTAGTAGCACATTTTGTTACAGTAATGTGACAGTGTGTACCAGCTGTGGTTAATTCTATCCTATGGGCTGAGGTTGCCAGGCACCCTTCCCTCTGCTGGGCATGCTCCAGTTAGAACCAGGATATAAAAGGGAGCAGCTCCTCTCTGTCTGGGCTGACTGCCGGAGGGAGCAGAGGCTCCTGTTGAAGGACTGTCGGTACTTCGGGTTGCAGAGATGAGCCAGCCAGTGATAACTCACAACCCCTAGGTTCCTGATGCCACAGAGAAAGGAGAGACTGTGGGAACCCTGAAACAGCAAGCTGTGGAGGAATAGGTAGAAAGTGTCCTCCAGGGGAATTAATCATAGAATGGAGATTAGTTTGGCATGTTGCAGCAGGATATCTACTGAGCTGATGGTGGGCAACCTTGCCACAGCCTGGGCCATGGGTTGAGACCCAGTGGAGTAGGGAGGACCCAGGTTCCCTTATCAGGGCTGCCACCCTCCATGAGACAGTGGCCCACCCCTCTAACCCTATTGACTCTGGCCACTAGGCTACACAGACTTGACAGCTATATGGATCTTGGCCATTACTCCCTTCAGCCCTGACCAAGAGGGCAGCTTTATGGACTCTGGCTATTAGGCTAGGCAACCTTGACTGGGATGGAGACAGCACTGACTTTGGCTGTTGAGCCATGCAGCCCAGCTCATGAGGACCACCTTGTTGACCCTGTCCATTAGTCCATGCTGCCATGAGACTAGAAGCATTCTTTCAAGCTAAGCTGCTGGGCCTTACCACCCTTCCACCTCTCTTCCGAAGAGTGATGGAGTGTACTAGCTCTGTGACATGTACATAAATATCATTTAAGTCAAACTTCTTACTCATTGGAGGAATTTCCCTATTTCCCAAGCAAAATATGGCTCTACAACAGCATAAACCTTCTTAAAAATATCTTCTCTCATATGAAAAATGATAGCACAGTGAATGAAATTGTTCAGAAAAGGCAATGTGGCCCCACATTAAAAAGGATCCCATCCTTTTTCAGAGCCATCAAAGAGTAGATTTTTCTTCTTGCCAGGAAGTTGGTTGGGAGTTGTGTGAGGGGGACTCTACTTATTCAATTTTATTATAGTAATGTTGTTGCTGCTGGTGTAATATTATCTGTAAGCAATTGCAAAATTTGCATATGTATTTTTAAGAGATGAAGCAAGAGTGTGGGATCAGCTCTTTTTAAGTGTTAGTCTGAATACAAAAATGTGTTCAAATACCCATTGTCTTTGCAGTTCCGTTTTTATTCCATGAATTGTTCTAAATATTTTACCAGTCAAGCAGTTCTTTTTCTAACTTTCACTTCTTCTGCTGGCTCCCAACATCTGTGCATTATCAGAAAAATATGATGTAAATGACTAAGACAGCATGATATGCTATATATTGCTCTTGATTCATCACACACATTAGAGGGGAGTGTGTGAGTGTACGCATCTTTAAATGCATTTTTATCCTGCCAACTTCCTCCCTTTTGTTTGCTGAATAGATTCTGTTCAGAAAACATTTTGATTGAGATTATTTTCTCCTCAGTGAAATTGTGCAAAGGCTTTGTTAAATGTTGATGTATCCTTCTGTTCAAGGAAAGCTTTCAATAACAGGGTCTAGCATTTAAACAGAAATATGATTCAACACAGAAGTTATGTGCTAGTGGTTATAGGAAGACCCCTAGTCTCTTCAAAAGCAACTGCTAATGGGTTTTGCAGTAATCTAAAACCAAAGGCATTGCATTCTTCTCTTATTGTGTTTACAGTAACTGGTAAACCAACTAAGGTCATGTTTCTTTTATTACAGCACCTGTGTTCATTGCAGAAAGTAGTTATGATAATGATCAGTGACAATGGTAGGAATTCTTGTACATATTGTTTTTTGATTAAAGACTTGGGGTCAGATCCTTCTCTAGCGTAACTTGTCACTCTGAAGTAAATGAAGTGTTGCCAGGTTATAGCAGCTAAGGATAAGGGGTGCAATTTTAAAAAAATGGTTAAGAAAGTCAGTTTTCCAGCTCCTACTGAAATTCCTGAAGGGGAGAGGCTGACCTAATGGCTAAGGTGCTACCAGAGTCCTTGAGAGCTCCAGGTTCACTTCTCTGTATTGCCACAGATTGTGACCTTAGAAAAGTTGCTTAGTTCCAGATCCTCTGAAATTAATGTGTTGATCTGGGGCATAGGTTTTGTACCACCATAACACAACCTATAAAATGGGTATAATAGAATATCCCTTACTCATAAGGGTGTTGTGAGAATAACCATGTTAAGAAAAGACTGAGGTGTTCAGTTACTGTGCTAATGGGAGGCCACAAGTCTAAAAATGTGTCACAAGTCTAAAATCATGCTGATCAACAGCATCTCTCTTCCATTTGGAAAATTATTGCATAGACAGCTCAGGCAAAACGAAAAAGACCTAAAGAGGTGAAGACAAATAGGCCAGCCACCCCACAGCTAATGCTTTCCCTCCTTTGTTCCTGGACTGAGTGGGAGGAAGGAGAATTATGAATGGCATCCTGCAGTCCAAAATGCTGTTCTTAGATTGCAGCCTCGAGATTTTTTGTTGTTGTTTTCTTGAAGGTACCTCATGCCCAAATAGCCATTGTAGCCAAAATATATATGCTGCCATATGTGACTGAACAGAAAGTTGCACCCTGTTCTTCATACTTGAACCTGGTCATGGTGATCCATCCATTTATTTGAGGTCTGCAGGCTTGATTACTACAGCTCATTATGTCTCAATCAGCTAAAAACCTTAGATTGTGCAAAATATTGTCCCCTTCTCTGCCCCAGTACCTTGTTCTGCTCTCTGTACTGACTCATGGATGAGGGACTCAGGTGACCTGGTCACCTGATACTAACCTGCATCTTGGACTGCTAAATTGCTCCACAGTGGGAAGGAGGGAATCAAAAAAGGTTTATTGATGTATGCAAATTCTATATAAGGTGGAAAGGAGAATGATTGTCTTTAGCTTGCTTTACTTCTGCCTCTCCACCCCCAAGAGATACTTAAAACACTTGGAAACAAAAGAATTGTAACTGAAGGGGGTTGGGGAAAGAAGAATTGCTGGACCCAGGCTAAGAGTAACCTGGCCTGTAAAGGACTCTACAAGAAACAACAACTAGGGTGAGGAATTATTATTTG
The DNA here is from genome assembly GCA_019425775.1 of Rafetus swinhoei. Taxonomy (NCBI): domain Eukaryota; kingdom Metazoa; phylum Chordata; order Testudines; family Trionychidae; genus Rafetus; species Rafetus swinhoei. The sequence continues at coordinate 42,922,918 of CM033437.1, read as the reverse complement.
TAACCATTTTTATTGAAAATAGCTTAGCTTATGTGCATTGTATTATTTTCTTAGTAATCTACTTTGTTCTGTTTGCTACCTCTTTGACCACTTAAAATACACCTTTTCATAGTTGTTAAACTTATTTCTGATGTATATTATAATCCAGATTATGTGATTTCTAACTGGGAGACAACAGGTAGAGGCTGTGCATATCTTTCTCCACATTGAGGAGGAAGGTGAACTTCATATAACTTTGGATTTGTACCCCAAGGAGAGGGTGGATATCTGAGTGCTGTAATAAATCCCGCAAGCTGAGTCTTCCTGGAGTTGGTCTGAGTCTTTGTATCTGAAGCTGGTTGTGGCCCTGCCTATGTACTTTGCTGGAGGAGGCTCTTTTCCTCCTTTCTCAGAGCTTTGTCACCCATCTTAGCACCAGTGAGACCTGGGTTCTTTGCATTCATTTTATCCACCTGGTCATTAGGTGGTGACACTAATAGACAGTTAGGACCTCAAAAATCTTACAGATTGTAGTTACAGAGACTCTTGGAGTAACAGATAAAGATAAATAACACTTTCCTTGGATTAAAAATAGGAGTAAATTAAAGGAAATGGAACAGAAAAAGGAACAAAGGATATCAAATGAGTAACCAATCAGTAGCATAAAAAATAATCAAACATTCCTTCCAAAGCCAACAGCCAAGTAAAAATAAGGAGAATGGCCCTCCAGAGTCTTTCACAGGATACTGGTAGAGTTGAAGCATGAAGGAAGAGTATGAATGTTCCCTGGCTTCCGGGAGCAACAGAGGCGTACCAGGAGTGGTTGGTGGACAGTTCTTCTTGAGGTGGAATCTTGAGGTGCAGTCTCTTCTTTGTGAATGTTTCTGGTTAGTCTCAAGCCCTGGTTATTCTCTGAGGCCTCAGCTGGCAGGCACCCCTCTAAAGTCAAACAAGTTCTGTGACAGAATGCTGGCCAACAGCAGCTGAGCAACTTCTCTGGTCATTGCAATAATAATCACTCTAGAGCAGAAATCACTGAGAAGAGTTGTGTCTAACTGATGGGCTGAGGAGAACTAAGAAGATAATTTTGTGTGTGCATGCATGCATGCATGCACACACACGCACGATTGCTCTTTCGTGGTTTCCCTCAGGAACTGAGGACTCCCTAGGAGGGTTTGGGTGAGACTTTATGGAGTCAGAGCCATCCCTAGCCCAAATGGCATGCCCCAGGTGAGAAGCATCTTCAGTGCCTCCCCTCTGTTTGTTAAACTTTTGAATACCTTATTTTTTATTATGCTTGTAACCCATTTTATGACTTTGATGCACAATATGTACAATATGCATGATTAATTTATCCCAGTCATATAAGATGATAAATTTGCTTGTTAGAATCTATGAATCTCTATTTATTCTTGCCATATATATGTAAATAAAATTAATTTCCTCTAAGTTTATAGAAACTAATTTTAAGAATAAATTAAATGCACTAACATCAAGAAATTGAACTCTGCACCTACATTGGATGGATTACTATTAAATAGTGTTATAGTTGGTGACAGTCTTAGAATGTTAACTCTAGTCCTTGATTCTATGTGGACTTCAGGAAGGTGAATGCTGTATCGTGATTTGACGCATATCCGATGCCTCATGTAGACAAGCTGCTTGCGTGGTTGGGCCACACAAAGTTTATCTCTACCCTTGACCTGACCAAAGACTACTGGCAGATCCCCCTAACACCAGCATCAAAGGAGAAGATGACATTTCCAACCCTCTTTGGGCTGTTCACTTTACCACTATGCCTTTCAGCTTGCATGGGACTGCGGCCACCTTCCAGCAGCTTATGAGCAAGGTGCTGGGCCCCCTCAATGCATATGCTGTTGCCTACATCGACGACATCATGGTATACAGTGATAGTTGGGCAGAATACCTACAGCACCTCACCCAGGTTCTGCAAGCCTTGGCAGGGGCAGTCCTCACTGTGAATCTGGCTAAATGCCGCTGTGGCCAGCACAAGGTGATCTATGTGGGCTACATAGTTGGCAGAGGACAACTCTGACCACTGCTAGATAAGGTGCAAGCGCTGCAAGGCTACCCCACTCCGACCGCAAAGAGGCAAGTGCGGCTTTTCTTAGGGCTAGCAGGATACAACTTTCACTTTGTACCCAACTTTGCCACCCTAGCTGCCTCTCTTACAGACCTCATGAAGAAGCACCGGTGTCTGCGAATTGAGTGGTCAGAGGACTGCGAAGTCACCTTCCAGGCCTTGCAGGAGCAGCTGACCCAGGAACTGGTACTCATCCAGCCAGACTTCAACAGTCCATTTATTTTACAGACTGATGCCTTGGGGGTTGGTTTAGGAGCAGTGTTATCCTAAGAGGAAGGAGGTGATGAACACCCCATTCTGTATCTGAGCCGTAAGCTGTTCCCGTGAGAGACGTGGTACTCCACAATCGAAAAGGAAGCTCTCGCAATGAAATGGGCTGTGGAGGCCTTGAAGGGAGCCAATTCATGCTGGTCACAGACCATACACCATTAAAATGGCTCCATGCCATGAAAGACACCAATGTGTGAATCATGCCCAGATACCTATCACTCCAGCCCTATGCTTTTCAGGTGGCACACTGGCCAGGGAAGGCCCATGTTAATGCCGACTTCTTTTCGTGGGCTGGGGGGGAACAGTGAAGAGTTGCCCCCCAGCAACTCCTCTTAAGGGGAAAGGTATGTGACGGGGTGTACCAGCTCTGCACTGGGGAAGCTAGGCCTAACCAGGCTCACCTGGCTGAAGAAGCCCCTCCCCTGCAGCCCTGCTGGGCATGCTCAGACTACAGCCCAGGTATAAAAGCCTGGAGAGAGGCTCAGTCTGGGTTGGCCTCCAAAGAGGAAGGCAACTCTGCCAGAGCTCCTGCAGGGGAACTGCTGGAGGGTCCAGACCTGGAAACCAGACACCAAGATACATGTGCTACAGAGGCTTGGGAGGAAAGACCCTGGAGGGAGTCCAGTGGAGTATGGTAGGATAGGAAGTAGCCCAGGGCGGGAGATTGTATCCCGAGGAGCTCAGTGTGTTCCGGTGGGAGTCCCCACTGAGAAAGTTGATTGTGCCACTGCTAATAGGATTCTGGGCTGGGACCTGGTGGAATAGGGACAGCCTGGGTCCCCCTACCACCTCTTTAACCCCCCAACCCTCCCAAACCCATGGGGCCTGCACCTGCTTATTACTGACTTCGGCTGCTAGGCTGCACTGTCCCAGTGAGGGGGTTGTTTATACCGACTTTGGCTGCTAGGCTGCACTGCCCTAGTGAGAGGGGTATGAGGGTAGAACCGCATTTGAGTTTCAGGACATGTGGGGTTGGGCATGGTTCCAAGAACCCCTTGGAAATGCAACAGCTTCACCACCCCAGGGAGAGGGACAAGCGCGTCACCCTGCAACATTCCCAAAGAGCTCTACCAAGACCAGGAAATTATCATTATCTTCAGTGAATAACTTATCCAATGAGCCTTGGAAAGCCAAATTATTCTTTGTAAGGAAGGGAATAATTGATATCAGTCTCTCAAGCATGTTCCTCCAATGCTGGGTTTCTACACTAATGATGCACTAGTTTTCTGCATTTATGCATTTAATTAGCTTGAGCCTGAACACTTAAAACAAGTACAGCATGATTCACAAAGTCACCAGTTACTGTACTTTCATACCCTGATCTCTCCAATACACAGCATAACACCACCACTATTCTCCATTGCAGTTACATTGTGCTTTTCAAACACTTCTGGATGCTATACAGTAAAAATATTACAAGCAATGAAATGTGAATTGGTGGTGGATTTTTCCTCCCCAATTATTTACTACTATCTGTTTCACAGTCTTAATACACTAATTTCTTAAAATGTTGATTCAATTTCATTTTATGGAGGTCAGGGTAAGGTCACTGCTTTTGCTTCCATGATTATGAGATTTACTAGAAATTGCATCCTCAGTGTTGTCCAGCATGCTCAACACATACAGCATACAAATAATATTTGTATATTATTCAGAATAAATATCAGTTAAATCCTCTGGATTACAGTATGTCATTTACACTATAAAGGGCTAATCTAAAATCCATTAAGTCAATGAAAAGACTCAAACTGACTTTAACAGACTACAGACCAGAACCTAAATCTGGAGAAACTCCATTGACTTCAGACACCATTGAATAGAATTGTTTTGAGTTTACACTGGTGTAGCAGATATCAAAATCTGATGTTTTATAGTCTGCAGTACAGGTGTCTTTTCCTAATCTCTAGATTCACTGAATTACTGTGAGAGCTGCTGTTGCTAACTTTTTTAGAAATGAATATTAGTGATCTGTCACTTCCATTCTTACAGCTCTCTTTGTAAATTGACAAACATTTGACTAGCTTTATCCTTCACTTTTATCAGGGTAGCCCCTTTAACACTTGCTTTTTAGGTTATACAAACATATTTATTAAAAACAATTATCGATTTCAAATGGAAACAATCCAGCACCCTTTTAAACCAAAGTTCATCTTTGTAGCGGCAAACTTGTAAAAGTGGTATCACCTGTTGTATTTTTCTAGACCAAGAATAGATATGTGAGAATGCAGGTGCCCACTGCTGTTTTTGTGGTATCATTTTGAAAATGGTGCCATTCTGCTCACACTGTCAGGATGCAGAGGGATTGGGGGGAAAGGTAGCAACAGCACAGGAGGAAAACACACACAGTAGGATGAGTGCAAAGTCAATACTTCTGGGAAGAACAGTATCAATATGTGAATGGATCTGCAGACATCACCAAGTTCCTTAGGAGTCAGCAATATCTCTTTATAACATTTTTTTTTACTGCCAGAGCCTGCTTAATAATTAATTTTTTCTCTTGTATTCTGCAACCGAGAATTCAGCACTATCGGAATTGGGTCCTCCAACAGAAGTTATAGCACTGTTACTACCTTTTCCTTTGTTTCCAAAATTTTGGCATTGGTACCAACAGAAGACAAAAGAAGAAAAAGGGGGAAGAAGGAGGTGTGATGTCAACTTAGCCTAATTCAGATCCCATTAAAATCAGTAGAAAGAGACCCATTGACTTCAGTGGGTGACGTTTATTTTGATTGTTTTTTAAATCTAAAGGCAAAATTCTGCTATCAGATTGTCAGCAAATTTGGACCCCATTGCAAAGGCTTCTCTTATAGGGCTTCCCTGTCTCTAAGCCTCAAGACTCACTTTGTAACTCTATCCTTGACTGAGTGTCTTCCAAAACTCTTTTTCCATCCCAGCCCTGAAGGAAGGTGGGTGGATACTAATGAGAGAGCTAAGATAGTGAAAGGTGAGGTAAAAGGTAGTGAAGGTTTCCTGCTGAAGAGTGGGATTGGGAATTTATATTGTGCCCAGCATGAATGTAATCAGGAGTGTATTTTATTATTGCAACAGAGAGACTGCTGTGTTATGGAGACATCTGTAAACCTGGCTATGTGTTGCCCTTGGCCTTCTGTGAAATTCCCATTGCTATACCTGAAGTTCTCCCATGACTGTTCAGTCCCAATCCTACAAATTTAGTTGCGCCCATGTGGAGTTGCACTGAAGCCAATGGGTCTCTGAGCAATGAATATTAAGTATGCCTCTTTCTTATATAGAACATATCAATAGATCTCAAAACACCTCACAACATTTAATATATTATCCTTTCAATACCTCTGTAAGATGGGGCTATATTATTATCCTCATTTATAGGTAGGGAAACTCAGGCACAAAAAGGCTTAGTGACTGGCCCAAGATAACAAAGTGCAGAACCAAGAATTTAAGTGGGATCTTCAGCAAATTAAGTCAGTGCCCTTAACCAGTGTACCATCCTTCCTTTGTGAAATAAAACTGCATGAATGATTGTTGGCAAGGCTTTATCCCCTTGTCAAAATCATAGACCGGTGCTTGTGCCATGCTTTCTGTCCTTTTCCTGGCCTTTGTTACAGGTCTGAATTCCACGTCTGCTCCAAGACCTCCTCTTATTTTGTGTTTTGAGTTCCTGGCTCTGCCACTGCTTTCTGCTTCCTGACAGGGAAATTAAGGTACAGTTCTCACAAACCGGTGAAACCTGTTTAATTTAAAAATTGAACATTGTTCTCTTTGCCTATAAAACCCTGGTCTCGAATGAGAGGCAGTAGTGGAGTGAGGCATGGGAAGAGTAGTTTCCAGACACCTGAGAATTGTATTTCTGTAAGTGGTCAATAAGGAAGCAGGTAAATTTCTTAAAAATAGAACAATAACTGATGGGAAATTGATGACTTAGGCAGGTGGCAATAGGATGCAGGGCTTTTTATCTCTATGTTGCTTGCTCATAGCTAGTTCTGACTGATGCTAAATGAAAACTGTTATCATCAAATATTTCTTTGATGGCCTGTATGACATAAATTTGGTACTCTCAGTCCTGCTCCTCAGTGTTTAAATCCCTTGAAAATCTAGCACCACAACTAGCACGACTAGAATCTTCTTGTCAGGCTTAGCAGAGAGGCCAGGGACAGAATGGACATGGAGAGTGAATTATTTTTACCCCTCAAGAGGATCTATCCACCCTCAGTCTGAAGTACACAGGAGATGGAAGTTTGCACTATCACTATGGATAAATAAAGGATTTCAGTCTTCAGGGGTGACAATCTGGTACCCCTTCCACCAGCTGTACATTTACACACATGTGTTAACAGAAGAGAAATCTATGTTATTCATAGTGTAGTACTGCAGCACTAATTAGTACATGCCATAAATACATCTGCTTAAAATACAGAAGTTGATCTACTTTAAAATGATTTTTGTATAGTTTTCTGTATTTCAATATTATTCCAGGAGGGCTAATTTCTTGTTTGCAACCTTGCAAGTGCAGATGGAGTATTGGCAGAACATGGTATAGAATACTAAAAGAATCAGGCTTCCATACTTGGTAGCCAGAATTTGCAATGTATTTCAAGCAGTAAAAATTGGTACCAACAGAAGACAAAAGAAGAAAAAGGGGGAAGAAGGAGGTGTGATGTCAACTTAGCCTAATTCAGATCCCATTGAAATCAGTAGAAAGAGACCCATTGACTTCAGTGGGCTTTGGATCAGGCTCATAACAAGCAATTATGAAAGAAAGATGGAATAGGAATACTGTACATTCAGTCCATTGAAGTCAGTGGAGTTACAGCAGGGGTGAATGTAGTCCTTTCTTTCAACACTAAAAGGAGACAAGTTACACTGCTCTTTCTATTTTAAGCTCTAATTTAGAAAACATTCTTCCCTACTAAAGTGCTATTGAAATTCATAAAAATTAAACAGTTGTTTAAGCATGTGCTTAACTTTGTTCTAAATAAGATCTGGGTCCTAAGTTACCAGAACAGAGGCATTATGAGGAAAAAAACAGCTATCAAGCTAAGTAAGACACTAACTTATCAGCCTATGCTGTAGAGAAATGTTTGGCCTATCCACAAAAGTCCACTTGATACCTCTCTAGCAGGTTATCAGTTAATAGTGCATAACTAATAGACATCACATAAAGGCATTACATAATGAGAAAAAAGGTTTGCTAGCTGATTATACCTTGAAGGTAGGATACCAAATAGCAGTTCCAAAAAACTGCTTTGTCCCTCAATAAACCCTTTTATTACTAAATAACGGTAGTAGAATTATCCACACTAATACAGAAAAAGGCAGAAGTTTTCAATAAGGCTACGTCTACACTGCAAAGTTTTTGTGCAAAAATGGCCGTTTTTGCGCCAAAACCTGCGGAGCGTCCACACCTCAAATGTGCTTTTGTGCAAGTAAATCAGCAGTAAAACGGCAGAACAGAGGGCTTTTGCCAGTGTAGGTAAACCTCCTTCTACAAGGCATAACTCCCTTTTGCGCTACAGCTATTGCGCAAAAAGGCAAGTGTGGACGCTCCAGAGGGGTTTCCGAAACCCCTTTGGGAAAAAGCACAGGTGCTCTGATGGCCATTCACTGAATGTCCATCAGAGCTTTCTTGCTTATAGCGCAAGAGCGTCCATGCAGTGTGGATGCTCTCTTGCGCAAAAACACATCACTTTTGCAATGCGCTTTGAGGTGTGGACATGCTTTTGCGCAAGAAGTTTTTGCGCAAGAACTCTTGCGAAAAAGGCTTCTTGCGCAAGAAGCCTGCAGTGTAGATGTAGCCTAAATGTTTCTGTTATGTATTTGAGGAAAAACAGGTGATGTAGTCATGACATATGGTAACACTCTATCCATTCCTCTAGAATTTCTGGAAGATATTAAACAGCATCTACTGAAGTTAGATATTTTTAAATCAGACCATCTAGATAATTTGCATTCAAGAGGTTTAAAAGAGCTGACTGTGAAGATCACTGGATCATAAATGTTGATTTTCAATACATCAAAGAGCACTAGAAAGCAGGGGTGCTGGAACAATTGCATGGGGTCTGTGTGCCGAGAGTCACTGAACCAAACAGTAAACTCTGTATATCATGGAAACCACTTCAAGCCAGGGAGTGTGGCAGTGTAGACATACTCAAAGATTTTTGCTCCTTCCTTCCAATTGTATTGCTCTTTCAATTTAGTAGGCAACAAGAGCATACGTGGAGAATCACTTACTGGTGTGATTTTTTTAATTGTCTCTAAAGGTTAAATATGACTGACAAGTAATGTAAGTAGAATTTATATATACTCTACTGGGTTTTTAATGTTTGTATATATATTTTGCATCCTTTTTATCTGAAGCCAAAGAGCTTTTACAGTGGAATATTTTGCAAAATCTTTCCAATGTAACAGTAAAACAAAATCTCCTACTTCTCAAGGACATGTTTCCAATATCCTCTCCCTCACCCTTCCCCCGCAAAATGGTGAAATAATTTGGCACATATAAATTGAGAAAAAAAAAGCCAACTTTCCAAGTGGAATATTCTGTTCAGAAGTTTGGTTTGAAGCAGCAGTTAGGGAATGAGAAAAACTTCTTATTCTTCACAAGCTTTAGATCTAGAGAAACCAATTCTTCTACTGGCCTGAGTAAGCTTGTTTTATATGGAAAAAAATACAACTGACTAAAAACTAATGTAATCTTATCAGTGTATAAGGGATATTTCACTTGCAAGAACCCAACTTCCATAGGTATTAACACAACTTCTCATTTCAGAGACTTAAAATCAACAATAAAAAATATTATTATGATTTAAAGTAAATCTGAGGGTTTATCATCCTCTTCTCTTTTATCACATCTTCCTGCTTCAGTCCCAAAAGAACTTTGTTTTGGGCCATTACTTCACCTCATCTCTAGGGTGAATTGTGAATTATTATCCTTGCTTAGCATGGAATAATCTCCATTGTTTTCTGCTGGTAAATCTGATGACTGGATATATTCTTGGCACCACCATCATGTAGTTCCTTGCTAAGCACTCATTAATTACCATCTTTTGCTAAAGTTTCTGTAAACAGTATTAATTTGGTAATGTGCCAGGGCATGTCATAGGAAAGTATGCATTAGTGGTCAGAGCCCCCAGTGGAGTCAGGATTAAGGTCAGAAGTCACACCATAGGACAGAGCTGAAATCAGAGCCAGGAACCATGTCAAGGACTAGAATCCCACTCAGGGGAAGAAAGCAAGAACCAAAAACAAGATGCAGTTAGAATGCCAACAGGCAGAATCAAACCTGGGATCTCTGGAGCTTATTGCATGAGTTTCTACCACTTGAGCTAAAAGCTAGCTGACTCTCAGCGAAAGCTGTAGAGGAAACTCCTTTCTCTCTGAAAACAGTCTCAGTGCCACAAATGGAACAGTGAACCATACCCAGTAGGTGTGTAGGTTACACAGTAACAAAAGAAATTAACAGGAAACAGGTAAGGAGGCGGGAATTTGGGCTCAGGAGTCTGGTCTGCAAAAGGCCTGGTAACTTGTTGCTCAGAGAAGTAGTGGGTTAAGAAGCAGGGAGCTTTATGCCTGGTGGTGTCTATTCAGCAGTCTGCTAAGTCAGTGAGTGTAGCCTCTGGCAATTGGTCTTTAGTTGCAGTTCCCTCTCCTGAGCCTGTTTCAAAGTTGCACAGAGGGTAAGACTCTTACTCAGCAACCCTGTGGGTCTGTGTTTGAGAGACATGGTGCCTGAGACCCTGCCACACTTTCACTTGGAGGGTTATAGCATCATTATGCCTTCTTGTTGGATTTAGTTTTCTTTCCCTGTTTTAACATCCTCTAAAAAAAGTGTGACAGGAAAAAGAGTCAACAAATCACCTTTGCTAATACCATACCTAGCCTTTCCTGTAACTGACTCACTGTGGTGGAGAAATAATCAGAAGTAGTAGGAGTTCATTTGCAATGAACGTTCTGCCCTCTTATCTTCTAGAAGCACTAGTCTGACTTTGAGGTTGGCGTTTAGTACTATTTGCTAAGCAGGCTCCTTTTATGATCTCCTCATGTAGAGCATCCAAACTGAGGTACCCAGAAATTACCAGTCACTGTTGAAAACATAGGCAAGTAAATATGTTGAAATGTTCCAAATGCTGCCGATTGAGATCAGGAAGCACAAACCCCAGAGGCTTAACAAAAGAGAAATAAATATGAAAATTGACAAATGGCTCGTCATTTGTGTGAGTCTCACATTCTAACTTTGCAGTTGTGGAATCTGTCTCGCGGTTTTGGATAATGCGATAAGGGTTGGCTCCTGGGAGCAGTTGCAGTAGGAACATTCCCTGTGAGGAGATGAAGTAACTGACTCATAAGAAGATCTCTGAATTAAACAAAGCTTTCAGAACGAAACTGGCAGGCGTTAGAATAGGTGTGAGAGTGTCAGTCCTTTGATTAGCTTTTATGAAGAGTATAACCAATCTCTTATAAAGAAAAAGTGCTTACAACATGCTTTCTGGTAGGTATCATGCTCTTCAGTTTTATGAATTTGTGTTTAGTGCCATTCTGTAGGAAGATTTGAATAAACCTGCCCCTTGTATGCTCAGGCACTCTAAAAATGGCGGATAATTAATCCTGTGAAAAGTGAGCCAGCTGCCATATCCTACACTTTCTTCCACCCACATTGAGTGGGAGAATACCTGCCATTCACAGGTAATTGTAACCAATTTTCTATCTGCTGTAATGATAGCTTTTTTAATCTCATGAAGGAGCCTATGCAGAATAGCAGACAGTCAGTTATTAATAGATTCAGCCTTTATATGTACTGATTAAGAACCTAGGGCCCCGTCACTAAAGTCAATGGAAAGACTACCTCTGAATTCCATGAGTGTTCAGTTGGGTCTCTCGTGCACTGGTTAGCATGTGTATCCTTGCCCACTTCTGAAATATAATAGCTCTCCTCTCCTATAGCAGGTGGTGCTTGTTGGAAGCATCATCTAGTGGTTAGGGGTCAGTCCTCTCTTAATGAGCAAGGGTGTTGGTAGAGGAGTCTGGGCCTTCCCACTCCACTGACATCTGGCCCAGGGCCCTGTGAGGGTTACCAGTGTTCCAGCACTCTAAGGCTGCCCTCCCTGGGCCACTTCCTAGCTCTTCTCTATTGTCCAAGTTTTGCACTATGTGGCAAAATGGTAATGAAAGAAAGGTATCGACTGCAGCTTCAGCCTGTCTGGGCCTAGCTGGCAGGCTGCTCTGTTCCCAGAGATGCTTCTGCTGCAGAGTCCTATCTCATGAGCTTGCTGGGCAGCTCCCTCTCCCTGCCTTATCAGCCCCCTTTTGAGCTGTCTGTCTTCCCTTTAAGCTCTATCTGCTGCATGCTCTCCAGGAGCAGCTGAACAGTATCACCTTGGTCAAGAGTTGTTATTTAACCCTGTCAGTCCTAGTTGGGGGATTTATACAGCCTAGGGATGTTACATTTAGTTTAATAAACTAATCTACTAGTCAATGGATTTTCCATTGGCTCGTTCATAAGCGGGGAGCCACAGTGGGGTTAGCTCCTGGCCTGGAAGCTAACCCTGCTGCTGCTCTGCCTTTTAAATGGATTAAGAGCCTGTCGGCTCTGAATACATTTAAAAAACAGAGGTGCGTCTAGGACTAGGTGTGAGCTGGGAATCAGCTGATTTCCCAGCTTGTGCTTGGTCCCTGCTACCCCCCCGATACCCACAGAGACATTGCTGGGGGCAATTGGCTTTTAAGCCAGCTCTCCCCAGCACCGGCTCCTGCTCCCCCCCTTTGCTGCCTCTGATAGAGGCAGCAAGCAGGGGGGAAGCGACTAGTCAATTATACAATAAGCTTTTGCTTATTGGGTAGTCGACTAGTCTCTTGCATCCCTAATACAGCCCCATCGCAACCTGTCTAGCAGACAGGTTCATGGAGATGCTCCATTAGCATTTTTGTTTGCAGTTTAGAATCTGGAACTGAACATCGTGAGCTCAAAACACTTACATCCTCTTTACAGCATAGCTGGCCAAGTCTGTTTGCGCATTAGACCTGGGATAAATTAATTCAATTCACTCTCACAACATTTTACAAGAAATGGTGTCCCTCCCACCACTTTGGTACAATAACACACAGGCTGGTTTGTGGCCATTGGAAGAAGATACTTTCCTCTGCTCCTCACGACAAGAATATTTAACAGGCTCCTAGCATTTTTAGGGTGGATTTCCAATATTCAACTCCTGTCCTAATATGCTTATGATTCACCAGAGTGAACTGGTAGGACCATCAAAATCCTATACTGTCCACTCATCTCTCTTCCAGGGCTTTGTCAAATTATTATCTTCAGACCTACACACAGTATTTTGTATGTATCTGGATAATTGCTATCTCTGTTTTTCTTGATACTGCACCTTTAAATGCCAACAGATCCCGATTGTGTGTTGGAGGCAAGGCCTTCCATTTTGGAGAGAAGGTTCAGTTCCAAACAACTGCTGTTACAAAGCAGTCTGGCCCACCCACTCATGCTTCTCTGCCAGTAGAGATTTACTTGTTTTTGTTATTTCTCTCAGTCTAAAATAAAAGTAATTGCGAGAGAGCATGTGGTTGTTCTTGTGCAAGGGCGAACGTAACACAGCATTTTTTCCCATGGCAAAATATACAGGGCTAGATTTTTAAATCATCATAGTTCCACTCAAGTAAACCAGTGTAACCCAGTTGAGGATCTGGTCCATAATCTCTGCTTTGCTGAGTTGGAGGTGTGGTGATGGGTGATGCCAAGGTGTGGCGTGTACAGCCACGAATCTTTTTATTATACTACCTTAGAAGCAAGCTGGGAGAAGTTATATCTTTGATTGATCCCTCTAGCAACAGGCATTGATCCAGACTGTCAAGTACCTCTCAGGAAGAGCTCCTTGAAGCTTGAAAACTTGTGCCCGCCACTGACGGAAGCTAGTCCAATAAAAGATATTAGCTCATCTACCTGGTATCTCTCATATCCTGGGACCAACATGGCTACAGCAACACTGCAAACTAGGGATGTAAGCGAGTAGTAGAGTAGTTGACTACCTGATAATGCTAGGCTTATCAGGCAGTCATGTCGATTACTCGACCACTTGCATTCCCCCCCCCACACACACATTTTGCTGCCTCTGTATCAGAAGCAGCAAGGGCAGAACTAGGAGCCAGTGTTGGGAGGGAGCCAGCTTTAAAGCCGGTTCCCCCGAGTACTGTCTCCATGTGGGGGGTAGAGGAGGCTGCCGCGAAGCAGCCTCTGTCCGTAGCAGGCCCAGGCTGGCCACTAGCAGAGGCTGCTCCACAGCCGGCTGTCGTGGACAGGGGCTGCTATTGGAGCAGCCTGTGTTTGTGGCCAGCATGGGCTGCCATGGACAGGGACTGCTGCTGCAAAGCAGCCCCTGCCTGCAGCAGCCCAGGCTGGACATGAACACAAACTGCTCTGGCAGCAGCCCCTGTCCGTGGGGACCCTGCTGGGACCCTCCCACGACAGGGACTTCTGAACCCAGGGTGAACCGAGACTGAGCAAGCCCATCTCAGTCCTGGTGCAAGTCAGGACTGAACCGGGCTTGCTCAGTCCCAGCTCGTGCTGGGTCGGGGACATACCCCTGCTGTGGCTCTGCAGTTTAAATGTAGTAGGAGCCGGGCTGCCTGCACGCTTGGCTCCTACCACATTTAAACTTCAGAGCTGCAGCGGGGGTAGCTCCTGGATCTGGTGTGAGCTGCGACTGAGCGCCTTCCCTTACTGACTAACGATTGGCCAGTTACACGCCTCTTAACATGCTTACTGCAAACAATATGTTGCACTTTCTTGTAGTGTCTTTCCTCATGCACATTTCCAAATGTAGTCTAGTCATTTTTATATTGCACTCACTACCTTCAATGTTCCCTCTAATTTTTCCATCCACGTGTGGTTTTTTCCATCCAAGGGTGGAATAAATTTTTATGTGCATCGAGGCATGCGTGAATGTGCACCACCAGTAGAAAGAAACCCCAAACCTATGAGCAGTCTGCTAATCATCTTGGCAGCAGTGGCTGCACAAGCGCACAGTTTATAGGAAATATTGATTACCTTGATATCTGAGCACTTTTTCCTATGACTGCAGTGAGCATCAGTTGTACCTCTACAGTAATTTATTGTATAGATATCCTGTAGGATAAGAGGGGGGGAAACCGTTTTTGGGTCAGGGGCCACTGACTTACAGAAAAAATCAGTTGGGGGCCTGTGACGGGACGCCCTCGCCCCGCACGGAGAACCGGCCCCGAGAGGCGTTGTGGAGCCGGCCGGCGGGGGAAGCCCGGCGCTGTCCGGGCAGCTCGGACGCCTCCCGGCCGGCGCAGCCGGATGACGTCATGCCCGGCGCTGGCGGGGAGTGGCGTCGGCATTGGCCGCGTCCACCACGGCAACGCCGGGCCTGGCAAGCGCCAGGGGCGGAGTCCTGGGAGCGTGGCCGTCCGGAGCCCTCCCCCCTTCCCTCCCCCCGGGCGGGGATTGACAGAGCGGCCCTGGCGCAGCATTTAAAATGTGCCAGCGCCGGGGGAAGGGGCTCTTTTTCCGGAGCAGCCCGACCGGAGAGGAGCGCCTCGGTGGAGTCAGCCAGGAGCCTGGGCGCTCGCCGCAGAGGACGACTTCCCGCCCACCACGAGGCCCTGCAGTAAGGAGGGCTCCACGGGCAACGAGGTGAGACAGCGTCGCGGAGGAAGGGAAGGAAGTAGCCCAGGGCGGAACCCCGGAGTGGTTGGCGGGCTGATGAGTTACGGTGACATACCCCGTCAGCCGGACCGGATCCCCCTAGATCCGAGTCCTTAGGGCCCTGGGCTGGGACCTGTGAGAGTGGGCGGGCCCGGGTCCCCCTTCCCCCTCCTCCGTGAGGGGACGAGACGGCCGCGAGGAAGTGCAGAGCACCCGGTTACTCCGCACCGGCCGTACGCATACTCGGGGTGACGCGTTAGTGGGGTCACAGGGCCATACACAAGAGAGAAGGGAAATAGCCTCACTGACATGGTCCTGGCTGAGAAGGAGAAAGAAATTCCCCACGTTCCCCTGGTATACCAGAGCTTAGGGGCACCATCATAGTACATTTTGTGTGCTTCAGCCCTCTGGTGGGTCAGTGGGGGGGCTGGAGTGCCAGCACAGGGGCCCCTGAGCCTCAGGCCAGGTCTGGGAAAGCCACAGGCTGTATCCAGCTGTTTGGCCTGAGGTTCCACCCCTGCTGTAGGAAATCACTACTGCTTTGGCTATCAGGAATAAGTGATTAGCTATTATTGTCCTCTAATCAAATAGGACGAACCTGCTTGGATTAACAATAATCTCCAAAACCAGGAATCTAGTTTTCATTTTTGCAATTTCTATAGGAAAAAATGCTTTTGAAAATTATGGTCATGTCATAGGGGGCACTGTGTGTTGAGCAGGCCTGCCCGCATTGGCCCAGGACAGGGTTGGTTCATTCTGTCACAGTTGTTGGGACAACCTGTGGGCTCAGGCAGTTACACAGTCCACAGCCGCTGAGCAGGGCTGAGCAAAATAAACTGTGGTCTCTCAGCCTTCTGGCTGGGGCAGACTGTAACAGTTGGGGGTTCTGACTCTCTGAGCAGGCAGAACAAACAATCAGTCCATAGCTACTGGGCAGGGCAGAGTTTGTCACCTGTTTTATACTTTTAACTTGTGTTCTGCTAACTGATGCTATCACGACTTGTTTTAGTAAGACTAGAAAAACTTCAGCACTCTTTCCCAACTTCTCTAGTGTTGTTTGCCAACTGGCAAAAGCTGGAGGACATAGTGTGAGAAAGGGAGAGGAAAAAGCTATTTGTCATACCTTTTTCACAGTTAAATCATACTTTGCTATTTTAAACATTAAAAGACGTGAAAAGTAGGTTCTCCCTTTTTACAGTGGAAAAGGCAAAAAAATGGACATGGGGAAAAGAAACCCAAACATTGCAAACAAAGCCAATTGTGTTTAAAAACTGAAACAAAATTAATCTTTTCATTTTGTTGTGTAATTTCCACAAACAGTTGAAATTTTTGGCTTGTGATGAGTTGAACCAACCATGCACTGGGCCAGTGTGGCCTGGCCAATTACTGTGGCCCAAGGACACCGCACGGCACTCCTCTGCTGTATGTGCTGCAGGTTCAAGGGACAGATAAAAGGAGGCAGCCTTACTCGGGGCATATCTAAACTACATCCCTCTTTCGAAAGAGGGATGTAAATTAGACATATCGAAATTGCAAATGAAGCTGGGATTTGAATATCCCGCACTTCATTTGCATAATCGAGTCATAAGCCTTTTTCGAAAGATCCTGTACTCCTAAAAAAAATGAGGTTTACAGGATCTTTCAAAAAGGCTTTTCTTTTTGAAAGAACCATGTCTAGATCATGGTTTCACTTTCGAAATAGCGTTTTTAAAAAAAACGCTGTGACACAATTATGCAAATGAAGCATGGGAAATTCATATCCCAGCTTCATTTGCAATTTCAATATGTCTAATTTACATCCCTCTTTCGAAAGAGGGATGTAGTCTAGACATAGCCTCAGTCTGGGCTGTCTGAGGAGAAGGAAGGATGTGTCCAGATAAAGCTGTAGTGTAGACAACTAGGCAATCGCAGAGACTGGCAGGGAGGCTGAGCCACTGTCAGCAGAGGAGATGCCTGAAATGGGCCTTGTGGTAGGAACTGAGTGATCCAAAGAATGAATTAGAAGCTGATGCTTAAACCCATAATTGGGAATGTCCTGGCCTCATAGGGCTCTGGGTTGGAATTCTATGGAGTAGGGAGGGACCCAGTTCACCTACCCCAGCCCACTAAGCATGGATAGTGTTTGCTTGCTGCTATTATTGGGTGTGTGCACGGGAATCCTTTGCAATCCAACACGTGTGTATATGCCTGGATTCACTTCTTACAAGATAATATAGCTGCCATTGGCCATACTTTGTCCTCAGATTTGTCTGTGCTTCCTTCATTGGAGGAATTACATGTAAAATCTTGGCTGCACTGCAGTCAATTGTAAAACTCACACTAACTTCAATAAGGCCAGGTAGATTTTTGATTCTGAGTAGGAAAGGTTGGAAACCACTGGTCTATGTCACACTTACCTGAAAGACCGCCTCTCTCCAGTAAGTCTCACGGTAGTTAAGAGAACATGGGATGCTGTGGGTTCCTGGAGCTGACTTCACAGGGCCAAGAATAGAGACATCTCATTTGGACACCCTTATATTTGGAATGTACTTTCCTTGCATGCCTGCTACAATGTTGGGCTTTAGCAATTTTTAGGTGTATTTGTCTGGTCTGATATATGCTTAATTTTCAGAGGGATAGCCATGTTAGTCTGTATCTGAAAAAACAATGAGGAGTCTTGTATCACCTTAAAGGCAACAGATTTATCTGGGCACAACCTTTTGTGGGTAAAAGCCACTTCATCAGATACATCGAGGAGTCCTGTGGCACCTTTGCATATGCTAAATTTGTTGTTTGGTGGTTTTTAGTTTCAATATTTTTTTTTAACAGAAATCAACTGGTCTGGCTTGCAGCAACCAAGATGCTTTAAAAATAAAACCCCACAATGAACAGCACTTTATAATTTGCGTTAATCTTTTTTGAACTTAGCTATTTCAGCATAAGGGTTTACAAACTCCAGCATGTAATGGTGAGCAAACTTCAAGAGCTTTGATTTTGAGTTCCATTTAGATAAGCCCCAAGAGCCTCTTGTGTCTGCAGAATTTGGATGGGGATCTTGCAAGAACAGGTTTCACTGTATTTTGGAACATATGGTTCTAGTATTATACAGACCTCAGAAGCAACAAAGTAGGCAAATGAACTTGAGATATGAGTCCATTTTAAAACATCTGTTCAATATGGATTCCAAGAACGTGCAAATGCTTTGGCAGAAGTTCCTTTTTTTCTCCCAGCTTGTTTGTCCCATAGTACACAGGAATTGTGACATGGCAACAGACCTGCAGTCCAACTATTCCTGGATTGTGTCTCAAACAGTGACCAATGGCTGATAGCGTTGAAGAAATGCACAAAACCCACCAGAGAGAGGAAACCACAGATAAGGATATATTCTACAGTTTTGTGCTGTGTATCGGGATTTCTAACTCCCCTCCTTTTCTTTGGCACAGAATATCAGTCATGTTGACGAGGTGGTATGGATCGTTTGGTGGTATGGATCGTTTGAGCTATGCATTCCGTTGGGACTGGGGTGCAGTTAAATAATTTACACATGATGGTTGGAATTACACTGCCGTGATCAAACTGAGAAGTGTGTGCTTAGACAGCGGTTTGTGTGCCAGATGGATTCAAAGCCGTTTGATAATATAAAAGACACATGTGGGTTAGTACAAGAATAAAGATCAGGGCTCCACTGGATTTTTTTTTCAATTCCTTTTTTTTTCCATTTTACACTTTAGGCTTTGCCAACTCCTCTTTAAAATAAAACTAAGCCTTCATGATGAAGATAGGGACTGGGTTCTTCTAGTCTGCCATCTAAAAGCCCCTGTTGCTTTTGCTTAGCATTATTTTAAAAAGTTTGTCTGACTGAAGCCACATTTTTAAAAAGCTTTTATGCAAGCCTCAGACATGAAATACAATAATTTACAAAAATTATTCTAATCCGGTGGATTATATTTAAAAATGTGTATGCCTATCATATCACAAAGAAAGAAAACAAGCAAGCAACCTTCCTTATTTCTTCATATTGCAGCATTGCCTAGGAACGCCAATTGGGATGGAGGCCCCCTGATGCAAGGCCCTCTATGAACACAGTAAGAACCAATTCTTGCCTCAAACACCTTTCTGTGCTGTTTGTAAAAAATAACTATTATGGTGCTATCACTTTAAATACTCAGGTGTTTTCTGGTTCTGCTTGAAGGCTAAGGAGCTTTGTAGGGATGGATGCAAGCTTTCCGTTTACAGTCAGACAGCCTCCAGCAGGGTGAGGTGAGCTGTGCTTCTCTCTGGGTTCTTGTCTTGTTGTCATTCTGAATTCTAAGGAACATGCAGTGTCCCTTTGAAGCCTTCCTGAAAGAGTGATGTTTTCCTTTAACTTCTCTAGTTTGTATGCTGTGCAACATACTACTTACTGTCTGACACTCTCAATCCTGCAAAGATTTATGCATATGCTTAACTCTGCATAAGCTAATACGTACGTCTTTATATGGTCAGGACCTAATTCAAGACAAGACTCAAGAAGTGTGTAAAACAAACACCAGAGGGAAGAATAACAATGACAGGAACACATGTTTGCATAGACTAGCTATGTGCGCAGCTAGAACATTTCTAGTAAATTTTTAAAAATCTCTACCTGTTTTTCCCCCCTGAAACCTCTACCAACCCTGTGACAGACGGCTGGCTAAGCCAGAGTTCTGCCACTGTAGCCTGGCTAAAGAGGCTGAGGAGCCACAGCTGAGCAAGCCCAGGCCTGAAGGGCTATTAGAAACAGCTGTGGGTCTCACTGGGGGAGGGCTATGTAAGGCAGAGGAAGGAAGCCGGGGGGAGAGAGAAAGGAGCCAGGGGCTATGTCTATACTTGCGGCTTCTTGCAACAAGAAATATGCAAATGAGGCAAAGCGTGGCATATCGCCGAGCCTCATTTGCATACCTAATGAGCTGCCATTTTTGCAGAAGAGCCCTCTTGCAGAAGAACCCTCTTGCGCAATGTCGTCATGCCAATTATTTTCAGGAATAATGACATTGCGCAAGGGGGTTTTTCTTGTGCAAGAAGGGGCAGCGTAGACAGCTCCTTCTGGCGCAAGAGCCTCTTCTGCAAAAATGGCGGCTCATTAGGTATGCAAATGAGGCTCGGCAATATTCCACGCTTAGCCTCATTTGCATATTTCTCGCATAAGAAGCCGCGAGTGTAGACATGGCCAGGGTGTGCTCCCAGGCAGACGGAGGAGCTGACTGAATGGACTGTAAGCTTTGTACATAGAAGGTGGTGGGAACTAATAATAAAAGCACGGGTGACTGTACCAGAAGCCTCTCTGGCTGATTTGTGGACTAGAAGGTGTCCCAGACCAAGGGGCCTGAGTGGGGACTTCACCACAAACCCCCACTACCACATTTGTATATATCTGGGTAAAGTTTTTTAAAAGTGCTTGAGTGTCTTTGCAGGCTGAATCCCATTTCCAGAAGTGACACAGGCTCCTAAGTCTTTTTGACTTTCAGACCTAGTCTGCATTAGGATTTTACTTTGGTATAGCTATATCTCCAGGGGTGTGAAAAATCCACACCCCTGAGACCTAGCTCTACTGACCTATTTTCCACTGTGGACAGAATTCCTCCTGACAGAAGAATTCTTCCTTCAACCAGCTCCTGCCACTTGAGGAGTGGATTTCTTCCTCTGATGGGAAAATTCTTCCTGTCAGCATAGCTATCTGTGCCCCTGTAGCATTTTGAGTGTAGACATATCCTCTAGGACACTTACACAACTTTTGTCTACACAGCAAAGTTATTTTGGAATAACAAACCCTCACTGATGTGGCCTCCGACTAAGAAGCAGAAAGACACTCCCCACATTCCCCCTCGCACACTAGAACCTAGGGGTGCCCAGGCTACAAGATTTTGTGTGCTCCAACCCCATGGTAGGGTGGCGGAGGCCCCGGAGCACAAGCACAGGCCCCTAATGCTGGGGGGGGGGGGAGTGAGCCCTGAGCCTTAGGTTCCCCCACCCTTGCACTAAGGAATTGGGCTTTTAAGCTCTGTTCCTGAAGTCTAAAATCTGATAGTCACACAGAAGGGCACCATTTTGATTATTACCTTCTAAAAACAAATTCAACCGTTGTTAGCTGCAGGCACCACTCACCCTAGTGTTGCTATTAATATAGAACATGGCTGCAGGCTAATGTGATCTGAATGATTTTTTAATCCACACACCATCATCACAGTCTTCTATAAGGGTGGGCAATAATTTTTAATGGGGGGGCCACTCCAAGATTTTTGTAAGTGACCAAAGGCTGCCCTTCTGTGGAGGAGGTGCGGGATCTGGGACGGCAGGTGGGATATAGAAGAGAGCTTGGGTTAGAGGACTGGGGTGCAAGAGGGAGTGTGGGGTCTGAGAGGGAGTTTGGGGGAAGAAGAGAGTTATGATCTGGAGCAGGGACTTGGGGTGCAAGGTCCAGGAGGGGGTTATGGGTGCAGAAGAGGATTTTGGCCTGGAGGAGGGATGTAGGAGGGGGTTCAGGGTCTGGGAGGGAGTTGTGACCTGGAAGAAGGGGGGAAGGGGTGCAGAGGGTTTGGGTGGTGGCATAGGGCAGGGGAATGGGGTGCAGGATCAGGGAGCAGTATGAATGCAGGAAAGGATTCTGGCCTGGAGGAGGGGTGCAGGGTCTGGGAGGGAGTTGTGACCTGGAGGAGGTGGGGAGAGGGGATACAGAGGGCTTGGGTGATGGTTGGGGGAAGAGAGAGGGTGGGGTGCCAGAGGCAGGCTCTGGTTGGGAGGTGCTTACCTAGGTGGCTCCCAGCCAATAGCTCTGCACAAACCTGAGTCTGGCTCCCTGCTGGAGGGTGGGGGGGGGGGGGGGAGAGGCACTTCTCCAAGATGTGACTCTGCTCCAGCTACAGTTTCATTTGCTGCCCCTGCAAAAATTCTCAGCTCCTAATAGCTGGAAACTGGCCAATGGGAGCTTTCTCCTCCCCTGCCCAGCTTGCAGAGCAATTAGCAGCCTGCTGTTTAAAGCAGCTGCAGCTGTTCTGTAGTAAGGGTGCTGGTGAGGTGGCCAAGGGCAGGATCTGGTGGCTTGGCAAATTGCTGGCCAACTCTTGCCCACTCCTGCTCTACACTCTGTTATGCAGACCTAAGTCAAATTGACCTATTCCAAAGCTTTTTAGCATCCTTCATTGCTGTAATCACTCTAGCCATGGTTCATGATGCACTATGGGAAAACTTGACTTTACTCTAAATTGTCTTAGTTTACAAAGCCATCCAGCTCAGCTGCCTTTCTGTACCCTTCTGGCAAACAGAGCCTGGATGAGGCATTTTTTGAAGAACTTGTTCTTGCACCAAATAGGCAAAGTGCCCATAAAATACTGCTGGATATTTCAGCTGTATTTTCTGACCTACCCAAGGCACCTCTCAATGGAGAAAAGGGGCGATACAGAGATGGCAGACCCTAATAGGCTGACGCTGCTGGTGATTCATGACACTGCTACGGATGCCCCCTTTGTAGGCTGGTGCTTCTGGAGCAGGGCTACAAGCATAGAGTGGTGGGATCACACCATCATTTGGACCTTGGATGGCCACCAGAACTGTTGAGTGAAGAAAGTAACAGTTCTGGAGCTTTGTGAGGAACTTGTCCTGTGTGGTGGTGTATGATTAAAGATGACTCTCTCTCTCTCTCTCTTTTTATATATATATTTAAGAATGGCCATATTGGGTCAGACCAAAGGCCCATCCAACCCAGTACCCTGTCTACCGACAGTGGCCAATGCCAGGTGTCCCAGAGGGAGAGAATCGAACAGGTAATGATCAAGCGATCGCTCTCCTTCCGTCCATCTCCACCCTTTGACAAACAGAGGCTAGGGACACCATTCCTTACCCATACTGGCTAATAGCCATTTATGGACTTAACCTACATGAATTTATCTAGTTCTCTTTTATAGTCCTAGTCCTAATTTATGTTGCCACTATTATACAATTGCAACAAACCTTTCATAAAATGGGTTTGTTTAGTCTGGAAAAGAAAAGACTGAGAGAGGACATGATAACCATTTTCAAGTACATAAAAGATTGCTACAAGGAAAATGGAGAAAAAAACGTTCTTAACTTCTGAGGATAGGTCAAGAAGCAGTGGGCTTAAATAGCATTGAGGAAGGTTTAGAATGGACAGTGGGAAAAACTTCCCATCAGAGTAGTTATGCACTGGAATAAAGTGCCTAGGGAATCTCAGTCATTCGAGATTTTTAAGAGCAGATTAGACAAGTACCTGAGGAAATTCTGTTTAAGGGATGGGAAGCAAACAATGAGACTACATCTACACTGCAGGCTTCTTGCGCAAGAACAGCCGTTCTTGCGCAAAAACTTGTGGAGCGTCTACACTGAACGCGTGTTCTTGCGCAAGTAAATTTACGGTAAGGCGTCGAAACAGAGGGCTTCCTGTGCAAGAGTTATTCCTCTGCCCATGAGGGAATAAGCCCTCTTGTGCAAGAGGGCAGTGTGGACGGGCAACAGGGGTTTCTTGCGCAAGAAACCCCTATGGCTAAAATGGCCATCAGAGCTTTCTTGCACAAGAGAGCATCCACACTGCCATGGACACTCTTGCGCAAAAGCACATCTCTTGCGCAAAAGCACATGGCAGTGTGGACGTGCTCTTGTGCAAGACCTTTTGCGCAAGAACTCTTGCGCAAAACAGTTCTTGTGCAAGAAGCCTGCAGTGTAGACGTAGCCTGATTGTCTTCAGATGGCTTTTGAAACAGCTTTGCCTCCCTAAGAGGAAGCACAAGAACACCTGGAAAAAAAAGAGAACTGTAAGGAGAGGCGTGGAGGTGCATTGGTGGGCCCTGGCTAGAGAAATAAATCAGCTTTGGCTTGTGAAGAACTGCACATGAGAAAATAACTGGGACGAGAAATATGATTTGCAACAACTTTTCTTAGTGTATTAGGCTGAACTGGCATTTTTTTAAATTTTAGGTTAGCAACTTACTTTGTTCTGTCTGTTTTCACTTGCAATGACTAAAATCCTCCTTTTTATACTTAATAAAACAGTTTTGTTTATTATCAAACCTAATGCAAATAACTGTTACCTGGGGGCATAGGGAGGAGAATAGTTGTGCATATCTCTCTTTCATTGATAAAGAGAGCGAAATTATGAACTTTCTCTCTTTAAAACTCGTATACAGAGTAAGTCGGATTTATTGGGCTTTTGGTCCTATTTGGGGCTGTGCTCCTGGGTGCTGACAAGTTCCTGTAATTGAGCCCTCCCAGAGCAATAATCAGCATCTATGTTACTTGGCTGTGGGGCTGTTACCCCAACTCTGTGCCTTTGCTGGGGAAGACCAGAGCATCTGGCCCACAGTGGTGGGGCACCTCAGATAGCAGGAGGCAGGCTCAGTGGTTTTATTAGCACAATAGATGACAATCTCAAGGGGACCTCTCATGCGTCATAAAAGTCTGACCCCTGCCAGGCTCCTAGTGGACCATAGCTGGTCTGCAGAGGTGGAAGGGCCTGAAAACAGAAATGAAACAATACATTTTTGTTTCAGTATTGCAGAAAAATCTCACTACATCATCAGCAGACAGGTCTTTGCAACCTCAAGGCCAAAAGCTGATACTTTATATAATAGTGTTTCAGTATATCCTGAGACATGAGTTTCAATTCCCTGATGCTCCTTGGACACCACTGAGAGTTGAGGTGTTTAAGGCTTGACATATAAAAATGAGGTGAAATTTAAAAAATTAATTTAAAGACATATGTTTACACATTCCAGGTCATTTTAGAATGGTGCCACTTCCCATGATTCCCACTGCCCTTTTAGGCATTCAGCTTTCTGGAGGATCTAACAATTCTGAAGATTTCTGAGTGGCAGAGATATTCTGGCCCAGGCTACTAGTTGCAAACCAGCAACTTATGGTAAAGAGGTTTTCAAGAATGGTTACGGAGAAGCTGGTGGCCTACAGAGGAGTGTCCAGAAAGTATACTGCCCTGAAAGGTGACTGTTCATCTGGATTTCATGGAATCATAGAATACTAGAACTGGTAGGGACCTTAAGAGGTCATCAAGTCCAGTCTCCTGCCCTCACAGCAGGACCAAACGCCATCTAGATCATCCTTGAGAGATGTTTAACTAAACTGCTCTTAATATGTCCAATGATGGAGATTCCATAGCTTCCCTAGGCAATTTATTCCAGGGTTTAACCACCCTGACAGTTAGGAAGGTTTTCCTGATGTCCAACCTAAACCTCCCTTGCTGCAATTTAAGCCCATTTCCTACTACAGAAAAAGTTTGCAGCTGCCAGCAGCTGGGATTTGTTGAAAATTAATTGGGAAATTGAGAGGACGCTGCACTAGCTTTCATATGGATTACTGCCTCCCTGTAAATTGCTTAAAGCGCTGCATTCATGCAGTTACCCCATTACAGCTACAGCTTACACTACAGATTGTGTGGACTACATCTATCAGTGGATCACATGCAAAGACCCTCAGACAATATGGACTCTTAATACAAAATATATATTGGCTATATACACATAGGGGAACCGACAGCCTGCGTGGCCCCCAGGCAAAGTTGCAGTGACAGCAGCAGTGTCCAGGAGCCCTTAAATTGGTGGGCACTGGGGCAAGTGACCCCTATGTCTTCCCATTGGTGGGCCTGTATACACACCATAGGACTCATAATAGGGGATGGAGCACCCACATTTCTGCCCCCTGAAGCATGCTTCTTTGGGAAAGAACTATAAAGCATCTTCCATCCCTGCACATTTCTGGACTGCACTCAATCCTTGTGGGGTATTTAAGAAAGTAAATTTGTCATACATGAACTATATTCCCCACCCCTGTGCTGGTACAGTGTGCAGGTGGCTTGGTAACTCAGGCATGGCCAATTTGTACAGGGCAGCATGCTGTCATGGAAGGCAATGTAAGGTCCCATTGAACTCAGGCTGGGACCCACCCATTCATCAGGGTCCTAGCACTTGGGGTTTTGGGACATACTGACCCAGGTCAGAGAGAACTGTGTATGGACAGAAATGGGGCTTGAATCTGAGTTTCCCTGACTGTTGACAGGGGGAAGGGGAGGAAGGGAGGGGAATAGAATTGCTGGGCCCTTGGACAAGGTGGGGTGGATGGCTCCATCCTCCTGGAAGGGGTGGGGCCTTGGGTGAAAGGGGCAGGGCCAGAGGCAACCAGCTCTCCACACTGACCAGACAGTACCACATACCCCCCTATCAGCTCTTAGTACTGCCCAGAGTGTGCTACCCAGGGCTTCTGCAGTGATTTAAAGGTCCCAGGATTCTGGCTGCTGCCATGGCTACAGTAGCAGCAGTGGTGGCCCAGACCTCTGGGCCTTTTTGAATCACTGGGTCCTGGGGCAGCTGTCTCCTTTGCCTCGCCCTCCCCCATTGGTGGGCCTGAATGTAGACATCAGCAACTAACTGCATCTGGATCACAGCTGTATGGTTGCTGGACCCAGCCAGGAGAAGCCTGAGGTAATCTTGTTAGGGTGAACATTTTTTTCTTTGCCTCTGACTGAGGGTTTTTGGGGGGTATTGATTGGGGGAGAGCCTGTTGGGGAAACAGTGGGGAAACATAGAGAGCAGAGGTTGGTCATAGGAGCTCATTATAGTCTCTTTTGGGCATATTGAGCTAGAGTAAGATTTTCAAAAGCACCTAAGTGACTTAGGAGCCTGAGCACCACTGACTAACAACGGGGCTGTGTCTACACTGGCGCGATTTTGCGCAAAAGCGGCCGCTCTTGAGCAAAAACTTGCTGCCTGTCTACACTGGCCACGTGTTCTTGCGCAAGTAAACTGACATTCTAATGTATGAAATCAGGGCTTCTTGCGCCAGAACTCTGATGCTCCCGCTCAGGAATAAGCCCTTTTGCGCAACTGTTCTTGCACAAGAGGCCAGTGTAGACAGGCAACATGAATTTCTTGCGCAAGAAAGCCCTATGGTTAAAATGGCCATCAGAGCTTTCTTGCTCAAGAGAGCATCTACACTGGCATGGATGCTCTTGCACAAAAGCACATGCCAGTGTAGACACTTTCTTCTGGAAGAGTTTTTGCACAAGAACTCTTCCTCAAAAGAGTTCTTGCACAAGAAGCTGCCAGTGTAGACATAGCCCAAGAGTTTGGCCTGTAAGCACCTAAATCACTTTTGAAAATTTTACCCTTGGTGTTAAATTTTTGATACAGCACCCAGAGCATTGTCTGAGCACTTAAATACATGTGAATTGATTTTAAAACATCTGCTGGACAGTAAGATTGTTTAAAACATTATCTGAAGTGTTTAATTAGTTAAAACTGATAGTTCAACTCCTTCCCCTAAAACATACAGCAAAGAAGGGAAATGTGAGCAGTTTCTCATTTGCATGCTGGAACAATGTCTTGTCACATCCATTAGGTGTTTAACATTGAAACTGAAGGGTAGAAATAGATGGAAAAAAGACTTAAAGAATTGCACAGAAGGTAGTGTCACTCAAACCAAGCAACTCCTTCTGAAAGAAGCTGACAGAGTTTTTGAGGTGAGAACGCAGAGCCTCTGAACTAAAATGCCTCACAAAGGATACTTAGGCAGTAATTGTGCAACATGTTAGCCTGCTTTTCAGATAATGGGTTATGGAGTGTTCTGGCTCCCTTTTAGAAGCCCTGAGGTAATTTGAGCACTATCCTACAGACTCATTTCTTTCTCCTCTTGGATGTGGAATCCTTTTAGGCTAGCCAGGCAAGGGATTTTCTAAAATACAATAATCAGTTTGTCATGTAATAATAATAATAAGTTAGTTGTGGGTATGGAATCACAGAAAAATGCATTAAATCATTATGTCCATCTCCCTGACAAGGCAGGGTTGTTTTCTACTATTTTAATTTTTTTGTAGTGTTTCTTTGCTTCCTGCATCTTGGCAGGGGGTTAAACAAGATTATACTTGTGGTCCCTTCTAACTCTGTGATTCTGTCATTCTAGGCTGAGTAGAATTTCCTGCTGGTTCCATCATTATTATTTGATTACAGTAGTGCCTCTGATGTGTTAGTCACTGGCCACACACAAGAGGAGCCATGTTCCCTCTTCAGGAAAGCCTAGTAGTTAAATTGGTGAAGGCTGCATAGATACTCTGATCTCTGTTTAAACCAAGCTTAATTTGTTTCAGCTTCAGTTATATGGGAACAGGTCTGAGGGCTGCTCTGTGCACAGTTCCTGTGCTACTTTCACTGTATCTGTTCGGAAAGTGAGGTAATTCAAATTGTGCAGGCCGTAGTCTGGATGCTACAAAGGTGCTTGTATTTATAGAAATAAGCTAACACAGTATAAGTAAATTAATGATGTAGTTAATGTGGTACAAAACCTGCAGTGTGCACAAACCCAAAATGAGAGGGTCCACACAGGAGTTTCGCTCTGTTTTAATTAAAGGGGTCTGTGCTCGCAGAACTGACTGCAGAACAGGTGCCTCAGAGACTCTGTATTATTGCTCTAGATGGTGTTCCTTTGGGAAAGCATGGTGGCTAGATGGTGGGCTTGTTGTCTTTTTTATGACCATTACAATTTTTCTGTTCTTTTTTTTACATATCTGAAGCAATGGTGTTTCCACTGCTACTTTTTGGAGATTATTCTTCAGTCTTGCCATGAGAACATTTTCCTTGATAAGATATTTAGCCTATTCCTTAGGGAGTGAACTAAGGGCCGAATCTTGTATCCACTGAAGTCAATGAGAGTTGTGCCATAACCCCAATGCGTATAGGATTAGGCACTCTAACAATCTGGGTATGACTGTGTGTGCAGGCCCGCTGATGGGGAAGGGCAAAGTGGACAACCAACTTGGGGCCCAGCAATTCTAAACGGCCCATTGCTCCCAGAGCCCAGGGGCCTTTAAGTTGCTGCTGAAGTGCTGCATGGCACATTCAAGGTATCTCTAAGGACAGGGGTGGAGGGACACGATGCACTCCAGGCAGCTCTGAGGGCTGGCTGCCCCGGCCCCACACCTTTTGAGAGAATAGGACCGGCCCCCCAACCTTGCCCAGGGGCCTGGTGTGGCTGTTGGCTCCCCTGACTCTACGACTCTTGGGCTATGAGCCCAAGAGCTACAGGAACATTTGTGTTGAATGCTTTGATATATAAGGAAGCTGTATCTTTGAAAGGTAATGTTTTAAGCGGGGGTAGGGTGGCTATGACCCTCCTGGGGCGAAGGCACTACTGATATTGTCTAGAGCTGGGTGAGCTTCCTCACACAACTCTGTTAGTGCACAAGATGGAACTTTTATATGCCTGCAGCACCCATGTTAGTCAATTCTACAGATCACCTACTGAGTAGAGCAGTGTGTACAAACACAAAGAGAGGGGCTTTATGCAAATGTAATGCCAACAATGCCCATTTGCAGGTGAGACTGAACCTGGGAATTTAGGAGCTAAAGGCACGAGCCTCTTCTACATGAACTAAAACCTAACTTGTCATTGGCTGTAGCGCACTCACCAGTTTCCCAGTGGTCTCAGTGCCTCTGGGTTACACAAAGTAAATGTTTGTGAATCTGAAGCTGCAGGATGTAACTTTTTGTTGTGCCTTGGGGATTTGTTACATATTAGTTCAGAAAGGTACAAACCCGCCCCCCCAAAAAACCATTCCCAGCACACTTCTGGGCATCATAACGCTCTTACACCTTGTTACACCTTTCTAGGAAGCTAGTGATGTAGGCAAAATGTATGGTGCCAAATTGTAACCCTGTGCCAGTGAACCTAATGGACCCGGTCTCCTTTTTTGGGGGGGAGGGGGAGTGAGGATCAGGGAATACCTACGAGTGAGATGTGTTTATCTGCTGTTTTTCCAAGATTTGGCATCAGACACAGATATGGGTACATCTTGTCACTATAAAATTATCTGGTTTTATGAAAACTGGCCAAAATAATCAGAACAAAATGTGTTTGAAAGTGTAGCAGCTCATATGTTTTGTCCTGCAACAGTGGTCTAGAGTGAGCACTTAGCACAGCTCTGGGAGGCCAAGAGACCTGAGTTTGAGCTTGCCTCTGCTACTGATTGGCCTTGATATTGTGTCATGAGTGTGGTTAAGAGTTTGACTGTACCCTGTTGGCATTGCCCTGCATAGGAAAAATGCTCAGCTGTAAAGAGAGCCTCAGGGCTGCATGTGCACTAGTGAACATACTGCTGGTGTCTTACCACTGCTGGCTGTCCTGTGGACATGTTTGTCACCAAGTCCATCCCACTGCACCCAGAAAAGGGTTAGACAGTGGTAAAACTCCACTCTGACCTGGTGCCACAGCTCCATGACACGATGCAGGATCCACTTCCTGGAAGGCTACAGTACAGCAGTAACGGCTCACAAGAGCATGAGGAGGGGAGAGCACTAAGTCACCAGCTGGGAAATTAAGACAAGCAGCTGCTGACAGCTACTACACACACTAAAAAGAAAAAAAGTTTCAATATTTACTTTTACCTGGCAAACAGAATCGATCTTGCACAGTATCTGAAGCAGGGCCGTAACAAGGGCGAGGCAAATGAGGCACTTGCCTTGGGTGCATAGCTGAGGAGGCACAGAAGAATAATATAGAAAACTAATTATTTTAAGACAGCTACTTATTTTAAGACAGCGCAGCTTCCCTCCCCTGCCCATTAGCGTCGGCCGGCCCGCAGTTTACATGTCAGGCTGCATGTTGCCGCTCCGTGATCCAACAGTCACCAGCCCTGGTGGCCGCCCAGCACATCAGCTGCTTCCGAGCAGTGCGGGAGGCCGGGCACTGGCTCAGCCGCGCCAAGTGCTGCCTTAAGGTGCCCTAGCGCAGTTCCCAGGCGGGGGGCATGGGGCCGGGGGAAAAGGGGCTCAGATTGCCCTGCACAGGGGCAGAGGTGCAGGGGGTGATGTGGGGGTGTCAGGCTGGGAGCCAGGACTCCTGGGTCTTGTCTCACCTCTGCCAGGGGAGTGGCTCTAGGTCTTAGGGGTCTGTGATTAGAGTTGGGGATCTGGGAGCTACAATCCCTGGGTTCTATGGATCGGGGTCCAGGCCCTTAGCCTATTGGAGTCATGGTTTCCCCTCCCAAAACTGGAGCCCATGCTGCTGAGCCACCTGTGCCAAGTGCTTTGAATGTGGTACACAAACCAAGGGGAGAAGGCAGTGACTGTTTTAGTAAACGACAATTAATTAAGAACTACCTTCGGGTATCCACAGGTCAGGAGAGATGATCAAATATGTCCATCTTATCAATAGAACATGAGGTAGTGAATAATATTAATTTCAATGCAATTATTGATGAGTTTGCCTCATTAAAAGTGCACAAAGTACAATTATAAACAAATACCTAATAGTACCTGACATGGTGATATTTTATAATTATATGTATATATGTATTAATTGTTTATGCAGGTCTCATAACTATAATAAATAAACGTTGTGTTATTTTTATTAATTATTATTATTATTATTATTGTTGTTTATGTATTTTCCCTTTTCTACTAAATAACTACTATGAATATATACACATGAGGGGGCGCAATTTTATATTCTTGCCTCAGGTGCAAAATTAGATAGTTACGGTACTGATCTGAGGTGTCTACAGGGCATGCTGTGAAAATACCAGAATCTGCTTCTAATGTGAGTGTGATCCACCTTTTAGGATGGCTCCGTCTAGTGGATTTACTTGGCAACAAATGTATCTCCTTTTCCCACTTTTTTTCAAAGAAATTAGAGATGGAAAAGATGTAGTCAATGCCTAGCTAATCCCCTTCTGCTGATGCCAGATTGATTCTTACAGTACATTCCCTCATACTCTGTTCAATCCAGATTTAAATGACTTGGGATGAGGGTTGACAGGTTCTTGTCCCAAGATCAGGCTCGTTATTATTCAAATTATTCTATAGTTGGGAACTCTGATGTGTGCAGTTACAACACTCGCATTGTAGGAACTCTTGTATATTTACAAATACAGTTTATTAATACATTTAGTACAATCACTAAAAACCCAACTTAGTAAGATGGAGATATTACAGAATGTACTTCTGCACTTCTATATACTCACACCTTCCCTTCTAGAATAACCTGTAGTGTTATCCATCATCTTCTTTCCCATCTTTTCTATCACCACCAGCGGTAATCAGTCTGGCACCTTCAAAAGACTCCATCTCCCTCCCCTACTGCCGTAGGATGGGATGCCACTTTTATAAAATGTTACACTGATGATATGTTTGATGTATATTCAGTGGGGGTATTTCCCCTTTTCTGTAGTTGTATTTCCCCACCTAATGTTGAAGTGTCTTTTCACTAGAGGTTAGTACATCATTGGTCTCAACTTATTTTCATATTCATCAGTTTATTACTATGGCCCTTTTGTGGATAGGTATCACATTTGTTATTTTGGATAATGGTGTACCTGTTATGTTGCAAGCAGGTTAGCCCTATACGCTACAGAGGCAATACTGCCCCACTCACAAGCACAGAGTCTGAGTGTACAAAAGACACTTTTAATAAAAGGAGGGAAGTAATTCAGCATTAATTTGGGAAAGCACTACCAATAGGGTTCATACATATAAAACAGGAGTAAAAAACCCACCCCCAAGTGGGTTAAGCAGTGTTCATTTCCCTTAAGGTTTTTAAGTCCAGCAACCCAAAAGTCCCTGTCACATGCCTGACCTGTATCTGCATGACACTTGCAATTGCTGCCCTTGGTCAGTGCAAACCCAGAGTTCCGAGGTGCATTTGCAGAGTTCACCTCCCACCCAGGGTGGAGAAGGGGGTAAAGAGGCACATTACTTGCTCTGCTGCTCGAGAACTTGCTCACTGCCCCTTTCTGCCAGCCACCATGCTGGTTGCTCACCTGCCACTTCTGCCAGTCCCCTGCTTGCTGCTCCCTCCAGCCACCTGCCTGCTGTTTTCACTGTGCCTCCCCACCAGCCACGCAATTGCTGCACCTCTCCAGGCACTTGTTTGCCAGCTAACTGTCAGTAACCTTCTGCTGCCACCTACTTTTCTGCTGTGACCTCTGCACATCAGTTTCTTAGTAATTTTCAGCTCTTTGCGGCCTGCACAGAAATATTGTCCCCTCTCAAGTGATTTCAGCTCTCAGTGATTTTTAGCTCCTGGCAGGCAGGGCAGAATCTTAATCCTACCACAAATGATTTCAGCTATGATTGAGCACTGAACATAACAAAGAGGCTCCTAAAGAAGCCTGTTGGCTCTTTCTTTGAAGGGAAGGAGCCAGGAGTGTACTGGCAATCAAAATAGGCCCAGGAAATGGGTTGAGAATGGCCCTCCCCATGACGTCACCCCTGCGTGCCCCTCAAGCCCTGCCCCCTGCGTCATGTCCAGCACGTGGCGCAGGCGGTGGGTCAGGCTCTGCGTGCCACATACAGCGTGGACGGGGAGCCGCTCGCAGTGAGGGGCAACAGTAGCGGACACGACGGCTCACCGGACGACGGCCCACCAGGAAATTCCTGGTATCCCGCCGGGCCAGTCCACCCCTGGAAGGAGCCAAGATAAACCAGACCAGAGAACCCTTGGAGAGGCGTCAGACCTCCCAGTGAGACTCCTGTCCCCCTACCCCTCTACTGTCACAGGGTTCTAGCATTCAGGCCCCTAGCTTAATGAGCTCTTTTCCTCTGAGATGACCCCTCATTTGGAACAGGTTAAGCACAGTCCTGCTTCACTGAATTCCTACAATAATTACAAGCAACATTGGTAACAACATTTCACTACCCTCTGCTTTTAGTTCAATGTGATTTGTGACCCAACACCAGCCAAAGTTGATTACTTTGAGCAAAACACTGCTCTACCTGTTGCCTATCTAAACAAAACAGGAGCAAATTGTATTTACATAAATTTACCCAAAGTCTCCCCCTTTCTGCTAGCTGTCAGGGAAGAATTCATTTAGACTCTGCTTACACTTGTGAAGGCCAGTCCCAGCTGCGATAGTGAGCAGTGGAAAGATTCTCATTCAGTTTGATGGCAGTTGGATCCTAAGTGAGAGAAGAATTTAAGATCACCCGTGAAACACTGGAAATTGTTAATAAATATGAGGACCATGTTGGGTATTGCATCAGACATTTTTTTTCTCCTTAGGGCTATGTCTAAACTACATCCCTCTTTTGAAAGAGGGATGTAAATTAGGCCGATCGAAAGTGCAAATGAAGCGGGGATTTAAATATCCCACGCCTCATTTGCATAATCGCGTCTCAGCATTCTTTAGAAAAAGGGTATTTCGAAAGTGAAACCGATGTCTAGACGCGGTTTAAAAAAAAAAACCAAACAAAAAACCCCCCCCTTTTTCAAAAGATCCTGTACTCATTTTTTGCCAAGTCAGACATTCTGGCTCTTGAACATGAGTCTCTTTCAAGTCTAAACACAATCAGCACATCATGTCCTTCTCTCTATTCTAGAGTTTATGGTTTTTATCTGCATTGTATCTCTTTGGTATGACCAAGTGTATCAGGCCTCAGCACTGGAATTTTGCCCCATTTCCAGCCGTTACTGCAAACACACAGGGCATGTCTACACTACAGCATTATTTCTAAATAACTCACGTTATTTGGAAATAACAAGGTGAGCGTCTACACAGCAAGCCCATTATTTTGAAATTATTTCGAAAAAACAGGCTTCTTATTCCAGAATAATAAACCTTCATTTCACGAGGGATAACACCTATTTTGAAATAAATAAGGTGTGTGTACGTAGCACAGATGCGGTTATTTTGAAATAAGTGGCCTCCAGGGCTTCTCACAGCTGCCCTGCTGGCCACTCTGTCCACACTCCTCAGAACTCTATCGTTCCCCTTCCCCTGCAGCCTTTAAAGGTGCAGCCACAGGGAAAATACTTTGTGGCACAACGTGAACCCTGCCAGCACTGTGCCACACATCAGTGCCCTGCTCTGCCTTCCCTGATGCCATGGCAGACCCCAGTACTCTCACCAAGCCCCCTATGGCTGCAAGCGAGCCTGCAGCCAGTTCCCATGCTCCTGCCTGGGGCGGAAGAGGAGGGCTCCATCCTGATCTCGTGTGGAGATCCTGGATCTTATTGAGGTCTGGGGTGAAGAGGCAAACCTTCAGGATCTCCACACCAGTGCAGGAATGTGGACATCTACAGCCAGATGGCCAACAGCCTGGGCCAGAAGGGCCATATGCCTCTCCAGGAGCAGGTGTGCATGAAAGTCAAGGAGCTGAGACAGACCTACACGAGGGCCAGAGAGAGGAGCTCCTGCTCTGGAGTGGCACCCCAGTCATGCCAGTATTGTGAACAGCTCCACTGCATCCTGGGAGGGGGCAGTCCCTTCTCCCCCTTGTGGACTTTGGGCTGGAGATGCCCATCATCAGCCTCCCGGTGGGCAGGCCCATGGGTAAAAAGGAGGAAGAGGTGAAAGTAGAAGAGGAGGAGGAGGTGGCCAGCACCGATACCATGCCCACCAGCCAGGAGATCAGCCTGTCCCTGGAGCCAGTACACCCTTTCAGGATGTCACCCCGGGCTCAGATGAGGCCAGGGAAGGCCCATCAGGTGAGTTGCATTACTTTCCCTAGATGCATGCGGGGGGAAGCGGTGGGCTGTGAGGGGCTGTGCACTCCTCGCCTGGCCTTCTCATCCTGAGGATTGCACAGCAGCTTGTTCACATGGGTGCACATGGAGCATCAGCCCAGAGCACACAGCCACAATGAGGCTGCCACACCAGAACCTTGCACTTCTGCTCACAGGGTTCCTGGAGAGGCCTGCCTTACTCCCGGCCCTATGGTGGGACACCTCACACACACCTTCCCCAACACTCTTCCCTCCCTCTTTCAGATGGCAGGGATACAAGTCCTCTCTCTGTGAGATGCAGCCACTCCAAGACCCGGTGTGTGTGTGGCACGGAGGGAAGCTGAGCTGCCTTGTCACCCTCCTCCTGCCCTCAGGCTCCTGGCCTGGCCACCACCTTTTCATGCCTGCTTGTCCCTGGGATGTGGGGGTAGCAAGGCTCCCCTGGGATGTCCGGGCCCCTGCAGGACTGTGCCTGCAGTCTAGGCCACAGATGACTTTGCTCATGGCACAACGCCATCATCTGAACTGAGACCTTTCTGTCGGCTCACACGTGAGGGCTAGGCTTCAGGCATCCGTCTCCTGGGATGACTGCCCTTCTCTCTGTTTTTCACAGTTGGACCAGCTGCAAGTGAGGTGCATCCACCACCTCCGGCACCAGCCTCATGACCCTGCAAGAGCCACCACTGCAGATGACCCCAGGAAGACCTGCAGTGGGAACCCATTGCCTGCCTGTATGCCTGGTAGTGGCTGCTGGAGCGGCAGGACCCGAGGTTGGACGGCTACCTGGAGGAGTGCTGTGCTGACAGGGAGCTGCACTGCACCATCTGGTAGAAGCTGTCACAGGAGACCTGGAGCATGTGCACAGCTTACACTGCTGCCACCAACTGCATGGTGGCTGCTATTGAGTGATCCAGCAGCCACCCCCTGCTCCCACTCCCGCTCCAGCTCCTGCCACTCTGGCTACTCCCCCTAGCCTCTCCCACCCCCACATGGCTGCTGAGGGCTCTGCACATGGGGTGGTAGGACCACCTGAGGCAGGCACCAGTCTCAGCCCCATCCCTGAGCTTCTCCTCTCTCCACCTCCCTCTACCACCTCCCAGATTCTTTCCCCAGTCCCTTCCCAGTTATAGTTACCCCAAATAAAAAACAGTTTATTCTTTCAAAACAAAAAGTCTGGTTTAGTCTATCTGAAGGGAAGGGGAGGGGAGAGGAGAGGGGAAAGGAGGGCAGGGAAAAGGAGGGGTGGGGAAGGAAAGGCGCAGAGGGCCTATGGGAGAGTGTCACAGATGTCCTTGTCTGAAACTTTCCCTCAGGGCTTCCCAGATATGCACAGCTCCCTGATGGGCCTGTCGGATGGCAGCAGTGCATGGCTGTTCAAAGACCCTTGTCCCTAGCCTCTAGCCTCTGCCCCCCATCCTAGCAGGAACATCTCCCCCTTGATCTTGCACAGGATACAGCAGGCTGACACCACGAGGGGGACATTCCATTCTCCAAAGTCCAGGTGGGTGAGGAGACAGTGGAACCTCCCCTTCTAATGCCCAAAGCCGCCCTCCATGACAGTGAGGGCCCTGCTGAGCCTGCCGTTGAAATGTTCCTTGGTGGGGCCCAGGTGTCCCGTGTAGGGCTTCATTAGCCAGGGGAGCAAAGGGTAGGCTACATCCCCCATGATGCACATTGGCATGTCTATGTCCCCAACCCTGATGGTGCAGTCAGGGAAAAATGTTCCAGTGTGCTTTCTCTGGAAGGGGCTGGAGTTCCTGAAGATGCGGGCATCGTGCGCCTTCCCCGACCACCCGATGTTAATGTTGATAAAGCAGTCTCAGTGGTCCATGAGGGCTGCAGCAGTATTGAAAAGTACCTCTTCTGGTTGATGCAATCAGAGGCCCAGTGGGTGGGGGCCCAAGATGGGGATGTGGGTGCATCAATGCCCGCACCTCCTGCAGTTGGGGAATTGTGGCAAAGCCAGTGACGATGGGGTCCACATCGCCCAGGATGATGCTGTTCAGCAGGATGGTATTGATGGCCCTCACCACCTGTGAGAGGATACAAACAGAGAATCACTGGGTTGCAAGAGCCCTCAGGAGTTCTCTGAGCCCAACCCCCCTTCCCACACCAGGAGCAAACCCAACTTACTCCATCCCCGGCAGGGCTTTGTGAAGACGGGTTTGAAAAACCTCCAGGGAGGGAGGGTCCACCCTCCGATGGAACTCCATTCCAATGTTTCACCATCCTCCTGAGACAATAGCATGAGAACACCAAACCTTCATGAGCATGGCCCCGATGCACAATTTCCCCACGTCGAACTGCTTCTCGACGGAGTGGTAGCTGTCCAGCATGGCAAGCTTCCAAAGTGTGATAACTACATGTTTCTGTAGGCAGGGGCGGCCCATGAACATAGGCCAACTCGGCAGTCGCCTAGGGGCGCCATCTTCAATGGGGTGCCCGGGGCACCCAATGATGACGTCACGGCCATTGATGGCCGTGCAGGCGGGAGCGCCGATCACACGTTCCGACTGGGGCGCCAGCTGCCACAGCCCCGCCTTAGGCCACCCCTGTCTGTAGGGGATGGCAGGTTGCATGTGTGTGTTCCTTCATGTAAGGGCACGGGTGAGCCATTCACAGAGCTCCAGGAAGGTGTCCTTCCACATGGGAAAGTTCTGGAGCCACTGCTGATCGTCCCACCACTTCAGAACAATCTGGTCCCACCAGTCGGAACTGGTGTCCCATCAGCAGAAGTGGTGGTGCACAGTGTGCAGGGGAAGGTGGGAGAGGCTGTGCTGCATGAGCAGCATGTGGAGAGAAGTGAGGAAGTGCCCCACAGTGAGCTGTGGGTCCTGTTCCTGCAGTGCCATGTGGGCAGCCTGCAGTAAGTGCACCAGAAGGTGTGGCAGGAGGTCTAAGAGGTGGTGAGTGCTTTGCAGCAGGTCTGGCTTCATGGCAGAAATGCTATGGTGTCCGCAACCAGAGCATGCAGTGATATGAGTTTGCTGTCCCTCAAGGAGGTAGGCAAAAGTGAGGAGTCTGAGACATGGCCATAGAAGGTAGCCCCTTTAAGCACGAGCCTTAGGCTATTCTACGCAGCAACATTATTTCAAAATAATTAGCATTATTTCAAAATAACATAGTCCGCATCTACACAGCCGGAGTTATTTCAACATAATGTTGAAATAATATCAAGCTGGAGGACTTCTTACTCCGATTCTTGTGACACTCATTTTATGAGGAGTAAGGGAAGTCAGAGGAAAAGTGCTCTATTTCAAAGTAAGTGCAGACAGCACCAAAACTTGAAATAAGCTATTTTGAAATAAGCTACGCAATTGATGTAGCTCAATTTGCATAGCTTATTTCGAATTTAGCCCTGCTGTGTAGATGCACCTTTAGATTGCCTCAGGCAGCAGCTCCAGGAAGTGACTGCTGTTCTGATGCCCTGCCCGAAGTGCTTCTGGGGGGCTTTAAATGTGATTAAGCCTCCAATCAGTGTTTCTATATAGATATGCGCTATTTTGATGGACATTTGTAGTGTGGACGTGCTATTTTGAAATAGCTATTTTGCTGGGTTTTGTTCCGAAATAGCTTATTTCAAAATAAGCGCCTAATGTAGATGTACCCTAAAGGAATAGTGGAAACACAGGGAAATAACATGGCCTCCGGTGCAAGCATCTGCAGCAGCCATTGGAATATAGTGAAAAGTGGCCAAACCATGATAAGAGTATCTCTATTTGATTTATAATAAATTATTTAAATTTCATGTCTTTTAAGACAACTTTATGAAGGAGCCACATCTTGATTCTTTAATATCCTGTCCCATGCAGAGTAGATTAGATGGATAAAGGAAACATTCAAATCATGGGTCAAAACTTATTAGCTTCATCTAAAAAGCAGAACAAAAAACAAACCAGGAACAAAACCAGAAGTGTGGCAGTATGTGTTTGCATTTTTTAAAAAGTTAGATTTTTCTTTGATGATGCAGAGTCCTTTGGGAATCACATTTACAATTGGTGTTATAAAGATGACCAGTTAACAAAGAAAGACTCATCTATGGTACTGACACATTTCATATACTATTAGCCATTCGCTCCATGCTGGATTAATGGTAGGTCTGA
This sequence comes from Rafetus swinhoei, assembly GCA_019425775.1. Lineage (NCBI taxonomy): Eukaryota > Metazoa > Chordata > Testudines > Trionychidae > Rafetus > Rafetus swinhoei. Next base: position 42,883,368 of record CM033437.1, on the reverse strand, counting down.
TAGTTTCAGGAAGAAAAGAGAATAAGTATTAGAAATTCTAAAGAACAGACCAATTCCAGATGCCTTAACTATCACATTAGAGCTTTGAAAACTAGGATGGGTATGTGCCTGATGCAATTCATCATGGGCTGAAACATATTTAAGGATTATAATGCTGAAACCCACCCAGAATAGATTTACAAACCTTAGATTTGATGGGGAGTGAGACAAAAGGTATTTCTTTTCCTCCTCATTTTTATTATGTGTTACAGCTGTGCCTAGAGTGGTGAGGCATTTGCCAAATGCATAGGAATGAGTATGGATATTGGAATAGAGAGAATTCTAGACAGAATACAAACAGGACTGTCCAGGTGCACTTAGTGGATATTTGAATTCTGAGGGAAAAGTGTGAAGTTAGCTTTTGTTCTTAAATGGCACAGACCCTCCTACGGAGGCCTGGGTTAGTTAAGAGGAAATTCTCAAACTTTTTAGCTTTCTACTTCAGGTGGGTATATGGACAACATTGCATAGTGCTTGTGCATCTGCTGGAGAAGTTATTTATCTACAAATTTACCCAGTTGCATGGCTTTCTTAGATGTACGTGTTTTTGAAATGCTTCTTGGTGGGGATCAAGGACAGGCATGCCTTCACAATCAGGAGGGCTGACCAGCATCTGGGGACTAAGGGTTAACTATGTCTCCTGTCCCTAGCCAGGTATCTGGTCAGCCAATAACAATGCAGCTAGGGATTTCAAACTGGGACAAAGGAATTTTTATCTTTTCCCTCCTTTATCTGAGTCAGAGCGGTTTTTTCAAGGTACCAGGGAGATGGGAGGCCATCTCTCTCCAAGAAAAGTCTTCTTACAATGTGTAAATAGGACAAAGTTTAGTTAGCCTGTCAGATTTTATTGGTTTCTGGTTTGGGAGTTTAGAACTGAGGTCTGTGCTGTTAAACATGTTTTTTTTTTCTTTAAAAGTGTTTTTTCCCCCTCTCTTTTGTAATGAAGCTTTCTAACACTGGGAGTTTTCTCTGAGTATATCAATTGGTGGCTCTTACCATCTAGCCACCTCAACTATGCTTGCAATGGTAGTTTGGTTTTGATAATAAAAGTTCATTTTCTTTTTCTTATTAACTGGTATTGGTTGATTTTTGTGTCCTGGAAGGCCTTTCTGTCTGTCTGTCTGACTGAGGGGTCAGCTATCACAGATTGCAGCTTGTTTTCTCTTTTCTTTTTCAAGCTCTTTTGGGGGAAAAGAGCTTGAGGTACCCCTGAGGTTTATGGGGTTTTCTTGGAATTACTTGGGTGGTGGCAGCGGAACTCTCCAAAGTCCGAGTATTAGTATTTTGGGGGAGAAGTTTTTGTACCAAAGCTTGTAGAGATAAGGTTTTGGGGTGCTTTTGTGGGCTTCCACTTCTGCATTTGTCGTGCCAGAGTGGGAAACAGCCTTTACACATGCAGTAACTCATAATTCCTTTCTTCTGAGCTTGGCCATCACAACATGTAAGAGCCATGGTCCACCTTCACTCCAGTCAGACACAGGGTGGCTACTGTGGCTGGCTGTGTGAGTCACACCCCCTTTGCTCTCTCCAGACTGATGGTCAATGTCTTCCTCTTGTGCAGGCATCCTTTTGCCTCCCCTTGCCCCGGTGCACAGCACTGGAGCAGCTGTGAGTGCTATGCTTAGAGGTACAGACATGCCAAATAGGACGCTGCTTTACATACTCAAGGTACACCAGACATATTGAAAAAATGCAGCAAAACAAAAGCCCAAACCATAATCAAAGTGCAGCCACATAATTCAGCCACGGGTAACTAAAGCCAACTCAGCCTCCTACAAGTCCCTGCCTCCATAATTCCTACATTTTCAGTGCCTGGTAATGTGTTCATGAGATTTGGGACACATAGCTCCAAGTGGGGACCAAATACTCAGAGACCCCCTCACCAGCAGTCCCTTCTCATGTACACCACTCAGGCTCTTTGGATTTAATTACATGAGAATATTGTTGCCTTAAACGGAAGTATTTTTCATCTGCCATTTGCCCCCAAGATTACAGCAAACATAAGCAATCCCCAAGGAAAGGCAAGACAGCTCTTAATGCAAAATGCACTAGATGGCAGCATGGTACCTCTGTAGCACAACATCAGACACATTCAGTAAAAGCAGGATACTCAGTATAAGTCGGGCAAAGTTTTAGCTTCCCAACTTCACTGCTGAATGAAAGCTGGAGAGAAACAGGCAGACAAATAAGTAAAATACAAATCTGGCAAAGGGCAGCAAAAAAGTTCATGTGCATGTTCCCATGTGCTGCATTTCCACAAGAACCAGCAAATAGAGAAGTTTTGCATATTTAGGCCCTCCTCCTTCCACCTGGTGCAGCAGAATTCCTTGGTACGTTGTCACTTGTAAGCTTGTCTTTAAATAAACAGTCTAGCAACACCACTGATTTGGGCATTTAATGTTTGAACTTTAAGCCAACACTTACTGAAAGAAAGCACTTACGGTACACAAATATCCCCCTTGTCACCAACAGAAAGAGTAATTAGCAATGTCGTAGGTAGCTTAGAAATAACGTGGGTACCCTCTTCTGTGGATGTTTTTCTCTACCTGTGGTTACAATCCATAACTAATTACTTGCCTTAGAATGAATGACCTGCTTTCTGTTGGTTGATTTGGGATAATGGATGTATTTGGGAGTCACTCTCTCTGCCCTTGCTGGTGAGACGTGAGAGTGGAAAACACTTAGAATAGTTTAATATTCCTATATTTACCACTCCCTGCCATCACCTCAATGACCTCTTTGCTTGGGATTGCTTATCATTTGTAGGTACATTCAAAGCATCAGCTTGAATGGTGATCCACAGTGCTCTTAAACTGTGCGGGGTCTGACTTGGTCCCTAGCAGGTAGGATCCAGCCTGTCTGCTGGGTGCCACAGAAAAAGAAAGGATAGATTAGGAGTGAGGTACTTTCAGGACCATCTGTTGCTCTATGTTCTATCAATACAACTGAAATCAGGAGTCATTGCTCAGTGTCCCAAATTTTAACTCCGGTCAGGTAGGAGCAGGGCTTTTAATTGAAATCATTGTCATGACTCACAGGTCTCCAACCCAGGCCCACAGGAAAAAACATGCTTCAGTCTTCCATCTAGCCACCTGCTGACAGCTGCTTACCGGGAACCATGAAGCCCAGCCCCAGCATTAGACTCCATCCCTGAGGTCTGATTGGCAGAGATCCAGAGCGACTGACTGGCCCATGAGCCCTACTTAAGCCAAGAGCGGGCATAGCAAGCTTTCTGAACAATTAGGCTCCACAGCCTGGATTTGGGCCTTGTTCCTTCTACTCCTTCTCTCTAGATTGATTTCCTTGCATCCTGACCCAGTTTGACTTCTGGCATCTGATTTGTGCTTCCTAACCATCAGCGTGGTTCCTGCCTCTGACCCTCTGGTTTCCTTACCTAGTCTGACTCTAGACACATGGTTCTGATCTTCAGTTTGTATCCTGATTTTGACGTCCTGGTATTGTGACCCTTCCAGTCCCTATCTGGGGGTTGGGAAGGGGCAGTAGGGCCATTTGGCCCAGGCCTCAGGAGACAAAAGGGCCTCAAATTTTGACATTTTTATATCAAGTCATTTCCATTTATTATACACCTTGCAGTTAGAACAGGGACAACAAAAAAAGCTATAGACATCTGCAAATATTGATTTAAATCACTGTGGGACCTTGGGCCTTTGCCAATTTTTTTGGTTTCATCTGAATTTTCATCTGTGTGACTGGAGCAGCTTCTGTGATTAGTGATTCTACGTTATGAAACGCTGTTTACAGTCTTTGCATAGTTTAGAGATTTTGAAAGTCATAATTAATTCTGTTACTGTAAAGTGATTTTGCTTGGTTTGAGGGTGAGATTAACCATTAAATTAGATGTTTATCTCTGCGTCGGAAATTTTTGTATTCCTGTTTTTTATGTGTCTTCATATACAATTACCGTATCAGGCTCAGCTGTAAGCTACCTCTTAGTCCACTTTTAGATTCACCTTTAAAGGCTTTTTTGTGATAATAAACTTTTAATTCTAGCTGTTTAATAAACTTTATATCTAATCTGGCAATCACTCCATGTTCATATTCATAATAACACACTAATTATTAGAGGAATTTAATAATGGGAACATGTTATCAGATGAAATTTCAAGACTTTGAAAATAAGGCTCTAAGGGCCATAGTAAATAACATCCCCTAACCATTATTATATAATATTAATTGCAAAGAATATACAATTATAATTTTGTGTAACCAATAGCCTTTAGTGAATTAATTTATTGTGTGTTACTGTGTTTTAAAAGAACCCCTTGGTAAAAATGAAGCAACGATTTGAAAGTGGGACAAGAGAGAGATAGCAAAAGCAACAGAGTGAAGCAGCAGTTAAGAGTTTAAAGCCAATAGCTTCATTTCTCGTCGAAAAGATGCTTCAGCCATTGGACAGTGACCATACTGACAGTGACACTTCCAGTTCCGATGATGAAAACTTTGTACCCACAAATGACATTTCAATGCCACTGCCTCAAAATGAGGTCATTAATCAAGACACAGAAATGCCAGCAGTAGTGATATATCCAGAATCTATGCTTGACTGTGCAGGCAGAAAATGAGGACCTCAGAGAGATGCTATGCAGCAAGAGCAAGAACTTATGACTAGCACAGGACAAAGTGTAACAACAGTGGCATCAGATCCTGATATTGATAAGAACCATGTTGCTCAAATGCAGTCATTTCTCAAAGTTAGTTGTTTTCAGATTCCAAGTAATATACCAAAAGATGCTGAAAATCATGCTTTTCCCCCTTGTCTGCTGACAAAAACTCTTCCAAATGCATCAGTAGTGTCTGATCCATCCAGTTGGAGCATCAGTAGAGGTTGGAGAAATTTGAAAGACCGAATACCTGCACATGAAATTTCAGCATCACTTAAAGATAACTATATTACATGGAAATCAGCTAGTAGAGCAGCACTAGCTGGCAGTTCAATTGAAAACTTACTCCTGAGTGAAATAAACACAGAAACTGATAACTGGAAAAAAAAAACCCTTGAGTGCATATTGAATATCATTCTTTTTCTTTCTGAATGGGTATTGGCTTTGTTTGGTTCCAGACAACATATCGGTGACCCTACAAATGGAAACTTTCTTGGTATATTTGAGCTTCTTAGCAAGTATGACCCACTTTTATCAAGCCATGTCATGCATGTCTGTGAATCACAAGAGAACGGAAAACACATGCAAGTCCATTATCTGTCTACCAGAATACAAAACGAGTTTATTGAGCTGTGTGGGACAGTTGTGCAAACAATAATTCTTGAAGAGATATAACGTGTGAAGTACTGTTCAATTATTATTGATGCAATTCCAGACTGTTCTCATAAAGAACAGGTGACCTTGGTTGTTCAATATGTTAAAATTGCAGGAAGTTCAAAGGTTTCAATTGAAGAACGATTAATTTTGTTCGATAATTTCATGAAAAAACGTGGAAAAGAAATCACCACTTGTGTATTAAAAATTCTGGAAGGCTACAAATTACATTTTCAAGTCTGCATTGGCCAAACCTATGACAATGGATCCAATAGATCTGGGCAGTACAACAGAGTACAAGCAGTCCTTCTTGAGCAAAATCCAAACTGTATTTTCTCCAGTTGTGGCAACCACACACTAAATCTTGTCGGTGCTGATTGCACTGAATCCTGCAAAGAAGCAATCACATACTTTGGAACAATCCAGTGATTGCAGAACCTCTTCAGTAGCAGCCCTCAAAAGTGGGAAATTCTGAAGCAACATCTGCCTGTTTCCCTTCATGTCGACAATGAGATGGTCAGCATGAACCGATGGCATTAAACCACTTGCACAGCATCTGGACTCTGTGAGAAAGGCTTAAGTGAGCTTGAATCTCTTACTCTCACAACACAGGCTCGCACTGAGCTTAAGTCAATTCAGAAATATACATCCAAATTTGAATACATTTTAATGTTACCCATGTGGTTAAAGCTGCTAAAAATGATCCACAAAACTAATCTTGTAATTGAAGCCCGCAATGCTACATTAGATGTTGAGAGAGATAACATTGAATGACTTCTTAAAGATATTCAAAAGATTTGTGATCAATGGGATGCAATCCTTTGAGTCCAAATCAGTAGCACAGGGTGTTGGCATTTCATCTGAGTTTTCCACCAATCACAGCCTAACATCTCAATCTGATGCAGAAAGGCACTATCGAGTCAATTATTATTATTATTATTACTATTATTATTGAATACATCAAATCTGGTCTTACATGACGATTTGAGTTACTGCGACAAATTTGTATCCTTTTTGGATTCCTTTGGGAGTTCAGAGAACTAAGTGATGAAGATCTATATCCAGCAGCTCAATAGTTCAACATAGGTATACCAATGAAGTTTCAAGAGATGTCTGTGATGAGATCGTCTTCCTGAAATGTATACATTCCACCAACTTTAAATCAGACTGCAAGCCAAAAGAACTGCTTCAAGAAATATTCGATACCAGCCTGTTGATTGTATTGCCTAATATCATAATTGCATTACGTATTTTTGTCAGTCAACCTGCATCAGTGGCTTCAGATGAATGCACATTCAATGTGCTAAAACAAGTAAAGAGCTATCATCATTCTACAATGGGACAAGAGCATTTGAATGGGCTTTCAATGCTTAACTTTAACAGAGATGTTGCATGTCAATTAGTTTTTTCTTCAATTATAAACGAGTGTGTACACAACAAAGCCAGAAAAGCATTCCTAAAATGAAGAGTTTTGCTTGCAGTGGAAACTCACAATTAAAGTTACATTTTTAATATACATTCTATTGGTATAACTGTACAGGGAGATTTCGGCAAATCCAATAATGTGCCTGAACCACTATTGCTTACTGCTTAAACTTCAGCAATCAAGCTAACAGGCCCAAATTAGACCTAGACAGCAACTTCCACATGACCACAGTCAGAGAGGAGGAAGAAAGGGAGTTTGAGTGCCACAGAGAGGGCAGCTTGATCCCGTGTCCTTCCTGAGGCCCAAATCTCTAGTAAAATCGCTGAGCTATACATTTAGGAAAACAGGAAGTTTGTCTAAATGCCCTAAGACACATATCTATCAGGGCCCCTGAGCATGGAGTCTCTGGAAAAGAAAAAATGCATCTGGTGAAAGTGATGATCAGAAGAAAACCTCTTGCCTAATGTGACGGGGCAAGACAGCCCCGCACTGAGCCTGCAGGGCCCAGCCAGGGTTACCTGGCTGCAGAGGCCCCTCCCCTGCAGCCCTACCGAGCATGCACGGGCTGTAGCTCCACCATAAAAGCCTGGGGAGGGACTCAGTCAGGGGCGACAGCCAGAGGAGAAGGACCTGTGAGGGGAGCTCCTGCACAGCTGGCACCCGAGAGTCCAGAGGAGGCCGGTGGGGACGCGGAGGCGAGGTGGTACCCCCCAGAGACTGCCCGCCGAGGAGACGCCGACCCGGAGGCCGCAGCAAGCTGGACAAGTACATGGGAAAGAACCCCAGTGAACCAGATAGGAAGTGGCCCAGGGCAGGAGCGGGAACCGCCTCTCCCGCCCCAAGAACCTCGGCGCGTTTCGGCCGGATTGCCCCGCCGAGGGAGTGACCCGCTATCCGGTCACTCACAGGGCCCTGGGCTGGGACCCGGTGGAGTAGGGTGGGCCCGGGTCCCCCTACCTGAGGGGCGTCCCCGCTACAACCCTAAACTGCTTTTGGACTCAGGCCGGAGGGCCCTAGCCTTGCCTTAAAGGGCCAGACTTAAACTGCGTTTTGGGGCTCAGGTGGCAGGGGCCCGCCACACCTAACCTTTAAAAAGTGCTTGCCTAACAAGTTTTTGAGTGACACGTTATTGTAATACTAATGGATAAATAGGGAAGGAAATTTTGAGTTAGAGGGACAATTTTGGGGAACACTTGGAGGGATGCCTCAAAGACTCCTTGAGGACTTTTCACATCTGGATGCATCTCCGTCCCCACCGGCAGATGGAAGACTGGCCATCGGAAGCCTGCCTGGTGTCACTCAAGAGCCACACGCAACTTCGGTAATTATCAAGGGGTGGGGAGTGTTTTACTAAGCTGTTGCGGACGTGTGTAAGTGCTTGAGACTAAGTAAAGTTTAGCTGTAAGTGAAAGCACTCTTGTATTCTCCTGTTTGTACCATCCATCTATTGGTCAGACGACCATGTCTCCCCTGAATTATTTCCTGACACCATCTCGCAGAGAGTAAAATTTACCCAGAGGTTTGGATTGAAAGAACCCTGGGTAACATAATGACTTAATTGTTAATAAATAAATGCCTCAAGTTTTCATTTTCATATATTCTTTTGATTTTAGTATGACCTGGTAAATGAGAAGTTAGATACATTGGGGGTCTGGGGCTGAGGCTGGGGCCTCTAAACTCAAAGTGGCCTGGGCCTCTGTCATTGTCTGAGAGGGCCTGGACCCAGCTGCCCCATGACTGCAGAGTCTGGCTGTGACTACTAGGTCCAGCTGCCCATGGCTGGTCATAGCAGTTGGGCCCATTAGAGCTCCTCTCTTTTCACAGCATATGAATCCTTTCTTTTTCAGTTTGTTTCCATTTTTAATGGGATGCTGGAAGGGCGGTTGGTGGTTCAGAAGAGTGGTGCTGGACTAGTCGATTCTGATTAAGACAATGAATGGCTAGGTTATTTTTTATAGAGCACAGAGAAGAACCTGAACCCAAACCCCAGCTCCAAACTTTCCGAACATGGATACAGATCTGGTCTTTGTGGCCTGAGCCCAGGTCTAAGGCAGTGCCTAGATGGCTTTTTTGGAAACAGGTATTGAATAAATTATTGTGATTGTATAAATAAAAGTCTTGTGATCTTTATGATTCAATGTATAGAATAGCTTAACTATTACAAAAGAGCCAAATGGTGCTACATATTCTAATCATGACTACACTGATATGGATTCACTCGATGCCTTGTTTTCTTTTATATATTCTGGTAACAAAAGGTGGTTGAGTTAGTCATAGAAGCTGGATAAAGACAGGTGATGGGGACACAACTTTTTTTTTGAAAATCTGGAAGGCTGCTGCCAGAGGATTGAAGCGTGTGCTAGAGCTGAAACAGAAATACTACAGTAAGCTGACAATATCATCACCATGTTAAGCAAAATAAAAGGATGAAATATTATGTTTCTCTTCTTTCTTGCCAAGCAGAGTGTTGCAGCTAGCTAGATGGGTGCAGTTTGTGATGAGAAGGGTGCTTTCTCTCTCTCTCTCTATCTCTCTCTCTCTTTCTCTCTCTCAAAGAGTTCCATGTTCATCTACCCATCTGTTTGGTATCCATGCAACTGTGAAATGGAGCAGACTTTGCATATTTTTACCATCGCTCAGCCTGCTGCATTATGAGAAACAATTACATGATCACTGAGATGTTTCTGTCCATTTAGAAACCTTCCATGGATCCCATCAGAATAAAATTAGAATGAATATTTTATTTTTTTAAATCAGGAGTAGAACTTGGTGAATTCTGCATAAAGTATCAAGAATGTTAAAGTTATGGGGAACAAAAATTTTATAATAGGATCTTCAGTCAAGCAGATTAAAAGTCTAACAAGATCCAATGGCTAAAGTTGAAGCTAGACGAAATTATGCTAGAAATAAGACCCACGTTTTAACAATAACGGTAATTAACCATTGGAACAACTTACCAAGTGTTGTGGTGGATTTTTCATCATTGACAATTTCAAAATCAAGATGAGATTATTTTTATAAAATTTATGTTTTAGTTCAAGCAAAAATTAATCCAGGGAAGTCCTATGGCCTGCATTATCATAGAATCGTAGAACTGGAAGGGAGGCTCTCTACAGGAAATCATGTCCAGTATCCTGCACTCATGGCAGGACCAAATACCATCTAGACTATCTCTGACAGACGTTTGTCTAACCTGCTCTTAAAAATCTCAATGATGGAGATTTCACAACCTCCCTAGGCAATTTATTCTAGAGTGTGGTGGGGTATCTATCCCCGCTTAGCTCGGACCTGGGGGTCGAGTCCTTTAAACACAGGCCCTGAGGTCTAGTCTTTTACAGACAGGCCCTGAGGACGGGTCCTTTTCAAACACAGGCCCTGAGGCCGAGTCCTTTTCAAACACAGGCCCTGAGGCCGAGTCCTTTAAACACAGGCCCTGAGGCCGAGTCCTTTGTAGTAGCCACGCTTAATCTGGGGTCTGGGAAGAAGGGGTAGGGGGGTCCGGGCCCGCCCTCTCCACCAGACACCAGCCCAGGGCCCTATCAGTGGGGGGTGGTTCCCACCACTGGCTCGGCGGGGACTTTTCCCCAAAACGCTCTGAGCCCGATGGGGCTTTTCCTGCTCCCCACCCTGGGTTGCTTCCTACCTCCTCCCCCTGACCGGTAGAGGTCCCACCTGGAGCTGAGGGTCTGACTGCGGCAGTGGCGTTGGCAGGCACGGCATCTGGTGTATCCACGGCTGGTGCACTGACAGCGGATAGGTGGGCCGTACAGCGTGGCCAGCATTGCGGATGTGCTCGGCCCGGGAATGGTAGTGGTGGGGGCAGCTGGTCCAACGGCTCTTGCTCCAGCGGCTGTGGCTCTGGTGCCCATGCAGCAGCTCCTTCCACTCCGGAGGTCTGTCTACACTGAGCTGCTTTGCGGGCTTTTATACCTAGGCTGCCCTGGGAGCATGCCCAGCAGGGCCGTGGGGGAGGGGCGTACTCCACCCAATAGGCATGCTTGCCCCACCCACCGTTTAGTGCGGGGTGGGCAGACCCCGTCACATAGAGCTTAACCACCTTGACAGAAAGTTTTTCCCAATGTGCAATCTAAACCTCCCTTGCAGCAATTTAATCCCATTGCTTCTTGTCCTATCCTCAGAGGTTAAGAATAATTTTTCTCCCTCCACCTTGTAACAACCTTTTAGTCTTCTTTTAATCTTTCAGTTCTTTTAATCTTCCCTCATAGATCATGTTTTCTAGACCTTTAATCATTTTTGTTGCTCTTCTCTGGACCTTCTCCAATTTCTCCACATCTTTCTTGAAATGTGGTACCCAGAACTGGACAAAATACTCCAATTGAGGCCTAATCAGCACAGAGTAGAGTGGAAGAATGACTTCTTGTGTCTTGCTCACAACACTTCTGTTAATGCATCCCAGAATCATGTTTGCTTTTTTTGCAACAGTGTCACACTATTGACTCCTATTTAGTTTGTGGTCCACTATGATTCCTAAATCCCTTTGGGTATGACTACACAGCAAAGTTATTTTGAAATAACAGCTGTTATTTTGAAATAACTTTACTAGCATCTACACAGCCAAACCACTATTTTGAAATTAAGCGGAGCGCTTATTTCGAATTTGGTAAACCTCATTCCATGAGGAATAACGCCAAATTCAAAATAGCTATTTCAAAATAAGTGCTGTGTAGAAACGTATATCAAAAGCGGGGGCCTCCAGCCTTCCCAGGGTTCCCTGGTGGCCACTCCAGCCTCAACCAAGAACACTCCTCTCCCTCCCCTGTCCCCGGAGCCCTTAAAGGGGTTGACTCTGGCCACAGTGCCTGTACCAGCTCCAAGCCTGCCAGCCCAGAGCCAGCAGTCACTGCCCCTGACCCAGTGGCCCCAAAACATGAACCAGCAAGCCACTGGCAGCCAGCCCTCCAGGAGCAGTCTGCCAGCTCCTGGGAGCCTGCCAGGGCCCGGAGAAGGCTGGCACTTTCCTGGTCCAGGGTGGAGATCATGGACCTTATTCAGGTTTGGGGGGATACCCTCAACGTCCATGATCTCTGCACTAGATGGAGGAATGCGGCCATCGATGGCAGGATAGCTGCCAGCCTGGCCACCAAAGGCCACATGCGAACCCTAGAGCAGGTTTGCATGACAATCAAGTTGGTCCAGCGAGACCCCCAACCCTGAGCCCTGAGCGTCCCCTCCCACTTCTTCCCTTTGTTTCCCCCTTCCAGCTCCCTCCTCCCAAGTTTCCCCCTCCCCTCTCCCATCCTCTCTTCTCCCCTCTTCTGCCTCCTTTCCCCAGTCTCATCAGAGTTTCATTTCCCCCTACCCCAGTTTTGTTAAATAAAGAGAGTTTGTGTTCATGAAAATATGTGTATTTTATTTGACATCAGGAAGGTGGGTTACGGAGGGGTAGGTGGATGGACATGAGGGAGGAATGAGGCACAAGCCCCCAGTGGGGCAGAGTAGGGGGGCTCTTAGTGCTCCTCAGGGTAGAAGCTCTCCTTCAGGGCCTCCTGGATACTGACAGCCCCCCGATGGACCTCCCGGATGGCAGCCTGCAGAAAGTGCGGCCAGGCTCACATCAGCGCGTCCACGAGAAGCACCAGAGTGCCCGGGGCAGCTCTGGCTCCATGTTGCAGAGTGCTGTGGTGTCCCGAGTGAGGGCAACCAGAGCACGCAGAGACAAAATGCTTTGCTGTCCCTCATCGAGATAGGCAAGCAAGCAGGGAAAGCTGAGAACCGGCTGTCCAGGGGGGATCCCTTTAAGCACAGGCCTCAGCCACACAAGGTAACTCCTGACCTGATTCCCTGCCAGAACTGCGGCCTTAAATGCGATTCAGCATCCTATCAGTGTGGACATGCTATTTTGAAATAGCAAAACGCTATTTTGAAATGCATTTTGTGTCTAGACATGTTATTTCGAAATAAGCTATTTCTAAATAACTATTTCGAAATAAGCTATTTCGAAATAACACTGTAGTGTAGACATACCCTTTCTGCAGTAGTCCTTCCTAGGCAGTCATTTCCCATTCTGCATGTATGAAACTGATTGTTCCTTCCTAAGTGGAGTACTTTGCATTTGTCCTTATTAAACTTCATCCTATTGACCTGAGACCATTTCTCTAGTTTGTTCAGATCATTTTGAATTATGACCCTGTCCTCCAAAGCATGTGCAACCCCTCCCAGCTCTCTGTGACATTATCTAAATAGTTGATGAAGATATTAAGCAGAACTGGCCCCTAGACCGACCTCTGTGGAACCCCACTTTTTATGCCCTTCCAGAATGACTTTGAACCAATAATAACTACTCTCAGAGAATGGTTATCCTGCCAGTTGTGCTCCCACCTTATAGTAGCCCCATCTAGGTTGTATTCCTCTAGTTTATTGATAAGAAGGCCATGCAAAACTGTATCAAATGCTTTACTGAAGTCTAGGTATGCCATGTCTACTGCTTCCATTTGTTCATCTAACACAGGGGTGGGGAACTAAGGCCTGAGGGTTGGATGCAGCATCCAGCTTCCCTGGATCCGGCAGCTGAGGCTCGGGGCTTCCCCCATCATCAGGTAGCCCACACTGGTGAAGAGTGGATTTTTTTTGTCTTTCACTTGTGTACAGCCCCTGACTAGGGTTTTTCTGTGTGTCAGTGGCTCCCGACCACAAAAAGGTTCCCCACCCTGGATCTAACAGGATTTGCCAGTGTCCATCTTTTGCATCCACCACTAAAAATATCATTGCTTTAGTAAGGTCAGGTAGGATTTCTTCTGTTGTAGGTATGTGATAATGAGCCCACAACAGTGCCTTGTTTAAATTGCTTGGGTCTCTATGTATTTATGAAGTTTTCCTGGTTTTGGTATGGCCACCCTCTTACCGATTTTATAGGTTCAGTCACTTTGGCAAGAATGCCATCCTTTTTTCTTTGTTTTATTGTCTTTTAATGTTATGGGGACTCTGCAGGGTAGGTGTTGCACAGTCTGGATGGTTTTGTGTGTTTGCAAATGCAACATGCCTAGAAGGCAGCCCAGTCCTTCAAAAGTCATCATAGTACTCCTTCAGGACTTAAGTCATGGGAGTTAGCACAGGCTGTGTTTGTGCACATACATAAGTTTTGTCTGATTGTAAATTTATTGTATGAATTGTAGGCGAGAGGTTTAACATCACAAGGTTCATGCCTTCACGTGTATTGGCTGATAGAAGTGGTTTCTGTCTGGAGTTAAAAACCTGATAATTCTAGCTGGTATGCCTCCCTTTGATGTTGTGCCCATAACACACATTGCCCTAGTGGTGTGAGGATAAAGTTTTACTTTAGCATTGCTTGGCTGCAGTTTTGCTGCTCTAGCTTTCACGATGTGGAGGAAGTCCTTGTAGCCCATTACATTTACAGATGCTCCACTCTATTTGCCATTCTATTTCTGGCTTGTGCCAGTGTTTTGATGTTACTTTCCAAGGTGCTAGAACAAGCTTAGCAAGCCACTTTGTTTTCTCAGCATGCATAGTTCCAATCTGTAAAGGGTTTCACTCTTGGGTTGTGTAGTGGAAATGCGGAAGATGATTGTGATATCGAGGAGATTAGGTGGGTACAACAATCGCTCCCTTTTATACCTGAATCTCCTTTTAGGCCTGGATGCTTTAGGCAGACATTTATGCTGTTTCCTTCTCATTACTTTCTTATTCTTGAGGCGTTAACTGCTTGCTTAAGATGGTACAGCTTAGGAATGCACTGTTTACTTTTAACAAGCTCTGAGACCCATTTTAAGGCTATCCACCTGGTCCGGGAGGAAGGGAGTGTCTGAAAAGATCACATAGCTATCTGTGTTGAATGTTTACCACCTGCTAAAGCTAATTATTTGGCCTGGGAAAATATTCAATGCATTAGCAATTTTGCCAGGTTCTCAAAACAATCGGTGTGAGTAATGTAGATCCGATAATATATAAGTGCCAGAGATATTCCTAGCATTGGAACCTCGGCGTAGACCGAAGGCGCGGGCGGTGCTACGTACCGGCCACTGGGGTCCATCCGCTGTCCTTCTTCAGGGGGTTCCCGACAGCAGAAGGGATGTAAGCATTGTATCCTATCCTAAGATTTGCTTCATAAGTACTGTATTTTATTCTAAGATTTGCTTAATAAGCATTGCATTTTATTCTGAGATAGGCTTACGCTTAATAAGCATTGTACTTTCTTAATAAGCCTTGCATTTTATTTTGAGATAGGCTTAGTTTTAATAAGCATCGTACTTTACCTTAATATTAAGCATTGTACTTTACTCTGCTATTAAGGATTGTACTTTACCTTGATATTTGCTTAGTAAAATCTTTAAACCTGCACCCAATTTGTGTGCTTATTGCCTCCAAATCCTTTAAGGAAAGAACCATTGCCTCTTGGCAACACAGGTTGTTACTCAGATCATCGTTGTTCACCTCTGCTATCCTTTGCTCTCTTTGTTTGCACATGCCTGCACAGGATTTCTGTTTCCACAGTTTCTGTACATAGTGTTGTCAGCTGGGCTTTTGCCTGCTTCATGTCTTGTATCTCAGGCTATGTCTACACTACAGAGTTTTTCTGGGGTACCTCTGGTATCCTGGAAAAACTCTGATGTGTCCAGGGAACACGTCTGCTCTTCCAAAAAATTTTCTGGAAGAGGAGACACACTTTTTTTGGCACCCCATAAACCTTGTTTTACGAGGAAGATGGGATGTTCTGTAAAAGGGTTTTTTCCCGACATTTGGCCCAGTGTAGATGGGACAAATGTCAGAAAAGCCTCTTCCAAAAAAAGAAGCGGAAAAAGCTATGCAAATGGTGAACCGCAATTTGTGTAGCTTTTTCTGGAAGAACAGTGTAGCGTAGACATAGCCCCAGTACAGCAGCTTTCATTTCCTCATCACTATACTTACGTAAAATTGTCTTTTTGTGGGTTCCCATATTTATTTTTGTTTATACAGTGCATATTTTTGTTTAGACAGTGATCAGTCTCCTGTGTATTTGTCATCATCCTCTTAGAGCTTGTTCACTCACTTTGCGCATATCCGGGGCAAGGTTCCGTCTACGCTGTGCAGAAGCATGGTCCTGCAGCTGCTTAATGAACCCTGCCTAGGGGCTCAGGAGCTGCTGCTGTAGCTGAGTGAAAAGTACCCCTTTCCCAGCTAGGCAGGGCTCATTAAGCAGCTGAGGGGCCGTGGTGCTGCGCAGCTTAGAGGGTACCTTGATTTGGGGTCCCTGCCAATGTTAACATGAGGTTTCTGAGCATTCTCATTTGATCTCTTTGGTTCCTATGACTAACCTCATATCAACTCGTCTTTCAAAATGCCATACTCGAATCTGCCGTTTTGAGAAGCTTGGCAATCATAGAATCATAGAATTCTAGAACTGGAAGGGACCTCAAGAGGTCATCAAATCCAGTACAATAAGTCCAGCATAAATCCAGTCCAATATACTGGTCAATGGCTTTTGTAGATGCTTGCTCACACTTAGAGAGGTAGCATTTATATAAATTCTTCTGTAGGTTCAAAGAGATTTTGGAGTGTGTCCAAAATTTTGGAGGAATCTCTATGGTCTGGTGGCATGTCCAGGTGCTTCTGGAACATATGATGTTCTTTCTCCTTTACTGCTTGTCTGTCCAACATATCCTTGTGGTCATGTAGCTGTCAGCTCAGCTTGACATGGATAATCTCTCCCCCCCGCCCCCCACCACAAACACTCTCCACTACTTCCTTTCTTGATCACTGGGGGAATGCATTATCATGCTGCCTGTAATCTGAGCATCATCTTTGTTTCTGATTTTTCACTAGCTCTTCCTCCTTGTTCTATATCTAAGTTTTGCAGATTCTTTCTGAGTAACATTGTTGAGATACGTCCTTTCCTATCCATTCCCTCAGCTAAAACTCTCAGCTAGGCTCTCGTCATTTTGCATTTCATTTAGAGCTGGGCCAATAATTGATTTTTCAGTCTGATGGCAGTGACACAGATCTGACTATATCCTGGACAAACCTAATGGAATTAAGATAAACCTCATTAAATTAAGTTTAATTAATTTGGAAGCCATTATATTAAAATGCAATTGTGTATGTGTTGTTTTGATATATGTAATTTCTCTAGGATACTGATAAATGCAATCTCTGGGAAGGATTAGGAATTTAAAAGGCCTTTTTGAGATAATAGGTGAGAAGCGGATTGCCTAGGAGAGAGGAATGTAAAATGAATCCATCTGTTTGTAGCTGGATCTTGAGAAAAAAACATTGTCTACTTATTACTGCTCCCAGAAACTCCATGTCAAAGATCCCTGACCTGTTTAAAAGGATGGACTCATTCTCATCCTGAACGCAGTGTGTGATGAACTTGAAAGCACAGGGAAACCTCTTGGTCAGGATTTGAAGGACTGTTCCTGACAGATCCCATGTTAGGGTATGTCTACGCTAGCCCACTAGTTCGAACTAGGGAGGCTAATGTAGGCATTCAAAGTTGCAAATGAAGCCCGGGATTTAAATATCCCAGGCTTTATTTGCATCTTCCTGTCAGGGTGCCATTTTAAAATCCCCTTAGTCCGAACTAACTGCCCGCGGCTACACGCGGCAGTCAAACGTTAACTCGAACTAAGTCCTTAGTTCGAGTTAACTGTTACACCTCATTCCACGATCCTAACCCTAACCCTAACCCTTAGTTTCCTTAGTCCCTTAAGGCGCCCGGACGGGAAGATGCAAATAAAGCCCAGGATATTTAAATCCCAGGCTTCATTTGCAACTTTGAATGCCTACATTAGCCTCCCTAGTTCAAACTAGGGGGCTAGTGTAGACATACCCTTAGAGAGGGAGATATTTCGTAAGCTTGTTAGCATGCATATGGGTTCTTTTATTATTTTTGATGTTTTCTCTGTAATGCTTTTACCATAAGAATAAAATGTGCATGCCTAGAAGAACTGCGAGATAGCTTATCTGTGTACAGTTACATGCTATTTGTCTCTGAAGAGAAAGTAAGCAGGTCTGCTTAGTCTGTATTTTGCTGGGAATAACGCAGTGAAGGCAAGGAGATGCCTGGAGACAACTCACTCAGAAGGGCAGAGAAACATGATTCTCTACCCACGAGAGGCAACAGGTACTAGGCGCCCAGCCAGGTATTGAATGTGGAGAGTATTGGGCAGGGAAGGTTGGGTCAGGTTGGTTGGTCACCCCCAGCCTCATGTGAGAAAGGTGTATGGGAGTGTGTTGCCACTTCCTGTGCAAACCTTAATGATAAGAAGATAAATAAAAAAACTTTGGCTCTGCAGAATTTCTTTTTAACAGGGGCTCAGTCAACTTGATGTTAATTTGAATGTTTGTACTATATAGTTCTGATTGATTGGTAGCAGGTTTAATAGGTAGCAGGTTTAAAACAAACAAAAGGAAGTTTTTCTTCAGACAGTGCACGGTCGGCCTGTGGAACGCCTTGCCAGAGAAGATTGTGAAGACCAGGACTTTAACAGAGTTCAAGAAAGAGCTAAATAAATTCATGGAGGTTATGTCCATCAATGGCTATTAGCCAGGATGGGTAGGAATTGTGTCCCTCGCCTCTGTCAGAGGCTGGGAACAGGTGATGGGAGAGGGATTGCTTGAAGATTCCCTGTTCTGTTCAATCTGTTAGGATTGAAAGTTTTATTCTTTTTATATTTCTTATTTTAGGTTTAGTAATGTAAGGTAATATATATATTCATATAGTAATATAGTAGTAATGTAGCAATAATATAGCAATATAAGGCATATATATTAACATACATTTAATATTTTACAAATTAAGTCCTTTCAGTTGAAGGTCTATTTTCTTTGTTCTGAAGTTTAGTAAATGTCCTAAAGTAGAAAAACAGTTCTGGGTATTGTGGCTGTGTTAATAAGACTAGAGGAATTCTGCTAATGTGCAAGGCCGAAGCCTTAATTGTTTGATTTACAATTGCAGATCTGTAACCTTGAAAGTCCTTGTAACATTGCTCATGTGTGTGAAAGGAGTGTGAGTGTGTCGAGATAAGATGCAAAGTTATATTGCTTAGAACCAGTTGGCCAAAGAAGGGGGTGAGCGAGTGTGGGTGAAGGCCAGAAGACGAGACGACTTGGCTGCAGAGAAGCCATCTATAACAATCAATGTGTACCCCCTACTCACAGGAGGATTGGCAGATTGGCATATTGACGAACCTTGAAGCGGAGTGGGCACCCCCAAAAGACGATTGATTACAGGATGAGCCTTGGAAGATGTTTGGGAACGATTGACATCAACAAGATAACATTCCGGTCACAAGCTGACAGAAGTTTCAAGAAGAGAAAAGGATTATAAAAGCAAGGTGCTTTGCTATGGAATTTTGGGTTCGTCTGCCACCGTCTTGAGAGGAGTATCAGATCGATCGACCAACAAGACCCTGCTCCCCCCTGTGCTCGATCTAGCTGGCCACTAGATTGACACAGACTCTGGACTGGTAACTATGATATCATCTGGCAGAACTGTGTATGCATGATGTCTTATGTGTGTGTGATTGAAAAGCATATGCAACTGTTGTATTCTCAATAAATGCGGCGTACTGCCTTTTCCCCTATAAAAGATCTCGTGTGCTTCATTTAAGAATAACATTTTTGGTGGAGAATGTGAAAGGGGATAAGTATGCTGTAATTATTGACAATATTACTAAAAAGGTGTGCACACCATGGTCAGGAGATACCAGCTAATAAGAAAGAACTAATTGTGATCACTATTGTATGCATTGTTTTGCATTATTGGTATACATACCCCTGGTGGTAGTAGGGTCAGGCAACAGGAGGAGGACTTAGTGATCCTCGTCTCCAAACCGGAGTAACTTTAGATGCATATACCCTCGGTCGTAGTAAGGCTGAGCACAAGAGGAGAACTTAGCATTTCTCTCTCTGACCCAGGAAGGGATTTACATTTGATAAGGAGGGCTGTCTGCCTAGGGAAATACCCCGAGTCACCTGGTGTACGTACCCTCGGTGGTAGTAGTGCCAAGTTATACAGAGGGAAGCTTAGTGTCTCTCCGTCTGGCCCAGAGAGGATTAAGTTCAGCAGCAGGAGTGAGAAGAGGAATTTGTAAGCCCTGGCACTGGCAAATACAAGATCTTAAGAAGTAAAGGAAAGATACCTTTAACAAGTACGAACAAATTCAGGAGGATGACTTGGCAGTGGCAGTCTCACTTGTGTATGCTGCAGCAGATTACTTTGGGAGCATATAAGCAAGAGCTTGAGATAACTTTTTTCTATCTAAGTGTAGCTGCAGGACAATTGGAGAAAGTGAGGGGAAAACTAAAAAGAAGGAAAATCAAGTTTTACAGGGCATGATAAAAAGATTAACCCTGAAGTAAGGTAGAGCCCCTCTGGATCATAGCTGTTGTGATTTAATTATTGAGAACTCTAATGGCAAAAGTTAGAGTTCACCAATAAGCAAGTGGCTGCAGTTGCTTCTGGGGAGTGGGACAACATCCCTGAGTGGGAAGGAGATCCAGAGGAGATTTAAAAAGGAATAAAAGTAAAAGAGCTAGAATTTTGCAATTAATGTAAGGTGACTTAAACAGCATTCCACTATACAAACAGAGGAAACAACACAGGCTGACAAGCACTGGAAAGCTGGTCTGCAGGCAGAGTAACAGGCTGTCCAGGCATATGATTTGCTTGAACAAGTGAAGCAGGAAAATGGGAAATTAAACAAGGAAACTGTTAAAAACCTGGAAAAGGAATGAAGCACCGTCCCCTCTTGTAAACAACAGACTGCAAGCACTTTAACAGTGTGCCTGAAAAGTGGGGACAGAAATAGAAAAGGTGGCCCTGGCAAAGGTAAAAAATTAAATGCGGTCCACTGCATTGCAACCACAATCATATGAGGGGCAAGCCCAAAAGAATTAATGTTAGTGCTTCTGTTCTTCCCTCGTATAGAATCTTAAAAGTACATGAAAAATAAGATTAAAATTGCTAGTGAAACAAACTGTGCACATTGGTGCAAAAATTCAGAAAAAAAAAACCTTATGAGAAGGAGAAAAGGTATACTACATCTTTGGAACAAATATTGCAAGAGTTTAAGCACAGCACAGCCCATGGTCTGACAATATCTTAGCTTACCATGCAGACCTTTTAAGCAAATTGGTGAAATATTTATTGGTTTACAAATCCTTAATCTTAGTCAAAAGAAATACTGCTGTTGTCTGGCTGTTATGAAAAACCTGTACTGAGGAGTTTCAAAATTATTATTAGCTGATTGTAAAAATGAACATTTGAACTTATCCAATGAAAGGAACCAGAAGGGTGGGGGCTAATTAAAAAGCTCACCCTTCTTATTAAATTAGTAATGGACAAATCTGTGCCCCTGGGAAGGAGCCATTTAGCAGGAAAAGTGGCATCAGGTACAGACAGATAAAAAAGAAAGAAGCATGTGAAAGTGGGTAAGAGTTTTGGAGCCCGGTGTGGGCATAGTAAAAGGAATAAGGGAAAAGCAATAATACAGGCATTGGATAGTTAAATTACTGGGAATGAGGAAAGTTTTCATTTGAGGAACAAAGCAAGTAATTAAGGGTATGAGAAGGTGAGAAGTTAACTCTGTGGAGTGTGGAAGGAATTAAGCAATTGTTGTGATGTGTTAGAAGGAAACCTGCTTTAAAAAAAGACTCCTTGTGTCTTTGCAGCCTCTTTCCTAAGCAATGTGTAAAGAAACAATCTAATTTAAATAGTTGGCTATGGACACTTTTGTTAAATTTGCTAAATGGGAAATAAGGGATTCTACTGGAATTTAACTGGTCAAATGCATAACAGGGAATGCATTGGAAATTTGTAAATCTGTTTTGTAGGTTTCAAATACATTAATTTGGTTTTGTTTTAAATAATGCCCTTTCATTTAAAGTTACAAACTGACAAGACACTCTTTGCCAGACAGATGACTGTTGCTTGTCTTCTGGCATTTAACCCTTAAGGGTTTAAGCATAACAACTCTCTCTGGAGCATCTGGCATTGGCCACTGTTGGCAGACAGGATACTGGGCCAGATGGATCTTTGCTCTGACACAGCATGGCCGTTCTTATGTTCTTATGTTCTTATTGCTGTTGAACTCACTTGGATACGAGTAATTTAACCAGGTGTCCGATATTCAGCATAGGGAGATATGGTCATCCTACAAATATTGGTTGATAAAAGTCTAGTTTCAACAGTTTCAAATTTTTGAAGTAGTCTGATCAGGTACCTCTCCTGGTACAGGGTGCTACATCTTCTCCAGGCAATGTGTGTGTGTGGGGGGGTACAGGGTCCAAAGCCTCCCCCTCCTCAGATTTCTGTGATTTCCTTTAAAAACAGGCCATCTGGTCACCCTACATATTAATAAATATAAATAATTCAAACATACACCTTCAAAGTAGATATATTAAGAGGAAAAAAGTCTACCTTTGTCACCATTTAAGACCAAAAAAACCAAAAACCTTGTTTGCTGGATTCACATAGCTGAGACCTTGTGACAGGAGCAAATATTTAGGGCAACCAGATGGCCTGTTTTTAAAGGAACAGCCCCATATTTAAGTCCTCCTGCAGGGGGCTTGACTTTTTCTTAAAAATGGGCAAATTGTCTCTCCTCTCCTATCAGTACTGATGGGTGTTACTACTGGCTGAATCATTGCTCGCTAACTGCCCCCAATGGTGTGTGGTGGGAGGTCCAGTGGCTTACGATACCTGACTGGTCCCATACAAGGGAATTTGGTGGACCAGGGGAAGTCCCTTGCTATCAGCCCACCAGCCTGCCACTCCTACCCACTGCCAGCTCTGCTTCCGATGACCATGACCTTGCTGCCTTTGGCTCCAGCTGGGCTGCCGGATCCTGGCCCTGGCCCTGCTGCCACTGGCTCCAGCCCTAGTTGGGTAGCCAGGCACTGGCTCTGGCCCCAGTCCTATTGCTGCTGGGTATGGCCTTGACTGGGGCCGCCAGACACCTGACACTGGCCCAGCCCCACTGCAGCTGGCCCTCCTGCCATTAGGCTCCCAGCTCTGGGACTCTCTGATCCGGGAACATCTCTGGTCCTGCCAAACCATGTTGCCAGACCAGAGAATCCCAGTTCTGGGAGGTGCAACCTTTATAATCACTCAGCACCCTCCACATCTGGTGTTCTATCTGGCTGTTGGAGATATTTGCTACTAATAGTCACAGGCAGTGTTCCCTCTAAGATTTTCCAACCATGGGTGGAGTGAATTTTGGCTTGTGCACCAATATTGAGGTCATGTGCACTGGTTTGGACGTGTGCCATCGTGTCACCCAAGTTATTTTCACACACATTTTCCCAGCTGTGGGAGCAGAACACCCTCCCCCCACCATGCAGCTTGTCCTGTTCCCAGCCACCAGAGCAGATCCCGCCACCCCCCCGCCATGTGGCATGTCCTATTCCCAGCTGCTAGAGCAGATTCCCCACACCATGCAACAGGTCTCATTCCTGGCCTCAGCCACCAGAACAGGCCCTGGCCCCCCTTACCATGTGTCAGCCCTGGCTACTGGAGCAGGCCTGGCCTCCCACCCCAGCGTCTCCCTCACCATGCCATCTCAACCAGTCTCACCCACTGGAGCAGTCGCCTGCCATGCGAGTGCTACTGCACGGCTCTGCAGAGGAGGTGGGTGGAGGAAGAATGTTTTGTGCGCGGCCATGCAAGCGCGCACCTTAGCAGGAATTATGGTCACAGGTGGCTCACATGCCATTGTAGGTGACCTTATGTCATCCTCTTTATAAACTTTTCAAGCTCAGTCTTGAAACAAGGTTTCTTTTTGTATTCCATAATACGACGATTTGTGAAACAACAATTTCAAAAGATTAACCAGAATTCCTAAGTTGTACAGACAGATCCCCCAAATCATCACAGGGTACATCTACACTGTGGAGCTATTTTGGGATACTGGCAGTATCCCGAAATAGCTATTCCACATCTATTGAAGCAGCCCACTATTTTGAAATAGATTTTGAAGTAATAGGTGATTTATTCCGATATCCCGATAACCCTCGTTCCATGAGGGTTAAGGGGCATTTCGGAATAGCGAGTTATTTCGAAATTTGGCACTACGTAGACAGTGCCAAATTACAAAATAAGCTATTTTGAAATATACTTGAAATAGGCTACTCAATTTGCGTAGTGCAAATTGCGCCGCTTATTTCGAGCTAAGGGTGCTGTGTAGATACACTTACAGATCCTCAGTGTGTTATAGTCCCTGCCCCTAAGTGATTACAATCTAAACCCTACGACTAACTTCAATCTCAACTGTAAGTGGCAGCCAAACTCAGATAAGAAGCATCTCTAGGTTCTTTTGGACACACAATCTAGTTGTCTGAAGACAGGATTTAAAAACAGCTGAAAATCTGCCATTATTAATATTTTGTTATTTTTCACATTCAATGCTTCATATACAGTTGTGAGGGTAAAAGAGAGAAGAGCACTGTGAGCTCAAAGCAAACCCAGTACAATACAATGTTCTGTTTTAACTTTTTTTCTATCTCTTGGTTTGGTTGGTTGCTTAGCTCAGAGCCTAGGAGATTCTGTTTGAAATCTCCGATTTAAAGAAAAAAAGTATCACAGAGCAGATGTTGGAACTATAAAATTCCCTGCAGGGTTTACAGTGCTCCAAGTCTGAAATACTGTAGGGAAGCATAGAAATATGCATTACAATAGCTCATTGCCAACAGCTTCCTTGCACGGAGTGATGTTATGAACAGAACAGAGAACATTGCACTGTATAATTGTTCCCATTTTCCCTTTCATGTGAAAGGTTCTGTAATAGAAAGTGTGCTCCATATCTTTGCAGAGAGGAATCTTCTGTTTGTTACTATTTTAATGACAATCACTTTAAGTTGACATTTGCCTTATCAAGCTGCATTTATCTCATGGCAACATGAAATTGTAGGAATAGGAAAATATTGCAATTTGTCATGTTAAAGCCAACATCATGATCAGATAAATATTTAGCAAATACAAGAGTAGTCCATGATTATAATAGCTGATTACCTTGTCTTTACTCTTTACTCAGGTCACTCCTTTCTGAAATACATTTTTTTTCAAAATATTAAAGTATCTCAATAGACATACATTTGAGATTCTGAAGCAGCAAAAATTCAGCTAGCTGTCAGTGATGATATTCTAAAGTAATGTACAGTAAAACCTGCGTTATCCGGCATGCTTGGGGATTAGGGCTTTCTGGTTATCTAAAAATTCTGGTTATCTGAGGGTCCCATCAACCTAGGAAAAACCAATGGACAATAATAGTAAAACTCAAGTTTTTAATATTGATAGTTTTGTAGTGTGAGGCACTTGGTCTCACATTTCTATTTCGAGTTAAAGATGATTAGCATAGGCGTGCGCAGGGGGTGTGCTGGGTGTGCCCAGGCACTCCCCTAATGTCTCAAAAAAAAAAAGGGGGCTTTGCGTTTTAATTTAATTGCATGATACGCTCTTTTAGTTTTAAAGTATGGATTGTTGCATTATGCAATAAGCGCCCGAATTGCGTAATATAGATGTTGTAGAAATGTATAGAAAGCCCGCATTCACTCGCAGCATGTCCTTTATGATTGAGTATTCAATAAATGTTTGCCTTTAAAAATAAATAAAAAATAAAATTCCCTGGGTGCACACCCTAATAAAATGTGCCGCGCATGCCTATGATAATTAGTACTTCTTTAATAAAAAATTGTTAAGCCAGTCATGGTAAACCAAGCCACAATACTGAAGATGTGACAGTATTGTGGCTGGGGGCAATGCCAGTTAACAAAGTTTTCTGGTTAACAGACTGCTGGATAACAAAGGTTTCACTGTAATTTAATCCCCCGCCACAAACCACATTCAGAGAACTCTGAACTAATCTCCCATCTCCTTTTCATATTATTAGGAGCCACACTGTCTTTATGTTACTGCCAAAAGTAACAGTCTTGGGGGTAACTTTTGTGGCATTAAAAGATATTGATTAACTGACACAAAGCCATATTCTATGGAAATGGGGCATCCTAATATCAAGCTCCCAATGAATCACCAGATACCAAAATACTCTGATGCTCGTTCTACTCTCAACATTAATGTCTGCAAAGATGGCCTGGGTTATGTTTAGGTCATTTCCTGAACCTTTACTCACCTGAAGGAGGCCTCTATGGTAGAAACTTTCATTGTAGATTAGTAGAAGCCTGCACAGTACAGCTTTAGTTCATTGTGTTTAGAGGCATGTATTTTTAACCGTGGTTGTCTTTTTAAAATCATGAACCTGTGCTCCTAATAAGTACAGAAATCTGATATTATGTTTTTCTCTCTGAAGTAATTAATTTTGCTATTTGTGGTAAGACTTTATTTCTTCTCTGTCTTATATTTCTATTTTCTCTGACTCCAGAAGATCTAAGTCTTGTTGAGTGTCATGGAAGGAGAATGCACTGATGTATTGATATTGCATGAGTTCTGTGACAATGCTTAGCATGCTGAAGATTTGTATTGGAGATGTATAATTCTTGCATGCTAGGGACTATTTTAATTATGGTGCTGCTTTCCCAATCATTTTGCTAAACCATGAAGAGAGAGAAAAAATCATTAGGAGTGATCAATGACATTTGCAGCTCCCCTAAAAAAATTGTCTGCAAAACACATTTATTTTAAATAAAAGGAAATGCCTGTAATTTCAGTCTTGTGATTAAACTGCCATGAAAGGCTGTAGTAAATATCAGCAGGATCACAGATATCTATTATTTAGTGATTACAGATTATTATATGGAGAGTATACTGATTGTTATTGGAACAAATTACATTTTTCCCTCCGTCTATTATGTACTGCACTTGTGTTGCTGAACAAAAAGGATGTATGTTAAAATAATAACAGGGGTCTAATTTAAATTGCACTGTTCAAGGGCCCTGCAGAGCTAAGGCAGCCTCCTGGGTCAGGAGGCAAATGCAGACCTATAATTGTATATCAGTGCAGCTCCTCTGCTGATAGTAAGGTTGGAAGCTGTAAGGTAGACAAACAACAGACATTTTAACTGTTGTGTCGCTTCATCCTTCTCAGAATAGGGTTAGTTGGCATGGAGGTAAAAATTCCTGTATCCAGACTGTGCTTATGTTACTACCAGAAGTAATATCCTTCAGGGTGACTATTGGTGCGCCGCCAGAAGTGAATGACGGTGCTGAATATTCCCAGGGAAGATGTATCCAGCATAACTGGGTACTGCAGCACCAGAGACAGAGGTGCAATCTGGACACAGTTCAGACAGTTGAAGTGCTTGGTAAATTAAAATGTGGCAAGGCAACCAACCTTCACTGAAATTCCTTGATCTTGCCTGGACCAAGTCAGATGGTGACTTTGAATTCTGGGGAATATGGGGAATTCTGGCCCATCTCTAGTCTTTGGTCTTGCAACAGGGTCAACACCAAGCAGAGGAGCTGACAGTGTCTGTGGGCCCCCAGGCAAGGTATGGGGGTGGGCCAGTTCTGTGTCCTCAAAGGAGCGAGGCCTCAGGTAGAAAGGGCAGAGCCAAGCCTCCCCACCAGCCCTCAGAGCTGCATGGAGCACACAGTGTAGCACTCCAATGGCAATTTAAAGGGCCCAGGGCTCTGGGTGCCACTGCTGTTACTGTAACAGCAGTGGCAGCTGGGAGCCTTGGGGCCTCTTGAATCACTGGGCACTGGGGCAGTTGCCCCAGACCCTCTCCTTCCCCCTCTGCCGTTGGAGGACCTGACACCTTTCCTCTTTAATAGCCTCTTGCTGGTTTAACATTGCAATTTTCATGGGTATCCATACAGCTTGTTTAGCTGTCAACTTCCTTTCCTCCTTATCTCGAATTCACTAGCATGTTCCTTCACCAACAATCATCTCTCTTTACCTCATGATATGACTCCCATTCCATAGCATCTGAGCACCTTTTTTTAAAGAATCTATCAAAGCTGTGGAGAGTCCAGTTTTACATCAAAAATATTCTCAAGCTTCCGTATTAAATGCAATGGGTTAAATTAATAAATTATGCATGTGGTTATTTACTTGTGCATGGGGGGATGTAAGTGAATAGATCGGGGTTATGTCTAGACTACATGGCTCCATCGATGGAGCCATGTAAAATAGTTTACTCGGTTTACCGGAGCGGTCAACAAAGTCTTCCCTTGTCGACCGCGCCGTGTCTAGACTGCCGCGCTGTGCCGGATCAGCTGATCGTCGGCACAGCGCGGAGGCCATTTTTATTTTAATGAAGCGGGGATTATTTAAATCCCCGCTTCTTTGACTATGCCGAGTAAACTATTTTACATGGCTCCATCGATGGAGCCATGTAGTCTAGACGTACCCAGGGTGACTAACCATCCAATGTATGGGTGTTGCATGTGTAAATGTAGATTTTTCACACACAATAAGTACACATAGACTTCAGGACTTGGAGACCTCTATTTGAAAATTTGGCACTGTGGTGGCTATCAACATATGTTTTTAAGCCTTCTCATCATGCTGGTAAACTAATTATGACCTTTTCTTGTGGTTTTCAATAGGCAAAGTTCCAACTGTAATTCTGCTTAGAGACATCTGTTTTAGAGACATCTTGTCTTCTCACTGGCTGAATTTCATCACAGCTTTTCTTATTGAGAAAGGAAAATATTGTTATCCTCCCCGCTAGCTAAGGTTCCTCTTTATTCATTTCAGCCTTCTCTCCAGATAATTAACATCCTGGATATTATCCACCTTTAATCATACAGGGGGAAATGAGCCATCGTCTCTCTGCTCCTTATTGTAATCTGAGTTGTCATATTGTGCTGTATTTATAATTGAGCAATATGCCTTGCCTCTTACCTCAGGTAGGGTTCCCAGGCACCTGGTTTTCAACCAGAACACCTGGTCAAAAAGGGACCCTGGGTGCTTTGGTCAAAAGGCATTGCCAACCAAACTGTTGAAAGTCTGGTCAGTGGTGCAGCTGTGGCATAGGGCTAAGGAAGGCTCCTTACCTGCCCTGGTTCTGCATGGCTCCCTGGTTCTGCAGCCACCAGGTCCTTGTGGACCCTTGGCAGAGGGAGGTTCTGTGTGCTGCCTCCACTTTGAGTGCCAGCTCTGCAGCTCCCATTGGCTGGGAACCATGACTAATAGACTCATAGACTTTAAGGTCAGAAGGGACCATCATGATCATCTAGTCTGACCCCCTGCACAATGCAGGCCACAGAATCTCACCCACCCACTCCTGGAATAATCCTCTCACCTATATCTCAGATATTGAAGCCTTCAAATAGTTTAAAGACCCCAAGATGCAGAGAATCCTCCAGCTGTGATCTGTGCCCCATGCTACAGAGGAAGGCGAAAAACCTCCAGGGCCTCTGCCAATCTACCCTGGAGGAAAATTCCTTCCCGACCCCAAATATGGCCATCAGCTGAACCCTGAGCATGTGGGCAAGACTCACCAGCCAGACACCCAGGAAAAGTTCTTTATAGTAACTCCTATCATCCCTCCATTGGCCTATTTACCACTGATAATGAAAGGTCAATTAGTTACCAAGATCATGTTATCTCATTAAACCATCCCCTTCATAAACCCATCTAGCTTAATCTTGAAGCCAGATAGGTCTTTTGCCCCCACTACTTCCCTTGGAAGGCTGTTCCAGAACTTTACTCCTCTAATGGTTAGAAACCTTCGTCTAATTTCAAGTCTAAACTTCCTACTAGCCAGATTATATACATTTGTTCTTGTGTCCACATTGGTATTAAGCTTAAACAATTCCTCTCCCTCCCTGGTATTTATCCCTCTAATATATTTAAAGAGAGCAATCATATCTCCCCTCAGCCGTCTTTTGGTTAAGGTAAACAAGCCAAGCTCCCTGAGTCTCCTTTCATAAGACAAGTTTTCCATTCCTCAGATCATCCTAGTGGCCCTTCTTTGTACCTGTTCCAGTTTGAATTCATCCTTCTTAAAAATGGGAGACCAGAACTGCACATAGTATTCCAAATGAGGTCTCACCAATGCCTTGTATAACGGCACTAACACCTCCTTATCCCTACTGGAAATTTCTCGCCTAATGCATCCCAAGACCGTATTAGCCTTTTTCACGGTCATGTCACAATGGCGGCTCATAGTCATCCTATAATCAATTAGGACTCCGACGTCCTTCTCCTTTTCTGTTACTTCCAGCTGATGTGTCCCCAGCTTATAACTAAAATTCTTGTTATTGAATTCTTGTTAATGAGAGCTGTGGTGAGTTGTCCTTAGGTGTGAGGGCAGTGCACTGAGCCTCCCTGGCTTTCCATGCACCTAGCGGCTGCAGGGATCTGACGCTTGCTAGGAGCTGTGGTAAGCACCATCAGGACCCTGCACCCCAAACCATTTTGTCAGCCTGGAGTCCTTTCAGGCACCCAAACTCCCTCCTGGACTCCAACCTCCCCAACTCCCTTCCCCAACCCCCTCATCTCTGGTCCCACCTAGAGCCCTTGAGCCCCTCCTGCACCCCAACCACTGTTCCCTCTAAGCTGTGGGGCAGCACAGCTTCACAGGTGATTAATCAGCCCTGCCCAGTCCTTCAGCTCCCTGCATGGAGCCCGGAGGCTCTAACTGGGGAGGGCTGATTCATCACCTGTGAAGCTGTGCTGTCCTGCAACTTAAAGGGAACACTGACCCCAACCCCTCTCACCAGCCCATGGTCCACATCCCCAGATAGAGCCCTCACCCCCTTCCACATCCCAACCCTCTGTCCCAACCCAGTGAAAGTGAGTGATGGTGGAGGAAAGTGAGTGACAGGCAGGAGTGAGTGGAGAACTGGTCTGGGTGAAGGGGCAGAGCATTGGGGAAGGGAAGAGTGGGGCTGGGGAAAAGGGCAAGGCAGGGGTGTTTGGTTTTACGAGATTAGGAAGTGGGCAGTCCTGACCTCAAGGTATTTTTCGTAGTCATTCTGTGATTTTTTGTAATACATGATGGTGAAAATGATAGCACCTCATACCACCGGTCACTGTGAGGGCATATAGGCTATGAGGACAGTATTAGGTTTGGGAATGTTTTCTTTGCATCCATGGGCTATAGTGTAATAAGCATTGCTCTGTAATAAGCATTTCTGGCAGGAGGTGCTCACAAGAGGTGAGTGGCACCGTCACATTCCCGAAACAATAGCTCTGACACCAGCCTTCAATGACTGAAGGAGTTGGAGGGCTGTAGCTGGGTTTTCTCTTGGCCAGATCCTCAAGCTGGTGCTGATCAGAGCCAGGTAGATTTAAACCAGCTCAGGATCTGAGCCTCTGTCCTTTTGTGTTCTCGGTCTCTTGGGGATGATTCAGCTCGTTACTGCTGTAGGTTTTACCCACTATACTATAAATTAGTGATTAAGAGCACCTCGTTAAAATACCAGCACCAGATTGATGGGAGCAGAGATGATTTCCCTGCCTCTAATGGAATTCATTCTAGATGTTATTTAATCATCCCAGTTAGGGATGAGTCCCCTTGCACAGGGAGTCACATTTTTTAAAAGCAAATCATCCCAGGGATGTGTCCCCAAGAAGGTCTTCAACTGTCATTTCACATTATGCAAGTGGAACATTTCACTATACAAGAAGCTCAGTGAATTTTTTGGGGGCAATGCTGAAGCCTCTCTAGAGAAGTGCCATTAAGATCCATTTGTTTGCCACCATAGCAGTGGTTTGACTTGATGCAGAGGGAGTTCAGGGCCAGATTACAAATGGGGCTAGTATTTTGAAAGAGCTCCACTCTCATTTAGCCCAGACTTTCAAACCTGTTCAGCACCTGCTAACTGCCATTCTGTCATTGAGAGCCAGGCTTTTCCAATGAGCTCTGCACCCAATGGGCTACATGCTTTTGGAAAGCTGGCCCTTAGGGCTTGTCTTCACTGCATCCTTTAGTTTGAGTTAGTACAGCTGAGCTACTCCACTGGCGCTGGGCAGGAGTGACCGCATGGCCGAACAAGTCTCCAGCTCCCCAGAATGACTGGATTAGCAGTTGTTGTAACTGGAGTTGCTGCATTCCCACTGAATTGCTACGTCATGGGTCAGCAACACTCAAGCTTGAATTCCCTCTCTCCATCCTTAAAGTACTCCTTAAGTTGAGTAAGAGGGGTTGCGTGTGTCTGTGGATGGAAGTCAAGTTAGGAGCAATATTTGACTTATAGCTTCAGCTAACACTGCATTGAAGACAAACCCTAATAAAAAGCTTAGAACCCCACATCTGAACTACTTTAAACAAGTATGGTAGGGAATATGTTTATGGTTCTAAATGCAATCCCAGTGGTCTGAATGAGCTCTCTCCTGCTATCTATTGAAGAGCTGGAGGAAAAGACCTCATAAGGAGACACAGTTAATTGCATAGACACAGCTACTCTTCCAATGTGATCAATTAGGTGAATTTTAACCCCAAATGCCCCAAAGTGTGGGTTGCTGGGGTAATGAAATGTTATCCTCATCTGACTAGAAGGTGGCAGCACAACTGTACTTAATGGCTATGTCTACACTCGCGGCTTCTTGCGCGAGAAATATGCAAATGAGGCTAAGCGTGGAATATCGCTGAGCCTCATTTGCATACCTAATGAGCCGCCATTTTTGCAGAACAGGCTCTTGCGCCAGAAGGAGCTGTCTACACTGCCTCTTCTTGCGCAAGAAAAACCCTCTTGTGCAATGCCGTTATTCCTGAAAATAATCGGCATAGCGGCATTGCGCAAGAGGGTTTTTCTTGTGCAAGAAGGGGCAGTGTAGACAGCTCCTTCTGGTGCAAGAGCCTCTTCTGCAAAAATGGTGGTTCATTAGATATGCAAATGAGGCTCGGTGATATTCCACGCTTAGCCTCATTTGCATATTTCTCGCACTAGAAGCCGCGAGTGTAGACATAGCCAATGTGTGTAATGGTTCTCTTACTTGCAAAGCGTGGGGTAGTGAACCAAACCAAGAGGAAAGAGAAAATCTGAGTGGTTTGTACCTGCTGATGAGGTTTCTGCTTAATTGTTTTAGATATTTGATCCTCATCCTCCTGTGTTTCAAGGTAGAGTTGAATTGACTTGATTGAGAGTCTTTATGTCCTCTAGCAATGACTGGAGTTGAAACCACTAAAGGTAAGGTAGGGTAGGGGTTGAGTTTTACATCTGGTGTGGGGACAGTTGTGGTGAAAGGCAGCCTATTGAGAGCAGTGGTAGCAAGGCTTACCACTGCCCACTGAAATCACAAAATGAGCTATGAGGTCTCTGCCAGCTCTATGATTCTATGAACACAGAACTGTACCTGAAAGTAGCATGGTGAGAGAGATGGCTACAGCTTCACAGGTGGTACTTTAGGACTAGATTGGCTCAAATGGACAAAGGACACAATGGAGCAGCAGCAGCAGCAGCAGCAGCAGGAATATCACTTACTTCTCCTCAGAGGCTGGAGGTGAACCCAGCTGAACATACCACTGAACTCTAGGACTTCACTGACTTTACACTACAAATCGTGAATGGGGTGCAGCAAGGAGAAGAACATAAGAACATAAGAACGGCCGTACTGGGTCAGACCAAAGGTCCATCTAGCCCAGTATCCTGTCTGCCGACAGTGGCCAGCACCAGGTGCCCCAGAGAGGGTGGACCGAAGACAATGATCAAGCGATTTGTCTCCTGCCATCCCTCTCCAGCCTCTGACAAACAGAGGCCAAGGACACCATTTTATCCCCTGGCTAATAGCCTTTTATGGACCTAATCTCCATGAAATTATCTAGCTTCTCTTTAAACTCTATTATAGTCCTAGCCTTCACAGCCTCCTCTGGTAAGGAGTTCCACAGGCTGACTACACGCTGTGTGAAGAAGAAAGGAATAGAGTGTTAAAGGGACATTTGCCCGTTGGACTTTCTCAGCACAAGGTGGGAAACTAAGACAAAGGATTACTACCCAAGTTCCTTTGGGGGGGAGGGGTGTCTGTCTTATTGTATGTGCTTTCCAGTCATTGTTGGCTATTTTCCCAAATGCTGTATTCTCTCTCCCCTTAATAAAAGTTTCAAACTTTAGTTCTACATGGACTCTGTGAAGAGGGAAGTATTGCCCATTAGAGATGGTTTAGTTTCCCCAGTTTTCTGAGGGGGTGGTCAAGTCAGGTTCCTAACGTGAAGAGGAACACCTAGCTATTGAGTCCTTTTGTAGCAGGGACTGCCTGGCAGAAGGGTTACAGAGGTATTTGTAATAGCCATTGTTTATGCAGGGCCTCTTCTCATTCTATTTCTTCAGAGACCATCATTCTGCCAGCAGAAGTGAACTATCCTAGTCCAATTTCTGTGCTGAAATAATTGGTGTTGTCAATGATGCTGATGACAAGGCAAGTTAAAATGCTTTGTTTTGTGCTTCATGAGGAAAAAGGGGGGAAACAAATCAATATCTTGCAAGTGGAAAAGGAGTGGGACAAAACTGGGTAGGGAAAGATCAATGTTTTCAAGTTTTTATGAAAGTCCCACAAATTATAAATGGCTATATAACAAGACCACAAGTGTCCCTTTAATGGCTGTTTCTCAAATTCTGGGCCATGTGTCTCTTTCCTGAGAGAATTACCTGTGAATGGATAAAATTCAGCTGTATAAATGTGCACAGTGTATACCTAATTTTCTTCTCATGGAGGGAAGCTGGTTGTCAGGGCCTTTCCTGAGCAACTAGTCACCTGCATCTGGCCCAAGCCAGCTAATTGAGACTTGCAGGGTTTAGGCTGCGGGACTGTTTTACTGCTGTGTAGAATTCCATGCTCAGGCTGGAATCCAGATCTTGGATCCTCCCACTGCGCCTGCAAGTCCACAAAGCAATGGAACAGTCCCACAAGCCAGGCCTGCAGGCACAGGCCAGCCATGGGTAGCTAGTTGCCAGCTCTTGCAATTTAATCAGAAGACTTGCAATAGCGGGTGTCTTCTCTTAGTCTCCACCTCTGGGGCCCTATGGTTACATGGGAATCTCAGCTTTCATTGTCTGTTGAAGTTTTGTTTCTATCCCTCAGATTGTGGAGAAAATGTGCATCCATCAGGCTCAAAAACTGGAAGGCAGGCAAATGGCCCCAACTGTATTTTTTAAAATCTCTAGTTGTTTTTTAAGCCGTCCATGATTGGAGGGGGAAGCTTGATTTGGATTTTTGAAGACATTGGTTGCAAGTACTGTGGTCTGTAAACCCAAAGGATCTGGAGAGAATTCAAAGTACCAAACTATGAATCTTAAGCTATTCCCACTGAGGATTCTGTGCTGTTTCACTGGCCAGCCAGCTAGTCTCCCTGGTACCAGGGGTTCTTTAGGAGGAGTCTTGCTCTCACTAGCAAGCAACAGCACCTGTTCTCCCTTCCAAGGGTGACTAAAGGGACAGAGTGGAGGCTGTTGCTGATTCCAGTAACAGTTGAGCAGATTTCTAAATGCCTATGTACTGCTGGTTATCCAGATGAGCAGGCTTTCAGGAGTGGCTGCTCCCTATGTGTATCCCTGTGATTTTAAGAAACTATGAAACACATACGTAAAATATTTCTTTTTCTACACTATTTCTGTAGCTCACGATGCTTACATCTTGGTATTTGTTCAGTATTACCCTACTGCAGTGGGGTGGTTCTAGCTCATTTAAAGGCAGTTTCTTGTCTCAAATGGAGGGAGCACTGTTTAGTGCCCTCCCTTGTTTTTTTCCGCCGAGAAGAGATTTATTCAAGCAGTAGATGACCTTTTCTATACCCCCAATAGATTGTCTGGAATGTCTCAGCCTGCCCAGGTGAAAACAGCCACAGTATTTCACAAGTCACAGTACTTGTTTGTTTACCTGGTTATGTAATGCACTGATGGACAGACTGGCTGGCTGATTTATTGCTGCTTTGTGCTACTGCCCACATCCCTTTAGTCAGGAGAACTGGGAAAGCACTTCCCATAGCTGATAGCTTATGCTGCTGCCTGGGAGCTAACAAATCTCTGATAAGCAATTTAGCCAATGCTGTCCCCTTGGAATCAGTGTCTGTTCAGTTGCCCAAGGTTTGTCATTGCAAATGGAGGCTCCCAAGTGCTGTAGGGCTGCCATTTGGCGGCACATTGTGTTACCAGGGACATAGATTTGTGTCAGAGTGAATATAAATTAAACATTGAAAAATGTGTTATAAGACAAAAATCATTGAGACTTTATGGAGGGGGGTAGTCTCTCACATAAGAGAGTATATTTAAAGACTGTTTTTCTGTTCATCAAGTTCCTTTAGCTGCTCACTTCAGCTGTATCTCTCATAAAATACATTGCATTGAACTGGATAACTCTCAGCTGCTCTGGCCCAAACAGAATGCAGTTCAAAAAATAAACATGCTCATTCTGTAGGCACAAATCACATTTCACCTTTTGTCTAATAAGAGTCTGGCTGAGCTGGCCAGAACTACTTATTTTGCAACACTGCTATACCCCTGTGACCAGAAAGGTAGGGTCACCATATTCTCCGAAAGGGAAAACAGGACACCCCCAGGCAGGTCTGAACATGTCCCTTTCCCCCCACATGTGGGGCTGGACTGAGCCCTCCCACACTCCTGCTCATGCAGGCCCAGCCTGAGTTCCCCCTCCCACTGGCACTCGGGGCTGGGCCAAGTACCCCTAATGCCTGCCTGTAGCCCCTTCCCTACTGCCTGCCTGCTATACCCTGCTCCCCCTGTAGTCCTGCTCTGAGCCTCTCTGCTACCACCACTCATGGAGCTGATCCTCTAAGCCCTTCCCCTGCCCTCACTGTCTGCCCATGTGCAGTGAAAATGCTGCTCACAGCCTGCTTCCCCCACCAGGGCCCAGCATAGTCCCTCTGCCTAGGGGAGCAGGGATTGTCCCAAAAGGGCTGAACAAGGACCTCCTGCCCCAGGAGCTGTGCTGGACAAGGGCCACTGGAGGGAGGGGGGAGAGCATGCCATGCCCTGGCTACTTGCCCATTCAAGGTGGGAGCATGGTGGGGGTGCTGCCTGGGGGGGTACCCTGGGGAAGGAGCAGGAGTGGGAGGGGAGAGCTCTTGCCCCGCAATAGCACTGCTGCTGGAGGAGGTGGCAAAGGGAGACTGTGGTGTGAGCACAGGCTGGGGGGAGCAAAGGGAACGGGCATGATTGCTTGGTCCTCCTTGCTGTCAGCTCTGCTGTGAGCCCCGCCCCAGCTGTTCTGCTGCCACTGCAGGCAGTACTGGCCTTTGGGTGTCTAGTCAGGGTTTCTGAGTGGACACTGTCAGGTGCCTTTTTCCATTGTTCTTTCTGGTTGAAAAGGCACCTGGAAAACCTGCAGTCCCCTGCTCCTTGCTCATACGTAGTGTCTGGGGCGTGACTGACTGATGAAACCCTCCCTGCCCATGCTCTCTGCCCTCCTAGCTCTACTGGGCCCCTAGGACAGGCCTGCCTCCCCTAGTACCGGGCAGTGTGTTTTCCTGGCCCAAGGCTGCCACTTGCTCCCACTGAGTAGCTGTTGCAGTGCATAGGAAATAGGATAGACAGCAGGCTCCTGCTAGCCAAGAGCTGGCACATGGTGGGGGGCTGAGCTAACACAGCAACAGCAGGAGGAGCCCTCTGTGCCCATGTGCTGCAGCTTCCTACCTCTAGCCTTGTTTACCCACACACATCGTCTACTCCCCTCACCGCTAGTGGGCAGGCAGCAGGTGAGCAGGGACCTGGCCAGTAGCAGGACCTGTTGGTAATAAAATTGAGGGGGGGGGGGGGGGGGGGAGAAAATATGGGACAATTTTCCCATATTTAACAAAAAATCAGGACAGCTAGAAGAGGGCTTAAATACAGGACTGTCCCATTAAAAACGGGAGACCTGGTCACCTTACAGAAAGCAGCTAAACACCAGTGGTCACTCTAAACCAGTGGTCACCAGTTAGTTGATCGCAATCAACTGGATGATCCTGGGGAGAGTGATTGGCACTTGGCAGGCTCCCTGTGTGCCTCAGCCTATGCTGCTGGCCTGTTCCTGGGAGTGGCCAGTGTGGCTCTGAGAATGTGGCTGCATGTGGGCAGGGGGGCTGGAGTCTCAGCGCACTGCTCCTGCGTGCAAGCACTCCTCCCCCCCTCCACCCCTGCAGCTCCTATTGGCCAGGAATGGGGAACTGTGGCCAATGGGAGCTGATGGGGGTGGTGCCGGCAGAGAAGGCTGCTCAGAGTCTGCCCTAGCCTTGCCGCACTGCTGACTGGGAGCTGCCTGCAGTAACTGCCACCCTGTGGGAGGCTGCACACCAATACACAGCCCCCTTCTGAATGGAACCATCACCCCATACTCTTCCTGCCTCTCAGCCTTGCTGCCCCAACCCTGACACTCCCCCCCCAAACCTGAACTCTGAACCCCCTTCTGTACCCAAGCCCCAGCCCTGAACACCTTCCCCAAACCAGCTCCCATACCCCCTCCTGCATCCCTTCCCCAGCATGGTAAAAGTGAGAGAGGATTAGGGAGAGCAAGCTAGGGAGAGAGGAGGGATGGAGTGAGTGGGGTTGGTCTTTGGGAAAGGGGCGGGGCCTCAGGGAAGGGACAGGATAGATCTTAGATTGGCCTGAAATTCAGAAAGTGATCTTTGGCACACAAAGGTTGGGGACCACTGCTCTAAATAATCCAAAGCTGGTACCAGCTTGTTCAGTTTTGGAGTGTCTGATGGGATTGTGTTCTGTGCCTGTGTTTCCTCCACCCCACCCTTCAACTGTGAGGCTGCAAGTGAGAGTCAACACCAGAGGCAGGAGCTGTATTTTCTGCCACTGCTGTTCTTTTCCTTTTTGTATGTTTGTTTTGTCCAGTCCCATTTCCCAGAAACTTCAATAACCATCACTCCAGCCCATTCCAACTAACTTCTCCTTCTCCCCTCCCCCCAAAAAAAGAATAATTAGCAGCTAAAGAAAAAGAGGTGTTGTTAAAACGAAAGCCTTACTTACTACTTTACATTTCAAATGCTTTAGCTTTTTGGTTTTTCCCTGCATCTTTAATAATAGGTTTAAAAAAATTAATGGTGTGTTTGCCATGATACTAAGCGCCCTAAGGCCTCTGTATACCAAACGCCGAACCATCTTTAATGTTGTTTAATGTTGGACAGTTTCAGGGTTATAATAATACTTCTGGCTCTTAGAACCCATATATTCCATCAAAATTAATACACCCAACTCTAAGCAGACTAGATATAGTCACCACCGAAATATGAGTTGTCCAGGACCTCGCAAATTGCAAGAAGCTGCTTTTAAAGTGTCAGTTCTATCATTTCAACACTTGATGGCACCAATAAAATGAAGAAGCATTCACATCCTGAAAACTAGAATCAAACTGTGGTAACAGAGGAATGTGAAGGGAAGTCAGTTTATTTGTTTATAGGCTTGACTT
The DNA here is from genome assembly GCA_019425775.1 of Rafetus swinhoei. Lineage (NCBI taxonomy): Eukaryota > Metazoa > Chordata > Testudines > Trionychidae > Rafetus > Rafetus swinhoei. The sequence continues at coordinate 42,844,417 of CM033437.1, read as the reverse complement.
ATTGTAGGCAAGAGGAAAGTATTTCAGTAAGTAACAGCTCGCATGGAATGGTAGAATGATGAGCAGATGAGCAAGCAAGAGAGGAAAGTTTGTAACGTTTGACGTTCAGTATGAAACCATCACAGTAATAAACTCCATTCTAAGCCTCTCCTGTCATTTGTTTACTTGTAACCCTTTTTCCACTCACAGAAAAAAACAAACGAAGCAGAAAGGAGGCCTAGAGAAGGGGTCAAACCAACCCCCCCATTCTCTCATGCCTTGAACAGTGGCATCTTTCTGCTTCCAGTGTGCCAGAGTGGGAGTCACAATCCCCCAGAGATGTGCAGGAGTGGGAGTCACAGTCCCATAGAGCTGCTGCTGATGCCCAGCTACTCCCACAGAGGCGGCGGCTGCAAGCCACATTCTGGCTTTATATGAAAAGTACTCACCCAAGGGTTTGTGTTTTCACATGCCTGTGTATAATGTTGAGATTGGTTAATAGGGTTGCCGTGTGTCTGGTTTTTTTTACCAGAATGTCTGGTCAAAAGTTGGGACGCTGGTGCCTCCAATCAGCAGCTCACTGGGCTGTGAAAAGTCTAGTTAGCAGGACTTGTAGGCTCCTTACCTGGCTCCACACAGCTCCCAGAAGTGGTGAAATGAGGCACAGGGATACCTAGGGGAGCTCTGCACGTTGTCCCCGCTCCATGTGCTAGGAACTGCAGCCAATGGGAGCCGTGGGGATAGTGCCTGTGGGCAAAGGCATCATGTCCTGATCAGAGCTGCCTGGTCTTGCCTCCACCTAGGAGCAGAGGGACATATTGCCACTTCCAGGGAGCCCCCCACCCTGAGGTAAGCACCCTCTGGATTCTGCTTTCCACATCCCCATCCCAAAGCCCCCTCCCATGCTCCAAACTCCTCTGCCTCTCCTGCGCCCCAACCCCCTCATCCCTGGCTCTACCTCAGATCCTGAACCCCAAGCCCTTGCTCCAGCATGGAGCCCCCCACCTCCCAAAACCTTCATTTCTGGTCCCTTATAGAGCCCATACCTTCAGCCAGAATCATCACCTCCTTCTTCATCCCAACCCCTGCCCCAGCCTGGTGAAAATGAGGGAGGGAGTGAGGATGGGAGGAAAGGGGTCTGGAGTAAGCATGGGATGGGGCCTCGGAAAAGTTGTAGGGTAGAGGTGGGACTTCCGAAGGGATGGGGCAGCAGGCAAGGCAAGAGTGTTCAATTTGTGGGATTAAAAAGTTGGCAACCCTAGTGGCTAGGAATGGAAGTTCAGGGACCCCAAATCAGAAAAGAATGCCATATGTTCAACGTTGATTTCTCAGTGCCAGCTACAGTGAGGTTCAAGAGTATGACAAGATGCAAAAAAACTCATCAAGGAGTTGCTGTCTCATGAAATATTTTGTGTGCATTCCTGAACAGCTGTCACTCATGACTGTTGCCTTAGAATACAGTTATCCAATGAGATGCCAAACTGTCAGTATTTCATTAAAAAGTGCTGCAGGGAGTAGTGCAGTAAACTACTTAGTATGCCAACAGCATAGTGAGTGCCAACATATTTACTGTATAATGTTCTTAAGAACCACAACTGTTCTGGAGTAATCAATTCCCTTTTCATCAGCAACAGGTCTTCATCCTCTGCTTGCACTCATGGTGCAATTATCTTATTTTTGGAGGGTGGGGGGAGAACAGGAATAAGGAGAGAGGATCCCTATATCATGAGCTTTGCCAGCAAGTGCTGTTGATGCACCAGCTAAAAGTGCCAGAAGGATCTTTGCCCACAGCGGAGAGGAGCAGGAAATAACAAAATTAATTATTATAGCCTGAAAGCAGGTGACATATACACTCTGGTTAGTATAAATAAGGTCTTGACAACAGAAAGGAGATGGAGGCAAATCAAGGAAGATAGTTCACCACCCTTATTAAATACAATACAGTTAAACTTAGTGAAGCTGCACGGATGTAATTGAGAGTAGAATTTATCCCAGGGACTATAAATTAACTGTTTAAGGAGCCCTAACTAACTGATTTTCTACCCACTTCTGGGGCTCTCAGGTTAGTTAGTCTCCTGGACAGGCAAATCCCATGTGTCAAAATGAACTATTTTTAGTCTTTGGATCTATCCATATGGTATCCCTCTCTCTCTCTGTCCAGGTTTAGATGCCCATAGATCCTGGGTTTTCTCACTGTTACTGGACAGAATTTTCATGCTCAACTGGTAGTTCTCCTTAGAAAAGCCTGACTAGAAAATTCTTCCTCTGTTGGGAACCTGCAGTACATAAATGCTGTACTAAAGGCTACTTCATCTTGCTTACTTGCTTGACTAAAATATCCAGCCAGGGACAATCCATGTACTCCTAAATCTTGCTTCTTAATTCTCTGCTTCTAATGCCTCCTTGCCTACATATCTTTAAGGCAGCCAGACTGTGTGAACAAAACTGTCTACCTCTTTAAATCCTGAAATGCCATTCCAGTTCTCCCCTCTCCCCCCACCCCAACTCTAATAGACATCCTTCAGCTTTTCAGAGCCAAATGGCCAGCTGATGCATTAGTTCACTGTTTTGCAGCTTGCATTTAACAATTTAGAACTAGAAATGGGTCAAAACTAGAATCTCAGAATCAACCTCACTTACATCTTAACCCCATTCCCAAGAGTTCTGGCTCACAAAGGACCTATGTGGGAACTGCTGGGGACAGCAATTTTGAAAAATCAAATGCTAAATATGGATGTGGGAGCCTAACTTTAGGATCCAGGATGTGCAAGGCATTCTTTGACACAAAGAGGGTAAAAGGAAATAGGCATTTATGTTTGCACAACCTCTTTGATTAGGCAATCCCCACTTGGGAAGGCTTCGGGGAGGAAGTAGAAGGAAAGAGGAAAGGAGGAAATGCAGCAACAAATCCCACTGAAAAGGGCACGCCAGGAAGGAGGGAAGCTGTGGACATCCAGTGTTAGTTAATAAAACAAAGAGTTGTGGAAGGGATAAAAAACCCACTCCTGCTTCAGGGCTTGAGCCAATTTCTGACTATTAGGAATCAGGATGACACCTTCCCTGGGGACAGATTGTCTCAAACCTTCCCATTCTGGAGTTCCTGCATATTTTTCTGAGGCTACCCACTACTGGAGACAAGGTATTAGACTAAATGGATGATAGATTTGATCCAGTCTGACAATTCCTGTGTTCTTTTATAATACTGCCTTTTATAGCATATGCTTAAATTGTTACAAAATGGTCCTATCACAGTATAAAAATAGTAGACCAATGGTTCTCAATCAAAGGTCTGAGGCCACCAGCAGGTTTTGGGGGTGAGGGGAAGAGGGCACCAAGCTCTCCCTCAGGGCCTCCCGGATGTGCACAGCGCCCTCATGGGCCTGCTAGATGGCATCCGTGTGCGGCTGCTCGTAGGCCCTGCCTAAGCGGTCTGCCTCCACCCCCCACCCTGGCAGGAAGGCCTCCCCCTTCTTCTCGCACACATTGTGCGAAACATAGCACGTAGCCACCACATGTAGAATGTTGTGCTCCCCGAGGTCCAGGCGGGTGAGGAGGCATCTAAAATGCGCCGTTAGGCAGCCAAAGGCACCCTCGATCACCAAGCGGGCCCTGCTCAGCCTGGCATTAAATGCCTATCATGAGGGTTTGAGGTGGCCGGTGTAGGGCTTCATGAGCCACGGCTGCAGGGGATAAGCCGCAACCCCCATCAGGCATACAGGTATGTCCACGTCCTTGACCCTGATGTGGCAGTCAGGGAAGAAAGTCCCAGTGTGCAGCTTCTGGCAGACGCTAGAGTTCCTGAACACACATGCGTCGTGTGCTTTCCCCAACATTTATGTCCGTAAACTGGCCCCGGTGGTCAGTAACAGCCAGCAGGACCACCGAAAAAAGTATCCCTTCTGGTTAATGTACACCGATACCCAGTGGTTTGGGGCACAGATAGGGATGTGTGTCCCATCGATAACCCCCCTGCAGTTGGGGAAGCCCAGAGTGACAAACCCCTTGATGACAGCATCCACATCTGCCAGGCGGATGATTCTGCACAGCAGTATGCTGTTGTTGGCCCTGACCACCTGCAGAAGGAGACAAACAACCCGAGAATCACAGGGGTCCCAGGGTGCCTGCCACTTCCCCTCCCCCCAATCTCGCTCTCCCCCACTCACCAGGAGCAACCCCCTACAATTACGGCCACCCCAGGCAGGGCTTTGTGAGGGCAGGACTGAACAAACCCTCCCGGGGAGGGAGTTTGCACCACCCCACCCCCAGTCCCATCCGCACCCCCACCCCCTTTTCCCTAGGGAAGCCCATTCCATCCTTCCACCCCCCCTCCTGGGACAATAGCCTGAGAATACCATACCTGCATGAGCAGGGTCCTGGCCGTCAATCTCCCCATGCCAAACTGATTCCCCATGGATCGGTTGCTGTCCGGCGTGGAGAGTTTCCAGAGAGCAATGGCAACATGCTTCTGGAGGGGAATGGCGGATCTCATGGAACCATCTAACACAGCTCAAGGAAGGTGTCCTTCTTCATCCTGAAGTTCTGGAGCCATTGTTGGTCTCCCCAGTGCTCCAGAACGATGTGGTCCCACCAGTCTGCACTGGTGTCCAGACGCCAGATGTGGCGGGGCACGGCATCCGGACCACAGCGGGCAGCGTCCAGCTCCTGTAGCCACTCCCCCACATACCCAGAAGGCCTGCGGGTTGGGTTCCTGCAGAGCCTGGGAGGCAGCCTGCAGAAAGTGCTCCATGACTTGCAGCAAAAGCTTCAAGAGCTAAAGACTGCCTGGAGGCAGCTCCGGAGAGTGCTGTGGTGTCCTGAGTCAGGGCTACCAGAGCAAGAAGAGAAAATGCTTTGCTGTCCCTCAGAGAGGTAGACAAGCAAGCAGGGAAACCTGAGAAACAGCTGACCAGGGGGGTCCCTTTAAGCACGAGCCTCAGATAGCCTCAAGCAGCAGCCACACAAGGTAACTACTGACCTGATGCCCTGCCTGAACTGGTTTCGGGTGGCCTTAAATGCAATTCAGCATCCAATCAGTGTGGACGCTCTATTCTGAAATAGCTAAGCGCTATTTCGAAATGCATTTTGTGTGTACACAAGCTATTTTGAAATAAGCTATTCTGGAATAGCTTATTCCGAAATAATGCTGCAGTGTAGACATAGCCCCTATGGCCTGCCCTGGGCAACTGCCCTGCTTGCTACACCCTAACAACTGGTCCTGGCTTTTAAGTGCAGAAAGCCAGTTGTGGCACAGGTAGACCATGGAGTTTTTATAGCATGTTGGGGGTTGTGAGGCTCAGACAAGAAAAGGCAGAGAACTCTTGTAACAGACAAATAGATTCTTTGCCTCCTGTGCATCACCTAATTCATTTTCTGAGCTGTTCCAGTTTTTCAGGGTTAATAGCAATAAAAGCTTGATTTAGTCGATACACAGGGAGCAGAACTGCTGATTAAGGAGGGGCTATTTTTACAGTTATTTTTCAGCGTTAAACTGTATTTTAATATTTTTCACTAATTTTACTTAACTATCCTGTAATTTTTGTTTCAGACCGTAAAAGCTGACAAAACAAAAAACCTGCACAGGCAGAAAGAAATGCTGCATTAGATTAAAAAAAATATGCTTAAAGATCTTAAATCATAGGTCTTTTTGACCTCAGTATGCTACAGAATATTTTATTGTACTGAGATTTTTGTAAAGGGTTAATAAATGTTTACAAGATTAACCAGTAAATAAATCAATTTTTATAGATTGTTTATAGACATGTATAATGCTTCCTACTGATGAACTTATAGCCATTTAAAATACATCTTACTTATATCTGTAACATGCTTATTAATCCTTTATACATTGTCCCTTGGAAAAAAGTGTTGGTCGGAGGTTCTTGAATTGTGGCTGTGGACCTGTGGTGGTCCAGAGTACACTTCCTGATGGTCCACAGAGGGCTGGCTCATCTTTTGGATCTGGCTTCTCCAGATGTCCCACTACTAGATGGCATTAAAGGACAGTTCACAATATATTGAATACTCTTTTTATTTTGCTCCCTTCCCCATTTGCAATTGCTGCATCGGTCATGGGGATATGCAGTCATGAATGGAGGAGAAGTTGTGCATGAGTTTATCTTGTGGAGCACCTCCCCAAGCTATTCACCAACTTGCTATGTGGTTCCCTCAGAGCCATGAAAAAGGTAGAGAATCCCTGCAGTGAATCCCTGCATGAGACGATCAGGTCATCCCACAGTTAAGTCATTCCTGAGTTTTGACACCAGCATCTTCTGATTAGGCTTGCTTGGAAATGTTGGAGTTTTGCTGAAATGTTGGGAGGGGGCAAGGCAGGGAGTTATTCCTCCCTCCTTTTTAGGTTTTTTGTTTTTTATTTAAGTTTTCCTTTTGGCAAGCCAGGAGGGAAATAAAACCCTTGTTATAGTCAGATTCTGCTGTTGGAAGCACTGGAACTCTGTGGATTGGGCCCCCTCTACTAGATCATCTTTCCTACCATATGTCACTTATCCATTGGCTAGAGGTGGCTAAGTGTGTTGCACTGATTTTATTTACTGGCAATTATCCCAGTTAAACAAATGTGTCATTCATCAAGTGCCAGCTAGAAAACTTCACTGAGGTTGCCAATAAAGTGCACAGCCATTGTTGTTATAAAAAGATGTACATATATAATATAGTCCCAGTAGATAGTGAGGGGTGTCAGAGTGTGTGTGTGTAACACACACACACACACACACACACACATATAAGAACATAAGAACATTAGAACGGCCGTACTGGGTCAGACCAAAGGTCCATCTAGCCCAGTATCCTGTCTACCGACAGTGGCCAGCACCAGGTGCCCCAGAGAGGGTGGACCGAAGACAGTGATCAAGCGATTTGTCTCCTGCCATCCCTCTCCAGCCTTTGACAAACAGAGGCCAAGGACACCATTTTATCCCCTGGCTAATAGCCTTTTATGGACCTAACCTCCATGAAATTATCTAGCTTCTCTTTAAATTCTGTTATAGTCCTAGCCTTCACAGCCTCCTCTGGCAAGGAGTTCCACAGGTTGACTACATGCTGTGTGAAGAAGAACTTTCTTTTATTAGTTTTAAACCTGCTACCCATTAATTTCATTTGGTGTCCTCTAGTTCTTCTATTATGGGAACTAATAAATAACTTTTCTTTATCTGCCCTCTCCACACCACTCATGATTTTATATACCTCTATCATATCCCCCCTCAGTCTCCTCTTTTCTAAACAAGATACCCCTATCTTGAACCAAAGCTAAATAGTTAGACCTGTGCATGAAATAAAACTTTGAAACATTGGTATGACAACACTAACCATCAGCCAGAAAACTGGCTTACAGCCATTTCTTAATGTAGGATAATTTTGCAAATATCCAAGAAGAGGCTCTGAGTTGCTAAAGTATTTTCTGAACATATCCATCCATCTCTGCAGTCCCTGAAATCACTGTCCTTGTCCAGAATGACAGCTGCTTCCTTTTTTCATTTGCTTTCCTTCAGTATCACATGCTGGATTAAATGGATGTGGGTATTCCATAGAGGACAGTTGTTTGCCCTTTCCCATTTTAAACTAAGGCACTAAAACTTTCTGTGCTTTTCTCTGACCTAATCCTCTTTTCTACCTGCTTGGTATTCCAGTTCAATATTAATGTCGCTAAATGCAGTCTAGGCTGTCCATCATAATGAAGACATTCAAGGGATCCATTATGATATTGTTCATTTAAGCTATGTACATTCATTATTATTCTTCCACTGCTTCAGACTAAAGTATCCCTGATTTGTAAGGTTTCTGTTCTTTCAAAGCTTGCTTTGCTATCATCAAGCCTTCTGCTGCATCTATTGTTTGCTTTATAATCCAGTTCAGGGTGCCAGCCCACTGCCCCTCTTCATCTTGTCTTAATGTACCATTCATCCTGGAAAACATTAAACGGGGATTAATCTGCAATCAATTGCTGTTCTGCTCTCAGCCCCTGGAAATCCCCCTTGGAATATAGATTGTCCCTTTGTCAGGCTGTTAAGTGTGAACCCATTAATCTTGGTCTTTTTCTAATTCCTTATTCTGCTTCCACTGAGGAAAGGATTTTGCATCTTTAGAAAAATGGGGGGTAGGTTGTGATTATTCAGCATCGTGTTTTTGTTTAGTATAAAACTAAACAAATTGCATCTACTGTCTGTTTTGATCCTCAAAATACTACTGTGTATACTTGCTATACATGAACACACGTCTTCATGCTTGCCGGAGGGTTCACACTTAGGTATTTTTTCAGGGTGTAGAGCAGGCATTTCCTCAGGCTCCGTGATGGCTGCTCTGAGAGGTGCATTACAAGGAGAGAAGATGCAGGAAGCCCTGTTCCCATCCCCATGCTGGTTGCACTTCCACAGGAATCTGTCATACTTGGCTGGTAGGATGCTAGGCACATGACAGTGGAGGCTAAATTGTGCTGACTGCAGTTCCACAGGGCTTGGAGAGGCCTCTTGAAGTGAGGGCATTGGTATCCTCCCACTCCTCCTGTGCACCAACCCACATCTCTAAGCCATGCTAAGATGAACAGAGGATGGACCTGTAGCAAAGAGAGAAATTGTCACTCTTAAGAAAGCTCACCCCCTCTAGCAAGCCTGAGGCCCTCTCCCGCACAGCACCAGCATGATGATTCCCAGAGTCTCTGCTCAGGCTGTGCTCCTCTTTTGGCTAGCCAGGGTTCCTAATGCTGTCAGAGCATTTATAGTGCATGGCCACATGGCCTGAAACCCTCGAGCACAGGCAGCTCCCTACAGAGGAGCTGCCACACTACCGGAGCTGGTTATTTCAAAATAATAACTCCTGCTTTCCACGAGGAATGACGCTTATTTTGAAATAGTTATTTCGAAACAGCAGTAGTGTGGACACGCCACTGCTGCTATTTGGAAATAACTACTTCTCACAGTCATTCAAAGTAATTACCCCCCAGTGCTTCCTGGGGCTTTAAGTTGAGGTAGTGTGTCCACAATAATGGAGCCTGCCTTGGATTAATTTCAAGGCTACCCTGTAGTGTGGACATGCTATTTTGAAATTGTTATTTCAGGAGTTATTATTCTGAAATAATAATTTCCTAGTGTAGACGTGCCCTCGGCGAACAGAGCATCACAGAGGTGTTTGAGATGGGCCCAATGGGAGGGAGCTCTCCGCCGGTGAGTAAGGGGAATGGCTGGCTGGGCCAGGACTCATCTGCATATCAATTATGTGACAGTTTGGGGGCATTTTGGTTAAAATTCAGCTAAGTCTTGAGTTTGGGGCAATAAAATGCTATGTGCCCTGCTGGGAAAATGAAAGGACAAGAAAATTGCACCAACTATGCTTGGGGTGAGGGGCCAGCGCTCTGGTTAAGGTCCTATAATGCCCCTGCTTCCTTTCCAAAGAATCAACAGAGGGGTAGCTTCAAGACTGTGAATGGTTTAGAGGCAGTAGATAGAACTGAGCTGAGACAGCCGGTGGCTTGAGCTGAAGCCCTAGGAATGAAAGCTGATGACATTTCTGCAGGGACAGGTGATAGAGCCAAGGCTGTCCTTCCCTTATGGGTAGGAGACTGAAGTGCCTGAATTTTTGGTCTCCATCAACCCTACCCAACAAACTGTGAGTGGGGAGCAGGGGAAGTTGTAAGTAGCAGAACATACTTGCCATTCACAGGTGTCAGGAGGACTGAGGCTAGTACTATTGCTAAGACACCTTGGGGTTGGATGAGAGTCTTCCCTACTAGACATTGTTGATTTATTAATTGCTGGCTTTCTGAGTTTATTCTATTGTCCCCACTGTCCCCTTAATCAAGTTCTTTGTTTTAACCCCCTGGAGTCAATGTTTGCACGTGGGGAAGTATTGCCTGTCAAGGATACCAGGGTGGTAAATACAGTTTCCCAGGTTTCTAGGTCCAAGCCAATGTTAAGTTTTCAGAAGGGAGTCCTATAAAATTGAACTGAGCCTTTTTGGTTGCTGACAGTGCCTGGCAGAAAGTAGATGAAGAATAAGCACGTGTAATTTGCAAAGAGTTATGGAAGACATTGTTGGAAAACCTTTGAATGATTTCTTGATTCAATAGCATGGAATGTGTGAAGCTCAATATCTTCTGCTGCACTGAGAGTTCAATAGAATCACATGCTGATTTTGGACATGTGCACAATAATTGATTCTAACAATAAATAATTATTAATGTGCTTACATACTTGTTCCCCATGCAGTAATTGCTAGGAAGGTGTGTTTGGAATCCACCTTAACATTGTTGAACCTGAAAAACCCCATATAACTCAGTGCCTGTATGGATAGGGTTTTTTTCAAGCCTTTAACTTTATCCCTCTAACAAATAGCTGATCTGCTCATGGTATTTCTACCATCCAGGAATGGAAATACAGTGAGAACACCAGCTCTCTTTCTGTTTTCATCCCATAAATAACTTCTTAAATCATACTGAAAATCACCAAAGTTTTATTTTTAAAAAAGAGATTGCAGTTTGCAGGAAGAGAAAGGGAAAGAGCCATGGATGAAAAGAAGATAAGCTATGGAGACAGAGGGAAAGGGAGAGGGGAAGAAAGTCTGGCCTTGTGACCTCTAACCCAACAATAACCCCTCCAATCACTTCATACAATACACATTTGATACTATTTCCCCATTTTCAGTTCCATTCATATGGGGAAATAAACAAAAATGGACAATGTTGTCCTGCAACTAGGGCTAAGCTGGGATGTGGATGACTTAAGTTATATGCCTAACTGTGTAGGGAACCTGCTGTATCACCTTGGGTAATTTGCTTCTCCCTCTCTGTGCCTCTGTTTCCTTCCTACTTTTCTGTATCTCCTTTCTTTTGGGCAGAGACTGTCTCTTCCTCTGTGTGTCCACAGAGTCTAGCATAGTAGGGTACTCATCTAGCTTAGGGCCTCTCGGAACTACCACAATCTAAATAAATACTTTAAAAGGTCCCTATAACTTGCTAAAAGAAATCAATGGGGGCTTCAGAGGCTCAGCACTTCTGCAGATCAGAATGTGAATGTAGCTGCCTGACTTAGGCAACTCTATTTGAAGATCTTGGTCTGTATCTTTTATGCCCTTTGGGAAACAACAGGGAAGTGGCATTTCATCCTTTTTCCTGTTGCTGCAACTTGAGTATCTCTCCCTTTTATAAACAAAGCATTAGCTTGAATATCACAATGTTCAACAGGGTTTTTCTTCCCCCGTTCGAGTTGATTAAGTAGCCTTCTCTATTTAAACCCCCTTGATAATAGAAAGAGAGCCATTGGTGACTCATGAGAATCCATAGCTTATAAAGAGAAGTACAATTTGAGAACATGGTAGATATCATTGTGTAGATAAATCACACATCAGTAGAAGTAGGTTAACCTAATGTGCTAGTTTAATGGGTGAGTCCCCAGAAGAAGGTCAGAGAATGCTGCCAGCACCTGACTGAGTTCATCACTGTATAAATACAGTCATATATTCTCCTATATGCAACATATAATAAGTTATTGAGACCTGTCTCAGGCTACAGGTATTAGATACAGGATACAGATACTAGAGATATCAATGTGAGGTGCTTATTTCATGCACAGGAGAATCGGATCCACTTTGTCGAAATGAATTGTACTTTTTTATCTATTTCTAGCTATTTTCTTCAATCAGCAACATTTTTAAAAAATACAGAACTCTGTTCCCATGAATATCAATGACAAACATCCCACTGGCTCTAACCAGAGGAGGATCAGGCCCAATATATATGAATTTAAAATAATTCATTTTCAGTCAGCTGCATGACCTTTTGGCTTTGGCATTATCTAGGAGTTAAGATTATTTGTGACCCAAAATTTTCAGAAGAGACTGTATAAAAGGCCTGACTGATACTGCGTGTGCATACATCGGAGGTGCTTGGTGCCATATCAGAAGACAGAGGGACAGATAATGGGCACTGCTAGCAGTTGTTAGGATTCTGCATCAAAGGCCCATCTGAGAACATGCCCCCAGCCTGACATACACAAGTCTATTTCTAGTTCATTGGGTGTGTTATGGCAAAGCATGCCAGGCGGATGACCAGACTGGCAGTGGGAACACAAGATTTCATGAGTAAGCAAAAACCCCAGGAATGCTAAAATACAATCAAACCCTGGAACTGCTCTTTAAAATACTATAGACACATTTTTACAACCTTTATTTAAACTGTGAATAATTTCATGGTAGCTTCTGAAAAATGCTGAATATTTAAATCCCTTTCCATCCATGTTGCAGCTTCCAGATGCCAAAAAAATACCAATCAAGCTCGAAAAATGTGCCAGAGACTCCAGTTCTCCAAAGAAGGGTGATCTAATGACCAGAAGGATGCAGAAAGCAAGCTACCCTGTCTCTAAATAGCTGAGCAGCATAATTCGCCTTTGTTTTATGATCTTCCGAGTTTATGTGGCTGACCTACATGCAGCAGGTGCATAATGATTCCTCCTTTTTCATTGCTACTGTGCCATTCTACTGATGGAGCACATCCTGCCATTAGAGCTACATACCCAATCATCTTGATGGTTTTTAAAGGAACACAAGCCATTATGGTAAAGCTTCTAAAGAGATCTGAGATGTGCAAGGACTTGAGCAGAGAAATATCACTCAGAAAGAATCTCAGGGCACTTTTTTGTGTTAAATTAATGCTGGTATGTCACCCAATTATTGATAACAATTGTTAAAGGGAAGATTTTAATCTAATTGTCATGATCATGTATGGTATGTACTTAGCTCCAATAATGCTACACTGTAATAAGGTGCACCTCTTGTAATAATTTTATAGTGTATCCTGCTATGGACTTGACTGAGAGGAATTTTGGAAATTATGAAGTCTGTTTTCCAACATTGGAAATTGTTTTTCCAATATCTATTATTCCAAAATATGGATATTAGTGCATAATTAGTAAACTAATATGGTTCTGCTATATGGAGATGCTTCCTGAATATTTCTGTTATTTCCTGATAAATCTGCTTTCTTTTCATGAGTCTGATGTTCCCAGTCATTGATCCTGGTCTCTGACAGAAGGTTTGTCTATATGGAATGTAGCAGAGTTACCCCATAAATCTTGTGGACAAATGAGATGAGTCACACAGCTATGCAGTAAATAATATGATCATATCTAGGGCTGGAGCAAGATAGGAATGATTGACTGAGATTTAGGAAACATTGGCTCTGCATGAGCTATTCAAAGGGAAAATTAATTTAAATAATTGAAGTCCTTGGGGTAGGTTTCTGATGCTTTAGTGGATCAAATGATAAACATTTAACAAGTGAAACCCCCCTCTGGTCGGAACTGTCCTGCTATATTAAACTAAAGCACTTTACTTAATTAAGAGAATGTCATATAGACTCTTTTCTGTTTCACAGGAGACTGTGAATTCCTCCATGTAAGGCATAGGGTGGTATAACCATTTCTGGGTGAGGGGAGACTAGGTTCTTTGGGGCTATTACTCCACCCCCAGCATACGTGACTGGGGAGTGGGCAGAGAAAGGTGGGGACTGGGTGAAGCCTTAGGTCTGGTGCCCCTATGCTAGAGGTGGGCAATAATTTTTAGTGGGGGGGCACTCCAAGATGTTGGTAAATGGTCAAGGGCCATACTTCTGTGGATGGGGTGCAGGGTCTGGGACAGCAGGTGGGTGTAGAAAGGAGTTTAGGATAGAGGACTGGGGTACAGGAGGGAGTGTGGGATCTGAGAGGGCATTTGGGTGAAGGAGGGGGTTATGATCTGGGGTAGGGGCTTCAGGTGAAAGGTCCAGGAAGGGTTATGGGTGCAGGAGAGGATTCTGGACTGGGGAAAGAGTGTAGGAGGGGGTGCATGGTCTGGGATGGAGTTGTGACCTGGAGGAAGGAGTGCAGAGGGTTTGGGTGGTGACGTGGGGCAAGGGAATGGGGTGCAGGATCAGGGAAGGGTATGTGTACACAAAAGGATTCTGACCTGGGGGAGGGGTACAGAAGGGGCTGCAGGGTCTGGGAAAGAGTTGTGACCTGGAGGAGGTGGGGAGAGGGGATACAGAGGGTTTGGGTGGTGGCCTGGGTCAGGTAGTTGTGGAGAGAAAGGGGCTGGGGTTCTAGAGACAGGCTCTGGCTGGGAGGCGCTTACCTAGGCACCCCCCCAGCAGCTCAGCAGACTCCCTGCCTGTTTGCTGGGCAGCTGCTCCAACACAGGGAGGAAGAGGAGAGGGAGGGAGTAAGGAAGCTTCATTTGCTGCCTTCAGCAAAATTTCTTAGCTCCTATTGGCTGGAAACTGGCCAATGGGAGCTAGAAGATTTTGCTAGGGGGCTTTCTCCTCCCTGCCCAGACTGCATAGCAATTAGCAACCTGCTGTTTAAAGTGGCTGCAGCTGCTGTGTGGTATGGGTGCCGGCGAGGCGACCACGGGCCGGATCCAGCAGCTTGGTGGGCCAGATCCAACCCGCTAGCCAACTCTTGCCCACCCCTGTCCTATACACTAACTAGTGCAGCTAAGCCAGCACAGAGAAGGCAATCACTGTCTCAGCTTGGGCCAGGTTTAAGAGTACTTCTTCTCCAGTGTACATGTGACAAGGGGTGGAGTTGTGACCAGAGCTGCTCCTGGGAAGAAGCAGGTAGACACTGCCCATTGCGACAGCGGGCAAAGTTTCAATATTGCCCTTGAGCGGGTTATACAACTGTGAAGCACAGCTTAGTGTCACAATAACAAAAGCAATGCCAGTATTTTCAATTGGTTTCTCCCATAACAACAGCCATAAAAATATATGTCCTTGAAAGCCTGTCCAATCTCACAGTGACAGTAAGTCCTACTTATGCTAGTTGGCCACGACATGAATACTGGAGAAATAATCTCACTAACTATGCACAGTTTTTGTTTCATTATTATTCAGCCTATCTTACTTATTATTTGTATGGGGGTAGCATCTTGATACTTCAGTCATGATTAGAGCCCACATGCTAAGAGAGATTCCTTGATCTAAAAAGCTTACAATCGAACATGAGATAATATACAATATGAGAGGGTGAAAGGAAACAAAAGGATGGAAATGGAGAAAGGGAGACTGATGTTTATGAAAATAGAAGGACATAATAGCCACATCCCATTAAGTTAGCTACTGCATAATTTCTTGGTTCCAAATAGGCTTTTTCTTTTTATAAAAGAAGGAAATCAGCTATCAGTGGTGCACTATCAAATCGTCACTGGCTGGCTGATTTCTTGTAGTTGTCACAGTAGGTGTAGATCTTGAGGAGGGATGTGATAGTACAACAGGTGGGTCAGGCAGACAAATGAGTAAGCAAAGGGAGAAGGAATGGAGGATGGTTTGACAAGAATACAAGCGCATTAAGCATGTGCACAACTTCTCATAAGCCAGTCGGTACCAGTAATCTCAGCTAACCCGTTGTGTGGCCAGTCAGCCATGAATATTAATGGAAATCAGTAAAAGCATCCATTACAGCAACTATAATACAGTGAATAGCAGTTGTTGTTAGAGATAAAGAATATTCAAGTCTCTTAAATAGAAGCCAAGCTAAGAGATCAGATCTCAAAATAAAAGGCCAGTCCAGCTATTTTAGTTATCCACTCCATGAGATGGTGGCCACACTTTCTTTTGACACACAGATCTTCATAAAAAAACCCTTCTGTGACCCATGCATATAAATCAAACCCCCTATGGCAATAGCCAGGTCTATCTCCTTGCACAGTGAATTAAAAGCCCATTACCACCATTCACTGGAAAACACTTCAAAAACTAAGCCACAGCTCTTGCGAGTACCACGCTGAGAACTATTAATATCTTCAGGTTACTGTTGCTAACTAACTCCATTTCACCCTTATAATTTGCTTCTGGGGATTTGCTTTGAAAAAGAGCGGAAGTGTTTTGCAATTGAAAGTTAAAAAGGAAAGCTAAGGAAACAAAATAAAAAATGCTGCCTGCGGGAACTCAGAGAACATGTGTCCAGACAGTTCAAGAACTAGCAAGATCTAATTGGATGATACCTCCTTTGTTGGAGCACTGTGTCCAGTTTGTCACTCCAAAAAAGTCCTAGAAGAAAGAGAAAATAGACCACCACCACCCTGAATTCAGCTCTCTCTGAACAGTGAGATTAAGGGAAAAGAAAACATGGGAAAGAATGGGGGAGGAAGGGATTAGAGATGCACACAAAGCTCCTGGCAGGTGGCAGGGAGAGAGGAACAATGGGGGGCCATAGAGCCTCTGGCATGCAGGGAAGAATGGGGGACAATGATATGGAGGGAGAGGTATGCACAGAGAGAGCCTAGCATGTGTCAGAGTATGGAATGGGGGTCCACAAAGAGCTCTTAGCATGAAGGGGAAGTGGGGAGTAGGAGACATGAGTGGAAGAGGGTATTAGGGGAACCCACAGCGTCCCTGGCCTGGTGGGAGACTGTAGTATGGGAGGAGGGGAGACTCAGGGCTTGGGGAACATACAGAGCCCCTGGCATGAGAGAGGGGATCACAGGGTGTCTCTGGAATAGAGAGGAGTGGGAAGGCAGCACATGGGGAGCTGTGGGGGGAGAGAGTGCAGAGAACTCCTGATGCAATGCTCTTGGCTTACAGCAGAAATTAAATATGCAACCCTCTAAGTAATAAATGATAAAGGGCTAGATCGGGGTGGCCAACCCGCGGCTCATGAGCCGCATGCGGCTTGCGAAGAAAAAAACTGCGGCTCCTGACGGAACCGGGATGGAACCTGGAACCACTCAGCTCAGCTGCTCTCACGGCCAGGCCGCTGTGAGCTGCATGCATGCTCATGGCCTGCGCTGTTCCGCTCACGGCCCCCAGCGCACTACATCATATCCTGCACATGCAGGACGGGTCGCACACAGCGTCCCAGCCTGCACATGCTAGCAGCCGGCTGCTGAGCACGGGCAGCGGCAGGGGCTCTGGGACCTGGGCATAAGGTTAGTGGGGGAGGGGAGGAGGGTTGGGGGGTGTGCGCACAGCATGCCGGCTGCTCAGCGCACGCGCCCCAGCGCCTGGAAGAAGACGCGTGGCTATGGTGGCGGCAGCGGCGGCTCCTGGACCCAAGAATTAGGTTAGAGCAGGGGGGAGGAGAGATTGGTATAGAGGTATAGAGGGGGGCCGGTGCCTGGCTCTGGGAAGGGGGACTGGGTTAGGGGTGTGTGTGCCTGGCTCTGGGGAAGGGAAGGGGGATTGGGTTAGGGGTGTATGTGTGTGCTTGGCTTTGTGGAAGGGAAGGGAAGGGGAGGGGGATTGGGTTGGGGTGTGTGTGCCTGGCTCTGGGGAAGGGAAGGGGATTGGGTTGGGGTGCCTGGCTCTGGGGAAGGGAGGGGATTGGGTTGGGGGGGTGTGCCTGGCTCTTTGGGGGTGTGCCTTGGCTCTGTTGAAGGGGAAGGGGATTGGGTTAGAGGGTGTGTGTGTGTGTGCCTGGCTCTGGGGAAGGGGAGGGGGATTGGGTTAGAGCAGGGGAGGTACCTGGGGGAGGGGAGGGGAAGAGCAGCCAGCGTGCTTCCTGAGACCCGGGATCCCCAGGTACTGGCCCCAGCTGTCTCTGTCTCCTCCTTCTGGCCAGACTCCCCACACAAGTACCCTGTCCCCTGCCCCCACCAGAACAGTTGGGGCCACATTAGTGAGGCTTAGGGGGTTTTGGAGGGGTTGTTTTTTTGCATCTCACTTGTGTGGCCCCGACTGACTTTTTTGTGGGTCAGTGACCCCTGACTCAAAACAGGCTCCCCGCCCCTCTCATAAATAAAGACAACGCTGAAACATTTTGTGTTTGACATAATATTTTATTTAAAAATGAAGCCTGGCCAACAAGCCCCCAATTGGGGCCAAGCCTCCATCAGGCTGCAGCATCATAATGCTCCTGTACCCCCCCAGATCCCAAACCTGAGCCTATCATACACAGGAACCCCCTGTCCTGAGCATCTGACATCCCCAAACTCCTGCAACCCCACATCCCCAGTCTTCTGCCACAACACTCCTGCACCATCCACACACTGCAAATCGGTGTCCTGAGCCCATCATACTCCCAGCCTCCCTGCCTTGAACCCCTCATGCACCCCAGCCCAAACTCCTGAACCCTCACAGCCACAAGCCTGCGGCTTGCTCAGCACCCCAACCCTCCCCCCTGACCCCAATACTCTCCAGCCTGGAGCCCCCTCCCTGAGTCAGCATCCTCTTCTCTACTTCCTCCTGCACCCAATTCCCTCCCAGAGCTTGCACCTCTCACCCCTTCCCAGTGTTTTTTTGGTGAGCCATAGTAGCAGCAGAGACAGAGTGAAGAGCTAGGGGAAAAGTTGTTGAGCCAAAAAAAAAAAAAAAAGCCGTGCCCTGGGATGGATGTGCCAGCACCTATTTTCCCCCAGCGCAGCGTTGTTGTTTTTTTTGTTTTTTTTGCTCGCTCAACAACTTTGCCCTGGCTCTTCACGCTGTCTCCACTGCTATTGTGGCTCTTCGTCTGGAATGGGTTGGCCACCCCTGGGCTAGATTGTACCACTAGCACACAGTCCATAGTACAGGGCTGCACATTGCCGCACCATGCCAGGAGCATCCAAATGAAGGAATTGTGGCTCCCAGAGAAACGTGTGTGTGTGTGTGTGTGTGTGTGTGTGTGTGTGTGTGAGAGAGAGATTGTGCTTGCTTTCTGCTGGTTTTTACCAGGAGCAAATATCTACCAATCCCATGCTCCATACTTCTCTGACCCTCCCTTCCCATTCCCACAGCAGAAGGGCAGGAATCAGTGGGCACTCAGTGCCTCTTATTTCTATGCATCCAGATCCAACATTCAGGTAGCCCATGAAGGAGCATCAGGGATGTTCTCACTCCCCCTTAACCCTATCTGGAGATCCACATCCAGCACCCAGTGCAGTGGGAAGGACCCCAGTTTCAGAAGGGAGATGGCACTTTTTTACCCCTTCTATTTCATGGTAGGCTTCATTGTGGGCATTAAAGTAGGCCTTGTCCACACCTAAAACTTAGGGTGGCCTAGCTATGTTAAGTTTTCACACCCCCAAGAGATGTAGTTAGAACAACTTAAGCACCAGTCTAGGCACTGCTTGGTCTATAAAAGAATTCTTCCGTCAACCTAGCTACCTCCTCTCAGAGAGGCAGATTTTCTATAGCGACGGAAGAACCCTTTCCAATGCTGTAGTAAGGGTCTACATTTCTACTGCAGCCTTTCTAGGGTAGGCATACCTAACGTTGGCATGCACCAACTTGAGGTTGTGTATGTGCAAAAAACGCTTAAATTGTCAGTGTGACAACAATCTGGGCATACTTTAAGAGACTAGTTGATGTCCTTTTTGAAAATATGGTCCTAAAAGCTATTTGTTGATGAGTTTTCTCTCTTCCACTCCCCTGCTTATTCTCATAAGCTGAGGCTCGTGAATATTGAGGTTTTTTTCTACCCATTCCTAGCCTAAGATGAATGTTTCAGTGAATAGTACATGTAGTGCAGGACTGGCACAAAAGGTTGAAAAGCCCAGTAGGTGGGTTCCTTATTTCACACACCAATTACAAGTTGTTGCTGTGACCTCCATAAAGGCAGCAGTCTTTTAGAAAACCACAAATCCTATATTTTGGAAAGTTTTATAACCCTGATCTTAACCCTAGTGCTTGCCAAACTGTATAGTGGGCACACAGGACACTGCATGCCACTGAGTTCATGTCTTCCCATTGCATGTTGCTGTGACAGCAAAGTTGTTGTCAGTCTCCCATTGTTAACTAAGAAAGACATGGGGAAAATAACAATAGGGAGACCTATTGTTCTTTGAAATGCTGTCAGTGTCTGGGGCTGGAGATGCTGGGTAGTTGGACTCATGAGGCCTTGTCTGATTTCATTTTAATGGCAATCTAACATAACTTAAAATACAGACTTTGTGCTTTTCTTTACACTTCTTGAGTGATGACTGACTTACAGATTTTCTGGGCAAGCTCCTTACCCAATGCAATATGGCCACAGCTCCATTTTAAATCAATGGGGCTAGATTAATTTACGGCAGCAGAAGATCTAGATTGGCTGCTAATCACCAAATCCAAATTAACCATTTCTTCCCACCCTTCTCTATTTGCTATGGGCAATGGTTCTATTTTAACAAGCATGAATCTAGCTTTAAGGGAGTAGTGTCATGCCCCCCCATGCTTTATGAAAATTGGCTTATGAATATGCATAATTCAAAGATGCTTTATGCAAAACAGGTCATGTAACCTATCATCCAAGAGCCTGTGATCCCCTGGATGTGTATATTCTATTTTTGTGCAAGTATTTTTCTTGTAAGTGAAGTTATAAATATTAAGTTGGAACCTGTTTTATTAGTCCAGGTATCCTCGTAAAAGCCATTAGGGATACTTTAGGAACGTATTGGTTCAGTGATCAAGTTAACAAACTGTGAATGATTTTCTTTTTCCTGTAAGCACAAACTGTGGTTGTTTCTAGAGAGACATAGGGCCAGGCCACCTGATGCTGGAACCCATTTTGGATCTGGTACTTTTCTACTCAAAGTGAGAAAAATTTGAACTGAACATAAAGAATTCCTGCCTTGGGCAAAAGGGACATAGAAGGGTTCAGGTGCCAGAAGACATTCTCTTGCCACCCAGGATGCCTGCTGGACACACCTAAGATTGAATAGGGGGAAGGACTGGGCCCAAGCTATGACGCTACCTAGGTTGTGGAAGAGATAATTAGTACAACTGCTAGGGTAAGAATGTGGATGTTACAAGTTTCTTGGCGTATTAGATTTAGCTGGCATGTTTTGTTTATTTTAATTTAGTAACTTACTGGGATCTGTCTGTTTTCACTTGCAGTCCCTTAAATCCTTCTCTTTATACTTAATAAAACACCTTTGTTTATATCAGGCCCAGTATAAATGATTGATGGTTACCTGGGGGGGAACAACTACTGTGCATATCTTTCTTTCATTGATAAAGAGAGTGAACTTATATGCTTTTTACACAGAGTAAGATGAATTTATTTGGTGTTTTGGTACTATTTGGGCCTGTGCTCCTGAGTACTGTCAGCAGCCTTAAAGTTAAGCCCTCCCAGAGCTGAGCTGGTTCAGTGTCTGTGATGCTCTGCTGAGGGGCTGTTACTCCAAATCTGTGCCTTGGCTGGGGGACACCAGAGCTTCTGGCCCAGCAGGACAGAGTGTTGGGGTGTCCCAGAGGGCAGGTTGATGGGCTCAGTGGCATGACATCCCCAAGGAACTCCTGTGATCCAACCCATCACAAGTAGCATCACTGAAATTGCTAAGACTATTCATGTGCATACTGTAAGTCATTTGCTTAAGCATCACAGTGAATCAGTGTCTGTAACACCACTTACAATATAATAAATGGAGATATACCATCTCATAGAGCCAGAAGGGAGATTGAGAAGTCATCGAGTCCAGTCCCCTGCCCTCACAACAAGACCAAATCCCATCCCTGACAGATTAGCCCCTGATCCCTAAATGCTCCCCCCAAAGGATTGAATTTACATCCTTGGGTTTAGCAGGTCAATGCTCAAACCACTGAGCTATCCCTTCCACCTTTTTCTCTATTCACTGCCCACCTCACATCTGGAAGCAAGATATTCCAGCAAACGGAGCTCTGCAGTCAAGCAGGATATTAAGGTCAATAGCAGCAAATTCAGCATTCTGATAGAGAAGGAGAGAGCCAGGGACAGAATAAAGAATAACATTGGCCATATATGGAAGGACACAGTGAAAAGTCTGGTGGGAGTCAAACTAAAAGAGTTCAAGGCAATTGTTTTGAGAAAGTCAATTACACAGAGGTGAATTATCAGCATGTTGCAAAAAATCGGAAGGTTAAATATACACCAGCATATTGGAAATGGGGTTTGGGAATAGATTGCACTCAAATGTCAACAACACAAAAATAGTCCTTTTATGAACCTTTTCCAGACGTGAGCTACTTTGGATAAACGTGTCAGCTACCTATCACCTCAAAAAGGAAAAATGTAAGTAGGGAAGCATTAGGAATTTCATGAGCCTTATAGACTCATGTTTTTGTCAAACTAGAAAAAACTACAAGAGAAAAGAGGAAGTGTAAATCCATGCCTCTAGCTAAAATACTTTCCACCGGGACTTCGTAAAGGATCAAGATATTGACAAAATGGAGCAAAGGAAGGGAAAAGTAGCAGCATGTGACTGCCCGTACTTGTTATTTCCATCCACAAAAGCTGCTTGCTGACATTTTGAAAAAAGCTGCAGTCTTGATGAACAGATTCTTGTATGGAGTCATGATTACAAGATGCAGAATGTGCCTTTGCAGGTTCCATCTATCACCTTCCTTAGACAATTGGGGAAAAGCACACAGAACTTGCTTCCAGGCAATAAGGATTTTTTCAACCAGTGCATCTCCACCTAGGGGATAACAGATGTGCTAAGTATGTGCAAGGGTCTAGTCACTATACTGCACATGCCAGACTGTGGCATTGACCAATAGCCTGCAGAGTGCATGATGTATCCTAACTAGAGCTCCCCATATTGCAGAATGAATGCCTGTGCCACAGCATCCCGCTCGGCTGGCCAGTGCTGAATAGGGAGAATCAGGGCCCTGCCTCGTGCCTGCCCCCTTTGTGGTGTCTTCCACCCCATGGGGATGTAGGAGGGAGCAGTAGCAGCACAGGGCTAGTGCAGCAAATATCATTCTGCTTTGCATGACCGTAATGCTCTCAGGGGCTAGATGCTGTGAAATCATGCCAGCTCCAAAGATCTTTTTGTCAAATTGACAAGACAAAGCACAGCAGGGGTGAAGAATGGACTTGCCCGAGGTCACTGGCAGTGCAGGTGCTAGAATCCAAATCACATGCTGGCAAAGCCAAGGCCCTAACCATTATACCATGCTGTCTCCGTTTACAGAGAGCAAGGCTCCCTGAGCCTTCCCTAGCCCCTATGCAATTACATGGGATTAGATTCTGGCCCCAAACAGCTTCACAACTACAGTCATTTTAATGGCACCATCTCAATATATTTTCATATGGGATTTTTACAGCACAGCTGGTGACGGACCCCCTCCCACCATGCTTTATGAAATGGACTTATGGACACAAATATACATAACTCGAAGATGCTTTGTACAAAATATCTCATGCAACCTATCAATCTTGATGTCATAATCTGCTGGATCTGTATATGTTATTTTAGTGTATGTATCATTCTTTTGTGTAAAATTAGATATATGGAGTATGGAATGCACTGTGGTTTTAGATGTGCAAATAAAAGCCATCAAGGGTGTTACCCTCAATGTCTAGATGATCAACTGTAAACAATCTCCTTGTCCTTTAAGTCTTAGCAGTGGTTGGCTCTAGGAAGTTATGTGACACCCCTCCCAACTGGTAGGATCTGACCAGGTAATCTTCCATGTAAGGGTGGAATGTAGAAAGAGAATTCCCACCCAAAGTGGGAATCTATAAAACAATGGGAAGCTAGCAGTTTCTTAGTCTTTGGCTGGCATGACACTCCCAGGAAAATGAACCAGAGACCCAGGAAGAGGGAACTTCCTTGGTTTGGAGGCTTAGCTGGAATGAGAACAGTTTCAGGGTGAGTTTGTAATAAATTTCTACTATGGTTGTAGTATTAGAATTAGCTAAGCGTTTCTGTTATTTAAAATTCGTAATCTACTTTGCTCTTGTCTGTTTTCACTATAACCACTTAAATCCTATTGCTTGTACTTAATAAAATCACTTTTATTTACTATCAAGCCCAGTGTAAATAATTGCTACCTGGGGAAGCAATCAGTGTGTACATCCTCCTTTCATTGTTAAAGGGGGCTTACCTAAATAATTCATTTGGGGTTCTGAACCCATTTCGGGAGTGGTATCCCAGGAAGCTAGGCCCAAAACTGCATTTTTCTTGGACCTGAAGAGTTTCAGTGTCTGAATTGCTCCTCTGTGTGTGTGTGTGTGTGTGTGTGTGCGTGTGTGTGTGTGTGTGTGATCTCAGCTCTGTGCCTTGGCTGGTGGACACTAGGGGTATGTCTGTATTGCATTCCTCCTTTGAGAAAGGAATGCAAATGCAGACAAATGAAATTGCAAATGAAGCACAGATTTAAATTTCCCACACTTCATTTGCATAATCACTTTATGGTGCTCTTTCGAAAAAGCACTATTTTGAAAGTGAAACCGCGGTCTAGACACGGTTATTTCGGAAACGGCAGGCTTTTTCAAAAGATCCTATACTCAGAAAATGAGGAATACAGGATCTTTTGAAAAAGCCTGCCATTTTCTAAATAACCGTGTCTAGACCGCGGTTTCACTTTCGAAATAGCGCTTTTTTGAAAGAGCACCATAATGTGATTATGCAACTGAAGCACAGGAAATTCAAATCCATGCTTCATTTGCAATTTCATTTGTCTGCATTTGCATTCCTCTCTCGAGGGAGGAATGCAATGTAGACATACCCATGCTGTGCTGGCCCTGCAGAACAGGGTGGTAAAAAGTCCCAGAGAGCAAGGAGGTGAGCGTCAGTGGCTTTGTCAGCACTCTGGGAAGCACCCTGAAGGGGTCTTCTGTGACCGCACCCCATCACAGTTACACTTATTTAGGATTAGATTCTGGCCCAAACAACTTCACAACTACACTCATTTTAATGGCACCATCTCAATATATGTTCATATGGGATTTTTAGGGCACAGCCTTATTGCAGTTGGTGACCAAACTCCCATTGGTTTCAGCAGGAAATGGCTCAAGCCCTTAATTGTGTTAACTGCAAATATTCAGAAATTCAACTCTGAGTTCACTGAAATTGTATGTATGTCACATTTATTAAACAAAGTCAGAGCTTCCAGCGTGGACCCAGCAATTCTAAAAGGAGGCTACAACCCCCCTCCAATCACACCCCATCCATATGGTCATAATTTCATTTAAAAATCCTAATGAAAACAGAGTAGCTGCGGAGAACCTGTGGGAAGTGGCAGTGCTCCATCCATCATTTCTGCACAGCAGGCAGAGATGTACAACTCTGCTTGTCTCTATAGAACAGAAGGTTAATTATTTAAAATAAATATTAATTACAAGCTGTTTGAAAATCTCTATTTTGATCACACACATACAAAAAAGTGGCACAGTGCAAACATTATGCTTTGCACACCAAAGTCCAACTGCTTGATTCATGCAAATTACTCCCAGGATCTCCCTGTTGGACAGCATTTGCAATTGTATCTATTCATCCTCCTTGGCAAGCATGTGAAAACCAGTGGAGAAGGTGGGAAGATATTTGATTAATTTATTCAATGCGTTTCATAACATTTGTGGATTAAAATAGTCTATGAATAATATTTTTCATTATTTCCTCAGCTCCCATGCCAGTGGGAGCAATAAATAAGTAACATAAGCAAACACTTGCAGTATGACAATAATATTGAACATTGTAGGTATGCATTATTCCCAGCTAAGGGATTCTAGTGCTGCCTGTACTAATTTTGATCAATGGAAATAAAGAAATCATTAAAAATGTATGTCTGTCTTTGGCCTTTCCCTAAGTAAGAGCTGCGCTCAAATTATTTGAACATAAGCAACAGGAAGTAAGTAACAGAACATTTCCATACTTGAACATTACAGAAAGCACCATCTTCCACCATTTCTGTAATTCTTTCCCAAAAGATGGCAGCACCCCACTTTCTTAAGGCTACAGGATGGATTTATTCCTGTACGAATAGCACCAACAGGGGAGCCGACAACTATGCTGCCTGAAGCAAGCCACGGCAACTTCCCCCCCAGCCCTTATAGCTTCCCAGAGTGCACCATGCAGTGTTCCAGTGGTGATTTAAAGAGCCCTGGACTCTTTAGAATCACTGGGGCCTAGGGCAGTTTCCCTTCTTTCCCCCCTGCCAGCATACCTGAGCACTGGGAAGGCACTATTCTTTCCTTACTTTTTGGGGGGACCTTGGATAATAATCAGCTACTGGCCTTCATCAGCTGCAAATTAGCATCCCTCTTTCTCCAGGATGGCTCATTTGGGCTTGGTGATGAGTGGGAGAATGGAGTCAAGGTTGCTGCTAATTGCTGCTCTACCAACAACTCCTTGTCCATCTGCTCAGCCACATCATGGATACAGCATCCACTTATCCCTATGCACCAGGCTTAGGAGGAGATCAGACAAGGATGTGAGAGAGTCTTCTTCCCCTTTAAACTCTGGTGGTCTATGAAGACCAAAGTCACAAACAATCCCATGTTTACTTTGGCCTCTCAAAGGTGATCAGCCATTTATAATTTGAGACCTATCAGTTAGCCAGTTTTTAATAATTTAATGTGTGCTGTGTTCTTTTTTACTTTCCAAGTTTTCTAAGTTTTTTTAATCAAAATGGTATGCAGCACTTAACCAAATGCCTTACAAAAGCTATTATCTTTATCAATGAAATGTGTTATCTCATCAAAAGAGTTAGTTTGAGGGGGGTCTGTTTTCCTTAAGTCCCAATAAATCATCATTAGTTACATTACCCCCCTTAATTTTTCATTAATTCAGTTCCATATCAGCTACTCCATTGTCTTGCTTGGCACAAATGTCAGGCTGACAGGCTTTAATTACTCAGGTAATTTGCCCTATTTAAATATTGGCACAACATTAGCTTTTCTCCTGTCCTCTGGAACTTCCCCAGTGCTTCAAAACTTATTGAAAATCAACATTAATGGCCCAGCAAGCTCATCAGGCAGCAATTTTAAAATTCTTAGATGCAAATTACCCAGATCTGCTGATTTTTAAAACTTCTAGATTTTAATAGCTGCTACTTAGTGTCCTCCTGAGATCTTAGTGGAATGAGCATTATCATGATCATATCATCTGTTTTGTCTAACATCCCAGGCTTGTCATAACTGTGCTGGACATTAAAAGCAATGCACTTACCAGAAAAGCTGGTTTTTATAGCTCGTTACTATAATTTGTAACACATCCTGCTGCCTGATAACCCTTAACTGACCACTTCATTTTAAGTGGGCTTCTACGGTATGTGTAAAGCATTTATGCTTAACCACCTGTCCCTCTTCATATTTAGCTTGGCCACTGGTGTTACCTTCCCCAGACCTGAGAAAGAGCTCTGTGAAGCTTGGAAGCTTGTCTGTTCCAGCAACAGAAGCTGCCCCAGTAAAAGATATTACCTTATCCACCCTGTCCCTCTCAGATCCTGCGTCCAACATGGCTACAGCAAGACTGCAGACGTGTTAACATTATTTCCTTTGTTTTTAAACCAAAATATTGCACATTAGCATGTCAAATGGTTTACAGAGGTGTAAGTGCCTTATATCAGCACTATTCCTGTTATCAACCAGATTTGCAAGCGTATAAAAAAATCCCTGTGGCAATGACTAAAATAGTTTAATTACCTGTTGTGTGAAAAAAGTAATTTCCTTTTGTGATCTGTGGAAACTGCAAGAGATGACGAGCGCATATATAAAACTATACAGAGATATATCTGAAAAGTATGACAAAATGGGAAG
The DNA here is from genome assembly GCA_019425775.1 of Rafetus swinhoei. Lineage (NCBI taxonomy): Eukaryota > Metazoa > Chordata > Testudines > Trionychidae > Rafetus > Rafetus swinhoei. The sequence goes on along the minus strand of CM033437.1, from coordinate 42,817,043 downwards.
CAATAACCAAGAAATATGTTTGTCTGTTGGAAGCAAATCTGCATCACCAGAGAGATGACTTGGCTAGTCTTACTAAAATGTTTCCACCTTTAGCTTCTTAAGATGCAGCTAAGTCAATGAAAGAATCCTTCTGCTGACCTTCTATCACTGTTATAGATGTCTGCATTATGGCTCTACAGTGATGTAACTGCCACTGTGTCTCTCTAGCATTTGTGGGATGTAGATATAGTCTTAAATTCTATCTCCTTATGGTTTTGTTACAAATCTTTAATCACAGACTAGGCCCATCAAAAGGTTCGTGACTAAAGTTCATGACCCTGTAGAATGAGCCTGTGTCTATATTCCAAATATTTCTGGATCAGTTTACAGCTTCACTTTAAATACCAGAATACCGGATTAAAAATTCCCAGCTTTGCACAATTTTGACAAGAAATCATAAAAAGGGCCATTTAAAATGAAGTTTCCTTTGAGGTTGTAAGTGTGTTTGAAGCTAGAACCCATTAAGGGCATTGGTATCAATGGTGTTTGTTAGCCTGTGTCTACACTGCAGACCTTACAGCAGCACAGCTTTACCACTGCAACTCTGCCAGTGTAAGGCCTCCTATGTGGCCTTTCTATGCTGACAGGGGAGCTCTCTCGGCAGCATAGTTAAACCACCTCCAATAAGTGTTGATAGCTATGTCAGCGGGAAAGCTGACAACACACAAACACTTTTGTCAGTGAAACTTATGTCAATCTGGGGGTATGTTTTTTACAGTTCTGACTGACAAAAGTTTTATTGACAAAACCACTAGTGTAGACATTGCCTTACCCCAATGGTGATAATATCTGATAGTGCGTTCAGTGAAATAACATCACTTTAATGGTCCAGTCATCCATGGGATGGAACTCTGCTACCTCCTCTCGATGCCAATGGGAGAGGAAAATACTGTAGTCATAATATCTTGCGTTCAGACCTTTAAAAAGTCAAAGCAGTGAACTGTACAGTAGTGAAATTTTTATTCAAGAGCCATTATTGGATGCAATATGTGTGTTATTAAATGGAGACCTGATGTGAGGGTGCATAAGAGTGAAATAAGGACAGCTGAACAGAAGTGTCAGTACTTGTGACATAAATGTTGCAATATTGGTTCATTTATTTAAAACCAAATTCATCTGCTCTCATAAATCTAAGGTAGTGGCTGATCATGAAATGTATTTCTTGTACTCGTTCCTTTATTAATTAGTTCTGGCCTGCCATTTGGTTGGAAAAAATTACTATGAAATTTTGTTTGCTCCCTTCCATTTGAACATGAGCTCAGTTGATTTTGCAGTCTGCTTTCATTATTTTAGGTGAATCTTGGTACAGTAATGCTTCAACTAGAAAGCCTCTGTAGACTAGCTATGTATTTTATAACTTAAAGCCTATTTTAGTGTGATCTGTTTCAATTTATTTGAAAAGCAACTTTTCTGAAATGCTGACTTTCTGTTTTTTCTAATCCAACAATGACACACACATCAACATTTATAGAGCCCTATGTGGATGCAAAAGTTGTATCCGCATCTATATCTATAGCCACAAAAATGAGCCTCAGCTAGCCATATCAACATCCGTGGTTGTGGATATCTGTGGATGTAAAGCAGGTATCTGGATTTGCAGGGCTCTACGCATTTACTTATGTTCCTCTCCCATCATTCTGAGTGTGTGTTGCTTTTCACAGCACATTATCAAGGACAGATTGAGTTCAGTTCTTTTCAGGCAAGTAAACCATTCTAGGTTAAAATAAAAAAGAATCATGGCCCTGTCCTGTCTAATTAATTCTCTGTATTACTGGGGGGAGCAAAATGAAGCTAATGTAAAATGGAATGAACTCACTGAAGTTTGACTTATTCTTAGTTCTTGAGATAACAATCTATGAGACCTGGCTTCCTTTTCAGGTTAAGAGATCGTCAAAAATTCAAGCATACTAGAAATTGTAACATGTCCTTGTGAGTTTAGATCATGAAAATTATGAAGTGTCATGAATAAAACAGCATAAATGAAAATTAATCTAGAACCCACTTTAGTCCAGATAGTGAGAGATTTGGGCAGAGTGAGAAAACCTTAGCTTTAATCTATGGGACAAAATTAATATTATCAAAATGAATGTGCTTTCCACAATACTGTATATTCTGATTACTGATCTCTGCATACTCTGAATGCTGTTTTCAAGCTGTCTGGAGCGACTCATGAGCATGAGTGACAACCTCAAAATGGACTAGTTGTGAGTTCTGTTCTTAGATTTCACCAATTAAGTGTTTGAATGCCCTAAGTGCTATAATAGCCTAATCATGGAAGCAGTCACCTTGGGTACTCTGGTCTATTTTGCCATTCAGGTAAGCTTGCCTTTGAGTTGAATGGTCCTTTACATAAAAAAAATCACAACATTCAGGTTATTCCTAGTTACCCCATGCCAATTGCACCTCAGACCAAAGCCAATGCGTGTAGCCAATCCTATAGAAAACTAAGGAAATCAGTTATTTCCTAATTATTGATTAGGAAAAAGAGATGGGAAGTATTTACAAGGTTAAAGCAGGTTAACATACACACTCAAATGCATTACAGTCTTAGGTTCCAAAAGGTTCTAGAAGCTACTGTGGATATGCAAGCTCTATAAATCTTCTAAGGCTAACTCAGGCCAAACAGCTAGGGATCACTTGCTTATGCTGAGAAATCTTCACTCATTCCCAGAGTAAAAGCAGCATAGAAATACAGTTCCTTCTTGTTAGAGATTTCTATTCCTTTCCCCTCTAGTGCAAGCTGATTGGACAGGTCTTTGTGCACATCTCCTATTTGTGTGTATGCAGGAAGGGGGAGAGCAATCAGCAAAAGTCTTTGTTCTTTATTGATTTACAATGGCTCATTTGGTTTCAGTGGGCCTTCTTGTAGAGCAGGACTTGAGACCTTCTATAGGAAGCCAGCATTTTATGTTCATTAATGCTACTTTCCTGTTTAATGACTTATTACAGAGGATAATAATGCAAACATTTAATATAACCATGTCACATTATGTACACATGATTATAAGTAAGATTAATACATGCACCATCCTACAAGCATTTCATAAAGTCTAAACACTAAAGACATTCGTATCCACCTAAGATCTATTTTAACAATACTAGCACATAGGAGAGCCAGACTAGTTTTTAACTATGAATTTGTCAGGATTCCAGGTCTTGAACAAAGATTTGTGTGTATCTTGAACCCAAGCCAATGAAGAGGTGTCCTGCCGCACATTAATGCTACAGTTAAAGCTGACTCTGCAGAAAACCGTATTTTGTTCACATTGGTCCTTGTATAGGTTACAGCACATGGGCCTTTCCAAAACAAACTGCTGTGGAAGTATGTGTTTCCCCAGGCAACGCTGACCCACATGCTTTGGGACTGACCCAGAACACAATCCTTTTGTCTAGAAGAAGGCAGGATGATTGATTTGATAATGGACACCTCCTTGCAAATTACTTCCCAGAACTGTGATATATTCCATCATGTTGTAAACTCTCCAACTCATGGAAAATGTGGCTCTGTAGAGCATTGTGTGTACCTAAATGACTCATAGTGCTTACATGGAGAAGCAGGCTGCCCCCAATAACAGAAACATGGCTCAGTAGCTCAGCTGCCCCGACAACCAAAGAATAGCTAATTGTGAAGGTGTATCGTGCTCTTTGAGGCCCTCTGCTGAATGCCATATGGTCCTACTACACCTCACCCCATAAAAGGAGCATTGAAGGTAGGTCCTCCAGACCTGCCTACAAAGGCTGCTGGGAAGCAGCTAGTCAGAGTGTGGCAGGTTTAATTAAAAGAAACTTTAGAACCTGAGTAAATCCATCACTGGCTAGGACCAGAAGGTGGAAGAAGGACTGGAAGGCAATGAAATTCCACAGGTAAACAGGCCTAGGAGAGTGCTGACCAAACAGGGAAAAAATGGAAAATCCAAGAAGGTGAATGTGGAAACAGCCCAGGGAACACAGCAGTAGACATTAAAGGAAAACAGTCTGTGGCTGCTGTCTATAGGGTGCCTGGGTTGCGCCCAGAATAGTGGATGGGTCTGGTCATGGGAAAAGTGGTGTAAGACCAAAGAAGGGGATAAGACACTGCATTAAAAATCCAATAAAGAGTCTGGGAGATTAAACAGGCCCAGGGACAGGGCTGAAGGTGTGGAAGAGGACCACCTTTTCAATAAGAACATAAGAATGTCCATACTGGGTCAGACCGAAGGTCCATCTAGCCCAGTATCCTGTCTCCCCACAGTGACCAATGCCAGATGCCCCAGAGGGAGTGAACAGAAAAGGTAATCATCATTTCCTGACAGAGGCTAGGGATACCATTCCTACCCATCCTGGCTAACAAGTATTGATGGACCTAACATCCATGAATTTATCTAGTTCTTTTTTGAACCCTGTTAAAGTCCTGGTATTCACAATATCCTCTGGTAAGGAGTTCCACAGGTTGACTCTGAGCTTAGGGTTGCCAGATGGTTTAACCAAAAATACTGAACACCCCTCCACACAAATAAAAAAAACACTGGGGAAAAAATTCTGTTGAGGAAAGAAAAGGGGGAAACCAAAGTTGTTGAGAAAAAAAAAAAAAAAAAAAAAAAGACCAGGAGAGTTGTTAGGCAAAAAAATAATTAAAAAAACAAAACCAAAAAAACCCCCCAGCATAGCCCCTTTAAGAAATGCTTTTCAGGCTTTTTGGCCTTAACAGGCTGCCAGCAGCAGCGCACCATCTTGTCTCTCTTCTCCAGGCCAGACAGCTCCCCTGCGGAACATGGTAAGCACCTGGGATTTTCACGTCCTGGCTGGGAAAAAATCAGAAAATACCAGACATTTTAGGTGTCCGGTATTTTCTGAATTTTTTTACTGGACAGGAGGTGAAAATACCGGACTGTCTGGGTCAATACCGGACACCTGGCAACCCTATGTGTGTTGCATGAAGAAGAACATCCTTTAGTTTGTTTTGAACCTGCTATCATTAAACCTAATTAGCTCTTCAATGAACTTTGTTACCCCAAAAGGAAGCTGAACTTGAAAGAGTGACCTAGCTGGAGAGCTGGGGCAATAAGAACAGATAAAGGCAAAGAATCCACATGGTGAAAGCCCTGGGGGCACGGCTTGATACCAGGGGAAGCCTAGACTTAAAGCTGGACTGGAAGGGGCTGAGCACTTAGACTAGGCTACAGACATTAACAAGGGCAGGGCCTTTTACCTTGTTCATTCATCCATTCATCTATTAACTGAGGGTGCATCTACACTGCACCATAACTCAAAATAAGATATTCAATTTGAGCTACGCAAATTGCATATCCTATTTCAATGCTATTTCATAATAGCTTATTTTGTCATTTGGCGCTGTCTTCACAGTGCCAAATTTCAAAATAAAGAACTATTCCGAAATGTCCCTTATGCCTTGCCAAATGAGGTTTACAGAGATGTCTGAATAGTGAGCCCGAAATAATGGTCTTGCTGTGAACACGTGGGATAGCTATTTCGGGATACTTTATGGTATCCTGAAATAGCATTGCAGTGTAGATGAATCCTGAGCAACTTAACCAGAGGGCTGAGACATAGAACACCTACCTGATGAGGGCCACAGTCAACAAGAAGCACTGGGACTAGAGAGAGGGGGAGTGAGGGATCATACCCAGCCAACAGGAGGCAATTACAAGAGGTGAGTCCGCACTGTCACAGTAATGTTTTGGAGAAGAGGCACCTCAGACAAACTTGAAAAGATGTAAAAAATCTGACTTAAAAGCCTTCAATTAATCGCCGATGGGTAGTAAACCAAGACATCATTCTCCTTTCCCCTCCTTGGCTGCATTCCCTTCCTATTCCATTATGGCAAAGATAGGCAGCCTAGGATAATGAGTAAGCTGCATGAGTGGCCCTCCTTCATGTCAATGGACCTCAAGATTGATGAAACCAAGATGGCCTCCTGGGATAGGGTAGTTTTAATAACTACGCCTAGTACCCTATAATTTGTAGGGTGTGCGGATTGAACTATAGCAGCGCTTTGATTGGATGGATCACAGGTTGCCCACTATTACTTTATGGTTTTGTTCTTTTGTTTTCTGTTTTCTCCCTTAGATTTGTATAAAATGCCACAGAAATAATTATATTCCTGGGCTCTAATCTGAACAAGAGTAACTTTATGCAAGTGAGCAGCCCCATTGATTTTAGTAGAACTACCTATGAGCATAAAGTTACATGCATAAGTGTACACAGGATTGGGATGCCTATATGTGTGTACCTGATACTAGGAACCGTTTCACTTTCTTTTTCTTTTCTCTGAAAACAAGTCTCTGATATGGAAAAATCAATACAGACAATGAACTCTGATTTTACTATACTAAGAATGGGCAGTTCACTTTGACAGGAAAAAACTGAACAGTGTACTTCATAGGGGAGGTGTGTGTTTGCATTAAGCTGCGTGAACAAGTACATGCCACCCTATGATTAACAGCTAAACACAATTTGGTGCTGAACAAATAACCACCATAAACACAGCGATCTTCACTGCAGGGGGGAGCTATCACAGCAAGCTAGCTGATAAGCAAAGAGATGACAGTACTTCATTTCTTTGACACACGTCTCGCTTGAACTGGTTGTGGTCGGCAGGAAGCTATTTCTAACATATTTGGTCGAACCCTGCAGTTAGGCTGTTGACTGTTTCTATATTTACCAGGTAGACTTTAATTGTCCATTGATTTTGATGGAATGTTAATGAACACAGCAGATCATAACTGGAACAGCCCCATTAGCAACAGAGAAGAGGAAAAATGCAGGCGGCATTTCATTTAGTTATTGATAGTGCTGAGGTGAATAAGATGTCCTGGTTATATCCAAACTATTGTTTCTCTCTCTTGCCATGGCTTTTGAGCATATTACAAACCTGAAAACAAAACATCTATCTATAACCACCCACAGTGGCAATAATTATCCCCCCTGCCTACGACAGGACTAAAAGTTCCTCCACTGTTTTCAGCTGGTCAGGAAAATGCTTAGTTGAAAAAATAAAATGTGCCATGCACTGTAGTGAGGCAGAGTGGCCTCCCTCAGAGCCTGAAAGTGAAGATCCGTTTACCCTCCTCCCCCTTGGTGGGCTGAGCCAATCAGCCCCACCCTCATGCCAGAAGTGCAGGAGCCGGACAGAAAGTATAAAGGGAGGGCCTTACAGCTCCATTGTGTCCAAACCAGGGGAATGGGCAGACACCTCTAGCCCTTTGCAGGACTCTGGACCAGACATGAAGTTGCACAGGACCCTGCCCCCAGAGGAGACTGAGAATGGAGGGGAGTTGTTAGAATTATTGTTGGCCGTCTACATAGCAGTGATTGAGGATTTGCTCCCAATGGAGCCACACCTATGGAGTGCTGTAGGAAGCAGCCCAGGGAGCCAGACTTCAGTCAGATTGTGCTGGTGTGAATTGAAGCAGCAGAATTCTTGGTTTCCCCACCAACCCAGTGGTGGGACTACCTGCCACTAACAGGACTCTAGGTGGGACTTGGTGGAGTATGGTTGGCCCAGGTCCCACACCATCTTCCCCTTTCCTTCCAGCCCCACAGTTGGTAGTTGGCCACATAATCACCTTAGGCATTCAGGCCTATAGACTGTTAGCGACTGTGTGCTCCAGCCAAGAGACACAAGGTCCAAACATAGACTGTTAATTAACTGTTATTTGCTGTCTGATGCAGGGAGGCAGAGTGGTCTCCCTCTGAGCCCAAGAGCGAGGGCCCACTATATGCACTATTATAATTTAAACTATAAAGGCTGATCACAAGAGTGAGCATTTTCAAGAGGCTGGGAGCCTCTATCAAGAATGTCCTGTCTCCAGGCCCTAAGAATTTAAATCACTGGGCTGTCATCAAGTGCACCTGAAGCTAGTGTCAATTATTTTGATGGATAAAGGGAAAGAGGCAGGTAATCTTTAGGCCTTAACTACACACAGAATGTACAGCCATAGTTAAAAGCATTACTAGATCCTTAGGGCATATCTACGCTAGGGAGAAAATCGACCCTCCAGAGGTTGATCTTCTAGCATTTGATTTTAACGGGTCTAATGTAGATCCGTAAATGAAACGCTGAAAGTAGCCCACACTGGCATCCGGTACTCCTCGTTCTGCAAGGAGTAAGGGAAGCCAACAGAAGCATGTGCTCCCATCACCCTCCCACTGTGTGGACTCTGCCACGACTCAGTTTAAGGTAAGCTGACTCCAGCTACACATTCCTGTACAGGAAGAATAATAAGCTACACCAGTATATGACACTTTCCTACCAGTATAGCTGCTTCCACAATGTTGCAACATTATAATATTATTGGCAAAACACCACACTCCTAATAGAAATATACCCATACAAAATCTCAGCATAGTCCGGGCCTTAAGAGTGTGGCTCTGATTTTATGGTATGACTGTTTTTTATGCATGTCTGCAACTCTCCCAAAAGGGTAGGTTGCCTCATGATTTAAAGAACAGAACGTAAAAATGAATCTTCTAGAAGCTCTTGGGAAGATGGGAGGAAACTGTGAAGTTCTTCTTTAATTAACACCACATTTCTCCAGTGTCAAAATATGTTTAATCTTGGCACTAACTAATATTCAGTATAACATTCTATATTAATGTGAATGTTGCTGAACTGGAGATAACACCAAACATCTCTGTGATACAGTTGAATAAAAACCCCAATATGTGCAGATGATTTATTGGGAAAATAATGGGCAAACCCCTGAGAGGCTCAAAGTCTGGGTTTGCTGCCAATAATCTCAAAATTCTGTTACTCAGATTTTTAGAACTTCTGGGCTTTATGAAATTGGGCTGGAAATCTAGTGTGAACAGACTCTCTCATGAGATTTTTAGTACATGCTGCTCTTAGCTGGGATGAAAATACTGCAACAAAACACTTTTTAGCAGTACTTTGACATTTTATATTCTGACACTAGCTAGTACACAAAAATACAGAGAAGCCCAAAAATGAAAAACAAACCATGTGGAAAAATTGCCCCCTACACCTGAGAACTTTCAGAAAAGTTTTATTTTGGGTTCTTTGTAGAAATGGACACTGGTTCTAATTTGGGGGATGAGAGAATTCTTAATTTCTCCAAACTGGTTTGTCAGTTTCATGTGAATTTCAAAAAAGGACTGGAAGTGTGGATGAATAAACCTGAAAGTAGGATAAAATGATAACTGAGCTCTAGAATATAAGAACAGAACATAAGAACACCCACAGTAGGTCAGACTAATGGTCCCTCTAGCCCAGTATCCTGTCTTCCAAATATGGCCAATGCCAGGTGCCCCAGAGAGAGTGAACAGAACAGGTAATCATCAAGTGATCCCTCTCCTGTCAGTCATTTCCGACCTCTGACAAACAGAGGCCTAGGGCAGGCTTCTAGACTGCAGGCTTCTTTCGGAAGAAGCTTTTCCGGAAGAGAGCTTCCGAAAAAACTTCTTCCGAAAGAGAGTGTTCACTCTGGCCAACCGCATCGAAAAAGCCATCTGCTCTTTCAAAAGACAGCATCCAGACTGATTGGACATTCTCTTGCATAAAAGGCCACCTGGAACCACTTCAGCCAGGGCTTTAGGTCAGCAGTTGCTTCCGAGTGCTGATGCCGGAGCCTTGCAGAGACACGTGCTTAAAGGGACCCCCCTGGGCAGCCATTTCTCTGCTTCTTCTGCGTGCTTGATACCTCTTCGAGGGACAGTGCCTGCTGTGGTTGCCCTGCTTTTTTGGATGCCACAGCTTTTTCCTTTGTGCCATGAAGCCAGAGCTGCCTCTGGGCATGTGATGGCCCCACATGGCCATGCTGCAGCTTCTGCAGCACTTTGTGCCGGCTGCCTTCCTGGTCCTGACCGAGCTCGACCCCGAGCACATTCTGGGGACCCTCTCCCTGGGTGTGGGAGCAATACCCTTGCAACCACAATCCTCAGTGGAGATGCGTTTCTGGAGGCTGGACACCAGTTCCGACTGGTGGGACTGGCTGGTCATGGAGCAGTGGGATGACCAGCAGTGGCTCCAAAACTTCCGCATGTGGAAGGCCACCTTTTTGGAGCTATGTGCCTGGCTCGCCCCCGCCCTCTGATGATGCGACACCCACCTGTGGCCCACCATCCCCCTGGAGAAGCGGGTCACCATCGCCGTATGGAAGCTCGCCACCTCTGACAGCTACTGGTCGGTGGGCAACCAGTTTGGTGTGGGAAAGTCCACCATCGAGGTCCTCCTCATGGAAGTCAGACACTCTCAGGCTGCAGTCCCTGCACGGATGTGTGTGTGTGTGGGGGGAGTCTGGAAAAGGGGACCCTTGGGAAAGGGGGGTTGGGAGGTGTGGGGGTGAAGTGGGGGTGGGGAAGCCCTGTCCCGGGGGGGTTGCGCCATCCTGCCCTTACACAGCCCTGCTGCTGGGGGGGTGGTGGCCTCATAGGGGGTGGCTCCTGGGGTGTTTGAGGGGGAGGAGGGGATGGGAGGGGGACGGGCATCTCCCAAGACTGAGGCACTCCCTCTCCCATTCTCTGTTTCGTGTGTTTGTTTGTTTTCTTCTGCAGGTTGTCAGGGCCATCAATTCCATCCTGCTGCAGACGGCATCCACCTGGGAGACCTGGACCTGATAGTGGCTGAATTTGCTGCCCTGGGGTTCCCTAAGTGTGGTGGAGAGATTGATGGGACCCACGTCCTGATCCATGCAGCTCAACATCGAACAGCCCAATACAAAAATCACAAGGGCTATTTTTCTGTTGTGCTGCAGGCCCTGGTCAACCACCATGGACAGTTCACGGACATTTTTGTTGGGTGGTTGGGCAGGGCACACGATGCCCAGATTTTTCAAAACCCCAGCCTCTATGGGAAGTTGGAGGTGGGCACATTCTTCTCCCACCAGCACTTTGCAGTTGGGGACATGCAGATGCCACTGTGCATCATGGGGAACATGGCCTACCCCCTCATGCTGTGGCTAAGGAAGCCTTATACCGGCCACATGGACCCCAGCAGAGACCAATTTAATGCCCACCTGAACTGGGCCAGGATTCAGGTGGAGTGTGCCTTCAGCTGCCTCAAGGCATGGTTCAGCTGCCTCCTGACCTGCCTGGATGTGGGGGAGCACAACATCCCCAAGGTGGTGTTGGCATGTTGTGTCCTCCACAACATTGTGGAGAGGAAGGGGGAGGCCTTCCTGCCAGGGTGGGGGACAGACGCCGACCGCAAGGGGAGACCCTTCTAGCAGCCGTGGACTGGTGCCATCTGACAGGCCCATCAGGCTGGGGTGTGCATCCAGGAGGCCCTGAGGGAGAGTTTCTTTCAAGGACCCCAGTAACTCTCCCCAGGACCTCCCCACTAGGGGCCTCTGGCTTGCTGCACTATCCCTTTCCCACCACTACCCCTCCTTTTGCCCCTTCCCTGACCTCTCAATAAAGACACCTGTTTGTTTTTGAACAAAACAAACTTTGTATTTGTGTTTTAGGAAAAAGAAAGGGAAGGGAGATGGGGGCTCCTAACCAGAAGAGAGAGGGGACTCCTAACCGGGAGGGGGCTCATAACCTGGAGGGGGAAGGGGGCTTGGAGTGTCATCAAGGCCAGCTGGATGTGCCACCTTGGGTGCGGGGACCTTGTCGGACTTGGGCTTGGGTCGGTCTTGGGACCACAGCAGGGTGGGCAGAAGGGGAGGCTGGAGCGGGGTCAGGGATGGCAGGAGTAGGGGTAGGGGGCATGGGTATCACTTGGGGAGGAGGCATGGGCATCGCTTAGGGAGAGAGCATGGGCATTGCTTGGGGAGAGGGCACGGACATTGCTTGAGGAGAGGTCACGGGCATTGCTTGAGGAGGGAGCAGAGGCATCGTCTGAGGAGGGAGCAGAGGCATCGCTTGAGAGACAGGGGGAAGGGGAATGGACATAGCAGGGAAGACAGGAGGGTGGTAGGCAGGAGCAGTGACAGCAGACGGGTGTGCCGTCATTTCCCTCATGGTGGCACATATGCTATCGCACCTCTGCATGAGATGGTTCCAGGCGTGGTTCCGCCACTCTGTGTCCTTCCGGATCTTCTGCGCTGGGGTCTGCTGCATGTCGTGCAGGACACTGACATGCTGCTGCATCAGGTCTTCATAGACCCTGTCATGCTTTCGGGTCCCCCAGGCTCTGGCGGATGGCTCGGGTGGCATGGCTTGCCCCTCAGTCTTGACTGGTCCAGCTGTGGAGAACACAAAGAGGGAGAGGCGGTCAGAGGAGGGGGATGTCCCAGAGCAAGGCCATGTGTGGGCTACACAGCAGGCCCTGCCTTACAGGGGCCCGAGGTGTCCAGGGAACCATGCTGCCCGCTTCCCACACCCTCAGCCCATGGACAAGCGGGCAAGGGAAGTGTCCGGCTACAGTGGGATCCCATCATGGGTAGCAGAGGAGCCGGGAGCAGCCTGGCCCTCCTTGGGGCCCACACACACACCTGCTCCTGGTAGCGCTGCCCGTAGTAGCAGGTGCTGCCTCGCACGTTCAGGCATGCCTGTGTGCTGTGTGCTTCACTCCTCAGTGTGTCTGGGGTTGTACCTGTGCCCTTGTGACTAGCTTGCTTCCAACCATGGCAGGTGGTGGGAGGGCATCCCCCTCCCCGGGGCAAGACGGGCCTAGGAGCAGGATCACAGGTGTGCTCAGGGGCTGCCTGCTGAGTCCGCGTGGTGCACACTAACGCTGTACGTGGTTCCATGTTCATGGATTGCAGCACAATGTCCAGCCCGAGCAGGCTGAGCGACGCTTGCACCCCTCCCCCTCTGCACCCGCCTTCCCCACCCTGTGTGTGACAAACTGAGAGTACTCACCTGAAGATCCCTCCCCGGCATCTGAGGAGACCTGGAAGATGTCCAGGCTGACAGGAACCGGCTCTAAGGAGAGCGTGACCATGGCTGTATCATCCTTCTCCTCCTTCTTCTGTCCCTGGTCCTCCTCCTCCTCCGCCGTGACCTCTGGCTGGGCGACGACAGGCATGTTGAGGCCAGAGTCCACGACGACGGGTGGGGAAACGGTTTTCACACCCCTCAGGATTTGGTGCAGCTCCTGGTAGTAGGGGCAGGTGTGGGGTTCTGCCCCAGAGCGCAAACTGTGCTCTCTGGCCCTCATGTATCCCTGGTGGAGCTCTTTGACCTTACTCTGGACCTGTTCCAAGATCTGGGATGGGTGTCCAAGGACTCGGCTGCTTGGAGCGGAGATCTTGCAATGTCTCCTCCTCGCCCCACAGCTCGAGGAGGGGCAGGATCGCTGCTCTGGACCAGGAGGGTGCCCGCCTCTTGGTCCCCCTGGGTGGGTCGTGGGGCCCTGGGGCTGCTCCCTGTGAGGGCCAGGGGAGTCACAGGGGGCTTGTGGCTCGGCCATTGCTGAATGTGTGGATAGCAGGGAGAGCCACGCGCTCAGGTGCTGCTCCTAGGGCCAGCTTTCTGCCACAAGACTTGTCCAGAGTGCCTGCAGCTTTAAGAGGGGCCAGGACACAGGAACTATAGAGTTGTGATTACTTTGGATGGAGTGGCCACCAGGGCACCTGTGCTTTTTCCTGGAGGCCTCGTCTTTAGAAAGAAAACCCTCTTCCCCATACACGCATGCCTTTTTCCAAAAGAGCTCTTTCAGAAAAAGGCTTCTTCCTCATAGAAAGAGGATTACCAATGTTGGAAAAACCCCTCTGTTCTTTTGATTTTCTTTTGAAAGAACACGATTGCAGTGTGGACATAATTGATGTTTTTTTTGGAGAAACATCCGTTTTTCAAAAAAACCCTCTGTAGTGTAGACATACCCAGGGACTCCATTCCTACCCATCCTGGCTAGTATTAATGGACCTAACTTCCATGAATTTATCTAGCTCTTTTTTGAACCCTGTTAAGGTCCTAGTCTTCACAACATCCTCTGGCAAGGAGTTCCACAGGTTGACTGTGTGCTGCATGAAGAAAAATGTGCTTTGTTTGTTTTAAACCTACTAGCTATTAATTTCATTTGGTAATCCACTAAAAATAGAGTGGCAAATGTTTCCATTAAAGGGACAGCTTTTTAAGGGGGCACTTGGACCTTAGCAGAAGTTCAGAAATATTTGCTACCTTGGTCCCTATATTAATAATTACATTTCCTCACTGCACACTTCTGTATTATCTGGTTCTGGCCACTGGAAACAGGAAGTGCTTACAATTTCTCAAGAACCTGATTTGACAGATTAATGGATTGTTCTGATAACCATCCAGTCCTCTGAGTGATCATCCCAACTACTGACCTTTTGGATGTTTTTGCATTACAGATTGAATGTATGTAAATGTCTAATACTTCCAAAAACATATGACAGATTAGGGCAGCTGCTTAACAAATGTAAGGGCTGTTAGAGCAATGATATATGGTATGTCACCAGCTGCTACAGTATAGCACTCATTAAGCAGCAGCCATTTTTCTACAGAACACAAGTGGAAGTGGAAGTGACAGCTGATGATGGCCCCACAGGATAGCAATCACATTTTATCCCAAGTGCAGAGGAGATAAAGTATGTTGCCACTGAATGCGAGGGCTTCAGAAATTTTAAGGCACAAGAAGACTCATGTTTTTATGTATAAATTAGTAATGAAACTGGAGACCAAGAGGTTTCACTGGGAGTTTTGCATGTTGGGGGTATGCAGATGATTCAGGATGTAGACATGTACCCATGTTTAACATCTGTTTGTACAATCCCTTACCACACTTTCATACAAACCATAACTGATTTCAGACTAAATGTATTGCTTTAACCAATCCCCCCAGGATCCCTTAGACTAGAAGACTTACCCGGCATTGCCTGTGTTTGGCCCGGGGGATGGGGTGCAGGAGTTCTTGAACGAAAGGATTGCAAACAGACTGGGAGGCAGATAGACCCACAGACATATGCACAGATCTCTAAAATAGATATATAGATTGTTATTTTCTCATAAATCAAAATGACCAAATAAAAATGTGTTTTCTTATTTAATCTCTCAACTTCTTGACAGATACAGCCAGTGTCATTGCATCTCTCCTTTTGTCTTGTCCTTATTCAGGCAAAACCCTCCTAGGCTTCAGTGGAATTTTTGCCACAGTAATGAGAGCAGGATCAGACCAAGAGCTAGAAATACAGGTTGCAGCAATGGAGGAAGCAGCAGGGGTTCCCAGGGGTCCTCTCCCTCCCATGAATCTCTCTAGCACAGAGATCGGGAACCTTCTCTTGCACTTTGTAGGTGACTCCATCATCACTTGGCTCCCCTAAACGCTGCTGGAGTGGCGCTTAAAAGCTTCCAACTCACCCAGAATCCCAGCCTACCTGGAGGCAGCTATAGCAGAGAGGGAGGCACCCAGTCTAGACTAAGACTATGTCTACACTACAAACAAAAGTCGAAAAAAGATACGCAAATTGCAAACCGCAATTTCCATATCTTTTTCCGTTTTTCTTCTGAAAGAGGCTTTTCTGAAATTTGGCGCGTCTACACGGTGCTAAATTTTGGAAAAACCTCCTCTTTTGGCACATCCTTTATTCCTCGTAAAATGAAGTTTACAGGGATGGTGAAAGAATGCATCCGCTTTTCTGAAAATTTTTTTTGGAAAAGTGGACGTGTTCCTTGAACTGCAGTCTAGATGTAGCCTAAGAAAATGGGCTGTGGTGTAGTAAATAGATTCACCACAACATATTAATCAACAAGTTTTAAACACCAGTTGGCACCTATGGTTGACCACTACCAATGCACATGTTAAATACCACTGTCTGGCTTCACTGGATGCCATGTGATTTCTAAGGGCATGTTGATTAATATGATGGTGAATATCTTTGTTAAGTACATTTAATTTTCCTAGCCTTATCTACATGCAGGATGTACTGCTTTAACTATACAGGCATAGTTAAAAGCACCACTAGACCTTTGAGTGTGGACACAGTTGTACCAGTATGTAGGTGCCAGTGTGGACCCTTCTAATAGCAGGGGTTCTGTGTTTCTCCAAATCAGCAACCCACATTTCCAGATGCAGTTTTAGGTCCGGGGCCTGTTCCAAAACTCACTGAACTCATGGCAAAGAAGCTCATTGTTTTCAGTAAGCTTTAGATTAAGACACACTTTCTGTGTTACCTTACTATGAGTCCTGCTCTCAGCCTCCTGACTCTTACATTCACTCTTCATTCCTCTGCTCTTCTCTATTGCACCTTCCTCATTTCTGCCCCAGGAACCACACATTCCATAAAGACAAAATGCTAAAAAAAATCACCTGTATAATAGACTGGCGCTTAAAGAAGAGGGAATTCAAAATGGAAAAAATAGGAACTACAGTAATATAAATAGTGAAAACTGATATCCATCTGCTAATAAATAGAGGATAATAGACCCAACTAATAGACTTCATACTGTAGTTCATAAGTCAATAAACACAAATAACAGACTGCATGCTGTAGTGGATCATTCACTAAAACAAGTAGTAATAAGACAATTTTGAATGTAAAATCTAGTTTTGCTAAGGTATAGGGGAGAGATAAATATGAAACTTTCATTCAGGTATGCATTTATTCAGGAATATTTCTTCTTTAGTTCAAGTCTTCTTCAGTTTATAAATCTTAAAGAGATACCATCAATTTAAAATATGATGGCTATTTTATATTTTTACTTACTAGTGTTGGCCTTAATTGTAGTCCACCCAAGGCATGGACTTCAGCAAATGCATATTATTAATCCTATGCATTGTCTTATTTAAGTAAATGATGTTCGTATGCTTAAAGTTATACATGTGTTTAATTATCAGTTTTCCTTATATTAGTTGTATATATAAAAGAGAAAAACATTTTAAATATAGAAATATGTGACTGTAAAATCACAACAATTGGCAAGGAAACTGAGGAGATGACTTTAAAGTACTTATAATTTATTTTTTAAAAAGGGACTAGATTTCAAGTTGACAGTGTCTCTTTAAACTAATGGAGACTAAAGGAAAGATTTAAAAAGCATTCAAATCCCCTGGAAGAAATTTAGAATGGCACTCATGACAATAACTAACAACTATTAATTTGCTTGATTTTCACGGTAGTAACAACAATTAAGATGCATTTGTTTTGTTAGTATGAGTGCTGTAACATTTAATTCCTTGGGCTCTTCATTGTAATTTGAATTAATTAATATCCTCCTATATAGTTTTTCTACTGAAGGTTTAAGTTATGAACAGTATTCGGTGCAGTAACAAATACCATTCCAGTTGATGTGCTTAACTTTATTCAGGCCAGTAGTTCCATTCAAGTCAACTTACCATAGACAATTTAACATGGGAGTTCCCATGCTAAGTTAGAAATGCTACGGGAGGGATTTCCTATTAGAAAATACAGGTAGAGCCTGAGAACGGTCCAATAACTCTGGTTTCAGGGGCTGGGGGTTTTGAGGAGTGTTGGATCCATTTCCAGATTTTTAAAAAAAAAACCCACAATTTAGAAAACTAGTCCAAATTTCATTCTAAAAGATGAAAGAGATCTAATACCTTCTATGAGAAGGTTCATATTGGTGTCCCATTGGGACAATAATTTTCCTCAAGTCTAGCCCATCTATTGAAAATATGTTGACTGCAGTGGTTCTTAAAGAATGATTTGTGAATATTGGATTCATTTCAGCTTCTTTATGAATCCTTTGAAGCATGTTTGTACTGGTCATTCATATCACAAGTTCTTCAGTTTGCCATTTATTAGTACAACCAAACACTTCGGGGAAATTCTCTTTTTAATTCACAAAATGCGTTAGCATCCTTAACAATCTTCAGGTGTGTATGGATTGTAGGTGACAAAGTGACAATGCCTATATTTCAGATTGCCTTATTCTTTCCATGGTTAAAATCTTGTTTTCTGTTGCATTTCAATAATAAGAACCTGTTTTCTGTTGCATAAATAATCAGGATCTGAATGTGCTCTTCCCTGACATTTAGTGATGAGATGGGGGAAAAGACTTCAGGAACAGACCATGTTTGCATATACACACCTAGTCTGCCTCATGATGTCTCATGATGAAGCTGCTTTGCCAAAAAGAGCATTTTTCCCTGGTGTTGGGTTACAAATCACTGTTGTATTGAGTGCAAGGGTATTGAAATGTTCTTGTCTTTATCATCCAACGCAGATATTGATGTAGAAATCCAACATCGTCTGAGATGTGCCAGTACAGCCTTTGCACGTTTATAAAGGGTTTTTGAAGATCACGACATTCGAACAGATACCAAACTTCTTGTCTAGCAAGCCATCATTCTCCCAACATTATTGTATGGGTCTGAAACCTGGACATCCTACAGACATCACTTGAAAGTCCTTGAGTGATATCACCAACTCTGCGTCCACAAGATCTTCAAGATCAAATGGAAAGACGGGGACACTAACATGAGTGTTCTGGAAGAGGCAAAGACCACCAGTATAATGATCATCTGTCAGTATCTTTGCTGGACTGGTCACGTTGTTCAGATGCCAGATCATCACCTTCCAAAACAGGTCCTGTTTTCTCAACTGAAAGAAGGATACCCCAACGTGGGAGGACAACAGAAGCGTTTTAAGGACTTTCTAAAGGATAACTTAAAGAAGTGCAGTGTTGACATTGACACTTGCGAGACACTCACCCAGGATTGCTCAAAATGAAGAGAAGTCCTACACAATGGCTCCCTGCATTTTGAATTTGCAATCTGACAAGCTGAGGAGGAGAAGAGGCGCAGGAGATAGGGGAGATCGGCTTCGTGTCATGGTCAACAGCCTCCTGCTGTACCTGGAAACATCTGTCCTCACTGTAACAAAACTTGTGGTTCAAGGATTGGCCTTATCAGCCACCTGAGGGTCCACATCTCCCATGGAAGATGATCATACCCAGCAACGAGTGATCGCCCATCATCATGAGTAAAGGGCAGCGGAACTTCACTTAGCCTGCCCTATTGAAGGGGATCACCTTAAATCAGACCTCACTGGATAAGCAGGAGTGGAGAGATGTCAGATGCCAGTGGAGATAAGAAGAGGTGGGGACAGATGTTCCTGCCGGGAGGGTGAGACTTAATTGAGAGTGAGTGTTTCTTTTCAGGGATTACTAGAGCTGAATCACTGATAAGCAGATCTAGGGGCCATGCCTTAGATCTTACTTAAGGACAGTAGTGAAATGAAAGACAAGGCAGATGCTTAGTAGTATGAGACTCCCTGCTACCCACTAAAATCATTAACAGCTGAAATCACAGAGGACCTGTATTAAGTGGTGGAACCTCAGAATATGGGATAGCAGAAAAGGCAGCAAGCATCCATCAGTGGCAGTGCATGATCATCATCAGCAGAGACAAGCATCAGCAGCACATGACTAGTCACAGCATAGAAAAGCAATGGAGGCTGGGGCAAACAGCCAAATGCACAGCACAGAGACATTAATAAACACATGCGTCCCTTTCTGAGCTGGGAGGTGAACCCCTGAAAACAAACCTCTAAACTGTGGCCAATTGTGAGAGGGTTCAGCACAGGGCCTTATGTGTTTAAGGGATAGTCATTTGTCAGACTTTCCTAGTACAATGTGGAAAACTGAGGCCAGGGGTACTGCCCAGAGCACTGTACGGTTGAGTTTGCTTATGATTGCATGCTTTTGAGTATGGGTGTGGTGTTTTCACAAATTAATACTTAGGTCCCTTTTTGGTTTACCAAAAGTTCTTTTGTTAAACTCAGTGCTTGTGAGTGGGGAAATATTGCCTCTTAGAAGTATCCAGGGCTGGGGAGTTTTCCCATATTACCGGCTGGGGACCACAGCTGGTTCTGTGTTGACTTGTTAAAAGAAACAGGTAGCAGGCTAACCAGTAGAGGGATAGCTCAGTGGTTTGAGCATTGGCCTGCTAAACCCAGGTTCATGAGTTCAATCCTTGCAGAGGCCATTTGGGGTGAAAATTTGTCAGGGATGGTACTTGGTCCTGCTGTGAAGGCAGGGGACTAGACTTGATGACCTTTCAAGGTCCCTTCCAGTTCTAGGAAATAGGCAATCTACATTAATTTTTTTAAAACTAATAAAAGAAAGTTCTTCACACAGCGTGTAGTCAGCCTGTGGAACTCCTTGCCAGAGGAGGCTGTGAAGGCTAGGACTATAATAGAGTTTAAAGAGAAGCTAGATAATTTCATGGAGGTTAGGTCCATAAAAGGCTATTAGCCAGGGGATAAAATGGTGTCCTTGGCCTCTGTTTGTCAGAGGCTGGAGAGGGATGGCAGGAGACAAATCGCTTGATCATTGTCTTCGGTCCACCCTCTCTGGGGCACCTGGTGCTGGCCACTGTCGGCAGACAGGATACTGGGCTAGATGGACCTTTGGTCTGACCCAGTACGGCCGTTCTTATGTTCTTATGAAACCCCCAAATCTAGAACCCAGCCCTGTTGCTGCCAACTTCTCTTAGCAAAAAAGTTACACTTATAACTTAACAATTTTTGTAATGAATTTTATGGTTATGAGAAGAAGGCTTCTACCTTTAAGAACAACCAGCAACACTAGGAGCATTGATGCAGGTTCAGTGAGCACAAATGCTTCTGACTAAGGTTTTGTCTTCTCCTCCTCCTTCCCCCCAGTCTTTATCTACACTCCTAGTTTTGTTGGCAAAACTTTTGCCCGTCAGGGATGTGAAAAAACTCATGACTGACATCAGTTTCACCAATAAAAGTGCTGGTGTAGACAGTGCTACATCGGTAGGAGAGTGTCTCTCACCAACATTGCTACTGCCTCTCTTTGGGGGTGGCTTACTTATACTGGTGGGAGAGCTCTCTTCAGCAGGCATAGAGCTTGCCTCTGTAAAGTCTGTAGTGTAGACATAGCCTAAGCCTTTTTTCTCCAGTAGTCTCTCTGCCTTTCTCCTTTTCTCATCCTGTAAGCACCAGACTAGATTGCCTCTGATGCTTCAGCTTAGTTTATTCAGGGTTTTCACCACACTTTGACACTTCATAAATCTGACCAATGTAAATATTATTCACTAAACCATGCTGCTTCCCATGTACGAGAGGTAAGCTCCCATTGTGAGAAGTCCTGAGTCCAGAATGTTTGGCTTAGGCTGAAGATTCCATCCTTGCCCATTCTGACTGCATAGCAGATGATGGCACCAACCTTATGTACTCAGTTTGCCAACAACATTTCCTCTAATTTTTTCCATCCATGTACAGAATAAATATTGTTATGTGCACCGAGGAATATGTGGATGTGCACCACTGGTAGAAACACATGCTGATGGCAGTAGGTGTCTATGGGTGCTGTACTAAACATCAGAGTGGCATTTGAATCTCTCTCTCTCAGACGTGCTCTGGGAGTGTGTGTGTGTGTTCATCTGATTCTAGGATGGGAAGAACCCAGCCCAGGGCAAGGTAGGCCCTGCAGAATAGCTCCATTGGGAAGGAACTGGCAGACGGGAGAAGTAGAGCTCCATATGAGAACACAAGTGAACAAGCAACTCATTGATAAAATTATCCTCCCTACAGAAGAACAACTCTAATAAATGATTATGCCCCAAAGTAACAGGGAAATCTGGTAAAAAAAATGGTGGAGAATGCAGGTATCATGTGACCTGAATCATATGGTACTTGTTCAGTAGTTGCTGCAGAATGGAGAAACAGAGGCACAGACCTGAGCAACTGTCTCCTTTCCTTTTTTTTAGCAGAAGCTCCTTTAGAGAGGTTCTTCTATCTTTCTCATAGAATACTTCGTAACGTTCTGTACGTTTCAAGTTAAGAACTGTGCTTAGAACAACCATAGAACTGTTCAATAAGGGCTAAGAATTGTGCCTTAAAAGTAAAGATTTTAGAGCAATCTTGTGACTTCATGGGTTAAAATCACCAGAGAAATAAGGAAAGTAAAGATGTCTGAGAAACCCCTGTTGGCTGCTAGCTTGAGAGAAGAGAAAAACAACAGGTTAGAGAGATGGGAAATGCCCCTGGAAAAGGGGGTATTCTAAGAGTGAGAATCCCCTGATTGAAGCAAGTCTGAGCTTTGAACAATATTGTCAGCCATTAAGCCACAAGGTAGTGCAAAGGATGTGACTGCTGCATGGGTGTTCTTTTATGCATATCTGGACATGATTAAATTGGTAAGGGGAATTCAGGCACTGGAGCTGGAGAAAAAGCTGTTATAACATTGTTTGAACAAATGTGAGAGAGATAGGTGTGAATTTATAGCAGAAAAGCTTAAAATGGTGACTGTACTTAGAAATATGCAAGAGGAGAGGGACAAGGCCAAAAGGGATGCAGAACAGTATAGGAAAGAGTTGACACACACACAAATTGTGTTAGAAGAAGAAAGAGCAGCAACTCACTTTCTGTCAGGTGTAAATGAGGTAGCCAAGGCAGCAGCAGGCCCTCAGAAGTGTGAAGCAGAGATTAGTAAATTGCATGCCCAATTTAGCACTCGTAAGGCGATGATAGTGACTGTACAGTTAAGAGAGAATTGTAACTTGGAACCCCCCTGGAAAAATAGAGATACCCCCGATGCTGACCCCAAAACCCTATTCAACCCAAGTTGGCCACACTTGCACAATATACCTGTTTCCACAAGGGGAGGTTAAACACATAGGGTATGTCTAGACTACAGGCTTTTGTCGACAGAAGCTTTGTCAACAGACACTGTCGACAAAGCTTCTGTCGACAAAGAGCGTCTAGACTATATCCAGTTCTGTCGACAAAGCAAGCCGCTTTGTTGACATGACAGTGTAGACGCAAAGGACAGTGTAGATGCAATAACACCTTCTGTCGACAGAACTCTGTCGACAAAAGGCGTTATTCCTCGTAGAATGAGGTTTACAGCCGTCGACAAAACTGCTGAGTTATGTCGACAGAACTCAGTGGCAGTGTAGACACAGGTATAGTTTTGTCGACAAAAGTCCACTTTTGTCGACAAAACCCTGTAGTCTAGACACACCCATAGTTACAGGAACTGATCTTCCCATAACAGAGCTGGTCAATGGACGTATTAAGGTGGCCTCCTAGTCAAGCCAAGGTTATTGCTGAAAGACTGGGACCACCGAACAGTGACACGGCTATGGTATGGTTGGCTCACATTTGGGAAATATAACCCTCTGGACCTAGCCCAATTGGCTAAATTATGCACTATCCTTGTGATGCAGATGCTCTGGACATAGACATGGGTTCTTGGGAGCAAACTGCCCCTGGACTCTGGGAATGGATGATAAGTGTTCTCAAAATATTACTACCTGCTTCTTCTCTCAGGAGAGGCCCCCAAAGCTTACCTAATTTGAAAAAAAAAATGATTACCCCAGACAGAAGAGAATGGGATTATCACTTTCCAGTATCAGAGATCTGTGTTAGTACAGAACACTTATGCAGAACCTACATTTTCAGACAAAAATGACCATGGGGGCTGTGAATATAGAACATCAAACCTGGAGTGAACTTGAGTTTCTTGAGAGAAACTGTCATCTTAAAAAGACAATAAAAAAAAAAGACTACCTCAGAGGTAGTACAAGCTACTGCATTTACAAATAATGGTTCTTGCTCTGCCAGTCACCCTCCCAATTGTAATCTCCCTATTTCCCATAACCCTGGGCAGCGCTGACCCAAGGACACTCTTAGGAATATGATTTGAATGGAGCTGGCAAAGTTAGGGGAGGAATGAGAAAATATAATTGGCAGGCCCTTAGCATTTTGATTAATGATTTTTCTCTAGTCATGTGGAGAACAGAGTTAATGCAGGGAACCTCACCTCGCCCCACTGCTCTAGTAAGAAGTGAGTTCCCCGCACCCACTCCCTGTCAAAAACAGATCCCTGCATCCTTTTCTGAGTGGAGGCTCTTGGGGAGTGGGCCAGTTAGTAGAGGTGTCCAGTTTCCCAGTGTCCTCCCCCCCGATCTCAAGACTTCACTGCAGAGTACGGGGGAGACTCATTATACGGGCTAAACAGTAGGGAACCCAGGGATATTATCTCAATTGCTAGTGGACACCAGAGCACCAACAAATGTTCTAAGTCCTCAGTGGATCTCCAGAGGGAGACCTACCAATAAACATAAACAGGTTATCAAGGAAATAACAAAGGGTCACCAGAAAAATCACTCAGAGGAAGCACAGTGAAACAGAGCTGATACCTCAGCCAAAGTTGCTGCTACTAATAACCATACTAGAGACACAGACCAGGTGGAGCAAATAGAGGTAAGTAACCACCTAGTGAAAATCTTTAGGCAAGGAATACATACCTCAGACTTAAGAATCCTTCAAAATGGGGATACAGATATTCAGTACTTAGCTAAGACAGGGGAAAAATCCCATAGGAATATACAGGGTTGAGCAGGCTGGAGATATCTGGTGGATGTATGCAGATGGTCAAAGGCACTGGATAGTTCCTAGCCAGGTACTGGGGTCCTCATTCAGTTTGTGTATGAGCAAGGATATGATTTTACTATGAAACTAAGACCCCCCAACATACTGCATCCCATTCTTCCGTCAACCATTGAGGTCTCGAAAGGGACATACATCATCAAATGCCACCAGTGACAGCCTCCAGGGTGGTGAAAGGTGCAAGATAGACCTGGTTCCCTCCACTGATTTACGACCAATTATGCACTTATGTGTCATCATTGTTGCCAGCACCCAGATGCTTCCATTATCCAGAGAGAAACTGCAGCTGTCCAGCACCCACCAGCAAGAATATCACATGGTTCCACACGAACTAGGAACCACTGAACTGGGTTTTAGCTGGACACGACCTGATTCAGTACAGTCCCCTGGAATGGGTAGTTCCATTAAAGGGTATGCATTGTGACAAACTCATGCCAACAATTTGGTTCAAATTCTATGGGCACATTTCTATTTCAGAAGAGCTTCATGAGCCCACCTTGTACACAATAGAATTGGGCCACCAACAAAAAACAGTTTTAAATTTCCACCCTCTGATAACAAATCTGGCTTTCCTCCATCATTTAAAACCCCCAATTTCAGGACCTTGTGTGTTAAAATTAGATCAACAAGAACATTGGGTTCTTCAATCTCAGATTTCTCTAAAGGAGGTTCAAACCCACTTAAAATAAATATCTCTCACATTGAACCTCTATGCACCTCCTTGACTATAAGAAGAATTCGGGTGAATGAGGATTCAGGTGACTGAGTAAGAATGTGGCAAGGAGGTGATCATGTAAACATAGTAAAAAGGGGGTTAAAAGCTTCGGGTGAATGAGTAAGAATGTGGCAAGGAGGTGATCATGTAAACATAGTAAAAAGGGGGTTAAAAGATTCGGGTGAATGAGTAAGAATGTGGCAAGGAGGTGATCATGTAAACAGAGTAAAAAGGGGGTTAAAAGACTGGATTGCACCTGGAAGAACAGGAATCTCTTTAGCTGATGCTGCAAACAGAGAAGTTCTGGCTAATAAACTATTATATGCCACCAAAAGTATAGGAAAGATAGGACTCCCCTTAATGGGATCTTTGAAACAGTTAAGTGAGGAACAACAGTTAATAAATAAGGTATATCCTGGGTGGGAAAGACTCAGAAAAAGATGAAGAGTCAATCATGTTTGGTATACAGGCCCTCCAGAATAATGCCTCTTCGACTGTAGCATGTAAGCAAGCTCAGGCTCTCACCCAGAATGTAATCATGGGAATAATTCAGCAAGGCATACCAGGACAAATTCCCATGGAGGCAATCAACTTGATTTGGCCCCATGTAATGGAGGAAGACCTAGTTCTCAAACCCTGGTGGAAACTAGTTAACGTTTCATAAAATCACCACCAGCAAAGCTTGCAGTTATTCCTGAAAACTGTGGCAGGTAAAGAAATAATCCTCCCATTAGTCACACTGGGATTACATATTAATGATTATAGAATCATAGAGTCATAACTCAGTAATGTATTTCAGAGATCCCAACACTTGAATCTGGCAGAAAGATAATGTGTGGAACACGGTAAATGTAAAAGGATGTAGAAGAAAAGAAGATTTGGCCTATACCTGTGAAGACCAAGCATTAGAGGAACATGACAAATGCTTCTTCCCAAAACCTGGTATTAAGTCTCACTGTTCTTTTGATGTTATCCAGGAAAATGGGTCTGTTACAGTCTATGTTGGTGTATGTAACATAGATGTAATATCGCATTGATTAATGGACGTTGGATTCAACACGTGGTGCCTTATGTTAATTGCTGCTTCTGTAATGTAGCCACTATTGTTAGTTGTGATCTTGAGTTTACCGTGCCTACAAGGACTGTACTGTATTTAAAAGCCTACCCTGAGCTCTCCGAGGAGATTTCCCCCATTTCAATGGTAATGGGTCTCACTGCTTATTAAGAGATTATTAACTCAGCCCTGTTACCCACACAAATTTCTCTATCCCTTCCACACTGTAGGGACACACACACCTTTACCCAGTTCCTAGGGCTCAAGGTGCAACCCTGTGAATTTACACACCCACCCTTACCCAATTCCTAGGGCTCAGGGTGTAACAATCTGCGGGTTGGCAGGATCTTTAGCCGTTTGAAAGAGCCTCACACAGTAATATCCTTATCCTCTATTTATTGACAATTCCCAAACAAGCAGAATGCACATGCTAAGCACACAGCGTCATGCTCACCAATCCTGATAAAGGCAGGCAGACTTCCTCTGTTGGCCAGGCAATATCAGTCTCTCTGGTCTTAGGCTGTGTCTCAGAGGTGAGTTCTTCTTTTCCAGGTCTTCCCCCTCCTCCTGGTCCTCTTCTAGCCTTTTCTTCCTTCTGTTACTCCTGATGATCTTCCTCTTCTTGAACCCCAGTTTATATAATGAAACCTGAGTCTTGCTTAGCTATACCTTAACCAATTATTTTAGTATAATTTTACTAACCAATCATAACAAAATTACCTAACCAATCATACCCCACCACCTTAATTGATTTACACCTAGCAAAATTAATTATACAGCAGACAGAAACAGTTACAAACCAGACAGAGATCACACAGTCAAACAATAGGAAAGTGTAGTGACAATGCTCATAGGATGAGGATTCCACAACATCCTCTATTGATAAGCAGTTTCTTGCCAGACAGAATGGTGTTACGCACAAATTTCTTTACTCATCTTGAGATCTGTTTCTTTATCTGGTGACAATGGGGGGAGCTATCAGGGCAAAGCCCCCTCCTCACAGCCTGGTGTGACACTTTGTAATGCAATTTAGGTGGAACTGTGAGTATGTGACTCCAGGCCTTACAGTAATGGCTGCTACTCTTCAGTCTGGCTACAGAAGGCGGCTTTGGTTCAGGCCTAGCACAGGCCTTCCAACATGGCTACAGAAAAGCCATATTGTTACAGTGCCCCCCCCCCCCCCCCAAACTGAGCTTCGGAAGCTCCAAACTATGGGGGAGAATGGCAAACTTGAGATTCAGCACCACAGCCCGGAGATCTCCAGTCTAACAGTTACAGTTAAAAACACACGCCATCGCTCCTGGTGGGAGACTTTGCTTGGGTGGCTCCCCAGTGCAACAGGTCTTTTGAATATTATGCTTCACCCCATTGTGGTGATCACTGGTTGCCAAACTATACTAGTAATTGGTCTCATTCTACTGGTTTGCTGAATTTAGTGCCTGATGAAGTGACTGCAAAGGATTGAAGACCAGACCAGGTACCACAGAGTAAGGATGCAATGGGTATACTTACTCAGCATAAGCACTGCATCAACAGGGGAACTTGTTAATTACCAGCTCTATGTTCTTGGGGAAGCAGGGCATAGTATCCAGCGTGTCTGACTCATTAAAGACCTTCCCTCCCCAGCCTCTGCTTGAACCAAAACTGATCAGAAGAAAGACTCACAAAAAGCAATGAAAAGCAGGGGAAAACATGCCTAAATAACACCAGAAACTCCCCTAGCCTCATTTACATCAAAGAAGGGACAGGGAGGCATCTCCATTAGCATACAGAATGGAGAACAGAAGTCCAAGGCAGGAACCACACTGACCTCTGAGATGCAGGAAGCAGGGAAGCATTGCTTGATGGGAAATCTCTGTGCCAGATGCTAATGAACCTGTGCCTGCACACACGTGGCTTAGTAATTATCAGATCAATTTTAATAATAAACCCTCTATTGCTTTCCAAAATATTGAAGCTGCCAAATTGCATTAAGAGCTCCCTCAAGGTGCACCACCCATAACCAGGAATGAGAAGTTCTTATTGTCTAGCCTAAATAAAACAATTATGGTATACACCTTAAATCATCAGTTTATCCATAAACAAATCCAGTGTTCCTCTTGAATCATTTGTTCTTTTTCTATAAAAACCTGTTCCCACGCTCAGGTAAACTGCTCTGATACCTGGATCTAAATTCTGCATCAGTTCCATAGGGACTTTTTCTTCTACTGACTGATCATGCTGGGGGGCAATGGGTCCAGCCATTGAATATGGGATGGGAAACAAGGGCAGGGAAGTGAATGGTATGAAGCATGAGAATGTACAGGTGTTTTCTGGGCACAATTCAGAGACAAACCTGCTGGAATTCATGCAGCCAGCTCCGGTGGTGTTTTCAGGGGTGGCTAGAGAGGATCACAGGGCAGGGGCCCAATGACAAGCTCTGGAGGGCAAAGAAGTGTGTACCCTGGAGTGGTTCACAACCTCTGCTGACACCTGTCCCCTCAGCAGCACTTTTACAAGCGTGTCACAGGACCACCTTTTTGCACTGGGCAAGATGGTCATCCATCACATCAGGAAAAGAAAGTTAGACAGGAGGGAACAGGGGTATTTGTGACTGTAGGCCCTGTTTCCATTCCCTTGTGAAGTCATGCCTCCAAGCAGAATTCCTCTGGGCTGTGTCCACTGACTCCTTAGATGCTTTAGAGGAATAATGGGCATTGTCAGGGGCTCTACTCGGTGTCTTCTTCCAGTTGCCCGATTCTCATCCCTGTGACCTTCACTCCCATCCCTGTTTTTTTTCACTTGTTGTCTCCCACAATTACTTGTGGTCCAAGTTCACTGGCCCCTATACATGAGTAAGAGGGCAGGCTGTTAACTATGGGTTGAGTTAGGCCCACTGTTTTCCTGGAACCCCAGCAGGTATACACCTTCCAGCAGAGTGCCCGCCATCATGCTGGGTGCTTTAAAAGGGGGCTTCTCTGACTCAGTATTTGGTGTCAGGTCTCAGGCTGGACAAAGGCACCAAATCATGTCTCCACAAGCAACCTTAAGCCTGGTATTTCCATCTTCTGTTGGCTTGACTTTGCAACTTTAAAGTTCTATTAACATGCAGTGTGTGTATGTACGTTTAATTTGACCAATAGCATTGATAGTTTTCATTCTTTAGGTTGCATATGAACGTCATTATTTATGCTGCGTGGGTGGCCGCTTACCTCACATGGTATAGTTTCTGCTTTTTCACTGGATGACTGAAACAGTTAAAATAGTAAATGGCGGATCATTTCTTACCGAACAGCATTAACTTTTTTAGACTGCAGAAGAAGTTCATTCTGAATTCACTTCAGCTTATGGGAAGAGTCAGGTCGTGCTTTATCCAAAATGATTTGCTGAGCCCTAGTTGCAAGTCCACCTTGGGCTCTCCAGGACATTAACCCACTTCACTCTTGCAGACTGAGATGTCTCCAGAACCCCTGTGATACAATTATACCCTAATTATTAATTTAGCTAGAGATAAAAATTGAAATGGGCTACGTAAGTTGTAGTGTGTAGCATGTGGTTAGAAGGGGAGACCAGGTTTCCTGCCTACCATATGGCCATCTGTGGTCGGACTATAAAAGCAAAGGGGGGAAATGGTTGCAGCAGTGGCACCTAGAAGAAATCCTTTCTTCTCTCAGCTTGCTGGAAGTAGAGATGTTAAATGCTGGTTAATTAAATAGTCGATTAACCTCATGAATTCTTCTCAGTTACTTGACTATTCTATAGTCCCCAGGGATGGGCTGGCAGCCAGTGCGCTCCAGCCCCACTCGCGAGGAGCCCCCTGCCACTCTGTGCTGCTGCCTCTGTATCAGAGGCAGCAGTGTGGGGTGCCAGGTGAAGGGAGCCAGTTTAAAAACCAGCTCCCCTCATGGACTGGCTGCCTCTTGCCCCATGCTACTGCCTCTGATTCAGAGGCAGCAGTGCATGGTGGTAGCAGCCCCTGTCCATGGGGTATCTGAGCTCCCAGACCCAGCATGAGCCGGAACTGAGCTGGGCTGCTTGCCCACCCTAATACACTTTAAATGCAGAGCTGCAGCAGGGGTAGGTCCTGGACCCAGTGCAAGCCAGGACTGAGCTGGGCTGCTGGCCAGCCTGTTAAAAAATGTACAGGTGTGTGTGGAGGGGGGGGAAGGGGGAAATGTGTGTAGTCTATAGCATTAACCGATAAGCTTTTGCTTATTGGTTAGTCGACTACACTATTACATCCCTAGCTGGAAGTGCCTTTGCAATTTTAATACATATTCAGAGTTGCTTTCCTCTTGTGTTTGAGTCCTTTTTGTGTTAATTAATCAAGGCAACCCTGCAGGAGCGGCCTGAGGCTGGCTGCGGCAGCTGGTACCCCAGGCGGAACGCACGATCGGCGCCCCCGCCTGCAGGGCCGTCAATGGACTGACGTCATCGGCGGGTGCCCCGGGCGCCCTCGTGACGTCATCATCGGGCGCCCCGGGCGGTGGCGCCCTAGGCGGCGGCCGAGTCCGTCTATAGCTATGGACCGCCCCTGCAACCCTGAAGAAAGGGACTGGAACTGAACTGTAGATTAAGACTCTATTTTACCTTCTCTGTCAGGTGTATCTGCCCTCCTGGTTTACACTGCAGCCTGTTCTAGGGAGGATATGTTATTTCTTATATTTCTTCAATATGTATCTTTACTACTAAGTGGTTTTATAGTATATAGAACATAGATAAAACCTCCATGAAAAAGACAGTAAATAACCACAGAGCTTAATACACATTATACTAGAAAATGGTTACAGCTCTGCTGGGATGTACATATACAGCCCACACCAGAGCCACTCTAAATCTAAAGATTCTTACTAAGGACATGCCATTGCCCTGGCTGGCATAATGGAAGACAAATAAAAATGGCAGACCCATGCCTTTAAGAAGGACACAATGTAAACAGACCCATAGGAAGAGATGATAATAGAGAATGAGAGGATGTGGAAGGATGAAATATACAGAGATGACACTGTGAGGAATGCTGCTAGTACTTACATATGTAGCTTGCTAGTCCTTTTTACGTTATTATACATAAACACATATATTACAAATGGGGACAGTATCTTGGATAAAGCCAGACAGAGGAAAACTGATAAAGATCTAGGCCAGAGGCCACAGTTCCTTGTTTGCATGCTAATAGTGAACCAATGAGTCCACTGTTCTGGTGAGGAGGAGGCAGAGAGAAATCACAGATGGCCTGTTGTCTGTTACTACAGTACTTTGGGTATGACAGCTGAGCAATGGATCTAATTATATTACTGAAAGGGGAGAACCATCTTTATTTCTGTGATCTACAGTACTCACTGTAGAGCTACAGAGTAGTACAGGGTGTGATCAAGCGTTCACTGCTCTGTAGAATAGAAATATATCAAATGTGTATCTGTTCAGCAGCCACTCTAGTATATGACATTCCCTTTACCTGACAGTACATCAGCTGAAAAAAGAGACAGCTAAGTGTAAAAGGCACCAGTCAGGTAACAGCATCTGTAGTAGATGCTTCACACAAGCTATGCATGAAGCAATGAACCATATCAAGGGCTTAAATTAATTTTCCCATGACCATACAGGCGCTATTCATAAAACAAAGCATAAAAGAACAATTCCAGCTGGCTGCACATTCTTGTTCTCATTCTATTGCTTATACATTATAACAAGGTCATATGGTACAGCCATGTAAAGCGAAGGGAGAGTAGAAAAAAATCTGATGACCATATGAATAATTAATCATGCTATTATCCATAAATGTGTGAATTTAAAAGGATATGGCAGGCAATAGCTGTGATCCCAACAGCCTGTGCAAATCAATGACCCAATGTGTGTCAGGCACTGTACACGGTGGGGCAACTCTGAGAAATATACTACATTCCTTACCTACTAAGTTGGAAATATACAGCTTGTATGTCACAGAAGAATGAGGTTTGCTGTATTATGTCCCACACACTCAGTAACTGGGCACCTTCACAGAACAATTCTATGCAAATAGTTTCCTCTTTGCAGCTTTTGATATCAGCTGTTGAGTGTCAGCCAGTCCCCCTGCATGTTATAGGTATTCCACAATTGTTTAGCAATTAGCAATGTTAATTATTTTGATTTATAGAGGTTAAAAGGGGCCCAGACATAAATTAGAAGAATTAAACAACTAAATATTGGTGAATAATCAAGTGACCACACTTGACACACACACCCCTTGTGATTCCTCCCTACCCACTCTCCCACAGTTTCTCCATCCTCTCCCCACCCCACATAACTGGGGGCAGGGGGAGAGCTCTGTTCTCCCACTGCACCAGACACAGATTTCCTGACCTCAGGTCTCTCTGGAACTGCAGTGGCAAAAGGAGCAGAACCTGGGGCTGCCTGGTGGCCCCAAGCTAATAGCTCCTCTAGTGTGGCTGTACCACTCCCAACCCTTCCCCACAACTGCATCTCCTAGGCTCCATCCTGCCCTGCCAGATGACAGGGCTGGGGCGGGGTTGGGGCAGTACCAATACAGCCAATGGTCTCTTCTGACATTGAAATCTATGAATCTATGAACTAGCAGCTAAGCCACCAGTACTCAACCCCCATAAAAACGTATTCCCTCTCCCAGAGATTTCATTCCCAACCAGATCCCTTTGCCTGCAAAGGGCCAAAGTAATATAGCGAGATATTGCATCAGAACAGATATGACCAATATCAGCTCTGATCTGTGTTGCCATTAGGAGGTAACTTCACAGTTGTCTCCTAGACAGGTTTAGGCTGTCTAGGAGATAAACTGGGCTTGAGTGTTTGGTTTTGCACCAAATGCTTATAGGTTAATCTGTAACTGTCAAGAGTTCTAACTTTGGACTTTCGGTCTGCATGGATGAAAGATTAGAGCACCTGTAAGATAATTGAATATTTGTACTCATAAACCAACAGTTAGTCTGACTGTGGTGTAGTCAAACCTGTTTACATTCTGCCACAATAAATCTAATTCTGACATGCTATGCAATGGGCTTGTAATGGAGTAACACATGCAGAAATATGTGTTTTCAGATTTCCACTATGAATAAAAAGCCTGGGACTGAATTAGCAATGAGAAGCATTTAATTTATGCTTCACCTGAGGTTATTTTTTTTAATTGCCTGGGTACATCAGTATGTGCATCTCTCCCATCCTAATTCACAACAGAAGTTTTGTGGTGATTCCTATGAAAATATTATATTTTGTGAATATTTAAAGGTGAAGTATAGAATCCTAAGTGAGACCCTTTCCAGACCCATAAGAACTATGGACTTAAATAGCAGTTCTGAACACTCTCGGCTCAAAGCGCTGAGTCCTGAATCAAGATTTAATGGGACTTTGAACACTTTTGTTTTTCCAGTGGAATTCCCTTGGGGATGAACTGTGCTGAGTGATGCAAAGGGTGGCATGGAACCATTTCACTCCAGAGGCATGCGGA
The DNA here is from genome assembly GCA_019425775.1 of Rafetus swinhoei. Taxonomy (NCBI): domain Eukaryota; kingdom Metazoa; phylum Chordata; order Testudines; family Trionychidae; genus Rafetus; species Rafetus swinhoei. The sequence continues at coordinate 42,783,549 of CM033437.1, read as the reverse complement.
GCAGCAGGTATTGTTTCGTAGGGATGTGGTTGTGGCTACAGAGGTGAACGATCACCCTCCATAGGAAGATGGGGTTCTGAACTAGTTGCCACCAGGCTCAGACTGGTGTTGTGGCAGAGTTATGCAACGTTTACATAAAAGTAACTCGGCGAAGTCACAGAGAGCTTGTACTTAGTAACTAAGAACACCACACATGAAGGAGCAATGCTGGCAGTCATAGCATTGCTCCTTAATAATCACAGACTTATTGAGGTTACTTACAGTTTCCCTCTGTGAGCATTTTATCATTTCACATTCCAGGTTTCCATATTCCAAATCACTGGCACATGAATAAAAATGCACTAACAAATACCAGCACAATGGATGTGTAGTAAGGGACTGATTCTTCTCTCACACCAGTCTTACATGAAGGGTACATCTACAGAGCCGCTGGGGCGGTGAGGAAGGGGGTAATTCTCAGGCCAGCTAGTCATACATGCTATAGCTCTGAGCTAGCACACTAACATTAGCAGTTCGATGTGCTGGAACATGAAGAGACTTGGGCTAGCTGCCTGAGTACAGGTTGTACCTCCCTTAACCAGGACTCTCTGGTCCAGCAACATCCCTGGTCCAGCAGGACCAGGGGTGTTCCTGGACCACGGGGCGCAAATATAGGGAGGTCAGGCTGTGGGGCAGGAGTGCTGTGGGGAGAGGGCTGGCAACTCAGCTGGGATCCCCATGTGGTGGTCGCAGAGGGGCGAGTGGTGTACCAGAGAGTTCTGCCTCCTGTGGCCAAGAGGGAGCAGGGTATGGCAGTGGCTGCGGAGCACAGAGTCTGGCAGTGGCTGCGGAGCTCTATCCCTGGCATTAGCTGTGGAGCTCTGGCCCCTGTAGCAGCTAGGGAGCTTCATCCTGTGGAGCCATGGCCGGGAAGGCAGCAGCGGTGCTAGGCTGGAGCCCTAGCAAGGGGCAGCAGTTCAGTTGGGAGTAGGGATGTTAAGGACTAGTCAACTTATCGACTATCTGATAAGCAAATGCTTATTGGATAGTCAACAGGATAGTCAACTAGTCACTCCCCACCCCCCCCTTTGCTGCCTCTATCAGATAGAGGCAGCGGGGGGGGGGAGGGGAAGTGGGGTACTTCAAAATGGCAGTGCCGCATGGAACCTGGGGACAGCTGCTCCATGTGTCGCTGCTGCTTTGAATGCCGCGGGAATACACAACGCCCGGGTCAGCTGGGGAGTCCGCAGCTGATCCTGGGCTCCACGCGCACGCGGTGCTGCTCCTTTGAAACTCCTTGGCAGGGTTTCAAAGTGGCAGTGCTGCACGGAGCCCAGGGTCAGTTGAGGACTCCCCAGCTGACCCCAGGCTCCAAGCGATGCTACCACTTTGAAATGCTGCGATGAGCCCAACGCCAGGCTCCCTGCGGCATTTCAAAATGGCATTGCCACACGCTGACCCTGGACTCCATTCAGCGCTGCAACTTTGAAATGCCACAGCAGCATTTCAAAGGGGCAGCACCACCCTATCGACTAATCAAATAGTCGATGCAAAAATGCCTTGACTATTCAATTAGTCAATTACACAATACTTAACATCCTTAGTTGGGAGGGACTTCCCCTGGTCTGGCAAATCCCCTCATCCAGGATTGGTCAGGTCCTGAGGGTGCCAGACGAGGGAGGTCCAACATGTACAACCCCACTAGAGATCATAAGTTCCTACTCGGGCAGCTAGCCTGAGCCATCCCCTATGCTGCTGAGGCCACAGTGACTGTTTTAGGGATAGTTTGGATAATGAGTGCACATCTACCCAAGCTGGGAATTATGCTTCCCAATTTCTGTGTAGACATAGTCTAATGAAACTTGGTGAGATTCCAGCTGTAGGTAGAACCAAACTGACACCAGTGAAAAAAGATTTAAGCGCTTAGATTTCAGATATACTTAGAAAATATGACAGCTCTGCTAATGGTTTTAATTGTCCTGCTTGTTATTGGAGATGAGTGATTTATCTTAAAATTTAGGCTGGGGGGGAAGAGAACAGTAAATTTGTGTAAAAATGCAGTTGTGGGGCTATTGAAACTATTAATAAATTCAGGTTGAATTCAGAAATCATTTTGATCAAACCATAAAGGAGGGGAAAATAGTATTTGGACATTTCATTTAGTAAAATCTGATTTCATTGGTTCCTTTTTGGGTTTCTCTCATTTCTGTAAGAAAAAAACATTTTTTTCCAGTTTGGACACTGAATCAAAGAAAAAATCAATTAATTACTCGATTTTGGTTGCCACCCATAGCTTCCACTGAAGTCAGTTCAAATTGGGTGGGGTTGGATGCCTTGTACATTCTGGTTTGATGGGTAATAATAAGTTTTGGTAGAAGGCAGAGAAGGGACAAAATTATCTATCTATCTATCTATCTATCTATCTATCTATCTATCTATCTATCTATCTATCTATCTATTTTTGCAAATAGCTGCAACTCCAATGTTTTGCTGTGTTTTTAGAAAGGTTCTTTTTTTATTATTTGTAATAATACAGTGCATTAGAGACCCCAATCATAATCAGGGCCAAACACTTAAAGAAGACAGCCCTCTTTCTCCAAGCAGTTGGCAGTCTAAGAAGTTAGAATTGCTGTTACTGTTTAACAGGGCTTTCAATAACAATAATTAAAAAACCCAACGAGTATGGCATGCCCCTTTTAAAATTGTTGTTATCTCTGAGATTGAAGAATGGCTAGGATAAGAAATACAAATTAATTAATAACTGCATACGCATTAAGGGTGAGTGCCTCACCGGATGAGTAGCAGGATTAATTTCTAATGGAGATTCACTGATTTACACTATAAGTACATTGACTCAGCATGGTTAATGGTCCATCTAGCCCAGTATTCTGACATAGCCAATGAGTGCCAGGTGCTTCAGAGGGAATGAACAGGGCAGTTTTGAGTGATCTCCTGTTGTCCAGTCCCAGGTGGAGGCAGGTGGAGGCTTAGGGACATCAGCAGAATGAGTTTGTGTCCCTGACCACCTTGGCTGAGGATTTTGGCTGTAGATCATTTGGTCCTCCCACGAGGGCAGGGGACTAGACCTGATCTCTCAAGGTCCCTTCCAGTTCTACGATTCTATGGTCTTGAAAGCTGTTTTGTGCATTGAGGCTGGAATTATTAAAGAAATCTACAGTGTTAGTGTCTAAACACCCATTAATTTTTAATAGGATTTACATGCCTAACTGGCTTAGACCCCTTTGCAAATCTCAACTCAAGTCTCCAATCTCTTCTCTATTACCACTGCATTATCATGTCCATTTCTTCCAGAATGTTTAGGGTTAGTGGGTGTTTTTCTTAAATCAGTTCTTCTCCTACATTTACAGTAGCTTGGGGCTTTTTTCTTGCTTGAATTCTTTTTGTTCTTCATCTTTTATTTATTTATTATTCCTGAGAAGAGTATCTCAGAATACAGAATGACACATTGAGAACAGGAAAACCGATGAGTCACTGTAGCCACACCTCCCCATCCTGTATCAGAATGGGAAAATATCCTCCTGAGAGTTCCTGTGTATGTTTCAGACAGCTTTTCCCTCACACCCCAAGGAAATGGAGTCTTTACATTACACGTTTGCATGTGCACCAAGATTAAACCTTTTGAAAATCAAAATGCTGGGGAAAATCCAAATGTAAAGTCAAACTTTTTTGCCTGTAAAATAAATGACCCTGGGGGGAAAAATCAATTATGGCAGCTTCAGTTTCACAGCACATATAATGGGAAAACTGCTGAGCTATTTAGAAACAAAACTGAGTACCTGTCAGAATTACACTGATGTAAAGATCTGGCCACTATGAATAGCCAGTTATGGCCTTTTCTCTTTGAAAAAAATAGTTTTCATCAGCAATTTTTCCTTTGTCTACCTATGATAATCAGCTAATAGAGGCTCCATGGAATTATACTGCCAGGGTACATCTAGACTACAGGCTTTTGTCGACAGAGGCTTTGTCGACAGATACCTCTCATCAGCTGAGCCGACCCTCTAATGTCCTGTTCTGTGTTTCTATTTGTCCCTTTCTGCAGGTGGTGACGGCCATCAATTCAGAGCTGCTTCACAGGACTGTCCACCTCGGAAACCTAGATGCCATCGTGGCCGGATTTGCGGCGCTAGGATTTTCTAACTGCGGTGGACCACTCAATGGGACACACATCCCCATCTGCACCCCACTCCACCGAGCAGCCCAGTATATTAATAGAAAGGGCTACTTTTCAATGGTGCTGCAGGCCCTGGTCAACTACAGGGGACAATTCACAGACTTGGCAGTGGGGGATGTGCAGATGCCTATATGCATCGTGGCCGACGTGGCGTACCCTCTTATGCCCTGGCTCATGAAGCCATTCATGGGACACCTGGATGCTAGCAGGGAACTCTTCAACTCCCACCTGAATCTGGCTCGCTTCCAGGTGGAGTGCACCTTTGACCGTCTGAAGGGCAGATTTAGATGCCTGCTCACTCAGCTGGACATGGGGGAATGCAACATCCCCGATGTGGTTGCTGCATGCTGTGTGCTGCACAACCTCGTTGAAAGGAAAGGGGAGGCCTTCCTCCATGCGTGGGGAACACGGGCTGACGTGGACGGGAGGCACTTTGAGCAGCCCCGGACAGCTGCCATCCGGCAAGCTCACCAGTTAGTATTGCAAATCTGAGAAGCCCTGCGGGAGCAGTTCTCACAAGGAGGCCAATGATTGTCCCCAGGGCCTTCCAATTGTAGGATTGCCCCATGCCCCCAGTGCCTTCCTCCCCAAAACCCCTCCCGTCCCCACATTCACATTGCACACAATCACACTGAGAACAGAGACAGGTGTTGTTGTTGAAAAAAAATGTGTACAGTTTACTTCGCTGTGGATTTGCTACAAAACTATAAAACTCTTGTATTCAGAAAAATAAATTGTTTTTGTTAACAAAATAAATTGCTTCCCTCAATGACTTTCACAGGGGAGAGAGGGGATGTCAACCTGTAAGGGGGGAGGGAGGCCCACAGCTGAGGGTGCCGCCTAGGATGAGGAGCCCCTGCCACCTTGGCTGTGGAGGCCAGGTCAGAGACGGGTGCTCCTGCGGGCTGGGATAGTAGGGGGCTGGGCAGGAGGTGGGGCTGTAGCTGAGCCTGGGATGGCAGGGGCTATGGGGGGGGCAGGCTGAGCAGGAGGAGCAGGACCAGGCAGAGGACCAGGGAAGGCCATGACCTCCCGGATCGCAGCGCAAATGTCAGTGCACTGCTGGGAAAATTCCTCCAGCAAGCGCCTGTGCTACTCTGCCTCTGCCTCCATCCTGCGGTTCACTGAGTCCTGCATCCTTTGCAGGACCGAGATGTGCTGGCGCACGAGCTCCAAATATGTGCGCCAGTGCCGATGGGTTCCCTGAAGCCGTCTGGGTGGTGGGGCAGGTGTGGCGCCCCCTTCCTGGTCAGCTGGTCCGGCTGTGGAGGACAAGAGGGAAAAGTCGTCAGTCATGCATGCTCACTCTTTCCCTGAGAGGGCATGCCCTCCTTCTCAGCAGTCAGTGCCTGTCCTAGGGTCAGGGGACGCTCATGTGGGTCTCAGTAAGGCATGGTGTGGCCTGGCCAGCAGCCACGGCCTCCCTGGAGCCCAGAAGGTGTGCAGGCCACCATCCTGCCCTCCTCCCCCACCCCGTGGCCAAGCAGCACAGACAAGTGTCAGGCCACGGTTGGGGTTCCCGCAGAGTGCTGAGAGGCCTGAAGCTGTGAGGCAATCGCAGCATCCCTGCACCTGGCATCACTGTCTGCAGGAGCAGGTGGTGCCTCGCAGCCATGCGGGTGCAGGGGTAGGACGGCCCTCCCTGAGGGCGGCCATGGGTGTGCTCCCCCCAGGCTGTGATCAGCATGACACGTCACAGCACTGCACCGCACCATCCACTTTCCTCCCACCTGCCGTGCCCTGTGAGTGTTGGACCCTCACAGCACTCACCTGATGTTCCCTCCGTGGGGTCCAAAGTTGTCTGGGAGGCCTCCTGAGTTTGGGCGTCTTGTTCCTGGGTGCTCCTGGTGCTGTCTTCCTCCTCCTCTTCCTCCTCTTGGAGCTCCTGGTCGTCTGCCTGGAGTTGCAGCCGCTGCTGAACAGGGGTCTCCAACCCAGAGTCCACAAGCTGCTTGAGAGGCAGGGGTTCCCCTGCCCCCAGGATCCGGTCTAGATCCTCATGGTAGGCACAATAGTGTGCTGTTTCCCCAGAGCGGGAGCTGCACTCATGGGCCCTGACGTATCCCTGCCTCAGCTCCTTCATCTTTGCCCTGACCTGCTCCAGTGTGCAGGGGTGGTGACCTTTTTTAACCAGGCCTTCTGCCATTCGGGCATAAATGTCCGCATTCCTCCTCCTGCTGGACTGCATAGCCTGGAGGGACTTCTCCTCAGCCCAGAGCCCCAAAAGGGCTTTGATCTCGGGCCCAGATCAGGAGGGTGCCCGACATTTGGTGCCCCTGGCTTCCTGCAGGGCTGTGTCCCTGGAGGGGCCAGGGAGATCTTGGGGGGCTTGTCCCTGGGACATGTCTCCCGAGTGTCCCTACCGGGAAGAACTGCGCAGTCAGGATCCTGGCTGGAGGTGGCTTGCTGCCAGAATGCTGATCCTGTGTGCCTGTGCCTTTTAAAAATGGCTACAGGCAGGGATGATAGAGTTGAAAGCTGTGGCAGGAGTGTCCACCAGGGCTTCTTCCTGGAGGCCTTTATTGTTGACATAAATTCTTCCCCACGTCCACACTTACCTTTTGTCGACAGAACTCTGTCGACAAAGGCGTTATTCCTCATAGAATGAGGTTTACCGCCATTGACAAAACTGCCGTGTTCTGTCGACTTACTGTCGACAGAATTCGGCGGTAGTGTAGACACAGGTATAGTTTTGTCCACAAAAGTCCACTTTTGTCAACAAAACCCTGTAGTCTAGACACCCCCCCACAGTTAGCAATAGGATAGAATGTTTAGGAGCTTCAGCTGAGTAGAATGATCATGCAATCCTAGATAGATAGATAGATAGATAGATAGATAGATCTTCCTGTATTCAGTCTGAAGTATTTTGGAGGTGCTTTTGCTGCAGGAAAAGCTATTTTCTCCAGAAACACTCTACTAAGCACCTACTACCCAACACTTGCCATCGTTTCAGGGGCTAAGCCTTTGCTTAGCACCCTGGGAAAACAGAGTTACTGTTGCATTTTGCTGAAATTTCTTTTGTAAAAAGTGAGATGAAAGGCAGAAATTACTCAGATTCTTGGTCCTTAGAAGAGTTTTAAATGAAAACTTTATTGAGATGTATGCACTGATCATGGAGAAGTAGCCTACCATAGTCATTAGTGATTCAGTGCTGCCAAGAAAAAACAGCCATGGGTTTCCACCTTGCGTATCAGAGATCAGCAAAATATAGAAGCATCACAATGTGGAATGCATAGAGTCTGGGGGTTTGGTAGGGAGGGTGACTTTAACAAAGGGGATCGGTGATGTGGTGTCTACTCCACCCAAGTCCTGAGTAGGTTAAAAAGGGCTAATTGACCTTATAGAAAGTACTAGCCAATTAGCCCATCATAAGACGGGATTTTCAGGTCTTCTTTCCTGAGCTCTCTCGCTCTGTCTCTCTCTCTCTCTCTCTCTCTCTCCTCCTACTGCCTCCTCCCCTCTCTCTCAGCTCTCCTCCACCTCCTGCCTCTCTCTCCGTCTCTTTCTTTCTCTTCTCCCCCTCCTCCTGTCTCTCTCTCCCCTCCGTCTCTCCCCGGCCCCCTTCCCCTTCCCCTTCCCTCCCGCCATGGCACTTGGCTGAGTGCTGCCTGCTCAGCCGGGCTGCCACGAGGGAGGGGGCGCGGGGCGGTGATGTACATGGCCAGGGGGCGGGGCTGTCTACTTCACCACCACCCCTCCCCTCTCCTGTGGCGGCCCGGCTGAGGGGTGCACCACTCATCGCCACGATGGGAGGAGGAAAGGGGGGCCGTGATGTACACGGCCCCGCCCCCTGGCCATGTACATCACTGCCCCGCCCCTCTTCCTGTCCCACCGGGGCTCAGCTGAGCGGCGCAGCGCCAGCGCCACTCAGCTGGGCCGTGGCCAGGGAGCAAGCGGCGGCAAGCGGCCGTTTGGGGTCCGGCTGTGGCCAGTGGCTGCACACCCCCCCTCACCAGGTCTGCTTCCCACCCCCTCCCATCCAGCCCCACGGCCCCGATCCCCAGCTCTGCTTCCCGCCCCCTTCCGGCCAGCTCCGCCCCCTTTCCCCTCCCTCCGTGGCCCACTGCACTGCTCAGCTGGGCCCAGCTGAGTGGCGCACCCACTGGGCCCAGCTGAACGGGCGGCCGCTTGCCGCCCCGGGCCCAGCTGAGTGACGCTCCTGCTGGGGGAGCAAGCAGCGGCAAGCGGCCGTTTGGGGTCCGCACTGCACCCCCCCACCCTCGCCAGGTCTGCTTCCTGCCCCCTCTGCCCATCCAGCCCCACAGCCCCCAATCCCTCCCCAACTCTGCTTCCCACCCCCTTCTGGCCAGCCCGCCCCCTTCCCCTCCTGTGTGGTGCCCTTCCCCTCCCTCCATGGCGCACTGCACCACTCAGCTGAGCGGCGCTCCCGCCGGGCCTGGCAGGAGCAAGCAGCGGCAAGTGGCCCTTTGGGGTCCGCGCCCCATGCGTGGGGAGCGGACTAAAGGGCTACTTGCTGCCGTTGCCTCGCTGGGCCCAGCTGAGCACCACTCAGTTGGGCCGGCGGAGCGCCACAGCGCACTACGAAGGGAGGGGGGGTGGGCGCCACGCAGGAGGGGAAGGGGCGGGGCTGGCTGGAAGGGGGTGGAAGCAGAGCTGGGAGGGGATTGGGGGTGGGGCTGAGAGGAGGATGCGGGGGCCCGGAGGAAGGGGAGGGAAGCAGCGCTGGCGGGGGTCTGGGGGGCCGTGGGGCTGGCCGAACCACCACGGAGGGAGGGGAAGGGCGGCGGGGCTCTGAGGTACACGGCCAGGGGGCGTGGCCGTGTACGTCAGCGTTACAGACTCACAGACAATGGGCTACTATATATATGATGATTATTAAGTTTGCAGATGATACCAAGCTGGGAGGTGTTGCAAATGTTTTGGAGGATAGGGTCAAAATTCAAAATGACCTGGACAAACTAGAGAAATGGTCTGAGGTAAACAGGATGAAGTTTAATAAGGACAAATGCAAAGTACTCCACTTAGGAAGGAACAATCAGTTTCACACATACAGAATGGGAAGTGATTGTCTAGGAAAGAGTACTTCTGAAAGGGATTTACAGGTCATAGTGGACAACACGTTAAACATGACTCAACAGTGTGACACTGTTGCAAAAAAAAAAAAAAAAGCAAACATGATTCTAGGATGCATTAACAGAAGTGTTGTGAGCAAGACACGAGAAGTCATTTTTCTGCACTGATTAGGCCTCAGTTGGAGTATTGTGTCCAGTTCTGGGCACCTAGGGTTGCCAGGTGTCCGGTATTGAACCGGACCGTCCAGTATTTGCACGCTCTGGCCAGTAAAAAAAAATCAGAAAATACTGGACAGGTGCAATGTCCGGTATTTTCTGATTTTTCCGGCTGCGCACCGGACAGAAGCCTGGCGTGGGCGGGGGGAGCGGCTGGGAGCGGCGGGGCCACAATTGCCGCTGGGAGCCCTCAGTCGGTTGAGTGTGAGGAGGAGGGGAAGCCTCCTCCTCGCTCGTGCGTCGCCGGGAGCCTGCGCGGGACAGGCACCAAGTGCCCAGGTCAGTCCCGCCCCGCCGGCCAATTTGCTCACCCCACTTCCCGGCCGGCCGGTTCTCCCCACTTCCTCCTGATCTTCCCGGACAGCCCCTGCACCCCAGCTCTGCTTCCCACCGGCCCGCTCTCTTCCTGATCTCCCCAGCCAGCGCCGCTGCACCTCTCCCGCCCCCGCCAGCTCTGCTTCCCGCCCCCTTCCTCCCGGCCCCTTCCTCCTGGCCAGCGCCGCTGCACCTCCCCGGCCAGCTGTGCTTCCCGCTCCCCCTTCCTCCCGGCCAGCCCCGACCCCTTCCCCAGCTCTGCTTCCCGCTGGCCCGTTCCTCTTCTTGATCTCCCCAGCCAGCACTGCTGCACCCCGCCAGCTCTGCTTCCTGCCCCCACCTTCCTTCTGGCCACCTCGCGGCCCCGATCCCCAGCTGTGCTTCCCGCCCCACTTACTCCCGGCCAGCCCCGCCTCCCGGCCAGTCCCCTCCCCGATATCCTGGGGCCAGCCCCGTTCCGCCCGACCCCCACCCATGACCAGCCCTGTTTCCCGTTGGCCCCCATCTCCTCCGGCCAGCCCGTTGTCCCCGTTAGCTGTTTCCAGGCCCACCCCCCTTCCCGGCCAGCACCACTCCCTTCCTGGCCGGTCCTTCCCCCGCCATGAAGCGTGTCAGGGTTTTTGGTTTTTTTTAAATGACTATCTGGTAACCCCTACCAGTGATCCAGGGTCTTGGAGTCTTTTATTTATTTATTTATTTATTTATTTATTTATTTGCTCAACAACTTTGGTTCCCCCCCCCCTTTTTTTTTCCTTCAACAAAATTTTTTCCTGGTGTTTTTTTGGGGGGGAGGGGGAAAAGGGGTGTTCGGTATTTTTGTTTCAGCCATCTGGCAACCCTATGGGCACCACATTTCAAGAAAGATGTGGAGAAGGTCCAGAGAAGAGCAACAAAAATGAAAGGTCTAGAAAACATGACCTATGTGGGAAGACTGAAAGAATTGGGCTTGTTTAGTTTGGAAAGAAGACTGAGAGGGGACATGATAGCGCTTTTCAAGTATCTAAAAGGGTGTTACAAGGAGGAGGGAGAAAAATTGTTCTCCTTGGCCTCTGAGGATAGAACAAGAGAAATGGAGTTGATGAGGGACAAGGAGTAGTGCTAAAGGGGTAAGTGTAAGCTCTGGGATCCTTTCCTGGACTATAGAATCTGGCAAAAAATGAGAGGAGAAGAGCAAGGTTGGTAGATCCCAGAGGTCAGCTAATAGATAGAGACCTGAAGGGGAAGGAGCCTAGGGAAATATCCCCACTATTTGAGGCTGAATAGACTGGGGTTGCTAGGTATAGGTCCCTGGGATGGAAACTGGAGTAGTGGGCAGGCCACAATTCCCCTCCCAGCCACTGGGTAAATGTCTCTGGACCTGGTCTTGGACTAAAAGACTGCCTGGTGTGGTATATGGACAGCTTGTCCGGTGGGACTCTGACACCTTGGGAGGTGGAGGACTAAAGAGTGACCTGGCAAGAGGACCAAGTAATGAAAAGGGAGCAAGTGATGGAAAGGGGACCAGAGTAAGAACTTTCCCCAGATCTAGCTGGAAGGAGGTTTCCCTCCAGTGAGTGCACGGTGTTAGAGGCTCAGGCAAGGCATAACAGTTGTATGACTTGTGCCTTTTTTAGGCTGTTTCCTTTTATTATCTCAACCCAAAGATACAAATACTCAGTTCATAGATGTTACAAGATGCTTTACTGACTGTGACGGACCGGGCCGGGTCTGGGCACAGCTGAGGGTGTCCGCTCAGGGCGAATTGCTCAAATTCGGGGCTCCTTACAGCCCCCAGACTGGAGACCTTCCCAAACAGGCCACAAACCAGTCCCACAGAGCGCTTCAGCTGCCTGCTTGAAGCCTCACCAGAAAAACCCCGCCGACACCCCAGCAATATCCGTGCCCCAGATGGCCCCGGGCCTCATACACAGGTGAGGGGTCTTAGAACCCGATCTCACCTACCCCGAACAAGTTCTGTCCGGTTCCAAGAAACCAGCCACAGATCCCCGGTCAATTTACCCTCTGGACCTTACCCACAAATCACGCTGAGCCAATCCTTTAGAATCTACCATCTAAAGGTTTATTACTATGAGAAAGAAAAGCACGAGAGTGAGGTTGTTAAAGGATAATACATTACATGCATCGAATCTCCCAGTTCTCGATGCAGGCTCTAGCAGAGATGTTATAGCTGCTGGCTTAGAAGTCCTTGTTGCACATCCTAGGTTAAGATGGGTCCACAGTTCTTTCCGGTTCTTGGATCCCTGCACTGCTGCCTCTGGGATGAAGTGCTGAGCTCAGTACCAAGATGGAGTCGACCACATGGCATATTTATACTTCCTTCCTGGTCTCTTCTTGGCTGCAGCAGGTCACCTGGCCAGCAGCCTATCCCTGTGTTCCCTGCTGGCAGCCCTTAGGTGTCAGCCCTCATTCTTGAGGTGTGTCCTTGGCCTATTGAGTGCTATTGTCCCACATAGCCTCGCTAATTAGCATGTCCATAGGCCGAGCTTTGCCCAATACTCAAGCACATTCAGAGAGACTTCCAGTCTCCATACAGATTACAGATTCCTAACTCCACACACAGACATTATACAGATATATGAAGAGCAGATACTGAATCAGAAGAAAGTAAGCTTTTGTTTGACCCCTCACATGGCCCCCTTTGTACCACTTTTGGGGCGAACACCCCCCCATGAGTGCAGCAGTGACCCGGCTGCTCCCCTCACAATCCCAGTGACACTGACCCAGGGCTGGATTGTGCCCCATGCTCTGCTGTTAAGAGATGAGATGCAAGGACCAGATCCAGTTGAGTTGGGCAGCAAAGATACTGTCCTAGGCTAGTGCTATAGGATATGCCAGCAAGCTCAAAGGTGAATGAGAGGCCTGGGGGAAGACTGCAGAAACTGCATTATTGCAAGGGGTAGCAGAGGGCAGTTGCTGGGACATGCATGCTCTTAGGGGCAGCTAGCCAGACATCATCCTGATACTTCTTCACACTGCAGAGCAAACCACTTGTCCCCAGAGATAGGCCATGGCTTAAAACCATGATGGCTGCCTTTATTTAATTAATATTCACAATTGCCTTATGGAAGGAGGTACGTAAGTAAGTATTATCCCCAGCTGGGCCATGATCCTACTTCCACTGAAGTCTGGGGCCATTTCAAGATGGACAGAGAGGTTAAATGACCCATCTAAAAATCACAGAAGGAGCCAGGATTTGAACACAGAAACTTCTAATTCTTAGTTCCAGTCTCAAACTGTTTGACCACATATCTCCTCTGAGTATTTCTAAAGCAATGAAATATAATTATCACTCAGCCTGAGAGCCAGTGCAGCTTAGCACTAACGAGGACACCACTGGTCTAGTGCTGGTCAGGCAAAGATAGTGGAATGATGATTGTGCTTCTACATCTGCTCATCCAAAGCTCAGTGGGTTTGACCGCTTGGCTTCTCGGGAGCTGTGCCTCACCCTGACTCCCTATCCTCTTTCCTGGTGAGGATAAAAGATCAGTGATGTGAGGGGAAGGAAAGCCAGAGGAATTTGACAGCATCTCTGCAGATGCACTGCTTTTGATGCTGTTTAACAGTGGGATAGCTTTTTCACCATGACCAGACACTGAATTTATTTGAGTGCAGCAAGAAGATCCCTATATTTATAGCTTAGCAGGCTGAAGAGACTCTGGATTAAATCTTTTTCCTCAAAGCCATTTTCCATGTGTTTGATGGTAACTGCTAAAAATGTGAAGCATTACTACACAGTGCTACCTGAGATACCTGGAAGTACAACTACAGGTGTCTTATTACAGGTATCTCAGAAACCACTATGTCATGACCATCAAGCAGAGGCCAGAGTGGTTCATATGTTCATGCAGTGAACCAAATTCTGTTCTATTACACTGGTGTTCACGTGCAGTTACGTTACTCTGAGTAAGCACAATAATTTTTTCCTCATTCTGTCTCTTCAAGTGTGTGTCTACACTCTGCTGGGGTAATAAATGTAATTAATAAAGCAATCAGTCTGGGACAGTGCTGAGAGCTAATAGCTGTCTCAGCACTTGGGTCACTTGAGCTCTTATTAGTTCCCTCCCAGAGATGAAGACTTGATTGAGGAATGGATTGATCAACTATTTAGTCAGACTGAAAATGTTCAGGAGCTATTTGTCCAGTGGTCCGAGAGGGGCAGTTAGAAAGCACAGGAAGCAAGTGCAGAAGGGAGAAGACTAGCAGAGCAGAGGGAAAAGGTACGTGAGGAGGCTGAGATTTCCCTCAAGAAAGGGCTAGTGTCTGAACGGTGTTGGAGATGGAGATGCTACATGGGGTGCTGGTGGTGCTGGTAATATTAATAAATCCCACACAGGTGTGGACAAAAAAGATGTACAAGACTGTTTGTCAGAGATCACAGGACAGGAGTGGAGTGTGCCCTCTTAAACATGCCTGCATGTTTCACTGCAGAAATAAGTAGGTGAAGGAACAAATTCTTTTCTCAGTCACAACTAAGAATACCACATTCAGAACAAGCTGCTAAGAAAAAGGAAGGGAGGACACCCCAAAATTCATGGTTATTCCTCCAAAAGATGTATGAAACCAGCAACAGAAGTAAACTTCTTTTCACCACACTAGCTAACAAGACGTTAGAAATGTAGCCTCCTTAAGAATTCCATTCCTGGATTCAACACCCAGACTCTAGACTTAATGAGTGGCTATTTAAAACCAATTTAATCAACCAAAGGGTTCTTCTGATCCCAAAGGACCAGTCACATACCCAAGTTAATATGTAACTCAGCTCTTATGCAATAATCTTGCTGTTGCCAATCCTTTAGCAATCTTCTAATGTCTAAACTCTTAGGGTGTGTCGAGACTACAGGGTTTTGTCGACAAAAGTGGACTTTTGTCGACAAAACTATACCTGCGTCTACACTACCGCCGGTTCTGTCGACAGTAAGTCGACAGAACGCGGCAGTTATGTCGACGGCGGTAAACATCATTCTACGAGGAATAACGCCTTTTTTCAACAGCTATTGCATCCACACTGTGCTTTTTCTTTCAAAAGAGAGCATCTAGACTCTCTGTTGAAAAAGCGGCTTGCTTTGTCAACAGAACTGGCTGTAGTCTAGATGCTCTTTTTCGACAGAGGCTTTGTCGACAGTATCTGTCGCCAAAGCCTCTGTCGAAAAAAGCCTATAGTCTAGACGTACCCTTAATTATCAAAAGAAGAAGGCAGCAAGAGTTAAAATTGGTAAAAGGAATCAAATACCTACTATAATTGCAAAGTTCTTGGATCAGGTTTTAAGCAGTGATGAAATAAACTGCTGGCTTGTTAAGTCTCTGCTGCTTCCGTATGATTGGAAGGCCTCAGTCCTTGGTTAGAATGCTCCCATTAGTATAAGTCCAGAGGTCAAAGCAGGAAAGAGTCAAAATGGAGATGTTTCCAGGGCTCTTTATAGCTTGTGCCATGTGGAGGGAAAGCCATTATTTGAAACAAAGCCCTCATCCGCCAATGGCATCTGCTGGGAAAGGACACAAGGGGGGCAGTAGTCATATGCAGGGGCGGCCCGTGACTATAGGCGGACTCAGCCACCACCTAGGGCGCCGCTGCCTGGGGCGCCAGATGATGACGTCACGGGGCGCCCGGGGCACCCTCTGATGACATCAGTCCATTGACTGGGGGCGCCGATCGTGCGTTCTGCCTGGGGTGCCAGCTGCCGCAGCCGGCCTCAAGCCGCTCCTGGTCACACGAATGCCTCCTGCATGATTCCTCTTCATGCCATCCCTAGCATGGGGGAAGGCCCACGCTGATGTGCATGGAGGGGACCCCTGCTGCCAGTTGCTGGCCTCTGTTAGTCCCCTGGACCACCCTTGGCTGCCCCCAAAGAGGCAGGACCCAAGATTGCCATTGGGGGTATGTGACCCTTCATGACTCCCCACCCATACAGTGTAACGGATCGGGCCATGTCTGGGCACCTCTGAGGACATCAGCTCAGGGAGAATTGCTCAAAGTCAGGACAACTTACAGCCCTCGAGTGGAGACCTTTCCCAAATAGGCCACAAACCAGTCACACTGAGTGCTTCAGCTGCTAACCTGGCCAGCAGGAAGAGTCATGAGCAAAACCCCTCAGACATTCCAGCTTTCCCTGTGCCACAATCAGCCCCAGATCTTACACACGGGTGAAAGGTTAGGAAACCCGATCTCACCAACTCCGAACAGAGCCTCTCGGTCCCAAAGAACCAGCCACGGTTCCTGGTCAATTTACACTTTAGGTCTTACCCACAAGAGCATGCTGGGCCATTCCTTTAGAATCTAAAATCCGAAGGTTTATAAAAGAAAGAAAAGGTTGAGAGTAAGATAGTTAAGGAGAATACATTACATACATCAATCACCAAGTTCTTGATGCAGGTTCTCAGCAGAGATGTTACAAACTGCTAGCTTAGAAGTCTCTGGTGCACATCCTGTATTAGGACGGGTCAGCAATGCTTCCTGGCTCTCTGTCTCTAGCAAAGATGTATCAGGAATCAGTAGCAAGATTGAAGACAAGATGGAGACCACCCTCATGGCAGTTTTATATTCCTGGTGCCTCCCAAACTTGGAGCTGGTCACATGATCAAGTGACCTATCTGTGTTTCCCATGCAAGCAGCCATGAGACACTGGCTAGACTGCAGGCTTCCAGACGCATTCCTCAGGTGTGTATTGGCCACTCTGAGAACCCTTGTCCATGAAGCAGTGCTAGTTAGCACAGCTATTCACTGAACAATCCTTCCTCACAATAAGTAGTCCAGGCCCATTGCTCCCTCCCAGACAGAGAACATTTACAGAGCCCATATTCATAACTTCACATACAAACATCATACAAGTACAAGAGTAGCATGCATTGAATCAGTAGAGCATAAGCTTTCATTTGACACCTCACACAGCCCATTTTGTACAGAATTTGGGGCAAACGCCACCCGTGGGTGCAACAGTGATATGTCTGCTCACTTTTAAATCCAATAATGTGACACACGGTGTCTCAGCTCACCCCAGTTTGTGGAAAAATACAGGTAATAAGATGGAGTTTATGGTCATGTGATCTGGTGACATGATTTAGTCATATATCCTTGCATGCTTTGCTGAGTCATGGCAGGGACCATTACCCCTATTCTAGGTAGAATGTCCATAGGAAAGTCCTCTAGGTAGGGATAAGCCTCTTCTATGGTCCATTGTGAGTTAAGTGTTCTTTGGACTGTTTAACTAGAATAGTCCCGTCACCATGAACTGTCTTTTTACTTGAACCTTGTGGGTGTTACTACAGGAGCAGCACTTTTGAAATACAGGTACTTAGTCAATGTTTATAACTTCAGATACAGAAATGATGCATGCTTAGGAATAGAATAATCATATCAAGCAAATCTAACTTTTTCATAAGCACTTTGCATGACACACTTTCTACAAGATTTGTGATTATATAACAGCGATTATATATAGCAACAATGATCTACATGGTCATATTTTAATCATAATTTCACACCCACATTTGCTACCTCCAGTTCTGCTCAACTGTAGTGGTATAGTAATAGTAACAGAACTATAATGGCTGCCAATGCCATGTTTAGACTTGTACTCCACCACTGTTATCACCAGTGGGTAACTGGTGGAGGCAAAAGTAGGAAACCTTATGGAAGGTTTGTGTGCCTCCAGGAATGCCAGAGCTGAGTGAATATTGAAACACAGCGTTTATGAAAACTCCATGAAATTATCAATAGCTGTTCAGGTCAGCAACATTCATGCCCTTTGTTATTTGCTATCCAAAAACATTTCAGAAAATGAGTTTAAGTTGATTCAAGTACAGTGGGAAGAGCTTGAAACATAAACCTTGTATCAGAGGCCTGGTATGAGGCAGGACCTGCTCATAGAATCTGACAAAAACAGGGCAGATAGTGCAGAAATACACATTCCTAACGTGTAAAAAGCATAGAGGTCTCACGCAAACACATCCCGATATCAAGTGGTACCAAAACATCCCAATAACAAGGTTGGCACAAAAAATATTCCCCAAGGACAACAGGAACACACTGAGGGTATGTCTATACTGCCACCCTAGTTCGAACTAGGGTGGCTAATATAGTCATTCGAACTTGCAAATGAAGCCCGGGATTAAAATATCCCGGGCTTTATTTGCATGTTCCTGGGCGCCGCCATTTTTAAATGCCCGGTAGTTCCAACTCCCTGCCCGTGGCTACACGCGGCACGGGCTAGGTAGTTCGAATTAAAGCTCCTAATTCGAACTACCGTTATTCCTCCTGCAATGAGACATACCCTGAACCTCCTAAACGATAGGATCAGGATGACAGTAAGTAACTTGTTTATATCAGGGGTATAAAGCTATATCCCAGAGGGAGAATCTTGGGTCAGTGGAAAGTTAATTGTCACAGGCACACATGTCTTAGTATCCTCGTAGAGTCTGCCAGGTACTATTGCTGTGCTTTATCAACAATAAAAGTGGCTGGATGCCTTTGTTCCTTAATGGATCTTATGGTCATTGTGTGGTTTACTTGAGGCCTGCTGTGCCAACTATCTGCACAGAGCTGGGGTAGCATACAGGAAAAACATTCATATTCAGCCAAACATCTGACCACATCTGGAAGTAAATGTCCTTTTGCAGAAGCCCTTTATTTGCATGCAGACAAAAAGTATTCATATACAAAAAAAAAAGTCTTGGGGGCGGCACCACGCTCCCGGGGCCCGGGGTGCACGAATGGCTCAGGCCGGCCCTGCCTGCAATTGATGTATTAGAAGATTCCTGCCAAAAATGTGGATCAAAGGTAGATAGAAGAGGGAAATCAAACATAATATAGTGCAGGGGTGGACAAGATATGGCCTGCAGGCTGGATCCGGCCTGCCAAGCCGTTTCATCGGGCCCATGACCCACCCTGCCACTAGGGTTGCCAGATGGTCTCCCAAAAAATACTGGACATGTGGTATTTTTTGGTCGAGAAAAAAAAAAAAAACCTACGCAGGATAATAAGCCCCCCCCTGTTCTGGGGCGCCCAGAGTGACGATCGCAACCCCGCCTCCCAGGTGGGACTCCCAGGCTGGGAGGTGGGGCCACCATCGGTGCTGGGAGCCTGTGATTGGGCAGAAGTCTGGCGGGGGGAGCCGCCCCCCGCCAGGCTTCTGTGCAATCACAGGCTCCTAGCGCCGATCGTGACCCCACCTTCCAGCCACTCTCCCCACCCACGCCAGGCTTCCATCCGGTGCGCAGCCAGAAGAATCAGATAATACAGGACATTGCACATGTCTGGTATTCTCTGATTTTTTTTACCGGACAAAGAGCACAAATACCGGACTGTCCGGTAGAATACCAGACACCTGGCAACCCTATGCAGTGCCAAGAGCGGTGTTGACCTGGAGGTCAGTGGAAGTACTGAAGCAGATGATGGGAGAGCAGAAGTTGGGGAGAGCCACCTTGATCATATCTAAAAGTGCCAAAAGAAACGGTGCCAAGGAATTCCATGGTGCTGAGGATAACCCTTTCACCAAGCTCTGTTTCCACAGACTGTAAAAGGGGAACATCAGGATGTGGGGCTGGCAGACCCAAAGGTTCAGCTAAGGAGCGGGGGAGTTTGGTATAGAGGCAGGCCACATCTCACATTCAAGCAGGTGCTGCTTGAGGAGAAGGTCCCTTGTTACGTGAGCCCATTTCAGGGCTGGCCGCGGGATATCAGGGCGGGGGGGTGGGCGGCTGGCAGGGGTGGAGCTGGCCGGGGGAGCTCAGGAAGAGGGGAGAACTGGCCGCCAGAAGCAGGGCTGGCGGAGGGTGCAGGGGGGCTGGCCGGGGAAGATCCGGAGCAGGAACCAGCCAGCAGGAGGCAGAGCTGGCGGAGGGGACAGGGGAGCGAATCAGCCGGCGGGGAGGAGGACTGACCCGGGCTGTGCAGATCTCAGGGTGCTCCCGTCCCACACGAGTCAGTCCGGTCAAGCGCTTGACCAGCGCGCAGGAGCATGGACCGGGCTGCCCCTCCTCCTCCTCACATGCAACCAGGGCTCCCAGCACCGATAGCGCCCCACCTCCCAGTCACTTCTCCCACCCCCGCCAGGCTTCCGTCTGGCACCCAGCCAGAAAACCAGGAAATACTGGACATTGCACATGTCCAGTATTTTCTGGATTTTTTTACCAGACAGAGGGCCCAAAAGCCAAACTGTCCGGTAGAAAACCGGACACCTGGCAACCCTACAAATTGACCTGCCTGTTTGCAGAGCTCGAAATGTTTCCCAGCCAGACAACCTGTCTGCCCGGCCATGTGCTTCAAGAGCAATTCAGCCAAAGAGAGGGGGTGTGCTTATTCTTGGCTGCCTGTTATTCCAACAAACAGCTCCTATTGGCTGGATCTGCCAGAAACCAGCCAATGAGAATGTGCTAGGGGTGTGATGGCTCCTGAAATGTCCCCCCTCCCCTCCAGTTTCAAAATCAATGGAGCCCTGCAGCCGCATGGTGGGCGGGCCTGCGGGGTGAGCTAGGGACCTGCCTGGGGCTCCCCGCTGCCTCTGCAGGCCGGATCTGGTGGCTTGGTGGGCTGGATTCAGCCCTCAGGACATATTTTCCCCAGGTCTGCTCTAGCAAGACTGGCTTCCCTTGGGGGCCCCTCTGGGGTCAAAGACAAGGCCCTTGAGCACAGCCTGGCAATGCCTGTAGGGTGGGCCACCGCCTGGTTCCCCTTTTGTTCCATGCAAAGCACTAGGAGAGGCTAAATGAGCTGGCATCTGCATTGGAAGGGCACAGCGGCCCTGTCTGTGGGTGCTTGGTGGCTGCCATTGTTGCACTAGCTGCTGTATTTCAATTCTCCACGCAAGGTGCTTAAGGTTCCAGGCTGGGATTTAGGACACCCGGCTCTTCCACCGCCTCCCTGTGTGATGTTGGATGAGTTCCTCAGGGCCAAGCAGCCCCTCCAACATGTGCAGGGACCAAAACCCGAGTAGGGTCAAATCAGGCTGAGGCTGTGGCAGTGACATGGAGACATCTGGATCCCTTGGGAAGCTGGACCCAGGCCAACAAACCAGGTTTTCCCAGAGCCAAAGGCAAGGCCCTGCCCCATCCCAGAGCAGGCAGGCCCCACCCCCGGAGTGGGGAGCTGTCCCCGGCAGGCAGGGACTGTGAGAACAATTTTGGGGACACACAGGACAAGACGCTCAATGGGCACCCACAGGGCGCTGCTGTGGGGAATGCGGCTCCAGGCATCACTAGGCACATGGGCAGAGGGGTGAGCAGGGCCGGGAGGCGACACAGCATCCAGGAGATTGAGATTGGCGGCCGCGGCTGCCTCCGGGGCCACATGGAAACAGATGTTGGAAAACAGGAGCTGGTGCAGCAAAGAGCCCCATGTTTTGAGGGCTGAAGAAAAACACCTTCTGTTTAGCGTCTGCCAAAGGGCGCTGAGAGGGGACTTCACGGACGTGTCTAAAGGCTTCCTGGAGTGAAAACGTCCCTGATGAAAGGGCTGGTTCATGTTGCAGAAAAAAGCAGAACAAGGCTGGTGACTGGAAGGGGCAAACAGACAAGCCCATGGGAGAAATGAGGCACAAATATTTCCCGGGGAGGCTGATGCACCATTGGTACAAACAGCCAAATCCAGTGAGGGATTCCCCCTTGTTTGGTGTCTTCTGTGCAGACGAGCTGCCTTTCTGGTGTGTGCAGGATCAGAACATAGCAACTGTGAGGAGATACAGGGGGCTGGGATGTGCAGAGGGCAGACCTGGTGCTCTAATGGGCCCCTCTGGCCTTACACTCTGCTACCGACTGAGAAGCTGGGTGGGGCTGAGGGGAGCAGCCCCTGGGGCATCACTGCCCAGCCCGCTGGGCCCCAGACCCAACTGCCATTCAGTGGGGCTCCAAGGGAACCCCTCAAACACCCAGAGGGGCCGGCCAGGGCCAGGACACCAGCCTAGCAGAGGATGGGTGAGGGGTGGAAGTGAAATCACAAAGGGCCCATTGCACGACCACAGCCTATTGGGGGGACAGGGATGACCTCACAAAGAGTCCCTGGCAACAGCCACTCAGGATAGAGGTGCAAGGCCGGGGCAAGCGCAGAGTTTCCCGTGGCTTGGCAGCAGCATGGCCCCTTCCCAGGCTCTCTGCGGGGGCCGGATGGAGAATTGGGACCGAGGGGCAGGGGCAGGAGAAGCCTCGTCGGCGTTTTCTCCTTCCCTGCGACCGGTTGTGTCGGCCCCGGTGAGACGGTCGGAGCCTCAGAAAGGTTTGGAGCCTGCTCAGTCTGGTTCCCCTTTGCCCCCTCCTCTCCCTCTGTCTCGCCTTCTCCTGCGTCTTTCCCCCTTTCCCTGCCCCCTGACCCACCAAGCAGTGGGGGTGGGTGTTGGGGGGGTTGGGGCGGTGGTAGGCCTCGCACAGCACTCGGGCTGGCAGAGTGCTGGGAGCTGGAGGTGACCTGGGCCCTCCGTTTGGACGTGTGCTGAGACCCACCCTCACCCCCCCGAGTTCCCAGAGTCTCGCTGCCAAATGGCCGAGCGGGTGGTTACTGTCAGGGGAGACTGGCGGCCTTTTGTTCTCTTTCAAACTGTTCTCGGGGAGTCGTTATGAACGGTTCCCAGCCATGTGGGAAAGGCCTAACGCCTGGGGCTCCGCAGGGGTCTGTTTTGGGACTCTTCCCTATCTTCATCAGCCATTTTGCTATTGGCATTCAGAGGGCGCTTAGTAAGTTTGCAGATGATCCCAAGCTGGGAGGAGTGGCAAGTGCTTTGGAGGACAGGGTCATACTTCAAATTGATCTGGACAAAGTGGAGAAATGGCTGAGGTAAACAGGATGATGTTGAATGAGGAGAAATGCAAAGTGTTCCACTTAGGAAGGAACAACCCATTTGGCACATGCCAAATGGGAAGCGACTGGCTAGGAAGGAGTCCTGCAGGAAGGAATCTAGGGGTTCATAGTGGATCACAAGGGAAATAGGAATCAACAGTGTGACACTGTAGCAAAAACAAGCAAACAGGATTCTGGGCTGCATTAACAGGAGTGTTGTGAGCAAGACTTGAGAAGTGCTTCTTCCACTCTACTCTGCACTGATTAGTCTTCAGTTGGAGTCTCACTGCTGATTAGGCCTCTGTTGGATTATTGTCTCCAGTTCTGGGCACCACATTTCAGGAGTGTGTTCTATTTCCAGACAAAGTTATGGAAATAGTGAACCGCTATTTGAGTCCCTTTTTTTTTTTGTTGGTTTTTTTTTGAAGAAGCATTTCTGGAGTCAAATGTCAGTAAAAACCCTCTTTCAGAAGCTCCCTTCTTCCTGATGGGAGGAGGAAGATTGGGCTTCCAAAAGAGTGGGTTTGCACTTCCACAAAAAAATCAGAAGAGCAAACACATTCCCTGGATGCAGCAGGGCGGGGGGGAGGGAGAGGGTGGTTCTGGGATACCAGTGTATAGACAAGGCCTGAGACGGGACATGAGAGCAGTTTTCAAGAACCTAAAATTGGGTTCCAGGGAGGAGGAGGCAAATTGTCCGAGGAGAGGACAAGAAGCAATGGGTTTCAACTGCAGCAAGGGAGGTTTAGGCTGGACATTAGGAAAAACTTCCTGTGAGGGGGGTTAAACACGGGAGATATTTCCTAGCAGACACCTGTCAGGGATGGTCTAACGGTGCTGGGTCCTGCTGGAAGAGCAGCGGGCTGGACCCAATGATCTCTGATGACTGGTGCCCATTAGTGGTGGTTGGGCTTTGGCTGGGTGGAGGGCCCTGGGCTCTGACTGTCCGTGTGTCCTAAGGGGGTGGTTGGGGACAGTACATCAGCCTGACTGGGGAGGGGAATAGGCAATGACACCACAAGGGCCTGGGGAGGGAAGGGGCTAGGGAAGGGCTGAGCTCATGAAGATCCCCTGACATCAGCTGCAAGGCAGGGCAGCATCAGAGTCACCCCCCCCCCCCGCCCTTTCTGGCTGTGTGGGGAGCCCCCCAAAGAGGCGGGGCTGGAATTGCTCTGAGACCGACCCCTCTGGGGGTGACCTGGGCCAGCCCTTGGGACATCCCCTGAGACCTCTCGCCGCCTCCTCCCAATCTCGCTGCTGATTGGCCAAGCAGGGGCCACGGACAGGAGGAGGTTTCCCAGATTCGGTGTGACCCCACCCCGCCCTTCCTTTGCAGGCTCTGCATGGGCGGGGTTGGGCCTCCAGCTGGCCCTGCAGGGGCACCCGCAGGCACAGTCCCACACAGGCGCCAGGAGAGCTGGTAGGTGAGCACGGGCAGGGCGGGGGGGGCAGTTTTCCCTTAGCACTGGGGGCGGGGGGGGGGGAAGGGGAGACTGGGGACCTTTGGCAGGGCTGGCAGGGCAGGGCTGTGTTCGGCCTTTCCTCCATCAGGGACAGGGGAAGGAGATGGAAGTTGACGTCAGGTCCTGGCTGGCCTTGGGATAGGGACCCTCAAATCCCACACACCCAGGTGGGGAAGAGGGCTCATTGGCACAGCCTGGGCACTGGTCTATTGACCCTGCCCCACCTCTCTCCCCCACAGCTCGTCAGCTCCTGCATTGCGCCCAGAGTGTCCTAGGGGAGAGCCAAGGCCCCAGGAGCAGCAGAGCCTGGTTGTAACTCCCCGCTCCCTGCGTTGGAGGTGAGTGACCTCTGAGCCAGCCCCGGACCCTGGGGTGGGCAGGCGGCTCCCACAGGCTGCAGGGCCGGCAGCGGCAGGGCTGGGGGCTGGCAGCGACCCCTTGGGAGGGCAGAGTCAGAGCCGGGCCTGAGCAGGGTGGCCAGGTGTCTGGTTTGGAACTGGACAGGCCAGGATTTGAGCTCTCTGTGTGGGAAAGAAATAGAGACAATAGAAATGAGACAATGGCAATGGCTGGGATTTCCCGAGGATGATGGAATGTCGGTTGGGATGGAAGGTCCAGTGTGTCCCATATTTTTTGTTGAAACCATCTGGCAACCTCAGGCCTGAGCTAGACTGGGGCCCAGTTCATCTTCTCCTGGCTCAGGGGAGACCCTGGGACGTTATGGGCCCATGTTGCAGCCAGGCTCCTGCCCCACGCTGGGTCCCTCCTTGTCCCCCTGGAGCATCTGGGGGTGCAAGTCCCCATGGAGGGCCCTGCCCACCGCCCTTTGCCCCAGGAGCTGGGGGTCTCATTAGCTCCTCTCCCCAGTGGCTCCAGCAGAGGGGAGCTGGGGAGGAAGGCGCCTGGCCCAGGGTGGTTGGGAGCTGGCTGCAGGACACTGATGGGGCCCAGTCTCCTCCCTTCCATCCCAGCTCAGCACAGCCCCCCACTAGGGAGCTTGAGGCCCAGCTGGGACTGTCCCTCAGGGGCCCAGCCGAGGACACCAGCCGGCCAG
This sequence comes from Rafetus swinhoei, assembly GCA_019425775.1. NCBI lineage: Eukaryota > Metazoa > Chordata > Testudines > Trionychidae > Rafetus > Rafetus swinhoei. Next base: position 42,758,534 of record CM033437.1, on the reverse strand, counting down.
GGAGGGGCCTGACCCCTCTGCCCACTGCTGCTGTGCCAGAGGTAAGGGACCCCGCTGCACAACAGGCCCCCGAGCACTGACACTGACAGATGCCAGGTCAGGGGCCCTGCTGAAATGTCGCCCCCCGAGCCTGCCCTCCCACCCCAGGGAATGGAAGCCCTGTCGCTACACACCAGAGCCTCTGAGACCGGCCCCACAGGAGGGTGAGTCTGTCTCTCTCCCCTCCCCCGCGCTCCATGTAGGACCAGCCCCTCCCCAGGCACCAAGGCACCAGCTCTTTGTGGGGCCAGGGAGGCAGTCCGCTGGGAACCCGGCCCCAGCCAGGGCCCTTGGGCAGCCGGACGCTGCAGGGGAACAGCTGGCACGGGGGGGAGAGATGGGGGCCGGAGGCGTCAGCAGCTCCTGCGCTGATAAGCCGGGAGGGGTCTGGCCCTGAGGGGCACTAGAGAGGTGCTGCGCCCATCCCAGGGCCCAGCTCCCACTGCCCCCTTGGTTCCCAGACACCGCGTCTAACAGGCCCTTGCTCTCTTGGGACAGGAGGAGCCTGGCCACGGGGACGCACCAGCTCCCCCCATCTGACCCTGGCCTCAGGTGCCCCAGTTTAGCAGGGGCTGCCCCAGGCAGCTGGGGAGGGAGCCGTCAGTGGGATCAGCGTGTCGGTCGGAGCTTTTCCTGCTCATGCCGGGACTGGAGCCGCAGCCATGGCCGGGCGCCAGAGGAGAGGGAGGGGCTGCCCCCCACGGGGGATGGAACCGCCCACCCATCCCCTGTCCCTGGACAGGGACCTGCACAGCCTCGTGAGTCAAGGCCAGCTTACCGACTATAGCCATTAGGCTGTACTGCCCTGACTAAAGGGGCAAAAAACTGTCACTGGCCTTTGGGCCGCACTGCCCTGAGAGAAGCGGCTAGGTACTGACTGGCCATTGGGCCACACTGCCCTGAGAGAAGGGGCTAGGTACTGACTGGCCATTGGGCCACACTGCCCTGAGAGAAGGGGCTAGGTACTGACTGGCCATTGGGCCACACTGCCCTGAGAGAAGGGGCTAGGTAGTGACACTGGCCATTGGGCCACACTGCTCTGAGAGAAGGGGCTAGGTACTGACTGGCCATTGGGCCACACTGCCCTGAGAGAGGGGGCTAGGTACTGACTGGCCATTGGGCCACACTGTCCTAAGAGAAGGGGCTAGGTACTGACTGGCCATTGGTCCACACTGCCCTGAGAGAAGGGGCTAAGTACTGACTGGCCATTGGGCCACACTGCCCTGAGAGAAGGGGCTAGGTACTGACTGGCCATTGGGCCACACTGCCCTGAGAAAAGGGGCTGGATATGGACTCCACCCACTAGGCTGCCCTGCCCTACGCCAGACTCTGCAAGAGGGAAGCTGGGAGCCTGCAGGATTTGTGGTGGGAGAAGCTGCCGCTCCCTCGGCACCAGGTGCAGGTTGGACCCAGCGGCCCGACGGTGACGATTCCAGCCCTGGCACTGGGCGTGTCACGGCACAGACTGAAGGCTGAAGAACCGGCCCAGCAACCAGGGCCAGGCGAGGTCACACACGGGACCAGGACAGCGGAGGAGGAAACCGGCCAGACAGGGCAGAGAGGCCAGGCGGGAGCTGCACCTCGGGGACCTGCTGAAGTCTGGAGCAGACCAACGGGCCTCTCCATCGCTCCGCTTTCCCCAGGCCCTGAGCTCAGGCTGCCGGTGCCCTTCAACCAGGATGCCTGGTGGAGAAGCCACAGAAAACACGGCGCCTCGCAGCCCTGCCCTGGGCGCTCGTGGCCTGGCCAGGCTGTTCCCAGGGAGACTCCCATCCAGTGCAGATCCCTATGGCAGGGGTGGGGAACCTCAGGCGCGGGGGCCGGATGCAGCCCCGGCTTGCGGGGATCTGGTCCCTGAAGCTCGGGGCTCCCCCCTGCATTGGGGGCCCACGCTAGGGAGGGGAGAGGAGGAGGGCTGTTTCTCTCTTGTGTGCAGCTCCCCATGGATTTCTCTGTGGGTCAGTAGCCCCGACCCAACAAAAGTTCCCCACCCCTGCTCTGTGGGGGGTAAAGGTCCCTGGGAACCTGACTAGGGCCCCACCCATTTCACAGCCAGGAGACGTGCAGCGGGGCGGGGAGGGGGAGTCTGAGCTCCCAATGTGGCGAGGTGCCTGTGGCACCAGCTGCTCACCTGACCTGGCCGGGATGAGACAGGAGTTGTCCTGCCCCAACACGGGCACTCTTGGAGGGGGCAGATCAGAGCCATTCTGAGGGGCAGGGAGTAATGAGGGTGAAACGGCTCTAGGCCTGCCCTGCAGGCTGCTGGGAAGTGCAATTGGCACTCTTGAGATGTCCCCCAACCCCACTGCACACAATCCTAGTTTGGGCCAGGACCCGTTCGGTCAGAGAGCCGGGAAATTTCCCACAGAAACACCCAGGAGTGTGCCAGGGAGCAGCGTGGAAACGCCCTGGCTGTGAAATGGGCGAGGTTGCAGAGGGACGCCATGGGACCCTAGTTCCGGCGTATTCCCTGGAAGTTGTGGGAAAGGGTCTGGCAGAAACTCCTGGCCCTGTTGGTCCTCAGGGTCATTGGGGAATCCCTTAGTGCAGCCTTTCTCCAGTTGGGGCTCCCAACCCAAAAGGGGGTCACAGGGCCAGGATAGGGGGCTCACGAGCAGGGTCACTGGCTGCCTGGGTTTTCCCAGCCAGGACCTTGTCTTTGGGCTTCAAATCTTCCTCTGGGCAGATGTTTGGAAATATTAAAAACTGTCGGATTTCTCCTGGCTTTCCCAGCTGAGGGGCTGGAGAGCAGCAGCCACTGTCTGGGCCTCCTTTGCGGATGGCAGTGCCACTGCCAGCAGCAGCAAAGGGGGAAGGGAGGCAGGGTACTGTGTTGCCACCCTTCCTTCTGTACTGCTGCTGGCGGTGGGGCTGCCTTTCGATCTGGTGGCAGCAGAGCGGTGGCTGCTGGCAGGTCACCCAGCTCAGAAGTCAGCGCCACACCCAGCCGCAGCCCAGAGGGAAGGGGGTATGTTACGGTCTTTCCTCCTTCCCATCTGCACTGCTGCAGGGTGTGGGGCTGCCTTCAGTGCTGAGTGGCCAGAGAGCAGTGGCTGCTGGGCAGGGGCCCAGCTCAGATGACAGCGTCCCTGCCAGCAGCAGCACAGAAGGAGGGTGGCTCCCTGTGGTGTTGTCACTCCGACTTCTGCGCCATTGCTGGCGGTGGCCCTGTCTTCTGAGCTGGGCGCCCCAGGAGCAGCCAGCCACGACTCTCTGGCCACCCTGCTTGGCAGTCAGTGCTGCTCCCAACAGTGGTGCAGCAGGAAGTGCAGTAGGGGGCGGGATTGCAGCAATTCCTTCTGCACCACGGCGGGAGTCAGCCCTGCCTCCCACACGGGGTGACCAGAGAGCAGGTGCCACTGGCCAGGGGCTACTTCAGAGGGCAGTGCCGGCACCAGCAGCAGCACAAACGCAGGATGTCAACGTGTGTAGTCGGCTACACAATTAACCAACACGCCTGGGCCTCTGGGCCTATTGGTTAATCCTGTCGACTTCATGCACCTCCCCCCCCCCCGGCCCGGCTGCCTCAGTAACAGAAGCAGCAAGGGAGAGGAGGTGGGAGCTGGTGTCTGTGGGGAGCCTCCCCATGAGCACCAGATCCCACAGAGCTGCCTGGCCCCCCTCTCATAGAGCTGCAGCAACACGGAGGGTGAGGGGGGCAGGCGGGAGCTGGTCCACATGGGAAGCAGTTTTTAAGACAGCTCTCCACATGTATCATCTCCCATGGAGCCACTTCCCGTCCCCCCCCCATCCCCCTGCTACCCCTCTCTCAGCGTGGGGGCGGGGCAGACAGGAGATGATCTGTGCAGGGAGCCATCTTCTAAACCGGCTCTCCACACATGCCAGCTCCATGGAGCCCCCTTTCCTCCCTTGCTGCCTCGCACAGAGGCACTGGGGGGGGGGGGGGCGGGTGCCCTGAGGGAGCTGGCTTAAAATCTGATTCCCCATTAGCACCAGCTCTACAGAGCTGCCTGCTCCTCCCCTCACACTGCAGAGGAGACTGCTGCAGAGCAGCCTTTGTCCGGGGCTGGCACAAGCTATCATCACACAGAGGCTGCTGGGTGGGATGCTGGTGCAGCCTCTGTCCGCAGGGAGCTCAGACCCCCTGTGGACAGGGGCTGCTGCTACCCCGCACTGCTGATTCATTATCAGAGGCAGCAGTGTGAGGTGGCCGGGGGTTCCCCGCCAGTGGGGCCCCGGGGACTATCGAATAATTGTGGAATTGCTACAGTTTGATGCAGTGATATGATTGTTCAATGACTCCCTCTCTGACATCCCTGGCACAGAAGGGAGGGCAGCCCTGGACAGGGCTGCACTCGTCCTTCTCTGCCCTTGCTGGCGCCGGCGCTGCCTCTCACACCGGGCAGCTGGACAATTCGTGCTGTCTCCAGTAACAGTGCAGAAGGCAGGTGGGCTGGTGCAGCTTTGCCTCCCTGCCTTCTGCACTGCTGCTGCTGGGTAAGGATGTTAAATGACAATTTATCGATGAGTCGAGTAGTCGATGGAATTTCCATGGGCTACTCGACTAGTCGATGGGCACTTTCTGCACTTTGAAATGTAAAAGGGCCCCAGCGGGGCCTCTTGTGCACTTCAAAGTGGGAACTCCGTGTGCAGCCCAGGGCCAGCGGAAAGTCCCACTGACTCCAGGCTTTACAAGGGTCCTTCCACTTTGAAACGCACAAGATCCCGGAGGCTCTTGTGCATTTCAGAGTGGAAACACCTGCTTGGAGCCTGGAGTCAGCGGGAGACTCTGAGACCCCTGGCAACTCCAGGCTCCATGCGGCGCTGCTGCTTCGGAGTACCCCCTTCTCCCCCCTTTTGCTGCCGCCATCTGATAGAGGCAGCAAGGGGAGGAGAAATCGACTAATAGAGTTGACTATGCGATAAGCATTTTCTTATTGGATGGTCAACTAGTTGTCTAGTCTTTAACACCCTCACTGCTGGCAGCACTGGATTCCACACTGGGAGGCTGCAGGGCGCAGCCCCTGGCCAGGCACCTGGCTCGGAAGGCAGCAGGGCCACCAGCAGCAGCGCAGAACACAGGGTGGCATTTGATGACGTCACTGCCCCGCCTGCTGCGCTCCTGCTGGTGGTAGCTCTGCCTGCCATTGTGGGCAGCTGGAAAGGCAGCGCCAAGCCCAGCAGCAGTGCAGGAGGGAGGGAGGCCTGGCGTGGCTTTTCCTCCCTTCCTTGTGCACCCCTGCTGCTGGGGGTGCTGCATTTTAAAGGGGGAGGGTGGCTGGAAAGCAATGCTATGGGTCAGGGACCTGAAAAGGGCAGCAACTCCAGCTCTAGCAGCAGCACAGAAGGAACGTGGCATGCTCAGTGAGTGACGCCTTCCTTCTGTGTCACAGCTGGGGACAGCCCGGCTTTCAATGCCGGGGGCCGGAGCGCAGTGCCTCAGAAGGCAACACGGCTGCCAGCAGCAGCACAGAAGGCAGGGGTGTGGGATCTGTTATTGCCACTTTCCCTTCTGCGCTGCAGCTGCTGGTGTGCGGCCAGAGCGCGGGGGCCATGGGCCAGGTGCCTACCTGAGAAGGCAGCACCAGCGCAGAAGGGAGGGTGGCCTGGTGTGGCAGTGCCTCCTTTCCTTCTGCACTTCTGCTGGTAGTGGCACTACTACTAACGGGGAGCCTGGGGGCAGTTATAAGGGGTCAGGTGCCCAACCCGGATGGCAAAACCCACTGCCAGCAGCAGCGCAGGAGGTAGGGGAGCTGGTCTGGTATCGCTGCCCTCCTTGCTGTGCTGCTGCTGGCCGTGCCTCTCACTCCTAAGGTGGGCAGCTAGAGAGTGCAGGCACCATGTGCACAAGGCTGTCTGCCCCCAAAAGAGGCACAGAAGGTCTGCGACTGTCGCTCTCCCTCCTGTGCCGCTGCTGGGGGGCAGCCCGGCCTGACACACTGAGTGGCCTGAGAGTGGCCAATGCTGGCAGGACGCCCAGCTGAAAAGTCAGTGCCACCGCCAGCAGCAGCACAGGAGGAAGGGAGGGCTGGTCTGGTACCACCACCCTTCCTTCTGTGCCTCTGCAGGCGGTGGCCCTGCCTTTGGACCTGGGCAGCAGCAGAGCAGTGGCTGCTGGTGTGGGGGCACCACTGAGCAGCAAGGGAGGGGGGGGTCACTGATGGGTCACCCAGCTCAGAAGTCAACGCTGCCCCCAGCAGCAGCGCAGAAGACAGGGTGGCCTGGCATGTTGTTGGCACCTTTCCTTCTGTGCTGCTGCTGGCAGGGTGTCCTCCGCTGGGGGGACCACAGAGCAGCAGCCGCAGGGAAAGTGCCCAGCTCGGAGGGCAGCACCGTTACCAGAAGCAGTGCAGAAGGAAAGGGGTGTGGCCTGGCATTGCCGCCCTTCCCTCTGCACCGCTGCTGGTGGCATTGCTCCCTTCCAAGCTGGGTGGCCAGAGCAAGCGGGATCCCAGCTGTGAAGTCAGCGCCAGCAGCAGCAGCACAGAAGGAAGTGCAGCTGGCGATGCCATTGCCACCCTTCCGTCTGTGCCGCTGTTGGCCAGGTTAGGCAGCAGGGAGCAGCTGCCCCTCCAGCCGCCCAGCTCCGGAAGGCCAGGAGAGATCAGGGACATTTCTTCTTATTTCCAAACTCCGCCGGGACGGAGACCTGGAGACTGAAGACGAGGCCACGGCCAGGAAAGTCCAAACGTCCGGTGCCCCTGCGAGTGACCCTCCTGCCCTCGCCTTGCCACCTCCTTCTGGGCGGGGACCCCCAAGGGGAGAAACGCTGCACTAGGGGATTCCTCTATGACCCTGAGGGCCAACACGGACAGGAGTTCCTGGCAGCCCCTTTCCCACCACTTCCATGGAGGAGGCGGAAGGTTCTCAGGGGAGGTTTCCCCAACTCAGAGATCTGCCTGGATGGAGAGTGGAGGAGCAAAGGGAGGGCCTGGCCAGGAACGCCCAGGGCCAGGGCAGGGCTCACACGGCAGGGAGTGGCCAGAGACTCATGGGTACAGACTGGGATATAAAGAAACCTGCTGCTCAGCCAGGCACAAAACACCGTGTCTGCCGGCCACTGGGACCAGCCCAGATTTATCCAGCCTCCCGCTGACTCTGGAGTCCCTGCTGCCTCCTCCTGCGTAGCCTGGAAGAGCAAAAGTGAATCGTGGCCTGCAAGAGATGCTCCCTCGATGCCAAAATCTCCACACACCTCAGGAGTAGCAACAGCAGGAGCCAAGTAAAAAAATTGTGAGACTCATTTAAAATAAAGAGATTGAAGAGAAATAAACCAATTTGTGTTTTTATGAGCTTTGTTTTCTGGGCCTTAAGCACACGCTTGGGTCTGTTTCAGCCATTCCCTGCAAACCAGAGGACGTGAAACACTTTTCCCATGATGGCCAAGGAGGCCGCTACACCTCAGGGCCAGTGGGGACAGAGCAGTGCCAGCCAAGCCCCCTCTCTGGGATGCAGCCCACAGGCACAGGAGGAGTGTTTCTCTTGCCATGACAACAGCCCCTTCCCAGGCAAAGCCCTCTGAGACTCCTGGCTGGAGCAGTCATGCCTAGCAGTCAGAGCAGTGACTGTCAGAGCCCTGGGTTGGAGCTGGGGCCAGGAGTCCCACAGCAGCACAAAGCCTGGTCTCCTGGGCTCAGACTTGAATGGCCGAAGGGACCATCATGAGCATCTGGTCCGACCTCCTGCACCTTTAGGCCCCAGAACCTCACCCAGCCCCTCTGGTCCCAGCCCCACTCTCCCTGGCTGAGTTACTGACGCCCTCAAGTCATGGCTGAGCGATGTCGAGGGATGGAGACTCCCCCATTGACATGACTTGAACCCAGCCCGGGACCCTGCCCCACACTGCAGAGGGAGGCAGCCTCATCCACCCAACCCCCACGGGTTCTGCTCATCTGACCCCTTGAAAATTGCTTCCCATTCCCAGAGATGGGGTCAGCCAGAGCAGGAGTGTTCTGGCCAGAGCCCCCAGCCATATGGCGGGGAAAGAATTGTCTGGAGCAGCTCAGCACTGGGGATCTCACGTTTCCCTCTGCTGAGCGCAGGGCAGCTGGTCAAACTCCTCCCACGCACGTGAGTTCAAGGGCCGTCGATGGGAGCTGGACAGCACAAATGCTCACGCTGACTCCCAGTTGCCTGAGCCCCTGTGTTGGGGGCACAGCCAGGGGGTGGCTACTGTGCCTTCCAAGGGAGTTGCTCAGCCTTTACTCCAAGGCCGTGCCAATTCCCCACACCCTGTGCTAACCTGGCCAGTCAGCCACGTCCGTAGGTGTGTCTGCTAACACCTATGCCACTCTGCGGCCTTGCACCCAGATGGGTCCCCTCAGTTAGAGGCCATCAGGCCCAGAGGCCTAGTTGAGAAGTAAGTCCCCTCTCCCTCCTGAGAAATACGGCCCAGAGGCCCAGTCCATAGGTGAGTCCCTTCTATCGGGAGCAATAGGGCCTAGCACAGAGGTGATTGCAAACTTCCAGGGCACGCTCTTGCTACGGGTGGTGGGGTTAGCTGGACCTGGGCCCTCCCGCTCCACTGGGTCCAAGCCCCGGGCCCTGTTGGTCATGGAGCAGGGACTCCGACTGCCACATGCTGAGCTCACGAGGAACGATTCCCCGCCCTGGGCGCCTTCCCACCAGCTCTGGCGCTTCTCTCCCATCGCGCAGCCTCTGGGCAGCGTCCCGTCTGAGGGCTTCCGTGGCCACGGTTGCTGCTGGAGTCTCCCACCACACCATCCCAGTCACTCAACCATTAACCGTCCCAGTCACTAACCCCCCCACCCACCTCAGCCATTGACTCTCCTGGCCACTAAACCCCCACATCAGCCATTAACCCTCCGACCTCTAGCTCACCCCATCAGCCAATAAATGTGCAGGACACCAACCCCCCCTCCTCTGCCCTCCCCCACCTCAGCCATTAATCCCTCCATTTCAGGCATTAACTTCTCTAGCCACTAACTGCCCCCCCTCACCTCAGCCATTGACCCTCCTGGCCACTAACTCCCACCTAGCTCAACCATTAACCGTCCCAGGTACTAACCCCCCACCTCAGCCATTAACCCTCCTGGCATGTATCCACCTTTCCCAGCCATTAACTCCCCTGGCCACTAACCCCACCCAGACATCAACCTCCCCAGCCACTAACCCCTCCCTCAGTCACTAACCACTCCCACCACTAACCCCCCTCACCTCTAAACCCCACATCAGCCATTAATCCTTCTAGCCTGTAATCCCCTTCCTCAGCCTTTAACTCCCCTGGCTATTAACAACCCCAGCCACTAACCCTCCCACCTCAGCAATGAACTCCTCTGGCTGCTAACCCCCCCAGCCACTAATCCCTCCCCCTCAGCCATTAACCCTCCTGGCCACTAAACCCCCACAACAGCCATTAACCCCTCTGACCCCTAGCTCTCCCCATCCCCGTTAGCCAATAAATGCCCTGGACACTAACCCCCAACCCCACCTCAGCCATTAACCCTCCTGGCCTGTAACATCCCTCCACACACAAACCTCAGCCACTAACCACCCAGGCTTATAACTGCCCACCTCAGCTATTAGCTCCCCCTGTGATAACCCCTCCCCTCAGTTATCAACCCTCCCAGCACTCAACCCCCCCACCTCAACAACTAACCTTCCTGGACTGTAATCCCCCCACCTCAGCCAATAACTTCTGCCCCCCAGCAGCTAACGCCCCTGTGCTGTCACTCCCCCAACTCAGCCATTAACCCCTAGCCACTAACCCCACCCAGCCATTCATTGCCCCCCACTAACCTCCTCTCCTCAGCCATTAACCCCCCGGCCATGAATCCCACCCAGCCGTGGGAGTCTGCAGAGTCTCCCTCTGCTCCTCCGCCAGCCTCTGCAGAAGCAGCTGCTCCTCCTTCCTCCCCAGTGTGTGCAGCTTGTTAAATCCAGCCGCAATCATCTCCCACTTGTAGGGTTACCTGGTAGGTTTAGAAAAAATACCAGACACACTTGATGGGGACTGGCCAGGAAGGGTCGGGGCTGGCCGGGAGGGGGGGCGGGGGCAGCGTGGCTGACCGGGGAGATGGGGCGGGCCGAGGGGCAGGGCTGGCGGGCAGGGAGTCAGGGCAGCGTAGCTGGCCTGGGAGAATGGAGGAGGGGAAGGGCGGGGGCAGCACGGCTGGCCCGGGGAGATCGGGAGGAGAAGAACCAGCCGGCAGGAAGCAGGGGTAGCCGGGAGGGGGTCGGGGGCAGTGGAGCTTGTCGGAGGAAGCGCAGGGGGAGGAGCAGGATTGACCCAGGCACATGCAGATCCCGGGGCGCTGTCAGTCCCACGCACAGTCCGGAGAAGCGAGAGTGAGTCCGGCTGCAGCTCCACCACGTGCTCAGGAGCAGGGACAGGGCTTCTCCTCCTCCCCAAAGCATCAGACACAGCCAGGGCTCTCAGCGCCGATCGCGCCCCGGCCCCGACAGGCTTCTGTCCAGCGCCCAGCCAGAAATCCAGGAAATACCGGACAGTGCACATGTCTGGTATTTTCTGAATTTTTTTACCGGACAGCGGGCCCAAAAACCGGACTGTCAGGTAGAATACCTGGCAACCCTACCTGCCACACCCCCATCCCCAGGCCAATTGTGAGCATGCAAAGTCTCCTCCCCCCAATGGGAGTGCGCAGCACCAGAGGGAACTGCCAGCTTTTCAAAATGGCTGGCTGTTCCCTCTAGGCATCATGCATCCCAGCAGGGTTGGGGCGGGAGACTTCATGCATTCCCTACCCCAGGCCAATTGGGATCTGGGGGCAGAGGAGTGCACAAAGTATCTTCCCCCGCCAGGGGTGCATGGCACCAGAGGGAACTGCCAGCTGTTCAAAATGGCTGGCAATTCCCTTGAGGTGTTGTATCCCCCTGGCAACGGTTGGGGGAGAGAGACTTCCTGTGCTCCCACGTCCCATGGGGGAGTTTGCAAAATCTCCTCCCTTGCACTTAATGCTGAAAGGCTAACCACACCTTTCGGCTGAGGGCCCACCCCTTCTGCCTAAGGCCCCATCCCTTCCAGGACCAGCCCGTGACCACTACCATCATTGGTGAAGTGGCCCCCCTACAAAAATTATTACCCACCCTTGATATAATGGGTAATATGACATAAAGGCGGGTGAGAGACCCTTCTTTTTATAACTTCCAGGTCCCTTTGCCAGGCTTTTATTGGCAGCCCATCCATTTTCTATAGATACAAAGTCTTAGAGGGGTAACTGTGTTAGTCTGTAACTTTAAAAACAATTGGTAGTTCTGTGGCTCCTCAGAGACTAACAAAAAGATATTTTTGTTAGTCTCTAAGGTGCCACAGGACTACTCATTGTTTCTATAGAAACAAGAATGCTATAAATACAAGACTGGTTGCAAACTGTTTTCCAGCATGATGGGTTTACAGCAAAATTGGGTATGATTCTAACTTTGTGATTAATGAAAATTTTAAATGAATGAAAAGATAATGTATTAGTATTCAAAGTATTATATTATAAATTGTTTTGTTATAATGTGACACTGTGGTTATTAATGCAAATACAAATTTTGATCATGTGAATCTCTAAGATAATTTTATTATTAATACTTCTTGTTCAGTTTTGGAGAATGTAGAACCAATAAGTGCCTGATTAGCCTTTATGTAAACACTGACAGGAGTTAGTCCTATTGCTTAATGCAGTACAGGAAAGTGCTTAGATCAGTGGTTCCCAAACTTTTCGGCATCATGCCCCCTTTTCGATTTTTGAGAAACCTCACGCCCCCCATCCCCCCGCAAAACTTGTTGAGAAAAAAAAAAAGGGAACTGACCGGAGCAGCAAAATTTGATTGGGGGGGGGCTGGGTCTCCTTGCACACACCCCTGGAATTTCTTCATGCTCCCCCAGAGGGGCATGCCCCCCAGTTTGGAAACCCATGACTTAGATTCTCCCATGAGGGTTGTACAACATCCTATACAAAAAGAAGGAACTCCACTACCATCAATGTCCCATTGATGTAAAAGTACACTGACGTACGTCAGTGGAATTATTTCTGATTTAGTTCATGATACAGAGCTCACACCTGTAACAATCTAACACATTCACTTAATTCTTCAGGACTACATGCTATAGGTTCTATCTTAAATCACACAATCATGACATTATCAAGGCGGAGAGAAAGCTATATTATGTTTGCATTTGTAATTTTTCTTTTAACTTCTGCTATTGAGCTGTTTGCAGTGCAAAATAAAATGGAGGTGTAATTACAACTTTATCCCCTGCACTAGAAGTTTTCAATACTGTTATAAAACCTTGTGCATTTAAAAGACCATTGTTTCCAATCTTGGTTTAAATGTCCTATGAAGATTTCTGATGGATAGGGTGCAATTCTTCCACAGTACACAAGAAAGGGGGAGTCAGTCATTCCCAGTTGACCCCAGTACTCAATCTGCTGATATCTCCACTGAAGAACTGAAATTCTATTTTCTTTTCCTTTCATAGCAGTGAGAGGTTACTTATCTCTAAGGAGACACATCTCTAAGAAAGAAGACAAAAATAAAGTGCAATAATATATCCTGTGAGTCAAATATTTCCAGATTAAACAAAACTATTTAAAGAGATATTGTACTGTTTTACAAGTTTGAATTGGATGTGAGAATCAGGTCATCAGCAAAGAATACTCAGTGTATAAAATGTAGCATAAAGTCAGCACAGATCAGCTATCTTAACAAACAGAGTCACAGAATTCTAGTGGTATGTTACACTGCAATAAAAAGCCCATGGCAATGACTCTTAGAATCCAGGTGAGCTGATTCAGGCTTTGGCTTTGTGGCTAAAAACAGCAATGCAGAAGTTTGATCTCTTACTCTACCCCTCTCCCAAGCCCCATCCCATCTTGCCCCCTTGCCTGCTCCCCAAGCAATGCAATCCAGGGGATTACAGGGCCCTGCACAGTGGTAGCAGCAGGGGTCACCTCCTCCGCACTCACCACATGGGCAGCGGCCTGCTGTGCCTCACTTCTCCATGGGCAAGTGTAACTGCTCAATAAAATCTCTGCCTCCTTTTCTGCCTCAGCCCCTGGGAAATCCCTAGTCTATGTGTGAAACCATGTGGCCTAGAAAAGTGAACTTAGGCTGTGATGGGTTCGGTCACAGAGACCCCTTTGAGACTGTCACCTGATATGCCAATCAGACTACTGAGCATGCCTACCTGCCTTCTGGGCTGCCCCACCACCCTGTCCTGCTGAGCCAGAAACTCTGACCTTCGCCAGCAATGGTACAGGGTTGTGGTCACAGCCCACAGCAGAGCAACACAGATACTGAGATCCACTCCACTCTGGGAAGGCTTAGTAGGCTTTAGACTATTAGTAGAATAGACTTGACGCAGCACCACAGTGCGCAGCCCCAATGGGACCAAAACCCCAGATAAATCCATCTCACTATAAATAAGAGTTATACTATAAATAAGATTTATACTGAGTGAGCTCACAATTTGTCCTCTCCTTTTATCAATGAAAGGGAGATGCACAGCTGTTGTTCCCACAGGTAACAATTATTTATTAATGTAAATATTAAGTATAAAAAGTAGGATTTAAATGGTCACAAATAATAGCAGACTGATCAAAGTAAGTTACTAAGAAAATAAATTTTTAAAAAAGCCAAATACTTCAAGCTTAATACTTCAAGAAACTTGTTTCATGCAATTTCTTGCCCTAGCAGTAGTTCTAATACCTTTTCTCACAATCTGGTTGCCTCTTATCTTGGGCCCAATCCTTCCCCCGTTCCGTTTTAGATGTTTCCGGCAGTCATTTTAGGTGCTAACCAGAGGTGTCCTGGTGACTGGCAGCAGCCCCTATTGTTTGCTTTCGTGCCTTTATATAGATTCCATCATATTTTTCTCACCTTAAGTGGAAAAGTACAGCATCCTAAATGGGTTCCAGCTTCAGGTGGTCTGGCCACATGTCTTGGTAGGATCATCCCTAGACCAGCTTTATAGGAGAAGCATGACTATTCACAGATCATTATCCCAAATGCTGGGCTATTAAGTTCCTTAAGTACCACTAATGGTCCTCACTTAGCAGGTCTAGATTAGTAAGCTGATATATACTTCATATTTTTAACTTCAGCTACAGAAACTACACCTGATCTTAGCCTTGAACAGGCTATGCCCACAAATAAACTAGATACATTGAGTAGATTACAAACTTTCCAATGATAGGTTACATCCAATATTTTGCACAAAGCATATTCAAATTAAGCATATTCCTATTTATAAGCATAATTCCATAAATAATATGGGGATGCAATGGTCACATAGGAATCTACCCTTCTTTTTTCACAGCTGCTTTGAAATACCCAGGAGGCTCAGATGTTCAACAGTCAGGGTACGTCTAGGCTTTTGTTGACAAAGAGCGTTTAGACTACATCCAGTTCTGTCGATAAAGCAAGCCGCTTTGTCAACATGAGAGTGTAGACACAAAGGACAGTGTAGATGCAATAATACCTTCTGTCGACAGAACTCTGTCGACAAAAGGCGTTATTCCTCATAGAATGAGGTTTACCGCCTTCGACAAAACTGCCGAGTTCTGTTGATGTTATGTTGACAGAACTCGGCGGTAGTGTAGACACAGGTATAGTTTTGTCGACAAAAGTCCACTTTTGTCGACAAAACCCTGTAGTCTAGACACACCCTCAGATGAAGGTGTACGCTTTATCCCTCACAATATCTTTAGTGATTTTCTGGTATTAGCTCCAGGATGACAGCTTTTGCTTTCTAAGGCAAGTTTCATCTTGGGGGGTCATACATCAATGACTCCCAATGTACAAGCCATTGTTTGCCATAACAATTTAGATCAATAATTTACATTGTATATTTGTGTTCCTGAATGTATCTAATGATTGGTTTTGTTGAGGTTGCACAGGTGTAAAAGAGAGCCAAATGTGACCTAGTATTTGTAAAAATATGTGCTGTCAGTCAGCTTCCTACTTGCTGTGCATCTCCAGTCTGTGGAAAGACAGTTCCTCCATCTAAAGTTACAATAAATGTATCCTCTTTCAACTGGTTTTCACATGCTAAACTGTGGCTATGTCTACACAGCTGCGGTATTTCGGAATAACTGACATTATTCCAAAATAACATGGTCAGTGTCTATATTACACACAGTTATTTTGACATAATGTCAAAATAATGTTGAGCTAGAGGACTTCTTACTCCAACTCCTGTAACCCTCTTTTAATAAAGAGCAAGGGAAGTCAAAGGAAGAATGCTCTTTCTTGGACTTCCTGTTGTGTAGACAGCGCCAAAATCCAAATTAAGCTATTTCAACTTATGCTATGCAATTGACGTAGCTCAAGTTGCATAACTGATTTCGGCTTTAGCCCTGCTGTGTAGATGTGCCCTTTAGGGCTTTGTGTTTCCTAACTAGAAAAAACCTTGTTTTTGCCCTCTGCCCTTTTGGCATTCTTTATATGTAAAAGGCAGAAAAATGCAGATAGAATTTTGCACTTGTTGAGAGGATGGCAGTTTACTAAGCTTACAACAAAGTGAATTCAAGTAATTTTTCAGACTACTCCTATTATTGCCTGAGGGCAGGACTGGGCCTAATGATCAAACTGCAAATGGTATGTATGTGTGAAAACTCAAGGGATGCAGAACACTGCTTTCTTTTAATCTGATGTGCCAGCCACATGGCTTTCACCCTTTAAGACCCAAATATATGTCACTGACCTTTTCAGTGTATGACAAAGATCCAAAACAAGGTAAACAACCAATACTAATAGCTGGTGATATCGAGTACATTTCTTTAAAGGTTACCTGCAAATGGGGAAAAAAATTATGTTTGTGCCCTTTTTCATGTCTATGTTGTATAGAAAAGGCCTGGAAGGGGCTTCGGCTTTGTGTAATTTTGTTCTTATCTTGCTTGTTATTAACCTAAAAATATTAGAGCTTTCAAATGTGGTCTGCCCTGGGTCTGTTTGAGGTCTCAGATATCACTCTCACTGTAACTCAAGTCACCAAATGAAGCACTTGGATACTCTAAGAACCTTCTGCTGGTCACCAATAGTGCCTTCATTCTCTGGCTCATCAATCTCTGGTCCAGAATAGAATTTAGGCCTTGTTATCTACAATAGTTGTGCTAAGTATGGGTCAGTCTCTGCAATGATAGCATTTTTTCAACAGTTTCTTAGAAGTTTGTTTTGAGGTTACTACAGCGAAGATGATGTGTGAACAAAATTCCAGTCCTTACTGATCTTCCAGGACTCTCCTGAAGTAAATACCAGATATGTGATCTGGTATTCCATACTGTGTGTCGTGTACTTTCATCTTTCATCTTCTGCTCTAGATTCTGTGTCTAGTAAATAATCTGTCTCCCAGAAATGGGGGGAAATAGTCTACAATAATCATGTATCCTTTGTTCCAAAGGCAAACAGATTCACTCCCAATTTTCCCCATAATCTTTCTGGAATTCTTTGTTGCCACAGAGTCTCTTTCAGTTGACAGTCTTCCCAAGATCTGCCCAAATCAAACTTTTCCATGAAATCCGCAAGTGCTCATTCATTCCTGGCCAAGATACAGTCTCTCAGGCTTACTTAAAGCTACTTTCAATTCTGATGAATGAACTTTATGAATAATTCAATTCCTAAGAGCGGCTGGAATAACTGCTCTTTCTTCCTGAAATATAATGCCATTCTGGCCATACAACTTGTCTCTTATCTGAAAGAACAGTAGTCTTTTTAGGTATGTGATTTTTTTGTTGATGGCCATCCTTGGAGCATCATGAGTAGCAATGTCTGTAGCTTTCTGTCTTGCTCTGTATTTTTTTAAGCCAGGGCTACTCAACTTTGGAAGCCCCCGGGGCCACAATGATACCCACAGCACATGCCGACGGCTGCAACTTAAGTGCAGTTGCAAATATATGCAAATAGCTTATTTCACACTGATGGGCATGAATGCAAAGATTAAGGCAAGTCTACACAACACGCAGGCCCCATTTAAGTCAGATCTGCTGCTATTAATAAAATGCAATATTTACCAGATTTCCACCCATATGACAGCACTTTTAATGAGCAATGACAGTTCAGCAATTTAACTACTAAAACACATATCAACAGAAGACCATTATATTGATTACTCCCCAAGCCCCAGCCCCAGCACAGACCTCTCTCACCCTGGCCTCGCTGCCTGGCTCCGCCGCCGTCTCGCTGCCCAGCTCTGCTACTGCCTTGCCACGTGTCTCTTGCCACCCCCAGCAGCTCCTGCGCGCGGCCGACACGGCCTGGCTCAGGGAGGCACCACCACTGTGGCAGATGCAGCAGGTGTGCTTTGCTGCTGCTTTCTGCCACCCCCACCCCAGCTGGATGGCAGCTCCCATGCTCTGCCCCCGCCTCTTGCTGTCCCCCCGCCTGCTGGCAGCTCCTGCGCACGCGGCCAGATTCAAAGCCACGCGGCTCAGCACGCAGCTCAGTGCTGCCGCGGGAGCCCCAGCAATGAGGCAGGCAAGCGGCCCGGGAAGCGGCATAAGGTGCCGCGGGCCACATACAAAGGGGCCATGGGCTGCATGTGGCCCACGGGCTGCGTGTTGAGTAGCCCTGCTGTAAGCATTTCTTTCCGTACAATATTTATTGACTTCACCTCAATCTTGGCAATCCCTCCTTGTGGATTCTGGTAAGTATGCCTGGCTTAAAGTGTTTGCCAACACAAATTTCTCTTGATGGGTGTCATGATCATGAAGGTTAGCCAGCAGCCTGGGGACTAAGGGGTTAACTACACCTAAGCCAGGTGGAGTTGGCCAATAGGAATGCAGGTAGGAATTTCAAACTGGGACAAAGGAATTTTTGGTTTCTCCCTCCTTTGTCTCTGGGGCAGTTTTCTCTCCAGCTACTGAAGGAGTCAGACAGAATGTCTCCCTCCAAGAATAGACTCTTCACTCTTCTGTAAGTAGGGTAAAGTTTAGATAAATACGTTAGGTTTTATTGTTTTATGGTTTGGGAAATGGGATCTGATGTCTGTGCATTTAAAATGGGTTTTTCTCTCTTTTGCAACTAAGTTTGGGCCCATGGTGGAATTCCCCATGAGTATATTACTTTGTGACTCTACCATCTAGTCATTATGCCTGCAACAGGAATATTGTGGTGATAATGAAAGTTCTTTCTCTTTTCTTAACTTGGTATTAGTTAATTTTTGTGTCCTGGTTCATACTTTAGGGATGAGATTTCCCAAGTGATCTCTCCCCCCTGATTTTCTTATCATTACTTGGGTGGTGGCAGCGGAGTTTTTATCCCCAAAATCTAGGTTGTTAAGATTTTGGGGGGAAGTTTTTTACCAAAGCCTGGAAAGATAAGGTTTTGAGATACTTTTGCGGGCCCCCACTTCTGCATTTATCATGCCAGAGTGGGGAAGGAGCCTTGACAATGGGCAATACTAGATCTGGCTGTTATACCTCTACGGTCACATCATCATCCCACTGTAAGTGCTTTGGTGTACTGAATAATGGCCTTCTCCTAATGCTTTTGAAAGTGTTCTGGCCAGTATGTCCATGTGAGACCATGTTTCTATTCCAAAAAAGTATTGCTAATGACTCTTTTTCAATTGGCACATAGCCTGTCTCTGTTATATATAGTCCTGTTCTTGTGAACACAAACCCATCCCTCTTGCAGCATGGTGGCCCCTAAACTCAACTCAGATGTGTTGCATGGTGGCATCGGGGCTTGCTCTGTGTTGTAATATTTCAAAATGGGAGCCTTCTGTGATGCTGCCTATAAGAAAGGGGACTATTTAAATCACTGTTGTTACCACTGCCATTTGTACAAGATTCATGGTAATTGTTTATCATGTTAGGTGTTAATGGGAAAGTTACAAGTTACCAAATATGATTGTCCTTGTTAAATCCATGTATCATCCTTGCATCTAAAGTTATGGATATTAGCTATGTATCTATATCTCAAACATGTTATATCCCTGGGTGATACCCCAGAGAGGTTTACATCAGGACTTGAAAGCTATGTATTGATGCTCCATGAAGGACATGCCACTCACAACAAATCATAGAAGAAACTCATCCCATTCAGCTAGCTTTTCCTGTGGATGCCTTAGATAGCAAGAAGCCAATGGCTACCCCCTGTGATTCAGGAAACCATATGAGGACATGTGTCCTAATAGTCCATTTTTTGCCAGTAATATTCTATACACATATGACTTTCCACTCCATCTTGGGCTTGTAAACCTTCATGAATGTGGCAGATATAAAAGACCACTGAGATATTTCCATTTTGCCTATTTCCCGCTCCAATTCTCTGAACTGAATTTACAAATAAAATAATATTTTGAATAATGTACTGAAGACTTTCTAATCTGTTGGAAGTAATCAGAGAGACTATTGCAAGCCAGCAGTCTAAACCATCACTGCTACAAACCTGATATAAGGACTTTATCATCATTTGTGTGCATATGCTCTATAACTGTTTATAACATTCTTAATTTTTTCTATTAGTTAATCTTTAGTTATTTTACTAAAGATTGTCTAGCATTGTGATATTTGGATAAGATTTGATACATATTGACTTGGGGGTAAATTTCCCATCCTTTGGGATTAGTAAAAACCTCACATATGGTGATTCAGATTTTCAGTAACTTCTCACTATATCAGACCTGATTGAATGGGAGAGAAGGGCTGGAATGCTTCTGGCTTCTGGTTAACCAGTGTGGTACTGCAGAAGCTCTTTTGTCACTGGCTTGATTAATCTAATTATAGAATTAAACCCCACTTTTGGGGATTTTCTGCACTGCTTCTTGTAGTCTGCTCCAAGTGGGGCATTTTCAGTGTGGTCCATTCTAGGTTCCAGATCACATCTTCCCAGTCATCTGTCTTATTTTTTTGAATGCTTGATTGTGTTGGCCCATCCACACCCATCAGGTGTCTCAGTGTGTCAGCTGTCTCTGGATCTTGCAGCTTCCAGACAGGTGGTTGCAAAACTTTGCTAAAAATTGACCCAGCCCAGGAATCTTTGGATTCCTTTAACATCACTGAGCCTTGGCCTTTCTCTAACTGTCCTCACTTGCTGAGGATCTACTTTCAGTCCATCAGAAGTCAACAAATGTCCAATGTATGGAATCTTAGGTCTCAGCCTGAGCTTACCTAAGGTCAATTTAATAATCTTTTCTCTGCATCTGTGTAAAAATAACGGCTGCGTCTAGACCGGCATGATTTTGCGGAAATGCTTTTAACGGAAAAGTTTTTCCGTTAAAAGTATTTCCCGCAAAAGAGCGTCTAGATTGGCACGGGTGCCTTTGTGCAAAAAGTGCTTTTGCGCAAAAGCATCCGTGGCCAGTCTAGACGCAATTTTGCGCAAGAAAGCCCCGATCGCCATTTTGTGCATCGGGGCTTTCTTACGCAAAAAATTCCTTCCCTGTCTACACTGGCCCTCTTGCGCAAGTATTCTTGCACAAGAGGGCTTATCCCTGAGCGGGAGCATCATAGTATTTGCGCAAGAAGCACTGATTTTGTACATTACAAAGTCAGTGCGGTTGCGCAAATTCAAGCGACCAGTGTAGACAGCTGGCAAGTTTTTGCGCAAAAGCGGCCACTTTTGCGCAAAATCTTGCCAGTCTAGACGCACCCAGTGTGTAATCATGAGCTCTTTGTGCTTGTAGTGAATCATCATCTCTCACTATGGCTATGTCTAGACTATAAGCCTCTTTCGAAAGAGGCTTTTTTGAAAGATACTTTCCGAAAAAGCCTCTTTTGAAAAAGAGCGTCTAGACTACAACAAGTACTTTTGAAAAAGCAAGCCGCATTTTTGAAAGACAGCATCCAGGCAGTCTGGATACTCTCTTTCGAAAAAGCACAGTTTGCATTACATAGCGCCTTTTTTCACAAAAAGGCGTTCTTCCTCATAAAACGAGGTTTTCTGCGGTCGAAAAAACTGCTGCATTCTTTCGATTTACTTTTGAAAGAACATGGCAGCAGTCTAGATGCAGGGGAAGGTTTTTTTTTAAAAACCCTGTAGTCTAGACACACACTATGAGCACATCATCTACCCTTGTACCTGATTCACATCAGGGGCTCTGATGTTTGGGTCAACTTCTCTGGAATACCTTTGGTGCCTGACTGATTCTATTTAAAAGTAGCCATCCTGCAACAAAAAAACTTCAAAAACAGACTTCAAAGAGAAACTTCAGAGCTACAATTCTTTGCAAATGTGACGCTATCAATTTAGGATTAAACAAAGACTGTGAATGGCTAGCCAACTACAAAAGCAGTTTCTTCTCTCTTGGTGTTCGCATCTCCACATCAGATGCTAGAAATGGGCCACATCCTCCCTGACTGAATTGACCTCGTTATCTCTGGCCTTCCTTTTGATTGGTACTCCTTTCTTTTCATGTGCCTGTATATTTATACCTGCCTCTTGAATTTCTACTACATGCATTTGATGAAGTGGGTCTTTGCCCGCGAAAGCTTATGCTCCAATACATCTGTTAGTCTATAAGGTGCCACAGGACTCCTCGTTTATACTGATTCCATTGGTATCCATCTTCTCCTTAGAGTATGCACACAACATGGCTGAGGTGACGTGACCAGGATTTAGAACATTTGGTCCACTGGTCGAATCATTAGCTTCCCTTGCCTCAGCCATCTATGTCGGGGAGTGCAACATGAACACTGATCCATGCCCTCTAATGGCATTCATAACCATCAGTGTCTCTGAAATGGAGTTGCAAAGGTTATCTAGTAACTGGATTCTTCCTTCCATTCAATGTACCAGAATCCATTTTTAACATCCCATGCTGTAAAAAGTCTCACTGTAAACAGAGCTGGTGACTTGCCCTCAGCTTTGTTTAGTGGGTCTATTAGTTTCAGTTTTTTGGAAGGTGTTTTTACTGCCACAAGACTGCTTATCCAGTCCGTGCTGGTCTCTGCAGGCTGTATGATTCCACAGTGAAGTTGACGGTGCAGTTTGTCAGGGCACCAGATACTTTTTTTTTCTGAGCGGTGGAGAGGGCAATTTAACTGGCTTCATGCCTATGTCAATCTCTATTTTATAAACACTGTCTAGCCATCCGTCCTCCTGAAGCACATCTCGGCACTCCTTCTGTATCATCCATTGATCTGTAATATCATCCAGAGTCCCTTCCATCATCCCATTGTTCAGTTTTATGTGTTGGAACTGTATTTATATCAGGTTCCTGGCTTAGGTGGCCTTGCTGCTCAGACATGGTGGTACTGCTGTCTCATCTAGGACTACAAAGTTCACTCTTTCCCTTTGTTCCTTGGTTTTTAATTTAATTTCCATTTCCCCGCAGGATTTCAAGTCATATAATTTTGTATTAACAGCTGGTTAGTCTCTTCCAAAAATACGTCTGGATTCTCCAGACTGATTGGGACAATGTTACAACTTGCACCACAGTCTAATTTAAAACATATAACTTTCTTCCCAAGTAACATGGCCACGTGCTACTGTTTCTGGTGCTTTCTAAGGACTTCTTGCATTGTGTTTGTCACCTGTTCAGTCATTTAGGGTATGTCTAGACTATATTGTTTTTTTGAAAAAACTGCCAATTTTTCGAAAAAACTCCACTTCCATCCACACTGCAATCGCGTTCTTTCGAAATTAAATTGAAAGAATGCAGGGGTTTTTTCGACATTGGTTAACCTCAAATTACGAGGAAGAATGCCCTTTTTCAAAGAGCTCTTTCAAAAAAAGGCATGTGTGGACGCAGAACAGGGACATTTTTTAAAAGAAGAGGCAATCAAAAGAAGCACAGGTGCCCTGGTGGCCATTCTGTGAATAGCAATCAGGACTTTCTTTCGTGGGAGCACCCATGCAGTTTGGATGCTCTCTTTTGAAAAAGCAGATCACTTTTTCAATCCAGTTTTGAGGTGTGGATGCTCTCTTTCGAAAGAAGCTTGCAGTCTAGATGTACCCTTATAGAATGTCCTCACTTATATAATGGTTTTGTTTTCAATTACAGCATATACCTTGGGTTTGTATTTCTTCTACTCAGAAAAACACTTGACTGCAAAATGACTATATTTGTCACAGATGTGGCGTTTTTTCCCCCCATTATTCGCACGCTTTCTATCTTACATTCTTGCATACTTTCCATTGTGCATGTTTGATTTCCCACAATACTTGCAATACTTGCACCATTTTCATCTACTGATGTTTTTATATCCGGTTTTGATTTATTTCATGTATTGCTAGTTGGTTTCTGCTGACTGTAGAACCCTTCCAGGATTCTAATTCTCTTCGTATAGCTCCACAACTAAGCTTTTCCCCAAAGTTAAATCAGCTCATGTACTTGCAAATGTTATACCCCACATGCTGCCTTGGTCTCTTATGAATGAATTTTGTATTTCCAAAATTGCAACTGGCTGCTAGCACTTTTAAATCAGCACAGTCTTCATCTGCCCCCTCCCCAGATGCTTGATTTCAAGTAAAGAATTTGTATCTTTCCACCACTTCCATTCTTCCTGGGATTACAGTGAGTACCAAAAGAACCCATTATTGCTTCTTAGGACATGAGCTTGGGGGAATTTCTGTGTAAAGAGTCTCATCTCTCTCTATCTCTCTCCCCTTTCCCCTATCAAGTTAAAAAAAAAAAACAGTTTTATTTTCACAGCATCTCTTTATTTGCCATAGCAATATCTATGGTGAGACTAAATTCCCCTTTTCTTGCCTGAACTAAATTCTGAGTTTGCAGGTTTAATGTCTCTGGAGGCTTTAGCCCCATCATTTTCTGTTGTCTGCCTTGTCTTGTAAAACAGTGAGCTCACAGAAGTGCTCTACTGTCTGCTGTACAGCTCTGAATGGTCTCCCCTGCTGTCAAGGACTCGATTATCAGTGCTACCATGTTTCATGCTTCACTGTGTCTGAATCTTCTGCATGTATAAGGTTCAGATAAAGGGTTAAATAACAAACTCCAGTTTTATTGTAGCTGTTTACACAGCATGGCTTCTTCTGCCACCTGAATTCTCAGACAGTTCCCCAGGAGGTGTGTCTTCTAAACAGTCCTCCCAGGAAATAGTATGCTTCCTGGAAGTGTCCTCCAGAACTTTCATGTTGTTACCCTGTGGAGCTCATTGAAGGGCTAGGGCCCTTATATTGTCACCTCTCTGCTAAGCAATAGCAGATTGTTAGGACTTGCAGATCAGTTTCCAATTTGAGGAAAAACCAATGTGAAATCTGAGTATATTCTTAGTGTAACATGATTCATTTACATCTTTTCACCAGTTCTGGAACAACGGTGGTCACAAACAACAAGCAAGTAATCACATCTTTTAGGGATGTCAGCCCAACACTAATTCCTGGGTTCCATGGAGCAACTCTGACTTGAGAATTGACTCCAGTTTGAGAGAGCAAGGCAGCAAACTCTCCTGGAACTGATCCACACTAGAAAATTAGATTGACCCAGCTATGTCACTCAATGACATGAAAATTCCACACTCTTGAGAGCGCGAGAGAGCTAAATCAATCTAATTCCTAGTGTAGACAATGCTAGGTCAACAGAAGAATTCTTCTGTCAACCTAGCTATTACTTGTGAAGGAAGTGGATTACCTATGCTGATTGCACAACCTCTCCCATCAGCATAGGTTGTGTCTAAAATGAAGCACTACAGTGGCACAGCTGTGGCGCTGCTCCTGTGTCACTATAACATTTGAAGTGTGTATGAGACCTTGCTGTTAGCCACAGCCTGTCTAAAAAAACTCCCCTGGAAAACCAACACTGTATTTCTTCCAAGACTACAAACTTGCTTGCATGCTAATGAAAAGGATTAAGACTGTGTCTCATTGCCATCAGATAATTCCTGCCATAATAATATGTATGTTAATATTTAGCAAGCAGATGTTTCCACAGTTTCAATGAAGAACATTTATGTATGCTACCAGATGAATATGGTGAAAATAGTAACAATTAACAGTTGACGAGCTTTTCCATCCCTTAATTAAAGAAGCAGTAGTAATGAATTTTCAACCAAGACATCTTCCTTCACAAGTGTTACTCAGAAGTTTGAGTTAAATTTTAAGAAAAACAAACTGCAAAAAACAAATCTTAGAGAGTCTGAATAAAAGTCTTTTCCTTTGTCAATCAAGTTTATTTCATGGGATTTTTCATGTTATAAATACTATTAGATCACCTTCAGAAAAAACAGGGCAGACAAGACCTGGATTTGTAACTTAAAGGAACAAGAAGGATATAAAACATCTTTAATTAAAAATAACTTTCCAACCTTCCTTTAAATATCGCAAAGCAAAAAATTGGTACAACCCCATCTCTTTTCTTTTAAAGATCACTGTTAGCATAAAATATTCTATAAACTTGATTTCAAAATTTGCAGCCAGAATATGAACCACTTACTGTCTCTGGTATACGCTTAGGCTACTTCTACACTGCCAGTTTTGCTGGCTGTGAGTATGCAAATGAGGCACAGATTAGAATATCACTGCACCTCTTTTGCATAATTTATGCAGGCCGTTTTTGCAGAAAAAAAGTAGTGTGGATGTTTTCTTTTTGCGCAAAAACCTCTTTTCTTGCCAGATCCTTATGCCCCAAAAAAAGGAATTTTACCAATCTGGCGGGAAAAGGGTTTTTTGCGCAAAAAGAAAATGTCCACACTACTTTTTTTTCCGCAAAAACCCTTTGCGCAAAAACGGCTAGCATAAATTATGCAAATGAGGTGCGGCAATATTCTAATCCACACCTCATTTGCATACTCACTACCGGCAAAACTGCCTGTCAGCAGAGAGATGTAAATTTGATGTTTTGAAAGTACAAATGAAGCAGGGATTTAAATATCCCACGCTTCATTTGCATAATCGCGTCATGGCGCTGTTTTGAACAAGCGCCATTTCGCAACTGAAACCGCAGTTTAGACGCATTTTTTTTTACATCGGGGTAATTTTTCGAAAGTTCCTGTACTCCCAAATGAGGAAGTAGTCTTGCCATACTGCGTCTACTGCTGTGAGTAACTTCTTACCAGTATGGGTGAGATGTTCACAACCTGGCCCTCTGCTTTTAGGTTGTCAATAATTTAGAGGACTAAAGAGAGAACAACAAATATACAGTGAAAGTTTTGTTATCCAGCACTCATGAGGGATGGAAGATCCTGGATAACTGAATGTGCCAGAGAAAAAAGTTTATTGTTCTGCCCCTGCCCTCTACCAGCAGATCTGGCTCCTGGCAGCTTGAAGTAGGCTGAGGGGAAAGGCAACGTCTGTTGAAGATGTCAGCTGGCACTGTTGCTGTCAGAAATCCCACAATGGCCAGCTGGACAGGAGGGCATCAGGCACACATACCTGAATACGTGCTGGTATTGTGGCTGGGGGCAATGCAGGTTAACAATGTTTTCTGGTTAACAGAGTGCCAAATAACAAAGCTCTCACTGTACATGGAATGAAACCATGGTCACAGTTTATCAAAATACTTATGCTTAACTTTAAGGACAAGAGCAATCCATGTTCATTTAGCAAAGCACGGGCATAATTTTAAACATGTGTGTATGTCCCCTGGACTTCAGTGGGACTTTAAGTGCTTTGCTGAATCATACTATTTTGAGCTGCACACAGAATACAAGCACGATATGCTCCAGAGATCTTAGTGGTGGATAAGAACGACTGATCAACTTGTAGAAATGAGAATTTCACCCTCCCTGGGGAGAAAAGGCAACAGGTTATTGATGTAAGTGTGTATTTGAATCCGTTAAGGTTTATGAATAAAGACCTTCTGTTTCCACTGGGAGGTTTAAGTGACATTCTCCTCCAATATTTTGACAACTGTTTTATTTGAATTTCTGTCTTGTTCTTTTTTTACTTCTGTAGCCTGCTATGGTGAGCCAAACTAGCAGTAGAATTCCTTATGGCTTTTTTTGCAGCTAGTAACCCAGATGGCCTGGAGGGCACAATTACACATTATGTAAAGATCCAATATAGGCAGGGCATTGCACATGGGGGTATTTCAGATGATAACATTAAGTTGTTTACCAGGGCATGGGTAGTGTTTCTCCAGGCTGAAATCATCAACTGCTAAATTCTTGGACAGTTTAATCTGCATTCTTCAACCTTACAGTTATACTTACAGCACCTGCGTCTCTTTCAAGTAGAGGCTGCTAACCAGATGGCCTCAGAAAGCAACTGGCTGAAATCTGAGCACACTTAATTTTTAATCCCTTTATGCAATGCACCTTCTTGAGTTTGCATCAAGAAGAATCTCAATCTAGTAGTCAGAGCATGAGACGGGTAGTTGGCTCTATTCCCTAATCTGCCACTGATACATGTCATGGAGCTGCTCTGTGCCTCAGTCTCCTGACCTGTACAATCAGGATCATGCCCACCTTTCATAACACAATATTCTCTCTTGAAAGGATGAATATTGATGCCAAAAATGGGAACCAAGCTCTGTCAGGTTTGCCGCATAGCTCTGTGTACTATGATTTCCCTGATGAAGACTTTTTTAGCCCAGAAGAAACATGGGGTCATTTTTTAATAGCAGGGAATGAGATTACTGATGAAAAAGGTCAATGGTATGAACATGTTATCTGACTCTTCTGTGTGTCCTTTGTGGAAGGAAGTAATGGCCATCCTTGTACTGTCTTGTCACATAAGGGGAGGATATGCTGTAGCTGAGAGATGAAGCTATGAAAATACACAATACTTTTCCCCCTCAAATTTGTGTATTGCCTTCAAAGCACCACCATTTTTATTAAATGCTTGAAAAATGAATCAAATGGGAGGCTGTGGTATTACTGGATAAGCCTGTGCCCTGCATGACTGACATCACATAAACCTCCGCACTGTGTCATGGGGGAGTATTTGCTCAGTTGTTAATGGGACATGATATGTAGTTGCCTGTAATTGTTCTACACTCTTTGACAGATTAATATGGAGTTAGAGCTGATGGCAAGCACTAATTACAAATTCAGTCCCACATCCTTGCATCAATGCATCTGAACTGTGGTAGCATCTAAAGTACAAGAGACAGCCCCTCGATGTTTTGCAGGTGCGAGTCACTTAGGTACATGCTGCTAATCAAGCCTAGGAAATACCAGTTTTTAATAAGAACCTTTTGAGGAAAGAACAGTTTAATTGAAGTTGAAGTTTGACAGCTAGCGCTGAGAAATGGGGCCTGATTCTCTGCAGCCTTGCAAATTATGTGGTCGTTGGTACTTGTACAAAGTGAGGGTGAAGCATTCCTGTCTCAGAATATTTTATTCTTGCTTTGCACACACTTTGCACATGTGTGATTGAACCTTACAATGTGCAAGGCAGTGGAGAATTAGGCCTATAGCTTTCTGTTTACCCAATCTTAACAGAATCGGATCTGGGCTTGATTCTGGTTTTCTCACACTGGTTTTGCTTCAGTGTAAATTCTCTTGCTTCCAGTGAAGTTACTCATAAGAACATAAGAAGGGCCGTACTGGTTCAGACCAAAGGTCCATCCAGCCCAGTATCCTGTCTGCCGACAGTGGCCAATACCAGATGCCCCAGAGGGCGAGAACACAACCGGTAATCAGCACGTCCCTGTCACCCACCTCCAGAGAAACAGAGGCTTGGGATACCATTCCTACCCATCCTGGCTAACAGCCATTGATGGACCTAACCTCCATGAATCTATTTAGCTCTTATTTGAACCCTGTTAAAGTCCTAGCCTGCACCACATCCTTTAACAGGGTTCAAAAAAGAGCTTGATAGATTCATGGGGGTTAGATCCATCAATGGCTATTAGCCAGGATGGGTAGGAACGGTGTCCCTAGCCTCTGTTTGTCTGGAGGTGGGTGAGAGGGGAAGGATCATGTGTGAGGATTACCTGTTGTGTTCCCTTCCTCTGGGGCATCTGGTATTGGCCACTGTCGGCAGACAGGATACCGGGCTGGACGGACCTTTGGTCTGACCCAGTATGGCCGTTCTTATGAGTAACTTCATTCTGGAAGCAAGAGAAGTTACACTGAAGTGAAACCAGTGTGAGAGAACCAGAATCAGGCCCAGATCCAATTTCTGTTAAGATTGGGAACTCCTGATTTACACCACTGTACATGAGTTTTGCTTAATTATTACCTAACCCTTTTATTCTTCTGGAGCAGCTGTCCTATCTGTACCATGTGACTTACTTCATACTTAGTTGTACAGCCATTCGATCGCTGAAGCACCTTAGCATGTAGCTTCCTCTAAACAGCTTGGGTGGAAATCCAAGCTTTCCCAGACAAGCTGTGCTTCAGTTTGCTAAACCAACTCTGAACTCTGAAGTCAGCTAAGCAGACCTCTGCACAAGGTTGTTGTGATATGACCCCATTGTATGACCATTGGGAAACAGCTGTCCCAGAGGAGCCTATACTCCTGGAGTCTCTCCTCAGCATAATGGGGAGGGAGAATAATTCTGCACAAGCTATGCAGAAGGAACATTCCTTTCAATCTAGAACCTAGGCACTTCAGTTATGACCAGGGTTTAGGACTTGCAGGCTAGTCTCTGACGTGACTTATGCTCAAGGATGACTCTTTGGGCTCAGAACCTGCATCCTAGGGAGCAATGATTTGCTCAGTTGGATAAATGAGTGACTTTGTGCACACTTTTTCTTTTCAGCCCTGTCTAATCTATGTAGGAATTGTGGTATCAAATTGGTGCTGTCATAAGTGGGTTTTCTTCAGTAGGTGCCACTTAAGAATGAAAAGACCCTATTGTTTGTTTACAGGAGAAAGCAAAACTCAGTGTGTGGCCTGAGGGACATGGCCATCTGTTTAAATTTGCACAGGAATAGCCAGAAATGTAAAAGATGCTCCCTAAACATATACTCCTTCCATACGGATCCTGCTTGCTCTGTTTACGACTTGGATTTACTTGACTTACTCAGCCAAGCAGGGTTTAGTCTATAAAGAATTATGAATGATAGAAAATTAACTCTGTGGATGATGCTTTGTTCTCCATTTCCAGCCTGTCAAATTACTGCGCCCATCTATTCAATGTAACTATATCTAGGGAAAAGGCTTTTTAATACATATCCTTTCTATTGCACTGAAATTGCCCACAAACTGCAAAGACAAAGTACAGAAAGCAAAACAAACAGAGTGCATTGAAGGCATAGGGAGCTGGGCAGCTGCAGCACCTTAGGGAGGGCAGGTGAGGGCTTTCCACTCCAAAGTTGCAGAATGCTGGCTGGAGCTTCCATGCATGTGCTGGCAACAGGGCTGCTGCCATGCCCCCTTATGGGACATAGCTTACTAGCCCATGCAGCTGGCCAGCTCTGTGAGCTAATGTATAGAGGCTGGGGATGTGGTCCCATGCCTCTCTCCACACGCTTTGAAGAGCCAGGCATTGCCAGGGGAAGAAAGTGGGAGCAGTCCCTGTGCTTGTGCATAGACAGGGACTGCAAATCTGTCTGGTCCATACATAGGGCAATATCCTTTATCTATATCCTACTCCTACTTGTATCCCCTTAATAGCCAGGCAAGGTCTAAGCCTAAATTATCCAAACTATAAAACAATAAAGATCCATGTATTTGAGTGCTTGCAAGTGCAGTGATAATGGAAACAATTTATTCACCTCTGGTCTACTAAAGCATACTTATTCAGATAACAAATAGTGTTCCCAAAAGAAAATTTCAAACAGGACAACTATTTGAGTCAAAGTAAATAGAAAAACCTGCCAAATGTGCCCATAAGAATGCTGCTAACCTACATGTTAAAAGCCATCACAATTTCCCAAATGGGTAATGATGTAGGAATAGGGGACTCCACTGTGAGTCATTGATAGAGGCCTGCATCAACTGAGAATCAAAGAGCTAAACAAAGTAATTAAAGACTTGGAAGAAGGAAGACAATAATAAGTAACATAGAACTGATTACTCAGGGTATGTCTATACTGCAGAGTTTTTTCCGAAAAACAGCCCTTATGTCCACTCTGCAAGCGCATTCTGTTGGAAAAAAATCGAAAGAAAAGAGGGGGTTTTTCAACATTGGTAAACCTCTTTCTACGAGAAAGAAGCCTTTTTCTGAAAGACCTCTTTTGGAAAAAGGCGTGTGTGGACGGGGAAGAGGGAGTTCTTTCGATAGAAGAGGAAAGAGGAAAAAGCACAGGTGCTCTGGTGGCCACTCTGTCCATAGTAATCACAGCTTAGATGCGAGATAGCGTCCATTCAGTGTGGAAGCTCTCTTCCGAAAAAGCAGATCCCTTTTTCTATGCTCTTTTGCTGTGTAGACATTCTCTTTCGGAAGAAGTTTTTTCAGAAGATCTCTTCCAGAAAAGCTTCTTCTGAAAGAAGCCTGCAGTCTAGACATAGCCTCTGAAATGGAGGAAACCACAGAGCTGAAGGACAGTGTCATGTCTAGAGCTGAACAGACTGCACAAATGATGTTAATGAACATTTGGAGTGATCATGTTCATCCCCTTGGTTGGGTTTTTTTTCTTCTGTTTATGGGCATTGTGCTGAACAGTCATTTATTTGCACTAATGTTTTTAGGCTGCTCTCCATGACATCAACACCCAGATTTGCATTGGAACAGTGTATTTGCAACTCTCTTGTCAAGAGGGAGAAAACTTGTTCATCTTGGCCTCTGAGGATAGAACAAGAAGCAATGGGCTTAAACTGCAGCAAGGGAGGCTTAGGTTGGACATTAGGAAAAAGTTCCTAACTGTCAAGGTAGTCAAACACTGGAATAAATTGCCCAGGGAGGTTGTGGAATCTCCATCTGTGGAGATATTTATGAGTAGGTTAGATAAATGTCTATCAGGGATGGTCTAGACAGTATTTGGTCCTGCCATGAGGGCAGGGGACTGGACTCGATGACCTCTCGAGGTCCCTTCCAGTCCTAGTATTCTATGATTTTATGATTGACTGCTCATTATTTTATTGTTGAAAAAGTTTCAGTTACCCACCAGGGAGCAGAAAGAGCTTGATATGTATCAAGTGCCCGGTCACACAATAGGAACAGGGAACAGGGGATACCTGATGTGGACACTTGGGAAATAACCTATAGAATGAAAACACTTCATCCAATCTATTCAGCTGGTGTATTGATTAATCAGTTCACAAACAAAACATAGCACTCAGTGTATTTATGTACATGATATTAAAGGAATAATTTGACCAGCTGTAGTTACTTCCACACTTCCGTACATCAGTGACCAAGGTGCAATTCCATTTGAACCCTTTAAATCTGTTTCCAAAACTGTTCTTGAAAACAAAGGCTCAGGAAGGGATCCAATGGGCAAAACTCCTGGATTATCTGATCATATTGTGAATAAGGAAAAGAAAACAAACTTTCTTTCTGTCTTGTCTCAGTTTCATCTAATTTTAACTTGGCATTCACTACCACATGGCCATCATAGATAAGCCTGGAAGTGATTCCAAACTGTGTTAGGATCATGGTGTAAATTACTGGTGTAAACAATAGTGGAAAAATCTGAAAGAAAAGCAAACTTCTTTCTTTCTTTCTTTCTTTCTTTCTTTCTTTCTTTCTTTCTTTCTTTCTTTCTTTCTCCATGTTTTCATTAGTGAAAGGAGGTCAAGAAAGTGCACTTGGCATGTGATACAGAAGAGCATGTCATTTGAGAGAGGTCTTAGCTCCTGTATTACAATTTTGGACCTTAGAATGTTGTCACCTGCACAAAACAGATTCACTCTTGCAATGGACAGTTATATTGTGACAGGGGAGTGAAGTTATCTTCATCCCAGAGCTTTAGGTGGTGGAACTGTCAGCCGACGGTCAGGGCAGTGTGTGTGTGCTGAGAAAAGGTTTAACGTCCGTGACTTTACTGCTAGGACCGGGGTCCCGTCGCAGAGGGCAGCCAACAGGCTGACAGACGCCCCTGTTTATAGGAAGAGCTTATTACATCTCAGATTTTAGCTGCTAGGATACAGGATCCCTTTGCAGTGGGCAGTCTAGGGAAGACTGAGAGATGCCCCAACGGATCTGTCACCTGGGAGTGACACGATCCAAACACCCAAGCTCTTCCTATACCTGTCCCTTATGACCGGCTGAAGTTCTTTTAAATTGTGCTTGGTTCTGTTACAGCAACTGAAGGAGTCAGGTTAAAACTTAAACAGTTACAGGTTTATTAAACAAGCTTATAAATCATATGGTTACAATGGCTATTGCTCTATTTCTTAACTGCTAGCAAATATAGATCTTAAAAAAATGGTTACAAAGAAAATAAAGATAGAAAATAGAAATAATGGTACCAAGTGACAGTTTAATCTTTAAAGAGCTCTAAGTCTATGTGTACACTTAAGACAAAGGACCACATCCAGGTACAATTTTTACCCCCTTCTGTGCCTCTCGACTCCAGCGGGTCAAGCCAGGGCCGGTCCCTCAGTTCCTAGGAAAGACAAATATGAGGTGGGTGTCCCCGTGGAACCTCGGGAGGTCAAACACCTAACTCGACCAGCAGATAGATGGTAGATTGACACTCAGAGTAAATGTGCTGCTGGACCCATCTTTATACCCATAGGGGCCCGTATCCTCTTTCTTATCTAAGATGCCAAATTGTGTTGGTCTGTCTTTGTGACGCCAGTTCTTACAAGCAAGTTTCAAGTTAATTTACACTTGCAAGAGAGATAACTAAATTGTGAGTACTAGACATTTTTTTACTGGGCGAGAGATTCCTCCCCCCGCGGACGGCTGTGTGTTCGTATCAATATGGGTTTCAGTCAAGAACACTCCTCTGCAGCCTCTTGGTCAGCAATTGGCATATCTCTGTTTACAGCCATTCAGGGTTACAGCAGCCTGCCATATCCAGGCCTTCTGTTCAAGACTTTTACTGCTCCGTGTGCCCTGTATGCTCCAGGCAAGCAAAGATGGATGTTACAGGGGGGGTTCCTGTCTGGCTACAGGAACTGACTTTACAATACTACCAAAAGCCTGCCATGTAATCTTTCTTACATATTAGCTGTCCTCTAGTATATGCCCACTTCTCTACTTACTATTTAGGCACCCCATTATCATTTAAATCACTGGGAGTGCCTAAATACCTTTGAGAATCCCACCCTCCCCTCTCTGCCTGATGGAGAGAATGGTGGGCTTTCAATATGATTAGGAGGTTACCATTCCGGGCTATGATGGTCTTTAGCTGTCAGGACCAGTGAATTACAGCTGGGCCATCACAAACCTTGTTTTTCTTCAGCCTGTTTGTAGGCATGGGGCAATATGGCCCAGGTTCAGAGATCTGCTGCTCAATGTAATCATCACTGACTGTCCTCCTGTGGTTTTGCAGTTCTTTGGGATTGTATATTTCATTATATCGACTGCAAGGGAATATTTATAGTGTCTTGTTTTGCCTTGTTGCTCAGTCCTGATTAACATGTAGTGCTCATGAAACAAAATAGTCCTCCAGGGGCTGCTTCATCTTTTAATGATTGCAAAATGTCAAAGCATTGAAATGCTGGAGGGAGGCTACTGGAAACCCATTGTTAAATAATGGCCACCCAGCTCCAAGGCAGGTTGGGATGGTTTCCAATGGGGCTCATACCCTTCACTGCCAGAGAGGAATTATGCAAATACTTCTGAAGAGCAATTGTTTTGCTTTTCCAGTATATCAAATGGCACCAAATAAATAATAGATGCTATTGCAAAAATGTTCTGGGTTAAGCGATTGTACTTTCTCCACCTTGTAAGGCTTTCATGCACATGTCAGAATAGAAAGCAGAGAGCTATCGACAAACACTATTGGCCAGACTCTCTGCTGGTGTAATTCAGAACAGTTCCATTGATTCCAATAGAGTTAATAGAGCTATGCTGCTTTACACCCACTGGGTATCTGACATAATAAGAACATAAGAACAGCTATACTGGGTCAGACCAATGGTCCATCTAGCTCAGTATCCTGTCTGCCGACAGTGGCCGATACCAGATGCCCCAGAGGGAGGGAGCACAACAGGTAATCCTCATGTGATCCCTCCCCTGTCACCCATTTCCAGACAAACAGAGGCTAGGGACCTAATACCTTTTCCAAGAATAAAGTCTAAAACATGTATACCAATGTGCCACTTTACATAATTTTTTACTTATTT
Organism: Rafetus swinhoei; assembly: GCA_019425775.1. NCBI lineage: Eukaryota > Metazoa > Chordata > Testudines > Trionychidae > Rafetus > Rafetus swinhoei. The sequence continues at coordinate 42,723,593 of CM033437.1, read as the reverse complement.
CCCTGATGATGCTTCTGAGCCAGCATTTTTGTTTAAATGGTAAAACAGTAACTGTTTTTGTATGCAGCATAATGAGCAACCGATAAACTATCACAAGCATCTTGCTTAATTGATTCTAGATGTAATTTTTTTATTATTATTAAAATGCTCCTCAGCCTGGAAATATTTAAAATTAGTTTTTGCTTTTTTTCTTCTTTTCCCTGTTGAATAATAGTAGGGCATAGCACTTCTGTAGGATATTTTTATACAAAGCTATCAAAGCATGAATTAAATTTCACGTTACCCCTGTGATCTAGAATTACAGATGTGTAAGCTGAAGCTGAGAGAACTAAGAAGCTCACCAAATGTCAACAGCAAATACGTTGCAGAGCTGGGAATTGAACTCAGGAGTTCTAATTCCCAGTCCTATGCTCCAACCACTATAAAATACAACATCATGCTCTTCATTTCTACCAAGCCCATTGGAAGTAGCATAGAATTAGACTCTCCAAAAACACAAGCTTATGCCGACTTAAATTAAAGGTAATGCTTTCAACCAAATAGGACCTCCTTCATTCACTGGGAAATGGCATATGTCTCTAAAGCCATGCTCAGTTGCCCAACAACCCTGAAAGATGTCTCAGTGAAAATGTCATCCAGGTGGCTGTTCTTGGTGCACGTTGGGATGGTCTATTGTACTTTTCTGATAGTTTAGTTATGTTTGACAAAATTGGCATGACTCTATTTGAGATGTTACTAATAAATCCTAGAAGTCTGGCAGATACTTAGTACTGGAATCTGAAATCTGAAGTCTGAAAGCTAAGTCTCAGCACCCACAAGGTCATGAAGGCATACCAAGAACCGTGATCATTGTAGGAGAAAGAAAGAGCCTGAAGCATGGGCCTGGTGTAAGGCCTGAGGCCTGAAGCAACGTGAGCAAGAGTTACACTATGAGTAAAAAGCAGGTCCTTTCAAAAGCAGATGTTTGCCTTCAAGTCAGTGTCGGGGACACGAACAGTGTCTGGGACATGAACCAAGCCTGTTTTTCAATGCAATACTCTGTCCAAGCAATGCTTTCTCACCTTCCAGAGCCTATGCTTCTCTCACTTTCTCCGGGTCTTGAGCAACGGCTTCTACTATTTCAATTGTATCTAAACAAAGGGTCATATCATTGCTACCCCGGTTAGCATTCTGCCAATCACTTCATAACAATTCATGATTTCTCACAGATCAAAGGCATGCTTGCTGACAGCTGCCAATACCTTCCAGCACAGCAACGAGAATTTTGGAATTGTGTCTTTTGGGGGGAACTATAGTATTTAGCAGACAGGAAGAATACTCCAATGGTTAGATCTGGGACTTAGGATACTTGAATTCAATTTCCTACACTGCCATAGACTTTCTATATACCCTTGAACACATTACTTGGGCCTAGATTCCCAAAAGCATTTAAGTTCCCAACTTCCATTGAGGATCTGGACTTTAACTTTTCTGTGTCTCATCTGTAAAATGGAGATAATAGTATTGCCCTACCACCTCACAATCTTTAAAGTATTTAATGTGCCCAAATGGCATGGTGATGGGGCAATATAATAGACAGATAACACTAGTATAAACTGTTCAGTATCACCAAAGCATTGCAGAAACATTAATTCACCATGACAACACCCTGAAGGTGGAAGCTGGCACATAAGGGAGCCTGGTATGGCTTACTGGTTTAGAGGCTGGTGTTACTTTGGCCTGGCACAGATCAATGCAGACTTTGGTCTCCTCTAATCTATGCTCACTGGCTATGGACTGCAAAAGGGGACATCTACTTGTCAGAGATTGCTGGAGTACAACAAATTGCCCCCCCCCCCCATGCCTCTTCTGTCTCTGATGTGTCCAATGTGTTTTCCTCACTTCTCTCTGGCTGGCCATGCCTTTCACTTTTTCTCACCATACTGATGTGGATGATTCAATGTCTGCAGTCCTGTTAAGCATATATTTTGTTTTCAATTCATTTTTGTTAACACACTAAGTGGTCTTTGTGAGCAGGTACTAATAAGGTACCCTTTATTAATGTTATCACTTTCATTGCATGTTCCAATTCCCAGGTTTATTTTAATTACGCATATTATGAGAGAGCCATGTTGGTGTAACAATGAAAAATATGCTGCTCCACATGACATTTCATTTATGGATTGGCAAGAGACACCTATGATGACTAATTCCATGATAGAATCATGTCCCTTATTGCTAACCATAAATGAAATGTCATATGCGGCCACCCATAATTCATTCTAATTATTGCCCTTGGACAAATGCTGCAGACTTTGGTTCTAGGCTTTAGCGCATGACGTGCCTTTGCAGAAGTGGATAATATTTCATTTTATATTCATGTAAATTTGTGTATGTTTTTATATCCCTACATGAAACCATATGTATTGATAAGTTTCTTGCACTTTATGTATTGTTTTCCATTGAGTTCATTTTAGAATGGCTTGTGCTCACAGAGTGTTCAATAATTTAATCCAGACATTTTCTTTTTGGCTGATTTACTAATGTTTCTATTCTATGCACAGAGTCTTGATTAAAGGAACATAAATCTCTCAATGATGAGAAAATGTGATCATTTATTACGTGGACAATCAGTCTATTTAAAAACATAATTAGTTTGTACATCAAGAAACCTTTCCTCAGGTGTGATAAACTGCAAATAATTACTGAACCTCCTCCAGTGAAATTAAAAGTCTCACAAGGCTGTTACAAGGAATTTGTGATTTGACAGAGAAAAGGGCTTCAGTTCCAGGCTGTATTTATACAAAATTGATTTTTTTTCTTTTCACTACATTAAGACTGAGAGGGAAAAATAGATTAGCTGGTAGCAGCCAGAATGTCCCCATGCTTTTCAACATTAAGAATCAAGGACCCGGTCTTCTGCCCATTGAAATCAAAGGTAATCTTCCTGTTGAACTCAATGAGAGCTGGAGCCAATGTTCAGACACAATTTAATTGCTCTGTCTAGAGGAAATCTGCGGTAATAGAAATGGGATGAAATTCAATAGTGCAAAGTGCAAGGCTATGCGCTTGGGGACTGGCAGCAAGAATTTTTGCTATAAGCTGGGAACATAGCTGTTCGAAGTGACAGAAGACAAGAAAGACCTGTGTGTACCGTTTGATCATAGGACAACTATGAATAAAGATACAATTCAGTCACAGAGGTCACGGATGCTGTGAATTTAACAGATTTCTGAGACTTTTTCAGCTTCAGACCACCGCAGTGGCAGGGCTGGATCAGCTGTCAGTCCCTCCCCAGTAGAATAGAGCAGCGACCAACTGTCAGCCCTCTCTGCAGCAGCAGCCCCCACGGCTGGACAGAATTGCAGCTGGGTCTAGGACAGCCTCCATTGCAGGAACAGCAGCAGGGCTGTCAGCCACTGTTCCCTTTATGTTCTGTGCCTGCATGGCCATACAAGTGTCAATCAAGTGCCTTTCACTTCAGATGCTCCTCTCCCACTTCTGTGCTGCTCCTGCCCTCTGCCTTGAGGCCTCTGGCCAGCTGAGCCTTCTGCTTGCTGTGCAGAAGTCGGAGGGGAGGGAGAAAAGGGGGATGCTAATGTCAGGTGTCCCCCTGCTCCCAGGTACCCATCTCTGTGGAGAGTGGGGAGGGGACAATAGGGCTCAGGAGTGGGATGGAGACATGGGAAGGTGCTGGTGTGACTGAAGAAGCAGCCTCCAGAGTGGTGATTGCTGATCTATTGTTTCTCATACAGTCCCCAGTCTCTCTCTCTCACACACACACACAAACTGTCTCTTTCACACTCATCTCCCAACACATACTTGTATTGTTATTGTTGTTGTTATTGTTATTTGTCGCAATGCACATATATTCTCTGTAATGTTATTCTTTCCATATGCTGTTATTTTAGGGTTTTTAACTAGCCTGTGCATTTCATAATTTTATTTCTCTCGTATGCTTAAATTTAATTATTTGGGGTAATGAGTTCTAATATGTCTAACTTGTCCTGGCTGGAGTAATTATCCCAATGGGAACATTTTATAAATATATATTATATCTAGGTTTTTGGTTTTCACTGATGGTGCACATCTGCAAATTACAGCAATATTGGTACACGTAACAAAAGTAATTCCACACATGGATGGAAAAATTAGAAGGAACATTGCTGTCATCCCTGGGTGAGGGTCCCAATGTTAGCTCTCACGCATACGCAGACAGGTTGTGGGCTACCAAGAATGTGTTTACTAAAAATATCTGTGACAAAATTTTAACCTTAATTCTGAGTCACCAATATGATCTCACCATTAGAGATAGGGAAATGTTAGTGCTATCACACAAGCCACTGGTGAGGCCTCATTGGAATAATGTATAGAATTCTGGTCTCCCATGTTGAAGAAAGATGGAATTCAGAACAGGTGCAGAGAAAGAGCTACCAAGAAGAACAGAGTTATTTAAGGAAGGGCCAATGTAGGCAGAAAAGCAAATGGATATAAACTAGCCATCAATAAGATTAGGTTTGAAATTAGATGAAGGTTTCTAACCAACAGAGGAGTGAAGTTCTGGAACTGTCTTTCAAGAGTAGTAGTGGAGGTAAAACCCTTGTTTCAAGACTAAGAATGATTAGTTTATGGGGTGGATGGGCTGATGAGACTGCCTACAATGACATATGGCCCATCCATGAGTACTAATAGAAAATATCCTCAATGGCCAGAGACAGAACACTAAGTTGGGAGGGTACTAAGTTACTACAATTAATTTTCCCAGGTGTCTGGCTGATGGGTCTTGCTCACATGTTGTTGGTCTAACTGATCCCATATTTGGGATTGGGGCAGAACATTTCCTCCAGGTCAGATTGGCAGAGAGTTGGGTATGGGACACTTGCTGGTTTGACCTAGAGTAAATGGTGGATTCTCTTTAACTTGAAGTCTTTAAATGAAGATTTGAGGACTTCGGTAACTCAGGCATATATTATGGGTCTCTTCCAGGAGTGGGTGGGTGAGGTTCTGTGGCCTGCAATGTGCAGGAGATCAGACAAGATGTTCATGATTGTCACTTCTGGAATTAGTCTGAGTCTTGCAACCTAAGCTGCTGCTTTGATTAAATATTATCTTTTTCTTCCAGCTTTGAGTTATTAGTAGAGATGAATTAACCTTTGTTCAGGTTTGGATTTATATTTCCTAATCACTGTTTAGATAAACCATGGGTCAAAAGATTGGAGTAAGAGACTAGGAGCTGGGCTCTAAACCAGTGATTCTCAATATTTTCCACACTGGAATCCCCCTACCAATTAACAGGGATAGGGTGGTTATGACCCCCTAGCTGGGAAGTTCCTTCTTTAGAGTTCTGTTCTCAGTTCTGTCACCAACAGGCTGTGACGTTGGTCACTGTTGTTGGGTCACCCAATTGTAAAATGGGGAAAATATTTACCCACTTGAAAGGAGTATTGTGAGAATTTGTTCCTTCCTGCATATTTGAAGTACTCTAACATTCTTGCCAAATGGATAAGTATCATTATTCAGACCAATTGTTTTGCGTCAGATCTTAAATTCTTACATCTCTTGTAGCGCCAATGCTTAGCCTTGGTGCAATAAAGCAAAAATGAAATTCACTTTCTAGACATAATAAACATGTGGGTTCTCAGTTCACCAGCAAGGTTACCCGTACTCTATTGATAAGCCTACATTGCTGATCATTCACTTACTGGATGTTACTGGTAGAGATAGACTGCACATCACAAATGAACAGCATATGTAGTATATCTACATTGACATTATTTATTTGCAATTGTTTCAGACACCTCAATTCCCACACTGCTCTTAAATACGGTAGATTCAACTATGAGCAGAGAAATGCTCTTATCAAGAATAATCAGTCATTTCAGCACTCTGCTCTCACCCTTGGCATTTATTCTATTCTTAATTACCACTCTGTCAGCTTTGCCATTGTAGGATAAATTGTGTTGCCCATGATACATTTATAAAACAGCTAAATATTAAAGCCCCAATAAACAGAAGTACAACAAAAGAAGTGGGAAGGAGGAGGAGGAGGAGCTAATGTTGGAAAGATCTTATGCCACTCAGCCTTTTTATTAACTAATATTCTGTGCTTCCGATTCACACAAATGTTTCTTTGCATGATACAGCAACAAACGAGATTTGTTTCAGCTCACATGGGCAGTATTTGGGGCCTGATGTAAAGTCCACTGAAGTCAGTGGAAAAGCTTCCTTTGAATTCAACTGGCTGTGGATCAGGTCCCTAGGTTATAAGCAAAATCAGCTTTTTATCAGCTCTTACTGCTGGGTTGAGTAAGGAACAAAGAGGTCAAGTAGCCATAGATGACTTATGGTTGAGTGGTTCATTCCAGTTTAACTTAGGACCATTCTGATTGTCCTATCTAGGCATCTAGGTCAATGCCCACCTGCACACCAAGACCTGGTCTACACTAGGGAATTATTTTGAAATAACTCCCCTTATTTCAAAATAACAAGTGGAGTGTCCCAACTATCAAGCCCGTTATTTCGAAATAATAACTCCTGCTTTCCATGAGGAATAATGCTTATTTTGAAATAGTTATTCTGAAATAGCGTTTGTGTGGATGTTCCACTGCTGCTATTTCAAAATAACTATTCCCCAGAGTCATTCAGAACAGGGGTGGCCCGTCCATACAGGCGAACTAAGTGGTCACCTAGGGCGCCAAGTTAAATGGGGCTCCAAATTCAAGCGCAATAGCATTGAGGGGTTTGGAGGTGGCCAATTGCATGGTTTGCCTAGGGCGCCAGTTGCTGGCAGCTAGTCTAGGGCCGCCACTGATTCAGAATAATTACTCCCCAATTCTTTCCGGGGCTCTAAGTTGAGGTAGTGCATCCACATTAAAGGAGCCTGCCTCGGACTAATTTCAAGGCTTCTCTGTAGTGTGGACATGCTATTTCAAAATAGTTATTTCAGGAGTTATTATTTTGAAACAAGTTATATCAAAACAATTTCCTAGCGTAGACGTGCCCCAACACAGCCACTTAAACAGACAATCCATGTGAACATGTGTTCTCTATTCCTTCCTTGTATATGTGGATTGAGGAAGGAGTTCTCTTTCTTTCTCCTGCTCTCAAGGGAAGGAAAAGCAACTTCTTTTGGGATTGCTGTAGAAGAGCAACTCATTCTGTACATGGTTATTATAATCACTAGCTCACTAACTGGATAATATAAAAGTCAGCAACACAAATTTGTCCTGGTCTTTAAAATATATTGCTTTGTTTGTTATAAATACAAGACAACAGCTGCAAACCTCTGCTCTCACTTATGGATATAGAGTTGTATTTGCCATTTGTCTGTGGCTTGACTGTTTATAATAACTGAACACAAAGTTATGCTTACCAAGTAGATATTTTATTTGCAGCGATCTCAGAAAACATTTTAAATCTCTTCTGTTCTCAAATGTTAGTTTCAAACATGTTTTGGTCAGCTCTGGCAAGGAGGGGACATCCTCTCTAGCCTTTGAAATCCCTAGCCTTATAGGCTTTTCTCGAGGCTTTTCTCTGGGAAAGCAACAGCTATCTCAAGAGAATTGATACAAATCAGCATGCAAAAAGGTTACTGAAAACACGATGAATAAGCTAGGGCTGACTTCAAGTGAGACTGAGCTCAGTACAGAATCAGCTGTAGAATATAAGAGAAAATTGTATGGTGGGGGAAGGATTTTGATTTTTCTTCTAAATTGTAACATCCCACCTATAATCATTTACCACCTTATTATTAAAAGGATAATAGAGATAATGCACAGAAGAAGTCATTCTATAGCAATTATCCCAAAATAGATTGTTAGCCGTTGGGTCTATTTTGAGCTCTCAGTAAACTACATGCGATGGTGATCTCTAACTGTTTTTAAAAAATTATTTTATTCACATACTGTAGTCTTCATCCATTATTTCTTGTATGTCTTGACTTTGCTTTAGATACACCTGGAGGGTATAATTTATGTAATCTACCCATTTATTTGCCAACTACTGTTTGCCTTGGTTGCAATTTGTAAATGAATCTAGCTGAAGGCATATAAGTATGTGAATAATCAGAGGAAGACAATAAAAAATAACTTTTTTGTCACATGTCTTCAGTGAGATTAAATATTGAATATCACACCAGAAAAAAAAAGTCTTCAACCCTTATTCATGCTGACTCAGAAGTACCTTGATTACTGGGGCAGAACCTTGCTCCTGAAGCTGTCCCCTGAAGAAAATCATGCCCAGCCATGCTCCAGAAGAAGGATCTCCATGCCACTAATTTGTGCATAATGCCCTATAACTTAAAAATGGAAAGAAGTGACTAGAAAGGCATTATGACTGGACAAAAATATGCATCTTCCTAATATTGGAAAATTCGGTGTTGAAGACCTAGATAAATTCATGGAGGTTAAGTCCATTAATGGCTATTAGCCAGGATGGGTAAGGAACGGTGTCCCTAGCCTCTGTTTGTCAGAGGGTGGAGATGGATAGCAGGAGAGAGATGGCTTGATCATTACCTGTTCGGTTCACTCCCTCTGGGGTACCTGGTATTGGCCACTGTTGGCAGACAGGGTACTGGGCTGGATGGACCTTTGATCTGACTCAGTTGGCCATTCTTATGTCCTTATGTATGTTAAATGGTGCTGTCTCAGTAGATGACTGACAAACTAGGTTTCCAGTGTACCCTGAAAGAGGGTATGATCCAGATGTCTGACCATCTTGTTGATGCTTTGGTAAGGCTTCATCTATCAGTCAGTGGAACCTAAATGAACAATTCCCAGGAAGGATTTGACAAGGGTAGTGTTGTGGAACATAGGAACTGCAATTCAGGATTGGACCCAAGCCCCATCTAGTCCAGTATCCGGTTTCTGAGAGTAGTCAGTATCAGATGTTTAGTGGAAGGCACAAGCACTCTGCAATAGGTAGATATGGAATAATCAGCCTCCCCCTCCCCTCCCCCCCCATAATAGGTCTTATACTGGTCTCTAATAGTTAGAGATTGGCCTTGAAGCATGAGGCTTAATCTCAGTTTTTTGTCATTAATCCTGATAACTCTGAATATTCTTAATGGACATATAAATGTCCACCCCCGTTGAAATCTTGTTAAGTTCTTGGTCTCAACCACTTCATGCGTTCCAGTAGTGATTAGTTCCACGGTCTAATTATAAAATTCCTTTTATCAGATTTGGATTCCCTACTTTTTAATTTCATTGAATACGTCTTTGTTTTTCTGTTATAAGACGGAGGGAGGACAAAAGTTCCCAATCTGATATCTCTAGATCATTTATTTTCTGTACTTTTATCATGTCCCCTGTCATTTGTCTCCTTTCTAAGGATTTACATAAATATTCAAAGAATAATTTGTATGAATAATGTTCAGACTTTTGTGGAAGCTTTGCATGGCCTATTATTGTTTAGTATTGTAGTAGCGTCTGAAGGCTGCATTCAGGGCTGGAGAACTCATTCTGTTAGGTGTTGTACCTACACAATGAAAGGCAGTCCCTGCCTCAAAGAGCTTACAAACTAAGTTATGAGCAACAGCAGAGGGATGCAAGGAACAAATTGGGGAGCACAAGGTAATGGTCAGAAAGTGATGATTAATACAGCAAGTTGTGGTCACAGCACACCAGCATGTATTCAGAAAGTCAGTGGGGGATCTTACAACTGTGTCCTTTGCCTTCATTCCTCTGCCTTATTTTCATCATCATAGGTTTTCCATGAAGATCCAGTGGTCTTGTGGATATCCCATTCATTGTCATGTCATGCAGTACATAAGTGTCACTGCAAGATGACATGACACACTTCAACACAATACATACTGTGTTCTGGTGCTTCTGTTTGCCTGATTGCTCAGGTTTATTTTCTCTCTCACTCATGTTCAAGTATGGAACTTGAAGAGCCAGGAAAATAAGAAGCCTGTCACTGAATACATGCTTTGTTCAGCCTAGTCATTATCTGATTTCTGTCTAGCACAGTTCTCTGTCATGGTAGTTAGGCTAAAGGAAGACCTACTGTACCTTGACAGTGGGACCATCTGGTATTCATTCTTGTAATTAGTCTCAAACCCAGACAGTCCTGCTGCTGCAAATATTTGTTTAAATACATCACAGGGCATGATCACTAGTTTATTGTGAAACAAGTGGTGAGTCTTATGTCAGGTGAAACTACATTCTGTGCATCAGAAATAATCAGTTAGCTATATCTCCCCCTCCCCCCCACACACAGTATGTGGATCTCTACACACACACACACACACACACACACACACACACACACAGTATGTGGGTAGATATATAATTTCACAGATGTACTTCTGAAAAATGGGAATGACTGATGACTGTCAGGGAAGGTCGATTTTTCATCCTAACTTACAGAGTGTCTTTTTATCTACAATTCTTTTTCCAGTTCTTTTCAGGAAGTGCATCTGGGTAAAAAGGAATTAAAGACATTCAGACTGTGAAAAGGATTGCCATGAGAATGTATCAGTATCAAGACTGATTTGCATCCTGATGACTTCTGATTATATATTTTATGGATGTTCATGAACACATGGTTGTGAGGACATATTGTGAACAGAAATTGCACATGTGTAATCTTGGAGATTGATGTACTAGGTTGTAATCAGGCTCCTTTCTGTCAGACACTTTGGAAATCTTGGCTTGCTGGTTAAAGTATTTCAGAAGTGCCTAATGCCCATTATCAAATGTGAGTCAGGACCAGATTTACAAAAGTTTCAAGGTGCCTGGCAGAATTTACAAGAGTAAGTTAATAGATGAGGTGCCCAACCCCCATTAACTTGCATTAGGAGTTAGGAGCTTTGATTTCATTGACTATGAATTAGTTGTAAGGCCAGATTTTCCAAGCTATTCAGGCATCTAGTGGGACTTTCAGACGTGTCTAAGGATACATCTATATTGCAAAAAAACCCCACTTCAGTGAGTCTCAGAATCTGGGTCAGATGATTCTGTCTTGTGGGGCTCACAGGATGGGTCTTTAAGTAGCAGTGGAGATGTTCCCATGCTGGTTGGAGGCTTGGCAAGGAAAGCTGGCAATGGAGGTGGGTCTCAAGTCCCAGGCTCCAGCCCAGATGGGAATGTCTACGCAGCTGTTTTTAAGCCTGCAGCACAAGCGTGACTGGACTTTAAGGCTCACGGCTGTTGCATTATTTTACAGTGTGGATGTATTGTAAGTAGCTGACCACCTAAGGGCCAAAGTCTCCTTTGAAAATGGTTCTTAGGCTCCTAAGTCATTTAAGTGCTTTTGAATCAGTTTTCTGGTTTGTTTTATTGTTGTTTAGTAATTTGTCAACTATCCCCTATGGATTATCTAGAGAGACTCAGATGTACCCACTGATGGACACCCCTTTATGACTGTTGTTTGATAACAGTCGTATGCTCTTCAGTTCAGTTCTCTTCAGTTTGATCCCCAAATCTGTATAGTTGTCATGGACAAATAAGTTATAATCATCCTGTATTAGCTACATCATGGGTCAAAGGGATATTGCACATACTGTATCTCACAGACAAAATGTCTGCTCAGTTGTGTGATTTTTGCCAGAGATGGGGAAAGGTTATCCAGGAATATAGATCCCCATATTCTAGTAGGAGCAAGAGCTGTCTCTCTAGGGCTAGGTCTACACTACAGCTTTTTCCGATTTTTTTTTGGAAGAGGCTTTTCTGAAATTTGGCCCTTCTACACTGGGCCAAATTTCAGAAAATCCCCTTCTTTCGGAAAATCCCGTCTTCCTCATGGAATGAGGAAGTCAGGGCTTCCGAAAGAGTGCGTTTGTACTTCTGCAAAAAGAACCCAAACAAACAGAAGAGTAAACGCATTCCCTGGATGCGGCAGAATTTTTCCAGGATACCAGAGTGTAGATGTAGTCCTATAGATGGTGCTAGGAAGAGTATGACTGGCTATCACGCTGGACAGTATGCTGGTGTCTCACTGGGGACATGGTCTGTTGATTAGGGGCTTATCCAGCCACACAGCATACAGAGATCTAGCTGCCACATCCCAGCTCCTCTGCTCCTCACCCATCCCTAAGGAAAGGATTTTGCCCTCAGTCAACAAATCAGGAATCCCAATGCTCACAAGAAACATGCGTTATACAACTCATCTCTCACTTGGCATGCCCACTATTTGGCATCTCTCACTTTTCTTGTGAAGCAGGCCCACTATTTTCACAATGTGATATCACAGAAAATTTTCATATCCATATCTAAGACCATATTTGGTCCTGGAATAAGCAATCACAGAATCAATGGTGATCTTCTCTTAAAAGATGACTGAATTTGGCTCCATGACATCAGTCAGGAAACAATCTAAAACCTGGTTTCAGATACCAATCATGCCAACAATTCTTATGATCTGAAATAAAACACTACCTCATCCCAGGCTTGTCCACACAGCCACAGTTCAGAATGAAGAGCAGTATGCACCAAAGTGCTGAGCTGGTAAATCTGCCATGTAGATGCTGTGGGCATGAACTTGAAGGTTCCTAGTTCTCATTAATGTGTGAACCTCTTTGCACTGGTTCACATCCAAGCTCTTGTGCCAAGTGTGAAGTTCTTATTACAGACAGTTGTGCGCAGAATGATGGACAGAGTTTTACTGAGCTTTGACACGCTCAAAAGATTTGTTCACCATGCACTAACAGTGTTTCCTGGAGTCTCCTTTTGCCTTTGTTTTGAAACCATTGGACAAACTTTAGAAATACACGATGGTGCTAAGATTTGTGTAAACAAACCCTAGCCTAGGATTTTGTCTCTGCTCCTTCTTGACATTTCTGCTGGGAGACTTCCACTTCATCATTTGGACTTTCAAATTTCATCCCACCCAGCAGACTAAAAGCAATTTCAACCCACCAGCATAGTACGATTTATGTGAAGAAGTTAGAGGGAGACTCCCATGAGAAATTGCTATTAGATTTTCTCCTCCCCGATGATGATTGATATGAAAATCAGCTTCCTTTATCAAGTGAGCAAGATCCAGGAATAAAATGACTCAAGGCATTGGGAGATAAACATGAAGGGGTTGAGTTTGTAAGTTCCTTGTCACTGCATCATAGATCAATATACAACAATGATTAAATCTTTCTGTTCACTGCTTGGAGTATTTATACTAACCCTGGGTTTTTAAATTCAATAATTGAAACTGAAGGGAGGAAGACTGGACTGAAAGTGGCGCTATAATGAAGACAAACAGCTAAAATGGAAGTTTATTCATCGCTTAAATAGTTCATTATCAATAATGAGGCCAGTTCTAGTGCTCAGGATTTAAAGTGATTCCAGCTCTGATGTCATGGTAATTTTGGTAGTACAGGCGTTCAAGGATTGTCTGTCATAATATTTTAAAATGGGTATTTTGTGTAGGAGAGGCAGAAAGTATATGGTGGCGTCTGCACCAAAGCCTTAGAAGGGTGAGGTAGACAATGTAAAATCCTGGGAGTGGTTGGTGAAGGGGGAAAGGGAAAAAAAGGTGCTCAAAAGAAAAGATGAATTTGCAGGGGTTTTAAACCCCACAGTGCTTGTTGCTATAGAGCCGGAGAAAATCATGCTCTGAAGCCGCTTTGCCCATTTCACAAGCAGGTATATCAAGGCTTGAAATGCAGTGATGCTGGTTCCATCCCACTACGCAGGAACTGTTCATGGGAGAGGCAGCAGGGGAATGCTGCATCATAGAGCAATAAAGGGCTTTGAGCACTGTGCATGAAGATTTGCAAAGTTATGTAATATGGGGATTGAATTTACTATTCAAATATTCTGAGAGACCAACCATTAGTGGAAATAAAATGGAAACAAGTTTCCAAAAGGCTTATTGCACCTAATAAAAAATATAAGAAAATACTCGCTTCACGGTCTTTGTTATTCTATCCATCCTCTTTTGGTGACTAGATTAACAGCATCACAAAGCAGTTAATTTGCCAAAGTCCCTTTCTTCATTAATGCAAAAGGACTGGATCTCTGCCTTACAACACAGCAGAAGACTTATAAACAGCAGACACAATGATTACAAATGACAACTGCTAGTTGCAGTGTTAGGCTATGTCTACACAGCTGAGAAAAGTCGGAAAAAGATATGCAAATTGCAAGCTGCAATATGCATATCTTTTTCTGCTTTTTTTCCGAAAGAGGCTTTTCCGAAATTTGGCCTATCTACACAGGGCCAAATTTAAAAAAAAACTTTCTCTTTTGGAACATCCCTTATTCCTCTCACCGAGACGAATACAGGGATGCCGAAAGAACGAGTCCACTTTTTCGGAAACTATTCCAAAAAAATGGACTCGTTCCTTGGACGCAGCAGAGCTTTTCCGGGATACCGGAGGTATCCCGGAAAAGCTCTGCAGTCCAGACATACCCTAAGTCAATTCTGTGCCACTTGTCTTTACAATTGTTACCTAAAATGAAACAGTGATGGCAAACCCTAAGAAAATATTTTGTTTATTAGCATTACAATTGCAACTGGAACCACAACTGGGATCAGGCCCCCATTGTACTAAGCATGGTACAAGCAAATAATAAGGGACAAAGATTCTAATTTAAATAAACAAGACACATATAGGGTACGTCTACATGCCATGGCTATTTTGAAATAAGCTATTCCGGAACAGTTATTCTGAAATAGCTGATTTCGAAATAGCACGTCTACACTGCAGAGATGCCTCAAAATTAGACTGAGGCAGGCTTCCCTAACGTAGACATGCTATCTCAATTTAGAACCCCAGGAGACATTGGGGAGGAATAACTTGTAATGGCCCTGGTGAGGGGCTATTTTGAAATAGTAGTAATGGAGAGTCTACATGTGCCTTATTTTAAAATAGTTATTTCAGAATAGGCATTATTCCTCATAGAATGAGGCTGACAGATTCTGGAATAAGTCATCCGTTATTTTGAAATTATTTCACGTTGTTATGTAGAAATAATGCTAGTTATCTTGAAATAATGGTGCATTGTAGATGCACCCATAGCGTGGGAGGGGAAACAACATGATGTGAAATTCTGGCCCTATTGCTATCAATGGGAATTTTGTTAATGATGTCTGTGGAGTCAGTAATTACCACCCACACAGTTTGCAAATACTATTTTGGATACATGGGACCAAGTTCAGCCCTGCCCTAAAGGGGCATAGATCATTTGGAAACTTTGGAACTCAGTGCTGGACTTAGCCCATAGTCTATATCAGCTATAAAAATTTAACATCTTGTAAAAGATCAACTAACTATGGTACACGTGGTTTTTATCTTCCATGGAACAGCTACTAATATGCTGATTAATCCTTAAAAACAATTGTATCTTTATTTCGGTAAAAAAAAGAAAAAGAAAGAAACCCCACTATGCACATGAGTGTGTGTGTGAATGTGTATGAGAGAGAGTTTGAGTATGTAGTTATATCTGCTAGATTCTTATATTTAGCAGCCTATCAGCTGGAAAAATCAATTTGTATTCAGTGACTGACTCACATCTCCTAAATTCATGAAAGTTCTGGGGGACTGAGAATTCATATTGATTTTTATACAGTTTTAAGCTTTATTTCTAGGCATTGATTTCAACAGTCATTTCATATTATAAATCAGCAAAGCTAAGTAAAATCTACACTAACAGCCCTTGTTTAACATAAATTAGCTCTAATACTTTTCTTCATTAAGTATGATGGGCATGTAGTTTTACTGTTTGCCATCCTGGAAGACAGGAAGAAATCTATCAGATGTTTTATGAATTACAAGAAATTGGAAAATGCCATTAATTCCTGTATTTCTGGATGATTTATATAGAGGCCTTTAAACATTTCATTGTTGTATTTGATTCTGTGCATTTTATTATACCGCTGTACTTTGTGCTACTGTAGATAAATGTGTGCTATAACACTCTATGACCAAATACTATACATGTGGAGATCACAGTGGTTGGATGTATGTGGCTTTCTAAGTGCCACAGCAAAAACGGCTTCTGACTTTTTGCTCTACTACTGTAGATATTCACATGGAAAGTTTGAAACCAAAGAAACAGCAGAGGCACTATTTGATACTGAAGAAAAACTTGAACAGAGCTGAGATTTATTAAATACAGGAGAAGGCATGCAAGCCAGATTCTTATGGGGCTGCTATCTACAATATGTTGTCAATAGAAGACCTTTGAATTTTCAGGGGGAATTCAGACTTGATCTCAGCATCCACAGACATTCTGTTCATTATGGGTGTGTCTAGACTATAGGTTTTTTTTCTTTCGAAAAAAGTGGCCTTTTTTTGAAAAAACTATACTTGCATCTACACTACCGCTGCATTCTGTCGACTTACTGTTGATGGTGGTAAACCTCGTTTTACGACGAATAATGGTATTTTCGACAGTTCTGTCGAAAAAAGGTATGGGAGGACGCAGGGAAGAATTTATTTTGAAAATAAAGGCCTCCAGGAAGAAGCCCTGGTGGACACTCCTGCCAGAGCTTTCAACTCTATTGTTTCTGCCTGTAGCCATCTTTAAAAGGCACAGGCACCCAGGAGTAGCATTGTGGCAGCAAGCCAGCTCCAGCCAGGACCCTGACTGCTCAGCTTTTCCTGGTAGGGCCACTCACAGCCATGTCCCAGGGACAAGCCCCCCAAGACCCCCCTGGCCTCTCCAGGGACACATCCCCGCAGCAAGCCAGGGGCACTAAATGCCAGGCACCCTCCTGGTCAGGGCCCGGGATCAAAGCCCTCTTGGATCTCTGGTCTGAGGAGCAGTCTCTTCAGGCCCCACAGTCCAGGAAGAGGAACGTGAACATTTATGCCAGAATGGCTGATGGCCTTGCTAAGAAGGCCACCACCCCCGCACACGAGACCAGGTCAGAGCCAAGGTGAAGGAGCTGTGGCAGGGGTATGTTAGGGCCCATGAGCGCAGCTCCCGCTCTGGGGAAACAGCACACTATTGTGCCTAATATGAGGACCTGGTCCGGATCCTGGGGGCAGGGGAACCCCTGCCTCCCGAGAGGGTTGTGGGTCTGGGTTGGAGACCCCAGTGCAGCAGCGGCCGGAACTCCAGGGTGAGACCCCAGAGGACCAGCAGCTCCAAGAGGAGGAGGAGGAGGACACCAGCAGGAGCACAGTGACCTGACCCAGGAGCCAGACACTCACACTCAGGAGGCCTCCCAGACAACTTCAGACACTGAGGAGGGAACATCAGGTGAGTGCTGTGAGGGTCCAACACACACAGGGCAGGGGAGGCAGGAGCCAAGTGGATGGTGCAGTGCTGTGACATGTCATGCTGGTCACAGCCTGGGGGGGGCACACCCATGGCCGACCTCAGGGGAGGGCCGTCCTACCCCTGCACCCGCATGGCTGCGAGGCACCACCTGCTCCTGCAGACAGTGATGCCAGGTGCAGGCATGGGCTGGGGATGCTGGGATTGCCACACAGCTTCAGGCCTCTCAGCAACCTGTGGGAACCCCAACTGTGGCCTGTCACTTGTCTGTGCTGCTTGGCCATGGGGTGTGGGGGAAGGGGGCAGGATGGTGGCCTGCACACCTTCTGGGCTCCAGGGAGGCTGTGGCTGCTGGCCAGGCCATACCATGCCTTACTGAGACCCACATGAGCATCCCCTGACCCTAGGACAGGTACTGACTGCTGAGGAGGAGGGCATGCCCTCTCAGGGAAAGTGTGAGCATGCATGACTGTTGACTTTTCCCTCTTGTCCTGCACAGCCAGACCAGCTAACCAGGAGGGGAGCGCCACACTTGTCCTACCACCCAGACAGCTGCAGGGAACACATCGGCACTGGCGCACATATTTGGACCTGATGCGCCAGCACATCTCAGTCCTGCAAGGGATGCAGGACACATTTAACCAAAGGATGCAGGCAGAGGCAGAGTGGCGCAGGCGCTTGCTGGACGAGTTAGTCCAGCAGCGCACTGATATTTGCACTGCTATCCGGGAGGCCATGGCCTTTCCCCTGGTCCTGTACCTGGTTCTGCTCCTCCTGCTTAACCTGCCCCCACTCACCCTCTGCCCCCACCTCAGCCCCTGCTCCCCCCTCAGCCCCTACCACCTGTCTTGGGAGCCACAGGTTGAGGGTTCAAGTCCCACCCTGGCACCCTTGCCACGCAGGATGGATAAGGGGGGTCCTGGAAAGTAGGAAGGTTGCGGGGCTTCTCCAGTGACTCAGTGGAGTCAGTTACTGGCATTCAGTTACTGGCAATAAAGCAGAAGTTTACACAAGGTGTGCTTCATGTTGCCTATCAGTCTATCACTCGGAAAGAGGTGCAGTAAGGAGGATGGAAGGAAAAAAGAAATTCTGCTGGACCTGAAGGCTATGGACAGTTAGGGTACATCTATGCAGCAACAGATGTCCAAGGGGCTGGGCAGGTACAGCCCCACCTCCTGCCCAGCCCCCTACTGTCCCAGCCTGCATGCGCGGCCATCTCCGAGAAGGCCTCCGCAGCCAAAGTGCCAGGTGCTCTTCATCCAGGCAGCGCCCCAAGCCTCCCTTCCAGGATGACATCCCCCTTCCCACCTGTGAGAGGTAATAAGGGAAGAACTTTACTTTGTTAACAAACAATTTATTTTTCTGAAAAAAGAGTTTTATAGTTTTTGAAACAATCAACAGTGAAATAAACTGTAAACATTTTTTCAACAACACCTGTCTCTGTTCTCAGTGTGACTGCGTACAATGTGTGAATGTGGGGCCAGGAGGGGTTTTGGGGAGGAAGGCACCGGGGGCATGGGGCAATCCCACATTTGGAAGGCCCTGGGGAAACTCATCGGCCTCCTTGGGAAAATTGCTCCCTCAGGGCTTCCCAAATGCACAATCCCAGCTGGTGGGCTTGCCGGATGGCAGCTGTCTGGGGCTGCTCAAAGTGCCTCCCCTCCACATCAGACCCTGTCCCCCACGCTGGGAGGAAGGCCTCC
Source organism: Rafetus swinhoei (assembly GCA_019425775.1). Classification (NCBI taxonomy): domain Eukaryota; kingdom Metazoa; phylum Chordata; order Testudines; family Trionychidae; genus Rafetus; species Rafetus swinhoei. Next base: position 42,704,743 of record CM033437.1, on the reverse strand, counting down.
CCTTTCCTCTCCACTAGGTTGTGCAGCACACAGCATGCAGCAACCACATTGGGGATGTTGTGTTCCCCCATGTCCAGCCAAGTAAGCAGGCATCTAAATCTGCCCTTCAGATGTCCAAAGGCGCACTCCACCTGGAAGCGAGCCCGATTCAGGCGGGAGTTAAACAGTTCCCTGCTCGCATCCAGGTGGCCCACGAATGGCTTCATGAGCCAAAGCATAAGGGGGTACGCCGCGTCGGCCATGATGCACGTAGGCATCTGCACATCCCTGACTGCACAGTTTCGCTGCGGGAAGTATGTCCCAGCCTGTAGCCTGCGGTACAGGTATGAATTCCGGAATATGCGGGCATCATGTGCCTGGCCTGACCACCCGACACAAATGTCTGTGAATTGTCCACGGTGGTCAACCAGGGCCTGCAGCACCATCGAAAAGTAGCCCTTTCTATTAATATACCGTGCTGCTCGATGGGGTGGTGCACGGATCAGGATGTGAGTCCCATCGAGTGCTCCGCCACAGTTCGGAAAACCCAGCCCCACAAATCCGGCCAAGGTGGTATCCAGCTCTCCAAGGGGGACAGTCCTGTGAAGCAGCTCTGAGTTGATGGCCATCACTACCTGCAGAAAGGGACAAATACAAACACATAACACAAATACAAACACATAATACAAACACATAACAGGACATTAGAGGAGTTGAGTGAGCTGATGAGAGGTGCTCCTCCATCCCTTCCCTCCCAGACCCCAAGAACTCCCCCCCCTCAGGCAACCCCCCTGTGCCCTCCACACCACCACAGGGTGAGGCTAGGCAGGCTTCTACCACTCCTACCCCATCCCCCATTCCCTGTGCCCGGTCCTGACTGTCCCCCTTATCCGCCCGCCCTCGCCTCCATGGACTGTCCCCCGAGAGTGACTTACCTCCATCAAGATGGCCCCGACATTAGACCTCTCCACGCCAAACTGATGTTCCATGGAGTGGTAGCTGTCGGGGGTGGCCAGCTTCCACAGAGCAATAGTGACGCGCTTCTCCAGGGGGGATGGCAGGCTGCAAGTGGGTGTCCTGGAATTGCAGGGCTGGGGCAAGCCAGGCACAGAGCTCCTGGAAGGTGGACTTCCACATCCGGAAGTTTCAGAGCCACTGGTCATCGTCCCAATGCTCCATAACAAGATGGTCCCACAAGTCAGAACTGGTGTCCAGCCTCCAAACTCGCCTTTCCAGGAATAAGTTTGGTGGCAAGGGCAGTGGGGCTGCAGCCCAAGTGAGGGGCTAAAAGCTGGGCTCTGAATCCAGCTCTGCCACAAACATCGTGATGGTCTCATGAAGATGCAGCAGAGCTTCCAGCATCACAGTGTGGGGCCATCGCCCGCCCAGGGGCAGCTCAGGCTCCATGGCCAAAAACACAGTGAAAAGCACAAAAACAAACATGAAAACAAACTGCTGTGGTGTCCGAGGAAGCAGGGCAACTAGAGCAAGAACTGCAGCAGCTTTGCTTTCCCTCTAGGAGGTAGGCAAGCCAGAAGCAGGAGCAGAGCAACTGCCGTCCGGGGGATCCCTTTATGCACGCGTCTCTGTAAAGAGCAAGCAGCAGCACCTGGAAATAAAGGCTGTCCTCATGCCCTGCCAGAAGCACTTATGGGTGCCTTCTTTTTTTGAAAGGGCATCCGGAAGTCTGGACGCTCTTTTTCGACAAAGCGGATCGATTTTTCAATCCACATAATGCAATCTAGATGCTCTTTTTCGACAGGCTTTTTCAAAAGATACTTTCAAAAAAGCCTCTGTCGAAAAAGGTGTGTAGTCTAGACGTACCCTATGTGTCCAAAACCAGAAAGAAACTAGGCTGAGATTGTCCAAATCTTTAACAGGGGCTAATTTTCAGTGGGTGAGTGCTCAATGCTTTCTGAAAACCAGGACCTTTTAAGATCTTTCAAGTAGAATACCCCAAAGCTTAAGCATCCTGTAACTAGGAACTTTTTAAACTCTTGGGACCATTTCCTTGTTCTAGTTCAGCTTCAGCCTAAATCTCATGTATTCTTACAAAATTTGGACTCAACCTTTATGGAAAAGTCCTATGGAAGTCAAGAGGGTGAAACCAATAGGTTCTACAGAAATGTAATAGAGTTCTTCAGAAATTATGCTATTCTCAGTTAGTGGGGGAAGAAAGGATCCATGGCCTAATATAAATTCCTTAAATTATCCAGTCCTTTGCAGAGGTGGATTTTTGTGCAGTCATGATCCCAGTAAAGAATTATAAATGGTTTGTGGAGGGAATGACTCTGTTAAATTAATCTTTTCTTGCTCTCTCCAGGTCTAATATGCTGGGTGACTAGTCTAAGGCCTCGTCTACATTACCCCCATCCCCATCGATCTACCAAATCTAACCTAACCATGTGGCATGGTCTGAGGCTGCTCTCCCATTGACTCCAGCTACTCTTCTCATCCTGGAGGAGTACTGGAGTTGACAGGAGAACTCTCAGAGATTGATCGCTGCAGTGTCAATCCACTTGTAGTGAAGTCAAACCCTAAGTCTCTGCACAGTTCTTTAGCCTTCAACAACTGTCCAAAAACTGCCGCATGCAGCCCACAGCCTGTTTGTTTGCAGCCTGCAGTGTGGTGCTACTCAACACACAGCCCATGGGTGGGAGCCAAAACGAAAAAGTAGTCAAAATAATGGTTTTATGCTGATATGCATTTTAGTAGTTAAATTCCTGGACTGTCATTGCTCATTAGAAGTGCTGTCATATGGGTGGAAATCGGGTAAATATTGCATTTTAGTAATCATAGAATCACAGAATCATAGAATACTAGGACTGGAAGGGACCTCGAGAGGTCATCAAGTCCAGTCCCCTGCCCTCACGGCAGGACCAAGTACTGTCTCGACCATCCCCGATAGACATTTATCTAACCTACTCTTACATATCTCCAGAGATGGGGATTCCACATCCTCCCTGGGCAATTTATTCCAGTGTTTAACCACCCTGACAGTTAGGAACTTTTTCCTAATGTCCAACATAAACCTCCCTTGCTGCAGTTTAAGCCCATTGCTTCTTGTTCTATCCTCAGAGGCCAAGATGAACAAGTTTTCTCCCTCCTCCTTATGAAACCCTTTTAGATACCTGAAAACTGCTATAATATCAGCAGAACTGACTTAAACGGGGCCTGCATGTTGTGTAGTCTTGCCTTAATCTTTGTGTTCATGCCTGTCAGTGTGAAAGAAGCTATTTGTGTATATTTGCATATATATTTGCATGTATATGCAACCACGCTTAAGTTGCAGCCCTTGGCATGTACTGTGAGTATCATTGTGGCCCCTGGGGCTTTCAAAGTTGAGTAGCCTTGCTCTAGAACTAACCACATGGGGATGGATAGTACAGGGGCCTGGGAACTAATTCTAGTGCTTTCACCTCCTGCTTCCAATCCAGCCTTGATCAGTAGTCAATGAAAGTTCTTGCTGCCTGTCTTCAGATGGGAAACAAGGTCTGGATTTTTCACAGCAGTTGTTTTATCCATTAACTAATTAAGGGATGAAGCAAATTCTCTATCATTTGAAGACTTTACATCAAGCTGGTAATGACTTTCCAGAGGCATGCCATAGCTCAGCCAGACACTAAGGGCTTGGTACAGGAATCACAGGATGAAGTTTCTTGCATGATACAGGAGGTTTGACTATATGATCATACTGGTCCCTTCTGGTTTGAAAATCTATGAATAATTCACAGGGAAGATGCAGGATAAAGGAGAAGAATAGCTGTGAACAGAAATTACTCATTGACCTTCCACTCCGGGTGATCCATATGTTATAATTGTGGCAAAACTCCTCTAAAGTACAAAAGTAAAGGTGGGGTGGAGGAGGGCTCTGTATTTTGATAACATTGGTGGGAAAGTCTCAGAGGGGTAGCCGAGTTAGCCTAACTGAAAAAACAACAAATGGTCCTACAGCACCTGGTGGTGGGGAAATGAGACTGTGTGTTTTACTCCTGATGAGAACAGTGTTCACACAGCTCTGCTAAGATTAATACGTAAAAGGCAGCTAGTGCAACCCTCACCATGCTATACATCTTAATTGCTGAAAATAAATCCCTGTTTTGTCAGTTAGGAACCTGGGAACACTGGACCCTGAAATCATCTGTCCCCAAACAACTGTTTACTCAGTTATGGTATGAGATGTCATCTGCTGTTCAGCTCTCCTACCAACCTCAATAGGAAGGAAATCACTGTCTATTATAAGCATTCATTTGCCTCTAGTATCTTTTACTCTTTTGTCTTTGCTGAGAAAATAATATTTGGACCTGTGGATGCATTGAATGCAACAGACTCAGACACAGTAGTGCCACTAAAATGCCCAATGACTGTCCTTGTTAATTAATCAACAGAAAAATCCCTCAAATAAATAAATAAAATATTACCACAACCAATGTTCCCACTAATCTTTTTAATTTGTGTACAGATTTTTTCCATCATGAGTGGAATAATGTTTATGTGCACGGTGGCATGTGTGAATGCACACCACTAGTAGAAACAAAAACCTAGCTGTGGGCACTCTGCTAATCAGCTGGGAAGCATTTGAATATTTCCTGAGTGGCTTCACAAGTGCACAACTTACATGGAACACTGACCACAACCAAATAAGTTAAATTTATAGATCCTGGCTCCTCCAATTCATCCATTTTGAGTCACTCTGGTAGTTCAAAACAGGGAAAAAATCGACAACAAAACCTGGCTTAACCATCCAGTTGAGTAATCCCTAGGTGTCCCAGCCCAATTTTACCTGACGCAACACCACCATGCCCCTGTAATGGCAGGTGTAGAGGGCTTGCTGAGGGTCTCATCAGGGGAAAGGGGCTGTGATTCTCCAGACTCCCCTGTTGCACTCCAACAATCTCGTGCTGTGGCGTGCCCTCCCTTCCCATTTGTGGGGAGGGATAAGGCAAGACCATTGCAATTAGGCGTAATTTAAAGCTGCCACAAAGCTGCTCTAAAATAGGCCAATGGTTGGACTGACTTCCAACAAGCTCCAGGATTAGCTTTGCCTCCTTCTCTCTCCAAGCTGTACCAGAGCTTGGATATAGACAACAATCTGGCCTGTTGGTCTAACATTGTGCAATTTCATATGCGTCTCCAGTGAGGTGTCTCTTCTGCATTCAGCACAACTTCTTATCACATCCTCCTTGGCTGCCCAAATGTCCTTGCCTTATTTCAAATTAATTTTACCAATGGATTCTGACTTTTTGAGTATATTTTGTTGTATCATAATGTCTTTCTTCTTCTGGGCTCTTTTCCAGCCAGTGCCAGTAGAAACTGGCTCCTGAATTTTAATTAAAAGAACCTTTGTTTGGCTCTTCAATTAAAATGTTCAGAGTTCCTTTCTCTCTGTCCTGTTTAAGGCATAGCTCCAAAGGTGAACTACTAGATCTCAATACAGCCTGTGTTTAGTGGATCACTGTATTTCCTCTTTTTCCCAAATTGCTCACACGAGACAGAACTATTGCCAGAAGAAATTTCAGTCACAGAAAAGAAAAAAAATCACCATGCTGAGTCCTTCCTTTGCAAAAGTTTTGTCTAAAATGATTTAATCTACAGTTTTGCTCCCATGGAATTGTAAATGATGATAACACATCAGTGGACTAAACCAGCAAAAACCAGGAGGTCGATGTCCCACCGTTGAACTTTTGAGCACACATGCAGGGGTTTGTGTACCAAAAAATTGCAATACAAAATATTGTTTGTATTAGCTGGGTTAAGGTCCTTTTAAACATTTAGCATATGGCCTACAAGAGGTTAGAAATGAAGGTTAAACTAGCCTCCCAACCCCATTTCAAAATATGCAATAGTTTTGTGTATATTGGCGAAGCAGCAGATAGAAAGAGAATTAAATGTTCATTCTGCACTATATAAACCTAAAAACCAGAAGGTTCCCATATTACCGAGTAGCTAGCCCAAACGTCGACCTCATGAGTGGAACAAAAACTCACCTTGTAATTTTACAGACTGAAGCAGGGAGATTAGATGCAGTCATTGTCAGAGTCAGGATTTTCTGGCACTAGTCTTGGAACACTGAGCCTCCACCCTTACCTCTTTGAGCCAAATTTCAGTTGACTTCAGTGAACACAAGAACAGACATACTGGGTCAGACCAAAGGTCCATCTAGCACAGTATCCTGTCTGCTGACAGTGGCCAATGCCAGGTGCCCAGAGGGAATGAACAGAACAGGGAATCATCAAATGATCCATCCTCTGTTGTCCCTTTCCAGCTTCTGACGGAGTCTAGAGGGGGTAGACTATGAACCTGGCTTTCTTATTTATGCCAAATTAAACAAAGGGGCTGCGTCTAGATTGGCAAGATTTTGCGCAAATACTTTTAACGGAAAAGTTTTTCCATTAAAAGTATTTGCGCAAGAGAGCGTCTATACTGGCATGTGCCTTTGCACAAAAGATTTGCTTTTGCGCAAAAGCATCCGTGCCCAGTATAGACGCTCTCTTGCGCAAGAAAGCTCCGATGGCCATTTTAGCCATCGGGCTTTCTTGCACAAGAAATTAAGGTGGCTGTCTACACTGGCCTCTCTTGTGCAAGAATACTTGCGCAAGAGGGCTTATCTGAGCGGGAGCGTCAAAGTATTTGCAAGAACCACTGATTTTGTACATTACAAAGTCAGTGTTCTAAATACTAGTGGCCAGTGTAGACAGGCGGCAAGATTTTGCGCAAAAGCAGTTGCTTTTGCGCAAAATCATGCCAGTCTAGACGCAGCCAGGAAGTCTTAGTGAAAGTGATCATTAAATCATTGAGTTCATGATTCTAAGGCATGGCTGAAGGGAGAACAAAATAGAGACAATGGATTTCAGGAAGGCAAATTTTGGTAAGCTCAGAGAGCTGGTAGGTAAGGTCCCATGTGAAGCAAGACAAAGGGGACCTTTTTCCTTTTTTTCTTTTTTTCTTTTTCTCCCCCCTCTCCTTCTCCTCTCCTATTTATTTTAAGTTTTCATATCCCCTACTCATAACTCCGGTCATCTGAAGAAGTGGGCTGTGCCCACGAAAGCTCATGATCTACATGTTTTGTTAGTCTATAAAGTGCTACCAGACCATTTGTTATTTTTAACTGGGGAGTTGGCAGTTTTTCAAAGGGACACTATTAAGGGCCCAAAAGCAAGCTATTCCACTGTGTAGGAAGGATAGAAAGTATGGCAAAAGATAGCCTTAGCTTAACCAGGAGATCTTACATGATCTAAAAATAAAAAGGAGTCATATAAAAAGTGGAAACTAGGACAAATTACAGAGGATGAATATAAGCAAACAATACAGGTATGTAGAGGCAAGATTAGAAAGGCAAAGGCACAAAACAAGCTCAAACTAGCTACAGACATAAAGGGAAACAAAAAGAACTTTCTATAAATATATTAGAAGCAAAAGGAAGACTAAGGACAGGTTAGGCCCATTGCTCAGTGAGGAGGGAGAAACAATAACCAGAAATTTGGAAATGGCAGAGGTGCTTAATGACTTCTTTGTTTCGGTCTTCACCAAGAAGTCTGTTGATGAAGGAATGTCTAACATGTGAATAGTAGTAGGAATGGGGTAGCTTTAGAAGATAAAATAAAAAAAGAACAAATCAAAAATCACTTAGAAAAGTTAAATGTCTTCAAGTCACCAGGGCCTGACGAAATCCATCCTAGAATACTCAAAGAACTGATAGAGGAGGTATCTGAGCCTTTAGCTATCATCTTTGAAAAATCATGGAAGACAGGAGAGATTCCAGAAGACTGGAAAAGGGCAAATATAGTGCCCATCTATAAAAAGGGAAATAAGAACAACCCAGGAAACTACAGACCAGTCAGTTTAACTTTTGTGCCAGGAAAGATAATGGAGCAAGTAATTAAGGAATTAATCTGCAAACACCTGGAAGATAATAAGGTGGTAGGTAACAGCCGGCATGGATTTGTAAAGAACAAATCATGCCAAACCAATCTGATAGCTTTCTTTGATAGGATAACAAGTCTTGTGGATAAGGGAGAAGTGATGGATGTGATATACCTAGACTTTAGTAAGGCATTTGATATGGTCTCACATGAACTTCTTATCAATAAACTAGGGAAATACAACTTAGATGGGGCTACTAGAAGGTGGGTGCATGTCTGGTTGGATAACCATTCTCAGCAAGTAGTTATTAACTGTTCACAATCCTGCTGGAAGGGCATAACACGTAGGGTTCTGCAGTGGTCTGCTTTGGGACCAGTTCTGTTCAATATCTTCATCAATGATTTAGATATTGCCATAGAGAGTACGCTTATTAAGTTTGCTGATGATACGAAGCTGGGAAGGGTTGCAAATGCTTCGGAGGATAGGGTCACAATTCAAAATGATCTGGACAAACTGGAGAAATGGTCTGAGGTAAATAAGATAAAGTTTAATAAGGACAAATGCAAAGTACTCCACTTTGGAAGAAACAATCTGTCTCACACATAAAGAATGAGAAGCGACTGTCTAGGATGGAGTACTACAGAAAGGGATCTAGGGGTCATAGTGGACCACAAGCTAAATATGAGTCAACAGTGTGATACTGTTGCAAAAAAAGCAAACATGATTCTGGGATGCATTAATAGAAGTATTGTGATCAAGACATGAGAAGTCATTCTTCCGCTCCACTCTGTGCTGATTAGGCCTCAGTTGGAGTATTGTGTCCAGTTCTGGGCACCACATTTCAAGAAAGATGTGGAGAAATTGGAGAAGGTTCAGAGAAGAGCAACGGGAACTATTAAAGTTCTAGAGAACATAACCTATGAAGGAAGACTGAAAGAACTGGTTTTTTAGTTTAGCAAGGAGAAGACTGAGAGGGGATATGATAGCAGTCTTCAGGTATCTAAAAGAGTGTCACAAGAAGGAGGGAGAAAAATTGTTCTCCTTGGCCTCTGAGGATAGGACAAGAAGCGGTGGGCTTAAACTGCAGCAAGAGAGGTTTAGGTTGGACATTAGGACAAACTTACTGTCAGGGTGGTTAAACACTAGAATCAGTTGCTTAGGGAGGTTGTGGAATCTCCATCTCTGGAGATATTTAAAGCAAGTTAGATAGACATCTATCTGGTATGGTCTAGACAGTACTAGGTTCTGCCGTGAGGGCTGGGGACTGGACTCGATGACCTCTCGAGGTCCCTTACAGTTCTAGTGTTCTATGATTCTATGAATCTTGCATAGGAAGGATCAGGCCTAACACAGTGAGGAGGGGAGAGGTAGAGGAGAGATATCCAGAAAAGGTTACAACATAGTGTTTTGGCTGCCTACTGTCACACTTTCTGAACGAGTTCAAGGATTTGTTGTGTGGTTTCAGGAAAGAGGAGGTAGTTTATTTAAGAAGTCGTGGCTGAGATTAGTTTGCTTCAGTTGTCAATATGGCATGACTGCTACTGTAAATTAAAGACAGTTTAATGCAATTACATATTTTGCAGCCTTGGAACTTCTACTGAGCAATGAAGTGGACAACTTATCTAGAAGGAGCTTCGTTTTTTGTTATTCATAAAGCAGGGGTGGGAAAGTCCACATGGTTCATCAGGGGACGCCTCTGGAGGGCTGCTCAGGTACTTTATTTACCTGAGTGTCCACAGGCACATCTGTTCACAGCTCTCACTGCCTGTCTACTTAACAAATTGCCTCCTGAACTTTTTTCCCTTAGACTTGCTTCCGAAGGGATCTTACCTACCAATTCTCTTTATTTGCTAAAGCCTGCCTCCTTGAAGTCCACAGTCTATATTCTGCTGTTTTCCCTCCTGCTAGGCTAGAGGTATCCTGGAAAAACTCTGCCACGTCCAGGGAACGCGTTCGCTTTTTCGGATCAGTTTCCAAAAAAGCGGGCACGTTCTTTCGGAAGTCCTGTGTTCCTCATTTTATGAGGAATAAGGGCTCTTCTGAAAGAGGAGGGTTTTCCCACATTTGGCCCGGTATAGACAGGCCAAATGTTGGAATAGCCTCTTCTGAAAAAAGAATCGGAAAAAGGTACGCAAATTGCAGTTCGCAACTTGCATACCTTTTTCCGAAAAAGAACTGCAGTGTAGACATAGCCCTACTCCTTAGAATCACAAAGTCTATCATTTCATGATCACTTTGACTAGAGCTGGCTCCTACCTTCGAATTCTCAATCAGTTCCAACCTGCTTGTCAAAATCAAATCTATAATATCATCTTCCCTACCTCTTTTCTCCGCCTTCTGTAATAAAAAGGTATACCCTATGCTTTCCAAGAACTTGTTGGATAATGTGTGCTCTGCCATATTATCAGTAGGTGATAACTACATTTTGCATAATTTTCTCCCTTTAACCTTATCATTATCATGTGGAATGACTTTAGTACCACTCAGCAGGTGATGTAATGTAATATGTCCTCACCATTATATTGCATAAGCATCCAAATACTAGTTGTTTTGTATGTGCCGATATTAAAAAATTAATATTTTTATTCAAAAGAGCACCTTCACTCAGCCTCTGCCCTTCCTTTGCTCAATTATTTATTAGCCATCAGAATCACAAGAGGTTCTTTCACCTAATGTATTTCTTTTTCAAACTGTTAACAATCAGTTTATGACAATCCCTAAGCTACCTTTCAATACTCATTCCAGAAACAGGTCACTTACACTGGTTTTCAGAACTCCTTCTGTTCTAGCAACATTTACCACCTTTTGTAAAGGGACTGCTCAATACAACAAAAATAATTCTATGCACAGGACTACAGCCTGAAAACTTGCTGATGTATCTATCTGCATCTCAACAGAGAAATCACACTAATTAAATAGGAAGTAAAGGGTGAACATGACTACAACCCATAGTACTCTGAGTAACCCAGTTAACCCATTGATGACCACTGTAGAACACTACCTTTATCAAATTGGTTGATCTGAGGATCATTGAAGGAAGACCAGAGAAAACCTCTTTTCAATATGTAGTTGCACTTTTAAAAAGCAAACAGAATGTTAAGAAAAAGATGATTTTCACCTTCTCTGTCAGCTTCATGTAACATGAACACTCTAATTCACTACTATTTTTTCCCTTCCTTCTCCCCCACCCCATCCCCTATTTATTTTGGAATTGGACTTTTAATACTCCATTCATCTGAAGAAGTGGGTTATACTTATGAAAGCTCATGATACTATCTACATGTTTTGTTAGTCTCTAAGGTGCTGCTGGACCATTTGTTGTTTTTTAACTTTTTCCAGTTACAGACTAACTCGGTTAACCCTCTGAAGCTATATAAATTCATGATATACCTTCCTCTGACTTGTGGGTTCAGTTCTGGTCTCATGGCCTACCATTTAGATTTGGGTAGTAGCAGAAACAGAAGATTAAAAGCAAGTGATGAATATTTTCTCATAACTTTTCAACATATGGTTTCTTGCACCTTCCTGTGAAGCATCTGGTACTAGTGTCTGTCAGAAACAGGACTCTGGACTAGATGGGCTGTTGGTATGATCCAGTATGACCATTTCCATGTTTCTGTTGTTTGTAATATTTTCCCCTTGAATTGCATTAGCTTTTGATTATGCTCAGTGAAGTCTCCAGTTTAGAAGGTGGTATAGCAGACCTTTTTTTGACACAGGTGCATGTACAGTTAATATCTGTGCACCATTATAGATACATAATAGGACAAGATCTTAGTGCCATGAAGTTAAATCAGGGCATAACACTACCTCAGTTATTCTAGTTCTCAACTAAAGAATGTCTTCATTTCCTTTTACAAACTCTCACTGACTCAGTATGTCTCTATTTAGTCTTTTCCATCAGTACCAAACTCTGGATGCTTTATTAAATTTGAATAAAAATGAGAGCATCTCAGCCGATGATTGGCTGCTAAACCACTCCTTCCAGTTCCTATTAAGGTTCTCTTTGCTGAGTATGCCTTTTCTTCCACTTTCAAACTACACACAATACATTTTCTAATTCAGCTCTATTTTTGCATTTCCCTTACAGATCACGTAAAGGCGTGTAGGATCAAACCCTCTGTGTCTGGCCTCAGAACATCTGGTGCTGTCCACGTCAGGAGTGCCTGGCTCAGTATTCCAGTTTGGGTACATCTACACTACATTTTAAAACCCATCAGAGAGAGACTCAGGCCCTGGATCTATAGACTTGGGTTCAGGCAACGACACTACAAACCCTCTGTGTAGGTGTTACAACTTGGACTGGAACTTGGGCTCTGAAGCTTACCTTCTTCCCCTAGCTTCAGAGCTGGAACCCAAACAACTACATGGCAGCTTTTAGTGTTTTTGTGTGAGTTTCACAAGTTTGAGTCTGCAAACCTAGGCTCTGAGCCTCACAGCCACAAGTTTTAAAATGAACTGTAGCTATACCCCTCATTAATATGAGTCTAGTGCCTAAAGATGGATAACCTTATGCACAGCTCATTAGACTGTGCAATCCTCTTTTATCTTTGACCGCTCTAATAATTTTTCTATGTTAAAAATTCTAAGTCAGGCAAAATTATAGGGATACCCAAAATGACAATTAAAATTATTTAACCTGTTCTATATGAAGAGCCCTGAGTCTGTAAATGTGTTTAAATGAAGCTGACAGTGTTTGCAATGAGTGCAATGCAATATTGATGAGTGGATAAATATATTTATTAATTATACTTATTTCCATTTGATTGCTTTGACTAAGGAAGAGGGTGAATCTGATAGTGAACAAGAGGGTTTTTTTTTTAAGATGTAGAACCTTACTTCCAGCAAGAGAATACATAAATGTACAGTCTTTTACAAATCATCCAGTTTGTCTGTAGATTTGCAATACTATTTTAGGTATTCTGATCAGTAATGGAATTGTGGAGTAGTGCCAGCATATTTGTATGTGAAAAACTCCATAATGTAGCTTCTGCATGAAGGGACTTGGTTTTAAAAGAATGCATTTTTCATGCTGAGCCAAACTTTTGTCTTTAGCAATACTGAGTCAACCAACTATGGCTATGTCTAGACTGCAAGCTTCTTTCGAAAGAAGCTTTTCCAGAAGAGATCTTCTGGAAAAACTTCTTTCGAGAGAGAGCGTCTCTACACAGCAAAAGCGCATCAAAGAAGCGATCTGCTTTTTCAAAAGATATTGTCCACATTGATTGGATGCTATCTCGCATATAAGGCCACCCGGAACCAGTTCAGGCAGGGCATTAGTTCAGCAGTTGCTTCCAAGTTCTGTTGCCGAAGCCTAGCTGAGAGACACGCTTAGAGGGATCCCCCTGGACAGACGTTTCTCTGCTTCTGCTGCGTGCTTGCCTGCCTCTCCAATGGACAGCAAAGCTTGTGCAGTGCGTGCTCTGGTTGCCCAGCTTTTGGATGTCACAGCATTATTCTTCTTGCCATGGAGCCGGAGCTGCCCTTGGGCATGCAATGGCCCCACACGGCCATGCTGTAGTTTCTGCAGCAGTTTGTGCAGGCTGCCTTCATGGCCCTTCACGAGCTCAACACCGAGCTCATCATCGAGACTCTCTCCCTGTGTGCGGGAGCAAGGCTCTTGCAACCACACTCCACAGTGGAGAGATGGTTCTGGAGGCTGGACACCAGTTCCAACTGGTGAGACCACCTGGTCATGGAGTGGTGGCTCCAAAACTCCCGCATGTGGAAGGCCACCTTTTTGGAACTGTGTGCCTGACTCACTCCTGCCCTCCAACAATGCAACACCCATCTGCGGCCCGCCATACCCCTGGAGAAGCAGGTTGCAATTGCTGTCTGGAAGCTTGCCGCCCCAGATACCAGTCTGTGGGCAACCAGTTCAGCATGGGGAAGTCCACCATCGGGGCCCTCCTCATGGAGGTAAGGCACTCTCAGGCTGCAGTCCCTGCGGGGAAGGGGGAGGAGTCCTGGAAAGGGGGACCATAGGGAAAGGGGGTGGGGTATAGGGGTGGGCTGGGGGTACGGTGGAAGCCCCTTCCCTGGGAGTTGTGCTGTCCCGCCCTCACACAGCCCTGCTGCTGGGGGAAGAGGGGGAGGCCCCATAGGGGGTGCTCCTGGGGTGTTTGAGGTGGGGCGGGAAGGGGGGTGGGCACCTCCCACGAGCTCAGGCACTCCCTCTCTCATTCTCTGTTTTGTGTGTTTGTTTGTCTCTTTTTGCAGGTTGTGAGGGCCATCAACTCTGTCCTCCTACACAGGGTCATCCTCCTGGGAGGCCTGGGCCTGATCGTAGCAGGATTTGCCATCCTGGAGTTCCCCAACTATGGTGGAGCAATCAATGGAACCCACATCCCGATCCACGCACCAAGTCATCGAGCGGCCCAGTACATAAACCTCAAGGGCTACTTCTCGATGGTGTTGCAGGCCCTGGTCGACCACCATGGACAGTTCACGGACATTTTTGTTGGGTGGTTGGGCAGGGCGCACAATGCCTGTGTATTGAGGAACTCAAGCCTGTATGGGAAGCTGGAGACGGGCACATTCTTCACCCAGTGTGAATTTAGCATTGGGGATAAGGACATGCCACTGTGCATTGTGGGGGATGCGGCCTACCCCCTCATGCCATGGCTTATGAAACCATATACCAGCCACCTGGACCTCAGCAGGGATCAATTCAATGCTTGCCTCAGCCGGGTGAGGATGCAGGTGGAATGAGCCTTTGGTCATCTCAAGGCATGGTTCAGGTGTCTCTTGACCCACCTTGATGTGGGGAAGCACAACAACCCTGAGGTCATCTCGGCGTGTTGTGTCCTCCCCATCATCGTGGACCCTGGTTCACTTTTGGGTCCCCTGGGGTCGGGTGGCTACCTCGGCTGGTGTGGCTCATCCCTCAGCGATGGCTGGTCCGGCTCTGGAGAATAAAGAGGCCAGTCAACCATGCAGACACTGTCCCAGAGGCCATGCCTTCCTCTGTGAGCAGTGAGTAACAGTCCTTGGGCCAGAGGATGGGGATGTCCTGGGAGCAAGGCCATGTATAGCTCGCACAGCAGGCCCTGCCTCTCAGGGGCCCTGAGGTGCCCAGGGGACCATGATGCCCACTTCCCCACCCCACCCACCGACAACCATGCAAGGGAAGTGCCCAGCCATAGTGGGATACCATGGGTGGGAGAGGGGCCTGGAGCAGCCTGGCCTTCTCTGGGGCCCACACACACACCTGCACCTGGCAGCACTATCCGCGGGAGAAGGTGTTGCCTCACACACGCAGGCATGCCCATGTGCTGTGTGCGGCACTCCTCAGTCTGTGTGGGGTCATGCGTGTACCCTTGTGCCCAGCCTACTTCCAGTGGTGGCTGGTGGTGGGAGGGCATCCCCACCCCTCAGGGGTCAGACGTGTGTGTGGCTTCCTCTGACCCTGTGAGCAGGATCCTGGGGGTGCTCCTGGGCTGCCTCCTGAGGCTGTGTGGTGCACAATGGTGCTGCACATGCTTCCATGTGCACGGACTGCAGCATGATGTCCAGAGCGAGCAGGCGGAACAACAGTTGCACCCCATCCCCGCTGCATCTGCCTCCTCTGCCCTGTGTGTGTGGAAAACTGAAAGCATTCACCTAATGATCCCTCCCTGCCGTCAGAGGATGCCTGCGACACATCCTGGCCCAGGGGTACCAGGTCCAGGCTTAGCATCACGGTGCTGGCCGTGTCCTCTTCCTCCTGCCTCTGCTGTCCCTCCTCTTCCTCTTCCTCCTCCTCTGCGACCTCTGGGATGGTGATGACGGGTGTCTCGAGGCCTGAGTCGACCACCATGGATGGGGAAAAGGCTTCTCCACCCCCCCCCCAGCATCTGGTGCAGCTCCTGGTAATAGGGGAGGAGTGGGGTCCTGCCCCAGAGCGCAAGCTGCACTCCCTGGCCCTGGCATAGCCCTGGTGGAACTCCTTGACTTTATTCCGGACCTGTTCTAAGGTCGGGGGGGGGGTGTCCCCGCTCCACCAGAGCCTTAGCCATGCGCCCATAGATTTTGGTGTTTCGGTACCGGGAGCAGAGATCCTGTAGGGTCTCCTCCTCCCCCCACAGCTCGAGGAGGGACAGGATCTCCGCTCTGGACAAGGAGGGAGGTACAATGCTTGCTACCACGGCTGGGTCCTGGGAGCCCTGGTGCTGATCCCTGCGAGGGCCAGGGAGATCTTGGGGGGACTTGTGGCTGGGCCACAGCTGGCAATGCCTGTGGCAGGGAGAGTCGCGTGGTCAGGTGCTGCTCCCGGGCTGGCTTCCTGCCACAAGGCTTGTCCAGGGTGCCTGCAGCTTTAAGAGGGGCCAGGAGACAGGAACTATAGAGTTCTGATTAGTATGGACAGAGTGGCCACCAGGGCACCTGTGTTATTTCCTGGAGGCCTCTTCTTTCGAAAAAACCCCCCCACCCTTTTCCCTGTCCACACATGCCTTTTTCTGAAAGAGTTTTTCCAAAAGAGATACCAGCCATGACATTGTACTGTAGCTACTGTCTGGAACAGGATAACAGTAAGTGAGCTGTCCACAGTCCTCAAAACACATAAGCTGTGTCTACATTGGCACCCCTTTCCGAAAAAGGGATGCTAATGAGACACTTCGGAATTGCAAATCCGCGAAGGATTTAAATATCCCCCGCGGCATTTGCATTTACATAACTGCCGCTTTTTCCGGCTCGGGGTTTTTGCCAGAGAAAAGTGCCAGTCTAGACGTGATTTTCCGGAAAATAAGCCCTTTTCCGGAAGATCCCTTATTCCTACTTGAAAGGAGGAATAAGGGATCTTCCAGAAAAGGGCTTATTTTCCGGAAAATCGCATCTAGACTAGCGCTTTTCTCCAGCAAAACCCTGAGCCGAAAAAGCGGCAGTTATGTAACAGAAATGCCGCTGGGGATATTTAAATCCCCCGCGGATTTGCAATTCCGAAGTGTCTCATTAGCATCCCTTTTTCGGAAAGGGGTGCCAATGTAGACACAGCCATAAGGTCAAAGCAAAAAAAATAATTGGCTTTTATACATATGGTTCACAAAATGGTCAGGAAAAAAGTTCATTCCCCTGTCTTTTAGCTTTCCCATGGGTTACTGAGACCAATTTTTGTTTCTCATCCACTGTAAAGCCCACTGATTTTAGTTACTATCAGTCCAAGTGTACAGGGCTCAGAGGAAGCCATAAAAACCTCTAAAATATGGATAGGGGCTTGAAGAATTGTCATATAGGGAATGGCAACATCATTTCTGGTTTTATACAGAACTTTGCCACGGCTTCATGTACTTTCATTGCTTTTTGCATAGAAAATAAATGAGAGTTGTGAATATGAATTAAATTCTAGGTCAAATGACTTTTTCACACATGACATTCCTTCTGTAATGTCTTGAAATGCTTAAAATGAAGGAAATTCCATCAGAAATGTGAACTATTTCTAGGGGATAGATCATTCCATTTGATTTTTGTTCTCACATGGTGGTGAAATCTAAATGCCAACATGCCTCAGAACAGGAGTGAGAGCACCCAGGAATGTGTCCCTGCACCCAGGAATGTGTTCCTGTATGTAGACATAGACTGTAAGGCCTGGTCTATACTAGACCAGGCAGGTCGGCTTAAGGTATGCTATCCAGATACATAGCTGGGTTTGGCTTACCTTAAGACAAGCCACCACAGCGTCCACATTGCAGGAGGCTGACGGGAGCACATGCTCCCGCCAGCTTCCCTTACTCCTCGCAGAAAGAAGAGCACCAGACTGCCAGCAGAAGCTGCCCTCAGTGTTCGATGTAGGTGTCTACGTTAGACCCACTAAATTGAACACTAGATTGACTTCTGGAGGGTCAATCTTCTCTGTAGTGTAGACATGCCCTAGGGCAGGCTAGGGACATGAACTCATCTCATATACACTTCTTCTCTTGTCCCCATTCTCTTCCCCTTGCTTTGGGGAAACAAAGTAATACCACACAGCCATATAACACTGATAGACAACAAAAACAATGAGCTCCCTGGCTTATTTTAATCTTTAACCACTGGAAGAATTTGACACATAAAAATAGTAAAACTTAAGAGTCTGGAGATGAAATCTTGGCTTCATTGAAGTCAACAGTTTTGTTATTGACTAAATAGGATCAAGATTTCACTTTTCATCTGGACCATTCAGGATAGTGTGTGAAATCTGGACTCTTGGGAAATTGGAAATTTCCCTTTCCCAGCGGTATAATAGTCCAGGTACTAGCCAGCCTAATGGCAGAGAGATAATCAGATTTCAAACAGTCACATTTTTGTGTATAGAAAAGCTTGGCTCTTGGGCAAGTATCATTTTGGAAGCAATTTTTGGGTTGTCACACTGATTAAAAAACTGGCTGACATACCTAAACAAATGGAAATGCTAAACAGTAAGGAATCAAGTTAAAGTGTCCAGGGTGATGCTGTTGGTATGAGTGCTCAATCCTGTTTCAAATATATTTAATAAACTGGAAGGTGTTGGCAGTGTGTTCATTAAATAGGTAGTTGGTACTAAATTGAGAGATGTTACAAAACAACAATAAATTTATATTAAGAGAATTACAATAAGTATTTCACAGGGACGTAGAGAAGTTAGAAATACAAGGCACAAATAAAATTAGATATAGCCTAGAAAAATAGAAGCTAATAGAGCAAATCAGAGGAGGAAAAGAATCTATAGTTATTCCATGGAACTAAGATACATGGAGATCAGCAATATAATGGAAGATCTAGGCATGGTCATTATAATTTAGTGGATAGTGCAGTTAATTTGAGCTTTCAGTGTGGTTATGATAGCAAAAAAGGCCATATGATTTTGGGCTATGTAGTGCAATAGATAAGACAATGTAATAATCAGCCACTTCTCTAATTAAATTTATAACAACTGACTCAATATTCCTTTGTGAAACTGGTAACTGCTGGGCTTTGTGTATCTAGGTTCATTGTCAAATAACATATGAAGATTCTGATCCTTTGATGGGCTGCAGTTGCTAAGCTAAAAATGAGGAAGGCATTTTCTTTAGAACTATAGTCCTCCCTTTTTTTGTCTGGGTGCCCAAATCAGTTCTAAGGCAGGACAGAAACTTTCAAAAGGAACACCACCTGGCTTCCATTTGTGGGTGTACAACATACTTGTGAACAAAAAATTTCCATGCTACTGGTTAATCACAGTCTTTATGGAGTCAAGTGCCATTTGGGCTCCAGTCGTGTGCACAAATAAGCTGTGTGCGCCAGTGAATGCTGAATGCACAAATATTGTGTACCTAAGGGATTTGCAAATGCAGAGGTTTACTGTTGGGAATTTGGCCCTTAGTGCCTACCAATTAACTTCTGTGTAGGGAAAGGTTGATTTTTAGCTCTTCTGTAGTGTTGGAACAAATGAGTATAGAACGGAGGATGTTTACTTCTACCAGAGGAGCAGAGGTTTGTCAGAGGCCAAAGACTGGAAAAGAAATCTTCTCTGGAATTTTGTTTCAGGAAAAAAGGAGCGTTCTGGCAGGAAGAATTAAGGGAACCGTGGGATTTCTGTAGCAGAGGTGAGTTGCAAAGGGATTTCTCAGAGAAGTCTCTGAAGCTACGTCTACACTGCCATTTTTTTGCAGCAGAAGATATGCAAATCGCGCTCTTATTTGCATATCTTCTGCTGATCCTTTTTGCGGAAGAGGTTTTGCCGCTAAAAAGTCCCGAGTAGATTGGGCCATTTGTCAGAAAAAACCTCTTTTGTGCAAGATCCCTTATTCCTCAAAAAATGAGGTTTATAGGATCTTGCGTAAAAGGGGGGTTTTCCGATAAATGGCCCCGTCTACACGGAGTTTTTTAGCGGCAAAACCTCTTCTGCAAAAAGGATCAGCAGAAGATGCGCAAATAAGAGTGCAATTTGCATATCTTCTGCTGCAAAAAAATGGCAGTGCAGACTTGGCCCATAGGAGTGTAAGATTTTCCCTCTGGGCAAGTAGGGATAGAGTTTGCTTAAAGATGATCTTTCAAATACCCTGTAATTTGGGAAAAGGTGGATAGCTCTGATGGGGGTTTGTGCGTGGAGAGGAAGAAACAAGGATTTGGATTTTTTTTCCTCCTAGTGTAGTGTTTTGAGTTAAATTCTTGCAGCTCATGTTGTTCTATAGACAGCTAAATATTTTGTAGCACTAATATGGCAATGTATGTCTGAAAGGGCATTACAAATATTGATAAAATTAAGGTTCATAGCCAGTGTTCCCCTCTAAATTGCCCAGCAGCACATCTTCACAGGTGATTAATCAGCCCCACCCAGTCAGCTCCCTGCAGAGCCCAGCCCTCTGACTAAGGTAGGGAGCGTGGGGGCTGATTAATGACCCTGTGAAGCTGTGCTGCTCTGCAGCTTAGAGGGAACACTGTTCACAGCACTCGGCTGCCCAGTGAAATCCTCAGCCCTGAGTAAAGTATGCAGGTTCCTTAGATAGCACATGGAGAGTTAGGCACTGAAGAAGGGATTCACTGTGGGTATGTTTACACTGCAGTTCATAGGTGCTGAAACTCGGGTGCTAGCAGTGCAGCAGCAGCTGCTGGTTGGCAGTGGATTCCATAAATACAGGGTTTATAGTTTGGTTCAACGGTTCTCAGCACTCACATTATACAAATTGTTCCAGTATCCCTGTTGTAGTTAGACACTCATGGCAGGCCCATGCCAGGTGACTTGGACTCCGGCTAAGGGGCTGTTTGACTGTAGCATAGATATTCCCACCTCACAGGGTGCTACAGCCCAGGCTCCAGCCCGAGCATCAATGCCACAATTAAACAGTCCCCTAACCTGAGGTTTGTGAGCCCAAATCAGTCAGCACAGTCTGGCTGCCAGTTTTTATTTGCAGTGCAGACTAAATGCAGAAGTTGGCAAATTAAAGCAAAATGCGGAGAAGGGGCCAGAGTTTAGGACACAGATTCACAGAGTATTTAGTTGCCTACCTCTGACTGATCTGGGCCTTAGACACCTGGCTGACAGGCTGGAGGGAAGTGCCTCCCTCTGATCAGGATTCAGAGCTTTGACCCACCTCTTGCAGTTAGGTGCCAAAGCCAACTCAGCCCTTTTTCTTGAAACACCAGAGAGAGAAACAGAGATCCCCAGCCCTGCATGGGGGCCTGGGAGCCTTTCTCAGTCTCAGTGAGTGAGAGCTTTGCCACTGTTAAGCCGTGTCAGTCCCCTGACCCACTAGTGCATCTGCCTCATCAGCAATCTTTTCACGACTCTGTCGATCCAAACTTGCCTTGCAGACAGGGTTGCCAAGCCACAGAAATTTCATTTACGGACAAAATGGGAAAAATTTACAGACAAACAAATTTTTTTACGGACATAATTTTTATACTATATTAAGATGACATAAATGGCCAAAAGTGAAAAGTAATTGTCATTCATACATCAATGTGCTGACGCTAACTCGGCGTCACCTCAACGATTGAGCTAAATAAACAACTAAAACGTCCAATTTCCGCTGCTCCGCAGTAAAATGGCTGAAGCAGCACAGAAGAAATTTAATTGCTATAGACAGACTAATTGCTGTTTTTGGAAATTTTATTGCACTTTTACAAAATTTACGGACACCTAAATTTTTTTACGGACTTTACAGACATGTCCAATTTCGGCTAATTTTTTACGGACTGTCCGTAAATTTACTGACAGTTGGCAACCCTACTTGCAGACAACAATCCATGAAGCAGTGAACCCCAATTCCCAAGTTCCCCAGAGATGTCTCTCAACACTCTCCAGTTCCTCATGCCTGGCTCTCACAGGACACATCTACACAGCCGGGTTAAAGCTGAAATAAGCTACGCAACTTGAGCTACGTCAATTGCGTAGCTTAAGTTGAAATAGCTTATTTCGGCCTTTGGCACTGTCTACACAGCAGGAAGTCCAAAAAAGAGCACCCTTCCTCTGACTTCCCTTACTCTTCATAAAATGAGGGTTACAGGAGTTGGAGTAAGAAGTCCTCCAGCTCAACATTATTTCAACATTATGTCGAAATAACTGCTTGCTGTGTAGATGTGGACTATGTTATTTCGGAATAACGTCATTTATTCCAAAATAACACTGCTGTGTAGACATAGTCACGGAAGTTATTAAGTTTGCAGTTTCCAAAAAAAAGACGGACCACACACCACCCAGTTGGTTTAACTGAAACTTATGTTTGTAATATATGGGACTAAGGTGGTTTTGTCATAAAACAAGAATAAGTTTATTCATAATAAGAGAGGCTTAAGTGATAATAAGAAAGAAT
This sequence comes from Rafetus swinhoei, assembly GCA_019425775.1. Lineage (NCBI taxonomy): Eukaryota > Metazoa > Chordata > Testudines > Trionychidae > Rafetus > Rafetus swinhoei. Next base: position 42,682,673 of record CM033437.1, on the reverse strand, counting down.
AAAAGAGATGGGTGTGGTTACATGTAAAACTAAACATGCTTTCTAGTGATTAAAAACCAGTTTCCTCAAGTTAATATCTTTATCTGAGCAGGTTTCTCACCTATAGTCAGTTTGTAACTATTCTTGACTTTCAGGCCAAGAAGATCTAACTTTCATAGGGTTCAGCACCCTCTGAACCTAAGTCCCCTCAGTGATGGACACTAAAATGGCTTTTTGTTGTTCTTTATCTTCTGCAAATGTATTGTCTCTGTTTCAAGAGCCAGGAAAGCTTCCTGGGGTACAGGCTCTGTCCTCTTTAGTGATCTGTTATCAGTCTTCTTCTCTGTTTGTTAGCTTGATGGCTTTGTTTACCTCATAAGTAAACATGTGTGCATTGTCCTCTGCCTGTAATCAAGTTGGGCAGACAGATAGATACACATTCCCTTGTAAAGGGCAACCTGGGCTTATGCACTGCCTGCCCAACCCTTTTAAGACCATATTCCCAACATAAATCACCAACTCTTTGTATATACCCCAGACATACACCACCTGATGATTTCTGGGACCAGCATGTCACTTGTTTGCATATGATACCTGACGTGACACCTTTTAGACACAGATTATGAGTACAGTGTGAGTGTGTCAGGCCTGATGTGAGTGCCAATTTGACTTGCCGTTTGCCAGCAGCTATGCCTCATTTGAGAACTGCGGTTGGGGTTTGGCTGGAGCTGGGGCTCCAGGGAGCTCTTTTGCTCTGGGCTGGCATCAGGACTTGGGTAGCTATGCACATTCCCCCACTGGAAGAAATTCAGTCATTTACCAGATTGGCCAGCATCTGAGTGGTGGTTTTGCAAATGACAGTAGTACCTGAATATTAGATGTAGGCACCTAAAGAGACAGGTACCTAAATACTCATGTTTATCTAGCCCTAACTGGCTTGTCTAAGGTCCCTTGCAAGGGAAGAAGTCTATGGCAGAGCCAAGAATGACACACAATCCTTGCTTCTACTCCAAATCCTTTCCCATAGGATTATCCTTCCTCCCTAATTATGCATTGTAGATAGCTTTAGATAACTGGAGTGAATCAAGCATTTATCAACTGAACCTTTTTCCAAAACTGGGAAAGCTTTGGGGAATCCAGATATGCTGTGGGTAGCTAAACAATTTCAGCAAAACCATTAGACTATTAAAACCAAACCACAATTCTGCATGCTGTGTGAATCCATATTCTGTTTATAAGGTGTTACAGAGGTGTTGTAACGTAACTGAGAAATGTAAGTTATATTGTGCTGTTAACTCAGGGTTTGACAGTAAATAAAGGGGGAAATGTTGTTATTTTATGTGGTGATTCCTTTTCACTCCAGTAACTCAATATAACTTTTCCTTTGAGCCAATCTAGGGCAGCTCTTCAGCAAATGCAACCACTCCACAGAAAGGAGGCGAGGGAAATAATAGAATATAAAGACATTACAATGCAGAGAGGAGTGGGAGTATTTTCCCCTATTAAGCATTTTGAGTACTGGGTGCAGGAGTTTGCATTTGTTTCTGACTCTTCCAGTCAATACCAGAATGATGTCAACAAACTGGAGGGAATACCAACAAAACTGATCAAGGGACTAGAGTTACTGATTTATTAAAAGTACCGATTTTGTGCTGCATGGGATTAATGGACACAAATCAGACATTAGAAATGGTAACACATAGAAACCTGTAGGGGAACATTTTAACCTGCCTGGACACTCGTTAATGGATATAAAAGTAGCCATCCTTCTACAAAGGAATTTCACAAGCCAACTACAGAGAGAGAGTGAGAAATTAACCTTCATATGCAAATTTGACAGTCTCGCTTGGCCTGAACAAAGATTTGAACTGGATGACATATATAAAACCAGCTTTCCTTACATTCAACACTGTATTGACATCAAAAGCTAAGTATGGGACATTTCCAGCTGACTCAGTTAGCCTCATTAGCATTGGGATGACAATTGACAGGTACTTTTTTTCCTCCCTCTCCCTTTTTATTCTGAGGGTTCCCCTTTGTTTCCCCATTCAAGCTCATCTCATCTGACGAAGTGGGTTTGGCCTACGAAAGCTCATGATCCAATATATACATTTTTGTTAGTCTCTAAGGTGTCACAGGACTACTTGTTTTTAATGTCTTATGATACTTGACCCTGGGGCCCCTTACAATTCTATTGATTAGGCCCTGAAACTATTGCTGTTTTCCCCAAGCCTCATCAGAAGCTTTTGCACATTCCCCAGGATCCTACCTAAAGCATGAGCCTTCTGGTTTACCATTTCCTGCTTCAAGAGCATGCAGTAGTAATAGCCAAGAGACACACAGACAGGCTTTGCACAGGATGCTGAATGCCATTGCTCAGGACAAGAGAGAAACAGATCTATACCAAATTATGAGCACACCTGGAGGCATTCCTGAGGCTCACATTTTCCACCACTCTGTGACAGTCCTTGGGTTTGGGCAGAGCTCTCTGGAATGTCTACAATCCTTTCTCTGTAGCTCTTGCTTCTCTTCGGAATCATGGAGCCTTTCCAGCTCAGATTGCTTCCTCTGACCTTGGCAGTTAAACCTTCCAAAAAGACACCCATCTCCTGCTCTAAAAGGACTCTCATCTCGTTCTCATTCTTCCCCAAAGCTTCTTGTTCTAAAAATCACCCCCTTCGTTGTTCCTAAGAATCCTTTTTAAACTCCTGTTTTGTCACCTCCATCCCATATGGGAACTTTCCATTCTCTCCAGTTCCTCCTCCCTGAAGGGAAGTGGAAAGAGCCAGCTCCAGCCATCTTCTTTAAAATATCCATTGTTAGGTCAGAGCACAGTCACTGATGTTACTGATTTTTCCATTGTCTCTGGTCTGGTGCATGATGCAGCCCCTATCAGTAAATGGTGGATTCCATGTCCACACAGAGGGATTCCCTGATGCAGCAATTTTATATAAATTTCATAACATCAGCGAGAATTCATGCAGCCAGATCCACAGAATCATTACATGGGCATGCTGTCATCTAGAGGGGCTCCTGAGCAGCTAGAGTCATTAAAGATGCCGTGACACATTGGCAAGAATATTGTTAGGGGAGCTGGCTTTCAGCTCTGCCAATCCCAAGGCTGTCACACTTAATAGTCCTTCACCTTTTTTCTAAGGTTGGAGTCTGATCTAAAGCAATAAAGAGGTTCCCATTGACTTCAAAGGGCTCAGGATTGAGCCCTTAATGTGCTTCTGGATCCTGCATAGTTAGAAAATCCCACTGTGAGAAAGTGCATGCCAGGTTCACAAACATGTGCTATTCACCATGCACTAATGTTCACCAACATTACTGAGATCACGACCCTGTTGTGCTAGGCACTATACAAAACATAGCGAGATAGCCCCTGCCCTGAAGAGCTTGCAATCTACATAGGCAAGACCCACACTGAGTATAGAAGGGAAACAGAACCACAAAGAGATAAAGTAACATGCCAAGCTCACAAAGCAGGACAATGGGAGAGCTGAGAATAAAACAGATATCTTGAGAATCCAGTTCTTGTGTCCTAGCCACCAAACCATGTTCTCTTAGTGTACGTCTACACTGCATGGCTATTTCGGAATACCAGAGGTATCCCGAAATAGCTACCCTGCATCTACATAACCTGCCCGTTATTTTGAATTTTTTTTTTAAATAACGGGCATGCTATTTCACCATTCTGGTAAACCTTGTTGCACAAGGGTTAAGGGATGGCTCAAAATAGCATGTTATTTTGAAATTTGGTGCTGTGTAGATGTGCCAAATTTCAAAATAAGCTATTTCAAAATAGATACAAGATAAAATATGCAATTTGTAGTGTGAATTGCATATCTTATTTTGAGTTTAGGGTAGATGTACACCCTTAGGGTATGTCTATACAGTAGCATTATTTCATAATACCTGACTTTATTTCAAAATAACAAAATGTGCATCTACACGGCAAGTCATTATTTTGAAATAATGTTGAGATGAAGGACTTCTTACTCCAACTTCTGTACCCTCATTTTATGAGGAGTAAGGGAAGTCAAAGGAAGAGTGTTCTTCCTTTGACTTTCTGCTGTATAGACAGCACCAAAAGCCGAATTAAGCTATTTCGACTTCAGCTACGCAATTGACGTAGCTGAAGTTGCATTTCTTAATTCAACTTTTGCCCTGCTGTGTAGACATGCCCTGAGAAGTTTGTCCCTAAACCTGTAACCATGCAAGTTTTGTCTGCTTTTGGATTTTATCATGAAAGATTCCTGTAGCCCTGTGAGAAACCACATCACTCCAGTTACTTACAGCTAGACCAGACAAAGGACCTGCGAATGTACTCTAGAAAGCAATCCCAGAGCAACAGTGTGGAAAATGTGCCTTAAAAACCTTTTTAGATATCTGGTTTCTGTAATTCTGTGAAAATTAGCTGAGGGGGAAAATTGCATTTGATAGCTTCTGAAAGGATATCACTAACACTAGAGAATACAAAGAAAAAATGAAATACTTTCAAGTATTTCATCACATCTGGGTTTTTTTGAATTTGGACATATATTCATTTTCTTAAAGAGCTTTGTAATTATATGATTGCTTTAAGATATGTAATACCAGACCCAAATCCCAGATTAATTACTGCTGTCCTATTGAAATTTAATTTTGTATCTATGAAATCTTCACAGCTCTTCTGAAATATGTTTAATATTTTCACACAAGTATGCTTTATGTTCACATGACACAATTCTATTTTACACATTCCTCCTGCAATTACAGTTCAGGCAAGGGAAATGAGATTTCTCTTTTAATTTAAACTCAGTTCTATTTAATTAAAGTCTCAAGATTTGTTTTGCTTTTGAAAAAATTGTTAAATGGAAGCGTTCTGGTAAATCATTCAATATGAGTTTGAAATCTGGACAAGATTTTGTAGGTTATGAATAAATATGTAAATGCCAACTGGCCCAGAATGTTAAAGAAGCAGGCGACAGAGCAGACAAGTAACTTCCTTCTTTTCCCCAGGAAATCTTTTAAACAGAAGATTTCTGAGATTTTTCTCTAAACTTTTCTGCTGTTTACTTTATGGCTGTGTCTACATTGGCACCCTTTTCCGGAAAAGGGATGCTAATGAGACAAGTCGAATTACAAATGCAGCGAGGATTTAAATTTTCGGCATTTGCATAATTTTATAACTGCCGCTTTTTCCAGCTCGGGGCTTTGTGGAAAAAGCGCCAGTCTAGACGGCTCTTGCAGAAAATAAAGCCTTTTCCGGAAGATCCCTTATTCCTGATTTTAAGAGGAATAAGGGATCTTCCGAAAAGGCTTTATTTTCTGCAAGAGCGCGTTTAGACTGGCGCTTTTTCCACAAAGCCCGAGCCGGAAAAAGCGCAGTTATGTTCATGCAAATGCCGCGGGGAAAATTTAAATCCCCGCTGCATTTGCAATTCCGACTTGTCTCATTAGCATCCCTTTTCCGGAAAAGGGTGCCAATGAAGACAGAGCCCGCGTGTTTTGAGAGGGAATATCACTTAATTTTTTGCTGATTTAGTCTCTTTCCACCCTCATCTTTCTCCATTAATATCCTCTTCTAAAGTTAATGTCCTATTTGGGAAGATGACAGAGAGCAATTTGTTTTTAACAAGGTTTACAAAAATGACCAATGATTTGGGAGACCCCTCAGTTTCATGGTGTCCATTTTGACTGACCTTAAAGAGGTTAGATTTTAAGAGGGCACCTGCACTTTGAAAATCATGGTGCAAAGGATTGCAAAACACTACAGGTTCACTGAAAAGAATAGATTAGAGAGACTATACTTTACAGTAATGGCTGTCACACTGTGGTTACCAGTCGATCATGGAACTTTTCTAAGTCCTTTGCAGAATGAAATTTTTTGATAACCATACAACTGGGGCTATAAGTAGTTGTCTGTCTTAAAAGGGTGAGAGTGAGAAAGGAAATCTTTCTTTTAAAATATTTCACAGAATATGTAAGCAGGATCTGAATGACCTGAATGAATTCTCCTCTGATAGCTATCTGGGTGGGGGAGATACTTCAGGAGCAAACTGTATTTACACAAACACAGCTATTCTGTTTTGATATCTAGTAGACAGGAGTTGTATTGCTCATAGTAATCAACTTTGGCTGGTGTTGAGTTATAAATCACTTTATTACTGAATGCAGAGGTAGTGAAATGCTCTTACCCATGTTTTTTCATTATTGTATGACCACAGGGGAACAGAACTCTGCAGCTGTGCTTGATCTGTCCCAAATGAGGGGCTCACCCTCAGTTGAAAGGACCTAGTTAAACCAGGGGCTTAAATGCCACAGCCTTGTGACAGTAAAAGGGGTGAGGTCAGATGTCCTAGTCAGGTGATATGGATTTTCCATAGAGGTCCCTGGACTGTTTAACCTGTTCTGTCCCGCTGTTTAAAGATGGAGCTAAATAGGCTTCATTAGGAGCATCCTTGCTATGTAAAATGCTCAATCAGAGCTGAAATCAGTTGTGCTAGGACTGTGCTTCTGCCCAGCCTAATAAGAGCTAAAAATTACTAAGAGACTGACCAGCAGGTAGCAGCAGAATGTGACTGGTGAGCAGCAGGCAGCCAACCAAAGTGCTCAGAGGGTGGATCAGGCAAGGTACTTTCTTCCCCAGGTGAACTTACATAAGTGTCCTCTGAACCCTGAGTTTTCACTGAGTGGGGCTGTGAGAGAGCAGAAGGGGACACAGGAAAGGAACATATGATTGTGGAACTCAGGAACATGAGGTGAAAGGCTCTTCCCCACACACTCTGGGATGGGTGCCCTGCTCACAGTATTATGTTTATGAATTCTGCTTGTGACATTTTCCTTAATTAATGTCAGGTGGCTTCTCTCCTTCCATTAAAAGCTTCTTTTCTATATTGATTCTCTGTGCTTGCAAGTGAGGAACTATTGCCTCCCAGAAGTGCCCTGGGGTTGTGTGTAGCTTTCCCAGGTTACTATATATGGACTGGAGCCAATTCTGCATTGTATCAATGGAAAGGAACCCCTAGATATTGAACATGACTCTGGTTGCTGCTGGATCCGCCTGGCGGAAGGGTTACAAATGAAAATGGGAAACCACTGTGCATTTCTGGTTCTTAATGGGAGGGACATTGACTCTCAGACAGGCAGGAAAAATGTGCTATGTGTTTGAACAAGGCATACTCCACTGCAGGCCCAATCTATGTTGGGGCCCTGTGATCAGGTGTGGAAACCCCTAGGCAACTGGGAAACTGGGCAACAAGAGGATAAGGGATTACTTTGGGCTCAGCCAGCCCTGCCACAGCTTCAGCAAATGCTCCATATGCTGGAAGAATTAAAAGGCAGGGAATTAGCTCGTTTCAGTAGTAGAACTGGAAGTGAGCAGACTTGTAATCTACAGCTCCAGCAATGCAGTGGGAACTCTAAAGGCTTTGATACAGAGCCAAAAGAGGCCCCTGGGGAGGACCCACCCCAGAGAAAATCTGAAATGGAAGTATCTTCCCTCTCCCCACCTGTGGACCCTGGACATTGGTAGCCCCTTCTTACTTATTTTGGTTTGTATTTTTCCCAAGGAGAAACCATTGGACTAAGCTCACCCTAGAGGAGGAAGATGCCTTGGCAAGACAGCCTTAAGCATCCTTGATTGCCAGACAACAGGTAAACCAAAAGGCCCTGAGTTGGGGCCTGGTGGAAGGGGAGGGCTTGGGCTCGGACTCGTCTCCTCACAAACCCCTTGGTATTCAGGGTTTGTGACCCTGACCACTAGTCCATACTTTCCAATCAGACCCTGAATGAGGACCATTATAGGCCCTAGACACTACTGTAATATAAATAACACAGCTTGCTAAGATTTTGTTCTATGTTGGTCACACACAAATGCAATTTATTTTCATTGGTGGCTTTGCCAACCTTTTAATAACTTATTTTGACATTAAGTGCTTTGTGGTATTAGCATGTTCCATGCACCTGCAATAGAAATGGAAGGTTCTGTGGATATTCTATATGGTAGGTTCTCATAATATTGCACTGTATTGTATTTAAACAACAGTCTGCATTTAAACATGGCTTCCATTATTATGCTTGTTAGTTCTCCCACATATAAACGTTGCCCTAAAGAGCTCCCATAATGCACAGCTCACTACTTCCTATGGTGCAGCAATTGGAAATGTGTTGTGTGTTTGCTTTATGCTCATGTGAACCATCCAATGCCTTGTTAAAGTGGTGGTAACTGCGGTCAGCATTTGAAAACCAACAAAATAAAAAAATCTTTTCTTAAAATTGAAAACTGTTTGGGAAAAGGCCCCTAAGACCATGTCCTAAAGTTAGGATTAATTTTTTTTTTATTAATATTGTTTTCTAACTTCCTAGGAAGTTTAACTGCTTGCAGATATAGCCCTTTCAAATTCCCAGTTTGCTTTTCCAGTCATCATTAGCTAGTCATCTGGAAATAGTACATTTTGAAGCCTCCAGACATCATGCTTTGAGCTCATCCTTTGTGCCTCTTCAATATGTTGTAGAATCAGATACTGAATAACATTGCAAAGTGTGTCAACTATACAAATAGAACCACTTTCCATCCGTTCAGTCTCTCATGTTTTCTGCCTCTTTTTTCAAACCATGTTTATACAGATCCATCCTTTATAGTGTCATCCCTGCCATCATTTGCTTATTTATGACATTTGGTTTTTTACAGGCTCTGCAATATCTCTTAGCTCTATTTAATCTATTTTCTGCTAGGCATATGATTTTATTGAGCTACCAGCCTGAATGCACCTATATTCCAGCAGTAAAAATGTTATGAACATTGACATAGAGCCTTGCAAAACTGTAAAAGTTAAAGTTGACTATACCATTTTAATTTTTTTTTCAGTTTTCAGCCTGCATTTTTAGGATTGCATTAATTCACTAGAGCTGAACTTGATCATAAGCCTGCAGTTTTGCAACTGGTATTTGTATGGTGGTTAGCATTTTTTCGGGTACTTTTATTGATTTACAGTGCTATCTGGTTCTGAAAGGGAGTCAGTACCGATGACTGACCATGCCATTCCCTTTTAACTGGGTTGGCTCTGTGGGGCTAACAGGAGTAAATGGCTGTGCAAACTTATTATTGGTATTACCATATTCAGAAATGACCCAGTACAGACAAGAAGGGGTCATTTGTACACAGTCACTTTTCAGAGTCGATTCCTACTCTATAGAAATCCTGAGAGCCCTTACACAGGCTACTCCAGAGAGAACAGAAAACTCTGGGCCAGATTCTGTTATGGTGTTTTGTGCCTATCTGGTGTTGCAGAGGGCTGATAAAGGGGGCAAAAATGGCTCCTTCAGAATTGTCCTATGACAGGAAAACTTCCCTCTCCATTGCAGAACTGACAGGTTTACACAGGCCTCCTCACGCTTCCCCATCTGAGGGCATGTCAAGAGCTGCAGTGCACTTTGGCTGAAATTCATCACCACAACGGTCCAAAGAAGGCTGCTACAAGCTGGCTCATTTTAGAGCAGCCCTGGGGCTACAATAAGATGCATCTGAGACCATGAAACACCTTGGTTAGGCCAGAATTGTAGATGTGGATAAGTAGGCAACATGTAGCCATCTTTCCTGGACTCTAGACAGGTGAGGGGCAGGGAGAAAACTGTCCCTCTGTGCATTCATCAAGGGTTTGAGGCTTAACCCCTTTGAAGAAGCCGTATAGAGGTTGTCTCCTAGAACCAACTCTGATCAACTGGGATAGGAAACAGGAATGCCTCTCAGGCTGATAATATTGTTCGAAAAGGAACATGAAAAGATTTGAATTGCCCCCAAAGTATATTCAGTCAAGTGTATATTGTGCTTTGTAAGTGGGAGAGAGACTCCTTCTCTCCTTTTAAATTATATATGTATTTGTTCCACAGTGTGATCATAGGCACAGCAGCCTTACCCAGCAAACTGCAGCTCCCTCCCCATTCTCCTGACATCTGTGTGATTGTGATTTGATAGAGCCAGTGCTGCTACTCCAGCCGCTGTTGGAAGCAGGCAAGCAAGTAAAAGCTTTTGCAGCTGACGTAAATAGAGCATGTTAGGTTGGCCAGCAGGAGAGTGCTCTAGCAAGGCTCATCTGGCTTGTCTCAGGAACAAAGTTACATAAATTGTGCATTATGGTTACGTTCTGCTGGTCTACATCTCAGGGAAGAAGCCTATTTTTAGTTCATGTCAACTGCTGCAGTGCGCTGTTCGCCTTCACCACGGCTATGGCAGCTTGAATTAAGACTAGATTAATAGGTGTGCACAGGCTCTGGTCACTGGAAAATTAATTCAGAGCTTTCTAAGGGTCCGGTTTGCCAACAGCCCAGAACAATTAAAGTATTGGTGTTGTCACTTCATACCCCACCAATATATTTTAAATGTTGATGGATTAGCCATTACAACCCCCTTATTGGGGGAATGTAAAGAGAACAGCATAAACTCCTTCCAATTCTATAGTTTAATATTGAATTTGGCATGTCTCACTTCCAGGTAGGAGACAAGAGCAAGGAGCGCTGTTCTGATGACTTTGATATCAAGATCCCCTCCTCAGAGAATGCCTAGCCCAGCTGCTTGAGGGAGTGGCGCAAAGGCCCCCAGCTAGGTGTGTGGGCTCTAGGGTGGGGCTGGAGATGAGAGGTTTGGGGTTGCAGGAGTGGGCTCTGGTCTGGGGCCGAGTGAGTTCCAGGAAGAAGATCCAACCAGGGACAGAGGGTTAGGGTGTGGGTAGAGGTATGAGGTTGGGGAGGGATGCAGGAGAGGGTTTTGGCAAAGTGCTTGGGGTAGCACTTACCTCAGGCAGCTCCTGGTTGGCGGCGTAGCGGAGCCAAGGCAGGCAGGAAGCTTGCCTTAGCCCTGCTGCACTGCTGGTTGAGAGCTGCCCGGGTCCCTTTTCAGCTTGTCATTCCAGTCAAAAACTGAATGTCTGGCAACCCTGCAAGAGACTGTGGGTTGCGAGAGGTTGAGTGGGACTGTGGTACCAGGTGGCTATTACTGAAATGTTATCTGGGTAGCAGAGCTTGTGCTTTTCCTTAGTTCCTGATGGTTAGATTCTTCCTTCAAATGATGCTTCTAGCTCTCTCAAGTCAGACCCGATTACCTGCTCCTTTCACCGCTGGCTTCAGGTGCTCTTAGCAGCTCCCTTCATCATATTCCATGCATGCTCCTCCCTTGCAGGGGCTCTGGAGGCAGCAGCTGCACAAGACAATGCCCTAAATGTGGATCACACTGAGCATGGTTTCCATGGCTCCCCATTAAAACAGTATTTTTTGCTAAACTAGAGTAGCTATTTTTAGCAGTATATTAACTCCTAAGCAATGAAGAAACCAACAAGAACAGGTTTCTAGTTCCTGGTTGAAGCAAACAGAGCCTTCTAGTTAGAACCATGGAAAAGAATGTCAGTCTAGTGTTGGATATATGAAATAATCCTACTGCTCTAAGGCAGTGGTTCCCAACCTGGGGGTCTGCTAGGGTATTGCAGGAGGTCCGTGAAAAAAATAAAAGATAAATAAAAATGATCATAGAAAATAAGTTTTAAATATATTGCAAAGTTGCAATCAATTATTATTTTTAAATTAAATATCTTCCAATAATGTTATTAATTTCGGTGCAAAAATCTATGTTGTGGCACCTTTGTGTGATGAAACGATCGTGCCGGTTAGAAGCATACAAACATTAGCCATACATTCCACATGGATTTGTGACTGAAATCAGGCTCACTGAAGAGAAAGGAGGCTGATGAGCAGAGTGAAGCATCCACAAGTGGAACGTCTAATCAAACAGACATAAGTAAATGAAAAGTGAGAAAATACGCCGCTGACTACTAGAATTGCGGCTAGAATTGGTTTTGATGGGGGTCCTCGAACAGTTTGGCGGGAGTGATTGGGGATCCGCCCTAGTGAAAAGGTTGGGAACCACTGCTCTAAGGCACCGTTCAGCCAGGTGCTATGGAGACATTAAACAATCAAGCCTTCATAACACCTGCGTAGTATAATATGTTTTTAAAAGTGCTTTTGTTGTGCCTCCGACACTGCTGTTATGCAAATAGGAGATAATCTACTATATATTCGAGAGAGTTTGTGTGTCTACCTGTCTGTCTGTTCAAGAACTCTTCCTAAATGGTAAGAGCTAGGACCACCAAATTTGGTATACAGCTCCCTCTTATCATAACTTAAAGTAATATAAGGGTTTGGTTGTGTCAAGAAAATGGGATGTGCCTGGAATGGGATTGTTTCTCATAAAACCATTCAGAAAAGAGACAATCACCAGGCAGATGAAAAGGGCTAGCTGGGGTGCCTCCCCACACCCGGGACTGCCCCAGTTCCAAGCCTCCTACCCCCCAGGCACTCTTTAGGGAGGGCAAGGGGACTGAAGCTCTGCCCCCCAAGTCATATGGGAACACTGTTGGCTGTTCCCCTTCATCCAGGAGTGAGGGGAAAGTGCACAGTTTGCTGCATTCCTCACTCTGGCTGGGGAGCACAGGGGGCAGATGAGTGTTGATCTGGCCCAGCCAGGGCACATGCACCCCTCACCTCAGCTGTGCCTACTGGAGCTGCAGCAGCCATGGAGAGGTGCTTCTCACCTGCCCCACCTCCCCCAAGCTGCTGTACTGAGAGAGGGTTGGGGTTGGCCTCTCTCCCCAGGGCAGCCTACATACTGAACCCCTCATCCTCAGCCCTACCCCAGAGCAATGATTTAAACAAAATATGTACATTTTCATTTTACTTTCCAAAAACCAAAAATTAATTGAGGTAAGGACCCAAATAACACCTGGTAAATCTTCTAGTATATCTATAATTCTAATGAATATGAATAGTAGCAGATTTTGTGAACAGCAGCAACAAACTAACTTGTAACTAACCTGGCTGAAGAAAGTGACTCACCTAGATGATTTCTCAACCCCTCATTTCAGGATATGATACTTTGTAAAGAGATTGCCTTGATTTCACTGCCAAATCCCTCAGGTGCTGCAGGACAGTGTTTCCAGCTGTTTGAACATACCTAACCATTTCTATCTTTTTTATACATTGCCCAAGAATGGGAATGGATAGGTTGGTTGTTGCTATATTCATTGTAGTTCAAACTGTAGATCATTGTAATGATCTGTAGCAGTGCTCCATCATGGACTGCATACTCACACCCTGTGATTTAGAGTTCAGGGACACCCTCATGAGTGTTCTGCCTATCAGAACAAGGTATAATGGATGTTTCTGTCCCAAATTCCATTGCTTTTGTAGGGAACATGGCAACAACACTGAGTCTGTTTCCCATGGATGTTTAATCTATATGAAAAGTATAGGTTTATTTTTATGGTATCATGGAATACAAGCAGATGAAAATCAGGCCACCTATTTAGGTACACAAATATAATATTAGACCCCTAAATTTAGGCCTCCACCTTTGAACGTATTCACCAACGTGCATAAACTGTCACAAAATCAAATTGTGTAGTGGATTTGCACTTCAATATTATGGTGTTCGGGGCAATAGAAACCCTACCATACGTGTGAAATGTGGACAGACATCAAGGATGAGCTAAGATGGATCCTGCAAGGTCATTTTTATTAGTTACAAAGGGCATGAGGAAAATGTGATTTCTGTTTTGCAAAAAAGGCAGCCATTTCAAAACTAGCAGATTTTCTTCCATAGCAGGGTAAAATGCTAAATTTTCCACAAAATAAAATTTTTGTAAAAATGTCATTTCAAGCCATCAATATTTTTTTTGATGAACTCAGAAAGATTAATGTCAACTTTGATTTTTTTTTTAAATTTCATAGTGCAACATGAGTATAATTTGCAAATCAAGCATGTCATTTTAAAATGAAAAATTGTAACAAAATATTTGGAGAGTTTCTGACAGAAACCATCAAAACTGACACATTCCTAAAGACCACTTCAATTTTGTAGAATCAGCATTTTTCTGATAGAAAATTGTTCCCTTTTTGTATTTTTGATTAACTCTGCTTTGTGACCCAGGACAGATGTTGAACTACAGGTCCAAGAGCCTTAAAGATGAAGCCTTTGTGAGACAAGGTCAGACAGCTGCACACTTGTGGTTTGCTAATCACAATGGGAGAATGAATTAGAAAGTTATGGAAGAGAGTGAGTGAATACCGATCTTGGGTTTAAGTGCTCCTGATACATTGTTGTTATGACTAGAAATGATTTGAGATAATGAGTTGCTAAAATTAGGAGAACTGATGACCCAGGAGAGGTGGTTAGTGACTCCAAGAAGGTGAGCATATAGGATATGTGCTTTGTTAGTTACCTTATGAAAGATCAGGTAAACAGTAAAAACCATGGAGTAATCCAAGGGATCTTTTCTTCAGACAAGAAGAGGACATTTAGAATTCCCATCAGTGGACAGAAAGACGGCCCCTGGAAGCCTACCTGGTGATCATTCAAAACTATTTCAGACTGTGCATAGCCATAACTGGGATGTCCAGACCAATTGCATACATTTGCTTAAAATTTAATCTCGCTAGATAAGAGCATGTTTGCTTGTATCATTCATTTATCAGGTGGAAGCACTGTGTTCCCACTGATTTATTCCTGCCACAACCTGGAGATAAACAGTTAAGTAGGTTTTCAGAATCCAAAAGGTAACGGTAGAACATTTATACTTTCCATATTTAAAACTAAGCATAAGGCTAAGTAGTAGGGTGCAACTCTAAATTACAAGTGACTGTAGCTGGTTTCTATAGTTTTAAAATTAATTATTGCAAAACTTTAGTGAAATATAACTCAAAGTACACTTTAATTGGATTCTAATGTTTTCTTCTTTAAGATGGCAGCTGGAGTCCCATCTGGCTTCATATCTCACACACAGTCTTTTAGTATTATAATACTTACAAACTGCTTACTAGTATTGTCAGTTTGGGGGAGAAAGTGAAGCTTTCAGTCTTGACAATTTCTTCTGGGCATCAAACAAAGCTGATTCAACTTCTGCTACTTTGGTTGGGCAGTTCATTGAAATTATATGAGTTTGCAATGGAAAGCCAATAGAACATTTGACAAAAATCACTACATGCTCTTGAATTTTGCCTCTTGGATGCAACTGGGTCAGAAGAAGAAAAGAAACATCGAATGTGTGGAAAAACTTGCAATAAGAAGTCAATATTGACCTCCATTATGTGAACATGTAGATATATGGCCTCTGTCATTATTTTGTATGAGGGACCTCAGTACTGAGATAAAAGAACTAGATAAAGTCATGGAGGTTAGGTCCATCAATGGCTATTAGCCAAGATGGGTAGGAATGGCATCCCAAGCCTCTGTAAGAGACTGGGAAAGGGCAACAGGAACGGGATCGCTTGATGATTCCTTATTCTGTTCACTCCCTCTGGGGCATCTGGCATTGGCCACTGTCGGCAGACAGGATACTGGGCTGGATGGACCTTTGGTCTGACCCAGTATGGCCCTTCTTATGTTCTTATGATTGGCAAGACAAATAACTAGCTATTACTACAGCTCCAATTCACTTCCTTCAGCAGGATCCACACAGCAGGAGCCACTAGCAAAATCTCCTAGGGATCAGACTGCAGGCAGAACTCAAAGTTCCTTGGGCCAGATGCAGAGGCATAGCGAGTGAGATGCGGGGGGAGGGCGGGGGAGTTGCCCCCGGGCACCACACTAGGGAGGCACCAGGCTGGGGTGGGAGCGCACAGCCCACCAAGTCGTGGCAAGCCTGGCGCTGGTGGTCCACATGTTCCCTGCAGTGAAGCTGCCGAGGCAGGGCTGGGTGGCAGGAACGGGCACCTCAAAGGTAGGGTTCCGTACATCTGGTGCCTGGCTCTGGGGGAGGGGCATTGGGTTGGAGGAGGGCTGGAGGTACCTGGCTCTAGGAGAGAGGCATTGGGTTGGAGCTGGAGGGGGCTGAGGGTGCCTGAGTCTGGGGGAGAGGTATTGGGTTGGAGCGGGGTTGGGAGTTTGGGATGCCTGGCTCTGGGGGAGGGGTGGGTGCATTGGGGGTACTTATAATTTTTTAAAGGGGTACTTTATTTTTATAAAAAAGATTAGGAAACACTGCTCTAAACCATTCCTTTTGGCCTGCCTGTTTCCTTTCTCCTTTGGCAAGTTGGGCAGGCAGTAGTTTTGGTAAAAATATATCAGACATGTGTACACAGTGCCCGCTCCACCTCAGTTGGTGCTGGATAATCAGGGCCTCAATTCTAAAGGAGTTGGCATTACTGAGGTGATCAATCCCCCCACTTTTTGTTGCAGATTTTCCAAAGAAAATGCTGGTGTTTTCTATAGGTCACCCACATCTCCCAGTCCTAGCAGAGACTTGGGATTAACATGGCTTTCTCAACTAAAAGTCTTATACATGTTCAGACATTGTGATTGTGAACATCTGGCAAGGCAGTCTGCCAAAGGCAAGGCTGGCCTTGAATCTTGATATCTATGGCTTCAGTTGAATGGCTTGTGTGAAATTTGGAAGAGCAGCTCAGAGGGACCTCTCTCCTTTACTTAAGGATAGAATCTCACTGCAGCCTGAAGGAAAAATTCCTCATGGCAGACAGAAAGCCATGCTTGCAGTGTAACCTCAGCCTTAGGCTACTTATTGCTTCAAGTGCCTTCAAGAAAGTGAGGGTGATTCTCGTGTTTGTGTGTTAGTTTTATTTAAAAGTTTTTCTGAGTGTTATTTTAACAGGTAAGTTAATCTCTTACATTCATAACTATGATGTAGTTGATCGCTATGTGATAGTATGAAAAACAACTAGGTTAACTAGGTAAGTAACTAGGCAGTTAGGAAGCATTACAGATTACTTTCAATAAATTTGATACGCTCAAAATCTTTTTACCTTTTATTCATTAAAGCAATGAGTTACTCATTTGCTGTAACATTGGTTTTAAATGCTTGATTGAAATATAGTGATGAAATTCATAGTTAGGTTGTACAACAATTATTTCCCTTGTGTTTTATAAAACTTACATGTTTTAAGCATTTGACATTTTTAATGTAAAAGACATGAACCTAATGAGAATGGGATATGAACAAATTAAAGAGAAAAAACTATTTAACAGAATGTAAACCACAAAAACTATAATTTATATTTGTCTGTAATTACGATCTACTAACTGATCCCAATATCAGTGGATATTATTAGTATTTGTTCTTTTTTAATTTATGTTCTTATTTTTTGCTGACTTAGAAATAAATAACAGATACATAGCAACAAATGATTGGGGGGCACAAATTTTGCCTTTACCCCCAAGCGCATAACACCCTCGCTACGCCTCTGGCCAGATGGGTAGGGTAGGAGCAGAGCACTGAAGAATTTTTTCTCCACGTGTTCAAGCTACAAAATGTGTATGTTTATTTCTCTAGGATCAGGAATTACATGGAGCTAAAGAGGCATTTTCTAACTTGGGTGATTAAAGCAATCCTCACTCCCTTATCAGAGTTTCAGGGGATGCTGATAGCGTTACTGCCACCTGTTCTCCAGGAAGCGGTGAATGTCTCTGTGCAGCTATCTAGCAGGGAAGAGGTGTTTAACAGTAAGTAGTTCTCTCTGGCTCTGAAGTAAATTGGGGGTTGGGCTCAGTCCAGTTCCTAGGAGACAAGGGCCAGATCTTGCCATCTATTAATTTGAGTCTCACCTATTCAAGTAGTTCCATGAATGTCAACAGGGACAGTCACATTGGTAAGGGCTACTCAGATGAGGGTTTTGCAAAACATTGCCCTAGGTGTCTACATCACAAAGCCATCAGCACAATTTGCATTAATTGTCACCTCTGTTGGCAGCCTCATCAGACTGAAGGGGCATGGAAGGAGAAATACTTTCTTATCCCTAGAAGTGGCACATGCTATCAGGGCTGAGGCACAGCATCAGGTCAGCGTGAGGTATCTCATAGAGCCACGACCCAGGCTGGACAATAGACGAACAGCAGACGTGAGCCATTAAGTTGTGGTATAGGAAACTTATTTACTCATCATATGACTCACTTCAGCCAATAATGAATTGGTATCTTTTTTTCATTCATGACAAATGGTTTATTTACAGAATTTCTTTCATCAAGTGTGGTCCATACAAAGTTAAACTGGGAGGCATGAGAGCTGATTTTCATTATCCGATCTGCCATTGACTCAGTGTTAATCTTTCAGTGTTCAGACGTCGTGCCCTTATCTAATGGCCAGTCTGATAAAAACCTTTTAATTCTAGAAATCAACTCACTAATTGCCTTCTAGATAACTTTTCTCCTGCAAATCCTCTAAGCAAAAATGATTAGTGGATCATCAATACTCTCCTTATTTCTCATGAATAACTGAGCCAAGTTCTGTTTCCCATTGACATCTATTGAGTGGTACCCATGTAACTGATGCCACAGTTCAGCAAAAGCCTTAAGCAGGGGTCTAATTTTAAACATATGATTGTTTTGATAGTAGTTACATGTCTCATTTTGCATATGATAAGCTGTTGCTCGACAGCAATGGAAATGTTGGTATTTAACACAGTCAAAATGTTTCTAAGTTGGTAAAAATTTCAAAATTGCATGTTAATAGAACTGGAAGGAACCTCAGGAGATCATCAAGTCCAGTCCCCTGCACTCATGGCAGGACCAAGTACCATCCATGACAGGTGTCTGTCTAACATTTCTGAAAGTGTTCCATGGGAAACTTGTCACCAGTGTGTGAAATTTTTAGGAGCAGGTTAGACCAGTGTTTCTGAACGTGTTCTGCGGGAACACTTAGAGAAACACTTTAACTACCCTCCCCGGTGTGTTTACTTACTGGTGCTGCGGCCACGGAGCCTCGGGGCTCCCATTGGCTCTGTTTCATCCTTTGCAGCCAAGGGGAGCTTCAGGAAGCAGCGTGGGCCGGGCCACTGCTTCCCGCTGCTCCGCTTGGCTGCAAAGAGTAAAACGGAGCCAATGGGAGCCGCGAGGCTCTGTGGCCACGGCACCGGTAAGTAAACACACCGGGGAGGCCAGTTAAAGTGTTTCTCTTAGTGTTCCCATGGAACACTTTCAGAAACACTGGCCTAACCTGCTCCTAAAAATTTCCAGTGAGGGAGATTCCATAGCCATCATAGCCCTAGGCAATTTGTTCCAATAAAAACTTGTCCTTTTCAAAACATGCTGATTATTATGTGGAATTTTCCATACATAACTGATTTTTTTTTATTTTGGAAAAATGAAAATACTTTTATTTTGAAATTAACATTTTTGTCTTTGATTTTTTTTTATCCACATAATGCAACTATACCAACTAATCAAGATGGGGGAAGGAAAAAAGAAATAGGAATTTTTAAAACAAATTCCCATGAAAACATGTAACATCCCACTAATCTGATTCTCTGCTTATAGCAGTTTCACACCAGCAAACTATTTTGATTGAAATGAAAAGAGTTATCCTGTGAAAGAACATCAACTCCCAGAGGTCCTTTCTGTCCAATCAAGCTAAGCAACTCAGCTGCCATTCCAGAAATCAACCAGTCACAATGAGTTGCTTGCAAATCAGCTACAGACTAAGAAATATTCACAGCAAGCAATGGACAAGTTATAGTTTTCTCAGGTATATATGTAACTGTGTCTGGGTGACTCCTGCAAAGAATTAAGAGAACAAAAAGCAGGGTTTTTTAAGCTGGTGTAACAAATCTCTATTAAGTTCTGCTTTACATCAGCGTAGGGTCTTTTCCTAAATTCATTAAATAAATACACCACTATAAATTATTCCCTCAGCTGTCCTCTTGGTCATAAGTTATTGCCATGTAACTCAGTTTGGCTGAGTTCTTGTGAAGAGGAAAATGGTTCATCCACCTTTGATCATGTCCTGCACATTAATATTGAACACTAACTCCCATATAGCCTATACACTTGAGTTAGAAAGTGTGTTGTTGTGTGAAAGGAATTATTTAACTGCAAGGGCTTTGGCAGTGTGGGCAATTACTTGTATTTAATACAGTAGGTTCATCTGTGCAGCAACCATGTAAGGTCCTGATCCTGCAAATAAACTGCTTTGCATTGAAAGTGAAGCTCATGCAAGTGCTAGGAGTCTCAGAGCCTTAAGTCCCACTTTTTGGGTGGCACTGGTGAAAGCAAACTGAAAGAGGAAGGGGCAGTTCTCATTATTCCAGCCAAAGAAAAGACGAGCTGTCTATCCCAAAGTCAGAAAAAGGACCAAGCAACTGGCACATGGCACAGTCCCTCCTGATAGCTCCTGCTGCATATTCACTTGCTTTAATAAATGTTTCATTCTGGCTGTTCAAACTGAAAAGCTTATAGGCTGTAGGTGACTGATTTCCTTCCATTTTGTTTAACACCTGAGGGGGGAAAGGAAAATATCCTAGAGGTATCTTTTTGTAGTCATCTAATTAAGCTCTGGAGCATTGATTTTTTTTTTTCCCTGCTGTAATTGTTTTGTGTCATTTTTGCTACTGGCTTTAGAAACTCGAACACCCAACTGAAGAGTCTTTACAAGAGCAAAGGTTTATGCTCTCACACAATTTATTTTGAATTTAAATTAGACGTGCAACTTTGTTTGGCTCTGATCAGAATTCAGATTGGTGCCTTTTAAGAAATAATCAGGTCCCTGGATACATGCTGTTAGATGTCTCAAAGGAGGACAGCCTGTGTGATTAGCTGAGTACCCCACTGAAAATCTTTGTTGCTGAGCATGCGGTTAAAGTGATGCTTTGACAGAAAAACAAGCTGAATGTAGGGAAAGCTATGTGGACTGAGATGCACCATGAATCAAAACTCCAAGAGAAACCTCCTATTGTGGTAATTAGAATACCCATATCGAGAAGAGGAGTTCATCCTCTAAAATGTTATTGAGGAGGATTATTTCTCACGTTACCAATGCAGCCAGAAGGCATCACAGCTAATTGGGCTTGTAATTGAAAGAAAATCCTATAGAATCACTACCCTAAAAATTAGCATTTTACCTCATGATTTTCACTGGATCTCTTCTCTCGAGGATGGTTTGGTTCTGACCTGCTCCCTGGTTATATGTCTCTTTCTTATCCATGCTTTCTGATTATTATTTATTAGTAATGCAATAGTGCCCAGATATCTTAGTGAGGCCACAGGGCTCCATTGTGCTAGCCACTTGTATAATAGAGCTAGGTGATTTTTTTTTTCAAATTGTAAATTTACCCCAAAAAATGCATTTTTCAGAGCACCAACATTATTTGCAAATGTATGTTGAATTCCGTTATGAGCAAAACATTTCACAAATTGAAACACTTCATTCGACCCAGTCGAAAACTTTTCAGTTTGGTGAGAAAAAAGCAAAACAAATACATTTTGGTTTGAAAAATCCGTTGTTCTCTCCGTTCTGCTCAGCTATAGGAGAAGATGATCCCTGATGTAATAAGCTGACAGTGCAGGTGATTCATTAGAGAGACCAAGTAGAGACAAGGTAGGAGAGAACAAGATAACCATGACTGGATCGTAGGCCCAGCCATTGTCAAGTGTTTTGTAGGCATTATGGCAGAAGTGAATTTTAAGTAAGGTGAATTCTGACATTTTTGTCATGGCGATGGTGAGTGTTCTCCCACTCCTTTCTGGGCCTGATCCTGAGGCCCCTGTGAGCACCTGCACTTGAATATATCTTCCTTAACCTCCCTGCTCCCCATTCCTTTGGACAAGGTAATGGCAATATCAGCTACTCCTTCCATAGTGGTTCTCTTACCTTGGATGAACCAGGAAGTCAAGTGCTGGACTCTGTTCTAAACCCAGTGGGCTACCATTGGAAGCTTTGCGACATTAGAGAATTTTAGCGCCAAAAAAATAAACGTGACAGGGCATACAGTGTCACTGGTTGATTCTGGCATTTTTATCAGTGTGTCACTAGAAGAGGTTGGCGGCCTGTCTACATGAGGGCTCGCATTGCAGTCCAACTGGCAACAGCACTATGGGAGTCTTTTGCTAAAATTCCCTTGTGTAGACGGCACCAGGATTGCCAGTGTCTCTTTTCTCTGTAATCCCCTTGGAGTTCTGTTTCTCTCTGAATACCATCTCTGCTCACCCCCACGCCATCAAGGATAATGCTACGCTTGCAATATAGGGCTGAAATTGATGGTAGTCTTATAATGAATTGCAGTGGGATTTGGAGTTGTCCAATAGTCTTCAGTAAAATGCAAATTAACCAACATATTTTAGACCCACTTAGTAGGAAAAGGATGCACCTTGAGCTGAGCTATTGCACCGAATACTTCAAACTGCAGAATTATTGCTCTCATGTCTGATGATTCAGTGTATTTAGGTAAAGTAGGAAAACTGTGCAGCCCATCATTAAAAAGAAAGGGGAAAACGAGGTAGTTAAGCTATTTCTCCTCGTTGGATCCAGAATGCTGTGTAAAGACTAATAAAAATGCTACATTTGTGTGGCTCGATGTTATAAAATACTTGGTTGCTTTACTAATGTGTGATGATTTTTCATCATCACTGCCATTATCCAATATATGCAAACTTCACAATATATTCAGATGACAAAACAGAAATAGGTATGTGCCTGACTTTTGAGAGCTATAAGAACCTCAGTAAATCAGACATCAGTGTTTTTTTCACATTATTGTTCAGTAGATTGCTTTTTTTTTTAAACCCTTCATTATCGTGGTTTCTTGATGAGCTAACAAACACACAGCTCAACTAGAGGTAAAACTTGGATGATAATATAGTTGCAATTTGTTACAATACACAGGCTATTTTGTTCAAGGACAATTTAAAAATACCATGCACAGATTATTAAAACTGCTGACATCTTCCAAACAGAACATCTGCAAAATTGTCATTAAGAACTGATTCATTTTGCTAAAACAAGAGAGGGCTGTTTCAAATACAATTGCTGATACTAATTTACTTACAGTTTTTTAAACAAGGCTGTTTCTAGTTGCCACAGGGATGAATGAATGAATCCCATATGCAAAAATAAAATAAAATAAATTTAAAACCCCAAGCACTGTCATGGGCAGTGAGTGAAGGTAGGGCTGGGGGAGGTAAGCCCCCACCCCGCCCCAACCCCACCCCTTCCACCCAGGCCTCTTCATCCAGAATCATGGGGAAGTGGGCGGCATGTGGCCCCTGCTCCCACCCCCCAGCACAAGCACACTGGGTGGTGTGTTGCTTCAGCCTTCCTGACACCATAGCATTGGGGTGGGTGGGCAGCACGTGTCCCCAGCATCCCCAGCCCCGGAGCACTGGGAGGCAGGAGGGCACACAGCACCAACCTCCTCAGCCCTGGAGGGAGGGCAGGTGGCATGTTGTCCCAGCATCCCAGCCCGGAGCACAAGGAGAGCAGGTGCTGGGGACAGCAACAGTCTACCCCAGAATGCCTACTGAGTGGTGCTGAAGCAGGAGGCATTCTGGAGGTGGAGTGTGGTTAGGGCCAGGCCTGGCAGTTTGGGAAGGCAATGCCTTCGCCCACCTATGATACCTGCCACCCCTGCAAGCACACCTAAATTACCAAATAAAAGTAGTCATATAATTGAACTATATGGAGTGAAAGAATTTAGCAGCATTAAAACAAGTCAACTATTTAAATTTTCTCTTTACTAAGAAGAGATAATAGCATCTCTGCAGTTATGGTTGGTGCCAGTACCCATTAAAAATCTGACTTTGATTCTCTTTCTAATCCTTGCCCAGATCCACCCTCACCCTTGAAAAAAATGTCTCCTTCTTTCACAGTCAAAGAGGCATTGGGGATGCTGTGGGTCATAGCATGCATTGCTGGTAGCATTTTACCACAGCTGAAGGCCTCATGGTGTTTCTCACTTGGGTTGAAAAATTTTCTGCAAAGACTGAAAATAACATGTTGATGATTGTGTCAGAATGGTGGCACTGTGTGATTCCCCTTATACGCTTTGTTGCTTCCTATAATGAAAAGTAGATGGCTTGAGGGGCGGTACAGACTGAACTGATGTGTATCCTCACCAAGCTGTGTATGCAAAAGGGAAATAATAAGCAAGGGAAAAATTAGCACTCCCCTGAGCAATCATTTTAAGCAAAGGAGTGAAAAAATCAAAAGGAAAAAGCAACTTGGCAAGAAACTTTTCTCTGTACAAGTCTGACCAAAAATTGATATATATCACCTGGGACTAGATTCTGAGATGTTTCAGATGTGGTTCTTCAGATATATTTGAAGAACAGAGATTAATATTTCCAGTGCAATATAGTTTCAGTTTTGCAGATGCTACAGGATAAATCTGCTTCTGCGTTATCCAATGTGTAGCACACTGAGCAGATAGTTCCCAATGACAACCAATGTGGTTATGATTTGAGGGATGTGTAAATACAACTATTCTTTTTAATGCTTTAATCTAAGGACCTTTCTAGTGGTCATCCAGGTAGAAGTTACAGGTTCTGGTAAATTTCCGATAGAAAAGGAAATAAGCCCAGACTCCTGGCAAAGGTTTTTTACCTCTCACTGAATCAGGTTCTAATGCATGAAGCAAATGCATGTGACTGCTGGCCAACAGTCACTGCAGTGTCAGTCTCTAGCTCTTATTGCTTTGTAAAACAGTTATACTAGACCAGGGATAAGGACCCTTTTTGGGGTGGGACCACTGATCCACAGAAAAATTAGTCAGCGCTGCACACAAGTGAGAAGCAAAAAAAAACCCCCAAAAATCCCTCACTGATGTGGCTGAGAAGGAGAAAGACACATCCCACATTCCCCTCACACATCAGAGCCTAGAAGGGCCCAGCCTAATAGATTTTATGGGCTCCAGTCCCACAGTAGGGCAGTGAAGGGACTGGAGTGCCAGCACAGGTTCCCAAATACTGGGTGGGGCCCTGAGCCTCGGGATCTGGATCCTGGCTATGCAGCCTCTGGGTCTGAGGTTCCCCACCCCTGTACTAGACATTAAGGGACACTTTCTTTGCATGGACATGCTTACACACTTCAAGCCAATGACTCCTTCATTTACCTGCTAATAGATTTTTGCTGTGTTGCTGAGTCCTATAAACTCATTTTATGGGCCTGATTCACCACTATGTTACACCAGTTTTATTCCCTTGTATCATAGTTACAGGATAAATTGATCATTGGGGTATGTGCTGGGAGATGTAACTCTCAGTTTAGGTAGATGTGCATGCACTAGCTTTGCTCAAACTAGAGCATAAAAATAGCACTGTGACTACATCAGTGTGAGGATGGCTCAGGCTACCAGTCCCTGTACATGCCCAGAGCTTAGGCAGGATTATACTTGCATGGCCAGCCTGCGCTGCTGTCTGTCCTACTGTGGCCACACTGTTGTTTTAGGTGCTTGTTGGAGCACAGCTAGTGCATACCCAAGCTGGGAATCACCCCTCATAGTCACTGTGAGGACAAACTTTTAGACCTCTTGGAAGTCCTTCCTGAGTGAGGGCCTCTTTCAGAGGACTGCTTAGCTTTCTCCATTTTTCTTGAAGTTGAGCCTTGCTGTTCAACCACTCAGACAAGATCTCTGGGTTGCAGCCTCCCTGTGTCATCCAGTTGTGTTAACAAACACAGCAGGCCCAACTATATTTGGTACCTGCAAGGAACTTACCTCTGAGAGCCTGTGGCCAGCTACTGACTAAAGTGACCCAAACCAACGAGGAGTTCTGTGGCACCTTAAAGACTAACACATTTACTGACACCCACAGGTACATAGCAATCAGAGGTAATGGTTGAAACAAACCGGGGTATTACCTAAACCTTATCATTTCCTCAAGCCTTGGGACAGTGTAGCTGCTCAGACCCATTTCCTCAGTCCATCTATTCTTCATGAACAGCCTTGCTGAGTGAACTGCCATCCCTCGCTAGGGCAAGAGTTTTGAATTGTTTAGGGTCCTTCTGATTTTAGTCCCTCAGCCTTGGCAAACCATCCATGACAGCTAGAAATGGCTCAGTGATTGTTCTCTTAATCCCTTGAAATTTACCCCCAAGGTGTCTTATCTTTGGCCATTGTTTCATTTACTATTTATTGTTCCTAAGAGACCCATTTGATTGAACTCCGTGTAGTCAGACTGAATAGCACCAATCAGTTAAACTGAGGTATACATACAATTCATATAAAATGTTACAGATGTCTCCCTTATTGTCCACATTATTTAAATCCACTGGTTTCAGGAGAGTTGCTCTAAATTTGCACCAATCTGTGTGCAAGGAGAATCAAGACCATTGCTGTCAGTGGAGTTAGAGTAATACTGATGTGTGATGATGGTGAAGAATCTGCCACCTTTTCTGTAATTAGTATGATTTTCTTCCTATTTAACAATGACATTTTCACCTTGGATTGGTTAGTTGTGAGGTCATAGAAAGGCAGGATGATAACACACAAACATGTATAACTGGGAAAGAAGGTCAGTAAAGGAACAAACATCGGATCCAGCCCACAGATGCTTTTCCGGAAGCCTTAGGAGAGAGCAGTTCACTCTCTGCTCTGGACATCATGGAGGCAGGAGGGAGGCTTTGCACACTGCCCCTTCACCCCCAGAAAATCTCTCAGCTCCCATTGGCCGTTTTCTGAACAATAGGAGCTGAGAAATTTTGCTGGGGGTAGGGGCATCATGTGAAGCCTCTCTCCCCCATGCCCAGAGCAGAGCCATGTGGTGCAGTTAGCCCATGAGCCTGGGACTGTAGCAGCCAGCCTGCCTCAGGTTCCTGCAGGGCTGCTGGCTGGGAGCCGCCTAGGTAAGTGCTTCCCAGCCAGAATCTGCCTCTGGCACCCCAGCCCCTCTTTCCCTATCAACTATCTGCCCCAGGCCACCACCCAAACCCTTTGCACCCCTTTCCCCAGGTCACAACTCCCTCCTTCACCCAAACTCCCTCTCAGACCCCAAACCCCCACCTGCACCCCAGGCCCCTACCCCAAGCCCTCTTCTGCACCCAACCTCTGTCCCAGACCCTGCACCCCCTCCATAGAGTGTGGCCGTTGACCACTTACCAACATCTTGAAGTTGCCCTCCCATTAAAAATTATTCCCTACCCTTGGTCTATAGCCAACGAGAAATCAGCCTAGCAAAAAAAGAGAATCCAGATACACATATACGAATTAGTGTCTTCTTTATATTTCTTACAGTTTTGTCTTTTGCTTTAACATATTTATTTTTAATTCTCCAATGGGATAAGCCCAAAGGCTAAAATACTCTGTCTCACAATTTAGGAGCTATGAATAGAATTAGAAATAGTGAGATTCCTAGATCTGTCTCTGGAGTATACTTTAACCTTAATATAAAAGAAGATGCTCCCCGAATGTCCTTAAGTGCCTCATTACTATCCAGTGTCTGTGCACTGAATTCCTCTCCATTGGATATTGATTCTAGGGTCCCTTTTAGTCCTGCTTAATCAAAGCATACAAAGGTGAAATGCAAGTACCTGAATCCCAATGACACATAATTAATTAAATAAAGACACCAAAATAAGTGTTTTAATTAGATTAATTTAAACACAAATAAAGGATTGATAAGTTATTCTTATATTATGCTAGGTACTACAGAGAATGCTTTCCTAACTGTTTGGCTGGTGGGTTTTGCCAAAATACTCATGGTCTGACTGACCCCATGTTTGAGATTGGGAAGCAATTTTTAATGGATCAGATTTGCAGAGACCTGAGGCTTGGGTGGGCAAGGTTGCCTTCCTCTGCAGCATGGGGCGTGGGTCACTAGCTGGTTTCAACTTGTGTAAATGGTGGACTCTCCACAACTTGGCATTTAAATCATGATTTGAGGACTTCAGTACTTTAGTCAGAAACTGTGTGTCCATTACAGGAGTGGATGGATGAGGTTCTGTGGTCTGCAATGTCAACAGAAAAACTCCTTCTGTGTGTATGGGCTGCATCTAAGCTTGGGGGCTATGCTGGCTCAGCTATGTCAACATAGGCTCTGTAGTGTAGATGCACCCTCAGCTTTCATGTTAAAAGTGTTTCATATCTTTGGGTGTGCAAATAAAAGGCTGAAAACGTAACCTGAGTATGTCCTCAAGGCTCAGAAAGCAAAGATACTTAAAAAGACCCACAATTAATAATTTGTTTATTTCTCTTTAATCTCGTTATTTTAAAGCATTCTCATGATTTTGTTATTTGGTTCCTGATGTTGGTCCACCTGAGGTTGGTTGTGCTCCCAGGATGAAAAATTTCACATTGACGTATTATCTCTCAGAGGCTTTCATTTTTGCTGTTCCAGGAAATTAAGGAGGAGGCAGCAGGCAGCAAGAGACTACAGAGGAAGTGGAAGGTCATATAAATTCGGGCTGATACAAGTGACATGTAGACACAGTATTTTTGTTCCTGGGTAAGTAACAGGTTTCTTTGTACAAAGAAGTATGTGGCCACATAATGCAAGGGATGCTGATATTTGACAGGCATACCATGCATCTGGGTTTCCTGGCCATAGCCTCCTTTTTGTCCCTCCAGTCTCCATCCAGACAGATATTTTAAATATGAAAAACTTCCCGAAGAATCTGCAACCATTTCTGTGGAAGTTGTAGGAAAGGGTCTGCCAAGAACTACTGTCCATGTTGGATGTCAGGATTGTAGGAGAATCCCCATGTGCAGTGTTTCTCATACTGGGGGTCCCACCTCAAAAGGAGATATCAAGGTGAGTGCAGAAGGGTTGCAAGTAGGTTCCTTCTGTGCTGCTGCTAGCAGCAGTGCTGCCATCCAAGCTGGGCACCTCACCAAAGGCTATTGCTCTGTGGCTACCCAGCTCAGAAGGCAGCCCCAGCAGCAAGCAAGCAAGCAAGAAAGAAAGGCAATAACATACCATGCCACTCTTCCTTCTGCGCTGCTGCTGATGGTGTCATTGACTTCTGAACTGGGTGTCTTGCCAGTAGCTGCCACTCTCTAGCTGCTCAGCTGGGAGAACAAGTACTGCCCCAGCAGAGGTACAGAAGGAAGGTTGGCCGTAGCAGACTTTCTGCACTGTTGCTAGTGGTAGACTGTCTTGTGCCCTTGGCATCTGCAATCCCTTGATGCCCAGCCTAGAAGTTAAAGCCACCACCAGCAGCACAGAAGGAAGGGTGGCAGTACCATACCATGCTACCCTTCTGCACTGCTACTAGCAATTGGGTTGCCATCTAGGTTGGGCACCTGACCAAATGCCACCACTTCCTGGCCACCCCTCTCAAGGCACGTCTACACAGCAGGGCAAAAGCCGAAAGGCACTACACAACTTGAGCTACATCAATTGCGTAGTTTAAGTCGAAATAGCCTATTTCAGCTTTTGGCACTGTCTACACAGCAGGAAGTCCGAGTTAGAGCACTCTTCCTCTGACTTCCCTTACTCCTCGTACAATGAGGATTGCAGGATTCAGAGTAAGAAGTCCTCCAGCTTGACAGTATTTTGACATTATTTTGAAATAAAGGCTTGTAGTGTAGACGCGCACTATGTTATTTCAGAATAACATCAGTTATTCCGAAGTAACACTGCTGTGTAGATGTACCCTTAGAAGGCAGTGCTGCTGCCATCAGTGGCACTTGAGGAGGAGGGACTATACCATACCATGCCATCCTTGCTTCTCCACTGCTGGTGATGGCGTGGCCTTTCCAGCTGCAGATTAGAAGATAGAGCTGCCACCAGCAGTGGCACAGAAGGAAGGACAGCAATACCATCAAATCCACCTTTTGTTATGTGCTGCTGCTGCTAGTGGCAGTGTTGCCTTTTGAGCTAGATGCCTTGCCAGAGACTGCCACTCTGCAGTCTTCCAGTTTGGAACTCAGTGCCATCACTCTCTCTCAAACTCTCTCAGTGGATTTAAATGGTCACATTCAGTCCCATTGTTCTCAGCCTGTCCCTGGTTCTGAGATTAGAGCATGTTCTCCCACAAGAAAGCCTGCAGGGGCTCCACGTTTTCTCTCTGACAGAACACATATTGCACCACATTGATTGTTCTTGGGCCTGGCTCCTCCCATGACTTGTGGAGGAGATCTAGGATCCTGTGGGGCTTCCTCCCATATAGCAGCTCCCTATAGCAGTTTGGGATTAACCAGGCTGAATGACAGGGATCTGAGGCACTGGCATTCTGGTCGGTTCACCAACTGAGTCCCAGATTAACAGAGCAACGAAATGTATGGTCCAACATCCCCACAAAAGAAAGGGCCTACCTTTCTCCTCTGGTTCTGTGAACAGCTCGGGGCTTATCATGTCTCTACCCTCTTCTCCTTCCCAAGGGACCCCTCCATGAAATGGGTGGTGAGAGTGGGAGCCTGGACCTTTCCTCTCCACTGGGAATATGGCCACATGCCTCACCCGGGATCCTCCAGATGTTAGAGCAAAGAGGTATGTAGTCTTAGGCAAAGGCTGGCAGGAGGACAAGAAGGGACTCAAGACCAGGCATGAACCTGGCTGGAGCAGGGGTTGGAACATAGTTCCCTTAAAGTCCCAGCATCTCCACTGAACCAGGAGAAGATGAACTTGACTCAAGTCTGTCTCATTCCCTGCTATGACTCTGCCTTCCCAAGGGGAACCCTCCCAACCCACAGCCCCTGCTGCTGCAGGTCATAGAGCTTGTTGGAGCCAGCCTGCCTATGCCTGGCATCAGGAAGTCGGGGTCAGAGGCAATGTTCCCACTAATCTTATCCATTTATGTGCAGATTTTTTCCATCCATGTGCAGAATGTATTTTATGTGCACCGAAGCATGAGTGAATATGCACCACCAGCAGAAACAAAAAAAAGCTGTGGGAACTCTGTAATCAGCTGGGTGCATAGCTTATCGGGAACACTGGTCAGAGGTCACTTATGTCAAATTCCAGGAGGGGGATGGTGAATCAGAATGAGGCTTTCCTGCTCTTTACAGCCTTGGCAGTCAGTTTCATTCTTTGTTTCTGGTCAGCTTCATGTCTTGGTGTCTATGCAGCAGTGTTGAAGGCTGTCAGCGAGGCTCTGGTATTTGAAGCAGTCTCATGGAATTTATTCATCTAAAAATTTCATGGAAACATCTTGGGTGCTGGAAATGGCTTAGTGGGTGGGGCACAGGATAGGCCCTCAGAGACCCTAGTTCTCTTCCTGAACTGGCCGGCTGAGTGGCTTGGTCAAGTGGTTTCCCCTTCCTGGGCCTCATTTGGCCCAGTTGTAAAATGAGATCATTTACCATCACAAGCCCAGGCTGTGTGCAAACATGGGTACGCACTAGGCACCAAGGAAGCCAACAGCCATGCCAGGCCCCTCGGCAGGGAGTGAGGCTGGCTCCACACTCCCGGAAGGGGCTTGGCCTTGGAAGGAAGGGGTGGGGCTGGGGCAGCCAGCCCTCAGCACCACCCAGAACGCACCATGCACCCTGTTCTGGCAGCAATTCACAGGGTCTGGGACACCAAGCACCACTGCTGACACATTGGCAGCAGCCAGGAGCCTCAGGCCCTTTAGAATCAGCGGGCCCCAGGAAATTGGCCCCTTTGTCCTCCACCCCATTGGTGGGCCTGCTAGGTGCAGCCCTCCTGCTAGGCCCTCCGCCATGCTCACAAGAGGGAGGGGTAATAAATGAGCAGAGGGAGAATGGGAGTGTGTCTGACATGGCTGGGGTTTAAGCTTGTGTCTCATGGTGCTAATGAGCAGTTAGTTCCATGCTAGACAGGAGTGACCTAGTGGCTGTGCAGCAGCTTTCTAGTGAAGTCAGGATTGGATTCCCCTGCTCCCCCTCTTGTGCACAGTGCTTTCTATCGTGGTGTATTGCACCTGGCACTCTGTGCCTGCCCTGTGCAGAGTCCAGGCCTCAGTTTTTCTGAAATCTGCTGGGCCCAGCTGGGACACAGTTGTGAGGGAGGAATGTTTGGGAGAGGCCATGATCATTATATGGAACAGGACAGTTATGGTGGGATTGTTTTCTGGGGCTTATGCTCCCCATGGCTAGTGTGATGCTCTATGGTTCTCTCCACGCAGCAAAGAAACCACCCATGGGGCTTAAACTATCAGGGCCTCTCCCGAAGGCAGGCTGTGTTAGTGAGTGAGTTCCATTGTCACCCCATGGGGAAGAGACAGTGGGTCTTATGGCATGCCCTGGCCAATCCTGCTCTGCAGTCTGTTTCCACATGCAAAGGGGGTGGCTCAGAATCAGTGGACACTGCTCATTAGAGTTGCCAGGCAGATAGACATAGTCAGTGCTGTGCTTACATCTCTGTGCACTCTGTGCACT
Source organism: Rafetus swinhoei (assembly GCA_019425775.1). Lineage (NCBI taxonomy): Eukaryota > Metazoa > Chordata > Testudines > Trionychidae > Rafetus > Rafetus swinhoei. The sequence continues at coordinate 42,650,672 of CM033437.1, read as the reverse complement.
CTGGTGGTGGCACCAAGAACGTGCCTGTGCAGTACAGACGGTGCAGCACAATGCCACTCTTGAAGACCAGAGCACCACATACAGCCCTTACGGCTGAGGGCCACATCACTCCCTGGAGAGCTAATGTGTCAGATCTCAGGCAAGGTAGGTGGAGCCCCAGTCTTAGGAGTGAATTTTATCAGAACAATGGGAGGGATAATTGAGAATTGTTTAAGAACACTTCACTTAGATGCCCAAAAAGGCACAATTGAGGAAGGAGGTCATATTTGTTTAAAAAATCAACCTGGTCGAGAGGAGTGGTGAAAAGCAGCAGTAAAACATTTTATATAAAATAAATGGAAGAAAGGTGAAGTAGGTGGTAATAAATGTAACTCAGAAGATAAGAATTTCTGGGGAAAATGTGATTATGAAGTCATAGCATGTGATATCCTCCAGATATATTAGTAGAATGTAAGGAGTACTGTAATACAGTAGCTACTAAAGTTAGAAGATTTTTAAATGAGCAGGTCCACATAATTTGCATCCAAGAGTTGTAAAAGCGATGGCTGGGGACATCTTTGGACAGTGAGTGCTGATTTCAAAAGTCTTAGAATGCTGGGACTGTTCCAGAAGACTGAAAGAAAGCTCCTGCTGTGCTAATGTTTAAGAAAGGTAAACAGTATGACCTGGGTGGGTAACTAATAGGCCTGTCATTCTAACTAACATCAGTTGCCTGTCACTGTAACTAATATCAGTTGCTGCAAGAGAATGGAGTAGCTGTTATGGAGCACAAAGGAGCCTTATTATTAAATAGCTAGAAAGATAAACATTTCAAATGGCACACATTCAATAGATTAAAAGCTGGGTAACTGATAGGGTGTTCTGAGTTCCTCAATGTACATGACTGTGAGCAGGGTAGGGTTGCTATTTATTATAGATATTATCTCCAACACAAAGTACCCTTAAATCTGGCTACTTCTGTTGCCTGGCCCTTAATCTGTCCCAAGTGCTGAGCTCTGAGCACCAGGACATGATGTCCATCATCAGTGAGTGTTTCCCCAAGTTCACTGAAGCAGCTTTTGGCGATCTGCTGCCCAGTAACATATGGGCTAATGTGCCACTGCCCTCTACAGGATGCAATCAGAACTGCTTGACTGTGTGTCTCAGACCTCAGATTGTAACCAACAGCTGGAGATTCTCCTTTAGCATATGCTGAAGATATCTCCCACACGTTGCCTTGAAAAGATGTGGCAACAGGTATCAGGAGAGGTGGGACTGTCCCAGGGGCCCAGCCAGGCATGGATTTGGAGAGCACTGGGAAAGGGATATTTGGGTCAGGTCAGTCAGTCGCCCCATCCCCGTGTGAGAGAGTTGTTGGGAATGTGTGTGTGTCACCTCTCCCCATGCAAACTTTAAAGATAAGAAGGTAAATAAAGAGTCCGTCTATGCAGAATTTCTTTTAACGGGGGATCAGTCAACTTGAAGTTAATTTGAACATTTGTACTGCATAGTTCTGATTGGTTGCAATTGAATTCATTTGAATTTCAGTAATTTTACCAGGTGTCCCATATTCAACTTAGGGAAATATGGGCACCTTATTAGGTTCTCACCTTATTTGTTATAAATAACACTAGTAAGGGATTGGATGACTCAGAGAATGAATTTTGGAATATGCCTTTCTGGAGCCTTAAACTTCACTCAGAGTTCTCAAGTAACTATATAATCAAATTGCCAAGAGATTGTGCTGATTGTACGCACTGAAGCCTCATAAGATAGGGATGGAATGACAGGATAATGGATGAGGATGTGTTGTTCAACCTAGCACTCGTGGCAGTAATTGACAACATCTGGAATGCTATACAGACCTTATTTGTATCAGTGTGTAAAAGTAGAAGTCACAGAAGGGGCATCTTTGGATTAGCTGAGGGGACAACATCAGGTTATGTTGTTTGAGCCTTTCCCTTGTCCTGGACATGCATGTGATAGTGTCCCTGTGACCTGTTGGACATGGCACTAGTACTGTGATTTGCTGACAGTAAACCTGCTAGTGCATTTGCCAACTAATCCAGCCTGTGGGCTTTCTTTGTGAGTAACATCGAGGGCTACCGAATCAGCATGCAGCACTGCTTGCTCATGCAGCTACCCGCTCCAGGAACAGCAGCACTGGCAGCACTCACAGCAGAGCCTTTCTCGTCAAAGGCATGGATGTGGTTCAGAACTAGGTGAGTACTGGTTACAAGCAATAGTTAAACTCATCCTGATTGTTTTATGACCTATGTAAAAAGAGCTAGTGATCTCAGATCATTTCCTAATGACTAGCTGTCAATATAAGAACATAAGAATGACCAATAGTCCATCTAGCCCGGTATCCTCTCTGCCAACGGTGGCCAATACCAGATGCCCCAGAGGGAGGGAACACAATAGGTAATCTTCACATGATCTCTCTCCGGTCATCCATTTCCAGAGAAACAGAGGCTAGGGACACCATTCCTACCCATGCTGGATAATAGCCATTGATGGACCAAACCTCCATGAATCGATCTACCTCTTTTTTGAACCCTGTTAAAGTCCTAGTGTTCACCACATCCTTTGACAAGGAGTTCCACAGGTTGACTTTGCTCTGAGTGAAGAAAAACTTCCTTTAGTTTGTTTTAAACCTGCTGCCTATTAATTTCATTTGGTAACCCCTTGTTCTTATATTGTGGAAATAAGTAAATAACTTTTCCTTTTTCCATGCCAGTCATGATTTTATAGACCTCTATTATATCTCCCCTTAGTCTCCTCTTTTCTAAGCTGAAAAGTCCAAGTCTTTTTAATCTCTCTTCATATGGGACCCGTTCCAGACCCCTAATCATTTTTGTTGCTCTTTTCTGAACCTTTTCCAATGCCAATATATCTTTTTTGAGATGAGGCGACCACATCTGTACACAGTATTCAAGATGTGAGCGTACCATGGTTTTATATAGAGACAATAAGATATTTTCTGTCTTATTCTCTATTCCTTTTTTTAATGATTCCTAACATTCTATTAGCTTTTTTGACTGCCACTGCACACTGAGTGGATGTTTTCAGAGCATAACTTGCATTCAGGCAGGCAAAGATAACACATAAGCACTGCACATTACAAATGGCTAAAATACATAGATTCATTTATTGGACAGTGAAAGGGGATTAAATTATACCCTAAGAATACCTCCTAGAGGTGGTACTTCCACATCACGACTGAGTCAAGTTTTCATTTTGGGTAAATCAGAACTACTGCTATCCTGTCTGGGATTTGAGAATGTCACTTTCTGAAGTAAGTCCCAAGAAAGAAGAATAATGTAATATTGAACTCTGAGCCCAATTGTTGGAACACTGCTGCTTTGGGGGTGCTAAGATAGTAGTCATTTAATAGACAGCAATCATTGGGAGGTTAAGGCAAACCTGTGCCAGCCCTTGGTGGTGTGTGCAAAGAATAGGAGAGGTCTAAGAGCCCTTTCTTCTTTGTGCCTCCATGCTATAGATAATCATAGAAATATATGGATGGAAGTTGCTCCATGCAGTGACAGGAACAAATAAACCTAGACCAGGGCTACTCAACTTTGGAAGCCCTGGGGGCCATAATGATACTCACAGCACATGCTGAGGGCCACAAATTAAGTGTGGTGGCATATACATGCAAATATATATGCAAATAGCTTCTTTCACACTGACGGGCATGAATACAAAGCGCTTCCCACAATGCCCCGGTGCTCCCGGCACCTCCTCCATGGGGGCTAGAAACGCCAACACCTTGTACCCGTCTGTTCCAGCCAGCCCATCTGCTTGTGTCTTTCAGTGCTCACCCCACCTGGGAGACGCCTCACTGTTGTGGAGCATGTTCCCAGTAGAGGCCATATTCAAAGGATTCCACCCGCAGAGCCTCATGTTGAGCCTCATGTAAACCCAAACTGCACCGCGGGCTGCAAACAAACGGGCCGCGAGTTGAGTAGCCCTGACCTAGACCATCCCTCACAAGTATTTGTCTAATCTGTTCCTAAAAACCTCTAATGGCAGGGATTCCAGAGCTTCCCTTGGAAGCCTGCTCCAGAGCTAAACTATCCTTATAAAGTTAGATAGTTAGAAAGTGTTTCCTAATATCTAAACTAAAATCTCCTCTGCTGCAGATTAAGCCAATTACTTCTTGACCTACTTTCAATTGGTCAATGTCCTCATTGCGACAGGCTTTAATATATTTGAAGACTGATATTATACTCCCACCCCATTTTCTTTTCTTCAAACATGCCCAGTTTTTTAACCTTTCCTCAAACATCAGGTTTTCTAAACATTTTATCATTTTTGTTGCTCTCCTCTAGATGCTCTTCAATTTATCCACATCTTTTCTGATACGTGGAGCACTGAATTGGACACAATACTCCAGCTGAGGCCTCAGCAGGTGCTGAGTAATGCAGGACAATTACCTCTCAAACCTCATACTCTTACAGTACTCTTGCTAATACATCCCAGAATGATATTAGCCTTTTTTCACAATCCTATCACATTGTTGGCTCTTGTTCAATTTGTTTTCCACTATAACCCCCAGATCCTTTTCAGCAGTATTACTGCCTAGACAGTTTATTCACCCATTTTACAGCTGTGCATTTGTCTTCATAAAATTTCATCTTGTTGACTTCAGACCAATCTTTCAGTTTATCCAGTACATTTTGAATTCTAATGTTCCCTGAAGTGCTATCAACCCCTCCCAGCCTGGTGCCATTTGAAATTGCATAAGCATACTATCCACTCCATTATTCAAATCATTAATAAAAATATTGAATAGTACCGGAGCCAGGACAGAGCCCTGTGATATCTCACTTGATAAGTGTTTTCCCACTCCCTCCTCCTTCCAGTTTGACAGTGAATCAGGGTATGCCTACACTGCAGAGTTTTTCCGGAAAAACTACACTTATGTCCACACTGCTATTGCATTCTTTTGACAGAATGGAGGGGTTTTTCTGACAGTGCTAAATCTCTTTCTACAAGGAAGCCTTTTGTGGACGTGGAAGAGAGTGTTTTTTCAAAAGAAGAGGTCTCCAGGAAAAAGCACAGGTGCCCTGGTGGCCACTCCATCCACAGTAATCACAACTGAAATGTGAGATAGCATCCAATCAGTGTCGCTTTTTCATTGCGCTTTTGCTGTGTAGATGCTCTCTTTCGAAAAAAGTTTTTCTGGAAGATCTCTTTGAAAGAGAAGCTAGCTTGCCATCTAGACATAGCCTCAGTGAATCTTTGATAACTACTCTTTAAATAGCTTTTCAATACGTTTTGCATCCAACTTACAATAATTTCATCTAGACCACATTTTCTTAGTTTCTTTATGAGACTGTTGTGTGGGACTCTGTCAAAAGCCTGACTAGGAAGACCAGCCATCCCTTATTTTAAAATATATATTATATATATATATTGTATACATTATATTGTATAGTTGAGCACAATATAATTGTGCATTTGAGAGGAAAACTACATAATGTGCTAGGGAAATGGTAAACTAAAGCATTCATTGTCCCTTAATTTTCATGTGCTTCACTCTTATTTCCATCCAACAAAGGTGGTCACTCTAGGCCTTACTAAAATTAAGATGTACCATGTCTAAACCTTCCCCACATCCACTAGGGCAGTATCCCTGTCAAAGAAGGAGATTAGGTTGGTTTGACATGATTTGTACTTGACAAATCCATGTACTTACATATTGATTTTTTAATAATTTGTTCCAGTTATCTTTGCAGATATCACAGTTAGGCTGACTGGTCCATAATTCCTGGGTCTTCTTTGCTTTCTGTTTAAAAGATAGGTAATATATTTGCCCTTCTCCAATTATCTGTTTCTGAGATTTCCTCAGCTAGTTTCTTAAGTACCCTAAGGTGAATTTCATCAGGCCCTGACAACCTAAATACATCAAAATTATCTAAAGAATGTTTAACCTTTTCTTTCTCCATTGTTCTTTCTCTCATTCTTTCCCTGTTGCTGATATTGTGTTAATGGAGTGACTATTTTTGAAGACTATAGCAAAACAGGAATTAAACACCTCATCCTTCTAGATATCATCCCCATTAGCTCTCTACCCTTGTTAAGTAGAGGACCTACACTTTTCTTCCTCCTTCTCTTGCTCTTAAAGTATTTACAGAACCACTTCTTATTGTCTTTCATGTCCCTTGAGGTGCCATTGAATAATCAGGGTCTTACTTTTACCTACATGTCATTTATCCTAGTACTTTCATATAGTCCATGTACACGTGCACTATGTATTTTCACCTCTGTGTACTTTATTCCCCTCAGTAACAGACTGCTACACTGTGACTTTGATTTGCTAGCAATTTCCCTCAGACTAAAAAGAAAAAGAAAGTGAGTGACAGTCACTTAATTTTCTATGGGCCTTATGGGCAAAAACACCTGCAGAGCCATCATGAACTGCTTGTTAGTGAATTCATTAAATGTGGAGCCTGTGCCTCAGTCTCTTTTCCACTTAGCAAATTGCTTATGATCATTTTCTACCTCGACTAATAGTCTCCTGCAAGCTGCTCTATTTCATCCAAATGCCTACTTCTGTTACTTTGAAGTGCATCAAAGCCTACAGATTTTCCATGTCTACCTCATAGTCTCTCATTTACTGGCGTAAATTGTTTCAGATGTCAGCTCAAGAGAACTTTGGATACCAAGGTATAGTTTAAGATTCTATCATAAACAGTTTTAGCAGAATAATTACACTCAGTTTATCACCCTTTTGCATCATTTAATAGATTTCACTGGTCTCATACTAGTCTACCAGAGTGGAGAGCTAGGTTGCTAGGAGAGAAAATTCTTTTGTTGTAGTGTCCTGATTTGTAAATAGTTACAAACATTTGGCACACCTGGTTGCTTAAAACACTAAATATCATAGTTTAATAAACAGAATGTTAGCAAACCTCTGATGTATATATTATAGACTGTAAAGTAATTGTTACAATTTTTAACAATTTAAAGATAATTATCAGTATTTGTAAAACAACAGCCTATCCTCAGAAAGTATTGTTTTCAATGGATTTGAATAAGCTGAATTTCAGTGGCAGTTCAAGGTATTCAACTCCTTGCAACACAGAGCATAGGAGTGTACTAGCATAGGGCAAAATCATCTTCCCACTGTTGCAATGGGACTTATTCCATTGATTTCAATGGGATGACTTGGTTCAGAGTTACATGCAATGGGTTTATAGTTACTTAATCAAGAGTTTAACTGAATACATCCAGAATAGCTGGCCTTTAATTTTTTAAAATCTTTCTTGACTGTCTTGAAGATGGAAGTATTGTTTGCATTCAAGCTGTGAACAAAAATGGAACATTTACTGAATAATTTCTCTTAAATCTTCAAGATTATGGGCTGCAAGGAATACTGGAATTTAAACAAAAATCAAACATTGTATGTGTGTACTACTGCAAAAAACTCAAACTTTGCTTCATCTTCTTTCATTGATTTAACAGAACCTAGGAATAACAAGTGCACAATTATGTACATTTATGCAAACTTAGCTATTTAATATGAACCCTGATGTTTGTTTATAGGAAACATTTGCTTGGCTATTATTACACTGTTTATTAAAGGAAAGGCAATAAAAATCTAATTTTTCTATAACATCATAAAATCGTAGACTGAATGGGACCTCAAGATGTCATGTAGTCCAGGCCCATGTACTCATGACAAGACTAAATATTATCCCTGACAGGTGTTTGTCTAACCTGCTCTTTAAAATCTTTAGCAATGGAGATTCCACAACTGCTCTGGGCAATTTATTCCAGTGCTTAACCACCCTGACAGTTAGCAATTTTTTCCTAATGTTCAACCTAAACCTCCCATACTGCAATTTAAGCCCATTGCTTCTTGTCCTATCATCAGAGATTAAGGAGAACAGTTTTTCTCCCTCCAACATATAACGATTAATGTATTTGAAAACTATTATCATGTCCCTTCAGTCTTCTTTTCTCCAGACTAAACACACCAATATTTTCCATCTTCCCTCATGTTTTCTAGGCCTTTTATAATTTATGTTGCTCTTCTCTGTATTTTCTCCAATTTGTCCATATCTTTGCTGAAATGTGGCTCCCATAACTGGATATAATACCCCAGTTGTAGCCTAATCAACAAAGTACAGCAGCAGAATTACTTTTTGTGTCTTGCTTAAAACACTCCTGCTAATACATACCAGAATTGGTTTTTTGCAACAATATTACACTGTTTACGCATATTTAGATTTAGATTTGTTGTGCCTCCTAAATCTCTTTCTGCGGTCCTCTTTCCTAGTAAGCAGTCATTTCTCATTTTTGTATGCATGCATGCAACTGATGGCTCCTTCCTAAGTGAAGTACTTTGATTTGTCCTTATTGAATTTCATCCTATTTACATCAGACCATTTCTCCACTTTGTCTAGATCATTTTGAATTTTAATCCTATCTTCCAAAGCACTTGCAACTGTTCCCTGCTTGGTATTAGCAGCAACCTTTGTAAGTGTACTCTCCATGCTATTATCTAAATAATTGATAAAGATGATGAACCAAATCAGATCCAGAACTGATTCCTGGGCCAATATGCCCTTCCAGATTGACTGTAAACCACCAATAACTAGTTTCTGGGAAAGGTTTTTCAACTAGTTATGCATCCACCTTATAGTAGCTCCATCTAGATTCTATTCCTCTACTTTGCTTATGAGAAGGTCACACAAGACCATTTCAAAAGCCTTATTAAAATCAAGATATATCTCATCTACTGCTTCCCCACATCCACAAAGCTTGTAGGTTAATTTGACACATTTGTTCTTGACAAATCCATGCTGGTTGTCACTTAGGCCCTTATCTTCTAGGTGTTTGCAAATTGATTGCTTAATTATTTTCTCAATTATCTTTCTGTATACTGAAGTATAACTGAATGATCTGTAATTCCCCTTGTTATATTTGCTCTTTTCCAGTCCTCTGAAAACTTTCCCATCTTCTATGGCTTTTCAAAGATAATTGCTCGGATATCACCTCAATCAGCTCCTTAAGTACACTAACATGTATTTCATCTTGCTCTGGTCACTTGAAGATATCTAACTTGTTTTAGTAATTTTAACTTGTTCTTTCCCTATTTAAGCCTCTCATCCTACTTCATTTTCACTCGCATTCACTATGTTAGATGTCCAATTGCTACTAACTGTTTTGGTGAAAACGGAAACAAAAGTAATTTAGCACTTCTGTAATTTCCACTTTTTTGTTATTGATTTTCATTACCCTAAGTCAGTGAGGCTTGGTCTACACTAAGATCTTAGCCCAAAATAACCACCCCCCCAGGGTCAAATTTGTAAGCAATGCATCCACACTACCAAACCCGTTATTCCGGAATAAGGGGCCGTGGAATTCAAACTCTGTACTCCTGCTTTTTAGGAGTAATGCTATTCCCAAACTTTTTAAGTCTGAAATAATGTTAGTATGGACATTCCGGTGCCACTAATTCGAACATATTGGCCTCTGGGAGGCCTTCCACAGCTCCCCAGAGTGCTTCCTGGGGCTCTGAGTGCGTAATGCGTCCACATTAATGGAGACTGGATTGGATACATTCAATTCTTCCCCATAGGGAGGACACAGAGGTTTGAATTTATAAAATTGGGTGCCCAGAAGTTGAATTTAGTAAATTTGAAATTATCTCCTAGTGTAGACATGGCCTTATAAGACCTACCCAGACCTTGGTCCTCCCATTGCAATTAATATATTTATAGAATGCTTTCTTGTTACCCTTTATGTCTTTAGCTAGTTTAATCTCATTTTGACCCTTTACCTTTCTGATTTTGTCCCTACATACTTGTGTTATTTTTTTATATTCATCCTTTGTCATTTGACCTAGTTTCCACTTTTTTAGGACTCTTTTTGAGTTTCAATCATTGAAGAGCTCCTGGTTATGAAAGGGTGGTCTCTATTTCTTATTTTTCCTTTGCAGTGGGACAATTTGCTCTTCTGCCCTTAATAATGTCTTGTTGAAAACTGCCAGCTATCATTGACTGTTTTTTCTTTAGGACTGCTTCACATGGGATTTTGCCTTCCTACTCACTGAGTTTGCTGAAGTCCGCTTTCTTGAAACCCATTATTTTTATTTTGCTCTTCTCCCTCCTACCATTCATTAGAATAATGAACTCTACCATTTCATGATCACTTTAACCTAAGTTGCCTTCCACTTTCAAATTCTCAACTAGTCTCAGAGGGTTAGCCGTGTTAGTCTGTAACTTTATATATATGAGAGAGAGTGTGTGTATAATGAGCTTTCATAGGGCAAATTCAGATGAGATGATCTTGAGTTGAAGAAAATAAAGGGGGACCCTCAGAATAAGAAGGGTGGGGGGAGGATTACCTGCCAATTGTAGTCCCAGTGCTAATGAAGCTAACTGAGTGGCCTGGAAGTGTTCCATACTTATATTTTGATGTCAATAGGGTGTTGGGTAACTCCGTTTGAGGTAACAAGTGGTGTGAATATTATTCCCTTGAAGGATTAACAGGTTCGATACATTTGTACTGTTCAAGAGCAGGCTGGGCAGTACACGATATGTGTTTCTCAGGGAAATCTGGGATTGGGAGTGTGTTGAAATCACCCTCTGTTAATGTTTCAGACTGGCTGGTTGCACAACAGAAAAAGTTGAAAGTGACTTACATGCGGGAGGCTGTTTGTGAGCAATGCAGGCTGATGGCTACAGCAGCAAGGCATTGTAAAGGGCAACACCAGTTACAGGATAGGGGTGACACAGCTACTCATTAGTCTGAGTTGTACCCTGGTATGTCTCACAATATTCAGCTGTGGATGCTCACATGCATTTTTTTATTTGATCCAACGTCTAGAGTAAATGGCATTTAAAATGTGTTCCTTGTATGTCATTTTGAGGCAGCAGAATAGGACTAATTGCTGCAGATAAAATAAGAGTACTCTGTCCCCAGGTCCTCTTAAGTTTTGGTCCTTAACCTCCACCCCCACCCCTTCCCTCCGCACTGCACTGCTGACAGTATGTACAGCAGAAGCTAAACAAGTCATAGTCCCATGATTGCCAGTCAAAGTTCCCCCTCCCCCCCTTTTCTTGGGTCATGTTGTGGTGTGACCTGAGTTGTTGGAGCTGGGGATGCATCTTCTGTTCCCTCAGTCTTACATCAGAGCACTCAGACAAGAGTTATGAGTCATATGCAAATTACTACTGAGTCTGCTCATGGCACCCAGAATCAAGGCTTAGTCCTTCCCTAAGCCCAGGCAGACTTGTATATCTGCAGTAATGTCCACTGGGTTGTTTGAGCACCAGTATCCAGGAAGTAGAAATTATCTACCTCAAAGACTGATTATACTGTTAATACCTCCATGCCTATCTTAAGGAAGGGCTTCTGATTTTCCAATGTAACTGACAAATACTGATAAAACATCCTCGATGGAAAGAAAAAGAAGTCAGTGTTTATCCTATAAACACCAGAAGTGGTCACTTGTATCTAAGGGCTTGTCTATAGAGAGCAGTAATGTGTACTACAGGGGTGTGATTTCTAAACTGTGCTAACATGCTGCACATTAGCGTGCACCAGCAGGTTCTACAGAGCTCAATGAAAGGTTCCCTAGTGCACCTTAATTTAGTGTTGTCCTACTTTACAGTGCACTGGGGAACATTGAAATGGTACTGCTCATTACAGTATAAATAAAAGAGAAAGCTAAACAACTGCCCTTCTTTGGACATCTCTGTTGGTAAAATAGCCCCTCCCCAATAAAAGTAATAACCCCCCAAAATCAAAAGCACTATTCAGCATAAGAATAAAATTGCAAGGGTTTTGCTAGCACTATTTCAGGAGACAAACTGGACCAGTGAGGATTTGGATACACAGTACAAGGAAATGATAAAATCTCAGAAGAAATATGCAGTTATTAACCAGAATTATATAATGAACTGTAGATACAAAGCTAAAATGGGAATAAAAGAGCTATTTATTCAATTTCAAGAGATATTCCAATGGCAGCAGATCTCAAGTTAAACACATTAAGACAAAAAATCCTTTTAAGTTCCACAGAGGTTAAATAAGACACTGGCCATATGAATATCAATTGAGTAATTTACATTTAGTCATCCCAGAAGTCACCAGTGTTACCATTAACATCCTGATGATTAACCCAACATTCTGAAGGATCATTAAGTGCTATGCTGTGCTTTTGCATCTCTAATTTGTGTCTACTTTCCAATATACTTCATTATTTTTGTAACACCTCAGCAACTGAGTGCACCAGAAGGTGGAAATTGGGAGTGCCAGAAAGTGACTTTCAGTAAGATCTCTGACTCTCTGGCATAATATTAACATCGCCATAAGAGGAAGGACAATGTTAAAATGACATTGTGCATTTCACCAGTTGAAAAAGTTTACTAGGGAGTAACAAAAAACAGCTGCAGTTTTAAAATGAAAATGCACTGTAGTGTATGGCCGGTGACACACATGGGCTTTTCATATTTGGAACAGTTTACTGACAACTACACTATTGTCATATTTTTTCTCTATAATTCTAAAGTTTACTACAAGTTGACCCTCCTAAATCTGGGACTCTCTGGTCTGGCAACATCCATGGTCCAGCAGGATGGTCCCCAGAGTTTGCTGGACTATGTAAACAAGGGTATTCAAATCAGACCCAGAATGAGATGTCACTCAATGCAAGCACAGCTAGCTGAATCAAACTGTTTCAGTGAAAGAAAGAAAGAAAGAAAGAAAGAAAGAAAGAAAGAAAGAAAGAAAGAAAGAAAGAAAGAAAGAAAGAAAGAAACTCTGCTTCCTGCTCCAAATAAACATTTTCTTTTGCTACTTGCGCTTTTTCACACTGACCCCCCAATATGCACCATGGGAGTAGAAAGCAGAGCTATTCTGTGCCAGCAGCATTGCATAACTGTTATTAATGAAGAAGCACAGCTGAACTAAAATGACTTGAAAAGTTACAATAGATTGACAAGTTCAGTCCATAGCAATAGCTGCAGTTCACTACAACTCTTAATATTTGTACAGCTGTAGCCCAGGGCTTATAAAGAACATCAAGAAAAATTCTCTGTTGTGATTAGTAACCACTATTTACCTTCACTGTAGTTCACTTGTGCCCTGGAAAGGAAAGAAACAAGATATAGCAAGTATTGCAGATTGACTTTGCCCTGAAGTACTATTTAAAAATTAAATTAAGACAAATTTCCCTAAAATATCTATTTTCCATAGAGAATCACCATTTACATCGGTTCATTTGTTACAGTTCTTAATGCAATGTCAGTGACACATACAGCATAGAAATTTTGATTGCATAATTCCTGCAAATCAAGTGTATCCTAAAGCTACCAGAGCTACCAGGCATGACCAGCTATTCGTCACTTCGAATCGGTAATTGGCATGAAGAATTTAGGGTATGTTCAGTTAGTATGAGAGTGGCACTGTTAGCACCAAGACAGATAAGGTTGAAGTGGTTATTCCATTATAAATCCCTGCTTTAGCAGTAGTGGTACATTAAAATTACAGCAAGCTATACTCGTCACAGTCAGCCTGACTGAGGGTTTTAAAAACCCTTTTTTGTGCCCCATGAAAATAGCTTACATTTGGGGGGTGGGTGAAATAAAATCAAAGAGCAGCAAGAATTTGCAGATTATAATGGCTTGTCTATAGTGAGATTCAACTCTGAGGCCAGGCCTACACTGGGCCTGGCAGCTTGGCTTAAGGTACGCAACTGTAACTACGTAGAATACGTAGCTGGAATCATCTTACCTTAAGTCAAGCTTGGCAGTCAAGCTTGGCACAGCGGGGCTGATGTGAACAAATGCTCCCGTCGGCTTCCCTTAATCCTAGCAAGAGTAGGAATACCAGATGCTGGCAGGGGGCCCTCTGAGTTTGATTAAGCGAGTCTTAACTAAATCAAACTCCAGAAGATTGATCACAGCAGCAGCACCACTGGTCACCACTGGAAATTAGGTGCCTAAATACCTTTGAGGATATGATCCATAATCACTGACATTGCATGAGAGCTGCTTCAGTCATACTGTCTTCCTTGAACAGTTACACACCTCAGTACTGTACACAGTCTAAAACTTTAAAGTCATTTTGTCAGGTTATTTCCGGTGCAACAACAACGGGGTCCTTAAATTAAACTGGATTAAAAGGCTCTTAAAACCAGGCAATGTGGTTCTTGTTTCAATGAAGCAGGTAGCTTGTTCCAGCTGTCCCAGCCTCCTGAGGTTGGTTTTAGCTTCAGGCACTTTGAAGTTAATAGACTGGCTTGAGCAAAGAACATATTAGTTGTCTGCCTTGGAGAAAATTGAACACAGCAATTATGGTACCAAATTATGAGTATATCCATATGCAATAGTAAATGATGTTCTGGCTCCACTCTGCAAGATGTTCTACTCATAATTAAATCAGTTTCAGGATCAGTTACACAGCTTATGCCAAAGAGTCATGACTTCCCTAGAAAATCTAAACTTGCAGCATTTATTATTTCACTTGCTAAAGTATTACTCCAGGTCTATTTTGATACATAGTCCTCATCATAATACAGATTAACTGAACTGACAATGCACTTGACTATACAATACAAAAAATACCATCCCTACCACAAAGAGTTTACAGCCTAAATGACTGACACATTAAATGTCATGATGCACTGGGAAATCTGAAGGTGGGAATAAGTAGGTTTTTTTCATCTTCACATTATCATAGTGCTAAATTAGATCCCACATAACTTATTGTTAGACAGTACAGTGAATAAAGTATGCTCTGCTATCAGAGTCCCATAAATCTGGATGTAATATGCCTTATGCCACACAGAGACCAGAATACTAGAGATGATATTGCAAGGTACACACTTATACATACAAGACTAAATTCCCTGACAGCTAGACTATAGGGCCATAATGTCTAGAAAAGCCTTGAGGTTACCATGGCCTAGAGTCTGACAGCATCCTCTCAAATCCTATGCTAGACATGAGTGCCCTTGGATAATTTATCAATCTATGCCTTCCACAGGGATCTCCAGGTTGAATCTTTCTAGTCCAACACTCTCTGGATGGTCTGGCAGCATCCGTGGTCCAGTGTGATTTTCATTAGCCAGACGTCCACTTATCATGGGTGTGGCCAAGTTTCCCATAGTCCCATAAAGTTTTTTTACAGACACCAGTCCTGGCTCTCTGTGGTTTGTGCTATTATTTACCTTTACTTTATCCCTAAATATCTTCTAAGAGCTCAGTAAGCAGTGGAAGTGTTGGTAAGACTGCTAGACAATATTGACCTCCTAAGGTCTGGCAAATTCCCTGGTTTGGCACCAGTCAGGTTCTGAGAATGCCAGGTTAGAGAGTTTCAACCTGTACTAGTAATGATGGTGGCACTGTGCCGGGAAATACCACCCTGTTAAAGGACTGTCCTAATAGCTAATCCCATCTACCGTGTTGAAACCTTTAACTGTTAGTTTCAGAATGTAATTTCTGCTCATTTGTTAACTGAAAGCGAATAACTACACAAGGACTAGAGAATGTTAAACTTGAATTGGAAGTAAGAATAATTAAGTGTGGATTCAAGCTAAACTATCTGTAAGCAATTTTGCTTGGACTATGTCACACTTTGTGGGAATATAATTAATTCCCTATGTTGTCACATATACTGTAGCACTGTAAGAATTTTTGTATAGCATATAAGCATAAAACTAAAGTAAGATGGTGGTTAATCAGGCCCATACAAGCTATACTAAAAATAAAAAATCCAAGCTTACTTAAAATGAATCAGTAATTCAGGCAAGTCCAGAAGGGAACCATCACAATTATGTCCATAAGCATGAATGTCATCAATCTCTCAATATCACTCAAGTTTTGTAAGACATTAATCTCCCTGGTCCACTAGGAGAAAAACTAGGTCATAAAATCCCACAGTTACGGTTGTCAGCAAATATGGGAACACAGACTAGGGAAATTGCTGGAGGTTGGGTTCTAAAAAGAATCACATACAAGATTCAATATGCATGGTGAGAAAAAAGGAATAGAGAGATATGGGCTCTCAAGAGACACACCAAGTGCAGCTGCCATATGGTTAAGGACATGCAAGTGCAGTAACTTTGTAAGAATGGCATTGTGGGGTACCATGTTTATAGCCCTTTAGTTATTTCTATGAGAACTTTACTCAGGTTACAAACAATTCTTTTTCTTAATTGCCCAGTCCTGCAAACAAAATCTGGGCCCTAGGGCCTAGCTATACTATGGGTCTTTTCTGACTGAAACCAATTAATCTAAACCAATTTGAAAACTGGTTAGAGTCATATAGCCTCAATTTCGTTACACTAAAGCCTTTCTATGCCACTCTGACAATGTAAAGAGCCATAACAATTATGTAAATTAGGGCATCCATATAAATGAGAATTTGGGCTATGGTTTAAGCACAGGTTGAAGTACTGGGAGTGCTAGCACATCGCTGGCTTTAAGAGGCTTCTATTATATACAGGATTTACAGTTTGGCTCTCAGCACCTCCACAATAAAAATTATTCCAGTACCCCTGTGTTTAAAGTGATCTAGGGTGATAATATTTCCCTATGCGGAATACAGGACACCAAGGGGGCTTCAGCTTCAGCCCTGTGGGGGGAGGGGAACTGCCAGTGCTCAGGGCTTCAGCTTCATGGAGGGGGAGGGAGGAGGGACGCTGGCATGCAGAGCTTCAGCTCTGTAGCGGGGTGAAAGGCAGGGCCATCTTTAGGCATACGCAGAATAGGCAGTTGCCTAGGGCACCAGTATTTCTGGGGCACCACTCTGCCGGGACGAATGGAAGCAGTGGAGCATGTGTAAGCCGGGGCTACACTACTGCTTGCTATCAGCCAGCTAAAAGGAGAGCTGCCCTGGGCTGTGGGTATGCTCACTCCAGTTGTTTAGCTCTGCAAGATAATTAACTGTTAACTGTTGATATGTAAATACAGCTCATGCCAGGAGGGGGAAGGAATCCGAGGTGTGGTTATGTAAATCCAATTCAGCCAGGGCTGATGGAGGATCAGTGTTGGAATGGAATGTGGTGTATTGCAACTAATTTGGGGCTGTTGTGGGGGTCACAAATCATGCTACCCCTAAATGTGGGAAATGTAAAATATGACACCAGGAGAGACACCATCATTGTAAGAGGTCTCAGAGGAACAAGCCTCTCCCCTGACAGAGTTGAGTGCACTGAGTTGGGGTGGAAAGGGCTTGAGAGCTGAGTCAGCCTACTTCATGCCTGCCAGGTGGGAGCTGAAAGACTGGCTCAACCTGCCCCTTTCCCCCTGGTTTTAAGGACAGACCTAAAGCAGACTCCATGAGGAGTATTTTTGCTAGTCCAGTAGAAGCTGGAATCTTTTGCCAGCCTAGGTGATGGCTAAAGAGTTGAAATCACTAAAAGCTGAAATCACTGGTTTGGCCAGAGCCAGACCCATTGCAGCCAGTAGAGCGGCTGGTGGGAATGACCAGCTGGCGGGAGCGGCCAGCGGACTACAGGAGTAGCACAAATGTGGCCTAGCCTCAGGCTCAAGGAGAGGAGTCATCTGGATGATGTGTCAGGGTCTGCACTGACTGGACAGAGCTGTAACTGGGGCATCTGAAGTGGGATATGGAGAAAGTTTGGGTAAGTGAACTCTGTTGTGGTATTTTCCCAAGATAATGCCATGTGACTTCTCTCTCTTTCATTAAAAGTTTATTTTCTTCACTCAGACTCTGTGCTTGTGAGTGGGGAAGCATTGCCTCTCAGAGGTGCCTAGGGGTGTGTGGATTTCCCAGGCTACTGGGTGGGGGCTCGAGCCGGTTCTGTGTGAGATGGACCCCTAGGCTATGTCTACACTGGCGGCTTCTTGCGCAAGAACATCTTGCGCAAAGATTCTTGTGCAAGAACTTTTGCACAAGAAAACATCCACACTGCCATGTGCGAGCTGTGCTTATGCGCAAGAGCATCCATGGCCGTATGGACGCTCTCTTGTGCAAGAAAGCGCCAATGGCCATTTTAGCCATAGGGCTTTCTTGCGCAAGAAATCCCTGCCGAGCGTCCACACTGCCCGCTTGTGCAAGAGCTCCTGCACAAGAGGGCTTACACCTGTTAAAAAAGAGCGTAGCTCTTGCGCAAGAAGCCCTCTCTTACCACGCCGTCCTGTACATCTTCTTGCGCAAGAGCGGGTGGGCAGTGTGGACACTTTCTGGAAGAACAGCCGTTCTTGCGCAATAACCCGCCAGTGTAGACATAGCCCAGATATTGAACCCGGCCCTGGTTGCTGCCAGGCCTACCTGGCGGAAGGGTTACACATGTAACAGCAGGGCTGGGTCCTAGAGAGGGCCGAATGCACTGCCTGCAGCACAGTCTGAGGGAGGGTATTGGCTGCTGGGGTCTCTGGGAAGGGAAGGGGTGGGGGTAAGGGTGGAAGAGCAAGTCAGGCATAGGGGCACCAGTTTAATAATCCCACCTAGGGCACCATAAATCCTAAGGACGGCCCTGGTGAAAGGGGAGAGCCACCAGCACTCGGGGCTTCAGCCCCACAGTGTGGGGGAAGGGGAGCCACCGGTGCTCAAGGCTTCAGCCCTGCAGGGGATGGGGAGAGCCACCACCACTAGGGGCTCCAGAGGCTGAAACTCTGATTGCCAGCGGCTTCCAACTCACCTTGCCCCACTGCAGAGATAAAGTTCAGCCCCTCAGTTTGTAGAGTGGGGAGAGGTGAGTAGCCGCCAGTGCTTGGGGTTTCAGCGGATAAAGCCCTGAGCTCTGGCAGCTCCTCCCCTGCCCCTGCAGGGGAAATAAGGGACAATGTGCCTGTTTTTTAAAAAAAAGTTGGGATGCCAGAAGAGGCCTTAAATAAGGGACTGTCTTGGTTAAAAATGGGATGGATGGTCACCCAAAGTGATCCCTTTTTACTGAACTGATTTCAAATCCCCTTCCACATTACAACCTATCTGCAGTCACTGCATCAGCCCAGAGTAACAACTGTTGTTCCTACTCTCTCCCTCATATTCCCCTTTTTCTGGCTTTTCATTTCCAGGTTTGTACTTCACCACAGTGAAACTATTGTGAGCAGCCCTCTTGAGAGTCAAGTGGAAAGATGTAAGCAAAATGAAATAGGTTGAGAAAAAGGTCAAATATATTCACTCTATGTCATAGATTTTCATCAATGGCTCCATGTAAAGAGTATATCGGAGCGGGTTCCTACAAAATACAGCTAAATGGGAAATAGCTGCTTTCACAGCCTCTAGACAATGACCTGTCTTTGGTCTAGATCTTGCAATTAACAATCTGAAACCCCAAAAGCAATTGGCACAATCTGCATTTCTTATTTTTCTTTTTGAGGAAGAGTTAGCAAGTTTTCCCCACTCCGTTTCCAACAGATTTTCTGCTCTGCAGATAGCAAACAATCCTGGAAAGCTGGAGCAGATCAGATTATCTGCTTGTTATAGGTTTGATCTTATGGAAAACTTGCTGGCAGAAGTTATTCACCTCAGAGCTCTTTAGATGAATGAATCACTGGCAATGTTAGAAAACCACTGGCTTGAAAGCTTCACTAAGGCATCTCTTCTTGGTATTGCAAAATAGTGGTCATTTTGCTTTTGAAAGGACCTCATTCCCTTTCTGTGTGTGATCTCCCCAACCAATTGACTGTCCTAGTACAATGAAGGCATCCTTCGGGTGAAAGGTAACTCGGTTGTGGAGCTAGATCATTGGGCCCAGGCAGAGATGGCTGACTGAAGTCTCTTTCAGGGAATGCCTATATGTGCTTATACTTCTTGTGGAATACCAGCCCTCCACTGAGATGCACAATTGTCAGACAGAAAAAATGGCCAACTGGCTAGCACGGATATCTCAGTATCTTTTCTAGACAGCACCCTGTAGTCAAGAGATTGAGGATTTCTTCAAAAAAGCATCACCCCCTCTCACTACCCTGAATGACAAAGTCCATCATCAAAGCAGCATCTGCCACATATGTTAGTCTGGATAACAAGATTGCCAATTCAATACTTCAATTCCAGGACTGATATAATAAATCACCAAGGGCACGTCTATACATAGCGCAAAATCAATACTCCAGAGGTCCATCTTCTAACATTTGATTTAGCAGATCTAGTATAGACCCATAAATTGAACGCTGACTGCAGCCCCCACCAGCGTCCAGCACTCCTCCTTCTGTGAGGAGTAAGAGAAGCCAATGGGAGCATGTGCTCCTATCAGCCTCCCACTGTGTGAACACTAGACCAGGCCCAAAGCTCTAATCCTGCAGTCATGTAACATGCTTAATTTTATTCACTCTTAGAGGCCCCATGTCATTAACATTAAGCATTGTGGATAGTTGCATTGACTGCAGTGGGATTATTCATTCACTTAATGTTACACACGTGCTGAAGTACCTTCCTGAATTGGGCCCCCTATGTCAGAAGCAGAATCAAGGAGCCCTGGGTTTCCTCCAATAAGAGGTGTGCAGTCTGAGGATTGCCATGTAAAATGTGTGGAGACTTTGAGTTAAAATTTCTTGATTCTTCTCTGAATTTGGGTTCTAGTTTAAGAAGGTAATGAAGCAGCTCCCTAACGTTAAGTCGTTCCATTGACTTCAATGGGACTATTTACATAAAGTTAGGAAGTCTCGGGGTACATCTAAACTATGTTCATCTGTTGAAAGAAGATATGCAAAGTCGGAGCTAATTTGCATATCTTCTTCTGATCGTGTTATCGGAAGAGGTCTTTTCGAAAGTGAAAGCCGTTTATTTTTTTTTTTTTAAAGAACCCCCCTTTTTCAAAATAACCCTGTATACCTCATTTTTTAAGAAAGAAGGGTTCTTTCAAAAAAGGGAGGTTCTTTTGAGAAAACCCCATCTAAACTGCTTTCACTTTCAAAAAAACCTCTTCTGATAACGCGATTGGAAGAAGATATGCAAATTAGCTCTGAATTTGCATATCTTCTTTTGACGGATGAACGTAGTCTATATGTACCCTCAGAGGGGTAGTCACGTTAGTCTGTAACTTTTAAAAATAACAAATAGTCCTGTGGCACCTTAGAGACAAAAATATACAAAATTATGAGCTTTCATGGGTAAAACCCACTGCGTCAGGTGAGTAAAGTTAGGGACATGCTTAAGTAACTTCCTGAACTGAAGCCTTTAAGGCTGATTCATTGTGTGATTTCATCTCTCTTTGGCTTGGTTTTCCCATTTGTAAAATTAAGAGAATAAAACTACCCACTCTCACAGGTTTGTTGTGAGGCTTGATTAATTGCTATGTATAAAGCTCTTTGAGACTCTTAAATGAAAAGCATTATATAATGTAGAGTATTAGGGCTTGGGTTAGTATTGTAAGATCCCCTGAGGAAGCAGCTGTAAGCAATTTGCTAATACACCAACTCAATCAAGTTGTTCCAACACCATTAAGAACATATTGGGGTTTTATGACAGCATCTCCAGACTTGTTGCCAACTGGTCAAAAATATCAAATACAAGGGCTGGTATCACAATTCAATGTCTCATTCAGCTTGCTTATTTTGCAAGATTTACAGTAAAGAAGGTGCTGCAGCAAGCTGTGGTCCTATACTCCATGCAGAGAGCCTGTAATCACATCAACACAAATAAACCTCTGGACACTTCAGGTATGTCTACACTAGTGTTATTTCAAAATATCTTATTTCGAAATAGTTATTTCAAAATAGCTTATTACGAAATAATGCGTCTACACACAAAATGCATTTCGAAATAGCATTTTGCTATTTAGAAATAGCACGTCCACACTGAGTTCCAACAGGGCTCCAGGTCAGGACTTACTGTGTGGGGCTGCTGTCTGAGGCTATCTGAGGTCTGTGCTTAAAGGGACCCCTCCCCAGACAGCCAGTTCTCAGGTTTCCCTGCTTGCTTGTCTACCTCGATGAGGGACAGCAAAGCATTTTGTCTCTGCGTGCTCTGGTTGCCCTCACTTGGGAGACCACAGCACTCTGCAACATGGAGCCAGAGCTGCTCCTGGGCACTCTGGTGCTTCTCTTGGATGTGTTGCTGTGAGCCTGGCTGCACTTGCTGCAGGCTGCCATCCAGGAGGTCCATCGGGGGGCTGTCAGTATCCAGGAGGCCCTGCGGGAGAACTTCCACCCTGAGGAGCACTAAGAGCCTCCCTGGTGTGCCCCACTGGGGGCTTGTGCCTCATTCCTCCCTCACATCCTTCCACTTACCCCTCCCTAACTTCCTGATGTCAAATAAAATACATGTGTTTTCATGAACACAAACTCTTTATTTAAGAAAACTGGGGGGGGGGGGATGAAACTCTGGTGAGACTGGGGAAAGGAGGTGAGAGAGGGGAGAAGAGAGGGTGGGGGGAAACCTGGGAGGAGGGAGCTGGAAGGGGGAAGCAAGGGGAATAAGGGGGAGGGGAAACTCAGGGCTCAGGGTTGGGGGTCTCGCCGGACCAACTTGATTTTCATGCAAACCTGCTCCTGGGTTCGCATGTGGCCTTTGGTGGCCAGGCTGGCAGCTATCCTGCCATAGACAGACGTGTTCCTCCGTCTAGTGCAGAGATCATGGACCTTGGGGGCATCCCCCCCAAACCTGAATAAGGTCCATGATCTCCACCCTGGACCAGGAAGGCGCCCACCTTCTCCAGGCCCTGGCAGGCTCCTGGAAGCTGGCAGACTGCTCCTGGGGAGCGGTGGAGGGCTTGCTGCCAGTGGCTTGCTTGTTCATGTTTTGGGGCCACTGGGTCGGGGCAGTGACTGCTGGCTCTGGGCTGGCAGGCTTGGAGCTGGCACAGGCACTGTGGCCAGAGTCTACCCCTTTAAGGGCTCCAGGGAGGCAGGGAAGGAGAGAAGTGTTCTTGGTTGAGGCTGGAGTGGCCACCAGGGCACCCTGGGAAGGCTGGAGGCTCCCTATTTCGAAATAAGTGTCTACACAGCACTTATTTCGAAATAGCTATTTCGAATTTGGCATTATTCCTCGTAGAATGAGGTTTACCAAATTCGAAATAAGCGCTCCGCTATTTCTAATTTATTTCGAAATAGCGGTTTGGCTGTGTAGATGCTAGGAAAGTTATTTCGAAATAAGGGCTGTTATTTTGAAATAACTTTGCTGTGTAGACATACCCTTACTGTTAAGCAGAACCACACAAACAATTCACAACCAAATGCCAAACTAAATGGAAATTTCTTAGATTCCACCTACTGTTATGAACTCAGTCCAGGTTCATTCCAAAGGTGTGTTCAAGTAAATGTTGGCTAATCTAAGTTTTTGCATCAAAGCCATGACCATTATAGACTCATAGACTCATAGACTTTAAGGTCAGAAGGGACCATTATGATCATCTAGTCTGACCCCCTGCACAATGCAGGCCACAGAATCTCACCCACCCCCTGCTAGAATAATCCTCTCACCTATATCTCAGATATTGAAGCCCTCAAATAGTTTGAAGACCCCAAGATGCAGAGAATCCTCCAGCTGTGATCTGTAACCCATGCTACAGAGGAAGGCCTCTGCCAATCTACCCTGGAGGAAAATTCCTTCCCGACCCCAAATATGGCGATCAGCTAAACCCTGAGCATGTGGGCAAGACTCACCAGCCAGACACCCAGAAAGTTCTCTATAGTAACTCCTATCATCCCTCCATTGACCTATTTACCACTGATAATGAATGGTCAATTAGTCAACAAGATCATGTTATCTCATCAAACCATCCCTTCATAAACCCATCTAGTTTAATCTTGAAGCCAGATAGATCTTTTGCCCCACTACTTCCCTTGGAAGGCCGTTCCAGAACCTCACTCCTCTAATGGTTAGAAACCTTCGTCTAATCTCAAGTCTAAACTTCCTACTAGCCAGCTTATATCCATTTGTTCTTGTGTCCACATTGGTATTAAGCTTAAATAATTCCTCTCCCTCCTGGTATTTATCCCTCTAATATATTTAAAGAGTGCAATCATGTCCCCCCTCAGCCTTCTTTTGGTTAAGGTAAACAAGCCAAGCTCCTTGAGTCTCCTTTCATAAGACAGGTTTTCCTTTCCTCGGATCATCCTAGTGGCCCTTCTTTGTACCTGTTCTAGTTTGAATTCATCCTTCTTAAACATGGGAGACCAGAACTGCACACAGTATTCCAAATGGGGTCTCACCAATGCCTTGTATAATGGCACTAACACCTCCTTATCCCTACTGGAAATACCTCTAATACATCCCAAGACCGTATTAGCCCTTTTCACCATGTCACAATGGCGGCTCATAGTCATCCTATAATCAACCAGGACTCCGAGGTCCTTCTCCTCCTCCGTTACTTCCAACTGATGTGTCCCCAGCTTATAACTAAAATTCTTGTTATTAATCCTAAATGCATAACCTTACACTTCTCACTATTAAATTTCATCCTATTGCTATCACTCCAATTTACAAGGTCATCCAGATCTTCCTGTATGATATCCCGATCCTTTTCTGAATTGGCAATACCTCCCAACTTTGTGTCATCATAAATTTTATCAGGACACTTCCACTTTTGGTGCCAAGGTCAGCAATAAAAGATTAAATAAAATTGGCCCCAAAACTAGTCCCTGAGAGGAACTCCGCTAGTAACCTTCCTCCAACCCTGACAGTTCACCTTTCAATATGACCGCTGTAGTCTCCCCTTTAACCAGTTGCTTATCCACCTTTCAACTTTCATATTAATCCCTATCTTTTCCAATTTAATAATTCCCCATGTAATTGGTACTGTATCAAATGCCTTACTAAAGTGGAGGTAGATTAAATGCTGAGCACATCTAAAAAATCTGTTACTTTCTCAAAAAGGAGATCAGGTTGGTTTGGCACGATCTACCTTTTGTAAAACCATGTTGTAATTTGTCCCAATTGCCATTAGCCTCAATGTCTCTAACTACTTTCTCCTTCAAAATTTTTCCAAGATCTTGCATACTACAGATGTCAAACTAACAGGCCTATAGTTACCTGGTCGCTTTTTTCCCTTTCTTAAAAATAGGAACTATATTAGCAATTCTCCAGTCAAATGGTACAACCCTGAGTTTAGAGATTTATTAAAAATTTTTGCTAATGGACTTGCAATTTCATGTGCCAGTTCCTTTAATATTCTTGGATGAAGATTATCTGGGCCCCCCGATTTACTCCCATTAAGCTGTTCAAGTTTGACTTTTACCTCGGATATGGTAATATCTACCTCCATATCCTTAGTCCCATTTGTTATGTTACCATTATCCCTAAGCTCTTCATTAGCCTCATTAAAGACTGAAGCAAAGTATTTGTTTAGATATTGGGCCATTCCTAGATTATCCTTAACCTCCACTCCATCCTTAGTAATTAGCGGTCCTACTTCTTCTTTTTTGTTTTTTCCTATTTATATGGCTATAAAACCTTTTACTATTGGTTTTAATTCCTTTGCAAGGTCCAACTCTACCTGACTTTTAGCCTCTCTCACTTTGTCCCTACATGCTCTAACCTCAATAAGGTAGCTTTCTTTACTGATCCCTCCCATCTTCCACTCCTTATATGCTTTCTGCTTTTTCTTAATCACCTCTCTGAGATGCTTGCTCATCCAGCTTGGTCTAACACACCTGCCTATAATTTTTTCCTTTTCTTGGGATACAGGCTTCTGACAGCTTCTGCAACTTTAACTTAAAATAATCCCAGGCCTCCTCCACCTCAAGATCCATAATTTCTTTAGTCCAATCAACTTCCCTAACTAATTTCCTTAATTTATTAAAGTTAGCCCTTTTGAAATCAAAAACCCTAGTCTCAGATTTATTTTTGTTTATCCTTCCATTTAATTTGAACTGTATTAGCTCATGATCACTTGAGCCAAGATTGTCCCCTACAACCATTTCATCTATGAGGTCCTCGCTACTCACCAAAACCAAATCTAAAATAGCATCCCCTTGTTGGTTCAGCAACTACTTGATGAAGGAATTCATCAGCTATCACATCTAGGAAAATCTGAGCCCTATTATTATTACTAGCACTTGTTCTCCAGTCTATATCTGGAAAGTTGAAATCTCCCATGATTACGCAGTTTCCATGAGTATTTACTTCATTAAAAACATTAAAGAGGTCTCTATCCATATCCAAATTGGATCCTGGTGGTCTATAACACACCCCAAGCACTATCCCAGGAGGATCTGATAGTTTTCTTCCCCAATGTGATTTTTGCCCAAACAGACTCTGTCTTCTCCATTCCATCACTTTTTATTTCTTTACAATCTACCTCATCTTTGATATACAATGCGACTCCACCACCTTTACCCTTATTTCTGTCTTTCCTAAACAGCACATACCCTTCAATACCTGTACTCCAATCATGCCTAGTATTCCACCATGTTTCTGTTATTCCTATAATATCTGGTTTCACTTCCTGGACCAATAGCTCTAGTTCCTCCATTTTGTTACCTAGGCTCCTCGCATTGGTGTACAAACATCTTAATTTTTGCTGTTTGGCCTCACTCACATTCTTTACCCAATTTGGCACGGACGTTGTACCTCCAATATGACCTATTAGACTAGTATCCACCCTACCCTTCCTCATGTACATTCTCCTACCCCAGCTATATCCTTTCTTACTTCGTTTTCCTCCCTCTCAGTGTTAAAATCTGGCGTAGAGATTACCTGAACATCTCCCAACCGTCTCCCCCAAATTCCTAGTTTAAAGCTCTCTTAATCAGTTGAGCCAGCCTCCATCCTAGAAGTCTATTTCCCTCCCTACTTAGGTAAAGTCCATCCCGAGAGAACAGTCCTCTGTCCATAAATGCCTCCCAGTGACCATACATCCCAAAGCCCTCCTTATAGCACCACTGCCTAAGCCATCTATTGATCATCATAATCCTGTCACATCTTAGTTGCCCTTCTCTAGGAACAGGCAGAATGCCACTAAAGATCACCTGAGCCTCAATTTCCTTGGCGTCCTCCCCAGCCTAGCATAGTCTCCTTAATTCATTCCAGCGAGAATCTAGCCGTATCATTTGTTCCTACATGAAGGATGATCAATGGATTCCTTCCTGCTCCCTTAATAATCCTCTTCAATCTCAGTTCCACATCCTGTATCTTAGCACCTGGCAGACAGCACACCCTTCTATTCTCTGGATCAGCTCTGGTTACAGGCCTATCTATTCTTCTCAATAAGGAGTCCCCAATCACATAGACCTGCCTTTTCCTAGTGATAGTGCGATTCTCTGGTCTATCTCTTGCTTCCTCTGGCTGCAAGTCCTTGCCATTCCTGTTTTCCCTTGTAATCCTCTTTAACCCATCCTGTATCCTCCTGATGCTCATTATTGGTATTGTCTCCATTAACTCTTCCCCTTTATCTATGGGACTAGCCACTCTTCTCCTCTTCCTTACCCTTCCATCTTCATTATCTACCTGCTGTACCCCTTCTACATTCTCCAACTCCACATACCTGTTCTTGAGCTCTATTTTTCCTTCACTGAGCCATCTTTTCCTCTGCCTGGTTCTCTTAGTCACATGCTTCCACTGTCCATTTTCTTCGCCCAGCAGTCCCCCCTCTGAGGCCCTTGATCCTGCTTCCATCTGTATATCTAAACTTTCCCCTTCAGCCACGTCATGCCTTTGCTCCATCATCTGCTCAAACCCCTTCTAAACTCGACCAGAGTTTCCACCTGCATCTCCAGTCCTCGGATCTTTTCTTCCATCAGCTCTATCAGGCGGCACTTCATGCAAACAAAACTCCTTTCAGGTAACCCCTCCAGAATCATGTACATACAGCTACCACATCCAATCATCCTCCTTGTGTTCTCTAATACTTGGGCCATGGCCACTACTGCCTCTATGTTTTATCTACTCTCTCACCAAAATCCTATTAGTCCGGTGAACACCAAAACAAACCAAAACACCCCCTCCACAGCAAAAACAAACCCCAAACAAGTCCCAATATCCAAACTCCCTTTACAAACTCCCACTCAAACTCCCCTGTTTACAGCTCTGTTTGCTGGCTCCTGTGCCGCTGCAGCTATCTCCTGGCTTCCTTCAGTTGAGTTTTGCTTTGTTTTTTACTTCAAAGTCAGCTCAAAACTCAGAGGATGCAGACACTGGAAAAAACAATGCTCATGTCACCCCCTGCAGAAACTGCAAAGTTTCATATATCCAATCAGGATTAGATTTCTGTGTTCCATATTATAAAATATGTTTGCTTCTTTATTACACAAACATTTCAAAATAATAACCTTACAAAACCACTATCTAGATATAATTCTTGTGTTTTAAGAAGTCAAGTATATGGCCAAAGGTGAAGATGACCATTATAATCATGGGCTGTGTCTACATTGGCACCCCTTTCCGGAAAAGGGATGCTAATGAGACACTGACAAATCGCTGGGGATTTAAATATCCCCGCGGCATTTGCATTACATAACTGCCACTTTTTCTGGCTCGGGTTTTGCCGAGAAAGCGCCAGTCTAGATCTTGCGGAAAATAAACCCTTTTCCGGAAGATCCTTATTCCTACTTTCAAGATAAGAGATCTTCCGGAAAAGGGTTTATTTTCCGCAAGATCGCTGTCTAGACTGGCGCTTTTCTCCGCAAAACCCCGAGCTGGAAAAAGCGGCAGCCATGTAATGCAAATGCCGCGGGATATTTAAATCCCCCGCGGATTTGCAATTCCGAAGTGTCTCATTAGCATCCCTTTTCCGGAAAGGGGTGCCAATGTAGACACAGCCATGTTGTTTAATGCCCCAGAGTAAGTTGTTCTGATACTAGGGTATTGAATGCAAAATCTGAGTCTATATAGAATAGAAAGAACAGAACTGGGCTGAAGTTCAACTCTGCTTTGGATGTAAAATATAGCAGATGCCATGATGCCAAGTGGTGCCGTTGTCTTTAGTGCATCACCTGGCATCTATCAACTTCTTAGACTCAGTTACTAGGCAACAGCTGGAGCTGACATTTGACCATGAATAGCTCCTTAATTTATTTTTTGAACTGAGCTGAGGGCTCTGTATTACTGTTACTAATTTTTTAAGGTATCAGGCATAGATAAAAAAGATCACAGAATATAACAGTTTGATGAGATAAGTACTTTTTGTGCTAGTGCTGGCTATTTAATACATACTGTTCTTTTATAGCAATAGTATCTAATTGCTCTTTCAAATCTTTACCTTTCTAGATCCAGGATAGTCACACTTATAAGAAAGTACATGCAGGAAAATCTCACAAAAGCTCAATACTGTACAGTAAAAGTGTTGGCATGATAGTTATGATTTTTATTTAGGTTTTCCTACTTAGTCACTTCTGCTCTGAAGTCTTTCATTTTATAGAGTTAAAAATAAAACAACTCTTGTTTTCACCCCTTCTCAGCATTGCCATTAAACTATGAGTGATAGTTTAATGAAAAATAAAAAACTCAACTATATTACAATTTCTTCTCCCCCCCCATTTACACCCACCAAAAGAATGCTTACAGACTAGTAAAATACATAGATCTGTAGTATTGTCATTTAGAACCCAATAAGCAGTCTGCCTCCTAGCCAGCTCCTCAGTAAGGTTCCTGTCTCAAAGTTTGAGCTCCATGTCCAGAAATAACAGGAGCGAGGTCGAATCAAAGGTGTTTTTCCTTATTTTTAAGGCTAGCACTTGTTCTAAATAAAAGGAAATGTTACTTCATCTGATCTAATCCATTCCTAATGTGCTGATCCTTGTGCTATCACTTATGCAGCACAGTTAAGCAATTAAATGCACTGCACTATGGAAGATCTATCAAAGACCTTGTCTACACTAAATGAAAGATCGCTGCTGCTGCTCCCATTGACCTCCTGCTATGGAGCTGCTGCCAAGTTCGGCTTAAGGTAAGCCGACTCCAGCTATGTAGAACCTTAAGCCGAGCCTAGTGTAGATCAGCTACCCAGTACTTATGTCCCTCCATCACGGTAATATCTGAGCCCATTACCTTCTTTAACATTGATCCTCACACACTGCTGCAAGGTAGGGCAGTACTATTATGCATACTTACAAAGGTACAGAGGGATTAAGTAAATAGCCTAGGGTTATGTAGAAAGACTAAGGCAAAGCAGGGACTGGAATACAGATCTCCCAGGTCTTAGTTGAGTGCCCTAACTTCTGGACTATCCTGTCTTTCATAATAATGCATTAAATACACTGGCCTGATTTTGAAAAGAGCTGGATTATATTATATCCATGAAATATGGGTAAGACTCTCAGTCAGACATAGCTCCCTGTGCCAAAGAATTTACAGGTTAAGACTAAGTGGATTTAAAGAAAGTTGGGCACTTTGTAACTTCCACAGGTTCCTTTGAAAGATTCAGCCATGTGGCTAATGCATGACAGCATGTGTGGATGAAGTGTGTGCGTGTGTGTGTGTTTCAAAGCTAAGTTTAGACTGTCAGTATTACTTTGGATTCTTGCAGTGCCTGCCATTTTACAAGCAGCAATGAGCAAATCCTGACAATATCTTTGTTAAATGGGGCAGTATTATTATCCCCAGAGTACAAGTGAGGAAAAGAAGTCATAAGATGTGCCATGTCTCAATTCCCGAACCTGGCACTTCGAATGTAGATATGTGGGCCAACTAGCAGAATAAACTCTGTAAGAACCTGTCTCTAACTCCCAGAGACAAACTTGTCCAATCTCTGTTCCCCTGAGACCCAAAAAGACTGATTGTTGCCACCGCCAAGTGTATCTAAAAATATAAAATAAGCCTTTTTCCAGGGAAGAGATCACTTGGAATCCCCTCCCTGAGGCAAAGCTCTCCCTCTGCCCCAACCTCCATTTTGCTTGGAGTTGGAAAAACAAACAGAGATAATCCACAGAGAAAAATAGGGTTCTGTTTCTCCTGGGTTACTTAGGCATGTAGGTTTAAGGACACAAAAAATCAACCAATACCAAAACAAAAAGAAAACACTTTTATTTTTAAAACAAGACTACTGTTGCAAGTATGGTAAATGACTGGGTGTTAAAAGCCATGGATTGAAATAGACTCAGGGAGAATCCCTGGGCTGTAATCCTTAGTTACAAAAGAGAAAAATAATTAACCAGCTCAGACATAATTTCCAAGCCCCCAAACAATGAAAATAATAAAAGCCTGACAGACTAGCTACACTTTTCCCTACTTACACATTTCAAGGAGTCTGTTCCTGGGAGAGCCCATCTCTCCTGCTATCTGGGGGGAAAACTGCTCTGAACTTTAAAAAACCCCAACCCTCTCTCAGTTTGAAATTCCTTATCAGCATTTCATTGGCTGAATACCCAAAGACCTTTACCTCAGGTGTATCTCCAGAGTTGCTTAACTCTTTCCTTGCTCTCTAGGTAAGTCAGACTCTCCTTAGGAGCTCCTATTCATGACAGGGTGATTAAGCCTATATTGTCAAATATGAATGCCTAAAGTTAGACACCTAAATAAGTGGTCTAATTTTTCAGGGTGAACTCAATGGAAGTTGTGTGGACTCAGCATTCCTCATACAAGACCACCTATTTAGCTGCCTAACTTAGATGCCTGTATTTTAGTTGTCACTAGTCATACAGTAAGTCATGATCAAAGTTGAATAGAGACCCCAGATCTTCTGATTCTCCAGCTCCGCAGTGTCTAAAATCTATAGTGTGAATGTGTTGGGGAGAACTGTGATGTGTTGGGGAGATTGTGGAGGTGCTGAAATGCCCTTTTCAATGCAGGAAAAAACTATAGCTTGAGCCTCATCCATTTCAAAGCAGGTCACTGGTATTGTCCATTGCTTTGTGAAGGCTGAGCATGCACTGAGGACAACTTCAGTTTCTAGTGGTGATTAAACTTTGCCCTATTAAAGCAGGTTTCAACCAGTTGAAAATACTTTAATGTTATTTAATTTAATTTTTGCAAAAATATGCCCCTTTGTCTACAGAAACAAAGCCAAAAAAAAAACCATAATTCAAAAAGAAAATGCTGCATCTGGTAGGCAGCCAAAACCCTGAAGGTTTGAGGATATTTTAATATTCATCTTAAATCAACTGGCAATGCTAAACAATTTAAGAAAAAAAAAGTAAGAACTGTGAAGGCATCTAACTGCTAGAGGATTGTTCCAAGTGGTACATAAAAATCTTTAGGACCAAACAATTTAGAACCATTTGGCTGATTCTAGTTACTCTGATATTACTATGTAAAGGCAAAAATCACTAGAAACACTACCATTAGCCAGCTCGATTGTTCTATTACATTTGCCAATTTGATAAAGTACTATAAAACAAGGCATATCCATCAGTTAGCCTTTCTGTGGAGTGGGGGATGCAAGACAAGCACATGCTACTGAAAGTCAGAGGCCATGAAACCATTCTCACAGCTTTTATGTCCAGAAGGGATCACTTAGTCTGATCTCTTGTATAAAACAGATCATAGGCTTTTACTTAGTTATCCCTCTACTGAACTCAATACATCCTACCAACTGGAACAGTACAGGTCCACAATGCCCTAACTAAGGACTCTGCTTATAAGAAGTCATTACTAGTGCTGGTTGAAAATTGAAAACAACATTTGGGGGGAAATATTTCAAAGTCATAGTTGGTTTTATTTTGAAGTGTGGAAAATGGACCTTCTCCCTTTGGAAATTTTTCACAACTTTATTTTGTTTAACAGAAAACATCTTGAAAACATTAATGAAATTGTTTTGTTTGTTTAAAAATCTAGTTTTAGGTGGTTTTGCAAGAAACAAAACATTTTAAT
The DNA here is from genome assembly GCA_019425775.1 of Rafetus swinhoei. Lineage (NCBI taxonomy): Eukaryota > Metazoa > Chordata > Testudines > Trionychidae > Rafetus > Rafetus swinhoei. Next base: position 42,618,071 of record CM033437.1, on the reverse strand, counting down.
TTTGAAAAAAAAGCCATTAATCAATCTAATTATTCCATCTGAAAACTTGAAATTAGGACCAGCCAGGCCCCCAGATAGGGAGACACATTGCCTAGCTGTTAAGTCACTACAGTGGGAATCAGCCAGTTTATGTTCCCAGTTCTGCCACTGACATAAGAACATGAGAATGGCCATACTGAGTCAGACCAAAGGTCCATCTAGCTTAGTATCCTGTCTGCCGACAGTGGCCAATGCCAGGTGCCCCAGAGGGGGTGGACTGAAGACAATGACCAAGCAATTTGTCTCCTGCCATCCTTCTCCAGCCTTTGACAAACAGAGCCCAGGGGCACCATTCCTTACCCCCTGGCTAATAGCCTTTTATGGACCTAACCTCCATGAATTTATCTAACTCTTTTAAACTCTGTTATAGTCCTAGCCTTCACAGCCTCCTCTGGCAAGGAGTTCCACAGATTGACTGTGCGCTGTGTGAAGAAGAACTTTCTTTTATTAGTTTTAAACCTGCTACCCATTAATTCCATTTGGTGTCCTCTAGTTCTTATATTATGGGAACAAGTAAATAACTTTTCTTTATTCACCCACTCCACACCACTCATGATTTTATATACCTCTATCATATCACCCCCCCAGTCTCCTCTTTTCTAAACTGAAAAGTCCCAGCCTCTTTAGTCTCTCCTCATATGGGACCCATTCTAAACCCCTAATCATTTTAGTTGCTCTTTTCTGAACCTTTTCTAATGCCAAAATATCTTTTTTGAGGTGAGGAGACCACATCTGTACGCAGCATTCAAGATGTGGGCATATTATAGTTTTATACAGAGGCAGTAAGATATTCTTCATTTTATTTTCTAACCCTTTTTTAATCATTCCTAGCATCCTATTTGCTTTTTTGACTGCTGCTGCACACTGCGTGGACGTTTTCAGAGAACTATCCACGATAACTCCAAGATCACTTTCCTGATTAGTTGTAGCTAAATTAGCCCCCATCATGTTGTATGGGGTTATTTTTTCCAATGTGCATTACTTTACACTTATCCACATTAAATTTTCTTTTGCCATTTTGTTGCCCAATCACTCAGTTTGGTGAGATCTTTTTGAAGTTCTTCACAGTCTGCTTTGGTCTTGACAATCTTGAACAGTTTAGTATCATCCGCAAACTTTGCCACCTCACTGCTTACCCCTTTTCTAGATCGTTTATGAATAAGTTGAATAGGATTGGTCCTAGGACTGACCGTTGGGGAACACCACTAGTTACCCCTCTCCATTCTGAAAATTTACCATTTATTCCTACCCTGGGCAAGTCACTTTTCCATTCTGTACCTCTGTTTTGCCCCCGTCTTTGTCCATTCCCAGGACCAAGTAAACCTAGACCATCCCTGACAATTGTTTGTCTAACATTTTTAAAAAACCTTCCACGACCTACCTTTGAAGCATATTCCAGTCCAGGGGTGGGAAACCTTTCTTGGGTAGGTGGGCCACTGGCCCAAATAAAAATCAGTCAGGGCCATGCACAAGTGAGAAGCAAAACACACACGCGCACACACACACACACACACACACACAAAAACCCACCACCTAACTGATGTGGCCCAGGCTAGTAGATTTTGTGTGCTCCAGCCTCCTAGAGGGATGTAGGGGAGGTGCAATAGCTGGAGCACCAATGCAGGCTCCCCAGCATTGGGAGCAGAGCCCTGAGCCTTGGGAACCTGATCCAGGCAAGCCAGGGGCCACATCTGGCCCCTGGGATTTAGGTTCCTTATCCCTGCTCTAGTCCTTATAATTAGAAAGGTTTCCCTTCCAGAAATATCCCTTCCTGCAGATTAAGCTAATTTCTTATCCAGGTTTCATTAGACATGGAGAACCATTTATCTTCTTTATAACAACCCTTAATATATTGTAAGACTGATATCAAGTGTCCCCCTCAGTCTTTTTTCTCAAGACTAAAAATGCCCAGGTTTTTTAACCTTTCCTTGTAGGTTAGGTTTTATGAACATTTTTATCCTCTGTTTTGTTGTCCTCTGGACTCTCTCCATTTTGTCCATATCTTTCTTAAAATGGGGGGGGGGTCCAGTTATGCCCTATTTTGTAGTTGTGCATTTCCTTCCTCAGTATAGTACTTTTGAAGTTGTCTTTACTGAATTTCATCTTGTTGATTTTAGACCACTTAAGTAATTTGTCAAAGTTGAATTCTAATCCTCTTTTCCAAAGTGCTAACACCTCCTCCCAGCTTTGTGTCATTCACAGATTTTATAAACATATTTTCTCCTCCACTGTACAAGTCATTAATAGACATATTGAAAAGTACCTGATCCAGAATAGATCCTTGTGGGATTCCACTGAACATATCTCCCCAGGTTACCTGCACAATACTACAGTGAGCATTTACAATATAAGTTTGATCAGTGACATAACTCTTCAAGGAGCTTTCTGTCTCCTTTCTGTCTAGATAAGAGAGATACAGTATACAGTTTTATAAAATATAGAAAATCTGCATACACAAAAAGGATTGGTGTGCACGAAACATAATCCTGCACTACAACAGCCTGCTGTATCCCTTTTCCAAATGTATGGTTTTTAGAAATGCCTGCCAAGGACTCTTTTGTTACTGTTTGGATTAAAAATTCAGCAAACAGCACCACAATCTGAATAGCACACCATCATAAATGTGTTAGTTGAGCAATCTGTGAGTGTCCTCATTAACATTGTATTGAAATTCAAAAAATGAATTGAATTCCTCTAACATTAGTTACCTTGTTAATTAGCAGCCCCACAATTCAAAATAAAGACAACACCAAATACCTGAATTTTAACCTGACAGTTTAATTTAATATAATTAATATTCTAACTACCTAAGTGCTCTAATAAGAAACTGGTAGTCCGTCATGGGCTGTTAGAGGGAAAAAAAATCTCAGTACTTTGCGTTATTTGAAATGAGAAGATTATTCTGGCATGTTCATGATTTCACATAATGCACTTAAGAGCTAATTTGAAAATAACCTTCTACATATACCAATCAGTGAAACACAATAATTAAAACTGAAATTATACTAAAATGGCAACATTCTGCAATTATGTAAGAGCCTATTACTATCCCATTTATCTGTAGTCTTTGTTATGGATAATATGCCTACAAATAATTGGACAACAGTTAGGCTGTTGGGAACTAAAAGTCTTCCTATTAAACTGAACTCCCCCATCTATGTGTATTGATCATGGATTCTAATCTATTTGGGGAAGAGACCATCTTTTCATTCTGTGTTTGTACAGCACCTAATACAATGGGCTCTGGTCAAAACTAGCAATGTAAAATCCCAGTTAATCTGTTAACTGGTTAAACATTAATCAGTTAACCAATTAAACACCCTCTCATAAACAATCTACAAAAGAAGAAAACAGTGGCTGGAGCGTGTGCTGAGACTGGAAAAAGAATATTTACCAATTACCACCCTTGAATGGAAGCCAGAAGACACAAGAAGAAAAGACAGGAATACCACAAATAACATGGAAACTAACAGTTCGGAATGACATCAAGCACTTCAACATGAAATGGGAAAATTTAGAGAGAAGGGCAGTTGATAGGCAAGGATGACAAATGTGGATAACCCAATGTGCAGCAATACATGGGATGGACTAAGGTCTAATGTTTGTGAGAACATTCATTCTATCATCCAGTAGCCTGACATTGGCCTTTAGGAATTTGAAATGCCCCTGAAAGGATGAGTCTAACCACTTTGAGAATGTTTGACTAAGAAGTGACATGTTCTGCAGCATCATAAATTGCCCATTGAAAGGGGCAATAGTCACTCTCCCTTTTCTCTCCAAGCTAAAGTTATAGTCAGAGAGAGATGGGGAGGCAAGAACAGAGAGAGGAAACAACGAAAGGAGAGAAAGCAGAGTCAGGGATAGAACTTCAGGTACACCTGAGCTAACTTGTGCCAGGTATTAGAGCACCGGTCTATGCGCACCGGTGTCTATGTGCAGCCATAAATAGAAACAAAATGTGACCCACTGTATATACATAATATACATATTTTATTCTTTTAACAAAATATAGCTCATAACTTATGTTTCATTTATTTTTAAGGCCAGAAGAGACCATTCTGGTATATAATCTGATGTTCTGTATAACGCAGGCTATAAACAGCTCACTCACTCACTCTTCCAGTGAAGAAAATTATTCTTCCCTGCTACATACATAGAGAACATTAAACCCAATAACTGTGTATGAATTCAATCAACCCTTTTAGAAAGAATTCCAATCTTCACTTAAAGACTAAAGGCAGTAGTTTCATAGATTCCAAGTCTAGTCAACCAGCGTGACCAACTAGTCTAATCTCCTATATAAGGCAGGCCATATAACCAAAATAAAAGAAACTTCCCCAACCAATTTATCCAAAATAATTCCTAGAACACTTCCTTTACAAAAATGTCCTATTTTGATTTAAAAATTTCCAGTGATGGGAGAATCCACCAGGAACTTTGGTCAGTTGTTCCAATGTTGTTCAAATTACTCTCACTGTTAAAACTCATGCCTTATTTCCAGTCTGAATTTGTCTAGCTTCAACTTGCAGCCATTGGATTGTGTTATATCTTTCTCTGCTACATTTCAGAGCCCATATTAAATATTTTCCCCCATGTAGACACTTACAGGCTATAATTAAATTGTACCTTACCCTTCTATTCATTAATGTAAATAGAATGACCTCTTTCAGTCTATCATATTAGACATGTTGTCCAATCCAGTGTCCAATTTATAATACTTGAAAGTCTCCTGTTTAGTAAATTCGAGGATCATATTAGCTCTTTTGGCCACAGCAATATACTGGGAGCTCATAATCAACTGCTTGAATATGATTTGAGGATCAAGATGGACAGAGTTACTACTTCCCAGGAAAGGCTACATCTACACTGTAGCCTTCTTCCGGAAAAGCTTATGCAAATGAAGCGCAAAGTGGAATATCACCACGCTTCATTTACATAATTAATTAGCAGCCGTTTTTTGTGCAAGAGGCTTTTGCACAAAAAGGAGCTGTGTAGACGGCTCCTTTTTGCGCAAAACCACCCTCTTTTTTCATTTTTTCAGGAACAACGGCTCTTGCGCAAGAGGGGCTTTTTGCGCAAAAAGGAGCCGTCTACACAGCTCCTTTTTGCAAATGAAGTGTGGCAATATTCCACTCCGTGCTTCATTTGCATAAGCTTTTCCAGAAGAAGGCTACAGTGTAGACGTAGCCATAGAGTCCCCCCATTCTGTAAGTAAGACCTACATTCTTTGTTCCTAAATGTATACATTTAGCCACATTAAAATGTATATTGCTTGCTTGTACTCAGATTGTTCTCAATGAGCGATGTGTCCTCTTCATTATTTACCACTCCCCCAATTCGTGTTATCTGAAAAATGTATCAGTGATGTTGTTAAGCTTTCTTCCAGGTCTTTCATAAAAATGCTAAATAGTACTGGAAACACAACTTCCTCAATGACAATTTCCTGTTTGTGATATTTTGAAACTTATCAATTAGCCAATTTTTAATCCATTTAATATGTACCATGTTAATTTTATGTTGTTTTAGTTTATTAATGGCATAGAGCAGTGGTTCTCAAAGTATAGTCCGTGGACCACTAGTGGTCCACAGCTACATCCCAAGTGGTCTGTGGCTCTCTCTCAGCATCCCTTTCTCACCCCTCCCCCTCCCCCCCCCACCCATGCACCAGGGAGTCCATGCTGCTGCTTGAGTCTCATGGTTGCCATGCAGCTGTGAGGCCGCAGCACCAGTTCCAGCTTCCTACTGGGAGGGTGCGCGGGGTGTGTGTGAAGAAAGCCCCAACCTTCCCCACCAGACCCAGCTCAGAGAGAGAGAGGCAGAGCAAGAAGCTCCATGAGCTGTCATTTCCCCACACACACCCTGCTAGGGGAGCAGCAGCATGTGGAATCACTTACTCTGCCTCTCTCCATGAGCCAGGTCTGGTGGGGAAGGTCAGGGCTTTCTTCACATGTCCCCCAGCACACGCCCTCCGAGCCAGAAGCTGGAGCTGGTGCTGCAGTCTTGGGGCTGCACAGCAACCATGAGGCTCAAGCAGCAGCACGGGCTTCTTGCTGAGTGGGGAAGGGGGGGGCTGAGCTCCTTACCCCTCCCTACTCTGCTGGGGGAATGGCAGCTCAGTGACAGGCCAGAGGCTTTCCCCACTGCAAGAAGGGCATGAAGCCAGGTAAGGATGCCCCCTCACTCACTCCCTTCCCCCCAAGACTCCGCTCCCCCCTGGCTTGCTTCAACACCTTCCCTTGCTCCTGCTCCCTCCCCGTGGCCAGACACCCTACTCCCAGCCTGTTTTTGCACCCTACCTCCCACCCAAACCTCTCAACCTCTCCCCCTTCTGCATCCCACCTCCCTCACAGATCCTGCACCCCCATCCCTATCCCACTTGCTGGCAGCCCTGCCCTGCACAGTGAACTTTTCATTTTTTGTCCCACCCCAGAGCCTAAGTGGGTCCATAAAATCCACTAACTCCAGAACCCCAGAAAAGTAAATCTGCCCTATGAGAGGTCTGAACTTCAGTCCTCCCTGTCCCAGAGAAGTGAGGTGTCTCAGTTGGGGGCCACATCAGTGAGGGTTAGGGGGTCTGGGAGGAGGTGGGGTTTTATTTATTTATTTATTTATTTATTTTGCTTCTCACTTGTGTGGTCCCCAATTTCTTTTTCTGTGGGCCAGTTGCCCTAACCCAAAAAAGGTTCCCCACCCCTGCCATAAATAAAAAAAAAATCATTGAAAACTTTTGTATTGGACATAAATTAATATTTTACTTTATTTAAAATGAAGTCTGATAAATTATCATGAGAAAGTTAAAATGCTTAATCTGTTTAATAATTTAAATTAAACCATTCTCCCTAGCTGCAGCTCTAGCAAAATGGCTAGGGCATACTTGTGTAATTAACACTGAGTTTCTATTAGCAACTGGTGGTCTGTGGAAAGGTTCACATTGAGCCAGGTGGTCCACAGGCCAAAAAGTTTGAAAACCATTGGCATAGAGTATCAAGTCAAATGTTTTATAAAAGTCTAAGTATATTATGTCCACCTTGTCACCTTTGTCAACCAAACTTACAAACTCACCAAAACAAAGCTATCAAGTTAGTTTGGCAGGATGTATTTTCTGTAAATCTACACTGATTTGCATTAATTACATGACTTTCCTTTAATTCTTCCTCCCCGCTGATTTGGCTCATAATTTTTTCAGCTTTGTGAAACTGGCCCAATAAAGCACCAAATATGTGTATTACTGGTCCAGACTTTATTCCATTTGTGCAGGGGGCATGAGCAAAGGGGCAAAACAGGGGCAAGGGACCCCCCTCATCATGGGAGCACAGAATCCTCCAGGACTGGGGTGAGCAAGCTCCTCTGTCCCCACTCTAGGGCAGGAGATAACAGCTCCTACAGCTCTGCGGCCCAATGGGTAAATTCAGCTCCTCCAGCTGCTGTGGGAAAGTAAGCTCCAGCAGCCCTGGGGAGGGGAGGAAGAGTGAGTCCTTTAGCTGCCAGGGGGAAGTGAGCTCCAGCAATGGGGGAGGGCAGGGGAGCCAACTCTTTGGGCCATGGGGACCACAGAAAGTGCCTCAACAAAAGTGACCACATTTTTATTCCTGTGCATGCCCCTGAGCTGCTAACACATTATAAATGGGGTCAAGTCATGATCACTAGGACCTAAGCCATCACTAATAGTTAGTTCTGTCATAAATTCCCCTTTAGCTGTCTAATAAAGAATTCCACCTTGTTGGCTGTAACACTTTCTGAGTGGAGAACTTACGACATCCCTTGGTAAGGTATTCCAATGTTAAATTGCCTTCACTATTTTGAATTTGGATCTTATTCTCTGTCTGATTTTGTTTTTAACTTTAACTTCTAGCCATTGCATCTGGGTCTGCCTGTGTAGGGCTGGATGGATCCAAAACTGGAAATGGGGGTATCATGCAATTTGCCTTTACAGTCCAATACTTCTCTGGTGGAAATCAATGGCAAAACCTCCACTGACTTCAGTGGCACAGAATTAGCTCTATAGTCCAGATCCTCAAAGGCATTTAGATACTTAAGTCCCACTGAAATCAGTGGAAGTTAGGATTCTAAATACTTTTGAAGCTCTGGGCCTATGTAACTAACTGAAGTCCAATCCCAATCAGTAGTGTGTTTTAAATTGTTGTCACTTGCCTGGTAGTCCCAGTCCATGTCTCAGAGACAGATATCCACATCACAAAGTCCATCACCACAGTTGGCAGTAAGCAGAAAGGCTGAGAAGTTGGACATGGAGATCTGAATTGCACCTTTATGCCAAGATGTGGGTCCTCCAGAACAGTGCTAAGGCCTGCAGCCAAAAGCCAGCTTGGAGGAGTTTGAAGGTGTTGTAGTCACATGAACTTACAGAAAAATTCAGGCTCCACAGCTATTGATTTAGCCCATGCATTGAATTTCTACACCATGATTTTTACATAAATAGAATGTTGTTTGGTTAATTATAAATCAATGTTATTAACATGATAAACTTCCTTTGTTATACTCACAGTGCGTTAGTTGTTTAGAAATAGTCCCTGTTATTATGGGCACAACTGCGACATAACTGCCTGCAGTATATGAGTTGCATAACCCCTGGAAGTGCAATGACAGAAATCAAGGTCAATTACGTCTCTGTGAGAAACCCTTAAAAGGAGAGTATCATTGTCCTGTAGAAAATGACATTTTAAAATGTTTTGTTATTTTCAATTAGCACACGTGCGTTTAATATCAGATTAGCAGTATAAGCTGTAGGAAAATACAGTCTGAGAAACAAAATCAAAGACAGTCTGTGAGTTTCATTCTAACATAAACCCACTGGAATTAAATGTGGCTGATTGAATTTCACCAACTGTTCTAATTTCCTTATAATCAAACACATTAACAACCCTATATATTCATATTCAGTGGCTCCAGCTCCTGAGTCCAACATATTGAAAAGATTTTATACATCTGGGACTGAGTTAACATCACAAACAATTACAATTTCTTAATAGGATCTTCTGTCTTCGCATTATCTGCCATGAAATTATCCCCAAACCCAACCAGCTTTAAAACATCCTCACTTGTGAGTTAAATCAACCCTCTGAATCATTCCTGAACTGAGTATTAGTATTAATTACTGTATTATAATAGTATAAAACTTATATTGTTAGTATATAGTATTATAATAGTATATATTATAGGGATAACACAGCACCAACAAGGGATCATGGGACGAATCCGGTATGATGAATATGGCTGCTTTGTTTTGCCGAGAAGCAGTTTAGACGCGATCTTGCGAAATAAACCCTTTTCTCGCAAGATCTTTATTCTACTTTCAAGGAGGAATAAGAGATCTTGGCGGAAAAGGGTTTATTTTCCGCAAGATCGCTGAGACTGGCGCTTTCTCCGCAAAACCTCAGCCGGAAAAAATTGGCAGTTATGTTCATGTAAATGCCGCTGGGGATATTTAAATCCCCGCAGATTTGCAATTGCGCTGTGTCTCATTAGCATCCCTTTTCCGCAAAAGGGTGCCAGTGTAGACACAGCCATAGAGAGAGAGCACCATAAGGGAGCATGGTATTTTACAGCTGTATGTGTGGACAATGGTAAGAGAATATAACTGTTTTGCAAGGAAAGCAGATTGTATGAGCTGATCATTTCATACATGGGTGCACTATAATAGTTTTGCTATATTTTAATGGCTGTCACAAGATCACCCAGAATGGAAATTAGGGGTGGCTCTCTAACCAAATGGAGATGAGTGAGAAGTAAAGGACAGGAAAGAGGAGAGTCATGGGGGCCCATTGTGCACAGGCAGAAGGTGGCTGTTCTGAACATAGGGGTATTTTGGTGGAAAAAATGAGATGTTATGAGTTGGAGAAGACGACAAAAGGAACAACAACAAGGGTCTGTCTCCTTCCCTGCAGAAATCACAGAGACTCCACCAGCTATGCTCTCAGTAACACTTGATTTCAATTCCCCTTCACCAATATCACCACAGTCTCCTGTGCTCTCACATATTTACAATTTTTGCTGAGTTTTACGCCTTCTCAGCGGAATCTGAGGGAATAGAGAATTCCCTATTCTAAGGATTTGTCTACATTACCACTAAAGTCAATGCAACTTAAGTTGCTCAGGGATGTGAAAAAACGTATTTCTGCATGACATAAGTTACATGGACATAAAGCACTGCCAACACCATGCTATGTTGGTGGGAGATGTTCTCCTGCCATCATCACCACCTTTTTTCATGGGGGTGGAGTAATCATATCAATGGGAGAGCACTTGTAACCCACACAACTAGTGTGGTTCATTATCCCATGTAGTGGCATTTAGATCACTTACAGCAATAGATAAGAACAAGGGAGCTCTACAGCTTAAGATGAGCAGCAGCTGGCTTTTAGCTCAAGTGGTAGAGGCTCCTACACTAAGCTCCAACCATCCCAAATTCAAATCTGCCTGGTGGTGGTGACACTCTCCCATTGACATAACTTGTCTTCACACAATGTGGCACAGCAACAACAATGTAGCACAGTAGCAAGACATGCCCTAAGGTTGAATGGCTATAGCTAGCTAGCCCTGTTCCTCCCTTTCTCCCCTTGCACATTCTTCCTCTTTTATCAGCCTGACCTGATCGGGCCAATTGAGTTCTTACCCCACCAGCCTGATTACAACATTACTCTCAATCAGATTAATCTGGGGAGCTCATTAGCCTCTGAGAGACTAGTGTTCATATTCACCTGCTTGCTCCCTGCATTCTGTCACAGAACAAAAGCTTGAAGGAAGTCTAATAGAAAGATGAAAATCATGAGTTCCATGATAGCCATAATTCAAATCCAGACTTGATTACGATTAAAAGTACTGAATTAATCCCATGGAATTATTTTTCTCCAATTTGCCCAATTTATACGTTTTGTAAGCTTTTGGCTTGATCATTTGCTAGTATTCTTCAAATAAGAAGGGGTGAGCATGGGGAGAACGTGCCAGTTCCCTGATACTCAAACTAACCTAAGCCTCATGCAGTTTAGGGTTGCCATCAAGCATGATTACCATCCATTAGTTTAAAGTCCTTAAAGACTTACATTAATGGAGGTTTGTTGTGATGGAGCAAAGCAAGATGAAACCCTGTGCTAAATGAAAAATTTTTTAATGTTTACAAAACAAACAATTAAACAAACAATAAAAATTCCCTAAAAACAGTTTTTTAGAGTTGATTTTTTCTTTAAAAAAATATATCAAAGAAGGCCAGTTTTAGATATGAAAAATATTTTTCTAAGTTCACACTTTTAGATCAGAAGGGACCATTATGATCATTTATTGTGATTGCCTGCATAACACAGGCCATAAGATATCCCCAAGTAATTTCTGCATGAAGCTCATAATTTCTGTGTGATCTATAATATATTTTGTCTTAATTTAAAGATTGAGTGATGAAGAATCTACTACATGCCTAAATGAGTTATTCTAATGGATGATTACCCTCAGTATTTAAAAATTACTTATTTTTAGTCTGATTTTGTGTAGCTGCAGCTTGCCACCATTGGATCTTGCTATAATTTCCTTCCTTTCCCTTCTCCTCCTCCATGTTAAAATCACCTCTTAGGCTTTGTCTAGACTACAGGCTTCTTTTGGAAGAAGAGATCTTCCAAAAAAACTTTTTCCAGAAGAGGGCGTCCACACTGCAAAAGCGCATCGAAAAAGTGATCTGCTTTTTCGAAAGAGCATTCAGACTGAATGGATGCTCTCTCACATGTAAGCTGTGATTGCTATGGGTGGAGTGGCCACCAGGGCACCTGTGCTTTTTCCTCTTTCCTCTTCTTCTAAAAGAACTTCCTCTTCCCCATCCACACATGCCTTTTTGTGAAAGAGCTCTTTTGCAAAAAAGCTTCTTCCTCGTAGAATGAGGATTACCAATGCCGGAAAAAAACCCCTCTGTTCTTTCAATTTTCTTGCAGAAGGACACAATTGTAGTATGGACGTTCCTCAAGTTTTGTCAGAAAAATGGCCATTTTTCCGACAAAACTGTAGTGTAGACATACCCTTAATCTTCTTTTGGTAAACAAAATAGATTCAGCTTCTTAAGTTTCTCACGACAAGACATATTTTCCAGAACACTCTGGTAGCTACTTTCTGAATCCTTTCCAATTATTCACAAATTTCCAGCTCATTCTTGTCTAGATACGCTGGGAAATACTCATAAATGGGGGTTACATCTATCTCTTTCCCAGGATCTCCTAGACTAGAGGAAGCCTCTTAAGGAATTCCAGAAGCTATGCAACAAGGGCAATTGATTTTACTTCATTCCTGTCTGGTTCTCTTAAACCCCAATAATTTCTGAGTGATTGGCTATGTTTGAGTGGGAATAGTTTTGGTGGTAATAAATGAACAAACTCTTCTGAGAATCTTGAGAGTTTGCAAGTTAAACCCTAGATCATGAGAGAAGCCAAGTTAGGGACAACACTATGGCCACATTTAGAACATAGAGGAATGGACTCTCAGGGTACATCTACACTGCAAACTTCTTTTGGAATAAGCTTTTCTGGAAGATATCTTCCAAAAAAGCTTATTTCAAAATAGAGCATCCGCACTACAGGGAAGCCTCAAAATGAGTCCAATGCAGGCTCCTCCAAGGTGGACACGCTATCTCGACTTAGCGCCCCAGGAGGCACTGGGGAGGAATAACTTTAGAATGGCCCTGGTGAGGAGCTATTTCGACATAGCAGCAGTGGAGCATTTACTCGCAACCTCTTCCGAAAAAGCTTTTTCGGAAAAGGGCTTATTTCTCATGGAATGAGGTTTACTGCTGTCAGAAAAAGCTATCCATTATTTCATCTCTCTGTTGAAGTAACGCAGTTGCAGTGTGGAAACTAGTATTTTTTTCCAGAATAACGACCGTTATTCCAGAAAAACGGTGCAGTGTAGATGCAACCTCAGTGAGAGCTGCAACTCCAAAGGTCATGAGGCTACCACAACCTCCTAAGTAAAAGTCAATTAAAAATACTTCGTAGTTCATAATGATTTACAAAAGTCAGCACTAGTATTATAACTTCTATATACTAAAATAGTAACTGTTATCTCTACACAATTTGTACTAAAATGGAGGATTACTATGTATATAAAACAATGTCTTCAACTTTTAGCTGATTATTTTATTTTCATTATTTACACTGTAAATATGCTAAAAGATTCCCATAAAATGGCATTCTATTATCATTATTTATATGCAAAAAGGAAATGAATAATTCTATATCCCTTAGGTATTCTTTAGCAAATATATTTTACCTTATGTAATGTGAAGACAAACTGATTATCACATATTTATCTTTAAATAGTAATGAACTATAAAAAATATGGAGGAATGGTTGCAAACTAGCCTTCATAAAGACTTTGTGATATGTGTGATAAACTGCTGTGACGTGATCCCAAACCTCCATTAATGTCAACAGGTTTTGGATCCGGCCTTGGTGCATGCCTACACTACGCTGTCAGGTGAAAAGACCAGTGGTGCCATTTGTGAGAGAATAATGGATTCACTATATTACAAAAATTGCAAGTATTTTATAAAAATATACGCCACTTTGAGGAACAAATTTTCACAAGTAGCATAACCTCAGCATATGTTTCAGCTAACACCTCTGGACTATATGCATGAATACATATGTAACAATTTAATCGGACTTTCCCACAGGACATACTGTTTCATTACACTCACAACACTGTGAAATTATAACTAATTGAGACATTATCTGGGTTATTACATGCAATGGTTATTTTTACAGATGGTTTACCTGCTTTGCCAGATGTCTGTGTTTGACACTAGACCATAATAACCATTGTAGATGGCAGTCTCGATAAAACGTGCTAGGTAATGTTGCCATAAAGAGACATTATTAGGTGCTATTCTGTAGTCTTTAATGATTTTCATGCTATTTTTATCACCTTGAAAAAAGCATAAGGGATTGATTGTATAAATCATGCAAAAATATTAGCTTATTGGGAAATTGGATGGTTTAGAATCTTAGAAACAATATCTAGAGACATTCATCTCTAAGGTTTTGTCTACACCGCAGGGTTTTTGTGCCAGAAGCTTTTTGCGGAAGAGGTCTTCTGCAAAAACTTCTTGCGCAAAAGCGCATCCACACCTCAAAAGCACATCACAACAGCGATGCACTTTTGTGCAAGAGAGTGTCCACACTGCATGGACACTCTTGCACAAGAAAGTTCTGATGGCCATTCACAGAATGGCCATCACAGCACCTGTGCTTTTTCTGATAGGCTCTTTTTGCACAAGAAACCCCTGTTGAGTGTCCACACACACCTTTTTGCACAAGAACTCTTGCACAAAAAGGAGTTATTCTTTGTAGAAAGAGGTATAACTAGACCGCAAAAAGCCCTCTGTTCTGCCATTCTACTGTAAATTTTCTTGCGCAAAAACATGCTTGAGGTATGGATGCTCCGCGGGTTTTTGCACAAAAACAACTGTTTTTGCACAAAAACCCTGTAGTGTAGACATAGCCTAAGCGTGCATCTACACAGCACCTAAAACTCGAAATAAGATATGCAATTTGCTCAGTCCAAAAATTGAGAAGCTCAGGCCAAGGAAAGACAAAATAGACTAGTATCCAGGTGAAAAAACACAGATTCTAAGTGCTCTGGGGAAGTGAGCAGCAACTCACATGGATCAAATAAAATGCAGGGTGTATGAGATAGTCATACATAAACAGCCCAAAAAGAGTGCTACCAAATCTGTGGAAATGGGGGTTCAGAGTGGTAGCCCAAGGTTGAAAGGAGTCCATGTTAAAGTGTGGTAGCTCAATTAATTAAAAAAAATACAATAGCTTAACCAAAACAACTAAAAGAATCAGAACAGACCAGCAAGAGGGAAAGGATTATTAGCCTAGAGTGAGACTCGGTCAATAAATACCCACTGGGTGAAATCCCACCCCAAAAAGTCAATGGAGTTTTGCCACTGGCTTATGATGTCCCATAAAAATTCTATTTTCCCCAACCTCTTTTCCTCCTACAAACTTAGCCAGCTCTCCATATGAGTCTACAGAACAAAGTGTTTCTTTTTGCATTGAAGGAAAGTGCATGAGTGATGAAATAGCAAAAGAAGAAAAATGGCCTTCTTGGCTTTCCTTTGTAATTCATATTTCACTTAAACTTAAAAATTCGATCAAGAACCTCTCAGTATGATTGTTTGAGCATCTTGTCCAGCTATCCATCTTCCATCTGTACAGTTTTCTGCCTATACCTTACTGCCGAAGGTAGAAATAGAATAGCTGAAGCAGAGTGTCCAATATGGAAAATCCCTTAATTTATATTGTGGTGTCACTATAACACATTGTCTAGAGTATCTTAGTTAATTCATTCTAATTTATTTCACCTGCAATTTCTGGGAAATATTTAATAAATTCACTATATTGCAATTATTAAATTGTCTAGAAACTGAAGGACACACGAGTAGCAGAGCCAATATTAGACTCTATATTCATTAAACTCTATATTTGTTCCTCAGGATCACAATATGTCTCATAAAAGGGTAGCTCTGTCATTTTTACCTTTAATTTTCCTCATACGGCCCTTATATTTACAATTCTTATAATCCATAAGATATTTCATTGCTATTGTACTGTTGGTTTTACAAAGTTTTACTTATGGTGGTATATTGTGCCTTTTTTGCAAAGTTAATGGGACAAGCAAAAATAAAATCTATAGTTTATTTAATCATAGTTACTCATTCTTTCAGAAGATTATAGAGGAGAAAAATCAGTTGATTTGGGACCTCACAAAGATTGAGAGCCAATGAATTATTATGCAACCACATTTGAGAACTCCAGAAGTCAAAACCTGTATAATTTCACACACCTAAGTGAATGGCAAATATTTTTCTGATGTGTCTTTTTATGTGCCAAAAAATTGCTTCTTTAAAATTGTAAAATAATAAATTTGATGTTCCTCTGTACTAAAGAAACAACCATTAAAAGTGGACAGAAACTTCAGCTGGTGTAAATCAGGGTAATCTATACATTCGAGGAACTGGCTCAGAGACTTTTCTTAAATGGACACTTATCAAAAGTGTTGGCTTGTCGGAGCTGAAGAATGAACCCCTCTAGTTATCCACAGAACAGCAATACAAGATCGGAGTTCCACCAATTTTCCTCAACTGTGACTTACGGACCAGCTGCTGCTCTTCTAGCCCATTTGGCCTTAGGTGTCAATTTTAACACTGATAACAAGGCTGCTAAATCTTACCAGTTACAGCAATTTTTTTGTTATGTGGTCACCTGGCTCCTGTAAAATGTTCTAGGACCATTAACATTTTACATAGACCAAACCACCAACAAATCATAACACATTTTCATTACTACTAACATTGGCTGGATCTGAACTAGTGACCTACATGTGAAAGCCCAAAACCCAAAAATCCCTTTTGTCTATCAGATCTGGTGAATTAAGCAAAGAATTTGGTTTAGGACAGCCTGGCCAACCCGTGGCTCGCGAGCCGCATGCAGCTCTTTCCTTCCCCCCCCTTCCCAGGGTGCGGCTCACCAAGCCCCCCCTCGTGGCTCACCAAGCCCTACCCCCATGCTCCCAAAAACAGCCCTCTCCTCCAGGCTCCATGTGCTGACCTGGGCAGGGGAGCCGTCCGGCGCAGCCATTGAAGATGGTGTCGGTTGGTGAGAGCCTGATGTGGCCAGAAAGCTTCTAACTGTGTTTTCTTAAAGAGGAAGAGCTTTGCTTTTTTGCTTTTTTTTTTTTTTTTTTTTTTTGCTTGCCTGGCTCTTCGCTCTGGATGCACTGATATCTTGGCTCTTTGCCCAGAATGGGTTGGCCATCCCTGGTTTAGAAGATAGAGTTAACCACCAGAGGGAGCTAACACAGTCCTGTAAAAAGTAATCCTAACATTTGAAATTAAGGAAAGAATCATGAAAAATATGTATATAAAAATCACATCAATTTAGGTGCAGATGTAAAATGTCCAGTAGACTCATACATTCTTCTTAAAAATAAAAGTAACCAAGCCCTACAATTGCACTTCCAATAGTTCAGTCCTCTATCCAAGAGACAAAGTATCATTCTTTTTCTACCTACATGAGAATTACCCTTATTTACAATTATATAACAAATAAAACACAATGGCCTCAAAACACTGGGCACATGGCAACAGTGTTAACAACCACATAGTAATTCTCTGGAAGTACCATGCTATACAGCTATTGATTACTTTTTAAATAATTAAAGGTACCACTGTAATTGGCTCAGTAATATTTATTTTTTCCAGGGTACAGAGTAGTAGCTTTTAAAATTCTAATTAAAAGCAAAACTGTTTTTAGTTATAGGAGCAACCTTTTTACCTCGCACTTTCTAACATTGGAGTTTTCTTTAATCTTTCCCTGTTTCCATTTCTGTAGCTGAGAGTTGTCTGCATTTTTTTTTCAAACACAAGAAAAATTAAATTTCTAAATGGAGTTCCTGCTTGAAAGTTTCAACCTAAAGATTGTACTTATGCCAGTTAAAAGCCCCAGAAAAAAATGCTGAAATAATCTTACAAATAATCTAACAAAGAGTGCATTTAGTTTAACAAAAGAGGTGACCAGTATGCAAACCTTGTTTCAGAGCAGCAGCCCTGACAACAGCACTGCAAGTTCCCAGTGCTGCCCTGCCAAGGTGCTCTAGCCCTGATGGGGGAAGGAGCCCAAGGGACCACTTCTAAAGAGCAGAGTATGTCAGAGTTGCTGGACATCCCTACTGAACTGGAGAGCTGTGGTGCATATTAGTGCCAACTATGATGATGATGTACAGCTCTTTGCTAGAAAAATGATTAAGGGCACGTACACAAGTTTTTCCATTGACTTCAGTGGTAGTCAAAATGAGCTCCCTGTGACGAAATGGGCTCTGAAGAACTGAGCACATGACAAAAAAATCAGCAACTCCTGAATTCTAATCAGATTTGCCACCAAATTGCTGTGTGGCCTCTCAGTTAACATTAACCTCTCAATTTATCTCTCTGTAAAATAGGGCAGCAATACTTGTCTACCTAGTTATTGTTAAGCTTTATAATATTTATTTACAATTATTACATATGCCTCCCAACAGCTATGAGATGGTAATGGACTATAGGCCAAATCCTATATTGAGAAATATGTCTGCCCTCACAGATCGAGTCATAGGATCTGGCCCTTCCAAATGAAAGCCACTATATCTGTTCCATTATCAGTCTTCACTTAACTATCTGTTTTCTCGCATAATTTACCAGAGTGGTGTTGGTTTTAAATAGAAAAAGGAATACACACAGACCTGCTATTAATCTTTTGTTACCACAGATTGGAGCGATGTGACTTCCATGTTCTTCATATATTGTATGAAAGATTATACAAAAATGTCTATTATATAGATTCAAACCCCTTAACAAATTCACAGTAAACTGAAGACCTTTGCCTTAGAAACCCAACAGAGTTAATGTAAGCCATTTCCTTCTAGGGGTTTTTTTTGGGGGGAGGGGAGAAGGACCATCAGCCTTATTAATACTGAATGCTAAGTGCAGAAGTTTAGCTGTAGCTGTAGGGTTTGAAGCAATTGATTTGACAACCTCTATGCATAAAACCCTTTTTAAAAAAATCCAGATGTACTCCCCAGATTGCTTATTGTTTCAAAAAATGAAAACCTACATAGATTTAAATTCCTAAAACTGTTCAATTAAACCTTGTAAAACCAGTACTTTAAGCTAGGGGAGTGTTCCTTATGTACATTATTAAAGTAATTCAGGATGAGAATGAGCATTTATACCTTCTGCTATTCTGTATATTTTTTTTTATAAAACTTCAAGTTATACCACAAGAAGTTCATAGTTCTGAGAACATTGAAGTCACTATGATGTTTTACTCTGAGACCACATAATTTACATAGATTTACATAAATACAGATCTTAAAAATTAAATAAAAACCAATTAAACAGAAGGTTGAGTTTTAAATGTGAGAGATTTTAAAATCTACACATTTCTGCAACTACTTTTAATGGTGTCAAAATTTTTATACACACACTCACACACCAAGCTTCTCTCTCTCTCTTTTTCCCTTTCCCCACTCCATTTTCTTGCAAAAGAGGGCAATTTTATAGTCACAATAAGGTGTGATGGGCAGTGCATTTCTGGGGAATTATTGCATGCCTTGAGTCTATAAGGCAAAAGGTAGAGTGACTGGCTTCAGACACTAGAGGAGTGGAATCATCAACCAGAAATGCACTGAAGTGATGTGAAACATCTTATTGCTTTTACGAAACTGAAAATTATACATTTTAAAACTCAAAGAATTAAGAAAAAATAATCTCTCTGTTTCCTGGAGATCACCAATAACTAGAAAGCTCCATTGCTGTTCACTGATTTCTCTTTACTATTCCATGATGATCTGTACAATGGAGTTACACACAAAAGTTCACCTGTCCCAAAGTAGGAAAAATGGGATAGCCTACTTCCTTATCCCAAAAGAACAAAATAATCATTAGCAGCTGATCATACCTGTGATGAGAATGAGATGCTACTCTCAAACTGCAATGTAAAAATATTATGGACTCAACAAATTTTACCCCACTGTGCTGAGCAGATGGATCAGCAACTTTATTTGGATGGTAGAGCATCTATCCAAGGTGCTGAACTCATCAATTCTAGCTCAATAGCCATTTCCTGTCTGATTAGCTAGAAGTGAAACAAAAATATGGAATGGATATACTGTACCACAGCTCTGCATTTTGGTGCTGTAATGGGATTAAAGAGCATTTACTAGTATGTTCTGTCCCAGCTCAACACCACATTTCTCCATCTTTAATTTAGACAACTGTATTTGTCACCAGTTAGGTGTGCCAGTATCTCCTATTGTGTACATGTTTTTAAACATAGCATTCATCATTTCCAGCAGGATTTGGCAGGGAGACAGGATTCTGCAGAGAACATAAATTTAAAGAGACAGCCACTATTTACTTTTAATGTACATCTAGAAAAATAATTCAGGAGGATGTTTTCCATCTTTGTGCTTAACATGGACAGAAAAGCATCACCTCTGATCTAATATGACCACCAGGACAGGTTTTAAAGTTTAGATAGGGCCATTCTATTAAGGCACCAATTGCAAGTCATGATGTTTAAGTGTTTAGCCAAAAACTTTGTTTATTGTAATTAACATTGCCTTGGATTCCTCCAACAAATAAAGTAACAAGCAGCCACTCAGACACTTCCTACTGTAGTCAAATAACTGTTGGTCCTTTCCTGAGAGACCTACACCAGCCACTTTTGAAATATCAATCATGATTTAAGAGATGGCATTTTCACACATCCATTAGGATTTTGTTCAGGGCTGTGGGGGACAGGGATATTCATAATAGTCTAGTACAGGTTAGGAGGATACAAAAAATGCCTTAAAAAGTAGAAGCCAGATCTGTACTGCTGCTGAATTCATTATTCAATGGGTAAAGCTATAAACAAAGAATATACAGTGTACAGTGCATAGTACAGAACAGTATTTTGCTTCAGTACCAACAGGAGGTATAACAAGGGCTCACCTCTTTAAAATAAATCATCAGATATTCTGATGGGGGTAAACTACTGCACATCACTTAGTACTGTTACAAAAAAGGAGATTCCTTATTCCAGGTTTAATAGGACAAATGGAATATTACACTGGAAAGTGACTTGAGGAATGGGTGGGGGAAAGGATGTAGCAGCCCGCTGCCTCCCATACAAGAAGCACTGCCAGGCTGCTTTCAAGCGTCGGGACACACAAGGAACCAGCTATTGCAGAGGGGGGATGGAGGGGAAAGCCTGTCGTTTTACTTGCGCTCAACCACGGGAGGACATTTCTAAAGAAAACAATATCCAGTCTTCGGAGAGGGGGAGAATTATTGACGCAAAAGAAGAGACCCTGCAGAAAGATCAGGCCCTTCTCTGCCCCTGGCAAAAGGTCCCTGCCTTTCACCATGAGCCGTATTCGTGTCCTTTGTTTGAGAGCTTAAGGATCCCGCCGCATCGCTCAGATCACTCTGTCTCGCACCCTGTGTCATGCTCCCTCCCCCATTCTAAATTGTTCGTTTATAACATACACTTAGGGATAAGCCCAGGAGAGGAATGAGGGGGAAAACATCTCGCTCCTTAGGATAATTCTGTCCGTCACACTGGGATCTCCCACCCCCACGCCTCCGGCCAGATGACTGTATATTTGGTAGCATTGTACAGCTTCTTTTCCGTTAAAAAAGACGCTTCCTTTCCTTGCACAGTCAATGAGAAACGCAGCGTGATTTGTCATGCGCTTGAATTGTGGGTTTGTTCGTTCGTTTTAATTAATAACTTTTCTTTTCAGAGCCTACAATCATCACTGGAGTATTTACAAATACCAAACAGAGCCGAGGTTTCCCCCCCCTCCCCCCCAAATAATCATGACAATACCACGGTTTGCAGGAGCCCCTCGCTAGCTGTGTCCAAATAAAATCTTGCTGGATGAGCGCTCTCGGGGCTCCGGGCGAGACGGGTGCTGGATTCCCGAGTCCTGGGTGGAGCTTCCCAGCCGGGTGTTCCTTCCATGGGCTGTCTCTCCCGATATACCTGCCTCCGAGCTGGTGCCGCTGCTGCTGCAGTGGTCCCGTTCATATTCCTCCTGAGCCCTTTGCATTTTCCGCTTCTTCATCTTCCTCTTGTGGACGTGGAAGGTGGTAAGGGAGAGGAGGATCAGGCAGAAGATGAGGGTCACGAGGACGATTAAAACCAGAGTGGAAGAGAAGGACTGAAAGAGCTGCCCCACCTGCGTGATGCAGGCGCTGCTGGCATTGGGGGAGGCAGATGTCCTGTTCAAGAGGCAAGGTGGCAGAGACAGCTGCAGGTGCCTGGATTTGAACTCCGGAGTGGCTGGGAGTTGCCTCGCTACTGCAGAATATCCTGGGCTGGGCTCGCTCTCCGGAGATGTTAGGTGAACGATCAAGCCTGCAAAGGGAACCGAAGGAATCAGTGCTCGGGACCCAACACAAGAAACACAATTCACCGGGGGCCGACAAAGCCTCCCTAGCCGCAACGTGGCACAAAGTCCTTACAACTCCAGCACACGGGGGGATGTCATGAGAAACCACGCGCGTTACAGGCGATTCTGGCCAGTGCCCGGGTGCCCCGGAGCCTTTGAACGGATCGGCTGTCTCGGGCGGTGCATTGCCGGTGCCCGGCTGCTCTGATTCACCATTCGGCTGTCGCTCTGCCGGGCATCTCCTCCGGCAAGCCTTGCTCGGGCTCAGCGCCGGGGCTGCTCTGTGCCAGGTGCGTCTCCCAACAAGCCCGGGTGCCGGAGCCAGCCCCCAGCGCCCGCCGCCCGCCCCAAGCGCAGGCGGCGCCCGAAGTTCGGACTCACCCAGGGGCTTCACGCTTTCCGGCCGGCCAGCGCGAGGGGGCCCGGCAGGCTGCCCGGGGCGCGGGGCGCGCACCTGGCTCTGGCTGGCTGCGCTGAGGAGGAGCTGGGGCGCGCCGCCCAGGCTGCAGAAGGCGCCGAATGAAGCGGGCAAAGCCGGAGCCGGCGCCGCTTCAGGGAGCTCAGCGCGCAGCCTATCGCCAGCCCGGCCGGTGACGTCAGGCAGCCAGCTCCGCTCCCCCGCGGCTTGCCTGGGTGGAGAGGGGCAGCCCCGAGCAGGCACCGCGTCCCCGCCGCTGGCCAGCAACGCCCCCCACCCCCAGCTACCTGCCCGCCCCGCCCCGCCACTGGCCAGCGCCCTCCTCCCCCCACGCTACCTGCCCGCCCCGCCCCGCCCCGCCACTGGCCAGCGCCCTCCCTCCCCCACGCTACCTGCCCGCCCTGCCCCGCCACTGGCCAGCGCCCTCCTCCCTCCCACGCTACCTGCCCGCCCCGCCCCGCCACTGGCCAGCGCCTCCTCCCTCCCCTCACGCTACCTGCCCGCCCCGCCCCGCCACTGGCCAGCGCCCTCCCCACGCTACCTGCCCGCCCCGCCCCGCCACTGGCCAGCGCCTCCTCCCCACGCTACCTGCCCGCCCCGCCCCGCCACTGGCCAGCGCCCTCCCTCCCCACGCTACCTGCCCGCCCCGCCCCGCCACTGGCCAGCGCCCTCCCCACGCTACCTGCCCGCCCCGCCACTGGCCGGCGCCTCCCTCCCTCCCCACGCTACCTGCCCGCCCGCGCCCGCCCCGCCACTGGCCAGCGCCTCCTCCCCACGCTACCTGCCCGCCCGCCACTGCCATCCTCCTCCCACGCTACCTGCCCGCCCCGCCCCGCCCCGCCACTGGCCAGCATCCTCCTCCCCACGCTACCTGCCCGCCCCCGCCACAGGCCAGCACCCCCTCCTGCTACCTGCTCACCCCGCCCTCGCCACTGGCCAGCACCCCACACAGGCTACCTGCCCGCCCGCCTCTGGCCAGCACCCTCCCTCCCCACCTGCTCACCCCGCCCCTGCCACTGGCCAGCACCCCACACAGGCTACCTGCCCACCGCACCCCCTGCCATATTCTAATGGCCCTCACCTGCCCACTCCGCCTCCTGCCTGCACACACACACACACACACACACGCTACCTGCCTGCCCTGCCCTCCACCTCCTCTACCACAAACCCAAGGCTCCTGACCTACCTACTTACTTTCCCACCACAAGTCAATGCCCCCACCCAGTTATCTACTCTCCCCTCCTCCACACTTCCTGCCTGCTTTGCCCCGTCCCTCCCTTCAGTGCTACCAGGGGCCAACAGCCCCCAGCTACCTACCCACTCTGCCCCATAGCTCCATCCTCAGGCCTACACCCTGCCCCCACTCATCCTTTCATTTACCAATAACTCCACCTACCTATCTGCCCCTCCCACCAGGCCAATACCCTGCCACTTCCTATCCACCCCACTCCAACCCTTCCCCACACACACCAATCACACCTGTCTACTTACCTACCCCCCCAACTCACCCTACCACCCCGTGCCCTCCCAGACTAATACCTCCCATTTATGTATCCACCACACTCCTAATCCCTGATAGCTCTACCCTATCCCACCATGACCAATATCCCCACCTACTTACTACCTAATGACCTCTATCACATTCTCCCCTAACTCTCCTCTTTTCTAAGCTGAAAAGTCCAAATCTTTTTAAACCCTCTTCATATGGGACCCATTCCAAACCCCTAATCATTTTTGTTGCCCTTTTCTGAACTCACACTACCTTATTCCCTCCCCCTCAACATCTCTATCCTGCACAAACCACTACCCCCACCTACCTACCTATCCCACCCCATTCCACACAAACCAATACTCCCACCTACCTACCCATACTCCCCCACCCCAACCCACTCATCCTTCTTACAGACTTCCATCCCACACAAACCAATACTTCCATCCACTTACCCATCCTCTCCCAACAGACCAATGATCTCACCAATATATCCATCCTGCCCCTTCTATACCCACCCCCTCCCACAGACCATCTCCAGACCAATAGCCCCTGCCTACACCAACATTTTTTAGGTATCCATAAGTGGAACATGGTAGAAAACCATGGCTCTAACCAGGCTATCACTCCATGCCAGGTTTGGTGGTACTTTTATGAGGTGGACACTGGCCTACTAGGAAAATTGAGCCGTAACTACCAACTCAGATGCCAAACACTACTTTAAAGTCATCAGATGTTAAAAAGTGTTTTCAGGAAGAGCATAAGAATGTATATTTATATAGGAATCAGTGTCTCCAATTATAATACTGGTGTATTGGTACCTTATGGTGCTTGTCCTATTTATGAAGTAGTAAGCATATCCTGAACTGAATAAATTCCAAGGCCTAATAATGTATTAGTTCAGAACGTGATTATTACAAAAATTAACATATACAACAGCTATTCTACTAAAACATTTCATTACATATTCACATTATCTGTGAAAAGAAAAAATACAAAGAAGAAATGGGCTATGAAATGACTAAAAGGTAAATTGTTTGTAAAAAAAAAAAAAAATTAAAATCCCTTTTGGCCGTTTTTCTCCATTCACCTTTAGCTACTTGTCCTTCTAATTGTAATCTGTTCCTTACACACACACTTGCACACACCAGTTGGGCTCTTGTTTCCAGAATAACTACTATATTTTGTTTACATTGTGTCTGAAAATCACATTGTCCCAATTTTAAAAAACAGTGAAAATGCAGATGTTTTATGTATTATGACACTTATTCTGAAAGCAGCGTTTTAGCTGACTTATAGGGAGGGAAAGATGGGCTCGGTGGCAAAAAATGGGAAGAGCTAAGTTGATACATTTTGCTCTTTCAGCAGTTTCTCAATTCCCTCCCCCCTTCCCCTTTTATTTATTTATTTTTTCATTTCATGTATACTTTTGAGTTTCTCTGTTAGCTGAAAGGAGCAACAAGCTGAAGTGACTGGCAAACAGCTTTAACACTGTAAACTGGATGTGAAGGAATGTGTTCTTTATAGCTAGCTGGGACTGGGGAAGAGACCCTGGGTGGGTTTATGTAAATACAATTTGCTCCTGCCTTGTTTAGATTTGTGGGAGTCAGCAAAAACAGGATTTAACCCAACTAGAACAGAAGCCACTGACAGCATGTTGAAGATTATGGAAAACCAAACCAAGATGCTGAAGTGGCTAATTAAGATTCAGAACCAAAGGCTTCCCTGGCAGCACAGTAGAAATTCTTTACCCAGCAACCCTCCCTGTATGCTCACACACTCCTTTTCACTGTCTGGTAGGCTATGTCTACACTGCCCCCATTTTGCACAAAAAATATGCAAATGAGGCAAAACATGGACTATCGCCATGCCTCATTTGCATAATTAATGAGGCTCCATTTTTGCGAAACACCCCCCTCCTGCGCAAGAGCCGTGCTTCCTGAAAAAATGCGGAGAAACAGCTCTTGTGCAAGAGAGGGGGGTTGCACAAAAGGGCTCCATTTTGCACAAAAGCTTCTTGCGAAAAAACAGAGCCTCATTAATTATGTAAATGAGGCACGGTGATATTCCACACTTCACCTCAACTGCATATTTTTTGCGCAAAACGGGGGCAGTGTAGACATAGCCGTAATGGTTTTTTGTTTTTTTACCAGCACACTCCAGTCCCCATCACAGCAGGCGTGACTTTGGTAGCTGGACTTAAACACAATTGTGAGGTTTTCCAATAACTCTTACCCTTCCTTACCAGCACGCATTCACCTATGTGTGTGATTGTGATGGAAAGGGATCAATAAAGACACAACTGATGCAGGGTTCAATGAGTTTATTTTGTGTGACCCCCACTCATACCAATTGCTCTGGCCCCTGTGGAAGCCTGTAACATCCCTTGGTTTCATGAGAATGCCTTGCTTAATATGAGCAGTGGATTGAGGCAGGGAAGCAACCCCAGAACAGAAATGTCAGTGCCCCTCATTGTCAAAGTGGTTCCTCAGAGCCTCCTTGATATTGACGGTTGCCTTATAGGCGCCTGACAGCCCAAGTGTCTGGCTGTTCAAACTGTGCACCTAGGCACTATGCCTCAGTGCTCCACCCACTGGCAAACACTTCACCCTTACTCTCACACAAATTATATAAGCAACAACATGCAGCCACCACGATGGGGATATGATCTTTCATAATGTCAAGCCTGCCATAGAGACATTACCATTTCCCTTTAAATCTGTCAAAGGCACATTTAACAACCATGTAGCATTGGGTTGGCCTGTTATTGAACCACTCCTTACTGCTGTCCAGGTGCTCCATGTAAGGCTTCATGAGCCAAGGCTGTAAGGGGTAAGCTGGGTAACCGAGGATCATTATGGGCATTTCCACAACCCCCACTGTGATTTTGTGGTCTGGAAAGAAAGTCCCTTTCTGAAGCTTTCTGTACAGGCCACTGTTCCTGAAAATGTGTGCATCATGCACCTCTCCAGAAGCATTTATGTCTGTGAAATGCACACGGTGAACCACAAGCACCTGAAGCACCATCAAGAAGTACGCCTTGCAATTGAGGTTCTCTGTGGCAATGCGGGGTGGCACTATAATGGGAATATGTGTGCCATCGATTGCCCACCACAGTTTGGGAAGCCCATGTCTACAAAACCAGACACCATGTCATCCATATTTCCCAGAGTCATAATCCTATACAGCAAAATGTGATTTATCGCCCTGCACACTTGCAGGAGTGCTGCCCCAGTGGTAGACTTCTCCATTCCAATCTGATTTGCAAATGAATGGTAGCAATCTAGAGTTGTCAGCTTCCACAAAAGCAATTGCAAAACACTTCTCTGTCTAGGGAGCAGCTCTCCTTTGTGTTTCCTTGCACTGCAGTTCAGGGACCAGCTCGGCACACAACTCCAGGAAGATTGTTTTACGCATCTGAAAGTTTTGGAGCCACTGATCTTCATTCCACACCTGCATGACAATGTGATCCCACCATTCAGTGCTGGTTTTCCTAGCCCAAAAGCAATGCTCTACTCTGTGACAGCCAAATGCAATGCCAAATCGCTGATGTCCATCTCTCACTCTGTCATCTGCATCCCAGTCTTCTTCCTCTAAGAATAGGTTCATAAGTAGCTCTGCTGCAATGTGTGATGTCCTAAGCACATTGAATACAGACTAGGAGAGAAGTCTGGAATCCATGATTTCTCACAGCAGATGCTGGAGTGTACAACAAGGACTGTCATTCAAATGGCATGAAAATAAGCCACAAATCTCAGGAGGGCTGTGAAGCAAAGAGGCGGCTGACAGGACATTTTTCACATTCCCAAAATGCCTTGCATTCCATTGCACATTCCCACAGTGCCTAGCAACTGTGATGTCAGGCACTGTGGGATGCATACCCACATTGCTTTGCTCTTTCTGTCGACGAGAGAGCTAACAATGTAGCCATGATATGTTAACAGAGAATAGCAGTGCCAACATGATTTGGTGACTTTCTTTTTGGCAACTTTTGCATGTTGACAATACTTTTATCACCAATGCTTTATAGTATAGACATTGCCTCAGACTGGTAGGCAGGATTCTCAATCATCAGGCTACATGCTCTCCAGGCATTGGCTATAAGACTGGTTCAACCTATTTCTCCCCACTGTCTTAAGAGTAGAGCTAAAATAGGCTCCATATGGAATCTCTTTTATTATTTTAAATTTATTCCAGTGGATGCTGAAATTTCTTGTAGCTGGACTGTGTTTTGAGCCAAGAGCTGAAATCACTTGTGTCGGACTGGGCTTTTGCCCAGAGCAAAATCCACCAGGAGCAATGAGTGGGTGGCCAGCAGGAGCAACAGCTAGCAGGGATGGGGTGGGGCAGCAGTGGCATGACAAGAGCCAACAAGGTGGCAGCAGGGAGGTGTTATAAGCAGCCAACAGGATAGTGACGGACAGCAGTATGTAGACTGATGGCAAGTGACCAGAAAAGTGCATAAGATGCCTCTTTACCTCCCCCACCCAAGATGGTGGGTGAACTCTGTGGCTGCACCTCTGAATTCTGGGCCTATGCTGATCATAGACAGCAACTGTGAGTGGGATGCAGAGAAGGGTTGGGTATCTGAAGGGGACATTTAAATTGCTGGACTTAAGAACCTGAGAGGAAAAAAGACACTACCCAATCTACTTGGAGTGGGACTTTTCATCATGGTTTATATTTATGAACCTTGTTTGTGGTGTTCTCAAATTAATGCCAAGTTACTTCCCTCCCTTTTGTTAAACAAATATTTTCTACATCAGACCCTCTGCTTGCAAGTGGGGAAGTATTGCCTCTCAGAGTGTGTGAATTTCCCAGGTGACTGGGTGGGGGGCTCAAGCTGGTTCTGTGTTGGAAGGATGGGGAGGAAACCCTAGATATTGAATCCAGTCCTGGCTGCTGCTGGCTCCACCTAGCAGAAGGGTTACAGATACAAAAGCCCATCCAAACTGAAGAATTATAGAGAAAAGGAGAAATAATTTAACAGTAATTATGCAAGCCCTCCAGTCTAGCTAATAATGGCTGTCAGACAATCAAAGTACAGGGATTGTCATGCACACAACTAGAGTGCAGGGAACTTCACCCACAAGAGTGGGGGCATGGAGACTTTATACTTTTATATATATTTCCTACACTCTGATTGGCTGATACTGCAATATAGAATGGTATCACCATATAAATAGTAGTACATATGTGATATATGATGACAAAATATCCTTTGTTAGCCAGTATTAAAAATGGTTCTCAAATATTCAAGGCTGAAATCTTGCAAGTATAAAACTGATTAAAACTAAAATGAAGTCACCTCCTAGATATTCAGTTTTGTTACTTAAGAGGCAATGCCTTCTGCTGAAGTATCCAGCATTGGCCATTCTCTGAGGTAGGATAGTACACTAGAGGGACAATCTGTATATTCTGATGCAAATCTTATGTTCTTTATAGCTCTTAGATCACTCCCAATTTTAGATTAATTCAAATTGGTGAGTCTCCATGCACCATTACAAATCCAAAGTGCCAGTCAGACTCCAGATTTGTTTTAATTCAGTGAATTAAGAATGTTGCTTATTTACATCCCAATTCCATAACTTCTATCAGTAAGCATTGCCCATATGACAAAGAAGTAGTCTAATTAATTACCTTCTCCTATGAATAAGGATTTGCAGCAGCACTTAATTTGTAATGAAAGAGGCACTGGGACTCAACAACTAGGTGCTGGGGCTTAAGCATTTTTTTTACACTCATAACCAATACTGCAAACGCAGAGGAGCCAGGGTTACAAACTGTCAAGTGTGCAGAATCTCTGGCACAAATTAAGCACTCGGTTGCTGGTTCAAGTTCTCAGCTATTAATGCCTCCTCTTGAACAAATTTCATTGTGTCGTTGCTGTTTTAGTCTAGCAGATGATTACATATGGAACAATGCATGATTTCCTCTGCAAAGAGATGGGTGTAAATATGTGCCAGACAGCCCAAGATATTTGATGAACTTCAGCAGCTCTAATAGTGATTTACAGTCTCCTTGTGGGACAAGGACAATCTGTACAGAAGTTCTTTAGGCTTCACCAGCGCCATCTGCTACCTTAGGTGAAGTCAAGTGATTTAAGAGTAGCCCTCAAGCCTAGTACCACAAGCTTGCTAATTTTAGAAGCAATAAGTAATAGATTTGTAATTATTCACCAGTAGATCAAGTAACATCATGGACACATAGCTAATCTTACATCTCACAAAAACACCACCAGTAATAAATATCTCAAAGACATTCATTACAAATGGTTTAACTAAACAGAGGTACAGTTTCAGAGATTCCAAGGTCTGAAGGAACCATTGTGATCCCCTGATCTAACCTTCTGTGACTATCAGGATCTAGATTCCCCAACGAGTGAACAGGGGGTTTTCAATGAAAAGTTTAATCAAATGATTGCATAACAATGTTACTGTGCACAACAATAAGTCAGGTAAGGTATTTTATGAAAGCTTGTAACGTTCTAAACATAATGATCATATGAGATATGTACAGACTATGGTTCTGAATTTATATATTTGAGTATATAGAAAACTATACTCATAATTTGTGGTGCAATCTGGCAGAAAGGGCCTGCTTTGCCAACTAGAGATTAGCTCCAAGTATCTACCATTGTATAACTCCTGGAGAAGACAAATGGTGGGCCATTAGCATTAATGGGAAGACATTAGGTAAGTCTACTAAGCAAAGAAAAAAACAGGTCTGTGCCAGATGACTGAGGCACTCAGGGCTTGGGCTGCAGAGCTGTTTAACTGGTGTGAAAGACTTCTGGTCTCAGGCTGCAGCTGTAGTCATGAGACACTCTCATTTTGCAAGGTCCTAGAGCAGTGGCTCTCAAAGTGTGAACCACAGCTCTTGTTCAGCACCCCTCTTCCCTCCTCCCATTCAGCGGGGAGCCCAAGCTGCTGCTTGAGCCTTGTGGTTGCCACGCTGCTGCGAGGCTGCAACACCAGCTCCAGCTCCCTGCTCGGAGGGCATGGGAGGGGAAGGGTGAAGAAAGCCCCAACCTTCCCCACCAGACCCAGCTCACTGAAAGAGCAAGTGGCTTCATGTGCTGCCATTTCCCCCCACACCCTGCAGCAGAACGTGGAGTAGCTTGCTCTGCCTCTCTCCGTGAGTCGGGTCTAGTGGGGAAGGTTGGGACTTTCTTCACCTCCCCTCTTCCCCCCGCCAAGTGCCCTCCAAGCCAGAAGCCGGAGCTGGAGCACAAACACGCAGCTCAAGCAGCAGTGCAGGATCCCCGCTGCATGTGGGGGGCTGAGCTCCCTTCCCTTTTCTACCCCGCTGGGAGAACGGCAGCACAGACACACACTGGAGGCTTTCCCTGCTGCAAGAGGACACAAATCCAGGTAAGCATCCCCCTCATACCCCGACCCCGGCATCCCAATCCCCCTCACTCACTCCCCTCCCCCCACCAAGACCCTGCCCCTTCTGGGCTTGCTTCGACACCCTCCCTTGCTCCTGCACCCTCCCTCCTGGCCAGACACCCTACCCCCAATCTGTTCCTGCACCCTCCCTTGCTCCTTCTCCCTCTCCCTAGACAGACACCCTACTCCCAGCCTATTTCTGCACCCTACCTCCCACCCAAACCTCTCAACTTCTCCCCCTTCTGCATCCCACCTCCCTCACAGATACTACACCCCCATCCCTATCCCACTTGCTGGCAGCTCTGCCCTGCACACTGAACCTCCCATTTTTGTCCCCACCCCAGAGCCTAAGAGGGTCCATAAAATCCACTAACTCTAGAACACCAGAAAAGTAAATCTGGCCTATGAGAAGCCCTGAACTTCTGTCCTCTCTGTCCCAGAAGAGTGAGGTGTCTCAGATGGATGCCACATCAGTAAGAGATGTGGATTTTTTTAGAAGTTTTTTTGCTTCTCATTTGTGTGGTCCCCAATTGATTTTTCTGTGGGTCAGTGGCACAGAATTAGGCTCTATAGTCCAGATCCTCAAAGGCATTTAGATACATAAGTCCCACTGAAATCAGTGGAAGTTAGGGCCCTAAATACTTTTGAAGCTCTGGGCCTTGTAACTAACTCAAGTCCAACCTCAGTCAGTTTTACATTGAGCCAGGTGGTCCACAGGCCAAAAAGTTTGAGAACCACTGTCCTGGAGCTTAGGCTTGAGCCCAAACATGAAAGTCGACACAGCAATTAAACAGTCCCACAAACTGAGCTCTTTGGGTACATCTAGACTACAGGCTTTTGTTGACAGAGGCTTTGTCGACAGATACTGTCGACAAAGCTTCTGTCGACAAAGAGCATCTAGACTACATCCAGTTCTGTCGAAAAAGCAAGCTGCTTTGACGACATGAGAGTGTAGACGCAAAGGACAGTGTAGATGCAATAACGCCTTCTGTCGACAGAACTGTCAACAAAAGGCATTATTCCTCGTAGAATGAGGTTTACCGCCGTTGACAAAACTGCCGAGTTCTGTCGACGTGATGTCGACAGAACTCGGCGGTAGTGTAGACGCAGGTATAGTTTTGTCAACAAAAGGCCACTTTTGTCAACAAAACCCTGTAGTCTAGACACACCCTTTAAGTCCAGTAAGCCTGGGTCAGCCTTGGGTGTCTAGCTGCTGCATAGAAATACCCTTTGTGACATTCCAGCTAGAATTTCCCCACCCCGAGTCACCATACCAGGAGCAGAGGGGGAAGTAGAAAAAAAGAAAACGGACTTTTAAAAAAAAACGAGGCTTTAAACTGAGGTCATCACATACCCACTTGTGGGTGCTGTCTGTGAAATGCTGATCTGTTGAGTGTACATTGGGAAACTATTCAGAAGTAATAGGTAACTTGTATTGAAAAAGGGAGCATATCTTAAGTGTAAAGCCTAAGGTTGAATTGTGATGTTTGTTTTCTGTGTAACTTGTATGTGTTTGCTTTCCTTAATATTTTATCTTTGAATCTATGATTTTTCTATTAAATAAACTCTTCATTTATTTTTTTCTGGTATGAAAACTGCAGTGGGTGTGCCAAAGTAAGTTTATATCTGGGGGGGAGGGGAGAGCTGGTTTCACACCTTTGGGGGTGATGATCCAGAGATGAAAAGTCTGAGTGTCTGGTAGTTAGAGTAACCCATGAAGCTATGAATCTAAGATTCTGGTGCCCAAGATTCAAAAGCAAAAGTTTTTCCTTTGGGCATGCCCACATCTTGAATAGTGTGTGTAGATATAGTTGCCCCATCTTTTAAAAAATGTATTGGAATTGGAAAAGGTTCAGGAAAGGGCAGTAAAAATTATTAGGGGTATTGAATGGCTTTCATATGAGGAGAGATTAATAAGACTGGGACTTTCCAGTTTGGAAAAGAGACAACTAAGTCGGGATGTGATAGAGGTCTATAAAATCATGGATTGTGTGAAGAAATTAAATAAGTGTTATTTACTCCTTCTCATAACACAAGAACTAGGAGAGTCACTAAATGAAATTAATAGGCAGCAGGTTTAAAACAAAAGGAAGTATTTCTTCACACAAAGCACAGTCAACCCATGAATTCCTTGCTAGAGAATGTTGTAAAGGCCAAGACCATAACAGGATTCAAAAAGGAATTAGATAAATTCATGGGGGATAGGTACATCAATGTCTATTAGTGAGGGTGGGCAAGGATAATATCCCTAGCTACTGTCTGTTAGACACTGGGAATGAGTGATGGGCGGTGTTTCCTGTAAGCTGTGAGCTTGGGCAACCACCCAGGAGAGTTAAATGCTGCCCAGTTGATTAGCAGGGCATCCACAGCTTCCCACAACAAGCAGATATCATTCTACTGGTGGTGCACATCTGCACATGCCTGGGTATACATAACAAAATTTATTCTGCTCATGGATGGAAAAAATTAGAGGGAACATTAGACAGGGGATGGATCACTTCATGATTACCTGTTCTGTTCATTCCCTCTGGGATGCCTGGAATTGGTCATTAACAGAAGACAGGATTTTGGGCTTGATCAACCATTGGTCATGCCCACATCCTGGAGCCTCCAACAGGTGATCCTGGCTGATTTGACCAGGAGGCTACCCAAATGCTGGCACTTCAGCTGCTCCTCTTTCCCTCTCCTCCTCCCCACCCCCCAACTGGCTGGATAACCGTACTCAGAGAGTAGTTAGTATTAATGGTTCACAATCCTGCTGGAAAGGCATAACAAGTGGGGTTCCGCAGGGGTCTGTTTTGGGACCGGCTCTGTTCAATATCTTCATCAACGATTTAGATATTGGTATAGAAAATGCAGCTTATTAAGTTTGCAGATGATACCAAGCTGGGAGGGTTGCGACTAATCTGGAGGATAGGGTCATAATTCAAAATGACCTGGAGAAATTGGAGAAATGGTCTGAGGTAAATAGGATGAAGTTTAATAAAGACAAATGCAAAGTGCTCCACTTAGGAAGGAACAATCAGTTTCATACATACAGAATGGGAAGCGACGGTCTGGGAAGGAGTACAGCAGAAAGGGATCTAGGGGTTATAGTGGACCACAAGTTGAATATGACTCAGCAGTGTGATGCTGTTGCAAAGAAAGCAAACATGATTCTGGGATGCATTAACAGGTGTGTTGTGAGCAAGACACGAGAAGTCATTCTTCCGCTCTACTCTGCGCTGGTTAGGCCTCAATTGGAGTATTGTGTTCAGTTTTGGGCACCACATTTCAAGAAAGATGTGGAGAAATTGGAGAAGGTCCAGAGAAGAGCAACGAGAATGATTAAAGGTCTAGAGAACATGACCTATGAGGGAAGGCTGAAGGAATTGAGTTTGTTTAGTTTAGAAAAGAGAAGATTGAGGGGGGACATGATAGCAGTTTTTAGATATCTAAAGGGTGTCATAAGGAGGAGGGAGAAAACTTGTTCTTCTTGGCCTCTGAGGATAGAACAAGAAGCAATGGGCTTAAACTGCAGCAAGGAGGTTTAGGTTGGACATTAGGAAAAAGTTCCTAACTGTCAGGGTAGTCAAACACTGGAATAAGTTGCCCAGGGAGGTTGTGGAATCTCCATCTCTGGAGATATTTAAGAGTAGGTTAGATAAATGTCTATCAGGGATGGTCTAGACAGTATTTGGTCCTGCCATGAGGGCAGGGGACTGGACTCGATGACCTCTCGAGGTCCCTTCCAGTCCTAGTATTCTATGATTCTAACTGTCATGCTGCTCCTGCCTTTTGCCTTGGAGCTGCCCGGCAGAAGCTTCCTACTTACTGTGTAGGGTGGGGGAGGCAGAAGAAGAGGGCACTGACATCAGGGTGTCCCCTTCCCTCAGCCCTGTATTCCATCTCCAGAGTGGGTAGGGCAAGGCCTCAGAGAAGGGATGAGACAGAAAAAGGTGGGGCAGGGGTGTTTAGGTTTGAGATAGATCCTGGATTGATTTAAATTCAAAAAGTGATCTTGTGCTTATTGGCGAACCCTGGGTTAGATGAACCTTTTGGTCTGACCCAGTATGGCCATTGTTATGTTCTCATGTTCTTTCTTGAAGAGGTGAAATTGGCTGACATGGGCTCAGGCAAACTTTGCTCTTAAAAAAAGTTTCCCTAAGAAACTTAAGGACAGTTTTACATATACAATATTCATTCTTATTTTAGAAAAGTGCTAATTCCTTATGCTGCTGAAGGACAAGCCTACCACATTGGACTGTGGGCAAAATTTAGAGTGTGATTCAATAAGCAAGGATTATAGTAATGAGAGGGATCACTTCTTAGCATATGCATAATGTGCCTCAGATGGCATGAAACCAGAATTCATCACCAAATTTGGTCCATAGGTTGGATCATTAGCTTCCCCAGCTTGGGCCAGGTTCTGACAGGAGCTCAATGTGAATATTGATCCATGCCCGCCAATATTTCACTGACTTGATAAGGATGCATAGTAGAACTGGAAGCAGACTTTATGCTCAGAATGTGCGTGTATTAGGGCAAATTGGACTGCACACAGTATGTGCTGAAGAGGTATAAAGGATAACATTTTAATAACAGAGGATCCATACAACTACAAAATGTGTATTTAGCAAGGTATAGCTGATTTGATTAAAATTAATTCTGGAGGGGAAAAAAAGTAGGATTTACTCAATAACAGCAGATTTAAAATGCTATTTGTTTTTTCAGTAGACAATACATTTAAGCAAGATAGTGTCCCTCTAATAACCTTTTAGATTTAAGCCTTTTACTTTTCTACAGAGTTTACAGAGCAGGCCATTATTTTTTTTCCTAAGTGGAGAATGAGGCTAAAACTAGAAGTGGATATTATAGCAACATGAAATTCTTGCTATTATTTAGTTCTCCTCCAGAAAGGCTGGACCATACTGACCCATACTTTGAATCAAATTGTATGTTAATAGCTCTCCCTGTTTCTAATAAAATACTTTGAGTGCATTGCAGAGAGAATTACCATATCATTCTCTCCAGCTTTTGTAATTGGTGAAGTTACTCATTTGGGTCAAATTCTAAGCTTGGATGAATGTGTGGGATAGGCATACAATTGCCATTGAAGTTAATGTGTAAGTACAAAGGCAGAAATTATCCCAAAATTCTGTATTACCAACCCTAAGGTGCAAGGTGACTCAGTGACAGGAGGGTTAACTTGTTCAGATAAAGCAGTGACAGACTTTAAGGTGCAGCAAACACCCACAGAAATATACGTGTGTATAATCTTCAAGTGAGGGGCAGATAGAATGATAGCAGCATCCTCCACACTGTAATTTATTTTATGATTTAGTAAAACTATTTTGGCATAGCAGAAACCCCGTTCTCTATGAATTCCCATGGGATTTGGAAACTTAACTCCATTTGTGGCTCTGAAAATCTCCCCTGTAATCAGGGGAGCCAAAAGTCACACTGGGCCCCTGGGCAATGTGTGTTTGTGGGCTCAGCACTCCTGGAAGGGGTGGGGCCTTGCATGGAAGGGGTGGGGCAGGGCAGCAAGCACACCATGCTGAGCCTCCCACAGCCCTATGTGATGTTCTCCCCCAGACCTTAGAGCCATTCGGAGTGAGCTGCAGGGCACTCCAGCAGTGATTTAAAGGACCCAAAGCTCCAGCTGCCACCACTGCTGCAATACCCTCAGTAACAGCTGGGAACCCCAGACTCTTTACAGTCACTGGGCCTGTTACCCCCCTAGCCCGCACACTCTGTCAGCAGGCCTGCCCATAATTATTTGTCCTTCAAACATATGACCAGATTCTGGCCAGTTCCTGTGTGAGAGGATGGGGGGAAGAACGACTGTCTCTTACTCTTCCCCTATGTCATGGATGGCCAGAATCCCACTGAGAAGTACAGTCATTGCTTCCTACTAGCAGTCTGGCAAGGGGCCTGCAGAGGCAGGGCCAGTGGACAATCCAGACCCCTCATCCGGTCACTTATATGCCATCAGTCAGCAGAACTGATCACGTGCAAAACATGCTACACTCTTTCCAAAGATGGTAGATCATGCTACTGCTTATACATTCCAGGAGAAATTCTGGCTCAGTCAGCACCAGGCTTAATGCAGTCGTTCTCCAGTGGAGTACATAACACAAATTTTGCCTACAGTCTTTTTGCAATTACTTTCTTATATTATTAATCTATTTTGTGAAGAACTAAATAGCATTATTCATGCCTATTCTGTTCAGCTCCTTATTCCATGTCCTCTCACAAACCACTGTGGCAAATGGTTTCATACTTCCTTTTTGACTAGCAATACAGTAACAAACCCTGATGCCAAACTGTTAGAAATATTCTTTCACCATATTCTTCCATAACTGACAGGTATGGTGGAGAGCTTTATGTTTTTGAGTTGCCTTTGGCTCTGTCTTGTGGTTAGGTTGCTAATGAGCTACAATTTTCTCTTCAACTCATCGTGGTTTGAATTTTAATTCATTTTAGAAAGTCTGTTATTGTTAGCGATTACAAAAAAAAACCAATTGGTTTTACATTCCCATTTCAGTTTTCTAAATTACTAAATAAAACAAGCCTTTAGATATTTCTATCCCAGGATATATTTTCACTTATATGAGAAGGTTCTTTGGGGCTTTTTTTTTTTTAATGACAGCTTCATCTGAAGTATATTTAGTAGCTTCCAGATTCAGATCAGAAAAGAATACTTCTCCAAGGGCTTATTCTGCAAGGTGGAAGGCACTGTGGGCCAATCCACAAAGCACTTGAGTCATTTCATGTAATCATCTGCTTGTGTGCTTGAAGTTAATGTGCTTAAGTGTCTCCTTGGATTGGGCCAGAGAAGCTCTGCAGCTTGCAGGATTGAGCCAGTGTTCCTTCTATCCTTCCTGACAAGCTCCTCAGGCAAATAGAACTGACCCTGCTTGCAAGAGGGACCTCCTCCATCTGGCCATCCTTTGCATCATGCATCAGATGATATAATCATAAGGATCATGGAGATAAAACTTGGATACAAGGGGAGGACAGCACAAGTGTTTCCATTAGAATTCCTGGTGCTTACCTGATGTCATCTTGGATATGTTGGTAAATAATCTATTAGTACAAAAATGGCACCATTATCTGAGGTATTAACTTTTATTATGGCACCTACAAGAAATATGTCACTTAATTTTACAAAAAAAATGGTATGCTCCACTATCCTGTACAAAGTAGACCTTGGAGAAGTGGGTAATCTTATTGCTGTAATCTGTCTTCCTCTCCTTGCCCTTTTCTACTGTTTTTTGGTCTCCTCATCATCATACTATAGCTGAAATTTTAGACTGCAAGCACTTCAAGGCAGGGACTGCATCATCTTATTTTTTACCACAAGTTGCCTAGAACACTCTTGGGAATTAGAACGTCATAAAAACAACAGCAACAAGGAGGGAAAATATAAATGCAATAACCATCATGAAAGTGTGACTAATCTGTATAAATAAGTACTGGGTATACGTCTGCAACCCTCCTGTCTAAAACAAGTTGATTATAAAGTCATTTGGGTCAATACAGAAGTTCCCTCATGCGATAGTGCCAGGCTTCCCAGATATCTTGCCCATGCTCAAAAAGTATGGCAAAATATTTGAAACCATAACTTTGCTTCATGTGCTCAAATAAAAAGCACATGGAGCATACTGAATTGAGTGACATCCTATCAACAGCCATGTGTTACTATTAGCCTGACAAGCAGTTGATAAGCGAAGTAGTCTGTTAATTATTTATTATAGGTGATTATGGTACACTGCAGAAACACAAAAAACTGCTTTGAGGAGGTGAAAATATAATTTAGTCAAGAACACAACAAATTTTAGCAGACATTGTAGCAAAGAAATAGAAAAGTGAGTTGGGGGGTGGATGACAGCATCAGGAAAGCACTCCTTCTGAGGGATATAATTTTTTCCAGAAAAAAGCTTATATAGATTGTTTCATATGTGTCTTGATAGTACACACGCACACGCGGAAGTGATAGCTATGTGAGAAACTGCAGAACCATATGAAAGATTACATTTATCATGTACTCCTGACCATTTAAACACGAGTGCTCCTGTGGTACCTTAGGTTATGTCTATACTACAGAGAAGATTGAAGCTGTTCCTGTTGATTTTCCGGGGTTCGGATTAGTGAGTCTAGTGAAGCTAATTCAAACTGAGAGGGACACTCTGGTCGATGCCAGTAGTCCTGTTTCCATGAGAAATAAGGGAAGTCGAAGGGAGAGTGTTCTCCCTTCAACTTTTTGTAGTGTGGACAACACCAAAACCAAGTTGAAGTACTTGGACTTCAATTAATGTAGCTGAAGTTGAGGATCTTAATTCGACCTTATCCCATAGTGTAGACATACCCTTAGAGACTAACCAAAATATATAGAATCATGAGCTTTCATAGGCAAAATCCACTTAATCACATGAATTGGAGTGGAAATAACAGAAACCAAGATATACCGGTATATATAACGGCAGAAGATGTACCTGTCAATTGTAGGATCCATGTTAATGAGGCTAATTACATGGGCTGTATGTGTCCCATACATAGATTTTCATGTGGAAATGCAGGTGTTAATGCCCATTAATCCATTTATCTTAAAACTAGCTGAGATCTTCCTTTTTTTTTTTTTTTAAATACCTACCTGCCATCTTCCCCTTGGTGCCAATTCTAATACTGACTTTGACTCTGTTACTGCTGTCAGAGTGTAAGGATCTGAAAATTCAAATGACGAGGGATTAAATATTTCCCCATTCTGATCACAAAGTATTATGCTGAACCTTACACCTTGCTCCTGGATCTGTGCTTTCAGTTGGTAGATCAGCAATGCACAGCCTCTCATATAGGCAATCCTCTCCCAAAATTGTTCCAGTGGAGGAGTTGGTTAAAAAGTATATAAAACAATTCATGATGGACCTCACCATCACCATCTAGATTGTTGTTTGACTGTTAGTTTTTAAAATTCTTGCATATGGTGCTTTTCTACTGAAATCAGTGGGGGGGGGGGGGGAAGTATCCCAGAAGGGGTTTATTTGAATAGTAATTGTGAAACAACCTGAGATCCAAAGAAGGAGAACAATGAATGAATGAATGAATGAATGAATGAATGTTGGAAAGGATTAGTCTACAAAACTGGTAAGAATAAAAATGCATTTCATAAGAACATTAAAGGGCATGAGGCAACCAAGAGTCACAACTGAGAAGTGATAATTGTAGAGTTATTAATTAGAGAAGGGATTATGGTTAAACAGTGAGAAGAGAGATTAGAAGGCATTTGAATGACAGTATTAGGAATTATACAAGAGATTCCAGTGAAAGCATCATCTGTCATTTCAGCTAGAGAAGTGTCAGAACCTAGCACTAAAATGTGTTTCAGCTTCCCTTAAAAGAATTTTCACATCTCCACCATACAAGAGGGCACAGTTTAAAAAAATGCTGACATTTGTAAGAGATGAAGTAAAGTAGGAAACACTGCAGTAGTTTAATGGCAGCTGCCACTTTTTCCACTATGAAGTGATTTCAAAACTTGTCATACTTTAAGATACCTGTTGTCCTCAAGTTGCAGTGATATTTGGGAACTATACTGCAAAGGTTGGTTTAAAAACAGAAATGCTGTACACCACAAACTCTCAGGGACAACACTAGCAAGAGCCAAATGCTTTCTCAATGAGAGGCTACACTTGTAGATGAGATTGGACGATAGCAGGCAATGTTGCATTTGGTTTCTTATTACAAATAATTGTAGCATTCCAGAAGAGAGATTTTGAAGACTTGATGATCTCGTTTCTGAGTGAATAGATAGGTCTTACAGAAGGATAAATTGAAGAGCATTCTGTAAAGTACCAGTATGCTACAGAGCAAAAGTTTTGAATTACAATCTTGTTAGTATAGATAGAGAACTAATGAGACAGGTTTTTTTATTCTAAGTTTTCCTCCAGTGTTGTCAGCGCTTCAGGGGTTGTCTATATAAGTCCTATATTCACCAAAATATAACCTAGAAATCCAGTTAAAGAGAAGCCATCTAAAAATCGATGATTTTTGTTGAAATCATCATCCATCACATATTTCATAATCCTGCAAAAGTCAAACAGAGCAAAGAGAAAAACAACTGTAAAGAAGTGTGGGTTTCTACTGTAAGTCACTAAGAACTGAAATGTGAAATTGCAAGAGAATATAGTGTAGGCAGAGAAGGTAATTTTTACAATGTACTTAAAAGAAGACAGAGGACTATGGAATGGTATAGCTCTCTCTATAAACACATTATTAGAAAAGTGCCCTCCACTTTTTTTACAAGCACTAAGAATTTCACCATTAACCAAAACACAAAAAGATAAGTTAACTTTACACAGCAATAACCCTGAGGCCCTTGTTTATGTGCTTACATATATATTGGTGCCACTTTGCAGTCTTTAGTATCTTGTTTGTTACAATTTCACCACAAATAGTAAAATCATTGGTTATTAAAATGCTCCATAATTTCCACATTGATAACATCTAATAATTGGGGTGCTTCGGAGGGCATGGAGAGTCATAAAATCCGAGAACTGGAAGGGACCTTGAGAGGTCATCGAGTCCAGTCCCCTGCCCTCATGGCAGGACCAGGCAACATCTAGATCATCCTGGCTAGATGTCTATCCAACCTGCTCTTAAATATCTCCAGTGATGGAGATTCCACAGCCTAAACCTCCCTTGCTTCAATTTAAGTCCATTGCTTCTTGTTCTATCATCAGAAGATAGGGAGAACAATTTTTCCTCCCTCCTCCTTGTAACACCCTTTTAGATACTTGAAAATTGCTATCATGTCCCCACTCAGTCTTTTCTTGTCTAAACTAAACAAGCCCAGTTCTTTCAGTTTTCCCTCATAGCTCATGTTTTCTAGACCTTTAATCATTCTTGTTGCTCTTCTCTGGACCTTCTCCACATCTTTCTTGAAATGTGATGTTCAGAACTGGACACAATACTCCAATTGAGGCCTAATCAGCGCAGAGTAGAGTAGAAGAATTACTTCTTGCAAATACAATAATAATTCAGAAGTGCAACCAGAGCAGTTTCTATGACTGAGTGTGAAGCCAGATTATAAAGTGTCCAGTATATTAGCAGTAGTCAGGTAATAGTAAAGTCTAGTTGTCATATTTTTTCCAGCGATTTGCTGAGGAAAGGGAGGCTGAAGACCAAGTGGTTATTTGCAAAATCACTACTACTGAAAAGTGGTATATTGAAAAATGGCTGAACTATAGCATTCTTCATGGAGATAAGATTAGTTGGGATTCTTTAAGGCTATGTTAATAATTTTGGTCCATTTTGATCCTAATGTTTCTTTGCTTTCACTGGCATTGACATAAAGGTGGCCCTGATGTCTCTGAGAGCATCTGCTGTCTCAACAATTGAGATTCATGAGAGATGTGTGAAAAGATGAAGTGGTCAAAGTGCTCTGTTCTCAACTGGCATCATATGTTCCCCAAGGAACTGCCCCTTATCTCTGAAAGAAAATACAAGTTCTTTACAGAATATGGTACTGAAGTTCCTGTCTTCTTACATTTCATTTGGATTTCAGTGGAGAATGAAGGTGATATGTGAGACTGGTGAGGGGAAGTTTTGAAGTTGTCTGTGTTAAAGATCACCAAGTGTTTGTATTCGATTGCCAGATCACTTTGATCCTGTCATTGGATGATCTTCAGGGAACACTTATGTTTTAAGTGTTGGTTCTGCACATCCAACATGCCAGTCATCTGAAGAAGTGGGCTGTGCCCACGAAAGCTCATGATGCCATCTACATGTTTTGTTAGTCTTCAAAGTGCTACCAGACTTTTTGTTGTTTTTTAAGTTTATCCTGTACAGACTAACTTGGCAACCCCGCTGAAGCGTTTAAGTTTTAATGTTGGTTACAACTGAGGGGTAGGGGAAAATTAGTATGGCCATTGATATATTAAATGAGGGTGATTCTTTCAGTAATAATGTAAAATTTAAACACATTTGTTGATGTGTTGTGTCACTACAAATTGCTTAAATTGAAACAATGACTAAATCCTAATTTGGTCAAATCACTTAATAGTATTTTCACAAAAAACAATAATAGCTGGAGATACCATAATTTTAAAAATAGCTGCTTCAAAAAAAGAAGTACATTTCTCCAAAGATTTTTCACAATAATTTTTTATTACGATTGGAGTAGGACAGAATGTAAATAAATATCTAATTACAAAATAAGATAAGCTTCATTTGTGATGTTCAGGTCTGTTATGTAAATTATATAGTTTTAAACAGAATTTATTGCTGCATATTTAATTGGCAGATGAGAATAGCTTGTGGGCTACCTAATGCAGTCACTGCCAAAAAGTAGCAGACATACCATAGGGTCACCCAATGAAAGTCTCACATGATCTGATGGTTTTATTTATTTGTTGAGAATTTCCACTGTACTTGCAATATATAAATTCAGCTACCATAACAGCACACTGCTTTGTAGGGGTGAACATTATATCAGTATGATGGGAAACCATGTTGCTGAATGATTAAATCAGGGGCCAGGGAGCTAAGACTCCTGGGTTCTAGTACTAACACAACCACTGACTCATTTAACCATCTATAAAATGCATTGTACCATCTATAAAATGGGAAATAAAATTATAAGTTGAACAAAGCACTTTCTTTTGACTTTGTCTTCTCTAGCACAAAGATATAGCAACAGGTGTGTGTTAACCACAAAACTTTATTAACTGGCATAGCCCCCAGCCACAACACCACCACGTCTTCAGGCACGTACACCTAACTTCCAATTGTCCAGACAGCCATTGTGGGGCTTCTGACAACCGACACTGCCGGATGACATCAGCAGCAGGCACCTTGTTCGCCCTCAGCCTACCTCCAGCTGCCAGGAGCCGGTGGTGGAGGCACAGCAATATGCTTTGTTATCCCACACATTCAATTAATCAGTAATCCCCATCCTCATGAATGCTGGATACAGACACACACACACTAGAAAACTTATCTGGCATTGATAGAGTCCTTCAGGGCAAGGGGCTGGCAGTGTGTGGGGTACAGGAGTCAGGGCACAGCCTTGGGGATGTGGGGGGTGCATGGCAGGAGGCTGGAGGTGTGGGGGAGCCTTTTCTCCCCACCCCAGCCGCCAGCAGGAGCCTTCTTTCACCCCTTCCTCTGCCCCCTCTCCCTACCTCCTGCAGCCACCAGGAGACTTCTGTCTCACCACAGCCACTGGGAGCCTACTGTCTCCTCCCAGAT
The DNA here is from genome assembly GCA_019425775.1 of Rafetus swinhoei. NCBI lineage: Eukaryota > Metazoa > Chordata > Testudines > Trionychidae > Rafetus > Rafetus swinhoei. The sequence continues at coordinate 42,573,526 of CM033437.1, read as the reverse complement.
CCCCGGCCATCAGGATCTTTCTGTGTCTCCCCACCCCCGCCAGCCCTCCTGGGCTGCCAGGGACCTTCTGTCTCCCCTCACCCCCAGGAACCTTCTGTCTCCCCCCACCCAGCCTCCCCAGCTGCCAGGAGCCTTCTCTCTCCCCCCAGACCTCTGGCCACCAGAGGCCTTCCACCCTCTGATGCTGCAGCCAAAGACTAGGGGGCAGATTGGAGTAAGGGGGCTACTTACCTAGTCTGGCAGCTGGCAAGATGTTGGAGCCCCAGCCCTGCTGGCCACTCTTGGTGGTGCGGCTTCCCCCAGTGGTCTCTCTGCAGTAGAGCTCTCTCCTGCAGGCTTGCTGCCCTCAGTGGCCATTCTCAGTATCCCATCCCTCCTCTCTGTGCCCCTCCCTATGTTATGGAAAACAGTCCCATTTCTGGCACTTCCCGTTTTCATGGTACAACCAAATCCTGACCTTGCTTTAAGTTAGGAGAAGAGGAAGCTGCATAGCATTCCTAGTCCTTACCATTTAGGAGGCGTTCTTGAACAAATGGACTTGCAGACAGACACTCAGACAGATGGACTCACAGTAAGATGTACCAATCTCTAATTATATGAGAGAGTTTCAGTAATGAGAGGCTGAATGTTGGGGCCATCTGGCAAGAATTTGTGATTTGAATTATGTGTAGATTGTATAATTTGGATATTGGTGTTTATATACTGTGACATTCCCCAGGGTACACTCTGGACTTTTGAACAGCTGTGTCCCCTCAATTGTCCAACCTGGAGTGCCTTTCATATTGCTTTGTTGTGAGAACAGCCACTCCTGGCCTGCCCTAGCAAGTGAATTACTCACAGCTATAGTATACATGAATGCTTTAGCCAATCACTCCTGAATTATATTACATAATGAAACCAGCAATTCTCAGCCCCAGACTTGTCCTGAAAAATGTACATCTTGTACAGCCCATCACCTTCCTGGACAATGCAAGCTAATAGAAAATTATATGCTCAAATCCTGTTTTCTCAAATGAAGTTTCCCAAGCACTTCAATCCAAACACATACTGGATTAGATAAAAAAAATAAATAAGTTTCTTAAGTACAGAAAAATAGATTTTAAGTGTTTACAAATAATGTGGGATAAAAGTCAGAATTTCTTACAAATAAATAAAAAGGAAACTAATCCCTAACTTAAAAAGCTAAGTGAATTTAAAGCAAAAAGGTTTCTCTTACCACATGCTAACAGCAGTCTGGATCTCATAGTTAGGGCCAGACAACGATGATCCCTTTGGCTTTCAAATGTTGCTGATGCCTTGAGTAGAGATGAGGAAAGAGAGTTGGTTTAGGCCTTGATTCTTCATTTTTATACCTTTTCCTCCTCTTTGAGAATCATCTCCAGCTGGGGTTCAGACAATAGCCCATCTGTTTACACAGGAGGACTCCATTGCTAAGATATCTCACATATTAGTCTGTATTTAAAACAAAAAACCAAAAAACAACAATGGTCCTATGTAGCACCTTAGAGACTAACAAAAATATATAAATGATATCATGAGCTTTCATGGCCACAACTCACTTCTTCAGACAGAAGTGGTTTGTGCCCACAAAAGCTCATGATGTTGGTTTTTAAGGGGTTTTTTTGGGGGGGAGGGGTTGTTTTTTGTTTTGGGGGGCTTTTTGGTTGTTTGTTTTTTGTTTGTTTGTTTTTTTGCTAAGATGTGTATTTTTCATTTACACCTTTCCTCCTGTCAAAGAATGGCCACTTATGGAGGTAACAGTCCATTTGATTTTGTTGACACCTGGCTGAGGCTTCAGTTTGTCTTTTGTCTCTGAAGCACTGGTTTGGATTGCTTCCCTAGATTTGGGGATATTCCTTAGAAACATCATACAGTGGAATCTCATAAATTTACATACAGCATTACTATATATATATACAGCATTACTGCATTTTATATATAATAATATATATTTTCTCCTGATGAAGCTAGTGAAAATGATGGTTTGTTTTAGAATAGGAAAGCTGACATAAAGTGTGTGTGGGGGAAAAGCATTCATTCTTGCTGGATGGAAAAAAGAACCAGTCACACAAAAAGAATGTAAGCAATCAAATTATAATAATGGTAAAATGCAAAAATGCTGCTTATAGAACTGTGGAGACTACAGTATGTCATTACAGCACAAATTGAACCTGGAGAAAATAGACTAATAATATTATGATGCAAAAAGATCTCTTTATTTAATGTAATCAGCTGGATTTAATCAAATGAAGTAAATCATCTCCAAAACAAACAGTCAAGTAATTTTTGTGTACAAACAAACGATTAAAACAGAGAGAGAGAGAGATAAAGTGAGCAAAAACATCATCTATTAATAGTTTGTTTTGTAGTGAATAAAATTAGTCAGGATTCAATTTGTGTAAAACTGACAGATTATGAGAGCATGAATAGGGAAGTGAGAATAATAAGATTGTTCATGTGAGACTATACTATTTCGAAAGTGTTTCCAGCACATGCCATTTCAAATCCATCTTCACTCAAAAGCATGTCACATTTCAGCCCAGGGTATATAAGGGAAAGTGCTTTGTTTAAGGCCCGGAGAGAACTGATTAATTCCAAAATACAACAACATTTTGTTACAATTATTTATTTTAGTACAGTAGTTCATGAAGACTCCAACCAAGATGTGGGGCCTGTTAAGGTAGCTGCTGTACAGACATCCAAGGGACAATCTCTTCCCAAGAGTACGTCCAGTCTAAATAAACAAAACAATCAGGGTATGTCTACACTACAATGTTATTTCGAAATATCTTATTTTGAAATGGTTAATTCGAAATAAGATATTTCAAAATAACGCGTCTACACACAAAATGCATTTCAAAATAGTGTTTTGCTATTTTGAAATAGCGTGTCCACACTGAGTGGACTCTGAATCGCATTTAAGGCAGGGCACCAGGTCAGGACTTACTGTGTGGGGCTGCTGCCTGAGGCTAACTGGGGTCTGTGCTTAAACGCCTCCCCACCCCCGCCTCCCCGACAGCCGGTTCTCAGGTTTCCCTGCTTGCTTGTCTACCTCGATGAGGGACAGCAAAGCATTTTTGTCTCGGCGTGCTCTGGTTGCCCTCACTCAGGACATCACAGCACTCTGCAACATGGAGCCAGAGCTGTCCCTGGGCGCTCTGGTGCTTCTCTTGGACGCGTTGCTGCGAGCCTAGCTGCACTTGCTGCAGGCTGCCATCCGGGAGGTCCATCGGGGGGCTGTCAGTATCCAGGAGGCCCTGCAGGAGAGCTTCCACCCTGAGGAGCACTAACAGTCTCCCTGGTGTGCCCCACTGGGGGCTTGTGCCTCATTCCTCCCTCATGTCCTTCCACTTACCCCTCCCTAACTCCCTTCCTGCTGTAAAATAAAATACACATATTTTCATAAATACAAACTCTCTTTATTTAACAAAACGGGGTGGGAGGGGAATGAAATTCTGGTGAGACTGGGGAAAGGAGGTGGGAGAAGGGAGAGAGAGGGTGGGAGAGGGGAGGGGGAAACCTGGGAGGAGGGAACTGGAAGGGGGAAGCAAGGGGAAGAAGGGGGAGGGGAAGCTCACGGCTCACTGTTGGGGGTATCGCCGGGCCAACTGTCTCCCTGCACCGCGGGTGCGGGGGCCTTGGCGTCCCCAGGCGGATGGGGAGGGGATGGAGGAGGTGAAGGGAAAAGCGGGAGGAGGAGAAGGAGTGGGAGGAGGACTGGTAGCTGGGGAGGCAGCAGGCGCTGGAGTGGCAGGAGGCAGCACGCTCTGCACCAGGGTCTGCAGGTGCTGGCAAATGGCACGGCCCTGGGCAAGCTGCTCCCACCAGAGCTACAAGTCTTCTTGCACCCAGTGCTGGAGGTTGCGGTGCAGGGCTCGCAATGCCCCCCAGGTGCTGCTGTTGGTACCCCTGCATGCGCAGCTGGTACAGCTGTGGAGAAACAAGAGAAGTGGTCAGTTATCCTTGGGGACACAGTGGGTGAAGCCCAGCCCCCCTCTGCAAGGTGAGGATGACCATTCCCTGCACCATCAGAGCCGATGTGCTTGCACACAGGCCATGTTCGGAATGTCCTGCTATCCCCGGGAGTGGGAGCTGCCTCGAGACCACACCCATGCCTCTGTGGTGTATATAGTGTGGGGGGGGGGGAGATGTCCCCTGCCTCTGTGTAGAGTGGCCTTGTGCAGGGAGGGCGTCCTACTGTGTCCCACCCTGGAGTCAAGAGAATGTCATGCCTCCTCACACACACGTGTGGCTAACAGGGTAAGGCCCCTGTGTGGAAGCCAGCTGGGACCACATGCCCAGGGGTGGCATGGCACATGCTCACACATGCACAGGTTGCGGAGTAACTCGTGGACAGCAAGGCCCACACACGCAGTCCCTGGTTTCCATTCCCACCACCACCACCACCCCGCGCATAAGGGGACAGTGATGGCACTCATCTGTTGTTGCCTCCCTGGCCTGAGATGACACCGGCAACAGGTCTGCTGGGGCAGCTCGGGGGTCCTGGCTCATCTGAGTGGTGATGATGGCCTCCTCTGGCTCCTGGCTCTTCTCCTCCACCTCCTTGATCCTCTGCCCCAGGGTTGACAGACCATCCCGCCCCCCAGGATGCGGTCCAGGGCATCAAAATAGGGGCAGGTGTGTGGGTCTGCCCCTGGTTGGGAGCTGCCCCCTGTGGCCCTGGCATAGTCCTGCCGCAGCTTTTTGATTTTCATGCGCACCTGCTCCTGGGTGCGCATGTGGCCTTTGGTGGCCAGGCTGTCAGCCATCCTCCTGTAGACAGCCACGTTCCTGTGTCTAGTGCAGAGATCATGGACATTGGAGGCCTCCCTCCAAACCTTTATCAGGTCCATGATCTCTGCACTAGACCAGGAAGTTGCCCGCCTTTTGCGGCCCCTGGCAGGATCCTAGGAGCTGGGGGACTGGTCCTGGGGAGCAGTGGAGGGCTGGCTGCTGGTGGCTTGCTGGCTCATGTTTTGGGGCCACTGGGTCAGGGGCAGTGACTGCTGGCTCTGGGCTGGCAGGCCTGGAGCTGGCACAGGCACTGTGGCCAGACTCTACCCCTTTAAGGACTCCGGGGAAGGGGGGAGGGAGAGGAGTTTTCCTGGTTGTGCCCAAAGTGGCCACCAGGGCACCCTGGGAAGGGCTGGAGACCCCCTATTTCAAAATAAGCGTCTACTCAGCGCTTATTTCGATTTAGCTATTTCGAATTTGGCGTTATTCTTCGTGGAATGAGGTTTACCAAATTCGAAATAAGCCCTCTGCTATTTCAAATTAATTTCAAAATAGCGGTTTGGCTGTGTGGATGCTAGGAAAGTTATTTTGAAATAACGGCTGTTATTTCAAAATAACTTTGCTGTGTAGACATACCCTCAGTGGATAAGAGAAGGAACAGAAAGATGAGGTGAGATGGTTTACCAGGCCAGTGGCTAAACCAGAATAGTTCCTAGTTTCCCTGAGTGTGCCTTCCACTGAACCATGGTGCCAGGATAGTGAATATTGTAGGTAAGGCACTAGTTTTGAGACACCTCCATTGGCCACATAAAGGATTCCATTTTGCAGAGTGTGCTGCTCCACCCCCACCTCAGTGACCTCACATGCACAATGCATGCAAAGTCACACTGAGGAGGGCAGGCCCATGCCACCACAGTGACCCAGCCCAACTGGAATGCAGCTTGACAGATAATGCTGCAGAGCAGGTGACTGCTCTAATGATGAGTTATAATAGACTCAGGATTCTCTTTGGGGCCTTTGGTTTTGGTTTTTGGGGGGATTTATTACTGGGGAAGAGGGGGATTGGCAGGCCTGCCAGCTGCCTAGGGGAGCAGGGGCACAATGAGCCCACAGTGCTACACACAGCACAGAATCATATGGAGACTGGATAGAATCATCCAGGGGCCAGATTCGGCCCTTGAGCCTCCAGTAAGATCACGCAAGATACAGGAGGTAGAATCTTTGCAGTAAGCATGGTCTGTAAAGACAAGACTTGCAGCAGAAATCTGGAGATCAGTCTAATTATATAAGGACCTATAAAGCCTATATAAGCTGAGGCCAGCATACCAGAGGGATTACCTTTCTCCCCATGCCACACTGCCACAGCTGCAGTCTGCAGGGGCACTCAAACTGGATACCCCTCACTACAGAAGAAAGGGTGGCTGGCAGGATATTCTACGTAAAGACTCCAGAAGTCTAGAACTTCCTCTTTCCCTTGGTTCAAAATAATTTACATTTAGTGATCAGCAAAAGAGATCTGTTTGATAGGTAAGTGAAACTCTGACTCAAGATATTCCAGAAGGTTTTTTTCTGCCCAACATGAAAATGTTATTTTCTTAAAATGTGCTATTGAAATCTCCTGGATTGCTTTCAATAGTAACCGGGAAATTGATGCTGATTCTGGGAGACGCCAGGCCTGTCCTGGAGGGTTGGCAGCTCTAATGATGTAGTTTCTGGCAAAGGCCCATAATGATGAAAAGATTGGACAGGAAATTTTGAATGTGACTGACTGGCTGAATTCCTGTTGAAAAGATCATTTCAGTGCTGCTGAGATTGTAGTGTTAATGATGTGTGAGGGCACTTAGCACCTTGGACAGGAATGTCTAGGGAAAGCACAACTTCTTGATTTTATTTATAACTTATGAGAGAGAAAACAACCAACAGCTGAGAGAAAATAAGAACCATGAGCCTCAAACAGAGTTTGAGAGAAGTGGAGAAGGAATCTATGGAGGAATGAAGTCTAGGATTGTACTTTGAATTCTTTTAGCCCTTCTGATTTATTTCCAAACCTCCCTTAATTGTGTGCAATTAATTACATCTTTCTTACTTTGTTCTTTTATATTTTTTCCTCTGGCTGTCTAAAACAACTACTCCTGCATTTCTCTTGTATTCGTACATAGTTAGTTGATATAATATACCTAAAGTGGTGCATCACCACACATGGCTAAGGAGAAATCTAGCCAGCTCTACTATCCAGGCTGAAATCAAGCATTTCCATAGTCACTCTCTCCATTTCCTAAATCCTTAAATTTCCCTCCATCCTGGGGACCATCACCTAGTGACCCATGTGCTTCCCCTACTCTAGCATCTCATTGAAGTTACTGGATGTGACTCCCCTACCTGACAGTAGTGGTGGCAGGTGAGCTAGCCCGTAGAACTCATTGCTACAACATATCACCAAGGCTAAAAGCTTAGGAGGATTCAAAAAAGAATAAGACATGTACAGTAAACTTCCAATAATCCGGCACCTTTAGGACCCAGGGGTGCCGGATTATCAGATATGACGGACTATCAGAAGGGGGGGCTATGAGGGGTCTAGGATGGTGTGGAGGGGATGCAACCCCAGACCCCTCATAGCCCCCCCCTTCTGATTGTCTGGCTCTGCCCCAGGCGTCCCGATTCAGCCGCTGCTGGTCAGTCTCAGCAGCAGCTGAATTGGGACGCCTGCGGCAGAGCAGCTGGGGTGCTGCCGGGTTGGTCCGGTAGTGCCGCCCCTTGGCGCTGCGAGACCAACCCGGCAGCACCCCAGTTGCTCTTGGGGATGCCTGGGGCAGAGCAGCTGGGGTGCTGCCGGGTTGGTCCCGCAGCGCCAAGGGGCGGCGCTACCAGACCAACCCAGCGGCACCCCAGCTGCTCTGCCCGAGGCGTCCCCAAGTCAGCCGCTGCTGAAATTGACCAGAGGCTGACTCGGGAAGCCCGGGCACTGGGCTTCCGAGTCAGCCGCTGGTCAATTTCAGCAGCGGCTGACTTGGGGACACCTGGGGCAGAGCAGCTGGGGTGCTGCCAGGTTGGTCTGGTAGTGCCGAGGAGCAGCACTACCGAACCAACCTGGCAGCACCCCAGTTGCTCTGCTCCAGGCGTCCCCAAGTCAGCCACCCGCTGAAACTGACCAGGGGCTGACTCTGGGAAGCCGGAGGCAGAGCAGCTCCAATGGTCCGGCTGCCCGGAGCACTTCCAGGTTCCTGATGGTGCCGGACCATCAGATGCCGGACAAATGGAGTTTTACTGTATATAGATGAGAACATTCACAATTATATCAGAGCACTTTGAGCTGTTTAAAAGAAGGTATGTAATCCTAATGCTTCAGGGCTAGAGCTGTCTAAAAAATTTCTGATAAAACATTTTTTTGTCAGAAAATGCCAATTCATTGACATCGAAACTTTTTGTGGAAATGTATCAGATTCAATGAAAATTTTGTCAGAAAGGGTTATCTGGTTTAGAACAGGAGAAAGTGCATAAGCTCAAACTTGTCAGTGGTTAGGACATTCTCCTGGGCTCTGGGAGACACAGATTCAAGTCCCTGTTCTTTAAGTGCTGTCACTGTGGGTGCTTCACTTTAAGGTGTCCTTGCACCAGCAATTGGAGAGTTTTCCTAGCAGTGCCCATTGACACTGCACATATCCCTGGTAAGTTCTCTAGCCACTGGACTATTAGACATATGGAAGTGGGGTGTGTTTCTGTGTATATGGCTTGTGGAATTGGTCCAGAACAAAACAGCAACTTGTAGATCCCTTAATGAGTGTCCAGAGAGGTTAAAGTGTTTCCCAACAGGTTTTTGTGTGTTGCCTTTTCGGATATCTGATTTGTGTCCATTAATTCTTTCCCTTAGAGACTGTCCAGTTTGTCCAATATATATTGCAGTGGGGTATTGCTGGCATTTGATGGCATAGATCACATTCCTGGATGTGCAGTTAAATGAGCCTCTGATTTGGTGGCTGATGTGGTTGGGTCCAATGATGAAATCGTTTGTATAAATGTGTGGGCAGAGTTGGCACCAGGGTTGATTGTAGCAGTTGGTTCCTGGATGCTTATGATGTAGCTATGTAGCGTGGTTACCGGAAAGGATTTGTGTCAGGTTAGGGGGTTGTCTGTAAGCGAGAATAGGCCTTTCCCCCAAGGCCTCTGAGAGTGAGGGGTCATTTTCCAAGGTAAGTTGTAGATTGTGAATAATGTGTTGGAGCGGTTTAAGTTGTGGACTGTAGGTAATAACAAGTGGAATTCTGTTGTTTTCTCTTTTGGGTCTGTCTTGAAGTAGTACATGTCTGGGTACTTTTTTGGCTCTGTCAATTTGTTTTTTTCACTTCACCAGGTGGGTATTTCAGTTTTAGGAATGCTCTATGTAGATCCTGTAGGGTTTGTCTCTTTCTGTGGGATTGGAGCAAATCCGGTTGTATCTTAGGGCTTGGCTGTATACAATAGATTGAGAAATGTGTCTGGGATGGAAGCTAGAGGCATTAAGGTAAGTGTAGTGGTCAGTAGGTTTCCGGTATAGGGTGGTGGAAATTTGTCCATCATTTAATTGTACTGTAGTGTCAAGGAAGTGGATTTTTCGTGTGGACTGATCCAGGATGAGGTTGATTCTGGGGTGGAAGTTGTTGAAATCCTTGTGAAATTCTTCAAGGGTCTCTTTCCCATGGGTTCATATGATGAAGATGTCATTAATGTAGCATAAGTAGAGTAAAGGTGTTAGGGGGGCGAGAGTTGAGGAAACGTTGTTTAAGGTCAGCCATAAAGATATTGGCATATTTTGGTGCCATGTGGATGCCCATGGCTGTGTCACTGACTTGAAGATACAAATTGCCTCTGAATCAGAAGTAGTTGTGGGTGAGGACAAAGTCGCAGAGCTCTGAAATCAGGTGTGCAGTGCTGTCATCGGGGATGGTGTTCCCGATGGTCTGTAATCCATCTTCATGTAGAATGTTGGTGTAAAGGGCTTCTACATCCATAGTGGCCAGGATGGTATTTTCAGGTAGATTACTGATGTTTTGTAGTTTCCTCAGGAAGTCAGTGGTGTCATGGAGGTAGCTAGGAGTGCTGGCAGCATAGGGTCTGAGGAGGGGAGTCAATATAGCCAGATAATCCTGTTGTAAGTGTGCCAATGTTTGAGATGATGGGTCGTCTGGGATTTCCAGGTTTGTGTATCTTGGGCAGCAAATAGAAAACTCCTGGTCAGGGCTTGGGGGGGAGGGGACATGTTAGTGTAAATTTGGTCCTGAGCACCATCAGGGAGCTTCATGAGCAGTTGTTTCGGGGGGGGAGGGTGTTGTATTATTTAGTGGGATCACAGGAGAAAGGCTTGTAGAATCTGGTATTGGTGAGTTGTCTGGTTGCCTCCTGTTCATAATCTGTTCAGTTCATGATGACTACAGCACCTCCTTTGTCAGCCTCTTTGATTATGATGTTAGGATTGTTTTTGAGGCTGTGTATAGCATTGCATTCTGCATGACTGAGGTTATATGTCAGCTGACAATGTCAGCTCAAGCACGTTTGTGGAAGCAATCGATGTAGAAATCAAGATTCTCATTATGACCATTAGTAGGGGTCCACATAGAAGCCTTCCTCTTGTGGGATTGGCGAGGTGGTGGGGGGCGGGCAGCAAGGTCAGTGTGTTGTACATCGGTCATGGCAATTACAAAGTGTAACAGGTTGTTAAGCATAAGGAGTTAACACATATTAAAAGAGACCATTCAAGGTGGAGTGGGCAATTAACACCTCTGCACTGAGTTAACACTATTGCTACAAAAGAAGATTAGTGGGTTATAGATTGTTGTAATAAGCCATAAATCCAGTGTCTTCACAAGTCTATGATTTTTAGTGTCTAACTAAAGTATGAATTTAAGCTCCCAGGCTTATCCTTTGAAGCTAAAAATATCATAGATACATCTCAAAATCAATGAGAGGGCTGAGACACATCAATATTCCATCATTTTGGTCAGCCAACTTAAACTCTCTCATAGATTTTCACCAAAATTTTAACAACCATCACCCACCCAATCAAATTCTCTCTAGAACATTCCCACATCAGCATCAACTCGTTGTACATAATTATCAGCTTAACAATATATAGATAACTATATACAAGAAACCCACTGATCACCACACTTACCATCACAGATCCAGTAGCTACCAAAACACACAAGAAATCTGTTATCAGATGCCAGAGAATCAGATATCATATAATAAGCTCTGAGAAGAAAGTCCTAGGCACACACCAAGGAGGTTGGTGGTGACTGGACATCTAACATGGTGAATACCTGTGAAAATGAGGTAGGATGAGAGGCTATAATAGGAAAAGAAAAAGTTAAAAATTACTTAGACAAATTAGATGTCTTCAAGTCACTGGGCCCAATGAAATGCATCTTAGAATATTCAAAGAGCTGATTGAGGAGATATTTGAATCATTATGTGGGAAAAGTCATGGAATAGAGGAGAGATTATAGAAGACTTGAAAAGGGCAAATATAGTGCCAGTCTATACAAAGGGAAAATAAGGACAACCCAGAAAACTACAGACCACACATCTTAACTTCTGTACCTGGCAAGATAATGCAGCAAATAATTAAGCAATCAGTTTACAAATAGGTAGAAGATAATAAGGTGATAAGTAACAGTCAGCATGGATTTGTCATGTCAAACCAACTTTATGGGTTTCTTTAATAGAGTAACAAGCCTTGTGGATATGGAGGAAGCAGTAGACATGGTGTATCTTGCCTTTAGTAAGGCTTCTGATACTGTCTCACATGATCATCTCATAAATGCAACCTAGATGGCGCTGTTATAAGGTGGATGCAAAACTTGAAAAACTGTTCCAAGAGAGTAGTTGTTACTGGTTCACAGTCATGCTGGAAGGGCATAACAAGTATGTTCCCTCAGGCATCAATTCTGAGTCTGGTTCTGTTCAATATCTTCATCAATGATTTAGATCAGGGGTGGGAAAACTTTTTTGGATCTGGGTCTGCTGACCCACAGGAAAATCAGTCGGAAGCCGCACACAAGCAAAAAGCAAAATGAGAAGCCCCCTGAATGAGAAGGAGAAAGACACTCCCCGCTTTTCTCTTGCACACCAAAGCCTTGGGTGATCCAGGCTAGTAGATTTTGTATGCTCCAGCCCTGTGGGTAGGTGGCTGGGGGGCTGGAGCAGCAGTGTGGGCTCCCCAATGCTGAGCCTTGAGGGCCAGATCCAGGCAAGCTGGGGGCCACATCCGGCTCCAGGGCCTGAGGTTCCCCACCCCCATTTAGATAATGGCATAGACAATGAACTTATAAAGTTTGCAGATGATACCAAGCTGGGAGTGGTTATAAATGCTTTGGAGGATAGAATTAAAATTCAAAATGATCTGGACAAACTGGGGAAATGGTCGGAAGTAAATAGGGTGAAATTCAATAAGGACAAGTGCAAAGTACTCCACTTAGGAAGGAACAATCAATTGCATACCTACAGAATGGGAAGGAGTACTATGAAAAGGGTCATAAGGGTAATAGTGGACCACAAACTAAATATGAGTCAGCAGTGTAATTCTGCTACCGAAAATGGGAACATCATTCTGAGATGTATTAGCGGGAGTGTTGTAAGCAAGACACAAGAAGTAATTCTTCTGCTCTACTCTACACTGCTTAGGTCAAGTACTGTGTCCAGTTTTGGGCACCACATTTCAGGAAAGATTGTGAGAAGGTCCAGAGAAGAGCAACAAAAATTACTAAAAGTCTAGAAAATATGACCTATCAGGGAAGACTGAAAAAAACTGAGTTTAGTCTGAAAAAGAGAAGACTGAGAGGGGACATAATGACAGTTTTCAAGTACAAAAAAGTTATTTCAAAGAGAAGGAAAAAATTGTTTTTAACCTCTGATGATTAGACACTGAAATAAGTTGCCTATGGAGGTTGTGAAATCTTCATCATTGAAGATTTTTAAGAGCAGGTTAAACAAACATCTTCCAAGGACAGTCTAGATAATACTTGCTCCTGCCCTGAGGGCAGGGGACTGGACTAGATGACCTCTCAAGTCCCTTCCAGTCCTATGATTCTAAAACCACATTCACCAAACAAGGTAACTTCACCAGAGAAGTAGATCACATCCGGGAATAGGCCACTGAAATACCTCAAGAGAAACTGCTTCAATATCGAAAAAGAAAAACAAAACATAAAAATCCACTGAACACACACCCCTGGTTGTCACCTCCCATCCATCACTAAACAACCACAACACATACTCAATGGGGACAACTGCCTGAAACAAATCTTTCCCACCCACCCTGTTGCTAGCCTTCAGCCCACCTATCCCCTTCCCCCAGTTTCACCAAGTTCTTCATGAGAAGGAAGTTCCCCACAGCCCAGCACACACTAACCTAAAGGGGTAGGTGCTGTAACTAGGAATGGGGGAGGAGGGGAGGTGCTGCAGCACACCTCCTGGCTTGAAGTAGTTTCTATTAGGGTACGGCTACACTAGCTCGTTAGTTCAAGGTAGGTAGGGTAATGAGGGCAAGAGGAGTTGCAAATGAAGCCCGGGATTTAAATATCCCGGGCTTCATTTACATGTTCAGCGCACGCCATTTTTAAATCCCCCTTAGTCCGAACTCCATGCCCGCGGCTACGCGCATGGATTAGGTAGTTCAAATTAAAGATCCCAATTCGAACTACCGTTACTCCTCATTCCACGAGGAGCAACAGTAGTTCGAATTAGATCTTTAATTCAAACTACCTAGTCCATGCGCGTGTAGCAGCGGGCACGGAGTTCTGACTAAGGGGATTTAAAAATGGCGGCGCTGAACATGTAAATGAAGCCCGGGATATTTAAATCCCGGGCTTCATTTGCAACTCCGCTTGCCCTCATTACCCTACCTACCTCGAACTAACGAGCTAGTGTAGCCGTACCCTTAGAGGCTTAACAGTTTGGTTCAATGGCTTTCAGCACCCCCGTTAAACAGATTGCTCAAACAAGCAGCAGATCCTGACAAAACTACCAATGCAAGTCCTTCAGACATAGCTCCATTGCTATGATGCACAATACCCCCTTGCAATATGCCTTTCAAGATACCTGGGTCCTGCCCATGCCTATCATAACACATGGTGTACCTCATCTTGTGCACTAAATGCCCCAATAACAGTCATGTGGGTGAAATGAGAAAATCTTTATGCTCTTGAATGAACTCACAGAAAAAAAATGATAAAAGTCAAAACCACCATCTCACCCAGGAGTGAACACTTTTCACAGAATGATCACACCTTATTTGGGAGACTGCTGTCCTGATCTGGTGTTTGGAACTTCCTGTGGTCCAGTGACTCTAGCTCTGGGCTGAGTAATTGATGAAGATAGTAAAGAGGGTCATTTCTTGTCTGGGCAGGGCAGTCAAGTGGGAAATGGGCAGGGATTCCCTGACTGCTGTAAAGCAAAAGTACTGTATAGACACTTGGTGGGGTAAAGGGACATCGTGTCTCATTGGCTGATGGGCCAGGGAACAATTCATCAGGCTTCCTCCCAGAACCTGCTCTTAGAGCCCAGGCTGGACAGAGTGTTGAGCTCCAGCATACCCAATCTGTGCAGTAACACGTTAGTCCTGTCCCCTCTTGTCACCCACAGCCAGAGTGGCTTTTGTGGGCACTATATGGTCTTTTCTCCATGGGCACTCACAAGGGACACAGAAGGGAGAACCCTTCCAGCAGTTGCCAGAGCAGTGAACACACCCAGAGAGGGCTGAACACTTTAAAAGCAGAGCTGGCCTTTACGTTTTGGGGTAAGCTGTGAAGCAGCTCCTGCTGCCAAACACAACCAATCCCTGAGCATTCCGGGGAAGGTGTGTGAGATAATTCCTCAAAACGGACCCCAGGGAACTGATTTGTTTGACATAAGAAGTATATGTGTGAGGTGATCTTTGGGGTCCCTAAGCTTTGGCCTCATGCTGAAAAGAACAAACAGCCATTGTTACGATCTTAACAAGTGACTGGCACCACTACGCTTTTCTGAGGTTCTCTGAGGCAAAAAGGGGCTAGAAAACTACTTTTCTTTTTAAACAAAAGCTGAGATTCCCCTTTACACACAGAAGCTGGCATTAACAAGGGGTTCCAGTGTCTTCTTGGCTAGTGGGGATCCTATCTCACATAGATTCCAGTAACAGAAATCTGAATCTGTAGCATCCTCAGTGCCATAAAGATGCCTGCCTCTGCTCCAAGGTGTTTCAGCCCAATTTTTCATTCCTTTCCAATCTGTCCCCTTTTCTTTAAACACCCTATGCATTCTAACATTTACAAGGCTGGTCCCTCATGTAATTGCCTTGGGCATAGACTGGGACAGTTTCAGGTTGGTGACAGGTGAAAGAAGCTGAGTGTTAAGTATTAAATCAGCAAATGCCTCATTAGACATAACACCCGCCCCCATCCTGTCAAACACACTGTTAGTTTCTGAGTGTTTCTGAGGAAGAGTATGTAACACAAAGGTTATGTTAGCTGAACTAAATAAGCTATGTGTTTATCCAGATTGTTGAAGACAGCATTTCACAGAGTCCAAGTAAAAATTTCTTCTACTGTAAAAGTTGCTCCCTTATGTCACCCAGCAATACATTTTTGTATGTTAATAATTATGTGTGAAAATGTCCTGACTGCATACATTGCCCTAACAGAATGATATTAAGTGACTGCGAACAGGAACTGCTAACAGGGAGTTTGGAGAGGGAGTTCTCCAGGTAAAAGAGGAGTGAAAACGGGACCCTTGTGGTAAGTGGCTGTCTGGTGTGTGTGTTTGTGTGTGGGGGAGTTATTTGCTGTGTGCTGAGCTTGTGTTTGTCTGTTTGGTAGGTTGGTTTGTTTGCTTGAAGGAGCTTCAAAAGGTTTGAAATCTAGAAGCCTCTGTTAATTGGCTGAGCCTCAGTCAGGGGAGGAGGCTACCAGAGCTATATAAGCCTGTGACTCAGCGACCAGGAGCTTGTAACAGGAACTGCTAACAGGGAGTTTGGAGAGGAGGTTAGAGGGCACTAGTGACTTCTGGCCTTCTTTAAAACATAACTCTTATAATAATCTATATTCCAGAGGTTTAAAAGAATCCCAGTTTATACTTAAACTTATTCATTAGAAAAATGGAGACAGAAGCCCAGCAGCAGAGTGGGGGCTATCCTGTTTATTGCATCAAGTGTAACATGTATGATTACCTGCCCTGTGGGCGGCTTGCGTATGTGTGCACCCGTTGCAAGGAGCTCCTGACCCTCAGAGACCGAGTTCGGGCTTTGGAGGCCAGGGTGGCTGAACTGGAGGAGCTAAGGGAGGTAGAGATATGTGGATGAGACTTTCTGGGACACTGTAGTACTGTCCCACCTCCAGTCTGAGAGCCCCAGTGCTCTTAAGGAGGATGAAAGTCTCAAGGGAACAGAGCATTCAATGGGAGCAGAGGAAACCATCCCGTAGTTGGGACCCTCCTCCCAGAGGATGTTGCAGTATCCTCTCGCACTGAGGATACCTCTGAGGAGGAATGCCAGTTCGGAAGAGGCAGGTGTTAGTAGTGGGTGATTCGATCGTTAGAAACATAGATAGTTGGGTTTGTGATGACCGGGAGAACCGTATGGTCACTTGCCTGCCTGGTGCGAAGGTTGCGGATCTCTCGAGGCATCTAGATAGACTTATGTGTAGTGCTGGGGAGGAGCCGGTGGTCGTGGTACATGTAGGTACCAATGACGTAGGGAAGGGTAGGAGAGATGTCCTGGAGGCCAAATTTAGGCTGCTAGGAAAGGACTGAAATCCAGGACCTCTATGGTGGCATTCTCGGAAATGCTTCCAGTTCCACGCGCAGGGCCAGGTAGGCAGGCAGAGATTCAGAATCTCAATGCGTGGATGAGGCGATGGTGTAGGGAAGAGGGTTTGGATTTATTAGGAACTGGGGACACTTTTGGGAGAGGGAGCCTATACAGGAAGGATGGGCTCCACCTAAACCAAGTGGAACCAGACTGCTGGCACTAAACATTAAAAGGCCGTAGAGCAGTTTTTAAACTGAGAGATGGGGAAAGCCGATTGGTGTGGAGATGCACGTAAATCGGAGGAGACTTCTCTTAGAGGAGAATCCATTGATAGAGATTCTCTAAGCTGTAGTCAGAAAGAGAGGAGGGGAGAGGGCAAACCATGGGCCAGAGCAGACAAACAACCACGTACAAAGGAATCCAATGCATCAGGGAAGGGCAGACAAATAAGCAGTGGCAAATTTTTAAAGTGCTTCTACACAAATGCTAGGAGTCTGACTAATAAGATGGGTGAACTAGAGTACCTAGTATTAAATGAGGAGATTGACATAATAGGCATCACTGAAACCTGGTGGAATGAGGAAAATCTGTAGGACACAATCATGCGGGATATAAAATATATCGAAAGGATAGAGCAGGCCGGGTGGGTGGCGGAGTGGCACTGTATGTGAAAGATAATGTAGAATCAAATGAAATAAAAATATTAAATGAATCAACATGTTCAATAGAATCGCTATGGATAGTAATTCCATGCTCCAAAAATAAGAAATTAGCAGTAGGGATATATTACCGACCACCTGACCAGGACAGGGATACTGACATTGAAATGCTGAGGAGATTAGAGAGGCTACCAAAACAAAGAACTCTATAATAATGGGGATTTTAATTACCCCCATATTGACTGGATACATGTCACCTCAGGAAGAGAAGCGGAGATAAAATTTCTCAATGGCTTAAATGACTGCTTCTTGGAGCAGCTGGTGCAGGAACCCACAAGGAGAGGCAATTCTCGATTTAGTCCTGAGTGGAGCGCAGGATCAGGTCAGGAAATAACCGTTACAGGACCGCTTGGAATAGTGACCATAATATAATAACATTCAACATTCCTGTGGTGGGAAGAACACCTCAGCAGACCAGCACCCTGGCATTTAATTTCAAAGAATTACACAAAAATGAGGAGGTTAGTTAAACAGAAATTAAAAGGCACAGTGACTAGAGCCAAATCCCTGCAAGCTGCATGGAAACTTTTAAAGACACCATAATAGAGGCCCAACTTAAATGTATACCCCAAATTAAAAACATAGCAAGAGACCTAAAAAGAGTCACCGTGGCTTAACCACCATGTAAAAGAAGCAGTGAGGGACAAAAAGGCATCTTTTAAGAAGTGGAAGTCCAATCCTAGTGAGATAAATAGAAAGGAACATAAACACTGTCAAATCAAGTGTAAAAATGTAATAAGAAAAGCAAAAAAGATTTTGAGGAACAGCTAGCCAAAAACTCAAAAGAAATAACAAAATGTTTTTAAGTACATTAGAAGCAGGAAGCCTGCTAAAAAACCTGTGGGTCCCTAGACGATCGAACTATAAAAGGCGCAATCAAGGGACGATAAAGCCATTGCGGAGAAACTAAATGATTTCTTTGCTTCAGTCTTCACGGCTGAGGACGTTGGGAGATTCCCAAATCTGCACCGTCCTTTGTGGGTAATGAATCTGAGGAACTGTCCCGGATTGAAGTGTCATTAGAGGAGGTTTTGGAACAAATAGAAAAACTTAATGTTAACAAATCTCCGGGACCGGATGGCATTCATCAAGGGTTCTAAAAGAACTCAAATGGGAAATTGCTGAACTATTATCTGTGGTTTGTAACCTATCCCTTAAATCGGCTTCCGTACCTAATGACTGGAAGGTAGCCAACGTGACACCAATATTTAAAAAGGGCTCTAGAGGCGATCCGGGCAATTACAGACCGGTAAGTCTAACTTCGGTACCTGGCAAATTAGTCGAAACAATAGTAAAGAATAAAATTGTGAAGCATGTAGAAGAACATAATTTGTTGGACAAAAGTCAACATGGTTTCTGTAAAGAAATCCTGTCTTACTAATCTATTAGAGTTCTTTGAAGGGGTTAACAAACATGCGGACAAGGGGATCCAGTAGATATAGTATACTTAGATTTCCAGAAAGCCTTTGACAAGGTCCCTCACCAAAGGCTCTTGTGTAAATTACATGGCCATGGGATAAGAGGAAGGTCCTTTCTTGGATTGAGAACTGGTTAAAAGACAGGAAACAAAGGGTAGGAATAAATGGTAAATTTTCAGAATGGAGAGGGGTAACTAGTGGTGTCCCCAAGGGTCAGTCCTAGGACCAATCCTGTTCAACTTATTCATAAATGATCTGGAGAAAGGGGTAAGCAGTGAGGTGGTAAAGTTTGCGGATGATACCAAACTGTTTAGGATAGTCAAGACAGAAGCAGACTGTAAGGGACTCCAAGAAGATCTCACCAAACTGAGTGATTGGGCAACAAAATGGCAAATGAAATTTAATGTGGATAAGTGTAAAGTAATGCACATCGGGAAAAATAACCCCAACTATACGTACAGTATGATGGGGCTAATTTAGCTACGACAAATCAGGAAAGAGATCTTGGAGTTATCGTGGACAGTTCTCTGAAAACTTCCACACAGTGTGCGGTCAAAAGGCAAATAGGATGCTAGGTATTATTAAGAAAGGGATAGAAAATAAGACCCAGAATATCTTACTGCCCCTGTATAAAACTATGGTACGCCCACATCTTGAATACTGTGTACAGATGTGGTCTCCTCACCTCAAAAAGATATTTTGGCCTTGGAAAGGGTTCAGAAAGGGCAACTAAAATGATTAGGGTTTGGAACGGGTCCCATATGAGGAGAGGTTAAGCGACTGGGACTTTTCAGTTTAGAAAAGAGGAGACTGAGGGGATATGATAGAGGTGTATAAAATCATGAGTGGTGTGGAGAGGGCCGATAAAGAAAAGTTATTTATTAGTTCCTAAATAGAAGAACTAGAGGACACCAAATGAAATTAATGGGTAGCAGGTTTAAAACTAATAAAAGAAAGTTCTTCTTCACACAGCGTGTAGTCAGCATGTGGAACTCCTTGCCAGAGGAGGCTGTGAAGGCTAGGAATATAACAGAGTTTAAAGAGAAGCTAGATAATTTCATGGAGGTTAGGTCCATAAAGGCTATTAGCCAGGGGATAAAATGGTGTCCTTGGCCTCTGTTTGACAGAGGCTGGAGAGGGATGGCAGGAGACAAATCGCTTGATCATTGTCTTGGTCCACCCCTCTGGGGCACCTGGTGCTGGCCACTGTCGGCAGACAGGATACTGGGCTAGATGGACCTTTGGTCTGACCCGGTACGGCCGTTCTTATGACTGCTGGTATATTGTTTTTTGGATTTTTTTAATCTTTCTGTACTCTGCATCTCAAATCACCTCAAACAGTACTTCTTGCAATAGCAAAGGATTCTTTCCTCTGTCTGCATGATGTAATCTAAGAACATGAAAGATCAAGCCATGGAAAAGCTTTCTGATGAGAGATATAGTTCTATAAAAGAACTTCAGTACCTAACTGTCATAGTAGGCACCTTAGGCCAATGTTTAGGCACCACTGAACTTTACAAAACCCCATCTCAGATGCCATTTAACTCTTCTGTGGGCGCCTAACATGCCCACTGTTAAAGTTCCCTAAGTACCAAAGTTTCTGTCAATTAGCATTCATACAACACACTCAGTATAGGTGCCTGGCACCTCTGTCATACCTGACCCAAGGGGATCCACAAACTAGGCCTGCCTTTCTCCCTTGTCTGTGGACTTTTACCCAACACAAAAGAGGGGATGCCATTCCTTTCATCTTCTGCCTCCCATAATGTTTGTTTTGGTGGTTAGCATGCTCACTTAGGATGTGGGAGACCTAAGTTCAAATCCCCTTGCACCAATGAATATTTAATTAGTTACACAATGGAACAGTTTTACCTGGAGAGATTGGGAGAGCGCCACCACAGAATATCCATAGCCTTTGGTTAGGGCTCTTCTTCACCCCACCAGATGGGGGGAGTCCCATTTTATAATCCTTTCTTTACATGGGGGACTAGGCAGTGGGAACTGAACCCAAGTCTCTAGGGGTACGTCTACACAGCACCATTATTTCAGAATAATTGACATTATTTTGAAATAAAGTGCGCATCTACACACAAGCAATTATTTCAACATAATGTCGAAATAATGTCCAGCCAGAGGACTTCTTACTCAGACTCCTGTAACCCTCATTTTACGAGAATTAAGGGAAGTCAGGGGGAAGAGTGCTCCATTGCAAAATAAGTGCTGTGTAGACGCACCCAAATTCGAAATAAGCTATTTTGACTTAAACTACGAATTAACATAGCTCATGTTGCATAGCTTATTTCAAGTTTAGCCCTGCTGTGCAGTCATACTCTAAGATCTTCCAGAAGTGTTCTAATGCCTAAATTTAAAGTTACACATGGGGGGAGCACTATTGTCTCTTCCTCTTAAAAAAATGGCTTAGGACCTACCCACAGGAGAGGATTTGTGTCTGGGAATCCCCAGGGGGAAAGGTGTCTAACTCCCTGAGAGGGGTAGAGATTAAGCCACAGCCCTCCCCTCAACATTTCCTACTGGCCAGCAGTTCCCTTTTCAGCACAGGTTTTTGTGGGGTCCTATTCTTAGGGTGCTATCTCTTCCCCCACACTGCATAGGAAGCTTGGGTGCCTAACTTGAAGTATTTCTACTGCTTCACCCTTTTCCTCCTTGATGTCTTTTCCTGGAAACAATTAATCAAGTTTGTTAAGCATGACTTTCCTTTTATACATCTCGGCTGGGAAACTCAAACTAATCTAAGTGTTTTCCTTTTGTGCATGATCATGTCTCTTCTAGAGCCTGTTTCAGAAAGCAGGCCAGACAAATATCTGTGGATACCAGTTATTCATTAGAGATTATTTTAAATCTGGAAACCAAATTAGTTTTTCTCCTTTCTCTAAGTAATACAGGCTAGACCTTTACCTGTGTATCTGAGCATAGCACAAATCAAAGGGATCACACCAACTTGTATAAACTGAAGATCTGGCCCTATCTAGTTGTCTATCTTAGCTATCTGCAATATCCAAGAGCCAAGTTCTTTACCTGTCCTATTTCTTGTAAGAAGTTTAAAACCTATGGTAGGTCTTTTTCGGGCTCTTGAAGTGACTCTTTTATAGTGCTGGGTTTCTAAATCTTTAATTCTTCTTCTTGAATCTTCTAGCCGGGCCCAGCGGGTAGTGATCAACGGCTCGATGTCAGGTTGGCGGTCGATTTCTAGAGGAGTGCCCCAAGGTTCGGTTCTAGGACAGGTTTTGTTCAATATCTTTATTAATGACCTGGATGAGGGGATGGATTGCACCCTCAGCAAGTCTGCAGATGACACTAAGCTAAAGGGAGAGGTAGATACGCTCGAGGGCAGAGATAGGGTACAGAGTGACTTAGACAAATTGGAGGATTGGGCTACAAGAAATCTGATGAGGTTCAACAAGGACAAGTGCAGAGTCCTGCACTTGGGACGGAAGAATCCCAAGCATTGTTACAGGATGCAGACCAACCAGCTAAGTAGTAGTTCTGCAGAAAAGGACCTGGGGGTTACAGTGGATGAGAAGCTGGATATGAGTCAACAGTGTGCCCTTATAGCCAAGAAGGCTAATGGCGTATTAGGTTGCATTAAGAGGAACATTGCCAGCAGATCCAGAGATGTGATTATTCCCCTTTATTCAGCTCTGGTGAGGCCACATCTGGAGTATTGTGTCCAGTTCTGGGCCCCCCACTACAAAAAGGATGTGGACACATTGGAGAGGGTCCAGCGGAGGGCAACGAAAATGATTAGGGTGGTGGAGCATATGACCTATAAGGAGAGGCTGAGGGAGTTGGGTCTGTTTAGTCTTCAGAAGAGAAGACTGAGGGGATTTGATAGCAGCCTTCAACTTCCTGAAGGGAGGTTCCAAAGAGGATGGAGAAAGGCTGTTCTCAGTAGTGACAGATGGCAGAACAAGAAGCAATGGTCTCAAGTTGAGGTGGGAGAGGTCCAGGTTGGATATTAGGAAAAAGTATTTCACTGGGATAGTGGTGAAGCACTGGAATGGGTTACCTAGGGAAGTAGTGGAGTCTCCATCCCAAGAGATTTTCAAGTCTCGGCTTGACAAAGCCCTGGCTGGGTTGATTCAGTTGGGATTGGTCCTGCCTAGAGCAAGGGGCTGGGCTCGATGACCTTCTGAGCTCTCTTCCAGCTCTGTGGTTCTATGATTCTAGTTTTAGTTACTCAAGGCTTTCTGGGAAATGCGTCATTGGTCATTTGTTCTGATTTTCCTACATCACACTAGGAAGTGTGTTGGCAGCTCATGGACGCATACTTGAGCTAGTTTTATTCTAGCTAGCTCACTAAAATTAGTGAAGATGTAGGCATTGGCTTCAAGGTGAGCTGGCAATGGAAATATTTAGCCAGAGTCCCTAGCAGGCTTACACAGCCCACTGACTGGCAGCTTCTTCACTGCTATTTTGATCCGTGCTAGGTGGATTAATGCTAGTGCAGGTGTGCCAACCCATGCCTGATTGTCTCATTTCCTGATTGCAGTGTAGACATTCCCTTAGTTACATTCATTTATTGTGAAATATTCTGCCTCCCTATACGGGGCTCACAGTAGGACTTTTCTATGTGTGCATATTTGGCATCCATAAATTAACTTTATATCTTTTAGGTGATGACTGGCATATTTTGGGAATGAAAGTAGCAGGAAAGGGAGATGTATTTTATCCATTGATAAAGGATGTTAATTACATTCTCAAATAAAATACCAGGATAACACTTTTTGCAAGAGAAGAAATGTTAGCCCTAGGGTCATAGCTAAATTTTTGTTGGAATAAATCCATTCTGCCTATGTAAATTCAACCAGCTGTTTGTGCATTACAAGTCAGCCATCACATCCTGTCTTCTGGTTGTGTGGTTTTCCCATGTGTTGTTATTGCAGTGTTTCAACTCAGGGACAACAGCATGTCAGTGAGAAGAGAAATTATGTCTAAATATATCAGTCAGCTCCATAGGTGCTCTGGGGCTGGAGCAACCACAGATGACAACATAGTAGGTGTTCGCCACCCACCAGCAGCTGTGACAATCAGCTACTCCCCTTTTCCTCCAGCACCTCCCACCTGCTGGGGATCAACTGTTCAGTGGTGTGCAGGAGGTGCTGGATGGAGGGGGAGGAACAAGGGTGGGATGGAGCAGAAGGCAGAACAGAAGGAGGAGTGGGGGGTGGAAGGTAGAGATGGAGCAGGAGTGGGAAGAGGCAGAGGGGGGAAGCTTGGGGAAGGGATTGAGTGGGAACAGGGCCTAGGGCAGAGTTGGGGCCAAGCTCCCTTTGGCAAATCACGAAGTTGGAGCTTCTGAGTTTAAGGTTGAAGGGCAAAGTCAGACTAAAGGCAGTCCAACAGTTCTCCTGCTAGGGGGTTCTGAATTGGACTAACAACCTGCCCATGTTAAAAATGTATTCTATTATGGAAACCACCCAGAGACAAGCTGCCACAAACTTGCAAACAGTCATCAGTTGTGGAGAACTACAGTCTTCTGGATGTAAGACAAGATAGTACTGGCCAATCAGCAAAGCCAGCCAGTCCTATGATGATGGAGAATCCATAAGGAAGTTCTCCAACTGAAATAATAGAATCATAGAATACTAGGACTGGAAGGGACCTCGAGAGGTCATCGAGTCCAGTCCCCTGCCCTCATGGCAGGACCCAGTACTGTCTAGACCATCCCCGATAAACATTTATCTAACCTACTCTTAAATATCTCCAGAGATGGAGATTCCACAACCACCCTAGGCAATTTATTCCAGTGTTTAACCATCCTGACAGTTAGGAACTTTTTCCTAATGTCCAACCTAAACCTCCCTTGCTGCAGTTTAAGCCCAT
This sequence comes from Rafetus swinhoei, assembly GCA_019425775.1. Lineage (NCBI taxonomy): Eukaryota > Metazoa > Chordata > Testudines > Trionychidae > Rafetus > Rafetus swinhoei. Next base: position 42,549,056 of record CM033437.1, on the reverse strand, counting down.
TGCTTCTTGTTCTAGCCTCAGAGGCCAGGAAGAACAAGTTTTCTCCCTCCTCCTTGTGACACCCTTTTAGATACCTGAAAACCGCTATCATGTCCCCTCTCAATCTTCTCTTTTCCAAACTAAACAAGCCCAATTCTTTCAGCCTTCCTTCATGGGTCATGTTCTCTAGACCTTTAATCATTCTTGTTGCTCTTCTCTGAACCTTCTCCAATTTCTCCACATCTTTCTTGAAATGTGGTGCCCAGAACTGGACACAATACTCCAACTGAGGCCTAATCAGTGCAGAGTAGAGTGAAAGAATGACTTCTCGTGTCTTGCTCACAACACACCTGTTAATGCATCCTAGAATCATGTTGGCTTTTTTTGCAACAGCGTCACACTGTTGCCTCATATTTAGCTTGTGGTCCACTATAATCCCTAGATCCCTTTCTGTCGTACTCCTTCCTAGACAGTCGCTTCCCATTCTGTATGTGTGAAACTGATTGTTCCTTCCTAAGTGGAGCACTTTGCATTTGTCCTTATTAAACTTCATCCTGTTTACCTCAGACCATTTCTCCAGTTTGTCCAGATCATTTTGAATTATGACCCTATCCTCCAAAGCACTTGCAACCCCTCCAATGAGATAATCTTAACAGCTAAGATTAAGATTAAGGATTAAGACAAGAATTTGAAGATGGAATGTTAGATTGCTTTGGACTACAGGTAAACTGCCACAAGTCAGCAGATATATGAAAGGCTTTGGCCTTATGTTCTTATGTTCTTAGTATAATTGGACTGTGAGATGAGATGGACTGGATGAGGCAAATTATTATAGGAAAGTGTGGCTGGTTTATATTCCAAAAGAAAGGATTATAAGTATCAGGACATTGTGGGATTATTATTGAGCTTGGCAGCTACCAAAGTATTGAAGGAATAGAAACTCACAAATAGTGACTGTTTACTTTGTGGCAGTGCATGGAAAAGACACAGTTCTTCTGTATTATGCATCAACAAACAATAGCAACAAGCAGGTCAAAGACAGTTTCTGTGAAAGCCTGCAAAGTGCCCTTGGCAAGCTCAATAAATATTACATTATTATCCTTATGGGAGCTCCAAGCATATAGGTTCTGGATGCTAATACTGGATATGAATACATGTAGACAGACATGGACTCCCAGCACAGAATGACAATGGGGAACACTTTGCTAAACTCTGCAGCTTACACAATCTTTGCACTGGTGCAACACTATTTCCACCCAAGGAAAGACAAACTGACATGATGATCAAATGGACCTTAGGAAATAGGCCAGTTCTCACCTAAAGAGAGCACCTCAACTTGAAGCAAATACTTACCAGTAGCCACATGCCACACCTCAGATACACTTACCTAGGAACCTATCCCTGTAAGAAACCCCAATACCAACTCTGTCCACATATTTATACAAGTGACATCATCACAGACCATAACCACATAAGCCACAACATCAGGGGTTCATGTACCTGCACGGCCACTAATGAAATATATGCCAACAAGAGTCAACAATACTCTCTGCCATGTATCTTGGCCAAACCAGACAGTCTCTGCACCAAAGGATAACTGGACACAAATCAGACATCAGGAATGTAACACACATAAACTTTTGGGGAAACATTTTAACCTCCCTGGGCATTCAGTAATTAATTTAAAAGTAGCCATTCTTCTACAAAGGAATTTTATCACCTAATTACAGAGGGAGACAGCTGAACTGGGAGTTCATTACAAGTTCAACACTATCCATTTAGGCTTGAATAAAGCCTGGTTAATGCACTACAAACACAATTCGCCCTACCTTTGATATTTGCATCTCCACATCAAATGGCCTAAATGGAACACAGCTAACCCGACTTAATTAGCTTCATTAACACAGATCCTTCAATTGACTGGTAACTTTTTTTGTAGTTATATATAACCTGGATTCTGTAATTTCCACTCCAACTAATCTGATGACCTAGTATATTTGTTAGTCTCTAAATTGCCACAGGACTGCTTGTTGTTTCTGGACTATGTTTCAGGCTCCTAGAGAATAGATGAGAATGAAGTCACTACAGAATGTTCATCCTTCATTCCTTGCACAGTCAAAACATTGAAAGACCTCAGTGTGAAAATTCAAAATCAGATCTTCTCTTCATAATAGAATCATACAGTTAGTTTTGGGGTGGACAGCTGCTGTTGGGTGGAGTGCACATTGTGCAACTAAGGGAACAGAGGAAAAAGGTAGTGGGGCAAAACCTTATGCTTAAAGGATCTTTAATGTTCCTCAGACAGGGCTTGGTTTGGGCCATATCTAAACCTCTCCCATGCTACCATTTTGTGCCCCAGAATTAGATTTAATTATTTTTACAAATCTCTTTGCTATATTTACAAAGAAAAATCTCAAAAAATTTGAATCAAGGGTAAACGATGCCTGAGTCTGGAACAATTCACCACAGGGAGGAATTAATTTAGGTGCCCAGTGATGCTTCTGAATTCCCTGGCTGCTTTCCCACATGCTTTCTAGAACAATGAAATAGTTAACAATGGGCAGATGTTCCTGCATTGTTAATCCTATTGTAAAAAAGGCAAGTTGGGTAAGTGCTAAGATGCTTGAGTGAGCACTATGGGAGAGCCTAGGATTTTCTCAGGCAATTTACACGTGTTAAAAGGGCATAGTGTCATGTCTACACTAGGACTCTAATACAAATTCGCTAACACATGTTAAAAATGCACCTTTCTTCCTAATGTAGATATGGCTTTGATCTCGTCCCCATTCAAGGAGGAGTCATGCCTAAATAGCATGGCAGAGCCCAGTAGGACATCTTTTTTCCATCAAAGAGGAGTCAAGTTCAGGAAGCTCAGAGATCATGCTCAATCATATTATGAAGATCTATGCAATTTGCAATGCACAGTATCTCATTACAGTGACTTGGTTGGAGCTTATTATGTAGCTGGAACTTGAAGGAGTGCCTATACCTTTCTCCCCTCAAATATTACGCTGCCAGTGCAAAATCTGGTGTTAAGCTCTAATTCAAAAGTCCCTCCCTCCCCCAGTAAACTCCACTTTTAGCTATGCTGGAATTAAATTATGCCTGCTACTATTCAAACAAGCATTTAATTTCTAGGATATTTAAGCTATGGATCATCCCATGAATGCTGGATTGTAGAGCTGTCTCTTTTTTAATTCTAATGGTAATTTTAAGTAATCTTTTACTGATGATCTATTTCACTTTTTTATGGTTATTTTAGCTGGAATGTGTTTCTTCCTCTGTTTTAAATAATAGTTCCCTCTTACTAGGTTTCTCAGGGCAGTTTTCCCTAAAGAGATTTTATTGTTCAGTCTTCTGTCACATAACACACTTCACTTAGCTCGTTGGTTGGTTGGTTTTGGAAGGGTATTAACACAGATTCCTCGAGATGCATTTTTAAATTGGTTAAATCATAGTGTTTATTTGCTGAGCTTAAATTATTTGTACTACTTTTGCTTCCAGTTTTGAAAATAATTTTGCAAGTTGTTTCCAATATACTCATTTTTAGAAGCTGCTATTTCAGTTTCACCTCAATCTATATTCTGTGTTCTGCACTGTTTGAAGCTCCTAGAAAGCTGAAAACATAAATCTGTTTACTTCCCAATATGTTTTTCTTCCACCTTGCTTTCTAAGGAAGATACGGTGGTTCACAATGATAGGGATACTCACAGATGCTGGGCTGTGGGCAATTTAGCAAGATTCAAAGGACACATCTTGTAATGCACAGCAGGAATATCCAGAGTTAATGGTTAAACCAATCTTTAATTCTTAGAGACTAGAATGAGACCTAACATAGTGGGGGAAGTTATCCCATATATCTGCCTACTGCAAAGTTCTTACATCTTCCTCTAAAGCATCTGGTCCCAGCTACTGTCAGCAGCAAAACAGTGGGCTAGATGCACTTTGGACCAGAACTAGTTTGGTAATTATGTTTCTAACTTTTCTTAGTACTTATGTATTTCTTAGGGCAGTGGTTTCCAACTGTTGGTCTGCAGACCAGTCTGTGAACTGCTGGTTGCTGGGCTGTGGCACACTGTCAGGCCATGCCCAGAGCAGCCGGGGAACACCACAGAGAGCTCTGACCCCGCCCCTTCCCTTCAGCTCTTTTTTCCTGCCACTGCCACCAACTACTTTGTTCATCTTCCCCTCTGCTTCCTTTTCCCTGCCAACAGGCAGGCTTTTGTCCACCCCTCCCATTCAGTCCCTTCTTCCTCCTTGACCCTCCTCTCTGGCCAGCTGAGAACTCCAGTTTCAGCATGCTCCGGCCGGCAGGAACAGTGTGCTGACCCAGCCTCCCTTCCCCGTGCTCTGGCACTGCTGGGCTCAGCCGGGCACCGCACAAGCAGTGGGAGCTGCATGTTCTGAGCCTGAAGGGAGCTGCAGGCTTCAAGCAGCAAATGCCATGACTCAGTTTACATCCTTTCCCCCTTAACACGGAGCCCCAAGGGCTGGGATTGCATTTCTCACTAAGCATCCTGGTCCAGGGCTGTGGGAGGCACCATAGTGTGGTGTGAGAACCAGGGAGAAGAGAATGCACGTTACACTATTCTAAAGCTCAGGATTTATCCAGGCTGCAAAATGTAGCGCAGGAGTGCTGGATAGACAGCCTCAAGTGCTAAAATACCCAGCTCCCCCCTGCCAGTGCAGCCTTGTGCAAAGATGGGCAGGGAGCAGCATGGATGCCTTGCCTGGGCTCCCTTCCACTTCTCTTCCCTTCTCCCCCAGACCCCCACCCCGTATGCTTGCGTCGGGCTCCTTTCCCCGCCTCTCTCTTCTGCACAGGCGGCTTGGTTGGCTCCTCGCTGTTGAGTCCCTACAGCTCCCTTGTTGATCGCTTTGCCTCTCTCCATGCTCCCGCAACCCCAGCCTCTCCCTCTCCTCCTGCTGTCTCCTCTCTCCCGACTCCAGACTCACACTGAGCATGTGTCTTGGGGAAGGAAGGATCCGCATTTTCCGAGCAGTGCTGTGCCCACTCCCACCCTGCCTGATCCTTTATGGCAAGGCAGGAGTAAGACTGGAGGGAGCCGGCTGGACGGGTTAGCAACATCCCAGTTCAAAACCCATCAAGATAACTGTGTATTGTCCTCTTCCTGCCCCAGACTAAGTGTTTGGCTCCCAGCTGGATTGGATGCGGGGTTTGAAAACTCTGGTTCATCCCTCCCCTTCTACCATCTCCCATTCCCTCCATGTGATGATGTCACAGTCCCTTGAATGTGGTTTGGGATGGCAGACAAAAACGTGTGTGTGGCATTTGTGTGTTGGATAGGGGCATGCACGGGGCTCCCGTGGAGGCTGGTCAGGGAAGGGAGAGTGGCTGTGTGCTGTAGCTCTGGCGGTTGGCGCTTTGATTTTATGCAAATAAATTTGCATAATGAATATGCAAATATGCAAATAAAATGTTACCGGTCCACCAAAAGTTTGTGAACAGATTTGCCAGTCTGTGATATAAAAACAGTTGGGAACCACTGTCTTAGGGAAGTAATCCCACAGTAAAAATACTTATTAAACAGAAGTATAGATGGTCAAATGTATCAGCAAGGAGTGCAAATGCCTCTGTTATTTTTAGTGCACATTTAACCCCATTCCTGCAAGGAGCCCTAATGAAGTATATAGAACTGCAAATGGTTCCTCCGAAATAAATTATGAGGTTGGGGCCATTATTATTTCTGTGTGGTTTTGTATTTCAATACGACCATTAGATCATTTTGCAGGGGTATCTTCAGTGAACATATTGTGAAGTTGTAAGAAAACCATTGAGATCCACAGGGGGAGAAAACTTCTGCATTATGAATGGGCAGATCAAACGGCAAGACATGTTTTAATTGGTTCACTTTTGTCCCAATTACAGTGAAGTTTTATTTAAACTGAGGGAAATATTTGGGGATGTGGAACAAAAATGACAGCTGGAAGTGAGACTTTGCTTTGATCTTCTCTGAGGACATGATGATCCACAAGAATGAAATCACATGGCTTGGGGGCCAAGGGAGAGCTTCACAAAGAAATAGGCCAGATGAGATGGAGGACCAGGATAAAGTACCACACTGACTCTAGTAAGTGAGGAAGGAATTTGATATAAGCATACAGAGGTATAGGTATTTGTATATGTAAAAATATATATACAGTGATAATGGCAATTGGGTTTGGATTAATATTCTCCTGAATGAGATTAGGTCATATTATGGGCTAGATTCTGCTCCCACCGGGATTGCCATTGTTGTCAAGAGAAGTTGTGAATTTCATTTACAAATTTAACCTTGCCTGTCTGCGATGTTAACACGCTAATGCTACCTCTCTCAGAGAAAGGAAAGTTTAGAGATTCAGCTTAAAGCCTCTTTTATTGCCATAGATAAATGGTGAGAGGAACTATGGTGGTAATTGTTGTAGGTCTCATTATGCAGACTATGAAAAATATCAAAAGTGTCATAGGAACAGTAACTCCTTCCCCCAGCTCCATGGCTTGGATGATTAGCCTCTGTGGTGCTGGAGAATACTTGTGGCTTGCCCTCATCTTATTGGATTTGTTAGTTGCATGGGAAATTCAACCACATTTGCATTTTAAAATCTCAAAATAGTCTATTAAGATGATGATCTATTAATTGATACAGTATTCAGGTATAAACCTACCACCTAGCCCTCCATTGTCTTGCACCATATACAGCAGGGCTACTCAACTTTGGAAATCCCGGGGGCCACAATGATATTTACAGCACATGCCAAGGGCCGCAACTTAAGTGTAGTTGCATATACATGCAAATAGATGCAAATAGATTCTTTCACACTGATGGGCATGAATACAAAGATTAAGGCAAGACTACACAACACAAAGGCCCCATTTAAGTCAGTTCTGCTGATACTAATAAAATGCAATATTTAGCCGATTTCCACCCATATGACAGCACTTTTAATGAGCAATGACAGTCCAGGTATTTAACTACTAAAACGCATATCAACATTATATTGACTCCTTTTTTGTTTTGGCTCCCACCCACAGGTCGCATGTTGAGCCCTGCATAAAACCCAATAGCACCGCGGGCCGCAAAAAAACAGGCTGCAGGCCGCATGTGGCCCATGGGCCACGTGTTGAGTAGCCCTGATGTACAGGTATTTGATCTAGTGAAAAATAAGTGTAAAATGCTACCAAATCAGAATGGTGATATATTCTCACCCATTCTCCCCGCGCACGTACGCACACAACACACACCCTGTGCACTGGCATACAAAGCTACACAAGGGGAAGACAATGGCAAATCAGATCCCCAGCCTGCAGTGAAAATCATATCAATCTAGTTTTTAAACTTGAGTGCCTCAGTACAATCTGCTTTATTACTTTTGGTGCTTAGAGGTGCATTTAAGTACCCCAAAAAGGATTTTGAGCACCTCATCACAGGTTTAAGCATAAAGCATGCAGGTCTGGATTAACTCTTTGAGCCACTTACTATTCCTTTTGAGCTACTATGGGAAGTGTGTGACCTTTTAATTGTATTTTATCTCTTATGTGGGAAACAAAAAGTGCATTGCAAGTAGAAACTAGTTCAGACTAGCCCAAGAAGCCAAGGATGCATCCCAGGCACCTTCACTACCTTACACTAAGCAACTAAGCAACTTTGCATTACTTTTTAAATACATAGGGGTAGGATATTCCAGTTTAAAAACAAAACAAAACAGCTCACACTTGTAGATGTCAGTCTTTGGCCAGCTATACTACTGAATTCTAGTTAGAGTATGAAAGTCAGATTTACATCGATCATATGGCTGATGTCAGTAACAGACAAAGTAATGAGTAACCTTTAAGCTCAGTCACCATCTTAGAGGCTATCAGCACTGAATTCTTGAACACTACATGGGCATCTTCTGACTATGCAGCTGTGATGGCAACTTGATCATTTAAATCCTAAACACCGCAAATGAAATCCTGACCTATTTGAAATCAATGGCAAAACTCCTATTGACTTCAATAAAACCAGAATTTCATCCAGCATTTGGGGATTGTTGGCCATGGTCCATATATAAATCAACTCATTCTGGACAAACTGCATCAAAAACTTTAAGGAAATAAAATAACTTAATGTAGAGGGCCACCAATCCTGATGGGGGTCTCTATGAGAGTCTGTAACAGGTATTAGTAATTTAATTTGAAATGTTATATACAACAGGAAAGGTCACAGATTACAGAAAAGCAAATCTGGCTGTTTTCATAAAAGAAAAAAAGTGATCTTGCTAATTACACTTTTTAAAAAATTAATTCTATACCAGGTAAAACAATGCAAAAAATCTTGAGGGGAAAAAAGTCACCACAATTCTAGAGAAAAAAAGGGGAACAATGAGCAATAAGTCACATGGTTTTGTGAAGAATAGATCTGGCCTGACTAACTTAATTGTATTTTTAAAAGGCAATCACCAAATGAATGGACAAATGGAATAGAGTAGACATAATATATTTGGGGTTTAACAAGGTATTTCTTAACTTATAATTAATCTGATTCTCTACTTACTCCAAGCAAATGGAGTTATACTGATGTAAAACCGAAGTATGTGAGAGAACAATCAGGTTTATTGTAACACACAAAAGCATATTTAAAATTAATTAAAATAACCTTGGATGCAAATACTCATGTGGATTGATATCTGGGTTTATGGACCAAAAGCAAATGATAATTTTAGGTCTTAAACTATCAGTTTAAGGGGAAGGAAAGTAAATACTGCCAAGCAGTGTTAGGTCTCTTATTTAATATCTTTATTAATAAACTAGAAAGGGGAGTAAACAACAAGTTAATTAAATTTAGATAATATTAAATGAAGAGGAGACGAGAACAGCTGTGCAGACAAAGAAAATAGGACAAAGGGACCTAGAGAAATTAGAGACATGGGTCAAAAATAAAATCAGAATCACCTTGGAAAAATGCAAGGTAGGACATAGAGGTAAATTAATCCAAAAGTCTGATTCCATTAGAGGGAGGAGCCTGGAAAGCAGTAATGCTGAGAGACTTGAGAGGATAAATAAGCAAAGTCATTTGTTCATGTCTGGATATCAGTGACATCATAGAAGAATTTGCTAAAGTTTTCATGATGCATTGCTAAATTAGAGCACTCAGCAGCTGACCTTCCAGTAATCTGCTGATCATCCATCTATCTCCTCACTTGTCATTCCCTACTATAATGACTCACCACCAATCCTTCCATAATAACCTTCACAAGGACATTTCTGTCTCAAGACCTAATGTGACCAAAGTGCATACATTTGTATCTGTTGATTTTCAACATCAGAGTCTGCTTCTCTGTATTTCTAACATAAGTATTCCCCTTTATTTCCTTCCAGGAGAGACACAAGTGTCTTCACATTCAAAAGTTTCAGTTTTCTTTTTATCAGGACCATTTATCCTCCCAAGCCAACCTTGGTAAACACCTGGGCTCACTGTATGGTGTCCAACAAATGTCGAACTGTGAGAGGGGGTAACAGTTTCTGATGGTTACCTGGTTGAGTGCCTGGTAATCCACACATAATTGCAGGTCCCATCTTTCCTTTCAATGAAAAGAACTAGGGGACTAGAAGGAGAGGTGGAGATATGGAGAAGTCCTTTGGCCAGATGTTCCTGGAGATTGGACAGGAGAGTAGCTAGCTCTTGCTCCAACATGACAAAGATATGAGTGAAAGGGAGCTTGACCCTTAGCTATAGTTTGAATCCAGAAATCATAGTCACAGTGTTGTGGTGGAACATCTGCATTCTTCTTCTCAAAGACATCAAGGTCCTTGGTAGGAAGAGCAGGAGTCAGTTCTGACAGGAGTCCTACTGGGGCCACAGTGTGGGCCCAAGGACTCCTCAGCAATATACTGAAGTAAGGCTGTAAGGATGCATCTTGAAGGCAGGATTCATCCAGTGATGCACATATGCAAACTTGCTATCAGCAAAAACTGACTTTCTGTTAACACCAAAAGATGGTCACAAATGGCCCAGCCACAAGACATTTGATGTTCTGTCCCTTTAAATGTTTGAGCCCTTTCCCCTCCCAGTTGTAAGCCTTATTTTCATGTTAGTTTCAGCTTTGCAGCCTTAACAGTAAATGTGACCATAACAGATATTTGCGCTTCTACAGCGTCCTCTATGTCTGTGTCTTATCTCCTTTTCTGCTGGCTCCAAGTATAATAGTTGGCAACACAGGAATATTATACCACAAGAGACCAGGGCTCTCAATGCCTGAACAACAAGAAGAAAAAACAAACAAAGTAATACTATAAAACAAAGTTCATCTAGAGGTGCAAGGTGACAGATTGCTGCTTTTTGCTGCTGGGACAGTGTGAAACAGCCATCTAGAGAGGAAATTGGCAATTGACAACAGAACAAAGAAATTGGCTGCCTCTGGAGATGTTCAAAGAAAGAAGCAGTGAGAGAGAAGCAGCCATCTTTGTTGACCACATGCACGCAGGCAAAACAGGTTACCCCGAACTGAAGCCTTGTACCTGCAGACAGAGCCCAAATACAGCCAAAGAAAGAATTCTGCAGTTTGCAATGTAAGCACACTGCCAGCAGACGGCAGATCAAGCACAGATAGTATAGTAACAAAAAAAAAAAGAATTTCCCTGTGGCAGAGAAGACATCCAGGAAGCATGAAGGTCAACAAGAGAGCAACTTTTGTGAGTAATGTTGGTGTAATCACAGGCAATTGGGAATCATGAGTGGTGTACATAGAACGTTTTGAGGAATTTGTAACCTGCAACACTATTACAAGACGAAGAGTTTCAGCTTTGTCTATAGCAATAGGTATATGGCCTGCCACGTGACTTACTGTCTCCAGCTATGCCCAGAACTGCTATATATGTTGTAATACTGCAGCAATGCAGATACATCTTTCTCCTGCCCCATGATACCAGAACAATATCAATTGTATCACTGACATCAGGGAAATGGAGTGTCGGTAGCACAGTTCATTGCTGCTCTAGGGAACTTATCAGAGCACTATCAAGTATTGCCCTACATGACACATGTGTACATGTGTACAGAAAAGTTCACCTCCTGAATCAGTGAGACAGAGGACCACACTGACATAAGGAATTGTCGTGCAGCAATTGTGCACAAGCTACTCACACTGAGAAGGATTGTTGGGCATGCCAGGTTATTTGTAGAAAGTGCAAAAAGAAAGGATGCATCACCATGACTTGTCTCAAAGTTCAGTGACCAGCCATGCAGAGTAACCATCCATACAAGAAGATGCCTATGAAGGCTAAATCTAGGAAAGGACAAAAAGTTGAGCATTCCTAATGTGGTATCACAAGCCAGATTCAGAAATGGCATCTGGGTCACACCGTTGATTGAAGGAGTATTTGCAAGAATGGCGGTTGATACAGGAGCTGCTGTTTCTCTGATTTCTGCAACTACCTACACCTGAGTGTGTTGTAAGTTCCCCTGGAAGAAACCTCCATGGTTTGGAAGATTTATACCATAGAACAGTTAGGTCCAAAAGGGATGTTACAGGTGAAAGTTCAACTAGATGGGCAACCAGTTTTTTGCCCATATATGTGATGGAAGGATAGTATCCACCATTTTTTTGGTAGATCTTGATTTGAGAACCTCAGGCTGAATTGGACCAACATCAAGGTGATTATAAAAGCATTTCAAGGTCTTTAAGAAATAATGGACAGACACTGCATAGTTTTTGAAAAAGAGCTTGGACAAATGAGCAACATGTCAGTGATGCTCACTGCTAAGTGTGACAGCCAGCCAAAATATTGCAAACACAGAGTTGTGCCTTTTATGCTCTGAAGCTGTTGGTAGAAGCTGTTTGGCCCCATCAGTGAACTTTGGAGTTCTGTCACCAGTTTCACATAGTGAGTGGACTATATCCATCATACTAGTGATTAAGAAAGATAACTTGGTCCGAGTTTGTGGAGATTTCAAAGTGAGACAATCTAGTTTTATGTGCAGACTAATACTACCTCATATTGAAGATTTCTTTAGTACTGTTAATGGAGAACAGTGTTTCAGTGAACTGGATTTATTCAATGCATACATACAAATGGAGAGTGATCTCACATAGAACACACAAAAAGGCTTAATTTGTTACAACAGGTTGCCTTTCATTATTACATCAACACCTGCTGTGTTCCAGAAAGCAATATATTAGATCCTGAAGGGATTGAATGGATGACATTCTTGTACAGAAAAAGATCAAGAAGATCATCTTCAAAATTTGGATGCTGTCTTACACTATTTGGGAAACCATGGACTGAAAGTACTTCAAGACAAATGTAAGTTTTTCAAACTTGCAGTTGAATACTTGGACTTGTAATTAATGTTACTGGCTAAAGGAAATCACCAGAGGAAGTGAAAGTGATTTTTGAAGCAGCACCACTGAAGAACGACTAACAAGTGCAAGGGTACATTTATGAAAGAAAAGAAACTGTTGTCATCAGCCGAAGCTCTTATACATTTTGATGCTTTACTACGATTGCAATTGGCTTGTGATGCAACACCTATGGAGTTGCTACATTTGTCCTAATGACATGCCTTCACTTCATTAACACTAACCACACCTGAGAAGAATTACATACAAATAAAGTGAGACACTCTCAGTGTTGTGTTTAGAATTTGGAGGTTATATACCTACCTGTATGATAGATTATCACCCACTATTTTAAACTTTTGGAGCAAAATATGCAATTCCATCTTTAGCTGCTGCTCATATGTTATCTCATTCCTTTACCATTCAAAACAGCAGCATAAGAATGGCAGGCAACATTGGTTGAGGAAACCCCTAAATTTCTGGCAGTCTTCATTCAAAGGTTCCAGGAAGGGGACTGTCAGACCAGAGTCCAGATGCACAATCATACCATATGCCTAGATCACAGTGTTTCTCATGGTGCAATTGGGCATCCTGCTCTAATGGTGTCTGGTTCTTGGTCCTGTACTGCACCACTTGGACCTGTAAAGCAGCATTTTCACTAAATAGCTGGACGGTCTGCACTCACAAACCTGGTTCTCAGAAAACAGCTGTACCACTTGTGTCCAAAACATGGAAAGTTTCTCCTGGGCCAGGGGAGGGGGAGGGGAAGGGGAAGGGAGTGGCCTGGAAGCAGTCAACCCATTCAGGCATGTTTAGTGCCCTTTGGGACATGCTGGATAAGGGTGTCTCCGGATCCACAGGGCTAGCCTTCTCCGTGGGGTAGGGTGGCCATAAAAACATTAAAAAATCCATATTGTGTCAGCCCAAAGGTCCATCTAGACCAGTATCCTGTCTTCTGACAATGGCCAATGCCAGGTGCTCCAGAGGGAATGAACAGAACAGGTATCATTAAGTGATCTATCCCCTGTCACCCATTCCCAGCTCCTGACAAAGGCCAGGGACACCATGCCTGCGTATCCTGGCTAATAACCAATTGATGCACCTATCTTCCATGATTTTTTTTGAACCCTGTTATAGTCTTGGACTTCACAACATCCTCTGGCAAAGAGTTCCACAAGTTGACTGAGTTCTGTGAAGAAATACTTCCTTTTGTTTGTTTTAAACCTGCTACCTATTAATTTAATTTGGTGACCCTTAGTTCATGTGTTATGGGAAGGAGTAAATAATTCTTTATTCTCTTTTTTCAGACCAGTCATGATTTTATAGACTTCTATCAAACCCCTCCTTAGTCATCTCTTTTCCAAGCTGAAAAGGCCCAGTCTTATTAACCTCTTCTCATACTGCAGCTGTTCCATACTCCTAATCATTTTCTGATTTTTTTTCCCAATGTCAATATGAGATGAAGCAACCACATCTCTATGCACTATTCAAGATGTGGGCATACCATAGATTTATATAGAGGCAATAAGATGTTCTCTGTCTTATTCTCTATCCCGTTCTTAATGATTCCCAACATTCTGTTTGCTTTTTTGACGGCTGCTGCACATTGAGTGGATGTTTCAGAGGACTATCCATAATGACTCCAAGTTCTCGCTCCTGAGTGGTAACAGCTAATTTAGTCCCCATGATATTATATGTCTAGTTGGTAGGCCCACCAACAGGGGAGGATGGATAAAGGGGGAAGTTGCCCCACAGCCTGGTGATTCAAAGGAACCTGGGGCACCAGCCACTGCTGCTGCAGCCACAGCACCCAAACCCCCAAGCCCTTTAAATTGCTGCTAGAGCACTGCTGCAGCGCTCCGTGCAGCTGTTAGGGCTGCCTGGGGAGAGGATAGGTGTTGTGGTCCAGGCAGTGCCGAGGGCTGGCTGCCTTCAGCCCTGTCCCTTCCATCCTTGGCCTCACCCCTTCTTAGGCGCAGAGCCAGCCTCTTCCCTCCCCCCCCCCAACCTTGCCTAGGGGCCCAGCATGGCTGTTGGCATCCCCTGATAGTTGGGATTATGTTTTCCAATATGCATTAATTTGCATTTATCAAGATTAAAATTCATCTACCATTTTGTTGCTCATCAACCTAATTTAGTGAGAGCCTTGTGAAGCTTTTCACAGTCTGCTTTGGACTTAGCTATCTTGAGCAGTTTAGTATCATCTGCAAATGTTGCCACCTCACTGTTTAACCTTTCCTCCAGATTATGAATATATTGAAAAAGATTGATCACAGTATGGACCCTTAGGGACACTAGAGATGTTAGATAATGATTAATTGAATAGTCGTGTTACTGCACAAAATATTATCGCTTTAAAGACTATTTGATAGTTCCCAAGTGCAAGGTCAGCAACCAGTGCACTCCTGGCCCCACTTCCAGGGAGCCCCCAGCCACCCCATGCTGCTGCCTCTGATGGAGAGGCAGCAGAGTGGGATGGCAGCAGCTTCTGTCTGTGGGGGGTCTGAGCTCCCAGTGGACAGAGGCTGTGTTGGCATCCCACAGAGCAGCTCCTGTCTGCAGGAGGTCTGAGCTCTCCATTAGAGGCAGCAGCACAAGGGGGCGGCAGGCGGGTCCATGAATCTGGTGCTTGTGGGGAGCCATCTTAAAAACTGGCTCCTGACAACACCAGCTCCCACTTCCCCCTTTGCTGCCTCTGATACAGAGGCGGGGGGGGGGAGTGCATTCAATAAGATTAACCGATAAGCCTAGGCTTATCAGTTAATCATGTACTCAATTACATGTTGTCATCCTTAGGGGACACCATTCTGAAAACTGACCATTTATTTCTACACTTTGTTTCCTATCTTTTAGCTAGTTATTAGTCCATGAAAGGGCTTATCCCATGACAACTTACTTAAGAGCCTTTGGTGAGGGACCTTGTCAAAAGCTTTCTGGAAATGTAAATACACTATATCCACTGAGTCCCCCTTGTCCACATGCTTGTTGACCCCCTCATATAAAATTCTAGTAGACTGGTGAGGCATGATTTCCTTTTACAGAAACCATGTTGAGTTTTCCCCAACAAATTACATTCATCTAACTGTCCGGGTCCTGGGCAAAGCAAAGCAGGCTTAGTGGCAGGAGTCTGGGAGCCAGGAACTGAAGCCAGCTTCAGGCTAAGTGTCAAGACAAGGATCAGAGCTGTAGACAAAGTCAGGAATCAGGCCAACTGTCCATAGATATCAGGGTCTGTGCTGGCATTCTGGGGACAACGGGGAGTCAGAATCCAACTAAAAACAGAGGTCGGTATTAGGAGTTCAGAAACAGGGTAGTTGTGGTATCTAGCAGGGATCACTGAGATGACAGTGAGAGCACCTGAGACGGAACTTCCTGCAGTGTGCAACCTCTGTGGATAGTGAGTCACAGAAAGTAGCCAGGTTACAGCTGGTACTGCACCATGGCATTAGGATGTAGGTTATTATGCTAGTCCTCCAGGTCGGGGGTTCAAGTCCTGCTAATCCTTACACAGAATATCTAAATGAGTCCAAGAGAAACTGGTTAAAAAGAGATTGAAGAGGTTTTTTTAAATAGCAGGAAGATACTGAAACAAACCTAAAACTGGCAGCATACTTTTGGAAGGCTAGATGTGTCTTATTCCCATAATGCTTCAAATTATTTTGAAAGAGCACCCATTTTCCTCACAATATAAATTGCACAGGCAGAAAGATGTTCCTTATTTCTCATCTGTTTCAGTGAATCCAGCAACACCTTCACCAGCCATTTTGTAACTGGAAATATTTCTGTGCTTTCCCATTTTCCTTTTATAGATGAATTTTAATAAGTCTCTTTTTCCTTTGTTCAGTAATTCATACTGATTGCTCCCAGTTTTATTGCGGTTTTGCCTTTGTTTTCATTTTTTGTTCCCTCAACTATTCTTCTCTGTAGATCCTTATTTTACTTGCAGAAGGTTATAACTACTGCATGTATATTTAGAATACATGGGGGTGTATGTAGATACAGATATTAATAGAAATATGAGCACCACTCTTATCACTGTTTAATATTATCATGTTTATATTCCCATATGTCATGCTACATTGTCCTACCATCATTAACTTCAAGTGACTGATTGTCACAAGTTTATTTCATTTAAACCGGAAATATAAATCTCCATTATTTGCATGTTATTGGATGACATCTGTAGGCTAACAAATATGACACAAAAGAATGTGTGATGAAATAACCTCAAACTAATGTGACTGAAGTTTAGGCAAAAAGAGTAGAAGCAAATAAAATATCATACATAAGCTATTTTATCATGTTTTCACAATGGACAAAGGCTTTAGCAAAACAGCTGCGGGGGGGGGGGGGGGGGAGCTAAAAGCATATACTGCTAAGCAGAGTGAATTCATGCTCATTTTCATTCTGCGTTATTTGTCTTGATCAGACCATTTTATTGCTAAGGAAAACCAACCTACTCATCCATACTGTATGTTTTTATAAAGCTATAGCCTCGTAAATCACAATGTTTTAATGCATTCTTCAGTGGAATTATTAGTTCCTATAAACAAGTCTTGGGGTTTTTTTAAAAAAACTTCATTTTGCTTTTAAAACATGACATGCACTGAGGATAAAGATGAATTGCCCTTTCATGTTAAAAAATATTTTTAAAATAGCTGTATATATGAATATGAACCAGATATTAGTACACTTTAAATAAATCCCCCTTCCCATTTCATTATAAATCAAATTATCTGTGCCAGAATCTGTGTTCTACACTGGCCTCTTCACTCTGCTTCAACGCAAAAGGGGGCTTTAGAGAAGGCAGAACCAGACCCTGGGGAACAAGCCCATTAGCAGGGGTTTCCTGAGTGATGCAGAGCTGACAAGAGGAGCTCTATTCCACTTACCACTTTTATGCTTTAAAATATTGCTGTGCCACAGTAGCTGTAGCAAAAGGGACACAATTACTCACAACACATTGGCTCTGCTGCAAGTACTACAACAAAGCAAATTAGAGAACAGAGTGCGGCCAGAACAAAACCCCCTCCATCTATTCTTGACTGATAGAACAGCCCCAGAAGCTGAGCATAGATTAGAGCAGCCTTGAAACTGCTGTCACTCTACCCCAAAGATCAGCTAGATCCCCAGATGGCCCCAGAACATGGGGCAACAGAAAAGCCACTTTTGCCCCTAAGTTCCAAAGTTCGGGAAGCATGAATAATCAAACCTCTTTAAATGAGAATCACATTTTGCCTGGGTATGATCTTGCATTTACCACAAGAAGCAAATTCCCATTTATTAATCTGATTAAAACAAGGGTCCCTCTTTATTCCTAAGAAGATAGTTGCTATATAAAACAGGTTGAGATTTCCCTCCGATTATGAGTCACATGTGAGTCATACTTAAAAACTGGGACCAGAAAAAAGATCAATTTTCCTCCTTAAAAGCCACAGCATCATGTTATATTTGCACCACAAATCTCCCTTAAGACATAATTTTTTACACTTAATTTTTCATCCAACCAACAGTTTTGTTAACGTAAAGAAAAGGAAATGCTCTGACTTCTTCCACCTAGGCAGGCAGAAACACAAGAGTTTGGTTGTGCCAGAAAAAATGAGATGTGCCTGGCCTGGGATTGCTTCTCATAAAACCATACAGAAAAGAGACAGAATTACCAGGGAGGTGAAGGGGGCTGGCTGGGGGCACATCCAGGACTATCCCAACCCTGAGCCTCCCACCTCCCCAGGCGCCCATTAGGGAGGGTGGATGGGCTGAACATATGGGAACATTGCTGACTGTTCCTCTTCATCAGGGAGCAAGGGAAAGCGCACAATTTGTTGCATTCCTCACTCTGGCTGGGGAGTGAAGGGGGGCAGATGAACATGGGCCTGTTCCAGTTGAAGGACATGCACCCATTCCCTAGCTGTGCCCACTGGAGCTGCAGTGGCCATGCAGAGGTGCTTCTCACCTCGCCCGCCCAAGCTGCTGTAGTGAGAGAGGGCTGGGGTTGTCCTCTCTCCCCAGGGTAAGCCTGCATCCTGAACCCCTCATCCCCAGCTGCACCCCAGAGCAGTGATTTAAATGAACCGTGTACATTCTCATTTTTTTATTTTCCAAAAAAAAAACAAAAATTAATTGAGTTAAGGACCTGAGCAATGCCAGGTAAATCAGGTCTAAAATAAATGTTATGTTAAGAGTGAGAGTTATGTGTTGTTCTTCATCTACAGAAAATACAACTGCTAAAATACAAAGCCAGCCTGCAAATCCCAAACTGTACTGCACCTTATGATGGCACCCAGATGAAATATTTATTCCTGAGTAATACACAGTGCAATTTACAGCTCAGCACATGTCCTCCTCATAAATAAATGTAGTTGACATCAGTGTTCCAAGAACAGTTCTAATAGATGAATGAGACAGGAAGAATCACTGATGACACTGAATGCACTGCATATGTCTAGCTATAATACTGTGACTGTGCAGAGCCATTATCAGCACATAATCCCAACATGATTCATGAAATAATGAGCCTTCAGCTGTAACCAGAATCTTATTAATAACACATCATTAGAAGACTGGTAGCATCTCACCAATTAAACAGCAGCTGGACATTGATAGCAATCACAGTTGCAAGGAAGACAACTTAAAATTGATCTTTGGGGTAAATCAAGAGGCTCAATTCACAGCAATGTGAAAAAACAGGAAAACACTGGAGATTTTATGCGTTTTGTCTTGAATTTATCATTGGTTTCCAGGAAAAGCAGATAGATCTCACAGGCACTTTTTCATGCAAAGGAAAACTGCCTGTCTCCAAAATGACCATGAAATTTTCTGCAAAAAAAGGCAATATTTTTCCCTGAGGCAAATCTCAAAAAATTTCAGCTTCATGAAAGAAGAGAGGGTTGCTTTGAGCAGATCTTCTGCAGGTGTTTACATTGCCTGGAGGTGCCCCTTACAGTGTGCATCGGGAAAGTCTACCACGTGTTTATAGATTCATGCCTGACTCCGCAACAGAGAAGTTACCGAAGAAGATGACAAAGAGAGGTATTAATCATCAGAAGAGAGGGGAGTGGAGAACACAGTTTTCAGAAATGTTTTCTTTTCAGTAAACATTTCTTCAATAAAAGCAATAATAATTCCATTCTTACCACTGGAGCTGTTTATTCTCCACTGTTATGTATTGAATATGCCATGAATATTACAGCAAGGTAAATTAATTTGAAATACCCTGATTTTTGCCTTCTAAGTCTATGTCTACACTATACCCCAGATCAATGCTCTGTGATCGATCCACTGGTGGTCGATTTAGCAGGTCTATTTAAGACTTGCCAAATCAACTGCAGATCCCACTGCAGTTGGCACCCTTACTCTACTCCAGACAAGAAGAGTAGTGGAAGTCGACAGGACAATTTCTCTTGTCAAATCCCCACATAGTGTAGACCCCACAGTAATTTGAGGTGAGATACATCAACTCCAGCTATGTTATTCACATAGCTGGAGTTGTGTAGCTTAGATCAACTTTCTGTTCTGGTGTAGATGTAGCCTAAGTGTTGGTACTTCCCCAAGGTATGGATTAAGCCGTCTTCCTTCTCTGTCTAGAACTTGCTAACAGCTATACTTGGAGCCCCTTCTTCACTCTCTTTGTATGCATTGGGTCCAGGGCTCTTTTCTGACACCTGGTGCCTCCACCCAACATGATACTCAGTGTGGTATACCCACAATGGTGCTGTCCCTCTATACAACTGCACTACTGGCTGGCAAGGAACATGATGTTCAGCACACAGAAGCCAATAAATGAAACAACTCCAGCCAAGGAATAGCGCTTGAAAAATAATAGCAAATAATACAAAGGGAACATTACTAGGAACAAGAAAATAGGCTCTGGTGAAGGAAAATATTATGGTTAACCAATACTGAAATAAACATTAATGCATAAAGCAATCACCCATCTCCCAATATTAACAACTCCCCAAACTCCAACTCCATCCCTGGTCCTTTCCTGAGGCAGATAATAGGCTGAGGTTGAATCTACTGGGACTGTGTTGCAGTGCTGTGACATTGGCCAGCTTAAACAAATATCCCCTTACTTTATCCTCTCCCCCTCCTTGTCCTCTAGGTTAGGGAAGGATTCTCTCCTGATTCCAACAAGAGTTGCTGTTATCTGGTCTGGAACTCATCCAGGTCTCAGCTAGCTCTTGGTAGCTGGAGC
This sequence comes from Rafetus swinhoei, assembly GCA_019425775.1. Classification (NCBI taxonomy): domain Eukaryota; kingdom Metazoa; phylum Chordata; order Testudines; family Trionychidae; genus Rafetus; species Rafetus swinhoei. Next base: position 42,528,565 of record CM033437.1, on the reverse strand, counting down.
AAGGTCAGATCTTTCTGTGTCTTCTAGATGCTGGTCTCAACAGTGCTGGAACTCTCTGAGCCATGCAACTAGAGGTAACAGCAGGACAAGGACTACCTTTGAGAGAAGAGGGAGTTTAGCAAGGGCTCCATGAGCTCCAAACTGAATCTAACCTGACTGTCCTATTTGTAAAGTCAGGCTTTCCCCCTCGCTGGGAGCTGCAGAGCCCTGGTCCATCGTGGGCCCAGTGGACATCTTGTTCAGATTATACAAAAACTACAGCAGGGGTTTCTAGTTCCTTCTGTCCCCAGCCCTGACTCTCAGAATGCTGAGAAATGGTGTCAGAGCACTTAGGTAGCCATCTTAGTTGTAGTCCTTTTGGGGCCTCCTCTAGAGTCTTGTTCTGTGGCTTCAGGGGCTGGCAAACTCCATGTGTGGGTTACATCATTGAATTACAAACATTTACTATTAAGGACCTGCTCCTGCTCCTACTGAAGTGAATGGAAGTTTGGTAATGGTCTTTGGTGGGAGCAGGATTAAGCCCTTATCATCAGATCACGCCTCTGAGGTAGGTTTCCATTTAACATCCTGGGAAGCTGAGGGAGTCAGAGTTAGGGCCAGATCTTCAGCTTGTATAAAACAATAAAGCTCTACTGAAGCCAGCACCGGCTCTAAGCCTCTTGCCAAGGGCCACAGATGTCAAAATTGGATTAGAACCCAAAGATCCTCTCATTAAGAACACAACATTACCTCCTTCTCTTCAGGACACGTTCAAACAAGCAATTCAAACTACTTCTGGAGCAGCGTGTGCTGGAATCCCAAACTTACTATCTTCATGGCTGGAACACTTCCAGCACTTCCATTTCTCTATTACAGGGGTGGGGAGATACCAGCCCACGGGCTGGATCCAGTTCCCTAGAGTTTGCCCTGGCGGGCCACCGCTGCTATATTTATCTGCGCCTCCACAGTTATGGGCAACTGCAGCTCCCTTTGGCTGCAGATCACTGTCTCCAACCATGGGATCTACAGGAAGTGGTATCCCAGTCCATGGTGCTTCCTGTGGTTCCCATTGGCTGGGATCAACAATCCATGGCCAACGAGAGTTGCAGTCTCCTATACCTGCAGAAGCATAAGTAAATATAGCAGTGGCAGCCCGCCAGGAGCTAACCCTGGCGAACTGCTGCTGTTTTATTGCCCACCCTTGCTCTACTATCATTGGGCTCATACTATTGAGTCTTGCTTTTGACATCTCTGGATGATTTGAATTAGCAACTAGTTGGCAGGAGTTGTAGCATCTTCACAGACCTCCCTACTTGCAGCCTGCACATCAAATTCTTGAATGCAATTCTGATTTGCTTGCCAAAGTAATCTTCTAAGTTACAGTAGCTTTTTACATACACAGCCAGATTTCACCTCCATAGCCTTCCAAATATTTTAAGAACAAAGTGTATCATATGTCCTAATTATACAAAGTCTGGGGGATTTTTTTTTCCTAAAAATAGAAACTTTCAGGACCAAACATGCAGTATTTCTTTCAACTATATATATTGGCATCAGCAGCATATGCTTGCTCACTATCAATTTTTTAATTCAACCAGTTGACTTTTAAAATATAAGGGAGAAACCTTTAAACTGATGACAGCTGTAATATTCCAAACATTTCCCACATAAAACAAAACTGGTAAAGCTTTAGTTTCCACCAGCAAGATTCTGTTTTTTTAATTTGGCTTTGTTTTTTTGGCCATCAGAGAAAACCATGTGCATACTCTACAATCACAATATGCTAATACCATTATATAAACAGGTGGAAACCCTTGCATTAAATAATGTATTCACTTCCAACTCAAAAATCACACTAAAACTGAAATGACCCAGACAAAGGCAAGAACTGGCGGCATGGAAAGACTTCAAGACTTCCATATGGGGAGAAATAAAAACATTAGGTTATCTGGTGAATACTTTTGCTGAATGCAGCTACAGCAAGATGGCGCCTTTAAAGACACACAGGTGTCCATTTAAACTTTAATAACATAGATCAAAACTAACACCTTAAACACCTGTAAACTAAAAGGTGGCCACAACAGATCCTGAAACACTGGTGTCATGTTTCTGGTGAGATGCACTGCCTGCCAATTGGGCTGCTGCCTTCTGTGCCATTGTTAATTTACAGGTGGATTTCTGGTGTACCTCACATAAGATGACAGAGACTTGTGTCTCTAAACATTACAGTACACTAAAAATGTTCACAGTCAAAAAAAAAAAAACCTCTAGATGGGAGAAAAACCTTCCTGCACATGTTTCCTATTGGTCATCCAACAGCAGGGAGTGTCCAGTAGTATCCCTAGATTGTGAACTCTTGTTACTGATGACTGGCCCACACTCCTCCATGAAAGGTTCAGACATAATCCATGCCTGCTGATTCTCCTAATGTAACAGTACCCTGGCTAGCCCTCACAATGTCCTAATATTTACCAAACACTGGGCAAAGCTCAGGGAGATAGAGAAAGAGAAGTATTCTGTCATTAGCATACTCACGCTATGACTACACTGCGGGGGTTTTGTGGAAGAGGAAATGCAAATGGCATGCTCATTTGCATATCTCATGCTCTCATTTGCATATCTTCTTCCTATCCTTTTTGCAGAAGAGGTTTTTATGATAAAAGCCCTGTGTAGACGGGGCCATTTTGGAAAAAAACCCTTTTGCCCAAAAGCCTGTAAACCTCATTTTTTGAGGAATAAGGGATCTTGCGCAAAAGAGTTTTTTCCCAACAAATGGTCCCATCTACACAGGGCTTTTTAATCGCAAAAACCTCTTCCACCAAAAGAATTGGAAGAAGATATGCAAATGAGCGCTTCATTTACATTTCCTCTTCCACAAAAAAACCCCGCAGTGTAGACGTAGCCTCAGAGTACTGTAACCTAGGCCTTCCAATAGACTGCTTGATGGAACCCATCAAGATGGAACCCGAAAAACCCCGTAAAAGATATTATTCAGTACAGAAGAGCAATTGTCCCAGTCTGCCTTCTGGTAACTCTCTGAAAGAAAAGAACAAAGCCACTGAAGGACAACCCCATCTAGCATTCACAGGTGAATTAACAGCATCTGCTGATTAATGATATTGAAGACCGCAAATTGGAGAAAGGGCACCTCACCTCAGCTGTTACCAGAAAGAAACTAAAGTTACCATGTAGCCATTGTCCTCTCCCCAGGTCTGTGTACAGATTGACAAATGTCAAGATGGTCTGAGGCAGCCAGATATTCAGAGTTGCCTCCACTCAGCCTTCATAATGAATTTATCCAAATATCAAAGACTAGACATTGGACAACAACAGGCCAGACTATCAGCTGCAATGTTTGTCTGAGCCATAATCATACACCAATTTGCTTTGCAGAAGCTGGCAACTTGTCCTTCTTATTGGTAGCATTAATAATCTTGATCAACAATAGACCCAATACTGCCCTGCTGTCCTTCATTGGCCAAAGAACACAAATCTGAAGCAGAGCTGTGGCACAAAGTACTTGCAACACTACTATGACCTCAGTGAGTAGCATCAACCTGCACTCAAGGAGAGAACTTAGTGTTCCTTCCCTTAAGATATTTCTCTGCATCCAGAGAAAGAAACAGTTCTGTCTGAATCTGCTCAATCTGATCCATGAAGGACCATGAATATTCCTCACAATGGGAAGAACTTGTACCAGCCACTGAGTGGACAGCTTGGATTGACCACATTAAAACCAATCTGCTGATTTGGAGGCAGAGAAACTTTTGAACTACTGGAGTGGTGCTTAAGGTGACTTAACCAGGGCCAAGTATCTGGCTCAACATTTCATAATTTCTATATATTTTTATATGTGCTTTCCCCACCTGTTTCACTTGTTTCATGCCAAGGTGGCCTATAACAGTGGTGCGCAACCTTTTTTCAACCATGACCCCCATATACTCGTGTCACGACCCCCAAGATAATTTGAGCAGTGCGGCACTTAGATCCAGATGGCTGGGGGCTGGGCCCGGCCGTTGGCAGCCCCGCAGCGTGGCACTTAGATCCAGGCATCCGGGGGCTGGGCCTATCTGTTGGCAGCCCCCCAGGAAGACATCCGTGACCCCCTTGGGGGTCGCGACCCACAGGTTGCTCACCACTGGCCTATAAGGACAAAGAAGAAAAAGAGGATACCTATTAGGATGCTTCATCATTAACTGAAGACAAAGGACTATACAAATGCTGTTCTACCAACCCATCAGTTGATTGGTCTCTTGAAGGAATGACGTTCCCCCACAGAATCCTCTGAATTTGCTCAAGCACCACCAATGAATAATGGCAAATCATCAAAGCATTTTCTATTTCTCAAGATCATAGGAATGGACACCAATTACAGTGCTGTTGGAATAAAATAAAATGGACCAAACTCCATTGAGCTAACTTCAGATAGAAAGGTTTGTCAATGTACTATTTAAAAACTAAGTTATCTTTATGTTATTTCTGACTGATCTGAACTGGCAATCTGATATGGTAGCTTTTGATTCCAAGTTAAAATCTCCAGCATGATTTTCTGTTGCCCTTATGCTGCCAAATATTTGAGGGGAGGCTGACTTTTGAGAGACGTTGGTAGCCCCTGGGGTTGCATTACCTTAAGTTTTGAAATACATTTTTGCACCAATATAAAAAGCATGCTTCATCATGAACACCTCCTGCTATTGCATTTCTATACCCATGTCTTACATATCTATTTTGAAATGAAGATGTAAAGATGTGAAATCACAAGTTTCCTGGAAGTTTCCCAGCCCAATTGCTTCAGCGTGTCATCAAGTTACCAGATCAGTAGAGATGGCCAAACTGCAATTCACAGGCCAAAATCCAGTATGGCTATGGGATTCCTACAACTTCAGGAAAGTGGTGTTGCCTGTGGTGAACAGAGATTGCGTGCAGTCAGCTAAAGCCTGCATTGCCTTATAAAACACAAAGGCTGCATTATGGTTCATACATTAGGTATAATTCTCTGGTTCCTGACAGCCTGCCAGTGTCACTGTTGGTGGGTGAAGCATTGGTGTGAATCTTGTGAACCCAGTGACAACCTGAGATGCAGGTAGATCCTAGATCTAAGCCTAGCTAATGCATATTTAGACAAGCCATTTAGATGCTAGTACAGCCTAGCATCTCATTGAACCCAGGAGAAAAGAAAAATAAACCAGATACCACAAATGAGCTGAATATAACACAAAGTTTCACACAGTAGCTCTAAAGTTCAGTTATACTGTGAAGCTAAGACAGTTACAAAACATTTCAATAGGACTCTGTGAAAGTGGCTCTCTGGTTTCTAAGGCCATGTACGCAGGTCAGGGATTCTACCAGCATAGCTATAGTAGAGTAGATGGCATAATTTTATAGAGTAGATGCAGCCTACACTGATAAGAAAAGTTTTTTTCTGCCTGTGTTGGAACACCACCTCTCTGAGAGATGGTAACTACATTAATAGAAGCTACTTGGTGGAAGTGTGTGGGTTTTTACACTTCTAAGCAATACAGCTATGTTGACCTAAATTTTAAGTGTAGGCCAGGTCTAGGATGGATGTAGGTCTCTTGTGCATCTCTATCTCTCTGGAAACAATCTCAGACCATTGCTACAAATGGTGATAGTCACTTCATTTATTTCAGTAATTGCTTTGAAGTTAGATTCCAACATGTGTAGCCATTTGCTGCTGTCCTTTGCTTCTAGCCTCATTAATGCTTTTCCATGTTCTTTTTGTTCTCCACACCCAATTTGTCACCACAGCTATGGCATGATTTGTCTGCTCCGAAATCTGCTTTTACTCCCATCTTGTTTGTTCTTATTTCACATGATTAAAAATCCTCTCAGCTTTTGCATCTTTCATGCAAGGAGGTTGTTATGGATAACAGATTCTACTTATGCAGACAGAGCTTCATGTAACTGCTTATTTCCCAATTCTACCAGGCAGAGATGTAACTGTCTTTAAGCCTTTCTTTATTCCTCCATCTATAAATGGGATCCATTTGATCCTTAGATTGCTATTGTGACTAATTTACCATTTGCCCTTCTGGGTGTAAGTTATCCCCATAATAATTGTTGGCATATATCAGTTGGTGCTAATGTTAATTGTTCTCTTCTTGTGCTGGTACATTGGAAAGCATGGTATCCACAAGAAATTGTGGTAAATACCATCATCTGTAGTAATAAAAATGCAGTTTGGGATATGGAAGGGGTTCAAGCCTGTAACAGCAGCATGGCCTAGCCATCAGAGCATGGAACTGGGAGTCAGTAGGTCTGAACTGTGTTGCTGGCTCTGATAATGACTGAATAGGCAAATTACTAAACTTTAATGCATCAATTATCCCATCTGTTAAGCCAGGATAATACTGCCTGTTCACCTTAATAAGACTTTGAGGTCTATGGTTGGCAAGCATTATATAAATGCTATGTATTGTTATCATTCTAACACATTCACTAGCATTACAGCATTTAGCATCAAGTGATGTGACCCAGCAAACTGCATGGCTACAGACTCACAGACAAACACTGATCCTGTTATTCAAGAAAGCAAGAATGTCTATCCAGAGGTTATGAATGGATGTGTCAGTTGACTTGATGGTACACCACACCAGCTGCTCAAAGGTGCGTTGGAACCAGTAAACACAGACCTGCATCAGCTGTTCTTAAAAGTGTAGGCATCAGGCAAAGTACCAGCAGAATAGAAAGATGGCATGATAACATCCCTGCGCAAGGCCAAGGATCTTGCTCTGAGTGTTGCAATGCCAGGCCAACCTCATCATTACTGGTTCCTGGAAAGGTCTTTTCTTATGTTCTGCTTTGGTGGGCGCAGCCATTCCTTAGATTTCATCAGTTGTCACTGATGGGTGGTCAATGATAGTCTTAGACATATTCTTACACTCCTACTTCCAGTCAAGCTGCACTGAGAATTTAACTAGCTGTTTCATATGACATTTATCAACAAAGCAGCATTTGATTCGGTGAAGGGGCAATATTTTGTGCAGCTTAAGAATCATCCTGCAGGTATTAATCCTTGTCAATTTCCTTCATGCTTCCCCCCCACTTTGAGGACATCTGTACTTCTGATGGTAAGACTTTTCAGAAGTGGGTTGAAAATAAACTGGAATCATTTAGAGATATTATGCTAACAAATCTTAACAAGATCTCGCCTTAAGGGTGCCTTTCAACATTTCTAAACATTCTTTAATCATTGAGATTACAGTATGGGAATTGATTCATTGTATAAAAATAATAGAAACCCAACTAAAGCAATGGAAATAGATCTAAAATGCTGGAAGCATAAAATGTTGTCCCCAGTTGAAAGAATGAATTTGATTAAAATGGCTAGCTCGCCAAAGCTCTTGGCCTCTCTAGATAAGGAATTACATTTTTACTTTTTGGCAGCACAACCACAATTTTTAATGAAAGACATGATTGCAGTATAGAGCTAATTGGATGGAAATGTTGGGATGATAGTTGGCCTTGGTTAAGTCACCTTTGCATCCAGAAGACTGGAAAAGGACAAATATAGTGCCCACCTATAAAAAGGGAAATAAGAACAACCCAGAAAACTACAGACCAGTCAGTTTAACTTCTGTGCCAGAGACGATAATGAAGCAAATAATTAAGGAATTGATCTGCAAACATCTGGAAGATAATAAGATGATAGGTAACAGCCACAACATTCTCCAGGTAGAGGTAGAAAGCCTCGTCTACCTCATCCACCGGTCTATAGCACATACCAACCACAACATCACCCCTGTTTCTTCCATCTCTAAACTTAACCCATAGACTCTCAACAGGCTTTTCTCCCTCTATATACTGGAGCTCTGAGCAATCATACTGCTCTCTTACATACAGTGCAACTGCTCCTCCTTTTCTCCCCCACCTATTCATCCTGAACAGTTTATACCCTTCCATGACAATGTTCCAGTCATGCAAGTCATCCCACCAAGTCTCCAGTATTCCAATCAAATTATAGTTCTTTGACTGGGCCAGGGCTTCTAATTCTTCCTGTTTTGTTTCCCAGGCTTTTAGCATTCGTGTACAAACATCTTAGATAACCAGTTGATCGCCCTACCTTTTCCATTCAAATCAGGGGTCTTCCTTTGTTGCTCGTTCCTCCTTGTGTTTCTTCCTGGTATCCGACTTCCCCACTTAACTCAGGGCTTTGGTCACCATCCCCCAACGAACCTAGTTTAAATCCCTCCTCACTAGGTTTGCAAGATATTTAAGAGCAGATTGGATAGACATCTATCAGGGATGATATAGACCGTGCTTGGTCCTGCCATGAGTGCAGGGGACTGGACTTCATGATCTCTCGAGGTCCCTTCCAGTTCTAGTATTCTAGGAGTCTATGATTCTATGCACCATTCCAGTAGCTCAAAAGGGACACCAGGTAGCTGAGGATTCCCATCCCCACACACACACACACACACAAACACTCAAAAAATGAGGTTTACAGGATCTTTTGAAAAAGCGCTCCATTTTCAAAAGAACCTCATCTAGACTATGGTTTCAATTTTGAAACAGCGCTTTTTCCAAAGAGCGCCATTATGTGATTATGCAAATGAAGCACGGGATATTTAAATCCTGGCTTCATTTGCACTTTTGAGGTGCTTCATTTACATCCCTCTGCTGACAGAGGGATGTAGTCTAGACGTAGCCACACAGGGCAATTTTCTGCAGACATGAGGTTTTACATCACCCATTTCCTTCCCTGGCACAAGGTGGTAAAGAAGAGTGCATGTTCAGAATGGACCTGGCATCCTCTTCCTTGCTAAGCCCCACCCCAGTAGCTGCAACCTGGCTCGTTAGCAGCAATAGCCAGGCTGTCCATGAGCTATAGTTCAATGCTTGGCAGAACTTGCTCACCAGACCTGAATCTGGGAGTGCAGATCCCTTTAGGTCTGCGGAGCTCAATGTACTCCTACAAATGTGAGTTTGTGTAGCTGCTCTAACTTGTGTGGGGAGCCTATTTGGCTTCTGGCTAACCCCTGAATTGGGGGAGGTGTAAAGAGTGCTTCAAGTTACCTTTGCCTTCCTCCCTCTCCCCTCAGCTGTGATCTCAGCACCACCAAAGACATGGCCCAGAATCTCCAAGGAGGATTTATATTTGTAAACAACTAGTGAGAGCATGAAATCAAAATACTTAACTGCCATCTGGAACAAAAAGCTTCCCACCAGTCTGATGGTACTTGTGATGGCACCATCTTTTTGTAGCAGATGCCCAGCCTTTTGCCAAAGGTGTCTGATGCCTTGGGGCAATTTCAGATCACAAAATCCTCTGTGATTATTGCATAGCATCAGCAGCTCATTCTGTTTTTATTAACTGTGGGTTGCACTCAGTCCTCAGTGTAGATCTTGGCACAGTTAATCTTCTCTGAGTCACTTCCGCATTGGAATCTTTTGTTATTCTCTTCCAGGTGACTACACCGGGGCTGAAGACAACTCAAGAGCTTTGTTATTACCATTGTTATTGAAATATTGCCTGAAAGCCCAGATCTGGGTCCTGGGCTAACGTGCTAGGAGCTATACAAACACAAGGCATGGCCCCTGACCTGATGAACTTGCTGATGCAGAAAGTCTAAAGGTAGTGGATCTATAGGTACATAACAAAGACATTTTGTGAACTACACCAGCTTCCAGTCAGTTTCCAAGTGCAATTCAGGATCTTAATTTGGATCTGCAAAGACCTGTACATAAATTGGCCCTTCACTTATTGTTCCAGCCATAATCTATAGAGGAAAGAGGAATGTTTAAAAAAGGAAAACTGAAAAACACTAGTCAAACTTTTCTGAATCTCAAAACAAGTTTTCATTGAATCCTGGGCACAGACTTGCAGTGGTGGGTGGATGAGGGGTTGTTTTTGCTTTCAGCACACCTAGTGTGTACCCATAATACACAATGCTGGACAACACAGAGGGCAGTGTACTTTCCCTCAGAATCCCTGATGTTAATTTTTCACTAAATGGACATAGACACTTTTTGCATCAGCGACCAATACAGATGTTTGGCTCAAAGCTGCATGCTTGTGCCAGAGTGAAAAGAGGATTAATACTTGATAAAACCCTTCACTTTGAACAGATAAAATATGAGAATGACCAAAGTGAAGTAGCGAAGAATTAAATGGAAAGAGGCCACAAAAATGTTAATTACACCATCGACTAACACTTCCAACTGCAATTTACATATTCATAATGCAAGAATCTAACATCTTAAAAGTAACCTCTATCACCTGGCCAAGGACCTACTGTCAATCATGCATCACAGTCAAGGACATAAAAGGCAGCAATGTAACAATGAGCTTAGAAAAACTCTCCACTGAGTTCTATCCAGTATGCACTTTCAGTCATGTAAAGCACTGTTCATTGTCACGCATATTCTGTTATGGATTTTTAAGGAGAGGAAAGACACGATTTAGGACATAACACCCGGCAAGTATACTAGGTAAGCATAAGCATTCTGCACAGGAGACAATTTAGCTTAGTCTTGTTTTACTGCTTGCTTCTCTCAGGGAAAACTGGCAGAAAATCCATCGGTGCAGTGGTGCAAGGCAGCCACAACTTGCATTACACTCAGATAAGCAAAGCAGGCTAGTGCAGCCTGAAGCTGGAAAAAGGGGGCGCAAAGACATTTAACACATCCTTGCTGTAATCTCCATTGGTGAAGCTCTTCCGGAACCCCTGGCAGACCCTAAAGCTGTTATCTCCCTCAGAGAACCCCAGGGGGAGCAGTAACAGCACTTCATATCCTCCCCACTTCCACCCCATCACACACAGGAGTGAATCCAGCCTTGCTAGTGAAGGGAGGTGAAGCAATTTACATCACCCTGGGCCAGTCCCCCTAGTGCAGAAATCCAGTAGAATGTAATGGAGAACTGTAAGATTCCTACCGATTTTTTAAAGTAACCTCTAGAATGTCATCCTAGGGCTCTGATTCTCAATTCACTTCTCTGGGGTGGTTTCAAAATGGTACAGAAGGGATCTAGTACAATCTGAACTTTTTTAGAATTATGTCCCTAAAGCCCAGTTACAGTTTTATACAGCCCAACTGGTTTCACCCATTTTCTTCCATAAAGGTGAAGGGTGAGAATCTGGCCCAGTGACTTTGACTAAGGTAGAGAGGAGGTACAGAACAAAGACCGCCCATTGTTCAAAGCAGTTTTATAGAAGTTATACTCTGTATTCAAACAGTACTACTCGGATTTAACTGTCATTAAAACAAGTGATTAAGCGAGGAACCAGCCCCCCTTCCACTGTGCTTGAAGCCTTTGAAAAACTAAACTTTATTAGTTCATCTCAGACACTGTGCATAACTGTAAATTAGCACTACTCTAGACTACTAGCTGATGGCAGAGTTAATTTGCATAGGCACACTGCCATATTCAAATATGCTATTGGATGGCAAAGATAATATTACAAATGTATCATTAGCTTATGGGCTCACATTACAGGCATTTGCTAACTTTGCGGAAGGGCATGCATGCGTTAATGTCAGTGCTCTCTATAAAATGTTCATCTTATAGCATTGTAGTTTTGCCTCTAAAGCCTATTATAAAATATAGCCCCTTGGGCAGAGGTTGGAGCACTGCCACTTGACTGCCAGTGCTATAAATTAAAGGGACTGCTTCAATCAGGTGTCATCCATTGGAGTTTACAAACCCAGCAGAATGGGTAGGAAATGCTGACATATGTGAGAAGAAGTATCTGCCCAATGACTTTGCCTGCATCCTGAGCCTAATTAATTCTGCTGAACTCTTAAGAGTATTTTCATTTGCATTAAATTTAAATTAAGCTGAGCTATGAATGCTGAGCTTGGCAAAGCCTGGAAAAGAAAAGCATGCGGGGAAGAGAGTAATTCTTTTATCTCTGCTAGAGCTTAGTACTTTAATGACAGAAATGTAACCCTACTAGCTTACAGGTACTATAATTCCCGCAAGCGTTAAGAATTTTGTTACAGCCCAAAGCAGGGAATCATTTCATTTGCAATCACAATCACCCAACCCAGTACACAAAAGTCCAAATCCTAATTGGCAGAAGAAGTAAAATATGTTGCCCACAGAAGCCAGAACAAATTCTAGAATGGCAGCAGTGATGCATCCTGCTGTACAGCACAAGAAATAATAGCAAGCTGAAGATATCTACTAGCACCCATCATTTCATCCACATCAGAGAAACCAATACACATTCCCAGTCAGTTGGAGACTGGGGAAAAAAAGTTGCCTACTGTTGTGCTTGTTTCTGCCTTTCAAAAACAAAACAATAGAACCTACACCTTTGCCCGAAGCCCAGGTCTTTTTGGAGACAAATGAAACATCACAATCTAGCCATTTTAACCTAGTTTATATATTTATAGACCACCACAAATCAGTGTGACAGAGTTAATTGAAAATAGAGTTCCTACTGTAAGTGTCACCTTCAGTGTTCCCTGTAAGCTGAGCTCTTGGGCGGCCACCCAAGAGAGAGTCAAATGCTGCTCACCTGATTAGCAGCGTGCTCACAGCCAATAGCATGTGTTTCTACTGGTAGAGCACATCTGAACATGCACATAATAAAATGCATTCCACACATGTATGGAAAAAATGTAGATGGAACAGTGGTCACCTTCACACACTTTCTTGGAATCTTTTCCTACAGATAGAAATCAAAGTTTGCCACTGGTCTATGCTGACGTTTGATTCAAGCACATGTTACTTTCATACTTTAATTATGCATTAATGTTGTTGATAGCCAAGTTCTCTCGGGAAGCAGTGTTCCAGGAGAACTGAAAGTTCCCTCAAAATAGGTTAGTTGGTAGTAGGAGTACGTGTCATCAGTGAGAGATGTTTGAGGTAATTTGCCATTTCTTTCCTGTAAATGTTAGTTGGTTTGTGCCTTTTAGTTGACAATTAGCTTCTTCATTATGATTTTACCTTGTGTAGTCCAAGGTCCAGAGTGCTTCAGCAGCAGCCCTGGGAACTACAAGTTGTAGGCTACAAATTGTGGCATGTTGAGAGAACTTCCTGGTTCCTGCCAGGATGTACCCACGTAGGCTGCATGCCGAGGAGGGGCCGCTGAACTGTGATTCTGTTTTGTGTTTTTTACAGAATAAAGACTGTTCCTGGTGGTTTATCTGAGTGGGTCTGGTCAGAGGTGCACACACACTAATACACAACGCAGAGCACACCAAGGAGCCTCAGGCCTAGTCTCCCACAGTTGTGTAAGAAATCATAAGGCTTCCCCCATGATGAATAACCTCACACTGCTAGTGAACAGGAGGGGTCACACTTGCTAAGAGAATAACTTCTGGAAGGGATTCAAATACAAGGTTTAAGCTTTTCCTTCCATTTAAGTTCATCTGATTGTATTTAAATACAATCAGAACTATTCCAGTGAACAGTGACAAGTGATGAGGAAAGACCTGACACACAGCTTGTCTGGGAGAATGCTGAGTATATTTTCTATGGGCTTCCTGGGGAATAAGATGCAAAAATTGAAGTTGAGCACACAGAGACACAGGAATAAACACCAGAATACATTTCAAATAAACCACAATAAATATTGTGGTTCAGAAAAGGGCAACTAAAATGATTAGGGGTTTGGAACAGGTCCCATATGAGGAGAGGTTAAAGCGACTGGTACTTTTCAGTTTAGAAAAGAGGAGACTGAGGGGGGATATGATAGAGGTGTATAAAATCATGAGTGGTGTGGAGCGGGCCGATAAAGAAAAGTTATTTATTAGTTCCCCTAAACAGAAGAACTAGAGGACACCAAATGAAATTAATGGGTAGCAGGTTTAAAACTAATAAAAGAAAGTTCTTCTTCACACAGCGTGTAGTCAACCTGTGGAACTCCTTGCCAGAGGAGGCTGTGAAGGCAAGGACTATAATAGAGTTTAAAGAGAAGCTAGATAATTTCATGGAGGTTAGGTCCATAAAAGGCTATTAGCCAGGGGATAAAATGGTGTCCTTGGCCTCTGTTTGTCAGAGGCTGGAGAGGGATGGCAGGAGACAAATCACTTGATCATTGTCTTCGGTCCACCCTCTCTGGGGCACCTGGTGCTGGCCACTGTTGGCAGAAAGGATACTGGGCTAGATGGACCTTTGGTCTGACCCAGTACGGCCGTTCTTATGTTCTTACGTACTACATGCAAGAGAGCTCCCCAGGGTGAAAATATGAGCCATGCTGGGATACTTTTCTTGTTCCTCCCAGGAAATAGGCTTTGCCTTCACAAGGGGGAAGCTCAAGCCCGTAGCTTCAGTGAGCAGGAACATGAGGTGTGATTACATGAAAGCAAGTTTCTTTCTGGCAATGCCTTGCATTCTGGGAAAACACACAGGCAGGCAGGCAACACACAGGGAGTCTAAGGTTATGTCTAGACTGCAGAGCTTTTCCAGGAGACTGAAGGTTTCCTGGAAAGTTCTGCGACATCCAAGGAACGTGTCCATTTTTTCAGAACAGTTTCCAAAAAAGCGGATGTTTTCTTTCGGCATCCCTGTATTCCTCATTGTATGAGAAATAAGGGATGTTCCAAAAAAGGACGATTTTTTCTGAAATATGGCCCCATGTAGATGGGCCAAATTTTGGAAAAGCCTCTTTCGGAAAAAAAGTGGAAAAAGATATGCAAATTGCGGTTCACAATTTACATATCTTTTTCCAACTTTTTTCGGCAGTGTAGACATAACCTCAGAGTTTCAGGGGAAGCTGCAACAGCCATTTTGCCAGGCTCTGGATGTCTTTGTCTGGGCTAGAGACAGAATAGGCGGAGTTACAAAGACACTATCCAGGGAGTTTTAGATCGTACAGATTGACAATTAGGGCCAGGTACTCAGCTGCGCTATCTGATGCTTGGCCCATTCCATGAGAAGAAGCAGGTGGTCCTAAGCCACCTCTTCACTTCCCTAAGCCTATGCCACCCAGGGCCAGAACAGCCTGAAGGATAATATAGTAGCCTATAAGCAAGGTCTGCATGAACTTTCCCCTGACATCTAGTGACGAACTAGGGGAAGACTTCAGGACTAGACTGTATTTGCATAGATAAACCTACTGGGCCTAAGTGTTCAGCAGCCAGAACTGCTTTGTCAAAGGGCTTAGTTTTGGCGGGTTTGGGATTACAGTTTGCTTTACTGCTTGAATGCAGAAGTACTGAAACGTTATCCTAAGCACATGAGCAAAGGGCAGCAGAACTGTGCTTAGCCTGTCCTGATTGTCCTAAGATGAATCTCACCTGCTAAGCAAAGAGCAGTGATGCCAAATCCACCGAAGCGGATAGATATTCTTACCTCTGCTTAAAGTCCCATTTACCAGTCTCTTCTCTGGTGTCTAAAAACAGGATTGATTGGACTCAATGGAGAGTCCTTGTTTCTGTTCCATGATTACTAAAGCTAAAAATCACTGGTGAGCAGGTCTAGGCACTAAACCTTAGACATCGTGGCTTATCTGAGTAATCACATAGTCTGAATAACCAGTAGCTGAAGCTCACCTACCACTTGTAGGTTCTTCCAAACAGTCCTGTAACTACTCCAAAAGTAAATATTTGCAGAAATCAGAATAGACTCAAGAGTGATTTGCAAACAGAAATAAATAATTTGCAATAAATAATTCATCTGGTTCTAAGATCTAACTAAACAATGGAAGATGCTACTAAGCAACTATAGTGGGAGGAAAAGAACTGTTAAAAGCTCTATTTTTCAGGAATAAGTGGGATTAAGATGAAGAAATGAAAGAGATATGAGTAGCTGAAAGATACTGTTACTTGCTGAAAGCTGTTTCATTAACCAGTAACAATGATTTGCAATTCTATGGCACATTTCACAAAGTGACCATTCCAATGAATGTTAATGAGTTGCTTCTCTACACTAACCAAAATATGAAAAATGATGAAGGGCTCAGTAGCATTGTATCAATCTGAAAGGAAAGGAATTCAGCTGGCTGAAACAAGCTTCATTTCTGATTGAGAGAAACAACTGAGTTGGAACCTGTATTGACATTTTTATGGTGTTTAGCTAGACTGTATAACAGAAACTACATGATTGAGTAAGCCGTGGGCCATCTGCCAGCTTTCCTTGCTTTTCCTCTGGCCCATAAAAAGCAGCCACCTTAACAAAGCTCAAAATATGGAGTAGAATTAGGAAGGTTTTTACAGCTAAGGACACAAACATATCACCACAGTAGAGTACACTTTGGGGACTTTCTTTTTTCCCCTTAAGAAAAAGCTTCAAGAAACCCTGGTTAGCATGCTGAGTCTTGCTATGCCACAGACTTATACCCAAGTATCCCGATTCATCTGAGATCTTAAGTGAATCACATGGTCTTACTCTGCCATAGCTCCCCATCTGTAAGGTGAGGGATAAATGGGGCATTATGGGGTTACATTGTGAGATGCTCAAATTCACAGGAATGGGGGGCCATCTATGTACAAGAGATAGATCTATAAATTTAAAAAAAAATTGTGCTACCCACTGTGACCACTTAGAACTTTCTGGAAACAGAAGAGATATCCTGCAGATCCTTCTGTTCCAAACACGTAGGCTCTATCAGTGATGCCTATAGGAGCTAGCTGTATAAAACCCAGTGATGCACAGTTCTTACTCTGTCCATTAGAAAGATTACGGTATGTTCAAACTAAACTACTGGGCATAATATTGTCTTGTAGCCAGACAGGAACCCCCCCCTGTAACATCCATTTTTGCTTGCCTGGAGCATACAGGGCACACAGAGCAGTAAAAGTCTTGAACAGAAGGCCTGGATATGGCAGGCTGCTGTGACCCTGAATGGCTGTAAACAGAGATATGCCAATTGCTGACCAAGAGGCTGCCGAGGCGTGCCCTTGACTGAAACCCATATTGATACGAACTCACAGCCGTCCACGGGGGGAGGAATCTCTCGCCCAGTAAAAAAAAATGTCTAGTACTCACAATTTAGTTATCTCTCTTGCAAGTGTAAATTAACTTGAAACTTGCTTGTAAGAACTGGCGTCACAAAGACAAACCAACACAATTTGGCATCTTAGATAAGAAAGAGGATACGGGCCCCTATGGGTATAAAGATGGGTCCAGCAGCACATTTACTCTGAGTGTCAATCTACCATCTATCTGATGGTCGGGTTAGGTGTTTGACCTCCCGAGGTTCCACGGGGACGCCCACCTTGTATTCGTCTTTCCTAGGAATTGAGGGACCAGCCCTGGCTTGACCCGGTGGAGTCGAGAGGCACAGAAGGGGGTAAAAATTGTACCTGGATGTGGTCCTTTGTCTTAAGTGTACACATAGACTTAGAGCTCTTTAAAGATTAAGCTGTCACTTGGTACCATTATTTCTATTTTCTATCTTTATTTTCTTTGTAACCATTTTTAAGATCTATATTTGCTAGCAGTTAAGAAATAGAGCAATAGCCATTGTAACCATATGATTTATAAGCTTGTTTAATAAACCTGTAACTGTTTAAGTTTTAACCTGACTCCTTCAGTTGCTGTAACAGAACCAAGCACAATTTAAAAGAACTTCAGCCGGTCATAAGGGACAGGTATAGGAAGAGCTTGGGCGTTTGGATCATGTCACTCCCAGGTGACAGATCCGTTGGGGCATCTCTCAGTCTTCCCTAGACTGCCCACTGCGAAGGGATCCTGTATCCTAGCAGCTAAAATCTGAGATGTAATAAGCTCTTCCTGTAAACTCTGGGGCATCTGTCAGCCTGTTGGCTGCCCTCCGCGAAGGGACCCCAGTCCTAGCGGTAAAGTCACGGACGTTAAACCTTTTCTCGGCAACACACACACACACACACACACACACTGTCCTGACCGTCGTCTGACACGTCTGTACTGTGGATTCTCAGGGTTAGAATCATATACAGAATTGTAATCCTACGGGTCTCAAGAGTAACCTCATTTTGCAGGGCACCACTCTCATTTTAGTCCCAACCTTTCCTACATTCCATCCAAATTAGGTGTTTCCTTCATTTTTATTGATGAAAAGTATTTACTTCAGGAATAAAGATTTGTGAAATTCAGGTTATAGAAAGAATTAGTTATGCTAAAAGAATCATTTTCACAGGATTTTAAGTTAAATAATTGTGTGCATCATCTTGTTGAGTCTATGTCACACATTAATTTCCACATTTGGGTCTCTGCAGGCTGAGAGGTTATAATATGATTGACAAGTTAGTACATAAATTGGCACATCAGCTTGTGTAATGTATATCAGTGGTTCTCAAACAGGAGTACACATACTCCTGGGGGTACATAGAGGTCTTCCAAGGGATACATTAGTTCATCTAGATATATCTAATTTTACAACAGGCTGTATAAAAAGCACTGGCAATGTTAATACAAACCAAAATTTCACACAGACAATGATTTCTTTATACTGTTGTATATACAATACACAGAAATGTAAGTACAGTGTACAATATGTATATTTCAATTGACCTATTTTATAATTATACGGTAAAAATCAGAAAATAAGCAATATCTCACTGATAGCGTGCTGTGACACTTTTGTCTTTTTATGTCCAATTTTGTAAGCAAGTAGTTTTTAAGTGCAGGGCCGGCCCACAACATTTTGGCACCTGAGGCGGGAAGCTCAAATGATGCCCCCATGCCACCTTTTCTCCTGCCTGCCTGTTATGTCTCTTGTGCCCTCCTTCCTCCAGCACAGCACTCCACCATCTCTGTGCATCTAGAGCAGAGAGAATACATATGCACCAGCAGCAGACACAATTGTCTACACTCTGGGTCCTAGTGGTGCCTCCCCACAGTCTGGCATCTGAGGCGGCCGCCTCAGTTCACCTCATGGTAAGGCCAGCTCTGTTTAAGTGAGATGAAACTTGGGGGTATGCAAGACCAATTGGATTCCTAAAAAGATACTGTAGTCTGAAAGATTGAGAACCACGGATGTATATTAATATCCAGGGTGGCGGCTGACAGCTTCTGCGGGCCCCTGGAACAAGATGGCAGTGGGGCTGGTTCCATGCTCCCAGAAGGAGCGGGGCCTCAGGTGGAAAAGGTGGGGCAGCCAGCCCTCAGCGCTGCCCAGACCATGGTGCTGGACACACACCTCTAGTCTCCAGAGCCGCATGGAGGGCGCTTCAGCAAAAATTTAAAGGGGCCCTGTACTCCGGCCATCCCGAGCCCCTTTGAATCACCAAGCCCCAGAGCAACATCCCCCTTTGCCTCCCCTGCCCATTGGTGGACCTGTTAATACCATGTGTAGTTGTGTAACCTTTGTATGCACTTTCAGAGAAAGTGAAGTGTTGACGTTTTTCTTTTCTTTAGTATAAGAGCCAGCTTACAAGGATTTACAGGACCTGAAGATGAATAAAATTTGGGTTAAAATAAGCTCATTTCCTTATGTCTGGACCTTACTGTGATTCCATATTAAGGGTAAGTTAGCTGATTTTTCAGGAACAGAACTAGGATGAAAGGCTGTATCGCAAAAAATCATGTGACTTTCCCCATGTGACTTTTCACAGCAAACACAATTGGAATTCTAAATGCACTGGCACACAGAAGCCTCAAAATATTGATGGTAATTAGAGAAAGAGTGCATTTATATATATAAGGTATTGCCAAACAGTTTGCTAAATGAACCAAATTCATGTGACCACTGCCCATTTGATACTACAGATTGAAGTCAAACCAACATTAAATGTTCAGGTGTAAAGAATGGAAAAAATAACAATATTAAAAATAGTAGTATATAGCTATTATATAAATAGAGAGTACATCTGGAATACACCTGGTGTTTAGCTCTGGTCAGCCCATATGAAAAGAAATATGGAAGAAAAAGAAGGGGTATATAGATGGGTTATTAAAATTAGTAAGTAAAACAGTATTCAATTTTCCCTAAAAATAATGATTAAAAAAACTAGTAAATCACTAAGTGAATGTACATAGTATATGCAGAGTGGTAAAACTTAATTTCAACCAGCTTATAATATAAAAAAGAAATATGACACCACTCTTACCATTTCCAATACTACTCTGCTGTACTTTTTCACATAGTAACAGTAGAAAAACATTTTCACATATTCACAGCAAACATTTATGAGAGGAATTTTCTACGGTGGTGCCATTATAGCCTGGAGAGTGAGCTGCCAATGTTTGGAAGTAGTGTTTGCTGTAGTAGTGCCAGGGCACGACAGGAATTATTTGCATCTCATTGTTTCAGAACATAGTGAGTGATGCACAGTAGTAAGACATGACACTGAATAAATGGATGGGATGAGATACAATAGAAAGTGCAGCACCATTTCTTGCAGTGGAGACCTTTGAGTTGTTAATTTAAACCCTTGATTTGGTCTTAATTCAATGTGATGACAATAGGGCAACAGGCCTTAATCCATTGTCAGTCACTGAGCTACATTCTGGGACAGGCAAACCTCACAAGATAAAGCACAACCACTTTAAAAGTCTTCCATTATGACATGCTGTCAGTTCTTACACTAACTTCCTTTTATTATTATTTGTATTACAGAAGTCCTAACCAAGCCAGTAGTCCTGTGGTAGACACAGTAAAAATACAACGGAAAAGAGAGTTCCTTCTCTGAAAAGCAGTCTAAATACTCAAGGGCAGGGAAAAAGGAAGTGCAATCATCATCATTTTGCCTGTTACATACTTCACGACTACTATGTGCCTCCTGAGGGAGCTCAGTTGTAAACCTGCAGCGTCACATCTTTGAGGTGGAGTTTTAGGAGAGATGTGATTAAGTTCAGGGAAGTCTGAAGGGCCTTCCTTGTCCCTAGAGAGGCTGGGCAATTAGGCAGTGGGTTCCAGCTCTCAGGTGGGGGTGCTAAACTGCAGGTCTGCATGCCAAAATGAGGCTACAGATCCCAAGATTTGCCTAGACTTCACTCAGACACAAGAGACTTCAGACACCTGGGGATCCAGGCACAGAAGTGTTTGTACTCCCCTCACAGCTATATTTGGTGGAGGGGAAGGAAAGGGTGTCTGATGTTTTTACTCCTCAGTTATTGCATCTTCTCAATAGCTAACATTCCAGCAGTGCCCCATCAATTAATATTTTGATCAACAAGATTTGGCAATTTAGCGAGTGTGGTGTCATGTTGCTAACCATGTCTTGTCAGTCAATCTGAGGAGTGTGGTGGAATCGGATTTGTGCTGCAATTAATGTTGCAGACTCATAATTAAAACTGAATACTATCCAACCAAGATTTGGATCAAAATGCAGGAACTAACTTAACCTCTTTGGGTACACTGGTTGGTTTGGCCCATTATGATAATAACGTCTAGCCACAATGTTCAGACCTGGAGCCCAGTTCTTCATAAGTTTCAAGGTGTTCAGGTTGGAGGCTTTGCCTTAGCCCTCATTTATCTCAGTTTTCATCTTTTGTTGTGCTAGATGCAATTCAGTTCACTCTGATGAACTTGAACCTGCTTTAAACTCTGCCTGAATGTGATCCTTTCTGCTTACATCTTGTAAATATTTGCACACTAATGCCATAGCCCCTAACCCTTCACTGTCACATCACAATGTTAGTGTATTGTCTTTTAAACTTTTATTGTTAGTCAAACCCTAAGGTGCCCAAACCATATTTGTTGCTTTTTTCTGAATTCCCTCAAAGATGCCCATATCTTTCTGTTAAAGCAATACAGTACCTCTTTTCTGATCATTTCTCCTTAGGTCTATTAGTCTGGATTTTTTTCAAGTTGTATCTCATTTTTTCTGCCAATATTTCTAAACTATCTCTAGAACCTATTGTATTACTCAGCTGTTCCCTATGTTCAGCAATTACCTGCAACTTACACTAACACGTTGTTTCCTCCCTCTTCTAGATCACTAATGGAGATGTTCAATAAAACTGAACCTAATACAGACCCCTTCAAACCACTGGAAGCTTCTCCACAATTGAATCCATTGCATTTTATGAAAGTATATTTGTTTATGATGCTTCAGCTCGTTTTCAATCCTTTTCGTATCCAAGATGATTTGAATCAATTTTGAGAACAAACATTTGCAAACAGTGTATCAAATGATACAGTAAAATCCAAATATACAGCCTAGTTTTCCCTTCATCTGATT
This sequence comes from Rafetus swinhoei, assembly GCA_019425775.1. Lineage (NCBI taxonomy): Eukaryota > Metazoa > Chordata > Testudines > Trionychidae > Rafetus > Rafetus swinhoei. The sequence goes on along the minus strand of CM033437.1, from coordinate 42,506,566 downwards.
TTGATTTTTTTAAAGACAAAACAATCAAGTTTGTCTGGCATGGTAAGTTTGTAAATCCCTACTCATTGTTTCGATATGTTGAATTTGGGTCCAAAGTGGGAGATGAATTAATTAACATAACACAAGACTACAATAATTTAGAAAAATCATCAGGATAAACACCTTGACAGTTCTGTCCTTTTCCATCTGGGTTGTTACACTGAGCCTATCATCTGAGCACCACAAAAGTGAGATCTAGTAGCTGTGACCAAATCATGAGATAAAAAGATCACTAACCTCATTGATTCTGATGCAAGGAGGTAATTTTGCATGTAAGAAGCAGAGTATGTGCAACAAGGCGTATTCTGTCATTGCAAAGATGGGTTAAGAGAAAACTCAACTGCATAAAGCAGAAAATACACAAGATGATTAAGCAATAGGATAGACGAAACAGAGAAAAAGCTAGAGACAGACAAACTGAGTGCATCAAATATAGCTGCTGCTATAGCTTCTGGAATGTGAGCAGACAGACACTGCATAATTAGAAAAGTTCAAGATCACTTGAAAGATCATTTGAATACACTACATTATATAAACGCTACATATGTCTTTGTTTTCAAAGAGTGAATGTTGTGTCAGTTTTAGGATGTCTTCAGGTGTGTCAGAGCCATGTACAGTTCCATGATTCACAGAAAAAGTTATAGGATTTTTTGCACAACTGCACAGTTAAAATTACAACAGAGGTCTCTTAGAGGTGTCCAGAATCAGAATCTTTTCACTGACCCTCCTACTTCCAAGAGGATCTGGGGGTGCTGATGAAATGAAACCCATTCAATGGACAAACCAGTATGCCATCTTTTACCTGCTGCCTGTGTTACTCAAGAAGCTTAATACACTTCCATTTCCTTAGTGTGCCAATCTGTGGTTCATGTCTATGAGACTACTTGCATCATACTATGAAACAGTAAAATAACTAAACATTGACATCTGCAAAGCACCAGAAGAACAGAAGTGAAACAACCTCACCTTGCTTCACCTGCAATTTGCTGAGATCGAGTATTGTAATATAGTAGTTACAGATTGCTGAACACTGCTCTGGTGCTTAGTTCACTCCGTATCCTGACTAGCATGATGCCATTTTAATAAGGAAAATCCCCATTTGCAATACTTCACACATGGAGCACACCTTCAATGTAATGATTCGGGGACAATTAGAGTCCAACAGAGAAACTTCAATTTGTTAGTTTTGCATAGGCAGCAATACAGGCTCAGTTTAAATGCAGTCTGAGCACTTGTACATTGCATAAAAAGTGGGAGGAGGACTGAATTCCCAGTTTGATTTGGATGAGTACCCAGAAGTTCAGCTGGATCTCTGGACAAGAGAAGATAAAACTGAAACAGGTTTGCCAGTTAGATTTTCAATATTTTCAGCTTCCAGGTGAGCCACAAATAATAACATTTCCTCCAACCCCATCATTATTTCTACACTTCCACTTCTGCTTGCACACAGAAATATAAAAATGAAAACCAAGGAGTGTGTGTGTATGTGTGGAGAATATAGCCAAATACCTTCTAACCTGTAAAAAAGTCCTTTTTGATTTTTGACAAAGAGGTTTGGATAGGCTTCTATTTTATCATAACCACGCCCTTGCTTTAGTCTGCAAAACTACAGATAATTCTGAAAAGAAATATTGTATATAGACAGTTTATTTTTATTTTTCATTATTTTCATAAAAACAAGAGATTCCTGAATTCAAAAATACTATCCTCCCAAGAATTCGAGAGCAAAGAAGCTAGAATTTGAGGGGAGGACTTGGATTTCAGTTTTCTACAATATTAATGGCCTTTTTTTAAAAAGGGATCTCCATTAGATAATAGTTGCTCATGACAGAGTCTGGTTTTGTTAACTGCAGGGATGCATGCGCTCCTTAGCCTCATTGTCATTTCAGCTGGTAAGCTCCACTAATATATTATGTCAATAGAATTTTATTTTCAGTCAACAGCATGTGCATATGCCTTTTGAGCCGTTGGATATCAATTGCACAAGTTAGGCTTCTGTAGTTTATGTTTTATTCCCTCCCTCTCTCCATGTGGCATAAATTTTAGATTAGAGAAATAACATGGAGAGATTTTTTTGTTTTGCATTTCGGTTGGGCTGGCAATAGGAGGATGGACAATCTGGCAATTGGAGGATGGTTAAAGCTGGGACTCTGTGTTCAATTTCCAGTTCCACCACGGATTATCCTGTGTGATTTTGGATAAGTCATTTAGATCCACTGGAAGTTAGAAGCCTAAATATCTTTGAGAATCAGGGCCATGCTGTCTCTGTGTCTCAGTTTTTCATCTATTAACTTGGAGCAGCAGAACTTTGCTATCTCAGAGGACTGGTGTCGGTAGAGGAAGAATACACTAAAAATTGTGAGGTGCTCAGTACCATGGGGCCATGTAAGCGCCTTCGACAGATTAACAGTTGCTAATATGCTACCTGTTTTATTTGACATATTTGTTGGGAGAAAGCTTCTGATTTAAAGACATCCAAATGAACAGCCTGGGCTTTTATATATTAAAATTTTAAAAAAGAGCATGGGTTTGGGTGATCTGAAACAGATGGCATTCCCGTCCTAATTACGTTGCTTGAAGGAAGTTCATTTTGTGCCTTAGCTAATATACACTGAAATCCAGGGCTGCTGACAGGGGAGGAGGGCCAAAGGGGGCAGCTGCCCCAGGGCTAAGTAATTTAAAAGGGCCCAGGATTCCCTGTCACTGCCATCATTACCTCAGCAGCTGTATTAGCCCTTTAAATCACCGCCAGAGCCCCCTGATGGCATGCAACCTACGGCTCCTTGCACCCACGGTCCCGAGCCTTCCAAGGAGCACAGAGCCAGCTCCCCCAGAGGCCCAGCAAAGTCCCTTGTCAGCTCAGCTGAAATCAATGTGAGTCCTTCCATGGACTAGAATAGTCATTGGCAGTGGCCATTCTGAACAGTCTTCTGATTTAAAGACATCCAAATGAACAGCCTGGGCAGCCCTTCTTACAGTTAATTCCTCCTCCTTTTGTTATTTTCACACCACTCAAAAGGCAAAGGCTTTTCCACAAACAAATATTACTGTGTTAATTAGCTCATTTTTGAACAGGGGTAAATTGCTCTACAAATGCCAAGTATTCTTATTATTCACGGTGTAATAGTCACATGCCTCTACATTTTCAAAGCAATAAGCGGGGTTTGAGGTTTTAGCTAGTGTACCTGTCTGTAATGGAAATTGCATTGCTAAACCACACTGCAATGGTTGAAAAAATTACCTTAAAAATAGAGCCAGATTCTGCCACATTCACTCATATTAAATAGCACTTTACTCCATAAAGCCAGTGGGACTAATTGCAGAGTAAGGCACTGCAGTAAGTGCTGCAGAATATGGCCCAGAGCTAATTTAATAGGTTTCATATTTTGTTCAGCCAGTTAGAAAGAACCCAAAGGATGGATTGCTACCCTGCTGATAAATGATGCTCGGTGTCTATGAATTATGGTACTGAAAAAACCAGTCATAAGAAAGGCCATTTCTGGTATAAGTGAAGCTGCAGAACTGTGTGTCACTTGCGGAAAATCTGGAAATGAAATTATGAAGCTTACTGAGTAGGTGAATGCAAGAAAAATTCTTTGCAAGCAAGACAAAGGTTAACTTACTATACTCTGTAAATTGCTGTCAGTTCAGTCTGAAAGGATCAAGGTTGAGTCCTCACTTCAAGAGACAACAAAACCACAGAGCTTGACTCCATTTTGTTAAAGAATTCTTCAACAATTCCCGCTTTAATCAAGCGGCACCACAAACAGCAAGCTTTGACCTCTAGCCACTCCAGTTTGAATACAAATCTCTACAAGCAAACCCCAAATGCCACATGATCCTTCTTATCTAATTTTCTCTACAGAAGATTTTATTGTACCTTTTTCTTAACAAAAGCACATGAAATACTAAGCAGGCAAAAATATAGCACAAATTGATCTGCTCTCTCACTTCACTCCCATATGTAGAATTGGGAGAGGCAGTGTTAAACATGAGTATCCTGTGCAGACTTTACCCTTGGAGCAGAGAAGCTTTGAAATCAAGGTAAGTCTTACTGCTATACTGCCCCGGGCTAGATTCTTGTTGCATATGACAAGCTGAGCAGTTTGGCTATACTTTGGTTGGGAGACCTCTAATGAAAAACATAGCAGCTGCAAAAAAAAGTGTTGGTGGTTCAATAGGTAGCACTTTTCCCTCTAAGTCATTACTGACCTGGAACAAGCTGTTAACATTCTGCTAGTGGAGATGTCTTCTTTCAAATTAAATACAAAACTGAGGTCCTGAGCAGTTGTCATTATTAAGGATACCCTCACGCTTTCTGAAAGGTGTCCTGACCAGCTTCCAGTTGCAGCAATTACATTCTTCCTAAGTAAAAGTTTCCCTTTGCAGCATCTAACAGGTTACACAGTATTGTTATGTTTGCTTCTAAACAGCAGTCATGCTGAGCTCAACAGGTGGCTGCATTTAAGTGATGGGAGATGGCATTCCTGTGTGCTCCATGCACTGGAATTGGGCTTTGTCATCTTTCTGGATTAAAAGTGCTAAGCACTGTAAATGTGCATCAATACCACCTGATTCATAAGTCTAGTAAGTAAATCTGTATTGGAATGAGAGTTATTTTAAGGATCGAATACATGACCACAAAAAGCTCTTCATGAATTTCTTTCTAAAGCAGGCATCTCTTACAGTCACCTCACCCAAAAGCAAATGCCAATCAGATTCAGCACATCCTAATCAGCAAACCCACCATGTGTACAACAGGAGCCAGGTCACACAAAACCAGATGTCATTGCTAGAGAAGTAAAAAATCCATGCCTGCATCTGACTGTGAGCTAACAAGCCAACTACCAAATTGGATCCCAGAAGTTGGCTCAGATGCAGCATAACAAAAACCAAAAACCAAACCAAAAACCAAAAAACAATCAAATGGAAGCTCATCAATTCTCAAATCAAATGTCTCCTTACTCTGCTATCAGTCATGTAATATCATTGTTATTACTCCATATGCCAATATGCTTGGGAACTCCTGAAGCTGTGTCCAGAGAATCTTAATCTGTGTGTTTTATCTTGATACAATATTGAACAGTTGGAATACACAGGAGAAGATAGACAAGCCATTTAAATACTCCCTAATGAGGTTAAGAAGATTAGCCTGACCCATATCTAGCAAAAGTGAGACTGTGTCCAATATATCTCTGAAGGTGTAGGGGATTGCAGAAATGTGTGTTTGGAAAGCTCAGGAAAGCAGTGCTCAATGTCACAGGAACTCAGTATATTTTTGTATTAGAGGCAAAGCTCCATGTTATGGAATCTTAGGGAATACCCAAAATGTCCATAAAATCAGGCACCATAAAACAGGCCATCAGAAGGCTGGAGGGAATAAAAAGACACTTCACAATAAACCATTCTGGAAACTCTGGGTTAGTAAATATCATGATAAAGCTGTAGTAACAGATGTTTTTATTTTTTACTGCACTGTGCCAGTAAAATGTGTTCGGTGCCAATCAAATCCATAGGGAGAGACATACACTGTCCTGAAGATTTTACAAACATCTACCTTTCATAGAAACTTATTGGACTATTACAATGTCAGAATCTAGAACTACTACAGGAGGCAACTGCTCTCTTTATGACTGGAATGTCTGGGATGGCTCTTGGGGTACCCAGAACTGTGAGCCACCTTGTTACCCCCTTGTCTGCAGAATGAGGGAGTCTTTTTTGATGCTTAACTGCATGTCAGCTCCCTGACACCACCAGCCTATTAGCCACTGAAGCACACTCCTCTGGACAATGCCAGCCCTTCCTTCGCAACGCAAAACCAGAAGTACAGCCCAGTTCCTGAGTCCTCTTTAGAGACACCCCCCCCTGCAGTGTTCAGCCCTTATCCACTGAACACCAGAAATACCAAGACTGCTGTGCCGAAATGAATAATGTACATGCCAGCTTAAATTATGCAACTTGGGATCAGCAGCTTGCTTAATATCACAGCACTGAGATGTATTTACTGTGAAAACATCAATGCATTTACCATCAAAACTAAAGATTCAGGAGACTGCGAATACAGATATTGGGGGAAATGATTACATATACACAACAAAATTATAACATGTTTTCTAGAGCTAAACTGGGAATAACCCTTGTTTAAAGAAATGTATCCCACCCAAAGTTCTCTGCAGGGCCTTCAAACACGGCTGGATGAGATCATGAAGGCAAACACTCCACCTGTTTACTTCCTAGGTGCAGAATAAGGGGGTATTTTCTTTGCCTTCTCCTTATATTCCCAAAATTAATCATCTCAGAGACAATGCATCTGCCCATGGCTTGTTATTTTTCTACAACAAGCTTCTTCACTGTTGACTTCCTTTCTCTTTTCACATAAACAGATATCCATTGGGTGAGCTCACAATGTTTAATTTACATCGGTCAGAGAGAAAGGTGAATAAACATCACTTGTTTGACATAAAACTGTTTTTTCATCTCTGCTATGATATAGCATCTAAGAACATATTTTCAGTGAGGCTACGCAGCTTCTCAAACAATATCTGTAAATACATTTCACAGTTATATTATTGACCAGCATGACTTTGGCTTTCATTTAAGATCTCTCATAATATTATTTGGTGAACCAGAATGTACATTCCAGAATTAGGATATTCTTGTAACCCCCTAGCCAGCTGTGGGTTTATAAGTCACAACATCTTATTGTGAACACCTGACACTGGTACACCATGAACTGTGAACACCTGACACTGGTACACCATGAACTAGCTGCCTATTTGTTCCATAATAGAATTCAGTCTATAAAGCCTTTTATGGTCTGGAATTTGTACACTCAAAGATCTTTCTCCCCATATTATATGCCACAGTTCTATTCAGTTGAGATGATCCAGCTAGAGGATCCTTTGTGTGGTAGAGAGATGCTGGCAGGTAGAGCCAGGTTTCCTCGGTTTTGCAACTTTCCCCTCAATCTGAAAGAAGTGAGATCTGCCCTGACTGGTGCCACAAAAGAACCAATCATTTCTTATGTAAGGTGAGCAAAAACAGCTGATAGATGCCTGAATTAAACTGATAGCAAACATTTTAATTCTGACCTCCATTTTTGTGGTTGCTCTTTTGTGCCTGGCCTTTTGAACCAACAGGGCTAAATTCACACCTATGTGAAGGGACTATGCACCTTGTAAGCACACCCAGGCCCTTGGAATACTGCTAGAGTAGCACTAAAGGGATATGTAGATATTGTCCTGGCTCTCTGCACTTAAGTGACTTGCCCCCACAATAAATAGTTGTTAGACAAGAGGTCAATCTGGCACTCAGCAGCTGAGTGAGACATCGGTCATGCCCTTGTGCTGTCATCTAGAAGTGGTGTTTAAGCTCTTAAACTTGGCTTTCTCACCAACGTAAGTTGTTCCAACAAAAGATGCGACCTCCCCCACTTTGTCTTTCTAATATTCTTTCTGGGACTAACACCGCTGCACTAATTTCAATGGACATTGGAGCTTGCCAAAAGACCAAACTTTCATGCATGTTATCCAAAGACTATTTAGCTAGTAAATGCTGTTCTGAGTGACATGCCATAGCATCTTATGGGTTCCCTGGGTTGATTATTAGGATAGGGGAAGAGAAGTGGAATATGTCCTGAGACCTAACTAGTCCAGTGATAGGGACTTGAGTGAAAAAGGTCAATAACTACTGGCTGAATCAGTGTGTGGCCTTCTATCTCTTGAAGTCCATACTGACATGAATTTTTCATGCTTCATGATCATTAGGATGAGTAAGTGGTCTGCATGTCACAAGAGGATAAACATGAGTTAATTTAACAAATCAGATCAGAGCCCTAAAGCAAGAACAACAAATAATGGATATTGTAAGATAAGAGCAACTCTGTCTGCAATATTTTCATTTTCATTCATTCATGCTTTTTCTTAAGAACATAAGAACGGCCGACTGGGTCAGACCAAAGGTCCATCTAGCCCAGTATCCTGTCTGCCGACAGTGGCCAGCACCAGGTGCCCCAGAGAGGGTGGACCGAAGACAATGATCAAGCGATTTGTCTCCTGCCATCCCTCTCCAGCCTCTGACAAACAGAGGCCAAGGACACCATTTTATCCCCTGGCTAATAGCCTTTTATGGACCTAACCTCCATGAAATTATCTAGCTTCTCTTTAAACTCTGTTATATTCCTAGCCTTCACAGCCTCCTCTGGCAAGGAGTTCCACAGGCTGACTACACGCTGTGTGAAGAAGAACTTTCTTTTACTAGTTTTAAACCTGCTACCCACTAATTTCATTTGGTGTCCTCTAGTTCTTCTATTATGGGAACTAATAAATAACTTTTCTTTATCCGCCCTCTCCACACCACTCATGATTTTATATACCTCTATCATATCCCCTCAGTCTCCTCTTTTCTAAACTGAAAAGTCCCAGTCGCTTTAACCTCTCCTCATATGGGACCCGTTCCAAACCCCTAATCATTTTAGTTGCCCTTTTCTGAACCCTTTCCAAGGCCATGTAAATTACATGGCCATGGGATAAGAGGGAAGGTCCTTTCTTGGATTGAGAACTGGTTAAAAGACAGGAAACAAAGTGTAGGAATAAATGGTAAATTTTCAGAATGGAGAGGGGTAACTAGTGGTGTCCCCCAAGGGTCAGTCCTAGGACCAATCCTGTTCAACTTATTCATAAATGATCTGGAGAAAGGGGTAAGCAGTGAGGTGGTAAAGTTTGCGGATGATACCAAACTGTTTAGGATAGTCAAGACAGAAGCAGACTGTAAGGGACTCCAAGAAGATCTCACCAAACTGAGTGATTGGGCAACAAAATGGCAAATGAAATTTAATGTGGATAAATGTAAAGTAATGCACATCGGGAAAAATAACCCCAACTATACATACAGTATGATGGGGGCTAATTTGCTACGACAAATCAGGAAAGAGATCTTGGAGTTATCGTGGACAGTTCTCTGAAAACTTCCACACAGTGTGCAGCGGCGGTCAAAAAGGCAAATAGGATGCTAGGTATTATTAAGAAAGGGTTTGAAAATAAGACCCAGAATATCTTACTGCCCCTGTATAAAACTATGGTACGCCCACATCTTGAATACTGTGTACAGATGTGGTCTCCTCACCTCAAAAAAGATATTTTGGCCTTGGAAAGGGTTCAGAAAAGGGCAACTAAAATGATTAAGGGTTTGGAACGGGTCCCATATGAGGAGAGGTTAAAGTGACTGGGACTTTTCAGTTTAGAAAAGAGGAGACTGAGGGGGGATATGATAGAGGTGTATAAAATCATGAGTGTGGGGAGGGCCGATAAAGAAAAGTTATTTATTAGTTCCCTAAATAGAAGAACTAGAGGACACCAAATGAAATTAATGGGTAGCAGGTTTAAAACTAATAAAAGAAAGTTCTTCTTCACACAGCGTGTAGTCAGCCTGTGGAACTCCTTGCCAGAGGAGGCTGTGAAGGCTAGGACTATAACAGAGTTTAAAGAGAAGCTAGATAATTTCATGGAGGTTAGGTCCATAAAGGCTATTAGCCAGGGGATAAAATGGTATCCTTGGCCTCTGTTTGTCAGAGGCTGGAGAGGGATGGCAGGAGACAAATCGCTTGATCATTGTCTTCGGTCCACCCCCTCTGGGGCACCTGGTGCTGGCCACTGTCGGCAGACAGGATACTGGGCTAGATGGACCTTTGGTCTGACCCAGTACGGCCAATCTTATGTTCTTATGCCTTAGCTAACAGCCTCTAAAGTTAAATGAGAAAGAGCTGGGCTGTGTCTACACTGGGCCACTTATTCCGGAAAATCATCTGCTTTTCCGGAATAAGTTGCAAGCTGTCTACACTGGCCCCTTGAATTTCCGGAAAAGCACTGACGATCTACTGTAAGAAATCAGCTGCTTTTCCGGAAAAACTATTCTGCTCCGCTGGGCAAAAGTCCTTTTCCGGAAAACTGTTCGGAAAAGGGCCAGTGTAGACAGCACAGTAGTCTTTTCATAAAAAGCCCGATCGCGAAAATGATGATCGGGCTTTTTCGAAAGCAGCGTCTGATAACGGATGCTTTTCCGGAAAAAGGGCTTTTCCGGAAAAGCATCCTGCCAATGTAGACGCTCTTTTTCCGGAAATACTTATAACGGAAAACTGTTCTGTTTTAAGCATTTCCGGAAAATCATGCCAGTGTAGACGTAGCCCTGGTGTTTGCAGTGATGGGTTCTTGACTGAAATTGCACCCTGTAACACATTTTGTGGACTTTTTAGTAGATACACTTAGACTTTCAGATAAGTGCAGGCGGATAAGGTTAGAGTTGCCAGTTTTGGTTGGATCTATTACTGGAAATTTCATCACCTGACATCATCTTTAATTAAGGATTAATCTTCAATTCCTATTCCAGGCCTATTCCTGGAAGGTTGGCAATTCTAGACAGGGTGGTGGAGAGCTGATGCTATGTTCTCAGGAGGAGCCTTTGGGAAAGATACTTGATAAATAGGTAGCCCTGGGCTGAAGATAGTAGGGCAACTAGAAGATGATTGTTCATCATTCTGTTGATTTTTTAAATGCTATTTTCAAATACAATGTTAAGTATAACAAGACAAATTATCTTTGTTTCTAGCACATATTATACTGAGCTGCCCGCATCACACAAAATTGTACACATGCTCATAGTAGTCCCAATATTAGCATGAAAAAAAAGCCAGCCACCCAGCACCATCAACATAATCAGGATTCTTCGGTACCTTGATCACAATTAAATAAACTACAAAATATCCTGTCTGCTTTAGGAAACAGATTGGAAACTCCGAACAAAGAAGCAATTTTGACTGATAGATCTCATTGTTAGAAGGGGCGAACACATGGATATAAGAACAGCCGTACTTGTGGTCAAACCACAAGTCCATCTAGCCCAGTATCCTGTCTTCTGACAGTGGCCAATGCCAGGTTCCCCAGAGGGAATGAACGGAACAGGTAATCAGCATCTATTCTGCACCCTTAGCTCAAAATAAACTATGCAATTTGAGCTATGCAAATTGCATAGTTTATTTCAAGTTAATTTCAAAATAGCTTATTTCATAATTTGGTACTGTGTAGACAGTGCCTAATTTCTAAATAAACTGCTATTCTGAAATGTCCCGTAATCCTCATGGAACAAGGTTTACAGGGACATCAGAGTAGCGAGCCCATTATATTTCAAAATAGCAGGCTTGTTTCAAAAACATAGATAGTTATTTCAGGATATCGGAAGTATCCCGAAATAGTGCTGTAGTGTAGGCGTACCCCAGGTGATCCATCCTCTGTCACCCATTCTCAGTTTCTGACAGATAGAGGCTAGGGACACCATTTCTGTCCATCATGACAAAATGAGGAGAGAGGTGGTAGAGATCAAAAACACTTCTGTCATGCAATAATTTAGAAGTGAACCTCGTTTAGAAGCCTTAGAAAATGTTGCCAGAATGTACCTTGTGGGGAATCCTGAAAATTTTAAATAATTTGATCTTGTGGTCTGGTTCAAAATTAAATTCCTTAACAGCTGCAGTTGGATCCAAAAGAAAATTCTATTTAGGCAGAGAACTGTTTCTGGATGCCTAATCTGAGTGAAGCAGACACAACTGGATGATAACTCAACAGTAAAAGCAATCCTCTAAAATGCAAGAGATAAGGAACATCTGCTAGCAGAAGTCTGGGTGAAAAAAGACCTTTCCATGGATGGACATAAGATATTAATATTCCCATATCTGTGTCCCACTCCGCAATGAATGAACAATGAGCTAACCAAGAGCAAACTAGACTTTGCAGATGAAAACATTTCTGCAGCAGCACTTAAGTCTGTGAAATTTAAAGTCATAGTTCAAGATAAGACTTGTATTGTGGAACACATCCCATTTGCTGAGAAAGATCAGAAACACACAAGCCCAGGAGACTGAAGCAGCACAAGTCTTTGAAGACAAAGGGGATTGATTTGTTTTTAATGTTCTGATTTTCCATTTGTTATTAGCAAACTCATTTTTCTAACCCACTATGTTAAACTGGTCAGCTCAATAAAGAGATCTTAGAGAACCAGTACCATGTTTATAATGATGCCAGTGGTGCTGGGCCTACGCTTGGGAAGGGGTCCAGAGTTGGATATGTAGTGAAGGCAGCAAATGTCTGACCCTAAAAGCAGAGCATGCAGAGGCAGTAAGCACGTGGGAGGCCCTGCAGTGTATCCAGTCCCCCCTCCCCCCAGCAGCTCATACTATTTGCTGGAGCTGGGGGCAAGGCTTGTCAGGCCCACGTCATGGGTTTCCAGCTACTGCATGGGCAACTGGACTCCCCTGCAGTAGTGGTGCACAGATCATGCAACCCCCATCGCCTCCCTGGGATTTGGACCCCCGCTGGGCCTGAGGCAGCAATGGCAGGAGGGTACTGCACACACAGTGCCCCCACCTTGGACCTGGCATTATTTGAATGCAGAAGCCAGAGAGTGCAGGGGTCCCAGACCATGGAAATGACAGTGGTGCCTGGCAGATGAGAACCCTGACCAGTGGGTACTCCTTGCCCTGGGTAACCCCCCTTGGCCCAAGCCCCATGGAGCAGCTGGAGCCCTATCACCCCATCATTTCACCATCACCTCTGGGGGACACTAGACTTCCCCCAGAGCCCACTACCCTATTGCCCCACCAGTGCCACCAGGGGAGACTTGAGCCCTCTACCTCCAAACCCTGCTGACCCACCTGTGCTCCAGGCCTGGCGAAGAGCTACACCTGGCCACCTGCAGCCAGATGTGGCCTGGCTCTATTCAGTTTTGAAAACAGGGACAGATCGACACAGGGGGGTGGGTCTGGTGTGGGGTGGGTCTGGTGTGGGGTGGACTGAGTGTGGTCTGGCTGAGGTTTCAATTGCTGTTGCCACTGCAGCAGGAGCAGTCCCAGGCCTTTTAAATTGCTGGTGGAATCCGGGAGCTGAAGGAAGGATACCGTAATGTGTGAGGACAACGGAAGCGTTATAAGGACTTGCTAAAGGATAACTTAAATAAGTGCAACATTGATGTTGACACTTGGGAGACACTTGCCCAGGATTACTCAAAATGGAGAAAAGTCGTACGCAATGGGTCCCTGAATTTGAATTTGCCTGCCGACAAGCTGAGGAAGAGAAGAGGCACAGGAGATAGGGGAGATGGGCTTCTAGTCATGGTCAGCAGCCTCCTGCTGTACTTGGAAACATCTGTCCTCGCTGTAACTGAACTTGTGGTTCAAGGATCGGCCTAATCAGCCACCTGAGGGTCCATAACGCCCATGGAAGATGATCATACTCGGCAACAAGTGATCACCCATCATCATCATCTTCCACTTTCACTGATATCAAGATGGAAGGCATCATCATGTGCTTACTTTATTTCCTCTGCTTGCATGGTTTAACATCTGAGTCACTTTCTTTTGAGCCCCATGATTCATTAAACAGATTCTTCACCTAGCTGCCATGATGACACCTAAATCTTTTCCCTAACTAATTTGGAACTTAACAAGTGGGAGCAGCTGCAGCAGATTCACCAGGCTATGAAGTAACTGTGGTAGTGAATAGAATGGACTTCCATCTTGAACAGTACTTGAAAGTCCTCTTCGTTGGACAAGAGTCATTCTGGAAGCAAGTACGTCTTTTATCCTGAGAGGAATAACAAGTGTCTACATGTAATTTGAATCATTCTCTACAATGTGCATTATCTTACACACTGAATTCCATCAGCTACCTTGTTAGACCTTTTAGGAGTTTTTCACAGTCTCTCACACTTTGGCCCTTAGTATGTAATAGGAGTGCAAGTGAAAAAGAACAAAAAGAGAGAGTTTAACAAAGCTATGACACTGTGTTACAGCACGAATTTCCAAAATGCACTGGAGGTCTTTCCAATTCAAAAGCTTCCAAAATATTAATTCATTATAAATAATTAAAAATCTAGTCTGCTGCACAGAACACCTTAAACATTAACAACATCAAGCACTGAATATTTATATTATGGTAGCATCCAGATATTCTGACCAGGACTGGTGCCCAATACAGATAGAGAGAATCTGGGGTAGGCTGTAGACAGTTTTAGGCACTTAAAAAGAGGCTGACGTGAGATAGCTTCTACTCCCAGTTGTTCACAAGAAGCACCATGTGTACATAGCCCCACTTCAGCAGAGTTGCCTAACCTGGCTGCCTGCATGGAGCTCATTGCAGGATCACAGACTAGTGCTGGTGGGGAAATGATTTTCCATGTTTTCTTAGACTTTAGTTGAAAAACTGATCAAATGAAAATAATAAAAAAGTATGGATTTCAGCAAGCAGAATCTCCTCCCATCAGATTTTATGAAATCAGATTTTTTTTCCACAAAATTCTTAGTTGAATTAAAATTCCAAAATGTTTCATCCAAAATGTTTCAGTAGGAAACTTTTGAACAGCTTTCTCGGGGCATAAGAGGACTATATCTTCACAAGTGCTGAGCACTCAAAGTGCCCACAGAAGTCAATGAGCGTTCTGGTTCTGAGCCCCACTTGGAAATCAGGCATTTAACATTTTGGGATACACTTTTCCCATTCAGATATTAATAAAGCAAAAACCAATGGTGCCTGTTTTTTTCCCCCCAGGAAGGCCCCATGCACAGTCCCTTGTCAATCAAGCAGTCTGTAAACTTTAAAAAGCCATCTATGCTTTGTAATTAATGAATGAGGTAGTGGGCCAGCTGATTGACAGTTGTCTATGTTCGAGAGACACTTTGTACGTGCCTGCAATATAAACAGGAACCAGGCCCACTGACCAGAGGTAGGCAGGCAAAGACAGCAGTTGCCCTGGGACCTGGTGATTCAAAGGGGTCCAAGGCTACCAGCTGCCACCGCTAGAGCCTTGGACACTTTAAATTGCCACCAGCATGCCACATGCTCCATGTGGTGCAAAGGGCTGGCTGCTCTGGCCCTCCCCTTCTGCCCAAGGTCCCTCCCCTTCCAGGAGCATGGGCCTGTGCAGGCTATCGGTTCCCCCGACAGGAACAATCCACCATAGAACTTCTATTAACTGTTAGTGAAAGGAATTACATATAAAAACCCCTAGTAAACAAGGAGTGAGTGAAAATGCTATCGAGGCAGCACGCTCAGCCAATAGCAAGGCAGCAGACTGTGCAGCCCAGAATGACCTAATGACCTCTCTGAGCAACAGAAGAGCATCCCTGACTATTTCTGCAGGGTGGGCAGTCCAGTTTCCCTTGTCAACGGAAAGAGAGCTATGTGTGTATGATATGGGACTTCATGGGTGAAGAATGTGCAGGTGGTATGGGAGGTGGTGAGGGAGAGAAAGTGGGAAACAGATATTCAGAGCTTCGACAGATATGTGGAGAGCCTTCCCCAGAAAATAACAACTAGGATTTTGTTTTTAAATTCAATCTATAGAAAATTCATATATAGCTTTACTTTACTCCAAAATACTACCACCTTTGCCATTCCTTGCAAATAACAGGATTGTGGACAAAAACTGTAGGCATTCTTGTAAAAACTTCAGCATTTACACAATTTTTTCAGTGGGAAAGGAGAAAAAGATAAGCTCTTTGCCACATACAATATTTCTGTGCCCTTCACTGCTCTCATTATAAGTCAAGGTTTCAATTTATATTTTAATGATTACAAAGCAAAGGAAACCATGAGCTCACACAAGATCATCTGAAACAGAACTGTGAATAGACCCCCCCTCTTGGAGTATAATATGTCCACATCTTAGCCATTTTGCCACATGTACTTTCATAAGAAATGTGTCAGGGTAAGTACTTGTGTAACCCATGCTAACACACTGAGTCAGTGTCACTCTATAGCAGTTAGACCACACATAGAGGTTTGTTACTGGGCATGCCACGAGATCTGGTTCTTTAGCACAAGTAACAGAGGCTCATGCTTTTCTATCCAGATGCCCTGGGTTCAGTCTTAGGTGTCCCAAAAAGAGGCTGTCTGTAACCACAGCACATAAAATTGCCCTCTCCCAGAAAACTGTACAACCCCTTTGCATAGCATATGTTGTACTCCTTATGTGGACTGCTCCACATAGAGGATGACAGCAGCATAATTTCTTCACCGGTAACTGACAGTTATAGGGGAGAATGAAAAAAATTGTGTACAACTATCTGTGCATGAACTGTACCAGGGCTTTTCAGGTGTTTTCCTAGGGCAAACTACATCTTGTTAGAGATAATGACTATAAACAACTGCCTTCCCATTAACAGTTGCAGGAGATGACCTCACTTCTGAACACAAAAAAACCTTGCATCAGTAGAGCAATCACTTATATGGTCAAGTAACATTAGGAATGGGTATTTAGATGTCTTATTTTAAATTAAACTTAGCTGCTGGAAACAAATAGACAAAATAGCACCATATGGCCTGCCAGCTCTCCACAGACCACCAGTAAGAGCTCCAAATGGGGAAGCTTTTGTTGACATTAGCAGCAGAGCAAAGAAAGATTGACAGAGTTACTGAAGAACAGATTCATTTTCATGTAAGTAAATAAATACTTTCAGGAATATTCATAATGTTGAGATTTCTACCACCCAACAGGGCTTTTTTATGGTGAAAACAAAAAAAATTCTCTACTCTGAACAAAAATCTGAGATTTTCATGACTTTTTTTGAGATATAAATTCTTTGAAAATGCAAAAACAGTTTCTCATGTGAAAAAAATATAATTTTATAATCAGTGCTAAGAATTTTGAGTACAATTCTAGCAACAGACATAATGACGGTTTCCTGTAGTGCTTAGCAAGTGACTTCAGCAGGTGACTGTTCCCTATTTTTTATACTGGGTCTTCAGAAATAACAGAATACTCACTGCACTGCCTAAAAAGAAACATTAATGAAAGCAGTGGAATAAGAAAGCACCATTGCTAAATTCAGAGGATTATCTCTAGTATGGTGTGGATCGACACTGCAGCAATCAATCCACTGACAGTCTATTTGATAAGTCTAGTAATGACCCACTAGATAGACCACTGATCACTTTCCTGTTGACTCCCATACTTCAGTGGAATGAGATGAGTAAGGGGGAGTCAACAGGAAAGTTTTTTCTGTCAACCCCCTGCAGTGTGGATCCCACAATAAGTAGATCCGAGGTACGTTGATGTGAATTGTGCTACTAATGTAAGTCAAATTGTGTACCTTAGATTGACCTGTCCTTGTAACATAGACTTGCGCAGAGAGCCCACAAGTTGTGTAAGCAGCATGGTAGCCATTGATAAAACCAGGAAAGTTGCACATTTGCATTGATCCAAGCAGCCTGAACAAAGCCCTGAAAAAAAGCTCACTGCCAAATATCTACAGCTGAAGAGATATTACTTGACGTGGCAAAAGTATTCTCAGTATTTGATTACAAAGATGGATATTATCAAGTGCTACCTTACCATATTTTGGACACCAGCAGGTAAATTCTGGTGGCTGAGAATGCCATTTGAGATTAAATATGGAGCAGAAGCATATCAAAGCCATCAAGATATGCTAACAGGGGTTGAGGGATCAATGTCATAACTAATGACATTCTGGTTTACAGTGACACAGGTGTCATGGCAGAAGCTCATGCCCACCACCTGATCTGTCTGCTAGAATGGAAATAAATCTAAAGCTGAATACAAATAAAATGAAATTGAGATTGACTGTATTACAGTACAGTCTTTGTCCCTGCTGCTTCTCATGCTTAGGAGGCACTCCCCATAAATATCTGCAAAAACAACATCTTAGTCCTCTTGCAAATCTCTCCCTAAAGTCCTCCCTTGCCATGATGCCTTCAAATAGCACAACAGTTTGGATGCACTGAAATCACTGCCGAACATGCTGACTGATATTGTCTCATGTTTTCCTTGTACTTCCTCCCTCCACCTGCCTGTCTGTCTGTATCCATCTGTTGTCTCTCGACTTACACTCTCTGGGACAGAGATATTATTTTTATTCTATGCTTGTATATAATGGGCTCCTGGTCCATGAGTAGAACTCTTAAGCACTATAGCAATACAAATCAATATATACACAACGAGTTGTCAGTGGGACAGGGTTTGGGGCATCAACTTACAAAAGGGACAGACAGCAACTTTCATATCAAGATCACTAAAGCTAGGCCAAAATTGAGGAACATCTTATATGTGCCCATGTATGTTTAAGGAGGGGAAATCATTTGAGTAGACCATAAACCATTAGATTGCATTTTTTTAAAATCTTCTGCAAAGAGGCCCCAAAATGCCTTCAGTGCATGCTACTGAAAATACAATGCTACCTCTCAGATATCTGCCCAGATCTGAAAGGGACTAAAATGCACATAGCTCTTATTCAGAACAGACTTGGAGCATGAAAATAAGACAACTGAACAAGAATATGAGTTCTCACCCAAACAGAAAACATTAACCAAATCAGTGCCACTTTCAAGGAAGGGATTGGAGAGAATACAAGAAGAAGAGACAAAAACAAAGAGTCACAAGTACTCACGATCATTAGTGTCCAGCTATCAGGATAGAAGTCCCAATTGTTCTTTAAGAATTCTAGAATTATCAAGAGAAGCTAGGGTAGATAGCATCACATATAAAGGCACTCAGAATATAATAACCAGATGACTGAGAGCAGAAACTTTCTCAGGATTAGATCAGTGCATTATGGAATAGTAGCCTACATCTAGAAAGTGTTTACTGTCCAAACATGAGCAAGGATCTCATAGATCTGGTAAGCAATTGTGGTAACTAGGGCCCTACCAAATTCATGGCCATGAAAAATGCATCATGGACTGTGAAATCTGGTCTTCCCCAATGAAATAAGGTCTTTTGTGTGCTTTTGCCCTATACTATATAGATTTCATTGGGGAGACTAATGTTGCCCAAGTTGAGGGTCCTGATCCAAAAGGGAGTTGCAGAGCAGTATTGCCACCCTTATTTCTGCATTGTCTTCAGAGCTGGGTGGCCAGAGAGCAGTGGCTGTTGAAGGCAGCAGTCCACCAGCAGCAGTGCAGAAGTAAGTGTAACAGTACCACAGCCCTCCCTCTATAATAACCTTAAAACCACCCCACAACTCATTTTTGGGTCAGGATCCCTACAATTACAACACAGTGAAATTTCAGATTTAAATAGCTGAGACCAGTTCTGAGCTGTGGAATGGTTAGATAGGAAGAGGAGGAGTTCTCAATCCGAGGACAGATGTGGGGTTTGGAATGGTGGGATCTAGCTGGGCCTGGGGATTTCCAAGCTAGGAGAGGGATGGTTTAGGTTGGCAGGGCTGCATGCTGGAAAGAATGAGCTAAATGGGAATGGGGATGTGGGTGACTAGGTGGTGGTGGGGCGTTGGAATGAGGTCTGAGGAGGGAGGTTAGGCCTGGAAAACAACAGTTGAAGCGGCACAAAGGGATGAGTGCTCTTCCACACTGCCATGCTCTGTGAAGAGTCCCAGTTTCCCATTCTGAAAGGGAGAGAGAAAAGACTCACTTCTTCCTTCCCATTTCCCCACCAATATTCTTTATACCCAACCACATCCCAGTTTTATTTCCGACTGCAGAGGAGACTGCAAGCTGCAGTTTCACCGTGTTAGGATAAATAGCTTCCCCACATGGGCATTCTGATACTGTAATGTATAGAAACATAGAGAACTCTACTTTCAGGAAGTACTTGATGAAAGAACAGCAAGTGTGATGGAAGGAATAAAACTTGAATGTTGCACTGTTTGATGAAACCCATGAACCTAATAGAGATATCTCTTTAAAAGACCCATTGGGGCTGGGGATAGGAGTGAGTGTCTGGGTCCTTGTTGCTAGGCAGATATAGTGCTCCACATCCATATTTGGTTATAGCAGTTTTTGGTCTGCTCCAAATTCCAATAGGTTGCCCATTGCTGGGGTCAGATTCCATAAGGGGATGTAGACAGGGCAGCTCCTTCACTAAAGGCCATGTCCCCTGTGTGATTTGGGAGAAGCTGGGTCTAGGAACAGAAAACAAATTGTTTTCCCTAACTCTGAAACGTCTTGCAGTGCGTTAGTGATATTCTTTATCCTTTAACAGGAAAGTGTGGGCAATGTTACTTATTGCAAGGGGAAATTGGGAGAGAAAAATAATTTATTCTATCTTAATTGTATACTTTAAATGTTGTTTGATTTAGGCCAAACTATTTTAGTTAAACTGTCTCAATTAGTATGAATCACCAACATTTCTTTAAAATGTAATAAAAGGGAAAGTGTTGTTTATCTTTTGCTGTTCTGTTTTGTATTTTCTTGTAAGAGGTTGTTGTGTTTTTTTAAAATCTATACACTTAACTGAGTGGTTGGCAAATCAATTAGTAGACTGGTGGACAGTGATTTCAGCAGAGGAAGAGACTGCATGGATTCCAGTTGACAATTTTTACAAGAAAGTGGAGGGGAGATGTTTTTGACTCAGCAGACTGTATAGATTGGGTGATCAAAGATGTTGAGACTCAGGTAAACTCAACCTATGCTTAAGGGAACTTTGAGTTTTTTCTCACTGTGTTTCTGTGGGGACTGACCCATTCAGATTTTTTTAATATATTTATGTATAACTGAAGATAATGTATGTGGTTCATAAAATAGCTATGTTATGTTGTAAAAGTTGCATTATTATTATAAGTTTCTTTATCATAAGATTTAACAAAGTTGTTACTTAAATTCATTTCTTTCATTACTTTTTAGACTAGAATGTGGGGACGTTGACCCTGTACAATCCTTGCTGAAAATTCTTAAAGGCTGAATTCTGGGCCTCCAGCTACTTTGCTATTGGGGTGAGGGGGGTGTAAAGGCACTAGAGAAGGGCAAGGAAGAAAATTCTAGCAGACCTTCTATCTGTACACCTGAACACAAAATATGATGTTAGAAGTCAGTTAGTTCCTGCGCATACGTGAAATCAGATCCAAAGAACATTGGATTAGGGCTGGGAACAAAAACCAAAGAGAAGCAATACCAGATTCCTGTCCCAAGGAGATTAGCATGAAAGGGGGGTGGGGTTCAGCAATTGAAAATTCTCTAGATCACAATGGGAAAATTACAAAATTGCTACAGGGCTAGATAAAAAGGAAATAAAATAAGAGACACCGCACCTTTAGCTGCATTGGACAAACGCTCCAAGAGCATCTGGATATGTCAACAGAAGACCAGGACGAGACTAGTAAAATCCTAGAAGAGCTCCGAGAGCATTGTCAACCCTTAAAACAATGCCATTTATGAATGCCATAGTATCTTTTCAGCAATTGTAATCAAGAATCTAGAAAAACAATAGATCTGGCTATTACCAAACTGTGCAAAATGGTGACACGTGTAATTATTAAATTGTAAAAGATGAATTAATGTGTGTTAATTAGTAGAAGTGAAAGATTCAAGAACTCAAATGAGAATGCCGAGAGTGCCTATGCTAACTCTACCAAGAGCTATAGGGTGCATCTACACGGCACTCTTAGCTGGAAATAAGCTACGCAATTTGAGCTATGCAAATAGTGTAGCTTATTTTGAGTGTATTTTGAAATAGTTTTTTTTTGCAATTTGGTGCGGTCTGAAATATCCTTATTCTGAAATATCCTTTAATCCTCAGGGAATGAGGTTTACAGGGATGTCAGAATAGCGCACCCATTATTTCGAAAGATATTTCAAAATAACAGGCACGCTGTCAAGACGCGTGTGACGGAGCACCAGGGCTCCGCACTGAGACCCCGCTGGTCTTCGAGCAGCCGGGGAAGGGCGGGCATGCACCGCGCAGGCCCAGCCGGGGAGCTGGAGAGAACACCGCAGCTGTCGGCACGGCGGCGCTGGGTGATGATGCCACCCGGCGCGCACCAACGAACACGAGGGGGCCGGGCAGGGCAGCACCGGCCGGCGTTGCGCCACGACCTTTAAAAGCCAGCCAGTTGAGAGGAGCAAGGGGGAAGGAGGAGGGCGACTGGAGGCGGAGAACGAGGGGGGCGAGTGGAGAGGTGCCGGAGAGAGGGGCCTCACGCCCCACGGCAGGAGGACCGGCGGAGGGTAGGAAGTGGCCCAGGGCAGGGCAATAGGAGCCCGTGGGTCGGTGTGTTGCGGGCGGTCGCCCCACCGACTATAAGGGAGAGAGCACTTCTATACTCTCCCCTTTAGGGCCCTGGGTCGGGGCCCGGTCGTGAGGGTGGGCCCGGGTTCCCCTACCCTCCAGTCTGGAGGGCGACATCCAAAAAGAACGCTTTCGTGTTTGGACAGCTCGTGCTATGGGAACTCTTAGGGAGACTAGGTGCACTTATTAAAAGTGGTGTAGCAAACTGTGGACTACGTACTGCCGCTTATTGGGGCGGGGAGTCAGAGGGGCGCGTGGGATACGCGCGCTCACAACGCGGAATAGCAATTTCAGGATACCAGAAGTATTTTGAAATAGCACCACAGTATAGATGTACATAGACACATTGAAAGTTAGGATATGTCTACACAGCAGCATTATTTTGAAATAAAAAAGTGAGCATCTACACAGAAAACCCACTATTTCAAAATAATTTTGAAATAACGGGCTTCTTATTCCAACTTTTGTAACCCTCATTTTACGAGGAATAATGCCTATTTCAAAATAGTTATTTTGAAATAGGGAAAGTGTAGACAGCACAGCTGAAGTTATTTCAAGATAAGTGGCCTCCAGGGCTTCTCACAGGTGCCCTAGTGGCCACTCCATCCACACTCATCAGCACTCTATAGTTCCCCTTCCCCTGCAGCCCTTAAAGCTGCAGCTACAGGAGAAAGGGCTTGTGGCACAAAGCAGGCCCTGCTCACACCGTGCCACACAGCAGAGCCCTGACTGCTTTTGCTGCTGCCATGATAGATCCCCGTGTTCACTCTGAGCCCCCGCATGGCTGCAAAGGAACAGGCAGTCCCCTCCCAAGTCCCTGCCCAGAGGCAAAAGAGGAGGGTGTCATTGAGGACTGACGTGGAGATCCTAGATCGCATGGCGATCTGGGGGGAACAGTCCAACATCAAAGATCTCTGCACCAGATGGCAAATGCAGATGTCTATGGCTAGATGGCTGACAGCCTGGTCCAGAGGGGGCCCAGCTGTACTCTGGACCAGGTACGAATGAAAATAAAAGAACTCTGGCAGGCCTATGCCAAGGCCATTGAAATAAGTTCCCAATTGGGAGCAGCACCCCAGACCTGCCACTTCTTCTCCCAGCTGGATTGCATCCTGGGAGTGGGGCAAGTCACCTCTCCTCCCCTCGTCATCGACTCTGGCCTGGACATGCCTGTCGTCAGCCTCTTGGAGGGTATGGCTGTGGAGGACGACAATGAGGATTACAACAAGAAGGAGGTGGCCAGCACAGACACCATGCCCATGGACCAGGAGGTCTGCCTGTCCGTGGAGCTGGTACCCCCCTCCCAGGATGTCACCCAGGGCTCAGACAAGGCCAGGGAAGGCCCATCAGGTGAGTTGCATTACTTTCCCTGGACACACGCAGGGGCAGGCGGTGGGTGGCAAGGGGCTGTGCAGTCCTCACTCGGCCTTCTCGGCCTGGGGATTGCACAGCAGCCTGTACACATGGGTGCATACGGAGCGCCAGTCCGGAGCACAGCCACCATGAGGCAGCCACTCAGGAACCTTGTGCTCCTGCTCACAGGGATTCTGGAGAGGCCTGCCTTACTCCCGACCCCATGGTGGGACACCTTCCCTCCACAAGCCACCACCAGGGAGGATGGGGTCATGGACACACACACACAGCAGTACCGCACATGCAGTACTGCACATGGCACATGGGCATGCCCGCACTCTCGGGGCAGCACAGAGAGGTAGAGGACACCAATCCCCTGCCAGGGGAGCCTGCCAGGAAAGTGAGAGGGAAGACGTTGAGGGGACACACACATCCTCCAACACCCTCCCCCTTCTCCTCCAGCGGGCAAGGATACAAGTCCTCCCCCTGTGGGACACTGCCACTGCCGGACCCAGCGTGTGCACGGCATGGAGGGGAGTCGAGCTGCCCCGTCGCCTCCCTCCCACCCGCAAGCTCCCGGCCTGGCCAGCACCTTCCCATGCCCACTTGTCCCTGGGACAAAGGGGTAGTAAGGCTCCCCCCAGGATATCTGTGCACCTGCAGAAAAGGGACCACTGCCTAGGCAACAAGTGGCCTTGCTTGAAGCACATCGCCTTCATCTGACCCAAGACCTTTTGGTGTCGGCTCAGAGCTGAGGGCTGGGTTTCATGCACCCTATCTCCTGGGATGACTGCCCTTCTCACTTTTCTTTGCAGCTGGACCAGCTGCGAATGAAACACGAGCCACACCTCCCGTGCCAGCCTCCCGACCTTGTGAGATCCGCAGGCTAAGGCAACCCCATGAAGGCCTGCAGTGGGAGCACATCACCTACCTGCATGTCCTGCAGCAGCATCTGGACTGGCAGGACCATAGACTGGAGGCTGACCTGGAGCTGCACTGCAACACCTGGCAGGAGCTATTGCAGCATGCCCGGACAATATGTGAGGCTTACCCCACCGCCATCGACCACCTGGTGACCGCTCCTGCTGCTGCCCCAGCTACAGCTTCCAACCCCAGCTCCCATCCCTCCAGCTTCTTCCTCTATGTCCCCCAATAGCTGCCAAGGGCATGAGGCAATGGGATCACCTGAGGCAGGCCCCACCCACTCCCATACCCATCCCTGAGCCTCTCCTCCACCCTCCTTCCCCTTCCACCTCCCTCCTCCCAGGTTCTTTCCCCAGTCCCTTCCCCAGTTACATTTACTCCAATTAAACAAAAAAATAAGAGTTTATTGGTTCAAAACAAAAGGTCTGGTTTATTTTTTATCAACTGCTCGCTGAGATCCAGGCAGGTGAGGAGGCAGTGGAATCTCCCTTTCAAATGGCCGAAGGTGCCCTCCACCACAACAAGGATGTGAGCCTGGCATTAATGCTGAGCCTGGCATTAAAACATTCCTTGGTGGGGTCCAGGTAGCCAGTGTAGGGCTTCATTAGCCAGGGGAGCAAAGGGTAGGCAGCATCCCCCACAATGTACATGGTTATGTTCATGTCCCCAACCCTGATGGAGTGGTTGGGGGAAAAAGTGCTGGTGTACAGCTTCTGGAAGAGGCTGGAGTTCCTGAAGATGCAGGCTTCGTGCTCCTTCCCCGACCACCCAACGTTAATGTTGGTGAACAGGCCTCGGTGGTCCACGAGGACCTGCAGGACCATAGAAATGTACCCTTTGGGATTGATATAATCTGATGCCCAGTGGATGGGGACCCGGATGGGGATATGGGTGCAATCAATTCCCCCCCCCGCCCCTGCTGTTGGGGGAGCCCATGATAGCAAAGCTGGTGGTGATGGCATCCACAGCAGGATGGTGTTAATGGCCCTCACCACCTGTAGAAGGAGACAAACAGAGAATCACAGGGTTGACAGGGGCCTCTGGAGTTCCCCGAGCCCAACCCCTCCTCCCCACACACCAGGAGCAACCTCCAACTTACCCCCATCCCCTAGCAGGGCTTTGTGAAGGCGAGACTGAAAAACCTTCCAGGGAAGGAGCTTCCACCATTCCCCCCACTTCCCTAGGAAGCCCCATTCCAGCAGTTCACCACCCTCCTGGGACAATAGCACAAGAATGCCTTACCTGCATGAGCACGGCCCCACTGGCCGATCTCCCCAGGCCCAACTGGTTCCCCAATGGAGCAGTAGCTGTCCAGCATGGCGAGCTTCCAAAGTGCGATGGTGACTCGCTTCTGGAGGAGGATGGCAGGCTGCATGTGGGTGTCCCTTCACCTGAGAGCAGGGGCAAAACACTTGCAGAGCTCCAGGAAGGTGTCCTCCTGCATGGAGCCACTGCTGGTCATCTCACTGCTCCATGATGATCCAGTCGCACCAGTCAGAACTGGTGTCCCGTCGCCAGAAGCAGCAGTACATGGTATGCAGGAGAGGATGGGAGGGGTCGTGCTGCAAGCCAAATTATACAGTGGCACAAGCATTATACCACTAGGATAATGTAAATTATAAAGCGAACACCAAGGAAAAGCATGGAAGCTTACATATTTGGCAGTACAAATAATGGAAGCCATTGCTTTCCAAGTCCAGATGCATGTGAGCCACTGATACCTTGGACATGTGGAATACTGCAGCTCCGAGCAGCTGTAATCATTACACTAGTTGTTGGAATGCCTGTCAGGAAAGCGAGCTTA
The DNA here is from genome assembly GCA_019425775.1 of Rafetus swinhoei. Lineage (NCBI taxonomy): Eukaryota > Metazoa > Chordata > Testudines > Trionychidae > Rafetus > Rafetus swinhoei. The sequence continues at coordinate 42,480,423 of CM033437.1, read as the reverse complement.
AGTTTGTTTGTTTACATTATCATGCTTCTTGTTGAGAATACATTCAACCATGCAATTAAAAACCAAGGGGGAAACCAGGCAAGATGTCTGCACAGCTAACCAGTATTGCTGAGACCTTTGTGACAGCCCTTTGTGCAGCTGCAGCACAACACAGACAACGACACACATTGTTGATGAATGCCTGCTGACTAAGCAGTCCAGAAGAACTGCATCATGGCTGAAGATGCCATCACTTGGCTAGATGACTAGGCACATGCTACATACATTTTGGCAGCAAGCAAACAAGACATTATTTCTTGATTCAGCTGTGCCAGCCGTCTCAATTAGAGGATTAATGCTGCATCACGCAGTTTGCAATCCTTGTGCTCGTGTTCAAACCCACACCAAATTTCAAATCATTGTATGTATGGTTGCAAGGCATAAAAAGCAATTTTTTCTACTAAAATCCAAATAAGTTACAGCTACCCAGTTGATCAAGGCCCCAATCCTGCAGCCTCTTATGCACCTGCTTTGTTTTCCACATGAGTGGCTCCACTAACATCAGTAGGGCTGCTTACTCAGAATGAATAAAGTTGAACATGTGCAAGACTGCAACTTGACTTTGCAGTTCTCTCAAAAAAGCAATCACAAATTTGTCTGACATAAAGAAATGCTCTATAATTGCTCCTGATTTCATCTCTGTTTATTTAAAGATTTTTCTCTCATTAATATTTGTTCCATTCCTTTACTTGAAATAGAAATTCGACTATTGTACACTCAGTGCTAGGCAAATTTTCTTACTAGTGCATATCCCCAATCATCTGGTTCCTGTCTGGAGACCTATTTCAAAGCCTGTTGAAGTCAGAGTCTTTTGATTGCCTTCAAGGAGCTTTGGATCAGGTCTTCTCAGAAATAATTGTCAGTGGCCTCAGAAGTTCATTAGCCTTGTAAGATGCACAAACAGGCGGCTGATTTATGTTGAGATTTTCCAAGTATTCCCGTATCTGCCCTTTCCCAATTGTTAATTTCACCAGGTTTCTATTACTTTCTAATTATGCACACATTATTATTTTTTTCAAACGCAGTTTTAGAAAAGACTTGGCATATCTCAGCCACCTGTGACTCAACATTCATTTCATCCCCCTCTTCAGTTACTAATGAGCCTACTTTCTCTCTGGTAGTAATAAGTGTTTAAAGAGACGATTGAAGTTTGTGGCATAGGACAGGAACAAAGATACTGTCTTAACATAAGAATGGCCATACTGTCAGGGCTGGATTAAGACATGCACAACACTGATAAAAAATCTGTACTATTCTAACAGAAAGGACAATGAAAATAGAAATTATAAAGTTTTATATTTGCATATATATCAGTTCATAGGCAAGGATGCCACTAAAAACTAGTAATGTGTTTTATGTAGAGGACCCTCATAATCTGAGGCTCTAAAATGTGATTTACTTAGCTTGTGCATAAATCCAGCACTGCATATTAGGTAGGACCAGTTGTCCATCTAGCTCAGTATCCTGTGTCCCAACAGTGAGCAATGTCAGGTGCCCCAGAAGGAATGAACAGAACAGGCAATCAACTAATCATCACACCTATTGTCCACTCTCAGCTTCTGGCACTCAGAGGCTAGAAACACCCAAAGCAGGAGGTTGCCTTATTGACCATCTTGGCCAATAGCCATTGACATAGCCTCCCAGAATTTATCTCATTTTCTTAATAAAATGTTTGTATCCCATGATAGTGTTGGCCCTCACAACATCCCCTGGCAACATGTTCCATAGGATGACTGTGCATTGTGTAAAGAAGTGCTTCCTTCTGTTTGTTTTAAACTCACTGCCTATTCATTTCATTGGTTGACTCCTGATTCTCGTGTTGTGTCTGAATAAGGAAGTGTTATTTACTCACTTTCACCACATCAATCACGATTTTATAGACCATTCTTCATCTCTTCTCTTAGTCATCTTTTTTCCAAGCTGAAAAGTCCTAGTCTTTTTAATTTTACCTCAGACAGAAGCTGTTCCATACCCTTAACCATTGTTGGTACTTCTCTGTACCTTATCTAATTCTAATATATCTTATGTGAGATGCGGCAACCAGAACTGCATGAAATATTGAAGGTGTGGGAGTACCATGGATTTACAAAGTGGCATTGTTATTTTCTGTGTTATGATCTATCCCTTTCCTAATGGTTCCTAACATTTGTTAGTTTTTAAACTGTGGGGCTGCACATTGAATGGATGTTCTCAGAGAACTATCCACAGTGACTCCAAGATCTCTTTCTTGAGTGGTAATAGCTAATTTAATCCCCATCATTGTGTACGTGTAGTTGGGATTATGTTTTTCAATGTGCATTGCTTTGTGTTCTGGCTTTTGGAGAGAGAGGGGGATTTTTTTTTAATTGTGTGATTAGACAAGGTCAAATGAAGCTGACTGGAGGGAGAAGAGTCCATAGATTCCATGTTCCAGTAGAACCAAATGAGAGAAGGGACTCAGAATGCTGAAAGCACACTGATCCAAATTCTGCAGACCACCCCAGCGTAGCGAGGCAGGGACTGGCATACAAGCTTTTCATTGTTTTGTCTAGATGTGTGTATTTGTTGTGCTTCCTCCCATAATGACTGGGATTGGAACCCTTTTCCATTTCAACTATCACGTCTCCCTGGAAAGGTAATCTGCACACTAGATTATTCACACAGTTGGAACTCTGGGAAAAGATGTGCTTAAACTACTGAGGAGTCTGAGGAAGACAGCACTAGTTCCAGGGCCTAAGAAGTTAGACTTCAGTGTCTCGACTCAGAAGGACGTGCTGCTAGACAAGAATATTCACCTTGACACTGAAATAGAAATTCTGAGACAATGCTTGGATGCTGCTTAGACTCAGAAAGCTTAGTGCACACAGGTCCAGCACATTGGGACCCAAACTCAGAAGTCTGATGAGCGTCCAGAAGTGGAAGCTTGATTAGGGCTGTAACAGCTCTTATAAGCTATCAGAGTGCTTCTCTGGAATACAGAATTCCCCAGGTTTCCTCCAAACTGTTGGAGTTGAATATTTCTTCTTAGCACACCTCACTCACTAAGAGCAGGTTAGACAAACACCTGCCAGGGATGATCTAGATGGTGCTTGGTCCTTCTGTGAATGCAGGGGACTGAACTTGATGACCTTTCAAGGTTCCTTCTAAGGATGTTAAGGAATGGGTATTTTGCTAAACATGTAATCAATACAACTTGTATCAACTACACGATTAGTCAATACCGGGGGGGGCTCGCTCTGGGATTGCTGTGCCTCTGCATTTTGAATGTAGTAAGAGCCCAGCAGCTCTTACTGGGACTGCTCGGTCCCGGCTCATGCTGGCTACAGCATCCCCTGTTTGCGGCAGCCCAGGCTGATTGCGGGCGGGGGCTGCTTCGCAGCAGCCTCCCCTAACCCCCTTCCCTTGCTCATACAGAGGCAGGAAGAGGGGAGGGGGCAGGAAGCTAGTAATTGAGTATTCACTTACATCCCTAGTTCCTTCCAATTCTAGTATTCTATGATTCTATGATTGTATTTACTTTCTCAACTCTGAAATTCTTGCAGTGCTGTGTTCTGAGTATCCATTTCTTGGCATGGCAAATCCAGATAGTGTGTGGTTACTGGTCTCTAGTACTCTTTTTCTCTGCACTCTCCATAGAAGATGACCCCAAGACACCTTTCCTTGTGTTCTCTGCAGCTTCATGAACTGTGGTGACTATGCATGGTCTGTAATATCATTCAAAAGACTTGAGAATGGGTTGGAGACTGAGGGTTTAATTGCACTTACCTGCTCCACAATGCAGCTGCGCTGCTGCATTACTAAGTGAAGATGCTACCTCCACTGACAGGGGAGCTTCTCCCATTGGCGCCACCTTGCCAGCAGTTGACATAGAGCTGCCTACACTGGGCAGTTATGTCCACTTAGCTGCATTGCTCAGGGGGGTGGATTTTCCATCCCCATGAGCAACATAGTTATACTGAGCTTACGTTGCTAGCATAAGACCAAGCATGAGCCTGAGATGGAAGTTACTATAGCTTGTCAGCAGTGGCACTGTGCTAACTTAATTACTTTGTTCTTCATTTTCTTGCTGTTGTTCTAGCCAGTTAAAGTCACTATATGATTACAATGCAAGGGGGGGTAGCGGGGCGGGGGCTGACTGGATAGTGAGAGAGAAGAAAATCACTAGCAGCAGACATACCAGTGGCCCAGGCATTTCGGATGTCTGCAGCTGGATCCTCCCCCTGTATCCAATAGGGATGTTAAAAGTGGATTAAAAATGTAACCATTACAAATTGTAGGGGTTACACATGCTACGGGCTTTGCAGTATAAAGCCAGCCCCACTTCCAGGAACCCAATGTGTAACCTGTGGCCAGGGCGGCTGCGCTGGCCCCACCACAGACAGAGGCTGTGGTGGGCCCCGCAGGGCTGGAGCAGCATCCTGCCTGGGTTAACCATTTACATCCCTACTGTCCAATCACTTCTCATAGGCTGCACCAATAGCAGAGACAGGGCTCCTTCCCCAGGCTTCTGAATAGAAACAAGCTCTCCCTCTGCAGCCTGAGCAGTGACTATGAATCCCCTGCCACTGTCCCAACAGCAGTGTTGGCAGCTGATTCCCCTCTCCCACTCCAGCTGCCTAGAATGTGGCATTGGCCTTTCCCTCCTCACCTCCTGACACCTGAATTCAGCAAGTCAGAGCCAGCAGCCCCAGGTGTTTATCTGAACACCTGGGGTGGATCCACAAGGATCTCTTGTGGAGCAGGCAGACACATCATGCTGCAGCCTAGCCACTAGCTCCATGGTCTTCAGGATGTACATGACAATCCCTTGATCCTCATCATGTGACCTCAGAGCTGGGAGCCTGTTGTGCCTAGTGTCTAACCTGGCCCTGTGATGTGCTAATTATCTGAATTGTAGGTGCATAAACAAAAACCCAGTCAGGAAGAGGCTGAAATTTGGCCCAGTACTGTGTGTGTTCATTATATTTTTAATCGGTATAAAAAATTAAAAAATTAATAGGAACTTATTTAGCTTGTTAAAAGTTTAAATGTATCCCTTCTGTCCCTTGTTTAAAAAAAAAGTAGCAGTCACAATAGATGCATGAGAATTGGTTTCCCCCGCCTTTGCCTGCCTATCTGATATGCAATCCAGCCAATGCTGTTCAGAGAATAGTGGTCCAGCATTTTATAAATCCAAGCACTATAATAACCCCAAATAGCTCTAAGCCTAAGAATGAACTGTAATGTCATGGCAAACAACCCCATGTAATGCAGTTTAATTTTTATTAAAAATTTTAGTCAGATTTCCGGGATTTGTCACCAGCTGTGATGGCACATCAAGGTTTATAAATAATTTATTCAAAGCAGATGACACTGATTCTCTCTTCTTTTAGTTTCTTTGGATGTTTTGTCAGTATGTAACACCACTAGTCACAGTCAGATTGTGCATCATGGAACACTGGCACAGAAGTAGCTTGGGAGGGTTCCTTCAAGATATCTAGTGTTAACTTCAAGGTGCAGTCGGCCGATACGGTAGTGTCAATTGGTTCTCCAGCATAAGACTTTTACTCTTCACTGTCTTTTGGCCTTGGCATCTGGTGCTGCCCTTGTATTTATAATACACGTCCCAGGCAAGCAAGCATTAAGCAGGGAACTTCTGGGGGTTGACTAGGCACAAGAAATAATAGCTTTTTATTTATTTTTTAAGCATAGAAGGCCTGTAATATGCTCTTCAAGACACAAGAATGCCTTTAATGCCCAGCCCCAGTCATATGACAATTAAAATAAAGGTCACCTGGCACCAGCACATGCTGTGTTTTTGTTTAGTTTGTTTTGAAATCAAATGCCAATAGGACCTGCCCAACTCTAGAAGCCTTCTCCATAGGCTGTGGATTTTCAGACCCTCCCTGTTGGTCTGCAGAGAAACCTTTAGCCAGCAGGAAAATTGCCATTGTACTGGGTCCCCTTTCCCATTTCTCTACCTCTTTCATTCCTCTTCTGAAAACCAGAGACACTGTACTGCGTATGCAGGGAACAGCTGCGTTTGCCAATGCTGAAGCGCCTCCTCTCAGGGCTGACCCACCCACCGGCTGGAGAGGGGGGTGATGCTGTTCCCTGAAGTACACTCTCCTAAGCCTGGGTAGAAGTAAGTGAAGAAAAAGGTTCCCAGTGATGCACCTCCTCTCCAGACCAGGCAGTGATTAGGTTTGTGCTGCTCTCTCCTTACAGCCCCAGGCCTGGGAAAGAGGGGAGATCTACATTGCACTGGTATGCCCAGGTTCACTGGTAAGAAGGTGGTGAGATCTGAATGACTATGGGGTTGGGAGAGAGAAATATGTTGAAAATTAAATTGGATGGGAGGGGGGCTTTATAAAAAATGTGGGTGGCAGGAGTTTCAATGAACTAGGTTTTTGAGACAGTATTCTCTGAAGAATGGCATTGGGTGTTTTAGGGTGAAACCGTGTTTTGGATTAAGGAGGATGAAAAATGTTTTGGAAGAGAGAAGGGATATGAAGAGAATGAGATGTTGGGTTGACCTCTCTCCTCCTCTCCTCACTAATCTTTGACAGTTTACACAAATCTATAGTTTGTTTTTGTTTGAAGAACTTTGGCAGGCACCAAAACATATACCCAATAAATGACTACACTGGACAGTTCTGTTTGTGTGGCCACTTATTGATGATATGTGGAGTGATGACCACAAATAGAGATGGATGTCTAAGTTTTCAAAGATTGATAATCAAGGCACTTGTAGGAAATTAAAGCTGCCTCCATCAGTGGATCATCTGAGTGAAGGTGGCAGTAGAAAACCAATACATTGGCACAGGAGATCTCACTTGTTCACACCTCCCTGCTACAGCTTAGGGAAATTGAGCCCACGCTAGTTTTCCATGGCACATGCATCCTAGCTTCTATATAAAAAGTGACTGTAGAAAGAACTGTTATATAGATGTATGTGTGTACCGTGTGGCAGGACGTAACAAGGCTTGGGCACAAGTTTACAGTTGTAAAAGTGGCAGATGACCTTCCTTCAAAAGGCCACTCAGACACATAATTCTGACAAAGGTTAAGCAAGGTCTTTTTTCACAATCTTTTTACATTAGCAAAATAGTTACTGCTGATAAAATAAACCTGTTTGTATAATAGAGCCATCATTTTGCAGCCTTTAAATGCAATCTCAGATTATTCTTCAAACGTTGGGATGGCTCTACACTCTTTTTTCATGTTTATGCAAAAGACAGAGCTATTGGGACAATAAATCCATTAATAGTTTTTTGCTACTCCGATGCCAGGGAGGTAAGTATCATAGAAAAGTCTATAAACATATTAACAAACAGGAGCCTGATCAGCAGCAGGCCCAGCCTTAGGGTAAGGTGAGCAAGGCAGCAAGAGCACCATTTTGGGAGGTTGGTGCACTCTTGGATGAAGCTTGCTTTTCCATCCTGTTCCCTGGCCCATCAGGGAGTGAGGGGAAAGTACTTGCATTCTGTGCATACCTCTCACACCTGGCTGGTGATCTCCTTTCACTACCCAGGTGCGAGTGGCATGAACAGAATGCAAGTACTTTCCCCTCACTCCCTGATAAGTCCGGGGAACGGGATGAAAAGTAAGCCACATCTGGGAGCACATGGCTGCTGCCCTCCTTACCCTCCCAAAATTCTGCCCTTGCAAGCTGGTTGCCTTGGGCCCCAGTGCCTGCAGGGCCCCACACTGCCTGGAGCCCGCCTCCTCACTGCCCTGGCTGGAAGCTGCCCAGCTATGCAGTGCAGCCAACCACATCATGCTGTGTTGGGCCCCACAAACCTTTTGACCGGGCCTGATCAACAGCCTCAGACACTCCCCTCCTCATCCAGAGCATCTGCTTTCTGGGTTGGCCTGTGCTGGTCCCTGAGGCCCTCTCAGGATGCAGGGCTTTAAGGCACCCTTGTACCATAAAATCCATGAGAGAGCGCTTTCTTAGGGGCCAGACTGAGACTACAGATGAACTTCCAAAGGAACCAAGCACCATCTTCCACTTCAGGTGCAAGGTGCATTTCTTTGACTTGCCTTCTCTAACATAAACCTAGAGCAGCAAGCACAATAAAATAAACAAGCCCTGCTACCACAAAAGACTATACTGTGCATGCAATTTTCCCTGATGGTTGACCAAGACACAAATGACAGAGGTTAGTTACGACACTTAATAACACAGCCCCTCATCTTTCCATTGGGATACAATGATCAGGGTTTTTTTTATGAATGTCTTATTTCATTTTTGAGAAATTCGTACTAAGTGGCTGCTATCAGCAATAAAACATATTCCTGAAATTATTACTGGTGTTTCTGTCATCTTACTGAAATAAATAAAACTGCTACTTAGGATGATAAAAGATCTCTCCATATTCAGGGTAGAGGCAGCCCAAGAGACTGTGCAAGCAGTTTGATAATCATGGGCAAATTAATCAGATTTTCCCATCCTAATTTATGAATTGAAATTGAGAGAACCTAATGGCTTCATCTGAAATATGTTAATTAGGCACTTAGAGTTTTCAGAATTGTTTCAGAAGAGTTTCCTAAATTCTAGCAGAGACAGAAAGTTTTCCTCATGTGGGTGGGGAATTCTATGCAAGAGGGGCCCAATTCAACACCCGTTGAAGTTAGTGAGAGTTTTTCCTTAGATTTCAGTCAGCATTGGATCAGGCCATAGGGTCTTATTAGACGTCAAATAGGTTAACGATGTTAAGAGGTGGGTAATTCACTAATCGTGTATTCGATATAATTTTTATTGACTACATGATTAGTCGATAAGGGAAAAAGTGCTCTGCAGGCAGCCCAGCTCCTACTATATTTAAGCTACAGAGCCATAGTGGGGGTAGAGAAAGTGGGAAGCCTGGGATCACTGTGGGCAGAGGCTGCTTTGCGGCAGCCTCCCTCTCCCTGAATGGAGGCAGCAGCGCAGTGGGAAGGTGCAGACGGCACCCTGGAGATAGTGCTGGGGGGAACTGGCTTTTAAGCCAGTTCCAGCTCCCTACCCTCTTGCTGCCTCTGATACAGAGGCAGCAAAGTGTGTGGAGTGGGGCAGGGAATGAAAGTAGTCAACTACTCACTTACATCCCTAGTGAGATACTGCAGTTGGGCCTCTCTGCTGCTGCTCTCTTCTTGCAGGTAGCTCACTGGAAGCTTCCAGATGGGAAAATGTAATTTCTTTTCACTTCTCCCTTTTCTCTCTTTGTCACATGTCCGGTGGTAAAATGTTCAATGCAGTAACCAGGCAGGAATTTAAGCACGACTTCAATTGATGTTATTAAAGCTAGGAGCTACAGCATCTGATAACGTAAAGCTTGTAAGTAATCAGAGCTACTTAGTGGGATACGTTAAGAGTAGAGTATGATCTTGATAAATTGGAGAAAGGGACAGAAATCAATAATTTTATTAGGACAAATATAAACTTATTCACTTTAGGAAATGTCCCCTGCTGAAAGACTAATAGTATTAAAGTATCTTTAGAAAGTTCCAAGCAAGCCAATCAAAAATGCTCTCTCACTAGGGTGATGTCGAGAAAGAAACAAATAGCTGAATAATCTGACCAGGGTTTTCATAAATTATCCTTTAAAAAAAATTCCTAAAAGACTTCCCAGAACAACAGGAACTTTGGCCATTTGCCTCTCTGGTTTTCATTCTTCTTTATCTAGCTCCAAAGTGCTAGAAAATATAATTACTGTTGATTTTATATAAGTGTTACAATCAAACATCACAATGAGGGTTTACGGGAGATTCTTAAAGGCAGCAGCATTAGTACCATTAATGTGTCAGTGACAGATATGAGCACCAGGGAAGAGCAAAAGAAAGCAGCTCTGGAACAAAGCAGAGGGGCAGAGCCCACCCGCTCCTCCACAGAGTGGTTAATCAATGCATGGGGAGAGGAAAGAGCAAGGCTGCTGCCCTGTCTCACTTCGCCCCTAAAAAATGAACAAGATGTTTGGCTCCACGGATCTGAAAGCCCCACGCAGGTCTTGTGCTGCCCCATATTTGCACCGCTCCCCCACCAGACAGACAGACACACACACATGCACACTTGGATGGATTCATTCAAATGGTCCCAATGAGATGGCTCCAGAGATCCAGCTTCTAATCTCATGATCCCTTATGACAGCTCACGTAAAACAATTGTGTTTTCTTCTAACTTTAATCAAACTTGTGGCATCTTGTACCAGTCTGTGCTGCTCTACCTGCTCAGTACAAACAGACCAGGCCAATCATTTATTTCTAAGATGAGCAGGGAATAAGCTGGGGAAGGGAGCAGGTCAAATGGATTCTTTGTACAGCTATGAAATCTAAGCACCGACTGTAATACTATTACAGTAATAGTGATCATATCATTAAAAACTATATTGTGATTCCTACAAACAAGGGGGGAGAGTTAAGATGGTGAATGCAATCCCATCATATCACTGTGAACACTCAAGCTGTGCTGCATTACCCTGCATAGCCTTATGAGACTGTTATAAGGTTGTCTTTTAAAGAAAATAATATTCCATAATCTGGAACTGTTTGCTAGATGCAACCAAAATGCCCAGTCCATTCAAGGTGCACATCCAAAAAGGCAAGGGCTCCTTTGGGGGAATTTGCTTTAGTCACTGTTCACCAGGCTCACTGAGCCAAGAGCTAGTGCCCCCTGCCTAGCTAACATGTACAGTATTCAGAAATTCCAAGGCCAGAAGGGACAATTGTGATCATCTAGTCTGACCTTGTGTATAACCTGGGCCATAGAACTTCCCCAAAAATCATTACTAGGCCATATCTTTTAAAGCTTGGTTTAAAAAAAACTTGTCAGTGATGAAGAATCCACCATGACCCTTGCTAAATTATTCCAATGATTAATTATTCTCACTGTTAAACATTTATAATATATTTCCAGTCACTGCAGTGCCTGGAAGAACCAAGAATCCTTGTTGCCTAGCACTGGTTAGTCTGTGATTAAGACACTGTTCCTCTCTACTATCACCTTGTCTGTCCTATGCTCTCCCTCATTTGTCTGTTTCATTCTGCTCTCCATGCTGGATTTTGAGTTCTTGGAGGCAGAGACTACTTTTGGGTTAGTTGTTTGTAAAGCATAATGGAGCCCTTGTCAAGGTACTTTATTGAAACCAAATTAGAAACAATACACTTTCACTAACCCTCCCTTCGGCCCAGTAAATTTAACATGCAGCAAAATTAGCCATGCCTGGCCTGTCTACTGTTCTCTAAACCTGACAATATTAAAACTACCTAAGTCCTTGTTTCAGTGTGCCACGTGTTACAGTATGAATGTCACACACTTGCAAATCACAGTTTTCACCAAGGCATTTCCCAGTGAGGAACAGTACTCTGCCAAATCACATTTTGTGACCATTTCAAGATAAGGTTTCAAGAATAAGGTTTCAAGAACCATTTTTTCCTTTGGCTCACCCCCTGAAAAAAAAAATCTTTGAGCACTGAATTAATCACACTTTAACACCAATGACCTTATTTCCTCAGGGGGGTCTGACAGTTAAGGTCTTAAAGAGTTATCGAAAAGATCACAGAGATAAAAATTGGAAAAATTAAAACTGTGGGAGAACATTAATTTAAATTATGATAATATGACCTATTAAAGAAAAGAAGGAATATCTCCCCATTGGCCAGGTCAAAAGAAATTTTATTCCACAAGAGGTTGAAGTAGAAGTTACACACCAGTTAAGAGATAGAAATAAATATGAACATTTAATTTTTTGTCTATTTAAAAGGAGATACCTAGAGAATATTCTTTGCTTTCATAGTGAATGGATGCTAAGGTAGATTACCCAGACTTACCATATCCTTGCAATGAGACTTCACATCAATTCCTCCAATGCACATGGAAGGGCAGGTGTCTGGTGGACTGGGAATTGTAAGCAGAAGGTACTCAGCATAATATAAGTTTAAATAGGATTCTTCAATTATATTAATCCCTATAACAGAAGGTGGAGGAGGCAAATGGTTGTTAAAAGAGTTCTGCTACCATAAGAAATACAACAAAGGGTGCAGGTAGATAGCAGAACTCTGATGGGATCCTGCAGATAAGAGATAATTACATTTCAGCAGAGTTCAGCTGTGGTTTTTATTGTGCAAAATTTTGGTCTATGTAATAACATTAGTCTTATGACCCATCCGTTTATCTTGTTAATATAACTTCCCACTATGTGTCAAGTACTTTCCTAAAGTCCCAGGTGCTTACTGCACTAATGTTAACAAACCTGCACATTTCACCAGCAAGACCTTTGTTCCAGGGCAGCCCCGTTGAAATGCTGGTGTATGTGTTTTGATGGACAGTACCAAGGAAATTTAACTATTACTCCCTGGTTCTAAAATTCAGTAACTTCATAACCACGATATTATCTTTTCCTCCTCTTACACATTTTTCTCGGGTTTCACATAATTTTATTAGTGTACAAGTTCCTATGCATTGGCTTACAGCTTCCAGAACTTTCTTTGGTTTCCTCCCCTCAGAGCATATAGGAATTTCACAAGTAAATCATTGATAAAAGGGATACCGTGATAAGATAGGACCAATATTACCCATCACAACACTCCATTAACTAGAACCATAGTCAAATATAGTCAAAGCTGCCAAAAGTGACCACTCCTGGGAATTAGCAAAAGTAGTTGCTTGTAAGAGGTGGGCTCTCTTCAGAGGCATGGCATTGACACCTTTACTTCTATGCTACTGCTGGCCACAGCACTGCCTTCAGAACTGGGTGGCTGGCCGGCCAGCAGCTACTGCTCTCACACTAACGGCAGAGATGGCAGTCAGAGTGCGGTGACTACCTGGGTAGCCAGTTCTGAAAGGAAATAAGAAAATTTGGTCACTGGTCACAGATGAGAAGCCATCACTCTTCACAGTTAAATTAAGGAGGGAAAGTTCTGTGGACTCCGCCTGTAGTCACTCATAATGGGTGGTCTTCCCTTAGAGGTGGTTGCCAAGGCAGGTTTTACTGTACTAATTATCTGCCTTCACTCAAAAGTCTAGTTTGATGTGTTTAAGGATGTTAGGTAAATATTAAGGGCCAGTTTGGTTCTAAATATTTTACTTATATCTTTATATACATACATATAAAACAAAAGGAGTTACAGTCTCCGGACACTACAGACCCCTAGTTTCAGTTTCCTGCAAATTTCTGAATCTTACCATATATCGTGTTAGTGAAGAAATGTCATGTGATTATGTAATGAAAAAGTACTGTAATATAAATATACAGGGATGATGAATGAAGGTTACATGTAAACTATATATTGAAAATATATTAAGATTATTAGAACTGTTGGAATTTTCCAAATCTGATTTTTCAGTGAAATTTTTTGTTGAACATTTTAGATATTCCCCGATGATACTAAATACCACACAAACCAATACATAAATGAAGTGAAGACATGCTCTAGTGATTGACTGGCCATGGGAGAAATACATAAGAACATTAAGTCAGAAAGGAAACAAGTTTATTTCCCCAGCATTAATATTGCCCACCATGTACTGTGAGCCAGCCGGTACTCAAAAGACAATTAGAGGAATGTATTAATTGGTACATAAGAAACCATTAAATAGGCCATGAGTCTGGGCTGTGGAACAGGAAGAGTACAGAATTAATTCTCTATGATTCTCAGTCAGTATTGGTTCTGAAGAATGTTAGCAGTATCATTGTGGTATCCATCTGGCTGCTGTAGTTAAGGCTGCATTCAGCATTTCCATTATAAATCCTATTTTCAAGGGTTTATAACTTGGCCAAAGTATAAATTCAATCTAGTCTGAAGTGCAACATACAAAGTCTCCTCTTGGAAAACAAAAGCACTTTGTAAAAGAAATCCTTTTGATTATTTCCAGCTAAAGGAATAAAATATAATAAAGTCATTAGTGGGGTTGACAATCTTATGCCCTCCTGTAAATTAAAAATGGTGACTATTTAAATGGAAGATTTCATAGGTCATTAGTCAAGAATGTGGACTATATCTATGGCTTATTGGAATTAAGAACAGCTCAGCTATTTCATTTGAAAAAGTTATTACAAGGTACTTGCTGCAACTTTTGCAAAAAATATGGAGGACCAATCAGCAGCCTTGGCACATTGACTTCAGTGGGAGCTATGCTGACTCACTACAAGGCTGCATTTAGTTCCAGTAAGGCTGTCCTCCAGGCAGGCCCGAGGGCCCCATGCATCCTATCAGGGTTCTATAAGTGGCCTGCGAGACATTTTGTTTACTGTTGCCCACATGCAGAGTTACCAGATTCCACTGGTTTCCATTCACATAATTTTTTTTCCCATCAGTGTTAATAAAGTGACACTCATAGAAAAGCAAATGCACCTGAAGTGAGGTACCTGCTGACTGCCCTCAACACTGATGGTGAGAACCATGTGCTCCCTCTGTATCCAATCAAAGCGCTGCTACCCTTCAGTAGACACACCCTGCAAATTCTAGGTACACAAGCACGGTTAGCAAAACCACCCTATCCTGGGAGATCATCTTGGTTATGACAAACTTGCAGCCCACTGAAATGAAGGAAGGATACTTATGTGGCCCACCCACTAGCCTAGGTTGCCCATTGCTGATATAAGACCTTACTGAATGAGCCATTACTATGCTGACCAGCAGTCCATGTTTCCAAGAGTCATTTGAGAGTGTTTGTTTACTAAACCACAAATCCTCCAAAGAATTTTTTGAGATATTTTCTGTTTTTAAAAAGATGTATGACTAAGGTCTCTTGGAAGGAGCTATAAACGATACTGGTCGGAGTTAATGCCAGCTAAGGGGTGGTCAGAATTACCAGGACCCTGGGCAACGTGGGATAAGGGGGGCAGCCAGCTCTCAACACTGCCTAGACTCCGCCACACACACACACCTCAGCCATCCCTTACTGCCACCCAGACAGTGCTGCCTGGGACTCTGGTGGTGATTTAAAGGGACCAGGGCTCTGGCTGCTGCTGGTGCTGCTACCACAGTAGCCATGGTGGCAGGCACGAGTCCCAGGTCCTTTGAATCACCAAGCCCCACGGCAGTTGCCCCCTTCCTCCCTCTCCATGGACAAGCCTGATGCCACCCACTTGAACTCAATAGATCTATACCGACAATAGCAGAAGGCCTCCAAGAGAACTGACAATGATCTAAGAAAAAGCTCTGTGTGAGCTCCGGAGCTTCACTCACTCTCACCAATACAAGTTGGACCAATAAAAGATGTTGCCTCCCCCATCTTCTCTCCCCCAGAGAGCTGTCACTGCCTGCTCGTCCTGTAAGCCAGCACCACAGGACTGGGTCACAGAGTCAGTCATCCACATTTCAACTCCTTCCAAAAAGCTGCTGTCTCCATTTCCTAACCTGAACTATCTAAATGCTCTGTGCTAGGAGGTGCCACATCCCTTCAGTTCCTACACCTCAGAGGAGAGGAACACTTCAGGTACTCAGCAGATCTCTGGACTATGACCTAAGCATCTATATGCCTTCTGCATCAGGGGCACGGGAATGGCAAGCAGCCTTCTCCCGGCCCCCTCCACCACTGTAATCATCATGGCACAAAATTCTGCCAGCCCCAGTGCTGCAAAACAAGGGAAGGAAAATTAAGCTCCTGCTGGGCCAGAGTGGTGGTGGGGGGGGGGGAGGAAGGAGATCATGTTCTTGCCAGAAGGCGGGGGGAAGGAAGAGCAAGTTCCTCCCGGGGATGGGGGAGGGCACAGAATGTATACCCCTTAAAGGGAGTTGGGTCTGTTTAGTCTGCAGAAGCGAAGAGTGAGGGGGGATTTGATAGCAGCCTTCAACTTCCTGAAGGGAGGTTCCAAAGAGGATGGAGAGAGGCTGTTCTCAGTAGTGACAGATGGCAGAACAAGGAGCAATGGTCTCAAGTTGAGGTGGGAGAGGTCCAGGTTGGATATCAGGAAAAACTATTTCACTAGGAGGGTGGTGAAGCACTGGAATGGGTTACCTAGGGAAGTAGTGGAGTCTCCATCCCTAGAGGTGTTTAAGTCTCGGCTCAACAAAGCCCTGGCCGGGTTGATTTAGTTGGGATTGGTCCTGCCTAGAGCAGGGGGCTGGACTTGATGACCTTCTGAGGTCTCTTCCAGCTCTATGGTTCTATGATTCTAAGGGGTCATAGTTAAATCTGTGTGCACATCCCTGTTCTGCAGACAGACATATAGAATATATTCAGTTAAAAATACGTTTTTAATATTTGCTAAATGCTTTGAAGATGTAAAATGCTGCACAGAGAGGGAGCATTACTCAGTGGCTAAGCACCAAACTAGGATCAGGGAAACATCTGCTACTGACTCATTTGAATAAGTCACTTAGTTCTATCAGTCTTTATATCTGTAAAATGGAGTTAGGAGGAGGACTTGCTTCATTCATATTTATAACTAGAAGATTTATCCAGCATTACTCGGGTCCTTCATTCAATTAATTTTTGTTCTTGGAAAATAAAATGGAAATGTACATGCTTTATTTATATCATTGCTCTGGAGTGGGGCTGGGGATGAGGGGTTCAGTATACAGGCTGCCCAAGGGAGAGAGGACAACCCCAGCCCTCTCTCAGCAGCAGCTTGGGACCAGATAAGAAGCACCTCTCAATGGCCACTGCAGCTCCAGTGGGCACAGCTGGGAGAGAGATAGATGTCCCCTGGCTGGGGCAGGTCCAGATTTGTCTGACCTCTGTGCTTCCCAGACAGACTGAGGAATGCAGCAAACTGTGCACTTTCCCCTCACTCCCTGACAAAGGGGAACAACCAGCAAATGTTGCTGAACAAATCAGGCAGGGAGCTTCAGCCCCCTCCCAACTTCTCTAAAGGGCACCTGGGGAGTGGGTGGCTCAGGGCTGAGGCAATCCCAGGGAAGGGGGTCCAGCCCCTTTCACCTGCTTGATGATTCAGTCTCTTTTCTTAATGGAATGGGAATGTTTCTCATAAAACCAGGCACATCCCACTTTCCTGGCACAACCAAACCCTTACATTGCTTTAAGTCATGATAAGAGGAAGCTATGCACTGAATTTGATGACCCTAGCTCTTACTGTTTAGGAGGAGTTCTTGGACAGACTCACACACACACACACAAATTATCTCAAATATATAATAGAAGATCCATGGGCAGAAGGTGCTATAGCAGCACTAAGTGTTATTTTACATTCTCAGTATTATCAGAGATGCAGGGAAATGAGAAGTGTTGACAGAAATATCATCAAGCCTGGAGGAAAAAAAAAGATTGTTTCAGCTAAGACTGTAGACCAGTTTGCCCATCCCTAGCCATAACTTTTGTGTTATTTGGAGTATTTTGGAGAGTTAATAATGTTTTAATGATGGAGGTTTAAACTTAATTGGAAACTTCTAACTGAATGTTTCTAAATAGAGGGAACTAATTGCATCTATGAAAATTTGATGGGACTGTCAGGCATCCATCTGGATCAGAGTATTTCCCTGAAGCTGGTGAGTTAATAAGCTTCCTCATTTCCTTGAAGGGGATTTTGTTTCATTAACTTTTCTTTGCCCTTTTCTATTTAGAGTCGTCAAAGGAATTTGATATGAATACCATAGTACTGACTTCACTTCACTGGGTCTGAATATACTGGAGTATAGAGATCTGGTGTGTAGGCTTCTGAGCCCAGAAATATGAAACCTTTATAGAATGAATTCTATCCTCATATTTACAGAGCTTTCCCAAGGTATTTTTTTCTTTTAAATATAAAATATTCTGGCTAATGAGCAAGGCCATTCAAATCTGACCGGCTAAGTGCTGAATGCTGGAGCTAAGGGAAATTGTAGGGAATCTGCACCTTGAAGAAGGCATTTAGCATCTCACAGGAAAGGCAGGTTCGAGAACTGACCTCGCAGGATGTGACCATTGGAATCAGTTGCTGGTACCTGTTTCTCATTTGATAGAACCTAACACTTCTGTCAAAACACTCCAAAAATTGTCTTTTTTTAAAACTGACTTCTTCAGTACTATGTGCGGAATATGGTGCAATTCAGCATTCATCAGGGTAACAGAATCAAGCCCTGAGCTATGTAAAAGAATGAGAGGTTGCATTTAATGTTTGCTTATTAAAAACCAAAAACCCATCCCCTTCAAAATACCACAAATTTGGTCTTCTTTAAACTCAAACATTTCAGCTACCATAGATGGCACACTGCAAAATTCTTCGAATCTGATTTTTTTTTTAATTCAGCAAAGGAGATCGGTGTTTTCAAAAGGGCCTAAAATCTGTTTTGTGATAGTCTGCAGGGTCAGTTAAAGCAAAACAAACACAGTGTGCACCCACGGGTAGGTGCAAAACTAGACAAAAGGAACTCATCTCCTTGTCAGGACTGTTGACCTGAATTTATGGCCTAGGGATTTTGGCTTCCCACTGGCTGAATGTGACCAGAAGATATTTAGGTTCTGTCTCAATTCATGCTACTGAATGAGAGAACACAGATAGCTCTTTCAGAAGAGGACTCTTGGGATATGTGATAAGAACACTTAAACTGAGGACAATATCAAATCGCTAAAACACTAATGAAAATAAATGAAAGAATAACAAATGTTATGAAACATGAGGTTACAAGGCAATAATACAATTCTCTCTCTCCTTGTTGTAATATTTCCACAATGAAGAACTACATAGCATAACATACTCATACCCTTCCCTGAAGACCATGTGGCAAGAGACAGGGGACCAGACTCATCCCTGGTATGCCCAATGAATTCAATGGTTCATACAAGTAGGGTATTGAGTGGCTAACCTATATTGCAAAGCTGAGCTTGACAGACATTAGAAAAAGCTAAAGAATGAATGATGACCACCCAGGACTACCATGGTTATTTTATATGATCCTGGTACTATTTAATTTTGGCCCAACCTACCATGCCCAAATCTTATTTTCTCGCCCTAATAAATCCTTGGGTACACTTACTCTACAGGTTTAGATATTAGGACCTAATCCTATGTATTAATAAGGATTATCTCACTTCCAAAACTGTTATCTTTGGCCTTACTTGTAACTTCCATGTTCTGTGGTGCACTTTGTGGTTACCAACCAGTTCTAGATACAGTTTTATGTTTCAGTATAGATTCAGTTTTATGTTTGTTTTCTCTTCTCAGTTCCCTCAAAGTCAAGGGACAACTGGTAGGCCATTTTTGTCTCTGCCAAAGATTACAAGTACAGGTTGGACCTCCCTTTTCTGGCACCCTCGGGACCCAACCAGGAAGTTTGCCAGACCAGGGGAGGTCAACGCTCCCCTGCTGTCTGCCTCACTCCCTGGTTCCTCTCTTTGGGGCTCCCCAGTCTGGGGCTCCAACCTTGCAGCCCTGCTCGCTGCCACCAGAATTCCCCAGAGTTCACCTGCCGGGCTGCCCAGTTGCCGCTGAGGGTTCCCGAGGGGTCTGTAGTCAATGCTTCCCTGCCGCCACCTGGCACCACAGCTGCTAGCGGTTCCCCAGCCCAGCCTGGCCTCACTGCCATTGGGGATTCCTCGGCCCCACCTGGCCCCTTTGCCATGTGATGGGAGGTTCCTAGCTGGGACACTCAGCCTGGCCCACTACTGCTGAGTGTTTCCCGGGGTTACTCGGCTAGGGCTGCCTGGCTGCCGCTGGCCTCACTGCTGGAGCCAGTCCTGCTCCCACAGGGGGTTCCCTGGAGTTTCCTGGCCTGGGGCTTTGCAGCCGCTGCAAGGCCTGGCTAACGCTGGGGGTTCTGTGGCTGGGGTGGGGGCTCCCCATTTCCTACCTGGCACCCCTGATAAGCAGGGTTCCCCAGCTGGGACCAGGGCTGCCCAGTCACCGCCTGGCTCATCTGCTACTGACCCAGCCAGGGCTCCCCAGCCCTGCGTTTTCCCAGCTGGCTCCCACTCCTGGCCTCCTTGGTCCAGCAACATCTCTGGACCTACCAGACCATGGATGTTGCCAGATCAGAGTGTCATGAATTTGGGAGGTTCAACCTGTGCCCATACTGACTTGCTTTATCTAATCATACAAGATACAGACATGTAGGTTTCTTGCATTACAACTGAATACTATGGATAACAATAAGTGACTATGATGAATAAACCACAGCCTCTGAAAATAAGGTTCAGTGACAGCACAATATAACAACAATTAGTATAAATAATCAGCCCAAGAAGCAGGTTATATGGTGTAGCAGGCCAGCAACTTAACCTCATGGGCTAAAAGGCTATCATAAAATAAATCCAACAATGAATATCAAGTGAGTGAAGGGTGCTGGTTCTGTTAGATTGGGGTGGGCAAATACCAACCCATGGGCCAGATCTGGTCTTCCAAGGTTAACCGCTGGCAGGACCCCACACTACTGTATTTACCTGCACCTCCAAGGGCCTCATAGCTCCCATTGACCACTGATCATCATTCCAGCCAATGGGAGCTGTGATCGCCCGTACCTGCGGAGATGCAGGTAAATATAGCCACAGTGGCCCACCAGGTGCTAACCCTGGTGAACCACCACTGTTTTATTGCCCACCTTTGTGTTAGAAAGTATACACACATGGTAAATATATCTGTATTTGAAATGCAATGACAAAATAATCCTTCCCAAATGGAAAACAGACTATAAAGTTTTTTTCAGTTCCAATCCAGTTGCAGAATCTGCCAATGCTTAAGCATATGCATAACTATTTTCATGTGAAAAGTCACACTGATTTCAGTCACAGCTACTCATATGAGCATAGTTATGCAAAAGCTTAAGTGCCTTGCTGTATTGGTGATGTAGTAGAAAACGCTTTGGACTAATTTTAGTTGTTGGGCTTAGTAGGCGAATGCTGGGTTTTTGCCACTGGCCTATGATTTACAAGAGATCACAGTAGGTGATCTGTTGGTTCCTTCTGACCTGAAATGCTGAAGAAACTTTGTGTACAAACTTGAAATTCTAAACACACAAACAAAATTAAGAAAACCATTATTAATTTTCAATCTACCAATATTAAAAACAAGAGCGTAATAGAAAGACTGTTTTTAAAATAGAAAATATCCTTTTAAGACAGGAAACGTAAGTCTATTAGTATCTATTAACCACCCCTAAATGAGATTTAAAAAGTACAGAATTACCAAGCACTAAAGGGGTTTAATGAACTGCTGGGTGATTCATGATGTAAGTCTGTGATTGATTTTAATGATCAGGAAGTTTGGCTCTAATGGACTCCACAGTAACAGACTAACAAGTGGATCTGCATGTGTATTACCCTACCTACAGGTGCCATGTCACCACAGGAAACCAGTTATCCTATGTGAAAAAATACAAATTGAAAGGAACCATCTAACTAGGCATGTACCAATACGGAGTAACTGCAGATTCCTATCACTGCAGCTCTTGTCCTTCCTGTTTATTGCTCTCATCATTTGCATCGCATCTAATATCAGATTGTGAACTCTCAGGGCAGGGACCAGGTCAGACCTTCGTATTCACTTTGCAGAGCAACTAGTGCATTTTTGGTGGGGTATAAATAATAGACAGGGAGCCTGTACTGGCAACCCTTATACATGTAGGCTATGTCTACACTGGCGCGATCTTGTACCAAAGCAGCCGCTCTTGCGGAAAAACTTGCTGCCTGTCTACACTGGCTGTGTGTTCTTGCGCAAGTAAACTGACGTTCTACTGTATGAAATCAGGGCTTCTTGCGCAAGAACTATGATGCTCCCGCTCAGGAATAAGCCCTTTTGTGCAACTGTTCTTGTGCAAGAGGCCAGTGTAGACAGGCAACATGAATTTCTTGCGCAAGAAAGCCCTATGGTTAAAATGGCCATCAGAGCTTTCTTGAGCAAGAGAGCGTCTACACTGGCATGGATGCTTTTGCGAAAAGCACATCTCTTGCGCAAAGGCACATGCCAGTGTAGACGCGCTCTTGCACAACTACTTTAACGCAAGAACTCTTGCGCTAAAGAGTTTTTGCGCAAGATCATGCCAGTGTAGACGTACCTGTAGAATTCCAATTAACTCCAGCGGGATTCTTGCCAAAGTAAGGGCTGCAGAATGAGGCTCATAATA
Source organism: Rafetus swinhoei (assembly GCA_019425775.1). Lineage (NCBI taxonomy): Eukaryota > Metazoa > Chordata > Testudines > Trionychidae > Rafetus > Rafetus swinhoei. Next base: position 42,458,445 of record CM033437.1, on the reverse strand, counting down.
TATAACAAAACTCAGGGCTGGATTCACTAGCGATCACAAAGGGTGGTACAAATTACACCCAACTTGCAGTGGGGGGCACTCATTCAATTTACTTTGTACAGTCAAGTACAGCTGTGTTGGAAGAGCTCTGAATTATTTTAGTGTCTGCCCTATGTCTAGACCTTTAATAATTAAACAATATTTTGTAAAAATGATAGATTATTTCAAATACTGTCTGAGTACCTTTGTTCTGAATGTGGACAGCTCGGATGGTTGCTGACATATTAACACCAAGATTTTTTGCTATTACATAAAATTAAGTAATTCACACTGTGGCAAAGCTCTGGCAGTGCCCGTGGGCCCTGTGCTTCTGGTGGATAGTGCATAGCCTCAGAGGCTCGCTGCATCCCACCACATGGCCTCTTTCTTTTTACTAGAGGCAGGGTTCACACCCTTCTGAGCCGTACGGCAGGAGAGGGGTGACACACCCCTCTATAGTCCTGGTCTCCCTTTCCAGGGATGGACTCTGTAGTGGCATGGGGAGAGTTGGGGGGGGAAGGGGAAGAATCCTGGCTTGCCCACTACTCCGGGTTCTGACCCAAGGACCTTAAGGCAGCAGCAACAGGTTTGTTCTGCTCCTCATCTGGCAGCTACTTCCCTGGGCCACTTCCTCCAAACGATCCCTCCCAGTACCTTTCCTCTAGTACCTCCTACTCCTGCCTTGCAGCTGCCACCCAAACTCCTCTTCCTCTCAGCACTTTGACTCTTTCCCTCCTTCTTATGTGCCACCTAACTAACAGAAGAAGAGCCCTTTTAAACCAGTCTCATCTGGTTCTTGATTGGCCCCCGGTGGTCTAATTACACTGACTCCCTTTGCTCTGGAAGGCTCCTAATTAACTCCAGGGCTATGTCTACACTCGCAGCTTCTTGCGCAAGAACATCTTGCACAAGTGTTCTTGTGCAAGAAGTCTTGCGCAAGAAAACGTCCATACTGCCATGTGCAAGCTGTGCTTTTGCGCAAGAGCGCCCATGGCAGTGTGGACGTTCTCTTTGCACAAGAAAGCTCTGATGGCCATTTTAGCCATAGGGCTTTCTTGCGCGAGAAATCCCTGCCGAGCGTCCAGACTGCCCTCTTGCGCAAGAGCCCCTGCGCAAGAGAGCTTACACCTGTTAAAAAAGAGCGTAGCTCTTGCACAAGGAGCCCTCTCTTACCACGCTGTACTGTAAATTTACTTGCGCAAGAGCGGGCGTGCAGTGTGGACGCTCTGCAGATTCTTGCACAAGAACGGCCGTACTTGCGCAAGAAGCCGCGAGTGTAGACATAGCCCAGGTGTTCTAACTGGCCTGATTGTCTAGACTGCTTCTGGAAAATTCCACCTGGTTCTAGGCCAGCCCCTGCCAGTTTCCCCAGGGAACAGAGACCTACTTAAGCCAAGGCTCACATACTTTCCTTCTAGCACCCTTTTGTTACCCTCTGACCTGACACTGTCACATCATCTGCTGGTGAAAGAGACAAGTTTTCAAGCTACCCAGACTTCATCAGAAGCTTTGTGTAGATTGAAACTTGTCTCTCCCACCAACAAAAGTTGGGCCAATGAAATATATTACCTCACCCAACTTGTGTATCTAATATTTTGTCATCAACCGTGCTACATCACCACTGCAGTCAATAAGTAATTAACATTCACTAGTCCTTCCGTGATTTATAATTGGACATAGAAGCATCTGAAATCATGCTTGCAAGGAGGAAATCCACATATCAAATTAACTTGCAGAGGTAAAGACTCCTAGTGAGCATTTCAGTGTAATGAATGTACCTCGAGTTTGGTTGACTGATCCCTTTCCCACCCTTTATCTAAAGTTTGCATGTGTATCCAAAGTTTATCTGGAATATACAAATATTCTGAGTTTGTCTTCCTATATCCCCTTCAAGCCTATTCTTCTCTCCTCCCTCCTGAATCCCTTCCCCCTGACCTGATCCCAGAACCAGCTCTAATTAGGGATGTAAGTGACTAGTCGACTACACAATAAGCATATGTTTATTGAGTAGTCGAGTACTGACTTGACTAGTCACTCCTCCACCCCTTCCTGCCTCTATCAGAGAGAGGCAGCAAGTGAGGGGAGCAGGAGCCAGTGCTGGGGGGAGCTGGTTTAAAAGCCAGTTCTCCCCAGCACTGTCTCCAAGGGGGCAGGGGAGGCAGATGCATGGGGGTCTGGGCGCAAGCCAAGAATCAGCTGATTCCCAGCTCGCACCCAGTCCCCCGCTACACCTCTCCCACTAACCGCACTGTGGCTCTGCAGTTTTCCCCCCGTCTCAACTAAATTGAGTAATCAATAGAAATTCCATTGATTACTCGATTAGCTGATTACCCGCAATTTAACATCCCTAGCTCTGATCATTCACTTCCCCTCTGGACATAGTTGCATCCACTTTCTTTCTCTTCATTCCCCATGATCTGTTTTACACATTTTAGATGAAGTCTGTCAGTTTCTCATCTGTACATTTTATAAGTATACTTTCCATTATCCAAGTAATTGAAAATGTTGAATAGTACGGTACCCTGGGTAGACTCCTGTTAGATCCCATTGATAACTATACTTTGAGTATGGTCTTTCAGCTAGTCATACACCCACCTTACAGTAGTATCATCTAGGCCACAAACAGGTATATTGATGTTTATAGGATGTAGCTCCCCTTTTCTTTTATGAAATTCTTTTGGTGTTGCTTGCTCAATTATGTGTTGCGCAAAGAGATTATAGTTTCAGCTACTATCTTCTCAGCGAACAGCTAGGAATAGTAAGCCTCTATTTTATTTGTGCTATTGTCTAATCTACTATACATTTGAGAGTTTGTGCATCTGTCTGTATTTATATTCATCCATCCAATTGTGAGTCCTTTTGTTCAAGAACTTCTCCTAAGCAGTACGAGGACCACCAAATTTAGAATGCAGATTCCTCATAATTTAAAGCACAGTCAGGGTTTGGTTGTGCCAGGACAATGGGTTATGCCTTGAATTTGACTGTTTCTCATAAAATGGAAAGGGAAGGATCTGGTAGGGGGACAATTATTCTGTAGAATGATCACAGGGGCACAGCAAAGCACCAGAGATGGGAACCAGGACAATTATAACTCCATTGGGGCAGCAGAGGCAGGGGTGGAGAAAGGGACAGCTAGCTACTATATATTTCAGAGAGTTTGTCTGTCTGTTCCTCATCTGGAGGACATGCACTTCTTCCCCAGCTGTGCCCACTGCCGTGGCCATGGACAGGTGTTTCTCAGCTGGCCCCAAGCTGCTATGGTTGTCCTCTCGCCCCAGGGCAGACTGCATACTGAACCCCTCATCCCCACTTCAGAGCAATGATTTAAATTCTAGTGGTCTATATTTTTCAGTGAAATGTATTTATTCTGCCAGTTGTATCTTGAGGCTCCCTGGCAATGTCAGGACAATGCACAGAGAGTAAATAAAAAGACAGTTCCTGTCTCAAAAAAAGGTGCATAGTCTAATTTGAGAAGACAGACAATATACAATCAGAACACTCTACAGTTCTTGTTAATTACATTTTTAAAAGTAAAGTATCTAATTTTCCTTGTGTGGTCATCTGGACAGCCTCTTCCACCATTGCTGATCAAATTGCAGATATTGCTTGGATCCTGCAAACACTTATGTATATGCTAACTCAGGGCTACTCAACATGTGGCTCGTGGGCCGTATGTGGCCCGTATGTTCGCGGCCTGTGGTGCAGTTTGGGTTTACACAGGGCTCAACACACAGCCCGCAGGTGGGATCCTTTGAACATGGCCTCCACTGGGGACATGCTCCACAATGGTGAGGCGTCTCCCAGGCAGGGTGAGCATTGAAAGACACAAGTGGACGGGCTGGCTGGAACTGACGGGTACAGGGCGTTGGCATTGTGGGAAGTGCTGGCTGCTTAGCGTTGTGGGCAGAGCCTGAGGGTCCGGCGCCACGGCTTAAGACTTAAACTTTGTATTCATGCCCGTCAGTGTGAAATAAGCTATTTGCATATATATTTGCATGTATATGCAACCACACTTAAGTTGCAGCCCTTGGCATGTGCTGTGAGTATCATTGTGGCCTCTGGGGCTTCCAAAGTTGAGCAGTCCTGTGCTAACCTTTGCACACCAGAGCCAATAAAGCCTTCATCTATGAAGTCAATGGGATTACTCAAGTACACAAAGTTAAGTCTCTGTGTAAATGTTTGCAGGATCAGGTCCTTCAATCTAAAACCACTCCTTATCCTGGCAGAACATCTGAGTCCTGCCTGAGAGAGGAGGATGTTAAGGACCAGAAGGTTCAGTCCAATTTAGGTGCAATTTAATACTAGATAGTTTGTACAAAGTAGAAATTTGCAAAAAAATAAACTGAACATAATTAGGTTAAGAAGAGAGTTTCTTAAAAGGTGGGATGATGGTAGCTTAAACACCCTGATAAGAGTTTCTGTGGGGCTATGCTTTGTTCATTGCAACTGTATTTTCAAATTCCAATGTGAGAGACAGAAGCCATGGCAACATACAGGTGACAATGTACAGTACCTGAGTCCCTGAGCTCTCCACATCAAACCCCATTCCCAGAGATCCCTCCTCCATGGCCCTGTGCAGGAGTCCACTCTACGGTCTCATTCTTAAATTCCACCTAGCAACCAGGCTCCCATGTATATCAGTGTGTTATCTGCTTCCTTGTGAGAGGACAGAGATACCCTCCACCTCCCATTCATTAGTCTGGATTTCCCTGGACTGTTAACCAAAAGTGACTGCTGTCGTTTTCTTCAACAAATCAAGATATCATCAAACTGGGCTGCATACAGAAAATGTGCAATATGAGGTGAGGGAATTGTGGGGAGAAAGATTATGGGCCAAATCTGATCTTGCTTATTCCTGCCTGAAACTCATGTCACTTCTGTGAAATTAATCCTGATTTTTACGAGCATGAGAGAAATCAGAATGAGCACCTCATTTTAAATTTTAAAGAGCCATCTGTTGTTTCTTGTCTTCTATTTTGATTGTAAGCTCTTTGGGGAACAAACTATCTTTTTGTTCTGGGTTTGGATAGCACCTAGCACAGCAAGGTCTGGTCCGATCCCTTCTAGTTCTAGTGTCTATGATTCTATGACAGGCTCTTGGGTGCTATCTGAACACAAATAACCATGGAAATATTATCAGAAAAGTCAATAAGACTGTGTAACTGACAAATGATAAGACTTAAGACTGCTAGGATACAAAGACTCAACAGAAGCTGAAATAAATAACAAATAAAAATATCAATAACAATAAGATATGAAAGAGGATATGACAATAAGTTAGATTTCCAGCCTGGGAATAGTATCAGTAAAGTAAGTTTCCAAGGAACTACAACTGCACATGCTCTGGGGAGTGCTGTGATGAATCAGTAAATTTGTACCCTTCCTCTGAGTTAATACTTAATCATGGATGGTCTGTGGCTGAAGCATTAGAGCAGGATTAAGGTGAGCTGAACTCATTTCCTAGGTCTGGCACAGATTTCCTGTGTTACCTTTGGTTAGTCACCTAATCTTTCTGTGTCCCAGTCCCCTGTCTGAAAAACAAGGATAATACTCAGCTTTTCTCATTAGTAGATCTCATAGCACTATACAAGGGTTCGATATCATTTTAGAAATTGGAAAACAGAGGCACAGTAAGGGAAAGTGACTTACCCAAGGTCACCCAGCAGCAGAGCTAGGACTAGAACCCACTTCTCCTTTTCCTCAGTCCAGTGCTCTATCCCCTTGAACATTCTCCAGCCCTCTTCCTGCTCTCTGTCATGTCTATGTAGACTGCAAACTCTTTGGGGAAGGGATTATTTCTTCCTAGGTGTGGGTCCAGGGCTCAGTGGACCCCCAATTTTGGTTGAGGCCTCTAGTCAGTAACCTAATATTATAATAATAATAATAATAATAATAATGTTAATGAAGGGAATAGGCCAGGCTTATGTCAGCCAAACACAGAACAACAATAGCATAATCTAGGAAGAGAGTATTTTAGAAGTCAATGGCCGGGAGGGTTAAGTGCCAGTCTCGGGTGGTGACTCATCTCTCCCTTGCAGATGCATAGAGCTGCATTGACTGGAGGAAGCCCAGTACAGCTAGTTTGACCGATAGAGCTAAAGCTATTTCCTTTTTACATCTATTATTGTACATAGTGGATTGGCACAATTAAAAATGAGAACTAATTAAAGTTCTGGTGAGAAAAGGATTGCTTTAGTTCTATTTATTGTTTTACTATAAATTTTGCAATTACCTACTAGTTCAATATAGTTAGAAACAGTTCTTTGTAAAATCTCTGGCAGTAAATCACAGTAATTTATGTTCAGTGTGAGCTGTCAATCAATCTTTAACATTTAAAATGTAGGACACTGGTTTGGTCAGTGACCATAGTACAAATTAAATGCATATTGCCTTATAAACAGCTACAATGAAGTGATTCTGGGTGTTACAAAGGATAATTTCTATGCTAACAGTGTGTAGCATAAAGTATAGATCACCTCCATGAATACACTCTAACAGCATCTGTGCTCTTAGTCAATTTGTAGTTTTAGTTTAGGCAAAAGCTTCTTCAGAAAAGAACGATGGGATAATTAATTTATTTGGCATGAAAATAGAATGTAATGGGGAATGCTGAGTATATATCTATTACTCTTATTCAATCACATTAGATGCTGTCAATTTATTTTAAGATCCAAATTAAAATGAGAGTGCCCTAAAATAGACAATTGTCAGGCTGTTGAACACAAATTAATTCTAATAATCTCAGTGTTCCTGACATACCTTAATGTCTTAAATATCTCCTTTTTTTGTTCCATCATTATTTATTGAGAAAATTCTAACACAACCACAACTACTAATGCTTAAGTAGGACCTATTAAAATCCTATTTTCTGCTCCTTTGGCTGGCCCATCCGCAGTAGCTAACTTTATTTCCTGCAGCAGCCTTGGGAACTCTGCAAGTGAACCAAAAGGCCTTGTTAATTTCAAACTGGGAGAAATCAGAGAAATGGTAAATACACAGCAATGAAGGATATGCGCCAAAAGATGCAGGGTGAAAGATACGCTGGTTGGCCTCAAGGTGCAAAAGTGCATGACCTACATACCTAGAAGAGAGGTGGTTTTGAAGGTCGATTTAGACTGCATAGTTTGTGAGAATTGCAATTAGCCAGGCTATATTGTAGTTTTGCGTAACCGAAAGAGGAAGGAATAAAAGATACAATTAGGCCAGTCTAACAGGATGCCAGATGAACCTCAGAAACCACTCAAGACTTTGCAGCATCACGTTCAGAACCTCTCAGTCCACATGGATGATATTATCCGTACCCGTAGGAGACAGAGGAAACCACAACCACATTGGAGAGCCAGAGCTACTGAGTGTAGACCAAATGAATTCAATTCAGCAAGTGGGAAGACTTGAGTTTTTCCTGTGTGAGGGTTTGACTGCTTCACTCTCAGAACAACAGCTCAAGCCACTAGGCAAAACTGACTCAGAGGTCTTGCAATTGCAGATTATAGTGGACAGAGCAGCAGAGGCATGAACAATGCTAGGGAAAAAGCAAGTGCAAAAAACATACCAAAAGAAAGGAAGGATCATAAAATGAACAGAGCCCAAAAGAAACCCATGAGACACCTGCTGAGAATGTTTCAGGAAAGTGTTGCCAGCCACGTGGAAGCAGCTGTGGCAAAGGCAAAAAGCCAGCGGTTGCAGGAAATGACAAAACTTTGCAGAATACAAAGCTACTGTGAAGGCAGAGCACGAGAAATGGGAACAGAAATCAATTACAGAAAATCAGATAGAGCTGGTACCTGCCACAGATGAAAGAAAGTGGAAAAAAGGTCACAGCCTTCAATAGTAATAAAAAAGAGTTTCTTCAGTCTGTGGATGGGAAGTTAAAACCAGATGCTATATGAGCACGAAAGAGCAAGAGCTGCCTTTTTGTTTTGTTGTTTGTATGAGGATTACGTGGCGTGGATAAAACCCATGTGGGGTTTTCAAAGAATCACTGTAACCTTATCAGTTCAAATGAATTTCTTCTACAAGACACTTATGCAGAGAGAGATAGATGCAGGCAGTTCTTTTCCAGAGGCACCAAATAACCTTAGAGAAACAGTATTTATTAACTTTTGATTTTTAAAAATGCATCCGTCACAACATCTCTCAGGGCAGAAGCATAAAGTATTGAACACAACATATGATGAGTTCAGTGATCAGTCTAAATCTAACAACTCAATTCAATTTAATGCTGTTGGAATGACTTAGCAGAAAAAAAAACCCAATAAGGCAAGGTCTTCTTCTTGTGGAACTTTTTTGTGACAAGCAACATTATTTTTATTTGCATTACAGTGGCACCCAGAGGCCATACATTATACATCAAGACTGTAAGCTCTTCAGAGCAGAGACTGAACTGACAAGAGATCCAAAATATGGAGGAGAGGGGAAAGTATTGCCTCCATTTTATAGATGAGGAACAAAGATTATGCAATTTGCCCAATGTCAGAAAGGTCATTTATGATTGAGCTGAGAAATGAACCCAGCTTTCCTGACTCCCATTCCAGTTCCTTAACCCCACAAATTCAAATAAATGAACTCCATGGGTTGTCTGGTATATGCTGTAGCAATGCCACATATGTTTAGTAGAGAGTAATTGAAAGATGCAATCTCTAGTGGAGAGATAGTGTGTGATCATGTAATTAAACACTTTTGTCGCATGCTCAAGGGACCAGAATTAAGGTTGAACATGAAGATTTCTTGACTTGCCTGTCTTTAATATTCTCTGCACAGATTTATATATCAAACACACATCTTACACACACAAGCTATGTCTGTTGGTGGAGGATGATGCATGGGAGAGAAATCAGAATGTCACAATGGTTCTCCATGTGCTTGCCTGTAGTAATTTTACAGTTCTAGGTTTTCTCTTTTTAATCAGGGAAGCCATGGGTGCTTGGCAGTCTCCTCAAGCTCTCTCTGGTTTTAGCCAACCTTGAATCACTGTTAAGCCACACCATATGATTTGCATTTTTGGAGCACTTGTGAAAAACCAAGAATAAATATTGCACACTGAAGGAATCCCACTGGCCTATAATTAGTGTATGGAATATATCAGTTAGCATGTTAACATGTCACCCAATGATGGACGCCTCAATCCCATCAACTTGCGCACAGGATCAATTGGTCAGTATGATGTGATGTACTGGTCGAATTATTTTATTGTCAGAAGGATCAATACAGCAATTGTAATGGCACTAATCATTAAGTACATTTTATTAGTTATGCAAAAACACCCTGGACACATTTAGTTGACATTTTTCATATTACAAGCTAGCTTGGCACAGACTTTTGTCAATGAAGAAGAACAAAAATAAGGACAATTCACAGGAGTGCCGCTAATGGAGAAGGAAGAGATGAAAGTCTTTAATTGGCTCTACCACAATGCTAGGAACCTGGGCAACAAACAAAAGGAATTGAAATTGCTCATTTATGAGCATAAATTTGGTCTAGTTGGTGTTACGGAAACCAGGTGAGTTGATTCCCATGTTTGGAATCAATGGTTATAAACTATTTAGGAAGGATCAAGCGGACAAAAGGGGTGAGGAAGTGGCTCTCTATGTAAAAAGGGGCATTACCTAGTTCTGAATCACTGATGACTTGGAAGAAGGTGATCTTGAATGCTTATGGATCAATGCCCACACAGATAAAGCACAAGGTAGGGTATTAGTTGGTCATAGCTACAAACCAGCAAATCACATTAGGGAACAGGCTAGATGATGCCTTCCTGACCCTGAGTGGTGTGGAGAGGGCGAATAAAGAAAAGTTATTTATTAGTTCCCATAATAGAAGAACTAGAGGACACCAAATGAAGTTAATGGGTAGCAGGTTTAAAACTAATAAAAGAAAGTTCTTCTTCACACAGTGCATAGTCAACCTGTGGAACTCCTTGCCAGAGGAGGCTGTGAAGGCTAGGACTATAACAGAGTTTAAAGAGAAGCTAGATAATTTCATGGAGGTTAGGTCCATAAAAGGCTAGCCAGGGGATAGAAATGGTGTCCCTGGCCTCTGTTTGTCAGAGGCTGGAGAGGGATGGCAGGAGACAAATCGCTTGATCATTGTCTTCGGTCCACCCTCTCTGGGGCACCTGGTGCTGGCCACTGTCGGCAGACAGGATACTGGGCTAGATGGACCTTTGGTCTGACCCAGTACGGCCATTCTTATGTTCTTTGACCCATCTACAATGTGTAGAAAGAGAATCTTTGTGATGATGTGGGACTTCAAAGTGAATGACATATATTGGGGGTCAGGGCCGGCCCGAGCCATTTGTGCGGCCCGGGCCCCAGCGCCGCGCCCGGGAGTGCGGTGCCCCCGGGTCCCGGGTGCCCCGAGCATGCGCGGCCCCGCCCCCGGGGCACCCGGCACATGCATGGCGCAGTTCCGCCCCCGGGGCACAGGCGCATGCGTGGCGCGGCGCCCCCTACAATGTGGTGCCCTGGGCGGTAGCCCAGTCAGCCCATAGCTTGGGCCGGCTCTGTTGGGGGTCTTATGCTCCTGGTACCAAAAGATCCTTGGCATCTGTAAATATTATAGGTGATATTTCCTAACACAAAAAGTAGCATCTCCAATATAGGGGAAGTCTATTAAGAGACCTACTCTTCATGGCACAAGAGGAATGACCACAGAACAAAAAATTAATGGAGCTTAGGTGCAAGTGATTATGACTTGATCTCATTTATAATGTGCCAACACAATACAATCCAGGCCAGCGATTTTATATATACTTGGTGTTTTTAAAAGATCAACTGCACAAAGCTGAAAATAATTATTAGCCAAATCAGCTGGGAGTAATGATAACTGGAATCATTTATGAAAAACTTTAGATGTCCAAAAGCCCACCATCCCACAATCAAGGGAGGCCATAGCGGTTGAAAATAAACTGATTCAGTAAAAGCACTAATAATTTAAAAAAACACAAATGGAAGATGGGAAGTTGATAGTACTGACATTGAATCAGAAGCTAGAAATTGTAGGAAACAGGTAAAGGATGTAAGGGGACACAAGAAAAAAATCTGCATCTAGCAGGCCTAAGGACAATAAGGAAGAGGAGTTTTTTTAAGTCTTTAAGAACAAAAAAATCCTAACAATGGTATTGGTCCATTACTTGAAGGAATTAATCAATAATAATGCAGAAGAGAGAGAAATGTCTAATAAATATGTCTGTTTTGTAGTTGAAGAAAAACCAAATGATGTTATCATATCCTGTGATAACTCTTTTCATTTCACTAGCATGTCAGAAGGAATATCAAACAGCAGTTACTAAGGTTAAACATCTTTAAACCAAGCAGGTTAAGATAACTTGCATTTAAAAAGTTTAAAAGAGCCAGCTGAAGAGCTCATTGGTCATTAAAGTTGCTTTTCAGGAAGTCTTGTAATGCCAGGGAAGTTCCAGAATACCACCAAGGCTGTGTCGCTATTTTAAAAGGGTGAACAGGATGATTTGGGTAATGATAGGGCCTTCATTCTGACATTGACCTGGTGCAAAATAATGAAGGAGCTGATATGGGACTTGATTAATAAAGAATTAAGGGAAGATAATATAATTAATGCCAATCAACATAGTTTATGGAAAATAGATCCTGTCAAACTAACTTGGTGTTTTATGAGATTACAAGTTTGGTTGATAAAAGGTAATAATGTTGATGTCACTTAGACTTCTGTTAGGCATTTGACAGGGTACAGCATGACATTTTGATGAAAGACATAAAATTAACATGGCACACATTCAAAGGATTAAAAGCTGGCTAACAGATAAGTGTCAAAATGTAATTATAAGCAGGAAATCATCATTGACAGGCTGTATGTTTAATGGGAGCCCTCAAGGATTAGTTCTTGGCCCTACACTATTCAACATCTTTATTAATTCCCTGGGGGGGAGGGACACAAAATCATCACAGATAAAGTTTGCAGATGGTACAAAAATTGGAGAAGTGGTAAATAATGCACAGTGACCTCAATTTCTTGGTAAACTGGATTCAAGAAAACAGTATGTCTTTTAATGCAGCTAAATGTAAATGTATTTGTCTGTGAAAGGCCCTACTTACAGGAGGTGGGGATCATGGTGGATACTCAACTTACCATGAGCTCTCAGTATAATGCTCTGGCTCAAATTGCTTATGCAATCCTTGCATGCCTAAACATGGGAATCCTGGGTAGACATAGGTTATTTTGCTCTGTATTTGGCACAGGTGCAACCGCTATGTCTAGTTCTGATATCCACAAAAGAGAGGTGTTGATAAATTACAGAGGGCTCAGAGAAGAGATTAATGGGTTAGAAAATATGCCTTGTAGTGACAGACTCAAGGCTCTCAATCTATTTAGCTCCACAAAAGGAAGATTATGGGGTGACTAGATTACAGTCTTTAAGTACCTACATGGGGAACAAGTATCTAATAATACTTCAGGGTAGCAAAGTAAGAGAGAACATGATCCAATGGCTAGAAATTGAAGCTAAAGAAATTCAGACGGGAAACAAGGCTTACATTTTTAGCAGTGAAATAAGTAACCATTGGACCAACTTACCAAAGGTAAGGCCACCCCCACTGACAAGTTTTAAATCAAAATTGGGTGTTTTCCCAACAGTTCTGCTCTAAGAATTATTTTAGGGCTGTTCTATAGAGACAGGAGGTCAGCCTAGATGTTCTCAATCATTCTATCTGGCCCTGGAATTTCCAAATAATCTATTAATCAGATAACTGTACTCGGGGCCTTACAGTAAGTATTGCAAGACACTTGTCTTTATTCCTTCTGGGGAGGGATTCTCTCTCTCAAAACATTTCTTTTAATACTGGGGAAGATTATTATTTGATGTCAGAATTCAAGAAAAACCATGCACTGCCCCCATGTCCAACCCTACCAAGACCTCCTCCAGAAATCCCTCTAATTATCTGCTTTCTATAACCTGGTATAACATCAGTTTTGTGGTGCAATTCCATTAGATGAATGTGCCACATTATCATTTTCATTAATATTATTATATTTGTCTGACCATTGTACACAGCCTCTGAGGTGTGGCAGACACATTATCAAAGTCAAAACCAATTAGACCCCAGAATTATTGGTCAAACTGGCATAATTGCTTTGTGAAAACATCTCACAGAATACACCTCTACAGGGAAAATTCTGGAATAAGATCTCATCAGACCTAAAAAATGGATATTGCATCAGCCCTGCTGAACTGGCTCAACCTGCGGCCCACTCAGCACACAGCTGAGACCCATGTGATAAACTCAGGGACATACCGTCAGCATACATATTGCATGGATGTGGCCTTTATAAGCAGTTCACCATGTGCTATGTCACAAAAGTAAATAGGTTGAGAACCACTGCTCCAGATAGTTGTGGCCACACATCACCAGGGAAAGCCTGTGGATAGTTTCAAAAGAAAAACCCAACACTAAGTGAGCATGGGGACCAAATTTCGTTCCAATACCTGGGTTCCGGAACAGGGCTAGAACACTGGATCGTCCCAGAAAGGCTTTCAATCTCCTGAGCCATACTTCTTTAACTTGCTGGCAAGAATACTATAGGAAACTGTATCAAAAGCTTTGTTGAAGTCAAGGTATATCATATCCACCACTTTCTCCATATCCACAGAGCCAGTTATCTCATCATAGAAGGCTATGTGGTTGATCAGGCATGACTTGCCCTGGGTGAAACCATGTGTACTGTTCTTGATCACTTTCCTCTTCTCCAAGTGTTTCAAAATGGATTCCGTGAAGACCTGCTCCATGATTTTTCTAGGCGCTGAGGTGAGGCTGACCAGTCTGTCGTTTCTTGGATCCTCCTTCTCTTTTCTGAAGATGGGCTCTATGGTTTTTTCCCCCCAAATTGTCTGGGACCTCCCCCGATTGCCAAGAGTTTTCAAAGATGATGGCTAATTAGTTGGGAACTCCAGGAAATCAGTCACTGTGCATTGTAGTGTTTGTTTATTTCCCCCCTTTTTATACCAATTTTGTGTTAGTACCCTTAATACAGTTCTCTTGATTATATCTTACCTGCTGTCTCCTCTTCATTTCTCATCCACGGTCTATACCTACACCAGTTTGGTTATTCCACAGGTGGTAGATCCTGAAAGTAAGTAGATCTGTGCCTTCTTAGAAAAGGGGATTTCCTATTTCTCTACCATCACATAGTTTGAAAATCTTCTTCCCCTTGACGTAACAATAAGGTCCAAAGTGACCTAGACAAATTGGAGAATTGGGCCAAAAGAAATCTGATGAAGTGCAACGAGGATAAGTGCAGAACCTTACAGTTAGGAAAAAAAGAATCCCATGCACTGCTACAAGATGGGAACTGAATGGGTAGGTAGCAGTTGTGCAGAAAAGGACCTGATGATGAGATGAGAAGCTGGATATGAATCAACAGTGTGACCTTGTTGCCAAGAAGGCTAATGGCATATTGGGCTGCATGAGTAGGAGCTTTGCCAACAGAGGAAGGGAAGTGATTATTTCCCTCTATTTGGCCATATCTGGAGTATTGATCCAGTTTTGGGCCTCCCACTACAGAATGAATGTTAACAAATTGGAAAGAGTCCAGCGGAGGGCAACTAAAATGATTAGGGAGCTGGGACACATGACTTAGGAGGAGAGGCTGAGGGAACTGGGCTTATTTAGTCTGCTGAAGAGAAGAATGAAGGAGAGTGGTTTTGATAATAGCCTTTAATTACCTGAAAGGCAGTTCCAGTGAGGATGGAGGGAGGCTATACTCAGTGATGGCAGATGACAGAACAAGGAGCAATGGTCTCAAGATGCCATGGGGGAGATCTAGGTTGGCTATTAGGAGGGTGGTGAAGCATTGGAATGGGTTGCCTAGGGAAGTGGTGGAATTTCCATCCTTAGAAGTTTTTAAGGCCAGGCTTGACAAAGCCATGTATGGAATTGGTCCTGCTTTGAGCAGGGGATTGAACTAGATGACCTCCCGAGGTCTCTTCTAATCCTAATCTTTTTTTATTCTATTATGTATTTTCTGGCTGACTTGGTTCAGAAGATGTTAATTCTGGATTCAAATAGAGTTTAGTTGTTCTTGAATTTTTTTAGATGAACATAAGAATTGCCAAACTGGACCAGATTAAAGGTCCGTACAGCTCGGTATCCTGTTTTATCATAGTGGCCAATGCCAGGAGCTTCAGAGGGAATGAATAGAACAGGCAATCACCGAGACAGGTGCAAGTGCATGTATGGGTCAGGGGTAGGGCATGGGGAGTGAGAAGCAGGTTTTTTTAAACTAGTAAAACTGGGGGAGATCTTAAGTTTATTGAATCAACAAAAATTGCTTATATAATAAATGTGTGCCCCTTCTCAGCGGAATAAAGCCAGAGGAGAGTACAATGCTGTTAGTTCAACATCAAGGGATTTTGCAGCAGGAACCACCATCAGCATCAGGTCTGAATTCTTTTCCATGCAGGTTACCTGTGGCACATGGATATCTACCTCCCACTATAAGAATCAATTGCAATGAAGTGAACACTGAACTTTTCTCATGTCTTACATCCACAAACTATTCAATTTCATTGGGTATATAATCTTGACTTGGATGGTAACCAGTTCTCCCCCATGGTGATGTCTACATACAAAACAAATATTTGATAATAAGTCAAACGCAATGCTGTTGTAAAAAAAAAAAGCAAATTAAATTTTTGGTTACTTTAACAGAGGCATAGTCAGCAAGTCACTCAGCGCTGATTAGGCCTTAAGCTGGAGTATTACTGTGTCCAATTTTGGTATAGAAAGCATGTAGAGAAACTGGATGGGATCCAAAGGCAAGCAACAGACAATCAATCAAAGGGCTGGTATGCACGAAGGCTGATGGAATAGGGTATATTTCATTTGGAAAAGAGGAGGTGGAGAGGGGACGTAATAGCAGTTCTCAAATACTTAAAAGTTTGCCATAAAAAGATGGAGAAAAGTTGTTCTCTCAACAGAGCGGGCAGGACAAGGGGCAATGGGTTCAAACTACAGTCTAGCTGATTTAGTTGAAATCTTAGGAAAAACTTCCTAACTGTAAGAATAGCGGACGGTGTATCGAGAGGTTGTGTCAGATTCTTCACTGGAGGTTTTCAAAAAGAGGCTGGATAGACATCCACTTCCAATGGTTTAGACACAACAAATCCTGTGTCTTAGCAGGAAGTTAGACTAGATGATCCTCAAGGTCCCTTTCAACACGATGTTGCTATGATAATGTGCTCTTCAATTTAGCAGACAAGGATATAACATGATCCAATGGCTAGAAGTTGAAGCTTGACAACTTCAGACAGGGAAAACAGTGTACATTTTTAATGGGGAAAATAATTAACCATTGGAACAATTTACCAAGCAGCATGGTGAATTCTCCATCATTGACAATTTTTTAATCCAGACTGAATGTCTTTCTAAGGGCATGTCTACACTGGGAAATTATTTCAAAATAATAACACCCAAAATAACTATTTCATATTAGCGTGTCCACCCAACATGGCACCATCAAAATAGTGCAGAATTATTTCAAAATAGCACGTGCACACTGATTGGAGCCCGCATCGGATTTAAAGCTTCCAGAAGCATTCCAGCAAGGGCACCAGGAGGGCAGACACTTCCTGTGGCTGCTTGCTGAGGCTAGCTGAGACACGTGCTTACAGGGGCTCCTCTCTATGGCCATGTCTCACACACCACTCCTCCACTGCCAACCCGCTCACGGGACACCAAACTCATTCCATGTGCTCTTGTTGCCCTTGCGGACACCACAGCACTTCCAACATGGAGCTAGAGCTGCTGCAAAGCAGTGCCAGGCTCCCGGGCCTCGTGCTGCGCTTCATGAAGCAGTTCATCCACGCTGCCCATGTGCTGCTTCAGGATGACAACAACCAACCTGGACCACAGGATCCCTTCAGCCAGGCCCTGGTGCTCCTGATGAACCAAATGACCCTCCATCCCCTGCACACCGTGGAATGCCACTTCTGGCAGAAGAAGACCAGTTCTGACTGGTGGGACGGTATTGTCCTGCAGCAATGGGATGACCAGCAGTGGCTCCAGAACTTCCTCATCCAGAAGGCCACCTTCCTGGAGCTCTGCGAGTGGCTCCCCCTGCCCTCAGGTGACAGGACACCTGGCTGAAACCCACCATCCCCCTGCAGAAGCACATCACCATTGCTGTATGAAAGCTCACCATGCTGGACAACTACTACGCCATAGGGAACTAGTTCGGCATGGGGAAATCCATGGTTGGGGCCATGCTCCTGCAGGTAGTCAAGGCCATCAACACCGTCTTGCTGCAGAGGTTTGTCACTCTGGGCAACGTCAACCCATTGTGGATGGCTTTGCTGCCATGGGCTTCCCCAGCTACAGAGGGGCCATAGACAGCACCCACATCCCCATCCTGGCCCCTGACTACTGTGCCTCAGACTATATCAACAGGAAGGGGTATTTCGCTATGGTGCTGCAAGCCCTGGTGAACCACAAGGTATGGTTCACGGACTTAACATCTCCTCACCCGCCTGGACCACAGCGAGTAAAACATTCCCTATGTGGTGGCAGCCTGCTGTGTGCTCCACAACCTATGCAAGAGCAAGGGGGAGACTTTCCTGCCAGGGTGGGGGCCATAGGCTGATCGGCTGGCCAGGGCTTATGAGCACCCGGACACTAGTGCCACCAGGAGAGCACATCAGGGGGGCTGTGCTCATCTAGGAAGCCTTGAGGGAGAGTTTTAGCCAAGGCCACCAATGAGACTCTACCCTGGGCCTCTCCACCGGGGTTCCTGCATTGCCCCTGTGTGCCTTTCCTCCGCCACCTCTCCCTTCCCCTGCTTTGCCTTCTCACCTTCTCCCTCCCCTGCAGACTAAATAAAAAAGCCTTTTTGTTTAGAAAACACAACTCTGTTTTTTTTATTTGGGGAATAATACACCAGAGGGGAGGGCCTGGGGAAAGAACCTGGAATGGGGGAGGGGCACGCAAGGATGGGGCTGGGACTGGTACCTACCTCAGGTAGCTTGGGAAGCTTCAGCTGCCTGAGAGGTCCCACTGCCACATGTTCAGGGGCCCAGGAGACCCCGGGGAGGAGGAACTAGGAGGAGAAGTCAGGAGTACAGGTGTGGGGGCAGGTGCAAGGGTGATGAGGTGGCTGGTGGCCCGCTCCATGCACGCGGCCATGTGATCCATCACAGAGGTTATGGAGAAGCACATGGCTTCATGCTGGTGTGCCAGCTGATCCCACACATGGTCTTCCAGTGCTCTCAGCCCGGTACTCCTCACAGGTGGCAGCCCTCTCCTGGCGCTCCTCATTGAACCCCCAGATGAAAGACTGGAAGCAGGCCATCTGGTCCTGCAGCAGGTCTTCCCGGGTGTAGTATTTGAGGGTTAATAACATAAAATCAGCAGGCCTGAAATCTAGTGAGCAAGACTTTGGCTCAGTGAAGCTGCAGGCAGGAAAGAGGCTTGGCCAAAGAGAAATAGTATAAGCCAGTTCAAGCATAAAGAACAGCAAAAGATACCAAGCACAGGCAGTAAGCACATTCCAGAGGAGCCTCGATAAGAAACGTCTTGGTACCAACCATCTCCCCATAAATAATGTACATACCAACCTAGGTTCAGGACCGGGTTGAAGTTGGCAGCATGAAAGATAGTAATTGACAGCATGAAGAAGAGTTAGTAAGCTCCTTCTGCTAGGTAAAGGGTGGTAACCAGGTAACAGAGGGTGGCAAGCTGATACGTCAGTGATGTGTGGCTTGTTTCTACATGTGTATAAAAGTGCACCTCGAAGGGTGATCGTCGGCTGACCGTGGGGGGCGGGGATGCTATGGCGCTTAATGGGTGTTAGCACATTGTCACTTACCTCAAGTGTAGTGGTGCAGCAGCGAGTCTGTCCACTGACAACTATTAGTGTGTGGCATTTGGCAATAAGTCTGCTAAAGTGATTTCAATCCTTATCTGATTTGTGGTCCCTGGGCGCTCTCTGGGAGTCTGTCATGTTAACTAATTGTGCATGGTTAACGCGCTTAGACAGGGGAGCAAACACATGCATGCACTCAGCTGAAAGCTTATCATCATCGACCGAGTAGAGGACCTAACAGGAAGCCATCGGGACGAACCCCAAAACCTGACAGTACAACACTGGGTTCGCTTTCTCTGGTGGATCCTATGGAGTTGGGAAGATGGTGCAGGAGGTGGTGGACATGGCAGGTTCACAGCTGGCCCAACTGTGAAGAAAAGTGACAAGGGCAGTCATCCTAGGAGACGCTTTGCATGAAGCCTAGTCCTAATCTCTGAGCTGACACTGAAGGTCTCAGTTTAGATGATGGCGATGTGCTTTGAGCAAGGCCATCTGTTGCCTAGACAATGGGCACTTTCCAACAGAGGCACAGACATCCCAGGCGATCCTCACTACCCCCACGGCCCGGGGACAAGCAGGCACGGGAATGTGCTGGCCAGGCCAGGAGCCTGCAAGCGGTAGGGGATGGGGCATCTCAGCTTTCTTCCATGGCCCACACATGCTGGGTCTGACACTGGTGGCATCCTGCAGAGAGAGAACTTCTATCCCTGCCAGCTGAAGGAGGGGTCATTGGGGGAGGTGTTTGTGAGCGGCAGAGGCCACTTGCTGGAGAGTGTGCTACTGGGGGCCCGTCCTCCATCTCCCACCAACAGGTTTCCATGCAGGAGATTGGTCTCCTCTGCATCACCGTGCTTGACCAGGAGCGGATGCTGCCTGGGCGTGGGCATGAGTCTGTGCCATGTGCGACACTGATGTGTGTTTCCATGACCCTGGCATCCTTAGTGGTGCCTTGTCATAAGAACATATGAATGGCCATAATGGGTCAGACCAATGGTCTATCTAGCCCAATATCCTGTCTGCTGACATTGGCCAATGCCAGATGCCTCAGAGGGAGTGAACAAAACAGGGAATCATCAAGTGATCCCTTTCCTGTCATCCATTTCTAGCCTCTGACAAACAGAGGCTAGGGACACCATTCCTACCCATCCTGGCTAGTAGCCATTGATGGATCTAACCTCCATGTATTTATCTAGTTCTATTTTAAACCCTGTTAAAGTCCAGGCATTGAAATTTCTCAGCTGTCATTAACTCAGTGACTTCGGTGAGTTTCCCTGTCTGTCAAATGGGCATAATATTTCTTCTGAGGCACATAGCAAAACAAGCAATATGGGCTCCTCAGCTCTCAGTGCACATTCTTATTATCCACAGTTGAATCCCAGCGTAGCAAGTGGCAGCTGGAGCACATATTTTTTTAATGAGTTGTACCAGACTTTCATTAGCGTTCCTACGTAACACTAAAATTGTTCTTTACATCTTGATTGCCCATTAAACTAATAAAGATCATGGTTTTCCTAATGCTCTGGGAGTTCAATAGATTTTCAGTAAAGTATATTTTTCCCTTCCATCCAAATAGATCTGATAAATTTCCATTTCTATGCATTGCTGTTACTAATACAGGATACATATGTCTAATCACCTAAAAATCCTTACCATTTTGTATGTGCTTGTCCAATCAGCACAGAATTAGCAATGTTTGCTCATCAGCGTGGGGAACGCCATCTTCCTCTGTATTTGGAAAGTATCGGTCACATTATGCGTAATGGAAATATACAGATAATTTGGTTAATTCTTTCCACAGAGAAGCAAAGAATACACCATAAACTGTAGCAATATCCTGGGATAACTTCTTGTTATCCATTGGAGAATCCATTGATAGAGATTCTCCTCTATCTATTGATAGAGGAGAATCCATTGATAGAGATTCTCTAAGCTGTAGAGAGGGCAAACCATGGGCCAGAGCAGACAAACAACCGCATACAAAGGAATCCAATGCATCAGGGAAGGGCAGACAAATAAGCAGTGGCAAATTTTTAAAGTGCTTCTACACAAATGCTAGGAGTCTGACTAATAAGATGGGTGAACTAGAGTACCTAGTATTAAATGAGGAGATTGACATAATAGGCATCACTGAAACCTGGTGGAATGAGGAAAATCTGTGGGACACAATCATACTGGGATATAAAATATATCAAAAGGATAGAGCAGGCCGGGTGGTGGCGGAGTGGCACTGTATGTGAAAGATAATTCAGAATCAAATGAAATAAAAATATTAAGTGAATCAACATGTTCAATAGAATCGCTATGGATAGTAATTCCATGCTCCAATAATAAGAAATTAGCAGTAGGGATATATTACCGACCACCTGACCAGGACAGCGATACTGACATTGAAATGCTGAGGAGATTAGAGAGGCTACCAAAATAAAGAACTCTATAATAATGGGGATTTTAATTACCCCATATTGACTGGATACATGTCACCTCAGGAAGAGAAAGCGGAGATAAAATTTCTCAATGGCTTAAATGACTGCTTCTTGGAGCAGCTAGTGCAGGAACCCACAAGGGAGAGGCAATTCTCAATTTAGTCCTGAGTGGAGCGCGGGATCAGGTCCAGGAAATAACCGTTACAGGACCTCTTGGGAATAGTGACCATAATATAATAACATTCAACATTCCTGTGGTGGGAAGAACACCTCAGCAGTCCAGCACCCTGGCATTTAATTTCAAAAGGGAATTACACAAAAATGAGGAGGTTAGTTAAACAGAAATTAAAGGCACAGTGACTAGAGCCAAATCCTGCAAGCTGCATGGAAACTTTTAAAGACACCCATAATAGAGGCCCAACTTAAATGTATACCCCAAATTAAAAAAACATAGCAAGGGACCTAAAAAAGAGTCACCGTGGCTTAACCACCATGTAAAAGAAGCAGTGAGGGACAAAAAGGCATCTTTTAAGAAGTGGAAATCCAATCCTAGTGAGATAAATAGAAAGGAACATAAACACTGTCAAATCAAGTGTAAAAATGTAATAAGAAAAGCAAAAAAAGATTTTGAGGAACAGCTAGCCAAAACTCAAAAGAAATAACAAAATGTTTTTAAGTACATTAGAAGCAGGAAGCCTGCTAAAAACCTGTGGGTCCCCTAGACGATCGAACTATAAAAGGCGCAATCAAGGACGATAAAGCCATTGCAGAGAAACTAAATGATTTCTTTGCTTCAGTCTTCACGGCTGAAGACGTTGGGGAGATTCCCAAATCTGCACCATCCTTTGTGGGTGATGAATCTGAGGAACTGTCCCGGATTGAAGCATCATTAAAGGAGGTTTTGGAACAAATAGAAAAATGTTAACAAATCTCCAGCACCGGATGGCATTCATCCAAGGGTTCTAAAAGAACTCAAATGGGAAATTGCTGAACTATTATCTGTGGTTTGTAACCTATCCCTTAAATCAGCTTCCGTACCTAATGACTGGAAGGTAGCCAACGTGACACCAATATTTAAAAAGGGCTCTAGAGGCGATCCGGGCAATTACAGACTGGTAAGTCTAACTTCAGTACCGGGCAAATTAGTCGAAACAATAGTAAAGAATAAAATTGTGAAGCATGTAGAAGAACATAATTTGTTGGACAAAAGTCAGCATGGTTTCTGTAAAGGGAAATCATGTCTTACTAATCTATTAGAGTTCTTTGAAGGGATTAAACATGCGGACAAGGGGGATCCAGTGGATATAGTGTACTTAGATTTTCAGAAAGCCTTTGACAAGGTCCCTCACCAAAGGCTCTTGTGTAAATTACATGACCATGGGATAAGAGGGAAGGTCCTTTCTTGGATTGAGGACTGGTTAAAAGACAGGAAACAAAGGGTAGGAATAAATGGTAAATTTTCAGAATGGAGAGGGGTAACTAGTGGTGTCCCCCAAGGGTCAGTCCTAGGTCCAATCCTGTTCAACTTATTCATAAATGAACTGGAGAAAGGGGTAAGCAGTGAGGTGGTAAAGTTTGCAGATGATACCAAACTGTTTAGGATAGTCAAGACTGAAGCAGACTGTGAGGGACTCCAAGAAGATCTCACCAAACTGAGTGATTGGGCAACAAAATGGCAAATGAAATTTAATGTGGATAAGTGTAAAGTGATGCACATCAGGAAGAATAACCCCAACTATGCGTACAGTATGATGGGGGCTAATTTGGCTACGACAAATCAGGAAAGAGATCTTGGAGTTATCGTGGACAGTTCTCTGAAAACTTCCACACAGTGTGCAGCAGCGGTCAAAAAGGCAAATAGGATGCTAGGAATTATTAAGAAAGGGATAGAAAATAAGACCCAGAATATCTTACTGCCCCTGTATAAAACTATGGTACGCCCACATCTTGAATACTGTGTACAGATGTGGTCTCCTCACCTCAAAAAAGATATTTTGGCCTTGGAAAGGGTTCAGAAAAGGGCAACTAAAATGATTAGGGGTTTGGAACGGGTCCCATATGAGGAGAGGTTAAAGCGACTGGGACTTTTCAGTTTAGAAAAGAGGAGACTGAGGGGGGATATGATAGAAGTATATAAAATCATGAGTGGTGTGGAGAGGGCCGATAAAGAAAAGTTATTTATTAGTTCCCATAATAGAAGAAGTAGAGGACACCAAATGAAATTAATGGGTAGCAGGTTTAAAACTAATAAAAGAAAGTTCTTCACACAGCGTGTAGTCAGCCTGTGGAACTCCTTGCCAGAGGAGGCTGTGAAGGCTAGGACTATAACAGAGTTTAAAGAGAAGCTAGATAATTTCATGGAGGTTAGGTCCATAAAAGGCTATTAGCCAGGGGATAAAATGGTGTCCTTGGCCTCTGTTTGTCAGGGGCTGGAGAGGGATGGCAGGAGACAAATCGCTTGATCATTGTCTTCGGTCCACCCTCTCTGGGGCACCTGGTGCTGGCCACTGTCGGCAGACAGGATACTGGGCTAGATGGACCTTTGGTCTGACCCAGTACAGCCGTTCTTATGTTCTTATGTGTTAGTTGCTTCCCAGAAGTCTGTGTGCCAAATGAGCCCATGATCAGCATTTCAAGTGATATGATGGGTATTGATTGCAATAAGTAGAACAGAGGTGCCACAAGGAAGGACAAAAGTCACTGCAACACATATCTCAGAGTTACTCGGATGAAGTGTGCACACATCGGGGTGGATCTGCATAGTTTTATTATTTCAAACATGTATGCAATAAAGAAGATAGAGGTGGGGGAGGTCTAGGTTGGATATTAGGCAAAACTATTTCACTAGGAGGTTGGTGAAGCACTGGAATGGGTTATGGAGGGAGGTGGTGGACTCACCATCCCTAGAGGTTTTCAGGTCCCAGCTTGACAAAGCACTGGCTGGGATGATTTAGTTGGGGTTGGTCCTGCTTTTAGCAGGGGGTCGGGACTCGATGACCTCCTGAGGTCTCTTCCAACTCTATGATTCTATGATATAAAGTTGGAAATACTGCTGACTGATTTGTTTACTTCTGCAATGGTGACGAAAACTCTCAGGAGTGTTTCAAGTGAAGAGAGGGGGATGGTTCACTTGACCAATCAAGGACAAGTATTAGTCACATGTTGGGCATTATGTAATAAGCATGATGGTGCTTGGGGGAGAAATGGATGAATGTGATGCTATTGAAACAGAGAGGAAGGGATGACAATGGAAATGAATAGGGTGAAAAAATAGGGAGGAGTGAAGTTGAGGACCTTGATGGCAAGGGTAAGAATTTTAAATGGGTCTGACAGAGGAGGAGGGTGTCTTTTACTGAGCCATGTTTGTTTCCCTAGAAAGCTCAGAATTTGTGACTTCCAATTGTCATTCTCTCCTGTGGTGATCCTGCTGGCTCCCAGTTGCCAGTAGCTGGTGCTATTAGCTGCAGGCAGGATGACTCATTAATATCACTCTGTTGGGTGTGGTTGTGTGCCATTATGGTAGCAAGTAAGGTCTTCAACCATCTCCATTTCCCTTTGAAAAACTGCTTCCTGGAATGCTTTTCAACTTGACTGGTGGGAAGAAAACTTTAGCCACTGAGCTGATGGTTAAGCATGAAGTAATGACTGCTGCCTGCTACCCACTGAAGCAGTTTCTTGTGGGGGACATACTGTCATGCAGTTTCCCTTAATATTCAATGCAAAAATAGAACCTGAGTGGGATTTTAAAGGCTATTTTAAATTTGTATAGCACTATACAGATAATTATATTATGATCATTTGTGATCCTTATCTGAGCAGCAAGCACTCACTGTAATGTGATGCAAAAGCCTATTGTTGAAACACACAATCTTACAACTCAGCTTGGCTCAGCCAATCAATCATGTCAAATAAACAGAAAAGATTCCATGTAATGCCTAAAGAAACCAAGTTATTTCCCTTGTGCTGACAATTACAGCAGCATGGGCTGTTGTCTTTGGACCCAAACATAAGGAATCTATGGATGTGCCTCCCACAAGTCCATCCCTTCCTCCACATATTGGGATGATGGGAACAGACTAGGTAAGGGGGATTGCTTTGTAGGGTGAAGTATGGCTGGCGAGCTAGTCTCTTCAGGCCATTATGGTAGCCAGGAAGGTCTACAGGGATCTACTCCCAAACATCTTGGCTAATGAAGCCTCTGGCTGGCCTGATGAGGTTCATTAGCCTGGTAATTGGGAAACTGGTCACCTGAGCAAATTACCTAATTGTCTGTCAATTGTCTCATGACTCCCTGGATAATATCTGCAAACACAGGTGGTTGGTGAAGCTAGAGTTAGGGGAGACAGGCCCCCAAACCCACCTACAGCCCTGCCCCTTCTGCTGAAGCCTCGCCCCCACCACAGGGAGGGGCAGAGAGGGGCGGAGACAATCGCCCATGCTCCAGCCTCCCCGACCTGTGGAGCACTGGAGAGGGAGAAGGCCATGCAGCTCCAGCCTCCCTGGCCTCGGAGCACAGGGAGGGCAGGCGCTGGGGGCAGCAACACTCCACCCCCAGAACGCCCCCAGCAGGCATTGTGGGGGTAGATAGTGGGTGGGGCCATGGCTGGTGGTTTGGGAAGACAAAGCCTTCTCCCACCTAGGCTACTGGAGGCCCATATCTGCAAACTGCCTGTGCCGAATGCACTTGCCAAACCACCCATATCAGCTGAAGTGTTGATGTCTGTATAAGCAATGAAATACAACAAACGGCTTAGTCTGATACTGTTCCAGCTGAAGTTTTCAAACATGGAGATAATCTTCTCATTGACAAATGTTCTGAATTCTTTTCACATGTCTGGCTTCAAGCGATCATACTGCAACAACAGAAAGATGCCAACATCATGACGGTCTATAAATGCAAATGGGCTCAAAAAGTGACTAGTAATTACTGCTGCGTCTCCTCTCTCTCCATGGCGGGGCAAGATTCTTGCAAGAATGCATTTGAACTGGCTCCTGGCCCAAATTATCAACAAAGGTTTGAATCACAGTGCAGCTTTTCACACTCGGTAACTCATCAGGAGATGAGTGTGAATGAACCACTAGTGGCAGATATTGGTCACATCACTTAACACACTATGGGAAGGTCTTGATGCTATCAGGGAAGTGGAACAAATAGAAAAAAAAGCGGTGGCTCTAAAATGTAATTGTGCCACAACCGTTTACAACAACAAAAACTACTACATGGCCCTGGGTGGGGACCAGCGCCAGAATCCAAGCCCATTGACCTTGGGTGGATGGGCGGGGAGGAGGAGAAGGGGATCAGTGCCAAAGCCCCCAGGCTGGAGCCCCCCATCTTCAGCTTCAGCAACAGGCTGCAGTGAGTTTCATGCTGGCCCTAGTGAGCTCATTAAACAAGGGTTGGGACCCACCCTGGGGTCCCAATCCAGAGCTTGAGAACAATGGGATTAAATCTATAGGAAGCAGGGATAGAGAATAAGACAGAGAATATCTTATTGCCTCTATATAAAACCATGGTACGCCCACATATTGAATACTGCGTACAGATGTGGCTGTTGCATCTCAAAAAAGATATATTAGCATTGGAAAAGGTTCAGAAAAAGGCAACAAAAATGATTAGGAGTTTGGAACGTGTCCCATATGAAGACAGATTAAAAAGACTGGGGCTTTTCAGCTTAGAAAAGAGGAGGCGAAGGGGAGATCTGATAGAGGTCTATAAAATTATGACAGGTATGGAGAAAGTGAATAAGGAAAAGTTATTTACTTGTTCCCATAATGTAAAAACTAGAGGTCACCCAATGAAATTAATAGGTATCTGGTTTAAAACAAACAAAAATAAGTATTTCTTCACACAGCTCACAGTCAATCTGTGGAACTCCTTGCCAGAGGATGTTGTGAAAACCAGGATTTCAACAGGGTTCAAAAAAGAATCAGATAAATTCATGGAGGTTAGATCCATCAACACTTACTAGCCAGCATGGATAGGAATGGTGTCTCTAGCCTCTGTTTATCAGGGGCTGCAAATGGATGACAGGAGAAGGATCACTTGATGCTTCCCTGTTCTGTTCACTCCCTCCGGGGCATCTGGCATTGGCCACTGTTGGCAGAGATGATACTAGGCTAGATGGACCTTTGAGCTGACCCAGTATGGCTGCACTTATATTCTAAGCAGATTCCTTCTATATGTACAGTGCTTGGAGTAGTGGTTGTTTCAATTATTCTTCATCACCTTATATAGTACAATCACTAGGCAACGCAGATTGAACTGCCTGAGCTAATTCAGCCTCCTATTCCTTTGCTATTTAAAATGTATCTCTGCATTCAAGAGCATGATACCAATTGGTGTTTTTATAAATCACGGATACATTTTAATAAACTGAGTGTCTCTCTCTTTCCTCCTGCCTCCAACTGCATGCTTGTTAGTCTTCCCCTTAGTTCCATGTGTGGGGGATGCGAGGCACATCTTGTCTCTTAAGTTAGAGAAAGGGCCATGTCAGAACTATGGATTTAAATCAATATTCCCTCTAATCTTTTCCATCCATGTGCAGAATAATTTGTATGTACCTCAAGGCATGTGCAAATGTGCAACACTAATAGAAACAAAAAAACCTAGCTGTGGTCACTCTGCTAATCAGCTGGGCAGCATTTGAATCTCTTCTGAATGGTTGCACAAGCGCTCAGTGTACAGGGAACACTGATCTGAATAAACCCTGAGCTTTGGGGCAAGGACTTACCAGGCAGTTTGTTAGAGAAGAAACAGGTGACCCAGGAGCAGATAGGGTAAATAGACTACTTTATTGCTGATGCATGTTTATCTTGCGAGCCTGGGGCAAAGCTTGCAAGGGCCATAAAAGAGTGCCGCATTGGGGAATGAATTTTTGCAAAAGCCAGTTAGCTCAATAAAAGAAGCTAGAGCTCTAGCAGTAGTGGGGGGAGGTAATTGGATAATTACCGCAGTTCAGTTAGAATTAATGTTTTTCCCTCCTGGCTTAATGGTTACTTTCAGGAAGGTTACAGAAGTTTGAACTAGGTGAGGTTTTTTTTTTATTTAATTTTAGTTTTGCATTTTTAAGACCTTGAACAACTTTTTTTGGTAGCAGCAGCTACCCTTTTTCTTCTTTCCCTCCTGGGAAGGATATTATTGACATACTGAATGCATCGCTGACTGACAGGACCCAGTGCATTTAGGACTTGCTTAAGTTCCTGATGGAACACGGTGAGGGAATTATTGTAGCCTTGGAGCAAAACACAACTGAAACTGTGATCCCTGCCAAGTAAAGGCATTTTTTAAATTGGCTTTTTGGGGCCAAAAGAATAGACCAAACACTGTTAGAAACATCCAGCACAGACAACCAGGCTGGATTCAGGCAATTGTTTCAGGGAGGCAAGCTACCAAAGGAGCAAAGAGGGGAGTGACAATTTAGTTTCTAGTAGACAATGGTTACCCTCCAGAACCCATCAGGTTTACATATGGGCCATACTGAGGCACTGGCACAGGAAGCTGCGGGTTCAGTGAGACTTCACTGCTCCAGGATTTCTATGGTAGTAGAAAGGTCCTGGGCTGCAGCCCAAAGGACAGTATATTGTTTAACCACAGGAGGGATCCCCCTCTCGATTTTCACTGCGGTTTGGAGCTGACCTTTGTTTAAGCTATCCCTTGCCCAGGCCGATAGATTTTTTCCATTTTTGGGGAACGAGTCCCAGTTTTGGACACTTTGTTACACTATACACTAAACCCATGGAGATTACTTGACCCAGTCTGTTGAGAACGGACCATAGCTGGGGGTTGCATAAATTAATGATTACATGTGTTAAACTGGGGATTCCTATGATATTTAGCTGAATGTTAGGGTATAATGTAAGTTGCTTAATTTTCTAACTTTGCCCCCCTCCCCAGTAGCCCATTTAAATTCTATTCGGAGTCCCTTTTTTGGGGCTGGGCCAGTTGCCAAGTACAGGCTTCATTTGGAATTCAAAAGGTATATCCCCTTAGGCCCATTATTCACCCGCTTTGGATTACTGGGCAACCAAACTGATTCATGGAGAGGGGCCAACTCCGCGGACTGGTCTGTGGGCCTTTCTATTGAATAGCAGCTACCTTGGGGGGTTGGGAGTGCTGGTACTTAAAGCACGCCCCTCGATGAGCGTAGTTATAAGTAGGACAGCTTGGGCAGGACCAGGCTCCCTTTTTGGCTACAGAATTAGAATTGGAGCCTGGTTCACGGGATCGCGATTCCCATTTCTTGAGAAGTGCATTGAGGCTCTCCTCCAAACGGCGGAGCTGAGCAAGAGAGTCTTTACCTTTGGATACAGTTTGTGCCGAACGGAAATTAGGGGCCACATCCTGCCTTGCATAGGTGGCAGCCTTTTTTACTAGAGCAGGCAATTGGTCAGAATGGAAAGGTCCTGCTTGCAATTCCAATCAGTTGTGCAGCAAGACACTCAGGCATAAAAGCCAACTGTCTAGGAGGGATGTTCCTTGACCATCCCCCAGGGGCATTAGCAGCAGCCTGTAGATGTTCCCTGGGTAATGGAGTTAATTTAACCAAGCCTGCAGTTAGAGAATAGACACCGAAAGGGATACGGGCAGTGTCCCGCATAATGTCACTGAAGGTTTTATCATGGACACCCAGAGCTGTGGCCAAAGGGCCCAGGAGTGTCTCACTGGCCAGAGCTGAATTATTTTCAGTATATTGGTCCAGCCAGCTATGCATACGTTCCAGCCACTGCATAAATGTGTTCCATTCCCGGGATAGGGGAAATAACTCCCTATACTAGCTCTTCCTATCTGAGTCAGACGTAATGGTGACCTCCTGTGAAGAGTAGGGCCCTCCCCCTCAGCAGGAGCCTGAGGCACTTCAATGCTGGATCAGCGCAGATCTGCAGCCTGCCACATAGCATTCTGATCCTTTTGTGGCAGTTTAACCATGGTCCCTGTCAAAACTGGATAGGTGGGCTTTACAGTGTGAATGGGGTCCTTATACTGAGGGGGAGCAGAGGCTTGAGGAGGTAAGGGTGGGTAAAGAGGGGCAGGAAAAGTAGGAAGAGGGCAAAAAGTTTGCTTTAAGGCATCTACTTGGCCCTTTACGGCTAGGTTTTTAGGTCTAAATATATAAAATACAGTAGCCACAGTGAGAGTTAGGGCTCCCGTTGCTATACAAATCTTCCATTTATGTAGCGGCAGCTGAGGACCTTGCTGACACAGCATTCACCTGATCAGCCAGCTTTGGTTTTGTTTTAATTATTTTAATTGACTCCAACTTTAAATAGCTTCAGAGAAGGCTTGTGTAATTGGACAGCAGGCATTGGCTCTTTCTGCCAGGAACTACTTGGCTGCACAGCTGTTGTCGAGGTAAGACACTCAGAGCAGCAGCACCTCCAGCACTGTTGCCCTTTCATTCAGTGCGCACGGGGGTGTGATTCAGAGAGACAGCAGATGTTTGTGTTCACCTTTGTGATCATCAAATCTAATAGCGCTTATTAGAGTGTGACAAGCTGGGATGAGCTCAATAGCAAGCTGACCAACGTGATGGCCAAGCTTGCATCTGAAACATCATTTTTATAGCACCCCATTGCAAGATGTTGTTAGGACTTAGGCTTTGTGAATAGCTGCATTTGGAAATGTTACACAGAATGGAAGTTTAATTTTCCCCAGAGAGATGCAGACAGGATTTCTGGAAAAGTCTGAGCGGCACTCTCATGTCACACTTTTTTGTTTTCATAATCCAACTTTGCCAAATATACCTCAGCTATTTCTCTTGGATTTTGCCAGTCTGGTTTCTTTATTTTTCTAAGCTCTGTATATAGGCTGAACATCTCTGGTTGGCTACTTTTTGGTTCAGCAGCATCCATGGTCTGGCATGATTTTAGTTAGCTGGATGCCCACTTATCATGGGCGTGGCCATGTTTCCCGCA
This sequence comes from Rafetus swinhoei, assembly GCA_019425775.1. Taxonomy (NCBI): domain Eukaryota; kingdom Metazoa; phylum Chordata; order Testudines; family Trionychidae; genus Rafetus; species Rafetus swinhoei. Next base: position 42,427,264 of record CM033437.1, on the reverse strand, counting down.
GTCCCATAAAGTTTGTTTACAGCCACTAGTCCTGGGTCTCAGTGTTCTGTTATTTATCTCAAATATCTTTTAAGAGCAGTGGAAGTGTTGGTAATGCTAGATAATATTGACCTCCTGTGGTCCAGCAAATTCTTTGGTTCAGCACGTCAGGCCCTGAGGGGTTCGATCCGTATTTTGTTCTTAAAGGAAGGGAGGAGAGTGTGTGTTACAGACACAGAGCGGGGTCTCTGAACTCAAGATCTGTCCTCACTGGTCTTCAGCATGCCTCTAGATTTCATGTCATGAGAGAATTTCATTAACACGCTCTTTATTTTTTCCATCACTAAGGAAGGTATTTCAAAGATTCCATTATACCATCGCTAACTAGACACTTTGCCAGTGATTGTAACCTTTGCCTGTGATCAGTCAGCCAGGTTTCTCTCCATGCAGCATTGGCCATTTCCAAGTAGACTTGCATTTTAATGTGCCATATTTTGTGGGATAGTTTAAAAGTAATTTATACTCTTGCCAATAATACTGATTTCCCTTCATTTGCAATACTATCCAAAAAAGCAATCAAGCTGGTCAGGCAAAGTCTGCTCCTTATGCACCTGTGCAGCCTATTTCTCATGGCTCCCTTACTCGTTAGAAGATTTAGGCATTTTTACTTCTCTCAATACATAATTAATTGGGAAAGAGGTTACTTTGAGATGTATTGTATTCCAAGCATTAACCTAAAAAAAGTTAGCCTGTTCAGCAGAGATCTGTAATATATTTATGCTGACTTTTAAGCTAATGTTGTAAAGCTCTTGAACTATTCTTACTGTCATCCAAACAGTTTTTCAGCCATATGCCAATCACACAATATAAATTGCTAAGACTCTGTATAATGTGGAATAAAAATCAAGTAGCATTTCAGTAAAGCTTATAAAATTCCTGGCAAAGATTAAATGATTATGGCTATTTAAATATACCAGGTTGGCAGCATTCCTAGATTCTATAACTGTAATGCAACTGATATATAGCAGACTTATGAAAAATAAGCTGAGTAGCCATTTTATCTTAGATTTAAACACTGTTTTTATGTAAACAAAAAGCTCCAAATTGGTACCAGCTCTGGCTTTGCATACAGTTACTCACACATAGACTTTTAAACCAAGCTCAGAGGAATAAAGGGAGAAATGCCTGAATTCCCTTTGTAACATCTGAAGGCTATGCAGAGTACTATGTTTCTTACTTTAAACTCAGAATGATAAGGCAGATGCTGCTCATTTGGCTTCCTTCCACTGAATTCTAGACTGAAATTGAGCCAAGACTATTTCTGAAATTGAAAGGATTTCAAAAGTTGTTCCACAAAATGAATTCACTTTATAAAATGCAGGTACGTTCAATTAGACAAAACAAAGTTAAGATGCTGTGCAAAGCTTATGAGATGGCACCTATCCAAAATATTCCACTCCTGAATAAATGTCATATCAGTTAGCCTAGCGTAATTTAAGTGATCATTTTAAAAGACTAAATCTGATGAATAGCCTCTTTGCCAAAAATAGATGATAGGCAATGCACTAGGTATGCATGGAATTCAGCAACTTTTCTTCAGCTTCATTCTAATTTAATCATGATATTATCTTCAGTCACTCACCCTGATAAGAATCTGTTTTCTGCATTAAGCTTCTTCAATTGAATGTTGTGAACATCCAGCATTTACCATTATAGTTTGGCAAGAGCCTTACTTAAAAAAAAATACCCATTTTGGCCCATCAAAGCTTTGTGTGAAAGCAAATTCTGAAATTTATTACTCTGAATATATTCAAACTGGCCTGACATGTTATTAGCATTTCTAAAAGGAAAATTTAAACACCTCTTTTGAGAGCAATTAATTCAGCTATAGAAATGAAACCAAAATTGAGATGAGTTGCAAATGCCAGAGAGTACAAACAACACAAGGAGATCTAGAGAGAGCAGAAGTAATGTGGGCAGAAAGATGACAGTTTTCTATTAAAGTTTTATCAATTTGAATTGTAGCTCCTTTGAAAGTGAGAAATCCTCAGGACCAGCTAGATCAAGAAACGTGCAGTCCAGTTAGCGTTAAAGGTTTAACTTAGCTCTGCCTAACACCCTTACTGTAGCAATCAATCAGGATAGGTAAACATCTATCCTGACAAACTGTATAGTAAAAGCATAAAAATTCAGGGTTGGAAGAGACCTCAGGAGATCATCTAGTCCAAACGCCGCTCAAAGCAGTATCAAACCCAAATAAATAATCCCAGCCGGGGATTTGTCAAGCATCCCCTTAAAAACCTCTAAGCAACCATTCCAGTGCTTTACCACCTTGACCTTCTCTACTGCAACTTGATATCATTGTTCCTTGTTCTGTTATTTGCCACTACTGAAAATAGCCTAGTTCCACCCTGTATGGAACCACCCTTCTGGTAGTTGAAGGCTGCTTTCAAATCCCCCCTCTCTCTTCTGCTAAATAAGCTCAGTTCCTTCAGCTTCTCCTCATAAGTCATATGCCCCAAACCCCTATATAAGAACAGCCATACTGAGTCAGATCAAAGGTCCATCTAGCCCAGTATCCTATTTGCTGACAGTGGCCAATACCAGATGCCCCATATTACAACAGGTAATCATCACATGATCCCTCTCCTGTTATCCATTTCCAAACAAACAGAGGCTAGGGACACCATTCCTACCCATCCTGGATAATAGCCATTGATGGACCAAACCTCCATGAATCTACCTAGCTCTTTTTTGAACCCTGTTAAAGTCCTCATCCTCACAACATCCTCTGGCAAGGAGTTCCATAGGTTGACTGTGAGCTGCATGATGAAAAATGTCCTTTTGTTTGTTTTGAACCTGTTGCCTATTAATTTCATTTGGTGACCCCTAGTTCTTATATTGCGGGAATAAGTAAATAACTTTCCACTTTTTCCACACCAGTCATGATTTTATAGACCTCTATCATATCCCCCCTTAAGGATTCCTCTTTTCTAAGCTGAAAAGTCAACGTTTTTTTAATCTCTCTTCATATGGGACCCGTTCCAAACCCCTAATCATTTTTGTTGCACTTTTCTGAACCTTTTTCAATGCCAATACAGCTTTTTTGAGATGAGGTGACCACATCAGCATGCAGTATTCAAGATGTGGGTGTACCATGGTGTTATAATCAGGAGTGCTGACCAGCACCTGGTAACTAAGGGGTTAACTCTACCTAGCAAGGTATGGAGTGGTCAACCAATAACAATGCAGGCAGGAATTTCAAACTGGAAGAGAGATTTTTCTCTCTCTGCTTTGTATGAGGCAGAGAAGTTTCTCCCAGCTATTGATGGAGATGGGAGACACTTCTCTCTCCAAGAATAGACTTCTTAAAATGTGTAAGTCAGGAAAAGTTTAGATAGTCCGTCAGGGTTTATTGTTTTCCTCTTTTGGGGAATCATCCTAGCATGTTTCAGTAATACCAACTAAACGAAATTTATGCTAATAAATGAACAATTCCACTTCCTTTTATTTGTAAACCAGGCTCCTAGAATTGGCAATGCTCGCCAACCCCTCTCTGTCTGGGGGGTAGGTGTCTGGCCAGAAGTGAGGGGACAGGAGCAGGCTGGGGGAAGGATATGTGGCTGGGGAGGGGGCAGGAACTGGCTGGGGGGTAGGTGTCTGACCAGGGGGAGGAGGGGGAAGGAATGGGCTGGGGTGTGGGGTCTCAGTGGAAGGTGTGAGGTGACTGGGCTTGAATGGCGGAGGAGACCGAGTGTGGCCCAGGGGTAGGGGTTTCAGGCTCAGATGGCAGAAGGAACCCAGCCCCACCAGCTCCTCCCTGGTGGTGCAGCCTCCCATGGCATGAAGTGGGAGCCAGACGCGGAGCAGCCCATGCCCAGAGGGGATGGTGCCGAGGCTAGCCACAGCAAGTGGCAGAGGGCAAAGATGGGTGACGGCAGCATGAGGATGCAGATGACATGAAGTCACTGTCATCCCACAGGAAAAAGATTTGTATATAGATAGAGCAGGGGTCAGCAACCTTTTCAAACCAAAGAGCCAAACTACATCAAAATTCAGAACAAGTGGTCAGAAAAGAGCCGTCTAAGAATGCTCATTTGCATGACTGAAAATATATAACTAAATATTCTTGATGATTGACAATGATTAATAACAGCATAAATGAAACATTGTACCCATAGACTTTATTTAATGGTACTTCTGCTGCAGCATCTTTTCGCACATTTCTTTGCAGTTTATATCATAATTGGTCAAATCCAGCTTCCTGCACACATTCAGGCTGTCTTCTGTCAAACTTATGGCAGGGGTGCAGGCGTCTGGGTTGGGATGTACAAGGGGCTCAGGACAGGCGATTGAGGTATATGATGGACTTAGGGCACAAGACTCGGGTGTGTGGGGGTGCAAGAGTCTGGAATGTGGGGATATGAGAGGCTCAGGTCAGGGGGCTCAGGTGTATGATGGGCTCAGGATTGGTGTGGGGTGGGGATGCAGGAGTATTATACTGCTGTGGCCAGATGGGGACTGGGCCACAATTGGGGGCTTGTTGGCCAGGCTTCATTTTTAAATGAAGTAAATTATGTCCAACACAAAAGGTTTCAGCACGGTCTTTATTTATGGCAAGAGTGGAGACCCTTTTTTGAGTCGGGGGCCACTGACCCACAGAAAAATCAGTCAAGTTAGATGCAAAAACCAATACCCTCCAAAAACCCCCAACCCTCACTGATGTGGCCCCCAACTGAAACACCTCACTCACTCCCCAGTGCTCCAGCCCTATGGTGGGGGGAGGTGCAGGGAGGACTGAGGTTCAAGGCCTCAGGGCACATTAACTCATCTGGGGTTCCAGGGTTAGTGAATTGTGCCCCACACACACACCCGGGCTCTGGGATTGGGCCAAAAACGAGAGGTTAAATGTGTGGGACAGGCTGCCAGTGAATGGGATAGGGATGTGATTCAGGAAGTGGAGTATAGTAGGGGGTGACAGTGTGACGTCTGGGTGGCAGGTAGGGTGCAGGAGCAGGTTGGGGGCAGGGTGTCTGGCAAGGGGGCAGGAGAGGGCTGGAGGCAGGGTGTCTGGCCATGCAAAGTAAGTGAGGGGGTTGGGGTCTGGGCATGAGTCAGTGGGGGGGGGGGAAGGCATGCACTTGTTTTCATGCTGCATTGCAGGGATGAAGAAACACAGCCTCCTGCTGCTCCCATCTGCTGGAAGGAAGACTCCAAGAAGGATTCACAGGGGAAGCCTCCAGGAAGTGTCCCCTGGGGGAAGGAAAATGGCAGCATACAGAGCCATTTTTGGTTCCACTTGCTCCCCACACACTGGGGGAAAGAAAAGGGCAATGCACATTTGTTCCCCATTTTGATCTGGTGGGGAGGCTCAGGGCTTTCTCCCCCTGCTCCCATACGCCAGCAAGAAGCTGGTGCTAGCGTTCCAATTTTGCAGGGGGTTGTGAGGCTTTAGCACCAGCACTGGCTCCCTGCTGTGGGGGCAGCTGAGTTGGGGCTTCAGAAAAGCCATATCTGGCTCCTTAGTAAGCCATACTTGGCTCACAAGCCATAGGTTGCTGACCCCTGATATAGGGAGATTACCAATGGACCCATGCCTGTTGACTTCAGAAGCCTACCCAATCTTAGGCTTTGTCTACACTGGAAGTTGAGACAAAGCTTTTGTCTTTCACAAGTGCTTAAACCTTCCCTTTCCTGAAGGACAAAAGCTTTGCCATGGCTAGTACTAGTATAAATAGTGCTTTGCCCGCCGCAGGAGTGCTCTCCCACCGACAGAGAAAACACTGCTCTTTGGGGGTGGAAGCTTTTTTGTCCGCAAAAGTGCTGACAAATAACATTTACACTGCATGAATTTTAGTGACAAGGTTGTGTCGACACAGCCATGTAGTGTAGACATACCCTTATAATGGTGTCTCACGTCTTGGCTTTATGAAGGCAGCACACTGTACTCTTGTGTGCCTGTCTCTTGCAAAATATTTTCTTTTCATTTGTTTCTTTTTCTGATTGGCTCAACTCAGTTGACAGAACTGGAAGTATAATGGAAATGCAAACTAGCTGGAGAGGTTAATTGCTTTCATGAGGAAGCTAAAGAGATATAAACATACTTTATTTAAAAAACTTCAGAAGCTTTTAAACAAATGCATGTACCAATAGTAAAAACAATTCTGCATTTCATTTCACAAATAACATCTACTGTTCACCATTTGAGCTTGGAAAAATATTTATTCTTTAATCGTTTTAGTCTACTTTTTAAATACTTTTATATTATAAACCTGCCAAAAATCAAGAAAAATTGAGACTGGAGCACACTAAGCTTTTGTATTTGGAGCAACCTTACTTTTTATAAAAAAAAAATACAACAAACACTTCAAAGTTGAAGCTTTTCCATTATAAATGTGCTACTAACAATATACTATCTGGGAATAACCACCCCACAGATACACCATGAAAAAGAAAAATCTTGTACGTAACTGACTATCTGATCTCAGGCAAGACCATTGTACATGAAACTCATTTATCAATGTCCACAGATACCCATCCGCCCTGATGCTAGATTGATTTTATGCAGACTTCGGACACAAGGGCAAAAATGACTTTAAAAAAACCTTGGGGAAAATAATTATCTATGACTGTTAAGCAGATGCAGTACGAGCTCTTCATCCTCTGCCAGAGAAAGCCCCGTATCTAATGGCACAAAAGAGTCTTCATCACTGAGTTTAGCCTTTTTCCTTCTCAGTGGCATTTCTTCTGCTGGATCTCTGCTGTTGCTTCTTTTCCTTGTTCCATTCTTCTCCTCAAGCTCACTGCAAAAACAAATCAATTAATCTTTTTAACAACTGTGGTAACCAATAGCATCATGCAATCAAACAATTCATTTTAAACAAGGCAAATTTATAGCCAGATAAGAGGCAAACATAAAATTACTATTCAGAAGGGGATAGCAATGGAATTAGATGAACTCTGAATGTCTCAGTGAGAATCCCTTTCACAAAGAAGTGAATGTTTTGTTGTGTATTTAGAACAGGGGTGAGCAATAAACCGGCAGCAGTTTGCCAGAGTCAGCCCCAGTGGGCCTCTACTGTTTATTTACCTGTGCCTTTGCAGGTACAGGCAATTGCAGCTCCTGGTGGCTGCAGATTGCTGATCCTGGCCATCCATAGCCAAAGGGAGCTGCAATCACTCATACCTGTGGATGTACAGTTAAATATAGTGGTGGTGGCCTGCCAGGAGCTAACTCTGGTGAACAGGATCTAGTCCATGGACCAGTATGTGTCACCCCTGATATAGAAGATAATTGATTAAAATAGAGAAATCAATACTAGTTTTATACAAAACTTGCTTTGTTGCAAAAAGGGTTGGGAAAGTTGATTTAATGATATGTCAATTGACTCAGAGAACAGTCACAATGTTAGAACTCCCATCCAGAGCAGAATCCAAACGCTAGCAACATTCAGGAGTGTGGACACAGGATTTGATTTGGATCAATCTTACTAGAAGCCCATTTGATGTTTTAAAATCATTGCTCCTAGAAATAAATTCTAGGAAACTACTATATAGATCTGTGTATGTGGAGGGAAACAAATATCCAGCAGTAGGATTTTTCAGCCACCCCAACTGTGAGTTATAATGGCATTTCCTGGGTAGGATTTTATACTAATGGGGCTCAGAAGCTGTGTTTGTTTACAACTGAGAACAATTATTTATACCATGTAGTCAGAGCAATCAGTAGAGTGTGCTATCATCTCCAGAGAATGGCCAGGGGGAAGGGGGCAGACACAGCAGTGCCTTTAATATTAGGGTTGGAAATAATGATTAAAAAACACAGAAAGTATGGAGAAGATGAACTTGACAATAAAATGGCTTTGTGCAGCTCCCATAGTTTTCCCTCTCTGGACCATCTATGACTTTAAACAACTACAGTCTATTTCGGAGATTTGCATGCTCAACATTACATTAAGTATCTCCAAAATGTAACCACATTTCATCTCAAGATAAGAAAATCAACCATTGCTCTTGAGGTTCACGCTTTCACAACTGTACCTGACATTGCATATAATAATCGTTATTTTTACCCTAATTCTCTGAGCTCATAAAAGTTAGTACATGCAATTTCTATATGTTGCACTAAAAAAATGCATGACGCTAAAATAGTCTCAGGGAAGTTGAGCAAGTCAGTATGCCACATACCATTTCAAAATGTTTGTACATATAGATAGTACTATTGCTTTAAAACACCTACTATACCTGCCACCAACACACATATGTGCAAATGGATAGGTTTGTTAATTATTGTTAAAATTGGAGTTGGTTGAAATGTCACTGACATTTTCATTTTGGTAGAGATGTCCAGTTTTTTAATGAAATACCAAAATCTAAAATATGATAAAATGTTTATTTCAGGTTTTCATAAAATACATTTAATTGGGACTTTTCCAAATTAATCCCCCCCATAACATTTCCTGAAAAAAGGCATTTTTTGGCCAGCTCAGTTAAAATACCCAATATTTAATGCCAACTGTACATTAATTTGGTGGTGATAAAGCAAAGACCACATGAGGAAACTCAAAGTAAGGATGACACATGCCTGACTTCTTTCCCCTTCGTCACACTACTGAGCATTGATATTGCAGCTCACCAAGTATAAAATTATTGCATGCAGTGCGCTGTGTGATGCCCAGTCACTCTGAGAAGTATTACAGTCAGAGTGCTGGCATTAACTGAGATTTCTTTCCTCTGCTGCTACTAATGTACGACATAAATTCCAAACATTAAACACAAGATCAGAAAGTTGTAAACATGTACAAAGCCCTTCCAATAAGATTTAAAGCTGTAAAACCCAAACCTTACTTAATTTTTCTACTTTTTATGTATCCACACTTCCTCCAAATAGTCCTCTTAGAACTGTACTTTAGGAAAACTATTTCATGCGATGCATAATTTCCTTACTAAACCCCGAGTTTAGCTGCTCACCCTACTCTCCCAACCTTTAAAAAGGCCCAGTTCCTTCTGCCACAAAAACCTTGTAGTATAGACAAAGCCCAAGAGTTTCATATCCAAGGTCCCCGCTGATGGGCAGACAGTGCTAGCTGGAAACAGGAGAGAGCAAAATTAAGTGTTCCTGAGACATAGGTAACTAGGGTGTGGGACAGCAGAAGTTCTGCAGGCAGACCCAAGGAACAGACATGCTTATGGAAAAAGCTTAGGCAGAAGAGTTTTATGCTCAGTGATGCTATGTGAGCCCAACCCCAGGAAAGGGGTCAATCTTGAGTACACACAGTGTTGACTGCTGTGTTCAGAGTATTAGAGAAATCAACCAACTTTCACATTAAGAAGGGAAGCCTTATGCACTTGCTGAGACATAACCTACCTTGGTTACCACACACCACTGTAACTCTTGTCTTTCTTCCACCAGTCCCTCTCACTGTTTCCCTTCACATCTCTATCATATCTAAATTTAGATAAAAGCTCTTGGGGGAGGGACCATGTATTTTCTATGTTCTTTAAACCATCCATCACACTCGTGCAATATATAAGAGCTTCTCTATTTAGTAAGTTAATGTGTGGCAAACCTAGGGTTGCCAGGTGTCCGGTATTCACCTGGACAGTCCAGTATTTTCGCCTCCTGTCCGGTAAAAAAATTCAGAGAATAGCGGACACCTAAAATGTCTGGTATTTTCTGATTTTTTTCCCCGGCCAGGAGGCGAAAATGCCGGGCACCTGGCAACCCTACAAACACTCAGTGCCTGGCCTCCCCCTCCCACCCTGGGCTCCCAACACCCCTAGCCCCCCTGCTTACCTGGTTCCACAATGATACCAGCACAAAATGGCTGCCGACCAAGGGGAAGCAATACTTCCCCTGGGTCTTAGTGCTCAACTGCTCCCCACTTCCTATCCCTGCACTCACTCTTAAAGGGACATGCTGTTTTATTTTAATTTTTTTATTTTTGCTTAAGTCTTGGAGTCCTATTTTTTTTTTTGCTCAACAACTTTGGTCTCCCCCTCCCCCTTTTTTTTCCCCTTCAAGAGAATTTTTTCCCGGTGTTTTTTTTTTGGGGTGGGGGTGGGTGATTCGGTATTTTTGTTTCAAACATCTGGCAACCCTAGGCAAACCCAGCTGTGAATCTTCAGTGCTTGAAGCCTGCAAGTGTGCACTAAAAATTCCACAGTGCCCTTGGACTTCTAGCTGTTTGAAACTGCAGCGCATCAAAGCATACTATGGAACATTTAGTGCATGGTAGCAAGGCCCTCACTGCCAGTATGTGTGGTAGACTAGAGCACCATACATTCACACACTAAAGCTACGGCTACACTGTAGCTTTCCTGCAGAAAAGCTTATGCAAATGAAGCATGGCGTAGAATATCGCTTCATTAGCATAATTAATTAGCAGCCACTTTTGCACAAGAGGCTTTTTGTGCAAAACGGAGCTGTGTAGATGGCTCTTTTTTGTGCAAAAACCCCCTCTTGTGCAAGAGCTGTTTTTCCTCATTTTTTCAGGAAGAACGGCTCTTGCTCAAGAGAGGGTTTTTGCGCAAACGCTGAACTGTTAGGGATGGTATCATTTTATTTGCATATTCATTATTTGCATATATGAATATATAAATATGCAAATAAAATGATACTGGTCCACCAAAAGTTTGTGAACCACTGTTTTAGACTCTTCAGACAGGGCACTTCCAAATCAGACACATCTGGACTGGCAGTAACAAAATTTGGGCTCAAATTTTCAGCCCAACCTTGGCTAGGCTTCTTATTTTTTGGAAAGTGCAACAAATTGAAGGCACACTAAAATGTCTACATTATAAACCTTCCAGAAATAGGGTTTATAATTAAAATTACAGCTCAAAATAAGATTACAGTGGCACATGCAAACATCAGTCCCTCTGGAAAACGATCAGCATTACAATATGTTCTTCCTTTTTCTAACTTAGGAAAAAGAAAATGACATTTCTATCTTGCTGCCTTTGTTGTGTTGAGACTGCAGGTATGTGATCCATATGTCTGCCTACCTGTTCTGTTCTTATAAAAAGGACAAGAATAGACACTACAGATGTCAACCTCTACCTACTCGTTAAAATGAAGGGAAAAAAAAGGAGACAGTGGGAGAAGAAACACAAGACATAAACATATATATTCATAACCAATTCAATACAAGAACCTTACATTTATTCTGCCTGGCCTATAGAATAGGAGGTGAGTTAAACAATAAGGCAGCGTTCATGTCTGACAGAATTTTTTTTCAGAATTCCAACTTAAAAAAAACGTTTAGCTCTATTGTGATTTTCGTTCAGTTAACCTTGAAATTGTCCCTCTAAGATATTTGCTATTGATATTTAGTTTATATATTCTTGGGGGGCTATAATCTTAACTTGTCTCCCCTATGCAGTCCTTAGAATACTTCAGGTGCTATATAAATACTAAACATTTGTTGACAGTATATATACTTATGTGAATATCAAATGTTTTCCAAGAACCTACTGTATGCTTAGCACAGTTTATGGGGGTTCTTTTAAGGCATGGTGAAAGGCAGGTGGACAAGGAGGGACTCTACCTTGGGAAGAAACTAGAAGTGGGGTCATGAAGAGGCAAAAAGACGCTTCAGAGATTAATGAATGAAGAGAACCTCATTGTCTTTTTTAGTATGGCCCGGTGTTCTCTTCAGGCCATCTAAAGCACAGCTGCAAAAATCACTGTCCTAGCCCGGCAAACTAACCACATCTCCCCTTCTAAATCTTTCCACTGACTCCCCTCTCTTCACTACAAATTTAAATTTCTTCTCAGAATCAAAGGAACATCCCCCCAACATCTTCCTTTATCTAACATTGTGTTGCCTCCATTCTCTCTGCTGCCCTAAAAAAATACTCAAAATTGTTTTAGATAAAATAAGACTGGGATCCAAGAAGGTGGGGCTCTGATTCAGGTCCTAATGATAATTCGCTGTGCAGTCTTTGGCAAGCAATTTTCTACATCTCAGTTTAACCATCTACAAAATGGGGTAAACTACTACACACTTCCCAAAGTTATTACAGGGTGATAGCCACAACAAATGAATTAGAAAAAAATTAATTGCTAGCAATTATCTCCTTCAGACTAAGTATGTCTTGTCAACTCAAAGTCTGTATTCTTTAGATTGTAAGGGCTTTGAGAGGGATTGTTTGAAATAAATGGCCATGTGAGGCTTCAAGCACTTTGTCATTACTTAAATAATAGTTTGTATGTTTTTTTGAGAGCCTCAGGTAGAAGCCTCTATTATACATATTTACATTTGCTATAGTATTTGTTGCAGGCTGTGTTTACCAATGCTACAGTGAAATGTTGCCTGTGTAACTACAATGCAGCTGACAAGTTGTTGTGTAATTCCAGTATGCTTGGCTACTGAACTTTCCTAAAGAAACTTTAAGTTTATAATGAATGAACTAGGGATGTAAGTGACTAGTTGACTACCTGATAAGCATAGGCTTATCAGGTAGTTGAGTCATTATTCGACTAGCCTTTCCCCCCCTTGCTGCCTCTGTATCAGAGGAAGCAAGGAGGGGGAGCAGGAGCTGGCGCCGTCTCCATAGGAGGGGTGGTGGCAGAGAAGGCAGAGTGGGAAATGGCACAAGCAGAGACTGAACTCAGCAGGGCTCATGCTACATTTCAAAGGCCATGGCAGAGGTGGTGCAGTGGGGAACCCAGGGCGGGCAGGGATTCAAGCAGTCCCCACTCGCCCTGGGTTCCCTGCTGCTCCGCCTCTGCCTTTTAAATGTAGTAAGAGTTGCTGGCAGCTCACACTACATTTAAAAGGCAGAGGCACAGCTGGGATAGCGAGCACTCCGCCCCTCCCTTATCAACTAATTGAGTAACTAATCGATTAGCTGATTAATCGAAATTTAACATCCTTAGAATGAACCTGCTCAAAAAAAATTCAGAATATTTAAGAATAAATTATCCTTTAACTGGCATTTTGCTAATCAAACATGTTGTTCCACAAACTTTCTTCCACATAATAAATTTTAATTTAGAAGGCCGTGGCAACAATCCTAATGAAGATTAATTACTGCAGTTCCTTTCATAAAGCCCAGTGCAGCTTCTTTCTAACTCACTGTCAAAATGCTACAGCATATAGCAATGATAATGAAAATATACTGTGTTGTGTTATTCTCTTTACTGGTCATTACACTGATGTAAATCAAAACTGTACTAAAACTAGATTTATAAAAAAATAATTGAGGAAAAAGAGAAGATTAATTTACTTCTATTTCATTATAAGTGTAACGGCACTGAAACCAAAGGATGAGTGTGTCTCAAAGAATTACTACAGACTGGAACAAGAAAAAAAATTAAGCGAATAACATAGAAACAAAATCTGTTAAATACTTCTCTCCATTATACTGGAAGTATTACAGGTGATTTGGTGGTACAGGTAACCCAGGGCAGTACATTGTGTTCTACCGTCTACACTGACAATCTCTCCTAATACCTGAATCAAGTCACTTTTCATGCTGCTTAGATTACTCCTTCTGTTTGGTGCCTTAGGCACTGCTGTTCCTTAGTTTGAGTACTTTGTGTGCAATTAAATTCACACTAAGTTTCTGAAGGACCCAGCCTTTGTGTGTTTCTCCTTTTGTATTTCTATTTAGTAGTTCATTCAAATACCCTGGATAGGGTGGTTATATCTCCAAAGTGCTTGCTTTAATTAAAAAAAAAAATCAATCCCCAAAGCCCCAGAGGCTTCCATACTTTGTATGCACAGCTATAAAAATAAAACCTGAAATTACAAATATCAACAACTCACCTTGTGGCATGTTTAAAATTTTTCCATGAAATGGTTCTACCTTACATCTGACATTTAAACACACTGCTTAGCCTGACACCAGGCTTCAAATCTTGTTCTACTCTATTTTTTTTAAATGGGGCTGTATCATCTGTTTCAGATACTCCCTCTATCTACCAATGAGACACCAACTCAGTATTTTAATCTAACTATAAAACTGTATATCCCCCTTTCATTTACAGCTGATTCAGATATTGTATGGCTCTGTTGTTTAAGTTCACCTTCACAGTTTCACATGCCTAAGGTCATAAGCAATCATTATGATCATCTAGTCTGACCCTCCTTAATAACAAAGGCCACAGAATTTAACTGAGAGATTCCTTCACCAAACCCACATCTTTGGGTTGAGCTAGGGCTTATATTTTAGAAATTCAATCAATCTTGATTTAATGATTTCAACTAATGGAAAATTCATCTTGTCTCTAGCTAGGAAGAGATTGTTCAAATGATTAATTACCTCTCTGTTAAACAAGACAAACCCATACTTTGTTTCTTGTCTAAATTTATCTTGAGTCAGACCTACAACCACTGGATCTCTTTGGGCCTTTGTCTGCTAAATTAGATATCCTTCTACTAACAAATCTTCTCTCCAAGTAGCTATTTCTAAATCACAATTAAGTCACCTCTTAACCTTCACTTGGATAGACTTAATGAACTGAGAATTAGTCTCTCACAAGAAGACATGCTTTCTGGACCTTAAAACAGTTTCCCTCTTTTCTGAAACCCTTCCAATTTTTCAACTTCCTTTTTAAAGGAATGGAACTCTGTACTTCAATAACTGTCTCACCCGTACAATAGTAATAGCATCTTTACACAGGGATGTTCTTCAGTAAACTCACTTGGAACCATTCAAGTCTGTCACTCATTTGGGCCCTAAATCATTACTTCCTGGGACCCCTCAAAACTTTCTCTCTCCCTCAAGCTGGTTGGAAAGTTAAAAAAAAAGGTTTGTGCTAGAAAATCTTGATTTGTCAAAACCTTAACTTTTTGTGGGTAACAGTTTCAAATGAATTTTCAACAGAAAGGTTTTTTTCAGGTCCAGGATGGAAATTTCCAGTAATGACCAGAGAAAGAAAGGAGATTCACCTGAGAATACCTTGGTAGTGAGAGCACCTAGAATGTGGGAAACCCAAGTTCGCTTCCCCACTCTGCCTTATTTGGAGCAGGGATATGAATTGCATCCCATTATTGTTTATACAAAGAATAGCTCTAACAGGAAAGACAACAGGTGACTTACTCTAGAACAGCTAATGACCAGGTGGTTAGGGCACAAACTTGGGACATGGGAAACTGACTTCAAGTCCCTGTTCCAAATCAGGCAGAGGAGACACACAAACCTAGCTGTTAGGCTAGCACAGATCCGAAGGCAAAAACCTAGTAGGGATGACATGTTCAATGAGCAAATGCATCCACCTGTTTGGCCAGGGTGCGATTAAGTGAGTGGAGGAAAATTCTGCTGCTGCTGCAGATGTGAGTGGCGTGTGAGGACAGAAAAGAGAGCAGGGAATGTGAAGAGACAGAAGAACATCTTGAGGGTCATGTGGAGCTGATGACACTTGTGGTAGACTCACAGGTGAGCCAAATGCACAGGCACTGCGCCTCCAGCCCATGCGGAGCCAGTCTTTCCTCACCAAGTTCCATAGCCTCCTCTCCCAGATGCCCTAGTATGTGAAGGGTGGGAGATGGAGAGGGGAGTCAAAGGCAGTCCCACACTCAACCCCCCAGAATGTGTCCGAGAACAAAAGGCTGTCATACGTACACCTGTGTGATAGCTGAACAGGGGTATTGATATAGGCCGCTCCCCCTACCAGAAGCTTCCATCCTGAACTCCTTTTCTGTTCCTGCTTGTGTTCCCTAAATAAAAACACATGATTTCCCCAAAATAGTATGTCAATTGCTTTTGTTGTATTTGGGGGGAGGAGCAAACACATGACTGTTATATTGCTGTCTAGCCATTCACAAAGCTGTTTTTCAAAACTCTGCTTTGCAGTGTCCCTCAATGTGCTCTCCTTATTGCCCCGATGTCTGGCTACTCAGAATTAGTGGCTAGGCATTGTGCCTCAGCCCCACCACTCCGGCATAAAATTTTCCTCCTTCTCTTTGACAAATATTATGGAGACCCCAGCAGGTGGCTACAACTCTGGGAATATTGCTTTTACTGAGGTCTAACCTGGTCAAGAAACTGCAAAACCTTCCCTATAAATGTCCAAAAGCACATTCTACCACCATTCTACACTTGCTCAGTCTGTAGTCAAACTGCTCCTGACTGCAATCAAAGCTGCCTGTGTACAGCTTCATGAGCCACGGAAGCAAGTACGCTGGATCTCTAAGGATCACTAATGGGATTTCAACACCTCTGATGGTAATTTTCCAATCTGGGAAGAAAGTTCCATCTTGCAGCTTTCTGAAGACAGGTATAAATATGCAGGCCAGAATCAGGCTGGAGATGACGAGGTGGATCCAATCAGGGAGGATGAGGCCCACTTCTAGTAGATGATCTGGAGGTGTGAATTCCAAGAGAGGAGAAGCTGCTTTTGTAGTTAGCTAGCCATTCACAGTCTTTGTTTAATCCTGAGCTGACTGTGTCAAACTTGAAGATGAACTGTAGCTCAGCAGTTTCTCTTTGAAGTCTGGTCCTGAAGTTTTTTTGCTGCAGGATGGCTACCTTTAGATCTGCAATTGTGTGTTCAGGGAGACTGAAGTGTTCCCCTACAGGTTTTTGTATGTTGCCATTAGTCTTCGGTTAGCCTATAAGGTGCCACAGGACTCCTCGCTGCTTTTGTAGATTCAGACTAACACGGCTACCCCTCTGATACTTGACAGCTTTCTGAAGACACTGGAGGTCCTAAAGAAGTGTACATCATGCACTTTTCTGTCTATTCCATGTTGATGTTGGTGAAATGGCTCTTGTGATCCCCCAGTACCTGCAATACCATTGAGAAGTATCCCTTGCAGTTTATGTACTGTTTGGCAAGGTGGTCAGATGCCAAGATAGGGATGTGCATTCGGTCTATCACCCAACCACAGTTAGGGAACCCCATCATGGCAAAGCCATCCACTCTGTCCTGCACATTTCCCAGAATCACTATCCTTTGTAGCAGAAGTGTATTGATTGCCCTGGCTACTTGGATCACAGCAGCCCCCACTGTAGATTTTCCCACCCCAAATTGATTCCCAACTGACCAGCAGCTATCTGGCATTGCAAGCTTCTATGGGGTTATTGCCACAGGCTTCTCTACTGTCAGAGAGGGTCTCATTTTGATACTGATGCACTTCAGGGCAGGGGAAAGCAATTTGCAAACTTCCATGACACTGACCTTTCACTTGCAAAAAGTTTTGCAGCCACTGCTGGTCATCCCACAGCTGCATAACTATGCAGTCTCACCAGCCTGTGCTTGTCTCATGGCACCAGAACCGGTGTGACACTGTGTCGAGAGGATGGAATGTCACCAGTATCTGCAAATTGCTCATCTCAAGTGCTTCACGCAAGAGTCTGTTCGTGGCCTCCTCAGATTCTTCCTCATTCCAGCGGGCCCTGGACAGGCTCTGAACTTACTGCAGCATAAGGTGTGAGATGGTTGTTATGATTGCTATAGTACCTTGCTACTGAATGGGTTCCATGATTACCCTGCTATGGCATCTGCAAGGATAACTAGGGGGAAAAGGGCATGAAAAAATTGTTTGCTGTTCTTTCCAAGTGGAAGGTTGGGGGAGGAGGGAGGGAGAGGGGTGCATTATGGGATGCAGAGGACATCTACCCAGAATCACCTGCTGCACTGTTTTGATCCCAAAGGAGCAGCAGAAACTGTGGGATAGCTATCCAGTGCATCGCTGTCAAAGTTGATGGTAGCTACCCTACTGGGGATGCACTATGTCGAACTCTTGCACACAGCAGGGACATGGCACCTTTGACTTTACAAAACTGGTGCTAAAATAATCAACCTTTACAAATTCAACCTTATCTTGTAGTATGGACAAGGCCTGGGTGCCCTACCAGACTACTGGCAATTTTGGGATCGGTGCCTCTCCCTCTTTCTCTGGGGGGAAAAAATCATTAAAGGGTCGCTGTTTTGTTGGGGGTGGAGGAGTGGAATTTTTTTGAAATCTCAGTAAATCTTTGTGTGATAGGAAAACCATTTCCTATCCAGCTCTACTTCTCAGGCCTGACTCCACCTATAAGCCAATCACCAAGTCTAATCCCTCCCTCATTTTGTTTTCAGACTCAATTGCCATACTACCTCGTTCCCGCTCCTGACTCACCACCTATTCCAGAGTGCACTCCTTTTCTTCAGAAGCCTAAACACACCCTCTTTTCCTGTCCTAGCTCCCAACCTTGAACTTCCTTTTTCCTCCTGTTGCATTCTTCATCCCTTTCTTCACTGCCCACACATTGGATCTCTGTTACAGTACATATCAAACTCCAGCTGTAGAACACTACGCTCAGAAGAAAGCTAAAATAGATGGTGTCTAAGCCCAGAAGGCAGTATTGTGATCTGACTTTATGTATAACACAGGCCGTAGGGTTCCCCCCAAATAATTACTGTTTGAATTGGAAATTATATCTTTTAGAAAATTAGACTTAAAATATATAAATTAGAATTGGAGAAATGGTCTGAGATAAACAGGTTGAAGTTTAATAAGGACAAATGCAAAGGATTCCACTTAGGAAGGAGCAATCAGTTTCACACATACAGAATGGGACGCAACTATCTAGGAAGGAGTATGGCAGAAAGGGATCTAGGGGTTATAGTAGACCTCAAGCTAAATATGAGTCAACAGTGTGGCACTGTTGCAAAAAAAGCAAACATGATTCTAGGATATATTAACAGGTGTCTTGTGAGCAAGACACGAGAAATCATTCTTCCCCTCTACTCTGCACTAAAAAGGCCTCAGTTGGAGTAGTGTGTCCAGTTCTGGGCACCATATTTCAAGAAAGATGTGGAGAAATTGGAGAAGGTCCAGAGAAGAGCAACAAAAATGGTTAAAGGTCTAGAGAACATGACCTATGAAGGAAGACCGAAAGAACCACGTTTGTTTAGTTTGGAAAAGAGAAGATTGAGGGGGACATGATAGTGGTTTTCAGGTATCTAAAAGGGTGTGTCAAGGAGGAGGGAGAAAAATTGTTCTTCCTGGCCTCTGAAGATAGAACAAGAAGCAATGGGCTTAAACTGCAGCAAGAGAGGTTTAGGTTGGACATGAGGAAAAAGTTCCTAACTGTCAGGGTGGTTAAACACTGGAATAAATTGCCTAGGGAGGTTGTGGAATCTCCATCTCTGGTGATTTAAGAGTAGGTTAGATAAATGTCTATCAGGGATGCTCTAGACAGTACTGGGTCCTGCCATGAGGGCAGGGAACTAGACTCGATGACCTCTAGAGGTCCCTTCCAGTCCTAGTATTCTATGATTCTATGAATTATATCTTTTAGAAAAGTATCTGATCTTGAAATACTAGGATTGTCTCTAATAGTCAATATGTATTCACCCTATGTTATGAAAGGATGTTTGCATAATGTCGGTTCAGCCTTTACTTACTATGACTTTTGGTGACTGTACATTATTTAAAACATATTTTAATACTATAAACATTATTTAAACTTAGTCTCTCTGAGCCAATATAAATGTATGCAATCACTCTACACATATACACTTGTGTAGGCAATAGGAACATGCCTACTCTGATGGGGTATATCGCATCCCATCTTAAAAAGATTGCTTTTTTTCTTTTTACAAAACTCACAATATTGTGTGATGTAATGAATCATTCAACTATTACAACAAAAATTATTATTCCAAAATGAATTGTTCCATGATTAGGGCTTATGAGAACGAGCTGACAAATGCACATATGTTCTGTAGATATACAGATTTAAAATTCCTATTTTTTATTTAGAATTATGAACAAGATGTCAAAACATCTGAGTATTTCTGACTCATCTCAAATAAAAGCGAAGGGAAAAACCTCCACATTTACAATTATTGCACAAGTATTTTTTTCCTCCAGTGTTTTAGCACCATAAGTTAAGTAAAACAAACATAACACAAAATTATAAGTACAGACATGAGGACCATCCTAACCTCAAAAATAAATATAAATGAAACAATCATCCCAAGAGGAAGCAAGTAATATTTACCATTTTTACTTATGAGGAAAGAGACGGAGTTAATGTCCTACACTCCTGCATACCCCAGACTGTCAAAAGCCCCTGCATGACTGCATTAAACACTACACCAGGATTCTTGTGTACTGCCTTCCTCTGGGTCACAGGCCAGATGATGCTGACCTAAGTCAACTGCCTCAAAATGACCTTTAAAGAGCTTTTCTGACCAGTCATACTTAAGTTATAATGTCACAGGAACACCTCTTAGAACAGCATGGTTTGAAGGTAAATTGGTAAGAAGAGATATTCCAGACTGATCAAGAAGAGTACAAAACCCAGTGGGTCAACAGAATCACTCACACCATCCTGACTAAAAAAAAACAACAAATGGTCTGGTCGCATTTTATAGACCATTTGTTGTTTTTTTCTGTAACAGACTAACTCGGCTATCTCTTGAAGCACCATCCTGACTTAATGTGTTAAAGGAGTGGGATGAAATGGCATCTTCACCTGCCATTGACCTAGCAAACAACTATACATAAAAGCAGCACTAAATGGTGACCTGGGTGAACACAGCTGTCAGCTCATGAAAGACCATATGATGGACTACAATAAAAATTATACAGCTAATGATTTTATAGCAAGTATGATTTATTCATCTCATTTCCCCTTCTCCCAATACTGAGATCTATTCCACTTTGACCTACACCTAGGAGCAAAAATAAAGATGAATAGTCCTACATATCAAAGATTAACAGAATTAATGACAAGTCCAATCACAACTATGTTCTAACGTTTTTATTTTAAAGAGTTGAGGGATTAGGAATATTACAAATTGAATTGAATTGTGTAATGAATATTTAGGATATCCAGCTGCTTCTTTTCCACCCTATTCAACACACTGCAAATTTTTCACTTCATTAACAGTCACATTAAGATAGCCTTAAACCAAATATGATGAATGTTGTGAGATATACAAAAACTGATCATATATTACATGCTTGAAGTCATTAATTACTCATCTGGTAGAGGTGTAGTTAGAAGGATATTTTATTCAAAGGCAAATTTATCTAGTATATTGTACAACTACCCTTTCCCCTTCCCCATGAAAGAAATGTTGAGGGGGAAAAAAGATTAATACATTTTTTGACTTTTCAAAAACATGGAAAGATGATTAATTTTTGAAAACTATCATAGGACAAAGACATATGCTTTCAATGTTAGCCCTTTTATAGCTGGATAGTTTCCTTTTAAAACAAGCAGGAGTTGCTGTAGCCTAAAGCTTTTCTATTTTATTCCAGCACGATGGGCATAAATCTCAGAATTTCAAAAAGTATAACAGCAAAATGCAATCACATTTTCTAATTCCAAAGTTAGGTTCTCACCATGAGCAACTGACTGGTTAGATATAGTTTTAGATAAAATAATTAGACAATGTTTCAGGCACCTTTCCCAGGTTATGTTTTGAACATTTATGTTGCCATAATGGACCCTCCTTCTTTGCCCTTCCCCTCTGTTAGTGATACCAAAGCTTCTCCCCTGCTCTCTTTCTCTAATTGCTTCACCTGCCCCAGGGAGCCCTGGTTCCACAAACCTCATGACTTCCTTTACTCCTTTCCTGGCCAGTTACTTCTCACAAGATAAGCATCATAGAATCACAGAATACTAGAACTGGAAGGGACCTTGAGAGATTTATCAAGTCCAGTTCCCTGCCCTCATGGCAGGATCAAGCACTGTCTAGATCATCCCTTATAGTTGTCTGTCTAACCTGCTCTTAAATATCTCCAGTAATGGATAGAGTTGCCAGGTGTCCGGTTTTGAACCGGACAGTCCAGTATTTGAGCTTTCTGTTTGGGAAATAAATTGAGAAAATATAAACGAGAAAATATAAATGTCCAGTATTTTCTAAATAAGATGTTATGTAGATTGTGATGTAATGTCAAGCGTGTCCGGTATTTTTGTTGAAACCATCTGGCAACCCTAGTAATGGAGATTCCACAACCTCCCTAGGCAATTTATTCCAGTGTTTAACCACCCTGACAATTAGGAATTTTTTCCTAATGTCCAACCTAAACCTCGCTTGCTGCAGTTTAAGCCCAATGCTTCTTGTCCTATCCTCAGAGACCAAAGAGAACAATTTCCCCCCCTCCTCCTTGTAATACCCTTTTAGATACCTGAAAACCGCTATCATGTCACCTCTGTCTTCTCTTTTCCACACTAAACAAGCCCAATTCCTTCAGCCTTGCCTCACAGCTCATGTTTTCCAGACCTTTAATCATTTTTTGTTGCTCTTCTCTGGACCTTCTCCAATTTCTTGAAATGTAGTGCCCAGCACTGGATGCAATACTCCAACTGAGGCCTTATCAGTGCAGAATAGAGGGGAAGAATGATTTCTTGTGTCTTGCTCACAACACTCCTGTTATAACAATGAGAAGTCCTGTGGCATCTTACAGACTAACAGATTTATTGGAGCATAAGCTTTCATGGGCACAGACCCACTTCGTCAGATGCATTAACACTCATGTTAATGCATCCCAGAATCACGGTGGGTTTTTGTTGTTGTTTTGTTTTTTAATAGTGGCACACTGGTGACTCATATTTAGCTTGTGGTCCACTATGACCTCAAGATCCCCTTCTGCAGTAGTTCTTCTTGGACAGACACTTCCCATTCTGCATGTGTAAAACTGATTGTTCCTTCCTAAGTGGAGTACTTTGTATTTGTCCTTATTAAACTTCATCCTGTTCACCTCAGACCATTTCTCCAGTTTGTCTAGATCATTTTGAATTATGACCCTATCTTCCAAAGCACTTGCAACCCTTCACAGCTTGGTATCATCTGCAAACTTAATAAGCGTACTCTCTATGCCAATATCTAAATCATTGATGAAGATACTGAACAGAACCGATCCCAAAACAGACCCTTGTGGAATCCCACTTGTTATGTCCTTCCAGCATGATTGTGAACCATTAATAACTACTCTCTGAGAACGGTTATCCAGGCAGTGATGTACCCACCTTATAGTAGCCCCATCTAAATTGTATTTGCCTAGATTATTGATAAGTAGGTTATGCGAGACCGTATCAAATGCCTTACTGAAGTCTAGGTATACCACGTCCACTGCTTCTCCCTTCTCCACAAGACTCGTTATCCTATCAAAGAAAGCTATCAGATTGGTTTGACATGATTTGTTCTTTACAAATCCATGCTGGCTGTTACCTATCACCTTATGTTACTTTAGCATGAGATGTCAGCAGATGAATTACTTAATTACCTGCTCCATCATCTCTTCACAGCCTCAAAATCCTGACACTTCACAACCCCACCTGATACTTCAACTACCATTTGTGCCACCTCCCCCCAGCCATTACCTCTAAGCTTATTATACAGTCAGACTACAGCAGTGGTCACCAACCAGTAGATCGAGATCTTGGAGCCTCTGACAGGTGATCCTAACTGGTTTGGCCAAGAGGTTATCAAGGGCTGGCACTTCAGCTGCTCCTCCCCCTACTGCTGCTCATCTCTTGCCCTTTGCCTTGGAACTGTCCCCTCAGGAGCCTCCTGCTTTCTGCGCAGGGCAGGAGAGTGATGAGGGGTGCTCATGTCAAGGTGCCCCCCTCCCACCCAGTATCCTATCTCCACAGAGCAGAGAGGGGACACAACAGGACTTGGGATGGAGTTTGCTGGCTGCTTCAGGGAGTGGTGCAGGTCCAGGACAAGGGTGAGCCTGCCTTAGCCCCAGTGCACCACCACCCAGGAACCACCTGAGGTAAGCAGTGCGCAGCTGGAGCCTACATCCCAAAACCCTACCCCAGTCATGAATCCCCCTCCTGCACTCCAAGCCCCTGCCCTAGCCCCCCTGCATCCAAGTGCCCTCCCAGAGCCTGCACCTAGAATCCCCTCTGACATTCCAACTGCCTGCCCCAAGATCAGCTCAGAGCCCCTCTCGCACTCCAAATCCCTTAATCCAAGACCAGAGCCTGCACCCCAACCTGCTGCCCTGGCTGATGAAAGTGAGGGAGGATGGGGGGAGGGAGGACACAGGCGTGGAGCCTCGGAGAAGGGCACAAAGGAGGCCTGGCAAGGGTATTTGGTTTTGAGGTAGATCTTGGATTGCACTTAAATTCAAAAAGTGATCTCGTGCTTAAAAAGGCTGGAGACCACTGAATTACAGATACTTCCCTGAGTTCCTCTATTCAAACTTTACCCTTGATCTGGCCCCTTAATCCAGCTTCTGCCTTCCCACTTGACTGAAACCACCCTCACCAAGGCCTCTAAAAGTCCTCTTCAATCGGTGTCTTAGGCTCCCAGCTCCACCCTTGATGGGTTAGTCCCTTTGATACAGTCTATTCATACACTACTTGCAATTTCGTTCTTTCTTGGATTTTATGGTGCTGCCTTCCCTAGGTTCTACTCCTACCTCTCAGCATCTCCTTAGTGAGTTATCCATGTCCTCTTCTTCCTTCTATTCTTTCTGGAATACCACAGGGCTCTGACCATGGCTCATTTTTCTCTTTTACACACACACTGGGTGCCGCTCTCAGGGTTGGCTGAGGGAGTGGGAGGCCAGTGCAGAGTGTACTGGGAGGCCCTGAGGGATGGGTTCTCCCAGCCCCAATCCTTCTAATCAAGGCCCAGTCCCTTTCAAGAGCACAGAGCCACCACCCCCCAACCCCGCCCCACCATGTCCAGGGACTCAAGAAGTCTGTCAGCTTCTCTTCCCATCACCCCCGCCTGGCTTCAATTCCCACCCTGCATCACTGATTCTTCAATCTATCTGTTCACTCCTGACCTCTCTCATTCTAATAATTAATCTTGACCTCTCTCTCTCTCTCTCTCTCTCATCTCTATTTCTGGATGTTTCACCATAAGCTAAACTTAAACATGGCCAAAACTTAACTCTCTGACTGTATCCAGTCCAGTATCTTGTCTTCTAACAATGACCAATGCCAGGTGCTTCAGAAGGAATGAACGGAACAGGCTATCATTGAATGCTCCATCCTCTTTCATCCCAGCTTCTGGCAGTCAAACATTTAGGGACACCCACAGCATGAGATTTTGTCCCTGATCATCCTTGCTAACAGCCATTGAGAGACTTATTCTCTACAAACTTCTCTAATTCTTTTTTGAACTGTATACTTTTGATCTTCACAACATCCACTAGCAATGAGTGCCACAGGTTGACAGTGTGTTACATGGAGAAGTCTTTCCTCCCAAGCCATTCTGACTCCCTTCTTTCTCTGTCATTGACAGCATGATTATTTCAGCATACAGATCCATGGCGTGTGCTGAGGGATATCTGACTTATTTCACATACTCTTACCCCCTCGCTTCATGGCAGTGTCCAAATGCTGCTGCTTCTTCCTCTGAGGTATCCCTAAGGTTATATTTAGCTGTCCTATTTAAAGTGTTGATTTGTCTTTGTTAACTCTATTTAGCTCAAATGACTGGGGAAAACTTTGGAGAATTATTATTACATTCTTTATTTATATTTTGTAAAGACTCAGTACTCCTGCCTTTGCAGTTCAGCTGAAAAAGCTTGCACTCCGCTATTCTAATCTTCTGGTAAACACAAAAACGAGATGACTTTCATGATATTTCTACAGTGAAAAGAAAAAAAATCTGGTCTTATTCATAAAATTATAAAGAAGAAAAAAATGGGTAGAAACTTGTTTAAACCCCTTTGCAAGTACTTTTAGCACCAACTTTCTATAAAGTCCATGAAAAGTCTGGCTTACAAATGGACCTTACACTGTGCTCTGAAGCATGCCAGATTCTGACTCTGATGGAGTCCCATAAGAGCAGGTTCCTGAGGCATGATTGCTCCATGGAGAATGTCCTGCTGCTAGCCACAGAAAGTTTAAACCCAAGAACTGACAGGAAAAACAGTCTAGCAGATCATAATTCCCATGGCACAGAACTGACAACATGACATGTTCACACAGAAAATCTTTTACTCAAATTAGCAAAACTGAGCTAGTCAACTTTGCAAATAAAAATAAAGCTAAAATTCTCCTAATTTTAATGGTTTCCGAGGTTTTCATGGCAAAAAGAAATGTGAATATAAGGAACTAGCAACTTTTTACAATTCATTATTTTCTTTTGCACACGAAAGCCAGAGCAACAAGTGAATGTATATTGTATCAATGCCTCCATAAGGGGGACAGTTATAGGAATTGAATAACTGTAAGAATTTAACTTGCTACTAAACTTTCAAATATATACAGGGAGTTCTCAGATTTGCAACACATTTGGTTCCCAAAAATTGCATTCTAAGTTGAAATATCGTAAGTTGGAATCACAATCCACTCCATTCTGGGACCAAGCATCATAAAGTTGAAATCAGAGTCATAAGTCAAATCAGGGTGTCAATTCAGAAAAGTTGTAAGATGAACATCATAAAGTTGAAGACTGGCTGTAATTTGGACTAATCATATTTTTACTTCCGTGGTAAGAATTTCAAATATGTATTGCCTTTGAGAGGAAAGGAATATAAAAAGGCATATGATGCCCAGCTACAAATCAAACTTACCTGAAACTTAAAATGTGACTTACAAACTAATCAACTTTCAAGCATTATTCCCCCCCTTCCCGCCCCCCAATGGTTCGGGGGTAGCCAAGTTAGTCTGTACAGGATAAACTTAAAAAACAACAAATGGTCTGGTAACAGTTTATAGACTAACAAAACATGTAGATGAAACAAAATACAGGACTATGTAGCACTTTAAAGACTAACAAGATGGTTTATTAGATGATGAGCTTTCGTGGGCCAGACCCACTTCCTCAGATCAAATAGTGGAAGAAAATAGTCACAATTTTCTTCCACTATTTGATCTGAGGAAGTGGGTCTGGCCCACGAAAGCTCATCATCTAATAAACCATCTTGTTAGTCTTTAAAGTACTACATAGTCCTGTATTTTGTTTCAGCTACACCAGACTAACACGGCTACATTTCTATCACAAAACACGTAGATGATATCATAAGCTTTCGTGGGCACAGCCCACTCCTTCAGATGACCGGAGTTTTACATCATGATACCATCTACATGTTTTGTTAGTCTATAAAAGTGCTACCAGACCATTTGTTGGTTTTTTTTAAGATTCCAAAAGTCAGATTAAATGCATTTTCCAGAATGACTGATTTTTTTTTGCGACAAAATTATAATAAAGCACAAAAAGCAATTTAACTACTTTAAAAATGGAAATTAGTTGAGGGCTTGTTTATTAATAGATTGATTTAATGTATTTACATATACTTTAGCTGGGTACACAACAAAGTTAGTTAACAAAATATTTGTCTTGCATGAAAAGTGCTTTTTATTGCGCTACATTATTTTGAAGTTCTTTGCAGCAGTGTAGATGTAACCATTTTGGTGCTAGGGTATGACAGAGTCAAGGTCAGTGAAGTTATCTCTTATTCAATGAATATTGCCTCGGCTATCTTATTCCCCGTGTTATTTTAAAGTCGTAAGTCATAACTTCTGCAATATATTACATTTTGAGAATGAAAAATAACTGCTTGTGATAAATTTAGTGTACCATGTGGCACAGTGTTGGCTGTCAATCTCAATGCATAGCAATATGGACTTGTTAGCCCAGCCATCTACTGATTCTATTCTCTATAGATCAGTTCCAGTGCTTGCCTCTTTAGCCCACCTTTGATTTATGATTCACTTCTTTATAGAACTTGTGGCACATCACAGGCACTAAACCTTTCAAGAAACACTCACTGACAAATTAATTCTGTTCATACAGGGTGAACAAAAAAATTAAATATCTGAAAATAATAAGGGCTAAACCATACCCATGTGGACAATTTCCCATCTATGATCCTATTGGTGCAAAGAACACTGCCATCGTGAATGTGATTAATTTTTTAAAAAATTCTGACCCCATCTCAATTCTGTGTTCTTCAGAATTAAGTTTCTCTGTTTTAAGATTCTTTTCCATCTTGCTGTACAAAAAGAATCACAATAGAGCAAATGACCAAAGCCTCAATGCAGCAAAGACTCATCCATGTGCTGAACTTGCAGTAGAAGTGTCATTCAAGCTTTGTGGGCCAGATCCTCACCTGTTGATTCCAAGGGAATTCTGTTGATTTACACCAGATAAGGAACTGGACCACTGGATCATCTTCTTTATTTGTAAGCACATGCATTAGCAGGACTGTGAACTGCCTGATTACATGGGGCGGGGAGAAGTGCTGTCAGGTGCACAAAGTAAATGAAACATAAAACAGGAAAATGCTCTCTTTAATCTCTCTCAGTAATTTTAGTGCTCCAGAGTGAAGAGTGACTTTTAAATTGACTGTGTCAAAATGCTCTAAAAATATACTTCTGCAACAGATCGGGATTCTGCCACATCAGCCTTTACAACCTAAAGGACCATGCAAAATTTTAACTAGTGAAATACAACTGAAAATTGTGAACATATACCAAATTTTGCTTAAACCAAAAAAAGCCATATGTAAGCTAAGCTGAAATGTGTCCTTAGTCTATAGCAGGGGTCGGCAACCTATGGCTCAGTAGGGAGCCAGATATGGACCTTCTGGAGCCCCTTTTCCCCCACAGCAGGGAGCCACTGCTGGTGCTACAGCCTTACGGCCCCCCATAAGATTGGAATGCCAACACCAGCTTTCTGCGGGGGGGAGGGGAAACGTGGGGGAGAAAGCACTGAGCCTCCCTACCAGATTGTGTGTATGGGAAACAAGCGGAGAGAAAAATAGATCTGTGCACCATACTTTTTCTTCCCCTTGGTGTGAGGGAAACAAGCAGCCACAAATGGCTCTATGCACACTACCCTTTTTCTTCCCCCGGGACACACTTCCTGCACGCTTCCCCTGGGAATCCTTCCTGGAGGCTTCCTTCCAGGGAATGGGAGCAGCAGGAGGGCGTGTTACACGGTGCCTGCCACGCGCCACAAAAACAAATAAGTGCCCCTCCCAGTCCCTCATGACCATACCCTCACCCGCCACAGACAGATTCCCTGCTCCCAGCCTGCTCCTGCCCCTGCCCAGATACCATGCCCCCCACCCTCTGGTCAGAAAGCCTGTTCCCTGGCCAGACAGCCTACTTCTGCATCCTACCTCCCACTCAGACCTGGCACCCTCACCCCACCTCCTGCCCAGATCCTGCACTCCCATCCCTCTCTCATTCACTGGCAGCCCTGTCCCACACTCTTTAACAGTTCATTTTTTGGCCCTATCCCGGAGCCTAGGGGAGCCCATAAAATCCACTAACTCTGGAACCCCAGAAGAGTAAATCTGGCCTGGGACCTTGAACCTCAGTCCTCCCTGCTCCTCCCCCCACTATGGGGCTAAAACACCAAGGGAGTGAGGTGTCTCAGTTGGGGGCCACATCAGTGAGGGTTGAGGGGTTTGGAGGATTTTTTTTTTGGGGGGGGGGGGGCTTCTCTATTGTATGGTTCCCAACTGATTTTTCTATGGGTCAATGGCCTCCAACCCAAAATGGGTTCCCCACTCCTGCTATAAATAAAGACAATGTTTAAACCTTTTGTATTGGACATAATATTTTACTTTATTTAAAAATGAAGCCTGACCAACAAGCCTCCAATTGGAGCCCAGCCCCCATCTAGCCCATAACACTCCTGCACCGCCCCCCACACCAACCCTGAGCCCATCATACACCTGAGCCCCCTGCCCTGAGCCCTTCATAACTCCACATCCTCAAATTCATGCACCCCCACATCCCCAGACCTCTGCCATAAGACTGACAGAAGACAGCCTGAATGTGTGCATGAAGCTGGATTTGACCAGTCATGATGTAAATTTCAAAGAAATGTGCAAAAAAGATGCAGCAGAAATCCCATTAAATTAACTCTGAGTACAATGTTTCATTTATGCTATAATTAATCATTATGTCAATTATCAAGAATAGTAAGTTGTACATTTTCAGTCATGCAAGTGGGCATTCTTATACAGCTCTTCGTTGACCACTTGTTCTGAATTTTGATGTAGTTTGGCTCTTCGGTTTGAAAAGGTTGCAGATGCCTGGTCTATAGCCTTTTCCTTACAGTAAATATTCAAAAATACAAAAAACAACTGACCAACCATTCATCAGTGGTCATCAGGTAATTCCTGTGGTAACTAAACATTTAAGAGTAGTTTAAGAACAAGAATTTCGTCTCACTTCAGCTCTAAGCAATCAACCTCTGACATGCATTCATTCATTACATCTGGGAGTATGTGTCTCTAATAATACATTAAAGGCAACCTGTTAATCATCTTAACAAAAATCCTCTAATGTGTGCAAAATGCCGCCATGATCAGGTCTAGAAGAGGAGACAGGCCATTATTCGTATAAAATCACTCCCCTATTCCTACCACAGGCTGAACCAAGGTATTGCGAAAGCTCAGCACATATTGGAAGAATTTATTTAAATGGTTAGTTATTTTTTGTGGCTCTCCTTTAACATTTTCTGCTAAATCTCAGAAGGCTAGATTAAGTCTCACACTCAGCGCTGTGTAGGAGGTTGCTACATCATGCCAAAGGATAAAATCAGGGAGAAACGGATTCAATCACAATTCCTTTCCTGATTCCTCTTTGCAATGGGAAGAAGGAATTTACTGCATCACAAAAAAAGGAGGCAAGCTTTCTTTCCCTCCACTGATACCTGGCCAATTCTGAAGGCCAGCATGTTGGTGAGGAAAGGGGAAAGTCATGCTACCACAGCCTGTTCATAGTGATCCAATGTCAAGATCTGGGTAGCTCTAACCACTATTGCTCTCTCCCCACCTTGAAGCCACATTAAGAATTGCAACGATCTAGCCCGGGATTTCAGTATTTTAGACCTGAAGGGCAAATGACACTTAGAAAACTGACAACTACAAGTCTCCGTGGAGTCATAAGGGGCCAAATTAACATCTATCTTCCAGTCTACTGCACCAAATATCACTGTAATGATTTCAGGACTTATGAGAGCCAATAACAAAGGGCCTCCTCCATTTACCACAGAAACAGAGGAAGTGAAATCCTGACCCCACTGAAGTCAATTGCAAACCCCCATAATTAATGAAATTGGGCTAGGATATAAGCCAAGATCTTCTAGCGAACCTACGGAATGTGAAGAAATGTAAGCTAACACAACACATTGTAGGGCCTCGCTTTCCCCACGCACATCCATCTTGCACCACTCTCTCTTAAAATAAAAAGTACATTT
Source organism: Rafetus swinhoei (assembly GCA_019425775.1). Lineage (NCBI taxonomy): Eukaryota > Metazoa > Chordata > Testudines > Trionychidae > Rafetus > Rafetus swinhoei. The sequence goes on along the minus strand of CM033437.1, from coordinate 42,396,198 downwards.
TAAAAATCCTTCAGTGAACTACTTTGAATGTACTATATATTTTAACTCATGGTTAAATCCATAGCATGTTTCTATTCATATTCCATTTTGTACTGATAAATATTCAATTACAGTGAATCTCTATGCTCATCACACACTTGGTCTTCAACCCATTTATTAAATATATTCCCATCTACTCTATTACTTTAATATTTTCTTTTCAAATAAAACCTGTAATGTGGCAGTGTAGAAATTGATTTCTGTACTTTATGATCACCAGCAGGGAATTAGTCAACATTTTTTATTTGAATATTCTTACTGAGATCCCTTTGACACTGATTCATAATCCTAAATCTAACAGGGCTAAATAAATGAGGCTGCTTAGACTAAATTCATAAGAGCTAAATTTGTGTACCTGTTCAGGCAAAAAAAAATAATAAAAAGGGAAGTCGTGGGAGTATTATAAAATCCTCATAAATATGTTCCTTTTGCAACATATAAACAAATCAGCATTTAAAAGTAGAAACATCTTCAAATGCATGTAAGAGATGACCTGTGGCAATACAAGAAATGCATATAGCACCCCTGCTGTATTTCTTTTGATGAATGTTGAGTTCAGACATCTTAGATATACACTCTAATATAAAATGTGCATCATACTTCATGTTAGAAAACTTACCCATAGCCATCTTCCACATCCAGATCATCCTCTTGGTTAGAGTCTCTGTATTTATCAGGATCTGGAAGGGTAGTTGGGTCAAATTCCTCTTCACTTCCACTGTAATCCAGAAAGGCCTCAGCTTCCTCTTCAACCTGAAGGAGAATGAAAAGTTACAGACTCAAATAACTCTAGATTTTCTGCTCTCCCAGTACAGTTTGGACCGCCCTGGTCCAGCACCTTCGGGACCTGAGCAGTCCCGAACCAGAGAATTTGCCGGACTAGGGAAGGTCAATGTTCTCCTGCTGGGCTGTTCCACTTCCAGGCTCCTGCTTGCTGCTGACAGGGGTTCCCCGGGTTTCCCTGCCAGGGCCACCCAGATGCTGCCAACCCTGCCCGATGACACAGCCTCGCTGCCACTGGCGATTCCCCAGCCAAACCTCATGTACTGCTGCCCGACCCTGCTGCCACCGGGGTTCTCTGACGGGGGCCGCCCAGTCCCACCCAGACCTACTGCCACCAGGGACTCCAGGGGTTCCCTGGCTGCCTGGCCCTGTTAACATTGGGTAGTTCTTCAGCTCTGCCTGGCCCCGATAACGCTGGGGAGTTCCCCAGCTAGGGCCGCCCAGCCGCCACCGGCCCCACTGCCAGGGCCAGTTCTGCTCCTGCCAGGGCTTCCCTGGGGTGCATGGCTGCTGTGTGGGCCTGCTGCTGTAAGGGGTTCCCCAGGTGTGGCAGGGGTTTCCCATTTGCCGCCTGGCCCTGCTGATGCCGGGGGTTCTCTGGCTAGGCCAGGTCTCCCCAGCTGCCACCTGGTCCAACCACTGCTGGCCTACCCAAGGCTCCCCAGCCCTGCGATCTCTCAGCCAGCTCCTGCTCTCCTCCCTCGAGGGCTCTTTGGTCTGGTGACATTCGTGGCCCTACCGGACCACAGATGTCGCCAAACCAGAAAGTCCTAGATTTTGGAGGCTCAACCTGTACTGAAAGTGCTCCAAGGGAACAGATTCCTGGATCTAGACTACTGCCCTTTCAGCCAGGGAAAACTGATTGCTTTCACCCCCACTCAGTCATGTTCTCTCTCGCTAGCAAGCATCAAGGTTGAACAAAGAACATATTTGAAAATAAAACCAGAGAATTTATGCTCCAACGTTGCATTTTCAAGTAATTCTGTTTAAATCTACCAAATCCAGACACGATTTTGGCAGCAACTTAAAACACTCTCGGAGAGCAGATGTGTGGCAAGAGTTTTTAAATGACAATGTACTTCTGAGAGAATGTAAAAAGACATGGGGCTGTGCATTACTTAACCAGTTTTGTAGCACGTGTTTTACAAAACAGACTGATTTAAAACTCAGTCATGGTTGCTTGCAGCTATAAGCCACAACACACCGAAGAGAGAATGCAACCTAAGGATGCAGTCACCGTGAATGGTAAGTGTTCTTCCAACTTACCCTCTCCTCTCCCTGCCCTGCTCCCCTTGCACATACTCAGTACCTTTCAGAGAGTCCTCTGCAGAGTCTGAGAGGCTATGTCTACACTGCACCCCTTTTGTGCAAGAAATATGCAAATGAGGCTAAGCATGGAATATTGCGGTGCTTCGTTTGCATAATTAATGAGGCTCCATTTTTTGCTCAAGAGGCATTTTCAAACTGAGTCTGGACCTCAAAAGTGAGTCAGGATCACTGTTTCCTCTAATTTTTTCCATCCATGTGTGGGATACTTTTTTTTGTGCACTGAGATGCGTGCGGATGTGCACCACCAGTAGAAACACATATGCTGTGTGGGCGCTCTGCTAATCAGCTGGGAGGCACCTGAATCTCTCCTGGGTGGCTGCCCAAGCACTCAGCTTACAGGTAATACTGGTTGCAAGCCCCTAAGAACAGGGTCACCAGGACTGGCTTAGACATGCTGGAGCCCCGTGCTGAAGCCTGAGCCCCACTGCCCAGGGCTGAAGACAAAGCCTGAGGGCTTCGTTCAGGGTGGTAGGGATCAGGTTGCAGGCCTCCTGCCTGGGGCTGAAGCCTCTGAACTTCAGCTTTGGGGCGCCTGCTCAGAGTGATCGGGTGCGGGGCTGGGGCTCCCCTTCCCACCCCCAGGTCAGTGGAACTTGGACAGGCTCAGGCTTCAGTCCCCTCTCTGAACTTAACAAAAACAATCTTTATAGATTCCAATGCCGGAAGGACCAGTGTGATCCGCTAGTCTGATCTCCTTTATAACACAGCAGGACAGATGTGGCATGGAATTAAAGCAGGGGCCGGATCCTCATAAGAAAGGCCATTCTGGGTCAGACCAAAGGTCCATCTAGCCCAGTCTGCCAACAGTGGCCAATATAAGATGCCCCAGAGGGAAGGATCACAACAGGTAATCTGGCTTCCCTGGATCAGGCCCCAAGGCTCAGAGCTCCCCACCCAGCATTAGAGAGCCTGTGCTGGCGCTCCAGCCCCCTGCCACTTCCCTGCGGGGCTGGAGCACACAAAATCTACTAGCCTGGGCCCCACTAGGCTCTGATGTGCGAGGGGAACATGGGGAGTGTCTTTCTTCTTTCCAGTCAGGGGATTTGTTTGTTTTTTTAATTTTGCTTCTCACTTGTGTGCCGTCCCTGACTGATTTTTCTGTGGGTCAGAGACCATGAACCAAAAATGGTTCCTCAATTCCAAGTCAAAGGTTTGTCATAAATGGATGTGTGTATCACAGAGTGATCTAAGGGCTTTATTGGCACTCATTTGTGACAATCTGTGTAACTCACTCAAGCTATGTAGATATCCTAATTTTGTGCAATAAAATGCCATCATCATATCTTGCTGTCATGTATGCTCTCATTTGTATATACACACACGGAAGGGAGGCACATATATAGCATGTAGATCTAAGTTTGTGCTTTATGTCCTCATTACAGATTCATTTTCTAGACTGAAACTTATGAAGAATTACTCAAAACAATATTTAAATTGGATGACAACTAAAGACATAATTGACAAAATAGCCATACCTATTTAATCAGAATTCATGAAGAAATATTTGGTATTGAGTGTATCACCTAGTGTGTATTTATTAAAATATTAATAAATACTGATTATTATACATCTTTCACAGATTAATAAAAAACTTGTTATTTTTCACTCTTGCTCATAAGTTTCAGTCATATAATTGGGAAGCAGAAACTATGTGACTTACATAATCCACTGTGAGTAACAAATACTGAGCAGTTGACGGAAACAAATCAAGCAACCCACAGAATGTGTCAAAATAAATTCTGCTAATACGCACAAGTACTCAGCAAATACTTACAAATTTAAAGGTGCATTCACAGAATTAGGAGTGATTCTTTCTAAACTAATAAAAATGATTAAGTTCGGAACAGATAGATATTTTGATCAGCTCTAATTTAAAAAGCCTAAGGTAACAGCCAGGATTCCACTAGCACAAATGAGAATAAAGTTCTATCAGAGGAAAAAAAGCAAAAGTCAAGGGTGTAGGCTGTCAAAGGAGATAGGACCTAATAGAACCCGCGTTGCTAAACTCATTCTGACAAGGGGAAACAAACAATTGTTTTTAACTCTGGCTCATGAATTGGGTCTACTAATTTAGATTTTAAAAAAAAAAGCAAGTCACCCTCAATTCCCAGAGAATTTCCACTGATGTTAATGAAATATATTTGCAAAAAGATTTAAAGAAAGTATATGCCCCTGACTCTGCAAACATTTATGCACAATAGTAATCCCATTGAGTTAAATGGGACTGATCTTAAAGAAAACCTAGTAATCACATGCACCATTGCTGAATCAAGGTCTATAAATTTAGGTCCAATCTTGTACAGAATTTATTCACATGTTTAAACATGTGAATAGTCCCCTTAAGTCACTAATACTCTTTCTACCCTTTGCTGATTTGGCTATTTGCAAATACAGTTACCCAATTTGCTCTGCGATATTTTACATATATGAATAAATTATTTGCGAGATTGAGTATTTCAGTCATTTAAAAATCTTGCCCCTACAATGCCATTATTAAACTTCAGAATTCATGTCCCACAGATAAATGGTATAGGTCATTTTCTGGAGCAGTGGTTCCCAACCTGGGGTTAGCAGAAAGTTTTTAAAAGTGCGCACAGTGGGTCCGATCCTTCCTTTTCTTTTTCTCCCCATCCTGGAGCGCAGTGCGTGTGTGTGTGTGTGGGGGGGGGGGGCCGGATAGGGCAGCAGCCATGCATGCCGGGAGTATGGGGAAAGTACTTGCATGCACTCTCATGTTTGGCTGGTATGTGAGAGGCATGCATGGGATGCAAGTGCTTTCCCCTCGCTTCCTTAATGGCCGGGGAAAATGATTAAAAGTAAGCCGTGACCAGGACTGCATGACTGCTGTCCCCCTCTGCTCTGGATTGTGGCTTGCTTTTGTTCCCATTCCCCAGATGCTAAGGGAGCAAGGGGAAAGTGTCTGCATCCCATGCATGCCTCTCACGCCTGGTGCATGTGAGAGAGGTATGCATGGGATGCAAGCAATTTCCCCATGCTCCCTTAGTTTTCAGGGAATGGGATCCAAAGCAAGATATGGCTCAGCATGCGGGGCTACTCCTCCCTGTGCTCCCAAAGTTCCGCCCTTGCCTCCTACCCTCACCAAGTTCCATCCTTGAGAAGCTGGCAGCTCCAGAGCTCCCTTGGGCCCCGAGAGGCCCCCCCCACGGACAGACAAGGGATGGAGGGGACAGGAGCCGAGGAAGCAGCACGGGTGAACAGCAGCCAATGGAACCTGAGAAGCTCCGTGCCCTGCAGTCTGCACATCCCTCAGCCCACTCTAAAGCTGACACACTGCAACTGTCCTCTGGAGTTGGCTTATAAACAGGTCAGTCACTTTTTACCATTTTTTTTCTCTTTTTTGAATATGTCACCCCGCTCTAACCACTCAAAAGCTACTAAAGTGGCGGGAAGGGTTTAGTTGGGCCGCTAGCAAAGATGGATTGGTGGATGCAATAAAATTTTATTCAATAAAAATATATGGCACCTCAAAGTTGTTACATTTTGACGTGGACACGTTGTATCATTTCTCAATACTACTATGTTTGTTTAGATAACATGAACTATTATATACAGCCGGTCCCTGAGTTGCGAACGGTCGACTTAAGACCGTTCGCAGTTACGACCAAAGCTGTCGTAAATGGCGGACCCCAAGTTACGAACGTGATCTGCGCTTACGAACAGCGCGGTCGCGTGTAACTCAATGGGGTCCGACTTTCGAACAAACCGAGTTACGACCAATTGCTTGGTCCGTAACTGGTTCGAAAGTCGGAGAGAGGCTGTACTTCAAATGATTATCAAGTAATGGAATGTTTGCAAACAGCTATATTGTTTGGGGGTCTATAAAATTTAATAGATTGAAAAGGGGTCCGTATACTCAAAAATGTTGGGAACCACTGTTCTAGAGCTACTGAGTTAAGCTAAGACAGAATGACATCAGCTCACTTTAAGCAGGCATCTTTGTAACCGCGTGGAATAGCAATTACATTATTTTTGCAATCGAAAACCTATGCTCTGGAGAATACAAACATGTGACAAGGCTAGATAGATAACTCAGGCAGGCTAGAGTTCACATCCAGGTCAGGAGTTTGATAGCCCTCTTCCAGAAGATATACAAAGGGTGAAAATCTATTAAATTAAGTTCTTCGAATAGCAGGTTCACCACCCTGACAAATAAGCTCAAAAGACCAACGTTTGCTTGAATAAGGGCAACTTTCATCCTTTGTTGTATACTAGCTAAAGCATTTTTAACAAAGTGTGATAAAAAGGGAGGGCAGAAAATTCTCTGGTTGAGAATTTGAAAGTGGAAGGCAGGTTAGGTGCCTTCATGAAATCATAGAGTTCATGATTCTAAGGTATGGTAGAAGGGAGAACAGCAAATTAGAGACAATGGATTTCAGGAAGGCAGATTTTGGTAAGCTCAGAGAACTGGTAGCTAAGGTCCCATGGGAAGCAAGACTGAAGGGAGAAACAACTGGAGAGATCACAGTTTTTCAAAGGGACATTATTAAGGGCCCAAAAGCAAGCTATTCTGCTGCGTAGGAAAATATGGCAAAAGACTGCCTTGGCTTAACCAGGAAATCTTCCATTATCTAAAAATAAAAAAGGAGTACTATAAAAGATGGAAACTAGGACAAATTACAAAGGATGACTATAGGCAAACAATATAGGAATGCAGGAGCAAGATTAGAAAGGCAAAGGCACAAAACAAGCTCAAACTAGCTACAGGCATAAAGGGAAACAAGACGACATTCTATAAATATTTTAGAAGCAAGAGGAAGACCAAGGACAGGGTAGGCTCACTACTCAGTGAAGAGGGAGAAACACGTAACAGGAAACTTGGAAATGGCAGAGATGCTTAATGACTTTGTTTCGGTCTTCACCGAGAAGTCTGATGAAGGAATGCCTAACATAGTGAATGCTAGTGGGAAGGGGGTAGGTATAGAAGATAAAATAAAATAAGAACAAGTTAAAAATCACTTAGAAAAGTTAGATGTTTGCAAGTCACCAGGGCCTGATTAAATGCATCCTAGAATATTCAAGGAGCTGTTAGAGGAGGTATCTGAGCCTTTAGCTATCATCCTTGGAAAATCATGGAAGACAGGAGAGATTCCATAAGATTGGAAAAGGGCAAATATAGTGCCCATCTATAAAAAGGGAAATAAGAACAACCCAGGAAACTACAGACCAGTCAGTTTAACTTCTGTGCCAGGAAAGATAATGGAGCAAGAAATTAAGGAAATCATCTGCAAACACTTGGAAGATAATAAGGTGATAGGGAACAGACAGCATGGATTTATAAAGAACAAATCATATCACAAGAACATAAGAACAGCCATACTGGGTCAGACCAAAGGTCCATCTAGCCCAGTATCCTGTCTTCCGACAGTGGCCAGTACCAGGTGCCCCAGAAGGAATGGACCAAAGACAATGATCAAGCAATTTATCTCCTTCCATCCTTCTCCAGCCTTTGACAAACAGAGGCTAGGGGCACCATTCCTTACCCCCTGGCTAATATCCTTTTATGGACCTAACCTCCATGAATTTATCTAGCTCTTTTTAAAAATCTGTTATAGTCCTAGCCTTCACAGCCTCCTCTGGCAAGGAATTCCACAGGTTGACTGTGTGCTGTGTGAAGAAGAACTTTCTTTTATTAGTTTTAAACCTGCTACCCATTAATTTCATTTGGTGTCCTCTAGTTCTTATATTATGGGAACAAGAAAATAACTTTTCTTTATTCACCCTCTCCACACCACTCATGATTTTATATACCTCTATCATATCCCCCTCAGTCTCCTCTTTTCTAAACTGAAAAGTCCCAGTCTCTTTAGCCTCCCTAATATGGGACCCGTTCCAAACCCCTAATCATTTTAGTTGCTCTTTTCTGAACCTTTTCTAATGCCAAAATGTCTTTTTTTGAGGTGAGGAAACCACATCTGTACATAATATTCAAGATGTAGGTGTACTATAGTTTTATATAGGGGCAGTAAGATATTCTTCGTCTTATTTTCTATCCCTTTTTAAATAATTCCTAGCATCCTACTGGCTTTTTTGACTGCTGCTGCACACTGCATGGACGTTTTCAGAGAACTATCCACGATAACTCCAAGATATCTTTCCTGATTAGTTGTAGCTAAATTAGCCCCCATCATATTGTATGCATAGTTGGGGTTATTTTTTTCCAATGTGCATTACTTTACACCAGTGGTCTTCAACCTCTTTAAGCATGAGATCCCTTTTTGAATTTAAGTGCAATCCAAGATTTACCTCAAACCCAAATACCCTGGCCCCGCCTCCTTTGTGCCCCTTCTCTGAGGCCCCGCCCCTGCTCACTCCATCCTCCCTCACTTTCACCAGGCTGGAGCAGCAGGTTGGGGTGCAGGCTCTAGTCTTGGATTAAGCGATTTGGAGTGTGAGAGGGGCTCTAAGCTGAGCTTGGGGCAGGCAGTTGGGGTACCAGAGGGGGTTCTAGGTGCAGGCTCTGGGTTGGTGTTTGGATGCAGGGGTGCTCAGGGCTAGGGCAGGAGTGTAGGAGGGGGTTCATGACTGGAGTAGGGTTTCGGGATCTGGGGTCCGACTGGGCACCGCCTACCTCAGGTGGCTCCTAAGTGGTGGTGCAGTTGGGCTAAAGCAGGCACACCCCTGCCCTGGCCCTGCACCACTCCCTAAAGCAGCCAGCAAACTCCATCCCAAGTCCTGTTGTGCCCCCCACTCTGGAGATAGGATACAGGGTGCGAGAGGGTGCACCTTGACATCAGCACCCCTCCTCTCCCTTCCCTGCCCTGCACAGCAAGCAGGAGGCTCCCGAGGATGGGGGGAGGCAACGCCAAGGCAAAGGGCAGGAGATGAGCAGCATTAGGTAGAGGGGCAGTTTAAGTGCATGCACGTGATAGCCTTTTGGCCAAACCAATCAGGATCCCCTGTCAGAGGCTCCAAGATCTACCAGTAGATCCCGATCTACTGGTTGGTGACCACTGCTTTACACTTATCCACATTAAATTTCATTTGCCATTTTGTTGCCCAGTCACTCAGTTTGGTGAGATTTTTTTGAAGTTCTTCACAGTTTGCTTTGGTCTTGACTATCTTGAACAGTTTAGTATCGTCCACAAACTTTGCCACCTCACTGTTCACCCCTTTCTCTAGATCGTTTATGAATGAGTTGAATAGGATTGGTCCTAGGACTGACCTTTGGGGAACACCACTAGTTACACCTCTCCATTCTGAAAATTTACCATTTATTCCTACTCTTTGTTTCCTCTCTTTTAACCAGTTCTCAATCCATGAAAGGATCTTCCCTCTTATCCCATGACAACCTAATTTATACAAGAGCCTTTGGTGAGGGACCTTGTCAAAGGCTTTCTGGAAATCTAAGTATACTATATCTACTGGATCCTTCTTGTCCACATGTTTGTTAACCCCTTCAAAGAACTCTAATAGATTAATAAGACATGATTTCCCTTTACAGAAACCATGTTGACTTTTGCCCAACAGATTATGTTCTTCTACGTGTCTGACAATTTTATTCTTTACTATTGTTTCAACTAATTTGGCCGGTACTGATGTTAGTCTTACTGGCCTATAACTGCCAGGGTTGCCTCTAGAGCCCTTTTTAAATATTGGCGTTATGTTAGCTGTCTTCCAGTCCTTGGGTACAGAAGCTGATTTAAAGGATAGGTTACAAACCACAGTTAATAGTTCTGTAATTTCACATTTGAGTTCTTTCTGAACCCTTGGGTGAATGCCATCTGGTCCCGGTGCTTTGTTACTGTTAAGTTTTTCTATTTGTTTCAAAACCTCCTCTAATGGCCCTTCAATCCGGGACAGTTCCTCAGATTCATCACCCACAAAGGACGGTTCAGGTTTGGGAATCTCCCTAACGTCCTCAGCCATGAAGACTGAAGCAAAGAAATCATTTAGTCTCCCCGCAATGGCTTTATCGTCCTTGATTGCTCCTTTTGTATCTCGATTATCCAGGGGCCCCGCTGGTTTTTTAGCAGGCTTCCTGCTTCTAATGTACTTAAAAAACATTTTGCTATTATTTTTTGAGTTTTTGGCTAGCTGTTCCTCAAAATCTTTTTTTGCTTTTCTTATTACATTTTTACACTTGATTTGGCAGTGTTTATGTTCCTTTCTATTTACTTCACTAGGATTGGACTTCCACTTTTTAAAAGATGCCTTTTTATCTCTCACTGCTTCTTTTACATGGTTGTTAAGCCACAGTGGCTCTTCTTTAGTTCTTCTACTATGTTTTTTAATTTGGGGTATACATTTAAGTTGGGCCTCTATTATGGTGTCTTTGAAAAGTGTCCATGCAGCTTGCAGGGATTTTACTCTAGTCACTGTGCCTTTTAATTTCTGTTTTACTAACCTCCTCATTTTTCCGTAATTCCACTTTTTGAAATTAAATGCCTGTCAAACCAATCTGATAGCTTTCTTTGATAGAATAACAAGTTTTGTGGGTAAGGGAAAAGTGGTGGATGTGGTATACCTAGACTTTAGTAAGGCATTTGATATGGTCTAGCATGATATTCTTATCAATAAACTAGGCAAATACAATTTAAATAGGGCTACTATAAGGTGGGTGCATAACTGGCTGGATAACCATTCTCAGAGAATAGTTATTAACGGTTCACAATCCTGCTGGAAAGGTATAACAAGTGGGGTTCTGCAAGGGTCTGTTTTGGGACTTTTTCTATTCAATATCTTCTTCAACAATTTAGATATCGGCATAGACAGTATGCTTATTAAGTCTGCAGATGATACCAAGCTGGGAGAGGCTGCAAGTGCTTTGGAGGATAGGGTCATAATTCAAAATGAGCAGGACAACTTGGAGAAATGGTCTAAGGTAAACAGGATGAAGTTTAATAAGGACAAATGCAAAGTGCTCCACTTAGGAAGGAACAATCAGTTTCACACATACAGAATGGGAAGCGACTGTCTAGGAAGGAGTACGGCAGAAAGGGAGGTAGGGGTTACAGTGGACAAGCTAAATATGAGCCAATAGTGTGGCACTGTTGCAAAAAAAGTAAACATGATTCTAGGATGCATTAACAGGTGTGCTGTGAGCAAGACACGAGAAGTCATTCTTCCGCTCTACTCTGCGCTGATTAGGCCTCAGTTGGAGTATTGTGTCCAGTTCTGGACACCACCTTTCAAGAAAGATGTGGAAAAACTGGAGAAGGTCCAGAGAAGAGCAACAAGAATGATTAAAGGTCTAGAGAATATGACCCATGAAGGAAGACTGAAAGAACTGGGCTTGTTTAGTTTGGAAAAGAGAAGATTGAGGGGGACATGATAGTGATTTTCAGGTATCTAAAAGGGTGTCACAAGGAGGAGGGAGAAAACTTGTTCTTCCTGGCCTCTGAGGATAGAACAAGCAGCAATGGGCTTAAACTGCAGCAAGGAAGGTTTAGGTTGGACATTAGGAAAAAGTTCCTTACTGTCAGGGTGGTTAAACGCTGGAATAAATTGTCTAGGGAGGTTGTGGAATCTCCATCTCTGGAGATATTTTAGAGTAGGTTAGATAAATGTCTATCAGGGATGGTCTAGACCAGTGTTTTTTAAACTTTTTAAGACCGAGGATCACCAATTTTTTTGTTGAGGAAAAAAAAAGCCCCCGGGGAAAAGTTGAAGGGGAAAAAGAAGGAGGCTTGTCCCTTTAAGGGTGGCCATTTTGAATTCTGTTCTCTCTGTGGCACACCGGTGTGCTGCGGAACACACTTTAAGAAACGCTGTTGTAGACAGTACTGGGTCCTGCCATGAGGGCAGGGGACTGGACTCGATGACCTCTCGAGGTCCCTTCCAGTTCTAGTATTCTATGATTTTAAAACATACCAGGAAAATGGAGTGCACATATATAAAATGTTTTATGAATTATCTTTAGTCTTTATCTGATTACATTAAATTATCTTGACTTGCAATTTATATATACAAACACTTAAGCCATTTACTGATTTCTACAGAGGGAATTATTTCAGTACTGTCAGTTCTGTCTATAGTAATTTATATAATGCATAATGGTTCAGTTTTTCTGTTTGACTAAGGAAACTGAATACAAAAGTATTGTGTTTTATTCAAGAGTTCTTTGAGTTTTCTAATAGTTATTCCCATGAAATAGTCATGTAACTATATTAAAAACACTCAGGGCAGTCAACAGACTTGCCAGGCCCTGGGCAAGGTGTGTGTGAGGGAACTCTATGTACCAGGAGGGGGCAAGGCCTCAGCCAGACGGGGCAGAGTTGGGGGCAGCCAGCCCTCAGCATCACCTGAAGCATGCCACACCATCCCCCCTTCAGAGCTGCCCAGAGCACACCACATGGTGCTACAGCAGCAATTTAAACGTTCTGGGGCTCCGGCTGCTGCAGTAGCGACAGCAGTGGCAGTGAACCGTGGGTCCGTTTGAATCACCCAACCTCAACTGCCCCCATCCTGTCTCTCCCCCATACCGTCATTCCTGGCGGCAGGCCTGAAAACACTGAATACCCTCTTGAGATCTGACACCTTTAAGCATTCATTAATGATGTACTTGGCCTCTGGTAGTAACTGATGAGAAATACTTGTGATTTTGGTACTAATTATCAGTTAAATATATATAAGTTATAAATATTGGTAGTAGACTATTATTATTTCAATTATTTCAACATTCCCATATTTATGCAGCATTCTATACAGAATCTTTGTTAAGCCTGGTAATATTGTACTGTTGTACTACTACCTGTGATCCATATGCCTTTTACCATATACCAGTGACAAATGAATTTATGTTGACAATGATTACTGCCATGGGAACATACAGAAGTTTTAAGTACCACCGTACTTCAAGTTTCTAGTTTTCAGAATTACTAGTTTGCTCCCTCTCCAATCTATCTCAGTAGCAAATATTCCTTTATATCTATAGATTATACCTCAAGGAAACACTTAATTTACCTTCTTAGTTCCATAATATTAGAGTCAATAAGGGAAAGAATAAATGTCAGCATAATGTGTGTGTATATAGATAGAGTACATATATATAAATTTTGATGGTGTAGGTCTCATTTGTTGAGGTATTGTGTGTGCAAACAACACGTCTCAGAGAAAAATCAATAGAACTACACAAGTGCTATCCACTTGCATTCTATAAAAATTTGAAGTCAGGGCAGCTTGGTTTGAAACAAGTACTTTAATATAGCCTACCACATTTCAAAGATTTTAGTGTAAAAGTTTCTCTTCCCCAGAGAAGAATTTGAAAAAGGAGAAAATTACAAGGGTAGTTTGGTCATAAGAGATAGAGGATGATATAAACTTTTAAGGTCCCTGTATTTTTGGATAGTGGTGACACAGAATGTGTGTTTAAGTTTTGTCAAGGGCACATAGAGAGAATTGACAGGCCTCAAAAGAAAAAAATTGCACGCACATTTAGGGAGGGACTGATTTCCAAAAGTGCTTACAGCACTGGCCTAAATCTGCTTCCACAAGGAAAATGACTATTCTCCCATCGACTTCAGTGAAAAGCAGAGTTACAGACGATGAAGACAGCTTTTGAAAAATCTCACTTATAGATTTCTCTCAATTGTATTTGCATTTACATTTGTCATTAACTATATATGAATCAATCCTCAGCAATGAGATGGAGTCTAAATGATTTATAAACTGAAATCATTCTGATGCTAGGTTGTCTGGAGTTGCTCATAACAATGAACTACGCCAGAAAACAAAAGCTTTGATTCCTGTACTTCATAAGAAATGTAGGTAGGACAGCAAAGGATAGGTTATAACATGGACAAAGAAGGATCTGAATAGCCAAAGGGCTATTATAAAAACAAGAATAAACCCAAACATTTTTAATGTATAGTCTCTATAAATATTCCTTAAAATATCTCTCTTTATTCCTCTGCCCCTCTCCCTTTTCACTTTCAGGTTCACAGCAGTCACAGCTGTCAGCTCATGTACAGAAAGTAATCCTCAAAAGTACTCTCTGTGTTTAAACATTTCAAAACATCAGTCTTCAGGGAATTCAACATATGCCCACTGGGACATTCTAGATACAGAGAGTTTTCTTTGAATAATTCTGTAGAACTCTTGAATGACTTTTTTACATTATGTGACAAATTCTTAGAAAAAGATGACAAGGCAGGACATTTCAATTTTTTCCTGTTATAATACTCAAGCACGTAGATACGACTATATGCTGCAGAATGAGGGTAAAGGTGAGTAATCATAGTTTATTAACTAGGTGAATTTTCCAGAATCAAAATTTTGTCTATCCTAAAGCAATAGACTAAAGACTATAGAACACAGAAAAAGAAAATCTGACTCAAAACAATTTGTAAATTATAAGATTTCTGGCAACAGAGTAAGTTCTGCTCTTACTTTGTTTTTGCTACAACTGGTAAGAGATCAAGACATTAAAAACAGAAGAGCATTTGGTATCTGTTGGATGCAGTGAAAAACCAAGTTGCCCATAATGCTGAGATATTTTTTCAGCACTGGTTAGGTCATAACACACATGCACTCTAAATATTAGGCCTGTGTGTTACACAGAGAACTTATTTCGAATGGTATGTTTACAGGCAACAAGAATAAGAATTCTATTAATTTCTCGCTGTGAAATTTAGTTGACATGCTGTGGAACACATTATTTGACTAAAACAGAAAAATGCCAAATTAAGGAAATGCTTCTTGTGCTTCTATACTTCTTGTGCTGGTGTCTATTGCAAGAATGAGAAAGAGTCTGACTAGTTTTACTCAGAGCCCACTCAGTTGTAATATTCTCTGAAGTCTCAACCCTGCAAACGAGTACACATGAGTAAGCTGGGCTACTGACCTTCCTTCGCCTGTCTACAGAATTGTTATTATTAGGAGTATTACTGCAGCTCCACGGATCAGGATCAGGATCCCAGGGTGGGAGGTGCTGTACCGGCACAGAACAAGGAGATGGTTCCTGTCCCTAAACACTTACAATTTAAGCATAAGAAAAAAAGAGACAATGGATGGACACAGAGCGATGGGGAAGTACAAAGAAACCATGAGACTATTGATCAGCCTGATAGGCTGTTGGTGCAGACCACAGCCTACTGGTTGTCAAATTTTAAGCATCATGGCAAAAGAGTTTTAAGGTGGATTATGAGGTAGCTTTGCTGATGCTTACAGGGAACTCCTCCAAAGGATGAGGGGCAGCACTGCAAAAAAGCACAGAGACGCTTGAAAATTTAACAAGTGGGAAAGGAGGCTGGCATCATAGGTGAAGTGAGGTGGAAGCTGACCCTTCTGAACAGCAAAATGAGAGATAAGTAAGACAGGGATAGGGCATAAAGCTCCTTGAAAGTGAAGACAAGTAGCTTATTTTTGATGCATTAGAGAAAAGGGAGGAAAAAGAATGGGGTGATATGGCCAAACTGAGAGGCTAAGAAAATGATCTTTACAGCTGCATTCGAAGTGACAAGTGGGACAAGACTGCATTTAAGGCCAGAAAGGAGGATTTTGCAGTAATCAAGACATAAGATGATGAGAGGCTGGATACAAGTTTTAGATACATGGAAAGACAGGGAAGGCCTAGCTTAGAGACGATACACAGAATGACTTGGCAAGACTTCCATAAAGCAAGAACCTAGAAAGAGGTTCAAGTTGAAGATGATGCCCAAGCCATGGATCACAGTGACAGGCAGGACAGTGCTGTCGTTCATTGAGATCAAGAAATGGGGGGGGGGAGGGGCGGAGAGGAGAAGAGGCTGAGTGTGCACGTTAAAAACCTCCATTTTAACCCTGTTGAATTTAAGCTAATGGCCTCAAGGAGATATCATGAACCAGGCTGAGACTTTAGTGTGGACAGAAGGTGGCAGGTATGGAGCAGAGCTGTAGATCTCTAATACCTCAGTATAAAAATGGTATTTGATTTTGTGTTGGCAGATGAGACTACCCAGAGATAAGGTGCAGAGGAAGAATAGAAGGGGACCGAGGACTGAGCCCTTTGAAAGCCTCACAGAAAGCTGGAAGGGAACAGGAAGGATCCACCAAATGACACCTTGAGGGGAGCAATTAAAGAAGCATAAAGGGAGCCAGCAGAGGACAGAGTCATGGAAGACAATATTTTAAAAAGAACATAGTTGACTGTGCTGAAGGCAGGTCAAGGAGCAGGAGGATGGAGTATGGGTTATGAGCTTTTGGCTAGCAAGGGGTCACTAGAGATTCTGATGATGACAACAGTTTTGTTGAGTACAAGGGTGGAAGCCAGACTGAAGAGGTTCTAGGATGGAATAAGAGGAGAGGAATTCCAGGCAATGATTGCATACAGTGCATTCAATGAACTTAGAGGGGAGGAAAAGGGGAGAAGGGAGGTGGGGTGGTAGATAGGAAAAAGGCAGGTTATTTAAAGATGGGAGCTACTATCAGATACTTGCTTCATGAGGGGGAAGAGCCATTGCAGAGTGAGCAGTTAAGGAGAAGAGTAAGGGAGAGAATGAAATGGGGGCAAAGGAGGGTCTCTAATCAGGTCACTGGGATAAGTATGGGGGAGGGTTACAAGAGGAGAGCATTGGTGAAGTGGGAGGAAGATCAAGTTGTAGGGGAGAAAGACAGGAGGGAAGGCAAGCCAAAGAGAGGGGGAGATCACATACTTTATCAATTTTGTCTTGGAAGAAACTGGAAAGATCTTGTGCCAAGAAGTGGAGGCAGAAAGAAGGGAGGGTTTGAAGAGAGAATCAAAAGTGGTAAAAATGTGCCTGTGATTGCAGAGATGAGATGCTTTTAAGCTGGAGAAATACAGCTGTTTAGATAGGAAGATGGCAAAATTGAAAGAAGATAGAATGATTCTGTCGTGAAGAACATTAGCCTGGTCATGGATTTCTGCCAGAGACGTTCCACCATGCGAAAGCAAGAGCTGAGGAAATGGATATTGGGGAGATGAGACAGGGATGGAGGCTGTTGTTGGAGAGAGGAACAAGAGAGTCGAGAATGGAGGAGAGTGAGACATGGACATAATTAACAACCATATCAGTGGGGAGAGGGCAAAGAGAAGCCTGAGAGCAGACAGAAAGCTATGAACATTGATGGACTAGAAGCCAAGGAAAGGCTGAGACATGGGGCACTGGGAGCAGAAGTGGAGAGGAGGATATGTTCTATAAACGTGATACTTTCTTAACTGAACCTGGACAAGCTCTTATCAGCTCTTTAGATATAAGAGCAAAGTGAATTGAAATGCAGGATGGCAACAGAAATCAAAGCTCAGACACTTAACTGTCAAAAGCATAATCGATTTTAATGTGAAAGACCTTTTCTGTTCACATCAGGATGACCAATTAAGGATGCCAAATCCTAGCCTTCCATACGTCACTATTTCCATTACTGCCCAAATCATTCCAAATACATTTCCAATTATGGAATAAGGAATCCATTTTCATTATTCCAAATACAAATGGTATATAAATACAGCAGAGATCCTGGACCTGGTCTAGATGCATAATTAAGGCAATTTCTGTATTTTCTCCTGTAAAATTTGCAGCAAATCAGACAAAAACCATACTAATGTATATATACTGATGTACTATAGATACATCTCTACAAATCATAGCGTCATCTATTAAATCTTAATTTTCATCTAATGATGCTGTTTCCTAGTTTCTCACTCGCTTGTTTATGACAGCAACACCTGAAAAACTCTTAGACAACAGAAATAATGTATCATACCCTACAGCAAAGAATAGGATGCAATGCATTGTGAGATTGACTACCTTTGTACTTATCCTTCATGAAAGTAGGGAAACAAGACTTTTCTGAACACATAGAAAATTACATTTTGTTAAAGCCACCAAAGAGAAAGCAAGCTTAAGTATGCTTGATACTTTTAACACTGCCTATTCAATTACTATACCTTTACCTTTCAGTCGCTGCACAAATGCAATGTTGTCCTGAATTAATTGCATGGAAAAAAGTCTTGATAATACATGTTCCAATAAGACAGACATGGTTTTTCATAGCCTTTTTCCCCAATCACTTTCAGAACAGGCAGACCAAAAACAAAACAAAACAAAAAAAAACTTCCATGGAAGCATGGAGGGAGGGAAATATTTATCGCAATTATTTAGAAAAAAAATCACCAAACTGGATTTAAAAGTTCTCAGATTCCAACTTTTTGAAACAAGGGTGACAATGTGGATTATGATTTTTTGTATCATACCACTGTCCATTTGGAACAACAAGATCATCAGTTCATTTCACACAGGAATTGTAATGACTTTTGGTCATTTTTGATCTGGACCCAATTTGATTCAGTGACCAAAAGGCTTGGTAAACTACTATAGAGTTCCTGAATTATGTGGTCCCCTAGAAATCATGTTTGGTTGGTGCATTAATAAACATTGGAAAAGGGATTGCCAAGTTGACATGAGCATACAATATTGTGAATGAAGGCAGTATTGTGCTCCGTAAGTGCCCCTATTATCTCAGTGAATTGCTGAAGCCACCACATAGATCCACAATATGCCTTGTGTATATATATCACAGACCAGGAACAAATAAAGTGTTTAAAATATTTTTGATTTATGAATAATCTAACAGCTGGGACAGCAGAGCATTCCATATCATGTATTATATCCAGGGCTGAACTGACTCAGTCATTCCACAGAGTCAAACCGATACCCAACTCCTCACAACAGAATTACATTCCAGATTCTCAGCTTTAAAAAAAGCTTTTCAGTCCTCCTGTGTACAAACAGAGCTTTAAAAATATGAATGGAGTGTAAGAGGACATAGTGTTGGCTTCCTGAAGCTGACAACTCAGTGTGGGCTGCACCATTATCTCAATAAACAGCTCATTCTAAATCCTGCAGATGACAATATACATGTCAACTACTCACTAATTTTTGATCATTTGAGAAGAAATGTGCAGTTAATGTGTTTACTTTACAATCCCAAACTGCTTCCCATGCACCAAAATCTCCATCATCACTTGTACCAAAACTTCTGTTTCTCCTGACAACTACCACAATGCAGTGATGTGTTATTAAAACAAAAATATAAGGCTTACAGAAATCTGTAAGTGTGGAGACAGCACACTATATGTAGAATGTCCAAACAAATAATACAGGGGACTATATTTTATCAATTTTCTCACAGTGTGTTAAACGCCTCCCCACCCATGTAATTTTTAATAAATCTTTCACAAAAGTTTGTATCTACTGCTCCAATGTAACAGTATCTAGGGCAGGTTCAGGCTCTGGCCATGGCAGCCTGGCCAAAAAGGCCCCAATTGGGGCCCAGCCCCCATCTGGCCCCAGTATCCTGTCCCCAGCCCCCATCCTGGGGCAGGCCCCGCAGTCCGGCCCCCATCTGGCAGCAGGGAGGGCTGGCAGCAGCCCCGCTCCTGCTGTGGCACAGGTAGGAGGGGAGGCAACAATCAGGCTGTGACAATCATGGCCCGGCCCCTTGTCCACCCACTACTGCACAGGTGCAGCTGCCCAGCCCCGGCCAGGTCACGTAATCTGGCCCTAGGGCCACCCTCCCATTCTCTACTTCCCACCCCCCACGCCCTGCCCTGCCTCCTGAACCTCCCACACCCTCCAACCCCCTGCCCTGAGCCCCCTCATACACCCCAAACCTGACTCCTGCACCCCCACATCCACAAACTGCACCCCTAGCAGCAGAAGTCCCATTGCATAAAGTCTGAGTACGTTTCATTTATATTATTATTAATCATGTCAATTATAAATAATATTAAGTTGTATATTTTCAGTCAAGCAAATAGGCATTCTTATATTGCTCTTTGTTTACCACTTATTCTCAATTTTGATGTAGCTTGGCTCTTTGGTTTGAAAAGGCTGCCGACCCCTGACCTAGGGAATCCGAAAGAGAATTTAGATCCAGCTTGTCACAGAATACTCAGGGTCTTGATTATATTCCACCAGTAGAACACTTGAGTAATAGACACACAACACATTCCTGCAGCCAAAGCTGGCCTTTTACTATTCTTCCTATCTTTCCTTCACATCGGGTTAGTTTAGGGTTGCCAACTTTCCCAACCAGATGCCATTTGAAGCAATGGTGTCTGGTCCATCTGGTCGGGGAACGTTGACAACCCTATGATAGCTGGTAGTTGTGCCTTTAATACGGTCTTCTTTAGAAGCTGAAACGTGTCCTGAACTCCTTTACCCATAAGATTCTCTTCCCTTTGGACCTTACACATCAGTTCTCAGAGTTTGTAAAGACAGCAGTTTTGAAGTCCATTGTCCTTACTTTACAGCTCTCACTGCTTCCTTTCTTTGGAATCATAAACACCTATCATTTTGATGATCACTTTCACCCAATTGCCTCCCTTCCTTAGATAGGCAATTTGTTAGACAGAATCCAGTAAAAAATGGCTGCCACTCTGAAGCAAAAAGTTGCCCCAATACATTCCAAGAATTCACTGGAAACCGTGTGCTTTGCCGTATTACTAGCCCTCTGCTACAGTTACTTTTTAAATGTTTACCTGAAGAATTTTTCAAAGATGATGCATGGGAGGGATGAAAAGAGCAGAACTTGGGGCTGTTGATCCCAGGAGCCAGTATCCAATACTGGCAGCTCATCTGGTTCAGCTGTTTCAAGACCACCCCCTGCCTTGTCCTCTGGCAGCGCTGTACAGACTAAGGATGTTAAACGTTTATTTTTGCAAATGTGTAACTACTGAATTTTTTAGCGGCTACACATTTACAAGTGGGGGGTGGGGGGAGAGCAAGCAGGAGCCACTGCTGCGGTTCAGCCTTCCCAGCCCAGCCAGTTCCCTGTGAGCACTCACTCCCACCTGCCCCCCCCATGCTGCTGCCAGTGAGAGAGACAGCAAGGGGGGTGGGGTGCCACACAGCTCTGCAGGAGTTGGCACATGCGGGGAGTTTAAAAGCCTGCTTTTGTCTCCCTCCCCACCACCTATGATACAAAGGCTGGGGGGAGAGGGGTTACATGTAACCATTAGGATTAAATGATGAGCCCAAGCTTATCAGTTAAACAAGTAAATGGCTCCATGCTAACATCCCTAGTACAGATCCCAGGAGATACAACTGCGTAGAAAGGCTAGGGGCAATACAGATGAGTCTGAGGAGCTGCTGGCTGTCAGCTCCTTTCACCACTGTGGTTCCAGAGAGCCCTGTGGCTCAAAAATCTGTAGGGTTTCAAGCAAGGAAAGAGCACTTGGATAATTAACATGCTGAGTCACAGGTAGCCAACAGAACCTGCTATTAAATTGCAATGGCAGCCTGCTTAAGCAACCCAAAATTTTGAGTGCTGGGAGTTCTATGAGGATTACACACTTGGACCTTTGGAGAGAACGGCTATTCCCTTTCGTCAAAGAAAAAAAATGTTTAAGTACATGCCTCCTAACCTGTCAAAAGTAAGATTCCTTTAAATTTCTCTCACCATATAAGCTACAAGTTCTAAATCATTTCCTTTCAGATCCAGATCAGACATGGCATATGAATGTAGCTTTACTAGTTAGCAACTATTTTGCTCTAAAGTGGAAGCTAGATATAATTCTCTCTCTTTCAGAACAAGGGGCTTATTAAAAGACCAAGAAGCTATTATCCCTGCTGAAAAGAAAATCACTTAGTATTCAGGCCAGCAAACTGACAACTTTTGGTTCATCTGGAAACGTTTATTCATATGTGAAAGCCAGACAACTGAAGTAGAGCATTGCTAAAATTTCACTCTCTAAACATCTTTAAATTGTATGTTGTTCTACCCTTTTCTAATATCAGTCTTAGTCTGAACTACCAGAACATGTTGACAATTCTGATCTCGCATGTCAATTCCCTATTGTTGGTGCAAATTGCTAGGCAGACAAAGGCTGAGTGCTGGAATAATATCATTACATAGAAAATTCAAAATGAAAACTTCAAGTTTGCATTATGAAAACAAACGTCTGAATCTTTTACATTCTGTTTCAGAGATGGAAGAAATACAGCATTTCTTATAAGCGTGAGAGAACCTTACATTTCCAGCAGAAAGTAGCTCGAGAAATGACTCACTTTTCAAAATGCTTCTTGGCCATGTCTCATTTATGATCTATTTGCAAGCTGCATGCATGTTGATATGGTACTCTATGTCATAAACCAGGACAAAACAAATGGAAGTCAGGTGCTCTAAAAATGTGTGCTGACAAGCTGCAAATTACTTTCAAAACATTGCTGGGAGAAGAAATTTAAACATTAAAAAGGCTATTTTGTGCCTGGGGAACCCATGTTGTTCAAGCAAAATTATTGTTTTAATTAAGCCTGTTCTGAATGTATTTACCAGGAGACCCTATAATCCAAAATATCCAGGTATTCACACCCTCTATAGTACAGGCTGAACCTCTCTGACTTGTCCTGAACCAGATAATTTGCCAAACCACAGAAGATCAATATTCTCTATCAGCATTACCAACACTTTCACTGCTTACTTGACTTTTAGAAAACATTTGGGGGAAAATTAAAGCTAAACAGCTTAGAACACAAAGTAAGGATTGGTGGCTGTAAACAAACTTTATGGGACTGAGGGAAACTTGGTCACATCCATAATAAGTGGACATCTGGATAACTAAATCATGCTGGACCACGGATGTTGCCAGACCAGAGGTTCAAAATGTATTGTGATAATCTTTCTATAAAACTTGGCTTGTGAGGTACGATATAAAAACTAATAACTGGCTGGTCAACAATATCATGATATATAGCAATACTATATGTAAAGTTGTGAATTCTCCATGTTTGGTATTACCAGACATGTTCAAGACCAGATGGCCTTGCCTAAGTAAAAGCATTAAACAGATCTATCCTAAGCAAAGCAAAGTTGGTGTATTCCAATATACATTAAAACTTAACAGGACCATCAAGGCAGTAGGGAGAGGAGATGGCAGGAAACAACCATTTGTATTTTAGCAAGCATCAGTGGGGGGAAAAGCATAGTTTCCTTCTTCACCAGACTCCATGTCACCTCTCTCACGGCTTGAATAAACTTTACTTTGAAGAAAAACCTATCAGAAGAACGGATTACAATGGATGAGAAGCTGGATATGAGTCAACAGTGTGCCCTTGTAGCCAAGAAAGCTAATGGCATATTAGGTTGCATTAGGAGGAGTATTGCCAGCAGATCTAGAAAAGTGATTATTCCCCTTTATTTGGCTCTGGTGAGATCACACCTGGAATACTGTGTCCAGTTCTGGGCCCCCCACTATAGAAAGGATGTGGATCGACTGGAGAGGGTCCAGCGGAGGACAACCAAAATGATTAGGGGGCTGGAATGCATGACCTATGAGGAGAGACTGAGGGATTTGGGTTTGTTTAGTCTGCAGAAGAAAAGAGTGAGGGGGGATTTGATAGCAGCCTTCAATTTCCTGAAGGGAGGTTCCAAAGAGGATGGAGAGAGGCTATTCACAGTAGTGACGGATGGCAGAACAAGGAGCAATGGTCTCAAATTACAGTGGAAGAGGTCTAGGTTGGACATTAGGAAGAACTAGTTCACTAGGAGGGTGGTGAAGTACTGCAATGGGTTACCTAGGGAGGTGGTGGAATCTCCATCCCTGGAGGTTTTTAAGTCCCGGCTTGACAGGGCCCTGGCTGGGTTGATTTAGTTGGGATTGGTCCTGCCTTGGGCAGTGGGCTGGACTTGATGACATCCTGAGATCTCTTCCAGCTCTATGATTCTAAGAATCCATCTTACTGGACCATATCGCCTTCACCTAAGACAACAAAGGCTTCTGGAGGAGAATCTGATTGGGGGAGAGCACAGAGCGCACATATCATCTTGCTGGAAGCCTGGTTAAGAAAAGTCATC
This sequence comes from Rafetus swinhoei, assembly GCA_019425775.1. NCBI lineage: Eukaryota > Metazoa > Chordata > Testudines > Trionychidae > Rafetus > Rafetus swinhoei. The sequence goes on along the minus strand of CM033437.1, from coordinate 42,372,294 downwards.
TTGAACAAAGCTTGTATCTTGCTAGACTAAGTTTAAGATTTTTAATTGCATGTTGTCCTGTGGCACCTTATAGACTAACAGATTTATTGGTGCATAAGCTTTTGTGGGCAAAAACCCACTTCGTCAGATGCATGTAGTGGAAATTCCAGAGGCAGGTATAAATATACAGGCATAAGAAAAGAGTACCAATCAAGAGTAAGGCTAGAGATAACGAGGTCAATTCAGTCAGGGAGGATGAGGCCCACTTCTAGCAGCTGATGTGGAGATGTGAACACCAAGAGAGGAGAAACTGCTTTTGTACTTGGCTAGCCATTCGCAGTCTTTGTTTAATCCTAAACTGATGATGACACATCTGCATCTGATGAAGTGGGTCTTTGCCCACGAAAGCTTATGCTCCAATACATCTGTTAGTCTATAAGGTGCTACAGGACTCTTCATCGCTTTTGCAGGTTCAGACTAACATGGCTAACTCTCTGATAAATTTCTACTGTTATATTTGATCTCATTTAAAATCCTCTTTTCTTGTGTTAACTTGTTTTACTATTCAGTAAACAACAATAATGCTGTGTTTGAATTAAAGTGGGTTTTGCCCATGAAAGCTCAGGACACCATATATTTTTGTTAGTCTCTAAGGCAGGGCTACTCAACACACGGCCCGCATGCAGCCCACGACTCATTTGTTTGCGGCCCGTGGTGCGGTTTGGGTTTATGCAGAGCTCAACACGTGGCCCACGGGTGGGATCCTTCAAACATGGCCTCCACATGGAACATGCTCCACAATGGCGAGGTGTCTCCCAGGCGGTGCGAGCACTGAAAGATGCAAGCAGATGGGCTGGCTGGAACAGATGGGTACAGAGTGTCGGCATTTCTAGTCCCCAGGGATCAGGTGCTGGGAGTACCGGGGCGTGCCAGGGCATTGTGGGAAGTACTTTGTATTCATGCCCGTCAGTGTAAAAGAAGCTGTTTGCATATATTTACATGTATATGCAACCACACTTAAGTTGCAGCCCTTGGCATGTGCTGTGAGTATCATTGTGGCCCCGGGGCTTCCAAAGTTGAGTAGCCCTGCTCTAAGGTGCCACATAACTATTCGGTTAATTAAAAGGTTAGTTAACTCCAGTGGTAGTAAGAACATAAGAACAGCCGTATGGGGTCAGAGCAAAAGTCCATCAAGTCTAGACAGTATTCTATCTTCAGACAGTGGCAAATGCCAGATGCCCCAGAGGAAGTGAACAGAACAGGGAATCATCAAGTGATCCCTCTTCTGTCATCCATTTCCAGCTTCTGACAAACAGAGGCTAGGGACACCATTCCTACTCATGCTGGTTAATAAGTATTGATGGACCTAACCTCCATGAATTTATCTGGTTCTTTTTTGAACCCTGTTCAAGTCCTGGTCTTCACAACATCCTCTGGCAAGCAGTTTCACAAGTTGATTGTGCACTGTGTGAAGAGAAACTTCCTTTTGTTTGTTTTAATCCTGCTACCTATTAATTTCATTTGGTGACCCCTAATTCTTACATTATGAAAGTGGTAAAGCTGTACACTGTGTGTCCTTATAGGAACAAACAGACCTTCCAAGAGGGCTGGAAACTTTAGTTCACATGGTTTGGGGAAATTTGCAACTGGGAGTATGCTGGGGCCACCTTGCTGTTATAACTAAGGCTGGTGGAAGCCAGAGTGGAGCTGCAGACAGAGAGCTGGGGTCAGAATTGCTGAACCAGGGCTGGCTGAACAGAACACAAACACTAAGGAAACAGCTAAAGTAGCAAAGCATTTAGAGAGATACAGGCTAATAGGGGACAGACAACCCCTCACTGGCCTAGATTGCACTCCAAAGTGTGACACCCACAAGTAACACCACCAAATGCAAAGTAACTCCATTCTGCAAATGTAAATTATACCATTTTCAAATCTTGATATTTTTGGCAATAAGGAGAAACATTAGCTTATACTAGGAAATTGCAATTTTATTCTTTGTCAAATAATCAGTTTATCAAACTTCTTCCTTACTTCTTTATTTTTTCCCACCTTTCTAATTCATTCCAATCCACTGAGTGCCTCGCATCATTTGCATAAGTCATTTTGCAGTCTCTCATTTTGCTGAAGTATGTTTATTTAGAAACAGCTACCAAATGACACACAATTGTTTTTGGAAATAATGAGAAGTGAATTGAAATTAATCTCTTGCATGCTAAACAAGGCCACTGAATATGAGAGAGACCACAGGCACTTGGCCAACCTCATCCCTGGCATAACTTCATAGACATCAATGAATAAGGCTCATTGAGTTTAGATAGAACAAAGACAAACTGGAATGAATGAGATTTTCCAAATTAAGTGCTCCCATTTGAGGGCAGCTTATTTAATTTACAAGTTTTATTTTTTTCCTGTTCAATGTGTCTGGGTGGCATGGAAAGACACTTTGAGCTATATATGCTATTGTAAATCACAAGAGGTTTCATCTGAACAATCTAAAAAAAGATGACAAAAACCCAAAGCATCACAAATATTGCAATATAAACAGAAAAGTTTTATAGCTGGGCCAGATGAATTTTACAGAGGAAAAATTACAGGGTCAGCATGTCACTCCCATACAAAATATAGTTGAGAGCAATAAAGTTTGGAATCTCTCCAAGAATGACAGGAAGCTGATATTTACTAATTCTTTGGGCAAGTCTACACTACCAGGCAATGTCGAGCTAAGATATTCAACATTCCAGCTATGTGAATGGTGTAGCTTGAGTCGACATACTTTAGGTCAAGTTGCTGCAGGGTCTCCACTGCAAATGTTACCTACCAGCTGTGTTTTTTGGGAACCAGAGCACAGTCACCTATTAGCTCTCTTTCTCCAACGGTCACCCAACAGCTCTGTGTTCTTGAGGAGCCACGGTGTAATACTCATGGAGAACATTCCCGCCACCTCCACTCCTATCCCCCTGCTGAGCCTCTGTCTGAACCAAAGACAAAGCAATGAAAAGGCAGGGGAAGACACACCTAAACCCCTCTGGACAAGGGTGATAGAAATAAGGAAGTACCCCTAGCCTCATCTGTATCAAAGATAGAACAGACATCTCCATTATCATACAGAATGGAGAACAGCACTTCCAAAGGAAGAGCCACACTGAACTATAGGACACAGAAAGCAGGAAAGCACTGTCTACTGGGAAATCTCTGCTCTGCACGGCGATGAACCCATGCCTGCTCACACTCAAATCAGTAATTATCAGACCAATTGTAGTAATAGATCCTCTACTGATATTCAAAATAATGAAACTGCCTAGATGCATTATGAGCTCTCTGAAGGACCACCACCCTTAGCTAGGAATGAATTGTTTCTATGGTCTAGCCTAAACAAAACTTTTGAATACTCCCTTGAACTATCTGTATACCCAGTGCTGTGTGTCAGTACTGCCTGGTACGCAGTACCGGCACCTCCAGTCAGAGCTCAACAACTTTTCCCCTGGAGTACCGGCACCTTTAAAAAAAAAAAAAAAAAAACCCCAAAACCAAAAAAGCACTCTGTATACCCATAAACAAATCCAGTGTTCCCCTTGAACCAGTTGTGGCAAAGTTCTGACTGTGTCCCGTGGATCTTGCGCTACTCATCATCAACAACCATGGGCTCAACGCCCGTTGGCGTCCGATGCCTCCCACACTATTTCCTTCCATCTTTCCCTGTCCAGTGCGGAGTGGCTTAGTTTCTGTAGACTAGCTCCGCACCAATCTACTATATCATCTATCCATTCTCTGTGGGGTCTGCCTCTCCTATTCGGACCATCCATTATGCGAAATACCAGGGTCTTAACTTTTCAATCGTTGTTCATTCTGCAGATATGCCCGAATAGCTGTAACTTCCATTGTATAACCTGCAATAGGTTTTCTTTCGGCTGTATCTTATCTTCCTATATAATTCCTCGTTGGTGACCTTCTGCATCCATCCTATTCTCAGGATCTTTCTGTAACAACTCCTCTCGAACGCCAATATCCTTCTCTTCAAATCTTTCATTATCACCCATGTCTCACATCCGTACAACATGCTGCTAAATACTCACGTTTTCAAGAGGCTCAGCTTTGTTCCTAAGCTAATTGCTTTACTTTTCCAGATCTTATCCATCGCCTTCAAACTCACTCTTGCTTTCACTATTCTAGTCACTATTGCCTTCTTACAGTCTAGATCATACATCATGTTGCTCTCCAAATACATGAACTTCTCTATATTCTCTACTTTGATCCCATCTACAATGATCTTCTTTCCTATTTCCTTATCCCTTCCTCATTTAGCACTTTCTCATCTCGTGCTACTGGCGGATAATATTAGCCTCAGAGACTCACTGTGGTCCTATACACAACCCCCTTCTCTTTACAGGAGACAGGGTTCATAGCTTAGTGAGCCACACTCATCACAGGCTAGTCCATGGTTTTGGGGTGAAAAACCCTTTGATAGTCCTGGTCTCCCATCTTGGCACAGGCTCCATGCTAGCATGGGGGAAGGTATAGGAGGAACCCAGGCCTGCCCAGTACTCCAGGTTCTTGCCCAGGGCTCCTAAAGTAGCAGCAGCAATCAAGGTTGTTTTTCCTTCCAACTTGGCAGCTTTTCCCCTGGACCACTTCCCCAAACAACCCCTCCAAAATGTCTCCCTCGGGTACCTGTTAACCAGCTCTCAGCTCACACAGAGCTGCTTCTTCTTTCTCCCTTTTCTCCTTCCCATCCCTCACTCTTTGTCTTCCCCCTCTCCTTACCTAGGGAAGGATTTTTAAAGCATCTCCACTGGCTGTAATTGGCTGCAGATGTTGAGTGACTTGCCTGAGGGAGCAATCTAGTTAATTAGCTCCAGGTGTTTTCCTACCTTCAATTTATTGCATCAGACTCTAGTAGTTTATTCTGGAAAGAGAAAACCTCTTATCCAGTGCCCTGTATACCTGCCTTCCACTGGAGTGTGGTAGGCTGCTAGCTTAGGTCTGTCACACAGTGTATGTCCCTGCAAAAACTCCTACCTTTGCTCAAGAAAAGTGATCTAAAGTCTGCATCAGTTCCATTGAGACTTCATCCCCTGACTGATCGTGCTAGGGGCTCTGCTCTGCCTGTCTCTACTCTGGACCCCCAGCTACCATTACCATCTGAGAACCCTGATCAGTTCAAGCTTCACGGAGTGGTGAACTCCCTGTCCCTCACCCCATCCCCGCCTCTCTCTAGGTATAGCCCTCTGACCCTGCCTTATATGATCAGTTATGGTTTGCTAGCCCTAACATTTAATATTGTAACTGTTCTGTTTGTTTGTCTCGCCTTGTATGGTTACTACCTAGAAATAAATAACTTTCATTGTTAAGCTGGCTGCTTTTCTCTCTCTTTCTTCCCCTCAGGGGTGTTGTTTTGGCTTCCCCATTCACTCTAACAATACTTCTCATACCTATATGCTAAAGATCCTTGTAGCACCCAAAAATCCTGTGGGGTGTGCTCAGCAAGTAGATTACTAGCAGAACTGTGGTGTAAAAGTGGGGATAGGAAGGTGCTGAACTTGGGGCTATATGAGGGTGGCAGCTTAAAGTGTTGTTAAACCCAGCCCACTGAGATGAAGGGCACATGAGGGTTACAGCTTTGCACTGCTGTGCAACCCAGCCTACTGAGTCCAGGGACATATAATGGGTCAGCTTTTGAGTGCTTATTAACCAGTCCTCTCACAAGTGCTTTGTTAGTGGATGTGACTGTCTATGTGTTTCTAGGGTGGGAAGAACCCAGTCCTGGGAACATAGTTCCTGCAGAAAAGCTCCACTGGGAAGGAATTGGCAGTAGGTTCATAAGAGAGCAGAAGTAGCACAAGCAGCACACTAACAGAATTATTAACCTCCCCCCCATAAAAGTACCCCGATAAGTGAGCATACCCCCAGAGTAATGGTCAAATCTGATAACAGGGAAGTTAATGGGAGCGACTCTCCCATTGACTTTCCTTATGCTTCTCGTTCTGGTGGTGTAGCAGAGTCAATGAGAGAATGATCAGGACTCCATTTAGCAGGTCTTTACTAGTAGTGCCAATCTCCCAGTAAATATGGACCTTCCTTTAATAGCTGGATTATAAACTCTTCAGAGTTTCCTATGTGATATTCAAAATCCCTGAATATTTGTGTGTTACCACAAAATAAAAAATGGCATTCTAATCTATAAAGAAATATATATTTCAGTTCATGAACAGTGACAAATTTTTCTTCTAAAAACTTTACTCTTCTGAAGAACAAGTGACAATATCAAGAAATATTCCTTTATGATTAAATTTGGATGGATATCAGAAAAATGAGAAACAGAATTTATTTCAACTATACCAACTGAAACCTCAAATATCATAGCCCGCAGCAAAGCCTCCCCAGGAGTGGGACCACCAGCCCCAGGTGGCTCTGCTCCCGGGGAGGTGGCTTTCATGTTGCAAGGAAGCCTCCTCCCCAGGAGCGGAGCTGGCAGGGGCTGTTGACAGGGCTCCTGGGGAGGCGGCTACTCTGCAGCAGCAAAGCCACCTCCCTGGGAGTGACACCGGCTTCGCTGTGGATTCTGCAGCCAGCTGCCCCACTCCCAGGGAGCCCGTGTGTAACCTGTGGGCAGGGAGAGGGGGAAAGTCTGAATCTACCTGTTTAGGGGGATGCTTCCTGGTTAACCTTTCATATCCCTAATGGAGAGCAATAAACTCTCTCACATACTCTACAGCGTTTAAACTGTGTCACTTCTTGAATATGGCATTCCTTGTTGTCTCAAACCTTGAAGTTTAATGTTCATCTCCTAGAACCTGTGTGTTTTAGGAGCATTGAAGGAGATGCTATTACCGATCAAGAGTAAGAAATAAATTGCAGCTACTGGCAGAAAGAGTTATCGTGAGGAAACAGATGTCTGATGTTCCTTCCTCCTGAACAGACTGACTGGTTGAATTTTCAAGCTCAATATTACTGGAAAAAAAAGTGAACATCTAAATAGAAACATTCAGAAAAAATAAGATTTGCTTAAATATGAACAATTGCATATTGCAATCGTTTAATGAATATGCCGACTGGCCCTTGCATAATTAAATTACTACTAGTAATTCACTTGTCTAATTATATCAATTAATTGCCCTATATGGTTTCATGTTTGCCTCTTTCCTGTTTTTACTTATTCTGTGTGACTGGGTGTGCATACTCCACACTAGAGCAGGAGGAGTAAAAACCCTGTGGATGGAGGAAGTCCCGCACCTTCAACCAGAATGGGCATGTTCCAAGTGCTGGGGCAGCATAAAAGGTAAGAGAGCAGCTCAGTCTGGAGTGCCCAGCGAAGGAGAAGGACCTCCAGCCCAAGCTCCTGCAATCCAGGCAGTGAGAACCAAAGGACCAGGAGACTGCCACTACATAGCTCCAGGGAGAAGCCACTGCTAGGGAATTGGGAGACGCAGCTGCTACCTGAGACTCTGCCCCACCAGGACCAGTAGGAAGTGACTCACGGAGGGTGCAGGAGCAGCCTCTCCTGCCCAGATACACTCTGAGTGTTTCGGCTGGATTCCCTACCGAGGAAGCGGTAGACTAATCTGCTGCTCCCAGGGCTTTGGGCCAGGTCCTGGTGGAGTAGGGTGGGAATAGGTCCCCCAAGCCTACTGACTCTGGCCACTAGGCCATACTGCTTTGAGACATGGGCTGCCTACCATCTCTGGTCCTTATATCCACACTGCCCTGAGACTAGGGCTGCTTACAAACTCTGGCCACTAAGGCCATACTGCCCTGGAATAAGGGCTACTCATGGACTCTGACTGGTAGACTGTACTGCCCTGAGAGAAGGGACAGCATTATTGACTTGAGCCACTAAGCTCAACTACCCTAGACCACAGGTGGGTCTTTACGGACTATAGTGACTGCCAATGACCCTGCAGCCAGCCAGGCGCTATACACACCCCTGAACACGCACACCCCTATGATGGGGTGTGCATATGCTGCCACACTCTGTTTATTAGTCCTTTTACTTAACTCATTTCTATTAAATCTTTATTAAACAACAGTGAAGTAATGTATTTTGTCATGTACAATCCATTCTGAAATCATTTAACTTGGTATATTTGTCTTGATTTATAGTTAGTATAATTGAGTTCAAAAGAATTAGATGAGTTCACGGATGACCGGCCCGTCAATGTCTAATAAGACACTGAAGAATATAGCCCCATGGCTCTGGGTGTGTCTATACCTTCAGCTGCCAGAAGCTGGGATTGGACAACAGGGAATGGATCTCTCAAAGTTTCCCTGTTCTGTACATTCCCTCTGAAGCAGCTTGTACTGGCCGTCATCAGTACAGGATATTAGGCTAGGGAAGGGAACAATGGTCTAGCCCACTATGGTCATTCTTATGGTTCTTAAGTTCCTATACCTTTTTATGCAAACATGATGCAAAAAAAAAAAAATAAATTATTTTCTTCATTTCCAACATTTTGATACGGAAGTCTGTAATACAGGTGCAGTCAAAGCCCTACATGTATTCAGAAGCAAGAGGCACGATATATTAACTTTATCATCCATAGTATTAAATCATGTATCTTTCTTTGAGTGATGCTTTTTCGTGCTTAACTACATTTATACACGCAGTCCACCAAATTAGTTTCCTGCAAAATTTAGGCTACCCAGAATGAAACAAAGAGGGCTCCATCTCATCCAGTACAGAAAAATCTGCACGGACATCATTTAAATTCACTCATTAGATGAGACTTCATTAACTGTGTTCAGTTTAGCATATAAGATTCTGCTTTAATAACCAAATGAACTGACAGCTTTCCATCAGCCATCAAAATTCACAAGATTAAAAACTAACATTTTGTACGCATCCCTAGGCTCTCACAAACAACAATGTTTTCTTCAATTGGCTCACAGGTGAAATATACAGCACATTCTATGATCCAAATTGAATAGCAACCTTCAATATTCATTTTTTGAGGTGAAGCTAATCCTAATTCTCTGCATGTTAATGTTATTAGTTTGTTAGAAGAGCAATACTTTATTGTAATGTCCCAGGACAATGTAGCCATTTCTGTATTTTCAAATAGATAAAATTAAAAGCTGGATATTAGCTATGAAGGATCAAAATTATCCTTGGAGTGAATTCTTTTACCTCAAGTGAACTACATTGTGGATCATTTTGTCCCAGGGCAAAACTATTGAAGAATTTAATATGACAGCTAATGTGTTTCTGAATAAAAATAAAATTAATAGCTTACTCTGTACAGCTACACAAACTTTACAAGAGCAAAAAGTTGCTATTGTTAAAATATCCAAGTTCTCTATCTTTCACACAGTCCTTTCCAGCCTGATGAATAATAAAACACTTTATAATCTGTGTATCCTCAGAAATCCCTTGGCCACCACAGAAATTCATTCACCTCTGAGGTTGTACAAACCACAGATGCTTTGCAGCACACAAAAGCTGTAAGCAAGTAAATGACTTCTTGAAACTCCTGTGGGAATTTCAATAGACAGCATATAAAAGAAAAAAAATCTGATTTTTTTTATAAAATACTTTGAGAAAAAAAATCTTTCTAAAGATAGTTTTAATTAAGACAGATGATAGCTCAAAGATGATATATGGAATAGGGATTATAAATTCTATAGAACATAAGAATGGCCATACTGGGTCAGACCAAAGGTCCATCTAGCCCAGTATCCTATCTGCCGACAGTGGCCAATACCAGATGCCCCAAAGGGAGGGATCACAACAGGTAATCCTCACGTGATCCCTCCCGTCACCCACTTCCAGAGAAACAGAGGCTAGGGACACCATTCCTACCCATCCTGGCTAATAGCCATTGATGGACCTGACCTCCATGAATCTAGCTAGCTCTTTTTTGAACGCTGTTAAAATTCAACCCTGTTATAGTATGAAACAATAGATTCATGTAACGTTTAAGAAAACAATTGTAAATTAGTTCCAATAGTTCATGGATTAGGGACCCAATCTTAGGGATTCCAGAGGTTTCTGTGTAGATTACTAAGGTTATCTTTTTATCTACCCAGTGGGACTCAGTATTCAGTCTAGAAGATTCCATCAGAGATGCTTAGTTTTGCAGTTCTCAAACTGTGGATTTGTGTCTCTAGAGATAACATGCTTGTTAAAAGCAAAAATGTTTTTAAATAAATAAATAAATAAGATAGAGATGAGAAACAGACCTCAACCCTATTGTCCCTCTGCAAATTTGTGTGCACAGTCAAGCCCTTACCTTTCTCTAAAAGTGCAAAGTTTCAAAAAGTTCAATGAATAGAAGATTGTTGGGGGCAGAATAGACACAGACAAGGAGAAGAAGTCTGGAGATAAATGTGAGAGGGAAGGACAGGCAATAGAAACAGAAGTGAAACTGTCTGAGCGGCATATTCCAGAAACCTTGAGCAGTGTTCCCTCTAAGCTGAGGGGTGGCTCAGCTTAGAGGGAAGACTGGTCTTGAGGTCTCTCTCATTTGAGCATAACCTTAATTGATTTCAGAGCTAGATTCTCTCATTGATTCTCTCACTAGAAAGGAAAACATATAATGGCAACAGGATGTAAAAGAGACCCAGTTTGGAAATATTTTAATGAAGTTCCTCTACCTGTGGATAAGACAGGCATGCATGCAAAATGCAAATAGTGCAGCAAAGAAATGCAAGGCCTGGTTGTCCGAATGAAACAACATCATGAGAAGTGTTCCTTCTCAGGAGGAAGCTGCACTGAAGATGATGAAAAGAACGTGACAAGAAGATGACAAAAATAACAAGAAAAGGATCTTCAACCTTTTTTATTTCATCCTTCTGTCTTAAGGACTGCTTGTCTTCCTTCTGGGCTATTCTTCAATTCTCATGTTTGAGCAAAGAATATAGTTGTTATTCTATGTAGGGATGTAAGCGACTAGTTGACTATCGGATAAATATATTGGAAAAGCAGAAGTGCCATGGAAGCAGAGAGCAAGCAGGAGACTCAAGCAGTCCCCCGCTTGCCCCATGCTCCCTACTTTTGAAATGTAGCAATGCTGGAGGGAACTGGCTTTTAAGCAAAGCACACACAGGGAGCACGGGGGGCTGGGGTGGGGGGGTAGGGTGTTCTTGTACATTTCCAAAGCAGGGAGTGCAGGGCCAGTAGGGACTGCTTGAGTCTCCTGCTTGCCCTGTGTTCCCCACGGTACTTCTACCTTTGAAATGTAGCAAGAGCCATTTCAAAGGCAGAGGTGCCCTTATCAACTAGTCCATGCAAATTGCATCGACTATTCAATTAGTTAATTAATCTAAATGTAACATCCCAAGAGAGCACATGGGGCAGGCAAATTGCTGGATAAAGTTTATGAAAGAGAAATGGAGCAGAATGCAAAAAGTCTAGAGAGTAAAATTGTTAACCTGAATCTTTATGGGTGGAGCAATGTCCACAATGAGCTTGTTATACGTGCTTGTGACATAACAGAGAAGAAGGGAATGTCTTCCTTACTGAAACAGTTGATACATCTGGAAATGCGCACACAGCAGAATCCTTAGAAGTAGGGATATAAGTGACTAGTCGACTACTTATCGGGTAGTCAAGTCACTACTCAACTAGTCACTCTCCCCTGCCCTTGCTGTCTCTGTATCAGAGGCACCAAGGGAGTGTCTGTGGGGGAGCAGGAGCCGGTTTCTCCCCCAGCACAGTCTCCACAGAAGGCAGAGGCACAGTGGGGGAAACAACGTGAACAGGGACCTCATGCGGGATCCTGGCTGCTGTGCCCCTGCCTCTGAAATGGACATTTCAAAGGCAGAGGCACAGTGAGATAGCTAGTGCCCCCCTTATTGACTAATCGAATAGTCAATGGAAATTCCATCGACTACTCAATTAGCTGATCAATCGAAATTTAACATCCCTACTTACAAGAAGTAGCACTAAAAGCTATAACAAACTGAAAAAAAAATCAAATTTCTAGTACGCAGCTTGGTCACAGACAATGTTGCAAATGTATCCAAGATGAGAAGAAATGTAGAAGAGAGTCCCAAGCTAACAACATATGGTTGTTATATATGGCTTATTTGATGCACCTCCTAGCCAAAGACTTCAGTGTTCCAGAAAAAGGGTAATGATGTTGAAATTGCTAAATACTTCCATAACAACCAGCTGCTCTGAAAAAAGCCAGAGGAACCAAGCTAACTCTCGCACAAGACGTGTGGTGGAACTCAGTAGTGGACTGTTTTGAGCATTGTATCAATAACTGGCCTAACCTAATAGTTTGTGAACAAAATTGAAAAAAAATAGTTGGTACTGTGACAACCAAAGTTGTCAACATTGGGCTTAAGAGAAGTTTTGAACACATGCTGAGTATCCTGAAGCCTATTTCTGTAGCTTTCAACAAAATTCAGGGAAATAGTTGTTTTATTGCTGATGCTGTTCAAATTTGGAAGGAACTAAGTGAGATCTTAAGAAGAGAAATATGTAATGACAGAGTTAAATTACAAGCATTAAAGAAACGAATGGGACAAGCACTATTTCTAGCTCATTTTCTTGCAAATATTTTCAATACTCCGTATCAGCATCAAACCTTAACTGGTTAAGAAGAGGAGTTGGCTATGACATGGGCATCCAGAAATCAACTATAATAAACTTCAGAGCTAAGGGTGAACCATTCAATAAATAAGTTTGATGATGTTTTAAAGAAAGTCATACCAGTGAACTGGTGTGAGTCACTTAAGCACTTGGATTGAGAGACTGTTGAAGAGATAATTTCACTTTTAACAGCAGTAGATTTTTTTCTGCCCGTGTAGAAAGAATATTTTCTTCCTTTGGACTCATTCATTCCATATTGAAAAATAATTTGCGGCCTGAAAAATCAGGAAAGCTTGTTTTTCTTTTCCAAATTATGAACAAACAGGAAAATGAAGGTGAAGAAGACTGAGTTACCTGCCGAAGCCAATATTTTAAGTTTCTCATGTTGACCTGGCAGACAGATTAATTTTTAAGAAAACATTTTAACTATTTTAGTTAAAAACAATGTTAACAAAAACAAACTTTATTTTAAAAAACTGAATCTAAATAACTGTTTTAAAATGTACAGTATGCACCTTCTAAATATGAAACCTACATCTATCTCTGAGGTGTGAAAAATATATATTAGTTATAACAACCAATAAGAATGAACTTTTGTGTAGAAAACCATGATTAAATCAAATCTTCCTTACTAGTGATTTACACCAAATTCCCCCTTACCCTAACTGTCCGCCAGCAGCTGTCCCACAATGCAACCACACTGACAATTCTAGTCTCAAATGAATGCCACTGCTCTGAGGTCACATAACCCAGGAGACCACCCTCCCCTTTAAAGCCATGGACATTTTTGAAATGCCTTTTCCTGATTGCTCATCTTGGCTAGCATACCTAGCATCTCTCCACTGTTGTGTGCAACATCCCAATTGACTATGCCAGCTATTCGCTGCAGAGATGTGCTCCAGTTTGGAACAGACAGCAGATATTCGATTTCCTGGGCCTGTGGAGAGATGCGTCTGGGCAAGTGCATATACAGACTAGTTTTAGGAATATGGACATCTACAAGCAGACTGCATGAGAGATGGAGGAGATGGGATATAACAAGGACCAGCAGCAGTGCTGCATGAATACCAGGGCGCTATGGCAAACATACCAGAAGCCAGGGAAGCCAACAATCCTTTTCCTACAAAGAGCTGCATGCCATACTTGCCAGACACCTCCCTGTATGTCAGTGTGGAGCCTATGGTCTGAACAAGGTTGAGAAAAAAGGAGAAGGAAGGGAGCATTCAACCAGGAGGCCTAGCTATGCCACAGGCCAGGGTTTGTTTAAGTCTCCGTCACAGTTTGGTCAGTCCCAGCTGTTGAGCACAAGCAAGCTCAGTGGACAGAAAAGTTCCTCAGATAAGTGTCCTGAGAGATGTCAATGTAACTTTCATTGAAGTGCTCTGCAACTCTCTCCTGAAGGTTTCTATGGATGGCAGCCTCATTGCCTCCTTCATAGTGGGACACACTCTCATGTCAATCCATGATAATTTCAGAAGGCACCATTGCAGTATACAGGCTAGCAGCATACAGGCCTGTGAGGCTTTAAAACACCACCACTACCAGTGCTTTCTCTGCCTTTATTACCTTCAGGAGTGAGATCAGCTAAAATCACCACTGCCAGTGGAAAATACTGCCTGCATTCCGTGCTAGTACCCTATACTCATTGCTTCATGCAACTTGAGGAATTCCCTCCTCATTTCTCTCACTTCTAGCAAGCCATACTCACCATGGCTGGTGCCGTGCACAAACACTCTAAAGCAGGCATGTCCATAAACATGGCTTGTTTAAAACTTTAGGGGAGCAAAGAAAGAGCTCTGAATTGTGGATCTACATGTTCAACAACCCTGGGCTCGCCTCCCTTTGCAGTCCAGGGAGTGCTCCATTACAGCACCTCCTTAGATTCCCCCTTCCACATGGTATCAGGAGGCAGTCTTGCCCCTGCCACTCTACTCCATGCTGGGAGCCACTAAGGACAACCACAGCTTCTCATTCACTGACCTGTGAAAACCACAGTAGCTGTTTATGTATCTAAAATCAACACAAATGTCCTTTCCTGTTAATAAGTTTTGTCCTATTAATTTATTTAGGAAGTTGTAATGTATTTGCTTTTAAATTGTATGGATTTTTCTTTTATACTGATTTTATTACTGAATACTATTGTCTTATTTGGAATACAATTCATTTTGATAGCTCACAATATTTGCTCCAACAGTACCTAGCAGTTCTGAAATCACTCACTCGCTACTGTACAGTGTGACAACTCAAAAACAGTGACACACACACACACACATGCATATATATAATAATAATCATCAAATGTACAAACATGGCCAAATTAATAGGTATATTTACAGTGTTTATTCAGACACGTACACCAAATACCACACAGTTACTAACAGGTCCCAATATAGCAGCACTAGCTACAGCACAGTACCCAATGTGTTACTGCGGCTCACTATTAAAAAGTTCCTTTAAAGTCACCCCAAGCCATATAGCTCTCCACTGAACTGTTCTAATAGCCCTTATGCCTGGCTGCTCAAACACAGCAGACAGTCTCTCCACTTCTACCCTGGACCCCAGTAGCAAGTTCTACCCTTTTGCTTTACAGATATTATGCACAATACAGCAAGCAGCTATAACCATGGGAATACTTGTCCCACTGAAATCCAATCTTGTGAGTAAACAATTCCAATGTACCTGCAATCTACCAGAAGCACATTCGACTATCATTCTGCACCTGCTGAGCTACCAGTTGAACCCTTCCTTGCCACTGTTGGGCTTCATGAGCCAGAAAAATGAGGGGTAGACTGTCACTCAGACTCACTATTAGTATTTCAACATAATCAATGGTAATCATCTAGTCAAAGAAAAAAAAAAATCCGTGCTTGAGCTTTCTGAAAAGTCCCATTTTCTTACATATGAGAGCATGATGCACCCTCCTTGACCAGCCCACACTGACCTTGGTGAAGAGTCCCGGGTGATCCACCAATGCTTGTTTAACTATAGAAAAAGTAACTCTTTCTGTAGATACATCTCTGTGGCAAAATAGTCTGTGGCCAAAATAAGAATATGCTTGCTATTTATTGTTCCATCGCAGTTCAGGAACCCCGTTTGTTGGGTGTTTTTTTCCCCAAAAAACTATTGTGTCCTGCATAATGCTTCGACACAGTCCTGCACAACAGGAGGCAATTAATGGGATTGCACATTTGCATGACAACAGGTCCCACAGTGAATTTTTCAACTTCAAACTGATTTTCCACTGACCAATAGCATTCCAGCATTACAAGTTTCCATAAAACAACTGTTCCTCACTTCTCCACTGGCAGTGCTCCTCTCATTCTGGTGTACTTGCACTGAAGGTCAGGGGAGAACTTAGTACACAGATCCAGAAATGTGACCGTGTGCAACTGAAATTTCTGCAGCCACTGCTTGTCGCCCGAAGTGGTCGTTTCTCAGGCCCAGAAGTGTGTTCCACCATCTGCACCTTTCACAAACTACCTTTACTTGGTTCTTGCTATGTCCCATTACCATCTGTCACCCAAGAAATCATCATGTTTCCTGCTGAGTTGATTATTCTTACAGCTCTGCAAATATCAGAGGATCATGCATCCTCTTCTGGCAACACTTATGACAACAGTGCAAAGCTATGCACACCCATGCTTCGGTCAAAGATGATGGAAAGCAAGGAAGGCCATGAAGGTTTGTGGGATTTTGAAAAAAGTGAGAGAAAATTATGGGATATAGATGAAATTATAGAATGGAGACAACCGTATACTGGGAAGCTATTCTCTTGCTCCCAGTCACCACTGGGCAATTCATTTTGGCCCCAGCATGCCTTGCCAAAACTTCCCGTCTAGGAAGACTGTGATGCATTGTACACTGGATTTACTCATAGGGCACTGCATTCTGCTTCTATATGACCACTCTTGGTGATAATGTGCAGCGCCATCGCAAGGAGTCACATGTGCATGCACACAAGCAATATATTAACTGGGGAGGCTTAATAGTGACATAACTCACAATGACCAAAATTTAAAGCATAGACACAGCCATAGTTAGACAACTCCAGAACCCACATTCTTTACCTAGTGACAACAGCATCCCTGTAGTGCCCAGGAATGATCCTTTGAGATTTCTTAATGTCATGCCAAGAGTAGAGGCTTCTCTACACTTAAAACACTACTGCAGTACAGAATTTAAATGTGTAACAGATCAAATCACCTTGCTTCATCTAATTAACACCTTCTAAAACTAGTTGTGGCAAAGCAAATATGCTTTAGCATGTATTAAACTGAGCCAATTAAAGCCTACAGGAAAGCCTAAAGTACAATTGCTTTGTTTGACTGGTTTTCAAAGGTGCTTATCTAACTTTATACCTTTAAAACCTAGGCTACAGCAGGCCTAAATACTGACCAGACTCAAGCCCACTTAGCTTTTTATATTAAATAAATCCTAAACAGGTGTTTAAATTAGTAGAATAATCTGCAAGTTACTCATGGTCCGTACTAAAACAAAATCCTCATAGTCCACCTCTCAGTTGTTTCACCATGTTTGTGAGCTCTTCAAAGATTTACCTTCCTGTACATGCAGGTTTTGTTAATGTCACCATAATACACGCAACAATGGTAATAATAATCTTGATTGTTAAGCAAAAGTTATCAATACTTTTTAAAAAACAATGCATTACCTTTAAGATAAATTATGAGTTTTTTCTAAATGGACAGGCCTCAAGTTCACAATACTAAACTGTTTTGTAATTTAAGCTTTCCTTCATCCTGATCAGTAGCCTTGGTTGAGCTACTGAAATAACCAGAGAAAGTGCGTTGAGGCTGCAGTTTTTTCACTGACAGCTTATTTTAAATAGCATGATTCTGAAAGTCTGAAAACTTTGAAAAAATAGAGTGACAATTTCAGCTTTTATTTTTTCCTGCACACGTCATACCTTTTGCTGCTAGACTGAAGAACCCATTATTAAATGTGTGTTCCTCATGGAAACACTTACAGATTGTGATCAAGTCATCCCTTAACCTTCTCTCTGTGTAATTAAATAGCTTGAGCTACTTGAGTCCATCACTACAAGGCATGCATTCTAATCCTTTAACCATTCTTGTGGCTCTTCTTGGAACGCCTTGCAACTTATTAACCTCCATTTTGAATTGTGAGCACCAGAATTGGACAGAGGAATCCACAAGGATGCACCCAGTGCCAAACACAAAGGTAGAGCAATTTCTCAACTCTAATTCAAGATCCCCATTTTGCATCCCAAAAATCACATGAGTTCTTATGGCCACAGTGTCACAGCTCATGTTCAGCTGATTACCCATCATGACCTCTCAAATCTTTTTGGTTACGTCTAGACTGCTTTCTTCTGCTGAAAGAAGATATGCAAGTTCAGCACTAATTTGCATATCTTCCAATAGTGTTATCGGAAGAGATTTTGTTGAAAAAAAGAAAGCAGTTTAGACACGGTTTTTTCGGAAAATAAAAACCACACCCTTTTTCAAAAGAACCCTGCACATCTCATTTTTTTAGGAAGAAGGGCTCTTTCAAAAAAGGTCCCCCCCCCGCCCCAAGAACCGTGTCTAAACTGCTTTCTTTTTTTGACAAAACCTCTTCCGATAACGTGATTGGAAGAATATATGCAAATTAGCACCAAATTTGCATATCTTCTTTCGGCAGAAGAAAGCAGTCTAGACATAGCCATTGAGTCATTGCCTCCCAGGACAGTGGCCCTGTTCCTATAGCTATGGCTTTCATTCTTTCTTCTTATACATATACATATAGCCATACTAAAACACATATTGTTTGCTTACACCTAAGTGCAGTTTACATCACATTTATGAAGTATTTTGGGATCCTTCAAGGAGAAGCAGTTTATACAATACAAATAAGTTTATAAATGATGACATTTACAGGGTTGTTAAAATACAGTTCACTGGCAAACAATTCTTCAATGAAGTTATGATTAATACAATTGCAATATACAAAAAAAATGTATTCAGAAATGTTCAAGATGACAAATACCTGGAGACTGTATCAATACAGTCAACCACACAGATTCAATTTTTTTCTCTATTTAAATAAATGCTATTTCTTATAAAGTAGATCCTTCTGTATTGTTTTTGACTGATGCCAGTTGGCTAATATTTCATGAAGATTGACAAAGCCATTCTTTTTGTATCTTTCAGGTTTATGATATCAAAAAGAAATCACCTAACTATATATACAAACCTTACAGATTTGTAAGGTCTTTTCCTATCCAATAATCTCCAGATTTGGGATATGAAAAGTAGAACGGCTCTTGTGATTTGATTGAAAATGTGTGTTAAAGAAATACGATTAAAAAAGGAGTGACAAACTACTTTGAGTATGTTTTCAGACACTTGAGATTACAGAGACAAGAAAAAGTGACTGAATCAACTCATTGTGATTTTAATATAAACTTGGTCGCACCCAGTCAATATTAGAAGTACAGCAACAACAGCACTCAGGCCAAAACTGCAACATTATAGCTCAGGCGTTTCAACTCAGAATGTATTACAGGTTGGACCTCCCTCGTCCAGCAGTCTAGGGACCTGACCAGTCCCAAAAAAGGGGATTTGCTGGACCAGTTGATGTCCCCTGCCATTGGCCTCCCAGACCGTTGATCCTCGTGGCCCATGCCTGGCCCTTGGTGTCCCTGGGCTCAGACTCCAACCAGCCCCATTGTTGCTGGGCTCCGTCTCCAGCCCCCCTGCTGTCTCATTTGGACTGTCTTTGGGAACAGAAAGCAAAAAATCTGCAATTTCTTTAAACAGATGGAACATTTTTTAATATAAATAAACCTTACACAGAAATTGTTCTATTTTCAAGCAACCTGACTAATTACTTGTGGCAATATTTTAATATTCAATAATGGCACAAACACATTTTAACACTAACAAACATAATTTATAATTTTATTAATACCATTATTGTCTCTCCACTACACTATCAAAAATCCCATGGTGATGAACTGATGAATACACTTAGTAGTGTGTTAATGAGGAAGGAAAACAAAACTTCACAGAGCTTTTCTTCAGGCCCGGAGAAGGAAATCAAAGTGTCCATGATAAATATAAAATGGGACAAACGTTGTAGGAAACCACTTAAATGAGATGGGCAATTTACTATCTCTGTAGCTGTAGGAAAATGGGAGGTTTAGTAGGTAGCAGTGTGTGTTATGTTGTGGTAACGGGCCATAAAACCAGCCAAAATTCATGGCTTTTAGTGTCAACAGAATCACAGTTTGAAGTTCCCAGGCTTGTTTCTTGAAGATGTGCAGGCTTCCTTAGAGGATGAGGATCTGAACAGTCTGGTCGGATATGGAGCGATCGCTTTGTGAAAAGCTTTTGCTCAAGTGTCCATATGCTCTATGAAGCTCAAAAGCTTGTCCCCTTCCCTGACGGACATTAGTCCAATACAAGGTATTACCTCACCACCTTGTTTCTTTAAAAATTATTCAGGCAGACATCATTTTTGGTTATAATTATTTATCTTGAATGACCAGACTTGATAAGATTATGACTGAACCAATTACCATTCTTTTTTATGAAGCTCGCTGGGAAAGCGATCAAGGCTACATCAGTCACAGAAATAAGGAAGCTTCTTTCACTACTATGCATTAGTTTACTTAATTACATTGTAAGAATCGTTTACTAAACAGATCATTTTAATTCAATTCCGAGACAATTATTATTACCAAGCTCATCTGTGACATTTGCACAGCCAAGAAGAATTTATGATAATAACCTAAGAGCTTGGGTATAAGGATGTAAAAACCACTCGGAACAGTTAACCGGTTAAATGATTTTTTAACTGGTTCACCACCGGCTGCAGTGCTTGAATGAAGAAACTTATGCCTGTGGGCGCAAAGGACACTTTAGGAGGGAGTGCACCTATTGGGAGGAAGCACAGAGACTCCACCTAGACAATGAGAAGGTTGGGGGAGTGCCTGCCATCAGGGCAATAGGGAGGCCTCAAATATGTTGGGCCTGTGGGAAACCTGGACACATAAGGGCCCATCTGGCTGGAAGGCTACAATAGTCTCTTTACCCCTTCTACTCCCACTCTGTGCTGGATAACTGGCAGTGGATCCACCCAATAAAAGATAACGTTAGCCCCAACCAGTGCCCCATCCTGCAAAGTGATGTGCCACTATGGAGCTAGACATAACTTTTCAAATACTCATATTTCTTTTCTTTGTCTTCCAAGCTATAAGCTCTTTGGAGGCAGTGCCTATCATATACTGACAATATCTTAATTTGAAATAAACAGACAGACAGACACACAGAAAGAAAGATTTCATCACAGAGCAACTTATGCTTTACAGAGAGAGCAGCATCCTGAGAAAGAGTTTTCCTTTGGATAGGAAAAATCACTTTCCAGTGAATACACTGAATAGTCCGAGTACTTCTGTATCAAATATAACATCAATAGAGTAACAATGATTTAACAGGTCAGACTAGAAAACAAGCTTGGTTTAGGTTATTTGCTATTCGATTTTCTCTTACGGCTGTGCATGCAGATGGTTGTATAGCAGAATTTTTAGTGTTGCATATATTTGTTATTTTAACTTACTATTTACTTGGAATAGCACATTGGAACAGGATATCTAAATTGGAGGCAGTTTTTTTCAAATTATTGTTAGTACAGATGAATTCTACAGTTTTGCAGTTTTCTGTTTTGAAATTTAATGAGCACTACACAGGGAATTGGTTTTAGTTTCTAGAATACAGCATATTTAATCTCTATAAATAAGTGTGGTTCTTGCTGTAGTTACACATTTTTATTCCTATAAGACACTCTGCAAGATTATATGAGTGCTGATATAACAATAACCCTTTATTTCAATATGACGATGAAGAATTGTGCCCTAGATGAAATATTTAAAGCATTTTTAAAGCTACAAAGAATCTTTCTGCACATAGCACACAACTGTAGAATAATTGCCAGTGACTAACTTCAATGCTCATAAGGATCAAGTAGTCAATACTATTTCACAAATACTGAAACGAACTTGATTTCAGAATGAAATATGTAGAGTAGGGGGATTTCTCCCCTCCCAGAAGCCCCATAAAAACGTCCCTCTCTTTTCAGACTAGTCTTGAAGAAAAATGCAAGCAAATTCAGAAAACACTTTCCTACCAATCTGTTCTTTGATTCTGACATTTCAATGAATGATCTGGGATCAGTCCTATGCCAGTACACATATATGTTATATGCATAGTACACACGGTAACAACAACTTGATTCTTAAATGGTCACCTCCTGGCATGTATAGGAAGTCTCCACATGCAACAAGTCACATGCAACATAGCTCATAGGGATTAAAAAAACCTTTAAATCACCCATATAAATAATATAGGGGCTTGTTATTACATGATTTGACATTTCAGTATTGCAACAACACTGGTAAAAGAATTGATGATAAAGGACAGGATAAGACGACAGCAACCAGCACACCTATAATTGTAGTATTGCTCAAAATATAATTGCATTTAAGTGTATTTAAATATTCATGTTTAAATTCCTATATAGCGTTAAAAATAAATTGTGGCCTTTTTAATGCCAGTTGATGATTTATTGTGTGCATAAGGAGGTAGGTGGTGGCTGAAGACCATCTTCAGTATCTGTGTATCATACATCATCATACCATAACTAATACAGCAAAACTGTTTGTTCATAAGTACTGCTTCCATGTCCATGACACCACACAGCTTAAGGACCTCCGTGTTTGGAATTTTTTCACACCAATTCACATGGGCAATCTTCTTGAGGCAGCGCATATGGAACTGACCAAGTTTTGAAATGTGGTGGCAATATATAGTCCATGACTCCAGACCATACTCAGATATTCAGCAGAACTGCCTGATAAAATGCTACCTTTGTATGAAGGTTAACACCATGGTCATTCCAAAAGCGTATGGTCAATCTTCTGAAGGCAATGCTTGCGTTAGCTAGTCAAGTACTAGCTAACACATCATCATCATCGTTTATACTCAAGGACAGTATGCTTCCAAAATAGCAAAACTTGTTCACAGCATTAAGGACAGCATCAGCAACAGTGATCAATGGAGTGTTGGGCTCTTTCCAAACAGACTGAGACAATCTCTGTCTTCTTGAGGCTCACAATGAGTCCAAAATGGTGAGCAGAAGTAGTAAAACAATGCATCATCATCAACAAACAGGTGGCCACAGATAGCTGTAGTAAACATTTTGGAATGAGCCCAAAATCTTCAGATGTTGAAAATGCTACTGTGAGTTCTGAACTGAATGGGCAAGCTCAACTCACAATCCTTGAAAGCAACTAACAGCATCATCAAAAAGCAGATGCTGAACAGGAAAGGAGCAAGGACACATCCCTTGCTTTGTACTATTTGATACTTCACAAGGTACTGATGTCTCTCCATTGTCCAAGATGTGATCCAGCATACTATCATGAAAGGACCAAACTATATCAATACATTCTTCAGGACAGCTGATTTGCCCAAGTAACCTTCTGGTTGTGTTGAACTCCTTTGTCAGGTCAATGAATATCATGTAGAGATTCTGATGTTGTTTTTTACATTTTTGTTGGATTTGCCTGGCTGTGAATATCATGTCAGCAATGTCTTGACCAGCACAAAACCCGCACTGACTTTCAAGAATGATGCTATTTGTGAACACATATTGACAGACGATCATAGAGGATGCAAGCCAGGATCTTACCAGCTACAGATAGTAGGGAGATGTCCTGGCGGTCATCACAGCATGAACAGTCACCTCTTCTTTTGTATATGTACACAATCAGAGCATCTTTCAAGTCCTGTGGGATTTGCTCTTTCTAAATCTCTGGGGTCATTGCCAGGTGACTTTTCATCTGCTTGACAACTTTTTGTACCTCATCAAGAGTTGGCAGTATGATCAGCTGTGAATCATTGGCCCACTAAGGAATCTCTTCAAGAACACTGTTGTCAAAAGTTGATGTCAGCTTTAATACATTGAAAAATGTTTGGCCCAGGTCAAGGATTTTAGTACTATCTGTAATCAGAATGCTGCCATGAGAAGAGCACTGGTGCAGAGCCCATAGACTTCCTTCCGCTCATCATAGAATGCTTTAAAATCATATCTATTGGCTGTGTCTTGAAGTGACTGCTTTATACTTCCACCAGTCCTCTCATTTGCCGTAATTTGACTTGTGCCTTCTGCTTAGCCCAAGTGTATGCTGATTATCTGGAGACGTGCATCTCGTTGAGAGCAACTTGGGCATCTTTGTCCTTGTCATCAAACCAGTCCTCGTGTTTCCGTGTTCAGAAACCCAGTTTTTCCAATGGTAGTTTTATAGGTTGCTTCCTTGATGTTAATTCAGTCCTCCTCAATAGCGTCTGGCTGCTCTCAACTGTCATTTGTTGATGGCTAAGGAAGCATCAAGACTGAGATGAAACAATGCTCACATCTCAGGCATTTCAAGTTTACCTGCATCCATCTTTTTGTGGCATACACTAGGGATGTAAGCAACTAATCGACTAGTCAACTATCCAATAAGCAAAAGTTTATCGGATAGTCGACTAGTCACTCCCCCCGCCCGCCTCTCAGAAAGAGGCAGCGGGGGAGGGGAGAGAAGGGGGTGCTGGAGGGTCCGGTCTTAAAAGCTGGTTCTCCCCAGTTCCAGCTCTGTGGGAGGGAGCAGGGGTGCAGCAGCAGCATTCCATGTACAAGAGTCCCCGCTGGGGCTCTTCTACATTTCAAAGGGGAAGCACCGCATGGAGCTCGGGACCAGTGGGGGACTAAGTCCCCCGCTGGCCCCAGGCTCCATGCAGAGTTTCAATCTTTGATATGCACAAGAGCCCCTACTGGAACAACGCACAGTACTTCCGCCTTTGAAAGGTAGCAACAGCCGGGCAGGCTTTTGCTACGTTTCAAAGGAGAAGTGCCCTTATCGACTAACCAAATAGTCAATGGAAATTCCATTGACTATTCAATTAGATTAATCAACTAATTTTAACATCTCTAGCGTACACCAGAATGATGGCATTTTGGTGGACAGAGGCTCAAGGAGACAACATTGTGTACCGTATAATCGTCAGATAGGAGCCAGTGCCACATATTGCAGGAGTCAACATGAAAGGTCTCTTAATTTTATAATGCTCAGACTGAGGGTGCATACAAATTGCTTTTTATTTGTTCACCTGTTGGGAGAACGTGCTTGCAATGCAAGCTTATGCTGCACACAAGTTTGAAAAAGGAGGGTGCTACTGAGTTCTCTCTTCCAATATCATGTTGAGTAAGCACCTTGTGTCACATGGTGGAATCTTGACCAATTCTAGTATTAAAGTTGTCGAGTATATATGGGTTGGAATGAAAAGGCACTTAAGAGATCACTCAATTCAGACCCTTGTAGAAAGCCTCCTTTAAATCACCTGAAGCAGGCCATGTGGGGCTATGTCTACATAGCAGCATTATTTCAGAATAACTGATATGAATCTGAAATAACAAAGAGTGTCTAAACAGCAGGCCATTATTTTGAAGTAATGGTGAGCTGGAGGACTTCTTACTCCAAGTCCTATAACCTCATTTCACAAGGGGTAAGGGAATTCAAAGGAAGAGTGTTCTTCCTTCAACTTCCAGCTGTAGACAGTGCCAAAAGCTGAATTAACATATTTTGATTTCAGCTACGCAGTTGACGTAGCTGAAGTTGCATAGCTTAATTTCACTTTTGCCCTGCTGTGTAGATGTACTCTGGGTGTATATGCACTAACAAATACAAGGCACTGTCCATGCTTCAGTCTAAGCTTTACAGTCATGAGCTGAGGACTGATGGTGTGTGGCTGAGTTTCAAGCTGGGGAACTTTTAGATGCCCCTCAGGATGGCCCACACGATAATATGAATATCCTGCTCCAACCTCTGAATTGGCTTATACCAGAGATAACTACAACATTGATGTTAAAACATGCAATTTCTCTACAAATAATTGCTGACCTGCATTCGTGGAAATTATTGCTTTCAAGAAGTGTACATACATTGTACAATGAAAAGCACAGTTTCTGTTTAGTCATTGATTTTCTTTTGTGATCGCAAAACTGGATGTCCAGTCAACTGTGGTTAACTGACAGGAGTCAGCTAGAACAAGCTGTTTTCTCTTTCCCTTTTTTTTGAAGAAAGCAGCGCTGTCCCTAAATAGGCCTGCTTTGTCATCCAGACTGGATACAGGAACTGCTCTTGTTCCCGTTCACCGACAAAAGAACATCAAAAGTGTCATCATCAAAATGCCACTGGAAAAATTATCAGTGAAATTTGGGCAAGGACTGCAGGCTGATGGCAGTGGGGTGTGGGAAATGGACTTCGAGACCATAAACCAAAGGGATGAGACTCAGATTGACTCTGGGAAAGGAGACTGGAACTGGGAGCCAGTCAGAGTGGGGAAAGAGAAAGACAAGGAGCCAAGGTGCCAGAGGTGGGGAACAGGGACTAGCTGTGCAGAGACTAGGACAAGGAGCCATGGTGGTGGTAAAGACACTGACCAAGGAATCTTTGCAATCACTCTGGATATGAGCAAAGAGATCAGACAAGGAGGCTGAAGAAATCTGGGACATAGGGACAGATTTTTCCCCCCAGTTTGCTTGATTAAAACTCTAGAAAATTGCACACACAAAACAACTGTCATTAAGGTTACACAGTCAAGTACTCAAAAGTTAGAAAATGCCAGAATTAAGGCTGCCTGTGAAAGCTTACTCAGTCACCTTCTGCATCTGCATTATGACACACACTTGAACTACATGATCACATGCTATTGTTCCTTTAATGAAATTGTGGGTGTATATTAGGATATGTTACCTATTGCAGTCCCCCTGGAACATAAGGGCAGGAGGAAAGGAAGTCAAAAACTTAGGCAGACTGTCATTTATCCAGCAGGGCTACGGTTGCATAGCAAAATAAAATAAATATACAAATAAATATACAGGCAGGAAAGTCGAGTGTGTTTGCCCTTTTTACCAGTCTGCAAACAAGTCCATAATGAAAAAACTTTATTGCTCTGCAGTTTCTAACGCTAACTTCCTCTTCCCCTTTCTCCCACTGTTCTCCACTGCTCTTGTTGTTAGTTTGCACAGGCAAGAAGGCAGTCAACCAGAACCAAAAGCAGCTTGAACTAGGCACATTGGGCAGAATCAAGAATCAGGATGAAGAAACTAGAGGAGGATAGAGGCACTTTCCCCCCTTCCCTGGGTGGGGGGAAAGAAGAAGGGAGGGAAGGAGCAATTCAACTGAAAGCCAAAAAAAGAGGCAGAGGGAGACTGACCAGGAAAGAACATGGCAAAGGTGTAAGGAGAAGGCCTGGAGAAAGCAGGCATTATAGCTAGGGCTAATATCACCAGATAGGGACAGCAAGCCACTTCGGATATGTCTATACCACAGACACCAGTGGCTGGCCTGTGCCCGCTGACTTGGGCTAGCAAGGCTCGGGCTGTGAGGATGTTTAATTGCTGTGTAGATGTCCAGGCTCAGGCTGAAGCCAGGGCTCTAGCATCCTGTGAAGTGGGAAGGTCTCCAAGCTCAGGCTTCAGCCTGAGCTGGAACGTCTCCATCGCAATGAAACAGCCCCACAGCCAGAGCTCCACAAGCCTGAGTCAGCTGGCTCGGGCTAGCTGCCAATGTCTCACTGCAGTGTAGAGAAACCCTAAGGTGAGGAGGTTAGTTAAACAAAAATTAAAAGGCACAAAGACTAGAGCCAAATCCCTGCAAGCTGCATGGAAACTTTTTAAAGACACCATAATAGAGGCCCAAATTAAATGTATACCCCAAATTAAAAAACATAGCAAGAGACCTAAAAAAGAGTCACCGTGGCTTAACCACCATGTAAAAGAAGCAGCGAGGGACAAAAAGGCATCTTTTAAGAAGTGGAAGTCCAATCCTAGTGAGATAAATAGAAAGGAACATAAACACTGTCAAATCAAGTATAAAAATGTAGTAAGAAAAGCAAAGAAAGATTTTGAGGAACAGCTAGCCAAAAACTCTCAAAGAAATAACAAAATGTTTTTTAAGTACATTAGAAGCAGGAAGCCTGCTAACAAACCTGTAGGTCCCCTAGACAATCGAGATATAAAAGGAGCAATCAAGGACGATAAAGCCATTGCGGATAAACTAAATGATTTCTTTGCTTCAGTCTTTACGGCTGAGGACATTGGGGAGATTCCCAAATCTGCACCGTCCTTTGTGGGTGATGAATCTGAGGAACTGTCCCGGATTGAAGTGTCATTAGAGGAGGTTTTGGAACAAATAGAAAAACTTAATGTTAACAAATCTCCGGACCGGATGGCATTCATCCAATGGTTCTAAAAGAACTCAAATGGGAAATTGCTGAACTATTATCTGTGGTTTGTAACCTATCCTTTAAATCGCTTCCGCATCCTAATGACTGGAAGGTAGTCAACGTGACACCAATATTTAAAAAGGGCTCTAGAGGAGATCCGGCAATTACAGACCGGTAAGTCTAACTTCAGTACCGGGCAAATTAGTCGAAACAATAGTAAAGAATAAAATTGTGAGGCATGTAGAAGAATATCATTTGTTGGACAAAAGTCAACATGGTTTCTGTAAAGGGAAATCATGTCTTACTAATCTATTAGAGTTCTTTGAAGGGGTTAACAAACATGCGGACAAGGGGGATCCAGTAGATATAGTATACTTAGATTTTCAGAAAGCCTTTGACAAGGTCCCTCACCAAAGGCTCTTGTGTAAATTATATGACCATGGGATAAGAGGGAAGGTCCTTTCTTGGATTGAGAACTGGTTAAAAGACAAAAAACAAAGGGTAGGAATAAATGGTAAATTTTCAGAATGGAGAGGGGTAACTAGTGGTGTCCCCCAAGGGTCAGTCCTGGGACCAATCCTTTTCAACTTATTCATAAATGATCTGGAGAAAGGGTAAGCAGTGAGGTGGTAAAGTTTATGGATGATACCAAACTGTTTAGGATAGTCAAGACAGAAGCAGACTGTGAGGGACTCCAAAAGATCTCACCCAAACTGAGTGATTGGGCAACAAAATGGCAAATGAAATTTAATGTGGATAAGTGTAAAATAATGCACATCGGGAAAAATAACCCCAACTATACGACAGTATGATGGGGGCTAATTTGGCTATGACAAATCAGGAAAGAGATCATGGAGTTATCGTGGATAGTTCTCTGAAAACTTCCACACAGTGCAGCGCGGTCAAAAAGGCAAATAGGATGCTAGGAATTATTAAGAAAGGGATAGAAAATAAGACCCAGAATATCTTACTGCCCCTGTATAAAACTATGGTACGCCCACATCTTGAATACTGTGTACAGATGTGGTCTCCTCACCTCAAAAAAGATATTTTGGCCTTGGAAAGGGTTCAGAAAAGGGCAACTAAAATGATTAGGGGTTTGGAACGGGTCCCATATGAGGAGAGGTTAAAGCGACTGGGACTTTTCAGTTTGGAAAAGAGGAGACTGAGGGGGGATATGATAGAGGTATATAAAATCATGAGTGGTGTGGAGAGGGCCGATAAAGAAAAGTTATTTATTAGTTCCCATAATAGAAGAACTAGAGGACACCAAATGAAATTAATGGGTAGCAGGTTTAAAACTAATAAAAGAAAGTTCTTCTTCACACAGCGCATAGTCAACCTGTGGAACTCCTTGCCAGAGGAGGCTGTGAAGGCTAGGACTATAACAGAGTTTAAAGAGAAGCTAGATAATTTCATGGAGGTTAGGTCCATAAAAGGTTATTAGCCAGGGGATAGAAATGGTGTCCCTGGCCTCTGTTTGTCAGAGGCTGGAGAAGGATGGCAGGAGACAAATCGCTTGATCATTGTCTTCGGTACATCCG
The DNA here is from genome assembly GCA_019425775.1 of Rafetus swinhoei. Lineage (NCBI taxonomy): Eukaryota > Metazoa > Chordata > Testudines > Trionychidae > Rafetus > Rafetus swinhoei. The sequence goes on along the minus strand of CM033437.1, from coordinate 42,342,946 downwards.
CTCTGGGGCACCTGGTGCTGGCCACTGTCGGCAGACAGGCTACTGGGCTAGATGGACCTTTGGTCTGACCCAGTACGGCCGTTCTTATGTTATGTTCTTATGTTAAGGTTCCCCCACTGGATATATGATAGGTTAAATGTATGTGGTTGTTTTGGGGAAGGTCATGAGGCCAAAATAAGCACATCTTTTGTATATGCTAGTCACTTAACTTTTGGAGTTCAGTTATTACTAGTTTTGTTCTGCTGCTTTAATACAAGGTCTATGCAAGGTTGCATCATTGTGGAATGATGCACCACCTCAGTGTCATATATTGAGTAAAGGAGGAAGGAGTTCATGGATATTTGGGCTAGTAGGAGAACACATTTAAAAACAGCTCTGAACTCTAACAGTTTTGAGGGACTAATTAACTTTTTTTTAAAAAGGCACTTAAAATGCAACTGAATGTGCACACATCTCTGTGGCACCTGGGATCTTGATGACTACAAGACCCTGGATTATTTTCAAAACTGCCACTGGAAAAGTTTCCACATGTTGGCAGCTATGGCATTATCAACCAGCATGGAGATAAAAGTATTCTGATTGCTGATTGTAAAGGCTCAGCTTTTGTAGCTAGTAATAAGTGTGATTGTAGAAGATCTTGACAGCAGACTACAGAGGAACGAAAGCTACATATTCCAAAAACATTAACAAAAGATGAAGTTGAGCAGCTAGAGGAATCTGATTTAACATTTGTACTGTAGTTCCTTAGTGGATGAAGAATTGCATAGTAAAACCATCAAAAATATTACCACATCTCATCTGGGAATTATTTGTTCTTGCACAGCACCTTTGATATGCATTCATGAATTTGTACACAGACAAGATGGGGACCTGATGAAAAATCTTAGGATTTAAATAACGTAAATGCAGATGTGAGAAACCAGGTGGTGGGTTGCTGAACGCAATACCAAAGGTGAGTTCCAGCTGCAAAATGAAGAGCCTGATGGGAGTTTTGGTTGAGCCCCTCTTTGAAGAACAACTATATATACAATATTGTATTATCTTTATTACAATAGAGCCTAGAGAGAAATCAGGATTTAAGATCAATTGTTTTGGGTGCTATACAAATGCATACGCACATCATATCACCCATAACAAGAGAATATACAGCTATTTCCATTACACTGAGACAGTAACTCAAATTCTGGTCACATAGGAAGAGTTGAAACTCCACATAGAAAAGTTTTGTATACAAGCTACTGTGGACACTAGCTAATCAGATCTCAATCTAGTTTCAGATTTCAAACCTATTCAGCATTTGGGGTGCTCACGACTGAGGTTTCCAGTTCAGGCTCTAATTTATGACACTAGAGAAGAATTATGATAAGTTTGGTGCATTTAGCACAAAAATCAGTCAGAAGCAATGTTCTGACATGTTGCTAGAAATGTATGTGGAATGTGCTTCCTGAATGCAACAGATGGGGAAAGTGTTACAGTTTTTAAAACCTGTGCTCTTTAGGTAAAGGAATTTCAAATTTAGGTGGCAGAACAATATTAATGACCCAGTTAACCACGTAACACTGAGCCTCTCAAATAGTAAATCACTATGAATAATTTCCTAAGGAACCGCACATTTAACACCGTCGCATGCTAAGCCAACACACTGATATTCTAATGTTCAAAAGTCGATAAAACAAATTAAAAAATATAACTGACTTAAAACCATTAGATATCTTTTTTCTCTAGTATTTAAAATAGTAATAGAGATGTAGCCGTGTTAGTCTGGTCTTGCTGAAACAAAAGACAGGACTATGCAGCACTTTAAAGACTAACAAGATGGTTTATTAGGTGATGAGCTTTCGTGGGTCAGACCCACTTCCTCAGATCAAATTGATCAAATTGTGGAAGAAAATTGGCATGACCATATATATATATATATATATAACAAGACTAACATCTTGTTAGTCTTTAAAGTGCTGCATAGTCCTGTCTTTTGTTCTAGTATTTAAAGTTTGAGAGTAAATACAGCACTCACATAAGTGATGGAATAATAGTACTAGCTGGAGGTTGGCATAGGTAGGAGACTAATACTGCCCACTTCCCTAGTCAGCCAAGTCAAAGAATATTCCTTCACTCTTGAGTCCTGGGCCTATCTTGAGCAGAGCATCAGGTTACATTGTGCCTAAATGGACAGTGAACAAATGCATGGTTAGGTTGAACTCAAACTGAGGTTCTTTCTAGTTTCCAGCAGCCAGATACCTTAGAAAATTAGTCAAGTAAAACACACACCTAATTTGCACACAGATGCAGTGACTGCACATGTAAACAGTTAATTATGGTTAAACTAGGCACATTCAACTTAAAAAAAGTTCCAAAAATGAAAGACTGTCACATTAGTCCACTGTAAAAACTAGCACTGTATCAATATTAAATGACAGTAAAAAGTTTATTTTATTCATACTCAAACTCACTATTGATACAAAAATAGCTAAGACGTGGAAATACAAAATAAAGGGCAAAGTTCCATCACTAACTGATTTATGCTACAAATGGGTGCTGCATAATAAGCATGAAAATCGTCCAATGCGGAGAAGGAATGCTAAAACCAAAATGTGGTGGACATCTTTGCTTCTGATTGTATGTGTTTGCATTTAATTTAATAAAAAGCAGTGCTCTGAGAATTCCTTTTAGTTTCTTATACATATTTAATAACAAAATGTTTTCATAGATAGGTTATATATTCAAGTACACATTCACAGACTCCAAAGCCAAAATGGACCACTGTGATCATTTAGTTGGACCTGTATAGCATAGGTGTGACCCAAGGATCTCTTGATGCCAACTAGCAGAGAGTACAGGGGTTATACAGGATTCCCAAGGATCTCCTGGGTTGGAGGATGGCATACAAGTCCTCTACTGAAGAGCTAGTAGCCCAGTGGTCATGATCATAGCAAAATGTATAAATGGATAATATTTAACACAGGGCTCTACTCAACACGTGGCCCACGGCCCGTTTGTTTGCAGCCCGCACTGCAGATTGGATTTTCAGGGCTCAACACCCAGCCCATGGATGGGATCCAAAACAAAAAAGTAGTCAATATAATGGACTTCCGTTGATATGCGTTTCAGTAGTTAAATTCTTGGACTGTCATTGTTCATTAAAAGTGCTGTCATATGGGTGGAAATTAGACATTTTATTAATATCAGCAGAGCTGACTTAAATGGGGCCTGCGAGTTGTGTAGTCTTGCCTTAATCTTTGTACTCATGCCTGACGGTGAGAACAAATTTGCACATATATTCGCATGTATATGCAACCACACTTAAGTTGCTGCCCTCAGCATATGCTGTAGGTATCATTGCAGCCCCTGGGGCTTCCAAAGTTGAGTCGTCCTGCTGTACAGAAACAGTGGTAGGTCTAAAAGGGGTGTATTTGTGAAGCTGAACTCAGCAGGCCCTGATAAGATTTCCTTATGCTAAGGGCAGGTGATAGTGATCCTAGGTCACAACAGGCCACAGAACTGCTATAATACAAGCTAAAGAACTTCTCCTTCATGTGGGGGTACACATTGTCATATCCTGCAGGGATGGGGAGAGATGCTGGTTGTGACCCCTTCTAGTGTTCGGGGGCAGAAAATAAGTGCCTCGACTCTATTCCAGCTGGCATGAAGGGGGAAGCAAGATGCTTTGGGGAAAAGGCTGGTTCAATTTATTACCCCCTGGTAAGGTGATCAAATAGCAAGGGGGTCAGTAATAGGCAGCTATATAAGACAAAGCCCCAAATATCAGGAAGGTCCATATAAAATTGGGGCATATGATTACCCCACCCCCACGAGCAGAGGAATAAGAACCCAAGTGGTGACTGAGTTACAATTTGCTTCCAGTCCCCTCTTGAGATTACTCAGGTATTCACTGCCACCTACTCAGGGTGTACTGAAAAGTGACAAGCCAGCCCTTAATGCTTTCATTATAAGAACACTGTTTCAACCACCAACAGGTGATTTTAACCATATAATCCAAATAAATCTTAACAAAACTCATAATATTCCAAAGGAACACAGAATATGTGCATATGCTGACATATTTATTTTGAGTCACAGTCTCATAATTTTTGATAACCCAAAGTTTTCATTTAAAAATATTAAGGCTTTGCTTAATGCCAAAATATTATCTTTCTGGAATGAATGCAAACATCTCAGTTTGTTCTGTAATGTGTTGAAAGCTCCACAGCTGAGCAGTGAAGTCACGTCTAGAATGGCTCCAACATTCTAATCAATCCACCAAATCTGAAGAAATAATTTAAAAACAAAACAAAAGAAGGCTGAACATGAAACCTACATCAGAGTTTTATGTAATGGGGTTGTGCATTCAACACCACTCATTTTATACATAATTTTATACAACATTAAATAAACAAGTCAAAGGTATTGGGATTAAAATGGTAATGGACCTGTTATGAGATTTCTGTTGCAAAGTGAGGTTTCAAGTGAGGTTTTAAAGTGAGTTTTTATTTTTTGATCCACAGAAACACCAATGTCTGTTTTACAAATGCCAGAAAACCCAGAGGTTCACTGAGAGGTTTTTACTGTGCTGCATACTGCAATTATAGGAAAGGGGAATGCAGGCAGAAGCCTGTCCATGGGAATCATTCACTCTCCCTTACCCATTAACAAATAAAAGAAGAACACATGCTGTTTCTTCTCTATTTACCAATAGAAACAAAAGGAGAGCAGCTACTAGAGGACAAAACAGATTTTTTCTATCCTGGATTTGAAAGTAAAAAGTACCAAGACATTAATTAAAAATCTGCAAGCCACAAGTATGTAATGTGAAACGTTACAATCTATATGCAGAGAAGAACTATCATGAAGATAAGTATGTTGAATCAACTTTTACCTGCGATGTTAACACTACCACCTGAGATAATCCACACTAAAAATCTTTCTTCACTAAATAACATGGGAAGGCTCATTGCACTTCAAATCAGCATGGTGAGTGAAACAAGTTAGTTTATATTCATTTTTACTTTTTCTGGTTCTTCAGCACGCACTAGCACAATGCTTCAAGGTTTGAGTAGAAAACAATATGTGATAGCAGATAAGGTGGGATGAGATTTAAAATGATGAAGTTACCCATACTGTCCACGCTGAATGAAGCACAAAAAGAAAATTGCATAAAAACCTATATACTATAGTGCTGGCACTTCATCAATGAGTGTAGTAAATACTTCAACAATAACAATAGTAATATATTGGCAAACAGCGAGAAGAGCTAGATTTGTAAGTTTACCGAGGTGGAGTAATAAAGTTTTTACTTTGATTGTAAGCTTGACGGGGTAAGGACAGCTTTTTTAGTTCCCTAACTATAGAGCACCGAGTATAGTGCAGTTGGTCCATGAGGAGGTTTTATAGCCTGGCATTATATATAAATAAAGTACTACTTTTAGCTTGATAGTGCCTCACTTATTAAAAAACTGATATCACAGAAGATGGCAGAGCAGGGAACTAGAAAACCAACACAAAAATGTGCACTGCCTATAAAAGAAAACAACATTTGGATGGTTGAGCCTCATTTTTAGGCTGTGTGTATATTAAGAAAATGTGTACCAGAGAAATATCAATTTAGATACCATTGTTGAAGTCCTTGACAGACTCATTGCACACACAAAGAATTAAGCTACACCAGTGTAAACCCCTTTTTGCACTAAGGATGTTAAAGACTGGTCAACTAGTTGACTATCCGATAAGCAAATGCTTATCGGATAGTCAAGTCGACTAGTCGCTTCCCCTGTATTGCTGCCTCCATCAGATAGAGGCTGCAAAGGGAAGGAGACAAGGGGTACAGGCTGCGTGTGGTGCTGCTGCTTTGGAATACCGCAAGGGCAGTGCTGTAGAGTTGATCCTGGGCTCCATGTGGCGCTGCCCCTTTGAAATGCCATGGCGGCGTTTCAAAGTGGCAGTGCCACATGGAGCCCAGGATCAGCTGTGTGGTGCTGCCCCTTTGAAACACCGCCATGGCGTTTCGAAGGGGTAGCGCCATGTGGAGCCCAGGGTCAGCTGGGGACTCCCTAGCTGACCCAGGGCTCCTTGCAGCATTTCCATGGAACCTGGAGTCAGCTGGCGAGTCCCCAGCTGATGCTGAGATACATGCAGCGCTGCCACTTTGAAATGCCACATGAAGCTTAGGGTCAGCTGGAGACTTCCCAGCTGATCCTGGGCTCCATGTGGCATTTCCACAGAACCCAGGATCAGCTGAGGACTCCCCAGCTGATCCCGGGCTCCGTGCAGCATTTCAAAGCGTGCTGAGCCCAGGTCAGCTGGGGAGTCCCCAGCTAACCCCGGGTTCTGCAGAAATGCCACACGGAGCCCAGGATCAGCCAGGGACTCTCTCCAGTTGACCCCAGGTCTGCGCAGCATTTCAAAGCAGCAGCACCGCATGGAGCCCGGGGTCAGCCAGGGACTCTTGTACATTTCAAAGCTGGCACACTGCGTGCAGCCCAGGGCCAGTGGGAAGTCCCTCTGACTCTGGGCTCCATGAGGGCGCTTCCGCTTTGAAAATGCTGCGTGGTGCTTCTGCTTTGAAATGCTACGTGGAGCCGGGGTCAACTGGGGACTCTTGTACATTTCGAAGCTTGCACATTGTGTGCAGCCTAGGGCCAATGGGAAGTCCCTCTGACTCCGGGCTCCATGAGGGTGCTTCCGCTTTGAAAAGCAGAAGTGTCCACGTGCAGCCAGAATCAGCAGGACTTCCCGTTGACCCTGAGCTGCACGCACAGTTCCAACTCTTGTCCATTTCAAAGGAGACATGCGGAAGAGCCTAGCGACTACTCCACTGACTACTCCACTAGTAAATTAATCAATATTTAACATCCTTATTTTGCACCATATGCAACACAACTACATTTGCATTTTATGAATCTTTTTTAAAAGCCTGAAGGTAGCACAAATTACCTTTTGTCTACACATAAACAATGTTTACAAAATTGCTTAAGTTTCTCAAGTGACTAAGGACATATCTACACTACAAAGCCTATGCAAGCATAGCCAAGTAAGTCTCAATGAAAAAGTGGCTTAGGTTTAGAAGAGCCTAAATCACTTTTTGAAAATTTTAGTCCCAGACTAATAAGCAACCATTGTTTTCTTTCACTACCTGATCATTAATAGATATTTCTAAGTATTTCCTATACCTAATTAGGTAATTCCAGTTTAGCAATGTTTTTCTCTCACTTTATTAACTCCACAGTTATATATTGCAAAAATGCCACAATACCAGCTGCAGCTGAGATTAGAAGAGCTATATGAATGTGTGCAAAGCAAAGCAACAAAGCAATTTTGAGGACAACGTGTTCTGAATCTAAAACCTTGTCCTCGTAACAGTTCTAGCAAGCATATCACAGTCTGGTTAGCCTGAGAAATACTAACAAAATAAAGCTGACATTTGAGAGAGTTAAGTACTTTAACCATTTTTTCACAAGAGGAAAAAAAATCGGGGTATTGATTCTTATGAGTAAACTGTGGGAGCTAAAGTTCATGTAATAATTTAAGAGTTAATTTTGTCATTGACTAACAAAAAGCAATGAAAAAATATTATATAATCAGATTCTGAACCCAAGATATTTAAAAAACAGAACTATGAAATAAGGCTCATCAGTCAATAGTGGAGCACCTAGCTAAATTATTTATCATTCAAAAGATTTTAATCTAATTCAGTGGGAGCTGCTCTATGCTTTGAAAATCAGGTCATTTATTTAGCAACCCAAATAAGGGTTTAGAAGTCTGATGTGAGATGCTCATTTTTGATAGGCTAGATTTAAATGTCTTTGGCAATCAATCTTGTGTAATGTGTATCTTGATACCTGCAAAACCAGCATGCACAGGCTAGATTCCAAAGTGATTTACCAAGGCTTCTGACTCTATAGTAGTTTTTTAAAGACACTGCAATTTTAATACCCGTCAGTTTTTAGGTCCCTGAACTGCTACAAAAATAATGGAAGACACTTGTTCCCTTAAGGAAAATGTGGATTTTCCTTAAATAAGGTACTGTGCCATGAAGATTACATTTATTTTCTGACTTTTAGGGGAGACACTTTTCAACCTTTTGAAAACACAAGACTTCTGAAAACAAGGAAACAAAAATATATTTGAAATATGAAGGAGAAGACTCTAAAGTTCCTATAAAATGTCTTTAGAAAAACCTGGACCAAATATTGAAATAAAAGATATTGGATTGACTTAATTCACAGAACAGGCACAACATACTCAACAGTGAAAGTTTACTTTTGCTAATCAACTATGCATTGTTGTTCTAGACCAGGGTTTCCCAACCTATGGGTCGCCATTACATTTCAAAAGGGTCGCCAAGTGTCTCCCCAGGTGGCTCTGCCCCTCCTCCTTTCCCCATTTTTTATTTGCCTTGGGTCACCAAGTCTTCCTGAATTGTCAAAATGGGTCCCCATCTGGAAAAGATTAGGAACCGCTGTTCTAGACTTTTAGTGAGCTTCAGGATGGGTCAATCTCTATGTCTGTACCTACTTAGTGCTGAGCCTGTGAAGGGAGCCATTTGGGTGGGCTGATCAACACATTTCACACAGAAAAATGCTCTTACTTTTGATTGTTAATTAACGGGTGTTAATTTTGAACTAGCAGATGGAAATTTATAGCCAATACACTACACTATTTAGGTGATAGGACTGGAAAAGTGTGTCTACCTCTGATTGGTTTTTTTTTAATCTGCATGACTCCTTTGAGGCAAGATCATACCATTTTATTATGTGCTCAGATTTAGATACAGTTGCATTAACTTGATCATACACATTTGTAGTATCAAAGAAGTTGTGGTCCATTAGAAGCAATTTTAGTGCCGTATTAACTGAAACCATCAACATGTTATTTACGATGTATTTAAAATTCAGGGAAGATCAATATAACATTCATAACCACCCATTATCAGATGGTCAGTACTATACACAGCATTTTAGATTTTAAAATATTTCAAGATAGAGAATTACTCATTCATAAAGAAGGTTTAAAATTTTCATGTTAGAAAGCAGTGTGTTAAAAATGGGGAGCTGCATTTGAAACTAACATACTGTGACTTACATTTATTAAGTTTCCTCTTTTAGAGCATAAATGATCTGGGACTGAATGTGCATCTGCAATTCTCAATTTGCACTGTGTAGCCTGTCTGAAATCACTCTGAATCAGAAGATTTAAAAAAATTTTGATATACCTTCCCACTAACACTTAAATTACTGAATTAAAGCATTATCCCACTTTAAGCAGTCCTGAGGTAATTCTGCAATTTTACTATGGCTCCACATGCAATAATTGCAGAATTCCCCCAGGACTATTAAAGGGCTTATTAAAAATGGTATTAATGATATACAAGCACAGAACAGTAGGAAAATCACTTAAAAGTATATAGATCATCATCTTTACATTCCTTTAAATTGTGCAGGTGTTCTGTGACAGTCAGGTGCATTTATAAATTAATGTTTTCAATGGAACTACCTTCGGCTTGACTTTGGCCAGAAAGGAATGCTCCTTAAAAGAAATGTGTCTGACTCATGGGTGTAATTCCATTTGTAATCCTTCCACATAAGAGACCAGGGAAGAGTTTACTTATAAGTGAATGGAATAAACACTGCTTCTTTGCTTGCTCTTATTTTTCTTTGTATACTCAATAATGGTTAGTAAATGAAGGTCAGATTGCAGTTTTCCCCTGAAACAGACAGACACAGCTGATGACAAGAAATTGGTTCACGTATTTCCCATGCATTCTCCTTCTGACACACACACACACACACACACACACACACACACACACACACACACACACACACACACACACACACACACACACACACACACACACACACACACACACCCCCCGAGACCATAGTGGGTCAGACCAAAGGTCCATCCAGCACCAGAGTCCTGCCTTCTGACAGTGGCTAGTGCCAGATACCACAAAAGGAGTGACCATAACAGGCTATCATCAAGCGATTCCTTCCTTGTCATTTATTCCCAGCTTCTGGGAAACAGAAACGGGGTATTGGCAAAACCCGGCAAATACCCCACTATGTGCAGAAATCTCCAATTCTGCCTTCATTTACACTTTTCCTCCACACTCAGAAGACAGTCTCCATTCTCTCTACTACCATGTAACTAGCAGCTGCAAGGAATCTTCAGAGCCGCCTCCTTACTTTACACAGGTGCTCCAGAGACAGGTTTCCTGTGAGGATCTGAGGCGCTGAGAATGTTTATATTCCAACCATATGCCTCTAGTCAAGGCTTCCAGCAGCTGTGAATTTTCAGCATGTCTTCAGAATAAGGCTCCACCCCAAAGGAGTCCTTGCATATCGGACAGGGGTTGACACTGGCAAGAAAGACCCCTCTCCCTTTCTCTTCATTTGGATTTTGCAATTTGGCACGAAGGGCTTTGAGTTACATCAAACTTATCACATCAGATCAAATATCTGCCTCCTGACCATTTTGGTGCCTTTTGTCTATATTCTCCCACCAAGATACTTGCCAGCATTCAAACAGAATGCAGTAAGATTATGTTCTCCATTGCTCTCTGAGATAATCTTGGAAGATCCAAAAGCCTCATACACTTGTAGGAGTGGAATTCCTGTGAGACTTGCAAAATGTGTTAGCAGGGGGGAAAAGATGGTGAGAAAAAGCAGGTGCATATTATCTTGACACTGATGCTAATCTGTATCTAATACTTTGAAACCGCTGAACAAGAATTCATTCCTGTGAAAAAGAGTACAATGAGTGAAAGCTTGAATTTCACTCACACATTAAAAGGAGATGGCCAGGCCACAATTTAGGTGTTCTTCCTGGATAACATTCCACGCCCTTTAGCTCAGTCCAATGACTTGACCATACCACTCATTCTTGCCCCCCGCGGCAGGGGAGAAGGAACACTGTTTGTTAATGCGGGGGGACACCAGCTTAAGCACCTGGCTTTTCAGAAGAGTCACTATTTCTAGGACACAGATTGAAATAATTTGCTCTTGATGTGCTGGACACTATCCTTTTCCAGACTTTCCTGATTGGTTTGATCTCCAGCAGCACTCAGAGCCCATCAAAAGTATGTCCTGTTGTATTGCAAGTGATCCACATTGACAAATACCAGTGTTTTCCAAGTTACCAAAGAAAGTCATCTTGCTTATACTACATGTAACATATGTCCACACAACATTAGCTTTTTGTAGGGCTGAAGTAAGTTAAGCATGTGAGTATAAGAGAATAATGGAGGAAAGATGACTCATAATGACCCAAAGAGAAAAGTAAACCCAAGAAATATAAAGCCAGAAAGTATTACCCTTGGCATATTTAGTCTTATTCAGTCTGCTGGGCACATACAGAACCGAGGGCCAAGCATAAACATAACCCTCAACACTTGTCAGAGATTTTAATTAAGCAAAGAGAATGACAATCTGAATACAACTTGCCAATAACATGCACACAGTGCGATCACTGCCTAATGCTTAGCAAGGCTGCTCTCAAAAATGACTGAGCATCAGTAAGCATGGGCTAAAAAAGATGCACTGAATGGCAGCAGAGTTTTGATGTTCCCATTTTAACAGCTAACACAAGCCCTGCAAATGGACATTGTCACTACAGGAGTGCTGCAAAGCTATCTGCCACTGACTCTGAAGTCCTATTCTAGCTCAGCAACCCCCCATCCTCTAGTGCTGCTGGCAGCTGCTGCCCAGCCTCTTTCTGGAGAACAATGAAGCCTTCTTAAAGGACCAGTCTTCATTATCTGTATTATGGCGAGAAGATATATGGAGTTCTGTAAAGCTATTCTTTGAACAAACACAATAAGATTGTCCATGCCAAAAGGACAATATAAATAATCAAGAAGTGATGTGAGTTTCCTGAAATAAAATGGTTACTTACTTCATAATTGTTGTTCGAGATGTGATGCTCATGTCCATTCCAATTAGGTGTGCGTGCGCGCCGCGTGCACAGATTCCAGAGCTTTTTCCCTTAGCAGTATCCGTTGGGCCAGCCAGGGAAACCCCTGGACTGGCACTGGTATACCAGCGCATATATACTCCTACTGGTCCTTCACCCCCTCAGTTCCTTCATGCCGGAGTCCTCCGACGAAGGGGAGGTGGGTGGGATTCAGAATAGACATGAGCAGCATCTCAAAGAACAACAGTTACGAGGTAAGTAACTGTTTTTTCTTCTTCGAGTGCTTGCTCATGTCCATTCCAATTAGGTGATTCCCTAGCAATGTCTTAGGAGGTGGGGTCGGAGTCTAACACTACCTACAACGCAATAGACTGCAGCATGGTCCTGCCAACGGTCACATCTGCCATGGCCTACTGAGTAATCGCATAGTGCTCTGAGAAGGTATGCACGGAGTCCTGAAGGTTCCCGTGTGGGCTCCCCAGCCCATGTCCTATGCGTCCGTATACAACTGCACCGATGGGCTCTGATTGACAAATGGGACCCCTGCACAGACCGTCTCCTCCTGCCACCACCAGTCCAGCAAGTGGAGCACCGACTCCAGCAACGTCACCACTGCATCCAGAGGTGACCGTGCTAAGTTGTGGACGCTCCTCAACCACCTCTGCAGGGGTCAGAGCTTCAGCCTGGCTTGGCTAACCACGTAGGTGCAAGCTGCCATATGGCCAAGTAATCTCAAACATGTCCTTGCTGTGGTTATAGGGGACCTCTGGAGGTCCATGATCATCAAACTCATGGTCAGGAACTGCCTCTGGGCAGGGATGTCCTTTCGATGGTAGAGTCCAGGCAAGCCCCCACAAACTCTATTACTTGCTTAGGGTCTAGCATGGACTTCTTCTCGTTTATGAGGAGGCCTAGATCAGAGAACAACCTCCCGGTCACTGCAATATGGCTTAGCACTTGCTCTCAGGATGACCCTCTTATCAACCAATTGTCCAGGAAGGGAAAGACCTGGATCCTGAGGCGCCTCATAAAGGCCACTACCTTGGCCATACATTTGGTAAAGACTCTCGGGGCTGTGGAGGCCAAAGTGAGCCCGACCTATGGTGAATCTGAAAAACTTCCTGTGGACCGGGATCACTGCAATATGAAAATATGCATCCTTTAGATTGAGGGCAGTATACCAGTCTCCTTTCTGTAGGGAAGGGATAATAGAGGCTAGGGTGACCATCCTGAACTTTGTTTTCTTTACCAACGAGTTCAGATGCCTCAAGTCCAAAATAGGGTGTAGTCCCCCTTTTGCCTTGGGAATAAGGAAGTAGCGGGAGTAGAAACCCCTTCCTCTGAATTCCTCAGGAACAGGCTCAACCGCTGCCAGCTGAAGGAGTGTAGACACTTCCTGCCTTTGCAGAATCTTGTGAGAAGGGTCCCTGAAGAGGGATGGGGAAGGGAAGAAGGGATAGAAAGAAAAGGGATGACGTAGCCCTTTGCTACTAGGTCCAAAACCCATTGGTAAGATGTTATCTGGGACCAGGCACCGCAGAAAAGGGATAAGCGGCAACCAAAAGGGAGTGATGCGCCACTGTTCTGCCCTCCTCTGTTAAGGCCCCAAATTCTTGCTGTGACTCCTGTGGGAGTCGGTCTTTAAATCTGTCCATGGCCGCCAAGATATCGTAGGCATACCTACCCAACATTGCCTGCTGATTGGAGATGTGGAGCTGAAAACCCCCCCATGGCATAGGTCTTCCTTCCCAGGAAGTTGAGCTTCTTGGGCTCCTTGGATTTGGGCTCCTGGGGCTCCTTCTGCCACGCAGTCTGCACTACTAGTGATCCGGGGGTGTGTGGAGGTGTTCGTGACCCACCTGGGGGACAAAATAGCACCTCTCCACCCCCTTTTGTGTGGGAGGGATTGAGGCCAGGGTCTGCCATAAGGTCTTAGACAGTTTGTCCACAGTTTGCCTGGAGTGGCTGCCGAGAGGATGTCAATCATAGGGTCAGACTCCTCCTGGACCTTCTCCACTTGGACCCCCAGGTTAGCTGCCAACCTCCTAAGCAGATCTTGGTATGCCCTAGCATCCATTGATGGAAGTGGCAGGGCAGGGTCCGCTAACGCTTCATCAGGCGAGGAGGACGATGATTCTCTAACTCCCAAATGCTCCTCCGCTAATTCCACAGACTGCAACACTGGTGTCACTGGGGATGCTATCTGGCCTACCTCTGATAGAAGCGCTGTGGCCCCAGGACCTTCCCCTACGAATAGTGAGGGCCTTACTAGGTCCTTGTCCTCTGGATGGCTTGCTTCCGACCCGACCCGGGGGGGAGGGAGGGGCCGCTCTGTTTGGGGGGGGTTGCTATGGGGATGCTCCCCTGGTATGATGACCCCAACACAAACGCAAGGGGAGGTGGGCCTTGAGCCTGGTGGTATGTACGCCCACGGGGTCCAGAATGGCCACTTAGGATGTGGCTGCCATTGGGCTCCGGCACCGCAATCTATGATCAGCGCCATGATCTATGATCAGAATGGTAGTAGTGCCAGGACCTCGACCTCTACGAGGATCTCTCCGAGCGTATGGATTCGGCCTCTGACTCCGATGAGTAATTGGAGGCTGACTACGGGGGAACTGTTGACGTGTGCTCCTGCTGGTGTTGGGCCATGGCCGTCAGTTTCCCTCTGTGCACCGAGCCCGGTGCCGATGGAGGCATTAGCAGTATCGGACACAGTTGTTCCATCGGTACTGGATGGGGTTGAGTATGCCGGTACCGAGGGTGGCAGTTGGGAGGACATATATGCCAGCGGTACCGGAGCAGTCTGTGGTGCCGGGCCTCCCAATGCTGTCCATGGAAGCATAGGGCCATTGCTGTTACTGGTGCCGGTGTCAGTACTTGTGTTGGTGCCAGTGCCGGCATTGGTGCCAATGTTGGTATCGGTGTCCATGCCGCCCATTGACTCGGTGCCCATATCAGTGCCAGCTCAGATGACCCTAGAGCTGCTTGCGGTGCCAGAGATGGCGGTCTTAGCACCTGCAGTCCTGAGCCCTCTGCCTTCGGGGAGGTCAGTTTGATGAGCTCCCGTGCCACATCGAAAGTCTTCGGGGTTGACGGATGGCGGAGTTCTTCGAAAATCCCTTCCAGTACCGGACTTTCTCTCTGCATAGGGCTATGACTTCACCTTGGCGGTACCAGGACATCCCAGAGCGCCTTCGAGGCTGAGTGCCCCTCCTTAGGGCACACCTTGTGTCCACGTCTCTCTGGGGATCTTCCCTGGTGTCCTTAACTCTCCTCGGTGCTGGGGACTGTGATTGGTGCCTCGAGGGCTTCGAAGAGGTGGTCTGGTGCCTGGACAGCACCACTGAGGCCTCCTGCACCGAGGACAGTGCACTGCACACCAACAGAACCCACTTCAGAGCCGGCAGCTGTAAAGCAGACTCCATGAGGATAAGCTTGAGCTTAGAGTCTCTCTCATGCTTAGTCCTCGGTGTAAAACTACTGCAGATGTTGCAGCTTTCTGTACGGTGGGCCTCTCCAGGACACTTCAAGCAAGAGTCATGCGGATCCCCACAGGTCATAGGCTTCAAGCACGATGCACACGGCTTGAATCCCTGTGGTCCTGGCATCCCCTCCCCAACTGGGGAGAGGCCAGAGGGGGGAAGCCCTCCTTATCTAAAACTATTTACAGCAACTAATTAACTACTACCCAACTAATACAACTACAACACTCAAGAGATAAGAGAACTATATACAGACTAAAGGTAAGGACTATCAGTCTTAAGCAGCATATCAGCTACCATCATAGGCGGTAAGAAGGAACTGAGGGGCCAGCAGGGGTATATATGCACCAGTATACTGGCGCCAGTCCAGGGGGCTCCCTGGCTGGCCCAATGGATACTGCTAAGGGAAAAAGCTCTGGAATCCGTGCATGCAGCGTGCGCGTGCCTAATTGGAATGGACATGAGCACGCACTCGAAGAAGAACACAGTTTTATTTAATGCCTTGGTCCCTCATCTACTATCTGGACTGTTGGTCCAAACTCCTCTCCCTGAAACTTCACTGAGCCCCCACGGAAAATTCTTCAGAGGTCTTCAGGTCACGTTTTCATAACTATTTCATGTTTGAACAATCATTCTTAAAACCACTATCTCCCAGAGCTAGAAACCTAAACAATAGCATCGTAATAAGCTACGAGAACTAGAATGTTTAACTCACTAAACAGACTAAGCAGGAGAAATTAAATTTCCAAGCAGGTTTCATTGCAGCTAACCCTGCTGTGCCTTGGGTTCTTTAATAACTATAAATCATCTGGACCTTGATTTTAAGTCTCATCTGAAGTTTAAAAGACTTTTTTTTAAAAGGGTCTGTGATGGATAGGAGGAGTGCTGGCCAGCACCTGGTGACTAAGGAGTTAAACTAAGGTAGCTAGCAAGGGTGTTGGCAGGGGGCCAGAAGAACCAATGGGGATACAGTGCTGAAATTTTAATTCTGTAAGATACCTTGCCTGCTTTTTTGTGTGGGGAAGTTAAGCCAGGAGTTGAGAGACACAAAATGATTTAAACCCAGGCAGGACTACCATGCCTCCAAGGAATTCAGGGCATAGAAGTTGACTGAACCAGGAAGAGATTTAGCTGTGATTAGGGTATTTTTGTGTGTGTGTGGTTTGAACTGCTCTGTGTGAATTTATGCCTCCTCTCCCCCATTCACTATCTAAGAGTTGTTCCCAGAGATTTTCTCTATTTTTTAATTTGTTTTACTTAATTGCTCTGTAACACCTAGCAATCAAGTATACTTTATCAAGCCTATCTTTTGTTTTGTCAATACCAAAAAAAAAAAGAAAAAAATCACTTTTTTAAGGGGATTTGATTCTTGTGTCCTGGAAAGTAACAGAGGTTTGGTTGTGCAAGTCCTTCTACCTAGACTGAGCAGTCAACTACCAGAGACTACAATTTGCTATCTCTGTTTTTCAAGCTCTCTTGTGGTAAAGGAGCTTGGGGTTATCCGTCGGGAAGACATCCAAGAGCTTCTTCCTGGGTTCAATAAGAAAGGGGTTTTCTTTTGTTTCACTTGGTGGTGGCAGCTACCCCTCAAAGGCAGTATATCTGTGACTGTGGGGAGTTTTTGTAAGCAGAGCTTGTAGAGGCAAGATATTTCAGGTCTTTGTGGGCCCCCACCTTCTGCACTCAGAGGCCATGTCTAGACTACATTTTACTTTTGAAAGAAGACATGCAAATTCAGTGGGAATTTGCATATCTTCTTCTGATCGCTTTTTCAAAAGTTTATTTCGAAAAAGCAAGAAGTCTAGACGTGGTTCTTTCAAAAAAATGCTTTTTTTGAAAGAACCTGTAAACCTCAATTTTTTAGGAAGGCTCTTTCGAAAAAAAAGGGTGGGTTTTTTTTCAAAAAAAACGCATCTAGACTGCTTGTTTTTTTCAAAAAATTTTTTTGAAAAGGCGATCGGAAGAAGATATGAAAATTCCTGCCAAATTTGCATATCTTCTTTCAAAAGTGAAAGCAAGTCTAGATGTGCCCGGAGTGACAGAGTGGGGAACAGACTGACAGGGTCATATGGTAAGACCAGCAGAATTTAGAGCCTTAGATTTTGCTTCTAGTAATGTGCAACATATATATTAATGGTAATTAACAGCAGTATATTTATGTTTATAATACACTTACTATCTTCTCAGTACTTTCCACTTTTTGTCATCTTTGATTATACAGCGTACTGTTAGCCTGTCAAAAGACAAAGCAACTGGCCATTTATTTCTCCGGTAGCGAATAAACATTTGACAGGATACTGTGATGTTGTCAGTACTAAGTGCTGCTAAAACACTTACTTCAAATTAAAACATAACATTTATCAATTGATCTACTAGATTTATCTACATTCATTTAAGAGTGAATTTCACAACTGAATTACATCTATGCTGGTGAGAAAAAAAGGGGGGGCAGACATACCAATTACTCTTCCACATAATCGACTCATAGCTAGGAAGCGGTTATAAAAGCCTAATTCAGTCTTCCATTTGGTCCTGGCAGCAGTTGCACTTAAAGCAGATAAAGGTCACATGCTTTGAATTTTTCTAAAATAGCTTTAAGAAATGAGAAACCTTCCTGATGAGGTAGTTATTTCGTATGCGTGTGTGCACGCATCTATGTAGGTGGAGATGGTAGCACGGCCTATGGCAAGGTTGCACAATAATTCCTTTTATAGGACTCTGTTTTCAGTTGCATGTCTGCAACTTTTAAGAGAGGGATGATACAGGATTTCATTGCACTGCAATCCCCTTCTGACAACAAACATTTTTACATAATCCGGGGGGGGGGAGGGGAGAGGGAAGAGACCAAAGCCTGAGCTGTGCCACCCAGAGGGTGTAGGGGTGTGTGGAGCAAAGCCAAAGCCAGGGGGACATGTAACCTGAGCCTCATCATCCAGGGCTGAAGCCCTCAGGCTTTGGCTTTGGCCCCAGGCAGCGGGGCTCAGGCTTTACCTTCCACCTGAGTCCCAGCAAGCCTAAGCCAGCCCTGGCGACATGGGGTCATGACACATTCTGGGGTCCTGCTACACAGTCTGAGAACAGCTGCTCTATTTAAAATGCCTACGACTGTAGGCTCTACAGCTGAAACTTGAAATCTGGTGGGATGTCAGGCAGCGTTCCCTAGAAGCTGTGCACTTATGCAACTGCTCAGAAGAAAATCAAATGCAGCCCAGCTGATGAGCAGAGCGCCCACAGCTAGGTTTTGTGTTTTTACTGGTAGTGCACATTCGCACATGCCTCGATGCACATAAAAAACCTATTCTGCACATGGATGGAAAAGATTAAAGGGAACATTGCTGTCAGCGATTATTTAGTCTGCAGAAGAGGCGAATGAAGGGAAATTTGATAGCAGCCTTCATCTACCTGAAGGGTGGTTCCAAAGAGGATGGGAGTAGGCTATTCTCAGTATTGGTAGATGACAAACAAGAAGCAATGGTCTCAAGCTACAGTGGGAGAAGTTTAGTTTGGATATTAGGAAAAGTTGTGGTGGTAAAGCATTGGAATGGGATGCTGGGGGAAGTGGTGGAATTGCCATCCTTAAAGCTTTTTAAGGTCAGGCTTGACAAAAACCCTGGCTGGAATCATTTAGTTAAGGTTGATTCTGTTTTGAACAGGGTGTTGGACTAGATGACATCCTAAGGATCCAATCCTAATCTTCTATAACTCTATGAATGTTTTTAAAAAGAACCACAAATCTGTTCCAGTTATAAGCCTTGGGGGAAAAATCTCAATTGGCAGACACTTAATAGAGACTTGTTCGAGTTTAGCTGCTAATTTTTCTGAAGATTTCAATGTTCCATCCAGGCCTTCAGGAGGCTCAGCGGACCTTTCCCTGCAATTGCTGCAGGTTGTTCTGGTGCTGGACACTAGAAGTGAGAGTATGAAGGCCATCTCCTATGATCTTAATTATCCCCCCTTCCCTGATGCCTAACTTTGTGGAAATGGAAGCTCTTAGTTGTGCTTTGCCAAGACACTGGAGAATGATACACAGTAATTCAATCAACAAAAGAACTATCCTAAGCACAAATCCTAAAATTACAAATAAAAAAACTAAAAGGCTGATGAAGGAGAAAAATTAGAGGAAGGCTGATACTAAAAGTGTGTTTAAGAGTGAAAAGTGCCTGAACTGAGATGTTAAAAGGAGAATTCTCATGAATGATCACCTAAAATGCAGGGAAGTCCCTAGAAGGCAATTGCTTTCTGAGCAGAGAAACTGGAACCAGCTATTGCAGCCCTGTTTCTTTTTTTCCCCACTTTTTTCCCCCTCAAACACAGTTATACCTCAGAATCATGAACACCTCCATTTCTGGGGTATTTGTAATTATGAAATGTTCATAACCCTGAACAAAAAAAAATATGATCTTTCAAAAGTTCACAACTGAACATTGACTTAATAAAGCTTTGAAATTACTTGGCAGAAGAAAAATGGTGCTTTTCTTTTTTTTCCTTTTTAAATAGTAACTTACAGTTGACAGGGGACTCTATTTGCTTTATTTTTGAGGTGGTGCCGGGAAGGGATCTGTTTCTGCCTGCTCGTGTACTTCCAGTTCCAAATGAGGCATATGTTTGACCGGTCACTTTGTTACTCTGATGTTCATAACTATGAGGTTCTACTCTATATAAAGATAAGAATATCAAGTAAAACCAGTATATCCAAGTTGGTAATGGCCAGTCTGTAACAGTTTGGGATGTGACAAAAACTGTGTTAGACGTTGTAGAAACATAATAAATAACAATCCATATCCCAAAGAATATATAGGCTAAAAGAAAAATTGCAGCAGCTGGCTGAGACACAGGTGAGGCCATGATGGGTGGAGGCCAGCCAGGGAAGAGTCTGCAAGCCTCTTTTGATCACCGTTTGTCAGAGTTGGCTGGTTAGATGGTCTGAGGTCTCACCCTTCTCTCAAACTACTAAACTGCATTAAAATACATTTGTACATTCTTCATGTTGCTTTCCCATGTAAGCAATTGCTGTAGTTGCCATAAGAATTCTATGTGATTGCCATTGACAGGGTAAGTGGTACACAACAGTATTTCTCACCCTGGGCGGGTTGCTAAAAATACCAAAATGCAGATGGTGTGTTGCCTTAGTAAAAAATTTGGGAATCACTGGTCTGCAAGACACATCATAAAAGGTGGTATCCACAGTACATAAGTGCAAGAATGCCTGATCCAAGCAGCACATATGGTTTTAAACAGAAGTTCCTTTTCCAACAGTGTATGTTTTTTCCCCTAGCATTTTAAATCTGAGAGTCCACAAGCAGCTGCTTGTGCCCAACCTCATGTGAGCGGTGAAAAGCTTCAGACGCTGTTGCTTCATTTGTGACATTTTCTGGACTGCGGGATATTCTAAATTAATTCCTCAGGATCCTGACAGCCTGGACCTGCCATCTTTAATCATTATCTGCAAATCCCTTTTACTTCCTTGACTGAGAATCCCAGCTCCAAGATATCAGCCTATCCCACTAGAAGCATTTTCCCTTCAAAAGATCAATGCCAAGATATTCAGTGAGAGCCACTGAAAGTGACATGACTCCACTGCACAGAGCACTAACAAAAACATCCCTTGTGTATTTAAAGCCAAAACGTATGCTTATGCAACAGAGCTATGTCAGCTTTAGAAGCTACTGCACAGACGGGTAGTTGCCCCAGACTTATGAAGAAGAAACACTGATGACAGGAAGAAGAAAAAAAAAAGCAGCAGCTCATTCATACAGTCACACTTCAGAAGCAGCAGTGGCCTTTCCAAAGGGAGGAGATTCCAGCTAACAGCTTCAACAGAGGCTTCCCTCTACTTAAAGCCTCCTAAAAGTACTGGCAGTATCAGGACCTTCCACAGCAAACACAAGTTTGGATTCAAATACAAAATGCAGCAGGAAGGATGTCTTAGTAAAAAGTTTGGGAATCACTGGTCCACAAGACACATCATCTATGGAACTTCTGGGCGTTGGACTTTACTATGGTCACTAAAATGGAGAAATCCAAAAATCAGAACAGCTTTTAAGACTCTCTATGCATATACGTGTGTGCACACATACACCCACTCAGCAAACAACATCAGAAACAAGACTAGTGAAAATGCTGAGGAGGATTCAAGATATAAACACAATACATATTTGAGAGAAGAATGGCATAACCCTACATTTTTATTGTATAAGGTCTTCAGAGCAGGGACTGATTTTTAATTGATATTATACAGTGCCATAAATATCCATTGCACTACATAAATAAATCAAAATGGGTGGAAACTCTCTTTAATTAGATATCAATTTTCATTGAATTGATATTAATAACATAAGGAGAGAACAGTTTGAAGACCCAGGGAAAGGAAATCATCCCCATAAATGGAGTCTTTTGTACATCTAGACGCAATTTTTTCATCTTTTGAAGTATCACGGATTTGTTTTTATATGCTAAAAAGGTGCAGAGGTAAAAAAAAAGCAACACAGTATTCATAAATGTCAAATACCTTGATTAGAATCAATACTTTATTCCTATATTTATATTTTGCTAATCATTGAGTCTGTAATTTCCCTACCAGCCCTGCAGATTTACATATAAATATACATATTTACATTTTAAATTGTATGCAAAAAGTCTACTGTCTGATTGAGAAATCCATGATGCCGAGAGCTCTCTTTTCAAGCTGTCTTTGAAGATGGAGTGATACTTAATACTCAGCATAACCAGGCTTTTCATCTTACACTGTAGAGTAATTACTCCCCACTTCAGAACTACAACATGAGTTATCATCTCTGACTTGTACTCCAAGTGCCATAGCCAGCATGGAAAATTCTGACAGAGAACATTATGGGTTTACTCAAGGGAGTCTGATATGTGCTAACTGCCAAGAACAAATCATGACTATTCAGGCATAGTATAATGAGATACAGTATGAAAAATGACACACATTATTCGGCCTGTATTTTGGAAAGTCATTGCAACTGAATTTCTTCAGGTCAGCCCAAGCCAACTCATACACAATACTAAACATGCCAATACAAAATTGTAACTGTAGGTATACTATATGCTTATAAAGTACTGTAGAGAGTTTGCATGCAATAAACTTCAATTTTAACATAGAATATCTTCCTGAATTTTGTAATATGAAAACTAAATGAAACTTCACTGTAAATCTTACAGGCTGCCATGCTGCATGCAGAGACACAGGCATTAACAAGTATATAGTAATTAGGGGACATCACAATACATCTTAAAAACTACTACTAGCTTGATACGCAGAATAAAGTGAATGACTCTCTGAGAATGCTTTCAGCATAGAATAAAACAGCAGAGAGAGAAAACCAGAAAAGGAGAAAATAAAAACAAGTAACTTGTGCATCAATGGGCAACAAATGTATTTGCTTCCTCCAGTTAATACTGCCACCTGCCACACCAAAACAAAGCAAGAATATGGGGATGAAAATGACTGTACTAGGTAAATCCTGTAAAATAGTCAAGTAAAACAACAGTTTAATGTGGAAAAAGAAGAGCAGCATTTAAATTCCAGTTACAAAATTAAAATCATTGGTCTATCAAAACAATAAAAAGCCTTACCTTCTCACTTTTCCTCCTAGCTTCTCTTCTTGCTTCCTTTTCTCTCAGCCTTTTCTCCTGTGAGATATAACAAGATCTATTATAATTTTAAAGTCATACTCCCATTTTATCTCCAAAGAGTAAAATAAGTTAAAAAAGTAGAACTATCCTATTTAACCCACTCCTACTATGTGCACGAGTAGAATAAAAACATGTATGACTGAGGCACTGTTCTTCCATCTTTGTCCTACCACCAAGGATTAAACAGAGTGCAGATTAAAGTCAATACAAATTAAAATTTCTTATGACTTGTTATACTGCTCTATACACTTACATTTCAGTGTACAATATTTACATTTCATGATAAAAATGAGAAAGTAAGTATTTTTTCAGTAATACTATGCTGTGATCAGTGTTCCATCAGATTTTCCATCCATGAGCAGAGTGAGTTTTGTCTTGTACACCAATATTGAGGTCATGAGTGCTTGTTCGGATGTATGCCACTGTGGCACCCAAGTTATAAACCTCTCCCTTTTCCCCTCTGCTACAATGTCTGCCATCCTCCTCTAGCCCCGTCTGCTCCACTGGTGCCTGCTGGTGCCCTCCCCTCCACCTCTCTCTCTCCCCCCTTTGCTGTCTTGGTTCCTGCCCTTCTCACTCCCCTCAGCCCCCTGGGACTTGCCCCACCTCCCCATCCTCTCTGATCCCTACATACCCTTCCCTTCCTCTCTGTGCCCATCCGTCCTCTAGCTCCCCTCCCCTAATACCTCCCTCTACCCACCTGCGCTGCCTCTCTCCTCTGCCCTCTGGTGTCCATCCCTCACCTCCAATCCCCTCCCCACTTCTGCCCTTCTCCTTCACTCCCACAATCCTCGTGGCATCTGAACCTTCCCTTACCCCTTGCACGCTCCTGGTGCCTCCCCTGTCCCTCACTGCCCCCACCTTCCCAACACCTGCCCCCCTGCCCTCTTTTTCCCTGGTGCCTACCCCCTCACCACTCTCTGCCCCAGTTCTCCTCAAGCCCCTTTGCACCCTCACACATGACGTGCTCCAACCCTCACCTTCTTCATGCCCAGCCCTCCTTTCAACCCCTCTTCTCCCAGCACCCACTCCTCCCTTCTCTTCCTTCCTCTTGCCCCCATTGCCTCTCCTCTTTCCTCTCCCAGCATCACCGTGTCCCCTCCTCCTTCTCACCCCTACTGACAGCTTCCCATTTACCCCTTCCCCACTCCTCCTGCCCTTTCCCCATTGTCTCCTCTTGGCCCCCTGGTATTTGTCTCTCCTCCACCCTGCCCCTTGGTGCCTTCCCCTTTCTTCTCCTGCCCTACCCCCCTCCTTTCCCCTCAGCACAAGCCCCTTCCTCTCCTCACCCCCATCTTCTCCTTAGTTATCCGCTTACCCCTTCCCTTAGCTTCTGCCATCCTGACACCTGCACCTGGTGCCATGGTGCTATTTTTAGTACAGCAGTCCCAGCCCCAGCAGCCGTGGCCCCAGCTGCCTCTGGAACTGAATACAATTCCTGGCTTTTTTTATACAAAAACTATTAATAAACTTAATAAAATATTGTCTCCAAAGATGTTGCATGCCATTGTACCATCTGTCACTCCACTGACTGGCTCTATTCCAAGACACACATCCGTTTTTGGACTTAAGCAATAGTGTAGGTGACACCTAGGCCATGTGACCTCCAGGTGCGCTAAGATAGCTCAAGGGAAATTTCCTCCAAGCAATGAGAAGCCAAAAGCAAGTTTTACAGAAGGAATTTAGAGGAGGAGAAAGGAATCCATGTGCTGACATGTTAAATATATACAACCACCAAGATGATCAAGAAGGTGTGGCATGAATCAAGATGGATATTTTATATGGGTGGCAAAGGGCCATGGCAGCATAGCTAGAGAACCCTACTTTTAATTTGTTTCTATGGGCCCATATAAATAATCAGAGTATCACAGAACTCACAGAAAGGTAGGGTTGGGAGAGACCTCTATGGGTCATGTAGTCCAGGCCCCATGCTGAAGCTGGGCATCCCTGGCAATTGGTGATCTAATCTGTTCTTCTAAACCTCCAATGACGGAGATTCTACAATCTCCCCGATAAACTGTTCCAGGCCTTAACTACCCCATCCAGACATTTTCCATAATGTCTAAACAGCCAAGCCATTATTAGAAACATTAAATAAGATAGGACCAAGAACCAGTCCCTGACAGATCTTTCTGTTAATGCAGTTTAATGTGGGTTTATGGAAAATAGATCCTATCAAACTAATGGGATTGTTTTCAATGAGATTACAAGTTTGGTTGGTAAAGATAATAATGTTCATGTAATTTACTTAGACATTTGTAAAGGGGTTAATTTGGTATCACATGATGTTTTGAGTACAAAACTAGAAAGATGTAAAATTAAGCAGATTAAGCCCAATTGTCCAATTTTCAGTGGACAGAGAAAACAAATGATTGTCGTCCTCTTTATAATAAACTTTAATATACTTATTATCAGCCCTGCTCCCCGGTCTTCTTTTCTCAAGACTACACATCCCTTTTTTAAAACCTTTCCTCATAGGTCAGATTATCTAAATCATTTTTTTGTTATTCTTCTCTGGGCTCTCCTGAGTTTGTCCACCTCCTTCTGAAATTTTGGTGCCCAGAAGTGGACACACCACTTCAGCCAAGCCCCCACCGGTGCTGATTAGCACACAACAATTCTCCTAACAATGTTGCTTCCCCCACCCCAACTGTAGAACACCATGACTCTCATTCAATTTGAGATCCACTATAAACACCAGGTGTATTTCAGCAGTATTACCTCTGAGTCACTTATTCCCCACTTTGTCATTGTGCATTTTATTTTTCTTTCCTAAACATCTCTCAAGCAATCTCAGAACATTAACAATTATATCTGAGAATTCACGGACAGGCACTGTTTCTCAGGATCAGAGTCATACATGATGTAAGCACAGCCTACTTTCTTCATTCCCAAATGCACACTTTAGGTGTGTCTACACTGCACTCGTAGTTCGAAATAAGATTCTCAATTTGACCTATGCAAATTGCATAGATTATTTCGAGTTAATTTTGAAATAGTTTACACAGCGCCAAATTTCAAAATAAACTGCTATTCCAAAACGCCTCTTAATCCTTGTGGAACGAGGTTTACAGGGACATTGGAATAGCAAGCCCATTATATTTTGAAATAACTGGCTTGTTTCAAAGACGTGGAATAGCTATTTCGGGATACCGGACATACCCTGAACTAGTACTGCAATGTAAACGTACTCTTTTAAATTTAGCCACTTGAAAACACACAGGGTATGGCTAGACTGCATCCCTCTGTCTTGCAGGAGGCATAAGGAATCTGTCGAAAAAGGCTTTCTTTCTCAACAGATCCCCCTCTAGACTGCCACTTTTTGCTGACAAAGTGCTGAGTCGGCAAAACGTGCCATTTTATGCAAATTAGGCACGGGATATTTAAATCCCTGCCTCATTTGCAACGTTGACCTGCCTAATCTGCATCCCTCTGCCGACAGAGGGATGCAGTCTAGACATGCCCACATTGTTTGCTTGCAGATAGCTTACCAAGTGACCCAGATACTTCTGTATCAGTGACCTGTCCTCTTCATTATTTAATACACAATTTTTTTTTATCAGCTACGAACTTGATGAGTGATTTTCCTTCCAAGTCATTATTAGAAACATTAAATAGGATAGGATCAAGAATCAATACCTGAAGGATCTTTCTGGAACACATCTATTTGATGGAGACTGCCCATTAACAAGGTTGAGACCTATCAATTATTCAGTTTTAATCCACTTAATCTGTGCCATGTTAATTTTAGATCTTTCTAGTTTTGTACTCAAAACATGTAGTACCAAATTAACCCCTTTCCAAACATCTAAGTAAATTATATCAACATTATTATCTTTACCAACCAAACTTGTAATTTCATTGAAAACAACCATAGTTTGACAGGATCTATCTTCCATAAACCCATGTTAAACTGCATATCACACTCCTTTAGTTCTTTATTAATTAGGTTGCATCGCAGATGCACTACTACCTTGCCCAGGATTCATATCAGTCCAGAAGGCCTATAATTATCTGGGTCATCCTGTTTTACACTTAATCATAGAAATCCATCATGTATTTTGTAGATGTCATGTATGTTATAGAAAGAAAAAATGAGACAAAGAGTTTTAAAAAGTGAGGTTCTTTCCTGAACTCTTAAAAATCTAGAATGATTTTTAATTTTTTAACTTTCTTTCTATGGATCCTAGTATCCAAGTCCCCATAGAACTGAGGAACTGATTTACCCCTGTGGGGATACAGAAGTAAAGGCAATTGCTCAGGAGCCTCCCTACATTCATAGACGAGCAAGAGGATCAGGAGAAGGAGCTTTATGCAAGGCATGTGTGTATAAGGAGGAGAGTCCTTGTGCAAACAGCTAATTCAGAGAGCAGTTTTCAAACAGGACACCAAGGTCGGCACTGAGTTATATCATCATAGTAGGGACCATGATTCAATACACCCTAATAAACTGGTATAGATTGGGGTGGGGAACCTACTGCCCGCAGGTGCCTTGATCGGGTCTTCGAGGCTTGGAACTTACCCCTCCAAGCTTCGTGGAGGAGCTATGGCTGGAGTACTATTACCGGCTACCCCACGCCTTGTGGGCCTGATCAAGGCAAGCCAAGTTCTGGCCTGGTGGGAGGAGCACACAGCTCTGCTTGCTGCAGGGAAGTGCTCCCTGCACTGCACAGACCCGCACAAATCCCCTGCGCACCCCTGGGTGCTGTGCCAGGTAGGCACTGCATGGAGTCACTCCGCCCCTCTCCTCCAAAGTATTCTGTTATGGATTCCTGGCTCTGGCATGTCACCTGGATCAGTTTTACTTTCTCAGTTCTATGATAAAACTACCTGCTCCCTTTAAAATGTTACCCCGAAAAGAAGGTGGAAGAGACTAAAGTAATATTAACACTGAGCATGGAAAATGGGAGGGCTGACATTCCACAGCAGAACAGAAATTTTTAAAATAAACATTTCAGAATGAGAAAATTCTACTGTATTTGGAAGAAACAGTGGCTAAACATTGGCCACAGGATCAGGCTGAGATGAAAACTGGAGAAGTTCATATTCTAGGGAACTAGAGGTATAGAATGCAGAGAAAGGACTTAGAAGGCACACGATTTAGACAATGCATTAGAGAGGAGGAGAGATGACATCATAGTATATAAGATAGTTTATTAAAAACAGTGTAGAGGGAAAGAGATAGCAGCAATAATAGCTGGGGCAAACTTAGAGCTCAGAGGGAGCATAAGATAAAAGCAATAGCATGCAAAAGTAGAGGGGAAGCTTAATGCCAGAACTGTTGC
This sequence comes from Rafetus swinhoei, assembly GCA_019425775.1. NCBI lineage: Eukaryota > Metazoa > Chordata > Testudines > Trionychidae > Rafetus > Rafetus swinhoei. The sequence continues at coordinate 42,314,613 of CM033437.1, read as the reverse complement.
CCTCAGGACCTTAACAAATATTGGAAATGTAACTTAACTAGGGAAAAAAGTAAGGAATTTCCTCTTGGACAATATTATTAATTTAAGCCCCAATTTAGGAAAGCATCCTAATTCAGGACAGCACTTAAGCACATGCTTAATTTTAAACATCTCTATAAATCCCATGGAAGTCAACTATGCTGTCCGAAATAGCAACGTAGTACTTTTCTGAATCAGGATCTTATTGGAGATGGAGGGTCCACCCTTCTGGGCATAGAGCAAGAAAGTCCCTTCTGCAAAGTGTTACTATAAATAACAAGACAACTGGTTGGGAAAGTAAACAATACCTCTATTATACAACAGAGAAGACTGACAGACAAATGAAACGACTCCACTAAGATAACAAAGGAACTCTATGGCAGGAATGAGGAAATGGAATCCAGATCTTCTAAATCCCAGTGTGGTGTTTTAACTTACAAGACCTCACTTCCTTGCATTTAAATTATATTCTGTTAGAAAAGAAGAATGAGGGGAAATAGATATGGACAATATATTTGAGATAGCTGACAAAAGCAACTGAGCAAATGTAGATTTAGCCAGTGATAATCAAATTTAGTCCATGCCAGTTAATTCTCATTTTGTAGATAAGCCTGTATCTGTAGAGATTCATGAATCACTAACATCTCTGATGCTTTAATTTTGACAATTCTCTACAAGCAGCAGAAGAGACAGGCCTTTTCTTGCAGTATGCATTTTCATAATACATAATAAGAATGCAAGCTTCTATCATGCTATAAATCATTACTTGGAAGAATAGCATATAATTCAGTAATGAAAATCAAATTTACTAGTAGCAGAGAAACAGAAGAATATGTTTTAAAGTATGAATACTTCATTACATATGCTTCTGGCCTACTAACTTGCTTATCTGATACAGTTTCACATTTCCCAAATATTGCAAATTTCCAGCTGAAAAGGCACAAAGGCAGATCCTGTTATTGAGTATGGCATTCATTTTTATTGCCAATATCTGTATATCATAACTTCATAAGACAGTAGCATGAGACTGTCAGAGCTGCAGAGCATCACAATTTGATTCTACAGTGGTTGTAGATGATGGGCCTTGCTGGCTTCTCCATTTGTACCCAACTGTTCGCTCCATAAAGGGTAAATCTTTCTTCCAGATGAGGGGCTTCAACAAGCACTAAGTGCCCAGCAGGCAGGGGTGCAAGTCTGCCTTAAACTAGCTTGCTTCACACATGATGTGTTTGTCCTGTTGATGAATACTAAAAGTTCCCTAGTGCATTTCAATATACTCCTATTTCACAGCGGCACAGATAAAGCGCACTGCTGAACTTTTAGCATGTGGCAGCAGAGTCCACATGGCAGGTTAGCGTATGGCAGAGTCACACCCGAGCAGGCTGTGAACCATCTTTTTAAAGAAAAGCCCGAGGTATGTTGGTTTCTTTTTCAGACTGACAGCACACAATTAATCGTAGGCTTAAATAGAAATAGGGTTGCCAGGTGTCCGGTATTCTACTGGACAGTCCGGTATTTGAGCTCTGTCCAGTAAAAAAAAAAAAATCAGAAAATACCAGACACGTGCAATGTCCGGTATCTTCTGATTTTTTTGGCTGCGCACCAGACGGAAGCCTGGCATGGACGGGGAGAGCAGCTGGAAGGCGGGGCCACGATCGGCGCTAGGAGCCTGTGATTGCACAGAAGGCTGGCGGGAGCAGGGGGAGTGGCTGGGAGTCCCAGCCACTCCTCCGCCCCCGCCAGGCTTCCGCGCAAACACAGGCTCCCAGCGCTGATTGTGGCCCCGCCTCCCAGCTGGGACTCCAAGCCACTTCCCCTACCCCCGCTAGGCTTCCGTCTGGTGCGAAGCCAGAAAAATCAGAAGATACCAGACATTGCACATGTCTGGTATTTTCTGATTTTTTTTTTTTTTTTTTAAACTGGACAGTGGCTGGGAGGCGGGGCGCATTCGGCGCTGGAAGTTCTCGACAATCATTTCAGCTGCAGGATAAAAAGGAGTTCTTCTAAATTCTTCTATAGCCTTAGCTTTAGAGGAATAGAAAATAATATGCACGTTTGCACAATTATTTCTAAGCCTCTTTACATAGAGATGGTGTAGGATGAAGACTGTTTATAATAAAGTTAAGTATTAAACACAGCATATGTGTTCGTGGCAGGGTTTTTTTTTTTTTCTCGACAACTTTTTTAGCCCGCGTGTTCGGTATTTTTTGGGAGACTATCTGGCAACCCTAAATAGAAAGCAAAGTAAGACCCTGCTTTTTTCTTTCCAGGCAGGGATTCCAGTCCCTGCATCCCTGGAATAAGAAATTAAGCCCTAAACTAAAGGTGACCAACATGTGGCCTATGTAGTGGAGCAGCCTTCATGGTACCTGGTGGGTAGAGTGCAAGTTGCAGAAGAGAAGAATCATAGAATAGTAGGACTGGAAGGGACCTCGAGAGGTCATCGAGTCCAGTCCCCTGCCCGCATGGCAGGACCAAATACTGTCTAGACCATCCCTGATAGACATGTATCTAACCTACTCTTAAATATCTCCAGAGATGGAGATTCCACAACCTCTCTAGGCAATTTATTCCAGTGTTTAACCACCCTGACAGTTAGGAACTTTTTCCTAATGTCCAACTTAAACTTCCCTTGCTGCAGTTTAAACCCATTGCTTCTTGTTCTAGCCTCAGAGGCCAGGAAGAACAAGTTTTCTCCCTCCTCCTTGTGACACCCTTTTAGATACCTGAAAACCGCTATCATGTCCCCTTTCAATCTTCTCTTTTCCAAACTAAAGAAGCCCAATTATTTCAGTCTTCCTTTATAGGTCAAGTTCTCAGGACCTTTAATCATTCTTGCTGCTCTTTTTTGGACCTTCTCCAACTCTTTATTGAAATGTGGTGCCCAGAACTGGACACAATATTCCAACTGAGGCCTAATCAGTGCAGAGTAGAGCGGAAGAATGGCTTCTTGTGTCTTGCTCACAAGATACTTGTTAATGTATCCTAGAATCATGTTTGCTTTTTTTGCAACACCATCACCCTGTTGACTCATATTTAGCTTGTGGTCCAATATAACACCTAGATCCCTTCCTGCCGTACTCCTTCCTAGACAGTTGCTTCCCATTCTGTATGTGTGAAACTGATTGTTCCTTCTTAAGTGGAGCACTTTGCATTTGTCCTTATTAAACTTCATCTTGTTTACCTTAGACCATTTCTCCAAGTTGTCCAGATAATTTTGAAATATGACCCTACCTTCTAAAGCAGTTGCAACCCCTCCCAGCTTGGTATTATCTGCAAACTTAATAAGCGTACTCTCTATGCCGATATAAATTGTTGATGAAGATATTGAACAGAACCAGTACCAAAACAGACCACTGCGGAACTCCACTTGTTATATCTTTCCTGCAGGATTGTGAACCATTAATAACTACTCTCTGAGAATGGCTATCCAGCCAGTTATGCACCCACCTTATAGTAGCCCCATCTAGGTTGTATTTGCCTAGTTTATTGATAAAAAGATCATGCGACACCGTAACAAATACCTTACTAAAGTCCAGGTATACCACGTCCACCACTTCTTCCTTATCCACCAGACTCATTATCCGATCAAAGAAAGCTAACAGATTGGTTTGATATGATTTGTTCTTTACAAATCCATGCTGGCTGTTCCCTATCACCTTATTAACTTCCAAGTGTTTGCAGATGATTTCCTTAATTACTTGTTCCATTATCTTCCCTGGCACAGAAGTTAAACTGACTGGTCTGTAGTTTCCTGGGTTGTTCTTATTTCCCTTTTTATAGATGGGCACTATATTTGCCCTTTTCCAGTCTTCTGGAATCTCTCCTGTCTTCCATGATTTTCCAAAGATGCTATCTAAAGGCTCAAATACCTCCTCTATCAGATCCTTGAGTATTCTAGGATGCATTTCATCAGGCCCTGGTGACTTGCAGACATCTAACTTTTTAAAGTGATTTTTAACTTGTTCTTTTTTTAAATTTTATCTTCTAAACCTCCGCCCTTCCCATTAGCATTCACTATGTTAGGCATTCCTTCATCAGACTTCTCAGTGAAGACCGAAACAAAGAAGTCATTCAGCATCTCTGCCATTGCCAAGTTTCCTCTTACTGTTTCTCCCTCCTCACCGAGCAATGGGTCTACCCTGTCCTTGGTCTTCCTCTTGCTTCTAATATCTTTATAGAATGTCTTCCTGTTTCCCTTTATGCTTGTAGTTAGATGGGCTCGTTTTGTGACTTTGCCTTTCTAATCTTGCCCCTCCATTCCTGTATTGTTTGCCTATATTCATCCTTTGTAATTTGTCCTAGTTTCCATTTTTTATAGGACTCCTTTTTTATTTTTAGATCATGCAAGATCTCTGGTTAAGACAATGTGGTCTTTTGCCATATTTTCTCTCTTTCCTACGCAGCAGAATACCTTGATTTTAGGCCCTTAATAATGTCCCTTGGAAAAACTGCCAACTCTCTTCAGTTGTTTGGAGAAGACAACAGGATTTCAGTGTTACAATCAGGACCCAAACATCCCCAAGAGAGAAGGGGGGGGAGGGTAGCCCTCAACTATGAAGAATAAACAACTGAATCAATTGGTTGTATACATTGTGTATAAATATATATCAAATAAGGTTTTTCTAAAAAACCTGTAATGTTCTGAACTTGATGGGTCATTAGATTATATATGTTATTACTATGAAAAATGCACGTATATATGCCTAGAACACTAATATCAATTAAGGCAATTAATATTAGTACTACACGTAAAATGTGCTTCAGTGTAGACACTTCTTATGACGAGGGGTGGAGTTCTCCTGTTACTGTTGGTTATCTACCTCCCAGAAGTCCAGGTGGCAGCTGGGCTATTGATGTAGAGCTGTGCAGAGCTGAGCACCCTGGCTCTCAGCCACTCCACATCATCCATTCTCAGTTGGTCGAAGTGCTCCTGGTGAGGACGCACATCACCAACAGAAGGGTGGTGTGGACATCAGCCAATTACTGCAGTTGCTGCAAATGATCTAACCTAAGCTGACTTCAGCGCTGTGCAAATGGAGTTTGGTTAAGGAGATTTATAATCACTGGTTTGTTATCCACAAAGTTAAAAAAAAGACTCAAGTGTTCAACAGGTCTCAATTCCCCTGAGATCTGTCAGAAATGCCATATGCAAGAGCAAAGTTTTAAACTTTTAATAGATTTTCTTTTAACAGATTTTAAAGTGTAACTGTATTCTGAAAAGTGACTTTATAAACGGTGTTGTGGGTTCCATGCTTATTGTCTTGTAACATCTTCCACAACAAGACTGTACAGCTTACAAGTAAAATGTCAGACTTGCTATAAGGCATGCAGAAATCTTGGGGAATGAAAGTCCAGCTGAGCTCGGAGCCCTTTCCTGCTCATACATTACCAACCAATAAATCAAGATTGAGTTCCAGTTACATTTTAGGAGATTGAACCCAGTTTCTGACACACCTCTCCCCGCCCCATGGTGCTCTTGCTCTACAGAAGTAACAGGAATGAAAGTTTATTTTCTGGACATAAACCATTTATGTTTTTAGTTTTCAGTATTAGCTTTACCATAGGTCATGGAAAATCATCTGCACTTAAAAGTTTACCCAAACACCAAAACAAACTTTGTGTGTCTAACCAAATGATAAAATTGAATTGGTTGACTCAGGCATATTCAAAAAACATTTGAAGCCTATGAGAAAAAGGAGTAAAGTACATAAATGGCCTCACTAAGTAATCAGTCCTCATTTTTTAAAGAAAGATTTTCCTTCATATGTGTGCAAGGGCCTCATTCTGAAAAATGTATCACTTTTTGCAGGTGAAATGTTGTGCCCACCAATTAATTTGGGGTGTTAATGTTAGTAAATTGACTTGGTGGTGTTTGTAAATCAAGTAGTTAGAGATCTAATGCAAACTCTAGTAGCTGGAGCTATAATTAATCCCAAATGCAAAGGTGAACCAAAAAAAAAGTAGATGCCGGGGAGGCCCTATTAAAAAATAGGCCCTGAGGGAGGCTAGACAAAGAGCATTACCTCTCGTTAAAAAAAAAGAAAAAGTTTACTTTGACAAACAGAGCAGCAAACAGCTTCTTCTGAACAAAAGTCCTATGATCACTGTAGACTTCTCCGGTTCAAAATTATAGAATTTATTTACAGAAAGACTGGAACAGGCTGTGACATTTATCATAATGTCAAAACTGTAGTGGCTATTGGGATTTAGGCAGCCCTCTGTGCTCCTGACATAGTCATTACTTTGAAGACACACTGTACTTCAAACATATAGTTTAATACCACAGCCAACATATCACATCTGGGGCTCTGTCAAAAAATTCTGAATAGGAAATAAACAGCAGTATAAGTGAGAGAAAGGATTACAGAAAAAATATTAAGCACTTCCTATGCAGAAAAATGGATCTCTCTCTATTTCAATTGAGTCGATACATTTTGGGAGTGCTAAACAGTTGTTTAATTACTGTATTATTTGTTTAGATTCTAAGTACTGTTTCCTGTTGCTCTTTACTTCCATTAGTAAATACAAAATACAGTCTATGAGTTTTAGGCACTGGAGAGAAGACATGGAACAATCACACTTCAAAAACTGGACAAACTTCAATGACACAGAGGACAGATAATATCAGAATATTAAAGTAATCTCAAAAATCCTAAAGAAAGCAATACTCTATGGTCCTGATCTAGTTATATATGCAAACAATGCTAATTGGACTGGTAAAATCATCATACACAACCACAATAATCACTATTGGGTCCTATCGCTCTGCATTTCTATAATGCCTTCCATTACCAAATCTTTAATCACTTGATAAACATTCCTAATTTGAGCCTTCCCTTCCACTCTTCTAAATATATGATGCTCATTTTACAGGCAGGAAAACTGATGCAACATGTAACAGCAGCAAGGGTGAATTATAACTAATACCATGAGCCTGATCTACAACTGGTGCAAGTCAATGCTGCTCCATTGAAGTCAAGACCCTATATCTCCACACATATAATCATAGAACACTAGAACTAGAAGGGACCTCGAGAGGTCATCGAGTCCAGTCCCCTGCCCTCATGGCAGGACCAAGTACTGTCTAGATCATCCCTGATAGACATTTATCTAACCTACTCTAAAATATCTCCAGAGATGGAGATTCCACAACCTCCCTAGGCAATTTACTCCAGCGTTTAACCACCCTGACAGTTAGGAACTTTTTCCTAATGTCCAACTTAAACTTTCCTTGCTGTAGTTTAAGCCCATTGCTTCTTGTTCTAGCCTCAGAGGCCAGGAAGAACAAGTTTTCTCCCTCCTCCTTGTGACACCCTTTTAGATACCTGAAAACCGCTATCATGTCCCCACTTAATCTTCTCTTTTCCAAACTAAACAAGCCCAATTATTTCAGTCTTCCTTCATAGGTCATGCTCTCTAGACCTTTAATCATTCTTGTTGCTCTTTTGTGGACCTTCTCCAATTTCTCCAGCTCTTTCTTGAAATGTGGTGCCCAGAACTGGACACAATATTCCAATTGAGGTCTAATCAGCGCAGAGTAGAGTGGAAGAATGACTTCTCGTGTTTTGCTCACAACACTCCTGTTAATGCATCCCGGAATCATGTTTGCTTTTTGCATCCCACAACAATGGAACACTTGGTAAACTAATATTTTATTTGTTTATTGGAGAAATTGGAGAGGGTCCAGAGAACACTGAATCAACTCCGCTCTTGACAATTGTTTCTGGAAATCTAATCAAGTAGGTCATCCCATAACCACACCACACTAAACTTTTTGGGTAGTAGTAAGGATAAATTGTAGGGCTGAAGAATGAAATCACCCTTGAAATGAATTATATCTACCAATGTGACATTATGTAATCACATGAATTGCAAACAATTTTTATAAATGGGATTTTATAAATGAAACAGTATTAACCACTTTTGGATTAATTTGTTAGCAGCCTGTTAAGAACTGCCTTTGAAGAATCTGTTAATACAACTTCTTTTTTAATACACTGTAACTAAAGTGACCCGATATTGTAATGGAAACCCCATTTTAAACTTTGCATGTTTTAACTCCGTTCAAAACTAGGTGTGTATATATAATCTCATTTAAAAACGTGAATATGGGTATGCATGTCATGAGATCAGTGTCGTCGTGTCCCCCCCCCCGAAGCCAGCCCATCTTGGTGAACTGATGGCCAAAGAGAACAATGCAGGCAAGCCCTATAAAAGAACCCACCCAAGAAAGAGACAAACAAAAGCTTCATAAAAAAAAAGATCTAAGTTGCATCTGGACTTAACGATGACTCAGAGTCATACAGAGCTCTAGGGCAGAGGAACAGAACAGGATCTATGGACTAAAACATACAAAAATGGTGCAGAACTATAGGATTGGGTCTTTCAGTGCGCACTAATACAATCTGGCTCTCCTCCTTGTGTGTAGACCACCTGGCCAGTGGACTAGCATGAGCAACTAAGGCTGGTAATTATAGCCCTTCTGTAGAACTGTGTGCATGAGTTTATGTTTGGGTGATGGATAATTTTAGTAGCTAGGGGCAGTACAAGAATGTGGTAGTTCTATTTCTCTAAGTGTAACAAAATATTTGTCTGTGAATACTTCCCGATGTATTAATGGTGGCTTTGTACCCCTTTTTCTGAACTTAAGGCCAGATCTACAATCAAAAGTTAAGTCAGCCTAGCTCAAGGGCACAAAAAATCTACACCCTGAGAGAGGTAGTTAAACTGATCTAACCTGCAGAAGAATTATATCGAACTAAGAGTCTCCTCTTGGAGAGGCAGATAACTATGTCAGAGGTTCTCAAACTGTGGTCCGCGATCTCCATTGAGGTAGTTCACGGCTAGTTCCCTCTAAGGTAGGGGTCGGCAACCATTGGCTCGCGAGTCATATATGGCTCACTTAGGAGCCAAATATGGCTGATGGCTCAACCTCAGCCCCCACTCGCTCCCCCCTGCAACGGGAAGCCTGTGCTGGCAATCCAGCATTGCACACCGCAGAAGACTAGAGATAGCACCGACTTCCGGCAGGAGGGGGAGGGGGATACCCCAAGACATTGCGCCAGATCCGGCTTGCGAGGAAGTGGGCACACATGTACGCTGCTCCTCTCCCTCCCCTCCTCACAGTACTGTGCCCACTTCCTTATCCATCTTACCTTCCCCTGTTCTCCAGGGAGGGGGGACATGGGAGCTGTGCAGCCTCCCTCTGCCTGGTAATCACCAGAGAGCATATCCAGCTGTGCCAGATGTGGTGGTGCCATATATTGAGTGTGCAGGTGTTGGGGGTGAGCGCTAAGATGGTGGTGGAGGATCTGGACTTTGGGGACGAGGAGCAGCTGGATTTCCTAAAGGAGCGGCACATGCACCTCTTCCAGCACTGCCTGCAGATCCTGCCTGAGAGATACTCGTCCCTGGAGACCCTCAGGTACTAGCCGAGCTGCTCCTGCCCCCTCCCCCTGGCCAGACTCCCACCCACACCCAGCTCCTGCCCCCTAGCCAGACATTCACCTGCCCCCTGCTCCTGCTCCCTCCTCCTTGGCCAGAAACCTACCTCCCACCCAGATTCTGCACCCCCATCCCTCTCTGACTCACAGGAAGTTCTGTCCTGCACACTGGACCCCTCATTTTTGGCAACACCCCAGAATCTGGGTTGGGGCACAAAATCCACTAACTCTGGAACCCCAGAAGAGTTAATCTGGCCTGAGGCCTTGAAACTCAGTCCTCCCTGCCCGTCCCCCCACCATGGGGCTGGAGTACCAGGGGAGTGAGGTGCCGCAGTTGGGGGCCACATCAGTGAGGGTTGGAGGTTTTTGGAGGGGCCTTTTTTTGCTTCTCACTTGTGTGGTCCCTGACTGACTTTTCTGTGGGACAGTGCCCCCTGACCTCAAAAAAGGTTCCAGATCCCTGCCAATAATAAAGACAATGCTGAAACCTTTTGTGTTGGACATAATATTTTACTTGATTTTAAAATTAAGCCTGGCCAACAAGTGCCCAATTGGGGCCCAGCCCCCATCTGGCTGCAGCATCGTAACACTCCTGCACTCCCCACAAATGCCCCCTATCCAGAGCCCATCATACACCTGAACCCCCACACCTCCAGTCCCCTATCATACACACAACCCCCCTGCCCAGAGCCCCTCATACATCCCAACCCAAACTCCTGAACCCCCACGCCCCAGCTCCCTGCCATAAGATTGACAGAAGACAGCCTGAAAGTGTGCATGAAGCTGGATTTGACCAGTTATGATGTAAACTGCAAAGAAATGTGCGAGAAGATGCTGCAGCAGAAGTCCCATTAAATAAAATCTGCGAGTACAAGTTTTCATTTATGCTATTATTAATCATTATGTCAATTATCAATAATATGAAGTTGTATATTTTCAGTCATGCAAATGGCCATTCTTATATGGGCTCTTCACTGACCACTTGTTCTGAATTTTGATGTCGTTTGGCTCTTTCGTTTGAAAAAGGTTGCCAAGGAGCACATCTGGGTAGCCAAACAAGAGAATGAAGAACATAGTTACACTACTAAAATGTCTGGAACCTGGACCCTCACATGCAAGGTGAGGTAGTGGCCTTGGGCGGGAGGGGGGGAACAGATAGTAGGTGGGAGAGGGCAGTGGGGAGAGGTGTGGGAAAAAGGAGGTAGGTGGTGGGGCAGTGCAGTGGAGGGAAGGAAGGACTTGGAACGTGTAGGCCAGAGAAAGAGGCGACTTTCCCCAGCCCCTGAGCTGAGAAGGCCCTCCTTTGCAGCCTCAGCTCTGTGGTTTCTGTGTTGGGAGAGAGGCCCCTACTGATACTGAAATATGAGTTGTGTGTTTCATTTGTATGGGAAAAAAGCATTTATTATTTTTATTAAGAGTTTTTTAATATAGCACTTTTATCCAAATAATTTTACAATAGTTAGCTAACAGTCCATACCGTGTTTGATCATTAATTGGGCTGCCAAGAGCCTCAGCAATTTTCAAGTGTGCCATAAAAAAAAAGGTTTAAGAACCATTGAACTATGCCAACAGAACTACTCCCATCACATAGTTAGTGTCGACACTGAAGCGCTTCTGTGGCACTGCCATACCTGTGCCACTGTAGTATTTCAAGGGTAGACATGCCCCTTTCTTTTATTTGGAAATTAACACTAGGGATGATATACTATTCAGAAATAAAAGTGAAATCCCTTAACACTGCTCACAAGGTTCTATGCATCAAACGGTACTCAAAGTCACAAATCCTGGTGTTCTCTCTTTTATTGCACATACATTAATTACTTATGCTGTTTTATCTCAATTAGCTTTTCTGTCTCTTCTAAAACAGTTCAGCAGCTGAAATCTGATTTGTTTCCAATGCTCTAATAAGCATAAACTACATTAGAAACTTAGTTTAACATCTCTAAATTTGTATCCATAACATTTTCAATTTTCTTCCCAGGAGGAAGGGGATCAAAGTTTGGTGCTCAGGAAGGAGAATGACGAATAATATTAATGCATACATTGTACAAGTTTCCATTAGTCCTAATGCACTTATATCCTTGAATATTCACCTCATTCTAATCTGGACAGAACCTAAATCATACTAAAACCTGCTGTTCTAAAACACGAATACCTTTCTGATGGTGCTATTGCCCAAGCCAGGAAAGAGAATTTTATGTGGAAAGGCCATATTTAGTAGAGCTTCACAGACTAGGGATGTTAAATATCAGTTAATTGAACAGTTGATTAACCTCATGAATTTTCATCCATTAGCTGATTATTCTATAGTCCCTAGGGGCGGGGGCAGCAGCCAACGTGCTTCACTCCCAAGGAGCTCCCTGCCGCTCTGTGCTGCTGCCTCTTTATCAGAGGCAGCAGTCTGGGGTGCCAGGCAGGAGCTGGTCTGTAAGGGGAGCCAGTTTAAAAACCAGCTTCCCCCCCTCACGGACTGGCTGCCTGTCGCTCTGTGCTGCTGCCTCTGATAAAGAGGCAGCAGCCCTTGTCTGAAGGGTGGGGTCTGAGCTCTCGGACCCAGAGCGAGCCGGAACTGAGCTGGGCTGTCGCCTGCCCAACTCCTAATACACTTTAAGGCTACATCTACATTGCGCAAGGGGCTTTTGCTCAAGAGAGAACACCAGGGTTTGTGACTTTGAGTACCGTTTGATGCATAGAACCTTGAGAGCAGTGTTAGGGGATTTCACTTTTATTTCTGAATATTACTTCATCTCTAGTTTTAATTTCCAAATAAAAGAAAGGGGCATGTCTACACTGCTCCTTCTTGCACAAAACCCCCCTCTTGCACAAGAGCCGTTCTGCCTGAAAATACGTGCAAAAATGGTGTCTCATTAAGTATGCAAATGAGGCACGGTGATATCCATTGCTGCGCCTCATTTGCATATGTTCTTGCGCAAGACTGGGCAGTGTAGACGTAGCCTAAATGTAGAGCCACAGCAGGGGCAGGTCCCAGACCCGTCGCAAGCCAGGACCGAGCCAGGCTCCTGGTCAGCCTGCCAAAAAATTTACCGGTGGTGGGCGGGGGCGGAACTGGTATTAGTGCGTGTCAGGGGTGTGGATTTTCCACACGCCGAATGACACAGTTACACTGACATAAATGAGTAGCTATAGACCAAATCTAAGATTAGCCTACAATGTATCACTTAGGATCAAAATCTGAACCTAGGACTCTAAAGACAAAATGTCAAGTATGTTCTTCATTCACTTTGAGCGCAGATGGTAGGGGGCCCACAAGAGACTTTAAAATGCCATGACACTAAAGGATTCTCCTTTAAAAATTCCCAACGTCACAGATTCCCTAACCGCAGATGCTGCCAACACACAACTGCAAAAACCCCTTTGAAAATGCAGGAAGACACATTTGGGAATGTCTTATTATGGGTACACCCAAAATCTTTAACCCTCCCTCAGGAGAGAGCTAAAAAAACCCCAACAACCTAATCATATATATAGTAGCCCAATGTCTGTGACTCTGTAACGCTGTAGTGTTACAGAGTCGCCTATGGGGGGCGCTGTTGCCTCGCGCCGTGGTGCTTGGCTGAGTTCTGCAACGATCAGCCGGGCAGCCGCAGGGGAGCAAGCGGCCGTTTGGGCTCCCCTGCGGTGGCCCGGCTGAGCGGCGCAGAACTCAGCTGAGCGCCACGGCAGGAGGAGAAGGGGGCCGGGCGGTGACGTACGCGGCCAGGGGGCAGGGCCCGGCCGTGTACGTCACCGCCCTGCCCCCTTTTGCCTCCCACCGTGGCGCTTGGCTAAGTTCTGCGCTGCTCTGCCAGGCCGCCGTGGGGGAGCAAGGGGTGCAAGCGGCCATTTAGGCTCCACGCTCCCCGTGCTGCATGAGGAGCGTGGAGCCCAAACAGCCGCTTACACTGCTTGCTCCCACACAAAGAGCGCGGAGCCCAAACAGCCATTTGGGCTCCGCGGTCCCCTGAATGAGAGGCAGGAGGGGGAGAAGAGAAAGAGAGGCAGGAGGTGGAGGAGAGCTGAGCGGGGGAGGCAGGAGGAGGAGGAGGAGAGGAGAGACGGACATGGAGGAGAGTCCCGAAAAATCCCGTTGTATGACGGGTTATTGGCTAGTTTCTTAATAGATGACCTTTCAGTTTCAAATACGTGCACACAGAACCTCCTACCATCTAAAACACAGGAATCGTATCAGTCTTAAAAAGGTGATTTTAACAACAAAACAAAGACAACACGCTTAGTAAAGCATACTTGACTGCTTGCTAGCTGTTACAGAGCAACTGAAAAAAGGCAAATTAAAAACACAGGAAATAGTTTCCTTGAGATTACTACATTTAAAAGGCAAATGTGCAGCAGGGATAGTGAGCGCCCACCCCACCCCTTACTGACTAATTGAGCAGTCGATGGTATTTCCATCGACTACTCAATTAGCTGATTAATTGAAATTTAACATCCCTAGAGCCCTAATACCCACGAACACAAGCAACCTCATCATACAATCACAGCCAAATTTGTCTAGCTCTCCCTTAAAACTAATTAAGAGTTTTTGCCCCCACAACTGCTATTGAGAGGTTGTTCCACAACGTTATCCCTCTGACAGCTGGAAAATTTCTTCTAACTTCCAGCCTCAATTTGTTCATGGACAGTTTATATGCATTTGTTCTTGTGCCAACTACGGATGTTAATGTGTAGCAGTGAACAAGATTAACCAACAAGTCTGAGCTCACCGGTTAATCCTAACAGTTACACGCACTCCTCCCTTGCTGCTCCTGTATCAGAGGCAGCAAAGAGGAGGGGAGACACGGGAGCTGGTACCGCAAGCCAGCTTCCATGGAGCCACCTGCTGCCCCCTTTGCTGTCTCCCATAGAGGCAGCAGAGGCAAGAGCCAAGGCTCCTGCTCCCCCACTGGGTATAAACCTGTAATGGCTAAAAAAAATCTAGCGGTTACACATTTACACAAATACACTTTAGTGCCTAGTGCCAACACTGTCTTTTTACCTCATCTTCAACCCTGATATGCACCCCCCCCATATATTTATAGAGAACAATCATATCCCCTTATCAGTAGTCTTTTTTTTCCTGACACTAAACAAACCAAGCTCTTCCAGTCTCATCTCATAAGATAGTCCTTCCAGTCCAGTGATCACCCTTGCAGCTCTTCTCTGTACCTGTTCCAGTTTAAATTCACCTTTCTGGAACACAGATAACTCAAAATGTACACAGCATTCCAAATAAGGTCTTACGATTGTAAAATGGCATTAATACTTCTCTTATTTCCACTGGAAATGCTTCCCCTAATGCATCCTAGGATTGCATTTGCCTTTTTTCACAGTTGCATCATATTGGTAGCTTAGTCATTCCGTGATCACCCCACACACCCAGGTCTCTCATTTCCAACTGATGAGCACCCAGTTTGTAGTATGGATGTGAACGGTTACTTGACTAGTCGACTATCCGATAAGCAAATGCTTATCGGATAATCAACACGCTAGTCAACTAGTCACTTCGCCGCCCCCTTGCTACCTCTATCAGAAAGCGGCAGCAAGGTTGGTGGGGGGGAGGGTAGAAGAAGGGGTGCTTCAAAGCGGCACCGCTGCGTTGAGCCCGGAGTCTACCACTTTGAAACGCTGTGTGGAGCCCAACTCCCAGCTGGCCCCAGGCTGCACACGGCATTTCAAAGCAGCAGCACTGCATGGAACCGATGGTCAGCTGGGGACTCCCCCGCTGACCCTGGGCTCCATGCAGTGCTGCCACTTTGAAACAACTTGTGGAGCCTTATGCCAGGCTCCTCCACAGCATTTCAAAGCAGCAGCGCCACAGGGAGCCCAGGGTCAGCTGAGGACTCAGAGTCCCCAGCGCTGACCCTGGGGCTCCCTGTAGCACTGCCACTTTGAAACACCGTGAGAAGCATAGGGCCAGTGGGGGACTGCTTCAGTCTCCCGCTGGCCACATGCTCCCGCAGTGCTTTCGCCTTTGAAGTATAGCAACAGCCCTGGGGACTGCATCAACTATTCAATTAGCCAATTAATTGAAATTTTACATCCCTAGCTTATAGCAAAAATTCTTATCAGACCTTAAGTGCATGACTTTGTACTATCGAATTTCATCCCATTTCTGTCACTCCGTGTTCAAGGTCATCCAGCTCTTCCTGTATAATGTTCCAATACTCCTCTGTATTGATGATGCTTCCTAGCTGTGTACCATCAGCAAACTTCATTAGCATACTCTTACTTTTTGTGCCAAGATCATTAATAAAATGGTCTAAGTGAAATTAGACAGGTAAATGAACTGTTCTTGCTTTCTGCTCCTATACAAATTTATACAAGTTCCAAAAATACCCATGAATTTAATAAATTATGCTATGCTGTTTCAAATACATACACACAAACTGGTATTATACTGCCAAGGATACATTTGAAAAGTTTGCTACAAGGAAATAAATAGGATAAATTATGCCCACACTTTGACCAATATTGCTTGCTCATTTCACTATTATTTGTCAAGTGCCCATTTGCTTTCTGAACAGAAAAGTCACCACGGTCCTGTTCCAAGCAAGGTATTATCTAGTTCTGAATCCCAACAAACAGTTCAGATGCACACAATACACAGTGTACCAGTATAAATGGGAAATGGCATATGAATTTTTCAGTGGCTATTTTTTAAAAGCTTGAAATGCAAGTAATGCATTTTGAAGAGAGATCTGAAGGCGGTAATAAAAGCTGTAAGGTGCATTAAAAAAAGGAAAACTGTGCCAAGTGTGATGGACAGTATGGAAGAAGACACACAAGTGAAAATGTGAGAAGTAAACACATGGAGCAAAGGAAGCAAGAGGAGGTGCAGAAGGAAATAGGAGCCAAGATGTGGGCAGGGAAGATCTGTGAAAGCCATGAGGAGGACAAAGTTAAACTTGATGCAGATGGTGAGGGGGAAGGCAGTGAACAGATTTAAAGAGGGTTATTTTAGCTACAGCATTTTGAGTAAACTGAGTTGAAAGGCCAAGAAATGCTAATCAAGGCAGGAGGAGACCAAGGCAAAAGGAAGGATTACAATTGTTAGGTCATCTTCTTATAAAGAGATGTCAAGAGAAAGTATTGATAGCATGTAGTAACAGCTTGTATTAGAGGGCAAGAAATCAACAATACTAACACTGGGTGAGGAGAAAGAAAGTGGAATCATTAACGCCAATGGAGAAGGAAGAACACTCTGCAGTGTTGAGTTGTAATTGGTGGTGTGACACAATGACAGGTGTCAAAAGTGCAATACAGTCAGGGAAAAGAAATGACAAAGCCATACATTATGTGTTGTAAGAGATCTCTGAGTGGTGAGCAACTGAATACTTGTGACAGACAGTCTCACTTTTTTCCTTGGGGGAAAAAATTGGTGAGGTCCTGTGTAGAGTGAGAAGAAGTAGGAGGCCACATTTTCAAAGACAGAGAAAAGTCATTGGGAATCAAAGATATAAAGTCAGGAAAGAATTAGAAACAGAACAGCGGTAACAAGAAAGAAGGCTGATCTGAAGGAAAAGAAGAAAAATTTGGTTTTTGCATGTATCTGAGTTTTCCACCAATGTGCTGTTACACAGGAGCAAATAAAACCATTGCCATGGTTGGAGACAGGCAGAAAAACTAAGTGGTGTGAGAGGAAGCAAAAACCAACAAAAAAGACTGAAAGAGAGCAGAGGGACTCTGAAATCAACAGTAGGGAAGGATGTCAGTGAGGGAAAAAAAACTATGCACAAGTGCAAAGATACAGATAATTCATGGTAGTGAGAAAACTAAGTATTAAAAAAGGACTGTGCAATTTTGGCACGTTACACTGCATATGCGAGCCAATGAATGCCTAAAAAATGCAGTTTTATCTGATTAAAGACTGCACAGTCAAGCACTCCAATAATCCAAAAGGAATCAGTGTCAATACACATCATTTGTAAACTACATTTGCATCTGACAACAAAGACATTTTGAAGTGTTCTGGTTTGTTTACATTTTTATATTTTCTTTACTTTGGAACCAACAGCATTAAAAAGAGTAAATTCTTCCATATTTTCCAAATATTACAGTGCATTTTTATGCACGATTGCTATACAAGTAATTCTTCCAAAACAGTCCCCAAACATTGGTCTCCTGTTAATCATCCCATATTTTTTCATATTGTACCCAAGCTGCTGAGAAAGCAACAAATTGCATATTATTCTAAGTCTTCCAAAACACAGCATCATCCATTCTTACACCGTTAACATCAGTACAGTACTTAGAATGAATCATGTTTTCCAAGAGAGTTACTGCTTGCAACTCTGCTCTGTATTGTTATGTAACATGATTGTTTCTTTTATGGCTTGACCCCCACTAACAAGTCATGTAGAGGAGGCTATTTTAGCCCATTTCAGTTACCATTATGCATATGGAAATTTTAATTAACATACACAGACAATGTTATTTTATCCTCTAAAGCCTTTACTGTCTTTCTAACCTCATCTTCATCCCATAATATTTATTTCTGCACCTTCCCCCCATGATTAAATCTCATTCTACTGCAATATCAGGAAAATATGCTGCATCATTCAGTTCAATTTTTGCAGAGCAGCTTTGAAATTGTAATACTGTACTCCCCCTAGTCGGTGTTATGTTTCCCTTGTGATCATTCTCTATATTTTCTACTTGGCATCATATAGCAACTTTTCATTTTTATAGAGGTAATAAACACTTCCAATAAATCACAAATACAAATTACCAACAGCATCATTTGTTTAGATTTTGCCTTTTGTATAAGTTTTCTGCCAAATATTGCACAGAGCAGAAAGACCAACAGAGTACATATTTATCACATAGGATTACTAAAGGCAAACTGTGGTCTTGTGCATAAGGATAAATCAATTCAGTTATGCACACTAAATTATTAGTGAAAACGAACCTACCACAACTATTACTATTAGAAAACAAGTAGTAAAGTGGTTCGCCGTCCTCATCACTTTGGTGGTAATATGTATGTGTGCTCAAATATGCATACATTCTCTATAGACATATGTTTTGCAAACGGTGTCTAGAAAAATACATTTTTTCAACACAAAATAACCAATCATTTCTTTTTATTACCTTTGCAATAGAAAGTGGGGAGAAACTTAGAACTGTCTTAACCATACACTAGTTATATAGGATTTTAACATTAGTTTATAGGTGACCTGAGATAACAAAATCATGCTTCATGTTCAAAATTATTATACAAAAACCTTTTCTTAAAATATACATTTTATTTTTCACCTCTGTGCCAATAACTAAAGCTTTGCATTATACATATTCTGCTAGATACATTTTTATAACCGTCAACTGAGGCACTTCTGATAAATTTCATTTAATTTTATTCACTGGCTTTTAATACTCTTCCCCTTTGAATTATCCTTCTGACAACATGTATCACATTGGGCTAAACAGTTTAGGAACTAAGGCACACACCTAAACCAACAGGAAGTCTGAGCGTATCCAATATATTTTAGAAACACTCGGATATCTACCAACAGGCTTGTAGATTTTGCAGCCAGTTGGTTAATATGGATGCTTGGTTAAGGCTGATCCTGTATGAGTGAAGTCAAGAAGAGATTTTTAAATTGACTTCAATCAGCACGTGACTAAACCCTTAGTATTAAGGCTCAGATTCAGAAATGGTTTTGCACCTACCTAATTTAAGCACTAATCCCACAGAAATCCATGCTTGAAGATTAGGAACATGCTAAAGTACCTTCCTGAATTGGGGACTAGATTTAATATCTACTTTCTCCTCACTCCAATCAATGAAACAGTAAATACTTAGCATTTATAAAAACCCCTTTATATGTTTAATGTTTCTGTATTGCTTTGAACAATTTGGATTTCATCACTGTTAATTGCAAATGAAGAATTCTGGACAGAGAAGTTAAGTAAGTAACTTGCCTAGCATGTCCATGTCAGAGTCAGTAATTGTATTAGTATTCAGAAATTCCTGACTTCCAGAATGGCTCTATAGCTACTAGACAACGCTGCCTCTAGTATTTAGATCATGGTCCTCTGTTTATATTAGACAAGTTCAAAACAATGCATAAACACGTAGATGTGGAAAGGTCATCATTTGGATTTCATATTTAATGTTCCCTATGGTTTTTCCTACTGCTCCTTAGGCAACAAAGCCCCCAAAAGCCCAGCTTTGGACTTTGGTCAAAAAGAGTAGAGTCAGTTGATGTGGGAAAAGAGGAGCATTCTCTCTCTGTATTCTCTAGATTATAGTAAATATCTCTACACAAAAACTTCATTCAGAGACAGTTTAAGTCGCATCTGAATACAGTCACCAGCTCAAAACTTGAAAATCGTGGAAGTCAGTCATGGAAAAAGTCTCCTATATTCCTGGCCACTTTCATATCACAACGCTGCCAATAAGATATGCCAATACTCCATAATGCTATTAGCTCCCAAAACAACTGAAACCAAAAAGCAATACATAACCCAACCATCAAACATGAACTCTTGCACAAAATCTTAACAGCAACAGACATTCTTGCATTTACAAACCAGCTCCTCTATCATTGTCAGACTGCACTGTTATTCTGCTTTACTTTGCTGAGGTCATCAGTGAGGTTTTCTCCCAGAGTTTGATGAAAATGGGGTGCTTGCTGCTCTTCAGTAGCTTTTGAAGAGGAACGTGAAAGCTTTACAAAGATGCTGGAATGTGTGATGAATAGTGCTGAAGGCAATGTTATCCATGTTTTGTATGTTTGGAGTTGGGTTGGGTGGTAGGGGAGGGGAAAAGGGGAAGAGTCCTGAGGCAAACTAAGCTGTCACTAATCACATTTTCCGTGCTTATTTCAGAATTTTTACACAGTAAAAAGCACCCTGGTGTAGGACCCTGGTGTAAGATCAGAGAAGAGGGAAAATAATAAATTACTACAATGTGAAACTCCTGTTTTTCAGTGTATACTGCTATAATTTATCTTTTGTAAATTACAAATGTGAGCTACAGAGTATTTGCCCAAAGTGTGAATTAAATAAAAAATTAGGGAGGGTTTGTTGTTTTTTAAGTTACAAAATAACATCACTTAATGAGAATCACCAGAAGAGTCTAAACTAGGGATGTTAAGGGCTAGTCGACTATCCGATAAGCAAATGCTTCTCAGACAGTCAACAGGATAGTCAACTAGTCGCTTCCCTCCACCAGATAGAGGCAGCATGGGGGGGAAGGGGAGGAGAAGAGAGGGATACTTCAAAGGGTAGTGCTGCAGGAATTGCTAGACTCTACTTCTGAAGTCCCTAAACTGTGTGATGTGTCTCCCTAGGATTGTGTGAGGGAACATTCGGGCAGGGGCGGATGAGAGTTTTGCGGGGCCCAGGCACGGGGCCTATTGAAGCGCAGAGCCCGAGGCAGCACAATTTCATGCATGTGCCACGGCCACAGCTGACAGGTAGTAGCACATGCGCGGGGCCTATTGAAGTGCGGTGTCTGGGGCAGCAGCCCCCCTCGCCCTGCCCTATATCCGCCGCTGCATTTGGGGAGCAGGGCATGGGTCAGCCACCACAAGAGGGTGTGGAGAGAGCAGCCAGCCAGACCCTCTCTGACCTCAACTCTGCTCTGGTCCTACTCCCAGCTCTTATGCTGGGCCCTGTCCTGGATCTTAGCACAGCTTTGCTCCCAACCCCAAGCCTCAGCCACGTCTATTCCCAGTCTGGTGTTGAGGCAAGGCCACATCTGGCTGGGGGCTTGGCTGCTAGCTCCCGTGGCAGTCCAGGTGTGTCTCTGCTCTTGCCACCAGCTGCAGCCCCAGGCCCATCCCCTGCTGTAGCTCCAGTCTTAGCCCTCTTATCCCCGTCCATGCCCTCTCCGCTTCATGTGGGGGCTCTGCTTCCAGCCCTTAGGGGGCAGGGGCCACAGACAGGGTAAGGGGGTGACCCTCAAAAGTTTGGGGAACGGTGCTTTACTTAATTCAGCCACTAGAGAAGAAGTAAGTGGCATGCCCTTTCCCAGTTGGTGTCGTTGCTAAACAGCAGTAGCCTACTGTAAATCAGGAATCTTGGATTCTAGCCCTGGCTCTAGAAAAAGAATAAAGATGACAACTAATATTTAGTCGGAAAGGCAGTATAACTTTAAGTAGCCTCTCTGCTAACTTATTCGTAAAATGAGTTGTTAACTCATACTTGATGGCCTCCTGGAATTGGGGTTCATGGCCTTGTTCAATAATGACAATGGTGAGGTTCCTGAGAATACAAATCACCGCCAACAAAAGTAAGTCTTGAACACAGGGCCTGCTTAACATTTTGCTTACATTTCATCTCCTTTGATTTGGAGGGATAAAAAAAAAATAAGGATACTAAAAGATCATTTAACTAGTTAAATCACAACCAAGAAATTGAATAGTTCCAATATATACATAGGGAGTTGCATGCTATATTTGACAGACTCCCCCTAACCCCTCAAAGACCACTGTGGATACCTCAGTGGAGACAAAGAAAGAGATCCTTGCCATGAGCAGCCACAGCTGCAGCTCTCTACGGGCTCCACAGGGGGAAAGGGAGCAGAATTTTTTCTGTTTTCTCCACGGCACACCTCTGACTGCCTGTGCCGTGAAACAGTTTAAGAAACGCTGCTCTAGCATCTTCCAGTGCTTTTAAATGCCAATCTATTTAGACCAGGGGAGGGCAATAATTTTTGACAGGGGCTACTCCAAGAATTTGGTAAGTGATGAAGGGCTGCACTCTTCCATTATATTTATGAAGGAGGTGTGGTGGCCTGGAATGGAGGTTGGGAGCAGAAGGGAGCTTTAGGGTAAAGGGATTGCAGTATAGGAGAGTGTGGGGTATCTGGGAGAGGGCTAGGGTGAAGATGGAAGGTGTGACCTGGAGTAGGGGACAAAGGCACAGGAGGGGGTGCAGGGTCGGAGGGTATGGATGCAGGAGACGAGGTACAGAGGGTTTGGGTTACATGGGATGGGGTGCAGGAGTGGGGAAGAGGGTTAGGGGGAGGGAAGGGCTGGGGTGCTAGAGGTAGGCTCTGGCCAGGAGGCACTTACTTGGACAGCTCCCGGCCAGCAGCCCAGAATGTTCCTCAGCCAGACCTCCTGCATGTCCCACACCTGCATGTGCTCAGAACAGCTGGCTACAGGGGCCATGTGTACTACTCTGAATGCTGTAAGCTCAGGGGGAGGGATTATTCGCACGCTACCTATCCTGCAAACAGGCAGCTACCATTGGCCAGAAACTGGCCAATGGGAACTGTGAGTTTGTGCTGGAGCAGGGGCAATGCCCAAAGCCTCTCTCACCGGGCTCACAGTGTTCAGAGCAGCACACAAGGACCCTGCACGCTGGCTGCACTGAGTGCCTGCTTGGCCACGGGCCGGATGTGGCGGCTTGGTGGGACAAACACGAATGCAGGCATTGTCTTATTTTTCATTCTGCCTTACACAGTGCTGAGAACACTTCTGGAATTTAATAATTACATTACATTTCAGTATACTGAACAACATTTAAATATTCTTATAAGCATTTAACAGCATTTGTTTTTATCTATTTCAATGACTGGTGAAGATCTTTACTTACCCTATGTTTTTCTTTAATTTTCTTCCTGTATGCCTCTTTGTCAAATTTGTCCTCTTCTTGTAATCTTTCCTTTGCTTTATCTAGATTGATGCCACCAGAATCATCTTCCTTTTCTACTTGGTCCACAGTGGATTTTTGTGCTGGCGGCCACTGCTGAACAAACTGGATTATACAAGACAATAAAAATGGTTAGTCCATTTCCTAAAATGCTTTTCATGACTAACTGATAAGTAGCCACACAATTATTTTTTCTAGACTAAAAAAAAAAGATGTTTGCAAAGGATTATATATTAAGAACATAAGAATGGTAATACTGGGTGAGATCATTGGTCCATGGAGCCCAGTATTCTGTCTTTCAATAGAAGTCAGTGCCAGGTGCTTTGGAGGGAATAAACATATCAGGGCAATTACTGAGTGATCCTTCCCATCATCCACCCGACCTTCTGGCAGTCTGAGGTTTAGGTTGCATCCCTAACCATCTTGATTAATAGCCACTGATGAGCCACCAATTTAACTACTTCTCTTTTTAATCCAGTTAACTTTGGAGCTTCACAACTTTCCCTGGTAATGAGTTGCACAGATTGACAGTGCATTGTTTGATGCAATACTTACATATATTTGTTTTAAACATATTATCTATTAATTTCTTATTCTTGGGACCTCTTGTTCTTGTGTTACATGATGAAGTAAATAACACTATATTTATACATGACAAACAAGAACAGGTATTTTAAAATTTTATAGTATTTACATTAATTAAAAATGAATCGTTCTTGAAAATAAATTGTCCATTCCATCATATTTTTAATGTTTTCCCTTGAAATCTATTTGGACATCTGCTTTTTACTCTTTGCCTAATAAGACAAATATGTAGAAATTTTTATTCATTTTGTTAGCATTTTTTTTCAAGAAAATAGTTCAGATGGCTAATATAACAAATGGAAATTACATCTACAACAATTTTAAGAAATGGTATTTTTCATGTTTCCCAGGCTTCTCTTCAAAAAGGACCTCAAACTCTTTACTCTGCACGTTCTCAATCCCTCATTTATCTGCTTTTCCCCAAATCATCCTCATGTATGGGTATTAAACTGACATTCAAATTTACTATTAGGGTTGAATACACAGTAATGGCTTGAATGCAGCGCTCTCCTCTTTGGAACAATTTGCATGGGATCTGAAAGCTAAATCTAATTCTCCACATGCAATGTCTTCAGTTGATCTCCCTCTGTGAAAGATGCAGGGAGGCTCAACCCAGTGGCATCTCCTCATTGTGAGAAAAAAGAGGTTAAAGTTCTTTGGCCAAGAGAAATGTCCTGCAACTTCCTTCACTTTAATGTGAAACCATCAGGTGTTCCAATATTAATTGGGACAAAGGTAAGGAACAGATCCAGGTGAAGTAAAAAACAGTTACCTACCTTTCATAACTATTGCCCTTCAAGATTTGTTGCTCATTGCCATTCCATTCTAGGTGCATGCACGCCTATATGCATAGTTTTTGGAGATTTTTGCCTTAGAGATATCTGTAGGGTCGGCTGTGGCACCCTTTGGGGAGCCGCTCTCAAGCATTGGTATATTATATGCTGTTACCTGTATGCCCTCTCAGTTCCTTCTTGATGGCAACTTAGAGGGGCAGGAGGATGTATAATGGAATGGACAGGAAAAGCACTTCTTGAAGAAAAACAGTTATGAAAGGTGTGTGATCTTTTCCCCTCTTCTAGTGTTTGCTCTTGTCAATGCCATTCTAGTGGCTCACAAGCAGTATCCCTGGGGGTGGGGCTTGGAGTTTACGGTCATCAGGCTTGCCACACAACTCTACCAAAGTCAGCATCATCTCGGGCTCATTAGGTAAGCATGTTGTGAGATGTGAACATGTGAACGGATAATCTGGTAGTTACTCTGCAAATATCATGAATAGGCACTTGGGCCAGAAAGGCCAATGAAGCAGCTTGCACCCTAGTAAAGTGGGTGATTTCAAGTGCCGGAGGAGGCAGCTTTGTCTCACCATAGCAAAACCAGATGCAGGTGGTGATCCACAATAAAATTCTCTGGGTGGACACCAGATGACTTTTCATGATATCTACCATGGCGATAAACCGATGCTTCAATTTACAGAATGTCCTGGTCCTTTCGGTATAAAAGGCTAGCACTCTCTCGATGTCCAGAGTGTGTGATCTATGATCCTCCTCAGACTTATGAGGCAAGTATATGTCCTGGAATCTCGGCAATATTCTGCACCCAAATCCGGTGGCGTGCTGGGCCTTGAAGAAGGGTATTAGGCCTAAACAGGCCTTGCTGCAGTTGATCCTGGACTACTTACTACATCTTAGGCTCCAGATCTTGTCCCTTTCATCAGTTAATGTCCACTTGGCTGCAATATCAGCTTTCCCCCCTCTACTCCAGGGCAGGCCAGTCTGTTCACACAACATAACAGTCCAGTTGTGAAGGGTCTGAAGTGACTGTTCCCAAGTCTGGGACCCCTGGCACAGCTCACAGGTGCCCTATTCAAGCCATTATTAACTGACTTACTAAAAAACTAACATCCAGATTTTAAGACAGCTGCATGTAACTGCATCTTCAAAAATGCATGCCCAATTAGGTGTATATATGAATTGACCAGTTGGATGCACAACTGACCGCTTATGTACGTAATTGCACCCAATTTACACATGAAATGATGGCAATTGCATGCACAAGTGTCTGGAAATTAACACTTGTATCTTTAAA
Organism: Rafetus swinhoei; assembly: GCA_019425775.1. Classification (NCBI taxonomy): domain Eukaryota; kingdom Metazoa; phylum Chordata; order Testudines; family Trionychidae; genus Rafetus; species Rafetus swinhoei. Next base: position 42,288,877 of record CM033437.1, on the reverse strand, counting down.
GACATGTTTTTTTTCCAGTAGTTTTCCCCTGTGAGACTTCCTTAAGAGTTATAAGACCAGTATTTCTATTTCATATTCTGAACACAATGCAGCTGCAGTCATGATCATCCTTCACATAAATTCATGAACAAGTCTTAATTCATTGTCCTAATTATACAAACTGACAGGCCAGCATCTATGACTCAGAATGCAAGAAGAAATATTTTAAAGCACTTGCTAAAAAAATTAAAGCAAAGAATTTCTATCAGCTACTACACACAGTACCTTCCACCCCCTCAATATTCACTTTTTGTTGGAAAACAGCATGAAAAAATAGCAGTATGTTACATTATTAAAAAAGGCATTTAGATGTCAGCTTAATTAGAACAATTTTCCCTTTGAAGAACCAATACAAATACACACAGTTTATCTTTAGAAAAATGTATATGTGGATGGAATCACATGCTCTTTTGGTTCACACTACAGTATCATGGAAATCCAAGTGAATGCACTAAGTGGAAGTAACTACTGGTGTAACTCCAGTAATCAGGGTTTTTGTCCATTACATACTATATCCATCTAAAGGGCCTAGTTTAAATGTATTCTTGAAGAGGTATATACTTCGAAAATTGCTGAGGCAATTTTTCCATTTCTGAAATTAGTTATAGTTTTGAACAGACTGCTTCTATTAGTGAGGCCATCCTTAAAAGCTTCCAAATTTTGATAACTAAGGAACATTACCACGGCATTCCCGATGTTCAGTAAACATTAGAAACGTTAGTCAGTCACAAAGGCAACTGAAAAGTTTTAAAAGTGATCACTGTATTTAGTTTGCATTCCCATTAACTGATGCTCTAATGCAAAAGCTACTTTTTATATCAACACTGAAAACAGAAAAACAAAGCGAAAATCTGATGCTTGTTAAATCATATATTAGAGAGATTTAATATTTCAGCACCATGGAGGTTTGCTGTTTGGGGTTACACCCAAACAGTACTGGAGAGGCTAGCAATATAGGTCACCTCTGTATAAAATGAATACACTTTTTCCAAATAGTGTTAGGATATACAATTAAATTACTAGAGAGTTCAATGCACAGCTATCTCCCCCTAATTTGATATATAACCTTGATAGCTCCTTTGCTCAGCTGACACATGAAAACTACAAATACTGGACATTTGAGAGAAAAATAGGGATACATCTTTTAATTCCACTGTCATACAAGGGATTGGTGGAGCTTTTTTCAAGAGACTATAATGGAATTTGACAGATCTTCCTTAAATAACACCAAAGATTTTCCCTTCTGCAGTTGGGAGGGCCAGAATTCAAAGAGAGACTGCCTTTAAACAATGAAATACAAGAAAAACATTCAGTATAATCAAATTTAAATTGGAGCTGAGCTGTTTTGCAAATTGTGGACCAAACTGAAGAACTGGGAGTGGGGGGGGGGGAAAGGGGTTGAGTTTATTCATTTAATTTTCAGGGATATTTTCCTCTCTTTTTTAGCAATTTGAGTTTTATGTAAAATTCCAAAAAATCTGGGGTTTTCAGGACTCTTTTTATTATATTATATTTATATATTATGCACATTACTGACAACAGTAGTATATACTGTAAAAAGGGTAATCTCTTTTAAATGTACCCTAGTGTGCTTTACCACAGTACTGTTTCAAACAGCGCTATGTTAAAACATACTAGAGAACTTTTAGTGCACACCAGTAGAGTCTCAATACCCAATTACAAAATGTTATCATACTTCAGAATTCACACTGTGTAGTATGCATTACTGCTCCATCTAGACAAGTCCTGTGAAACAATCTTGGGCAGGAATGCCCAAATAACTATTTCCAGTGTATTTTCCAGTAGTTTAATGGATAAACACATTTTTTTAATTGAAAATATTTTACTGACATTTCTCAGTTAAAACCCTAAGTGAGAAGTCCTGTGTATAACTCATTTTGAAGTATATTTGTTTTCACACAAAATACAAATTCAGCTATCAGCAGTGAATGCAGTGTATTTTCAACTGATCTTACCTCTCCATCTTCAGTGAAGACAATTTTTGTGTTGACTTTAAATTTCCTCTTCAATACTTTTTTTGCTTCTTTAATTTTAGTTGTTTTCTTGTTCAATTTTGAATTAGAGGTATCCTGTATTTTTTTAAAAGCAAATGGGAAAACACATGGTTACTTTTTGTCAGAAAAAATACCCCTGGATTTTAAACTTTAACTTCTGTTTATGGTATTAAGTAAAAAGCTATTTGCCAAAATATATACATCAGAAGTGTATATATATAGAGAGAGAGTAGGACGCCTAATATAACCCAGGCTAAGATACTTTGCTTAGATGCAACTTGCTAGAATAAGGTCATATAATAAAACAAGTATTGTTATTGAGTGTTCTAAATAACTTGCATCCTATTGGCACCAGACAACCTTGACCTTCCAAGTTGTACTCACTTAACGGTGCTGAGAGAGAGACTCCCCTCCATTGTCCAAAGATGGCAACAGCCAATGCACACTCAAGCTACAGATTTAGATATCATTGGCTAAAGTCACTGGCTTCCCTTGTCAGTCTGACATTGGCTGGGGTGCCACGCAGGGCCTGAGTAGCTTTTTTGCCTCTCTTCTGGCAGGAAAGGCGTCAACAACTGCTGCTTCTACAGCTATGGCCTTATATAGGCTGGTACTATGAAGACCTTGGTTTTAGACTCAACTCCCTCTACTTCTGCAGCATTCACCACAGATCTGCTTAAGCCCACTTCGCAGCAATTCAGCTTTCTGAGGGAAAAAGCAGATGAAATGATGCTGGATGGCATCCCCAGTAATATGTGGCAAGTAGCTATCAAGGAACTTTCTAACTCTACAACACACCCCTTCTGCATTCCAACTACCTTATGTAAGAAGTGCATGATAATGCATGGGAGTGTTCAGATGAGAGAAAAGGTGTGGAGATTTAGTGTTAAACAGCATTTAAATCTGCAGTTCCAACCCCTGCAGTACCTACCTTCCATGTTAGATTCATCCCATTTAACAGAAAATTTGCTGAGTGCAATAGAAAATTCCAAGGACACCAGTGAAATGAAAACCAGGGCAGAAACAGTAAAATCCATACATACATCACTACAGGTTTTCCCCATAACTACCACAGAATGAGCCGAACTATCAAAAAAAAAAAAAAAACCAACAATACAGTCATCCAACCTCTGACATGCTATGTCCATGTTTTCTGCTTGTTATGTTTGAGATTTATAAACTGATAAAACAACGACTGCAAAAGTTGTTGAAAGAAAGGGAAGCCATAGGTTTTGGCCAACACATAGAGAACAGCTGGCACTTTTAGAATCTGAACTAGTTTGGCCCATGAAATAAGCACATTATCAGAGGTTTCTGATAAAATGATCAACAGTGAAGCGGTTAATGTTGACTATAAAGAAAATATTACAGTTTCAATTTCACAGGTAAACTGTTCCTATCCATTGGCAAGAACTACATGGTCATAGAATCACAGAGGACGTGGGGTCCAGGTCTCAGTAATTCAATGGTGTTTTTAAATACAAAATATACAGTATACTATTCAGGATCCACACAGCAGAGTCTTCCAGAAGGTATTGTCTGCAACTGCCAGCAGAATAGGCATCTTATGGCAAAATGGATCACAAAAACTTATTAAGAAGTATACATATATCATCCCTGAAAACCTAGTATCCTGAAAGACACCACTATTATTCCAACAAGAACTGTCTGTGAATGAGTATCAAACACTTGACAAGAGAAAAGGGATTTCATAAATCTGAAGGAAACAATTGGGAGAACCTGAAAATTTTAGTTATTATTGCACATACTGTACAACATTAAGTATAAAGGGAAACACAAAAATTCACTGGAAGAAGCACATCTTCCTCATGGTTGTTACTCTAATGCACCAAAAATTGACAACCTTAGCAAAAGTGGAGGGAAAATGGTTTATGACAGGCTAATATACTGTATTATCAGATGGCAACCACCTGTATTATGACAACTAGTAACCACAGATGCACTTCCCTAAAGAGAAATGTGTGGAAAAGCTGTGCTGTCACCTATTTTTGTTACGTTATATAGTGATTACTAACCAGCCGTCTACGCTTTTCCCTAAATACTTAGCGATGTGTGTTCTTTCCTCAACTCATCACTTGTTCTGAAAGTGCAATGTGTTTGAGGCTCTGCACAAGCATAATTCTATGTAGGTGCTGGAACTAGTGGTGAAGCAGCATCTCCTGGACTGCAGTGGTTTCCATCATACATAGGATTTACAGTTGTGTTCAATAGTGATCAGCATCTCCATGTTAATTCTGTTTATTCTTATCTTAAAGGGCAAGCCGCAGGCTGGAACTCAAGTATCGGCCTATTTATAGTCCATCACAAGACTATTTGGAAAGTTAGAGGATTTGGCCTCACAGAGTGTCAAATGTAGCTGTTACACAGGACATTTCTGGGCTCTTTCCTAGTTATCCCTCAAGAGTTCTTTGCTGTTTGGTTTTCTGTCAGTGGGCAGAAGTTGCCACACTTTTTTCTTCTGGTTTTTGACACTGAAAAGCAAATGTGAAAACACTTCTGAACTTATAATTCATACCATCAAAGCCACAAAGTGAGCCATTTTTGTTAAACTGATCTGAAGAACGTTAATTAGTTTGCTGCAGATTTCCTACTTCAGCTATACTTTTTCTTGACGCGGCAAGCACCTTTACTCTCCCTGAACTCCTCCATTACCCTGACTACTCCAAGGCTTTGCATTGCTTCTGAGGGATGCAGGAAATACATTTCTGTATTGTAGTTCAAATGAACCACTCATAGTTCTATATTAATATGCCTGGCAAGGAATCTACTTGTTAAAAAAATCCTGAATTTTTGAAGGGTCTGTACTGTTACAAACAATTTTTTTCAAAATACCAGTCAGCAAGTATCAAAATAATTCAAAATACAGTGATTACAGTGTGTTATAAGTTTGGTAAATAAAATATGCAGAATTTTGCAAAATTTTAAAATACTGTGCACAGAACTTCTAATTTTTTGGCACAGAATTCCTCCAGGAGTAATTATTGCACTTTCTCTAGCTTCAAACAGATTGCAAACAAGCAAGAGGCTTAACCATTACCTATGAGCTGAGCTATTAAGTTCTTCCCCCTCTTTTAATAGGTTTACTTTTAAGTACAAGTACATATTTATATATGTCAAAATAGCATATTAAAAGCTATATTTGCTATGATAAAATTGATTCAAATGTTCTTTAAAACACATTAAAAAGCAAGAAAGGCAATAAACTTAAAAAACAAATAGTCTTGCAGCACCTTAGAGACTAACAAAAAATATAGATAGTATCATGAGCTTTTGTGGGCACAACCTACTTCCTCAAATGAATGGAGTTAAGGGGTCCAAGGGACAAATAAATAGCAGAGAAAGAGAAGTGATGGGGAGGGAAAGAGAAGGGAAAAAAATGTCAATTAGAGAGTCCATGGTAAATGAGGCCGATAGAGTGGGTTCTAAGTACCCAGTGCTTGGTTTTTTTTATGTCATTAGGGTGCGGAATGTAGCAGGCTATCCAATTAAGGTATTTGTTTAAACCTCTATTGTAGGTGTCAAACTTACAAATGCAATCAAGTTCTGCAGCTTCTCTCGCCAGCTGGCTTTTGAAATTGCCTTGTAATAATATTGATACCTTTAGATCCATTAGTGAGCGCCCGGCCAAATTAAAATGTTCCCCAACAGGTTTTCTGTGGGTTACCATTTCAAATATCTGATTTGTGTCTATTGATCCTTTGTCAGAGACTGTCCAGTTTGGCCAAAATACATGGCAAAGGGGCATTGCTGGCACTTGATGGCATAGATCACATTGGTGAATATGCAGTTGTATGAGCCTCTGATGTGGTGGCTTATGTAGTTAGGTCCTCTGATTATTGATTGTATAGATGTGTGGACAGAGTTGGCAATGGAGTTGATTGCAGTGGTGGGTTCCTGGGTGAGTATGATGGAGATGTGCCGTGTGGTTGACAAAGAATTTGTTTGAGCTTAGGGGGTTGTCTGTAGGTGAGTACTGACCTGTCTCCCAAGGCCTGTGAGAGCAAGCGGTCATTTTCCAGGATAGGCTGTAGATTGTTAATAATGTGCTGGAGGGGTTTAAGTTGTATAGGTGATGACCACTGGTGTTCTGTTGTTCTCTTTGTTGGGCCTATCTTGAAGAAGCTAATGCCTGGGTACTCATCTGGCTCTGTCAATCTGTTTTTTTCACTTTTCCAGGTGTGACATTTCAGTTTTAAGAATGCTTGATAGAGACCCTGTAGGTGTTTGTCTCTGTCTGTGGGATTGGAGCAAATCTGGTTGTATCTTAGGGCCTGGCTGTAAACAATTGATTGGGAAATGTGTCTTGGATGGAAGCTAGAGGCATGTAGGTAAGTGTAATGGTCAGTAGGTTTCCCAGTATAAGGTGGTGGAAATGTGGCTGTCATGTGACTGTACTGTAGTGCCAAGGAAGTGGATCTCTCCTGTGGACTGGTCTAGGCTAAGGTTGAAGGTGGAGTGGAAGTTGTTGAAATCCCTGTGGAATTCTTTAAGGGTCTCCTTCCCATGGGTCCATATAATGAAAATGTCATTGTAGCATAAGTAGAGTAAAGGTGCTAGGGGGGTGAGAGCTGAGGAAACATTGTTCAAGGTCAGCCATAAAGATGTTGGCATATTGTGGGGCCATGCAGGTGCCCATAAGACATGCTGCTGACCTGAAGATATAAATTTTCCCAAACTGGAAATAGTTGTGGGTGAGGACAAAGTCATAGAGCACTGTAACCAGGTGTGCAGTGGCATCATCAGAAATAGTGTTCCTGACAGCCAGTAATCCATTGTGTGGAACGTTGGTGTAAAGAGCTTCTACATCCATGGTGGTCAAGATGCTGTTTTCAGGAAGATTACCTATATTCTGTAGTTTCCTCAGGAAATCCATGTCTCCAAGATAGCTAGGAGTGATGGTAGCATAGGGTCTGAGGAGTCAATATAACCAGATAATCCTGTTGTAAGTGTGCCAATGCCGGAGATGATGGGTCGTCCAGGATTTCCAGGTTTGTAGATCTTCGGTAGCAGATAGAAAACTCCTGGTTGGGGATTTGGGGATGTAGATTTGGTCCTGTGTTGTAGCAGGAAATTTCATGATCAGATGGTTTAGGTTTTTTTGGTATTCTTTAATGGGATCAGAGAAGAGAAGCCTGTAGAATCTGGTGTTGGTGAGTTGTCTGGCAGCCTCCTGTTCATAATCTGTTCTGTTCATGATGGCTAAGCACCCCCTTTGTCAGCCTCTTTGATTATAATGTTAAAATTGTTTGAGGCTGTGTATAGCATTGTGTTCTGCATGACTGAGGTTATATGTTACATGTTGTTTGCTGACAATGTCAGCCTGTGCACATTTGCAGAAGCAATCGATATAGAAGTCAAGACTCTTGTTACGACCATCAGGAGGGGTCAACATAAAGGCCTTCCTCCTGTGAGGTTGGCGGGGGAAATGGAGAGTCAGTGTGTTGTTCACTGGTGTGTTGGTAATATTTCTTTAGATGGAGGTGGCAAAAATAGGCTTTCAGATCTCCATAGAACTGAATCATATTTGTGGGAGTGGAGGGGCAGAGTCTCCTCGAGATAGGGGCAGATTCTTCCGCCAGGCTGAAAGTGTGATTGGATAGGTTGACAACGTAGCTAGATGAGTTGAGGGTCCTGGAATTGAAATATCGTGAAGCATGTAGGAGTTTAGATAGTTTATTGTCCTTTTTCTTCTGAAGGGAGGTGAAGAGAGCATTGTAGGTGGCTTGCTGGGTTTTAGTAAAGTTCAGCCAAGAGGAAGTGTGTGTGGAAGCTTGTTTCTTTTATGAGTCTCTAGTGTTGAGAGCTCCTCCCTGATTTTCTTCTGTTCGTTGTACAGTAAGATGATCAGGTGGTTCCTCAGTTTCTTTGAGAGTGTGTGGCATAATCTCTTGCTGTAATCTGTGGGGTATGTAGCTCTTTAAAGAAAATAATGCTAGAGCATCTCTACTATTATAAATAACAAGAGCTTCCTGCAATTCTACAGGACCCAACCTCAAGAATGGAGTTTGGGTCAGAAAACAAAGCAATCTTCTTGGGCTCAGCTCAGGGAAGCTCTGATGACCCTCTCCTACCTATAGGGTTGTTGCAGTGGCCACATGCCCTGCCCATTTTGGCTGTTGCCACCTCTCTGTCCCATGTGCCCTGGACAGCAAGGATTTGCAGTGCCTCTTAGTCTGCAGCACATATAACACAGCACTGGGTGGTGGCCAGTGAGAAGGACACACAGCAAACTCCTCTTTGGCTCAGGTCAGTGGGGGATTGGGTCAGTCTTAAAAATTAGGCCTGGGCAAACTCTCTACTAAAAATTCTGAAAACATTGTGTATCAGAATGTAGCCAAGTAATGTCAGCCAATAACACAAAGTCAAGCGAAGAAAATTAAAGGGATCCCATGGGTGAACTAGACTAGTTAGCCTTCCAGCAAGTACAGACTATGCCTGCCGTGGTTATGAGCACACACTCACAAACTGTTATTACCTCATGAGAATAAGGATAAACAGAAAAGGAAAAAAACAAGCAAAAACTTTATCTGACTGGAACACTGAATAGTTAATAATATCAAGAAAATCTAGTTCTTAACTTTCAGAGATTGTTGGAAATATGTATTAGAATTGGAAAAGGTTCAGAAAAGGGCTACAAAAATGAGGGAGGGTAGAGAACAACTTCCATATGAGGATAAATTAATAAGACTGGGGCTTTTAAATATGGAAAAGAGACTAAGGGGGAGCTATAACAGAGGTCTATAAAAAAATCACAATTTCTGTGAAGGAAATGTTATTTATTCCTCATAACATAAGAACTGGGGTGACCAAATGAAATTAACAGGCATCAGGTTTAAAACCACAGTCCATCTGTAGAACTCCCTGCTAGAGGAAGTTGGGAAGGCCAAGACTATAACAGGTTTCAAAACAAAACTAGATAAATTCATGGAGGGTAGGTCCATCAATGTCTATTGGGAAGAATGGGCAGGGATGGTGTCCTTAGCCTCTGTTTGCCAGATGCTGAGAATGGGCAACAAGGGAGGGATCACTTGATGATGACCTTTTCCGTTCATTCCCTCTGGAGTGCCCGGCATTGACCACTGTCCAAAAATCGGGTACTAGGCAAAATGGATCTTTGGTCTAACCCAATATGGCTGCTTTTGTGTTTTTCCTATACCAAATCCCAGGCCAGGGAAGAGGTTTCTGAACAAAGATATCCCCAAGATTTTAGATACCAAATTTAATCTCACTTAAAAGAGAATGTTTTTTGCAATAAAAATTGTATACGTAAAATTTCTCAAAATTTCCACTTGTTTTAAACCATGTATTGTTACATTCAAGAGGCATTCATTTTAAAATACAACATCACAATGACTATTGATTTTGTAAAACATCCCGAGCTATAATATTGCAGGTGCCATCATAGAACCATAGAATATTAGGGTTGGAAGAGACCTCAGGAGGTCAACTAGTTCCACCCCCTGCTGAAAGCAGGACCAACCCCTACTAAATCATTCCAGACTGGGCTTTGACAAGCTTGGCCTTAAAACCTCTAAGAATAGAGATTCCACCACTTCCCAAGGTAACCCATTCCAGTGCTTCACCACCCTTCCACTGAAATAGGTTTTTTTTTTCTAATATCCAATATAGACTTCCACCACTGCAACTTGACCATTGCTCCATTCCACCATTGCTCCTTTTTCTGTCATCTGTCACCACTGAGAATAGCCTGACTCCACCCTCTTTGGACCTTCCTTGCCCCTCCCCCCGCCTTCCAGCAGTTGAAGGCTGCAATCAATCCTCCTTCTCTTGTGCAGACTGAACAAGCCCAGTTTCCTTAGCCTCTCCTCAGAAGTCACATGCTCCAAGCCCTCTAATCATTTTTTGTTTCCCTCTGCTGCACTCTCTCTAGTTTATCCACATCCTTTCTGTAGTGGGCATCACCCGTGCTGAATAGAAGGACATACATCATTTTACTTGATCTGCTGGGTATTGGCCCTGCCACAGAAGTCCATGACAACATGATTATCAAAGGAGGATACCACAGAAGCGAGAACACCAGTTTTGTTTTGTTTTTTAACTGTTTAATAGTCTCAACACAAATTCCAGTTGTTTGTTCCCATTTCAATAAAATCTTAAGAGTGCCAACACCAGACTCAGTGAACACTTCCCAATTTATCTGCTTAGGTATGTGCATATCTGGCCTTCATCAGCTTAGTGTCAGACCACCTACAATCCTTTGCTATAGCTACCCTTCATATCTGGCGTTCTGATCGCTACAAAGTTGCCACCTGTGGGTGCTGAAAAATCCATTTTCATCTTTCATTTCAACTCACTTAGTAACAAGTCATTGAGTAAGGCAAGGTTTACAGCCTATTAATCTGTAAAAAATGAGCATATCATCTTCACCACAACAGCTGTCCAAAATCAGGGCTAAACTATCATGATGGAGCAATCACTTCTATCTCACGTTACATATAAAATATGTAATTGCTTTCCTACAATCTTTGGATTTTTCTTCCATATGCCTGGGAAGGAAGGTCATGAACTCTCATATTTCAGAAGCCACATAGCATTATTATTTCATATTATTTTTACTCAGCACTAAACAACAACTGCTGCTGAAGAACTTAAAATGGATATGGTACTCAATTTCACACACTTGTTTTTCTATTTCTCCAAGATGCTACCCAATGCGAAATAAGATATCTCCATCCTGAATATCACAAAGCAGTTTAACTCTTCAAAGCGGTATATAGTTCTCAACTCTTTCCCAGTTAGAAACTGCAAAAGAAAGCCTCCAAATCATAGGAAGACACACAGGGTTCTTCATCTTTGTCTCTTTTATAGTGCCTACATTGTTGGCACTAAACTAATCAACATTAGTGTCTTGCCTTCCAGGAGAGACTTCCAGCAGAGGTATTTGAGAGTTCATGTCCTTCAGCCCCGTGGCTGTACCTTCCCAAATTGCACAACAACTATAAACATGACACAAACCATTTACTGGTCACTTTCCCTCCAACAGAGAATAAGGCAACAGAAGGAAGAATATGGCTGAGTTCCCAACCTTTTGTACAGATTAACAGACAAAAGCAGCAGACACACGCCAGTTGGCTGCTCCTCACATCCCTGTGTAGAGTTCACAGTGAGAAGCAACACAACCAAACTTCAAAATCCAGTTCCCTAGGTCTCACTGTTAGTAAAGCAAAGAAGAGCTTGGGTAGCTAATACACTCTGTGCTGCTCTCCTGATGACTCTAAAAAGCAGACCAGATTCCTGGTGGTGAGCCGCTTGCAGCAGTCACCATGTCTCATTTGTTTTGCCTGCACTTCTCAACTTTTTTGTACCCTCTGCCCCATTTGGTAATGGAAGTCTGGCCCCAACATCAACCTGGATCCATAGTCGCAGAATCCTCTCCTGGCTGTTCTGCCCTGTCTGACAAACATGGGCAGAAGTTGTTCTGAAGAGGAAGTAAAAGCAGGGTTTGGAAAATGCTCCAAACTTTTGTCCCCAGACTTGAAAAAAAAATGTTTATTTTTAAATGGTGCACACCTCATTTAAGACACACCCTTCATTTCCATTTTCAGGAAGATTAATGCTTTTCATTATACTTAGTACATATTAGAGAGGCAGAAAGAGGAGTCACCAGATGGATCAGTAAAGAGAAATATGATCTCTCAAAAAACATTGGTTCAAATCCAGCTGAAGTAAGTATGGCTAAAAGTTTTTATCTGACAGCTGTTCAGCGATCAATGAAAAAATATTTAGTAATATTCATTAGAAATATTTAGAATATTTAGAAATATTCAGAAATATTCATTTCCATATTTCACAAGCATCGCAAAATGTTTGTTATGGTTTACAACATTTTAATTTTGAATATAATTTTCTATAGTAAATACCATTAGCTGTTGGCTATATCGTGAACATGTATTTTACACGAGGGTCATGTATTGCACTCAGTTGTTTTATACATTTAGAAATACATTCCACAAGAGATGGGGTTTTTTTTACCATGGTACCTGGCACTCTTCCTTAACAATCGGAGCAAAGATGACAAGAGCTGAATGGACATGACAGCTGAACAAACTTATCTCTAGGGGTGGATAATTCTTCAAAAAAAATCAAGGAAAATGCATGACACAAGAATGTAGGATGAGGGCTGAGAAAGACAGCTTGATCCCAAGACTCATCCTACTGCTCACTAGAAAAAAAATTGCTGGAAAGACATTCATCTGGTCTCTCTCCACTTGCACTTACTTGAACCCCCTCATGGCTCATGGGAGGAGCAGGTCCAGGCAGCATTCCAAGCTTTCCTCTGCTCCCACAGTATTTAATTCAGCTTCAAAAGTACCCCTATTCTACCCACCTGGCCAGCATACTACCTTCCAGAAAGCAGGGCAAGGGGAATTAAAGCACAAAAATCTGGGTAGAAGATAACCAGAACCCTGTCAGAAAAGATATGGGGGGAAGGGAAGGAATCTGAACAGGAAAAAAAGATGTTGGGAATTGTGGCAGTGCATCTCATAAGGAACAGGAAAGGAAGGTGCTGACCTGCTCACCTCTTAATTATGTGAAGTCCAAAAGTTCTGAAGTGGGTTGGAAAGACCTTCAACGAAACCATTTTTCATCCATTTCATTTTGGAGAAAACCCACAAATAAATTTCAACAATTTTAAGACACCACATTTTAAAATATGTTAAAAGAGAAGATTTTATTTTGTTTTTAAAATGATTTTTGTTTTGAATTGCATTATCTATTATACATTTAACTGAAAATAAATAAGGAAATACTTTAACTTAAAACAAAAAAAATATTTCAAAGCCTGTTGAAATGGATGGAGTTTAACTAGCTGGAATAAAAACAAAAGTTGACATCTCAAAATCCTTCACTAACCAGAATTTCTGCCCTCAACACTGCTCTAGCTATGAAATACTAATTTAAACTAACTTCCAGAGGTGAAGAGTCATTCCCCCCTCCCCCCTGCCCAATTCACTTAAGATGTGCCTACACTGCAATTAGACAACCAAACTGGCCCATACCAGCTGACTCAGGCTCTCACAGTTTGGGCTAGGAGACTTTCATTGCAGGGTAGAAATTCAGGCTCAGACTCTGAGATCCTCCCATCTTGTGGGATTCGTGAGCCCAGGCTCCAGCCCCAGTCCAAACATTTACACAGCAATTAAGCTGGAGTCCTGTGGGTGTCTATTTTCAGTGCCGACATACCTTTTATGGCTTTTGAATGACTGCACATTGCTTTAAAAAATATATTAATGTCGGTACCTAAATTAAAAGCTCCAGCTGTCTCAAAAGAAAGCTATGTGCAATGCAGTTCCCATTTAAAAAACATTTCCATTAATCCTCCTTGATACAGCAATAATTTTAAATTTTCAGTGGACGTTGCAATCCACAGTGTCTGAAAGCAACTAAATGTTTAACTTGGAATTACCACAAATCAATGTAGCCACAATAAAATATTATTATAGCAGGTCACATTTCTACATATACAAATGAACAATTCTTATGTAGCAGCAAATTCCATGTTTTTCTTACCAGAAACTATTTATGAAAACTAGCATGCCTGAAATATCTCTAAAAGGATAAAATCTACAAGGGTTAAGCAAACAAACATGTTTTAAAATTTATAATTAAAAAAATGTGGATGAAATCACCATCTGAATTTTTGCAGACTGACTTACAGTCCTGATTACATATGTACACTTTGAGAGATCTGTCCCCGCTGGGCACTGAAGTGAAGAACCATAAGTTTCAACTGCAGTCAGTCTATCATTTAAGCTAAAAAAGAAGCTCCATTAGCTGTCAGTAGCAACACTGACATCCCTTTTGATGTCTCAAGACATTAAAATAAGAGTTTTCTTATGCTGAGAGAGAGGTAGATATACTGGATGGTAGGGTCCAGAGTGACACAGACAAATTGGAGATGTCAGAGAAGTTTCAACAAGAACAAGTGCACTTAGAATGGAAGAATCCCATGAACAGCTTCAGACTGGGGAGCAACTGGTTAAAGAGCAGGCCAACAGAAAAGGACCTGGGGATTAAAGTAGACAAACTGGATAAGAGTCAACAGTGTGCCTACGTTGCTAAGAAAGGTAAGGTGCATTAGTAGCAGCTTTGCCAGCAGACCGAGAGAAGTGCTCATTCTCTATTTTGGCAATGGTGAGGCACATCTGGAGTACTGCATCTAGTTTAGGGCCCTCCACTACAGAAGGGATGTGGACCAAATGGAGGGAGTCCAGCGGAAAGCAACAAAAATTAATAGGGGAATGGGGCACACAACTTATGAGGAGGGCCTGAGGGATTTGGGTTTATTTAATCTGCAGAAGAGAAGACTCCAGGGGGATCTGACAGCAGCATTCAACTACCTGAAGGGGGTTTCAAAGAGGATGGAGGTAGGCTGCTCTAATGGTAGCAGATGACAGAACAAAGACTAATAGTCTCATATTTTAGTGGGAGAGGTCTAGGTTATATATTAGGAAAAAATATTTCACAAGGAGAGTGGTGAAGTATTGGAATGGATTACCTAGGGAAGTGGTGGAATCTCCATTCTTAGAGGTTTTTATGGCCAGATTTGACAACGCTCTGTCTGGAATGGTTTAGTTGGGGTTGGTCATGTTTTGACCGGGGGTTGGACTAGACTTCCTAAAGTCTCTTCCAAAACTAAATCTTCTATGATTCCGAATAGCAAACTATATTATAAATTTCCATTCAAAATGAAGTCAAATGTGGAGATGTCAGAGAGTGAATAACTTAAAATAACATATTACAGGCATGTTGTAATTATTTCAAAATCAAGTATTATAAATCCAGAAAATAAAACCTAAATATAGCTTACACTAGGAAGTTTATACTTGAAATTCATACATGAAAAAGGTATGGAAATTCACAGTTCAGAGCATTTAAACAAACTTAGTTCTACCCCAAACTCCTCTAAGACAATACCCATGCAATTGTGATTGATACTACTGATTGCAGCCCCAGATTAGATAAAACTAATTTTAAAGACATTAATCCCCCATTCATAATACTGTATCACCAAAGGATAATGTACCATTAAAACATGTAATCCCTTTAAGACAGTGGTCACCAACCAATAGATTGGGATCTATCGGTAGATCTTGGAGCCTCTGACAGGTGATCCTGACTAGTTTGGCCAGGAAGCTATCAAGCACCGGCACTTGAATTGCCCCTTCCCCCACTGTCATATCGCTCCTGCCCTCTGCCTTGGAGCCACCTCCCGGGAGCCTCTTGTTTGCTGTGCAGGGTGTAGGAAGGAGAAGAGGTGGGGGCGCTGATGTCTGGGTGTCCCTCCTCCCCCCACTCCTGTACCCTATCTCCACACAGACGGAAGGTAATGGAGGGAGCTTGGCAATGAAAATCTCTGTCACTCTCACACAGTGTGTGTCTGAAACAAAAGACAGGACTATGCAGCACTTTAAAGACTAACAAGATGGTTTATTAGGTGATGAGTTTTCGTGGGCCAGACCCACTTCCTCAGATCAATTTGTGGAAGAAAATTGGCAGTGTGTGTGTGTGTGTGTGTGTCACTCTCTCAAAAACGCACTGTCCTTCACTCTCCTCTCCCAAACCAACACATATGTGGGGGGTGGTTGTTGCGTCTTACTGCTTGCAAAGTGCATTATTTTGTGTTTTTTCTTGGCCTGTGTATTTCATAATTTTCATTTCTCTCTTATGCTTAAATTTAATCCTTTGAGTAGTGAGTTCTAAAATGCTTAACCTGTCATGGCTGGAGTAATTATCCCTAGGGTAACTGCTGCTCCTGGAGGTGGCTGGCATGTCCCTGCCTGCAGACACCATTCCTGTACTCCCATTGATCAGTAACAGGGAACTCTGGCCAGTAGAAGCTGTGGGCTCAATGCCTGTAGATGAGGGGCAGCATACAGTGCCATGGAGCCATTGCTGCACATGTCAGCTGCTTTCAGGAGTGGTTCAGGGCCAGGGCAGGAGTAAGCCTGCCTTAACCGCACTGCTCCACCACCCAGAAGCCATCTCAGTTAAATAGTGCCCAGCCAGACCCTTCTTCCTGAACCCGTGTCCCAGCCCTGAATCTCCCCCCACCTCCTGCCCCAAATGTGAGTCCCCCTGCATCCAAACTCCTTCCCAGTGCTTGTACCCTGAAGCCACTCCCACACTCCAAACTCCTTGGCCCAAGACCAGAGTCTGCACCCCCAACCCCTTAACCCAGCCTGGTGAAAGTGAATGAGGATGCGGGAGGAAGGGGATGGAGTGAGCAGGGTGAGGCCTTGGAGAAGGGGTGGGAAGAAAGTGGGGCAAGGGAATTGGGGTTTGAGGTAGATCTTACATTGCACTTAAATTGAAAAAGTGATCTTGTGGTTAAAAAGGTTGGAGATGACAGCTTTAAGATGAAGTCAAACGGCCATATACTTTCCAAGCATAAGACTATTTCAATTATACATCAGGCAAAAATGCTTTAGCCCAAGACTGTTCCATTGTCCCTGTTCCACAGCTTCCATTTTATTAAGCAGGAGAAGAGTATCATTAAGGTTCTACTCACAATAATTTCCACCAAAAGCAAGACTAAACAGAAATGAAGGCACAAATATTTCCTATGTGCTTTAATGAAATTACACAACCAATCACATCTTGCCTTTGGAATCCAATTCTTCATCTGTCACTTTCAATAAAGATGTCTTACATCAGGAATCATGCAGCTGGAACAAAACTGAATAAAGATTCTGATTTGTTCCTTTTTGCCAGGAAGGGAGAATCATGTTACAAATCCTAAGCAATGACAATGTTGATTCCATTTCTTAACATTTTACAAATGGACCAAGATCTCCCATCCCTGATCTTCCATAATGCATCAGGGGCACAAGAAATCATAGGGTGAAAAGGCAGGGAAAGCTTATAATTTTTTTTAAAAAGTCTTTAAAAGTGCCGTAACATTCTGCAATTTGTTACAGTTTTTAAATTTTCTAGTCTCCAGAAGCACCAGAAATATATTCTCTCTCTCTCAGGCCATGCTGAATATTTTAAAGTAACAGGGTAAGGTAAATGAAAACATTGAGAGTGATGTAATCATTAGACTCCACGGCAGGATAGCAGAGCTTATTTATCATTTAGTAAACCAAACAGAAAGACTTCTTACAAAAAGGAAACAAAGACCTCTTAACATGTTTTATTTTACTGTATCTTCTAGACATTCTTTCTTCTTGTGCACCAGTTTTATAATTAATTTTAAAGTAGCAGCCTACAACAGAGCATATGGGATATATTCTAAATATATGCTGTATAGAAACTTTAAATATGATGGTTGGGGTTGCGGGGTGGATCACAAAAGGCAATTTATTATAGAGCTGCAAATATTTTGCCCTCTCCTTCTGTAAAAAGCAAGCAGAAAATAACAGAGGGTGCTAAGAGAAAGACAGGGTTTTAAATCTTATATTCACTAAATGTGATCCGGTTACAATCCAGAAGAAAAGACTGCAGTTAAGAAACCTTCCCCAAGTTCTCGTCTATGAATAGTAGGGAAGCGAATGTGTATCCGTGTACACAGTTAGCCTTCATGGTTACAAGGAGTTCCTTCCCACCCTCCGACCCTCCCTGCATTCTGCTGCCTGTATCAGAGGCTGCAGCATGGGGGGGATGAGAGGGGAAGGTGGAAGCCAGCTTTTAAGATGGCTCCCCACGTGTTCCCCTCCCCCCACTGCTGCCTCCCTGAGGCAGCAGCGTGGGAGGGCAGGGGAGCCGGTGTGCATGCGAAGTTGACTTTCAAGCCAGCTCCCCGTGCATACCAGTTCCCGCCAAGCCAACTCCACCACCCACCACACTGTTGCCTCTGTATCAACAAAAGTAATGTCCATAATATTGTCAAGTCACAACGATACACCTAGGAAACCAGGTACGCACTTGGATTTGTTTGTTTGTTTTTTAACATGCATCCTTTGCAAAATCCCTGTAGTAATAATTATTTATTACTAGCATGTCAAGCCCATCCTGTCATTGACCGGGCAAAGTCACTTTGCATAAGAAAGTTCAAGATATTTAATTTCTTGAATATAATTAAATATATACAATAGAATTTTTTATTAATGTACTTGCAAAAGGTAAGTAAAAGAACAGTTTAAATTTGTACAATTTCAACTTAAAACATTATTTGTTTTATTGACTAATTATCATGCATAGTAAATTTGAATTAAACACTTAAAGCTTCCATTACTCTTTCTGTACTTACCGTAATTTTTATTTTGGGATTTGTAACAGTAAAAATTTTCTTTGCACTAAAATGACAGTTGAAAAGGTGACTCAATTTTAATTTTGTTAGCTAATATTTGTTATGAACTCTAATCGTAATAGTCATGACTTTTTTCCCATGAAAAACAAAAATAATTATTTAAGCCTTTCACCCTGCATATTCTAGTGTAAAAAGTAGTGCATTCAGCTAATTTAAGTGGCAGGATTGTTTAGGCAAAATTTGGTATCTATCGGTAATTGAAGTATGACTTCATTTTGCACAAACAAATCAACAAAAACTCTTCAAAATATATAATAGATTGGAGCACTCAATCTCTCAGCAGCAAAGTGGTGGGATTTTCTGTTGGCTAGATGGGTACTTTGGGTGGGAAGGAGAAGCATTCATAATTTCAAGATAAAAAGACAAATGCCATGCATTGTTTACCATATAGGACACTACCACCTAAATATACACCATATTCCAGAATAAACTAGAGAGGTAGAATCTCTCTCCAATTAGAAGTGGACAGAGTAGCCTTCAGAGAGCAAAGGTGATTATAGTACGGCTCGGAGTTGTTTGCTTTAACATGACAATGTGTATTAACTCCTCTCAATGTTTCTGAGAAGGACTTCACACGATATTTGAGAACATGACACAGTCCATAATCTTTCCGAAACATCAACAAAAAGCAATAAAAAAAATATCAAGAGATCCTCAGCCAAAGCTCTCTGGCATTAACAAGCATCTGACAGAATTCATATGTAATCTTTTGATTTCAACCCAGGCACAAAGTGCACACTGTTGTACTGCCAGGAGGCCCCGCCATTTGAAATATGTGCAACAGAGAGCGAGAGAGAGAGACTGTGGATTTACCAATCCCAGTATATTATAATTAGATTAAGTACTAGTGGGTTTGGCATCCATTTGAACTGACAAAAGTCAGCATGACTGAATCAGTCTGTAATGATTTTGCTCATGTCGCATCCAATAGATGCCCTAAGAGATAAACTGTTTTTAGAGAAGGGCTGATAGCAGTTGCTACAACTTTCTTCCTGTGGTGATATGATAGGCTACTCTATGGCAAAATGGTAATTATTTCTTGTATATGGCTCCAATGTCAACTACAGACAAATTTTTACTGAGAACATTCTTGTGGCTCTAGCTTACAAGAGAGGGCATTTCTGGGTGATAAATATTCTTTGCTTTCTATGTGTCTTACTACCCAAGACATGCAGATTTTGTTTGGTCTTAAAAGTTGGAAACTGAGTAAATCTACATGTACAAATAGTTATTAAGGTTGGGTGGCAACCATTTCAGTTAGGGATGTAAAATCCCATTTAAAATGCTAACCAGTTAAACTATATGTTTAACAGTTAACTGGCAGCCCCACTCCAGCCAGGGCTCGCCTCACTGCACTGCAGGCAGTGGGTGCTTTGGCCCAGTCAGGCTGTGTTCACCACACCATGTCACAGGCAGGGGAAGGGGTAAGTGCTCAGGCTTGGGGCCTGTTAACCAGTTACACCAGTAAGCATGCCAGTTAATCAGTTACTTTTGCATCCCTAATTTCAGTTACCATTGCAATGTAGTTTTCTATTTTAACACTGTTTTCACATGCTTACTGAAATATTTAGCTTTGGGGCTGGAATTTTCCCCACACAATTGCTTTCCAAAAGTGACTTTCTATAATGTTTAAGCAACATCCAGTCGAAAATTTGAGTAATCTGTACATTTTAAAACAACAACAACAAAAATCACTTTTGCCATATCAAGTTCTCCACAGCTTCCCCTCCTCCAACACAAAATAAAAAACAATTCAAAGTTTTCAAATCACAAGCACCATATTCTAGGTCCAGCCAATTTGCTTACCAAGATGGTAACTAGGTAGTGAATACTTTTCCTCCTCCCACCCCAAAGATGAAGAAGAAATCAAGAACATAAAAGGTATTTCATCTCTGACTTAGGATTTGACTTCAGATGAAGAGGTCATTTGCTTATAACTGGAGGTTCTTCTAGATGTGTGGTCCCTATCTGTATTCCATGTGGGTGTGCGAGTTGTGCACTTGAGTATGGAAGTGTGTGTTAGTGTCTGTTGATCAACAGCATGTCTCCTTATGTTCCCAACAGAGGAGATACGTAGTACTGTGGATCGACATCACGCCAGTTTCCCTCTTACCATTGCATAATCCACTCCAAAGCATGGGGGATGAAGGGTGAGTAGTGGAATATTGACAGGGACCACACATCCCAAAAGAATCTCCAATCAGAGGTAAGTAAACCTCTTTTTCATGTGACTTGCAAGCAGTGATGAGCATGGAGGTGTTTCAAGGATAGTAACGGAACTGTAGTCTGCCAGGCCGCATGGCCCTTAGCCATGTCAGTCTCTGCTACTTGTGTAATGGCATAGTGTTCCATGAACATGTGGAGACAACACCACACAGCTGCTCAACAGATGTCTTGTCAGGATACATCAATCAATGAGGCCAAAGAGGTGATGCTCCTCTTCTACCACAGCAAAGGAAAAACACAGTTATCACTCAAGCAAGGGAAGAACAGTTATTGCAACGAATGCAGTGGGTTTCCCAAATGCATGCTAAAATCTTACAGGCAAACATATGAACTTTTATTCCATCTAGTCTGTGATATATGGAAATGTCCTATATGTCTGAATCAAAACAGTCTTTTGTTTTAACTTTTTACATTTTCATAAACCCCTCAAAGTGTAACCAATGAACTTCTAACTCTTCTGCTTGTCAAGTTAACAATCAAAGATGAATCCTCACACTATGAGCTACACTTTTTCTTTATGCGCTGTAAATTACCATAGCATACAGAACACAATCAAAATATAAAACACCTTGTATAAATTCTAGCTGTTACAATTACCTGCAGCACCAAAAAGTCACAATTTGACAAAATCTTCAATTTCTGCAGCACACAAAGTATCTTCCACATCTTATTAATATTACATCCATCTCTGCTTTCTTGCTAAAACTATCAGATGGGGCACATAGTAATATCTGACCTCTGCAAGTAAGGATTTTAAATATAAAATGTGACTAGTTACATTTTTATTAATGTAAAACTATAGCAGCCCTGGACAACAATCATTCACAATATGAATTATAACATTACTTCAGAATAGCAATTAACATTAGGAATCACAAATAGGTTTAAACTTCAAGAGGGCAATTGAATATATTTCAGTGGTTAATACAAAGACCCCAATCTCACTATAAATTGTAATCTAAGTCTGTCTCTGTCACTCTATAATTGGGAAAGTTAACTTATTCCTAGTATCTCAGTTTGCCCATCTGTAAAATGTGATTATTATATTTTCTTACATCTGTAAAAGCACTTTGAGACCCTTGGCTGAAAGACAATATTAAAACACAAAGTGCTACTACTGCAAAGCAGATTTGATCAATGAGTGGAGAAGCTCAGCTATTAGTCTTTCACATACATGATTAAATTAGAAAGATTATCTGCTTGTTATATTTGTTCCATCACCGTCAATATAACTTGATTTTTGATACATGTTGCACATTTCTTCTATTACCATATAATTTTTTTCCAAATTACACTCATCCAATTTTCAGATGCATTAAGGACCATATGCGTTCAACAGAGGAATACAAGTTATATGGCAACGGTGTAGCCAGAGTGAGACAGGTGGGACAGGCCCCAACTTTGGGTAGGCAGGCAATGACGGGAGACTAAGAGTGATGAGGCCACTTCTCCCCACCACACCCAGTCGGCCTTGGAAGAGGTGAAGGGATAGATGGTCTGGCCAGCAGCCCCTGTAAAAATAGGAAGCCCCATAAAAATGTGCACCCTGAACATACCCCACTTCATCCCACTGGAGGCTCAGGGCTTACCCTGCTCCAGCCAGCCAGTGTTCCCAGTTGGAAGCAGGGTCAAGTGCTGGGGTTTGCCCTCCTCTCCCCAACCAGTGCTCCCAGCATGGAGCTGGGTCAGGGCGGTCCCCCCCTTCCCTTGCAAGCCACTGACTCTGCTCCCAGCCAGGAGTGGCAAGTGAGCTGAAGAGCACAAGACCCCAAATGCACCCTGGAGCACTGGCCAGAGTGGGACAAGGCCACACACCCTGATGGGAATAGAAGCAGGGCTTGGGGACAGGTGGGCCTGGATGTGCGGGAGTAAGAGTGATGAGTGGGTCACAGCACGCCCAGGCCCACTCATGGCTATGCCTCTGCTATATGGGTATAATAGACAAGCAAAATTGTTTTTTGTTAAAAATTTTTGAACTAACAAATTCAGATGAGGCTTCATGGATAACTAGAGCAATGTATGCCCAGTATCTAAAACTGAAAATCTTTGTAAAGATTAAGAATCTGAAGCTCAAACAAACCAGAGATGGACGAAACATACCAGTCCATCCAGCAAAGAATATTTGTAAGCCAGGAAACCTGAGAAACCTAATTCTCGTCAATCCTCACTTCTGACATTGAACCTAGATGTGCTTTGCCTCCATCTTGATTCCCAACAACTATGCAATATTGCTTAATCAAAACATAAAACAATAGCCATACTAGGTCAGACCAAAAGTCCATCTAGCACAGTATCCTGTCTTCCAACAGTGGCCAACATCTGATGCCGCAGAGTGAACAAAACAGGGAATCCTCAAGCAATCCCTCTCCCATCATCCATTCCTAGTATCTGACAGAGGCTAGGGACACCATTCCTAACCATCCTCTCTAAATGGCAATGGATGGACCTAACCTCCATGAATTTCATCTCATTTTTTCTTGAACCCTGTTGAAGTCCTTATCTTCACAAACTCCTCTAGCAAGGAGTTCCACAGGTTGACTGTGCACTGCATGAAGAAAAACTCTCTTTTTTTGTTTTAAACCTGCTACCTATTAATTTCATTTGGTGACCCCTAGTTCTTAAGTTATGGGAACACGTAAATAACATTTTCCTTATTCATTTTTTCCACACCAGTCATGATTTTATAGACCTCTATCATAACCCTCCTTAGTCCCCTCTTTCCTAAGTTGAAAAGTCCAAGTCTCTAATCTCTCTTCATATGGGACCCGTTCCAAACCCCTAATAATTTTTATTGCCCTTTTCTCTACCTTTTCCAATGCCAATAGATCTTTTTTGAGATAAGGCGACCACATCTGTACACAGTGTTCAAGATGTGGGCATACCATAGTTTTATATAGAGACAAGAAGATATTCTCTGTCTTATTGTCTATCCCTTTTAAATTATTCCTAACATTGTTTGTTTTTTGACTGCCGCTGCACATTGAGTGGATGTTTTCAGAGAACTATCCACAATGATTCCAAGATCTCTCAAGTAGTTAAAGCTAAATTAGTCTCCATCATATTTTATATATAGTTGGGATTATGTTTTACAATGTGCATTACTTTAAGTTTATCAACATTAAATTTCATTTGCCAATTTGTTGCCCAGTCACTTAGTTCGGTGAGATCTTTTTAAAGCTCTTCACAGTCTGCTTTGGTCTTAACTATCTTGAGCAGTTTGGTATCATCTGCAAATTTTGCCACCTCACTGTTTACCCCTTTTTCCAGATAATTTATAAATAGGTTGAATAGGACTGGTCCCAATACAGACCCTTGGGGGACCCCACTAGTCCATTCTGAAAACGTACCATTTATTCCCACTCTTTGTTTCCTGTCTTTTAATCAGTTATCAATCCATGAACGGACCTTCCCTCTTATCTTGTGACAACTTACTTTACTTATGAGCCTTTGGCAAGGGACCTTGTCAAAGGCTTTTCTAGAAATCTAACTACACTATATCTACTGGATTCCCCTTGTCCATATGTTTGTTGATGCCCTCAAAGAAATCTAGCAGATTAGTAAGGCATGATTTCCCCTTTACAAGAAAACATATTGACTTTTCCCCAACAAACTATGTTCATCTATGTGTGTCACAATTTTATTCTTTATTATAGTTTCAACTAATTTGCCCAGTATTGACATTAGACTTACCGATATATAATTGCCAGGATCACTTCTAGAGCCCTTTTTAAGTATTGGCGTCACATTAGCTATCTTCCAGACATTAGATACAGAAGCTGATTTAAAGACTAGGTTACAAACCACAGTTAATAGTTCCACAATTTCCCATTTGAGTTCTTTTAGAACTCTTGGGTGAATGCCATCTGGTCCCGGAGACTTGTTACTGTTGCTTCTTATGTACCCTAGATCAAATAACTGGACACAAATAAGGAGTGCAAAAGAGTAAGTACATGCACACGCTGGAGTCTCGTCTCATATTTATTTCAAGACCTGATGTTCAGTCAGACTTATTATGGAAAGCACTTCTCTAAGTGCACTCAATCTACTTTCTAACATATTACTCCCGTAACCTCCTTCACTAGAAGGGAAAACAACATGGGGCCCATCTAGCATGTGGGTGCCAAGTGCCATCGGTGGGGCCTATGATACACAGGTCTGTTTTCCACCGCTCTCAAACAAGCAGTTGCTTCTGAAGGCATTTGAAAGAATGAAAGGATTAAGGCTACCAAGACTGATCTATGGGCAACTGATTTTTTTTTTAGAATGTTGGGATAATGCCCTATTTTAATTGTGTACATTTCCCCACTGTGATGAGAGCAATGTTACATAGCAACAGCAAGTGCTCCAGACCACCAAAAATCCAATAATCACAGTTTAAAAGTTAGTAATCCTGACTACTAGCTTCCTCAAACTCATTCTTTACATGAGAAAGATACATCTGACACTACATTTACAGAACATGGGATTTCATTACCAAAAGAGATGATTGTAGAAAATACAGGAAGGAGGACAACCCTAATAGATGATGTGAAGAGGCAAAGTTACTGATGAAGTCAAGAATATTCCATGGGAGAGGTTGACTAACGCTAGAAATCATGAAGACACAGCAAATCAGATGTCAGTGTGTGGTATGGATTTCTCAACACGTGTTCAAGTCTCCCTATCTTGTTTTATACAGTTTAAACAAACTGCATTTTCTCCTGAGTTAAATTATTGTATTGTAAATTATTGTTGTGAGTTATGATCCTAAAGAACAGAAATTAAGAAGTGTTCAGAAAACATTTGTTCTTCCTTTCATAATTGTATAAGAAATTACTATAAAATTCTATCAATGATGGAATCTCGAGATGGCAAGACTAATTTAAATCCTTCTACTCCCAGGTCAACGTGTTATATTTGTGATAACAGTCAAATAAGAAGTTGTAACAAAATTGTAACAGCAGCAAATCTGACTTCTCATTCACAAATGATGGCATTTCAAATCATAAAAATATTACTATGAGGATTTATTTCAGACTTCACACCTCTTAAGAATTTCAGATTCTCTAGTACTACTATTTGCTAGACTTTGTTTTGCTTGTTTTTAAAGGGAGCAGATACTCCAACCTCTATGCTTATTCACATAAAATGTGCTTTTAAATCCATTTATAAATGTTTATGGTTTAACACATTTTTATATGCTGTTGCAACTTCCTAACCATGCAGTCAACAGCTCTCAGTCCTGGTGCTGTGCAGGTAAATGCAGGTAAAGTTCCATGGCCTTATTTTTCAACAGTTTTGGGGAAAAAACATCTACAGCAACAATACCATTCTACCTAAGGCAGACAGAATTTTAAAAATCATTGTTGGTAAAAGGCTATCTTAATTTCAGGCTGCTGAGCGACACTCTTACATTCCTATTCTAATTTAGACAAGAAATTCAGCTTACACTGCAACAAAAAATTAGCTAGTTTTTCTTTGAATGAAAAAAGCTGCACAAGATATAAGTGGTCAATATTCAGGGCACCATGGAGACATTCACTCCACATTACATAAGTAAGCTGCTTTTTCAAGGGCATAGTTATACAAGACATTTTCTATCAATGTAATAGCCCCAGGGAATAAATGGAATAATTACTTTATGTATCCACTTTGCTGTTTAGAACATCAATGGGCTTCACTATTTAGAATAGCCTGTCATAAGCTATGGGAAAATTAATCAGGCAACTATACACCATTAATGCAAAGTGATTAATATTTTACCTAGAGAAAAATTGGAATGTATAGTATCAGATCTACTTAAATCACAGAGCAGAGCTAAAGAAACAAAGTAAGTCAATACCTTCCTCTTAAGATGTTCTATATAGCCACTGAGATTTAAAAAAACCAAAGTCCTTAAGTTTACAAGCAAAATAAATGGCAAAATTTAGAGTAAATTTCATCAATTACAATGCTATCAAATTTATCATTTCAATGGCTCCAACTATATTTCAATATATGGCTTGGTGATTTTACTTCCTGATCTGATTAAACTCATATAGAAAAGTCATTAGCTCCTTACACAAGAAAATGGACTCGAAGAATAAAAGACTGTTACTTTTTTGTAACTGGTGTTCTTTGAGATATGTTACTCATCTCCATCCCACATTAGGTGTGTGCTCACTGTGTGCACTGGGGTCGAAGCTTTTCCCTTAGCAGCATCGGTGCCCAGAGAGGCAGATAGGTGTTCATGTTCTTCTAGATTGCCCTGCCTAGGCTGCTAGATCTAGTAACTTCCCAAACAGGTACTGGCGAGGACAGTCCAGGGCTATCAGTATGACCCAGGCCTTGTCCCATTTGATTTGGATGAGAACCCTGCTTTTAAGAGGGATTTGCAGGAAAGCATACAGCAGACCTGCCACCCAAGACAGGAGGAAGGCAGTTGAGAAGGAGCTCCGCCCAGACCGCACCTGGAGAAGAAACAGTGGCACTTCCTGGCCTGCTTAATGGCAAATAGATTTATTTAGGGAGTTCCCCACTTGTGGAAGATTGCAGAGGCCACTTCCAAGTGAAGCAACCATCTGGTTAGAGGACTATCCACAATGACACCAAGACCTCTCTCGAATGGTGACAGCTAATTTAGTACCCATCACTTTATAGGTATACAGCTGGTCCCCGAGTTGCGAACGGTCAACTTACGACCGTTCACATTTACAACCAAAGCTCCCATGGAGCGGTTGTAAAGGTGGTCCCCGAGTTACGGCCGAACCCGCGCTTACCAACAGCGCGGTCGCTATGTAACTCAATGGGGTCCAAGTTACGAACAAATCAAGTTACGGCCAAGTGTTTGGTCCGTAACGCGTTCGTAACTCGGGGAGAGGCTGTAGTTGGGATTATGTTTTCCAATGTGCATTACTTAGCTTTTACCAACACTGAATGTCATCTGTCATTTTGTTGCCCAGTTACCAAGTTTTGAGAGATCCCTTTGAAGCACTTCATAGTCTGCTTTGGATTTAGCTATCTTGAGCAGTTTTGTGTCATCTGCAAATTTTGCCACCTCATTGTTTACTCCTTCCAGTAATTTAGGAATATTTTAATAGGATTGGTCCCAGTACAGACCCCCCAAGGAATGCTACTAGTTACCTCTCTTTATTCTGAAGCCTGACCATTTATTCTTACACTTTGTTTCCTATCTTCTAACTAGTTATTAATCCATAAGGGGAACTCTCCTCTTATCCCATGACAGCTTATTTTGCTTAATGGCCTTTGGTAAGGGACCTTGTCAAAGGCTTTCCGGAAATCTAAGTACACTATATCAACTGGGTCCCCTCTTGTCCACATGCTTGTTGCCCCAATCAATGAATTCTAATAAGTTGGTGAGGTATCATTTTCCATCCATCACAATTAGGAACAGGTATTTTCATATTACTACTTCATATCAACGTGACTAGGAAAAAACCCTAAAAGCTAACCATGAATTCAGCACCAGGGAATCTTACAGTAGTCTTGTGTTACTAGGATTGATGCTTCAGGAAAGTCTGTGGTCCAAAGAATAAAACGTTAAAATTTTCTACTTTTTCAAAATTGGAAAATGGGATACTTTTCAAAGTGGAACTCCGTGTTTATTGTTTGAAGATTTGGGACTAGCAACTCTTCAATTTGCAATGGCTGGAATTTTGGTAGCCAGGATTGGATTTTCAGGGGCACCTAATGTAATTTAGGAACACTTCTCCGAGTTGAAGATGATCAGTGGGGATTCATGCTCCTAAAATCACCTAGGACAGCTGTGGCCAACCTGAGGCTCGCGAGCTGCATGTGGCTCTTCTTCCCCCTACCCTGGGGGTGGCTTGCAAAGACTTCCTTCCCCCCACCACCCCCCCGTGGCTCATAAGCCACCCCCGTACCCCCCAAAACGACCCTCTCCTCCCGGCTCCCTGTTCTGATCTGGGCAGGGGAGCCATCCAGCACAGCCATGAAAGATGAGAATTAAAGATGGCATCGGGAGCCTGATGTGGCCTTAAAAGGGGCAGATTCCCCCCCTCCCCCCACGGGTGGTGGTGTGGGGGGGGGTGGGGTTTTTTGTTTGTTTGTTTTGCTCGCCAACTTTGCCCTGGCTCTTCGCACTGGATCCACTGCTATCCTGGCTCTTTGCCCAGAATTGGTTGGCCACCCCTGACCTAGGATTTTATTTTCAAAAGAAAATAATCATACTGAATTTCAAAGGGATTTGGGCATGTAACTCCTTTATCCCCTTTTGATAATTCCTATCTAAAATAATGTGCTTGCTCAAGGGACTAAGGAGGGAACAGAGGGAACAAAAATCAATCTAAGCAACTAATAACTCACTTCTGTTTAGTCTATGCTACACAGGTAAATTTAGAAAAAATTGCCTACCCTCCAATTACAGATTATCCGACCCAACAGAATTTATCATCATCATTAAAGTAGGCCTTTAGGGCATACTGTGACTTCATGAAAGTTATAAACAATAAATAGTCTTACTCCAATATTACAGGCCGAAACTCACTGGTATGAACTTTATTGACATGCAGTTGACAACCCAGTAATCACGCAGTTATCCATGAGGTATTGAGGTAAAACGACCAATAAAGCCATTTTATTCCAGGGCATTATCAAGAGATTCCAGAACAGATCTTACACAATAACTATGCAATTACTGTGTCACCACTACATTTAAAGGACTTTGATTTAGCAGCTTAAGCTATAAGCATCTTCTTAGCAAGTTTTAACACCCATACAGTAATTTGCTTTTTAAGCAGTCTAGAAATTCCATGCTAAGAAGCAACTGGCAGGTACCCTTAAACATGTTCATACTGGTGCTCTGCAGCATTCTATGCAGAATCAATTATTATTTGCAAGTTACAGGAGCGATTTACAATTGCAATATATGAATGTTAAACACATGTATGGTGGAGGTCATGTTGTAGCGCAGTGGTTTTTCCAACAGAGAGAGAACATAAGTGGTAGAGAGAGAGAGAGAGAGAGACAAAGAATCACGTGGTGCCAGTTCAAACTATGCTTGAATCTGGTTATACAAACATTTTCTTCAAAAAGAAGAACCTGGAAGACACTAAAATCAGTTGGACACAAGGATCCAAACTACCTGTCTCTACTAGAGGGTCACTGTTGAATACAAAATTGACAGATCTCTCTTTAAATTTGAGAGAGATCCTCCTCCCCCACAACCTGAACGCCTCCTTTCTTTCCCCATCCCAGAGCCCATGCCCATGCCAGAGCCCTCACCAGTGTTCCCTGTAAGCTGAGCACTTGAGTGGCCACCCAGAGACATTCAAATTAAGTTGATTAACAGACCATCCACATAGCAGCATGTGCTTCTACTGGTGGTGCATAACACAAAACTTATTCTGCACATGGACAGAAACCAGAGGGAACACTGGCATTCACCTCCTCCTGCCCCAGCCCTGTGAAAATGACTGAATGAGGAGTTTGGGGGACAGCCAGCAACAGAGGGAGTGGGGGATGTAGTGAGCAGGGACAGGGCCTCAGAGACCACAGGACCTTGAAGAAGGCATAGGACAGGGATAGGGCACAGGTGTTCAGTTGTGTGCAATTATGTTAAACATGATGTATGCCCGAGATAACATGCGGAGGAATACAAGTTCCGTGTTAGGAGTTTTGAGGTACTGAGTTTCTAACATGAGAAACAAAAAAAAACAAACAAAAAAAAAACCCACTTATCAGGACACTTAACAAAATGATAAATTTTAAAAATGTTAGTTTAGTACTGGACCAAAAAAAGGTAGAAAATTCAGCTAATCCATGAAAACTTAGCTTCTTACTTCAACTCTCTAAAGACAATCTTTTATCCTGCTTTAAATTCAAATTCAATAGAAACCTAACAGAATTGAAGGTATTGACTTAAAATACATAATCTATTGAAAGGAAAAGACAGGATGGATTCCGGATGATGAGATACAACTGATCATAGAATACTAGGACTGGAAGGGACCTTGAGAGGTCATCAACTCCAGTCCCCTGCCCTCATGGCAGGACCCCGTACTGTCTAGGCCATGGGTTCCCAAACTGGGGGGCATGTGAAGAAATTCCAGAGGGGGTGCGAGGCGACCCAGGTCTCCCCCCAAGTTTTGCTGCTATTTTTGTTTTTCGGTCAGTCCCTTTTCTTTTTTTTTTTTGCTCAACACATTTTGCTGCTATTTTTGGGGAGAGGAGGGTAAGGGTTTCTCAAAAATCAAAAAGGGGGCATGATGCCAAAATGTTTGGGAACCACTGGTCTAGACCATCCTTGATAGACATTTATCTAACCTACTCTTAAATATCTCCAGTGATGGAGATTCCACAGCCTCCCTAGGCAATTTATTCCAGTGTTTAACCACCCTGACAGTTAGGAACTTTTTCCTAATATCCAACCTAAACCTCCCTTGCTGCAGTTTAAGCCCATTGCTTCTATCCTCAGAGGCCAGGAAGAACAAGTTTTCTCCCTCCTCCTTGTGACACCCTTTTAGATACCTGAAAATCACTATCATGTCCCCCTCAATCTTCTCTTTTCCAAACTAAACAAGCCCAGTTCTTTCAATCTTCCTTCATGGGTCATATTCTCTAGACCTTTAATCATTCTTGTTGCTCTTCTCTGGACCTTCTCCAATTTCTCCACATCTTTCTTGAAATGTGGCGCCCAGAATTGGACACAATACTCCAACTGAGGCCTAATCAGCGCAGAGTAGAGTGGAAGAATGACTTCTCGTGTCTTGCTCACAACACACCCGTTAATGCAGCCTAGAATCATGCTTGCTTTTTTTGCAACAGCGTCACATTGTTGACTCATATCTAGCTTGTGGTCCAATATAACCCTTCAATATATCTCTTCAATATAACCCCTAGATCTCTTCCTGCCGTACTTCTTCCTAGACAGTTGCTTCCCATTCTATATGTGTGAAACTGATTGTTCCTTTCTAAGTGGAGCACTTTGCATTAGTCCTTATTAAACTTCATCCTGTTTACCTCAGACCATTTCTCCAATTTGTCCAGATCATTTTGAATTATGACCCTACCCTCCAAAGCAGTTGCAACCCCTCCCAGCTTGGTATCATCTGCAAACTTAATGATGCATACAGCAGATCTAGATGGAGACTACAAATAAAGGCATGTGAATGTGAAGCTTTAAACTGATACAGGCTATGCTTATCCTATCTGCATGCTTATCCTAACCTAGCTATGAGAGTTGTTAAGCATCTCCAATAAAATGTGCCCCGCAACAAAAGGCACAGTTTCATCATCCTGGACACCAAATCCTGTACTTCTGTTGTATAGTCAGAAGTCTTTTTGTTTAAGCCATGTGCTCTTGGGACATTATGATAAGGGCTCTGCATTTCTTCTGCATTATATACAAACAGGATGACTTTTAGGTTAATTATCTCAGCTTCTCTGGAAAATATTATATTATACTTTTGTAATATCTTGTAAATAGTATTTTAAAGAGACCTATACGATGAGTAATTGAACAGAAAAACAAATATTACACTAACTTACATAGAGAACTACTACTTTGACTCAGCAAAACAACCATATGGCTAGAAGAATGAACATTAGAAATCAGAAGTTCTCAGTCATGACAAACATGTTGCCATTCTTACACTTTCAGTGTTCTAGCCAAACACTAAACTGTGTTTGAATAGCAAATATAGTCCTATAAGCTGATTAAATGTGATAAATTATTGAATAATATATTCCAATACAAACACTACTTCAAAGTTGTTTTGGCCTGAAAACAGATCATTTAAATGCACATCCTACAAGTTTCTTATTGGATCAAAACTTCACTATTGCAGTTTATCTGCCAAAATACAACTAAATTGCCACAGACAATTTTCTGTTCAATGTTAATTTCATTTTTATTTTAAGATTTGAAGTCTAATTACAACTTTTTTCAGCACTTATTCAAATTACTGACAGCCCTTTTCCTGAGAGAACACAAAACTTTGACTTCCAATAGTAACATGTATATAAGTAGCAAATTATCTACATCTGTTCTTTACTATCTAAGTTTTTAACAGGTTTCCCTATCAAATGTGAAGAACTATTTACATTTAATCAAAAACCATTAAGTTAATCAACTGCCCCCCTCCTGTTTTTTCTCTTTAAGACAGAGTTTCAAGAAACCTTTTGGATATCTAATTTCAATTCTGACAATCTGACCTTAAAATTATATTAATTATCTCCACAACAGGAAACTAGAAGATGACATTAAGGCTAATACCAATTCAGCTTTCAAAAGTATCTGGAAAATTCTTATTGAGAGAACAATGTGATATAAAACACAGTGGTCAATTAATATTTAATGATATTAGAATTCTCAAAAGTGTATGTGATATCTAAAGACACACCCAAGACTCTGAATTGTATTGAACTATCCTATCAGAACCTAAAAATATATATACAGGGGAAGAAAAACAGTAAGATAACTATTAGAAACTTAATGTGAACTTTATTAATTTAACCTAATAACCTGGAATTTTATACAACAGACAGAAATGATCTAATCTAGGACAACAGTATATTTACTTTATGTTCTCTGAAAATACCTTTGTTACTTGTAATGAAGTCAATTAACTCAGCACCTATGTAATACTAATCCATTTTAGCCACCCATAAAGACAATAATGCAGTATTGAAAAGAAACCGTCTCAATTCTAGCATTTATACCCTCCTCAGTTCACCAACACCTTCTGCCTAAATGTATTGCCTTTAGTTAAACCTTTTCACACATGTAAAATCTTATAGCCACATATCCACAAACCTGACACATCTGACAATTCAGGACTAATTCCTAGCACTTGACCAACTATTCCCAGCTGTACTTTTAAACATTTATGTATACAGCTATGGCCTAAGACAACATGAGAAAAATCACTCACTGTAATATAAACCAATCTGTATTACACCATCCCAGTTGATAGTATCAAGGAAGCTGCTGTGCTGTAAAAGTAAGTTACTTATTTTCATAACTAGAGGTTCTTTGAGATGTGTGGTGCCTATTCGCATACCATTGTGGATACTTCTGTGTTCCATGCCCTGGAGTGGCACAGTCTTGAAAGCAGGTTCTGTTAGCCTGTACATGCATCCTCTCTCTGTTCATGCCTCCAACCAAGGAGATAACAGGTGGGGTGAACTGACCATCTACCCAGCACCTTCTTTACCATACATTTAAAGATGGTCTGAGCAGAGGAGAAGGAGAACAGATAATGGAACAGACATAGGGACCACTCACACCTCAAAGAATCTCCAGTTACAAAGTAACTTTCTCTTTTTCTTTGAGTGCCACACACACTCTAGGATAGGGTAGCTAATTAACTCTCTCATAAAATTTGTAACTAAAATTGCTGAGTAAAATTCCAAAAGCTATTGAGAAATATACACATATGTATTTACAGATCAACAGATAAAACATGACTAGGCACTGAACACTGGGGATTACAACCTAGACTATGAGATACTAAGAAGGAACTGGAGAGAGAGTCAGTCCAGTCTGCCCTTTACCATCTCCACTGGAGGCACAGGGAGAATGAGGGCATGTGCACAGACAATGGACACTGCTTTCAACATTATCCTGTGCCAGGGACATGAGGCACTTGCATACTCTCAGGGGAAGCAAACAGGGGGTTGCAGACAGGGGAGTTTAAGAGGAAGAGCAAGAGATCCCACCCCTGAACAGGCTGCCAGGTGAGTGTACTAGCTTTTGGTGTGAGTGAGTTTGCTCAACTGCTTGAATTTTGATTCTGATTTCAGGTGGTTTCACTTTCAGTTACTGTGACAGTTGGGATTGTATATCAGGGAGTGTTTGATCTTTTGTTCCCTCAGCCTCAGGATCAGCCTTCCCCCATGTGGCTAAGGAGGGGGTAGGCCTGACCTTGGGAGCAGGCTTTAAAAGCCAGAGCAACCAGAGCAGCGAAGCAGACAGGGGAGTTTGAGAGAAGGGGACCTACCATGGTCAGGAAGACCCTCAACACCTGTGCCAGCACTGCTTGGTCTCCTCCACCTGCACCTAGCCAGACAGAGCACCTGACCATGGATGCCTTTACCCAGATCCTGGTGTGGTTTTGCAGGGACTGTGGCTTGCAATTCCCACTTACTGAAATCCAGGTTGGGGGAACTATCCAATGTGAAAAGTGCCTGCTGGTGGAATCTCTCAGGAAGCAGGTGGGAGAGCTACAGGAGGAAGTAGCTAGGCTGAGGAGCATCCAAATCCATGAGCAATTCCTGGGCAGTGTTCATATGGAGACAGCTGAGGTAGCTGTCCCACTACACAAGACTGCTATAGGAGGACAGGGCTCAGGGGGGACACTGGCAGCTGGTCACTTCTGGCAGCAAGCAGTGCTCCACCCCTGCTCCCAACCCTCCCACAGTGGTGCTGGAAAACCATTATGCTCTTCTGATACAGGAGATAAGGATTCACCCCTTACAGATAAGGAGGAGAAGCCTCGTACCCCAAGGCTGGTAGGTCTGCTGCCACCACTGCGGGGAGGAAACGTAAGGTAGTGGTGGTAGGAGACTCTTTTCTGAGGAGGATGGAGGCGCCCATCTGTCACCTGGACATGTCATCTCGGGAGGTGTGCTGTCTGCCAGGGGCCCCTATTCGAGATGTTATGGAGGCACTGTTGAGGATTATCTGGCCCTCTGACTACTACCCCATGCTACTCATACATGGGGGAACTAATGATACTGCAAGGTGTGACACTGAGCAGATCAAGAGTGATTACAGGACTCTGGGAGTACCAGGGTGAAGGAGTTTGGGGCACAGGTGGTATTCTCCTCAGTCCTTCCTGTCAAAGGTAGGGGCCCAGGCACAGACAGGTGCATCCTAGAGGTGAATGCCTGGCTGCAAAGATGGTGTCACCAGGAGGGCTTTGGCTTCCTCGACCATGGGATGCTATTCCAGGAAGGACTACTAAGCAGGGATGAGGATTACCTTTCAAAGAAGGGGAAGACAGTATTTGGATGCAAACTGGCTAACCTAGTGAGGAGGGCTTTAAACTAGGTTCAACAGGGGCAGGTAAGCAAAGTCCACAGGTAAGTGAAGAACATGGAGACCTGGGAGATGGGTCAGAAATGGGAGGGAGCATGGGCTATAATATAGAAAAACATGGGACAAGGCAGAACTGAGAGGCAAGGTCAAATCAGTATCTTAGATGCCTATATACAAATGCAAGAAGCATGGATAATAAGCAGGAAGAAACCTGAAGTGCTAATAAACAAACACACCTATGACATTGTTGGTATCTCAGAGACTTGGTGGGATAATACACAGGATTGGAATATTGGTATAGAAGGGTACAGCTTACGGAGGAAGGATAGGCAGGGAAAAAAGGGAGGTGGTGTTGCCTTATATATTAAAAATGTACACACTTGGACTGAGGTGAAGATGGACGTAGGAACCAGATGTGTTGAGAGTCTCTGGGTTAGGTTAAAAGGAGCAAAAACAAAAGTGATGTCATGCTAGGGATCTACTACAGGTCACCTACCCAGATGGAAGAGGTGGATGAGGCTTTTTTTAAACAACTAACAAAATCATGCAAAGCACAGGATTCAGTGGTGACGGGGGATTTCAACTATCCAGACATCTGTTGGGAAACTAACACAGCAGGGCACAGACTATCAAATAAGTTCTTGGACTGCATCGGAGACAACTTATTTCAGAAGGTTGAAAAAGCTACTGCAGGGAAGCTATTCTATATTTCATCTTAAATAGGGAGGAGCTGGTTAAAAATTTGAAAGTGGAAGGAATGGTAGAAGGGAGAACAGCAAAATAGAGACAATGCATTTCAGGAAGGCAGATTTTGGTAAGTTCAGAGAGCTGGTAGGTAAGATCCCATGGGAAGCAAGACTAAGGGGAAAAACAACTGAGGAGACTTGGCAGTTTTTCAAAGGGACATTATTAAGGGCCCAAATGCAAGCTATTCCTCTGCGTAGAAAAGACAGAAAGTATGGCAAAAGATTGCCTTGGCTTAACTAGGAGATCCTGCATGATCTCAAAATCAAAAAGGAGTCATATAAAAAGTGGAAACTAGGGACAAATTACAAAGGATGAATATAAGCAAACTATACAGTTATACAGGGGCAAGATTAGAAAGGCAAAGGCACAAAACGAGCTCATACTAGCGACAGAAAGGGAAACAAGAAGACATTCTATAAATATATTTGAAGCAAGAGGAAGACCAAGGACAAGGGAGGCCCATTGCTCAGTGAGGAAGGAGAAACAGGAACTGGAAATTTGGAAATAGCAGGTGCTTAATGACTTCTTTGTTTCGTTCTTCATCAAGAAGTCTGATGATGAAGGAATGACTAACAGTGAATGCTAGTGGGAAGGGGGTAGATTTAGAAGATAAAATAAAAAAAGAACAAGTTAAAAATTACTTTAAAAAGTTAGATGTCTGCAAGTCACCAGGGCCTGATGAAATGCATCCCAGAATACTCAAAGAGCTGATAGAGGAGGTATCGGAGCCTTTAGCTATCATCTTTGAAAAATCATGGAAAAGGAGAGAGATTCCTGAAGATTGGAAAAGGGCAAATATAGTGCCCATCTATAAAAAGGGAAATAAGAACAACCCAGGAAACTACAGACCAGTCAGTTTAACTTCTGTGCCAGGAAAGATAATGGAGCAAGTAATTAAGGAATTCATCTGCAAACACCTGGAAGATAATAGGGTGATAGGGAACAGCCAGCATAGATCTGAAAAAGAACAAATCATGTCAAACCAATCTGATAGCTTTCTTTGATACGATAACAAGTCTTGTAGATAAGAGAGAAGCGATGGACGTGGTATACCTTGACTTTAGTAAAGCATTTGGTACAGTCTCACATGATTTTATCAATAAATTAGGCAAATACAACTTAGATGGGTCTACTATAAGGTGGGTCCATAACTGGCTGGATAACTGTTCTCAGAGAGTAGTCATTAATGGTTCACAATCCTGCTGGAAGGGCATAACTAGTGGGGTTCCGTAGGGGTCTGTTTTGGGACGGGTTCTGTTCAATATCTTCCTTGATGTCACTGTTTCCTTGCAGTCAATCAGTGGAGTTCACCAAGTGCTTCCTCCTAACCCCTACGTTAATATTTATTAGAACATGTAGTTTTCAAAAATATACTGTGCCACTGCACGAGTTTTCTAGTTTGAAATTGAGTAACTCTTCCCAAAAACTCAGCATAGCAGTGTCTCTCTTTTGTAAACTTACCTTCTTTACAGTTAACTTCTCAACATTTTTTCCCTGGATGTTGTTATTTAAGGAACATGATTTCAAATTCTGAACTTTTACGTGCAGATCAATTACAACTGAGCCATGACCAAATGTACCACTACATGTCACAAGAATAGTGGATTATGTGGCTAAAATGCAAGTAAACAACAAAACTGACCAAATGTATTCAATTGTTTTAATAAGCAATGAAACCAGAAAACAACTGACATGCATCTGACGAAGTGGGTTTTTGCCCACGAAAGCTTATGCTCCAACACTTCGGTTAGTCTACAAGGTGCCACAGGACTCCTCGCCACTTTTGCAGAAAACAACTGTATTTGTTAAGTCTTACTAATGGTTTCTGGTTTACATATAATATGCTGCCCTCTGACTTAATCAATATTTTACCTCAAAATCCATTAACTGTATTATTTAATGAAGGTGATAAAAGGGAAGGTTATTTACTTTCATTCCCTGTATTTCTTTCAAGCCATGTACTCCAAGCAATGGATTTTTTGTATTCTAATTGCAGATCTGAAATCCCACTGCACTCTACCTTTTAAATAAATGATTTTAGCAGCCCCAGTCAAGGGAAAGGAAATAGGCTTCTGGAGAGATGAGAAGCTGCTGCTCCTTATGTCTAGCACAGAATGCTCAAAAATGATTCCTATTAACATGGCAACTATTAATAAAATTTTGGAATGTTCACTAGATTTTTTTAAAAGCCACCTCACAGACATCACATATAAGCAGCTTCCCAGCTCTGTCCATAAGGCTGTGTGCTCCCTTCTCAAAGCATGTATGCAGAAAGAGAAGGAGGGCTCTTCAGTTGACAACTTTCTCTATCATACTATTGTAATTGCCATTTATTTCTAATGGAATCTATTTTGGAAATATAGTGCATTTAATTATGGAAAGTTAACTCTAATCTAACTGAAAACTCCAAATGGAGCAGGGATGGGGAACCTTTTTTGGGTCAGGGGCCACTGACCCACAGAAAAATGAATCAGGGGCCCCCACACCTCAGTGACGTGGCCCCTGACTAAGAAGGAAAAATATACATCCCACATTCCCCCTCGCACACCAGAGCCTAGGTGGGCCCAAGCTAGTAGATTGTGTGTGCTCCAGCCCTGCGGTGGGGCGGGGAGTGGAGGGGGTTGGAGCACCAGTGCAGGCTCCCCAATGCTGGGGGGACTATGAGCCTTGGGGGCTGCATCCAGCACCCAGGCCTTAGGTTCCCCAACCCTGAAATAGAGAACTTAAATGACCGCAGAAATAGGATGCAAACAAATACAGCATTGTTACGAGGGTGGCGTGGTGGTGTGTGTTGTTTTGGGGTTTTTTTTGGAAAAGGAGAGGCATGAAGAGGGCAAAAAGAGAGGAAAGAAAAAACATAGCTAGGGATGCTAAACCCAAACATAAAACATTTTTTTAATCCATCAGAAGCCTGAAGTTCAAAGCAGTAAAATAAGAAACTATTGCTTACGGAAAGAATGGTTTGTTTGTTACTGAATATAGAATTTTAATAACAGCCTGAAATGTTTTTGTGGATGTTTAATAATAAACCATAGCAGCTAGATATCACTGAATCCCCAGGAGGTATCATGTGACTCTTAAGTTTGAAAACAGCTTTTACGCTTGTAGAGTATCAAAGGCCTAGCTCATCTTCACATGCAGCCCCACTGAAGTGATTATTAAACTATTTCAACAGGATTATTCAAAATGATTAAATCTGCAGATATTAAAAGATGATATGGTGAAGACAGAGAGCTATAGCTGCTCTACAAGACAGACAAAAGACCAATGGGACTTGATAGAAAATGAAATGTGATATGCCTGAGTGTAAGGAGATGCACTTGAATAGAAATAATGTTCATGGTATGGTAAATAAACTATAAAGGGTCTGACGTACAATACTGTAAAAAGAAAAGATCTTTTGATAAATCTGGCTTTTAAATTCTTATTTCAAAGTGCAGAAGCAGTTATGTTTAAAAAGATGTTGGCATTTTAAAAAGTTCATAGAAACCGTATTATTCTGTTACATCTTGTTATTATCAGTCTTGAAATAGCATCCAGTTTTGGCGATCTTATCAAGTGGAAGTGATACCAAAAATCTCATGAAACTGGAATTATTTGATTGGACAGAAAATATCAAAATGTCATCAGATTTTAGTTACTTTATGTATTACAAATTACATGGGTTGAACTATACTTTTTTAGGACTGGTTACTATGTAGACTAGCATTCAGGGACATAGTATCAGCTGATCTTACAAGAACTTAAGGAACCATGGACAAGTGGAACAAAACTGCAGTTCAGTATGCAATCAAGTAGCATCTATACTTTTATTAAATTTCATAATTTTTTTTAGATTATAGGGATAATTTCAATTTTTCTGAAGGAGTTTTTCATTTATCCCTTTACTCCAGACTAGATATGGAATTTTTGTCTTTTATCTTCCTCAGCCAAAAGACAAATTTACAAAATGGCCTAGTGACATACAATTATTCCATATTAGGGATGTTAACTATTGGGTATTTGTGTAAACGTGTAACCACTTGAAACTTTAGCGGTTATACATTTACATGGGGGGCCCCCCCAAGAGAGGAGGTGGGAACCGGTGATCACAGGGAGCTGGCTTAAAAGCAAACAGTGGCTCCCACCTCCTCCCCCCGCCCTCCGCACCTCTGATACAGAGGCAGCAGTGCAGGTGGCTCCACAGGAGCTCATAGGCGTGGGGAACTGGCCTCAAAGCTGCTTCCCACATCTATCGGCTCCCACCTCACCCCCATCCCTGCTGCCTTTGTGGGAGGGCGGGGGAGGGGGGAGGTGGCCCTGCAAAACCTGGTATGTACAAAGGGACAGCTTAAAAACTCCCCTGTGCCTCTCTCCTGCTGCCTCTCTGGGAAGTGGGTGAGGGGCTGGCAGCTCCACTGGAGCCAGCTTCCCATGCATATCGGCCCCTATCTCCCCCACTTGAGGCTTATCAGTTAATCATGTAGTCAACTACATGATGACATCCCTATTCCATACTACTATGATTTTAGAAGAAATAAAGGAACAATGTCACATTAATCAGATTTAAAGAAGCCTCGCTACTTGCACTACAACTATAATTTCAGACTATTAAACCTAATTAAATATTTAATTTACTTTTTAACATTATGCTGTTAAAGTCTGTTTCCCTCTATCTATATGGGAACACAAACCTGTCAATCTACAGTCAGCTTAGCTTTCAGTCTCTCTTGTAATGGTAAAGAGAGGGAAATGTTTGACTTGTGAAGGATTATAATAAAAATATAATTTCATATCAGCTGTTAAACTTTAGAGTTTTTCAAAACTCCTAACAAATTTTGGATAAGGCAGAGACCTGCAAGCATCATTTTAAAATACAGTCTTAAGAAAAAAAATATTTTGAAAAAATTAGACCTGATCATATAATTAACTTCCACAACTGGCTAAAGCTAAGTAAAAAACAAAAATAAAAATCTCCATTCAAGGTTGTAAAGCCGGATTTTACATTTCAATAATCCATAATAAATA
This sequence comes from Rafetus swinhoei, assembly GCA_019425775.1. Classification (NCBI taxonomy): domain Eukaryota; kingdom Metazoa; phylum Chordata; order Testudines; family Trionychidae; genus Rafetus; species Rafetus swinhoei. Next base: position 42,247,569 of record CM033437.1, on the reverse strand, counting down.
GCATGGAAGGATTAGAATTTTATCAGTAAATACTGACTTCATCATACAAATACTGACAAAAGAAAATTTCCATCAATAACATCACAAATGTAATGATATGAATAGCCCTGTGACAGCCTATGCTTTATGAAAATATGCTTTTATATATATCAATATGATTAACTGGAGTATGCATTATGCAAAATGCTTCACATGAAGTATCATTGGAAAGCTTGCAATCTACTAAATATTTCAGAGAGTTTGTTTATCTGTCTGTTCAAGAACTGTTCCTAAACAGTAAGAGCTAGGACCACCAAAATTCAGTATGCAGTTCCCTCTTATCAAAATTTAAAAGCAACACAATGGTTTGGTTGTGCCAGGAAAATGGAATGTGCCTGGAATGGGATTGCTTCTAATAAAACCATACAGAAAAAGAGACAAAATCACTATGCAGGTGAAAGGGGTTGGCTGGCAGCACACCCTCCACTTCATCCAGGACTGCCTCAGTCCCAAGCCTTCCACTCCCCTTCCCATCAACTTTTAGGAAAAGTTTGGGGGGAGGCGGGGACTGAAGTCCCCATATGTCTGAGAACACTGTCAGATGTTCCCCTTCATCAGGGAGTGAGGGAAAACCATGCAGTTTGCCGCATTCCTCATTCTGACTGAGGAGTACAGGGGGCAAATGAACCTGGACCTGCCCCAGCTGGAGTTAGGATGGGGAAGTGATGGGGACCCTGAAGCTGCCTCCCCTTCCCCCTTCCCGCTGCATTCTGAAAGGGACAGAGCAGCAGCAGATGGTCCCATGGGTGTCTCAGCACAAGTCCCCCCCGCCCCTCTGCCGCAACCCTCTCCGTTGCCACTGAATTCTTATAGGGACAGAGAAGCAGCAGCCCATCCCATGGGTCTCTCACTTTGAGAGTGCAGAGTGGCAACCAGAGAAGGCCGGGGAGGCGGCGCTTGTGCTGAGAGAGACCACAGGACCAGCTGCCGCTGCTCTGTCCCTTTAAAATTACAGACTGGCAGCAGGAGAGGGAGTGCAGGGGGAGGGAGGAGGACTTGTGCTGAGCCCCTCAGGACCAGCTGCTCTGTCCCATTCAGAATGCAGAGTGGCAGCAGTGAAGGGGAGGAGAGGATTGTCCTGAGACCCAGCGAGGGACCAGAGACTAAGCCAGCATCTTCGTGTGTCAGCTCCTCCCTGTCCCTTTAAGAGTGCAGAGCGACAATGGAGAGGGGGGAGATCGAGTAGTCGATAGTGCTACCTGATAAGCTGGTGCTTATCAGGTAGTTGACTACTCGTTCACATTCCTATCCCAGAGCAATGATTTAAATGAAGCATGTACATTTTAATTTTATTTTCCAAAAAACAAAAATGAATTGAGATAAGGACCCAAGCAACACCCAATAAATCATCTTGTCTACTGAATATAATTCTCCATTAGCATGCATGTATTAATCCTGTATTTGAAGTTGGAAATATGGAGTATAAACCTGTGTTATTGAAGTAGTTCTGTTAAGTGAGGGCCATTAAAGGTACTACAAGATTGCAGTGACGCATTGGCAAGAAAACAATGAATTGTAAATGGATTGTTTTTTCCTGTAAGCCTGGGAGAGGAAGGCTACGATTGGGCCTACGAAGGCATGGGGCCATGTTACTCGATGCTGTGACCCATTTTGGATGCTGTACTTTTCCACTGAAAGTAACAAAAATATAGTGAAGATAAAGGATTCCCACTTTGGCAGAATCTATATAAAAGTCGGAAGCCTAACAATAGAGGCAGCTGCCAGTATTCAGGATACCCCTGTTTATCATCTCTGATGTCTGCTGCAAACAACTGAAACTGAACATTAAGGAGGATTGGATCCAGACTAGAGATTTTCCAGTCTGTGAAAGATGATGATTAGATGATCACTATAAGGTATTACATGTAACAATTTTCTTAATGTATTAAACTTAGCTGGCATGTTTTGTTTTATTTTCCTTCATAACTTACTTTGTTCTGTGTGCTATTACTTATAACCAGGGCTCGACAATTAGGCAATCTACTCGCCCATGGCGAGTAGATTTTAGCCCGGCATGGCGCCGCAGCGTGATCAGCGCATGCGCAGTGTGGTCTGCACAAGCGCAGCATGCCAAACCGCGGCTGGCGAGCGAGGCTCACCGTCGCTTGTCAAGCCCTGCTTATAACCACTTAAATCCCACTTTTTAGGCTTAATGAAACCACTTTTATATGTTAATAAATCCAGTTTAAATAACTTGGGGGGAGGGGACTTGTGCATCTGTATGTACGAAAGAGTGTGAACAACATGAACTTACTCTGAATAAAATTTTATCCAGGGTAAGACAGATTTATCTGGGATGCAGGTCACATTGGGGCTGAGTATCAGGGTGCTGAGGAGAATCCCTTTGGCTGAGCCTCCCCAGAGCTTATTCCAACTCAGTGTCTGTATTACACAGCTGAGGACTGTGACCCCATCTCCATGTCAGTTCTGGAGGAGGCCACAGGGCCTGGCTCAGTAGGACAAAACTGGGGGGGGGGGTGGCCCAGCAGGGCAGGAAGGTAGACTCAGTGGTATTTCAGGACATGAAGTGACAGTCACAAGGGGGTCTCTGTGACCCAACCCATCACATAGTCAAAGTAAGAAAAATTATGCTTGAGAATTTAGACCTTGATTTATGGATATTTACATGGGTTGTCTACAATTTATGTTTTAACATTATACAACTTCAATTTCCTGAATCTAAATTGCCACTGTATTTGTCTGACACACACCCCTCAATTTCCTACCACTGAAAATTTAAATCAGTAACAATGGAAAAAATGCTTAAAAATAAACATGGATGTGATCTATCCAAATTTTAAAAAAAAATCAAATTCTGCCACCCTAACAATAAAGCAGTTGCTAAGAATTCCAAAATCCCAACTAGACCCTAGAAAAGAGCTAAAAGAGTAAGACAAAATATGGGGTTGTTTCCCCCCCCAAAGGAATGCATTAGTGATGATGAATATCCTGTTCCACAAGATTCAGGGTTGCCCTGGAAAGTGGAAATAGTGTTTACATCCATCTTCACTTGCAGAAGAGATAGGAACACAAGAGACTTGATAAATTCAGTGAAATAGGAGTGTAGATATAGACTATACTAGAATCTTCTTTGTTTTCAACCAGTATTGTGGTAAAATGCTTTCCCCCTCTTATAATATATCACATTTGTAGAAATCTTATCTCCAGAATGTACTATTTCACAGTAGGAGTCTGATAATACTGCTTAAGATTTTGTCTGCCTGCCAAAAAACAGAGATTGATTTAATCTTTACTTCCCTTTAAAATGATTTACCTAAGTTATCTGTAATCATACATACAAGTATGAGAACAGTTGAGTGAAATATTCTGCTTGTCTTCCCTCTAGGGTGGATTGATTTAAATCACACACAAAAAATCATTGATTTAAAATCAAGTTTCCCGCTGATACTTCTCATATTTCTTCAAGGAATGGTGAAAATCTGATCACTAAAATATGTTAATTTATACATCAATACAGCATTTTACAACATCTAAGCAGGTACATTTTGTGTAATTTTTTAGCTAACTTGATTTTTATTACTTTAGGAAATAGTACATAATATTCCTTACCTGTGTCAAGCTGCATAGGAAGCAGCAGTACATTAGAAATGCTAAGAACTAAGTTACACACACACAAGCACAATAGCACATATTTTATTACACTAAATCTTAAATGATAAATGTTTCACATTTGCCATTGCAGCAGTCTGAGTTACCACAGCTGATGGCTGTCTTTAAACTTTTTTTAATTTTCAAATGTTATTAACTCTAACAGACAAGTCCTCAGAACACTATATGTCCAGTGTCCTTAAAAAGTCTATCACTAGCTTCCATCTTTCTCACTCCCACCGTTATTTTATGCAGCTCTGATTCCAAATTACCAAAAAAAATCTAAGATTGACTATGTTTAGAGTGCTTTAATTTTATAGAATAAGCCCCATTGAAAATAAGTATAGCATGGAGTTCTTTTGGAAAAGCTGAGTTACACTGAAGTAAAACAGGGAATAGACTTACGGCATCACCAGTACAGTTTGTGACAATGATGTTCCAAAATAAGAGGCATGCAATACAAAAGAAAATGATACTCACTGGCAACTCTAGATTTCTGTTAGTGCAGCTTTCTGAATTGTACTCTTGGGTGATAGATTCTAAACCCAGTTAACTAATTAAACAAGACATAAGGATTAGCTATACTTATACTGAGAGATCTTGAAGAATGATGCTTTTGCAAAGTTGATCAACATTCTTCTTCATACATATCAACATCATTTTCTCCCAATAAGCCATTTTCCTTATGATGTTTCATTCTTGCAGCTAGGCCCCAAATCATCTTCTTGCACTGCTTACACTTGCCAAGTTTTCCTTTTTTACCCAGGGAACAAATTTCTTCAAAATAGTCCCAAATATGGCCTCTTTTATACCCAGAAGCCATGACAGTTTGTGTGTGTGCTGAATATCTTCCCTTTTTCTTTCCCATTCACTCTACTGTTCCTTTCTATGCTGCCTCTGTCCTTTCCTATATATTGTGTCTCCGTCTTTAGACAATGTCTTAACTAACTTTGCTGTACTTGGTCTAGGTCTGCCACCACATAAGCACAGAACACAAGCAATCCTATCTAGCCTGTGTCTGCCTTTGCACACGTTAGTCTGCTGGGAAACAGAATTTGAAGACCCAGAATGTTCAAGAAGCAAGAGCTGGTAGTTAGGCTGGACAGACTAGAGCCATTCATTCATTTTTATGAAACTGTAAGTGTAGGTGCAGTATGTTTATAGTAAGATTTAATTGTCACTTATTTTTAAATGAGAAACTTAGTATTTTATTGATTTAAATTAAAAATACAATTTAAATTAAATCCGATTTTTTTACATTTAAAAAAAAATCATTGATTTTTATCCACCCTGCTTCCCTATACAATTTACAATAGATTCACCTGCTTTACAACACTGAATAGGATTAATTATAAGTATGGTTCCGTGTTTGTCATGGAGGTCATGGATTCTGTGACTTCCGCAGCAGCCAGTGTGGCTGACCCAGTAGCAGCCAATGTGGCTGGCCCTGGGGACCACTCAAGTAGTGATTTTGGGGCACCAGGAGGGGCTCAGCAGCTCCTGGCAGCAATCCCAGGGTGGCTGGAACAACAGGTGGTCTCAGGGCTCCCCCGTGATAGCAGTCGGAGAAGCCCCTAGGGCTCCTCCCCAGGAGGCAGACCAAGCACCTGATGGCCCCACGGGATTCTCTCTCTAGAGCCGGTGCCACACGCCCCCTCCCACCTACCCACACACTAAAGATTCAATCAGGGTTCTTTACAAAATAAGTCATAGACAGGTTGTGGGTCGTGATTTTTTCATCTCTTGCTCGTGACTTGTCCATGACTTTTACTAGAAATATGTGATTAAATCATAGCCTTAATTATAACTTTAGAAAGTTATGTATACATCTGGGTAGGGACCATTCTCAAGATCACACTGTTGGCCCAAACTGTGTTCATCAGGAGATACTTGACTTATAAAGGCCCCAGACCAAGCACTGATCAGGATGCTAGCGAGATTCCCCCAAAAAAGAGGCACGGTTAGGACTTAGTGATGTTCTGATGCTTTCTGGAATCTTCTCTCTATACTGATCTCATCAAATGTTTTATAAAATGTTGGAAAACCCTGTGATTCTGCATAGAATCTATGGAAGTAGATTTTTAATTGGCTACCTGGTAGAAGCTAAGATCATTCAAGATTTACATCTGAAACTTTCTATTAACACACAAATTAGGGATCTAATGATAGAACTCTTATCTCCTAATTTGCTTCTTTTTAAAATTCATTATTTGGAATACAGTAACACAAGAATGAGGGCTCGTTCCTGAACATGCAATAAAAAGACAGTTCTTGTCCAAAATGGAGCACTGTCCAATTTCTCTCAGATAAGGATAATGGGACAAAGCAGTCTCCTGGATCCAGCAATGGAAGAATAGTAGCTAATGACACCATTCTCCAGTGTTATACCATAACACAGATATTCAAGTTCCGAAGGTGCAAGTTTGGTCTCCACCCACCATCTCTGTGGGAAATAATTGGAATAGAACCCATTCCTGATACACACTGTTGACACCAGCTCAACTCCCCCTGAAAAGAGGGTGGGAAAAGAACTCTACTAGCCTTAAAAGATTTTCATGAGAGGAATGCCTAAAGAGGGATGAGTGGAAGTAGGATTGAGCAGTAGAATGCAAGTGGAAAGAGTAACCTACTCTAACAACTTTCAGTATCCACTGTTCGGAGGTAAGGAGTTCCCAGGCAGGTAAGCAGTGGGAAAGTCCATCTCCAAAAGGAGGAAACTTGCGCAATGTGGAATCCACTGGCTGGTGCCCTCAGCCCAAGTGTCAAAACTGCCTTTTAGAAGGAGAGACTGATTGAGAAGAAAGGGTGGGCATGGTCCTGGCTTCTGCTGCTTCTCCCTTCTACTGAAGGCCGCCTGAGGATTAGGGAAAATAGGTTTTTTGATGGTTCTGGAATGGCTCAAATCTTTGGGCACACTGAGTCTACAAAAATCATCTTTTTGTGGCAAGAAAATGCATTTCAAACCCAAATAGTTAACACACAAAGTAGGGCTGTCAATTGACCTGCATTAACGCCTGTGATTAACACGTTAATTTTTTTCACACTTTAATCGCAGCAGTCAATGCAGCGCTGCCCCATCGAAATGCCGCCGCAGCGTTTCAAAGGGGAGGCACACGTGATTAATCGCGATTACATTTTTTAGTCACGCGATTAAATCGCTTGACAGCCCTAGCAAAGACTTCCAGAAGGTGAAAGAAAGGCAAGAAACAAACAGCTAGCAGCAGAGAATCCATCCGTGGGGGGGAGGGGTCTCAATTCCCCACTGGGATTCCCCGGTGACAGGGGCTTCTGCCAGAACAGTCTGCCCAGCCCCTGTGCACTGCTGCCTCTGATAGTAGTAAAAACATTCCCACGGACAGGGGACGCTGCCGGCTGGGCAGGCAGCCCAGCTCAGTCCTAGCTCGTGCTGGGTCAGGGACCAAACCCTGCTGTGGCTCTGCAATTTAAAAAGCAGTAGGAGCTGGGGGCAGCCTGCCCGGCTCCTACTGCCTTTTAAATTGCAGAGCTGCAGTAGGGCTTGATCCCGGTGCAAATCGGGACTGAACCAACTGCCTTCCCCTACTGACTAATCGAATAGACAAAAATTCTATTGACTACTTGACTAGTAAAATAATCTCATTTTAACACCCCTAGTCTCAGTCTGCTCACAAAGACACTTTACTTCCTGCTATGAAAACAAATCCTGCTAAACTTAACCATAATTACTTGGATCATTGTGAAATCCACTGCTATGCACAAGAATTAGATCCACTGAGCCCACTAATAGCTATAGCTAGAACCCTGCAAATCTGCGGATATCTGCTTCATATCTGCGATTATCCACATCCACAGATGTAGATGTAGATATCTGTGGCTGATTTTTTTGGATATGGATGTGGATACAGATACAATTTAGTACCTGTGCAAGCCTCTAGCTATAACATTGGATGAGAGGATTTTGCAGAAACAATGACAACACACAAGAGATGCCACTCATGCATAGAAGTCATTTGTGTTATCAATACAGCTTTCCAGGAAGATTCCTAACGCTGGAGTTAGAACTAAACATACCATGTTGGACATGTTCTTACTAGATCTCAAAAGCTAAGCTGGTTCAACCATGGTTAGTACTTACTAAGGAAAACTTAAATGATATAGGAAGTGGCACTGGTGAATTAAATGATGCACTAGAATAAGTGTTCTAAAACAGTGCTAGGATCATTGCAGCTAAGAGAGTTGCCTCTCACACACACAACTGATGTCCTGACAGAAAAATTTCATGGCCTGTTTTGAACAGTTTAGGGTTTCACCTATAGTGTCTTGATCAAATTCAAATTTGCATATTTATATTTTTTGTCTATATAAAATGCTTCCATAGTTTCAGCTAGACAAGGTATTTTGGCCTTTATTTTAAAATATTTTTAATGGTCAGTCTCTTAGCAAAAAGACATGCTATAGCGCAGAAGGGAAATTTAGTAATAATCTCTTCGATTTCTCCATCAGCATAATCAGTAACTCACTAATATATGCACTAAAATGCACTCTTGTTAACATTTCTAAAGCTATCTGTATGAAGGAACCACATATCCATGCATAGATTTACACATTTGCATGATTCAGTCAGTAAAAATGATTGGCTTCCTTTAAAATTGAAGGCACTAAGCTTTGCTGGTAGAGATAATGAATCCAATTTCAGTCTTCTTTTATCTGTGAGCAGTCACTGAATTCTCTACAAAAGTTTTTGGAATAGAAATCTTAAAAAAACCAACAAATTTGACTAAAATACATTGCTTTCTCTCTCTCACTCTCACACACACTCACACAAAACACCTCTAATTCCTGGCTTGGCCCCAGCCCTCCTCCAGGGGACAGCGGGGATGGACGCAGGGGCTCCTCACTACACTCCGGAACCCAGCGAGGAACCACAGCCTCTGCCCAGCCCACACCCAGTCTGCTGCCTGCCTAGTGCTCCAGCCTCGAAAACTACCCCCGCACACAAGAAACCCCCCTCACAAGATTACATCGCCAGTGTTAGCTTCCTGTGGGGGAAGGGGAAGAGGAGGAAACCATGAGGCTCGAACTGGATATGCCTTGTGGGGAACGGCTCATCCTACTGTAGGGAGGGGAGGGCAGCTGTGGACCAGAACTCCATGGCCCAAAGCCCACCTCCCTCCTTCCAACCCTATGCCCACCCGCTTGCCTTCATTCCTACATCCACCCATCCTTCCTAACCCCTCCCCACACTGCATATCCCAGTCCCATCTCCTTCCTCCATTCCTACACCCCCATCCTTCCCCAACTCCTCCCCGTCCGCAGCCCCACACTGAGCATACCTCTCCATTCCTATATCCCTCTCACCCCACCGTCCTCTTTTACCACACTGCCCACACACACACACACACACACACACACACACACACACACACACACACCCTGTCCCCTTCCACAAACAGGCAACCTAACCAGCAAGGAAATAACAGCAGCATGTTGGCAGACGCTTTGAACGCTGCTGGGCCACCCCTTTGTGACACCTCAGGAGGCAGTGTGTGTGTGTGTGGGGGATTAGCCCCCCGACAAGCTGTGCAGAGTCCGTTGGGGGTGGGACGGCGTGTGGAGGAGGGGGTTAATCGCTGGCCCATGTGGCGTGGAGTCTAGGGGGAAGGTCTGAGGGGGCGGTGTGGTACAGGGAGGGGGTGTAGCCAGACATGAACCCCTTGTTTTCCCCCCCCCCCCGAGAGCAAGAGAAAGGCAGTCAGCCTTTGATGCCCTGGGAACGCAGGTGTGCTGCCTGTCCCTGACTCTACCATAAACAGAAACTAGACAGTAAATGGGCTAGCTGGCGACCCGAGGCCTCCGCCGCCCTGATGGCTAGTACCAGTAATTGACACGCCTGCACTGTCCCAGGAGAGGAATCTTCGCCCATCACATACCAGAGGTCCCCATTGTCTGCATTTTCCCAGGTGTGAATTATGCTTTGCACCCTTCGTGAAACTTGGCGTTCAAAGCCATTTTTCCTAATTGGCCACTTGAGACCAGGAAGAAGCCTACGTGACCCAAGGGGTATAAAGAGGGGTTTAGTAGCCCACCCCATTTGATCTCCAATCATCTACACCTGCTGGCAGATATTGATTGACTCCCGAGGTCTGTGGGACTCCCAACCTCGCCCTACTTCTTCCAGAGGGATTGAGAGAAAGACGCTGGCCACGCCAAGTCTGGAACGCAGGGGTGAGAATATATACCTGCTAGGTGTTTATTTTGCATGCATTTAATAAGAGCTCAGAGAACCAAAAGGGTTTCATGGTACCTGTAAGTGACTTATTAGTGTAATTTCTGTCCTGTCCTTTGTAGTGGCTGTGTTATCTGTAACACAGTAGTAGCATTTAACAGCTAAGTTTACCCTGTAACAATAAAATAGTAACTGTTTAAGCTGTGACCTGACTCCTTCAGTTGCTGTAACAGAACCAAGCACAATTTTAAAAAGAACTCCAGCCGGTCATAAGGGACAGATATAGGGGCGCTTGAGCGTTGGATCGTGTCACTTCCAGGGGACAGATCCGTTGGGGCATCTCTCAGCCTCCCCAGGCTGCCCGCTGCGAAGGGATCGTGTATCCTAGCAGTCAAAATCTGAGGTGTAATAAGCTCTCCCTGTAAACTCTGGGGCGTCTGTCGGCCTGTTGGCTGCCCGCCGCGAAGGGATCCCGATCCTAGCGGTAAAGACACGGACGTTAAACTCCTCGGGGCGCCCGTCAGTCTCACCTAGACTGCCCACTGAGACGGGGCCTTGTGTATCAGCAGTTGAAGACTCGGGTGTAACACACACACCCATGCACTGCCCTGACTATCGGCTGACAGGGGGCCGACTCCCCGACTCATGGTACACGAACCTGGCGGGGGAGCCAAGGCCTGAGTGCAGGGGGGTTTAAATCCTGGCCCATGGGGCATGGAGCCGCGAGAGGATCAGTGGGGGGAGGTTCTCCCCTCTCCCCCCAGCACCCAGCAGGGGCATTTCCATGCAGCAGAGCTGAGGGAGCCCTGCACCCCCGGTGTATTGTGGGACTGGGCTGGGAGTCCCATTTGCAGGAGGAGGCAGAGGGCCAACCCACCTCCTCTTCCGCCACCAGCGACCTGCAGCTGAGGGCACACGTGGGGACACAGGCACCTCTGTGGGCTCTGAGCTGCTCAGGCTGTAGCATGTCTCTTCCCGGGGCCCGATCCTGAAATACCGCCCTGGCTCACTGAGAGAAGCGGAGGCCTCGCCTCCCTCTGTTCTTCTAAAGCGGCTCCCAACTATGACCCGAGGTGCCCAGGACTGAGCGGGCAGAGGGATGTTGCAAAGCTGCTGCCACACGCAGAGTCAGGCCACCCGTTCTCCAACCCAGCCCCACCACTGCCTGCATCGAAACAGTCCAAGGCGCCATGGAACATTATTAAAAAACATAGCAAGAGACCTAAAAGAGAGTCACCGTGGCTTAACCACCATGTAAAAGAAGCAGTGAGGGACAAAAAGGCATCCTTTAAGAAGTGGAAGTCCGATCCTAGTGAGATAAATAGAAAGGAACATAAACACTGTCAAATCAAGTGTAAAAATGTAATAAGAAAAGCAAAAAAAAGATTTTGAGGAACAGCTAGCCAAAAACTCAAAAAGAAATAACAAAATGTTTTTAAGTACATTAGAAGCAGGAAGCCTGCTAAAAACCTGTGGGTCCCTAGACGATCGAACTATAAAAGGCGCAATCAAGGACGATAAAGCCATTGCGGAGAAACTAAATGATTTCTTTGCTTCAGTCTTCACGGCTGAGGACGTTGGGGAGATTCCCAAATCTGCACCGTCCTTTGTGGGTAATGAATCTGAGGAACTGTCCCGGATTGAAGTGTCATTAGAGGAGGTTTTGGAACAAATAGAAAAACTTAATGTTAACAAATCTCCGGACCGGATGGCATTCATCCAAGGGTTCTAAAAGAACTCAAATGGGAAATTGCTGAACTATTATCTGTGGTTTGTAACCTATCCCTTAAATCGGCTTCCGTACCTAATGACTGGAAGGTAGCCAACGTGACACCGATATTTAAAAAGGGCTCTAGAGGCGATCCGGGCAATTACAGACCGGTAAGTCTAACTTCGGTACCTGGCAAATTAGTCGAAACAATAGTAAAGAATAAAATTGTGAAGCATGTAGAAGAACATAATTTGTTGGACAAAAGTCAACATGGTTTCTGTAAAGGGAAATCCTGTCTTACTAATCTATTAGAGTTCTTTGAAGGGTTAACAAACATGCGGACAAGGGGATCCAGTAGATATAGTATACTTAGATTTCCAGAAAGCCTTTGACAAGGTCCTCACCAAAGGCTCTTGTGTAAATTACATGGCCATGGGATAAGAGGAAGGTCCTTTCTTGGATTGAGAACTGGTTAAAAGACAGGAAACAAAGGGTAGGAATAAATGGTAAATTTTCAGAATGGAGAGGGGTAACTAGTGGTGTCCCCAAGGGTCAGTCCTAGGACCAATCCTGTTCAACTTATTCATAAATGATCTGGAGAAAGGGGTAAGCAGTGAGGTGGTAAAGTTTATGGATGATACCAAACTGTTTAGGATAGTCAAGACAGAAGCAGACTGTGAGGGACTCCAAGAAGATCTCAAACTGAGTGATTGGGCAACAAAATGGCAAATGAAATTTAAAGTGTAAAGTAATGCACATCGGGAAAAATAACCCCAACTATACATACAGTATGATGGGGGCTAATTTGGCTACGACAAATCAGGAAAGAGATCTTGGAGTTATCATGGATAGTTCTCTGAAAACTTCCACACAGTGTGCAGCGGCGGTCAAAAAGGCAAATAGGATGCTAGGTATTATTAAGAAAGGGATAGAAAATAAGACCCAGAATATCTTACTGCCCCTGTATAAAACTATGGTACGCCCACATCTTGAATACTGTGTACAGATGTGGTCTCTCACCTCAAAAAAGATATTTTGGCCTTGGAAAGGGTTCAGAAAAGTGAAACTAAAACGATTAGGGGTTTGGAACGGGTCCCATATGAGGAGAGGTTAAAGCGACTGGGACTTTTCAGTTTAGAAAAGAGGAGACTGAGGGGGGATATGATAGAGGTGTATAAAATCATGAGTAGGGTGGAGAGGGCCGATAAAGAAAAGTTATGTATTAGTTCGCTAAGCAGAAGAACTAGAGGACACCAAATGAAATTAATGGGTAGCAGGTTTAAAACTAATAAAAGAAAGTTCTTCTTCACACAGCGTGTAGTCAGCATGTGGAACTCCTTGCCGGAGGAGGCTGTGAAGGCTAGGAATATAACAGAGTTTAAAGAGAAGCTAGATAATTTCATGGAGGTTAGGTCCATAAAAGGCTATTAGCCAGGGGATAAAATGGTGTCCTTGGCCTCTGTTTGACAGAGGCTGGAGAGGATGGCAGGAGACAAATCGCTTGATCATTGTCTTCCACCCCTCTGGGGCACCTGGTGCTGGCCACTGTCGGCAGACAGGATACTGGGCTAGATGGACCTTTGGTCTGACCCGGTACTGCCATTCTTATGTTCTTATGAACAGACACCCTCCCCCACCCACCAATTCTTCACTGTGCCCAGGGCTCCAGTGCAGCACAGGGGAAGGCAGAGGGAGGGGCAGCCGAGTGATGAAAGAAGTCACTCTGTCATCCCACAGGAAAAGTGTGTGGGTGTGGGTGGATTGATGCTTGCTGGAAGCTAACCCTGATAAATATTGAATTGTTTGCATTTCCACTCATCAAGTATTGTTTTTCTCTGTTCACATGAGAAGGACAAGAAGTGGGAGAGTGAAGGAATAAGCCCTCTAATTATCTACTATTGTTCATTCATTTATACCCTTAACTAAATGTTTTCTTCTATTATGCCCTGCTATCAACCTTAAAATCCAAAATGGCACATCTCAAGAATACAGAGTAGATGTTAAGATGAAAACTGCATTTTTTTAATAGTCTGCAAAACACATCTCTTTTTGGTAGTATTTGTAAGGATACAACAACTACAGGTAATCAATTTTCTGCTTTTAAGAGGGGTGGAAAAGCACAATCTTTCTGAGTAATGAATAATGTGAACTCTACTGAAAAAAGACACCTTACAGAGAAATACATGAAATTCTCAAAACATAATGCATAACTGAAGATGGTCTTTATCTCCAGAAACCCTCTTAATACCAAGCCTTGTGGGAAAATGGTAAGAAATGACAAATGAAATTCTGGTTTCATAGACTCTACTTCTCCACTTATGCATGCACCAAGAATTAAAATGTACTGTATTTCCATCAGCTTTCATTTCCACAAGTGAAATCTAAAGTCATCTACATCTCTCAGTGGAAATTGAACACAGAATCAGGAGATTTTTTTAAAAAAGTAAAAACAATCCTAGTCTTGCAACCAGCAAAGTGTCTATATAGACACCGCCTTACTTTCATGGCTTGTTGACCTATATAATTGACAAGTATGACAATTTCACTGCTGGTAGGGTCCCTGTTTTGAAACTGAACTCCTGAGGCAGGGGTTTGTTCCAGCTGCAAATTCTGCAGTGCTGACAGTTGGGAGCCTCATTGCCCAGCACTGAGAACCCAGGCTGTGGGCCAGTGGTGGGCAATCTGCAGCCCATGGGCTGCATGTGGCCCACTGAGGCTCCACCTATGGCCCACGGACCCTCTGGCTGCACCCCTCCCCCAGGGGCCTCTTGTACACTGGCATGAGAACCCCACACTTCCTGTCCCTCCCCACTCCCTCCCAGCACTTTCAAACTACGCAAATCGCCTATTCACACTTCATCCCACTCCTCCCCCTTCCTCCTAGAGCTGGAATGCCACTAACAGCTGATTCACAGCATTCCAGCTCTGGGAGGGAGGAAAGGGGTAGGGAGGGTGAGCAGGTCAGTGTGGGGCTAGGGTGCCAAGGTGTGCAAGAGGCGCATGGTGGAGGGGAGCTGATGGGGACAACGGGGCCACACGGTGGAGCCCCAGGGGGCCACAGGCTCCTGGCGCTCACTCAGGTAAAGGAGGGCTACTCTTGAGGCCCACCCACCATTCCCGATTGCCCATCACTGCATGAGCTCTGTGCAGAGCTCCCAGTTGGAAGTGTATAACCCAGTAGGGCTCCTCCCCATCTGGGTCAGTGGGCGGTCACTCCGACCCACTATATGCCCACTCAATTTCTTTGGGGGAATCAGCCAGGCTGGTCATTGGCCATAAGTCAGTCCACAATCAGACAGCCGTCCCAGGCCCTGGCTCTGGGCGGCAAATACACAGTCACAAATCCAACTGGAAACACACACAGTTGGATCCCCTTGCTCAGGCAGGGGTCCAGCAAGTGCAGGCTGCCGTTCTGGAACAGCCAACGGGGTAGACTGCCACCCAGGGAAGCAGCAGAGCAGATCCTCACCACAACACACTGACCCTGGCTCAGGCCAACTACTGGCAGCTATCCCTGGGCTGCTTTCATTTTTCCCTCAGCACATACCTGGCTCCCATGCAGGCCTGCTGTGCTCTCCAAGGCTGGAACCTCTGGCCAGGTATGCAGTTTCTCCAGGTTGTAGTTCAACTGGGGGCCCAGCAGTCTGGGCCAGTCCTCAGCTTCCCTCAGGCCTAGCTCTCCATTTGGGAGTGCAGGGGAGGCCTCTGGTTCCTCTGGAGGCTGACTGGCCTGTCAGGCTGGCCTTTTATAGTTCTAGCTCCACCTCCTGACTTCCAGTCAGGTGGTGCACTGGAGCCAGGGGCTCTGGGAGGGGCTCCTCCCCCTTTGGATCAGTGGGCCATCTCTCCGACCCACTACAGAGCCCAACTGGTCAACATTGAGAACCTAGTATCTCAGCTGAGAATTAGCCACCTGGATGACAAACATAACTTTTGTCTACTTAAGCGCCAGCATGGACAGTCTATGTTAGTAACAGACTCCATGAACAGAAGAGACAGGGCCAAGGTGGACCCCAGATGTCCTGGCTTGGCATTAAACTACACCTACAAATGCTATGGCTATATTAAAGCCCTTACAGTGGTGCAGCTGCTCCAGGGGCTGGAATCATCAAGCCAACAGGAGAGCTGTAAGCTCTGTAACATAGCTATGTCTTTGTGGATGGAATCTGATATTCAGCCAGGACATCTGGAGTTTTCAACTGACACCACCTTGAGCCAGTCTCTTCTGATTATTACTAACCTATAACACAAGTGTCTTATGCTTAACTGATCAGTGCAAAATTATTTTTATTTGTATTGTGGTTATATTTAGAAACTTCAGCTGTGCATCAGAACCAGCAAGGTGCTGTACAGTGACATACAACATAAAAAGACAGTCCCTGTCTGAAACCGCTGAGAATCTACATATGACAAAGGTGGGCAGACAGATAAAGATGGGAACTGTTTTCAAATTCTTTGGTGAAAGCTGTGAATGCAGATTGGCTTATAAGCTATCAAAAGGATACATATTTTCACACTGAAACTAAGGAAGTCTCGTTTAATAAGTTGCAGTTCTGTTGACTGCACTGAACAAAAAGAGAGTCACTTCAATCAAAGCAGCTTATTTATAGGAATGGAACTGAAAACCGCATCACTGTCAAATAAGCTTGATTTTTATTGTTTATGACTTGTTAATTCTGGGTACAATTACACTGGAAATTTTCAAACCAATAAGCACTAACAAATGTGATACATGTTTGTTATTGTAGCTATGGAAATAGTTCATAAAATTAGAGCTACAGCTAGTAGCTGAAGGGGGGGAGGGGTCATTTACATACAAAGTCTGCGGCACACTTAACCATAAGGAGTTGTTAATAGGCCACTAGTTTGAATGGTCCCTTACAATATGTGCTTGTTACTTATGCTAACAATCAACTCCTCCTTGCTTTTAAGCTATGATGCTCCAAGTATGTTTCTCAGACCTCAAAGAGCTCAGTGTAGCTTGAAAGCTTGTCTTTCTCACCAACAAAAGTTGGTCCAATAAAAGATATTATGAAGCTTCAGAGGGGTAGCCAAGTTAGTCTGTAACAGGAAAAACTTAAAAAACGACCAATAGTCTAGTAGCACCTTAAAGACAAACAAAGCATGCAGGTGGTATCATGAGCTTTCCTGGGCAAAACCCACTTCTTCAGATGACCGGTTCTGCCCACGAAAGCTCATGATACCATCTACGCATTTTGTTAGTCTTTAAGGTGCTACTAGACCAAGAGATGTGTCATGCATCTTTTCTCACTAGTCTAAACAGTTATGTGCAGACATGGAATAACTCTCACTTCTGAACTATTCTGATGGCTGTGCTCTAATTTGCATTTACCATTCTTTCTAACTGCATACAATGTTTTAAAGAATTATGCCATCATTTTAATTGATCACATGCAGCCTGATATTGCTCTTAGCCAAAATATTAATGATGTTGCAAATTAAGTTCTGTATTTTTAAACATCTAATTAAAATTTACTATAAAATGCTAAAAATACTTTATAGTGTTACTGCCTTTGCTTCTAGAAATTCATTTTGCTCCATTCTTCATTGAAATGGACACTTCCAACTTTCTGTATACATGCATGTTTAACTGATCATGGATGTACTACTTTGATTCTGATATAACTATTAGATGTGAACATTAAAAATCTATTTTGTAATATATTGATATTGAGAATATTCAGATAGATATTAAAATGACATGTACTTAGAAAACCTTCAACTTCTGGAAAATGAAGGGGATGACTTTATCCATGCTGGTTTTAACACATTTGACAATAAGTATAGTACAGTAAACTTCCGATAATCCGGCACCTTTAGGACCCAGGGGGTGCCGGATTATCAGATATGCTGGACTATCGGAAGGGGGGCTATGAGGGGTCTAGGTGGTGTGTGTGTGGGGATGCCACCCCAGACCCCTCATAGCCCCTCCTCTGATTGTCGGCTCTGCCCCAGGCGTCCCGATTCAGCCGCTGCTGGTCAGTTTCAGCAGCAGCTGAATCGGACGCCTGCGGCAAGCAGCTGAGTGCTGCCGGGTTGGTCGCAGGCGCCAAAGGGGCGGCACTACCGGACCAACCCGGCAGCACCCCAGCTGCTCTGCCCCAGGCGTCCCCAAGTCAGCCGCCGCTGAAACTGACCAGGGCTGACTCCAGGAAGCCCCGGGGCAGAGCAGCTCTGCCTCGGGCTTCCCGGAGTCAGCCGCTGGTCAGTTTCAGCAGTGGCTGACTTGGGGACAGCTGGGGTGCTGCCAGGTTGGTCCCGCAGCGCGGTGGGACCTACCGGCAGCACTCCAGCTGCTCTGCCCCCAGCTTCCCGATTCAGCCGCTGGTCAGTTTCAGCAGCGGCTGAATCGGGGAAGCTGGGGGCAGAGCAGCTCCAATGGTCTGGCTGCCCAGATCACTTCCGGGTTCCTGATGGTGCCGGACCATCAGGAGTACTGGACCATCAGATGCCGGACGAATGGAGTTTTACTGTAGTTAGCAACAATCTAATGAGTTTAAGACAGCTGCAAAAATGGTGTAGACAACATGTCTGAACAGCTACTCCTTCCTGCACGTAAAATTCATGAATATTAATAATAAAGAGGGGTGTTTCTCAAGTGACACATAGGTAAATTGACCTTATTCTTAATATTACAAGTCAAGGATACCCACTGTTAAAAAGTCACTCAAATGTCAAAAAGGACACTTTTTAAAAAAGTGCTTGTATCATTACTGCTAGCTTCTGACTCAAGCCTGGTTTAACCAACATTTTACATTAAAATAGGTAGTTAAGCGTCTGCAAATGTATGTAAACAACTGTTTCAGTCTGAAGGTGGCTTATTTTGATTCAGGGTTTAAAAAACACAAAACAGAAGCCAACTAAATCACAATAACCCACACCCAAACCAAAATACAGTAAGAGCTATGACATCTGACTCGGATGCAACCAGACACTTCTACAAGGTGGCATTTCTGACCTTCATTTAAAATCTCCAGCCTAGAGTTCCTATATTCCTGCCCTCCTCCCCTCCCCCGACACACACACACTCTATCCCCCTGCTTAGCCTGAAGTCCCCCACATTCTGAACTAGAATATGACTAACCAGCGCCACATATTCCCCCCATCATAGAATCCCCAAACATTCCCCCAACATAGAATCAGCTAACCCCACTACGGCTCTTAATACATTTAAAAGGCTAAAGCACAGCAGGGGGGACCCGGTGTGAGCCGCCACTGCGCTTCGGAGTTTCAAATATATTAAAAGCCGATAGGCTCTTAAGACGTTTAAAAAGTAGAGTCACAGCATTTAGAACTGGGCATGAGCCAGGAATCAGCTGATTCCTGGCTTGCACCCGGTCCCTGCTACTCCCCTGCAGAGACGGTGCTGGGGGGTATTAGCTTTTAAGTTGGCTCCCCCAGCACCAGCTCCTGCTCCCCCCCTTGCTGCCTCGGGGGGGGGTGGGGGAGGAGGAGAGGAAGCAACTAGTCGAGGCACTAAACGACTATCTGATAAGCTTGTGCTTACATTCCACTACACCAGGGCTTCTCATCTTTGGAAGCCCTGGGAGCCATAATGATACTCACAGCACATGCTGAGGGCTGCAACTTAAGTGTGGTTGCATATACATGCAAATATATATGCAAATTGCTTTTTTCACACTGACGGGCATGAATACAAAGATTAAGGCAAGACTACACAATATGCAGGCCCCATTTACGTCAGTTCTGCTGATATTATCAGTTCTGCTGATATTAATAAAATGCAATATTTAACTGATTTCCACCCATATAACAGCACTTAATGAGCAATGACAGTGCAGGAATTTAACTACTAAAACGCACATCAACAGAAGACCATTATATTGACTACTTTTTTGTTTTGGCTCCCACCCACGGGCCTCATGTTGAGTAGCCCTGCACACTACACTGTTTATTGAAGAAAAACAGCACAAGTTTTACTCACTATAGCAATGGTTATTTTTTAAAAAAATCTGATTGATGAAGAAAATAAAACCTGACCATTTCACTGCCTCAAAGAAAAAAAAAACAACTGTCCAGATGCAGTCAGGGATGTATGTTCATTTAATTCACCTTCTCAGGGGCATTTTTTACTGCAGTTCTAATTCCTCCCCACTCACAAACATCCTCAGTTGTTCATAACTTTTATTTATATGACAACTTAACTTTTTAGACATTGCTAAATACTCTGCACTTTTTAAAAATAGATTTCTACTGAATGCTAAAGGAAGACTAGATTAGAAGATACTAGAGTATGTGCCACAGTGCATAGTCATAACAGACATCAATTTTGCAAAGCATCTAAGGGCAAAGAAAATATTTAACACAGATCACAAGCAAACACTTAGCACTGTCTAAAAGCCCTCCTCTTTCCTCCTGTCTAGAAGTTACATCTACCTCATTAAAACCTAAGCTTTCAATATTCAAGGGGTGTGGTGGAGGGAGCTGCCCAATGAGATCTGAAGACCTCTCCCACCATCGGAAGCAACCCCTGGCGCCTCACTCTAGGCCAATCAAGTGCAGTGGCAACTACTGTTAGGCAACTGTTAGGCAACTACAAGAAAAGTGCAGGGAGCAGAACAAACCTCTGTATATTGCTTTCATCGACCTGACCAAGGCATTCGACCGTGTCAGTAGAAAAGGTCTGTTCGCGATTCTGGCTAAGATCGGCTGTCCTCCAACTCTGCTCAGCATTATTAGGGCCTTCCATGATGGCATGAGGGGGACCATCATATACGACGGATCCACATCCGAACCCTTCAAGATTCTCAGCGGAGTGAAGCAGGGGTGCGTGCTGGCTCTAACACTGTTCGGCATCTTCTTTGCAGTTTTGCTCAAATATGCCTTTGGAACTGCTACAGAGGGCATCTTTCTCCACACGAGAACGGACGGCAACTCTTCAAACTGTCGAGGCTTAGGGCAAAGACCAGGGTGCTTACAAAGCATCTAAAGGAGTTCCTTTTTGCTGACGATGCAGCTATTGCTGCTCACACTCAGCAGGAACTGCAGTCACTCATAACTCGCTTTGCAGATGCATGTATGGAATTCGGCCTCACAATCAGCTTAAAGAAGACCCAGGTGATGGGCCAAAGCATGGGTAACAAGCCATCTATCAGTGTGTTAGACTACGAACTGGAAGTCGTCCATGAGTTCGTGTACCTAGGCTCTACGATCTCGGACAACTTGTCATTTGATAGCGAGATTAACAAGCGCATTGGAAAAGCCGCTACAACATTCTCCAGGCTGACGAAGGGAGTATGGGCTAATAATAAGCTCACTGTACACACCAAGGTGCAGGTCTACACAGCCTGTGTTTTGAGCACACTGTTGTATGTCAGTGAAACATGGACTTTGCGCTCAAAACAAGAGCAGCGGCTCAACACATTCCACATGCGCTGCCTTAGGCGTATACTCGGTATCTCATGGCAGGACAAGATCCCCAATAGCGCAGTGCTTGAGAGGCGGGCACCGTCTCCATGTTCACCCTTCTCAAACAGAGGCATATGTGCTGGCTTGGCCATGTCTCACGCATGTTGGATGGCCGAATACCGAAGGACCTTCTCTTTGGCGAACTGGCGTCTGGAAAGAGGCCGAAAGGGTGACCTAAATTGTGCTACAAGGACACGTGCAAGCGTGACCTCGGCGCTCTCTCTATCTGTACGAACACCTGGCATTCGCTCGCCTTAGACAAGTATGCCTGGAAACAGGGAGTGAAGGAAGCTCTTGCTATGTATGAAACTACCTTGGTGAAGGAAGCGGAAGACAAGAGAGCCCTCAGGAAGATCTGTGCCCATGATACCAGAGGGACATCTGCCTACTGCTGCTCACAGTGTGGAAAGGACTGCCATTCCCAGATTGGATTGCACAGCCACAGAAGATGCTGCTCGAATCAGTCCAACAGGGGCGCAAACCCATGATCCCTCGGGATCGAAGGATGCCTACGATGGACGGACGGTGGAGGGAGAATGGGTTTGCTCTTTTTCAAAAAGCAAGAAATTTTGGAACTTATTTGTATACTGGTCAAACTGCTACATCCCTAAAATGTCCGGTATTTTCTGATTTTTTTTTTCCCTGCTAGAAGGCAAAAATACGAGACTATCCGGGTCAATACCAGACACCTGGCAACCCTACATACACTCAGCAACTGGGCCCAGCCCTCCCCCCACACACCTCTCTGCCTACCTGGTTCCGTGGGGAGCTGTCTGGCCCGGAGCAGGAAAACAAGATGCTGCTGGCTACCTGTAGCCTCAAACAGAATTTTTCTCCCAGTGGGTTTTTTTTTTTTCCCCCCTTTGGGGAGGGGGGGGAGGTTCAGTATTTTTGGTTAAACCATCTGGCAACCCTAAAGCCATGCTATCCCTCCATTCCAACCCTTCTCAATAATCTAATTTGTATATGGATCAGCTATCAACACCGGAAACAGCATTTGAAATTATTTGTATACCCCTCTTGAGAACATCCTTTAATAAGCTTATGTAAATTAAGCACCTTTTATTTACTGCCCTAACCAAATCAAAACACAACAAGTTGTCGATAACAGCAATACTCTGCAACAATACATTCAGCCTTCTCATTAAAGCAGCTGACTGAAATATTCAGATTACGTTCTTTCAACAAATAAATAAAATGTCTCTCGGGGCACACAGCAAAAACAAGAACACGCATGGAAGCCGCAGTAAATTCAAAGAATTACAAATTCAGTTAGCTGATAAAGACATGCCCAGGCAAAGCTTTTTAAAATTTTCTGAAATATTTCAAGTACATCTTAAAGATGCACAGAAACTAAATAAATGTTTACTCAGTAAGTAATGGCTGGCAATGTCAAGAGATAAAAAATCATGAGTCTCTCCCAAATTATAAGATTGACCCAAAATCACCTTAGAGGTCTCAAATATCAGGATATTTGAGTGGTCTGTGGCAAGATCTTGAGGGAGACTTAATTTTACACCAAAAAAATAGTAGCAACTCTCAGAGTCACTGCACAAGAATGGGCATATCTGCTACTGCAAACTGGCTGCCACTAAGCTAGAGAGGATTATTTCCATTGAGGAAATGAAAATAGTATGCACCAAATTACATTCTCCATGTAGCAATTTCCTATTCCTTTTCTTGACCCCTTTGTAAAGCATGAAAAGTGCTATGCAAGAGTTGGGATATTTCTAACACTAAAAACAGAAGTTTTGTAAATCTCAACCATTATCATAAGCTCCTTCCAGTAATAACTAACACCTGTAATGGGAGTTCTCACCGAAGGCCAGGTTGAATGGCAACTTGTAGTCTGAATAGCATTTCAAGATTTGATATAGTTCTTGTGCTTCCTGTGAGATTTTTTCCACAGTTTTGGACTGGCCTGGAGAAAGCTATGGTCTCCATAAACAAGCTTCAACTTTACAATACCTAGTTCCATTGTACCCAAAGAACAGAGCTGTCGATCACAAGTTAGCACAGTAACATATTCATGGTAACCCATAATGCAGGGCTATATTTCCTTATTTTTTCCTAACTGGAGTTTCCTATGAACCAAATGCAGCTTACTGTAGTGTTATTATCCAGCTGCAGTGTTATTATCCAGCTGGGAGGAGGTGGTGGCAGTTTTCTAACCAAAGATTACTCCATTTGTGGACGCTGCTCTGAGAGTTTAGTACACACGCAAAAAGGAATGACAGAAGCAACCCAGGTGCGTGGACTGACCTGAATCACATTTGAGTGTGTAGTTTCACAGGGGACCATGCGGCAATTGCAACCCCCTCAGTGTTCTCTGTTAAACAGCATAAATTCCATCTTGTTTGCCTTCAGCTTTAACAAGCTACTCTTACCGTCTGTTTCTTGTACCACTAAAAAAACAAATTTAAGGATTGACCATTGATTTTTAACCATCCTGATATTTCTCAAGGTTTTTACATAAACTATCAGTTCTTTGAAGTCTATTGCTGCTTTTGGCAAATGAAGTGATGTTATTCTTCACATTTTCTACATTTTTTTTTCCTTTTTCACTTAGCCACCAGAGAGGTTTGATTTTTTTAGCCATAATTATGTCCAATTAAATGTGTGCCTTTTCTTACTTTCACTAACAAACAAATCCACAAAATTATAATAGTTACACATGTGCGTTAATAACAATATTGTTTATTCATAAGAATAAAATTAAAACGTGGCTGAATTCTTTAAACTATACATATCCATGCACTACTTTATAATGCTAATTCCCCCACAAAATTTATATTAACATAAAGCTTAAATTATTTTTTTCACCATAGAAGAATAAGCAAATAATTAAAATTCTCATACCAACCTGCTGTCTATTCAGTATATTACAGTTAGAACGCCCAGGCAACTAACAGGCACTAATATAAAATGTAATTCTATACAGAGTAGAATACATCTGATATAGAAATGTGAGACCCATTCAAAAAAACCTGGCATCTTGGAGTATGTCTACACTGCAACAGAAACCCTATGGCTGACCCATGCCAGCTCACTTGGGCTAAGATGTTGTTTAATTGCAGTGTAGATGTCTGGGCTCAGATTGAAGTCTGGATTCTAGGACCCTGTAAGGTGGGAGGGTCCCAAAGCTTGGGCAATAGCCTGAACTCTAAAACCTACACCACAGCTAAAGAGCCCCTTAACTCTAAGACCTGCTGGAATACACAGGCCAGTCGCAAGCACCTTAACTGCAGTGTTGGCATAATCTTGATTTCAGTTATTTCAGAGTTTGACTACAATTCTTTTGAGATTACAGTTTTCCTGAAGAAACACAGTTCACTGAACAGAGGTGAGAAATTCCACACCTTAAATTATTCATTGCTTTCATGAGAAAGTGACAAAGGATTTTTTTAATGGAGTTCCTTAATATCTGCTGAAAACTATAATTTAATTCACTACAATTATACATTGAACAAACCAGAAGACACCAATCACTACTAACACACTGAAAATTACCAACAAATTGGCTTCCATTTGGTCAACTAAGTAGGCAAATCCCAAACTTATGTTCACAGGGCAATATCTGAGTGAAAATATAAGTTATGCCATTGAGGGGATTTTAGCAAATACCTGATCTGAGCTCTCATGTAACATTGTGACATTCAGTGATAGGCCATTTTTAAAAACTTTTCACAAGAGGTTTAGGTACATTAAGCCAATGTAAATTAAGTAAAATACACTTCTAGATGAATTAAATCTGTATTTCTATTCTATTTCCAAAAGCATAATGCCTCACAAGAATCTAAGCAGAAAAAATGCTTTATGAGTGTAAGGCACTCAGTATATTAACTAAAGCAAATCGAATTGTTTATTAAAGGAAAATTATGGTACTTTTGCAGTTTAAGACTAAATGCTAGAATATTTGTAGCTGATACAAAAAAAGCAAAATTATTACAAATGGTATATATAAAAAGCAACTGTAGACAATCACCTAATTTCATTATATTTGAATGACAATATATTGAAGTGTCACATGCAATGAGTATTATTTATTATGCATATGACCATAATACGTAGAACCCCAGGGATAGCTCAGTATCCCATTGTGCTATGTAGGGTACACAAAGAACATTATCTATCCAGGTAAGAGTGAAGGGGAAATCAATCACTTCTGTATCTCTCAATTTCTGAATCTACCCCATCATGTATTCCTTTTAAATTTGCTATTTGAAGTATATGATTAAATTCTTTCTAAAGTTTTCTTAGAAGATATAAAATAGAATTGCAAATGTAATCCACCACTGGTTACACACATTTAGTACAAAAGTAAGTTTATATCTTCTAAACTCAGCAATTCATCAATTCAATGAAAAACTGTCAAATTTCACAAGTTTGAAAATGAAGTATGCACATTTGCATGTCAAAATAGTTATTAAAATATTTCATTTCTCTCCGTGTTTTGAGTGAAAGTACACATATGCTCTTGTGGGGCAATACAGAGACATGACAATTCATTCTGTCTAAAATTAATGTCACCTTGTCATCCACTTAAAAGCAACAATGTTAACATGAAAATGCAAATTACAATAATTCCTCAAACTCCCTGGCACTTAAACTCTTTCATACAAGTACTTTTCCTATTCCAAAGTCATGTTCAAGCACTACTACTTAAAAGCACTCATGTAAATGAAAAAAAAAAATCTCAGAAATAGTTCAATCTAGCTGAATGATAAATGGTTAGAAAACTTAAGCTGGCATGTTTCACAGCTAAGAAAAATAGCATTTCTAGAAGATTCAAAACAGTGGTAATTGTCAGCTTCTTTTAGACTACATTTAAAGGTGTGTTAGTAAGACGGTCATAGTGAGTGAGGTAACATCTTATGTTTAAGGATACGATTCAGTCACAGAAGTCACAGATTCTGTCACTTTAATAAACTTTAACTTCTTCAGTGGGAGCTGACAAGCCCCTGCAGCAGTGGCCATGGCTGCAATTGTCAGCTGCCACTGGACACCATCCACCTCCAGGTGGTGGGGCTCTGGCTATCAGTTCCCACTGCCAGTCAGCCCCACCCCGGTTTTGTGAGTAAGTCATAAACAGATCATGGGCTTTTGTACATTTTTGTTTATTGCCTAAAATCAATTTGTGACTTCTAAAAATAACTAACAAAAAAATTAAGCTAACTTGTATTGGCCCAACTTCTGTTGATGAGATACAAGCTTTCAAGCTTATACAGAGCTCTGCTTCAGTTGTGGGAAATGTACTCAAGAGTGCCACAGCTAAATACAAGCTGGAACAGATTGTTTACTACGAGTAACACATCTCATGGGGCTATTAAAGGTGAGGTAGCCCATTTACACCTCTCCAGCCATAGGAAGGAAAGTAACAGATGACAAAAGGTAGCTTGAGAGTGCAGAGCAGGTTAGGCCAGGTCTACTGGAAGAGAAAGTCGATGCAAGATATTCAACTCCAGCTATGTGAATTGTGTAGTTGGAGTCGACGTACCTTGCACCAATTTTCAGGGGTGGCCTCACAGCAGGAGGTCAATGGGAAAAATGCTCCCATCAACTTGCCTTACTCAGTGCCAGCAACAATGGGGGTGCCATCAGCATTCAATTTAGTGGGTCTTTACTAGACCCTCTATATCCAACGCCAGAGGATCGATTGCCAGATGGTCGATCCTGCAGCAAATGGCAATGTGGCCTTAGTAGGTTAGACTGGGGAGGGATAGCTCAGTGGTTTGAGCATTGGCTTACTAAACCTAGGGTTGTGAGCTCAATCCTTGAGGGGGCCATTTAGGGATTTGGGGCAGATCTGTCAGGGATGGTACTTGGTCCTGCTATGAGGGCAGGGGACTGGACTCAATGACCTCTCAAGGTCCCTTCCAGTTCCATGAGATGGGTATATCTCCATTTAAAAAAAAAAAGGTAAGGCTCCCAGTCTGTGTCAGAGGGGCACTGATTCTGTGACTTTCCTCAACCTCTGTGACTTCTGCAATGGGGAGCAGCAGTCCCAAGGAAGGCAGGTGCAGTCACAACTCAGAGGCCCTAGCAGCCTTCATGGGAGCAGCCAGAGTAGGAACCTAATTGGAACACCTTGTTTTAACATATAATGAAATAAAGTATGTGTACCAGAGTATGTATCTCTCTCTAATACCAGCAGAGCATTTGCATTTACAAGATGGTCCTATGTTCTGAGTCTCTTTACACAGAGTATGCAGGATAACAGAATAAAACAGATTTTTGGGAAGATTTTGATGCAAACTTAATAGAATGGGCCAATTGGGCATTTCCACTGACTTCTGGTGCCAGGAGAATCTTCTTCCTAGCTGCATAGAAGCTGCAGCATGGGTTAGCATTTCTTCATGTACTAATTCTTCAATGTACTTATTGCACTTAATGCATTTATAGCCATAACCCCCATACTATAAGTCAACTGCGAAGATTCTCCACTTTATTTTATTTGTTTGAATGCCTCTGGGTCATACAATATATATCCAGAATAAAAACATCGTTAAGGCTAATAGCTTTCAGGTTTATGCAGTTAAAACCTTCAATCAATGGGCTGATATTTGATTTTATTAAAATGAAAGGATCATAGATGCTTGTCATAATGTATGACTAAGCTTGGAAGTGATACAAGGATCATATCAAGAATATGCATTATTTTGGTAAAATCTTCTACAGGTTGGACCTCCCTGGTCCAGCTCCCTCAGGACCTGATCGGTCCCAGACAAGAGAATTTTCTGGACCAGGGAAGTTCTGGGGCAGGCAGCCTCTCCGTTGGGCTCCTCTCCACAGCTGCCTGGTACCACTGCCCTCGGCCGCCCTGTGGGCTCCGCGGCCTCATGAGCTCTGGCAGCCCTGCAAGCTCTGGGGCCCTGGGAGCTCCAGGGGCGGCCCTGCCAGCACTCACAGCTCAGCTGCCCCTGCCCCCCAACTTCCTGGCCTTAACAACTGTGGGCTCAGTGCCCCCACCCCTGCGGACTCCAGTGGCCCTGTCAGCTTCCCAGCCCACTGCAAGCTCAGCTTCCCCTACTCCCCCAGCACACAATACAGCACTCTCACCAGCTTCCCAGCTGCGGGCGCTAGTGCCCCATTGGCTGGCTCTGCTCTCACCGCCAGCAACTTCTGTGCTGGGGATCCAGTCCCAGACCACAATGGTTAAACCTGCATATGCTCAATTTTATTTTAGAAGATACGTAAGGCTTGTTTCTTCTAGCAGTATTATTTGTGGTCTTCCTTGAAACTGTTTATATGCCTGATTTAAGGGACTTGCACACGATATGGAGTTTTTAGATTAAATCACTGAGATCCAGGTGGTTAAAATGGGTAAATATCTCTGCTCCCTTCATGTGCTGGTGCCCATTTTTCTTGTGCATTGATTTCTTGGGGTTTCTGGGCCAATATTAGGTGTATTACATCTTCCTATTTGGTCTAGCGGCACTCCCAAGTTTGTGATAATGTTTGCGG
The DNA here is from genome assembly GCA_019425775.1 of Rafetus swinhoei. Taxonomy (NCBI): domain Eukaryota; kingdom Metazoa; phylum Chordata; order Testudines; family Trionychidae; genus Rafetus; species Rafetus swinhoei. The sequence continues at coordinate 42,219,091 of CM033437.1, read as the reverse complement.
CTTCCTTGAATAATAGAACAGGAATAGGTGACTTTGTAAACCTCCCCCCACTCCACCCACCCACCCAAAGTCTTGCCTAACAAAGGAAAGGAATTCCCAAACGGGTAACCATGTTAGTCTGTATCTGCAAGAACTAGGAGTTCTGTGGCACCTTAAGTAAAAGATTTATTTAGGCATAAGCTTTTGTGGGTAAAAACACTTGGTCAGGTGGCAAGGAAGGTGGGTTTTTTCCCAAGCGTACACACACATATATAGACACAGAGCCCAAAGACAGGCAGTAAGAATGACATGGGGGCATAAAACACTCATATTAAGAGAAATGCTGAAAATGATACGACCATTTAACATAGAAAGAGACAATGAGGGCCATGATTACATAGAAAATAATGATCGCAATAAGTAAAAATCAGGAATTTCAGTTCTATTTTATAATAGGGATGTAAGCAGCTAGTCGACTAGTCACTTCCCCCCACCCTTGCCTCCTCTATCACAAAGAGTCAGCAAGGCAGCGGCGGAAGGGAGAAAGAGGAGGTGGTGCTGAGGGGAGACAGCTTAAAAGCCAATTCCCTCCAGCTCTGCGGGATGGGCACAGCAGTGGCGCTTCCTCTTTGAAATGTACAAGAGCCCCAGTGGGAATTCTTGTACATTTTAAAATTGGAACGCTGCGTGGAGCCCAGGGCCAGCGGGGAGTCCGCTGGGGCTCTTGTACATTTCAAAGCAGAAGCACCACATGGTGTCTGCCACTGACCTCAGGGCTCCATGCGGCACTTCCACTCTGAAAAGTACAAGAGCCCCATCAGGACTCCCTGCTAGCCCCAGGCTACATGCCGCGTTTCAATCTTTGAAATCCCAAGAGCCCCTGCTGGGGATCTTGTACATTTCAAAGGCAGAACATGCGCGCTAGTCCTTATCGACTAATCGAATAGTCAGTTTGATTAATCAATTGATATTTAACATCCCTGTCTTATAACACAACAATGGCTAAAATTAAAAGGTGGCAAATTCAGAACTGATTAAAGAAATACTTTTTTATATGACCCATAATTAGGCCACGGAAATAATCGATCAAGAGCTTGGCAAGACTCAAAAATGGGATTTGACATTTTATACAGCTAACAAGTAGTCTGAGTTAGGGATGTAAGCAACCAGTCGACTATCCAATAAGCATATGCTAATAAGATAGTTGACTAGTGACTCAACTAGTTGCTTCCCCCCTCTCTTACTGCCTCTATCACAGAGACAGTGTACTTCTTTTGAAATACCATATACAGGTAGCACTATATAAGTTGATGGATGAAGTTCATCACAGAAGTAAGTATATTGCAGAAGTGGAGCTAGACAGATTCACTGACTTGCCCATGGTCACATAGGAAAATCTGTGCCACTGATCCCTCTCTCCTATCTATTACATTAACCAGAAGACTATAGTTCCTCTCTGTCAGGGTTTATCTAGTATTTATGTAGTCACCATAGCAACTCCAAGGTATTTTAAAATGGAAGAACAATGTAACACTTTCAACAACTTTTATACTGATATATTAAAAAGAAAAAAAAAACTCCTTTTCCCAACACTTAGTAAAGGTATTCCTTATCATGGCTATACATATTATCGCTCTATTATTTTCAGTAATTCTGTGCAGCACATGAAAAAAAGTGACATTTCCAAGGCATTCTTTTTTCTGCAATGTCTCTTCTGTTACCTAGGACTCTTCAAACACACAAAGTAGTCAGTGGTTAAAGCTGCACCAAGGAGAGCTGTTATGTTACACTTTAATACACACCTGGGACATCTTGTTCTTTTCAATCTGAATCTCAAAAGTGAATTTATTTTAAAAAAGGAGATGGCATAAAATGTTTAAGATCTTTCATCCTTAAACCACAGATCAAAACTGTGCATTTCTTATAATTGGTCCAGACCCAGTTCTTAGAAAGTTTACTGGCCCTATCAGCATTCATACTCGTCCACCCTAGTATTTATTGATGTGATATTGTGAGTTTTCAGAAAACTGCATCACTCGTGACCAACTTGCTTTTTGGAAGCTAATATTTTAAATGGCAAATGTTAGAGGCTTTATGCTATTTGAAGTTTGCAAACACTGATGGTATAAAGTTTAGGTTTCTAGCTCTGATGGTTCAAAAACAACATGATTATTTGGAACTTATTGATTTCAAAATTCTACTGGACCTGTGGTCTAGCAGTATTTTCTTTGGAATATGTCAAACTTTAAAAAGCTTCTTACCCATTTGTCTACTGAACCTTAGACTCATAGAATCCTAGGGCTGGAAGAGACCTCAGGAGGTCGAGTGCAGCCCCCTGCCCAAAGCAGGACAAATCCCAACTAAATCATCCCAGCCAGGGCTTTGTCAAGCTGAGACTTAAAAACCTCTAGGGACGGAGATTCCACCACCTCTCTAGGTAACCCATTCCAGTACTTCACCACCTATCCAGTGAAATAGTTTTTTCTAATATCCAACCTAGATCTCCCCCACTGTAACTTGAGACTGCTCCATGTTCTGCCATCCACCACTACTGAGAACAGCCTCTCGCCATTCTCTTTGGAACCTCCCTTCAGGAAGCTGAAGGCTGCTATCAAATCTCCCCTCATTCTTCTCTTCTGCAGACTAAATAAGCCCACATCCCTCAGCCTCTCCTAATAGGTCATGTGCTACAGCCCCCTAAATCATTTTGGTTGCCCTCCGCTGGACCCTCTCCAATGAGTGCACATCCCTTCTGTAGTGGGGGTCTCAGAACTGTACACAATACTCCAGCTGTGGTCTCACCAGTGCAGAATGAAGGGGAATAATCACTTCTCTACATCTGCTAGCAATGCTCCTCCTAATGCAACCTAATATTCCATTCGCCTTCTTGGCTACAAGGGCACACTGTTGACTCATGTCCAGCTTCTCATCCACTGTAATCCCCAGGTCCTTTTCTGCCAAACTGCTACTTAGCCAGTCTGGCCCCAGCCTGTAACAATGCTTGGGATTCTTCCGTCCCAAGTGCAGGACTCTGCACTTGTCCTTGTTGAACCTCATCAGATTTCTGTTGGCCCAATCCTCTAATTGGTCTAGGTCACTCTGGACCGTATCCCTGCCCTCCAATGTATCTACCTCTTCCCCTAGCTTAGTGCAAACTTGCTGAGGGTGCAATCCATCCCCTCATCCAGGTCATTAAAGATGTTGAATGAAACCTTCTGCATGGGGTTAAGTTTTCTTTCTTGAAAACTCTAATGGTTAAATGATTTCCCCCTTCTGCCTCCCTCCCCCGCTACTGCCTTCTCAGAGGCAGATCTTTAAAAGGTAAAATTACTAGCATAGATATTAATAATCATAATTGACATTAAGTTATGTACAAAGTCAGCCCTACATACAGAGTTGGGTCATTCAGACTTTTGAAAAATGTAACTGACATTCTTAAAATAAATGTTTATCTCGGAGGACAGAAAAAAACTGACCGTCTGTGAGCCCTCACTCCTGGGACATACTCAGCAAAAACCAAATAAAAAAAATCCAAGTGGGAGAAGTTAAGAGCAGGATAAGGCAATAGAGAACTTTCAACAGACGTATGCACTTGGTGGTGTAACCATGATCAAAGAGCAGGGAGAGACAATAAATAGGCCATGGGCTGGACTCAGTTAGCCCTAGTGGGCTGCTGGCGCTTTATTCACTTGCCAGTTTGCAGGCATGGCCACTTGCAGCTCCTGTTGGCCACGAATCGCCATTCCCAGGCCAATGGGAGTTGTTGGAAGCCATGTCCCAGCCCGTGCTACTTCCCTAGTTCCTACTGAACAACGGAGCCTGCAAGCAGCCGCACCTGTGGACACAGATAAAGTACTGACGGCCCACTAGGCAATAACCCTGGAAAACTGCCTCTGGCTTATTGCCCACCCCGACCTAGAGTATCTTCCTGTCAAACATGCACCAGAAAAGCATGTTTTCTTGAGGCCTTTCCTATTGTTGGATCTTAGCCTTCTTTAAAGCCATGTTACCTCCTCCCAACAGAACACATACACAAAATCTAGTAAGACTACACTGGCATCAATGCTTCCGATCTGGGTGGCAAGAATCATCACAAAAGTAGCAGATACAGGGCCCTCCTATCATTCCCTTTCCTATATAGTAGATTCCCTGCAGAGGTAAGCTTGCTAGATGTAAGAGTATAAAGACTGTGCTACTCAGGAAATCTGATGCTGAGAACAAAATGATCAGGATCAACATGGTTTCAAATATCTTGATTGAGAAAGCCTAAACCATTCTAAAATCTCTAAGAGAATCTCACCATACACTGCAATACAAAAGGCTAAGTAGCTGAGTAAGTCACTAAATTAACTTGAGTGAAGAAAAAACAGGGTCAATTCCAATTCCTCTCTGATCTACTTGCTGACCTTCTCCTTATGGCAACTATAAATTTAAACTATTACTCCACAATCTTATTAAAGTGGAAGGAGAAGAATGCAATTTCGTAAGATGGAGTTTGACATTCAGGTGCCTCAGGTCTCATGTCACAAGCACTGAGGTTCTATTTTGTATTGGAGTAATTTTAGACTGAACATGCAAGTAGACTAGCTACATATTTCAGTAGAATTTCATCAAGTACAACTGGAAAGGAAGATTGATGAGCAGCCATAAAATGCTCACATTAATAGAATTCAGCTCCAGGGTTAGGATTTCAGAATGACTTCTCTCAAAGACCAATGACTAAAGACCACATCTGATGACACTATATTTTTTCCTTGCCTCAAGAATACAGATTCTGGCTCTCCCTTAATGACGGAACACAGTGTAAGGGTATTTCATTGAGATATCAGGAATGAAAGTTGTTCTCTCTTTCTTAATACTCTATCGATTTGTAGCAATGCAAATTCTTGCACCCTGACAGAGAATTTGATCGGTGTAATCCGTGCAACACTAATGAAGTTGGAATTTGTGATTAGCCACCATCATTAAAGCTCAAAATGCATATGGAAATAGACAAGACTCCTCCCACTCAACTACTGACCTTGGTACACTATTTCCATAGTTCCCAATGGCTGGGAACAGTGATCCATGGCCAATAGGAGCTGCAAGCAGCTGTACATGTGGATGCACAGGTAAATAAAGCACCAACAGCCCCACCAGGACTAAACCTGACAAACCACCTCTGGCTTATTGCCCACCCGGGACTAGGGCAAAGGTCAGGATGCTCACCTTTGACCTTCAGCAAGGCAGCGAAAGATTGTTTACATGAGGCTGTCTAACGTTTTCCATAATAAAAATCAGAAATGACAAATATGAAAGTAAATGTATGAAAAGCAGACAGACACCTAAAATAGAATAAAGACATAATTTAAACATTCCAAGAAGAAATAACTCTTGGCATAACATAGCTAAACTTAGATTTTTTTCCATGAACCAATGTCTAAGTAATAATGTATGGTAAAAGTATATGGTGAATTCCAAATAGCTGTCCTACATATCTCACATGACAGAACTTCTGAGGCTGTCCATACCACAATCATAATTCTGGTGGTAACAGATATGTGGCCATTACATTATTCCTTTTAAGCAACACCAGTGGAAGACAACTACTACAGAATATTTTCTAGAAAAAAAAATCTTGAAATACCAGTGTCAAATACAATTAAGAATGTGAAGGTTAGGGATTTTTAAATTAAAACTCGTTTAATGCATTACAAAAAGGAGGTTAGTATAGGAAGAAAGGAAGTCTACCAATACTTTAAAAAGCAGGAGTTAACAATAAAAACCAAACATCTTGTGTAGTATATAGGTCAGCATAATCCAAGAAAGGCAAATTCCATAAATTATTAAAATAAGGCATTATACTTGCTTTGCAAAACAAGAAAGACTGACTTCAAGTGACATTCCACTGAATTTCAAGTGACTTGCAAATGTGAGTAGGTTCAGCCTTCAAATGTTGTTTCAGAACATTTCCCACGTAATTAAAATTAATTTTTGAATTCATTAATTTTTATACTCACAGCATAGACTCAGACTCATAGACTTTAAGGTCAGAAGGGACCATTATGATCATCTAGTCTGACCCCCTGCACAATGCAGGCCACAGAATCTCACCCACCCTCTCCTAGAATAATCCTCTCACATATATCTCAGATATTGAAGCCTTCAAATAGTTTGAAGACCCCAAAATGCAGAGAATCCTCCAGCTGTGATCTGTACCCCATGCTACAGAGGAAGGCGAAAAACCTCCAGGGCCTCTGCCAATCTACCCTGGAGGAAAATTCCTTCCCGACCCCAAATATGGCGATCAGCTAAACCCTGAGCATGTGGGCAAGACTCACCAGCCAGACACCCAGAAAGTTCTCTATAGTAACTCCTATCATCCCTCCATTGACCTATTTACCACTGATAATGAATGGTCAATTAGTTACCAAGATCATGTTATCTCATCAAACCATCCCCTTCATAAACCCATCTAGTTTAATCTTGAAGCCAGATAGATCTTTTGCCCCCACTACTTCCCTTGGAAGGCCGTTCCAGAACCTCACTCCTCTAATGGTTAGAAACCATAATCTCTGTGCAAAATATCTGAGAGGCTCATTTTAAAATATAAAGAGAATATGACATCAGAAGACTAGAGGTTTGACACAAGAGTGTGATACTGTATTCTTCAGTGTAACATGAAGTAGAGTTTTTAGGCTTGTACCAGCAATAACAGTTACAGCCTTTATTTGTAGTTCTTCATAGGGTTCAATTTAACAAACATTAGGAAAACAAGAGAAACTAGACGAAGAAGCTTGAGAATACAGTTTGGGCAGCATAATAGGCTTTCAATCACAAGATAAATATGCTTTGAACTTTCATTGTTGTTTTTCATTACATTGCAGTTGCAGCCAAGCTGTGGTACTCAGCAACTCTTGAAAACAGGCCAACAGTATTTACAAAAAAATGGAAGGTGCTACTGAAGTTCAACCATCCTGCCTGTGACACACCTAAGAATCTCCATTTTACAAACATGGAAACTGAAGCACAAAGAAGTTCAGCACAGGGATGTTAGATATCGTGTAGTTGAATAGTCGTGTAACCGCATGAAATCTTAGTAGTTACACAGCTATTCGATAAACCCCAGGCAGCAGTGTGGGGTAGCAGTCAGGAGCTGGTCCGCGAGGGGAGCCAGTTTAAAACCAGCTCCTCACGTAGACCAGAGCTGCCTGCCATCCCACGCTGCTGCCTCTGTATCCGCGGACAGAGGCTGGGTCCATGGGATGCCAGAATAACCTCTGTCTGTGGGGTACGTGGACCACCCGCAAACTGGGGCTGCTGCTGCGGACCAGCTTCAGTCTGCAGCGAGCCCAGGCCACCGCGGACAGAGGCAGCAGCACGGGAGAGCAGGGGCCAGGTGGCACTGTGAAGCTGGTGCTGGGGGTGGGGGTGAGGGAGGATAGGCTTTTAAGTTGACCCCCAGCACTGGCCCCTGCCTCACCCCTCACCTCTCTAGGAGGCAGCACGGGTAGGGGGGCAGATGGGTCCAAGCAGCTGATATGCACGGGGAGCCTGTTTGAAAGTCGGCTTCAGCCTGCCCCCCCACCTCTCCTCCCCACACACCCTCCATGCTGCTGCCTCTCTATCAATCATGATGGTTTAAATCAACAAGCCAAAAACCTTAATTTCAATCCTATTTTGCATTGTTTATGTTTTAGTTATTTTCCTAAAGAATGGTTTATTCTCATTGGTTGGTAACCATTAAAACTAGACCAACTAACTTTTCCACTAAAGTCGGTGCTTCTTTTTTCTAAACTGGTGAACATACTATCTATACATACGAATTTAAGCAATTATAGAGCTCAATTTGCAGTTACACAGAGTCTTAATGCCTACATTTTTTATGCTGGAAAACGGTAAATGATGCATTTATTTTTATTAAACTATTTGGGTTGAAATTCACATTTAATTAAAATGCACAAAAATAGCATATTTTATTAAAACCATCTTAAATGTACTGCATACATAATGTTGGAAACCAAAAATGTAGACACCGTGTAGGTTCAAGCAGGAGGGTTTATTACACACAGCGCTGGCGGAGTGCCACCTTGCCACTTGGGCTCAGCGAACACTGCCAAGTAAATGATTACAATAGACTACATAGGGAGCTGACGGGCTGAAAGAAACGACAGGGTGGGAAGTTCCTGAGCCACTGGATAGGTTCTAGCTGCAAGGTATTATGAGCCAATGAGCCAAAAGTCTTAAAGATTACATAGAAACTCCGCCCACGGTTCAGGTTAACACTTCTACAGTGAGTTAAAAACCGGTTCCCAAGTAAGCTCAAAATGTTAAAATTCCTGTATTTAACCTGGTGGGTTAGAGAACCCTAGGTTAGGAGGGGGGACTGTAGGAACAGGTTTTTAACTCACTGTAGAAGTAGCCCATTGATACATAGGTAAAACCACAAACTATGGTCTCTGGTTAAGCCTTTGCAGAGGCCTTGCTGTGTAGTCCAAGCAAAAGACGTAAGGCCTACCTGAGGCCAAAGCAGATAACAGGAAGCTTGGAGACAACAGGACAGACACAGAAAAGCAGCCCTGTTTGTTTATAAGCTAGGCAGCACAACATCAAATGGAAAGCAATAAGTGGGTACCACTATCATGAATTTCACATACACACCGAAGGTTACAGCTCTGCAGAAGGCTGCCCAGTCTGTGCCTGGCATGGGAAAGCACACCCAGTGCTTCTCGAGGCCAACCACGAATTGTTGCTAAGGAACCAGAGATAGCACCCCCCTGTAACGAGCCCAACTTGCAAATCTTGCCAAACTTGCAAAGGTATACTCTAAATAATTGCTTGCTGATATTTTACACAATTTTTTGCTTTTTCTTTATACCCCTAGGCAAGCACCTATGGGCCACACCTATCACCTATCAGGAAGGCACTGTTACCACTCCTACGCATCCCGATCGGAATGTAGCTATGCCTCGCACTTCTTAGGGGGAGGGATGGGGACATACTTGTGTTTAGCAATAGTGTTAACCTGAGCTGTGGGCAGAGTTACTATGTAATCTTTTAGACTTTTGGCTTATTGACTCATAATACCTTGCAGCTAGAACCTATCCAGGGGCTCAGGAACTCCCCGCCCCGTCGTTTCTTTCAGCCCATGAGCTCCCTATATAGTCTATTGCAGTGTTTCCCAACCAGGGTTCCGCGGAACCCTGGGGTTCCGCAGACCATCGTCAGGGCTTCCATGAGAAATTGTGGAATAAATAAATAAAAATTTTGAAACACCGTGAACAATTCCAAATATCCCTCAAAATATCCCAGGAATTTTTGTCCGGCAATTGGCAATACTGGAGTAATCTTCGTATGCTACCAACTGCCTCTGTTTTGTTTTGGTCAGTTCGTATTTAAGGTTATATTTAGTTGTATTGTGCCTGCCCTTCTGCTTCCCAGAATGTTCCGTGTTTCTAGTGTTTTTTAGTGCACGTTACGGTCATTTGCTATTTTGTAGATTTGTAGTCTTTGCGCAGTTTTGTAATTAACGTTTTTACCGAAACTGTGGTTGTTTTCGTGTATCTAAAAATCTCATCTACATAACAGTATTTTCATACAGCCGTCGAAAATAAAAAAAAATGTGGAAGTATATAAAAAGAAGGCATGTCAATGAAGGAGAAGACAGTGACAATGAATCAAAATTATCAGAGCCAAGTATGAGTGAAACAGGAAGAGAAGTGACTGATATTAAAAAAAAAATCTCCTTTACAATGACACTTACTTGGCCATGGGTTTTATATGGACTGGAGACGAAAACTTCCCCGTTCCACTGTGCATTGTTTGCAGGGAAAAAACTAACACACACAGCTATGGCCCTGGCCAAGTTAAATCGACACTTCACTACTAATCACGGCCACTTGTCAAATAAAAGAGTTGATTACTTTCAACAACTTTTGAATTCACAAGGAAAACAACCTAAAGTTTTTGAGAAGACGGTAACTATCAGTGAAAAGCCTCAAGAAGCAAGCTATTTAGTAGATGAGCTAGTTGCACAAAAAATGAAAAGTTACACTGTTGCTGAAAGCCTAATAATGCCTGCTTGTAAAATAATAGTGAGTACAATGATAGGCAAAGAGACTGAAAGTGAAATTGACAAAGTTCCTGTTTCTAATACTATTAGTAGGCATGTGGATGACATGTCACACGACATTGAAGATGTCTTGTCTGAAACACTAAAAAATACTAACTTTGCTCTCTAAGTCGACGAGTCAACAGATATAACATACGATTTGAAAACGAAGGTGAAATATTGGAAAATTTTTGTTGTTGTAAAGAGCTGCCAGAAATGCCCAAAGGTCAAGACATTTTCAACATCTTGTCTTGTTATTTGGAATCCTGTGGTTTGTCATGGAGCCAGTGTATTGGAATTTGCACTGATGGTGCCCCCACAACGATTGGCTCAATAAAAAGCTTTGTTACATTCGTCAAAGAAAAAAACCCTGATGTCATAACGACCCACTGCTTTCTCCACCGGGAAGTTCTTGTTTCAAATACTATTGGGGAGGATTTAAAACAAGTCCTTGATGTAGCTGTGAACATGGTCAATTTTATAAAGCAGCGTCCTCTTAAGTCACACATGTTTGCAAAGCTGTGTGAAAATATGCAAAAAGACCATGTGACTCTCCTTCTACACACTGATGTTAGATGGCTTTCAAGAGGGAAAGTTTTAACAAGGGTATTTGAGCTGCAAGAGGAACTACTGCTTTTCTTCAAAGATAATAAAGCCAATTTTTCTGACTTTCTTGAAGATACAAAATGGCTACTGAAACTAGCCTACTTAGCAGGTATTTATCAGCACTTAAACACCTTGAACACCACCATGCAGGGCCCAAAAGAAAACATTCTAACTTCCCCAGACAAACTTCTTGCATTCAAGAATAAACTCAAGGTTTGGAAAAGACACCTTTCAAGTAGAAATATTGAAATGTTTCCACTCCTACTTCCGTTTCAGAGTAAGACAGATTATAAAGAAATCATCCCATTAATTACCAGTCATTTGGAGTCACTGACAGAAAAGCTTGACCAATATTTTCCTTCTTTGTCATCAGAAATGTATGACTGGGTTAGGAACCCTTTTATTGAGTTCTCACAAAATGTACTCAGTCTGCAAGAAGAAGAATAACTGACTGAACTACAGTGCGATCAAACTTTGAAGATAAAATTCAATGAAGGTGCCACTTGATGTGTTTTGGAGTTCAATAAGAAGAGAGTATCCTGTGACCTCAGCAAAAGCAGCAAACATCTTACTCCAGTTTTCAACTTCTTACCTCTGTGAACAAGCTCTCTCATGTCTTACAAACATTAAAAGCAAAGAAAGAAATCATCTGCTGTCTGTCAAGGAAGAACTGGGAGTGTGTGTGTCAAAAATTCGGCCAAGAATTCAACATTTGTGCAAAAAGAAACAAGCCCAAGTGTCACACTGAAAGTAAACTTTATATTGACTTTGGATGTGAACTTTATTTTGATGTTTAAGTAAACTTTATTTTGATTTGATATGTTGATATTTGAAAAAAGATTAGATAATACAAAAGACAGGAAAAATGCTCCAATTTTTTTTCTTACAATGTAAGCTGACATACTATTTATATAGATATAGATATAGATATAAAAACAAACAAACAGCTCTTTACAAATAAATTTTCTTGACAATAATTTAGCAGTAATTGAATTGCGCTCCCCGCTGTCAACTTTTTCTGGCCAAGCAAACGTTTTCATAGGTAGGGGTTCCTCGGGATATGAAAAATTATTTTAGGGGTTCCTCCATGGGAAAAATGTTGGGAATCACTGATCTAGTGTAATCATTTACTTGGCAGTGTTCACTGAGCCCAAGTGGCAAGGTGGCACTTCGCCAGTGCTCTGTGTAATAAATCCTCCTGCTTGAACCTACACCATGTCTACATTTTTGGTTTCCAACACATAAGAAACAATATTTATAACAAGTTTATCCAAACATACTCTATATGTAAGTATAAGATCTTTTTCTGTAGCCTAAAGCCTACCGTCTTCATCTTCAGCCAAACTGCAAAAGCAGCAGCCATTAGCTGGAAAGCAGGAGGTCACATCCTCATTCAATATAAATTACATTAAAGACTGTAAGGGGACCCCATTTTAATGGCATCCAATATCACCAGATAAAGAAGCAGATCTTAAGATGGTTAAAGAAAACTTAGTTTGATAGCATTCTGCCTGACAAGGAACTACTTAGCAATAGTTGGTGTTATGAAATCATCCATCCTTTATTATTGTGTCATTATGGTCCCCGCTTCCCTACATCTACAGGATAGATATACCAGCAAACATTTCAGGTCCTACCCTTAGCGAAATTTGTGCATATCATCAGAACAGCAGTGAAGTTGCAACATTTTAAAAGGCAAGACTGGTTAGTCTTCTTTCCAGAAAATGCACAAAGAGCCCTTGTTTTGCTATTTCCTAACAGGCTCAAAAGCTTTTTTTAATGTGCATGAGAATTTTAAACCACTAATTTCACTACCTGCACTATATCCTACAAGTTTGTTTTCAAATTAGCATATAAACAAACTTAGCTGTAATACGGAGCTAAAAATATAGTCAAGCTGACGCAAGGACACAGAATCCTGTAAGATTTATCAAGTCAATTAAACAGAGATTAGGCCTAGCGGGATAAATTTACTTAACTTGCATATATTAAAAATTCTAAAAGCATATTGTCTCAGTAGTTAGCATTTTACAGTAACAAGAAGTTGCGTATTTTCCAGTCACCTGCAGAGTGCCACTTAATACTACAAAAGCTTAACATAAAATAAAAAGATATCCTGTTTTTTGCATCTACATTCTTGAGCAAAAATCAGTCAGATCCAGAAGAGGTTTGCCAAGTACTACCAATGCCTTGTCAAGGCAGTAGTCTCAAGACAAGACAGAAATTGTGCTGATAGTCCAGGGGAAGTAGAAAGAGGAGAAACATGTCAAATAGACCAAGATTGTCACTGGCCATCTGTTGGAAGCATGCAGTATATCTGACCTATAGATTCATCAAGTCACCAACTTAAACTACAAATCAACATAAGCAAAGCTTAAATCAGTTTTAAATGTATTTAAAATGTATTTGCACTGCTGTTTGATGCATTTTTCAAAGCATTAAATTGGTGATCTTTCCTACTAATGATTGAATCTTCTAAATCAGGGACTCTGGTCCAGCAACATCTGTGGTCCAGCAAGGCCACAGATGTCACTAGACCAAAGAGCCCCAGGAATGGGAGCCAGCAGGGAGAGCACAGTGTCTGCGGAGTCCCAGCTGGGCCAGCAGCGGCTGGGCAAGGGAACCCCAGCATCAGTAGGGCCAGGAATAATCGGGGAGCTTCCACAGATGTGGAACTCCCAGTGTCAGTGGGGTCAGGCGGCCGGAGAGCCCCTGGCAAAGGGGCTGGTGGCAGCGGAAGAATCCTGGCCCCAGCAGGGAACTCCCTGGTGACAGCAGGGCCAGCCTGTTGGCCCTGGCCAGGTAACCCTGGGAACCCCAGGAAACCACTCACTGCAACAGGGCCACCGACAGCCAGGCCATGGAACTCCAAGGAACACCCGGAAGTAGTGGGGTTGGCAGTAAAGATGTTAAACAGCGGTAAGATAATCAAGTAGATAGAATTTCCATTGACTACACGATTAGTCAATAAGGGGGTTCTCTGCAGCTCTGCTTTTTAAATGTAGTAAGAGCCTGGTGGCTCTTAATACATTTCAAAAGCTGAAGCACAGCATCTGGGACCCAGCACAAGCCAGGACTGCTCAGTCTTGGCTTGTGCCGGGTCCCCCACTGCGCCTCTGCCTCCCCTGTCCCTCCCCGCAGAGACAGTGCTTTTAAGACAGCTCCCTCCCAGCACTGGCGCCTGTTCCACCCTCTTGCTGCCTCTGAAGGGGGGTGGAGGGCAACTACCTGATTAGTGACTCAACTACCCGATACACCTAGGCTTATTGGGTAGTCAACTACTCAACTAGTCACTTATAACACTATTTGGTGGCAGCTGGGCAGTCCCAGCCAGATACACCTAGTAAGCCTCAGAGGCAGCGAGGCTGGCAGCAGTCAGGTGGCCCTGGCTGAGAAACCCCAGGGAACCCCCAGTGCAGCCAGCAAGCAGCAGGGCAAGGAGCCTCAGCCAGGCCAGCGGCAGGGTGGGGAGCCCCAGGGTGGGGAGCCCTATGGAGAGGAACCAGCAGCAGGGCAGCCAGCAGGGGAGCATTAACCTCCCTTGGTCTGGGATGGCTCAGGTCCTGAGGGTGCCGGACCATGAAGGTCCAAACTGTACAATAGAACCTCAGAGTTATCAACTGACTAGTCAACCACACATCTTATTTGGTACTGGATGTATGCAATCAGGCATCAGAGAACTTCCCCCCAAAAAGCAAATACTGTACAGCATAGTACATTGTTAAACTACTAAAAATTAAAGGGAAAATTTAAAAAAATATCTTGATAGGATAAGATGCTTGTTTCACTTAAATTAAGATTGCTAAAAACAGCATATTTCTTCTGCATCGTAAAATTTCAAAGCAGTTTTAAGTCAATGTTCAATTGTAAATTTTTGAAAGAACAATGCTAATATTTTGTTCAGACTTATGAACAATCTTAATTTCCAAGGTGTTCAGAAGTGTGAGGTTTTATCCACTGTATGAACAGGCCCACAGTAATCTAGAAACTAGGAAAAAATACTTGGTGACAAATCTGGAAAGTCATAGGATTTTAATGGACACAAATGTTTATTTCATTAAAAGATAAATACTTCATACAAAAGATAGCATCTGCCAGGCACAGAAATTAAACAAGGACTTTTTAAAATAAATATTCTGATAAACCTAGATCAGTCACTGGTGTGCCGCGAGGCAGTCAGAGGTGTGCCGCAGAGAACAGAGTTCAAAATGGTCACCCTTAAAGGGGCAGGCGACCTTTTTTTCCTCCCAACCCTATTTTTCTTTTTTTTGCTCAATAACTTCTCCTTGGCCTCTTCCCCCCCCTTCCCCAAACAAAAAATCCTTGGTATTCCTCATCAGAAAAAAAATTGTTTGGTGTTCTTCCATCTTAAAAAGTTTAAGAAACACTGTCCTAGATCAAGACTTGCAAAAGCCTAAATTTTAGTCTAGGTTCCTTAAATCCACATTTAGGCAATGAGTAAGTGACTAGTTTTCAAAAACACGGGGTACCTGATGGATCCTTAGCTTCACTGAAAGCAGTTAAATACTCAGTACTTTTGAAAGCCAGCTGACTAAGTTACTTAATTTGGATTTAGAAACTTACTATATTTATAACTTGTGGCCTTTAACTATCTTCCTTGTATTATGTATCTAAATTACCAAACACTATGGGCCTGGTGCAAGTTAAAAGATATATATCATTTCACTTTCATGGAAAAATCTAGATCCATATCCTGAGAAAGCATTTTAAGTTACACTCTTACACATCGAAGAGAATAATATTTTCACGGTATAGTTAACTAAATGAACAGAATGTACTGGATTTGCCTACTTTTACTACTCTGGAATATCATCTCAATTGAAATATTACAGCTGAGAGAATGCCTTTACATTACTGGAACCAGGGATGTTAAATTTAGATTAATCGGCTAATCAAATAGTCGATGCAATTTGCATCAATTATTTGATTAGTCAATAAGGGCACCTCCACCTTTGAAGCTGCTACAGGGTTGTTACTTGACTTCAAAGTTGAAAGTACTGTGGGGAGCACAGGGCCAGCAGGGGACTCAAGTAGTCCTCCACTGTCCCTATGCTCCCCGCAGCATTTCAAAGCAGCAGCGCCGCATGGAGCCTGGGGTCAGCATGGGAATCCCCAGCTGACATCAGGCTCCACGTGACATTGCTGCTTTGAAACGCCACGTGCAGCCTGGAGCCCAAGGCTGCATGCAGCATTTCAAAGCAGCAGACCCTGGGCTCCACGTGGCGCTGCCACTTTGAAGCACCCCCTTTTGCTCTCTACCCCCCCCCACCTCTTTATGATAGAGGCAGTGGGGGAGGAGGGGAAGAAGCAACTAGTCAACTAGTGTGTCGACTATTTGATAAGGAAATACTTATCGGATAATCGGCTAGCCTTTCACATCCCTAACTGGAATCCAAAACTTGTACAATACCATTTACAAATTTTCACACTATAGCAATGGTTCTCAAACTGTGGATCTGGGCCCTGTTATAATGGGGTCTCCAGAACTGGCATTAGACTTGCTGAGATGCGGCACCCTCACCAGCCAGGGCCAAAGCCCTTGGGTTTGAATCCTGTGTGGCGGGGCTCATGTTACAGCCCCCCCCCCCAGGTTCAAGCCCAAGAGCTCTGGCTTTGAAGCTTTGGCTTCTGAAGCACTGGGCTTCAGTTTTGGCCACACCAGGCTTTGCAGTTGCCCCCCTACCCCAGGGCAGCAGGGCTTCAGTGGGCTCAGGCTTCAATTCCACCTCCTGGAGTCATGTAGTAATTTATGTTGCCAAAAGGTGTCATGGTACAATGAAGTTTGAGAGTCCCTGCTCTGTATTTCCCTGGGGGCCTTCTGCACCAAAACTAAAAATTCTGCAAAAATTAGCTGTCAAAAATAACACTACTTAATCACACTAGTTTTAATTATTTTGGTAATTTATTTCAAAATACTTGTCAGCAAGCACATCTGTAACAATACAAAGACACAAAATTTCCACAGGAACAGAGTTACAAAAAACCCTATAACCACCCAATTCCTGTTTCTCTGCCCCCTTCATCCCCTCCCTGAGCCTAGTAGGGGAACCAGACACCCACAACCCTCCTTCCCCTGAGCCCAAGTGGACCCCTCCCCCCCCAATACACCCTAAACCCCCCTCATTCCCAGAATACACCCACGGGTCCATCTCCCATCCAGATACTGATACTCCCTTCCCAGCAGAACCTGGCCACAGGGCCCCAACCCTTGCCCAGCTGCCCATACCCCTTCAACCCAGAGGCCAGCTAGAGCCCCTCTCAGCCCAGACACTCACCCACCTCCTCCCCCAAAGCCCAAGGATCCAGAGGGGAGAAACAGCCTGATGATTGGCTTGCATGGAATTTCCTGAATACTGCTCTCACCTTCCTTGAGAGCATGTTGGGACCTGCAGCTTCCAGGAACCCTCTAACTCCCTCCCCCTCTCCCCAGCAGTGTCTATGTGTAAGCTGGGCTCTGCCCAGTCCAGTGACCCCTAGTAGCACTGTAGCCCATCACTGTGAGGGGGAAATTCTGTGTGCATGTTAATTTCTGCAAAATTCAGCATTATAGAGTGGTGCAGAATTCCCCCAGGAGTATACATTCTGCTCTGTCTGAGGACGACAAAGTCTGCCCCATTCCTACCACCTCAAATACCCCGAAGTCCTGCCTTCCACAAACCAGCATGCTGAAAGTGAGCACAGACTGTATGTTTCAAATACTGAATTAATCCAGTACTATCTTTTATCTAGCTAAATGTTAAGTAAAAAACATTAGTAATTATAATACAGTAGAAGCGCAGCAAAAACATTTACTTGCTAAGTATTTCAAAAGGTCAGGAGGAAACGGTGCTTTTGCTATTTATGCATTAGAAAAGCAATTTAGCAGTATTCATAATTATAGATAAATGTATGGATAATTACTCAATTTTAATAAATAGATAAGCACCTTAATGGAAGGTATCTAGTTACATCTTTATTCTTGCCTTTTACAGGTTTCTATGGCAACCCTAACAAATGTGAACGAACACTCTCAGTCCTCTAAACGCAGTCCTAGCAGCACTGCCCGGGCTTCCTGGAATCAGCCGCTGATCTGTTTCAGCAGTGGCTGAATCGGGGACCCCTGGGGCAGAGCAGCTGGGGTCCTGCCGGGTTGGTCCCTCAGCGCCGTCCCTCGGCGCTGCGGGACCAACCCGGCAGCACTCCAGCTGCTCTGCCCCAGGCATCACCAAGAGCAGCTGGGGTGCTGCCGGGTTGGTCCCGCAGCCCCGAGGGGCAGCGCTACGGGACCAACCGGGCACTACCCCAGCTGCTCTGTCCCAGGCATCCCCAAGAGCAGCTGGGGTGCTGCCGGGTTGGTGCCGTAGCACGCCTCGGCGCTGCGGGACCAACCCGGCAGCACCCCAGCTGCTCTATTGCAGGCATCCCGATTCAGCTGCTGCTGAAACTGACCAGCAGCGGCTGAATCAGGGACGCCTGGGGCAGAGCCGGACTATCGGAAGAGGGGGCTATGAGGGGTCTGAGGTGGCATCCCCTCCCACCCCACTCCAGATCCCTCATAGCCCCCCCTTCCGATAGTCCGGCATATCTGATAATCCGGCACCCCCTGTGTCCTAAAGGCGCCGGATTATCGGAAGTTTACTGTATGAAGATGCTACTTTGTACATCATAAAAGGAGCCTAGCTCTAATGCAGAATTGATAAGTTTTTACAAGATCAATCTGTTTCGATGACTCCCCTAAATAATTTACTCATATGCAAAAATAATGTCTTTCTTGCAAAAAGTTACAGAAGTTAGTCATTTATGCTTTTTACATTTTTTAAACACTGACAGTCTTTTTTAATAGCTCTGCAATAACAATGCTGGAAAGTTGAAATATAACATTTCACTTGAATTTGCATAAACCCAAGAGAAAAAACTACCGGCTGATGTGGCATGTAACTTTTTAAAAAGGCTTCCATTGTTGAGTCAAATTGCAGATGCCTGTTGGTGTATGTATTGTAATTAACTTAAGTTCCATCAGTCAAAATATTCAACCATCAACTCCCACACCCTTTCCCCCATACTTAAAGAGCTGTGGAACATCTGCCAAAGAATAACTTCATACATTTGATCTTAACATATAGTAATGAATTGAAGTTTTTAATAATCCAAATACTGTTTCTTCTCTTGAATGTTTACTTTTTCCTGAGTATTTAATAACACCTCCTTTACAGTTCTCAGGAGTGCCCAAGACTTATTTTGTGTTCTTGTCCTTTTCCCCCAACCCTACTACCCACTCTTAATTTTCCTGTCTTCCCGCCCTTTCATTAGTTCTCTCGTCTACCCCCTATCTAGTGCAGGACTACGATGATTGGAACAAAATACCAAGGGAAGCTGTGGATTCTCCATTTCTTAATATCTTCATATCAAGACTGGATGCATCTCTGAAACATATGCTTTACTTAAATAGTTACTGTGTCCAATAAAGGTTAACTGTGTGAAATGCTTTAGCTTATGTTGTTCAAAAAATCCAAACCAGATGATCTTATGGTCCCATCTCATCTAAAATTTAGGGCTAATCAATCTACTTTGGTATGAGAGGACCATAGAAACAAACTTAAAATAGTAGAATCATTTCAGTTAATCCTGTGACCAGGAGGTGCACAGCAACACGACTATGGGAGAAAAGAGTATTATTAGCCTGGCCAATCAAGCAATTATTCTTCATCAAGCTGGCTAATAACTAATTATTTCAGCATTCAGACTTGGATACTGAACAAGGAACTGTAACAAATTTTCAACTGGCACAAAAGATCTTGCGAGAGTCGCTATCAATTGGTGTGACAGGATATAACATTAAAGGAGCTAGAAATCTTCTGACATCAGTACCTGGGCTCACCAACTGTCAGGAGGAGAACATGTCTCATTAACTGGATATTCTTTTCTATACACAGTTAACCCAACTGCCCTGGTCTCACCTGGTTTCACCCCGTTCTGCCACTCTCTCCACACCACCAATGTGATGAGTTTCAATACCTCATTCATCCACTTCTCTCAACTCTCTCTAGGGCAGGCTTTCTTCCAAGATACCCTATTCTTGAAGCTCCCTTCCTGACCTGGTTTGCTAGCCCACTCAACTAGCTTCAGGAAGTGCATTTTAAGGGGATGCTTGATTGAGGATAGGTAAGACATTTATTCCATTAATAGAAATGTTTTGAATTGACCCTCTCTGAGTTACCACAATACATTATTGGTTTCACTCAGGAGTTTTCATTGCAGCCCCTTCTCTGCTTCCTTATTATGTCATGTGTAAGTAATAGCTTTCAAGTCCCTCAGGGCAGAGACTTGGTCCTCTGTATAGGGAGAAATCTAGCAAACTTGCTTGCATGATAAATAAATTGGAACAATATACATTTCTCAGACAATCTTCATAAGACGCTTTCTGGCATAACCCTACATAAGAGTCACTTGCTGTGTATGAAATTATAAAAAGAGAAGTTACTCACTCTGTGCAGTAACAATGGTGGACAAATATGGAGAACCCATCTATTGGGGGTGAAAGGCCATGATTGCAGCCAGCTGAATTCAGAGTGATGAAAGATCAATTTTGTTATTTCAGGTGCGTGATGTATTCCAGTATCAAATGGAGTGGAGCTGTAGATGGCTGGACTCGAATCTGGGTGCACCACTTTGTAAACTGTTGCCATTTGTACAGGTAAGTATTACATGTCGTTTGTCTCCTGCTATGCAGTAGCACTGTTCTCACTTGTTGCTAGCACTGTTGCTCCACTTCCGAGAACCAGATAGACACACCATGCTGTCAGGTACAGTGTTTGTGGCTGGGGATGAAGTATCCCTCCCTTGTTCTGGGAGAGGAGGTCCGGGAGGGATGCAAATGGGCAGAGAGGACATAGAGACAGTTGATAAAGACATGAAAACCCTATCTGTCGAGGCCAAGCTGGGGCTATTAGAATTACACAGGCCCCCTCAGTCTGTATCTTCCAGAGAACTCTGGGGATGAGCGGGATAGGAGGGAACGCTTATAACAGGTGAGGATTCCATGGGAAGAACATTGAGTCTCCCAAAGAGTTGAATCCTATGCCCGCTCTCGAACGGTATTGGGGACATTTGGAATTTTGGCTGGTTGTAAAGAGGTCTATCTGTGGTCAACCCCAGCATTGGAATAGATAGTTGGTGATCTAACTGTGCAGTTCCCATTCCTGCTCTGTGACAAAGTGGCAGCTGAGGATATCGGCCATGGTATTCTTCTCTCCCAGTAGGTATGCCGCCATGATGGTTATGTTGTGGCGGATACACCAATTCCAGAGACAAATCGCCTCTGCACATAGCGAAGGGGATCCGGCACCCACTTGGTGGTTGATGTAAAACATGGTGGTCGTATTGTCAGTGAGGATATGCACCAAAGATCCCTGAATATGTGGAAGGAAGTACTTGAATGTCTTGTGAACCACTCAAAGCTCAAGCAAGTTGATGTGGAGCCTGGACTCATCTTTGGACCTCTTCCCTTGTGCATATTGTTGTTGGAAGTATGCTCCACAACCTAGAAGTGAAGCATCTGTAGAGATTTGTTTGGATGGTTGATCTCAGTGGAAGGGCACCTCCCTGCAGAGTTTCTGTGCCTGAGTCCACCACTGTAAAGAGGTAAGGACTTTCAGAGAAGGATGTAGCTCTTGCTGCAGTGTCTGCCGTGTTGAGGGCCATCTGTAGAGCTGTACGGGATATAGTATACCCCTCTTTAATGATGGCTTTGAGGATGGGTCTCCTATCATTTGGGAGATGTTGCATGAACTCTCTTAGTTTTGCATTGTTGTCAAAATCGTGGTAAGCGAGTAGGGTTGTGTAGTTAGCTATGCAAAGTTGAAGGGTGGAGGAGTATATTTTCCTCCCAAACACGTCCAGGCATTTGTGGTCTTTGTCTTATGTGTTTTGTATTGAGAATTTTTAGACCTTCGTTTGCAGTATCAACCACTAAAGAATTGGGTTGAAGGAGTAAGTATAAAAAGTCCATGCCTTTTGATGTGATGAAGCATTTTCTATCAGCCCTTTAGTTGGGCGGGGGAGTCATGGCTGGTGTTTGCCATACTTCATCGGCTGCTTCAAGTATTGCCTCATCTAGAAGCAGCACAATTTTGGATTTTGTAGAGGGCTGAAAGTTCTTTAAAAGCTTGTGGCGTTTTTCCTGCACCTGATAACACAACCTCCCGACTGATGGTCACCCTTTTGAATAACTTAAAATTGTTTTAGGTCATCACTAGGTGATGGACCATCTGGGATAACTGCTTCATCAGGTGCAGAACACGAGTTATCGTTTGGTGGCGTGTTGGATTGTTGGAAGGGAAGATCGAGGATGATTTGCCCATCCTCAAGATCTATGCCCTCCAATGGAAAGTGCGATGGATCAAAGTGTATAGACAGCAATAATCTATGTGCTGGTGTAGAAGGGGCAGTGGAGCTGCGTTGTAGTGCCCAATAGCAATAGGGTGATCATCAGCTATTATGCCGAGAATAGTACTGCCACTCGGGGTGCCACGGGGGGGTATTGATAATGCCTTAGCCTGTACGCCTCGTATGATGTGTGTGCTCTGTCTGGGGTCAAGTGTTGTGAGGAGAACACACTCCTTGTATCCCCCTGGTAGGCACTGAGCTGTGATAGAGTAGGTGAGTGTGGTGAGGGCGGAGAGCCTCTCATTGATAATGGGGAGTGAGAATAGTGCCATGCTGAGGACTTGGCCAGGGATCTGGTTCTCGTTCTCCTGTCATTTATTGGTGGAACATGTGTTTTGCGTGTTGGGGAATGACGGCAGCTTGATTATTTATGCCTTGGTACCGAGTCCGCTGGTGCCGGCAGTGGAGGTATCAGTTTGGTTGAGACCCGGGGAGATATTGGGTTAGTCTGAAGAATGGAAGGGCAGTTGGAGCTAGCCCTGTCATTTCTGGGCGCCAGAGGTGAAAGCTGCATCAGCAGCTCACACTGTGCTTGGAATGTCACCAGTGCCAGAAGTGTCACGGGTGCCAGTAGTGCCTCTGTTGATTCGGGGCCCTTGGTAGGTAACCTTTTTGATGGCTGGGGAGCTGGTTTCACAGCCTGTTTAGAGCACGTTTTTGAGCCTGTTAGTGAGGAGGCTCGAGATTTTCCAGTGCCCAAGGTGCCAGGTTCATCTCCCTTACTCATTCGTGAGGGGAGGGAATGGGCTGGTGAGGGCTTCATTTTTGACCGCACTTTCTGCAGTGAAGGACTTGAGAGGTTATTCTGACCTCTCTATCTCTGCGAGCTCTCGCTGTCAGACTGCGACAATGGACGCATTTTTGTGAAACATGCGCCTCTCCCAAACAGCGTATGCATTCGCTGTGACCATCAAAGGCTGGCATAGAGTCCCAGCATTTTTCACATCTTTTGAAGTTAGGAGAGCCCAGCATCTCTACCGGTGGTGGATTACGTGGCTTGCAGTTGGGACTGTTAGTTATTTTGATTAAACTATAAACAAGCTGAAGGAAAGAAACTGGTAGGGTTTGTTTTTTTTAATTTTAACGGTTTTATCCTTTTTTTTCCTCTGATGTGCACTGAGGAGGAGAGAGTTGGAACTCTGTCCATAGTCAAGGGCAGCAAAGAAAGAACTGAGGGGAGTCAGGCTGTGCGCACTAACTTCAAAGGCAGCCATATCGCATACTGTTCGCAAATGCGC
Source organism: Rafetus swinhoei (assembly GCA_019425775.1). NCBI lineage: Eukaryota > Metazoa > Chordata > Testudines > Trionychidae > Rafetus > Rafetus swinhoei. The sequence continues at coordinate 42,195,733 of CM033437.1, read as the reverse complement.
AGCCCGACTGGATACTGCTCTAAAAGTCTCCCATCTGTGGTGCCGGAACAAGCCTAACACCAACAGTGGAGCACCCATGGGGACATCACTCGAAAAACTTGAGTTTATCATTTTAGCAGCACATGAAGGGCAGAAACTGCATGCAACAAAGTGAAAGGAAGTGTGATGAAAAGGAAATTATAAATTATAACCTCTTTCTGGGAGCACTCCTTCACACACTATTCAATTAGAAGATCAATTAATATCCAAACTTAAAAACATAAAAGCAGGACATTCAGGATATACTAATTCTATACCAATCTTGCAAAATAATATTTATTCTCTTACTTGGGCTAGTAAACTTCCATGGCACTATTACAAGGTTGCACTCTATCTTTACCTAGTTCCATATTAAGCAAGTGTTGCCAGGTCTCAGAAGAAGCCCAAAGCAATTCATCCTAAACAGAGGTCCATAATTCCAAGATGAGATCAAATTAGCACAGAACTTCCTGAAAATAATACACTTGCACGGGCATATCAAGCACTTATGCAAGTATTCTGAAAGTGCAAACCAACAAACCCCAAACTCTGGGGATATAATAGAAACCAGTTAAATAACTGTCCACTAAATTTGCATGTCATTTGAATGTCATGGAGGTTAGGTCCATAAAAGGCTATTAGCCAGGGGATAAAATGGTGTCCTTGGCCTCTGTTTGTCAGAGGCTGGAGAGGGATGGCAGGAGACAAATCGCTTGATCATTGTCTTCGGTCCACCTCTCTGGGGCACCTGGTGCTGGCCACTGTCGGCAGACAGGATACTGGGCTAGATGGACCTTTGGTCTGACCCGGTACGGCCGTTCTTATGTTCTTATGTATTTCAGCAAGTTACTACATTTTAGTTTTAATTTTATCTCTACACAAACCATGACTAAATCCATATAAATCTATCAGGTTTAAGAAAGCCATGAAGAGCCGTTTTAGGATTAACAGCTTTCTCCTATCACCTTTTGCTTCAAAGAAAGGTGCTGATGATGTTAGCATTTGTAACTGCACACAAAAAATGTTCCCCTGCATTGCTGATTTGTAAATTGAGAATATTTCCTGATAGTACAGACTAATAATAAAGTCATAAAACTGGCTCTATTGTAAAAAGATTGATTACTAAAACAATACTTGTCTCAAAAGTTATGAAAAGAACATTTTTTCTCCACCAATGGAAAATTTTGTTACAATGGGGCAAAAATATGCATACCCTCATTCTATGCCATATTCAACTCTCCTACCATAAACCTGATGGAAAGCTTGCACTGCAAAATTGGTGTTTTGACTTGGACCAGTTACAATTCTTTTTTCACAGCTAAAAAATGCTAGTGAAAACAAAATTTCAACAAGCATCCACTTTATTCAGTACTGTACATGAAATAATTATGGGAATGAGGAAAGCTGTTATATTCTTCCATCAACAGCTTCCTAAATAAGCCAAGTACTGCTTCAATCATGTGTATCCATGTTAAGTGCCTCTGCTCTTTTCTATCTGTCCTTGAAATAGAGTTTAGTTATTTCCTACTCAAGTGTTCAGGTACTTCTGCTACTTACAAGTCACTAGTTGTAAATCAACTAAACTAACATACTCTAAGTCAGATGCAGGGTAGATTTGATTTAGATTAGGAGAGGATTCAAACCTGGAGGAGGGATGTAGGAGGGGTTACAGGCATGTACTCTATGTAATCTCTAAATGAGCATATGAAACATTGTAAGCTTAAAAATTAAAGCATAACATTTCTTAACTTTAAGATTTTAATTGTTTGATTAAAACTGTTTTCCACTGAAATACTTCCAAATATGTATATCTGTTAAAGCAGAGGCATAAAGCACATTTATCTAACTGCACACTTAGTATTGAATGGGAGTATATAGCAGTATGCTCTTTAAAGTGGATCATCATGGAAAATTGTCAGTCTAAGGCTCAACATTTTAATTTAATTATTCCTTATATTTTTCAGTAGAAGAAAGAGTCTCTTACTGATGGCTTACTTTGTTCTTTAATCTAGAAATGTGTGCCATAGAAATTGTAGGGAAGGATTCAAACATAATGCATCTTTGGTTTGCTGTTTTATTTATCCATTTCATAGATATTAAAATTATATATTGAGTGATGATTACAACATGTCACATGCTTTGCCTTGTTTGCTTTCTGGATAAATATGAAGTTACTTACTTTAACAGCAGAACTCAAGGGATTTTGGAAGCATGTACATTATTTTTAATGAACGGATTTGAAAAATATCTTAGTTTGTCTAACATTAAACTAAAGAAAAAAATCTAGAACTTTGACAAGTTACATTTGAGTTACAAGTATTGTTGAAACAAGGACTATAACATTTCTCATATTGCATGATAGGAATTTTAGTTTGACAAACTGTCAGAATTACACAGGAATTGGAGCACTAAGACTTTTGATTGCATCAACTTGTTTTCACACAGTTTTCTCAAATATCCAATGTGGGATTCTAAGATTCTATACTTGGTCCATACGTATGGGAAAATTCTGAGCTTTACATGATTCTAACAGCGAAAGGCTAAAGTGGCATAATCTCTAGTCAGCAGCAAGCTACAAAGGCTATTTTAAACTAGCTATGTTAAAATGTGTTTAAGTAACTGGTTAACTGCTGAAAATTTCAGCCATACACACATCCAGGTGGCCCATCCAGTTGGCCATTATGTTGCTTTTGACAGCCAACGCTGCCGGATGACATCATCAGGCGTCTCCTTTTCCCTCGGCCTGCCTCAAGCAACCAGGAACTTGAGCTGCCACTAAGGAGAGGAGGGGGAAGGGGCGCAGAGCAATAAACTTTGTTATCAGGCTCATTCAGTTAACTGTCAACCCCCAATCCTCATGAGTGCCGGAAAACAAAGCTTCTACTGTATTTAAAAATATTTTTGTAGTTGCTGTGTCATTTATACCAAGAAATCTGCTTATGTTAAAATAAATAAACATTACCAAAAAAACCACTGAAGCAAAGCTCACTTGTGAATTCCAGAGACCCTTCATACAAATATTGTACTCCTTTCAAAACAGTTGCATATGGGGATAGGGGAATAAAGCACATAATAAGGAGCAAGAAAAGGCTGTCAGGATGTATCCAGTTAAACTCAGATGGCTGAAAGCTGAGACTGGACAAGAGAAGATGGATCACTCTATAAACAGCCCTGTTTTGTTCACTCCCTCTGAAGCATCTGGCACCATCCATTGTTGGAAGCCAGGATACTGGACTACATGTACCATTAGTCTGTCCCAGTATAGCCATTACATTCAATTCTTTGCATATCTTACAGTAAAATAAATTTTAAAGAGATTTAACAAAATCAAGCAAACATCACTTTTTTTTTTTTTAAACTCAACTTCATAATCTACCAGCTATGGTCATGCTCAAGTGTATCATTTTCAACAGCACTTGACTATGAGATGAGATATTTGGAGTAGGGATGTAAGCGGCTAGTCAACTATCCGATAAGCATAAGCTTATCGGATGGTTGAGTAGTGACTCAACTAGTCACTTTCCCCCTCCCTTTCTGCCACTATCAGAGGCAGCAAAGGGGGGGAGGAGGAGCCAGTGCTGCGGGGAGCCGGCTTAAAAGGAACAGAAGTTCCAGCATCGATGGAGCACCCTGTAATTCAAACTCCAGAAGACTGACCACCACCAGGAAGTGAATACATGGCCTAACATGACTACCTCTGAGATTTTTCTCTCCCCCTGAACTGTGGAGGTAAAATACCGTGAAACATTCCTTTTGCAAATTTTTTAGCAGGCTGGCCAGCAGCATGGCTCAGTCTTGGCTCACGCTAGGTCCAGGACCTACCCCCACTGTGGCTCTGCATTTGAAGTGCATTAGGAGTCAGGTGGGCATGCAGCCCGGCTCAGTTTTGGCTTGCGCCAGGCCTGGGCACTCAGATATCTATATCTATCTCTCTCTCACACACACACACACACACAGGCTGCTGCCTCTATATATGGTCCATAGGGAAAGCTGGTTTTTAAACTGGCCCCCCTCACAGACCAACTCCTGCCTGACACCCTGCGCTGCTGCCTCTGATACAGAGACAGCAGCGTGGAGTGGCGGGAGCTCCTTGGGAGTGTGGCTGGATTGCACTGGCTGCCAGCCCCACCCTTAGGACCATAGGATAGTTGAGTAACTGATAAGAATTAATGAGGTTAAGCGACTATTCAATTAACAGATATTTAACATCCCTACTTTGCATATCATCTTTTAAGAAGCAAACCTGTTAAAAATTAAAATTCTAAACAAAGCAAGATTACATAGGTTCCCTATCTGTATGGAATATGAAACTGGTATTCTTTAGAAAAGGTAAAAAAGTCCTCTACAACCTAAAATAAACTTGGCTTTCATTTTACACACACTTTAGCAATTCTCCCCCCATCAATACCTTACCTTTTATCAACAACCAGGTAGTACTCCCTTCACAGCCCATATGCAAAATCTGAGTCACTAAAGGCAGGATGTGTTATAAATGAATTGCTATCTTAGGATCCAACAAACATTCCTTAAGAAGCATTTTCTGCCCATTTTTCCCCTCTCTCACCTTCCAGTTATTTATGTTACCTACATACAACACTCATGGGCCAATCAAAGAAAGATTTTTACACGAGTTCTCTTCATAGAAGACAAAATTTTAAACTATAAACTTCAATCTAAATTAAGTAAAGAGAGCTGTTCAACAAACATAAAACTCAGAATTTAACAACAAATGCTAGAAGAGCAAGCCATAAGGCATATTCTCAGGTATCATATAACACTGCCTATAATAAGGATGTTAAGAACTAGTTGACTAGTCCAGTGTTTCTCAACCAGTGGTACGGGTACCCTTAGGGGTACTCCGAGAAGTCTAGGGGGGTACGTCAACACAACTGAAATTTGGAGAAAACTGAATTTGTGTTAAGTTTTACAGCGTTTTACTAATTTTGTACTTTTTACACCCAAAAATGTCATCGCCCGCCTGGCTATGATTAAGTTGTTTAAACAAATGTGTTGCAATGGTAGAAAAAAAATGTGTGTGTATGTATGAAAACTATAGGTACTGGGGGTACTTGGGGGGGGGGGCGGAGAAGGGGTACTTTATAAAAAAAAGGTTGAGAAACACCTAAAAAAGTTAAAGGCAAAAGCTTATTGGATAGACAGTCGACTAGTCGATTTCCCCTCTCTCCCCCAGCTGCCTCTATCAGATAGATGCAGGGGAGGGAGTGGGGTACTTTAAAGGGGGCAGCGCCACACTATTCATAAATATCACAACTGTATTTAATAGAAGAATATTTGAAAAATGCTATACGTGTCAGAATATCAAGCAAAGAGGGATACTGAGGTGTAAAGCCACATACTCTTGCCACAGGAATGAAAGATCTATATGAATACTTTTCATAAATCTTTGTAACTGATTTACAAGAAGCATTCTCTTAGCGACTGGCTTAACTCCCAATAGCAAAGGTCTCATTAAAAGTAAAATTCATGGTGTGAAAGATACATTATTGTAAAGAACATCTGTAATGATTTGTATTAGGAAGTGGTGCTTAATGAATTACAATGAGGTTCCCAGCTTCATAAATTGTAAAACCTTATCCATTTAGTTAAGGTTATGACTGTCTGCAGCTACATTTAGGAAACTACAAGAGAACTGGTAAGTGTAAAGACTTACTGTCAAATTTCTCAGGTATCTCAGTTATGAATAATATAATGTAGGCCACCCATCAGGTGGAATACTGTTTGTTCTTTTACATGCATACAAGCACACACACTTAATATAAATATATAGAAACAGTAATATAGATCATGTAACTTCAATTAGGGCCAATTCCGACCTGACACACAGGGGCAACTCATTTGATAACACATTAGCATTGTGCAGGGTCAGAATTTGTCCCCTTCCTCTACACTCTCATGCATGTTGCATTACCTTAGAATGACATTCATGAGGTTCACACAAACACACTTACCGATACGGCATGATCTTTAGCTTCCAAACCAAAAACGTCCTGTCGTTTCACAGTCAGCAAATCAAGCTCTCTAAAGTCATCGTCGTCGTCATCCTCCTCAAGGAAATTAATGGAGTCTGCCTTTGGAATCGTATTTATTGAAGGAACTTCTTCCTCTTCATATAGTTCCTCTGACTTAATACCCTCTTTGCCAATCACTTTACTGAGGAGTTCTTTTTCCTCTGTTTCTTTTTTTCCCTCTCCTTTGATTCTTTGAAGAGTAGACAACTGTTCATTAAAATCAGTTCTGCTTTCCTCCATCTCTTCATCACTTACTAAGGAACTTGTATCTTCACACTGCTCTGTTCCATTGAGGTGGCTTTTTCCATCCAATGACTCATTCACAGACAATTGTTTCTGGGCTTTTTGAAGAAATCTTACCCGAGGTGCAACTGCAAGGCCAAGGGAGCTAAAGCATGGGATTAAAAATAATAAAAAATTAATCTGAAACTGAAAACCATTCTACTAAATTAGAAGCAGGGGTCTGCATTTAAATATTGATCATGTATAATGTATTTAGAAGAATCTCCTGCTTATTTGTTTAAATGTATACACACACAGAACTGGAGAGTCAAACTGTCCGAAAAATGCAATCCAACACATACAGGGAAAACAACTGGAAACATGAGGAGCTAATTAGAACAGCAATGCTCAGAAAAAAGTTCTCCCAAAAGAAATCTGAAGGGACAGAGAATGGCAAATTAAATTACATTTACAATATAACATGATGGTACAAATGACAATGCAATTTAGTACTGCAGAGGCAGAAAATTCATGTCACACACACAAAGGAAGCAATGGCATTCATTATTGCTGAGACTAACTAAAATACTGTCCTCAGTTCTATGTACCTTAGTACCAAAAAGACCGGGAAGAAACTGAGCAAAGTCTAAGAAAAATTATTAAGGCCACAACTACACTCGAGACCATACATATGTCCACACATGTGCTTGTACTTTACCCCACCTATTGTGTGCCTCTAAACCAGGGGCAGGCAAAATGCAGCCCACAGGCTAGATCCGGCTCGCCACCATCACACAGCCCAGCGGGAACCTAAATCAGGCTCTTTTCCTGTTGCACCTTCACATGCCCACTCAAAGTGACCGGTTGCAGGGGCCACATGCTCTCAGTGTGCAGCATGCTGGGCGGGGGGGCAGCCTTCAGGCATTGCTCCCACCCCTAGTACAATCTCACTGCTCCCATATGCCAGACTGGGAGCTGCCTAGGCTGTGCTTGCACCACAGGCAGTGTGCAAAGAGCACATGACCCCTGTAGCAGTCACTTTGACACAAGCAGCAGGCAAGAAGCCTGCCCACAAGTCCCACTAGGCTGCTGGCCAGAGCCTGCACCTGGCACCCCACCCCTCCCTTCCCCCAACCCTCTGTCCCCCTCTAACACCTCTGCACCCCCACTCCTACACCCATAACTCCTTCCAGAGTTGCACCCCAAACCCCTGTTCCAGGTCACAGACCCTGCCCTAGGTCACAACCTAAACCACTGCACCTCCTCCTGTATCCCTACCCAGGTCACAACCCAAACCCTTTGCACCCTGCTCTTACAGTCATACCCCCCTCCCAGAAACTGCACCCCAATCTTCTGCCTAAGGCAATAACCCCCTGGGTTACAATCCAAACCCGTGCACCCTCTCCTGCTCCCCTTCCCCAGGACAGATTCTGCACCCCATACTCTAGGCTCCCTTCTGCTCAACCTCCATCCCAGACCACTTTCCAAATTCTTGGAGTGCCTACCCCTGATCTAAAGCCATAGAAGCACATGTCCAAAGGCAAGTAGAAGGCAATTAAGCTAGCACATCAAAGAGGTGTGGGAAAGTACATGCTTCAGACCTGACCCTTACCCAATCTATACAGGTCCCAGTCCCCCCCACTATCATTCACAGCAGCCAACTGTACTGATCACTTCACAGTAGTATTCCACCACACTCCTTTGATCAGCACAGGTGACTACAGATGCTGCACCAAGAGCAGCTGCCAGGCTCACTAACTACTCACAGGTGCTGATCAACATGTGGGTAGAGTACATCCTCCTCCACAACTTCATCCAAAGCAGCAGGAACATTATCTATACTGGGAAGTTTCAGAGGGGCCAAAGGGCGCAGGTATTCACTGCACGCCATCCAACTGCAGGAAACATGAGGCATCTGAGCTACCAAAAGGTTCCCTGTCCCTTTCTGGATCTAGCCATCTTCAATAAGGCTTCTGTTTGTAAGGGGGCCATATGATTACAGTGGGTAGATGGACAGAATACAGACACCGTGGAGTCTTCCATAAGGAAAGTAGGGGTGTTAGATAACGTATATTTTACTAACTGTGTAGCCACAAAAATTTTATCAGTTACACGGTTACTAAAATACTACCGGGGCGGCAGGGCTGGAGCCAGTGCACTCTCAGCCCCACTCCTGGGTAGTCCTCCGCCAACCGACACTGCTGTCTCTTATATAGAGGCAGCAGCATTGGGGGCTCCACAGAGCTGGCACACATGGAGAGCCACCTTGAAAGCCAGCTTCTCGCATATATCGGCTCCCACTTGCCCCCACCCCTCCTCACCCTCTGTGCTGCTGCCTCTCTAACAGAGGCATCAGCACTGGAGTCGGGGAGCAGGCAGCTCTGTGGGATCTGGTGCTCACGGGAAGCCAGCTTTTAAGCTGGCCTCCCCCCAGCACCAACTCCTGCCTGCCCTTCGCCCCCGTACTGCTGCCTCTGTGAAGGGGGCGGGGGGCAGCTCCATCAGCATGTGCAGGGAGCTGGCTTAATAGACAGCTCCCACCTCCCCGCCCCTTGCTACCTCTGATACCTTATCCTCCCTACCTTCAGCTAACGCCAGCTCCAGCCCTCGGGAAGCTTGGGGTGGCTGCTCAGCTGCCCCTGAGGAGCACAGCCCCAGAACAAGCTACCTTTACTTCTGCACTGCTTCTGGCAGTGGTACTGCCTGCAGAGCTGAGCAGCTGGAAATGGTGGCTGCTGGCTGGGAGTACGGCTCTTAAGGTAGAGCCACCACCACCACCAGTACAGAAATAAGGATGACATGGTATGGTATTGCTACCCTTACTTCTCCACTGCTACCTGCAGAGCTGGAAACTCAGTCAGCAACCGATGTTTCTTTGGCCACCCAGCTCTGATGGCAGCAGCGCAGAAGCAAGGATAAAATGGTACAGTATTGCCACCCTTACTTCTGTACTGCTGCTGGCATAGTGCCACCGTCAGAGCTGGGCTCCTGGACGAGACTCACCACTCTCTGGCCACCCCGCTGTGAAGACAATGCAGAAGTACAGGTGGCAATACTGCAGCCCTCCCTAAAATAACCTGGTGGCACCTCTGCAACTTCCTTCTGGGCCAGAAACCCCCAATTTGAGAAACACTGGTCTCCCCTGTGAAATCTGTAAAGTACAAGATAAAAGCATATAAAAGACCATATTTCAAAGTGGGAGACCAGATTTCATGTCCCATGTTGGTTTTTCATGGCCGTGAATTTGGAAGGGACCCACCCACAGTAGAGTACACATAGGGACTAGCTCTTGAGAAAAACTGCTGTTTCACTGTCTTTCCTTATCCATCACTCTCTCCACTTTTCTGTTTGAATCACTTTTAATGTCTTCTTAAAGCTTTCCTGAGCTCCTTACCAAAAGTGTTTTATCACTTCAGACACTTCAGTATATGAAGTATGTGATAATGATTCACCATCATGAACTCTTCACAACAGTACTGCCTAGCTTTGGGACTCAGGAACTCAACCAATCAACAAGTATGTTCATGCCCATAGACTTTAAGCACACAATGAAAACAATCTAGCCAAAAACACAAGTATTACAAAATGTTGAGAAGCGAGAGTTTAATTTTCCCAATGTATACACGGCATGTAGTATCTTTCCCCTACCAAAAAAAAAAAAAAAAAAAAAAAAACAGTCCAACCAAAACTTCTCTTTTGTCAAACAATGAAATTTACCAAATTCCCCTTGCCTTGTGATCACTAGGGTATTCAATACTTATTGGTGAAGTAATTTAAATTTAACACTTTTTTTCTTTGCAGGTCATAATTAATGCCTGGATTAGCCACTCACTCTGAAAATGCCTTGTAAGACCACTAAATATTTTATATTGCCTATTCTCAACCACAGCACGTTCAGGGTTATATATATATTACATACATGAACATTCTCCCTGGAGCAATTTGCAGCAATGGGGTTTTGAGCAGGGCTTTTCAGAGCAGAAAAGGTAAGGGAAGTTTCTATTCAGTACTTTGCACACATTCATCAAAGATCCACTGATAAAAAGATTTATATTAAATACATTTATATTAAAGGAAACAATTGTCTATATTACATTATTTTAGCATTTGACTATTAATTGCCTTGGAAACAAAACTAAACTCTACAAATTAATGTATTTGATGAACTGAAGCAGGAATGGTGAAATGAAGCAGATGTAACAGTGGCAGAAGTCACTCAAGGCCCAAATCAGAATTAAGGCCCCATATACTTCAGCAGTTACCCCTTTACATGTGGGGGGATGGAAGGGAAGGCAGCAGTGGGGTGGGGGGTGAGGGGAAGGCAGAAGCCAGCTCCCTGTGCATACTGGCTCCAACCTGCCACCATGCGCTGCTGCTTGCTCTCCCCACCCCACCCCCGCATCTGATTCAGAGGCAGCGGGGGAGGAGGCAGCAACCTTGTGCGTAACCATTTAAACTTGTACACTGACATATCCCTAACCTAACCCCCCCCCTTTTTTGAGAGAGAGAGAGAGAGAGAGCGCGCGACTGATTCAAAGTGAGGATTGCATCCTGCTCAGAAAAGCAGAAGGCAAATTACAGTAACTATTTTGGGGGCACAAGGCATAGTTTTTGAGGTTGGCAATGCCATTTTTGTTTTTCAAAAAGATATAGTATGCATGGCTTATGTTCTGGGGTCACACCTTACTGACACAGTCACCTGCAAGTGATAAAATTGGTTACCAGTTCAAATATTTTGTAGGGGACTTAGCAAATGTACCGAACTTAGATGCTAGTTATCTGGATCCACATGACCTTTGAATTATTACAGCTAAAACCCAACCCCAGAATTTCTTTGATCTGCAGCCCCCTCTTCCCCACTGTATCCTAACTTCACATGTTAAAATTGCTGAAATGACTATTTACAAGTAGCTTATTTTTTAACCAAAATGAGGCTACAATACCTTGCAGCAATTAAATTATGTATATTATTCCTAAGTACAAACACTTACACGTATGCTTAGCTTTAACTATTTGAATAGTGCCATTCAAATTAGTATTGGCAGAGTTTGGGCCAGTGATGGAAAGTAACTACAGTAAAACTCCAATAGTCCGGCATCCAATAATCCGGCACTCCTGATAGTCCGGCATCAAAATGGCAAGAGCCTAGTGAGTGAGCTTCGGCAAAAAATGAGTCACAAGGTAACAGCGGCAGCTGAACTGAGCAAAAGGGTAAAAAGGCTTAAAAACTAAAACATTACAGTATACAGTATGACAATAAAAAGGGTTAAGAACACTTTATATACAGTATATAATGTATACAGTATATATATATATAACCTGCTTATAGTACCTCCTGATAGTCCGGCATATTTGATAATCCGGCACCACCTAAATCCCATAGGTTCCGGATTATCGGAAGTCTACTGTAAATAGAAATACTTCGTTTCACCACTCAAGAACTTTTTTTTTAATATATTTGTACTTTACTCAACTTATTTTTGTGATACTTTGACTTTACTGAATTCCTTTTTTTAAGAAAATATTGTGCTTTTTACTCTACTACCATTTCCGGAAGCACTTAGTTACTCACTACTTTCAGCACTCCACTGACAGTTGCACAAGCCAGCATTCTGTTTTGCTAAAGCACAGCTGCATGAGCAGAGCATCCAATCATCATGCAGTGATGACTTAAAAAAAAAAAAAACAACAAAAAACAAACAACAAGCACAATGACCCTGCCAATGAAGAAGGCTTTTAACAGCCGCATCAACACCTTTTCATTCAAAAACAGTATCTGAGTAGGGGTGGGGAGCCCCGAGCCTCGTAGGCCAGATCCGGCATATTGGAGAGAAGAAGCATGCCATGCACACTGCTGCTCACCCTCCCGCTGGCTGGGGCAACGCGGTGCTGGAAACTGCTCATGGGAGAGTTTCCCTGCCCCCCTCATCCCATATTCCCACCCCCTTCCCCGCCCAGCTCTCCCAGCCCCAGTCCATTCCTGCACCCTCCCAGACACCCCACCCTCAGCCTGCTCCTGCACCTGCACCTCCCTCCCAGACCTCCACCCCAGCTCACTCTAGCATCCTACCTCCCACCCAGACCCCACCCTCACCCCCATCCCACTCCCTGGCAACCCCCTCCCACACACTGGACCCCTCATTTTGGCTTCACCCCAGATCCTCGGGGGACTCACAAAATCTGCTAACCCTGGGACCCCAAAAGAGTTAATTTGGCCTGTGGGAAGCCCTGAAGCTTAGTCCTCCCTGCCTCCTCTCCCCTCCCTCCCCCCACCATGGGGCTGGAGCACCAGGGAAGTGAGGCATCTCAGTTGGGAGCCACATCAGTGAGGGTTTTGGGGTTTTTTGGGGGGGAAGGAGTTGCCTCTCACTTGTGCGGCCCCCGACTGATTTTTCTGTAGATCAGCAGCCCCCAACCCAAATAATGGTGCCCTAACATAATTCGGGTGGTTAACCAAAGATTTCCATAGGACAGCTACTTTTTACTTCTGGATACTTGAGTACAATTAAGATGTGATACTTTTGTACTTTTACTCAAGTATCAGAGGGGTAGCCATGTTAATCTGGATCTGCAAAAGCGACAAAGAGTCCTGTGGCACCTTATAGACTAAGAGATGTATTGGAGCATAAGCTTTTGTGGGCAAAGACCCACTTCGTCAGATGCATGTCAAGTAGTTTTCCAGAAGGATACTTTGACTTTTACTTAATTACATTTTTTTTCCAAAGTAGCAGTACTTTTATTAAGTAATTTTTTGGGGTACTTTTTCCACCACTGGTTTGGGCCTAGTTCTTATTCCAGTACTCAGCTATATAGACAAAACATGAAATTACCATACAACTATTTGCTGGTGCTTTTAATTGGTGAAACAAAGGAAGATACTTACTCCTTTAGATTCACACTGGACCAATACAATCAGTAAAGCAATTCTAAAGTTAATCCAGAAACTGAACTGTCAACTGCCTGTTTATGCATTTTGTTTAACCAACTCTTGATTACACATTTTAATTGTCTACATTACTAAAGTTCAGACCACATAATATTCTGATTTAAAAATCAGCTCCATGCTAAATCAATGCAGCACATATACAATGGATTAAATATTGGCCAGCAGATCTAAAAAAGTAATTGTAAATGAAGAATTATAACACAAACAATGGATTTTAATGGGATTCTCCCAAGGGGCCTGTTTGGGACCCAATCACATTTAGTGTCTACCAATGATCAGGAAGAAAATATAAACTCATTGCTGATAACATCTACAAATAATAAAAACTGGTTGAGTGGGAAAAAATGACAGCCAGTTATTCAGAATTATCTGGGTTGCTTCATAATTAGGCTCATCGGCACACCATGATTTTTTAATACAGCCAAATTCAAGGTAACACTAGGGACGAGTGCAGGTCATACGAGATGGGAAATTGTATTCTAGAAAAAAGTAACTGACAAGGCTTTATGATTCTTGGCAGACAAAAAGGTGAACATGTGCTGTCAGTGAAGTCATGTGGCTAAGAGAGCTAATGCAAATCTTGGACATCAGCAGAATAGTATCAAGACGGAATATTAATTCTGTATATATTGATGAGACCATTACTGGAATAATGTGTCTAGCTGTAAGGTCCACATGTCAAGAAGGATGTTGAACTACTGGAAAAGGTTCTAAAAATAGCTGGAAAGTCTGCTTTACAGTGAATGACTTAGAACAGTGGTCACCAATAGATCTTGAAGCCTCTGACAGGTGATCCTGACTGGTTAGGCTGGGAGGCTATCAAGTGCTTGTACTTCCGGTGCCTACCCCCCCCCCCACACACACACACACACTGCCCTGCTGCTCCCACCCAGAGCCTCAGAGCTGCCCCCTGGGAGCCTCCTGCTTGTTGTGTAGGGTGGGGAGACAGAGGCAGAGGGACGCTGATGTCACTGTCCCCCTTCCCCGTGCCCCATCTTACACAGAGTGAGGAGGAGTGGAGCCTCAGCGAAGGGATAGGGCAGGGGTATTTTGGTTTGAGGTAGATCCTGGACTGACAAATTCAAAAAGTGATCTTGTATTTAAAAAGGTTGGCAACCCCTGACTTAGAAAGTCTATTTAGTTCACCAAAGACAAGAGTAAGACATGACCTAATCAGAGTCTGTAAGTACATAAAACAAAAAAAGATTCCTGACAGACATCCCCTTAATTTAATCTAAGACACAACAAGAGCCAACAGGTGGAAGTGAAGCTACATACATTCAGACAATTTTTTTAATTAGGGTAATTATGCACTGGAACAACTTAACACCTAGGTCTGTGGTAGATTCTTCATCACTTGACATCTTTAAACCAAGATTGGAAATCTTTCTAAAATAGCTTCTCTCTCATGTACAAGTTATGAGCTTGATGCAGAAATTAGTAAATGAAATTCCATAGCCTCCATTATGCAGATGGTCATTATGCTTGAGGATCATGGTCCCTTCCCGTTTTCAAACCTGTGACTCACACTTCTTCACATCTAATCAGACACCCTGGCTTGCATTATTGTTAATCCTAGCAACAGCAGTGTCCCAAACACTCTGTCTGCCCTTTACATCACAATTTCTCCCACACTGGGAACAATCTGGAACACTATCACCCTGGATGCACAATGCCTTTCTCCCAGATTTTCTTCATTTTTTGCTTTTAATCTCAGAAGACAGGTAAATTCACAAAGGTTGGTAAAGACTAGCTTACAACAATCTTCTAAGAAACAGCATCTGAATCCACTCCTCAAGTTAACACAAGTACTTCAATAAACCAAACACCACAAACAAGAACCACCTCATCTCAGGTTTCAAAATCAGGAAAACAGGGATGATTGGGGGGAGGGTGCCAAGAGTGACTTCAATGGAAAGTATGAGACTTTTTTTAAAAACAGTTTCTAAAGACAACGCTAAAACTGAAATTGAATTTCTTTGGCATTATGTGCATAAAATCATATTTGACACAGTCAAAGTTTTCTGAACATCTGAAGATTGTCTAGTTATGCCAGTTGTTTGCCCAAAGAACTGAACTGAGGAATGTCCTTAACTACAATTCTGAGATAACTAATTCATTTAATAGCCAAGTGAATTATTTTGACAATTATTTTTAAGTAAAATTGGGGGGAAGGGGAAGCTAGTCAGCACTGATATTTTGGGGACTGAAATATGATGCAAGCTTTGTTTTCTGTCCAAGTAAGCAAAAAATCTGAATACTGGGGAATATTTCAAATAAAACCTAACAGAAATGAATAATCAAGCTGCCTTCAGATCTAGTATTTTGTGCTTAATGGAGATTTGAAATTCATCCTAATGTGAAGATCCTAGGCTGCATGTGCTTCCACTGAAACAGCAAGTTTAACAAACAATTAGGATCGAGTCAGAAGCTGGGCACAATTCTCCCACTTCTCTCAAAAGAAAAATGATCTTCCTCATTGGTATTAGTCTGCAGGCAGACGAATCTTCATATTAGAAACTGTTCTTGTACCTGGTCATTTTGTTGCAAACCCACCAAGCCAGGAAGTATCAGAGGGGTGGCCATGTTAGTCAGAATCTACATAAACAATTAGAAGTCCTGTCGCACCTTATAGACTAACAGATTTATTGGAGCATAAGCTTTCATGGGCAAAGACCCACTTCGTCAGATGCATGCATCCGTTAGTCTATAAGGTGCCACAGGACTTCTCGTTGTTTAAGCCAGGAAGGTTTACTTCTGTATTCACTTTTAGTTTATGTGAAGTTAAGTGACATTGCTTCTTCATCTGTATCTGAGGGTATGTCTACACTAGCCCCCTAGTTCAAACTAGGAAGGCTAATGTAGGCATTCAAGGTTGCAAATCAAGCCCGGGATTTAAATATCCCGGCAGATTTGCATCTTCAACGATCGCCACTTTTGAAATTTACAAGTCCGGACTAACTGCCCGGCGTCTACGGCGGGGACCAGTAGTTGAAATAAAGCCCTAGTTGAACTACCTGTTAAACCTCATTCCAGGAGAAATAACAGGTAGTTCGAACTAGGCTTTATTTCAACTACGTCCCTACGCGCAGACGCGGGCAGTTAGTCCGACTTGTAAATTTCAAAAAGTGGCGATCGTTGGAAGATGCAAATCAGCGCGGGATATTTAAATCCCGGGCTTGATTTGCAACTTTGAATGCCTACATTAGCCTCCCTCGTTCGAACTAGGGGGCTAGTGTAGACATACCCTAACAGATTTGTCTCTTCCTGCTCTGACTAATGGGCTATTGGTAAGTAACTGGTGGCTCTGGCTGCAGGAGTGCTATGTAACAATATTTCTGGACACTAGTTACCTTTATTCCAATGTTAAGGTACTATATATGGACAGTTTCCTGATCCTGCATAAAACTTTCCGCAGATAGGTTTTTCCATAACATCTTCCACCTTTATAAATTATTTGGCCTGTGCAAACAGCTACACAAAATATTTTGAAAGGCAAGAGGAGCAAACAATTTGAAACTGGAAGAAATCAAACCATCAGCACTGTGACATGAATCTGAACTAAAAGACTATCCACATGGCTCTGATTAATAACGAAACTGTACTGCGAAACTGCTGTAGTGGCATTATCTATTTGATTAGATATTGTCAAAATAGCATCTTATTCACAATGAGCAATTGTGAATGTGTAAAAAATGTTTTAGCATCCTTAGGAAAATTATTTGCCCTGTCTACATTCCAGGTAAGAAACTGTTGATCTTAAATAGCTTTTAACACTTTACTACTAGCAGCAGACTAAGGCTTGTAATTACTCTAACATAACTGAGTTTTCCTGAATCTAAAATCTGACACGTCTGTTTTGGCAATATTAATTCCTATATGGTGTGAGAGGGATTTGAGTATTTCTCTGTTTGCAATAAATGCCTGCACAATGAGATCCACTGGGACACTCATGTTTGCAGTCTGTATTTTCTCTCCTCACTGGTCCAAAAAGACCTGAGCAATCTGACAGGCAGGGTATGTTGCAAGGCCTGTTCAGCTAACATCTTGCCTAAAAGGTAGAGATGAGAACAAGTGAGGGAGCTTTCTGCTTAGGAAATTTCCCAAGTAACAATGTCACTTTGTAAGGCATGCATTTTTATATCATTGCAGGTACCTGCATCAACACACTGTGATTTGTAAAATAAATGCTTCACTGACTCTTCTTATGCCTCTACGAAGCTAGTAGAAACTGACTGGATCCCACACATTCTCTTCAGTGGTTTCAAAAAACTAATTCATATACCAGAACTTCTACTTCAAGAAATTAATTGGTAGGCTACAACTTTAGGACATTAACATACAGCAGAGGTTCCCCAACCTGTTTTTGGTTTGGTGCCTCCCTCTCACCAAGCTGACAACACTTCTATGGGTGCCTGGAGTCTGGAAGCCCATCCCCAGTGAGATCACTTTGTTCTCCCTGGCCCAGGGCACACTCCAGACACGTGGCCCCAGCAAGATAGACAATCAGGCTGCACACCCCATTTCCCCACCCACTGGAACCCTAGTCACCATCCGGCTCTTCTAGCTGTAGCACAATCACCAGAACATGCATGCAAGAGATGGTTGCGTCAGGGACACCCTGCCCCCCCCCCCCAAAAAAAGGATGAATACACAGCAGCTTCTGGGAAAGTGAACAAGCTGGAATGCCACCCCACAAACACACATATAACCCCCTCCCTTCTCCCCACTGAGCCCAGCAGCAGTGGCAGGAGCTAAAACAGGAGACGCAGCCAGTGAGAGAACTCTCACCAACTGTCAGATCCTCACACTCCGGTAACAACCCTGTTATACTTCTTCTCTCCATTCCTTAAAGCCAACTGAAGTGATGGCAACTGATGGGTCTAGTTAAGTTCTTACTCTGGTAAACTGATGCACCTGTACAAAAGGGTTGGGACCATGCTTTCTAAAGATCAATCTTGGTCCCAAATGTAAGGAGAACCTTTCAGCTTCTGCTTGCTGGACCCATGAACGGCAAGTGCAGGCAACCAAGGAACTGCAGACACTTAGCTGAGAACTTTGGACTCTGTGGCCTGAACAGATAGAATATTGCTTCTAGAAATGTTCCCAGAACTACAGTAGGAAGTTTCTCAGAAGGTAAATTAGTGACTGCAATGTGATGCCAAAAAAAAGCCACATCATCATATGTGGTTTTCTATCAACTCTTATGTAGATAATAATCTGTTTGGTTCTATGCCTGGTAATTAAGAACTGATCAGTTCTGTGGCTGACACAAATTAATCTCTGTATTGAGAATGCACAGCTGTTAGGAAATGAAAGAGGAGCAGCTGACAGATACAGGCATGGTAATATTTACATCACTAAAGACACTTGTACTGCCTTGCTGATAACAGATCTAATCTAATGCATCGACAATGGTGAAAACCACATTGTACCAAACAATTAGGATCAACATTAACACTTGTTATTCCTCTAGTGGCACAGAAGTGCTTTCAGGAGCATGTTCAGCAGTGATATGCTGCGAAAACACCAACATGGAATTCCCTCAATTTTCTTTATCAGTGAGCAAAAAAGATGCCCACTACTTATTGGTAGTGAGCCTGGAGATCAGTTGGGGAAAATAAATCATCTTTACTTCATGAGATTAACAGACCTCTAATAGGTAGCATAAGGGGCCATGTGAAGATACAGCTGATGCAAAGAGGAGAACAGAGCTCCAGGCTCTCCCCAGCTCTGCTGGATAGGCAGGCAGATAACTATGGAGAAAGAGGCAGCGTGCAGAGGCTACAGGACTCAAGCAGCAGGAATTTGGCCTCACCTCCTCTCTTTCCTCTGCATATGCACAGCTAACATCGCGAGGGGCTGGGCAGGGAGAGCTACATGCCACATTCCCTACTAGCTCTGACTAGCCACAATGAGGAATGTGCAAAGGAAAAGCTTCCTTCACAGCAGCTGCTGTAGCATTGACAAGAGTACCTTTGTGGCACATGCCTGCTCAGTCCCAGAGGACTGAAAATTCCAACATGCAATGATAGCCTTAGCATTTCTGACTAGGCCTAAAACTATTTTTGCTACTCCTACTACTCCTCAGCATAATCAAGATCTTTCCAACATCACCCAGGGCCAGCATAAGCATTTTACGGAGAATTAAATGCCCAAACTTAACTGCTTCATTTACCAAGGATGAGTATGTGGACAGGGATCTCACACACAACCCAACTCTCGCCTCCTCCTGCTTTGTGTGGTGGAGGGGGAGGATGGGGGAGGAAATCCAAAATGTTTTTCCTCTCCATTCTGTCAGTTATTTATACAGGCTGAAGCTCTGTTAACCAGAACTCCTGTTAGGACCACAGATGTTCCAGGACCAGAGAGTCCCAGTGCAGGGCTGGCAGCTAGGCTACCCAGCATGCCACATCTGGGCTGCTAGGTACAAACCAGCAGGGTTGCCCGGTGGGGCCAGAGCTCAGCGCACCACAGCGGGGCTGCTTGACAGGGCCGGGAGCCCGGTGCACCATAGCAGGGTTAGAGCTGGGCTGTCGAGCTGAGTGGGGTGGGAAGGGGAAGAGCGCGCTAGCAGGGCAGTGGGGTGGGCATCGGAGATGGGGAGGAAAAACAACCAGTCCAGGGCTAGGGAATCAGTAGCAGGGCGGCTTGATATGACCTCCCCTGGTCCAGCAAAATCCATCATCCGGGACTGATCAGGTCCCGAGCACGTCAGACTAGGGAGGTCCAATCTGTACATCATTCTAAATTTTCAAAACCATCTTTGGAAGGAAAAGTGAAAGACGTATATTTCTATTTAAATTAAAGCTGTGATTATCATTCTTAAAATTAGGGTTATATCTACACAAATGACTGGGAGATGTGTCTGCTCAAAACATGTTAAAAATAGTCATGTGGCCAAAATGGCACAAGGTGCTACTTTAGCTAGCCACACAGAACTAATCAACCCCAACCCGCTCGGAACATTCTCAGGTGTCTAGCTTGAGCCACCCCTCATATAGCTGCAGTCATTCTGCAATCTTTAACATGCTAGCTTGGGCAAAGTTAGAGCATATATTTCTACCCAGTTTGGGAATCGCACCTTTCTGCTGCTTTGTAAGCATACTCCTCAAAGCTAGCTTTCGACAAGACGCTTGTGTGCGACTCCTTCCAGCTAATGATTATGAAGCCAATACCACAACAGAGAATAGTAATATACAGGTCTCAAGATGACTAATCTCTAGAATTTTTTTTAAAAAATCATCGCTGCAAAGGAACCATTAGAGAAGATAGAGAGAGTGCCAGTTCACTATGATTACACAGCAGTGTGCAAAGCAGCAATGGGCAATAACCTCACTCTCAAACTGCTTAACTCCCACACATGTTTGGCATTTAATCTGTGTAGTGCTTGCAGAATTTCCAGTGAAGTAACATCTGTCAAGCAGGCAACAGGTCCTTTCAGAAAGAGAGAATTCTTTTTATAAAAATACTAGACAACTTACCCAGCATTGCTCAGGTCCTTCAGGGCACAGGGCTAGGGATTTGTGGAGTGCAAGAGTCGGAGCAGGAATCCAGGAGTCAGAACAGGGAGTTGGGAGATGTGAAAATGCTCAGAGAGGGGCTTGGGAGAGGGCTGTGCTGGCCATATGGTGGCTGCTCCCCGGGGGTGGCTGCGCTGGCAGACTGAAAAACAGGAGACACCCTGGGACAGTGAGGGCCATGCTGACCTGCCAGCAAGGGTGACTGGGGCCAGCGAGGATAACCCACAGCTGCTCCCCAGGACAGGACAGGGTGGCAGGGGCTGTGCTGCTGGCCAGTGGCTGCTCCTCAAGGCTGCAGCACTTGCTACGCCCCCCCGTAGTCATTCTGGCGTATAACTCTCTCTGCTATCACATCCCTCCCTTTCCGTTTGATGAGAAACGGATCACATTCCACAAACATCCAATTGTCCAGGCACAACCAAAATCTGACCTTCCTTTATATTATGCTAAGAGGAAGCTGTGTATCAAATTTGGTAGTCCTAGCTCTTACCATTTAGGACTGTTTTTTGAACAAACCAATTCTCAGATGGACAGACGCACAAACTCTCTCAAATATAATAGATTTGGAGAAGTTGAAGAAGAGTTCCTATTCCAATTTTGCTTTGAATTTGTGCTTATGCACTCTCACACAACATAAAAGTAACAGTGAAGCCTATGTAGAGCTCTTCAGAACACTGAATTTTGCAGGATACCATGCATTTCAGACAAATACATTTGACTGGTCCATTACATTATCCAATTGGGTGCTCTGAGTTGGTAACCAGAATACTTTGATTTTAAGTCTCACACCTCTTAATTTCTGTTGTATTGTCATATTTCACAGCCCTTATTAAACAAGACTCACAGCATACCTTAATAAACACGCAAATATATTTCCCTGATTTTACAAAGAAATTAAAGAGATTGCACAAGGTCAAAACCAGCAGCATTAGGAACCGAAATTTATATTCCAATACAGCAGATCTAAGTCCTATCTACACTGCCACACTGCCTTTTATAATGCCAAACCTATGAATTTGGTTATCCTGATTTGAAGATACCCTAATCACCAAGACTGCACTCCTCTCCTAGATTCACAAAACACACACACACCAACACTCCAGTATTCCTGAATTCTAGCTTTCTACTACTGTCCAGTAATCAGTTGCATGATCCTTCGGCAGAGTTTGTCAAGTCCCTTTCTAATGGTTGATCTACCCTGCAGGTAACTGATACTCCTTGAGCTACAGTTTTGAATTTCCTGCTGTGCATGTGAAGATCCAAGCTTCAAACCCTGCAGACAAACCCAAAAAGGAAGACCTTATGGGTGCACATGATCCATTTTTTTCCATTTTTCTTTCTTAAACAAAAGTTTCAATTCACACCATGAGAAAACTCTCTTAGAAACAGGTCTCATCCTTTAAAGCCCATAAGTGTCAATTATACCACAAACAGATACAAGTGCTCTACATTTTGGTGACTTATTTCCCTTTTCAGTTCATCATACCACACATTCACAGGTTTGTCAGTTCAGAGGTATATTTGTGAGAAACCACAGAGCCTTGAGAAGTTAAATTTACCATGCATCTTTGACTACCACCCCCAGTCCCATGCCTCAGAATCCATCTCTCATAAGATTGTTTCACATTGCAAAGCTCAGAATAATTTGAAATGGTGGCCTTGTTTTTAAAAGTCAGGCTGTCAGAATATGGTTTTCCTCTTCCCCCACAAAATATCGAACACCTTCTATACACACAAAATTACATATGGCCAAAACAGGCAAAATTCAGTCCCAGGGCAGTAAGGGATTGTTATATATAGAAAAGGTGACCACTGTAAATGCAGCTTCTCATGATTCTGTGAGACTAGAAATAGGGGCCTTATATTATTAAAAAAGGGTAGATTCCCAGTTACTCAATGAAGCCCACACTTCTTGCCCTAGAAAAGCCAAAGGTAACAAACTTCAAAGTTGTAACATTTCTGTAACAGGAAAAGCACTACAGGTCATTGTTAGAAGATTTCATGATTGAATCCTTCACAGATGGAGCCAGGATAAGCAGGGCACCTGACATGATTTTACAGGCAGAAGAATAAAAAATTGCTAATAATTTCCAAAACACTTACAATTTTTAGGTTAAATTTTTTGTAATGTATGAGACATATGTAGAACACATGACATTCTAAAAATATTTAGTGCTCATTGGGGACGTTCTACATAACTCAATTATGGCTAAAGCCTTTATATATCACACAACTTTGCATTTCAAGTATTTATATTCTATGCAAACACAACAGTATAAATTAGAATGAAATGGTACAAACTGATTGATAAATATTAATGAGTTAATCAGATGACAGTTTAAAAGCCATTTTAATTTAATATGTACTAATTCTAATACTGTATACAACTAACAATGATCTTGTCATTTTACTATCTGCCAAAGGCACAATTTATACCGCTTCACAAGAGTGAAAAAGCAGGTTTGCTTCTAATATAAAAAGTAGCTCTGAAAGAAGCAAATGTAATTTGTTTCTGGCTGACATGAAGATTTACATGAATATAGACTTGTTCCACCACTCGATACCAGGTGTATTTCAAGAGAAAGCAGCACACGCTGAAGGCAGTTCTCTTGTTATTTCTTAAGCCTACAAGGGCAGTCATAGTCCAAGAGAGGAGCAAGTATTTACATCATCCAGAAGATGATTTGAGGATGATGAGGGAGAAAGAGAAAAGTTCTTACTTCAGGTGACTGACTGGGTTATGTTTCCTTTTGCTAAACAGAGGCCCGTCACGTGCCCCAGTGAAAGTAAAGAGCAGGAAATAAATTATACTACTTTTGTAACATGCTAACATTTTCATATGCACTCATCTTAAACCAGCTTCTCTCTTCCAGACAGAATCCCCATGTTGGAGGTTACTAAAAACAGGTTGGACAAACACTTGAGACACACAATCTAGGTCCTAAAGAAAGGAAACTACAATTTAAGACAGGGGATCCAGTGATAAGATGGGGAAATGAAGTGGTGGTAAATGCTCCCAAAAGTCAGCCACTCATGGCAAAAGGGCTCACCATTCATAGCAGATTACATAAATCTTTCTATAGTTCCTTACCCTTCTTGCATGCTTTGATCAGCAGTAAATTACTATGCTGACATTTAAATCATCCAGTTCTGGGCTTCATGCTTTAAAACAGATTAGTCCTAGGAGAGTTCTACACTACTGTGCATGTGCAGAATTCACGTCCCCCATAGATTATTTGCTTCCCTGCAGAAAAAGGACTGACAGGGAAGCTAAGGGAAGCCACAAGAGAGGTCACTTAGGGTGTGTCCAGACTACAGGGTTTTTTTTAAAAAAAAACCTCCCCTGCGTCTAGACTGCTGCCGCATTCTTTCGAAAGTAAATCGAAAGGACGCAGCAGTTTTTTCAACCGTAGAAAACCTCGTTTTACGAGGAAGAATGCCTTTTTTTGAAAGTGCTCTTTCGAAAAAAAGGTGCTATGTAATGCAAACTGTGCTTTTTCAAAAGAGGCTTGCAGTCTAGACGTAGCCCTTCTCTTCCCAGCAATGAACATCTGTTGTTTCGGGTGCCTAGAGCAACCAGTGGAGTGGTAAATCACTAGGAGCTGAGAGTTGCAGACACCCTGGCCAGTGGCTTCTATACAGTGCCAGGCTCAGCTACTAGTCCTGGCTGAGGACGACGGAACTTCCTCTTCCCCTTCAAGAAGTGGCCATGGCTGGGTCAGAACCACCCCTAGAAACTTCTCCAGCTTCAAGAAGCACCAAACCACCCCTCGCTTCCTGCCCCCATTGCTCCTCAGCTGGGAAAGGAGAAGGTTCACTATACCCAAATGCCATTCCTCTATACCAGGGCTGCTCAACTTTGGAAGCCCTAGGGGTCACAATGATACTCACAGCACATGCCGAGGGCCACAACTTAAGTGTGGTTGCATATACATGCAAATATATATGCAAATAGCTTCTTTCACACTGACAGGCATGAATACAAAGATTAAGGCAAGACTACACAACACACAGGCCCCATTTAAGTCAGATTTGCTGATATTAATAAAATGCAATATTTGCCCAATTTCTACCCATATGACAGCACTTTTAAGGAGCCATGACAGTCCAGGAATTTAACTACTAAAATGCATATCAACAGAAGACCATTATATATTGACTACTTGGTTGTTTTGGCTCCCACCACAGGCTACAAACTAACAGGCTGCAGGCCGCATGCAGCCCACAGGCCGCATGTTGAGTAGCCCTGCTCTATACCCACCTTATACCCAAATGCCCTCATATCCAGAACCTCCCCTAACCAATCCCCCCAAACCCAAAACCACACTCTGACAAGCCTCACCCCCTGCACCCAGACTCCACCACTGAGCCCCACTATCTTATATCTGGACCCCACCTCTGTACTCAGACCACCCTCTGCACTGAAACTTAAACCCATTGAGCCCATTCAACGTTCACCCGGACCACCCTTACCGGGCCCCCCCGACTCCTACCCCATTTAACCTTACCAAGCCAGCACCCAGACCTGCACTCCACCAGCCAGCCCCTGTACCCTCCCTGCTGAAGCCTCCACATCCAGATTCTCCCCTGCAGAGCCCTAACCATCAACACCTGGACCACCACCACCACCACCACCACCACCAACCCACCCACACACACACCCCTGGTTGATCCAGATCCCTCACCAAGCCTCCCACTCTCAGATTACCCCACACAAAATCCTATCATCCCACACCCAGATATCCCTAAACTAAGTCCCTCCACATTTGGATCCTGCTCGGCTTAGCTTATCTGCCTACATCTAATGTGCTTGGAATGGAGGGACAGGCCCCCAAGGTGTTTCTGGAACAGTCCTGGTCCTTGCACTGTGCCAGGGTTGGGTGCCACTTTACCAAGCCCATACCTTGGGGAGGAGAGGGGGAGAAGTGCAAGGTTATCTCCTACAGTAGCCTGTGCTCCCGACTGCCATTATAAAGCCTCCAAATTTATTTATTAACAACATTTGCAGAATTTTACATTTTTTGGTGCAGAATACTCTTAGAAGAGATATAGATAAATTGGAGAAAGCCCAGAGGACAGCTACAAAAATGATACAGTTTAGAAAACGTGACCCATGAGGAAAGATTAAAAATGGAGCATATTTATTTTTGAGAAAAGATGACTGAGTGGGGCCTGGTAACAGCCTTCAAAGATAGTAAGAATGATTAACCCTTATAAAGAGTACAATGGTCACCCATGCTGCATGTCCACTAGAGGTAGGACAAGAAGCAATTGGCTCAATGTGCAGTTAGGGAGATTTAGGTTAGATATTACAAAAAAAAAAAAATCTAACTATAAGAGTAATTAAGCACTAGAATAGGCTTCCAAGAGACACGGTGGAATCCCCATCACTGGAAGTTTTTAAGAACAGGCTGGACAAACACCTGTCAGAAATGGCCAAAGTGTATTGTGTCCTACTTCTGTGCATGTGACTGGACTGGATAGCTTCTCAGGATCCCTTCTAGCACTGCTTTTCTAAGATCATTGGGCAGTACACTTCTCTCACTTCCCATGAAACAAAACAGGAGAGCTGACCCTCCCTAAATCTTTTTCAGCATATCTGCAAACACAAGCATGAAACAGTTAACTTTGAATGTATGAGATAAGCACATCTACACAACCATTATGGCTACAGAAATACTCTCCCTCTTAAATCAGAAACGATTCTGGAGAACAAAAGGGAAACATCCCAAGGAAGTACTGCAACTCAGAGACATGGCTCAACATGGCCCAATGAGAGCCTCAGTTTTCATGTAAATACAATGAGGTCTTGACCAGTTTTAAACTCTGATAGCAATGACACCAATAACTACATGCTAAAATGAATAATATTTCAAAAAAACCTATTTTAGAGTGTCATAGTCCTGTTTGTCACACACATGGGCACTATGGCTCACCAACTACAGTGCACCTCATTTAAAAGACATTTTCCTTCAAGGAACAATGCCTCCATTATACTAAAAAAAATAAGCTACAATGTATCATTTTCACACTATGTATTACACCCTCTTTCAGGCAATAAACTTATAAAAAGGACAGTCAAAAAAGGAGCTCAGATTCCAGGGCCAGAAGGAACCACTGAGATTATCTAGCCACCTGTATAACAAGGACATAGAACTTCCCCAAGAACTGACGACTGCCCTCCAAGGGAGCCAGCTTCATTATAGGCTCAGCAATATAAAGCTTATGTATAAGCCTGCAGCACATGTAACCGTTTAACTGGTAGGATTTTTAGTAGTTACATTTTTTCCCCCCCACAACTTTAACACTGTAACCTTACCCCAGAGCATCCATTTGTTACAATTTGAGATTTTTATTTCAGAAGTTGGAGAAAGCTACTGGGGTGAAGCTGTTCTAGATTTAATTTTTTAAAAAGAGGGAGGAACTGATTGAGAATTAGAAGTGGAAGGCAGATTGGGTCAAAGTGATCATAAGCAGATTACATCAACACTATCTCCTTTATTAACCAAACATAACAATTAAATAAAGCTATCCGGTTATTTTTACAGGATTTATTTCCCATAAACCCATGTTGATTGATATTAAATTAAATATTACCATTTTAATTGTCAAGAATTGAGTGCTGTTCCGGTAATTCATTACCTTCTCCAGGACTGATGTCAAACTGACAGGCCTACAGTTACCCAGGTCATCCAGTTTATCATTTTTAAATATTGGCACATGAACTTTCTTCTAGTCTTGTGGAACTTCTCAGTCTCAAGACTTACTGAAAATCAATAATAAGACCCTGAGCTTCTAAGCCAATTCTTTTAAAACTCTTATATGGAAGTTATCTGTACACCCTGATGATTTGAAAATGTCTAACATTAAAAGCCTCTGTTATTAAGAGGCTCTGTTGAGATATTCTAGTCTCAAGGATGTCATTTATAGAAGGAAAAAAAAATCACAAATAGGAACATCATGATTTTTAATCACATTACTTCGGGCTTTTGTATTGGGTATTACAATGTTTTTGTTCACCGCAATGAGTTACTACTCTCTGTGGAACAATGTAAAATTTTCATAACTTTTTCTCTAAAGGGTGTGCCTACAAAAATTTTGATAAACTACATTAGTAGGAAAATGTTACCAGACACATTAAAATTCTAATTGTAAGTATGTTTAAATGGCCATTTAACATGCAGTTGAAGTTACCAGAAAAAAAGTTTGCTATTTATAAGCATTTTACTTTTACTATAGACAGTACTTACTGTGCATATTCTGCTAAAGGTAACTTAAACACATCAAACACTTCTTTATTCTTCATTAGGTAGACTGAACGCAAGTAGGATACAAAACACTGAAAGGAAAAGAAAAGTGTTTTAAAACAGAAAAGAAAAATGCTCTCATTTAATTAATTGGACATTATTACACCACATGTCTAACCAAAAAAGGTTAAAAATTCTAATAAGGTTTTTGTCTAAGAACGTATTTATCCACATAGTTTCAAGAAAAGAACCACTCCATTATTATAAGCTAGTTCAGTACTCCATTCAGAGCAGCCTAATTGGCTCATTTTGCCAGTGTTGTATGGTTTTAGATTTGCTACTCACAAAATAGTCTTGTGAGGGCAGCTAGAAAAAAAGAAAATATTTCATATTACTCAAGAGCTGGGAGGAAAAATATGGATTTATTAGGCTAGAATATCTTAGTTAAACCAATGTAAAGATCTCCAGCTGTGACACAGTATGCAGCAGAGTAACTTGTTTTTTTTCTCATCTTTCCTACCATCTCAAATTGTTACTCTTTCCACTTATTTCATATTACTTACCTTATTACCCTACCTTATTAAGTACACTTCTCTCACTTCCCAAAATTACCTCTCCTTTAACATTTAAGCTCCTTGCACCATATCCTTGGAAACCATTTTTAACAGCTAATGAAATTTGTTTTATGGGAGGTTTTTTCCTCCCTGCAACTCCTCTGTTGAGTAAACCCTGGTTGCAAATTCTGCTTACAGCTTTGTTCTATACAGATTGCAATAAAAAAAATTAGAAAAAAAATCACTGCTATAACACTGAGTAGCCTGCATTGGCAAAACAATAGAACATTGTTAACTCATGTGCATCATTCAGTAAATCACTCTTTATTTCAGTGTAACTACTCTGTAATTTGTGTTTTGGGGCACCACTTTAAAAATTACATGACTGTGTATTCTCTTGATTTATTCATGGAATTTTGAGGTGGCCTTCTGTTGTCTGGTATACAATAAAGCAGACTTGACTTTTTTCCAATTTAAAAAAAAAAATCTTTAAATCTATTAACTACTAACTCAAAATTCAGTGTATACACTTGCTGATGAAGGGACTTAATATCATCTCCATAGAATCATTGAAGGAAATATGGTAATTTCTTTCATGTTTTTCAGTATTGTAATTTAATTTTTTGGGTTTGCTTCTATAGGTACTAGGAGTCAATGTAGCAAAGGAAAGGCTAAGGTGATCTTTAAATGGTAATTTGTAACAGTCACACACACCCCTCCCAAAAAAAACCCCAGTATCATTCTAGATCTTCCTATTCAAGTGTAGTGCTCTAACAATCCTGTAATCTATTCTTTGATTTGGATTCTGTTCAATACACATTTTCTTGAGCCTCATGCCTTGTTCATTCACTATGTGGACACAGTACACGTCATCTATTAGGAACATAAATTTCAAATTTATCATCAGCATATACTGGTGGCAGAGCAGGGTCTAAATAATTACCAAGCAGAGTCCCTATGGTATGAAAATGCTTGGTGTAGTTACCACTTTGTATTTAACTATTAGAAAGACTAAGATTTTGCCACAAGTATTTTTAGTAAAAAAGAAATTGACAGGTCCTGGGTAATAAACAAAAAATCACGGAAGTCCCTAACCAGTCCATGTCTTTCACTAAAAGTATCCTTGACAAAATAGGGTTTGAGGGTCAAACCTGAGCCTCATGGGGGCTTTGCAGCTGCTTAGGGTATCCCTGCCCCACCACCCACAAAGGCTAGGCAACTGCAGGGAACTCCAGGGACCTTCCACGCACTGCAGCAGGTGGGAGCTCTGAGGTTACCCTGGTGCACAGCAATTGGGAAAGGGAAAATGTCATGGCTATCTCTGGAAAACTGTAATTTCCATGACCCTCAAGAACAACTGTAGCCCTAAGTACTGGTGTGTAAACCAAGTGCAGTTCTAGTAGCATTATGTCTTAACTTTTTGTTGAAGATTATGAGGGGGAAGCATAGATTCACCAGCTTGGTCACCCTTAACAGCAGAACAGGTCTCCACTTTGGTGAGTGTGATGTGTATGTTTTCATCTGCTTAATAAAAGTCAACTGTAAAGGGGAAATAAGGGACTTGTGTCCATTTTTTCGTGACTCTAACTTTAAGGAAGGTCCATCATGATCATCCAGTGTGGTCTCCCGCACATCATAGGCAACAGAAGCTCACCTATCCAATCCTATAATAGGCCTATAACCTATGGCTGAACCTTCATTTCAAAACTTAAAGGTGGAGAAAATCCATTATTTACTTTAGTTCAAACCAGCAAGTGACGCATGCCTCATGCTGCCAAAGATGAAAATCATCAGGATCTCTGCAAGTCTGTCCGGGGGTTAGGGGATTCCTTCCTAACCTCAGATATGGTGATCAATCAGATCCTGAGCATGTGAACAAGAGCCACCAGACACACACCTGGGAAAGAGTTCTCTGCAGTAACTCTCAGCCCTCACCATCTAGTGTCCCATTTCCAGCTGCTGAAGATGTTGCTAAGAGCAGCTGCAGATGAACCACATGCCATTGTAAGCAATCATATAATACCGTCCCTTCCATAAACTTATCAAGCTCAGTCTTGAAGCCAATTAGGTTTTTTGACCAGGTTGCTCCCCTTGGAAGGCAGGTCTAGAGCTTCACTCCTCTGATGGCTAGAAACCTCTAATTTCATGTTTAAACTTATTGATGGCCAGTTTATATCCATTTGTTTTTTTTATCAATGTTGTCCCTTAACTTCTCTCCCTCACTGGTATTTATCCCTCTAATGTATTTATAGAGAAAAATCATCTCTTCCCCCCCCCCCCCCAATCTTTGCTTGGTTAGGCTAAAAAAAGCCAAGCTCGAGTCTCCTCTTGTAAGGCAGGTTCTCCATTACTCTGATCATCTCAGGAGCCCCTCACTGTAGCTGTTCTGGTCTGAAATTATGTTTCTTAATACTCGGGAGACCAGAATTGCACTCACTATTCCACATGTGGTCTCACCAATGCTTTGTATAATGGTAATAATACTCCTGCATTGCTCCTGGAAATACCTCACCTGATGCATCCTATGATTGCATTAGCCTTTTTCATTGGCCATATCACACTGGCAACTGATCCTGTGATCACTCAAAACACCTGTGTCTTTCTCCTCTGTCACTTCCAACTGATGCCACTTTCCCAGCATGTAGCAAAAATTCTTGTTAGCCCCTAAGGTAAATGACTTTATACTATTAAATTTCATCTTGTTTCTATTTTTCTAAGTCATCCATAGCTTCCTGTACAATACTTTGGTTCTCCCAGTTTTAGCAATACCTCCCAATTTTGTGTCATCCACAAATATTATTAGCACACTCCCACCTTGTGTAGCAAGGTAATTAATGAAAATGTTAAATAAGATTGCTCTACGACTGATTTTTTCAGCAGTCCACCAGTGACCACCCTCCAAGCCTGAGTTCATCCTTCATCATGAACTTTTGTAGACTCCCCTTAAACCAGTTCCTTATGCACCTCCGAATTGTGGCTACAGTTATTGTCTCTTACCCAATTCCTGTAGAACTAGCTGTTCTTCTCTTCTTCCTTGCTCTCTCATATTCTCTTACTGTCTTCCTCTCCCCTTCATTTTCCAACTCAGCAAACCTGTTCCTCATCTCTATCACAATCTGGTCTTTTCTTCTGCCTTGCTCTCTCTCTCAGTCACAGCCACTGACCACTTTCTTCAACAGTCTACCCTCACAATTCTCTGGGCTAGCATGCACCTGCAAGTCTTGAATTTCCTTTTTCCTTTTCTCAATCCCCTAAAATCCCCTTTTAAAACCATAGTTTCTGCCTGCATCTCTAAACCTCAGATTTTCTCTTTCATCAGATGTAACACAGGCAGCACTTCAAAATAAAGAAAGCATCACTCAGGTACCCTCTTCAGGATAATGTACATCACAACAGCTTCCACATCATCATCTGTCTCCTCTTAGGTCATGACCACTTCTGCCAGCATAGTTGTCATAACCTTCCCTCCTAAGCTCCTATCAAAAAGGAAAAAACAAGAACAGAAACTACACCCACACACACCAAAAAAACCCCACATGTAAAAATCATACTCTTTCCCCAAAAAAACTCCCCTTATAAACTTCGACTCTCATTTTCACTGCTCTTTTCTGGTTCCTATGCCACTGGATGGCGGTCACCTGCCTTTATATGCCTACTGATTAGAGCGCTAACAATTAAGGTTCAGCTGTCATCAAAGGAGCTATTTTTCTTACAACATACTGCCCATCACTGAACTTTGTAAACTAAAACAAACCAGCGAGCAAAGAAACTCTCTGGAACTCACTCACTCCTAAGGAATACGGATTTGCTTCCCTTCTCCAACAGATCTCCATTCAAACGCCACTGTTTTCAGCTCTGCAGGCTTTTGTGCTGCAACTCTGTAAAAGGAGGCGTGGACATTTTTTACTTACAGCAAAACCTATCCTGGAAGGCTGCAGGGTCTACCAAAAAACAAGAGCAACAAAACAAAGCTAAGATGAGAAATTATTTTTAATTCAGACTGTACAAAACCAACACACCAAGGAGGAATCATTTGTGTTAATGACTCAACACTTCTGCCCCTTCAGTTAAGGGGTAAGACAGTTTTCCATATCCTGAAGAACCCCAAGCAAGTACCCAACAAAACCAATCAGTCCTGATTCCTACTGAAGCCTCTAGGCAGTCCTACAATATAAAATACATAATTATTTCTAAAGTAAGAAGAGGAAGCAGAAGAAATTTCACATCAGAAAACAGCAAAAAACTCCGTGTCTTCCCTTGGCAGGTTACTTTAAAATGCTAATTCTTGTTTTTGGCAACTGAGGCAGGCAAGCCTAGCGTTAAAACAGCACACTTCCTATTATGTGTCTCCATTTTCAATCACTCATTTCTTTCCCCAGACTATAACTTTTCAGGCTGAAATTCCTCAGGTCTCTGTGCCCTTCTGTTATTTTTCAAGTCTCAGCAAAAACAGAATTGTTGATAGGAAGAAGATAAATACACTATTTTGCCCATGTTAAAATATAATCCTTTCACTAACAAGCTCTAGCACCCCCATACTTTGGGCCAGGGACCTGAAATTTGTCAGTGTTTGTGCCCTGCTTCTCAGGGATGTGCTTTTTGCCATCCCCATAAACATCCATCAAAATCATCACTGTGCACACATGATCAGTAGACTCCTATTAGAGTGTGGCAACCAAATTCTCTAAGGAGTCCACCTGCACTGGACATGCTCTCACCTAGAGTAGCAGGGACAGAGCAGTATTTTCCTTGCAATTGCTCTTCTCAGTTGCTAGAAGCCATCGTGAAACAAGAGCAGGAAAACATATGTGCTCTCCATATGCCCAGTCTGCTGGCACTCAGGTAGAGAAGCAGGAAGCATCTTGATTGGAATGCAGAGGGCTGAGGAGCCAAAAGGAGCTGGTGGGTAGGGGATGACAGAATGGGGGTAGAGACAGATTGCAAAGGACACATAGCAGGAGACAATGATAGAAGAGGACAAACAGGAGGATCTGTAACCACTAGAGAACCTAGGATTCCCAAGTCTCAACATTCCTCTGTCTAGCAAACACTTGTGAAATCTAGCAGCAAAGTGCGTGTGTCTTTTCCTCCGCTAGTGACGGGCAACACAGAAGATAGCCTACTACTGCTACCAGTTACTCCTTTACTTCAAGTCTGTGGTTCTCAACTGGTGGTCCACAGGAACAGTGCCCAAAGTCACACGGTGTGAGCAGGCACTGCCGTTAGGCTGTTTTACGCCATGTTCACAAGCACGCAGCATGTCAACCATAGTGTCACCTAGGACGCAACCGTGTTGTGTTGCCAGTAACTTCCGTCTGAGGCTCTGAGCATCAGTGTAGCTGCCACCATCGTGCTGAGCGATTGCTGTGTTGTTCATCCTGTGCTACGTGCTGTTTTACATGTGTGGTGTAGTTTGTTTATAATGGCAACGACAGGAAGAAAATGTCAAGCGCAAGTATTTGGAGGACATCATCAAAATCGGCTTCACTTGTCAAGAAAAAGAAGGCGTGGATTTGCCGCAATGTGTTATTTGTTTCAAAGTCTTGGGGAATGACTCAATGAAGCTGGCTAAGCTGAAACTCCATCTCGAAAAGAGTCACCCCAACTTGTTGCAAAAGGATGAAGATTATTTTGAGTGGCGGTTATCAGGTCTGAAACGGCAGCACCTCAACTCAACAAGTGCATTCTACAATAAGACAAGCAATGCTGCGCGCGCTTCCTACATCGTTGCATACAAAGTTGCACAGGCCAAGATGCCTTATACCGTTGTAGAGCAACTTGTGCTCCTCTGTGCAAAAGAGATGGTGCGGCTTGTTCTTGGTGAGGAAGCAGTAAGGAAGCTGAATGATGTATCGAGACGGATAAATGAGATATCACAGAACATCAGTGAACAAGTTGTGGATGAAATAAAGAAGTCTCCAGTGTTTGCCATACAATTGGATGAATCGACCGACGTCGCATTGTGCTCTCAGCTATTGGTGTTCGCTCACGATACATGGTTGAGGGAGACTTCAAAGATGAGTTTCTTTTTTGTAAGACTCTTGATACCACCACAAAGGCTCAGGATGTGATGGAAATTGTTAACAATTTCTTTGAAGTACATGGTCTGGATTGGGTAAATCTTGTGGGTGTCACCACTGATGGTGCACCTGCCATGCTGGGCTCAAGATCGGGCTTCCAAACACTGGTGAAACAGCATGCTCCAATGGTAATCGGAGCTCATTGCTTCATTCATAGGAAAGCTTTGGCGTCAAAAACACTGCCTGATCAACTGAACGCCATTTTCAAAGGATTGGTGAAAGTGGTGAATCACATCAAATCATCGGCTCTGAACACCAGGCTGTTCAAAAGATTTTGCCTGGACGTGAGTTCCGACTTTGATGTGTTGCTGTTCTACACTTCTGTACGGTGGTTGTCAGCAGGGAACGTACTCAACAGAGTTTTTCCAGTTGAGAGAGGAATTGGATTTATTTCTCCAGGCTCAAGGGAAAGAGGAATTCCGAAATGTGCTGACGCAGTCAAATTTAGAACTTGCGTATCTTGTCAATATTTTTGGAATCTTGAACAAACTGAATCTTCAGCTGCAAGGGAAAAGTGCAAATCTGTTCTCTCTCCAAAGCATCATCAAGGCTTTTCTTGACAAATTGGAACTCTGGATTGTAAGAGTCGAAGGCAATAATTTGGTTCAATTTCCATATGTGGATGCCATGCTCAGGGAAAAAGAAGCCATTCGGACACAAATTTTCAATCATTTACAGAAACTACGAGACGAATTCCAACTATACTTTCCGGAGGCGGACAGGACAAGGGATTGTAACAGAATTAAAATGTATCTGTCATTGAAATATGGTGCGTGTATCAGTTTTGAATGTAACAACTGTAATTGAGCGAAAATGTAACAACCTTGCTCAGATGAGTTTATAATATGTATGCCTATGCCTTAAATCGGACTGTGTGTGGAGACCCATTACTATAACATCTGTCAATCAAAGGGTAACTGTCAATCAATTGGGAGCCATGGCTCAAGTAAGATATGTCACGTACCACACGTCCTGCACGTATAATGTTTACCTGTCTGTTCATATTTGAAGTTTACCTGTTAAGTTCTATGTTAATTTGTTATGGTCCCCTGACCAATAGGTTTAAAATTATGCATATGAGCATTCCAATTTGACCAATCAAAGTGGAATGCTCATGAATATTCATTAGCCCACCTTTTATAAGTCCACGCAATGGCAGTTGAAGCTGTTGCGTCGGGGCGTCGGGCTTAGTTAGGTTAAGCATCCCAGCCTAGGCTCTTCTCTTAGGGATAGACAGAAGGTCTATTCCTTACCTTAGGTTTTAGATAGGGTTAGTTAGGTTAGCTATCGTCGTCAAGTCTGTCCGTCAGGTTCGCGCCGGTCCTCGCACGTCGGCCATTGTCGAGCTTGTCCGGCGGGCCCGTCGCGATTTAGTTAGTTTTCCTTTTAGTTAGGTTAGGGTAGCTTAGAATAGGTATTCTACAATCGTCTGTTCCAGCGGCGCCGAAGAGCCTGAAGAATCACGCTTCGCGGAAGGTGAAGTCAGCATTTCTTCTCAGCTCTTCGTGGGACGCCTGGCTGTTCCTCTCCTGAGGCCTGAAAGGACCAACGGATTGAGGTCACCTGCTTCGACCCTGAGACATCCATCAAGGGACTCCTGGCTGTTCCTCGCCCGAGGCCCGGAAGGACCAAAGGCTTGTAGGTCGCCAGCTCCCCGTCCATCGTCTCCTGCGCCATAGACTGTGGTATTTTTCTTTCCTCTTTGGGACTTCCCCAGAGAGTGTTTGTCAAATTATTTCTTTGTGTTAATATAGTTTTGTGGTTATAAAACTTACCCAAATTGTTAGGTTTTTATTCCTGCGCCAGTTCCACAGACTACGCGGTGAATAGATACGTGAGAGGGTCCACATCTGTAATCTTCCAGTAGGTTAATTAGGCTGATTGGCTAGTGACCAATTAGGAAAATACCATTACCTTACGCGTGTCCAGGTAACAGGATGGATTATCTTTCATCAGGAATCCATTTACAACAGATGTTAATAGTGTCCCAGAGGATCTGCAGGAGGAATTCTTGGATCTGAAAAATGATTTTGCAGCTCAAGACGTGTACCAGCAGTCTACCATAGAGAAATTTTGGGCCAGCGTGACCGGGAGTTACCCAAATCTGTCAGCACACTCAGTCAGATTTCTTTTGCCATTTGCATCAACTTATATGTGAGAGACTGGATTTTCGTGTCTGTTGCTCGTTAAGTCCAAACAGAGGAATCGGCTCACAGTGGAAAACGATATTTGTTGTGCATTATCAAGTACCACTCCAAACATTGAAAAGCTTGTCAGTGAGAAGAGAATCCAAAAATCTGTTAGTAAGAAATAAATTTCAAACCAAAATGTTCGTTGTCTGCACTTTTTTTATCATGTCTCAAAAAGGAAGTGGTCCACGAAAATTTTTTGATTGGCCTGGTGGTCCGTGGACTGAAACGAGTTGAGAACCACTGCTTCAAGTAGTAAATTTTTTTTCCTGTGGGTCTAAAGATTCTAGACTCTTCTTCTGATCCATATAAGGGTCAATATATTTTCACATGAAAGAATTTTTATATTTCAACTTGAATACATAAGCTCAACTTAATGGCATTTCTCTCTTTGGATGCATTGTAATAACCTCTGAACGCCACATCCAGTCAATGAATATGGGATAGAATAAGGGGGAAGATAGAGGACCTGGTGTGGTCTGTGGCATGCCAAGGTATAGGAAAAAACAGGCATGCTGCTCCAGGGGATAGAGAATGGGGGACAGTGCTCTTACTAAATGTGTGGGGTTGAGCAGCC
Organism: Rafetus swinhoei; assembly: GCA_019425775.1. NCBI lineage: Eukaryota > Metazoa > Chordata > Testudines > Trionychidae > Rafetus > Rafetus swinhoei. The sequence goes on along the minus strand of CM033437.1, from coordinate 42,158,348 downwards.
TGCAGCCAAGGCCTGAAATAAAGTGGGTGGGGGTGAGAGGGTGGCACACAGGGAGCTGCTGAGGGAAAAGAGCGATGCAAGTAGCACTTGGAGCAGACAATGTGCTAGAGAAGCAATCAAGTCTGGCTGAAGCTGCTAGCTGTACTAACCAAATGCCAAAGGCCCAATTTGTCCCCCTTTCTCCTTACAGTTTTCAGATAAGAACATTTTCTGAAATTATGGAACTGACTGAATTAAGCAGTCAAAGGTTATTGCATTATAGCCAAACATGGAAATGCCAACTGAGTTGAGTGTAAGGCTATACAAGCTTGGCCAATTAAAGTCACAGTAATTCCTAGAGGACCCAACAGAGATAAATCACTCTGGAAACAGGCATTGCAGACACACACAATAAAAGATAATACCTGCCCCAAGGATACACAGACAAGTGACAAAAAGGGAGGGAGAAGTGTCATCCCCGTTTTACAAAAGGAGGCACAGAAAGATTAAATGACTTCCCCAAGCTATTACATGAAATATGTTGCAACGCCATAAACTGAACTCTGATCTCATTTTGGTGCCTTAAGCACAAGCCTACCATCCCTCTGAAGGATGTGCTTTCAACACACACAGACTGCTGTCACCATTTTACAATTAAAAGTGATTCCTCTTGGGTTTCAAAGCCCATCTGCATCCACACTAGACAGCCAAAAAATGTGAGCCCAAACCTTTAATTAGCTGCTCCCACTGTTTTAGCAGGAATGAGTGGATAATGCTGGCTGACATTTCCACATTTTTGGTATTGCTTTCAGTCACAAAAATATGATTGGCTGAACTGAAAGTTTGCACCATTATGAAGAATTAGCATTGTGCGTTGATGCTGGATTATAGTGATATTTCTATTACAGTAGCACCTGACATCCCCAAATGAGAATTGGGGTTCTATTGCACCGATATAAAATTAGCCACAGTTTTGGTTTAGTTATATATTTCTCACATTGTAGTTTTCAATATACAAAATACATATATACAATATTGTGCTTTTTTATTTGTCTGCTAGGGCAAAAATTGGAGCAATAAAACTTGATTGAATTTGAAGTTCAAATAGACGATACTATTATAACTTCTTGCTAGTCCTTCCAAGGACTGATGAGGAAGTGACTGATATATACCAACATCTAAACCTCTTCTATCAAACTAAAGCAGCGTTTCCCAAAGTGTGATCCATGGCCCAGTACCAGTCCTTAAAAAAAAAAAAAAAGTCCTCAGAAAAATTCTTGGCAGAGCGCCCACCGCTGCCAAGTCTCTGCTGAGCATGCTCCCGCGTGGTGGGGCTAGATCTGGTGGGCGCTAGGACCCAGGGAGAAGGCCAGGCACCAACGCAGAACACCCGACACCGGCTGATAAAGTGGCCGGGATTGGAACCAGGAGGGAGGGAAGGGGACAGAACAACCCGCCGGACAGGTAGGGCCAGCGCGGGCTTCCTGCGGGGTCAGGGGGCAGTTCTGCAGCTGCACACCAGGTCCCGAAAGTGCACGGGCTGCTCTCCCCCCCTGCCCCAACAGCCGGCGCAGTACCTAAAACACCGGTCCATCACGCACTGGCGACTTTGTTCCCCTGATGCCTTCCTGCGTGCAGGGGAGGAGGTGGGAGTTCGGGACTGCGCCAGCTCCGGCTGCTCAGGTGGCATGCGCCTCCGTGGGGAGAGGAGGGGCAAGGCACGTGCTGCCCGAGCATTTGTTGCTGGCGCGGTCCGGGAGTCACCCCCTTCCCCCCACGCACAAAGGCATCAGGCGTGTGACAGACCAGCGTTTCAGGTACCGTGCCACTGTTTGGGGGACGGGGGAGCAGCCCGTGCAATTCCTGGGCCTTGGCGTGCAGCTACAGGATCCCCAGGTATCGGTCCCCGTCTCCTCCCCCCCAGCCCAGACCCTCAACAACATCTCTTGGGGCTAACATCAAGCTTAAATGAATATTTTCCTCCAATTGATGCCAGTAAAATGTGGATTAAGAACCCGTTTACTGTTGACACCGAAAATGAAGAAATATTACAATTGAATGCATCAGAAGTGGATTCATTAATTGAACTTTCCTGTGACTCTACCTTAAAAGGGAACTTCGATAAACTCTCCTTGATTGATTTTTGGTTGAGCTGTAGAAATGAATATTCACATTTTTCTGAGAAAGCAGTCAAATTCTTAATGCCTTTCATCACGACATAAGTGTGAAACTAGTTTCTCGTCTTTGGTTTTCTTCAAAAATAAATATAGAAATAGATTGAATGTCGAACCACATTTGAGGACAAAACTTTCTTCTTTTGCTCCTGACAAAGTTGTTATGTGATGCAAAACATCACCCTTCCCATTAGTTCTCTCTTTAGTTATTTAAAAGCTATAAAGTGCACACATAATAAGTGACTTATATTCAACTCATTAAATTATAAATAAACACACTTTACAACTGTTAAAATTCTACTGGTTAAATTGTAATTAAGGTAATAATAAGTTAGGCAGTATTTTATATCAAGATTTATATTATGTACTATTTTTTATTGTGAATAAATAATAAACAGTGAATTTTTTTTTTTTAAATATGCGTTTATATTTTTGGGCTGCAAAAAAGGTCCTGAAAAAAACCAAGTTCCAATGAAAGTAAAAAGTTTGGGAAACCCTGGTCTAGCCAGCTTTCTATCCATCCTACAGTCCATTTATCCAACCCATATTCCCTTAACTTGCTGGCAAGAATATTGTGGGAGACCATATCAAACGTGTTGCTAAAGTTGGCACTGGGGGCTTTGGGAGGACCAGAAACAATTTATTTGCATATTCATCATTTGCTTAATGAATATGCAAATAAATGTTACTGGTCCTCCAAAAGCTCGAGAATGGATTTACTGGTCCCCAATATCAAAAAGTTTGGGAACCCCTGAACTACAGCATTCAGTGAATGTATCTGCATTGTCTTTTCCTTCAAGAATCATTAATTCACCCATCAGGAAGGGCCCATATGTTCCACTCTCTAAAATCAATCTTCTATTTGCAAAGGAAGCTACAGAGCCTGAGTAATATTTGAAGATTCCCTTCCTGGTCCTTCACACCCATCCATCTCCTTCCAAATGAACTATCAACTCTTTAAAATAGCCAGCTATCAACATGTTACTTTCATTCTAATATCAATGTTAATATTCTAGGTTGTCTGAGGGGATGCAGTGATCTGTATCTCAATAGCTGTCATCTAATATATACTACACACCTCCTCACCAATTATAACTTTTTTCCAACCTTTTAAAAATGTCTTCCTGATAGGATTTTTGAAGTCAGCTCTCCATGATTAAGAGTTCAACACAAACTTACAAGCTGGAAGGCCACGATCTGTTAACACCATGAATTCACCTGAGTATGCACAGCACACTGTTCTACCAGCCGCCTGGCCTGCATGATTCACTCTGACACATAGGGAGGTAACTGGTTAGCATCACCAGCACGCTTATCCGTTAACTGGTTAACAAGAGGGCTGGGTGCAGCCAGACCAGCCCCCACCTGCAGCACGGCAGGCCCAGCCAGAGTAACCCCTCACCTGTGGCAGACTGAAGAACCCTCTGCCCCTAGGAGGCTGGCCAGCAAGATCCTCTGACCAAGAAGGCCCCTGCTTACAGCAGCACCCATCACTGAATCCCATCTGCTCTGCATCAGCCCACCACGGTCAACTAATAAACATTATATAGTTTAACCAGTTAACTTTAACAGCTACTGACATCCCTGGAATTAAAGTTTAATTCAGTCCCTTTGTGTGTATTCATTTATGATATCATTGTTGATTATATGATCACAAGGACCCTGCCTCTTTCAAGTTGCAGTAAAACCTGTGCTATCCGGACCTTAAGTATCCAGAAAACTGTAGAAACCGACAAATTTTTGACACCGGGAAAAGCACACAAAAAAAGGAAACTGGCCCTTTAAGTGCTCCTCAGCTGAGTATGCAGCACCTACCTGGGGGATGGGCGAACGGCACTCGGTTTATACAGCATTTTATATATTCCCGTAGAGCCTCTAGTGATTTCAAGTTGCAGCTGAGAATGCTCAGCATTTGTGTGAATCAGACCAAGAATCTCAACTCAGGTGTAGTAAGTTGAGAATTGGTAACATGGAGTCAGCAGGCCTGAATAAAGGCCTGTAACATAAAAACAGCAACAGGCCTGGAATCTAGTGAGCAAGACTTTGGTTCAGTAAGACGGCAGCCAAGAAAGAGGCCCTATTGATAATTGTATAAGTTAGATTGAGCATGGAACAACATAGGCAGGCACCAGATACAGATTGTAAGCCAGAGGGGAGTAGCAGAACATCTCAATAAGACATGTCTTGGTATCAACTGACTCCCCAAAAACTAATGTACATACTGACCTAGGTTCAGCATGAAGGATAGGAAGTAAGCCCCCACTTCTGTAAGGTGAGGGATGGTAACTAGGTAACAGAGGGTGGCAACCTGGCATTAAAGAAGTGATGTAACTTGTTTGTACATGTCTCTAAAAGGGCACCGCAAAGGGTCACTGCCGACCAACCCTGGATGGGGGGGCACTATATGTGCTTTTATGTGGGGGCCATTATCAATGCTTACAGAATGCACAGTGGCTTAGCGTTGAGACAGTCTGCTAACAACTGTTAATGTATGTCATTTAGTAACAAACCTGCTCAATTGATTTCATCCTTGCCTGAATCTGTCATTTACAGGGGCTCTCAGAGATCTACCATGTTGACCCAAGAGAAGAGGTTTAATGCTTTAGAGGGAGCACACCCACACACCCGAAAGTTTATCACCACCGATGGAGTAGAGAACCTGTCAGGAACTCACCGGGACAATGCCGGAAACCCTGACTGATGACATAAGGTGCACAGAAAATGAGGAACCCAGTTAGGAAGCACCTGTACAGTGACTTGCCCAGCATCACAAAGAAAGACTGTAATAAGGGTAGTAACAGAATCCAACTCCTTAGGACAGCATTTAACTGCCTCAGCCATGAAGCCACACTTTCTCTTTCCTGTACTTCCCTGCCTCATCCACCACACACCTTCCAACTTGTGCAACAAATGCTCGCCTGTTGTGGTAAGACAGACCCCCACGTAGGGACCTTTTTTTTATTTTATTGTTTGTGCTGTGTACCATTGAAGAGTACATAAATGGCAGTGGCAAGTCTGCCGCCTCAGAGAGACGCGAGGATGAATACATAAAAACTGCAAGGTGCTCAGATCTCTCTTAGCAATCCCTATCATGATAGCTGAGATCCCTGAAACAGATGGACTAAAGGAGTCAAAAGCACAGTGTGCCTTGAAGCCATGACACAGGGATTTTTCCATCACTAAAGAGATGGATTAAAAATGAGGACATTTGAGGCATAAAATTACTTTTATATTTTTTAAAATTATATTGATTTGAAGACTACATCTGCTGGGCAAATTATTTAAGATCCGCAGTCATATTTGCCAGTTTTCAACATGAGCTTTTTTTTTTTTCTTTTACAACTTTGAGAAGCAATTTGTATTTTTAACATGCTCTATATTAGCTCCCAGAAGAAAAGTCATGGCAAGAAGAACTAGCAGTATGTCTATGGTCCTTCAATCAAAGGAACTGTCAGTTAATTAAATAAGAATGTATGTAATCCCATCTCCACTGTGGAAAACAGGATGACAAAGAGAATATTAAGATACTTGTCTCAACTCCTAAAACAAGATCATTATTTCCCAGTAGTATATAATTTTTATATTTAAAAAATGATCATATTTAGCAGTTCCAAGTACATCTGCCTTAGCAACAGTTGGCAAGGCAGTTATTGTAACAGACGTTCTATTAAACAAACATGCCTTTGCAGGGCTATGTTATAGACAACTTACCCTTTGAGCCCTTTCCTTTAACTCTTGTTCTTGAGCTAAAAATGCCTGCATCTTCTTTTGGACATCTATAAGCTTTTCAGGGTTGATTCTGATTAAAAAAAAAAAGTAATAACTTTACCTTAAAAAAAAATATATTAAGAAGCCCATAGAAAGTTCCCAGGAGTACTTTTTCATTCCATCCATATTTTAAAATGCATAAAATTATTTGTTATTGTGAACAATGTTTGGTCTTCATGATTTCAGTCAATCTCCTTAAATGAATAACATAGGCACAGCAAACAGAAACTCAGACCCTTTATATTTATATTAAAATACTTCTTTAATGTATAAAATTTAGAGAATGAACTCAAAACAGAGAAGGGGAAGATTTCACAGTATTTTTCAAAGCTTAAATAAGACTCAATACACCTGAGAGGTACCTGCAAAGTATTTCACTATTATATCCATTGTACAGATAGGTAAAACTAAAGAAAATTTAGAATACGTGACTTAAAAGTATCCCAAGATCTGGACTTAATGAGGTAAAGTCACAACTGCTTTGTTATAGAAGTTTCCATTATAGACAGCGAAGAGTGTATCAGCCACCTAACAAATTGCTTTGCTTTTCTGTTCTTATTCAAACTATTAATGTTTGATCATTTAGGGTACATCTAGACTACAGGCTTTTGTCGACAGAAGCTTTGTCGACAGATACTGTCGACAAAGCTTCTGTCGACAAAGAACGTCTAGACTACATTCAGTTCTGTCGACAGAGCAAGCTGCTTTGTCGACATGGCAGTGTAGACGCAAAGGACAGTTTAGATGCAATAACGCCTTCTGTCGACAGAACTCTGTCGACAAAAGGCGTTATTCCTCGTAAAATGAGGTTTACCTGTGTCGACAAAACTGCTGAGTTCTGTCGACATTATGTCGACAGAACTCAGCGGTAGTGTAGACGCAGGTATAGTTTTGTCGACAAAACCCTGTAGTCTAGACACACCCTTAGTCTCTGCATTGCACTCCTTTTCCATCTAGCTCTATTCCTAGATATCTATACCTCCCAGGCTTTTGAATAGCACAGTCAGATATGCTTCAACAAGTAATGGAAAATTGTCTTTTGACAAACTTCACTATTTAATTCAAGAGGTTCTAGATTCAAATTACATTACTATGTGCCATCTGTTTATGCAGCACTGTACAATAAATTATAAGCCCTGCTGTGACAACCTTGCTACCAAGAATGAGACACTCTCAGTATAGTGGTTCAATCTGTCTGAGCAACAAAGCTTTGAAAAAATCCTGTGCAAGAAACAATATACACTAATTTCTTCTCCAATAAGGTATTGTTGCAATTAGTAATTGTGCATTTCTTTTGAAATTAAAGATACTAATTTACAATGACATCTGACCTTTGAGTCACCATTTTAATTTCCACTCTTTGGCAGAACTGAGTAGAAAGCTGCAATGTAGCCAAAAGCTATTTCCAGATTATACATACACCAACTCACTGTAATTTTAAACAAAGGCTGCACAGCAGGGTGGCATAAGCTCCAAGCAGGCATAAATACTAATTTAGTTTGTATATGTAAAGGTATAAAACAGGGACGTGAAAGTGAAATCATTTACACAGCCTGGGCTTATCAGTTAATATGTGGGGTTACACGCAGGTCCCCTCCCGCCTTCTGCCTCTGCATCATGCCCGTCTCCCCACACACACTGCTACCTCTGTATTAGAGGCAGCGTGGGGGGAGAGAGGTGGGAGTCAGTGCTTGCAGGGAGATGGTATAAAAGCTGCCCATGCACACTGGCTCAAAGAGAGCTGACTCCCCTGCCATTCTCTTCTACGTGTAACTGCAGAAATTTTCAGTGGTTGTACGTTTACTTGAATAAACATATTTTAACATCCCTAGCACAAAACAGATGTGGTTATAAAGAAGATGATTCACTGAATCATTCATAGAAATCAAATTAAAGACATGAAAACTCTCTCTTTTATCCAACTGCAAGTAAATCATGCTATTTAGTGGTTTCTTAATAAAGCAAGATTGTCACAGAATCATCATACTTCTGTAAAAGAGGATTGAAATCACTGACTAAAGCTGTGGTGACTTACTTTATTTCCTTGACAGGTACTTTTCTCTGAGACAGCTGGTGAACCATGCCTTTTTCTTCAGAGGGAAGCAGTATTAACAAAGCTTCACCACCTTCTTTGTACCTGATCAAAAGAAGAAAAAGAAAAGCAAGGGTCTTTGATTAAATGTCTTTTTAAAACTATACAAAAGGAATAGTATATACACATCATGTTACCAAACCTTGAGCCTCACAACAGCTCTAAGTAGCAAGCCACTATCTCATTTTACAAAGGGAAGACAGGGGCAGATAGACATGATTTGCCATCACCACAGACAGAGTTAGTGGCAAAACTAGGGACAGAATCCACAAGAGCCTGGCTTCCAGACATAGATTTCTGTCACTAGGCCATACTTCTCTGCATATGAGATTTTTGTAGCTACAAAAGCTAACCCATTTAATCAAAGGTACAGTATTACTGATCTGGGTTTTCTTTTCCCCAGCTTTTAGCCACTAGTTAATTAATTCATAACATTAATTCACAACTGCTGGAGAGGCCTGAAGCACTGGAAACCCACTAATGTCTCCATGTGGAAGATGGGTCACATCTGGTAAGGTCAGCACACATGTAAACTGTTCTAGCATATGTTTTTTCTGTACTACTACTGTCTTATAAAAGTACTGTGCTTTGTGAAAAATGACTGGCCACTGGTAAATGGTGTCCTAGCCCCAGTAGACAGCACAACAGCAGGACCTGGACTAAAGTCAGACCTGCTAGAATTAGCATAGTGAGTCACAAGGGAAATGCAAGAAACCATGTCTGATATGAAAAGAAAAGGATGCAAGTCTTCAGCCATCACCTCTTGTGCACTGGGGCTTGAGACAGTCAGTGGCATCATTGAGGATACCATGGAGGGGGCAGAGATGCACTTAACTCCATTGTGAAATATGATCATAAGAGCAGCCATACTGGGCCTGACCAAAGGTCCATTTAACCCAGTTTCCTGTCTTCTGACAGTGGCCAATGTTAGGTGCCCGATCTCACTTGTGTGCATGCTCTAAATGTCTCTCATTGTTACTGAAAGACAATGGTAGGTAAGGAAACATTAAGACCAGTGTTCCCCTCTAAGCTGCACAGTAGCACAACTTCAAGGTGATTAATCAGCCTTGCCCAGTCAGAGGCAAGCTCCCACCCAGTCAGGGGCACTCCATGCACTGAGCTGACTGACAGGGTCACGTAGCTTAGAGGGACCACTGATTAAGATCCTTGCTCTAATTTGTTTCCAAATAGGAATTTACCTTTGCTCCCCTCAAAAAGACTATTTAGCTTCCCCCCGCCCGCCGCATGCATAAATGTGTACTCAGTTGAAAATTTCAGCAGGTACACGTTTACACAAACATTTTAACATCCCTAATTTAGACAACTCATCCAGGCCTCATTGAAAGAAAAGCTTAAAAACAATAATGAATTAGAAGATATTGGATGCTAAGGAATAAAAGCAAAGTGACCGATTGTCAGTACGAAAACTGGGTCTAGGATTCTCTGTTCAGTATATTTAATAGGTGTTTGGGATGTAGTCAATTTGGTAATTACCCAGATTTATGTTTGGCAGAAAGCTTAGAACTCCTACACTTTATTCTTCATGTCTCCTATTTGTTGACAATCTCCGTGGAGTAAGCCTATGCTGCTTCCTATCTAATTGGAGGAATGGGGTAAGTGGAAAAAGAAATAACTATCACAGCAGTAAATAAACATGAGACTGTTTACAAATCACACTACGAGAGATACAATGAGTAACAATCCTCTGTATTTTTCAAATCTACCTTCATTGAAACAAATATTAAACATATTTAATTCAATTAAAACAATTTTAGTAACTGAACACAGTATCTACAGTACAACATGAGTGTAGATTACCAGTAAGGTCTCATTAAATACACATATCAATCCAATTATACTGTCACAGACTGGCTGGTCTTTTAAGGCAAGCTAGGGTCAGTGGTATCTGCCACATGGTAGTTAGCTGCCAGCAGATGGCGAGATGGCAACTGAAGATAATGAATGCAAACATAAAGGGATCAGGAAAAAACTATTTAAACAGACCACAACTTAAAGTAAAGAGCCAAGAGAGAGGCATTAAAGGAATTCCTTCTCTGGGAAGGATCTTAGAAGAACAGATTGGAAAAGACCCACAGGAAGCAAATATGGATCACAATGAGATGTGGGGAAAATAAGTGGTTTTGCCAACTTTTAGTTCTTAAAACAGGTTTATTGAAATGCTCTCATGATCCTATGCTTTGAAATAGAAACTAAGTTTTCAAGTGGCACTCCTGTTGTAAGGGATGGACTGTTCTTCACCTCTGTGAAAATTCATCCAAATTAAACCAAAATTATAACCCTATGTAAATTGGTTTGCACACTCGCAGTAGAAACTTAAAGTTTGGCAGCCCTTTTAAACTCGGAAGAATTTTGAGGAACCCCTACAGCCGTGGGGAAAATTTGTTGAGGAAAAAAAAGCCAGTGGGAAACCATATTTGTGCGCCGGCTCCTCTCTCTCTCTCTTTAAAGGGGGGGAGGAGGGGTTGAGTGAGAGTGAGAGAGAGAGCGAGCGCGAGCGCGTTGTTTGTATTGATGGTGCTCATCCACACACTACCTGAATATTGGTGTTGCACATAAGAAATTTCCAACCACCCAAAAGAAAATTCAACCCGCCCAAGGACAGAAAATGTTAGAGGGAACACTGGTCACCAAAGGTCAGTGGGGTGCAACTTTTTTCAACCACAACCCCCACAGCTGGGCTCGGCCATTGATGGCTGCACAGCACAGCGCTTAGATCCAGGCGGCCAGGGACTGGGCCCAGCTATTGGCGGCCGTGCGGCACTTAGATCCAGGCGGCCGGGGGCTGGACCTGGCTGTTGGCAGCCGCATAGCGCGGCAACCCCCCAGGAAGACATCCGCGGGGGGTCACGTATCACTGCCATAGGTTATGATTATTTCAAAGTTTAAATTACATCATTTACATCCTTTAGGTAGAGAAATGGTAATATAGCTAAGGAAAGAAACAATCACTAGGTTAGGCAAAAAATATAAAGAAAGGGTCTTCAAGTGTATTCTCTTTTTCATTAATTTGCTATTACTAAGCAATAAGAAAAGCAATATTGAATATAATTCTCATTAGGGATGTAAAATTTCAATTAATTGGCTCATCAAGTAGTTGATGCAATTTGCATCGACTATTTGATAAGGGCGCTTCCACCTTTGAAGTGTAGCAACAGCCCTAGAGCTACTGCTATACTTCAGAGGCGAAAGCACTGTGTGGAGCGGCGCACAGGGCCAGTGGGGGACTCAAGCAGTCCCCCCATTGGCCCCGTGCTCCCCACAGAGTTTCAAAGCAGCAGCTCTGCATGGAACCTGGGGTCTGGCCCAGGGTTCCATGCAGCGCTGCTGCTTTGAAGTACCCCCCCCTTCCCCACTGCCTCCATCTGATAGAGGCAGCATGGAGGAGGGAGTGACTAGTCGACTAGCATTTGCTTATCAGATAGTCAACTAGTCGTTCACATCCCTACTTCTCATTGTGGGAGACTTGAGACATTCAAAAGGATTGAGAGAAATCTGGTGACTATTGCTAGGTTCTAATCATTCATTTCAGCAATTCCCCTGCTTCTTTACACCTAACTAAGTTTAGGTACACAAAATATTTCTGTTGGCTTTTGAAAAGCCTGAATAGAGTCTTTCATTGCAGGTTAGAGTTAAACTAGCAGTCTACCCAAAACTGCAAAGTAACTGAAAAACAGACAAGCAAACACTGCTGCTGTGCCTCATCATTGAAAAACATGAAAACAAAAGAGTCAAAGGTTTGGGTAAACTGAAAAGTAAATGATTTGAAACACCATCTGGAAGATTTCGCATCTGTTCAGATTTTTCATGGTGATTTAGCTGCTGAGAAGACAAGCCAATGGTAAAGGAGCTTTATTTAGATAAATATAGACTTGCTTTTCTAGAAGAGATGAGCTATTTTCTCCTCAAACAAAAAACATGTTAATAGAAGACTACTGGTCAGCACCATCACTAGGCTTAAAGTTTCCTGCAAAAATGGAACTTTTTTAAAAAAAATGTATAAAGGCAGCCTGAAATTCTCTCAAGTTTTTTTTTTTCCTGCTTGTGTTTTACACTAGAAGTGTGTATTATAGACCTCTGAAGACAATAGGAAAATAGCTAACTCCTGAAATGACCTCATTAACAGTTTAAAAACTGGCCCAGTTGAAACAAAAGAGTGGGAAATCCATCCGTAGATCTTTAGTTACTAGTACAAGCGAACACAATACCTAGCCTTACGAAGTCCTCCCGCAAAGCTGGGAAAAGCATTCCTGACATTAAGGTAGATGAACAAGGAAATAAAAACTTTCAAGCCTTTAATACGTCATGAAACAAAGAAAAAGTCTCTCTCAATTTTTAAAGAGCCTCCTCTAGGTCACCAGTATAACTTCTCTACAGAAAAGAAATAGCATCCTCTTCCGATTCATTTAGCCAGCTGCTTCCAACCTATACACCCTTACCAAAACCTAACAGCTGTTTTGGGTCACCAGAGCAAATATCTGTGTTTTACCAATGGAGATATTTGTTAATCAGTTCTGTAACAGCTGCTTTGTACATGAAATTTTCAACTAAAACCTAGGGCACTGTTAATAAGTAAAAATCAATTTACTTGATCTGCGCACCAACTAATAAGTGATGCTGATGTTTACATAATTTTGAGATTATCTGAAGAGTTCAGAATAGGTGCCACTTTAGTACTGCGATACAGATATACCATATACAGGCCACTCCAGCTTTTGAGTCTCTGCACTTCAAGGTGGCCCACTAGAACGAAGCACTGTGCCAGCAGACCACTGTGGCTCCTTGTGACTCTGAGATCCATATTTGGTATTGAGAAAAAAAATCTGTTTAGTATTATCCAAACAAAGAGTTTACTGCTTCAGAGATCTTGCCCATTTGGAACAGAGGGATGGGTAAACCACAACTTTTATAGCTAGGGTTGCCAGGTGTCCAGTACTGAATCAGACAGTTTGGTATTTTCACCTCCTGTCCAGTAAAAAAAATTCAGAAAATACCGGACACCTAAAATGTCCGGTGCTTTGATTTTTTCCCAGCCAGGAGGCAAAAATCCCAGGATGTCTGGCTCAATATGGAGGCAGCCTGGCAACCCTAATGCTTACTGGGTTCCGCAGGGGAGATGTCCAGCCCCGCGCAGGGAGGCAAGACGGTGGGTGGCTGCTGGCAGTTTGTTAGGGCCAAAAAGCCTCACTACGTGTTTTTTAAAGGGGCCACGCTGTTTTGTTTGTTTGTTTGTTTGTTTTTTCGGTATTTTTTCTGAAACCATCTGGTAACCCTATTTATAGCTACGAAGTTGGTAGCAGTGTTTGCTCAGAGCAAGAAAAACCCATGGAGACAAGAACTGCGTGTGCCTCTGTATCGCCATCAAAAAGGACAAGTAGTGGGGCCAACTCCCTACATGGGAGGATGGTTTTGAAGAGCATGTCAAAACTGTATACTGGCAAACACATTTGGATGTCTGCACATAGTTAATCCATATCTCAGCACTGTAACATGGATGGAAAGATGTGAAGAAGAATATAGGAAGTAGTTAATCAAAGGGTCCAATGGCACCTGACCTTCCACAATTCCTTATCTGTGCTTCTATCAACAGGGTTCAGTGCACAATGAACTGTGTCTGTATTCAGAACAATCTTCCCAGCACAGAACAGCCAATACAATGAAGGCTGTGATAACCCATGCACTCAGAGATCATGTTGGACAAGATGATGATTATGATGTTGATTAGAAGTGTCAGAGTTGCTACATCTCAATACCCTTCATACAAATTTATCATTAGATTTTTTTTACCTTTTACATTAACACAGAGATGCTTTGAGGTCATAAAGAAATCTAATGTTATATTTTGAAATAATACTGACCCATTAATCTAAGATGGCATTTTAACTAGTTCTGGTGTCTTTGTTTACCCTGTTTCTATAATAATGACACCACTTGACAGCTTGGCACCATACCTCATCTTAACATAGGCATAATAAACTTTCAAGTTATGGAAAAAGTGCTTCTTTAGAGAGGGTATATTAAGTCGACCGAATTGGTGGTGTCTGCTGCTCACCTAAACTACATAGGTAATTGTTAAGTCTGTCCTGAAGCTGCCTGCACTCACAGAGGAAAGTTTCTTCCTCACTAGCTGAGACGGAGAAGAAAAGTGGGTTTTTCTCTGCACCTGCATTTTAAAGTACATCAAGATATGGGCCACACATTTTTTTGTCCCAACTATAGTCCAGACCTGATGATCTCCATGTGATGCCCCCAGTTCTTGTTATCATTAACCAAAGAATATTATTGGCAAACAGTCGTAAAGTTGTAGCTTGCTGGTAGAGGGCATGTATTTTTCTTAAGACCATATCACATCCTCTTCCCTCTCTTGTAGAGACAGAGATATCCTTTTACAATCAATATCCATATTACAAGAATCATCGAACCAAACTTTATTTCTGCCATTAGATTATAATCCCCCTTCACCTAATTATAGAGTAGTCTTCTTTCATATGAACAGATACACTTTAGCTAAGTTTACATTTACCTCTGTTAGAACATTGTTCAAACCACACCATTAGAAAAATATTCTAATAGAAAATATAGTCCAAGTTGTTGCAACTGAACAACAATATCAGAATTGTAGCTAGGGTACAGTATGCCATTGTAAAGAGGTTTAAATAATATGAATTCAGAGTTAAATATGCAGTGATGAAGGGCATTTCTCGTGACATCCACTGGCAGCTATGGTTTTTTTTTAAGTGAAGACGATGAATTGAACATTGCATTGTACTATGAAATAAGGATTAAATACTACAGTAGATCAATAAAAGCACTTAAAACAGGCTTTTACCAAAATAAATAGTTAGCTATGCAAGGAGCTGTCAGCTTGGCACTTTGGGTTATTCAGTATCTCATGAAACATCTCATTTCTAGACTAAAGGTAAAATCAGAGTTTCACATTGGGGAAAAAGTAATAAACTTTTGAGTTATCCACAACATTAAGTATTTAGAGACACTTACTCAGCCAGATGTTAGAATGGGGAGGGGCTTAATTACACAAACTTTTTAGTTTTAAGCAGCTTCCCACTGATCATGATCCACAATTATCCAACTATTTCCCCCCAAAAAAGATTATGCTGTGGAATACATCCACATCAACCATATGGCACCAGCAGCTCCAATTTTTTTAATTAATGGGACTAAACTGATGACCCTCAGCACATTGTTTTGTCTAACACAGAATAGACAGTGGTGATTTTTAATGAAAGATACATTTTCAGGACACAAGTAAGAGTGAACAAAAGTGAAACAAACTATATAAAAATTAAATTAGTTTAATATACAATACACACACGCAAATAATTTATCCACCAAAGAGCATGTTGGCTTTTTCCAGGGCCATGGACAGCAACACCAGATCCCCATCTTAGACTTTCCAGAATCCACGGATGAAATAGAAAAAACTCCCAATAACTTTAACAGACACTGGATCAGATCCCGTACAAATATTTTGTGTTACATGCACATGCAACACAAGGCTCCCTGCAACTGTCTGAGTCCCTATAGAATGGGCAATTCTACTCTGTCCTCCATTTCAGATTGAATGTCTTAAAAACAAGGCAGACAAGCCAGACTTAAGCAAGGGTTTTACAGGGCTTTTTGGTGAAGGGAATAGGGGAGAAGTGAATTTAAAGTGAGCTAATAACAACAGTGTGCTAAACGCTAAATACAGAAACATGTCCATGTACTGAATAAACAGAAAAACATGAAGCAGCCTTTTTTTCCTCCTATTTTTGAAAATGAAATCAAAAGTTCCTGTAACAGTCTTTCCTACTTAACAGTTAAGTAACTGTTGTATGGGATTTCTTTCACTTACATATCCTCATCATCATGCCGCACAACATATAAATTACTTTTTTGAAAGAAAAATGCATGCAGTGAAATTTCAAAAGTCAAAATTAGCTTCTGCTGTCCCCTAGTGGCATTGCATTTTTTTCACAAATGTGATCAAAAGACATTTTCAAATCAAATGTATGTTCCATGGACTACAGCAGGGCATAAAACTAAAGAAATTAACTACCAGAGGGGTTGATTTCCCAAAGAATGCCTCCACAGGTTTTTCATATTTCCTTAGACTGTTTGAACTAAAACTCATAAGAAACAAAAGGACTCTGTAGATCTTAAAATCCATACATTTTGAATGCCTCATGAAAAGCCTTTTGTCACATTATAAAAGATATTACCACAGTATTTATCAATATTTTAAAAATCACTTATGGATTTGTCCAGACTTTAAAGGCATATCTACAAAATGCAGGTAGGCAAAACATTTTCTAGTAACATTAGATACAAAACAGCACTTCACATTCACTGAAACAAACTGTATTTAAATTAATCATATTGAAAAAAATATACCAGCCTGACAAAGTAAAAGCATTCTTGCATATTTCCTAGTTTGTTGGGTTTTTTTCCAGTTATGGGAAGTGAGTGCTATTTTACCAAAGATCAAAGATGAAGAAAACTTTTCCTTCTAGACTTAAATATATTTATTTTTCCATATAATATAATTTCATTTCAAAAGTAAATAGTATCCTAAAAGCCAGTTTTAATCATAGTTGACACACAGGCTCCTAATTAACTAAGATATTTAATTTAGCTTTCAATCCTTGCAATTATGCACTCTCATGGCCCATGAAGCTTTCTAATTATCTCTAAGCTTATTAATGATGACTATTAAACTGCAGTTTAATTTTTATTAAGTTTCTAGAGACAATGTAGGCATCACACATATGAACACTATCCTCTGAATACAGCTCCCACTCAACAGAGTTGGTTAAAAAAACAATTTTTACTATTCATTTTTACTTGAAATTCAAAGTGCACAGACTATATCTGAAATTAAAGCATAGTCACAATTTTCTACATTTTTCCCCCAATATATGTTCCTAAGATGTTATTTCTGGCTCAGTAAACATACCTTTTACAGGAGCTACAAAAATTTGGCAGATTCCCTCACAATGAAAACCTCATACACAGCAGCCTTACAATTGATCTGTGCATTAGATTAGGAGTCAGTAAGCACCTGAAAATAGGGATGTACCAAGGGTGGGCCACAGCACAACCACTTAGTATCCAGGCCCACTCTAATTGGGGCTGGAGCCCCCCACATCCACTTGCTGGGACTACTAACTCTGGCTTGGTGTCCATCAGAGTTCTAATTTTTTCCACCCATGAATGGAATGAATTTTATGTGCACTAATGTGGAGATGATGTGCAGCCTGGAGCCCCTGTGTGGGGCTTTATAGTTCCTGGGTGGAGCTTAATGAGAAGCTGTGCAACCACATGGCTATGCAACTTCGGTGGAACTACAGTGTTCATCCATGCCCCTCTCTTGCTGACACCTCACACTGCTGCCCCAGTTTCCAACCCCCATGAGGCACAACTCCCATATGGGAGGGTGAGAGTGATCCCAGATCAGGGGTTCCTCACAGGGGCAGTTTGGGTGGAGCTAGCACTTTGCCTGGAGACTGATGTGGACAGACACCAATGCAGAGTAGGGAGAGGTGGGTAGAGCTCTAGTCCTGGCTGTGACCCTCTGCCCCATGGGCATCCTCCGCAGCCTGTGTGCTCTAGGCAGCAGCATCTTCAGGTGCCTGATGAGCATTAAGGGCCATCTGAAAGGGGATGGGGAAGGCAGGCTCTCTCATCATTGCCCACCCACCCAGTTTTCCTGTCCTAGCTATGCCACTGCCTGTAGAGCTTTTGCTAGAGAAGGAAACGGCTCTCTCTAGATCTCAGCTCTGCCAGCAAAAATATCTGAAGGCTGTTCATCACCCCTCCCTTGAAACTTCAGTAAAGCCTTAAATACAGGCTATGGAAAAATTCATCTGAAAGGAGATCCCAACAAAGATATGGTGAAGTCAAGGGGTAGTCAGCCTGTATGGCAGATAGAAGAGCCTTTCAGCAAAGAAACAAGCCTTCTGTCACGAACATTCATCTAAGCTCTATCCACATTACTACTAGCTGGTCACAGAAAAAGTCTCATTTTAAAAAGGCTCTCGGAAATGGCACCCTTCATATACTGCAAAGTTCTCTCAGCAGTATTAGAATTAAATCACATTTCTTTTCCCTTTTTAATAGTTACGTTAATAACATTTACACTTGTACAGCAGTTTTAGCCTCCAAAGTGCTGTAGAAGCATACCCCATAGCATCTGAGTCAGTCAAGTCATCCCATCTTAAAGGTGGGGAAAATCAGGCACATAGAGGCTGACATACATCAGATAAGTACCTTAATACTGACAAAACTCTCAGGAATATTGCTAGAAGCTGTAGGTATGCAATAATTTACTACATTTTCCTTTATTGGACAATACTGTGATGCCACAAAATGCAGGACAATGACACCATAAAAGACTTAAGTTCAAGGAGAGAAGGACTGGGTTATCACCATGCATATATTTTACTCCCATGAAGAGACCCAGTAACAACCAGGTCCAACATAGAAGTACCTACAAATGCAAGCTTTTGCAGCACTGAATTCAAGTGTACCCGGAGATAACAGCGAAAGCGGTGTATCAAAAGGTAAGTAATATTTAATAGGTTTTTAAAGAATGCAAATGGTTCACTTCATAACCAGTTACAAACTCATCACCCCCTTCTAGAAGGGGGGGGGGAGGAAAGAGGCAAACTTACAAAACAGTCTGCAGCTTTTTCACAGTGGTAAAAATATCACTACAGTGATTTCCTCATTTCTTTGCAATATAGCTATATCTGCGATTCTAACAAACTCACCTTTCAGTAGCACCTCCTGTCCTGCTGAGCTAGATCTAGCTCCCCACTCCACATCATGATCGAAGGGCTGCTATGACAACCCCATGCACCACATTGCAGCAACCAAAGTGGGAATCCAGTCAAGACCAGAACTGCCATTGCTGGGCAAGTGTGGAACTGACTTGTTGTCCATCCCTACCATCTCCTTACTCAAGGCTCTCACTCGACTCCTTATTTGACATGGGAGTTTTTTTTAAATATCAAAAATCAAACCCATGACTGTATTGAATTTAGCACAACTGGCTCAATGATTACTGATAAAATATGCTATGTCAAATCTTCAACACTAGTTATCATCTGAGATGGAATGCCCCCTCTGAAGTCTGTATATTTTTGAAGTTTTTATCTACTGAGCTTCCAAACAAGTAGTAATTTCTCATGTTTCTTTCAAGAAATTACTTTAGTTAGTAAAGAGTTAAATTTAAGTTGTTCCTATTCCTCAAAGTATGATTGTATTAAAAGCTGGAAAATGATTTTTTAATGACATCAGAATTTTCCCCAAACAAAATCACTGCATCATTCTTTTCAGAAGAATTTAATGCCATTGGAAGCAAATGGACTGCCACCCTAAGATTAAAGTCTTAATTTATCTATAGAACAAGTACAGCACAAGCTTCTCGACATCATAAGTGAGCTTCCACTCTGCCTGGCAGGACCACCTCTGAAGATGAGGGGACAGTTCAGTCTCTTAATTATTCAACTATGTATACTGATGCTAACTTTTATAAAGATATTTATTATATGTAACAAGAATTGATAGACAAACTCGCTTCACATAAACTGCCGAACAGCCTTCAGGTATAATGGCTTTTAGTCCCTTCCTGACTTGTACCTAACTGTTCAGGTGATTTGGTTTCTTCCTATTATCAATGAACACAGCCTTCTAATTGCAAAACACTGAAATGCAAATCATAATTAAAACATGTACCTGGCTGTTCTTCCCACTCTATGAATGTATGTACTTGCATCCTCCGGACAATCAAACTGAATGACCCAGTTCACCGCAGGAAAATCTGTGGAGAAAGAGTCAAGTTTTAAGACATTGGAATATTTTACTTTGCGTACTATTTCCTGAGAGCGCCATCACTCAGATCAATTTATAGACACTACCTATGAGCTATCTCTCTGAATTGAAAATTAATTTCATGTATCAGCATATCATAAACAGCTATCCTCTTTGTCAAAGTGAACTAAAATTAATGGTGTCTTCATTTTCTAAGTAATGACAGTGCACTGAATGGAACATAATTTCACACTTGATAAGGACAGACAGATGCTCTGTGTCTTACAGATAATAAAATGCCCTTGCATTTAATGATTAAATAGGTAGATTTAACCCACTCTGTGTAGAATATCAATTTACTACACAATCAGAGCTTGAAATTAGCTGTGGTCAGATGCTACCACATCTATCCAGGCATTAAAACATCACTGTTTAATTCAATGATAGCAAGGAGGAGGTTACTAGGCAAGACTAAACAGGCCATGCTGAAAGACAGCCATAGTTCAAAGGAAGAAAACTTCAAAATTAATGGGCATGCTATGCTAACAGCAAAATTCTGTTGTACTGTGTAGAATCAGTATTTACTATTGGATTATGAGACTGGTCACAGGATATGCAACCATTATGCCCACAACTATTTCTAAACAGATACATCCAAATAAATTCCTTAGCAGTGAGAACCAAACAGTAAAGAAAGTAAAGCTGTTAGGCCTATGTTTTGTCTCCTCCAAATTATTTCCCTCTTCTAATTTGTTAGAGACAACATGATATTTTGGGTCAATGAATTTTGCTACTGAATGTTAGAACCCAACTTCCAATGCCAGACAAGTCCAAGTGAGTTTCTGAAAGCACTCTGAATAATTATACCTAATTACATTTAAATATGAGCAAATAATATTTTAAGATACAAAATCACCACAAGAAAACAGCTAATACACTTGCCTTCTAATAAAAACCAATCCAGAGAAAGCAAGACCTACACAAAACTACTTTCCTTTTCCTACACAAAAGGAATCTTCCTGTTCTTGCCTCAGTTTTCCTTTTGCCTTTTTAGAAGCAACAAAGGAGAGTTGATTTCTCACACTGACGCATTTTAATTCAGAAGCAGGTATTACCAACCCCTCCTTTCATCAGTTACTGGTTGGTTGCTCATTTTATCTACTCTTTACTAATCCAAGAGATGCAAGAGGCATCAGAATATTGAAAACCTTTACAAACTCTCCTTCTAGCGTATAGGACATCCCCTTCCTGTTATCTATTTCCTTTGCACAAGTTCCCAATTGCTGGAACAGCTGGATGGTCTACGGGTTAGAGAGCCACACAGCTTCAGTTCAACACATCAGTGATAAACAGCATTACAAGTGTGATGGATGGGAGAGGTACTAACCTTTTCTAGGCATCCAAGCATTCAGTAACTAAAGGGTTAAACCCAGAACACTGGGTATCCAGGAAATGAGAGCCAAGGGGGCTGGTGAGAGATTTGAATTGAAAGCAGCGATGTGCCTGCTGCAATTCTTTGTGTGGTTTTAGAGAGGAAAAAGTTGGGGAAAGATGAAGTGAACCCTGAGAGTCAGACACAGAATGTCCAGCAATATTCATGTCTACAGAGGATGGAGTTGAGATCAAGAAATGTGAGCAGACAGGGAATCTGGAATTAGACACAATCAGGTTATTTTTTTATTTCTGGTTTGTGAACGCTGTGCTGAGTCCATGTGTCCCATTCCCCCCACCAACCTGTACACTGTAACTGAAGCTGAATCCCAGGGAAGCAATTCTCTGTGTTTTAATCTGTTTTTTTCCCCCTTGGTTGCTCTGTAACACCTGGCAACCAAGTATGCTTTACCAAATAGCTCTTTTTTTGTTTTGTTAATTAAAAAAACCCACACCTTTTTAATGCTATTCCTGTGTCCTACAAGGCAGAAGGGTCTGTATCCACGTGCTTGAGACTGAGGGGTCATCTGTTAGAAATTACAGCTATTAGAAATTTTCAAGCTCTCTCCTGAAAGAGGGTGAAGAGCTTGGGGTCCCCCACAGGAAGAAATTCCCAAGGGAGTCTTCCTGGGTTCAGAAAAAGGGTGTAACAGCATACCACATAAGGTCAGGGAATCTGTGATTTGGGGTAATTTTTAAGCAGAAGCCTATAAAGGCAAAGTATTTTTAAAGTCTCTTGCAGGCCCCCACCTTCTGCACTCAAAGTGCAAGTGTGTGGAACAGCCTTGACAACAAGACTGCTCAATACAGAGATTTTACAAAAACATAAATGGGAATAAACTAAATACTAAAGAGAAAGATTGTGTTGAGGAGAAAGTATTTTAATTATTTCGCTTTTTGGGACATAATGATTAACTTTAGATGAAGAGACCAACTAAATGTAGGCTTATTTTTAAATGCTTCTTAAAGCCCAGTTTCTTACAGGCTGCATGGTTTCTTTCAATGCTAAGACGTGACCAGGTCTGGAACACCGCTCTATAGATACATTATTGCATTGAAGGTTACTTACCCAGCCCTCGAGCTGCAATATCTGTAGCAAAGAGCACTGCCGATTTCTTGCGAACGAAGTCATTATAGACCTCCATTCTTTTCATCTGTTTTTGTTTGCCATAGAGGGCCAGTACAGATATGCCAGGGCGGAGCCTACAGAACACTCTGAACAAATACTGAACCTGTTGATCAACAAGTCAAAGAGAAGATGTGAATGTGATATTTCACTGTGATGGTGGTAATTATCTAAGTGGAGAGAGATTATCATTCTGCTGCCTAACACTGAGACAAGAAGTTCATTTTATTAGGAAGACGCTTCCTGCTATGCAGAGTATGGCAATACCTGGTTAAGAATGTGCCAGGTCTTGCAAAGAGCTGGGGGGTGGGGGCAGTGGAGATACAGTGTTTCGTCTTGGCGAGTCAGAAGTGTATGCACTGGAGCAGATCTCACTAGAGTAACTGCTCTCACAAGCACTTCGTTGCACAGACAGGCACAGACAGACACCAAGACTGAAAATCAAGGTAAATCCACAACCACCTAATTTTAATACTTCCACCAAGACATTTGCTGCCTGCTTATTATAGTGCACAACAATGCATGATTTTTTGTAACTGCCAAGAGTATTAGAAGTTAAAGAATATATTTCCTTACTCAATAATGGAAACAATTTCTATCCAAAAAAAAAAAAGTGTGTTTCTTCTCTCCATACTGAAGTCAGCAATGTGGCAACATGGATATTCATACCTGCCTGCATCAGTGAAAGAGCAGGAATGGATTTTTACAACCCATCTAAAGACTTGAAAAACAAATATATCAATAAACATTTTCAACTAAGATAATCTGCAAGGCTGCTATATAAGCAGTCAAATTATTAAATATCTATGGCATCCTTGTGCAAGATACTTACACACCAGTAACTTCAATGAACTGTTTGTGGGAATAAATTTACTTCCATAAGTGTTTTCAGGATCAAGTCATATGACCATAAAGAAAGTCTTCCCATAATCTCAACTTCTTACTCTTACTTCATATTTTCAGCCTATCCACACCAGTTAAAAATACAACCTATTCTTACTGAAACAACTGTTACCATCTATTTTTAAACACATGTTAATGGCAAAATGTGAGTGCAAAAATTAAGTCTTTTTTGTAGATTTCAAAGTCATTAATTTCACTCCACCATACTTGATTACATAAAAAAAGAGTCACTATTAGGAGACAGAAATAGGAGTTGTACCTCTTTACAACTTGAAAAAAACACAATGCTCTTCTTATTTAAGTGACTTCTCAGGAAGGAATATAACATGTTTATTTTTTGCTGCAGCTCACAAACAGTATAATTCTGGTCCAAAGTTGCCGGGGTACTGAAAAATAAAGGTCAAATATGACACTGCTCATATCAGTTAAATAAGAAAACCAGAAGAGCCACACCCACAGGTTATCTACAGATTTATCACTGTTTGCATCCATCAGAAATTTAAAGTTAATGTTTTACTGCCTTCATGTTAATTATGCTGAGAATGCTTTCTTCCCTATTTTCAGATGCATGCCTGGAATTAAAACTCGTGCATTTTGAAGATATGCTTTTCCTGCTACAGCTTGTACCTCCGAAAACCGGCACTCTCTGGTCCGGCAACATCCATCATACAGCAGGACCACAAATGCTCCTGGACTAAGGTTGTTAAGGAGCGGGTATCTGGCTAATCGTGTAGTTGATACAATTTGTACAATCAACTGTACAATTAGTCGATAAGGAGAGGCGCTCTGCAGAGCTGCAGCAGGAGTAGCTCCTGGAGCCGGCACGAGCCAGGACTGAGCATTCTTGGCTTGCACTGGGTCCTGGACTGCTGCGCCTCTGCCTTTTAAATGTAGCAAGAGTTGCCCAACTCCTACTACTTTTAATAAAGGCAGAGCCGCAGCAGGGGTAGGTCCAGGAACCGGAGCGAGCCAGGACTGAGCAGTCTCGGCTTGAGTAGGGTCCTGGACCGCTATGCCTCTGCCTCCCCTGCATCCCCACCACGCAGAGACAGTGCTGGATGGGGAGAAAACAGCTTTTAAGCCAGCTTTCCTCAGCATAGGCTCCTGCTTTCCCACTCCCTTGCTGCCTTGGATACAGAGGCAGCAAAGGGGCGGGGGGAAGAGCGAGTAATCAAATCGTAACTCGACTACCTGATAAACCTAGGCTTATTGGGTAGGCAACTATTCAAGTAGTTGCTTACATCCCTATCCTGGACCATAGAGCCCGGGAGCATAAGGGCAGGAAGGCCAGTTGGCTGGGGCAAGAAGCTCAGCTGGAGGCAGCAAGAGACAGGGGCTGGAGCCCAGTGGCAGCACCCAGGAGCACAGGGCTGAGGATGGAGCCCTGCAGCAGCATGGGGCCAGAATCTGTCACACACACTCCTGGACGCACGGGGCTGGAGCACTGTGGCCCCAGACATGTAGGGCCGGAGTCAGCCCCGCAGCATCCCAAGACCAGAGCCTCTCAGCATCCTACTGGAACTTGGGGCCAGGGCATCACAGCAGCCCCCTGGAGGACAGGGCTAGGGTCCCATAGCTGCCCCCAGGTGCGCAGAGCCTGTGCTGCCCAGGGAGCCGGAAGCAGGTGGGCCAGTAGCCCACCCAAGTTGGGGGTGAAGCAGGGTTGCCTGCTGAGGCAGCCTGCCAGTAGCAGGTGATGGGCTTGGAGGCCAGTGGCAAGAGACCACCTCTGGTCTGACAAATTCTCTCATTCCGGACTGGGCAGGTCCTGACAGTGTCAGACCAGGAAAGTCCAACCCATAATAGCGTCACAATTTTTTAAGTGACTTTTTAGATCCAGATGACTATTAAGCCAAAAAATGCCTGTGTCTAAACAGTGACATTCAAACTGTCATGACCTAAAATACAAACTTTTCTTTCTAGTCCTATTAAAGCATCATTTGTGCTTACGGCAATGTCAAAGCAGAGTCTAAATGTATAAGAAGATACATTTTCAACTGACTGCACGGTGGCATGTAGAGTGTCTCTGTAAAGGTCTAAATTGTCATCTTGAATTACTTCTCAGGTCTTTAAACGACAAAAGAGAATAGCCTATGAAAGATTAGTTCTTAGCACACTTTAAAATGCTGCTTTGATGATTTCTACCTCCCACTCCAGATCAACCAAACTGAAATTAAATGCAACTTGAAGAAGCCATTTGTGAGGATAAAACCGCAATGCTCTGTTCTGATTTTTATTTAGCTTGTAGTGCTCTAAGATATGCTACAGTAGCTGCCATTTTGTAAATCCCTTGCAGAAAATTGTTTTTCACTAACTGATGAAATGCTGCCTGCTAAGATTATAATTTTAAAACCAAACAAATGCTTTCCATTTATTTTTGCTTCATGTTGTAGTCTAACTGCAGCTACTGAAATATTTCAAAAACTCGAGGCAGCATTATAATAAAGACATTCCATTTCAACAGGAAAATGAACTGAGCATACAAATAGCCACACCAACTTACAAACTAACGTAGCTTTATATTTAGTTACGTTTTTTTCTTCTTTTCCACCATACAAAAAGGGGATAGAAACACAATTTACATTGTCAAACATTTCCAATTATTCAAGATTCTTTAGGTAATACTGTCACAAGTGTACGTGAAATAAGGAATTGAGAAGCTGGTTAAAGTATTAAGAGTAGTGGACTCGGAGTCAGAACTTGAGTTCTGTTTTCCACTCTGACAATGTGTGATCTTAGGCAAGTCATTACTTCAGTGTGCTTTGTAAAGTAGATAGGTATTTTTATACCTCACAGGGAATCCAATAGATTTAAGCATTCAAACTGGTCACAAAATGTTTGCTGGAACAGTTCCCCATGGGAATATGCCATTACAATGAAATCAGATTTTGTTACATCTTTATATCAATTTTGAATAAAAATGCTGTGAAAGAACATTTTTTCCTAAGGTAAAAGGTTTTCTTATTGGAAATTTTCAAAGCTTCATTTCAGAACACAGCTTTAAAATTGAATGCATTTTGTTTTGTATTTCTACATTATTTAGGTCATCAATGGTAATACTACATATGCCATTTCAAGTCTGGTCATTAGTGGTATTATCAACACATCATGACACAGCAGTAAAAAAAAGTCTATTCATTTATTTTTTATTTTATTTTTCAAGTATTAAAAGTGGCAGCTGCTACTTAATATAGATTGAAACATTTTATCTTATTTTCTAGAACAAAGAGTCTCCCGGTTTTGTTCTAACAACCATTTGGCACTGACATTAAAATAAAAATAAGCAACAGAGTACTAATTCTAAGAGCAGCTATTGTCAATATCCTTCTATTAGTCTGGAATCATTTTTCTAGTACATTGAAAAAACAGCTGGTCCTCTACTTTGTATAATGATTATTGATTTTCTAGATCAAGATGTCAAACTGTTTCATAACACAGAGACTAATCTAGAAAATAAGATGTTCCCAGCTGTAGTTAGTAGCACCCATCCTTAATGATGTTGGAAACAAAACAAAAATATAAAAATGAAATAAATTTCAAAAAGAAGATTAGATTTTTGGGTCAGGGAAATCAATTTTTTTAGAATTTCCTTATCACCAAAAATTTGAAAATATCCATTTTCATTCCAATTCAGAACAAAACCAAATTCTGAAACATTGTAATTTCCCATGAAACAGGAATTTTTAATTTCTAGTAGTTCCATTAAGCATTCATGTTTGTAAAGTAATTTGAGCTCCTCAGAGAAAATAACCTAAAGAAGTTCAAAGTTTTATTTTATTAAACACCATTTTCTCCACGGGGTTTGCTCTGCTTTTTTCCTCTTCCAGAACATAAATGCCACTGCATACATGCACCCTTTTACATCTAGTTATATTTACAAAGTTAAGCTAAGACACATTGGTTAAACTATAAGTGAACCATAACTACTAATACAATATACTTCAGCTGCTTGCTTTCAAAATAAAACATCATAACCAGTGTTTGAATGGGGGGCCGGGGCTAAACATTATGACATCATCCCACTTTCCAGAGGCGCTGGGAAAGAAGTTAAGAAAAGTGCAGTTATTATCACTTTCTTTCTCCAGTATAAGCACTTTCGGATTTGAATAGTTAACCAGTAGGGGCTGGAGCAGCTCCCCACCCATGACAGACAGGAGGCTGCTCCGCCCTGGGGCTCACCACAGTCACAGTCCAGATGGCCAGAGCAGGCCTTGTCCATAGCAGGGGGCCCCCACACCTACCCTCTGCTTTAATTGGTTAACCAATTAAATGGAATTTTACATCTCTAACAAACACCCAGACAAACCACCACTTACCTGAATTTTGCTTTTTCATGAACCCAAACATATTCTGGATCTTTTAAACTCAGTCGTGCAAGATCCTTCACTGATTTGGTTTGAGTCGCTGAAAAAAGCAACGTCTGGCGTTTCTTAGGAAGATTTTCTATAATTGCATTCATAGTATCTGCGAAGCCCATGTCCAAGATTCTATCAGCTTCATCAAGAACTAGAATGAGGAAACAGGTTTAGGAGAACAGGATTTTTAAATTCTTTTCAATTCTAATCCTGAAATTAAAAAGTCTCAATTTGAAATTTTTGTACCTGCAAAACTATGTTACAAGTAACAGACTTTTAGACCAGGACTTATATAAACCACATCTTTCACTAATTTTTCTTCAGAATTAATATTCCATTCAATGTAGGAATGTTACTATAAAAGCCCTCAACTTCTCTGAGTAGCCATGAACTACAACTCTCAATTTCATATGCAGAAGATCAGGATTTCAAGTAAGTAATCCACCAGTTTACACACACATTGCTTCCTGACCGGGGGGGGAAAAAAAAAGGGCTGGTTACTGAAATGAAGAAAGCTGGACATAAGGTGAAACTGCAGTCTGAGTAGTCAGGTCAACCAATTTATCCCTGCATCTAGTTGCCATAAACACATACTGAGTGGGGGTGCAAAGGCTAAGGCAAGGGCCAATGCTAAATGCAGTTCTGTGGGTGGTCAATCTCTAACTTGTCCAGTATGAAATGTATTTAGTATAATGTGTTTAGTATTGGGTAATTTGTCAGTTATATTGCAGGTCTGTAAGTCAGCTACGTAACTGACTGCAGAAAGGAACTCTCACTAACAGCAGGATAATGAACTCTGCCCTGCCACCAACAGCTTCCAAAAGCAATCAAGAAAATAATGAAAACTATAAGTTCCCCAAGCCAGTGCTACCAATCACGTGTAAGCAGCTAACCTTGTAGTAAGCTGAAATTGGTATACAGGATACCACAGGATGCCAGGCTCGCTAACTCTCTGCTAGCCCTGCTACCTGTGACTACTACTGAAATCAAGCATCTGTGCTAGAGGGAGCTGTGTTCAACAGCTGCTTAGCACGTGAAAGAGAAAAAGCTTTATCTGTACAGAGCCGAAAATCACTTGTATTTCACCTGGGCTCCATTGACTAAGTAGCAGCCAAGGAGCAGCAGCAGTACTGGAACTAGGGTAGACAAAAGAACTGTCAACAGGAGAACTGAGTTTGTAAAAGGAGTTTAGGGGGTGAGTGGTAGTGTTTTGTTTTTGTTTGGCTGTTTGCAGTTTATTTGTTTTGTCTTTCTTGACAGGACTGTAGACAGGAAGGCTATGAAAGATACAGAGGCAGCAGTGGTAGTGACCAAGGAACAGAAGAGACAATGAAGATGACTGGGTGTGGACGCTGCGACATGTATGCGATCCTGGAACGAGTACCTGCAAAGAGCTTTGTCTGTATGAAGTGCCATCTGACAGAGTTGATAGAAAGGAAGATCCAAGATTTGGAGATGCAGGTGAAAACTCAGTCTGAGCTCTGAAGGGAATTCAAGCAGATGATGGAGGGAAGGGAGAGGAGGCTGAAGGAAAGAGTCAAGATTGGTGGAAATAAGTTGGATTGAAGAACTCTGAGAGGCACTGCTTGGTGAGGAAAGTGACCAGTGGAAGAAGGTGGCTACAAGAACAAGATGAAGGAAAATAAAAGCTGGTAAAGGAGCTCAGGAACAAGTTTGCCAAGTTGGAAAACGAAGAAGGTGAAAAGCAAGCTATAACTGAAGGAGGGAAAGCAAGGGAGATTAGAAGAGCAGCAATCTCTGTAAGAAGAGGGGAAGAGCCCAGGGAAATACACCAACTTCACAGCCGCAGGATGATATAGTATGACTCATAGAAGATTAGAAGGAAGAATAAGAGACAAGAGAACTTACAGACAGAAAGAACAGGAGGAAGACTGGAGAAATACCATCAATCGTGAAGAAACACAGGTCTACATGATAGGTGACTCCTTACTAACGACAGACAGACAGGCATGTCACCAGAGCTAATCTGTTGGGAGGTAAGACAAAAATGTGGATCAAAGACTGAAGAGGATCGGGTGAGGAATCTGAGTGAAGCCAAGCAACAAAAACTAAAAAGTTAGTACACCAATGCAAGGAGTCTGGGTAACAAAATGAAGGCACCAGAACCACTAGTGTAGGAAATTAAACCAACCCATTACAAAAGGAAAACAAACATGGTGGAATAATCGTCCTGACTGGAGAACAAATATTCAGTGTAGGGATGCAAGCGACTAGTCGAGTAGTTGACTACCCAATAAGCCTAGGCTTTTTGGGTAGTTGAGTCCACTACTCGCATTCCCCGCCCTGCTTGCTGCCTCTGTATCAGAGGCAGCAAGGAAGGGGGAAGCAGGTACCAGTACTGTGGGGAGCCAGCTATATCAGAGGCAGCAGTGTGGGTCAGGCAGCTGGTCTGCATGAGGAGCTGGTTTTTAAACTGGCTCCCCTCATGGACCAGCTCCTGCCTGCCACTCAGCGCTGCTGCCTCTGATACAGAAGCAGCAGTGGGGGGTGGCAGGGAGCTTCCCAGGAGTGGGTCCAGTGCGCACTGGCTGCCAGCCCTGCGTCCAGGAACTATCAAATACTCATGTAACCACAAAGATTTCATGTGGTTTACACAACTATTCAGTTACCTGATATCTAGCATTCCTAGTTAATAGCATTATACAAGGCACTGGTGAGGCCTCATTGGGAATACTGCAGGCAATTTTGTCCTCCCATATTTAATAAAGATGAATTCAAACTGGAATAGATACAGAGAAAGGCTGCTAAAATAATCCAAGTGTGACATAATATTCTATATCCTTTATGAAAATATTATGATGTGAATAGGACATGAAATATGCCTTACATAAGACAGCTCATGTAAAGTCATAGGAAAGGTTATAATTTACTGAATATGATTATCCCATTCATATACATGTGTCATTTTTGTAAATGAAATTACAAATATTGACCTGTGTATCCATGTTTCATGTTTGCTACTTTGGGTCACTCCCACTGCTGATGCTTCAGAGTCTACAATGGAAAAGCCAGGGTTTGATGGCCCATCAGCTAGTACAATAAACTGTGAAAAAGCTTGACCTTTCTGAGAACTACTCCATAATGCTACTGACTCATGGACAACCTAGTCACCTGATACTAACCAACTCCTTGATCTGATGAACTGTTCCACAGGGCATGGAGGGAAATCAAACAAAGATTTCCTGCATTTTGGAAATTCTAAAATAAGGAAGGAAAACAATGATTGTCTTCAGCTTGATTTACTTCTGCCGTCCCATCCCAAAGTGATACTTGAGAACCCCTGGAAACAAAAAGGACAGTAACTAAAAGGGTGTGGGAAGAACAGCTGGACCAAGCCAAAAAGAATATCTCTAGCCTGTGAAAGATTCTACCAAAAACAATGTGTAGGGTGAGAAATTATTAGTTGTAACCAGTTTTTTGTTTTTTTTTTTAAGTAATCTACCTTAGACTGTGTGCTTTGTATCATTTTCTTAGTAATGTAGTTAGCTGTTTGCTACTTCTTTAATTACTTAAAATACACCTTTTCATAGTTAATACATTTATTTCTGGTTTATATTATTACTTAGTTTATGTGATTTTTAACTTGGGGGGGGGAGGGGAGAGAGAAGAGGCTGTGCATATTTTCTATCACTTCCAAGGCAATGGGGACAAAAACCTAACTGGCTTCAAGACTGAGCTTGATAAACTTATGGAGGTGAAGGTACGATGAGGTTGCCTACAATGGCATATGACCAATCTGCCACTTCTAGAAGCAAAATTCCCCAACATATGGTGATGTAACACTAGCTGGAGACAGATCTGAGTTACTACAAATAATTCTTCCCTAGATGTCTGGCTGATGGGTCTTTCCCACATGCTCAGGATCTGACCACCAACGAACCATAACAGAGGCTGGGAAGCAATTTCCCCCCTCCAAGGTTAGATTAGCAGAGATCTAGGGTGTTTTTCAACTTGTATTACAGCATAGGGCAGGGATCACTTCCAAGGTTCAACTAGTGTAAACGGCGGTTTCTCTGTAACTTGAAGTCTTTAAAAAAATTTAAAACATGATTAGAGGACTCCCATAACTCATCCAGAGATTATGGATCCATTAGATGTGTGGATAGGTGAAGTTCTGTGGCCTGCAATATGCAGGTGGTCAGACAAGATAATCATGATAATCTCTTCCAGTCTTAAAATCTAAGGACATCGTAACTGTGGAACACTTAAGAAAAAGGGTTGGTTTGTTTTTTAAATAGCTTTCAAACATTTGTAACTTACTCAACATTTGGAGATCAGACGCATGGAAATACGAAGTTTCATCCATATGCTGTAGAAGCCGACCTGGTGTGCAAATAAGTATATTTATATGATGGATTTTGTTGGCCTCTTGTTTCAGATCCTGAAAATTAGTTAAAAAACAGGTTAGTTCCGATTACACACCTCTAAGCTAACCAAGTCCAGGGGTGGGCAAAATATGGCCCACAGGCTGAATCCAGTCTGCCACCTAGCGGGATCCTTATCCAGGCTTCCTACCTGCCCCACCCCCACATATCCTCAGAGCAGCTAGCTCAGGGGGCCGTGTGTGCTGCTCTAAATTCTGTGAGTCTGTGGAGAATGGGGAGAAGATTTGCATGCTGCTCCCGCCCCAGCACAATCTCACAGCTCCCATTGGCCGGTTTCCAGCCAATGGGAGCTGCCTATTTACATGACAGGCAGCATACAAATTACCCCTCCCCCTAGGCTCACAATGTTCAGAGGATCACACATGGCCCCCACTCCCTGCTTGTCCCGCTTCAGCTCATAAGAACATAAGAACATAAGAACGGCCGTAGCGGGTCAGACCAAAGGTCCATCTAGCCCAGTATCCTGTCTGCCGACAGTGGCCAGCACCAGGTGCCCCAGAGGGGGTGGACCGAAGACAATGATCACTCTTCTCCCCTCGCTCCAGAGGTAAGAGGGCATGCTTACTGGTTAACCTTTTACATTCCTACTGGGAATGACTACATCACTGTTTCCCAGTGTTTTTCTCTGTTCTATTGCTTATGTCTTCTGTAGCTTCCTTATTGTGCCTTTTTAGGCAAGGTTACTGAATAGGATTCCCTTGCCAAAACTTTCAGCACTATCCATTAACTTAAAAGTTATTCTAAAACACTTTTTATTCAAATCAGAATTGCCATGGGAGGAGAAAGAGGCTTCTTACACTGTCCCTGCCCCCAGCAAAATCTTTAGCTCCCATTGGCTGGTTTCTGGCCAATAGGAGCTGCTTCTTTGCAAGACAGGCCCCATGTGAAGTACCCCCGCCCCTCAGGGCTTGCAGTATTCAATTCACAGTAGCATGTACATGCAGGGTCATAGAAGGCAGGGACCCTCACTTAGGGCCACACAGATAAGCGCTTCCTGGCCAGAGCCTGCATCTGGCACCCCAGCCCTCCCTCCCCAAAACCTCTGCTGCCCCTCCTGCAACCCTGCCACACATAACCCAAACCCTCTGCATCCCTGTTCCTGCACCCATACCCCCTCCCAGACCCTACACCCCCTCCTGCATGCCTGCCCAAGGTCACAACCCCTTCCCAGACCCTGCACCCCTCTTCCAGGTCAGAGTCCTCTCCTACACCCATATTCCCTCCCAGACTCTTCACCCCGGTCACATTCCAAACCACTGCAGCCCATTCTGCACCAGGTCACAACCCCTTCACCAACCCTGCACCCTCTCCTGTACCCCAGTCCCTTACCTCAGGTCACAACCCCCTCCTTAATCCAAACTCTCCCCCAAATCCCACACTCCCTCCTGCACCCCAATCCACAGGGCTTGACAAACGGCGGAGAAACCTACTCGCCAGCCCTGCACTGCGCATGCGCAAGACCCGCATTGCATATGTGCGCGCTGCTGGTGAACAGGGCGACCGGTTGAAATCTACTCGCCACAGGCGAGTAGATTCAGTGATTTGTCGAGCCCTGCCAATCCATTATCCTAAGATCCCTTCTGTGCCCAACCGCCATCCCAGACCTATATCTCCTCCATTAATATCATAGAAAAGTGTATCCCTTGACCACTTAAATTCTTGGAGTGGCCCCCATTAAAAATTACCCACCCCTGCCCAAGACCAAGCAAACTCAAGCCATCTTAAACCAGTAATTTTTAGCAGTATTCTTATTTTCACTCTTCTCCCCTCGCTCCAGAGGTAAGAGTGCCATCTCTGCAGCACACTCAGAATTCTGATTTGAATAAAAAGTGTTTTAGAATAACTTTTAAGTTAATGGATAGTGCTGAAAGTTTTGGCAAGGGAATCCTATTCAGTAACCTTGCCTAAAAAGGCACAATAAGGAAGCTACAGAAGACATAAGCAATAGAACAGAGAAAAACACTGGGAAACAGTGATGTAGTCATTCCCAGTAGGAATGTAAAAGGTTAACCAGTAAGCATGCCCTCTATTGGCATGCTTACCTGGGTAACCGGTGGGGGATGCTCTGGCTAAGTCAGCTTGGCTAGAGCAGCCCCCTGCCCACACCATGGTGTGCTCAGCCCAACCTGGCCAGCCCCCCACCCGCACCATAAGCAGGTGGGGGACTGCTCCAGGTCAACTGGGCCAACTGCACCATGCCGCAGGCAGGTCTGCTCTAACCTGGATGGGCCCACCACATTGTAGGCCGTCGGGATGGGGAGGGAGGGGAGGGAGGTGTACCTCTCCACCACGGTTAACCAGTTAAACTGCCTAACCGGGATTTTACATCCCTAAGCTCCCAGTAATTCCTCTTCTACCGTGATGAAGGGGTTCCCAACTGTTCATCTACCTGCTATCCCCACACTTGATCATTTGTACTTCCCATACAAAAACAAATAAATGAAAATTTACCTTTCCACCAATGATAAGGCCAGCTGAAAAGTCATGATTCTTCCCCACTTTACGCAGAA
Organism: Rafetus swinhoei; assembly: GCA_019425775.1. Classification (NCBI taxonomy): domain Eukaryota; kingdom Metazoa; phylum Chordata; order Testudines; family Trionychidae; genus Rafetus; species Rafetus swinhoei. The sequence continues at coordinate 42,123,772 of CM033437.1, read as the reverse complement.
CCTCAAAGGTCTGGTATGCCAGTTCCCTCGTAGGAGATATTATCAGAACTCCCAAGCCATCCATTGATGTCCATTGTCGGCAATATAGCTTTTCCAAAGCCTGAAAATTTACAAGTTTCATTTCAAAACCCATCCGTCCCTAGAGATGTAAAATCCTGTTTAATTGGTTAACTGGTTAAACATATTATTTAACCAGTTAACTGATTAAAGGGGTGGGAGCCCACCCAACTCCTGCCATAGGCAGGGGCACGAGCAGCCAGGCAGAGAGCTGCTCCAGCCCCCACAGGTTAATCAGTTATCCATTGATATCCCTACAGTCTACTGTGTAATAAGTGACCAAGGTAAGAAATAATTAAAGGCAGATAATATAAACTCAGCACTTATTTACATCAATACACATATTACACTTGGGAGGGCTATAGTTTAATTATAATTCAAACCTAAATGACACTACTATTACTATTTGCTAAAGCAAAGCTCCCAAATAATGGAATATGAGAAAAGACTGAGCAGGAATGCAATCTGTAGACTAAAACAATTTTAAAGTGTAACAAATCAAACATTTAACACCATCCAGTCAAGACTGTATAGTTTATATGACAATGGGATTCAAGTACAAAGTAGGGATGTTAAAATGCATTTATTTTTGTAAATGTGTAGCCACTGTGGTTACATGTTTACATGTGATGGGGCAGGCAGGAGCTAGTGCTTGTAGAGAACCAGTTTTTTAACCGGCTACCTGCAAGCACTGGCTCCTGTCTACACCCAGCCCCCACTGTCTCTGTATCAGAGGCAGTGACGGTGAGGGCCGGGGGACCCTGCATGTAACTGTTAGGATTAACCAATGAGCACAGGCTCACAGGTTAATCATCTACATGGCTACATACCCATATCCTTAGTACAGAACTATACAATAGTAACCCTCCTTCCCCTAAAATTGTGGGTACTGGAAATAAGAGCAAATAGAATGAAATAATTCAACTATAATACTTCTAGGTTCACATCTACAAGGCAGTATCACAGCTGAAACAGAGCACTCCAACTAAAGGTACTGTTGCCACAATGCAAGTCCATTTCTATTATTAACAAATTCTCACGCTGTCAAATTGTTACATTCAGCTGCACAACAAAAAGATTCCACCAGGGCTGATGTGATATCCCTATGATAGCGCTTTCCACAGACACACAGAAGATCAAAATTTGTTTTTCAGACTCTTCCTCTGTGACACTTAGTCCTAGTTATAACTAGGGCCCTCCTCTACAACCTCTTTTAAAGCATGGACATAAAAGCATACAATTGGTGGTAGGGTCTGATTGGTTAGGTAATTCTGTTTCTGTAGGTTACAATTGGTTATTAAAATGATACTAAAATATTTGGTTAAGGTAGAGCTAGTCAGGACTCAAGCTTCATTATATAAACTGGGGCCCAAAAGGAAACTCTTTGGGAACCAACTCCAGGACACAGCTCTGAGACCAGAGCTGCCAGACCATAACCCTGTGCCAGTGACACTGCGCAGAGACTGGAGTCCCCCAGATGGACTTGACTGGCCATCAAGACAAGTTCTTCTGTCTTATTGGGAGTGGTGAGCACTGTGTACCTGATGTGTGCATCTGTTTTGATTATTGTTAATAGGGCTGTCAAGCAAATAAAAAAATTAATCACGATTAATTGTGCGATTAATCCTGCTGTTAATAATAAGAATACTACCTATTAAAATATTTTTGGATGTATTATACATCTTCAAATATATTGATTTCAATTACAACACAGAATACAAAGTGTATAGTGTTCACTTTATATTTTTTTATTACAAACATTTACACTGTTAAAAAAAAAAAAAGCACACTTCAGTTCACGTCACTGAAGTATTGTAGGCAAAGAACCTGGGATCAGCCCCTTTGAAATGCCACAGCAGCGTTACACAGGGGCAGGGCGGCGGGGAGCCCGGGATCAGCTGGAATCCCCAGCTGACCCTGGGCTCCATGCAGCATTGCCCCAGCGGCGTTTCAAAGGGGCAGCGCCGCACAGCTGATCCTAGGGCTGCCCCTTTGAAACACTGCCACAATGTGTTTCAAGGGGTAGCGCTGCACAAAGCTGGGGGTCAGTTGGGGACTCCAGCTGACCCTCTGAAACGCTGCGGCAGTGTTTCAAAGGGGCAGCGCCGCACAACTGATTCTGGGCTCCATGCAAACGCCTGTGATTAACGCATTAGTTTTTTTAACACATTAATTCTGCCCTGTGTGTTAATTAACAGCCCTAATTGTTAATAAATAGAGATTAAGTAGGATAGTACCGTGTAAGGCTCTTTCGCTGGTAAAAGACCCCTCAAAGTCTAAGGTTACGTCTAAGCCTGCAGAAGGGTAAGGATGGGTACCTATATTGGAAAGGTTACAACCTAGAAACAGGCAAGGGTGGGTGCCTCTAGAGAGAGTATTTTGTGTGGGTAACAACAGCTAGGTTTTTTGTTTCTAATGGTGGTGTGCATTTGCACATTCTGGGGCACACATAAAAAATTCGTTCCACGCATGGATGGAAAAGATTAGAGGGAACATTGTATGGAATAATGATAAAATTGATTAAGGACAAACATTCAGTTTTAAATTACTTTAGTGGACAATTCTGTCTGCAAAGGACTAATAAGCAAAAACTTAAAAAAAAAAAAATCTCACCCGTAATAAAAATGTCAGAATAAGATTTCCAAGTGTCAAAACGTTTCTAGAGACAAAAATATACTCAGACCATCTTGCAAAACCTCAGACAACAATGCACAAGTTACTCTGTCACAACTTTATGTGAATATTACAGTCAAGTTATAAGTCTCCTCCTAGCCTCCATAAACCAAAGTATGCTGTTTAACGTTCAACACCTCCACTTTTACTTAGCTCAAACTTCTAATGAGAAGGGAAATTACTTACTGGGATAATAAAAGCCAAGGTTTTGCCTGATCCAGTCTTTGCAGCTCCAAGAACATCTTTACCTTGCAAAGACAAGCCTATCGTCTGCCTCTGTATTTCAGTTACCATGCGATACTGGGCTTCTTGCAAACCTAGTATTTGGGAAAGAAAAAAAAAAAAAAAAAAAGATTCTTACTTTTTGCCTTAGACAATGATACATTTTTCCATTAGGAAAAATACGGCAGGTAGCAACATTATCTTAGCACTTTGATATTTAAAAATAAAACCTCCTTAACCTGCCAATGAATAAGACTGATTAAAAAAATTGCCTTTTATTCAAATACTTTTCTAAGAACTGTACTATACTTACCTTTCAGTGTTTTCTTTGACAATGGGAAATCTGAAAATCTTTCAATTTCATTTGGGTTTATCTGAAACAAAAGGATTTAATCAGCACCAGTATTTAAGAACATCATGGGATTTAAATCAAATCATTTTAATATGCTGATAATATAGTTGAACTGTTAAGTGGGTTAATTCTAGAGGTACCTGGTCATCAATCTGAACCAGATAACTGGCAGTAAAAGATCTTCCACCTACACATAGGCATAGCGTGACTTCTATATTTGGGGACAAGCTCTAGTCGGGCCACTGGGGCCCCACATGAGGGGTGCAAATTTCATACCTTCTTGATGCGTGCAGTTTGTAAGAGGGATCAATGCTAGGGATGTAGGCGAATAGTCGAGTAGTCAACTACCCGATAAGCCTAAGCTTTTGGGCAGTTGAGTCACATGGTTCCCCTCCCCCACTTGCTGCCTCTAATACTAAGGCAGCAAGGGGAGGCAGGAGCTGGTGCTGGTGGGAGCCAGCTTAAAAGCTGGTTCCCCCCCAGCACCATCTCTGCGATGCCACTTGCCCACTCGCTCCCGCCCATGCTGCTGCCTATATCAAAGGCAGGCAGCCCAGCTCTTACTACATTTAAACTGCAGAGTGGCAGTGGGGTTGGTCTGGGATGCAGAGTAAGCCAGAACTCAGCAGTCCTGGCTTGAGCCAGGTTCCTGACCACTATGCCTCTGCCTTACCCGCCCCTACCCCACCATGCTGTAGAGACAGTGCCGGGGGGAACTGGCTTTTAAGACGGCTCCCGCCAGCACCGGCTCTTGCTTCCCCTCCGCCCCTTTGCTGCCTCTGATATAGATGCAGCTAAGGATGTTAAGGACTCGTCGACTAGTCGATTCCGCTCCCCCGGCCCCCTCCCGCCGCCTCTATCAGAGGCAGCAAGGGGGGGAAAAGAGAGGGTACTTCAAAGCAGGAGCACCGCACGGAGTTGACCCCAGGCTCCATGCGGCACTGCACCTTTGAAACGCTGAGGCAGCATTTCAAAGGGGCAACGCTGCACAGAGCCTGGGATCAGCTATTCAGTGCTGTCCCTTTGAAACGCTGCTGCAGCATTTCAAAGCGACAGCGCCACATGGAGCTTGGGGTCAGCTGGGGACTCCCTAGCTGACCCCGGGCTCTTGGCAGCATTTCTGTGGAACCCAGAGTCAGCTCAAGAGTTCCCAGCTGACCCCAGGCTCCCTGCAGTACTGCCACTTTGAAATGCCAAGTGGAGCATGAAATCCCCAGCTGATCCCAGGTTCTGGGGAAATGCCACGCCGATCCCAGGTTCAGCTGGGGAGTCCCCAGCTTATCTTGGGAAATTCCATCAACTACTTGACTAGTAAATTAATCATTATTTAAAATCCTTAGATGCAGCGAAGGGGAAGGAAGGGAAACGAGTAGTCAACTCAACTATCGACAAGCGTAGGCTTATCAGGTACTCGACTAATTGACTACTCTTTTACATCCCTAATCTAACCCTAACAATTTTTCCTAATCTACACTTATCAACAGGGAGATGACAAACCACAGCAAAATCCACTCGCCAGCCCCGCACCGCGCGTGCGCCAGCCCCGCATTGCGCATGCGCGTGCTGCCGGTGAACGGGGCGACCGGCTGAAATCTACTCGCCACAGGCGAGTAGATACACTGATTTGTCAAGCCCTGCTCATCAAAATATGGAAATTGTAGCAAAATATGCTCTCAATACGGCTCTAGTTCAGGCGTGGGCAAACAGCCCGCATTCCAGATCCAGTCCACCAGTGTTAGCCACTGGCGAGCCCCCACACCGCCACATTTACCTGTGCGTCCACAAGTACGGGGGATCATAGCACCTGTTGGCCGTGGATCGCCATTCCTGGCCAATGGGAGCTGCAATCACCCACACTTGCAAAGGTGTAGGTAAACACAGAAGCAGCAGCCCACCGGGGGCTAACCCTGGTGAACCGCCGCCATTTAATTGCCCACATCCCCTCTAGTATGTACCGTAGCAGTTCAATTGAGATCTTAAACAACATCATCTAAGCTCTTCAGAGACATCCATTTGTAATGAAAAGCTAAAATATATAATCAAGGTTTAAGCATTCCAGATGCTACTTGCCAAAAAATCCAAGGCATGACATGCAATTAAGTGTTCATACTAAATAGCTGATAAAACAATATCAAACCTTAGAGCTGAGTTTCTCTAGATTTTTCTTAAACTGTCCTACCACTAGCGGCGAGGAGTCCTGTGGCACCTTATAGACTAACTGAAGTGTAGGAGCATAAGCTTTCGTGGGCAAAGACCCACTTCGTCAGATGCATGTAGTGGAAATTTCCAGAGGCCTGGAAACTACTACTAGGGACCCTCTGCTTCTTCCCCCTTCTACCAGGGCCCCCATACTTTTTCCCATACCCCAACCTGGGGTATCCTATGTTTCACTCCTGCCACCCTGATCGACCCCTTCCTTGTCTGCTCTACACCACGGAGCCTCAATGCAATGGAGGAAACTGACCACAAAAGCTGCAGTCAGAAAACCCTGGCTTCTGGATAAGTGGCAGTGTTCCCTTTAAGCTAGGTGCTTGGGTGGGCACCCAGAAGAATCAAATTTCACTCATCTAATTAACGAAGTGCCCACAGTCAGCAGCATGCGTTTCCAATGGTGCTGCACATCCACGCATGCTTTGGTGCATATAATAAAATGTATTCTGCACATGGATGGAAAAATTAGAGGGAACACTGAGGAGCGGACTTGCCTGAGTGGTGCAGCAGGTAAGAGCAGTGCCCCACTGCGGGCAGCCTGGCTCCCTCCCCCGCTGTACCTCTCAGCCCCGGACACAGCGCGGTGAGGCCCCTCACCTCCGAGTAGCGCTGCTCCAGCCGGTCGATCCCCTCGCGCTCCACCTGCCACTCCGGCCGCTTCCGCTGCTTCCGCTCCAGCCGCAGCCGGCTCTTGCGCTTGCTGTATTTCTTCTTCCAGCGCTCGAAGCTGCGCACCGGGTCCCGGTCCCGTCCGCCCGCGCGCCGCCCCGAGCCGCCCATGCCGCCGCCGCCTGGGCCCGCACGCGCCGCTGCGCTCACCGCTACTGCTGCTGCTACCGGGCCGGGCGCACGGAGAGCGCGTCACCCCGCCCCGCCCCTGGGCGGCCCCTCCCACGAGCTGGCCCCGCCCTGGCGGATGGGGGCCGTGCCGCAGCCTCCTCTGAGCCCAGTGCCGGCTCTCGGCGGCGCGAGGCCTCAGGGGCGCCGCGCTCGTTGCCGGGCAACCGGCCTGCGCTCCGGCCCGCGTGGGTCACTGCCCCCGGCACGCCGGTGGGACGCAGGGAGCCGCGCGAGAACAAGGCCGCGCCGGGAGGGGGCTGCCCACACAGGAGGGGACGTTGGGGCTGGATTAACGTTTTTGTGGGCCCCGGCTGGTCGTTATCGGCCCCTTCCAAGTGCGAGGCTGGTGCGGCGCGCTGTGGGGTGCCCGCGGCCGGGCTGATCACACGCCTCCCTGCACGGCTGTGGGCTGCGGGGTGGGGAACCTTTTGGGGATGGGGGCTGCGCAGAAGGGGGGGATCCTTCACTGAGGTGGCCCCGGGCTGAGGTGAAAGACGCTCCCGGCGTTCCCCTCTCACCCCGGAGCCTTGGGGCGCCCAGCCTAGCAGATTTTGTGTCTCCAGCCCCGCGGGGGTGGGGCAGATAGTGAGGGGGGCTTGCAGCATCAGTACAGGCTCGCCAATGCTGGGGGGAGACCTGTCCCTCGGGGTCCAGATCCAGGCAAGCCAGCGGGCACATCCAGCCCCCAGGGGGTAGGTTCCCCACCCCTGGGCACTGCCATACTCAACTGCCTCTGCCCCCAGTTAGGGTTGCCAGGTGGTTTCAGCAAAAATACCAGACACACTTGACATTACATCACAATCTACATTACATCTTATTTAGAAAATACCGGACATTTATGTTTTCTCAATTTTTTTACTAAACAGAAAGCTCAAACACTGTCCAGTTCAAAACCAGACACCTGGCAACCCTACCCAGGTTCTGTCTTTGAGCCATAGCCATGCAGGGTTATCAGTGTCCACAGTGAGCAGAAATTTCATTTCAAATCACCACTGATTTATCTCCTCATCTGGACATTTTAAAAAGCAGGGGTGAGTAAAATCCAGCCAGTCCAGCATGCTGGCATGCTCGCTCGCGCGCTCTCTCACACACACACACAAATCTGTGTCACAAAGTCTCTGTCTCTCTCACACACCCGGTTCATCAAACAAAGCCCCAGTTTCCAGTAGGACTAGAGTGGGGACAGAGCACGGCAGAAAAAGTACCCACCTGCAAACTGGATTCCCAAAGGTGGGTGGAAGTAGATGCCTCTTACCTGCCTGTTGTCATAGCCCTCTCATCACCACCTCCCAACCTCCTTTGACCAATAACCTGTGGTGCTGCAAAAGACCTTTGTGCTATTGCTGCCACACGCACCCCTAATGTCCTGCCCCTGGCTCACCACAGCAGCTACTCCTCTCTCTTACCTCCATGGCTCTGATCAAAGGCCATCAGGACTCAGTTGCAAGGAAGGACTCTTGGGAATGGGAGATCTCTGATGCTGAAGAGGAAGAAGATACACAGCCAGTTAAACTCCCTACAGAGTCAGATAAACTGATGAAGTAGAAAGAGGAGGGTGTAAGCCTGTAGTGCAGCTAATCAGTGTTGAGCCTCTGCAGGCAGGGAAGCTGAAAGTTTGATCAGGAACACATGCTTGCTAGACAATCTACTGCATTACATAGGTTTTTTGCTTTCAAATTAGCTCCCATACATAGCCTCGTCCAGACTACCCCAAAAGGGACCAGCAACCTCATGACACTCCTGTGCTGACATTCAGTCATCCATGTGGATGACAGGAGCATCATAGAGCCAAATATCTAAGTGTCTTCCATATGGGAAGGCAATCTCTTTTCCCTCTTAACAAGAGCCTAACTTTTTTATTTTAATTCAGTCTTAAGCAACATGAGTGTTGAGGAGCAGGGGCTTGTTTACACTGGGAACTTGTACAGCTGGCGCTCTACTAGAATAGTACAAACAGTACAATCCCCCTACTATGGACATAGTTATTTCAGTATAAAGGTTCTTGCTACCTGTATGGAGAGGGGAATGAGCTACAATGCTATAAGGCACTTTTATGACCATATAACTGCAAATACACTAGGGCTACGTCTAGACTGGCATGATTTTCCGCAAATGCTTTTAACGGAAAAGTTTTCTGTTAAAAGCATTTGCGGAAAAGAGCGTCTAGATTGGCACGGACACTTTTCCGCAAAAGCACTTTTTGCGGAAAAGCGTCCGTGCCAATCTAGACGCGCTTTTGCGCAAAAAGCCCCAATCGCCATTTTCGCAATCGGCGCTTTTTTGCGCAAAACAATACTGCGCTGTCTACACTGGCCCTTTTGCGCAAAAGCTTTTGCCCGAACGGGAGCAGCATAGTATTTCCGCAAGAACACTGACAATCTTACATGAGATCGTCAGTGTTCTTGCGAAATTCAAGCGGCCAGTGTAGACAGCTGGCAAGTTTTTCCGGAAAAGCGGCTGATTTTCCGGAAAAACTGGCCAGTCTAGACACAGCCTAGAAGTTGTGCTGGGACAACTATTTAGGTAGAAATAAAGAAATGCATACCTGCCCAAAATAGTTCTAGAAATACAAAGATCTATATGGAGATCAAGCCTTTAAATGTTAAACACCAGAAGTAAGGTTACTTGTACAATCTTAGCACAGTGCCCTTGTGCATGTGTCTTATGATGCAGATTCACAAGTGTGGTAAATTCCCTTCCCATCACTGCATCAGTTTCCTTCAAACTACCAAGGGAAGTGGTGTTTTCTCCAATTCTTGGGCTACGTCTACACTGGCGGCTTCTTGTGCAAGAACAGCTGTTCTTGCGCAGAAACTTGCCGGGTGTCTACACTGCACGCGCATTCTTCGCAAGTAAATTTACAGTCTAGCATCGGAAAAGAGGGCTTCTTCTGGAAGAGTTATTTCTCTCCCCACAAGGAATAAGCCCTCTTGCGCAAGAGGGCAGTGTAGACAGGCAACATGAATTTCTTACGCAAGAAACCCCTATGGCTAAAATGGCCATCAGAGCTTTCTTGCGCAAGAGAGCATCCACACTGCCATAGACGGTCTTGCGCAAAAGCACATCTCTTGCGCAAAAGCACATGCCAGTGTAGACGTGCTCTTGTGGAAGACTTTTTGCGCAAGAACTCTTCCGCAAAACAGTTCTTGCGCAAGAAGCTGCCAGTGTAGACGTAGCCTTGATGTTTTCCAGTGAAGACCAGATGCCTTTTTGGAGTGTGCTTTGATACAAAACTTGCTACTGTGCCAAATAGAAAGCTTGTGATCTGCAGGGGCATCAGAATAGATGATCTAATGGTCCCTTCTGGTCTTAATGTCTATAAATCTCTGAAAAATTGAGTGAAGTAAATTGAACAGCCTCTGATGTTTTAATGTGTAGCCTGCTTGATCCCCAGCAGTAATAGTGAGTAAGGGATAACACAGGGGGAGCAGCTCAAACACCCAAAGGGACTGGCCAGAGGCAGAGCATTAGCCCTGCAGGGAAGGGCTGGGTATGTCAGCCACATCCAAGGGCCTTTTGTAGCATTTCAACTTATTGGTCAAAGGAAGTTGGGAGGCAGTGACCTCACAGAGAATCCATGACAACAGGCAGGTAAGAGAGTTTGCAGGGTAGGAGCAATCTTAGAGATCCCTTTGGCTTTGCTGCAGGTAGTTTCCTTCCTGAGGTGTCTCCTTGAAATACCAAGAGAGAATTCGGGTTCATCTATGTGAGCAACCTTTATAGCTTCCCCACTGTAATGTTATTTTGATTGAAATATGAACATACAGATTATTATGGTAACCACTGTTCCATGCAACAAATCTCAGACAAAGGGTGCCAAATGGGTGTCTATGAAAAGTTTATCATTCATTGATTATGATTATGCTATTTGTATGCATGTATCAGTTTTGTATGTGAAGATAAGAGTAGTGGTTATGTACTTGAATTTCAAATGTTTGCTTCTGGGATCCATCAACAGGAGGTTTGGCCAGCATATTGGGAAGGGACTATTCAAGTTGAATAGAAGTACTTGACTGACAACGGGTCTGGGGAGATGCCAGTCCACATCTGATGAGCTTTCCAGTGAATATTTGGGCTAGCATGGGAGCAATAATTTCAACCTGTAAAGAACTGAGTCATGCATGGACATGTGACATGCAGGAATTTCTGTGGGGAGTCCTTTTTTGTAAATTTGGACCACAAGGGTGTGACTGCACCCCTCCCTTTCTTCCCCAAGTAAGCAGGAAAATCAGCCCCAGCCTTCCTCCCCAGCCAGCAAGAGCATGAGGGAGGGAGGCTTGGGCAGCACACCGCTCCTGCCTTCCCCTGGCCAGACGGAGCATGCTTACTTGGGGACCATGGGGAATGCTTTCGCACCCTTCGCACGCCCCCTGCATGTGACTTCAAATGCCATCTTGTTTCTGTGCTTTTCCACAGCAACAACAATGGAACGTCCTTCACTTGGCAGAAGATGCACAAGGCTCTGGAAACCCCTCCATTTTCTCTTCAGTACTGCTTCTTACCTCTAGAAGGTCTTTGATAAAAGAGAATGACCTGTCCAAACTGCGGATGTACTCCAGAGACTTGACTTAAACCAGCAATTTATTCCATCACTGCTACGAGCCTGAACCAAGAACTTAACAATTGTTATATGTCTTTGATTCCTATAACAATTTTAACTTTTGTTTTTTCTCTCTTTCTCTCTTTCTATAAACCTTTAGATTTTAGATTCTAAAGAATTGGCAAGGGTGTGATTTTTAAGTAATATCTGTCTTATAAATTGACATTTTATATGACATCTAAACTTGTCTTTGCAAATATTTTGGTGTGCCTTATTGTGAAGGAATCCCAGTCTTGCACTGTAAGCAGCCCAGTTTCTAAACAATTTGCCATGAATTGATACTCTCAGTAATGTCTCCTCAAAACCATTATTTCTCCCACTACTAATTTTACTAGAGAACTGGTGTCCCTGTAGAGCAAAATCAGTTACCAGCCCTTATTTAAAGAGGCTGTCACTTAAAGGTAGGGCTGGGGCATGGTCGGACAATAAGATTTGACAATTATATACTGCTTTTCATGCAAAGCTTTCAGAGGCCTCAGTCATGCATGGTGCTTTAATATGTGTGTAATTTTAAGCATGTGTATAATCTGCAGGTTTCAATAGGATTATTCACGTGCTTAAATTTACATATCGACTTAAGTACTTTACAAGGTGAAGAAGAATTTTACAGCTAGTGAAACTAAGAAATTAAGTGCCCAAGATCAGATACCAATCATATAGCAGAATCTGTTCCTCTGGAAACCCAGTTGCCAGTGCTGTAAGCCGAATATCACAGGTTGCATTGTTGTAACTCATTATTTTGTCTAACTACAAAATAATATAAGCTTCTAACACTAAACATTTAGTTTGGTGTTTTATGTATTTATAAATCTGAACCACTAGAGGACGTAATAAACCAGGATAAATTAGGATCATAGTAGTTAAAGGTAGAAAAAAGCCTCTAGACCAGCAAGTCAAACTCACGTATTCAAGTCAAAGTCACCAAGCAGAGGATATAGTGCCAATTCAGGCAAGGCATTAAGCATGGGTTTAACGTTAAGCAGGTGTGTCAGTGCTCTTCTGAATCAGGTCCTAAATCAGATATGAAACTGTTTAGCAGTTTGAACTAAGGGAGTTTACATCAATTCCTACAGCTTCCATGGGAAGTCACACACAGGTTTGAGCACAGAATGTATCCCTGTGGTAACAACTGTTCCTGGGAAAGTGTACATATATTATTTCAGGATATGAGTCTAAGTTAGTCCATCTCATACCCAGTTTTACATAAGATCTTGAACAAAATCATTTGCTTGTGAATCTGTGTTTCCTTCAGACAATAATCATAACAGAACTTTTCAAGCCAATTTCATCCCTGCTATAACATCATACACCAGCTATACAGTCAGCTCTATGTGTTAATTAAACTCTGGAAGATTTCTTAAGCAGAAATTCTTGTTCAGACTTCAATGAGAGTTATATAATCACCTAGAGACTCTGTACAGTCACAAATAATCTACGTGTCCTTCAACAGCAAAAATGATCAGACTTCTAGCAAGTGAGGTGAAAAACAATTGATTCAGATCTCCAGGTGGTGTAAAACAGTGTTGTCTTCTTGGTTTAAGTGGAGTTATGCTGATTTATCCATACTGTATTAGATCATCCAGTCTACCAACTTTCTAACGCAGTTTATAATCCTGAGAGAGGATATTAGATTTTAAAATATTAAAACTATTTTAAAAAATACATAATACACAAGTTAAGGAAAGAGCGTCAGTACATCTGGTATAGTGCTTAGATTATCCACATACAGAAGTTTGGTTTAACAGTCATAAGATATTTATAAGCAGGTCTCGACAAATAGTGTAATCTACTCGCCCGTGGCAAGTAGATTACACCACGGAGTGATCTGTGCATGCGCAGAATGATATTAGTCTATAAGGGCACCTCTGCCTTTGAACTGTAGCAAAAGCCGTACCGCTGCGGTGCCTGAGCCTTTGGTTGGGTCCAGTCCGATTAGTCTATAAGGGCACCTCCACCTTTGAACTGTAGCAAGAGCCATACCCTGCAGTGTCTGAGCCTTTGAAATGTACAAGAGCCCTGCTGGGGCTCTTGTGCATTTCAAAAGCAGAATCGCAGCAGAAATGGAGCAAGCGGAGACTGCTTCAGTTCCCACTTGTGCCATTTTCTACTTTGCCACTACTCCCCTGCTCCCTGTGGAGACAATGCTAAGGGGAACCGGCTTCTAAGCCAGCTCCCCTAGCACTGGCTCCTGCTCCCCCTGTAACTAGCCACATCACTAATCGACTATCCTATAAGTTTATGCTTATTGGATAGTTGACTAGTCACATCCCTAGCAAGAACTCACGTCAGAATTTTCTGTCAGATTTCAAGATTTCCAATGTTTTGGCCCGATGTTTTCCTTTCTAATCAAACCAGACAACTTTGCTGCCAGTGACATGGATTCAACAGTGTTTCAGTGGATGTGTGTTGAGGATTTTGAAATGCAACTCAGTGAATTGCAATGCTCAGACTTATAGGCCTCAAAGTTTAAGAATCTACGTCACCCGATTGAGGCTACTGAGACAGATCATAGGGTCTCTATCATGGCCTTTTGGAATTCCCTGCCTGTGAAATTTGACTGCTTGAAGAAAGTGGCATTTTCATTGTTCTCAGCCTTTGGATCCACATACCTCTGTGAACAGATATTTTCACATATGAAGGTTGTTCTTTGTCCATCCTGGAGCTGGTTAATGACTGAACACTCAGAGGCTTGTGTGCTGCTTAAAGTATCAAACTACGAGCCTGAGATCAGAGAACTCAGCAAGGCAAAGCAAGGCCAAGGATCACACTAAAAGGTAAGATCTGCATCTTTATTTATTTATTAATGAAGCTGCTGTAAGTAGGACTATTACTGACTTTAAAAAGTATCATCAGCACTCAGACCCTTACAAAGAGGTGAATAAGTCAAATCTCAGCACTCCACCTCTGAAAGGTTGCTGACCCTGGATATAGCCCCTTACCTCAGAGGCAAATTGCAGTCTGAAATGCCCACTCATCATAGGCAAGGGGGTATGGACTTGCTGCCTTCTGCTGTCCTCGCTGCCTCCCTGCAGCCCTAGTAGCCTCAGACCTTGAGAGCAAGGCTTCTGCCTGGGAGTTTGCCTAGCCAGAGTTCTCCAGGCCTGCCTGCTTGCCTGCCTGCCTGCCTTTCCCCAGCCCTGTGACAGAAAGCCTCTAGCTTCCCTGGTAGCTAGGTCTCCTCTGTTCCACAGCTGGTACAAGCATAAGTGAGTTTCTGCTCAGGAGCCTTTATTTATGTAGCCCCTCAGCTGGACCCTAATTGGCTGCTATCTGCTGCAGCTGTTTGCTCACAGCCCCAGCCCTCTCCCAGGGCTGGATTTAAGCCTCTTAGGCCAGTGGGGTGCAGACACCCTGTCACAGTTCTGGAGTGAGGCTTGCAGCTAAATAAGATGTAGGGTAGCATCTCAGCATAGCTGCATTTCCTGTATTGCTTATCCTGATTCCCATGACAGACAGTTTTGTTTAGCTGGACTTTACACCCAGTCTTTGCACCCAAACTGATTTCACCCCCAATCTTAACCCAAAAGCCACGATAAATGTGAAAAGAGTGTTTAGTTGGCTATGAATACCTACTGAAGTATTAACTAAGCTGCACAATAAACAGAGGCTATCTATACACTAGCTACATAGATCAGCAAAATTGTATTGTGGGGTACTAAGGCAGGGGTGGGCAATAATTTTTTGAGGGGTGTCCACTAAAAGAATTTGGTAAGTGGTCAAGGGCCACGCTCTTCTATGATATTAATGGAGGAAGTGCGGGGGTCTGGGATGGAAGTTGGGTGCAGAAGGGAGCTTGGGGTAAGGGACTGGGGTGCAGGAGGGAGTGTGGAGTCTTGGAGGGAGTTTGAGTGAAGGAGACGGTTGTGACTTGAGCACTGGAATGGGGTGCAGAAGTTTGGGTTGTGACCTAGGACAGGAAGGGGTTGTGACTTGGGATACAGGGGTTTGGAATGTGACATAGGGCAGGAGAGGATTGTGACCTAGGGCATGGGATTGGGGTGCAGGAGTTTGGGTTGTGACCTAGGGCAGAAGGGGATTGTGATCTGGGGCAGGGGATTAGGGTGCCAGATCTGGGAGGGGATATTGGTGCAGGATGGGGCAGAGTGTTTGGCTATGTGGAGTAGGGGGGGGCAGAGGGTTGGGGAAGGGAGAGGATGGGGTTCCAGAGGCAGGCTTTGGCCAGGAGACTTACCTGGGTGACTCCTGGCCAGCAGCCCAGCATATTTCGCAACCAATCTGCCCTGCCCCAGCACAGGCTGGAGGGTCATGTACATGTGTGTGGGTGTGGTGCTTCGTGGCTGCCTGTTATTCAAACAGCCAACTTCCATTGGCTGGTTTCTGGCTAGAAGCCAGCCAATGGGATTGTGCTAGGGGCAGGGGCAGTGCCTGAAGCCTTCCCTCCTCTCCCTTCCCGGGCTCACAGTTTTGAAAAAGAAATGGCCTGGCCGCTGCTTTTCTGAGCAGCATGCGGGTGGGACAAGTCAAGCAGGAAGCCTACCTGGGGCTCTCCGCTGCATCCACAGGCCGGATCCAGTGGCTTGGCAAGCTAGATCTGGCCCGTGGGCTTTATTTTGCCCAGGCCTGAGCTAAGGCCAGATCTACACTAAGAAGTTAAGTTGCTATGGGGGTGTGAGAAATTTGCATTACTAAGTGCATTACTCTGTTGCTGTAGAGAGATTTTCTGAGCTGAAGGGCTATGGCAGCATAGTTGCAGCTATGCTGCTTTAGTGGTTTAAGTGCAGATGTAGCTGGAGGCATTTACGGTTAAGGCCAAGCTTACATTACAAACTTAAGTAGATGCAGGCTAAGTTGGCATTAGTATGATGCTTGTGCACACATCTAATTGTCTCCTTGTCTTCCCACAGCACATGCTCACTAAGAGTGCTTGTACTGATGCACAGTGCAGTGCACCATCACTATGAATTCCACTCTGAAAACCACTATTATTTGATGCACTGCCTTTTGGGATGCTTTGGCACTGCAGTGGGATTCAAATAAGTTGTGTGGGGTAACTGGGAGTGAGAGGTCAACTTCCCTGTATGCATCTATCTCCATCACATAATGGCATCTAGATCCTATAATTTTTGTGCCTTTTTTCAAAATCCCATAAACCCAGATGGCTGTCTTCACTATCCACCATCTCTGACAATCATGGAGCCTGTACAGCTCTGCACTGTCATCATAAGTGTTGTAAGCACAAGATGCATGATCCCCCAGCATTTCAAAGCTTCAAGAATAATTGAATCAGCAGGGAATATGAAAACTTCTTGGAGGACAGATTTCTGTGGGACACAGCGAAAACCAGTTCAAGATTGTTGGCCTTAAGAGAGCAGCTGCAGATGTGGAGCACTGCTTCTGGGCCTGCGAAACAGACCATGCACACCAGAATGAGAGCTGCACTAACTGTGGAGAAGCAAGAGGTGATCACACTGTGGAAACATGTAATACTGGACTGTTATTGGTCAATGAGAAATCAGTAAGTTAGAAAATCCTCTGTGGAAGCTGTTGCCATGCAAGTGTGATGGGCCATTTATCACCTGCTATGCAGGAATCTGACTCTCAGAAGTGTGCAAAACACAATTGTTCAGAAAGCTACAAGCAAGGACATTGTTCCCCCAATGAGCAGATAACCATTGGTGATGTGGAAATGCCAACTGTGATCCTGTGACACCCACCCTACTCCTTGTTCCATCCATCATCTCAACCACACCAAGAAAAGATTCAACTATCAGTTCAGCAGATGCAGTATAACAGTTGAATGTGCTTTTGGTAGACTGAAAGGGCATTGGTGTTGTATACCCACAACAGTGGGGTGTATGAGGTTGCATGGTAGTACCTCTAATGGGGTAGTACCTCTAAAGGAGGGCTTGTCCACTTCTTTGGGAGTCGCCCATCCTTTATTGATTTTTACCAGCACCCAGCTCTCACCTGTGGCTCCACGTAGTTGCTTTGCATGCAGCAACGGCCACATCCTGGGCAACGGCTTTGACAGGCCGGCTAAACCAGGTGAGGGTAGCCAATGGGTCTGAAACCCTTGGTGAGTTAGGGACTTGCTCATCCCAGCATGCGAAGACTGCTTCGATGGATCAGGTGGAGGAAATCCTTATGATTCAACAGCTGAGAAGGTGTTGCAGCAGCGCACTATGGAGTGCGTGGGGCATGTCAAAGCATTTAAGGTGACATGGCCATCCAATGCAGCCGAGGTAGTCGCCAGAAGTAACGATTTTTTCGTGCCACTGTATTCTGACTACTGAGGCCGAAAGAGTGGGATTGTCTTTGTGCAAAGGCTTTCCCACTATAATATTCTTCACGCACAGGTTATGTTGTGCAAAAAAAAGAAGTTGGTAATGGGAGCATGGAACATCTGTACGCTCATGGACAGTGAGGACACAGTAAGGCCTCATCGGAGAACAGCCCTAGTTGCTAAAGAGATTTCACGCTATGGTATTGATATCGCTGCCTTGAGTGAAACCAGGCTTGCTGAAGAAGGATTTCTCACTGAACTAGCTAGTGGTTATATCTTCTTCTGGAAAGGGAAAGTGCAGAATGAGGATAGGATCCATGGAGTTGGCTTGGCCATCAAGACTAGTCTGATTAAACAACTTTCGGACCTGCCTGTCGGTATTAACGAGAGGCTCATGAAGCTACGCCTACTCCTTAGTCACAAGCGGTATGCAATAGTCATCAGTGCATACGCTCCCACCATGAACAGCACAGAGGAGACAATTGAGTAGTTTTACATTGACCTCAGTTCCATTCTGTGCTCAGTGCCGGCCAATGACAAGTTGATATTGTTGGGAGACTTCAACGCCCAAGTTGGCTGCGACCACAGTCGATGGGAGGGAGTGTTAGGCAAACATGGCATTAGCAAGATGAACAGCAACAGCTTATTTCTGCTGAGCAAATGTGCAGAACATGACCTCCTCATCAGAAACACAGTGTTCAGGATGGCAAACAAATACAAGACTACCTGGAAGCACCCTAGATCGAAACAATGGCATATGACAGATTATGTCATTGTTCATCAGCGTGATATTCGGGATGTCCTTATCACCAGAGCTATGCGAGGAGCAGAATGCTGGACTGACCATAGGCTTGTCTGCACCATTTTCAAAATACACATCGCTCAGCATCACCCAAAGCTCATCCTGAACAGCCTTTAACATTGCCAGACTCCAGCAGCCTTCTCATCTGCACGAGTTCCAGTA
Organism: Rafetus swinhoei; assembly: GCA_019425775.1. Taxonomy (NCBI): domain Eukaryota; kingdom Metazoa; phylum Chordata; order Testudines; family Trionychidae; genus Rafetus; species Rafetus swinhoei. Next base: position 42,105,609 of record CM033437.1, on the reverse strand, counting down.
AAGCCTTGATGAAAAGTTGACTGCCAATGGACCATTGATTGGAGGTCCAATTCAGAACCAGTGGAGCCAGTTTAGAGAAATGGTGATGGAGACAGCGAAGTCAGTGCTTGGTCCTAAGAAACGCAATCAAGACTGGTTTGATGAGAAAAACAGTGCTATTGAGTACCTGTTTGCCAAGAAGAACAAGGCATTTATGGAGTGGCAGAATGACCCAGGCTCCATCTCTAAGAAAGACAGGTTTAAGTTCTTCCAGGCCCAGGCTCAGCGAGAAATCTGCAAAATGCACGATCAGTGGTGGGAGAAGAAAGCTGAAGAGGTGCAACACTATGCTGACTTAAACAACCCAAGGGAATTCTTCAGTTCCATCAAGTCAGTCTTTGGTCCTTCCGAGTCTGGCTCTGCCCCCTTGTTGTCTGCAGACGGAGCCGCGTTGATCAGGGATAAGGCTGGCATTAATAACCAATGGAAAGAGTATTTCAGTCAGCTCCTGAATCATCCATCATTAGTTGATCAGTCAGCACTGGAACAGATCCCTCAGAAGCCAGCCCTTGAAGACCTGGGAGATCCTCCATTTATTGATGAAGTTAGAAAGGTCATCAGGCAGATGAGTTGCAGAAAGGTATCTGGCAAGGATGGAATTCCTGCAGAACTGTACAAGGCATTTAATGAGGAGTCACTTAAGGTTTTTCATAATGTCTTGACCAGTATTTGGGAAGAGGAAGAAATGCCATCTGACCTCTGTGATGCCGTGATAGTTGCTCTGTACAAGAATAAGGGTGCAAGAGCCAACTGCTGGAACTACAGAGGTATTTCACTGCTTTCTGTTGCCGGGAAAATCTTTGCCCACATCATTCTGAACAGGCTGATTTCAACAGTTTCAGAAGTGAGTCTCCCCGAGTCACAATGTGGCTTCTGCCCTAATCGCAGTACTGTCGATATGATCTTCGTAATGAGACAGATGCAAGAGAAGAGCCGTGAGCAGAATATGAACCTCTACTCTGTCTTCATTGATCTGATGAAGGCATTCGACGTGGTTAACAGAGATGCATTGTGGATCATCCTCAGGAAGCTGGGTTGCCCACCAAAGTTCATCTCACTCATCAAGCTGTTTCACGACAACATGACAGGAGAGTACTCTCGGATGGTGTGCCATTTGAGAAATTTAACATCTTCAATGGCGTGAAGCAGGGCTGTGTACTCACCCCGGTGCTTTTTAACCTTTCCTCACTCAAGTCCTCATGCATGCTGTCAGAGACCTAGATCTTGGTATTTACATCAGATACCGTTTGGATGGTTCACTGTTTGATTTGAGACACCTTACTGCAAAGACCAAGACACTGGAGAGGCTTATCACCGAAGTGTTTGCTGATAAGTGATGCTTATCACTGTTTGCTGATGACTGTGCCCTTAGTTATGGCACACCAAGAGAACCACCTGCAGACCATCATTGACAGGTTCTCTGAAGCATCCAAACTGTTCAGTCTCGCAATTAGCCTCGGAAAGACAGAAGTCCTCTTCCAGCCCACACCAAACAGCGCTTCTCCACAGCCATGCATCACTATCGATGGCACACAACTGAAGGTAGTGGACAGCTTTAAGTACCTGGGCAGCACAATATCAAGTGATGGATCCCTTGACAAAGAGATTACAGCGAGGATCCAGAAAGCCAGTCAGGCACTTGGGAGATTGCGTATTAAAGTTCTTCAGCACAAAGATATTCGCCTTTCAACTAAACTCAAGGTATATAATGCCATGTTCCTCACCTCTCTCCTGTATGGCTGTGAAACATGGATCCTGTACCGTAGGCACATCAAGCGGATGGAGCAGTTTCACATGCGCTCCCTATGATCAATCATGCGAGTACGCTGGCAGGACTGAATTACTAACTAAGAAGCGCTTGATAGAGCTAGTTCCACAAGCATCGAAGCCAAGATCCTCCAGACCCAGCTTTGATGGTCTGGCCACGTTCTCCGCATGGACGAAAGCAGGATCCCGAGGCAGCTGTTCTACGGGGAGCTGGTACGTGGTAGTCGCAAACAGGACACCCAAGGAAGAGGTATAAGGACAACCTGAAGACCAACTTGCAGTGGACAGGCCTTCAACCTCGACAATTTGAACTAGCTGCTGCAGACAGGACTAATGGGCGTTCCCTTATGAGGAAAGCAGTGATAAAGTTTGAGGACGACTGCCGCCAACGCCTGCAGCTGCACGTGAAAGATGACATAGAGCTGCATTCTCTCCTGTCCTGACAACCGGCGTCCCATGTCCTATCTGTAACTGCATGTGTGCTTCGACCTTTGGGCTCTGGAGCCACATGCGTTTCCACAAATGAAATGCACAACATGTCTTCCTCAGCTCCCAAGAGACAACCAACAACAACCCACAACAGTGGATCTCAGTGGAGGAAAAAGTGCTCCCAGTGATTATAGCTGCCTGCTGTGTCCTACATAATGGCTGTCAAGCAAAGCAGGAAAAGTTGCCATGAGGATGGAGGTGGGGCAGCTGTCTACTGAATTTGAACAGCCAGACACAAAGGCTATTAGAAGAGCTCAATGTGGAGCTATACAACTCAGGGAGGCTAATGTAATGTGGTATACTGTGCTCTAGCTCTTCCTGCTGTTTGGAGGCCTGTTAGGAATTGTGGTGTTTGATGTAGCTGTATGAATATAACACTGTGTGGCAGACTGATGGCAGGGGGCTGCAGGAGTTTGGTGGAGGGCAGGTACACAGGTAGTTGGGTATGTGGGTTTATATTCCTTGAATAGGCTGCCAGAGACTGCAGCTCAGCCATCAGGTCAGGTGGGCACCTGAAACTCATTAGGAGCCAGCCTGCAGCGCAGCCTAATGGAACACCTACCGTCAGCTAAGGCCTTCTGGCCCACTATAAAAGGCTTCCCTTCAAGCAAGGCAGGGGCAGGAGAAAGGAGATGGACTGGAGAAGAGGAAGTATAGAGTGGAGGCAAAAACTACAGGCAGCAAGCAGGAGAGGTTTTTCTTCCAAGATGCCATGAAGGAAGTACTGAGGGAGTGGTCAGGGAAGTGGCCCAGGGAAGGGCTGCTTTTCAGTGGGATTAAGTGTAAGAGCTCTGCTAGTGGCTGCCACATAGGGCCCTTGGCTGGAATCTGGAGTAAGTGGGTGGGACCAGATTCCCCCGGCCAGTGGGCTGCCAACAGGGGGAAAAGACCTTTGGACTGTGAAGGAGTTTTTCCCTCCAAGATGGTGACTGGCTTATGATGAAAATGGCTCATGAAGTGGGGTACCCTCACCTCTGAGAGAAACAAGAGGCGGGGGTAGGGTCGCTGTGAGCCTCTGAGGCATACAAAAACCCACCAGGACCCAGGGGGCACGGCTCGAGCTTCGCCACAACTGTTAATGCACCTATTAATTTTGTGGTGTGTACTGAACATTTACTGTACTGAACATTTCATATTTTATTATATATGCATTGAACATTTACTGTCCTACGAGTCGTCACACTGCACAGTGTGAAATGAGCGGGGGCTTTCAGAATTATGAGGCACTCTGCAGCATATATTGCAAACTCATAAAGATTAATTATGTTCCAAATAAGAGAATTTTATTCAGTTAAAAAAAAATTAGGTAGAAAGAAAAAATCCATGCAATTTAAAAGCAAATCCATTAGAAATTTAATAAATTAAGAGAACAGACCTCATCAAGAGGTAAGAACATTCATGTCCATTTTAGCTACATTTACAGCAACTTTGGCTTTCACAGGTCAGTAAATGGAAACCTGTGGTTGTCTTTAGTGTCCCCCTGAGTGGAGTGGAAGGGATGTGCCCCCCTGCTGCTACTTGCAATATTGAGGGGGTGTTGTCTAGGAAGGTGCTAAAATTGAGTTATCCATGGACTACAAAGGGAAGCAAGCCTAGGATTGCAGAACCTGTAGGTCCACAGCATCTGTGTTTGCTGCTGGAGAAGATCCATTATGTCCTGGTGTATCTCCTTCTCCTTTTTCTGCTAGAACTCCTTGTCCTTTCTTCCCTACACTCTTTCCTTCTCGAGGTCATCTGTAATATTCATCCTGCAGGCCCTGTGTTCACACTTTGATGCAACACTGGCTCACAGGATCTCATTGAACATGTCATCCCAAGACCTTTTCTTTCTCCTCCTTATCTGGTTCAGGTGTTCTGTGGCTGCAAATAAAACACACATTGTCAGTATAATCACAACAGAGCAAAACTTAAATCTGTGAACTCCCTTCCCTTGCTCCTCTAAAGTTTCACACAACATATGTTTATTGACTTTTCTATTTCAGGGAGCTTGTGCACAGTGCCACTCATAAGACAAGCTATGGTAAGTTTGGCTTGTTAGAAGTGAGGAAAATGAGGAGGGAATTGCTTAGTTGCATGAAACTATGAGCATAGGACAATGGCACTGAATACTGGCACAATTTTCCACAGGCTGGAGAAAGTTCAGAAGCTGGGTGCTCCAGCTACACCGACTAACCATCCTGCTCCAGCTAATGCTCCCCAACCCAAGAAATACCCATTGTACAAGCTAGGAGATGATGCAGATGCCTTAGACAATTTTGGAAAGGCATGCCTTGGGTACAGCATCTCTACAACCAATATCTGGTGGAGCTCAAATTCAAAGATCTCCATTGAGGCTCCCACCGGATTAGTGCTCTTGTGCTTTATCTTTAAATCCTCTTTGCACTTGCAGTACTCTTCAGAAAATGTTTTTTTTCTATGTCCTGATTCCAAACCTACTGAAGTCAACTAAAATATTTCCATTGGCTTCACTGTTCAATCTTTGGATCAGGCCCCTAATCTATTTTTATTCTGTACTTTAAAGAATTAGGCTTTCCCTAGTACCTTTAATTGAGATTACAACTGTACATGTTTGATAACTATCCAAATGAAACAAAAGTCTGCAGAAATTCCCAGAGCCCAGATTTACTCTAGGACCTTGAGCTCTCAGATTTTATTTACAAAAGATCTCTTGCTCTTCTGGGGTAATAGCCCTCAGACAGGAAACATATACGCCTAAACCAACAATTTTTCTACTTTAAGGGTCTCTCACATATACCAGTGTAAATGAAGAAAAACTCCCCTGAAGTCAATGAACCAGATTAGGTTCTTATTTCCACTGGTGTAAATCTAAAGTAGGTCCATTAAAGTCAATGGAAGTTCCACTGGTATCAATCAAGAGTAGCTGATAGAATTTGAGTCACAGGTGTGTAAAAATGATAATTTTCTTCCCAGGCACTTCCCTCCTGCCACTCTATGTCACTGTTGAGAACACCAGCATCCCCATCACTTAAGCCAACAACCTGGGAGTCACTTTTGATGCATCCTTTTTTCTTGCCCCCAGATTTGGGTCATGGTCAAATCCAAGTGCTGCTTCTTTATAGTTCTAGTCTTTACTTCCTTTTCCTTCTATCCCCACTATCAGACCTCTCATCAAGGCCCTAGCTAAATTACATGTTATAAATTATGTGGTGAGGCTTTGACAAGAGCATGTGAAAGTAAAAGGCAGCAAAAAAGCCCCAAGGCAGCAGGCTACACAATCATCTTTCAAGAAAGATGTGGAGAAATTGGAGAGGGTCCAGAGAAGAGCAACAAGAATGATTAAAGGTCTAGAGAACATGACCTATGAAGGAAGGCTGAAAGAATTGGGTTTGTTTAGTTTAGAAAAGAGAAGACTGGGGGGACATGATAGCCATTTTCAGGTATCTAAAAGGGTGTCATAAGGAGGAGGAGAAAACTTGTTCATCTTGGCCCCTGAGGATAGAACAAGAAGCAATGGACTTAAACTGCAGCAAGGGAGGTTTAAGTTGGACATTAGGAAAAAGTTCCTAACTGTCAGCATAGTCAAACACTGGAATAAATTGCCCAGGGAGGTTGTGGAATCCCCATCTCTGGAGATACTTAAGAGTAGGTTAGATAAATGTCTATCAGGGATGGTCTAGACAGTATTTGGTCCTGCCATGAGGGCAGGGGACTGGACTCAATGACCTCTCGAGGTCCCTTCCAGTCCTAGTATTCTATGATTCTGTGTTAGTATAGAAGGCCTGTCATGAGGGATGGGCAGCAACCTGGGGATTAAGGAGTTAACTGTACCTAGCCAGGTAGCAGTCCGCCAATAGAAATGCAGATAGGGATTTCAAACTGAGACAAAGGAATTTTGGGGTTTTTCCCTCCTTTGTCTCTGGGCAGTTGACTCTCCAAATACTGACGGGGACAGACAACATGTCTTTCTCCAAGAAAAGACTCTTCACCATCTGTAAGTAGGGCAAAGTCTAGATAAATCCATTAGATTTTATTGTTTTATGGTTTGGGAATGGGAATCTGATGTCTGTGCATTTAGAAATGGGGTTTCCTCTCTTTTGTAACTAAGTTTTGTTCCCATGGGAAAATTCCCCATGAGTTTATTAAATTGTGGCTCTTACCATCTAGCCAATCCAACTATGCTTGTAACAGGAGTATTATGGTGCTAAGAAGTTCTTTCTTTTTTATTAAACTGGTATTGGTTATTTTTTGTGTCCTGGTTTTACTTTAGGGCTGAGATTTCCCAAGTGATCTCTTCCCTGGTTTTCTTACAATTATTTGGGTGGTGGCAGCGGATTTTTTATCCCCAAAATCTAGGTTTAGGATTTTGGGGGGGAAGTTTTATATCAAAGCCTGGAGAGATAAGGTTTTGGGGTACATGTGCAGGCCCCCACTTCTGCATTCATCGTTGCAGAGTGGGGAATCAGCCTTGACAAGGCCACAGATCCAAGAGCACTCCATGAGAGCATATGAACATTTTAAACAGTTGGAGGACTACTGTTAAGTTTTTAAACAGCAATAGAGCTTGACTCTCCCCTCCTTCCCAGTGCTTAATTTGTGTCGGGGGCTTGCCACAGCTGCTCCAGACTTGGTAGTTTATAGCCCTGTGCCTCTGGGCTTGCTGCATCAGTTATGACTGTAAAAAAAATTGCTTCAACCTTGGCTTCTCTTTCATTACAAATTAAGCACTGTTCCCCCTTAGATATCCACAAGTCTCCCTTTGACCTCAAGTCCATCCAGCAGTCTTTCGAGAACTGACACATATCTAAGAGGGGGGAAATGCAAAGAGAATGAACGGGAATATATTTTTTCTCATATGGAATAGCTGACAGCTGGATGTGCCACTACTCTTCAGTCTGCATTACTCGCTTCAGAATGCCACTACACACCGTGGTAAGGGAGTATCTCCCAAACCATCCTTTCTGCCAGAGGCGTGTATTTTAGGAGAATGTCAGACTGTTTTACCAACAATCAAATCTCTCAGTAATTCTGTGAAGCCAGGTGGTATTAATGTCCTCATTTCACAAATAAATTAAATGAAGCAGAAAGCAGTTAAGTAACCTAACCAACACTGAGCCAGCCAGGAATAGAAAAAATCCTTCCTCCCAATACATTTTTCTGAAAATAAATGCAAATAAATTCCCCTTGTATTGACAGGACATTGATCCCATTAAAGTCAATGAGTTTCACCCTCTGTGTGTTTCCTGCTACAGCTGTTCATATCATAAATACTTAAATCCCTGGAAAGAATGCAGCTCCATGTAACAAATGCAATTACTGTGAGCACCACAGCAGCAGAGGAATGCAGTACTGTAAGGAATGCAGCATCTTGTAAGGTGGTGCTCTGGGTTTTAGCGACATGAAGCAAAAGAAGCCAGAAATCTGAATTCAAGTCTTGTTAGATAAAAAAAAACTTCTTATAAATTATTTTTGTTTGTTGCCATATTTGTTGCGTTTCTAAGTTTGCTGCGTTGGTGTTACACAAGACAGAGTGAAGGACATTTTTTTCTCTGAAAGAGCTTAGAATCTGAAAGACAGAAGTGGAGAAGAGAGGACACACTAAGAGATTCATTTCAGTTTACATTTAAGCAGGGGAAAAAGGCTCTTTATGGGCATCTTACATTCCAACTCAGGTAGAAGAAAAGGAAAAGATACATGTGTTCTAGTTAACAAGCATTCATAGATAATAAACTGTCAATGGCTCACACCTCTCTGCCACGGATCTAAGCAGATAGCACTAATGGTAACCTGTAAAGCACTATGCACATCTATGGCACAAGATAGATAACAATGAAGAATTTGTGCCAAAGGTGACAGGCAAAAGAACACCCGCTTCTTAAACCTATCTCAGTTTTAACTTCAGAGGGACAGCTGAGTTAGTCTGTAACTGGAAAAACTTTAAAAAACAACAACAGAAAGTTTAGCAGCACCTTAAAGACTAACAAAACATGTAGCTGGTATCATGAGCTTTAGTGGGCACAGCCAACTTCTTCAGATGAATGGAGTATTAAAGCTCCAGTTCCAAAATAAATAGAGATGGGGGAAAAGGAAGTCAATTAGAGTGTTCTTGTTAAATGAAGCTGATAGAAAAGGTGCAAATTGTTCTTAAGTACCCATTGGTTTTTTTAAGTCATTAGAATGTGGAAGGTAGTATGCTATCCAGGTAATGTCTCTATTCATACCTTTGTGATGGGTATGCCCATAACTTAAACCCCTCCAACCCATTCTCAACCATCTACAACCTATCCTGGAAAATGACCCCTCTCTCTTACAAGTCTTGGGGGAAAGGCCAATCCTCGCCTACAGACAGGACCTCAAACAAATTCTTTCCAGTAACCATGCACCACAACTCCACCATAATCATCCAGGAACCCACCTCTGCAATCAACCCTAGTGCCAACTCTGTCCAGACATCTACACAAGCAATTTCATCACCAGACTCAATCACATCAGCCACCAAATGAGAGGCTCATTTAACTGCACATCCACTAATGTGATCTATACCATCAAATTCCAGGGATGCCCCTCTGCCATGTATATTGGCCAAACTAGACAGTCTCTATGGGAAAGAATTAACGGACACAAATCAGATATCCAAAAAGGCAACACATAGAAACCTGTTGGAAAACACTTTAACCTGCCCGGGCACTCATTAATGGATCTCAGTCACTGTGTTGTTTCAGGCCAATTCCACAAGCCAAATACACTGGGAAGCCTTGGAACTTAACTTCATTTACAGGTTTGGGACCCATCCTTCTCCACTCCACCCATCCCCTATCTATTTTGGAACTGGATCTTTAATACTCCATTCATCTGAAAAAGTGGATTGTGCCCACAAAAGCTCATGATACCAGCTACATGTTTTGTTAGTCTTTAAGGTGCTGCTAGACTATTTGTTGTTTTTTAAAAGTTTTTTCAGTTTTAACTGTCTGTTGAAAAGAAGTCACAGGCTTGAACTGCCACTGCCCCTAAGCAGAATTCACGCCCACTGAGCGTAGAGATTGAGAGGCAGCCAATCCCAGCTCCCTGATTCTCAGCTGCCTGGCTCTGGCTTAATTTAAAGTGGCAAGGTAATTTTTTTTTTAATTGAAACAAAATATTTCCTCCCTACAACCCGTTTCCCAGATACACCCATCCTTTGCTTCCCTTTGCACCAGTACAGGGTGGTCCAGCAGAGGAAGAAGTGGATTTGGGAAGCATTATTGACACAGAAGGTGGCTCTGTCAATTTTGTGCTGGCAGAGATTACTCTCACAGAGGGAGATTTCCAGCGCAAATCCCCTGCCATTTTCAGATCACTTTGCTCCACATAAGCAAGGCAAAATGAACTTGATAGACTGGAGAATCCAGCCCAATGATGTTAATCTGACAGGAAAGAAAAATGAAACCAGTTAAGTCTCCTTTCAAAAGCAAAACAGACCAAACCCACTGATTCATTTGCCTAATTCTCATTTCGGGTAGCTCTTATTTTGCATTTAAATTCTAACTACTCCACCCCTCTCCCTGAAGTAAAATTACCAAGAAACTTCCTGTTTGTAGATGCCTTTCATGATTAATCCAGTGACTGCAGTTTTTGAAATTAGGCAGGAAAGGGCTAAATGGGAACCTAATACAACAAGGAAGATTGACTGGTATTGGGGACAGGCAGATTGCTCAGAAGTTGAGCTGTACTTAAGAGATCAACTGGGCCATGTCTACAACCAAGAATAGATAAGGTCTTTGGCCTTAGTCACTGTACTTTGTAGGCCCACAAAAAGTCCTTGTATAGAAGAGAGATTCCAGGTGCTAGCCCAACCATTTCTTGGGCCAGCATTAGTGGGAACAGCCTACTAGGCTATATAAGAATTTGAACACCCTCTTCATCCATTTTAAAAACTAGGAATGTTAATCGTGTAATAGGGTAACTGTGTAACTGCTGAAAAGCTCAGCAGTTACACGGTTACCCGCACTGCAAAGCCTCCTCTCCATTGGTCGGCCCTTGTCTGCCCAGCTCCCTGGGAGGTGGCTTCACTGCCCTGCCTCAGCAAAGCCACCATCCCGGGAGCCAGCTGAGTATAACCAAGACCATTAGCAACAGCTTATTGATTAATTGGTTATACTCTGACATCCCTATTTAAAACCATAGTACTGTCAAAACTTGACCAGAGTCTAGATCACATTAATGAGGACTATGTTTAAAACCAGTTCTTGATACAAAGGCACTGATAGTATTCTAAACCCTGAGGTAGACAAAGCCAAACTATAGTTCTAAAGATGTCATAGCATATGCGATATCTGCAGTTATCACACCTAACAGTACAGGTAATGGAATCTGGAATAATCTGGCTGTGCATTTACTACTCCTGCGGGAATTCTGTGCCATTCCTGAATCCCCCCACACTTATCCCCTCCACACTTGGATCCTACCTGGTTAAGTCTGCTTGCCCTACAACTGGTGTACCTGGCAGAGAGAGGCAGAATCTTAGGGTGTTTCTGGGGAAGGTCCAGGCCTTGTTCTGTGTCAGGGTGCAGCCCCACTGCTGAGTCCATGTCCCAGGGTGGAGAGTTTGTAGCATGATCTCCCACCTTTGAGCAGCTTGTGGCTTATTCTCCCCCCTGCCATGCTAGGGCTTCTGCATTATTTACTGAGAAATACAAATTGCAGAATTTTAAAATATTATGCACAGGATTTTTAATTTTTTGGCACAGAATTCCCCCAGGAGTACTTAACTTCAACAGTTGAGATAGATGGTCCTAGGTGGAGTCCTTGCCTGATTCTTTGCTTGTCAACATGGCAATAGGATACTCAGCAATTAAAAATACACCACAGAGCCTTGGAAAAGTTAAACCTTGAGCTGCAAGGAAGGCTGAGAGAGCAGAAGCTCACTGACAATGCTTCTATGACCCTCTGGTCATAAAACCTGCTAGGGAGGGTGTCACATTCCAGGGTGCAATCCAGCCCAATGAGAGGTCTTGTCACCTCCTGCCCCAGAGCCCCAGATGCCTTGCAATGCTTTACTGCTGTATTTCCTAACATGGTCCACTCACAGTTAGCCTAAAAGCATAGAAATCACACCTTGAGTGTCTTTGTATAGCTACAGTCCTATCCTAGCACCTCTAGCAGCCTGCCTGAAGCAGCACATCAGTCACACTGGCTTCCACTGGCCTTGGTTACTACTTACATAGTGACCCCAACACACTCCCAAATTTCCCCCAGCTGTCTATCCCTCTTCTAGACAGTTCAGATATTCGAGGTCCATTGTCCTGTAAGGGTCAATAGCCAACAGTTTGCTACTTTAAATGGAGTTACCACACAGTTCAGCACTGGATTAGTTATGATTAAAAAAAATAAGTGTATTTACTTACACACAGAGATTTTAATCACCTGTCTATATTATAGACCTTAAAGTAGCACAGCTGCAGTGCTGCAAAGTCTGCATAGCTGATCTTTGCTGCAGAAGAGAGTTCTCTTGCAGGCACAATTAACTCATCCCCAATGAGTGGCATTAGCTAAGTTGGCAGGAGAGCCATAGACCCCAGAACCACTCTTTTATGAGCCAGAACAGCCTTTTGGTAACACCATTAAACACATGGAAATCAATAAGAGAAAACCTTCCAGATGTGATCAACTCATGACAATGGGCCACTGCTTAAATCATAAATCTGTATTCCATTGCATTGCCTCTCTCCTTCAAAGGATCCCAAGTCCTTTCTACCATCACACAGATTAGCCTCCAACACTTCTCCTCTTCAAGGTCCTCATTCAGCAGAGTGCTTACCTATTCAGCAAAACACTCATACACATGCATGACTTTAATCACACACTGGTGCCCCACTGATGTCAATGGGATTAAGCATGTGCTTAAAAATCAGTGTGCTGAATATGGATGGATTTAAGCACATGCTTGAAGTTAAGAAGTGCTTTGCTGACTTGAGGTCCACATCTGGATCTTCCAAGTCTCTCTTTTCCTTCCCTGCGTGCAATGACCACGACATACCTTTAGACCCAACATAAGTGCTGGAGCTAGGAGTTTGGGGGGTGGGAGGGTGCAGTAGCAAAGTGGTTTCTATCATATACACGGTTAAGTTTTCTTCAATGGCAAAACAAATTCTTCCAGCATCACTGCATCCCAAGTGAGAAGTGAGTCTCCTGCCATAACTGACAATTTCAAATCTTCTGCAACACACTAGCAGAGTTTTAGGTGAACAGGCATTTGATGGAAAGTAAACTCCTTAAAGAGCTCTGAGCACATTAATGGAGCTGCTGGCAGGAAGTCAAGAAACAGAATAAATACAGCATAATTGGAGGAAGAAGGGAAACAGTAGCCTCTTATGTTTCGTGCAAGATAAGTGGACTCCAATTACAAGTTCATTTGCCTCCTCATCTCCTGCAAATGACTCTCTCCCTAAAGTTTGTTGGTTATTTTACAGTTGACACCATCTTTTACTGTACTTATGCTTCTCCTTGGCAGGCACTGAAAATCATTTAATATATGGGGTGCATAGATTAAGTTCTAGAGCAAAAGTAAACCAGAGGTAGTAGCCACCACTCACAAGGGAAAGAATATTATTTTTCAGAAAACATTTCCATGCTCTCTTTGAGTGCAGACGAAGCAGAGTGTGTAGTTATGACACTGATCACTTGGGCACTACATCCAGGTCACTCTTGCAAGGAGAAAGAGTACTGACTTTAATGGGATTTTGGAGGGGCTCAGTGCTTCTGCTCATCAGGCTTCCTGAAGATAAATTTAGGAGCCCAAATTAAGATACCCAGGTTGGAAAATTGTGGCCATTGTCATTTATGTATTTATAGGCATTCCCCAGTGCTCCAAGCAGCTCCATAATTCTCTCCTGAACAAAAGGTGAAGATGCAGCTTCTTTCCTACCTTTGTATATTGCCAGGCAAGCCTTCCCCAATGCATAGACTTCTGATATGGCCTTCTCTTTCTTAAATACCCTAGAAGACTGCATGCCCCATGTTCAGGAGTGGAGCCTATGTGAATAAGAGGAGACATGAAATTAGTTTTTATTTGTCACCCAATTCATTATTTGAACCTAAGTTCTCAATGTTATGTTACCAAACCAAATGGAAAGTATCTCTGGAGCCACATGCAAAAAGGCAGTAGAACTGTGCACCCAAACGATGCATGTGTAGTTTCCACAATTATACATGCAAATTAGAGATTTATGCACATGAATAGCTAGTTAGATAGTATAGTAGTAACTGTGCATTCAAATTAGGTGCTCACATCATCATGACTTACCCTAGGCTTCAGAGGGTTTTTTTTTTTTAAATCTTTCCCATAAAGTTAAAACTCAGGTGTTGTAGCCAGACAGGAACCCCCCTGTAACATCCATTTTTGCTTGCCTGGAGCATACAGGGCACACAGAGCAGTAAAATAAGCATAGTCTTTGAAAGCCTTGAACAGGAGGCCCAGATATGCCAGCTCAGTGACCCTGGACAACTGTAAGCAGAGATACACCAATAAGTTGACCTCGAGGCTGCAGAGGCGTGCCCTTGACTGAAACCTATGTTGATACGAACACACACTGTCCGCAGGGGGAGGAATCGCCCACTGAGAAAAGAATGCCCAGTACTCACAATTTAGTTATCTCTCTTGCAAGTGTAAATTAAGTTGAAACTCCCTTGTAAGAACTGGCGTCACAAAGACAGACCAACACAATTTGGCATCTTAGATAAGAAAGAGGATACGGGCCCCTATGGGTATAAAGATGGGTCCAGCAGCACACTTACTCTGAGTGTCAATCTACCATCTATCTGATGGTCGGGTTAGGTGATTGGTGTCCCGAGGTTCCACGGGGACGCCCACCTCGTATTCGTCTTTCCTAGGAATTGAGGGACTGGCCCTGGCTTGACCCGCTGGAGTTGAGAGGCACAGAAGGGGGTAAAAATTGTACCTGTATGTGTCCTTTGTCTTAAGTGTACACATAGACTTAGAGCTCTTTAAAGATTAAGATGTCACTTGGTACCATTATTTCTATTTTCTATCTTTATTTTCTTTGTAACCATTTTTAAGATCTATATTTGTCAATAATTAAGAAATAGAGCAATAGCCATTGTAACCATATGATTTATAAGCTTCTTTAATAAATCTGTAACTGTTTAAGCTTTAACCTGACTCCTTCAGTTGCTGTAACAGAACCAAGCACAATTTAAAAGAACTTCAGCCGGTCATAAGGGACAGATATAGGAAGAGCTGGGACATTTGGATCGTGTCGCTTCCAGAGGACAGATCCGTAGGGGCATCTCTCAGTCTTCCCTAGGCTGCCTGCTGCGAAGGGATCCTGTATCCTAGAAGTTAAAATCTGAGATGTAATAAGCTCTTCCTATAAACTCTGGGGCGTCTGTCAGCCTGTTGGCTGCCCTCCGCGAAGGGATCCCGATCCTAGCGGACTAAGACACGGACGTTAAACTCCTCGGGGCGCCCGTCAGTCTCTCCTAGACTGCCCACTGCGACGGGGCGTTGTGTCCCAGCAGTTGAAGACTCGGGTGTAACACACACACACACACTGCCCTGACCATCGGCTGACAGGTGTACAGAAATATGTACAAAATACTGTGTAACTATTTTAATCCAATGTTCTTAAAGCCCTCTGTGAAACTGAAGAATAGCAAAGCAACTTTTCTGACTGTTATTTAAATAGATTTACACCAGTTTATAGGATTTCATTCATCCATACTGAGTTTTAATTAAGTTTTTTTTTAAATTAATCTTTAGTTTAATTAGAGGCCCAGTACTCCAGTGAAAGTGACCAACATTCCAGTAGTCTCTTGTGTGATTAAAATTACTGCATGACATATTGGAATGAGTGTTTATATAACCAGTCAGTGCACATTTAATTCAACTAATAAACAAAAGAAAACCAAAATGATTTACATCCATCAAGTTCAAAGTATAAGTTACATTTATAGAAAATCCAGTTATATTTCAGTGGCAATTAAGCGTGATACTTTCATCTTACTTAAGTATTCTTAATAAAATAATAAACAGAATGATAAATGACCAGGGTCTGATGCAAACTCCAGGAAGTCAAAGGACAAATTGTCATTGACTTCAGTGGGAGTTGGATCCAGCCCAGGTAAATAGCTGGGCACTGAATTGTTCTCGAAGACAGAATAAAATTGTATTTTAAGGCATGAGGACAGTTGGGTCTGTTCACTTATCTGAATTTTAAATATGTCTGAGTCAGATCAAGGTAAGGACAAATCTTTTTCTTAAAAACAAAAAACACAAAAAACATTGACTTCAGCTCCACAGTTGGCTACAGAGCTTTTACTACATTTAAAATGCAGAGGTGTAGCGATCAGCACAAGCTGGGACTGCCGGGGCCCTGTCCTTAGCCAGCTCTGGCCACCGTGAACTGAGACTGCTCCAGCACCAGCCCTTGTTCATAGTAGTTAGGGCTGACCACGGACTGGGGCTTCTGCCTGAGCAGCCTTTGGCCACCGCGAAAAGGGGTTGCTTGGCAGCAGCAGCCCATGTCCACAGGAGTGGGAGGGGGCAGCTCTCTGTTGGAATCCCTGTGGACAGGGGCTACTTTTCAGCAGCGTTCCCCTATCCCCCGGTGCCTCTGATTTGTCAATTTTATATGTGTGCACTTTTTTTTTATTGTATCCCTTTGGTATATATGGTCATGCCAATTTTCTTCCACAATTTGATCTGAGGAAGTGGGTCTGGCCCACAAAAGCTCATCACCTAATAAACCATCTTGTTAGTCTTTAAAGTGCTGCATAGTCCTGTCTATGTATTACAGTAGTGCAAACAAATAAAAATAAAAAATGAGAGCCAAATGATGAGTTTATCTTAAAGTGCAGGGGTATGTGTGATTAATTTATCTTTTTATGGGTAGGATGATCAAATTGTTAGTGACCTGGGTCAGCACTGGAAAGATTTATTTCAAACATAATGAGCAGTTTTAAAAAATTCAACGTAGACTGAAAGATGCATCATATTTATACTTTATACTGCCATGTGACCTTTTTCACTGTGATTTAATGTAAGGGGTTAATTAAAGTTGCCTGTACTTAATAAGCATGGTAACTCATTGTAAATAGTTCAGCAGGAACAGACAAGATTATACTGTTTTTCAGAAACTGGGGCCAATTACTACAAGCATCAACTAATTCTGCTGAACATTTCCCTACAGTCTCTACCAGTATTTCAGCATCGGTAAACAGCCCCTCAGGCTTTTTGTGTTTCTAGCACCTGAAATCCTCTATTGAGGCTAACTGCTCCCACAGCACAGCCGCATTTGTAAATTGTGGCTAAGTTTTCTGGAGAACTTGTCATGTAATTACAAAGATAGGTATCAATCAGCATCTTGTGCAGTGGTACCCAACAATACCATCACTAACTGTCATGACAGGTGTCATCCAGTCATCACAGGCTATTCTTTTAGCCCTCCAGGTCACTGTGCTGAACACAAGGGACTATTTATAAATGGAAACATTATTGTGATTTTACAGAACATATGCTAGCTCAAAGCTATGGGAAAAGCTTTTAGAGTGGGTACCCTGGTTTGAGACTGTGCCATTCAAACTAAAGAGAGCAACAGTCTAAAAACAGGAAATTTCCTGGAATACTCCCAGTATTGTTAGTAAACATATGTAATAGGCTGTAAGTGCAATTGTGGTTTGTATATTAAAATACACACTTAAGATTGTATAGACTAGATTAAGTTAGACAGAAAGAGTCCTACCACCAAACAAGAATAATTTCCTTTGTTTTTACAGTATCCCCTCAACAGAATACATAGTTATAGGTATTTTTAAATAAAAAATGCAGCTGCAGATAAAACTTTTCACACCGCAGGCCTGTTTAGAGGCTACCACAAGGTTCAGGAGAAAAAAAGCTTTTCTTAAATATCAGATGAACTCAATGGAGAGAGTCCCACTGTCTTCAAGGAGCTTTGGATCAACCCTACAATGAGTATATATTAAGGATGTTAAGTATTGGGTATTTCATTAATCGAATAGTTGATGTATTTTTGCATCAACTATTCAATTAGTTCATAGGGGCGGCACTGCCCCCTTTGAAATGCCGCCACAGCATTTCAAAGGGGCAGCACCGTACGGAGCCCAGGATCAGATCCACACAGTGCTGCAGCTTTTCAAAGGGGCAGCGCCGCACATCTGATCCCCGGCTTAGCTCTGCACGGGAATCCCCCGCTGACCCCGATCTCCGCAGCGCTGCCCCTTTGAAATGCCGTGGCGACATTTCAAAGGGGCAGCGCTGCACTGAGCGCGGGATCATCTGTGCGGTGCTGCCCCTTTGAAACGCCGCCACAGCGTTTCAAAGTGGCAGCACCGCATGAAGCCCAGGCTCTCTGTGGTGCTGCTGCTTTCAAGTACCACCCTCTTCTCTTCCCATGCTGCCTCTATCCGATAGAGGCAGCGGGGAGGAAAAGGGGGAAGGACTAGTCAACTTATCCTGTCAACTATCCGATAAGCATTTGCTTATCGGATAGTCGACTAGTCCTTAACATTCCTAGTATATATGGCCCATCTCCCCAGCTCTAAAACAGCTAACTTTCATGCCATCATGCCCAGCCTATGAAATCAGGACCAGCTGTAGTCCCTGAGACTCTAAACTGTGGCCGTAGGGATGATTGCTTTCAAAACAAAGGGTTACTTGGATTAGGAATTGAAAGTGTGCTCCCCCTGTGGTTTATTAACTGAAGTGTTCAAATCAGCACCATTGCTATCGCAGAGCACTGCCACCTTTTTTCCCTGTTACCACAGGACCAGGCTGTGGTGTGAGCAAGCAGTAAAATGAGCAGCTGTTGTCCTGCCTGATGACAGGCTACTGTCTTTCTGGGAGGGGAAGGAGGAAAGAGCATCTCTATCTGATTCACTGTCTGTTTCCATGCCAGGCTGTGGAAACACAAGGGAGAGCAGGATAGGAGCTCAACTGGCTTTGAAAGCACATGAAGTACTGATTGTGGCTCTTTGTCCCTTTTGAAATAACTTGTTAGGCCTCTAGGCTGAGAAGGCTGGCCAGGAACAGATGTAGAAAAGTTAGCCAGGCAGTTTAATGCCAGGACATTCCAGGATCAAATCCTGTACCAAATTCATACAGTGAGCTAGAGTGCAGCAAGACTGCTGTGGACCTACAGTGCTTTACCTTGCCACATATCAACTTGCTCTGTAGACAAACCCTTAGACTGACAGGTCCTCCAAGAGCTGCTGTCTCTGGGGAAGATTCCCTCTTCCTTCTGTTCCCCCCCACCCCTTCTGCTGACATATCTAGCTGATCTTTGATGACATTTTCATCAGTTCCATCATATCACAACCTCAGCATTGTCTCTACTAGTGTCAGGAAACAGGGTTGTTCTTCAGACCAGACAAGGGATGGTAGAAACTACACCAAAGCAATGAGCCTCCTGACAGCCATCATAACTACTCTCTCCAAAGCCTTTATTTCCACCAGCACCACAGTGTCTCCCATTGGAGATGCATTTATCACACAGCACCCACTTCAATATACTGTGAAAGGCAAGCCCAGCAGCACCAAGCTCATTGCAGTTTCCATTGCACTCACAATGCTTCCCACATTTTGCCATCTTCAGCATTTCTATGCATGCATTTTTTCTGTTTGAAAACTGATGACTGGAAACTGCATCCACATCCTGCCCATGATTGCCATGACTGCACCTGCAATAAAAAGCCTTGGTAATTTTATTCTTTGATTATAATATTAAGGGTAATATATTCTTCCCTTGATACATATAATGCTGGAGCATCAGAATTGTTTCTAACATGTTGAGCCACAATAAGAGTAATCAGAAATTAAACCAGGACAACAAAATTATTTCTTTGTTGTTATACTAATAATTAGCAATTAACAAGCCTGATTCTCTACTGCTTCACAATCTATGAAATCACTCAGTTCTGTGTTGAGCATCAAATACTCCTACCTACTATCCCTGAAAAATTCAGACTGAATAGCACTTCATCCCCTCTTTGAGCAGGTATCAATAATTATTATTTGCATTACTGTAGCACCTATAACCCCACACCAAAATGGGGTGGGGGAGGGGTTCCCATTGCACCAAGCACTGTACAAACACATTTGGTGAGAGCCAGTGCTTAATTTGTGATGAAAGAAGAGCTGGGGCTCAAACAGTTTTAAAAAAACTTCCGTAATTGATACAGCAAGGCCATAAGTGCCAAGGCTCCCTGCCACACAGCTAGCACTAGCCAATGCCTTTGAAGATTTTTCAATTTAAACAAACAAAAAGCAGCGGGAGAAGTAAAAGGCCCAAATACCGGGAATGACTTTCTTAAGGTCACACAGCAATTTAGATGCAGAGCCCGGAATCAGAAGCCAGGTCTCCTGACTCCCATTGTCGGACCCCACTGTCTCCCCTTGGCCCTTTGTACGACGTTACACAAAGTCTGTATCTTCCCAGACCTTAACGGGCAGGCTGCAGCCACAAGGGGATTTGAAACGGGCTGACCACAATTTGCGTCCCGAGAGCCCAAGACTTCTCAGTGCAGTCCTGGCGTCTCTCCAACAGCCTAGTCCCTGCAGCCCCACTGCCGTGTGTGTCCCGTTATATGGCTCCTTCCCCGGGGCTCTCTGCCTTTGCCAAGAAACAAAGCCCCCCTCACTCGGGTCCCGGCAAAGCTCCTCCAGCCAGACACTTCCTTGCCTGGCCAAGAGCTGAACGCGTGGCAACAGCCACAGCCTCTGAGCAAATGTTTGTCTCTGCCTGCTCCGGCCCTTGCGCTCAGCCCACGGCCCGCCCCCGCGCCCCCGGGATTGGCCCCGGCGCCCCGCCCCGCCTCTGGCGCCCCGCGGAGTTAGCTCCGCGGCCCGTCACTCTCGCGCGCAGGTGCGGGGCCCGCAGGTGTGGACTGGCCCCGGCGCCCATGCACTTCCCGCAGGCGGGGCCTGGTGGCCGGGCGAGCAGGGGGCCGAGGGCTCACGCCTGCTCCCTCAGCCCGCGCGCGCGGCCATGGCCGGAGCCCCTCGGGGGCTGGATCTCACCTTCCTCAGCGCGGAGGAAGCGCAGCAGATTTTCCAGGTGCTGGAGCGGGACTCGGCGCTGAAACAGGCCGAGAAGGACCGGATCAGGTAGGAGGCGTCGATGCGGAGCTCGACGGGGGCACGAGCGGGCCCGGGCTCCCGTCCTGGGGCTTGGGGGCGCCGCCTGCCGCGTCCCCACGTTGGGGAGTTGGGAGCGTGTCAGGCCCTCACAGGCGCCCCAGGGCCTGGGGCTCTCCCCGCTGCCCGGGCTGGGGGCGTGCCTGGCCCCCGCGCTGGTCGACGTTAGGCCGTGTCTGTCCGCGGGCGTGTCGCTGTGGGGGGGCTGCGGCACCTTACCCTGCTGCCCCCCCACCGGCCTGTGGGCAGGAGCTAGATGTTGCTGCCCCATGCGGGAGGATTTGGGCGAAGCTCCAGGGACCCAGCAGTGCCTGGGTGAGCAGCACCTGTGTATTCGCGTGTGGGGGCTTTGCTGCCGGGCCTCTCTCCCCCCGTGGAGCGGGAAGCAGATCTGTCACGTCCCCTGCCAGAGCCGAAGGGTGTTGGCTGAAAGTGGATTCTTGGCGAAGGGAGGATGGCATGCATGCTTGATACGAGCTGCAAGGAAATGAGCCACACCCCCTGACAGCTTTGACAATCTCGGGCACATTCCAGATTGACTTTGGGCAGCTTTCCAAAACCAAAGTAGAGGCCTTCACTGAGAGAAATATCTGTTTTGAATTCCTCCCAGGTCAGTTATGTGTAGAACTAACCTAGATGAAATAGCTGGATGGCCTCAGCCCAGTTCCTAATAGACAGGTGTATGTATCCCATAACCAACAACGCCAGTTATTGTTGCCAGTCAAAGCCGCAGCTGAGCACTGAACAGAAACAGCTGGTGATCCTTAGAGGTAGGTTGTTTCCAGGACAGATTTGAGGTGCTGGGGACACAGTGTGGGGAAGGCTGCCTTGAGTGCTGCACCTGTTTTCCAGGTTTCTCCCTTCGGCATCTTTCATAAGTACTTATACTGTACTTTAAAAGGAAGGCAAAGGTCATTTGAAATGAAACACCTGAGTGAAGTGGACTTGTGTGTCATATTGTAGGGCGGTTGGTTAAACACATGGGGGTAAATTCAGAATTGATTTATACTCTCTGTAACCCCGATGAAATCCAAGGCTTTTCTCTGAATAGGAGCTTTTACCCATTGTTTTCAGTTGGTGTTGCCTTTCTTCAATCACTAGCTAGTTTCTATGTGGTTTGCCTTATTATGATAAGATAAGAAGGGTAAGATTGGCCAGGGTTGACTGTTTGTGAGGCTGGAAACATTGTGAGGTAGAAATGTTGACCAAGATTTTTTAAAATGGGCACCTGAAGTTAAGCTCCTAACTCCACAATTAGGCATATAAATAAGCTTTTCAAAAAGGCAAGTATGCTTCTTGAATTCCATAGACTTAACACCTACCACCAAATCTGAATTTGGTCCTACATCTCTATATTTATGATCTGTTTTTTCTCTTTATGTAAAGGCTGTCAAAGTTAGCTTAATTGAATAATGGGAGGTTTCAACTGATAGACTGGTGAGCTGCAGTTTTACTTTAGATTTCAATTAAGCTAGCCTGAGAATGTAAGTTGAGCAGAAATAATCACAAGAGGCTAAAGCACTGGACTGGGATCTGGGTTAAATTTCTGACTCAGCCAGAGTCATATTATATCTGTCTGTACCCCAGTTTTCTGCCTCCAAAATAATAATTCTTCTTTTCTTACACCATTTTTTTTAACCTATTTAGATTAAGTGCTTCAGTAGAGGTGGCTAGTTGCTATGAGCATAGTGGGGCCCCAATTTCTACTGGGGTGTCTCCATATGCTTCTCTAACACTACTATTACTATTAGTATTCCTAATGTGTCTTCAGTGCTAAATCAGCTACCTCTGCATGGTTATGGTGGTCTTCAGATGCTTTCGTATTAGTTCAGTTTCATTCGTTGGACTGGAGGGAGTAGAGATGGGCAGTTAATATAGGGCGGCTATAGACCCCATCTAGATTGTTTCCTGTAATGGGGTTTGTGAATTGGAGCCATAGGGGGCTGAGGTACCCACCCAAATAAACAGATCCATGGACCCTTTTGTAGGAGCCTGTTGAATGCAAGCTTTTCAAGAA
This sequence comes from Rafetus swinhoei, assembly GCA_019425775.1. Taxonomy (NCBI): domain Eukaryota; kingdom Metazoa; phylum Chordata; order Testudines; family Trionychidae; genus Rafetus; species Rafetus swinhoei. The sequence continues at coordinate 42,083,191 of CM033437.1, read as the reverse complement.
GGGACTTGTTTGTGATTGATTATATAGTGCCACACACACTGAACGTGCTATAGAAATAATAAATAGCAATGTGTTCCCTTGTCTATATTACTAGCTGCCCATGAAGAGCTGCGTCAGATTTGAATCACTCCGAATATGTGCACGTAGTGTTATTCCTTGTTGAGCTAGTACTGAACACTGGTAAAAATGTTGTGCTGTACATTCCTGGCTGATTTTGATTCTTTTCTGTAACTGTCCAACATCAGTGCAGACACATCTACCTGCGATTGCAGAGCAGCATAGTTTATTACTGATTCCTTGTGACAGGAGGATTTTTTGTGTGATGTAAAACCACATAATGGCTGTCTACAATTTTGAAATCCAGATGAAATTAATGTTGGTTTAGCCTTCTGGGAAAAAAAACTTTATTTTCTATGAATAGTTTTCTTTGACAGAGCAGAAAGCTCTAATTTGCTATTCTACTCCAACCAAGTAAATCTTGATAGCTAAGACTGTGGAAAACTTCTTTTATCTAGAAAATTTGGTGCATCTTTCTTTTGTATAACTTCAGTTTGCAAGCCAGGTGTCGAACTCAGGCCATCACTTTAATAATTAGCCTTTCCTTTGGGTAACTTTAAGAACATAAGAACGGCCGTACTGGGTCAGACCAAAGGTCCATCTAGCCCAGTAGCCTGTCTGCCGACAGTGGCCAGCACCAGGTGCCCCAGAGAGGGTGGACCGAAGACAATGATCAAGCGATTTGTCTCCTGCCATCCTTCTCCAGCCTCTGACAAACAGAGGCCAGGGACACCACTTCTATCCCCTGGCTAATAGCCTTTTATGGACCTAACCTCTATGAAATTATCTAGCTTCTCTTTAAACTCTGTTATAATCCTAGCCTTCACAGCCTCCTCTGGCAAGGAGTTCCGCAGGTTGACTATGCGCTGTGTGAAGAAGAACTTTCTTTTATTAGTTTTAAACCTATACCCATTAATTTAATTTGGTGTCCTCTAGTTCTTCTATTATGGGAACTAATAAATAACTTTTCTTTATCCGCCTCTCCACACCACTCATGATTTTATATACCTCTATCATATCCCCCTCAGTTTCCTCTTTTCTAAACTGAAAAGTCCCAGTCGCTTTAACCTCTCTTCATATGGGACCCGTTCCAAACCCCTAATCGTTTTAGTTGCCCTTTCTGAACCCTTTCCAAGGCCAAAATATCTTTTTGAGGTGAGGAGACCACATCTGTACACAGTATTCAAGATGTGGCGTACCATAGTTTTATACAGGGGCAGTAAGATATTCTGTGTCTTATTTTCTATCCCTTTCTTAATAATTCCTAGCATCCTATCTGCCTTTTTGACCGTCGCTGCACAGTGTGGAAGTTTTCAAAGAACTATCCACGATAACTCCAAGATCTCTTTCCTGATTTGTCATAGCTAAATTAGCCCCATCATACTGTACGATAGTTGGGGTTATTTTTCCTGATGTGCATTACTTTACACTTATCCACATTAAATTTCATTTGCCATTTTGTTGCCCAATCTCTCAGTTTGGTGAGATCTTTTTGGAGTCCCTCACAGTCTGCTTCTGTCTTGACTATCCTAAACAGTTTGGTATCTATCATCCGCAAACTTTACCACCTCACTGCTTACCCCTTTCTCCAGATCATTTATGAATAAGTTGAAAAGGATTGGTCCCAGGACTGACCCTTGGGGGGGACACCACTAGTTACCCCTCTCCATTCTGAAAATTTACCATTTATTCCTACCCTTTGTTTCCTGTCTTTTAACCAGTTCTCAATCCAAGAAAGGACCTTCCCTCTTATCCCATGGCCATGTAATTTACACAAGAGCCTTTGGTGAGGGGACCTTGTCAAAGGCTTTCTGAAAATCTAAGTATACTATATCTACTGGATCCCCCTTGTCTGCATGTTTGTTAACCCCTTCAAAGAACTATATTAAGAGTTTATATTAAGAGTTTATCCATTGTTGATTATTACTGGTCCTACAAATCAAGAATTCATTGCTGGGATAAAATGAAGCTACAGAGCATTGATGCCACTAGATTACAAAGGCCAATTAAAAGTAGACAGTTAGAAGCAGCACTTGCCTGCCTGAATGTGTTATATTTTGTAGTGGCCATATATAACCACTTTAAAGGGTATAAAATGATCAAGTATTGTTAAACATGATCATCCCCAAAACTGACCACTGTATTTAAATTGTGGCTTCCTCCCTTCCCCCCCCATGAGGGTTCTGGGGTGGGGCTGGGGATGAGAGATTATGGTGCAAGGGAGGGCTCCAGGCTAGGTCTGAGGGCTAGTGTGCAGTTGAGTGAGGGCTCTGGCTGGCAGTACATGCTCTGGGATGGGGTAGGGCTGGGGATGAAGATCTTGGGATGCAGACAGGCTGCTTGGGCCAAGGGTCAGAGTACTCTTGCCATTCTCTCCCTGCTGGCAATGAGGTTTGGGGGCAGGTGCATTTTTCTCCCTCTCCCTCCATTTCAGCAGCACACATACCCTGCACCACTGTTACTGCACATGCTCTTAGCGCCCATCGCAGGTCCAGGAAGCATCCTCATAGTCACCTGAGGGCTGCAGAAACCTGGTGGCCGCTTCTGGGAGTCTCTCACACACAAGCTTGTTAGGGAGCCTGCTTTAGCCCCATGTCCCTGCTGTGCCATCAAAAGGACTTTTGACTGTCTAGTGTCGGTGGTGCTCATTTGAGTTGCCTGCCAGGGTCCCTTTTAGACCAGGCATTCCAGTTGAAAACCACACATCTGGCAACATTGTATGGTAGTGCAGCCAGTGACCTTATAATTAGCCCTTGCAGAACTGGGCTTTTTTTTTCATTTTTTCATTTTTAAAAATAGTTTTAAATTTTCACACTTGTGGGAAATCATGGAGGGGAGTAAGACAATAATTTAATGACAGCTGTTGAGAAAAAGCTATAACTTTTTGACTAACTGCTAACACAATTGTCAGCATCCCATGTCCAAATATACTAAGTGAAGATCTTTAAATTAATATACCTGCTTCTGCTGTTTAGTTGCAAGCCTAATTCAAAAGGCTAAATCACTGTGTTTTGAGTCTAATAAATTTTCAGATTGGCATAGACTTTTTTTTTTGCCTCGAAAGTTTAAATTAGTGTAAATGGTGGATTTTCTATAACTTGAAATTCTGTAAATCATGATTTGAGGCCTTCAGTAACTCAGCCAGAGGTTACGGGTCTATTTATAGGTGTGGGTGTGTGAGATTCTGTGGCCTACAATGTTCAAGAGGTCAGTCTAGGTGATCATGATGGTCCCTTTTGGCTTTGTTTGTGAGTCTATCTGCTCAGGCAATAACTTTTTTTCTTCCCATCTGTACATTTTGATTGATGGAAATATTTTTTCATCATGTATGGTGAAATCAACTTTACCAACATACATAAAATAAAAGTCTAATCCATGCAAGTCTGTTTAAGTTTTAGTCCTGTCATTAGAGCACTGACCTGGGATATGGGAGACCCTGATTTAATTCCTCCCATCTGTCAGGTAGGAGAGGGGTCTCTCATCACTTAGGAGGTGCTCTAACCACTGAAGTACTTGCAATTTTTATTGGGGGGTGGGTATTTCCTCTCTCTCTTCTGATGAAATTGTTCCACTGTGGCTAAGTAATGAAAATCTTTGGAGCAGAGGAACAAAACCCAGGGTCTGCTGCCATACAGGTGAGTGTTCTAACCAGTGGGCTATAGAGTCATTCCTGCTCTCTTTCTTACACTTGCGTACATGCTCTCTTGCTCAAATGACTATTCCACAGTGGATCAATACAGTCCAGTTCCCCTTCTCCTACCACTATTCCATTACTGAGCTGCAGTTTAACAGCTTCAGCAGGAGAGACTGAGGAAGCTCCATAACAGAGTTTTCCAAACCTCCATAGTTAGAGCACCTTCTGAGAGGTGGAAATTGAATCTGTCTCTCTAGTCACTGGGGCTGAAAGTTTATACAGTGCAGACTATCATTACCAGCTTCTCCGGCCATGTGTGGAGTAGGGATGTAAGTGACTGGTTGACTATCTGATAAGCATAAGCTTACGAGTTAGTTGACTAGTCATGCGATTAGTTGCTCCCCCCGCCTTGCTGCCTCTATCAGAGAGAGGCAGCAAATGCGGGGAGCAGGAGCCGGTGCTGGGAGGAGCCATCTTAAAAGCTGCAGGGGAGGTAGAAGCACAGTGGGAAAGGGTGTGAGCCGGGACTGAAGCAATCTCTGGTCGTACATTTCAAAGGCTGAGGCGCAACAGGGAGTGCGTGTCCAGTCCCCCACTGGCCCTGCTCTCCCTGTGGAGCTTCTGCTTTTGAAATGTAGCAAGAGCCCAGTAGGGCTCTTGCTACAGTTCAAACGTGAAGGCGTCCTTGTAGATTAACTAATTGAATAGTCGATAGGATTCCCATCGACTATTCGATTAATCTAAATTTAACTTCCCTAGTGTGGAGCAATGCAAGCACTTAACTCATTCACACAAGAAAAGCACTGTGTGCATAAGCTGCCTGACTCTCTGCAGGTGACTGCAAATCTCTATGCAGAGCTACACTTTTCTCTAAGTTCCTCCTATCTCCCAGAGAAGGTTGGGGCTTAGCAGACAGCATTCTGGGCTAGCCTCACCTGGCTTGCTGGCTTTTGAGGGTCTCACTTTTTTGGGGATGGGAGTGAGTGTGTAATTACTAGCTCCAGCCGTTATGGACACCAGGTGCAGCTGTGGGGAGGGAAGTGGAGGGGGACAATAAAGGGAAGGCAACAGTGGGAATTCAGTCATTATTGTTTTTAAATTGTCTATGTTCAGGCATGGAAACAAGGGCAACTGGCACTAGAGACAAATTGTGATTACATTGGTGATGAAGAGCCAAACCAAGTAATGAATTCTTAGTAGTTTTCAGCAACATCTTCTGCAATTTTGCAGTAAATGTTCCCTTGGGTTATGAATATAGAAAGCATGCAGGAAAGATGAATCCTCTTCCACTGTTCTGTAAACACTTGCTGCTATTGGACTGTTGGGAGCAATTATTTGTTAAAGAAACGCAACTGAACTTGCACCTTACATTTGGCAGGCCATTCACTGAACCCTCCCTTCTCCTCCTCCCCCTCCTCCCCCCCTCCGCCCCATACGTGGTGCTACTGGATTTGGTTTCTGTGGTGCGCCTTTGAGATGTTTGATCCCTTCCTGGGTTTTACTGTAGTAGCCAGGAATAAAAAAGGGAATGTACCTTTTTCACTCATGTTATACACTCCAGAGCCTTGGGTTATGGAGCAGACTTACACCATGCACCTTGGGATTTAATTTCTTCTGGCTTGTTTACATTTTTAAGGGCCCGATCTTCTAGCCTTGACATGTAGATGTGATTCTTACTCACGTACACGAAATGCCTCATTGACAACCATGACACTGCTTGCATGACTGAAGATGACTCTGGGGAGTTAGGGGCAGAGCCCTAACCCTTTTATTAAAAAGATTTCCAAAATCTAGCCTCAGGGGCATTGAAATACAAGGACAGTAAACCATAGTAATTACCCTTGTTTCACTAGTGCTCTCTCTTACCTCTCATACAGCCACAGCTGTACAGGAAACCCTCACCATTTCTGGTGGATGGGTGCTCGCATCCGTGGCAAATGGTACAATTAACAAATGCTGGGAGCCATGGCTCCACAACTCATCGTGGGGGTCGGGAGCCCCGGAGTTCTCCGTGCCCAACCCCCAGGTCAGGACAGGAGACCTATGAATATATGGAACCGCAAATAGGGATTACACAAATTGCAAGGGTCTCCTGTACTTCTATTTTTAGCACTAGCTTGATCAGAGCTAGCATAGGTATATCTGCTCAAGCTGGGAATTACTGCTCCACTACATACCTACCCTTAGGGCAGGTCTACACTATGGAGCAAAGTCGACCTAATTTATGTAACTCCAGCTATGCAAATACCATAGCTGGAGTTGCTGTACCATAGGATGACATTCTGTAGCTCTCCACTGCTGGGGATCGATGGGAGAAACTCTCCCATCAACTACTTGTTCCAGTGGAGTACCTGGAGTTGACAAGAGTGAATGGTGGTCAATTTAGCAGGTCTTCACTAAGCCCACTAAATTGACCTCTGGGACATCAATCAGTGTAGACAAACCCTTAGGGAGTCTTTAGAGCCTCATGCAGAGCACACTGATATCTATGTCAAGATCTCCATTAACATTGGCAGCCTTTGAATCAAGCTCTTGTGGGTTTTGACAGTGCTCGAAAAATATTGATGTCTATCTCCTGCCTTCTGAGGTTGGGCCCCGTGCATTTAAAAAATAAGAGTTGTAAACTGTACTGAATTTAATCACTCTTTAAAAGTTCCTGCTACTCCATGATAAATGAGCAAATAGAGTTTTCAAGCCCTGGAGCTGGAGAGACGCTTCTTTTTTTCCTCACTGCAGGTAGTCTTTCCAGGTCAAAGATGAGGCATGTTGTTGAAGAACAGCATGGAGACATTTGTTCTACTATTCCTGAATTGGTTCTAAATAAAGGACTTCAGCTCTGAGAGCTGAAAATCTGAACTTTTAAAATCCTAAGTTTTCACTTAAGGGAAAAAAAAATCAAAGTAGAAAAAAGATTTTGAAGGCGTTTTCTTGACCATTTGTGCAACTAAAAATGTTGTGGGATTTACTCTAAGCCCTTTTAATAGTTAAATGTGTTTAAGCATAATTGTTCAAGTACAGTAACATATTTAAATGCTTGGGCTTGGCAACCATTACTCATTTTTCCCCCAGTTCTTACACTGTAAACAGTTACATATATTGTGGTACCATAACAACTGAGCCCTAACAAGTTAATGCAAAAGAAGGCTAAGTGAAGTAAATAATAGTAAAAGCCAATTAGTCTTAGAGCTTACTAATTATGTGCATTTTACTTTGTGGTGAATGTAGCTAAGAAATCATGATGCCTTTGTGTTCTGTGTGCTACGCCTTTAGACGTTTAAGTAGACTAGCCTGAGAGCAGAGACAGTATCCATAGGAGGAAGATGCAAGCCTGTGACTTCGGAGACCTGTGTTCAATTCCCTGCCACATCACTGATTTGCATGGCTCTGGACAAATTACTTAGTTTTTATGCCTTAGTTTCCCACAGCTTTAAAGTAGGCATAGCTGAATTTCTGACGTATAGGGATGTTAAGAGAATAAATATGGGAAAGAGGGTGAGGTCCTCCAGTACTATGGTAACAGGAACCATACAAGTAAGAATAGTGAACTTTGTTTTCAGAGTTGCTGCCTGTTATAGAGGAGATACTGATACAGTGTGCTTCCTCCCAGAGACTTGACTTTTGTACTGTCATATGACTACTTTCCTCAAAGGACACAAGTATTTTACACTGACAGTATATAACTTTTTATGAGAGAAACAAACAGCAAGAGTAACTGGATTGTAAACAAAGAAATCATAGCATTATAACTACATATAAATCATTATTTTGTGTGTGTGTATTTATATCCACACACACACACAAAATATGTAAGCAATACGGTAAGCCAAATAGTAGACCCAGATTTGTGTGCACAATTTGGAAGAATCTGGCCCTTAAATTCCACTCCTGTAATGAGAACTCTGCCAGTAGACTTCTGACCCCTTGTACATTCCCTAAACTTTGGTGCTATGCATGTGATCAGAACTCTACCCACAAAAGTCTGCTTGCAGAACTAGCATCTTAGTTTTTAATTGGAGCTTATTTCCCAATTCATGTAACTTCAGAATTCATACATACTCAGCTACTCTTTCCTTATTTCCCCCCTTTTATTTTTCAACTAGCCAATTAGCCCGTCATAAGACGGGATTTTCAGGTCTCTGTCTCTGTCTCTCGGGACCGCGGAGCCCAAATGTCTGTTTGGGCTCCGCACTCCCCCTGCTACATGGGGGGCGCGGAGCCCAAACAGTTGCTTGCGCCGCTTGCTCCCACACGGCAGCCCGGCTGAGCAGCGCAGAAGTCAGTCGAGCACCATGGCGGGAGGCGAAGGGGGGGGCGGGGCCTGGAGCCGCTGTCTCGCCGCATGTCACCGCACCGTCATCTTCCCAGTGTAGATATAGCCTAGATGTATACATATAGTATATTAACAGACATTCTTTGCCCCCATCTTACCAAACAAGCAATCTGGATTGCTCTGTATCGGGAACCTGTCCTCTTTTATTTAACACTCCTACACTCATGGTATCTTTATCAGCAAATATTATCAGCGAGCTTCGGGGGGTAGCCAAGTTAGTCTGTTACAGAAAAAAACAGCAAGCAAATGGTCTGGTAGCACTTAATAGACTAACAAAACATGTAGATAGTATCATGAGCTTTCGTGGGCACAGCCCACTTCAGATGACTGGAGTTATGACTAGGGGATAAGAAAACTCAAAATAAATAGGAGAAGGGGGGAGAGGGGATAGAGAGAAAGATGCTCTGTCGCCCACCCCCCTACCTCTATACATAAAGTATCAGGAGAAAGGGTGCTAAACCTGAGTAGATAAAGATCAAAGTCAGTGGATAGATTGGTAAGGCAGGAAGGATATCATTCAGAAAGCTGTTAGCACCTTCAGTGATAAAGGGTCCACCACCCCATATCTTGATTAAGTCCATTAGTAATTGAATTGAATTTGCATATGTATTGTAATTCCAAGCTTTCCCTGTGTATTTGGCTTGAGGACCTAGCCTGTGACAAGACCGCCACCTTCAGATCTGTGAGATTATGGTTAGGTAAACAGAAATGTTCTGCCACTGGCTTCTGAGTATTTTCTTTACGTATATCTGATTTGTGTCCATTGATTCTTTCCCGTAGAGAACGTCCAGTTTGACCAATATATATAGTAGAGGGGCACTATTTGCATTTGATGGCGTAGATCAAATTACTAGATGAGCAGTCAAATGATCCTTTGATTTTTGTGGCTTGTGGTGTTTGCTCCAGTGATGAATTTGTCAGTGTAGATATGTGGGCAGAGTTGGCATCTTTTCTGGTTGCAGGGCTGGGTTCCTGGAGGCTTATGATGTGGTTGTGTGGCATGGTTATCAGAATACGTTTCAGGTTAGGGGGTTGTCTGTAAGCAAGAATAGGTTTTTCTCCCAAGGCCTCAGAGTGAGGGATTATTTTCCAGAATGGGTTGTAGATTGTGTATGATGCATTGGAGGGGTCTGAGTTGTGGACTGTAAGTAACAACAAGAGAAGTTCTGTTATTTTCTCTTTTGGGTCTGTCTTGAAGTAGTTCATGTCTGGGTACTTTTTTGGCTGTCAATTTGTTTTTTCACTTCCCCAGGTGGGTCTCTCAGTTTTATGAATGCTCTGTAAAGATCCTGTAGGTGATTGTCTCTGTCTGTGGGGTCGGAGAAAATCCGGTTGTTTCGTAGGGCTTGGCTGTATACAATTGACTGAAAAATGTGTCTGGGATGGGAGCTGGAAGCATGAAGGTAAGTGTAGCAGTCTGTGGGTTTACGATATACGGTGTTGAAAGTTGTCAATTATTTAACTTTACTGTAGTGTCCAGGAAGTGGATTTCCCTTGTGGACTTGTCCAGGCTGAGGTTGATAGTGGGGTGGAAGTTGTTGAAATCCTGGTGAAATTCTTCAAGAGTCTCTTTACCATGTGTCCGTATGATGAAGATGTCATCGATGTAGCGTAAGTGAAGTAGCGGTGTTAGGGGCTGAGAGCTGAGGAAACGTTGTTCAAGGTCAACCATAAAAATGTTGGCATATTGTGGTGCCATGCATGTGCCCATGGCTGTGCCGCTGATTTGGAGATAGAAATTGTTTCTGAATTGTAAGTAGTTGCAGGTGAGGACAAAATCGCAGAGCTCTGTAATCAGGTGTGCAGTGTTGTTATTGGGGATGGTGTTCCTGATGGCCTGTAATCCGTCTTTGTGTGGAATATTGGTGTAGAGGGCTTCTACATCCATGGTAACCAGAATGGTATTTTCAGGGAGATTATTGATGTTTTGGCGTTTCCTCAGGAAGTCAGTGGTATCGCGGAGGTAGCTGGGGGTATTGGTAGCATAGAGTCTGAGGAGGGAGTCGATATAGCCAGATAATCCTGCTGTGAGTGTGCCAATGCTGGAGACAATGGGTCGTCCGGGATTACCAGGTTTGTGTATTTTGGGTAATAGATAGAAGGTTCCTGGTCAGGGATTAGGAGGGTTGTTAGTGTAGATTTGGTCCTGAGTAGCATCAGGGAGTTTCATGAGCAGTTTTTTTCATGTTTTTTTGGTATTCCTTAGTAGGGTCACAGGAGAGAGGCCTGTAGAATCTGGTATTGGTTCAAAATATGGGTTGGTGGACCCTTTATCACTGAAGGTGCTAACAGCTTTCTGAATGATATCCTTCCTGCCTTACCAATCTATCCACTGACTTTGATCTTTATCTACTCAGGTTTAGCACCCTTTCTCCTGATACTTTATGTATAGAGGTAGGGGGGTGGGCGACAGAGCATCTTTCTCTCTCCCCCCACCCCTTCCCTTCTCCTATTTATTTCAAGTTTTCTTATCCCCTAGTCATAACTCCGGTCATCTGAAGAAGTGGGCTGTGCCCACAAAAGCTCATGATACCATCTACATGTTTTGTTAGTCTATAAAGTGCTACCAGACCATTTGCTTGCTGTTATCAGCAATGCTTCTGTTTTCTTCCACTTTTAATATTGATAAAAATGTTAAATAGCATACAACCAAGAACTAATGCCTGCAGCACCCCACTGGAAACACCTGCTTGATGATAATTATTTCCAATTTACAGTTGCATTTTGAGATCAGGTTTTTAATTTAATGTCATGTTAATTTTACATAATTCCAGTTTGTTAATCAAAATATTGTGCTGTACCAAATCAAACACCTGAGAACTATATTATGTCAATATTATTACTTTTATCAACCAAACTTTTAATTTCATTTTTAAAAAATTGAGTAAGTTTGACAGGATCTATTTTCCGTAAACCCTCATGTTGATTTGCATTAATGATGTCCAACTGCTTCAGGAGAGCCCGCTGTTAATGCTGGTTTTTAATATGTCTTGCAACACTGTGGAAGTTCAAGAAGACTGGAAGAAGGCTAATGTTGTGCCAATATTTCAAAAATAAATAGATCATTGTAAGACCTGCTAGGCTAATCCTGGGCAAAACAACAGAGCACTGAAAGGACTCTCTCCATCAAGAATCAGCTCTTCTAAAATTCTTGCATACAAGTTATCTAGAGCTGTTAACTTTTAAATGTCTAACTTCAGTAGCTGCTGTTTAACATCTTCTGGAGATACTAATGGAAAGGAAACGGTGTTATATGATGAGACTTTTTCCCCAAATACATACCAGAAATGTTTATTAACCCTTTTATGTTTTTTCCATTATTATTTGTGATTTCACCATTTCCATCTAATGGGTCAGAATGACTAGGATTCTTTCTGTTTCTAATACACTTAAATTCTTTATTGTTCTTAATTAACTCTACTGGCTGCAGATTTCCTCATTTCCCTTTACTTCCCTTATAAATGTTCTGCAGTTTCTAGCCTTTGGTTCATATTCATCATTATCAATTCCCCTTTCTTCTATTTTTTGTAATATATGTTACATCTGCTTTTACTTAACCTCTAAACCAGGTTGTTGTTTTTTAGCCAGTATGGCCGCCTTCCTTGATTGTGGATTTTAAGACATCTTGCAAAGTATTCTTAAACAATTTGTTTAGATTTTTCTGATTTCATTTTTTCCCTCCCAGATTTGGTTTAATTATTCTCAGATTTTATAAAATAAAAAGCACAAAGTGTATATATTACTGCATACGCTAAGTGTATTTAAGCTACCTGCATGGTAGAACAGGGATTTGTTATGATTTCCAAAAGTATATTATCTATCAAGATGGTATTTTGCTTATGCAAAACCTTTTCTCATGACCCAGTAACAACTCATTAGACTGAAAGAACAGACATGTCTTTTTACATACAAATCAAAAACATTACAAGGGATATTATCTAAGAGTCACTTCTAATCAGTCAGGTTATGTTAATAGCTGCATCACCTTACCTACCATTCAAAATCTACACACCCACTCAGCATATTTTGAGATTATAAATATCCTTCCCCTCAATTGTATCATGAACCTATAGTAGTTTTATTACTATCTGCTACATAGCTTGTGAACATTTTTAGTCATAGGCAGTATTATAACAAGTACGGTACGTGAGCCATGCTACACAGCCTGATTTTTCCCATCCTTTAGCTCCTATAATAATACCTGTGCACAGACAAATGAGAATCCAGCCCATCTTTTGGAAAGCAGCTGATAGCTGTGGCATTAGCCCTTAGTGACCTATCATTCAAGAGCTTGTGTTTTTTAATTTAATCTATACATAGGTCCAGTAAAAACATACTCTGACATCAACATGGCACAAAATAACATCTTCACTGCAACCTGTAACTGACCACACAATATAAAATGTGAAGAAGAGTTGTGTGGCTCAAAGGCTAGTCTCTCTCCAACCAAAGTTAGTCCAATAATATCTTTTAGATATTACTTCACCCACCTTGTCTTGCACAAGGCAGTAAGATTCAGATGTCAAGATTCAGTGATAAACAGTTCCTCTCTGACTGTTCTTTCAGCCTCTAGTACTGAAGAGTTTTTATGTGCCGGAAGGTTTCTGAGACAGCTGCAGCTTGAGCTGGGTTATGAATACACTTCGAGCTTCTTACTTTGTAGTGTTCTGTGCTTAAAGACTGGCATTATTTGACTTAAAGAGAATCTGAGCTCCTGATTCCTTAGCCTCCTCTGTGAACTCTTGCTCCCAGAGCAGTCATTCAGAGGTAATTTGTGTGCTCTCCCTGGGAATGAATCTAATTTCTTTCTCCTGTAGCTGCCCACTGGCAGCTTGTTATGAAGTCCCAATAGTACCTACTTCAAATCAATCTCTCTGCCTGTGTTCTTGCCCAAGGGAATAGACAGCAGTTAAGGGAGATGGAGTTTTGGGCTTACATACAGGAAAAATAACTACTAGAATAAAATGCCTGCAGTGAAGAAACTGATAAATATGATTTAATATTCTGAGTTGCCGTTTTGAAGTAGGTTGGGGAAAATGCAGGTAGCCTATTGTCACTCTCACTACAATGGGCTCATGGTAAAATATGAGCCAAAGGTTGCTACAAATTGTAAGGTGTAAACATGCTCCTGTGGTTAAAACTTAGAGGGACTCCAGAGATATTTCACTTACATCAGTGCTGTAATAGTGTAGTTTTCTGGAGTCAGTTTCTTTAGGTTGATTAAAATTTAACCTGTACTTTTACTGAGTTAGGTTTTATCAGAATACACTCAGCATTAAATGTATAAATTTGTGATTGGAGAAAGCATGCCTATTGTTCACGCACACACTGCTCTTTGTCCCAGATGTTCTGGCATCTGCCTGGTATGAGGTATCTCTGAATATACCTTTGCTCTAAGGATTCTGAACCTGTGTAATGTGCAGTAGCAGCTTTTATGGTCCTAGATCAGAAGTCTTCAACCTTTTTAAGCAGGAGATAACTTTTTGAATTTAAGTGCAATCCAAGATCTACCTCAAATATAAATACCCTTTGCCCCACCTCCTTTGTGTCCCTTCGCTGAGGCCCCGGCCCTGCTCACTCCATCCTCCCTGCCTCCCCCAGCCTTCCTCCCTTTCATCAGGCAGGGGCTGCGGGATGGGATGCAGGCTCTGGTCTTGAATTAAGGGATCTGGAGTGTGAGGAGCTGTGAGCTGAGCTTAGGGTAGGCAGTTGGGGTGCCAGAGGGGGTTCTAGGTGGAGTCTCTGGGAGGGTGTTTGGATGCAGGGGTACTCGGGGCTAGGGCAGGAGTCTGGGGTGCAGCGGGGGTTTATGACTGGGGTAGGGTTTCAGGATGTGGGCTCCAACTGGGCACTGCTTACCTTGGGGGGTGCTGGTGCAGTGGTGGGGCTAAGGCAGGCTCACCCCTGCCCTGGCCCTGCACTGCTCCCAAAAGCAGCCAGCAAACTCCATCCCAAGTCCTGTTGTGCCCTCTCTCTGCTCTGTGGAGATAGGATACAGGGTGGGAGAAGGAGGTGCCTTGACTTCAGCACCCTCCTTTCCCTCCCCTGCCTTGCACATTAAGCAGGAGGCTCTTGGGGATGGGGTGGGGGAAGGCAGCTCCAAGGCAAAGGTCAGGAGATGAGCAGCAGTAGGGGGAGGGGCAGCTGAAGTGCCAGCACTTGATAGCCTCTTGGCCAAAACCAGTCAGGATCACCTGTCAGAGGCTCCAAGATCTACCAGTAGATCTCGATCTATTAATTGGTGACCACTGTCCTAGATCATTAAGGAAAATATATTGTCAGATACTTTGTGATAATTTTTTTTTTAACAAGGGACCTGGGGTGGAGGAGAGAATATAGAGCAGGTCAAAGGGGCAGAGAAGATAGTGCTTCTTTCACTAAAATATTCCCCACCCCAATCCATGAGTTTTGCTGCAGATGCTTAATGTGAACAAGGTTCCGCAGTTTTAGTGCTAGGATGGGAGGTGGGGATGGAGAAACCCTTACCTGTGGCATTCTCTCTCTGAGGCAGCAATTATCTGTTCAAATAGCCACACCAAAGCCCTGGTCCAAAGTACAGAGTTAGGTTGATGTAAGCTGCCTTATCTTGACCCAACTCTGAGGTCTGGTCTACGTTATGGGGGTATGTCAAAGTTAGCTGCATTAAGTCGACATGTTCATCCTAAAACTCTAAACCAGTGGTTCCCAACCTTTTTTATATTGTGGACTGGTGAACCCATTCACAAACTTTTGGTGGATTGGCAAATTTTGCATATTCATTATGCAAATAATGAATATGTAAATATGCAAAAAAAGTTATTGGTCCACCAAAAGCCCCATCTGTCAGAGCCGTCACAAACAGCCGGCTTCAGCTCCAGCAATTACCGTGTGGCAGGTGGCTAGCACGGCTGAAGCCGGCTGTTTGCAGCCGCTCTGGGGGCCAGGACTGCAGTACACCCTGGCCCCCTCAGGCCCCCAGTGCCAGCCCTAATCCCTGGAGCTCCCCACCCCTCCACTATCCCCCAGTGCCAGCCACTAACCCCAGTGTCCCCTGCATCCAACTCCCCCTCCCAGCCAACCCCATCCCAGACACCTCAGTGCCAGCTCCTGGCCTTTAGAGCCTCCCACCAGACCCCAGTGCCACCCTCCTGTTTCTAGAGCCCCACTGCACCCAACCTCCTGACTCCCCCCAGAGCCCCCAGTGCCAGTGCCATCCCCAGAGCCCCACTACTAGCCCTGTCCCCATAGCCCCCGTGCCAGCTCCCCAGCCCAGATGCTCCAGTGCCTCTGTGTCAGTCCCTGCCTCAGAGCCCCAGTCCTCTAGCACTAGCCCTGCCCCCGGAGCCTCCAGTGCCCCCTCACCTAGCCCTGTGCTGCCTCCCAGCCGCCAGCTGAGCACTGCTGCCTGGGTCATGGCTGCTCTAAGGCTGTTGTGCCAAGCTCTGTGTGGCCCTCCCACTGCACAGCAAACCGCTCTTCCGCATCCGGGAGGAGACCCTCCCCTTCCCCCCCGCCCAGCACTGGTTGGCTGAGAGGTGGGGCAGGACACGCCTCTCCAACAGCTGCGGCAGGAAGAGAGGTGCTGGGCAGTGTACCCTAGCCCCAGCATCCGGAGCCACCATGGCCTGGCAGCCAGGTTTGCGGCCCAGTGCCGGTCCATGGCCTGGTGGTGGGAACTGCTGGTCTACTACACCATCAAGCCCCTTCCACTGACCTCAAGTGGAATTTAACTGCTGTACTCCAGCTTGACGAAAGAAGTAGTGCTAAGTTCAACCTACCAAGGTCAAATTTGGGTTAGTGTAGACACCACAACTGTTCAATTCAATGTTCTTGGATTCTGGGAGGTGTCCCAGAGTACCCCAATATGACACTCTGGGAAGAAAGTTATGTCTCACGGTTTTCTGAAGAGACCAGAGTCCTTAAAGATACAGGTGTCCTGCACCTTTCCCAACCATCCCATGTTGATGTTGGGGAAATGGCTCTTGTCATCCACCAGTGCTTGCAACACGATCAAGAAATACCCTTGCAGTTTATGTACTCTTTGGCAAGGTGGTCTGCTGCCAAGATAGGGATGTGCATTCTGTCTGTTGCCCCACCACAGTTGGGGAACCCTATTGTGGCAAAGCCATCCACTATGTCCTGCTCATTTCCAAGAGTCACTATCATTCCTAGCAGAAGGGTATATTGATTGCCCTGGCTACTTTGATCACAGCATTCCCCATTGTAGGTTTACCCACTCTGAATTGATTTGACTAGGGATATTTAAAATTGTGTATTTGTGTAAACATGTAACCGCTGAAATTTTTAGCCAATACATGTTTAAATGCAGGGAGCAGGCAGGATCTGGTGCTTGTGGGGAGCTGACTTTTAAACCAGTTCCCCCCAGAGCACCTGTCCTGCCTGTACCCCCCATGTTGCCTCTGTGGGAGGCAGCAAGTGGGGGATGAGGAGAGAGCCGGTTTAAAAGGCAACTCCCCATGGGCACCAGCTTCTGAAACAGAGGCAGCAAGGCAGGGGTGCGTGTAACCATTAAGATTAACTGATAAGCTTGGATTTATTGGTTAATCATTGAAGTGGCTACACCCTAACATCCCTATCCTGACTGACCAGTAACTGTCTGCCATTGTAAGCTTCCACAGAGCCATTACCACTTGCTTCTCCACTGTCAGAGCAGATCTCATTTTGGTAT
Organism: Rafetus swinhoei; assembly: GCA_019425775.1. Lineage (NCBI taxonomy): Eukaryota > Metazoa > Chordata > Testudines > Trionychidae > Rafetus > Rafetus swinhoei. The sequence goes on along the minus strand of CM033437.1, from coordinate 42,066,502 downwards.
TGCTATGCCTTGTGGTGGAGGAAAGCAATTTGCCAAGTTCCATGAAAGTGAGTCTTATAAATGCTAAAGTTTTTGTAGCCACTGGCCCTTGTGCTATAGCCGCATTACTGTCCAGTCCCACCAATCTGTGCTGGTTTCCCAGGACCAGAATTGGTGTCCACCGTGTCAACACGTCAAACTGCTGCCACCATACGCCAGTTGCTCCATTCAGCATGTTCCCACATGTGTGTGTGCATGGCCTTCTCGTGCTCTACCTCACACAGGAGGCTCTTGGCTTGACTCTGAACAAACTCCAGGATAATGCACGAGGTGTATTGCAATGCTTGCTGCAGCAGTGTGCAACTGAGTGGGGTCCATGCTTGCTGTGCTATGGTGTCTGCACATATTACCGTGGGAAAAGGGGCAAAATGATTGTTTACCATTGCTTTGAGGGAGGGAGGAGATGTACCCGAAACCACTTAGGACAAAAACATTGTCACATCAGGCATTGAGGACCTAATCCAGAATTCACATGGGCATCAGGAACTGTGGGATAGCTACTGTAGCAGGGTACATAAGAACGGCCATCCTGGGTCAGACCAAAGGTGCATCTAACCCAGTATCCTATCTGCCGACAGTGGCCAATACCAGATGCCCCAGAGGGAGGGATCACAACAGGTAACCCTCATGTGATCCCTCCCCGGTCACCCACCTCCAGAGAAACAGAGGCTAGGGACACCATTCCTACCCGTCCTGGTTAATAGCCATTGATGGACCTAACCTCCATGAATCTATCTAGCTCTTTTTTGAACCCTGTTAAAGTTCTAGCCTTCATGCATCCTCTGGCAAGGAGTTCCACAGGTTGATTGTGTACGGAGTGAAGAAAAACTTCCTTTTGTTTGTTTTAAACCTGCTGCCTATTAATTTCATTGGTGACTCCTAGTTCTTTTATAGTGGGAATATGTAAATAACTTTTCCTTATTCACTTTTTTCATACCAGTCATGATTTTATAGAACTCTATCATATCCCCCCCTTAGTCTCCTCTTTTCTAAGCTGAAAAGTTGAAGTCTTTTAAAATCTCTCTTCATATGGGACCCGTTCCAAACCCCTAGTCATTTTTGTTGCCCTTCTCTGAACCTTCTCCAGTGCCAATATATCTTTTTTGAGATGAGGCGACCACATCTGTACACAGTATTCAAGATCGGAGCATACCATGGTTTTATATAGAGGCAATAAGATATTCTCTATCCCTTTTTTAATGACTCCTAACGTTCTATTTACTTTTTTGACTGCCGCTTCACACTGAGTGCATGTTTTCAGAGAAATATCTACAATGACTCCAAGATCGCTCTCTTGAATAGTTGTAGCCAAATTAGTCCCCATCATATTGTGTATATATAGTTGGGATTATTTTTTCCAATGTGCATTACTTTACATTTATAAGATTAAATTTCATTTGTCATTTTGTTGCTCAATCACCTAGTTTGGTGAGATCTTTTTGAAGCTCTTCACAGTCTGCTTTGGTCTTAACTATCTTGAGCAATTTGGTATCATTTGCAAATTTTGCCACCTCACTGTTTACCTCTTTCTCTAGATTATGTATAATTAAGTTGAATAGGAGGGTCCCAGGACAGACCCTTGGGGGACACCACTAGTTACTTCTCTCCACTTGGAAAACTTACCATTTATTCCTACCCTTTGTTTCCTGTCTTTTAACCAGTTATCAATCCATGAGAGGACCTTCCCTCTTATCCCATGACAACTTACTTTACTGAAGAGCCTTTGCTGAGGGACCTTGTCAAAGGCTTTCTGGAAATCTAAGTATACTATATCCACTGGATCCCCCTTGTCTACATGTTTGACCCCCTCAAAGAACTCTAGCAGATTAGTAAGGCATGATTTCCCTTTACAGAAACCATGTTGACTTTCCCCCAACAAATTATATTCATCCATGTATCTGACAATTTTATTCTTTACTATAGTTTCAACTAATTTGCCCGGTACTGATGTTAGACTTGTCTGTCTGTAATTGCCAGGATCACCTCTAGAGCCCTTTTTAAATATTGGTGTTACGTTAGCTATCTTCCAATCATTAGGTATGGAAACCAATTTAAAGGATAGGTTACAAACCACAGTTAATAGTTCCCACTCCCCCCCCAGTCCTCAAGCTGGTAGTCTGAGTACTGTAGCACTGGTCCCGCTTGCCCTTGCTAGGGTTTGAACTTTCATCCCTTGGCTACAAAGGACATAGGGGCAGGTTCCCCCAGGTCAGCCTAGGCTGGATAAACAGTCTTTTCCAGTTATTGGCTGGATTCTCAGGCTACCAGGGAAAAGGGAGCCCAAAACCCTTGGCTGGAGCTCCTCATCTCCCTCTTGCAGTTTCTGGCAATGCTGCTGCCATTTCCTTTCTCAGTTTTTCTGGGGTTTTTTTTCCCTCTTACCTTTTCTGGTTCTCTCTTCATCTGTTCTGGTCCTGCCTCACTCCAACTTTCTCTCCTCCTCTCAGCAGGGAAGGCTTTGTTTTAAAAAGCTCTGTGGAAGCCTCAAGTCAGATCAGCTGGCCCTGATTGATTTGCAGCAGCTCTGTCTCCCCTGCTCCTGATTAGCCAGGGCTTTTGCTGCCTTTTAGAACTGCTCCTCTCTCTCTCTCTCTCTCATTTAGCCCTCTACCTGACCCTTTCACACTACCTCAAGCACATCACTGGGTGTGAGTCAATGGTAACCCTGGTACAGGTCATACACTCTGTCTGCTGAATGTGCATAGTGAGGACATGCACCTTTGACTTTATCAAACTGGATGCTAAATATCAACCTAATTTCATAGTACAGACGTACCCTTGAGTGTCTACATTAAAATGTAGCTCCCTCCAATCTAACATGCCCACTACACCAACTTAATAACTCTACCTGCACTTAATGTAGTTAGGTCAGTGCAGTATTAGTGTAGACACTGGGTTGCTTAAATCAACTATTACTGCCTTTCAGAAGCTATTCAACTCAAACAGTTAAATCGGTGCAAGATGTGGACCGTCAACACAAGGCACATAGTATGGATATGCAAAAGCGGTGTAATTGCTGGAATGGCTATATGTTGACATAACTTAGCTCAGCTTAATTTTGAGGTGTACACTTGCCTTAAGTTTCTGCTCTAAATAGCAGTAACTGCGTTCCAGACTGTTTGTAGAGTGGGTCTCTGCCCATTGACAGTCCAGCTCCCTAAAACGGGGTGCAGCCTGAGGGAGGAGGGCCAGAGATAGTGTCCCCTGTAAGCTGAGCACTTCATTGGCCACCCAGGAGAAATACAGGCATCACCCAGCTGATTAGCAGAGTGCCCAGAGTTGCAGCATGTGTTTCTACATGTGGTGCACATACTGTCTTGGCGCACATAAGAAAATTTATTCCACACTTGGAAGGAAAACATTAGAGAGAGCATTGGCCAGAGGGCTAGAGTTCAGAGGCCGATCCACAGAGTTCCCAAAAATCCTTTGTACCTTCACTTTTGAGGAATTTCCTTGCATTGTTGGGAAGATTCTTTCCTTTGACTTCAGCTGGCTTTGGATCCAGCCTTCGGAGGGGAAAAAAAGACTGAATATACACATTGTGTAATCTTGTTGTGACCTTCATCCCACACTATTTACTACTTCTTTGATTATGAGTGTTGTAAAAGCAGTAAATAAAGCCACCCTGTGAAGAAATACAGAGGGGGGGGGAAAACAAAGCAATGTTGAGCCTGCTGGGGCTCTTCGACATTTCAAAAGCAGAATCGCAGTAGAAGCAGCACGAGCGGAGACTGCTTCAGTGCCCACTAATGCCATTTCCTGCAATGCCTCTACATCCCCTGCCACCCCGTGGAGACGGTGCTGGGGGGAACCAGCTTTTAAGCTTGCTCCCTCCCCCCCCTCCCCAGCACCGGCTCCTGCTCCTCCCCCCCTTGCTGCCTCTCTCTGATAGAGGCAGCAAGGGGGGGTGAAGTGACCATTCACATCACTAGTCAACTATCCAATAAGCTTATGCTTAATGGATAGTCTACTAGTTGCTTACATCCCTTGTGGGCTGCATATGTGGCACATACTATGTTATGTGGGTCGCATCTAGTACCACCTCTACGGCGGCCCTCAGGATGTCACGTGGGCTATAGCCCTGTGTTGATTTGGGCCAAAGGCCTGCAAGCCAAAAACCACAGGCTTGAATGATTACATTACTCATAAGAATCAAAGTCCTACAAGTAATTGATGCAGATCATCCAAAATAAATACCAATACAAACTTTACACTGTGGTAGTGTGAATGGTACGGTGCATAGGGTTGCCAACTGTCTAATTACACAAACCCAAACACACTTGCCCTACCCTCCTTCCATCCCCTCCCTCACTCCATCACTCACTGTCCCCACTCTGTCACTCACTTTCACCAGGCTGGGGTAGGGGGTTGGAGTGTAGGAGAAGTTGTGGGCTCTGGGCTGGGGCCATGGAATTTGGAGTGTGGAAGGACTGGAGCCTGTACCTCTCACCCCCTGAACCTGAGGCAGAGGGGTGTAAGCTCTGGAAGGGAGTTCGGGTGTTGGGGCGGGGGAATCCAGGGTGGGGCAGTGGGGTCGGGATGCAGGAAGGGGTGAGACGTATGGGCTCCAGTTGGGCAATGTTTATTATCTTGGGAAGTTCCCAGTTGCCAGCGTAATAGGGCTAAGGCAAGATCCCTGCCCCAAGCTCTGTGCCACTCCAGGAAGCAGCTGGTAATTTTTTACCAGAGTCACTGCAGAAATTTTTGAAGTGGCCCTGGGCTGTTCCAGAAGGGGCGGAGCCTCTGGTGGAAGGGGTGGGGCCAGGGCACTTCACATGCTCTCCCCCACCCACAGACCAATCAGGGTCTGTGGGCGGGGAGCACGGAAGTCTTTGCCCCTGCCATCCCTCTGAGAGAACCGCTAGCTGTTCTGAACAGCTGGCAGTTCCCTCTAGGCACCCACACTCCTTGCAGGGCGGGAGAAGTTGTCGCAAACTCCTCCCCACCCCCAGGACAATCCGGGCTTGGGTGGGAGGGGAGCATACAGTCTCCTTCCACCGCAGGCCCTGATTGGCCTGGGGGTGCGGGAATGGCAGTACCTCCTCAGGGCCGGATCAACCACTTGACAGGCTGGATCTGGCTCATGGAGGCCCTTTTGTCCACCCCGATCTAGACGGTGCTTGGTCCTGCCGTGAGGGCAGGAGACTGGACTTGATGACCTCTCGAGGTCCCTTCCAGTTGTAGTGTTCTATGACTCCCAGCAATACAAAAAAAAATTGCAATCCTAACAGTGTATGCTTTTAAAATATTGTTTGCAATATTGTGTAGTTGGAATGAAACATCAAGATCTATTCATCCAACACACAATAAGCAGAGGGAAGTGCTAGGTGGATTTTTTTTTTTTTTACATTATCTTGACGTAGCAGGAGAGCAAATCTTAAATAGACTTAAAAACTGACCCAAAACTTCCAATGATGAGCCCACTGGCTCCATGAAAAATTGTCCCACCAAAAAAATTTTTTTTAAACGTATTGATATAAGGAATTCAGATGTCTTTCATCAACTTTTCTAAACGCTTTTTCTTTTTACCACTAGATGGCAATGTATTGGCTAGGATCTGTCTGCCTTTCTTGAACTGTTTTCCTCTTAAAATTAGTCCAAAAATTAAACTGATATATGTAACTTCTGATAAGTTATATTGTTACGTCTTACGTCTTATACAAATCAAACTACTTTATACTTTTTTCAGATACAATGGAGACGCCTTATAAATGTTCTCATCTTTTAGAACTCCAGCAAAGCAGGTCTATGCTTGTTTCTGAGTCAATTTGTTCTCCTTGTGACTGCAGACTCTCCCCGTATACTGCAGCTAGAGTTCCATGTCTTTATTTTTACTGTTTCTCAGATATATTGAATCTTTTGTGTTAAGGTTATATTAGTGAGGTAGTGGAGGTTGCTCATGGGAGCATCTTGTTGACATTCTTTCAGCAGTTTGACAAGGAAGCAGGGGTGATTTTTCTTGTTTCTGATGGAATTTACCATTTCCCTTAATATTCTTAGTCATGCCCAGGGTTTTCCAAAAAGTAGAGGGTTTTTTGCCTGTGCATCAGATTTGCATCAAATATCCAGTTTTAAAAAACTGAAAGAATTCCTCAAAGGAAATCTCCACAAGCCTACTTAAAAAGGACTACCCAAATCCTACCTTCCATCAAATGGCATTGGCTGAACAGTGCATGACTCAGTACTGTTTTCAGGAAGCAGTGTGAGTGTTCCCAGCATGTGCACTTTGCCAATTTTCCAACAGACAAATGGAGAAATAAGTGAATAGATTCCTCCTCTCGGAGCACAGGCACACCTGAGTAATAGGATTTGCCACAAGGAGAGAAGATTTTTATGAGAGCCATTGTTAAAGCACTGCCATTCCATCACAGGGCTGCACAGACGGGCTTTTGTCCTATCTGAAATAACATGTGGGTGTGGCATTAACATGCCTCCATCTGTAGCTTAGGCACGTCTTACTTTCAAATTATGTGACCGTAGTTTTGCAATCCAAACACATGGTAACAGTTTTGGCCACCTGCTGAGCTGCCTATGGTACCTAGGGTTAGCTATGCAGCACCCTGCTTTTGTTTGCCCTCTTCGGGTAACTCTGCTAGAGGCTTCCTCCTGGCCAACTATAATTCCCTTCCTGGGGATCTGGATTTATTAACATAAATCATTCAAATCATCCTCAAAATCCCATCAGCACAGCACCTCTTCCATTCTGCCAATCTGAGGGCTCTTCTTCAGTCCCAGCCTGCTTTTCAGTCACACAGCTATTTCAGTCCCTTCTACCTGAAGTCCTTCCCTGCTCTTCCCAGCACATTGTCACCTATCTTGCTACCTGGAGTTTTCATCTTCAAGAATGGGCCCATCTTCCCAATGATGCCTACACTCCATTTTTGAGAGGTCAGCAGCCAAACCCCTCTACTCTTCCAGCCCACAATCTTTTTCAGTTCATTGACTTTGGTTTTCAGGACCCAAGCACTTTTCCTGGTCAGGGTCTCCCACAGGAACTTCCTGCTTACAACTTTTCTCTCTAGCTTCCTGCGGCTCATGTAGATGACACCTGTCATCCATTATGCCCCATAAGAGCTTTAACGTTGTACAGGTGGGCTGGAGCAGTACCCTCTGAAAGGGCCCAGTCTACCCTGAAACTTGCATCATTCAGGCTTTTTTGTATTTGCACACTGTTCTGTTAGGTTTCAATAAATATTCTATTCATATGGCCAGTTATTTTGAGTAAAAATAACAGCTGCTATTCAGTTTCCCTTTCAATTGGGTACCCTTGTCCAGGCCACACTTGTAGTTATAATCCATGCCTAAATCTGCTTTGGAGAAATCAGTAAGTTGTAGGTTGGTTATACACAACATTAAACACAGGTGAGGCAGTAATGAAAGTTAAAAGAATAATAATCTTGTTTAACAGACATTGTGTAGTTGCACAATCTGCATTTATTATTTATTGCTTTGTTTTTATTACACACCCATAGTTCTAGACAGGGGATCCCACGCTGCTAAGTCCTGACCCCAAATACTGTACAGTATGGCCAAGAACAATTTTTTACTTTTTGTCCCCTACAGAAATGTGAAGTTGAAAAAAAATCACAAAAATGGTTTACTTAAAATATATATTAAAGTGACTGATGTGACAAACGTTTAATGAGTTGTAAGATGTATATGTTTATGTATTATGGCTCCAGTTCAAGGCAGACGGCAAACTTAAGCATATGGGTTGTTTCCTGAAGTCACATTTAGACATGTGCTTAAATATCTTGCTGAACTGAGCTTTCAGCTCACTGAAATCAAAGGGAATCATTCCATTGACTTTGATGGATAATGTCCTGATTTTATTTGGTTAGCTTTTTACAAATTGTTTTAAGATACTTTATTTCTACAAATCAAATTGAAGTGTTTCCCCGAGGGAAAGCAGAGTTATTAGTGGTGAACAGTAATAGAAAGTAAATTTCTAAATCAATTGAAAGAATTGACTGGGATTTTGTTTTCTTTTAGCAAACTTCAGAAGAAAAAACAAAATGTAACTGGACTACAGGGGGTGACAGGAGAATGGTTTGAAGAAATACAGAGAAAAAAATTTCGGAATGACATTGACGTCAACAGACTGTTAAAACGGCCACTAGCACATTGGCTACGAAAGACATCAAGAAACGGTGAGTCATAGCAAGTTTTTCAAAACCCTTTCTTCTGTGGTGATCACCAAAACCATGCAGCAAAGCATCTCAAAGTTCATTAAGAGAAAAGTTTCTGAAATTGTTCGACCTCTTCTCCCATCAGAGCTCTGCAGGTTACACAGACGTCTGTCATGGATGGTCTAGCTAATACTTAACCCTGCCATGAGTGCAGGGGACTAAACTAGATGAACTCTCAAGGTCCCTTCCAGTCCTATGATTTTGTGCAAATAACAAATTTTTTTAAGAGAATTGTATTCCTTTGTTTCAAGTTGTGTTAAAAGTACAACTGTGCAACAGATTACGAAGTTCTTGATATTTCTTATCCTAAAGCAGGGGTCGGGAACCTCAGGCCCGGGGACTGCATCTGGTCCCCAGCTTGCCTGGATCCGGCCCCTGAGGCTCAGGGCTTCCCCCCCCCCCCCAGCATTGGGGAGCCTGTGCTGGCACTTCAGCCCCCCTGCCACCTCACCGCGGGGCTGGAGCACATAACATCTACTAGCCTGGGATCCCCTAGTCTCTGGTGTGTGAGGGGAAAGTGGGGACTGTCTTTTTCCTTCTCAGTCAGGGGTCATGTCCATAAATGTTTGGGTTTTTTGCTTTTCACTTGTATGTGGCCCCCTGACCCATTTTTCTGTGGGTCAGTGGCCTCCAACCCAAAAAAGGTTCCCCACTCCTGCCCTAAAGTTATAATAATTGAAAAGCTTATAAGCAAATAGCTATTGTATCTATTATCTGATGAAAGAATGAGTATTAGCTTCATATAGACTGCATTAGTTCCACAGAAATAAATATCAACAGTAAACATAGTGATCACAGTCAACCTTACTTTTTCTGAAACAGATGAGGGAAATGGATGTAACATTAGATAAATGAGGCTTAGAGAAGGAGTGTTGATGTCGGGGGACAATTTTGGAAATCAAGATTTGGATGAAAGAGTTTTGAATGTATTTGAATAAAAGCTTGACTGATTTACACAGGATTAAGATGAGTGCACGTGTCAGATTACCAAGGTGGCAGAGAGACTTCCCAGAGGTGTCTTCCATGCATGCTGTTGCCCATCAGATCTCAACATGCTCAATGTGCCTATCAAATTTGCCATTCTGTAGTGTCTCTCCCATCCTCCCTCCATGTGGTTCTCATGAATATATCTTTATTTTCCATTCACATTTCTATCTGGTATAATTTTTTTTTTCATGTGCCATCCCTTGCCACAAACATACATCATCACACTCTGCTCACAACAGCTGGAGCCAGCATTTTGGGAAATAGAAGTACATTTCCACAGAGAGGCAATTTACCAAAAATGTCACCAAAAGGCCACAAAGAGGCTTATGTAACACTTCAGATGTCATGGTTATGGTCATCAAAAGGAGTCAACTTTCTGTACCATTAAGTCTGCCTGTAAGTGAGGTACAAGTTATATACATTACAGCCAAAAATGAAACCCTATGATGGGCACTTTTCATTTCATTGAGAGACCAGCTCCAGAATTAGGGATGCCCACCACAGACAGGAAGGTGCTCCAGCCTGGCAGGGCCCACAATGGGCAGAGGCTGCCGCAGCTAGCTGGATCCGCCTTTGTCCACAGAGTGGGGTGGCTTCAGCCTGGTAGCAACAGGCAGAGGAGAGGCCACTCCAACCCAGTGGGAATGGAGCAGCCCCCCTCCTTACACGATCTTTAATCAGCTAAACATAATGTTTAACCGCTTTACCAATTAAACAGGATTTTACATCCCTACCCAGAATATTGCTATTGCCTTGCACAGTTTTGTATCAGCTGATTGTATTTAGCTATGTATCTATTTCTAGAATGCATTTTCCCGACACCCGTACACACTCTCTCATTTCGGTGCTGCTGTTTTCTCTCACATCTGGTGATCTAAGATTGGGGGGAGAGTATTTTCAATTTTTCAATGGTATCCTGTTATCTAACTGTTGGTTTGCTTCCCTGGTTCCATTGGGCGCCTCTTACCAGCATGGTGTTTATAGTATGCGTTACTGTGGAATCTGAGTGCCTCACACATTTGAAAATTCAACCTGTTATGGATCTCTGGTGAAAATATTCAGAAATGACTAGTAATTTCAGGTGCTCACCTGAAGACACCTTCACCTGGCCTTGACTTTCACAGGGTGGGTGCTCAACAATGTCTGACAATCAGGCTCATTTACTTATGTTGGGCACCCAAGCATGGATGCATCCAATATCATTGGTTCCTTTTGAAAATGTGTCTGTATTTCCCCCTCTCCCCCCGCTCTCCCCATTCTCCAGTTAGAAACCAAAAGCCAACATGTCACTTTGCTCTGTCAAAAGAAATCAGTGGTAGTCTGAAAATGTGTGTGTTGGAAATTTATTTTGCATAAACTTTGTGGGGAAAAACAACTTTATGTGGGAAAAATTTGCTGTCAGTAAAAAATCACAAAAAGAAATAAATATGTTTGCTTAATTTAAAGGGCATCTTTAATTACAGCTTATTGCCTGCCTTTATCAGACAAGCAAAGATGTAGCTTTTTTTGTATATTTTAGAAATTTAGATTTAATAAGAACTGGAAACTAATCAAATAATCGCAACATTTTAATATTTTTAGATCCTAACGAGTTTAAAATGTCATCTCCCCCAAATCCACAAGCACAAAAGAATGTCTCATCTTCCATTCTTGGATTCAGAAGTCCTTTTGCTTCACTCTTCTCCTTCAAAAAATCAAGGAAGCACAATTTAAAGCATCAAACTCAGCAGCAGCCCCGGTGAGCTATACATACTATGTGTTCATTTTACTGCTTAGTGTAGTTAAAAAGAATTGTTTCCTGCCTCACTTGTAACTGTGTGTCCATTTAAATTAGATGATTCTCTAGCCTACTGGGACATATAAAAAGCATTAGGAACATGATTTTATTTGGTTATGTAATGCAAAGTTGTCAGTTAAATGTCAGAAAGAATAAAGATTAAGCAGAAAGTAAGGGTCAAAGTCCCATCCTTTGATAAAATTTCATTTGCTCAGGCTCGGTATGAAAGCTACATGGTTATTACAGTCTATGGCCTGTTGCAGTGGCTATAGCCGCTTATGACTCTCTTCTCCAAGGGCCCTGAATAATAGATACACAGGCAACACCTCACTATCCAGCCCCAATTTGTGGTGCAATGCTTGTTTATTTACATTGATCAGTGGTTGGTATCCCCAGTTGTGGATCGTGGACCCAGCGTGCGAGATGCTTTTCAGATCAGGGTTCACCTTTCTGTTGTGTTTGACTAGTGCATGAACTTTGCTTGTAAGCTGTTTGGGGGCAAGGACTGTTGTTTTGCCTGTGTTTGTATAGAGCTTAACAAAGCAGGGCCTGACTGCGGATTCTAGCTGCTATAATAATATAAATAACATGAGAAAACAGATACAACAGACAGGGAGGAGGGGGAAGCACAAGGTAATAATGAGGCAGTACTGGTCAGCCTGTTAAGCAGTCATTTCAGCACACCAGCTGACTAATGGTGAGGTTTTGTATGCCAAACAGAGGAGAGTGTGGGGTTTAAAGCGGGACAATGAAGTAGCCTTGCAGCTGTTTCTAGAGAGCTCCTTCCATGTTAGCAGGGCAGCATGACACAGAGCAACAAGGTAAAAATAATTGAAAATTACTGGCTCTCTTTGAGTGCTGGGAAGTGGGTACCAGCAGTGGTACAGCATAGTCCAGCTATTTCCTCCTCTTCTTCATCCTTGGTTTAACCGCTGCACCGGGGACTGGGCGCTCTCACACCAAGTCTATGCAAACTAGGGTGACTCTCTGTTAAGCAAGTATTCAGGGAACCATTCCATGCTACCAAATCAGCGTAAAAGAGCTAGGGTTGCCAGGTGTCGGTATTGGCCCGGACAGTCCGGTATTTGCGGAAGGCCGCTTGGGACATTCTTCCCCTGCTGCATCTGGTTGGGATGGGGGGAGGCATGGGGATTTAAAGTCGCAGTGACTTTTTTGGGGGGGGTACAGTTTTTTTTTAATTATTTTTTGCTCAACAACTTTGGTTTCCCCCCGGTTTTATTTTTTTTGGTTTTTTCTTGACCAATTTTTTTCCCACGTTTGGTATTTTTTTATGAAACTATCTGGCAACCCTAAAAAGAGTATTTGTATAACTGAGAAGCAGTAGGGTTTCAGGAGGGATATATGTTGGTGTGAGATTAGTCTTAAGGGGGTGAGATCAATTGAAAGCAAAGCCTAGGGGGATTCAGATTATGGCCTCTTCAGTTTGGCAGACTTTACCAGTATTAATGTAATTTTTTTGAAAAAACAATAGAAAATGCATATGTAGATTTTTTTTTTTTTTTTTTTTTTCCCAACACAAAATGTATAAATTAGTTCTTGGGTTCAGATCTTGACTCATTACGAGGCAGAATTTGAAAAATAAACAGCAAGGTTGTGATGTGAAGCTGAGCCAATAGCTAAATAGCTTAGTCATGTCTCCCTATTGAAAACTACTCCACCCTCTCTAGGTGTTGTCTTGGCACGTGACTTTTTTTATGTGTAGACAAAGCATTAAAAATACTTTGCTTGTCACCAGATAAAAGCTCTTTGGAGAGTAAATGACATACAATAGGCAGCAACAGCAATGTAAGTCATGTAAGTAATTTTGACTGGCAGAAGCCTGTAAACAACTAGGCAGTAGTGATTGTTTAGATGGTACTTTCTTTTTTGCACAGAAGGGACAGTCTCACCTGCTGTTGTGGTGTTTTGCTGTGGGAAAAGTGTTATGGAAGGCTGCAAAAAAAAAAAGTCTATTTACATGGTGCTATTTAAGAGATTAACTTTGGTTTGTAACACCTAAGTTTTCAGTAAGTAAAACCTGTGATTGTTTTTTGATTCCAAGTATTTGATGTTTAAAGTTATTCTTACCTTATTCTTACAGAATGTTTAAATAGCGTTACATTTAAAAAGCACTGAGTTTTACTTAACCATGTGTTTTGAACATGCTCGTGTAATTTGATTGTTTTGTAGCTTGGTAGTGTTTAATGCTTAGAATACTAAAAGGAAATAGATTGCAATCTGACCAAGAACCTGGTCACGGGCCTTTGTAGACTAGTGCTTGACTGAAACAAACAACTTGCTGCAGAATTGCTGATGGAGTCATTGTGTATTATTAAATGCAATCTCACTTTTAATGTTGCATTCTGTAATAGTCTGTCTAATTTCTACCTAATTTCATGTTGGTGGGGGGACCCAAAGAGAGAGAGGGAGTGTGTGTATAGACTGTTTAGTAATCAAAAGAAGTCAAATTATTTCTGGTTTCTATGGTAATGAGTTTAAGAAATACTTGCCTGTAGCAAAACAAACCTTTAATTTCAAAATGCTGATAAACTGGATGGAGTTCCAAGTAGAGCAATGAGGATGGTTTAGGGGGCTGCAGGGGTTGATGTAGGAGAGAAGATTCTAATAATCGTGTTTATATAATTTTACTAGGAGACAACTAAGGAGGAACACTGTCCTCTATTACTTAAAATGTGTTAAGAACAAGGATAGGGAAGAATTATTTAGGATGGTGCAAGGAGGTATAAACAGGAAAAATGGGATGAGATTAGGAAAGTGAAAATTTGGCCAGAATATTTTTTTTTAAAGCCCCAAATCTTTCTGGTGGCTAGATGTGCTGGAAAAGGAATTGTGGATGTCCCACTGCTTTGAATAATTAAAATTGGTCTGGAACAGCACTTGCAAATATGTTGTATAGAACAATTCTCCATGTATAAAATCGAAGTGGCCAATAGATTATTTTTCCCTCATTTATTCCATCCCCTAATGGAATAAGACTTGAGATTGGTGTTGTGTTTTATAAACAAACAAACTCGTTGCAGTTGGTTTGAAATAAATTATTGTAAAGTTTCTGAAATACCACAAGCTCAACTCTGTACATTGTGTTAAGTGATAATACATGCTTAGCATCATTGTAGCTTAAAGCAAAAGTTAAATATGTTTTTGAGTTCTGATTCTGAAAACCTTACACACACCGAGTAATAACCCCATTGACTTCAATGGGAATAGTAACAGGATTAACTGCTATCAAGCAAAGTTAAGGAGTGGAGCAGGCAAAACCCACGGAAATCAAAAGGGATTTTTTCCATAGAATTCAGAGGTTTTGGATGATGCCCTACATGAGGAAGGGATCCTGATGTTAATGTTCCCCATTGCAAAACCACAAATACTGTTCTTGACTGTTCTTCCCTGCCTGCAAGCGCATTACAAACACATGACACAGCACATTGGGAAGACAGACTCGGATACACTGAACATGTTGACAAGCCAGTTTATACCTGCTGCTGAAGCACAATAAAATAATTTAGTTCAGTCAGTGAAAGCCTTAAGAACCAAAAGGAAATAACTGTAAAAAAATAAGTTGCAGAGACAGGATTGACTACAAAATAATGAAAAGAATAAGTAAAACAAAGCCCTCTGGAAGGAGGGCTGAAGACTTAAGAGCAACCACAAGCAAGGCAAACTTCTTTTCAGTGCCCTTTTGGCAGCGGAATAGGCATGTTAATCTTTAAACAAAGGTTTGCAAGTGGGAGAAGGAACCATATCTTACTGTGATCTAGGGTTCATTTCCTTATTGAATTGGGAGCATTTTTTTACCTGTATGGAAACAAATCAGTCTTGTTTCACTCATGTGAGTAACCCCATTTAAATCAGTTGCACTTTTCTTTTGCTTTGGTTATTTATTTAGCTGTATACACTCCTTCCATTCACAGGCATGCCCATCCTTTGCTCTCTGCGTCCCTGGATACACACACAAAAATCACAATTCTAAAAAGACAATATTCCATACACAATCCTCTCTCTTGGCCAATAAATAACATTAATGCAGCAGCTGAAAAATGACTGAAGATCCTTACAAGGACTCCCACCAGAGTCCTGGCAATCCTTCACAACCTGGAGAAATTGTTAGGCCTTGCAGTCTGTACTGAAAGTTGAAAAATTAGGATTATTTTAGACTGGTGGGAGCAAATTCCCCAGGACCTTACAGAGAACAGTCTGCCAGCTTCCCCCTCTTTCTTATACAAATGGGATGCCCCAGTCATCTCCACTATGGCAATATGGGACAATAAAAGAGGCAGTCTTTCCAATAATAGGTCTCAGGCCATTTTGAGCGTTATAGGTCATAGTACCAAAACCTTCAGTTCTTCACAGTACTTAAGTTCTTGTCATTTGGGAAATGAACTAAGATTGCAGAATTACCTTTTCTATTAGAATGACAGACCTGGAGTTACCTGACTGCTATTACCACAGTGTAAATGCCACTAATCTGAGGTCTCTTCTTGGCTGTTGACTTGGAACATTCACAAGCTGCAGATTTGAGCAACCTGACAAGTGGAAAAAAATGGTATCCTAAGATATATTTGAAAAACAGCATGTGACAGTCTCTGTGGACTCTTCATAAAAAGTATTTTCAGAAGCTTCTAGCTGGGTATTAAAAGGAAGTAAGCCGGCTATTTACTCCCTTGTAAAATTTTATTGAGTTCATCTTCAAAGCAGCAGTTTAAATTCTTTTCACAGATATGACAACTTTGCTTTGGGCGCCCAGACATCTTCCAAAGTTGAGGATATGGCACACGTAAGTAGCTCGGCAACTTTATTGTCAAGAATGTTTAAAGCAAAGGAACATTCTGAATATTAGTTCACTGTCTTTGTAGAGTAGACATTATGCCCATCTGGCTACTTATTTAAGCATGAATTGTGCAATTCTGTATTTAAACACTAGGGAAAAATTAATAAGTAGTGGGAGCCTGTTGAGTTCAGTGATGTTACACCGGGGATGAATTTGTCCCTGTCGCTTCAACAGAGTCCGAAGTCTAACTTCTGCAGTGTGATTTTTGGGTCTCTTTACTAAGGAGATGATTTAATAAATTATTGCTAGTGGGCAAACACAAGAGAGATTTTGGCAGTTGTAACCAAAGTATAAATAAATGTAAACTTACTTTGAACCAATACTTGCAGCTTGAATTTATTTAGTTTAGTTTTATTTGCATCTGTGCTTATGAACAGCTTGAGCACACATCTAAATTACTTCTGGCTTTGATGCAAGTTCAAATTCAGATGCAGATTATTCAGATTTCATTAGGTGCAGATTCTGCCACCTTCACTGGTTCTACTGATGTCAGTGCGACTGTCTGGTGATGGACTTCTCAATGGGTGAAATTCATCTCCACGCAGGCAGGTCTGCAAGAAACATATGAACCACTTAAATCCTATTTTGAGACCTTAAGTGGGATTTAAGCAATGCATATGCCTTGTGCAGGTCCTATGCATAGAGGTGAATTTCTCTCCGTGGGAGTAAGATTTAGTCCAGCAGTAGTTTGTCTGATTCTGCAAGCCCTCAATGCACAGTGATACTGAGACACTGAGAGTGTCATGCACTGAGCAATTGTAGGGATGAAGCTGTTTGTCACGATGAACTACTTTAGCTAAATAGAACCTGGGCACTAGGAAGGCTGCTTTGTGTTCTAGCTTCAGGTGATTTGTTGTGGCTGGATGCTCCAGATAGGTGGCACAGAGACATTTCAAGTATGAGGCACCAAATACCTCACTGGTGTAACTTCACTGTACTACTTGAATATCAGCAGAATTACACCTGGGATGAAATTGGCTCAGAGTCTCAGTTTAAACCATTTCTCTGCTCTGCATTACTAACATGCACTCTGTTATATGGTATAACCACAGAGGAGATAACTAAGGGATTGTCTGCACTTACAGTGCTGCATCACTGCACCTGTGCTTCTGGAGCACTTATTGAAGACACTGCCTACACGAACAGAAAAGATTTTTCCCATTAGCATAGGTATTGCATCTCTTAGCGAGGCTGTAGCTCCCATTGACATAGTGCTGTCTATGCAGACCTAACCCTGTTGAAAGTACATTGCTCAGGGGTGTGGATAGGTTATCTCCTTGAGTGATATAGCCAAACCAACACAGGGTGGTAGTGTTGACCAAGTCTAAGAGGGAACATAGGGTATTATATATATGAAAAGTGGTATCAAGAAGATAAGTTGGGTACTGCTACTCCCCCGTCCCACTTTCATACTTCCAGAACAAGGGGCTAGTCCATGGAATCTAATGGCAGGATTTAAAATTGATAAAAGGAGATGCAATGCCCAGCTAGCCTGAGGAGCTCATTGTCACAGTACAGGTTGAATCTCTAAAATCCGGGACACTGTAGTCCGGCAACATCCGTGCTCCTGAAGTCCACAGATATTGCTGGACCAGAGAGCCCTAGCTGGCTAGGGTCAAGAGTGGAGCCCTGGCCAGGCTGGCAGCAGGGAACACCAGCCAGGGCAGGGAGCCTTGACTTCCCCTGGTCTGGCAAACTCTGGTTCAGGACTGCTCAGGTCCCAAGGTGCTGGACCAGGGACATGCAACCTGTATATCATTGAAACAAAGATCAGACTAGATATAAAGCATCCAGAGTTACAGTAGAAAATATTTTTAAAAAATGAATGGGACCAGATGCTTAGCTAGTGTAAACTGACCGAAATCCATTTAAATCAATGCAATTATATTAATTTATGCCAGCAGAGAATCTGGCTCAAGAATTATGAGAACCTGCATATATCAAAGCATAAACCAGCCTCTTAATTGCTGGAGAGGTAGTCTGTTGACTGCCTAATGTAAGGTTTCTTGCAACTTCTACTGATGCACCATTTGCTGGCCTTTGTCTGATCCAGTCTGCAATTGCTAAATTGTTATGGTATTTTGGTCCCATATTACACAGAAATAAAGGGTTCATTCAATCGTTCCATGTACACTTGCCAGCTCTGCACCAGTCTGATCAATCCTGAGATCACTCAGAGCAGGAAGGATCATGAAGGGACCTCATCCGCGTGCTATGGTGGGACCCACTGAACTGCTAAGTAGGAGGGTAGCTCGTACAGTCAGCATTTCTGGTCCTCCCTTTTCAGGCCATGCTGTGACCCAAAGACTTCTTGATGCTAACTAGCAGAGGGAATTGAGTTATGTAGTAGGAATGTAAAATCTTGTTTTAAAATGTTAACCGGTTAAACTGTATGTTTAACCAGTTAATCAGCCCACCACATTGCACCGTGGCTGGGAGGCTGCTTTGGCCAGGTGCCAGTTAACCGGTTACCCTGGTAAGCATGCCAGTAAGGCAATGCTTACTGTGTAACTGGTTACCCCTTTACATCCTTAGTACATAGGGGTATGGTGATTTCCCCTAGGTTTACCAAAAGAATCTCATGTAATATCTCTAATGAAAGCCTGTGTCACACAGATGGTCATAATCATTGAGGGGTGTGTGTGGGTGAGTTGAGAAAATGTGTTCTCTAAACCTTCTAGTTAAAGGCACATTTCTCAAAGGTAGCATGCCTTCAGGTAAATTTCTCAGACAAGAGGAGGGAAATACTTTTCTCCTTAGTTAACCATTGTGTGTTGTGTATCTTGCAATGAAAATCTGTTAGCATATTGAATCTCATGCTAGAGACTTTGGAAGGAAATTAGCTGGAAGAAGTAAAAAATGAGAGGAGAGGAGGAACCCTGTTTTCAGAAGAAGATCAAGAGTCTGGGATTTTATAATTGGTGGTGCAGAAAGATGCTCTGGCATCCTTCAAGCTAGGAAGATATGCTAAGAACAAGCCACTTCGGTTGACAAATGTTGGGGAAAGGTTTTAGTGTGAGCAATCCTATAGAGGAAGGGAATGTCATGTGTGTTAAGTATAGGTTGTAGCAAGCATGATATGATTTTGTTTTATGTTGATCTGTTCGGGCTGTCAAATGATTAAAAAAAAATGTTTCGGGGGTAGCTGTATTAGTCTGTAACTGGAAAAATTAAACTAATAGTTTTGCAGCATCTTAGAGACTAACAAAAATGTAGATGGTATTGTGAGCTTTCGTGGGCACAACCCACTTCTTCAGACGAATGAAGTTTAAGGGGTCCAGTTTTCAAATAAATAGCACAGAGAGGGGACAGGAAGGGGGGGGGAGGGAAGAGAAGGAAAAGAAGGGGAAAGGAATTGTCAATTAGCATCCATGCTTAGTGAAGCTGAGGAGCACTTAGTACCCACTGTAAGTACCCTTTGTTTGGTTTTTTTATGTCATTAGGATGTGGAATGTAGTGGGCCATCCAGCCAAAGTCTTTGTTTAGACATCTGTTGTAGATATCAAACTTGTAAATGAAATTAAGTTCTGTAGCTTTCCTGATGAAATGGCTTTTGAAATTGGTTTGAAATAATATGGTGACTTTGAGATCTATTAATGAGTGCCTGGGCAAGTTAAAATGTTCCCAACAGGTTTCTCTGTGTGTTGCCTTTTTTGGATATCTGGTTCGTGTCCATTAATTCTTTCTCAGAGAGACTGTCCAGTTTGGCCAATATACATGACAGAGAGGCACTGCTGGCATTTGATGGCATAATTCACATTAGTGGATGTGCAGTTGCACGAGCCTCTGATGTGGTGGTTTACATGGCTGGGTCCTGTGATATCTCCTGAATAGATGTGTGGACTGAGTTGACATTGGAGCTGATTGCAGAGGTGGGTTCCTGGATGAGATATGATGGAAGTGTGCTGCATGGTTTATTGGAAAGAATTTGTTTGGGGATTGTCTGTAGGCAAGGACTGGTCTGTCCCTCAAGGCTTGTGAGAGTGAGGGGTCATTTTCCAGGATAGGTTGTAGATTGTTGATAATCCTTTGAAAGGGGTTTAAGTTGGGAGTTCTAGGTGATAAGCCGTGTCCTGTTGTTTTCTTTGTTGGGCCTATCTTGAAGTAGCTGATGTCTGGGTGC
This sequence comes from Rafetus swinhoei, assembly GCA_019425775.1. Classification (NCBI taxonomy): domain Eukaryota; kingdom Metazoa; phylum Chordata; order Testudines; family Trionychidae; genus Rafetus; species Rafetus swinhoei. The sequence goes on along the minus strand of CM033437.1, from coordinate 42,046,538 downwards.
TCGTCTGGCTCTGTCAATCTTTTTTTTTTTTTTTTTTCCACTTCTCCGGGTAGGCTTTATAAGAATGCTTTATATAAATCCTGTAGGTATTTGCCTCTATGGGACTGGAGCAAATCTGGATGTATCTTAGGGCCTGGCTGTAAACAATTAATTGGGAAATATGTCTTGGATGGAAACCAGAGGCATATAAGTAAGTGTAACAGTCAGTAGGTTTCCGGTATAAGGTGGTGGAAATGTGTCCATCATGTAATTGTACTGTAGTGTCAAGGAAGTGGATCTCTTGTGTTGACTGGTCCAGGTTAAGGTTTATGGTGGGGTGGAAGTTGTTGATATCCCTGTGGAACTCTTCCAGCGTCTCCTTCCAGTGGGTCCATATGATGAAAATGTCATCAACGTAGCGTAAGTAGATTAAGGGTACTAGGCGATAAGAGCTGAGGAAATGTTGTTCAAGGTCAGCCATAAAGATGTTGGCATATCGTGGGGCCATACAGGTGCCTGTAGTTGTGCCGCTGACGTGAAGATATAAATTGTCTCCAAATTGGAAATAGTTGTGAGTGAGGACAAAGTCGCAGAATTCTGTAACCAGGTGTGCAGTGGCATCATCAGGGATGGTGTTCCTGACAGCCAATAATTCGTCTTCATATGGAATGTTGGTGCTTCTATGTCCAGGGTGGCTAGGATAGTGTTTTCAGGAAGATTACTTATGTTCTGTAGTTTTCTCAGGAAGTCGGTGGTGTCTCAAAAATAGCTAGGTGTGCTGGCAGCATAGTGCCTGAGGAGACAGTTAATATAAGTATGTGATTAATTGCACTGTTTAAAGTAAATGGTATTCTATTTTCATTTAAATATTTTGGATATTTTCTATGATTTCAAATATATTGATTGCCTTGTAATCGAAAAACAAAGTGTTCAGCACTTTACATTATTACATATATTTTCACTGTAAAGAACAAAAATGTATTTTTATTTCACCTCATACAAGTACAGTAGTGCAATCTCTTTATCATGAAAGTTGAACTTGCAAATATTGAATTATGTTCAAAAAAAGCCTGAATTGAAAAATAAAACAATGTAAAGCTTTAACTCTTACGGGTCCACTCAATCCTACTTCTTGCTCAGCCAATCACTCAAATAAGTTTGGTTACAATTTGCAGGAGATAATGCTGCCTGCTTCTTGTTTGTAATGTCATCTCAAAGTGAAAACAGGCCTTCACATGGCACGGTTGTAGCTGGCGTTGCAAGATATTTCCATGCCAGATGGATTAAAATGTCCATGTTGATGATGGGTTCTGCTCGAAAAACAATCAGAAGCAGAACAACACATGCTCATTTTCATCATCTGAGTCAGATATCAGCAGAAGGACAGTTTTTCTTTTTTAGTGGTTCAGGGTCGACAGTTTCTGCATCAGAGGTTGCTCTCAACTTCTGAAAGCATGTTCAACATCTTGTCCTCTTAGATTTTGGATGGCACTTCAGATTCTTAAAGCTCGGTGGAGGGCGGTAGCTATCTTTAGAAATCTTACATTGTTACTTTTTTTGTGTTTTGTCAAATCTGCTGTGAAAGCATTCTTAAAATGAGCATGTGTTGGGTAATCCATCTGAGCCTGCTATAATAACATTAAATATATGGCCGAATGCAGGTAAAATGGAGCAGGAGACATAGTTCTCCCTCAAGGAGTTCAGTCACAAATTTAATTAATGCATTATTTTTGTAAAGAGCATCATTAGCAAGAAAGCATGTCCTCTGGACTTTGACTGAAGCACAAAGGGACATATGAATATTTAATATACCTAGTAGCTATGTGAACACCTGTTCTCACTTTCTGGTGACATTGTAAATAAGAAGCAGGCAGCAGTATCTTCTGTCAATGTGAACAAACTTGTTTGTCTTAACTGCCAGGAAAAAAAAAGGATGAAAAGACTTGTAGGCTCTAAAGTTTCACATTGTTTTGTTTTTCAGTGTAGTTATGTAACAACGACAAAAATCTACATTTGTAAGTTACACTTTCATGATAAAGAAATTGCACTTCACTACTTGCATGGTGTCAATTGAAAAATACTTTTTCTTTTGTTTATCATTTTTACAGTGCATATATTTAGTAATCAAAATAATATAAGGTGAGCACTGTACACTTTGTATTTTGTTGTAATTGAAATAAATATTGAAAATGTAGAAAAAATCCACAAAAAATAATTTTCAGTTGGTCTTACTGTTTAGCAGTGTGAATAATTGCAATTAATTTTTGAAAAACTTAAAAAAACAACAAATAGTCTAGTAGCACCTTAAAGACTAACGAAACATGTAGATGGTATCATGAGCTTTCATGGGCACAAACCATTTTTTCAGATGACTGAAGTATTAAAAGTGCGTATCCAAGAATAAATTAATTTTGAGTTAGCTGCAATTAATCAGCAACCCTAGAATCTGTTTCTAACAATCTTGCTATCATTTGAATCTCAATTCTTGGATAATAAACTTGTTCTTGTTTTCACTGTAAATATGTCTAAGTGCTGTATGTTAAACGAAGCCGTGATCCTCCTAAGTTGAATCTAATAAGCTGATGTGTGCTATTCCTTTGGGTGCAGAGCATCTGAGAGTTAAGTGTTCAGGGGATCAGGATCTTGGCACTCCAGAGAGACTTCTGGGAGCTATGGGGTTGGTGTCTGCCTATAGCTAATCTGCTCAGAGAGAGCAAGGCCTGCAGAGGCCTGGAAGGTTGTGTTTGTATTGCCAGAGGCTGGTGGAATTAGGTAGCAGATTCATGACAGTCACAGATAAAACTTCCATGTGCTAACAGCAGATGGTATAGCAAAGGTGCCCGCTTACAGCCATGGGTAACTCTGGGAAGACTCACCCATGACCAAACTGCTTCCCACTGGAATAGATTGGGGAAATGGGAATTGTGAGACTGATTACTAATTACTGAATGTTTTTTGAATTCATGTGTATGTGAAAACACTGTTTGAAATCTCAAGAGTAAAGTATCACAAGTGGAATTTTGTTTCATTAAACCATTACTAATCAGTCTTATTAAATACTAGTAAATTACCTGGTAGTACAGTACAAAGATGAAAGCTTGGTATAGGAGCGTTCACAGTGGTGTTTATTAATTTTTTGCTGGGGGGGTAAAATATCACCTGTTGGTGTAGGTTGTAAATGTGCCCATGAAAGAAGCATGGTTTAGGAAAACTGAAATTACAGAAGCAATAGCCTTCTAGAACAGGGGTGGCCAAACCACGGCTCGCAAGCCACATGCGGCTCTTCAAAGAAAAAAAAATTGCGGCTCTGTCTGAAAGAGACAGAGCCGGAGTCGCAGTGTCCTGTGCAGAGTTCAAAATGGTCACCTTAAAAGGGAAATGCCTGTTCTGCCTTTTTTTTTTTTTTTTTTTTTTTTTTTTGCTCAACTTTTTTTCCCTCGGCTCTTTGCGTGTATCCACCACTATTTTGGCTCTTCGTCTGTAACGGGTTGGCCTCCCCTGTTCTAGAAGGATATGTGGAGATGTAATGAGTAAAAGGCCAACAACTATAAGGATGGCTTTGTGATTAACTGATATTTAATGTGCTCTGAAGTGTGCTACAGCCTCAAGACAAGATGCACTAAAATCTCCCCCCTTCCCCCAATCAAGAACTGTAGATGATTGTTCCAAATCCCTTGTTCCTACTATATGAAGTTTAATTCTCCACATGTGCAGCACAGCGATTTCAAGCATATGTTAAAAAGAATACTGGCACCCATGAGGCTTTTCTCTCCTCTTGTCCATATTAAGATGATTTGTTTTGCTATGAAAATAAGTTGTACAGCCCTTTAAACTTTTCAACAGGCTGAAACATGCAACTCATCTTTACCAGCTGAACTGCCTGGTAATTTATTTGATGCAAGCCAAGCTGAAATGGAGAATTGTGCACCTGTATGGAATGAACAGCTAGAAAAAGAACTCTTCCATGGTAAGTGTGTGCCCTCATGCTATTTGTCAATTAATCACAGTTAATGCATGCAATTAATGCAAAACAAATTAACTAGATTTTTAAAAAATAGGTGTGGTTAATCACAATTTTAAAGAATAATAGAATACCAATTTAAATGTATTATAAGTATTTTGGATATTTTTCTTTTTCAGAATGTTGTATTCTATGCTGCAATTGAAATCAAAGTGTATTATACATTACTCATTCTGTATTTTATTACAAATATTTGGACTGTAAAAATGGTATTTCCATTCATCTTGTACAATCTTTTATCATGAAAGTGCAACTTACAAATATAGAATTGTTTCATTTGTTTATTTTAATAATTACAAAAACATGTTTGTTTATATATGCAGCAGATAATGCTGCTCACTTCTTATTTACCATGTCAACTGAGTGTGAGACTAGGCATTCACATGGCAGTGTTACAGACAGTGCTGCCAGATATTTACTTTTCAGATATGCTGAACATTTGTATGCCTTTTTATGCTTTGTCCATCATTCTAGGGGGCACACTTTAATGCTGCTGATGGGTTCTGTTGGATAATGATCCAAAGCAGTGCAACCCGACGTGCCTTCATTTTATCATCTGAGTCCGATGTCACCAACTAGTTTGTCTTAGTACTAGCTGAACAAGAAGTAGGTACTAGCTGTACAAGAATGGACTTTTAAGCTCTACGGTTTTGTTTTTGAGTGTAGCTATGTAAAATAAAATAATTCTACATTGATATTTAAGTTGCACTTTCACAATAAAAGAATTGCTCTGGAGTACTTGTATGAGGTGAATGCAAAAATACCATTTTCTGCAGTGCAAATATTTGTAATAAAAATAATTAAAAGTAATTGAAATCAATATATTAGAAAATATCAGAAAACATCTAAACAAATTGTAGTAAATTTTCATTGGTATTCTGTAGGGATGTAATAGTGTAGTCGATAAACTGGCAAGCAAAAGCTTATAGGTAAATGCTATAGACTACACGCATCCTTCCCCACTAATTTTTTTAGCAGGCTGGCCAGTAGGCCGGCTCAGTCCTGGCTCGCGCTGGATCTGGGACCTACCCCTTCTGTGGCTCTGCATTTAAAGTGCATTAGGAGCCAAGTGGGCAGGCAGCCCAGCTCAGTTCCAACTCGTGCTGGGTCCGGGAGCTCAGCCCCACCCGTGGACAGGGGCTGCTTTCACCTCATGTTGCTGCCTCTGTGACAGGCGGCTGGTCTGTGCGGGGAGCTGGTTTTTAAACTGGTTTCCCTCATAGACCAGCTCCTGCCTGGCACCCCACGCTGCTGCCTCTGTAACAGAGGCAGCAGCGCAGAGTGGCAGGAGGCTCCTCAGGAGTGGGGCCAGAGCGCACTGGCTGCCAGCCCCACCCCCGGGGTCTATAGAATACTCGGCTAACCGATAAGAATTCATGAGGTTAATCAACTATTCAGTTAACCAATATTTAACATCCCTAGTATTCTGTTATTGTTTAGTATTATAATTCAAAAGTAGTCATGATTAGTCGGTTTTAATCTCATGATTAATTGCAATTATTTAATTGTTGGACAGCCCAAAATGTTCACTGTTTCATTTAGAACATATTCTAAACTAAAGAAGCTTAGGATATGCAGGGGTGCGCTCCTTTGAAAGTTAATGCCCTAGAATTCCCTTCCAGCTCATAGCAATGTCAAATCATTGCCTATGCTGTAGAAACTTACACAAAGGTCTGCCCATGCTCATCAGTACCCGTGCCTGATTAAGGATTTGGGTCCCTAAACAAAGTTCTTCCACACCATGAAATATCCCACCTACAGACCCCAACATGCTCCTTCCATCGCCACCCTACACATACCTTTCTCTATGCACAAACCCCTGAATGCCCCTCACAACAGTTGCCCCTCCCAACAGTGCTTCAGCAGCCTCCCCTTATCCTGACCGCCATCTACACATCCCAGCAGCTGACCTATGTTCTGCTCACTGTAGCCTCCACCATCTCCAATATTCCCCCCCTTTCCTCAAACTGCGGTCCGTGAACAACTAGTGCTCCATGGCCCCCTTCCAGATTGTCCACGGCTCGAGCTCAGCCTACCCCTCCCTCCCACAGCAGGGCACCCGGGCTGGCGCTCCCGCCTCACCCTCACTCCATCCCCTGGGAGGTTGGAGAACTAGCGCTGGCTTCCCGCTCTGGGGGTGTGTACAGGGAGAAAGCGCCAAGCCTCACTGCATGATCCAGCTCATGGGGAAGGAATTGTTCTCCTTCTCTCTCCTGGGGAACAGCAGCCTGCGGGCACACTGCCTGGAAGCTTTCCCCGCTGCTCCCATTGGCAGGAATCCAGCCAGAATTCCTATTGGAATCCAGCCAATGGGAGCAGTGGGAGGCCTTGCCTGGGAGTTGCACGGGGCATGAGGACAAGTGCCCCCCCCCCACACACACTCCCAGCCCCCTCTCATATCCCCCTGTTGAAATCCCACAACCTCAGCCTGCTTCTGCACCCTCCTCCTCTGCTCCTGCCCCCCCTCCTAGCCAGACACCCTGCCCCCAGCCCACTCCTGCATTTCCCTCCCTCCCCCTTGCTGTCTCTATCCGATAGAGGCAACAAAGCTGGGGGAAAGGGTGTACTTCAAAGGGGCAGCGCCGCACAGCTGAGCCCAGGCTCAGCTGTGTGGTGCTGCCTGTTTCAAAGTGGCACTCTGGAGCCTGGGCTCAGCTGGGGAGTCCCCAGCTGACCCCAGGTTCTAGAGAAATGCCGCGCGGAACCCAGGGACAGCCGGCTCCGCGCGGCATTTCAAATAGACAGCGCAACACGGAGCCCGGGGTCAGGAGGGGACTCTTGAGTCCCTTGCTGACCTGGGGTCCATGCTGCATTGTGGCTTTAAAATGCACAAGAGCCCCCTCTGGGGACTCTTGTACATTTCAAAGCTAGCACACCCTGGTCTACACAACCAGTTCTGCATTCCTCCTTTGAAATGTACATCACTAGTCAAGTAGTCAATGAAAAGTCCATCGACTACTCAACTAGTCAATTACTTAACATCCTTACTCCTGCACCCTCCCTTGCTCCTGCCCCCTCCACCGGCCAGACACGCTACCCCCATCCTGCTCCTGCACCCCACTTCCCACCCAGACCTTACACCCTCACTCACCTCCTGCACCCCCATTCCTCTCGCTAGCAGCCCTGTCCTGCACACTGAAACCCCTCCTCCCCCAATTCCAGAACCGGGGTGGGTCCACAAAATCCACTAACCCTGGAACCCCAGAAGAGTAAATCTGGCCTACGGGAAGCCCTGAACCTCAGTCCTCCCTATCCCTTCCCCTCCCCCAGTGGGGTTGGAGTGCCAGAGGAATGATGCGTGTCAGCTGCAGGTCACATCAGTGAAGGTTGGGGGTTTTGAAAGGTGGTAGTTTTTTTTCTCTTTGCTCACTTGTGTGGTCCCTGATCAATTGTTTTTTGTTTTTTTTTCCTGAGAGTGTGGCCCCTGACCCAAAAAAGGTTCCCTACCCCTGCCATAATTAAAGAAAACATGGGAACCTTTTGTGTTGAACATAAAATAATATTTTACTTACTTTATCAAACTTCATTTTAAATAAACATGAGAAAGTTAAAGTGCTTAATCTGCTTAATAAGTTAAATTGATATTTCCTTTCTTACTGGTTAAATTAAACTGTTATCCCTATCTGCAGCACTAGCAAAATGGCTCAGGCGTAATTATGTAATTAATGATGAGTTTCCATTAGAAACTGGTGGTCCACACAAAGGTTTGCATTGAGCCAGGTGAGCCATAGGCCAAAAAGTTTGAGAACCACTGACTTCCTGCCTCCACAATTCCCCCCATTTCCTCCATCCCCATTCTTTGCAACCTAGGGCATGGGGTTACAGCACCCCTCAGTTTTCTAGGGGTCCTCAGAGGCCCTCTTGAGATGGGGGCTTTGTGCAAGTGCACTGAGTGTACATTGGTTAAGCCAGGTTTGGTGAGTACAAGTAAGTCTTTTCTACTGGCTTTGCAAGATAGAATTGTGGAAGGTTCTTCCTATACTTGGCTGACGAGTGTAAATTAAGAGAGGAAAAAGGTGTCTGGTTTTGGGGTGGGTGTTTTTGTTTTTGTGTTAAATTGCAAAAGTTTCTAACACTGGCTACGTTAAAGAGCCTTTTAAAGACCAGTCTCAAATGACTGCAGACTTCTTTCTTCACAGTCCATGATGGATCATCATTGAAAGGCAGTGTGGAAGAAGTAAGTATATTTGGGGGCAGGATTATAGAGAATGTGGCTTCTTACAAAATCCCACCTGGTCACTGCTATAGTACACGATGCATTCCAACATAATTAGTTTGAGAGTGCTCATAAAATTGCTCTCTGTTTCTGTGTAGTTCTCGGTGATCTGGATGACCAGCTGGCACAGGAACAAGCAGCCCAAGATTCAGTGACCAAAAGGCGTCTAGATGAGAGTGGACTTAGAGCACAGTATCTGGCTCCCAGCGCAAGCAGACAGACAACTACTAGGGGACGACCCAGAAATTACTGCAGTGGAACAGCCAACTCGTTTTACTCTAATACGAGAACAATAAGAGCCAAAGAGGACCATAACGTTTTTTTCAGACCAAGGAAATTTTATGATACATATAGGAACAGGAACCATTCAGGCTCTAAAGAAGATCACATATACAGGGATACATTAGACAGTAGTTGCCCTGTTCTGAGCAGAAAACTGTGTTCTGTATCTTTTGGGGAGCCCTCAGAAGGGAGCTTGCATCTTCCTTCCATAAGACAGAGCAGTGGATTTGGACACAACAGTTATGTGGGTAAGGGTACAGTTGGGAAAAGTTACTCTGTATGTTCTCTTCAGAGATACCCATCTTCAGCATCCTTTGAGCCATTTTCAACAACTAGTTTACAACATCTATTAGCAACAGAGAGCAACAGTGGATTTGTACGAAGGAACAATCGGCAAACTCCAAAGCGAATTCCCCTCTCTTCTATTGTATGGAATAAACCACATACTTCTGGACATGCATCAAATCAAGACTGTCTCTTTAGGACCCAATCTTTAACAGAATGTAATGTCACAAAACAGGATACATATCCTTGCCATCTGCATAAAAACACGGAATATGAATTTTATCGGTCAAAACACCATTACAGAAGAGCTGTATCAAGTACTAATTGCTCTAGTAGCATCAGTTGCACAGACAAAGCTGCTACTCCACTATCCTTTGAAAATTGGGAGAATTATCCATTATGCTGTTTGGAAAACAACTTCTCTAGGTCTCACAGTAGAGATACAGCTTGTCATGGTAAGTTCCAAATGCACCAAAAGAGTTCTCTTTTTGGAAGAAAAGAGGAGCACCCTCCCTGGTCTGATATTTATCAGTACTACAGTGATGAAGTGTTTCTTTCCCCTGATGCTCATCATGAAATGATTACATCTAATTTAAATGATCAGCAAAGTGCACATGCCAAGAGTACTGACCTTGTTTCGCAGTGCTGTCAGGGTGACTTTCAAACATGTGTGTCAGAGAACAAAAGCGGAGTGGAGATATCAAGAGGGGCAAGTGGTAAACTGGTTTCCAAGAATTTAAAAGACCTTCAGAGCTGTCTTGCTTATAAGTCTGCAGTTACTTCATCCAGTATCAAAGCAGATGTGTCTGAGTCTGTCTTAGTGGGTTCAAGGGTCAAAATGAAATTGATAGCAGAGAACAGCAGTTCGGTTGCTAAGGTTTCCCAAAGACAGCCACCGTGTTTGGTTACCCAAACAAATATTAAGAAAGATTTAAAAAAATCTTCAGAAAAGGTCAGAGACTTTGAACTACCACGCAGGGTAGACCAGAAAAGTATTAAAGATACAATATTACAGCCACTTTCTCAGATGGATACAGACAATACCACTGATCCCCAGATTTCTCCCTCTAATAATGCTGTAGCTGCTGCCTTGCAAAATGGCACCTCTCTCTTTAGTTTACCTCTTTCACTGAGTTCGACACAAGCCCAGCTCAGTACTACAAAGGATATTACAAAAAATAATATAGCAACGAGTTGTACAAGAAACATACAAAGAAAGGAAAGTCCTCTTCCTGCTCATAATGAACATAATCAGGCCCCTCCTCTTCTGTCAGCTGATGAGAGCAGAAGGGGATCCATTCTTTCAAGTCTGAAGCAATGGGAACATGATCTGCTTAATTCAGCAAAAAGAAAAGGCATTAAATTAGGAAGCTGGAGAGCAGAAACTACTGATCATACTACTCTTAAAGGACAGTCTTTCCTAGTAGATGTTCTACAAAGTAGCACACCAATTCATGCTGCTCCAATTACTGAAACATTGGCAAACCATCAAAGCAGATCGCCTAGTCCTCGAGAACTCTTGTCTCCTACTTCACAAGGTTCTCTAAAAGCCTTTTCTCATAAGAGCTATCCTAAATCTTTAGAGACTCCAACTAACTCTTCAGTGAATTGCAGAGTTACTGAAGCTCCAGAAGAAGCTGGGAAAGCAGTTGAGTTGGCAAGATTTGTTGTAGAAGATATTCCCCAGGAAAAACTGCAAGATCAAAACATTTTAGCCAGTAAATACCACAATAGCCAATTCACTCCTGGTGGTTCACAAAACAGGAATGGTGAGAATAATTTTGCACGTCATTTTGACAGAGGCCCAGAGATTGCTGAACCTGGTTTAAATTATTTTTGTTTGCAAAGAGAAAATAGAAGAACAAGACAAAGTGTGCCTTGTATTGAAAGGTTCAATAGGCAAGGAAGTGTACTGAGTCACACAAGTAGTAGAAGCATTTCTGGCTCTCCTGGTAACAGCAACCCTGAGTCTCCTGAGCCTTTTGTCATGTATTCCACCTTACCTAGAAAATCAGCAAGCATTGCTGGCAGTGAAGTGTCGGATATGTCCATCTCTTTCCCTAAAAATAAAACAGCTGCGTGGGATCATGTAGAGAACCAGACCTCAGACAGAACTGCTGCCTTTTCTTTTAATCATGGTGACATAATATCTTCAGGATCAGCATATTCCTCCATGAAATCAATACCTTTAGATGGTATTACAGATATCAAAGAAAAAGAGTCCCCTGTATTTTCAGACTCTTTGGAAAAGGAAATGGGGGGTTCTTTGCAGAAATATAAAACTACTAGCACATTTACAGTTTCTGGTGATGAGGATCATGTTGAATATCACGAGTTGGTTTCAATTTATTACACCTTACCAAGGAGGCATTCCAGAACATTGTGTAATCTCTTTGTAGATGATCCAGAGATCACAGCGTTACCTCTTTTTACAGAAAAATCCCCATCACCAAAAATGCCAGACAAGAACTATGAAGTTCGCATTGGATTAGCAAATGTAGCTTTTTCCAGTATCTTAGAAAAAGGGAGACCACCACATTCTTCTGCTCAAACATCTGCAGCACCCCAGAATACAAAGACTAGAGCAGTCAGTGCTGATCAGGAAAGCTCACATTTTTCCCCCAGCATTGAGAAAGTACATACTTCACAATCAACAAGCATTGTACCTAAGACAGATATTTCTCTGGGGCTTCCATTAAAAGAAAGCACACTTGTACTTCCTGATGTGGTGACATCAGATATTTCCCTTCATGATCCAGCATCTACTGCTGAACTGGATACTTCTGTGAAGGCAATTTCTACTCCTTTCCACAACCAAAATATTGATGTATGTTTTTCTTTGGGTAGAGAAAAAGAAATTGTGCATATTAGCACACCATTAACCTCCACTTTGTCAACCCTCCCAAAAACCAAAGACGCTCCAGAGAATGTTTTTCATTTTACTTCTGCAGTTAATAATAATAATAATAGTGTGCAAAATAGAGACTCCAAAAATTGCCAGCAATATATTAAAGAAAGAGGGAGTAATAATCAGAATGTTTTACCATCCCAGTTAGATAAAAATAGTTCCCATAAAGAAAAAAGCCATATGGAGTCTGCAGTCAATAGTACTCCAATACCCTCTGCTGACAATAAATCTAGGCATGACGCAGGAAATAAAGAGAGATCAGATTTTCAACACCAAAGCATTTCACTATATAATGATAAATATATTGGATTTCAATTAGGAGCTGAAAGTTCCAGAAATAGCATAGATGAAGAATTAATTTCTGATAGTAAAATGCTTTCAAATTCACCTAACAAACCATTTCAGCTAGGCACAATTTCTGCAACTAAACCAATACTTCAACCAGCCATAACAGATATCCCAGACACAAATGAGTTAGTGAGCCCCAAAACTAAACAAGAACAAATACCCCTGAACACTCAGATGGGAAAAGATCACACTAGTTTGCAGAAAGCTGTGATGGGCAGTGAAGATAAACTCTCTGGTGTCGTACAGGATCTGCAACTGCTGCAGAGTGCAGTGAGCGAAAATAAGCTTATGTCTAATGGTGCTGGAGATGAAGCAGGTGATATAGGAAAAAAGAAAAACAGGCTCTCAGTTAAAAATGAAGTGGCAGCAATTTATAAAACAAACAGAAAATTTTCTAGTAAAAATGTAAGCCCCAAACCACACATAAGTAATATATTTTCACAGAATGAGGGAGGTACCACTTCATTAGAGATTAACATGACCCACAGCACATTACATTCCCCTGCTACCAAGCCATTTCTGCAAATGGGGGATGAAGACCAGAATCAAAATCTGACCCTTGGTGTTTGTGGCAGCCCTGCTCACAAAATATTTAAGAAGCACAAGAGATCACAAGTTAATAATGACTCTCCCTTGCTAATTAAAAACAAGAATCACAGGCTTTCTGCAAATTCATGCAGCCAGAAAAGAGAAGTCAGCAATCCCCAAAACAATGAGAACGAAGGGGAAAATAGGCTGAGTCCCCCAACCGTTTTGCCAAAGGAAATAGCTGCAAGAAGTAAGAATTCCCAAACATTTGGCATGGGGTTGGAAAACCAATATCAATCCATCTTTTCCAGAGCTGCTGAAGCAGATTCATCAGGCAATCAAAAAAGAATGAGTTCTAGTAGTTCCCATGATCTGCCACTGTTGCCGTTCTTAACTGACAAAAACTCAAACACATTTATAAAAGATTTGCAGATTTGTTCACAGAAACAGGCCCTTTCCCCAGATGAGTGTGATCATGGGCAAAGCATCCATCGGTCAAAGAGTTTAAAAAATGCAAACCCACACGGTAATCAGTCACGCATGAGTCGTGCAAAGAATCAACGTGAACGTCACTTTTCTGAAAGCACATATATGCAAGATTCTTGTGACAACCATGGCTCTGGAAGTAACTGTCTACCTAAAGAGAGCAGGAACAGTAGAAAGTTTAAATCTTCTTCTGAGCTGTGCTCTTGTGATGAAAATGAAAATTGGGCTTCATATGATGAGGGGAACACCACCTATGGCTCTAGACGTGTGATGTATCCTTCTATTGAGTTTGGTATATTTGGAAAAGAACAACAACTAGCTTTCCTGGAAAATATCAAGAGATCGCTCACAGAAGGGAGATTATGGAGACCATGTCTTCTTAAAAACCCTGGCTTTCTGAGAAATGAAGAGAGTGATTGTGTAAAGAGGGCTGAACTTTTGCACTCAAGTTCCACTGGCAGCAAAACGTCAGTAGATGTTTCTTCCCCAGGAGACCCAATTGACATCTATGGAGAAGAAACAATGGTTTATTCAGACTTGGACACCGATACCACTACGGATGACGAATATTATCTTAATGAGACTGATAAAGAATCAGAACTGTGAGATCCTGTAGTATAAGATGAAGAGTGAGATTTCATCTGAAAGATGTTTTGGTGGTTCTCGGGTGGGCCTAACCATATAAGATGCTTTGGACCAGATTCTGTGTTGGTGTAGATCAGTGTTGGTCTATTGATTTATGCAAGCTCAGATTTGGCCATTTTATATTTAAAATGTATTTAAAACTGTCACTTTCTTGTGCAAGCAAAAGATAAATTCTCCCCAAAATCTTTTTAAAATATGTATTTTATTACGAAAAGGAAGATGAATGTGAAACTTATTGTGTAATGATATAGAAGTGTCTCCTTTGTCTCCAGTAAAAGTTGAATTGAGCTCTTGTATGCTCAGTGGCACAGTGTTGTAATATATAAAGTTCTAGATTTTAAAACCCATAAGCTGTATTCCTCCCAGGGATTTTTTTTCTCTCCAATTTTGCAGATAGGTATTAACTTTTTACTACACAGTGGTGCAAACTCCTATTCCTTTGGGCAGAACTAAAGGGAAATGCACCGTATTGAGGAAAGGCAAAAACTCCAAAGAATATGAGATGCATTCAGCACACTTTCGCTACAGGTTGAACCTGACTGGTGCTGAACCAGAGAATTTGCCAAACCATGGGAGGACAATATTGTCTAGCAGCATTATCAGCACTTCCACTGCTTACTAGACTCTTAGATGACATTTACGGGTAAATTAGAGGCAAATAAGAGCACAGACCACTGAGACCCAGGACTGGTGGCTGTTAACAAACTCTACGGAACCACAGGAAACATAGCTTACACCCATGATAAGTGGACATCCAGCTAACTAAAATCATGCCAGACCATGGATGTTGCTGGACCAGAGCATGCCGGACGAGAGATGTTCAGCCTGTACTGAAAAATTGGGTTAAAATCCTCAATATAAGATATGTATGATGATCTGTTTTAAAGTGTCATATAGAAGATAGTGTTGAAATAAGAAAGGCCATTGCTGGCTGGGGCTGAGGTACATTGCCAGTGTGGCTTCCTCTGTTCTGGGGATGATTGTAGTTTCTTATAATTGTCACTTCACAGTAGGGATGTTAACTTTTGATTAATTGGCTAATCGAATAGTTGATGCAGTTTGCATCAACTATTCGATAAGGGTGCCTCCGCTTTTGAAGTGTAGCAACAGCTGCAGGGCTGTTACTACACTTCAGAGGTGAAAGCGCTGTGGAGAGCACAGGGCCAAGGGGGGACTCAAGCAGTCTCCCTCTGGTCTTGTGCTTCCTGTGGCATTTCAAAGTGGCAGCGCTGCATGGAGCCCGGGGTCAGCGGGGGAGCCCAGGATTTGGCCCCAGGCTCCACGTGCCGCTTTGAAGGACCCCCTCCTCTCCCCGCTACTGCCTCTTTCTTACAGCCCCTTTAGCCTCAGTGCATCAGGGGCTAAAACAATCCTTAGCATAATTTACAGCAGATTTTTGGGCTGCTCTGCTTTGTTGGTGCAAATTAGTCCTCGGGATTACTGTGCTGGCTGAAGATTGGGCAGAGTGCTGTACTCTTTGGCCCCATCTTTCCTCATTTCCCCTTCTGCGCCACACCCTTTCCATAGAGGCAAGGAGAGCATTGAAAGAATCCTCAATTGCCTGCATAAGGTGGTTTAAAGAGCCTCTTGCATCGCTTCGGTAGGCACTTATGAGGCCACATCTTTCAGCTTCAATAAGTCAATTATTTTTGGTTTT
Source organism: Rafetus swinhoei (assembly GCA_019425775.1). Lineage (NCBI taxonomy): Eukaryota > Metazoa > Chordata > Testudines > Trionychidae > Rafetus > Rafetus swinhoei. Next base: position 42,031,183 of record CM033437.1, on the reverse strand, counting down.
AAATGGCTGTAATTTTTTCTGTATGTTGTGAACTGTCAGAGTTTGAGTAACATTTTTTGACATGTTGTCTTGCATCTTCCCTAAGATGTCTTGCTGTGTCTAAACTACACCCATCCGTCAGCAGAAGGATGTAAATTAGAGGTTTCAAAAGTGCAAATGAAGCGGGGATTTCAATATCCTGCGCTTCATTTGCATAATCGCGTCATGGCGCTGTTTCAAACAAGCGCCATTTCGAAACTGAAACCGTGGTTTAGACGCGGTTTTTTCGACAATGGGGTGCTTTTTCGGAAAGTACAGGATCTTTCGAAAAAGTGCCCTGTTGTCGAAAAAACCGCATCTAAACCGTGGTTTCAGTTTTGAAATGGCGCTTGTTCGAAACAGTGCCATGATGCGATTATGCAAATGAAGCGCGGGATATTTAAATCCCCACTTCATTTGCACTTTCGAAACCTCTAATTTACATCCCTCTGCCGACAGAGGGGTGTAGTTTAGACGCAGCCTAAATTAGCATCTCTTTGGTATTTTTCTAACCATGCTCACTGTCATTGCACTACCTTTTAATCCTTTGACTAGAAAAGCTCTGACTGTTTTCCCCGAAGCTTTTCCTATACCACTTTACTAAATGTTGTATTGGTATTACATACGAGCCAAAATCCATGCTGGGCCCTGAAATCTCAAACTGAGCTAGATGCATTATATTTTTATAATGGGAAAGACAATGGTCTGATATTTTAAAGGAATATATTTTATGCAAAGCAAACAAAATTTATATCACTGAATGCTTTACATGAAAAATACTGTATTACACAATTAGTACCCTATTTTTTATATTGTATACTTTGTTAAAGAAGGGGAGTTGTAATCTGAAAGTGTTTTGATGTATATTCTTGCTATATACTTTGTACATAAAAAGACTAATATAAACATATTTATATTCAGAATTGTTCTTTGAGTGGTATCTATTATGGAATGATTTGCACAAATAGACTGACACCTACAATATTAGAAGGAAATAATAGCCATGTAAATGTAAAGTAGTAAAATATCATTTTCTGATGAGAAATGCCAGGACTATTTTTATTTATATAGTTTATACCATAAGATTAATAAACCACTAGCTATTAAGTAAGGGTTTTCTGTTTTGATACACTACTACAGTCCCAAAAAAGGGACTGGCAGCATACATGTGTTAAACAGAAACAAAATAAATGGTCATATGATTTGCTCCAGCAGAAGTGGATTATTTGAATGCTCATACTTTGTAAATATTTTCTACCCATATGGTAGATTTTGGACTAAGATCTCTCACTGGATGCATAAAGGACACTTTCATTAAACATAGTGGTAGGTACATGAAAACTGGAGCCATACAAAGAAATCAAAATCGTTTAGAATTTGGTCCTAAATTAATTGTGCAAGACTGTGGCGGGTCAGATTAGCTGGTTACTAATTTTTACATAAGGGTGATGTAATTTTATTAAAAGTTGCTCATACAGAATATGAGGTCACATTCATCCCTTTCAATAAGATGCAGCTCTCCTACATTGAATATAACTATGCCATCTCTTACACAGTGGTGAATGTGGCCTGTTATGTCATCTTAACCTTCTCTTTAGCTATAACATAGTTCTATAAATGCTTATATTTTATAGGATACTAGTAGAGAAATGATTGGTTGGAAATAAATGGTACCTACTGCTTAATATATGTTTGTACTAAGGATATTGAATAACGAGTAATTTACTAGTCGAGCAGTCGATGGAATTTCCATCAACTACTCAACAGGCACTTCTGTATTCCTCCTTTGAAATGTACAAGGAGGAATGAGGAACTCCGCATGCGGCCCAGGGCCAATGGGAAGTCCTGCTGACTCCAGGCTGCTGGTGGGTGTCAGCTCTGAAATTTACAAGAGTGCCCAGCAGGGGCTCTTGTGCATTTCAAAGCAGAAGTGCCCTCATGGAGCCTGGGGTAGGCAGGGGAAGGGGGGGAATCAACTAGTCGACTTGACTATTCGATAAGCATTTGCTTATCGGATAGTTGACTAGTCCTTAACATCTTTAGTTTGTACGGGTTTTATCTGTGCACTCAGTAACTCATGCTTAACTATTGTATGGTTTTGCAATATTTTAATACTGATTTCAGGATACTGATGCCAAACAATATGAAGAGCTCAAAATGTAAAAGATTTAAAATTGAGCATCCAAGTATGATCCTTCATAAATTCTAGGCATGTCCAAGGGTACACTTGAATTTTCAGTGTATCACAGGAACTGTCTGATTTTAGCCAACTTTCAGACACGTATGCACAGAAAAATAACTTACACAGATGAATAAACTGAATTGTTTAACTTTCACATACTGGCAGGGGAGTTAGCTATAGATTAAGTCAACTATTAGATGCCCACATCTGCAGTTGTACTATAGTCCATACTTTTTTCTCTTGATGGTAGACAGACATTTGGGGCACAAATGCCTTCTCTTTGGTCAGAGATGAAACATTCTCTGTAACAATCCACACACCTTGCTAGCTCTCTATTCTGAGCAGCAGCTAAACATCATTCAAACAGAATAGTTTAAAAACATTTATAATGAGCTCTGTGTGACGGTCACAGTGACATTTACATATGCGATGACAAGAGAGGGGCACCTTCCTCTTGCTAGACTTATTAAAGGGTGAGTTAAGCATGGAGCTGCTACCAAGTTGCTGCTTCTTCTCCCCCTCCCCCCTCTTAAATTATGGCTTCTTGTTTCCTAATGCTACGAGCCCGCGAGATCATGAAACCTGTTTTAAAGTGTTTTTAAATGGGGAGTCTGTTTTAAATTCTGCTGGTGGGTCCATGAGCCACCTACTAAAAATGGCTCAGCAACAAGAAAGGAAAAGTTAATTCATGGTCTCTGGGGTCTGAAAAAGAAAATAGTTACATACTATTCATTAATGTTTGGCATAATTCAGTCTCAGGGTGCGTATACACTGTACCCTAGCTTGAAATAAGATACGCAATTTGAGCTATGCAAATTGCGTATCTTATTTTGATCTTATTTCAGAATAGCTTATTGCGTAATTTAGTGCTATCTACACAGCGCCAAATTTCGAAATAACCCGCTATTCTGAAACATCCTTTACTCCTTGTGGAATGAGGTTTACAGGGAAGTCGGAATAGCGAGCCCAAAATAATGGGCTTGCTATGAAGATGTGGGATAGCTATTTTGGGATACTCCAGAATCCCAAAATAGCATTGCAGTGTAGACGTAGCCTCAGTGGGCAAAGTAGGTGGGAAGCTATGCAGATTGTGGGTGTTATGTTCTTTGCAGAAACATGGCCTAGCTTCTCTTGAAGTCAATGTAAAGCTGAATGAGTGTGAAACAACATATTGTATATTTTAGATATCATTTTGTATGGAGTGTCATATATGGCTCCAACAACATACTTGGATATTTATATTGATTTGACATGGTGCACCCTTCAATTATTATTCTAACTGAAATATTCAGAAATAAAATTTGAGACATCTGAGATAAAAATAGGGTTTTTTTACAAAAAGATGAGAATTCACATTATACAGTAGTTTATATATTCTCAATGTTGTGACTAGTCAAAACTGAGCCCTGCATCTAACACTGTGTAGGACAACCAAGCTAAACGTCATTGCAAATATTTCAACTATTCTATTTGAATGAGCTCTGTGGCCTTCACATGCAATGAGAGGACAAGAGAGGGGCACCTTCCTCTTGCTAGACTTATTAAAGGGTCAGTCAAACATGGGGCTGCTTACGAAGTTGCAGCTCTCTTAAGACAGTTCAAAAATTTCACAGCTCTAAGACTATTACTGCCCACACTGATAGTTGTGAAGTGTGGAAAAGAAGAAGGCTAAGCAATTCTGAATGGTTCCAGCTTCTTAACTTCCTGGGTTATAACATTAGGTAGCCAGATAGGCCCAAGGAAGCTGTCTCATCTGCTTTTGTAAGATATATTTACGGTAGGGATGTTAAAAATTGTGTAATACAGTAACCATGTAACTGCTAAAATTCTTAGTGGTTACAAGTGCTATAGATGCAGAGCTGGCAGCCCTTGCCTGCCCAGCTCCCTGGGAGGAGGCTTTGCTGCCCTGATGCAGCAAAGCTGCCTCCCCAGGAGCCAGATGACTTGAACAGATACCATAACCAATAAGCTGATGCTTATCAGTTTAAAAAGTTAATTAAATTAAAACATTCCTAATTTACATTGTGGTGCTGAAAGTACGACCCAGATCGTGTATACATGCTTGAAATGCTTTTGTAATGCAGGTACAGATTTTATTACTGCATACCAGTTAGGTATAATTATTTAACTATGCAAAGTATTGCATCTCTGACCTTTAGTACTGCATATTATTGCTATTTGTCATTTTGCAGTGTGAAAACATTGGTGCTGGAACTAGAGTGGTGGGGTGCTGCTGCATGTGGGCACCGGTGTAATAGGCCAGGGAAGCTGGAGCTGGCTGGTGCAGACTGCTTAGGTTGGTTGGCCTCGGATAGCAGGGGTGGTACTCAGCTTAGGCCCAGGGGCTTCTGCAGCCACAGGAGGGGGTGGGAGAGGGATCAAGACTATTGCTTTGGAGGGGGGGACCAATGTGGAAGGGACAGGGCCATGGACCTGACCTCCCTAAAGTGTGGTTCACTGCCTGGCTCCTACCCATATTGCTGCACTCTGGCTTGAAGTGGTTTCCATGATATACAGGATATACTGTTTGGTTGAGTGGCTCTCAATGCAGTGGTTCCCAACCTGTGGAATCCTGGTTGTCCGCAATAGTACTGCAGGGGGTCCATGGAAAGTTTAAAGATAAGGATCAAGCCCACTTTTCTTTTCCTTTCCTTTTCTTCACTTTTTTTTTTCTTCTTGGGGGAGAGGTCTATGAAATTTTACTAGATTGAAAAGGGGTCTATATGCTCAGATTGGTTGGGAACCATTGCTCTCACGCCCTTTGTGCTTTAACACCTACCAACTTCAAGAATGTTGGGGCCCCACTATATGGAGTAAATGAATGTCCCTGCCCCAAAGAGCTTATTCATAGCATCTGATTAATAGCATCTAATAGCTGCAGAACTATTAACTGTGGTTTGTAACCTATCCTTTAAATCAGCTTCTGTACGTAATGACTGGAAGATCGCTATCGTGATGCCAATATTTAAAAAGGGCTCTAGAGGTGATCCTGGCAATTACAGAGTGGTAAGTCCAACGTCAGTACCAGGCAAATTACTTGAAACTATAGTAAAGAATAAAATTCAGACACCTAGATGAACATAATTTGTTGAGGGAAGTCAACATGGATTCTGTAAAGGGAAATCATGCCTTACTAGTCTGCTAGAGTTCTTTGATAGGGTCAACAAATGTGGACAAGGGGGATCCAGTGGATGTAGTATACTTAGATTTCCAGAAAGCCTTTGACAAGGTCCCTTACCAAAGGCTCTTAAGTAAAGCAAGTTGTCATGGGATAAGAAGGTAGGTCCTTTTATGGACTGATAACTGGTTAAAAGACAGGAAACTAAGGATGTTAAATTGCGGTTAATTTACTAGTCTATGGAATTTCCCTCGACTAGCCACTAGGCACTTCTGCATTCCTCCTTTGAAATATACAAGAAGCCCAGCGGGGGCTCTTGTACATTTCCAAGGAGGAATGTGGAACTGGCGGCCAGTGGAAAGTCCTGCTGACTCTGGGCTGCACATGGGCGTGCTAGCTTTGAAATGTACAAGACTCCACCGCGGGGGCTCTTGTGCATTTTAAAGCAGCAGCGCAGCATGGAGCCTGGGTCAGCGGGGGACTCAAAGGCCCCCACTGACCCTGGGTTCCATGCTGCGCTGCTGATTTGAAATGCCACACAGAGCTGGGGCCAGCTGGGGACTCCCCAGCTGATCCTGGGCTCTGTGCAGCATTTCAGCGGAATCCAGGATCAGCTGGGGACTTTCAGCTGACTGAGTTCTGCATGGCATTTCTCTAGAACCTGGGGTGTGCTGGGGCCTCCCCAGCGGATCCTGGGTTCTGTGGAAATGCTGTGCTGGAGCCTGGGATCAGCTGTGCAGTGATGCCCTTTGAAGTATCCCCCCCAACTGCCTTTCTTTGATAAGAGGCGGGGAGGGGGAAATCGACTAGTTGACTGACTATCCGATCAACTAGTCTTTAACATCATTACAGGAAATAAAGGTAGGAATAAAGGGTAAGCTCTCAAAGTGGAGAGAGGTAATTAGTGGGGTTCCCCAAGCATCGAATAGGATTGGTCCTAGGACAAACTTATTTATAAATGATCTAGAGAAAGGGGTAAACAGTGAGATGGCAAAATTTGTAGATGATACCAACGTGCTCAAGATCGTTAAGACTAAAACTGTGACTGAAGAGCTTCAAAAAGATCTCACCAAACTAAGTGATTGGGCAACAAAATGGCAAATGAAATGTAATGCTGATAAATGTAAAGTAATGCAGATGGGGGGGGGGAGGGGGGGAGAAATCCCAACCATACATACAATATGATCGAGACTAATTTGGCTTCAACTGCTCAAGAGATAGTGGAGTCGTTGTGGACAGTGAACACATCACTGTGCGAAGCAGCATTCAACAATCCAATAGAATGCTAGGAGTTCTTTAAAAAGGGACAGAGAGTAAGACCGAGCCTCTGTTCGTGCCGCTCTGTAAAGCCAGGGTCCGTCCCCCCTTGCCTACGGGGTGCAGGGTGGTCGCCTCATCTCAAAAAGGGCAGAGTGGCATTGGAAAAGGATCAGAAACGGGCCCTCCAGCTACCGCCCCTTCCCCGCCGCAGCCCCGTGTACCCAGGCTCTGCGCGGCCGCGCTCCAGCGGGGAGGGTGGGGTTTCCACTCAGGTAGGTGGGGGCGCCCCCCGGGCAGCGGGGAAGGCAGGAGGCCCCGCGGCCAGTGGTGCTTGTACCGCTCCGGGGCGCGGCGAGGGCCGGGCGGCTCCGGGTAGGGCGCAGGAGCGAGAATGGGCCTGTCCCGGGCTCCAGGCCTGCCAGCGGCGAGGGGCCGGCCCCGCAGTGTCCCGGCGGCGCCGCCCGCCGGGGAACGGGCCGGCGCGGAGCACTGAGGAGAAAACGTTCCGCCCGGCGCCGTAGGCCCCGCCCCCTCTGGCTCCCAGCCCGCGGCCGGACGCCCCCTCCCCCCGCGGGCAACCTCCGCGGCCGGGCAGGGAAGGAGCTTGGTCGCTGCCCCGTTGCCCGATTGGTCAAAGCAGCCGCCAATCACAAGTAGCCAGCTCGCCTCTCCCTCAGCGCCCCGTCCCCAGAACTTTGCGAGCCGGCCCTGGCCGGGATCTCTGCGCCGGGCAGGAACATGGGGGGCAGCGGTGCCTCGCTGCTCCCGCGGCTGCTGCTGCTCCCGCTGCTCTCCCAAGCGGCGGGGCCTCCCCCAGACCCTGTCAGTGCAGAGAGGAGCCTGGTTTGGGGGCCCGGCCTGGAAGCGGAGCTCACGATGCCCGTCAGGTATTTCTACATGCAGGCGGTCAGCGCAGCTGGGCAGAACTTCACCCGCTCCCCGCCAGGTACCGTGCATGCCTTTGCCCCGCCCCTGCTTGTGTGTGGCCTCTGTTCTCCGGGCCCGGCTCTCACAGCCGCACCCCTGGCTCCGGAGCTGAGGAACTTGTCGCCCGAAGGAGTTGACTGAGGATGAGAAGAGGATCCAAAGAAGCTACGATTTTCTCCCATCTCCTTTCCGCTTCCTAGCTTCCCAGGCTGGGAACCCAGACTCAGGCCACTGCTGCCTTGTTCATCTTACAACGTCAGGTGCATTTCACAGTAATACACCTTTAGATACATAAAGTCTCAGTGACACAAACTCAGGGAGAACATTAGAACCCCGCATTACTCTTCCACTGTCTAGTGTGTCTTTCCATGCAACCCTGCCCTTTCGCTGTTTTAACAAAAAAAAAAAAGACTATAGTCAATTTGGTTTCCAATAACGTTTTCTCCTGATTTCAAATCTTAAGCATTGATTTAGCTATGCCAGAACAGAACTCCAAATCTCTCCATTTTATCTCTTTTCTATATAGTTTTTTGAGAAGTAATCCTAGTCCAGCTTCATTCTATTTTTCTGGCTCATCTTGGTTCAGTCTCTTTCACCATTCACTCAGTTATGTCAGTTCTGAGGACTATACTTGCTTTGGTGATTGTGTCTTGTTTCTGTTTGGTTTTATGAGAAGCAATCCCTTTCCTGGCACAATCAAACTTTGCTTGAAGCTCTTTCCATTTAGGAAGAGTTCTTGATCAAACAGACAAATTCTCTAAAATATGTAGTACATATTAGCGATGTTTGAGTGTAAATGACTAACTGCTTAACAGATAAGCAAATGTTTATCAGTTAATGTGGGTTACACTCAGCAAAGCCACTTCCCTGGGAGTAGGGAGGCCAAGGGCTACCGGCTTCGCTCAGGGAGGACATTTTGCTGCTGGCTCCTCTCCCAGGGAGGAGTCTTCCCTGCAGAAGGGAAGCCTCCTCCCTGGGAGGAGAGCCAGGCAGGCAAGGGAGGCTTCACTGCAGTCTCCGCAATATAAAGCCAAACTATGCAAATTATAGCTTTATACTGAAGAGCCCACAGTGTGGGTAACTGTGTAACCCAGGGGTGGGCAATAATTTTTAATGGGGGGGGGGCAAGCCACGATTTTGACAAGTGGTCAAGGGCTGCATTTCTACCGAGGGGTTGGGGCCTGGGACAGGGGTTGGTTGCAGAAGGGAGCTTGGGGTAGGAGACGGTGCAGGAGGGGGTGTGGGAGTCTGAGAGGGAGCTTGGGTGAAGGAGGTGGTTGTGATGTGGGGGAGTGAATTGGGGTGCAGAGTCCAGGAGGCGTTATGGGTGCAGGAGAGGGAGGAGCTCTAGGGGGGTGCAAGGTCTGGGAGGCAGTTGTAATCTGGGTGAAGGGAGTGCAGAGGGTTTGGGTGATGACTTGGGGCAGGGAATTGGGTGCAGGGGCAGGGAGGGTTATGGGGGCCAGAGAGGATTCTGGCCTGGGGGAAGGGTGTAGGAAGGGGTGCAAGGTCTGGGAGGGAGTTGTGACCTGGGGGAAAGGGGTACACAGGGTTTGGGTGGCTGCCTGGGGTAGGTAGGTGGGGGGAGAAGGTGGGTGCCAGAGGCAGGCTCTGGCTGGGAGGCCCTTACATAGGCAGCTACCACTCAGCAGCCCAGCAAGGGACCTGAAGGCTGCAGTTGCAAGCTGCTCCTGGCAAAGTGTGGAGGGGTAGAGGGAGAGGGAGGCTTCATTGGCTGCCCCTGCTGTCAGCAAAACCTCAGAGCTGCTATTGGTCAGAAACTGGCCAATGGAAGCTGAGATTTTGCTGAGGGGTGGGACAGAGCACAAAACCCCCTTCCCCTCCCAGAATGGAGCAGCCTCCTTGAAAGCGGCTGCTGCCGCGGTGTGTTGAAGGGTCCCAGCGAGGCAGCTGCGGGCCGGATCCTGTGCATCCGGCCCGCTGGCACCCTCTTGCCCACCCCTGGTGTAACGGCTGAGATTTCCCCTGTTACATGATTTTCAACATCTCTAGTAGAAATATACAATTATTTATTTTTTCTCTCTCCATACATTTTGTAAAATAAATAATATTGTATATAAAATAATTGCTGGTGAAATTTTATATACATAAAAGTATGTGTGTGTAGACACGCACACATACACACAGACCTTCAAATCTCTTCACTGATCTTCCCTTACATTTACTTCAGACATGCCTGCTTCTTAATTTTTCTCTGGCAGTGCTTTGCTGTTTTGCTCTGTTGGTATGCCTAAGGAATACAAGAAATAAAATAAATGTATTTTTTTTAATTATCTATGACTTTCCCATGCATCTCATCATCTGGGGGACCTAGTTGTCCCTTGATGAGCACTGAGTCATGTTGTCTTCTCTCCACAAGTCTTGTTGGTTTATAGCAGGTCCTGAATTGAATTGCCACTAGCTAGAAGTAAGATGTGATTTTTTTCTGCATTCAAAATATATAATTCTTTGAGTAGGTGTCAGTGTAGATCCCACTGTAGGTAAACGTGATTCACATGCATGAGCCTGGAGTCTTTGAAGTAGCAGTATCTTTTGAGACTGCACATGCACCCACTGCCTCCTCATGCTCTTTTGTGGGAGTTTAAAGGTCAGAGTGGTCATTACCTTTCCTCAGCTCCCACTTAACCAAGCTGCACAATGGCACCCAGGGGTGGCTAATTCATTACTTCTCAGTGTTCATTAATTCTTCTACTTATTCATCTGAAAATCAAATAATCTTATACCCTTTTAGTAGGAAAATTTCCCAACTGCCTAAATTATCAATTTAAAAAACTTAAAAAGGAAGAAGACCCCCTATAATATGTGGTTCTGGGGGCTACTACTGAGGGTGTCAGTTCAGGGCAAATTACTTAGTCAGGGCTACTTCTAGCCTTAGACTGGGGTTCCTCCACCATAAGGTACACCAGGGCTACTCAATACGTGGTCTGTGGGCTGCATGTGACCCTTGGCCCATTTGTTTGTGGTCTATGGTGCAGTTTGGGTTTACGCAGGGCTCAACACATGGCCCACAGATGGGATCCTTTGAACGTGGCCTCCATTGGGACACACTCCACAATGGCGAGGCGTCTCCCAGGCGTTGAAAGATGCAAGCGGATGGGCTGGCTGAAACAGACAGGTACAGGGTGTTGGCATTTCTAGTCCCCCAAGGAGGAGGTGCAGGGAGCGCTGGGGCATTATGGGAAGTACTTTGTATTCATGCCTCTCAGTGTGAAATAAGCTATTTGTGTATATTTGCATATATATGTGCATGCATATGCAACCACACTTAAGTTGCAGCCCTCGGCATGTCCTGTGAGTATCATTGTGTCCCCCAGGGCTTCCAAAGTTGAGTAGCCCTGAGGTACACCAAGCCAGACACAAAGAGCACTTCTGCTTCTCCACATTGGCTAACTGGAAGCCATACAAGCCATCACCTTAGACCCGTGGTCACCAACCCATCAATTGCGAGGGCTCGACCAGTCGATTGCAAGGCATTCGAGCCCCCCCCCTTCCCTCCCACAGCCAAGAAGCCCCACTACCTACCTCCAGCGACAATGGAGGTAGTGCCAGCTTCCTGCGGGGTGGACGGAAGTCCTGCAACTGCATGCCGGGAACTTGCGGGAAGGGGAGTCCCCAGAGGAGGCGCGCGCTGGGGCTTCCCTGCTCTGCGGGAGGGGGGAATCGGCCCCAGAGGAGGCGCACGCTGGGGCTTCCCTGCTCTGTGGGAGGGGGGAGTTGTCCCTGGAGGAGGCGCGCGCTGGGGCTTCCCTGCTCTGCGGGGGGTAGGGGAGAAGGAGTCCTGGGAGGAGGCGGGTGCAGGGGACTCCCTGCCCCCAGCAACATCCTGTCCCCTGCCCCCACTGGCACCCTGTCCCCTGCTGCAGAACCCTGTCCCCTACCCCCCTGGCACCCTGTCCCCTCTCCCTCACTGGCACCCTGCCCCCACCCCAGCACCCTGTCCCCTGCCCCCACTGGCACCCTGTCCCCTGCCCCAGCACCCACTGGCACCCTTCTCCAGTACATGTCACCTGCTCCCACCAGCACCGTTGGGGCCACATTAGTGAGGCTTGGGGTGGGAGGGTTTGGAGGAGGGTTTTTTTGCATCTCATTTGTGTGGCTCCCAACTGACTTTTCTGTGGGTCAGTGACCCCTGACTCAAAACAGGTTCCCTGCCCTTCTCAGAAATAAAGACAATGCAGAAACTTTTTGTATTTGACATAGTATTTTATTTAAAAATGAAGCCTGGCCAACAAACCCCCAATTGGGGCCAAGCCCCATCTGGCCGCAGCATCATAACACTCCTGCACACACACCCCCCAGACCCTAGATCTGAGCCTATCATACACTGGAGCCCCCCCCTGCCCTGAGCTCAAGTACCCCAACCCAAATTCCTTCACCCTCACATCCACAAGCCTGGGGCTTGCTTAGTACCCCAACCCTCCATATGACCCCAACACTCCCCAGCCTGGAGCCCCTCCCTGAGCTAGTATCCCCTTCTCCACCTCCTCCTGCATCCAAATTTCCACCTAGAGCTTGCACCTCTCACCCCTTCCCACACCCAAATCCCTCATTCCCACCCCAGAGCTCACACATCCTGTCTCAACCCAGTGAGGGTACGGCTAGACTGTAGGAGTTTTTCCAAGATTCCAGAGGTATCCTGGAAAACCTGTTCTGCATCCAGGGACGCATTTGTTCTTCCGCTTTTTTTAGTGGAAGAGCAAACATGCTCTTTCGATAACCCCTGTATTCCTTATTCCACGAGGAATAAGGGGGCTTCCAAAAGAAGGGGTTTTCTGACATTTGGTCCAGTCTAGACAGGCCAAATGTTGGAAAAGCCTCTTCCTACAGAAGAATCGAAAAAAAAGCGGCAGTGTAGAGTGTATAAGGGCTGGGGATAACAAGTGATGGAGAGGAGGACAATAGAGAGGGTGGAGCTTCAAGGCAGGGGTGGAGTCTTGGGGGAAGGATGGGGAGGTAGATCTTGGCTTGTTCTGACATTTAAAAAGTGATCTTGGGTATAAAAAGGTTGGAGACCACTGCCTTAGACAATCCAGTTTTCCTCTACTACCACTGGTACCACCCCTCATACAGATGAGAGGTTATGAAAACCAGTCTCACCAAATAAAAATATTTGTTTCTGACCCCAAAGGACCAGCCACAGTCCAGATCAATATATAACTCAGATCTTACTCAAAAAAGCATTTTGCCTATCCTTTAGAATCTAAAGGTTCATTTCTAGAAAGGAAGAATCATTCATAGCATTGGAAGACGCCTTCACAGAGGAATCCACACAAATTCCAAAGATGACTCCACACTGAAACCACTGTCAGCACTGCAACAGGCCCTAGGGTTGCCAGATAGTTTAACAAAAAAAACCAAACCCCACCCCCCACCACCGCAAAAGAAAAACACCAGGAAAAAATTCTGTTCAGGAAAAAAAAGGGGGAAACCAAAGTTGTTAAGAAAAAAAAAAGGGGGGGTGCTGCGCTCCTCACTCCCCTGCCAGACATGGCAGGGGAAAATTGTCCCCGCCAGGCTTCCCATGCACCTCACTCCCCGCCTCCACCAGACGTGGCAGGGAAAAATTGTCCCTGCCAGGCTTCCATCCAAGGGAAACAGGAAATATCAGACATTTCACATGTCCAGTATTTTCTGGGTTTTTTTTACCGGACGGGGGACCCGAATAACAGACAGTCCGGGCGAAAACTGGACACCTGGGAACCCTAGCAGGACCTGGTACCAAGACTTCTGATCACCTCAGCACTGTCCTTAGAGGTCTCTTCCTCTATAACACTGGGACACATCTTTTCACCATCCTCACGTAGAGAACTCACCCCTCTGAGGTCAGCAGGTGGCCTGATGGAAAGATCTAAAGGATCATTGTTTAGGGCTACATCACAGTTTTATCGTGACTGTTAATGGACTAGCTGACACCATGTGAGACAGCTATGCCTTATTGGGCATGCTGGGTCCATGCACTGAAACCTCCAGGAAATGGGAGCTTTAGTTGTCCCTTCCTGAACAAATGGATGCAGAGGAATACCACGTCCCTTATGAAGAACTTTCACTTGAAGGAATAATTCTCTCTCAAATCCTGTATCTTGGCAGGGGATTAGACTAGATGACCCTTGTGATCCAATTAAACCATATGGTTCTATGATTTTGTATCTGACTTCTGCATGCTGCAAGTGCCTTCCCACCAGCTAGTAAGAATTTTTCACTCCTATTGTGTTTTATTTTGGTTTTCTTTTTCTCTGATTCCTGAGGAACTAACATATCCTCACAGAATTAACTTGAACGCTGAATAATGAAGTTGTTATCTTTGCTTCAAAACAGTTAAGGCATTCTTACTGTGTTGTAATTGTCACACATCAAGGTAACTTACATCTTGTTTATTTTCATCTGTCCATTTATATTAGACATATGATCAGGAAAACGTGACACGGTGATCTCTTTCTCTTACACACGTTCTTGGAAAATAATGTTAGTGTATCTTATAAAACATGAGCACTAATCTGTACACTCAGAATAATATACAGGGCAAATCCAGAGAAACGTCACTGAGTTATGTCAAGTTTACACTGGCATAATTCAGAGTAGAATTTGATCCATCAGTGGCATCTCTTGTTTGCTTGTTTGTTTATTTTTATATTCTTCTTTTCAGGAAGAACACAGTTCAAAGTGGAAATTAAAGCACTTTCCCCCAATGAAATCATCAGGATCCACATCCCTAGCCTTTTGGATAGGAATGATGGGTCATTTCTTATACTGTATCGGATGTATGGGAGTGTCAACGAAGGGTTAAAGATTGAGGTACTTTATGGTAATGAACATGTAGCTCAATCTCCTTATATTTTGAAAGGTAAGTTTTCAGTTTCCCATTTTATGGTAACAACTACAGAAATGCTATGCACTAAACTTTGGCTACTCTGGTAACAAACTGGAGCTTTTTCTGGGATAAGCATCCCCTAAAGAACCTTCCTCTTACACAGAGTAAAAGAGTAGAAATAAACTACATGCAGATCATTGCCAGGTTATGAGACATAAATATTTAAGCATGGAAATCCTTGGACTTTTTAGGTCCTGTGTTAGAACATGTTTCCCTAGCTCTTGTAGGGTGACCTTCAGTGTTTGTGATGTGCCACAGCACAGACAGAACATCTTCATTTGTGGTGAGGCTGTGAGTTTTCTGGCATGTGTCCACTTAAGCACAGCATCTGCCAGAGTGTAGTGCTATAGCTGTCTAAAGGAATCTTCACCTCGAAAAGCAAGAAAATCCATGTTAGACCTAGCAGTTCATAATGTGTTCAGTCAATCTTACCTTTGTGATTTCCAAAGCACGGTCCTTTCTAGACTTTGAAATCTTATAATCAGCCCCATGTTATCTCTTCTTTTCTTCTGATAGGCAGAGCTTAGATCAATGCTAGTTCCTACACTGTAAGTTCCACTTAAAAGGGAAAATGAAAGGAAATTGTTTTCACATTTCTAGTCTGCTTCTCTGGTCTTTTCTCTTCTCACAGTTAGTTTGTTACCAAGGGGGAAAGGATGAACCGTGAAAAAAATTACTTCTTTAGCATTATTTTCCACTCTTTCCTTCTCCAGATCAGAGTTTTGTTTTTGTATGCCATTCTATACACACTTTCTTATAAAACACTTCAAAACAGAATAAAAAATGGTTTTAAGATGAGATTTAAAAGCAGTAAATTGAAGGATTAGTTCAAAATGGTTTGGAGCAGCAAAAATGAAAGCAAACTTCCTGCTTCTTCTACTGTTCACCTGCATAAGACAGAACCGTAGCCAAGGACAGCAGGGATGGGGTAATAGATTGATACCATAGTAGAAACTGTTGGTGCAAGATTGAAAAGTTTTGAAAAATTATGGATGTTAAGTGAAGTTGACAGATAGGGATGATATGGCAGTTTCAGCAAGACAGTAGCCTGGGTGTTGATGCTGGAGCATACTTACATAGTCACTATGACAGAGTATGGTACTTGTTTTTGCTAGAAGTTCATAGGAAAAAAGTTTACTTAAATGCTTAAGCCTTATTGAAGTATATTAATCCACTCTGATCAAAAAGGACAGACAGACTACATGATTAATTACATACAAGAAAGCACCTCATACTAAATGTAAATATTGTGACACTATAAAGTTCTAAATAAAGGTTATAATGCTGATAAATGAAACTGTACACCTGACTAATATTATTGATGTTTGTTTCAAATAGTTGTAGGCATTCTGGCTCAGTGACAGACAGCATGATATTGGTATATAACTTTGTCTCTTTTAGTAGAGATGATTGAAAAATGGTAAATATTTTCCATGAAAATTAAAAAAAAAAAATTCAGAGGGGCTTTTTTTGGCTTTTGGACAAAATAAAATGTTTTGGTGATTAGTTGTTTTAGGTTTCTAAAAAGCAAAAAGAGTCGCTTTTATTTTTTCATAAAAAAATCAAAAAATTCAGAAAGAAAATTTTCCAAGAAAATATTTGTTGACAAAAATGGTCCTTTTAATAAATAAATAAATAAATAAAATTAAATAAAAAACCCTAAAGACTTCAGCAGCTCGTTTTAAATTTTTGTATGCATCAGGAATCTAGGGCATTGTGAGCTGACGCTATCACAGATGTCAGATGTTCTCATTGCTTTGTTTACCACAGGGCCTGTTTATCATGAGTATTGTGAGTGTCCAGAAGAAGATTCTCACACCTGGCAGAATATTCTCTCTTGTCCATCCCTGGAGCCTCAAGTTACTAAGGACTTCACTTCTTTTCCCACCATCGACCTTCAGCGGATGCTTCATGAAGTCCCAACAAGGTTTGGGCAAACAAGAGGTGCTATTGTTCATTACACTGTTCTCAATAATCACATCTACCGCCGTTCTATAGGGAAGTACACAGACTTCAAAATGTTCTCAGATGAAATGTTGCTCTCATTGGCAAGAAAGGTACTAGCTCTATAAGACTTTAATTAAAGACTTTTGGATCACACGGATATGTTTCCATTTGGATGTTATATTCATACGCTTACTTTCCTACAAATCTTAAACTATCATTGCATATTTAATTATTAAACAAAGATTTTATTATTATTTCTGCATCTGCATGATACCATATGTTTGGGAAGCCTGTTGTTACTGGTGACTAATTACCTGATCCAAAGCCTATTGAAGTCAGTAGGAAAACTACAGACACAGTGATTCTACAGGCTTTCCTGAATTGGAACTCCAATTACACAGATAGCTTGCAGAACTGAGCCTGTAAAATGTGTCTTTACTCAGATAATACTGATCTTTGTTTGGTGGCTTGACTGATTGATTGATTGATTGTGAGATAGAAGATAAGTGACATAAAATCTTTATTAGACCAACTTCTGTTGGTGGAAGGGACAACCTTTTGAGTGTCACAGAGCGGTTCTTCATGTCTGGAGAAGGTAACTAGAGTGTGAGAGCTAAATATAAGTTGGAAGAGATTGTTAAGCATAAGGAGTCACACATGCTGTAGAAGACCACTTAAAATGAAGTGGGCATTTAAGGGTTATCAGGCAGTAGGGCAAATAATGAGCTCATTATAATAATTTGTAACATACTTTACTGCCTATACCCTTAATTGCCCACTTCCTTTAAAGTAGTCTCCTACAGCATGTTTGCATGTGGTCTCCTACAGCATGGTCCTTTCCACCATCAGAAATTGGTGGGAAAAAAGGTACTGCCTCTCGTATACAGGGAACAACACGGCTACAGCAACACTGAAAATGATTGATTCGTTGTCACACAGGAAAACTGATGACCATAATTTACTTTTAAATCATGAACAGTTGAGGTGTAAGTCTTTGTCCTGCATTGAATATACTTTTAGGTTCGTCTCCCTGATGTAGAGTTTTATCTTAATGTTGGAGACTGGCCAATGGAACATCGAACAGCTAACGATACACCTGGCCCTATACCTATCATTTCATGGTGTGGTTCTGTGGATTCAAGAGACCTTGTCCTTCCAACATATGATATAACCCGTTCAACACTTGAAACCCTGCGTGGTGTTACAAATGACCTCCTTTCTATTCAAGGAAACACAGGTATATTAGAATTTGTAGCCTTTAAAAATCAATGGGATAGAATTCATAAGCTTGCCAAAAGTGAAGTAAAGAGGATAGATGTTAACATAATGAGGGGTCCTGTAGCATCTTAAAGACTAACAAATTTATTTGGGCATAAGCGTACATGGGCTAGAGCCCACTTTGTCAGATGCATGAAATGGAAACTTCAGTTTGGCAGATATATGTACATGTGAAAAGATGGATGTGTTACATTACTGTGCAGAGGATCTGTGCTAACAAGGTCAATTCACTCAGGATGGACGTGGCCCATTCCCAGCAGTTGATGAGAAGGTGTGAATACCAAAAGAGGGAAAATTACTTTTTGTAATGAGCTAGCCACTTCCACTTTCTGTTCAGACCCAGTCTGATAGTGTCAAGTTTGCATATGAATTCCAGCTTTGTAGTTCCATGCTGACCTTTTGTTTTTGAAAGGTGTTTTTCTCCCTGAAGAATATATGTAAAGAGAGACATTGGCCAACATTTAAAAAGCCAGATACCTTATGTAAGTATCTATGAGTGACCTGATTTTCAAAAGTACTGAACATTCACAACATCCTCTGACATCAGTTGAAAATGCTCTTCTTTAGTGCCTAAATGTGGATTTCAGAGCCTAATATTAGGCACTCAGGTTTGAAAATTTGGCCTTCAATTCAGACTGTAGTTACACTCATGCAACACCATTGACTTTTAAATTAACAGTCTCCCATTTGGGTTCTGAGAAAAATAATTTGTATTAATAATAATCTCTTCCTTCTACTTATATAAGAGATCACAAAACAGACCATAAACATCCTTTTGAAGTAATTTATGCTCTGTCATGTTGGTATGCAAAGTACAAGTATTTCATTTTGCATTGAAATATTTTTTGAAAATAGGCACTTAGGAAAATGTAGTTATGGTGGATTCATGACAGATGTACCTATCATGATTATAATTCCCTTCATCCTATAAAGTGCTTTGGAGCACTAATTATAAACAAATATTTGTCCAATTCCTAAAATGGGATTTAAACAATTACAATAGCTCAAACTGTGAAAAAAGAATGCATAACCTCATACAGGGCAGCCTCCACTACACTGAAAAAAATTTTCATTTGGCCTGCAAATGGAAAATTTGTGTCTATGTATAAAGAAAACCTTAAGGACTGGGCTTTGTTCCTCCATTTGTGTTTTTCAACTTTAGAAAATTTTTCTTTTTCCTAGGAGACCCTATGGCAGCTCATAGAATTAGGAATTTGACATGATGAACACAAAAAAAATGAAACCTGACTGGGAAAGTGATGTTTATTTAGACAGTTTAAAGCTCACTCTCCAAATATTTATTTAATTCAAATACCTGATAAACAGTTTGGAGACAAGGACTCTGTTAATGACTCAGTATACCTGTTCCTTCAGTTAAGGGTTGAATAAGCTCCCATTCCACTTCTCTGGATCCTCCATGAAGACTAACAGGAAAGGCAAGGTTTGATATTTTGGAAATTTCTAAAAGTATAACAATAAGCAAAGTGAAAATCTTACAGACTTTCACTGTACATTGTAATGATACAAAAAAAGAATACACCATCTTTTTTTTCCCTCTGCAGGTCACCTTTTAGTGACCCCTCAACACTGTCTGGGAAAATTGGCTGCTTACCAGAGGTTCCTAATGGGGACTGGAATTATGTCTTGGGGTATTTGGGTGGACTTTTAAGACTGAAGGTCTCTTGTTCAGGTTTCACAATATTCAGTACTCATATAACTTAAAAACCCACAAAATTATTTTCTTGACAGTTTATTGAACGACAAATAATTTTCTTAGAGACAAGGTAGGTGAGGTAATAACTTTTATAGGGCCAGCTTCTGTTGGTGGAATGGACAAGTGTTCAAGCTTCACAGAGCTTTCTTTGTTTCTTAAAAGAAAAAGAAGACTTAATTTTACAGCTAAGATTTTTTTTCATGCCAAAACTTCAGAACAGGACAAATATTTACCAGTGAGGCTTAAAGGCTTCTTTAATTAATGAGTAAGTTCATAATGGAAATTATGCTGTTACCTGTTTTACCATACATGGGAGCATTAGTCTGATATTATAATAAAATCATATTGAATGTACGAGCATGTGTAGCTTGAAGACTTTAAGGCTGTTTTCTCTCCCTTATGTCATTCAATCTCTGTAGGCCCTTTTTGGCACAACAAAACGGAGCGAGCTTTCTTCAGAGGTCGAGACAGCCGAGAAGAACGTCTTCAATTGGTGCAGCTATCTAAAGAGAATCCAGAGCTACTAGATGCTGGAATAACAGGATATTTCTTCTTCCGAGACAAGGAAAAAGAGCTGGGAAAGGCTCAGTTGGTGGGATTCTTTGACTTCTTTAAGGTGTGCCACATTATATTGCAGACCTTGCTTTAGTTTACAGTTAAATGGTTATTAACAGGCCGCTTTCTTTTTTAACTTTACTGATTGCATTTCAGTGTTTGAAACAGTTATGCTGCCCTGGGCAAATGTGTCCATACAAAATAGATATTTTACCCATAAATAAAAACATAGTATAAGCATTTTTTTAAAAACACCATGCTGTGCTGTCCACTGTGATCTCGTTGACTTTAGTAGGCTTTGCAACAGGGCCTGTATTCAGATTTCTGCCCCACTACAACTGTGTACATTTCTTACATAACATGAAAACAGTGGGCATATTTTGTATAGATGTAGGTACACCATCTATTTCAAAAACAGTTCTTGTAGCAGTGGGTCAGAAAAGCATATTGAATGCTGCTGATTTATTTGAACTTGCAACTCCATTGTTATGTCAGCACCACCCAGATCTGAACAGCAAGGATGGGGTGGATTTGTAATATCCTCCTTTACTTTGTGTATTTGCATATATCTGCAGTCAGAGTTTCCTGCCAGCTGGACTTAGCCTTAATGTTATTTCTTCTTCATATCTCTCTCTATATTTTAAAAACGTTTCCTGCAGGAAAACAGAGTGACATCATCACATCACTCTGCGTCCAATAGCCTCTCCTTCCCTCCTCTCTTTTCCTTTCCTGGTGCTTGGTTGCCAGGTGGAAAAGTGTGAGGCCGCCTGCCCCTGGCAGCTGGGGGGAAGACTGTGGAGCCTTGGCCTGGACGCTCCCAGCAGCCAGAGAGAGAGCTGGGCCAGCGACAGCCTCAGTCCAGCCCAACCCCTTGGCAGCCGTGGGGAAATCTAGGCCCAGCTCAGCTTGGGCCTGGCTGGGGAGGTAGGGATGTACACAGTGGGGGGAGGATGAGGGGAGGGGAAGGGTCCAGCTGGGGAGGGAAAGCCAGGGGGTCCTTGGGGCCAGACCCTCCCTGGCAGCCGGAGGAAAAGCCAGGCCTAGCATGGCTTGGGCCCAGCTCTTCCTCTGCCCAGCCCAAACTCCTCCCCCCCCCACCCCAGCAGCTGGAGGGAGAGAGCTGGGCCAGCTGCAGCCTTGGCGTGGCCCACCCCCCAGTGGACTGAGGGAGAGAGTCAGGCCAGCTGTGGCCTTGGCCCGGCCCAACTCCTTGGGAGCCAGAGGGGGCAGGGAGAGCCAAACCTCAGCCTGGCCCTCCCCAATGGCCAGGGGAGAGCTGGGGCTGCCTACCCCAGGGGGGGTTTGGAAGGGTTGTCAGCAGGGGGCACTGTCCCCTAGTTTACTCTTAAATGTAATTCAGAAAACAGGCAGGCATGGTTGGCATCAGTGTTCTGTTTCCGTTCTCTGAAACTGCTTGGATTATTATTGTGCCATTCATCAGGGATGGTATGAAGTCACACCACATCAAGGAGAGTGAGGAGAGTGAGGAGATGGAAAGGAGAGCATTGGGGGACCAGTTCAACTCAGAGTCTCTAATATGTTAAAAACATTTTCATTTGCAATTATGTTAAACTTTGTATTTGACTTACAAAATTTTAATTTGGAATTAGTGGCTTCAATAGAATGTAATGAATCTGCTGATCCCTAGGGGGAAATGAGTAGTGATCCTATAAACAAAGTGGCAGTAGAGTTATAAATTTCTGAAGTAAAGGCAGCATAGCCTCAGTTGGTATAAATTGTTACAGCTGCATTGACTTCAGCAGCTATTATATTTTATACCATCTGAGGATCTGCCCCATGGATTATATCAGAAATGCTAAAAACAGACATCTCCAAAGTGGACACATTGTATTACTTTTAGTGCAAATGTTCACTATTACTCTGCTTACTTTTAATTGAAAGTAAAAACTTCTTGAAATGAGAGATTATCATGAGCTATAGACTAGAACTAGGTGATAATTACCCAAACCTCTGTCCGTTCCCAGCCCTCTTCTGAACAGAATGCCCATCATGGTGTTAATTATGTAGCTGGAGTCAAAGTCATGTTTTTGGGCTGTCCACGTAGCGGGAGGTCGACAGGAGCAAACACTCCCACTGACTTCCCTTACTCCTCGTGAGGAGCAGGACTACCAGTGCCAACGGGAGTATTTGAATTAGTGGGTTTTCAACTGCGACAGGGATGATCTTCCACATAGGGCAGAGATGGCTTTAGAGACTAACACTATGTCTAGACCGCATCCCTCTGTCAACATCGAAATTGCTAATGAAGCTGGGATTTAAATATCCCGTGCTTCATTAGCATAAACATGGCCACCGTTCTTTTTCGACACGGAGTTTTGTCGACCATAAACCCTTTTTCGACAGATCCTGTATTCCTCAAAAAATGAGGTTTACAGGATCTGTCGAAAAAGGGTTTATTGTCAACAGATCTGCGTCTAGACTGCCGTTTTTTGTCAACAAAACTCTGTGTCGAAAAAAGTGGTGGCCATGTTTACGCTAATGAAGCGTGGGATATTTAAATCCCGGCTTCATTAGCAATTTCGATGTGCTTCATTTGCATCCCTCTGTCAATAAAGGGTTGCAGTCTAGACACAGCCTAACAGATTTATTTGGGTATGTCAGCATAATCTGATAAAGAAGGTCTTTGCCCATGAAAGCTTATGCCCAAATAAATCTGTTAGGATTTACAGTGCCACAGGCATCCTCATTGTTTTTGTATAATGTTTTGAATTCATGCATGTAAAACATGGAGCAGATATAGATGACTGGAAAGGCTTTGGTGGTCATCTAGATAAAAGCATTTGATTTTCTTACCCCTACTTTCAGTTGTTTGGGGGAATTTTTTAATGGGCTTACACTTCACAAAATCACTGGGCCATGTCCCTCTTGCTTTATTTATTGACTTCTGTGGGACTGTTATGGTGAGCAGTATTTGGCATGTTTTTTAATTGACCCTGAGGTCAGCACTGTGGGGTAGGTAATAATTCAAAACAATTTTCTCCTTTTTTGCATCTTTGTTTTCCCCTTACAGTACAAATATCAAGTGAATGTAGATGGGACAGTAGCAGCGTACAGATTTCCGTAACTCATGTTGGGTGACAGTCTAGTGCTGAAACAAGCCTCTCAATTCTATGAGCACTTCTACAGTGAATTAAAACCATGGAAACATTATATTCCAATTAAAAGAAGCCTTGATGACTTGCTAGAAAAAATTAAATGGGCTAAGGTGAGTGTTATTACCAACAAAGTTAAAGGGGATAAATTGACACATAAGCAAACACATTCTTAGTGGTTCTCTTCCTTTAGTATTGCTACATCTGTGTTGTGCAACTCTACACTGAGATACTCAGGTAAAAGATGAGTATATTGCTATTATTATTAATTTAACTACATGCAAGTAAGGTCCCAATTCAGGTAAAAACATCCCCATTCAGGAAGGAACTTAAGCATAGGCTTAACTTTAGGCATGTGCTTACATGTTTTGCTGTAGAATAACTTTAAACAGTTTTTCAGATCTTTAAAAATAGCTTTCAAACTTCAGATTACTTTTTTAAATGCTGTGATCACAGAGAAGAAATTAATACAGTTAACCTAGTCAGATATACCAAAATAACACCTTCATATAACATAAAATGAGAGAGAAGGGATATTTATAAATAGGCCAAACATCATCTGATGATGTAGAATAAAGATTGGACTTCAAAACCGATACTAACACTGTGAGAAACACAAGAAATATTTCAGTTCTGAGTACTGTAGTTGTACACAAAGGACCAGATGGTTATTACAAGCTTTGAAATGAAGCTCTAAAACTCTTGAATACAATTACATGAATAAAAGTGCTTAATACACTATCCATATCACCAAAACACATTCTACTTGTGTTATCCAGGATGGCTCAGTCAAAAAGCTTCACAGAGAACAAAGCTGGAAACAGAAACACTTAATTACATGTAGTAAGAAAAGACAACAACTACAGCTCTCTGTTCTGTGTAACCAAATCTGTGTGAGACACCTAAAACCTCCTTGTGAACTGGCCTGTGGCTTGGACAATGCAGTAAAGTGATAGCTGATGTATTTTTTGAAATATATACAATTGACTATCAATACTCTTACCAGCAGTCCTAAAGATATACATGTTTTTGTGACCATGCAAGCATATTGATAAATTCTTTAAATCTGGAACTAAATGTATTCTTGCGCGCTATCACTAATTGTACATTGGATAGCATTGCAGCTATTACTGCAGAGCCAAACAGTCCTCTTTATGAGAGTTATCTTGCTAGAAAAGAATAGAGTGATTCACTGATTGCACTGTTGTTCACTGCTGTTTCTTTCCAATTTCTCAGGAAAATGATGATGAAGCTAGGAAGATTGCTAAAGAAGGACAATTAGTTGCAAGAGAATTACTACAGCCTCACAGGCTTTACTGCTATTATTACAAAGTGTTCCAGGTTTGTACAGTATGTCATTTGGTTACATTTTCACTTGCTGCTATTGGTTCTAGTCCTACAGATTTCTATTTAGTCCACATATCTTAAGACATCAATCATGATAGGTTGCAAGGGATCAGTCAAGAACTCTGGCAGAACATACTTCATTACTATTAGGAAGCAATCTGAGCTATCTGGAGTCCTACCGTAAAAGAGGTCTCATGACTTCCCACACCCATCCCATCTGATTTGTACTGAGGGTTTTGTGATGCTTAATTTCTGATCTTGACAGATTGTTTTCCATTAGCCTCTGACCCTTTGACTATGTTCCTCCTTTTTCCTATCTCCAAACTCATCCTCCAAACCAGTGTCTCAGGGTACGGTTACACTGTCTTTTTTTTTTTCCGGAAGAGGTATGCGAATAGCACTCACATTTGCATACCTTCTTCTGGTTTTTTTTCCCCTGAAGAGGCTTTTCTGCCATTTGGCCCCATCTACATGAGGCCAAATGTCAGAGAAAGCCCCCTTCTTCCTCTGCGAGCCCTTTCTACTGTTTCTATTTAAAAGGCTTGAGCCTTCCCCGCCGCTGCTAGGCAACACTTTGCCTAGCAGCCCCAGGGAACAGGAGAGCACTTGAAATAAAAACAGCTCATAGAATCATAGAACCATAGAGCTGGAAGAGACCTCAAAGAAGGTCACCAAGTCCAGCCCCCCTGCTCTAGGCAGAACCAATCCCAACTAAATCAACCCAGCCAGGGCTTTGTCAAGCCGAGACTTAAACACCTCTAGGGATGGAGACTCCACTACTTCCCTAAGTAACCCATTCCAGTGCTTCACCACTCTCTTAGTGAAATAGTTTTTCCTAATATCCAACCTGGACCTCTCCCACCACAACTTGAGACCATTGCTCCTTGTTCTGCCATCTGTCACTACTGAGAACAGCCTTTCTCCATCCTCTTTGGAACCTCCCTTCAGGAAGTTGAAGGCTGCTGTCAACTGCAGACTAAACTCCCTCAGCCTCTCCTCATAGGTCATATGCTCCAGCCCCCTAATCATTTTGGTTGCCCTCCGCTGGACCCTCTCCAATGCGTCCACATCCTTTTTGTAGTGGGGGGCCCAGAACTGGACACAATACTCCAGATGTGGCTTCACCAGAGCCGAATAAAGGGGAATAATCACATCTCTGGATCTGCTGGCAATGCTCCTCTTAATGCAACCTAATATGCCATTAGCCTTCTTGGCTACAAGGGCACACTGATGACTCATATCTAGCTTCTCATCCACTGTAATCCCCAGGTCCTTGTCTGCAGAACTACTACTTAGCTGGTTGGTCCCCAGCCTGTAACAATGCTTGGGATTCTTCCATCCCAAATGCAGGACTCTGCACTTGTCCTTTTGAACCTCATCAGATTTCTTGTGGCCCAATCCTCCAATTTGTCTAAGTCACTCTGGACTCTATCTCTGCCCTCAAACTTATCTACCTGTCCCCCTAGCTTAGTGTCATCTGCAAACTTGCTGAGGGTGCAATCCATCCCCTCATCCAGGTCATTAATAAAGATATTGAACAAAACCGGTCCTAAAACTGACCCTTGGGGCACTCCGCTAGAAACCGACCGCCATCCTGACATCGAGCCGTTGATCACTACCTGCAGGGCCCGGCCTTCTAGCCATCTTTCTATCCATCTTACCGTCCATTTATCCAATCCACATTCCCTTAACTTGCTGACAAGAATGGGAGACCGTATCAAAAGCCTCGCTAAAGTCAAGGTATATCACATCCACTGACTTTCCCATGTCCACAGAGCCAGTTACCTCATCATAGAAGCTAATCAGATTGGTCAGGCATGACTTGCCCTTTGTGAATCCATGCTGACTATTCCTGATCACTTTCCTCTCGTCCAAGTGCCTCAAGGATTCCTTAAGGATTCCTTAAGGATCCCTTCCATGATTTTTTCAGGAACAGAGGTAAGACTGACTGGCCTATAGTTCCCTGGATCGTCCTTCTTCCCTTTTTTGAAGATGGGCACTACATTTGCCTTTTTCCAATCATCTGGGATCTCTCCCGATCTCCACGACTTTTCAAAGATAATGGCCAAAGGCTCCTCAATGACATTTGCCCACTCCCTCAGTACCTTTGGATGCATTAAGTTCAGACCCATGGATTTGTGTACGTTTAGCTTTTCTAAATAGTTCCTAACCTGTTCTTTCTCTACTGAGGGCTGTCCATCTTCATCCCATCTTGTGTCACTTAGCGCATTAGTCCGGGAGCCAACCTTGTCCGTGAATACAGAGGCAAAGAAAGCATTGAGTACTTCAGCTTTCCCCACATCATCTGTCACTAGGTTACCTCCTTCATCCAGTAGGGGCCCCACACCCTCTGATCACCTTCTTCTTGTTAACATGCCTGTAGAAACCTTTCTTGTTATCCTTCACATCCTTTGCCAGTCGCAATTCCAATTGCGCTTTCGCCTTCCTGATAACCCCCCGGCATTCTTGAGCTATACATTTATACCCCTTCCTGGTCATTTGTCCAAGTTTCCACTTTTTGTAAGCTTCCTTTCTGTGCTTAAGTTCACCAAGGATTTCCCCTGTAAGCCAATCCGGTCTCCTACCATGTTTGCCTCTCTTGCTACGCATTGGGATGGTTTCTTTCTGTGCCTTCAATAAGGCTTCTTTAAAATACTGCCAGCTGTCCTGGACTCCTTTCCCCTTCATGTTAGCATCCCCGGGGATTCTGCCCATCAGGTCTCTGAGGGAGTCAAAATCTGCTTTTCTGAAATCCAAGGTGTGTATTTTACTACTCTCTTTTCTTCCTTTGGTCAGGATCCTGAAATCTACCTTCTCATGATGACTGCTTCCGAGGCTGTCACCCATCTCTACTTCCCCTATTAGTTCCTCCCTGTTTGTGAGCAGAAGGTCAAGCTGCGCACGGCCCCTGGTCGGATCCTTCAGCACTTGTACCAAAAGTTACCCCCAACATTCTCCAAAAACGTCCTGGATTGCCTGTGTACTGCTGTATTGGTCTCCCAGCAGATGTCAGGGTGATTAAAGTCCCCCACGAGAACCAGGGCCTGCAATCTGGAAGCTTCTCTCAGTTGTTCGAAGAAAGCCTCATCTACCTCATCCATCTGATTCGGTGGCCTGTAGTAGACACCAACCACAACATCACTGCTGTTGTTTGCACCTCTGAATTTAACACATAGACTCTCAACAGGTTTTTCTCCCTCTGGAGTTCTGAGCAATCACAGTGCTCTCTTACATATAGTGCAACTCCTCCTCCTTTTCTCCCCTGCCTGTTCTTCCTGAGCAGTCTATACCCTTCTATGACACCGCTCCAGTCATGTGAGTCATTCCACCAAGTCTCTGTTATCCTAATTATATCATATTTCTTGGACTGGGCCAGGGCCTCCAGTTCTTCCTGTTTGTTGCCCAGGCTTCTCGCATTGGTGTTCAAACACCTCAGCTAACCAGTTGATTGCCCTATCTTCTCCATTCGAATCAGGGGTCCTCCTTTCTTGCTCGTTCCTCTTTGCATTTCTTCCCGGTATCCGACTTTCCCACTCCCCTCAGGGTTTTGGTCACCGTCCCCCAATGAACCTAGTTTAAAGCTCTCCTCACTAGGTTTGCAAGCCTGCCCGCGAAGATTCTCTTGGTTAGGTGGATCCCATCTCTTCCTAACAATCCTTGTGCCCGGAACAGAGTCCCATGGTCGAAGAAACCAAAGCCCTCTCTGCGACAGCACCTGCACAACCACGCATTTACTTCCTCAATTCGACGATCCCTGCCCAGTCCTTTCCCTTCAACAGGGAGGATGGATGAGAACACCACTTGCACTCCAAATTCTTTAATCCTTCTTCCCAGCGCTACATAATCCACAGTAACCCGCTCAAGGTCATTCTTGGTCGTAACGTTAGTTCCCATGTGGAGAAGCAGGAAGGGGCAGCGATCTGAAGGTTTGATCAGTTTAGTAATCCTCTCAGTCACATCCTGAATTTGAGCTCCCAGTAAGCAGCACACCTCTCAAGATTTCAGGTCCGGACGGCAGATGGATGGCTCAGTCCCTCTTAGGAGGGAGTCCCCGACCACCACCACCCATCGTCTTCTTTTGAGGGTGGTGGTTGTGGAACCCCAATCCATAGGACTACGCATCCCATGCCTTCCAGTAAATGGTGTTCCCTTCCGGTTTCTTCCTTGTGAGGTCCCTTCCAAAGCATTCACCACTGCAGAGCCTGTGAAGAGAGCCTGAAAGTGATTACTTACCTCTATAGCACTGGGGGATTCCTGTGCTGGCCTTTTTCCCCTTCTAGAAGTTACATGCTGCCAGTTCTCTTCCTGGTCCCGTACTGCCCTCTCTGGCTCTTCCGCCTGCCGTGCTTCCAGGATTAAACACTGCCTTCTATCAAGGAAGTCTTCATCCTCTCTGATCGAGCGTAGGGTCGACACTTGGGCCTCCAGTCATTTAAACCAGGGCTTGCAGCTCCCCTTGCCTCTAGTGCAGTGGTCCCCAACGTGGTGCCCGCGGGCGCCATGGCGCCCACCAGGGCATTTATGTGTGTCCACTTAGTGACCAGGGCCGGCCCCAGCCATTCTTGAGCCCCGGGCGCATGCGCAGCCCCCGGCCCGGGCGCGTGGTGCCGCCCCGGGCGCCTGGCAGCCCCAAAAGGTTGGGGATCACTGCTCTAGTGCATAGCTGAAAGGGATCACAGTCCCTGGCAGTTTCTATTTAAAGGGCTTGCGCCTTCCCCTCCCCTGTTACCCAAGGCTGGGGAAGACACGAGCCCTTTAAATAGAAGCCGTTAGAAGGGCTTTCGCCCCTCTCCCACTCTGAGGCTACGAGCTAGGGGGCGGGCCTGAAACTGCCTCGGGCTGGATAAAAGCCCAAGGTGGGCCAGATCCGGCCCACTGAGAGGCTTTTGCCCACCCCTGGTTTAAAGCGAGGTTTCAGTAGGAAGAGAGGAGAATTCTGTTACATGAATTACGTGCTAGTGTGTCAGCAATCTTATGTGTCATTTACATATTTCAGAAATATGCCAAACACCAAGCTAACAAACCTGAAATAAGAGATGGGATGGAACTTGTACCCCAACCTGATAACAGCGCTTCCATTTGCCACTGCCACAGAAAAAAGCCTTTAAGGGAAGATTTGTAACTGTACCAGATGAAGAAAATCATTCCTGTTTCACTAGCGATGCAAAAAAATATATATATCAGATTTAAACTGTGAAATCTAGGATATATTTGTGCACTGGGGAACACTCTTGATTATGTACTTTTATTGTATTTACGCACTGTTACTCTGCCTATGATATACAAGTTAGTACAAGCTCTTCTACAGGAACATTTAACATTCAACAAAACAGTATTAAATTTCTCCATTAAGTCATCTGCTGATTTCTATTTTCTACTGAAAATAGCTCTTTAAAAACACAAATTATTCTACCACAGTATTAAGATGGCTACTAGATATACAGAAAATCTGTAACTGTAAACACAAAGTGGATCAATTTAGATATGTGAGGTTCAAATCTGGTATTGCATCTGATGATTTTTTATGGCCCATGTCAGGTAAATCTTGTGATCTCCATTCAGTTTCGAGTGACAAGAATCAGACTGGATGTAAAAAATGGTGATGATATTCTTCCAAGGTCCACTTTTGACCAAAATGAGATTGTGTAGATACTCAAAATACAATCTTAATATGGTCAGGATACTACCTTAAAACTCAAGAGATCTGTGTTTGATTTCCTGCTCTGCTGCAGCTTTATGTGTGGGCAAGGCACTTAGGCAATGTCTCTGCTACAGGTCCTGTGCCAGTAGAGCTTCTTAATGTAGCTACAGTGTAAGCCAACAAGAGGAGTTCTGCCAACACAGTCATCTCTCTTCTCCAAACATTATCAACTATGCTCACTGCAACATAGCTGTGTCAACACTGAGGACTTTGCCAGCATCACCATGTCAGTTGGGGGAGTGATGTTTTTTTTTTCATATTCCTACCTGACATGTATGTTGGCATAATTTTATGGTGTGGACCATGTGTTAACCCTGGCCTACATTTCAAATTTAGATTGACCTAGCTATGTCACTTAGGTGAGAAATTCACACCCCTGCCTGGCGTAGTTAAAATGACCCAACCACCTGGTGTAGATGCAGCTGTTAGCTACTGCAGCTAGAAGGTGGCTCACCTACATAGACAGAACCCTTTCATCAATGTAGGAACAGCCATGGCAAACTTTAAACTTCAATAATTACCATGGTTAAATATACTGGTAGCCAAAACATGTTGTTGTAAGTTTATTTCTTGTTTAGTTGGACAGAAAATAATGCTATAATAATGTTAGAGAATCACATTTTAGCTAGTTATATATACAGACATGATTACAAATAATATCTCTCCTCTCCTCACAGGAAAAAAATAGCTACATTTTAAAACATGGTTTGGACACTTATGTATCACTACTGTAATTAATTATGGTTATTTTTGTAGTCCACACAGGATCATAGAAGACAAAAATATAAAGTTGCCATTTCCAATCACACTATCAATGGAAAGACAGATTTATATTATTCCTTGTCCCCTCTACTCCAGCATCCCCACCTTAGTTATCACCGCTACATGTGAATGGAAAAATACTTCAGTACTGTCTTCTAGATCAACAAAATGACCTCCTTACTCTTTACAGATACGAAAGTATTTGGCTTTTTTATAATGTCTAGGTTTTTTACGTATTTGTAATCTTTTCTGTTGTACCATATTTTAAATATCAGCACATCTTCCTTTTGAGTGAAGTACACTGAAAACAGGTTTAGAACAATTGTTAATTGATAGGGTGAATGCCAGGACAGATTTAAGGGCTACTTGTCTGTCACGTGACTCATCATGGATTTAAGGAAGCGTTGTATCTTCTTTCAGAAAGGCAAGGGAAAAGCAGGGAGGAGGGAAAATCACTTTGGTTTTTTACAATTCATAGCTTTCTGTGTTTTGAACAATAAATTGGGTCCCGAGACGTATCCTGTATTGCAAGTGAACCTTTCCTACAAAGCCAGTGATGTTGTGAAGACCAGGACTTTAACAGGGTTCAAAAATAACTAGATAGATTCATGGAGGTTAGGTCCATCAATGGCTATTAGTCAGGATGGGTAGGAATGGTGTTCTTAGCCTCTGTTTGTCAGAGGCTGGAAATGGATGACAGGAGAGGGATCACTTGATGGTTACCTGATCTGTTCACTCCCTTTGGGGCCTCTGGCATTGCCCACTATTGGCAGATAGGATACTGGGCTAGATGGACCTTTGGTCTGATGCAGTATGGCCATTCTTATGTTCTAAATTTTCTAAAACAACCTTCCCCTCCTGGCAGGGGTGAGTCAACCTCCTAAAATGCTAAATATATTCTTAGTACAATCCCCTTTAGTCAAAGTGTTTGTGAAACGTGTGTAACTGGTGTGCGACTAGGATAATGACACAAGGAATGTAGTATATTGCCATAATTTAGATATGAGGATTTTTTTGACTCCTGAGAGAGGGGCGTGGAGCTCTGATAAATGTAGCTATACTGAATGTATGAAAGGGTATTTTCAGGGTGGCTCTTGTTTGACTGTAAAATATTTACTTTTCATCTTTCTGTTAAAGACACATTGGGGGGAAAAGCAAACACCACATAGACATTAGTGGCTGATATACAGAACCACGAAAATGCAAGGGGAAAATAGATGAAATAAATAACCCCGATGCCCTGATGTTGCATATTTTCTTCAGAACACAAAACTCCCAACATTTGTATGAGAGCAATAATGATTAGCCAATATGGAACATCTGGGCTCTGGAAGTTCTGCTTACAGTCATTAGTTAAATTTCCTTAGCTGACAAGAAATGAAACATCTTGCACTACGACTGTGTTTACCTGTGCCTCTACAGGTATGGAGATCACAACTCCCGTTGGCCACCGATCGCCATTCCCAGGCAATGGGAGCTGTGATCACAATACCTGCAGAGATGCAGGTAAATATAGTGGTAGTGGCCTACCAGGAGCTAACCCTGGAGAACTGCTGCTGTTTTATTGCCCACCCTTGCTAGAGAACTGAATCTAGTAAAGTGCTGAGAATGCTTACTGTTATCCAGCAAAGAATGTAAGCACATGCTTAATTTGAAGTTGGCATTGGGACTACTTCTGTACTTCATATTTAAGAATGTAATTAAAACACAGAACAGTGATTGAATGCTCAATGTAATCCACTGGTCAGTGGATCCCTCTTAACCTATCTGTGATCCACGAAAAATACATCAGGTACAGCCTCCACTGAAAACCCCTACCTCTGTGACTCAAGCTGTGGACACTTGTATTTTCAGCTCCAGGGGTCCGAGATTCAATTCCCAGTGACAGCAATGATGGCTACTATCAAATTAGCATTTAGAAGGATCAAGGTCAAGTTTCTTCTGACTAGAAACCACAGCTATTATTGTTCCTGTGAAAGGAAAGTCAAATATTGTTGCTTTGAGTGAGATTTGATCTATATTTAAAAGTTTGCTGTCATAGTTATTATTGGTTAGGAATATTTTTTAAAAAATCACACTCCTAAACAACATTTATATGTCAGAAAAAGCCCTCATGCAGATAGTATTATCGACGAAAAAGTCCTGTTGCTGGTATAGCTTATTTTATTTAGGAAACTGATGTAAACCAGCATATTTGTTACTATAAACAGGGCATGAGATACACTTCACCAGTATGGCAAAATTAACACCAATATCCCTGTTCTATTTTATACTAGCAAACTTATTTGGCTTTGCCAGGTCCCTCAGGGCAGGGCCTTGGTGATGTGGGGGGGGGTTGTGTGTGCAGGAGGCTGGAAGCTAGGGGCATGTTATCAACCCCCCCAGCCATACCTTCAGCATGCTCGGGGCCTGTTCTCCCCCACAACTAGTTGAGTAGTCGATTTCACCCCCCCCCCCCCCCTTGCTGCCTCTGAGATAGAGGCAGCAAAGGGAAGGGAGGGCTACGTCAAAGCAGCAGTGCTGCACACCTGAGCTGGGGATCAGCTGTGCAGTGCTGCCACTTTAAAACCCCAAGGCAGCATTTCAAAGGGGTAGCTGCTGTACAGCTGATCCACGGCTTAGCAGTGCAGCGCTGCCCCTTTAAAAGGCTGAAGCACCATGGAGCCCGGGGTCAGCTGGGGACTCCCCAGCTAACCCCGGTTCTGAGCAGCATTTCCTCCACATTTCAAAGGGGCAGTGCCATGGAGTCCAGGGTCAGCTGAGGACTCCCCAGCTGATCCCAGACTCCCCGCAGCATTTCAGTGGAGCTGAGGGTCAGCTGGGACTCCCCAGCTGATCCTGGGCTCCGTGCAGCATTTCCCTAGCTGATCCCGGGTTCTGCGTGGCATGCAGTGCAGCATGGAGCCCAGAGTCAGCGGGGGACTCTGAGTCCCCCGCTGACCCCGGGTTCCGTAGCTTTGAAATGCGCAAGACCACCCTCTGGGGACTCTTGTGCATTTCAAAGCAGGCATCCGCATGCAGCCCGGAGTCAGCAGGACTTCCCGCTGGCCCCGGGCTCTACGCAGAATTCCGCATTCCTCCTTTGAAATGTACAAGAGGGCTCTTGTATATTTCAAAGGAGGAATGCCGAAGTGCCTATTGACTAGTCGAGTAGTCAATGGAAATTCCATCAACTACTCGACTAGTCAATTAACTGCAATTTAACATCCCTACTACTTACTGGTGTGCTGGCAAGCAAGATGGCGGAGCCCCAGCCATGCTGGCCACTACCTTGGTGTACAGCTGCCACCAGTGGACACTCTTGCAGGATTGCTCTCCCCTGTAGGCTTACTGCCCCCAGTGGCCACTCTCCTATCATGTTCCTTGGAACAGCATCCCCTCCCTTTGCTTGTTGTGGAAAACTGTACCTTTCCCAGGGCTTCCAGTTCTGTTGGCACAACCAAATCCAACCAAACCTTCCTTTAAGTTAAAAGAAGAGGAAGCTGCATACCAAATTTGGTGGCCCTAGGTCTTACCGTTTAGAAGGCGTTCTTGAACAAATCGACTCACAGACAGACAGACACAGTCTAGATAGATAAATTAGATAAAGAAGTAACTGCTACACACTGCTTAGAACTAGTGAATTCCTATATAATGTCATTTCACATTTGTAGGCTTTTATGATCAATTCCAAAGCTCATTTACATGCATCAATACCTTTAATTCTTATTTCCTTCTACAAACTTTTCCTCTTTGTTCAATCAAGCCTCGCTTGAGTCTTTGATGCACAGCAGGAAGAGTCTGGTCTCGCCACCCTCCACCTCCCCAGAGCTGCCTGTAAGTGAAATGAGAAAGTAGATGAAACTCCAAGATACCTGACAAATAGGTAATTCTTTTTTGATTCAGTACAAAAACAGATACTTAATCCAAATAAAGATCTGATAGATATGACTTCACTTTCTTTTATAAATATTGCACAATGCTCAACAACAAATAACAGAGATTGAAGATACAGAATATTCCTGAGCTATTATTTTGGAATGATTTCCAAATTACCTCAGACTGTTTGCAAGAACAGATATACCTTTGGGGAAAAATGCTATTCCACCATATGAGAAACCTCCCAGGGATCAAGAGCAGCATATTTATGCTAACAGAAATACTATTACTAACACTGTACATGGTACTGAAGAACTCACCAGAATTCAGGGAGACTGTAGCAACTACTACTGCTAAAGTGACAAGGAGTTCTGTGGCACCTTATAGACTAAGAGATGTATTGGAGCATAAGCTTTCATGGGCAAAGACCCACTTCGTCAGATGCATGTCATATGTATTACTGCTAAAATACTCTTTTGCAAGGCAGTTCATTTCAGTAGCATTTTTTTTCATTCCAGCCACAAAAACAATTACTGGCTAAATGAATAGTGATAGAGATGCAGCTGTGTTAGTCTGGTGTAGCTGAAACAAAAAACAGGACTATGTAGCACTTTAAATACTAACAAGATGGTTTATTAGGTGATGAGCTTTCGTGGGCCAGACCCACTTCCTCAGATCAAATAGTGGAAGAAAATTGGCACAACCATATATACCAAAGGATACAATCCAAAAAAATGAACACGTATGAAAAGGACAAATCAAATTTCAGAACAGAAGGGGGATGGGGGGGGAGGTAAATGTCTGTGAGCTAGTGATATTAGAGGTGATAATTGGGGAAGCTATCTTTGTAATGGGTAAGATAATTAATGTCTTTGTTTAGACCGAGGCGTAAAGTGTCGAATTTAAGCATGAATGACAGCCATCACGTAGAAGCTCTATACACCAACATCCCACATGAAGACGGATTACAAGCAATTAGAAACACTATCCCAGAGGACACCACTGCCAATCTGACAGCAGACCTATGTAACTTTGTTCTCACCCACAATTATTTCCAGTTTGAGAACAACATATATCTCCAGATCAGTGGCACAGCCATGGGTACACGCATGGCCCCACAGTACGCTAACATCTTTATGGCTGACTTAGAACAACGTTTCCTCAGATCCCGTCCCTTTTGCCCTTCTCTACTTACGCTACATCGATGACATCTTTATGATCTGGACGCATGGCCAAGAAACACTGGAGACATTCCAGAGATTTTAACAACCTACACCCCACCATCAATCTCAGCCTGGACCATTCTACACGAGATCCATTTCCTGGACACCACAGTACAAATCACCAATGGAAAATTAGACACCACTCTCTACAGAAAACCCACCGACTCATACAGTTACCTACATGCCTCCAGCTCCCATCCAGAACACACCATACGATCCATCGTCTATAGCCAAGCCCTTCGATACAACCGCATCTGCTCTAATCCCACTGACAGAGACCAGAAACTTCAGGATCTCTACCAAGCATTTATAAACCTCAACTACCCACCGGAGAAATAAAAAAACAAATTGAAAGAGCCAGAATACCTAGAAACCATCTACTTCAAGACAGACCCAAGAAAACCAACAATAGAACACCACTTGTCATCACCTACAGCCACCAACTTAAACCTGTCCAACACATTATCAATAAACTACAACCTATACTGGAACAGGATACTAAACTCCGAGAGGCTCTGGGAGACAGACCCATAGTCTCCTATAGACAACCTCCTAACCTCAAGATGATTCTTACCAACAACCACAGGACATACCACACTAATACCAACCCTGGAACCTTTCCTTGCAACAAACCCGTTGCCAGCTTTGTCCACATATTCACTCTGCTGATACCATTATTGGACCTAACCAGTTGAGTTATAAGATCAAGAACACATATTCCTGCTCATCCAGAAATATAATTTATGCTATCATGTGCGAAAGTGTCCGTCTGCTATGTACATTGGACAAACGTCTCAGACACTTCGCCAAAGAATCAATGCCCACAAAACAGATATTAGACAGGATCACAAAGAAAAAACAGTTTCTTGCCATTTCAACCAGAAAGGTCATTGTCTCAACGACTTGATTACCTGCATCCTGCTTCAAAGACCTTTTAACACCAGACTTGAAAGAGAATCCTCTGAACTGTCATTCATGCTTAAATTCGACACTTTACGCCTCGGTCTAAACAAAGACATTAATTATCTTACCCATTACAAAGATAGCTTCCCCAATTATCACCTCTAATATCACTAGCTCACAGACATTTACCTCCCCCCCTCATCCTCCTTCTGTTCTGAAATTTGATTTGTCCTTTTCATACGTGTTCATTTTTTTGGATTGTATCCTTTGGTATATATGGTTGTGCCAATTTTCTTCCACTATTTGATCTGAGGAAGTGGGTCTGGCCCACGAAAGCTCATCACCTAATAAACCATCTTGTTAGTCTTTAAAGTGCTACATCGTTCTGTTTTTTGTTTTGGCTAAATGAAGTTTTATTTCAAGCTCAGTTAAATAGCCCAGGGGATCTGTAATGAGGCAGGCACCTTTCAGCTATAGGTTGCCAAATTGAACTGAGTCTCAGTCTCTAGTGGCTAGAAGTTGTTACCACAGAATGACAGTTCATTGACCTAAGTCTGTAGCCACCAACCAGTCGATCGCAATTGACTGGTCGATCTCAAGGGCACTGCCAGTCAATCACGAGGCAGTGTTCTCAGCCCCCCTTTGCCCTCCCCCACTCCTAATGAGGAGACCGCGCTGGCGCTACAGCCTCCCACAAAAATAGAGCTAGCTCTAGCTTCCTGCGTCATG
Organism: Rafetus swinhoei; assembly: GCA_019425775.1. Lineage (NCBI taxonomy): Eukaryota > Metazoa > Chordata > Testudines > Trionychidae > Rafetus > Rafetus swinhoei. The sequence goes on along the minus strand of CM033437.1, from coordinate 41,993,659 downwards.
GGGGGGGACCCGTGATTCCATGCCAGATCTGGATCTGGCGCGGAGCCTTGGGACTTCACGCCCCGCCCCCCCAGGCCACAGGAAGGAAGGAAGGCAGCATGGGAAATGAAGGGAAGTCAAGAAAGCACATGCTCCTCCCCTGCCCACAACAGCACATGTGCTTTCTTGTCTTCTGTTCCTTCCCTGTGCTCCAGGAAGGCAGGGAGGAAAGGGGAATAGTTATGGATTTCTTAAAGAGCCACACATGCACTTCTTCCAGTGCCACCTGAAGATCCTGCCCCAAAGAGCCTCGTCCCTGGAGACCCCCAGGTACCAGCCGAGCCCCCTCTCCTCAGGCCAGACCCCCACCAGTACTCTGTCACCTGCGCCCTGGCCAGATGCCCCCCAGCATCCCTCCAGACCTCCTACCAGCACCCTGTCACCTGGCCAGACACCATCCAGCACCCTACTCCCTGGCCCCTGGTCAGATCTCCACCAGCATCCTGCTCCTGCCTCCAGGCCAGACACCCACCAGCACCCTCCTCCTGCCCCCTCCCTCCTGGCCAGACATCTTCCCCCAGCTTGCTCCTGTACACTACTTTTCACCCAGATTCTGCACGCCCCCATCCCTATCTCACTCACTGGCAGCCCTGTCCCGCACACTGGATCCCTCATTTTTGGCCCCTCCTCAGAGCCTAGAGGGGCCCACAAAATTCACTAACCCTAGAACTCCAGAAGAGTTAATCTGGCCTGAGGCCTTGAACCGCAGTCCTACTGACCCATGGGGCTAGAGTGCCAGGGGAGTGAGGTGTCAGGGCCGCATCAGTGAAGCTTGGGTTTTTTTTTGGAGGGGTTGTTTTTTTGTATCTCATTTGTGTGGACCTTGACTGATTTTTCTGTGGGTCAGTGACCCCTGCCCCTCCCATAAATAAAGATAATGCTGAAACGGTTTGTGTTGGACATACTTTATTTAAAAATGAAGCCTGGCTAACAAGCCTCCAATTGGGGCCAAGCCTGCATCTGGTCACAGCATCATAACACTCCTGCACCCCCCCACAAGCCCCAACCCAGAGCCCATCATACACCTGACCCCCCTGCCCTGAGCTTCTCAAATCCCCAAACCATGGCACCCCCCCCCACATCCCCAGTCTTGTGCCACAACACTCCTGCACCATCCACAGACTGCAAACCTGTGCCCTGAGCCCATCATAAACCCAACTCCCCCTGCCCTGAGCCCCTCATATACCCCAACCCAAACTCCTGCACCCCCCCTATACACAAGCCTGTGGCTTGCTCAGCACCCCAACCCTCCAGCTGACCCCAGCACTCTCCAGGCTGGAGCCTCCCCCCTGAGCCAGCATCCCCTTCTCTACCTCCTCCTACACCCAACTTCCCTCCCAGAGCTTGCACCTCTCACCCCTTCCCACACCCAAATCCCTCATTCCCACCCCAGAGCCCACACTTCCTGTGTTAACCCGCTGAGCGTGAGTAAGGGCTGAGGACAGCAAATGATGGAAAGGAGAGGAATGGAGAGGGCAGGGCCTCAAGGAAGGGGTGGGGTCTTGGGGAAGGGTAGATCTTGGCTTGCCCTGACATTTAAAAAGTGATCTTGGATGTAAAAAGATTGGCGACCACTAACCTAAGTGAAATGAGTTGTTGGTGGAAAGCAGCTGATTACCATAAGCAACATAATTTGTTTTGAGCTACAACTGTTAAAATTTGGAAGGAGTAAATGGGCAAAATGACAAATTCATTAACCTCAGGGGGCAATCTCTTCATTTCAGGATTGTGAGGTTTTGTGGCATAGTTAGCTTTGCTGCTGCCCCTACTTTGTGGACAATATGGGAAAATGTAGTCACCATAATAGTCATGTTTATAAAATTTAAGACATTATACATATTCATGCGTTTGATACTGTTCTGGGACAAGTAAGATCCTTCCATTTTCAAGTGACTTTTTAATGATACTCTTCTGTATCTGTTCTAACTGCTTTATAATTCTGGATGTTGCAAGATTCATTTTAAACATATAATTTAATATTAAAGTCTGTTTTATGCTATATGATAGACATGTACATTATATATGTACATGCTTAACATAGACAATGCTTCAGTAGTTCATAATCCATAGCAGCATATGAGATAAGGTGTTAAAGATGTATTGTTAAAGTAATACAGAAGGGCATCTCATTGGGGTAGGTTTTATTTTACATTATAGTTCAATTTATAATTACTTACACTGTCTCAGGTCTTAGTTTAGCAAAGAATTTAAGCACATGCTTACCTTCAGGCATGTAAGCAGCCCCAATGAAGTCAGTGGAACTAATCACATGCTTCAAGTTAGATATGTGCTTAAGCTCCTTGCTGAATTAGCAGCCAAAGCAAAAAGAGTTTTCCCGCTACATTTATTTTGAGATACAGTTGGTAAAATGTAGGGGGATTGTTTCGCTATTTTGTAGCTCATGAAACGTAACAGACATTTGTTAAATATCTGTGGAAAAATAAGACTCCATATCATACTGATTTAAAAAACATAAATAGAAAAATAATGTCTGACGTTACAACAGGCCACCCTGCATATTTCTAACTATTACTCAGAAAATACATTAGGCTTTCTGAATGACTTCTTTAATATTTTTTTATAATTATATAGTGTTGGGCCCAAGGAGAAGTTGGTCAGCACCTCTAGGACCAGGCCTTTTATATGTGCAAATCTAAACACAGTACACGGATATTACTCTACATTGAGAAGTTTCTTCTGGCAGGCACATAAGATCATTCCCAAGCCTCTCAAGCAGGTCAGATACATTACTAAATGTGTTTGTTGTATTTTTCATTAATGTAAGTTACACCCTGCTTTGATGACGTTCCAATGTGTAAGAGTTGCCAAACTGGCTCTGTAAAACAGGTCACCAGTAGTCCTGAGTGTCTGATGGAATATTTTATTACATAGCCTGTAACTGGAATCAATTTTGATACAAACCCACAGGACACCTATTAGAATCATTGGCAAAACTCCCTTTGATTTCCATGGGCCCAGGATATGGACCAATATGTTCATGTTTGAGATAAAAAGAAACAGCTCCAGAATGGCTATGTGATTTAATTAATGAGTTCAGCTGGTGAAAAACGGAGTTCAAATACAACCACTGGTTATTGACAAATGAAAAGTCAGCGTGAAGACTCTTATTGGAACATAACTTAATAGGTACTGCATTTTGTAGGTGCACTAAACCTTACCGCCTACTGGTTTTAAGGGAGTTGAAGCAGCACAGCATATTGTAAGACAATGTCCATAACTCCTCTCCATTATTTGTCCCAAGACACCCAAGATCAGAAAAATCACAAAACGGCAATATGCAAAATTGGCATAGCTGTATGGGGACACTTGCATTGCTCCTGCCCATTGTTAGCCTCTTGCATTAACAAGCACAAAATTAATTCATAAATACTTTTAAATTAGATATGCCTAAAAATAAACATGCTGAGCCAAATTGGCCAAGCTTGAATCTGATTTTCAGAGATGCTGATCAACACCAGCTTCCACTGAAGTAAATAAAAGTGTCAAGTACTTCAGGTGAAGTCAGGGGTGGTCCTTCCCCTCTCCGAAGCAACAGAGCTGTAAGAGCAGAGCGAGCAAGGGCTATGTTGCTCTGCTTGCCCCACTGCTGCCAGTGCGTGCCAGGAGGGCAGAACCCTGCTGTGGGCACCAGCCTCCCCCTGCTAGGCTTTGACCCCGCTGTCTGCTGGCTGGCCCCTTGTCTCTTCCATGTCCCCCTATGCATCGTCTATGATCTTTATACCTATATATTTGTAGAATTATTTACATATTTTATACTATCTTTACATTTCAATTTAATACAAAATAAACCAAAACCTATTTCCTCTAACACGCCTTAGTTTGCACAAAGATGGAGATAAGGGCTCATTTCAGAAAGCTGTTTAGTTGGGAGTTAGTGTATTTTGGCCTGCAATCAAACAGAATTCTTGGCGCTGATACTTTACATTTTTAACACATTACTTCCATTCAGATCTTTAATCATTGTTTCAAAGTCCTTTGGTCTTTCAAACCAAACAGTAGTGTCATCTCAAAATCATGGGTACTTTTAGTTTTAGTACTTTTGTACCCTTTTTCTTTTTCAAGGATTTTTAATTTTTCTGGAAAGATTCAGTATCTCTTTGCCTAACCACCCCACTTCATTTCCCTCTAATTGTTTTGGCTTATTGTGATTGCATTATATGCGTCAGGATTTATTTTAAAGGTGTTTTATGTACATTTGGTGCTTCTTAACAAATAAAGCATTCAGTATGACACATGGCATGGTATGAGGAAGGATTATATTGCAAAACAATAAATGAAGTATCTCCAACCTGCTCCCATAAAAGTCCACATTTCAATTTAATTGACTTCAGTTGGAGCAAAATGGAACTTATCTGGGTATAGAACAATCATTTACAAAAATGTTAAAGTATCATCAAAAAAGGAAAGGAATTGTTGAGGGGTAGCCATATTGAGTAAAACAATGAGTTACAACAGTGCTGAATCTGACCACAGGAAAAATTAAACTCAATCTTTAGGGGAAAAAATATCCCAACAGGGAGACTTACTTGCAAAATATAAATATATAGTTCTTCTATTCCATATTCTTCCATAATGTCAAGTTCTGCATCTTTTCCACTTTATCGCCTACAAACTAAACTATACACATGCAATTGTATTTTTCAGATTTCTTCAGAATAGATTCACTGCTTACATGTGGGAAATTACTTCTTTTGAAGAATTGTCTTTGAATCCCTTTTAGTTTCTACCCCCCAAGAACTCTCCATTGTCTGGATTTGCCCATCTAACTGAGGAGGCCTGACTTAGTTCCTGTAGGAACTCACCAAACCACCTCTGAGTTAGCTATTGAGAAGAGCCCTCTGTGCTAGAAATGCCAGCAAATATTGTACTTGTATCCATTGACAGTCACCCACTCAAAACAGTTACTAATGCTTTTCCTGTCCTAAGCATGTTCTGCTTGCTTGTAGTAGTGCCAGCTTCGAACATGATTCACGGCCTCTCACATGCTCCCAAAACAGTGGGAAACACATTGAGTTAAGACCTAATCTTATAAGTACATTCTGTGATTTGTAAGATCTTCAGCTGTTTGTGCTACTGCCAACACTTGGTTAAGAGAAGTTCAGTGGTATTTCACCTTAAAGTTGTAACATGCAACCTTTACTCTTATCAAGGTTGTACACCTTATACTGGAATATTTTGTTGCCATGAGCTCCAAAATGAAACTACATAGACAGATTGGAACACATCATACCTATCAGCCACACCTCAAATTCAAGCTGTGTCCTCATTTTTGGTCTCCCTGATTAAAGTAATCCTCTGCTAGAGTAGAATGTCAGCTATTTTTCCACTGAAACAGGTGCACAAAATTTTACAGCTCAGAGATCCATATCACCGACACAAGTTAGGCCAACTATGAACTCTTGTAATTGCTTGTTTTCTTCATTCATATTTGTGATCCAGGCCAAGAGATGGTCCCTACCTGTTAATGGAATAGCAAAAGCACAACCAGCCACATTCTGAATCACAATTCTACAGGACTCATGGTGCTGCACTACCAGCTTGTCGAAAAACCGAGGGAAATTCTAAATTGAATAAAATGAAAATCTCAAACTCATTCTGGTATCTGCTGTAGTATTCCTATGCCACTTTGCCCCCATTTTTACAAAGGTTTGAGTGTCCTTGGGTTCCCCAAAATGACCTGTCTCTCTGGGCAGCTGCCGCAGTTCATACCACAACCTGGCTCCAGCTTCTGGCCTGGCTAAGAGGTGGGGCCTTAGGGAAAAGAGAAGCAGGGGGTGGAGACCTATGGCAAGGGGGATATGTGGGGCCCAAAAGTTCTTTGTGCCTACAGCTCTCATAAATATTAATGTGCCTCTGGGCATTGTACAAGAACATACACTTGTTCTGAGGTGTTGAAGCAGGTAAAAGGCAAACTGGTTGAAAGTTCTGACAGCAGACCTATGTAACTTTGTTCTCACCCACAATTATTTCCAATTTGAGGACAACTTATACCTCCAGATCAGTGGCACAGCCATGGGTACCCGCATGGCCCCACAGTACGCTAACATCTTTATGGCTGACTTAGAACGTTTCCTCAGATCCCGTCCCCTTTTACCCCTTCTCAACTTACGCTACATAGATGACATCTTTATGATCTGGACCCACGGCCAAGAAACACTGGAGACATTCCACAGAGATTTTAACAACCTACACCCCACCATCAATCTCAGCCTGGACCATTCTACATGAGAGATCCATTTCCTGGATACCACAGTACAAATCACCAATGGTAAATTAGACACCACTCTCTACAGAAAACCCACTGACTCATACAGTTACCTTCATGCTTCCAGCTCCCATCCAGAATACACCATACGATCCATCGTCAATAGCCAAGCCCTTCGATACAACCGCATCTGCTCTAATCCCACTGACAGAGACCAGAAACTTCAGGATCTCTACCAAGCATTTATAAACTCAATTACCCACCTGGAGAAATAAAAAACAAATTGAAAGAGCCAGACGAATACCCAGAAACCATCTACTTCAAGACAGACCCAAGAAAACCAACAATAGAACACCACTTGTCATCACCTATAGCCCCAACTTAAACCTGTCCAACACATTATCAATAAACTACAATACTAGAACAGGATACTACACTCCGAGAGGCTCTGGGAGACAGACCCATAGTCTCCTACAGACAACCACCTAACCTCAGGATGATTCTTACTAACAACCACAGGACATACCACACTAATACCAACCCTGGAACTTTTCCTTGCAACAAACCCGTTGCCAGCTTTGTCCACATATTTACTCTGCTGACACCATTATTGGTCCTAATCAATTCCGTTATTAGATCAAGAACAAATATTCCTGCTCATCCAGAAATATAATTTATGTCATCATGTGCCGAAAGTGGCCGTCTGCTATGTACATTGGACAAACGTCTCAGATGCTTCGCCAAAGAATCAATGCACACAAAACGGATATCAGACAGTATCACAAAGAAAAAACAGTTTCTTGCCATTTCAACCAGAAAGGGCATTGTCTCAACGACTTGATTACCTACATACTGCTTCAAAGGCATTTTAACACCAGACTTGAAAGAGAAACCTCTGAACTGTCATTCATGCTTAAATTTGACACTTTACAATTATCTTACCCATTACAAAGATAGCTTCCCCAATTATCACCTCTAATATCATTAGCTCACAGACATTTACCTTCACCCCCTCATCCCCCCATCCCTCTCTGTTCTGAAATTTGATTTGTCCTTTTTATGTGTTCACTTTTTTTGATTGTATCCCTTTGGTATATATGGTCATGCCTATTTTCTTCCACAATTTGATCTGAGGAAGTGGGTCTGGCCCATGAAAGCTCATCACCTAATAAACCATCTTGTTAGTCTTTAAAGTGCTACATAGTCCTGTTTTTTGTTTTGGTTGAAAGTTCGTGGGTGGAGATAATGGGAAAAAACTGGGGCAATGTCATGTTAGGGGTTTACTACTAACCTACAAATTAAGAAGGGGAGGCATAAGAACATAAGAATGGCCATACTGAGTCAGACCAAAGGTCCAACTAGGCCAGTATCCTGTCTGCTGACAGTGGCCAATACCGGATGCCCCAGAGGGAGGGATCACAACAGGTAATCCTCACGTGATCCCTACCCTGTCACCCACCTCCAGAGAAAATTAAGCATTTCTAGAATAACAGAAATATCCAAAACATAAGATCTGGTGGTAGTATTGGAAGACTAGCTATGTAAGAATCAGAGGGGTAGCCGTGTTAGTCTGAATCTTCATAAACAATGAGAAGTCCGGTGGCACAGATTTATTGGAGCATAAGCTTTCATGGCCAAAGACCCACTTCCTCAGATGCACAAAAGCTTATGCTCCAATAAATCTGTTAGTCTATAAAGGTGCCACAGGACTTCTCATTGTTTAGCTATGCAGACATTTATTGAAAAAGTAAAACAGCAAAGCACATTTCCAAAAGGTTCTTAGAACATGTCAAGGACTTATTTCAGAAGGAGGATGAAGTAAACAGGAGAACAGCTATTTCAAACTTGATTCTGAGCAACAGTGAGGAAGCAGTTGTGAATTTGAAGAAGCAAAGCAACACGGATGAAAGTGATCATAAAATGATAGTCTTCATAGTTTTAAGGATTTCAAGGCCAATGATGGCACAATCCCCCACTGTTCTGAATTGCATCCCAAAGCATTATAGTGAATGCACAATTGGTTGAAAAACTGTACTCAGAGTAGTTATTAATAAGGCTCTGTGTCTGTCTCAGAAGTCGTAGAAGTAATGGATTCTGTAACTTTCCATGGCTCCAGCCTGCGTGGCTGATGCTAGGGTAACCCAAGCAGCTGGCCCCACAGATAGCCACACTGGTTGCTACTGGACCAACTCCACAGCCAGCCACTCGGGCGGACCCACAGCCATTGGATGTTGCTGGAACTGCTCAGAACTAACCACATGGGCTGCTGCTCAGGCATCCCTGCACAGCTGGCTTGGGGACCACCCAAGCAGCAGTCTGTGAAGCTGGCCCTGGTGCAGAAGTAGCAGCCACAGCTCTGCAGACCCCAGCAGCTGGTGCCATTGGCCCTGGGAGCGTCCCACAGAGCAGCAGCCTCCCCCCCCTCCCCTCTTCCTCAACCCCAGCCGTGAAACACTTCCCCTCGGATTCCCCCTCAGCCCCAGCCTTGAGACACCTCCCCAGACTCCCCTCAGCCTCCAGCCCTGAGACACCTCCCAGACCCCCTCCTCAGCCCCCAGCCCTGAGACACCTTCCCCAACTCCCCTCAGTCCCCAGCCTTGAGACACCTCCCCAGCCTCCAGCCCTGATACACCTCCCCAGACCGCCTCCTCAGCCCCAGCCCTGAGACACCTCCCCAGACCCCTCCCAGCCTCCAGCCCTGAGACACCTTCCCCAACCCCACCCCAGTCCCCAGCCTTGAGACCCCTCCCCCAGCCTCCAGCCCTGATACACCTCCCCAGACCCCTCCTCAGCCCCAGCCCTGAGACATCTCCCCAGAGCCCCCATCCTCCAGCCCTGAGACACCTTCCCCAACCCCCTCAGCCCCAGCCCTGAGACACCTTCCCCAACCCCCTCAGCCCCCAGCTTTGAGACACCTCCCCAACCCCCTCAGCCCCAGCCCTGAGACACCTTCCCCAACCCCCTCAGCCCCAGCTTTGAGACACCTCCCCAGACCCCTCCAGCCCTGAGACACCTCTCCAGACCCCTCCTCAGCCCCCAGCCCTAAGACACCTTCCCCAGCCTTGAGACACCTTCCCAACCCCAGCCTCCAGTCCTAAGACACCTTCCCAGACCCCTCCTCCCCGTCAACACCCAGCCCTGAGACACCTTCCCCAGCCCCCAGCCAGGACACGCCTCCCCCGCCCCAAACACTTCCCCTCCTCTGGACCTTCCTCCTCTCATCTCTAAGCCCCGCCCCCAGTCCCTCCCCCCGGGCTGCGGGTTACTATAGCAACGGGACGCTCAGCCGCCGCCAGCCGTACCGAAGGGAGCTCGCGCCGTGGTGGCCGGTAGCCGTTGGGGTGCGGGGAAGGGGCGCGCAGGGTTCCCGCCACACCGCGCCTGTCGCGAGCAGCTCACCCAGCAGGGGAATCGCCTCCTGTCCCCGCCCCCCACCCCCCCACCGGGCGCCGCCCGCTCCCGCGCTTCCAGCTCCTCTCCGGTCACTGCCTGGCTCCGCGCCTCAGCGCCAGGCGCCGCCCTCACTCGGGCCCCCTTTGACTTAGGGGCCTTTGGGCTTTGTTCGAACTCCAGCGGCTGCGGCAGGTTTTGCCGAGTCCCTGCCCCCGGCAACAGCTGCAAAACCTCGCTTCTTGGTTAAACCAAAATGACACCAGGGCAGGCGCGTGCCGGAGGGGAACAGCCGGGCCAAAGCAAACATGAACAATGATCTCACCGTGGGAAAAACTTCACACACAGTCCTGCAGCACCTTAGAGACTGGCAACAGATCTAGATGGTAGCATGAGCTTTCGTGGGCATAGCCCACTTCCCCTCGCCTTCCCCCTCAAACGGGGTAGCTTTCTGGGGGAAGGGGGTGCAAGGGGCTGCTGCTTCTGCTGCTGGGCCCCACACACCTGCAGCCAAGGAGAGAGCAGGCAGCTTTTTAGGCTGGTTGTTCCGTACCTCCTCCTCCAAGACAAAATCTGTGTTACCCTATCACGGACTGCACAGCACAGGTACAGAGCATCCTCATGGGCTATTTACACTAATCACCACTGACTGCACAGCACAGGTACAGAGCATCTTCATGGGCTATTTACACTAATCACCACTGACTGCACAGCACAGGTACAGAGCATCTTCATGGGCTATTTACACTAATCACCACTGACTGCACAGCACAGGTACAGAGCATCCTCATGGGCTATTTACACTAATCACCACTGACTGCACAGCACAGGTACAGAGCATCCTCATGGGCTATTTACACTATAATCACCACAACTGCTTTAATGGGGACAAGCAAACCGGGCAATAGTCACCATAATCTCAGCATTTCACAATGTAATGTGAATCTTTGTAGTTCAACCTGATTCCAAGGGAATGCTCATGCAGTTTGACTATGGAGAATTCCAGCAGCAATTTAGAAGCCAGATTTTTATTTCTGAGGGATGGGAAGCAGTATCCTTATATGTTATACATTTAAACTCTGTACTATTTACAATCCATGACCCATTATCACTTGCAAATGCAAGTTTATGCTTGCAGCAATTGCTGTGTACTTAGAGAAAATTACACTAAAATTATTACTGTATTGCAAAATTTAAAGACATTACTGAAATTCCTCACCTTTCTCTAGTCCAGATCCACAAAAGGATTCAGACATCTAACTCCTGCCTAACTCAAAGTTATAGTGCTTGTGAGTCATATAAATAATTCAGAAAAAAGAGTGGAAGGGGGCTGCTCTGGCTGGGCTGGAGTGTCCCCACAGAGGGCAGGGGGCTGCTTCAGCTACTGCCTGTTAACTATAACCAGTAAGCATCACCTATAAAACCAGTTTTCTCCAACTTCTCTGCAGAGAACTAAGGTGTGAAGAAAGAATTTCCCCATGAGAAGGAACAAAGAGATGAGATATTGGCACAAACCTGAAAAATACAGAGAGAGGATCAGACAGAAAAAGAAAACAGCAGGGAGGAGAACACAGGGGCAGGTTTTTGGAAGGAAAAGAGGCTTTTTGATTGGAGGACCAACCAAAGCTGAGAAACTGGTTGCAGGAGAGGGGGGAGACAACTTATCAATACAAACAGTGGTGCAGCCACGCCGCTGTAGTGCTTAGCTAGGTTTACAACTTCTCTAGTCCTGGTCCTAGCTCTGGCCCTGCTGCAGGCAGTGTGTGGCGGGGCCTGTTCCAGTCCTGGTCCTGGCCTCACTCTGGGCAGTGGGGACTGCTCCGGCTGCAGTTGGCGGGGGCTGCTCTGGTCCTGGCCCCACTGTTAGCAGGGGGCTGCTTCAGCCCTGGGCTTACCATAGCCATGGGCAGGGTCCAGATAGTAGTGTTTAACCAATTACCTCATAACCAGGCTGATAAACCACCTCCTCCAAGAGCAACTGGTAACCTCTTACATCCCTATTTCAAAAGTGGATATTGTTTCTTGTCTGTATCTGTATTCCACAATTACATAGCCAAATTCTATTAATTATTTTGTAATATGTATCTAAGATTATGGATCTAGGCTGGATACACCTTAGTTGGAGAAACTAGTTATTGATGAGCATCCTATTTTTTGTCCATCATAATCCAAGTTTTAAAAATAATGTGGGTGAGGTAAGACAGATACAACACTCTTCAAAGACAAATATTTTTAACAGTGTTTTTACTAGATACTTAGTTTAAACTGGTTATAAAAGAAAAAGACTGAAAATATCAACTGAAGCAACATTGAATAGTTGTGAACAATAGCCTTATTGTTTTAGGCATTTGTAAAGACCAATGGAGGAAGACAAATGGAACAATGCTGCAAGAGTCATTCAGAGGTGTTGGAAAAGATGTATTGTGAGTGTGAAGTACTATGTTATGTTTAATCATTTATTTTAATCATTAAATCCTCCAGTAATAATTTTTGTATTTTTCTCCTCTTTAAATCAAAGTCTGAATAGAAAATGGAAAGTCTGCCAGGAGCAGGAACTCCTGTGGTGTGAATCTTCTTTTCAGAACAGCTGTCCCCATATATAGGAATGTAGCCCACAGGGCTGGTGCTGGCCTTAAGGTTTAATAGAGAATTAACTATCCACAAAAACCTTTGTATACAGTATATTACAAATTATATGTAATTTTATTTTGTTAAAAGCAGGTAGAGTTTCATAGCTGCTATGGGGGAAAAAAATCACATAACATTACGAAAGGGTGGTGGTGGTGGTGTGTTAATTTAGGTGGAATGTGTGGGCCTCCTTCAGCAGTATTTTGTTTTGTTTTTGTTCTGTGTTCTACACAGTCTACAGTATGATACAGCATGCAGTAAGTAAGTAAAACTGATTACAACAGTTTTAGGAACAGAGGGACAGGTGTTTCAGGAGAGTGGGTGACTACTCTATAGTATGATACAGCATGCAGTAAGTAAGTAAAACTGATTACAACAGTTTTAGGAACAGAGGGACAGGTGTTTCAAGAGAGTGGGTGACTACTATATTACAGTAAACTTCCGATAATCCGGCACCTTTAGGACCCAGGGGGTGCCGGATTATCAAATATGCCGGACTATCGGAAGGGGGGGCTATGAGGGGTCTAGGGTGGTGTGGGGGGGGTTGCCACCCCAGACCCCTCATAGCCCCCCCTTCCAATTGTCCGGCTCTGCCCCAGGCGTCCCGATTCAGCCGCTGCTGGTCAGTTTCAGCAGCAGCTGAATCGGGACGCGCGGCAGAGCAGCTGAGTGCTGCCGGGTTGGTCCGGTAGCACCGCCCCTTGGCGCTGTGAGACCAACCCGGCAGCACCCCAGTTGCAATTGGGGACACCTGGGGCAGAGCAGCTGGGGTGCTGCCGGGTTGATCCCGCCAGCGCTACCAGACCAACCCAGCAGCATCCCAGCTGCTCTGCCCCAGGCGTCCCCAAGTCAGCCGCCGCTCAAATTGACCAGCGGCTGACTCTGGGAAGCCCGAGGCAGCGCTGTGGGACCTACCGGCAGCACTCCAGCTGCTCTGCCCCCAGCTTCCCTGATTCAGCCACTGGTCAGTTTCAGCAGCGGCTGAATCGGGGAAGCCGGGGCAGAGCAGCTCCAATGGTCCGGCTGCCCAGAGCACTTCCGGGTTCCTGATGGTGCCGGACCATCAGGAGTGCCGGACCATCAGATGCTGGACGAATGGAGTTTTACTGTACTTGGAAAAGTTGCCATTTATAGAATTACAAGTTGTTAATGATGGGATGATAGTTAAGAGAAGCAAAGGAGGAAGTTGGACAGAAACAGGAAGTGTAAAATGCACATAGATACCATGGTGATAACCAAGCTCACAGATAAAGAAATGGACAGACTTCTAAAAAGTAGTTGTCCAAAGCTGAGGAAGAAAAGATGGTATCATGGGGAGAGAACTTTTCAAAGATAACTTTGGTAAATTAGAGGATATAGATGGTCTACTTTGAAATTCCCTTTACGTCGTGGTGTGTCCAACCAGTTCTGAAGCATAGTGAACTAGCCACACTCAAACGCCCAAATAGTCACATGTGGCAAGTGGCTAGCATGTTGGACACCATGACATATGGCAGCATTTTGTATCCATATGCATTTTTTTTCTCTGGAAGCCCTCTCACTTTTAGCTCACTCTCAGTTAATACCAGAATAAACAATTTAAATTTAGTTTTCAAATATGCACACAGACTCAGTTTTTGTTACCCACATTTGACTGAATTCAGAAGTGCTCCTAACTTCAGTCTTCAGGAACTGCTAACAGGGAGTTTGGAGAGGGAGTTCTCCAGGTAAAAGAGGAGTAAAAACGGGACCCTTGTGGTAAGTGGCTGTCTGGAGTGTGTTTGTGTGTGGGGGAGTTATTTGCTGTGTGCTGAGCTTGTGTTTGTCTGTTTGGTTGGTTTGTTTGTTTGCTTGAAGGAGCTTCTAAAAGGTTTGAAATCTAGAAGCCTCTGTTAATTGGCTGAGCCTCAGTCAGGGGGAAGGGCTACCAGAGCTATATAAGCCTGTGACTCAGCGACCAGGGAGCTTGTGAACAGGAACTGCTAACAGGGAGTTTGGAGAGGGAGTTCAGAGGGGGAGGTTAGAGGGCACTAGTGACTTCTGGCCTTCTTTAAAACATAACTCTTATAATAATCTATATTCCAGAGGTTTAAAAAGAATCCCAGTTTACACTAAAACTTATTCATTAGAAAAATGGAGACAGAAGCCCAGCAGCAGAGTGGGGGCTATCCTGTTTATTGCGCCGGGTGTAACATGTATGATTACCTGCCCTGTGGGCGGGTCGCGTATGTGTGCACCCGTTGCAAGGAGCTCCTGACCCTCAGAGACCGAGTTCGGGCTTTGGAGGCCAGGGTGGCTGAACTGGAGGAGCTAAGGGAGGTAGAGAGATATGTGGATGAGACTTTCCGGGACACTGTAGTACTGTCCCACCTCCAGTCTGAGAGCCCCAGTGCTCTTAAGGAGGATGAAAGTCTCAAGGGAACAGAGCATTCAATGGGAGCAGAGGAAACCATCCGTAGTTGGGACCCTCCTCCCAGAGGATGTTGCGGTATCCTCTCGCACTGAGGATACCTCTGAGGGAGAGGGAATGCCAGTTAGGAAGAGGCAGGTGTTAGTAGTGGGTGATTCGATCGTTAGAAACATAGATAGTTGGGTTTGTGATGACCGGGAGAACCGTATGGTCACTTGCCTGGCTGGTGCGAAGGTTGCGGATCTCTCGAGGCATCTAGATAGACTTATGTGTAGTGCTGGGGAGGAGCCAGTGGTCGTGGTACATGTAGGTACCAATGACGTAGGAAAGGGTAGGAGAGATGTCCTGGAGGCCAAATTTAGGCTGCTAGGAAAGAGACTGAAATCCAGGACCTCTATGGTGGCATTCTCGGAAATGCTTCCAGTTCCACGCGCAGGGCCAGGTAGGCAGGCAGAGATTCAGAATCTCAATGCGTGGATGAGGCGATGGTGTAGGGAAGAGGGGTTTGGATTTATTAGGAACTGGGGACACTTTTGGGAGAGGGGAGCCTATACAGGAAGGATGGGCTCCACCTAAACCAGGTGGAACTGGACTGCTGGCACTAAACATTAAAAGGCCGTAGAGCAGTTTTTAAACTGAGAGATGGGGAAAGCCGATTGGTGTGGAGATGCACGTAAATCGGAGGGAGACTTCTCTTAGAGGAGAATCCATTGATAGAGATTCTCTAAGCTGTAGTCAGAAAGAGAGGAGGAGAGAGGCAAACCATGGGCCAGAGCAGACAAACAACCACGTACAAAGGAATCCAATGCATCAGGAAGGGCAGACAAATAAGCAGTGGCAAATTTTTAAAGTGCTTCTACACAAATGCTAGGAGTCTGACTAATAAGATGGGTGAACTAGAGTACCTAGTATTAAATGAGGAGATTGACATAATAGGCATCACTGAAACCTGGTGGAATGAGGAAAATCTGTGGGACACAATCATACCGGGATATAAAATATATCGAAAGGATAGAGCAGGCCGGGTGGGTGGCGGAGTGGCACTGTATGTGAAAGATAATGTAGAATCAAATGAAATAAAAATATTAAATGAGTCAACATGTTCGCTATGGATAGTAATTCCATGCTCCAAAAATAAGAAATTAGCAGTAGGGATATATTACCGACCACCTGACCAGGACAGGGATACTGACATTGAAATGCTGAGGGAGATTAGAGGCTACCAAAACAAAGAACTCTATAATAATGGGGGATTTTAATTACCCCCATATTGACTGGATACATGTCACCTCAGGAGGAGAAGCGGAGATAAAATTTCTAAATGGCTTAAATGACTGCTTCTTGGAGCAGCTGGTGCAGGAACCCACAAGGGGAGGCAATTCTCGATTTAGTCCTGAGTGGAGCGCAGGATCAGGTCAGGAAATAACCGTTACAGGACCGCTTGGGAATAGTGACCATAATATAATAACATTCAACATTCCTGTGGTGGGAAGAACACCTCAGCAGACCAGCACCCTGGCATTTAATTTCAAAAGGGAAATTACACAAAAATGAGGAGGTTAGTTAAACAGAAATTAAAAGGCACAGTGACTAGAGCCAAATCCTGCAAGCTGCATGGAAACTTTTAAAGACACCATAATAGAGGCCCAACTTAAATGTATACCCCAAATTAAAAACATAGCAAGAGACCTAAAAGAGTCACGTGGCTTAACCACCATGTAAAAGAAGCAGTGAGGACAAAAGGCATCTTTTAAGAAGTGGAAGTCAATCCTAGTGAGATAAATAGAAAGGAACATAAACACTGTCAAATCAAGTGTAAAAATGTAATAAGAAAAGCAAAAGAAGATTTTGAGGAACAGCTAGCCAAAAACTCAAAAGAAATAACAAAATGTTTTTAAGTACATTAGAAGCAGGAAGCCTGCTAAAAACCTGTGGGTCCCTAGACGATCGAACTATAAAAGGCACAATCAAGGACGATAAAGCCATTGCGGAGAAACTAAATGATTTCTTTGCTTCAGTCTTCACGGCTGAGGACGTTGGGAGATTCCCAAATCTGCACCGTCCTTTGTGGGTAATGAATCTGAGGAACTGTCCCGGATTGAAGTGTCATTAGAGGAGGTTTTGGAACAAATAGAAAAACTTAATGTTAACAAATCTCCGGGACCGGATGGCATTCATCCAAGGGTTCTAAAAGAACTCAAATGGAAATTGCTGAACTATTATCTGTGGTTTGTAACCTATCCCTTAAATCGGCTTCCGTACCTAATGACTGGAAGGTAGCCAACGTGACACCAATATTTAAAAAGGGCTCTAGAGGCGATCCGGGCAATTACAGACCGGTAAGTCTAACTTCAGTACCTGGCAAATTAGTCGAAACAATAGGAAAGAATAAAATTGTGAAGCATGTAGAAGAACATAATTTGTTGGACAAAAGTCAGCATGGTTTCTGTAAAGGGAAATCCTGTCTTACTAATCTATTAGAGTTCTTTGAAGGGGTTAACAAACATGCGGACAAGGGGATCCAGTAGATATAGTATACTTAGATTTCCAGAAAGCCTTTGACAAGGTCCCTCACCAAAGGCTCTTGTGTAAATTGCATGGCCATGGGATAAGAGGAAGGTCCTTTCTTGGACTGAGAACTGGTTAAAAGACAGGAAACAAAGGGTAGGAATAAATGGTAAATTTTCAGAATGGAGAGGGGTAACTAGTGGTGTCCCCAAGGGTCAGTCCTAGGACCAATCCTGTTCAACTTATTCATAAATGATCTGGAGAAAGGGGTAAGCAGTGAGGTGGTAAAGTTTGCGGATGATACCAAACTGTTTAGGATAGTCAAGACAGAAGCAGACTGTAAGGGACTCCAAGAAGATCTCACCAAACTGAGTGATTGGGCAACAAAATGGCAAATGAAATGTAATGTGGATAAGTGTAAAGTGATGCACATCGGGAAAAATAACCCCAACTATACGTACAGTATGATGGGGCTAATTTAACTACGACAAATCAGGAAAGAGATCTTGGAGTTATCGTGGACAGTTCTCTGAAAACTTCCACACAGTGTGCAGTGGCGGTCAAAAAGGCAAATAGGATGCTAGGTATTATTAAGAAAGGGATAGAAAATAAGACCCAGAATATCTTACTGCCCCGTATAAAACTATGGTACGCCCACATCTTGAATACTGTGTACAGATGTGGTCTCCTCACCTCAAAAAAGATATTTTGGCCTTGGAAAGGGTTCAGAAAGGGCAACTAAAATGATTAAGGGTTTGGAACGGGTCCCATATGAGGAGAGGTTAAGCGACTGGGACTTTTCAGTTTAGAAAAGAGGAGACTGAGGGGATATGATAGAGGTGTATAAAATCATGAGTGGTGTGGAGAGGGCCGATAAAGAAAAGTTATTTATTAGTTCCCTAAATAGAAGAACTAGAGGACACCAAATGAAATTAATGGGTAGCAGGTTTAAAACTAATAAAAGAAAGTTCTTCTTCACACAGCGTGTAGTCAGCCTGTGGAACTCCTTGCCAGAGGAGGCTATGAAGGCTAGGACTATAACAGAGTTTAAAGAGAAGCTAGATAATTTCATGGAGGTTAGGTCCATAAAAGGCTATTAGCCAGGGGATAAAATGGTGTCCTTGGCCTCTGTTTGTCAGAGGCTGGAGAGGGATGGCAGGAGACAAATTGCTTGATCATTGTCTTCGGTCCACCCCCTCTGGGGCACCTGGTGCTGGCCACTGTCGGCAGACAGGATACTGGGCTAGATGGACCTTTGGTCTGACCCGGTACGGCCGTTCTTATGTTCTTATGTTCAAGACTGGGAGAAGTACACCAAGCAAAAGTTTAATTCTGTGAGACCATTTAATGGATTGTGCCCTCAAACTGTCCTGAATTCTGTGTGGTTTGTCATGGGAAAACTCTGAATGGTGTCATGACTAATTCAAAATCTGGAAAAAACCCAGGGATGATAGTTTTTCTTGGTATATTTATACTTCTCTACAGGACATCCGTGTCTTTCGATACTATAAGGAACTAATAGGCTTTAGAGGAGTTGGGGACCCTCATCTTCTGATGAAGTGCATTGACCCTAGAGAGGTAAGGGCTGGATTTACTGATGTATTTTCACTATTGTATCTGTGTATAAGTTACACACATACTGTATAGGATAGTTGAAGATGTTAGTGTTTTCATTTTTAGTTTGCCTCATTGTCTTTTATTTGTGGCAAAGTACTGGGAGACAAGGGTCATTACAGCATTATAAATCAAATACAATCTTTGACTGCCCCCACCATTTTGAAGTCTAAGATTTACAGATGTAAAATACTTTGTGTATTGAACACAACTGAATCTATGTGTAATAAAGGAAATATATAGTAGTTACAAAAGAAAATATCAGTAAATAACAAATATAAAAGCTTATTCAAGATTGAGAGGGGAAAAAACAGAAAGGAAAAGACTGAGTCCACAGAAATCAGTTTTCTAGTAACTGAGAATACCAACTCATTTCATATCGGGAGGCCATTTAATAGCTAACAGGTGGTAAAAAGCACTTGGGGTCCAATCAAACTCATATTGTCTCAGAACAAGCCCTATTATTTTTAGAGCATGTTGTAAAAATCATCTTTTTGCAACAGCCTTCATGCACAATAAATTGCCCCAAGGAATTAGTCACATAGGAAATGCTGACTGGATAAAACTAGTGGATCATCTAGACCAGTATCTAAAGACTGAATGGCTGTATGAAAAACTTGCAATAGGCAGTTGTAGGAAAACCCACATTCAGGAAAGTTTCTTCATATCCCTCACTAGCTAGAGGCTGACTTATGGCCAGATGTATGAAAGTTTTTTATCTCTTCCAGAACTATTGTTTACATTTAAAAAGGTACTTACTGTTACCACACCGAATATTCAGATCCATATAAATGCCTTATCCCTCCTTGGAAGAAATACAAGTTGGACCTCTCTTGCAGCATCCTCAAGACCTGATCAGTCTCGGATGAGGGAATTTCCTGGACAATGGGAGGTCCCCTAACACCAGCCCCTCTGGCCTCCACCCCTCTGCTGGCTCCTTCTGTCTCGCTGGGCTGTCTGTGAACCAGCCACAGCCCTGGCTCCACTTTCAGCTGGCCGGGCAGTTCCAGCCCCACTGCAGAATGGCACATAGCCCAATTGGGCTGCTGCAGCCCCAGCCCCACTGCTGGGTGGCACATGGCCCTTGCCCAGCTGATTCTGCCAGGTTGCTGTGGCCGTAGCCCAGGCCCCACTGACAGGTGGCAAGCAGCACCAATCATGGTGCCACCCCCGCCACTGCTGCTTGGGTTGCTGTGGCCCTGCTGCCTCCCAGGCTGATGCAGCCTGGACAGGCTTCCTCTCTTGGACTGCTGTGGTCCTGGCCCCACTGCTGGGCAGCCCCGATTGAGCTCTGCCCAGGCTACTGTGGCCCCACTGCTAGCAGACTCGCAGGGCTGCACCAGTCTCCCAGTTTCTGTCCCTCCTGCCCTGGGGCTCTCTCAGGAACATCCACAGTCATGCCAAACCACAGATGTTGCTGGACGAGAGAATCCCTCATTTGGGAGGTGCAACCTGTACTACAACTAGAACAAGAGTGAAAGAGAAAATCTCTTCTCTGGCCCAAAAAACAAATATAATAAAGAAACAGGGAAGAGAGTCAATGATAGACATCATTCTGTGAACCCTATGTATTATTTCTTGTCCTCAGATCCATCTGGTGATGGATGTCTTAGGTGTATATAGAGAAAATTTAATTAAAGCCACTGATCTCCCACCTTCGCTTGTTTGTTTTTTCCATGCCACAATATGATGTCTACACCATGCTGCAGAGAGCAGAATGAGGCCCATTATTCTTCCTTTTAAACTTTTTACATACTTCAATTTATAGATGCAAGTCTATAAACATGACACTTCCATAAGACTATAATGTTAACTTATTTGTATTGTGCATCCATATTAATATGATATTGGACTTATGTCAGAGAAGGACCTAAACGCATCTTTACATGTGATAAACTAAATTATTTAACTGTCCATTAGTGTATCCTTCTGTCTTGATTTTTTAGTACTATGGGAGCACTATGGATTAATGTCTTTTTCTTCTTGCAGGCAGAGTTACTAGATGCTGCAGCAGGTGTTTATATCCGATTCAGACTAGGTGGTGTAAGTAGAGTTTTAAAGAATATTGAAATATTTATATTCATTCCCTATCTAGGTATTCACAATTTAATGGACTCATTAATTGTATTTTAACAAATTAGAAAGATTAGTATTTTTAGCTAGGGTGTCTGAAATTAGCCTCCTATATACATTCTTAAACACCTGACTAAATGGTCTGAATTTTCCATTGGATTTGTGAGTGGTCTCATTGCTCTGGACTTGATAACCAGGGGTGCAGTCCTGGCCTTATTGAAGTTAAGTTTTTCCCATTGATTTCAATGAGTCAGGATTTCATCCCAAGACTTAATAGATGAAATATGGATTTAATGTGAAAATTTTGATCCAAGTGTCTGTTTAGATTTTGACCTTATGTATTTGCCTATTCGTATTATAGTGAAGTACAGTCACTCTGAAATAGCAGATTCTTCTGCTTTCAAAATATCCACTATACAGGACAATAAAATCTATTGCTATAGCATTTGGAATAGTTGGAAAGAAGCTGATTTATTGCTAATATTCTACCCTAGCAATTTCTAGTAAATTGAGTTTGGCAGACTTCTACCCTGTAATTAATTTGGTTTCAGCTCCTGACCTATGCTTCCCTGACTATTACCAACTTATGAATAATATATCATTAGTAAATCTTACCTTGATGACATATGGTATTAATAAAACATCAGAGCAACAGTTTGCCCTCTGGTGGAAGGCACAGTGTAGAGATTAATATGTTGAGCTGAATTATTACTTATAAGATCATCCAGTTCAGTGAAAGTAAGCATGGAGGTGGACAAAGTTTTTAGATTGGTATTACAGAGCCAAAATATTTTTTTTACTTACTAAGCATTGGCGCCTTGACAAAATAGAAATTACAAAATGATTATTTTAATCAGAGCTGTCCTAACATTTTAAGCCAGGGGTGGCCAATAATTTTTGATGGGGGTCCACTCTGACATTCTGGAAAGTGATCAAGGGCCACACTTCTCTATAGAAGGGATGTGGGGTTTGGGATGGAGGTTGGGTGCAGAAGGCAGCTTGGGGTAGGGAATTGGGGTGCAGGAGAGGGTGTGGGGTCTGAGATGGAGTTTGGGTGAAGTAGGGGTGTGTGACTTGGGGCAGGGGATTGGGGTGCAGGGTCTGGGAGAGAGTAGGGGTGACAGAAGTGAATTTTGACCTGGGGGGGAAAGGTGTAGCAGGGGGTGTAGGATCTGGGAGGGAATTGTGACCTGGACCAGGATGTGTATTCAGAGGATCTGAGTGGTGGGCTAGGGCAGGAGAGGGTGGTGACCTGGGATGGAAGTTAGGAAGTGGGAGGGACTGGGGTACCAGAGGCAGGGGCTTGGGTGCTGGTGGCAGGCTCTGGCTGGGAGTCACTTTCCTAAGGTGGCTCCCGGCCAGCAGCCCAACAGGGTCCCCAAGGCATGCTCCTTCCTGCAGCAACCCTAGGATGCTCAAGGAGTTTCCCTCCATGTGCCACTCGGGCCACACATCTCTGGGAGGTGACAGACTTCACATGTTCTCCCTTCCTAGGCCAATCATTGCAGCTGTTTTGAACAACTGGCGGTTCCCTCTACATGTCGCACGTCCCTGTCAGGGAGGGGGGTAAGAGACATTACACGCTCCTCCACCCCCCAGGCCAATCGGTGCCTGGGAGCGGAGGAGAGCGCAAAGTCTCTCATCCCCCGGCCTCCCTTCTAGGGGCATACCTCACTGTTTAAAATGGCTGGTGGCTCCCTGTAGGCACCGTGAATCCCTGACGAAGGGGAGCCACCAGCCATTTTGAACAGCCTCAGGGTCTTGGCAGGGCGGGCCACGGGCCGAATCAAATGGTTTGGTGGGCTGGATCTGGCCCGTGGGCCATATTTTGCCCATCACTGTTTTAAGCTTTAGTATTTGCAATATATTTACAGGCCTGCCCGATATGACTTCACGTTTTTAAGTTTCCATCTCCAGTGTTAGAAAGACGCACAGAATTAATTTTCATCATAATATTTGAAAAGTAGTATTAACACAGGGAGAGAATGTATGTTTTAATTACCTGCTACTCCTCTTTTGCAAGTTCTTTAACTCCATATACTCCATTCCTCCATGTCAGTCTTCACAACAGGCATTCAGGAGTTCTGGGAAGAAAAATCATGGGTTAAACAGAATTTTTCCCTTTCTCATCTATTTACTACTAAGAGATTTGGACTATGAAAATAGGGCTGCTCATCTATATATTTTGATTGAGACCATACTAGAAGGTCCAGGACTTGTCAATGAAATTATTGCACCTCTGACAGAGATTAGGTTTCCTGAATCTAAATCATCATCATCAACAACAAAACCCCTCTCTTTTCTATTTTAAAACCTATTTAGCCACCCAAACAGCTACATTAGTTTCACCACAGAAATTATGGCAGGTTATTATCTAACTTATTCATGTATTTTCTCATCTTTAGGTGATCAATAAGGCTCATTAAGTAAAAGTATTAATTGCATGTACCTAGCACCTTTTACATGAGGCTGTCAAATTTCTTTATAAAGCTAATCCTCAGAATAGGCATCCAAGAGAGTTGAATTATCCTATTTTACAACTGATGAAAAGAAAGGTTATATGACTTACTCAATTTACACTGTGAGTTTGCAGTATATCTGGAAGTAAACCCCACAAATATAGACTCTGAGTCCCATGTTATAGCTACTGTGCATGCTTAACTTTTCAATTCCATTTCTCTTCCCAATAAACTTCCCCCTTTTAGTTCCGAAAAATAAACATTATAAGAGAAGCAATAAATACTCATAAATATTGCATATGCTCGTGACAACACACTAAAGACCTCGTACTCACTCAGTGGGGCCAACAGCTCACTGGGCTCCTTGGCAAAGTGTGGAGGGCCCTTTGCTATGCTCCTAGAAGGGGTGAGGCTGGGGCATCCAGCCCTCAGTGCTACTCGGAACATGCCGCACTGTGTCCCCTCCAGTTCTCACAGACACCCAGAGTGCACAGCGCAGCACTCTGGTGGCAATTTAAAGGGCCCATGTTGGCTCCAGCCACCACTGCTTCTGAAGTAGGAACATTTGTTTATAAAACAGACGCCATCACTAACTGGATCTCTCATTTTCAAGTGTGATATTTCTTTACAGACCAAATATCCTCCAAGTATATATTACAAAATATTCACTCATAGACCCATTGTGGATATGTGTGCTAACAGTCCTAAAGATTATACAAAGCCAAAACATAAACAGCTGTTGCCAGAGGCTATTCATGGAAAGATTTGGAAGGATGACCGTCGTGGCTGGTACAAGCGAGTGGAGAACAATGGTTGGAGACTTCTTTCTATCAGAGTGAGCAAAGAATACAGTTTACATTTTTCTTTAAAATGTTAACTTTTTTTCTTACATAACCTGCACATTATTTAATTTCACTCACTATATGGATCATTTCCTTATGTGAGAGATCTTAATTTCCATTTGAAATAATGACCTATGATTATAGTAATCTGTGAGATATTATAATAATATCATAATCATGTATTTATAACATGTTCCTCATCAACTAAGTCACTGAACAACATAATAAATATAATATGATTAAATTACCATAAATACTGTACTATAAGATCTTGTACTGGGTAAGAAATAAAACTGTTTATTAAAGTACAATATAATACTTACATATTAAAATATAATTTCATACTTTTCTATATTAAGGTACAATTTTGTTTGGATTAAAAATCTGCAAGAGGAGTCAATGTATTTTTCTCTTATACAATGAAATATAAATATAAAACATACTGAAACTGTGTTAAAATTAAGCCCTGTAAAAATTTGTGTTTTGTTAAATTTTCATCATATCCTCCATCTTCTATGCCCTTTATTTATATGTCCTAATCATTCCATCCTATTCTTATCATATGTCCAGCCTCTCCCAAATGCAGCAACATCCAAATGCTTATTCTTTCCAGCTGCCTCTTCCAAGCAGGCATTTTGACAGGGTTGTGAAGACAGTCTTCTCATTTCCATCTATTCTTCCTTTTTTATTAACCGATCACTTCTACCACTTCCTAAGTGCCTGGACCCATGTAAAGTCAGACAACTGAGTTTTAAGCATGGTCGATTGAGGGTATGCCATACAATTTATTTCAGGCCCTCACCCCTATCCCACGCCTCTTCAGGGACCACTCTCATAAGGTTCAATCTCTTCTTGAGACAGGAGTCATAAGGGTAGTACTGTTGGGTCTCAGAGGACAAGGCTTTTATTCCCATTATTTTCCTATCCCCATGTCAAAGGAGGCCTTAGGCCTATCTTAGATATAAGAGAGCTAAATAAATTAGTGAAGAAAATACAATTCTGCATTGTTACCTCAGTGATAATGATCTCTTTCCTGGAATAAGGAGACTGGTATTATGCTCTTGACTTGTGGGATGCTTACTTCCATATCACAATATGTCCCAACCAATTAAAGATTTGCAAGTTTATGGTGAATGTTTGGCAATATGAATTCACAGGACATCCATCTCAGCCTGGCAGCTGCTCCTCAGGTGTTCGCAAAGTATATGACAGTGGTAACAGATCATCTTAAAAAAAAAGTAGGTGTCCATGTGTTTTCATGCCTGGATGATTAGTTGATCAGAGATCCATCAGAATCTCAGGTCCTCTCCAGTATGTCCACTGCTCTATCCATATTCAGTGCTGTGGAGCTCTTAGGAAGTCAACAAGAATCAATACCCAGGCTTGTACATATAATAGAATTCATTGAAGCAGTCCTGAACTCCACAAATCAGGTTTGAACCATTCTGAACCTAATACTTCAAATGAAAGTTTACCTGTTCACAGCAGCATGCAAGTACCTCAGCCTGTTGCAATACATCTAGCCTGCTCAACCTTCCTCCCCTACATGCTGGAGAAAAAAATCTGTTGATTATGACAGACAACTCAGTGATCATATTCTACATAAACTATCAGAGGGTCATCCTCAGCCTAGCTCTGCCAGAAGGCAGTTCACCTCTGGACCTTCTGTATAATCTGTTACACTTCCTCAGACCTGCTGAGGAACAAACCCAGACAAAGAGTGGGCTGGAGCAGTATTGTTTTTAGGGTTGTTTATTGGTACAGATTCTTAAGAGTAAAGTGATACTCATACACATATATCACATTCTTCTTCGAGGAGTCCCCGTGGGTGCTCCACTGAAGGTGCTGGGCTTGCCCCGGTGCCGCAGAAACGGAGATCTTTTGCTGTAGCAGTACCCGGCCGGACTGGTGTCTCACGGTGTTCGCGCCACTCTGAGTGCGTTCACGGTCCGGCTCCCGCCAGTTTCTCTCGACCGCCTCAGGCTGCAGACGGAGCAACTGCCTCTTTCCGATTCTACTCTTTTGTGTGAGATCCCCAACGTCTTTTCCTATCCAGTTTTGAGATTCCCTGTTTATCTATTCCTTGTTCGTCACTTGTCTCCTAGTTTAAAAAAAAAATAAATTTCCTTACCTCACAGTTCGTTCCCCTCTCATCACATACCTGTTCTTTTTATCACGGCCCTTCTTCATTGTATATAGTTATCACATAGTTACTAGTTAGTCCGTTCTTCATTCTTAAAAAAGAACAAAAAAAAACAACAACAATTTTTTTCTGGTTAACTGTTACCCCAGACTGCAAACATGCCATTGTCACCGGGGTTTAAAAAGTGTGACTCATGCCGGAAGGCGATGCCGGCATCTGACGGGCACTCATCTTGTATCCGCTGCCTCGGGGAAGCCCACGTCCCTCAAAAATACCCACATTGCTCTAAATTGACAGCAAGGGCCAGACGGGACAGGGAGATGAGGCTGCGCATGCTGCTATTTGATAAAGCCCTCCAGCCGCCGCGCTTGGAGGCAGCCGCCGAACACCAGTCACACAAACGCAGGGCTTCTTCGCCTACCACCGCTCCTCCTAAAAAATTGAAAGCATCCCCGACAAGATCCTTGCCTAATATCCCGCACCCCAGTATCAGCACAGGGGATAAGCCAGGTACTTCAGGCGTTGAGAAATCACAGCCAAAAACCTCTACCACGTCAAAAATAAAGAAGATGACTCAAGCGGCACCGTCAGCGGCACCAAGAGTATCATCGGCGTCGCCTCCAACTATGTCCTTGGCACCGCCAAATATACCAGCACCGAGAGCGTCTTTGGCACCAATGCCGGCGGCACAGATGCGGACACTGATGCCACCGGCACCGATGGAGCTTCCCCATCCGAGCCACTGCGCAGCACCGGCCGTTTCAGGGCCATCGGCACCGATTACTCCTGCAGATGGCACCGCTGAACCGACGTCTACTACTCCACGGCACAGAAGCCGCTCACCATCCTTAGCCTTCTTGCTTGCACTGCAGGGCTTCTCCACCACCACCGAGATCTCCCAGGCCACTTTGGGAATACCGGCACCAGTCTTACTCACCTCATGATAGGCTGCCGTTGCCCTTCTTGGCCTCTTACAGGGACGGCCATCACCATTATTATAGACACTCCTTTGCCTCTCCATGCTCTTACAGACGTTCCTACACCCAATCCCGATCGCCATGCTCCTCCCGTAACCACCACTGGCATAGGCGATCACCGCTGGACAATTTCTACCGATACAATCACAGACCTCATGATTCCCGCAGCAGATATTCCCATTATTATAGACCACGGTCACATGGCAGATCATCCTATGACTATTGCCCTTCCAGACACTCACCTACACCAGCCCCACCCACACCAACGGGGCAGCCATCGTCACCATCCGAGTTAACATCTGAGCCAGACGATACTCACCTCACTATTGATGATCGACCTCCGGAGGTATCTCCAACCGATCACTCTTCATCACCAGACGACGCTGTAATTCCTGGAGATATCTCTCCGCCCGATGATCTCCGCCAATTCCAGGAGCTGTTTAAGAGAGTGGCGGTGACATAAGAGATCAAAATGGATTAACTTAAGGATAAACAGCATAAACTGCTCAAGAATTTACATCCTCAGCATAGACGACGGCTGGCTATACCCTTGGATGACGCTATCCTGGAGGTCGCCGAAGAAATTTGGCAAACCCCAGCCTCCGCACCACCGGTTAGCAAGAAGGCAGAAAAGAAATATTTTGTGCCGCCGAAGGGCATGGAATTTCTTCTCACTCACCCCCCACCTAATTCTCTAGTAGTAGACGCCACCCACCAAAGACTAAAGACACCTCAATACAGACACATCTCCAACGATCGAGACTCTAAAAAGTTAGACATACGAGGGAGAAAGATATATACATCCACCACACTTATGTTGAGAATTGCTCATTACTCAGCGCATCTTTCTAACCAAGTCTTTGACACCTTTGTCAGACTTATGCCACTGATGGACCATTTGCCGGATTCCAAACGGCCGATATTAAAATCTGTAGTGCAGGAGGGGTTCTCCTGCAAATGGCGATCGATGTCGCAGACACAGCAGCACGGTCCACGGCCACTGCAGTAGTTATGCACAGGGCTTCCTACCTGCAAGCAGCAGCGGTCCCAAAAGACCTCCAAAGCAAGGTTGAAGACCTACCTTTTGATAAAGATAGACTTTTTTCCGAAAAGACGGACACCGAGTTCCATTCTTCAAGGGATTCGCGCACGACCCTCAGAAAATTGGGCATGTACACACCTCCGTATAGGAGACCCAAGTACATACCTTTCCAACGTAGGGACAATTATCCGTACATGCGACAACACTGGCAGCAACAGCATCAACACCAGCAATGAAATTTTGAACAACGCCCTCGTCAAAGACCACAAAGACGCCGAAACCTGAGCAACAAGACGCAACATTCCTTAAACAACAAACAGCAGGTTTGATGCTCTGGTCGAGGGTACGCAAACAACCATGTTCGACAGCAGCAAACCCCACACCCTCACTTTCCATCACCGTCTCAGCCAATTTTACCAACAATGGGCCTCTATCACGACGGACAGATGGGTGCTAGAAATTGTTTGCTCAGGCTACTCCATTCCGTTCCTGACTAGCCCTCCCACTACCCTGCCCCCCCCCCGTCCCTCTTCAGGGACCCATCTCACAAAGCACTGCTACAGGTTGAAGTTGCACATCTACAGTCACTGTGGGTAATTGAACCAGTCCCTGACAACTTCAAGGGCAGAGGCTTCTATTCCCACTACTTTCTCACACAGAAAAAGTCGGGAGGATGGCGACCAATATTATACCTGCGACGGCTGAACAAATTTCTACGAAAACAAGGGTTCAAAATGTTGACTCTTGCTGCTATAATTCCGGCCCTAGAACACAACGATTGGTTTGCTGCCCTCGACCTCCAGGATGCCTATTTCTACGTGGCAATCCACCCAGCCCACAGAAAATTTCTAAGATTTACAGTAGGCGAACATCATTACCATACAAAGCCCTGCCATTCGGCCTTTCATCCGCCCTCAGGGTATTTTCAAAAATCCTGTCGGTTGTCGCGGCATATTTGCGTCGCCAAGGAGTAATCATATTCCCTTATTTAGACGATTGCCTAATCTAAGGTCGATCTTGTACCGAGACGACTGCAATGGTCGATGTGGTCAGACGCACCTTCTGCAACTTGGGACTTCTTATCAATGACCAAAAGTCCACTTTTCTTCTGACTCAGGACTTAGAATTCATCGGCGCCCATCTCGACGCCATCTCAGCGAGGGCATATTTACCCCTCCAAAGGTTCAACGCCATTCAGGAGCTGATAGGAATCGTCCAACACAGTTCTACCGTCCAGATTATCACATGCCTCCGCCTTATGGGTCATATGGCCGCCACCACTTACGTGGTACATCACGCCAGGCTCCACTTTCGCAGCCTTCAACACTGGCTCACCCAAGTGTACAACCATACCAAGCACGGATTGCAGAGAACAGTGACTCCTTCACAATCCGTTCTCACGTCACTCACATGGTGGATGAACCCCAGAAATCTCCTTACCGGTATATCTTTTCAACAACAGCAACCGTCGTACCACATAACTACCGACGCTTCCCTTCTAGGATGGGGTGCACACATGGGCACAATGTCAGTACAAGGCCAATGGTCACCTTCAGAGGCATGTCTCCATATAAATCTTCTCGAGTTGCGGGCAATACACAATGCCTGCAAACACCTTCAAGATCAGATCCACGGCACTACGGTGAGGATTCTCACAGACAATGTAGCCACCGTGTACTACGTGAACCGTCAGGGAGGGGCTCAATCCCGTTCCCTATGCAGAGAGGCAATCCAGTTCTGGAACTGGTGCATTCGACACGCAATAACACCTGCGGCATCTTACTTACCTGGAGCTACAAATACGACAGAAGATTTCCTCAGCAGACATTTCACCCGGGAACACAAGTGGAAACTGCACGACGGAGTCCTCCAACTCCTCTTTCACTGCTGGGGTACTCCCACAATAGATCTGTTTGCAACTCACTGCAACAAAAAATGCAGAAAGTATTGTTCCAGAGCAGGTATGGGTCCAGTCTCCCTCGGCGATGCCATCTTGATCAGCTGGACTGGTCCTCTCCTATATGCTTTTCCACCAACCCCTCTGATTCCCAGAGTCATACAGAAGGCGAAATTGGACAAGGCCCGAATCATCTTCGTAGCTCCAGTGTGGGCGCGTCAGCATTGGTTCCTCTTCCTTCGATGCATGTCGCCTCTGCCAGCATTCCCCCTCCCAGCCTTCCCAAACCTCCTCACTCAGAACAAGGGGTTGCTACAACATCCTCAACTCCATATGCTGAACCTGACCACATGGCTTCTCATTGGCTGAACCCCATGGAAGACCTCTGCTCCTCACAAGTTAAAGATATCCTCATTCATAGTAGACGACAAATGACTAGGAACACTTACCCGTCAAAATGGCGTCGTTTCGTATCTTGGTGCACAACTCACAATGAACGTCCGGAATCAACCCCGCTTCCTGTCATCCTCGACTATTTACTCCACCTAAAACAAACAGGATTGGCACTGTCATCGCTTAGAATTCATCTGACAGCCATCTCAGCCTTCAGGCAACCTATTGGGGGCACTTCTCTATTTGCACACCCGATTATGGAAAGATTCTTCAAGGGCCTGATGAACCTAAGCCCTCCTCGGAGCCCACTCCCCCCAACCCCGGAACCTAGACGTCGTGCTCGAAGCACTGATCACTCCGCCATTTGAACCACTGGCTACGGTGCCACTTCGCTTATTAACCATGAAAGTAGTTTTTCTTCTTGCAATTACTTCGGCATGCAGAGTAAGCAAATTATCGGCTCTCATGGCGATCCCGGCGTAAATAATATTTAGCAAGGACAGCATAATACTGCGTCTCCACCCTAAGTTCATACCTAAAGTATCATCCAGTTTCCACATAAATGAACCGATCATCCTCCCTTCCTTTCATCCGAAACCACATAGTTCTCCACGGGAGGCAGCCCTGCATACTCTTGATGTTAGGAGAGCCCTAGCGTTCTACATAGACCGTACCAAACAGTTTAGGAGAACAGACAATTTGATAGTTTCCCTAGCTCACAAATCAAAAGGACTACCATTATCGTCCCAGCGTATCTCCAAGCTCATTATCAGTTGTATAACCGAAGCATATGCCTCGAGACACATTCCTCTCCCAACACAGCCCCGAGCCCATTCTACGAGGGCAACGGCAGCTTCTATGGTCTTCCTTAACGGTGTCTCTTTAAAGGACATATGTAGAGCTGCAACCTGGTCCTCCCATGTCACTTTCGTTAAATATTACGCTATTCATCAAGGCAGGCTCTCAGATGCCGCGGTGGCGTCAGCGGTGCTCTCTTCAGCAGACAAATGAGGACTCCGATAATTTTTCCCTCCTTCCTGCTCTTGGGGCACTGCTGTTCAGTCACCTTCAGTGGAGCACCCACGGGGACTCCTCGAAGAAGAAAGCAAAGTTACTCACCCCAGGTGCAGTAACTGTCGTTCTTCAAGATGGTCCCTGTGGGTGCTCCACTACCCGCCCTCCTCCCCACTTCGGAGTCTGTTTCTTGTTTATTATATCTTCTAGATTTTGAGGCGGACTCGAGGAACTGGCGGGAGCCGGACCGCGCACGCACTCAGAGTGGCGCGAATGCCGCGTGATGCCACCACGCATGTGTGGTCTGGCCAGGTACTGCTACAGCAAAAGATCTCCATTTCTGTGGCGCCGGGGCAAGCCTAGCACCTTCAGTGGAGCACCCACGGGGACCATCTTGAAGATTGACAGTTACTGCACCTGGGGTGAGTAACTTCACTTTCATGCTGGCAGTTTGGAGGCAGGTTGCAAGTGCAGTATAGATTACTTTTGATTTCACTGCTGGCTGGAATGCTGGCCAGGCATCAGCTTCCTGGAGACTCGACTGTGATGTTCCTTGGGAGATCCCTTCGGATCTGCAGTAGGCTTCACTTTCTGTAGGCTGGTCCCAGGTTTCTGCTGTGATGTTACATTTTGTCTGAGAGAGATTTTCTGGCTGCTTCTCAGTTAATTTATGTGCTTGCAGAGTCTTTGCCTTAAAAGGTCACAGTTCCTAAAATGCCTTTGATTGGGTATTTCTCATTCACACCTCACACACATTCCACAGGTTACATGCATATTCATAAGCAATATAGTTTCTAGGTAAAATTCAGCTTTATGGCCTTAAGTAACTATAATCTTACCATAAATTGGATTACTTGACATACTAAAAGGACCTAATGTAAATAATATGGGTTAACATACCAAAGGCATGATACAGAGCTTAACATAAATTGTAACCAAGAGAGGTAGGATCAAGGGAAAAGGGGAAAGCAAAGGAGTATGTCCAGTCAGCTAGACGCCAGTGGAAAGGAGGGGGTGGGGTCATGTCCGACTGGTTACATAACCCACTAGATTCACCTCAAATCTGCTTCCCTTCCAGGGAAGCAAAACACATTGATTCTTCAGCTGAGCAGATATGTCACTAGTCAACACAAGTGGAATTGACATTTGCAGTCTCTCAAAGAAGAAATAGTTGCCTACCTTTCCATAACTTGTTCTTTGAGATGTGTGGCAGATGTCTATACAATGACCCATCCTCCTTCACCTTGGTAGCAGAGTACATCCAGTATGAAGGAACTGAGGGAGGTTCTTATATCAGCATGCAGTGGTGCACAGCCATAGAGGGGGGCTTGATCTACACCAGTGGGTACCACTGAGGGGAAAAAATCTCAGACATTTGTGTACGAGTTATGCGCATACCTACAATGGCAAGGACATATGCAACACATTTTGAAGAACAATAGTTATGGAAAAGTAGGTAACTCTTTCCTTCCATTATAATGAGACGTATACATAGTGACACTTTCATTCAAAGATCTGCAAATACTTTACGAAAGTGGGAAGATGTTACCATCTCTATTTTACAAATGAGGAAACCAAGGGGCAAAAAAGTTAAGTGGCTTCCAGAGGTCACTGAAGGTCAGTGGCAGTGTAGGGAAATAGGAATTGGACTTCTGGTTTATGTTCTCTTATTCTGGGCATAAAATCATGCTACCTCAGCGGGGGAGAGGAGGGGCAGCATTAAACCCTAGTGGGCCACTGCTGCAGTGTTTACCTGCGCCTCCACAGGTATGGGCACTTGCAGCTCCTGTTGGCCGTGAATTGCTGTTCCCAGCCAATGGGAGCTGCAGGAAGTGATGTCCCGGTCCACACCACTTCTTGCAGCTCGCATTAGCTGGGAATGGCGATCCACAGCCAACAGGAGTTGCAAGCACACATACCTGTGGAGGTACAGGTAAATACAATGGCAGTGGCCCACCAGGCGCTAACCCTGGCAAACTGTCACCATCTTATCGCCCACGCTTGTGCTACTTACTCATGTACCCTTATACCTATTCCTTTAAGCCTATCAAGTGGAAGCTTTTGAGTAACAGTTCTGGAGTTTCTCAGAGAAACCGAATACGAGTTTGACCATTATTTGTGTGATTATTACATTACTTCTCATTACAATATCCATGAGATTTTTCTCTCTACTACATTGGACAGATTAACAGTAATTAAAGAACTAGCATTCTTTTTATGCAGAAATTCACAAAGGCAAAGAGCAATTACTATTGAATCAATGTTTGCAAGAGAAACTATACACTTAACACATTTAGCCTTGTGACATTCATGTTACGAATATGATAAGGTATCTTATGCTGAACAGGGGTAAATCTTTAATTATTCTCAATAGAAAGAAACAATCATGTGGCTTAGAAATGAGAAGATATGGCCAGAGGTGTAGTGGGGAAGAAATTCAGTAATTTTTTAAAATGAAACTAATCCATATAATACATTGCACATTTGTCAGGTTTGGAGGACCATAGATTCTGTAACTGCTGAGGACAATACAAAAGAAAAGGAATTCCATTACTCTAAACTGAAGAGGAAAAAAGACATTGACAGGAGAAGAAAAAGGAGAAAAATTGAATGGATGACAAAAATGTGAGTTGCTGCAATTTTCAGACTTATGTTTCTGTGCACGATTAGTGTAGGATTTCTGTCATGGTTCTTTTTAGTAATCATTGGCTTTCATGGCTAATTAAATTATCTTATTTAGCATCTAAACCATGTTAAGTAGGTAGGAAGGCATCCTCTCTAATGCTAATGCAAAAGAAGAAAAGATGTGACCTCTGTCACCAAGCAGGAATACTACTGGGTGTCATTTAACTGGACATCCATTTTATTTGAAAGATTACTACAAAATTAATATATTAGAAAAAATATAGCATGGGTTTTTAAATGGTAATACATTCACAGATTCAAAGAGACAGAGAAACTTCTGTGATCAACTCCACTAGCCTGACTTCCTGCATAACAAAAGCCATAGAATTTATATAAGCCCTAATATTTTTTTTGAAAGGAATAACAATATTGTGCTGAACATTACCAGTTCACAACATGTTGGCTTAACACAGAGTCATCAGAATTAAGCTCACATACGTATATAATGTAATGCAATACCCATCTCATCACATCTAACATAGTGCTCTTGAGGAGGTTAACATGACTCCACTTTCACCAGAATTTCAGCAGCACAACACAACAAGCTGCTGTAAAGGGAACATTAAAATGAGCCTGCTGTAGCACTTCCAGTTCCTCTTACTCCAAAGCGGTTGATCCCAAATTACAGTCTATGAAGCTCAAGTTTATTTCTGTGTGTCATTGGGTCACCACAATGAGTATTTTAAAAAATAATGGGCTAAATCCTTCATTTCTTACTCAAGCAAAACTTTCCTAGGAGAGATAAGGTGGGGGAGGTAATATCTTTTATGGGAAGAACTTCTGTTGGTAAGACCAGCTTTCAAGTTTACACAGAGCTTTTCTTTGAGTCTTTTGAAGTTAATGGAAACTTGCCAAAGAAAGGAATGAGCCTACAGAGATGGAAGAGAGAAATAAAGCTCTATTTCTGAAAATTGTTGAAGTTCAGCTTTTGTTCCATTCTGACCTGATATACAGTACAAATGGCTTTCTGATAAATAAAAGGCAAAGAGACACACACCTATCTTTGTAATATAATTTTAACAATTACTTCAATTAATAAATATAAAATAAATATAATATAATATAATATAATATAATATAATATAATATAATATAATATAATACTACTCACTACTAACAGCTTACAAATCATTTCAAAGTGTTATGCCCAAAGAATGTCAATAAGCCTAAAAAAGCTGGATTTTTTTGTGATGTTTAACAATGTTTTCCTTAACAATAAATATCAGCTTTTCTTTGTGATTTCTTTCTCCGTACATTACTGGGAGATGGGACAGGCATGAAGGATGATGTATTCTTTTGAGAGGAGGTGTAAGGGGCAAGTCCGTCCATGTGTGTTCTTCCAAGTATCCTCCTTCCTATACAATCATATCAAGATAAGAACTATGAATATACAGTATAAATGGAATACTCAGGTTTTCATCTCGTAACCATAGTCCTGACATCATCGTCATCATTTCATTAGGAGGGTGGTGAAGCACTGGAATGGGTTGCGTAGGGAGGTGGTAGAATCTCCATCCTTAGAGGTTTTTAAGGCAAGGCTTGACAAAGCCCTGGCTGGAATAATTTAGGCCAGGTCTATACTAGGAAGCAAAGTCAAACTAAGATACACAACTCCAGCTATGTGAATAGTGTAGCTGGAGTCAATGTATCTTAGGTTAACTTCCTGCAGCGTACCCACTATGAGGGGTCAATGGGAGAGTTTCTACCATCAACTTCCCGTATTCCTTGTGACCTGGTTGAGTACCAGAGTTTACAGGAGAGCGATCAGCGATCAATTTATTGCATCCTTACTAAACTCGTTAAATCAACCCCTGAGAAATCAATCTCTGCAGCGTTGATCTCCTGGTAAGTGTAGACAAAGCCTTAGTTGGGGTTGGTCCTGCTTTGAGCAAGGGGTTGGACTAGACCTCCTGAGGTCTCTTCCAACCCTAATCTTCTGTGATTCTATGATTCTGTGATTAATGTATGGCGTTAAGACAAGTGCTTTAAAATTTTAGGGAAGTATTTATAAAAGTAACTTCTCCTAAGAGATAGGTCAGTTTTTGACCCTCTTGTATCTGGATAAGGATGTTAAAATGCAGTTAACTGACTACTCGACTAGTCAATGGAATTTCCATCGACTAGTCAAATAGTCGATAGGCACTTCCGCATTCCCACTCACAGTCCCCCCGCTGACCCCTGGCTCCATGCTACGCTGCATGCCACTGGGAGCCCGGGGTCAGCTGAGGACTCCCCAGCTGACCCCAGGTTCCGGGAAAGTGCTGCACGGAGCCTGAGATCAGCTGGGGGAGTCCCCAGCTAACCCCGGGCTCCACTGCCCCTTTGAAACACTACCTTTGCGTATTTCAAAGGGGGCAGTGGAGCCTGGGGTCAGCTGGGGACTCCCCAGCTGATCCCAGGCTCTGCATGGCATTTCCCCAGCTGATCCCAGGTTCTGGGAAAATGCCACAGGGAGCCCAGGGTCAGCTGGGGAGTCCCCAGCTGACCCCGGGCTCCATAGCAACTGCCCCTTTGAAATGCTGCCTAGGGCGGTAGCAGTGACAGCTGCCACTTTGAAGTACCCCTTGCCCCCTTTGCTGCCACTTTCTCATAGATGCAGCAAGGGGAGGGGAATTGACTAGTCGACTAGTCAAAAGACTATCCGATAAGCAAATCCTTATCGGATAGTCAACTAGTCTTTAACATTCCTATACCCAAAAATGTTATCTTTGTGAACATTTTGTTTCAGTTGTATATCCAGTGTACAAATTGTTGTGTATGGTGTGGTGGACTGTTTAAAAGCCCCAGAAGTCACTCTCTCTCAGAGTGGAGGAGGTGATGCCTACATAACTGTTATATATTTTATAAAATGTTTGAAGATCATTTGGGATAAAAGTCTAATATATTTGATATTAAAATGAAAAAAGAAAAAATAGAATCTATATTTTAATTGTGTACACATATACTTGATTGTCTAAACTCTTCCCCTCCTTACTATATCCCCATTAAATAAAAGTTAATAACGACTAACGTATGTACAATTTCTGTTCACAAAAACCTAGGTTATCCTTAGTTGTTGTGCTAGCATGAGACAGTATGTTAGACTATAGTGCCCCTTACTGCCAGAGCACATAACTCTTCCAAGCAACCTGCAGTTACAAATTTTTGTTTTGCTCTTAGGTATTATGCAGGGAGCCTCCGAGTCAAAACAGAGGACCCTACCACTGCAGTCTTAATTCAGAGAAGTGCAGAAGGCATTGTCAATGCTGTTGAGAAAGGTGGAACAGAAAACGTAATGGAATGGGAAGTGGATGAACT
This sequence comes from Rafetus swinhoei, assembly GCA_019425775.1. Classification (NCBI taxonomy): domain Eukaryota; kingdom Metazoa; phylum Chordata; order Testudines; family Trionychidae; genus Rafetus; species Rafetus swinhoei. The sequence continues at coordinate 41,956,043 of CM033437.1, read as the reverse complement.
GTTGAAATGGACAAATGCACTAAACTTTGAAGAGTAAGTATGTACGGTTTTTTGTTATCCCCCTCCCCCAGATGAAGGGCTTTATTTATGATAGAGCCCTGATGATCCACAGCTTATCCCACTTTAAATCTTCTCCCTTCATTGCTCTGTGTTGTGGTCTTGATCTTCTTGGAAATGTTTCACCTTCCCCAACAGAATAAACTTGTATTTAATTTTCAGGAGTTTGCTAATTGTACCTTAAACTGAATATGTGTTTGCTTAATGTGCCATAGATATATTAGCCAATGGAAAGAAATTGCAACAAGCAACTCATCGGCTAACTACCAAGGTAAGTAGCTCCAACTATAGTTATGGTAAATGACTTCAAATACAGCATTACTCTAAAAAATTACTGTAAAAATGGCAGCAATGTTCCTTTTTAAATCGACTTTCTGCATCATCTTTATTAAGGCATGCATCTTTTTACAATCAGATTTTATATGCAGTAATTTAGTTTCTTTTTCACATTTTTTCTCTCTGCTATTATCAGGCCAGTAAACCTAAAATTTGACCTTCCAGATAAGTTAGTTCACAGGCATGTTATTTATATGTTATTTATATTAGTGGGTTGAACAAAAAATACACAAAACAGGATCTCTTGAGATGACATAGAAAGATTTATTTTCATTTATTATCATGGTTTATTCCCGATATGTGACTATCACTCATGTATGTAATGCTCTTGCACTGAGTATATTTTAGGACTAAATAAACCATATTCTTGGCTGTAGTTAGGTGGAAGCTGGCAACCAGACAAAGATGGGTGTCTGTTTTGTATGGTTTAGATATCATACTGTCTGGGTACTCAGGCTTTACCCATATTTAGCACTTCCAATGCCAGGGAAGTATCATAAAAAGCTGATTATCAGCTTGTCTGGAATAAAGAAATAAACTTGGCAAAAAAGTGCATTTCTCAGATTATTCCATAGTAATATTCATCCTAACATATGAAAAAATTGGAGAGCACCTTATAAAAGTAAAGCATTTTCCATGTAGCCAGTGGATGTGAAAACATTTTGTAATAACCAGGTTATGGTCAGAACTGGTATACACAGTAACAAAATGATCAATTTATTTTGAAACTGGTGTGGGTCACATGTGGCAGCCAACCCTAAAAATCAATGACTTGTTTCATATGCTAAACACATTGTAACAGCATCAGTTGGTAGGTAAGAGGTTCATGAAAAAGTCTGAAATCCCCAAGAGCCTTTTGGATCTCTTGATTATTCATAGATAAAGCTATGATCATCTACTCTGAACACCTGTATAGCATAGGCTATAGAACTCTCCCATAATATATCTTTTAGATAACATCTGATATTGACTTAAAAATTGTCAGTGATGGAGAATGTACCATGAACCACTGGTAAATTGTTCCAAGTATTTAATTACTTTTGCCATTAAAAATTAAACCTTAGTTTGTCTGAATTTGTCTTAAATTTCCAGTCTTTGGATAATGTTATATTTTTCTCTGCTAGATTGAAGAGCCCATTATTAAAATTTCCTCCCCATGGAGGTACTTCTAGTCTGTAATCAAGTCACCCCTTATCCTTCTCTTTGTTAAACTATGTAGGTTGAGCTCCTCAAGTCTGTCACTGTAAGGCAGGTTTTCTAATCCTTTAATAATTTTTGTGGCTCTTCTTTGAACCCTCTCAAATATATCTACATCCTTCTTGAATTCTGGATACCAGAACTGTACACATTATTCTAGCAGCAGTCGCACCAGTGCCAAATAACTGCTCTACTCAAGATTCCCATTTTACGAATCCCAGAATCACATTAGAAATTTTGGCCACAGCATCACTCTGGGAGCTCATATTCATCCACGTTGACCTCCAAATCTTTTTTCAGTCACTGCATCCCAGAATAAAATCCCCTATCTTTGTGCCTAGACACACATATTTACATTTAGTTGTATTAAACATGCACATTTACTTCCTCCCAGTTTTCCAAGAGATCCAGGTTGCACTGAATCAGTGATTTGTCCTTTTCATTATTTACCTCTCTCCCAAATTTTGTGTCATCTATAAACTTTTTCAGAGATGATTTTGTGTTAAATAGAATAGGTTCAAGAATCAATCCCCGCAGGACTTCAATGGAAACAGACTTGCTCAATGGGAACTCCTTATTTATTCTTATATTTTGAGATCTCTCAGCAGTGGAGCTGACAGCCATGGTGGACCTAGGGGCAAAGAGGGGGTGAGGCACAGCTCCATGCCCTGGAAAGGGAAGGTCCAGGGGCAGTCAGCCTTTAGTGCTACCCAAAGTGGGGGGCTGGGTCCTCCCCTCCCTTCTGCCCTCAGAGGTGCGTGGAGCTGCAGAACTTAGTGAAAATAAGCATAAATGGTACAGCAAGTGCATAAGCCAGCTCCTTTAAACCTCTTGGATGCAAGTTATCTGGACCTGCTGATTTAAAAATATCCAACTTTAGTAGCTTCTGTTTAACATTTTCCAGTGATACTGGTGGAATGGAAAGAGTTTTATCATTACCAAATGATATGAGGGCATTGTTTGTTTTTCCCAACCACAGAACAGAAATATTTATTGAACACCTCTGTGTTTTATGCATTATTATTGATAATTATACCATTTCCATCTAGTAATGGATCAATACCATTGTCCATATTCTTTTTGTTCCTAATATATTTTTTTAAAAACTTCTTATCCTTATTTCTGTTGGCCATAGAATTCTCCTTGTGTCTCTTGGCTTCCCTTATTTTTCTACAATTCTTACCTTCTGATTTATGTTCATTGGTTTCAACTTCCCCTTTCTTCTGTTTGTTATATGTTATTTTTATAGGTGCTTTCACTTCTCTACACCAGGTTGTTTTTAAGCAGTACAGCCTTCTTCCTCAGTTGTAGTATTGTGGCTTTTTTGGGCTGTTATCAAAGTATTCTTAAATAATTCTCAAGTATTTTTGCATTTAAAATTCTTTCTCCCCACTGATTTGGCTCACAATTGTTTTCAGCTTTGTGAAATTTACCCTATTAAACCGCCAAGTATGTAATTTTTATTATATATATATAAAAAAACCATAATATTATATTATGAATTTTATTCTGCTTGCACAACATATATGTGATCAAGTCATAATCATTTGTGCGTAAGCTATCATTAACATTTAGTTTGATAATCAATTCCTCTTTATCCATTAGAATTCCCCTATGGTAGCTGCAACACTTTTTAAGTTAGGAAATTGTCATCTATAACATTTAGACATTTCAAGGATGTTTTAGTGCTGGTAGCACTATCTAACCATTAATAAAAAGACAATGGATAGTGCAATGGAATGTATAAAAATTGATTTCTCCACTAATTCTGGTAGAGGTCAGGGTTGTGGGTTTTTAATTTGCTAAAAGTTATGCCTAATATTAAAATGATTGTAGGATGCAAATAAAAGGCCTTGAATATTTTAATAGTAATGCTGTCATTACAGGAAACAATGTAAAAATATCTTAGTTATGCTACCACTTGGCTCCAGTGACAGAGAACACAACTGAAGTGGTAGGGAATCCAAAGCTAAATCAATATAAGCCACTTACAAATTGATGTGTGCCACACAGAAATTTGTACTGATTTAACTAAAGTGATTAAAAAAACCACCAGTATTATCTGCTGGGTGTAGACAACCTGTCAGTTAAATCAGGCAAGAACCATTGTTCTCTTTATTGGACATCTTGATAAAGCAGCTTTCACAATGCTTTATTTAGATAGTACGGTAAATATCCTGGACTGTATTAATATGCAGCGTCTCATAGAAGATTGGAGGGCAGGTGTGATAAGTCAAAAGAAGGCCAAGATACAAATAAAAGGCCAAATTCTGCTCTCCTTTGCACTCTAATCTAGAGTAACTGTTGATTTCCATAGAGTTACTCTATTGGGGAAGTAGAATTTGGCCTCTAGTTTGGACCTGCGTCGCCCCCTGGACTGCAGCATCCTCTTTGGAACCCACTCTGTTCCTCCCCCCTTTTGTCCTCAGTCCTGACACATGCCTGAGCAGCCAACTGCAGTCCCATAGTCTAGCCCCTAGCCTACCCTATGCTAGGTGTGGTGCAAGAGGGAAGGGGAGGACCCAGGCCTGACCACTACTTTGGGCTCCAACCCAGGAACCCTCTGGCGGCAGCTATCTCCCTCCCTCTTCCTTCCCCTTATTTACTCCCATTCCGTGCCACTTCATTATAACCCTTGCACCTTCTTGGCTCTTGCATTAAGGCCTACAGCCTGGAGGTATCAGGCTGGGGCTTCTCTTCAGCACTGCTTTGTCCAAGGCACCGCTGACTCTCTCCCCCGCCCCTGGAACTCAGCTCCTTCTCCCTTGCTGGTCAGGACAAGAGTAAGGGCCCCTCAGCACTGCAGCCTTTTATAGGGTCCAGCCTGGCTCTCATTGGATGCCTGTTCCTGGTCCTGATTGGCAAACTCCCTCTGGCCTATTTGTAACACACTCTCTGCAGGAGTGGAGTACAGCAGTGTTCCTCAACCAGTGGTACGAGTACCCTTGGGGTACTCAAGAGAAGTCTGGGGCGGGGGTACATCAACACAAGTGAAAATTGGATTAAACTGAATTTTTGTTTTAAGTTTTACAGCTCTTTATTATTTTTGTACTTTTACACCCAAAAATTTCATCGCTTGCCCAGCTACGATTAAGTTGATTAAACAAATGTGATGCAATGATAGCAAAAACTGTAGGTACTGGGGGTACTTAATTTTTTTTTTTTAAAGGAGTACTTTATAAAAAAAAAAAAAGGTTGAGAAACACTGGGCTACAGCACCAGCACAGGGAGAAAAGGGGAATATCTTTCATTGTTGGAAAATTAAATTGTATTTCTATCTTATTTTTTAACAATGGTACAGAATATAAGAAAAAATAATCACTTCTTTCATGCAATGTTTGCAGAAGTAGTTTTTGTTCCTTCTAGGAAAATGAATAATTTCCTCCATCTTGCTAACACAAACAAAACTTTTTAAACAGGGTTGTTCAAATGTACAGAGTTTCTGAATTTAATCTTTGTTATTTTAAAACAGTATTATATGGATTTTTGCATGAATTTTGAAAAGAAAAAAGAAATACAATAGGCCAAAATATAACTGGGTGGCAGTTACTTTACATAATATCTATATTACCTCTCTCAGATTTTTCTGACCTATATTTTATTTTTTAGGTTTCCAGTTTGTTGTCTCAGAACATGATTCATGTGAATTCTCACAGCTACCTCATACTACCATCCAGGAAATACCAATTCTGAATCTTTTAACTTTGAATGAAACAGATTTTAAGTCAGGGACATCTCTAACACCATTAAACTCACCTTGTCGCTGATGAGCGAGTCTCCAAACAATTCTGAATGATAATTTTGCTCCACTTCAATTTGATAAGTAGAGCTATAATTTCTGCAGTTAGAGCTGACTAAACAAGAAATCTGCATATAAAACAAACATGTGCTGGTCCATGATTCTTCTATAAAAACAAATTACTACAGTATCCAAATCCATGAATCAGTCATGTTAACCATAACTTTCTCTACTTTTCTTTCTGTTCTAGAACACCTACTTATACAATAAAATTTACCAAATGCTTCAGCAAAAAGTGTAATGATCTGTTCTTTCTGTAGATTTTTTCAGCCTTTAATATAAAATGAATGCTTGAAACTGATACTTATAACTTCCAGTACCTTTAAGCTTCAAAATGTTTTGAAAACACTCACTAGTCCATTAAGCCTTGCAGTATCATTGTAGGTTAGCTATGGATTATCCCCCATTTTAGCAGTGAAGAGGCTGAAGGTTAAGTAACTTGTCCAATGGCATTTTCTTGCTTCTATTTGACACACACTGTTACAGAGTTCTAAAACCTGGATCCTACACTTTATAACAATTGTAGCAGTGGAATTTTGCTGCTATCTTCCTGAAGGTAGGATGTCTGGGTAAAGGCAGAGCAGCAGCTACTGAATACTTAGGTTTCAGAGCAGCGCAGCACTGGAAAAGTTTACCTTGGTCTGACTCTATCTGGAGGGAAGTTTCTCTTTTTTATGTTTTGAACCACAGCACCATTATTTTATGCTTCTTGATAGCAAGTTTACAGTGCAAAAAATTCTCTAAAACAAACTAATAAGAATTGATCTAAGGTGGCAGAACACAACTTTATAATAGGAGTGGGTCACTTTCCAAATTAATCTACTCAGGACAGGACAGCTTTAACTTTTTCCTTTAGAGATTTAATACTCATTTCTTAACATGGATGGAGGAAGCTTTATAGCTAAATAAACCACTTCTTTGACAGTGGATGACAGGTAAGTCTCGAGGCATCAGGCTTGCTCCATTTGTCTGACATAGCTCTGGGAGGAAATCGGGTCATTGACCATCTCTGAAAGCTGTTTGTCCAAACAGTTCTTAAACTCCAATGATGGGGATTCCACAATCCCCCGTGGTAGCCCTTTCCAGTATTTAATAATCCTTATAGTTATGCAGCTTTTCCTAATATCTAACTAAATATTCCTTGCAGCGTATTAAGCCCATTATTTTTGTCCTATCTTCAGTGGACATGGAGAACAATTGATCACTATCCTCTTCATAACAGCCCTTAACATACTTGGAGACACGTTAGGACTCCCCTAGTCTTCTTTTCTCAAGACTAAACATGCCCAGGGTTTCCTTATAGGTCAGGCTTTCTAAACCCTTTGTTGTTTTTGTTGTTCTCTGGACTTACTCCAGTTTGTCCACATTTCTCCTAAAGTGTGGCACCTACAACTAGACATGGTACTCCAGCCGAGGCCTCACTGGATTGCATAGAGCAGAACAATTACCTCCCATGTCTTACATAAAACTTCTATTCATACACCCCAGACTGATATTAGCCTTGTTTGAAACTGCATCACATTGTTGGTTCCTATTCAATTTGTGATTTATTATAACTCCCACATCCTCATCAGCAGTATTATAGCTTGGTTATTTCCCACTTCATATCTGTGCATTTGTCTTTTTCTTCCTGAGTGTAACACTTTGCTTTGGTCTGTATTTTCATCTTATTGATTTCACACCAGTTCTCCAAATTTCAAGTTTCTTTTGAATTCTCATCTTGTCCTCCAAAGTGCTTGCAACCCTCCCAGCGTAGTGTCATCCACAGATTTTATAAGCATATTCTCCATTCAATTATCCAAGTGATTAATGGAAATGTTGACTAGCACTGCATCAGAAGAGATACCCTGCAGGACCCGCTAGATACATTCAGTTTAACAGAACCATTGTTAATTACTTTTTGAGTACAGTTTTTCAACTAGTTGTGCACTTGCCTTATAGTAATTTCATCTAGACATTTTCCTTAGTATTCTTACGAGAATCTCACGTGCGGCTATATCAAAAGCCTTACTAAAATCAGTATCTATCACATTTGCTGCTTGCTTCCTTCCTTTAACAAATCCATGGTGGCTGTTACTTACCATCCTATTATCCTAAAGGTGCTTGCAAATTGATGGTTTGATAATTTGCTCCAGAATCTTTCTAGGTATTAAAATTCGGATGATTTATCTATAATTCACTAGGACCTCTTTATTCCCCTTTTTAAAGACTGTACTAGTCCCAGTCTAGAGGGAGGCCAAGCTGCCTCACTACACAACAAACAGACCAGTTAGTGGTCCTGTAGAGCCCTGTTGTCAGGGCTGGCCCGCCACAGTCTAGGGGGCTCCGGTTAGTTCATCTGCAGGCAATGAAGAGTCCTGGGGCTAAGGCCAATGCTCTGGCTAAGCAGCAGTTCACAGACCCAGTCCTTGTTCAGGGTGGGGGCAACAAACAGTTAAGGGTTCAGACCTGCCTTCAGGCTGAGAGGTAGTTCAAAGGTCTGGCCCTTATTCAGGGTGGGGCAACAAACAGTACAAACAGTTTACAAGCTCAGATCTGTCTTCAGGTTGAGTGGTGGTCGGGTCGCCTTGCTTTTGCAGTCGACAAGCGCAGGGGTAACCTGCCACCCAAGGTGTGGGGTCAGTGGGGATCCTGGCTGCAACACACCAACCAGGTCACAGGGTCAGCAGGGATCCTTACCATAACATGCTGCCCAGTTGACTTCCATTTCTTCAGCCAGGAATGGGTCAGCTACTCCTGGGCTGCTTCTCAGTTCCCTGTGGGCCTACCTGGCTAAGTCCCTGCTCTTCTGGGTCTGCTGGGAATGACAACCCTGGCAGTGTGTCCATCAGCTCAGGATCAGGGTCCTGCAGCGGCCTGGGCAGCCCTGGCCAGTCTTGTGGGCCTGGCAGTGGCCTGGGCAGCCCTGGCCAGTTCTCCTCTTGTCGGCAGTATGGCTGAACCTTCCCCCCCAGGAGCTTGGGCAATGCGTCTGGCTTCCTCTGTGACCCAACTGAGCTCTTAGTTCCCACCTTTATACTTCTAATCCCTTCCTTCTGTTTCCTGGGGGCAGGGCTGGATTGATCTGGTCCTGCACACCAAGAGGTCTTAGGGGATCCTTCCCCTTCTGGGTCAGAGGGAGGCCAAGCTGCTTCACTATAAAGACCAATACAGCAGACTTCCGATAATCCGGCACCTTTGGGACCCAGGGGGTGCCGGATTATCCGATATGCTGGAGTATCAGGAGGTACCCCGGCAGGGGGGCTGTGACGGGTCTGGTGGTGGTGGTGGGGGGCGTCGGGTAGGGAACAGCGCGGCGTGGGGTGAACCAGGTGCTGGTGAGGGGCAGCGCTGCGGGACCAACCCGGCAGCACCCCAGCTGCTTTGCCCCATGGCTTCCCCAAGTCCGCCACTGGTCAGTTTCAGCAGCGGCGGGGGGGAAGCTGCAGAGCAGCTGGGGTGCTGCCGGGTTGGTCCCGCACCACTCAGGTGAGGGGCGGCGCTGCAGGACCAACCCGGCAGCACCCCAGCTGCTCTGCCCCAGAGCTTCCCCAAGTCTGCTGCTGGTCAGTTTCAGCTGTGGACTTGGGGAAGCCATGGGGCAGAGCAGCTGGGGTGCTGCTGGGCGCCAAGCAGGGGGGTGAGGGGCGGCGCTACGGGACCAACCTGGCAGCACCCCAGCTGCTCTGCTCCGCACCGCTTCCCCAGGTCCGCAGCTGGTCAGTTTCAGCAGTGGCAGCAGCAGACTTGAGGAAGCTGCGCGGAGCAGCTCCAATTGTCCGGCTGGCCGGAGCACTTCCGGAGTTTTACTGTACTGTGTTTTTCTTTTCTGGGACCTCATGTGTCCTCTCTAAGTTCTCAGAATCACAATTGGTTTCAAGATTGCTTCCACTAATTCCCTAAGTTCCTTTGCACGAATTTCATTTTCATCAGGCCCTGCTGACATGAATACCTCTAATTTACCTAATTATTCATTCATCTGTTTTTCCCTATTCTGGCTTGTGTTCCTTTCCCCTTGTTAATATTGTTTTAAGCATCTGGCCATAACTAGCCTTTTTATTGAAGACTGAAGCAAAATAGGCAAATACCTCAGCCTTCTTTGGGCCATCTTCTTCCCTGCTAAATGAAACTATATTTTGTCTTTTGCTTACTCCTAATGTATTTATAAAACCTCCTCTTATTGACTTTTATACCCTTTGCCAGGCCTTTCTGATTTTTTCCATCAATACTTACACCATCCTTTTGAATTCATCCTGAGAAATCTATATTTTCTTGTAGGATTACTTTTTGATCTTCCAGACATGAAAGAATTCTGAATGCAATCATAGTGGTTTCTCACTATTCTTCCTTTCTTTCCTTCTCATTGGGATAGTTTTCTGTTGTGACTTAATAGGGTCTTCTTGAGATATTGCCAGTTCTCCTGAACTCCTTTCCCTTATCGATGAGACCTTAACTATCATTTCTCAGAGTTTGTTAAAGTCTGTTTTTTTAAAAGTCCATTGTCCCTATTCTGCTGCTCCCACTCCTTCCTCTCCTTAGAATCAATAAATGTATTTCACTCATTTTTTACTTAAGTTGCCTTCCACTTTCAGAGTCACAAGCAACTCTACGCTTTTATTCAATATCAAGTCTAAAATTGTTGCCACGCCTTCCCCTAATTACTACTACTTCTGAAACAGGAAATGGTTCCCACTGCATTCCAAGAACGTTTTCTAGATTTTGAATTTTGTGGCACTGCTTTTTCAATGGATATCTGACTTCAGTCAGATTTCAGCCTAGTTAGCGTGACTTCAGAACTAGATAAACTGGTTGAAAATATAGTAAAGAACAATATGGTCAGACTCAGGCATATATATAAGCATGATTTGTTGGAAACAAGCTAACATTGTTTTTGTAAAGGGAAATCATGCCTCACCAATCTACTAGAATTCTTCGAGAGGGGTCAAAAAGCATGTGGACAAAGGGATCCAGTGGATATAGTGTACTTAGATTTTCACAAAGCCTCGACAAGCTCCCTTACCAAAGGTTCTTAAGCAAAATAAGAAGTCATGGGACAAGAGCAAAGGTCATGGAATGGAAACTGGTTAAAAAGTAAGAAACAAAGGGTAGATATAATCAGTCAGTTTTCAGAATGGAGAGAAGTAAACAGTGGTGTTCGCTATAGGTCTATTCTGCGACCATTCGTACTCAACATATTCATAAATCTGGAAAAATGGGTAAACAGCGAGGGGACAAAATTTATAGAAGATACAAAATGACTCAAGATAGTTAAGTTCCAGGCAGATTGCTAAAAGCTACAAAAAGAACTCTCAAAACCGGGTAACAAAATTGCAGATGAAAATTAACGTTGATAAATGTAAAGTAATGCACATTGGAAAACATAATCCCAACTATACATATCAAATGATGTGGGTCTAAATCAACTGTTAAAACTCAAGAAAGATCTTGGAGCCATTATGGATAGTTCTCTGAAAAGATTCAATTTTGGACTGCAGCAGCAGTAAAAAAAAAACCAAAAAAACCCCACAATGTTGGGAATCATTAAGAAAGGGATATATCATAAAACAGAAATTATATTACCTCTATATATAAATCCATGGTGTATCTACATCTTACATACTGCATGCAGATGTTATCTTATCTCAAAAAGACGTATTGGAATTGGAAAAGGTACAGAAAAGGGCAAAAAAAATTATTAGGAATGGCTTCCATATGAGGAAAGAGTAAAACTGGGACTTTTCAGCATGGAAAAGAGATGACTAAGGGGGATACGATAGAGAGCTATAAAATCATGACTAGTGTAGAGAAAGTTGATAAGGAAGTGCTGTTTACTCCTCATAACCCAAGAAATAGAGGTCAACAAATCACATTAATAGACAGCAGGCTGAAAACAAACAAAAGGAAGTATTTTCTTTGCCAGAGGACATTGTAAAGACCAAGACTGTAACAAGGTTCAAAAAAGAACTAGATAAATTCATGGAGGATAGGTCCATGGCAATTAACCAGATGGGCAAGAAAGGTGTCCTTAGGCTTGGTTTGCCACAATCCACAAAAACCTGACCTGTTACTTGGACTAACAAGTGAAACATTGAATAAAACTAAGATTATTGTTTTGGCAATAAAGACAATTTATAAAATATTGTTTTTTAATTATGCAATCTGTTTCAGGACTTTCTATAGCTACAATTTTATTTGGATTTTATAATTTATTCTGGAGAAAAGCAGCTCACTTTGCTAATACACTCATCTAAGCCTCAGTGATATGACTGTTTGACTCATATGTCTGCATGTATGTATGTATTTACCATTTAACCTACTCAGGAGATACGGTATAACTTTTATATCTCAATTTCTGTATATCAATTCTACATGATACTTGTTTGATAAATGCAAGATATTTAACACACGTCTTTATGCATTTCCTTATTTACAGCTCTTAATTTTTCCAATTGTGGCCTTCACTCACTTGCTAAAATGATCAGTTTTTGTTAACAGTGACATTTACATATGATCATGAGGTTTTGGTATCAGTAGGGAGTTCATACTTTTTGAAGGCTTTGTTTCAGGCTGTCTGCAGATTCTACAAGACAATACTGCAGCAGCTTACACCAGATTCAGGCTTTGAACTACAAAAAATAATAATAAAAATACCTTCAACTTTTACTAATCTCATAATTCACACCCATGGCTAACAATGATATCTTTATTGAAACTTTTTCATTAAGGCATTAAAGCTCGTGCAGGTACAGAAAAATAATATTCATACAGAAAACACAGTCATTCATGCATTATCACATGCAAATATAAACACATTTTGTGAATTCACAATTTCTCGGGAGGATTAATAAAGCTTAATTTTAAGCAAAGAGGTTTTTGAGATGAAATGAAATGTGCATTCTAATATGTATTCTTTAAGCACAAAGTTCCATAGCAACGTAATTCACTTCATACCTACTGGGAAATTAATTTTGAAGTGTGTGTTGTTGGTCACTAAAGATCGTGAAAGGCTGCAGATAGACAGCTATGGAAACTGACAGTCTCTTTGCTCAAACAGTCAATGCAGTCTGGCTTCCCCATGGTTCTCTGCCAACTTAGCTCCATCACTGTTCTGGAGAAATCTTCTCTAGTGATAGAAAAGGTAAGTTCAGGCGCCACAGCCCATTTAAATCTGTGGCCTCTTTGTTGAGATTTGAGGTTGGATACCTGTCCAACAGAAACTGCACAGACACCAATAATTCATTTTATATATGCACACAGTTGTCACTGGCTTGAGAAAATATAAATCTAATTCAGTTAAAAAAAAAAAACCCCAAACTTCTCTTCTTCTTATAGGCTCACAAAGCGCTAAGATTTTCCTCAGAAATAGTCCATGAAAAAAATCCTCACATTTTCTAAACATGTAACAATTAACACATTCCAGGGAAACACTAGAATATACATATAAAAATACAATATAACATGGCTTCATATATTTTTACTTTAATAATATAGTAAACATATATGGCTCTTCAATATTAATCTGCTTAGTTTCAGTGCTACTGTACCTCAGTTTCTGTGTAACCATAATTCAGAACAAAATGCCAATCTCACTTCGTGTATTTATGAAAGGGTCTTTTCTGGACAATCCAGGCATATGCCTCAAAATATATAGCTGAGAAGTCAAATACAATATTCCCACTTTCCAGTTCTTACTTTTAAAAAAGAGAACTCTGGCAACATGCAAGAACAGTTCTTAAATGCTCAGTGCTTAAATGGTCTCTGTTGGGTGCTGTGGAAAGTACTGTGGCTTGACACCAGTAACTTTGCTATAATTAGTTTAACAAGGTTAGTGCAACAAGTCAGTCCTCAGAATAAATGATAGTGTATCACACATTACCATGGAATTAATTCTCTCTCTAAAAATAACACTGCCAATGTAAAATTAATACATCTTCCATTATGAACAATGAAAACATACACAATTTATATACATTTATTTTTGCCATTAATGCAGCTTGGGCAATGAAAAAAGATTGATTAATTTCATTTTCTGGTCCTCATATACACACTGAGATCACAACACTTTAGTTTAAATTTGAAACTCTCTAATCTCTCAAGCTAAAATTTAATTAACAATTTATTTATATGAATTATTTATTTTAACACAAAACTTTCATTTTGGGCCTAACTAGCTGATTGTATCTCTTTCCAAGGGGATTCTCCCTAACTGGTGCAGTGGGGGTAAAGTTTACCCAAACACTTGTGTACTACACCTATGCATGCATTAGGAGCTAATCCTGGCCTAAATAAACAGGAGTTCCTTACAGTAATTTAGTGTTTTTCAGAGGAATGGTGAGAAAATTGCAGGAGGTAAAACCAATGACCAAGATTTTTTTTTAAAAGTGCCTAAAGTTAGACTCCAAACTCCATATTTATGCCTCTAGGTAAGTTACCTGACTTTCTGAAGTGCTCAGCATTCGGCAGCTGCCACTAAAGTCACTCAGCACATCTGAAAATCAGGACACACGTATTTAGCAGCCTAATTTTAGGGACCTATTTTTGAAAATCTTGGCCAAAAGCTTTTTTGCTAAGTGTTCTGATTCCCATCACACAACTGCATGCCAAGATTTTTCTCCTATTCCTAGATGTCATTAATACCTCAGTATAGCCAGGCACTTGTCCTATTAGACAGGTTTAATTCTGAGGGGTAGCTAAAAACTACTGGCCACAAGAAAGTCAATTTCACTCTTCCCTTATTCTCTACCTGGGGTGCAATTTTAATGCTGTGTCCAAGATTGATGAGTGTCAACATAAGTGTATGCACAGTGTTATTGGAAATGTGTCAGTCCTGGGATATAAGATACAGTGAGCGAGATAACGTCTTTTATTTGTCCAACTTCTGCTAGTGAGAGAAAGCTTTTGAGCCACACAGAGTTCTTCTTTAGGTTTGGAATATGTATATTAGAAAGCTTGTTTCTCTCACCAGCAGAAGTTGGTCCAACAAAAGATACTTCCTCACCAACCTTGTCTCTTACAGAAATGTATGTCTGCAGCATCACCAAATTAAAAAAAAGACTTTTCTTAATTTCTACCAGCAGCCTTGGAATAAAATGTATGTAGAAAAAAATCACAATGAAATGGCAAAAATAAGGCAAACCAAAGTCAGTGAAATGCTACATAAGGCTTTCACTCCATCATTAACTTACATGGCTATGAAAAAGGCAGAAGTCCACATTAAGGATTTTGTTGAATTTTGTTAGAGTTTGTATCTTTTATTTGTACTTTTAAAAATATAACAAAACTGTTTCAGTAAGGATTTCAAAAGGCACTATGGACTGAACAGATTTCCCCATTACACATACTATCTTACCAACGTAGGCAGTTTCATTCATTTGTAGGCATTACAAAGGGGCAAACAATGAAATGTCAGTAGTAAAACTGCACACACTCAATAAACAAGTTGTGCATTCAAAATATAACTTTAAAACTGCAAAAACACAATTATTTCAGATATCAAGAGAGTTTGCTCTTGAGCTAGCCCCTGTAGGTCAGATTTCAGCCCAGAGTCAATCTCTTTTAATAGATGAGTTGGAGATAAATATTATTGCTTAAAGCACTAAAAATCATGGTTTTTACAAGGAAAGTGCCAAAATAATTTTAGTTACAGAAGCACAAAAAGCAACACTGTATTATACTTGACCTAAAGCCCTTTTATCTAGAAAATAATGCAATAATGCCCCATTTTCTCATAAGCACCTGTATAATTAGGCTATACAACGCACAAGAACCTATCAGTTCATTGGATATGAAATTCTTTTTAGCTCTAGACTTTTACATTTAACATTTCCTTTTTTGTAGTTTTGTCAAGTACCACTTTAACATCAACTTTAAGATGCACAGTGTTTCTTCTTTTATAACAGTTAAATTACTCTTTCAATGTGTTTTAGTTTACAAATAATTCATTCAGTAGAAGTAATAATACATTCTATAAATGTTAAAATGAAACAAGCTCTCCAAGATTAACTGATCTCCAAGATTAGATGGACATTTTAAAAAGATTTCGGAAGAACATTTTGCTAAACAGTGAGAGGGCATGTACAGAATAACCATTCCTGAAAGTCCCAAGATTTTCTTGGTATGTGATAGGAACACCAGAATACTGCACTTGGTGCTTTGTGTATGGTGAACACAGTTCCAGAGATCAACAAAATAGACTGATTAAAAAAAAAAGCATGTAGAAAGTAAAACAGTTGTTTCAGTACTACTATATATTCTACGAAGCTGATGCGGATACAGTATTTCCATTAAGAAACATCAATATGAAATACTGACCTGCCACCCTTCCCCAAAAATCAAACAGGTCACCTATTCTTTCTTTAAAACCGATGGGATATTTCAAGATCATACCCAGGCCTTCCACCCTGGAAAGAGCCGACTGAGGTTTTTGGGATCCATGGCCTGCTGTATGAGAAGGTTCACCTGTCCTCCCACACTGAGCACGGTTCCCTCCTCTACACCTTTCAGCTTCTCCTGAAGCCTCATCAGGACACGTTCTGCAACTTTATTAAAACTCTGGTCATCTCTGACAACAAAATAAAAATAAAAAATAATCAGATTACTTACGGAGCCTGAATAGGATGAACAATTTTGGGTAAGAAAAGTGTAAAAACCAAGGCAAGAAATAAATTGGCACCTCTTACCTGGCTTTTCTTTTCCCTTCCTGATCACTGGCATTGAGTGTGGAGTTGATGTCAGCCTCATCCTCTGGTCTCTGTTGCAAATACAACGCTTTCAAAGGGTTCATAGTCCAGTCAAAGAGAGGATCGTAGAGCAGCACCTGCACAGGAGAGAAATATCTGTTTAAATGTCTAACTACAAGTAGTTCAATGCCCTCACAGGAAGAAATGAATAGAAAAGCAGGAGCCCACGCTAGACACCTGGGTAAGATCATCTTATCTGGCACGATCCACTGGAATCAGAATGTCTCAATTAAGACAACGTGGTCCAGAATCAAAACTCTGTACATCTGACCAACTCCAAACATTGGAGAACGTCAGATCCAAACCTCATGTTGCTGCTTTGGTCCATCTCTACAATGCAGTTGTTATTTTTAGGGATTAAACATTGATATTGGTTTCCAGTATACAATCTAATGCTCCTTTATAAATCCCTTTTACATTTTCAAATGATTAAGAAGTGTGTAACAAAACACTGTTCTCTCTCTTATTTTGCTAAGTGTTTAGTTTGTGTTGGCATTGTTTTGTGGTTATGCCTTGAATATTATGTTATTTAAAACCAACATCATACTGCCAGGGCAAAAAAAAAAATTTCTATTACACTGAATGAAATAAGCACATTTTGTCTACTTGCACCATATAAGAGCAATTTAATTTGTGTCATTGATCATGATAGGAATGCTGTATTTCTCTCTCTCTAAAAGTTTCTGAATATGGAACAGGCAATTTATATTAACAATTTATATGCCTGAAATGGTTATAACAGCACTGAGTTGGTGACTGTTTAGAAAAAGCTACATAGGTGAGTAATTCTGGAAAATGCAATAGAACTGCAATATGAAAAAGCTTGGTCTGTATACATGAAAGCAAGGAAGTAAAAGTTTTCTTTCAGTTTTCCATAAGGAAGCATGAAGAAACAGTTACCTCCACGATAGTTAGCAAAGCTTCCTGGGAATTTCTCATAACAGCCATAGTCTTCTCACAGCATCTACAAAAGATTTTATAAAAATCACATTTTGGGATTTTCTTCCATTTCAGTAAAACCAAAGAGCATTTTCCTATCATTTAAATAACTGGTATTTAGACTCTTCTTAGCAGGACTGGATTAAAACATGCTGAGGCCCTAAACTATGTCAAGTTTAAGAGGCTCCATAGCATTCCCTAAAATATGTATTATTCTAACAGAAGGACAATTAAAATAGAAATAATAAATTTTTGTATTTACCAGTACATAGGCAGGGAGGCAACTAAAAACTAGTATTTTTTTTTGTATTTAGAGGCCCCTCAATCTGAGGCCCTAAAATGTAGCTTACTTAGCTTGTGCATAAATCTGGCACTGCTTCTTATTCTACCACAAGATTATCTTCACTGATGTTTCCCTTTTAGAAAATGGTTGAGGAATTTCTGACCTGATAATTTTCTATTAGCAGCTTCTCTCTCCATTCTTCATTACTGGGCTAACACCTGCCTGCCCCTACCAGTGAATTCCTAAGTGGTCCAATGTTGTTGCTGGCGGGTTCAACACTAGCCCTCAACTGCAGTTCAGGCCAACAGAAGAGTCCTCCCTAAAACAGTAACACTCCAGCAATCGCTCATTAGCAACAACTTGATAAAAACCTGATATATTAATTAACCTTAACACAATTATGTGTCTAAGTGTCCTATTGGAGAAAAAAAAAAATTTGTATTCCAGTCACTTACCAAACTGCCAGGTTGGGTTGAATGAGGAGAAAAACTGCTAACAGAAAGACGATTACCAGGTAAGAAATTTCACATTCTGTTGCGCAATTCTCCTTATTCATCCCTAATGGGAAGTAGTGAGCAGCGAATAACAGAAGTAGGGGGGAAAGGAGAACAGGTTTTTAATTATTATAGTAAAATAAAAGGCAGGAATGGATGTTCCTATCCAACTATATAAACTAAGACGTTATCTGGGAACCAAACCAGATATCACCACCAGCATCATGTTCCCATTACACCTCTAGTGTTTAGAGCAATGATGAAGCTCTTCAACTCCTGTCTATTTCTGGCAAGTCTTTCAATGGTTCCCCAGCCATGCCTCAGGTTTTTCAGTTCAGCTTCCAAAGCTGTTATGTTGTTTTCAGGTGGCCTCATTTCTGCTTGCCTTTAAGGTGTGCATCTAAATGCAATTCTGGTGATGGAAACAGGTTTCTATCTGAAGCACATGACCAATCCATCTCCAGTGCCTCCTGGTAATGATGGGGCTCATATCTTTTTGGCCGCACTGTGTGAATAGGTTTTCGTTTAAAATTGTTCAGGCCAAAAGACACAGAGGATTTTTCTGAGGCAGGTTGTATGGAACTAAGACAATCTGGGCATGTAAAAAGCCTAAACAAAGCAGTAATATATTCTTATGAAAGGATGCCTCTGTGGGGGAATGGACACTTAAATTTGCAAGTCTTCTTCTGATGAGGCTCACTCACTTTTGTCCCACTGCTCCTAGAGACTTCTACGAATAATTTCCCAGATGCCTACATACTGACTAGTCATTGTCATAGACAGTTTACTGAACTCATACTTCTGGTCTGATCGTACATGATTCAGATACACCACTAATACAGCTGTCAAAGTGAACTTTGTGTGTACTCTGGATGTGTACTCTGAGACTCTGGAAATTTATTTTCTAGGTATGTGCCCTCCCTTCCACACCCCAACCCCCAAATTTTGCTTCCATTGTGAGCATGAAAGTGTCCAGTATGGAAACTTTATCAAATGTCTGCATGTTGTTTCTATTTAGCTGCTCACAAGCAGACATTCAGATGTGACCTGAGAAAGACATATGATTTTGCACTACATCCAGTGTGTAGTTCCATGACCTCAAAAGGATGCATTCTTAAAAATCCATTCATGGCATGGCACCACCAATCCTAGTCACTGGAGATAACTGGCTATGGGTGAGCCCTCTGGACCTTTTTTACAACAGTGGTAAAAACAGAGCCATGTCTGTTTTGACCTGGGGTGAGCAATTCTCCACACTGGTTTCAAAAGTTGTTCTTCATTGAACAGGGGATATAAATCCTTTGTGGAAACTGCACCATCAACTTGTTCCACCACCAAAGAGAGAAAATGTATTGACTTGCACTGATGGGAGTCTCCAGCAACAAATGACCATCTCTGAACTCTATCAGTGGGCAGCACTAACCCATTAGCAATGAATGAAGAGAAAAGCTGTGCAACTGAAGGACAATATTAAATATTACATAATTGATTGTTATATGGTATTAATTTACATTTGGTTACGCTAAGTGTGCTCTCAACACACTTTGCACGATATTACATACTATAAACAACCATCATTTTTAGGAGACATTCTGCTGCCTTCTTACACCTAAGGAACATTTCTTACCTTCTAAAGACTCCTTCCACACCAGTGATACCCATACCATCCACAATATCTCTTGTTAACCTAAAGGGGAACAGTCTCCGGTGTTGGAAGAATTTTGCCCTGTTCAAAAGCAACGCCTGAAGTAAGAGACATAGTGAAATGTTACAAAAAGGTTAAGGAAAACAAAACTGAAAGCTCGCTCTCTCTCTTTTTTTTTTTTTAAACTTTTCCTCTTACCTAGATCTATGTGCACCAATTCTGCAGTTTGCTCGTCTATCAAGATATTCTGTACATGTCTATCTCCAAGCCCAAGTATGTAACCAACTGAAAAGAGATGGTCTCAAAATGAAACTATTTGTATGTAATCATGATTTGTAAAACTGTTTTAAATTTTAGTGTACATGATTATTCCTTAGCATACACAAGTGTCCCTTGCATGTTCATATTTATAAAAATGTTGAAAAATCTAATGGAATATATTCATAGAATATGCTTGATTTGTGTAAACAAGTTAAGAATGAGACAGAATAATATGCACAATTCTATATGTACACATAGCTCCACTACAGAATACCAAATATCATGCAAGTGTGCAAAGGAAATGAATTAGATAAAATAGATGCAAGTTTCTGCTGATGTAAACACACAGAGCTCTATTTCAGAGGTATTCTTCCCATTTGCATCAGCAGACAATTTAGCCCTGTCTTCATAAAAGTGGTCCAAGAAAGAAAGTAGATTCACAGTAAAATAAATAACAAGTCAAAAACATTTTGGGCAGTAGAACTCTAGGATTTTGCTCATCTATACATTTTATAAATATATATAGGAGAGGTAATCTTTCCTCAATTTTCAGGAAAAAGATTTTCTAAGATATGCTGTAGTGAGTAACTATTAGTAAGGTTTCATATTTTTACAGAAAATTATTTCATAAGTTCATCTGAGCATATTATAAATAACACAACTATACTTCCAAAATAAATGTACAACATATATTTTGTGATGTATTATCTTCTTCTTCTTAGCTGACAACGAGCCCACTAATTTGCTAAATTCAGTCATTCCCAAATAAATCCTCCGGTCATATGTGAACCAATAAGATTCTATTGTACTATATATAAAATATTGAATTCAAAGTATGGAACTAATCTTTGTGTATAAAAAAGTATGGAAGATTGTGTTCTGTGTAGGGCTGTGTATGCCACTTAAGCTGCATGCTGAGGTCTTAAACATGTCATTGGGCTGTGTTCAGGCCTACTACACAGGAATTCACCCTATTATAAGGCATATATGGAACATACTAAGTATGTTCATCTTATATTAAATAGGGATTCTTGCTATGTTGTTTACACCTAAAATAAGAGCCTACTTTAAACACTCACTCTGCTTTTGGATGTCCTCCAGAACCAAAATATTCATTTCTTACAGGAGAAAGGTGGGGAAAATCAGGGTTTGACTGGAAATATTATTTTAAGTCTTCTAGGACATGAGAAAACCTTATAAAAAGCAAAAGGGCAATGCTTGATACTGTCTTTCTAGTGAGACAAATAGAATGAGTGTTTTAATGATATGGGTGCAGGAAGTCATTATTTAAAAAAATACCTGTTTTGTTATTGTTTATTTCCCGTCCAATATGTTTAAGCTTAACTGCTATTACCGTAAAATGTTCTAATCTCCTTGTTTATATTTATGATAGTTCATACCAAGATTAGGTTTGAAACTATATAATCTTGAAAAGAATGACAGCAATTTTCTTTACTGTACCGATAGATGACGTAGCCACACTGCGAGTATATGCCAAGCGTTTCTCAAACCAAACAGCTGGGTCCAGGAATTTTTCCATGCAGAAATAGCGAAACACAGGCTTAAAATTCTGGCAAATATCCATAAAGATGTTGTATTTCTCTTCAGAATGCAGTTTTTGTGCTTCCTTTAAACAAACCACAAATTAATTAGACATGTTTTCAGCTATTAACTAGTTTGGATGGCGCATACTCCATTCTTTGGAAAGAAATACATAATACTCTACTTCCATATCAAATCATCTTACTCTAATACAGATACACAATCTTGTAGATGTGATAAAACATCTCTGTATTCATGTTAATAATTAAATTACAATTTTCTCATTTTCATAAATTACTGCATTCTTCCATTATGATGAGAAATACTGACAAAAATAAATTCTGCAAAAAAGACAGTTACTAACCTTTTTGTAACTGTTGTTTTTCAGGATGTGTTGCTCATGTCCATTCCACTGCAGGTGCGCATGCACTCATGTTCATGGCTGTCAGAGATTTTTGCTTTAGCAGTACCTGTGGGACCGGCTGTGGTGCCCCCTGGAGTGCCGTTTTTCTTCTTTGAGTGTTTGCTCATGTTGAGTCCATTGTAGGTGACTCATAAGCAGAATCCCAGGATGTGTGCTTGGAGTTCAAAGGCTTGCAGAATGGAGCACTACTCTGCTGAAACCAGCATCAACCTGAGCCTGCTGGGTCAATGCATAGCCTGAGGCAAACATGTGGATGGATGACCAAGTTGCGGCACAGAAAATTTTCTGGATTAGAACCTGAGCAAGAACAGCCACTGCAGAGGCCTCAACCACAGTGGACCATCAAAATCACTGTGGGGGAGAGGGGGAAATGCTTTCACCACCTCATAGCAGTAGCAGATGTAGGCTGTGATCCAGGATGAGATTCTCTGGGCAAACACTGAGCAACCCTTTATTTACTTCATGGCAGTAAGAGACAGCTCTGGTGACTTACAGAATGACTTAGTTCTGTGTAGAAGTCCAGTGCCTGCAATCTGTTTTCTCATCCATTGCATTAGACTTCAGGCAGAAGACCACACGGTATATGTCCTGATTCATATGGAATTGGTAGGTGACCTTGGGCAGAAAGGCTGGATGCGGATGCAGATGCAGCTGGACCTTGTCCTTACATAAGATCATATATGGGGGCTCTGATCTGAGTGCTCTGATCTTGGACACCCTATGGCCAGAAATTTTAGCAACCAAAAAGGAGACCTTCCGGAAAGAAGCAGAAGGGAGCAGGAAGCCCGAGGCTCAAAGGGGGCCCCTGTGAGCCTGGACAGCAAAAGCTTCAGGTCACAAGGAGGGACCAGGTCTCGGATGTGTGGGTAAAGGCACTCCAGACCTTTCAGGAACTGTGCCATCATTACATAGGCAAAGACTGACCTGCTTTGAAATGGAGGATAGAATGCCAAAATGCCTGTCAGGTGCACCTTGATTGAGGACAGCAACAAATCCTAGAGCTTCAGGTATAGTAAATAGCCCAGGACATCCTACAGGGAGGCCGCCTCTGCTTGTATACAGCGATCCAAGGCCTAACATGTGAACCTCTTCCATTCCACTATGTGGGTAGCTGCAGTAGAGGGCTTCCTCTACTGGACCTGCTGGACACCAACTGAGTACTGCTGATCCTCCTCCTCTCCACCATGCAGAAACCAGGCCATCAAGTGTAATGCTGCCAGGTTCAGATGCAGCAAATTTATGTGATTCTGGGACAGCAGATCTGGCCAAAGAGGCAGCTGGAACAGGGTGTCTGCCAAAAGGCTCAGGAGCACGGTGAACCAGTGCTGAGGAAGCTACACTGGGGCTATGAGGATGACGGTAGTTTTGTCTTGCTTCATCTTGAGCAGGACTCAATCAGCAGCACCTGCAGGAAGGCGTACATGAGTGCTCCGGACCATGGAATCAGGAAGGTGTCCAACAGGGAACTGTTGTCCCTGCCTAGCAGAGAATAGAACATGTGATACGCCTGTTGTGCGTGGATGCGAACAGGTCCACCTGGAGAGTTTCCCACCTTCAGAAACTAGGCTGACCTCCTGCAGGCAGAGTGACCATTTGTGGAAAGATGAGAAAGTCCTGTTGTAGTGATCCAGTTTGGTTCTGGGAAAGTGGGCAACCCCAAATGAATGGTGTATCACACACAAAAATCCCAGAGGCCGAGCACTTCTCTCAGGAAGAGACCAAAGACCTGGCACCGCTGTTTGCTGATGTAGTACATTGCGGCAGTATTGTCTATCAGAACTGGCACCACCTTGCCTTCAAAGTGGGGCAAGAAAGTCTGGCATGCCAGGTGAAGCACTCCATTCATTCCCTGACACTGATATGAAGGGTTAGGCCATGCTGCAGCTAAGAGCCCTCGGTGTTGAGCTTGCCCACGTGAGGTCCCAGCCCAGGTCCGACATGTCTGAGACCAAGGTGAGCGAGGGCAATCGGGCTGCGAAAGGGACTCCCTGCAGCACCAACCTGGGATCCTGTCACCATTCAAGAGATGATAGGTTGATAGCACTGGGATCACTCAGTCCAGTGGGTGCCTTTTGGCAATGTAGACCAAGATTAGTCATGTGTGAAGGGGCCTCAGATAAAGCCAGGCATGGCTTACCAAGTAGGTGTATGCAACCATGTGGTCCACCAGAACCAGGCATGTGTGGGCAGGAGAGAGCAGCTGGCTCTGTATGGGGCGATCAAGTCTGACATAGCTTGAAAACATGCTTCCGGCAGGAATGCCCAGGCCTGCCTGAAATCAAGAACCATGCCAATGAACTCTAACCATTTAAACAGTGCTAATGTGGATTTTTCTGTGTTTATTAGGAGACCCAGGTTGCAGTAGGTGGAGGGCACCAGATCGAGGCTCTTCTGGACCTGATCTGGACATGAGAAAATTTTCTGGACCTGCCCTTGATGAGAAAAATCACTGAGATATGGAGAGATATGGATCGCTTGATGCCTCAGGTAAGCCTCCACAGAAGTGAAGCATTTTGTAAACACCCCAGGGCCTGGAGACAGGCCAAAGGACAGCTCTAAAAACTGAAAGTGGTGCCCTGCCGCTATAAAATGCAGAAAATGTCTGTGTCCTATTAATATGGAAACACGGAAGTAAGTGTCCTTTAAGTTGAGATCAGTGTACCAGTCCCCTGGATCCAGAGAGTGAATGATGTAGGCCAGTGATACTATGCAGAACTTCAACTTTGTGAAATATTGTTGAGGCCCAGGAAGTCCAGGATAGGTCTGAGCCCCCCTTTTGCCTTTGGTATTGGGCAGCAGCAGTAGTAGAATCCTCTTCTTTGCAAATCCCGAGGAACCTCCTCCATGGCCCCAGGTGTAAGAGGTTCTCTACCCCCTAAACAAACAAGGAGTTGCTCATGAGATAGAGCACTGAAGACGGATGGGGAAGTGGGGGGAGGGGACAGGAAGAAGAGGCAGTCAAAAATTGCAGAGTGTAGCTCCAAGCCATTATGTCCAAGACCCAACAGTCTGAGATAACCTGTGACCAGTGGTAAGGAAAAAGTTGGTTGAGGAAGGCAGCTCTCTGGTGCATTGCTCCCAAGCCACCCTCAAAATGAGCGCTTCTGGCCCCCCGATGTTTTGTCATGGCAGGCTGTGCAGGAGATCCGGACAATGAAGGGCAGCGACTGAAAATTCTGACAGATACAATGGCACTTCCTTACATAGGTTCTTTAAGGCACTGAAGACAACACTCATGCAAGTCATCAACAGGTATAGGTCTGTTACATGATGAGCACAATGAGCAGGGCTTGAAACCTGGACACCGGGACGTGCCCTGCCATGGGCAAAGTCTCCACTAGGACATTTTAGCTACTCACTAACAATAATTAAAACTATTTACAGATAGGCACAAGGCTAAACAGGACAAGAAGCAGCTGATCATTTATGAAGACAGAGGCAGATGTGCTCCAACTGACCACTATGGGTGGCTGGAAGGAACTGAGGGGGTATGGGGCTGTTGGTGTCATGGGTGCAGCACTGCAGAAGATACCACAGCCAGCCCTATGGGTACAGCTAAGGTAAAAGTCTTCAATGATTACGCACATGCACACGTACAATGGAACTGACATGAGCAAGCACTTGAAGAATATGACATGTCCTGTTGAATTTACACAAAAGATCCATCCTGAACTTCAACTGAGCTTTTATAATGGAAGAGATTAGCACAACATATTCTTAGCGATCTAACTATAGATTGTTCCTTTTCATGCCAAATATTTACTTTATAATTTATACTTTTAGTAATTAATCTCAGGTTATTGTTATATAAATAAAAACATAGAGATCTAATTAACTAGTTCTATTTTATTGCCTATATTCTCACTTTTTATTATTGTGCTTATAACAGAAATTTGTTAATTAACACAGTACTTTATTTTTTTTAAAAAAGGTCAAAACTCCCTTAAAGAATTTTTGCATGACATTGAATGAGCAAGATTTTTTTTGCTACTGTGACTTACCATCATTGTCTTTTGGCAGTGAGAACTGCTGTAATCTTTTGGCCTGTATCTCCTGTGAGCTCCCTCTTCAGGATTAACAAGGAATTCACCAATGGGGGCTGTCCCAGAGCACCACTCCAGGACACCACTTCTCTGAGAAAGGGGAACCACCTGGGAAAAGAATACCAACACCACAAACATAACATGTATCTCTTAAAAAGGTACATGTATGAGAGTAGACTGTACAACTGAGTTCAACATACTTTGTTATTATACAACTATTTCTAAGCACAACAGGAAGACCTTGTTTTAACAAAACAAACTGATAGGGAATGCTTTACAGCTATTACTAATATTTCAATACAACATAATTATCCTTCTGAGTTTCCATGTTCGGTTACATACTATAATGATGTAATGATTTCCAATGGTTAAACTTTATTGGGTTGTTATAAGCAATTGCTGGAATTAAGATACCATGCAACAATTAAAATGAGCACATGTAAAATTGGAGATACTAGATGACCACATGTTAGCCCGATTTTAAACCATTATCAAATTTCACAAATTTAGTCTATTGCCAGGACTAGTGAACAGCTGTCTGTATTAGGAAGAGAGCCTGAAACAAGGCTGCATTTCAATTGCAAGTGGTTTTAACTGCGCCCTTCTTTTTGATTGCTGAGGCCTGGTAGGAGCCCTGAGGCCTGGGGTCATAAACTTGCTAATATAAAGCAAAATCAAGTTGTGAGCTAGAGGCAGGCCCTTCTCACAGAATTTGGCAAGCATAAGGCTGATGCTGCTAGGCACAGAATACTCATGCAAGCACATTCCAGAAGGGTGGTACCGGAACACCTTGTGAGGAAACATCCTGGTACCAGCACGCTCCCCAGAGGTAGGAACACACTCACCAATCCCTGGATCGAACCAACATATACAAGGTAACGGGAGGACCCTGGATAGGTCAACAGATGGCACCCAGGTATGTCAGAGGGTGGAACTCTAGGACATCAGGAGCAATACATAATTTATTTGCATCAGTGTATAAAGATGTATTTCAGAGGGAGTGTCCTGGTCCAGCTGTGGGGGTAGATAGTCCAACCACTGACTGAGATGAGTCCATAGTCAGGGGCCATATACGTCTTCCATTAGAGTTGCAGCAACTATTACTGTACCTTCATACCTTAACTGATTTTGTGGTCTTACTGGGCAGTTTGTTCAGAGCTTTCAGTTCTGGCTATCTGGCCAGAGCCAGTGCAGGACACAGAGAACTCACACACACAGCCGGACATTTGTCAACATCTGACAACACCACACTGTGTTGGCATCTGTAAAGATTGTCCATATCACAAGTGGTTCTAACTAAGGATGTTAAAATGCAGTTAATTGACTAATCAACAGAATTTCCATTGACTAGTCAACCCCAGGCTTTTAGCGGCATGTAGCGTAGCATGGAGCCCAAGATCAGCGGGGGACTCTGACTCCCCCACCGACCCCGGGCTCCATGGCTTTGAAATGCACAAGAGCCCCCGCTGGGGGCTCTTGTGCATTTCAAAGAAGCACCCGCGTGCAGCCCGGAGTCTGCGGGACTTCCCATTGGCCTCGGACTGTACGTGGAGTTCTGCATTCCTCCTTTGAAAGGTACAAGAACCCCAGCAGGGGTTCTTGTACCTTTCAAAGGAGGAATGCGGAAGTGCCTATCAACTAATCGACTAGTCAAAAGACTATCTGATAAGCAAATACTTATCGGATAGTTGACTAGTCGACTAGTCTTTAACATCCTTAGCTCTAACTGCATCCTTCTTTTTGGTTGCCTGATCCAACTGGTATGAAAACTAAGCAATCCTATGGCTATCAAGTGGTGGTCATCTCTTTTATCTTCAATTCCTTCTTACTTCTCCTTTGTTCTTTGTACATCTTCTATCTTCTTTTCCTTGTTTATTGCTGATGGATGATTAAAAATTGTAATCTTATAATAAAGAAGAAGTTTGTATTTTCTTGATAATAATTTCCATTATATACATTTAAAAACCCTATGAACACGTTTTCTTCCTCCCTGTCCTTCATTTTTCATGTTTATAAAATATACCAACCTTGACTGAAGACTATTTAAGCAAGACAGAGTGAAATTCATCTATCAGTTCCAATTTATAAGAGACAGAGCTCATTCAAACTATTTATTAACAGTTCATCTTAACTCCTTTTATAACATGTTTGTACATACCATAAACATGAGAAGGAAAAAAGAGGGGGAAAGCTTATGTCCAAACTAATTTTCTATATCCAGAGTTGAAATGGACTTGAACATCTTTAATCTGGCAACCCTGGGAAACTGGGTTTGCTGGATTAAAGATTTTGACAAGCCAGGTAGGAAGTGAGGGGGATTGGGTTAAGTGTTTTAGCGGGCACTCCACGTCTCCTGCCACTGGCTCCTGCCACCATGGGAGTGGAAGGGAAAAGCCTCCAGCAGAGCATGTCACTGCGCTGCTGTTCCCCCAGCTGAGGGGAAGGAGGAGTGGCATCACACAGAGCCACTTCCATCTTTACCTACCAGGATCCATACCATTGGTGCTCCCGAATTAGGGACACGCGGAGTACAGAGATTATAGTATATTAAATTAATTCTTTGTCTCATCAAATATAGTTCTCACATTCAGATCCTTCATTTGCAAGGACTGAGCTTTTGACACAGTTAATATTGTAAGGGATCCTGCAAGACTGAAATTAAAGAGAACTCTTCAGTGATTTTGTGTGCTGAAGCCTAATGGTCAGCAGCTTACAAGTGAGTTATACTATCTGGTTTTCTCATTTTACTATTTCAAGTTTGTACAACAGAATTTTCCAAAAGTATTTACAAATACATCAGGACACGAGATAATTTTAAATTTAAATTTAAACGGTAACCTTTATTTTATTTGAACTATCTTCCCAGAGGAAATAGTTATTTTCTTGACAACATACAGTATTTTTAGCTAGCTCTTGGGTTATAGAGATGAAAGAAGAGATAATTGTCACACTACACAAGTGCCATTTATTACCACCCTGCTGCAGCAGCAGATGGAGGTTACCTTATATCTTCTGATGGTGAGTTTTCTTTTTCTGGTTTCAGTGTTTTGCTGGAGCAGTGTATTGCACATCTGGAAAACCTGCTGCATGACAGCATCCTGCCTCAAGTCATCCCGGCCCTTTACAAGAAATATAAAAGCAACAATTATAATTCTTGCAACACCCAACTTCCTCTTTATTGCAATAAAGGTGCTTTTAGAAGAGCAGTAGCCTCCACAAAGCAAATGTAATTAATACTTGGTTTTTAAGCAGCAGTTTGAAAATAAAATTGATACACTAGTTCTTCCTTCTTCCAATGGCAAACATATTATTTTTGATTTTCAGAGTGTCTAAAAACCTATGAAACTTAATTATGTTAGCATGTTTTTAAAGATGTCAGCTTCATTCAATGTTGCACACCCAATCCCATAGTTAGTCATAAGGATGGCAGATTGCAGCTTTTCCAGAGGCCTCAGAGTACCACAACTGCAACACAGCCCTAGTTATCACTGCCAGAGGTCTGGAAAACCTAAATTTCCCAAGAGTAGTGTTATATCACTGTGCAATTAGATGAGCTAAAATGCAGCTGGCTGAACTAATGCAGCCAATATTTATAAAGCCACTTGGGAATGCATGAAGGGAGTTTAGAGATAATTAATTAAATCAATACTTTCTAAAGTAACCTTTCTAGAATCTTGTATTACATGTCTGAAATTTCAGTCTATGCTTTTAAATAGTCTCCAATTAATAATCCTTTTGTTTCTAAGAAAAAAACCCTAAAACACTTAACAGAATAAAGGGCCCTCTATCCATATGAATCTATACCAACAAGCACAAACTTTTGAGCACATCTTTGGTTAGCAGTGTAAAAGTACAGTGATGTATTTCAATACACACTCCTGCCACTAGCAGGAACATAATCACACACTTTGGCAGGTCTCATATATTCTGTCCAGTAGTGGACAATATTAGATATACATATTGTGGGAAGACAGATATACAGATGTAGTATATTATACAGATACTTGGTGATTTCCTTTTCAAAATATTTGTATAAATAAACATACTAAAAAACAATCTATACTGGGGAAATGGACAGAGCTCTTAAGTGATGCACCCAAGCACTTAGGAGTCTGCTAGAGAGCTGGAATGAAAACTTAAGAGTTCCAGGCTTCCACTCTTGTTCTCAGATCAGAACTCTCTCCATAGTCCTGATTTTAAAGGTATTCGGGCACTGCAATACCTTACTGACCTAAGAGCCTATCATTTTCAAAAGGTGACATAGGCAAGTCTTGTTGAAGTCAGTGGGACTTAGGCTCCTACATGCCTATCTCAATTTTGAAAATGAGAATGAAGCTCCTTGGACAGGCATTGAAACACATAGCAAAGCAACGCTTAAATACATTTACAATTTGGCTTCACTGTATGACTTGTAGAAACAGAACACTGCCCTCTGACAATGACAGCAGATAGAACACACCTTGACAAGCTGTCTCCTCTCTTTTCCATCGGATCCTATACAATCTATTATTTTAGGCAGATTCAGGCCTCCTGCTAAGCGAAACTCTGGCTTGAATGACCTTATTGTCACCAAATTTTCATATTTCCCAGTAGGGTCCACCTGAAATAATTAAAAATTATTATAAAGTATGAGATTCATTACACTGAGGAACAATGTTTCTTTATCTATAAATATTAAGCTTTCCAAATTTCATTAGCACTTTCAATGATGCAAGACTGCTACTATGATATCTGTAGCCTGAAAGTTTGAGTTAATTAATCATACTACTGTAACACTATAAATAAGCATATAAAAACTCAAGGAAACACTCATATTCAAGGATGAATGTACAGTATCAGAAGAATGCGAAAATCTATGGAAAAAATAACCAAATATGTGAACATGTACTCAAAACACATACATAAATGCAACGAAAGTGGGGAAAGAGTGCTCTTTCTTAAACCTTCCATAGATTTAAAGGTAAGAAAAAAATACAAAGACCACCCAGCCTAGCTTCCACTGAGAAGAAATGGAAGTTAATACCAAGGATTCATATTAAAATTAATACCAAGGATGCATATTAAAGAGTAAATATAATAAAATCATAGAACATTAGAACTGGAAAGGACCTTGAGAAGTCATCGAGTCCAGTCCTCTGCCCTCACAGCAGGACCCAGTACCGTCTAGACTATCCCTGACATATGTCTATCTAACCTGCTCTTAAAATCTCCAGAGATGGAGATTCCACAAGCTTCCTAGCCAACTTATTCCAGTGTTTAACCACCCTGACAGTTAGGAACATTTCCTTAATGTCCAACCTAAACCTCCCTTGCTGCAGTTTTAGCCCATTGCTTCTTGTCCTATCATTAGAGGCCAAGGAGAACAATTTTTCTCCCTCCTCGTGACATCCTTTTAGATACTTGAAAACTGCTATCATGTCCCCTCTGTCTTCTCCTTTCCAAACTAAACAAGCCCAGTTCTTTCAGTCTTCCTTTATAGGTCACGTTCTCTAGACCTTTAATCATTCTTGTTGCTCTTCTCTGGACCTTCTCCAATTTCTCCACATCTTTCTTGAACTGGACACAACACTCCAACTGAGGCCTAATCAGTGCAGAGTAGAGTAGAAGAATGACTTCTCGTGTCTGGCTTACAACACTCCTGTTACTGCATCCCAGAATCATGTTTGCTGTTTTTGCAACAGCGTCACACTGTTGACTCATATTTAGCTTGTGGTCCACTATGACCCCTAGATCCCTTTCTGTAGTACTCCTTCCCATTCTGTATGTGTGAAACTGATTGTTCCTTCCTAACTGAAATACTTTGCATTTGTCCTCATTAAACTTCATCCTGTTTACCTCAGACCATTTCTCCAGTTTGTCCAGATCATTTTGAATTATGACCCTATTCTCCAAAGCAGCGTTTCCCAAACTATGGGCCGTGGCCCGGTACCAGGCCGCGGGAAAAAAAATACCGGGTCTCAGCGTGGCTGCCGGTAGGGAGCAGAGCGGGGCGGGCTGGGAGGAGGTGGCGGCGGGGGGAAGGGAGAACCAGCCACCGGGAAGAAGGGGTGGGGGCAGTGGGGCTGTCCCGTGAAGATCAGGGCAGGCGGGTGGGTGGCCGGTGGAAACAGGGTTAGGGGTAGCAGGGCTGTCCCGTGGAGATCCAGGTGGGTGGGCGGCGGCGGGTGGTGGAAGCAGGGTTGGAGGCAGCGGCGCTGTCCCGCGGAGATCCAGGTGGGCGGGCGGCAGAAGCAGGGTTGGCGGCAACGGGGCTGTCCCGCGGAGATGGGGGGGGAGGGAGCGGGCGGGCAGCAGAAGCAGGGTTGGAGGCAGCGGCGCTGTCCCATGGAGATCCGGGCGGGCGGCCGTCAGAAGCAGGGTTGGAGGCAACGGGGCTGTCCCATGGAGATGGGGAGGGGCGGCGGGCGGCAGAAGCAGGGTTGGGGGCAGCGGGACTGTCCTGCAGAGATGGGGGCTGGCGGGGATGGAAGCAAGGTTGGGGTAGCGGAGCAGGTGGCGGAAGCAGGGTTGGAGGCAGTGGGGCTGTCCAGCAGAAATCGGGGAGAGCAGGCGGCGGAACCAGGGCTGGACGGGGGGCAGGGGAGCTGGCCAGGGGAGAACAGAAGGAAGAGGACGGGAGAACCAGCTGTGGGAAGCAGGGCTGGACAGGGGCAGCTGGGCTGGTTGGGGGAGCAGGGCTGACCGGGGGAGATTGGTGGGAGGCGGGGGGAACTGGCCGCCGGAAGCAGGGCTGGATGGAGGCAGCGGGGCTGGACTCGGGAGATCGGGAGGAGAAGCGGGGGGGAGACCTGGGCACATGCAGACCCTACAGACCCTGGTGGAGGAATGAGTCTGCCTGGGGATTCCATTTTGCCTCCCTCCCCCCCCCACATACCCTCCCTCGAGTAGTTGCGAACTGCCTGGCAGGTAGACACACTCAGGCAGCATGAGCACATCTACTATCCAGGCAGTTTGCAGCTAAGGACTGATACACCTAATTATAATAAAACTTACCTAATTAGAAAATACCAGACATTTTATATGTCTGGTAATTTCTCAATTTGTTTCTCAGACAAAACCCTCAAATACCAGATTGTCCGGTACAGAACCGGACACCTGGCAACCCTACCCTTCCTTCCCCCTCCCCCCAGACAGCTACCCTACCCCCAGTCTGCTCCTGCTCCCACCTCCTGGAGTGCCCATGCGGCGCTGGGTCCCCCAAGCCCTGGCCCAGGCATGGTGGAGGATGTAGCCGGGTGAAAACTGAAAATGTATTCATTTTTCATTCTTTTTTTTATATGTGTTTATATTTTTGGGCTGCAAAAAACAGTACTAAAAAAACCGGGTTCCAACTAAAGTAAAAAGTTTGGGAAACCCTGATCTAGCCAGCTTTCTATCCATCTTACAGTCCATTTATTCAATCCATATTCCCTTAACTTGCTGGCAAGAATATTGTGGGTGACTGTATCAAAAGCTTTGCTAACGCTGGCACTGGGGGCTTTGGGAGGACCAGAAACAACTTATCTGAATATTCATCATTTGCTTAATGAATATGCAAATGAATGTTACTGGTCCTCCAAAAGCTCGTGAATGGATTTACTGGTCCCCGTGTCAAAAAGTTTGGGAACCCCTGCTCCAAAGTAGTTGCAACCCCTCCCACCTTGATATCTGCAAACTTAATAAGCGTACTCTCTATGCCAATATCTAAATTGTCGATGAAGATATTGAACAGAACCAGTCCCAAAACAGACCCCTGAGGAACCCCACTTGTTATGCCTTTCCAGCAGGATCAGGAACTGTTAATAACTTCTCTCTGACAATGGTTATCCAGCCAGTTATGCACCCACCTTATATCGGCCCCATGTAAGTTGTATTTACCTAGTTTATTGATAAGAAGATCATGCGAGACCATATTAAATGTCTTACTAAAGTCTAGGTATACCACGTCCACCACTTCTCCCTTATCCACAAGACTCGTTATCCTATCAAACAAAGCTATCAGATTGGTTTGACACGATTTGTTCTTTATAAATCCATGCTGGCTGTTACCTATCACCTTATTATCTTCCAGGTGTTTGCAGATGAATTCCTTAATTACTTACTCCATCATCTTTCCTGGCACAGAAGTTAAACTGTCTGTAGTTTCCTGGGTTGTTCTTTTTATAGATGGGCACTATATTTGCCCTTTTCCAGTCTTCTGGAATCTCTCCTGTCTTCCATGATTTTTCAAAGATGATAGCTAAAGGCTCAGATACCTCCTCTATCAGATCCTTGAGTATTCTAGGACGCATTTAATCAGGCCCTGGTGACTTGCAGACATTAACTTTTCTAAGTGATTTTTTAACTTGTTCTTTTTTTAAATTTTATCTTCTAAACCTACCCCCTTCCCATTAGCATTCACTATGTTAGGCATTCCTTCATCATCAGACTTCTTGGTGAAGACCAAAACAAAGAAGTCATTAAGCACCTCTGCCATTTCCAAGTTTCCTGTTATTGTTTCTCCCTCCTCTCTGAGCAATGGGCCTACCCTGTCCTTGGTCTTCCTCTTGATTCTAATATATTTATAGAAAGTTGTCTTGTTTCCCTTTATGTCTGTAGCTAGTATGAGCTCGTTTTGTGCCTTTGCCTTTCTAATCTTGCCCCTGCATAACTGTTACCATTCCTTAGAATCATGAACTCTATGATTTCATGATTACTTTCACTCAAGCTGCCTTCCACTTTCAAATTCTCAACCAGTTCCTCCCTATTTGTTAAAATTAAATCTAGAACAGCTTCTCCCCTAGTAGCTTTTTCAACCTTCTGAAATAAAAAATTGTCTTCAATGCAGTCCAAGAACTTATTGGATAGTCTGTGCCCTGCTGTGTTAGTTTCCCAACATATGTCTGGATAGTTGAAGTCCCCCATCACCACTAAATCCTGCACTTTGGATGATTTTGTTAGTTGTTTAGAAAAAGCCTCATCCACCTCTTCTACCTGGGGTAGGTGGTCTGTAGTAGACCTCTAGCATGACATCACTCTTGCTTTTTACTCCTTTTAACCTAACCCAGAGACTTTCAGCACGTCTGTCTCCTACGTCCATCTCCACCTCAGTCCAAGTGTGTACATTTTTAATATATAAGGCAACATCCCCTCCCTGTTTACCCCACCTATCCTTCCTGAGAAAACTACCCTTCTATACCAATATTTCAATTGTCCGTATTATCCCACCAAGTCTCTGTGATACCAACAATGTCATAGTTGTGTTTATTTATTAGCACTACAAGTTCTTCGGGCTTATTACCTATACTTCTTGCATTGGTATATCTAAGATACTGATTTGATCTTGCCTCCCAGTTCTGCCTTTTCCCTCCTTTTTCTCTGCTATTATAGCCCACGCTCCCTCTCATTTCTGACCCATTTCCCAGGTCTCCATTTTCTTCACTTACCTTTTATAAGGTATATAACTATATCTTAACTTTATCTCACCTTAATTTCCATTGTGGGAACAACAACATCCTCCAAGTTTTTTAGATTAGTAATAGGCTGCCCAGCAGGAATACTTATGCCTTCTGCAGTTAAAAATCAATGCATTATTTTAAATCAACAATTGTAGTTCACACTTGTTTTCCCCCAAAAGGTTGCTCAGTCTGGGTTCTGAGCCCATGATCTGAGTGAGGGAAAGGGAAAGCTGGGGCCCTTTCATCTATGGAGCGAGACTGAAATAATGAAAACACTTCTTTCCCAGTCAGGAACGAACGAAGCTAACTAAAAGCAGGGCTGGCCACCAATAGAGAATGCAGAAAACTAAACATCCTTGCCCCTGCCCCGAGGTTCCTTCCCCTTCTTTGTGGCCCTGTTGCCCGCTCACTCTATTCCCCCATCCCTCTGTCTCTCGCTCTCCTCTATTCTTACTCACTGGGATAAGGAATTGGTGAAGGCTCCAGCCGAAGATACAGACTCGGGGTGGGGCCGGGAGGATTACAGATTTGGGATGTAGGGAAGAGCTCTGGGCTTGGAGCTGAGGAGTGTAGAGTATGGGAGAGGGCTCAGGACTGTGGTATGGGAGGGTATGTGGGCTCTGGGAGGAAGCTGTGGTGTAAAGAGGGCTCAGGGCTAGGGCAGGCCATTGAGGTACAGGGCAAGCTCCAGGTGCGCTTACCACTAGGCACAGGGATGGACAGGAAGGCTCTGTACACAGCCCTCACCCCCACAGCTCCCATTGGCTGCAGTTCCCACCCAATCAGTGCTGTGGAGCCGGCTTGCAGGGTGGGGCAAAGAAAACAACTGTTAATTGACCTATAACTGGCCTATGCAGTATTATGCCCATTTTACAGATGGCTTAACTGAAGTCTAGAGAGACTCAGTGACCTACTCAAAATAAGGCAATGATAGAGCTAGAAATAATACCTAGCAATTGTGACTCCAAATTCCTTGCCTAACTACTGCCCACTGCCCACTTTTCAAATACTTACTTCTTTGAGATTTCCAGGGAGTGGCATCCAGATTTGCTAATGTGATATATGCATCACAAAGTGCCTCTACACCGCTAACCATCTGGGCCCTCCTACTTTTTATGATGTTAATTATATTGGTGGCAGCCTCCATTCGATCCTACAGAACAAAAAATGAAAAATAAAAAAAATTTGCATGTTACTCTTTGCCAGGTCAAAGACACACAAGTTACAGTTACCAAGTAGAATTGACGCTATCCCGAGAAAACAGAGGAGAAACAGACACTCAACACCCTCTGCAGTACATACTTGGATTCATATAAAGGCTAATTCAAAGTTTTCCAACCTGGGTTGGGAAGAACAATGGACTATTTGTGGAGGTGGGCATGTTCAGATAAAGTGGAGAAGGACTGAGGCTGAGAAAGCTGAAGGACAGATCTATTCTCCATCCTCCTGCAAGCATGAGGCAAAAAATACCTGCTTCTACGATTGTCCCTAATGTAACTGTCAGAGGGAGCAGATCATACATACAAGGCTGAAGGCTCACGCAGCTTACCCACACAAGCTTCTCTTCTATACTCCCAACATTGTGGCATTTTGCTAAACTTAGCACAACACCAATGGAAGCTCCAATCTGGAGCCTACATACAGCCTACTGATGAGCTGGGAAAGGAATCAGGACTACCAGAGTGGAGGAGAGAAGTTAGCTACGAATACAGGGAAAAAGATAAGGAACTCTCCTTCCCACAAAAAGACAAGAGAAGGACAGAAAAAAAGGAGAGAAGCCAGAAAATGAGAAGACAACAGTGTGAGAGGACAAAGAAAGTGACCAACTAGTGTCAAGGAGGGGCTCCAACAAAGTAAGGTAGGGAAATTCATCATAATCACAGCAATGAAAACTATCAGTCAAAACAATAATAATGCTAACTTAAAACAGATGTAATGATAGAATATTACAATTAGCATTAACATTAATATTTTTCTCTAAGAAAGAAATAAAGATACACTTGAACCTTTTTAATCTGGCAACACTGGGAAACAGAGTATACCAGATTAAGGATGTTTTGTGGACCGTGGAGAGCACTGGGTCTGGAAGGGAGGGGTATGTAAGAGGATGGGGCACTTATCTTGCACCCACTCCCAGGGGCACAGGTGGTTCTGCATCTCCTCACTGCTCCCATGCACTGTCCCCTGCTGCTATTCGACTGACAGGGAAAAGCTGCCAGTGAAGCACTTCACTGCACTGCTGTTCCCCCAGTTGGAGAGGTAGGGGAGC
This sequence comes from Rafetus swinhoei, assembly GCA_019425775.1. NCBI lineage: Eukaryota > Metazoa > Chordata > Testudines > Trionychidae > Rafetus > Rafetus swinhoei. The sequence goes on along the minus strand of CM033437.1, from coordinate 41,918,620 downwards.
AGCAGCACGCAGAATCACTTGCTCTGCCACGCAAGGGTCCGTACCACGGGTGTTCCCGGATTAGGAACACCAGGAGAAAGAGGTTCAAGTGCATTAGAAGCACATTGTATAAACCCTAATACTTTGTCTAACAGATTTACATTAAGCACTCACCTAACATTAACACAAAAACCTTTGGTCATTAATGACTTCTCACTTACAAACACACTCAAACCCACCATGCAGCTGAAATGCCTCGGGGCCAGTTCCAGGCAAGCCAGGGGCCATATCCAGCCCCTGGGCCTGAGGCTCCTGACCTTTGCTGTAGAGTGTCGCTGGGGGGGCAGCCACATCAGAAAGGGAATGTCCAGGAGGCTGGAGCTCCACCATCTTGCCTGCCACCACATTGAGTAAGTAGAACCCCCTCTCCCAAACCCTTACCACCTCTCCTGGTCCTTGGCTCTTGGCCCGACACTGTGCCTCTTGTACTACCCTCCCCACATCACCAAGGCCTTGCCCTTTTTCTCCTGCTCCCCCCACACCATGAGCCCCTGCCCTGAAGGGCCCAGGCAATGATGGTTAAGTCTGTTAGTAATCCCTAACTATGTGATTCATAGATAAAATTCAGTTTGATTTGAGTACCATATCAGGCTGGGAGATTTCTTTCGGTACATTTTTTGTTAGTCTGTTTCTTTTTGCTGCCTCTGGTTTTGCCAAGAGTTCATCCTTGTTGGCATTTGCCAAAGCCAATATTATAAACAAAGTATGATGTGGATGATCCAGTGAAATTCTAGATATTAGCTGTCAAGAAATATAACAAGAGTCAGTTATTAAAGATGCAATAAAAATAGCATGACTTACAAATCAGAATAGTACACTAAGATTTTACACTAAGAAACAAAAGAGCAACCAAACATTATTCAGCTCTCTCAAATTATAATCAATACAGAAAGGGCTGGATTTTTTACCTTTCATGGTCCTTTACAGAAAAAAATAAGGTAACAGCATAGCTAAGTCTGTATTTTGATGCCTGTCCTATATAAAGTTATGTTTTTAATACAATGGCCTGTTTATCCTACAAAGACTCCTAAATCAGTGGAGAGATTAGGCTGAACAAAAACCAAGTTTTACATTTCAAGTTTCACAAGTTTATTATGTCTTATTTGTAGTGGAATAGTTCAGGCTACATGGCTCAGTAAAGACCGAACTGTGCTAAGGAAAAGGCATGTTCTGCTTAGGAGTTTTAATATAAGTAAGATGCATCTCTATATTGTTAATCTAATCACAATACTTATGATTTTGTATTAATTACATTATTTAAAACTTCATGAAATCCTAGAGAGCCCATGGTCTTGGTTCCCATTCGAGCAGCCAGCTGGTACATCAGAGGCAAAAACTTGTATGACGGAATCTTCGCTGCCTCTGTCTGTTGGAAAAGAAATCAGTTGTAAAGCAACAATGCACATAAAAGAGATCACAAATCCAAATCACTAAACAGGCACCAATGGGTATGTACTGATATTTTAAAACATTTAAAAAATATGCATTGGTTGCCCAAGTGGCAGCATACTACACATCACACTGCTTCCTCACTAGTCGCTTTCCAAGTGCCACAAGTGCCACTGCTTGCAGCTTGTTCAGAATGCAGCAGCACAACTGCTCATGGGTTTAGGCTACTAGGCTCATACGCAGCCAGCATTGCATTCTTTACACTGGGTGCTTACTAAGCCATACTGACTTATACTCTGACTGGAACTGACCCTGATTTTATGAGATCCCTTTACTCAGTCACTGCCTGACAGCTTTTTATTAATATTAAAAGTGCTATTATTGTTATTTTATCACAGCAGTGCTTAGATGCCTCAATTAAGATTGAGGTCCCACTGTTCTGGGTACTATATAAGCAGATGGTAAGAGTGTGTTCCCAACTGGGAAAGCTTACCGTCTAATTTAAAACAAGAAACAAGATAAGTATATTAAAACATATAAAAGAAAGAAAGGAAGACAAAGATGCCTGAGAAAGGTACATGATTAGACAGACTAATTGGTAGACGCTTACAATCTAAATTAGGCATAAAGCAGCAAAGAATAAGAAAGAGAAGGGTAAAAGCTAAGGGAAGGAGAAGGTCGCAACACTGAAAGAGCATGAGATATGTTTAATGTTATGGACACTTTTGCAAACTTTTGTTATGAAAATGTAGGGGACAGAAAAGAGGACCACAGTTAATGATGGAGGGTGATAAATGAGTAATGCATAAAGTGAATTTTAAGGAAGGACTGAAGACAGGGACAAGAGTTGAACACACTGGCAGAGCTGTGCAGGTCCTAGCATCTGAGAATGAGGAATCAGAATCTGATTTTCATGCAGAATCACAAGGATAAGAAAAAAATAAGAGCAGAAACTTACCTCCATCACTCCATTGACTTCAGAAACTGCAGAGTTCTCAAGCCAGAGTGAGCAGAGCCGGAAGATCCACATGTCATGCTCTTCTCCACTAAGTAAGCAACTGATGTAGTTCTCTACCGCTTTGCACAAGAAACGTTTACAATCCTCTCTTAGTGCACGAATTGCACATTCATCAAGTTCAAGCTCCCGCTGAACCTTCACTGTGTATCTAAGAACGGACATTAACCATCTGTTAAAACACTGATGGGAAGGCAGGCTGGAGTTCTCTCACCTACAACTATGAGGAAATTTCCAACATTTTATAGTCCCTTTCATACTATCACAGAAAATCAAGCAATCCTTAAATCAGGGGTCTCAAACTCCCGGCCCCAGGGCGATCTGTGGCCTGAGAACTTCCCCAATCTGGCCTGTAAATAACTCTCACAAAATATCTCAATCAGGCCCACGTGGCTGCTGGCTGGAGTGAAGGGGAGGTGCCATGCAGAGACTTACCTGTGCACATGGCTCCCAACCCCCACAAAGTCACGGCTGTAGAGGGTGCTGCTTGGTCCAGGAAGCCATGCTGGCTGCCTCCACAGTGATGTGAACTGTGCTGGCAAGGGAGCTGCCTGAGCTGATGTGCTTGTGGAGGCGGGGTGGATGGGTTTTGCTTTCAATCACCCAAGGTGGAGATCCCAGTGCAAGGACACAGATGTTAGCGGCGGTGGGGAGGTTATCCCAGTATGAGGACATAGGGGTAAGGACTTAGTTTTATGTTTTTTGTAGGATCCTGGTCTCTACCTGGACTCCCAGACACAGGTGGAGACACTATCAACTTGCATGTCCTGAACTACCAACCCCAAGTGTTCAAAACTCATCAATCAACCCTTCCCCCTCACCATCCAAAGGAGAATAGATTATTGAAATCACAGATAAAAATACATTTGGGGATCTTTTCAGTTGGCATCTAGTATCTGAAGTCTTTAGCTGAACTTGGGGAGCATTTTCTAGCTTTTCTCCACAAACCATGACACTTAAAGTCTCCCTTTAAAAGAGAAAGAGAGAGAGAGAGAGAAGGTTGGGATTCTCTTCTAATACCATGCGCTAACAAACAAACCATCTACTAAATCAGAGCCATTACGGTTGATAGCGGTGCAGGAGGCATCAGGTAGGGAACTTCCCAGATCTGGCTTAATTCTAATAACGTGGCTGAGGTTTTCCAGAAACAAAAAAAGCCACAATTATCAGGGGCTTGTGATCAAATCAGGAGGTTTGGTTTCACTGATCTAGTCAGTTTCACAAAATGAGTTAATAGTTTTACAGCTTTCACCTATGGACGTGACAGCTTTGCACACACCTCTCCCAGATCACAGGGACATGCCGACAGTGGTATATAGCTAGCAGCATTACTGCACTGCTGGTGGGGGCTCCCGGTGGATTTTACATTGCCCCAGGGTGGCAGGCAAGGCCAAGGGACGTGCGGAGTGGGGGAACAACACGTGAGCTAGCAGGAGGGGCTGGTACACACATGGGGGGGATACGCAAAGACCCCCAGCCCTCCAGAGCCCTGCCAGAGGGTGGTGCTCACTGGCCACTAGGAGGATTTGAAGAATGACAACGTAAACTGAGTTTGAGACTCCTGCCTTAGATCAAGTCCCTCACTGTCTTCTTCATTTGGGTATACTGTGTTGTTGTTCTGTGATTAAAACACACTGAAAATCTAGTCTCATTTTTTCTAATGAGAGGAACAGAATGCTCTAATGTAAAAGTGAATTTCTTGGAATGGAAACATGCATGAAGACTTGAACCACCTCTTACAGAAAATAGAGAATCTCTAAAGCTTTGAGTTTTCCTTCACTTTTCCTTCCTCTTACTAAGGCTGTAAGAGAAATAGTCAGATGAACTCTAAAATTTCATCTGCTCTACTGCTTGTGCAAATCCCCAAATCTGGTTATAGTTTGCTCTGCACTACAGTGCTGCATGCCAATCAGCTGTGGTTACCTCCCCTCAATCTGGACACTCGCCTGTTTGTCTGAACCTTGTGCTCCCTTAAGAGGCCAATTTCCTCCTTGGCCTTCTTCAGCAAAGCTTGCTTGTTTTCAAACTCTGAGGATTTCATGTAGTTCTCAATTCTTTGGTACTGAGTATCAGAGAAACGAGCCAAAGAAAGGAAAGCCTTCATCTTTCCACTCTTTAGCTCATCATTGCTGTCTCCATTGTGACTCCCAGCAACTTCCACTGCCTAAGAGAAAAGTTACAAATATAGAAATGACAAGACTGATTATCATGTTAGTGTAACAGCTATAGCTAATGTCTACTCTCCTGATCAGACAACACTTATTGTTTAATAAAAACAAGGAGTCCTGAGGCACTATGGGTATGTCTACACTACAGTGTTATTTCAAAATAGCTTATTTCAAAATAGTTATTTTGAAATAGCTTATTTCGAAATAACGTGTCTACACACAAAATGCATTTCGAAACCAGTTCCAGCAGGGCACTAGGTCAGGACTTACTGTGTGGGGCTGCTGCCTGAGGCTATCTGAGGTCTGTCCTTAAAGGGCCCCCCCCGGACAGCCAGTTCTCAGGTTTCCCTGCTTGCTTGTCTACCTCGATGAGGGACAGCAAAGCATTTTGTGTTTGCGTGCTCTGGTTGCCCTCACTCAGGATACCACAACACTCTGCAACATGGAGCCAGAGCTGCCCCTGGGCACTCTGGTGCTTCTCTTGGACGCGTTGCTGCGAGCCTGGCTGCACTTTCTGCAGCCTGCCATCTGGGAGGTCCATTGGGGGGCTTCAGTATCCAGGAGGCCCTGCGGGAGAGCTTCCACCCTGAGGAGCACTAAGAGCCTCCCTGGTCTGCCCCACTGGGGGCTTGTGCCTCATTCCTCCCTCACATCCTTCCACTTACCCCTCCCTAACCCCCCTTCCTGATGTCAAATAGAATACATGTATTTTCATGAACACAAACTCTCTTTATTTAACAAAATTGGGGGGGAAGCAATGAAACTCTGGTGAGACTGGGGAAAGAGAGGGGAGAAGAGACAGTGGGAGAGGGGAGGGGGAAACCTGGGAGAAGGGAGCTGGAAGGGGGAAACAAGAGGAAGAAGGGGGAAGGGAAGCTCAGGGCTCAGGGTTAGGAGTCTCGCCGGACCAACTTGATTGTCATGAAAACCTGCTCCTGTGTTCGCATGTGGCCTTTGGTGGCCAGGCTGGCAGCTATCCTGCCATAGACGGCTGTGTTCCTCCGTCTAGTGCAGAGATCATGGATGTTGGGGGAATCCCCCCCCAAACCTGAATGAGGTCCATGATCTTCACCCTGGACTAGGAAGGCACCCGCCTTCTCTGGGCCCTGGCAGGGTCCTGGGAGCCGGCAGACTGCTCCTGGGGAGCGGTGGAGGGCTGGCTGCCAGTGGCTTGCTGGCTCATGTTTTGGGGCCACTGGGTCAGGGGCAGTGACTGCTGGCTCTGGGCTGGCAGGCTTGGAGCTGGCACAGGCACTGTGGCCAGAATCTACCCCTTTAAGGGCTCCGGGAGGGGGGGAAGGAGAGAAGTGTTCTTGGTTGAGGCTGGAGTGGCCACCAGGGCACCCTGGGAAGGCTGGAGGCCCCCTATTTCGAAATAAGTGTCTACACAGCACTTATTTTGAAATAGCTATTTCAAATTTGGTGTTATTCCTTGTAGAATGAGGTTTACCAAATTCGAAATAAGCGCTCTGCTATTTCGAATTAATTTCGAATTAATTTCGAAATAGCGGTTTGGCTGTGTAGACACTAGGAAAGTTTGGCTGTGTAGACGCTAGGAAAGTTATTTTGAAATAAGGGCTGTTATTTCGAAATAACTTTGCTGTGTAGACATACCCTTAGAGACTAAGAGATTTATTAAGGTATAAGCTTTCGGGATTCATCTGATGAAGTGGATTTTACCCATGAGAGCTTATGCCCTAATAAATCTGTTAGTCTCTAAGGTGCCACAGGACTCCTCATTATTTTTGCAGATACAGACTAACATGGCTATCACTCTGAGACTTATTATTTAGTGTTTGTATATAACTGGCAGGTCCATATACAAATTAGAACCAACTGTGTTGAAGTATTTTTTTTCCCCAAGTAAATTTAGTCCTCATAAAGGACTTCGATTTTTCAGTGCTAGCAGCCAGTGCCCATTTTAACTATAAAATCTAATGGAAATCCTCCAACACTTAAGTATTACTCATATAACAACGTAATTGTGTACATGGGGCATTACAGAACAGATACAGAAAAATTATCTGCCATGAAGAGATTCCAGTCTAATAAGTAGGGAAGTCTAACACACACAATACAAGGAGATGAACAACAATCAGTAAGCAAGCCTGGAACAGAGGTGGGTAATAATTTTAGATGGGAGCCCACTTCAGACATTTTTGAAGTGGCCCTGGGCTGCCCTGACTGGCCTGGCAGTGGAGGGGAGCATGTGAAGTCTTCCCCCCTTCCCCCCCGAGAGAACCGCTAGCTGTTCACAACAGCTGGTGGTTCGCTCTAGGTGCCCAAACTCCTGACAGCAGGAAGAGACTTCGCGCGTTCCCTATGCCCCCAGGTCACTCAGGGCCTGGGGGAGCACGGGAAGTCTCCAGTTCCGTGGAGAAAATCCACAGTTTCAATATGGAAAACATGAATGCTGCATTACAAATTTTACTTCCGAAATTTTGACACAGTACTCTATACAGTAGAATCTATTTAGTTGCATATATTGAAGACCCACCCTACCTTTTCTAAGTATTTCTGCATTATAACTGTAGGGTTTTCCAAGCATGTTTCTGCTAACCAGTTTCCACATAACCGCAGACACTCTGTATATATCAGTCTTAGGTTCGGATCATTCTCAACCTTTAGAGAAGCAAATTTAAAATGGTCAACCCATGAAACCTGTGTTCCCATCCAAACACACAAATTAAATTCATTAGGCCTAATGTCAAGGTTACATATTGAACAAAAACTATACAAATTCACAATTATTTGGTAACTCTTCAAGTTACATTCCTGTAATTTTCATGATGGAACTCTGGAAGACAAATTGGAAGGCAGTAAGCCCTGAGAGAATTTAGCTGGAGATAAACTAGAGTCCTTCAAACTTGCAGCAGTAGAGGTGGATTTATAGAATCCTATTTCCTTGCATGAGGTGACATCATCTTTGAGAAGGCCTGAAGGAAGTTCTGAGATTTAGGTAACTAAGTAAGGGGCTGTGACCCTGCTTGCCAACCCCCCTCTCTCTGGGAGTAGGCAGCCCTGGGTCTCTCCCCGGCTGCCAGGAAGGGCCGGGGCTGCACCAGCTGCGGTCTCTTGCCACCCCTCAGGAAGGGCCAAGGATGTGCCAACCTCAGTCTCACCCCTCCCCCTATCTCGGAGGTCTGGGGTTGAGGCCACACCAGTTCCGGTCTCTTGTCCCCCAACCCCAGCTGCCAGGGAAGGTTGGGCTGAGGCCATGGCAGCTACATCTCTCCCTGCAGCCCGCTGGGGAGGGCTAGGCCGGGGCCGCAGAGTGGCAGCCTCAGCTCTCCCTGTGGGCCCCGGGAAGTGGGTGGGGCATGGCTCCTGTGGACGCAGAGGAAACTTTTTTTTATATACAGAGAGATCATGTTCATGTACAGCCCCAGTCTCTGCCACCCCCTGGCCGTGGGGGAGGGTGGGCTGAGGCCGTGGCAACCACAGCTCTCTCCCCTGGCCACTGGGGAGGGGAGGGCTGGGCCCGCAGCACAATCCCATTGGCCAGTTTCTGGCCAAGCAGAGCAGCCTGTTTGAAGAACAGGCAGCACATGAAGCACCATGCTCCCCGCTCCCCTCTGACTTATAAGTTATTCACACACTTGTATGGCCCCTGCAGCCTGTGCAGGGGCGGGGTGGGGCGGCGTGGGGCAGGCAACCTCAGTAATGTGCTGGGCAGCTGGCTGAGAGTCACACAGGTATGTCTCCCCACCCGAGGTGCCTCTGTCACTCCAGGCCCTCCCTCCCCCAATCCTCTGCCCCCCACACCACTTAACCCAAACACTCTGCCCCCCTTTTACCTCCATATCCCCTCCCTGATCCGGCACCCCAATCCCCTGCCCCAGATCACAACCCCCTCCTGCCCTAGGTCACAATCCAAATCCCTGCACCCCAGTCCTCTGCCCTAGGTCATAACCCAAACCCCTGCACCCTCTCCTGTAGCCCAATCTCCTGGCTCAGGTCACAACCCCCTCCTGCCCTAGGTCACAACCCAAACCCCCTGCACTTCAGTCTAGTGCCTCAGGTCACAACCATCTCCTTCACCCAAACTCCCTCCCAGACCTCACACTCCCTCGTGCACTACAATCCCTTAACCCAACCTCCATCCCAGATCCCACACCTCCTCCATTAATATCATGGAAGAGTTTGGCCCTTAACCAATTTCCAAAATTTTGGGGTGGTTCCCCCATCAAAAATTATTGCTAACCCCTGATCTACATAAATCTGCCTTTCCATTAGACCATTTGCATTGTGCTCAGAGATAAGAGAGAGAAAATTTGATCCACATGTTAAAAATAAGAAGTTATGAACAGAGCACTGGCAATGAAGGCAAAATGAGTAAAAAATCATCTCCTGCAGTCTTGCAAAGACTTCTGTGACACTCAGTTCTTAAACCTTCCTCTTCAATAATGTTTGTCTATAGAGATGTGTTAAGCCTTTTTGACCATTCCAAACATACTTTTGCCCTTTTATTCACTCCCAAAGAAAACCTCCAGAAAGTTGGAATAAACTCCCACTAAGTCAAACACACAATGTAACACACACCTGAAACCAATTTGTATCCAATTTCTTGATCATCTCCTTCAGAATACTCAGTGCTAGACTCTCTTCTTTTTTTAGCCCAGAAAACCTGAGCTTCCTCCAGTTGCCACTCAGAGGCTACACACACAGCTGGATTGTACTGTTTGATCTGAAACATTGCTCTTTCAGGAAGCTGAAAGAGAAAAACAAAATTGTCAATTATATTTATAAATAATGGACACACATTTCATAGCAGGCTCTCTAATACCATCAGTACCTTGATTTATTTTTAAGCTATCCCTCTTATGCCCACTTAGTGTTAAGAATTATTTTGTTAGGAAGGAGGCAAGACCTTTTTTACGGGTTAAAACACTAGTATAGACTACCATAACATTCTGACAAGGAACAAATTTCAAAGTATATAGTCTTGAAGTGAGTCTCACAAAACATTAAGGGTATGTCTAGACTACAGGCTTTTGTCGACAGGGGCTTTGTCGACAGATACTGACAAAGAGCATCTAGACTACATCCAGTTCTATCGACAAAGGAAGCCGCTTTGTTGACATGACAGTGTAGACGCAAAGGACAGTGTAAATGCAGTAACGCCTTCTGTCGACAGAACTCTGTTGACAAAAGGCGTTATTCCTCGTAGAATGAGGTTTACCGCCGTTGACAAAACTGCCGAGTTCTGTCGACGTTATGTCGACAGAACTCAGCGGTAGGGTAGACGCAGGTATAGTTTTGTCGACAAAAGTCCACTTTTGTCGACAAAACCCTGTAGTCTAGACACATCCTAAATGAAGTATTAACATTTAACATGTTAATTGTTGTGAGGTCATAAGCCAACATGGGACTGTGAGCTGGGTTATATTCATAACCAAAAAGCAGTTCAAAATGTGTTTTGATGGAAGCCAGATAAAACACCAAAAACAATGTTACATTTTTGTTACAAAACATTCTACACAATTTAAAAAAACCCAGACATTAGAATGCCTGAAAAGAACAGTTAAATAACCAAGCCCATTCCTGACACTCATGTAATCACTCAGCATCTACTCACTCTATCTAAATATACAATTCCCTTAATCTTTCCCTCTAAAATTTGCAAACATATGCACATAAAACAAATTACCAAATTATTGGAAATCGATCCCTTGACTGGGAAATGTGGTTTTACTATCTCCTAGTAGTTTCATATAGTTTTGAAATATTAGGGTACAAAGGGAAGGGTTTCTATTCAGGTTCTCATAAGTAACTCATCAGAGTATCTGAGATTATTGGGCAGTGTACATTGAGTCAATAAGGTGATTTGAGTGAGAGGTAAAAGATTATGTAGCAATGAATCTCTTAAGCCGTTTTGAATTCTGAGGACTTGTTACACTACAGAATTAGCTTGACTTGCGTTAAGCCAATCTACAGTCACATAGCAATGTATACTGCTTGTCTGGTGTCCGTGCTGCCCTGCTGCTAGGGATGTGCGTCCTCATCAAGAACACTTGCACTGACTGTGTGGGTCACTGCGGAGCAATGACAGCTGCAGAGCTCACATGTTATTGCCTGCTAACCAGGTGGGGCTCACAAGAGGAGCCCCTCACCCTCAGGCTGACAGTAGAAGCCAGACACAAAATGTGAAATAATAGCAACCATGAAACTGACAAGAATGTTAATTTCACTACTAGTAGGCTCCCTGCGGTCAGCAATCGAGGGGTGGAGATTGGGTGGTGGCACCCTTTGGTTCTGAGCCTTGGATTCTAGCGTCAACACTGAGGACAAGGGGAGGCTCCAGCTGTCAGCCAATAACTAACATGTGATGTAAGTAACCGTGTCTACACAGACAGTGGGTCACCCTAAATCAGTGGTTCCCAACCTTTTTTATGCTGCAGACCAGCTAACAAATTCACAAACTTTTGGCAGACCGGCAATGTTTTATTTGCATATTCATTATGCAAATAATGAATATGCAAATATGCAAACAGACTATTTTCTGTGTGCCTAGCCCCAACCCAGCCCCTTGCTCCGCAGTGCCTAACACCATATAACCCCCCACTTCTATGCCCTGTGCCCTTTGACCTCTGACCCCTACAGTCTATGCCAACACCCTCTTGCCCCGTAACCCCACCACGTCCTCACCCAACACCCTTTTGCCCCCACCCCACCCCCGCACTCCCCAGAGCGAGGCTGTCCCACTAGCAAGTGTGGTTGTTACTGCTGAATGGTCAGGAGGAGCAGCTGTTGGTGGCAACCACGCTCCCTCCTCCTTCGTGTGCCACCTCCTTCCCCAAGCATACCTAGCACCCCCATGGGTGGGTGCGGGGAGCGCAGAGCCCAGGCTGGGCTGCCATCTTACCTGGGGGGAGGAGGAGTGAGGGAGGTGCCTCCTGCTCTGCCTCCTCCTGCCACTGCTTCAGTTGCAGCACCGCTGCCAGGCAAAATCAGCTATCATGGCTGCCAGAGCTGAGCCGCCACGAACAGCCAGCTTCAACTCCAGCAGCTGCTGCAGCCCGGAAGCCAACGGTTCACAGACTGGCACCGGTCTGCAGGTCAGTGGTTGAGAACCGCTGTCCTAACTACATTTATCTAAGTGTTACACATCTTGGAGAGATGGAGTTATTAGGTTGATGTAGTGGGCAACTTACCCTGGCAGGAGCACAAATGTAGTATATATACACTGACATTTAGGTTGACATAAGTTGCCTTATGTTGCCTGACTCTGTAGTGTATGCCAAGCCGGAGTTAAATCATGGCACTAGTGAAGTCAATGGAAACTTTGCTTTTGACTTGAATGGGCAAGGATTTCACCCATTATGTGCCAAAAAGGTTAGAAACATTGGTAAAACAACTTCTAGAAACTTTTAGAAACATCCTAACTTTATAATTTCACATGCCATGTCTCATTGTAGGGAAGTTAAGAGGATATAAAAATATTGTAGCTCCAAAATTTTGGGTCTGAGCTTTAAACCAAGCTCCTTATGCACAAATCTTATTATTGTATTTCACGTTCTATACAGTAATTCTTCATTTAACACGTGCCCGCTTAACACGTTTTCGCAATAGCACGATTTTTTTTTTTAGTGAACGTTTTTTGAATTACACGACCGTCCCTGGAATAACACGATTTCCCCAGCCAGCCCATTGCTGGCAGCTGCGCGGGGCTTCCCCTGCCTCCCTGCAAAGCGGCGGAGGGTTCGCTGCTCGCCGCACCATTCCCCGCTGACTCCCCCTCGCCGGACGCCTTGCCCCCTCTCCTCCCCCTCACTTGCAGGCCAGTGGCTGGGTTTCCCCAGCCGGCCCGTTGCTGGTGGCTGCGCTGGGCTTCTCCCGCCTCCCTGCAAAGCAGCGGAGGGTTCGCCTCTCGCCACGCCGTTCCCCCAGCGACCCCCCCTTGCCGGAAGCAGTGCGGGTCCCGGCAGACCCATCAGAGGGGCATACTCCCAACCCAATCCCCCTCCCCTCTCCTCCCTTTCCCTTCCCCAGAGCCAAACACCTCCCCTCCCTGCTGTAACCCAGTCCCCTTTCTCCCCCAACCTTATGTCCCAGTCCCAACAGACACCACTGCTTGAAATGCAACCCCTACCTTTTCCATTATTTTTAATGGGAAAATTGACCCCGCATAACACGTTTTCACTTAACACGATCATTTTCTGAAACATATCTATAGTGTTAAATGAGGAATTACTGTACTGAGTTTTCAGGACGTGCAAATTTAACAGAAAATTGAACATATTAGATTTAAAAGTCACTGAAATAAAAAATTGGAATTCTACAAGGGAATTCATAGAGATTTGCTTTTCAGGGTAAAATGGTACTTTAAGCATATACACTTTTGAACATGATGCCAAACATGCTGGGGAATTCTTTCTGCAACTCTATCCTAGAATGCTGGGAGAATTTATGGCATGATGGTGAGGTTTTACATCTACCCAGTGCACCAAACTAGAATTACAAAATGGAAGAAACATCATTTATAGGCAAAAATTCCAGTTTTACAACATATACTTCATGGAAAGGTATATATTTATGAACATATGATGTAGGTTGACTCACCAGATAAACAATTCAATAAATACATTTAGATTAAGTGTAGGAATTTTAGCATAGCTGGTCTTCAGCATTACAATGAAAAAGCTCCTTATTAACTAGAGAAGTGTTTTTCACTTGCTGGAATTCTTTACCTGAGTGTTTTTGGCAATTCGTGCCAATTTGGACAGTTCCACTAGATGTTTGGTGAGAATGTCCTTAATGCACTCTCTTTTGGAATTCTCAATTTCCTTCTCAAGAAGGATCTCCAAAACTACAGTGCGTAAGGCCATGACAGGCTCCTGGAAACCAAAGTCACTGTCCTTGAGAAGCTGGGACTGTCTCTGCCACTTCAGATAAACATCATTCAGTTGTTTGTTAGTAACAGATCTGAAATCACAGACATTAAAAAAGGAAAAGAAAAACAAAGCTATTACTTCTGACCAAATATTAATTAAACCCGAGATGTGAAGGACTAAAGACAGTAGCTCACAATTTATGGTCCAGAAAGCAAAAATAGTTCATGAAAGCCTTCCTGATCGTGTGCAGGAGGGTAAGGGTTAAAAGAGGCTTTGAAACTTTTATAAATTGCTATGCAGAACAGATGATTAAAAGGCAAACCCAGGTTTGAGAGAGGAATATCTGGGGAAGCACAGCAATTCCAGTGTACATGCTCTTGAATACTTATTTGTTTGTATTTAATTTGCTAAGCTCAAATGTTTGGTAAGGGTGATTAAAAAAACAAGCTGGCAAAGGGAACCTTAACTGCATCTACATGTACATGGCCGCATGACAGAATAAGAATATATCTACACTTGGAGCTGTGAATGTGATTTCCAGCTCGACTTAGCATGCTAAAAATAGAACATGACTGCAATAGTACAAGCTGTAGGATGATGTGTTTAATATGTCTCATTTTTACTATACTATATCCCTTTCAGATGTAATCACCATCTGCTTAGCCTACAAGCTCTTTGAGAAAGGTACTATACCCTTTTTTTGTGTTTGTATAGTTACCTAGTACATTGTGGGAGCTACTGAAAAACAAATAAAAAATACTACTAAATAGTTAACGAACATCAGTGATGACAATGTTTGCAATAAAAAAAATAGAAAGTCTATACCCTGAGGAGCTAACAGTTCAGAAATTAATAGAAAATAGAATGCACTGGAAAATCCACTGTGTCTTCAGTACTGTGGATTTTCATAAAAGAATCACAGAAGATTATGGTTGGAAGAGACCTCAGGAGGCCATCTAGTCCAACCCCCCTGCTCAAAGCAGGACTAACCCCAACTAAATCATCCAAGACAGGGCTTTGACAGGCTGGGCTTAAAAACCTCTACCACCTCCATAGGTAACCCATTCCAGTATCATCACCCTGCTAGTGAAATAGTTTCTCCTGATATCCAACCTAGATGTTCCCTGCTGCAACTTGAGACCATTGCTCCCTGTTCTGTCACCACTGAGAATAGCCTAGCTCCATCCAGTTTGGAACCTCCTGTCCTGTAAGGGTCTCCTCTCAATGCTTTATTAAATTGACCTATGAAGATAAATATGCATAATTCGGATATGCTTTGGACAAAATACCTCATGTAACCTATCAATTTTAATGTTACAATCTGCTGGATCTATATATTTAATTTTGGTACATGAATCATTCTTGTATGTAAAGTTAGAAATACCAAGTATGAGACTTTATGGCTTTAAATGCATTAATGAGAACATCAATGGAAGCCTTAATGACGGGATGATCAACGTAATGACTTGTGTACAGCCTTGAGCGTCCTGTAAGTCCAAGAGTGATTGAACTGGTTAGACATGTGACCATACCACCTGGTACTGGGATTCCAGTTTGACCAGGTAATTTTCCATGGAAGGGGGGATGGAGATGTAGAACAAAGGACTCCAGCCCAGAACAAAGTCTATTTAAACAAGGGGAAGCTATCATTCCTTTGATCTTTGGTTGGTGTAGGACTGGAGATGCAGGTCAGGGTAAAAGAGTCTCTGATCTGAAGATAATGACTAAGACAAAAACAGCTTGCAGTAAGTTTTAGTGTATTACAGAATTAACTATATGTTTTCTTTTCATTTTAATGTTGTTACTTGCTTTGATCTGTTTTCACTTGCAACCACTTAAATCCTACTGTTCGTACTTAATAAAAACACTTTTGTTTACTATCAAGCCCAGTGTAACTGTTACCAGGGGGAAGAATCAGTGTGCACATCCTTCTTTCATTAATAAAGGTGGCTTGTCTGAATGAGCTTTCATTGTGTAAAACCCTTACACAGAACGACAGATTTATTTGGGATTTTGATCCTTTTGGGGAGTTGATTTCCTGGGTGCTGTGCCCTAGAACTGTATTCTCCCAGAGCTGAAGTGGTTCAGTGTCTGCATTGTACTTTGGGGGGAATGGTTACCCTAGCTCTGTGCCTCGTCTGGGGGAGACCAGAGAATCTGGCCCAGCAGGACAGGGTTGTGGGGGAACCCCAGAGAGCAAGAAGATGAGTAACAGTGGCATAATCAGCACACCGAGGAGCAGTCCCAAACGGTCTTCTGTGACCACACCTGTCACATCCCCTTCAGTTAGTTGAAGGCTGCTATCAAATTCCACCCCTTACTCTTCTGCAGGCTAAATAAATTCAGTTACTTCAGCCTCTCCTTATGAGTCATGTGCTCCAGAGCCTTAATAATTTTTGTTGCCCTCCATTGGACTCTCTCCAATTTTATCCATATTCTTTCTGTAGTTGGGGACCCAAAACTGGACGCAATACTCCAGATATGGTCTCACCACTACCAAAGAAAACGGAATAATCATTTCCCTTGATTTGCTGGCAATGCTCCTTCTGATGCAACCAATATGCTATTAGTTTTCTTGGAAACAAGGGCACACTGTTGACTCATACCCAGCTTCTCAGCCACTGGAATCCCCAGGTCCTTTTCTGCAGAACAGCCAATTGGTCCCCTGCCTGTAGCAGTGCATGTCCTAAGAGCAGGACTCTGCACTTGTCCTTGTTGAGCCTCATCAGATTTCTTTTGGCCCAATTCTTCAATTTGTCTCAGTCACTATGGACCCTATCCCTACCCTCCAGCATATCTATTTCTTTCTCCAGCTTAGTGTCATCCACAAACTTGCTGAAGGTGCAACCCATCCCATCATCCAGATGATTACTTAAGATGCTGAACAAAACCGGTTCCAGGATCAATGTTCACTCTAATTTTTTCTATTCATGTGTGGACTAAACTTTGTTATGAGCTCTGAGGCATGTGCAGATGTGCACCACTAGTGCAGATGTGTGTCACTAGTAGAAATATATGCTGCTGGCTATGGGTGCTCTGCCAATAAGCTGGGTGGCATTTGAATCTCTCCTGGGTGGCCACTCAAGCACTCAGCTAACAGGGAACCCTGCCCAGGATGGACCATTGGATATTCCGCTTGATACTGGCTGCTAACTGAACACTGAGCAGTTGATCACTACCCATTGAGCCCAACAATCTAGCCAGCTTTCCACCCACCTTATAGTCCATTCATCCAAGCCATGCTTCTTTAACTTGCTGGTAACAATATTGTGTGGGACCATATCAAAAGCTTTGATAAAATTCACATTTTCCCCATATCCATAGAGCCTGTTATCTCATTATAGAAGGCAACTAGATTGGTTAGGCATGATTTTCCCTTGGTGAATCCATGCTGACTCTTCCTGATCATCTTCCTCTCCTCCATGTGTTTGAAAATGGACTCCTTGAAGACCTGCTGCATGATTTTTCTAGGGACTGAGGTGAGGCTGACTGGTCTGTAGTTCCCTAGATTTTCCTTCTTCCCTTTTTAAAAGATTGGCACTACATTTGCTTTTTCCCCCAACATCCAAGACCTCTCCCAATTGTCACGAGTTTTCAAAGATGATGTTCCAAGGGCTCTGCAATCACAACAGCCAAATCTCTCAGCACTCTCAGATGCACTTGTGCATGTCCAGCTTTTCTAAATAGTTCTTTAACCTGTTCTTTCACCACTGAGGACTGCTCACCTTCTCCCCATACCACCATTCTTTTCCTGTTTTTATAAAAAGGAACATATTTGTAGAAAAAGGCCTTTATTTATAACCAGAAAACCTGTGAAGTTGCTTGTAAACAAGGTATCCACCTTCTTACTATATATTTTAGAAATGTGTACCTGTCTCTGAGTCTGTTTGTTCAAGAACTCCTTCTAAATGGCAAGAGCTAGGGCCACCAAATTTGATATGCAGCTTCCTTTTATTAAAACTTAAAGCAAGGTCAGGTTGTGTACTCCAAGATTTGGTTGTGCCAGGACAATGGGATGTGCCTGGAATTTGATTGTTTCTCATAAAATGGAAAGGGAGAGGTCTGGAGGAAGGGCAATAGTACTAGAGAATAACCACAGAGGGACAGAAAGGGGCCAGAGATGGGGACCGGGACAGCTATAATCCTACTGGGCCGGCACGGATGGAGAAAGGGACAGTTACCTACTATATATATTTCAGAGAGTTTGTCTGTCTGCCTGCCAGCCAGGGGATATGCACCCCTCCCAGGGCTGTGCCCGCGACAGCGCCTATGGACAGATGTGTCTCACCTGGCCCCAAGCTGCTACGGTGACAGAGGACTGGGGTTGTTCTCTCCACAAGACAGCCTGCATCCTAACCCTTATCCCAAGCCCCACTCCAAAACAATGATTTAAATGAAGAAAAACAAAACTTATTTGAGCAACACCAGTATACCTTCTAGTATATTTGTTAAAGGACGAAAACAAGGGACTAGCCTCTAATTACATGTTACTTAAAATGCAAGAACAACATCAGAGTTGTAGCTAGAACTGGAAGGGGAATCTAACCAAGGAATAAAATACCTGGAGAAAAGTTGTCCTATGTTTTCCAACTCCCTAATGGTCTGTAATCTGCAGAGTGTGGGATACAATGAAAACACAGACTCTAGACTGCCTCTGCACAGCTCCTCTACTTCATTCACCCTATGGAAACAAAACAGAACAGCTTCCATGTACAGAACAGATATAAAATATAAAGTATATTTCATCAACCTTTTATATTTCAGTTAAAAAATAATTTTGCATTATTATTAAAATCTAAAATTCAAATTCTTAAGAATCTAAATGAAAATGCTATTTACTGACTCACAGTGAGGACCCTACCAAATCACAGCCATGGAAAACGTGTCACAGGTCATGAAATCTGGCTTCCTCTCGTGAAACCTTGCCTTCTGTGTACTTTTACCCTATATTACGTCAATTTAATGGGGGGAAACCAACACTGTACAAAATTGGGGTTTCTGAACCAAAAAGGAGTTGGGGGATCACAAGATTGTTTTAAGGGGGCCATAAGGGGGCCACAGCATTGCCATCCTTATTTGTATGCTGCCTTCAGAACTGGGCAGCCAGAGAGTACGTGCACTGAGGCATTTGTGAATGTGCACCAGTAGAAACACAAAACTTAGCTGTAGACACTGTTAATCAGCTTTGTGGAATTTGTGGCAAAGACTTTTCTTTCCCTTGCTGGCCTCTGTACTTCTCCCACTTGGCAAGATGAGCCTTGTGTAAAGCACCCCTATCTGCTGTATCCGGACAGTCAGCCTTCCCTTTAATGTTTAGGCTTGTAATCTTCCCTTGGGGTAGGAGCCCAGGCTCTCCTCTTGAAGCTTCTCACTCCCCTGCTGTTTCTGCATTACTAGCCGGGTGGGTCTGCCTCTCTCTCTCTCCTCCCAACAGGAGAGGGTTTTAAAAGGTCTCTGGCAGCCCTGAAATGGAATCAGCTGATCCTAGTTGGTTCAAAGTAGACCTGTCTCAGCTGATCCTAATCTGCCTGAGACAACCCCTTTTTAGTTGATCCTAAGTGACTTTCAGTAATCCAGTTCTAGTTAATAGAGAAGTGAGCCTTTTACCCTCCTAGGACTGTCTTTCCCCACTCTACTGCAGTCACCTGGCCTTACTTTGTCTCAATATATTTTGGTGGGCACACAAAAGCTACTTTACAAATTAAAACAAAATTAGTTCTGGTCTTGCATCAGGCATGCGTGTCCTATTAACATTACTTGTATAGGCACAAAAAAGAGAATTAAGATAAAAATCTATAAGTTACAGCTCAAATATCAGTCTGATTTTGTTTGTTGCACAAAGTCTTATGGACAGCACATCTATAGGAATTTGTTTTTTACCTGGCGTCTTTCAGGCTTTCATGGAAAGCAGAAAATTCTCTGTCTCTTAAAAACTGCAGCGCATCATACAATGATTCATGGTAGCCTGGTCTTCCCAGCTCATCTCTTTAAAAATAGATTAAAAACAGCAAAATTATATTTACACCTAAGGCCATCAATGAAAACAATTAACATTGACATTGATTTGCTAAAGTACATTTATGTCATTTTGGTGTTGTCTTCATGAGACACACAAAATAACCTAAATGAAAAAGAAGCAGAGTCAGGAATTTTTCAATGGTTGGACAAAGTGTTATTTTGATTGGCCTAAAAACAAAAAGCAACACTGTAACAATAAATTCCTGACAACCTACATTATTGCTTTAAACTAAACAAAATAAAAAGGCAGTGAGATATTATCTGACTGTGCTCTAATGTGTATCAATTCTGGATCTGGAGCACTTTCCCAGGGGCAGTGTCATCTGCCACCAAGCATGTCCATGAGTTGCAGATAGTGGAACACCTTCCAGATACGGAGGGCAGCTGTGATATAAGCAGGAAAACCTGTCGAATAAGCAGTTGCAGGCAATCTGACAGCAGCATTAATAGTGCGTGATGGTGCAGCAGTTGGTGGTGCTGGAAAATGGGGAATGTAAGCTGTCATCAAATAAATCTGTAGTCAAAAACATGCTATAAAGGCATGCGCTTGCCCCTCCAGAAGTAACTCTGGAAAGGCACAGGAACTATGAGGGGGTCAATGGCATTTGCTAGGAAAAGGAATTCCACACCCTCATTTGTTGCCCTACTTGTTGCAATTTTTGCACTGGTATGGCACATGGCTTACATAGATAAGAAAGTGATTGGAACTGCATACACCTTTTCCACTGATCACAGGTGATTCAGCAATGCAACACTGATTCTGCAACTTCTGAATCCAAGTCCCATGGTGAGAGTGACAGGCAGAGGATGCTGCTAGAGGTCCTTAGCCATAATCCTGCACACAGATGGCCTGGGAGTGATGGTAACTCATCACAGACTGAAACAAATGCCATCATCATATCCTTCCTTGGAGACAGCCATGCTGTCTAGGGACAGTGCTGCTTCCCTCAAATGGGGAAGGGGATGGGAAAAGATCCCTAATAAATTCTTGCTCCAACCAAATTTGTCAGAGTGCCAGATCTTGACTGGACAACTTGCTTTGCTATGGTCTAAACATAAGGAAGACCCAAATACATTTTGCAGCTAAGAATGTTCACATACTCTTTGACAGACGTGATGGAGCTGAGTGTAGAACCTCTATACTTCGCAGAGTGTTGGTACAGCCTAGGATAGATATTTCTGCATTCAGATAAGACTTGCTGGTGAGTCACAGCTAGCAGAGTGGGTGCTAGTAACACCTTTTACTGGACCGGCAAATATGACGATGAATGGAGATAGTCTCTGATACAGGGTTTGCCATCTGCTCTTTGACTGCCCACAAATGTGAGTCACTGCTGAACAGTGTTGATGACAGATTGATGCTCTTTTGCATCAGCTTTGCTAAAGATCATCATGCTTTTGTCATCAATGCACATGCACTGACAGTGAGGGTGTGTCTACACTACAGTGTTAATTCGAGTTAACTTAATTTGAAATAGTTAATTCGAATTAAGCTAATTCGAAATAACACATCTATACATAAAACCTACTTCGAAATAGCATTTTGCTATTTCGAAATAGTGCGTCCACACCGAGTGGACCCTGAACCGAAGTTAAGGCTGGCCAGAACCAGTGCCGGCAGGGCATCAGGTTAGGACTTAGTGTGTGGGGCTGCTGCCTGAGGCTAACTGAGCTCCGCGCTTAAAGGGACTCTACCCCTTTCCCCCCCCGACAGACAGTTGTCAGAGTTCCCCGCTTGCTTGTCTAGCTCGATGAGGGACAGCAAAGCAGTCCTGTCTTGGAGTGCCCTGAGTGCCCACACTCGAGACACCACAGCACTCGGCCACATGGAGCCAGAGCTGCTCCTGTGCACGCCGGTGCATCTCGTGGGGTCGTTGCCATCAGCTCGGCTGCACCTGCTGCAGGCTGACATCCGGGGGGTCTATTGGGGGGCTGTCAGGATCCAGGAGGCCCTGCGGGAGAGCGTCCACCCCGAGGAGCCCTCAGAGCCACCCCGGTCCTCCCCACTGGCGGCTCGTGCCCCATTCCTCCCTCACGCCCTTCCACTTACCCCTCCCTAGCCCCCCTTCCTGATGTCAAATAAAAGACACGTTTTTTCATAAACATGAACTGTCTTTATTTAATCAAACTGGGGAGGGGGAATGAAACTCTGGGGAGACTGGGGAAAGGAGGCGGGAGAGGTAAGGAGAGAGGGTGGGAGAGGGGAAGGGGGAAAACTGGGAGGAGGGAGCTGGAAGGGGAAGCAAGGGAAGGAAGGGGAGGGGAAGCTCAGAGCTCAGGGGTGGGGGTCTCGTCGGGCCACATGTCTCCAACATGGCGGGTGCGGGGTCCCGGGGATGGGGAGGAGGGTGCGGAAGTTGAGGTGGGGGTGTGGAGATTGAGGAGGTGGGTGAGGAGGGAGAGGTGGGGGCAGGAGGGAAGAGGAACAGTAGCTGGGGGGGCAGCAGGCGCTGGGGCGGCACGAGGCAGCACGCTCTGCAGCAGGGCCTGCAGGTGTGAGCACTTGGCACAGTCCCCAGCTGCTCCCAGCGGAGCTGCAGGTCCTCCTGCACCCAGCCCTGGATGGTGCGGTGCAGGGCTCGCAGGGCCCCCAGGTGCTGCTCTCGGTACCCTTGCCGTGTTGCGGTGGTCCTGTGGAGCCCTCAGGTGCAGGAGCATGTCCCAGGTGGGGTGGTGCACCCTGCACGTGCAGCTGGTGAGGCTGTGAAGAAAGAAGGGGAGCGGTCAGTTCTCCCTGGGGACGCAGTGGATGATGCCCAGCGCCCCCTGCGCGGTGAGGACGACCGTGCCCTGCACCGTCAGAGCCGACGTGCTTGCACAGAGGCCATGGTCGGGATGTCTGGCTCTCCCTGGGAGTGGGAGCTGCCCCGAGACCTCACCCATGCCCCTGTGCAGTGTACAGTGTGGCCGAGGCGGGGGGGAGATGTCCTCTGCCTCTGTGTAGAGGGGGCGTGTGAAGGGAGGGCGTCCTGCTGGGTCCCGCCCCGGGGTCGGGAGCATGTCAGGTCTCTACACAGCCACTGTGTGGCACGCAGCTGGAGCCACCTGCCCGCACGTGCACAGGTGGCTGCGTGATCTGTGGGAGGCATGGCCCATGCACGCGGTCCCTGGTCTTTCTCCCCCCCCCTCCCCCCGGTAGGGGACAGTGATGGCACTTACCTGGTGTGGCCTCCCCTGACGACCCTGCTGACTCCAGTGCCGGGACAGCTCGGGGGTCCCGCTGGCATGGCACCCTCCGTGCTGGCCCCTCTGCTGCGCCTGGGTCAGGGTCCTCTGGTCCCGGCTCGCTGCCCCCCGGCATGGCGCGGACCGTCCCACCCCCCAGGATGTGGTTGAGGGCAGGGAAGTAGGGGCAGGTGTCAGCCCCTGCTGCGGCGCTGCCCCTGGTGGCCCTGGCGAACCCCTGCCGCAGCTCTTTAATTTTCAGGTGCGCCTGTGGCCTTTCTGGGCCACGGTGGCCGCTGTGCAGCCATAGGCAGCCACGTTCCTTTGCCTAATGCGGAGATCATGGACATTGGGGGCCTCCCCCCAAACCTCTATGAGGTCCATGATCTCTGCACCAGTCCAGGCGGGTGCGTGCCATCTACGGCCCCTGGCTGGCCCCTGGGTGCTGGGGGACTGGGCAGGGGATGGCTGGCTGGCACTGGCTGCCCGGCTCATTATGGGGCCACTGGGTCAGGGGCAGAGACTGCTGCCAGGCCTGGATCTGGCAAGTGCCGTCTGGCCAGAGTCTACCCCTTTAAGGGCTCCGGGACTGGGGGAGAGGAGAGGAGTTTTCCTGGTTTGGCCCCGAGTGGCCACCAGGGGAAACTGGGAAGGGCTGGAGGCCAGCTAATTCGAATAAGTGTCTACACAGCACTTATTTCAAATTAGCTATTTCGAATTTGGCGTTACTCCGCATAGAATGAGGTTTACCAAATTCGAATTAAGCGCTCTGCTATTTCGAATTAAATTCGAAATAGCGATTTGCATGTATAGACGCTATTGAAATTAATTAGAAATAACAGCTGTTATTTTGAATTAACTTTGCAGTGTAGACATACCCTGACACACCACAATTAGGAAATGGACCCCTTTCTGGTCTCCAGTGGCTTCAAAGAAGGTTCTGTGCTGGTTCTCATAGTCTTTTCCATCCTTTTTTCAGCTATGCTCATGGACGCATTTCATGACAGACAAAGGAATATTTATCCATTTCCACACTGATGGGAAGCTTTCAAGCGGCAATGTGCCCAGGCTCATTTGAAAGTAGCAGATGTACTCATTAAGGAGCTATTATTTGCTGATGACCACACATTGGTTGCTGACTTGATTGATGACATACTTGATCACTTCCCATATGCAGTCAATCATTTTTGTTTCATAGTCCACCTAAAGAAAACTGAAACGCTGAACCCAACGTGTGCCCAGAGACGCATATGCCTACCCAATAATTAAGATCGCCAATGCACTTCTTCAGTCAGTGGAGAAGTTTTGCTATATAGGGAGTATAATGTCACACGATGCCACATCTGATGAGCTTACCAATACCACAGGCAAGGCCAACTCTACATTTGATATGCTGTCCTGTCATCTATGGAATGATAGGGCCACCAAAATAAGCATTAAGCTAACTATGTATTGGGCAGTTGTGCTTACAATGTTTCTACATGGTTATGAGTAAGTTTAAGATTATGTTATGGAAGTCACTTCCAGCGATCTCTGTAACACTGGGGACTCCATGGTGGACCTGGTAGCTGAGGAGCAGCCTTCAAAGGTATCAGGAGACACACCTGCAACTTACCAGCATCTGCCATCAATGGCAACCCCCTGAGCCGACCAGTTACTGCTGCTGGCAGGGCTCCCCCTTCCAGTTGCTCAGCCACAGTGAGCAGCCACTTTTGTTCCCAATTCCACCCCGTTCCCCAAGAACACCAATGTTGGAGACAGAGGGACCCCAGAATTACTCCACCACAGCTCTCCAGCCACTGCTGCTTGTGGTGAACACCCCCCGTACCTGCAGCTCCCAACCCTGAAGGAGGGCAGGGGGACCCTTCCCAATTACTGGATAATTGGTTCCTTGATGCATCCAGCTGCTGGGATGGTGAGGGAAGGGAAGGGTGCTGGAATCTCCTCCCTTCTCATTTTGCCAGGAATTTTTTTAGTAAAAGTCAGGGACAGGCCAAAGCTTCCATGATTTTTTGTTTATTGCCTGTGATCTGTCTAACTTTTACTAAAAATACCCATGAATACAAAACTGTAGTCTTAGTTATGAAGTATGCACACCATATTGCCTTCATATTAGGAAACGTGACCATTTCCACGTGTGCCATCTTCACTGTTTGCAGAGTGAAATGGTAGGACAAGATTTCCAATATAAAAATTCTTAATAATTGTTGGATGTACAACATTTAAAGCATGCTCATTAAAGATCAGCTGTGTTGGTCTGGTCATCTCATTCACACTGCCAACTCAAGAACACCCAATGTCACATTTTATAGTCAGTTAAAGCAAGGGACTCATTCTCATGGTGGCAAGTCCAAATGATATAAAAACACACGGAAGTCAAGCTTGAAGGCATGCAAGGTGACCTAAGCAACTGAGAAGCAACAGACTATATCAGAGCAACGTGGCTACATATTTCACGTATCATCATCAACTGCTTTGAATCCAAGCGCATTAACAACTTATATGAAAAATGTGAATAATTGCAAAGCAATGATACAACAGCCTCCAACTGTCATGGACAATCTTTTCTGTCCCACAAGTAACCATGCTTGTTGTTCCAGCACTGGCCTGACCTCACACATAACAAGTATTCACCTATAGTGTTTGCTGACCCTTTGCACATCAACACTGACATGAAACTTCACCATCAATAGCTTTCACATTTAATTTAATTGGTATTTAAAAAGGAGAAAAAGAAATAAGAACAAAGGTCTAGAAGTCCTAAACTATTACTCGCATTTTCCTGGCAGTCACTTTTCACACCATTCCATTTTCCTTAATTCTTGGGAACATATTTTATTTACAACCCTTTTTTCTCTGACCTTTATTCTCCCTCTCCTCGATCTTTCTCTATTCCCCTTTCTTCCAGCCCAAATATCACACTTTTTACCTCCCATACTGGACTTGAAAAATCTTTTTATCTAGGTTTTTATACCACACACAGTACTGAAGCATTTGAGAATAGTTCACTTCTGCTACCTTCCCTATTCCAGCACCAACAGGAACGTCACGAGTGTCCTGACTGTGGCAGCTGGAAGAACGAGTCACATGGACTTCCATTAGACAGGAAACACGGAGATGAGCAGCAGCCTTCTCCAGTTGCTTTAAAGAGAGCACTGTTTTAATGTAGCAGAAGAGGGTACTGCAGCCAGAAGCACATCTTTTTCAGATCCATCTCCACAGAAGACATCAGGGAGAAAGTTCTCCCCCTCCCGCTTGCTAAATAGTGCTGGAAGGAGTCACTGAATGACTCAGTGATGTAACTTAAGCATTTACCAAGATGGGAGGAGATCTAGTCCATTTTTCCTTTTAAATACAGCCTTGTTCTCCCAGTCAGAGACAAGGTATATGCTACTCCATGCCCAATACATCCTGTCACCCATGGGGACTGACTATTCCTTATGAGAGAGTAGCCACAGAATCAAGCATTTCCCTCACACTTAAAAAAAAAAGATTCATTTTGTGGCTCAGACTAAAAATGTACAGGAGATTTTAAAGCAAATTATCACCAAATGAAAAGAGGAAATTATAATGGCGGCCCATATATAGCTATAACAATAGCATTTATTATAATAGACTGATTCACATACAATATGAACAGGGTTTTTACATTAAAGAGGAATGCTTTTTGTTTTTATTTCAAACAAGCAGATAACTAGATGAACAATTCTGCTCTACAGAAATTATATTTTGAAATTTTCCTTTTCCTCAAAAATAAACAGCATTGTTAGGATTAAACTTCAACAGACTAGAGATGGAAAAGATAAACAAAGAAGATGGTTTACTTAGCAGAAGAGATGTGGTCCCACTGCATGTTCCTCCAAGCTGCCTGGTAACGAATCTCCTTTAGTTCAGCACACCACTCTGTATTTTCATATTCTAAGCCTTTTAAATAGGTGGAAAGAGTATGGCAAAGCCCAAAATTCTGCAAGGCCTACAATCAGCAAGATTTAAAAAAAAAGAAAAGAAAAAAAAGGAATATTTCATGAGTCTGGTCTGCTTTTTGAATGGATTTGGTTACCTTTTTCCCCCTAAAGTAAGATTTCCAGGTGTGGAACTGCCATTATTTCTAACCTAAGAATGGTGTAAGTATAAAATATTCACAAATAAAGAGACTCCGCTATCTCGCAAAACAGTCTTCACAGAACAAACCACCTTGACACATACAAAATTGCACAAGCAGTTCATTTCTTCACTCCCCCACTCTCAGGCAGTGGCTCCACATGAGCTTACGGACTAATGGGCCCTTCTGCACTGGTGGCACAAAGGACTGGCAAGATTTTTCCCTAATTACGCTTCAGTACTTCCGTGGAGTTGGCAAATGATCTTTCTATATAGTTGGATCATTTAACCAAGTAATGAAATGCAGCTGCTCCTGAAGAGGAACATGACAGGTGTTCAACAGGGCATGGCAACAGCAAGAATCTCAGATTAAACAAAAACTGCAGAAGAAAATTTAAAAAGGCAGGAATTCTATCAAAATTGGAATTTTACCAGAGTTGGAATTTAGCTACATATTGGGGTGAACATCCCCATATTCCACAAAATGTGCATGTAGATAAGACCTCAATTTTATTTTTCATCTAAGAAATGGCACCATCCACAGGACAGTGTGCTGGAGGATTAGTTCTATAGCAGTGTTTTTTCAACCTTAGGTCCATGGACTCCTGGAGTCCAAAAACTATGACTAAGGCGTCCACAAAAGGTTGTCGTTGCCATATGCCCTTCGGGGTTTGCAGATTATGCCTAAGATTTCCAAAGGGTCTGCACCTCCATTTGAAACTATTTAGGGGTCTGCAAATGAAAAAAAGGTTGAAAACCAGAGCTCTATAGTGATTCAGATGGCAGAGCACAAATAATTCCATTACTTTCTGCATCACCTGTGTTTTTAGGAGTGACTGATTGTAAGTAATGACTTAACTTTTGTCAATTTGAAATATCTGATGACAGTCATAGCACAAGGTGCTTTGGCTGCAGGCTTCAAGATGAAAATACAAGATAGCATTTCATACTAATAATACATAGCATGGTCATAAAGTGCTCCTATATGAAAACAGATCAATAATTTAAGCCCAGACTATAATGTCAACAGAATACCAGAACAAAATCAATTTCAGGTTTATACTGAAGCAAGAATACTTCTGATTATTACAGGGGCTGATTCTTGTATTTATTTCCTACTAAATTAATGAATTACCTCTATTATTCCTGCCTGGCGAGTAGCTGGAGGGAGGCTTGCTTCAAGGTCATATGTTACAAGGGCCTTTCCCCATATGGCCTCGTGCTCATATGTTCTTATCCTGTTACACGTAAATAATAGTTCTGAGATTTCAAGTGCTTCACAAATAAAACTGTTTTTATAAAAAATGAATAAACTGTACCTAGCTAATGGCTGTAACATTCTTCCTCCCCCACAGCCATAGAGACTATCAGGCTCTCCTATACTTCTGTATATTTCCATGAGAAGATCCTAAGACATACCATCACAAAACAACACATTCCATAAATTACTCTGGAACATAGTCAAATATAGTATACTTATATAGCTATATATCTGCATCAAAATATCAAGTGTAAGATGGTTAATAATGCTTCACATATGAATCCACTGAGTTCAAACACAGGAATACTGAGTTCTACATTCCAATGCAATGCTGTCAAACTGCCCAGCTCAGAGACTCTCCAAATATTTATGTTAAGATTAAAAAAAATAAATAATCAGAACATAACAAATTTGGCCGAAAGGCAAAAGTAGCATAAAACTGAGAAACATGTTTTGAAAGCTGGTGAATGTGATTTATAAAGAATTAAATGTTAGTTGAGAGCAATAACTGACGTCGAATAAGTAGCAAACAGCTTCATATAACGTGACACAAATGCAGAGTATACTACTGTGTGACAGTATAGTTATGCTGTTTTGATCTGAGAGCTCTGTTCTTGGTCATTCAAACTCACTACAATCATCCACTTGCTATATTTAACAGATATGTATCATCTGTCTGAAACAAAAGCTCAGTCAATAATGACCATCTGATCAGTTCTTTTATGAGAAAAAATTGTTTCTCTGTGTTGTGTAGTATTGCCTGCTATTGCTATTTCAGATGAGTTAGTGTGAGCAAGGCCCGATGTGTTTCAAAATACTGTACTCAACGCATCAATCACGGCAACTGAATATTTTACTTTGAACTAGAGCTGGTAAACAAAATTTTACTCAAAGTTTCTGATGGAGAATAAGGGAAATAGGAGGGAACATTTAAGAAAATATTTTCCTGAGTTTTGACCTGCTGGGCTTTAAACCTAGATAAGTAGTATTGCTCACACTGGAATGACATATATTATTTTATTTCATTAGATGGGTTTACTTTAAGAATAGATAATATTTCATCTGAGGAAGGCACTGTTCTGTACCTGTAAACTGATGCCAGTTTCTTCTTTACTTTTCTCATTCAAGCTGTTAATAGTTGGACTTTGGCTTTCTTCTTCAAATGTTAGATTTTTAGACGCTTTGAAAGCTGATCTATAAGAACGGAATAAACAGATTGAATTAGTTGAAAAATCAATACAGGCCACTGAGATGCTGAAATAATCCCTAAGGGTGCATCTACACATCAGGGCTTAACTGGAAATAAGCTACGTAAATTTAGCCATGTCAATTGCGTAGCCTATTTGAAATTGGGAGCGTCTACACAGCACTTATTTCAAAATAGAGCACTTTACCTCCGACTTCTCTTACTCCTCGTACAATGAGGGTTACAGGAGTCAGAGTAAAAAGTCCTCCAGCTTGATAGTATTTCGACATTATTTTGAAATAACTGCCTGCTGTGTACACGCAGACTAAGTTATTTAGAAATAACGCTAGTTATTTTGAAATAATATTTCTGTGTAGACGTACCCTAAAAGAGCCAGACTGATGCCTGGTCTTTCAGAGAAAAGTTTGATATACCTGGGAGTTGGGCATAGTTTCCTACAACCTTTCTGTTTTTAATAGTGAATGTTGCCAGATGCCAAACAGGCCCCCAAGAGAAGTGAAGGTAAATCTTGGGGTGGTTCCAGCTTATGTGATGGATAACAACTTCCAAGGAGCTGCTCTGTTAGTCAGTAGGGCCAGTTACATCTCTCATCTACCTAAAATGTTGTATATAATGAGCATGGGGGCAGAGCAGTAGAGCAATAGCATTGTACTAGCTATAACTCTGTACCAGCCGAGAATTCTATGCTCCACAAGTCCTCAGCAAAGCAGATGGAACTTGAAAGGCTAAGGATTTGGTCTCAAATGAAATGCTTCTTTTTATATTCTATGAAAGTACAGTGCTTATGGGATTTCAGCACTAAGGGCACCTACAATTTTTCCACATTTATAACAGTTTGTAAAATAATTTCACCCAAATCCCTCACAGAATCAAACTGCTGACAGAAAAAGGTTTTGTGAATGCCTTAAGCAAGAATGCTAGCTTGCTGGGAAAGGGCAAAGAGGAGTATGATATATCTGGGTTGACATTTGAGGGATTTTTTAAACTAGAATTTTGCTCATAGTGTTAATTTTGTAAAGTTATTCTGGGCCAAAATAAACAATTCGCTACATTCATTATTGTATCAGTGTTTAAAAAATAAAAATTGTGTATTTAGGAAAACTATATGCTCATTCTAGGCACCATTCTCTTTAAATTTCCCACCCTACTCCCCCATTTCTGATATCATTTAAGCAGGTACAGGTTAAAACTCTCTTAACTGGGATTCTCTGGTCTGGCAACATTCATGGTCTGGCACGGATGTTGCAGCACTAGAAAGACCCGGTGGAAAGCCAGCGGCAAGGATCTCTGCGGGGCCAGCAGGGCAGTGGGCTGGCTGCAGTGAGCTGAAGGAGGGGCCGCACAGTGCGTGGCAGTGGGGCTGCCCAGCGGGGTTGAGAGACCTGGTGTGTGGCTGCCAGGCAGGTTTGGGAACTGTGGTGTGGTCCCAGAGCTCCTGTGCCGTGTGCGTGGCTGCCCAGCGGGTACCAGAGCCCCAGCACAGTTTGCACAGCTACCCTGCAGATCCCAGAGCCCCAGCACAGAGCAAGCGGCTACCCTGCATGATCGAGACCCCCAGTGCAGCACGCATGGCTGCCCTGCGCATCTCGAAGCCTCAGCATGGTGCACGCAGCTACAGAGGGTCCCAGACCCCCAGCACAGGGCTGCGTGGCAGGTCCTGGAGCCACAGCAGCAATGGCTGCCCCATGGGATCAGCTGGGCAGTGGGGCCAGCAGGAGGTGGGGAGCCAGCTGGCAGGGCCAACGGGGCCGGTGGCGGGGATTAAAAAATAACCTCCCTTTGGCTGCCAAAATCCCTCATCCAGGACCAGTCAGGTCCCAAGGGTGCCGGACCAGAGAGGTCCAACCTGTAATTTGTCATGAACTCTAGAGTTAGAATATACTATCCCAACTAGAAGGTGAGATTTATGACTTCTGGATGATACAATGTATTCGTTTTTAGCTCTAATTGTTTTCATGATACCAGCTACTAAAATCATGCTGGAAC
Source organism: Rafetus swinhoei (assembly GCA_019425775.1). Taxonomy (NCBI): domain Eukaryota; kingdom Metazoa; phylum Chordata; order Testudines; family Trionychidae; genus Rafetus; species Rafetus swinhoei. The sequence continues at coordinate 41,887,437 of CM033437.1, read as the reverse complement.
TGAAGTGACAAAAAAGTATTATGGCAGCTAATCAGAATGATGTGATTTTAACATCTGATAGCTACCATTCCGTTAGGGCAAGAGACACTTTAGTGGACACTTACAATTATTTCAGGGCTAGTACATTTTTCTGAGCTTTAAAAAAAAAAAAAAAAAAAGAGATGTATCTTAAACATTTACAACAAAACATACAAAAGCCACCACAACTGAAATGTGAGGAATCTGTATTCTTCAAATGTAGTACCTTTTTTGTTGTTTGTCTAAGTTTATCTTGTCTGCATAGATTTCTGTACAGAGCAAAGCTGTGAAGTGAGCAGCACAAGATTGTGCTACTATAGCAACCTCAAGGTAATTCAACTCCAGCCAGAAACTGTCATCAAAAACTGTACCTGAAAGAGACCTAATCAAATACAGCATTAATACTAATGTAATAATAGTAGGCCTGCTCCATAACATAAAACTAGACCAATGAAATGCATTGTAACAATAAAGCCTATACCAACATATAGTATTTTATCTCTAAAATGTAACACATCTATGCCTTATATTTCTAGAAGAAAAAAAAGGATGTTGAACTGCATTGAACCACAGCTCCCTTATGTTTATATGAAGGCCCAGCTTGGCTTGGGACCCCAGGCCCTGAGTCTGTAATTGGTCCAGGTGGGTGCCCCACTCTCGAGCAGATGAGTCCGTCATCAGGGAACGAGGGCTCCAGCTTGGCACTGAAGCCACCATTGATAGTCTTTAGGACTGGAGGAGTCAGTACCATCACATTTTCCAGTGGGTCCGTGGCCGATTTGTAGATCTGCGCCAGCTATGCCTGGAGGGTCTGGAGACGAAGGTGGGCATGCTGTACTACATATGTGCAGGCTGCCATGTGCTCCAGCAGCTGCAAGCACATCCTGGCTGTTGCTGGGGGGAACTGCTGTAGGCTGAGGGTGTTGAGGGCCTGGAAGCATGCATCCAGGAGCAATGCTCTGGCCATTGTGGCCCCTATGAATTCTTTGTGTTGTGTGGGAACCAGAGTGGATTTGGCAACTTTCAGATTAAGGCCGAGCCTCCAGAGGGTGTTGCATGGTAGCGTATTTGTCCCAGATCCTGTTCACAGGAACTGGCTTTGATGAGCCAGTCATCCAGATAGGGGAACTCTTGGAAGCCTTGCTTGCACAGGAATGCCACCACCACCGCTATGTATTTTTTAAAAAGTCTGGGAGCAGTGGGAGGACAAAGTGTAGCACTCGGAATTGGTAATGCTTGAACTGGATCACAAACCTTAGGAACCTTCTGTGGGAGAAAATAATGGATATGTGGAAATATGCATCCTTCAGGTGGAGGGTGACGTACCTTTCCCTCATCTAAGGACAGAGTGATGGTGGCCAAGCATTCTGTGTGGAAACACAATTTCCTGAAACTCTGCAGGTCCAGTATAGGTGAGAGTCCTCCCTTGGCCTTTGGAATAAGGAAGTAACAAGAGTAGAACTTCCTGCCCCTGAACTCCTGTGGAACCTTTTCTATCACCCAAAAACTAGGAGTGGATTGCACCTGCTGTAAGAGGAGCTGGATATAGGTGAGAGGATTATTCTAGCAGGGGGTGGGTGAGATTCTGTGGCCTGCATTGTGCAGGGGGTCAGACTAGATGATCATGGTCCCTTCTGACGTTAAAGTCTATGAGTCTATGAGCTGCTCTGCCTGCCGCCTTCTTCTTCTTGGCTGGCACCAGAGACTGGGAATGATGGCAGGTGCTCTACCCTGTGTGATGGGGTGAGGCCAGGACTGCTGTGCCAGTGCCTCCAGGTGCCAGAAACATGACTGCTACCAACTATGATAGGATGTCAACAACTGCTCTCCTGACTCTGATGAATATTTGGTGCTAATCCAAGGGGATGCCGAACCCGACAGTGGCAGGTAGCAGTGCCAAGGAGACACCAAGTCTTTAGGTAGTGTGGTTGGTTTGCTCCAGTGTTGCCAGAGTGGTGCTACTACTGGCACTGGCATTGTCAATGTCATGGTCGAGGTCAGCAGCCTCAGTGCCGATGCCACAGTGGCTGGTGTACTCAATGGCACTGCTTGCAGCATTATCAGAAGTCCTGACGTTGAGGGCATCTGCACTCAAGATGAGGTGCCACCATCGGTACTGCTATTTGCAATGCATGCATGTCCGGTGCCGCACCCTGTGATTCAGCGTGGGAGTGTTCCAACAGCGATGACAAACGAGTCATCGTCTCGAAGAGATCCCTGGTGCCCTCAAAGGTATCTGGTGTGGACAGATGATCTTCCACTTGGTCTCCACCCAGGGAAATCACAACCACCGGACTCAACGGCTGTGCCAGAACCGATGGTATAGATGGCAGCGGCGCCACACGTGGGTGCCCCTGCATTGGGCATGCCCCACTAGGGCCTTTTTAAGGTACCTTCACTGGTGACCTGCCCCATCCACGTTCTTCTTCTTGGCCAGCACCGGAGACAGAGAACGATGCTGAGTGCTCAATCCCGCATGGTAGCGGGAAGCGGTGCTTATGGGCTGAATGTTTATTCAGCACCAGGTCACGCACCAACGCCGGAGCACTATGTACCACTGGTGCTGGGGACAGCTCTGGTGCTGTGGGCCACAGTGCCACCTCCATCAAAAGGAGCTTAAGTGAGTGGTCCATCTCCTTTTCGGTCCAGGGACAGAAGCTCCTACAAATCGAGCACTTGTCTGTTTAGTGTCCCTCCCGCAGACACTTGAGGCAGTCAGCATGAGGGTCACCTTTGGACATAAGTTTTTCGCAGTTCTTGCTGACTTTAAACCCTTGGGAGCATGGCATTCCCAAAGATGAGGCTAAAGTACGGAAGAAAATCCCTATCACACGAACTATGTATACCAATTAACTAACTGCTAAATACTAACTAGAACTATGACATTAAGGTAATCAAGACTCTTGTAATGCAAGAGACTGTCACAAGTGATAGGAAGGAACTGAGAGGGTGGGGTATTGGTTGTGCTTTATATACACTGCCATGCCAGGGGGATCCACATTTGACACTATGGATTTAGGAGATTTCACATGTGCAAACATACATATTGGAATGCACATGAGCAATCACTTGGAGAAGAATGCAATTTCCAGGTATATATGTAATAAAATGTCACTAGCTTGACATATATTACATTGTCACATAAAAGTACCTTGAGGATCTATTACTTTGAATTGTTTGTTTTCTTATAACAATTTTTAAGTGGGGTCTATGTACACTGTAACTGTTTCCAAAACATCACCAATTTTTAGTATAGTGAACAAAAGTCATTTTAAATCAAAGCAAATTTTAAAAATAGATACAACTTACCTCTTTTGACTTCTCAAGTAATCAACAACATTAAGCATTGTTTGGCGAGATATTTTATCTAAACCTCCACGAACAAGGGTTTCTGGTTCTATAATTTATATTAAGAGAGAGAGGAGTGTGAATACACAACATAAAAAGGCTGACAATAAAATAAAAGGTGTAGTTTACATGAAGGTGAATAATTAAACAGCAAATAATTGCACAAACAAGGTTTTCTAAATGTTGTCTGGCTAAAACTGGTGTATGCTATATCTAGTGTTAGAAACACAGGCTACATCTACGCTACACACCACTATAGCTAACCAGCCACACTCAACCAGCCAAACAGCCACATTGTTCAAGCCAACTAGCCACACTCAACTGGTCAAATAGCCACATGTGGTTAGTGGATAGCATGTTGCACACCACGGCTCTACAGTGTGATGTGTAGCTATACCTCAGTGAAAAGCTGTGGGTAAGGAAGGCAGCAGTGAAAGGCTTCAGATACCTCGTTGCCAGAGCCTTTCACTGCAGTGAGGAAAGGCTCCAGCAGTGGGGAGCTGCCAGAATCTTCCCTCTGCCAGAGCCTTTCCCCACTGCTAGTCTTAGAGAAAGAGGAGGAAATCGTCATTCTTTTCCAAGTCATTTTCATGTCATTACCTGAATTGGAATTTGCAGGTGTAGCTGATCTGCTGGATGACGAGGAGTATCTGCAACAAGTTGTGAAAAACCTCTGTATATGCATGGACAGAAGATTTCGCCAAGATTCATTTGAATCATGAAGCAGGATATCATGAATCAGGAATGGGAGCAAAGTCTGACAAAAGTCTGTTTTCACCTGGAACCCGCAAGCACACACAATCAGCGGCTGAAAAACACATTTCTCAGCTACTTCTTAGAGTCATGGTCCACTGGCTAATATGACTCTTACTATACAACAAATAAAATAAGCTTTATTAACTCACAAATATTAATGTAGTATCTGAATGCCTATTAAAAGAATGCTTTGAACATTTTTTTTCTATTTGAAAAAATGGTCATTTTATAACATCTGATATTAATAAACATCATGACTAAGTTTGCCACAATTATCTATGGCTGCCGCACCCGGAAGCTATATATTACTGAGCTCACTTCACACATTGGCTTTAGTAACTGAAGAACTTCATTTCTCACTCCTCCACTGTCCAGTAATGAACAAGTCAGGGGTCTTGATCCAGGTATCATGGCTCACACTCTGAGGAATCCACACACTTGCATCATCTAGGTTTTCTAAAGGACTCTCTCTTTCATTACTTGGTACTTCTAAAAACTAGACAAAAACAAAACTTTTTTAAAAATTGTAAATGCAAGGATGTGATGATCTTCTAAAAAAATCACCAGCATACATACAACTTGATCCAAAAATGTAGATGAACAATAAAATGAAACACACACTATGCAACCTTACTTCTGCCCCTTTCTACAGTCATCATGTGCACTGAATTAGGCAGCAGTATTTCAGGAAGAAATAGTATGTGATCATGTAAATAAGGACTATTATAATACAAGCATATAGAACTTCCTGATATCAAGGCTGAGGAGTTCGTTCCCAAAAAAGGTAATGGGAGCCCCACAGCTTGGTATATTTGAAACTAAACTTGTTCCTGTAAACTCTTCCCTTAATATCAGGTCTTTTAATTAATGGGATGACTCACAATAGTAAATAGAAGGTACAAAAACAAGCATTTGCAAAAAATCAGTGCTCCAGAGAATACAAAGAGAACCTATACTGTACTGGCAGGAAGAGGGGAATTATCGTAAGGATCTTTTCCATCTCTAGATTCTGCAACGTTGGTCTTCAGAAATGTTTACAGATTTATATTTATTTTTATATTTTCTTTTTTCATTACCCTGAACTGTACATAAATAAAAGAAATACCTTCTTTCTAGATATTCTGAAAGGATGTAGATATATTAACATGGGATCAGCTTTGATTTTGTAAACGTCCCAAAAGTCGTTACCCGTCTTGGTAGCTAAAATGTTTTTCAAACAGGCCGCAGCAGCAGATCGAACACCAATACTGAAAGATAAACATACCTGAATGACAGATTATTTAATAATTTAATTTAATAATTTAACAAATGAAATTAATAGGTAGCAGGTTTAAAACAAACAAAAGGATGCTTTTTTTTCTTCATGCAGTGCAGTGTCAACCTGTGGAACTCCTTGTCAGAGGATGTTGTGAAGACCAGGACTTTAACAGGGTTCAAAAAAGAACTAGATAAATTCATGGAGGTTAAGTCCATCAATGGCATCCCTAGCCTCTGTTTGTCAGACGCTGGAAATGAATGACAGGAGAGGGATCACGTAATGATTACCTGTTCTGTTCACTCCCTCTGGGGCATCTGCATTGGCCACTGTTGGAAGATAGAATACTGGACTAGATGGACCTTTGGTATGACTTCTTATGGCCATTCTTATGTAACGTAACCTTCTGAAGTCTATGTTGAAAAAGTATGTACAAAGATAATTCTAAAGACACCTGACACTGATGTGCATTTCCCTTTCTGTGTTACAAAAGAGTCTGCAAATATTTACTCTAACAAATATCCCCCTATTTGCCTTGGGCACTGAAATCATTTAGCTTGAATCCACATCCAGGTCCTGACTAACGGCACTGTAGAACATCACAGCTTAACTGGGACATGAGTAATCTGAACCTCAAGATAGCCCTTTAGTACAAAGTTAACAGACTGTTGACACTATACAAAATAATTTTGAGACAGAGGGTAGAAAAACTTGAATGTTGTTGTGAAAACCTTTTAACAATAATAGCTTTTTTCTTTGGTACTCATTTAAGCACTGAATCAAATGTACACAAGTATCTACACTTACCAATCATCTATTAAAGCATTATTTATTAGAGTCAGCATTATGAAGACCCACTGACGTTCTCTATCTTCAAATAAGTCAGCTGCCTTGGAAGAGAATGCATTTTTCCTGTGTTGCAGAGTTATTGTTGAGAAATCTATAGGACCCAGTTCTCCCAGACAACTTCCAACAGCCTCTGCAAATGCAAATATTACTTGTATGATCTCTGAATAGTAGAGGTAAGAACTTTTTTCAAAGCTGTATATGTGTGTGTACATACACAAGTATTACATACAGTTCTACGTGATCCATGTTAGAAACTAAGGGCATGTCCACACTACTAGCTTAAGCTTCTGTGTTAGTTTCTATGTAAATTTCTATGTCGGTCATCCTACGCAGAATTATATAGTAATTACTGCGTTGGCTGATGTCCATGATACCATCCTCTTGGTGGTGTGCATCCTCACCAAGAGTGCCATCAACTAGAGAAAGACAGGGGGGAGGGCTGAAAGTCTGAGAGCTCCTTGCTGGGCTCCTGGAGGGGAGCTCTACACCCACAGTTCAGGCTGCGAGCCTGGAAAGCCTTGGTCCTACCAAGTTCCTAGCAGGGAGCCAGGAGCCTCAGTGCAGCAAGGATTGTGCTATGAAGCTGAGAGACTCAGTTCAATGCCCAGTCTTCCGACAGGGAGCCTCAGTGTAGCTGAACTTAGCTGAGGACAGCCAGGCCTTGAGTGAGGAGCTATGCGGGCACAGCCTGTATTGGTGTGGGGAACCCGGGCAGCAGCACTGCTGGGACCCAGAAGCGCATGGGCAGCCAGGCTCTAGCTAGAGCTCCCTACCCCTCCTGAAGTGACAGCTCAGTTTTCTTATCAATTTCAAGGCCCCAGGACACACAAGAAGTTTCAGACAGAAGGAAACAGACATATGGCTATTTCACTGCTGCATTTATACAATCCATATTTGTGAGAACAGATTTTATTTCAAGTTTTGATATGTCCACATTTAGCCATAGCTATGAAAATTCTAGATCTTCTAAAATATATCGTACTTTGGAGACTAACCTGACATTGCCTGGGTCTGGTTCGGGGTGGTGGGGGCTGTGACGTAGTGGAGGTACCTGGCTGGTTTCTATGCTGGCTCTGTGGTAACCCCCACTGGCTGCCATCGGTACCACAGCCCAGAAGGACTGGAGATGAGTCATTATGCAAAGAGGGTCTCTCAACCTGTCTGACCAGCTACCCCCAAGGAGAGAGACAAAGGAAGGAAATGCTGCCCTGGCTGGGGCAGGGCTGGAAGAGAGTGGGTTAGTTTCTGTCTGGGATCATGGAGGAACCAGCCTAAGCCAGGGCTGGGATTTAGGGGCCCAATTTCCCCATCGCAAGGGGGCTGAGGCATCCTAGACCTGCCCTGTAACCAGATTACATCGGTGCTGTGCTGTGCTGTATCCTGGAGAAGGAATAAACTCCCTCCATTCTACGGGCTGGTGGAGTCTGTTCGTGCCATTACGGGGGTGCAGGAGTCAGGGGACCCCAACGCGTCATCACAGGGGCCATGCAGCCCATCTGCTGGCTTCTGCCCAGGGCTGGCCTGGAGTGTTGGGAACCATTCTGCACAATGGGCAGCTGCTCCCCAGTGCCAGCTGTGTGGCACCAGGTGCTCCCCAGGAACAGCCCACGGTAGCAGGGGCCATGCTGCCAGCCAGTGGCTGCTCCCCAGGGCTGGGGTGCTTGCTGCCCTCTTGCGATCATTTGTGAGCGTAACTGTCCCTGCTATCACACCCCTCCCTTTTCACTTGATGCAAAACAAGCACATTCCACATACATCTCATTGTCTTGGCACAATTAAACCCTGACCTTGTTTTAAGTTATGAAAAGAGGAAGCTGCATACCAAATTTGGTGGTTCTAGCTCTTACCATTTAGGAGAAGTTCTTGAACAAATGGACTCAGACAGACAGACGCGCATACACACAGACGCACAAACTCTCTAAAATATATAGTAGATGGAGAAATGGGTACTCATCACCTCTGAATACCAAGATTTTAGTTTCTCAGACTAGGAAGATCTAACTGCCTGGTTTACAATTACATATTAAATGTTTAATTGAACAGAACTCATGATAGCATCATAGGAAATATTTTTGCAATCACCAAAGATGTAGTTACATGCATCTCTAATTGTAAATTATTTTAATAAGTGAGATGACTCTTACTAGTGCTAATGTAGAAGATGTAGACACTCACAGAGCAAAATTACTTACCTAAAACTGCCTTTTCACCTGTATGGTTAACTGCTTTTTTAGATAGTTGCAGCAAGCACACCACCAACTTTACTATGACACAGTTCTGGGGATTTTCTACCATTTAGAAGAAAAAAGGAAAGCATTAATATCCATTCCATCTATATCTATAACACAAATTAACCTATTTGTAGTTCTATTTCAACTAATATCTTAAAATGAATTCTGAAAATTAAGGGGATAGTTATCAGGTCAAATTTGTTGCATAAAAGCTCTTATAAAGCATAACACAAATAGAAATGTTTCCATATTTTTAGAAATCATCACTTCTTGAACTAACTCCTGGGATTCCCTAGGACTAAAATATATACATATTAAAGGGCTGTCATTTAATTGAAGTTAACTCACACTATTAACTCAAAAATGATTAATCAGGTTTTTTTTCCACACTGTTAAACAAATTCATTGATTTAATAAATCAATTATATTGATTATAAATCAATTATAAAAATTGATTTAATATTTTGGATGTTTTTTCTACATTTTCAAATGTATTGATTTTAATCATAACACAGAATACAAAGTGAACAGCTCTCATTTTATATTATTTTTATTACAAATATTTCCACTGTAAAAATGATAAACAGTATTTTTCAATTCACCGCATATAAGTTCTTTATCATGAAAGTGCAACTCACAAAGGTCAGGTTTTTTAGTTACATAACCAAAACAATGTAAAACATTAGAGCCTACAAGTCTATCAATCCTACTTCTTGTTCAAACAGTGACTAAGAGAAACAAGTTCATTTACATTTATGACAGATAATGCTGCCTGGTCATTTACAATGTCACCTGAAAGTGAGTACAAGTTTTTGCATGACACTTTTATAGCTGGAAATTAGAGCTGTCATGCGATTAAAAAAATTAATCGCAACTAATCGCGCTGTTAAACAATAAGAAGAATACTATCTATTTAAATATTTTTGGATGTTTTCTACATCTTCAAATATATTGATTTCAATTACAACACAGAATACAAAGTGTATAATGCTCACTTTATATTTATTTTTTATTACAAAACCTTTACACTGTAAAAAAAAACCCCTCCAGTTCACCTCACTGAAGTATTGTAGTGCAAATTCTATCATGAAAGCTGAACTTACAAATGTAAAATTATGTAAACAAGAATAACTTCACCTCACTTAATAAAACAATATAAAACTTTAGACCCCACAAATCCACTCAGTCCTACTTATTTTTCAGCCAATCACTAAGACAAACAAGCTTGTTTACATTTGTGGGAGATAATGCGCTTCTTGTTTACAATGTCACCTGATAGTGAAAACAGGCATGGCACTGTTGTAGCCAGCGTAGCAAGATATTTACGTGCCAGATGCACTAAAGATTCATATGCCCCTTCATGCTTCAACCACCATTCTAGAAGGCATGCGTCCATGCTGATGATGGAGTCTGCTCGGTAATGATCCAAAACAGTGTGGATCAAAGCATGTTCATTTTCATCTTCTAAATCAGATGCCACCAGCAGAAGGTTAATTTTTTTTTCTGGTGGTTTGGTTCTCTAGTTTCTAAATCAGAGGATTGCTATTTTAAGACTTCTGACAAAATGTTCCACACCTCGTCCCCCTCGGATTTTGGAAGGCACTTCAGATTCTTAAATCTGGGGTCTACTGCTGTAGTTATTTTTAGAAACCCCAGATTGGTACCTTCTTTGCATTTTGTAAAATCTGTTGTTAGATTTAAGAACACCTTCACAACAAATACTGGGTCATCATCAGAGACTGCCATAACTTGGAATATATGGCAGAATGCGGGTAACACCTCAAAGCAGGAAACATACAGTTCCCCACCAAGGAGTTCAGTCACAAACCTGCAGGGCTCAAGTAATGTTTCTAGGTTTTGCAGTTTTTTAAACTCATTATCTGTTGGCATTGATAGATGGTGCTTTTGAAGAGTTAATGTGGATGTGATAGCGGCTTTATTGTGAAGCAGGCACTGAATCATAGCCAACGTGGAATGCCATCTGGTTGAAATATCTTGTACCAGAGGTTCTTGTTTCTGTCCATTTGCAGCTTGTTGTATTCCTAGCTCTGTACTGTTAGCTGGACTGTGTTTGAAATGGCCCACAAGTTTTCTGTATTTTGCCAGCATGTTTTCAAAACCACCATCACTGACTGCTACAGTAATGGATCGCTGCAGACTGTGAGCAATGCATGTCATATGTTCAAAAGGCAAGCGACTGGCCCCTGCTACCGTATTATGTGCACTGTCAGTACTAATTGTTGTTGCCTTTTCTTGAATATTCCATTCTTTTGCAACATCCATGAAACACTGCACATGCTTCAGCATAATGTCTCTCTTCAGTATGAGTTACAGCAAACGACTGTAATGTCCATGCAGCATCAATCAGGTGTGTCATGACACCAAGATAGCTATGATTGCTCAAGGATGATCAGTGATCACCAGTCAAAGCAACAGCCAGTGCATTTCTCAGAAGCTCCAATTTTGTAGTCTTCTCATTGTCAGATAGGTCATTTATTCGTGATGCAACGGTTCCTCGGACCTTGACTGATTGGAAGATGCTATTTGAATAATATCTCTTAGCCCTCTGTCATTTAAAATATTGAGTGGTCTGCAGTCAATAGCTATCCACTTTGCAATAGCATCAGATAAAGTGTTGTATTTTGTTTGATCCGTCGGCTTGTAGCGATTCTGAAACTCTGTAATCAGGGACGGCCCGTCCATATAGGCGAACTAGGCGGTCGCCTAGGGCGCCAAGTTAAATGGGGCACCAAGTGGTGGCGCAATATCATTGAGGGGTTTGGAGGTAAGGGCGCCGATAGCATGGTTTGCCTAGGGCGCCAGTTGCTGGCAGCTAGTCTAGGGCCGCCCCTGTTGTAATTGTACTCTGTCATGGCTGGCAGGACTTGTTTGCTGGTGGTGGATTCTCTGTAGCACAAGATCTGGAGGCTGTTTTATTTAAAAAATATGATCACCTGGGAGGGGAGAGGGACAGGTGTCAAGGTCTTTACTACTTGTTTACTTCTCTGCTGGAGCTGGGACCACGTCTTCAGTTTTTTTTAGGGCTGTCAATTAACATGAGTTAACGCCTGCAATTAATGCAGGGCAGAATTAACGTGTCAAAAAAATTAATGCGCGTTAATCACAGGTGTTAACGTGCATTAATTGACAACCCTACTTAAGAGACAGAGAGCTCCACGGCAGAAGGGCCAGAAGCTGGGAACCCAACAGGGTTGGGAGTCTTGAGGGCTGGTAGTAGTTGGGCCAGAGCTGCTGCAGTCCGACCAAGGCCACGGCAGCCCACTCATCAACGGGACCAGTGCATCCCGGCAGAGAAAGCCCAGCCAGAGCCACTACAGCCTGTCAGAGGCTGCGTGCCACCAAGCAGCAGAACTGGGTGCGAGGACTATGCGTCACTTGGGCAGTGTGGGCTCAGGGCCGCAGCAACCCGACATCAGAACCGGGAATGCAGTTGCTGCAGCTCGGGCGGTAACAGGGCCAGAGCCACCTGCCACTCGGAAGCAGGGCTAGGGCCACGGCAGCCCAGCCGGCAGCAGGGTTAGAGCAGCAGAGCAGCCCAGCTGGGGCTGGAGCGGGGTAGGGATGTTAAGGGCTAGTCGACTAGTCGCTTCCCCCCTCCCTTTGCTGCCTCTATCAGATAGATATAGCAAGGGGGGGGGGAACCCGGGCTCTGCGCAGTGCTGCCCCTTTGAAACCTACACCAATTCAAGCTGCTTCTCTTCCCTCATCTCTTTGCATTTGTAGCCCCCCCTTTTGTTAGTTTTGGAGAGACTTAAAACATGTTAATGGCCCAAAGAACTAAAGGAAGTAAAAAAGGAAGGAGATGGATATATAACTGGGCTGTAATTTTCCTTGTCAAGTGTCTGCCTCAGGCTGAATGCTTTGGGGTTTGTTTGGAAAATTTCAGTTGTAACAGTTCAATCATTTCTAAGAACAAGGCTAGTGAAATTCTCAATGTCTAGTCTATATAAAAAAATATTCTGGCAACATTTTTTAAACAGCTCTAGTACCCAATTCTTTGGAGCTGGAAACTTTCACAAGGGAGTGACCTCTGCCTCAATGATGTGTCTTTTGCCATTTCCATGAAAATTTGTATAGTGTGTATAATATTTGTATATGAATCAAATGTGGCCAAGTTAAAAGCCTTTGAAAAAATTGCAGTTCACACACGCTCAGTAGAGATCTCTATTCTAGTAGCTAAAATTGTTAGAGTCCATCTCCAATGAGTGTGCTTGTTCACAGCTCCTCCATGTAACCACGTTGTGCAGGCATCTTAAGAGTTCTTATGTGTGACTGGACTGCGCATGCACCTTCCCCCACCCCGGGTGACTGTGCATGCTCCAGCAGCGAATAGATGCTGTGGGCACAGGAACTGAGCTCTTTGGCTCTTCACTTCTGGTGTCTAGATAGTGTGAAAGAAGAAGGTTCCTGATTTTAATTAAAACGGCTAAATTGGAAGGAGATGACTGGGATGAGGTGCCTGGTAAGATAGTGAATCTATCCCGCTTATACATACAACTGTATATGCAAAAACACAGGCTTCATATGGCACTATGCACTGTGCAATATTTATAATACACACTACGAGAAGTTTTCATAGTTTATATATTAATTTATATAATACATATCAGTCTGGTGTGTGCCCATAAAATTACAGCAAAGTTATATTACTGATCAAAAGAATACAAGTATGCAGAGGAAGAAATAAAACATGCTATCAGAAGTCTGTACCTTGGAAATGTTTCATGAGGTCCTTCATCTGATCTTTATGTTGTTCCAACTTTTTGCGTAAATCATTTAATCCTTCAAGTCTTGCCAATGGCAGAGAGTCACAGACACATACTGATAAGAAATGGTTAATTTCCTGCAAAACAACATTTTTGTAACAACACACACTGCATACACAATATTTTAAGTAGAAAAACGTTTTTCAAAGGTATTTCACTGCAATGTGAACACCAACAGATATGCAAAGTACACAAGAACTGAGAGATATAAATTGATCAGCTCCTGAAACTAGGGATAGATTTTTAAAAAATGTTTAATTTAGGGGAAATAATCACTCTATACTGTATCACAGTACATTTGCCTTCACTTGAAAGGGACCTATTACAGTGACTGGGCCATGTAGCCGAAATTAAAGTTAATTACCTCCAAAAGTGAAAATGCTCCTTTACTGTATTTGATTTTCTGCTGAGTAGCACATAAATCTTTAAATGCAGGATGGTCAGGAAAAGGATCTAAATGTTTAATTGATTGGTATAAGTTTTCATTATCCTTATTATCTATCACTAGGTACGTCAACACATCTAGGACCTGGAAGTTAAATAAATTAATAAATACATACATACATTCATAAAAAAGAATGGCTTAATAAGAAAAAAGCCCCCCCTTCCCAAGCCAAGCACAATATTCTATGAAATAACATTTATGCATTTTATACAGACTAAATGTATATGCGTTTTACATTACTGCACGTTATAAAGTGTTTAAAAAGACATTGGCACACCCACTGACAATAGAATATTTGTAATCAGTCTTATTCTAGCCATCTTGGTCCCAAGATGCTAGAGAGACAAGATGGATGAGGGATCTTTTACTCAACCAACTTCTGTTGGTGAGAGAGACAAGTTTTTGAGCTTAAACTGAACTCTTCTTCAGGTCTAAGTACGTTTTCCAGACCTAAAGAGCAGCTCTATGTAAGCTCAAAAACTTGACTCGCTCACAGAGGTTAATCCAATAAAAGATATCACCTTGTCTTTCTAATGTAATATTTGTAATTCACTGAGGCTTAAAAACAGACATAGTATAAAAGTGAAGTAAATGATACAGAAACACCTTAATTTGATTTTCTTACTACTGAAAGCTATAATATTTTGCATGGTTTGGTTGGCTTACTGTGCTATTAATCTGAATGCCTAATAGTGTTACTAGTATTAGCTAAATATTAATAAGGCTGGAATTTTGTCATGTTATCGTACCTTTTGCAGTTTCTGCCATTTTTATTTCAGTCATGACTTTTCGTCTGCTTAAAAAGTCCACTGAAGAACTCGTTTAAATATATATTTTTAATTAAATTGCTCTCTCTCTCAAGACAAAGATATTCTTCCAAAAGTGATCCAAGTACAACAAATTTGGTGCCATTAGCCTTAAAACTACCAATATACTGTGCTTCTGCAAAGGTTCCTATGTTTTATATAAAAGATATATTTAAAGATCACAGGAGAGTTATAAAGCTAGGCAATTTAAGACTTTATAATATACATTATGAAAGTGATACCTAGAACTATCTATATGAGTTTTATTAACATTCTATGTTTATTAGGCATTTTCTTATTTGAATGAATGTACTATGGTTTAGGTACATTTCAATTAAATAACTACATATTATATTTGAAAAAATGGTGCTGTTGTCTTACGCATTTTTTCAGCTAAATCATATGCTTCATTTCTTGACATGACAAAGCTGTAATTTTTCCAATTAATTGGTACAGTAAAACCTGCACTATCCGGACCTTAAGCATCTGGAAAACTGTAGAAACCAGCAAATTTTTTGACGCCGGGAAAAACAAAACAAGCAAACAAACAAAAGGAAATCGGACCTTTAAGTGCTCCTCAGACTAGCGTGCAGCACGTACCTGGGGGAGGGGCGAACAGCAGCCAGAAGCAAGCATCTCGGCTACCCCCATGGCTCCTGCACGCGCCCCCCGTTCCCTCCCCCAGCAGGCCGTCCCCGCCATCTTTGCCTCCCAGCCTCCACCCCCCCCACCAGGCCGCATCCCGCGCCTGCCCCCTGTGGCTTCTGCACCCCACCCCTGGCAGGCTGCCCCCGCCATCTTCACCCCTCACCCCAGCTTCCACCCACCCCTCACCAGCCCACATCCCGCAGCTCATGGCCCCCTAGCAGGTCACATCCCGCCCCACACAGCTCCCATGCCCTGCCTCCGTAGGTCCCACACGGCTCCCACTCCCACCCTCCCCTCAGATAACCAGAATTTTTAGGTTACCGGCATGCCCTAATCCCCAGACATGCCAGATAATACAGGTTTTACTGTATAACAATAATAATGATGCTCTCTCCATTGACAAACAACTTGTATGCTAAATTTCAGCAAAAAGCACAATTTTACAGGAAAACACAAGCCTAGTTTCAAGGTTTTGAGACAGAAGTACTGCAATAACCACCACTACAGAGATGCAAATGCACTTTCATTGACACTTTGTTTTAAAGCCACTGAGCAAACATAGGTAAAGCATTTGTTATAAACATGTAGACTTGAACTAACTGCAAAAGCTAGGAGGCATGTAATAAAGAAAACAATAAGTGCATCTTCTGAAAAGATACCTGCTGCTCATTTTCAGGCTGGTCCCCAATGACAGATATTAGCGTGCCTACAATAACATGTAGGTGATTCTCTAGGGCATCCTTGCAATATGTGACTGCTGCATGGCAAACACGATTTAGAAGATCACAGCAGAGGGAGAAGCTGCGCGTGGACATGTCCCTTCTAAGACTGGGTGTGCCACAGGGGAAAAAAAAAGAAATTAAATTAAAAAAGTCAATATTTCCATTGTCAAAGTACTGACCTTTTGCATGCCATAGAGAAAGAGAGGGGAAGGGAGTATATAAACAACATATTTAAGAAGCAGTCATTTCAGTCATAACATTGTTGACCTAATCATCACAGGGATTTAGATTTCTGGATTTAATAGTACCAAGTTCCCAAATCCGTCCAAATCCTTGTTACATAAGCGAAATTTAGCCATTGTCGATACACTTTAATTCAACAGAGTGAAACAAGAGTGAGAAAGCAATAGTATTTAGGCTGCCACAGATTAAAGGTAAGAAACATATGAGTGGGGAATTCTCTGATCACACCCTCCTGTTTGCACAGTGTGTGTGCTGTGATAACAGCTCCTGTATTTTATTGCTGTGAAATTTGCCACAATGCATTGAATTTGCCACATCACAGAACTGTACTCTATAATCTAGATAGAAAGTCTATGGGAAAGAGAGTACTGTTTCAATAGGACAAGTCGTGGGCAGCAAGAGTCCAAAGACAAACAAGTAAGAAAGCAGGGTTAGTTGAAGATTACACTATTAAAACTTAGAATGGTCTGAATAATATTCTAGGTTACAGAAATACCCTTATACACATTGCTATGTTAGTAGATAGAATTGTAATATCAAAACATTCCTTGAAGTTGCAACTTTGGAAGCTTTACAGAGAAAGGCAGAAGAGTAGATATACCAAGTGCTATGTTCACAGTGAAGGTGCCTGCATAATACTGACTGTTCTTTAATTAACTTTACTTTGGTATCAAGTAGCAAATTTTAGTTTTCATTCCTAAATTGTGTATTATTTTGAGCCATGCATTCCACACATTTATTAAAATTTAAATAATCAAAATGTCCAGGGAAGGCAACCTACAAAAAATTGAACTTCAATAAAAAGACTCATCTTCTGATGGTCCAACAAACAGAGCTGTGCTCGGGGAAGAAGATCTATAACTAATCCTTAGTGTGACACTAACATCAATTGTAGACTAGTTTCTACACAGATGGTGTAACAGCTACTACTTGTACTAAAATATGTGGATAATAATGAGAAGGCAAAAAAAGGAAAGACTAGAAGACAATCATGTATTTACCTGCTGTTGATGTAGTGAATCAGAGTATAAATTATATCTCGAAGAACAAAAGCCCATGCTCCTCCTAAACCATTCTTTATCTCTTTAAGTAACAAATTAACAAACAAGTAATAAATTATAAGAATTCTGTGCTTTTTGTAAATATTGTTTGTATCAGCTGACTGTTTGCATATGGCTAGTAGGATTTTTTTGGAACGAATCCTGAAAATGAATGAAAACACCAATTGAAAAGTCACCTCTCATATTGTAAAAGCAAAATTAGAAAAGTGCAGCCCTTGACCACTTTCCAAAATCTTGTAATGCCCCCCCCATCAAAAATTATTGCCCACCCCTGTTCTAAATTCACTAAAATTATTATTTTCCCATCTATAGACAACATAAAAAAAATAACAGTCATACTTTGTATGAAGCAAACATAAGAATGTAGAAATATACATTGTCAGCAAAGGAAGTAATTACCTATACTTAGAGTCAACCAAACTCATGGTCCATTTTGATTAATTTCACACTCATAGAATTTTTAAAATCACAAATTTCATTATTTCACCAATTTAAATTTGAATTTTCACTGTTTTGTAATGGAAGGGATCCTGACACAAAAAGGAGTTGGGGGGGAGGGTGGGAGGGGCGTGATACTTCAACCTTTATTTCTATCCTGTTGCTGCCGGCAGTGCTACTTTCAGACCTGTGTTGCTGGAGAGCGGCAGCTGCTGGTTGGGACTCCCCTGATCTGCAGGTAGAGCCACTGACAGCAGCAGTGCTGAAGTAAGGGTGGCATGGTATGGTATTGCCACTTTACTTCTGTGCTGCTACTGACAGGGCACTGCCTTCAGAACTGGGCACCTGGCCAGTAACCACTACTTTCCAGGTGCCCAGCTCTGAAAACACTGCAGAAGTAAAGGAGGCAATACCTGTAAAATAACGTTGTGGACCCCTTCACTCACAACTCCTTTTTGGGTCAGAACCCCCAATTTGAGAAGTGCTGGTCTCCCACATTAAATCTGTATAGTATAAGGTAAAAGCACACAATGGACCAGATTTCATGGGTGAGACCAGATTTCATGACCTGTGATGCGTTTTCCATGGCCATAAATTAGGCAGGATCTTTCTTATGTTTAAATATATTGTGCTCTGATGCAACTGTTTAGCTAGTGTGTGACAAAAATAATGTCAATCTAACCTATAAAGTTTTACTTAGTGCAAATAAATCCCCCACTGCTTGATTTTTAAAATCATTGTCTTTCTTTTGCTATCTTTAAACTGATCTTTCATGAATGTAAATTTCACAAAGTTACCATGGCCTTTAACTTAGGGACATTTGTCTTTTTTCCAATGCTAACAGAAACATAAGGAGATTTCTTAAAATTATATTGGAAAGCTTCTTCTTTTGTTGATATTTACTGTCAATTTACAGATAAAAAGAAATAAATAAAAAGGAAATCTAAAAATGAAAAAATGTCAAAACCATATACTTACAGGATTTTTAGAAAGTACAGCTACAATACTTTTTAACTTGGTTTTATGACAACGGCTAATATAATCCAAGGTTGCCTTGATTACATAAGATGGAAAATGAGGAGGATTAGGAGCAGGATCCAGTTCCCTGAATGAATTAAAAAAGCGAGACAAGACTTCAAAAATTTGTTTAGAGATTAAGGTGTCAGATGCTTTAAATGGATGCATATATAACACGTTGCATGGTTCCTTACATTGCAAGAAAAAACTGCTGTATAGGAATTAGGGATGTTAAAATGCGCTTAAGTAATCGTGTAAACACTGAAATTTTCAGTGGTTACATGGTTACACGCAGAGCGGCAGTCAGCTCTTGCTTGCCCCTCCATGCTGCTGCCTGCATGTAACTGTGAAGGTTAATTGATTAATTTAATCTTACACTTAATACATTGCTAACAGAAATCAGTGTGAAAAAAATGTAGCAAAATACAATTTCTTTTTACATAATAGTAATCTATTCAGCAGTAAGT
This sequence comes from Rafetus swinhoei, assembly GCA_019425775.1. Classification (NCBI taxonomy): domain Eukaryota; kingdom Metazoa; phylum Chordata; order Testudines; family Trionychidae; genus Rafetus; species Rafetus swinhoei. The sequence goes on along the minus strand of CM033437.1, from coordinate 41,868,346 downwards.
GGAGAATTAGTTATCCTGCCCAGAAAACCAGCAAATGGAAAGAATATGAAATAATCTCCAAGTATAACAAAGACTTCCCTTCTGTCAGGAAAAGGAATATTCCTGACAAAATATATACACTTGTTTTGTTTTAATCAAACAGTACGATGTCTTTTGCATATTATTTAAGCATGAAACACCAAAATGCAAAAAAATTAAATAGAAACTGGGAATGTAACTGACAAGAACAAACCACCGTCCTCATGCATGTTACCCTGTCACGAATCATGAGATCAAACCCAAATTTTGGTAAGAATACAGAAGGGATTCCAGATTCAAAAGCAAAAAGCTGAGGGCTTAGAAATGATCAACATGGAAAAGTAGGTCAAATGAAATAAATACATCTTTCAGCATGCCCTGAAGACAGCCAATGAGGAATTTTAGCAAACCAATTCTACACAAGTGAATTTTGTAGCTGACAGCCTTGCTCCCAGTCCAGTCTTGAGTGAAATAAAGAATTAAGAGAATCATACTTGCCAGGGAGAAATATGCCAAGAGTCAGTCTTATTCAAGCATTTAGTGCCTAAATTACAGAGAACGTTATAAACTGGGAGGATAAACCTCAATGATGTAAAAATGGTTATTAGTAAAATATAATTTATTACAAACTGCTTTTTACCTTAACTGAATTTCAGAAGATGCTTGAGTTTATTAAATAAAATATTCTGTCTCACTAAAGAAATGCTCACATTTCTATTTTTCGTTAGTATATGCCAGGTATGCAAAGCATCATGAAAAATGGACATAAAATTGTACTCAGCACCTGGCAGGTCACATTGCACAGAATCTGGAATGCATTTTTATAATGTCTATTTTGCCTAAATATTCTATATTATGTTAAAAAAAATGTCTAAATGTATTTACTTTGCATAGTGTTTTGATAGGAGTCTTATTACTACTATACATTGTAATCTTGAGAAAAGTCTGAACAACCAATAAATGTCTGAAAGGATGTGAAAATATTTTTTCTAAGATTGCAAAAGATGATCACTTGTATTTAAAAATTCTTCTTTAAGAATAATCTTTTTAAACAAATATTTTAAAATCTGAACAATTTTCATGTAGAAAATAGGAGTATTGGACCCATTTGAAAGAGAATTACATCTCTTATTGAATGATCAACTAAAGGAATCTCAGAAAATAAAACGAATAAAAGTTAAAATTAAGTTTAAAGATGTTCTGCGAATTTCCCACTCTGAAGACAAAAACAATATAACCACAAAATTGAAGATTTACAACCCTATGAAAGATGCATAAGCAAGATTATATAGTCATGAGCTGAATGTGCTACCAAGACCATCTTACACAAGAGTTAAGTCAAAAAGTGATAGCTTTTATTCAGATCCAGTCAGACCCATGACAGGTTTGTCTTCCACACACCTCTCCCCAAGACTATAGAAAGAGAAGGATAACAAATCTCTGAACTGAGATACCACTTTTCTATTTTGCTCTCTTGAAATCCTACAAGAAATTTTGAGAGCACATGCTGGGATGCATGCACACCCCACACATATGCGCTATGTTGTCCATACAACATCTTTTAAAAATCTATTATCTACATACCCTGTAAATTTACTTAGGTCAGCTCCTTCTCCTGTGTTAGTGCCAGCTGGTTCATGTAGGGTCATCAACAGCTCCACCACAATTTCTGGCAAGTTACTGTGAGATAAATTGTCAATGTGCTAGAAAACAACATTGGATATATTTACTGTTTTCATATGAACAGCTTTAATAAAGAAATATTTTAACTCCTGAAGGTCTCAATTTTAATTTGTGTTTTTCTGAGTTAACTTCTTTTTCTTCCTATCTAGGCTACATACTTAACCTTTGAGTTGTTCATCTTAAAATGAAAGGGACACAACATAAAAATCACATTTATTTTCTGAAAATATTTTGCCTACTATAATTACAACACCTAAAATTTGCCATAAATTGAACATTTATTCATATTTTCACTTGGTTTACATTCTGCATTTGACATAACATTATGTATAGGCATTGGTTCCCATGAACAGTCAGTGCTTCTGTTGGAGCAGTATGGGGAAAGGGCTTCACAGAGAATCAGAAAAACTTTTTAAAAAATAGGCAAAGGTAAATGCAAAAGTATAACTGCTGGGAGTGGAAAGCAAGAGAATGTTACATGAGAATTCTTTCAATTCATATTTCAAAATGTATTCAATTTTCGGTTAACAGTGTGGCTTTAAGACAGTACATTCGACCTTACTTGAAAGACTGAATAAAAATACCAAAGTTTGACTGATATTGTTATAAAATATTCTAAATTATCTGACCTATCACTAATTATTTTCTTCTTAAGTTTTTCTCAAATCATCCACCACTGTTTAAGCATATATAAAGGAAACAACGTACATTAAAATAGGTACCTGTTTTCCTAAGCAATTTTCATCCTTAAGCATGTCGTAGACTTTATAAGCTGCATCTCTCTGTTGTGCTATTTCACTATCACCATGGCTTTCATAGGCAAAATAGGGAAGGATATTTACGAGTATCTTCGGAAAGCAGTCTGCTAGAAGCTGACGCCAATCTTTTCCAATCAGGTTAGCAACAGATTTCACATCTTCAAACTGACTTCTAATCACCAGGTGTGGAACCAAAACTTTATAACAAGACCTACAGGAGAGCAAATATATTTCCAATTTGTCCATTAATTAAAATGGAATTTTTGAAATATACTACTTTTACATATAATATAGTAGACATAGTTGATCTGTTGTATAACTGTCTAGTTACAGCTATAAAACATTTCCAACATTATAGTAAGTAATAGACATGATATTTGGAATTAAACATGTAACTACACACCTTCTAAAGTAAAATATTACAGTACAAGAAGCAAAGCTACAATATTTTGTTACTTTAAATCACGTTTCATGGTTTTCAATAAATCTAGTTTAAACTGATTTCACATAAATTTGATGTATAAACCTACCTGTAGAACGCCTCAAGGCTAGAGTAGTTCAAAACAACGTAAGGAAAAGCAGATAGGCTATATCCATTATCTTGCATTCTCAGCCACTCCAGCACCAGATAGTCTAATTGGGAAGTCATGAAGTCTTCTACACTTTTATAGCCAAAAACATTTGACACTCTCTCCAAAACCTTTGTAATACATAAGACTGTGAGATAACATGCAGCATATATTTTGTGCTGTAGCACAGTTACACGTCTCCAAGCCTCCCCTATTAGCATCTTTTTACTCTTGTAATAGTATTTATGTAGTTCAATTTCTAATTAGTACATACTAGAAATAACTGATATTATACCATAGCACCATGTTCCCTTATATGGAGAAGGATGGAACCTTTGTTATGGTTGATACCATTTGCCTTTTTTCCCCATTGTTTGTCAAATGTAATACAGAAATATATTAAGCTTGGAGGGAAAGACGCTGATTATTAAGTGTCAAATACAAAGAAGCATTGCATTATCAGGAGATAGCACTTTATCATTTTACATATTTTTCTTATGAAAAAGCGAATTTTACTTTGGTTGAGAGCATCTTTAATTGAGTCTAAAATCCAGGGTGAGGGGATGCAGACAGTCCATGTGAAGAGGGTAGGGAAGGAGAGGGAATGAGAGGAGGCAGTGAGACTCAACTGATGGAGTGGGGGGGAGAGAAGTCAGTTTTTCCTCAGGCCTGTTCCAGCCCCTCTGGGCACCACAGCAGTGGCTCCAGCCCCTCTAGGTGCTGCTCATTGCTTCCGAGACACCACAGAAGCTGCTCAAGACCAGAAGTCCCTGCCCCTGCTCCCCAGCACAATCTCAGGCTCTGTGGTGGCTATTCCTGCACCTCTGGGTTCTGCTCTTACCTCTGCCCTGGCCCCCAGGCATCTGTGAATTTATGCAGGGACAGAGCCTCCACATATTTCTACTGAAGGGACATAGGCTCCCTTACCTGCCTGGTTCCACCATCCCAGCAAACAATATTTGCAGTGTGTGATTATAATTAAGAGATGTCCATTAAAATAGAGGCGTTATCACAAAAATTTTGACCTTAGAATTACTGTATATTCTTTATGTTAACACTACAAACTGTTTAAAAAATCAGATATATTTTAGGAAGTAAAAAAATTCACCAGCCAGACCGTCTGCATTCAATGAAAAAACTAAAAAAATTCAGCGTTAACTAAAACACCCTTTATTGAACTTGCTGCCAATTAATTTATTTAGCATGGCATTATCTAGTGTTAATGGTAAATTAATTTGCTATTTTATAGATCATTAATGTGTGCTACATATATTTTGGTTGTAGGTATTATACGTGCAAGATAGGATTCTAGAAGTGTAACACTGATAAATATTTAGGAGTGATACATATATTGGATATATAATTAAAGCCTGGTTGTAATGCAAGGCCTATACCTTGGGACTCGTAAGGTTTTAGCTTAGCCACAATAGGCCACAGGGAGTTAGTGATGTAAAATTCACTCTATGACAGTAAGACCACCAGGTTACTGTAAAAGGTGTGCTAATAAGTGATGTTAAGGAAAAATAGACTACAGTAGACTACAAGACACCAGGTGGTAACATTATGTTCTGTTCTGACCATAAGTTACTGAGGAAACAGGCTGATGTAAACATCAATAGAATGCTAATAAGGAAAAGGGGAATTAAGAGAACAACCTATGGAAAGTAGGGGGCCCCCAAAATATATGGGGTATGAAAGTATAGATAAGGAAAAAGAAGTTGGAACCCTCATGCCTATGACTAAGGTATTATGTGTGGTCAGAATAACGATATCAAAGTGGTTTCCTAGTTAAGTAAAGTGGGAAGACCCCGATGGAAGATACTCTCTCTCAATGATCACCATCTGAAAGATCCACCAAACTCTATATCATGTTAAGCTATAACTTGGGCTCTCTCAGGTTGTGCAGACATTATGTGAGTGTAACATATGATTATAAGTTATATACAAACAAGACTTTTTACGTCAGTGTATTTGTGGTCACTGTATTCATTTTTCATGTGCTCCTAACAGTGTCCTAAGCTAAGAGAACCATAAATGGTAAAAACTGTGGCCACACAGGAGCTGAACTCGCAGTGAAGTAACACAGAATTGTCAATCGATTCAATTTAAAATAAAGGTTACACACTACATCTCTGGGTTACTTGTATAATTTATAGTCTGACTATAAGAAGCATTTCTCCTGTACACTTGCCTTTTTTATAAGATGAGGCTCTAATCCATTCTCTTTCACAGACTGGCAAATAGCAAACAAAGCCTGCTTTTCACACACAGGACTGCAACATAAAACCATGGTTATGAGCATCAGCAGAACTGCTCTTCTATTACACTGCTCGTCCAAGAGATCTTCAGGGCTCATGTTACCACGCACCTTCACCAATTAAGAATGAAATAATTGTTAAGAACATTAAATGGGAGCCTCTGAACTTTTACATGAGCTAAAACTTTTAAAAACTAAAACCACCCTTTATAACAGTATAATGGAAGCAGTATGTCGAGCTCCTGAGATGCATATGGGGAAGGAAATAGATGGCTTAGCAATTCAACTGCCACCTCTCCCCTCCTATGCAACCGCGCTGTAGAGCTATAAGTCAGTGTTATGCAATCATATTACTTGGAAAGCTGATGACTGTAATTTGAGGTTGGAGACAGATGTTAAAAAAAAAAACCTGAAGGCTCCTCAAGGATTGGAAGGAAAGTCAAGAAGTCATCCTGTGGTGGGAAAGGAGAAGAAAAGCATGAAGGGTGTGAGGGAGAAAACTGAACAGCTATACGAATTCTGCATGGATATCCCTCACCAGAATTCTTATTACCTAAACATGCATCTGATTCCTTTGTTTAATTTCCGTCCAGTCTCGTAATTTTTAAAAGCAAATTTTGAGTTTGTGAAAATTCTTTGAGATGCGTAGTCCCTATTTGTATTCCATAGACAGACTACACAAGTGCACCATGCACCTGAGTTCAGAGATCTCTAGCAAGTAGTGTCCATTAGTCCACCTTTGTGCATTTGTTTTCTTCATGTATGCATCAGGTTTGGGTGTGATGAAAAGAACTCCCACACCTACCTGTTCCAGATTTGTTCACTAGGCTAGAGAAGCAATTTATCATGCTAGTATTTAAATAGTCTCTGTTGAGTAGATGGGCCAGTGCCAGGATTTTAGGCAAAGAAGGTAAAGCTATGTGGTGGTAAGAAGGAACTGGTGAGGGGCTAATCCACACCACTCTTTATGCCTTCAGTTCGGAGCATGATAACTGTACACATGGACCAATGAACACTACTTGCTTGAAAGCTCCAAACTAAGGTATATGGTATGCAGGCTTATCCACATATGGAATACACATAGGAACTGGCAAGCAAAGAACAACCATGCATTCTCACTTTTGCATCCAGTGTCAAAGCTTTTTACTATTTTATATACACCTATATACCATGTAGTTAAACCCTGCCTTCAAAATACTACCTCTGGAGATGACAAAGTATTTCAAGCTCACTGTTTATTTAGAATGTTGACCTTTGAAACAGCCAACACAGGTGCCAATATATGCCAATTGTGGGGGTACATTCTGAAGAAGGCACCTGTCTAGCAGTAACTATACTAAGATCATTACCTCATTTATTGTAAACTATTCACTGGTACAGTAGTGATTTTAAAAAAGCTTGTAGAGGCTAACAAGGGCTGAAAGTGATTCCTTATGGAAAACCTGCTTTTATCCCAGATGATATTTCAAATAATATTAGCTGTGCACCAAGTAAACAGAGATAGAGAATGTCTACATGCTTGTATAATGTTTCTTATTAATGATAAAATATTAAATCAGTGGATGATAAATGAAAGGTAGTCCTGAAAAAAGACAACTGTCTAGCAATTACAAAGTTCTTAGAAAACAAAGCAAAGCATATGGCCTTAACATTTACACATGATTGGATCATATTACCAGGACTCTCATTCCTTCTTGAACTCTCAGGTATACATTCTCAAAGGCCTTCTGCTGGAATGTCAAAGGAAGAGCTTTTGGTAATCCAGAAGAATCTCTTTGTTTCACATCTTGGAACAAACTTAAAACAAAACAGGAACAACAATTATTTAACCTAACAAAGAATCCTCAGAACTGGTATATATTTTACCATGTAAATATTGGGATTCCATTATTTTGAAGGGCTTAGGGTATTTTGAGGGGCTTAGGGGGTAGGGTTTAGAGTCCCAATTTTTCTACAGCCTTGTGCTGAGTTAGCCCATCATCCATCCAATAATGTTCAAATGGAAGTATGAGCATCTGCTGGATGGAGGGAGAGGAATCACTTGAAAGTGTCCAATCCCTGCCAACCAAACTCTGATTCTCTGCTGTCTTTACCTCATGGAGCACTGCAACAATAAATTCATTAATATATGTGAAGAGTTCCCCAGAAGCTCTCTCATTTAGGCAAAGGACAAAACACTGCTGAGCACAAGGCATCACATTATCTACTATACTTTGTCTGTTTTTTTCTATGAAGATAAATATATTTACATGAAGAATCTGCACACGTGTTTTACACACAGCTTTATTATAACACGTAGCACTGCAAAGTTACACCAGTTTTGAAGGCCATCGTCAATATAAATGGAAGGTGTCATATTACTTTAAGACATCCAGGTATTTTTATAAATTTAAGAACTTAGGGCAACTACATAGCATGCAAAAGAGAAAACTATCTACTGTCCTTAAATACACTGATTTAATTACCTAAACAAAGGTACAGAAAGGTCTATGTTATCACCTGGTTATTGACTTTGCAGCAAGCATGCAAACATGATGGTGGCTATCTGCGAGGAAATGTGGAAAAGCATCTCTCACAGGTAGATCTTTATCTTTTACATTAAGTACAGCCCAATTTGAATGAGGATCAGCCTAAAGAAAATGAACATTTCTTGTTAATTATGTATGGAATGTATGCTGAAACGAACACTGGATGTAATTGTTGTACTGATGTATGCAATAACTCTTTCAACATTAATTTCAAGTAAACATTGAGTATTACATACTGTAGTAGAAAAATTCCTATTTCCTGTTTTAGTGATATTTTATGTTGTATACTTTGCCAAATTATTTTGAAGTAGAAATAGATTTAGATTTTTATGGTTATTATTTTGTTTATAGTTTTAAAGGCGACATAATATTATAGTGGAAGAATATAATGATTTGCTTTTTCTTGAAATTTTGTTCGTAACCCTTGTTCTTGTTTCTGTTATGTGTGAATAAGGAATGTGAGAGAGAGATGGGTGAAGGCCACCATTGAACCAGGGATACTGAACAACCACCGACCAGAAGGCATAACCAAAAAGGGCAGATTGGTAATCCAGGACACTGAGGAAAAGGGTGAGGATTTATCATTTGGGACAAGATATTCAAGATCGAAACCAGCTTAGCATGGCAGAACAAAGAAGATAAGGAGCAAGAAGAACAACTGAGGTAACAGAAAAGCAGCATGATGATGTAAAACCACTGATCCTGATGGAAAAGAACCATTATAAAAGAAGGACTGCTTTCCAATAAGAGCTGGGTTCGTCCTGTCATTATCAGACTAGAACCTCGGTCCAGGTCAAAGCTAGCCTTTTCCTCCTATAAGGATCCCGTGTGCTGCTTATAAGCATAACAATACTACACTAACATCAGAAAGAAAAATATGGCTCACCTCAAGTAAGGCTTTCATGCAATTCAGTAGGGCCATTCTTACTGGAGCTGTACATTTCCCTTCCTTAGTTAAGTGCCTGAAACAAAAGCCATTTAAATATATGAAAAATCCCTCTTGAAAACTTAATGTCAGGAAAAAAGTATTTAAACATTATTCTCTGCTCTTTGTAGTTAATTCTTAGATGCTTTTACATAATCCTTCTGACCTGGTTAGCAAGCATTAGGGATGTGAAGGAGTAGTCGAGCAGTCAACTATCCAATAAGCAAATGCTTACTGGATAGTCGACAAGTTTGTCGACTAGTCGCTTCCCACCCCACTTTGCTGCCTCTATCAGAAAGAGGCAGCAAGGGGGAAAAGAGGAGGGCGTACTTCAAAGCAGCAGCGCCATGTGCAGCCCTGGGCCAGACCCCGGGCTCCATGCAGCGCTGCTGCTTTGAAACACAGCATGCAGCCCGGGGCCAGCTGGGGTGTCCCCAGGCTGCATGTGGCATTTCAAAGTGGCAGCGCTGTATGGAGCCTAGGATCAGCTGGGGACTCCCTCGCTGACCCCAGGCTCCATGCAGTGCTGCTGCTTTGAAATGCCACGTGCAGCCTGGGGACACCCCAGCTGGCCCCAGGCTGCATGTGGCATTTCAAAGCAGCAGCACCATAGCGCTGCTTCTACACTTCAAAGGCAGAGACATCCTATTGACTAGTCAACCAAAATGCATCGACTATTCGATTAGTCAATTATTTGTAATTTAACATCCCTAGCAAGCATCTTTCTCCCCCATTCTAAAGGACTATTTATTTTCTTGTTTGTGTATCAATATCATAAATACTGGTTGGAAAAGTACAGGGAAAACTATCTTTTTTTCTCTTACTGAATTTTATTTAATTAGCTTGGCAATGGATTAATCAAATTTGAAAAAACTCAGAATTTGGAAATCCCTGCCCCATCATATTAATGTTTTGGTCTAAAGGCACTCTTTAATATGCCTTTAATATATTACTTCAGGGGTGGGCAAAAGGGCCTCTGTGGGCCGGATCCGGCCCGCCAAGTGGGTTGATCCGGCCCACGGAAACACTGCCACTCCCCCGCGCCCCACCCCCCCAGGCCAATTTGGGCCTGGGGGTGGGAGCGCACGAAACTTCCTCCCGCCCTGCGAGGCATGCAGCACTTCAAAGTGCTATGCGCTCCTCGCAGGGTGGGAGGAGACGTCACATGCTCCCCCGGCCCCAAGACCTGATTGGCCTGGGGGCGGGGGAGCTGCATGAAGTTCCCTCCGCCCTCCCCCCCGCCTTGCGAGGAGTGCACAGCATTTCAAAGAGCCGTACACTCGCGCAGGGCAGGGGCGGGGTGAAGGAAGCTTCACGCAGCTCCCCCACCTCCAGGCCAATCAGGGCTTGGGGGCCGGGGAACTGCATGAAGCTTCCTTCGCCCTGCCCTGGACCTGCGCTGTGCGTGCGGCACTTCAAAGTGCCACGTGCTCCTCGCAGGGCGGGAGGAGACTTCCTGCACTCCCCCGCTCCCAGGTTCTGATTGGCCTCTGGGTGGAGGAGCGTGCAAAGCCTCTTTCCGCCCTGCCAGGGGCATAGGTGCCTAGTGGGAAGGGGGGGCAAAGGGGCTCCCCCAACCCCAGACCAATCGTGGTCTGGGGGTGGAGTAGCCCAGAAGCATCTTGGCCCCGCCCCTTCTTGTTTAGGCCCCACCCCTTCTGGGGTGGCTCGGGGCCACTTTAAAAATTTTTGAAGTGGCCCCCAGCCAAAAATTATTGCCCACCCCTGTATTACTTAGTGGCTATAAGAGTTAGTGATTTAATTTTAATATGGAACAGATACTCATTAAGATTCATGTGGGATAAATTCATGGTACTACTGACAGCTGGCCCCATAGCATCAGCACAGCCTTCAAACAGGTCATAAGCCATCAAGCCAAGAAATGGATTACTCCATAAAATAAATTTAAAAAAATACCAAAATGCTCCAACAACAGTTAAAAATTGTCCTTGGACTTCTCCTGTTTCTTCAACATTTGGGTTGGCTTGGCCCAGCCCCACTGCTGTGGGAAGCAGATTATTTAGAATTGCTTTGCAAACTTCTTGATCTCGACGATATGAGGAACAAATGTCACTGGGAAAGAAGGAAGAGATAGCTTTACAAGCCAAACAGCAGAAAAAACAGATAGTTGCTGAATAAAATATTTTAATAAATATATGATTGATGCTATTTCTTACGGAAGAGGCTTGAGAAGCATTAGAAGATCATCTTCTGGCAACAAATTTTCTTTAGCAGGGAGTTCCTTCAAAAGGACTAAATACTAAGGCACAGAATACATTAATAATATTGTTATGTACACAGACAAAAATAATAAAGATAATTTTCAATGGTTAAGTGCTTAATGTCAAATATTTATGTCACTATTTATGACAAAAAATAATTTACAATATTAATGTCCATTTTACATGGCTAGCTAATTTGACATTTACTTCATGCAAATTAACTATTTACTGCACAATAATATAGGTAATTAAACCTTATATTGTGGCATATAAACATTTCAATTCTTGTAGTTGGAAAGGAGTTCCTACATTCTGTCCAGAGAATAAGAGTGCACAACCCTCAAACCACATATTAATGGGGAATATTGGAGGCAGATACCATACAGCCAAACAACCTACTGTCTGACAAATCCTATAAGCTATGTAAAAGAAATTTAAATCTTCAGAAGCAACTGCGATAAGTTCTTCTGAGTGGACTGAGTCCAAAAGAATGGCCATAGAATGTGTGTATGACTTTAAGAAGCAGTGTTTATGTACAGAGAGGCAACTTCTGAATCAAGAAGTTCTTCAGTATCACACTCACCACTTGTAGATGCAGTGATTTAGCAATATCAAATATACTTCTATCAATTAGCATTAACAGCTTCTGTCGTATGTCAGGTGCTCTGAAGCAGACTGTATGGATTTGTGTTGTAGTTACACACCGACACAAGAGCCTCAGAATTTCAAGGAGGAGTAAATCGTGCTTTGTCAAGTTTTCTTCAGCTAATGGGTTCATAGCACCTGAAAAAAAGTGTCTGGTTAAATACAAAATATGGTTCTTCTAGGAAAATAAAAGTTATATTAAAACCATAACAGAGTTATGTGCATTTATAAAGTTAATTTATGTTCTCAAAAAATGTTAAGATTGGTAGCCTTGAAATCTATTAGCTACAGAACAGGTATAGTATGAACAGTATGCACTGCGTGTGCAGCGGCACTCAAAGCAACCAGAATGTTAGGAATCATTAAAAAAGGGATAGAGAATAAGACAGAGAATATCTTAATGTAGTACTATGGTACGCCCAAATCTTTAATACTGCGTACAGATGTGGTCACCTCATCTCAAAAAAGATATATTGGCATTGAAAAAGGTTCAGAAAAGGGCAACAAAAATGATTAGGGGTCTGGAACAGGTCCCATAAGAAGAGAGATTACAAAGATTTGGACTTTTCTTCTTAGAAAATAGGAGACTAAGGGGGTCTGTAAAATCATGACTGGTGTGGAAAAAGTGAATAAGGAAAAGTTATTTACTTATTCCCACTATGTAAGAACTAGGGGTCACCAAATGAAATTAATAGACAGCAGGCTTAAAACAAACAAAAGGAAGTTTTTCTTCACTCAACGCAGAATCAACCTCTGGAACTCCTTGTCACAGGATGTGGCGAAGCCTAGGACTTTAACAGGGTTCAGAAAACAGCTAGATAGATTCATGGAGGTTAGCCAAGATGGGTAGGAATGGTATCCCTAGCCTCTGTTTGTCTGGAAATAGGTGACAGGGTAGGGATCACGTGAGGATTACCTGTTGTGTTCCCTCCCTCTGGGGCATCTGGTATTGGCCACTGTTGGCAGACAGGATACTGGGCAAGATGGACCTATGGTCTGACCCAGTATGATTGTTCCTATGACAGCAGGACAGGAACTTATCGGGTAACAGTATCGACTACTTGATCACTCCCTCCACCGCCGCTCTGCGCTCTTAAAGGGACAGAGAGGAGCTGGTGTACAAAGACGCTGGCTCAGTCTCTGGTCCCCCGCCTGGTCTCAGGACAACACCCTCCCTCCCCGTTGCCACTCTGCATTTTTAAAGAGACAGAGTAGGAGCAGCCAGTCCTGTTGGTCTCAGCACAAGCTCCCTCACCCCCTGGTAGCCATGCTGCATTTGGATGAGAACACAAATTTCCACACTCTATAAAGCAAACAAACCTAAGGTGATGAAAACTGACATGACACTACCGACGTAGTCCAAATTACAGAGACCTAGAGAGAGCTGCTCCATATACATGTCAATTTTCTGCAATGTCCAGAGCTGCTATCACTGCCACTAACCCCAATATTTACTGTTATTATCAAATGGTCTGGAGGAACTGAGTCCACAGGTGCTCATTCAACAGAGGAATGAGCAGCCAAATAGTAGTTCATAGCAATAGAACAAAAAAAATTCTCTCTCCCCTCCAAAATAAAATAGAACACATAGTCCTGACAAAAGCAAAAGATGATCACCAGCATGAGTTTAGATCAGATTTTAAAACAAAACAGGATACCACTGCTGGTTCCAAATCAACCTGGTAGGGAAAAAAATGGGCTGTGAATAAGTAAAGTGTGGCATCTTTTGATTTTGCATGTCTGAATATGTGAGACCTTGCCAAAAAGACGATAGACCTATTCTGCATGAAAAGAGAGACAGTTAAAATAGAGCCACAATGCACAATAAAATATCCTGGCACTGACTATGCAAGGAGCAGGAACTAGTGATTAGACCACAAGAGTGGGAGTCTAGAGACCAGAGTTCCTGAGCTCTTTTCCCCGTTCTGCCACAGACTCACTGTGTGGCGCTGAGCAAATTATGTACTTCATCTGTAAACTAAGGAAACAACTTTCCTCATAAGGCTTTACTTAATGTTTGTACAACACTACTGAAATGCTAAGCACTATTACTGTTTTGGAGGCAAATGGTTCATCTAGAATCCCAGCTACTGTAATGGTCCAACGTATTCTCTAACTGTGAGGTGAGAGAAGTGGGCAGTTTTAAGACTGGAAAAAAAAGCATGTGCCCTGAGCTTATGTAAACAATTCTGGGCAGAAAGCAAATATTCACTTGCCTATTATGTTTTGCATCTCCCCAGACTCATTTGCATCACCAAAATCAGTGATACAGAAATCATCAAATCGGTCCACGGCTACAGAGTTATCTACTTCCTTTGGACTCTCCTCAATATCACCTTCCATTGGGTCTCCTTCTCCGCCATCACTTAGTTTGCCGGTAAAGACCATCTAACAAAAGCAAAAACAAAATTCTTGTAAATGTTGTTTTTGGTGGCTGAATATACAACATAGGTAACAGAACAGGGTAACATTTCCTTGCGAACCAAACAGAGTGAGAAAGGACATGGGATACAAAGATCACAAATTTATTCACTTTAGTAGTTTGCACACATTGTGGGTCAATGAGTTTTTTTAAACTTATACTTTCTGCTATTCAAAATGTGTTCATTTTGCTGTCACCATGTCCTCACATTTTTCTAGTTCTTTGTTTCATCTACCTGTCCCAATAAGTCATAAATCTAGCTGGTGAGCTCTTAAGGCCCATGGGTATCTTTTTATTTCTCATTTGTACACTACCTAGTGCACAGTATGATCCCGATTCTTGACAGGGCCCCTTTAATACACTGTACATAATAATTATAATTGTAGTTAATCTCACTGAAATTCCTCTTTGCAATTCCGTGCATCCTAAAGTCACCAGCTATGAAGTGTCTTATTTACCTCAGCCTTCTGTGAAAAATCCATCTTCTATTTAGCTGGTGCACTGTGTGTGATTGGAAACTGTTTTCTTTAGATAGTTGAATCTTTGGGACAAAGACTGCTTTCTTTTTTGGTTTTCGTACAATGCCAACTGCATTATTAGCACTTAAATGCCAATGTTACTTTAGAAAATGACAAATTTGTGATTAAAGTTTGTCATACTGGGCTGGACGGACCTTTGGTCTGACCCAGTATGGCTGTTCTTATGTTCTTATGTAAAACAAAATCAGAACATGACACAAGGCCTTCCTCACGAATTACAATTCAGCTAAATGGCTGACAAGATAACTCTGGTGAGATTGTCAGTTTCACTTCATGCAAAATACTAAGTATATTATTTATTTGGACTGGATACCCAGCTCAAACCATCCTAGAAATGGGTAAGTTTCAAGGTTTCTGTGAAACTCAGTGATGCCACATTGCTATTAAGTGGATGACAGAAGTGTACACATTTGAAGAATTCAGCATGAATATTTATTTTCAAGCACCTTTAAAGAGTTACTTTCTCAGAATAAATATCCTTTCTCTTTTCCAAACACAAAAAAGATTTAACATTAAAAACAAATGAGCGTTATACAATGAAAAAGAAATAGAAGCAAATTCTTATGTGGCTGCAGCTCCCAGATTTAGTCTTGATTCAAATCTGTTACATGGACAAGTATTTCTCGCATTTGCTATAAAATCAATTACTGAAAATGTACATGTGGAAGAGAGTGCAAAGGATGATGCTGTAAGATGTATGGCTGAGTAGTAAAAGGTACGTTTTGAATACCTTATGCATAAATTAAGGTATTTATGGATGTTAAAATAACAGATCAAAAAGCAATAACTGCTTATATAAACTTTACAATGTGTTTCTATTTTTCATTGCCTTAATTAAAGTGTGGGTTTTAATGTACTATTGCTACAGCTTTATCAGTGTGCACTTTTCCTTCATATGGTATTAAAACAAGGCCTAAACAATATAACTAAATTTTGGACACAAGATTAGTACAGTACTTTGGGTCAATGCTTTTTTCATTGTTCATACATATAGGAATGGTTCACACAAACACAGTTCTTAAAGCCCAATACCCTTTTTTGTCTAATTTGTTTTCTGTAATATAAATCACATTTGGTTTGTCTCTGAGTTATTTATACTGTACAAATAATCCTGATGCAAAGAAACATACATACTTACCAGATGTTTGCAAATATCTACCAGATCATTCATCATCTTTGATGTCAACAAACTCAGGAATAAGTCTGATAAGTTCTTACTTGGACTGTTCTGTCAAAAATCAAAGTATACAGATCAGTTATCACAGTACATATAACACTATACTCTGTTCTGAGAAAGCAATTGCATTTATTCCATACTGCGAATTCATTAAAGTAAACAGATAATATTAAAAATACAGGCTCAGATTCAATCTCAGGAACATAATGAATTATAATTTATCTTGAAAAATCCAAAACAGAACATGTATGTAAGCAAGTTCAAATATATTATTAACCAAGTAGAAAACAGTTATTTTTTTTCCAAAATCTTGTTATCAGTTTAGCTATGTTTTTTGTCAGACAGAAATACTGTCATCATCTGTGCCATTTTGGATAAGTCACTTTTTTAAAACTCCAATGAGAAAACCAAAAAAACTGAATAGAAATCAAGGTTAAAAAAATCATGATTTCTTAAAAATATATTCCTCTCATATACTTATTTACTGCATTATCTAGAAGCTCAGTTGTGGAATGAGTAGCAGTCTCAAGCACATATAAAAAGAGAGAACATTCAAGTGTTGTGTCTATAAGCAGCAGTTTCATCCTAGTAATGCTACAATTGAAAGCGTGGATTTTTCAAGATAAAATCTTTAATTTCAACGATTTTTGGGTACAAATATTCATTATAGAAGCTGTTGCAAGGAGTGACTGCAACTTTAATCTTTAGATTAATGTAACACAGCACACTTTATTGTTGTATTATACTTTTTATTGAATGATAGCTAAAGCAGTAAATGTTATAGCTAAGGCTAGCAGTCTGCATTCTAGCCCCACTTCAGTCAGTCAGAACTTTTTGAAGTTTTTAATCAAATATTGTGCTGTGCTTTTGAGACAGGGAGTTAAGAAAACACCTCTCTCAATTATAAAAACAACTCTGGTAATTTTTTTTTAACAATCACAGAGCCAAACTGTGGGGACTGAAATATCCTGCATTTGTTTTGATCTGACACGTAAACATCTGAAAATTATGTATTGATCACATGCAGATTTTTTTCTGATGCGTTCAAAGACTGCACAGCTAAGAAGAGGTTTGCTTCAACATGCATACACAGTTAACTTAGCTGCATAGTGAAAAGTTGATAAGTCCGATTAAATAGAACCTTTGCAATCAGGAAAATACAGTGAGGGTAGGGTTAACACTGCGATTAACTAGCCTGGTTCTGCTAATTATGGTACAGCTGCTAAGGTGAAGGAGTGGGGTTCCTTCCTGCATATGTTAGAAAATGTTTGGATGTACATAAAAATATGATAAGCACATAATAAAGTCCTGATCGAAAGCCTACTGAAGTTGACAAAGATTCTCACTGGTTTTTATCCAATTTTCAACAACAGAATTTTTCCCCCCAGTGCTGACTTCAACAAAGTTAGTATCCAACTTAATGGAGCATCATCAATGTACACGAATTGAAGAACTGGCTCTCACAAATGTTCTGTAACATGATCTATAGGTGTAGCCTTTTACAATAACACGTTCTACTCTACATATGCCAGACAGGAATGATTGTAATATATTATGTCAGAAATATCTACTTCTCCAGGTGTTCTCAACCTTTTTCTTTCTAAGCCCTACCCTTAACATGCTATAAAAAGTCTGTGGTGCCACAAAAAAATGTTTTTCTGCATATCCAGTAAATTAAAAGCCAGGACCAATATGGGGGTAGCAAGCAGGACAATTGCCCAAGACCCTATACCACAAGGAGCTCCAAAAAGCTAAGATGGCTTCATCCTCATGCGGCAGGATTCAGGCTTCAGCTTCAGCCCAGGCCTTGGGCTTCAGTTTTCCTCACTGGGCCCCAGTGACTAACACAAGCTATGCTCTCTGGTTGATGCTGGCAACCCCCCTGAAACCTTCTTGTGGCCCACCAAGGGGACAGACTCCTGTTTCAGAACCACTGTAACACTCTACTTACTACTAGGGATGTGAAAGTGTTACTTTGTAACCATATACACAGTTAACCGATGAGCCTGGGCTCATCTGTTAACCTTTATGTTGTGCCCCAGCTCCCAGGGAGCAGACTGCCCTCCTGCCCTGAATGTAACCATGACATTGTCAGCGGTTCCATGTTTACTTAATTAACCACATTTTAACATCCCTACTTACTACAGATTAAGAACGTAAGAGCAGCCATTATGAGTCAGACCAATGGTATCCCGTCTTCCAACAGTGGCCAATGTCAGATACCCCAGAGGGAATGAACAGAACAGGTAATAATCAAGTGATCCATCCCGTCACCCATTCCCAGCTTCTGGCAAACACAGGCTAGAGACTTCAGAGTATGGTTTTGCAACAATACTGAATATTTACTAGCATATACCAGCCTTCTAAATTCACAATTCATAGCCAAGTGCCTGATCCTCTTAATTGTACCTAGGAAAGAACCTTCTGCTGGTTAGAGGAAAGAGTAAAAAATACATACCTTAGAAAGTGGAGAACTTATGTTAAAAACAGTCAAAAAGATAAGGATAAAGAAATTCGTGTAATCTTAAAATTATAAGGATTTAACATTATGGGGAAAAGTATTTTATGTTGTACTGTAACAGAAATTTGCAAAATACATTATTACTGCTTTTTAAAAATTACAATTAAATTGCATGTGTGTGCATATTTTACAGAATAAAAATAACTGACAAACATTATTTTAATTATCCTACCTTGGTACAGTTACATAAGCAGTTGGTACACTGTGTTATCAAAGTCCTCAACATGATGATCCTAGCGTCTTCATTTAGTTTACTTTTAGACTGAGAAATGCTTTCTCCAACATAATGCATGAGAGACTATTAAAAACAGAAATACAAATACAATGTAGTAAAAATCTCTCTTTCGCGTATTTCCCCTTTTTGACTGCATGCACACACATACCAACAGACTTGTGGTTTGGCTGCACTAAATGCAACCAAAATAACTTTAAATAACTTAAGTATTCAGGTCATGAGTTAGAAAGCAAACCAAATTCCTCCCCAAAACTACTATTGCTTTCTCAATTTTAAACATTCACTCCTCTCTAGAAGTGATGAAGTGACCACACAGGCCTGACGGAAATTCAGATTTTCTAATCACAGAAAGAAAATATGGCATTTCTCCACATTGAGATTCAACTCTGACGCAAGGCACCATCTCAAGTCATGAAAAACATCATTCAATCTCTAGGTGTGTTCAGTCTTTGGCCAACCTACTCAGAGTCCCAACAAAGAAGTTAAACAGTTTTATTAGTGATGTAGGTTTATATATACATGGTTACTAGGAAGCTAGAGCAGGACAATCAAATAACCCCAGATAGTCAAACTGCTCTCAGTAACTCTAATTCACTACCAATATGGATAGATATGCATAAATGGCCTAAATGTGAAAGGTACCATTAGCTTATTAACCCCTTAGCTATTTGGACACTGACAATTTTGATTTATTATTATTTTCCCAAAAGCAGATAAGCAAAATTTTAATAACTAGAATATCTTCAATTGAAAAATAATTATAGTTTTATTGGTGTGTATGTAATTTTAGGTTTGCTTAATTTTATTATTTTATAAAAGGAAATTCTATACCATTTTTTTTTAGTAATAATGAGAAAACTAGTCTCTCTCTCTATCCATAAAAAAACCTTTTCCTGTGGGGCAACAGAGCGATGTCACCATGTCACTCTGTGTCACCCCGCTCCCCAGCCTGAGCAGAGTCCCCCAGAAGGGGGACATCTGGGCTCCCCGCTAGCCCACGGCTCCCCTGAAGGAGGGCCAGCGGGTGGTGGCAGCAGCTTCTTGCTGTGCTTAGGGTGCCCCGACATTCTGGGACCCAGCAGGGAACCACTGCCTCCACCTGCCTCTGGCCAGGCACTGGGGCTGCCACCTGCTTGGTGCTCCAGCCTCAACCTCCCCCCCCCCTGCAAGATTAGAGCACCAACACTGGCTTCCTGCGTGGGGTGGGGTGAGGAAAGCTCCGAGATTCCATGCTGGATTCAGCTTGCAGGGAAGCGCGTGTGCTGTTCTTCCCCACCGCACAGCAGCTTACTTCCCCGTAAGTCGAATGTGGTCTGGACCCTTGGGGTTTCATCCCCTTACCCCCACTCAGGAAGCCAGCGCTGGCACTCTAATCTTGCAGAGAGAGGGCACAAGTTGGAACACGAGGCGAGAGGCCAGGCCTGGCTGCAGCTGGCAGGGGCAGGGAGCCATTCCTGGCTGTGGCCAACAAGAGGTGAGAGGCCAGGCCTGACGCAGCCCTAGCCCCCCCCGGCGGCTGGGGAGAGGACCAGTCCTGCCAACCCCCAGAGACAGGGGGTTAGCGAGGGTAGCGAGCAGGGGGCACAGCCCCCTAGATCCTATAAATTAAATATGCACTGAATTCTGTCACCTACTGTGATTTATTAAGCAGAAACAATTGTTTTATGTTTTGAAAATATAAAAATACCCATTTTTAATAATTATTTGCCATTTTTTAAATTAATGAATATTGTTTTCTGTACAATTATCAAACACACATTACTACTAACCTTAGCTTTATGGAACAATTCTGATTTACATGCATCTTCTTCAGTTAATGTGCCAACATAGCAATAGCAGCTAAGAACACCAGTGAGGAGACTGGCACATCGGACGAGGTGTTCTGCAGTAGCAGACTTGGAATAAATCTAATACATAATATAAATGCATAATAAATTTTACATTAAATGTTGTTTCAGCACTTACAGAGCTATTCAATGCTTCTATTAATGCTTTAGCATTTATTACATTAATACTTCTCTTCTATACTGTAAAAGTCTACAACCTTTCAACAAAGGATCTCAAAAAACTTGCTGTCAATGAGCACTTTAACATTTACTCAGTTGGGTCAGGATTTCATTTGAGATACTTAATTAGGTACTTCAACAAAATTATAAAAAATGGCCAAACTTGTAATTTTATGCATACTTCTCAGTTTGCAAATCATGTAACTATTTCCTATGTAACATGTTTGGGGTGATATGAAGAGCATTATACGGTAACAAACATTTGTGTACTTCATGTTGCAGGAAATATAAAAACTGTCTGCGATTTAATGTTAACAGAAAAACTGCTAAAGTTCAAGGAGAAACACGTGCTCTTTGACTTGAAAATGTAGAACTAAGCAGAAAAATTGTGGTCTTCAATGCTCATTTGTAACTCACCTCAGAAGAGTAGCTGTTTAAAAGCTGTTCTGACACTACTAACAGACAGTGCTTTAATGTTTCTCTATGGTTTTGGTTGACAGCAAGTCCTGAGCCAGGCAGATTTTTATCTGCAATGTTCACTGCAAGGCTGTTGAAAATAGCCATTTCATCAAAAGTTGTTTGTAGATACAGCTCTTCAATTTCCAAAAAACTAACTTCTTCTTTATCTTGTGAATGTTGCACACTTCGGGGAAAAAAAAACATTACTCTTATTGTGGCATCCTGTTTTACTACCTGTAGCCTTTAAAACCATTATTTAAACACAAGAAACATTTGCAGAAATAAAATGAAATCTATCTTTGTGCTTCTAGTCATTTCTTGTGCTCTGTCATTTCTCAGGTGACTCTCACTAATGTAATAGTTACTTACTATTTTAATCACAGTATGAGATGATTTTCAAGGTAAATCTATATTGTAAATGAAATGCATTCACAACCTTGGTGTGTGACCTTGGAGTATTATGGAAAGCAGCGTACATCAAGATATTGCGCACCACCTCCTTCAGTCTTGCACAACACTCAAGGAGGCCCATAAGGAAGAAGTGCATACTCCCTTGATGAACTACCACACAAAGGGGAGGCAGTTGGAGCAGGGTCCACTAAATCAAGTTTTTAAACTATAAGGTAATTGGAAAGAAGGGTATCCATGAGGATAATTTCTAATCAGTCAAGTTTTAAGGATTTTTGGGGGCAAATTACTTATATATATTACTTGTAAGAGAGGATGCACATGTTCCACTATGGCATCAAGTTTAGGGGTCTGGAGTTTAGACTGTAACCTCTTCAGGAAGGAGATTTTGTTTTTATACCTATCTAAAGTATCTGACCATATTACAGATGCTCTATTTTTACCAGGCTCAAAAGTGTGCTAAAAACTTTATAGAAAAGAACATTAAAAGCTATGTTAGATAGGAAAACCCAAGTTCCATATCTCCAGTGCTTGCTGGAATGGCAAAAAACTGTAATACTCCCTGAATCAAGAAAGGGGAATTCAGAATAGCAATGAGGATGTGGATACACAACCCTTCGCCCTCAACAAACAAAACAAACAAAACAAAACACAAAAACATACACCTGGTTTAAGCCTAAAAATACTGCCCCTAAATATGAGGAACATACTTATCTGTGTTGATTAATTTTAAACATACCACTCAGTAGCATTTTGGAAAAAGTTCATTGCAGCTCTGCAGTTCTTCAGAGTCAGGCTCACAAGAATTTTCTGCAGAACTAGATGAGGAAAATCACTGTAAAGAAAAAAAAAATCTTTACATCTATATTTATTAGATGATTATGACTAAGGATGTTAAGTATCAAGTAAATGACTAATAGTAAACTCAATACAAATTGTATCAATTATACAATTAGTTGATAAGGGGCCGCTGCAGATCTGTAGTTTAAATGTAGTAGGAGCCGGGCATGCAGGCAGCCCAGATCCTACTACATTTAAAGTGCAGAGCTTCAAGGGAAGTAGGTCTGGGACCCAGCGCAAGCTGGGACTGCTTCAGTCCTGGCTCGCGCTGGGTCCCGCGCGCTGCGCCTCTGCCTCCCCCCCCTTTCCACATTGCAGAAATGGTGCTGAGGGTGGGGGGGGTTCCAGCTTTTAAGCCTGCTCCCCCCCTTGCTGCCTCTAATGTAGAGGCAGCAAGGGGGAAAAAATGCGAGTAATCAACTCAACTACCCGATAAGCCTAGGCTTATCGGGCAGTTCACTATTCAACTACTCTTTTACATCACTAATTATGATTCCAAACTTCAAATCTACCCTTAATTTTGCACATTAGAGCAGGACTAGGCATCAAGACTCCTGAGTTCTACACACATTACTCCTGAGGAAATTTTGTACCAAAAAATTAAAACTTCTCTACCCTCCCTTCCCCCCCAAAAAATCTGCACACAATAATTTAAAGTAGTGCAAATTTTATTTATCAATAAATAAATGCGGAGGCTCCAGCATGGCAGTGGGGGAGCACAGGCCACTAGCTGACAAGAGGTGGAAAATAACATTGCAGCTCCCACTCAGGACATACCGGTAGACTTGGCAGTGAGATTGTACTCGAGCTTGACACAGCGCAAGGGACAGGTCTGCCCCAGAAACACCGGGGGAGATGGGGTCCTGCCTCTCTGCACCAGAGTGCAGGCAGGTAGACTTAGCCTGGCAGGATCCCTAAAGTGTGAAGGGACCCAGGTGTGGGGTGAGAGGGTCCTGTGTGGGGCAATCCGAGTGGGATCGATCAGTGGAAGTTCCAGGTGTAATCAGGTCTGGGTGCAATTGGATTCTGCGGCAGGGTCTAGATAAGTGGTCGGCAACCTTCAGCACAAGGCCCAACTTGGTAATCTGCTAGGGGGCTGCGAGACATTATGTTTACATTGACCGTCCACAGGCATAGCCCCCTAGAGCTCTCAGTGGCCACGGTTCGCTAAACATTACTGGCCAATAGGAACAGTAGGAAATGGCATGCAGGTTGCTGACTCCTGGTCTAGGCAAAGGTGACTGGAGCTCAGCATGTGTATCTGTGGGTGTGGGGAGATATAAAAATGGATATACTATTTATTTACCTCCCTTCCCCAAAGTGTTATTGATAAGTTTAATTATGGTTGTAAATTATTTGGTGATCTTCTGATAGAAGGTGCTAAATGTACAGTAATATTATTTAGCAACAAAAAAAATGTATTAACCTAATGTTTTCAAAAGCAACAAACCTTAAAATGCATGTAGTCTGAAGCCACTACCTGAACAACTTAAAACTTGGATTATAATAGCCCATTAGTTATATCAAGCAATAGCACAGTTAACATTATCCCTTGCTAAATGAAGATTAATTTGATTCCAGTCATTCCTAAAATCTAAACATTAAACCAGAAAAATTCAGGTATACAAAGTACAGGTAATTTTAATCTAACAGCAGTTTTATAAACCAGGTTTTGGTGGGGTTTTTTTTTGGGGGTTACATTTGAGTGTAACAATGTCAAAAATAAATGTTTTATGATATCCTGCAGAAAGTTAGCACACAGATTTATAAACTCTACCAAAATATTAGCAACATATGAAGACTTCATATGGAAAAGAAAAGATTGAGAGTAGACATAACAGCTTTCAAGTACCTAAAAGGCTGTTATAAGGACGATTGAGAAGAATTGTTCTCCTTAACCTCTGATGACAGGACAAGAAGCAATGAGCTTAAATTGCAAGCAACGTTTAGTTTGCAGTTTAGGAAAAACTTCCTGTCAGGTTTTTAAGCACTGGAATAAACTGCCTAGGGAGGCTATGGACTCTCCATCATTGGAGATTTGTAAGAGCGGGTTAGACAAACACCTGTCAGGGATAGTCTTGATGGTACTTGGTCCAGCCATGAGTGCAGGAGACTGGACTTGAGGACCTCTCAAATTTCCTTCCAGTTCTATGATTCATTAATTCATTTTTTCTACCTGAATTTTGTATGTTGTTATGTTCATACGCAGAGTGGATTATACTTCAAGTTGTTACCTGCATAGCACAGGTGGTAGCTCCACACATTCTTCCATCTCCTCTTCCAAATGACAGAACAGTAGCCATTTCATTATTGCTTCTTTTAATGTGTAGCCTGAATTTCCTCCACAATTATTCTGTAACATTCCTACTTTCAAAGTTTCTGGTACGGCATATGCAGTCATCGCTAATGCCAAACAACGTGCAGCAGGGCTACAACAAAACAGAACAAAAGGACAATATGTGGGAAATCATTAATTCAATCTATATTCAATGACTATCATTCTGATGCAAAGTCTTTACTACGTATTTTATGCTGTCCAAGATCCAAAAATAAACATGCATATTAAAAATTCCTTTATAAGAGTTCTCACTCTGCATGCATTTGCAAACCCATATTTTGGCTTTACAGACTCCACTTGTCTATTTTAAAACTATTCTGGATCCAATCTTTTGAAATTAGATTAATTTTATAAGAACAAAAATATACTTTTCTTTGTTTCAGCAAAGATAGAATGAATCTATTTCAGCCAAAATTTATTTTTTAAGAACTTGGCTCTGGTCACTTCTCTTCAACGTCCACTTTCAGACTTGAGTTTTTATGGCTAACTTATAAATGTCTGAAAAACAGATTTTACCACAAATACGTACAGTAGATAACTGTCACAATAACAAATTTATCATTTCTGTTAATGGAGGAAAAACAGCTATACAGAGTCAAAGGCATAAAATATACTATCCCTAGTACCCATCTTACCTTGAAGGCTTGCATGCAAATCCTGAAAATATCTTCCAGAGTTCTTTGTCTATTACAACAAGGTTTCCTTTAATTATGGCTCCGAGTAACCTGAAGCTTTCTGTTTCAACTTGCTGAAAACTTATGCTACGAACTGTAAGTGACCAAACTTTTGCCCAGATTCTTTGCAGCTCCAACTTTTGTGTGCTTTCCAAATCCAATTTTTGGGTCTGACACAATGCAACCTCTATAAGGCACCTTAGCACATATGGGGCCCTCTCCCCTTGTCTCTGCTGAGGTAGTAATTGGTGTAATATAGTGAGTAAGGGAGATAATTCACGGTTAGGAAGACTCATAGGATACTTCGATATTAATCGGGTTGTAATCTGTAACCTTAAAAACAGAAAGTGAAGGCAATTAACTTGAAATGTACATAAATTCATTGTGTGTTGTAAAGCAGTTAAATGTATTTTCAGAGAATCATTTCACATTTCTATATTTAACTGACTGTTTAAGTCAGGAGTGGGCAAGAAGCTGCCAGTGGGCCGGATTCAGCCCACCAAACCACTGGATCAGGCCTGCGGCCACCTCACCAAAACCCTTAGGCAGAGAGCAGCTCACACTTTAAAAAGCCAGCTGCTCTCCATTCTGTAGGGCTGGGAAGGGAGGAAGGAGTCTTCTTCATGCTGTTCCAGCCTCCCAGCAAAATCTCTCAGCTCCCATTGGCTAATCTCTCAGTTTCTGGCCAAGAGAAGCAGAGAATTTTTGCTAGGAGCAGGGGCAGTGTGGGAAGCCTTCTCCCTCTTTCCCCACCATGCCTGGAGCGGAGCCACATGGAGCAGCGCAGTCTGCAGCAGACAGTCTCTCTCAGGATTCTGCAAGTAAGCTCCTCCCATTCAAAGCCTGCCTCTGGCACCCCACCCCATTTTTCCCCTCTGACTTCCTGCCCTAGGCCATCACCCAAACCCTCTATATTCCTTTTCCCCCTTCTCCCAGATCACAACTCCCTCCCTGAGCCTGCACCCCACCCACAAGCCAGAATCCTTTCCTGTACCCATACCCCCTCCCTGACAGTGCACCCCATTCCCCAGCCCCAGGTCACCACTGAAACCCTCTGTACCCCCCTTCACCCAAGTCACAATTCCTCCCGCCCCCCCCAATCCTTGTACCCCTCCTATAGCCCCTTCCCCAGGCTAGAATCCTCTCCTGCACCCATACCCCCTACTGGACCATGCACCCCAAGTCCCTGGCCCAGATCACAGCCACCTCCTTCACCTCTCAGACCCCTCACCTCCTCCTGCACCCCAGTTCCCAATCTCCAGTTCCCTTCTGTACCCAACGTCTGTCTCAGAGTGCACACACCCCTTTGGAAAAGTGCAGCCCTTGACCACTTGCCAAAATCCTGGAGTGGCCCCCATTAAAACTTACTGCCCATCCCTGGTTTAAGTGTTCAGGATAGTATGTTATGTCACCAATTCCCCTGTCATTTGAAACAATTAAATGAGTTCAGCCTCGCCCACCCAAATGTTGTTTTACAAGTTGACTATCAGATATTAGTGAAGCAAATAGAAAATTAATTTTCTCATCTGTAATTTTATCTCTCATAGATAAGGCTATGATTTCATCATGGTTATTTTTCGTAAAAGTCACAGACAGATCACAGGCAATAACCAAATATTCTCTGAAGCTCATGACCTGTGTGTGACTTGAACTAAAAATAACAGAGACAAAACGGGAAGAAAGGATAGTCCAGCACCTATGGCTGCTGAGGCTCTGGAGTCCACCCTGCTGCCCATAGTGGCTAAGAGTACAGAATCCTCCCTGCCAGCTAGCTGCCCCCTGCTATCCACAGTGGCTGAGAATTGTAGGGTCTCCCTGCAACTTGCAGTGTCCAGAAGCTGACAGTGCCTCTTTCACTCCCCACAGCCTATGGTGACTTGGAGCTGCAAGGGGACCCCTGTCATCCATGGGAGCTCGGAGCTGTGTGGTCCCCAAGTACCTGCATCAGCAGGGAGCTGTGGGGAGGAGGTCTCCTCTTACTGACTATGGCTTGGTGCAGTAGTGTCTCCACGCCACCAGCAGAGGCTGGGAGCAGTGGGTACTCTCACTGCCTTGACATGCATCTCAGCTGACACCTCCTGCCATGCTATCCCAGAGATGAAATGGAAAATGTCACAGAGGTCTCTGGAGGTCATGGACTCCATGACAAAATCTTAGCTTTACTCAGAGATTATAAAGTTGGAAGGAACAACTCTGATGATCTAGTCTGACCTCCTTTACAAAACTGGCCAAACAATTTCCCTGAATTAATTCCTGTTTGAACTAAGGCATCTCTTTTAGAAAAACATCTAATCGTGATTTAAAATTCTCCCAGTAGACAATCCACCAAAGCCCTCTGTAAATTGTTCCAACAATTAATTTATTTTGCTGTTTGAAAAATGTGCCCCTTATTTTCAGTCTGATTTGTCTAGCTTCAAATTCTAGCCACTGGATCTTTTTATATCTTATTCTGCTATTACTATACCCCTCAAGCCAGTTTACACAGCAAAAAATGATGAGAACAGAGGTGAGGCTCTCACTCTTGGGCATTATTCTTGTTGCAACTCCACAGCCCCACATAACAGCTGGTATTTTTATTTTCCATCATTTCATTGTCATAGTCATATATCATGTTAGACCTGATCCATGTTTAGCTCAAAAAGTTTTCTCTGTCACCAACAGAAGTTGATTCAATAAAAAATGTTACCTCGCCCACCTTGTCTCACTCATATGTCAGTTACTCAAGTAGGCAATGTAAAATTTATTTCATCAACCTATTATGTGATATTTGACTTAGAAACTTTTATAACATGAATTTCACAAACATTCCTCATGATTTTTCAAAGTCCGAAAAAGCTAGACTAATTCCATGACAGCCTCCCTGTATGTTCTGCTTCTGAACAGCAAATTCCACATCGCAAAGCATCTGGGAGACTATTCAGTATAAAATGTAGGAAGTCAGAGTCCAGAGATAAAGCAATACAGGTTGAATCTCTCTAATCCAGCATCCTTGGGACCTGACCAGTACCAAACCAGAGAATTTGCTGAACTATGGGAAGTCAGTATTGTCTAGCAATATTACCCATACTTCCACTGATTGCTGAGCTCTTAGAAGACATTTAGAGCTAAATAATAGCACAGAACACTGAAAGCCAGGACTAGTAGATATAAACAAACTTTATGGGACCTCAGGAAACTTGGCTACACCCATGGTAAGTGAACATCTGGCTAACTAAAATCATGACGGACCATGAATGTTGCTGTGGACCCAGACAGTGCGGGACTAGAGAGGTTCAATCTGCAATTGGATGTGAAACTAAAACCTGTTAATAATTATTTGTACCAATTTTCAGTTCCTAGATAAAAGAATAAATGTGTTTTACCAAGGTATGACATCAAAATCATTCTGTGATCTTTGTAGGCTGTCTCGAATTATTTCCCAGCCTAGTTCGATCCTTCTACGCTTGCTTGGTACAGCTTCATCTCCAGGCTCTCTTTGTGTGACAGTGTATGACTGGGTTATCTCTAGGACTTTGGTGTCTTCAGTAAAGACCTTTCCAAAGAGATAGTAAAAAAGAGAACTTATGAATAAAAGTATTCAAGTGTTCACCCTCCATTAAAGGCCACAAGATATTTCAAACTAAGGGGACATCTATATTTTGAGCTGGGAGTGTGATTCTGAACTTGAGGAGACATGCTTGTACTATCTTCAACTGAGCTAGTGCACTAAAAATAGAATATAATATCAGTGGTTTAGTGGCAGTAGGGATTAGCTGCCCCAAGTAGTACACAGTATCTCTTACGGGCATGCATTCGGGTCAGCTAGCCCCTCCAGCTGCCGCTACACTATTTTTAGTGACCTAGCTCAATCAGAGCTAGCGCAACTATGTCTCCTCAAGCCATCATATCCCCAGCTTACAATGTTGACATACCGGAAGATAACTATTCTTTACAATCTATAAAACACTATAGAGAACTTTCTCATTTCCCTGTTAGCTTGCTCAATCTTAAAAAACCACACATAGCAGCAACCCAGATAGCGGCAGAGGGCACAAACATTATGTTCTCTCCAGCACCTAACTGTGCTATGGCTGTCAGCCATTAATATTTTATTAGATTTGCTTCCTACTCTCCAGAAGCAAAGTATCCTATTACCTTTGACATCTGAAAATCAAGAAGCCAAGCTTTAGACCTTCCCTCAGAAGTAAAGCTTGGAACTATGCCAGTTAAATATTATTACAGTACTTACACTCTTCAGGAATTAACTGGTAAAGGTAGGAATTTTATTTAGGAACACAAGGTACCACTGACTTTCAATGAAACTTGTGTTCCCAAGCCACAAACAGTTATATAAAATGGCAATTACCCATTCTTTCAACTGAATACAGAATAAAATGTTAGCTAAATACGTACTTTGGTAATAAATAATTTTTCCTCTATTTAGAATTCCCTGGTATTGTAGTGTATCAGAAATATTACAATGCTTCTCTCTTACAAGCCTGTAATCATGTCAAACTCAAATATAAAACATTTCAAACACTTTCAGCAGCAAAAAGAAAGCATATGTTGCTATCTTTGCTCTGTACCTTACACAAGGAAGTATTGGGGATAATTAATCAAAAATGTCACTAATTAAACTGCTTCATAAACTGAATAGGAGGGCTTCTTGTGGAGCCTCTATTGAACCTGAGTATTAGGCTCTCAAGATTGTTTTTTAACTGACGCCAAGAAAAAGATGTCTCTATAGTATCTATACTAAAGATACTGTAGTATAAGTAAACAATTATGAAAAAATCCGCAAGACATACTAATGGCAAATGTAAGTTTGAGAATAGCATAGTGCAGTATACACATCAACTTTACATTCACTTGAAACAATGTGTTGAAATGTCATTTACTTGATGACAAATATCAGCCATTAATTCAATCAAGTTTTCCTTTACAGCAATGTTGCGTGATCCTGAAGAATACTTTCCTCTACTGCCAATGAGACTTAACTCATTCACCAGCAGATCATACAAGTTGTATAAGATACTTTGCCATTTTTCTGAGACACATGCACCTGTATATGAAAAGATAAAACTTAAGTTACATATGCATTTTATTTGCCATAATCTGACAGCTACACAATATACTACAACAGTCTATGTTCGCAGATGAGCATAGAATGCTTAACAGCAATTAGCACTGTATTTTCCAGGAAGTTTTATAATACAAACATTTGCTATTTAAAACAAAACATTCAAACATTTGCAAAGAGGAAGAAATAGAGAATGAAGTCTGGATGCAAAATAAGAGGGAGGAAAAAATAATTAAGAATGATATCCCTATCTGTACCTGTCTAAGCATCCAGAACTAAGCAGCTCCCACTCCCAGAGCCTCAAGGTTCCCCCGTGCGCCACTCTGCCACTTGGTTGGGGAAGGGCTAGAATGCTTCCCCCTAGCATCCGGAACAGCTAAACCATGTGTCTTCTCAAAACGACGACACCACAGGACCCTAACATACTCTGATTTGGCCCTTCCAAAACAGCAGATACAGCAAGAGCACCCATCTCCAGCATCCCCTGTGCAAAAGAGCCCTGGTGAGAAGATGGCCTTACACAGAATTCTTTTTGCTGGACACAGGCCAACAAAAGGTGCAAACATAGACAGTGAATTCAAAGATCCTGTAAGATGAGATTTAGGGGCAGATGCTAAGGGCATGCAGGGGAATGTGGTCTAAGAGAGACTTTAGTATCTTTGGGGATTCATGGTTAACAAGGGATTAATAAAAATGGTTTAAAAAAAAACACAATACAACAGGTTGATAACAATAAGGAAACGAGATGACAGGAGAAGCTAAAGGTATCAAACAAAAATCTATGTCTGGTAGCACTAAGAACACTACGAAGGAAATATTTACATGTATTACAAACAAAACCCCTCTTAATGGCATAGGTCTAATACTAGACAAGTATGGTAAAATTGTCTATCATGATTAAAAAAAAAAGACAGACATACTGAATAAATATTTCTGTTCTGTATTTTGAAGGAAACAGGATGATGCACTCATGTCTTGCAATGATAAAATACTTTCTATTCCACCAGAAATTAGGGAGGATGCGATTGAGAAACCATTAAAGTTAAATATTTTAAAATCTGCAGTGCATGATAACTTGCACCCAAGTATATTAAATTAATTAACTGAGCTCTCTGAACCATGAATGTTGATTTAACAAATCTTAGAACAGTAGAAATGTTTGAGGACTCGAAAACCTAATCTACTGTATATTTGAGAGTTTGTCTTTGAGTGAGCGAGCCAGACTCTGTCTGCCCGTTTGCTCAAGAACTCCTTTAAAACGGTAAGAGCTAGAGTCACCAAATTTGGTATGCAGCTTCCTCTTATCCTAAATTAAAGCAAGATAAGGGATTGGTTGTGTGTGTGTGTGTGTGTGTGTGTGTGTGTGTGTGTGTGTGTGTGTGTGTGTGTGTGTGTGTGTGTGTGTGTGTGTGTGTGTGTGTGTGTGTGTGTGTGTGTGTGTGTGTGTGTGTGTGTGTGTGTGTGTGTGTGTGTGTGTTGGGGGAAGGGGGAAGATGCATAAAACCATACAGAAAACAAACAGAATCACTAAGCAGCTGAAAGGGGCTGACTGGAGGCACTCCTCCACCCCTCCTGTATGGGACAGGCCCAAGACCTCCAACCCCCACTGGTGCCCCTTATGCGGGGGGACTCAGACCCCCCTCCCATTCGTATGGGAACATTGCTGGCTGTGCCCTTTCATTTGGGAGCGAGGGGAAAGTGCACAGTTTGCTCCATTCCTCAATCTGGCTGCAGAGCACAGAGGGAAGACAAACCTGGATCTGCCCCAGCCGGGGGACACATACCACTCCCAGGCTGCGCCTGCTGGAGCTACAGCAGCCATGGAGAGGTGCTTCTCACCTGGTCCTAAGTTGCTGAGGTGAGAGAGGGCTGGAGTAGTCCTCTCTCCCTGGGGCAACCTGCATCCTGAACCTCTCATCTCCAGCCCCACCCCAGAGCTATGATCTCAATGAAGAAAAACAAAACTCAATTGAGTTAAGGAACCCAGCAACGCAGGATAAATCTTCTAGTGTGCCAATATTTAGAGGAGGCGAATAGGATGGCAGGGAAATTATACACCAGTTAGTCTAAGAACCATGTAAATGCTGATATGGCACACAATCAGTAAATAAAAGATGGTAGCATAATTAATGCCAATCAACATGGTTTTATGGATGAACAAACAAACCTGTCAAACAAACAGGGTGTTGTTTTTTTTTAAATGAGTTTTGTTAATAAAGGTAAATGTTCACTTAATGGACACAGACAGGGACTGCTCCAGATGCTTCTAGTTCCACGTACGGCTGGAAATGGAAGAGCCACTGCTGCTTTCGGGAGGCTATTCTGCACAGGGCTGCCACTTCTGGGCTTTATAGGACTGTATCCTGGAAAGCAGTGACTCTGACAAGGACTTCAGGATCAGGGCAGATAACCACTGAATGTGCTTCCAATGAGATGTCACTAAAATGGCCAACGGATCCCTAGATGCATAAGGAGGGGAATACGAACTAGGAGTAAGGAGGTAGTATTTCCTTTGTATATGTTTCTAGTGATAAGGTTCTTAAATAATGGGCAAGAATAATCAAAGGTCTAGAAAGATAACTAAAAAAGCTTTATTTAGTTTATCAAAGAGAAGGTAGTAAAGGTGACTTGGCTGATATCTGCAAATACCTACATGGGAAATAGCTGGCTCTTAATCAAGATGCAATGGCTGTAAACTGAACGAAGACAAATTCAGATAGAAATAAAATATATATTTTAATGAAGGTAATTAACCATTGGAACAATTTTCCCAGGGCATGGAGGACTGTCCACCAATTGCAGTCTGTAAATCAAGAATAGAGATCTTCTAAAAGACATGATATAGCTGAGACAGCAATAGTAGGTTGATGCAGAAGTTACTGGGTGAGGTTCTTTGGCCTGTGTTTTCCAGGATATCAGAATAGATGACCACGGTCTTAATAGCCATAAAAGTGACAAGATGTGAACATTTGTGCCAATCTGCATTTTGCTCAGTACTGCATTCATTCCCCCACAACCATTTCCCTGTCCCACTTCTGGGTTTTTTTTTAAATTTTAAAGTCTTTGACCAGATGCTCGGTGTTCCCATTCGGCACTTAGCACATTTTGAGTGTTGTTATAATACAATAATTAAAAACACACATTTCCCAATTCACACAACTTTAATGCACACTGTAAATCTTTTGAGAAGCAACGGCTACTATTGTGATCATTCTCCAGGCTTACTAGTGATATCCAGAACTTTTGTGCTCATGCAACTAGAACTCTCGGATATAGCAAAATTTTAGCAAAATTTGCTAAAATTAGAAAAGCAAAAAAAAAACAAAAAAAACACCCCACCCCAAACCAAAAAGAACCTAAAACCCCACAAACACTAAGAAGCTTTTTATTGTATACCTTTCTCCTGTGTTTTGGCTCCCTTTGGATGATGAACACGAATCTGCAGTTGAAGTAACTGAATTATTAACTCTTTTAGAGAATCTTTTGGTCTATACTGAGTCCATATATAAAGCACTGTAGGAAGAATTTCTTCTCCTAGCTTACAAATCCGCATACGACAGTTCACAGCAAACACACTGAAGAAGACATTAATTGCTGCAAGAATGTGATCCAGACCTGCAGATGCATTCTCTTGCCTGCAATACAAACCAAGCATTTAATCGACAGCAAAAATAGCCAACTTTCGGTTAATAAGAAGTATTAACAGATAAATAACAACTTGTCTGGATTATTTTAAAAATCTATTCCTTGAACTCTAAATTGAGCACTCAACAAACCTAACTTAATAAGGGAAGAATACTCAAAAGGCCTCCCTGCAGCATACTTGCAGATAACGCAAAAAAATTTCTAGAATACACAAATAAATGCAGAAAAGTTTCACATTTCAGAGCTCTGAATGAACAGAAAGATGTTGAAGGCTAGAATCACATAAGTTAGAGATTGATGGGCCTTCAAGCACAACAAGTCCAACCCCAATAATTATCTAGGACAAATTATCCTCTGAAATTCAATTTTGACACACAAAACAAAAAGCTGAATATTACCTTGCACATTGTAGTGCTTTTGCAAAGAAGCAAAAAAGATTGGAATTTAGTTCATCAGTTTGGAAGCAGTATCCACTGGTGAGTGTGTGAATTATTCTAGCCACCAAGACTCTGTTAATATCTTTGTTAGGTCTGAGATATAATTTGCAGTACAGGGTCAGCAGATCTGTAAACATAATCCAAAGTATTAATCACTTATCAAAAGCAATATAAAGGTATAACTGTCTCCTTAACCTGGGTAAAACAGTGATTTAAGAGAGAATGTACCATTCTAACAAGCTGATTAAATGCAGAAGTTACACAAAAGGAAAAACAATCACTTAGAAATATTTTGCCTGACCAATGAAAATAACCACTCACTATTATCATAGACATTTGGATCACTATTCACAAAAGTTTATTTGCTGTTTTGCAACTTAACTGCACACAGAAACATGAAGAGAATAGTATCTAACATACCACAGGTAGCTGTATGCCCCAAAAAAGAAAAAAAAAGAAATCTCAAAACAAACAATCTCATCCCTCCAATAAAACCACTGACATTTCAACTAATTCTTACAATGAATTATTTTACTCCCTTTTAGCATGTCACTTAAAGAGGCAGAATTTTCACTTGTACTGATATGCCAGTGTGTAATGTTCCAATATACCAGTAAAAGAATGAAGCTTGCTCACAATACATGGAAAAGGCATATTAAGTAAATTTTGCTTTCCTCATTTTTATTTTCTCCATTTTCTAATATTTTTATTTAATAAGTAATTATAACACTAATACTACATAGAGCTTTGAAAATGTAGTAGTCGTAGTATTATGCTGTATAAGCATTATTTTTATACTAGAAGATTTACCCAGTGTTGCTCAGGTCCTTAACACAAATAAGTTTTGTTTTTCTTCATTTAAATCATTGCTCTGAGGAGGGACTGGGGATGAAGGGTTCAGTATGCAGGCTTCTCTAGGGAGAGAGGACTAACCCAGATCTTTCTCACTTCAGCTTGGTGCCAGGTGAGAAGCACTTGTCAAAGGCCACCACAGCTCCAGTGGGCGCAGCCAGGGGGGGGAGGCGTGCATCTCCTCTGATTGGAGCAGGTTAGTCTGCTCCCTGCGCTCCCCAGCTAGAGTGAGGAATGCAGTAAACTGTGCACTCTTGCTTCCTGACAAAGGGGAACAGCCAGCAGTGTCCTCCTATGAATGGAGGAGGGGGCTTCGGTCCCCCCCCCCCAAAGGGAGGGGGGGAGGTGGAGGCTACGTTCCCAGCCAGCCCCTTTCACCTGCCTGGTGACTGTCTCTTTTCTTTATGGTTTTATAAGAAGCAATCCCATTCTAGGCACATACAATTTTCTTGGAACAACCAAACCCTTACCTTGCTTTCAGATATGATAAAGAGGAAGCTGTATACCAAATTTGGTGGTTCTATCTCTAACCGTTTTGGAGGAGTACTTGAAAAAACAGACACACTCACAAACTTTCTCCCCTCCAACAGCTTCTGCTGGCTATTTGCTGGGGTATCAATTTTCTCAGGCCCCCAAATAGACTAGGTCCATGCGTTAATCCATCATTGGTTAGAGATTGAATACTGGTCTAGATGGACCATTGGTATTTGCCTGGCATTGCTTAGGTCATTAATGAGGGGCTCAGTGAAAAGGCTGCCAGTGTGGAGGGTGCAGGAATCAGGGCAGGGATTTGGGCCCAGCAGCTGGTCTGGGGGGGTTGAGGGTCAGTGGGCCAGCCCTGGACTCCAGCTGGTTGGTGAGGGAGAAGGCTCAAGCTGTAGGGGGAGGGAGTAGGGAAGCAGGACTCCGGAGAACCTCCTCCCCCGGGCTCCGAGGCTTGCAGCTTGTCTGGGGCCAGGCCATGATTCTGACCCCAGCTTCTCATGGGGGGAAGGGCGAGGGGACCCACCCCAGCTCTATTTCAAATAGAATCATAGAATACTAGGACTGGAAGGGACCTCGAGAGGTCATCGAGTCCAGTCCCCTGCCCTCATGGCAGGACCCAGTACTGTCTAGACCATCCCTGATAGACATTTATCTAACCTACACTTAAATATCTCCAGAGATGGAGACTCCACACCCACCCTACGCAATTGATTCCAGTGTTTAACCACCCTGACAGTTAGGAACTTCTTCCTAATGTCCAACCTAAACCTCCCTTGCTGCAGTTTAAGCCCATTGCTTCTTGTTCTATCCTCAGAGGCCAGGAAGAACAAGTTTTCTCCCTTCTCCTTGTGACACCCTTTTAGATACCTGAAAACCACTATCATGTCCCCTCTCAATCTTCTCTTTTCCAAACTAAACAAGCCCAATTCTTTCAGCCTTCCTTCATAGGTTATGTTCTCTAGACCTTTAATCATTCTTGTTGCTCTTCTCTGGACCTTCTCCAAGTTCTCCACATCTTTCTTGAAATGTGGCGCCCAGAACTGGACACAATACTCCAACTGAGGCCTAATCAGCACAGAGTAGAGCAGAAGAATGACTTCTCGTGTCTTGCTCACAACACACTTGCGGGGCCACTTAGCCATTCCATTGGTCAGCAACATGCAGAACCCTGTCCACAGCTAGCTACCGTCTTACTGGTGCGGCTGCCCCCATGGCCACTCTGAGTATTACGTCAATGCTCCCTTTCCATGTTCTGGAAAACAGTCCCATTCCCAGCACTTCCCATCTTCCTTGCACAACCAACCTCTAAACTTGCTTTAATTTAGGGTAAGAGGAAAGTGCATACCAAATTTGGTGGCTCTAGCTCTTACCTTTAGGAAGAGTTCTTGAACAAATGAACTTGCAGACAGACCCACAGACAGATGCACTCTAAAATACATAGAGATTATAGCAATTTTCTTCAAGATACAGCTTAGAATATGGTTTTACATAACACTTCTCTCAAGCACATCATCACCAACCGCAACTCTCTTTCCCAATAGTGTCATTGTTTCTGCACTTTCTTCTACATTTATGCGTGCAATATCCACCACCATTCTCTCCTTCAAATCTTTCAAGACCCACTTCCTCTGTGGTGCTTATGCTAAATCTGACAACTGATAAGGGGCAGGTTGAGGGACTGCCACGTGCAACACGGTTGTATTCATTCAAAAATTATGATGGCCCTCTCCTCTATCTTTCATATGTAAATGCCATGGAGCACCAATCATATGTCCCCATCCTTTCAGCGCATGCGCACGCACGCTTTTTTATTTTCTTAACTGTAAGTTCTTCAGGAATATCCTAACTAGATATCTGTACAGGGCTTAGCACAACTGAGTCCTGAACATAGATTGGATCTTTGGATTCCACCATATCTACCTATATATTTTAGAAATGTGCATCTGCCTGTGAGTCTGCTTGGTCAAGAACTCCTCCTAACTGGTAAGAGTGACCATTGGGAGCCATGAGCGAAAGGGAGAATAATCACTGGGGACAGCTGCACCACCAAGAGCAGGGGTGGGAAAATACCAGCTCGTGGGCCAGACCCAGTCTGCCAGGGTTAGCCCTTGGTGAGCCCTCACACCACTGTATTTACCTATGCCTCTGTAGGCACGGGGGATCACAGTTCCTGTTGGCCATTCCCGGCCAATGGGAGCTGAGATCACTCATACTTGGGGAGGTGTAGATAAATATAGTGACAGTGGCCCACCAAGGGCTAACCCTAGTGAATCACTGCTGTTTTATTGTCCACCCCTGACCAAGAGAGAGGGCAGAATACCAAAGCCCTGCCTTGAATCCTGCACTCTCCACACTGCCAGCCCACCGCCCTGAAGTTACTTGGGCAACGCTGGGTTAGGGATGTAAAATTTCAATTATTTGGCTAATCAAGTAGTCAATTATTTGAATCGACTATTCAGTTAGTCGATAAGGGCGCTTCTGCCTTTGAAGTGTAACAACAGCCTTCAAAGGCAAAAGCACTGTGGGAAGCACGGGGCCAGTGGGGGACTCAAGCAGTCCCCCCCACAGCCCTGTGCTCCCAAGGCTTTTCAAAGCAGCAGTGCTGCATGGAGCCTGGGGTCAGCAGGGGAGTCCCCAGTTGACTCCAGGCTCCATGCAGAGCTGCCGCTTTGAAATGCTGCATGTAGCCCAGGCCAGCTGGGGACTTGGGGCTGCATGCAGCATTTCAAAGAGGCAGCGTCGTATGGAGCCTGGGGTCTGGCCTCAGGCTCCATGCGATGCTGCTGCTTTGAAGCGCCCCTTTTCTTCTCCCCCCCCCCCCCCCCACTTGTTGCTTCTTTCTGATTGAGGCAGCAAGGTGGGTGAAGGACTAGTCAACTAGCCTGTCGACCATTCGATAAGCACTTGCTTATCGGATAGTCGACTAGTCATTCACATCCCTAAGCTAGATAAGTCTTCCAGTACAAATAATAATAATCACTGGTAATACATTAACCACAGCATATCATCTCAGTAATAAACTGGACATTAAAACTGATTTGATTGAGCCACTGTTGTGAGTACATGACGTTAAACTACATCAAATAATAGTAGAACAATAATGTAATATCTAATCCCACCTTTTGTCTATTTAAATTGTAAGGTCTTTGAAGTAGACACTCTCTCTTACTATATATCTGTATAGTCCCTCATACAACAGGGCATCTTAGTGCTACTGAAATACAAATAAATAATAATAAACAATAAACAACAAGATGCCTAAACACATTTCTATACTAGGAAAATACATGTTTGTAAATAGACAATGTT
Organism: Rafetus swinhoei; assembly: GCA_019425775.1. Classification (NCBI taxonomy): domain Eukaryota; kingdom Metazoa; phylum Chordata; order Testudines; family Trionychidae; genus Rafetus; species Rafetus swinhoei. Next base: position 41,829,334 of record CM033437.1, on the reverse strand, counting down.
GAAACAGAAGTGTTATAAACTAACCTGACCACTGTTGCTTAGATATCTCACACCAGTATTTCCTCACTGAAAGAATATCCTTTAGTAGTATGCTACTACAGTCAGCGCCATAAATAGCACAACTTGATGCATCTTTCACTACATCCATGACATAACACAGAAGTTCCTGACATTTTAATCTTGGTGCTCCTATGCAGAAAACAGCAGGAGGTACAAACATGCACTTTTTAATTAAACCAAATATTGAAGAACATAGCCAGGATTGGAACAAGTGAATTCTTACAGTGTGAACATTACTATATTTATCTTAAAGGTACAGTATATTGCCTCTTGTATTCTTCCAATGTCAACAAATTTTTCATATCTTTTTCTTCATATCTTCCAAAAAAGAGATAAGCCACACATTTTTCACATTCACACGAAGAGAAATAACAAAGGGATTCGGAGGTTTTAGAATATTAGCATGAAATGAAAGTGATGTTCAGCTGAAAAAATGCATGCTAACATAGGGACTCTCAACCTTTCACTTTCTGAGCCTCCTCCCCCCCCCCGCCAACATGCTATAAAACCTCCATAGCCTGCCTGTGCCATAACAACAGGTTTTCTTCGTCTCCAGTAGGTTAAAAATCAGGGACAGCATTAAGGGGGTGGCAAGCACGGTAAGTGCCCAAAGCCCCATGCCACAGGGGGACCCACAAAGCTAAATTGCTTGGGCTATGACTTCAACCCATTACAGCAGGATTCGGGCTTCAGCTTCAACCCTGCATTAGGGATGTAAAATTCCATTTAACTGGTAACCGTAATGGTTAATTAGTTAAACATAATGTTTAACTGGTTAACTGATGGAGGAGGGGGGCCTTACTGGTTAACCTTTCACATCCCTACCCTGCATTGTGAGAGTTGGGTTATTTAAATCCTAGGTCCCAGTGACTCTTAACACTAGCCCTGTTCTCTGGTTTATTTTGATGGCCCCCCAGGAAGCCTCAGATCCCTAGTCAAGAACTGCTGTGCTAACACATGCAAGGAAGTGATAGTTCTCATCTACAAGGCTCTGGTGAGTCTGTATTCAAATACTGTGTAGTTTTGGGTTTCTAAATACGAGAAAGATGTAAACAAATTGGAGGGGCCGTAGACAGTATGACAAATATTACTACTTTGGAAATCTTAAGTGATAAGAAAAGAAACACATTTTGTTACAGGATAACTAAGAAGTCAATGCACCCTTTTATAGGAATTGGAAAAATTAGGAATTGTTTAGTAAGTACTGTCCAGAGATATAACTAAGAGAAATGGGACAGAATTCAGGCTCTCAGCAAAACCTTTCTGATGATGAAGTACTTATGTTATTGAAGTTCCAGCTTCCCAAGAAAACTGGCAGAAACCTTATTGCTTGAAAATTTTGCCTCAAATCATGTTTTCCTCTATGCTTTGTACAAACACAATACACAAATACTCAGTAGATTATACAAAGCATTACAATTACACTGCAGGTGAAGAAACAATTCTCTGCTGTGACAGGGTCAGGCCAGGGGAGCGGCTGCAGAGAGGGGAAAAGGCAGCCCAAAAGGGAAAAACCCCTGTGAGAGAAGCAGAGAACTGCAGCCCAATTAGATGCAGCTGGGAGGGAGCTGGCTCAGGCTAATTGGGGCCAGCTGACTTCTCTGCTGTCTGTCTGAGGGCCTTTAAAAGCCTCAGCAGTTGGAGGCTGGAGGGGGAGAGGACAAAAGGAAGGTGGTGGAGAGGCAGAGAGGAAGAAACCAGAGAGAACAATTTTGACCAGCATTAGGTAAAGGCAGCTAAGGAGGGAGCCTGTGGGCACGTGGCCCGGGCTCCCTACCATTGAGACCCGCTGCAAAACCCCTAACTGGGGGGGGGCTAAGGGGAGGAGGCCTCCCCCAGTAGTGGCTTGGGGAAGAGGGGCCCTTGCCACACTGCATAATCATGGTCCTTGAATATATTAAAATGTCACACCTGGCTCAGAATAAAAACTTGAACCTAGCAGTAAAAGATCTATACTTATATATGGATATGTAAATCACTTACTTTTATTAGCACATCTAATAAAATATTTGACCAAGCCGCTGATCTCTTGCATCTTTTTCTGCCTAGAAGCTTGGGTTGAGGCAGATACATTTGGTTTTGCCAGTCTGATACTCTCTGTTTCTTTTAGGATGTATTTCTGCAGAAACCTTCAAAAATACAAAATGGTTATATATCAGAACCAAATAAACTGTAAAGGCTATTGGTTAAAAAAAAAGGTTAAAACTTAAAACTCAAGCTCCAGTTTAGCAATTTCGGTTCCAAAACAAAGCAATTAATAAACACAGATATGTATTACTGGTGTAAATCTAATGGAAACAGCTAGCAGACAGCGACAAGAACTGACTATCTAGTACATGTTGTGTCCAAATTATTTTACCTATCTAGATTGTAAAGTACCTGGAGTAAAATTTGAATAGTGCTGAATATACAGTAAATGATTAAAAGAAAAATTATACTAATGTGCATCTATTATTCATGTTACAACAAATATGTATAATTGTTATAGCATAAAACATTTGAAAAGTACTGTTTATTGTTCATTATGAAGAACAACTTGAATTCTTTCTAAATAAATGTGATACATATCAGACTCCACAGCATATTTGACTGAATATTTTAAACTTATTCTTGAAAAATGTGCATGACTTCCATTTATTTTAATAGAAAGGATTGCTCATGCACTTTTCTGAAAACAGTCTCCTAACACCTACAGTAAAAATGTAGCATAAATAGACTTTTAGTTTAGACCCATTGAAAAATGTGCATGACTTCCATTTATTTTAATAGAAAGGATTGCTCATGCACTTTTCTGAAAACAGTCTCCTAACACATACAGTAAAAATGTAGCATAAATAGACTTTTAGTTTATATTAGATGTACTACAAGTTTTGTATATTCACATAATTCATAAATTACATCACTGATCTTCTGATCTGCAGTATTTACTTGTTTTAGTGTCTGTATCTTAGTTTTCTTCAAATGTAAATTCTTTTTGTATTAGTCATAGCAAAATTAACAAAAAAAATGTAAAAATCTTTATGATTGTTATATTACATGGTCAAAATACACCTGAAATTTAAGTTTAGAAGTATGTATAAAACTTCAGACCCTGATTTTTAATATGAAAGTGCTACTTATATATAATGATAAGCGCATCATGTTTTGCTCCACTTTCCTCAATGGAAGAATCAGATGAATCCACAGAATATATAGAACAGTAGGGTTAGGGAAATTCTGTGTCTCTGAGCATACAGAGAATTCATGTCTGCCACATATTTCTTTGCTTCTCAGCAAAAAATGATTTTCTGATGGGGAAGCAAAGAGAAGCCACAAGAGTGGCCACGTGCCCTTTGCCCACTGGGCGCAACTTGTATGCATCCATTGTTTCGGGCACCTGGACCAATCATGAAGAGGTAAATCATAGGTGGCTGGGGATGTACTCTGCCAGTGATTGTTCCAGGTTCCCAAAACAGTCCCACTCCCTGTCAAACCAATCCCTGTGCCTCCAGATCCACCCAAGACTAAGACATCCCTACTAAGTTCTGCCTTGCCCAGCTCCAACTTCACCCAGGATAGGTGATGCCCTGACTGGCGGCTTCTACCCTGTGCTGGGCTCAGCTGCTAGCCCCAGAAGGGCTGGAGGTGGGGAAAAACTGTGCTAGATCAAGGCAGACCTGCCCCTAGAAAACTCCCCTGGCTCCACGCCTCTCATCCCCTGCTCCCATCACTCCTCAGCTGCAAGGGGGAGAGGTCTCTGCTGGAAAGTACTCTCCCACCAACCCCTTGCACCCCTGAAGGCTGGCCCCACTCTGCACAGTTGGCCCCTGTGCTGAGCTCCACACCCCTGAACCCATACTCCCACCCCTTCACACAGACCACCCCCCGCTAATCCCACCACACTTGAACTGAAAAGCCCCAGCCTCTATGCACTTGGACCATCCCAGTGAGCAATCTGCATCTGTACTCCCACCCCACTGAGCCCTAACCAAGTACACCAAGACCTCCACCCCACCAAGCCTTACTCCCCAGCACATGAAATCTTCCACTGTGTCCCAACATCCAGAGCTCCATCCCCCAACACCCAGACATAATCTGATGAACCCCAACCACCTTCACCTAGAGATCCTTCTGTAGAGTCCCATTGCCCCTGCACCCAGAACCCTCCCAATGGGCCACCGTACATCAAGATCCTCCCCACTTCCAGACTATCCCACACAAAACCTTTTCACTCCATACCTGGATCCCCCCTACACCAAACTCCTCCACACTTGGATCTTGCCAGATTGAGCCTGCCAGCCCACATATGGTTTGCCAGGCACATAAAGGTAAGGCCCCCAACATGTTTCTAGGGCAGGCCTGGTCCTTGCATTGTAAAGCCTCATCACTGAGTCCAGGTCTTGGGGCAGGCGCTGCAGGGTGATCTACCAACTCTGTGCAACCAGAGCGTTGGGCTTCCCAATGCCATACTGGAGCCCTCACATTCATTTACTGACAAAAAAATTCTGAATTTTAAAATATTGTCCATAAAATTTTTAATATTTTGGTGCAGAATTCCCTTAGGTGTAAAATCTCCATATTAAATATGAGAGCTTCCACAGTCCATGCAGTATAACTCCTTTGGTTCATGAGCCCCACTTCAGCTATCCTAGGTCAAATAATTGATTAAAAACAGGTTTCTAATGAGTTGTCTATTCTATATGTATAGGCCACATATAAACATTCAAACAACTGCAAATTGAAAGCTGGACGCAAACTGAAAATATTTGTTAGAAAAAAGTAATGTAAGTTAGTACTTATTGTAAGATACAAACTGAACAGGCAACTAACAATAACTACACTAGCAATCAACCTTATTTAATCAATTTTAAATGTTAAAGCATGGAGTGACCCTGCCTTACTATCTTCTGTATCTGGTATTTATTACATTGAGCCATTTCACCTTTATTATGTAACTATCTTTAAAAATACGTAAATTTAAAATAATCTTTTAAAACATTTCATACGTATAGACAGACAAGATTCTGAATCCAATCTGCAGATCTAGGAAAAATATTCATGTTGACCTGATAATCTATTAAATAGTGCTGTTTTGTAGAAAGAGAAAGACAGCAATTTAAATAAAAATGATACCTAAACACAGCATCCCAGTTCAGTTGTTTTCCTTGTTTAGAGTCAGAATTATGATCCAGTTGGGTAATTGTTTCAGAATCACAGATGAGTCGTTTGAATTTTTCAACTTCCTTCTGAAAATGTATTTCAAGAAAGAAGTTATTATGCATCCAATCCACTGTTTTAGACACAAAAAAGGTTTTTAATTACCCTTCGCTCTGTAACTTTGTCATTTTCAAGTTGATGGCAGCAAACAAGCAGCTCATGTAGCACAAGACTCATGGTTCAGCTCCACAGCAGATAAATAAATTGCATCTGTAAATGAAAAAAACAACAACCATTATTCGCATGATGAAAAAACTGCCTTACTATTGTACCTAACCAACCTGCTTAAAAGATAGGAAATGCAATGCATAATGAAATTCTAGATTCAATTTTAAATCTTTTTAAAAATTTACCTGAAGTGTTTTGGTATTTTAGTTGCTTTCAGTTTGTAATTTGTAGTCATCCTGTCTCACACGCATAGGTATTTTTTACATTTATGTTTTATTTCACAGAGAGGATCACCAGGATCTGGACTGGTTTGTGAGCCATCAGGAACAAGACCAGCAAAATCAGAAATAATCTTATTAGAAGGACATACTACATTTTCACAAGTAGTAGTAAAGAAACAATTGACAAGGGCCACCTCATATGACTGTGGGTATGTTTACACAGCAAAGAAAAACCCACAGCTGTCCCTATCAGCTAGGGTTGCTATGCACCTGGTTGAAAAGGTGGCTCCAATCGGTGCTGCAGTGGGACTAAGACAGGCTCCCTGTCATCACTGGTTCCACACACCACCCAGAAGTAGCTGGCATATCCCTGCAGCTCCTAGGTTCAGAGGCAATCTGGATAGCTCCGCATGTGGCCGCCACTCCTAGCTCCACAGCTCCCATTGGCCAAGACCACAACCAATGGGAACTATGGGGGCAGGCAGTGACCACTATGCAGAACCTCCTGGCCACCACTGCTCCCTCTAAGCTGCCCAGCAGCACAGCTTCACAGGTATTAATCAGCCCCACCCACCTTAGTCAGTTCTGACTGGGCAGGGCTGATTAATTACCTGTGAAGCTGTGCTGCTGCGCATCTTACAGGAAACACTGCTAGCCACACCTCCACCTACAGGCCAAAAATGTTGGCCACCTCTGGAAGCAGCATGCATCCAGAGAGCATGCCTTAGCCTTGCTGCGCCACCAACATAAGAACGGCCATACTGGGTCAGACCAACGGTCCATCTACCCAAGTATCCTGTCTGCCGACAGTGGCCAATACCAGATGCCCCAGAGGGCAGGAACACAACAGGTAATCCTCATGTGATCTCTCTCCTGTCATCCACCTCCAGAGAAACAGAGGCTAGGGACACCATTCCTACCCATCCTGGCTAATAGCCAGGCCTGACATAAGCAGCCCAGTGAAAGAGAATGAGGGTGGGGGAGAGTGAGCAACAAAAGGAGGTGCGCTGGAGTGAGTGTAGAGCAGCGTCTCAGAGACGGGGTTGGGCCTCAGACAGGGAGTGGGACAAGGATGTTCAGTTTTCTGCTATTAGAAAGTTGGTAATTGTACAGCTGACTAGGGATGAGAATGGTTAACCAGTTAACTGGTAAGCATCACTCTTACTGGGTGAAGCTTACTAGTTACAGTTAACCGGCAGGGGCTAGAACAGTCTCCTGCCTGCTGTTGGCAGGGGGTTGCTTCAACTCAGGGGTGCCTGGCTCGCTATTGGCAATGGCGCTCCAGCCCAGCCATCTAAAGCCCCTCCAAGGCAAGACTGAGGCTATGTCTACACTACAAGGTTTTTGCGCAAAAACCAGCAGAGGGTCCACACCTCAAGCGCGTTTTTTCTGAAGAAAATCGACAGATCAGAGGGTTTTTGCCAGTAGAGTTATTCCTCTCCCCATGAAGAATAACTCTTTTTTTGCGCTACAGCTCTTGTGCAAAAAGGCAAGTGTGGACGCTCCACAGGGGTTTTTGCACAAGAAACCCCTATCGGAAAAAGCACAAGTGCTCTGATGGCCATTCTGTAAATGGCAATCAGAGGTTTCTTGCACAAGAGTGTCCATGCAGCATGGACGCTCTCTTGCGCAAAACCACATCACTTTTGCGATCCGCTTTGAGGTCTGGACGTGCTTTTGCACAAGAAGTTTTTGCGCAAGAACTCTTACGCAAAAGGCTTCTTGCGCAAACCCTGCAGTGTAGACAAAGCCTAAGATAATGCTGAAAGGAAAAGGGAATAACTTTGAAAAACTGTCCTCCTCTATCAAGAGAATCTAACTTCTTGACTGTTAAATGGCAGCCTCTGGTTCCTTATTGCCACAGGATGCCCAAGTACTCATGGCAGAGAAAAAAACCCACTCCTTCTGTGACTAACCATCTCATTAACACTGACCTATCTCATTGACATTGACTTGGCCTTCATGATTATTTTAAACTGATATTCATTTTAAGCTGATACTAAACTATGTATGATTTTCTCACAAAACAGAAAAATATTGTTGGGGGGTCAAACAAAATATTTTGAAAACATTGATTTTTTTAAAGAAATACTGAAAGGAACAGTTTAGAAAATGCAAAAATGTTTTGTTTTGACATTTCTGGGGGGAAAAAGGGGTTTTTGGGGGGGGGGGAAGAGGGGAAAGAGGGAATTGATGAATTTGACCCAAATTCACTAAGTTTTGGTGCTTCCCACAAATACATTTTCCAGCAAATGTATTATTCAGAAATTTTTTTTTTTATTTTTTTTTACTCAGCTCTGCAGTAGAGTCCTTAAACTTCTAACCATCAGTCTTCTTTTCCAGCACTTGGATCATTTTATGGCGTTCCTTTCAACTCTGTTCCATAGTTCCACAAAATTGGACAATATACTAGTGAGGGATGTGAATGGTTAACTGGCGGGGGCTGCAGCAGTACTCCACAGGCATGGGTGCTCCAGCCTGGCCAGAGCTGCCTCCCGGGTCTGTGGTGGGCCTAGCTGGAGCAGCACACTGTGAGTGGGAGCCTCTAGCCCGACAGACCAGCCCTACGCACTGCAGGGGGCAGGGATCAATCCAGGCCAGAGGTGGCGGGCAGGAGGGCTGTTCCAGACCAGCCAGGCTGCAGTGGCCCCCTCTACCCACCCTCATTTAATTAGTTAACTCAGGGGTTCCCAAACTTTTTGACATGGGGACCAGTAAATCCATTCACGAGCTTTCGGAGGACCGGTAACATACATTTGCATATTTGCATACTCATTAAGCAAATTATGAATATGCAAATACGTTGCTTTTGGTCCTCCCAAAGCCCCCAGGGCCAGCTTTAGCAAAGCTTTTGAAATGGCCACCCACAACATTCTTACCAGCATGTTAAGGGAATATGGATTGGAAAAATGGACTGTAATCCAATAAAACCCTACACCACCAAGGCCCGTAGTTTGGGAAACACTGAGTTAAATGGTTAAACATTTAACCAGTTTACTGATTAAACAGGATTTTGCATCCCTACTGTGAACTGGGTCCTGATAAATAAGCATCTAGCTCATGGTCTATATCCTGATATTCAAAACTCTCCATATTCTTCACCCCAGCTACTCAAGACAATCTGTCTCTACCTCTGTAAACTTGAACTGTCATTACAGCTATATTGTACTACAACCACAAAATCCTTAACCAATAGAGGAAACAGAACTTCCAGGAGTCAGATTAGATTATAGAGCTCACTCCCTCAGGAATTTTCACAGAAACAATCACTTTCACTACAAAATTAAAAACTAATTTCTCCAAGCCTTCCCTCAATGTCTTCAAGATAAAACCTCTTACAGCTACAGATTATTTATTTGCATGGATAATATGAAAAAACTGTTATAATACATACATAAATTTATAAGAATAATTTAACCTTCATGTTCCTGAGCATAAATCAACCACTAAATGGTGAGAGCTAGTAACAAAAATAAATTATTCTCTCAGCTCTACTCCCCTTCTGGCCATAATGTCCATCCCAGAGTTTCTGGCACCTGACGTGGAACGACCCCTATTCAGAGACCTACTACTGGAATGCATAGACTGCTGGCATAGTCCACTATGGCAATTCATATGTTCCAAATACTTATTGTAAAATATACAGTAAGTGCAATGTAACAGTCTTAACACTGCAGCAGAAAACCTTGGAAAAGTCTCTATCAATTTAAATCATATGTAAACAAATTTGTTACCAATATGAATAGCACCTCAGATTAATGAAACTGAAACAAACTTTGAAAATTCAAGGGCTTCCTCCTCTCCCCCCACACTATTTAGGCTATTTGTTTTATAGTCTCCTGAATTTAGGCAATGAAAATGCATATAGTATTTAATCAATTTCACTTTTACTTATAGTTAAATTTTTATTTGGCATTCTTAATGAAAAAATGCTTAGATTACAAACACTGCAGAGAATGTTTGTTAGAAAGCAATTCTTACTATTGGAATGGTTTTAAAAAAAAAAACCATGGACACATTTGTACTAGTCATAGGTTTAAGAAACATGTTCTTAAAAAGATTTAGACATTTAGATTTAGAAAAAGAACTTAGAAGTCACAATGTCACTGGGAATTTCCTGTTTTTATATAATTTTTTCTCATATTTAGCATTATATGAAGCTCATCACAACATTTAATTTGTAATAAACAGAAATTAAGAATTCCCAGAAACTAATTACAGCACTTCCTATAAGCAGGAGCAGAAAGAGTTTAAGATAAAGCAAGACTTGACAAATATCCTTTCAAACAGCCTCTCACTTTACAATTGTTTTAATTAGACAAAATTTACATTTAATATTTGCATGCTACTTACAAAAAAAAAGAAATCAGGCACAAATATAAAATAATTTGTAATAACAGTAAAACTAGACATTGCATACTATCAGATTGATCAGTAACGTTTTTGCCACATTGACTTAAACCAAGAAGACTCAAAACAAAGAACACACTAGAACAGGTGTCTGACAGCTATAACAGTCCTATAATTCAAGCTTTAACTGACCTTTTTCTGTAACTTGAGGCTACAAATAAAGTCAAACCTCTCTAAGATCCTGTTGCCAGTGAACTTGAGCAACAAATTATTTCTATATCAAAGAGACTACAAAATAAAGTAATGTGATGGCTATGTACATTTAATTAGCGTTATTAAGCATCTTGTCAGTGGACAATGAGGTCTTTGGCATTTCAAAGTGGATGCCCTAGATTTGCATGGAAGATTTTTTTTTATGTCATGAGAATGCAAAACGAATTTCTTCAAGTTAGTAGCCCCCCAATAAGGTCCTCAGATGTATGCTATACATTAGAAAACCTAATAAACTAATCAGTCTCTTCATCCTTCAGGCCAGGAAGTAAGAGAAAGAGAAACATTTCCTTTATTATTTTATATACTTAGATAGGGAAGGGGCTAGTGAATATGTATCAGATCTGCTTCTTGTTTTGTATTTAGGGTACATTTGGCTTCATCCAAACACAAATTTTTTTTTACACCTTTTACTAGCTAACCTCTCCACTTCCACACCATTACAATTACAACAGAGTGAGCTTGATTCTACTGTGATTCTGGATAAGCACAGAACTAAATTTCAAGTGCAGGGGCAAATTTGTCCTCAGTTTTACTTGTGTAACCTCCCTGAAAGGAAAGATTTATAATCAGTGCAACAGAGACTTGTTTGACCTGCAGAAGCTTTATTAGAGAACGTGTGGGGGGAGTGGGAGAGGGAGCGGGTAACAGCTTAACTGTCAGATAAAGCTTAACCTGGAGGATTAGTAGTTAGGAAAACGCATTTTATTGTGAGCTGTGCCCATTTGACCTAGATGTTCTTAAAGGACAAACATGGGTCTCCATGGTGCCCTTTTCAAGCCACACAGCATTGCATGTCAAACTGAAAGGGGAGGGAAAACAACACCCCATACCACTAGCTGGGTGGAAGGTGTGAGGCAGCCAGGAAGGCCCCACCGACCCAGGCAGAAGAATGTGACACAACTGAGGGAGCAGGGAACGCACCCAGGTTTGGGAAAAAGGCAGGAGGATGTGGGAAAGCTGGGAGTAGGAAGGCAGGTAAATGTGAAGCAGCCTAAATGGGGTGCATTCAGGTCTGGCAAGACCAGGAGGATGTGAGGTGGTGGCAGGAAGGGAAATTGCTGTGAGGTGGCCTGGGATAGGGGCCCAATTCCAGAGGGGAAGGGAGATAGCTGTGTGCAGTCCAGTGGTGGGGGCAGGGAGATGATTGGGAAGTGGCAGAGGGAGCAAGGTTTCAAGAAGAAGGCTGTGAGGCAGCCAAGTGGGTGGGGAGAGGGCTGTGAGGTGGGGCTGGGGCAGGGAAGTGGCTATGAAGCGGGCGGCCGAGGGGGCAAGGAAGTGGCTTGGCGGCGAGAGGCCAAAGAGGGAGGGCTGTGAGGCAACAGGAAAGTGGCTATGAGGTAGCATAGGGAGGGCAGGGAAGTGGCTATGAGGTGGGCAGCCAAGGGGGCAGGGAAGCGGCTGTAAGGCAGCTGGCCGAGGGGAGGAGGAGGGAAGAGGCGGGAGGGGGCAGGGAGAGGGCTGTGAGAAGGCAGGAGGACAGGGAAGTGGCTGTGAAGCAGGCAGTGGGGATGTAAAACTTCGATTATTTGGCTAATCGAATAATCGGTGTAATTTGCATCGACTATTCAATTAGTCAATAAGGGCGTGTCTGCCTTTGGCATCTACTTCAAAGTAGAAGTAGTTACCCTGCGCTCCATGCAGCACTGCTGCTTTGAAATGCCATGGGGAGCCCAGTGTCAGGCTTTGCACAGCGTTTCAAAGCAGCAGCGCTGCATGGAGCCCAGGGTCATCAGCGGGGAGGAGGTGGGAGTCCCCAGCTGACCCCAGGCTCTGCAAGGTGCTGCTGCTGCTTTGAAGCACCCCCACCTCCCCCCATTGCTGCTTCTTTCTGATAGAGACAGCGGGGGCGGGGGCGACTAGTTAACTAGCCTGTGGACTGTCTGCTTATCAGATAATTGACTAGTAGTTCACATCCCTAGTGGGAGGGTGACGAGGAAGACACCGAGAGGGCTGTGAGGCCGCGGGGGGGGAGTAGGGAGAGGGCTGTGAGGCAGAAGACGGGGCGGGGTAGTGGCAGTGAGGGAGACGGGGGCGGGGTAGTGGCTGTGAGGGGGCGGGGTAGTGGCTGTGAGGGGGCGGGGGCACTGTGAGGCGGGCGGCAGACAGGAAGGACCCCAGGTCCGGGGGCGGGGGGGCAGGCAGGTCAGCGTGAGGCGACCAGGGATGGGGAGAGCCCAAGCTGCGCTGCCGGTAGGACCAAGGCAGCCGCGAAACTGAGGTCAGGGTTAGGCTGGTCCGCACCCGGCGCCCGGAGTCAGTTACCGCAGGCGGCGTCTCTAGTCCCCACGCTGCCTCCGCACCCACGAGCTGCCACAGGGCGAGAGACGAGTGCGCCTGCGCCGCGCCACACGCGCCTGGCGCAAACCCGGAAGCGGAAACGCGCGCCCTTCCGGCGGAAGGGATTTTGGGGGGGGGGGGCTCCGTCGAGTTTCCGATTCCGCGCCTTGGCAGTCGGAGGTGGCGGGGCTGGTTGGTTGCGCTCCCGGGCGCCGCCACTGCCGTGCCCAGCCCCGCGGGGGCCATGCTGCTGCCGTCCGACGTGGCCCGGCTGGTGCTGGGTGAGTCCGGGGGCCGGGCGGGTCACGTCAGCCGCGTCTCCGCTCCGCAGGCAGCGCCGTAGTGCGGGGCTGCGGCCGTCGCTTGTGTCACGAGCGGGAGACCCGAGCTGCCGTTCCCTGGGGTAGGGGCCTAACAGCCCCCGGAGCTCTGCCCTGGTCCGCCACCCACACACACTGGCTGCGTGCGGGGGGTGTGCGTGGCAGTAGCAGACCTGAGCCCCGGGCCATCTGCATTAAGGGAGCGCCCTTGGGTGGCCACATAAGGCTTCCCTGTTGTTACTTGCTAGCCCCTGACAACGTTGTCGGGACTGTGTAAAATGCAGCAATACAGAGCGCCTCTGCCAATGGCTGGTCCCTTCATGCCCTCGTGTTACAACAGAAGAAAAGACTTACGACTTCCCCTCTCATCTCGCAGCCCTATAGCAGGGGTGGGGAAGCTTTTTTGGTTCTGGGCTGCGCACACGTTAGAAGCGAAGAAAACAAAAAAACCCAAAATAAAACCTCACTGATATTGCCCATGACTGAGAAGGAGAAAGACATTCCCCTTGCACTCTAGAGCCTAGGAGGGCCCAGGCTAGTAGATTTTGTGTGCTCTAGCCCTATAAGGGTAAAGCTGGGGGAGGCTGGATCATCAATGCTGGTGGAAGAGCTCCAAGCCTGGGAGGCCAGATCCAAGCAGCCCCAGGCTTTAGGTTCCTCACCCCTTTCCTAAAGAGAGAGTAGCACTGACCTTTCCTGGATCTGGTTGCAACACCCCATCAGTGAGAACACATTTATGCCACAAAGATTTTACTGTCTGTGGCCTTGTCTTAACACTGTTGCCTTGTGTTAGGCAAAAAGGTCTATCAAGATGTAAGCTAACACACGTGAAACAACATTAATAGGTTTTGTCTTAATTTGTGGAAGGGGAAGGAGCCTGTACTATCCAAGGAGTGTAATCCAAAGGAATTATGTTTTAAACAAATTTATAAAGATCTCATGTTTTCTTGCATCTTTCTGCAAAAATCTGTTGAGTGAGGTCTAACTAAACATCTGCATACAAGAAGGATTGTGGGTGACCCAGCATTTTTAGAATGTCAGACTGTTTTATTGAGAATGTAATGTCGTCATGCTTTGGGCTAACGGGCTTGAAGTTTGGAAAGAAATTGCCTGCTGTCAAGGACATGATCATTTATATTCTTATGAAAAATAGTATGTATAGTTAATAAGCTATTGCAGTACGCCTCTGAAAAAATTCAGCTCAAACATGCTCAGTAGAAACTTATTAGTTTGGCAGAAATTCCTTAGAGAGTCCATCTTCACTAAATGTGATCCATCCTCTCTAAACTTCTTTGTGATGATGAGATGGCACATGCCAGTCCCACTGAGTTTGTCACTGACTGGTGAGTATAGCTGTTCCTGCTTTTGTGCTCATGTGCAGAGAACATGAGTTGTTATAGTTCATACATAAAGAATCTTGGCTTTCAAACTACAGCAGCTCATCATGGGTGGTGGGTATCAGATGCAGAGGAAGGCTGAGCCTCCCCAAATGGCCAGATGTAGTTCAGCCCACACTCCATCCCCTTCTGCTTCCTGCTCTGCAGTTAGCCTGGCTCTTTTGTGCCATCATGGTCCCAGCTGGTACTGCCCTCCCAATACTCTGTGGATTAGGAGGCTACAGGAGGCTGAAGCCACACTGCCCAGCCTCCCTGCGTTCCAGGGCCAGGAAGTCTGGGGCTCTGTTATTAAGCCTCCCTGTGCTCCAGGCGGCACTGCATGCTCTCCCCTGTGCTGTGTGGCCAGGAAGGCTGGGGCCACTCAGCACTCTGGGAAAGCTGTTCCTGCTTTTGTGCTCATCTGCAGAGAACATGTGCTAGCTTGGGGGAGAGGCCAGTAGCCACAGTGGGGGTGAGGGGCTGGGGGTGTAGGGCAGGAGCTAACAGCCACAGTGTGGGAGAGCTGGGGGGGGCTAGCCTCCACAAGATAGTATTCACCCATTGTCCATGCAGCTCATGCTTTGTCTCTGGAAGTCTCTAGATGAGTCCCTGCTATGTCAGACAAGATTATGGTGATTACATGTGCTCCAATCCAGGGCTGCAGGGATTGAGGAGAACTTTCCCTGCAATTTTCCTGTTCTTCAGGCGGCTGCTGCTACAGTGCTTTGAACCATAACTGAGTAGGGATGTCAATGGTTAACCAGTAGCCTGGCTAGGCAGGAACAACTCCCTTCCCAGGGCAGGCCACCAACCTCGCCCGGACAGTTTCTGCCTGTGGTGGGCTCAGTCTGGCTGGAGCAGCCCACTGCACTGTACGTGGAGGGTGCCCCCCTACTCACCTCATTTAAGTGGTTAATTGATTAAATAGGATTTTACATCCCTAGGCCTGAGAGCAGGCAGACTGTCTCTCGTGTGCTCTCAATACCTTCCACCTCTTGCACTTTGGGGTTTGTGAAGATAAATTTATTAGTGTTTATAAAGAACTAAATAATTTGAAATCACCATAGAAAAGCTGATGAAGACAATAATTTTGCATTCAGTGCATGGTTTGGTGGTTTGCAGTAAACAAGCCCTGGGACCACACATTGAACCACAAAGGGAAAAAAAATGGATAGCTGCTCATTAATTGAGCACTGTTCCTCCAATGTGCTGAATAAAGCAGGGGTCCTTTAATTAAATCATATACTGCTTTTTTTTCCCTAAAGATTATATCAGAATGTTTACTTGCAGTTGGACAAGTGCAACCTTAATCCTGGTATTTGAGTGTTTGATTTTGCAACTTTAATATTTAACATAACTCTGTGTGTTTATTAATGTAAGCATGCTGTCATCCCCTGTAGCTGTTGAGTATGTTTACATTACAATTTAAAACCTATGTCTGTGTGGCAGCAGCATTGGTCTACAACATACTTGGGCTCACACTGCAGTTCAGTTCAAGCTTTGAAACCTACCTCCTTGCCCAGGATTCAGAGTTGAACCTCTAGCCCAGGATCAGAATGTCTATACTGCTTTAGTGCAGTTGCACAAGCCTGAGTCTGAACGGACTAGGACTCTGAAACTGCCTGCTGTGCATATTAAAATGCAGTGTAGGCTAGGGATGTAAAAAAAAAAAAAAAAAAATTAAAAATGTAACCACGTAACTTAAAAATCCTAGCAATTACATGCACTGCAGGTTCTGCAGAATAAAGCTTATACTGCACAGCCCACAGCTCAGCCAGCTCTGCAAGAACAGGGCCAGGAGCCCACCTATAGCATATAGATACAGAGCCAGCAGCACAGATTGACAACTGGCTCCCCAGGAGTAGGACTGGTTTCCAGTGTGTAACCATAAATCAGGGGTGGGGAACCTCAGGCCCGGGGGCTGGATGCGGCCCCTGGCTTGCCTGGATCTGGCCCCTCAGGCTCAGAGCTCCCCCTAGCATTGAGAAGCCCACATGCTGCCCCACCACAGGGCTGGAGCACACAAAATCGACTAGTCTGGGCCTTCCCAGGCTCTGGTGGGGGGAGTGTGGAGAGTGTCTCTCCTTGTCAGTCAAGGGCCACGTCAGTGAGGGTTTGTTTTGGGGGGGTTTTTTTTTTTTGCTTCTTACTTGTGTGCAGCCCCCAACTGATTTTTCTGGGGAACCAGCAGCTTCCGACCCAAAAAGGTTCCCCACCTCTGCCATAAATGCATACACTCTTACATCGCTAGTGTAGACACACTGTTTCAGGAAGTCACAGGCAGAGAAATGTGTGGCTGTTTTTTTTAAACAGCTGAATTGTTTTTGACAAGCAGAGCACACTTACAAAACTACAGGCAGTGCCGGTGGAAACTGTTGGCTTCTAATTAAAGTTTGAATTCTAGAAGCCTCTGCTGATTGGCTGAGCCTTGGTAGGGGGAAGGACTTTCAGGCAGTCCAGGGCTTTATAAGGCTCCTTGGGCAAGCGACCAAGGAGCTTGCGAACAGGTGAGTGCTAACAGGGAGTTTAGAGAGGGAGTTGGGAAGGGGGCGAGGTTCTCTTGCCTTTCTTTTTAAATCCCTTCTCCAGGACAGCAGGGATGGATGGTGATGGTTCTGCTGTTGTTACCTGCACGGAGTGTGCCATGTTTGTCTTCCTCCGGAAGAAAGAACAGATTTCATCTGCACTAAGTGCAAGCTGGTCGCCATTTTGGAAGAAAAATTAGAGGGCTGAAGGCCCAGAGTGTCGACCCTACGCTCGATCAGAGAGGATGAAGACTTCCTCGATAGAAGGCAGCGTTTAATCCTTCAAGCACGGCAGGCGGAAGAGCCAGAGAGGGCAGTGCGTGACCAGGAAGAGAACTGGCAGCATGTAACTTCTAGAAGGGAAAAGGCCAGCATGGGAATCCCCCAATGCTATAGAGGTAAGTAATTGCTTTCAGGCTCTCTCCACAGGCTCTGCGGTGCTGAATGCTTTGGAAGGGATCTCACAAGGAAGAAACCAGAAGGGAACACCATCTACTGGAAGGCATGGGATGCGTAGTCCTAGGGATGGGGTTCGGCCACCACCCCCAAAGAAAACGACGGGTGGTGGTGGTCGAGACTCCTCCTAAGAGGACTGAGCCATCCCTCTGCCGTCTGGACATGGAATCTCGAGAGGTGTGCTGCTTACCGGGAGCTCGCATTCAGGATGTGACTGAGAGGCTTACCAAACTGATCAAACCTTTGGATCGCTACCCCTTCCTGATTCTCCACATGGGAACTAACGATACGGCCAAGAATGACCTTGAGCGGGTTACTGCGGATTATGTAGCACTGGGAAGAAGGATCCAAGAACTCGGAGCGCAACTGGTGTTCTCGTCCATCCTCCCTGTTGAAGGGAAACGACTGGGCAGGGATCGTCGAATTGAGGACGTAAATGCGTGGTTGCGCAGGTGGTGTCGCAGAGGGCTTTGGTTTCTTCGACCATGGGACTCTGTTCCGGGCACAAGGATTGTTAGGAAGAGATAGGATCCACCTAACTAAGAGAGGAAGGAGCATCTTTGCGGGCAGGCTTGCAAACCTAGTGAGGAGGGCTTTAAACTAGGTTCGTCGGGGGACAGTGACCAAAACCCTGAGGGGAGTGGGAAAGTCGGATACCGGGAAGAAATGCAGAGAGGAAGCGAGCAAGAAAGGAGGACCCTGTTTTGAATGGAGAAGATAGGGCGATCAACTGGTTACCTGAGGTGTTTGTACACTAATGCGAGAAGCCTGGGCAACAAACAGGAAGAACTGGAGGCCCTGGCCCAGTCCAAGAAATATGATTTAATTGGGATAACAGAGACTTGGTGGGATGTCTCGCATGACTGGAGCGCTGTCATGGAAGGGTATAGACTGTTCAGGAAGAACAGGTAGGGGAGAAAAGGAGGAGGAGTTGCACTATATGTAAGAGAGCACTATGATTGCTCTGAACTCCAGTATAAAGAGGGAGAAAAACCTGTTGAGAGTCTATGGGTTAAGTTTAAAGGAGCAAACAACAGCAGTGATGTTGTGGTTGGTGTCTGCTACAGGCCACGAATCAGGTGGATGAGGTAGATGAGGCTTTCTTGGACAACTGAGAGAAGCTTCCGGATCGCAGGCCCTGGTTCTCGTGGGGACTTTAATCACCCTGACATCTGTTGGGAAACCAATATGGCAGTACACAGGCAATCCAGGAAGTTTTTGGAGAATGTTGGGGATAACTTCTTGACGCAAGTGCTGAAGGATCCGACCAGGGGCCGTGCAGCTTGACCTTCTGCTCACAAACAGGGAGGAACTAATAGGGGAAGTGGAGGTAGGTGACAACCTGGGAAGCAGTGATCATGAGATGGTAGATTTCAGGATCCTGACCAAAGGAAGAAAAGAGAGTAGTAAAATACACACCTTGGACTTCAGAAAAGCAGATTTTGACTCCCTCAGAGATCTGATGGGCAGAATCCCCTGGGATGCTAACATGAAGGGGAAAGGAGTCCAGGACAGCTGGCAGTATTTTAAAGAAGCCTTATTGAAGGCACAGAAAGAAACCATCCCGATGCGAAGCAAGAGGCAAACATGGTAGGAGACCGGATTGGCTTACAGGGGAAATCCTTGGTGAACTTAAGCACAAAAGGAAGCTTACAAAAGTGGAAACTTGGACAAATGACCAGGGAGGGGTTTAAATGTATAGCTCGAGAATGCCGGGGGGTTATCAGGAAGGTGAAAGCGCAAATGGAATTGCAACTGGCTAAGGATGTGAAGGATAACAAGAAAGGTTTCTACAGGCATGTTAACAAGAAGAAGGTGATCAGAGAGGGTGTGCGGCCCCTAATGGATGAAGGAGGTAACCTAGTGACAGATGATGTGTGGAAAGCTGAAGTACTCAATGCTTTCTTTGCCTCTGTATTCACGGACAAGGTTGGCTCCTGGACTTGTGCGCTAAGTGACGCAAGATGGGATGAAGATGGACAGCCCGTGGTGGGTAAAGAACAGGTTAGGAACTATTTAGAAAAGCTAAAGCGTACACAAATCCATGGGTCGGACTTAATGCATCCGAGGGTACTGAGGAGTTGGCAAATGTCATTGAGAGCCTTTGGCCATTATCTTTGAAAAGTCATGGAGATCAGGAGAGATCCCGGATGATTGGAAAAAGGCAAATGTAGTGCCCATCTTCAAAAAGGGAAGAAGGGCGATCCAGGGAACTATAGGCGGTCAGTCTTACCTCGGTTCCTGGAAAAATCATGGAAGGATCCTTAAGGAATCCATTTTGAGGCACTTGGAAGAGAGGAAAGTGATTAGGAATAGTCAGCATGGATTCACAAAGGCAAGTCGTGCCTGACCAATCTGATTAGCTTCTATGATGAGGTAACTGGCTCTGTGGACGTGGGAAAGTCAGTGGATGTGATGTACCTTGACTTTAGCAAGCCTTTTGATACGGTCTCCCACAATATTCTTGCCAGCAAGTTAAGGGAATGCGGGTTGGATAAATGGACAGTAAGATGGATAGAAAGATGGCTAGAAGGCCGGGCCCAGCGGGTAGTGATCAACGGCTCGATGTCAGGTTGGCGGTCGGTTTCTAGCGGAGTGCCCCAAGGTTCGGTTCTAGGACCGGTTTTGTTCAATATCTTTATTAATGACCTGGATGAGGGGATGGATTGCACCCTCAGCAAGTTTGTGTGGATGACACTAAGCTAGGGGGGAGAGGTAGATACGCTTGAGGGCAGAGATAGGGTCCAGAGTGACTTAGACAAATTGGAGGATTGGGCCAAAAGAAATCTGATGAAGTTCAACAAGGACAAGTGCAGAGTCCTGCACTTGAGACAGAAGAATCCCAAGCGTTGTTATAGGATGGGGACCAACCAGCTAAGTAGTAATTCTGCAGAAAAGGACCTTGGGATTACAGTGGATGAGAAGCTGGATATGAGTCAACCGTGTGCCCTTGTAGCCAAGAAGGCTAATGGCATAGTAGGCTGCATTAGAAGGAGCATTGCCAGCAGATCCAGAGATGTCATTGTTCCCCTTTATTTGGCTCTTGAGGCCACATCTGGAGTATTGTGTCCAGTTCTGGGCCCCCCACTACAAAAAGGATGTGGACGCATTGGAGAGGGTCCAGTGGAGGGCAACCAAAATGATTAGGGGCTGGAGCATATGACCTATGAGGAGGCTGAGGAGTTGGGTCTGTTTAGTCTGCAGAAGCGAAGAGTGAGGGGATTTGATAGCAGCCTTCAACTTCTTGAAGGGAGGTTCCAAAGAGGATGGAGAGAGGCTGTTCTCAGTAGTGACAGATGGCAGAACAAGGAGCAATGGTCTCAAGTTGTGGTGGGAGAGGTCCAGGAGAGGTCCAAGGAGAGGTTAGATATTAGGAAAAACTATTTCACTAGGAGGGTAGTGAAGCACTGGAATGGGTTACCTAGGGAAGTAGTGGAGTCTCCATCCCTAGAGGTGTTTAACCAAGCCTTGACCAAGCCCTGGCTGGGTTGATTTAGTTGGGATTGGTCCTGCCTAGAGCAGGGGGCTGGACTTGATGACCTTCTGAGGTCTCTTCCAGCTCTATGGTTCTATGATTCTGTGTTCTGTGGTTGTTCATTATGTTAGCTGATCATATTTAGGACCAGGTAAAAGTATTTTTATGATGCATAGCATTGCAGAATTATGGGGGGGTTATATTTTTAATTGATGTGGAGGGGTAATTTTTATTTGATACAGTATATATTGAACTCTGCTGTGGGAAAGAAAGAAGAATACTTTGATTTGATCTAATCTTTCTATCAGTTCTAGGAATGGTATTTCAAAAGAAAGTTTAGAGGTAGATGTTTGGGATTGTAATCCCATCAGAGACATTTAAAACTAGAGTGGCTAAAGTACTATCTGTATAACATAAGGGACAAATCTGTCCTGGCATGGAATAGACAAAATTACATACTAATTGTTGTGATTCTGTGTTCTGGATCCTACATTCAAATTACTCTTTTTAGTTCCTGAAAGAATTTCAGCATTAAAATGAAGTTAAATAATTATACACACTTTCTGAAGTTTGGAGATATTTTTGGGGTAGGAATTTCAGTCTGTATCATGTTAATGTACTGTAGGTACACAAATGTACAAGTGACTGTTGGTACTTCTACTCAATATGAAGTCTACAGTATGGACATACATTACTTTTCCAATTATGTCTTATGCTAGTAATGAGCATCTTTTAGAAAAAACCTGAACAGGTTTTAAGGCTGTCCTGTTTTTTCTGTTTTGAAACTGTTATATATGCATGTATAATCTTGACTGTTGTCTGGTAAAGCATTTTATAAAAATTGTAGCATTCCATTTAATTTGCAACTGGAAATTTTAGCTCAAGTGTAGAGCCCTTCGTGGATTCAGAAACTGATATCTACAGATTTGCAGGGCTCTACTATATTGCTCACATTGTCAGCCATTCTTGGCAAGAATTGTTATTTTCTTGTCTTTAGAGAAGTATGCACAGCTGTTTCTGTATAAACCATAATTTTAGGTGGTACTCTTAATTACTTTGTCTGAAAGTAGCTTTATTTGGATTTATATAGAGCAGTGTCAACAATGTTACATGTCAACTTTTTTATTTGATAATTAGAAAAATGTGTGGGAAAGGAGCTATTTTCTAAATACAGTTTATTTATTTTTAGTGTTTGTCATGAGTCCATAGATAGTTGCTATATGGGCTTTCTTAATTAATGTGTATAGTTTTATCAGAACTTTGACATCTACTAAATGTAGCATGGAAAAACAATTAACAAAAATTCAAAACTTTCTTTCCTGTTGCAGGGTATTTACAACAGGAAAAGCTTTTAGCTACCTGCCGTGAATTTATATTGGAAAGCTCAGATTTAAAAGAATATGCTGAGCACTATACAGAGGAAGGATTTGTTCCAGCTTGTTTACTGGTGAGTTCAACTGTAAAGTTAATTGTGGCATAGTCTGAAAATCTGATAATTTATTATAACTTCACATAAATTTCTACACTTCTCGAATTTGAGAAAACTACATAGCATCCACCACGCAGTTGCTATTCCAAATGTTTGAATAGTTTGAAATAGTAGCCTTTCGTTTGTTTGGCAACACATAAAACATTTGTATGTGAACATTTGTTTCTTTCCTGCATTGCTGCTAATACTGAAGGTAGATATCTTAAAAACTTTGCAAATCTAAGAGTAAAATACATGGAATCCCCAGTGTACATTGGGGTTGCATTCTTGAAAAGGACAAAATGAGATATACTGGGAGCTTTTTCTCCATAAGAAATATTGGAATAAGGGGGAAAATGCATTCACAACATTACTGCATTGTTTGTGACAATACTCTTTTCACCTAACAGGGTACCTTTTTTTTTAAAATGACTGGTTATACATAGGGATGTAGTTGACTAGTCACTTCCTCCCTTGCTGCCTCTATCAGAAAGAGGCAGCAAGGGGAAGGGGGAGCAAGGGGTGCTTCAAAGCAGGAGTGCCGCACAGCTGCCGCTTTGAAATGCTCTGTGCAGCCTGGGACCAGTACCCACTTGCTGACCCTGGGCTCCATGTGGTGCTGCTGCTTTGAAACGCTGTGGGGAGCACGGAATTAGTGGGGGACTGCTTGACTCCCACGCTGGCCCTGTGCCCCCTACAGCGCTTTTGCCTTTGAAGTGTAGCAACAGCCGTGTGGCTGTTGGTACACTTCAAAGGTGGAGGCGCCCTCATCGACTAATTGAATAGTCAATGCAAATTGCATAGTCTATTCGATTAGCCAATTAATCTAAATTTAACATCCCTAGTCATACAGTACATATTGAAAAAATAAATGTAGACACCTACTAATACCATTCACATAGGATAGCTCAGTGGTTTCAGCATTGGCATTCTAAACCCAGGGTTGTGAGTTCAGTCCTTGAGGGGGCATTTCGGGATCTGGGGCAAATCTGTCAGGGATGGTACTTGGTCCTACTGTTGGCAGGGGACTGGACTCCATGACCTTTCAAGGTCCCTTCCAGTTCTATGAGATGAAAATAATATGGAGATATACCTAATATAGTATAAGAACATAAGAAACAGCCATACTGGGTCAGACCAAAGGTCCATCTAGCCCAGTATCCTGTCTTCCAACTGGCCAATGCCAGATATCCCCGAGGGAGTGAAGAGAACAGGTAATCATCAAGCAATCCCTCTCCCATCATCCATTTCCAGCCCCTAACAAACAGAGGCTAGGGACACCATTCCGACCTGTTCTGGCTAATAAGTATTAATGGACCTAACCTTCATGAATTTATCTAGTTCTTTTTTGAACCCTGTTAAAGTCTTGGTCTTCACAATATCCTTTGGCAAGGAGTTCTACAGACTGACTATGCACCGTGTGAAGAAAAACTTCCTTTTATTTGTTTTAAACCTGCTACCTATTAATTTCATTTGGTGACCCCTAGTTCTTATGTTATGGGAACAAGTAACTAACTTTTCCTTATTCACATTTTCCATACCTGTCATAATTTTATAGATCTCTATCATATCCCCTCTTAGTCTCCTCTTTTCTGAGCTGAAAAATTCAAGTCTTTACTCTCTTCATATGGCAGCTGTTCCGAACCCCTAATCATTTTTTTGCCCTTTTCTGAACCTTTTTCAATACAAATATATCTTTTTTGATCTGAGGTGACTACATCTGTATGCAGTATTCAAGATCGGGGCATACGCAGGGCTCGCCAAGCCGCGGCGAGTCCTGCTCGCCAGCCACGTGGTTCACCGCGCTGCGCATGCACTGACCGCGCTGCGTGGCTGTGCCGGCTTGTAATCTACTCACCACGGGCGAGTAGATTACATTAATTGTCAAGCCCTGGGCATACAGCAATAAGATATTTTGTGTCTTATTTTCTATCCCTTTTTAAATGATTCCTAACATTGCTTGCTTTTTTGACTGCTGCTGCACATTGAGTGGATATTTTCAGAAAACTATCCACAATGACTCCAATATCTCTCTTGAGTGGTAATAGCTAAATTATTCCTTATCATTTTATATGTATATTTGGGATTTCCCCCCCAGCGGGAGCTCTTATACATTTGAGAGTGAGGAATGCAGAAGTGCCTATCGACTAGTTGAGTAGTCAATGGAAATTCCATCGACTACTCAATTAGTCAGTTAACGTCCTTAGTTTGCAGACGTCTTTAAAAAAGAGTTTATCAGCATCTGCTCTTATGTATGAATTTTTGAACATTAGGACTCCCTGTAGAGGGCCAATATTGAGAGCCCTGGACACTTTGGCAGACTGTTTACAAAAAGGATCACCACATTGTATGGTTTCCATCATCTCATCCAGCAATCCAAAAAAATGGGAGAGAATTTTTGTTGTTAGACTTCTGGCTTCCTACCTTATGTCATTGTCATCATCATCCCTGCTCTCTTTGGATATTGATTGTTGATGACAAATGAGGAATTGACTGAGCTGCAGTTGCTCTGTATGAGACTCATAACTCCTCTATATTCTCCTCTTCAAAGTCTGCATCCTTGGTCAACTTGACAATTTCTTGCTGGAGAGCAGGAATGACATCAAATGTGTTTATATATGAAATTAACCTTCATGGTTAACCTTCACAGTTACAGTAGGCTCCTGGGAAAGCCACCTGCCCCGCTGCCTCTGTTACAGAGGCAGTAGTATGGGGGGGCAGATGGGAGCCAATACATGTGGGGAGCCTGCCCCCCCCCAAGAGTAACCACGTAACTGCTGAAATTTTCAGCAATTACACAGTTACTTAATTAAACTCATTTTAACACCTCTAGTTTCTAGTAACAGCTATGTGACCGCTACAAATTCCTGGGCCGCTTCCCCTGTACCTTCCTTACCTGAGGTTCTTCCTTCTAGCATCTATTTGTACTTTCTTCTCTTCACCATATTTATTCTCATCAGCTCCTTTCTCATACACTCAGCAAACAGAAGGGAATCCTTTTTAAACCAGTCTCAACTAGTTCTTAATTGTCCCCCAGGTTTTCTAATTAGTCTGACTCCCTTGAGTCTGGAAGCCTCCTAATTGTTTCCAGGTGTTTTAATTGGCCTGATAGCTCTGACTGTTTCTAGCAGGTTCCTGCTGGTTCTGGATCAGCCTTTGTGAGTCTACCCCTGGAACAGAGACCTATATAATCTAGGGCTAATATATTTCTTCTCCACTACTCTCCTGTAGCCCTCTGGCCTGATTCTGTCACACTAGTTATAAGCATTTAATTAGTCATGTGCTACTAGCCTACTGAACTGTCAGTTCTGAAATCAGTTGTGGCCAGTAAGAATTAAGTAAACAAACAAAAGGGAGAAAAGATTATGTGGGTTTACTATATAATAAAAATATTTCATTCTAATTTATTTAACTTTTAGGGTGGAAAATAGATTTTCTTTTTCTTGCCAATATTTTTTTTCTGTTTCTAAATGCAAGTGATGTTAGGAAATTCCGTAGGACCAACATGTCATTGGAATACACGTGCTTTATAATGCAAGAACGATTTTAACTAGTATTAGAGGACTATAGGTGATTACCAGTATCAAACAAGAGAAAAAGATGAAACTAATGATAGCAGTAATTTGAAAATCTGTGTGTCACCTAAAATCATGGTATAATGGGACAGGTGCAGATTGCTGTAAAAATTATTAAATCCTCTTACTTTTTGCAGTAACTTTCTTGAGATGTCTGTTTTCTTAGCAACATGTTGTACTGCTTCAGGCTGTTGGCCTTCACTTGCTTGTATATTGCAGCTATTCTCTAAAAATCAAAAATGACACAGTGTAACTTTCTTCTGCCTCTAACTCTCTAATCCTGTAATAAAAAGAGCAAACGAAAGCAAGTTAATGTATTCTTGGCTGATAGACCCTGAAATGACTACTCTGCAGAAGGCTATATGCTTGAAAATTTCTAGTATTATTGAGGAATGCATTTTGTCTCCTGATTGCACTTTTGGCGTCCTCGAGAGAGCAGCATAATCAGGGTCTTTTTCACAGTTTGAATAATGTGTAATAGAAGAGCTAAAGTATAGGCTGATGATGAAGATTTTTTAATACTGATCTTTTTTTCTTTCAGTCTTTGTTTGGAAAAAATTTGACAACCATTCTTAATGAGTATGTTGCCATGAAAACAAAAGGTAAGCATTGAGAGTCAGATATCTGCTGTAGAGCACTTCATTTCATTTATATATTAGAAGATTTACCTTGTGTTGATCGGGTCCTTCACTCAAATAAGTTTTGTTTTTCTTCATTTAAATCATTGTTTTGAGATGGGGCTGGGGATGACAGGTTCAGGTCACAGGCTGCTCTGGGGAGGGAGGACAACCCCAGCCCTCTGTCACTGCAGCAGCTTGGGACCAGGTGGAAAGTGTCTGTCCATGGGAGCTGCCGCTGCAGTGGGCACAGCCGGGGGAAGTGTGCATGTCCCCCACACAAACAGACAAACTCTCTGTCACCACCGCTAATAGCAAAATCCATGAATACTGGGGGTGACGGCTCCTGTCCTTCTGTTGAGCTCCCCACGATGAACTCTCTGTGGCTTCCAGCTCTCACAATGATTGTGGGAGGTGGGGCCCTGACAGCTGTTGCCTTCTGATAATGCCCCCCTCTTGAAGGCCATGCTCCCCCAACCGGGGGATGGGGTGCAATGGGGTGACAGAAGAGACCTGCAAATAGTGATTTCACAAAATCTTGAGGGTCTCCTGTAGTAGATAGTTGTCCCTTTCTCCACCCCTGCGCTCTGCTGGCATAATGAGGTTATACCTGTCTTGGTCCCCATCTCTGGCACCTTGCTGCTCCCCGGTGGTCATTCTGCAATATTACTGTCACTCCCACCAGACTCCTCCCTTTCTATTTTATGAGAAACAATCGAATTCCACGCACATCCCATTATCCTGATATAACCAAACCCTTACCTTGCTTTAAGTTATGATAAGAGAAAATTGCATGCCAAATTTGGTGGTTCTAGCTCTTACCATTTAGAAGGAGTTCTTGAGCAAACAGACTCACAGACGAATGGACAGATAGACGCACACACATTTCTAAAATATATAGTAGGAAGAATTTGGAGTAGAGACAGTATTTATCTCTTTCTGTACCTAGCATAATCCTCAGTCTATGTTGGAACCTTTAGGTTTTGCCATAGCAAAAATAGTTGTTAATTTAATCAGTATTTTAAAAAGAGATACCTGCTATTGTAGCTAGTAATCGTGTTCATGCTTTTTCAGTAAAAATGTGAACAGAATCTTTAATGTAGCTATTGACAGAAGTGCATATTAGCCATACAGTAAATGTAGGCTCGTGATTGTAGAGGTGTACTGTGTATATCCGTAGCGTCCAACCAGTTCTGAAGCAGACTAGCCACATTATTCTGAAAATGCTATTGTGAACTAGCCACATTATTCAAGCCAGCTAGCCACACTCAACCGGACAACTAGCCACATGTGGCTAGTGGCTAGCATGTTGGACACCATGAGTTTATATACAAAAATAAAAAATAACCAGAGGAGACTTGCAGTGTGTGTGTGAAATTTGGCTTCCCTGTCTTGATTTCCTTAAGTCATCTTTAAAAAAAAAATCAAAATGAATTATTAACATGTTGTGTGGATAGGAGACAGAAAAGTGCAACTGTTTTTTAAAGAAAGTAACTAATCTGTCATTCACCTAGATTTGTTCACCATTGACATCTGTGCAAGTGACCAGACTTTGGTGTTTCTTTGTTCTGCTGATGCTTTGTGAGATTTGGGGAGACCTTAGATCTCTGTGTAAAGAAGTGCCATGTCTTGAATATATTTGTAATGTTTTCCTCATTTAGTTATGTTTAATAAAAAATGTAGTTATAAGGCACAAATTGAATTGCAGCATTATAACATTTATTTGGCATTTCTAAAGAAGATTATAAAGAGGTTCAGCTAAATCTGGGAAAGGTGACGTGAGCTTCTCTGACTTTAAAACTCAGCTAATAAAGTAGGTGAGAAGAAAATACCATAATGTAGTATGGAAATTAGAAAGGTAGTATGTATGGGTTTCATCCTAAGAGCTGTTTA
The DNA here is from genome assembly GCA_019425775.1 of Rafetus swinhoei. NCBI lineage: Eukaryota > Metazoa > Chordata > Testudines > Trionychidae > Rafetus > Rafetus swinhoei. The sequence goes on along the minus strand of CM033437.1, from coordinate 41,801,084 downwards.
GCACCCACAATTCCCATTAAATTTGCTTAGAACTCCAAGTACTAAAGACCTCCAGCTCAGACCTAGTGTGTACAAGAGTTTAATTTGGACTTTTAGTCTTTTCTGTAATTTTAGCTGCTTGGAGATTCTTCCTCCTTTCCATTTGTTTTCAGATTTCAAGCATGTTATCTTCCCTAAGTGATTTCTCAAAACAAGCTGTGATTGCTGCAAAAGGCTATAAATAGACAACTTTTTTCAAAAGTACTCAAGCAATTTATGGGCATAAATCCAATTTTCAGAAGTGATTTAGGCACTTGAGCCTAAATCCTACAGACTTATAATGCCTCAGTCACTTTGAACAACGAGACTTGGGTTCCTAAGTTGCTTAGGTACTGCTGAAAATTTTACTTACAGTATTTCTTGATTGTATTGCACTAGATTTCTGACACAGTATTTCTCAAGCTACCTGTTAGCTCTCTGATGAATGTGTTCGTGATTTTTTTTTAAAGAAACAACAAATGAAGTTCCTGCAATTATGTCATCTTTGTGGAAGAAGTTAGACTACACTCTTTCTCAAATCAGGTAATTTGTAATGTTGAAATAAAGAAGAGAGTACATACTTTCCTTTAAAATGAGATTATCTACTCCTAGCTTTCTTTTACTTCACGTCACATTTCTTTAGCATACTGTCTACACACACGAAGGGAAATAAGGATATTTTGTAGATTTTATTCTCTGTGAATTGGCGGGAAAGAATCTGCATTTGACATTAAGTGGTTGAGTGGGAATCTTAGAATTGTACAGGCTCCATCTGTACTAGCTACAGAAAACAGATAGGGAAGTGCTAGTGTAGTTTCCTTGGCCTATGTAGATATAGCCTTAGTATCATATAATATGGTACTGTAGTTACCATGGTTATTGATCCCAAAATTCAACCTAATTTGATAGTGGATTCCACTTAAAAAGCTTATTTATGTTAATCATTGTAACAAATACATGCTGAATCCAGAAACATTGCCAAACCAGTGTGTGACTAGCATATAAACTAATAAATGCATAACTATAGAATGAATCTTCTTATTTTTAGGGTGTTCAGAGTGTGTTGTCTATCTATTTTGATTTCTTTATCTTATTTTGTAGGAGTATGCAGAATTCTGCAGGATTTTCTGCTAATCAAAGGAGTAGGTATCTAACTGAATTATGTGGATATAATAAATGGGGTTCAAGTTCAGAGTTGCTTTTGATTGAGGCCTATTTCTTATCAAAAGACTATCAACTATTTTCTACTCCCTTAAGCTTATTTATTAATGGTTCAAATGTAACTGAAAACATGAGCAATCTAACTGCAGTCTTGTCTCACTAGAAAGTGGAAAAACAATATAAAAAGATAGGTTGTCTAAAATTATTCACCTCTGTGGAAGATATACTAAGTGATCATCTAAAAGGAAAAATAATTTTATTTTCACAATCTCCAGAATAAACCTCATGGCAAATATTTACTCAGAAATGCTTGTGAGAAAACCAAATGTTAAATATAGATATAGTTTGCTCTTGAATCTCTCAATCCCATTGCCTATATCGGACACAATTACAATGCCTATTGTTCTGGGAATCTCCTACAGCAGTGGTTCTCACACTTTTTGGGCTCTGGAGCCCTTTACATGCGTAAAAATTTATGCGGAGCCCCAGCGGTCCACTGATTGTATGTGTTGTACTTATGCGGAGCCCCAGCGGTCCACTGATTGTATGTGTTGTACTTATGCGGAGCCCCAGCGGTCCACTGATTGTATGTGTTGTACCTATCGATGTTTCCAGTTTGTCAACCTCGCGGAGCCCTAGGGCTCCGCAGAGCACAGTTTGAGAAACACTGTCCTACAGCTTAAGTTTTTCAGGCTTGGTTTCATTCAGTGTATATACCGGTTTTACTATTTCAGTTAGAGATGTGAGGTTTTTATCAATGCAGTAAAATTGGTGCAGCCCTTAGCGTGGATGCAGCTATGCTGCAATGAAGATGCCTAGAAACTTATAGGAATAAATTATACTGACATAAGCACCTTTATATTGGTTTAACTGTGACCACGCTAGTCACCTGTTCTGCTTTTACTATACCGGTTTCAAACTAACATAGTTATACAATAACTTTGTGCGGACAAGTTCTTGAAGAAGCTACTGTACTATTATATCCCATTTCTTGTCTCCCTGCTGCGTTCATGTGTTAAAAGAGCAGTTGGAGTTATTGGGGTTCCCATAATTACTTCAAGCAATGGCGGCTATTGTTTGGAAAATCAACTGTTTCTTCAAAATATCCAATAATGGATCTCATTGTAAGCCTTCACTTTCCTCAGCACGAACAAGAAGTGGAATTGCAGAAATGAAAAGGCAGAGAATGCTTCAGTCAGCTGCTCCAACCTCAGGATTGTTGTCTATAGCCCACCAGTCAGGACAACTTAATTCCTCTTGTATGGCAACTACCCAAATTATTCACAGACCAACAGTAAATCAAAGTGCACCACAGACAAGACTGAACACTTTATTTGCACAGCAGTCCCAAACACAGGAAAATAATGTCACCAGTAAGTTACATTTATTACTGATTATTTTTTATTCAATATATGTATATGTATATAGATGGAATTATTTTATAATATGCAATATTCATCTTACACAAAGACAGCTTACTTTGAGAAATTCCTGCTTTGCAGATTCTTACTAGTGTCCAGACCAAGTCAGACATTAAGAATAAGAGGACGGTACAATGGAGAAAGAGATTATTGTTTAATTTACATACTAGTATGGCCACATGTGCGTTGGTGGCTCACAGGTGCATAAAACAGTTTGTATTCACATCCTTCAGTATGCACCTAACATCCCCAGTAAAGATTAGAGACTTGAGTTGTATCTGGATGCTTTTGTCAAGATTTTGTGAATAGAATTTTACGCTTTGTATGATGATGCATGTAATCTATTCACAAGATGAGTGGGGATTGGAAATCAGATCTTGATAAGGATATTAGTATGCAATCCCAAATTCTTGTAGCACCTTAAGAAAATATGTTTGTATCACCCATATTATTTTTTTAAAGCAGGAGATTCTATACATATTCTAGTTCCTGGATCTCAAGAACGAAGATTTCATTCAAGCTTGTTATCTCCAGGAAGACGAAAAAGGTGAATGTTCCTTTTATAAGTTGTTTATAATTTGCAACATGCTTGTCTTGAACATGAGGTTCTTTGGAACATAAAATTCAATACTGGATCAGACCCAAGGTCCATCTAATCCTATCTCTGACAGTAGCCAGTACCAGATGTTTCAGAGGTAGGTAAAACAACCTTGCAAAGATTGGGGTGGTGAAATCTGCCCCCCTTGCAGCTCTCATCCTGATCTCTAGCAGTGAGAGAGGTAAGCTTAAACATTGAAAGGTTGAGGTTTAATATACTTTACAAAATTTGTTAGCATTAATTATAACTGGATATCCATATAAATATTCAATCCATTTTTTAATCTGGAGAAGTTTTTGGATTGAGCTTCCTGTGGGAATGAGTTCCACAGTTAAATATGTGAAAGTGTTTCCTTTCATTGGTTTTGCATTTCCCACCTTTTAATTTTATTGAAATGGTCTCTCATACTTGTGATATGAGAGAGGGAGGATAGAAGTTCTCTGCGTTCTCTATTCAGTATTTTACATGTTCATCGTGTCTCTTTTCTAAGGTAAAAAATCCCATTCTTCTCAATCTCTCTATGTATGAGAGGTTTTTTCAGATCCTTGATCACCTTTGTCACTCTTCTCTGAACCCACTGTAATTCTGCAATATCTTTTTAGAGACGGAATGATCGATGGAACACACACTGTTCCTGGATGACGCTGCAGCACTGATTTAAATATAGGCATTAGAATATGCTGTATAGTATTCTCCCATCTAATTCCTTATGTAACCTAACATCTTGTTTGCTGTTTTGACCAGAGTTGCTCTTTGAGCAGAGGTCTCCATTGAGCTGTCAACAGTGATGCCCAAGTCCCTTTCCTAAGTTGATACAATTAATTTAGAACTTTAAGGTGTACAAGCAGTTTAATTGTTTTCCCTTCAACATGCATTACCTTGCATTTGTGTACATTAAAGTGAATGTCATAATATTGCCCATTCACCTCATTTATTTATATACTTGATAATTGACCTGCTAGCCTAGAATAAGTATAGGGTGCCTTGTTTAACATAAAACAGATAGGGTAACTACACAGAGATAACACAATTAAAATTGTTTTGTTTTGTTTTCATTACAAATATGCAGTTCAATTTTTATTGGTTAAAATTTTCTAATTGTAAAGTGGAAAGAGGAAATATTAGTTTATAGCATGAGTCAGTAACCTCTTAAATATAGAACTTTTTCCCAATATTGTTTGCAATGAATGCATTTTTGTAAAATATGGCATACATTTCCAAAAATGTTTCAGTGAATCTCAGAAGAAGAAAAATATTGCATCACCTGGACCTCATTTAGCAAGTAGAAATTTTCAGGACTCCAATGTGGGGGTAGTGGAAGAAGAAAGCGAACCCCTCCAAGAACTCATAGATGGCAATTTCCCTGTAAGTATAAAAATAAAACACCACAATTACATTTTAAGGACTTCTAAGCATGCTTTATGTTTCTCACAACTTACCAAGTTCTAGTTTTTCTATAGCAGAGCGAGTATTCATTCAAAAAACATCCATGACATACTTACTAGGTAGTTGGGTGCACAATGACCCAATTCAAACAACTTTAGTTATCTAGAATTTAAATATCAATCTTACATCTAAGGTTCAAAGTCCTGAGTCTGCTTACCTTTAAGCAGCAGAACTGATTAGTCCTCTCTTGTTTGACTGGGTTTCTTTAAAAGTAAATATCTTCTATAAATGATAAAGTTTGATATTAGGTTGAAAATAAGAACCAGAATCAAAATGTTGATTCTGACCCCAGACAGCTTTCTCTTAAAGTAATTATAGCAGGAGCCACCACTATAGTTAAGGTTGCATAGGTTTCCACTCTGACACCAAGGTTTCAGTCGTTCCTAAGTGTCTGATGCTATAACCTTTCAGGCTGAAATTTTCCAGTCTTCATGTCTCTCCAGAGGTCAACCTTTTAGTTGTTTTTTAAAACTTAAGCAAAAATGATTCAGGTATCTGAATATGAAGAAAGTATGCGTGTTTGTGTGTGTGTGGCGGCGGGAATCCTATTCCATGCAGCATAGGTCTGTGGGAGAGAGCTCTTTCCTGCACATTTGTGAGGTTCCTAATGTGTTAGAGCAGGTGGTCCTTACACCTTATGAAGTTCATTGCCATAGGCAAAGATTCTTATAGAAAGCTTGTCACAGCCCCTTTGCTTTTCACCTTTTCGCTCTGCAGCTAATGCATATGCAACACAAGTTCAGCGATATAAAAACCTCTGTAAATGTACTGTTCATGTGCAACATGCAATTTCCATGGGTCATAACTTGGTCAAAGTAAAACAAAATTTCTGACACACCTAGTGCCAACTTTCAATGTTGTTGTTCAGTCATTTTACCTGTAAAGTGATTCAGTAAATAAAAGTTGTAGGAAATCGTCTTAGTATTTGGAAAAATATATTCTGGTGGCATCAAGAAAACTAGTTCCAGACTGACTTACATTATTGCTAGTGTTTGCAAGCCAGCCATGCTTTGAGGTCCTGAGAGTGAAACTACATAAGTTTTCTTCTCCCTCCCCATCTTTTCAAAATGAAACAAAGAAACCTAGTCATTTCTTACAAAAATACTATGCTGAGTAGTAAGGTTACATGGGGAGAGCCTGAAGCTCAAAAATTACAATTAAGTTTGTATGTACAATCTTATCTCTTCTCTTTGAGCATATAGGCTACAGTAATCCTAAATGACATAGGAGGAGAAAGAAATTCTGGGGTTTCTATTGGTAGTTTTCAGTGCTTTCCTTAGTGAGGACAAATGGCAACCCTTGAGGAAGCACTTTTAGCCACTCTTCAAGAAATCTCAACATTGACAGTCTAGTCAATTATCAATCTGTTTTAGATTTTTCCTTTCTGGGCATGAGAAGACAATGACCCAGACAGATCTTTCTCAATTAGTGGTTAGTCATTTAGACCTGGATATTGTGTAGACACTACACTTGTCATGTAGACTTAGATCTGGGTGTCTCTGTGGGCAGCATGTGGTGATAGATGGCCAAGGAGAAAAAACCATTTCTCAAGGGTGAGTTTGTATGGGAGACAGATGGTGTCTACACAGAGAAATTCCAATGGTCTCTCTGATGTTGTCTCTGGAGGAGGGAGTTGAGCATAGGAGAGAGTGGGCTGCTATGATCCTTCTCATTGGATATCTGTTACAGTAGTAGTATGATAAACTTCTTCAGCATTATGAGTCTTTTCTTTGTATTGAAACTTAGTGTCCTGAATATAAATCTGATCTTACTTGTAAATTTGAAATTTGTTTCTTTTCTAGTAATTATAAAAACATATTTTTGACCACTTTAAAACTGTTTTATAGCAATTGGTCATTGAAAATGCCAGAGAGAAAATCTTGAGCAACAAATCTCTTCAGGAGAAGCTTGCAGAAAACATAAACAAATTTTTGGGCAGGTAATACATTTATGTCTATAAGACCCTGATCCTTGTGTACATGTTTTACTTCTGAATTCTGTACTAACTATTTTTAATTATGTTCCAGTGAGGGCAATGTTGCTCAGACTCCCAAACAGACAGACAATGGTCCCACAGAACAGGAGTCCTCAATTGACGAAATCTTTGGACTTCAGGTAGACTCACAATATCTCCTATTTGGACTGGTAAAGCCACAGCTGCTATGTGTAAATGCAGACTGACATACATACCTGGTGGGATTCTGCTAAAACCTGGCATAAATACATTGCTTTAAAGTCAGTGCTTTTCTCACATTTATTTTATGAAAGCTACAAAGTTTTCACTTAAGTAACTGTCATGGTGATGAAGCTAAATGCACCTCTATTCCCTTTCTCGTTTATCTGAGTGCACCCTCCTCAGGTGAAAACAATGAGAAGCCTAGGATGCAGCAACAGGGAGGGACAGAGTGAGACTCAGTCACTGGTTCCCAATGCAAGCCAGTGAGGCCCTAGCCCCACCTCCTTAACCTCTCTCCATGGAGGTACACACACCCAGCCTCCCTTCTTCTCCCCCATGGTGATCTGCTCTCTGCTGCTGGGGAAGGAGAGTGTTCCCCACAGATTTCACTGTGCCCCCATTTTTCTGTAGGGAACCAAGAAATCTGTTGGCAGGAGGCTGGCACTGTGAGGGGTGCAGGAGTCAGGGCAGGGTCTTGGGGATGTGAGGGGAGGATGTGAAGAGGGGGTGGAGGTGGCTGCCGGCTTCTCCCCAAGGGTGGAACGGGGGCGGAACAACCTGCCCACAGGTTTCTCCCCGGAGGCTGGGGTGAGGAGAGCTGCACAGGCTAGCCCCACCGGCGCTTCCGGGTCCCAGTCCGAGGAGTAGAGACGGTGGGGGCGGAGTTGCAGGCAGGCCCTGGCAGCACTCCCCAGGGGACACCCATGTAGGTTGGCTGAGGGGCAGATGCACCTGGCCAGCCCAGCAATGCTGGGTGGTGCAGATTTGGGTCCTCCACAGCGGGCGAGGACTGCATTGCTTGGCCCTGGCAGTGCTTCCTGTGGGGACTGTGGCAATGGGGCTGGCAGGGCTCCCCACCAGGTCCAACACTGCAGCTGAGGGATGGTCAGGGGGCCAGTTATCTGGGCTGGTGGCCAGCAAGATGGCGAACCCCAGCTGGCCACTCTCTTCTGTGGCCGCCCCCCTGTGTTCACCCTGCAGTACAGCTGCCCCTCCGATCAGCCTCCTCCCTTTCCATATTATGGAAAAAAATCAAATTCTAAGCACATCTAGCTTTCTTGCTATAACCAAACCCTGATCTTGCTTTAAATTAGGATAAGAGGAAGCTGCATTCCAAATTTGGTGGTCTTAGCTCTTACCATTTAGGTGGATTCAGGGGGTAGCCGAATTAGTCTGTAACAGGAAAAAATTAAAAAACAACGAATAGTCTAGCAGCACCTTAAAGACTAACAAAACATGTAGATGGTATCATGAGCTTTCGTGGGCACAACATACTTCTTCAGATGAATGGAGTAGTTCTTGAACAAATGGACTTGCAGACAAACAGATGGACTCACAGACAGATGCACAGATCTGTAAAATATAAAGAGTCTAATTAGTATGTAAATGACTATGTAAATCAGTTCTTTGTGACTTTACCATTTTTTCAGAGTGAAATCCACATGTCAGAAGAAGCAATACAGGACATCCTGGAACAGACAGAGTCAGACCCAGCTTTTCAGGCACTCTTTGACCTCTTTGAACCTGGTAGGTTAGAGTTTACACATCTGAGCACTGTTGTAAAGAATGGGCTACACCGGGGTGGCCAACCCGCAGCTCGCAAACCGCATGCGGCTCTTCACTGTAGAAAGTGCGGCTCGCGAACTGTACCCCATGGCTTCTGAAGCCGCCCCTGTGCTCACTGGGTGCAGGGGAGCCATCCGGCACAGCGAAGCAAAATGGCGCCGACGAGAGTCTGATGTGGCCAAAAAGCCACATCATTTAAAGGGGCAGCGTCTTTTTTTTTTTTTTTTTTCCCCTCCTCGACCAAACGTGGCGGCTGCGGTTTTTGCTCCACAACTTTTTTCCCAATGCTGGGTGGTGCAGATTTGGGTCCTCCACAGGGGGGCTCCTTGCGCTATGTCCACCACTATTTTGGCTCTTTGCCTGTAACAGGTTGGCCAGCCCTGGGCTACACTGATCATTCCAAACTTGGCTTGTAACGCAAAATTGATTCAGCAGAGTACCTTTACAGACTGGGAAAAGGAGGATTTTTACTGTTATTCCCCTTAAATCTAATTAGCCATCATTTTAATATTTCTGGATTTTCTATGGATCACTTTCAAAATATTTCAAGTAAATACTGTTTTTCTGCAGTGTGTCAGTGGTTACATATTTATCATCTTTCTAGCTTTCTATTGACAGGAAGATATAGATAATGTTTCTCTTGCTATATTGTTTTTTGTTCAACTGTAGCTTTTTCTTATGCCTGATCAATATGGTTCCAGGAATGCACTTAGTAAAAATGGAAATGTTTTAAGTTGTTATAGGACTGGAAGGAACCTCAAGAGGTCAAATCCAGTCCCCTGCACTCATGGCAGGACCAAGCACCATCTAGAACAGGGATGGGCAAAAGGGCCTCTGCGGGATGCATTCAGCCTGCCAAACAGGTTGATCCAGCCCACGGGGGCCCTGCTGCTCCCCAGGCCATTCAGGGCCTAGGGACCTGGAAGCACGCAGCACTTAGAGTCAACTCCGGTGGTTGACTCTAAGCACCACGTACCCATGGACAGGGAGCGAGAAGAGACTTAGCGCACTCTCCTTACCCCCAGTCTTCTCCCACCCTGCTCTCGTCCTGTCTGATTGGCCTTAGGGTAGGCGGAGCACATGAAGTCTCCTCCCACCCTGTAAGGGGCGTGATGCTTTTGAGTGCCACGCGCTCCTTGCAGGACGGGGGCAGGGCAGGAGGAGAATTCATGTGCTTCCCCCGCCCCAAATCCCTAATTGGCTTGGGGGCAGGGAGGAGCATGCAAAATCTCCTACCGCCAGGGGCACAGGCACCTAAAGGAAACCGCCAACTGTTCAGAACAGCTGGTGGTTCTCTCTAAGGGAGTGGTGGGGGCAAAGACTTCACGTGCTCCCCCACTCCCAGACCAATCAGGGTCTGTGGGCAGGGAAGCAAGGAAGTGTCTTGGCCCTGCCCCTTCCGCCTGAGGGGGCAGCCTGGGGCCACTCCAGAAATTTCTGAAGTTCCTGGTCAAAAATTATTGCCCACCCCTGATCTAAAACATTCTTGACAAGTGCTTGTTTAGCCACGTCTTAAAAATCTCCACTGATAAAAGAGATTCTAGTACCTCTCTATGCAATTTATTCCAATGTGTAACCACCCAGACAGTTAGGAAGTATTTCCTAATGTCCAACCTAAACTTCTCTTGCTGCAATTTAAACCCATTGCTTCTTGTCCTATCCTCAGAGGTTATTGATGGATCTGTAGTGAGAATCTGTGAATAGTTCTTTCTGCCCTCATATGCTAAACATGTGCAAATATTTACATAACATAAGAACGGCCGTATTGGGTCAGACCAAAGGTCCATCTAGCCCAGTAGCCTGTCTGCCGACAGTGGCCAGCACCAGGTGCCCCAGAGAGGGTGGACCGAAGACAGTGATCAAGCGATTTGTCTCCTGCCATCCTTCTCCAGCCTCTGACAAACAGAGGCCAGGGACACCATTTCTATCCCCTGGCTAATAGCCTTTTATGGACCTAACCTCCATGAAATTATCTAGCTTCTCTTTAAACTCTGTTATAGTCCTAGCCTTCACAGCCTCCTCTGGCAAGGAGTTCCACAGGTTGACTACGCGCTGTGTGAAGAAGAACTTTCTTTTATTAGTTTTAAACCTGCTACCCATTAATTTAATTTGGTGTCCTCTAGTTCTTCTGTTATGGGAACTAATAAATAACTTTTCTTTATCGGCCCTCTCCACACCACTCATGATTTTATATACCTCTATCATATCCCCCCTCAGTCTCCTCTTTTCTAAACTGAAAAGTCCCAATCCCTCTCTTCATATGGGACCCGTTCCAAACCCCTAATCATTTTAGTTGCCCTTTTCTGAACCCTTTCCAAGGCCAAAATATCTTTTTTGAGGTGAGGAGACCACATCTGTACACAATATTCAAGATGTGGGCGTACCATCGTTTTATACAGGGGCAGTAAGATATTCTGGGTCTTATTTTCTATCCCTTTCTTAATAATTCCTAGCATCCTATTTGCCTTTTTGACCGCGCTGCACGTGTGGAAGTTTTCAGAGAACTGTCCACGATAACTCCAAGATCTCTTTCCTGATTTGTCGTAGCCAAATTTGCCCCCATCATACTGTCGTATAGTTGGGTTATTTTCCCGATGTGCATTACTTTACACTTATCCACATTAAATTTCATTTGCCATTTTGTTGCCCAATCTCTCAGTTTGGTGAGATCTTTTGGAGTCCCTCACAGTCTGCTTCTGTCTTGACTATCCTAAACAGTTTGGTATCATCCGCAAACTTTACCACCTCACTGCTTACCCTTTCTCCAGATCATTTATGAATAAGTTGAAAAGGATTGGTCCCAGGACTGACCCTTGGGGGACACCACTAGTTACCCCTCTCCATTCTGAAAATTTACCATTTATTCCTACCCTTTGTTTCCTGTCTTTTAACCAGTTCTCAGCCCACGAAAGGACCTTCCCTCTTATCCCATGGCAATGTAATTTACACAAGAGCCTTTGGTGAGGGACCTTGTCAAAGGCTTTCTGAAAATCTAAGTATACTATATCTACTGGATCCCCCTTGTCCGCATGTTTGTTAACCCCTTCAAAGAACTCTAATAGATTAGTAAGACATGATTTCCCTTTACAGAAACCATGTTGACTTTTGTCCAACAAATGATATTCTTCTACATGCCTCACAATTTTATTCTTTACTATTGTTTCGACTAATTTGCCCGGTACTGAAGTCAGACTTACCGGTCTGTAATTGCCAGGATCGCCTCTAGAGCCCTTTTTAAATATTGGTGTCACGTTGGCTACCTTCCAGTCATTAGGTACGGAAGCCAATTTAAAGGATAGGTTACGAACCACAGATAATAGTTCAGCAATTTCCCATCTGAGTTCTTTTAGAACCCTTGGATGAATGCCATCCGGTCCCGGAGATTTGTTAACATTAAGTTTTTCTATTTGTTCCAAAACCTCCTCTAATGACACTTCAATCCGGGACAGTTCCTCAGATTCATCACCCACAAAGGATGGTGCAGATTTGGGAATCTCCCTAATGTCCTCAGCCGTGAAGACTGAAGCAAAGAAATCATTTAGTTTATCCGCAATGGCTTTATCGTCCTTGATTGCTCCTTTTATATCTCGATCATCTAGGGGACCCACAGGTTTTTTAGCAGGCTTCCTGCTTCTAATGTACTTAAAAAACATTTTGTTATTTCTTTTTGAGTTTTTGGCTAGCTGTGCCTCAAAATCTTTTTTTGCTTTTCTTATTACATTTTTACACTTATTACATTTACTTAAACTGTTCATTTAACCTTGAGATAGAAATGTCTGTTTAAATGTTCTTATTTGCTTTAATTTGAATAGGTAAAAACAAGACTAATAAAAATGCACCTCATGCCATTTCCAATCAGAACGGAGTGGAGGGGACAATCTTGGTGGATGAAGATAATCTGGAAATAATTGAAAATTCTTTAGAAACACAAGAAGCTAGTAAGTGTATTCATAACTATTCAATCTGTTCCAGTATCAGTTTTCTTCCATTACAAATACACTTGCACAGTTGACTGAGTCTACAATTCATGGCTTTATATTTTAATAAATGATCCCTTGATCCTACGATTTACAGTGTATAGGGAGATGCATCTGACGAAGTGGGTCTTTGCCCACGAAAGCTTATGCTCCAATACATCTGTTAGTCTATAAGGTGCCACAGGACTCCTTGTCGCTTTTGCAGCTCCAGACTAACACTGCTACCCCTCTGATACTTGTTGAAACTGGGGATTTATATGAGCGTACCAGTCACCTATGCATTGTAAATTGAAATGTGTGCTTGCAAAATTCTCTTCTCATATAAAACACCTTAGTTCCATAGTAGAAACTGTTATAATACCTAGTTTTGGAAGTCTTTTCCCCAATTCTGTAATGTACTGGTTTAATAAAGTGTTTACTAAGGTTTCATCTAGTTATCCCCTGAAATACCACTTGGCCTCCTTCTCTAGGGGAGCTGCCTCAGGTAGAAGGGACGGGGTCAGGGCAACTTGTCCAAAGCACTGCCCGGACTGCAGTGACTCTTCCTCCTTCTCCCCACCACCTACCTGAGCCCTCAGCACTGCCTGGAACACACCACATATCGCCCCACCTACCCAGCCAGCCCTAAGAGTGGGGTGGGCAAATTCCAGCCTGCTGGCTGGATGCAGTCCTCAGGGTTAGTCTCTGGCAGACCCCCACATCCATGTTTACCTGCACCTCCGCAGGGATTGGAGGATCACAGTTTTCATTGGACACGAATCACCATTCGCGGCCAATACGAGCGGCAGAAAGCGGGGTCCCCCGTCCATGGCGCTTCCCGCTGCTCGCATTGGCCGCGACCGGCGATTCGCGGCCAACCAGAGCTGCAATCCTCCAATACCTGTGGAGCTGCAGGTAAACATAGTGGCAGTGGCCTGCCAGGGACTAACCTTGCAGGCTGCCTTTTTTTATTGTCTACCCCTGCCTAAGAACCACCCAGAATTCACTGTGCTCTAGCAGCAATTTAAATGGTTAGGGACACAGGCCATTCATTTTGAATGGCCAGGTCCTGGGGCAGTCATTCTTTCCTTTCCCATCCCTCCCACTCCACTCGCACCCAGCCTCCATCAGCAGGCCTGGTCACTCTTATAACTCCAGCTGCAGATCTGTAGTATTGGCATCTAAATCAGGGTGATTGGGGCACTAGCATCACAAATAATAGAGATGGAAGGAAATCATTGTACAGCTTGAACCTCTCTAGTCTGGTACTCTCTGGGCCAGCAACATCCATGGCCCAGCATGATTTTAGTTAGCCAGATGTCCACTTATCATAGGTGTGGCCAAGTTTCCCGCAGTCCCATAAAGTTTGTTTTTAGTCACCAGTCCTGGCCGTCAGTGGTATGTGTTGTTATTTAGCTCTGATTTGCCCCGAAATGTCTTCTAAAAGCCCAGTAATCAGTGGAAGTGTTGGTAATGCTGCTAGACAATATTGACTAGTGGTTTGGCACCAGTCAGGTCTTGAGGGTGCCAGACTAGAGAAGTTCAACCTATAACTTAGAAGTTATTCAGTCTTCTTTTAAAACAAAACAATTAACTTAGTTTAAAAGCAACTTTGTAGCTCACAAGTTAAGGTTTCTTCTTGATACAGTAGTTAATACTAATTCTTAAAAGAATTTTATTAAAAATGTATAGTGTAATTTCTTCTGTGTGTGGGTTTAAAGTGATGTTGAATGGCCTAACTGCTGTCATATTCATAACATTAACCTGCTGCTGAATATATCATAGGCATCTTCATTCAGTGGAGTACCACCAGGTAACATACAAGATGCTATGAAGGACAAGCCAACAAAAGGGATTATGTTTGCTTGGGGGTCGGGGCTGTGACACAAATACTTATAATCAAGGAATGAAATAACATGTTTATACAAATTAAACATTTGACATCCTGACCTCTGTGCTCCAGCTTTTGTGTTTCATATAACTTCTAATCATTTTTAAAACTGGGACAGAGGGGGGAAAGTACATTGCATGGGAGCTGAAGAAAGGCAGGAAAGAAATATTCAGAAAGTTGGGTCAGTTTAAAAATAAATACTGAAAACTAGAAGTCGTTTTTGTTGCCCAAGAATTATGCTGGAAACACTTCTTTCAATATGTCACTTGTGAAACCATTTCTTATTGTAGCGACTAATGGACAGTTAACACCCTGTAAGGGAATAATTTGCTGTAGTAATTTACAAAAATTTACAGAAATATTGAAACAACCCAACTGCTCTTTTGCAGGTGATCATTCCAGAGAGGCACAGTCCTGTAGAGATTATCATTCAGAAGTAGCATCGTGTGCCTTGAAGAACAGCAGTGGTGATGATCTCACTAAGAAAAGTGTAACTTGTGAACAATCACATGGAAGCAGTAAACAGAAGAAACAGACTGATAACTTTAAAACGGTAACTGATGAACAAATTGGTGAGCTTGAAATTGCCTTTGAATCTGTGCCAGATTTGACTGACTCTAACCAAAGACCGAAATCTGGTGCTGAACAAAACGAACACTGTATGGAATCTTTCAATAATAAAGAATCAGCTGAATCAGTATCCAAAAGTCAAACAGTGATGGACACTGAAACAAATGCACTAAATCATAATGGTCTAAATACACCCAGCTTGGCATATGATCATTCTGATATTCAACAGAGTTCCTTGGCTTCACTTGATGAAGACACCGTAACTATTGAAAATAGAGCATACCCTGGAACAAGTAAGCATCATTTATCACCAGATACTTCGTTATCTGAAAAAACAAATATAAGTCCTTCTCATCTGAGCCCTGGTCACAGTGTGATGCTAAAAAAAAGTAATTCATCTAAATGTAGTCAGTCAGGAGAGTCAGGTGAAAATGAACAGGCTGTAACAGAAGAGACACCTACGTTGCCTGTTGCTTTAGAACAAAATTCTAATCACAGTTCTAACTGTCAAGATCTGGATAAAATGACGTTGGATTGTGTCGAAAGATCTGTAAATGTATCAGATCTGACAGCAACACAGTTGCAGCTTGAAGTTGTAGATATTTCCAACAAACCTCGGTCAGGGGATCACCTTGTACTTGATAAGCCTTCTACAAAAGATTCAAGTCTCCATTCAGGGTCATCAGACTCTGAGAGAACACAAATGGAAATGCAAGAACCCTCATCTTCTACAGAAACGGATGCTGAGACTATATTTTTCTCTTCGGGTGATGATGGATGTACGGAAATTTCTGTAGTATCCACTGAAAGAAATCCTACTATATCTGAAGCATGCCATTCCCCTCCACTAGAAACTGCATGCATGTCAGAAGAGTCTAGCACTGAGTTCAAAAGTATTGGTTGTGTTTCTTCTAGTAGTCAGCCTGCGGATGTAGATCCTTCTAGTATAGTATCCCTCAAAATCATCATCAGTGATGACCCATTTGTATCATCTGACACTGAGTTAAACAATGCAGTTTCCAGCATCACTGGAGAAAATTTGCCAACTATAATACTGTCTTCTCCAGCTAAAACTACGGGGCTATCCAAAAGTGTAACTTCAGAAGAGACTGAAAGAGTTGGGGACTCAGCATCTTCAGAACAAAATCTTCTTGTGCTCAGACCTAAAGACCCTGCCGTGAGCTCAGTGACTATGCAGAATGAAGAATGCACTGTTTTTTCAGTTGCTGGTGCAACTAATCTTTCCAAGGATGGGGGGTTTATACAATTGATGCCGGCAACGAGCACAGCTTTTGGCAATTCAAATAACCTTTATATAACCACCTGCATGACTGATCCGACCACATTCAGCACTACTGTAACGCCATCTAATGTAGTTGTGTTGCCTGGCAATTCTGTGTCACTTGCTGCCCAAGCTCCAGCAGCACAACAGTTACAGACTCCTCCTAGATCAAACATGTTTACGATGAATCAGACTGTATCTCCAAACTTTTCACAAGGTAACTTGGTTAAAAGAATTCATTGAATATTTACATAATATTTACTTTTTCATTTATCCTTAGAAGTGTTTTAAAAGCAAAGTGACACCTAAGAATCAGTTTATCTACCACTTCAGTTTAAATAGGAATTTAAATAACTTGATGTATATTGTGTATTTATTATTTTATTCCAGCTATAGTGTATACTACTTTGAAAAACTGGACTGACCTTTCAGGGCAAATATCACATAATTATAGAAATGTTAATGCTGGAAGGGATCTTTTGGTTTTTTCAGCCAGAAGGCTTTGTTAACTTTTCTGTAAAACATCCAGAGATAAAACAATGACACTGTATTTCATTTGGCACAATTTTCAAATGTCAGATTATCTACCTTTCAAAACACTTCTCTAAATAGCCCAGATTATTTTTATACTCCCTCTTCAGTAGAAAGGGAAGGAGTAAGAGAACTGTTTGTTCTGAATGCTAAGTATAAAACAAATTGTGGGCTGAAATAGAAAGGACACATTTAATTCAAATATGAAGTTTGGGGTAATATGCTTCTAATTGATTTTTATCCAACAGCAAATCAGAAGATACATCATTTACCATTAATTTATTGTAATTTTTTATTGTCCTTTATAAGACTCCTGTAATTTTAACTTGCATGATCTTTGTCTGAATGATTAGCTAGTCATATAATAGTAATATTTTTCCCTTCTCAAATGACTTCCATATTTCAATAATATTTTCTTTAGGTTTGGTCTATACTTAGTTGTTATGGTAGTTGTTTTGCTAGTGGGTATGATACTTTTACCAAAATAGTTATACCAGTAAAAGCCCTATTGTGGCTGCAGTTATACCAAGAAAAGGTGATTTATATTGTTAGTGGTACAGTATATTTTAGAAAATATTTTTAAAATGTCAAACCAATAACAATAATAAAGTCTAGATACTAAAATCTAATACTAACTTGCTACCATCAACTTAGATTTAGATAGTTATTTGCAAAAATATAAATGTAACTGATTATCATCTCTTCACTGGTCTGCAGCTATTTGTGTGGTCAGAGGTCAGTGTAAAAATATCTCCAGTGTGCAGAGTTTCAGGGCGCAGTTCCTCTTTTTAACTCCTTTTTTTTTTTTAAACTGTGTATAGTCTATGGTTTTGCCCTCTTCAAAATCTGCATGCTTTTCTGCAGTAAAATTTTGTATCATATGTGTAGATACTGCACTAAAAATGAACTTGATATAGTTCTTTATTTTACAATTGTCTGCTAAAGTAAATTTCCTATGTGTGTTTCGCACATCACGCAGACAGAAGCTTCATATCCTAGCATCAGTAGTGCATAGTAAATGTTTCTAGCTTGATTGTAAAATGGCTTCCTCCCCCTTCACCTGCCCACTCGGGGTTTACAAAACTATCCAGGAGCCATTTGTTCTTTTCTTACTAAAATATTTTAATTTTTATTCTATAAAAATATTAATTTTTAGGTTCTGCCATTATAATTGCATCTCCAGTGCAGCCAGTTCTATCAGGAATGGTGGGGATGATCCCCGTATCAGTACTGGGACAAAGCGGAAATACTTTCTCAGCACCTCCCCACCAGGTAAAGTGTTCCGACAAGTTTTACCTCCCTAAACCAGGACACTCTGGTCTGGCAACATCCGTGATCCAGCAGGACCACGGATGTTCCTGCATTAGAGAGGCCCAGGACAGTGGGGCTCTGGCAGCGTGGCTGGGGGCTCCAGTGACATGGGTAGTAGGGATGTCAATGTGTAGTCAACCTGGACTTATTGGTTAATCTTTTTGACTACCCTTCCCCCCCGTGCTGACTCTGTATCAGGCTCCCCACAAGCACCAGCTCTGCCTGCCCTCCCTACCTTCTTGTGGCCTCCTACAGAGATTGAGGGGGGAGGAACAGGAACCAGTGCTGGGTGGGGGAGCCACTTTAAGAGCCAGTTCCCTCCCGTAGCAGCTCCACAAGCCTGGGTTTACACGGACAGAGGCTGCTGCCAACCCATGCTGCTGCATGCAGCCGCTCTGAGCAGGGAGCTGGTTTTTAAACTGGCTCCCCCTTGTGGACTGGCTCCCACTTGCCACCCCACACTGCTGCCTCTGATGGAGAGGCAGCAGCATGGAGTGGCAGGGCTCCCCGGCTGTGGGGCTGGGAGCACACTGTCTGCCAGCCCCGGCCCCAGGGACAATCAAATAGTCATGTAACTGCTAAGATTTCATGCAGTTACACGGCTATTCAATTACATAATATCTAACATCCCTAATGGGTAGCTCTGTGGCAGGGCGCTGTTCGGTAGTGGCACAGGGAGCCTTGCAGTAGGGGGATGTTCAGTGGCGTGGCTGCGGTGTACGGCCAGGGCTAGCAGTATAGTTGGCTGGAGGCGGCGGGTTGTCAGGGGCCGGAAGCAGAGCTGGTGGTGGACTTGGGGGCCAGTGGCAGGGGGCCTCCCCTGATTCGACCAATTCCCTTGTTCCCCCAACCCCCTTAGGAGGTCCTACTTGTAATAAATCTTCATGCTTTCAAAATTAAACTGTTTCAAACAAATCCTAATGTGATACTCTGGTTCTTTGAAGGTTTTACACATGCCTATAGCAAATCCTATGTGCAATAGAAGTGTTCCTAAAATACCTATCCCTCCCAAATCTCAGAAGACCCCAGGAGCAAGAAACAAGCTGAACACAGGTACAGTGCTTAAACTTCTTAAAATGTATAGAACAATACAAATTTAAATTTCTAGAGGTATGTAATTTGACTGTGAAATTTTTTAAATGGTGTTCTGCTGTGAAAAACAACTTTCAAAGTGGCATTGAGGGAGTCCCACATTTGTTGTCTTAGTGACTGTCTATCAGATATGCTCATTTTGCAAATAAAAAACTACCAGCCTTACAAAATCTTTGTAGGTGCAAAGTCAAGTATGGGTGGTTTTTTCCAGCTTTTTATTGTAGCCATTCAGTTGTTGCATATGTGGTGGGGAGAGAGCCTTCATGGGGTCAAAATAATTCCTCTGAAGAGTGCATTGATTGCTGTTTGCTTTTACAGTTGTAATTTTAATTATTTTATAAATACAATTGGTTTTGCTATAAATATTTATCTAATCAAAACCACATTGAACTAGAAAAGGTAAGGTAGAATAGCCTACAGCTCTGAGTACACAGTACTCCTGAGGGAATTCCATACACAGTATTTTAAAATTGTGCAAAATTCTGTAAATTGTATTTGTCAGTAAATAAATGCGGCTCCAGCATGGCAGTAGGAAGCACAGGCCACTGGCTATATTGAAATCATCCTGCATATATCCCCCCCCCCCCCCAAAAAAAAAAAAAATCTCTCCTGCTACAAGGACTCGGCCTTGAGGTTGTACCTGACCCTGAGACAGTACAAGGGCTGGGCCTACCACAGAAACAATTTCTGGATAGGCAGGCTCAGCCCAGGAGGCTCAAGGGGTGGAGTGACTTAGTATGGAGGGATCCAGGTGTGGGGTGAGAGGTTTCTGTGTGGGTCAGTCTGGGTGCTGGCAGCTTAGTGGGAGAGCTGAATGTGCAGGAGCTTGTTTGTGGGGGGGGAAGGGGGGGTGTTCCAGTGTAGGTGCAATGGGAGTCTGCAAGGGATCCAGGTGAAGGTGAATGGGGTGCGGGTCTGCGTCTGGGTGCGAGGGACTTGTTGGGAGCCCAGGTGGGTAAGGCTTGTCAGGGTGAGGGTTTGATGGGCCTGCTTAATGAGGGGAGCCCCAGCTCCTGCATGCTGGACTCCTGCTCCGCCCCACCCATGCTTCCCCTATCCCTTTTTCTTCCCCATTTCTCACATACCCCCTCACTTCAGGGGCACCGGTACAATTTGTATAGCGGGGATGCTGAGCCAAACTGTAAATCCTGTAAACAATGGAAAGCATTTCAAGCCCACTGCTTCTTCCCCACTACCTCGTTACCCTTCTCATCTCATATCCTCTGCTCCTTCTTACCAAGCCCCACTGTGAACACACTGTTGCACAAAAAACAAGATGACTCCCAGCAAAAAGAATAGGAGCACAACTAGCACAAGGACCCCAGCCACGTTCACCTAGACTGATCTGTGCTTGCAGAAATGAAGGTGGGGTGACAGTGGCACTAACCACATGTGCCCCTCTGTGCCTGGCCTCTTGGGGAGGAAATTCTCCTCCCCAAAAAAACAAACCCTGCACCCTTGGTAATCCCCTACCCATATGGGAGGGGAGTGGTGTTTCTAGTAGGTGTGCATACTGCAGCTTTCCCCTAGGAATAACACTGTCAGTTCTTATTGCATAGCAATCGACACACTGTAAAAATGTAAAAAAGGTACCAGTGCAAGCCCTTTCCTCCATTTTATGTATAGTTACATATTTAAACATATGGGTACGCTCTCTCTGTGCATCACAAAGCTTTGCCTTTTTATATGGCAAATGCTAACAAGATGGTTGGAGTAGTTTAATTTTTTCCATGCCCCATCCTGTATATTTATAAATCCAAGTTGCTTTAACTAAAATTATAGACTATGAGCTGCATGTTGGCACTTGATTGCTCGACCTTTGCTATTTTTCTGTTTCAGATATTTTCATAATCCAGTAAGTATTAGAACTGCAAAACATACTGTAGAGCTGTTTTGATATCACCAAGTTGCTTTTTTACCTTTTTTTCCCTACACGTGAAGTAGTGTGAACAAGTGCACTATTCCTATATGGTACCAGCCCAAAGAAGATTTGTTTGAGTATTTTCAATTTAACAACTGTTCACCTCTCCATTTCAGGAAAGCTGGTACTTGGTGCAGCAAAGCCTGTGAACCATCCAAGTTCTCGAGTACAAAGGTTAGCACAAATACTTCTTCAGTCTTGCTTTGTTTCAACTTCTGCAGATTCCCTCTTAATTTCTTCTGAAACAGCAACTTCACAGACACTAGTGAATTAAATGTTTTTGGTTCTTTTCCTCCTTTCTCATACCTAGCAGCTCGTGACATTTTTAAACTAGCGTGTTGGCCCCACATACTGAAGAAGGCATGCTAGCATTAATGGGGTGGCATGCCAATCAGTGATAGCCATAGGCTAGTGTTATACAATTTCTATTTCTCTGCTAGCTTTTGCTATTTTGTGTTTGCTGGCTGCTATCCTGAATTTTCAAAGACATTTTTCAGGTTATAAAATGAGGGAATGAGGGGAAAGAATGTTAGGCTGGTCCTGGAGGAGAAAGTGCTCACTTTGTATTTGTTAGGAGAACTGATGTCAATTCATAATTATAGTAGGTGTTAGAATCAGGAATGTTCCTCTGTTTTAGGGGGAAGAGAACCAGACTTCCATATTAGCAGCAGAGTGGATAAAAATTAGGGCTGTCAATTAATAGCATTTAACTGTGATTAATTTTAATCAAATACCAACTAAACATTTATTAAATATTTGTGGATGGCTTACCAGGTAATGCTTATGGTAACTGGTTAACTGGTGTCCTGGGAACAGCCCCCCAACCGGGCCCACCGTATAGCAGGTGGGGAGTGGCTCTAGCTCAGCCGGGAGCCCTGCGGGGTAGGGGCTGCTCCGGCCAGGCAGGAAGGGCCCTTCGCCAACAGGATCTTGCTTAACTAGTTAGACGGTTAAACGGGATTTTACATCCCTAATTCTGATTGGCTTTCTCTATTGCAACTCTTGCAGGAGGGGGCTTGAAAAGAAAATATGGGAAAGAGGAAAGGGAGTAAAAGAGGGAATTAGGAGGTTAATAAATAGAATCAGAAAACATGTATTGGAAGTGAAGAGCACTCAGACTAAAATTATTTCAAAAGTACTAAATGAACAGAAAAATTAGACTGAGTTAAAGCACATTGGAAAGATGGAGGAAAACCTAAAGGAAATGGAGTAAGTTACATTTTCAATTTCATAGCAAGTTTGATGTGAATAAAAGATTACAATGAAATCCGAGGGAGAAACACAGAGACAAGACTTGAGACCTCATTGTTTGATGTATTCAACCTTGTGCTAGTCTTAATCCACCTGAATCATATAAAGTCTGCTTGCTCCCTGAAAAGGGGGCAAAGTGTTATGGCTCCTGAAAGGAAATTCCAGTACTTCATCTTGAATTGTACTGAAATGGCAAAAGAACAACAATGATCCAGCCAGTTTTTCTTCATTGGATTCATCAGTCAGTTGATGATTGCTCATGCCATTTTCCCCCTTATTCAGTTATTTCAGAGTTCCTATAGTAAAACATAGAAGACATGCTATTGGACACATCCCTTTGAGAGTGCATATGTGCTCTCGCCCAAATACAAAATTTTAATGTGTAATTTGAGCAAATGTTTAAGCTACATTTAAAACACTGAGAAATAGCTTTAAAAGGACAAAACAGATTGAAAAACTTGCATAATATAAATCAAAATTATGTTGCTAAAATGTTTATTGCCTTTGTCAGGGCTGGAAATTCAGACAGGAATGGCTGTGCAGAGCTGGGAAAGAAATTGGAAGAAAGTTCACTTACTGTTCCGGCAGAGTCCACAAGTTCAAATTCCAAACAGAATGAAAGCCACAGGAGAGTGCTTTGCTTTGATAGTGCTTTACCTACTCCAGGAGGCAGTACTCAAGGTCAGAATACTAAGAGCTTGTTACAAAAAGAAAGGAATGAACATCCTTTATTTGCAGTAGACTCTCCAAATGCTGCATCTGCCTCTATTAAAACACAGTCCAACAAAAGAGAGAAGGATAAAACTTTGCCTAGAATTCTATGTAAGGCTGAGATTGGTGGTAGCAGACATGCAGCCGTGAAAGAAGCACAGCCTGAGAGAAAGTCTGTGGCTGCAGGACTCGCATCAGATCCCTTTCACAAGACAACGGCGAATAAAGAGAATGAATTAAGAAGGGATATTGATGAGAAACAAAAGAACCAGGATGCTGCAAAACTGTCAAATGGCCAAAAGAATGTTGGCCTTTGGAATGAAAAAACTGTTGCTTCAGTGCAGGAACAAAACAAAAAACAAGGTTCACTGTCAAATGTGAATAGCAAAAATTCAGGATCAGTTTCCCTGTCTTCAAAGGAGCCAAAAAGAGATCAAACAAAACCTTCCACCAACAGCCTTTGTTTGGCAAGTCCATTAACTAAACAAGCTGTGGAGATGTTACATGGCATTCAGTGGCACAGCCCTGCTAGCAAAGTGGTTGAAAATGGGGATTTACCAGTACCCCGTACACCATCAGGAGTTGGGGATACACATACGGAGGATATTGCAGATAGTGTAAGGACACCAACTTGTAAACGCTACATTGAAGACAATACAACCCCTAGAATAATGGTCCCTCCTGCTACTCCAGACTTGCCTGCTTGCAGCCCGGCTAGTGAAACAGGTAGTGAAAACAGTGTTAGTATGGCTGCCCATACATTGATGATTCTATCAAGGGCTGCTATTGCAAGGACTAGTACTATGACTCCCTTGAAGGACAACACACAACAATTTAGGTCAGTGAGAAGCACTGCAAAAAAAAGGAAGCTGGAGGACTTGAATGAATGTGAGAGAAACTCCCGTTCTGCTAATAAAAAAGAACTTCAGAGCTCTACAACACCAGTGAAAAAGAAGAAAATAAAGGCAAGTACATACTTTTTTAATCCTAGTATGTATCTAGCATTAGATGGTAAAGCTGTGAGCCCAGCTCCTAACACCCGCTAAATTATTCCTTAGTGTCAGTAACATAGCTTCTTGAGCCCACTTTCCCTTATCATAACGTATGATGGATGGGAAAGGGTCAGGCAACTGCCAGTACAGGCAGTCCCCGGGAATGGCTCTGGCACCTTCCCCCATCGCTGCAGGCCTTACCCCTTGCCCTGACAGAGCTGGGTCTCCCCTGTCCTCAGCCCTGCTGGATTTCTTGGAGAGTTTACCCAGTCTCTCTCCATTGCTGTCCCGCTCCTACTCCTTGGCGGGAACCACAGCTGCTTCCTTCGCAACCTGCATGGTAGCCTTCCTGTGCCTGGCACACAGAGGCAGAGCCTGCTGCCCTGGGGCTGAGAGGTGCAAGCGGTGGGCGCTACAGCTCTGCCTGCAGGGAGCCACTCAGCTGAGCCTGGCTGCTGCTAGAGACTAGGAGAGCAGCACATTGGTCCCACGGACCTGGGCCTGAGTGCCCCCTCTCCTGCTGGAGAAGGGGTCTGCCCCAGCCTGAGGGGCCCGTTTTGGAGCCACCTGCAAGCTGGAGAGGCACCTCCCTACAACTACCTCTAGGCATTCGCCACTCAGTAGGGGTCATTGGTGAGCACGTGGCACCCCTGGGGATAGCCTGGGTCTCTCGACTCTACCTGGCCACTGGGAAGGACAGGGGCTGAGGCTGCGCCAACCTTGAGTGGGTGGGGCTTGACTCCTGTGGATGCAGAGTGATGTGATGATGTCAGTCTGTCATCACACAGGAAAAAAATGTGTATATATAGAGACTATAACAGAGACCTGGAAGACAATCCTTTTCTCACAGCCTCAGTGCAGCGATAGACCCAGGGACTGATGTACTGTATTTCTCTGCTACATTTGAAATGTTATCTTTAAAGGTTGGGCATTGGGTCCAATGCTGAATTTCAAAGCCATTATTCTGTATTGGGCGGCGGGGAGAGACCTTTGGTTGGTTGGGGGCCACTGATCTGAAGAAAAATCATTTGGGGACCAAACACCAATAAGATGACGAAAAAAACCCTCACTGCATTAGCTCCCAAGAAGTAAACAAACCCTCACTGGTCTGGACCCCTGAGAAACAAACAAACAAGAGGCATACAGACAGATGTGGGGCACTGGGGCTCCCTTGCACTCCAGCCCCTGGGGCCACATTTGGCCCCAGGTTCCATTGATTCAGCCTGTGGGAGGACTCTGGGCTCCTTTTCCCTGCCACAGTGGGGCAAGCCAGCACTAGGTCTCCAGCCCCACAGGGAGGTGCCAGCACAGGAAGACTTGCAGCGGGGCTGGAGCACTAGCACCAGCTTGCCCCACTGCAGGCGCATGAAAGCCCCAAGTCTCCCTGCAGGCCAGATCAAGGGAAGCCCAGGACAGGATCTGGCCCACAGGCTCCCCAGCCCTGCTCCAGAGTCAAGCATTAAATCAGTCCATGTGAACTGTGATGGGACAAGTAGCTTTTGTAATTCATAATACTTAGTCCTATACTTTTCATCCAGAGGTCTCAAAGTGGATAACAAAGGTGCATAAGCAAGATCCATATTTTACAGATGGGGAAATTTAAGGCAAAAACAAAGGGACTTGTCTACGGCCACAGAACAAGAAATGCAACCCAACTTACTCCCCCAGTTCATGAATCGCTCC
This sequence comes from Rafetus swinhoei, assembly GCA_019425775.1. Classification (NCBI taxonomy): domain Eukaryota; kingdom Metazoa; phylum Chordata; order Testudines; family Trionychidae; genus Rafetus; species Rafetus swinhoei. Next base: position 41,775,507 of record CM033437.1, on the reverse strand, counting down.
GGGCAGTCACTACGAAACTGCTCATTTAAAATACATGTATACAGTAACTTCATACAAAGATGTGGTGTTTTCTAAGTAAGCATCATCTGTTTACTTCTTCAGCATGTGGATAAGGAAGCATGCAGCGAAAGAAATTTGCAGACTTTCACCTCCATTATTTTGGGATTTAACGTTACCCTCTCCTTCTCCCAACAGAAAAAGAAGCTACCACATTGTTTTCCAGCTGGAATGGATGTGGACAAGTTCTTGTTATCTTTGCATTATGATGAATAGTTGAACTGTCTATTTAAAAACAAGGTGTTGCTTTGTAAAGAATGAGCTGCACTTTCAGTGCACTGAAGTTTCACTTTATAGCAAAATCATGCTGTTTCTGAAGCAGGTTGCTAGTTTGTATAAAGAATTCTAAGTTGGTATATTTTATTTTTGAGAGCACTTACAGTGATGTAGAGCCATTTAATTTACAAAACTGTACAGGTAGACTTGTTTGGCTAATGTAAGTATTGTACAGATGTATTGAGAAGTTATAATCCACCCATTGTTTTTACCATGTATTTCCTGTAACACCAGATGTTTATATTCTACAAAGTTCTTTACTTACCCATCTAAATTGCTTAGTCACTTTGTGAGTTTGAAGGCAGTGATTCTGTAACTCACCATTAAAATCAGCAGTGATGCAAGGCTTAGAAAACAAGACAGTTGAGAGAAGAACTAGGAAATTAAGCATTTGGATCATCTTTTACAGGTATCAGGAGTTTCAAATCAAACGGTTGTGCTAATTTGTTTGTAGTAGAGTTCTTGCCTATGCCTCTCTGCCTAGCCCCTCTACACCCACTTCATGTTCTATCAAAGGCTTTTTTATTTTATTTTAAAAACTGTATGGGTAATGAAAGATTTCCCCAAAGGAGAAATTAATAGGAACAAAAACATTCCCCTCCCCCCAAGTGTACTATCTTCAAGTAAAGTTGCCTAAGAATTTTACAAGTTACCAGTTTAGCCAACCTCGTTACCGACAATAGTACCTTTTTTGAAGTATAAAAATTATTTAAAATAATGAACTTAGTTTTAAACATTTTAATAGCCAGATTAGCTGTAGTTTCTCAACAGCAAAAAGGGATTTGGTTCACATGGTGCTATTCTGTATCCAGGAATGTCATTGAGAGATCAGCAGCACATTACTGCATTATGTTGTATGAAATATTATGCATAGAAATGAAAGTTTTGGTCATTGAACTCTAAATACCTTAGCTGATTTAATAAATGTCATGTATTTGTATGACTCAAATGAGCAAGTGTTGCTGAAAACATGCAAAAGGGGAGTGAGTTAGTGCCCAGGAAAAGGAACATGGGGTAGAGGCAGAGTAAAATAGTTTACTCATGATGTAGTGAGTTTTTTAGTGTCAGAAATCTTTAATCGTATTAACCAGTTAGTGAACAGGCTATTCTTTCTCTTGAGTTTTCCACTGTGATTTTACTGTGTGGTGGTGGTGGAAGTTGAGTTGATGACACAGTGAGACTAAAATATTCTAGTTGGAAAGATGATTCTTTCAACTCTATTTTGCTTTGTCAAGGGGGCAGCTTCCTGTTTATTCCACTTAAAAGGCTTTTATAGCCTTACCTTTAATTCAAAATAAGGTAGATCATGCTGGTTTGCGGTGGGGTAACTAACAAAGGTGGCAGGGCAAAGCTGTGATGTGTGCATCCTAACTTTGGTACAAATTGGTCTAGGTATAAATTAGTAAACGCTTGTGATCACTATTCCTTAGGTATAAGGCCTAATTTGTTCTGCAGAATATTCTTCACAAAGAGGGGTGTGTTTCTTCTTGTTCTCAACTTGTTGATATTACTGAACAATGTAACAGTTTTCTTATAAGATCTATATGGTGACATGGCAATGTTTCAAATAGCATCCAAAGATTCCTAAGGAACTAAACATTATGCAGTAGATGTTTATATTAAACCCATTCACTAATTTAATACTGCATAACATTTAAGGCTTGAATAAATATTTTGGTTTTAATTTAAAAGGTTTGTCTATCCATTTTGTATGCCCCAGAACAATGTACAAGTCCTCTGGTGATACTCAGTTAACTTTCATTTTTTGCTCTACATCTGCAATGAACTATGTTAATGCAAAATTACCACGGTTGTAGCACACAACATGAAGGGGCAGCATTGATTTTTTTTAATACTTAAGTGAGTTTTCCATCTTTGAGAAATGCTACACTTCTTTCAGAAATGACTTGATGTTAACCCATTAATGTTTCCATTTCATACAAAGCTTTCAATTCTGGAAAAATTCTAAACTGAGGCAGGCATGACCCAAGGCTAAGTAAAAATCCTAACCCCATTCTCTTCTTCCTCTGAAGTCTTATAGGCTGTAAACAGTTTTTCTGGGGATATATGAGCTGTCTATAAAGAACACAATCAAATTTTCAAGGTGATGTTCTCAGATCCTTCACACACATACTGCAAGAGTTGGGAAGCCAATCAATTAAAAGCTGCTATAAAGGTAGTGTAGTCATGACAATTAATTAGATATTGCTGGCTGAATGAAGGTTGAAGTTACTTCTGACTTTAAATTGTACATGCTTGGATCAGTCATTTCAAAATATAAAATTGAAGTTTTTGTCAAGTACTTTGTGTAGCAGAACCCGTTACCTGCCTCACTTTGAAGAAGTTATTGCCAGAGCAAGTTTCTTGACAAGACCAGCATACTACCAAAAGTGAACTAACAATTTTGGTACAAACTTATAAATCAAAATACAGTAAATCTTTTCTCATGGGCATTCATTAGTGGAAGTCAATGAATGCAGAGTGGTAGTGTAACACATGCAGAAGGTCTTTTAAAAACAAGAGGGCTGCTGCTGTCCAAAGCACTGCAAACCTGTACCATACATATATTGGCTGTGACTTAAGAAATCTTTTGAAAAGAACTGTTCTATAGCAGGCCTATATTCTTTAGTGCTATTGCCACTTTGGTAGATTGTCCTAGGGACTGCAGCTTTTCAGAGACGAAGACCACCACTCAAGTCAAGCAAACAAAGTGTTAAAGCCTATCTCTGTGTTAGGTAAACACTCAACTATTAGTGGGACACTACTTGCCAACCTTCCCCTTCCCCATCAAGGGGGATAGACAACTCTGGCTCTCCCCCAGGCCACCACGATGGCCCCTTCTCCATCCCCACCTCCCACTGCACAGGTCCCAGTGCAACAGAGCAGCTATTTTTAAAACACTGATTGCAGCACATGTGGTAACTGCTGGAGCTTCGGCTAGCCTCTGTACAGTGGTTCAGGGGTGCACCCCAGACCTGACCCCCATGGTCCTCCCATGCCAATGAGCAGTTTTTAAAAACAGCAGCCACTCTCCACATGGTGGCTGCCAGAGCTTCAGCCAGTGCTGTGCAGCAACTTAGGGGGCCAGGGTGTAGCCCACTCCTGATTCTCTCTCCCCCCCCCCCATTTGCCACAAGGTTGTCTCCTTGCCTCACTCCCCCCCCCCAAGGCAAGCTGCAGCTTACCTTCAAGGAGCAAGGAAGATGAGTACTGCTGTTGAGTCAAAGAGCCATATTTAGATCTCACAAGCCATAGCTTGCTAACCCCATTATGGACATCGCTCTATCCCACAGGAAAAACTTTTTTATAGATATAGTAAGAAAAGTATATACTGCTAAGTTCTGGGAAAACCAGAGGATTAAGTCATAAAAATGGCCATATTGGGTCAAACCAAAGGTCCAGCCAGCCCAGTATTGTGTCTGCTGACAGTGGTCAGTGCCAGGTGCCCCAGAGGGAGTGAACCAAACAGGTAATGATCAAGCAATCTCTCTCCACCCTCTGACAAACAAGAGGCTAGGGCCACCATTCCTTACCCATCCTGGCTAATAGCCATTAATGGACTTAAATTCATGGAGGTTATCTAGCTCTTTTTTTCAACTGCTTGGTCCTAGCCTTCACCACCTCCTCAGGCAAGGAGTTCCACAGGTTGACTGTGAAAAAGCTCTTCACTTACCCTGTCACAGCTGCACTAGAATTGCATCTACTTATTCCAGAGATGTATTCAAATTATATACAGCATCATCCATAAAAATATATATTTTGATCTTTCTACATTTATGAAAGTTTGTATGCAGGTGTATCTTTTCAGGAATATTTGAGCTGAACACTGTAGCACAGTCAGGCCAGAATGCTTTTTTTTTTTTTAAACAAGTGCTCCTGCACTAGCACAGAGGTAACAGTTTATTTGAACAGGAGCAATTGTCAGCCATTCTCCCCTGGATACAGAGAGTGATTGGCTTGTCTCAGGGGAAGCTGTAATTGTATAAAGAAGGGTAGGAACTTAACTGGTCTAACTATCCCTTTCACTCTGCATGTGGATACTTGACTAACTGAAAAGGCCATTTAACATGAGAAATGCCATTTATCTATGCATAATTTTGGGGGTAAGTATTTTGTTATAGCTGAAACTGGTTGATGTCAGTTACTATTTTGTACAATAGGGTTAGCAACACAAAGTGCTGCAGACATCTTTAATGAAAAGCTGGTTTGAAGACTCAGTCAGCATTCTAGCTAACTTCAGGAGAAGTCTAAACCAGGGGTTCCCAAATTTTTTGACACGAGGACCAGTAAATCCATTCACAAGCTTTGGAGGACTGGTAACATTCATTTGCATATTTGCATATTCATTAAGCAAATGATGAATATTCAAATACATTGTTTCTGGTCCTTCCAAAGCCCCCAGTACCAGCTTTAGCAAAGCTTTTGATATGGTCACCCACAATATTCTTGCCAGCAAGTTAAGGGAATATGGATTGGATAAATGGACTGTAAGATGGATAGAAAGCTGGCTAGACCAGGGTTTCCCAAACGTTTTACTGTAGTTGGAACCCTTTTTTTTTTCAGTACTGTTTTTTGCAGCCCAAAAATATAAATGCATATAAAAAAAAGAATTTAAAATGAATAAATTTTCAGTGTTTCACGCGGCTGCATCCTCCACCCAGCCTGGGCCAGGGCTTCGGGGACCCAGTGCCGCACAGACACTCCAGGAGGCAGGAGCAGATTGGGGGTAGGGTATCTGGCTAGGAGGGAGGGTGTAAGGAGGGGTAGGGTTGCCAGGTGTCCAGTTTTGTACTGGACAGTCTGGTATTTGAGGGTTCTGTCCAGGAAACAAATTGAGAAAATACTGGACATATAAAGTGTCCAGTATTTTCTAATTAGGTAAGTTTTATTATTATTAGGTGTATCAGTCTGTAGCTGCGAACTGCCTGGCTGGTAGATGTGCTAACGCTGCATGAGTGTGTCTAGCAGCCAGGCAGTTCGCAACTACTTGAGGAAGGGTATTTGGGGAATGGAATCCCTGGGGCTGGACTCACTCATGTGCCCAGGTCAGTTTTGCTCACTCCCCTCCTCCTCTCTCCCTGTCCAGCCCTGCTGCCCCCATCCAGCCCTGTTTCTGGTGGCCAGTTCCCCCCCGGCCCCCCACCAATCTCCCCAGCCAGCCCCGCTCCTGACAACCCCCCTGACTAGCCCCACTCCCTCCCAGCTGGCTGATTCTCCCCTGTTTCTCCTCCCAATCTCCCCTGTCCAGCCCCACTGCCCCTGGAGGCTGGTTCTCCTGTCCTCCTCCTCCCGATCTCTCCTGGCCAGCCCTCCCCCTTCCCCACCCCCTGTCCAGCCCTGCTTCTGCTGGCCGCCCGCCCAGCCCCTCCACATCTCCACCGAACAACCTCGCTGCCCCCAACCCTGCTTCCCAGCACCTGGTTTCCCCAACACACACACCTCCTCCCAGCCCACCCTGCTCCCCTCCTGGCAGCCATGCTGAGGCCCAGTATTTTTTTCCCCACGGCCCGGTACCGGGCTGCGGCCCATAGTTTGGGAAACACTGGTCTAAACAGTTGATGGTAATCTAGGCTCATGGTCCTGTTGTAAAGATGTGCGCTAACAGCAGGATTCAGAAAAGAACACACTAACTAGATATTACTGGCTTAAATAAATTGAGCACTAAGTGTCCATTTCAAAGAGCTATGAATGGATTTAATATCAACACATTACCCACCAAACAAAACAATTTTCAGTCATATAATTACTTGCAGGGGGATCTTTATGAATCATCCACAGAACAGCTACATCCAAAGAAGGCATACAGTCTGTCTAGTGACAACTTGCAGTTTACCATAATTTGACAAGTTTTAGTTCACACTATGTAAAAAAACACTTGCACTGAAAGTAAAAAAAACCAGATGTCAGTATGACTGACAAGGTTTCAGAGAAATACTATAGAAAAAGTGTTAAGTGTGTCATCTGCAAATCCATAAATATAAATACCACCACCAGTTAGATTGGTTTGCTCATAATAATTTGAAAGCTTGATATTTTCAGCCAGCCAGCCAGCCTGCCTACAGCTTTTGGATCAATATTGCTGAAGCTCCACCTCCTCCATTGCAAATTCCTGCAAGACCATACTGTCCTTGCTTCAGTACATGGGCCATATGAGCAACAATTCTCGCTCCAGACATTCTATAGGAAAAGAAAAGAGTTTAGTTTATAGGACAATCTTAATTATGTACAGTTGTTCAAACTATCAGATTCAAATGGCAGTGCTACTCCATCACTGGCTTGAACATCTAATACCTAAACCTAAGAGTAATAAAAGCAACTTTCCACCAGTTTTTCCACTTTGCCTTTCGTTGAGGGGGATGTGGGTCTTTCTGTAGACACCAGAAGGGTCAGTCTGGAGAGTTGAGAGACCATGAAGCTTTCTAACACACAGCTCTTTAAGAAGCAGTCATCCTAACATCTTTGCCAACAAAGCTTGCAATTCCAGGGGCACTTCTGGATCACCATTTGCTCCTGGAATCCTGGATTTTTGTTTTTAATCTGTATTTAACTTGATGTTTGGGGCTATTTTTCTTCAGTAGATTTGTATAATACCAGTTATCTCCAAAGCAGACTACCGGGAAAGACAGGACCATTCAGAAACTACAGCTGCTTCATAATGTGACAACTCATCTTTTTTGACGGGAAAGAGCACAGGGGGGGATTAAACTGAAGAGAGCACATTAAATCTGTGCACTCACTTCTATCTGCAATACTAGATGTTCAGTAGATTTTCTGGATCCATCTTAGGCAACAGCTGTGAGGATATTTTCACTAGTGGGCTCAAGACCAGGAGTTTGGATCTGCCCACCAACAGGCAGTTAGTATCCCATTGGTATCTCAAAAAAAGGTTCCCAATCTTGCTCATGTACCGCACAGAAAAACTAAATACCGAGGAGAAAGGTGAAACTCCAACCAAGCCTGCTTCAAGGAACTCTGAAAAAGTCAAGACTTGGATAAAATTAAAATGGACTTGCTATCAAACTGTCACCATCAATTCTTGCTCATGCTTGGAAAACTAAAGACAAAATGGAAGTGTTGAAGAAACACGGCACAAGCACAATGATGTATTTAACAGATACTATCCAAAGATAAGACCTACCCTGCCACCCCTCCTCACATGCACAATGTAGTACTTCACCTACCCTATTGGATGTCCTAAAGACACAGCACCTCCATGTATGTTCACCTTCTGTGGATCAATACCCAGCATTTTAATATTGGCCAAGACTACAACACTGAATGCTTCATTGATTTCCCACATTGCAATGTCTTCCTTTTTCAATCCTGCATCACTAAGAACCTAGAAATAAAACATTGTGAAAGTTAGGTAATTCAACATTACACTCTAACTTTTAACTAGTTACCCAGTGAAGCACATGGCCTTGATTAGAAGCTTCCCCAGTCACAGGGTTTTTCACCAGTTTCCCAGCTGTGATACACGTGTTAGACTATTTCCTGCAGAGAAAGGATTGTACAGAAGACTGCACATCTCAGCAATTGCCCCTGTAAAACAGGACTAAGTTGGCCCTATATCCAGCCATCTGGATTTAAATTGAAACTGAAATGAACTCGAGAGAAAAAATGGAAACATTTTCATAATCTCTAGTTTAGAGGTGTCAAACACAAGCCTATGTGATGTATTAACTTCCTTCTTTGCCCTCATGCTTACAAATAACCTTCCAAATGTAAGCACAATGCAACTGACAAAAATATCTTCCCCATTGGCAGACAGCTTAACAGCAGCTCTGGAAATTCACTCCCCCAATTTTATTAGCCACAATGGAGTGATGATGCTTTACATATGAGTTAACTGTTTATCAACTGGAAATGGAGTGAAAGTGAAGCCTGTGAATGCAAACTGGGAGTATGTGTAATAAAGAAAACAGAAGGACTAAAAATAAAAAAAGAGGCAAGACAAACCACTTAAGAGTTTTACCAGTGTAACTACTGATTAGGCCAGGGGATGATTTATTTTTTTTATTAGCTATCAGTTATACCTTTATACCATAACAGTATAATAGTACAGCTTCTCTGAGTTTTTTAAATCAGAATAAGCTATATCAGTATACACACTTTTCTTCTGGTATAATTATCTAAACTAGGGAGGGTTGCAAATGAAGTCAGGGAAGCAGCAGAGATATAGACAAGAGAAACAGTGTAGGTCGTAAGAGTGAGACTATTCTCCCACTAAATGCAGAATAGAGAGATTAAATTTAGATGAACTAATCAAATAGGCAATTGGATTTCCATCAACCATTTGATTAGTCGATAAGGGTGCCTCCACCTTTGAACTCCCCCGCTGGCCCTGTGCTCCCTGCAGGGCTTCTGCTCTTGAAATGTAAGAGCCCTACTTCAGTCCCCACTCATGCTGCTTCCCACTGTGCTTCTACCTCCCCTGCCCCCCCCCATAGATGGTGCTGGGGGGAAGCAGGCTTTTAAGCCAGCTCCCGCTCCCTTCACTGCCTCGGGGAAGCAACTAGTCACATCGCTAGTTGACTAGTCGCTTACATCTCTAATGCAGAATGCAACAAACTTTTAATTTAGTTACATGAAATCTGTATTCTACCTTGATTTTTATGCAAACATCATCAGCAAGAGTTCTGTGGATTGAGGCAATTATTCAGGCATAAATGTATGCCCCAACCCAAACACCATAATTAAAACATTGAATTTGGCCTTCCCTACCGAATGACTGACAACCCCCATCTAGTTACAGTAGAACTTCAGAGTTACAAACTGCCTGGTCAACCACACACCTCGTTTGGAGCCCAAAGGATGCTATCAGACAGCGGAGACCCAAAAAACCAAATACAGAACAGTAGCGTGTTAAATGTAAACTTAAAAAAAAAATAAAGGGAACAGTTTAAATAACTGACAAGGTAAGGAAACTTTCTGTGCTTGCTTCATTTAAATTAGGGTAGTTTAAAAAACAGCTTTTTTCTTCTGCATAGTAGTTTCAAAACTACATTCAGTTGTAAACTTTCGCAAGAACAATAATTTTTTGTTCAGAATTATGAACAACCTCCATTTGAGGTGTTACTCAGCATTGATAACACAGTAGAATTGCAAACACCCAAGGATTCAATCATCCATATACCTTGGAAAATAAATCAATGTTTATAAACATGTCAATAATTCAATCAATGTAATTCAATTAAGTGGGCTAAGTTTTAAGAAATGGCCAAGTCTGTGTGGACATAACCTTTTCTACTGACCAAAGCCATAAACCAGCTCAAACAAAACAGAAGTCTTCTGGAAAGTTACCAACAGTTTGAAAAAATGGTGACAATTAACTATTTTCCACAGACTTGGGTTACCAAATATACATCTCCTCACCAGTCTACAAAGGAATATTTTACCAATTATACCAATATACCACCCTAATGCCTCCATCATGTAGATCAGGGATGGGCAATAATTTTTGACGGGAGGAGGGGCAGCATTCCAAGATTTTGGAAAGTGGTCAAGGACCACACTCTTCCATGATATTAATGGAGGAAATGTGGAGTCTGGGATAGAGGTTGGGTGCAGAAGGGAGCTTGGGGTAAGGGATTAGGAGGGAGGGAGAACTGAGTCTGGGAGGGAGTTTAGGTAAAGGAGGCAGTTGTGACCTATGGCAGGAGACTGGAGTGCAGGGGTTCGGGATGAGACCTAGGGCTGGAGGGGATTGTGATCTGGGCCAGGAGATTGGGATGCCAGATCTGGGAGAGGGGGCAAGAGGGGGACAGAGGGTCTGGGTATGTTGAGTGGTGTGGGGATGGAGGGGGGGAAAAAGGAGAGAGGGTTGGGGCAGGGAGGGGCTGGGGTGCCAGAGGCAAGCTGTGGCCAGGAGACTTACCAGTCAGGAGCCAAACCAGCCTGCCTACTTGCAGATCTAAGGCTTGCAGAGCTTAAAACATTTCCCAACCTTCCTGCCTGGCCATGTGCTTCAATGAATAACTGAGCCGAGGAGCAGGGCCGGCCTTAGGCCGATTCAGGCCCCGCGCCTAAGGGGGCCCCATGCCCTGAACCCGGAAGTGTGCCGGGCGCCATGGGCGGCGAGTTGTATGGGTTCGTGGTGCCCATTCTCCACCAATATTTGGAGTTGGGTCTCTCCGGCCCTGCTTGGAGCAGGCCCCAGCCTCCCCGCGCATCCTCCCACCCCGGCCCCAGAGCATCTCTCCCCTGGCCCTGGCCCGGGCCCGTCCCTGCCATGCGCAACCTTCACTGAGCTCCCCCTTGCCAGCTGCTGCTGCCATGCGTGGCGTGCTCAAACAGGTGGGCATGGAGACACCCAGGCGTGATATAACGCCACGGCCCCGGGACTTTAAAACTGCTGGGCGCTGAGTTGTGGGTTCGAAGTCCGGGGACAGAGCGCAGACTGCGGCCCCGCAAAGTGGAAGGCAGAAGGTAGGGGAAGGGGAAGGGCTAGGAGAGGAAGGGGCTTGTACAGAGGGAGAGGGGAGAGGGGGAAGAAAGGGGAAGGCATCAAAGGGACAGAGTACAGGAGAGACAAATGCCAGGGGGCCAAGTGCAGACAATGTGGAAAAAGGGCAGGAGGGGAGGTGTCAGTGGGAGACAGGGTGATGCTGCAAGAGGAGAGGGTAAAGCGCATTGGGGGCTGGAGGAGGTGGTGTGGGAGAAGGCTTGAAAGAAGGGGTGGGCATGAGGAAGGTCAGCATATGTGAGGGCACAGGGGCATGAGGGGAACGGGGCAGAAGGTGGTGAGGGGGTAGGCATCAGGGAAAAAGAGGGCAAAGGGGGCAGGGGCAGTGAGGGAAGGGGGAGGCAACAGGAGGGTGCAGGGCTAAGGGAAGGTGCAGGTGCCAGCGGATTCTGGGGTGAAGCAGAAGGGCAGACACCTGCAGGGGAGGGACCAGCACCAGAGGAGAGAGGCAGGGCAGGTATGTAGAGGGAGGTGTTAGAGGGGATGAGGAGGGGTAGCTCACATGATCAGAGTGAGGCTACTGGAGGAGTGGGCACAAGGGGAAGAGAAGGGCTGGTGGAGGGGGGCAGGTCGCAGGAGGGCTGAGGGCAGTGAGAAGGGCAGGAGTCAGGACAGCAGAGGAGGGTGAGGAGTTGGGGGGCAGCAGGCACCAGGGGAGCTGATGGAACAAGGGGAGGACACATGGCAGCAGAGAGAAGGTAAAGGTTTATAAAATATTTATTAATAACTTGGGTGCCACAGTGGCACATCCAAACAAGTCACATGAACACAGTACAGGTGCACAACACAAAATCCATTCTGCTCAAGAGAGGAAACTCCTAGGCTATGTCTATACTGGCGGCTTCTTGGGCAAGAACATCTTGTGCAAGGGTTCTTGTGCAAGAAGTCTTGTGCAAGAACACGTCCACACTGCCATGTGCGAGCTGTGCTTTTGCACAAGAGCATCCATGGCAGTGTGGACACTCTCGAGCAAGAAAGCTCCAATGGCCATTTTAGCCATAGGGGTTTCTTGCGCAAGAAATCCCTACCGAGCATCCACACTGCCCTCTTGCGCAAGAGAGCTTACCCCTGTTAGAAAAGAGCGTAGCTCTTGCAAGTCACCCTCTCTTGCCACGCCGTACTGTAAATTTTCTTGCGCAAGAGCAGGCGGGCAGTGTGGCTGCTCTGTGGGTTCTTGCGCAAGAACAGCTGTACTTGCACAAGAAGCCGCGAGTGTAGACACAGCCTTAGAGGGAACACTTCCCACAGCCTCTCTGCCCCCGAGTTAATGTCACACACATTGGGTTAATGCAATTGCAGGATAGTTGCATGAGGGGGGTTTGGTGGGGGCCAAACTAATCCCTGTTGGTAGGAGGATGGTGGGAAAAGTCCTTCGAGAGGGGTGACAAGACACCTTCTACTTCTGGTCATGTATCCATTTTGCCCCGAGCGTCTTCCCTCCAGAGGCCTGATTAACGGGGGCCAGGGAGTGTGGCTAATGGGGCATCACCAAAAATTATACAAATCTGCCGCCCCTGCCAGCCCTGGAGGAGGAGTGCATCGGCTGCCTGCACCACAGGAGGCATGAGGTTAGTGCAGGGTTTTCCTGTGCCGTGGGAGGGGGGAAGAGAGAAGAGAAGGGGAATTTTTGTGCTGTGGTTGTGTTTTGTTTTTGCGCTTAACCAAAATTGCTGCAGGGCCTCGTTGAAATTGTTCGAATTGGGCCCCGCACTTCCTGAAGCCGGCCCTGCTGAGGAGAGGGGGTGTGGTTCTTCTTGGTTGTGTGTTATTCAAACAAGCAGCTCCCATTGGCTGGTTTCTGGCCTGAAAAAAAAGCCTGGCAGCTGTGTTTCTGTGTGGGACAAGCAGGGGAACCTTCCTGGGCTCCCTGTTGCCTACGCAGGCCGGATCTGGTGGCTTGGTGGGCCAGATCCAGCCCATAGGCCGTATTTTGCCCAGACTTGATATAGATACTTTACCCTGATAAAACTTTTTCTGGTTAGACCAAAACAAGGGTACCCACTTAGGGAGGTTATACCAATATAGTTCTATCCATTTAAATTCAAATTTTAAAAAATCCTTCCAGTGTAGGCAAGGCCTTAGTTATTGATAATTACTTTCACATGATTAGAATAATTTACTATTAACCATGCAGCTAGGTTCTCTCTAGTACAAAGCAGAGATCAACATGTCTATCTTAATCATGGTGCCTTGGTGGACGTTAACACTATTGTCTAGCACTAAAGGAGCCTGCATAGCAAGTGCCAACAGACTTGGTCAGCCATCAGAAATTGTCAGCTGTGTTTTACCTACATTTGTCAGACCCCAGTGAGAGCCTTTAACACAGCAAACAGCATAATTTAACTAACTCCTTTTGAAACACTGACAACTCCCATCACAATTCCGTCTAAAAGATTTTTCACTTGTTATAAGTAACACCTGAAGTTATTCTAACAACCAAATAATTTTTTTCCTGTTTTTAAAATTTGTTTAACTTCAATGCATATTAACTTTTATTCCTGTTTGTGAGGATTTTGCAGACAGCAACTGGGATGACTAAGCCACAAAAAAACAAACACACAAACAAACAAAACACACACACACACACACACCTGGCAGTAACTACTTTCAACACTTTTCTTTAAGCTGACTAGATTTCAATGGGACAGTGCTTCTTTAATAAAAGCCAACCAGGAAAACTGCATAACTCCCCTACAATCATAATATAAATAACATTTTACCCACCGTACTTACAAGATCCCAAAGTACTTTATAAATGAGCCTTTGATGCAAGTATTCTCTGAATTCCAATCACAGTAAAATCCATACTGAATCACTGGGGAATCCCTAATTTAGGCAACCTTGCTTAATATTTAAAAAAAAAAAAAGTAATGATCACTTTTGTTCCTACCTTCGGAACAGCATATGCTGGTGCGATTGGAAAGTCAATAGGATCAACAGCAGCATCTGCAAAAGCTGTAAGACCATAAATATTATTGAAACTTATCACTTTTCACAGAGGAAATATTCACCTATGCAGGATATGTCCAGTACTTCCTCCTCTAATCAATTTTTCCATTCATTTAAATGACTCCTGAAAATAGGCTGTAAACTATGCATGTCTGTAAGCAAACAAAATGAATATTTTCAGATTTTACTTTTAAAGTCTGTTAGCCTTTCCTAAATGGGATTTTGTCTAACTATGATCAGGAGTCCAAGCATGTTTGGCTCTTGGACTTTAAAAGAACAGTTCCAGTTATGTTACAGCTGCACCTTCCTCTTAAGTGAGGAAGAGGAAGCCTTAGTTAAGCTAGTGCCCATATTTAAGCTAGTTAACCTTCCATACTTCCCCAAAGGAAAAAGATGACTAGTTAAGTAAGACCTCTAGTCACGTGGCAAATCAGAACTATTTTCCAGCACAGTACTTGAGAGACAGTTGGAAAAATTCCTACCCACTATTCTTGCAAGTGGTGTGACATTAAGTCTCTTGGCTGCCTCTGCAGTCATCACAACCAAAGCAGCTGCTCCATCGTTCAGTGTGCTGGCATTGGCAGCAGTTACTGTTCCTGAAAAAAGAAGAAGAACAGTATTTAAACAGAGGAAGGAAAATGCAATAGCTCAGGTATCTCTTTCTAATGCATTTATCTGTCAGAGAGGTCCTGAATCTCAGTTCTTGTTGGTCAAACATGGGGCACTAGCTTAACTAAGGCTACATCTACAACACAAGCTAAGGGTGTGATTGCCCAGTTCACATACAGATACTCATGATTGCTCCATGAGAGCCAGCGCGAGTACTAGCAGTGCAGCTGTAGTAGTACAAGCAGTGACAACATGGTTTAGCTGTTCTGAGTTCATACAGGTTTCAAGAGTGTTCGTACTTGGCATGGCTAAGCCAAGCCAACACTGCCAGTGCTACCGAAACTGTGCTACTATTTATACAAGTAGCGTCAGGAAAGAGAAGAAAGGCATACAAACAGTACTTTTCCCAGAGAAGAAGGAAAGCACCAACACAGACTGTTTGTCCCCCCTCTGGAATAAGAGCAGCAACACTTGTTGCAAACAAGTCCTCATTTGGTTGACCCCAAATGGAGAATATGGTCTGAAAACTGATTTGGCTTAGTGTGGAGAAACAAAGTACTTCATATAGAATTCACGCTGTTAAAAAAACCAAAACAAACAAAAACAAACAAAAAAAAACACACACAACCATCAATTGCTGCATATAGAGCACTTACCATTTTCTTTTTGAAAAACGGTCTTCAGCTTTGGAACTTTACTGAAGTCAACACGTTTGTACTCTTCATCTTCTTTCACTTCTAGGTCTGGTTTCCCTGAAATACAAACACCCAAACAAAGCCAACTCAATACATTTCTGGCATTTTGACATGATGCCTTACCAAGTTATTTTTTATGATTTACCTAAAATGCAATCCCTAAAGCAGAGGCTCCAAAATTGTGGATTTACAGACACCTAGAGGTGTGTGAAGGGAAATTCAAGTGGAGGGGGGCAGGTCCAAACCAGCCCCCCTAAGAAACTCCCAGCTCTGCTCCAGCCTCTCCTTCAGTTGCAGCTCTCCCAGCCCCCACCTCTAGCTGTGGCCCCCTTAAACTGTCCATGTATCCTCCTTCCCTGCTCCCAGAGCGCGAGTGGATGAGTAGACAAGGGTGAGGAGGGACAACTCTGAAAAATTTGGGGGCCACTGTCAAAATGTATTCTGCAATCAGTCCATTTTTTAGACATGCTAACATTATTTCTATAAAATGTGGCTTAATTTAGCACTGAAGAGAGAAAGAAAAATTGACAAGCTTCCTCCTTTATCCTATTGACCAGTGTTCCCTCTAAGCTGCACAGCAGCACAGCTTCACAGGTGATTAACAGAGCTGACTGGCTGGGCAGGGCTGATTCATCACCTGTGAAGCTGTGCTGCCGCACACCTTAGAGGGAACACTGCTATTGACCTACAACAGGTTAAGACCTTTACCAATTCATCCTCCCAGGCCGGGGGGGGGGGGGGAAGAGAAGAGAGAGAGAGAAGAGTCACTGATCAGTTAGGGGTATAAAAATAGAAAAACCAACAGATGAATACAAGCCACCTTAGCTAGCATTTATTCTATATCGTAACACCCATGCAAGTTACAAGAGAAGAATGGGTAATTCCAATATGACAGTTAAAAAAAAAAAAAAAAAAAAAAAAATCGCTATAAATATTCACCAACTGTCTGAGGGGTAGCTGTGTTAGTCTATAACTTTAAAAACAACAGGCAGTCTTATCTTACCTTAGAGAATAACACATTCTATCATGAGCTTTAATGGGTAAAAATCCCACTTCATGAGATAAGTTGGAGTGGAAATTACAGATCCAGGGTACATAACACAGCAGAATAAGTTACCTGTCAGTTGTAGGACCCGTATTAATTAAGCTAATTAGTCATGTCAGATGTGTCCCATTCATAGTTTTTGATGTGTAAAAATGTGAATATCAAAAGGCTGGGGAAATTGCCTTTGTTGTGTGTTAGCCAGTTAATTTCTTTATTCAAGCCCAAGTTGAGAGAGTCAAACTTGTAAATTCACCAACTGCGTTTGCCAGAAATCAAGCTAGGAATATTACTTCTCTACATAAATTTTTAAAACGTTCCCAAAAATTTGCACAACCAAGTTACAAGGTTAATATTAATCATCTTCTAAATATGAAAAATGTATGTTGTATGTTTCTATACTACCTTTTTGTGCAATAGTGACAGGAACGACTTCCTTTGCCAGTTCTCCTGATTCCCAGGCTGTCTTGCTCCTAGTGTAAGAATTTATAGCATAAGTGTCTTGCTCCTCTCGTGAAACAGAAAGTTTCTTAGCAGTGTTTTCAGCACAATTACCCTGGAGGAAAACAAAGACTATTCAGTTTGCCATTCTGAGAACGTGAACCAGAAATGTAGATGGGAAGGTTAACTCAGATTTTTTTTTTAAATGGATAACTGAACTTTTGAAGTGAACTTAAGTGTTTTACAGTCTCCGGAAGGTTCTATTATTATGATGACAACTGCTACTGGAATCTGCACTTTCCAACAGAAGTTAACGGACTGTTTTCTGGACACGCATAATTTAAGCCGGAAAGCCATGTTCGTCATGATGTACGAAATGTAGCTGTAGCCATGTCAGCCCTAGGATATAAGGCAGAAAGGTAGATGAAATAATACCTTTTACAAGACCAACTTCTCTATTGATGAGAAATAAAAGCTTTGAGCCATAGCAAGCAAGAGTTGTGTAGCTCAAAAGCTTGTGTCTCTCACCAGAAGAGGTTGGTCCAATTAAAGATATCATCCACCTTGTCTCTGATGTGCCTAATTAAGCCTAATTTTAAAAAGGTGTGAATTTAATGGTTTTTAAATGGCTTGGCTGGATATTCTGAAGCCATGTTTAGCCGCATAACAGTGCATCCATACAGTTCTCACCAATGCACGTCATTCTGCTGGGAATGCCTTCTAGGTTTGAAAAGGTAATTCAATCTCCAGGGTTTATTCAGTCCTGGGATTCTCAGGAGTGAGACACAAATTGGCAAGTCATATCCATTTTTCATCCAACAATGGAACTGAGACCGCCCAACTTTTTGCTTACATTACTGAACACTGATAATTTTTTATTTTTTTAAAATGGTGTACGCACCTATCCTCTAACTCGACTGAGACCAAACTCATTTAACAAGTTACTGAAAAACCACAGAAACAAGTTACAAATCTCACTCAATGGAAATGTGGGTTGTATGGATACTGGTGACAGAGGTGACAGGTAATAAGACCATATTACCAATTTCCTGAAATACACTAAGTCCACCTGAGAAAGTTATTCTGAAGATGAGGGAGCTAGACCCTTCCTCTCTGGTCACTAGATTAAATTCCTAACAATCTGCATACAAATTTATACCGTTTCTGTAGGCAAATTTAACATACAACACACTATGTACAGTAGGGATGTACAATTCTGTTTGTTGAACCAGCTGACTGATTAAACTGGGGTGGGTTGCTCCAGCTCAGGTGGAGTGCCCTCCCCCGCAGCACCTCTCCATGGCAGGCCTCTAGCAACCCCCTGCCTACAGCAGACAGGGAGCTGCTCCAGTCCCCACCAGTTAAACTTAACCAGTAAGCTCACCCATTAAGGGTGAGGTTTACCAGTTAAATGTTCTTACTCCTAGTGTAGAGATAAGCCTGCTTTGGTATGATTACAGCATCCCTCTGATTCATCACACAAGTTAATTAACTTCTGTATCTCCATCCAGCCAAAGTGTTTAGAATCTTCATAGTACTCAAGTATTTTGGAATTCTAGCTGACTATAGGAAGGAGTAAATGCCTAAGCCATAGGAGAATGTGCTCCTGTGCACATGTCACTGGCCCATGTGAAGTGCAGGAAACTCTCAGCAGCTCTGCTGTCACAGCCCTGCTCATTCACTCCCATGACAGCAGGCCCTCAGAAGGCTCCCAGTACTGCGTAGGAGCCATTCAGCAGCAGGTGGCCTCCCCAATAGCCAAGGGATCTTTATCCTCCTCTACCTCAGAGGCCTAACCAGTGGTCCCAGCACTAGCTGAATCTCTTCCTTGTTCTCTAGCATGATCTATAGCAGGAGTGGGCAATAATTTTTGAAGGGGGGGCCACTTCAAAGTCTTTGAAGTGGTCACAGGCCACTCCAGGAGTGGGGCCTCAGGCAGAAGTGGCAGGGCCTTTGAATAGCAGGAGATGAAAGGGCTCACACTTCCCCTGCGGCTCCCAGACATCACATTAGCAGGGGATGGGAGCTGTGAGCCCTTTCAACTCCTGCTATTTAGAAGTCTCACTGTTCCCGGCCTTGCTGCTAGCCCATTGCCTGGGAGCCAGGGACATGTGTGCCCTTTCAACGGCTTCTATTCAAAGGGCTCACGCCTTGCCCACAGCTGTTGCCTTGCAGCTGCAGTGAAGGTACAAGCCCTTTAAATAGAAGTAGATGAAAGGTCTCATGTGTCCCCAGCTCCCAGGCAACGCACTGGGGCGGGGCCAGGAACTGTCACGTAGGCCAGGAAAAAAGTGCTAGGTGGGCCAGATCCAGTCCACAGACAGGCTCTTGCCCACCCCGATCTTTAGGCCCTCTGACACAGGTCTGTCATGCTAAGAAACAAGGAAAGGATTTGGATAATTCAGAGGTTCAGATAATAGGGTGCAGACTGTAAATGGGAGTGTCATGGCCCTTGATACTTTATGAAAATCGTCTTGAATATGAATATACATAACTAAGCATCTGTGCTGCTGTGCAGGGTGTGTTGTTACCCCAACCCTAACCATGCCTTGTCTGGAGGAGACCAGAGCTTCTGGCCCAGCAGGACAGTGTGTTGGGGTGCCCCAGAGGGTGGGAAGGTAGGCTCAGTGACATGATCAGTACATCAGGTGACCGTCTCAAGTGTACCCATGTGATCCAACCCCTCACAGGAAGGAGACTGTATAACCTTATACAGAGCATGCTTCTATCCTAGCCTGGAATAAAAAAAAAAAAAAAAAAAAAAAAAAAAAGATACTGGTAACAGAAGTGAAGTCTGTAACAGTGAAGAAAAGTTTTAAATTTCAGATCAGGTGAATACTGCAAAATATTATTTGTGCAATTGCGCGACTATTTAGGAAGGAGAGGCAACTCATCCAATAAAGACTGTGAATAACTAAGGGCTTGTCTACACTGCCACTTTCTCGTTCAGAGGTGTGAAAAACAACACCCCCCCCCCCAGAGCAAAGCAAGTTACAGCACTATAAAGCACGAGTGTAAACAGGTTGCCAGCACTGTTAGCTGCTTCCCTTGTGGAAGTGGTATACATAGAACGCCAGCTGGTGCTGTGACCACACTGCCGCATTAAAGTGCTGCATGGTGCTCAGATGAGATATCATACTGATCATCTCATTCTCTTCCATATATATTGAAAAGCAGATAACAGGGGAAACCCTGCTGGGACACACAAGTGGATGCCCACAGGGAGGTTGAGCAGGTTTACTAGTCCTGGAAGGAAGGAACAAATAGTGAACAATTAGTGATTAACTGTGCAATCTGCAGCATATATATGGATCTTGGGTCACTGTACACCACTGTCCTGGACTCTTAACACCTCAAAACACAGCCACACAAAACCAGTTGGCCTGCTCCTGAATTTTGGTCTTCTGCCTAGCCTCTCCACCAAAATGGAAGAAACCTTTCCTCAGAACTAGGTGTGTCCCTCATTTCCCAGGCATGCTAGAACCAACATTTAAACCATTACTAATAAACTTTTGTGCTCAGTAGTAGGCTCGTGGTAGGCAAAAAATAAACAAACACAAGTTGCTGGATGTTTCAATATTGAATAGAAAGAATTACCATGTGGATTTTGTTGTAAACATCAGTCAAGCCATCTTTCACAATCAAATCTTCCAGCTTCACTCCTCCATAAGGTGTTGCCCCTCTGTTCATTGTATAGGGAACATTTGACATGCTCTCCATTCCACCTGCCACCATGACATCCTTTCCGAAAAAACAAACATATGTTAAGTAATTTACAATAAAAGCCGTTTTATACAACATTTCTTCACAAAATTACTTCTATATTTGTATAACTAAAAACAGGAAAAAGTGAAAAAGGTTAATTTGTGTTGGTACAGGAAGGGGACATGATCAATGTTCTCTAAGCTATAATTTCAAAAGATCTGAGAAGCAAAAAGTCTTGAAGATTAGTTACAGGAAAGTTACATGGAGAGTTTCTGGGGGGAGGTGGCAGGGGAGGTTTGACAAATTTCTTAGCCAGTATTTTTTTTTTCTTCCAATCTTTCATGTGCTGCACTGGTGCTCTGGCTCTCTCACATCAATTAGTATTTTCTCTCCCCTACATCTCAATTGTTGAAATTGCCTCCAAGATTAAAGTCAAATTTTCTTATTGAAAAGTCCTAGTTTTGCATATTTGTTCCATTTCAGTTCTCCATTAGCAACACATTACCTCTACAAGACAAGCAGCTGTTTCAAAATTAAGGCACCAACAAAGAAAGAGCTGTTTACATGAAGTACTAGTTCCTCTACACAATGATGTATTGTCACACAGTGTGGAAAGCTCAGACGCAACTTCATAATACAACTTACCATCTTTTTTGTTGCCAACTGACAGTTACGGTGGCGTAAAAGACAAGGAACTTCATACAGTTTTATTACTGAACCTAAAATTCAACTGAATTAGTAGGTGCATTTATGAATATTTCTACATGGTTTCAAGAAGTAGTTCCCATAGTTTTATCACACTAAGATAGGTTGACCATTCACTGGGGCTTCACTCATGAAGTCTCTAGGTTTTCAGCATGAAGAATACATGTCATTTTTAATGCAGTACACAACATATGGGTAGGGATAAATCCCGCCAGTAGTTAAAGACAAAGAAGCAGTCGACCTGTCCCAGATCCCACTGAAGTTAGTGTCAAGAATACCATTTAGGGCCTGATCAAAGACCTGTGAAGTCAGTGGCAAAAGTCTTGACTTCATGCTCTCTCTAGATCAAGCCCTTAACACTATGTCAGACTGGGTTTCATGTGAATTAAGCAGTGGGCCTAAATCAACGATATCAGTAACTCTGAAGAGGGATGAGGGAAGAATGTATTTTAAGCGTTTTTTCATTTCTTATGTCAGTAGGTTCGTTTTCCAAAGATAATCTGTAATTGGCAGATTAAATATATATTGCATAAAACTGGAAGAATATGCAAGTTTTAAGTCTTATTATAGGATATTTCTACATGGAATTAAAAAGGACAAAATTAAGCTATGGTTTTTTTCCTCTCCTGGTCTAAATTTAAAAGTTAGATCAGCATGACTATGTAAGTTGGGGGTTTAAAAATACACATCACACCTCCACTGATGTAGCCACACTAACAAAACCCTGAGATGCAGCTATGTTGACAGAAGAGGGTTCCAGGTAATACAGCTAACTTTGCTTGGGGAGATGGTGCTCCTACAACAAGAAAAACCCCTTTGTCAATATATATTGAGTATTAAAGGGCTATGCTGGAACAGTCTCTTCTGACTACAGGTATGTCTACATAACAAGAGGCATGAGTCAAAGGAACCTTGCAAAGATCTAGGTATTTTGCAGATCTACCTTCTTCTCCCATAAAAAAGGAAAAAAATTCTACATACACCGTTAACAAATTTGTTAATCATAGCAAAATACATTTAAATATTTACATAAATCACAGTTTTGTAGATAAAAATCAAACAGCATTAGCACAATCAAACAGCATTAGCACAAAAGTCTCAGAGTGGTAGTAGCTGTGTTAGTTTGTAATTTTAAAAACAATGAGTAGCCATATGGCACCTTTGAGCCTAACAATAAAATAGAAAGAGGGAGAGAAAGGGAGAGAATGAATCATGAACTTTTGTGGGCAAAACTTCTTCAGATGAGATTACTTTTTGTGCTAGCACTTTTAAAAACATTTACAATGGGAAGAGTTCTATATTTCTCAAAAGTCAGGATTTCCATATTTCGGAAATCAAATATGAAGTTTGACGTTAACGAGCACTGAAATTCACATACCTGATTCCCACACATCAGATTCTGTGCTGCCATCATGACTGACTTCATTCCAGAAGCACAAACTTTATTGATAGTTGTTGCAGGAGTAGAGACTGGTAAACCTGAGGCAAGCAAGTTACTAAAATGATTAAGTATCAGAGAGAGTACCATATTAGTCTGAATCTGCAAAAGCGATGGGGAGTCCTATGGCACCTTATAGACTAAGATTTATTGGAGCATAAGCTTTCGTGGGCAAAGACCCATTTCGTCAGATGCATGCGACATGCATCTAACGAAGTGGGTCTTTGCCCACGAAAGCTTATGCTCCAATAAATCTGTTAGTCTATAAGGTGCCACAGGACTCCTCGTCGCTTCTGTAAAATGATTAAGACAGCCCATATTATTCTAATTACATCACTCCTTTGCAACAAAATTAGCAAGTACTAGTTAAATGTCGGACTGCCCCTCATTACAAAAGAAAACACCTTTCACCACCACTAATATTTCATATAGGGCTAACTTTCATCTACATTAAAATGCAGTTATAATCTGTACCTGCAGCTCTATGCAGTATAAATTTTCTAGATCTTTAAGCACAGAAAAAAAACAGTATGTTAATACCTGCACCCAGCAGCGCTTGTCTTGTTGGAGCTTGTCCTTGTCCAGCCTGCAGGACATTACCCATATACACTTCTTTCACTTCTTCTGCAGGAATACCTATAGAAAAAGCCTCCTGGTTTACTTTAAGGGAAGGAGCAATACACTATATTTTTAGATAAAGTTTTCAAACACCAGTATTAAAATGCACCAATTTAACTCCAGTAAAGCTAAAATACAGCACAAGAACCTCCTGGGTTTCCACACTTATGGTTCAAGAAAAAGTGTTGAAGACTGAGACTGAATTCTCGTAGGCATCCACTGAATAAGAGGAGTACAAACTCCAGGAATGCTGCTTTCAATAAACTCCTGTGCAATGTGTTTCAACCCATTAGAGCAATTCCACCTCCATGTTTAAAATTGCAACTCGGACTATAAATTGGTACCTGATGTGGGAGCAGGTTTTGTTCCAATAGGAAACATCTTATTTCACAAAGGCCATTGATTAACATTCTATTCTTAAGAACAACATTGAAACAAAAGCACTAAGAAATCAGGTATGAAATGTTTTACACATTTCATGCTTAGAGTTTGGGGAGAGGAGGTAATAGAATCAATTGATTAAAGTTTAAGATCTCCAATACTAAAACCACTCACCCACACGCACATTTTTTTAAATATAAAATTTTTCAAAACAAGCTAGAAATTGATACAAGTCACTGGGGAAGTGTGTAACTTTGTTTTGTGAACAAATATTTACACAAACCTGCTCTTTCAATTGCTCCTTTAATTGCAATGGAACCAAGTTCAGTAGCTCTCAATGATGAAAGGGATCCTTGGAAAGATCCAATTGGAGTTCATGCTGCACTTGCTATGACCACTTCCTAGAAGAACAGAATTATACAGTAACAGTTACAGTGTTTAGAAACAAAATTTCTTTTAGCCTGTTGACACTTAGTGTTGCCTTATCTTTTAAGCAGTAAGCTGTTTGGGGCAGTGATGGATATTTGCACTGCATACAATTGCCCAACAAAATGGAGTGTGGCAGGGCACAAACCAGTAAGGAATTTAGGTGCTATTGCAGTGCAAATATTTTCATAATTATGATTTGATATTACTTGAAATAGCTGCCCAAGAAACTAGCGATGTTATTGGTTAATCGTGTAAACAACTACGTGCTAAGCCTAGGCTTATCGGTTAGTCCTGACTACACTTGCTCGCCCCCCCCTTGCTGCCTCTGTATGAGAGGCAGCGGGGTTGGGGGGGTAGAAGAGAAGCTGGCTCTGTGCATGCTGGCTGCCTCCCACAGAAGCAGCAGCACCAGGGAGGAGGGGGGCAGGCGGGAGCTGGTACATGCAGGAAGTGGCTTTCAAGCTGGCTTCCTGCATGCATTGGCTCCTGTGGAGCTGCCTGCCTTATGCACTGCTGCCTCTCTCTCGGGGGGGAGGGAGAAGGGGTCAGAAGCTAGTGCTTGTGGGAAGCCATCTTTTAAGCCAACACCCCCACACACACCACCACCCCCCCCACGTAAAAGCAGTTACACGTTTACACAAATACATGTTAGTTAACATCCTTACAAGAAACGAGACATTAAAAATTCATGATAATTTAGCCAGAGTCACATATCAGAGATCCTCCTGTAGGGCTAAGCATAAACTAACTTCTGAATGAAAAAAGTATGGCTTTCAACTCATTATCTAGGAGCTCACTGCATCAATTCGTTTCAAATTACAACATCAGGCTATTTTAAGTGTTACGATGATTTGTATTGTTTTTACCCCTATTTTTATTCAATTCCTTCTCACTACCCCCAGTCACATCAACAATGCCTACTAAGCTATCCTATCAGTCTGATGGCAGTATGATGTGCTGATATTGAAGGGACTGAAGTTTAGGTCCCCCAATTGAGATCTGTTTCTGAATGCTTCCTTGGTGTTGATGAGCATGCACAAACCCATGTTTCAGTGGGAGTCAGAGACTCAGCACCTTGTAGTGTCAGATCCTTGGTTCTTTATTTCCTAGGTAGGCAGAATTTTACAGGGAATACTTTGGATCATCTGATTTACTTTCCTCCTCCTCCTCCTCCTCCACAAATAACCAGTAAAAGGATTAACAAACTCATGAGGCAGACACATTCATCTCCCCTTACAGACCAAGACAGACAAAGGTCACTACAAAGTGAAATTTTGAAACTGACTGGCTCATAAATTTAACAGAACATATCCATAGAAGTTCTTAACACAGGAACATGACACTCTGTCTTTCAAACTGCTCTGCAGCATTGTACACTTTAAAGTTATCTAACATTTCAAAACAGACAAATCTTAGAAAAATCTAAGCACAGTTCTGATGCAATGAGAGAGGTAGGAAACAAGTATTCTTATTTAAGCACACCAGGTACAACGGTATCTTAGCATATGTCCTGCATAATTATGGTCAGATTACAAATTGGGAGGGTGGAAAAGGGAAGAGTTTCTATTTTTTTAAATTAAGTGCTCTCAAATGGAAATCCTTGCAATCCAGTGGCTAAAAGAGCAGCACAGTGGGAGTCAGGTGACCCAGGTTCTATTCTCAGCTTTGCCAATAACAAGCTGGGTGACTTTGGCCAGGTTACACATTCTCTACTTTGAAAGTATGTTACAATACTCAAGCTTTTAAAGTTCAGACTCTCAAAGCAGGCTAACAGTGATTTTTTTTTATCATAACTATATGCTTCTTAATACTTACATTTAAAGTGCGCTGTGATGCGTAACCCCGGTTTGTACATTTCAAAACCTGAAAATAGGAAAAATTATTTTTAGAATTTTACTTTCGTAAATGTTGGTGACCTGGAGGTTTCATCTCAGCAACAGGCAGGGTTGTATTGTAAGGCAGGGTTACTCAACATGCAGCCCGTGGGCCGCATGCAGCCTATGGCCTGTTTGTCTGCAGCCCAGTTTTGGCAGTGGGTCTCAAAGTGCGGGGCCCGCTGCAGGAGCTCACCCGCCCTCCTTCATGCAGAGAGGAGCCTGCGCTGCCGCTGCAGCCTGGCGGTTGGACGCAGCCGTGAGGCTGCAAAAGCAGCTCTGGCCAGCAGGCAGGGAGGTGAAGCAAACTTCTCCCCCCACCTCCCTCAAACTACATGTGGAGGAGCACCGCCACAGTAAGAACGGCGCTCCCCAGATTGGTCCCAAGGGGGGCAGGCAGCAGGTTGGGCTAAGCCAGGCTCGACCGGGCAGGGCAGGCTGTCCTGGTGCGAATGGCAGGCAGGTGCTCCCCCACTTTCCCGGCAGCAGGTTGGGCTGTGCCAGCCGGCAGTGGTGAGAAGAGGCAGCACTGGGACTGAGGACCCTGCACACGAAGAAGGGGGCTTGGGGCCCTTGGGGCTTTGCACTAAAGTTCCCTTGAAGCTGCTCTGTCTCAGCCGCTCAGCCATTCAAAGCTCCCGAGCAGGCAGAGGGATCAGCTGATCCCAGGGATGGGCATCTGTAAACAGCAGCTAAATGATGCCTGCCATGAGGAAGACAATCAGCAGATAAGCAGGGAATGAGTGGCTGGGAGGAGGGAGTAATTAACTGGCTTGGGGGAAGTCCCATCTGCAGAGGATAGAGAGGCAGAGACCCAGCAATCTTTTCAATCCTCCTGGGCTGGGCAGGGGGAGGTAAAGGGGCTGACTGCATGGGAGAGACTAACTCGGCTACCCTCTGAAGCGTCTGTGTGGGGTAAGTGGGGGAAAGGAGGAGTGATTAACTGCTGGCATCTATGCACCTTTGTAGTCAGTAAGGCTTTGTCTACACAAGTTTTTGCAGCAGAAAATATGCTAATGAGGACTCATTAGCATGAGTCGTGATGTCATTAGCATATTTTCTGCCGATTCTTTTTGCGCAAAAAGCAGTGTAGCCACTTCCGTTTTGCGCAAAAAACCCTTTTCCCGCAAGATCCTTATGCCTCTCTGGGACTTAAATGGGGCCTGCATGTTGTGTAGTCTTGCCTTAACCGTATTCATGCCTGTCAGTGTGAAAGAAGCTATTTGTATATATTTGCACGTATATGAAACCACACTTGAGTTGCAGCCCTCAGCATGTGCTGTGAGTATCATTGTGGCCCCCGGGTCTTCCAAAGTTGAGTAGCCCTGTTGTAAGGAATACCCAGTTTTCACGGGTAACTGGGAAACACTGAGGATTATTTAATTTTTCAAGTTAAACATTGGGGAAAAAAGTTGTACATCAAAAAAGGACATTGTTCATTTATTGACAAGTGTGGTAAACTCCATTGTATTTTCCGAAAGTAATATCTCAGATCTTTTATTTGAGATCTCAATACCTCATCTGTGATTAATTTTGATAGATTTTGTTTAAATCTGTAGTTTCCACAAACTGTGTCAGTTTTAATCATTTAACCGCTATTTTTCAGATACAAGAGCTCCACTATTTCCCATAATTACATACAATGACCAGACAAGGAATGCTGCTACAAGTTTTGATTATTTCACCCCCTTGTTTTGCTGATTCACGGTGACCATTAAGTTCAGCATTACTCTGAGTTAAAAGTAACTAATTTCTACCGTTCAATTTCACTGGCATTGGAGTGATTTGTAAGAGTGGTGAACACAGAACTCAGCATCAATAGAGGACAGAAGAACAAATCCAGCAAAATTTTGTATAGCAAACCAGTTCACAGATTGTTAACTTCATCCTATTATTAGGTGTACTCTCAGTGGAAAAAAAATTGTGTTATATTTTTTAAAAGTAAGAAATTTTAAAAGATAGTTTCATTAAAGTAGCAGTTTAAAGTAAAACTATTTCACTAGATAATGCAGTGCACAGTTATATTACAGACCACTGGCACTTTACTAAAAGAATATATTCAGCTAAGTGAATTAAAATTAATGGTCACTTGAGGACTCTGAAGGAACACCAAAAATTACACTGTAATCATGTTAAGAAAAAAGTTAAAAATTACTTAAAGCTAGCGATGTGAAAGTGTAACAATTCAAGGGTGGGGAACCTTTTTGTGGGCAATGGTGTAGCGAGAAGGGGTAGTTGCCCCCAGGTGCCACTCTGGTGGGTGCTAATTTAATCCCCTTCTGTACCCCCCGTCATCCCTTGGCTCGCCTGCTCCTTCTCCACCCGCTGCCGCTTGGAGCCTCCTCCCTGCCTCTCTGCCCCCAGCCCATCCATCTCCGCAGGAGGGTTAGTGCGGGAGCCCGGCCCCAAACTGCAGGGGAAGATGCAGTACAAGCTCCCCTTCCTCCTACCAGGGTAGTGCTCAGCCATGCACCATGTTCGGGGCCCCGCCACAAGGAGGGGACCCGCAAAATTTGCCTTTGCCCCCAGGCACATAACACCCTTGCTATGCCTCTGTTTTTGGGTTGGGGGTTGCTGTCCCACACAAAAAGAGAGGAGTCTGTGCAGGAGCAAGGTTAGGGTATGGGATCTAGGTGATGGGGAGGGCACTTACCTGTCGCAGCCCCCTGTGGATGCACACGGCTACATGTTCCCCACTGCTCTCAGGGACTGCCCCCTGCTGCTCCTATTAGCCGCAATTACAGCCAATTGGAACAGTGGGGGAAAGCCTCCAGGCAGCACTTTGCCCAACCAGGAGGAGGTGAAAGAGGAAGGGTCGGATCTGGCCCCAGATTGTCTGACTCCAGCCTGACAGGTTTGGGGCTCCCCACCCTGCAGCAGGGAGCCGGCACTAGCACTCCAGTCCCCGGGGGAGGGAGGAGGGGCTGTAGGGCTGGAGCGCAGTGTTGGCCTCCAGTGCTGGGGGGTGGGAAGCCCTGAGCCTTGGGGACCTGAACCAGACTGTAAATTCCCCACCCCTGCTCTAACCTTTCAGTAATAGTCAACTGGGGTGACTATCTGTAAAGCTGACTGCATCCTAAGGTTTTATTTGAACATCCGAGGGAGGTTTATTCTCAGAACGACCTGACGACTAACAAGGGTCACAGTCTCTTACCTCCTAGACCATGCACGGTTCACGTTATTCAGTCAATTGAACAAACAAGCCAACGACCAGTAAACAGAGCTGACCGGAGCCAGCAGTGCCTGGCCTGCCTACCGGCCTGTGCAGACAAGAGGTTTATTTAACCTTAGCAGCTGATAAGATTTCAACTTTGGCTCTGTGGACAGACCCGATCCCTCCATCGGCCAGGAACGCCTGGGCCGCCCCGCGGCCTCAGACCGAGGCTCACAACGCTTCGCCGCAGCAGTGGCTGAGTTGTTCGTGCCCGTTCGGCTCCAAGCAGCGCGCACGTTGCATCGCGGCGCGTCCCGCTATCCGCGGGGAAGCGCCGCCGGCTCTTCTGCCCTTTGCCGGGGGCGCTCCAGGCGCCCAGCTCCCGCGCCCCGCGAAGACCAAACCCTGGCACCTCCGCCCGCCCATTCAGGAGCGAGCGCCCCGCCGCACCCTGCCAAGGGCAGCCCCGCGACCAGCCAGCGCCCGGCGGGGGACAGGGCACAGCGCGGGGCGCGGCGGCGGTTGGGGGGGGGCCCCCACGGAGCGGGCCCCGCTGCCCGAATTAACGCGGCCTGGGAGATGAAGGCTCCTGGCCGGGCCTTGAGAAACGGCCTCCGCCTGCCCTTGGGGGGTCACCCCGGGCAGAGCTCCCAGGCCCGGGAGGCGCCCCGCACTGGAGCCCGCCTGCCCTTCCCTCGGCCGGCCCGAGGGCCCAGCTACCCCGCCGGGCTGGATTCCGGGCAGCGGCGGAGGGGCACCCGGCACGGGGGATGAGGGGGGGGCTGACAGCCCCATCTCGGCGGCGCGGGCTTCATAACCCTCCGCCAACCGCCGCTCACCTGCAACAGCCGTGCCACGTCCCGGCCGCCCATCCTCGCCGCCATCCCCGCCCGCGCGCCTCCGCCTGCAAGCGCCGCTCCCGCCGCTCCGCCCCTTGAGCACGGCCGCCGCCGCCCCCCGCCTCCGCCAATGGGAGCCGCCGCGCCGCCCCGCCCGCTCCTAGTGGCTCTTGGCAGCAAGGGGCCGATTCTGCCAATGGGAGCAGTGGGGAAAGCCTCCAAGCAAGCGGGTTCCTGCACTGCCCGTGCCCGAGCCGGGGAAAGGGGAGCAGCAGCGGCGTGAACCTGCTCCCTCGCCCCATGAGCGGGATGTGGCCCCCACAGCATGAACCTGCTGCTGATGCTCCAACCGCATGGGGGATAGAGGGGAGCCATATGGCTGGAGTGCCACCACAGGCTCCCCCCTGCAGAGCAAAGCCCCAAGCCTGCAGCCCCACCAGCAAGATGGTTGCGGACCCCTAGAGGGCTGCAGACTTCACTTTGAGAACCACTGCCCTAGCCCCGCATCCAAATTCTTCCCCACCCTCCCTCTCTCTCACCACCCCTCACCCCACCCAGGGTGCACCAACACTAGGGCAAGGCACAGTGCCAGCCGAAGGCATGCAGGAAGGCAAGCATCAGTAAAGGCAGGGTCAGGCTTAGCCATCCCTTGGTCATCACCACCACCTTGCACTCTGCAACAGATCTGCAACTCCCCACCTCACTCGCTGCAAAAATCATCCTTCTCTCATGCCCTTCAGCCACCCTGCTCCTAACTGCCTCGGGCCACTCCTCCTCCTACCCTAAATCTTTCCATCCACAATGCTCAAGCCTTGGTGCAGGACTCCACTTGTCATCAATGCTCTCTGCCGTGTACCAAAGAGGCAGCCTCAAACCCTTCCCACTCCCCGCTTTATAGCATCATGCCTACCACATGAACACATCTCAAGTGACATTTCTAGTTCACTGGTCACACACTGCATCCTCCTACCCCTTTTCAATTTCCCCCCAACAATTTACCATCACGAGTTTCAGATGTAGACAGCACTCTAACCCTACTCACCACTTCGTTGGCTATACGCTAGTACACATCTGTCTTATTAGTGTAATAACCTACCCACTATACACCTATTTTAAACATTCAAGTGTACCTAATAAGCATCTAGCTATATTTAGCCTAGACTGAGCTGCATCTTTATTATAATTGTGAGTACTTAAGGCAATCCATAATTCCATGCAGCAGTAGAAGCAAGCCCTAGTTAAAACAGATATGAAAAAGTTACTTACTTTGTAATAGCTGTTCTTTGACATGCGTTTCTTATGTCCATTCCATGTAGGTTTAATGTGCATCACATGAATGAGTTCCAGAGGCTTTCCCCTCAGTAGTACCCGTTGGACCAGCCAGGGAGCCCCCTTGAGCGTCAACTCTATATCGGCACATATATACCCGTTGGGCCATCCACCCCCTCCGTTCTTTCTTGCCAGTGAAATTCCAAGGAAGGGGAGGTGGGTGGGATTTGGAATGGACACGAGCAATATCTTGAACAGTTACGAGGTAAGTAACTGTTTTTTCTTCAAGTGCTTGCTCATGTCCATTCCATGTAGGTGACTCCCCCATGTATGTGCTTACCGAGGAGGGGCTGGAACCTAAAACGATATGGACTGCAACACCTCCCCACCAAGCGCTCTCTCTTCTCTGGCCTGTTGTGCTATCACATATAGCTGGTAAAGGTATGAATGGATGACCAGATGACCCTCCCTGCAACTTTCCAGGATGGGTACCTGCGCCAGGAAAGCCGCAGCTGAGGCTTGGGCCCTGATGGAATGGGCAGTGATGGGAGGGGCAGGTCTTTCCACTAGGTCATAGCACATTCTAATGCATGCCATGATCCAAAAGGACAAGCATGGTGCTGAGACAGGGAGGCCCTTCATTCTCTATACTATTGAAAGTTGCATGGATCTACGAGATGGTTTCTCCTTTCCAAAAGTCCTCCTTACGTCAAGAGAGTGTAATGCCTGTTCTTTGTGAGTTGCATGTGGTTTTGGATAGAAAATTGGTTTAAAAAAAAAAAAGTCCTGAGACGTAGAATGGAGAGACCATCTTAGGCAAGAAAGCCAAATGGGGTCGTAGCTTGACTTTGTCCTTAAAGAGCATCATATAAAGGGGCTCTGATGTAAAGGGCCCTCAACTCTGACACATTCTGGCTGACGTGATGGCCACAAAAAAGGCCACTTTCCAAGAGAGGTGCAAAAGGGAACATGACACCAGAAGCTCAAACAAGGTATGGGAGCGTGCATGAGGCCTGCGAGCACCAGGTTAAGATCCCATTGAGGTACAGGTTCTTGTATGTGAGGGTACAATCTTTCCATCCCCTTCAAAAAAACGTTTAACTATAACATTTGTAAAGACCATTCCACCACACTCCTCTGGATGGACTGCCGAGATCGCTGCTAGATGAACCCTCACTGATGAGGTGGCTAGACCCTGCTGCCTGAGTTTCAACAAGTAGTCTAAAATAAGGGGGAATGGCACCTGAAGTGGATCTATCTCCTTCTGAGAGGTCCATGACCCAAAGGGCTTCCACTTGGTCATGTATCTAGCTTAGTAGAAGGCTTTCTGCTATCCATGAGCCCCCTCCTCACTGAATCCAAACATAGGTGCTCCCCTCCCTTCAACCACAGATGTTCCATGTTGTGAGATGCAAGGACTGGAGGTTCAGGTGACAAAGCTGACCTTTGTCCACATCCTGAGTTATTAAATCGGGGAACAAGGGAAGTAGGATCAACTCTTCTATGGAGAGATTCAGCAGGGTAAGGAATCAGATGGCACTTCTTGTTGCTGTGTGTAATGAACAAGACTAGATGGGGAGATCCCCACTTACTGAAGACCTCTCAGGCTACATCCTCCCTGAGAAACCATTTGTGAGCCCTGAACTACCTGCTGAGCTGGTGCACCAGAACACTGCAGGTTCCCGAAAGTTTTGAGGCCTCCAGGTGGATCCTGTGCGAGATGTAGAGATCCCACAGGGCCAGGGCTTCCTGACATAGGGGAGAGGAATGAGCTCCACCCTGTGTGTTTATATAGAATGTTGCTGCTGTATTGCCTGTCAGGACTGTGACACACCTGCCCCGCAGGTGAGGCAGAAATACCTGGCAAGCCAGGCAAACTGCCCTCAGGTCCCTGACATTTAAATGCAGCATCTGCTTGGCTTGCAACCACAATCATCGTGTCCTGAGGTCCACAAGGTGTGCTCTCCAGCCCATGTGCTCTCCAGCCCACGTATGAAGCATCCGTCACCAGCTGAACTGAGGGGAACTGCTGGATGAAGGGGACTCCTGCGTGCACCACATCCTCCGCTATCAGTCTAGAGAGGACAGGACCTCTGCTGGCATCGAGACCACCATCTCTATAGATGAGCAAGCTGGGTTGTACACTCACAGCCATGCGTAACCTGGCATGCCGTACCACATACATGCATGCAGCCATGTGGCTCAGTAGCCTGATGCAGTTCCTTGCCGCTGTCATAGGCGACACCCATAGGCCAAGAACAATGTCCCTTATGAACCTGAATTTCGGGAGGGATGCTGTTCCCATTGTTGCATCAAGCCTTTCCTCACAAAGTCTATGGTCTGTGTTGGAACGAGTGTGGACTTTTCGTTCATCATGAGGCCCAGTCAAGTGACTGTGTCCCTTACCTGATCTCATGAATTTCCCCTGATGTGCCAATCATCGAGGTAGGGAAAAATCTGCATCCTGTGCTTTCTTAGAAAGGCTGCCTCCATTGCCATGTATTTCATGAAGATTCTGGGGGCTATGGACAGGCCAAAGGGGAGGACCGCAAATTGATAGTGGTCCCCTCCAGTTGCGCAGCGGAGGAACCGCTTGTGTTGAGGGATGATGGAGATGTGGAAATAAGCATCCTTTAAATCGAGGGTGGCATATTAGTCCCCTAGAAGAGGGAGGGAATAAGTGAGGCCAACATGATCATCCTGAACCTTGTATTTTTTATGAAGGTGTTGAACCTTCTGAGATCCAGAATGGGGAAGATGACCTGCTTTGAACTTTGGGTTTAAAAAATAATAGGAGTAAAAACCCTTCCCCCCAAACTCTGGTAGAACCTCTTCCACTGCTTCCAACTGCAGGAGTGAGTGCACCTCCTGTTGAAGGTGCTCATGAAAGGGGTCCCTGAAGGACTGGGGGGGGCGGGAAATGAAAAGAATGGGATAGAATATCATACTGCCATTGTGTGCACAACCCATTGGTCTGAGGTAATACTGCTCTAGGCACAGTGGAAGTAGGATAGATGCTCTGCAAAAGGGCGATCTAGGCTTAGGGCTGTCACTCCATCCTTGGACACATCTTCAAAACCTTGACCTAGGGCCCTGCCATATTGTTTGAAGGGCTTGCCCCCTGGTCAGAGGCCAAATGTGACCTCTTCCTTATTGGCCTTACTGTTATTGCCCCAGTTCCTCCTCCTGTTATTGTCCTGTCTAGGGCCCTGATGATAGGTGTGTGGAGGAGGTCTAGAATTAAGCAGGCATCTTTGCAGGGCCAGTGTGTGTATTCCCAAGGACTTAAAGGAGTCCTTGAGACGGTGTAGCTTACTATTGGTCTGTTCAGAAAACAGATTGGACCCCTCAAACAGGAGATCCTGAATTGTTGTTTGGACCTCTGGCAGTAAGCCTGAGACTTGCAGCCAGAAATTTTGACGCATCACAATGCCAGTGACCATAGATCTGGTAGCTGAGTCGGCAGCATCAATGCTGCCTGAAGGGCAGTGTGGGGGAAACAATTCTCCCTTCTCCCTCTTTTTCGCAGGATCCCTTATTCATCAAAAAAAATGAAGCTTACAGGATCTTACAAAAAAAAAAAAAAAAAAAAAAAAAAAAAAAAAAGGGTTTTTTCCCCGACAAACGACCCTGTCTACACGGGGCTTATCACAAAAACCTCTTTCACAAAAAGGATTGGCAGAAGATATGCAAATGAGATTGCTATTTGCATATCTTCTGCTGCAAAAAAAAATGGCAGTGTAGACATAGCCTAAGTGAATGTAACCAAACTGCACAGGACTGCGCTTGGGAAACTAGATTACAGAACCTTTTTCCTGTCCCATATTAATAAGCCTGACCAACACTCAGTATCTCTTAAGTATATGTCATAAAATAGGGAACCAAAATATAGTTAAGCAATTAACTATACAATTTATCAACAAATTGGTGAGCCAAGCCAGGAGCCATCTACCAAAATGTCAGTCAAACCAAGTAGTGTGGAGTCATAGTATGATTGGAAGGGGATTATAGATAGAGCCCTGCAAAATCTGTGGATATCTGCTTTATATGCATGGCTCATTTTTTTTAGATGTGGATACAGATATGGATACAGACTTTGTATCTAGAACCCTGCAGATTTGCAGACATCCCCAAGTATCCACATCCACAGACACAGATGCAGGTATCTGCAGAGCATTTTTCTAGATGCAGATACAATTGTGTATCTGTGCAGAGTTCTAATTATAGTAAGCAGTAGTATGCCAGTGTCTGAGAATAGC
The DNA here is from genome assembly GCA_019425775.1 of Rafetus swinhoei. Classification (NCBI taxonomy): domain Eukaryota; kingdom Metazoa; phylum Chordata; order Testudines; family Trionychidae; genus Rafetus; species Rafetus swinhoei. Next base: position 41,740,302 of record CM033437.1, on the reverse strand, counting down.
AGGCCAGGCTACAGATTATTATAAGTGTTCAGACATTTCCAGTATACATAGGTGTTACTAGAGCTTTTAAAATTTCTATTAGGGCAAAATGCCTTGTTAAAAATAACCAATTTTAGAAATAGTACATAATAAAGCACTCGAGGAATTCCTATGCTTTAGGAATTCCTGGACAAAAGCCAGATTGTAAGTGTACTGTAAACAGACAATGTATTTCCTTGACAACTGCCATATAAAGAAATCACAGCTGTGCATAATAAAAGGGAAAGATAATAGGTATTGGAATCCTTTCTTGAACAATTTACAAATAACCATGTGGTATATCAGTCTTAATATAAGAAAACACCATTCTTAGGGTCACATATGTAATCTGTTTACATCAGAAATGTATGGAAAACAAAGTAAAAAAGGAAGAGATAAGGAGCAAAAGGGCATGGCTGAGGCAGTGCTTTACTTAAATATCATCAACAACAACCATGGGCTCAACGCCCGCTGGTGTTCAATGCTCCCCCCCCACTATTTCCTTCCATCTTTCCCTGTCCAGTGGAGTGGCTTAGTTTCTGTAGATTAGCTCCGTATCAATCCACTATATCATCTACCCATTCTCTGTGGGGTTTGCCTCTCCTATTTGGACCATCCATTATGCCGAATACCAAGGTCTTAACTTTTCACTCGTCGTTCATTCTGCAGATAACTGTAACTTCCGTTGTATAACCTGCAATAGGTTCTCTTTCGTCTGTATCTTCCTATATTATTCCTCGTTGGTGACCTTCTGTATCCATCCTATTCTCAGGATCTTTCTATAACAACTCCTCTCAAACGCCAATATCCTTCTCTTCGAATCTTTCGTTATCACTCATGTCTCACATCCAAACAACTTGCTGCTAAATACAATTTCAAGACGCTCAGCTTCATTCCTAAGCTCATCACTTTACTTTTCCAGATCTTACCCATCACCTTCAAACTCGCTCTTGCTTTTGCTATTCTAGTCGCTAGTTCCTTCTTGCAGTCTAGATCATACGTCATGTTGCTCCCCAAATACGTGAACTTCTCTGCTTTCTCTAGTTCGATCCCATCTACACTGATCTTCCTTCCTATTTCCTTATCTTAAATAGCCTAGTTTAAAAAGTAAAATAAAACATTTAACAGAAAACAGTAAAAAGGAGCAGTACAGAATTCAAACAACACTTGGAAGGTGTTAATACTCCTTCACATGTGACTTGCCAGATGCAAAAGATGCACTCAAGGAATGTCAAATACAGTGTAGCCAAGAGAAAAGGGGAAAAGTTGAGAAGATGCAGCAAGCACAGGACCAGATGGGTATATATACAACATAGCACAAACATTTAACTGCTGCCCACATGGATGTGCCAAGAGACCACTCTGAACAGACAAAAACAGCAGTCAGTCAGAAAACAAATTAGAGTCTAAGGGACACATTAGCTATTTTGTGCATCTGGTGGCAGAAACAGTAGGGCATAAAAGGACAGCTTTATGGGCATAGCTTTGTGGAACACACCCTCTTTGTAAGGGGAATGTAACATGGCTGCATGGGACTGCTCTTAGGAGACTGGTATATAGAACCCTTTGTCTATTCCATATTAATAAACCTGACTGATTTTGGTAATTTGCTCTCAAACAACTTTACTCCTCTGGTCCAATGGAATGATTGGTCTTTACTCTAGAGCTTCTTGATCTTTTAGATATGTCTGGCCCAGACCACTGAGCACCTTGAACTTTACTTGATATTCTATGGGAAGCCAGGGTACAGAGCAATCGTCAGGGATCATGTGTTTGCTGTAGCCTCTGTTGCTGAGGACACATTCTGCGTAGGATGACCTTTATCTTTAAGGCTAAGATTTTCAGACCTGAGAATAGGTCTACTTAAATATTTTTACAGCATGGACCATGGACCAGATTTTCAGCATTTGCTATGTACTAGTATAGGCAATAAATCTCAATCTTTCTAAAAAACACTGTTTATATTTTGTTCAACTTGCCCACAAATGCACTGTCCCTCTCAACCCCCCTTCCCACTTTGATACTCTTCCATCCATACTGGAGGCTGAACATTATGTATGAAATATTTCTGAAGTATGTTATAGGTGTGTAAGAACTAGGTAATCTGTGAACCAATTGTTATACTTATGGTAAAAATGGGCAAGGAATGAAAACCAAAACCAAAACCATAGGTTTTGTACACAAACTAACCTTTATTTTCTTTTTAAATACAAAACAGTAACAGAAGATACAAAAATGGCATTGAACATAGGAATTATCATGGCTAGCTTTATAAGTTGAATGCAATTCCTCCCTCTCCCTAACCCCTTGGAGACAAGTGATCGACAACCAACTGAGACTGCTATCCTGGTCCTGTGTATTATTCCTGAATGTTGCCACCAACTTGCTACTTCATTGTCAGTTCTGATAAAACAAAACAAGCAACATTTACATTCATGTATAAAACTCAGCTGCTAAAATGACCTGCTATCTTCCAGATAAGACCTTTGTGGGTGAGGTGTTTAGTGCCCTGAGCTGTGTACATTCAAAGAAGAGGGCTCTAAAGCACCAAAATGACTTCTGAATGTGGCCCATCCAGGCAAATCTCACCAAACTGACTTTAGGGAACATTCTAACTAATGTATAGGGTTGCCAGATACTTTCACAAAAAATACCAAACATGGCGGAAAAAAAATTGGTTGAGAAAAAAAAAATCAAAGTTGTTGAGCAAAAAACCAAAGCAACTGCACTAAAAAAAAAGCCCCGTGCTCCTCCCACCCCCGTGGCAGGAGAAGAATGTCCCAAGTGGCCTTCCATCCGAGAAAAACAGAAAATACTGGACATTTTACGTGTCCGGTATTTTCTGTTGTTTTTTTCAAACCAGAGGCCACAAATACCTGACTGTCCAGACCAATACCAGACACCTGGCAACCCTACTAATGTGCACTTAATTTATGAGCATTTGTACAGCATCGTTACTGATTCCTGCTTTTAATCATCTACAAAGACACCCAAGTTTAACTTTGAGGGCCTTGTTTTTTCTACCCATCACTGCCCAGAAATATCCAAAGATATGCAGTCAAAGCTAACCGCTCACTCCTCCAAACTAAAAGTAGTTGGACTATTGCTTTAAGAATAAGTAGTTGTCAGATGGGTCTTAAACCAGTTAGAGTACACCCAAACCAGTTCTTCATTCTTTCCTGTATTACACTTTTCCCTCTCTTTCCCCATGTATAGGGTAATCAATAAGTATACCCTAGTGGAGGAGATCTAACCTGATGGCCCTTATGCATACTAATGTCAGTTGTATATATTCATTTCCTAGTGCTATTGAAAAGGGCCTAGGGAATTGGTACATGGAAGTTATCCTGGGACCCACATGTGACCTAAATACATTAGCAGGCATTACTTACAAATGCTTTTTTAAAATCTCTTGTCCTTCTTGCAAACCCAGATCCCTCATAATTCTCCTAGACTTGGTGGTCTTAAAAGAGTGAGCACACAAGTGGTGGCAAAATGGGTAACTCAACCAGGGCAATGCTGGTGTGCATTATTAAATAGCTCACTATTATGTGCAAACTTCCATATCTTACAGTAATACCTTCTAAACCCAACTCCCCCCACTCAGAAAATCCCTCACATGCATTTGTATTGTGATACACTTCTAAATGGGTAAAGGGAGAAAATGACACCATATTGCTGGAATGGGCCCACCACATTGCCAACCAGAGCTCTGTTTTATTAAACACTATTGACCCAGAAGTGGAAAAGCTGTGTGGCAATTCATTGTGTATTCCAGCAAACTAGTTCTACAAACATTCCACAGCCTTCTATTAAAAAAAAAAAAAAAATTAAAGGAAAAATGCCACTCTCTCAAATCTTTCATATAAAGGGTCTGTTGATGTGCATGTAGGAAAACTGGATACAACTGCATTTTATGCAGGCAGGTATTTGAAAGTAAGTAGTAGTTTGTGTTATTTAGACCATTCAATAAAGTTATTAAACTTGTTAATAATGCTGGGGTTTAAAAAAGGAACGCATTGGCAAAGTTCCATAAACAAGAATGTTGAATGGTAAAGGTTTAAATTAAAAAGGAGGAAAATTGGACCAAGTGTACATGCATTAATGTGTGTCCTTTTTAAAGTAAATGGCATACAAATGCTCTTGCAGTATCATGGCTGAAAATTACATTTTCATTTAACAGTGTCTCCAGATTTTATGAAAAGCATGTATATGCACACAGTTCTGAGATATTTGAATATGCATGCTAGGACAGCCTATTTGTCAGGGTTTGATCACTGATAATTCAAGAGTATCTCTCTTATACAAGCCTTAATTACAGATTTATTTGCAACTTAACACTTATGCAATATAGTTGCTGTAATTAAATGTAATTTTAATTTTAAAGTATGTAAAAGCTAAAAAAGGTTAAATTACACCAATTTGTAAAACCTTACAAAAACCTCTAGCTAATAAATGCAAGGTTATGATAAATGTACACCACACAATTAAATAAGTTTTAAAGAAAGCAAAAAAGGGAACACAAATGGAATATCTCCCACAGTGCTTTAATGCAATTCTACATCCCATTGTGATGTTTATAGTCTTTCAGATATTGGTAGTGGTCCTGACTGTTATTATGACATGATGGATTAAGCAACTGTAGCATATGCGCTTTAAGAGAATTGAAATGGTTACATCATCCTAGTGAGGCAAAGTTAGGGGCGATACATTATTGTGCCAACAAGAAGCCACTCCTGATCCATCCCTAAGGGAGCCTTGGGTGAACATGGGACAAGGCCAGATACCCAGTGAACTAACCCAGTGAGTATATATAAACATCAAGGGGGAACGGATACTAGAGGACAAGATTTTAAATCGTGCCACATTTTGTGTTCAGCAAGCACTTTACTGAGGTACCATTTCACCATTAGCTGAAAGTAAGGGGAACATCTAGCAACAAAAATTGAAGGGGAAAATAAAAAGCACTAGGGAGGCAGTTAATCATAAAGTTGGATGCATTTAGATACTATGTTGCAATGCAGATGCACCCACCAAGGGTTCAGACAGAAAGATGCATGCAAAAATGAGGAAAACCAAGGATGGAATAAGAATCAGAGTGAATCAGTGAGTGTGGAAGAGCAGAAAGAAGAGAACCCGAGGAAAACTTGCCTCAGACTTAAGAACAACCAAGGAGCTGCTATAAGTGATCTATGAAAGACTGGTCATCAGAAATGGGGTGCTGCCACTCAGCATCACTCCAAATTATATGCAACTTCAATTCAGGGAGCTCTTAATCTATTGTGAGGAGACTGCTTGCTGTGTTGTGTCAACAAAGAGTTGTTTTTAGACACCGCTTATGACAATGTGCCATGTTTCCTAGGTATTCCTGAGACCACCCTTGCTCTGAGAAATCCTTAGGGTAACATGACCTGCTGAGATCAGTCAACCTACCCTGCTCTGCGTACCACCACATCCCTGACATTTCCTATGTGTTCTTAAGGGCAATCACTTAATTTACTACCTGCTCTTTGGGCTTTCTGAAGCTCCTGATTGTACACAGTTTTTGCTGGGAGGTGATTCAATGACAGTAATCACCTTTTAGCGCTTTTCCAACATTGGGCTTGTGCATTCCCAGCACTGGATCATTACTGATCTCTCATATATTCTCAATCCATCAGGACATCCTTCAGTCTCTCAGCTGCCACACCTAAAGAAAACCTATGAGGAATGTAAGGCAGCAACCTGCTGATCTCCTAACACCTTCATACAATACTACTGGATATCCCAGGATACCTCCTTTGAATAGAAAGTCCTGCAAGTAGCACAATATGGTAAGTCCTTGTCACCTCAGGTACTGGTCATTACATCCACTAACTAGTCATGTGAGACAGAACCAAAAAAGTAAAGCAACATGCAGGCTAACTGACCCTAATTCAATCTTTAAAGACATATTAGAGAATTATATAAATGGTAATGAGTTATTCCATAGAAAGTTAATTTAGCCATGTTAAATGGATTAGAGCTTTGAAATGGAAATAATATTTAGATGAAATGTGGGGGTGATAACGGCACTGCCTATATTTCACTTTGAAGTCTGTGTTACCTGTCAATGGATAATTTCCTTATAAGCAAGCAGTTAATTACCAGTGATGTTACGAAAGAAAAGGTTACTTGAAACCAGGACTGCATGGTCAAGAGACTTCAAAAATCTGTATAAAACTCTTGGAACCTGATCCTTTTATCTCAGTTCTGCTTCAACTTTATTCAGGTGATGGTTGAGTCATAAGACTGAGATCTCATCTGGACTGCCCTGATATTGGACTACAATCTCTGGACCAATTCTGAAAGAACTCCATGCAGCTGTGAAGTCCACCATCTCTACTATGAAACTGACCTAAGAATTATATTCAAGTCTGTATGTATAATGATCTTTTAATGATACATTTTCTTTCTTTAAATGCATTTTAGTTTAGTGAATAAGAATTGGCTATAAGCCTATATTTGGATAAAGTCTGAAATACTCATTAACCTGGGAGATAATGTGTCTGATCCTTTGGGATTGATAACACTTTATATGAATAAGATTTTCAATAATCATCACATTTAACTTGGCTGTTTGGGTGGAAGCCTAGGGCTAGGTAGCCTTAAGACAGCAGTCTCCAACTTTCTAAAGCACAAGATCACTATTTGAATTTAAGTCAATCCAGGATCTACCTCAGACCCAAATACTCATTTCACTTCCTTCCTCACCCCTTCAAGGCTCAGCTTCACCCTGTTCCTTCTCCAAGATTCTGCCCTGCTGACTCTGTGGAGATGGGGTACACAGGTGGAAGGAGGGGGACACCCTGATATTAATTGCCCCCCTTTTCTGCCTCCTCACCCTGCAAAGCAAGCAGGAGGCTCCTGGGGTGCCAGGAGCAGCACGGCCATGGGAGGGAGGGGCAGCTGAAGTGCTGGTACTTGATACCCTCCCAACCAAACTAGTCAGGATCACCTGTTAGAAGCTCCAAGATCTACTGGTTGGTGACCACAGCCTTAAGATAACTATTTTTGGTTTCAGAGTAACCAGTAAAGCATTGTGAAAGCTGTTTCATTGATCACTTGGTAAATCCAAGTATTGGGGATTTGTCAGCCCCATTCTCTGCAGTTTGTCCTAATTGAGCAATCTCTATGTGCCCCACCCGCCCTGTCACAATTCAGAATGCTGGTTATGGAATGAGAGAGGAGACTCTCATATGACAAGGAGTAAAAAAATATCACTCACCAATAAAGGCAACATTTCATTTTCTTCTTCTCCCCCTCTACATACAGGCTATGTCTAGACTGCTACTTCTTGTGCAAAAAAATATGCAAGTGAGGCAAAGCGTGAAATATTGCCACACCTCATTTGCATAATTAATTAGGCTCTGTTTTTGCACAAGAGGCTTTGACATGGCTCCTTTTTGCGCAAAACCCCCCTCTTGCGTAAGATCCATTCTTCCTTTTTTTGCAGGAAGAACGGCTCTTGCACAAGAGGGGGTTTTAGTGCAAAAAGGAGCCATGTAGATGGCTCCTTTTTGCACAAAAGCCTCTGGTGCAAAAACAAAGCCTAATTAATTATGCAAATGAGGCATGGCAATATTCCACACTGCCTCATTTAAATTTTTTTGCACAACAGGGGGTTGTCTAGACATAGCCACAGAGTGTTGTAGAGTGCCATTTTCTTTTTTTAAACATTGGCCACAACTTCTCTTTCTGTGAATAGCTCTAGCAACTCTCTACACAGGAGAGACAGAGAGAAGCTTACATAGAAAGCAAGATCACAATTCATTTGCTTCCTTGCTTTTTGGTAGATGATGCCTGACTACTTGTATGAGCTCGGGAGACCATTATAATTAGAGTCAAGTAACTGATTTATTCTCTTAAGAATTCAATTTTTTAGCCCTATAGCTCAACCACATGAACAAATAAGATAAAGTACAGAGCTCAACGTTTAGCATGAAAAGAGATTTAAAGAATAAGTAACAAAAATTAAAAGTGCTTGGTTGGACATGGATGTCTTTTTCTAACGCTAAATTCTGAAATCAAGCATAGTTGGAATAATTAAGAACAAAGTCAAGTTTCCAGGTGTCCTCGATTTCACATTTATTCCTGCAGTACAGGTTCCATTAGCAATGTTGACTGCACTTACAAAAACCAAGATAAAATTACGTTTCTCTGATTTGAATGTATTTAATCAAAGTCACAAACATTATGGATGACTGTCTCTTGCCCACACTAGAAGGATTTTTGTCCTGCTAGTCTGAAAAGACATGAGTCAGAAAACAACACTGGCCAAAAGCAAGAGTATCAGATACCATATCAATGTTTTCTGCAGACTGGATAGCATTTCTGTAGCCCAGAAGATATGCCAATAAAAAGGTTATCTGAGCACTCCACTGGTTGTAAACCAAAGACTTAAGCAACAAGACAGATTTCTCAAATAGAAGACTAGAATTACACTGGAATTAAAGCTGTGCAAATGTCATTTTAGTATGTGTATAGTATGAGTAACCCAGAGGAATAAATTATAAGGCAAAAAGTGAATATTTAGTGAAGAATTTCACCCTAAGTATGATATGCATCACAGAGTATTTCTCAAACCCTCTAGAAATGAAAGCAGAGAAAATATCAAAATATCATTGCAAATAATTTTACCTGCATATGATTACTTTCCATATAGAAGGTACTAAAGCACTATAAACGGTTATGTAACATTTAATACAGTATCTTTTAAATATTTCACATAGCAAGATATCCATGATCACTGGCAACACTATTTCTGAATACAGCATCCATCTAATCAATGTGAATGGATTGGAAGTCTTAGGGTCAGATCCTGGCCAGCAAAACTAGGAAAGAGAATACATCTTTTACGCATCATTTGGTGGTGGTGGTGATATATTTCCTACACTATCCACTTCCAGGGTTGTGGCACCCTCAGGGCTGTTAAAACCTGGCATAAGTTGGAACAGCATGTATCTCTGGAAACCGGCTATTCGCAGAGCAGGCCTAGAAACAGGGAAGTACAGTACCCTGCCCTTTCAGTTTGTGATATGTACTAGAATCTGATCCACATTATCCAATTGAAATTACATGGGAGATTTCAAAAGTTAGAGTGATCAAGTATGAAATGAAGGCAGGACATCAGGAGAAATGGAAGGGCGCCTGACAAAAGATAGCTATAAAACAGAATGTTCTATTTTAGCCTCACAAGAAATTGTTTTTATTCCCGTGGAAGATAAAAATTAAGAGACATGTCAATGGATAAAATTATACTTGGACACAATAGGGAACTAAAGAGGAAAAAAAAAAAAAAACTTTCACCTTTAAATCACTGATTCAAGTCTCACCTATGCTGGCAGAAGTTCAAGTAGTAATCACCCAAAACTACACAATGAATTTCTATAGGAGTTGCTTGTCTTATGTATTTCTTGTGGACACATTTCACAAAGACCACCATCATCAAATTACTTTTCTTACTGAAAGTGGTAGCTTAAGTGCCCTCCCAAGGATTTATGGGACATGACAACTGATTGCACTTACCCTTTGCATTGCGTTTTCGTAAACACGGTTGAAAACACTGGCAGCATGTTATGAGGAAGCTATCTGCAAGAGTTGCCAGTCTGAAAACTGTCATGAGCACTGAATATTCATCAAAAATAGTATTTATTCCATAGAAAGAATAATCTTTGCATATATCAGAAGGCACAAACATTCTAAATTTACTGTGTACCTTAAATACAATTCTTATATTTCAGCTTTTTTGTAACATAACAAAAGGAAGGCAAGGACAGTCTAAGAAGAAACAGTCACAGCAGCATTAGTAACTTGATTGCAAGTTTTCCTTCATCTTGTTTATATAGTATTAGCTTCTTGAAAGTTCCATCAGTTTGCATAACTTGGTGACATCATTGACAGTTCTAGTACCATGCAATCAGTGGAACTAATAGTATCAGTTATTTCACCAAGTGATTTTTTCTGGGAGGTATTTAAGAAAGATGTGCCAGATAATTTCATGGGCATTCACACATTTTGTAAAGAATCCCAACATGTGCATGCTGTATACTTTTGAGCCGCATTGTTACTGAGAGTCTTCACTCCATTTCTTGGCTTAAATTACCTTTCATTTTAGATTTACATTTCACCTTTAAAAAGAATGTAATGTATAGAATAAAAAAGGACATCAAAAGATCCTTGCATCCATATACATACACCCAAAGACTTGTATCAAATTACATCGGCAAGAAAGAAAACTTTCCATTGTATCCCATGGGCTCATCTCAGAATATACACTAAAATTTAGAATAGATAATTTCACACACACTGTGGTATTTCTTATATAATGTGGTATTTCTGATAGACTAGGAAGGAGTATTTCTATTCTAATGTAAAAAATTAGAGGGGAGGACACCAACATATCTTGCTAAAATGAATAGTCCTTTATATTACATTTTTATTTTGCAAGAAAATAAATTATACAACTTAAAAAATAAAATTCAAAAATTAAGCAGTACATCAAAATAGTTCAGCCGGACTGCCATAAAGAAATTGCTACCATTCAAAATTGTACAGCATTATCATCTCAGTATGTAGTGGCACACATTCAAAATTGTAAATACCATATGTAGATAGATATTACAATCTAGGAACTCAAGTTTGTTCAACACTCCAGACTACATATAGTGTATATGACAGAAAAGCTTTCATGTACTGTTTATTTCACAAAGAATACTTCATGTAACCTTGAAGAATTTACAAAGATAGCATCCCAATCATTTAAATGAAAACAGAAAACTGTTTTGAGTCTTTTAAGACAGCAAACCTTTCTGTAAAACTATATTTTTCACCCATTTGTGTTTAAAAATTTGCACTTTATAGGATGACATCCCAATGCAAATAAATATAAAATGCTGACTATTCAGGATGTTACATTTAAGAAAAGTCAAAAACAAGAAAGCCACCATTTATTTTGTTTTTGAAATGTAACTATATTACGTTCAGAATAAGTGCAAGAGAATCAAATGACTAAACAAACTTTTGATACTAACAGTGGTAAGAAAAATGGAAGACTTCAGAATTAAAACTGAGATCTTCATTAAGTTATTGGGACAGAGGAGGATTTAACAGTATTTCTTAATTCAATGAGACATTAAGAATGTGATAAACTGTATTTTCACATCTGTAGTAAGTTTTACTCCATATCTATTCACTGCGACAGTGTAAGTGGCACCATGAGTTTCAGCACCTCTTTAACCTAGGTCTTTGGAAATATATAGTCATCACTAAACTTCAGCTTCAAAAGTGCATTGTTGCCATATTGCAAAGCAAAGAATCTCTTATTTAGATATGAACACCTCCCATCCGAAAAAGACTTCACTGCAAGTATGCCTTATGCAAGTAAGGCTTATGCCTTAGATAACATTAGCTTTAAATACATGTTGGTGAAAGTAACCTGATGAAAGATGGTAAATGTGATTCTGCATGTTTAGGAAGTTGCTGGTGTGATTCTCAGATTCAATTTTTTTTTTTAAACTGAACATTTTCAAATATAAACCTAAGGAAAATGTAGCATTGTTATAGACATGCTATCAAATATAAAATTCTTCTCGTCCATATAATGAAGTATGTTTAGATAACTTAAAGGTTATATTTTTTGTATATTCTAGTGGGAGAAGGAAAAATGTAAATAACTGGCAATTAGAGTTTGTTGCTGTCTAGATGCAAAATGGAGAACTGGGACATAATTGTTTATGAAAGTCAACCTCAAAGTTGTCTCCTGGATTTTGAGGACTTAGAAATTAGTATTGCCCACTTTCATATTTAACTTGCTTGTGCATGACAATACTTCATGGCTATTATTCTCTGATTTAATGTTGTATACTGTAACCTATTCAAAATACGTGCTCAGATCATCATAATGGAATTATTTTAAAATTCTGGCTTGTTTGCCATTTCCCCCCAATTATTCCCAAATGAACATTTATTACTGTTCATCTTAAAATCAAGTTACAAACGCTGAAAATTGTGGCACCATACAAAAAAAATTTATATTTTTAGAATATTTTTCTAAATTTAAAAGGTTGGTTTATGTGTTACCAGCAAGACACAGAGAGCACCTTTACTTTTAATTCTGAATTTAGCAACATTTTAGGGTTAATAATCTGATGTTTCCATGCTATCTTAAAGGTGAAATATGTTTTTCCAATATCCACTCATGTATAAGTATAAATAAAAGCATATAAATGTATGCAGTGAGATTTCAATACATTTTATATTGCTGCCTATCAGTTTTCCTTCCTCTCTTGCCTGGCCATCAAGTCTTCCTAGAGCTGAAGAGGTCTTATTTGGCAAGGTGTCAAATATGCATTGCTCGAAGAAACTCGCACTGGCCCATGCGTCAGTGATAAGACATACACCCACCTTCTACACTGGGAGTTCACATCAGCATAGGTTTTTCTCTCAGTGGCATGAAGAATTCACTCCTCAAAAACATTATATCAATCTAACCTCCCATTGTAGTCACAGCTAGATTGAAAGATGAATTCTACTGTCATCTAGTTGCAGCCTCTTGGGGAGGTGGATTACCAACGCTAACAGGAGAACACCTTTCAATAGCGTAGGCAGTGTCTACACTGAAGTGCAGCAGAAGCACAGTGTATGGCTGCAGCATTTTAAGTGCAAGTCCATAGTCTGCAAGGCAGGAAAAGATCATTCCCACAATTTTCTTTTGTTAAGATGCTTATTTTACATATTATAGTAACCAGGCAAAAGTCAGTTTCTCCACTATTTTTCTTTTTTGGAAGAGTGAATACAATTAAGGATTCTCCCCATGTTGTCAAAAGCAAACAAATAGATTTTATGTTGGGGTTGGTGTATTTTCAGGGCACTTTTGCAAGGCAGCCTGATAGCATCCAAAAATAAGAGTATTCACATGACACTGAGTAAAAGCTAACTTACCTCCCTCTGCAACCCCCAACAGACTCTTCTCCAGTGGTACTGTGTCATCAGTCCAATACACACTGGAACATTTGAGCACTGCCAGGAGTCAGAGGCTACTTAACATGGCTACGGAAAAATTTGACCTTTAAAAATTTACCAAATACACCTCAGGAATTTTGACAATTTCTCTTCACACATTAAAACTGGGAGTTTTTCTTCCTTATATATTTGCAGGTCTCCTTTAGCTATGTTCTTTATTTCCTGTTAACTTCAAACCAATCGGCAGCTGCTGCTTTATTTATTTTTTAAAGAAATTGACTTTTATGCAAATAAAGAGTAAATTCTAAAACAAAGTCACTGGAATATCTGGATATGATGCTAATGTACAGAAATTGCAAAGGTTTATTTTCTCATAGAAGACTTGTGGATCAGTTACTTTTAATGCCTTCAGATTTATATAGTAATTCAAATATTAAGTGTACAAGAAAATACACTTAATATTTATGTTCACTATAACAGACCCAACCATGAAGTAGTTATGGGGAAGAAAGCTTCACCTTTTCTAAAGGACAGTAATAAACCGATCTGCCCAGATAAGGTAAGCAATGTATACCCATATGTTTACAGTAAACAATATAAAACAATGATCTCCTGCTTAAGGAAAAACAACATACACAAATTGGAAATATTTTATGTCACTTGTATGTCAATATTAAAATCCAGTTACTATATTGAAGCACTGCTTGAGCCAACAGGTTGTTATTATAACAAATTCATATCTGTTGTGATGCATCTGTGTCTCTCTCAAATGTTATACATAAAAAGGATCACCAAAGGTGGACAGTACATTTACTCTGCTGATCCAAAACAAAGTGAAAGTGCTACTTCTAGTCCTAATTGCATTAAAAAAACCAACCAAAACAAACAACAGCAGTTCCTCAGTGCATGAGTATTTGAAAGTCTTTTTGTGTGTGCAAGTACTGTTCATCTAAAAACCCAAGCCTGTATTCTTCTTGGTGGGTGTAAATCAAATCTACTTTAAAAAGCTCACAAACGGGCTCTTCATGAATGCAAGTTTCCCACAAAACAGCATGCTGTTAAAAGTGTGCAACATGAAGGGAATGCCATCATGCTAGCTGAATGAGATTGGCAAAATATAGTCCTCTTGTAAGATAAGGCAGGGATTTTAATATGTAATGAAAATCAAAGTGAGTCCTTCTCCAGCACAAACACTGTTACAGCTGTCTGCCCAAGCACCTTTCAATTTGTGTTCTCGGCCGCTTAGAGTCTTCAAATTATGCCATGTATATGAAGGTGTTGATATCCGATTCATCTCTTCTGATATATTTGTGCTCTATAAGCCATTCAATTTGCTCTTTTATCATTTTCTTTTGTGGCAAGAACATGTTTTTCAATATTTCTACCAGTTCAGTCTGAAGCTGAGCATTAGTAATTTTCTTCCGCATTTTCATTATTTGGATAATAGCCTCCTAGTGGGGGGATTAAAAAAAAAAGAAAAGGGAACACAAGAACAAGATGATATTAAAGGAAGTCAAGAAGGTGGAAAAATTAAAAACTGGTCAAAGAAAGTATTTGTTATACACAATGAATAACATTGTAGATTTCAGTACCATTGGAAGTTGCAGAAGCCAAGAATTTAGCAAAATTCAAAGTGGGATTGGAAATTTCTGTGAACAACAATATTAAAGGTTATAATAAATAATGCCAACAAAGATTTTGGAAGGAATATTAAACCTCATGCTTTAGGGCTTAAGCCTACCTATAAACTATTAGAGATCAAGGTAAGACCTAATGTGGAGAGCAGAAAACTCCATAGTAACCAACTGCAGGGTTCTTAGCATTCATCTGAAGACTCTGGCACTGGCCACTTGGAGAAACAGGACGGGGAACTAGACAAACAAGTTTGATCCAGTATGACAAATCTCTACATTCCTATGAAGTCAGGTTTAAAACAACATCTTTTTCCTCGGCAAATATTTAAGATGGGAATAATGATGATTTTCCTGTCCATATGAGTTATTACTGGACCAAGTTCCCTTAGTCACTCACTGAAGAAAAAAAGGGCACACTACGTTTTCAATAACCTCTAAGGCTGTGTCTAAACTATATCCCTCTTTCGACAGAGGGATGTAAATTAGACACTTGGAAATTTCAAATGAAGTGGGGATTTAAATATCCCACACTTCATTTGCATAATCGTGTCATGGCGCTCTTTCGAACAAGTGCCATTTCGAAAGTAAAACCGCGGTCTAGATGTGGTTCTTTCGAAAACGGCAGGCTTTTTCGAAAGAACCTGTACTCCTCAAAAAATGAGGTTTACAGGATCTTTCAAAAGCCTAAAGAACCACGTCTAGACCGCGGTTTTACTTTCGAAATGGCACTTGTTCGAAAGAGCGCCATGATGTAATTATGCAAATGAAGCATAGGATATTTAAATCCCCGCTTCATTTGCAATTTCCAAGTGTCTAATTTACATCCCTCTGTCGAAAGAGGGATGTAGTCTAGACATAGCCTAAGAGGAAAACATAAAAACAGTGGCTCTCTGGGCTCCCTTAAAACAGGTTGATGGATATAGAGTATACAGTTAACTACTGAGAGGATGATTAAGAGTTTATGATGGAATTCAGTCACCAACTTCTAAAGGAATTTAGAATGCATCCATAGTGCAACCTTATTTTGTGTTTGGCATCACATGGGTCAGCCACTAAGGTATTCACTTGCTCTGTGCGCTAAAATAATTGCCATTAGAAAAATGATCTTCCGTATGAAAAAACAAGCTCCTAGGCATCAAGGGGTTCAAAAAGGAATTTCCATCAACTTAGCCATGATCTGAGTATCTAATCCGGGGGGGAGGGGCAAAGGGGGGAGGAGGAACCTTTTTTGAGTCAGGGCTGCTGTCCCACAGAAAAAAGAAATCAGTTGGGGGCCCCACACACAAGTGAGCAGAAAAAAACCCTTACTGTGGACCCCGAAGGAGAAGGACACTCCCCACATTCCCCTCACACACCAGAGCCTAGGAGGGCCCAGCCTGGCAGATTGTGTGCTCCAGCCCCATGGAGGGGGAGGGAACAGCGGAAGGACTGGTGCACCAGTGCAGGCTCCCCAATGCTAGGAGGGGGGCCCTGAGCCTCGGGGGCCAGATCCAGGCAAGCCAAGGGACGCATCTGGCCCCCGGGCCTGAGGTTCCCCACCCCGATCTAATCCCTTACCATGGTCAGAAAGGATCTGCAAGCTGAAGAGACTGAAATGCTGACAGTCCACAGAAAGTACTGCATGACAGTTCTAATGACTCATTATTAGCTAGAAACTTTCCATTTGGGTATGTATTTTTACAGAAATACATTTTTATACACTTGAAGTATTTTTAAAACAAAAAACAGGACTATGTAGCACTTTAAAGACTAACAAGATGGTTTATTAGGTGATATATTTTTAGACCTTCACTAGAAATTAAATGAAAAGAGTTTCTTGAAGAAAACACATCACTCTTTTGCACTATAGTTTGACAAGTTTTCACAAGAACACTGCTCTCACCCATTCTGTGTACAGAATAGTCAAAGAAAAATTAAAACCATGATACATTATTTCTTCATCTTTGTAGAGAATCTCTGCCCTGGCTGGAGTGAGACTCGGTATCCCACTGTCCCCACTACAAAGTCTCCACTCCCATTGCATTGCTTTCTGCCATTTACAGATGACAGTTTGTTGTTACATCAGAATAGAGGATCAGTATTATCTGTGAACAAAGACAATTTTGCACTCATCAGGGCCCAAACTGAGCCTTAAGTCAAAACTAAGCATCCCACCCCCATCCTGTTCTACCACTCAAATTTGATCGATCTGAACCCTATTAGAAGCAAGTTATTAATATTGTTTCCAGAAGTCAGTTTTTGGCATCTCTGCTCAGAGTCCTCAGAAGAAATTCAGCTACAGTTGTGTTTTCTGTAAACGGACACCTGCTTGCTGGGAACTGGATCATAATTTAGACCAATGACTCATTTCACTAAGGTGACCAGCCAACCATCAGATGGACAACAGTGTTCATTTACTATTGACTGATTCTTGATTCTGTATACAAATTGCCTAGGTGAAAAGATGGCTATCCAAGGCTAATTTTCTGACTCATCTAGTTATTCCCTAGTACATTCTTAAAAGGTTTAAGCAGAGAAGATTGTAATAATTCTAAAGCAATTCTACTAAAAATAATTTGCAGAGGTTTATATTGAAAACACATAACTAGAGTATAGCAAGCAGGAAGTTTCAGCAGGTAAACTGGACAGATAGTTTATTCATACCCAGTGATAACTGGAAGTGTTGCTCTGACACACAAGAGGCAGCCAAGGCAACTGATAATGGAGAGGATGAAAGTCTCCCTATTTTGGGCAAGGGACGAGACATTTGATTTGAAGGGGAATGCAGGGTAGGTTGAATTTCCGACTTTGTACCCCACTGACCCTTGATAGCAGCAAGCTCACCACTGCGCTCCACCACAACAATAAATCATAGGAGTGGAAGGGACCTTGAGAGGTTCTAGTCCAGTACCCTGCACTCATGGCAGAACTAAGGCTGGGTCTACACTAGACCCGGCAGCTTGGCATATGGTACACAACTCCAGCTATTACTTTAAGCCAGGGTTTCCCATCCTATGCGTCGGGACCCAAATATGGATCACCATTACATTTCAAAAAGGTTGCCAAGTGTCTCCCCAGGTGGCTCTGCCCTCCACCCTCCCCCCGTTTTTGAATTGCCTTGGGTCACCAAGTCTTCCTGAATTGTTTTCTAGATCTTTAGTCATTTTTTGTTGTTCTTCTCTGGACTTTTTCCAATTTGTTCACATCTTTTCTGAAATGTGTTGCCTAGAACTGAACACAATATTCCAGCTGAGGACTAATCAACGCAGAGTAGAGTGGAAGAATTACTTCTAGTGTCTTGCTCACGACACTCCTACTAATACATTCCAGAATGAGGTTTGCTTTTTTGAAACAATGTTACACTGTTGATTTACATGAAGTACATTAGCTTGACCTTTCTGCTATTATGATCAGCAGTAAAATTAAGCAGGTTGTCACTCATAACAATCTTTTGTTTGAGTTAATACTTAAATAAATTTGGGTTGGGCAGCAAACTCCTCAGAGTTATTGTTTCAGACTGATTTCAGTGGACAAGTTCACATTTGTTTCAAATTCTGCAAAGGCTAGATATTTTTAAATTAATTTACTTTCAAGAGCAATACTGTAGAGTACATGTTCCCATATTAAATACATTTATGAAACTTTCCCTCAAAAATGCATGCATTGTGAAACCCTTTTCAAAAACCATCTCATTTTTAAATCCTGCCCAAACTCTGATTACCCTGATAAGCATCTAAATAAATAAAACTGAAAAGAAATAGGTTTGAAAACTGCCCTTTTCAAGTGATGCAGAATAGGAAAAATACTTTTAGACAATATTGGAACAGTAGTGTAACACCACAAACTTCTTGTGCTCGGCAGATTTTGTGACATTGAGCTTCACACTATTTTTATCCCATTTAATACGTTTTTCATGTAAGAACTTCTCAAAAATGGAGGTGGCATCTGGTAGTAGTAGTAGGATATCAAAGGAAATGGAACCGTTTTACATGTCCTCTGTTAAATTTCACTTACCTGGGTTCGTAATATTCTTAGCTGGACTATTCCTTCATTCTCCTCTTCTCGCATTCTCTCTGTAGTGAGTTGCAACCGGCCAATCAAATTGATCTTACCTCTTTTCTGAACTTTAGCATTTTTTCTGAAAGAGTCATAATTATATATGAAAGTAAGCAAAAACACACTCATTTTACATTAAAGAGGAATTCAAATTAGACTTAGAGCAAAGCAGCACTGACTTAGTATAACAGCACTGCACAATGGTTGGAAATGGCTGGTGGACAATGCAAAACTCCAACTTCCCAAAACACGTGTAGGTTAGTTTAATGCATCAACAGATGAAAAACACACACATAACTGATGTCAAAGAGACAGGCTACACAGCTGGGCTGTGGTATTATGTAGTTTTACAGATAAAAATACTTCCAATACAATCTATGTTAAGGGTTTTGGATAAGGAGTTTATACAAAAGTAAAGCTAGGAAGTTGGGCTACTTCCTTGTTCATCACAGAGGCTGGCTGTCTATCACAGAAACATATGGGAAAAACAACAGATAAATTTGATAAATATGCTAATGATGGCAGTGGAATTATTCAGTTTGCACTCGCAACATTTTCCCATGATTCTTCCTTTAATTCATGGTGTCATATCATCCATTCTTCCAGTATGCATGTTCCAGGAAGGAAGCAGGGACATCTTCAGCTCGTTGCAGGGGACTCAGCAGCCATTGGGGACTAAGCAGCTGCTGTCACTGTCTTTCCCCTCTCACAAGCCCAAGCAGCTAACAGAGTCACAGACTATGATCCCCATGGCAAGCCACCAGCCCTATGTTATTTATGATCAAAAGGGCTAAAATCTTTTACATAAAGTACCATGAATCAAATGCTTATCAGTTAGACGTTAATGTCTTATTTCCATAGCATCTTTCATTCTGAAGGATCCCAATGCACCAGTCTGAGGTTTCTACACTCCTTACAGCAATATAGTCACCTTTATCATAACATACGACAGCTCAGCCACTTTTTAATAGTGCACAGAAATAGTAAAAAAAATTTAAAACAAGAAGTGAAAAATATAATACCCATTGTTCCTGACACTAAGGTAAATGCAGATAACATCAATCTTCTACTCAGATTCTCTAACACACTTACTCCTGCTTGAAGTGCCATGGACTCATTAGTAACAAATCAAACCCCCAATTTTGCATCTCAACGGTGATTTAAAAAAAAAAAAATCAGATTATTTCAAGAGAAATCCTTTAGTACTAAAACACGATATGGTATTTTCATTTTCAAAGAATATCTTACATTAAACTGAACTCCTGGTTCACTGAGAAGAGGGTTCCTTCTGTAAAGTCTTTGGGCGAATTGACTTGAGGTTCATACAATAAAACCTGACGTTTCAGCTTTGGAAATGCTACAAGAGACTACAGAGAAAAGGGAAGGGGGAGGGAAGAAGAGACCATGAAAAGGAAACATCAGACTCTTTAAACAGAATCAGCCAACCAACCTTTAGGATTTCACTGTGTAACAAAGCTGTACCATATACTCATTGTACAGGGATTGTGTAGTCTAATTTTATTGTACAAAGCTCATGTATGCTATTGGCACTGAATCATTTAATCAGTATCAAGTCAATGATTTATTAGACAATGTTGTGATAGATTATTTACCACACCTCTCTCTTTGAAATGTTTTAATATAAATAGTATCATTCACAAGAGCAGAAATGCATGAACTCGCTGCCACAGAAATGGCCAGTGGTAAATATGACCCATTCAAGATTTCTTTTAGAGTTTCTGCTCACCTGATGGGATTACAGGAGTATTCCCTAAAAAGTTAAGCCATTTTTAAATAAAGTACATTCAGATAGTGACTACTGATCTCCTAAAATCTGATGAGTCCCACATCAAGAATACAACTGCATCCTCTAAACAACATCTGGCCAGAAAGACTTAGCTGCCTCCAAAACTGTATGTTGGGCAATAACACACACTAACAAATACACGCTCACTCTAGCGTAAAGCATGATGAAGCACCATTGCAGCTAAAGATTAACTAGGAAAGATTTTCACTTCAATTTCAAAGCACTGCCAGAGTTAGTACTTTCAAACAATATTCAGGTTGAATATTTAAGTATTAAATAAATAAAGAAGAAATCTGTTTCAGCAGAAAGGGAAAATACCCATAAAGTCCTCCTAAGTTCCGCATCTGGGAGCTCAGTTGCCAGTTTAAGATTTTCAAAGCTGATTTTCTCTCGAGGTCTTTGGTTCCATGCAAAGAGCACAGCCAGCTGAAATGTTGTTACCTCTAAGTCATACTGGCCAACCTCATTCTTAAATGTTATCTGAAAATGGGAAAAAATACATCTAAATATCTGTTTGCCAAGTTTTTTTGGGTGTACAAAATTATTACTGTACAAATATTGTATATATTAAAATGAATAGTGAACTCCATATACTTACAATTCCATTAGACATGAGATGATGCCAGTGCAGTTTTCTGCCACTGTGATTCTTTTTGTAGAACTCTTCTACCTCTGGGATGAGGTCTTCTAGTTCCGTGGGTAGCGATACAAATACTTTTTCAGAACTTCGAGACCAGGCACCAGCATTTAAAATTTTAATATTCACAGAGTCAGCTAAAAAAACCCCACACAGTATTAAAATGTGTTAATCTGAAAATATATCACCAAACTAGATAGCACAGGAGCATTTTAACATTTTTGACCTCAAAGTAAGATTTGTTCTGACTGCCTATGCTCAAATTTAAGCCTAAACAGTATAGAAATTCCATAGAATACTAGAACTGGAAGGGACCTTGAGAGGTCATCGAGTCCAGTCCCCTGCCCTCATGGCAGGACCAACCACAGTCTAGATCATCTAGGTGTCTGTCTAACCTGCTCTTAAATATCTCCAGAGATGGAGATTCCACAACCCCCTAGGCAATTTATTCCAATGTTTAACCACCCTGACAGGCAGGAAGTTTTTCCTGATGTCCAACCTAAACCTCCCTTGCTGCAATTTAAGCCCATTGCTTCTTGTCCTATCCTCAGAGGCCAAGAACAACAATTTTTTTGCTTCCTTCTTATAATACCCTTTTAGATACCTGAAAACCACTTATGTCCTGTCTTCTCTTTTCTAAACTAAACAAGCCCAATTTTTTCAGTCATCCCTCATAGCTCATGTTTTTAAAGAACTGTTCTTTAATGTGATGAATAAACAAACATCAAAACACGTTTGAGAACAATACCTGGTAGAGCCAGTTTATTATTTTTATGCATTTCTTTGAAGGCCTGGTTCAAGTCTTCAGATACTTTGATATCTTGGAACATCCTAGCCAACTTGTTTACATAATCTGCTGGCATACCTACTTCCTGTATAAAGATGACAAATTATACCAAAACAGCACAGTCTTTAAAATAAAAGCTTGCATACAGTCTTGAGGTTTATAATTATTTAAAAATAAATAACTTCAATAAAAACAGACCATAGAATGTTGTGATAGCAAATTGCAATCTTTCTATATATTTATATATATATCATAAGAACATCAAATCAGGGCTAAAGAAAATTCAAACACTTTCAATAATCAACATAAAACAGGGAAAAAAATAGGCTGGTGAATCCTATAAGTTGAAGGGGCTTAAACCAAAAAGTTAAAAGGTATGCAAATAAACATGCATAATATACAGTTAACTTACTTGTGATTTCCATGAACATGCTCACAAATCTGTTATTTGGTTGACTGAACAATCAGTTAGCAGCATATCTGGTCACCTAGATGTATAAATCCCTGATGACTTCACAATTTTTGCATATCTAGCCCTAAGGCACGAACTAGCAATGTAAAAGGTTACCTGGTTACTTGGTAAGCATTAGGCTTACCGGGTAATGGGCTGGATGGCCATCTGGAACAGCCCTGGTTGCATCAGGTTGGCCAGCTGGATCCTGACAGACCATGTCAGGGTGGCAAGCAAGGCAGAGTCTGTGTTGGGCAGACAGGACGCTGGCCCCGGCTACCTCAGAGCAGCCCAGGTAGCTGGGCAGAACCCCAGCCCTGGCTGCCATCCACCTACCCAGATTAACTGGTTAAATGGCATAAATGTTAGTTAACCATTTTAGTGGATATTTACATCTCTAGCAGCAACTAATCTGCTGACAGTTTCAAGTCACATAGTTTGTCTAACTATCACCCAACGTTACAAGAGCGCACATGCAAGATTCTACAGAATCATTTTAAGAAAATCAAATCCCACATATATGGACCTCTATGTAAAGAATTATGATTATGTAGCAGGATACAGGATTAGCCTTTAGACTGCATATGCTTCCAGTATAAAAAAGTTTTTATGAAAGGATATAGTTTGTGTGTTCATGCAGTAAATCAGTTCTCTCTGGGCATTTTTCCCATATCAAACCACAACTCATACTGCTCTACATAACCCTTTACATCTATTATACTAAAATAACAATTCATAAAACACTGGCCTCATTTTCATAATAAATTAAATTTTAACCAGTAGCTAAGTTTTTTTTTTTTAAAGTTTCTTCATTGGAGAGAGAAGATATTTTTAAATAATCCATGGATCCTGTTCTATATCTGAAAAGTGCTGAAATGTACACAGAGGCATAAAATACCCCAAATGGGCTATAACTTAAAACAGAAAAGTCACACATGATAGGAGAAACATTTAAACTGAAAAATAAAAAACTGATCAGCAGTAACAGGAAGTAAGTTTCAGTATACTTACTCTCAGCCATTCCACCATATTCTCTTCAATTTCACTATCAGCCGATATATCTAGTATCAGACGTCTTGTTAAATGAGCCTTGTGGTATCGCATGAATACATCCTTATTCTGTACATATTTAAGTACCAATAGCTGTTAAAAATAGATTTCAATGCCTATTTATTTCCATGCCAAATCAATCCACTTCATTTACAGTTTTCTTCAATACTGGTTAAACATATTACCATAAAACAAAACTATGCAAGGCTACTTCAGATTTCCTTACAAAAGAATCATGTTACCAATTTTACAACTGGTGATTAAGTGTGATTCTGAAGATACTGCACCAATTTCTTCTATTGAATCACTGAGGAGCAAGCCTTTTATTGGTGCATCAGCTCCGCTTTGTATATAAACTTTAATTTCCTGTCTACATTTTCAGATTCTTGTCTATTATATACGTTATGCATCATGTATATGTGACATATTAGTGTAATACAACTATATGTAAATTGTAAACTAGCACATTGACACTGCTGTTTTGTGATAGCATATGGACATATCAATACTCTGTGGAAGTTTCAGTTTACATAATAACTATTAATATTCTAATGGAGCAATATTTTTGGAGATGAACTCTTTAAAAGCGGTCTATAAAAATAAAGCAACAGCTTAATTAAAAATAAAAAGCATTCCCATACCACTTCTTTAAGCTTTGCTTCAATTTCTTCAGAAGTTAGTTTTTTGCTTAGTGGTGTTTTTCTTAACAGCATGTCACAGTAATTCGCAAGTAGTTCAGGGCATTTAGACTCAGGCTGTGTTTTCAATCCAACCCTAAAAGCAACATGAAATAAAAATGCCATAAAACTGAAGAGAAACTTGCTATACCATGTTAACATAAGAAACTAAGATTAAAGGGAAGGGAATACATGACAGGGTAAGAGATCCTAGATTAAACTGTTCCAAAATGAAAGGTAATTCCCTCTTCCATTGCTCCTAACACAACTCCATTCAGTCAAACAATAACCAAAAGATGACCAATTGTTTCCAAAGGTCTCTTCCTCTAGGTTCACTTCAACTAATGTCATCTGGTAATTTCAGAACTGCAATTAGCAAGGATTAATTCCAAACTGCAATTTGCATAAACATCTGAAAGGTGGGTGTTCACATACTGGTTAGAGTTCCAGAAAAGAACGATTAAATGAGGAATGCATTTTCTGTGTCTTCCTGCTACTATTGCAGTCTGATGATAACAGAGAAACATATTTCATAGAAGCTAGAGAGCAAGTCATTACTGTCACAGAAACACCAAAACAGTATTGGATGCAAACCACTGGAAAATGGCTCAGACACAGCAGATCTGAAATCCCGCAACTATAGGCCATATTAGCAGAACTACAATATTAAAACTAGTGTGTCTCAGAGTATACAAGGGACACAAGGTGGCAGTCTTATGGCACACTTTGAATAACTCAGTGCTTTTAGGACAAAAACAGCTTGGAGTACAGGACAGTCTTACGACCATATAAAGGTTTCAGAAATGAAAGTATAGTTCCTCTAGGTTACTATAAGTCCTCAAGCCGTGGTTTTGGAATAGTTTAGATTTTCTCAATGGTGGGATCATGCTGATTTTCAACAGGTCTCAAAGCTTTATTTTGTCTGCTCAAGGTTTAGGGCACAAAGTAGGCAGCAGAACACCCTACTTAAAGTAAAACATCCTGGGACAAATTCATGGAAAGAATGACAAGCAAAAGAATTCTGGAAAGGAAGGTGACAATAAAAATAGCCACTGTTCTATCACTCACATTAATATTATGACCTCTAGGCAAACTATGAGCAAGGAATGTCACTAGTGGTTCAAGTGTAGAAGAGGGTGTGGTAGAAAGGCTAAGCTGTGAAAGAATCAGATGGCGGTTCTAGGGATGCACAACCGACTTAATTAGGAATCTATGTTTGGAAATTGTATTAAGACCTAGGTTTTCACTCACCAAGTGGAATCCTCTATACATTACCCTCATACAGGGGTAGGCAAATACTGGCCTGTGGGCTGGATCCTGTCTGTCAGGGTTAGTCCATGACGGGCCCCCACCTCTATGTTTACCTGTGCCTTCTCAGGTATCAGACAATCGCCGCTGTGTTCATGACCAATGGGAGCAGCAGGAAGCAGTGTCCTGGTCTGTGCCACTTCCCACTTCTCCCATTTGCCACAAACAGTGATCCACAGCCAACAAGAGCTGTGATCGCCCACAACCTGCAGAAGTATAGGTAAAGATAGCTGTGGCAACCTGCTAGGGACTAACCACTTTTTTACTGCCTACCCCTGCCCTAATACGTATAAACAGTGTGTGAAAACTGGGCTCCAGGCTTCTGCCAAGTGGGTTCCTGTAGTAAGTTGGGCAATTTTTTACTGACTGCAGTTTACCCCAGGCTAGGTTAGCAAAAGCATGAGACTGTGCTGCACATACCCTTTGAAATACTATGCAAAGTTTTTCATATCAGGGACTGGAAGAAAAACAAATGTGGGTAAAAGTTCTGATGATGAACAACAGATCTGCCAAATCCATATGGACACCAAAGAATGTTGTGAGATGCTGACTGTAGGAATACTGGAGAAAATATTCCGTTTGAGTTGTTAGAGGGAAACTGTAGCAGAGTAACCTAAGAGGGCATAGATGCAAACCCACCAAGGTCAGACAGTGGCCTAGAGGCTAAGCTCAATGTCTACCTTTACCAGGGAAGAAAATCAATGTTGACCAGGTTGGAGATAAAAATCATGCCAGAAGCAGTCAGTCACAATTCAAGGTGCTATGCATAGGTATGCACAGCACATTTCATTAGGGTGTGCACCCAGGGAATTGAATTTAATATATTTTTTTTAAAGGCGAACATTTATTGAATACTCAATCATAAAGGACATTATTTTTATTCATCAAACAAACTAAAGAAACTAAAACTTAACTAAACCAGGCTACCCCTCTTTCTCACACACAACCAGGGCTCCCAGTGCCAATCGCGCCCCACCTCTCAGCCACTCCCCCCACCAGGCTTCCGGGTGCCCAGTCGGAAAACCAGAAAATACTGGACATTGCATATGTCCGGTATTTTCTGGATTTTTTTACCAGACAGAGCCCCAAAAAAGCGGACTGTCCGGTAGAAAACTGGACACCTGGCAACCCTAAGGCATTAGGCTGTGCCTGGGCACACCCGGCACACCCCGTACGCACGCCAGTGGTGCTATGGCAGGGGTCGGCAATCCCTGGCATGTGTGCCATAAGCGGCATGTGAGCCAATTTTTACTGGCACGCAGGGCTGAAGCTCAGCCCGCCCCTCTCCCCATGCAATGAGCCAGTGCTGTAGCTCTAGCCTCAGCTCTTCAGCTGCAAGCTGGAGCACCAGCTCCAGCTTCATGTTGCAGGGTGGGAGAGACACATGCGTATGTCCCTGGGGCTGTCTCCTACTTCTGGAGGGGGCGGGGCTGGGCCTGCTCTGCAGAGTCGGGAATGGGTGGCTGGCACATATAACACGCCAGGGCCCAGGCTGTGCCACATCGCTCCCCTGCAGGCAAAGGCTGGGCCAGGCAGGGAAGAGATTCTGCCCTCTCCCGCTTCTCCTCACCCCAGCACTGCTGCGCTGCGGGTGAGTGTGCTGCCAGCACAAGGATGTGGGGGGGCTGAAGGAAAATGCAGGGCCAGGGGTTGCACTGAGGGGCATAGGGTGATGCAAGGGATCAGGCTGAGGGAGCAGGATCGGAGGGGGCAGGGGTTGCACTGAGGGGCATAGGGCGATGTAGGAAATCAGGCTGGGGAGGGGGATCATGTGGCTGAGGAGAGCAAGGCTGGAGCAGAGGGAAGATGTGAGGGAGGATACAATTTTGCTTTGCAGAAGATGCACTTTCCTTTACTCCCCACTTCTTTGCCTCCCTCCCAACTAGCTACTTGGCTGCATTCTCACCCTCTCTGCATTACTCCTCCAGCCCCCTCCCAACCGCAAACTCCGTCTCACACCCCCACCCCGTCCTGAACCACACCTGCTGCCCAGATCCCACATCCCCATCTCTATCCCACTTGCTCGCAGCCCTGTCCTGCACATTGTACTCCTCATTTTTGTTCCTACCCTAGAGCCTATGGTGGGTGGTGTCCACAAAATCCACTAACTCTGGAACTCCAGAAGAGTAAATCTGGCTGATAGGAAGCCCTGAACCCTAGTATTCCCTGTTCATTCCCCTCACCCCAAGGGGGCTGGAGCACCAGAAGAATGAGGTGTCTCAGTTGGAGGCCTCATCAGTGAGGTTTGGGGAGGAGTTTTTTTGCTTCTCACTTGTGTGGTCCCCAACTGATTTTTCTGTGTCAGTGACACCCAACCCAAAAAAGGTTCCCCATCCCTGCCATAAAACATTGAAACCTTGTGTGTTGGACATAATATTTTACTTTATTTAAAATGAAGTTTGATAAACTAACATGAAAAAGTTAACACACTTAATCTGTTTAAAAATTTAAATTAAACCGTTCTCCCCAGCTGCAGCACTAGCAAAATGGCTCAGGCGTAATTATATAATTAACAGTGAGTTTCCATTAGCAATTGGCTGTTTGCAGAAAGGTTTGCATTGACCCAGGTGGTCCGCAGGACACACCGTGGAGAGAGTCCATCCCCCTCCCAGAGAGGGCAGCACAGCCCAGGGCAGGAGGATTGTATCTTGGAAGGCCACTTTGGACAAGCTGCTGACCCCTATGCTTTGGATTCAAAACCCTGCTGGGCAAAATGATGATGAGCACCAGGAAACTCATGATAGGAGATGTGGGAAAAGCCCAAGCTAAGTATAAAGCAACTGCTTGGGGAAATGCAAAGAAAATGGAGGGGAGAAATGTCCCCTTAGTCTATGGCTTCAGGGTGGTCAGTCAAGATGAATCATTGAACCAGAATGGGAATGGATGAGGTTGTACAGCTCACCACTCTTCAGCAGGTTCAAAGAAGAGATATCACCTCATCTGACAAAAGAAACTGCTCACTTGTCAAAAGCACTGAGATACTAATAACCCCTCTGTAGTCCCTCATGGGCCCCCACCTCTGCAGGGGGCCATGCCTCTCATAGCTGCCCCTGTCAAGTCAAAAATATTGGGATGTCAAGGGCTGTGGTGGACCCAGGAACTCTACCAAGTCCCGGCAAACTGTGGTGATTCAGCACTTGGATCCTCCCTCACAGCAGTCAGTTTACTGTCCAACAAGGCTATGTCTAGACTACATCCCTCTTTCGAAAGAGGGATGTAAATTAGACACATCAAAATTGCAAATGAAGCCAGGATTTGAATTTCCCGCATTTCATTTGCATAATCACATCATGGCGTTTTTTTGAAAAACGCTATTTTGAAAATGAAACCGCGGTCTAGACGCGGTTCTTTCGAAAAGAAAAGCCTTTTTTGAAAGATCCTGTAAACCTCTTTTTTGAGGAGTACAGGATCTTTCGAAAAAGATCTCTCTAAAACTTGCCATGACACAAAAATCCTGACTTCTCTAAACACAAATTTTTCAATTTTTCAAATGAAGATTCTGAATTACTTCAGAACTTTAAAACCAGAATTAAAAGAAAAATACAGCCTCCATCCATAATAGTAAATGGAAAAAGAACCATTTTTACTGGACACAGCTATCATATGATTACTATAAGTAGATTCATTTTATACAAGACTGCTACAGAAATTAGATGCAGCTTGCCCCAGCATACTCAGAGTTTGTATATACACCTATGTTGACAGTCCATTGGACAGAGAATGCATCCTGAACCCACGCATGATTTTAACTTTCCCATTTTTAGAGGGGGCCAGGAACCAAAAGTCACTATAATGCACCAAGTTTTGCTCTCTCAGTTTGAATGCTTACTTCCTAACTGTCCCAATTGTCTGGACACAACAATTTTCTACTTCAAGAACAGATCATGCCCTGACTGATCCTAGGTTCTTCTGGACCAGGTGACAATCCTGTGATCTCTGACTGCAGTTCTCTCCTTCAACTGCAGCTCAAAACTGCTGCATTGTTGTGGAAATTCAGTCTGCTCACAGGTCACAAAACTCTTGGTTAAACAACGGCACTGGGCTCCATGTGCACAGACCAGCTAGCTCTCCTTCATCCCACTTCCTCCATTATTATCTCAGAGAAAAGAAAGTGAAGTGCAACAGGATGCAAGCTGATGGCAATGGGTTCTTCCTTCTTGCTTGCCTGATTCAATGGCAGAAATTAAAATAGTAGAGGGAATTAAGAGTAGTTGCTACCCTAGCTGAACGGAATGAAAATGCTTGGCATACCTGCCAGCTCTAAGTATGACTTACAAAAGAGGACTATCCATCAGTCTGGATGGTGGCAATCTAGTAACAATGTGTATGGAGACAAGGATTTCTATGCTGATACAAACACAGCTCGACAGCCAAATGACATTATTAATACAAATGCCATTTTAATAAAGATAGGTGGTTGGTTTGTTTTTTAAATCACTATCCCTCAACAGTCCTGGACTACATCAACTTATACATCTCCTCAATTCTAAGTCATTATAAACAATGTTACAATATTTTATGCAACAGAATACAAGTAAAAGCCACTTTGATAGGCTATATATTTTTATTATCACTGATCCACTGTCATGTGAAAAAGTTCCTTAGAATAGGAAAAAGGTATTAAAGCCAAAAAAGGTCTTTTTTCATTTCTGTTGATCTCAAAAGCACTCAAAGTAAGATGTAGTATGACATTACATAGTGTTCTCAAAATATTTAAAAACATTATCAAACTTGCCTGTTCAAATTTGACATACTTGATACATATTAGTATTTAAATGACTTACCCTTTCTGCTTCAATGGCAATTCAAGTTTAAATATTGTAGCATCATTCACAACTGCCTTATATGCCTAAAATGAATAGTTGAAATAAGAATATAAAACACTTCATGCAACTTTTTATAAAGTATTCAAATATAAAACAATTCACATCTCCCTTTATTAAGAGTTACTAGAGTGTCTGTACCTCTCTAATCCAGGTCCTTAACAACTCCAATATTTTTGTAGGCTGTTTTTCAATATGTTTGTCTCAGAAGCAGGCTAAAGCTTTCCTAGTGCTGAACTGATTTTAATTCTTCAGTGACATACATTTGCAGGGCCTGTTGGTGACATACAAGAATTGGGGAAATCCCTGACAGCTCTGCAAATGTACAGCACTGATGAATTAAAATCAATTGATTCAACACTAAGAATGTCTTAGTAGACTAATGCTAACATATTGAAGAGGAGCCTTTTAAGCAGCCCTGATTCAGCAAGATACTTCATCACATGCCTAATGTCAAGCATGTGAGTGGTTCCACCAAAGTCACAGGACTATTCAGAATCATATGTACAACCTAGAGAATAACTACCTTACTGAATCAGACACTTCGACCATAAGCTCCTCAGCACAGTCAGCGTCTTCATATGTGCTGTACAATTAAACAACACTGCAAGCACCAGTCCTGATTGGGTCCTTTGGGCACTACCACAATACAAACAATAAAAATCAGGTTACTAATTACCTTAAAAAGATTCTAACTGGCCTTTTATTCCACAAGTTTAGTAGCATAAGAACAGGCTCCAGGATTCATCAATAAATGGGCGATGGGTTTTTAGAAGCTTTATTTATTATGGATTTCAACCATTTAAAATAATGTATCTGATTTCTGGGTTCATTGTACACATACCTTATCTCTTGCAGTAAGAAACCTCGGGTCATCTTGAAAAGCTTCTTTAACCAGCTTACTAAATCGATTAAATAATGTAAGCAATTGCTCTACATATTTCTCAGAATCCTAAAACAAATGAAAACAAAAGCCAGTTCCGGTTAGAGCGATTACTCATCTTGTGCAGTAACTGGGATTCTTTGAGATGGTTGTCCATGTGGTTGCTCCACTTTTGGTGTCTTGACCCTCCCATGCTTGTAATCAGAAACTTGTGGTAGCAGTACTCGATCAGGCCGCAAACGTGTCAGCATCATCTGTCACTGTTCCAGATGGTTACGTAATGTGTGACTGACTGTCCCTCATTTCCTTCTCTACCCCAGGGAAACTACATGAAATCCGAAGCAGAGGGAAGTAGGGAGGTTGGGAGTGTTCCACTTTAGGTGACTGTTGACCAGTGTCTCTCAGCAGAAAGGAGGGGTTTCAGAATTGTGTTTTTGAGGCTGGATAACATTGAGAGTCCTAATTGAACATCTGATGCTGACTGTTGCTCTATAGCGTAGTGGTTTGTGAACATATGTGCTGATGCCCACGTTGCTGCTCTGCAAACATCACTGATGGGGACATTATTAAAAAAGGCCACAGATGCTGCCTACGCTTTGCTATAGGGGTATGGACTTCCACTGGGGCTTGTAGGTTGCTATTTTGGTAGTAACAGTGGATGCATCCTGATATCCATTTGGATAGTCTCTGATTTGAGATGTTTTATGGAGACAAATGTTCTTGGTCATTTTCTGAATGCTTTTATTCTTTCAATGTAGACGTTAATGCTCTTCAGACATGCAGCACATGCAGTGATGCCTTTCTCCCATCTGCATGTCTTATGGACATGTGTCTTTCTGGTACTCCTTCTTGAATTGTTTAGTAATAAGTTTTGTACTTCATCCAAACAGGCCTTCTCAACCCCTCTCAGCCATGGAGTAACTAAGCATTGCGGTGAAGTGCTGAGAGGTTGGGATGGTGATGGAGTCCTGCATCTTATCATAAGTGGGGATGTATTATTAAGGGAAGGATTTGAGATAGGTACATCCTCCTCTTTGGAAGGCATAGGAACCACACCTGTCTGGAGCAGGGGTTGGCAACCTTCTCAAACCAGAGCCAAACTACATCAAAATTCAGAACAAGTGGTCAACAAAGAGCAATATAAGAATGCCCATTTGCATGACTGAAAATATACAACTTAATATTATTAATCATTGTCAATTATCAATAATAGCATGAATGAAACATACTCACAGACTTTATTTAATGGGACTTCTGCTGCTGCATCTTTTTTGCACATTTCTTTGAAGTTTACTTCGTAACGAGTCAAATCCAGCTTCATGTACACATTCAGGCTGTCTTCTGTCAATCTTATGGCAGGGGGCTGGGGATGTGGGGGTGCAGGAGCTTGGGGATGTGAGGGCATGATGGGCTCAGGGCTGGGGTATTGGGGGGGCGTGCAGGAGTATTAGGACGCTGCAGCCAGATGTGGGCTAGGCCCTAGTTGGGGACTTGTTGGCCAGGCTTCATTTTTAAATGAAGTAAAATATTATGTCCAACACAAAAGGGTTCAACATTTTCTTAATTTATGGCAGGTTGCGGGCCACTGACCCACTTTTTTGGGTTGGGGGCCATTGACCCACAGAAAAAAAATCAATTGAGGACCACACAAGTGAGAAGAAAAATAAATAGCCCCTCCAAAAAACCCCAACCCTCACTGATGTGCCCCCAACTGAGACACCTCACTCCGACACTCCAGCCCCATGGGGAGGGGGAAGAGAGGACAGGGAAGACTGAGGTTCAAGGCCTCAGGCCAGATTAACTCTTCTGGGGTTCCAGGGTTAGTGGATTTTGTGGGCCCCCTTCAGCTCTGGGGTGGAGCCAAAAATGAGGGATCCAGTATGTGCAACAGAGGTGCCAGTGAGTGGGATAGGGATGGGGGTGCAGAATCTGGGTGGAAAGGAGGGTACAGAAGCAAGCTGGGAGTAGGGAGCCTGGCCAGGGCAGAAGGGCAGGAGCAGGCTAGGAGTAGATGTCTGGTTAGAGGGGAGGGGGCACAACAGGGGCAGAGCAGAGCACAGAGCAACGGGGACATGGCCATGGCAGCAGCGGGTCCTTTGTGGGCAAGTCTGCTTTTGCACCCCACGCTTCTCTCGGGCTTCCTGGCCTAGGCATGGCTTCCCGCTGCTCCACTGGCAGGATTCTGAGTAATGGAGCAATGGGAAAAGTCTCCAGGCAGTGCATCTGTTGCTGCTTTTTTCCCCAAGAGTCAGGGGAAGGGGAGTGTGCACACGGAGCCGTTTGTGGCTCCAGCTTTTTCCCCCGATTGCACAGCAAGGCTTGAGGCTCTCTCCACCCTCCCCCGCTGGCTCCAATCTTACGAGGGGCGAGAGGTTGGATTGCCAGCACGAGCTCCCCATTGCGGGGGGGCTGAGCTTGAGCTGTGAGCCATTTTAGGTTCCTAAGTGAGCCATATATGGTTTGCGAGCCATAGGGTGCTATAAAAATTACCTTGCATTAGTCTCTCTTGAGCTTGTGTACAACATGGGTTAAGAGTGGTGTTGGAGGAAATGCATACACATTAATGGTGATCCCATCTGATGAGGAAAGTGGCATTTCAGGAATGGTGTCTCAGGCAATCCTGAAGCAATACTGTCGGCTCTTCAAGTTCTTTACCATTGCAAAGAGATCTATGGAGGCATGTTCTGACATAGTATTCTAATTATCTGTAGAACTCTGTGATTCGTTTCCCATTAGTGACTCTGTGCAAAGTTCCTGCTTAGTGTGTCCACCAGTGTATTTTGGCATCCTGAAAAACAGAATGCTGATGTGTGGATGTTGTTGCTAATGCATGAGTTCCAGACCCGTATCACCTCTGTGCATTGGGATTGTGATCATGCACACCTCTCTTGGAGATGTGTACAACACGCACACTACATTGTCCATGAGGATCCTGATGGTTTCTGTTTTGATAAGAGGTAGAAAGTCATTGCATGAATTACAAACTGCCTTAGTTTTAACAGGTTTATGTGTAATTTGCACTGCAGAGAAGGGACCACTGACCTTGAACTATGCTGTCGAGCAAGAGTGCTTCCTATCCTATCAGGGAGGCATCCATGGTGATGGTCTTTATTGGAGTGATTTGTAGAAATGTGACTACTGTGCAGAGGTTTATTAGTTGTGTCCACCATTTCAGTGAGTCTCTTATATTTTTGGCATCAAGAGATGTGTGCTTAAGCTGTTTCTGAATGGAGGGTACGTAGTTCAAAACCAGGACTGTAGACGTGTGGTTGCTGCCATTTGTTCCAGTAGATGGATACATGCTCCGGCAGATATCCGTGGACTGTTTGTTATCACTGAAATTAAGTTGATGAGCGTGGTAAAGCACTGCTGAGATAGTGCTGCTTTTGAACCATCAAGATAAGCTTATATAAATTCCACAAACAGGATTACATATAAATAACTAAAATCCAAAAAGTGGAAAGGGTTATCATGCTCTGTGTGGTGCTTATTGCGTCATGCTGCATTCATGCCCCAGTCATCTAGACATGGAAATACCATGATTCCAGGTCTGGGTGGGTGCGCCATAACCACAAATACTTTGGAGAAAATCCTGGGGGCAGTCAACAGGCCGAAGAGCAGTAGTTTGTACTAGAAAAATTATTTTCCCGGATGAGCTGTAGGAATTTCTTGTGTGGTGGTGGATGGATGGTAATATGGAAATGTGTGTCCTGAGATCGAGGGCTGAGAGCCAATTCCCCATTTCTAATGCTGGAACTATGGTTGATAGTGTCACCATCTTGAAATGTTGGGTTTTTATACATTTGTTGATCCAGTATCAATTTCCATTCTCCTGTCTTTTTCTGTGTGTGAAAATATTTGAATAGATTCTTTCCCTGTGCTGCGTTGGTACAGTAACAGTATGCTTAAGTAAAGATCACCTTCTTTTTGGAATGGGGACTCATGAGAGGGGTCCCTGAAGAGAGACAGGGAGGAACTGTGGGTGAGAGAGAGATAAAGGGGATGGCAGTAACCAAGCTTCGATAATTTCTAACACACATCTGTCATGATGTGCCAGACTGTGAAAAGGTGACAATTGATCTCTGAATGGTCAGAAGAGAGTCTCTAGCATTAGACTGTGCGATTGTCTTGTGCCCTCAACCACACCTTCGAAATTGCTGTCTAGTGCCACTGTGGAGAGTTTCACTTTGCTCTGTGAAGCTTTGTTTGTGCTTGCCCACGTCTTGTGCTTGCTTTTACTCTCCAAGTTTAAGTTGGAGATTCATGGCTTTTCTTGTCCTGGCCTTGAGATTCCAGCAGCCTGGGCACTTTTGAGTAATGGGGGACTCGCCAAGGTAGCAGACCAGAAACCAGGATTGACAGTATGCAAATCAGGCAGCATTTGAAGCCCGATGATTCGGGCACACCTGAGAAAGTATAGACCCTTCCAAAAAAGTTATAATAATAATTCTATGAGAGAGTAAACCTATCTTCCTATTGAGTGAGACGTATAAAGGACTGAATAATTACTGCTTATACTAACATCTATCAAATATGAATTATCTAAAAGCTCATCTTATATAGGGTAAGGGAGGGCATTGCTGATCGCTCTGACTCAAACCAAAGACAATAAGAAGGAACTAAAGGATGGTTAGCCAAACATAGCTACGTAACCATCTGGAGTGGCGTGAGATGGTGAATTCGTGGCCCCATTGGGCACTGCTACCACAGATCTCAGATTACAAGCGCAGGTCATAAAGTCGTCTAACATGGAGTACCCAGAGGGACACCCTCTTGAAGAACAGTATGTGATCATGTAATAAGAGACCATCAGAAATCAGAGACTATCATAAAACACATGCATAGATAATACACAATTAAACAATGTTAACTATATATTTCCTTGACTAAGTCTCTGACGTAGCAGTGTTAGTCTGTATCTGCAAACACGAAGAGGAGTCCAGTTCTGTTAGTCTCTAAGGGTATGTCTAGACTACATGCCTCTGTCGGCGGAGGCATTGTTACAAATTGTTTAATGACTGAAAGCTTATGCCCATGTACAACCTGTAACATTGTCAACCGTATTGAAATAATGTGCCTGAACTTATGTATGCCTGCGCTTAAATCTCAATGCCATTGCTAACATTGAAGTAAGAACTGTCAATCATCTAAGCTGTCAATCATTCTAAGTGTCACTCTAGTGGAAGCCATTATTGTTTTAAGATCTGGCACGTACCTCACGTACCATGGTCAACTGTCTCTTAATATTTAAATATTTGTTATGGTAAACATTCTGTTTTATGCTAATATGTTATGGTCAGCCGACCAATAGATTTGAAATCATGTAAATGAGCGTCTCTGGTAGACCAATCATTTCAAACCAGAGCACTCATGAATATTTATAGACCCAGTCTATATAAGCCCGCGCAGTGTCAGTTGAAAACGCGCGTCGGGGGCGTCGGGTCTAGTTAGACATCGGAGCTAGCTCACTCTTTTGGAGGTGGACGGAAGGTTCACTC
The DNA here is from genome assembly GCA_019425775.1 of Rafetus swinhoei. NCBI lineage: Eukaryota > Metazoa > Chordata > Testudines > Trionychidae > Rafetus > Rafetus swinhoei. Next base: position 41,703,713 of record CM033437.1, on the reverse strand, counting down.
TCCAGTTAAGGTAGATAGGATTAGTTAGGGTAGATCTCGTCATCGAGCTTGTCCGTCAGGATCGTGTCGGTCTACGCACGTCGGCCGTCATCGAGACTGTTCGGCGGGTGCATCAGGATTTAGTTAGGTTTCTCTCTTTAGTTAGTGTAGTTAGGGTAGGCATCCACAATCATCTTGCTCCAGCTGCGCTGAAGAGCACGAAGAATCGCACGTTGTGGAAAACGAGGTCACCGATTCTTCTCCGGTCTTCGAGGGATCGCCTGGTTGTTCCTCGCTAGAAGCCCGGCAGGGCCAAAGGTTTGAGGTCTCCAGCTTCGACCCGGAGACAACCACAGAGGGACTCCTGGCTGTTCCTCGCCTGAGGCCCGAAAGGACCAAAGGCTCGTAGGTCGCCAGCACCCCAACAATCGTCTCCGCGCCGTAAGACTTTGTGTTTTCTTTCCTCTTTGGGACTTCCCCAAAGAGTGTATGTTCAATTATTATGTCTTTGTTAATATAGTCTTGTGGTTTTAAAATCTAACCAAATTGTAAGTTTTTATTTATGCGCCAGTTCCTGAGATTACCCGGTGAACAGATACAGGAGAGGGTCCGCATTTGCAATCTTCTTTAGGTTTATTAGGCTAATTGGCACTTAATTAGCATACACCGTTACCATCACGTGAGCCGGGTAACAGCATGTAGTCTAGACATACCCTAAGGTGCCACAGGATTCCTCATGGTTTTCCCCTGACTTTATTCTTTGGCTTTGCAATATTTTAAATGTAGTTTTTGGTATGAAATTTCCTACTTAAAATGTATATGTATACAGTGAGTATAAAAATCCTTATAAATGCCAAATCAAATCTTTTCACTAGACCAACAAAAGGGCCATCTATGCCCCAGAGACCGGGATGTGATACATAGTACCATGTGTATCGTTTCTTTCCTGTGCAGTTACAGCTATTTAAAAAAATATCAACTAAAAATTTGTTTAAAAAAAAATCTTTAAAGGAAAACAAATATACTTTCTCCTCTTGCCTGAACAATTTTCAAGAAACTTCCAGAAACCCACCCCCACAATACCCAGTTCAGAACAAGCATGCTAAATTTTAAGTTCAGAAAGTTATAAGCAATTGAAAAAAAGTCTTTTATAATTTAACTGCTAATACAAATAACTATAAGAATTACTATGCACTCCTTCTAAATTTATCATCTGTACATTTTCTTGAAATTACAAAATAGTCCATATTTTAAAACATCATCTGAAAGTTCAAACATGCAAGAAAATTCAGGTATAATTGTACAAAATTCCTTTTAGGATGTTTTAAATTCTGATCTCCTTAAAGAGAAAAATCAAAGGCCAGGTCTATCCTAGACCTGGGCAGCTTAGCTCAAAGCATGCAACTCCTTCTACATATAATACATAGCTGGAGACTGCTTACCTTAAGCCGAGCTTGGCAGCATCCCCACTGTCTGAGACCAACAGGAGCAAATGCTCCTGTTGGCTTCCCTTACTCCTTACAAAAGCAGTAGTACTGGCCACGAGTGGGGGCACCCCTTGAGCAGTGTTCCCTCTAAATTGCATGGCAGCACAGTTTCACAGGTGATTTATCAGCACCGCCCAGTCAGAGGCTCAGGGCTCCCTGCGCAGAGCTGACTGACTGGGCAAGGCTGATTAATCACCTCTGAAGCTGTGCTGCTGCACAGCTTAGAGGGAACACTGCGTCTGAGTTCGATTTAGCAAGTCTTAACTAGACTTGCTAAATTAATAGATCACGGCAGCGCTGATCTTCTGTGAAGACCAACCCAAAGTTTTTGTTGAATTATCAATTACATTTTTAAAAGGGTATAAGTGGAGAAAGGTGTAAGTGTTTTTGGTTTTCCTTTGAAAGAGGTTCTTATTGACTAATGAAATCACCCCCCACTAGCCCAAGAGCGTACACTTACAGTAGTAATAGTTTCAGCAGCTGCTACCATATCTGCTAATCCAGCACTAACAATATGCTCTTCCAAGTCTTTTAACATGGGCTCTATACCATTAGGAACTTTATCCATCAGTGAAAACATTAGATGCAATTCTGAAAGACACAAAATACTGATGAGACCACTAGACCCTCCATATGTAACCATCAGACAATGCTTTAAATAAATATTGTGTATGTTCTGTTCAGACTAATATCTCAAATGGGACATAAAAGTCACAAAAATAAGAATAAACTGTCTCAATAACAATACATCCCCTCAAATAATGTATATTAATATTACTAGAACTTCAAAGTGAACTCCACAAGGAGTATAAATGCTAAGTAGAATGTTAGAGAAAAAAAAATCTGTATTCACCAGTTTAAAAAAAAAAAAAAAACTTTAATAAAAAAAAAAAATCACAGGCAACCAGGAATATGTAAACATATATGTATAATCCTCCCCTTCTATTTGTGATTACTAGATTGTATTGTATATATGCATGTACAAACTATGTCAAAGTAAGTGCATCTCATCTCAGAAGCAAGTCTTATCCTGCATCCCATTTTTCGGATATCTTGTTCAGAAAGTAGAAGTCTGGAGTACAACTAGACGTCCCTTCCTTCCTCTCCCACTAACATTCAATCAATCTCATCCTTTTATACAAAATGATGGGGACTAATTTAGCTACAACTACTCAAGAGAGAGATCTTGTAGTCATTGTTGATGGTTCTCTGAAAAACATCCACTCAGTGTGCAGCGGCAGTCAAAATAAAATAGAATGTTAGGAATAATTAAAAAAGGGTTAGAGAATAAGACAGAGTATCTTATTGCCTCTATACAAAACCATGTTTCAGCCACATCTTGAATACGGTGTACAGATGAGGTCACCTCATCTCAAAAAAGATATATTGGCATTGGAAAAGGTTTGGAAAAGGGCAACAAAAATGACTGGAATGGCTGCCATATGAAGAGCGATTAAAAAGACTGGGACTTTTCAGCTTAGAAAAGGGCAGACTAAGGGGGGAACATGACACAGGTCTATAAAATCATGACTGTGTGGAAAAAGGGAATAAGGAAAACAGTTATTTACTTGTTCCCATAACGTAAGAACTAGGGATCACCAAATGAAATTAATAAGTAGCAGGTTGAAAAAACAAACAAAAGGAAGTTTTTCTTCACATAGAGCACGGTTGGCCTGTGGAACTCCTTGCCAGAAGAGGTTGTGAAGATGAGGACTTTAACAGGGTTCAAGAAAGAACTAGATAAATTCATAGCGGTTAGGTTCATCAATGGCTATTAGCCAGGTTGGGTAGGAATGGTGTCCCTAGCCTCTGTCAGAGGCTGGGAATGGAGACGGGAAAGGGATTGCTTGAAGATTCCCTCTTCTGTTCACACCCTCTGGGGCATCTGGCATTGGCCACTGTCAGCAGACAGGATACTGGGCTAGATGGACCTTTGGTCTGATCCAGTTTGGCCATTCTTATGTTCCAGTTGTTCAAACTTTACTACTAACAATGAATTTCAGAATTAGAAGCCTAAAATCACAAAACTGTGTAACTGATCAAGATGCAAGACTGGGAACTGATATACAAGCAGGGTTGTATTGGTGCAAAGGAGCACGTGGATCAGACAGAGACGTCTCTTAGAGGAGAGTCTATTGATACAGATTCTCTAGGTTTTAGTCAGGAGGAGAGGATGGAAGAGGATAAAGTATGGGTCAGATCAGACAAGAAACATTCACATAAAAAAGAATCTGACACATTAGAAAAGGCAGACAAATAAACCGTGACAAGTTTTTAAAGTGCTTGTACACAAATGCTAGAAGTCTAAAAAATAAGATGGGTGAACTAGAGTGCCTCATGTTAAAGGAGGATACTGATATAATAGGCATCACAGAAACCTGGTGGAGCGAGGACAATCAATGGGACACAATCATTCCTGGGTACAAAATATATCGGAAGGACAGAACAGGTCGTGCGGGTGGGAGAGCAGCACTATATGTGAAAGAAAATTTTGAATCAAAGAAGTAAAAATCTTAATGAATCATGTTCCATAGAATCACTATGGATAGTAATTCCCTGCTCTAATAAGAATATAACAGTAGGGATCTATTATTGACCACCTGACCAGGACAGTAATAGTGACTATGAAATGCTAAGGGAGATTAGAGAGGCTAACAAAATAAAGAACTCAATATAGTGGGGGATTTCAACTGTCCCCATATTGACCTCAGGACGAGATGCAGAGACAAAAATTCTTGATACCTTAGATGACTGCTTCTTGGAGCAGTTGGTACAGGAACCCACAAGGGGAGAGGCAATTCTCGATTTAGTCCTGAGTGGCGCACAGGATCTGGTCCAAGAGGTAACTATAACAGGACCCCTTGGAAATAGTGACCATAATATAACAACATTTAACATTTCTGTGGTGGGAAGAACACCTCGGCAGCCCAACACTGTGGGAAATCATGTCTTACTAATCTATTAGAGTTCGGGGTTCCAGTAGATACAGTGTACATAGATTTCCAGAAAGCCTTTGACAAGGTCCCTCACCAAAGGCTCTTACGTAAATTAAGTTGTCATGGGATAACAGGGAAGATCCTTTCACGGACTGAGAACTGGTTAAAAGACAGGAAACAAAGGGTAGGAATAAATGGTAAATTTTCAGAATGGAGAAGGGTAACTAGTGTTCCCCAAAGGTCAGTCCTAGGACCAATCCTATTCAACATATTCATAAATGATCTGGAGAAAGGGGTAAACAGTGAGGTGGCAAAGTTTGCGGATGATACTAAACTGTTCAAGGTAGTTAAGACCAAAGCAGACTGTGAAGAACTTCAAAAAGATCTCACCAAACTAAGTGACTGGGCAACAAAATGGCAAATGAAATTGAATGCGAATAAATATAAAGTAATGCACATTGGAAAAAATAACCCCAACTATACATATAACATGATGGGGGCTAATTTAGCTACAACTAATCAGGAAAGAGATCTTGGGAGTCATCGTGGATAGTTCTCTGAAGACGTCCACGCAGTGTGCAGCGGCAGTCAAAACAGCAAACAGGATGTTAGGAATAATTTAAAAAGGGATAGAGAATAAGACGGAGAATATCTTATTGCCTTTATATAAATCCATGGTACACTCACATCTTGAATACTGCATACAGATGTGGTCTTCTCATCTCAAAAAAGATATACTGGCATTAGAAAAGGTTCAGAGAAGGGTAACTAAACTGATTAGGGGTTTGGAACGGGTCCCATATGAGGAGAGATTAAAGAGACTGGGACTTTTCAGCTTGGAAAAGAGGAGACTAAGGGGGGGATATGATAGAGGTATATAAAATCATGAGTGGTGTGGAGAAAGTGAACAAGGAAAAGTTATTTACTTGTTCCCATAGTATAAGAACTAGGGGCCACCAAATGAAATGAATGGGCAGCAGGTTTAAAACAAATAAAAGGAAGTTCTTCTTCCAACAGTGCATAGTCAACCTGTGGAACTCCTTGCCTGAGGAGGTTGTGAAGGCTAGGACGATAACAAGGTACAAAAAAAGAACTAGATAAATTCATGGAGGTTAAGTCCATAAATGGCTATTAGCCAGTATGGGTATGGAATGGTGTCGCTAGCTTCTGTTTGTCAGAGGGTGGAGATGGATGGCAGGAGACAGATCGCTTGATCATTACCTGTTCAATTCACTTCCTCTGGGACACCTGGCATTGGCCACTGTGGGCAGACAGGGTACTGGGCTGGATGGACCTTTGGTCTGACCCAGTATGGCCATGCTTATGTTCTTATGTTTTGATCCTGCTATATGCCCTAAAAAAAAAAAATCATCTATGGCCAAAGAATTGCTCTACCCCTCCTCCCCCCAATCTCTCTCCTACCCTAACTCCTTGATTGTCCCCTACGCTGCATAGGTTTACCATATTTCAAGTTTCCCCCAAAAGAGAATACTGCCAAGGAGAGAGAATAGAGAAAGTTCACTGGGAGGGGCTGTTCGGGAAATGCTGAAGAAGTGTGTGTGCTGTAAAGGAGCATGAGAGTATGAGGGGACATATATGCTGGGAGGGGGTATTAGGAGATGTGGGAAGGGTGCCTTCAACTTCACTCTTGAGTGAGGAATGCAGCACCAACCAGCCAGTCAGGACCTCCTTGCAGGCTTCTCCCTTTTCCCAAGGTAGGGAGTTGGGGCCTGGCTCTGAGTGTAGCAGGCAGCCAGCTGAGGCTCTTGGTAGCTCTGCTTTCCCAGTGAGCTAGGTGGCCTATCTCCCTGCTTGCCCCACTCACTGAGCCTGACTGCCAGGGCCTGCTCGCCTGCCCACATGACCCACTCACCCTACTCCTGAGCTGACATCGGTTACCAGAAGATAGAGCTGTGACTGCACAAGCAGCTGTCCAGGACACAGCATGTCCCAAAGACCTGCCACCCACCCCCTCAGGAGGAGGGCAGCTGCACTGCTCTAGTCCCAGCTCAGCTTCAACCCATTTGATCTTCAAAATCCACTCAAACTCATCTGGAGGTCCAGATTTGGTCCATATCTTCCTACTGGCTACCACAGCTGGCAATATAAAATAACGAAATATGAAGGGGGGGAATATGTTATAGGCATTGGTTGCATCTTTTACACTAAAATTCAGCTAGTTCCATCTACCTCCTTAACACAGCCATCAAGTGGCTGATTCCTTACAGTCTAATAGGGCAGAGGTGAGTTTTTGAAGAGGGATCTGAAAGATGGTAGTGGGCTTCCAAATCAATTCAAGAGAGGACATAAACATTATATGAAGATGTTGTTGTAACTGTGTTGGTCAAAGGATATTGGTGAGATGGGTGTGGTAACATCTTTTATTGGACTGAATCCACCTTGTCTCTCTAGCATGGATACAGGCACGCAGATGCATGTGAGAAACTAGCAAAGTTTCTAAGGAAAGTATCTGAAGTAACTTTGGGTTCAAATAAACCTTCTGTACCCCTTTGGGGACTGAAAGTTTTAGTGTTACAAGCAGGAATGACCCATGCCTGCTAAATGAGATGGGGTGAGGGACTGGAGGGGATATAATGAGGGCAGTCAACTTCAGCTCTGTTACAGAGTATATTCAATCCTGTGAACATGCTCAGTACAAACCAACCAGCAAATCGTGTGAAAGTGACCACACACATTTCCATCTCCTTTCCACCCACATTGCCTCTGCTTAAAAGGCTTGGTCCTTTGCCATATTCAGTCCTGGACTAGTGCCAAGAAAGTATTACTACACTGAGGGACCAGTGTTTATAAAACATTCACCTCTAGACCTGGAATTTCAGAACATATCTGATATTAAGACTAATAAACTGGAAAATCCAGTTCTCACATCTGTGTAGAAAATAAAATTTCTTACAGTTTCAAAAATTCGGTTGCAGGATCCGTTGCTTTAAAAAAAAGGATTTCCAAAGATTGTGTCTGTCAATTCCCCTACTTAGTTTCTGAAATTTTAGTTGCTACTATCTTGAATAGCTAGCAGCTTAGCATCTTCACAAATGTTTCCTAATTGACTCTCACTAATCTGTCAAAATCTGTAGAAGCAAATGTTTCAAACCATGTTTTAAATGGCATACAGACTCTTCAGCTTTTTCAGTCATGAGGTGCTTTACTCGCTGACCAGGACATTCTTCCAAATGTTGGTCCTGGACCAGAAATAGTCATTAAAAAAAAAAAAAAATACCCAACTCTTTCCTTGCCTTCAAAAACAATGTCAAAAAAGGAGGAAAACTCCCAGAGAAAGGTTTTTTATTTTTAAATTACTCAAGTTCAGGAGGATGCAATGCTCTGAAGAAGAGCCCCAACATGGATTAAAATTGGAGAAAGCAGGCTGCCCCAAAAGGAAGGACAATAAATGAGTGCAAAGAAGTTTATAGCCACAATTTGCCTTTAAAGAAAAAAAAAATCTCCAGTCAAATTGGCATATTGACGGTACAGAGCATAAATACGTTTATGCACATATTGGGATGTTGGTGCATGGCAGCACATGTGGAATAAAAGGGCCTCATGCAGTACATTTTTCTTTCTAAGAAACAGGTAGCTGCCTCAGTTACAAAACAGTAATCAGGTACCTTTATCCACAGATTTTTTTTTTTAAATCTAGCTGACCCAGAGATCATGCTGCAGTATTTTTTAAGCTTCACTTACTTTCTGTTTCATTTCGTTTTATCATCCCTTGGCATTCAGCTAAAATGGTTTCTTTAAATGATGTCACCAAGGCATTAACACAGCACTCCATAAGCTGAAAGGTATTAAGAAATATAGTTAACTTATTATAATCCTTAGAGCTCCAGTTTATTCTCTCTCAAGTTCATATTCAATGAAAATACCAGCCTCTCCTCATTCACTACAGCGCCATAAAATGTTTCATAGTATGATAACTTCTGTACTAAGTACAGCCTGTGAGCATAAAACAAACAGTCTAAATTTCAGTTCATATGTATTTTTTTAAAGCAAGTTTCACAGAAATGAAGTGAACAGTTTAATACTTCCCTGGCCTTTTCCCTCACAAGAAAGTACCAGTTTAGGTCTCACAAGAGTGTATCCGTTTAGGAACAATATTTACCACTCTTAGTTTCCAAGTATATTTCCAACAGCCAAGAAAAGTTCTCATTCCCATGTGCCATACCTGACCTGAATTTGGTTTGAATAAGAGCCTAATGATAATTCTAGCACAGAAATTACTTCTACACTCAAGGGATTGGCAGATGAGACAAATATTATACACCTCTTTCCATTCATCTTACTGAGAGATGCCCCCTCCATGATATAAATGCAGAATTAGACCAAAGAAATCCTGACTACTATAGCTTCTGAGGCGTTTGTTTAAAATATACTTGTTTCCTGAACAAATTTTAGCACAGGTAATTACAAATTGCTACTTAATTCTCTCTCTGAAGTTTGAAAAATACTTAAGTATAACTTTCCTTCTTAAGCGGTTTTATAAGCATTGATAAACTATTGATGTACTTCACGTAGAAGGTGGCTACATTTCAGTTATGGCAGAAAGGATTTAATCATTTTTGAGTTGTGAAGTGTTTGGGGATGTGTGTGAGATAAACAGTGAATTTTCCCAGATAAACTGGCACTCACTAACCTTTTACCCACTAGGATTGCCTATATATTTCCCATGTCATTATAATCCACTAAGTGCAATATAATTTGTGCTAGCTTACACTGAAAAAGGCAAACCCACTCGCAATCCAACACTCAAGTACTGAATCTAAATCAAGAGAGTTGCAAATTATTAACTATGGACTTTTCCACAGAATGTTTAGTAAGACTCCAAACTACCAGGTAGGGCAGTGGTCCCAAACTTTTTACCTCATGCTCCCTTTACCTTTGTCTGTGCCACCCATGAATAGGAGGGGCTAGGGGTTGCAGCTTGGGGAGAGGGGGGACACAGCTAGGGATAAGAGGGCTGAGGCAGGGATAACAGCTGGGGCCAGCAGGCAGGGTGAGGGCCAAAAGCAGAGATGGCTGGTGCTCTCTCCATGCCCACTGTGAGGACTGGCCTGTGCCCACCATGCCCCCACAATGTTTCTTCATGCCCCCCAGAAAGGTGCACCCACATTTTGGGAACCTTTGAAGTAGCACCTACTGATTTTTTTTTTTTTAAACAACAGAAACAGTGATTTTTAAAGAGGTAAAAATAAGCCTTTGAGTAGGTTATATCTTAGATCAGCATTTCCCAAACTATGGGCCACGGGAAAAAAATACTGGGCCTCAGCGTGGCTGCTGGGACGGGAGCGGGGCGGGCTGGGAGGTGGTGTGTGTGTGGGAGAATCTGGTCACCGGGAAGCAGGGTTGGGGGCAGCAGGGCTGTCCGGCGGAGATCAGGGGGAAGTGGGGCGGGCAGTGGAAGCAGGAGTGACCGGGGTGGGGAGGGGCTGGCTCAGGGAGATCGGGAGGAGGAGGATGGAAGCAGGGCTGGCCAGGGGCAGCGGGGCTGGCCAGGGGAGATCGGGAGGAAAAGCGGGGGAGAATCGGCCAGCTGGGAAGGGGTTGGGGGAATGGGGCTGGTCGGGAGATTGGTGAGAAGCAGGGGGAAACCGGCAGCCGGAAGCAGGGCTGGACGGGGGCAGCAGGGCTGGACAGGGGAGATAGGGAGGAGAAGTGGGGCGGGGAGGGACTGACCCGGGCACATGAGTGAGTCCGGCCCCGGGGATTCCATCCTCCCCACCGCTTATTCTCCCTCGAGTAGTTGTGAACTGCCTGGCTAGTAGACACACTCACGCAGCATGAGCACATCTACCAGCTAGGCAGGTTACAGCTACGGACTGATACACCTAATAATAATAAAACTTACCCAATTAGAAATACCAGACATTTTATATGTCCGGTATTTTCTCAATTTGTTTCCCAGACAGAACCCTCAAATACCGGACCGTCCGGTACAAAACCGGACACCTGGCAACCCTACCACTCCTTGCACCCTTCCTCTTAGCCAGATACCCTAACCCCAATCTGCTCATGCTTCCTGGAGTGCGGCGCTGGATCCCCAAAGCCCTGTCCCAGGCTGGGCGGAGGATGCAGCCGGGTGAAACACTGAAAATTTATTCATTTTTAATTCTTTTTTTATATGCGTTTATATTTTTGGGCTGCAAAAAACAATTCTGGGGGGAGGGGAGGGGGGGGAACCACACCATGGGCTCCAACTAAAGTAAAACGTTTGGGAAACCCTGGTCTAGCCAGCTTTCTATCCATCTTACAGTCCATTTATCCAATCCATATTCCCTTAACTTGCTGGCAAGAATATTGTGGGAGACCGTATCAAAAGCTTTGCAAAGGCTAGCACTGGGGGCTTTGGGAGGACCAGAAACTTATTTGAATATTCATCATTTGCCTAATGAATATGCAAATGAGTGTTACCGGTCCTCCAAAAGCTCGTGAATGGATTTACTGGTCCCCGTGTCAAAGAGTTTGGGAACCCCTGTCTTAGATGTTACAATAAAAACAGAAGACAAATTACAATCAAAACTGACATCAGAACCCTTTACTGCTATTGAAATACAGTGCATGATTTTATTACATATCCAACTAACTTTTTAAACTTACCGCTTCTACAGAGTTACATTCCCGCCTGGTCTCTAGATACCTTAATGCTCTTTTCTCTTCTTCCTTTAATTTAGCATCTGCCTGTGCAGAAGCAGAACAGCAATCATTTTAAGTACTAACAACTACAAAACAGTTGCCATCATATGACTTGTCTTTTTACTTACATATTTCATATAATTCTGTACTCCATTCTGTTGTAAATAAGAAGGGGCTTGTGTTCTATAAAATCTTTCTGTTGAATCCAAATAGGCCTTCTCAAAGTTATCCCGATAAATCTGAAGTTTATCTTCAGGATTAGAACAAAGGTTAACTGCAAAGAGAAAAAGATCTTATTTTAGTTTTCAATGCTTTGACTGTGACAAAAACAATTATTTCTCTTGCTTTTTTCTTTCTTTTGAAGACCCTCAGGCTGTCTCAGACTATATCCCTCTTTCGAAAGAGGGATGTAAATTAGACAGATGGAAACTACAAATGAAGCTGGGCTTTGAAATTCCCATACTTCATTTGCATAATGGCAGCCGCGCGTTACTTCGAAAATGGGTATTTCGAGAGTGAAACCGTTGTCTAGACGCGGTTCTTTTGAAAAAAACCCTATTTCGAAAGATCCTGTATGCCTCAAAAAATGATCATAGTGGGTCCGACCAAAGGTCCATCTAGCCCAGGCTATGTCTAGACTACAGGCTTCTTTCAGAAGAAGCTTTTTTTGGAAGAGAGCTTCTGAAAAAAAATTCTTCCGAAAGAGTGTCCACACTGCAAAAGTGCATTGAAAAAGCGATCTGCTTTTTCAAAAGAGAGCATCCAGACTGAATGGACACTCTCTCGCATGTAAGCTGTGATTGCTAGGGACGGAATGGCCACCGGGGCACCTGTGCTTTTTCCTCTTCTTCCGAAAGAACTTCCTCTTCCCTGTGCACACGTGTCTTTGTGAAAGAGCTCTTTCGCAAAAAGGTTTCTTCTTCAAAGAATGAGGATTACCAATGCCGGAAAAAAGCCTCTGTTCTTTCGATTTTCTTGTGGAAGAACACAATTGCAGTGTGGACGTTCCTCAAGTTTTTCCGGAAAAAGGCCATTTTTCCGACAAAACTCTGTAGTGTAAACATACCTCCAGTATCCTGTATTCCAACAGTGGTCAATACCAGGTGCCCCAGAGGGAAGGAACAGAACAGGTAATCATCAAGTGATCCATTGCTTGTCAGCCATTCCCAGACTCTGAAAAACAGAGGCTAGGGACACCATTTCTACCCATCCTGCCTAATAAGCGTTGATAGATCTAACCTCCATGAATTTATTTAGCTCTTTTTTGAACCCTGTTAACAGTCCTGGTCTTCACAACATCCTCTGGCAAGAAGCGCCACAGGTTGACTGTGCATTGTATGAAGAAATATTTCCTTTTGCTTGTTTTTAACCTGTTACCTATTAATTTCATTTGGTGACCCCTAGTTCTTATGTTATAGGAACCATTTTTTTCCCTTATTCACTTTCTCCCCACCAGTCAGGATTTTTTTGACCTCTATCATATGCCCCCTTAGTCTCCTGTTTTCTAAGCTGAAAAGTCCAACTCTTTTTAATCTCTCTTCATATGGCAGCCGTTCCAAACTCCTATTAATTTTTGTTGCCTTTTTCTGAACTTTTTCCAATGCTAAGATATCTGTTATGAGATGAAGAGAGCACATCTGTATGCAGTATTCAAGATGTGGGCATCCCATGGATTTATACAGAGACGACAAGATATTCTGTCATTCTCTGTCCCTTTTTTAATGTTTCTTAACACTGCTTTTTTGACTGCTGCTGCACACTGAGTGGATGTTTTCAGAGAACCATCCATAATGTCTCTAAGAGCTCTCGAGTGGTAATAGTTAATTTAATCCCCATCATTTTGTACATATAATTGGGATTATGTTTTCCGATATGCAATACTTTGCTTTTATCAATACTGAATTTTTTCTGCCATTTTGTTGCCCAGTTACCTAGTTTTGCGAGATCCTTTTGAAACTCTTCACAGTTTACTTTGGTCTTAACTACTTGAGCAGGTCAGTATCATCTGCAAATGTTGCCACCTCACTATTTACCCTCTTTCTCCAGATCATTTATCAGCACATTGAATATGACTGGTCCCAGTACAGTCCCCGACGGTACACTACCAGTTATCTCTTTTCAGTCTGAAAACTAATTATTTCTACCCTTTGTTTCCTGTCTTTTAACCAGTTTATCCATGAGAGGACCTTCCCTCTTATTCCATGACAGCTTATTTTACTTAAGAGTCTATGGTGAGGGACCTTGTCAAAGGCTTTCTGGACATTTAAGGATGTTAAGAGGCGGGTAACTGACTAATCGTGTAGTCGATACAATCCCTAAATTTAAGTACACTATATCCACTGGACCCCACCTTGTCCGCATGCTTGCTGACGCTCTCAAAGAACTCTAGCAGATTAGGAAGGCATGATTTCCCTTTACAGAAACCATGTTGACTTCTCCCCAACAATTTATGTTCATCTACGTGCCTGATAATTCTGTTCTTTACTACAGTTGCAACTAATTTGCCCAGTACTGACATTAGAGTTAGGGGTCTAAATTGCCAGGATCACTTCTAACGACCTTTTAAAGATTGGTTTCATAATAGCTATCTTCCAGTCATGCTATGTGAACTTCCAGGCTCAGGCTGGAGCCCAAGCTCTAGATTTGGGCTGTACTGCCAGCTGGTGTAACATTTAGAGGGGCCTCTTTACAACGATAAGAACTAAAACTATTTTTAAATGCAAATTTCACTTTTGCAGATATTCGTGACAGACTCCTCATCTGCCAGTGAGTTTCTTACTTGCCACTGGCACATACATTTACCCCACTAATAATACAAAACAAAATGATGACCATACCAACCATGTACCCTTTGGCAACATCTTATTGAAAGTATGTTATGAAGAATCTGAACTAGAAAGATGCAGCTGAGATCACACTGTATAAAAACATACCATATGATTCTCTAACGCCAATAACAAGTTGAGAGTCAAAAGCTTCTCCTAGTCTTTCAGCATGGACCAGCTTCATTGCACTGTCTTGAAGTCTATTCTTTATATTTGAAAATATGGACTCATTCCAAGTGTCTAGCATGAGCTAAGTAACAAAAAAGAGAGTCAGCGACAGACAGAACTTCAAATTAAGGGCATATCTACATGAGCACTTACCACACAGCAAGCTGGGATGTAAATGTGGAGTGCTGAAGCATACCATGCACTAACTGTCTGTATCAACCCTGTTAACATGCACTAGAAGTTCCCTCATTTGCACTGACGTACTAAAGGACATAAAAAGTCTCCCAATACAAAAGGAGTTAACTTTGGAGCTAAATGTCTAATAGTGGACCAGCAGTTGGCACACACAAAGGCTTACATAAAAATTAAGATAAAATATCAATTAATAAGTGAGCAACTGTTATATAAAACAAAGTAAATAATTGTTGGAGTGCCTTCAACTTTCAGACAGGTAGATTAAATTACTGACATACAATGCTGTGTGATCACTTAATTCTGTGAATACAATGTAAAAATAATCAGTAAGGTACCTGGGTATTGCAACAAGCAGTTTTAGTCAATGCTGTTGCCCCATTTAAAACTGGCTATCACAAGATAAAGGTCTCATTATCCTTTTATTGGACAACTGTCCTTTCAGCTGGTTTGGGCAAGCAGCAAGACCTCTAAAGATTTTTGTGCCACACCTCAAAGTCAGACCAACGTGTTGCATCTGAACACCACAGAAAACTCTCTGATCACATCAGGTGGCAGGAGGGCTATCCAGGAGGGGCTGGGTTGAAGCAGGAGGACAGGGCAGGAGCTGGTGGCAACCCCCGACAGCCTGCGGCACTGGGACCAGATTGGGGCAGCCCCCAGCAGCAAAGGATCAGGCCAGCGACAGCCCATGGCCAGAGCCCCAAGCAGCCCATGGAACCAGGGCCAGAGCCTGCTGGCTGCAGCGAAGCAGGAGACCACACTCCTGGCAGCTGCGGCAAAGGGACCAGGTCTGGGGATGGAGAAAGCCCCAAGCCTATAGCAGCGTGGGGCTGGAGCCCCGGACAGCCCACAGAAGTGGGGCCAGAGCCTGCAGGCTGCCGCGGGGCTGGGACCAGAGCCTGACCCCCTGGTAGTCCAACTAATGCCAGAACCAGACGCTGGCAGCCTGTGGTAGCACGGGGCTGGAGCCTATGGCAGCGTGGACTGCTGGAGCCCGGCAGGCAGTCTGCCTAGGGCAGCCTGCCTAGGGCAGCAGCAGTGGGGTCAGCAACCCAGCAGGCAGCCTGGTAGGGGCTGGAGGGAATCCCGCTGCCTCCTCCTCCATCCCCTCAGCTGGCAGAGTTGGCAGCTGTGGCAGGGAACCATCTATTGTCTGGAAAATTTCCTGGTTTGGGACTGGTCTGGTTCCAAAGGTGCCAGATAAGAGATGTCTAACCTGTACAGCTTGAAGCGTATATGTTAATGGCATATTGGTCATTTTTAAATTATAGGAAAAACATCTGTAAAAAAAAAAAAATCAAATTCTGGATCTCTTTTTTGTGTCAAAGAGAATGCCTAAAATTTCATATTCTAAGCTCTGGCTTTGTTAGTGTATAATACCTCTGTGCTTTATATTAACTGTTGTGGTGTTAATTTTTTAAGTGCACCAACTGCTTCCCTGAGATTACAGTTTTGTTTTTCACTTTCATAACTGTAAAAGGTATTAATTAGATCAAGTTTGTTTTTGAAAGATGACTTAATAGTCTAGTCTTCAGTGACTCCAACAATGATTTCTAGGAGCCTAATTTTTGGCAAGTTTGGTAAAGATAAAAATTTCCATTTCTATGCATCATATAATTTACTATAGTGGGTACCTAATGAAATGTAGAAGAGTATTTAGAAAAGTTAAGGCACATAAAGACACCTGTTAGCCTAAGCTTCTTTATGAAGCCAAACTCTGCCCTGACTTAACTTCAATGTTTTAGTTTTAAACACGCTAGACTCAGTCTTGTCAGAATTGAATGCTCAGAAGATAGCAGATAATTAGCGTAATTAAAATAAAGGATTTTCTTATATTGTGTTTCTTTAGTTTAGCTCTCCTTTCATATTTAAGAAAATGTTCTTTTAAAATTTTTCTTCAGAGTAGGCAGATTAAACATTTAACTTTCTATTTTGATGTACAAGGATTCATCCAAGAACAACTTGTGAGCTTTAACACAGCACTGATTGTCACCTCCTGGAACTGGGGAGGACCCACTCACTCAAAATGAATAAATGCTTAATTTTGTAACCCCTGGAAAGTCAGCAAAGCTAGAGATCTCTAAATGAGCTCATCATACTGTGCTAACAATCAACTCTAAAATGATTTCTAGTAAAGATGTATAATAGGTAAACCACTTATCTGAGATTTTAGCAAAGCATGTCGAAACAAAATTTCATTTAGAAGCCAAAGGATAGTGATGTTTTGGGGCTGCTACTCAAAACAAAATGGTTCATTTTTAGAGCTCTAAAATGCATGATCATAGTTCAAGCACTCCACACAACAGTCTTCCAACTTACAATTTTCAAAGTAACAATAATACTGGCAAAGAGATCTATAGATAATGGAGATAAGGAAGACATGTTTCTTTTCAGCAAAGACTGTTACTCAGTATTTTTAGCTATCCATCTCAATGTACTCTTTAAACTGCATAAAAAAAATCAATAGAAATTCCAGGAAAACAAGTTAATAGATGCTTAAAACATGATCAGCATTATCTTGAGTAGCAACAACAAATAAAGCAAATATAAACAGTATGTGCAACCTCTGTTAGTTTATACTAATAATTTCCTCCAGTCATTTGACAGATCAGCTCTCTTTTGTAATTCTGTGTAGTTTTTGCATCTGATAGTCACAGCAAATTCTGTGCCATTTAAAAGTATAAATTCCCTTTCTTCTGAAAGGGTGGGGAAATGTCCTACATGGAACACTACAGATTGCCTTTGAATAGCTCCCTTCAGTGCCCTGAATTACACTTGTCTGGCTCCTTGCTAAATACTGACTAAGCTTCATCTGTAAGACATTATTACTCACTGGGCCAGTAAATGCAAGCCCATTGACCTCCTGCATATCAGGCACAAAAGGAGAAATATCAGAAGTATTTATTGTTAAATAAATCGTTTTACAGAGATCTACAACTATTTAAAAACATAGGGAGCTGTTATAAACAGATGAAGGAAACTGTCTGAGTTATAGAACTATTGAGTAAGTGGCAGAGGAAAATTATGGGAAGAAGAGTAAAAATTGCAAAGTGAAACTCCAACACTGTGAGATTAGTGCTATTTCATCCTTCTGCTGTCGATTGCAATCAATACTATAATAAACTAAATCTTTTACATTGTTATAAAATTGACCAGGAAGCGTCACTTACCTTTCGAACAATACTGTCTTCTACATTGGATTTTTTATTGCTGCCCTGCTTACCCATTAAAGTTATTTCTAGTTGACAAAATGGTTTGGGCAAAATATCACACTGTGTAAAGAATTTCCGCCATTCTACTATGTATGCTTTTAGTAAAGCTGTATCATCTTGATGACTCAGTACTCTCTGGAAGAAAAGAGCAGCTCATTTGTAAACAAGTTTTTACATAAACAACAGATGGCTTTGTCTACATGATAGAAGTATTTTTGGTATAACCTAAGGTTTGAATTTAAGGCAATATAATCCCCCTGTAACCATTCTGATTCTGGTTTGAATGGATTTTTTGGGGGTTAGGTTATGCTGCCTGTGACAAAGTTTGGCTTTTCTTGGTTTATTTATTCTTACACCAGGATAAATGTCCACATGGAAATTATATCAGTGTAGCCAGTCTATGCAGGAAAATTTAACAAAGACTGTATTTTACCTTATATGCAGTAGAAAGCTGATCTACAGTGTTCTACTGATCTGGCTCCAGACACCTGAACTTTATTTAAGCTTCACTAAGTATGTCCTACACGTGACAAAAATTAGGCATTCTGTGCTAGACACTGCAAAAACATAAATTACAGAAACAGCAACTAGTACAGATCATGTCTATGGCCCCAATTCAAAAAATTGTTTAAGCTTATGTGTAAGTACCAATAAAGTCAATGGGACATCAGCATGTGTAAGAGAGGGATAGTCAGCTGCATCCCAGCCTAGATATAAAAGTGCTTTGTTTGAGTAAAAGGCCCTTTATGGTGTTTAAGAGTTTCTAGGAACACAGATTTATTTTTCTTTTCCAAATTTTTGTGTTTGTACATCTTTAACTTTCTACAAAAACTCTTATGGAGCATACAACAATGTTTTTTAGAATAAAACTCACAAAACCAGGTATCAAGTCAATGGTAGATCAAAGCTCCTGAAATACAAATGGCCTATGGAACTTGTCAAGTTGGTAACTCTCTAATATTCTGTTGGAAGACTTTGACCACTTCTTAAGCAAAAACATGAATACACTAAAGTAGTGCTAAAGCCAGCTAAAACAATTAATGAACTTTCCTTGCTTTTAGAAGTTAAACTTTATTTCCAGACATTTTCTTATAGAACCCAAATTCTGGCTTTAGCAATCTGACAGTTAATAGTCAAACAAATATTTGTCATTTTGGAAAATATTTAAGACATCATAGATTTGATCTCATCTTTTTAAATCAGCAAAGAGACCTTTAATGCCTGCTAAATTTAGAATATTCTAGCTATTTCTGCAGCAAACAAGACAGCTTGCAGCTCACAATCCCCAGAATGAAAAACCAGAACTATAAAGAGGGTTTTACTATTCCTTTCCATCTCGCTCTCTCTCTAATCATACAAGAGAGACCACTTTAATGCTTAACTATTCCTCAAGTCAGTTTCAGTAGTAAATGCTTTTATTTAGAAGTCAAAGAGACAAGTGTTGAGAAAGATTATTTCCAAGGAGGCTCCTTTTAAACAATGGATGCACAAAAATAATGACCAAATCTTCTGGACAGTATATAACAATTACAACCTCTTCATACTCAAGAACAGACTGAAAAGTACTTAACTTTTTTGGCCAAGGTAAACACTCAGGATAAAATTATTGTTACCAAAAAGTTTTCGGTATACTCATGACATTTAAAACAAGGTACACCAATACCTAAATGGCAATTTTTCATTGCATTAGAAATTACTGGAACAAATCATGTTTGGGATCCAAAGAGATTTACAGTTATACTTTTATGTTTTAAAGGACAGTGAAAATTATTGAAGGTTGAGTACTTACTGCCTGTGCTTGTTTAATGAAATCAAGGATGTCCTCTTTCAAAGCTTGATGGATTTTTGCTGGACCTTTGTCATCCCACAAGCAAACTGCATGCACATCCCTAGAAAACAGTTTATGCATCTTTCAGTAAGAATTTATCTTCAAATTTAATGCAGAAATGTATAAAGTCTAAACAGTTATAATTTAAGTAGTTCTTTAAAGGAAGCATGTGTAAATTTTACATACTAAACATTAAACCCACCAACAAAGTGACTATGAATGAGGGCACATACTTCTCTTTTCTAAAAAGCCCTTCATAAATTATTTTGACATGTATAATACAATATTTAGGGCTCCTGATTTTATGTTTATCTGATAAACACCCCTGATACAAAAAGGAATGGAATAAAATAAAATAAAATAATAGGTGTGGATCCAAAGCACACCAGCTGGCTTCTTATATTTGAGGGATTGTCTACACAGAGCAGTAATGCAGTCTATGGAGTTGTGATTTCTGAAATACTAAGTGTTGCATGTTTATTGGTCAAGATGGTAAGCACTACAGATTCCCTAGTGCTTTTTAATTAAAGCATTTTAATGTAGTGCTTTTGAAACAGTAGTATTTTAAAGTGCACTAGAAAACAATACAGATTACTCAGTAGGATATATAAACTCTGTAATGAGTAATGTATAGTTTAATACATATTATTCATTACAGTATATAAAAAGAGAAAGTCCCCAACCTCCCAATTATTGATAGCTACATAAACTCAAATTGCCAAAAATAAACTCTGAAAAAATAAATTCATAAACCTAAAGTGATGCAAAGTAGGGAAGTATCCCCCATTATATGGATATGAAAGTGGAAACCCAGCAGGTTGAAATGACTTGGCCAACGTCATGCAGTAACTGTGTTAGAGCCGGGAAATGAGCCTAGATTTCCTGAGTCTTTCCTCAGCTAGCGTCTGACGCTCCCAGCAAGTAAAATAGTCTCCACAGCTTCTCTAAATATTGAAAAACTATCATTTGGTACACACTAGGGATGTGAAGGACTAGTTGACTATCCGATAAGCAAATGATTATCAGATAGTCGACAGGATAGGCGACTAGTCGCTCCCTCCCTCCCTTCCCCGCTGCCTTTGAGATAGAGGCAGCAAGTGGGAGGGGGAGAGAAGACTGGGTACTTCAAAGTGGCATCAGCCATCAGCGCATGGAGCCCGGGGTCAGCTGCTCTGAGTGGCGCTGCCACTTTGAATGCCACAGGGAGCCCAGTGTCTGGTTCCTCACGGCATTTCAAAGCGACAGTGCACGCCGCGTGGAGCCCAGGATCAGCTGGGGAGTCCTCAGCTGAGCCCAGTCTCCCTGTGTGCTGCCAGTTTGAAATGCCGCAGTGCGCGCAGCAGTGCACGCCGCATGGCGCCCAGGATCAGCTGGGGCCCCTGCTGATGCTTTGAAATGCAGCGAGAGCCCGACACTAGGTTCCCTGTGTCATTCAAAGCGGCAGCGCCACACAGAGCAGCTGACCCCAGGCTCCATGCGATGCTGCCGCTTTGAAGTACCCCTGTCTTTTCTCCCCACCTCCCTTGCTGCCTCTGCTGCTTAAAGGGGGGTAGGCAGTCCCCAGCTGGCCCCAGGCTTCAACGCTTTCGCCTTTGAAGTGTAGCAATAGCCTTAGGGCTGTTGCCACACTTCAAAGGCGGAGGCGCCATATTGACAGATACACACAGTACACACAGATAAACAGCTGCACTGAGGTCCCAGTCCTGCAATTGAATCAACATGAGAAGATATTTATGTCTATATGAAAACCCAATACCTTTAATAGGATTAAAGACTGGTTGCAAGACTGGGAATTAAAATATGCATTTGAACTTGATATAAATTCTTACACTGCCTTCTCCAAAACGTGTTGAAATTTCCTCAGTGAGCACCAACCAATGCTAAGCATGAACTTTCAAATTTCCAACAACGTTGTTTTAATGAAAATAATGGTACAGCAGATCCTCAGATTTACACAACAGAGTAACAAACTGACTGGTCAATCTTATACCTTATTTGGAACCAGAAGTACACAATCAGACAGCAGAAACAAATAAAACTAGTACTCTACGGCAGAATGCTGTGTTAAACTACTAAATAAATGGAAGTTTCAAAAACAGATTTGACATGGTGTAATGAGTCTGGGACAGCAACATGGACTCCCTCTGACCCGGAAGAGGAAGGGCCTTCTAAGACCCCTTGGTGGGTGGGTCCAGCCTCATCTAACCCCGCTCACAGGAAGCTGGAGGGTGGGACTAGGAGTATAAGAGCTGAGAGCTCAGTCCGAGCCCGGCAGCCGAACAGGCCAAACACTTGACCACAGCTTCCGCACCGAAAGGCTCAGCCGTGCTGCACCCGACAGGAGGACTGGTTTGGGCCACCAGACCCCTGCTGGCCCCTGATCCCTGGCCCAGGCTGCTAAGACCATTGCCATGGCCTGAAGACATGCTGAGCCCTCCAGGACCCCCACCAGCCTCAGATGACTGGACCAGTCCCTGCCTGAGCTGGAACCCATGGACACTCTGCCAGCTCTTCTGTCACCAGTGGACCCCAAGGAGCAGCGCCTGAGCATGGTAGGCCCCCAAGGGGAATTGGGAAGTGGCCCAGGGACATCTGACCCCGGGGCGGCTGAGGAGATGGAGGTCGGGTGGGCAGCGAATTGTGGCTTCGATCCCCGCTGACCCACCAACCTACTCAGCACGTTGCAGCTTGGATCTCCACTGACTTAGTCGGCATGTAGTGGCCCAGATCCCTGCTGACCCCGTGGCCTCAGTGCTGCCACTATCAGGGCCCTGGGCTGGGACGCAGTGGAGTGGGTGGGCCTGCATCCCCCCTGCCATCCCTTCCCTTGGGTGGCAGATTCCCTCTGTGGGGCAAAAAGCCCTGCGCTTGTCAGCTCTCTGCCAATGAGGAGACCTGTCCCCTGCCTGGCTGAGACCAGGCTGAAGCTCTAAACTGTTGAACTGCTTGTGTAAAACACTTCTCTACCCAGCCCACCCTGAGCCAGGGCTGGGCCTTATAAACCGTTAGCCCAGGCTACACGTTAGGCTGGGCCTTATACCCTGTTGCTCAGCCAACGGCTAGGCTGAGGCATGCCATGCAAACTTGTTGGCAACTGCAGCACCGCAACTGCCCTCTGGCGGGGCACTCTAGGGAGTCAGAGTGACCTCCCACTGACATTGGGCCCTGTACACAAAGTAAGAAAATTGTTTTTGTACGTTTCACTGAAATTATTTTTTCTTCTGCACAGTAAAATTTCAAAGCTGTATTAAATGAACGTTCAGTTTAAAAGTTTTCAGAGAACAACCATAACGTTGTATTCAGAGTTACAAACATTTCAGAGTTATGAACAACCTTCTTTCTTGATGCTCACAATTCTGAGATTCTACTGTACTCAGGCAAGAGAAAGACCTACTCACCCACATTTTAATTTAAGATATTCAGCATATAAGTATCAATACTCTTGAATCTGCTCCTTTGCGCACCATGGTGGGAATTCCAACTTCTAAAACTATTACCGTAACTTGTTCTAAAGCTACTAGTTCCTCCACCCAGAATGATAAGTTAATGCTAATTACTTGTATCAATTTAGTCTTAGTGGCCCCAACCAGGATTCAAGGCCCTCTGTGCTGGGCACCGCACAGAGAGTAAAAAGCAATCTAGTCACTGAATATCAAAGAAGGTAATTTTGGGGCTTTAACAGAGATTTTATGTAGGGAGAAATGATACCTCTCAAAACAAAAAGAGAATGTAATTTCACTTTGGGGAATAATTTAAGAAATGGTTTGTCAACCATCTCTTGGGAACGAGCTTTATAACACTGACAGATAAAGTTTTAATTAATATCTAGAGGTCAAATCTAAGCAATGCCATATTATTTAGTGAATGCATTCAAAGAACAACTGTCTTGTAAATTTCCTGGATGACCATAAATTAGATTAAGATTGCTCATGTAGCGGATTTGACAAGAAGTAGTCATAGCAAGCTTTAAAACACCAATGTGCTGTAGCAGAACAGATTCACTGACATTTAAAATACACTTCTTTTGGAAACAGCAAAATACACTCACTTAGTACCAAAACAAACAGATGGATCTCTTAAGAAAATTTTAGGTGATCTTTTGACATGGAACTTCTGAAGAAGGATTAACAGCAGTGGCAGACAGACATGGAAAAACATCAGCAGAATGACTAAGGTAGATTATCACCACTTTCTGAAAGAGCAGTACAAGAGGGATCTCTCTCTGAATCATAGAATCAGTCACAGAATTATAGAATTAGAAGGAACCTCGAGAAGTCATCAAGTCCAGTCCCCTGCACTCATAGCAGGACTAAGCACCAACTCGACCATCCCAAAAACTTGATTGTCTAACCTGCTCTTAAAAATCTCCATGATGAAGAATCCACATTAGAACATAACGGCCATACTGGGTCAGACCAAAGGTCCATCTAGCTCAGTGACCTGTCTCGTGACAGTGGCCAATGCCAGAAGCCCCAGAGGGAGCAAAAAGAAGAAGTAATCTTCAAGCGATCCATTCCCTATCACCCATTTCCAGCCTCTGACAAACAGAGGCTAAGGATACCCTTTCTACCCATCCTGCTCAATAAGCATTGATGGACCTATCCTCCATGAATTTATCTAGCTCTTTTTTGAACCATAAAGTCCTGGTCTTCACAACATCCTCTGGCAAGGAGTTCCACAGGTTGACTGCATTGCATGAAGAAATAGTTCCTTTTGTTTCTTTTCAACCAACTACAGTAAAACTCCAATAGTCCGGCACTCCTGATAGTCCGGCATCAAAATGGCAAGAGCCTAGTGAGTGAGCTTCGGGAAAAATGAGTCACAAGGTAACAGCGGCAGCAGCTGAACTGAGCAAAAAGGGTAAAAAAGGCTTAAAAAAAACTAAAACATTACAGTATACTGTATACAGTATGTACAATAAAAAGGGTTAAGAACACTTTATATACAGTATATAATGTATACAGTATATATAACCTGCTTATAGTACCTCCTGATAGTCCGGCATATCTGATAATCCGGCACCACCTAAATCCCATAGGTTCCGGATTATCGGAATTCTACTGTACCTATTAATTTCATTTGGTGACCCCTTGTTCTTATGTTATGGGAACAAGTAAATAACGTTTCCTTATTCATTTTCTCCATACCTGTTATGATTTTATAGACTTCTATCATAATCCCCCTTAGTTTCCTCTTTTCTAAGCTGAAAAGTCCCAAATTTTTAAATCTCTCTTCATAGGGCACCAATTCCAAACCCCTAATACGGATGTAAATATTCAAAACAGCAGTTAAACTATTACAACTATATTGTTTAGCCAGTTAACCACTGGTGGGCTGGTGCAGGGCAGGGGTCTCACTGGGCCATGGGAGGCACAGCGTGGCCAGAGTCCTGCCCACCCCCACCCAGGGTAGTGGTGGCACCACCTGCTGCTCTGACCTGTCTGGGTTCCTGCCACCTGGCTCAATGCAGCTGGCAGCCTGGTTAACCAGGTACCTAGTAAGTATTAGGCTTACCACAATGCTTATCAGGTAACTGGTTAACCTTTTACACCCCTAATTCCAGCAGCAATTTAAGCCCATAGCTTCTCATGATAGGACGACATGTTAAGCAGAATAATTTTTCTCCCTGTTCCTTGTAATAACCTTTTAGAGACTTGAAAGCTGTTATGTCCCCTCTCAGTCTTCTCTTTTCCATACTAAGCAAACCCAATTCTTTCAATCTTCCCTCATAGGTCATGTTGTCTAGCCCTTCCCACATGCATTTATTGTCAGAGTAACACTGCCTGAAGTGACTGACCATATATGTGGACATTATTGTCAAACCACTATAAAATATCTAGTCCTCAATTGCAGGAGGGTACAAAAGAAGTTTATCTTCAGTTGAAGTAGAACAAAAGTATAAAAAAGGAAGAAAGTTGTGCTTTTTTTGTGTGGAAGCCTGTATCACAATAAGACACCTTTACAAAACTGTATTTGAGAAGCAGATACAGCATGGCCATGTGGAAATAGATGCATTTGCAAGATAAAACAGATAACAAAAATACTAGTTAGCTTGGTTTCATTAAATTAGTAACTCTATTGTATTTGACTTCTACATTACAAATACTAATACAAATAGTTTTATTTCCATCTTATTACCCAAGAACTGGAAGTTAAAAAAAAAAATCACTTACGAAAACAGATCAAACCACTGCTGTTTTGTGACAGATTCCTGGCGTAACAGCTTCAGAACAATTGGGCGCATGAAATCCCATTTGTCTTCAAACTGAAGTGAACCTTTATTCTTTAAAGAAGAAACAAAAAGCATAATTTAAATGTAGATCAAGTAAAACTGAACCTCTAAGTTAATTAGGATAATTTGAGAGCGTCCACATTTTATAATATTTCCTTTTACTTCATATTAAGGACTACTATAACCAAAAGCTAAATAAACAAATTAACACTCAATTTTGAATAAAATTGACAAACTTTTAAAAAGTTCAGTTAATCCTAAGAGTTGAGATATGACCTACTTCACAGAATAGACAAAAAAAGTTTTCCAAATCTGTACATTTAAAATTTACACAGCAATTTGTTTAACACGTTTAATACATAAAATCTTCTAAAATTACAGTCCTCGATGGATTGTACTTCAATAAATAATATGATCTTGTTATGTCTCATATATCCTTCCATTTGAATTGTCATATATACAATATTCAAATTTAACTAAGTTTTTCAAGGCAGTGACTTCAACTTTTTTCTTTTTTGAAAATCATCATGTGCACCTACAAATTCTGTATTGTATTTGGAATACATCATGGTCATGCATTTTAGTTATACAAGAATGGCAATTGGGAATGTTTCATATGTATTTTAATTATTCATTACTATAAACTTTATTCTGTATGTCACTTGATATGGCTTTTTTTAAAATCACTTATTAAATTTTATGAAACAAAGCTATATGTTAATTATCTAATTTAAGAAGTACAATCTGATCTCTAACTGACCTATGTTTCCTAATGTTTGAATTCCAACATTCTTTAGAGGAAATATGCACTCAGACTATCCATGTGCATATGAACCCATTCTTCCCCAGTATCTTAATATAGGGAAGGACTTCTTCATGAAATGCAACTTCAATTCTGAATTTCTGCAATTTTTTAAACTTAAAAAAAAAGTTATAAGTTCTTGTAAGGCACACGCTAGAGCAGTGGTGGGAACCTTTTCTGGGTCAGGAGCCACCGAAAAAAAAAAAAATCAGTCAGGAGCTGCACACAAGTGAGAAGTGAGGGGAAAAAACCTCACTTTAGCCCCCAACTGAGAAGGAGAAAGACATTCCCCTTGCACACCGAAGTCTTGGGGGGCCTAGCCTACTAGATTTTGTGCACTCCAGCCCCAGGGAAAAGGCAGTGGGGCTGGAGCACCAATGTGGGCTTTCCAATGCTGGGGAGCAGGGGAAGAGACACATGAGCCTCAGGGGCGTCCAGGCAAGCTGAGGGCCACATCCGGCCCCAGTCCTGAGGTTCCCCAGCCCTGTGCTAGAGCGTACATGAAATGTAGTTGTAACTAACTCTAAATTTAACTAAATGTTGTCAAATGTTATTGTAGTATTGTCCAGGGCCCCCAATCAAAACTGGAACTTCACTGCGCTGAGCCATAAACAAACACATACAAGGACAGCCCAGCCCTAAAGAGCTTATACCACTTTCACTGTCAAAAATTAACCTACACTAGGTGTTTTCATAGCTTGACAGTCACCCCCGTGTTTCTTGTAGATTCAAGCAGCCAGAGGAATCTAGATTTCCTGTGTTTCACATGACACTATTCACAAAGCAATCTGTTTCTCATGAAGTACATATAACAAGGCAAGAACCAGCAACTCCCAAACTGGGGATTGCGACCATTTGAATGGAATCACCAGGGCTGGCATTAGACTTCCTGGGGCCTGGGTTTGAAGCCTACACCTCACTGCCCAGGGCAAAGCCCAAACCCCACTTCCGCCTGCTGAAGCTGGGCAGCAGGACTCGGGCTTCAGCTCTGAGTGGCAGAGCGCAGGCTAAAGCCCTTGGGGTTCACTTTCAAAAGCTCTCTCAAAGTGGTTTTGTGGACATGAGAACTCTTCTTTCTAGAGACATGGCTACAGCCGCGCAGCTATAGTGCTGCTAGTGCACTTAGGTTGGTATAATTTATACCGCTCAGGGAGGGTCTCTTATTCACACCACTGAGCAACACAACTTAAGCTGTAGTATGCACATAGCCTAGGCAACATATTCCTTTAAATTAAAACCACTAAATAAGCAAATAAGCAGTACTGCCTGAACTTTTCAAGTGGTCATCAAGCACAGATCCACATAATATGCATCCACATAAACAGCTGCAGTTGCAATCCAAGAGAAAAGATCTTCCTTATAACTGGAAGCACAGTACCTTACAGAGAGGCCCAACACTGCCTTTGATTCTCAACTGCTAAAAAGTAAGACATGAGACAAGGAGAAAGTACTGGACTTCCCACCAAGGCACTGACTCTGGACCCTGCTTTTGAGTCAGAGAGAGAGAGAAACAACTTTTCCTGCATCCCCAGGAGCCCTGACCACATGACCACTCTGTAAAATGGGAGGGGGTAGTGGCTCCATTCCCACATGCCCCGTGGACTAATGGCCACCTGCCTCTGGGCCCTGGGCCCAGCCTGCCCAGCTCACATGTCTGCCACACAGCATGGCTCTGTGCTGCTCTGGCTCAGGCATGCTCTCCCAGCCCTTCTGCAAGCTGGGCCACTCTTGCATACCGGCCGCTTCTCCAGCTCTCTGGGGCAACCACTCTGATCTCCTTAGCTTGCCACAGAGCAAAGCTGCCCTGACTGGCCCATGCAGAATGGCTGGGCTGGGGGCAGGCTCTGGCTCCTGCAGCAGTGGCCAGGGCTATGCTGCCTAGCCCGATGGAGCTCCTGGGGGGAGGGGAAGGGTACGCAGCTCAACAAATTCATGGGAGGGGACAGGAGGATACTGTGTATGTGGGGATGCAGTGTGGTAAAGGGGGATGGTAGGGATGAGGGAGCTATAGGAATGGAGGCAGGGGATAGCCAGTGTGCTGTGGGGAGGGGTTAGGGAGAATGGTGAGTGCAGGAATGGAGGCAGGGGGAAAATCAAACTGAAGTACACATTGCAGGGAGGCAGAGAGTGAGAGCCGGGACTGGACTGGGCCCAGCCCTTCCTGGCGGTTGGGGGGGGGGCGGGGGGGTGAGAGACCTGGGACTGCCTACTCCCAGAGACAGTAGGGTTGCAAGCATAGTGAGCAGGGGGCACCGCCCCATAGTATCATTTATTGTCACTTACTTTCTTTAATACTTGTTTTAAATACACAGAAAACTACTGCAGAACTTTCAATCACCCAAGTGGTACAGGATGCCAGAACCTCATTGAAGGTTTAGATTCACTCTGCTGCAGAGTACATCTGCCATAGTCCTTAACCTTTGGGTGTCTGATACATTTTATGTCCTCCCCACACACACCATAATGATATTAGGAAAGGGGGGGGGATCTCACCCCTCCCATGCCTACTCTAAAAAGGCAGGGAGGTATTCTTCCTCTTCAACTTACTTTTGATCCTCTTCGCATTTGTTTTCTATATCTTCATTTGGTACAAGTTTTCAGAGCAAAGAATGACACTTACAAAAATGTATTTGATAGTATTCCCTTTAAAGAGGCCAATTCTGTACATCATATGCACACAGAACTCCAACTGGAGAACTAAGGGTTTTGCCTGAGAAATACAGCATCAAGCATATGGTTCTGATCACTAGTAAAATCTCTAATTCTCATTGCTGGCTTTGAGACAAGACACTATTAGAATGACACAATCTTTTGCTGCAGAGAGTGTATGGGTACAAAAGCAGAGACTCTCCTCTGCCCCCTCAGTAATGGAAGACTGAATATAGGCTTTGGAAAAGCCACTTGCCAGTAGGGAGCCTGGTATGTTCCTTGATGATTAGATCACTCAGCCATCAATTTCTGACAGACGGCTATATTTATATAAAGGGTCTAGTCTTCACAGTTGTTAAAGTAATCTTCCAAATGCGAGTTCCTGAATCAGCTGACTGACAGTTCCAATGCTTTTACTGCAGAACTCTGATTTCAAACATTAGCCGAGTGAAAATGTCAAGGCTGGTGATTTTTACTGTTGCTACTGTGAAACTAATAATCAAGTCAATTTTATTCTACATACTGCTTGGACAAGCTATGAACAGCACCAGGGGCAAATGCTGAGCTACCTGAGAAGAAGTCATCCATCAAAAGTCTGGCCTTGTCTACACAGGAAAAGTTTTATCGGTATATATTTTCCCAAAATATATATTTTTTCCAAAATATATACCCATGCCACTTTGCTGATGCCTGCTTTTTCAAAATAAGATCACAGCATTCAAAGCAGATTTTCCCATTGTGCAGTGTACCATCAACTAGCTTCTACATTCTGGGGTTATCTTGCACTGCATTGTGGGATTCCTACCAGAACTTACTGGAATACTGAGATTTGATAGTCATTCAAAGAGGGAGGGCTTGGGTACTCTACATACTCTTTAATGGCACAGCTATGGTACTATAGCTGTGCTGCTGTAGTGTAGACACTACACAGATGGAAACAGTTTTTACATAATGTTAGTTAATCCACTGCCACATGAAGCTGTAGAAAGGTCAATGGAAGAATTATTCAGTCAGCCTGGCAGTAATATACCAGGACTTAAGTCAGTGGTCTCCAACCTTTTTACACCCAAGATCACTTTTTAAATGTCAAAACAAGCCAAGATCTACCACCCCATCCTTCCCCCAAGACCCCACCCCTTCCTTGAAGCCCCGCCCTCTCTGTTCTCTATCACTTGCTATCCCCAGCCTTTATACACTCTCAGAGTACGGCTACACTGCTGCTCCCCCCCCGATTCTTCTGTAGGAAGAGGTTTTTCCAACATTTGGCCTGTCTAGACTGGGACAAATGTCAGCAAAACCCTTCTTTCTGAAGCCCCCTTATTCCTCGTGGAATGAGGAATACAGGGGTTACTGAAAGAGCATGTTTGCTCTCCCGCTAAAAGCAGAAGAACAAACAAGTCCCTGGATGTGGAAGAGTTTTTCTGGGATACCTCTGGAATCCTGGAAAAACTCCTGCAATCTAGCCATACCCTCACTGGACTGAGACAGGATGTGTGGGCTCTGGGGTGGGAATGAGGGATTTGGGTGTGGGAAGAGGTGAGAGGTGCAAGCTCTGGGTGGAAATTTGGATGCAGGAGAAGTGGAGGAGGGGATGCTGGCTCGGGGAGGGGGCTCCAGGCTGGGGAGTGTTGAGGTACTGAGCAAGCCACAGGCTTGTGGATATCATGGTGCAGGAGTTTGGGTTGGGGTATGAGAGGGGCTCAGGGCAGGGAGTTTGGGAATGTGAGGGGGCTCAGGACACAGATTTGCGGTGTGTGGATGGTGCAGGAGTGTTGTGGCAGAAGACTGAGGATATTGGGGGTGCAGGAGTTTGGGGATGTGAGAGGCTCAGGACAGAGGGTTCCAGTGTATAATAGGCTCAGATCTAGGTGTGTGTGTGCAGGAGTGTTATGATGCTGCGGCCAGATGGGGGCCTGTCGGCCAGGCTTCATTTTTAAATAAAATATAATGTCAAACACAAAAAGTTTCAGCATTGTCTTTATTTATGAGAAGGGCAGGGAACCTGTTTTGAGTCAGGGGTCACTGACCCACAGAAAAGTCAGTTGGGGCCACACAAGTGAGATGCAAAAAATAACTCCAACGAATCCCACCCCCCCGGCCAAGCCTCACTAATGTGGCCCCAACTATGCTGGTGGGAGCAGGGGACATAGTACTGGGGCAGGGTGCCAATGGGGGCAGGGAGTCCACGGCACACGCCTCCTCCCAGGACTTCCCTCCACCCCCTCACCCAAGTAGGGACGCTTTGGCGCACACCTCCTCCCAGGACTTGTCCCCCGTCCCGCAGAGGAGGGAAGCCCCAGCGCACACCTCCTCTGGGGACTCCTACCCCCATCTCCGCAGCAAGTCCGTGGTGTGCCACAGACCTAAGTTGTGGTACCGCACTGGCTGTTTGGGGGAGGGGGAGCAGCCAGCGCACTTCCTGAAACCCCAGAAGTGGCGCGCAGCTGCCGGACTTCCTTCCACCCCGCAGAAAGCCAGCACTACCTCCACTGTCACTGGAAGTAAGTAGTGGGGCTTCTTGGGGATGGGGGGAAATGAGGGGGCCCTGAATGTCTCACGATCGACTGGTCGAGCCCTCCCAATCAACCAGTCAATTGCGATCAACAGGTTGGTGACCACAGACTTACGTCAACTTAATGTCTCTCACAGGTGTGAATTTTTTACATCCTTGAGCTAAGTTGACATAAATTTTTGGGGTAGACATGGTAAAGAAGTTAATTCTGTTTTTTCTTCACCTAAACAGCATTATTTCTAACTAACATGCAAGTATCTGCAGACAAATTTTATTTGATTTCAGATCATAGTACAGTATAAGGAGTGGCTACTGACATTACTATGCCGATCCAATGAGATGACAGAGCTGAGCATCCAGCATGCTCATGGAAATGCAGCTTAAACTGAGATCGCCCCAGCAGCTTGACACACAACAAAGAAGAATGACAGAATAAAACACCTACAAGTCCATCCATGAGCAAGACCTCTAGCTCATCATACAATACTATTCTCTGGTTCTTTTCCTTTTGAGAAGAACCAAGCCACTGGAGTGCTACACTGCTATCCCTGCCAGGCTCTAAAGTTAACACAATTAACTGATCAATGACCGGATCAAAAACAAAATGATGGACCTATGTTAGATATTTGATCTTCTTCGTTCATCACCAGAAAGAAGTGACAGAACCACAAGCCCAGCAGAGTCTCCATACCATAGTAAGATTGAATGAGGTGGGGGGAAAAAAAAGTTCATGTGCCAGAGTGGCAATATCATAATCTTCCCTACTTTTCAGGCAACCCCTCACCCCCCAACTCCCCCCCTCCCCCTCAAAAAGAGAGAGAGACAGGGCAAAACTGCTAGCACAGAGTAGGGATGTTATAAAACAGCTATTACTGTAACCGCATAACCGCTAAAAATCTTAGCGTTACATGCTGGCTCCCTGGGAGCAGGGCAGGCAGCCAGTACCTCCCAGTTACTGGCCTTGCTCCCAGGGAGGCAGCTGCCGACCCAGACTTCCATACCTTTTCACATTGAAAAGGTACCCACTGAAGAAAATAGGAAGAAAAATAATCAAGGAAAAGATAGGCAACAGAATACATCTCTGGACGGGGGGAGGAAACGGAGAGGAATGGAAGATAATGTACTACTTGTAGGTAAAGAATAGTTTATAGCTTTCATTATAGAAGTAATTAACTGAATCTTGCAGACTGGGAAGAACTTTAAAGGATTAAAATCAGAGTAAAAGGAGTGGCAAAAATATCTAAAAATAGACAATCGCTCCACAAGACCACTTTCACATGATGTTAAATGAAAGCAATAATACATCTTAAATAACAGATTTAATGATCCTTAGCTGGAATGTGCATAATTTAATGATGCAGTTAAGAAAGCCATCTTTGCGTTGGGGAAAAAGCCTGATGTAATGCATGTGCAAGGAATATGACTAATAAATAAAGCTGTGTCCAATCTACCAGGATTTGATATGCATAGGACTCCATGGACTGTCACCTAACCCTCTCCCTACTGTAATCCATATGGGGCAAATAAATAATTACAACCCAGATTCAATAAGGACCACACTCTAAAAAAATCTTTCCTGAACCTCCTCATTTGGCCTTCAAACAATTTCCCAACCTCTCCAAGTTCTCCTTGGACCAGGATCCAACAACTCAAAGCAGAACGCAGACCCTGCTAGAACAGCACCAAAACCAGTAAACATGTCTGCACTGTTGCAATGACCAACAGCCCCCACAACACACCTTTCAAGATCCCTGGGCCTTACACATGCCTATTACAACATGTGGTGTACCTCACCCACATAGTAAATGTCCCCAAACAACTGCATGAGTGAAATAAAATAATCCCTCTGCTCTTGAATGAACTTATACAGAAAAACACCATATCCCCTATGTGTGAAAGCTTTTCACTAAAGTGTTCACTGTACATCGAATTAGGGATATTAGATACCGTGTAATTGAATAGTCATGTAACTGCCTCATATTTTAGCAGTTACATGACTATTCATTAGTCCCTGGAAGTGGGACCACTCCTGGGAACTCCCTGCTACCCTGCAAGGGGAGATGGTTCAAAAACTGTCTCCCCTTGCAGACCAGCTCCAGCCTGCTGCCCCGTGCTGCTGCCTCTAATAGAGGCAGCAGCATGGGGTGGCAGCAGCCCCTGTCCATGGGGGGGGACTGTAGGGGGCTGAGTTCCCTGTGGACAGAGGCTGCTCCAGCATCCTGTGGAGCAGCCTCCATCTGCTGGGAGCTTGGACCCCTCATGGACAGGGAGTGCTCTTCCCGGAAGAACTGTGTAGTCTAGACACAGCCTGAGACTGTATTGTAGCCATAGAAACCTGGATGTTCCAGGTCTAAATTCTGCAGCTGGCATGTGGCACAATGACAATGACATCAGTGCATGGACTGCAATTAGTCCCTAAAGAGATTAACGATGAAAGTATTAGACCTAAACTTTTGGGCAACGGTAAAAGAAAATCATGCATATATCAGCACACAACAGATTTACGAGGACTGTTGAGAGCTTTGATGCTCATCAGCATAAAAAAAATGGGCAAAGAATTTATGTAAAAAGAAAACAAATAAAAATGTTGTCACGAGAAAATCAAATTACAACCGGACAGTTATTTTCCCCAACCTGTGATTTTGGAATTGTATGAAAAAAAAGCAAAAAAAAAGCACACACTATGACCAATGAAATTTCTGAATTTGTTCATGAAAAATGGAGCCAGCTTTGTCAAGTCTATACAGATGGATCAAAAGAGGACAGCAAGAGTACAGCAGGCACAGCTTACATTCCCAGTCTTGAGACTCCAAAATCTAAAAGTCAGTTGAATTATGCAGCTTTTCTGATAACTGAACTAATGGGGATAATGTTGACACTAGTCTGGATTAGAGTTGTGTGATTAGCTGCAGCTATAATTTTTTATCCAATTCTTTGTCAGGCACTGTAACAATCAAAACAGGAGTTCTCGAAAGAGAAAGTAACAACGTAAGTGATGTTACCTGCTTGCACTATTTCTAGTTATTTGCCACAATACCATGGATTCTTGCACATATGGGAACACTTAGAAATGCTAACAAAGCAGCAAAATAGGCTTTAAAAATAAGGTGGTAGATTCAAAGGTATCCTTAAGTAGACAAGAATTTAAAAGTGTGGTCACAAAGCTGACTGTGAAGGAATGGCAAGAGCAATGAACTAAGGAAACAAAAAGATGAAGGTTTTAGGATGTATGCTCAAAAATCTAAGATAACACTAAATCATGATAGAAATTCATGACAGAAAAAGTGAAATCATTTTGAGTGCACAAACAGGTCATCGTACCTTAAATAAGTTAAGCTTATTAAAATATATATATATAAATATGGGCTGTGTAATATGTGCACAACCAAAACAACTTGATCATATTTTATGATAATGTGAGCAATATTGAGGAATAATGCAAACACACCTTGAGGCATTTCTTTAAGGTTACTAGACTAAGTGAAAAAAGATAATATATAAAAAAACCCCACACTGGGTAAATGAAGAAAGCTGTTGGTTCATAGCCTCATACAATAAGATTGCTGAACCAAAAACAGATGAAGAAAAGGGCTGTAGTCCTGTAGTCACTCAGTCTAGTGAAGAGAGAAGGACGAAATCCAGAAGGCACCAACAATTCTGGGTTCCTGATCCTGAGGAAGGGATTCACCCAGGGTGGTGAATGGAGCCCGCATTAGGAAGAAGCCCAATGAAGGCAGCAAAGGTTGAGATGGTGCAGACCTTGACAATTGATTGCATGGTCCCTGATCTGGAACTTGGAGTAGCAGACAAGCTTGAGTCCCCCCTCTCCACACAGAGCACGGTCTTGAAACAGAAGATTGTGGAAAGGCACCCTGATAGTGGATCTGGTAAGACTGATACCACCAAAGGGGAAAACTGCAATAATTTTGTTAGAGGGTCAAACCACAAAGAGGAAAAGCCATGCCATGAAAAGGAAGCACTACAACGCCTAGAGAGCAAGAAAGTTCATGGAGCAAGTGACTGAAGAAGGGTGAGATCAAACTTCCCCATGCCAATTCTCAGATGTTGCCATAAGGCAGCTCCACAGTGGTGAGTGAACTCCGTTACACACCAAAAATGGACTCACTGTACCTTGTATTAAATGAGGATGTTGATATAGGCATCACAAAATCTTGGTGGAATGAGGATAGTCAATGGGACACAATAATACCAGGGTACAAAATATATAGGAAGCACAAAACAGATTGTGCTGATAGGGGAGTGGCACTATATGTGAAAAAGTATAGAATCAACGTTAAAACCATAAGTGAACTAAACTGTTTCATAGAATTTTTATGGATAGTAATTCCTTGCTCTAATAATATGAATATAGCAATAGGGCTATATTACCGACCACCTGACCAGGATAGTGACTGAAATACTCAGGGGGATTAGACAGGCTATAAAAATAAAAACCCTCAATAATACTGGGGGATTTCAACTACCTCCATATTGACTGGGTACACGTCACCTCAAGACCGGATGCAGAAATAAAGTTTCTTGCAATCTTAAATGACTGCTTCTTAGAGCAGCTGGTTCTGGAACCCATAAGAAGAGAGGCAAATCTTGATTTAGTCCTAAGTGAAAGATAGGATCTGGTCCAAGAGGTGAATATAGCAGGACCACTTGAAAATAGTGATCATAATACAATTAAATGTAACATTCCTATGGTGGGAACCACCACAGCAGCACAACACGGTGGTATTTAACTTCAGAAAAGGTAACTACACAAAAATTAGGCTAAACAGAAATGAAACGGTACAGTGCCAAAAGTGAAATCCCTACAAGCTGCATGGAAACTTTTCAAAGACACCATAATAGAGACTAAAATTAAATGTATACCGCAAATTAAAAAACACAGTAAGAAAAACAAAAAAGTATCATCGTGGCTTAATCAAAGAATAATAGAAGCAGAGAGAGATAAAAAGTATTATTTTAAAAATGGAAGTTAAATCTTACTGAGGAAAATAGAAATGAACAAACTCAGGAAAATGAAGTGTAAAACTATAACTAGTAAGGACAAAAGAACGTGAAGAATAGCTAGCCAAAACCTCAAAAAGTAATAGCAATTTTTTAA
The DNA here is from genome assembly GCA_019425775.1 of Rafetus swinhoei. Taxonomy (NCBI): domain Eukaryota; kingdom Metazoa; phylum Chordata; order Testudines; family Trionychidae; genus Rafetus; species Rafetus swinhoei. The sequence continues at coordinate 41,667,124 of CM033437.1, read as the reverse complement.
AGTACATCAGAAGCAGGAAGCCTGCGAACCAACCAGTGGGGCCACTGGGTGATCAAAATGCTAAAAAAAGTACTCAAGGACTATAAGCCATTACAGAGAAATTTCATGAATTCTTTGCATTGGCCTTCATGGCTGAAGATGAGAGGGAGATTCCCAAACCTGAACCATTCTTTTTAAGTTGACAAATCTGAGGAACTGTCCCAGATTAAGGTGTTAGTAGAGGAAGTTTTGGAACAACTTGATGAACTAAACCGTAATAAGTCACCAGAACCAGATGGCATTCACCCAAGAATTCTGAAAACTCAAATGTGAAACTGCAGAATTACTAACTGTAGTGTGTAGCATATCTTTTAAATCATCTTCTCTACCAAATGACTGGAAGATAGCTAATGTGATGCCAATTTTTAAAAAGGGCTCTAGAGGTGATCCTGGCAATTACAGGCCAGTATGTCTAACTGGGAAAACTGGTTTAAAAAAAAAAACAAAAAACAAAAAAAAAACCTATAGTAAAGAACAGAATTATTAGACACATACACAAAGAGTCAACATGGTTTCTGTAATGGAAAATCATCCTTCACCGATATACTAGAATTATCTGAGGTGGTCAAAAAGCATGTAGACAAGGGGGAATTCGGTGAATATAGTGTACTTTGATTTCCAGAAAGCCTTTGACAAGATTCCTCACCAAAGGCTCTTAAGCAAAGTAAGCTGTTATGGGGTAAAAAGGAAGGCCCTCTCATGGATTGATAACTGGTTAAAAGACAGGAAACAAAGGATATGAATAAACGGTTAGTTTTCAGAATGGGGAGAGGCAACTAATGGTGTCACCCGGGGTCTGTACCTGAAGCAATCCTATCGAACATATTGATAAATGAACTGAAGAAAGAGATGCAGTGAAGTGGCAAAATTTTCAGATGACACAAAAACTGCTCAAAATAGGTAAGCCCAAAGCTGACCGTGAAGAGCTTCAAAAGGATCTCACAAAACTAAGTGACTAGGCAACAAAATGGCAGATGAAATTTAACGTTGATAAATTCAGAGTAATGCATATTGGGAAACAATCCCAACTATACATATAAAATAATGGGGACTAAATTAGCTGTTACCACTCAAAAGAGATCTTGAAGTCGTGGATAGTTCTCTGAAAACATCCACTCAATGTGCAGTACAGTCAAAAAAAGCAAACAGAATGTTAGGAATCATTTAGAAAGGGATAGAAAATAATACAGAAGATTTTATTGCCACTATATAAATCCATGGTATGCCCACATCTTGAATACTGCGTGCACACTTGGTCGCTTCATCCCCCAAAAATATATTGGAAATGGAAAATGTTCAGAAAAGGGCAACAAAAATGATTAGGGGTATGGACTGGGACTTTTCAGCTTAGAAAAGAAACTATTAAGGGGGGATATGACAGAGGTCTATAAAATCCTGACTGGTGGGGACAAAGTGAATAAAGAAAAGTTATTTACTTGTTCCCAAAACACAAGAACTAGGGGTCATCCAAATGAAATTAATAGATAGCAGGTTTAAAACAAACAAAAGAAAATACTTCACACAATACTCAATCAACCTGTGGAACTCCTTGCCAGAGGACATTGCGAAAGCCAAGACTATAACAGGACTCAAAAAAGAACTAGGTAGTCTCTTGGCAGATAGCTCAATTAATGGCTATTAGCTGGGATGGGCTGGGATAGTATCTCTAGCTTCTGTTTGCCAGTTGCTGGGAATGTGCAACAGGGGCTAGATCACTTGATTACTTATTCTGTTCACTCCCTCTGGGGCATCAGGCACTGGCCACTGATGGAAGATAGGATACTGACCTAAATGGACCTTTGGGCAGACCCAACATGACCATTCTTATACCTTTACTCTGCCAAACCCACAGCTCCTGAAATACTTCACTTGCTTTTACAACTCACTCACTCTCCAGCTATTGGATTCCATCTAACACTATTAAAGGACAAAAAGAGAATGTTTGCAGTGGCAACTTTCACTTGCACTTGCACTTCTTGCTCCTCGGAAGTTAGAATTCTGCTCACCTCAACATTCAGTAGCCAGACAACATACTACCAAGCAACCAGAACTCTGTGTGAATGTAGCTTTCTGACACTGAATGGTAGGCTCTTTAGGGCCAAGCTCTCTCTCACTGCATGTTGTATAACATCTAGCATAACTAGGGATGTAAGCATTTAACCAGTTAACCAGTAAGCTGATACTTATTTAAACTCTGCTAAGCTGGAAGCCAGTGGGATTTCCATGGCTTACACAGTTAACTTTTTAAAAACATTTTTTACAATGGGGTCTTGATCTCAGTTGGGATTTAGGCATTACTGTAATACAGTATAAAATGTCTCATTCTCTTTTATTGTGAGCACATCCATCCATCCATCCCTATTTTTTTAGCCAGTATTACAATTTCCTCACATTTCTTACTTCATTTTTCCTTAACTTTACCATTGCATGCAGTCTTCTTGTATCCATTTTGATCCCAGGATATGAGAGAGACAAGGAAACAAATTTGTAATTACCAGACACCAAAAACCATGGATTTAACAGAGAGACTGATTTCAGGGCCCATTACAATAACTGACTACATACTTTGTTATCTACTAAACTTTCACTGTTCTAGAACTGTAGGCATGTTAATTGCCAGCTTAATTTTAAGTGGTTTCATTCAACATTTGGTCTCATGGGGGGGGGGGGGAGAGAGAGAAGAGAATCAGGATCAGTTTTCAGGGGGTCTGCTGATGTAGCAGGTGGCAGAGCTCAGGCAGAGAGCCGCCACCTCTATTCCCTGCAGCAGGGCAGTAAGTGTGGCTGGGTTTTATTTTGTTTTGTTTTTGGGGGGGGGGGGCAACCAAAAATTGCAGGATCGCTGCATATGAGCAATCTCCCCCTGAAGGGGTTGCTTCACAGACACTGACTTTATGAGCAGGCATCAGAGCAGCTAGGTGAGGAGACACAACACAGGTCTTCCCTGCTACATCAGCCCTTCAGTGAGCAGAACCATATGGAAGGAGAAATCTGGAGGGGTACATGATGCCCCCATGCATCGCCTCTGAATGTGGAGCTGCAGGTTTGTCTATTTAAGTTTAGGGATCCTTGGATTAAAAAACAGTTGATTACCACCTTGGCAATTGGCATATATTCCTTGCTGACATTTTAAGTTAGTCTTAACAGAAAATAGCCAAGACAAGACACCAAGAGTACAGAGCTGGAAATATTTAATGTGAGCTTTAGAGATCAAAAGTAGCTGGTATACTGCAGGTTGCCTGGGATAAGAGATTGGAAAAGAATGGTTGCAGTAAGAGATAGAAGGGATAAGATATGGAATTTAATCAGGGAGTGGGAGGGAGGAAAAAATGTAGCAGGTTTCCTACAGAATCCAGACTAATCTTATGCCCCAATCCTCAACTCTATCTTCAATGGTATACTTTGCACATGCATGCAGCCCCATTCACTTCAGTGAGACTCTACATAGATACAAGGCATTCTGTCCACATAGATCTGACTGCAGATCAGGGACCATAGTTTCTTGCTTCCAGTGCCATTAAGCATTCTGAGGAGACAATGGTACTTTTATACTGTGATATCTGAAAGAAAACCTTGGATTTGAACATCTGTAACTTTGGGAGTTCAAAATCCTGTTATGTATTTTGGCCTCTCTCTACTTCAGAGTGCCAGAAAGCAAGTGTGAAATCCCTGCACTAGCTGAAACACCTTTACTAAGTTTTGTAATGCAGTCATTTACAGAGTAGCAAATACACTTCTGAAATAACCACATACTTAATAAACACAGCAAGCAAATGGTCTGGTAGCACTTTATAGACTAACAAAACATGTAGATGGTATCATGAGCTTTCGTGGGCACAGCCCACTTCTTCAGATGACCCGAGTTAATGTAAGTCTCATAATTACTTCTTTTATGCAATGCCCTCTAGAAATACTGAAATACAAAGAAGTCCGTCCCCTCCTCCCTCCTCGCAACCCATGGCCTGTTATAGAGTGTAGTACTGCTATGGTTAAGGCAGAGACCATCTTACTGTTTAACAAAATGATTTTGATAAGTGTTTTCAAATCCACACACATTTTAAGATTGATTGAAATTTGCAGTGCCTCACTTGCTATCCCAATTTTGATGCTGTTTGAGCAAGGTGTTTCGAAAACACAATATCTCTATAAATATCCTTGTGATAACAAAATGTTACTATTCTTTTTTTGGGGGAAGGTGCATATCTGGGACTCAAAGTGTACCAATCCATTGCAAGCTGATGTCACCTAGTCAGATTTCAACTCAGCTAGCATCAAAGCACACAGCCCTTCTGGGGAAGTCATATTTCATTTAACTTCTCAAGAGAATAAAGAACCACAGGGAAAATGCATAAGGAATGTGAGGGAAACTCTCAGACCTTGCATTTACTAGAATAAAGGTACATGTTAGTGAACAGAAGCGAAAACTCATCTACACTTAGCCACTCAGCCTTCTCCCTCTTCTGAAGACTAACCAGATATTAACACCTTTTCTTTCTTGTCCTAAATATTATTTAGGGGATACCACCTTCAGTTATTTGCGTAACAGTAATATCAAATATTGGCTACCAAACTCCTCAGAGCCACAACGCAGGACAGAGGACAAGATGAACAGCAGTGCGTGAACACAAATACAGACAGGGGTTTCTGCTGAGCTTTGTCAATATGCAAAAGTGTTAGAATGTGGGGAAAGTTGTATTCCCTTATTTTCTGGGCATGCCTAGTTGAATGTCGTATAAGCAGACTACCAATAACGATGCTAGTGATTCTACAATTCCTGATTACCACAACCCTTCCACCACCCAAAAAAGAGATCCCTGATCCCTCTAGTTCAGCTACCCCAGTTCCTTAGATTGTAGGGTACATTTTGTTAATTTGTTGCAACTAATTCCTGGATCAACAAACTTATACTTAACATACTGGAAGTCAGTGAGTGTGAAGGGGAATAATGGCACAGAATTGTGTTGGATACACACAGCAACTGTCTGACATTAAGGATAGGTCAGATTTTGGCTGGCCTTGGTGTCCACTGCAAACTCAAGGGAGCTGAGTTACAATTGGGGGGTGAGATAGAGGAAGGAAGGGGGTGAAAGATTAAGCTATATCTACATTAGCACTTTTGTCAGGATAGCTTATGTCTCTCAGGAGTTTGAAAAAAAGCACACGCCTCAGTGACATAAAAGTTACAGTAACAGGGGTGCTGATGTAGACAGCACTATGTCAGCAGGAGATGCTCTCCCACCAACATAGCTACCACCATTCTTTCTAAATGGTTTTATTATGTCAACAGGAAATCTCTCTCCCATCAGTATAGAGTGGCTACACAAGCAAACTTACAGTGGCACTGGTAAATCAGTATAGCTGTGCTACTGTACGCTCACTAGTGTATTGCATTGGCTCTGCATTGTACAGTTCTCAGAGGATTGCATTTTATATGCTGACTAGCAGTATCTCATACCTTTTCAATCTGAATTCTGTTTTAATATGGCTTAAGTATAGTAGTTTTTAAGGCTTTAGACTGAGAGTCAAGAGTGTTTCTATTCCCAGCTCTTTGACTTGCAGAGAACCACAGAGCAGTCTAGTGAATCTCTCTCTCAGTTTCTCATTCAATAAAAAAGTTTTTTACCCTAGTTACTAAAAATACTTCTTAAAACAAGATCAGGTTTTTCCATCCACACTTTTGTAGCCAAAATTTGGACAGTACAAACAATTCCAAACTTGCGTCTATTGTGATAAAGATATAAACTCTAGCAATGGCTAATATAATCTGTATACGCTTATGTCAATGTTCATTCATGTTTACTATCATATACCAAACACTTATGAAAACACTAGACTATGTAAAAATGTTGCTTACATAAATATTACACATTCAGTGTTATTTTTTTCCTTCCACATAAACTGCAGCTCTCAATAACTTTTGAAAATAGTGTCAATACAACAATACCTATTCATTGTACATTTAAAACTTTATCTTAAAAATCATTTTCTGCCTTTCCAGAGACTCTTTGTTAACGCTGACTAGAAAGAAACAAGAGTCCTGTCTAACATATGCCACCGTATACTTTGCCAGCATTTTATTTGACCAGGTGGAGAGAGGGTGATGTTCGAAGACAGATTAGTCTACGTGAAGTTCAATAGTGGAGAGATCCGCGCTCTCGGGCCCATTCGGTACAGCCACTAAGACGAAGATTTGTTATAAGCCTCCCTCCCTCCCTCCGGTATATTACAAAATACCGGACACAACTTCAGAGACAAGCCCTTCCCTGCTCGCCTTCGGGTCTCTGTCCCCGCACAGCCCTTGGGCCTCCCCACCCTTCTCCGCTGCTCCCCTTTCTCCCGACACACCAGCCCCTTCCCCACATTTCCTCTCCCCGACCCCACCACCCGCGCCCCGCAGCGACAAGGCCTGGGGCCCGCCAGGACCTCGGCAGCCGAGACCCCGGCCGGGCCCCGGCCCCTCCCACCAGGCCCTGCCCGGCCAGCGGGCCCGGGTCGCACCTTTAAGAGATTAGACGTCGCCATGTTCCCCCCGCGGGGGCCCCTCCGGGCCGGCGGCGGCTCCTCACTCCGGGCGCGGGCTCCCGGCCGCCCCGCTTCACATGGCCCCGCGCTCCCGCCGGCCGGACCCGCCGCCCCAGCGGACGGGGCTTCGCTCGGGGCAAGGCCGGGCGGAGACTCGAGGCTGCGGCCGGCTCGATGCTCCCCGCGCAGCCTCAGCGCCTCATGGCGGCGCCCACCCAAGAGATACTCGGCCGCGGCTGCGGCTCCGCGCAAGGGCTGGCCTGGCCCACATGATGCGGCGCCGAGGAGCCGGCTGCGGCGCCAAGAGGAGAGGCTGGGGCGGGAGGCTCCGTCGGCAGCGCCCTCTGCCGGCCGGGCGGCGCCTCGCAGCGAGCCCGCGGAGACCTCCGGCCCCTCAACCCAGCCCCCCCCAGCTACCTGTGGGAGACACACTCGCCACCAGTGTTGCTTGTGCGGGCCTCAGGAGAAATTCAAATGCTGCCCTGCTAATTAGCAAAGCTCCCACAGCTAGGTTTTATGTTCTTGGTGCACATAAAACATTATTCTGCGCATGGATGGAAAAAAATCTGCATATGGATGGAAAAATTAGAGGGAACATTGCTAGTCACCTGCAGCCCAGCCCCTCCCTCCATGTACTCCTGGAGACCCTAGCTCCCTGCAGCCCAACCTCCCCCCATCTAGCCCAGAGAGACCCTTAGCTCTCTGCAACAGGGCCGGCCCGAGCCATTTTGGCACCCTGGTCAACACCTGCCCCCTCCCCTCCCCGTCATGATTTTGTTAACACTTGATAGGATGTTGCTAATACTATGGTGTAACTGTATTTGTATAGCACTTGTTTGTAAAGCTGTATGTTACTCTTCTGCCAGGTAGCGCCAGCAGCAGCCAGGTTTAATATCTAGGAGTTCCTCTCCATCCATCCAACACAGAAATGGCTTGAGCTCCCACCCAATAACCAGGAAAATTCACACAACACCCTGGGGCACTCTAAGAAGCTATGCTTCCCCACTTGCAAGCACAGAGTCTGAGTGTAGAAAAGCAGCCTTAAATAAAGGGGAGGGAAGTAATGTGACATTAATTTGGGATCTTACTCCACTTGTCACTCGCCGTCCACCTGCTCACTGCTCTCTGGTGCCGCTTTGGTGTCCATTCGTCGCCCCTCACTGCTGCCGCTCTGCTGGCTGCCCCTTACACTGCTCCATTGCTGCCTAGTTGGCTGCTCATCATGCTGCTCATTGCACCTTTCGTTGGCTTATGGTGGATTTGGCACTGGGCCAAACCTAGTGATTTCAGCTCTTACCCCAAAGCACACTGCAGCCTCAAGAGATTCCAGCATCCCCTGGAGTAAATTTAAATACTAAAAGAGACTCCTTATGGAGCCTTTCTTTAGCTCTGTCATTGAAACAGTGGGGAGAACCAGGTTGAACCAGTCTTACAGCTCACTCCTGGAGGGCATGTAGCCTGCAGAGTCCTCCCTCCCCAGCTTAATCTCATAGGGCTCTGGAAGATAAGCTTCTGTCCATCCAAGATTCTTTACACTGACAGTTTCTCTTCTTTGAACTGAGTTAAACACAGTCTGACTTTTTCACATTCCCACAATAACTACAAGCATTGGTGATCATATGTCACAATTCCTGCATTTAGTGTTAACACCATTTGTGACCCCATAACAGCCAAATTGGTTACAATGGGCAAAACATCATTGTAAAAGTTGAATATCTAGCAGGCCTAAGCAAACTGAGTGAACTGTATTTACATGCACATGCCCAGAATCTCATTCTTTAAACTGAGAGTTTGTGTCAGGTTAAGCACAGACTTTCTTCTTTTACATTCCCCCAATAATTACAGATATTGCAATTAGTATTAACACAATTTGTGACCCAACACCAGCCACGTTGATTACAATGAGCAAAACACCATTGTAACAGCCAAATATCTAACACATCTAAATAAATCAGGGGCAAACTGTATTTACATAAACATACCCAGGATTTCTTTCCCATGCCTGCTTGCTGTAATTGAAGCACTGAATCAGACCCTGCATACATGTGGGAAATATGCTGAACAATTAACAGAATCTGTACTCCAAGGATTTCTAAGGTACCTTAAACAATTACGTATGTGCTTAACTTTAAGTATGCTCATTGTCTCACTGAAATGAAAGTTAAGCATGCACATACATTTGTGGGATTAGTGCCAGCTCCTGCAAACATTATCAATAGGCATAACTGAGGAGTGTAGTCTCCCTATGCTTATATGATTACTTATGACAATAAAGACTATACATACTCAGAGACCCAAGTTTGTAGCATGTAAACTTCACCTGTTCAAGCCTAAGTTTCCCTGTTTGTGAAACAGGAATAATGATACTTACCCTTGTTTGGACACTTTTTTGAGCTCTGTGAATGAACAAGTTAAATATGTAGTAAAAATGTTGGGTTTTCAGGGGGAAAAAAGTGGGGTGTTGTAATTTTTTTCTGCTTTTTCTTTAAGTCAGAAATAAGGTATTGTACCAAAACAGGCTTTCAAATACAAAACATATTGGCTGCTGGCGGGCTGAGCTCCCAGGCGCTGGAAACCTCTGTGGCTGAGGCACTCTGGTCCAGCAACATCCATGGTCCTGCCAGACCAGAGGGTCCCAGACCACAGAGGTTCAACCTATACTGAATAGCTTCCCATTCAGTGAACAGTGTCTCCTAATTTTCCCTACTTTTGAATGCTTGAATTTTCACCTTAAGTTTTTCTTTTTGTATGAAATTATATTGTAATATATAACAGACCAGATGGTGATGAAATGCTTTTTGTTTGAATTTGGCTTATACAAAATTGAAGAGCCTGTGATCTGGTGATCTCTCACTATAAAAATGGTGAGCCAGTACCCAAACACATTAATGTTACAATAAAATATGAGTGCAAAGCAATTTTTACATCCACACAACTTCTGTTTATATCCATGTATGTCTATTTTCCTTCAACCCACTACATTAAAACAAGAAATAAAGTAGATATTGTGCTAAATAAAATCTTCTCATTTGAGCTGATTTAAAGTAGGAAGATTGCAATTGCCAACAGACCCAAACCAAGATCTGTGTAGTGTCTTACCCTGTCTGTGACAGTGTCCGGTATCATGCTTCAGAGGAAGGTGTAAAAACAGCATAGTAGATAGCATTGGGATAATCTGTTTCCATCTCCGTCTCTTAACTAGAGTTGGTTTAAACCCTGAAGTACAAGCTGTAACAGCCCTTCCAAAATCTGATAAATGGATATCCCTGTTATCCGTATAAATGTCCCCTCTCTTTCTAATCTTGTTATGTTCTTGGCCTCAATGAGTCTGTGTAACAATGATTTCCACTGTCTGATTATATATTGTATGAAAAAATATTTCCTTTTGTCATTCTGAAGTTATCGAGCCATGAGCCTAGCCCCTTTCCTAGCTATCTTGCAAATCTCCTTGTATGCCATCTCCAAGCTTGCAAAAACAGACTCAGGCCTTGTCTACACTAACCCCCAACTATCAATTTAATCTATATGATTTCAGCTGTGCAAATAGTGTAGCTCATTGGTTCACAAAACGTGGTCCATGACCATCCTGCAGGTAGTCCATGGGTTCGGAGCTCACCACCACCCCCCACAGTGGGGAGCCTGTGCTGGTGCTCTAGTCCCCTGCCCCCGAGGTTGGAGTACCAGTGATGACTTCCCACTGTGGGTGCAGGGAGATCACAGGCCGGATCCAACTCACAGGGGCGGGAAGTGGCTCCATGTATTACCGCAACCCGTCCCCGACTGGGGGAACAGCAGTGCAGGAAACTGCTCACCTGGAGGCTTTTCCTGCTGCTCCCATTGACTGGAATTTCGGCCAATGGAAGCAGCGGATGGTTGTTGCCTAGGACTGGCCAGGGGTATGGAGCAAGGTAAGTGGCCCCCCATTTCCCTCCTGCCAAGATCCCCCCAGCCTGCTTCTACACCCTCCTTTCTGGCTAGACAACACCCCCCCCCACACACACACCTAGGAATGTTAGATAGCTGGTAATAGAATAGTAACAACATGAATTCTTAGCAGTTAGTCAACTATTCTATAGTCCCGGGGGCAGGGCCAGCAGTCAGTGTGCTCCTGTTCCCACTCCTGGGGAGCTGCCTATCATCCCAAGCTGCTGCCTCTGTATCAGAGACAGCAGCGTGGGGTGCCAGGCAGGAGCCAGTCTGCAAGGGGAGCTAGTTTAAAAACCAGCTCCCCGCGCAGACTGGCTGACTGTTGTCCTGTGCTGTTGCCTCTGATACAGAGGCAGCAGCGGTGGCAGCAGCCCTTGTCCAAGTGGGGTCCGAGCTCCCCACTGACAGAGGCTGCTCTACCTCCCACAGAGCAGCCTCTGTCACAGGGAGTCCACGCTCCCCGCAGATCAAGGTTGCTCTGTAGAGAACTGTACCATAAGACACTGGTGAGAAAATACCAGTTTTCTGGTATGAGGGCTTATCTCCACAATTCTGGGGGTTGATGCTGCAGGCCATGATGACAAAATGGATGTAGAAGGAGTTGGGAGGGGAGTCTAACCGGGAGGAAGGGTGCAGTAGTGGGCTTGGAATGGTACAGTTCTCTGCTCCAGCCTCTGTCCATGAGGAGCTTGGACCCCCTACGGGCAGAGGCTGCTTCGCAGCAGCCCCCCTTTCTGCCCATGCTGCTACCTCTGATAGGTGGAGCTGGTGTTGGGGGGAACCGGTAGCTCCTCCCAGAACCAGCTCCTGTTTCCCCCGCTTTGCTGATACAGAATGCGAGTAGTTGACTAGATTCACTAATAAGCCTAGGCTTATCAGTTAATCGTACAGTCGACTACCCCTTTACCTCCCTACCCCCACCTCACCTCTCTCCTGCACCCTCCCTCCCGGCCACACCCCTCCACCCCCCAGCCTGCTCCTGCATCCTGCATCCTGGTTAGACCCCCCCCCCCATCCCAACCCCTTCTGCATCCATTTTGTCATCATGGGCTGTAGCATCAATCCTGGCATCGTGGAAATAAGACTTCATTGTTATGTCTTTTCTCACTAACATCCTATGGTACAGTTCTTTACAGTCCAAATTCTGTATTACTTATTCAGGCAAAAATCTCAAGGACTTCAGGCTTTTGCCCTTTTTCCAGCAGAGCTCAGATTCTTCTCAGATTTTTCAGTTCTTCTCCTAGCTTGAAAGGTTCTGTGTGTAACTAAAACCCAAACAGTACTTCCCTTCAATCCAAGCTTGCTTGGTGCCCGTCCAGACTCTTTTACTAGACCAAATACACTTTAAAAACAGATGAATGGAGTTAAGAGATCCAGGGGACAAATAAATAGTAGAGAAAGAGAGGGAATGAGAAGGGAAAGGGAAGGAAAAAAATATTGTCAATTAGAGAGTCCATGGTAAATGAGGCCGATAGAGTGGGTTCTAAGTACCCAGTGCTTGGCTTTTTATGTCATTAGGGTGTGGAATGTAGCAGGCCATCCAGTTAAGATGTTTGTTTAAACCTCTATTGCAGGTATCAAACTTGTAAATGAAATCAAGTTCTGCAGCTTCTCTCTCCAGCTGGTTTTTGAAATTGCCTTGTAATAATTTTGGCACCTTTAGATCCATTAGTGAGTGCCCGGCCAAGTTAAAATGTTCCCCAACAGGTTTCTGTGTGTTACCATTTCAAATATCTGATTTGTGTCCATTGATCCTTTCTTGTAGAGGCTATCCAGTTTGGCCAACATACATGGCAGAGGGGCATTGCTGGCACTTTATTGCATAGATCACATTGGTGGATGTGCAGTTGTATGAGCCTCTGATGTGGTGGCTTATGTGATTAGTTCCTATGATGATGTTGCTTGTATAGATATGTGGACAGAGTTGGCACTGGAGTTGACTGCAGGGATGGGTTCCTGGGTGAGTATGATGGAGGTGTGCTGCATGGTTGCTAGAAATAATTTGTTTGAGGTTAGGGGGTTGTTTGTAGGAGAGGATTGGCCTCAATCCCAAAGCCTGTGACAGTGAGGTGTCATTTTTCAGGATAGGTTATAGATTGTTGATAATGCGTTGGAGGGTTTAAGTTGGGGGCTGTAGGTGATGACTAATGGTGTTCTGTTGTTTTCTTTGTTGGGTCTATCTTGAAGAAGCTGATGCCTGGGTACTCATCTGGCTCTGTCGATCTGTTTTTTCACTTCTCCAGGTGGATATTTCAGTTTTAAGAATGCTTGATATATTCTGTAGGTATTTGTCTCTGTCTGTGGGTTGTATCTTAGGGCCTGGCTGTAAACAATTGACTGTAAAATGTGTCTGGGATAGAAGCTAGAGGCATTTAGGTAAGTGTAATGGTTGGTAGGCTTCCGGTATAAGGTGGTGGAAATGTGTCCATCATGTAATTGTACTGTAGTGTCAAGGAAGTGGATCTCTTGAGTGGACTGATCTAGGCTGAGGTAGATGGTGGGGTGGAAGTTGTTGAAATTCCTGGGGAATTCTTCAAGTGTCTCCTTCCCATGGGTCCATATGATGCAAATGTCGTCAATGTAATGTAAACAGAGTAAGAGTACTAGGGGGCGAGAGCTGAAGAAACTTTCAAGGTCAGCCATAAAGATGTTGACATATTGTAAGGCCATGCAGGTGCCCATACCTGTGACACTGACTAATCACTCCTCAATTACTTCAATGGGACTAGCTATGTGCGTGAAGTTAAGTACATAAATATTTGCAGAATTCAGGATAGAGAGATTAACATGAGACACTGAATTTCTTTGTAGCAATTTCCCTTTTTTTAAAAAATGGGAGTAATAACATTAGCCTTATAGAGATATTGTAGGAAACAGTTGTTGTGCATGCAGTGCAGTGGAGATATAAAAGTACTGAGTGTTAATATTAGTATAGACAAGGGTTATTGGTTCACAAGCTGACAAACCTTGTCCCCTCATACAAAACTGTACTTCCTCCACTTTCATGTATCCTGTTTAATATGAGATTTATTTCCAACAGCCCTGTAATTGTTTAGTTTCCATTTACAAAGATGAATCTTCATCCCAGTTACTAATGCTTATCCCCTAAGGCTATGTCTACATTGCCTCTTTTTTGTGGAAGAGGCAATGCAAATGAAGCACTCATTAGCAACTTCTCGCGCTTCATTTGCATAATCTCTGCCTGAGGCTTTTTGCGCAAGAGGTTTTCGTGCAAAAACTAACTGTGTAGATGGATCCGTTTTGCTCAGAAAAACCCTTTTGAGCAAGATCTTTTTGCCTCAAAAGAGGAGGTATACAGATCTTGCACAAAAGGGGTTTTTTGCACAAAACAGATCTGTCTACACTGCTAGTTTTTGCATAAAAACCTCTTGAGCAAAAAGCCTCGGGCAGAGATTATGCAAATAAAGCGCGAGAAGTTGCTAATGAGCACTTCATTTGAATTGTCTCTTCCACAAAAAAGAGGCAGTGTAGACATAGCCTAAATGTTTATATCTTTGCTATTTCTGCCACGATTGACTGTTTTTTTTAGTGATTTTTACTTTTGAGAAAGGATTTTAACCAAGATGAAAACTGATATGCAGACAATGACTTCAGTTCTCAACCATTGGCATAGTTTGTAGTACAAAAAAACCACAGTGCAGCTCATCAGAATTTCATGTCTTGTAAATTTTGCTTATACAGCATTCAAACAGGATGAACATGTAAGTTTTTAAAATGTTATTTAAAACAAACTCACCAAGGATATACATACATTTCTTTTTATTTATCATCTACTCGAAGATTTACCTGGCGTTGCTTGGATCTTTAACTCATTTAATTTTTGTTCTTTGGAAACTAAAATGAAAATATATATGCTTAATTTAAATCATTGCTCTGGGGTGGGGCTAGGGATGAGGGATTCAATATCCAAGCTGCCCTGGGGTGAAAGGACTACCCTAGTCCTCTCTCTCACTGCAGCAGCACCTCTCCATGGCTGCTGTATCTCCAGCAGGCACAGCTGCGGGAGGGGTGCATGTTCCCCAACTGGGGTAGGTCCAGGTTTGTCTGCTCTCTTGTGCTCCCCAGTCGGAGTAAGGAATGCAGTAAACTGTCCACTTTTCCCTCACTTCCTGATGAAGGGAAACAGCCAGCAATGTCCCTGTACAAATTGGGTAGAGCTTCTTTTCTGCACCCTCCCTGAATGATGTCTGGGGAGAGAGAGGCTCAGATCTGTGGCAGTCCCAAGTGGGGGTTGCGCCCCTAGCCAGCGCTTTTCACCAGCCTGGGGATTCTGTCTCTTTTCTGTAAGGTTTTATGAGAAGCAATCCCATTCCAGGCACAGCCCATTGGCCTGGAACAACCAAACCTTGATCTTGCTTTACATTATGTTAACAGGAAGCTGCATACTAAATTTGGTGGTCCTAGCTCTTACCGTTTGGGAGGAGTCCTTAAAGAAACAGACAAACACACAAACAGACAGACAGACAAACTCTCAAATATATAGTAGATTATTATTTATCTTGTTATTTGACTCCTCTTAGTGATGGAGGTAGACAAGCAGTGGTGGTTCATGAACTGTGGTCCCATACAAATAGGAGTAAGTTTGGGATTTTCTACAGGCTGCTTTTCCAGTTGTGCAGTTACATCTTCTCTCCTTTCTGGACAGGCACATGATTCTCCTCTTCTTTCACATCCTGTGCTTTCTGCTTATCTGTACCTCCACCATCTAGAATGCTGTCCTCAGGTCACTGATACGAGACTCCATTGCACGACCATTCAGGGGCTTTTGGAGGCTCATGGTAAAATCCGAAACTGGGCCCTCACCCTTCAAATAATTGTCATGGAAGCAAGTTTAAGAAGAATAATCTCCAAAATTATAAAACCAAAGGTGCGCACACACTAAGGAGAGGCCCCAGGAACTGAGGGGTTTGGAGAGCATGCTGACCCAACATTAACCCTGCAATGGTGGCTCCTGTGATGGGTTTCTTTCATATTTTCCCCCCTAAAAATATGTTAAATTTAATTATATTATGGTTACAATTACAGAGTGGTTCAGCTCTTTCAGAGTGCTTCAGCAGTTTATCTCTAGGACCAGCTCATATGCTCCACTTACGACTAAATCAAAAGTTGCCTTTCTCCTGGTAGATTCCAGAAGTAGTCATTTATGGTGTCTAAAAATTCTATCTTCACATCTCACTTTGAGGTGATATACTCAGTCAATATGTGGTAGTTGAAATCACCCATTATTATTGAATTTTCTGTTTTCATAGCCCTTGTAATTTCCTTGAGCATTTCACAGTCACTATTACTGTTACCTAAAAGGGGAAGGGGGAAAGTAACAGACAGAAATAATCAGAGGGATGGGGAAAAGAGAATGCTAAAGAATGTGTAACCCCTTTCTCAGAAGCATAGATACTACCCACCTATCTGGTATCTTTCACCCAGTGGACTAGATTCCAGTGTAATGTGGTGCAATATGAAATAAACAGGACACTGGGAGGTATGTTGAAAACAAGGAAGTGCATATTGAGGGATAAGATACAATGAAAGGGATGAGGGGAAACACATAAAAGAATCAATAGCTTCTGCAATATCCAATTAACTAACAGTA
This sequence comes from Rafetus swinhoei, assembly GCA_019425775.1. Classification (NCBI taxonomy): domain Eukaryota; kingdom Metazoa; phylum Chordata; order Testudines; family Trionychidae; genus Rafetus; species Rafetus swinhoei. The sequence continues at coordinate 41,651,025 of CM033437.1, read as the reverse complement.
AAACAGTGACACCAGGGGTGTAGAAGACCAGGCCCAAATCTATAACTCCCTTGGCCAGAACCCTAGAAAGAATAGCTTTTCCTACTCACATGTAGGTGCTGGATCAGTGTGTGCTGACAATGGTCAGGACCTCAACTATCAAGCTACCAATAGCCAGCAAGGAGGAATTCTGAGGAGTCCATTGGAGATGGCATGTCTGTGACGGTTCCCCCCCCCCCCCCCCCCCCCGCACTGCAATGCTTTATGAAATTGACTTATAGATACAATTATGCATAACATCAAAGATGCTTTGGACAAAATACCTCATGTAACCTATCAATTTTAATGTCACAGTCTGCTGGAGATATAAAACAGTCTGCTGGATCTGTATATCTTATTTTGGCGCATGTATCATTTTTGTGTGTAAAGTTAGAAATATGGCGTATGGAGTGGTCTGTGGTTTTAAATGTGCAAATGAAAGCCATCGGGGGTGTTTCCCTCAATGTCTGGGTGATCACCTGTAAACAGCCTCTTTTGTCCTTTAAGTCTAAGCAGTGGTTGGTCATAGGAACACATGTGACCACCGCAACAGGTAGGGTCTGACCAGGTAATTTTCCATGTAAGGGGAGAAAGTAGAAACAAAGAAAGTAGAAACAAATAGCCCAAAAGGAAGGCTATTTAAGATGCAAAGTTTTCAAGCTCTTTGTCTTTGCCTGGCATGACATACCCAAGAGGATAAGCAGAGACACCAGGGAAAATAGATCTTCCCTGGCTTGGAGGTTTGGCTGCAATAAGAAGAGTTTTAGGGTAAGTTTGCAAGAAGCTTTAATGTGATAGAACTAGCTATGTGTTTTCTGTTTGTTTGTACTTAATAAAATTACTTTTATTTACTATCAAACCCAGTGTAAATAATTATTACCTGGGGGAGCAATGAGGGTTTACTGGAAGCTGTGCCCTAAATTGCATTCTCCTCAGAGTTGAAGAGATTCAGTGTCTGTATTGCTCTTTGGTGGGTGGTGATCTGAACTCTGTGCCTTGGCTGTGGGAGACCAGGAGATCTGACCCAGCAGGACAGGGTGGTGAGGAGCTTCAGAGAGTAAGATGACAAGTGTCATCAGTGGCTTTATCAGCACACTGGAAAGCAGCCCCAAAGGGTCTTCTGTGACCTCACTCATCACAACATCCCTGGAGAGAAACCTCTTGAAGAAGGAACTGCAGGATGAGGCAAGTAATGAAGGTTTTCCATAACTGTCACAAAGTAAATAGTGCTCTCTTCCATCTGCACCACGAGGAGACTGACTGCCTCTCAGAAAGACAGTACAGCCCATTAGTTAAACACAGTCTTTTATAGACTTTTAGGTGAGAAACCTGGAACATCCCATTCAGACTAAGGTTGCCAGGTGTCCAGTTTTGAACTGGACACTCCAGTATTTGAGCTTTCTATTCGGGAAACAAATTGAGAAAATATAAATGAGAAAATATAAATGTCCGGTATTTTCTAAATAAGATGTAATGTAGATTGTGATGTAATGTCAAGTGTGTCCGGTATTTTTGTTGAAACCGTCTGGGACCCTTATTCAGACAATGAGGTAAATGGAATCCTTAGTGCTGTTGGAGGGAAATGAGTGGAATGTCCCAGGCCTCAAAAATCCAGTCCCAACTAATTTAAAGTCAGAATTTTATGTAAATAACAAAATGGATCCCAAGGTTACATGTTATCAGACTCCATTTTGTTTAACATTTAACTGTAGGATTTTGTCTCTAACATCACCATCCTGGTCAGGTGGTTGGTAATATGTTGCTACTGATATATTCTTATTCAGAATTTCTATCTATAGAGATTCTATGGTATCTTTTGATTCATTTAAGATTTTTATTATAATTGAATCTATGCCTTTAATCACTCCCTCACCTACTTTGTCATTACTATATTTTGCACCTTGATATTCCCATGTCCCATTGATTATGATTCTTCCAAGAAGTTTTGGTGATGCCTGTTATATAAATAATAACGATATTACTTCAAAATAATAATGAAGAAGTGATGGATATGCAAAGACAACAAAAAAAGTTCTTTGTACCCCAGTCACATTTGTCTTCACAGACTAAGACTCAAATCAGTGTTGGAGTTTACTCTTTCTCCTCCCCTGTTACTCATAAGGGGTATGTCTACACTGCAGTTTTTCCAGAAAAATGGCTGTTTTTCTGGTAAAACTACACTTATGTCCACACTGAAATTGCATACTTTCAACAGAAAGTCAAAAGAATGCAGGGGTTTTTCCAACAGCAGTAAACCTCTTTCTATGAGGAAGAAGCCTTTTTCTGAAAGAGTTCTTTTGAAAGTGGTTTTTTTTTTTTTTTTTTTTTTGAAAGAAGAGTCCTCCAGGAAAAAGCACAGATGCCCTACTGGCCACTCCATCCATAATAATCACAACTTAAATGCGAGATAGCGTCCAATCAATGTGGATGCTATATTTCAAAAAAGCAGATCACTTTTTTGATGCGCTTTTGCTATGTGGATGCTCTCTTTCGAAAGAAGTTTTTCCAGAAGATCTCTTCCAGAAAAGCTTCTTCCGAAAGAAGCCTGCAGTCTAGACGTAGCCAGGGTGAGATACACTTGTCTTCCCCTTGGTTATCTGCAGTGGTTGGGAAAACTTGCATAGTAACTGTGATTCAAATTACTTCCCCTATCACTGCAGATACATCTTGATGGGCCAAACCGCAACACTGCGTGTTTCTTCATTGTAACCGTAACTGCTTCAGCTCTTTTATCTGTCAGTAGCTGTGCCACCATATTTTGAGAAGGTGTCATTACACTTACAAACACTGATTTTCAAGTGGTGTTTCTGGTAACGGGCCTTTCAAGTCAATCTGTATGAACTCCCAGGACTCAGTAGGTTGGGCTTTTCCTCTAAAGGAATTCTACCTCTTTTTGCCAGTGCTTTCCTTCCTTGACAGATAAGACAGGGAAGTATCCATTCCTTAACATCTGCAGCCATGCTTAGCCAAGAAAACTGTTGGATACCCAGCAAAGTGTCTTCGTAACCCAGGTGGCCTGCTGCTCAATTATCAGGAAGACCTTCCAGTGCCATTCTCTGCAAGATTGCTAAAAAGACATTTCTGTTACCTGCTACACCACTGAATTGGTAGCCAGACCAATGAATAATTGTTCCTGAGCTGCATTGTACCTTCCCAGCCTGTGTCGCTTTTGGTAGGTGTATTGAAAAACTGACCATAATTCAGAGCCCTTAATCAGTTCTTGACAGATGTTCTTATAAAACTAGGCTGAGTCTATTCTCACTGGTCTCACCTGGGTGAGAGCATTTGCAACCACATTTTGCTTTCTAGGTTTATGGTGAAGAGACAGACATAAGAACATAAAAATGGCCATAATGGGGCAGACCAACGGTTCATCACTCTGACTTCCAATAGTGGCCAATGTCAGATGCTTCAGAGGGAACAAATAGAACATGGCAATTATCAAGTGAACCATCCCTTGTTGTCTGGTCCTAACATCTGGCAGTCAGAGGCTTAGGGACACCCAGTTAATGGGGTTGCATTCCTGGAGTATCTTGTTTGCAAATCCATCTCCACGGGCATCCTTTTGGGTTGTGCTTCATGAGGAGCCTCTGCAGGACACTGTGGTCTGTGTTCAGAGTGAGTTCTGTGCCTAGTAAATTCAGATGATAAGTCTCAGTGGCTCTACAAGAGCCACATACCCAAGCAGCGTAGTCAAATACTTGATGTTAGTAATTGTGATGGGGATGGTCATGCCTAGTGGTTGCAGTTGTGGCTACTTTGCCTCGTGTTCTGAGACAGAGCTGGAGTCAGGAGTCCAGGGTAGGATCTGAGTAAGGTTAAATTGAGAGCAAGCCCAAAACAAGACAAAAGCAAGAGCAGGACCAGAGCAAGACTAGGAATAGGGCTGGAGCAGTCTAAGGCTTAGTGGAAACAGATGCCCCATAAGATAAGAGAGTTCCAAGTCCTGGAGTGACAACGAGCAGACTGAGCTAACATTCTTCCTCTGAGGCTTATATATCTACCCTGAGAGTCTCCAAACCAGCTCCAGACTTGTGGATTGGCTGGAGCGTAGCACAGGAGTGACTTAATCTTACACTTGGTTTCCCTCTCATTCAACTTGCTACCACCAAAAGATATCTACCAAGCTCATCAATTTGTTCAAATGCACCTGTCAGGCATAACAGGTTACCTATAAATGGATGAGCTGGGCCTGGGAATTTAAGGACAATATCATTTACAAGTCCTTCCTTTAGTGACTCAAGCACTCTTTGATGTTCCTCCATCCAGATAAGTTCACTCCTGGTTAGCTGCTATAATGCTGCCCACTCTGTAAAATTTCTTACTAATCTATGGAATCTGCAGGGGCATACAAATGCTGTACTTCCTCCCAGCTTGTAGGAATTTCACAGTCCTTTATAACATTCATTTTCTGTTGTTGGGGTTCCAACCCAATTTGACAGACTACGTGTCCTAGGAAGATAATGCAACTCTTCTCAAACTGACATTTGTTTCCTGACTGTTTAAACCCAGAGTCCTTAAAAAGCATTAGAATCCTTTCCATTCCTAGAAGATGTTCCTTCCACATTATCTAAGTACATGAGGATGTCTTGAGTACTCAAGATTTGGATTAGATAATTTACTACCCTCTAAATATCCTTCATGCATTCATGAATCCAAAAGGCATTCTGTAGAACTGAAACAGTCTATAGAGTGTCACAGAGATAATTTGTCATTACAGCCTGATACTCCAGTGGACTCTGATGTGCTATAATCTTTTACTCTGATCCTCTTAACCTGTGGAGAATTGTGTCCAGATGTCCAGAAAGAGACCTCTAATGACTAACAAAAGATATCTGTGTGACACAGACATGCCTCCGCATATCCAAGTAGGCTAAATCCATGTAAGACCATCTTCTTGATATTACACCAAAAGGGGTTATATGTGGTCTCTGCTGAAAGCTAAGAACTAGCTGATTGACACGGCTATTACAAGATGTTTTTACGAGAAACTGTTTGCAAAATATGTAGAATATTAGGTTACAAAACTAGTGAGGTGAGACTTAGCACTGGAGGCAAGGTAGAGTCTCAGGGCTAACTCAAACAACATTATGAACAGTGGACATCTATGGAGACCGTTCTTTGCTTAGTGTCTGGGCCAGGAGGAGAGCTGAATATAGACAAAGAAAGATTCCCAGGAGGGCTCCCTGAAAAAGGGGGACTCCCCTAGGCTAAGAGACAGTAGCCTGTAATTGTAAAAGAGCCAAAGAAATAGCACAACTTTGTTACCTAGTGCAGGAGACTCTCTGCAAGCAGGGATGTCTCATGGACATGCACTGTGAGGGGTTTATAACCTTTGGGTGAGAAATACACTGTTAGACCAGAACCAGAGGTGAAAGTAAGCGGGTGCACCCTACTGCACAGCTCCAGCACAAGCTGGCTGAGCTGCGGCAAAAGCCAGCAAGGAGCTATTTAAAGAGCTGGCAGGGACCCGGGTTGCAATAGGACAATACCTGTAAGAAATTTTAAGTTACTTTCACTGCTGACCAGAACTTAACCTGTTGATAAGTAAGGGCTATAGATTGCATCGTATGTTTTTCTTTTACCTTTAACTTAATGTTAACAAATCCTTAGTCTTGCTTTTATTTGAATTGCTAACTCAAGCTCTAATAAATAAACTTTAATCTGATTTTACTATAGACTTGTCTCTCTCTAAGTAACTTGTGCTAAAGAGACTGCTGAACGGAGGGGAAGCCAGTGAACTATGGTGCACTGCTTCACAGGAGACAGTAAATCAGTGTACACTGCAGGAGAAGGTAAGGGACTGGGCACTCAAGTGTAACAAAGTGTGGTGTGTGAATCCCTAGCCTGCAAAGACAAAAAGCAGGGCTTGTGGAGTCTGGAGCAGAGTGCTTATGTAGCCATCAACTGGTAGTTGAGGAGAATTTCTTCTGGTAAGTTCATAGGAATCTCTGTTCTGCTGAAGCAGGTGGTAATGATTCACCTGGATGCCTCTGCTCACCCCCCTCCCCCAAAAAAGTCAGAGAGACTGTTATGACAGATATCTGTTGTAATAAACAAGGCTGCCAGAAACCAGGGTGAGGCTGGACATGCCTAGTGGTTGAAATGGTGGTAATCAAGCCCAGGGGTCAGAGCCAAGGATCAGCACTGGAATCAGGAGTCAAGAGCAGGGTTGGAACCCAGCAATAGACAGGCTGGGAGCCAGGCTGGAGCAGCACTAGAGACAAGACTAGAGCAAAGGCTGGGCTAAGGCCTGTGGAATAAGTTACCTATTTAGGCAGAGTAGCATTCCATCCCATAGAATAAACTGAGCAATTGTTTCTTCACCTGTAAGGTATGTACCTGCTCTTAGAGTCAGCAGACCAGCTACTGACTTATGGATTTACTGGAATCTACCTCTGGAATAATTCATTTGTGCCTGTGGCTTAATTAAGCTATAATTCAGGGCTGATGCATACTGCAGAGCTGCAATTCATCTGCCAACTTGACCCTATTAATCTGGGTTTGAATAGGAACTGGGAATGGCTGGTTCATTGCAAAAGCAATTTTCCCTCTCTTGATGTTCACACCTCCTCATCAACTATTGGGAGTAGGTCACATCCACCCTGAATGAATTGGCCTCATTAGCACTGGTCCTCCACTCAATAAGGTAACTCCCTTCTTTGCATGTGCTAGTATGCTTCTGTAATTTCCACTTCATGCATTTGATGACATGGGGTTTTGTCCACAACTTTTACTGCTTACCAGGACAGACTGATAGATAACAGATCCAAATATGCTCTGTGACTGTTAAGTGATATTTGTTACTGCAGCTGTTTTGTGTGATTTATGAAATAACAACCCCTTGAAAGATGTTTATAACTCATTAGGAATTGCTAGTTGCCACACACATTCTTAATAATAATGACTGGATTAGAAATCCCTTTAGCCTATCAGTTATGTGAATGGTGATATAATAAAAAAAAGTTCCATAAGTAATTATGTAAACTGAAATATCAAAAACAACACATAGGGCATGTCTGCTCTAGGAAATTATTTAGAAATAACTACAATTGAAATAATAACTCCTGAAATAACAAAATCAAAATAGCATGTCCCCACTATGGGAGAGCCTCAAAATTAGTCTGAGGAAGGCTTCATTATTGTGGATGTGCTACTTCAACTTAGAGCCCCAAGAAGCCCTGGGGAGTAATTACTTTGAATTACTCTGGGGAGTAATTATTTTGAAACAGCAGCAATGGAATGTCCTCACTAACTCTATTTCAAAATAACTATTTCAAAATAAGCGTTATTTCCCAAGGAAAGCAGGAGTACAGATTTTGCAACAACCAGTAGTATGGACACTCCACTTATTATTTTGAAATAAGGGGGGTTATTTCAAAATAACTCCCTAGTGTAGACCAGGCCATAGTGGGATCAGCTGAGGTAAATTAGCTTCTCTTCTCCACAAAGGGATATCTTTGTCCCATATCCTATAAATGGGAAAAGTTAGCTTTATTGAAAGTAGACAAGTTGCTTAGCTCTTCGTCAGTTACTTAGTCGTTGGTAAACTACGCTTTTCTTTTTGTGTCCCTTATTTTGCTATATTAACCTTTGACTAATAATCTTTCATTAAATAATTCCAATTGAGCCTATCTGACATCTCATGTCACTAATATTATGATCATTAAATTCATACACACAACTTGCTGATTATGATTGCTTCTTTCCCGGGAGTGCCAGTTATGTGTTGAGTTAACAAGCCAACTGTTGAGTGTTGTCAAATATTTGACTGCATGTGTGTGTTCTTTCTGTATGTTGTACTGGCTCTGGCCAGTTAGCCCATACAGCAGGTTCCAATGGAACTGCTCAATGAGACCACAAGACATGTTTTAGTAGTGAAGAAAGTCAGTCAGGTTTATTGCCAGCAAAGCACGGTCCTAGCTCCCCAGATCAATGCCTATAGTTATACTAGCACATGTATGCCTGAGACTATGGATGCAGCTCAGTCACTTACGGGGAGGACTTTCCGCTGTCCTCCGGAACTAGTTGGACAAAGCATTAAACATTTATAGACTGAGAAGTGCTCGCAAGGCATTTGAGGAGTTGATCAGCAGGGCCACCAGCTGGGAAGAGGCACGGGGGCAGAGAGGGGAGCTTTGCTGTTGTGGTTGTGGTTGAGGTGGTTGTTGAGCAGCCACTAGTTTTTTCCCTATGGCAGACCCAGAGCACCTATGGAGTCAGCTCCAAGGGGTGTGGATACCTAGGCGAGGAGGGGCTCTTCCCAGCCTTACTAGTCTCTATTGATGTCAGAGTTTAACAGGGAAGGTTCCCTGGACTTTAGGCAGTGAGGGTAGTTAGCAATCAGAAGCTCTGTCCTCACAACCAGACAGAGCCAGTTCAGCAGCAGTCCAGCTTCCCTGGCCTCTAAACAGGACAGGGTAATTAGTAATCAGAGTCTCTGCTCTGGCAGTCAGCCACTTTGGCAGCACAGTCTTCTGGCCTTTAAGCAGGACAGCATCATTAACAATCAGGGGCTCTGCTCTTACAGTCAGACAAAGCCAGTTCAGTTGGGATCAGGGTCTCCTGGCCTTAGGACAGGGATGAATATCGTTGCAATGCACTGGCTTAGGTAAGGGGTTGTATGGCATGGTGCAGGCCTCCTGGGAGGGTGGGAGAGGCTAAAGCTGCAGGTACCAGAATGCTGCTTGCTCTTCTTCCCTTTCCCTTCACGATCAGGGAACGAGGGGAAAGTATGCAGTTTGCATCACTTAGTCCTCTGCCCCCTCCCCTCACCAGCTGGAAGTGCAAGGAATTCACACAAGTTGTGGACTTTCTTCTCACTCCTGATTGTGAGGGAAAGAAGAGCAAACAGTGTTCTGGTACGTGTGACTGTAGCCCCGACCCTCCCAAAATGGCACCCATGGGGAGGATATTTACCCATTATCCCAGAAAAGCATAATTCATGGACTGAAGATGACCCAGTGTGCTAAAGATTGTGATATGGCCACATTACTTTATCATTCATCCATTCATGCCCCCTCTGTCCCTTGATCTGCCCAGTCCCTTGAAAGACTGATAGACTGATTTTATTGTTTAATTGTGTTTAGTTTTTAATGGTGGACCTGGGAATGTTAGGCCCAGGACTTTGATTGAGGAATGTAGTTTTATAACTGAACTTTGGGGCATATAAATCACGTGTTGTTTATATGGTGTGTGTGTGTGTGTGTGTATGTATATATATATATATGTATGTATGTGCACATATGACACTACCTTCTATCCAAGAATGACAATCCTTTTCCAGTCCGATATTTCAGTCTGGCCCTTTTACTTTTATACCACACATAGCAACACAATCCTAACTAGCATGTGTGGTGGGTAACATAAGAAAGGGAAGACACTGCCTTTCCTAAACTGCCCATACTTCAGCCGGGCTGGGAAGGCTGGGGCTGCATTACCTGCTGGGAGATGGGAGGCTATAGGGTCTTGGGGATAATTGCCTGGGTGGGCACTAACCACTGCAATGGGGGGCAGGCTTGACTCCACAGGGGACGTGGGGGAGAGGGGAGGTTGGACAGAAAGGGCAGGGCTTGCCTTCCCCAGCAGGGTGTTCACCCACACCCATGACTATTAGGGCAATTATAGTTAACACCTCTATCATTAGTTGTAGGTTGAGCAGGGATAGACATTATTACAGTGTGTTCCACAGTGCTAAGTATATAAGAAGAAAAACAAAAATGTGAGTAGTGATATTGCAAATGAGGCCTTTACCTATATTTTGTGTAATTAGTTGCTACACAGTCCATCTGTTATAGGGTACCATTGCTGCTAGTTATCACCCTCTGGTGCATAAGCTTTTCTGGGCAGGAAACAGGAGTGGTTGGCTTCTCTGCTCCATTGATTGTATTGCTCTGCAATATACAGTAATAGACAGAAATACAGTTGTTTCTGATAACCTACTGAACAGACAGTAACGAATTTCTCAAATATTGCTGGGTCAGGATTTAGTACTGTACCCAGACACAGAACAAGATGTCTTTGAATAACTTGTGCCTTAATGTGTAGCTTTTGTGTGGGAAGTTACTATGTTGTTGTAGCTGATCTGGTTTAGCAGGAAGTTGAATCCTATTTGTGTTTGCTGGAGCTGGTATTTGCAGTGTTCCAAAAATCCCTGCGATCTTATAAGCAAGTATTACAGCACAGTCTCATGAGATTTATTATGTCCTCAATTACACATGTGCAATATTGTCTTTGTATTATGTCCCCACTAACATTTATGGGGAACCCCATTTCCTTCAACAGAAACAATTCTGTTCTTGACATGCACAAAATAAAATCTAGCTCTCTGTTTAGTTGTTAGTGCCATAGAGCTGAGTAAGAGGGTGTCATATTTATATAGTCATTTTTCAGAGAGGCATGCTTCTAAAGTTTAAAAACTGAGAGCCAATACAAAGTGTAGGTGCACCAGCGAAATACCCTTTTGGAAGATTTTTTCCCCTGGTTAGTTTAATGTGGATGGTTAGTTTAATGTGGAATTCAACACAAATATTCCTATTTCTAAATACATTCAGAAATTGGTAATACTATTCCTTACCCTGTTACCCAGCTTCATGACTAGGTCTTCAAGGTGCTTTCATAATAATAATAATATAATAATAAAGATCACTATACGCAATCAGATTTTTTTCTAGCACATTCATAATCTCTTTATTTTGTTGTGCAAATCATAGCAACTAATTCTTTAGAATGGTTTATATAATTTTACAAATAATTTGGTTACATTCTTTATTATACAGAGTACAGTCTCTGAAATGGGTATGTGTAGTTCCATAAATAATGGTACCTGTTCCTTTGGAATTCATAATTATTATTGTCAGACTATTGTTGTGTTCACTTGTGTTGATTCTGGTAATTAGGAATTGCTCTAAATATTACTATGTTCAAATATTTTGTTCTGGGAACAGAATTTCATGAAATTATGTAAAAGATTGTCTCTGCAAAACCATCAAGGAGAATCTTAATTATTAACAATTGTCTCGTGGTTTTGTAAAACATTTAAAAACATTTGAGCTAGATTTTCACAGCTCTTACATGCAAGGGACTAAGCCCTACCCCTCCACCCTTTTCTTCCCTCTATGGCTGAATAAGCCCATAGCTCCAGTTCCTGTAGGAAAGCAAGGATAGTGAGGAGTAGAGCCCAAGCTCTATTTTCTCCATCTGTCAGTCAGAGTGGCTGGCTGGCTGGCTGTACAGTGGGGAGCAAGCTACATCAGGAAAAGAGGCAATGTGACATCAGGCCCACCAATGGGGTGGGGGGGCCAGCAAAGGGAACAATTACCTTGGGGCCCAGCAATAAAAAGGGGCCTGGGGCTCCAGCCTGCAGCAGTGGTGACACACAGAGCCCCATAACCTTTAAATTGCCGCTGGAGTGCCCATGCGGCATGCTCCAGGCAGCAGCGGGGGAGGGTCTGGGTAGTGCTGAGGGCCATTTGCCCTCAGCCCTGCCCCTTCCTCCCTCGGCTTCACCCCTTCTGGAAGTGGGGAGTCAGTTTCCCCACACACACCTTGCCCAGCATGGCTGTTGGCTCCCCTGAGTGACATACTCTCCACCTGCCCAGAGGATGGGAGAGGAGGGGAGAAACTGACTAACAATTTGAGCCACAATTCATTCTCTGATCTGCTCCTAAGGTGGTGCAGCTATGTGCTGCCATAATTATCTGAAGAATTCTATGCCTAAAGTATTTCACTGAGCAGAGCAAGATTATTTTTTTTCTTCACTAGCAAATTTTCAAGCATCTTAAAGCTCTATTTAAATTTTTTAAATTGCAGTGGATCACAAACCAAAGTTTTGGATGCCTGAAATTTGTTAGAGCAGTGGCTCTCAACCTTTCCAAACTACCATATCTCTTTCAGGAGTCTGATTTATCTTGTGTACCCCGAGTTTCACCTCACTTAAAAACTATACAAAATCAGACCTAAAAATACAAAAGTTTCACAGCATGTTATTACTGAAAAATTGCTTCCTTTCTTATTTTGACCATATAATTATAAAAGAATATGATTGTACATGGGTGGCGGGTGAAGCCGCTGCTGGGGAAGGCAAGCCCCAATCCTGCCCATCCCAACTTGATCCTTCCTGGAGGGCTGGGGCTGCCATGCTGCAGCCTGGTCCCAGCTCTCCCTGGCAGCCAGAGACCAGGGCTGCCGCGCCACTGCCCTAGCCCTCCCAGGTGACTGGGGAAGCTGGGCTGCTGTGCCACAGCCCAGCCCTCCCTGGTGGCCAGGGAAGCTGGGGAAGCCAGCTTGCCACTCTGCAGCCCCAGCCTTCCCCGGCAGTCAGGGCATAGGCAGTTTTGCGAAGGCAGTGCCTTCCCTTGCCCGCACTACCCACCACCCATGTGATTAGAATATAAATATTGTACTTACATTTCAGTGTACAGTTTACAGAGCAGTATAAACAAATCATAGTATGGCATTTTAGTGTGTACTGACTTTGTGAGTGCTTTTTATGTAGTCTGTTGTAAAACTAGACAAATCTTTAGGGGCGCATCTACACTGCACCCTTAGCTTGAAATAAGCGACGCAATTTGAGCTTTGTAAATTGCGTAGCTTATTTCAAGTCAATTTCAAAATAAACTGCTATTCCAAAATGTCCCTTACACCTCGCGGAACAAGGTTTACAGGGACGTCAGAATAGCAAGCCTGTTACATTTTGAAGTATAGTAGACTTCCAATAATCCGGAACCTTTGGGACCTAGGTGGTGCTGGATTATTGGATATGCCGGACTATCAGGAGGTACTATAAAATGGTAATATATATATATATATATATATATATATACTGTGTATATATATATATATATATACTGTATATAAACCCTTTTTATTGTAGTACAAGCACTGTCCAGTATCACACAATGCCAGTGGCAGACTGACTCAGTCCCGTCTGGTTTCGCTCGGTTCAGCTGCTGCCGCTGCTGCCTTATGACTCGTTTTTTTGGCGAAGCTCACTCACTAGGTTCTTACCATTTTGATGCCGGACTACCGGGAGCGCCATACAATTGGATGCTGGACTATTGGAGTTTTACTGTAATGGGCTTGCTTCAAAGACGTGGAATAGCTCTTTCGGGATATCGGAAGTATCCTCAAATAGTACTGCTGTCTAAACGTACCCTAAATGAATTGATGTACCCCCTGCAAGACCTTTGCATACCCCTGATGGAGAACCACTGCATTAGTAGACACAGGAAACCAAATTCAGACAGACTTGCTTTTAGGATTCCACTTATCCATAAATGGGACTTAACAATACGTAAAATATTCAAGAAAAATATTTAATTTGTAGAAGGTTATTTTTCCTCCTACCATATTAAGCTCCAAGATTAGTTTCAAGTGATTATCTTTAAACTTTCTGGAAAAATAATTAAGGTGCATTAAGATATAATCAGATATCTGCATCATGCTCAAGCTGTTATTTGTATACAGTAGTGCAAAACATATAATATACATTTCAGCAAGTCAGCCATACAGCAGAGATTTCTTTAAATGTTGGTGTGTAGTGAGAATGTACTGTATCATTTTAATAGGTTACCTAGATATGCAGCATTTGAATGTACACATTACTCTTCAGTTATAGGTGCTACACGTAAGTTGAATAGGTGCAAGTACTTTAAATGCATTGTAAATCCTTTCTGGGTTAATTGGCTATGGCAATTCCTCATGTAGTCAAATCTGGGTAAATCATCCCTCCCACCACAATTAATTTAAGACTACAACATTCCCAACAGAGATCATTAAGGCTTTAGTCTGATGATTGTTCTATTATTCTGCATGTTTCCCCTCCGTTCCCACACAAAAATCCTTTCACATAGGAAGAAAAGTGTATTGGCTAAAGAGCGTTCAGGAGTCTTTTTTTCAAAATGAATAACTTTGACTTGGGGTTGTGTGCAATTAAATGTAGACTTAAAATAATAATACTTAGCATATCATCTGTATAACTATTATTTGCATTGTGGTAGAATTCTTAGGCTCTGGGCTCCATTGTGATAAATGTTGTACACTCACACAGGCAAATAAGGTCCTGCCCCAAGAGTCAGTTGTACAAGATCTCAGTGTCTTTGCAAAGGTAAGTAAAAATCAGTATTCTTATTTTAGAGATGGGGCAACTGAGGCACAGAGGTTAAGTGACTTGCCCATGGTCACACAGTGAATCAGAATGCAGGTTTTATGACTCCCATTCTGATGCTTTAGCCATTGGACTATGCTGTCTCCTATATAAACTAAGAGAAAATATTTTGAGACAAGCAAGCGCTTTGGAACCTTTATGGTGGAGTCAGTGGAGAAGCAGGCCCCTTGCCTCTAGCAGCATAGAATTGGTTGGTTCACAACACTCAGCAGACTTATGTTAACTCCTACAGTATGACACTAGAATCTTTGGGCCAGACTCCCATTATAGTAGCCCCCTTTATACCACTCTGCCAGCATAAAGAGGCCTTAACATAAATGAGTAGTACAGTTGATTCAGAGGTGAGCACCCACCAACTGTGAACCATCCATTTAGTATGCCACCAAGATACAAATGACATTAGGTTATTTGGCATATAAGTGACACAAATGGGCATATTCTGCAAAATAAAAGTATGTGCCCATAGGTAATAGGAAGGTGAGTCCAAGGCTGGTTAAAATGCAGCATGCTTGCTTGGTCCAATTTCTCTTAGTTTAGGATTAAGTTAAGATTTCCTCCAAATTAAGTTAAGATTTCCAGATGGCTCCTCCAACTTTTTTCATTCTGTGGCTCTCTCTTAAGAGTGAAATCCATTTATGGACTCCCTTCCCTCCCAACATGGTAATTCCCAATGGCTAGATTCTTAGAACCTTTCATTCTGCAGACTACAGTTTGACAAAGAGTGGCTGAGAATAAATCAACCTCTATTTTCTCCATATTCAGGGCAGGAGTCCCTTAAAACACAGTCCTAAATATTTTCTTGAATCTTACTCCTAGTAAGAATCAGAATTATTCTCTAAACCTAATGGGCAAGATCTTCAGCTGATGTAAATGGTGTAACTCCCAAGATGTCAATGAATCCAGGTCAATTAACCCAGCTGAGGATCTGACCCAATAAATGAGGTTATCAACTATTATAAATATTTTCATGAATGAATGAACTATTGTAGCTCAGAAATGTAAACTGATTCCTTTAAATATGCAATAATCATACTTGCCTAACACAACTCCTATTTTGAAAAAAAAATTTACACTTCAGAAATTTTAAATTACTTTCTTGGTATATAGCTTCTAGTAGTTGCAGAAATCTAGGCTATGTCTAGAATGCAGAGCTTTTCTGGGAACAATTTCCGAAAAAGCGGACATGGTCTTTCGGCATTCCTGTATTCCTCTCCATGAGAGGAATAAGGGATGTTCTGAAAGAGGAGTTTTTTCTGAAATTTGGCCCCGTGCAGATGGGGCCATATTTCAGAAAAGTCTCTTTTGGAAAAAAAGCGGAAAGTGTATCTTTTTCTGACTTTTCTCTGCAGTGTAGACATAGCCCTATTTTTATATGCACTGAGAATAATAGCTATACCATTTGTTGTATTCTATCTAGTTACACTGATGATTCAGAAAATATTTCATTCTAAACTGCAATTCTTCTATTCCCTTTTTAGTATATAAATATATGTCTTCTCAAATACATTCTTGTTCTTTAGTAAGGCTTATATTCACAGTCATAACAAACGTTTTTGCTGATGGAGCAATCTTTTAGTTTGATTTCTTCAAAGTGATTTTTTTATGAATTTTTACAGTGCTCAAATCTTAGCTGTCTTTTAGCAAATCCATTCTTCATGAATGAAGAGTCACAATAAAAAAGTACAAGTTATAATATTTTAACTCTCAAACTGAGGCAAGATGAACTGAAGCAATGAGTTCACCAGCACTTGGCCTATATACAAGAGCTTGATTTCAAACTCTGTTCAAAATACAAAGCCTATAAGAGGACACTACTGTGATGATTATTGTCTCATCAGCTTGCTACTTAGCACATATTTTTCCTTAAGCATGATCTAATTTTTTTCTTGAAGACTGATCAGTTATTGTACTGTGAAAGAAAAAAGCACTTTAAATTTTATGAAGTTATGAATTAGACAAAATGATACAAAAATGAGTTATCATTTGATGATTCAGTTACATCATGATCTAATATGTCTTCAAAATGATATTATTTATGTTGGCATCATTCTCTGAACACCTGATATGCTCTTTGGCATGCTATGAGTTTAGCAGATGCATCGTCTTCTAGGCTTTACAGCCTCCTCTGATGAATGGACAACATTTGGGACAAAGCCACTCTTAACACCTTCCCATCCATCCTGTATAGAAAGTTCTCCTTTCTTTACAAGTTCATATATGTCTCGGGTCAGAATTGTAAAGGATTCTTCAACATTTGTGGCATCTTTTGCAGAGGTTTCTATATATTTCATGCCACAGGAAGATGACAATTTTTCAGCTTCTTCTCTTGTTACCTGACGCTGTGACACTAAATCACATTTATGTCCCACTAACAGAAATACAATGTGAAATGGCTGTACATGCATTTTAGCTTCTTCTAGCCAGTCTTTCACATGTTCAAAAGATCGCCGGTTTGTGATGTCAAACACCAGTAAGCCACCAACAGAATTGCGGTAATAAGATCGTGTTATTGATCTGAAAAGTGAAAAGAGAAAGGGGAGAAAAAGAAAAGTTTAAAGGGAATGTAATTAAATTTTTCAAGTTGATATTTCAATGCAGCAAAAAATTCTTTACTTCCAACCATCTCTTCGCAAGATACACATTTGTTCTTTTTCATACACCAGAATTTATTTACTGAAGTTGTCTTTGACCATGTTCATTTCCCATATTTTCTTAAAGCCAAAAGCTATCACTGCATAAGGCACCTTTGGACACAATATCTCTGATATCAACATTAGATATAGACTCAGTTTGGAAAAAGGTGTTTTTAATAAAAATTACCATGCTGCACTTATTCAAGAAAAAAAATTACAGCATTAATGACTATATTTTTTAATGATAAGTTTCTGATCCTGAAAACATTCATGAATGTACTTCACTCTGCTCACATGATCAGTTCTATAGCTAAGCACATAGAAAAGTATTGACAGAATAGGGGCCTAAGTTTGCCATAAACTAGCATTCTTATTGTAATCTTCTCTAATACCAATTCCTTGATATTAAACTTTGTGCAGATAATCATGCTTGTTGAGGTGATCAGGAATAAGACTTGTTATGTTCATGGCATGCGAAGAGAGAAGTTAGAAGGCTGCAACATAACACCACTTTATTTCTGAGAATCCTGAACCCTAACTTGCAAAAACCAAAGTCAAAGACAAAGGAGATGTTCCCTAAGACAAAGAGGCACAAGACATCCCACCTTGCTCTGGTCTGTCTCTTTGCAGAGACTGACCCAGATGGCATATTTTCTTACAGAGCCGGACCAGGAAAGCCCTTGACAACTGAAGCTGATTTTTTACAATTTTAACAGTTTTAAATATATCACAGGACAAGAAAGTTCTGTAACACTGGCCAAAAACAAGTCAGAAGGGCAAATGCATTCATTATGGCACTGATAAAGAACTTCTCTTTACCTCCTGCCTATTTATAGCACAGGGTTTCCAAAATTCTTTATGCTGCCATCACTTAGGCTTGGAATGAGACTCTCAGCATTGTGGCTCTGCCATCTGTCCTAGATTCCAAGACCAGAAGGGTCCATTGTGATCCTCTAGTTTGCATAACACAGGCCATAGAACTTCCCCAAAATTCTAAAAGAGAATAGCTTTTAGAATATTTCTAAAGGAGAATTCAGCATAACCTTTGCTCAGTTATTCAAATGATTAATTATCCTCTCTATTAAAAATCTGTGTCTTATAGATCTGTGTCTATACCTATCTCATAGAACTAGAAGGGACCTTGAGAAATCATCAAGTCCAGTCCCCTACCCCTTACGGCAGGAACAAGTTCCATCCCTGACAGATTTTGCCCCAGATCCCTAAAAAGTACCCCTCAAGGACTGAGCTCACAACCCTGGGTTTAGCAGGCCCATGCACAAGCCACTGAGCTATCCCTTCCCTGTTTCTAGTCTGAATTCATTTCCAGTCTGAATTTGTCTAGCTTCAACTTCTAGCCAACAGATTGAATTTATCTTTATCTGCTAGATTGAAGACCTGATTATTAAATATTTATTCCCTGGTAGATACCTATATATTGTAATCATATCACCCCCAATCTTCTCTTTATTAAGCTAATTCTAAATAAACTCATTTCTTGAATCTATTATTATAAAGCATGTTTTCTAATCCTCTAATCACTCTTGTGACTTTTCTTTGAACCCTCTCCTATTTATCAACATTCTTCCTGAATTATAGATGTCAGAACAGGACATCAGTGGTTTCACTAATGTCCAATACAGAGGTAAAATAAACTCTCTACTCCTCATATTCCCAATAATACACTTAAGGATTTAGACTACAGCTTGACACTGGAAGTTCAAGTTCAGCTGATTATATACCACAACCCCGAACTCTTTTTCAGAATCACTTTTGCTTCCCAGCATAACATTCCCTACTGTGTAAGTTTGGTCTACATTGTTTGTTCCTAGATGTTTTCATTTAAATTTAGCAGTATAAAATGTATTAGCCCAGTTTACCAAACAAGCCACACAGCTCTGCATCAGTGAGCCTAACTTCTTCAGTTTGGTTGTGCCAGGATAATGGGATGTGTGTAGAATTTGTTTCTCATAAAATGGAAAGGGAGGGGTATGGTAAGAGGGACAGTTATACTGCAGAATGACCACAGGGAGTTAATTGAAATCATTTTAAAAAGTTAATTCTTGGGTTGTAGCCCTAATTATCTTGCCCGTAAGGGTTAAAACTATAGACAGTGGCTGTGTCTAGACTACATCCCTCTTTCGACAGAGGGACGTAAATTAGACACTTAGAAAGTGTAAATGAAGCGGGGATTTAAATATCCCGAACTTCATTTGCATAATCGCGTCATGGCGCTTTTTCGAAAAAGCGCCATTTTGAAAGTAAAACCGCAGAGTACAGGATCTTTCTGTACTGAGGAGTACAGGATCTTTCGAAAAAGCCTGCCATTTTCAAAGGAACTGCGTCTAGCTGCAGTTTTACTTTCGAAATGGCGCTTTTTTGAAAAAGCGCCATGATGCGATTATGCAAATGAAGCGCAGGATATTTAAATCCCCACTTCATTTGCACTTTCTAAGTGTCTAATTTACATCCCTCTGTTGAAAGAGGGATGTAGTCTAGACACAGCCAGTAGGTCCTAGAGAATCCCCAGGAATGCTAGGGAAGCAGGAAGTGAGTTGGCAGGAAGTCAGTAGAGCCAATGGAAACAGAGCATAGGTTTCTGAATTGGAATCAATGACCTTCCTATTCCTGCTAGTGTGTGACCAGAGCAGAGCTGGGAGACATGAATTGAGCCTGGGAGCATGGCATGGAGTATCCAGCAACATCCATGTTTAGGAAAATACTAAATCTTGAAACCACAGGTATGTGAGTAGAACAGGGAATGTTTAGTCAGACACAATCAGGTTATTTTCTTTATTCTGGGTTTTGTTGGACTTCTCTGGGCAGAACATGTGTAAATATCCCCTGACACTGTAACTCTCAAAAATGAATCCCAGGGAAGCAATTCTCTGTGTTGTAATCATTTTTATTTTATTGTTCTGTAACACCTAGCAACCAAGTAATGTTTCAACAAGTATGTTTTCTTTATTTTGTTAATAAAAATCAGCTTTTTTAAGACCATACTCTTATTCCTATGTCTTAGAGGGCAGGAGGTTCTATGTGCACATACTTAACACTGCAAACCATACAACTGCGAGAAATTACAGTTTTTCAAGCACTCTCCAGAGGGAACATTAAAGAGTTTGAGGGTACCCCACAGGAAGGAATTCGCAAATGCACCTTCCTGGATTCTCAAAGGAATTTTTGCATTTGGGGGGTGGTAGCAATAGCAACCTAAGGCCAAGGAATCTGTGACCTTAGGGAGTTTTAACACATGCCTTTATTGGCAAGGTATTTGTAATGTCTCTTGCAGGTCCCCACCTTCTGCACTTGGAGCCTGAGTAACTACAATCACTCAGGTTTGCAAATTTTGTGCAAATAATAAGATTGGCTTCCAAATCAGAATTCCATTCTGACTCACGTGTTGAATCCGCTTACCTAAAATCTTCTTCCATAAGCAGCTTCCATTCTAGAAGTTCCTTCTATGTTGCAGAAACGAAATGCAGAGCTATGAATAATGTGATTGGAACAGAGGAATTGCCATACTGGATCATATCAGTGGTCCATTAGTCTAGTTCCTATCTCTGACAGTGGTCACTATCAGATACTTTAGAGAGAGGCTCAAGTTCCCCAGTACCATAAATTAGCTCACCTCCTGCAGTTGTCTGCTAACGCTTGCTGGTGAATACTTAATTACATAAAGACAGAAGGAACAGTGATCTCCAGATTTGGGCCTAAGCTGGAGTCTCTTAACCAAGAATAACATTTTGTGAAAAAGAAAACTAAACAAGTTGCAATATCAGAGACTGAAACAATTTACAGGGAAGCTATTGATGTTAACATTCTGGTAGCATGAGCTGTAAAACTTCTCTCAATCTCTCTACTACAAACACTTTTATGTAACAAGCTTTAGTATAAACCATACATAATACATATGGATTGACTTGAGACCATAGATCAACTCTCCTTGTACACAAACAGACTTTCTGAAGCTAGTTTCCCTGGCATAGCATGAGGCTCAGGAAAAAAAGGTAGGCAAAGAAATAGACTGATTTAGATGAAATCTTATCCCATCTTGGTCAGAAATATACAGTGAATAAACCCTTTATTTTCATTAAACATACTCTATCTAGATTCTTGTCCTTTTAGATTGTAAATTCCTTAGGGCAGAACTATCTTTTTGTTCTCTTTGGACAGCACCTGGGACAACGGGGTCCTTGTCCACAATTGCAGCTCTTTAGTGCTACCACAATAGAAATAAAATGTTATTAATAAAACTGTATCCCTCACTGTATTATCTGATCTCACTATAAGGAGTAGTAGCACCCATGCCACTTTAACGGAAAAGTAATGCGAAGGTCATTCCTCAGCAATTTAAAAGACACTTCCATAAGCTTACTAAGATGCGGATTCCAAACCCAAGACACCAGGGGCAGATATACTACCTTTCTCAGATGTTTTAACATAAATGTAGAAGAAGGAAAAAGGTTTGAGTAAGTACACCATCCAAATGTGCTTTTCTCTAGGGATATTCCCTAGGCTTGGGACCGGCAGGAGGGCTGGCATATATATAACAACTACTATGCCTTCCTCTTACACAGGGAAATCCTCTGGGCATGTATTAAACCAACTTTAATGAAGCCTTGCACTAATGGGACAGCTCAAAGGACTTGGAACAGGCTTGAGAAAGAGACTGATACACTGCTTAGCCATTTTTATTGTTACAACAAAAGCATCCTTGTAAAGTAAGATGACCTTTTGGCATCTTCTATTCTCCCCAAGGTTATTGTTTGATTATGATCTACAGTTTTCTTCATTTAAGTGTGATGAAGAGAGGACAGAATATACAAGTTTCCAATATACTGTTTATATTTTAGTAATTTATTTATAACGTGCTTGAATAGATTTAAGAGCCTAAACACAATAATTGCTTTCATAATTTCTATGTATGCCAGCTGTCAACAAATGCCTATTAAAAAACCAAATAGGGTATTTCCTCTGGTATGTGTCCACTCGGTATTGGAGAACACATATCATATACACGAGTGGATAAATGTCGAAGCAATGCATGCATGACTCATCATTGCATATCCCCTGAGCATCATCATGTTAAATGATGGCTATTATTTGATTTAATATGGTATTTTATTTACTTCCCTTTGAATCAACTAGCAGCCTTGTCATTAGACATATTGGACCTTTGCTAGCAAAATCAAAATATGGCAATTACTAGTTATTAGTTATATGCTTATAAGTATTTTGCATTTGTTTGTTGGAAAACACTAGGAGGTTGAAAAATATTAAGAGGCTGTTGTTATTAGTTCTGAATCCTGCACTAATCTTGGAGAGGCCTGACTCTGCAAAAAGTATTTATGCACATCTGACTCATGCAAGCCCAGGAAAGTTGCAGGTTACTCTGAATGTCTGCCTGGCCAGGGAATAGGTTGATCTGTTAGTTGTGGAAGAACTGTGGATCTGCAAGAGGGGAAGATGGTGTGCATAAATGAATCTACTGCAATTTCCTATGAGTGACCCAGTCACAATTTAACCTTGCCAAGGAGTATGCTGGCAGCATAGTGGTCATCAAGAGAATGGTGTAAGGGCTACAAGGTGCAATGGGGTTGGGAGTTGGAATAAATTCATGTATTAGCTCTCACCTGTTGGTACCTCTGTTCAAAACTGGCTTATAGATCGCAACTAAAACCAGTTTGTAAGCCCAATCTAAAATCCACACACAAATTGCTAGGAGCCAAAACAGAAGGGAGAGAGCCCAGGTTAGGACTGGGAATGTGAAGGAACTTGAGGGATACGAGCCTCAGGCTTGAAGGCACAGGCATCAGTGATGCTATTAATTCTAGGTGAAGAGAGAGGATTTTGATACTTACAATGGGGGAAGAGTGTGTTGGCAACCTTGCTAGTTCAGCTCCAGCATTCCACCACTCGTAGCAGTAAAGGGAGTATTAGAGAAGATAGAACTCTCAGCAACCAAAGGCTACGTCTAGACTGCAAGCCTCTTTCAAAAAAGCCTCTTTTGAAAAAGAGCGTCTAGACTACAACTAGTACTTTTGAAAAAGCAAACCGCTTTTTCGGAAGAGAGCACCCAGGCAGTCTGGATGCTCTCTTTCAAAAAAGCACAGTTTGCATTACATAGCACCTTTTTTCCAAAGAGCATTTTTGAAAAAAGGTGTTATTCCTTGTAAAATGAGGTTTTCTGCGGTTGAAAAAACTGCCGCGTTCTTTCGATTTACTTTCAAAAGAACGCGGCAGCAGTCTAGACGCAGGGGAAGTATTTTTTTTTTTTAAAGGCCACTTTTTTCAAAAAAACTCTGTAATCTCAACACCCCCCCAAGTGTATGGCCAGCAAGGTGTCTACACTATGGCTCTGACACTGGCACAGCTGAGTGGTGGTAGCTCTTTGGACTGGGGAAAGGGCTAGCTTCCCCCCTACTGCAGAGGAAGGAGAAATGAAGGAGGGGACTAGCTTAAAGGTGGTAAGAAAGTAAGAGACTGGAGGGAGAGGGTGGAGTAGAGATCCCCTAGTGAAAGGGAGCGGGCAGATGTGGGAAAGGGAATTGCTATTACTAGTGGAGGAGTGGGTCAGAGACAGAAAAGGGTAAAGAGATTGGGCAGTTACATTATTTATCCTTTCTGTATGGAGTGTGGTGGAGTGCACTGCACCTTAGAGAGTCACCTAGTATGAGGGGAAGGGCTAAGGAGGAGGATGTGCTTTGGGGGAAAGAGGGAGGAGAAACAGGAGGGGGGGGGGGTCCTAGAGGCTAGACTGGAGAGTGTGTGAGGTTCAGGAGTGTGGGGGTTGGGATGGAGATAAGTTCTTGTGGCTACAGGAGATTCTGGGGAGAGTGGGTACCTAGAAAGCAGTGTATGCAGCTAGGGGGACAGTGTGGTCGCTGGAGGGATGGAGGGAGTAGCGGGGACTAGGGTCTATGCTGGGGAAAGGCAGCAGGTGGGAGGCCTGGGTGGAATCAGTGTGCAGTAGGGTGTGTCCAGGGGGTGTTGTGGAGACTGGAGGGCGAAGGAGGGGTCCTAGGTGTGGTCCCCGGGAGCCACAGGAATGATAGGGAGTAGGTAGGGGGCAGACTGGCTGCCTCGGGGGTGGGGCTAGAGCGGCGCGGGGATGGGCGGGGAGACCGGGGTACCGGGGCGGCGCGGGATGGGCGGGGTGCCGGGGCGGCGCGGGGATGGGCGGGAGGCACCGGGACGGCGCGGAGATGGGCGGGGAGGCGGGGGGTGCCGGGGCGGCGCGGGGATGGGCGGGGAGGCAGAGGCGCTGGGAGGAGGCCGAGAGCAAGCGGAGCCGCCTGTACCTGAACCGCTCCTGCCCCGCCGTGTCCCACAGCTGCAGCTTGACCCGCTTGCCGGGCTCGATCTCCACCAGGCGGGAGAAGAAGTCCACCCCCACGGTGGGGTCGCAGTGCAGCGGCCCCGGGAAGCGGCCCTCGGTGAAGCGGTGCAGTAGGCAGGACTTGCCCACTGTGGAGTCGCCCAGCACGATCAGCCGGAACTGATAGATCCAGATCGCTGCGTCCATGTCGGCCCCGGCCTGGCCCGACTCGGCCTCGGGGCCCTTCCCGGGGCTCCTCCTCGGCCGGTGCCTGCACCGCGCTCCCACCGCCCCTATCCCAGGCATCGGCGCTGCAGGCCGGCTGCGGGGAGGGGACGGCTCGGACCCGAGCAGCTGCACCCTGTGATGCCAGGGAGGGGCGGGGCCCCCGGTTCCCGGTGGAGATGGGGAAGGGCTGGGGTCTCCCGATCCCTTCTGGGGCAGAGCGGGGGATTGGGGTTCCCCCATTCCTGTGGGACATAGCGAATAGTGAGGGTCCCCCGATTCCTGTTGGGCAGATGGGAGTGTGGGGATCCCCCATCCCAGTAGGGCAGGGAAGATGGTGGGGGTCTCCCCCAGATCCTCGTGCGGCAAAGGGGAGGGCTGGGATCCTGCTAAGGGGATGTCCCATGAACCCAGTGATGGTGGGGAGGGATGGGGTCCTTGTGATGGGGGTGCAGGTGGGGGAGGGAAGGTGCTGTCTCTTCAGCACCTGTTCTGCTCAGGCTGAGCTGCGGAGTCAGCCTGCCATTGCATCACACACCCTGCGTCTCCCCTGCAAAGTTAACTCCTGCTCTTCTTGGGCTGTCACCCGCACTCCTCCCATCCACACACTCAGTCCTCTCACTGGTGTGGGTGTTTTCAGCCAGACTAGCTGGCCCCGCTGGGGGTTCATCCATCCACTATGCTATGCCAACTCTCAGAGCTCACAATCCTCCAGTACATTCCCACAGTCCCCCTGCCTCCCAAGTCCTCAAAAGGACAGATGAGATGCCCCAGTTCACTGGGAAAGACTACAGCATAACCAACTGGAATATTCCCGCCTGGGGCCTAGTGACCCCTGGGAGCACAGTGTCAGAGAGGACATAATGACTGGGACATGGTGCTGCAGTGTGGCTGTTCATCCCCTGGCTACACTTATCTGGGTGCTCAGATCTGGGTGCTGATTAACACAGGCTAACTGCGGGGCAGTGGCATAGCCAAGATGGGACAAGTGGGCGGGCTCTGACTTCAAGTGGGGTGGACAATGATGGGTTCACCTTTCCCCCTCTGCAGCTGGCCATGGGAAAGTGAGGGATAGACACACTGGCCAGAGGCCCCATAAAATGGGGGTCCCATAAATATGTATGCCTTGCACTCCCCACCCCAATTAATTTGCCCAGTACTGATGTTAGACTTACTGGTCTGTAATTGCCAGGTTCACCTCTAGAGCCCTTTTTAACTATTGGCATCACATTAGCTATTTTCCAGTCATTAGGTACAGCGGATGATTTAAACTAAAGGATAGGTTAGAAACCACGGTTAATAGTACCGCAATTTCACATTTGAGTTTGGGACGCCAGGACTTGCTCTGGCTCTGGTGCTCCAGCTGCATAGCAGGATCGGAGGTGTACAAGCCCCCAACTCCATTCCCTGGTAGGAATGCCAGATGAGCAGAGTAGGGCTAGGCTTCAACTCCATTCTCTAAGCCCAGCTGGAACATCAGGCAGAGAGGGGCAAAGCCCCATGTCTGGACTGGAACAGAGCCAGGAATGAGAGTGTGTGGGCCTGGATCCTAAGTGGGTGGACCACGGCCCACTCAGGTCCACCCATGGCAACATCTCTGCTCTGGGGAAGACATTTCCTTGAAGCAAGAGTTTCCACTCCATCTCCAACCTCCAATTCACATGTGCTAGGCTCTTTCGCCCTATTCAACCACTTGTAACAACTCACACCAGATGCAACAAGGCTGCACGATGGGTGGATGGGGGCTGAATGACAGAGGCATGGGGGGTTCCAGCTAGGCACTAAAATTTGTGAGTAGGAAGTTGGGAGATTCTGCAGAATAAACAATGGACTGTGGGGCAAGTAATGAAGGCACGAGAATAGTAAATAGTGTTTCTTGTAGTATGGGAAGGATGTATGGTTTCAAAAGTAATTAATAAAGTAAAAACAGCTGCAATCTCAAGACAAAGGAAAATTATCTCAAAAGAAACAAACCCAAACCTTCCCACTCTTCTGCTGTTCAAGCAAGGATGGCAGGGAGGGGAGGGGGGATTGATCTGAAAGGAAGAAAGGTAGCAGGGAGAAACTGCTTTCAACTAGCTTTTGCTAAAGTTCACAAATTATCTAAAGTCAATTATTGGCAATGACATCACTTGTTTGTACAAAAAGTAAATTCTTAAAGGGTTCATTACTAATACCCCCTGAGCATGCTGGTGCTGACCATTATGGGTCTAAACAGCCCTGGGTTTAGCCTATTTGTGAGTATACTGATAACATGCTTATAAGTATTTTTACTGTATTGAATTTAATAACTGCTTATCATTATTGCAAAAATTAAAGTTCAACTCAGACATGGCTGAGACAATCAAATAAAAGAAAAAATGGATTAGTAATGTGGAGTTGGGAGATAATTTAACCAGTATAAATGCCTGAACCCTAGTTGTCAAATCTAAACACTGCAATGCATCTTGTGAAGTTGTTCCTGGTCCTTTTGCTTATGTCCTTCCTGCTAAGGACACAGTAATTCCTTGCCTATGATTCCCTTTATTTATCATTAATGACTCATTATTATTATTACTAGTGCAACTACTATTTACTGGCTGTACAATACACAAAATGAAGACATTCCTATCTGACAGCTTATAGTCCAAAAGAGACACACAGAGATCCGAGGATTCAGTGGGAAGTTGAGAGGAAGGAATAGCCTGAATTATCTTCCAGCTTTAACATTATTGGTTTTGGG
This sequence comes from Rafetus swinhoei, assembly GCA_019425775.1. NCBI lineage: Eukaryota > Metazoa > Chordata > Testudines > Trionychidae > Rafetus > Rafetus swinhoei. Next base: position 41,623,942 of record CM033437.1, on the reverse strand, counting down.
ATTTTTGGAATAAGGGAGACTTTAGGGAGGGATTTGAATGCAGAGAGGCTGTTGGCTTGATGAACTGGAACGGGGCATGGAAAAGAGATATGGAAATGGAATTGGGAGCAAATACTAAATATTTAGGCCTTAATCTAATACTCATTACATTGATAGACTGCCATTAACTTTAATGGAACTTGAATCATGCTCTTAGCCAGAAAATTCTTCAGGGCAGGGTCTGTGCTTTTCTGTAAGTATGTACTATGTCTAGCAGAATGAATCTTCAGTGCTCACTGGAGTGTCTCGATGCCACTATAATCTATGGGGATTGTGTGTTTGATTCTTTTAGAGGCAATGTACATTCATAACTGCAGCTGATGGAACCTGCAAATCCTGAGCACCTCTGAAAAATCAGGCTCATTAATCAAACATTTTAAGGCATCTGTCATTTTTGGGGTCTAAGCATCTTTTCTGGAAAGACCATTATCCAACTATTCTGTGAATTATCCAGTAAGAAACCTCTATAACTTTTAGATGTGCAAAAAGGGTCACTATCATTCTGGGCTGCTTACCCAGGTTTCATCTTCTAGGAAAGCATTAGCTCAACATAAAATCACACCCCTGTTGCAGTTAAAACACCCTCCTAGAGATATCATGTCACAGAGCAGGGTGAGATAACTGGAAAAAAATGTGTTTTGTCTTTGGTATCTTGTTGCCAGAAATAAGTTGACTAATTGGAAGGAATTTAATCAATCGGGGCTGGAGGGAATTTCTTATGAGTAAAAACTGAAACATTTCAGCCTTAGAGGAGCCTAAGGGAGTTGAGTGCCCACGGTAAGTTACATAACAGAGTATAAATATGTAAAAGGTGCACGGACCTTGGAGACATATGAATTATTTTCCATTAGGGCTATGCACGGGGACTAAATAATTTAGGGAACAGCTCTGACCCCCACACTGTATGAGACTTTACTGTTTTACAAAAGATAGATATAAACAGAGACAAGTAATAGGTTCTTATCTGAGAGGGAGGATCAATGGGGGAAATATTGAAATAATACATTACACTTTTCCCAGGCAAAATCCAATATTATAGCAGATACTATACACATGAAGCACTTATGCTTTTGAGTTCACTGATCCCATGGCTAATTCCAGTAATAGCTAACAAAATCTTGAAGGACAGTCTAACTTAATGGCCAGCCTAAACATAGCTCCCTCAAATCCATCTTGTTCTGTTAGTGGTATATGACACTGCCTGATAAATGATAATCAAAAGATTTGATGGGAAAATCTTGCATTTCTGCCCCAGTCTGGCAAAGATTACAGTGAGAAAAAAATCCTGTGCTGTGTCTTCTGGAGACAGACATAACAAAGGCAGAAAGTACACAAAGCTAGAAACTACTTAGCACACTTGGACTAGTAAGAAAAAAAAAATACAATCTCCCTGAAAAGTCCAAATGTCCAAATGAGGAGGCTGCTTTCTGAACCCTAAAAATATTTTGGCTCCTTCTGAGTCATTCTCTGTAATGGTTTCAGGGAATCACATGTAACACTTTGGTTTGAGAACATACACCTTACAACAAGATCTGCTACACAAATATACAGCTTTTGTTGTTTGGGCTCAAAATAGTATTGTTTTTGTTTTATTTTTTTTTCAGTTGTCCTCTCCAGTGAATAGTGCCATCATTGGAGAAAATCTGGCAAAGGAACTAGAATTAAAACCTAATGATGCTTTTTTTAAACCACTCTGATAAATAGATGACTACGCTGCAATCTTCTTTCAGAATAAGCAAAAAACACAATGAAATAGCGATTTGCTATTTCGAAAGATAGCGTCCACATTGATTGGACACTATCTCGCATTTAAGGCCACCCAGAACCAGTTCAGGCAGGGCATTAGGTCAGCAGTTGCTTCCTGGAGCTGTTGCCTGAGGCTATCTGAGATGCGTGCTTAAAGAGACCCTCTGGGCAGCCATTTCCCAGGTTCTTCTGCTTGCTTGCCTACTTCTCTGAGGGACAGCAAAGCATTTGCACTGTGTGCTTTGGTTGCCCTGCTTTTGAGCACCACAGCACACCATGCTATGGAGCCAGAGTTGCCTCCGGGTATGGCCGGAGCTGCCGCCAATGGCTGGGAGAGGGGCCTTAAGCTCCCTGGGTTTCCATCGGTGCCGCACATATGCTGGTGCCAGCATTGGTGACATCCCAAGGGGAGAGACCTTGTATCCCTGGCCACTAGGGGAGAGAGGGTGAGGTGTGTGTGTGTGTGTGTGTGTGTGTGTGTGTGTGTGTGTGTGTGAGAGAGAGAGAGAGAGAGAGAGAGCAAGCAGCACACACACCTGCACCTTGCAGCGCTGTCCCCAGAAGCGGGTGCTGCCTCGAGTGTGCAGGCTTGCCCGGGTGCCATGGGTGCAAGAGACTGTGTGTGTGTGTCCTTGTCTCCAGCCTCCTTTTAGCAGTGGCTCATGGTGGGAGGGTGTCCCCCTCCAGGGGTCAGAAGTGTGGGCGGCCTCCACAGAGCCTGTGAGAAGTAGCCCAGGGGTGCTCTGGTGCTGCCTGCAGGTGCTGCATGGTGCAGACTGGTGCTGCACGTGCAACAATGTGCATGGACTGCAGCGCAATGGCCAGGCCAAGAAGGCTGAGCGATTATCACACCACAGCCCCTCAGAACCCACCACCACCACACTGTGTGTGTGAGAAAACGAAGACCACTTACCTGATGATCCCTCCCTGGCTTCAGAGGATGCTTAGGACACATCCAGACTGTGGGGTACCGGCTCCAGGGTGATGGTGGTCACTGCGCTGGCTGCATGCTTCTCTTCGGCTGGGACCCCTGGGCGGGCGATGACGGGTGTCTCCAGCCCTGAGTCCACCACCCGGGGTTGGGAAGGGGCTGCACTGCACCCCAGGATGTGGTGCAGGTTATCCTAAGTGGGGTTCTGCTCTGGAGCATGAGATACACTCCCTTGCCCCAGCATATGCCTGGCGGAGCTCTTTAACTTTACTCGGGACCTGCTCCTCAGTCCGGGTATGGCCCTTGGTGGCCAGGCTATTGGCCATCCGGCCATATACATTGGCATTGCGCCATCTGGAGCGGAGATCCTGGAGGCTCTCCTCATCGCCTCAGACCTCAATGAGGGCCAGGATCTCCGCCCCAGACCAGGATGGCACATGCCACTTGTGGCCACTGGCAGGCTCCTGGAAGCTCTGAGAGTGCTCCCTGAGATGGGATGGTGGTTCTTGGGGGGCTTGAGGCTGTGTCATGGTGGCCAGACAGGGCTGGATTAAGGGGGAGGCTAGCCGGGCAGTTGCCCGGGGTGCTAACCTATGGGGGGCACCTGATGGCAGCTGCAAGGGGCGCCGCACGCCCAGGGCCAGTGCAATCAGGCACCGAGCGCCCAGGGCTGGGGGCTGTGCAGCACCCCTTAGAGCTGCCATCAGGCCAGGGACCGCGCGGCGCCTGATGGCAGCTCTAAGGGGCGCCCGGCCTGGGCGTGCGGCTACTGATGGCAGCTCTAAGGGGCGCAGCGCGCCGCGGGGCAGGGCTGAGCATGCGCCGTGCGCCCAGGGGCGGAGCCGCACATGCGTTGCGCGCCCACTGCCCGGGGCGCAGGAATGGCTCGAGCCGGCTCTGTGGCCAGATGTCTGGCACTGTGAGCTGCACTGTGGCTGGAGGCTGTGAGGGCCAGCTTCCTGCCACAAGCGCTTTCTCCTGTGTCTGCAGCTTTAAGAGCTGCAGGGGAACAGGAACTATAGAGTCCTGAAGAGTGTGGATGGAGTGGCCAGCAGGACATCTGTGTGATTTCCTGGGGGTCTCTTTTTTCCAAAAAAACGTCCTATTCCGCATCCACACACACCCTCTTCTGAAAAAGCTTTTTCGAAAGAGGCCTTATTCCTTGTGGAATGAGGTTTACCAATGTCTGAAAAAGCCCTCCATTATTTAAAATTTCTTTCGAAATAACGCAATTGCAGTGTGGACACTACTATTGTTATTCCGGAATAATGGCCGTTATTCTGGAATAACAGTGAAGGGTAGACGCACCCTACATACAGCCGAGGAACTTATTAACAGAGTAATTTTGATCCAGCAACCAAAGAACCTTCTTACCCATAGTTCTGTTTAATATTTCTCAAGAGTTTTGGTAGATATGAGGTGCCTGCAGCTGATTTAGCTGTACCCATATGTCTCCATTCCAGGAACGATACCTGGGAGACCCAGGGCACAATAAGTGAGGCAGCGACACTCTGAGGGAAAATCCCATAAGACCCATGACCAACATTCCATAAACAGGGCAGACTGGAATTGTCTCAGGAGAGAGGGACAAAGCTTTCTTAAGGATTGCTAGGAAATGTAGTTCTAAAGGCAAACAGGATTGTAGTGTAAGGCCCAAGGAAGGCCTGTGGGGTATAAAAGGGTGGGATGTATAAAATGGAAGCTTTACACAGAACAGAGATAGATCTGTATTTGGTACCTGGCCATAACTGTCAAATGTATCTCATTTTATTCCCAAAATCACATTCACACAAATATGGTGTTCCCTCAATTTTATTGTTGAAAAATTATTTACATCAAAATTAATGCACAGAGGCCATTTACACTAATGGAATTAAACCAATAACATATTATGTTTCCATCAGGAATAATATTTTTTGTGTCTTATCTTGAGTCTTTGTTACACGTGTTTACCTTGGTAAGTACCTTGGTAAATTCAGAAATATTTATTCAGCTGCTACAGTGATGGATGCACTATAAAAATAGATTATATAAAATACATATGAACACCATTACCCTTCAGCCTCTATTTTAACACCTGGTTTTCTAATAGAATCAGTCTAAAATTTTCCAACAAAAAGCTTCACCTTTATTTTTTTTCTATTTCGATGGCCAGGGGTCATAGCCTGTCCCTCCTGCTGCCATTCTGGCATCACACTTGACCCTCACCCTTTGCCTCGCTGGTGGGGAGCCCATGAGTTGGGCCCACATCACCTTTTGGGACTGGCTTCAGCTGGGTTACAGCAGTGATGCAGGCTCTGAGAAGTGGGAGCTGAGTTCTTGAATGAAGCTCTGTTCTTAGAGGTCACTCTATGTCCCCATCCTCACTTCTGGCCATGAACTTTGGGTAATGACCAAAAGGATGAGATTATGGGTACAAGTGGCAGAGATGAGGTTTCTCCGCAGTGCCGCTAGGCATATTCTTTGAGATAGGGCAAGGAGTTTGGCTATATGGGAGTAAGTGCCTTGGAGTAGTGCTGCTACTCCTCCAGATCAAGAGGAGCCAGATGAGGTGGTTTGGGCACCTGATAAGAATGGAGGCTTCCATTGGAACTATACTGACCCAGGACATGCTGGAGGGATTATATCTCCCAGTTGACCTGGGAGCACTGGGGAATCCCCCAGGAGGAGTTGGAATCTGTTTTGAAGGAAAGGGATGTCTAGTTCTTCCTCCTCCCAAGCGGCAGCCAAAAAGCAGCATAAAGGAAAGAGACGTTTCAGCTTTATTAAAAAAACAATTTTTTAAGCAGAGAAATTTAAATTTTTGACAAAAAAGTTAAAATGGCAAAATTGGGGGGAGAGGGGGAATGAACACTTGTTTCAAAATTATGGATCTACCCTCTGATCCCTCTGCTTTTCAAACACTTTATTACTATTTTACAATTGACAAAAAGTCGGAAAATGATCAAGAAACTGGAGAAAAAAACCTACTTTTCAGGCATTATTACTGTTTTAATTAAGATTTCCTCATTGTCTCACATTTTGACCTTTACTTTTCTTTGAGCAGAAAAAAAGTGTGTGTGCAGGGGTGGGAAAGAAAAATGTAAAAAAGAGAAAAAAGGGGATGAAAAAACCCAGAAAAGTTTTTAAAAAGCCCAGTTTTTGGTCTAAAAAGCAGGAAAAGGATATTTGAAGTAAAAACAAGTAGAAACTGAAATTTTCAACTGAAAGCTTATTATAAGGATGTTTTCGCCCTCCAAAAATTCTGCAAGAAAATTCTACATAACATATATGTTAAACTAAACAAAACCATTTATCTTTATGGCTAGCAATCCTGAGCCAATTGTGGAAGGAGAAATACAAATTAGGGAATAAAAGATGGCATAAATAATGTTTTCTGTTTGAGCTGAACAGCACCACAAACCAGGAAGAAGAGATGGACATTGAGACTTAGGATGCGTCTAGAGAGCACCCTTCTGTTGGAATAAGCTACTCAATTTGTGCTACTTAAATTGCATAGCTTATTCCGAGTCTAAATCGAAAGAGCTTATTTTGAAATTTGGCACTGTTTACACAGCGCCAAATTTCAAAATGAGGCACTATTCTGACAAATCGCTTAACCCTCATGGAATAAGGGTTACAGAGACACCAGAATAGCACTCCTGCTATTTCAGGAAATAGCGGGCACTTTTAAAGACATGGCATTGCTATTTCAGGATACTTCCGGTATTCCGAAAGAGCAACGCAGTCTAGACATACCCTTTGATGTCACAGAGACATGTATGGATCATGTGGAACCTCTAGTGGTGAAATGATCGCTCGTCTATGAAATAAGAAAACCTGCTTCTCAGTTCACATTCAGAAATTGACATTGCATTGCAGTGAATCTGATCTGTATTTTATTGTTATAATAATAACACAATAATAATAATACTGTGCTTATGCTTGAGATGGCAGTTCCATTTTAAGCTCCTATATCAATTATTGTAAAGGAAACTGCCTATTTAAAATTATACTTCTGTCTGAGTACTGTATTAAGTTGAATGGAAAAAAGATTTCCCTACACAAGTTTCTTTTTTTATTCATTTGATAGCACTTGTTGTGTGTAGTCAATTTCATTGTTACTCCTTTATTCATTTAGGCCTTGATTCAAAGCTGTTGTAGCTAACAGGGTTTCCCCCCCTTATATTCCTGACACACTTATGTGATGAGTAACTTTTTGCTCATGAATAATCACTTTGATCTCAACTGCCTACTCATGTGAAAAAAAAGTTACTCATATGCATACATATTAGCAGTAGTCAGTGAGTCAGTTTCCCTTGTTGTTTTGTGTAAACATTAACCCAGGGAGGAAAAAAATATTACTACTGTAAATCCACAAAATTTGGCAAAGTTATGAAGAAATGCATGTAAAGAGTTCTTATAAGAAGGCATTTGTAATGAACAACAAGAAGCTGTAATGGTCCTACAAAACCCATGAACTATGCTACATATTTTGGATCACCTCTACTGGTATTTATCTAGATAGCTATATACATAGATGCATAATTCTCAGTAAAGGTCACTAATACGGTACTAAGAATAATAACCATTTTCCCGAGTGTTTTAAGGTGTGCAGTGTTAAGTTTGCATTGTTCTAATTTTTTACTCAAAATACTCTGCAGTACCAAGTCAAATGCATTACAGAAGTCTATTACATCAACACCATTATGTTTATTAACCAAGCTCGTAATCTCATCCATAAAAGACACCAAATAAGCTTGAGGGGATCTATTTTCCATGAACCATACTGATAGCATTAATTCTATTACCCTGCTTTAATTTTTTATTAATCAAAGTCCATATCACCTGCTTTATTATCTTATCACTTTGGAGGCAGAAGGAGTAGGTCCTAGCTGTGAGGTGCAGGGGAGAAGGTGTAAAATATTCTCAAATCGTATGTTGAAGTGACAGGGAAGATGGTGATATAGTCAATAGTGAAAGAGAATAGGGCATAGGAGGAGAGGACTAATAAGGAAAGATCTGCTATATTTACATTGGCAGAAATTCTTTCAGGAGATAACAGCAAAAGACAACCTGAGAGATGTGGACAAATTAGGGATGTAAAATGCCGGTTAAAAAGTTAAGTGGTTAAATTGAATGTGCCTGCCATGCCGCAGGCTGCTCTGGCAAGGCTGGGCCAAGCCTGCTGCACTGCACCATGGGCGGAGGCTGTTCTGGCTAGGCCGAGCCCTGCACCAGTTAACCAGTTACCCTTGTAAGCATGCAGGTAAGGATCATGTTTACTGGGTAACTGGTTAACCCTTTACATCCCTAGGATGGATAGAGACAAATCAGGAATGGAACACTAGATTTGCGAGGCATTGGCATAAAGAGGGTGTTTGAAGCCTTGTGAGGTCATTAGAGCACTGGGATTTTATCAGCATAAAAACTGGGAAGTTAAAAGTTATGGTTCCCACAGGAACTCTGACTCACTTAATTAGAGATGAGCTCAAGCTGCAAAATTTGCATTTGTAGCCAAGTTCTGAACTTCCCAAAATCTAAGGGGATTGTGTTACAGCCTTTGTGGCATAGGCAGGGTACTGATGCAAAAGTCAGATTGAATCTGAAATTTCCCAAAGCACAGGGTTTGGTTTTGGGCTTATCCTTTTCTACACTAGACATATGTATACTACTACTACTACTACTAAAATCATGTATGGTTACAACCCCCCATATGGCCCAGAGGACCAAATTACAGTTAATCTGGGCACAAACACTTGACTTTTTAATCTTTTTTTAAAAATTTTTTTAAATTTTTAATCCAGAAAATTACATTAACATCAGATTCATTGAATCTTACAAAGTAGGTTTCCACTGTACTGTTTTGTTCCACTTTCACTTGAGAAACCTTATTAAAAATCCCACTATTTTAATAATTGTATAAATTTATTTAAATTTTGAAATTTGTTTTGTTATTGGGGGCAGTGGGGGTCTATGCATGTGGAGCAGGTATGTGCTGCATCATTACCAAAAATTAAACTGAAACAAAAATAACGAGAATGAATGCAAAAACACAGACATAGCAAATTAACAGTTAATTTATGCCAACACTCTTAGGAAGAAAAGAAGCCTAAAATTGACTGATCTTCAAACTTGGAAGGAAATGATTCACTCTGCCATGTGAATCTGCTTGGGTGAGTAGATTCACATTAAAGCATCTCTGTGGCATGTGTCCATTCCAGATCTTCACAATCTTCCTTGTTCTTTTACAGTTGGCCCATTCAGATTGTGCCAATGAACGTGATTCAGCCGCTGACCCTCTTGATTTGTTCCACATCTTGGAAAGGAAATTCTGGGCCACGCTGATTGACACCAGCTAAGGATCTGGGCTGTGGGCTCTAGCCATCCACAGATCTATAAAACAATGAAGGGGCTGAGTCTCCTGTCATTTTATGATGGAAATCAGAAGAAACTCCGCAGAATTACACCGGTGTAAAACTCGTGCGTGGCCCAAGAGAACCAGATCTCGGGAATGCAGCTCTCATTTGCTGCAAGTCTGGGCGAGTGCTGCCTCTTGCAGAGATTTGGGGCACGCGGTTTCCTCTGTTACACAGAGAGGGGCAAATAACACCATTGTGCAACCTGAGCTGCAGGTAGAAAAGGAGGGAATGAATGACGAGTTGGCAGCAGCCCAGATCAGTCAGGCGAGCAGAGCAGAGGTCTCTCCGTCGCCTCCCTCCTTGAGCTGCAGGTTACATCAGAGAGAGATGCCAGCGTGCGAGCTTGACTGGATTGTATGGGCTCGTCTGCTCAGTTAATGATCTGCGTTAGCACCGCCTCCCACCTCTTTCTCCCTCTGTCTGGTCGCCTCCCCCCGCCTCTCTAGACAGCGGTAGCTCGGCGGCGTCTGGCTCCAAATGGAAGTGGCTAGTCCTGAGGCTGCCCTCGGCCCGCGGGCACCATCAGAAACAGCAGCAGCTGCCGCAGCAGCGCCGAGTCCCAGGCATCCCACCCGCCTTTTGCACGGGATCAAAGACAAGCTCTGTACTTGGTGAGTACAAAGGGCGAGCGGACTTGCCACGCGCTTCTGCTCTGCCGCGACCTGGAGGAGCCCGGCTGAGACACGTGTAATCAGCGCCTGGGTGAGCCGGAGCTCCCTGCCCGGAAGGGATGCGCTAATCGCCCCCCAGCGGGGCTACTAGCGCCCTAGGCAGAGCGGCTCCCGCACGTGTGGGCCTAGTGGGGGCGTTTACACGTGCTTCTTGGGGAAACCCCATCAGTAGCCGGGGTCACAACGCCTCCGCTCCGGGACTGCTTGGGAGGTGGAGAAGGAGTCCGCGGGTGGGTAGGAAACCGGTTCCCAGCTCTGCCACTGAGCTGGTGTGTGCTTTGTAGGCAGCTCATTGAATCTTACCGGGGATAAAAACACCTCCCCGGCCCTCCGCTCCCCGGGGGACTTAGGGGTATTGCAAAACGCTTGGAGCTCTTCGGGGGGAAGTCGCTACAGAAGAGCGCGGGGTTCTGGCGCCTTTGCAGTTAAATCGGTGCCCCCTAGCTTCACAGAGAACGTGCCCTTTCCCCCTCATCTACCAGCCACTTTATGGGGCGCCAAACTGGCGTTGCCACCCGCTGGCACAGGATGATTGTGTTTGGGCACAGCGTCCGCCCGTTCCCTTCGCGACAAAATAGCCCCAGCCGCCGGGTGCAGCCGGACATAGGGCTGGCATGTGTGATGATATTCTGGGGGCTCGACAGCTGAACGGGGGGGCTAATGGCTCATGAACAGTTTACAGTTTGTGGGACTACCATGAAGAAGTCTGTACCAGGGGGCTGAGTGCTTGAGGGGCAACCCTTGATGGAGCCCCTTTGATTCCTCCAGTCATTCTTATTTGGTATTTCTGTAAGGTAGTGCTGTACATTTTTTGGGGGAAAAAGGGGCAGGGCAGAGCTAGTGACCTGAGTAGGGAAGAAACTCACTTTGTCTGCCTTGGCTGAACCCTCTCCCCATTTGCATTATAGTAATTCCTCACTTAACATATGCCCGCTTAACACGTTTTCACGATAGCATGATTTTTTTTTTAAGGAACATTTTTCAAACAACACGACCTCGTCCCCGCAATAACATGATTTCCCTTAGGGCCGGCCGGTGGCCAGCAGCTGCGCGAGGCTTCCCCAGCCTCCCTGCAAAGCGGCAGAGGTTTGCTGCTCGCAGCGCCATTTCCCGGTGACCCCCTCTGGCTGGATGCAAGACATCTGGCCAGAGGGGGTCACTGGGGAACTGTGCGGCAAGTGGCAAACCTCCGCCGCTATGTAAGGAGGCAGAAGAAGCCCCGCGCAGCTGCCGGTGACCGGCCAGCTGGGGAAACCCAGCCACCGGCTGCAAGCCCCCTTCCCTTCTCCAGAGCCAAACACCTCCCCTCCCTGCTATAACCCAGTCCCCTTTGTCCCCCAACCTTATGTCCCGGTCCCAGCTGCTAACAAGTGCAGGCTGGAGCTGTGAGCGCACGGGCGCTTGAAACGCAACCCCCACCTTTTCCATTATTTTCAATAGGAAAATTGACCCTGCATAACACGTTTTCACTTAGCACGATCATTTTCTAAAACGTATCTACCGTGTTAAATGAGGAATTACTGTACTGGTAAAACGCCCATTGAGTTTAGTAGGCTCAGAATTTCAGGCTTTGTGTCTTGTGGATAAACTGGGGGAAGGGAAGCATGATGTAATCTCCCATCCATCTTTCTCCCTTTTAGGAACCTGCAGCAGTGATGTCTAGGTATGATGTAGTCACATAAGCCTTAAATGAAGGATTATCACAAAAGGCTGCTTCTAACTCTCCCTGTGTGACCTTGGCCCTAAATAAGCAGAATGTGCTGGCCCTGATCCGGCAGAGCCCGTTTAACTTTAAACATGCCAGTAGTCCCACTGAAAAGCAACTCATATGCTTTCATGTAAGCAAGTGCTGACGGCTCCTAAATCAGAGTGACATTGCAATGCTGAGCAGAGCAAAGCTTAAATACCTTCTACAAATTTGAGCCTAAGACAGTGGTACTCAGTTATGTGAGCAGTGTTCCCTCTAACATTTTCTATCCTTGGGTGGGTTGAATTTTCTTTTTGTCGGGTTGAAATTTCTTATGTGCAACACCAATATGAGGTAGTGTGTAGATGTGCACAAGTACAAACAAAACACGTAGATACAAATATATATTTTAGACCGGGGTGGGCAATAATTTTTGAAGGGGAGCCACTCCACAAATTTCTGAAGTGGCCCCGAGCTGCCCCGAAAGGGGCAGGTCCTTGGGCAGAAGGGGTAGGGCCAGGACACTTCCCATGCTCCCTGTCCGCAGACCCTGATTGGCCTGGGGATGGGGGAGCACGTGAAGTCTTTGCCTGCCACCCCCCAGCACACAGAGAGAACCACCAGCTGTTTTAAACAGCTGGCGGTTCCCTCTAGGCACTGCGTGGCCCTAGCGGGGCTTCTCACACTCCCCCCACCCGCAGGCCAGTCAGGGTTTGGGGGAGTGGGAGCATGCAAAGTCTCTTGCCCCCTGCCTCCACTCTGCAAGGGGCACACGGTGGCTAGAGCAAACTGTTAGCTATTCTGAACAGCTGGCGGTTCCCTCTGGTGCTGCATGCCGCTAGTGGGGGGAGGAGACTTCATTCTCTCCTCTATCCCCAGGTCTTGATTAGCCTGAAGGCAGGGGAGCAGCAAGGCGGCCGCAGGCTGGATCAACCAGCTTGGCAGGCCAGATCCAGCCCACAGAGGCTCTTTTGCCCACTCCTGTTTTAGACAGTCCATAGGTGTGAAAGAAAATATATTAAAACAAGGGCTAATTAACAAGGAGCAATGCTTACAATGTTTATTTAATATGAAATCAAATAAAAATAAAATTAACATTACCCTTGGAGTACATGTATTATCCTTTCTAACAACTCAAGCTGGTAAACACACGAAAATGCATATTAGACACACATAGCTGAGCTTTAAGATGCTAAACAAATCTATAAATCAACTAGAAATAGTCATGCTTTCCTTGCAAATATTAATACAATATTTACTGACACTGGAAAGCAGAATAAAAGGAATTAACTCAGGCTTATACAGTTTTTTCTAGGGAATGTTTAGGATCCATGCTGTTCAACAGGGGTTGGCAAGATACCTCTTGCAGGCTGGATCCGGCCTGCCAAGCCACAAGATCTGGCCCGCGGACCCCCCTGCCGGGACCCTCCAGCCCACAGCAGACTCTGTTTTAAGTGCAGGGCTGCTCCGTGTGCCCCTCTGTTCTGGAGAGAGGGGGAGGCTTCTTGTGATCTCCCCACCCCCAGCCCAATCCTCAACTCCTTTTGAGGAAACAATTGGCCAATATGAACTGACCCCAGACAATCTTTCGGCTTCTGTTGACCAGAAACAATCAGTCAATAGAAGCTGAGAGACTGGCCTGGGGGATAAGGGCAGCACAAGCCTCTCCCCCCTCCTGGAGCTGAGAGCCACAAGGAGGGAGCAGCTTGCATTTTCAAGAAGTCTGGGGCTGCAAAAGCAGCGAGCCCAGTCTGCCTGGGGATTCTGCAGGGCTACTGGCCAGGAGGTGCTTAGGTAAATGCCTCCAAACCAGAGCCTGCCTATGGCACCCCTGCCCCTCCTACATCCCGATTCCCTCCCCCAGGTCACCATCCAAACTCTCTGCTCCCTCCTGTCCCAGGTCACAACTCCTTCCGAAACCCTGTACCCAGGGCCGGACTGAGGCATGGGCGAGCCGGGCAGCTGCCCAGGGCGCCAACCATGGGGGGTGCCTGATCGCAGCTGTAAGGGGCACGTGGCGTCCCTTACAGCTGCCATCAGGCGCCGCGCGCCCGGCTCCCGCAGCACCGGCCCCACGGCACTCTTCCCCCCCACGGCCGTGGGGCCCTTGCACGGCCCAGCGCGCGCGCCAGCAGCAATGGCCAGGCCGGGCTGGGCAGCGCATGTGCCGTGCACCCCGGGGGCGGGCCCGCACATGCGCCGTGTGCCCGGGGGCGGCACCGCGCACCCGGGCCCGGGGCACCAAAAGGGCTCGGGCCGGCCCTGCCTGTACCCCTTCCAGGCCAGAATCCTCTCCTGTAGCTATACTCCTTCCCTGACCATACACCCCAATCCCCTGACCCAGGTCACAATCTCCTCCGTCACCCAAAACTCCCTCTCAAGCCTCACACTGTCTTCTGCACCCCAGTTCGTTACCCCATGCGCCCATCTGTACCCAACTTCCATCCTAGACTCCACACCTCTCCACAGAAATTCCGACCCTTGACCACTTTCCAAAATCTTGGCGTGGCGCCCCACCAAATATTAGTGCCTATCCTTGCTATACAAGAACAAGTGAAACAGAGACAGTAAAAACAGATAAAAGTTCTCCTGGTTTGAAACATTCACCTTATGTGTGTCACCAACTCAAAGAATAGAAGCCCCAGAGCAACACATGGCCTCAAAATTTGTAGACAAATGCATGTTTCAAAGAGCTTGCAAATAAGGTTTTATCCTGCAAAACAACTAGCATCACACCTAATACTTGCTACTTCTGACTCAAGAAGACTTAAGAGCTGGCATCAATATAATATACCATGTATTAATTAGTAACACAGGATTTTTAAAAAAATCATTAAGATCAGAGTTTTAGGTATCTACAACACTCCAAAAAAATTCTGTTAAAATCATTTTTCTTTCTTACTGTAAGCCATTAAAACCTATATAAACTTTGTTTGAAATGTAATCATGCAAAAGTCCTGGCACATATCCCCCCACGTGCAGCCTGATTCCCCCCACCCCTCCAACCCAGATAGACAGAGAAGGTCTCACTCACTGCAGCAAGTGAGTCAGGACAGTTCAAATAAACTTTCCCCTGCTTCCACCTCACTGCCTAGATGCCAGCACCCACCCACCTCCTCTTTCCCTCATCTACTCTTGTGCAGAGTCTGCTCCCCCCTGCCCAGCTGGTGGCTAGGATAAAAAACCTGCTTCTCAGACTTGCAGGCACCAGCAGCCTAGCTGTGAGTCAAAACAGGATACACAGCACAAACAAGCCCTCCACCCAAATCTCACCCCAGGACATAGCACAAACTCTCCACCCTCACCTCACCCCAATGCCAGCACCCACTCACCCTCTATTTCCCCCACTTACCCCATGCATTCTGCTTCCCCCCAACCCCCTTCCCAGCCTAAGAAGCTTGAGGAGAGTGCTGGGTTTCTGCCTCCTCCTCTGCCTCTCTCTCCTCTCCAGGCTGCCCAGCCTGGAGACAGGACTCCCCAAACTCCCTCCCCTCCAGCTCCCCATAGCACTTACTCCCTCCGTCCTCCTCATTTCCCCAGACTGCCCTACCCTATATCTCCTCTCCAGCCATTTATTCCTTCCTTCCCTCATCCTTATCTTCCTTCCCTACATGCTCTCTGAACTCCTGTGTTTCTAGCAGGCAGCTGCTGCTGCTGAGCGAGAGGGCAGGGCTCATTAAACAGCTGGGCAGCCATGCAGCTTACAGGGAACCTTGATTGGGAAACACATTTGCAACCACCATTAATCAAAAGAGCCACATAACTACTGTCCGTCCTGCACACCACCGCATCAAACACACATGTACAATATTACTAATATATAATTATAACTATAAACAAACATTCTAACATTTTCAAATACATTTTCAATAACATGAAAACTAAATTTAGCTAACTTATTTAGTGCATGAGGGGTTCAGAATGTGGGAGAGGCCTCCAAGATGGGGCAGAGGTTTTGGATGTGAGAGGGGGTGAGGGCTCCAACTGGAGGTGTGTGAGCTCTAGGCTGGGGTTGGGGATGAAAGGTTTGGGACGCAGGAGGAGGCTCCAGACTGGGGCTAAGGGGTGTGGAATGAAGATCAGGGCAGAAGGCTTGGGTCTGGGGTCTGGGTGGGAGTTAGGGTGTGGGAGGGGGCTCAGGGCTGAGGCAGGGCCGGGGTTAGGGATGTTAAATAGCCGTTACTAAGCTAATTGAGTAGTTGATGGAATTTCCATCGACTACTTGATTAGTCGATAAAGGGGTTAGCTCCCGGAGTGGCATGAGTCGGGACTGAGTAGTCCTAACTTGCGTTGTCTCCAGGGCCGCTGCGCCTCTGCTTTTTAAATTTAGTAAGAGCCAACAGGCTCTTACTTCATTTAAAAGGCAGAGCTGCAGTGGGGGACTGGGCATGAGCTGGGACAGTTGAGTCCTGGCTGACGCCTGATCTCCAGCTCTTACTACATTTAAAAAACAGAGGCTCAGTGGTCTGGGACCGGGTGCAAGCCAGGACAGCTGAGCTGGGGCAGGTCCCCCTGGTGCCTGTTACTACATTTAAAAGGCAGAGGTGCAGTGGGTGCGAGCTGGGACTGCTCAGTCCCGGCTCATGCTGGTTCCCCAGCTGTGCCTCTGCCTCCCTTTGATACAGAGGCAGCAAGGGCAGTGGAGTGGCTAGTCGAGTAGTGACTCAACTAGTTGCTTACATTCCTAGCTGGGGTGTGAGGTGCTTGCCTTGGGCAGCTCCCGTTTAGTAGTGCTGTGAGGTGGAGGTAGGCACTTCGCCTGCCCTGGCCCCCCACCATTAGGGTTACCAGGTGGCTTCAGAAAAAATACCGGACACACTTGATCTCAGATGGGGAGGTGGGGGACTGGCTGGGAGGGGAGTGGGGCTGGCCGGGAGGATGTGTGTGTGGCGGAACCGGCTGGCGGGGAGGTTGGGGCAGCAGGGCTGGCTGGGAGATCGGGGCAGGGCAGCGGGGCTGGCCGTGGGAGATCGGGGGAGCAGAGCTGGCCGGGGAGATCGGGAGGAGGGGCGGGAGAACGGGGGCCGGCGGGAAGCATGGTTGGTTGGCTGGCTAGGGAAGATCGGGTGGGGAGACCGGCCGACGGGCAGAGGGGCTGGCCGGGGCAGCGGGGCTGGCCAGGGTAGATCGGGGGCAGCGGGGGGCCTGGCCGATGGGAAGCAGGGCTGGCCAGGAGAGAATTGGGGGGAGTGGGGCTGGCCAGGGGGAGAAACGGGGGGAGAGAATCGGTCAGCGGGGAGTGGGACTGACCCGGGCACATGCAGATCCCGGGGTGCTGCCTGTCCCGCGCACAGTCCCCGCGAAGCACGAGTAAGTCTGGCCCTGGGGATTCCATCCCACCCCGGCCCCGCCCACCCCTCGCGTAGTTGCGTTGCCTGGCTGGTAGACATGCTCACGCAGCATGAGCATGTCTACCAGCCAGGCAGTTCGCAACTACGTACTGATGCTCCTAATAATAATAAAACTTACCTAATTAGAAAATACCGGACAATTTATGTGTCCGGTATTTTCTTAATTTTTTCCCCGGAGAGAACCCTCAAATACCGGACTGTCCGGTTCAAAACCGGACACCCGGCAACCCTACTCACCATTCCTGGAAATGACCAGCACTCTGGGAGTGAGTTTGTGGGGAGGAGGTAGGTGGCACTTAAACTATTTACAGAGAGAAAGAATGAGTGTGCGCTACAGCCTTAGCTGAGAGCCAGTTGGCTTTTAGCTCAAGCTGTAGTGTAGAGGCTCATGCACTAAGCCTCAGAGGTCCCAGGTTTGGTTCCGCCTGTTGGTGCTACACAGGTGCCACCCCTGCAGTTTCCATTGGCTGTGATTCCCCCTGGGCCTGTTCACTTGAATCAGCTGTTTGTGGCCCTGTGGGAGGGAGCCTTGAGGAGCTGCAGGGTGTGCTTCAAAGAGCCATATGTAGCTCACGGGCAGTGTTCCCTCTAAGCTGTGTGGGAGCACAGCTTCATAGGTAGGGTTACCAGGTAGCTTCAGAAAAAATACCGGACACACTTGATCGGGGTGGAGGGTGGGGAGCAGAGCTGGTGGGGAGGGTGTCGGGGCAGCGGGGCTGGCTGGGAAATATCGGGGAGGCGGCTGGCGGGAAGCAGGGCTGGTGGTGGTGGGAGATCAGGGGCAGTGGGGCTGGTCGGGGAGTTCGGGAGAGGTCGGGAGCAGGGCTGGCTGGGGAGATCGGGTGGAGGAGAACCGGCCGGCAGGAAGCAGGGCTTGCCGGGAGGGTGTCGGGAGAGCAGGACTGGTCGGGAGGGGTTGGGAGTGAGGCTGGCTGGGGGGGGGAGCAGGGTGGGGAGAGAATCAGCTGGCGGGGAGCGGGACTGACCTGGGCACATGCAGATCCCAGGGCGCTGCCTGTCCCGCGCATGGTCCCGCTACCGCTCCACAACGCGCTTGAACAGCGCTCAGGAGTGTGGACAGGGCTTCTCCTCCTCTCCAAGGCGTCACTCCTACATCAGACGCAACCAGAGGCTCCCAGCGCCTATCGTGCCCCACCTCCCAGCCACTCCCCTCGCCCCCGCCAGGCTTCTGTCGGATGCCCAGCCAGAAAACCAGAAAATACCGGACATTGCACATGTCCGGTATTTTCTGATTTTTTTTGTAGCGGACAGAGGGCCCAAAAACTGGACTGTCCGGTTGAATACCAGACACCTGGCAACCCTATTCACAGGTGATTAATCAGCCCTGCCCAGTCAGAGGCTCAGGACTCAGCACACAGCTTAGAGGGAACACTGCTCTCATGGGCTGTGGATTGAGTATCATTGGCCTAAATACTTCACTGGATTGGAGCTAGACTGCTTTGTATCTTGCAGAATCGGGCCTATATCCCTTCCATCTGTATCCCAGAACCACAACATTTTTTACAGGATTGTGACCTCATGGGACAGGATAACAAAGAGACTAAGAGTCAAGTCTCTCAGTGAGGATCCTTTTAACTGTTGTCTAACATTGGTCAAAACTCAAGACTCCAATTTCTTTTGCATCTCATTGTCCAAAGAGTGACTTCAGCTGGGACAAGCTTAGTATTGGAGAGTATCTGGTTGAAAACACAAATGGGGAAAAAAATCTTCACTAAAATTTTGGAAATAATTTTCTTTCCACAGGTTTAGAAAAGGAACTCGTAGTCTTTCAAAATATGAAATATATTGAATAACAGAAGTTCATTTTGGTTTACAATTTTTTGAATGTTTTAGGGCTCTTTTTTCCTTCCCTCCTTTCCACTTTTCACACATTTTAATTTTCCCACCATTTCTCCCCCCTTTTTTTCCACTTGCCGCAGAAAAAGGAGGAAAGATAAAAGAGGAAGGAAAAGAAAGGGGAAAATAAAATGAAAAAGCACCCAACAATTTGTGAATTTTTTTTAAATTTCTGATTTAGAAAAGAACTAGGGCTGTTAATTGACCTGCATTAACGCCTGCGATTAATGCAGGATAGAATTAACGAGTTTTAAAAAATTAACGCATTAATCGCAGGCGTTAATGCTGCACTGCCTCTTTGAAGTGCTGCTCCTCAAAAAGGAAAAAGAAATGTTTTTGTTGCTATGGATGAATTTTGGCCAAAGTTGTGAAAGGCAGTATGTATTCCCTGAAGTGTATGAATACAGAGCCATCTACTGTCAGAGAGCCATTTTGAGGACTGCAATAATAATTCATATGGTATTTTGGAAGTTTATCTCAAATCTCTTAATACACGTTACAAACATTAAATGCACTTCTATTCTGAAAAGTATCTCTGTAAAAAGGCATTGGTGCGCTCCATGTTTACCTTCTGTGTTAAATATGCTTGGCTTCCTTTTTTTAATCTGCCAGCACCCTGTGGCGCAGATTAAAAGGCGCATAATTTAAAAAACAGAAGCTCAGTGGCCTGGGACTGGGTGTGAGCCGGGGGCGCATAATTAATATTTTGCCCCACATGCAAAAATAGTTATGGTGTTGGCATGGGCTGCACAAGCCTGCCTGACCTCCCCAAGCATGCACTTGCATTGCTAGCTCACATTCTCATTGCTTTATTAGTTAGCTTGCCAGCTTACATCTAAGACCAGTACATCTACATGAGCTGCAAATCACACCCTTGACTGCAGCTCAGAGAACCCCTTATGTCTTCCCCTGCCAATGAAGGTGTGATTGTAGCACAGGTAGGCATACCCACACAAGCTATAATATAGCTAGCACAGTGAGCAGTAGTAATGTGGATGTGGTGGCTGGGGCTTCGGCATAGACCTTCTCATGCCACAGTTGCACCTTTTACTTGCTGCACAGACCTGCCCTAGTGTGGGGTTGAGACTCGAGGTAGGGTATGTCTACACTGCAATCAGGGATGTGACGGCAGCGCACGTAGGTGCATCTGAGCTAATATTGATCCATAGCAAGCTTAGATGACAAGCACAGTGAAGCTGGCCGCATGATTCTATCCAAGGGTCCTGCTGAGTTTGTACAACCTGTGCTTCCAACCATACCAAGGTGTCTTCACTGTTATTTGTGATTTGAGCGAGTCTAGTCAAAGCGAGGTTAGCTAGCCATGGTGCAGTCACGCGTCTGACTGTAGAATTACCCTTATTGGGACAACACTCGAGTTAGCTCAGCAAGGAAGACAAGCCCATAGTCAGACAGTTTTGAACATCCTGCAGTTTTTGTGATGTAAGTGAAAATCTGGTTGTATCGCTGCAATATTGTCAACACCGAGCCTTCAACCATCATGGAATTTTGCATCAAGTTCATGGTCTTGGTCCTTGTGCAAGTCAACTAAAGCTCCAGGGCAAAGATGGTGGCTGATAACTCCATTCCTCTGGCATCTGGGAGTGCTTAGCACTAATGTCATCTGGTCTGGGATCATGGCATGGACACCCCCCAGAAACTAAGGACCACCACAAACCTCACCATCTTCTACTTCAAGTGCAAGGCATTTTTCTTTGGCCTGGCCTTTTCAAACATAAACCAAGCGCAACAGGTGCATTTATTAACTCCCCACAGCCTTCCCCAAAAACAAAACAGCAACCCCCCGCCCCGTTATTACAGTAAGACATGCCACTTCATAGGCTTCTCCCCTCTGGAGAAAAGAAGAAAGAACAAACCACACATGACAGATGTGTAGTCGTATTGCTTAATGCATTACTACTGGAAGGTACTCAGATACCACAGAGATGAGTGAGATATTCTATTCATAGAATAGAATAGACAGAATGGTCACCACCAACATAAGCAGCTGGTAAATTAGGCTAGGAATATAATTTGCTATATTAACTTTGAATGTCTAGGAATACAACAAAGCTCAAAACTACTTTGAATTAAATAAAGAACAGCAAAATGATCTACAGCAAAGAAAGCACTTTGCATTTCTGTAGCACTTTCCCTCCAA
The DNA here is from genome assembly GCA_019425775.1 of Rafetus swinhoei. Taxonomy (NCBI): domain Eukaryota; kingdom Metazoa; phylum Chordata; order Testudines; family Trionychidae; genus Rafetus; species Rafetus swinhoei. The sequence continues at coordinate 41,603,101 of CM033437.1, read as the reverse complement.
AGGTCTCAGCTCACTTTCAGTCTCCCAGGAATCACACCTCATAAAAGGCTTGAGTTAGGTGAGTATTATCTCTGTTTTCAGATTGGGATGCTGTGGGCTGTGCCCACGAAAGCTCATGATACCATCTACATGTTTTGTTAGTCTTTAAAGTGCTACCAGACTATTTGTTGTTTTTTAAAGCACAGAGATTTCAGGGTGCACAGGAAGTTTGTGCAGAGCAAGGAATAGACTACATGCCCTGGGTATCGAAATACCAATTCACACCTGTTTTAATTCCACTTCAGCTAAACTGAGTTTAAAATTATATAAAGAGATAGTATGGACTCAGTTTTAGGTGATTTAATTGGCCTGATCTATTTTTACTGAATGGGTTCCAAGACTGTGTGAGGTTAGAAACTGCTTCCAGTATAGACAAGGCCCCATGTGCACATTAACCAGCAATCTTTCTTCCTGCAAATAGCAGGTGCACTAAAAAATTATATCAAAACCATGTTTGAGTTGAGGAGCTAATGAAAGGGAGTCAAGAAAGAACTAGATGCCGAGCTAGGAAATAGCTTCTTATTTTTCTCTGTAAAATATTAAGATAATTATTGTTTTGTTTACTTCTAAACTAATTACATTTTTCTTTTACATTTACAGTCATATTTTGAAAACAATTGCCCTCGGTCAGATGCTTTCCTTGTTTATCTGTGGGACTGCTGTTACAAGCCAGTATTTAGCAGAACAATACAATGTGAACACTCCAATGCTACAAAGTTTTATCAACTATTGTTTGCTTCTTCTAGTTTACACGATAATGTTGGCATTTAGGAGAGGTATGTGAAATACTGTGGGAGGGATTTGGGTTCATGAAACTCTGTTTTTCTTGCATATGTTTAAGATTAATGCACTAAAACAGTGGGACATGCACTTTGACATATGGGCCAACTGAAGACCATAAGACATATGGGCCAACTTACCAAAGCAGGGGTCCACTCCTCCATCCGCTGACATTAATGGTAAAATTGCTGAATGACTCTGCTAGAAGTAGGATTGGGCTGTAGAAGAGTGAATGCATCTGAATATTGTAGGGAAAGGAAACAAGGTTTTATTTGTTTCATAATTCATTTTGTATTTGAACATGATTCTGGGATGCATTAACAGGTGTGTTGTGAGCAAGACACGAGAAGTCATTCTTCCGCTCTACTCTGCGCTGGTTAGGCCTCAGCAGGAGTATTGTGTCCAGTTCTGGGCACTGCATTTCAAGAAAGTTGTGGAGAAATTGGAAAGGGTCCAGAGAAGAGCAACGAGAATGATTAAAGGTCTAGAGAACATGACCTATGAGGGAAGACTGAAGGAATTGGGTTTGTTTAGTTTAGAAAAGAGAAGATTGAGGGGACATGATAGCAGTTTTTAGATATCTAAAAGGGTGTCATAAGGAGGAGGGAGAAAACTTGTTCATCTTGGCCTCTGAGGATAGAACAAGAAGCAATGGGCTTAAACTGCAGCAAGGGAGGTTTAGGTTGGACATTAGGAAAAGTTCCTAACTGTCAGGGTAGTCAGACACTGGAATAAATTGCCCAGGGAGGTTGTGGAATCTCCATCTCTGGAGATATTTAAGAGCAGGTTAGATAAATGTCTATCAGGGATGGTCTAGACAGTATTTGGTCCTGCCATGAGGGCAGGGGACTGGACTCGATGACCTCTCGAGGTCCCTTCCAGTCCTAGTATTCTATGATTCTATGATTTATTTTTAAAGTATAAGTGATAGCATAGTGAGAAGCTGGCCTTGATCCTGCCTTCAGATAGGCATGAGTGGACCCCTTCTCCTGTACAGAATCCCACTGAAATCTGTGGACCTAACTCTCGGTTACTGAATTCCTTCAGTATACTGCAGGCAGAAATGAAGAGGGAGGCTGTGATGGCAAAGGGAGCTTTAAGATACCTTTGCACTTCCCATATTCTGGGTTACATAGGGCTATGCCCAATCTGTTGAATAAATTAAAGCAGCCCTGAGGCTTGTCCAGGACTGGAGTTGAGGTATAGATATAGATTTTTAATGGGTATTTTAGATTTCCATATCCATGCCTCTGCAAACTTCACTCCAAATCATCTGATGAAGTGGGTTTTACCCACGACAGCTTATGCTATAATAAATCTTTTAGTCTCTGAGGGTACGTCTACACTTGCTCCCTAGTTCGAACTAGGGATGCAAATGTAGGCGACCGAAATTGCTAATGAAGCGGGGATTTAAATATCCCGCACTTCATTAGCATGATCTTGACGGCACGTTACTCCGCTCAACAGCTGTTTCGAAAGTGAAAGTGCGCGCCGGGACGCAGTCGAACCAAACCCCTTGGTTCGAACTAACGTTACTCTAATTTTTTGAGGAGTGCGTTGGTTCGAACCAAGGGTTTGGTTCGAACTAATGTCGGCGCGCTTTCACTTTCAAAACAGCTGTTGAGCGGAGTAACTGCCGGCAGATCATGCTAATGGCGTGGGATATTTAAATCCCCGCTTCATTAGCAATTTTGGTCGCCTACATTTGCATCCCTAGTTCGAACTAGGGAGCAAGTATAGACGTACCCTAAGGTGCCACAGGACTCCTTGTTGCTTTTGCAAATACAGACTAACATGGCAACCCCTCTGAGACTCATTTTTATTGCCTATCTGTGGGCTGCTTTCTGTTTCTACTTTATCTTCAGATGGGACAGGTAGACTCAAACACAATAATAGTGGATATACCTTTAAAAAGCATGAGTTCTGAAATAAATATTCAGCATTCCTTTAAAAAAACATACATTGACTGAAGTTTTCTCTAAACAGGCAGTGACAGCCTTTTGCAAATTCTGAAAGGGAAGTGGTGGAAGTATATTCTGTTGTCACTAGTGGATGTCGAAGCTAACTACACAATTGTAAAAGCTTACCAATACACAACCCTAACAAGTGTTCAGGTATGGACCATTTTCCCTTTCTGATTTGCTGCTTTTAAATCCATTTGAATCTGTTACGAACATGGGATTTTATAGAACAAATATGGAACCGTTTTAAAATGGAAAAGGCTGTCAATAGATGTGAGTCCATGCCGCAGTCTGGGGAATGGAGCATGCTGTGGCATGAGTAATACTTCTGGGAAGCAGTGAACATTTGATGACGGTATCCAGTGCCAAGTTTCCTGAGTACAGTTCTAATTATTTTGATAGAATATGTTTTTAAGAGTTTGCTGACAACTGCTCTATTTCCCATGTGCTGCAAATCAAAGATCTGGGCCAGACTGTGGCTGTCTGGCAAAGGCCCTTGTTAGGGGCAGAGTGGTGCTGTCCCCACCCCTGGGACCTCTGGGAAACGTTGTAACACGGCAGGGTGCACCTGTTGCATGATGCTTCGGAGCATGCATTCTCATCCATGGTCAGTCAATGTTTCTGACCAATGTGGAGAGGAGTCATCATGGCCTGGCTGTGAAAGGCCCTAGCAGAAACAGAGATTTGTGAGTGTGACTGAAAACACCCCTGTATTCACACCCTTTGCACCATTGTAATAATCATGGTGCTAAATGGCCCTTGTGAAGTATCATGAGGTTGGTCAGTCATATCACAGTGAAATGTATGAAGCAACATTTTAGGAAATGTTATGAAATCCCTCTGTATGATGTTATTAGCATACCATCAAACCCACATAGCCCTGTCCAGGCAGAAGTTGTTAAACAGGCCTATCCTAACCAAAGGGATGTGTGATATGAGTAGTAAACAGGATCCTCAAGACCATAAGGGGAGGAAAAACAGTCTGGAGGCAAAGCAAATTTGCATTTCAGCAAACACAGGTGAGAAGGATTATCATGGAGACTTTTTTACCATCAGATTCCCTCTTGCTTTCTTTACTGTTTGATTAAACTTTGCTTTGAGGGAAACGGTGAGAAGAAACCTCTTCAGAGGTTCACAAGACTGAGGCTATGTCTACACTACAGAGTTTTTCTGGGATACCAGAGGTATCCCGGAAAAACTGTGCCGCATCCCGGGAATGTGTCCGCTTTTTCGGATCAGTTTCTGAAAAAGCGGGCATGCTCTTTCAGAAGCCCCGTATTCCTCATTTTATGAGGGATAAGGGCTCTTCTGAAAGAGGAGGTTTTTCCCACATTTGGACCTGTGTAGACGGGCTAAATGTCGGAAAAGCCTCTTCCAAAAAAAGAATAGGAAAAAGGTATGCAATTTATGGTTCACAATTTGCGTACCTTTTTCCGAAAATAACCTGCAGTGTAGACATAGCCTATATGAGAGAGGGGCAGAGAACCTTGCACTCTCTCCTTCACCTAAGGGGACAAAGGCACTAGGGCCTTTGAGCCACTGGGATAGATCCTGACCAGAGAAAGGCTAAGTCACCATCTTGCTAGAAGGCTGTGGGGCAGAAAGGCCATCTTAAACAAAGCCTTGACCTAAAACTTGCTAGAGAGGTTTTAGATTTTTAGCTTAATGTTTTCACTTTCATCTCCTGTACTTGAATTCCCTAAAAAATCCTATCTTCTTTTGTTAATAAACTTGTTTTATTTTTTAAAATAAGCCAATCCAGTGCCGTGTGTAAGTTGGGGTCCACCCTGCAAGTAGTAACCAAGGCTGAAGAAAAACAAAGTGTGACTGGTGTGCTGCTGACAGGCTGCTGGGCTCTAGCTATATACAGATACTCAGGGTGTGACCTTCATACTGTTTGGTTGTTTGTGTCTGATCCAGTTTGGGAGCTACAACAACCAAGCAGTTTGAGGCACCCAAGATTGCAGGGGAAGCAGTTACACAGCCACTCACTGGCCTGGCCTACATCTGGGAATGTGACTGTGAATGAGACAGACAGGCAGAAAGTGGTGATAGAGGTTTAAAATAAAGAGGGACACCCGAGCCATAAAGTTTGGCCCTATGTTTGGCTCTGAATTTCCTCAAGGAAATTCTCTCACTGCTAGGAGATAGGCTACTTGACAAAATGACCTTGTGGGCTGCTCTTCTGAACAGTTTCTATGTATACCCAATGCAGGCCTGTGGCCGTATGCCACTATTGAGTTGTAACACAATTAAGATAAATGCAATCACTATAAAAGTTCAGGATCCTCTGTGCATCAATGAATCAATGGAGCTTGGGTTCAGCCTCATGATTCTTCTCTGTGGGAAACTTCCACTCAGTGGGAAACTTCCATATGTTATCAACAAAGGAAAAGCAAAAAACAGGTTGTTTAGTTTAGCAAAGATTTGCATTGCAAGGAAGGTTTTGTTTGTTTTTAAAGTGATAACATTGAGATGGCAACTACTATTAAGGGATTTTGGTGCACACATACAAAGATTTATCCTGCCACAGTGCAGACAATGCCAGTGGAAATTAGAGTTCTACAAGGATATGTTTTAATTTCATGCTGATGTCTAGCTGAGCTGATAATTGAAACAAGTTGTTTGACCATATACTTCATAGCACAAAATATGCAATATTGAAAGAAAATTTGCTTTATATTAAGGGCCCATTTCTAAATGATGTATGAGTAATTATAAATGTTATCAATATATTATAGACAAAAGTATTATCTATTATAGATGTTTATAAGCACATTAGTCAAAGGTGTTATAATGGTTATAAGCAACCTATTAACCTGTTGGGATCTCTAATAATCCATAATAATTGACTAACCATTTATGAAAACATCTATTACTGCTTATAAATGAAACTTTAATATAAAATGTGGCCAAGAACTGAGCTGAGAGAGAACATCTAGTAAATTAAACCAGAGGGTCATTTTTCTCCCTCCCTGTAAAAAAGGAGAGCAGAATTAAACAGTAATAGAGAGTTTGCTGAGGTGTTAGTGGCAGTAACTACACTGTGAATTGCCTCCTGCCCCAGAGATGTCCTATAGCACTATTGTATGAACCCATATTTTTATAAGTAATCCCAATGACATCAGTGGGCCAGATTCACTGCCATGCTTCAGCTGCTTTGCCCCTTTCCGATCATGTGTTATAAGATGGTCTCTTATACTGGCGGGTGCTGTACTCTAGGGCTATGTCTACACTGCAGGCTTTTGCCGGCAGAGAGTATGCTAATGAAGCACTTATTAGCATTTCTAGCGCTGTCATTTGCATATCTCTGCCGATGCTTTTTGCGCAAGAGGTTTTTGGGCAAAAACAAGCAGTGTAGACAGGTCCGTTTTGTGCAAACCCCCCCTTTTGCGCAAGATCCCTTATGCCTCAAAATATTACAGTGCGACAAATGCTAATGAGCACTTCATTAGCATACTTTCTGCCGGCAAAAGCCTGCAGTGTAGATGTAGCCTAGCAGATAAGACAGAACAAGATCCAGCTGAATCATAGAATCATAGAATACTAAAACTGGAAGAGCCCTTGAGAGGTCATCAAGTCCAGTCCCCTGCCCTCACAGCAGGGCCAAGCACCAACTAGATCAGGGGTTGGCAACCTTTTCAAACCAAAGAACCAAACAATATCAAAATTCAGAACAATGGTCAACAGAGAGCCATATAAGAATGTAGGAGTCAGGGCAGGGGCTTTGGTGTGTGGGGGGCTCAGGGCAGAAGATAGGGGGTGCTGGAGCTGGGGCAAGGGGTGGGGGGCTCAGGGCAATGGGTTGGATGTGTGGGCAGGCTCAGGGCAGGGGGTAGGGGCTGGAGGAGTCAGGACAGGACTTGGAAGGCCAGGGCAGCAGAGGGGGAGTGCAGGAGTCAGGGCAGTGTCTGGGGGGCTCATGGCAGGGGTGGTGCAGGAGTGACAGTAGGGGGCTGGGAGGTGTGGGGAGCTGAGGCAGGAGGTAGGGGTGCAAGGAAGGGGGTTGGGTATGTGGTGGGGCTTAGTGCAGAGGGGGTGTAGTAATCAGGGCAAGGGATTAAGGGCAGGGGACTGGGAGGTCTCGGGGGGCTTACAAGGACTGCCCACGGCAGTGCAGATGGTGCTGCTCCAGGAGCGGGGCACAGTTTCTGGACCCCCTAGAATCTCCTGTGGGGGAAGGTGGCGGTTTTCACCCCCCGGCATCTCCTCTGGGGGGCAGTGGTTTCTGGCCCTCCCGGGTATGTCCTGTGATGGGGGGATGCTGGGCAGTGGTTCCCGGTTGACCCCCTTCCCCATGTCTCCTGGGATTAGGAGGCCGCTGTGCCCCCCCCGGCCCCAGCATCTCTTGCAGGTTGGGAGGCTGCCAGGCCATGGTTCATGTTTCCTTAGTTTGTCCTGGGGGCAGGAGGGCTGCCAGGCCGTGATTTGTGCCTCCCCTGCCATGTTATCGGGGGCAGGGGTTCATGGGTTCCCCCTTGCGTGTTCTGGGGAAGCGCTGAAGCTGGGGCCCGAACTGCAGTGTGATGGCCCCTGGAGCAGCCACACGGCAGCTTGGCTTCAGCTCCAGCAACTGCCTGCCACACAGCCTGCCGTAGGAGCAGTTGGGCAGCCACCACATGGCGCTGGCCCCCCACTCTCCCACCAACTCACCACCAGCAGCAGCTTACTTTCCACATGCAAGGATGATGAGTGCTGCTGTGCTAGGAGGAGGGTGGGATTACAATTCTTTGTGCACACCTGCACAGATACGCACCCTACAGGGAACCTCCAGCAGCTGCCAGAAGAGCCATATTTGGTTCTGTCGTGAGCCATATTTGGCTTGCAAGTCTTAGGTTGCCAACCCCTAATCTAGATCAGTGTTTCTTAAACTGTGTTCCGTGGTACACCAGTGTGCCGCGAGGCAGTCAGAGGTGTGCCACGGAGAACAACAGAGTTCAAAATGGCCACCCTTAAAGGGGCAGGCAGCTTTTTCTTTTTTTTGGCTCAATAACTTCTCCCCCAACCCTATTTTTCTTTTTTTTCCTCAATAACTTTCCCCCGGCTTCTTTTTTTTTTCCTCCCTCAATAAAAAATCCTTGCTGTACCTCATAAAAAAAATTATTGTTTGGTGTTCCTCTGTCTTAAAAAATTTAAGAAACACTGATCTAGATCATCCCTGATAGATGTCTGTCTAACCTGCTCTTACAAATCTCCAATAATGGAGATTCCACAACCTCCCTAGGCAGTTCATTCCAGTGTTTAACCACCCTGACAGATAGAAAGTTTTTCCTAATGTCCAACCTAAACCTCCCTTGCTGCAATTTAAGCCCATTGAAGTTGGAAAAATTTAAACCAGAAACAAGATTTTTTTTAAAACTGAGGGTAATTAACTGTTTTAACAGATTATCAAAGAACAGTATCTATCCTTTGGATCTTTAAATCAAGATTGGAACTCTTTCTATGACATCTGCTCTAGCTCAAAAACAAGTTTTTGGAATTATTGGGCTTGATGTAGGAATCACTGGCTGAAATATTATGGAGGTTGGAATAGCTCATCTCATGATCCCTTCTGGCCTTAAAGATCTGTTAAAATTTTTATTTTATTTTAAAAATGATGTTTTCTGTCTGAGCTGGAGGATTATATGATGATTAGAAAACTAGTGAAATGGTGGCTGCATTTATGTATTAATAGTGAAAGGGACATTACTAGACAGGTTGTCTAAAACTTTTTGGTTTTTGCTTCTTTTTGGTAAACCTATATGGAGTTGATGACTATCATTTCACACAGAGAAGCCTTTGTTAAAGACTCAGCAATTTCAAATAGATTCCCTAATACCTCTGCTGGACTTTCAGCAAAATCAGGGGAAGACAAGATTTTACATTTCTGACATTTCTAAAGGTTAAAAATAAAGAAAGCAGAAAGCAAGTAAACATCCTTAAACACTCTGCTGCTCCCTGCCCTCCCAACCCTTTGACTTTATCCATCATTGAGAACCAAAAAAGGGACAAACAATTTTTAAAAAATCCTTTGCCGGTCACTTTTAAGAGCTTCATACTAGGAGTCAGTCACTTTAGAGCTTAGTTATGATTTATCCCTAAGCAACTGTGCAGGGGAGTAACTGGACCATAAGGCTGTGTATCTTGTGTGGCTGGGCAGGGCTTGTGAGTCTGTGTATGATGTAGACTGTGCTCTATATCTGATGCTCATTTCTCTGAGCAAGTGGGTTGGAAGAGGGGACAGAGAGTAGACAGAGCAATAGTAAATCTCTCTTATGTGTTCCTGGCTGGATGTGAAGGGGGAATATACTAAAGGTTGAAGTGGTCTGTTATAGCACATTCCTTTCACCAACCCAAAAATCTGAGCTCAAGGGAAACTGTGACACAGAGGGTCATCTCAGACTATGTCTATACTACAGGTGCTGCAGTGGCACAGCTCCAGTGCTGTGGCTGCGCTGTGGCATAGACATTTGTTACAGTGGCAAAAGGGTTTTTCCCTTGAGAGGCGGTAGCTAGGTTGACAGAAGAATTCTTCCATCAACCTAGCGATGTCTGTGCCTGCACCTTGGTTGGCTTAGCTACATCTCTGAGGACATGTCTACATTAGGAGATTATTTCGAATTTACTAAATTTGACTTCCGTGCACCCGATTTTACAATTCAAACTTCCATGTCCTCACTACGGGGGAGAATCGAATGTAGTCTGAGGCAGGCTCCATTAATGTGGACACGCTACCTCGGACTCAGCGCCCCAGGAAGCACTCTGGGCAGCTGCAAGAGGTTCAAATTAGTGGCACCAGAGTGTCCACGCTGTTATTTCGGACTTACAGGTTCAGTAACAGTGTTATTCCTCATGAAAAGCAGAAGTACTGAGTTCAAATTCCATGGTCCCTTATTCCAGAATAATGGGCTTGGTAGTGTGGACGCATTGCTTACAAATTTGATCTTGGGGTTATTTTGGACTAAGGTCCTAGTGTAGATCAGGCCTCAGGGATGTGTATTTTTATATCACTCGGTGATGCAGATAAGTGGGGATGAGGCCTCAGAATCACCATTCCTTTCTGGAGCTTCTCCTGGGATGGGATAGTTAAACACCTCCTTACATGGGGCTGAAAGCAAACTCTCAACCTCGCCTTTAATTATAGGCAATGGAGTAACACAGCTGTGAAAGCTAGAACAGTGTACATTGGGTTCCAGCAGATAAATGCCTCCTTTAGTTTAACACTTGACAAAACCACAGAATTCAGTGGAGCCAGTAAATGTTTTCAGTTTCCATGACAGGAGAAAGGGAATGGAGATGGACATCAGATTAGATACAAGTTCACAGTGTGATATTCTTACAATAAAACAAATTCTATATTGGACTGTTTGGTAATGCATGTCAGAACATTCTCTAATTTCTCCTATAGCTTTGTTAGGTCCCTGTACATCTGTGGGCTTCTCAAATAGGGCAAACTGGAGAGAGTCCAGGGAACAGAAAAAAATGACAGTGGGATTAGATGGAGCATGTGATTTATGAAGCGCAATTAAAATGTAACGTGTGACAACTCCTCTTTCAACTGCCTTGATTTTAGTTGAAATACTCTGTTGTTATGAGCAAGTAAAAACATGGGGTTATGAATAAAAGCCTTTTTTAGCCTTGTTTTTGTAAGTGGTAATCCCGCTTCAGTAACAGGAATATGCAGAATGAAACACTGAAATGGTGTATATAGAAAGGCAAAAAGTAACAGTGAACATTAAAGACAGAGAGCTAAATCTTGATCATGACATTTATGTGAGAAGCCCCATTGATTTGGCTCTAATACTTGGGTGTGACTCCAGGAAATAATTTTTTAATATGTATCTTTTAGTTCCGGTAAGTTGCAATGATTTGAAGCACAATGTACAGGGCTCTGTGAGAAGCCAGACCTAAATTCTGCTGTAGTTCCCCTGACCTTCACTTTCTGTGACATCCATTGAAGCAGACTAGAAATTTCACATCAGTTTCTGTAAAATCTGGTTTTTGTTTTTATTGAATTAAATATAAAAATGAATAATTCAATTAGGCACAATGTTTCTAGTTTTATTTAATTTTCTGTTCCATTCATTTTATTTTATGCTGCAACCTAACTTTAAAGTTTTGAGTATACTACAGAGTTTGGGACAGATAATGCATTCCTGTAGGTGTTTTCCGGAAGAAACTGGATGCTTTGGAAACTGGCAAAGAGATAATTATTCCCTTAAAAATTCTTTACATCTTACCCTTCAGTAGTACTAAATTAACTAAACCATAGTTTTTTCGGCAGAACCTATTTAAAAAATTCAGAGCCAGATTTTGGTCTCGGTCACATTGATATAAAGCTGGAATAACTCTATTCTTTTTACTGGATTTATTCCATTTTTTTACTGTAACTGGGGATCAGAATCTAAGCAGTAGTTCTGATTCCAAAGCAGGAGGGGGGAGGGGAGCCAAACAGATGAGCATGATTCTGATTAAGTGATTTTAGTGTGGCAAAATAAAACCACATAAAAGGAGAAAACAATGAAATCTAAAGAAAAATCCTCTTTCTAGTAATCAGTGCAGTGACATCCTCCCCCCCCATCCCCACCCCTCCGGAGGAACTTGAGTTTAGCAGCAACATTTTCAACACACTACTGATGAAGGTGGGAGCGAGCAGATCCATCATGAATATACTACACTTCGTTTATAGACACGAGACTTTCCACTCACTAGCACCCACACCTGCCTAACTCACATTATAACTGTGATGGCAAAATGTGGGCCTGATTCTCCTCTGACCTAAACTGGCTTTATATTGGTGTAACTTCATTGACTTCCATAAGCTTACACCTGGTTTACTCTGGTGGAGAATAAAAGCCATATTTGCCCTCTGGATGGTGAAATTAAGTTTTTTTTGTCAAGTTTTTAATTAAAAACTGTTTCTTATGTATACATAGCTGCTGGACTGCTTTGGGATCCCTGTGTTGATGGCTCTATCATGGTTCATTCTGCGTGCAAGATACAGACTCATCCATTTTATAGCTGTTGCTGTCTGCCTGTTGGGTGTGGGAACCATGGTTGGTGCAGACATATTAGCTGGGCGACAGAACAGTGAAGGTAAGGACTTGGTTATCATCTGGGCAGAGTGTGGAGACATGGGTTTCATGACATTCTTACTTTCAAAGGGGAAACAAAAGAAGAGAAAACATATGGTGAATAGATCTGGCGCCATTCCAGTGTAACACCCACTATTTCAGGTTAGCATCCTTCCAAATGCTAGTCTTTTCAGACTGCAGACATGGTGGTGGAGCCATATATTACCAGATGCTCTTCTACTTGTGCTAGAGAACAGCGCTGCCACTTCTGGTTCCTTTGTTGAAGTGTAGTAGCTCCTTGCTCTCCAACAACAGCATTTGAGGACTTGAATTCAGGTTCTGGGGATGATATGTTTGCCTGCAGACAGTGGGACTGACAGCCACCATGGGCTCCGGGGCAAGGTTTTGGGGGCGGGGGGTGGTTCCACCCCTGGAAGGGACAGGACCTCGGGTGGCAGGGTGGCATGCGGGACAGCCAGCTCTCAGTGCTGCCTGGATCACAGCACTGGCCCCTCAGAGCCCCATGGAGTGTATGGTGTTGCGGAGTGTGCAGAGCCGCACTCGGGTGGTGAATCAAAGGGGCCCAGGATAATTGCTCCTTTTGCCCCTCCTCCCCCATCAGTGGGCCTGCCTGCAGACATTGGTTAATGCTTCTGCCTCAGAGACTGAAGCCCAGATTCTAAAAGGTATTTAGGTGCCTGACTCCCATTGATTTAAATGGGAGTTAGGCACCTATATACCTTTAAGGATCTGGGCCCAATTCATTAAGCTCTGCTCCGGTCTTTTTGCACCACTCTAAAGGCATGAAGGGGACAGAAGGCTAGCAGCTCGCTGCAGCTGGAGATCCTGCTTGCACAAGGGAATCCCTGTGTGGCACAGAAGCCAGGGACATGCAGGGGATGGAGAACATATGGCCAGAATGCAGTGAGTTTCTGTGATCCCTGTCTGGAAGGCTGGCCCTTTGAAGTCAACAGCCAACTTGGCATAGATTAGAGCAGAGTTACTCTCCAGCCAGCACAGCATTAGAGAGCCACACAGAGTTCTTTGCATCTCGCCCATTACCTAGGGTTATGAATATTGCATTTCAAGAATAAAGGACTGTTTTCTTAGCATCTTGCCCAATCCCTCCTTCCAATACTATTATTAATTATCATTACTACTACTAATAAGCAGTATTTCACCAACCTTTGCCAGGGGTATTTCTTGCTGATTTTATTGTACAGAGATGAAAAAAAGAGAGACATCCCTTGTAAAAAGGGACCATTGGCAATCCTAATGACAGCACTTACTGGGTGCAACTGAGGATTGAAGTCTTTGTATGTTTATCTATTTTAACTTCTCAAATACAACCTGCCCTTTAGATTCTGGAATAAAGTAAAAGTTTGACTAAATAGTACTGTTGCAAGCTAAAGAGAGTGTGGATGAGTGCTCTTTTCTTAGAACTAAAATAGCAGTGTATCTTTAGTCCAATTAAAAAACACCATGGACTGGATCTGCAGCTGTTAAGTAAATTAAATAGCATCTACGCTACTCACACAGCCAGGCTCATTGATGTCGGTGGCTTTTTTCATATAACTAAGTCACTGTTTCCAGTTAGTGGATTAGAGATGTGTTTTTAAAACTGAGGTAGCTATCTCAATGTCAATCCTAGCAGAAACATAAGAACATAAGAATGGCCATACTGGGTCAGAACAAAGGTCCATCCAGCCCAGTACCGTGTTTGCCAACAGTGGCCAATGCCAGGTGTCCCAGAGGGAGTGAATCGAACAGGTAATGATCAAGCGATCTCTCTCCTGCCATCCATCTCCACCCTCTGACAAACAGAGGCTAGGGACACCATTCCTTACCCATACTGGCTAATAGCCAGGGCTCGCCGCGGCGGCGAGCCCCGCTTGCCAGCCGCGCTGTCCGGCGTTCTGCGCATGCGCAGATCGCCCGAACCCGGCTCTTCCGGGATGTAATCTACTCGCCACGGGTGAGTAGATTACATAGATTGTCGAGCCCTGCTAATAGCCACTTATGGACTTAACCTCCATGAATTTATCTAGTTCTCTTTTTAAACCCCATTATAGTCCTAGCCATCACAACTTCCTCAGGCAAGGAGTTCCATAGATTGACTATGCGCTGTGTTAAGAAGAACTTCCTTTTATTTGTTTTAAATCTGCTGCCCATTAGTTTCATTTGGTGGCCCCTAGTTCTTATATTATGGGAACAAGTAAATAACTTTTCCTTATTCACTTTCTCCATGCCACTCAAGAGTTTATATACCTCTATCATATCCCCCCCTTAGTCTCCTCTTTTCCAAGCTGAAAAGTCCCAGTCTCTTTAATCTCTCCTCATATGAGACCTGTTCCAAACCCCTAATCATTTTAGTTGCCCTTCTCTGAACCTTTTCTAATGCCAGTATATTTTTTTTCAAATGAGGAGACCACATCTGTATGCAGTATTCAAGATGTGGGCGTACCATGGATTTATATAAGGGCAATAAGATATTCTCTGTCTTATTCTCTATCCCTTTTTTTAATGATTCCTAACATCCTGTTTGCTTTTTTGACTGCCGCTGCACACTGTGTGGATGTCTTCAGAGAACTATCCACGATGACGCCAAGATCTCTTTCCTGATTAGTTGTAGCTAAATTAGCCCCCATCATATTGTATGTATAGTTGGGGTTATTTTTTCCAATGTGCATTATTTTACATTTATCCACATTAAATTTCATTTGCCATTTTGTTGCCCAGTCACTTAGTTTGGTGAAATCTTTTTGAAGTTCTTCACAGTCTACTTTGGTCTTAACTATCTTGAACAGTTTAGTATCATCTGCAAACTTTGCCACCTCACTGTTTACCCCTTTCTCCAGATCATTTATAAATATGTTGAATAGGATTGGTCCCAGGACTGACCATTAGGGAACACCACTAGCTACCCCTCTCCATTCTGAAAATTTACCATTTATTCCTACCCTTTGTTTCCTGTCTTTTAACCAGTTCTCAGTCCATGAAAGGATCTTTCCTCTTATCCCATGACAACTTAATTTATGTAAGAGCCTTTGGTGAGGGACCTTGTCAAAGGCTTTCTGGAAATCTATGTACACTATATCTACCAGATCTCCTTTGTCCACATGTTTGTTGACCCCTTCAAAGAACTCTAATAGATTAGTAAGACATGATTTCCCTTTACAGAAACCATGTTGACTTTTGCCCAACAAATTATGTTCTTCTATGTGTCTGACAATTTTATTCTTTACTATTGTTTCAACTAATATGCCCAATACTGACGTTAGACTTACCGGTCTGTAATTGCCGGGATCGCCTCTAGAGCCCTTTTTAAATATTGGCGTTACATTAGCTATCTTCCAGTCATTGGGTACAGAAGCTGATTTAAAGGATAGGTTACAAACCATAGTTAATAGTTCTGCAATTTCACATTTGAGTTCTTTCAGAACTCTTGGGTGAATGCCATCTAGTCCTGGTGACTTGTTACTGTTAAGTTTACCAATTAATTCCAAAACCTCCTCTAATGACACTTCAATCTGTGACAAGTCCTCAGATTTGTCACCTACAAAGGACGGTGCAGATTTGGGAATCTCCCTAACATCCTCAGCTGTGAAGATTGAAGCGAAGAATTCATTTAGTTTCTCCACAATGACTTTATCGTCTTTAAGTGCTCCTTTTGTATCTCGATCATCCAGTGGCCCCACTGGTTGTTTAGCAGGCTTCCTGCTTCTGATGTACTTAAAAAACATTTTATTACCTTTTGAGTTTTTGGCTAGCTGTTCTTGAAACTCCTTTTTAGCTTTTCTTATTACATTTTTACACTTAATTTGGCAGTGTTTATGCTCCTTTCTATTTACCTCACTAGGATTTGACTTCCACTTTTTAAAAGATGTCTTTTTATCTCTCACTGCTTCTTTTACATGGTTGTTAAGCCACGGTGGCTCTTTTTTAGTTCTTCTACTATGTTTTTTAATTTGGGGTACACATTTAAGTTGAGCCTCTATTATGGTGTCTTTGAAAAGTGTCCATGCAGCTTGCAGTGATTTTACTTTAGTCACTGTACCTTTTAATTTCTGTTTAACTAACCTCCTCATTTTTGCATAGTTCCCCTTTTTGAAATTAAATGCCACAGTGTTAGGCTGCTGAGTGTTCTTCCCACCACAGGAATGTTAAATGTTGTTATATTACGGTCTCTATTTCCAAGCGGTCCTGTTATAGTTACCTCTTGGACCAGATCCTGCACGCCACTCAGGACTAAATCAAGAATTGCCTCTCCCCTTGTGGGTTCCTGTACAAGCTGTTCCAAGAAGCAGTCGTTTAAGATACCAAGAAATTTTGTTTCTGCATCTCGTCCTGAGGTGACATGTACCCAGTCAATATAGGGACAGTTGAAATCCCCCACTATTATTGAGTTCTTTATTTTGATAGCCTCTCTAATCTCCCTTAGCATTTCATAGTCACTATTACTGTCCTGGTCAAATGGTCGATAATAGATCCCTACTGTTATATTTTTATTAGAGCAGGGAATTACTATCCATAGCGATTCTATGGAACATGTTGATTCATTTAAGATTTTTACTTCATTTGATTCTACATATCTTTCACATAGTACCACTCCCCCAACCGCACGACCTGTTCTGTCCTTCCGATATATTTTGTACCCAGGAATGATTGTGTCCTATTGATTGTCCTCGCTCCACCAGGTTTCTGTGATGCCTATTATATCAGTATCCTCCTTTAACATGAGGCACTCTAGTTCACCCATCTTATTTTTAGACTTCTATCATCTGTGTACAAAACTTTCACTGTTTATTTGTCTGCCCTTTTCTGATGTCAGATTCTTTTTTATGTGAATGTTTTTCATCTGATCTGACCCATACTTTATCCTCTTCCATCCTCTCCTCCTGATTAAAACCTAGAGAATCTCTATCAATAGACTCTCCTCTAAGAGACGTCTCTGTCCGATCCATGTGCTCCTGTGCACCAATCGGCTTTCCCCCATCTCTTAGTTTAAAAACTGCTCTGAGCCTTTTTAATGTTAAGTGCCAGCAGTCTGGATCCACTTTGGTTTAGGTGGAGCCCATCCTTCCTGTATAGGCTCCCACTATCCCAAAAGTTTCCCCAGTTCCTTATAAAGCTAAACTCCTCCTCCCTACACCATTGTCTCATCCACACATTGAGACTCTGAAGCTCTGGCTGCCTACCTGGCTCTGCACGTGGAACTGGAAGCATTTCTGAGAATGCCACCATAGAGGTCCTGGATTTCAGTCTCTTTCCTAGCAGCCTAAATTTGGCCTCTAGGACGTCTCTGCTACCATTCCCTATGTCATTGGTACCTACATGTACCACGACCACCGGCTCCTCCCCAGCACTACACATAAGTCTATCTAGATGCCTCGAGAGATCCTCAACCTTCGCACCAGGCAGGCAAGTCACCATACAGTTCTCCTGGTCATCGCAAACCCAGCTATCTACATTTCTAAAGATGGACTCTCCCATTACTAACAACTGCCTTTTCCTACTGACTGGAGTTCCTTCCCCCGGAGAGGTAACCTCAGTGTGAGAGGATACCCCAACATCTGGAAGGAGGGTCCCAACTATGGGAAGGTTTCCCTCTGCTCCTGTTGACTGCTCTCCTTCCCTGAGCCTTTCATCCTCCTTAACAGCGCAGGGGCTGTCTGACCGGAGTTGGGACAATTCTCCAGTGTCCTGGAAAGCCTCATCTACATACCTCTCGGCCTCCCTCAGCTCCTCCAGTTCAGCCACCCTGGCCTCCAAAGCCTGTACGCGGTCTCTGAGGGCCAGGAGCTCCTTGCACCGAATGCACACATACGCCACCCACCCCTAGGGCAGGTAATCATACATGCTACACTGAGTACAATAAACAGGATAGCCCCCACTCTGCTGCTGGGCTTCTGCCTGCAATCTCTCCTTCAGCTACCTAGGTTATTGATAGGGTTTCTAGTTAAATCAGGAAGTTTTGATTAAAACCTTTAAACTAAACTATAAAGAATGGCAAGTGTACCTTGGCCCTTTCCCACTCCCCTTCCCAACTCCCTCTCAAAACTCCCTGTTTGCTGCCCCTGTTCGCAAAGCTCTCTGGTCGCTGACTCACTGCTTTATAAAGTCCTGGCCTTCCTGATAGCCCCGCCCCCTGACTAAGGCTCAGCCAATTTAACAGAGGCTTCTAGATTTCAAACCTTTAGAAGCTCACAGCTTCCAACTGCCGGCCACAGCACATGCTCCTTCAAACAAACAAACAAAAAAACCCCAGACAAACACAAGCTCAGCACACAGCAAGTAACCCCCAAACACACAAACACACACTACAGACAGCCACTTACCTCAAGGGTCCCATATTTGCTCCTCCTTTACCTGGAGAACTCCCTCTCAAAACTCCCTGTTTGCTGCTCCATATTGCAGAGCCTGCAATGCATGTAACCACCATAATTTTTTGCGGTTACATGGTTACATTTTAACAGCATTTTTACATCCCTAGGTGGGAGGTATAGTTTGACTTTGACTAGCTATATGGAGGTAAAACCCCCTTGTGCCTTGTCTCCACCAGGATTTTACAGAGAGCGTGATAGCTATCTCAGTGTAAAAAGACATTTTTTTTTTTGTAGTGAAGGCATAGTGGAAGCACTACTTGACATTAGTAAGCATGACTAATGTTTGATAATGGGCTCTTCAATCTAGCAAAGGAAGGTAAAACACGATCCAATGGCTGGAAGCTAAAGCTACACAAATTCAGACTACAACTAAGGTATAAATTTTTAACGTGAGAGTAATTATCCTTTGGAACAATGTATCAAGGGTTGTAGTGGATTCTTCATCACCAACAATTTTTAAATCAATATTGGATGTTGTTCCATAAGATTTGCTTTAGGAATTATTTTGGGGACATTCTATGGCCTGTGTTCTATAGGAGGACACACTTGGTGATCACAGTGATCCCTTCTGGCCTTGGAATCTATGACAGAATAGAGTCCAAAGTGAAAAATCTTCCTTCCCTGAGATTTCTAGATCTGCCATGATTCATCCATTGGTCTGATGGTACAACATAGATATACTTCTTGAAAGAACTGTATCTCTTAGGCCTTCTTCCAGCTCCCAGTCATGTTTGCCTAAAAAATGACTATCCAACAGCTTGGGGAAGAGGTTTTAAATCCAATCAAAGATTTTAATGAGTGCAACGATCTGGCTATTGAATTGGTTCTTAAGGGCATCACTTGATGACTAGTGGCAGTATGAGGAATCCCAATAGTACAGTATAAAAGTCTTATTTTAGCCCATATCATGCAATTGCAGACTCATAGCACCCACTTAAGAGCTTTCATAGGCTTGGAACCTAATTCACCTGACTCTGAAATCAATACATTGACTTTAATGGGAGCTGAATCAGGCCCTTAATGGAGAAGAGTTGAATCAATGGTATGAAAAGGTAGGATTCTTCTGGAATTCCCACATGGTGCTTAACCCTAACAGAATTAGTTAGAACTGGAGCTTACTTTAAAACAGCTGGTGAGCTAATGTGTATTTTAAGCTTTGAAGTAAAAACCAAAAGCTCAGCTGACCCCAAACATTGTCAGTGTTTGGTTTGCAAGTGATCCATACAGAAGCATTCCCCTCTCTTTATCCTGAAAGGTGGGCAGAGACATTAGAAATAAACGTGTTTATTTAATAAAAAAAAAAAAAGGCTAAAAAGTGTTTACAGTATTTCCCTTTTTGTGGATTAATATTTCTGTACAGGAAGTGACGTGGTGGTTGGCGATGTCTTAGTTCTGCTGGGTGCTTCTTTGTATGCCATTTCTAATGTGAGTGAGGAATACATTGTGAAAAATCTGAGCAGAGTGGAGTTTCTAGGAATGGTGGGCTTGTTTGGGACTATTATCAGCGGTCTACAGCTGTAAGGATCTAATATATTTATTTTTACCCTAATTAAGAACACACTGCAGAATGATTTATTTGTGTACCACCAAATGGTGTTGTTACTTTTAAATCAATTAATTGTTAAGACTACATTTACCCAGGCATTTGGGGTTCTTTTTGTGGATCTGCAGCATGCATTTCATTTCCTTTGTACATTTGTGGCCGAGGTCCTACATGCTGCTGCTCCATGTAATTCCCTTAAAGCCTAATCCTACAAACCAGTCTGAGTGTGGGCCCAGATCATCAAAGGCATTTAGGTGCCAAACTTAAATTGATTTCAGTGGGAAAGCAGTATCTAAATATCTCTGAGGATCTGGGCCATAGTCTGTACTTGTGTGAATAGCCTCATTGACCTTCATGGGACCATTCATGTGACAAAGATATGGGATTTCATGTCTGTAAAGGTATTTCCAGTGGAAACCTGCTGGAGTTACTCACTGGCAGAGTGACTTCTATGATTTTCTAAAGTAACTACAAAAATCAGTGTTAAAATTTATTTCAATAGAAAGGAATCATTAAAGAGGGCATCTGTAACGTTTAAGCTTGAATTTATAAATGAGGCCACATTTACTATTACAAACAAACATGGAGACAGAAAGAGCAAGCAAATAAGCCTACTAATTAATTGCGGGTCATCTGAAGGAGTGGGCTGTGTCCACAAAAGCTCATGATACCATCTACATGTTTTGTTAGTCTTTACAGTGCTACCAGACTATTTGTTGTTTTTTAAGTTTATCCTGTACAGACTAACTTGGCTACCCCTCTGAAGCAATTAATTTTATGTTCCTCACTGCTTGCTCATCCTCAAAGTTAATTATTTTCTCAGATGGTATGTTAATTAGCAAGTGAACCTGTGAAAGGCAAGAGCCCTTTTTTAACTCTTATGTATTCTTTCTATGGTCAGCTAGATTCCACAGTGACTGGGGATCAATAAATACTTGTGATACAAAATTATAGGATTATAAGAGAGAAAAATCAAAGCCTTTCTTATACATGCTCGTAATTAAATCCATCATTTGAATACATAGTGAAAATAATGCAAAGTAGTTTTCACTCCAGCATGTCTTTTCTTATGTAGAGCCATTCTGGAACATAAGGACATTGCTCATATTCAGTGGAACTGGAAAATTGGTATGTATACATTAAAATTATGTCTAAATTTTAAAATCCCAGAAAATGGATAACTGGTTGAATTAATCAGAGCTATGATATCTTCGTTTCCCTTTATTTCATTTGTCAGCATAAAACAAATAACATTCATACTGTGTTTAAAAAAGAGCTGTGCAAACTCTGGTAGCAAAGAAATAAACTTAACAGGTTTTGGACCCCAAAATCCAAGCAGGTCCATGGAACTGAACCATGTTAATTGTCAAGGTAAAGAAGACTCACTCAAGACAGAAGTTATGGCATTGGCTGCTATTTCCGAATATTTTACTTGGGATGTTAGATATTGGGATCATGTAGGTGCAACAATTTTTAGCGGTTACATGGTTATGCAAATGCTCCCTGCCAGGCTAAGGCTGGAAGCCAATGCTCCCCACTCCTGGCAGCTCCCCACTCCTTGTATCAGATGCAGCTGCACAAGGTGGCAGGCAGAGCTGTTCTGTGGGGGGAGCTGGTTTAAATTTCTTTCTTTCTTTCTTTCTTTCTTTCTTTCTTTCTTTCTTCATACAAGAGAGTTATGTGTAAGGAACTTGCTTGTACCTAGACTCATACAATCCTAGAACTGGAAGGGACCTCAAGAGGTCATCGAGTCCAGTCTCCTGCCCTCACAGAAGGACCAAGCACTGTCTAGATCATCCCTGATAGATGTCTATCTAACCTGCTCTTAAATATCTCCAGTGATGGAGATTCTACAACCTCCCTAAGCAATTTATTCCAGCGTTTAATCACCCTGACAATTAGGAAGTTTATCCTAATGTCCAACCTAAACCTTCCTTGCTGCACTTTAAGCCCATTGCTTTTTGTCCTATCATCAGAGGCCAAGGAGAACAATTTTTCTCCCTCCTCCTTGTAACACCCTTTTGGATACTTGAAAACCGCTATCATGTCCCCTCTCAGTCTTCTCTTTTCTAAACTAAACAAGCCTAATACTTTGTCTTCCGTCAGATCATGTTTTCTAGACCTTTAATCATTCTTGTTGCTCTTCTCTGGACCTTTTCCAATTTCTCCACATCTTACTTGAAATGTGATGCCCAGAACTGGACACAGTACTCCAGCTGGGGCCTAATCAGTGCAGAACAGAGCAGAAGAATGACTTTTCGTGTTTTGCTCACAACACTTATTAATGCATCCCAGAATCATGTTTGCTTTTTTTGCAGGTGTCACACTGTTGACTCATGTTTAACTTGTGGTCCACTATGACCTCTAGATCCCTTTCTGCAGTACTTCTTTCTAGATAGTCACTTCCCATTCTGTATGTGGGAAATGGATAGTTCCTTCTTAAGTGGAGTACTTTGCATTTGTCTTTATTAAACTTAATCCTGTTTACCTCAGACCATTTCTCTAATTTGTCCAGATCATTTTGAATTTTGACCCTGTCCTCCAAAGCACTTGCAACCCCTCTCTGCTTGGTATCATCTGCAAACTTACTAAGCGTACTCTCTATGCCGTCATCTAAATCATTGATGAAGATATTGAACAAAAGCAGTCCCAAAACAGACCTCTGCAGAACCCCACTTGTTATACCCATCCAGCTTGATTCTGAATCGTTAATAACTACTCTCTGAGGACTGTAATCCAGCCAGTTATGCACCCACCTTACAGTACCCCATCTAGGCTGTATTTCCCTAGTTTATTAATAATAAGGTCATGCAAGACCATGTCAAATGCCTTACTAAAGTCTAGGTATACCACGTCAACCACTTCTCCCTGGCTGATTCACATTTATTATTTGTATTTGTATTACTGTAGCACCTGATAATATGTGCAAAGATTTACAATGTCTGAAGAACATCAGGCTTTTTGCTGTCTCATTATTCAGTCTATTTAGAGTTGATTGTTGTTTTGTTTTACAGTGTTACTATTCGTGGCTTTTGCCCTCTGTATGTTTGGGCTGTATAGCTTCATGCCAATAGTGATTAAAGTTACTAGTGCTACTTCTGTCAACTTGGGCATTCTAACAGCTGATCTCTACAGTCTTTTCTTTGGACTGTTCCTGTTTGGCTATAAGGTAAGCAAACATTCAGTCATTATGGTTTCAATTAAGTTTCATTCCAACGCATAGTCATCTTAACTGTCTCTAACAACTATTTGCGGTTGTGAGTTTGTGCAGATTACATCATTCATTTATCATTGAAATGAAAAAGTTAATCATAAGACTCAAGTTTAGTTACATAATATGGCACTGTTATATAGACAATGATTTAAAATTAATTTCACACTTCATGGATTAAATTGTTAAAGACCATTGCAATACCCTCAGAAAGTCTTGCAAGCAATGCAGGAAACTGTAAATAAATTAGTGTTTGATTCTAGTCCCAGAATTGTTTTATTACTCCATATTTTGAATCACCCAGAATTTGGGAATGTTCCGAATCTGATCAGCCTTTGAAGTCAGTTAAAAAGTTCAGATCCAAAGTTCATCAAAAGTCCAAGTGTGTCTACATCGGTTATGGCTTGGGCTGATCTCAAAAGTAAATATTTTCTGCATGTTTAATCAGTTATTAGATACATCTGTGAGGGAAGAATCAAGTCTATGCTATTATATCTCTGAACAGAACTCAAGACAGTGAGTTCTGAAGACAAATGTATCTGTTCTGTATTTTGACGAGGACATTCTGTGGAACTGCTTGTGTAAGATTTGTTTCTTTAGTATTCTGTTGTAGCGGTGTGGTCCTGCTAAAAACAACACTTCCACTCTGACTGATCCTTTGCAGCCAGAGTCATTCATGGGAACCAAGCTTACTATCACCTTTTAAATCATTGACCCTCTCAGTGATTTAAAAGTGAAAAAGCTCAGTGAGCAGTCTGAGAACTTTGCTTAAGAGGCTTAGCTCTATTACTCGCCCAGGTCACTTGCCCTCTGCCATACAGAAATCAGAAGCTGTTATGTCAAACTTTGCTCTAAGGGTGAAGGACCATTTATTTTGGTTCTGAAGCATAAAAGCAGAAGCATTGTATTGTCAGGCACATGCAGTGGCTCGGGTTTCCTTTTAAAGAGATATTTAGCAATTGACAATCCCCACTGGAATACAACAGTTTTGAGCATTAATGCAAGGAACCCTTCAACTCTCCCAGAAGAAGTTTTTCCCTTGTAACCAAATGATATTCCATGTGAGGCCCCTCAGCGACTAGGGCAGGTGAAATTAGAGTTTTGCTTATCAGTCTAGAAGAGTATCTCTTTCTTAACCATAGCTTTATGCCATAGGATGCCTTTATTTTATTATACTTTTCTGATTTTTTCTAACCCCAGCAGTTCTTGGCTGTGGTCTTCTAGTACATGAGAGTTTTGTTAATCTTTGCCATTACTGCCATTTGGAATAAGATCATCACAGAATGTTATCTGGTGTGGAGTAAGAGTCCATTCCTATTCCTGCATGGTGCTGTGAGCCCTTGCTTACCCTTAGGCTATGTCTACACTGCATCCCTCTTGCGCAAAAGTCTATGCAAATGAAGCCTGGATTAGCATATTGCCACACTTCATTTGCATAATTAATTAGGGACCGTTTTTGCACAAGAGGCTTTTGCACAAAAACCCCCCTCTTGCACAAGAGCCGTTTTTTCTGAAAAAATGAGGAAGAACGGCTCTTGTGCAAGAGGGTGTTTTTGCGCAAAAAGGAGCTGTGTAGATGGCTCCTTTTTGTGCAAAAGCCTCTTTTGCAAAAACGCCCCCTAATTAATTATGCAGATGAAGTGTGGCAATATGCTAATCCATGCTTCATTTGCATAGGCTTTTTGCCCAAGAGGAATGCAGTGTAGACATAGCCTTAGATTTAATGGTAATTAAGATACTTGGCCTCATGCAAGATCAGGTACACAGGAAGTTTTCATTGGCCAACCCTCTTGGAAGTACATTTTCACCCTTTGGGAACATCACTTTGGTCACTGTCTTGCATTCAGTTGCAGATGAGATCTGAAATACAGTGCCAAATATAAAACGAAACCAAACCTGTGGAGCAATCCAAAGACTAAGCAGGGGGATTGCTTGCTACAAAAATTTTCTGAAAGTGCTTCTGTTGTGTACTCTTAGGAAAGAGTCTATTGCAGATTTAGACACTAGGTGGAGTTACTGGATTACCAATCACATTTATTTTGAAAGCTTCAGAGGGGTAGCCACTACTGCTGCGCTCTGAGTGCAAGCCTCGCTCCAGCCATAATGTGTGGACTGTGATGGGCCGCCTCCTCCTTGCACACACGCCCCGTTCTCAGAGTTAGGATTTAGCCTTTATTTTATTATTTCTAGAAAAGTATCTTTTCCTTGGTGTCTAAGGTACATCCATTATCATTCTCTAGCACGTGCTCTAGTGGCTGGAGTAATTTAGGTATCAGAAAATCCAATTTTAATTTTCCTAATTACTCTAGAAAGTTGAGTGGCCTGCATCTGAAATGGTTTTGTGTCTGTGATGTCTGCAAGCCCCAGACTGAGCATAGGCAGAAGGGGGAGGAGAGTCTCCTTGTCTTAGAGATGACCAGGTTGACTAAACCCCAGCACAGTTGCTAGAACTGCCAATCATGGAGGCATGCACCACAGCTGGGACCAATGTGGAAAACAAGCCCCGTTATAAAGGAAGGAAAAGGGAGAGAGTTGGAGAGGCAGAAATTTTTGAGAGAGTGTAAGGACAATAGCACCATACTCAGCTGACTCTAGGGCAGGGGTGGGGAACCTTTTTTGGGTCAGGGGCTGCTGACTCACAGAAAAATCAGTCAGGGGCTGAGGGCTACAGGGAGGCAGTGGGGGGGCTGGAGTGCCAGTGTGGGCTTCCCAGTGCTGGGGGAGGCCATAAGCCTCGGGAGCCAGATCCAGACAAGCCGGGGGCTGTATCTGGTGCTGCCTCCCAGCTGCCAGCTGAGTGCTGCTGCCCCAGTCGTAGCTGCTCTAAGGCTGCTGTACCAGGCTCTTCTGTGTCCAGGAGAAGACCCCATCCCTGCCCATTGCTGTTGGCTGAGAGGTGGGGCAGGACATGCATCTCCCAACAGCCGCAGCGACAGGAGAAGTGTGGGGCAGTGTACCCCAGCCCTGGTCCCCAGAGCTGCCGCAGCCCAGCACCAGTCTGCTTGTTTTCCTCAAAATTGGAAGGATAGTGTTTAAAAAGTTCTGGCTAGTATTAATGCCAATACACCAAGCAACTAAACTTGTTTATAGCAGAGTTGCTCTACTGAATTATGATTCAGCCCTAAATAATTTTTGACACTGACTTTGTCAACATTAATTGTCGTAGTAATGGAATCTTCTTGACCCCAGAACTCTTAAGTGCAAGTGTCAGCAGAGAAATCAAACAATACAAACCTCCACCAGAATTTATAGTATTAGACAATAATCATATGACATAAGTCACATGACCAAATCCCACTGATCTTCCTTAGACGCCTTTGAAAATCTCAACCATAAGATAATAAACACAGATAACAAAGACACAGGGAACAATCCAGCATGTGTAACCCACACACCTAGGGTGTGTCTAGACTACAGGGTTTTTTTGGAAAAAGTGGCCTTTTTTCGGAAAAACTTCCCCTGAGTCTAGACTGCTGCCGCGTTCTTTCGAAAGTAAATCAAAAGAACGTGGAAAACCTCGTTTTACGAGGAATAACGCCTTTTTTCAAAAGTGCTCTTTCGAAAAAAGGTGCTATGTAATGCAAACCGTGCTTTTTCGAAAGAGAGCATGCAGACTGCCTGGGTGCTCTCTTTGAAGCGATTTCTTCAAAGTACTGGTTGTAGTCTAGACATTCTTTTTCGAAAGAGGCTTGTACTCTAGACGTAGCCCTGGTGTGGTTCAGTGTCCCATATAGTGGCACCTAGACCACAGCAACAGATGAGAACAAGAGACCTTTACAGCATAGGCTGAGCGTGAGCTGGCTTTTAGCTCAAAGGGTAGAGGCTCCTATACTAAGCTTCAGAGGTCCCAGATTCAAATCCCCCTGGTGACGGTTACACATGCATTGAACCGCAATAGGAGTCTCTGTTTCCAGAAGGATCAGCCCCAAAGGAAAATTATGCCTGTATTATTACTGGGGATCTAGTTTTGAGTAGGGATATTTTGCTGTCAGTAATCCAGCTGCCTCAGTAATTATGGTGTTGAGAAGAAAATCTATAGCTTTTTGTGTTTGCTGACAGACTGTTCCCAGCTGAGAGTAATTTTATCCTTTTATATTTTAAATCCAATTTTATAAAGTCAACACTTTAAGTGACTCTTATTTTCCTATCAAGCTGGTTTATAATAATCCTTCCTTTTTTAGAATGTTAAACAGCTTACTGAATAATAATAACAGACCAAATCCTGTTGGCCTGATCCACCAGGCAGCCTCAGTTCTCTCTTTACACTGGTATAACTTCTGTGATGTTAAACTGGTGTATATCAGGAGACAGGAAAACAGGTCTGGCCCAGTAATAACACTTCTATAGTGTGCCAAATGGTTAAAAGTGATATAAAATGCACCTACTGATTTAGTAACTTGCAGAGTTCCAATAACTGAGACAAATTCTCTCTCACCGTTGAAAGTCTGGAGTAAATCGATTACAGGAGTTGGCCATGTTGCATGGAAAATTGAAAACACTTAGTGGTACATTACATTATCATATTATTCACTATCATAAATACTTATTCCTTGCTGTCATGGGGTGGTACACTCGTACCTCCCCCAGGGTGCGCTGTCAAGTCCTCAGGGTTCCTGAAATCACACTCCCAACCCCACGTGTGTTGTAACTCAATGGCCATTCTAAACCCACGACCCTCTCGCTAGGGCAGTGCGGCCCAGTGGCAGGAGTCAATAACAAATGCCCTGCTCACTGGGGCAATGCAGTCTAGCAGCCAGAGTCTGTAGCAAGCGTCCCTCTTTCTAGGGTAGAGCAGCCTAGCTGCCATAGTCAATAACAAATGCTTCTCTCTCTGGGGCCATGCAGCCTAACAGTTGGAGCCAATAAGAAATGCCCCCTCACTGGGGCAGCATGGCCTAGCAACCAGAGTCAATAAGCAATGCCCCTCTCGCTGGGGCAGTGCGGCCTAGCAGCTGGAGTCACTAGTAGCAGGTGCAGGCCCTACGGGTTGGGGGATTGCAGAGGTGGTAGAGTAGGGGTGGGCAAGAGGAAGCTAGTGGGCCAGATCCAGCCTGCCAAACTGCGAGATCTGGGCCATGGCTGCCTCACCGGCACCCTTACTACACAGCAGGAGCAGCCACTTTAAAAAGCAGACTGCTTCATGCACTGTCCCCGGCCCCTAGCAAAATCCCCAAACTCCCATTGGCCAGTTTCCAGCCAACAGTGGCTAAGAAATTTTGCTGATGGCAGGGGCAATGAATGAAGCCTCCTCCCTCCCTCCCTGTGCTGGAGCAGAGCCACGTGGAGCAGCGCCTCCCCCCCCCACAGGCAAGGAGCCTGTCTCAGGTTTGTGCAAAGCTGCTGGCTGGGAGCTGCCTAGATAAGCTCCTCCCAGCCAAAGCCTGCCTCTGGCACCCCACCTCCTTTCTTCCCCCAACTACCTGCCCCCAGCCACCATGCAAACCCTCTGCATCCCCTCTCCCCACCTCCTCCAGGTCACAACTCTTTCCCAGACCCTACATCCCTCCCCCAGGCCAAAATCCTCTCCTGCACCCATATTCCCTCCCTGACCCTGCACCCCATTCCTCTGCTCCAGGTCACCACCCAAACCCTCTGCACTCTCTTTCCCCCCTTCTCCCAGATCACAACTCCCTCCCAGACCCTACACTCCCTCCTACATCCCTCCCCCAGGCCACAATCCTTTCCTGCACCCATAATCCCCTCCTGGACCCTGCCCCCCAAGCCTCTGCCCCAGATCATAACCCCCTCCTTCACTTAAACTCCCTCTCAGACCCCACACTCCCTCCTGCACCCCATTCCTCTGTCCTAAGCTCCCTTCTACACCCCATCCACTGTCCCAGACCCCGCCCCCCCCTCCACAGAAGAGCAGCCCTTGACCACTTCCCAAAATTTTGGAGTGGTCCCCGATTAAATATTATTGCCCACCTCTGGGTTAGGGGGACCCAGGCCCTCCCTACTATATTAGGTCCCAGCCCAGGCCCCTATTAGCAGTGGGGAATATCACCGCAACACACTGAGCTCCTCAGGATACAATCTCCCGCCCTGGGCTATTTTCTACCAATCTCCGCTAGACTCCTTCCAGAGGCCTTCCTCCAGTTCCTCTGCCGAATCGCCAATGTCTTGCAGGCTGGTCTCCAGGCCCAGTCCCACTGGCAGTTTGCCTCCAGGAGCTCTAGCAGTGCCTCCTCCCTCCTCAGCAGCCCACCCAGACTGAGCCTTTCTCTAGGCCTTTTTACCTGGGCTGCAGTCCGAGCATGCCCAGCAAGGCTGTGGGGGCAGGACTCCTTTAGCTAGATGAGCCTGGTTAGGCCTAACTTCCCCAGTGTGGGGCTGGTACACCCCATCACACTTGCCATCACTGTGTCTAGAACCATGTTATCCTTCATCCATCAGGATGTATACCAGTGTTAAGAAGTGGAGAAGCACAATAAAGCTGAATCTGACAATGGTCTGAGCTTCTGAGTTTTGCTTTTTAAGTCCCATATACTATGGTGATGGACTACATATACTGAGACCTAAAGAAAGTGTAACTGTAAGTGATGCTCTTGCTGCAAGGCACAATCATAAGACAAAATTTCTAACCACATCTATTTTTCTGCCTCTCCTCATATCATTGTCAGTTTTCAGGTCTCTACCTCCTGTCCTTTGGTATCATTATGGTGGGCTTCATTTTGTACTGTTCTACCGCAACCCGAACTGCAGAAGCCACGACCAGTTTGCCACAACCAGCCAGCAGTGGGTTTGATAACCTTGGACTAAAAATTGAGGAGAACCACCAGGAAACTCCTGCTGCTACCGTACAGTTTACTAGAGAAGAAAATGTGCAGATAAACACGGGTTAGAAGACTAGCCTGCATTTTAAAGGAAGCCTTTGTACTGCTAACATTATCTCTCAAGCTACATCTATACTGCACCCTTCTTCCACAAAAACTTATGCAAATGAAGTGCAGATTAGCATATGTGTACACTTAACTTGCATAATTAATTAGGGGCTGCTTTTGCGCAAGAGGCTTTTGCGCAAAAAGAAGCTGTGTAAACGGCTCCTTTTTTGCACAAAACCCCCCTCTTGGGCAAGAGTCGTTCTTCCCGAAAAAATGAGGAAGAACGGTTCTTGCGCAAGAGAGGGCTTTTGTGCAAAAAGGAGCCGTCTACACAGCTCCTTTTTGTGCAAAAGCCTCTTGCGCAAAAGCGGGCCCTAATTAATTATGTATGTAAATGAAGTGGGGCAATATGCTAATCCACGCTTCATTTGCATAAGCTTTAGTGGAAAAAGGGTGCAGTATATACATAGCCTCAATGTCGATATGGAGAGCCACTTTGTTGCCAACAGTATACATTGTTGCATTTGTTTTAATATGCTGGAAAGACACTTAATTGTTAAGGCCAGATCTTCAATCAATGAAATATGTTAATCTATCCAATTGAAGATCTGGCCCTTAATGGGAAATAGAAAAATATTTGGAATCCATTGGGAAGTGACAGAAACTTATGTTCAGAAATTTTGATTAAGAGCAAATGCTGTACTTTTGTAATTTTGTATGTGTAATTTTGATTAAGAGCAAAGATGAAGCCAAAGCTAGCGGGCAGGTCGCTAGCAGGTGCAGAAAACCTTTGTTGTGTGTGTTAATTATTAAGGTTCCAATCCTGCAAGGTGCTAAGGGACTGTCCTCTGCTTCAAATTAAGTGAGTGGGATTTGAGGGCACTCAGTATGTTTTAAGAGGTCCTCAGCACCTTGCAAGAAGTAGTCCTACATACCATAATACATCTGTTTTATTGGACCAACTTCTGTTAGTGGAAGGGACAAGCTTTCAGGCATCACACACTTAAAATGTGGCAATGCTACAGGAACATGGGTGGGGAAGCTACAACAGCTCATTCTTTGTAGCAACAATGACTGGCTCTCCAAAATGTTAAGTACTTTTGCTAGACATTTTTCTTTATCTGCCATTTTTTCCATTTCTAATCAGTGATTAAAACTGATCAGTCACTTTGTTTGGAAAGTTTGATTAATCTGAAATTTAGACTTTCTATGGCAAGACTTGTACATGTATATTTGCATAGTTGTACTGAAGCTGTCAACTGACACCAGCTGAAGATCTGCCTCTCTATTTTTGTCTGTTAGAATTTCACTTTCTGTTAAAGACTCTATTTATTGATTTTTTTTTTACTGACCATACTACTTTTAAATCAACAGGTTTTGCCTTAAAAGTTAAATGATCCTCTTTAGAAGCTATTGGTTATCAAATGACTGTGTGATTGCTTTTTGTATAGGTCTGTTGTTTATTTGAGCAAAATGATTGATCTGATTTAGAGATCACACAATAAATATTCAGTACACGGAGAAGTGGCTGTTCTTCAATATTGCCTTAACATTGAATTCTTCATACAGATGAGGATTAGGAGAGCTGCTGTTACTTGTATGTGACACAGTTAGGGTTCAATTCGCTGCTGCCTTGCACTTTGTGTTGCCATTTGTACCAGTGCAACATGAGAGTAAAATGCTTCCACTCGGGATTCATAGGTGAAGGCTACAGAACATCAAACCTAATTCCATAGTTACAGATAAAACTGTATTGCAGTGTGTGATGTAGTTGGGGGGGGGGGGGGGGGGGTGTGCTGTCCATTTGGGCATTCACTGGTTGCTATGCTTGCACTGTGGGCGACCCCTACTGGCCTGCGTCTGTAAGCACTGCCCAGCAGGGGGGTGGCCCTGAGGACCCTCAAGTCACGTAGTCCATGGCCCAACCGGTTCTTACCTGTCGAGGGAAGGGGTCTGAACAAAGGAAGGGTGTGGCTTGGAGAAGGGGCAGTCTTGGCTGGGAAAACATGAAGAGAAGAAACTAAGCTGAGTACTGAGAGTTCAGGGGCCTGTGGACCCCTACCCCAAGGGGTCTAAGGCTGCCTGGCCCTGACTCCTGTAACCACATCACGTCTATGCTGTGCTGTATCCTGGAGAAGCAATAAACCCTCTCTATTCTACTGGCTGGTGGAGTCTCATCTTGCTGCGGACGGGGATGCAGGATCGGGGGCTCCCCGACGTGCTGTCACATGGTGTCGTAGCCATCATGGTCCCCGGATATTAGAGAGACAAGGTAGGCGAGATAACTTTTATTGGACCAGCTTCTGCTGGTGAGAGACAAGCTTTTGAACTACGCTGAGCTGTTCCAATGCTTGCTTCTCTCATCAAAGGGAGTCAGCCCAGTAAAAGATATTACCTCACCCACCTTGTCACTTTAAGACCATACCATAGGTCAGCAGTTCTCAAACTGTGGATCGGGATCCCAAAGTGGGTTGCGACCCCATTTTAATGGAGTCACCAGGGCTGGTGTGAGCCTGAGGGCTTCAGCTGTTGGTGGCAGAGCTCAGGTTACATCCCCTCCCCCGCCTGGGGATGAAGCCCTGGGGCTTGGGCTTTGGCCCTCCTGCTCAAAACACAGGGGCTCAGGCTTGGGCTTTGGGCGCCTTCCCCATGAGGGACATCGGGGCTCGGGCAGGCTCAGGCTTTGGTCCCCATGCCTGGGGTCTTATTTTTGTTGTCAGGAGGGGTTGTGGTTCAGTGAAGTTTAGGAATCTGCCACAGGCATATTGTACTAGCATGCACTTTCTGTGGGCACTAGATGGAGCATCGAGAGTCCATTCTCTAAACCAAGGGCGGGGAACCTTTTCTGAACTGGGGGCCACTGGCCTACAGAAAAATCAGTCAGGGACACACGCATGTGAGGACCAAAAACAAACAAAAAACAACCACCAAAACCACACCCTCACTGACCTGGCCCCCAACTGAGGAGAAAAAACCCCCCTCACACATATAGCCCCCAACTGAGAAGCAGGAAAAAAAAAGACATTCACTTCACTACTCTCAAGCTCCACCCCAGAGCTTAGGGGACTGGGGCTAGAAGATTTTGTGGGAATCTGGGATGGTGCCAAAAATGAGGGGTTCAGTGCATGGGAGGAGGCTGCTGGGGAGCAGGCTGGGGATGTGGAATCTGGGCGGGAGGTAGTGTGCAGGTGTGAGCTTGGGGACAGGGTCTGAGTGGGAGGTAGGGTGCAGGCGTGAGCTGGGCGTGTGGAGTCTGGAAGTAGGGGGTGCAAGAGGAACCAGTTCAGGCAGAACTACAAACCAGCAAAAAACCCACTGCTAGTTATGCCAAGATCACACAGGGCATGGTGGAGAAAGGATGTGCCAGGGATGCCCAGCAGTGCCGCATGAAAATAAAGGAGCTGAGGCAGTTGTACCAGAAGACAAAGGAGGCAAACGGACAGTCTGGATCATCACTGCAAATTTGCAGCTTTTATGAGCAGCTGCATGTGATTGGTGGTGGGGGAAGGGCGGGGGAACCCAAGCAGCTTCCCTACCCAGTCCGTGAATTCCTCCCAAGAGACTCATCAGGCAGCCTCTGGCAGCAGCATATAGGACAGTGTGGAGGAGGAGGAGAATGGTCAGCAGATGAGTGGAACATCTGACCGCACGGACAGCCAGAACCTTTTTATAATTTTGGAGCGAATCTACGTCTCCCAGAACATCTAGCTGCCGGGCCCTGATGGCAGGGAGGGCACTTCTGGTGAGTTCATATATTTAATCATGCTACAAGTGGGTTAGGGCAATTGGGTGTGATCTGTGACGGCCACTCTGCCTACACAGCAGGGGCTCCCTGGAACAGTTTGTTAATGTGTCTGGAGACGGAGCAGGAATCCTCCCTGCACATCTCCATAAAGCTCTCCTAGAGGAACTCTTTCATCCTTCTCACAAGGTTTCTGGGGAGGGCTGTCTTATCTGTCCTCAGCGGTTGGACACTTTTCCATGCCAAGCTAGCAGTAAGTGGTCTCATCAGTTCCCTAGCATGCTGTGTGATT
Organism: Rafetus swinhoei; assembly: GCA_019425775.1. Classification (NCBI taxonomy): domain Eukaryota; kingdom Metazoa; phylum Chordata; order Testudines; family Trionychidae; genus Rafetus; species Rafetus swinhoei. Next base: position 41,569,273 of record CM033437.1, on the reverse strand, counting down.
TGGAGAAGACTGATATTGCTTGTGGCAATCTGGATGAAATAGGGGAAGCTATTAGCTGATGCCCCTGCAGTAAACCTCTATTTGTTCATCCCCAATGAAGCATGGCTTGAGCCCCTGCCCTGCTACCACAGCTGGATTCCCTGCCTCCTTCCCACCTGCATGGTCCTGTGGAAAGGGAAAGTTGCACCTTCCCAGCACATGGGGGTGCCAAATACATGGTCACCGAGTGAGCCCCTGCCCTGTCCAGCCCTGCCTTGCTGCCATGGCCAGGTCTCCTCTTCGCTGCAGGCTCAAGCCCTGGTCTGTCACTTACCATGCCTGCCACCAAACTGAGTCCATCTGTTCCCTAAGATCTGTAAGGTGTTTCTGCTGCATGGGGGCTACTTAAAAGCATAACATAAAAAGCCTCATACATTACACACCCCTTTAGACAGTCCTTCCTTTTATGCTAAGAGATTAGGTTTTAAGCTCCACAGTTTATCTTCTATAAAGTCTGCTCTTCACTTTTTGTTACAGCAGGTGCAGCAGCGAGCTTGCTGCACACTCCCTGGGCTCTGACAGCAGCACGGCCAGCACAAATCTGAAGGCAAAAACATACTAGGAATGACACGTTCAAGGAGCAAATGCAATCTGCCAACTTGGCAGGGAGCGATTATGTGAGTGGAGGAATACACTGCTGCAGGAGATGTGAGCAGTGCATGAGGACAGGAGAAAGTGCAAGGAACTTGAAGTGAAGAACCAGGAGAGAGTCTTGACAGCCATAGTAGATGTGATAAGCCGCATGGCAGCCTTCCAGGACAGCTACATGCACAGGCACCCTTTCCAATCCTTGCAGACCAACATTCCCTCCTCAACTGAAGTGCTTCACAGAACAGTATGTTTATGGCCTCCCAAGAGTCTTCCTCATTTCAGTGGGCCCTGAATAAACTCTGGCTATACTTCAGCATAAGGCACGCCATGGTTAATATGGTTGCTATTATACTTTGCTGCTGAGCGTTTTCCATTATGGGTTCCATGCTTACCCTATCATGGTATCCACATGGATATCCAGGAGAAAAAAAAACTGTGAAAGACTGTTTGCTATTGCTTTTAAGCAGGGAGGGAAGGAGGGAGAAGACAAGTGCATTATGGGATGCTGATGATGTGTACCCAGAACCACCGGCTGCACAGTTTTGGTCCCATGGGGCACTAGCAGCATAACCCAGAATGCAAAGGGGAGGCAGGAACTGTGGGTTAGCTATTCACCGTGAATTGCTCTCAAAGACGACAGTAGCCACCCTACTGGGGATGCGCTACTTCAAACTACGTCAAATTCTTGTGCACATTGGGGACATGCACCTTCAGCTTTTTAAACTTGGGTGCTAAAAATTGCCCTTAATATATTTGACCTTATCTTGTAGTGTAGACAAGGCCTCAGATTTGTGCAGCTCTTAAAAACATGAGACGTTTTCGCTGTTGTTGGGGAAATTAGTGTCAAACTAATGAATCACATATAAGAGCATACAGCACCTGCGGGAGAAGTTACGTGGCAGACATTTTTAACCATGCAAGCAAGGGAAAAAAAAGAAATCTGGATGTTTCAGATGAATTGGATCTATGTGTCCAAATCAAACAGCGTGACATCCTGCCTTGCTCAAGGGTTTGAGTTCAAGGAAATCAGAAACCTAGCTGGCATCAGAATGTTGTGATGTGTCTGAAAAAACTGAGTGCAATGGACTATGAGTGTATGACATTATCTCCCCTGGAATCTGAGGGAGAAAAAAGAGCTATTGGCTATTAACTATTTTAAGAATTGTGACCTTTACTCAAAATACAGAGTTAGTTCTGCATGAGAGGATGTTCAGGACAAACACATAATTTCTAGTGAATGGCATTTATGCTCACATTATATATTGTTGGGTAGTTTATAGAGTCTGTTGCCACCTTGCAAATAGCCATTAAAATCAGTTTGGAAAATCTGCTGGGAAAAGTTGCTCTAAGGCTACCTGACTGATCTCAGTTTCTGAAGAATGTCATACTAATGATTTTAGAATTTCATCAGCCTTTCATCAAAAATATCCCCAGTATCACCTGAATGCCACTGAAGGATTTGGTCCTGCAAGCTCCTTCATGATCGTACAGTGCCATGAATTCTGGTATAAGATCAGGCCCAAAAGCAGCACTTTTGTATTTTCAGCTGAACATTGTTTTTTTACACCACCTTCAGACCTCAGCCATGAACAGGGGGCAGCATTGTGCTAGACCCTGTTCATACACGAGGGCTACGTCTAGACTGGCATGATTTTCCGCAAATGCTTTTAATGGAAAAGTTTTTCCGTTAAAAGCATTTGCGGAGCGTCTAGATTGGCGCGGGCAGCTTTGCGCAAAAGCACTTTTTGCGGAAAAGCGTCCGTGCCAATCTAAACAGCGGTTTTGCTGATCGCCATTTTTCGCCATCGGGCTTTTTTGCGCAAAACAGTCCTGAGCTGTCTACACTGGCCCTCTTGCGCAAATACATTTGCGCAGAGGGCTTTCTCCCAAGCAGGAGCAGCATAGTATTTGCGCAAGAACACTGACAATCTTACCTCAGATTGTCAGTGTTCTTGCGCAAATTCAAGTGGCCAGTGTAGACAGCTGGCAAGTTTTTCCGCAAAAGCGGCCGCTTTTGCGGAAAAACTTGCCAGTCTAGACGCAGCCATTGAGAGAATGTCCTCATCCAAAGAGTTTACAATCTGAGTAGACAACACACAGAATATATTACCCCAGGTACAGCAAAGAAAACTGAAGAACAGAGAGATTAAGTAGCTTGCCCAATATCACATAGGAAACCTGTAGCAGAGCATTGAACCATTGGTTCTAAAGTTCCAGACCAGCGTCTTAAATGCCAAGCCATCATGCCAGTTAGAGGTTTGCCTATCTTTCTGAAAGCTATTAAGCTTTGCTAAAAATGCACTTTATCATAGATTTTAAGACCAGGAAGGTTACCTAGTCTGATCTACAGTATAACGCAGAGTAAAGAATTGCTTAGAAGAGTTATATGACATTCAAGAATATTTATTCACTTTGTATCCAAAAGCAACAGAACCCTTCTTGATCAAGCTTTCACAAACAATTCACCTTCCAGCAGAAACCAAACTAGAAAGTTAACCCTGAAAGTGAGTGTGACAAAAGTGCTACATCATTGGAAAAGAGCCTCTGTATGTTCTAGTAACTATATTTGTGTCTTGTGCATGCACCAACAGTAGTCAGTGAATACTCAAAAACATACATCTATGGACATATATTTGCTATACTAGCTTTGTTTTATTATTCACAACAGTGGCCTGTCAAATTCAATTGCAAGGAGTCTGTGACGCTGTATAAAGCTAATATTATCTAATTTGTCTTTCTCTGCCATTAATGCAAGTGCCTGCTGGAAGAAATTATTTTCATTTAATAAAGTTTATGAGCTGCATGTGTTAAAAAAAGAAACCCTGCTGGGTAATCTTATCACTTGTAACATCTGTAAATTAATTTGTTTCCTGAGAACAACAGTGATTTATAATTAGAGTAGCTTGACTAAATTAAGGGGAGCATTTAGGCAGTTGGAATGAAATTACAGTATGAATGCCAAGAATTTAGTCAAATAAAAGTCAGTATGCACCGAGTTACAGTTCCACTCAATCACAAATTGGACCATATATGCAAAATACAGAAAAGATGTATTATTTTTGTATGTGGTTAAGTCTTAGTAAACAGCTAAAATCAGAGTTAGCAACTATGTGTCCTGTATACAGATTTCTGCAGCCATCTTGCTGTTGCATCAGCTTGTAGTAACTGAGGAAGTATACACTGTGATCTCTCATGGAGACTTTGCTTTTATTTCTGCTGTTTTTCTTAAATCTAAAATAAATCACTTGACATGGAAACATACAGTTTCTCTTTTTGTATCAAAACATACAAAGAGCGAACAAAGGGTGCTGTACTGTGTGAGAAATGCCCACACATGAAACCTAGCGGTCACATGAATAGTAACTATCAGGTATTTCAAGGGACAGGGAGGTCTACATTTACCAGATTTGAAAGTTGCTCCATTTGAGAGTCACTGGAACTTTATGCTCCTAGTCCTCCCACAATTCCACTGCTTTGACAGCAACTTGCAGTGTGTCTGTGAGTTTTGTCAGGGTCTCAGAGTTAGTTGACCTTCTTCCACAGGCCTGTACTGAGGTACACAGGCCACTGGCCAGACACAGGTTCTGTTGCTAGGAATTTCCAGAAGCCTGAGGTGAGAAACACTCACCCATCATCTCTGGGCTACTCAGGTACTTCATCACAGAGTTGAAATGCGATCATTCATTCATCACTCATGAAATGCACTTAATGTTGTATAAAGTATGTAGGTCAGTGTTTGTGTATGTGAAACTTGAGGATTCTTCAGGACAAAGCAGCACTTCATAACGTAAGGTACTGAAGGGTCAGATAAAGGTGCACTGTCATGGATCCTAACCTGTACTGTCCTTCAGCAGAAGGTGAGGGGCGCTCAGTACTTTACAGGATCCTGTCCTGAAGGATGAAAGTTGCAAATTTGAACTAACCCTCTATTTTCTCTCTATCCTTATCTTCTTGCACATAGAGAGCACGCTTATAAAGTTTGTGATGATACGAAGCTGGGAGGGGTTGCAAGTGCTTTGGAGGATAGGGTCATAATTTAAAATGATCTAGACAAACTGGAGAAATGGTCTGAGGTCAACAGGATGAAGTTCAATAAGGACAAATGCAAAGTACTCCACTTGAGGAGGAACAATCCATTTCACAAGTACAAAAATGGGAAGCAACTGTCTAGGAAGGAGTACCTCTGAAAGGGATCTAGGGTTCATAGTGGACCACAAGCTAAATATGAATCAACAGTGTGACACTGTTGCAAAAAAAAAAAAACCCCAAAAAACCCCAAAAAAACCCCACAGCAAAAGTCACACATGATTTGGCTTGTTGTCAGAGTCTTAGTTCCCCAGAACAACGAAGGCAGCATGGGGTGAAATCCTAGTCCAGTGGAGCAATACTTGTAGCTGGAGGATGGGAAGGTGACTGACAATGTCTCCAATACTTTCCTGAATATTGGGGTCTGTAATAGTCCCTCACCAATGATTGGCCAGCACAAGCACTAGCCTTTAGAATATGCAGTTATAGCAGTGAGAGCTGGAAGAGACCCAATACCTGCAAGATCCATTTAGTCCACCTTTAGGAAGAAGGACACCAAGGTATGATTTTGCCTTCCATATAGTATATTCTTCAGGAACAGGATTGCCATCATGGACATAACTCACCATTGATCTCCAGCTAATCCTTATTTTATTTCATCCAATTCCTCTTCCTGTGAATGGAGGACACTGTCAGACAACGAGCTCTGCTCCACTCCCCTTTGTTGTACGATTTCTGAGAGGAGTCTTTCAAGTGCTTGCAGTGTTATGAAGTCTTCCAATGGGACCCTCAGTTTGTGTCTCCTGTGATTTGACTGGCTTCCAAGTGGCATAAACACTAGGATCAGAGTGTTCAGTTTATATCAGGCGGCTTCATGTTAACTCACTGATTAATAGATCTAAGGCAATAAACAGCTTGACCTTCAGCCTCAGTGCCTAACATTTGTACATGTCTGTGCACATAGCACTAGAGATATCAGTGGGCCTACTCAAATAAAGGGTCACTAACATGAACAAGAGTGGTATAACTGGGGTCACGGAGATCTGAGAATTCCAGGTACTGCTTTGTTACCACCTTCTTAATGATGGCCCCTTAAAAAGTTGATTAGAGACCAGACAGCAACTATCAACAGTCTTGTCAATTATTGCCCCACCAATAGGCCAGTCTCTCACTGTAAGACTTTATCAGCGGGGCATGACTCCAAGTCATAGATCAAGTCCCACAGTTCCCTATTCTCCTCCTGAACACTTGTTACAATGCACCAGCGACCTTTGTCTCCTTTTAACATGACTACCAACCACTGGCTGAGCAGTCCTATCCACATCTATATAACCTTGTGTGTGAAGCAGGCAAGAAACTCTTCTTGGTGAGACACACAATACTATAGTCTGACTATCAAGAGCCACCAGGCAGCTGGCCATCTGAAGCAGTGCTGCCACCAGGGATTTTGTGGATGCCAGGATGAGGGATGAAAGCATTTCTCTTGCTTCCATTACCACAAATATGGCTCCCACCACTGGCATACTAGCTGCTTTCCTTCTAGTTTCATCTGTTCCCAGGCTGGCTAGGAGGATGCGCAAAAGAAAAGGGGCATTTAGGAATCACCTTCACAGTAACTCACCAGGCCATCTTTGATTACATGGTCCACGGGCTGAATTGTGAAAGCCAGTAAATACTGTGTAACCCAGGGATGAGGAAAATACAGCCCATGGGCTGGATCCAGCCTGTCCAGCATTTCTATCTGGCCTGCTCAGCTGATTAGCAGAGCATGCTGCCAGTGTGTAGTCAGCTGCCCCTTCCCCCACCTTGCCCCATCCTACAGCACAACTGCTCCCAGGCCCCTTCTACTACTTTGGCCGGAGTGTAGGGAGAGAGAAGAGAGAACTGAAGTCAGGGTGCTCCCCTATCCACATACCCCATCTTTGCACAGCAGGGGTCAGGGAGAGGGACACACATAGTGGAGCTGCTCCAGTTTGAAGTGTGGTGCGTGCCTGTCTTAAGAGGCAGTGCACTGTGTCTATGATTTCTCCAGCAGCCAGTGCTCGCTCACACACAACACACATACGCTCCTGTCCCCCCTTCCCGCATATACCTCATTTCTGCAGGGTGGGGAGGAGGAAGGCAACAGAGCAGGACAGCTTTCCCTGTCTTAAAGCGACAGCACATGGTGTCGCTCAGAAACTTAGCCAGCACACACAGTCTGCTACACACCTCCTCTGTACCACACATTCTCCTACTCCCTGCCTCTCTCTTACCCACAGAGAATCTCTCTCTTTCTCGCTTTAGGCCCCCACCCCTTCTACCAGAGACCCTGCCCTGCAGCTGGTCCCTAATGACTTACCAAAATTTGTGGAATGGCCCTCCTGTGAAAATTATTGTCCACACCTGGTGTAACTCAATATAGTGACTGTTAAAAGAAAAGCTCTGACACCACATTGAAATGTAATCTTGCCTGTTTCAGGAATGGGATAAGATGATTAGAAGAGCTAAATATATAACAAAGGATCAGGTGCACACTGGGATGATTGTAGCAGGAACAGAGAACTGTCATCGTCTCCCCCTTCACAATTGCACTTGCATCAGCTCAAGTGGTTTTACACCTGTGCCCTGCTGGTGGTGACCTTGGATACAGCAGGACATGCTGAGATGTGGAAGCTGTGAGTTCTCACCATCCTAACTAGGTTTCTGCATGCTCTGATCATCACTTCAGTAGCAGATAGCTCTGGCAGCAGGATATTTTGTTAGAAACCAATCAGAGTGTGTATAATGTGACGGATATGTAAAGTGGTTTGTTGTACTGTCTAGTTTGTTGTTTCATTTCACTTTTTGAAGCAGAAAGAAAATGTGGCATGAATTCTAGCTCTTTGATCATGTACTGACATTTTAATTAGTTTCTAAGATAGGAATCTAGGTTAATGGACTGAGTACAAAAGTCCTGCAGTTTTCTGCATATTGAAAATTGGATCCAATAAATAAGAAATCCACCGTTCCTGCTGGGAATGTAACTAACCTTCAGTCTGCATAGCATTTTCTTTGTTTGCAGTGTGGCAGTGCCTCAAATCCCCAATCTGGGCTCACTTTGGTAGTACCCAGTGACAATGTGACTCACCAGCTGGCTTGCCACTTGGCAGGGAGGTGCAGTGATGCAGAATTTTTTCTCCATATCCCTGTTGCCCCAGACTGCTGGTGGCACCCTTCACCTTGTGACTTGGCCTTCTGGCTGGGTCACATTTAATCTCATCCCCTTTGGAGATTTAATTCAGGGTTTTAATCCAGTAGCCCCAGAATCTCACACCAGGTCAACAATCCAGATCCAGGCTCAACAGTCTCTCACTTTAATCTCCACAGTGAAGCTGTTGTGGAACCCACTTACCCCACTTCCCGGCTTCTATTAGTATCATTTGTGGCAATTAGTTCCCTCTAATTTTTTCCATCCATGTGGGGATTTTTCTATCCATGAGCAGAATAAATTGTTTTATATGCACCGAGGGATGTGCACCACCAGTAGAAACAAATGCCTACCTGTGAGCGTTCTGCTAATCAGCGGGGTGGCATTTGAATCTCTCCTGAGTGGCTGCAGAAGTGCGCAGCTTACAGGAAAGACTGGTTAAGATCTGTCTTGCCAGGCCTGATGCTTTTGCCCTGAGTCAATCCCTACATCAGCCCACGTTGGCCTTCAGGGGCTCACATTCTCAGCAGCAGCTCTGGTCCCCGTTCCCCACATAACAAAGGAAAGAAACTAAATTAACAGCAATAAAGAGCTGAACCAGCATCTTTGTCCTAGCAGGGTCCTCCAGCCATCTGTACTACTGCTTTGTGCTCACAGTTATAGAAATCAGCTTGGTTCTCTGCTGTGCTTCTCTTCGAGAGCTGAGGATGAGACGTCTGTGACTGTCCACCTCCCGTTGCTGGGGTACCCTTTGGATAGGTCTACACAGCAGTGAAACAACCCTGTGTCAGCTGACTGGGCTTGGGCAGGCCCGCCAATGGGGGTGGAGGAAGTTAAAGGGGGGCAGCTGGCCCAGGACCTGTCAATTTAAAAGGGCCCAGGGCTTCCAGCTGCCACTGCCATTCCAGTGGCAGGAGCCCTGGGCCCTTTAAATCATACTGAAGGGCTGGCTGGGGGAGGTTAAACCCTAGCCCCACCCCTTCCCTAGACCCCACCCTTCCCAGGGGCCCAGAGCTTCCCCCTAGCTTGCCCAGGGGCCCAGAAAAGTCTGTCAGCCACCATGGGTTTGCACTAAGGGACTGTTTAACTGCAGTGCTGATGTTTGAGCTGCAGTTGGAGCAGGGGCAGATGAGAGTTTTGCGGGGCCCAGGGCAGCACAATTTTGCGGCCCCCCCCCCCTTTGGAGAAAAAATAGAAAAAAGCATCAAATGCGCAGATTGAAGGCTATTTTCATATTAAATGTGAATTGGGTAAATTTGATAGAAACTTAATTTAGTTGGATAATTTTTATTTTAATTATATTGTAATTCATTCTTAAACACAATTCTGCATTAATAATTACAAATTTTCATTTGTATTTAATTATATTGTAATTTTGGCTGAAACAGAGTAGCCAGGCTGCCGTACTCACCCTCATATCTTGTGATCCTAGGCGGGCTTGGACAAGCATCCGCCCCTGGAGCAGGGAAGGAAACCCTTGCTAGAGCAAAGCTAACCTGACAGGGGCTCTCAGCAGGCCTGCCCCAGGACAGGCCCTCTCTCCAGGTTGCCCATTAGCCCGGCGAGGTTAGAGTGCGGTGGAGGGATACCGCCCGCCTGCCTTTTTGGGGGGAAAAGTAGGGCCGGGAGAAGTGGAGTTGGGAGAAGTTTGCCCGGCGGAGCAGAGGGGAAAGGGCCGCCGCAAGGGGGGCTCGCTCCCCAGGCTCAGCCCTAGCCGGGCTATGTCAGCGCCGCGTGGCTGCAGCCGCTTGGCTGCCGGCTGCCTGCTGCTGGGGCTCTGAGGGCTGAGCTCAGACACTGTGGTAAGTGCCGCTGGCCGCCCCCCCATCTCCTGGGGCTCCGCTCCGGGCACCGGGGGCTCCTTCCCCCCTCGGCGGTGTCTCGTATTTATAACCCGGGTAACCCAAAACCGCCGGGATGGGCGCTTTGGGGAGCTTTCAGCTGCTTAAAAATAGGCACGTTGCTGCTCCTTGGCCCCCTGCCTTCCGGCCACGGTGATGAGCTACATCGCAACACCCCCTCCAGCGCTCACCGCTCTCCGACAGGCACGGCGCGCAGGGCAGTGGCGGGGCGCGACAGAGCGAACTGGGGAGGGGTGATGGCCCTGCATTCGGGTGTCTTCAGGTGGCCTGATCGTGTGTGTGTGCAAGGGGAGGTGTCGTTCTAGATCCCAGCAGCCATCCGCCCCGGGGCTAGCTGTGATGAGCCACAGGCAGGCGATGCGTTCTCTCACGCTCCACATGAGATTCCTTGCTCCCCTCGTGCTCTCTTGCGAGTTGAACTGGCAACGTGGGAGCGGAGCCTGAGGTTGCGAGAGAGAAAGAGGCGGCTGACCCCAGAGGACTGTGTCTGCGCTTCAGCCGCTCTGAACCTAGCACAAACGTGGCGGGGCCAGCTCCCCAAGGAAGTGGGTGAGAGCCGTGATCTAATCTAAAAATCCCGGCGGTGGCGCGGGGCCTATTGAAGCGCGGGACCCGGGGCAGCCGCCCCGCTCGCCCTGCCCTATATCCGCCGCTGGGTTGGAGCCTTGGCTCTCACGCAGCTGCAGATGTTTAATTGTTATGTGGAGATACCCCCCCAGCTCAGAAGGTACCTTAAATTGAGTTTCCCTGCCATCCCCACAGTGAGAGGCCAATGTGAGTCAGCTTCCCTTACTCCTTACAGAAGCAATAGTACCAGCCACCAATGGAGGGGCCCTCTGAGTTCAGTTTAGAAGGTCTTTACTAGACCCTCTAAATCAAACTCCGGAAGATCAATCACGGCAGTGTTGATCTTTCCCACATTGAAAATATGGCCTAAGTCTTCTCTGTCAAAGGCGGCATGCTTTACAGACACAGCCAGATGGGGGTACCTGAGCCCACAGCTAGGCTATGTCTACACTGGCGGGTAGACAGGGAGGTTTATCCTTTATTACAAATTCACTGAGCACATATACGATAAGACACAGTCCCCATGTCAGGGAGCTCTCCATGATGTTTGATTTGGATGATGAGATGGAAAACACAAAGAAAATATGTGTCAATAGCACTTTGGACTTCTATAGCACTTTCCATTGAAAGATCTCAATGCACTTTATAAGCACTAATAAATTATGTCTCACAGCAGCTCTATGAGGAAGCAATGGAAGAGGCAGGATCCTTGTTTTATATAGATTAGTAAACTGAGGTAGAGAGAGGTTAAGGTCTAGATTGTACTATGTAGTCTCTGCCATAGGTAGGGGCTAGCTTCAAAATACACTGCCCAAGGGAAGCACAGGACATAATCCTGTGGTGCTTCAGAACATAATCCTTCCCTCAGACTTCTGGGTCATCACCTTTGGATCTCTGTATGTCTGCAGTTCGTCTCTGGTCTTTAGGAGCATAGGGGTGTAGGTCCATGTAGCCCACTTCATCATCAACTTGTCATTGTTTGGTTCCAATCCAGCTCCTTCTAAGCCAGTAGCTTGTACCAAACAATTTTTGTGAGTGGAAATTTGCTGATCATGTTAGTCAGTTTTCCTATCCAATGGCCTCTAATTCAAACTACTGAACCTCCTTGTGGAAATGCAAGAGGACTCAAAATTCAAACCAAAAGAAAGACTAAGTTATTATCCATGAACAAGTTATGCAGCTGATAGGAGAAAGTGTACAGTGAAATCTCCATTTTAGCCAGCAGCAAGGACACTCTGAATCCCTTTGAACTTAGCATTTTACATTCTAGTGTTTCTGCTTAACAGGGGAAGGAAACGCATGTTCCAGCTGGCAAATAACACTTGTGTCTGGAGGTCTATCAAGAACTGAGTCTTATCTATTTGTTTTCTTATGCAGTGATCAGCTACTATTGGCTGCCAGTGTCCTTCACCATTATTCATAGGTGCTGACTTCTCTTCTAGCCAGGGGGGTGCTCAACCCCTCGCCCCTGACTCCATCCCAAATTCCATCCCTTTCCCAAGCCCTGTCCCTGTTCTGGCCCACCCCTCCCCCATTCCACCCCTTTCCCCCATACCTAGCTCCTTCCCCACGTCTTCCCTGCCTCCTCCCCTGAGTGTTCCCTGAGTTGGCTCCTCCCTATCTCTCATAGACCTTCCTGAACTCTGCAAACCCGGCGGGGGGATGTCTGGAGTTGCTCAGCAGGGCCCCCCACTGAGTAGAGGCAGAGAGGGGAGTTAATCTATTACTTTAGTGTAAGTTATAGACTTACTAGTTATTAGTCACTAGAGGGCATATTGTGTCTCCAGTTTTTAAGCATAACTCCCAGTGAGTTGAAAGAAGAGTTCGCTTTAGGGGGGCTGATCCCAAACCCATTGAAATTAATGGAAACACTTCTGTTGGCAGCAACTGACTTTGGATCAGGTCCAAAATGTGAGAGGACAGCATGGCCCTTGGAGAAGTGAATGAATTGCAGAGGAACAGGACAGCAGGGATATACAATAACATCGCTTACCATTTGCCTCAGACAGCCAGGTGTAGTCATGTGTCTGAGCTCTCCATTAACTTTGAAGCGTTAACATTTTTCTGCCTCATGAAGGTCAGAGCTTGCTAATATATGTAGGGCTGCTTGGACTGTTTTCACAGCTTCCATTATGATTTTGACCATTTACAGCAGGGCTCAAGTGAACTCATTTAACAGAAGTGTCAGTACACCTGAGCTCTTGAATACCAATGCCCTGCATTTGTGTGCCGTACACTCTCTGTGCACAGCACATGATGCAAACTACACATTCCATACACAGAGAAGTAAAGTTACTCTGCAGCTGGAATCAACAGCATTGATTTAATATATGCATTTTGAAAATAAAAACTTTAGTCTGTTGGCAATGGGCCACAGGGCAAGGTGACAGGGGCTCCTTCTGTATCTGGAGCTCTTTTATAGGCTAGATGCTGTTAGCTATTTATTTTTGACAAGACACTTTTATGTCATATATCTTCATGTTCTGGGTTTACTTTAATACAAGGGTTCTCTTTTTTTAATGGAACATCTAGTATTTGATAAATTAGGGGTGAGCCACTCAAACCTCACTGAGCAAATATGCTTCTGCCAACAGTAATTTGTATAAAATATTGGTAATGGATACAATTAAAACAGAAAGGTCCTATCATGCCTTTTTCTAAATGACAAGAGCCTCAACTCCCAGATCTAAGGCTCAGCACCCACCAGATTTAAATCCTGACCAACAAACAAGGCCAAACTCTGTCAAAAGATGGATTCTGATTCATGACGTTGGAACAACAGTGGTAGGGATTTGTCCTGCTCTCTTTAGGTAATGGTAAGGATTGAAAGTGCTTTGAATCCCTTCCTTTACCCCAACATAAGCTGATCTCAAAAAAGGAAAAAAACCTTAAAAGTTTCACAAGATTTAATCAGAAAAGTTTTGCCACATTTTTCTGAATATGAAAAATGCTGACCAGCTCTAATTCACTCCAGTGTCACAAGTAACTCAAGTATTCTGGATCTTCCTCATTTGCTAGATGTCACATTGTGAACATCCTTGAAACTCATAAGCGCTTCTCAAGAAGAGCAGAAGTCTAATAAGAAAAACGACTGATTATGTTTTGTGCTCTTCTCAGCACAGACAGGCGACAGTCCAATCATGTAAATAAACACTTGTCACATTTACTAGCTTGAAAATAACATTGATAAATCTAACCAATGTAGAAAACTCAGCTCTTTCCACAATGTCAAGAAATATTGTTTAATAGATCTGCAAAGCTGCTGTGGCTAGCATCTGTTTCATACTATCTTTATCCATAGTGACACATTTCTGGCACCAGCTTTATCATAGAGTAAAATGTTGTCGTCTTTAAATGCCTGACACATTATTTAGTTAAAAACTGGCTAAATGTATTTACAGTTCCTTTTATCATCTACTTGGTTTTGATCTTCAGAACCCTTTCCTAGGAGTACTGCATAGCAACCCGTACACTTTAGTTAAAGATGCACAATTGGAAATACACTTTTTAGCATAAAATATATTGTCCTATTTTCAAAGCTTTTTTGCATCAGAAATAAAATCTTTACATGCCATAGTCAGTATCTTTGGAACACCTCAAGCAAAACAAAAGCTATCCATGAATTGCATTCATACCAAAATTTAGGGATGTTAGATATTGTTTAATTTAATAATCGTGTGACTGCACCTAATCTTAGCGGTTACACAATTATTCAATGGTCCCTGAGGGCAGAGCCGGCAGCCTGTGTGGTCCTGGCCCCACTCATGGTGAGACTCCTGCTGTTGTATGAGAGGCAGCAGCGCGGAGTGGCAGGCCGGAGATGGTCTGCGAGGGGAGACGGTTTAAAAACCGGCGGGGTGGCAGCAGCCACTGGAATCCCATGGAACAGCCTCTGTCCACGGCAAGCCCAGGCCCACCGCAGACAGAGGCTGCTTGGTGGCAGCAGCAGCCCCTGTCCACAGGGGCCCAAGCTTCTCACTGACTTGGGCTGCTCCAGCATCTCACCTGTCCCTCCCCAGGCTGCTGCCTCTGACACAGAAGCAGCAGCATGGGGGCAGGGATGGGCAGTGGCTCCGCGAACCTGGTGCTTGTGGCGAGCTGGCTTTTAAGCAACTCTCCCTGAGTACCAGGTCCTGCCTGGTACCTCTTAAAAGCCATCTTCTCTTGTGTACCAGCTCCCGCCTGTCCCCCTCACCCTGCAAGCTGGAGTGGGAGTGGAGGGGGAAGGTGGCTCTGTGGGATCTGGTGCTTGTGGTGATCTGGCTTAAAAGCTGGATCCCCATGGGCACAGGCTCCCTCCTCCCCCACCCCCAATGCCTCTGATTCAGAGGCATCAAGGTGGGGGAGAGTGTGTAGTCATTAGGATTATATATAATTATTTTGGTGCTGTTTTCTTTTCATAAAGTTTCAGGGTTAAGGAGTTGCCTTGAGATGTTTCTCTCTGATCATTACAGTAGCATGGGGAATAATTGATAGGGCTTTTACTTATCAGAGACCATCAGGAACATTCAGCTACGACAAGTATAATAAAGTCACTTTACATATTTTGGGTTTCTTCACTGTTTGGCTTGAATGTAAGATTTACTGCTCTAAGTTTTACTAAGAGTACTGTATACAATCAGAAAACAATTATGTTGTATTAAATTAAGATTATGTATGAATCATTTTGATAAGGCCCTCTTGTACAATGCAGTGAAATGTGATCTGAAATAATTGGTCAGGTTGTTCTCATCTGTCCATCTTTCAGCAGATAGAACAACAGAATAAAAGCCAGACCTACTTCTGCCACTGACCTGTTGTTTGCCCATGGCATGTCACTTTATCTTTCTTTACTTCAGTGAGTCCATGAGGCTACCAATCTTCTTTTGTAAATGCATTTGGACAGACTTTCTTATCAGCTGTTGGAAGTGGGTCACATCCACTCTGATTAAATTAGCCTTATTAGCATTGATGTATCATTCCCATCTCTGTATGTATAAATCTCTGCCAACTGAAGATTCCACTTCATGCATCTGAAGAAGAGAGAAATGCCGTTTGGCAGATCATAACCTTTCCCCTACACCTCATCTGGAATACTTTATATGCTATATCACAATTATATATAAATGAGGAGCATAGGGGTTATAGGGTACTCCCCCAAGCTATAGAATGTCAAAATAATAATAATGCTTACCACATGTAAAGTGTTTTTTAACAGTAAATCTCAAAGCAATTTTTACAAAGGGAGGTTGGTATAATGATCCCCATTTTACATGGGAAAACTGAGGCAAAGACAGAATATATGGATTCTAAGAACATATATGATTAGCTTGAATTGTAGCTTACTGGCATATGAACTTATACCGATGTTATACTTTTAGTGGTAGACATTCAAGTACAAAAAGGAAAAAAACAACAGAAACCTACCTGTGAAATTGCAGACTAGAGCCCAATTCTGATCATACCAGTTTTACACAGGTATAATTTCATTAATGTTATTCCTGGTTTACACCAGTGTTAGAGCAGATTCAGGTCCATCATTTCTAGAAACAAGTCTGTCCTTTGATCAGTTTAGTGAATAACCATTAAGAAATGCGTGTTTTACAGCTCCAGGGAAAAAGGAGGAAAGAAAGTGACTTAGCATTTCATTCATACCCTATTCTGTTCCCCTAAGAAGCTTGTATTATTTAAAGTATTTTTATGATTGAAATTTTGGGAAGTGATCATGGTTTGAAAGTTCTTATTGAGATACAGCAAAATCAAGCCTCATCCAGCAGATTACAAAAGAGCTCTTGGCCTTCAGGGACAATTAATGAATAAAAGCTTTACAGCTCTTAGGCTTTGTCCACATGGGGAAACTGACCTATGTACAAAGGAAGTGCAAAGTCCAAATCAGAAAGCAGTGTTTTGGTTATATGAACTTTGCTCTCCCTTTGCATTAAAGTAAATGATTACATGATATGCAAGGCTTGGAGAACAAGAAGCTCTGTGTGTTCCCAAACAAAAAATGATGTTCAGTGTAGTTAGGATTATAAGCACCTATCAGTAACTTTTAGCTAGAGAGATTACAGGGATGTTGTGATTATCCCTAAAACAAACATTACAAATCTTAAGAATATAAGGAATGGCCATAGTGGGTCAGATCAAAGTTCCATCTAGCCCAGTATCCTGTATTTCAAATGGACAACGTCAGGTGCCTCAGAGGGAATGAACAGACCAGTTAATCATCAAGTGATCCATCCCCTGTTGCCCATTCCCAGTGTCTAACAAACAGAGACTAGGGACACCATTCCTACCCATCCTGGCTAATAGCCATTGATAGACCTATTTTCCAACTGGCTCTTTTTTGAACCCCATTAAAGTCCTGGCCTTCACAACATCTTTTGTCAAGGAATTCCACAGGTTGACTGTGCATTATGTGAAGAAATACTTCCCTTTGTTTGTTTAAAACCCACTGCCTATTGTATTATGGGAATGAGTAAATAACTTTTCCTCATTTATTTTCTCTGTACCAGTCATGATTTTATAGACTTCTATCATATCCTCCCTTAATCCTCTCTTTTCAAAGATGAAAAGTTCCAGTCTTATTACTCTCCTCATATGGCAGCTGTTCCACATCCTTAATAATTTTTGTTGACTTTTTCTAAACCTTTTTCTTTTCCAATATAACTTTTTGTAGATGACCCAGACTGTCATTTGCCTCCTTTGTCTTCAGGTGTCCTACATGCTTGTGCTATACTTTTGTACTCCTTAACAATTTGTCCATGTTTCCATTTTTAGTAGGATTTAAAAAAAAATTTTCAGCTCATTAAAGAGCTCCCGATGGAATTATATTAGCTTCTTACTATTCTTCATATCTTCTTTCCTTTTCACTGGGAAAGTTTGCTGTTGTGCCTTTATTATTGACTCTTTGGGAAGCTACCATATTTTCTTAACTTCTCTAGCTCTTAGATTTTTTTTTCACATGGGCCCTTATCCAAGTTCTCTGAATTTTTAAGTTTGCTTTTTTGAAGTCCATTGTCCTTATTCTGCTGCTTTCACTTCTTTCTTTCTGTACAATAATTAAATCTATAATTTCTCCATCATTTTCACTCAAATTGCCTTCCGCCTTCTGATTCACTGCCAGTTCCTCCTTGTTGGTCAGAATCTAGTATACAAAGGCTGGCTCCTGGTTACTTCCCCCACTTTGTGAAAAAAAAGTTGTCCTCAATACATTCCAAGAACTTATTGGAAATGTGTTTTTTCCATATTGCTGCAGTAGACAGAAGAGCCTGAGACATGGGGTCTGGTATGGAGCCTGAGGCCTGAACTAAAGTAGCGGTCAAGCCTTGCTAATATAAAGCAAAGTCAGGCTGTGAGCAGAAGTCGGGCCCTGTTATAAAGCATGAAAATTTATAGAAGTTGGCAGGAATAGGGCTGGTATTGCAAACACACACACACACACACACACATTTCTAAGAAGTACTAAGCACAGGACACTCACGCAAGCACCTTCCAGAAGGGTGGGCACCCCGACACCAAGAATGGTGCCAACACACTCCCTGAAGATAAAAAGAACACACTGACCTCTCTTAAAGATAAGGTGAGGATGACAGGGTGATGGATAGGGATGTTTTGATCCAACCAACATGTACAAGGTAAAGGATGGTAACTAGCCACATCAGAGGGATAATACGTAGCTTGTTTGTATCTATATATAAAAGAGCTTCTTAGAGGAAGTATCTTTGGCTGCCCTGGGGGGAAACATAAAGTCCTGCTGTTCATTGTCACGGGCTTACATATGTTTATGTATTAGCACCATGCTTTGTTGACAATAAATCTGGTTGGGTGCCTTTGCTACTACACCAGCTCTTGTGGTCTTATTGGGCAGCTTGATCGAGGTCTCATACATGTTGACCCTGTGGGCTGGAGCATCCCCGCTCATCAGCTGTTTCCACCATCAGCTCCTATTTTTGACTCTTTTTGTCTGTGCCCAGAGACTTACAACTGGTCTGCCTCTCTCTTCTTTCTGGGCCTCAGAACAACTATTAATATTCTTGATGTATAACACAACACCTTTTATCCTGCCTGTCCTTTCTGAACAAACTGAACATATCAATATTTCAATCATGAGACTTACTCCCACCATGTTTCTGTGACATGAATTAGGTATGTCCCTGCAGCTCCTGGGAGGGTTAGCACAGGGGGTCTCCATGTGCTGTCCTTGCCTGCTCCTGCAAACTCCCATTGATCAGTGATGGAGAACTGTGGCCAGTGGAGGCTGTGGGGTAGGGGCCTGTTGTGGATGAGGGGTAGTACTAATACTTGCAGTTCTTCCAGTTTTTCTCTGTTTCTTGCATTTGCATATAAACATCTAAGATGCTGAGCAGATTTCCCTGATTTCCCTCTTGTAGCTTCTCTGACCCTATTGAGATTTTCCATGTCCCCCATCTATTCCCTTGTTAAGGGTCCTTTTTTATGCTTATCTGCCTCCCCCAAACCTCTTTTAAAATCCTCCATTCACTTTTTCCATGGAGAAAACTGCCTGGTGGAGTCAAGACCAAAAAAAAAATTAAACTTTGTAAAACTGAGCATCACTATACCATGAGAGGGGTCATTTAGTTCCCAGGCTCTCCATGGACACAACAGAGCTAGCCAGGGTGAAAAGAGTGCACAGACAACAGTAAGTTAAAACAGACAATTGCTTTTTGACTAAAAATTGCAGGCCACCTTGGGTTTTGGTGGGGAGAGGGGAGCAGTGAGGGCTCAGCTTACTACCTAAGCTTTCTCTGTCCTTTCAGGCATTCCACATTCTGGAGATCATAACAATTATGGGGATTGTTGAAAGACAAGGAGACATTTCAGTTCAAACTGCCGGGACAGCTCAAAAGCTGTGTATGCTACAGTGCTTTTCAAACATATGGTAACTAAGCAGCATGTGTGAGTGACTGGTCACCTACATAGGTGGGCTCAGAAAATATGCTCATCTCTGTAATTTGATTCTCTCTCACTTTAATTTCTACCATGAGAAAAGTTTGCAGCTATCAGCACCTGGGATTGGGTCAAAATTCATGGGAGAAATCAACAGGATGCTGTACCAGCATCTATAGGGATTACTGCCCCCCTATGGCTCCTAAGTCACAGTGAAGCATTAATCTGTAGAGATGAATTACTCCTGATTCAGTCTGATTCACATTTTGCATGCTCTTGGCAACACTGCACTTCACAGCAGGCTCCTGGGTCAGCCTGCTGTGAATGGATGGGAACCAATGGTGCCAACAATTTTGCCAGGCCCTTGGGCAAGGTGGGAGGAGGGCAGCTCTGCTCTCCCAAAGGGAGTGGGGCCTCAGGTGGAAGGGGCGGGACTGGGGGCAGCCAGCCCTTACTGCCTTGCAGAGTGCAACATGCTGGCTTTTCTATCCCCCAGCCAGGCCTGAGAACTGCCTGAAGTGCATGGCATGGTGCTAGAACAGAGATTTAAAGGGCCGGGGGCTTCAGCCACCACCGTTTCTACAGTAGCTGCTGCAGCTGCTGGGAGCCCTGGGCCCTTTTGAATCACCAGGCCCCAGCGCAACTCCCCTCTTTGCTCTCCCTGTCAGCAGGCCTGATGCAAACACACATGATAATACTGACTCTGAAAGAGCAATAAAGCCATCCTCCCCTTCCCCTTCTGGACTACGCACAAACCCTGAGCCCTACTTCACACATTGATTTCGTCACCCATGGACTACATTTAACCTACCTCCTGTAAAGTTTACTGTGTACAGGAGGTTTGTTATGCTGCAGTGTGGTTCATTTATGTGGCAGGACATACTAATGTAACCCTTCTGCCAGGCCGAGTTAATAGCAGCAAGGGCTGGGTTCAGTATCTAGGGGCTGTGTCTACACTGGCGCAATCTTGCACCAAAGTGGCCGCTCATGTGCAAAAAACTTGCTGCCTGTCTACACTGGCTGTGTGTTCTTGCACAAGTAAGCTGACGTTCTACTGTATAAAATCAGGGCTTCTTGTGCAAGAATTATGATGCTCCCACTCAGGAATAAGCCCTCTTGTGCAACTGTTCTTGCGCAAGAAGCCAGTGTAGACAGGCAACATGAATTTCTTGCGCAAGAAAGCCCTATGGTTAAAATGGCCATCAGAGCTTTCTTGCGCAAGAGAGCGTCTACACTGGCATGGATGCTCTTGCACAAAAGCACATATGTTGTGCAAAAGCATATGCCAGTGTAGACGCTCTCTTCTGGAAGAGTTTTTGCATAATAACTCTTCCGCAAAAGAGTTATTGTGCAAGAAGCTGCCAGTGTAGACGTAGCCTAGAGGTCTCCTCCCAACAACATAATACAACACCGGCTCGAGCCCCCACCCAGTGACCTGGGAAGCTACCAGTGTAGACGTAGCCTACTGTAATGCATAAGTTTAATCATAGATGAAAGAATAAATGTACAGTACAGTACTCACCATTATTGTTGCAAAGCCTTTGCATGGAGAAAGCAGAGGATACTATGTACAGTAGTGTGCAGCACTGGCTAATCACTTAAACTAAACTATTAATACAGTAACTTAAAACACTTAATACAGCACTTTATTCACTTAAACACAAAAATTATACACTTCAACACTAATACAGTCTGTAAATTATTCACTTAAACACTAAAAAAACCACTAGGTTCTTGCCATTTTGATGCCGGACTATCGGGAGTGCCGTACAGTTGGATGCCGGACTATTGGAGTTTTACTGTAGTGCCTGATGCCGCTCCCACTGAAGCCAAAGGGGAAAATCCTATTGATTTTCAGTGGGAGCAAGTTTGAGCCTGAATCTGATAGCACCAGTGATAAAAGGCAAGACACAGATTGCTTCAATCACCATCGGTCCTATCACACATGAACAGAGTATTGGTCTTTGGGCCTATAGCCAATCTCTGCCCCTGATGTATTTTCAGAACTTCCACTGTCCTTTTTAGCAGCATGCTAAGCCATTTCCCAGTCCTGGCCACTCACAGGATTACTTCAGCATGGGAGTATTTAAAATAACAGCATAAAAATGAAAGTAAGAACAAACCTATCTATTTCCTAACACTACAGAGACAGATCCCACAGGAAGTTAAATGCCTATATACTTTTCAGGCCCTTGGCCTGTATGCTTATAACAAATTTGGAAATACAGGCCTTGCAGAGTATCAAGGGCTTATTAAGATTAATGTACAGCACCTGCTGATGCCTATTAAAAAGGCCTGATAGCTTAACTAGCCCAGCGATCTCAATTACAGAGTCTTTCTTTTGTGCTGTTAGTAAATAAATGAAGGAGGAGCAATAAACTTGAACCATACACAATTCAAATTTGTTTTCTGTCCAGTTATTCTGATTCTAATAGTTCTTTTGAGGTGCTGACGAAAAAGGGAGCCCATATTTTTAAAAATATTGTCTATACATGCAAATTATCCATCAATGGAATATGTGTTAATGTGTGACTTTTACTCATATTAAAGTTATTATATTTATTAAAATGTTTGTTATTCCCAGTTGTTTTACTGCTTTGTGCAATTTTTTTCAATGCAATTGCT
The DNA here is from genome assembly GCA_019425775.1 of Rafetus swinhoei. Classification (NCBI taxonomy): domain Eukaryota; kingdom Metazoa; phylum Chordata; order Testudines; family Trionychidae; genus Rafetus; species Rafetus swinhoei. The sequence continues at coordinate 41,547,505 of CM033437.1, read as the reverse complement.
TTTAGTATTTGTACTTCTTGATTTGCTATTTCTACTGTATCATAGCTCATCTGAATCACATTTGCTTATCTTGCTTTGCTGAATTGATGACTTCAGGGTTAAAAACAGAAGTCCCATTTCCTGGTCCTAATTTATCTGCAAACAAGGTCTGATTTTTACAAAGGCATCCATTATTATTGGTAAAATGTCTGATGAATCTTTTTGTGACTAAATCAGGTTTTCATAATGACTCAAAAGAATTTTCAGCATAAACATTATTGCAAGTATTTATTAATATAATAATAATAATTATTATTTTATTGTTATTATTATTGCTACTACTACTACAGGCAGGGTTCCATTGTGCTAGGAACCAAGATGGAGCTTGATAAATTTCTGAATGGGATTATTAAACAGAATTGCATATGATAGGCGGGAGATTGCGTCATTGAAACCAAGAAGTCCCTTCCATTTCTATGTTCTAATGGTCTTAAGCTAGGCCCTGAATGAATGTATACTAAAGAGAGTTCTTGACCTAAAGAACTTACTGTCTAAATATAAGATTACCAGCCGGGGTAAATGAAGCATACAGGGAAGTACAAGGAAACAATGAGACAATATTGGTCATCATGAGAAACAACAGGTGTCCCAGCAATGAGTTCATGCTGTTTTTGCTTTCCTTACATATTCTTGCAACTAAAACTTTGCTCACCCAAATATTTGCAAAGTAAAAGGGAGGCTTGGCTAGCAGTGAAATGAATCACTAAGTTTCATTCTCAAGAATACTCTCAAATACTTTTTTGTTGTATTTATCTAGTTCTAATCATATCACTCTGCAAGGCAAATCATGCATGTCCTTGCTCTGTTGCTGAGTCTACCAATCGAACTGGGTGTGGTGATGGGTTTTTGTGTCATGGACACGTGGGTCCTTGGGGCTGGACTGAATCATTTATATTTCACTGAATTTTTCTCTATTTTTTTAAATATATTTTTGGAAGCTTGGCGACAAAAACTGCACATGCTGAAGTAGGTCCTTGGGATGAGACAAGACCGAGTCTACTCAATGCAAGACTCAGTAAGGGAAGGGACTGAAAAGGTTGCATCTTTATCTCTTCCCTCCCCAGTCCTGCTCTCACAGGGGGCTATTTCCCCTCCCCCATGCTAGATAGAGTGGCCTCTGGGCTGCAGAGGAATGGAAAATTGGGCAAGATTCTATAGGGAGCAATACACAAAAACATCTTGATAGTAAGCAGAGGGTTACATGTAATACAGATCCTCCTCTTCTTCCTCTTAGGCAGTCAAAATGTTACTAAACTACTTCCAAATGTATATTTATATTACAAATTACATCTGCCTCTGAGCTGCTTGTTCCAAAAAGGAAGGAGGACCTTAAAACTGAGGACAGCTGTTCTGTTTTTGTTAATGATCAATATGGGGCCCAGTAACCAAAATCATAAATGGGCTTGGAAATTAAGATAATGCATGCCAATTAAATCATGCACGTAATTTTTAATGGAAAAATGTAATTGCTTATTAAAATCCAGCTTGGCCGCTTCACATTCATGTTTTTAATCAGACTAATTGCTCTTGCCTCTGAAATGTATAGCAAAGCAGAGATGTAATTGTCATTGAAGTTTAAAGCTAATTTATAACCTCCACATTTGAACTGTGGTCCGCAGCAGCTCAGTGGAAGCTGTAAATGCCTTCTTGTTTGACTAGATTCAGGGAGACAACAGTGTCTTGTAAGATTGGTGATGTGTGGCAGTACTGTGCTCTTGCTTCCTTCTGTAAATGTTAATCTAGTGTCACCAAGGGTATGTCTAACAAAGAGGTGACAAATACATGAATTGAGCGTTTATTGTAGGGCTGGGGAACCCTTTTAGGATCAGGGGCCACTGACCCACAGACACTCCCCACATTCCCCTTGTACACCAGAGCCTAGGGGGGCCCAGGCTAGTAGATTTTGTGTGCTCCAGCCCTGCGAGGGGTTGTCAGTGAGAGAGCTGGAGCACCAGCGCAAGCTCCCCAATGCTGGTTGGGGGAGCCCTGAGCCTCTGGGGCTGGATGGAGGCAAGCTGGGGGGGGGGCACATCCAGTCCCCAGGCCTTAGGTTCCCCACCCCTGATTTATTGTATTTCTACATCCACTATCTTCTGCTGAAAGTGAAGAGCCAGAAGTCTGGGGTCTTGTAGTTAAGACTTCATGCCACATACTCCTTCTCTTCTCTCCTTCATGCTTGGGACCCCCTTTATATGTTCAGCGGATATAAATTCAAAGAAATGTGCCTGCCTTTCCCAGGCCTTATATACGTGGGAAAAGTGACTTTGATCTGGATCACTCAGGGAGCTATTCTAGGAATCGGGATCCCTGTGCCAGTTTGCAATCAAAGAGAGCACAATGGCCAAACACTGTCCTGGAGACACCAAATTCCTCATGTCCTGCATGAAGAGACTGTCTTTCCTTTTTACAGGACTCCGTTTCATTCACTGGACATCACCTTTTAAAGCAGAAACTCCCATGTAGAATGAGCGGCATTGGAACACCCCGGGGCAGTAATTCTTTTCTCTAATTCTGTTTCGCTATTTTCATGCATCGGACATTGTTTTTCACTTTCAGGACCAGTTTCTTACATTTATACATTTAAATATGTTTTTTGGGTGTAAGAGGAACACAAAAATCAACCCTGATGTGGTTTACCATACTTGTTCTTCACATTCAAGAGTAAATGGAATCACTAACCTACCTGCAAGGCACTCCCTTGGGAGTCATTTCAAGCTGTCACAGCATGAGTCAGACCTGTGGAGACAATTTGTTCTTTTTTATTGTTTTGTTTTAAAATAAAAATCATCCAGACTGAAAGTATGTGTTTGTGCTTTGCTTTTGAAAAACCAATCCACATTTCAAAGCATAATATACAAAAAAAACCTTGACAGCGTTTAGGCCAATGGTGCTCTGAGACCACACGCTACCATGTTGACTGGCTCTGTCTCATAATTTCCTTGTACTATGCCTAATATATCTGTATCTATCTGTTGTCTCTTGCCTTATACTTAGATTGTAAGCTCTCTGGGTAAGGAACTGTCTATATTGTTCTGTGTTTGTATAACCTACAAACCTAGGCTATGTCTATACTGCACCCATTTTGCGCAAGAAATATGCAAATGAGGCTAAGCGTGAAATATCGCTGAGCCTCATTTGCATAATTAATGAGTGCCTGCTTTTTGCTCAAGAGGCTTTTGCGCAAAAAGGAGCCATCTACACGGCTCCTTTTTGCACAAAATCCTCCTCTTGCACAAGAGCCGTTCTTCCTCATTTTTTTCTGGATGAATGGCTCTTGCGCGGGAGGCGGGGGTTGCGCAAAAAGGAGCGGTGTAGATGGCTCCATTTTGCACAAAAGCCTCTTGCACAAAAAGCAGGTGCTCATTAATTATGCAAATGAGGCTCGGCGATATTCCATGCTTAGCCTCATTTGCATATTTCTTGCGCAAAAGGGGTGCAGTATAGACATAGCCCCCATGTGGTTCACTGTCCCAGGTTTAGTGGCACTTAGACCACTTACAGTGAGAGATATGAACAAGGGAGCTCTACAGCTTAAGCTGCGAGCCAGCTGGCTTTATAGCTTAAGCTGTAGAGGCTCCTATACTAAGCTCCAGGAGTCTGAGGTTCTAAATCCATCTGCTGGGGGTTACAAGTGGGGGCTCATCTAGGATCTCAACTGGATCTCTGAAACTCTGGATGCCCTTCCTCAACTATAGGGGCAGTATGTAACCCACACACCTACGGTGCATCTACACAGCACCCTAAACTCAAAATAAGATAGGCAATTTGCGTAGTGCAAATTGTCTATCTTATTTTGAATCTATTTTGAAATTTGGCACGTCTTCACGGCACCAAATTTTGAAATAACATGCTATTTTGAGCTGTCCCTTAACTCTTGTGCAACGAAGTTTACTGGGATGCCAGAATAGCGCATATGTTATTTTGAAAAATATTTAGAAATAATGGGCAGCTTGTGTACATGTGGGTAGCTATTTTGGGATACCTCCAGTATCCTGAAATGGCCGTGCAGTGTAGATGTACCCAGGGCCCTTTTGGCACCCCGGGCCCGGGCGCACGGCACATGCGCGGGCCGGTCATGGCCGCTGGCGCGCAGCCCGGGGCCTGCCCCCTGGGGTGCACGGCACAGGCGCTGCCCAGCCCGGCCCGGCTAGCGCTGCTGGCGCGTGCGCCAGGCCATGCAGGGCCCCGCGGTCATGGGGGGAAGGGCGCTGCTGGCCGGCACCGCGGGGGCCGGCGCTGCGGGAGCCGGGCGCGCGGCGCCTGATGGCAGCTATAAGGGATGCCGCACGCCCCTTACAGCTGCCATCAGGCGCCCCCCAGCGGTTGGCGCCCCGGGCAGCTGCCCAGCTCACCCATACCTCAGTCCGGCCCTGGATGTACTTCTAGTATGGTTCAGCGTCCCAGGTTTAGTGGCACTGAGACCACTTACAGCAAGAGTTAAGAACAAGGGAGGGAGCTCTACAGCCCAAGTTGAGAGCCAGCTGGTTTTATAACTCAAACTGTAGAGGCTCTTACACTAAATTCTAGAGGTCTCAGGTTCAAATCTGCCCAGTGGTGGTTACATTTGTACAGCACTTAGCAAAACACAGGGGCTGGTTCATGACCTGGGCACATAGGTGCTACAGCAATATAAATACTAACTAATTATTTTCCAGTCATAGGTTTTCTGAAGCACAAGAGATGCCCAGAGAACCTCAGCTGGAAAGTGCCGTATATGCTGAAAGGCAGAAGAAATAAACATTATAACTAAAAACTGTAATTTCTTCTGTTGTCCTCAGAAAACACACAGTTGGAGTTCTCTCTGGCAAAGATTTGTTGAAGCTGAGTTCCAAAAAAATAGCAGTTCATAATGGAAAGAAAGGTGCAAAATCTGGGCCTGATGCAAGAAGTCAGTGGGAATGACTAAAGACAGTTGGATCAGTGACTATATTTGTAATTAGATGTAGTAATAAGTTAAGACTTACAGACCAGTGCTCTCATGATAGTGGAAGCCTAAGTTGAAAGCAAAAGCTGCTGCAGGTTATGGGGTGCAATAGCTTGTACACCACAGAATGATGCAAATGCTTTCTCTAATCAAAAGCCTAGATGAGCTTAATTTGTCTGGGCTACAGTCTTTGTTGCAGGTGGTGTGGCTCTGAGGAGAAGAGAGATGACAAGGGACAGAGCAGGGCTGAAAATTAATGGCAGTTTAGGAGATGAGATTTGGCTTTACATTCAGGGTACAGGAATATATTCTGCTGCACAAGCCTTAAGCAATCAGGAATGTCCACTCTTTATTTGTGAGACTTCCTGAATGCTATATAAGGCAGGTAGTGATGTGAAGAGGCATACCGAACAGCCATTTGAGTTTAATAAAGCATTGCTTATGTTCCAGGGAAAGATTTCCTACGTGCAGAAGCTTAGCTACTTACATGAAAAATCTATTTTTTTATCAGTGTGGTTTTATAAAACAGGGGGGAAAGAGAGTATGACAAAGAACACATATAGACATATGCAAGCACAGATCCATATACATGAACACCTATTCAAGAAGGAAAAATTTACAGTATATTCAACAGAGGGGTGAGAAGAGAAGCATGAAGCACAGTCATCTGTCTGCAGAAGTGGAACTTAAAGAGGAGTCCCTCAAATCTAAACATGGTGAGGAAATAGAAGAGGGTGTCACCTTCTTCATGGTTTCCCTCTTGCTGTCGCTCCTTTCTTTTACTAACCAGACTGGATTTTGTACAAGGACATTTTTAGGTCATAGTTGTTGTTTTTAATTAATGTATTTCCCCCTCAATAACAGAAACCTAAAAAAGGGGGAAAAAATGTTTCTTGTAGTTCTCCTTAAGTGGAATCCCCTCTTCAAAGTATGTCAGATAGTGATCTCATAAACAGCTGTCAGTTCTGGCAGGTGGCAAGAAGCCTAGAATGTACTATTCTTAGATCAAGAAAATATAAGTAGGTCAAGTTACAGTGGTTCTTGTAAACATCATCTCCAAGAGAATCAGAAACTGATACAAGGTCAGAAAGTTCTTCTAAGCTGAGTACAGAGAGGAAAGAATGACAGAGTAGAGTCAGGCTTCAAATATTCATCCTTCTATTTATTCTTAAACTTTACCAAATTAGTTTTTCTTTCATATTCTGCCTGCAATGGAACTGTCTGAGGAAAGTTTTATACCAGAAAGCCTTCACTCAGGCAATTGGGAAAGTGGTTTTGTGAGGTTTTTTTTGTTTTAGCAACTAAAGGAAAGCCAAAGAGATCGAACAGACCAAAAAAGGAAGTGGCGCCTTGATAATTAATATTTACTAGCAAAATATAACGTTGGAAGGTCTGTAACAACCATAACAATTACAGCACTTTAGAGACTCATTTTATGGTATCTAGATTAGTGCTCCTCTAAATTCTTCACCTGCCCCTAGAAATTTAAAATGCAGCTCTTTGCAGACACTGTTGTGATACAACCAAGAATTATTTTCTCCAACCTATAGATTGGGCAACTGAGTCACGGTGAAGTTCAGGACCAGATTCTGCAACTCTTGCTCAGATTTCATTAGCCTTTTCATGGAATAAGTTGCTAATTATCAGAATAAGGGTGGCCAGAACTTGGCTTTAGGTGGTTTGCCCATGGCTGGTCAATAGCTGAGACAGGATTAGAACTTAGAAATGCCTAGTTCCCAGTTTTATTATTAGGCCAGACTATAGTGTTGTTTCTCCTGCAGAAATTAACTGTTTTTTTCTTCCATTTCTGGTGATCAGCAAGTCACTTGCATAAATACAGTTAGCTGTGATCTATCCATTTACCTACAGGGCTTTTTTCCCCTTAACAGTGCATCACCATTGTATCTAAGCACTTATACATCATTTCTCACTTCCCATCCCAGCCAGTCTCTCAAAACATTTTGATCTACTTATACCTCCTGGCTGTGTAATATTTGGGCAGAGCTGTAGGGGTACGGGGGCTGCCCATGTAAGGCTGCTCACTGGGAGCAAGTCTCCTGAAAAGGAGGAGTTGGGGCAGGAACAGACTGAACAAGCTGGCCAGTTGCACAGGGAGAGTACGCTACACCTCTGAAAGGGCTGTAGCAAACTATTCCCTCCTACCTCCTCAGTACAGACAGGCAGCTTCACGAGAGCCTCTAAAACAGAATGCTCCCAGATGCCCCGCCTGGGGTAGTGCAGTTCTGGACTGCCAAATGACCACTGACCCAACACTTCCTTACTGCAAATACATGGAGTCACAGCCTCCAGGGTAACCAAGCAGTCTGCACAGCGTGACACATTCAAACACATTTACAAGAATCTACCATCAACAAAATCCCAAGGTTGAAAATAAAGTTAATGCTGTTAGTCAGCTCCTGTTATCAGTTCTAATAGACACTCTCAGCCTTGACAGGCTTGTACAGAGAGTCAGCAAATTCTTACTTCTCACTTCCTTTTGCATGGCAATGTATTACGCCTCCTGCTTGCTCCTTAACATATAGACCTAATAAGAACATTTGCAAATTGAAGTATTTTAAATTAAAGTGTATGGTAAGCTTTTCCATAGTGAATTGAATGCAGATTTGAACCCTGCCTCCTTTCATTTATTTCCACGCTTTATTCTATGTTTTATCTCTTTGCTTCCGGGCTGTTCCCAGAAAACTTCTTAAATCTTTTTCTAGTTTCTTATCCATTAAAATGTTGTTTCCATACTTATTTTCCTGAAGTGTTATGTAATACCTCAGGGATCTCCTCTCCCTAGATCAGGCATTATCTAAATTCTTCTCAAGTTTGCATTTCAATAGGTATGAGACCCTTTTCAAGTAATGTTCAGCAATGCATTCTCAACTGCTACTTTTTACTTACAGACATAGAAGACAGAGATTAATGTTCCAGACCTTTATAGTCACCTTGAAAGAATCAGTGAGCCAGGAACATCAGGCTCTGTTTTACATTTGTAGGGATGACCCTGTGCAAAAGGGAAACTGCATGAGACAGAACTTCTGTTTTTAGTGGCAAAGGAGCACAAGCAAATGTCACTCCTCAAGGATGTTTCAAAGTAATACAGATGGACAAGTCACCATGAGAAAAATAAGCAAAATCTTTCTGTGAATGATACATTACTATTTATAACTGAATCAAGTGACCCAGTTACAGTCAGGTTGTTCCTTGCCCTCATTGAAACATGGTTAAAAATTGTAGCACAGCTGAGTCCAAACTATATCCCAGAAACGCAATTAATGTCTTTGACAGTCCAGGGTTTTCATATAGAAGATAGATACAGAATTGCCAACTCTTGGGGATTTCATTAGGAGTCACATGATATATAGTGTTTTCCCTTAAGGTTCTAGTTCTTAGAGTTATGCTATTTCATAAATGTCAGCTTTTGTTTTAAACAAAAAATAAATGTCAGGTGCTCATGGTTGTAGAGGAAAACTTCAAAATATGAATCTTAAGGGCTCAAAAATCTGAGGACAAATGAAGAAAACCCAAAATTTATTTATTTTCAAATCTCATGATTTTGTGGAGTTTGAAAGTTGACAATATTGTGACGATGAGGTCCTGGGTAGTACTTAGTCCCACTAATGCTTTTTAAGGGAAGGGGACAACTGTGCTCTAACCAGCTACCCTGTTTCAATATAGTTGTACTGTAGATGAGGCCTACAGACAGGTGTACAGGTGAGTCAAATAAAGCAACTTCACATAACATAAGTAAATAGAGAATCAACTATAAGAATATGCAATTGTGAAACTTCTGTGATTATTTAAAGAAAATGACACTAAAACAAGTATTGGAATGACTGGGAGGATTACCATACAAGTTGCTAAAAGTCTTCTGATGAGCAAACAAAACCAGCTAAGGTTAAACCTGACAAAGACCCACTCACCTGTGGCAAATTCCAAAACCAGCCTTGTTCACAAGTAAGAGGCGTTCCTGTGTCGCGCTTTCTCCAATCGTAGGTTATTAATTCCAAGTTTTATAGTGCACATGGAAATTGCTAGTGGTGGGAGAAGTTCAACTGAGTCACTTATTAATTTGCATAGGAAAGACACAAATGGTTATTGGCAGAGCTCACTGCATCAGGTGATGATGCAGCTATTCGAAATAATGACTTTGTGGTCCTTTTTGAATTGGCTGTATGATTGTGCCTCAGCGTCAAAGGTTTTACTTTAAAAAAATAAAACCTCTAGCTTTGTAGTTGCAAGGATAACCTTCAAAGCATGAAATGAACGTGTATTAAGGCAGCAATGACCACCCAAGTCTACAGCCAGCCTGAAAAAATCACTCTTTTCTGGTCTACACCTAAAACTTGGTTTGACCTAACTTCCTTGCTCAGGGCAATGTCATGCCTTGTGTGACTTATTAGGTTGACTTCACCCCCAGAGTAGATGCAGTTCTTCCATCATCCCACCTACTACCTCTCAAGGGGGTGGGTTTAGTACTATAGTGATGGAAAACCCCCTTTAGTGCTGTTGTGTCTACACTTCAGTAGGCAACATAGCTGCAGCATATCAGTTGTGTAGTCATACTGTGTGAGAGAGGGACAGATCATTCTATTCATTTCACCAGTGCATTGACCTGTGAAGCTTAATGATGCTAACATTATTAATGAGTCTCTGCTTTTCTTAGTAGCAGCAACATCAACATAACACACTTTCCTACCATTGTGTGATATAGTGAAAGATATTGAGAAGAGGTGTAGTGGAATAGGTATTTGTTGTCATGGTTTGATGGGGTGTGGCGTGATGAACTCGACCCCAGTTGCCAAATTTAAGGTCAGCTCTAGCTCTGTCCAGGACAAAAAAGAGAAGACACATCCCCTCCTGGGTAACAGGAAGCATGCCTACCCATCTGCCAACCCTCTGGCTCGTCCCTTGGCAGCTTCTCAGACGCTGTTACAGGAATCTGCAGAAATCTGAAATCTGAGAATATGGCTACAGCATAAAATATATTGAATCTACATATATTTGAAGAAGTACTTTATGGCTCATGTTGCATTGGATTATAGGTGAGTATAATCTGGGGTCAGTGCCACATTAATTAGGCCTCCCTGTTGTATCGGTCATTCAAACCAGGCACATCATTTCAAACTAATGTTCCTCATAGGACAGGTTTAACCGATAGGACATTGGGAACTAGTGAACAGTTAGTTTAAATAATTTAAATAATCAAAGTGATAGATGTGGTTTTTAATCTCGATTTTGTATTTATTGAAGGATGCCTTTTGGTTTAATTTATTTTTTTTAAATAGTCACCAAGCTTGGGAGAGGAAGAGGGTCAGTGTGCAAGAGAAGTTAAATAAGCACAATGTGATGTTTTTGAGAAAGTAATCTAATCAGCTGTTTCATAAATTCATTGAGTCTAAGTCAGAAGAGACGACTGTGATCATTTAGTCTGACCTCCTGGACAGCATTTCGCCAAACTAACATCTTTTAGAAAAACACGCCAGTCTTGATTTTAAAAACTGCCACTGAAGGAGAAGCTACCCTTGTTATATTGTTCCAATAGGTAATTACTCTCACTGTTAAAAAATTATGCCTTACTTCCAATCTGAATTTTTCTAGTGGCTCCTACTTCCAGACACTGGATCATGTTGTATCTTTCTTTGTTAGATAGAAGAACGCAATGCTAAATATTTGTTCTACATGTACGTAGTTATAGAGCGAGATCAAGTCATCCCTTAACCTCTTTGTTAAGCTGAATAGATTGAGTTCCTTGAGTCTGGCACTTTAGGCCATGTTTGCTAATTGTTTCATTGGTCTTGGGTCTGAACCCTCTCCAATTTATCATCATCCTTCTTGAACTGTGGGCACCAGAACTGAACACAGTATTCCAGCAGCAGCTTTACCAGTGCCAAATACAGAGGTAAAATAACTCTCTACTCTTACTTTAGATTCTCCTGTTTATGCCTCCTGGATTACAATAGTTCTTTTGGCCATTGCATCACACTGGGAACTCATGTTCAGCTGATTATCCCCCATAGGCCCCAAATCTTTGTCAGAGTCCTTGCTTCCCATGATACAGCCCCCCATCCTGTACGTATGGCCGACGTTCTTTGTTCCCAGACGTATACATTTACAAGTACTTGAATTAAAATGCATATTGTTTGCTTGTGCCCAGTTTAACAAGTGATTCATATTGTTCTGTACCAATCAGCTGTCCCCTTCATTATTTACCACCCCCCATAGGCGCAGGAATTAGGAGTGTGGGGGGTGCTTAGGGTCCAGCCCCATTGTCAACTTGCTGCCAGCTCCACCAGCCCCAGGTCCTGTCGGCTGCACAATTTCCTGGGCACCACTGGCAAGGGCACCATTTTGGGAGGGCAGAGTGGGCTGCATCTGCACGTGCTGGGACACTGCTGCTCTTCTTCCCATTCCCCTGACAATCAGGGAGCGAGGGGAAAGTACACAGCTTGCATGCATTCCTCTTACTCCCGGCCGGTGAGGGGACAGGGCAGAGGAATAAATCACACAAGCTATGTACTTTCTTCTCGCTCCCTGATTGTCAGGGGAGTGGGAAGAAGAGCAAGCAGCATCCTTGTGTGCGTTGCTGCAGCCCACCCTCCCCTCTCAAAATGGCACCCATGTAGTAACCCTCGGGCCTGCAGCCCACCACATTTGCCCTGGATGCTCTGCTGCTGCTCGGGGTCCCACCATCAGCCCCAGGCTCCACAGCTGCCTCCAGCTATGGCTAGGGATGCCAACTCTCCCTGACCGGATGGACTGGATGCCATTGCCACAAATGATGTCCAGTTTGTCCAGTCCAGGGGAACTGGCAACTCTACATGTGACCCCAGCTTGGAGAAATGAGGTGATCAGGGTAAGGGAGAGCACAGCTCAGCAGCTCCACTCTAAAAATAGTTCCAGTGCCACTGTCCCCCCCCCCCCCAATTTTTTTTTTGTCATCTGCAAACTTTATTGAAGATTTTCGTTTCTCCTTTATGTCTAATCTATATTTAATACATGAAGTGGGATAGAATCCTATCAACACCTTGTCACTCAACCAGAGGGGCTCAAAAATGCCTCATCTGAAACAAAATACATCCTGGAGAGACTAGTTTCCTGCTTTTCTGTGGCAATGTGACCTGATGAATAACTATCGATGCTGAAGATGTGAGAAGCACAAGTGTGACACTGGACACATACTATAGGCAAGTCTCTGCCTATACTTAATATAGACCGAGATGAGTGACGTTCTGAAATGTGTATTTGGACACCAACACCCTGCTTTGCCATTTCAGTACCATTAAATAACTTCCCTCAAATCACAAGCCTCTCCGCCCCAAGGAAAGTGTTGGCAGCTGTGCAATACTACGTGTTAAATGATTAAGGCTACCAGGTGGTGCAGCTGCTCCCATACATTAAAAAAACTGTGGATGGGAAACAGTATCCTATGAAAAACTAATAAACCTGCTAAATGACAACCTGGCTAAAAGCAGGGGGCCCATTTTTCACCTTTCTGTTCTTGCTGTGTTTGAGTTGTGATCCCCACCAATCTCACCTTCGCCACTCAGTGGGCACAAAACCCTCTGACTTTGCTGCAGTATCCATGACCCTTTGGTGGGCTGCTGTAAGTGTTCATCATCTGTCCACTCTCCTTGCTATCTAGTTTTTAAAATTAAAAGTTATGTCTTGCTGTGCCCGAGGAATTCATAGCTCTGTTGTGAGGGGGGGAAAATACAGACTGCACTTCAGCCCATGTGAGTTTCCTTGCAGCAAATGGCACAACTTGTGGATGAGCAACATGAAATGTTGAGACAGGACAGAGGCTTCAGGAGCATGATCGCACAGTGTGTGCGGTAGGAGTGGCGTGCCTTAATATCGGCCTGTTTAGAGATGAGTAAAAGGATTGCAAAGAGCTGGGATCTGATATCCTGGAAGCCACTAAGAAGAATAATGATAAATAGAGAAGAGAACTGGGGAGAACATATTGTGCCAGGGCCTGCCAATAATATATAAAACTGAATTTAGTGCTTATGATGGTTTGGGATTGACAACTACCCTAAGAGAAAAACCTGCTGTCCCCAGAATGAGTTTAGCTCAGGCAGTGGCACTGCAAATTTCCCGACTCTGCCTTGGTAATATGCCTTAATCCTGTCTTAAAGGGACCACCAAGTGAGAGAGTGTTTTGCTTTTCAGGCCCATTCAGTAGTTGTCCTTTCTGGGGCACAGCCAATGAAACGTCACCTGCAATAGTGGTTCTTGTGTTGCCAGTACTTGCTCTTTAAGAATTGGCATGAGATCACTCACTGATGTCACAGACGCCACAAAACAATTGCCAAATTCAACTCTGTGCCTCAGCAGTGTAAGTGCAGCACAGGTTGGTGGTCCCCAGAACTGAAATACTCTGTATTTCATTACCAGCCTCCTTGAACTATCACTTTCCACTTATTTAGTGACTGTTCCAAGTAAAGGGTTCAGGATTTGGGACATGAAGATGTAAAGCTTCAGGCTAATGCAAATGTTAGGATTTTTATTTCATTTTACTTTTAAATTGTTTAAATGTTTATTTCATTTTTATTGCACCAATGGTGTTCTGCAGGGCCCAGTCTTGTTCACCATGTGGTAAAGCTGCAGTTGACCACAAAAGGAGCAGGCTCAAGGCCCTCATTCGGAACTGCCACTAGCAGATTTTAACATGCAAATATAGAGACTTGTGCTTGCCCTGATTCAGAAAAACACTTTAAAATACGCTTAACTTGATGCACAGAAGTCATAGAAAAGCTAGCGGGACTGCTTATGTGCTTAAAGTTAATTGTGCTTAAGCACATTGCTGAATTAAGATCTAACAGTGTGGTTCATTGTACCCTAGAACATAAGTAATCAATTATTTTTTGTCAAGGTCCAAATTTCTTGGTCAAGGCTTGAAAGAAATATTTTTCGCATCACAATAACAATAATATTGAAATAAAAAGATTTTGCAGTCCATTCAAAAGCATCAGGTGGTCTGGATTTGACCCATGATCCACGTATTGACTACACCTGTCCTAGAAGTTCAATGGCTCAGCCTGCAGAACTATGTATTTTCTGCAGTAGGGCAAAAATATTCAAATTTAGAAAACTAAAATCAATAGACACTGAAATAAAACTGACTTGATAATGAGCTACTCCTACTGGACACTCAGCAGGCTTGCTGTTTTTGGACTCTAGGCCAGGGGTGGGTAATAATTTTTTGCCGGGGGCCACTTCAGAAATTTCTGAAGTGGCCCCAAGTCACCCCGGAAGGGGTGGGGCCTCAAGCGGAAGGGGTGGGGCCAGAATACTTCCCTGCTTCCCCACCCCTAGACCATGATTGGTCTGGGGGTTGGGGAGTGCGTGAAGTCTTTGCCCCCCCAGAGGTTTCTGCTAGGCATTCATGCTCCTGGGGTGGGAGAAAACTTCACACGCTTCCCCTACCCCCAGGCTATTCAGGGCTTGGGGGCAGGGGAGTGCATGAAGTCTCCTTCCACCCTACAAGGAGTGCGTGGCACTTCTAAGTGCCGCACACTCCTTGCAGGGCGGGGGCAGGGCGGAGGAAACTTTGCACGCTCCCGCTGCCACAATCAGGGCTTGCTTACCATGTGCTCTTGGCAGGGCTGGAGGAGACTTTGTGCGCTTATCCTCGCCCCCAACCCTAATTGGCCTTGGGGGTGTGGGAGCAGCAGGGCCTCCGCAGGCCAGATCAACCCACTTGGCAGGCCGGATCCGGCCCGCGGAGACCCTTTTGCTCACCCCTGCTCTAGGCCAATGTGCTTTTTTACTCACCACTTGGTCATTGGGTAGTCTAGCACATTTTCCTGTCACTGACTCTTGGTCTGATACACCTCATTGGAAGTGGGGGGTCCTTGGCACTACTGGAGCTTAGGTATGTCTTTCCTCAAAGGCATCTAAATCCATAATTAGCCACCTAAATAAAAGTGACTTGATATTGCTGAGCAACCGCAGCTCCCATTGATTTCAACCAAGGCCCTATCTCTCACACTGCCCCTGCTCCCTGAGTCCCCCCCATTCCTCCCCAAAGTTCAACCCTTGCACAGACGCTTCCCCCTGAGACACCCCCACTAACTCCTCTCTGCTCTCTTCCCCCCTGTTACTCACTCTTACAGCCAACAAAAAAGTGATGGTGCCATGGCCCCCTGGTTCCCCTGATTAAAGTGTCTAACTTTTAGCATCTATGTTTGGCTATATGCAGGCCATCTGTAGCACTATAGACCCTCATTTCTTTCACCAACCAATTAAAAGTATCTTTTTGCTTTCTTCAGATGCAGTTCTCTACTGCATGGGCAGATTTTAGTGGCAAACCTCAAACCATATATAGATTCATGCTCTTGTCAGTTAGGTCAACCACTTCAATTAAGTACACTTTGAGCTGACCCTTTGTAGCTTCATTTATTAATACCTTATGAGGAAATGAAGGCTTTTCTTCAGTAAAATTTTGTAGTGGATTATTCTCCTGTACCCTTCAGGGGTCATCTAACCATTCTAATGTTTCTCAACATGGCTTTGTCATCTGAAAGAAAAATTAAATCTAATTTCAACCGAAATATTAAACCACAAGATCCCCACTGTAACAACAATTCATCCAAGCAAGTTCTGGAGTCAGGGCTGGGGAATGTAAGGCCCAGGAGCCGGATGTAGTCCCCGGTTTGCCTCCAGCATTGGGGAGCCTGCACTGGTGCTCCAGTCCTCTGCCATCCCATTGTGGGGCTAGAGCACACAAAATCGACTAGCTTGAGCCCTCTAGGCTCTGATGTGTGAGGACAATGTGGGGAGTGTCTTTCTCCTTCTCAGTTGTCGGCCATGTCAGTGAGGGTTTTTGTTTGTTTGTGTGTGTGTTGGGTTTTTTTGCTTCTCACTTGTGTGAGGTCCTCGACTGTTTTTTTTTGGTTTTGTTTTTGGATCGGCAGCTCCCAACCCAAAAAAGGTTCCCTCTTGAAGCAGAGTGTGACAGGCAATTTGTTGTCTGTGAAAAACAAACAAACCCCACACCCATGAAGTGGTTACCAAGGAAACTTAAATTGTAAAGAAATATGGTAACTATTGCAAAAAGATATCACAACCCTATTATTCACAGTGTGTGTTTGCTGCAAGTTATATTTTTGTTGTCTTTCGGACTTATGGACAGCAACAATCTGGGAAATCAGCCAAGTCATGTGCATATATTGAAATAGGCTCAATGTGAATACATGTAACCACAAGCAGCAATGATAAGGGTGCTTTGAATGCAGGTCTAACCAAGTACAGAAAGCTACACTCTCTCTGGGAAGCATTCTGGAAGACTGATTCATTTTTATCCTTCAGGAAATTATTGTTAGTGTCACCTCTTTGTGACGAGAGCAGCTAGCCAAAGTTTGGGCGCTGCAGGCAGGGCCGGACTAAGGGGTGGGCTAGCCGGGCAGCTGCCCAGGGTGCCAACCTATGGGGGGCGCCCGGCTCCCGGCGGGCTGCAGCGGCCACCCGGGGCGGGGGCCGTGTTAACCCCCACAGCACCGGCCAGCAGCGCCCTTCCCCCTGCAGCCGCAGGGCCCTGCACGGCCAGGCGCAGCCCAGCCCGGGCGGCCCCGGGCTGCACACCATCGGCGGTGGCTGGCCGACTGGGCAGCGCATGTGCCGTGCGTCCGCCCACGTGCCCTGGGGGCGGGCCCACGCATGCGTCATGCGCCTGGAGGCGGGGCCGCGCGTCCTGGGGGCAGGCCCGCGCATGCGCGGCCATACGCCCCAGGGGTGGCGCTGCGCGCCTGGGACCCGGGGTGCCAAAATGGTTTCCATTAGAAGGAGAAATTGATGACTGAGCCAGGCACTTCTTTGAAGCAGTCCTTTTCATTTACAAAGAATATGCAAGGGCTATTTCTTGAACAGAGGCAGGATCAAACAGCAGGAGGCAGTTGTTTTGCTCCTAGCCCCTTTCAGCCAGGCCTCAGCCCACTAAGGCTTTTCTCAGGGCCTTGCTGAGGTGGCTGTCTGGAGCATCCTTGCTGCCTTCTCTCCCAGCTTCTCTCATCCTTCTGTTGGTTCTTTCACTGAAGCACAAACATTCATACACCCTTCCCCCATAATAGGCAGCAAAGCCTATCTACCTGCATGTGTCTTTGTTCTGGGCAATGTGACACGCAGGCCCTCTGATGGGGGGAAGGGAGGGAGATCAGAGTGGGCAACTGCTATTGCGGCAATGGCTGGAGCCCTGGGCCCTTTAAATTGCCGCTGGAGCAAGGCTGGCTGGGAGAGGTTGAGCCCCCAGCCCTGCCCCTTTCATCTGAGGCCCCACCCCTTTCAGGAGCACAGAGCTGAGCCTCTCCACTTTGCCCAGGGGCCTACCAGTTTCAGGGTAACTGCAGCTCTCTGCCTCTGTGTAGTGCACTCCAGGAGTCAGGTCTCAGGTCTGCAGCTATTACCTGGGCAGGGACACTTGTCCCATTCATTTTGGCTGGGGATTTAAAGTAAGGATGTTAAATACTGAATAATTTACTAGTCTCGTAGTCGATGGAATTTCCATTGACTACTTGACTAGTCGATAGGCACTTCCGCATTCCTCCTTTGAAGTGTGAAAGAGCCCCTGCTGGGGCTCTTGCACATTTCAAAGGAGGACTGTGGAACTCTGTGTGCAGCCCAGGACCAGTGGGAAGTCCTGCTGACTCTGTGCTGCACGCGGGCGTGCCAGCTTTGAAATGTACAAGAGTCCCCAGCAGGTGCTTTTAAAGGTACTTTAAAGTGTCAGTGCCGCATGGAGCCTGGGGTCAGCTCCTTGTGGCGCTGCTTTGAAATGCTGAGGTTGCGTTTCAAAGGGGCCACGCCACACGAAGCTCAGTATGGGCTCTGTGCGGTGCTTCTGCTTTGAGGAACCTCCTCTTTCCCGCCCCGCCTTTGCTGCCTCTAGCTGATAGAGGCAGCAATGGGGCGGGGGATCGACTAGTTGACTCACACAATAAGCATTTGCTTATTGGATAGTTGACTATTCCTTAACATCCTGGCTATGTCTACACTGGCAGCTTCTTGCACAAGAACTCTTTTGCAGAAGAGTTCTTGCGCAAAAACTCTTCCACAAGAGAGCGTCTACTGCCATGTGCTTTTGCACAAGAGCATCCATGGCTGTGTAGACGCTCTCTTCCGCAAGAAAGCTCTGATGGCCATTTGAACCATAGGGGCTTCTTGGGCAAGAAATTCATGTTACCTGTCTACACTGTCCTCTTCTGGAAGAGCTCTTGCACAAGAGGGCTTATTCCTCATGAGGAGAGGAATAACTTTTCCGGAAGAAGCCCTGTTTTATGACGCTATACTGTAAATTTACTTCTGGAAGAACGCTCATGCAGTGTAGACAGCTGGCAAGTTTTTGCGGAAGAACGGCTGTTCTTCCGCAAGAAGCTGCCAGTGTAGACGTAGCCAGCCTTAGTTTAAAGGCTGCACAGCTCCCTTATGTTTCAATGTCCCCAAAAGCCACCTGCCTAAAGGCCAGTGCCTATGTTTCACTTTCTCTTTGAGGCTATGAACACTGTGTTGCCCACAGTTACAAGCTACCACACTGCTCTTTTAAAGTAAGCATATTTATTCTTAAGGTAAGAGCTCTGAAAAGCAAAGATAATAAAAAACAATAAACAGATTTACACCTAAACTGAACATGCAAGGAGTCACCCCTCAGTCTTATGGGACCTCACTAGTCCAAATGTTGTTTGGCTGGTGGTGGGGCGAAAGTTCAGACCTTCAGCAGGATTGAGGTCCTGTGATAGGACAGCCAGCTCATGAAATGACATGGTGCATAATTCTCCTGTTCCAGTCTGGCTGCACCCTATAACAAGCAAGCGCATGAGAATGAGTTCAGAACCCAGAGTTTAGAAAGGGAGAGGAATCCAGCGAGCTCAGAGGAGGAGCAGAGCTGGACTGAGCACTTAAGGAAGAAGATACCCCGAAGGCATCATGAGATACAGCTCACTTCCTCAGATGCTGAAGAGAAAAGAAAAGTAAAATCGGAAGGGATACAGAGATGGGAGTGTGACATCAGCGCCAATTTAATCAGAGTGGATTTGGCTCATCTCCACCAGGGAGGAGAAGGTGAGAGTACCTGAAGGGGAAATTGTATTGTAATGGGAGAATCCCTCCATGTTTCAATTTAAACCTTGTTTCAGGGTGTCAAATTTGCATATTTTCTTTTCTTTTCTCTTCAGCATCTGAGGAGGTGGGTTGTATCTCATGAAAGCTTATGCTCTAATGCCCTAATACATTTGTTAAAGTGCCACCACACAAATAATAATAAATGAGGTGTGACCACAATGTGCTTTCCTTCTTAGTCAGCCTTTCCTGCCAGAGTGCGACCTTAGGCCTTTCCAGTGCATCACTGCTCAGAGGAAGTGACAGCTTATTAAAAATCCCAATCAAAATCCAGAAGTCTATTTTATAAATATTTTATAGGCTGTAAATTAAACAGCTTCTCTCTTGTGGCGATGCTAATAGCATTAGCCCAGTCTGCTGGGATTCTCATTTCTCTGATGCATGTGATGAGCATTGTGGCTCTCTCGTAAACTTTCTCACACCTGCATGAACAATACACAAGTGCTGTCATCATCCCCCATTGTGTCTTGTTTCACTCATCCCATAGCATCTCTACAGGAGTTAAAAGGTGGGAAACCCTAGGAAAGGGGAAATGCAGCCATAGGGTAAATTTGGATTGTGCACTTCCTCAAAGTATAGAGGCAGCGGGGGAATTTGGTTTGGCACATGGTAAAATTTGGGGCCATTTGCAAAATGTGTATTTGTGTTCAGTTTTCAACATCCCTAAAGTTCAGTGCAGACCCATTGTCTGTGACAAGAGACTGTGCCCCGTTGTGCTCTAATCTATCATTGTGGTCCCGGCCAGTCTCTAATATCTAAGCACTGTCGGCAAACCATATTAATTTGTTAGCTAATAATAAAGAGAGAGAAGAGGATCATTTATTTTAATAATTAAATACCAATCTGCAGTTCACAGCATTTGGGGCACCATGTTTCATTTCAGACTTCATGCAGCTCACTCAGGGGAAATGAATTACGTGTTTAGACGTGATTTTATCTCTGGGTATATCTAAGCACTCAAAGGATGGCAGCGGGAGGAGAGTGACTGCTGAGCTAAGCTCAGATCCATCCGTGCTTTCCTTCATATGGCGGAGGAGAGGAAATGGGGCCCGGCGATTCAAAGGAGCCCAGGGCTCCTGGCTGCCCCTGCCACTACTGCGGCAGTAACAATAACTGGGCCCTGGGCCCATTCAATTGTCACTGGAGCTCTGTGCAACGTGCTACAGAGCCCTGGGCAGCATGCTTTGGATGGTGCTGAGGGAGGAAGTATGAGGGCTGGCTACCCCGGCCCTGCCTGAGGCCTTTCTCCTTCTAGGAGCACAGAGCCGCACCTTCCCCTTGCCCAAGGGTCCAGTGAGTCTGTCAGCTCACCTGCCTTCATACCTCTAGAGCTGGAGCCAACTTCATGTTACACAGTTCCAGGGTCTGATCCTGCTCCACTGACCTAAGTGGAAGCAGGATGAGATCCTTAGGGTGTATTTACACTGGGGTAAAAGTCCAGCTGGATGACTGCAGCTGGTGAGAACTATAAAAGTTCAAACTCGAGCTGGACCCAAGATCTGTGATCCCCATGAGAGGGCAGGGTCTCAGAGCCCAGTCTCCTGCCCAAGCCTGAATGTCTAGGCTGCAATTTTTAGCTCTGCCACCCAGGAGCAGCCCTAGATGCGCTGCTGGCAACTGGCACCCTAAGCGAGACGGGCGATCGGCACACGATCAGCGCCCCTGCCTCCAAAGCCCTCAACGGCCGTTTTTCTTGGTGACCTAGGCGGTCGCCTGTATTGACAGGCCGCCACTGCTGCCACCTGAACCCTGCAAGCCTGATCTAGGCTCTAAGATTCAGTGCTGTGCATTTATTATCACAGTGTAGACCTACCCTCAGTGGGCTAAGGAATGTGAGGCAGGCCTATAACCGTGAATGGAAGATAAATGTAGCTTTCTGAACATGACTTAAATTAAGGTCATGCTTGCTATGGCATTTCATATTTCTCTCACATATCTGGCTTCTGTGTCACTGTGGTTACTTGTTATTTTGCACAAAAAAATCCATTTCAGTCCGTCAAGGAAATAACAGAATTGTGGAATTATAGGATCGAAGGGACCTTGAGATGTCATCTAATCCAGTCCCCAGCACTCAAGGCAGGACTAAATATTATCTAGACCATCCCTGACAGGTATTTTTTTAACCTGCTCTTAAAAATCTCCCATGATAGAGATTCCACAGCCTCCCTCGGCAAATGATTCCAGTGATTACCTACCTTGACAGTTAGAAAGTTTTTCCTAATGTCCAACCTAAATGTCCTTTGCTGCAATTTAAGCCCATTGCTACTTGCCCTGTCATCAGAGGTTAAGAAGAATAACTTTCCCCCCCTCTATCCTTTAATAACCTTTTATACACTTGAAAACTGTTATGTCCCCTCTCAGTCTTCTCTTTTCCAGACTAAACAAACCCAATGTTTTCAACCTTCCCTCATAGGCTGTTTTTCTAGAACTTTAATCATTTTTGTTGCTCTTCTCTGGACTTTTTCCAATTTTTCCATATCTTTCCTGAAATGTGGCACCCAGAAGTGGACACTATTCCAGTAGAGGACTGATCAACTCAGAGTGCAGTGAAAGAATTATTTCTTATGTCCTGCTTACAACACTCCTGCTAATATATCCCAGAATGGTCTTTGCTTTTATTGCCACAGTGTTACACTGTTGACTCATATTTAACATGCAGTCCACTATGACCTCCAGATTCCTTCCTGAAGTACTCCTTTCTAGGCGGCCATTTCCCATTTTGAATGTGTGCAACTGATTGTTCCTTCTTGAATGGAGTACTTTGTATTTGTCCTTATTGAATTTCACCCTATTGACCTCAGACCATTTCTCCAGTTTGTCCAGATAATTTTGAATTATAATCCTATCCTCTGAAGCACTTGCAACCCCTCCCAGCTTGATATCATCCACAAAGTTTGTAAGAGTACGCTCTATGCCATTATCTAAATCACTGGTGAAGATATTGAACATAAGAACATAAGCATGGCCATACTGGGTCAGACCAAAGGTCCATCCAGCCCAGTACCCTGGCTGCCAACAGTGGCCAATACCAGGTACCCCAGAGGGAGAGAATCGAACAGGTAATGATCAAGCAATCTCTCTCCTGCCATCCATCTCCACCCGCTGACAAACAGAGGCTAGGGACACCATTCCTTACCCATACTGGCTAATAGCCATTTATGGACTTAACCTCCATGAACTGAACTCAAGCCAGAACTGATCCTTGCAGGATCCCACTCAGTATGCCCTTCCAGCATGACTTTGGACCATAACTACTCACTGGGAATGGTTATCCAGCCAGTTATGAACCTACCTGATATAGATTCATCTAGGTTGTAGTTCTCTAGTTTGTTTATACTGTATGTAGGCAGTAAAGAAAATAACACAAATATGGCATTATTTATAGCAAAGATCCCCAGAGTGGCTCAAATCTATAAAAAGAGAACTACAGGTACTGAGGTAATTTCCCACTTGCTTTGGACCCATTACATAAATTATGATCTTTGCTGATTTCTCTGGAGCTATACCCATCTATTCCAGCTGAGTATCTGGCCTGGTAATTGAAAAGTGAATGTAACAATAATACTGTGATTAACCCCACTTCAGTGAGCGTTGTGAGATACTGGCCCCTCTGGTGTTTGGTAATGTGCTCTGTTTATCACAAGCCCATAGGCAAGTGCTCTAGGGAATCTCACATGCTATCTATATTTTTAGGCACGGGTATTTTATTAAAGCATCTAAAATGTTGGTTCCTTCTTGCCTTTCTCTCTATCTGACAAGCAAGGTGGCACTAGAGTGACCATATTCCCCAAAGAGAAAATGGGACACTGCCTGGGGCTAGGTCAAGCCTCCCTCCCCATGTGGGGCTGTCCTGAGCCCTCCTTCCCTCCTGCATGGGGCTGGCTTTGTTGCTTGCCCAAGTCCTGCAAGCCCCTGCATGAGGCTAAGGCTGGCACTGCTGCTCATCAGCCCCCTGCCAAAGTCCTACCTCCCATCCTGTGCTGGCATCTCTGCTCAGTCCCCCTCATATCCTACTTTGTGATAAAAGTGGACATTTGTCCCGTATGCACTTGGCCAGGATGGCCGAGACAGGGCTAAAAAAAAGGGCCTGTCCCAGCCAAAATGGGACCTACAGTCACTCTAGCAGTAGTCTTCCCACTTCTGTGTTCAGGGGAGCCACTTTGCCAGGCTGGCTTTGTCCAGCCTTTGAGCCATATCGTAATCTGTCCATGTGGCCTGAAGAAGCCCCAAGTATTTGCAGTGCAGTGCTGCTCATAGCCATTATTAATCTGACTCAGTGCCTCCAGACAGCCATAATAAAGAATTAAAACAGTAAAGAGTTTCACAGAGGGAGCCATTTGTGCTGCACAGCAAGAAGAAAGGTAATTGATCCCACAAAGCTCATTAATTAGGGGGTCATAGCTCTTCAGAGCCACCTACTGCCACCTTCTCCACTAACAACTTACATATAGACGAGTGGTCCTGTGATACCTTAGAGACTAACAAATATATATATATATATATATATATATATAATCATGAGCTTTTGTGGATAAAACCCACTTCTTCAGAAGTGGAATGGAAATAACAGAAACCAAGATATATAGATACAGGGAGGTTAAAATGTTAAACATGTTAAAATGTTTCCCTCCAGGTTTATGTGTGTTCCATTTCTGATACAGTAATTCCTCATTTAACACGTGCCCGCTTAACACGTTTTCGCGATAGCACGATTTTTTTTTTAGTGAACGTTTTTTGAATTACACGACCATCCCCGAAATAACATGATTTCCCCAGCCGGCCCATTGCTGGCGGCTGCGCGGGGCTTCCCCCGCCTCCCTGCAAAGCGGCGGAGGGTTCGCTGCTCACCGCGGTGTTCCCCGCTGACTCCCCCTCGCCGGATGCCTTGCCCCCTCTCCTCCGCCCCTGCTTGCAGGCCGATGGCTGGGTTTCCCCAGCTGGACCGTTGCCGGGGGCTGTGCGGGGCTTCCCCTGCCTCCCTGCAAAGCGGTGGAGAGTTCGCCACTCGCCGTGCCTTTCCCCGGCGACCCCCCCTCGCCAGACGCAGTGCGGGTCCCGGCAGACCTGTCAGAGGGGCATACTCCCAACCCAATCCCCCTCCCCTCTCCTCCCCTTCTCTTCCGCAGAGCCAAACACCTCCCCTCCCTGCTGTAACCCAGTCCCCTTTCTCCCCCAACCTTATGTCCCAGTCCCAACAGACACCACCACTTGAAACGCAACCCCCACCTTTTCCATTATTTTCAATGGGAAAATTGACCCCGTATAACACGTTTTCACTTAACACGATCATTTTCTGAAACATATCTATAGTGTTAAATAAGGAATTACTGTATTTGATTTGTGTCCATTTATCCTTTGTGGCAGACATTGTCTGGTTTGGCCATTACACATGGCAGAGGGGCACTGCTGGCACATGATTGCATATATATCACATCAGAGGATGTACAGTTGTATGAGCCCCTGATGTGGTAGCTTATGCGGATAGGTCCTGTGATGGTGTCGCTTGTATAGATGTGTGGACAAAGTTGACAACGTGGTTTGTTGCAGAGGTAGGTTCCTGGGTAAGTGTATCTGTGGTGTGGAGTATGGCTGCTGCTAAGTATTTACTTCAGGTTGGGACTGTCTGTAGGAGAGGGCTGGCGTGTCTCCCAAGCCTTGTGAGAGTGAGGAATTGTTTTCCAGGATAGGCTGTAGATTGTCAATGATGTGCTGGAAGAGTTTAAGCTGGGGGCTGTAGGTGATGACCACTGGTGTTCTGTTATTTTCCTCGTTGGGCCTGTCCTATAGTAGTTGACTTCTGGTTAGTCAATCTTTGTAGGTAGAGCTTCAAGTAGGTGTAACCCTCACCTTGGGGTGGGTAATTGGTTAAAGTAATCCATAACCATAGATAAGATTATAGTACATAGTAACCCAGTGCAAAGCTTTCCATGCAGCAAGTATTTACAGGCTGCCTTGTAAATGACCCTAGAGATTTAAGACACCTGAATGACAGCTGTATGAATTAGAGATGAAAGCATCTCACATAGCAGTAGTGCTGATATGGCTACTCATAAGGATAAAAATTGTATTTCTATGTGGTGCCAAAATGTTGTTTGCTACACACCCACCTTTTGTCCTCTAAGGAAACCAAATCTGTTCCTAGGGTACATATACATAGCAGCGTTATTTTGGAATAATTGATGTTATTCCGAAATAACATAATGCACGTCTACACTACAAGACTTTATTTCGAAATAATGTCAAGCTGGAGGACTTCTTACTCTGACTCATTTCACGAGGAGTAAGGGAAGTCAAAGGAACAATCTTCCTTCACCTTTCTGCTGTGTAGACAGCGCCTAAAGCTGAGTTAAGCTATTTCGACTTAAGTTACGCAATTGATGTAGCTGAAGTGGCATAGCTTAATTCGACTTTAGCCCTGCTGTGTAGACATACCCCTACTGTCCTGTTCTGAGTATGAACTCACCTTTTTGATAGCAAAGCAGAATGCATTATACACAGTGAGAACTACTGTCTCCAAAGTACATTGAGGTGATTGCAAACCTTACAATTATACATCTTCAGAACAAATTGTAGCCTTAATGTTATGCAATCTATGGCTAACAATTATAAGGGAAAATATCTAGACAATTACAAGAATGGTCACACTCCTCTTTGTGCCACTGGTAAATTCTGTAAAGACGTTGGTGTGATCACCAATTCATCACCAAATTCTTCCAGTGAAAAGAGTTGCACTGACAACTTCTGAGGATCAACTGCTTATGGAGTAACCATTTCAGTAGTGGGCTGTCTGCACCAATGGCACATTGAAAGAGGAAGGGCTTGAAGGGGTAGGATTGGTAGAAAATGAGGGAAGTAAGAAGAATGCATTCTTGTGTCATATACATGGAAATATAGGACACTTAATTCATTAGATTGCTAAAATTCTCTTTCAAGGTTTTAGCAAATTAACAATCTTTCTCTGCATCAGCCCCAAGTGGTTCCCAGGGAAGAATTGAAATAGGAGCAGGTCAAATGGGTTGAGATAAAACACGCAAACAAAGAAACAAAAAAAGAAAACATCCTTGGAAAAGGCCAGGGACTGAATTTTAGGGGAAGTTAGAGTGGTGGGGTAGCTATAAAGGAAAGTCACAAAAATGAAACATTTGGATAGACAGGAGTAGAATAAGAAGAGCAAAGTATCTACCATTCAAGCAAACTGTACCAAGTGGCTGAAGAGATTGTCATGGTTAATGTAATGCTGGAAGTCAAAAAGGATGAGAGGAGAAGGGATTCCTAGCAATGTTCCCTCTAATATTTTCCAGCCATCTGTGGATTTGTTCCATCCATGTGAAGAATAAATTTTCATGTGCTCAAAGGCATGTGTGAATATGCACCACCAGTAGAAACAAAATCTAGCTGTGTATGCTCTGCTAATCATCTGGATGGCATTTTAATTTCTCCTGAGCAGCCACACAAGTGCACAACTTACAGGGAACACTGGTTCCCAGACCTTATTACAGAAAGAAGGTTCTCTAAGAGATTTGCTGAGCTCACCTACAAGGGTATATTTGATTCAGCAAAATGGGTAAGAACAACTGTAGTAAGAGCAATGGGGTTTGTCTGGGAGAGAAGGTCAAGCAAATAAGACGATATTCTGGGAAGATTTAGTACTATGGGCATTGAACCTGATCCAAAGTTCACTGAAGTCAATGAGAGTCTTCTAGTGACTTGAATGGGTTTGGATTAAGCCCCTAGACTGTAAGCTTCCACTAAATGAGTTCATAAGAATTTAAGACCATAAGAATGGCCATACTCGGTTAGACAAAAGGTCCACCTATACCAGTTCCCTGTCTTCTGGCAGTGGCCAATGCCAGGATCTCCACAGGGAATGACCAGAACAGGTATCATTAAGTGATCCATCCCCTGTCACCTGTTCCTAGCTTCTGGCAAACAGGCTAGGGACACCATCCTGCCTAATAGCTATTGATGGACCTACCCTCCATGAACTTAGCTAATTCTTTTTTGAACACTGTTCTAGACTTGCCCTTCACATCATTTGGAAAGGAATTCCACAGGTTGTGTGCTATGTGAAGACAAACTTCCTTTGGTTTGTTTTAAATCTGTGGCTATTAATTTTATTTGGTGGCCCTAGTTCTTGTGTTTCGAGGAGTAAATGTCACTTCCTTATTTACTTGTCCAAATCAGTCATGATTTTATAGACTTCTGTCATATCCCCCTGCTTTATCATATCCCCCAAAGTTCATGAAGTTGCTCAACAAGATCCTCTAGTAAAACGGTGTTTTAAAAATGAGCAGCTTAAGAAAAACCTTGTTTATTTATTCTATTTGGTCTTATGTTATGTTAATTCTATGAGAAGGTCATATGTCATGATACTGCTTCATCAGGGTCATTGGGGTTTTGGTTTGTGACTGTTTGGAAAATTTGTTTTATCTAAATTTTTCT
Organism: Rafetus swinhoei; assembly: GCA_019425775.1. NCBI lineage: Eukaryota > Metazoa > Chordata > Testudines > Trionychidae > Rafetus > Rafetus swinhoei. The sequence goes on along the minus strand of CM033437.1, from coordinate 41,519,979 downwards.
GTTTACTTTTCATTTGGATTACACTTGGGCCATCCTCTCACTTGATCAGAATGATTAAAATATGGACAATTAGTAACATACTGTCACCTGTCCTTGGACTCAGCCAAGGAATAACCAAACAAAGGGTGAACTCAAGCAGCACTGACGCTTGTTTATTAGTACAGATTCTTAAGGGTATGGTGGTACTCACACACACACACACACACATCACATTCATGCTGGCAGTTTGGAGGCAGGCTGCAAGCATGGTGTAGATTACTTTAGATGTCACAGGTGGCTGGAACACTGGCCAGATGACAGCTCCCTATGGATCTGCGGGAGGGCTCTACTTCTTCCAGGCCGTCCCTGGACTTGGCGTGCTGTTACATCTTGAGAGACTTCCACTTGGCTGCTTAATGTATGCACTTCGTGGGGTCCTTTCTTGCCTTACAAGGTTACAAATCCTGGACTGCTTTTTAATTGGGTGTTTCTCATTCACACTTCCCACTTATTCCATAGGCTACATGCATATTCATAAGCATACATTAAGCAATATGGTTTTTAGGCAAAGTCTGGCCTTATCATCTTTAACGTAACAGGAAGATAGTTTTAACATAACAGCAGGCCTAACATAAATTGTATTGAGAGAGCCAGACCTAAGGGAATGGGGTAAACAGGAGTGTGTGTCCAGCCAGTTGACTCCAGTGGGCACGGGGGAAGGGGTAGTTCATGTCCAGCTGGCTACACATAAAATTGCCCCAATGAGCTAATCTTGCAGGACACATACATTGTCATAAGTGGCTTTTGACTGGGGTCATTGCCCACAGCTGCATGAAGCTGTGAAAAGGCACTGTTGCACAGGGGTATAAAGCTTGGTGATGCTCATAATGATGGCTTGTTGATGGCTTTGCACCCATGGGGTTTGCAAACTGTATTAGGGCAACTGATGGGACTCAGGTGCTTCTTATTTGTCACCCCTCCAACCAGAGAGCAGAAATTATAAAGAAAAAGGCGTATTCTTCCATGGTACTCTAAGGGCGGGCAGGCAGGCTACCCAGCAGGTTACAGACATAAATGCAAAGTTGTTTGCAAAGGGACCCAGTGCTAGGATCTTTCAGAACTCAAGTCAATTTACCTTAATGGAAAAAGGGATCTTTGGCCTCTGGAGTGTGTGTTTGGCCTTTCGAAAGGAAGGTGGTGCTGTTTGTGGAATAGGTTGGAAGCAAGTGAAGAAACATGCCACAGACAATAGCAGCATGTTGTTTTTTGCACTATGTGTGTGAGAGCAAGGGAAAAAGCCTTGGTGGTGGCTGGGAGACTGAGGAGCACAGTTTTGCCCAGCAGTGTGGGAAGCCAGCAAACTAGCATCCAAAAGGAAACGGAAACAGATGGGTCTATACTATTAGAGATGCCTGATGCTCATATTTTGCGCCTCAAAGCTGAAAATGTGCAGCTATAAATTCAGCCATTAACCTGTGGAGGGGGACTGGGATGGATTGTGAGCAATGCAGTGTTGTTTATGGGTGATAGAAGTTGTACTTAGATTTCCAGAAAGCCTTTGACATGGTCCCTCACCAAAGCTCTTACGTAAATTAAGTTGTCACGGGATAAGAGGGAAGGTCCTTTCATGGATTGAGAACTGGTTAAAAGACAGGAAACAAAGGGTAGGAATAAATGGTAAATTTTCAGAATGGAGAGGGGTAACTAGTGGTGTTCCCAAGGATCAGTCCTAGGACCAATCCTATTCAACTTATTCATAAATGATCTGGAGAAAGGGGTAAACAGTGAGGTGGCAAAGTTTGCAGACGATACTAAACTGCTCAAGGAAGTTAAGACCGGAGCAGACTGTGAAGACTTATGAGTTTATGAAACAACATAATGGAATCATGGGGACCAATCAATAAACTATGAAGTAAAGTACGTATACTTTATTTTATCTTATTGTCATGGTGGCTTTTCAATAATGTGGTGTAGGGATGTTGAGGATTAGTAGACTACCCGCTAAGCAAATGCTTATCGGATAGTCAACTAGTTGCTTCCCCCCACCTTGCTGCCTCTATCAGTAACGCTGATGGCAGTGTTTCAAAGGGGCAGTGCCATACGGAGCCCGGGATCAGCTGGAGATTCCCCAGCTGACCCCGGGCTCCATGTGGAGCTGCTCCTTTGAAACACTGCTGTGGCATTTCAAATGGCCAGCACCTCCCTATTGACTAATAGAATAGTCCAGCGTTTCCCAAAGTGTGGTCTGCGGCCCAATGCTGTTCCTTAGAAAAAAAAGTACCAGTCCTTAGAAAAATTATCATGCATGATCCTATTAATTTGTGAGATGGGGTAGCAGCACCCCGCACTGCCGAGTGCAGAGGCACGGCCCTCTTGGGAGACAGCCCGCTGCCACGGCATCTCTGCCGGGTATGCTCCCGGACGGCAAGGCTAGATGCGGCGGGTGCTAGGACCCAGGGAGAAGGCTGGGCGCCATGCGCATCGACGCAGAATGCCCGGCGCCAGACGCAGTCGGGGGAGCCGGTGCTGGCCGATAAAGCGGCCAGGATTGGGGCTGGGAGGGGGTGCGGAACAACCTGCCGGACACGTAGGGCCAGCGATACAATTTATTTGCATATTCATCATTTGCTTAATGAATATACAAATATGCAGATAAATGTTACTGGTCTTCCAAAAGCTTGTGAATGGGTTTACTGGTCCCCAGTATCAAAAAGATTGGGAACCACTGGAATAATCAATGCAAAAATGAATCAACTATTCGATTAGTCAATTAACATGATCCTTAACATCCTTAATGTGATGCAGTCAGCTTGGTATGACTTTTAATTACTAAAGCAAATTCAGAGACCACTTACCCATTGTTAATATGCTGAGTAATCGAAATTGGTGGATTTTTTTTCATTCTTATATCCAGGTATGGTAATTATATGCAGCAAACACACTCTAATGATTATGTACATACTATTTTGCGTTTCTTTTTGTGTGTGTAGTAAGAGGTAATTTTTCCCCCCAAGTGGATCTTTTGGCAATTCGCTTCTGTTATACTAGGAACAGAGAGTCAAGGACCACCATTGGCCTGACACTAACATTTAAAAAAACATATTAATAAGATTTTATTGAAAAACCTTAAAATACAATGAATACAATCCTCATTATATAAGAGTTACTTGGAAAGATTGCATGGTGCTTGACGTGTAGTCCAGAAAGAATTTGAGACAGACACAGCAACTTTAAATATAACCAGAGTCTTAAGTTTGAATATGTAAGGCATGAGAAGAGAACTTTGGCAGGGTATACGTGAAATATTAGAGCAACCAAATCTGTCAAAAAAAATCAAATGGTCAACCGAATAAATATTTAGTACATCATCAATACCCAGGACTCATATTTAAAATACAATAATTGGCTTTTTCCTTTGCATCCCCTCCTCTTTCTCTTCATCGTTAGGGCTTTGTCTACGCTACACAGCTTTTAGCCACACACTTTTGCAGACAAAAAACTTCCAGCCCCTACCAGGGTGTTTGCTTTGTTAGCAGAGCACTCCTGCCAAAAAAAAAAAATACTGTTTACATTGGTACTTGCCGTGGCAAAGCTTTTATCCTTCAGGGTTTCTTTTAAGCACCTGTGAACGACAAAAGCTTTGTCGCTCAACTGCCAATTTAGTCTCCGGTTAAGCTCTTCATAGGACTGTCAGGAGCTGTGGTTAATCATGTGACTGATAGAAATTTTATCGGTTACACAGTAAATCATTTTTTTTTCACTTTTTACATCCCTACTGTAAACCATTGAAGGGCAACCTAGGCTAATGAGTGGGCTGCAAGATTTGTAGTCAAGACTGTTTCCCAGTATAGTGTAGGTTTCTAACTGTGTTTGTGTACCTAGAATTTGCGGGGTGTATCGATTGAATTGTAGCAGTGCTTTCATTGGCTACAAAGGAAGCTCTTGGCTCCCACAGTCAATGTTATGTGTACTCAGGATGCATTTCACTTCACATCTCCTTGCTTTACATGCATGTCAAGCTAGTAATATTGGTAGGAAAAAACCTGCAGGGACAAAAACCAGCAGAATCTGGCAACCCTGTGCATGGGCAACAGTAAACAAAATATCTTGTGGGCCAAATATAAAACCCCAATGGCCCACATGCAGCTCCTGGACCACAGGTTGCCCACCACTGCTGTAAACTCCAAGCTGTGGCATAGGTAAGTCAGAAAAAGTGCCAAACATTTTTTTTTTTAAATTACAGTCCACATCAATGAATATTCCCCATCTTAATAATATCTAACATGGTGCTGATTAAGCTTAAAGTCTTTTTGCAAACCTTCTGGGTATTCTGCCAGATGGCACAAAAACTAAATGTAATACTGTAGTTTGTCTCTTCTAAAATTACTATGGACTGTATCTGCCAATCAAAAATGGTCTTCCTTTACCAGCTGTGATATAAAAAGTTCTGCCAAATGAGTTGTTTCAAAGTTTCCTATTGCAGGAGGAAAAATAAATTCCATCTGCCTTGAAGAATACATAGAATAGAAAGGCCTAATTAGGTAGAGTGTTATTGAATTATATTTGGATAGTACCAAAGAAGTACCAATACTTTCTACACAAGCAGAGATGAAGGCAAAGCTCCTGCTCCAGAAACTTACAGGCTACGTCTACACTGCAGGTTTCTTGCGCAAGAACTGTTCTGCGCAAGAGTTCTTCCGCAAAAATTCTTGCACAAGAGCGCATCCACACTGCCATGTGCTTTTGCACAAGAGCGTCCATGGCAGCGTGGACGCTGTCTTGCGCAAGAAAGCTCTGATGGCCATTTTAGCCATAAGGGTTTCTTGCGCAAGAAACCCCTGTTGCCCGTCCACACTGCCTTCTTGTACAAGAGCAAGAGCTCTTGCACAAGAGGGCTTATTCCTCATGGGGAGAGGAATAACTCTTGTGCAAAAAGCCCTCTATTCCAACGCCTTACTGTAAATTTACTTGTGCAAGAACGTGCGTGCAGTGTAGACGCTCCGCAAGTTTTAGTGCAAGAATGGCCGTTCTTGCGCATGAAGCCTGCAGTGTAGACGTAGCCACAGTGTAAAGCACCATTCTTAGTAGCAGCACTGCATGGGTGGCCCCTGGTATTGAAAACAATATGGCTCTAGGCCAGCACAGGTCTTGACCTCCCTGCCACTGATTGCAGGATTTGACCTTAAAGTCAGATTCTGTCAACCTCATTTGCATTGACTAGTAGTTTATTCCACAAACAGTTCCAATGAAAGCTTACTGAGTAAGGTCCTACATCACACAAGTAAGAGTGAAGGATATGATCCCATTTAGACACTATAGAACTAAATGAAGGGATGCAAAAGAAGTGATGATGTTTTTCATGTGACTGGTTATAATTTTTGTGTTTCATTAGCACTTGAAGGAAGAGATGACTGGGTTTTATAGCAATCTTAGAGGAACTGTGGTTTAAAGTGGGCCTAGAGGCAGAAAGGATGGCAGGCCAGATTAGGAAAGGAATTTCTGGTATATTGAGCTTCATAGAAAAAGACATGAAGAAAGGGATGGTGACTAGATCTGCTTTTACCACCATAATGATTTTTTGATTTTGTTAAAATTTTTCAGTTTTTCCCTGTTGGGAAAACCAAAATGAAATATTTTGATTTGTGTTGGTTTGACTCTAATCGAAATAATTCAGTGGATAACATTAAAATGACCTAAAATGTTTCATTCTGTGTCTGTTCTATCTTAAACTATATTTCCCCTGGTGCCACATGAGAAATTCAGCTTGCGTATCTCATGTTTCCCATCCTCTCCTGTGGGCTGAGCCGGTGGTTAGTTGTGTGACTTGGATAGGACTGTATTACTTGTTCTGAAATAATGTCACTCAGTTATGGAGTACAAACTAGGAGTCAGTATCTATTAAATGCAAAAATTTAGTGAAACATTTAAGATTATGGATTTAAATGCACAACAGTCATATGACTTCGTAAATAATTTGTGTAACCCACAGTGTGTAGTATTTGGAAATAATTGTAAGGGACTGATTTGAATATGGACTGTATCAAACACCTTTTTTACATCATGGATGAAGAGATAAACTAGTGAATTAGAAGCACAAAAGAAACATTGTAAAATCTAGTTGGTTTCAAAGGGTTTATACATATCTCTGACATTAAAGCAACTCATCAGAGAAAGAAATGAAATGGTTGCATGTAAATCCATCCATACACCGAAAGGCATAAATAGCCCTACTGAATCCTAGGGCCAGTGTTGCCTTTTTAAAATATTTACTTGGTGATGTCATCACTTTTGTTGCCAATACACTTGTTGCTCTCCTCCCTCAGACTACTTTAGTTCCAACACAGAGATTGGGGCTCCAGACTGCACTGGGAGATAGGAAGAAGCTGAGGAAGAAATAATTTCTGCATTGACCTAGGGTTCCAGAAGGTGCAGTACTGTTTCATCTACCCTCTTAAGGTAAAATCATGGATTACTTTTTTGGTCTGGCTTTTCCTCTGTATAAGTAAAACATGAGGCTGGTAGACAACATGAGGACATGGGAATTTGTATACATGCATTATCATATATTGGGCTTTTAATATTTCATTATAGTAAATTAAGACAGTTTCTAGTTAAAGCCTTCTGTCTTGCTCTTGTTTTCATCATAGGATGTTTACCTTTTAATTTAGCTTCTCCTTTAAGAGTTTGTTTGCATGGGTGCTTTTTAACCCCCCAAGCTTATTTGATTCTTCTTTTTTTCATTCTTACTTACTCAACACAAGCAGGATCAGGCAGCACAGTACTCATCACTAATGTTATCACTTCTCCTTGAGTGCTCAGAGAAACATACAAAAATCTGGACTTTCTGTGATTAAAGTGAATCAGACAAAAACCATAGCTGATTAAAAGTTTTGAATATAGATCAAGAGGCATTACAACTTAAGATAACTGTACCAACTGGAAAGTCAGAAGAGCTCAGAGAAAATCCTATTTAATCTACAGGTATTAGCTTGTGATTTTGATATTTTTTAGAAACAAAACTATAATCCTTCCTCTCCCTTTGTAGTCATAACAAACATCCTTCCAGTTGTTTTCTTTTCCAAACACTGCAAAGAAAGGCTGAATTCAGTGATTCTTCCTAGTTATACTTACAGTATTAAAGTAAAACCCAGTGTTAGGGAATGAAGAGAGAGAGAGAGAGAGAGATGTAAACAATACGGAGCTTAAGATTTGAGTATCAGAAAAAAAATTCTAATTTCCTTATTTTAAAATAAGGATACAATAACATATACTTTAATGTTTAGAAACTTTTAATAGTAATATGTATGTGGTAAGTATCACTGCAAAAGAATATGGCAGAAGTTTTTTAAAAAAAAAATAACTGCAAGTCAAAGCTGACTTCCAAGGATTGCTTGTTATGTGAGATGTATTTTGGGGTGACACTGAGAACATGTTCTCTCAAATGTTGGAAATCAAAGAAGGTGATAAGCTGGTAGAGATACGTTTTGCTTTTTAACTTGTGTAGCACACACTCACTTTTAGCAACAGAGATAACATTTACTTAGGCTATGTCTACACTACGTGTTTTGTTGGAAGAGACAATGCAAATGAAGTGCTGATTAGCATTTTCTCACGCTTCATTTGCATAATCTATTCTGGTCCGTGTTTGTGCAACAACATGCAGTGTGGACGTGTCCGTTTTGCGCAAAAACCCCTTTTTGCACAAGATCCTTATGCCTCTCCATAGTAATAAATATAGCTATTAGGCTTCCTAGCTTCATATGTCTGTTTTGTTGGGGGTTTCTTTCAGGCAAGGCTCTGACCTGGAGGCTGATCTCAAGGATTCCCAGAGGTTTTCCCTTTGCTTCAACTGTTAGCCTCCGTGCTTCCCCTCATTATTCCTGAAAATGGAACGATCCACGCAAGAGCTTTTCCTCAACTTCATGATTGTCCTCATAACTGTGCTCCTCATGTGGGTTCTGGTGAAATCTTATCAGGAGTAAAAGACTGTGCCATAGTCTGTGAATGAGTTTAAGTTTGTGTCTGCACAAGTATGTGACATCTACTGTACACCTGTGTGATTGGCGTCATGTAGATCTAGAATGTAATCTTTTTTACTCTGAACCACCTGTTGCCTGACATACTCTAAGCGTTCTACATGGGTCTACGATGATGATGATTTTATTCTTTGGCAATCCAGCTGTAAAATGTACAAGGCAAGATCCTCAGTAGTTGTTACATGTGATTATTCCTCCAACAGTTACTGTCTCCATACTGAGACAAAAGAAGCATACACGTACTGAGGTGAAAGAAATGTTGAACCTTTTCATTTGCTCACGCCTGTACTCTCCCAAATAAAGAAGAAAATGTAAGACATGTTTTGTAGTAATTTTTATCCCTCCCTTGATCTGATTACTTTTCAATGAAGGATATGCTGTGTTTACTTGAGAAATACAGGGCAACAGCCATGTAAGTTTGGTGGCGTGACTGTCGTTAGTTAAAAACTACAAAGAGCCAATTAATTGCTCCTGAGCCACCGTGGAACTCATACTGAGTCACATGAATGCCAAAGGTGTCGATCACAATAGTTAGTACAGTAAAATGGCCAGAGAAGTTTCATGGTTAGGCCATTACTTATGCCGCCAGACTTTAAAGAGAGCTTTTGCCTTACTGAGGGCATTGCCACATAAATGCATCATCTAAAGATGGTTTTGGGGCATCACCCTTAGGGCCTAATTTTGGGGTTTCATAGAATCATAGGGATAGAAGGCAATGCATATAATCTAGTCTCCAACCCCACAGTTTCACCGAACTGTGATTGGCACACGAGGTGGAGGAAGTAGGGGCCTGGGCTGCTCTAACTTCAAGAGCTTAAAAAGTTCCACTGCAACAGCTAGGAATCAGCAGCAGCACTCCAGTCATGCCGCTGAGCCCTCAGCACCTCCCCTGTGCAAAGGGCTATAAGTGAGTGCTGTAGATCTAACTAGGCTGGTTTTATGCTGCTTCACATCTTCTAGCAACAGAGGATTTGTCAGTTATGTACGTTGGCTGCCATTGGGACTATTACACTGCTGTGCTTAGGTCTGGATCAAGGCAGTCCCATCCATCTCTCTCATCTGTGAATCAGTAGCTATAGTCTTCCCAAGAATTCAAACATGCCAGCCTAATGGCTTCAAAAAGTGCAACATTTTGTATAAAATTTGGCTTGCATTAAGAAGTTTGGATCATTTCCATACATCTCATTGTACTTACCTTGGATGATTTGCAATGCTTTTATTTAGAAGCATAATGGTAAGCATGTTTTGGGAGCAGGTTAGTGCTTTAAAAGGACAATACTGAAAATCTCAGTCTGGAGGGAAGTGGTTCCATCTGGTACAGTTGTCCATTGTTTAAAAGTTGTGTTGTTTTTGGTTCAATCTGTATTGTCCATGCTGTTCTACAATATCCCCCCTTATCTGTTTTCTCACAGATGATTGCAAAGTTGTTTCTACAGTTAATAGACTATATCCTCTCTTGTCAAGAACTCCTCTCTTTAGCAGGCCACTTGTTAAAATCTGCAGTGCAGTTGGAGGTGTGTCGGTCCCAGGATATTAGCAAGACAGGGTGGGTGAGGGAATATCTTTTATTGAACCAATCTCTGTTGGTGAGAGAGGCAGGCTTTAGAGTGCCTCAGAGCTCTTCTTCAGTCTGGGACAGGTACTCCCAGTGTGGCAGCAAAATGCAAGGTGGGATACATTGTTTAGCATACATAGTTAGCACATAGAACCATTTGAGGTAGAATGGCTCATTAACACCTCTGCAGTCATAGAACAAAATGAGGGGGTGAGTGAGTTACAGATCATTATGCCATAAATCCAGTGTCTCTATTTAGTCTATGATTTTTAGTGGCTAGCAGAGTTGTGAATTTAAGCTCCCAGACTCATCTTTTGAAAGTGTACAGGTTTGAGGATAGGGATTGGTAGGTCTGTTTTAGAGTGAGTGCTTTGTGAAAACGCCCTCTCCTCCTCCCCCCAAGAGACCAGGTGTTTTTGTCTTTGATCATTTTCCTGTGCAAGTTCATTTAAGACCATAGTGATTGTCTGTTTTCATCCACATAGTTATTGGGGGCACCCAGTGCCCTAGACGAGGTACACCACTTGTGGTAGGCATGAGTAGATCTTTAAAAGGGTGTTGTGGGGCGGGGGTGTTAATCATTTGTGATTGCTGTGATGCTGGGAGTACCTTTCCTGAAGAAGAGCTGTTTGACTGGAAAAATCTGTTAACATGTAAGTCTTGAGTGCTATTGGCTATGATTGAGCTCTTTTCCCTAGACTTTCTTCGGGCTGTACCTACTCTAGTGCCCTTACAGCTGCACCACTGTGCTTTGCCCCTGCAAGTTCTCCTGGAAAGCTGCTCTGTGGGAGAGCATTCTCCCACAGGAATAATTAAACCTCCGCCATAGGCAGTGGTATGTCAACAGGAGAGAGACTTCCACCAATATAGTGTTGTCCCAACTGGTGCTTCTGCCAGTGTAGATCAGTCTCAGCTGTGCTTTTTTCTGTACCCTGAGTGATACACATTTCACTGACAAAAGTCTAGCCAGTCTAGCCAAAAGTATAGGCATAGCCTCAGGGATGTGACATTTCTTGAGAAAGCTGAGATGACATTATATTAGTCTACACCAACAGAAGCCACAACCTTGGGCTTTGACCCATCTCACACCAGGAGCTGCCATGATTCCATTAATTTACACACTTTGTTTGCATTCCAAGGGCACACCTGAAACATGCCCCAAAGTGTGGGGAAGGACATGGAAAAATCTATTTTTAAATATAGTGAATACCTGATAATTCAATATGATTCTCATCTTTCACATGCTGTGGCCTTTCTACCTCGCTGTGGCTCTCATCCGGTATTATCAGATATACACTGTGGCTTAAAAATAGATTTTCAGATTCTCTCATGCATCACAGCTTAAGTCTTAGAACACGGCAGCTGTACACCCAACTCTTGCCACTTCAGGGGTGAGAAACACACTGCTCGCTACTTGAAGTTGGAAGAATCTTTCCTGTTGATTCATATATTGCATAGTAACACAACAGCATAAGATACTGAGCCATCTTACACAATGAAAGACACAGTGATAAAAAATTACAGGTACAGGTTGAACCTCTCTAGTCCAACATTCTCAGGACCTGATCAGTGCTGAACCAGAGATTTTGCCCAACAATGGGAGGTCAATATTGTCTAGCTGCATTACCAACACTTCCACTGCTTACCTTGCTTTTAGAAGACATTTAGGTGTAAATTACAGCAGAGATCACTGAGAGCCAGGACTAAACTTTAGGGGATGATGAGAAACTTGGCCATACCCATGGTAAGTGGACATCCGGCTAACTAAAATCATGCCAGACTATGGATATTACCAAACCAGAGAGTCCCAGACTAGAAAGGTTCAACCTATACTTCACTATTGAAGAAGCTGCTAACTAATTTGGACAGCGTTTCAGAAATACTGAACAACACAACTCTCCCTGAACTGTATGGGAATATGAAGTATGCAAAATCTTTGGACTTCAACCTATAATAGTAAATAGATACGCAATATGTGCCTGGCTTTTCAATCTTTTCTGACTTTCTGGAAAAATTTGAATGAAATTCCTCCTGCACACATGTTCAGTGCAGGGGTGAATTGTCTTTGGAAAATTGAGAATATTTCATCTGGCCTTTTTTGAACTACTAGATTTTGAAAAAGTGACGCTCTCATGGTTAAGATTCTAGGACTTAGATCTAGAATCAGTTCTGCCAAGTCACTTAAACTGTACTGCTCTTTCTTGTCCAATGGATTCTTTCTATAACTTCTGGCATGACAAATTTCATGAATACATTTGCTTTACAAACACACTTTAGCCATTTGAAGATAAAGGTGCTGTGCACACAGATATAGGAAGCATTATATACTGAATGCACTGCATGCATGCATGTGGTGTATGTGAATATGCAATCTTAAATGAACGTGAAGTCATTCAAATAAAGATGGAGCCACTTATCGGTGTCTGAAATCACAAACTCAGACAGGCCAAAGTTTTCAAACTGAGCATCTAAACTTAGGCTCCTAAATAGATGTGGCTAGCTTTTTCTGAGAGGAGGAGAACCTCTGCAACTGCCAAAGGTCAATGGGAATTTACTTTGGAAAAATCAGGCTGCTTTTATTTAGGTGCTTAAATATAGATTAATTGGCTTGATCCAAAGACCACTGAATCAAATAACATCTTTCTATTAGCTTCAATCAGCCCCTAGATATCCAATTGTAGACACTGAATGCCTCCTCCTGCCACCATACTCCTGTGATACACCATAGTCAATGACTCCAATGGTGCTTCCTTCCAAGAGAAGGAAATCATGATGCATCATGGGAAATGTAGTTAAATACAGGAACCTGGCTTATAGTGGAGAAAAAGGCCATGAAGCATATGGTCCTCAGAAACGTTCTGATTTTTTGGCCAATTTTTTTCAGTTTTCAAATATTCATTGAATTTTACCAGGAAAATTTAGAAAATTATGTGTATTGGGGGAAAAAAAAAATCGATAAAATATTCCACATGGAATCCCCTTCCACACCCAACTTTCTGACCACTTTCACCAGACATAACAGCATCACACTACAGTTTAGTTATATCATTTCTTTCTGGACCATACCAAGAAAATGTTAAATATCTTGAGCCAGCTCTTCAAAGGCATCTAGACATGTAATGCCCATTAAAACCAATGGGAATTAGGTGCCTAAATAACTTTCAAGATTTAAACTACTGTGGCATGAAACAGTGCAAGCATTTATACAGGTCTGTTTATATAGGTCTGTTTGTCAGTACCTTAAGGGCATTGGAAGATTATTCAATCAGCAAACAACTTTGCATTGCAATCAATTGTTTTTGCTTGGGCCATGAGTGAAGTAAGATCAGAAGTCTGACAAATGCTGACACTCTGGGATTATATTGCAAGGGGCATTAAATCATTCTTCACTCATACAGCTGAGACGGGCGGTCTCCTGTGCACAGGGCTTGCTCACAGATTAGCGTCTTAATAGTCAGGATTGGCAAACAATTTGGCATTCTTCCCAAGGCCATAAAATACAGATGTGCCAGCCAATCAACTCTGACCTCACTGTTTAAAGGTTCAGCTTCTATTTTTAAAAGCAAGAACTATTTTGTGTGGTCAGTAACTTGCTACCAGATTCCCTTCTACATACAGTGAGTCCGATTCTTGGCTGGTGTAAATCAGCAGGACTTTGAAATGAACAGGGGAGGAGAGGAATGCCAGTTTTACATCAGCTGGCCCTTCATACAGAATGGGTTTTCAATAGATCATCATCTTAAGGATTGTGATGCAAAAGAGTAATAGTTTAGTGCTGACAGAAATGTTAGCTGTGGTTGCAATCATCTTTCCTCTGACTGCAATGAGCACTACATGCTGCATGGGCTTCACATACAAGAAACTTAGGCACAAAGACCATTTAACTTTGCACACATCTCTCCCCGTACCCAGAACGTGGGCTGAGCATGAGCTTGGGAAGAACTGTAGTCTTGGTCCAAAATGCCCTTTTCATTCTGGGTCACCTTTGAAAAGCAGGCAACAGTTCTTTTACTTTTTGTGTGGAGAGGAAGAAATCAGCACATTGGCCAATGATCCACCCCTCTGAACTACCGAATCCCATTCACATGGCTGTACTGCTAGCCCTGCCAATTTATGATGAGGCGCAGAAGGAGAGCAGCCCAGATGGCATACACATTGAAGTTCAAGGTTGTCATAGCACTCACCATTCACCCAGATATTCAGTAACTTTCTCACTTCCTTAAAAGGGGTTTACTAGTCTACAAAGTTGTGTCTGGAGCTATTTACTCCTGGAGTGCTTCCCACTGTGGACTCCTTGCATTCCTTCAGACACACTATGTGACTCTGGCATTTCACTTGACTACAACAAATCAGGATAGGCACATGATTCAAACTAATGAGCAAGAGGGAGCCAATTTTTCAACCTAAGCTATGGGAAACAGATTGAGCAATACATATCTAAAATGGATTACTCTCTGCTGAAGTATTTATTTACTTCTTGCAGATTGGTGACATTTTTGAAATCTCTGACTTGTAGTTTTGCTGATGGCTGCATAACTATGGTGACCATATTTTCTGAATAAAAAATTGGGACACATTAGCCACGCCCCCTGACCACTTAGGCCCCAACTGCCTGCCACAGGAAGTCCCACCCCTTGGGGTAGTACTCCCAGGGTCAAGATATACACATGACCGGAAGTAAAGGGTGTCATGTGATCCCTCCAAGAACTCCTCCCACCATCCTCTACCAATAGGGATGGGTTTGGGCACTATAGGAGTCCCCTGTGCAACTATACTGCAATTGCATTAACCCAGGCCCGCGGCCTAGGATTTCAGAACACTGCAGCACTCCGGGTCCAACCTCAATTCAAGATCACCTGTTACTTTGCAGTGTAGATGCAGCCCCATTTGGCTCAGGGCCTGGGAATCATACAGAACTATCCCACAACTTCATAGGACAACTTCTTTAGTCCTCTTAACAGATGATGCTTACGTGTTCCAATTAACTGGTAATCAGAGGGGGCTGGAGCAGCTCCCCACCTGGAGCAGCTCCCCAGGGGTTGCTCTTGTCTGGAGCAGCCCCTGTCCGTGGGAAACCTGGGGGTCACACAGGCAGGGACTGCACCAGTGTCCAGCTTGCTGTGAATAGGGACTGCTCTGGAGGGGGCTGGGAGCCGGCGACAGCCCTAATGTGACCTAACATTAACTGGTTAACTGATGAATGGGAATTTACATCCCTAATGAGAATCCAGTATGAATAATCTAAGCCTTTCAAGAGTGATGGGAAAGCATCATCTCTATGAACAATAGGCCAGATCTTCAGATGACTTCAGCAGAGCTACCCTATTTCACACCAGCAGTGGATCTCTGCCTTTGTCTTTTTGTGGTATTGCTATATATTCAGTGGAAGTCTATGCATACTTAAGTGAAGGAGGTAGTCTAGGTAAGTATGTAGTGTAGTATTAGACTTGTTGCTTTAATACAGTGTTGACTAGAAAGGGTTTAACAATAGGAACGTCTGTACATTGTGTTCATTAAACTAAATTCATTAAAACTTTAAAGCGGGGTGGGCAACCTTTTTTGTGTCAGGGCTACTGACCCACAGAAAAATTAGGTGGGGCCACACATGAGTGAAAAGCAAAAACACACCAAACAAAAAACACCTCCCCAAAGCCAAAAAACCAAACCTTCACTAATGTAGCCCCAATTGTGAAGGAGAAAGAAACTCCCCTCATACACCAGAGCCTAGTGAGGGCCAGGCTAGTAGATTTTTGTGTACTCCAGCCCCCCGGGGGGGACAGTATGGGGGCTGGAGAGCCAGCATGGGCTCCCCAATGGTGGGGGTGCCCCATATCTCAGGGGCCGGACTTAGGCAAACTGGGGGCTGCATTCGGCCCCTGGGTCTTAGATTCCCTACCCCAGCTTTAAAGAATGGACCTACTCCTGCTGCCCTGAGTCCTTGCATTTCCGATCTTGGCTCATATAATGGCAGCAAATTCTCGTTTAGTTTAAGTTGTTTGGTGCATGTTGAGATGCTGAACAAAATGTGTTCAACTGAAGAGCCTTTGCAGCGGCCTGAGCTAGAAGGTATGTCCCTATTGGGAGTGGCAGCAGATCCATAGCTTTTAAGGCCAGAAAGAAGCATTATGATAATCTAGTTTGACATTTTGTATAACAGTTTTCCACATACTTTCACTCAGTCATTCTTGCATCATGTCCCTAACTTCTGGTTGAGCTACAGCATCTCTCTTCGAAAGACATCCAGCCTTGAGTGAAAGAATTCAGGTGATGGGGAATCCACCACAGTCCCAAAGGTTAATTATCTTCCATTAAAAAAAAAATCTCACCTGATTTCTACTACACAACGTGCTTAATTATCTACTGTAAGATACTTTGCAGTTCTACCTTCATTATGAAGCATCCATATTAAAGCACTGATCACAAATATCTCTTGGTTACCAGTTCAAGTAAATAGCTTGCCATGGTAGGAACTTAAAATAAATGGCCCACTAACATGACAGATGGCATTGCAAAGGTGGAAAATTACTGGACAGATTGATTTCCTAAGGTTTTCCTGTTGCATTAAATAAAGAAAAGGTAATTTAAGGAAGCATTATAGGAATATGAAATTTCCCAAGGACAAAAAAATCAAATCAAGTACTACACTGGTGAAAAACATGTTCTTCTAGGAAAATGGTTACTATGAATAAACATGATGAAATCGTGATGAACAATCCTCACTGAACATTGAATGGCAGTGTGGACAGAACGTGTTTTATGGGTTTCCTTTTCTACCAACATCATACGTAAATTAAGAAATGTGTCAGTAGAAATTCAAAGCCTCCTTGATTCAAAGACCCCTTTAGTCTCTTCTTTTATGAGGAGAGATTAAAAAGACTTGGACTATTCATCTTAGAAAAGAGACAGCTAAGGAGAAATATGATAGAGCACTATAAAATGAGTAGTATAGAGGAACTGAATAGGGAAGTGTTATTTAGTCTTTTATACAGCAGGGCTATGTCTACACTGCAGGCTTCTTGCACAAGAACTGTTTTGCACAAGAATTCTTGTGCAAAAGGTCTTGCGCAAGAGCGCGTCCACACTGCCATGTACTTTTGTGCAAGAGTGTCCATGGCAGTGTGGACACTCTCTTTCGCAAGAAAGCTCTGATGGCCATTTTAACCGTCAGGGTTTCTTGCTCAAGAAATCCTTGTTGCCCGTCCACACTGCCTTCTTGCGCAAGAGGGCTTATTCCTCGTGGGGAGAGGAATACCTCTCATGCAAGAAGCACTCTGTTCCGACGTCTTATTGTAAATTTACCTGCGTAAGAACGCACATGCAGTGTAGACACTCCTCAAATTTTTGCACAAGAATGGCCGTTCTTGTGCAAAAAGCCTGAAGTGTAGACGTAGCCCAGAAGAACCAGGGACAACCCAATGAAAATAGGCAGAAGGAAGTTCTCCTTCCCACAATATACAGTCAACATGTGGAACTCATTGCCAGGGGATGTTGTGAAGGACAAAACTATAATGGGGTTCAAAAAAGAATTGGATACATTCATGGAAGATATTAGCCAAGACGGTCAGGAATCCAACCCCAAGCTCTCGGTGTTCCCAGCTGGGAGCAGAAAATAGAGAATGGATCACCCTCTTAAAAGCAACTCAATTAGCAAAAGAATGAGAGAGGGAAATGTATGGGGCTATGGAAGTAAATGAAGGGAAGCAGTGCTGAGTGGGCTAAATCAGAGCAGTGAATACTCTAATAGAATGATCAAGGATGGCAGTTTTCTTCATTGTTTGGACAAGAATTTAGCTGATTGACCATCATTTTATGCAACATCAGAAAATCTAATTTGACATTGGTGTCTCATGGAGAAGTCAGCAAACAATCAAAAAAGCAAACCATCGGAGGTAGACATATTAGTTATAATAGATCTGAACAGAATATGTAGCTACAATATATTCCTTCTCACATACAATAAGGAAAATAATGGTTTAGAAATGTGGTTGTTTCATCTGCACGCAGGTTTCCCACCCATTAGCAACGGTACCACACATCTTGCAGCAATAAGGCAGAGAGCTGGCCAAGGTACTGAAACAGTTTATACCAGCTACCTTGTTATTGCCATTTCTGTGTAGTGCAATAAATAAGCATGACACTGTAGTGACAACAGAACAAAATATATACCTCGAGATTACAGGATAAATAATTGTACAGACAAGCATTAGCCATGGAAGGGAAGAAAAGGACAAGGGCTAAGATAATGGGGTTGATAAAACTGCTGGTGCATGCACCTGGGAAGTGGTGTTTTACATTATTTACCATACAAAAATATAGTTTATCAGACCAAATTCTGTTTGTGAAAGAATCAAACTTTTGAGCTCACACCCAGGGCTGGATTAAGGCATGCTGAGGCCCTACACTATGTCAAGTTTCAGAGGCCCCATAGCATTACCAAAAAAATGTTTATTATTCTAATAGAATGGACAATGAAAATGGAAATAATCAAGTTTTATATTCGCATATATGCTGGTACATAGGTGAGGATACATCTAAAAATTAGTAATTTTTTTTATTTAGAGGTCCCTCACAATCTGAGGTCCTTACTTAGCTTGTGCATAAATCCGGCACTGTTCACACCTGAAGAGGAGCTTGGAAGCTGTCACTTTCATCAACAGAAATTGGCCCAATAAAAGGTATCATCTCACCCACCTTGTCTCTCTAATATGCTGGGACCAACACTGCTACAACACCACTGCAAATTACGTGTTATCAAGTTTATGCACCCAAACACTTGTTCTAAAGGAGAAGAATAGTTTTGGAGGCTCTGAGAGAAAAATGTGTTTTGAGAAGAGATTTATAAATTCGTAGGCCATAAGGGACCTTTGCAATCAGCTTGGCTGACCTGCTGTATAACATAACCATTGAATTTCCCCAAAATAATTCCTCGCTCATAGCTTTCAGGAAAACATTAAATTTTGATTTAAAAATTGTCAGAGAAAGAGAATTCATCACAACCCTTGGTGAATGGCTCCAATTTTTAATTTACTGTTATAAATCTATGCCTCATTTCCAATCTGAATTTGTCTAATTCAGAGGATTGCCTGGGCATTTACATTTGTTCCACCCCCCCTTCCTTATGAAGGGGCACATTCTGTGCACCCACTGTCACCCACGTTTTTCAGAACCGCCAACGATAGCTTAACTATTTCACTCCAGGCAGTGTCAGGAATAAATCAATAGGAACACAACTATACAATGTGATCAAGGATTAGATGCAAGTTAAGTGTCCTGTTGTCTAACACTGCAGTTTATTGGATTTAAGCACACACAGAACAATAATAGGTTTACAACATCCCAGTTATGTATCTAACATCTGGAACAGTATTGAGTAATTAACACCAAGTTCACAGTGGCCAGTTCCAAACCCACCAGAGGTATCAGGAAAAACCCCTTTCAAGATGAGTTCAGTGGATTACTCCAAAGTACGTTGTGTTAGTTAATGTTTTATAACTGGCTTCTACAAAACACATAGATCACAATGACTGTACTGGATCAGCACTTTTCTAATTCCAATTAATTTTTAATACGAGATGCATCTAGATTCAAGCTTTTCCAACCACCAAGGTTTTCAGTCTCATTTGTTTACTTGTCTGTCTCCTCCTCCTATTCTGATAAGCAGAAAATGTAGCTAATTTTGACCTTGCTCCTGAAAGCCTGTCTTCAAACGAACTCTTAACTATGTGATGTTCTATTTCATTCATTCAAGGCGATGCTTACCCGGGGCACTCACCCTCTGGCAGTGGCTCTTAGGCAGTGGAGCCAGGCATCCACTCCCCCCGAAAGATCCCACTGACTGTAGAAGCTCTGGGGACAGGGCCAGTGCATGGACATTTCCCCAGGGGCTGCAGGGATGTGCTGGTAGCTTCACAGAGTGGGCAGGAAGCCTCTGTAGCCCCACTTTTAAACCGCCCGGCAGAGCAAGGCAGGCTGGGGAATGCACCAGAGTGGGGGAGACCACTGGGGTGGCAGGCAGGGTCAGGGGAGAGACCTGATGTTGAGTTTTGTTGGAGCAGGGCCCCTGAGCTAGGAATATTCCTGGAGCCTGGACACCATGGGCCCATATAACTTACTGCCCTTGTCCTGCTTGAATTGTGGGCCCCAGAACTGGACACAGTATTCCAGCAGTGGTTGTACCCATGCCAAATATAGGTAAAAACCTCTTTACTGCGCCTTAAGGTTCTCCTGTGTATGCAGCCCAGGGTCACATTATCACACTGGACACAATATCACCCTGGGGGCTCTGTGTGTGTGTGTGTGTGTGTGTGTGTCAGTGAGAGTGTGTGAGTGACCAGAATGACAGCTAAGAAAAAAAAAGTTAGTTGTATTTTGTGTAGACTGGCAGGGGTAACATGAGCTTTGGGGAATCATCGAAGAGGCCATTACCAAAAATAAAACCGGAGATTATAAGACTTTCCCCTGCTTTCCCTGCCTTAAAAATGACTCCCAGCTGATCATAAAAGGGCACCGATGGCCCTCCAAGAGAGTCCTAACCACTCCTCTCCTGCAAAGGCTGTCTCAGGGATCCTGGGTGTTAGTCCTGATTCTATCAGTGACTCCCTCTACAAATTAACTCAGAGAGTAGGGCTGTAAAACAAGGTCCGTGGTCGACAGATACAATGTAAGTGGCCAGTATAAATTATGTTTGTTTATATTAATCAGGTTACTTCAAAATCCTGCTTTCCTTTATTGCTAGAGGGTCCAGCACATGTTTTTTCTGCTGCAGTGCTTGCTGCAGGTAATTTAATAAGGAAGCTAATTTTCCACAATCTGTTTTGATCCTAAAAAGCAGAGAGTTGAAGTGTCCTGGAATTAATGTCTGGCACTTCAAGGCAGGCATAGAATTGCAACTGTCACATTCAAGCACACAGATAATACATCATCTGCCATTTCAATTTGCCTATGGATGATTCAGACCTACCTCCTTTTAAAGAGATACACACACTGATAACTACCAGAACTTCTGATCTAACCCAGATGATGCCTGGGCATCAGATACACACACTACATGCCCTAGCACTGACTGTGCCCAGGGGATGATTCCATATGGCCTCATACATGGAGGGTGCCATTTTGCAGAACAAAGTTTTGTGAAATGGCATCCTCTGCACAGCGTAACCTTGCACACACTGCACACGTAAGGCCATGCTGCATGGAGGATGCCATTTGGATGCAAGGGTACAGATGCAGGCCTTACTAAAAATGTTATAGCATGCCTCTGCTCAATCTCAATTTTATACAGGTGATTACATTTTTAGCAGTATCAAATTATATCCCCCACGAGTAAAATAGGCTTCTTTTCTTTACATTGCCCTGCACACTTATCGCCAATCTATCGTGGGTTTTTGTCTATAGCCCTGTCGTTTTAGTATCTAAGTGCAGTCACCATGGTATCTGTAGAATGATGAAATTGGAATAGAACTTAACGTAATACACAAGAATGGCAGATGATCATTATGGACAGCCATAATGTATTTAAGGTAATTATATACAATGCTTCTGCTATTACTGGTGCTTCATCTGCATATATTGTGGAAGAGGCATCAGAGTAGGGGATAAAGATTCAGTCTCTGCACAATTTTGCAGCTCAGCCATGTGCGTGCTGTAGTTTTCCAACTGCACTGCCAAGTTTTCATGTGATGTTTGGTTCTTTAGGAAATCCAAAGGGAGTTCTGCATTCGTAAAGCACTGGTATTCCTACAAGCTGCCTCAATCATTGAATGGATTTTCAAGGGGGAATCAGGTATTCACGAGATACTCAACTCTCATACTGCAGCTCAGGGAGACTTTAGCCAATCACGGGTGAGGGAAACCCCCTCTGCCCTAGCGAGCAGATATCTGACCTTTCTAACATGGCCTGGGATCATCACTTTTCCCCAGCCAGAGGAAACAAGAGTGCTGTTTTCTGGATGCTGCTCCTTAGACTTATTTCCCTGCTCAGGAGCTGCAGCTTCAATTATGAGCTAAGTCAGTGTCGATTTACACCAGCTGTGGAGTTGGTTCATGGACTGGGAGAATGAGTCCCATTTTCAGCTGGTGAAAAGGGCTGACATCCCATTCCTGGGGGCATGAAGATGCTTGGGAAGGGGCAGGGCAGTACCAAGCTGTGCGTGACCACCAGGGCCACACAGGCTGCTTTGTCAGTACTGGAACCCATCCACATCCCAAGAGACTCTCTGAACTCACCTGTGGCCTCTGTGAGGCAAGCAGAGCTGTGGTCCCCAGGTGGGCCTGGTGCAGAGCAGGAGGGGAAAGCATGAAATCTCCTGCTAAGTAGCTGACCCATCTGCTCTCAAGCAGCTGGTTGTTGTTGGAGCAGCACAAGCAGGAATGCTGCCCAGGCACCCTTTCATGTAGAGCTGCTCTTTTCTGTTCCCTCATGGATGCCCTGGTGGCAGAGCAAAGACCCTGCTCCAGCCTGGCTCTCTTTGCAAAGGTGGGGGTGGGAAGAAGAGAAAGCAGGAAAGATTGCCTGAGGAGGGCAAGGAACCCTGGGAAGCCAGCACAGACATTGCTTCCTAGTTTATCATTAGAAAGGGGGGAGAACAAGATGATAGAAGAGAGAAAACGAGAAGGCAGGTAAAGGAGAGTAACAGGAGCTTTCGGGGATGTGGTGGGGCACCAGGCAGCTAACCAGCACTATGGGTGTCTCCAGCCACTAGAGGCTTCCAACCACTTGTGGGCAGAGTGAATCAGTCCTGTGACCGAGCAAGCACATTCAGCTTCCACTTCCGCATGAACTCAGGAAATTTCAGGACTGGCTCTAAGCACTGAATAAGGTCCCTACTGCTAAGCCAGTGAGTAAGCCACTTTGCTTCAGTGCAACTACCCGTGTGGGTCAAGACCCTGCAGAGCTGGATTGGTGCCTTACTTTGTAAAGGGAAGGAGACTAGGCCCTTGAGACACCACTGATTTACTGTATTTGAGTTAAGCTTTTACTTTGGTTGCTCTGTGTGTGGTATTGACTCATCTAGGGGGAAACAGAAATGCAGAGCAGAGGCTTTGAGAAAAGGATCAAGCTGTTTTCATGAGGCCGAGGTAGGTATTGCTATCCCTTCCCTCTTCCTACGGCAGTGCATCTCAGTGAACCACCGCAACTGTCCCTATGGCTCAAAGGCCTGTGCTGCATTGTTTCACTGAATGCTTCATTGGATTATTGAACACTTATTAAAAACACAGCTGGCCCATGGAGCACTGGGCTCCCACATTTCCCCCTCCCAGTTTTGTCCTGCCTTTCTTTCTGCTCAAATCCCTGGCATCTTTTCTCTGCTCCCTTGTCTCTTCCCTCCCTTCTTCCCCTTCCATTCACCTCTGCTCTCACCAGCTCCACCTCTTCATCTTTCTTTCCCACCTTTGTCTCTGGTAACCTCTACTGAAACTCCAGCTCTCCATCCCTGCCCTTAGAGTAATTCTAGGGCTGGAAGAGACCTCAGGAGGTCATCGAGTCCAGCCTCCTGCCCAAAGCAGGACCACCCCAATTAAACCATCACAGCCAGGGCTTCGTCAGGCTGGGACTTAAAAACCTCTAGGGACAGAGATTCCATCACCTCCCTAGATAACCCATCCCAGTGCTTCACCACCCTCCTAGTGAAATAGTTTTTCCTAATATTCAACCTATACCACCCCCACTGTAACTTGAGACCATTGCTCCTTGTTCTGCCATCTGTCACCACTTAGAACAGCCTCTCTCCATCCTCTCTGGAACCTCCCTTCAGGAAGTTGAAGGCTGCTATCAAATACCCCCTCACTCTTCGCTTCTGCAGACTAAACAAACCCAAATTCCTCAGCCTCTCCTCATAGGTCATGTGCTCCAGCCTCCTAATCATTTTGGTTGCCCTCCGCTGGACCCTCTCCAATGCATCCACATCCTTTCTATAGTGGGGGACCCAGAACTGGACACAATACTCCAAATGTGGCCTCACCAGAGCCGAATAAAGGGGAATAACTTCTCTAGATCTGCTGGAAATGCTCCTCCTAATGCACCCTAATACGCCAGTAGCCTTCTTGGCTACAAGGACACAATGTTGACCTATATCCAGCTTCTCATCCAGGTCCTTTTCTGCAGAACTGCTACTTAGCCAGTAGTCCCCAGCCTGTAACATACCAACCCCTACCCTCCTGCCTTTTCCTCATATCTTATGCCCAACCTTCCCCCGGGAGGGTTCTGGGGGCCCTGGGGAATACCTACTCCATCTCACAAAAGACTACTGATATCTTTGACCTTTTCATCTCTTGCTCCCTCTGGTTCCTAGCAGGTATTTAGGCCTGGATCCCCGCTCCCAGTAATGCTCTTTGCTGCAGCAAGCCTTTTCTTGCATGTCACTCACTGCAGATCCACTGCAAGCAATCAGCACAGAGGGATTGGGGCCACTCTTCTAGCTCACTGAATAGCAGGTGCAGGGAGGTAGGGGAAGGGCAGGAGAGAAGGGGGTTAAAAGACTGAGTTCAGAAGGGGGAATTTTCAGCTCTTGAAGCCCTTGCACATAGCACCACCATTACTCAGGCTTTCTGATGTGGAGTAGGTTTGAACCCTAACTTCACTAGTGTTTGTACTCCCCTTTGGAAATGGAACACATACATTACTTTAAGTAGCTTCAGGGGGTAGCTGAGTTAGTCTGTACAGGATAAACTTAAAAAACAAATGGTCTGGTAGCACGTTATAGACTAACAAAACATGTAGATGGTATCATGAGCTTTCGTGGGCACAGCCCACTTCTTCAGATGATCGGAGTTTTACTGAAGTGGGCTGAGCCCACAAAAGCTCATGGTACCATCTACATGTTTTGTTAGTCTATAAAGTGCTACCAGACCATTTGTTGTTTAAATGTGTTACTTTAAGTGTTCACTGTCACAGAAGCAACACACTAAAGACCTGATCCAACTCACGGGCAGTCACTCCTCTGATATAAATAAGTTGCTTGAGATTCAAGATGAGCTTTTATTTTCCCTTCTTTGCTGCTTGAAGGATTCTTCGATTATTAAAAGCTCAAAACCAGATCTTCGTCCTCATCTTCCTTGAGCTTTGACACTGTTGAACACACTTTCCTTGAAATATTGTGCTCCTGTGGCCTTTAAAAATTCTCTTTTCTCCTTGATGTCTTCCAATCTCTGGCATAGCTCCTTCCACTCTCTCCTCATTCCCATCATGCTTTCTCCGTGTCTGCCCCTCACACTTGAAAGGAACTCCCCATAAATACCCTTCAAGCTACCTCATTCTCCTCCTTCAAACCCTGCTTAAACTCTCTGTTGCTATGAAGCCTAAAAAAAACTTGACAAGAGGTTGGCCACTGGTGTGCTGAGGTCACAGCCTGTCATGCTGACCTGTCCTGTCTCATTGTTTCCTTGTATCCCCTCGGATGTTTTCTCTTGTCATATACTTTGATCTTAAGATCAATGGGGCAGAAGCTGACTGTTAGAGCACAATGAGTTTCTGGTTCATGACTAGGGCTCCACATGCTATGGTCAGACTCCTACTAAGAAAAACTAATTGTTCCAGGGAGCGTAACCAATTCCTACAGGTCTGTGTCTTGGGCCTGGGGTGGCGGGGTCTGAATTTGTATTCCCGAATGACAGTTAAACATTATTTTCTATAGTTGAATAGGTAATGCTGTGATTGATGTTTCATGCACCTAGTAGAGGAATGCACACAACTAGTCCTGGTATCTTTAAGACCTGTTAGGGAAAAAACCTTACTTTTTGCAAGTCTTGTATCGACCCTGGACTGATGCAAAGGAAGGAAAATAATGACTTATTCATGTTCTTAGCACATATGTTACTGGGTTTTTTTCTACCTCTGTTTAAATAATTCATGTGATTTTTAGATACGCTCAGAGGCTAAGACCGTCAGAACTTCAACAACTGAACATAAACACTCTGTACTATTCTTCTCACCATAGCCCAGAGGTTTAATTAGCACAAAATTCCAGCCAATATTTGGCCAAAATCCAATTTAAATTAAAATCTCAAAACATTTAGGCAGACGTAAAACTTCTGAAAACTGGGACAGTTCTATGCAGCAGCATCAAACCATAGCTTGGATCAAGCAGCTTCTAAAGATTTCTCCAGAAGGGTCAGGAGAAGTCTTATGTTTGCAATTTCAGATCCAACCGGGGCTTAGGGTTGTGGGGTGGAGAACTTTGCCGCTCCCTAAAAAAAATTATACCAGATATAACTGCCTCCCACAGCCTGATCCACAACACTGAGATCAGAGCGATGGATAGATGTGGAGGCAAGTTGGTATTTACTTCTCAGCTCACACCCAGACATCCACAGCTCGCTAGGACAGCCACCTCTAGGCCTGCATGACAGCAGCATTGTCATCCTTAGAGAGATAAACAAACAAAATCCAAGGCCTGAAACAAAATTATGTGAAGCAAGTGCATGGACAGACACAAAACACCTTGGGCCAGAATGGAGAGCAACTAATGCCTCATAAAAGCCATTGCCCATTGTATAATCAAGTAACGTGACATGGGAGAAAGGAAGGGGGAAATCAGTATTTGTGAGCGCTCAGGTGTAGCAATAGTGATGCGAGATCTAGATTGGCTGATCCCAGATCAGAGCCACCCTGCCATTCAGTTCACAAACACACACACACACACACACACACACACAGCAGTGCTCTGGCCAGCATTTCCACGCTGCTGTCTCTCCTACATGGTCTCTTGCAGCAGATGGCACAGACTCTCCCATGCACACCAATCATGTGGGCTCTTTAAATTCACTGAATGCTCAAATTTATGGTACATCCTCCACCCCCCTCCATCCAGCCTGGGCAACTCTCCAAAGCAGCTCCAGTGCAGGAAGAAGCCAAGGGATAGCATATTTGAAGAGCCAAGGCTCTGGAGGGAAATATATTTTATTTATGTATTCATAAATACAGACTGGTGCCAGCAAATGAGTAAACACTGCATTGCCTTGGAAAAGAAAAGCAAGCAAAGAAAAGTTAAAATAACTCTTCTGAGCTATTGGCCAGAATGGCAACAACTTACTAAAGCCCAAAGAAAGCTAGAACTGCAAATGAAAGGCTGCTACTCAACAGCAACACTTCCCACTCACACACCCCATCTGCTGAGAGTTAAAAGCCAAACAAAATCCTCACATTCTCCTAGCTCCATGGCAGTCAGTGCCGTACAATGCTGAGAGCGCCTGACAATAGCTACAATTCACAGCTTCACAAAATTCATTTAAGCCATGGGCTTTAAGTATGTGTCTTAGCCTGGTCAAAAATATGGGAAACCCTCATGTTATGTCTCACAGACTGAAGTTATTGTCATGTCACTCATTTCCTGTACCCGTTTCTCCATCTTCCATCAGTATCCACGCTGTTATTTCTGCATCACACTGCACCACATTCTACCTTTCTGTGCCAGGGTGGTTTTCTTATCTCCATGCCCAGTCTCAGCACGTAGTATGAAGCCGCGTGTAATGATCGGCCAGTGCAGAGACGAGGAAAGAAGTCCCACAGGCCCCAACTCTGGGTTGCTGCTATAGAGCACTTGGCAACATCTGTCTGGCATCTCTCTCGGGATCCTCTTTACTTCAGCAGTAGTGGCTGAGTGTAGAAACACAGAGAACATATTTACTACTCTTGTTAACCTATGGAATCTCTGCTTGTGTATCTTTTAGAGAGGTCATGGGATGGTCGGGAAAGGTACATGATACACGCATCTTTAGGAATTCCTGCCTCTTCAGCAAGCTACAAGATGGAACTTTTTTCCTAGACCAGAAAATCACCATTGGAGACATGGAAATGCCAATAGTCATCCTTGGTGAACCAGCCTACCCCTTACTTCCATGGCTCATGAAGCCATACACAGGCAGTAAGGAGTTCAACTACAAACTGAGCAAGTGCAGAATGGTGGTAGAATGTGCTTTTTGGGCATTTAAATTAAAGTTCCAGAGTCTATTGACTAGGTTAGACCTCAACAACTGCAACATTCCCATTGTGGTGGCAGCTTGCTGTGTGCTCCATAGTATTTGTGAAAGCGAGGGATTTTGAGCAGCTAGACACCAGGGCAACATGGAGAGCATAGTGAGGGGCAGTACAAAGCAGAGAAGCTTTGAAAGAGTTTTATGAATGGCCAGATTTGAGAGTCATGCACGTTGCTCTCAGTGAGGTGCCCCTGCTTTCAATGAGCTTGTCTGTAACCCCTCCCCCCAAACTTAAGCAATAAAGAGAACGTTGTTCAGAAATCATGTTTTTATTTAGGGAATACAGCAGGGACAGGAAAGGAGTCTAGGGCCTGTGTGTGTGTGTGTGTGTGTGTGTGTGTGTGTGTGTGTGTGTGTGTGTGTGAGAGAGAGAGAGAGAGAGATATCACACTTATGAGAAGGATATGTGTGTGTGTGTGTGTGTGAGAGAGAGAGAGATCACACTTATGAGAAGGACTGAGAAGGTTGCTTTGTGTGTGTGTGTGTGTGCGCGCGCGCGCGCGTGTGTGTGCATGTGAGAGATCACACTTATGAGAAGGACTGAGAAGGTTACTTTGGGGGACATCCCTAGGGATTGAATGTGAGGCTTCTCTTTACTCTCTAGGGCCCCTGGTTTAGGCAACTGCGGAACTTGGTGAGTAGGGAACATTGATCCAAAAGTGCTGGAGGGGGTGCCTGTGCATATAGCCATCCTGGAAAGCTGTCATGAGGTCCATTACATCCACCATGGACAAGACTCTCTCCGGGGGCTTCACGTCTAGCTCCCTGCATGCTCTCCGTTCCTCATCCTCCATTTGCACCTCCTCCAGGAACATATTCCTCCACTCATTTATGCACTTCCTGTCCAAGTTTGCAGACTGCATTTGCTCCTTGCACATCTCATCCTTAGTCCATTTTTGCCTGAGGATTTGTGCCAGGTGGATAGCTGGTGGGTGGGGTCGAGGGAGTGTGCTGCAGGCAGAACATGGCAAAACTGAAAAACTGAATATGAAAATGATTCTAACCAGAAGCAAAACAAGCTGCACTAAATTGGGGGAAAACAGCATAATCAATTAAATGGGAATTGAATTTCAAAATTATATCAGTCTAATCTAAAAGGTATTGACATCAATCAAAAAAAAGGGGGTTCACTCCCTCCCCCATGGCTAAGATGCTGCTTCCTTTACTCATGTCTAATATAATCTTATTCTGCAAATTCTCCCACTGACTTCAGCTGGGATGCTTGTGGGGTAAAGAACTATTCAACAGGAATACAGGCAGCAGAATCTGACCCAATACAATTTGACAACATCCTTCAAAAGTGCAACAGAAACCTTTGTCTTTGTCCTGAGATGCTGAGCACCCACAAATTTCACTGCTGGAATCATTGGGAATTTTGATAGTTCAGCACCTGTCAGGATCAGGGCCAAATGCCATTTTCCATCATTCATGTTGTGTCTGCAAAAAGAACATGGTTGAGAAAAACTCAGCTGCATGCAATGAGTGGGTATAGAGATACACCACAGAATTATAGCGATTCCATCAGTAAAGTGCTCATGTAGTATTTCTTAGCTAAACACACGTTATAATTTACACTGCCAATGGTCCGACTTTGCCACTCTTAGCAAATTTGCCACAATACAATGTGCCATATAAACTAATACCACAACCAAAATTGTTCCTTTGCGTCAACAGTATCCCAGGCAGATCCAGTTGACCAATTTCTTTTAAAATCATTAAAAATATTTCCAGGAAAACAGAGGGACAATATACTCTGTAACCTACTAACAAAAGTGAAGCTAGTGGCTTAGTTGCAGTGCTCAACACTGAGACACAGGGATCCAAGGTTACATTTTTCCATCAATTCAATCTCTTGGCACCATAACTGGCAACAAGGACTAGGAACGCTCCAGGAATGGCTGGAGATTGCAAGGTATCAACAATCAACATTAGCAAATGCAGCATTTTACTACTTTGAAGTGTTGCACAAACTTTTTTTTTTAAATCATAGGCCATGATGGGGAGTAAGAAACACCCTCATTTTACAGATGGGGAAACACTGAGGTCAAGTGACTCTCACAGACTCAGAGGCACAGGCACAATTCAGACTGGGAAGATCCTGACTCACCATCCAGTCTTGCAGCTATCGCTGCTTCTCTGGAACGTTGGTGACAGATTGCCAAGGAAAACTCTTCCTGGTCAGAAAGATGGTGGCTTTAAGACTTCAATGTTTATCATTGATATTGTGTTAGCACTTTAAAGAGCACAGCTAGGCGGGGGACTATTTGTACACAACACTGTCCAAAACAAAAAAATGAACTGTCTCAGCAAACTGACTGGAAAGACAGCTGCAGCACCTTTTCGAGGGATGGATGGAGAGAAGCAAGACTGAGCTCATTTTCTTGTGTGACAGAATCCAAAGTCAGAATCCAAATCTCAGTAGGAGAAAGCACACAGACTCATTGAGTCACTCTCTCCTCATGGCTCAGAGCCATCTGGATGGAGCCACTCTGTGCTCCAGATAGGACAAGCACAAGGAGAACGAGTGTGCTGCCCATCAAAACTGAGGAAAACATGGACTGCAAAAATAAAATAAAATACACATAAAAATAGTGAACAGTGTTCCCTGTAAGCTAAGCTCTTGGGCAGCCGCCCAGGAGAGATTCAAATGCAATCCAGCTGATTAGCAGAGCACCGACAGCCTCTCACAGCTGGCACCATGTATTTCTATTGGTGGTGCACATAACATTTATTCCACACAGATAAAAAAAAAATAGAAGGAACATTCGTAGTGGGGTTTCCTGGGGGCAATGGCGATATGAAGGGTCTCCAAGGAAAAGGGAAATTATATGTTTAGCATCAAGTTTCTCTCTGCACACTACTCGGTTGTTGGACCAACTTCTGTCGGTGAGACACACCAGCTTTTAAAAACTTACACAGAGTTCTTCTTCAGGTCTGGGAAAATAACCCAGATCTGAAGGAGAGCTCTGTGTAAACACATAAGTTGGCCTGTCTCACTGACAGAAGTTGGTCCAAAAGATGTTGCCAAATTCACCTTGTCACTAATATCCTGGGACTGACTTGGCTACAGCAACACTGACACCACTTGCTCTGTATAGTAGCACAAGTATCACAAAAACAACTGTGTCATCATAATGGTAACCCATCACTACATGTTATTTTTCTGAACACATAGGTAGCTGGCACCCTGAGAAAAGACATACTATAGTTGTGAAGGTCACAATACGTGGATTGTGCGTTGCAAATTCAGATGTAGAGGATTAAATATTGTGCCTTCTTTGAAGGTCTCAGCAGGCTGCAGCTGTGTGCAAAATACTGCTGCCTGAATTTGATTGTTTTGCTCAATTAATTAAATGTAGAGGGAGATATAATTCTAAAACAACAACGTTATAAACCAAGACACTGTTTCAGATGTTTTTTCAAGTTTGAGACAAAAAATTTTTAAATATAATGTTGGCAGCAATATATGCCTTTAACCTCACCAATACTGTAAGTCATCTTTCTCCAAATCAACGCTAAGTACCAAAACAATTGAACAAATGTTATATTTTTTCCATTTTCACATATATCAGACAGTGGGCATTCTGAGTCTCTCTAGTTTCTGAAGTCATTGGGGTAAAACTGTGGTCCTCAAAGTCAAAGAGAGGTTTGCCTATGAAAACAGAGCAAGATCTAGGTATTTAGCCCTTTGTGGGAGATGTGATCCACATTTGTATCATCTTTGTGAAGGACAGAAATGACAGCACCAAAACCTAGATAAGAATTTCCTAAAAAAAGCTAATTTCCTCATTTTCTGAGTCTAGTGCAAACTATCAAGAGCAGTAGCTACTTCTACAACACAGACCAACGTGGCTTAGATTAAGTCAAGGCTGCTTTTCACATTGCCCAGACACACACACTGCTGACTGCTGGTTACATTTACTTTTACCCAATCACATCCTTGAAAGCACAGAAACATTCATTTCAAATGTACATGTGTGTATATTAGAAATAAAATCCACATAGTTTCCCTGTTAAGAATGACAGATAATTTATTCATTTAAATACACACAGTTGGGCAATACTCAAAATTTAATCTCAATATACAAGTGATTACCTAAAGTTTGACTAACACTAAAATATATTGTTCACAAGGTAAAAAAACACTCTAAGTATGAAACGCCATGGTAAACACTGGTCAATCATAGTGACAGACATTTTTTTTTTTTTTTTTTTACAATGATCTAAGGAAACTCATGTGGTTTTCCTTTAAACCTTCTAATCAATTATTTCTCAGTTCTTCAGAATGGTGTTGACAACACAAAGCAAAATTTTCCAGTACTTCAAAGACTGTTTTTGCTCTCCTGAAGTCACAAAGCAAAACATAATCAAATCATGCTGCATTCAGAAACTGAAATATTAACCCTTTGTTTTCAAAGCAATGCACAGGAAATCAGATGTACTAGTGGGTGCAAGGTGACTAAAAGCCTATGCATTTTTTTTTTTAACAGATGCCACTTTGAGGTGTTCAGTCATTATGAATGCATTTACTCTCCACTATGAATGCAGAAAAGTCTTCAGCTCATTTCATATTCATGAAGCTGTGCAGTCCCATTGCAATTCTGCATATTTTAAATAAATTGTTCCCACTGAAGTTTGTGTCAAACCTCATTAATTTTTCATGAAGCATGTATGATTGCATGGAAAAAATTGGCCTTTAATGTGTTTGTCTGCATTAAAGTTACATACATTATCTTGTAGATGAAATCCAAACATGTACTTTGCTTGAAATGTCAGTAGTTATCACAAAACATATCAATAAGTTAAAAGGCTTTCACAATACAAGATTCAGATAATCATTCCACATATACAAAACACAGCTAGGGAAATACAATTCTTCAATGCTGAATTATGGGAAAAAAGTTCTAAAAAAATAGAAAACTCTTGATAGCTGGACATCAATTCAGAATGTAACACTGCATAATGCCGCAATATGAGCACCCATTTAATGAGAAATCCCCTGGAAAGAGAAGTGTAAGGGGATCTAATATTTATGACAAAAATAGATGAATACTGCACCCAAAGGCATGCATACAATCGCCATGGTCATTCAATATGTTAGTGATGATTTAAGAGTGACCTAAGAGAAGAGCGAGGCAGTGTTTTCAAATCAAAACCAAGTGAATGACTATATGTTGACTAAGCTTTCTGAGGCAGCGAAGTGAGGGCACAGAGCCATGTCTGGATTCTGGAGCTGTTTTAAAATTCGCTTGTGAAATTTCTCTCGCACACGGTTAAATTCCATTATGTCCAGTGGATCCTCTTCAATCCAGAATTTATGGAATTCATGCATCAAATAGCCTAATAAAAAGAATTCAATATTTAAAGAATTAGAACACAGGTTAAGCTGGCCCCTCTTATCTACAGAATAGCAAGCACTGCCATTATAAGTCACAATGCATATTGTGGGGTAGCTGAAACTAGTACTATTGAAGTCTGATGTATTATTAAATGAAGCTGTGTGAGACATACTAAGAAATGAAGCACTACAGTATACAATATTAAAACAAGCCTCTCTAAGGGGTACCTTCAAATAATTAAAACAAACCTCATAAAAATCTGCTAGCAATAGTAACAGAATCACTCTAAGGGTATGTCTACACTGCAGAGTTTTTCCAGAAAAAAATGCCATTTTTCTGGAAAAACTACACTTACGTCCACACTGCAATTGCGTTTTCGACAGGAAGTTGAAAGAACAAAGGGGTTTTCCTGACAGCAGTAAACCACTTTCTATGAGGAAGAAGCCTTTTTCCAAAAGAGCTCTTTCGGAAAAAGGCATGTGTGGAGGGGGGAAAGAGGGGTTTTTTTTGTTTTGTTTTTTTAAAGAAGAGGCCTCTAGGAAAAAGCACAGGTGCCCTGGTGGCCACTCTGTCCATAGTAATCACAACTTAAATGTGAGATAGTGTCCAATCAATGTGGACGCTATATTTCGGAAAAAGCAGATCGCTTTTTCAATGAGCTTTTGCTGTGTGGATGCTCTCTTTTGAAAGAAGTTTTTCTGGAAGATCTCTTCCGGAAAAGCTTCTTCCAAAAAGCTTGCAGTCTAGACATAGCCTAAATTAGTTCTTAACAGAAGAAAATGTCCTAATTTTATGACACCAAGAGCCTGCACTCAGGATGGCTTGAATTAAGACAAACATTTCTGAAAGATTACTCAATTGCTAATGCAAACTTTACACAAAACTGTTATTGCTATTCACATCAAGATCATGGCTAATTCTTCCCAATAATTAAAATCAATCTGTCAAATTACTAGATCTCTCCTCTTCTGACATGCAGTTATAGAACTGTTAACGTGTGCCTGGATAATCTAAGTTAAATACAAAATATATTAAAATACCATACAGGCTACAAGTAGTAAAAGAGATGACATTTAAATAAGTATAAGTATTTACTAAGTATCTTATTTATATTCAGTTATTCAAATATCTATGAAACAACACTTACTGTACATTATAAATTGCCATTAGGGAAATGTCTATTATAAAATATTTATTGAATAGGCCCTTCTTAAAGACATTTAATATATGAATTGTGAATTAACATAACATACAATCTGCAAACACCTAATCATTA
Source organism: Rafetus swinhoei (assembly GCA_019425775.1). Classification (NCBI taxonomy): domain Eukaryota; kingdom Metazoa; phylum Chordata; order Testudines; family Trionychidae; genus Rafetus; species Rafetus swinhoei. Next base: position 41,485,821 of record CM033437.1, on the reverse strand, counting down.
GATATTTGCCAGGAAAATTTGGTTTTATACTTGTCTTTCTAAATATGAATAAAGGATTCCACCATGTGATGGACCACCTCACCCCACAAGCTTTATAAAATGGATTTACGGACACAAATATGCATAACTCAAAGATGCTTTGGACAGAATACCTCATGTATCCTATCAGTTTTAATGTCACAATCTGCTGGATCTGTATATCTTATTTAGGTGCATGTATCATTCTTGTGTGTAAAGTTAGATATATGGAGTATGGAATGGTTTTACATGTGCAAATGAAAGCCATCAAGGGTGTTTCCCTCAATGTTTGGGTGATCACCTGTAAACAGCCCCTTTTGTCCTTTAACTCTTGGTAGTGATTGCGTTTAGGGAAGCATGTGAACTCCCTAACTGGTAGGGTCTGACCAGGTAATTTTCCATGTGAAACAAAGAATTCCCACCTAAAGATAAGGCTATTTAAGATGCAGAGTTTTTCAGTTCTTTGTCTTTGGCTGGCATGGCACACCCAAAAGGATAACTGAAGATCCCAGGGAAAAGGGGGCTTCCCTGGTTAGGAGGCTTAGCTGGAAGAATAACAGTTTTAGGGTAAGTTTGTACTGTGGTTTTAGTTTTAGAATTAGCTATGCATTTTTTGTTATTTTAAATTTGTAACTCACTTTGCTCTGCCTGTTTTCACTTGCAACCACTTAAATCCCACTACTTGTACTTAATAAAACCATTTTTATTTACTATCAAGCCCAGTGTAAATAATTGTCACCTGGGGGAGCAATCGGCATGTACACCCTCCTTTCATTGTTAAAGGGGGTTTACATAAATAATTCATTTAGGGTTCTAATCCCATTTAGGACTAGTTTCCCTGGAAGCCGGGCCCAAAACTGAAACTCTTCAGGTGAGAGGAAAATGCAGTGTCTGTATTGCTCCTTGGGGGTGGAGGAGTGGTGATCTTGGTTCTGTGCCTTGGCTGGGGGAGGCCAGGCCAGGGTGGTAATAAGCCCCAGAGAGCAAGGAGGCGAGTGTTAGTGGCTTTGCCAGTATTTCGGGGAAGCACTCCAAGGGGTCTTCTGTGACCACACCCTGTCACACACCATATTGGTTTTACAGATCGCCCTGGCTAGACAAATACTAGGGGCAAGAAACAACTGGCTTTGGCAAACCCTCCTTGTGCAAGGAAAAGGCTAGCAATAAACATATATCCTATGACACCTGTCCTTGTTCAAATCATTTTTCTTCTTTTCTCCCTCCATGACCATCTGTGATTTGTGCATCACTTTCCCAGTAGTAGTCTGGAGAGAGACCACTATCAACAAGCAGCTTTGTGTCAAGAAATACTATGGGTTGTATGGTCCAGTTCAGCAAAGCACTTAAGCATGTGCTTGAAGCCAATGTATCTTAGACACATCATTACATGCTTTCTGGAAAAGGGATGGACTTAAGTACATGCCAGGGGCTTTGCTCAATCAGGACTTATTACAGGACACTTTACTCCCTCTTTGGTTTGAGAAATATCTCAGTTTGTTCAGTTCCAAAAGGTATCTTATTGCTAGACTTTACAAGCTACATAGTGGGCTCCATGGTCAGATTATAAACTAAATCACTTTCATGTATTTGGGCAATGAGCTACTCCTAAAGCTGCAAGATTTTTCCCTTGAAGGAAAATCCTAGTTCAGCAAGATACCTTTAAAAATTATCATTGTTAGATTAATTAGGGATGGTATTTTCACTCACAGATCCAAAAATTTCAAGAGTATTATTTATTCAACATGAGAAGCGGCTGGGTGTTCAGTGTGTAGGGTCATTTTTATTACGTCAAAAGGAGCTTCATATTAATTAATGCTATTGAGTGCATTGCCTATAGCATCAAGAGATGACAGCACTGCCTGGAACTAAAGAATCAAATTCTGCACCCTGCAATACTCAGGCAAACCCACCAAAGTAAAGGCGAATTGAATGGGTGCAGATGAGAATAGAATTTGGCCCAGTGTTTGTGAGGGCAAATCAGTACAGCTATTGTATTCTTTCACCTAGAAAGAGTGCTTACTGTGCATTGTAATTTTGACTTTCAGATTCAGACATGCAGCCTGCAGGCATTTACTGAAGCCTAATTGTGTTTCAATTTTTCTCAGCTGCATTCAATTAATTGAAACCCAGGATAACTAAAGGCCGTGAGGGAAAACTGTCTCAGAGAGTACTAGGGAAGAATACAGAACTGTCAAACTCAAGAGTGAAAAAAACTCATTTCATAAGGTTGATTCTCCCTCCCACATCCCTAACAATGATACTTGCTTAACAATAATTTATATTTTGCATGGTCAATCTGTCAGATATTTGAAAGAAAACTGCACTCCTCCTCCACATATGTCCTGACTTTCTTCCCACACACAATCCTATCACCTTGGGATTATGCCAGCCTCAACCCCATTCCTCACCACCTCTCCAATCAGCAGAGGAAGTCTGCTCCATCCTGGAATTCTTAGCTCTGTGGTTTTTATCTCACTGCAGCATTAAGCTAGGAGAGAGGGGGGTGAGTGCCATTTCTTGGCACTGTTGGGTTGCTCCCAAGCCATTCCCAGGCCTGGTCAGGGAGCTCCCCTGGTTCTGTAGCACACTTTGTTGGCAGTGAAATAAAATGGAATTGTAGGGTAGCAGTAAAGATGGGAGCAGAAAGAAGCATCTGCAATCATCTCAACAAGCAGAACAGTGACACCTAGTGGCTGGAGCTGAGCAACAGAGCACAGAAGACAAGCAGTCACTTTTGGAAAGGCTTTTTTACAGTGTAAAAATTACTTCAAGCTTTGTAAATTTCCCAAGACTTTGAGGATCCAGCCACTGACAACGTGAAAACAAAATGAGACTATCCATAAGAGCCACTCACTCAAAAACCTAACACGCTGGCCAAGAATGGATTTGCAGAAACCAATGAATGGACAGCATCAATGAGAAAAGGCCTTTGAAATGCTGAAATATCTGTTCCTGTTTGCTTCTCAAACTATTCATTGTAAACTTACCTTACACACACATGTTCAGATGTAGTCTATAGAGATTATAGTGGAATGTGTGTGTCTTACTGGCACATGCCACAAAGTAAAGCTGCTCCCCTGAACCTGTGGCAGCCAGTTCTAGTCAGCTGTAATAGCACTGAATCCATCACAAAAGCACATGAACGGATCCCTGCTGGTATATGGAGTTTGCCCACAGGGACCTGGGTAATGAGTTATCTTATCTAGCACCAGAGTTTTAAAAAGCATTAGCAAATATGTTAAACACTTTTTTACTGTATCTATCATCCAGAAGCATGACACGCACTTTACAGACATAAAATGAGACAAGTCTCAGTCTCAAAGATCTTATTGTAACCTAACCAAACATCATCAGAAAGGGTGAATAAGCAACAGTTATTGACACTGTTTCCATTCCTCTTGTTTCTAATAATCTAACATCCCAACTTCCTCTTGCAACCACATGCTAGCTTAAATATTTTCCATTTTATTTTCAGCTCTCTCTCATTCTAACCCACATTCCCCACCCTAGTCTTCATGCATTAATTCACTACCCTTTCCTATCCTCATCCATCAGCTGTTACCAACTCCTGCCTAATAGTTAATTCGAGATTTTACTTTTCATAATTCAGTCAGACCCTTTTCTGATTACTTCCAGACCTCTTTTCCCTGTGCCCTGTCACCAGAATATCCAAACCACTTACAGGATTTCTCATCCTGAAAAGCCCATTTTTGTAAGTCTAATTTCGATTTTTTTCTTGAAAGCTAAAACTCAGATCTTCATTCACCAGCTGTGTGGGGGTAGAAGAAGGCTGTCAAAAGAGAACTGGATCACCTATACCATGCGGCTGACAAAAGAGCTGGAAACATTCACCTCTTGAATCCTATATTTCTGAAAAAGTCCAGGTGCCAATGCGTCAGTTCACTAACATTTTTTATAGGGCTTTAGCATATCACCTGCAAAACTTCTGTGATAGTAAGTACTACAGAGCAGATAAGAGATTATATTGAGAGCACGAGGAATGGCTTGGATAGATAGGAAGGTCCCTTTGTATGGCTGTCATTTTTTTTCTTCCTTTTTACTGAACTAGTACACATGTCTGCTTTGCATAATGACATGCACAGTTACTGGAGAGATGCAGTATGTTCCTGGCTCCAGACATCAGAAAGATCCAATAATGAGATGAAGATGTCGTCACTGGTGCTGCACCAACATTGTTCTATGCAATTTACCCACCCTGAGTGATTTTAAGAAAGTGTTACTAGTAATGCAAATACAAACTTACAGAATGTCTGCTGGAAATGGGATAATGTTGGAGCCTCTGGAGCAACATTGTAGAAATGGGTCTTCAGTGCACCACTCACAAGTAGGTTGTATGCAAGGTCAGTTATGTTAATGCCAACAATAGCAAAAGAGTAACTGGAAGAAAAGCAAAGAGTAGGATTTATAGGAAATGCTGGTGCCTTCCCAACTGAAGCTAAAAGGCCCAAGGGAAGTAAACGTACCACAGATTTTGATTTTGAGAATAATACCTGACACTAGGTTATTTTTCTCTTATCTGACAAGGTTCTTAGAACAAAGTAAATGAGAACAAAATAATACAGATTGTACAATTTAACATCATTGTTACCCTTTGATATCTGCCTGTACCACAATAACAGTTTTGTCATCTTGTTAGTCATTTTCACAGAAGCACATGGAACTACTTCTATAGAAGAAGAGCAAGACCTGCTTATTAAAGTCTCAGTGTTCTTGAATTCATAGTAGAAAGGGAGTGCTACACATTTTTCAGTATGGTAAGTAATTAGTTATTATTAATGTCCTGTTACACTTTAGACTACCACCTGTAGTGTAGTATATGTTACCCCCTATTGAAGAACATCAGACTGGGACCAGCATGAGAAGAAAAAAGCTTCTACCTATAAGGATATTAAACAGTCTCTTTAAACATAAAAAGAACCAGTTGGAAAATATGCATAGGTTCTCTGTCTCAGCAGACACTGGAAATGATAAAAATGGATAAAATATTCTTTTAACACCCATAGGTTTACTTTGCTGTTGAGAAAAAAATCTCAGACGACATGTAAATAGATCTCTAGTATAAATGATTCAGTTACTTCACTGTAGATCAAAGACCTGTTTGAAATGGAAATGAATTATCTGCATAACGGGGCAACATTCTATACAGTCAAGAAAGTGAATAATCAAGGAAACTGCATTTTAATAAGTAGTCAATATGGTCCTCGTGTTAAGAAAAAGGACATTATCCCTTGATTTGTGACCCTCAAACAAAGGAAGTGATATAGTCATCCCAAAATCATGGCTAAGTTGTCTCACATCACTAATCCCAGGTCCCCCATCTGTTGTTACAGTTGCTGGCAAGTGTCCTGTTCATGAATCACAACCTGTCTATGCCGGAGTCAAAAATGTGATCCCACCACATGAGGTCTATTCAACCCTTGATAAGATATGTGCAGTTACACACTGTCTCAAGTAAATGCTTGTTATCATTTTAAGAAGTTTTCACTTACTAAGAAGCAATTAAAAAAGCAGTACATTAGCTATAATCAGTGTATGGCTAAGATAACACCATTTACTGTTTTATGCTAATACTGAGATTTCATTAAAAATTGAATTCAAAAGCTATCCCCATTCAGCTCCAGGCTCGAGACACCAGAAAGAGAAAATCTTTTATATAAAGTGAACTGATTTTATATGCACAAAATCTATCAGCATAATTGTGCTTTTATCAGCTTTAAAAATAAGATCTTGTACTTACCCAATTGCTTTATCAAATTTTTTCTTCTCCCATTCAGCTTTGCTGATCTTACTGAAAAAAATGGATTCAGATGTTGCCACACACAATTTTTCAATTTGTTTTATACTGTAATGTTATCTAGCACAGGCTGGGTATTTTAAGCATAGTTGATCTGTCTAGTAGTATTTTACTTTGCTTCTATGATTTTGTTATAGTTTGATCAAACTGGCATAAAAGGTATGAAGCGAGATAAGCCTCCTTGACTTATAGCATCATGCATGTACTGTTCTCATCAGTGCAATCTGAAAGGAGGCTGTGGCTATGCTAGTCTCTCAGTCAAAATCAATTTATTCTATATCCCCTTCAAAAAGATGGTCCACCACAGTTAAATTTGTTCAAGTGTTGAAAACCCTACATTTCTTTTAACTCTGATCCAGGATGACTTTAGCCTTTGGTGTACTCCAGGATATACATGACATTAATCACTTGAAACAAACATGAAAACTTGTACTTCTCCAATAGTGAATGGCTAAGGGAAATGATATAATAGAGAATATGCTTTTTATTAATCTAAGTTAGAAGCTACAATTTAAACAACATTATTAGGCATTAAATATGGCTGCTTGTTAATTACAAGGAAGTCCAGTTTTTAGATGTTTATGTACCACTCAAAACAGACAATTAACAAAGAAACTTTATCTTCCAGGAATTAATACAATACATTCTAGGGCATGACAATGGAAAGATTTCTAGAAAACTATTTGATACAGTTTACAAGTGGCCATACCTGAACTGTATATTGTCAAACCCCAATGACATTAATCTGAGTTTTGCCTGAATGAGCACCAAGGAGAAATTTCAGAGTTTGGATCCACTACAGGGAAATATTCTTAAATACAAAACCATACAGCCACGTTCCATGTTTAGACTGCCATGTTCAGACTGATGAATTGTTAGAACTCAGACTACATGATACAATACAAACTCCCAGGTACACATCATTTAGAATAATTTTGCACCATTAGAAATACCCACATTCAGCCCTTCCAAAGATATTACCAGAACACAAATCCATGCCCATATGAATGCTGATCCACTGATCTTCCCAAGCTAACATTGTTTTCATGCCATACAACTAGGTGAAAAGCTGAAAGAGGTTTATTACCTCTATGGCTCAGGGAACAAGACACCACATTTAAAAGTGTCCACATTTAGTGCTATATTATCATAGTGAAGGTGACCTAGGCTCAGCGGTATCTTCAAATGAAGATAGTTTACTAAATAAGAAGATACAGTTCAGTAGGAACAGAAACAATGTTCATAATTATCATGCGAACACCAGCACAGCCACTAAAAAAAACCCACGTACATATCATAAAAACATAAAGAGCATCACTAGAAGCATTTTATCCTCCTGTGGATGCTCTTTCAAGGATGGAACATACGTGCTCATATTCAGCATTCCAAAAGGTTTCTAAATAACAACAGTAAATGAAAAATACGAATGGCATTAGTATTCCCTGTCTCACAAAGATGCCACGGGAATATACAGAGTGCTTGCATAGCTACCTTGGTGCAAAACTCCCTAACATGGATAGATTCACAATCCAATTTCAATTTGTCATGTAAACTAATGGATGCTTTAATTAAAATCTTTGTTTTCCAAGTTGAAGGACAAAATCATTTAAAAATGAACATGACACATCCTTTTTCATTGGCAGATACACATTTCCTTTCATGAAGATGTTAATGGTAATAAACCAAAAGCTGTCCCCCATCTAAGGGGTGAGCAATATAAAAAGAGTAGGTCAGACCAACTAGAAATGAAGCAAATTCTTCTAAAAATAAAACAAACTAAACTTAATAAAGAGAGATTAAAAAGAACTTGTGCACAATGATAACTGAAATATGCATAGCTAATTTCTGTAGGAAACTGCTCATTTCAGATGCTGCTAAGATTAAAATGTCTTTGACAATAATACAGTGTTCTCATTTTGAATCAATTTTATCTAATATTAAATACTGCTACTGGCCACCATGCAACAGAAAGCTCACAGATGTAAACTAGTATGTGTCTTGAACACAAAAACTGGTTTTATGTTTATGATATTGTAAATCAGAGATTAATTTGTATTTAATTATAAATAATTTCTATAAAGAAAAAACAAACAAAACAAAGCTTTCACAAAGTAAGATGGGTCAGGCGAACGTACTCGTTCCATAAAAAAACTTCTAAGGAAACTGCTGGAAGAAGTGGCTTTGGCAATTCAATAGCAACACAAATCCACATGCTGAGAAAGGTGAAATATTTCACTGTGCAGGTGAAATAAAATCATTATTCTAACCCAGTTCTTATTTAAGCAATTGCATTTTGTCTGCCTCAATACCTCTCTGCTGTCTTCACTTCCTGCCCTAGACAGTTGTGCTGTGGGAGAGACATGGCACTCCATTTATAGGTGGGTGAATTCTTGTCTGTGCCTAACACCACAACAGATTTTATCTTTGGTTGCTTATAATTTTTTTGAGAACTGAAAATTATTTGCACTACAGCAATGTTTATGGTGCTATTACTGCAGATATTATTATTAAGAAATTTAATCATAAACAACAGCAAAAGAAAGCATAAGAAGTCAGTCTACCAAAAGTAGCTTTCCTATTGGTTTGATTTAATGGTTAACTAAGATAATTTGTTACCAATGACGACTTTTTAATATTGCCGGCAGGCTGAGATTATTTGTTTATTATCTATTTATGATTTTGTTTAACACTTCAGGGTGGTTATTATTAGGTTGTCATTTTGTTAATTAATCGTCAAGGTGCTTGCAGCTTCTATATATACCCCAACACTCCCATTGTATTGCAAGCTGGGGTGTAAATAAAAATAAATAAGATATAAAATCTATTGACCTAGGAGCCAGGTGGTTGCAAATTCTATTCCTATTCCCACTGCTGGTTCTAGCAGGCCTTTATAATATTTTGTGCTTGCATTGTACTATACAAACATTTAGTGAGGAGATGAATTAAAGGGGACATGTAACAGATGTATATAAATTAAAGCATGGCATAGAGAAGTTAAATTGGTCATTCCTATTTTCATATTCTTTTACTATAAGAGCAAAGGGACATCCAATCACACAAACAAGTGCTTTCTTATACAATGCGCGTGGAACTCATAGCCACAAGATATTACAGAATCCAAGCAAGTAGCAGGATTCAAACACTGATTCACTATCTGGATCACACAAAGAAAAAACATTCTTGTTCTTTGGGGTAACTAACTATTTGCGGGTTTGAAGCAGTAGGAAGAAACTTTCCATACAGGCAGGCTTTTTACATCATCATTATAGACTCGTAGAACTGGAAGGGATCGCAAGAAGTCATCTAATCCAGTTCCCCTGCACTCATGGCAGGACAAAGATTTATCCATTACACAAACTTCTTGCATCTTCTTCTAAAACATCTGACATTGGCCACTGGTCTCATCTGGTATGTCAGTGCCAACATACCCTGGTGATCACAATTCAGGAATAGAAGATAGGTGACATGAACAACTTGTAAGCTAAAAATTGCTAGCCCAAACTATTTGGCAAAAAATTATGACTAGTAAGTCAGGGTCACAGAAGTCAGAATCTGTTTGCATGAGCTGAGAATTTTCATTGAAGAACTAAATGTATGACACTTTTTTTGCAACCAACTTGACCAGTTGTAGCCACAATACACACAATCTTCTATAAATATAAAGAAGCAAGGCTGACATCAGCATGCTTAATTGGACCATATCCTTGAGTAGCCACCAAGATGCTTGAGTAGCAGCACAGAGCTAGAGAAGGGAATACATCCAGTACACCCTGGGAGAATGCTTGGATACATGTTGTGTTTACTGTAATTTATTTACATGTAAAGTTTTACAAAACTGAAAAGAAAGAAAAAAATACCTTAGCTCCTTTTTAGTGACTTCCCTTCATTGTGAAAGACGAGAGAGTTAAAGAAAAGCACATAAAAATATAAGTTGTTTAAAATTAAAATATGGAATAAAATGAAAATATTTAGCAATAAAATAAACAACGTGTCTGATTCAGTACATGAAATACATGAGTTTGTCCTCTCAATTTGATTTAGAGATAGGGCTTGTCCATAAGGAGAATTAGTATTTCAAATAGCAGTAGGGAAAGTGCACTAGGGACTGGCAGCAGGGTCTGTATGGTCAATTAGTAGGTGGCAGGCTAGGGGTCTGTAGATTTCCACTCCAGTTTGCCATGCATTAACTCCTCACATAGACAGCCCCCGTGACAACATGTGGCAATATCCAAGCACACAAGTTTAACAAAAAAGCTTTTGGAGCCAATTTATTGATAGCCTGAAGCATTACCTGTATTTTGGCTGAAGGGAATCAGAGAGAACTTGCTGAGCTACTGCAGAATCCCGTTCGGCAAAATATCTGTAGGTGCACACATTTAAATGTTTAAAGCAATTTGTGAACAAAGTCAGGAAATTCTTGGCAGTATATACTTATTCAATAGTTCCAGTCCTTTCAAATATTGGCACGGGCAGTTCTGCATAGGTACAATGGTATTTAAAATGCTTTAATATATTGATAATATATTTTAAAAACCATCTGTATGTACATAAAATGCCCAGATATCTTTATGTCTATACTAAGAGTGTGTTACATGCCCCACCTCTGTCCCCGATACAGACAGGACAGGAGTCTTGTTACAGCCCCAGCTAGAGAGAGCCTTGGCACTTGAGCTCAAGCGATAGCAGCTCCTGCTTTTAGCTCTGGGGAACCACAGTTCAATATACAAGCTGTCAACCGAGTTTGTGGTGGTCACAATATTACAATGCAAAGCAGAATAGGACTGGCTATTCTTGCGATTAAAGCTGACTTTCACTAAGTCACTGAACCTCCCTGACTCCCAGTTTGTACCATGAAGTAAATGTTTCCCTGGCCTCACAGGGATGTTGATAGCTTTAGATCAGGGGGTGGGGAACCTAAGGCCCAGGGGCCAGATGTGGTTCCTGGGCCGCAGTGCTCCTCCCCCCCAGTATTGGGGAGCCTGTGCTGGCACTCCAGCCCCCACTACCCTCCTGCCCAACTGATTTTTTTCTGTGGGTCAGCGGCTCCCACCCAAAAAAGATTCCCCGTCCCTGCTTTAGATCCAAGGACAGTAGAAGCATAGGATTTTTGATTAATACTGACAGAGGTAAAAAAAACAATCAATGAAAAATAAATGGTTATTTAAAGTTCACCAAAACAATCACAGCTATATTTTTTTTCAGTACCTAATTACCACAGTAAACCATCATCTAAATTTCAGGATTCATGAATTAAGCACAAAGTTTTGAGTTGCTAAAGAAACAATTCCATCTAAAAAAAACCCCTCATTGTTTTTGGCAGTTTTCTGAGATGAGAGTCTTTATAAGCATAATTCCTGAAACATTGACCTGTTAAAGATGATATTGACATTTGTGTTGTATTAGTGGAAATGGTATTTCACCTTCAAACTCAAGTATCTGTGTATCTACTTACAACAAGTTATATAATCCCAGGAGGCCCATCCCTCTAAAATCTGTTTTAGGATCGTCACCTTGGAAACCAATTTCACACCACTGCTTCGAAATACGAGCTTCCAATGGGGAATCAGGCTTCAAACATTTCCATAACTAGGAATATTACAGATAAATTATGATTAAGTTTTCATTTACATAGTAGGTCTTCATTTTTATGAAATTTTCCATGCAATCTAAGAGCATCATTATGCATAGTATTCAGCAACCAGAGCCTGTGGCTACGTACCAGCCCCTAACAAGTTTTTTCTTTAATACTGCAGACAGTCCAAATACTACCACAGGAAACTCCCTTTGACCTTATACAATAGTTGTAACAAACCTTCACAAGGACTGGTTTCTTTATACTTTATGCATCAAAATAGAAACTGCCTCCATAAGCAGAGTCAGAAATACATTAGCATTTTGCTGTAAATAACTGACAAACCATCAGGCAATCAGCCCTCTCAGTTCCCTAAGGCTCTGCAGCAATCTTTTCTTATACATCTTTTGCAATACTCCAGAATGATCGGAAAATGAGAGCGCTGACTGGGCTAACAATACACCGAAAATATAAAAGAGAAACCCCTAAACATGAATGGCTTAGTTCACCTTCATACCTAATTCAAGGATGAGGCCTTCACTGAGCTCACATAAAAATAACAAAAGGAAAAAGTACCTTGATTTAACAAAATGGTGTAAATGAAGCTAGCTTCATTGGTCCACTGTATCTAGTTGGGGGTACTGATAGTAAGAGGGTCATTTTCCCTAGGCATTTTAGATGCTTTTGGTCCTACGTATCTTTTTACAGTCTCCATTTTTACATGGTTTATGAAAGTACATCCACAGTGAATATCGTGTCTAGATATCACATTGATGGGAACCCAATAAAATGCTTAAATTGGCAGACTTAGTCCAAAAAGATGCACACAATGTACATAAAAGAATATGTGCAAATGTATTTCTTTACACTGTGAAAGAGTAAAGTTGTTAATCTAAAACCACTGTAATCAGTTCACTTGCATATTCTCAATCAATGTCTCATATTAAACACTCACATGAAAATACCTTCTTGAAATTCAAAAAGCCATTAAATACTAGGAGGAAAAAAATGAAATTCTAAAACATCACATTCTAGAATTCGAAACACATTTTCATTTTTAACATTTTATAAAAATCATTTATTCAACTTTTTTAAAATAATGCTTTGTCTTTGTTAACATTTCCTGTTTTATCATAGAATGCAATAGCATGATATCTTTAAAGCCCATTTCCTAATTCTTACTTGTACAGCCAGCAACAGTAAATGCATCAGTATTCTTCACTAGTTCAATGACATTGGATAAATCTTTATCTCACAAAATGTCCTCCTTGTAACATGAATAAATAAAAAAACATTAAGAGCATGGAGATTTTCCCACTGGAAAGCTCACTTAATCAGAATGTCTAGAAACAATGAGGAATCAACCTAATTTTCCCTAATGAAAACTGAAAAGAAAACCAAGTTCCAGACAGACCGTTATTTGATATTCACTAACTCTCATGTCTCTAACACATGCTGTGAAGTGATGCTTGATAAATGGCATGGGAGGCAAATATTGGAGAATGGACATCAATATCCTTATTTTTAAAACAGAAAGATCTTTAAAATAATATAGTAATTTGTCGCTTAATGTTGTAGTTGTGTCCCTGAAAAATGCTTCTTTAAACAAAAAGATGTTAAGTGAATCCAATTTCTTCATAAGAATTAATATAAATGGGGGGTTAGGTTCCAGGGAATTTTTTTCCACAAAGAACACTATCTATATATACAGCATACATTTTAAATAACTTTAAACTATTTAAAACTGTACTCACCAATGACGATTGTGCAGTTTGGTTGAGGGAGGGGTGTAGTGTGGTTGGGAATGGGGGTTTGCCCTACTCTGCCCACCCAGTGCTACTCCTGAGGAGTGGGGCCAAAGTGTGGGAGCTTGCCCCATTCCACCTGCTCAGCACTCCTGCCAGAAAGTGGGGTCAATGACTTGCCCACTCCCCAGCTAGAATGCAAGGCACGCGGAATGGGTTAAGCCTCCCCGTGTCCCAAGCCTGCTCCCTGTCTGGAACGCTGGTTAGGCAGAGCAGGGCGATCCAAACAACCTTATAACAGAACACTGTGTGACTTAAACAAGCATGTTCTCTATAGATCAGCAACCTACTAATGAAACAATGTTAATCAGGATGACTTTAAGTGAAGAGTTACTGTATGCACAAAAGTTTCTCTCAAATCAGTTACCATGTGGCTTTAGTTCTAATTTAGGAGAAAAAAATTTAGAAAAGCAACTATGTGATTTAGGAGCCTATGCCCCATTTTCAAAAGAGATTCAGGAACTCTGAGGAGGCCAGGCTGTTAAAAATATTTAGGGATCTAAAAATGCAGATAAATGCCGTCTAGGCTTCTCAGAAGTACTTTGGTACTTTACACTCATGGATTTCAGTGACTCCCTAGTGGCTTCTATTGTAATGGGATATACATATTTTTGAAAATTTTACTCAAATGACTCACCCTAGGCTACAATTCTGCAAAATTACAAAAAATATGTTGCAGATGATGGTTGTGCCAGCTACCAGCTATAACTTAACAAAAAAAAATTCAAATGTTTGTTTTTCAAAGACTGTTCAAACGTATTTATGCTGAGAGAGTTTTCTATTCCAGGAGTTTCCTGGGTTCGACAGGTGTATTAGGAGGAAATTTTAACTTGGGGGCGTGTTATCCCCTAACCACTTTTGCAGGGCTTCTTGTACCTTCTCTGAAGCATCTTGTCCTGGTCACTTTTGGGGACAGGATACTGGACTACATGAAGCATTGGCTGAATCATCATTGCAGTAGATACTTTCTCCCAATACTCTATCCCTTCCTCAGCTCTAAGTGTGACAAGGAAGGTGTCTTTGCTATCATACCCCATTTCAAAGCTTCTGTTTTTGAGCCCTGTTCATTAATGAATAATGTGAGTGCCGGCTTCTGCTCAAGTACAGGGCCTTCCCCAAAGATTAGCACACTGATTCTGATTCTTACCAGTTTTATTGCTGCCTACAATGATTCTGAAGAGCAGCACTGAAACCTCACTAGACTGGTCAGTTTTGGCCTTTCATATCCTGGACACCAAAGTTGACTGACTGTAGTATTACTTTAATTGTAGATTATTAAATATGAGTTTTCATAGATTCAACCCCTCTCCCCCTCGCATACAACCACATCTGATTTTGAAATATTGATAGCAGGAGGTCTGCTTCTGGTGAAAGATGTCAACACATTCAAAAAGCAAGAGAATATACTTTGCCTAATGCTGGAGAAAATAAACTCTCTTCTTTGCTTGAAAGAAATATTCAGACAGTCCTTCACTACAAAACTGGTAGCTTGGTCTGTTTGCTAAAGTCAGGGAGATCACGGGGTTGTCAATCCAGTAAATCACAGACATCTGCGGGTCCAAACGACAGAACATTTTTCTAGGTTTTTGTGTTTGTGACAAAAGTGGGAATTTTTGGCACAACTTTTGTGAGCATATGTCTCTCACGTCAGACTTTGCGTTCTTACCCACTGGGAATAGAGGGGTTAAAATGTTCCTTCAGGAACAGAGGGAGACCAGATACTAGGCCATGTCAAGGTCCCCAGGCCTCAACTGAATATTGTTAGAAAAGGCCTGTGAATTACATTAATGTGTTTAAGATTAATTGAATACTTGTGAGCTGCTGCATGCATTAATCTCACTTACATCTGTATCCCACATTATAAAATAATATGTAAGTGTTTGCATTGTAAGCCTCTGTAACTATGTAGGCCAGCCTTAAGGTTGGTACTCAACATCCCTGAACCACAGCATGACAGCCTGACAAGAGGAAAGGCATGAAGAGCTTGGAATATGTAGGTGTCCTTGGTGGTAGGAAGACTTTATAGAAAACAAACCTCCGTTACTGAAAATTAATTCCTATGGCAAATGACTTCTCTTCCTGCACCTTTCTGCAGGGAAGCAAACCTAAAATCCCTAGCCAGAGAACAATGGAGTGAAGGTGGTAGGCAAGAACGGGGTTATTTTGAAGGAAGGGTTTTCTCTCGAAATAACCCCTTTTTTCCCCTCAAAATAGCGCTATTCCGCAATAGTGCTATAACGCGATTATGCAAATGAAGCGCAGGAAATTCAAATCCGTGCTTCATTTGCAATTTCGGGTGTCTGCATTTGCATTCCTCTCTCAGAAGAGGAATGAAGTATAGACATACTCTTGCTTAGGGAATATGGAGTCACCGGGAACCGAGTGTCCAAGCAATTTCAGCTCTCACCTTTAGAAGCAACTCTTCATGTTGAGGATTCTCTGAATCATATGGCTCTCTGCGTAGCTTTTCAACCTCTGCAATCAGATTTCTGTACCCTACAATCTGCAGGAGGCAGGCCTGAAGAGATACTCCTAACCTAAGAAAAAAAAAGTCAAATAAGGAGGTAGTGTAATTTATATTAATATCCTCATTGAATGAAAAACTTTAATAAGCTTAATTATGTAGGAAGATTTTAATGGGTTCACTTTCTCTCACCAGAAAAATTATATTTAAAAAGAGATTTTGTACATATCACAATTTTGCCATTTACTAGCTTTCTACAGTATTTGGACTTACTTTGCAATGAAATCTCACATTTGTTAACATACCACTCTGATGATATACAGCAGCTATGTCGATGGTCTGCTAAAACGACTGTACCAAATCTTTTCCTTCATGCAAAACACAGCTTCTCAAACAAAAAGCCCTGAGACTGGCGATGAACTAAAAAATTCACATTGAATTAATCATTAAAACTATATGTTTTGTTTCCATGTCAGAAGAGTCCTCACAATACAGCATAAAACCTGAACTAATGCATCTTATGCAGCCCTGAGGTTTTCATTTTTTGCCTCAGATGCTAGGAATGGCTAAAATGGTTCTGTTTTCACACTGTATTGTAAGTCAAAACATTTTAGATTTTTATGCACCATTTAAAAGTCAACAGGTTTAAAACTAAATGCTTTAAATTAAGATAATTTATTCAAGTGTTAGGTTTGACAGTCTACAGCACATTATTAAATGCAATTATATACTGAATGTAATTGAATACAAATACCTTTTGCATCTCGGCAAAACGTGCTATGAATAACTAGGCAGGAATCTTTTTTAAATTCCATAAAATCTCAAATTAATATAATCCCTAACATGAACAAGGAAAGCACAATCATCTTAATTTCAATGCAAGTTGGATGTCACTAAATCACAGATATTAGAGATGACAAATATCTATTAGGTTATTTTGTCCAACTCTAAAAATGCAACACTAACACTGAACAGGACAAAGCACTCTGTCTAATCTATTGTACTATTAAATGACTGAGTCATATTAATTGAGAAGACTTCCCCTTCTTATCTTTGAAGACTATTCCACTGAGTGTAACAGGTATCACTATTAGGATATTTTTCCTTGCCTCAGTTTAATACTAATCTCAGAGGGGTAGCTGTGTTAGTCTGTATCAGCAAAAACAACAAGGAGTTCTGTGGCATCTTAAAAACTAGATTTACGTGCAAATAAATCTGTTAGTCTTTAAAGTGCCACACAGGGGCAGCTTTAGGCCGATTTGACCGATTCCCCCGAATCGGGCCCCGCGCTGGCTGCTCCCCTCCCACAGCTCTGTGGTCTGCTGGGCGCGCTGTGGGAGGGAGGAGCGCAGTGGCTTTCCTGGATTTAAAGGGGCTGTGACTCTTTTTTGTGCGCGGTGTTTTTTGTTTCTCTTTTCTCTTCTCAACAAAAAATCCTGGCTGCCGGGGGCCACGTCGAAACTGTTCAAATTGGGCCCTGCACTTCCTAAAGCTGGCCCTGGTGCCACAGGACTCCTCATTCAATTTAATACTATGACTCCTGGTTATAAAAACAATTCTTCTCCTCCTTTGGTGTTTACATGAATCACATTTTATACCTTACATCTGTAGAATATCTTTCATTCCAAAAGATGCCAACATGCTTTATTAAACTACATAGGAATGCTTTCACCTCACTGCTAAAATGCTGCTACAATTGAGCTTAACAACAGCAGTGACACAGAGCAGTTTAGAGAAAGGAACTAAAAATACCATTGGCAGATGAAATCATAGATTACTAGCACTGGAAGGGACCTTGAGAGGTCATCAAGTCCAGTCCCCAGCAAGGCTAATTTAGATAGACAAAAATTAATTATTAAAATTAGAATTAAATTTATTAAAAAAAAAAAACATATTTATACAGGTCTTACAGACACACTTTTAAAATCTGTCTGCAGTATACATGCACTATATACACAGATAGATGTACAGACAGATTCCAAGGTCAGAAGGGCCCATCGTGATTATCTAGTCTGAACTTTGATACAACACAGAACATAGAACTTCCCCAAAATAATTTGTTTGAATAGAGCACAACTTTTAAACACAATTTTGACAATTGCCAGTGATGAGAATCTGCTACTGTATATAGAAAATGTGACTGGAATCTCAGTTCCCCTCTCCATCCCCCAAGTTTTCCCTCTCATGTCTCTATTCCCTGACCCCTTAGGCCTGGCTCCTCACACCTTTGCATTCCAGTCAGTCTCTTTCCTCTCTCATCCTTGTTGCTACGGTGACAGCAGAGGGGAGCACCGAAGAGCAGAAATATTCCCCATCCTTTGCTCTAAGTTCCTTTTCTTGGCACCAGTACCCCCAGCTGGCAGCAGCAGCAATTGCAGAAAAAGTCCCCTTCACCTCTGAAGCCCTGGGATGAAGCACACCCAGCAAAGATGGACTATTTGGAAAACTTTGTTGCCAAATTTTAACAAGTCTGCTAAGCAAATGTGCAAACAAATTTTCAGAGGCACATGAGCTTGGCCAAATTTGAGCAACTTTTTACAGAGATGATGAAAGACGTATCACTAATGCTAAGACAAGTCCCCTTTCGCCATTTCCAAATCAGAGTCCTTGCTAAAAAGCAGTGGCCACTAAAGCTCCTCAGCAAAACAGTCTATTTTTAAATATGACATTTTTTTTTCTAATCTCCTTTGTAGAAGTGGCTGAACAATTTTTGCTGAAAATTCCCCACAAAAATCAGCCCAAGTCTGTGAACCCACAATGTGATTTTTCAGCCCAAATGGTTAAAAACTGACTTATAAATAACCAAACACAAGGCCTTAAAACAGAAAGCGTTTGGCAATTTAACTATAGTCCTTGTTACTTGTGCTGCCTATAACCAATACATACACCTGCACACAAGCAAGATGTATGCAAATACTTTCACACACACACGCCTCTGTAAATTATGCATGCTTTTGGAAACGCTTTCTTTCAAAGGAGATATTCAATCCAGGGTTAGACAAAACATGTTCACTAGGAGCTCAGATGTGCTGGTGGAGCACCCTGGAATCCAGGAAATCACTTAAGCACATGAGTACTTCTGAGTTAAGATAAAAATGTGCTTCAATGCTTTTCTAGATTGGGACCAAAGTGCTTAGCAGGATTGAGCCCTGTCGCTCTGGTTTGAATGGCCACTACTTCTCTGGACCTGGACGTTAAATCTCTTCTGAAAGATAGCATGTCCAGCATCAGAGACCCCATATCATCATGCTGGGTCTCTGCCTCCAAGCCCCATTTCCTAGGTTTTCCTTGGAGCTATCCCACCAAATTAACAAAAAGGCCTCACCTGCTTAGTCTGTGAGAAAAGTGAAATGCCTGAATTGGCCTGGCTATCATATCAGCAGTTAATGGAGTAGTTAACCTATTTTTCTTATAGTATTTACTCAGTCTTGTCTGACTTTTTACCATCTTGCTCTGAATTTCCCCCAACATATCAAAGTCTTTCTGATACTGAGGTTTCCTGAGCACTGCACAGTACTTGATGTATGCTCGCATAGGCCCAGACAGGAGATGTGGCAAATGAAAGGATATCCACCAATACATCATTTTGCTTTAGATGGAGTTACCAAACTGAGGATTTTAAGGCTTAAGGCAGAGGCTGACCCATTTCCTAACAAATCCACTAAGGGCTGCAGTGACATCCCACGGGGGACAGAGGAAACAGAATATTAATTTGGTTGGTGATTCACAAATCAGTCTGGGATAATGAAAGACTATCTACATATTACTAAGTAATCCAAGCAAAGAGAGAGAGAGAGAGAGAGAGATGAGAAGAAAGGCAGATAACAGGACAGTTTTCAAAATGGATATGGAACACTCCAAAGGCATACACATTTTTACTCTGGGAAGCAGAGGTGCACATAGCACTGAGGAAGACAGGAATGTGCTGCTGAGTAGTTTTGAGAACTGATTAAAGCGCGCGCGCGCACACACACACACACACACACACGACATCTGGGCAAACACTGGGGTGACTTCACAACTAATATATTAATGCAAGCTCGCACCTGCCTGTTTGAAAGAGTGTGAAGGCTATAACTGACAGGGCTGAGGAGCATGGAGTGCACACACAGAGAGTAGAACACCTACTCGGGGCGGGGGGTGGGGTGGGGGAGAAGACTGCTAAGATACTGAAATGCCTACAGGGAAAGAGAGAAAGATTCTGATTTCATATGACAAACATCTGAACCCCAAGATGTAAAGTAAATCGCTGTGTTCTCACTGCAAGAACTGTAAATTACTACTCTGTATTAGGAGACAGAATTTTACACTGATCACTGTTTATTGGATGTGATTGTCTCACCTCTCTTCTGTGAGCTTTATTGTAACTAAGGATCCCTGCAGTTTAAGACCCAGGAGTTGGGAATATTCCCCATCAGATGTTCCCAGAAATGAAGGCGAGATCTAGACAATAACGTTTCTCGGGTCCCTGGTTGAAAGTACGACCAGAAAGTTCTGTTCCCCAAGGTGGATGATGCTGCCTAGATTGGAGGGAGTATAATGCCTAGGAAAAGCTGAAATATGAGGAATATGAGAAGAATTTGAATAGGAAAGGAGCTACTGCCTCCCTAGTCTGAACATGCCACAACATGACAATTATTATTACAGGAGTGTCTATAGACTGGGGCTCCATTTTGCTAAGAGCTCTACAAACACATAATGAAAGAGTCCCCAAACAGTCAAGACAAAGAGATGCAGGCCAAAGACAGGGACACTGTGATTACATGATTTGCCTAACGCTGTGTCTAGATGTAAATGAGGCACTTCGAAAGTGCATATGAAATGGGGATTTAAATACCCTGCGCTTCATTTGCATAATTGCATCATGGCGCTTTTTCGAAAAAGCGCCATTTCGAAAGTAAAACCGCAGTCTAGATGCGGTTCTTTCGAAAATGGCAGGCTTTCAAAAGATCCTATAAACCTCATTTTCGAAAGACCACAGTTTTATTTTGAAGTGCCTCATTTACATCCCTTTGTCGACAGAAGGATGTAGTCTAGACACAGTGTAAGATCAAGTAGGTCAGTACCATGTCTGGGAATATAAACCAGATGTCCTTTGTCAGCCGTATTCTTTGAACCACACCTGCTTCACAAACACAACCTCATCAATTCGTATGAGTCCTTCTCTTAAACAATTCTCAGTTTGATACTGTCTGTTAATCAATGTTCCGTTTACTACTCCTTCTAGGTCATTGATGAAGATGTTAAACAACAATGGATTTAGTAACAATCAGTAGGTCTCTAGACATCTTCTTACAGCTGGATTCATTGACATTTATCTTTAACTTTTGTTTGTGGGCCTTTAGGCAGTTTTCAGACGTGTTAATGCTAGGGCTGTTGATCAATCACAGTTAACTCATGCGATTACATAATTACTCATGATTTTTAAAAAAATTAAATGTGATTAACTATAGTTTAAATCACACTGTTAAACAGATAACCAATTGAAATTTAGTAAAATATTTTTGATGTTTTTCTAAGTTTTCAAATATATTGATTTCCATTACAATACAAAGTATACTGTGCTCACTTTATATTTTGTATATGTATTACAAATATTTGCACTATAAAAATGATAATAGTATTTTTCAGTTTACTCCATACAAGTACTGTAGTACAATTTCTATCATGTAAGTGCAATTTACAAATGTACATTTTTGTTGTTACGTAACTGCATTCAAAACCAAAACAGAATAGACTATGAAACTTTACAAGTCCACTCAGTCCTACTTCCTGTTTAGCCAATCATTAAACAAACAAGTTTGTTTACATTTACAGGAGTGTAATGGTTCATGTCAGCAGGAGGCCACACTGACGCACTACAAGCCCCAGAGTTCAGGGCCTCAGGCCTGAATGCAGGCCAAATATCAGCTCTAGAGGCCATGCCCTTGTTCGGGGCAGGGCAGCCAATATACAGTTAAGCAGTCTCTGGTAACCCAGGTGGCAGTGTAGAGGCCACGCCCATGTTCGGGGCGGAGCAGCAAATAAGAGTTAAACAGTTTCTGTTAAGCCAGTCTGCAGTTTATGCGCCCAGGCCCTGGGTCAGGGTGGGGCAACAAAGAAACTGGTAAACAGTAGTCTGATAGGCTGCATAGCAGTTTATGATCCCAGGCCCTTACTCAGGGCGGGGCAACAGACAGACAGCTGAACAGGTAAGTGGTCCAAAAGGTTCAAAGGCACAGACCTAGTTGCAGGCTGAGCCAGGGGTCGGGTCTCCTTGCTAGCGGAGAGCCGACAAGCGGAGAGGCTTCTTCTCCTACAGGGGGAACCTGCCACCCAAGGGAAGAGGGGGCGGGGGGACGCAGGCCCACCCGCTCCACTGCGTCCCAGCCCAGGGTCCTAGCAGTGGCAGTGCTGCAGCCACTAGGACGGCAGAGATTCAGGCCACAACCTGTCGTCTGGGTCTGTGGGTCAGCAGGGGTCTGAGCCACAATGCGCTGCCCAGCTGACCTGCATTTCCTCTGCCACCCCGGGGTTGGCTGTCCCTGGACCACTTCCCTGTTCCCCCAGGGGCCTACCTGGCTCGTGTGCTGCTCCTTGGTGTCGGCTGGGGACGGAGGCACCGGCAGCGCGCCCATAGGCTTGGAGTCCTGTGCAGTAAGGGTCCAGGCAGTCTAGCCCACTCGGCTGGGCCTAGTAGGGGTCTTGGTGGTCCAGGTAAATCTGTGGGGCCGGGCAGTGGCTTCCACAGCTTTGTCTCATTATCTGGGTCAGGAGGTGGCCATGGCGGTCTAGGCCAGTGCTCAGGGCCTGGCAGTGGTCTGGGCAGCCCAACCCAATCCTCCCTCTGAGGAAGCATGGCAGGGCCTTCCTTCACCGGGTCTGGGAAAGAGCCTCTGCTCGGCAGCCGAGCTCTAACTGAGCCTCGACCTCCTTTCTTTATACCTCCAGCCCTGCCTTCCTGTTTCCTGTGGGTGGGGCTGGGTGTCTCTAGCACCATCCACCAAGGGGTTTTTGGGGGAGTTTCTTCTTCTAGGTCAACGGGAGGCCATGCTGACTCACTACAGGGAGATAATGCTGCCTGCTTCTTATTTACAATGCCACCGGAAAGTGAGAACAGGTGTTCACATGGCACTGTTGTAACCAGCATTGTGTGAGACAGATATAAAAACATTTGTATAACTCTTCATGCTTTGGCCACCATTCCAGAGCACATACTTTCATGCAGATGACACTCATTAAAAATAATTAAATTTGTGATTTAACTCCTTAGGGAAGAAGTGCATGGCTCCTGGTTTTTTTACCCACAGTCTGCCATATATTTTATCTTACAGCAGTCTTGAGTGATGACCCAGCACATGTTGTTCATTTAACACAGAGAAGGTACCAATGTGAGATTTCTAAAGATAGCTACTGCACTTGACCCAAGGTTTAAGAATTTGAAGTGCCCTCCAAAATCTGAGAGGGATGAGGTGTGTTGCATGTTTTCAGAAGTCTTAAAAAAATACTACCACTTCAATGTGGAAACTACAGAATCTGAATCATTAAAAAAGAAAATCAAGCTTTTGCTCATGGCATCTGACTCAGATGATAAAAATGAACACAAATTGGTCCACATTACCTTGGATCATTATCAAGTAGAATGTATCATCAGCATGGACACACATCCACTGGAATGGTGGTTGAAGCATGATGTGACAAAAAAATCTTTCGTGCATCTGGTATATAAATATGTTGTCATGAAGCTACAAGTGTTGTGCAAATGCCTGTTCTCACTTTCAGGCAGCATTATCTCCTGTTTTATTTTGGAATGCAGTTTTTTTTTAGTACATAATTCTACATTAAGTTCAACTTTCATGATAAAAAGATTGCTCTACCATACTTATATTAGGTGAATTGAAAAATACTGTTCTTGAATGTAAATATTTGTAATCAAACTGATTAAGTGTGATTATTTTTTTTAATCGCTTGACAGCCCTAGTTAATACACAAGCCAATTCAAATTTATTTTCTTACCTTGTAACTGGTGATGCCATATTTTAATTCTGCCTCAATTACTGCCATTATCACTTAGTGATTTGAACTTAAAATCATTATTTATGAACATGATGGCATTCTTCTGAGTTCTTACTATATCAGTTCCCAGCCAGGAACCTGGAGGTATTGTGCTATCGAACATGTTGAGTAACATTTTTCAAAAGCAGCTAGTGATTTTTGGGTGTAGAATTTGAGTCACCTTCACAGATTTGTAAAATCAGAAGGGACTTTTGTGATGATCCTATGCAGACTACACTTGTGTTATACAGATGACCTGCATAACACAGGCTATATTATTTCACCCAGGGGCTTCCTGAATCTAGTCCATCCACCTGTGATGAACTACATTATTTCTTTCATGAATCAGCCAATTTTTAACTTGAAAAGAAAAAGCCTTAGAAGGATCCAGTTTTCAGAAGATGATCATCACTTTTTGCAAAAATCAAGCCCCTGTGTCTCAAGTTGGACACTCAAAATTGAGGTTACCCGAAAACCAGTACTCCCCTTTTGAAACACCATCTTTTGCATGAGAAATAAAACTGAAGCCTTGGCCACTTTCAGTCCTTAACACCTTATGGCATTTAAATGAAAACAAACAAGAACGTTAATCATATTGCCACAGCCAAAATTCCACCTGGGGTAACTTAAAAGGACAATTTTAGTTAGAATTCAAAATATTACTTGAATTGGTTGTGATATGTTTTTTTCTTCTGTACCCTAAACTTACATTGCTAAAAAGCCACCATTTTTATTGCCATGAACACCACGCACAGTTGAATTTCTTCCCAGGAGGAAGTGACCACTGTTTAGTTTGGAGATCAGCTTATGAAAAACATCAAGATTCAGAAACAACCAGATAGAAGCACAGTACTGCTGCCAATTAGAGACACCATAAAAGATTTCTGTAGAATTATTTTGACAAGTAGCACAAAGCAGTTTCACACTGAAAAATAAAGCTAAGCCTGAAGGCCTGGTTCTCTATGCAGATAGGCAGTAAAGACAGCAACAATTCCAAATTTTCCGATAAAAAAATAAAATCAAAACTTACTGTGGATTTATATCCGGGTTAATCTTTTTCAGTTCCATGATGTCATCTATAGTTTTTTCAATAGGCATCTAGATGAACACCTACTGAAGTTTGCAGCAGCTGGAAATAGGTTTTAACAAATTAAGTACTGTAAGATATTTAGTGGATACTCATTATGGTGAAATGTGATGCACATGAGAGTTTCTTGACTGACAGCCCTGGAAACCCAACTTTCTATCTGCTCACAGAACAAGTACACCCTGGGTAGCCCCTCCAAAATGTTTAACACCTCACCTTGACCCTGATCATCCTCCCTCCTAGTGAAGAGCCAGGTCACTTTCACAGGCTCACCCAATGCCATACATCTCCATGGTGGCTGCCAACTGTGAAGATGTTTTGTATTGTGGACTTTTCTCTAATAGGAACTAGGGATATAAGTGACTAGTCCATCAGTCGCTTCCCCTCCCCCTTGTTGCCTCTATCAGGTACCAAGTAATTCAACGAATTGCCAATAGTCACACAAAGTCTTTGGCAAAATCAGGAAATGAACCAATGACTCCTAAGTCTTAGTTCAGTGCTTTAACCTCAAGATCATCCTTCCTCCCTTTCTTGTCTCCATTACTGCCTACAATGTGCTAAGCATTGTATAAACACAAAAACAGTTTCTCAACATAATTGTTAAACTCCTCAACTCAATCTTGCAAAACCATCTGCTACTCTAGCCATAGATTTTCACTGAGTAGAATCTGCTATTTCTGTGAAACTGTGTCAGACTTTACATGACTTGTGTTGAAAACCATTGTGCTAATTTTGATAAGTGAATACTGTGATGGGGTGCTCATCCCACACAGGCATAGAAAAGGTTAATCATGCCCTGCCCTGGAAGGAGCAATGGATGTGAGTCCTCCAAGCAGCCCAGAGAGGCTGTGTGAAACACAGCCAAACTGAGAACAGTTGCAGAGAGAGAGCACCCAATCTAGACTCAGCAGGCTGGAATGAAAAGGACCCCTGGGAGTAAGGAGTGAGTCCCTGGAGGGCAGAGAGAACTATGCACCTTAGACAGAGCAGCTGGCACTGGGGGAGTGAAAGGGAGTTCCTAGCTGGCTGCTTGGACTGAGCAGCTGAGTGCTCTGAGGTGAGGGTGAAGAAGGCGTTGGGGCCACAGGCAATTTGCCTGAGAAAACATAGCAGCATTGACAGAGGTTGAACAGGACATATATGAGGCTGCTATGGGCTCCTGGGCTGCAAATTCTCCCAGCATCTCCACACTCCTGATTACTAAGGAAACGGCCGGACAGAGTTACCCTCCTCCCCTCCAGTGGAAGGTGGAAACAAATTATGACATAGCCAGAGGGCTGAGTTGCGAAGAGGATGCTTGTGTTTCTAGGAGTGGAGATAGGAGCAGTAGGGAGGAGCAGAGGCAGAGATGCTAGTATGCTGACCACGGACACGTGCGCTGGCCTGGAGTCATAATCCCCAGCTCAACCAGGAGGCAGCAGTGCCAGTCTGGAGATGAGGGCTGCATCCCATGACAAACACCTTTTCATTTAAGGTAGGTCTACACAGTAACGCGTACCTTGAAATAAGATATGCAATTTGAGCTACGCAAATTGCGTAGCTTATTTTGAAACAGCTTATTTTGAAATTTGGCGCAGTGTACACAGTGCTAAATTTCAAAATAAAATCACTATTCCAGCGTCTTCCTTAATTCTCAAGCAATGAGGTTTACAGGAAACTGGAATAAGAAGCCTGTTATTTTGAATGTATTTTGAAATAACAGGCTTCTTGTGTAGATAGCACAGAACGCTATTAATATCCCGAAACAGGGCTGCTGTGTAGACATACCCTTACAATTAAATTACATTTTACTAACTGGAAAGAGGCATACTGTGAAATGCTAAGTGGAAAAGTATATGGGAGAAAAAGGGAGACATTCACTCACCTTATTTTTTGAACCCCTCAGTGATGTCTCTGTTAAAAAAAAAATAAGAAATTTAATTCTCAGTTCACTGTTAAAGGCAAACAACATAAACTATGCATGTTTAGTGGCCACACTTATGGACAAAGAACAGAGTGAGGAATACCAGGTATTTTACACTTACCTATCTTCATAGTTCTGCTGGCTCCAGGTTTGATATTGTAACAGATCCTTTGTAATTCACATCGTCCTGTTAATTTCCTCACCACAAATTTCAGACAACGCCATAAACACTTACAGTAGAAGTACAGGCACACCTGAACAAACATTCTGTCAAAGGATAACAAAGTGAGAATTTGGAACTGCATTTGTCTGAACAAAACAAGTATTATTTTAAGATGCCTAACTGTATCTCTGAAAGGACAAAACGTTTATGCAAGGAACACATGGAATCTTTTTCTGCAATAGATTACTTACACAGGTAAGGTTTGCAGAATCAGGCCCTTTAGGTTAACCCAGTTTAAAAAAAGGCAAACCGTGAATCAGCTCAGAACAGTATCCCCAAAAGAACTTTAGTTCTATGAAGTTTTTTCCCCCACCATCCTTAATATATGAGTTTGTGTGCACAAGCCTTATGTCAACAGGAATTATGCCCATATAACAAGGGCTTTACGGACCTCAGAATGATTGTAATACCGTAACATCTAATGAGCCACAATCCCTTTAATTTTAAATCCCACTTTGAAACAAACACTTTCTACAGCCTTGTGCCAGTCATTCAACCTCTCATCTTGACTGAGAAGTTCAAGGACTGTTAAGACTGATTAATGATTAATATAATGATGATACTTACCTAAATCCTGGGGTGCCTGGGAATGAATGGCTCTAATTAGGGAAAGCACTGAATCCTCCTTTAACCATCTGTTTAAGTGGCTATCCTTAGCAGGGATGATTCCTGAATAAGGGCCAACATTTATACAGCCTCCTAATGTTGGGAACTGCAGTGTTTATAAAATTCAAGGTCACAGGAGCCTGGATAAGCCACATTTCTAAGGCATATTCTATTTTACATGCATGTTTATTTTGTTATTAAAATAAAAATTCAAACAATATATTTGAGTGTGTTTATTAGAGTCCTGTTTACGGACCAATAAAGCATGTGGACTGTACAAACACCAGGTAATAAATGTCCCTGCTCCAAAGAGCTTATAGTCTAACTAGTCAAGACGGAAAGATGGGGGAAAAGGCTATGACACACAGAGTGAGCTATGTGATGGTAGCAAATGTTCTACAAATCATCTTATTATTGACTGTGTCTAGTTAGGAAGATAAAAGCTAAGTAAAGTCACCATAGCATACCTTCAGTTAAAACAATTTTCAAAGAACTGTGACTATTATGTGCAGAAAAATCTTCAGATGCAAGAATTCTCTGATCAAATCATCCATGTACACCTTTTACTGCTGTTGATATGAAGAAACACATCCTGCAGAATGTCAAATAATTCTTAACTCCCTTCCGCTTCACTAGGAGTTGAGGGAAGTGTAGGAAGTGCTCAGTGCTACAAACAGTCAGCCCCTAATTTCGGAAGCAACAATCTAATTACAAAAATAGTTTTGATAATTTGAAGAACGACTCACTTGTTTTCAGTTGTATTATGTTAAAAGGGCTCAAGAGGAGCAACCATTTAAGTTCCAGGTTTCATTCTCCTATAATTTTATATAAAGGAAGTAACATGATGAATGCTACATAAGTGCCAAGAATATTTGGAAAACATTATAATGAATCTACATATTTGACAATAGGCCCCAAATTCATGCTTCTATATCAAATAGGGCTGTCGCTCAATCACAGTAAATTCACACAATTAATTCACAAAAGTTAGTTGCAATCAGTTTTTAATCACACTAATAAATTCAAATTGATTTGCTATTTAACAATCATGTTCTTCTACATTTTCAAATATACTGATTTCTGTTACAACACAGAATGCAAAAAAGTACAGTGCTCACTTTATACTTGATTACAAATATTTGCACTGTAAAAATGATAGAGCCTCTAAGTCTACTCAGTCCTACTTCTTGTTCAGCCAATCTCTGAGACTAACAAGTTTGTTTACATTTACAAGAGTCAGTACTCTCTGCTTTTTTGACCTCTGTTCATACTTTCAGATGATGTTCTCATGACACTTTTATAGCTACTATTGTAAGATATTTACATAGAAGTCAAGCTAAATATTCGTATGCCCCTTCATGCTTTGGCCACCATTCCAGAGAACATACTTCCATGCTGATGACACTCATTCAAAAATAAAGCATTAATTAAATTTGGGGGAGAAGTGTATGTCGCCTGCTCTATTTTACCCGCACTCTGTCCTAAATTTCATTTTATATCCCTCTTGGACTATGACCAAGCACATGTTCATTTCAAGAACACTTTCATAGCAGATTTGACAAAAACGCAGAGAAAGTACCAATGTGAGATTTCTAAAGATCTCTATAGCATTCCACCCAACATTAAGAATTTGAAGTACCTTCCAAAATCTGAGAGGGACGAGGTGCGGACCATGCTTTCAGAAGTCTTAAGAACAACATTACAATGAGGAAACTACAGAATCCGAACCACTAAAAAAGGAAAATCAACCTTATGCTGGGGGCATTGGACTCAGATAATGAAAATGAATCTGCATTGGTCTACACTAGAGATGTAAGTGACTAGTTGAGTACTCGACTACCTGATAAGCCTAAACTTATCAGGTAGCTGAGTCGACTACTTGACTTCTCACATTTCCCCCCACCCTTGCTGTCTCTGTATTGGCAACAAGGAGGCAGCAAGCGGAGGGAAGCAGGAGCTGGTGCTGGAGGGACCCAGCACGAGCCAGGACAGAGTGCCTTCCCTTACTGACTAATCATGTAGTCAATACAAATTGTAGACTAAGCAGTGTATACTAAGAATGTTAAGAGGCGGGTAACTGGCTAATTGCGTAGGCGATTAGCCAATTGCCTACCTCTTAACATCCTTAGTCTACATTGCCTTTGATCATTACTTGGCAGAACCTATCATCAGCACGTCTACTTGAATGGTAGTTGAAACACAAAGGGACATATGAATATTAGCACATCAGGCACAAATATCTTATGACACTGATATTTTAATACCTGTTCTTATTAGTGTCACCTGAAAGTGAAAAGCTGGTAGCATTATTTCCTGCAATTTTCAACAACCTTGTTTGTCTTAACGAATGGCTGAACAAGAAATAGGACTGAATGGACTTATAGGCTCTTAAGTTTTACTTGTTTTATTTTTGAATCAAATTTGTTTTGTACTAAATCCAGGATTTTATTTAAAAAATAAATAAAAATGAGTTCTATTTAAATCGTATTTTTTATTTAAATTGGATTTTTTAATTTTTAAAGAAATCAATAAAACACTAAATTTTTCATTTAAAAATAAGTTACAATTAAGTCTCATCACAAACATGCCAGACCTATACTTACAGTCTCATACAAATGAATTATTGCATCTAGTCTCTTCAGCTTACTTACTAGCTTTTGCTTCTTGAAAATTCTGGGCTGTTTGTCAGCAGACTAAAAAGTACCATGTGCCTAGAAAGACACAAGCTGGATAGGATTGTTTTTGTTCTGTGCTTATATGGTGGTGGACCTGGGCCAAGCACAACAGAGAATTAATTAAGACATTGTCTTAAAGACAGAGATATAGCAGAGGCAGCAATAAAAACACAGTGGAATGGACTGGAAAGAAAACAGGAAGATGTTCAGCATACACACAACTTCCTATACTTTGCCACACTTTTGCCACAGAAAAACTGTCATGGCTTCTGGGCAAAAGAGAGACCTATTTGAGAATATTTTGAAGAAATTGTTTCCCTGGGTAAAAAAGAAAAATGTTTCGAGTGTAAGCAGTGCAAGAAGTTGATGCAGGGCCTAGTTGCAAGAATCAAACATAAGGAAAACTGCTTATTGGGAGAAAGTGATGTGGATGAAGACGTGGATATGGCTGAGTGGATCAATCAGTTAGTAACTTAAACTCACATTGCAATATGTCATTTTTCAAGACTTTCTCTATGCCTTTTAGTAAAATGTGATTTGACAAGTACATTTGCAAGCTGTTTGCTATGTTGGATGTTGCTAGAAAAAATAGTTTAGCTTAGCTAATCCTTATGGTTGTTTAATTAGTTAACTAGGTTTGGAATCTATCACTCAAGTATACAATAGAGAAAGCTGCAGTAAGAGATGAGTTGCCAGTTGCTACTTCATGCCATTTTCTTATTTTATATTACATAATACACACCTGTTATTTTGGAGCATCATGGCCACAGACCACAATGGTAATATCATAAATCTATTCCCTATTTCACTTCAGCATAACCCATCTCTTCTAAGGGAACCCAATCTATACTTGTTTTCTCAAAAAATACAAGTGCAAGTGGGTTCAATGGGGTTTACTCCAAAATTAAGTGCACCCTAAGCAGTCACTCTTAGCATTTTTGATAACTTGATTTAAATCAATGATATTGTTTTGATGATTTAAATTGCCTTGATTTAAATCCATCTCCTTTAAATCTACATTTGTAAGTTCTACTTTCATGCTAAAGAGATTGCACTACGTTATCTGTATGAAGAACATTGAAAAATACTATTTCTTTTTTTACAGTGCAAATATTTGTAATAAAAAATAAATATCAAGTGAGCGTTGTATACTTTGTATTCTGTGTTGTAATTAAAATCACTACATTTGAAAATGTAGAAAACATCCACAAATGTTTAAATAAATGGTATTCTATTATTTTTTAATAGCACAACTTACTATTATTTTTTAATTGTGTTATTAATCCTGGTTAATTTTTTTAAATTGCTGACAGCTCTAATATCAAGTTCATGAAATTAGTTGTACTGAAATACTAAGGCCTTGTTTATACTTCGAATGCTTTGGAAATACAGCTACACAAGCAGAATCCCCTAGTGCAGAAATAATTTATGCTGCCAGAAGAAATTTTCTGTAGACTAACCATGTCCCAACATAACAAGTACGTCAACAGAAGCTCTATTCTCTCAGCATAGCTGCATCTACACTGGGGGTTGGCGTGTATAGCTACGCCAGCTGGGATGTTTGTTTTGTAAACACAGTCCAGACCATCATAACCAAATCGACTAAACTTTGTAGTATAGATCTGACCACTGTCCAAGATCCTCAACCCATGTACTTTGGTGCAGCTCTAGCAGAGCTCCATCACAACCGGCAAAGATCAGTCCTTATGGACACATCTACACAGGGAGACTAAAGCCTGGCCTACATTAAAAAATTAGATTGTTGTAACTAGGGCACTCAGGTGCATGAAAAAGCCACACCTTCTTAGTGGTCTATTTAAGCCAACCTAAATCCTCATTCAGGCAGCACTAGGTCAACAGAAGAATTCTTCCAGCACCATGGCCACTGCCTGGAGTGAGAAGGGGATTTCACTGATGGGCTATAGCTGTGCCATTTCAAGTGCAGATATACCTTAAGGAAAATTAAGTCACAATAAATAAAAGTATGAAGATAAAGTGCATTAAACCCCTATGCAGGTGCTTATTTTGCTTTAGTTTAAATGTAATCCCCCTTGGAAGGCGGATTAAGCTAAAACAAGGAAGGTCACTTTACATCTGAATGAGAGCATCCATATGAGGGTTAAATGCACGTTAATGTAGTTTGACTTTACACCATTAGTTAACTTGTCTTAACTTGCCTACGTGTCCTTGTGTAGATGTGCCTTTAGCATTTATGCCACAGTAAGTTTGCATTTTTGAATCGGTCAGCAATCATGAAGAATTCTAAGGGCTTGTCCGCGTATACAGTGGTGTAGTAGTAAAACTGCATCAGTGCCAGCTGCACTCCGTCTGATGAAGATGTTTTACGTCAGTGAGAGAAGCACTCCTGCTGACAAAATGCTGTCCATACCAGTGCTTATGTCGATGTAACTTCTCTCTCACAGGAAGCTTGTTTATTCACAGTCCTGAATGACAAATTGTGCCAATAAACTGTAGTGTAGGCATAGCCTAAATGACATGTCCCTTCCCAGACAAATCTGAATCAGATATACTCAGATTGGGATATTCTCCATATTGCTAGCACTAACATGTACAAGAACACATTAAAAATGTGAGGAGTTTGCTCAAATATGCGCCAGGCAACCAATTTCTTAGTATTAAGAGAGAAAATGAAACAGCAGCCAGGAAAAAAAAATCCCACCACTAAGCAGATGCACAGACATTTTTAAGATCTCTGCAGCAGTCAGAAACGTAAATCAGGCAAAAGGAGAAAATAAAGTGTGTCACACAAAGCCAGCCAATGTCTTATTCCACAATTTTAATTTCTGCTCCTGCAAAAATAGACCCTAAAGGTGGACATTTCAGTACTCCAGCAATCACATATGCCCTGCGAGTCACTGTGGTTGTTGCTATCCCTCAGTTAGGTTACTACCTTCAAACAAAAAAACCCAGCACAACCCAGCAACTGACCCCTGACGAAACTGAAAGAGCACAGAAGTGCTCATTTGTATTCCTACCAAGGTAAAACTCTCCACAAATCAAATGGGAATTCTATCCGAGAGCACTTCTGGGTGGGACTCAAATGAAGCAAGACAAAAATTTTGCTTTTTGATCACTGATTTATGCTATAAATTAAAATCAAACATTATTAGTGTGTATTGTATTCCATGATTGTAATGTACAGTAAAACTCCAGTTAGCCGGCATCCAGTGGTCCAGCACTCCTGCTAGTCCGGCACCACCTGGAACCCGGAAGTGCTCCAGGCAGCCGGACAATTGGAGCTGCTCTGCCCCGGGCTTCCCCGAGTCAGCCGCTGGTCAGTTTCAGCAGCGGCTGACTTGGGAAGTCTGGGGCAGAGCAGCTGGGTGCTGCCGGGTTGGTCCCGCAGCGCCGAAGGGCGGCGCTACAGGACCAACCTGGCACCCCAGCTGCTCTGCCCCAGGCGTCCCAAGTCAGCCACTGCTGAAACTGACCAGCGGCTGACTCCGGGAAGCCCGGGCAGAGCAGCTGGGGTGCTCTGCCCCAGGCTTCCCTGAGTCAGTCGCTGGTCAGTTTCAGCAGCGGCTGACTTGGGGACGCCCGGGGCAGAGCAGCTGGGGTGCCGGGTTGGTCCCGCAGCACCGCCCCATCCCCCCAACCCCACCCCAGACCCCTCATAGCCCCCCCTTCCGATAGTCCGGCATATCCGATAATCTGGCACCCCCTGGGTCCTAAAGGTGCCGGATTATCGGAAGTTTACTGTACTTCTATTTCAGCAATGTCTGCAGCCCACAGTGGTTGTCTCTTCTTTGCATACAGATAAAAGATCAAAAGCTGCTCAACCAGAATGTTTACTTCCAAAACAGAATTACTCTTACAAACAGCATAGTTCCTTTATAATAACTGTATGATTGTAGTTAATTCATTCCCTTGGGCTTAAACATTACAATTTACCTTTCATTACTGGTAAAAATCTGGTTTCACGGAGAACAAATGTTCTTGGAATTGGATAAAGTGTCAATAACAACTTGCTAGCTGTGACATGTCATTGTGGCATTGCCTTTAGGTTCAATGATGAAAAATGCTTATAGTGGTACAAGCAGTTGGGACTTTTCAGCTGTTTCTCCTTTTTCCAAATTATGTTCACCATTATAATTTTGTGTATGGTTTGTACTAAAAATGGGTATCCCACCTATAAAATGGGAGATAATTAAACTGATCTCCTTTGTACAGCATTTTGAGATCTACAGATGAAAAGAGCCAGATAAAAGCTAGATTATTTATTTTATTAACAGCCAAAGTACAGCTATTAAAAATGGATCACAGCACTACAGAACAAAGATACTGCATTTGAGACTTACCTTTAATACATTTAATAGTAGCTGTTTTCAATAAAGCAGACTACACTAATTTTAACTAGGAAGCTAATGTAAAAAAAATCTGTTTTTTGTAGATACCTGTATTGTTACACTACTCGTCCATCTTAACCTTGTGAAAGAGGAAGTCTTCTTTACAACAAGAATGGTATGAGAGTTACTGAAATTTGCTTTCAATTATTTTTTTAAATAAAAATGTATTCTTGCTTGCAGATGTCCTGTAATGAAAGCACACTGCTGATGAAATGAGTGATGTTTTATTTTAAAATAAACTGACAAATTCCTAAACACCAAGCAAAACAAAGAGATTGAGAACTTCTAGTGCAGCACTATAACATGATCACTGAATTAAGTTGGATGACACACAAATGACTGCCTCTGGCAAGATATCCAAATACCTTCCAAATTATTGTGGAAATAGATTCCGTCTCCTCCCCTCCTCTCAGGCCTGCTGTGGATCTGGCTGTTTTCTTAGAATAGAAAATGTAGAGCCATTTACACCTGCTCAAAGTGGTCCAAAATGATACTCAAACTTCTCCACTCAAGTGAGTATTAATTCATCATTAGATTTCAGAAAAGCAAATATGCAAAAGTCAAGACATTTCTAAAAGATGAGATTTATTCCTCCACATCATGAGCTCTACAACACCGCATATATGCATGTTATATACAACACACATACTGCATTATGCATAGATAACAGAGAAATAAAGATTTTTTTAAACTAAAAATTCCTAGTTACAAAATCTATTTGCTTTCCTTAAAGCTATTTTCACCCTGATTTTGGACCACTAAGTCCATGAAAATATTCATTATAATATGAAAATCCAATATGTTAAATTTGGATGAAGATTTTATGTTAACAATAAAATTACTTAGTAGAAACGCAAGGCTGTCTCTTAACTAAGGCAGTGTAATGGAAGATACACACATGCGGGCACATATGCATGTGTACATTGGTGATCGAATCTGGATGGAGACATGGTGGCTTGGCAACATGGGCCACTCAGGTTACAATATGCCATCTCTATTTTTTCTGCCCTCCTGTTCCCAATATTTACCATGAATACTATAAACAGTACTACTATTGTATACCATAATACTTACTATGAAGTTTATTTTTTGTCCTTATTTTCAGTCTTTTTAACATTTTTGTAATAAACACTAATAAATTCCTAGGAAATGTTAAACAACAACATCAAAAGCCCCTAAAATGAAGCTAACCTCGCACATAAATTAGCTGTGCTGTTTAATCAGGAAAAACACAAATCTAACATGACATACAATATGAAAATTGACTAGTAAACTAGTAAATTGTAACTGTCTTAATTTTCATTGCTTGATGCTCAAACCTTAATGATTCATTAAAACTAGTACATACATTTGCATATGCACACACACACACACACACACTCAGCCTTCCACAAATGTCTCTTGTGATTGCATAAATGCATGTGCACGCACACGCGCATGCGCACGCGCACGCACACACACACACACACACACACACACACAGAGTAAGAGGGGGAGTTAACTGCTCAGAGTTGTCTCCTTTTCACTCTCCGTTGCTGCCTCCCATACCACCTCCCTATTTATTCAGGAATGCTAAACTGGTCCTGTGTGTGTGTGTACCACCTCCCTATTTATTCAGGAATGCTAAACTGGTCCCGTGTGTGTCTCTCTCTCTCTCTCACACACACACACACACACACACCTGGCACAGCAGCTCCGAAGTGCCTCCTGCAAACACTTTACAGCTGGTCAGATGTGTTAGAATTCATCAAATCTGCCAGTGTTCAAAGGGAAGTACCAGTATCAAGCCTCCCATTCTTTTAAGAACATAATAAGAATTACCATACTGGGGCAGACCAAAAATCCATTTAGCCCAGTATCCTGTCTTCCAACTGTGGTCAGTGCCAGGTGCCCCCGAGGGAAAGAACAGAACACGGAATCACCAAGTCATCCATCCCTTGATCTCCACTCCTGCTTCTGGCAAACAGAGGTGAGGAACACTATTCCTTCCCATCCTGGCTTGTCTACCAGAGACATCCAATGAAGTTAAGACAAATTAACTAAAGATGTGAAGTTAATGTGCATTAATTCCCCATGTGGATGCTCTCATTCATAAGTCAAGTGACCTTTGTGCACCTTAACTTATTCCTTCTCAGATTAGGTTACTGCAAACTAAGAATATAATTTCTGAGTTAGAGTTTCAAAATGGGGGTTTAATGTGCTTTAACTTGTATGTATTACCTCTGTAGCTAACCCCTTACACCACTAAGATCTCACAAACTAAGCTGAGTTGATCCTGGTGAGTAGCTGAATAGGAAAGCTTTTAGGAAGCCAACATGCAGCAGAATGTGGTGGTAACTGGGTAGATGGTCATTTTCACTCTGAAGCTGCCCATGTGAGCATTTTCAGCTGATCTTGCAAAGGATGTCAGATATAGTTCTCCACTAGCCCCACAGCCCTTTCAACTGATATTAAATATTATTAGCCTCAATCATCCATCGTCATAGAAAAGCGTGCTTGATGTAGTATTTTCTGATCAGGTCAGTGAGCCTTTTATATAAATGGTAGTGGAACTCAGCTGATCTTCTCCATCATAGTAAAACATATCAGTTCAGGGGGTTGCATTTTTGTCATCCACTGTCTCAAACAGACTGAAAATCTGAGAAAACACTCAACCAAATTAATACTTAAGCCATATCTCAACACTGAGTGCTTAATGTGGTCTGTCCAAGTTTCCATGGATAAACTGATCCTCTTCCCCTCTGGTCCTAAACCATTGTGCAATACAGTAGAACTTCAGTTATGAACACTACGGGAATGGAAATTGTTCGCAACTCTGAACAAAACATTATGGTTTTTGTTTTAAAAAAAGTCTACAAGTGAACATTGACTTTGAAACTTTACTATGGAGCTTTGAAACTTTACTATGGAGAGGAAAAATGCTGCTTTCCTTTTTTTGTCACTTGTGGGTAACACAGTACTGTATTTGCTTTTTTTGGGGGGAGAAGGGGTGTCCTCTGTTGTGCCCTGATTGCATACTTCTAGTTCAAAATGAGCTGTATGGTTGCCTGGTCAGTTTGTAACTCTGGTGTTTCTGACTCTGAAGTTCTACTCTATTTCCACATTCTGTCGAATAAATGCTTTGTCCCACTCAAAACATGAGTGCATGTCAATGACTGGTGAATTAACTGCCTGTACAGCATTTTCAAAGACTTATGAAAGGCATTAAAACTGCACGTTAATCATGACTAAATTCTCTTATTGAAGACAACAGTACTTGTTTTATCTGCGTTTAAAAGATCAAATCCTCTTTTAGCTCAATGACCTCACAAATTCCCTAATACATCTGAGAAAAACCCCGTCCTGCATGAAATAATCCCCCAAGAGTTTAAAGGCTGGATTTTCAAAAAAAACTCAGCACTTCACTGAATTTTATGGGCACGAGTCAGGCTACCGTGGTGTGCTTTTGAAAATCCCATCTTAAATTAATGACTACAACAAGCCCAATTCTTTCTGGTCTCAAATGATGAGCCACAGAAAGATGAGTATTTTCGAAGCCAAGAACAAATCAGTATTAAATTCAATTGCTTGAGTCCTTGATAAACTGATTTTTTTTAATTCTATGCCCAATATTGATGATTAAGTGGGATATAAATTAAAATTTTATCATTAAAATCCATCCCAGAGATCCACAGTTGTTTGCCATGTTTCCTGTCTTCTCTGCATGCCCAATTTTACTTATTGCAGATAAACAAGATACCTATGGCAACTATTTTTTCCTTCTGTAAACATACACAAAGTGGAAAAAACATTATTTCTGTCACATCAGATAATGAATGAGGTTTATTCATTTTGTCTGCTGGCTGCTGGTGCAATATGCTGAGAACTGCTCACTGTATGGCTGATAGCTGCACTCTGATATAAGCTTGGAAAAATAAA
Organism: Rafetus swinhoei; assembly: GCA_019425775.1. NCBI lineage: Eukaryota > Metazoa > Chordata > Testudines > Trionychidae > Rafetus > Rafetus swinhoei. Next base: position 41,447,334 of record CM033437.1, on the reverse strand, counting down.
ACTTCTGCATTCCATCTACACAACAGCAGCTAACTGGCCGTAAGGAGGTGTGTGTGTGTGTGTGTGTGTGTGTGTGTGTGTGTGTGGAGGGGGTAACGTGCAGCTGTAAGGACCAACAGTAAGGTTCTCTTTTGGCCATTGTTACACAGGAAATTATCTGTCTGACCCAACACAACCTGATAGATCCTTTTTAAGGAAACAATTGTACAACATAATATCAGAATTTTTCAGGCATAGAGAAGAATGAATTTCAGTTTGTCCATCCACTTATACATGGAGGAAAAAAGCACTATCACTACCGAAGAACACATCAGGACAGAGTAATTCAAAAGCATTCCATACTGGAAGCTGCACCTTCACATTTCTTACTTTCAACTACCACAGTGATTTTTATTTTACTTGATGGGATCCAGGCAAGACACATAACATATCATAAAAATTTCCTAGTGCTTGGGGACTGTATATCAAAGGCATGGTAACACACGTCTGAGATTTACTGAAGAAAAAATGCATTCAGCAGAGAGTGTGTGTGTGCATGTTTGCACGCGTGTGAGTGTGAGTCTGGTGTGTGTATGCATGCATGCCTGTGCATGCATGCGAGCAAGAGAGAGAACTGGCTACTGGAGAAAACTTTGAAACAGTGCACTGCCTCTTAAAACAGGCACTCAACTCAGTCACTTCCCATACTTCAAACTGGAGCAGCTCCACTGTGTATCCCTCTCCCCGACCCCTGCTCCGAAGAGGTAGGGGCAGGGAGACACCCCGACTTCAGCACTCCTCCTTTCCTTAAACGCTGGCTCCCCGCATGCACCAGCTCCTGGGGAGCAGACTGCTACCCTGTGTGTAACTGTGTAACCTCTGAATTTTTTCAGCAGTTACATGGTTACTTAAACACATTTTAAGATCTCTAGTGTGTACAAAGTGCCTTTAATGGATATTGTCTATATGAGCCTTTTTGGTTTTTAAAAAAGTGATCAATTTTTAAAACCTATTTTTGATAGAATACGCTTTAAACAGTATGTCCTGAAAAATTTGATACTTAATTAAAACAAGCCACAACCACCACCAAATCAAAAGGAATGAGTCAGGATTTTAATAAGATTATAAAAATAATCCACAAACAACATATCAAGAGAAAAGTAAATTAAAAACCACATAGAACTCAATATGCAAATTACAATGACTTCATCCTTACCTGAACACTTGTCATATCAACCCTTATATTTGTCTTGTTTAGACTGCAGCCTCATCAGAACATGAAGTAGTGTCTTGTACTCTGGTAGCACCTAGAGGCCCTGGTATGCATATGTACAGCATCTAGACAAACAGAGACAGCCCCTATCCTGAGGGCCTTGAATTTAAATAGACAAGACAGACAAAGGTGCGAGAAAGTGACTATTGTACTTCTCATTATGTGACCTGTCCCCGGTCACACACAAAACCTCTGTGACAGAGCCAGAATAGACAAGAGTTCCAGGCCAATGTGTTAACAACGAGTCCGTCTTCCTCTCCACAAGACCACACTATCATTGTCTAGCTATATAGTCTCCCATCCACATCATTTGAGGGAGAGTGCTTGGGTGAAAAGGTGAGACTGCCCCTGCACTCACCAGCAGTGGGAATCAGAGCAATGCAGCTGGGAGCCAGGGAAGCAGAGCAGGTTGTGGCTGGGTCACTCCACTTCCCATCACCACTGGTGAGCACAGGGGGAGGGGGAAGAACCCTGCTGCCAGCACAAGTGCCCCACTAGTCCCCAGGCAATGTTGCTCAGGGGAGAGGGATTGGGGGAAGAGGTGGAGTGGGAGCAGGGCAGAAAGAGGAAGGGCTGTCGAGACTTGTGATGGCATGAGGGAGTCACATGGTTGGTATCCCCCTTGTGTCCCTCCCCAGCAGTCAGATCTGGTCTTTCCAGAGCCTATTCTGGTTCTTAGTGTCTCTTTCCAAGTTGTCTTTATATGGGATGGAACTCTACTTGAACCCTATGGGCTTCCCAGTTTACATTTTGGTTCAGAACGTACTCCCTCAGCAGAGGCAGCTTCAAAATACTTCTGTCACCCTCAGTTTCTATTTAGTCTCCTTACTCTAGGCAGAGCAGTGGTTCTCAGTTTGTGGCCCACAGGACACTTGTGGTCATAAGAACATAAGAACATAAGAACGGCCGTACCGGGTCAGACCAAAGGTCCATCTAGCCCAGTAGCCTGTCTGCCGACAGTGACCAGCCCCAGAGGGGGTGGACCGAAGACAATGATCAAGCAATTTGTCTCCTGCCATCCCTCTCCAGCCTCTGTCAAACAGAGGCCAAGGACACCATTTTATCCCCTGGCTAATAGCCTTTTATGGACCTAACCTCCATGAAATTATCTAGCTTCTCTTTAAACTCTGTTATATTCCTAGCCTTCACAGCCTCCTCTGGCAAGGAGCTCCACATGCTGACTACACGCTGTGTGAAGAAGAACTTTCTTTTATTAGTTTTAAACCTGCTACCCATTAATTTCATTTGGTGTCCTCTAGTTCTTCTATTTAGGGAACTAATAAATAACTTTTCTTTATCGGCCCTCTCCACACCACTCATGATTTTATACACCTCTATCATATCCCCTCAGTCTCCTCTTTTCTAAACTGAAAAGTCCCAGTCGCTTTAACCTCTCCTCATACGGGACCCGTTCCAAACCCCTAATCATTTTAGTTGCCCTTTCTGAACCCTTTCCAAGGCCAAAATATCTTTTTGAGGTGAGGAGACCACATCTGTACACAGTATACAAGATGTGGGCGTCATAGTTTTATACAGGGGCAGTAAGATATTCTGGGTCTTATTTTCTATCCCTTTCTTAATAATACCTAGCATCCTATTTGCCTTTTGACCGCTGCACACTGTGTGGAAGTTTTCAGAGAACTGTCCACGATAACTCCAAGATCTCTTTCCTGATTTGTCGTAGCTAAATTAGCCCCCATCATACTGTATGTATAGTTGGGGTTATTTTTCCCGATGTGCATTACTTTACACTTATCCACATTAAATTTCATTTGCCATTTTGTTGCCCAATCACTCAGTTTGGTGAGATCTTCTTGGAGTCCCTTACAGTCTGCTTCTGTCTTGACTATCCTAAACAGTTTGGTATCATCCGCAAACTTTACCACCTCACTGCTTACCCCTTTCTCCAGATCATTTATGAATAAGTTGAACAGGATTGGTCCTAGGACTGACCCTTGGGGACACCACTAGTTACCCTCTCCATTCTGAAAATTTACCATTTATTCCTACCCTTTGTTTCCTGTCTTTTAATCAGTTCTCAATCCAAGAAAGGACCTTCCCTCTTATCCCATGGCCATGTAATTTACACAAGAGCCTTTGGTGAGGGACCTTGTCAAAGGCTTTCTGGAAATCTAAGTATACTATATCTACTGGATCCCCTTGTCCGCATGTTTGTTAACCCCTTCAAAGAACTCTAATAGATTAGTAAGACAGGATTTCCTTTACAGAAACCATGTTGACTTTTGTCCAACAAATTATGTTCTTCTACATGCTTCACAATTTTATTCTTTACTATTGTTTCGACTAATTTGCCAGGTACCGAAGTTAGACTTACCGGTCTGTAATTGCCCGGATTGCCTCTAGAGCCCTTTTTAAATATTGGTGTCACGTTGGCTACCTTCCAGTCATTAGGTACGGAAGCCGATTTAAGGGATAGGTTACAAATCACAGATAATAGTTCAGCAATTTCCCATTTGAGTTATTTTAGAACCCTTGGATGAATGCCATCCGGTCCCGGAGATTTGTTAACATTAAGTTTTTCTATTTGTTCCAAAACCTCCTCTAATGACACTTCAATCCGGGACAGTTCCTCAGATTCATTACCCACAAAGGACGGTGCAGATTTGGGAATCTCCCCAACGTCCTCAGCCGTGAAGACTGAAGCAAAGAAATCATTTAGTTTCTCCGCAATGGCTTTATCGTCCTTGATTGCGCCTTTATAGTTCGATCATCTAGGGGACCCACAGGTTTTTTAGCAGGCTTCCTGCTTCTAATGTACTTAAAAAACATTTTGTTATTTCTTTTTGAGTTTTTGGCTAGCTGTTCCTCAAAATCTGTGTCCAATCAATACACAGCTACGGCCCATGTGAAATCCTCAGAGCCATACAAGTAGTGTATGTGTGTGTGTATAGATATATATAGATATAGATATATAGTGTAGATGCAGCAAACATAGCACAGAGAGCTGCATATACAGCCCACAGTGACCGATTGAGAAGCACTAATGTAGAGCAGTGGGTCTCAAACTGGGGTCTGTGGATGAGAGCAGCAGGAGGCCATGCCTGGGACACGGTGCCGTGCTTGGGAGCAGAGCAAGATGCAAAGGCAAGTAAGTGCCCTTCTCATCCCCTCATGTCCAGACCCTGCACTTCCCCCGCAAACACACCCCGACTGAGACCTTGCACCCACAGCCCAATAATGCACTCTCACCCCTGCCAGACACCCTTCTACCAGCCTGCTCCTGCTCCCCACCACCAACTCAGACCTTGTACCTCCATCTTTATCCCACTCACTGGCAGCCCTGCCCCACACAATGAACTCCTCATTTTTGGCCCTACCCCTGAGCTTAAGGGGGTCCACAAAATCTACTAACCCCAGAAGAGTTAATCTGACTTATGGGAAGCCCTGAACCTCAGTCCTCACTGTCCCTCCCCTGACCCCCATGGGGCTGGAGTGCCAGGGGAGAGAGGCATCTCAGTTGGGGACCACATCAGTGGAGGTTGGTGGTTTTTGGAGTTCTGGTTTTTTTGTTTTGTTTTGTTTTTTGCTTATTACTTGTGTGGTCCCAGATTGATTTTTCTGTGGGTCGGTGGCGCCATACCCAAAATAGGCTCCCCACCCATGCCAAAAATAAAGACAATGTTGGAACCATTTGTGTTGGACATAAATTACTATTTTATTTTATTTAAAATGAAGTTTGGTAAACTAATATGAGAAAGTAAAAGCACTTAATCTGTTCAATAATTTTGACTAATATTTCCTTTCTTACTGATTAAATTAAACCATTCTCCCTAGCTGCAGCACTAGCAAAATTATATAATTACGCTGGAGCCATTAACAATGAGTTTCCATTAGCAGCTGGTGGTCTATGGGAAGGTTTGCATTGAGCAGGGTGGGCCACGGGCCAAAAAGTTTGAGAACCACTGCCTTAAAACCTACCCAGAAAAATGATAGAACTGCTTCCTAGTGCATTCACCTTGGCAAACAGTAAATAGCTTTAGAAAGCTCCTGTTCTGCCACTCTTCATTCTAGGTGTTGTCTCTCTACTGCTATATAGACAGGGATTATCACCTCCCTGGTCTGAAGCGGAATGCCTCTCTAGCTCTAAGTTTCATTACAATATTTGCCATCAGATCACACTATATGCTGCTATCTAGTTTGCTGCTCATTAACACCCTAAGTCTATTTAACTAAGTCTATTTGAAAAATTTCAATAAAAAAATGTTAACACTGGAAAACTGTTTTGACCACACAAATAATTCTGAGGAACAAAATGTCAAGTCAGATTAATATTTTGATTTTCAGATGGGAGGGTTCAAAAGGAGACTTTATTCTGAAAAAACATCAATTCAAAAAATGAACTACTTCATTTCATAGAATCATAGAATCCTAGGACTGGAAGGGACCTCGAGAGGTCATCGAGTCTAGTCCCCTGCCCTCACGGCAGGACCAAATACCGCCTAGATCATCCCCGATAGACATCTATCCTACCTACTCTTAAATATCTCCAGAGACGGGGATTCCACAACCTCCCCTGGGCAATTTATTCCAGTGTTTGACTACCCTGACAGTTAGGAACTTTTTCCTAATGTCCAACCTAAACCTCCCTTGCTACAGTTTAAGCCCATTGCTTCTTGTTCTATAAATTTTCAGCTGTTTTCTTCAAAATGGCCTACTTTTTCCACTTCAATGTTTCTGAACTGAAACTTTTCAGAATTTTCCAATTTGCAAGAGCTTCTCGCTATTTTCACTTTTCAATCAAATTCAGAATGGAAAGTAGTTTCAAAATGTTAGACTTTCCAACGTAAGGAAAATTCTCTTTCCCAAAGAGCTCCAGTGGTTGGTATTTAGATACATATTTGGTTCTCACCAGTATAGCACTGGAGTGCTTCCTCTGTAAAACCATCAAGACACTCTCTCTTTTCTCTCTCCCTCCCCCATTCACTGTCTCTACAGGTATCATAAAAGGAAAAGAACAGCTTCCTGAGCATCCACAGAAATTTATTTTAATTTCTTGTGTGCCCATCACCATGGAGCTAATGCATGTGTGTAATTCTAAATCATCAGACATGTACTGAGAGGGCTTACATGCAGTCAGTGACAGACATGGGTGTAGTTCTGCTGCAGTGACCCGGAGCATTGTTCTGGCACCTGAAATCGAGGACAAAGCAGCCCGCTGGCACTTCACTTGGTGCACAGGGTTGCAACAACACTTCCATTTGGCCTAGCCACACTTCAATCAGGACAGAGAACAGCTGGGCCAAATGTAAATGGCATTGTGATCCAGCATGCAGAGATGCAGTGTCACTCAGGTTTGGTCTAGCCACTCGATGATGGAGCAGCTGCCTGGACCAAACCTGATGGTGCAACCTGGCACTTGGAGCCACAGTGCCACTCAGGGTTGGCTGGGGCCACCCTTCTGCCTGCACCAAACTGGATTCGCACCGTGTTCCCTGTATAAGGATGCATTCATCACTCAAATTTGGCTGGTGCCAGGTATGTGTTAGCTAGGCGATACGATCTAGCAAAGCTGCTAAATGGCTGCAGTTGGGAGTAGGCCCCCTGGCCAGGGACAAAAGCAGAGTGTTGAGCCAGGAACGCGCTGGTAAGTGGCCAATAAAGTCCCAGCAACAGTGGGCGAGTGGCTGAGGGAGAGTTGTTGGTAGGCTGTGGGAAATATTGAGGTTTTGTCAGGTGAGGGACTAAATGCACAGGATGTGCGTCACTGCTGCTGGAATGCACGCGTGGGCTGTCAGGATAAGTGGGGACTGGGGAAAGCCATTGTCACCACCGTCTATTTAGCCAGTCAAATCAGGTTTATGTAGCGGGTCAAAAGTAGCTGGAACAAACCAGCGAATCTTGCCATTATGTGAATATTGTAAAGACGGTATTTTACATATGCTGCCATGACTATAGGTGGTTTTTAACTAACTACTCATCTGCCTTGATAGTGCCTTGCCACCTTGCTTAAAGCTTGGCATACAAAAGCTGAGTTTTGTGTGTGTTTAATGTTTATACATATTGTATGTATTTCCAATGCATGAAGTCTCAATTGCTGTGTGCACATTTTCAATTAGATAAAACTTCCTAGATTTTGGAGACTAACTACCTTGTATTACAAAGACAAAGCACCCATAATCAAAACCTATTGCACATGTGACAGAATTATTAACTTGAAGTCCCTCTGACAGAGCTCCTACACTATAAAATTTAGCACCTCTACAGATAGAAGTAATGAAGGAAACCCATTTCAACAAAAGAGTAATGGCAGCCAGGTTGGCTTAGGTACCAGATCATTATGGATGATCAATCTCATGTAACAGTACTGAAATCTGCAGTACAAAAGGGACAGCCAATACCAGCTCATTCTTTAGCTGTCCATTTGTGAATGTCTTTAACTTTCTTCTGAAGCTGACTGGTAACATGCTACTGGATTAGATACATCACTGTTATGATTCAATACACCAGCTCCTATATTCTGTACAACTAAAAATGAACTTAACAATATCTAAGAGTTTGATAGTTTTAATTAAATGGCAGCAGCAAAGTGGCTGAAAAGCAACCAAAAAGCAGCTATGTTCCACTAGTAACACAGAAGATAATGGATAAAATATAGCAAAATTGTTGTACGTTATCGTCAGTTATAATTACAAATAGTTTTGGAGAAGGGTTACCTCAGGAAGTGCTTCATTGTGGTGGCTTTGATGTTCCAGACACACAGTCCTATTCAACTGATCACAGATGAAATTGTTCTTGCAGAAATAACTGATGTTGTAGGAAAAAAAAAAGTAGACAGAATTTACTTACAGAAATATCTCTCAACATTTTCACTTGCTCAATATTTTCCTTCTCCACACTTCCCACAATTATTTTAAGAATTCCAATTCTAACAAAAATAATAAGTTTATGTTCAAGTCTTCAGCCTGAAAGCTTACATACAATACTTGGCTCTATGCCTTTCTTTTCAGATTACAGATTTTTTTAGATAAAGCCCAGGACTAAGATCAAGAAAGCCTAGATTCCCAGCAAAAATTATTTCAAACTTTCTTGAAACTCAGGAAGTTGAAAGATCCACCCCATTTGTAATTGCAAAAAATATATATCTAACCTCACATAGGCATTGTAAACCTGAATTCTTAAGCACCTGTAGCAGTATTTAGAGATTTGTGGTTGAAAAGCACTAAATAAGTGTAAAACATTATTATTGGATCCTGATTTGATACATACATGAGACCTGAGACAGCTAACTACCCTTCCAGGCAACAAGAACCTTGAGGATGATATGTTTGCTGTCTTGCAATTTATTTCCTCATTTTTTTCCTTAGCATCGTCACTAAACTCTTCTCAGACCTGCAAGCCTAGTTAAAGTTCCTTTGCAATTACTAGCTCTCTAAAAGCAGTGGGCAGAATTCAGATAAGAAGTCTGTTTCTGGGATGCAAGCTTGTACACTACAGATTTCTGGGATTCTTCCCAGCAACCCCTTTTCTCTGTAAGCTTCTAAAATGTGTTTTTTTTTTCCACCCTGAAATAATACTTCCGTTGAGATGCAGAGTTCAAGTTTCAATTTTACACAGCAAAATACTCAAAAGGATGAATAAAATGTTTCCTATTTACCACCTTTCATCCAGGACAACCTAAAAGCACTTTACAGACTTCAAATATAAGGGCCATTCATCATTACCAAAAAGTAATCATCAACAGGGTGACACATTCTGTGCCAGTTATAACCACATCACAGCTTTTAAAAGGCAGAGAAAGCAAAAATGTCTTTTAAAAGAAATCTAATTAGCTACAAGCAAGATTTTCCGAAGTTGTCAAATCTCATTTAGGCTCCTGATTAAAGAGAAGATTTTCACACAACGAAGCACCCAATATTTTGAAAAAATTTGCTCCTAATTTTGGGGTTTGAAGGGAAGCTGAACTCTGGAAAATCTGATCTCATGTACATTTGCAGGACCAAATGATACTAGGGATGTCAACATGTAATCGACTACATGACTGATCGATAAGCCTTGGCTTATTGGTTAATCTTCTTGAAGACACACACTCCCCCCCCAGCAAGGGTTGGGGGGAGGGGAGGACTGGTGCCTATGAAGAGCTAGCTTTAAGCAGGCTTCCCATGAGCACCTGATGTGTCTCCTCCCCGACCCCTGCACTGCTGCCTCTGATAGAGAGGCAGCAACATGGAGGGTGAGAGGGGCAGGCTCGAGACAATATGCAAGGGAAGCCAGCTTTCAAGCCAGCCCCCCATGCATATCAGCTCCCACAGATCAACCTGCCTTGCCCCCGTTGCCTCCTGCAGACGCAGCGGGGCAGGCAGGACGGAGCCGGTGCTGGGGGAAGCCAGCTTAAAAGCCAGTTCTCCCCAGCACCATCTCAAAGGTACTTCTTCCTCCACCCTCCCCCCGCCACACTGCTGCCTTTACTAGAGGGGGGGCAGGGGAGGCTGCTGCGAAATAGCCTCTGTCCATGGCAGCCCGGGCTCAAATGGACAGAGGCTGATCCGCAGCAGCAGCCCCTGTCCGTGGCAGGGGTCGAAGCTCCCTGTGGACAGGGTCTGCTGCTGTGAAGCAGCCTCTGTCCGCAGGGAGCTTGGACCCCACGCGGACAGGGGCTACCACCACCCTGTGTTGCTACCTCTGTATCAGCGGCAACAGTGCAGAGCAACAGGCAGCTGGTCTGTGCAGGGAGCTGTTCTTTAAACTGGCTCCCTTGGCAGACTGACTCCTGCCTGCCATCCCACGCTCTGATAGAGGCAGCAGCGCAGAGTGGCAGGAGGGTCCCCATGAGTGGGGCCGGGAGCACACTGGCTGCCGGCCCCGCCCCCGTGAACTATTGAATAGTCTTATAACTACTAATATTTCATGTGGTTACACGACTATTCAATTACACAATATCTAACATCCCTAAATGATACTACTAATCTAAAGCAAAGCCCTCTCCCCCACACACATTCTTTCTTCCACCTAGGGATCATTTTCCTTTCCTTATTTTGACCTCTCTGAATATTACATTATACTGTCACCTGCTGACAAGAAAAGAACAAGTGCTCCATTTATAAAACCACAGCTATCTGGTTGGATCACATTATGCTGTTCGCTAAAAATACACAATTCCCTGAACTGTGAAAACTTCATTCATTTAGATTGTTTTTGACTGGCTGAATCATGCTACTGTCCCCTGAATACAGCTGTAATTGCTATGCACTGCTGTGACACCTGCTTGAAAGGATGGACAGAGGCTAAAAACAAACTCTGGTTCATTAAAGGACACAGCAGGCAGGTTTCTAATTCTCCCTGGAGAAACTTTTGCTGTTCCTTAGACAATATCAAGTGCAGGGGAAAAGGGAGGAGAAGGGCAAAAACTGAAGAAACAGTTTACTGTTTACACACACTAAATTTCTGTCCAAAGATATAATTTGTGCAGTACTCTCACTGCTGGGTCTTAGCTTCTTAGCATAATACAAATGAAACACCCTTTAGTCTTAAGCTATTATGACCCTTAATGACAATAGAAGCAGGACCAGGACATAGTCCAGACACTCTACACCACCCCTTGCTAAGCAAAGGCATTGCCTCTGAGCATCCCCAATCACCTCCTTCTTGAACTTGGTTAGTGAAGGAGCTTCCTGTTGGAGACTGTGCTTATGTTACCTCAGCTCCAGATGGGAGACCAACTTCACGTACAGTTCTGTACCCTAAAATTCAGTGTTGCATTGCTGGGAATCATTAGTATTACAGATTTGTGAAACCTTCTGTCTACAAGTGCCAAGGTCAGATCCTGTGGAAAAACCTGAGCTGACTGGAAGTTTTTGAAGGTTTGTGACTAAAAATTGGTCTGTTTAAAAAAAAAAAACCAAAAACAAAAAAACCCCCACACAGGTTTCTAAAGGGTCAATATTGCTTTGGGGCTTCCCATCACCCCTTCTATTTTTCATGCCTAAGTTAATGTTTTAAAGGCAAACACCTCAACAACACGTGTGTATCAAAACAGTTTTGGCAAATTAAAATGTTGATAACTAGGGCTTTACCAAATTCACGGTGCATTTTGCTCAATGGTCATAGGATTTTAAAAAACAGTAAATTTCACTATGTCAGCTATTTATATCTGAAATGTAAGTGTTGTAGGGATGCTGATCCAAAAAGGAGCAGGGGGCACAAGGTTATTGTAGGAGGGGCTGCAGTACTGCTACCCTTACTTCTGTGCTGCTGCTGCTGCTGGCAGCTCGGCCTTCAGAGTTGGATTGCTGGAGAGCAATGGCTAGGAGCCCAGCTCTGAAGGCAGAGCTGCTGCCAACAGCAGCACAAAAGTAAAGGTGCCATGGCATGGTATTTCCACCCTTACTTATGCACCACTACTGACAAGATGTTGCCTTTAAAACTGGGTGGCCAGACAACAGTTGCTGCTCTCTAGTGGTTGAACTCTGAATGCTGTGCACAATAATGACAGTACTATGAGCCCCCTACAATAATCCTCTGACCCCCCCCCCCCAATTTGAGAAGCGCTGATCTCTGTCCCCCTATAACATCCACATAGTATAGGATAAAAGCACACAAAAGACCAGATTTCAAAGACAGAGGCCATGGGCAGCAGGTATAAGAGGCAGGGGAAGGCACTGCCTCCCCAAATTGACAAGTATAGCCCCACCCACACTCCATCCCCAGCTTTAGCATGGCTCCGGGGCTGCCTTCCCCCTGGGCTTCTGCTGTGCGGAGGGTAGGGACACTGGAAACATCTGTTCTCCCTGTGCTCTAAGGCCGGAGAGGCTGGGGCCGTGCAACGCCCACCCTCCCTGTGGTCTGGGGAGGCTCATGTGGGAGGCTGGAGATTTGCCTCTGAAGTGGGAGGGGGCTTGGTCTTCAGGTGGAAGAGCCGAGGCTGGGGAGTTGCCTCTCCCAGCCCTAAAGTCACCTCTGCCAGTCGGGGAAGCCAGATTTCATATTCTATGTGTTTTTCAGGACTATGAATATGGTAGGGCCTTACTGATAATACTTTTAGATAAAATGTGTCTAAAAATGCATAAATCAGTCAACTTCAAACCATATGAAACTGAAACAGCATTGAAATTACGCACAGAACATCTTTTTTCCCTTTTAAACCAGTTCTTTTTTTTTTTTTTCTTTTAAAAGGTTAGGGCTGAAATTCTACCCCTTTTAATGTCAATGGCAAACTCTCACTGACCACTAAATTCCAGGATTTCATCATAGGAGCTTTTAAAAGATAGTATCTAAATCCATCTGAACACAAAATATGGGAAATCTATAGTGTGAATGAGATGGCAGCAGAGGCTATAATCTTAAGGATGCAAGTTTCTCTCTCTGCTTGGCTACAGGTAGCCAAACTCCACCAAAATGGCGAAAGGGAGCAGAGCAGATAGAGGCCTTTTAGCAGAGTGGGAGAGACAAAAATAACAGTGGTTTCCTCGGTCCTGAGTCTCATGTAGGTGTAGAAACTTATTCTGACTGGCAAGCAGTATCCATACTCAGCATGGGATGGCCAGTCAGGGACACAGACTCTTGCCCTCAAGCAAGTTAATGCCCCCAAAACCACCATTTTAAGATCTAAAAGATTGCTGCCACCAGACCCATGCTGGGAAACTAGGCCTGGGGCTGAGAGTTCTGTAAAATGGCATCTTCAGAGAAGCAGAATTATAAAGTAGTTTTCCTCTTATCTAGATCATCCCCTGAAGTGTGGGATTTTTTTTTAAATGGAGCCAGCAGTCTTTCAAGAAAGCCTTTTACTGAGTAACATTCTCTACTTTTTTAAATGTCAGTAGCATTCACTTCCAGAAAGTGGTTTCTTACACTGCAGGAAGACACACCTGGTCTTGACTGGATACATACTAACTATTCATTAAATTACAACAAATTAGAACAACTGGAACAATCCCATTTGATATCTTTTCATCCAGAATCTTTATAAAGGATTTTCACAAAAATGTAACAACTCAAAAGTATATCTTTTGCTACCAGAAAAACTAACACGTCCATTTTTAAAAAACCCACATACCATAATTTTAACTAAAGTACTTATGAACAATGGGATTCCATCAGCTTGAAACTTTTCAGATAAATGTAACTCTCTGTTTGGGAAAGTGCCCTGTAATAGTGAAAGAGACTCAGCTTGTGGTCTCCCATTTTTTGATCAAAGAGATACCAGAAGAAAATAGATGTTTTCTCTTTAAGTTGGCTTCCTGCAAGTCAAGAATGTTTACATTGGCACGGACAACAAAACAAAAAACTAAACACCTATCAGTGTGGTATGGTCCAAGTGCTAACAGATTTATTGAAAGATGTATAGCACGGGTGGGGAACCTAACACCCGGGGCAGGATGTGGCCCCCGGCTTGCCTGGATTTAGCCCCCGAAGTTCACAGTCCCCCCTGTGCTGGTGTTCCCTTCCCGCCACACACACACACACTGCACCACCGCAGGGCTGGAGCACACAGTCTACTAGGTTGGGCTCCCCTAGACTCTGGTGTGCAAGGGGAATGTGGGAAGTGTCTTTCTCCTTCTCAGTTGGGGACCACATCAGTGAGGTGTGTGACCTCCAACTGATTCTTCTGTGGGTCAGTGGCCTCCAACCCAAAAAAGGTCCCCCCCCCCGATCTAGAGAGAGGAGAATGCTTAAATAAAAGAAATCAGGGGTTTCAGCACAATGTGGATTATCAGCAATGAAACACTTTAAAGAAAAATATATTGTTTATAGCAAATATTGACTTTTAGCTTTTAAATTATTCTTATAGTTGATTACATTTTGCCATGCTAGCTGGAAACCAAAAAACAATCTGAAAGGTTAAGATTTGCTAGAGGCAGGGAGAAATCAAAGATAAACTGCTAGATTTCACAACTTAACTCTAACGTTGTCATTTTGTAAAAGGGGAAAAAGGCTTCCCTAGGCAAAACAGAAGCAAAAAAATCAGATGTTCAAATAAAATTAAATTTATCATAGAAAAAGAGAAAAACCAAGACAGTTCGGTTTGTTTCACAGAGGCATAAGCATGCATTTGGCTAGCAAATTTATCTGACCCACTAATTCTTATTATATAAATTTCAAAGACTTCTGTTTGAGTCATAAGAAAGCATTAGTACTGATTATGCAGTGTACTGATAACATGCGGGTGACCCATGAAGACAACATACAAGTGACTACACATTAATAGAAACTTGTAATTGTTGCTGGTCTCATTTTAATGGGATGTAGATAATCAGCACAAACCATGTGGTTTGCCGTTACAGCTACCTCACTAAACAAAATATGGGAGTTGTATAAGGTTTTATTGGTTTTTAGAATCAACCATTTCTGAAATTTCAGAATCTAAACTTTGTTTAAAAAGTATTACATCTAGTCCTCATGGTTGCTAACTGTCACATCATAAACGGAGTCTAACCAACGTAGTGATGTCTGTCTCAGGCATAGTCTACACCAGTGTTTCTTAGACTTTTTAAGACTGAGGAACACCAAACAAGGATTTTTTTTTGTTGAGAAAAAAAGAGTCTCCTGCCTTTTTAAGGGCGGCCATTTTGAACTCTGTTCTTCGTGGCACACCTCCGACTGCCTTGCAGCACACTGGTGTGCCGCGGAACACAGTTTAAGAAACACTGGTCTACACTATCAAATTAATGACATTACTCAGGCATGTGAAAAAATCCATAACCCTAAATAGGTCAGTTTAACTATGCTATATCTGCTACTGCCTCACAGGGAATTGGATTACCTATGTCAATGAAAGAACTCTTCCCATTGGTATAGATACTGTCTTCACTGAAATACTGCAGTGATGGAGCTATGGTACTGTAGCCTTTTAAGTGTAGGCAAGCCCTCTACCTCAGCCAGTCTGGAATACCTGTAAAAGGTATGAATGTCCCTCAGAAGCAGCAATGCAGGGTGGCAGACAGCTGGTCTGTGCAGGGAGCTGGTTTTTAAACTGGCTCCCCTCATGGACCAGCTCCCACCTGGGGATTATCTAATAATAATTTCATGTGGTTACACGACTATTCAATTACACAATATCTAACATCCCTAATCTCTGGAAGCAACATCTGGTAGATACACCTGGTAGTTACATGGAAAAAATCAAAGCTTAGATTTAGACTCATTCAATCTTCTACTTATTAACTCTGTAGAAGACTGAGCATTTCAAATTTATCCAGCAGCATCTGAGCTTATGTTCAAAAACTGTATTTCCAGGCCAACCCTTTGTCAACTGATATATATGTGATTTGTCACAGATTATGCCAGATTGAAACAAGCTCTCCTAGTCCATGGCAGAAGAACAGGTGACACATGGTTTTGGCCACAACAGTTTCTAGTAACACTAGTTAGCTGAGTAATAATGACCACATTTTACATTGTGAGATCAAACTCTTTCATATAGGCATTTTTGTCCTTTGCTATGAAAATTGATTTTTCAGAAGACAGCAAAGACTTCAGAATCCAACACTTTCAACATTGCCCTTTCAAAATTACTTAGTACATGAAAGAAGTTAAGACATTTTAAAATTATTTGGTTGCAATTATAAAAGGCACAAAAGTGCACTCATAGTTTGTTGTTATCATGGCTTGTTCTCTACAATATGTATTTTAAAAGTTAACAATATCATCCAATATGCAATATTCCTGTTATTTATAGTCAAAGGGAATGATAATGATATTTTGTGTACAGTGTCTGAGATCGGACTTGGTAAATATACTCAATGAGTTTTGCCTCTTTTATTCTAACTTTACTATGTCCTCTATTAAAGAGTGTCCTAGCAAAAATGTAGCACAGCGGTCCCACAGTCCCAGGGTACCATCACGAGCACCAAACAGCCACTTGGACAACTGTTCCCAACTGCAAAATGCTGCTGCCTGGTTTTATTTATTGTCTGAGAGCTCTAACAATTCCTAGTACACAACAGTTTATAGGGCTGATAAATACTGGCAATCCTCTGATAACAAAGGGTTAAAGGGCCACGTGCATCTCCGGTGTAACTCAAATGAAGTCAGTGGAATTACACAAAGGACAAATTTTTACTAGCATCTTTTGTGAGGCTTGCTTGGAGCAAACAGGATTAAATTAGCCATTCGATTACCACAATACTGAATGAGTTGCCAGTCAATAATCACTTTAATTGCCTTCACAACTGATTTTGGGTAACAACTGACATGAACATCTAAGTCTTGCCAAAGTGATGCAACTTGACAACACAGAACAGCTTTTTGAGGAGGAAGGAATATAATACAGCAGAACCACCTAAAAATTCAGGGAAATTCATAATGATCTAGCAGTAATCCTTCATATGGTGAAAACCTCTCCTATCGTTACATCCAGACTGCTTTTGTAATCAAGTGACAACTTAACCCTCATGCTACAAGAGGCACACAAACTGAAATGGGACAAGACAGAGAAAACAATCTTTGTGTTAATGTTTCATGGAGCCAATCGATTGCACCAGGACTATACCTTACTCCAGTACAGTAAACCAATACACAAAAGTTCTCCAGCAGGATGGCATAGCAGAATGTTATGTTTGTGAAGCACTGAGATCCTCTGATGGAAAGTGTTGTGTAAGTGCTAACTATGTATTACATTTCCTCTGTGGACAGCAGAGCCCCAGACAGAATTTCTCCTGATAAATCTACAGCTGAGCTAAGAAATGAGAAACTGTGCTCTAGGAAATTCTGTGGCCTATTGATCTGGCCCCTACTTGATGCTCAATGAACTGTTCTGCATGCTAAAGAAACCAGAACAATTCTGTGAATACGTGACCTTGCTGGGAGCACTGTGTGCACAATGCACTGCAACACACATTTTAGGATTACACTGTAGATCAAGCTCTATGTATTTTAACAGGGTTTGGAAGAACGCTATGTGCTTATGGTGAGTAGAAAGCTTTTCCAAGCAAATGCCTTCAACTTCTGTGGACTATAAGCTTTAATTTTATTTAAAAAGTTTGTATATTGTAAAGCAAACATGCCAAGTGTGAACCAGGTACAAACCGATTCAGGGCCATCTCCCCAAGGCTGCAAACAGGCTCAGTGTTTCTGCTTCTCCTGATCATTTCCCTAGACTGCAGCAGTCACTATAGTCTTGTCAGTTTTCACTGTCACTATTCACAACCCTCTAACCATGAACTGACAAGAATTAGGTCAATTTCACTCTTCTGCTGCTTAAAAGGGCTGTAAGCAGCACCAGGGACAGGAACTGGAGCTAGTCAGGGAAAAAGAAAACCTCAACAAGGAAACTATGGGGTTGAGTAGGGTAGTGGGAACATTTACAGAGTAGCAGAAACAACCCACTCTCACAGTAGCCAGACAACTTAGGCCTTTGGGGACAGGAGGCATGCAAGGGGTAAGGACAGAGAATGCTTTGTCTTCTTTGCAGAAGAAAGAAGGTTTTAGAGACCAGAAAAGAAATTACAATTTATCAGTCAACTAATAGTCAGAGACTGATATGAAATACAAAGCAGGGTCCAGAAATAGCATTCTGTTAAGAATCACATACCCTGCCCTCCCCACCTCCACCCCCAACTGGGAAAGGGGTGTATGGAAAGGAAGAGCTATTTCTCACCAGGGTGTTATTTCTGGGCAGTGACTATTACCACTCCCTTTTTGCACTGTTAAGTGTCTGGTAACGTTTCCAAGCTATATGTAAGAGCTGGGGAAGGGGGAATATGGTGTTGATAAACAGATCTTTTAGTGTAATAGAGTCAGGAAGGAGGAAAATAATACAATATGCAGAAGGGAAGAGAAAGCTGTAAGTCAATCAAGGGAGAAAAAAAATACAAGATATACAACATAATCTACTGAAGGAAAGAAGTGGAGTGAAGTCAGGAAAAGAAAGCAGCTATACTTAAAACAAGAAATAATCAAATTTTTTTTTTTTAAAGTTAGAGAAAGTTGATTGACAACATTGTCATATTACTCAAAATCAAATTTTACAAAAAACATAACTGTCTTTTGCAGTGTAACAGATAGGTGAAGATATTTTCAGCCTAGTGTTGTTGGTAGTGGGCACATTTTCAAGCTCCGTCTATTTACCACTTTACATAGTTGTATTTTCAACATTCGTTTCATTGTCTTTTTTATTGAAAAGGAAAAAGTGAACAGTCACAAAAGCCCATGTCTTCAGAAAATTTATGACAGGAAATATGATAGGTATTCAGTAAGGTCATACAGTCCATGCCACCTTAAGAGATTGTAACTTTCGTGCTGAAGCTGTTAGCAATAACTTTGGCAGGAGAATCATCTTACCATTGCATTGTAGTAAGAGACAGCTGTGATCTTGCATCTTTGTGATACAATGGAATGAGTCTGCTTGGACTGCATATGCAAATCAAATAATCCTGTCAATAGAACATAGTAATAGAACATAGTAGAAGCTTCAGACATCACAAGAACAGGAGGGTAGAATTTATCATGAGCACCAACATCACTTATGAAAGAGGCGCTAACACTCCATAAATATCTATAGGGGAAGTGATCTGGACCAGATGGCCCTATGAACTTTTACAATAGCTTGTGATAATGATATGACATGTGCTATGTTCCATCAGTTGCTCTGGTGATGAGGAAACTCTGCAAGGTAAAATTACAGTATTCCCTCCCTTTCACTTGGATTTCCCCCACAAAAAAGATGAGATCTCATAGTTTGTAAATTTCAATTTCATTCTGTGTACTGTAGATCTTTTTCCTTCTCTTCATCATAAGCAGCAGCTTAGGGTGCCATGCAATCTGTACGTAACAACGAATATTTTGGTGCCACATTTCCCCTTCTGCACAATACAAACAAAGCTGGAATAAGGTTTCTCATTTTATCTTTATTCAGTGTCAAGTGTGGTACAAACACAGGGTACATCTACACTGCAACACTATTTTGAAATAACTAGCGCTACTCTGAACTTAATCCGCGTCTACATAGCAGGCAGTTATTTCGAAATAAAATAAAACTCCAATAGTCCGGCATCCAATAGTCCGGCATCAAAATGGCATCACCTAGTGAGTGAGCTTCGGCCAAAAATGAGTCACAAGGTAACAGCGGCAGCAGCTGAACTGAGCAAAAGGGTAAAAAAGGCTTAAAAACTAAAACATTACAGTATACTGTATACAGTATGTACAATAAAAAGGGTTAAGAACACTTTATATACAGTATATATATGTATACAGTATATATATAACCAGCTTATAGTACCTCCTGATAGTCCGTCATATCTGATAATCTGGCACCACCTAGGTCCCATAGGTTCCGGATTATCGGAAGTCTACTGTAGTGTCAAAATACTGACAAGCTGGAGGGCTTCTTACTCTGACTGCTATAACCCTCATTGTATGAGGAGTAAGGGAAGTCAGAGGAAGAGTGCGCTATTTCAAAATAAGTGCTGTGTAGACACTCCCTATTTTGAAATAAGATACACAATTGACAACTCAAAATAAGCTATGCAAATTGAGCTAAGCCCTGCAGTGTAGACACACCCACAGAGTGATAGTTCTTGCCCCCAAGAACCCAGAATCTACACAGATTAACTGGCGGAAGAAGAAACATGGGCACCTCACATAGGCCCCTTGAGTTTTGACCAGGGTGCCCTTGCGGAATAGCTTCCATACACAGTAGGGAGGTGGGAGGCTTGTTGTGAAGTCACTATTTCCTATTCAGTTCATGCCCAAGATTAAAGGACATGGAGGTGAGCACAACTTCATATCCTCTGCCAGAAGGTAAGGGAAAGCTACCTTCTTCCTCCCTGGCTCTGGCAAGCTGTGCTTCCCCTCTCCTTTTTGGCTGGTGTGGTGACAGTTCTCCTCGCTCCCTCCCCCACACCAGCTCAACTCACATCTTTTCACTGTTGCCTATTCCAGGAACTATCAAATCCCAATAAATTAACAATGGGGGTGGAGGTAGTAGAAATCAGCCTGAAGAAATAATTCTGTCATGTTGCAAAGACCCAGAACCTGTTCCATCCCACATGTGCAAGTCACCGGTGTTATGGGTGGCTGCAGGAAACAAGGTGACTGAACAGTGTCAGTTATCAGCAGGGCTGTAGTTTTGTCAAAGCAAGTTTTGGGGGAAGCAGCTCTGTTTAATGTAATGATCATGTCAGAGACATGGAAACTGAGGAGAACTTCCAAGAATAACAAACGCTGGTTTGTATCCAAAACATTTCCATTCTTAGGATGTGCCAGTCCTCCTTGTTGGTACTGTGATCATAGAGCAGTGGTACCCAAACTTTTGAGCCCGTGGCCCACCTTGCTCAACGCGGACCTTTTCACTGACCACCAGTCAACCACCCATGAAGACAAAATGGGTGCAGGAGGGGTGAGGATGTGGGGTCTGGCCAGGAAGTTGAATACAGGAGTGGGCTAGGGGTGGGGAATGGGATCTGTCTGGGAGGTTGGGTGCAGGAGCAGGATGGGGATGGGGTCTGGCCAGGAGGTTGGGTGCAGGTGCGGGCTAGGGGTGGGGTCTGGAAGGAAAGGAAGGTGCAGCAATGGGGTGGGAGTGGGGGTCTTAACAGGAGGTGGGGGTGCATAAGGGGAATGAGTGTGTGAGGTCTGGCCATGGGGGTGGGGTGTTTACCTGGCTTCCTGCACTGCTGTTCCCCCAGCTGGTGGGAAGGGGAATGGCAGCGCTTTCTTCCTCCGCAAGCCGGATCCGCCCACAAGGCTTGCCTCACCCCGCAGTGGGAAGCCAGTGCTGGCACTCCAACCTCACAGGTGGGGCTGGAGCACCAGCACAGGCTCCTCGCTGCCAGCGAGGGCGAGCTGTGAGCCCGTGACCCACCTGCAAGATGGTCATGGAACACTAGTGGTCTGCAGACCACACTTTGACAACCACTGTCATAAAGTGATAGTTGACACAGAAGTTGCCACACTACAGATGGACAGACACTCATGACCTGAAACACTCTGGAGGAGGAGGGTAAGAAGCACAGATCCCATTATTTTTATTTTTCCATCATATTTGCATGCTACTGTTGATGCAAGTAACTGATACCATGCTCAGTGAAGTCAATGCAAAAAGTACTATTAATGTCAATGCATTTTATAAATGACCCATAAAGCAACCTGTTCCGGGTTCATGGACCAGCATGGCAGCATTATGATCATGGAATGACCTGAAATATATGCATTCTTTTCCTTTTCTAAATTGAATGACTTCAAACAGACACATCCTACTGGCTGTAATTAGAGATTTGTTTATACATATAAGAGGTAAAAGCTAATGTGGCTTCATCTGATTTAGGAATATACTTCACAGGCATGCTACATTTTCCCCAATGGACATTTTCCTTCCCTAATCACCTCCATAAAAGTATTAATTGTGAATAAACAAATTAACAAAGAGGCAGCATGGTCCAAGAGACTGTGGTCTGGGCTATGACTCAGGAGTTTGAGAGTTCTAATCCTAGCTTTTACATAGATTTTCTCTGCAGCCTTGGGCCAGTCACTTAATCTCTGCACCTGTCTCACCAGCTATAGCTGATGGATAAAAAAATTACAATTACCTACCTTACAGGGCTGTTGTGAGGCTTACCCAACAACAGTAAAGCACTTGATTTTAGCACCCCTGTACGTGTTAGCTCCCTCCAAGACAGTTCCACTCCTCCAAGTATCTCTAACACAGGGCTGGGCAAAATACGGCCCGGGGGCCAGATCCGGCCTGCCAAGCCACGGGTCCAGTCCACGAACCCCCCTGCTGCCACGGTTTCAAACACAGTCCCTGAGGCTCTCTGCAATCTCTGCCTCCAGCCCAATCCTCAGCTCCTATTGGCCAGAAACAACCAGTCAATAAGAACTGACCTCAGCCAATCTCTCGGCTCTATTGGCTGGAAACAGCCAGTCAATTGCAGCTGAGAGATTGACCTGAGAGACTGGGGCAGCGCAAGCCTCTTCCCCCCACCCAGAGCGGAGAGCCACGTGGAGGGAGCAGCCTGTATTTTCAAGCACCCTGGGGCTGCAACAGGCAAGGAGCCCAGTCTGCTGGCCAGGAGACACTTAGGTAAATGCCTCCTAGCCAGCGCCTGCCTCTGGCACCCCAACCCCTCCTGTACCCCAACTCCCTCCTCCAGGTCACCATCCAAACCCTCTGCACCCTCTGCCCCAAGTCACAACTCCCTCCCAGACTCTGTACCCCCTCCCACACTCCTCCCTTAGGCCAGAACCCTCTCCTGCACACACACTTCCTCCCAGACCCTAAACCCCAATCCCCTGACCCAGGTCACAACCCCCTCCTCCACCCAAACACCCTCTCAGACCCAACACCGTCTCCTGCACCCCAGTCCCTTACCCCATGAGCCCTTCTGCACCCAACCTCCAACCTAGACCCCGCATCCTCTCTACAGAAAAGTGCAGCCCTTGACCACTTACCAAAATCTTGGAGTGGCCCCCCACCAAAAATTATTACCCACCCCTGCTCTAACAAGTCAGTTTCCTTTTCTTCATACATCAAGTCTGCAAACCATCTTTTTAACCTCTCAGCTCCTTTTCATCACCTCTTTATCCCCACACTTTCTTCTCAGACACTCAACCACCTATAACTCTGTGTAAACCTCACCAGCATCAGTTATTCCCACACTCCATCTTGTTTTTCCCAAGTCCAAAAATCGACCATCATTTTATTTGCTCTCCATTTTGGAGCTCCTCAGATCACCTGGTTTCCTTCCCAGGACTATAGCAAACCTCTTCCCCCGAATCTTCCATAGGAGTAGGATCTTCTTCCTTCTATAAACTCCTGAAAATGTCCTGCTCTCCCTGGGCTTGTGGTCCTATTATGATCTATACCATTCAACAGAGACTACAGAAGAGCATTAGGCAAACCTTCTCAATAAAGCTTAGCAGACATTCATGAACAGTACAGAGATCAGCTCTCCCAAATGACTCAATAGACATGTAGAACCAATAGGACTTGCTCTCCAACCAGTCCACATTTTAGAAATTTTCGGCTAGTGCTGTAAGTGGCCCATGGAACAAATAAAAGTCTCTTGGGTCTGTTCAGCCCTGAGTACAAATCTACTCTGAGTAGGTTTAGAATACAAGGTACTTAAAATGTCAGCAGCCCGGAACCTTGCATACCTTACTGTTGCTACTGCTGAGCTACACAGCTGCTAGCAACAAAGGGAATTTTAAGAGTGCAGTACAGCAAGCATAATGCAGCCTGGAAGTGTAGTAGCTGAAGTATGGCTTAGAGCTTTCTGGCTGTGTTAGCAGTACTAGTTTCATCAGGTTACAATTCTGTGGCAAGGACAATAGAAAAAGATCTTTTGTCATTCAACAAAATTCTTAGCTACATGAAAGTAACTTTAGCCATTTAGAACCAAGGACAGTACTGTATGTATCTTCTGAAACTTTCTGCAAGACCTGTCCGGTGGGCTGACTCACAAGGGGTTAGGAGGCACTTTCTACATGGCTGACATAACTTGATATACCGCCTACTCACTAAAATGCAACAAAGCTAAAAAGAACGTTAGAGTTTTGTGGGAAATCTGTAGCATTCATTCATATTCAACAGTTTCCTGAAGTTTTTTCTATAAATGGCCATTTGTCTTATGTTGTATTTCACATTATCTGAAAAACATTGCCTATCAATTTCAGGCAGGAAACTGGATAGGCAATAAATCATCTCTTCCAAAAGATGAAACTGACAACCACACTTAACATTTCCAGCAATAGTTTTCACTGAAGTATTACACCAACTCTAAAAACTAAGGCATGAAATTATATGTGGAGTTACATAGAAATGTGACTGGTCGCAAAGATATTTTTAAAAGGTAATCACAGAAAGATGTTATTGTCAATTCATTGCAACACTGCTCCTAAAATTTAAGTTACAATACATGGTGATAAATACTGTAACAGGATGAAAAGCATGCAATACATCTTCCCAGAAATAACTACAAGTAGCAAGCCCTTCACTTTTAGGGCATCAATACTCAATTAAGAGAAATGAGCAGCACATGCACACTGAACCATTTCAACTATTCATGGCTGGACAAGTGGACAAAATAGTTCTTTCACTGTGTAACCAGATGTCAAACAGGAGAGGACAATAAGCCAGTAGCAGAGCACCTGGGAAATACATGCTTTAGAGAAAGGAAATTTAACTTTATTGACTCTATTTTATTTCTACATTTTTTCAATTTTCCACTCTCCAAAACAGTATGACAATTTAAAAGCGATCTCTGGGTTTACAACCACAAAAGCATGGAGAATAATAATTTCCCAAGCATTTTCTAAAATGGCTCCTTTGTTTTAAATGCCTTTGTCACCAGATCTGTTCCTTATCTGAATGCTGAACTGTTGGGGACTTGGACAGTGATAGTACATCTCATCAATTATTGAATGCATTGTGGCTCTTTCCTCTAATACTTTTTCTTAAAGGAAAGGGGAGGGGAAGCAAGGGAAAGGGTAGAGGACGCTAGAAATGTAAACCTCAATATTACAATTATGTTGACTCCAAAGCAAACTTTAGAATGGAGACTATAATATCCTGTGGATTTACAGGAGATAAGCACCTCAAGGAGCCTGATTCTGATCTCACACCAGGATAATGCCATTGACTTCCATGGAGTTATTCACAATGGTGCAACTGAGATCAAATCTGGCTTCAGGTGTTTCTGCTTCCCACCATATTGGAAACTCCACTTGCATTAGGATGAACTTGTCAAGCCATCTGCATGACACAAACACTGCAGAGCTGCGGAGCAAGGCACCTGGATATCTGCCCAGAATGTGCTATAGTCCTTCTCAATGCTTTAGCATTTTTTTTGTTTGCTTAAGCGCAAAAAGCAACCTCATTTATCCACCACATAGAATAGAAGTGAAACCCAAAAGTCCAAATGTAAAGGGACACTGCAGATTAGTGACAGTTACTCAACTCAATTCTAAAAGAAAGGGAGACTTTTTCACGCCCGTTCGGATTACGAATGTGTGTCACTGGGCTAGACAGTCACTATAACGATGTAGACCATTCTGCCAAAGAGACAAATAAAGGCCTTTTGCTCCAGCACTTACCTTAGCTGGCTACTCCCTCTCCAGCCAATGCCCTGGGAAAGGAGATAGGGCCGTGAGTCGCGCCCTGGCACGAAGACAGGCTGTAACTACAGTAGCCAGAGTCCTCGGATAATCAGAAGCGCCAAGAAACTGCTCCACACACTTGGTGTTTACAGCCGGGCAGCAGCAGCAGCATCCCCTCGCTGCCGGCCCCTGGAGTAGGCAGGGAAGCCGCTGCCCCTCCGGCCGCGATGCGGCTGGCCCCGGATCACATTTACCGTCGCTAGGCGACCCGCACGGAGCTAGCTGCCGCGGAGCCCAGCCCCGGCGAGCGCAGGGCGGGCGGCGGCTGCTCCAGGATCCATAACGCACCACGCCCGGGAGGCTGCACAACCATCACCGGGGCGACGTGCACAGAGATGGGTCTGTCCGGCAGGGCGCCCTGCTGCCGGGCCGCGCGCAGAGGGGAGGCATTTGCAAGGCGCCCGCTTCCTCCCCCGCATGCTGCCCCCTCACCTCGCTCCTGCCTGCCCGCGGCGGCTGCTACGGTCCCATCGCGCCGCAGAGCCTCCGCCGCTCGCCAGCCTCCCCCGGGCAGCTGCCGCAATGAGCCGCGGCTGCGCCGGAAACAGGCGGGAATGTGGGTCAGCAGCAGCCGGGGCGCGGGAGGGGCTGCGGCCGCACACGCGCTGGCGGGGCTGCCACCTGCTGGCGAGGGCAGAGGCGGCGGGGCTGAGAAAGCGGGGTCGAGCGCCTGCGCCTCTGCTGTCCTTGGGGGCGGCGGGAAAGTTGGGGGTCGGGCTTCGTCTGCAGAGTCGGGGATGGTGCCCGTGATAGCTCCCCCTGGCAAAGGCAAAGATAGACACTGCCATGCCCTGCAGGAGGGTTGTTGCCAGGCTGCCTTAGCTCTGACCTAGGTCCCTGCACTCTAGGGGCATGAAGGGCGAGATCACTCTGGCCCTTATCCTGCAAATCAAGCGCCTGCTTAGCACTGACATTAATGGGTCTGTTCACCTGCTTGAAGTCAGTCCTGTGCTGAGGTGCTTTGCTGGATGAAGGCAGGGTGCCCAGCACCATAAAAGATTGGGGCCTCAGCAAGGGTCTGATTTTGTGGCTTGTTTTACACCAGGGATAAACTGCATTTGCAGTTCTGTGCCCACAGTCAGTTCATGGTTTTTTCCCCCTGGCAATGTGTTGCATGCACAATTTGTTGTAGGCATTAAACTGTAAGCTCAGCAAAGATGAGGAAAGTGCTATATACAAAAATAACTCAGTAGTGGACTACTGAAACTACTATACATTTAAATAGCCTTAATGGCATTGGTCATACTTACATGCAAACACTAGAAATGTGCTAGTGCACCTAGTACTGTCTATAATCTTTTGGTTCCCTTTTTCCTGTGATCCTACTGAGTGGCACTCTGAGGGTTGTTTGGCTGTGTGTAACAGGTATCCTCAAGTGCCCTTCTCAGAAGGGTCTCTGCTCTTTAAGGACATAGCACAGGGACTGAGCCTTAAAAGCAATCTAAGGTCATACATTTTTGCATTTTGCTCTACATAGGCATTATGCTGCTCCTAGGCAGAGCCCCATTGATTTAAATAGGGCTTCAAGTGGGTACAACCATCTGCTCAATTAGGATTGATTTACTCCACATAGAAACAAGGATAGAGGAAAAATATGTGAGCAAGCAACCAAGGAGCTTGTGAACAGGTGAGTGCTAACAGGGAGTTTAGAGAGGGAGTTCTCCAGATAAAGGAGAAGCAGATACAGGACTCTTGAGGGAAGTGGCTGTCTGCAGTGTGTGTTGTGTTTGGGGCTTTCTTGCTGTGTACTGAGCTTGTGTTTGTGAGTGAGGGTTTCGGTTTCTGTTTCTTCTCCTTCCTCTAACTCTACCTCTACCTCCTCCCCCTACTCTTCCCCTTCCCACTTTACGGAGTGTGTGCTGAGACTGGCAGCTGGAAACTGTTGGCTTCTAATTAAAGTTTGGATTCTAGAAGCCTCTGCTGATTGGCTGAGCCTTGGTAGGGGGAGGGACATTCAGGCAGTCCAGGGCTTTATTAAGCAGTGAGCAAGCAACCAAGGAGCTTGTGAACAGGTGAGTGCTAACAGAGAGTTTAGAGAGGGAGTTGGGAAGGGGGCAAGGTTCTCTTGCCTTTCTTTTAAATCCTTTTTCCAGGACAGCAGGTATGGATAGTGATAGGTCTGCTGTTGTTACCTGCACAGCATGTGCCATGTTTGTCTTCCTTCTGGAAGAAAGATTGGATTTCATCTGCACTAAGTGCGAAGTGGTCGCCATTTTGGAAAAAAAAATTAGAGGATTGGAGGCCCAAATGTCGACCCTACGCTCGATCAGAGAGGATGAAGACTTCCTCAATAGAAGGCAGCGTTTAATCCTGCAAGCATGGCAGGTGGAAGAGCCACAGAGGAAAGTACAGGACCAGGAAGAGAACTGGCAGCATGTAACTTCTAGAAAGGGAAAAAGACCAGCACAGGAATCCCCCCAATGCTATAGAGGTAAGTAATCGCTTTCAGGCTCTCTCCACAAGCACTGCGGTGGTGAATGCTTTGGAAGGGACCTCACAAGGAAGAAACCTGAAGGGAACACCATCTACTGGAAGGCATGGGATGTGTAGTCCTAGGGATGGGGGTTCCACGACCCCCCCCCCCCAAAAGAAGACGATGGGTGGTGGTGGTCGGGGACTCCCTCCTAAGCGGGACTGAGCCATCCATCTGCCGTCCGGACCTGGAATCTCGAAAGGTGTGCTGCTTACCGGGAGCTCAAATTCAGGATGTGACTGAGAGGCTTACAAACCTGATCAAACCTTCGGATCACTACCCCTTCCTGCTTCTCCATGTGGGAACTAACGATACGGCCAAGAATGACCTTGAGCGGGTGACTGCGGATTATGTAGCACTGGGAAGAAGGATCAAAGAATTCAGAGCACAAGTGGTGTTCTCGTCTATCCTCCCTGTTGAAGGGAAAGGACTGAGCAGGGATCGTCGAATTGAGGAAGTAAATGCGTGGTTGCGCAGGTGGTGTCGGAGAGAGGGCTTTGGTTTCTTCGACCATGGGACTCTGTTCCGGGCACAAGGATTGTTAGAAAGAGATGGGACCCACCTAACACAGAGAGGAAGGAGCAACTTTGCGGGCAGGCTTGCAAACCTAGTGAGGAGGGCTTTAAACTTGGTTCGTTGGGGGACGATGACCAAAACCCTGAGGGGAGTGGGAAAGTCGGATACCGGGAAGAAATGCAAAGAGGAACGAGCAACAAAGGAGAATCCCTGATTTAAATGGAAAAGGTAGGGCTATCAACTGGTTACCTGAGGTGCTTGTACACCAATGTGAGAAGCCTGGGCAGCAAACAGGAAGAATTGGAGGCCCTGGCCCAGTCCAAGAAATATGATTTAATTGGGATAACAGAGACTTGGTGGGATGAGTCGCATGACTGGAGCGCTGTCATGGAAGGGTATAGACTGTTCAGGAAGAACAGGCAGGGGAGAAAAGGAGGCGGATTTGCACTATATGTAAGAGAGCACTATGATTGCTCAGAACTCCAGTTTATAGAGGGAGAAAAGCCTGTTGAGAGTCTATGGGTTAAGTTTAGAGGTGCAAACAACAGCAGTGATGTTGTGGTTGGTGTCTACTATAGGCCGCCGAATCAGGTAGATGAGGCTTTCTTCGGACAACTGAGAGAAGCTTCCAGATCGCAGGCCCTGGTTCTCGGGGGGGACTTTAATCACCCTGATGTGTGTTGGGAGACCAATGGCAGTACACAGACAATCCAGGAAGTTTTTGGAGAATGTTGGGGATAACTTCTTGGTACAAGTGCTAAAGGATCCGACCAGGGGCCGTGCGCAGCTTGACCTTCTGCTCACAAACAGGGAGGAACTAATAGGGGAAGTAGAGGTGGGTGGTAATCTTGGAAGCAGTGATCATGAGATGGTAGATTTCAGGATCCTGACCAAAGGAAGAAAAGAGAGTAGTAAAATACACACCTTGAACTTCAGAAAAACAGAGTTGGACTCCCTCAGAGACCTGATGGGTAGCATCCCAGGGGATGCTAACATGAAGGGGAAAGGAGTCCAGGAGAGCTGGCAGTATTTTAAAGAAGCCTTATTGAAGGCACAGAAAAAAACTATCCCGATGCGTAGCAAGAGAAGCAAACATGGTAGGGGACCGGATTGGCTTACAGGGGAAATCCTTGGTGAACTTAAGCACAAAAAGGGAGCTTACAAAAAGTGGAAACTTGGACAAATGACCAGGGAGAGCTATAAATGTATAGCTCGAGAATGCCGGGGGGTTATCAGGAAGGCGAAAGCGCAATTGGAATTGTGACTGGCAAAGGATGTGAAGGATAACAAGAAAGGTTTCTACAGGCATGTTAGCAAGAAGAAGGTGATCAGAGAGGGAGTGGGGCCCCTACTGGATGAAGGAGGTAACCTAGTGACATGATGTGGAGAAAGCTGAAGTACTCAATGCTTTCTTTGCCTCTGTCTTCACAGACAAGGTCAGCTCCCAGACTAATTCGCTAAGTGACGCAAGATGGGATGAAGATGGACAGTCCTTGGTGGATAAAGAACAGGTTAGGAACTATTTAGAAAAGCTAAACGTACACAAATCCATGGGTCCAGACTTAATGCATCCGAGGGAACTGAGGGAGTTGGCAAATGTCATTGAGGAGCCTTTGGCCATTATCTTTGAAAAATTGTGGAGATGGGGAGAGATCCCAGATGATTGGAAAAAGGCAAATGTAGTGCCCATCTTCAAAAAAGGGAAGAAGGACAATCCAGGGAACTATAGGCCAGTCAGTCTTACCTCGGTCCCTGGAAAAATCATGGAAGGGATCCTTACGGAATCCATTTTGAGGCACTTGGAAGAGGGGAAAGTGATCAAGAATAGTCAGCATGGATTCACAAAGGACAAGTGGTGCCTGACCAATCTGATTAGCTTCTATGATGAGATAACTGGCTCTGTAGACACGGCAAAGGTCAGTGGGTGTGATATACCTTGACTTTAGCAAGGCTTTTGATACGGTCTCCCACAATATTCTTGCCAGCAAGTTAAGGGAATATGGATTGGATAAATGGATGGTAAGATGGATAGAAAGATGGCTAGAAGGCCGGGCCCAACGGGTAGTGATCAACAGCTCAATGTCAGGATTGCAGTCGGTTTCTAGCGGAGTGCCCCAAGGTTCGGTTCTAGGACCAGTTTTGTTCAATATCTTTGTTAATGACCTGGATGAGGGGATGGATTGCACCCTCAGCAAGTTTGCGGATGACACTAAGCTAGGGGGAGAGGTAGATACGCTTGAGGGCAGAGAGAGGGTCCAGAGTGACTTAGACAAATTGGAGGATTGGGTCAAAAGAAATCTGATGAAGTTCAACAAGGACAAGTGCAGAGTCCTGCACTTGAGATAGAAGAATCGCAAGCGTTGTTATAGGATGGGGACCAACCAGCTAAGTAGTAGTTCTGCAGAAAAGGACCTTGGGATTACAGTGGATGAGAAGCTGGATATGAGTCAACCATGTGCCCTTGTAGCCAAGAAGGCTAATGGCATAGTAGGCTGCATTAGGAGGAGCATTGCCAGCAGATCCAGAGATGTATTATTCCCCTTTATTTGGCTCTTGAGGCCACATCTGGAGTATTGTGTCCAGTTCTGGGCCCCCCACTACAAAAAGGATGTGGACGCATTGGAGAGGGTCCAGCGGAGGGCAACCAAAATGATTAGGGGGCTGGAGCATATGACCTACGAGGAGAGGCTGAGGGAGTTGGGTCTGTTTAGTTTGCAGAAGCGAAGAGTGAGGGGGGATTTGATAGCAGCCTTCAACTTCCTGAAGGGAGGTTCCAAAGAGGCTGGAGAAAGGCTGTTCTCAGTAGTGACGGATGGCAGAACAAGGAACAATGGTCTCAAGTTGTGGAGGGAGAGGTCCAGGTTGGATATTAGGGAAAAACTATTTCACTAGGAGGGTGGTGAAGCACTGGAATGGGTTACCTAGGGAAGTAGTGGAGTCTCTATCCCTAGAGATTTTTAAGTCTCGGCTTGACAAAGCCCTGGCTGGGTTGATTTAGTTGGAATTTGGTCCTGCCTAGGGCAGGGGGCTGTACTTGATGACTTTCTGAGGTCTCTTCCAGCTCTGTGGCTCTGATTCTACGAGTAAAGTTTAAAAAAAAAAAAAGGGCTTCATATCTAGTCCTGCAGCTAGCAAAACAAACTAAGTTAGTACAATATATATCATTACAATAGAGAAGCATTTATAAAGACGAGAGAACTTCTAGCCCATCTGTCCCTTTCTTCTCTCCTCTTTCTTGCTTAACCTTTTAGTGAGATGCCCCTGCCCTCTAGCTGTCATCTGCTCCTTCCTCAGTCTCCAGGCCCCACTACCAGAAAATCAAGTGTCTTGGATTCCTTTTCCTGACCCCCATCCCCATGGTAGCCTGTGATCCTTTTGATCTTCAAAGTGTAAATATCAACATAATTTCAGGCATTCAAACAAAGAGATTTAAATAAAATAACTATTCTGTTCATGGGAAGATGGTTTTGTTGTTGTTGTTGTTTTTTAATGAAATGTCCATAGAATGCTTTAAAGTATCTCATTGTTATGATGATTGTCATTGGATAAACATATCTAGGTTCCGGTTTTCCCCCCAGTTACTATATTTCTCCACATGGTTCTTCAGAGCTGTATGCAGATTTTCAATCCACCTTGGCATCCATTCACTGTCCAATTGGTTGTGTGGTGTTGGAGGAATTCCCTTGGGAGGCTTATTAACCTCTTTTAATATTTTTCCCATCCCTGACCAAAGGTGTGAACAGGAAAATAGCACTCTGCCTACCTGTTAAGCAGACACGGTTTATATTTCTTCTAATTCCTTCTTTACCCATTATTTTTTTCTATATCAAACATTACATTCACAAGTCTTTGTCAAAAATGTTGAAGTTGCAAAATCAGGCATTTTGTAGTTAGGAAATGCCATAATTAAGGCTGCCTGTGCACCCTTAATTCAGCTCCCTTGTGTGTATGCATTGTGACACAGTCTTTAATTAAATGATCACATAGGCTATGTCTAGACTGGCCACTTTTTCCGCAAAATCAGCCGCTTTTGCGGAAAAACTGGCCTGCTGTCTACACTGGCCGCTTGAATTTCCGCAAAAGCACTGACTTCCTACTGTAAGAAATCAGTGCTTTTTGCGGAAATACTATGCTGCTATGCAAAAGTCCCTTTTGCGCAAAAGGGCCAGTGTAGACAGCTGAGATTTGTTTTGCGCAAAAAATCCTCGATCGCAAAAATGGCGATCGGGGCTTTTTGCAGCGCTCTAGATTGGCCATGGATGCTTTTCCGCAAAAAGTGCTTTTGCGGAAAAGCGTCCGTGCCAATCTAGCCGCTCTTTTCCGAAAATGCTTTTAACGGAAAACTTTTCCGTTAAAAGCATTTCTGGAAAATCATGCCAGTCTAGACGTAGCCATACTGTGTTTGTTCCACAGGAGTCCTGCTCTCAGTTCTGATACCTCATCCTCAGCTGCGGAGAGCAACAACTGTAGGGAAAGGCTTTTGTTCAGCCTGTGCTGCCCTTCACTGGAGCATAATCAATTCAGATGAATACTTTAAGGAATTTAGCTGCCAAATGCTATCAAATCTTTACTGAGCATGTAGAAAGTGTAGTATACCAGAGGCTATACACTATAACGTATCCATATTTGAATGAGTCTTCACACAGAGCAAAAAGCACAATGTTGACACTATGGATGTGAATAATGGTGAACTGGTTAAAAGTGGCCTCATCATTAAGGGGTGAGCCTTACCTGTTCCGGTTAACTGGTAGGGACTGGAGCAGCTCCCTACCTGCTGTCGGCAAGCCCTACAAGTCCCACCACAGGCAGGAGATCCTCTGACTGGACCAGCCAAGCAGCCCCTGTCCGTGGTGGGCTGGGCCCAGGCAGTGCACCACAGCTGCTCTGACTGGCCAGTCAAATCATCCCTATCCTTGGTGGGCCTGGCCAACCCCCATCGGCAGAGGCTACTCCATCTGGCCAGCCAGAGCAGCCTTTTCCATGGTGTGGAGGCCACTCCAGCCCAGTGGAGCTGGAGTGCACATACCTCCCCTGCATGTTATGTTTAACTGGTTAACAAATGGGATTTTACATTCTTACTTGAAATCAGAGCAACCCAGCTGACCCCTTCCTGAAATGACAAGCCTTTGTTCCAAAGCATGGAGATGCTAGAGATTCTCAGGAAAAGAGTTGTAGGGTTTAGTGGTTGTTATGGGGTTTTGTTTTTAACCTGGGCAAAATAGTGTAGTGTTACCCTTTTTGACCTGAGTGGCTAACCAAACATTTAGGTGGTTGTAGGTGTTCCAGTTAAAAGTGGATATTTAGAATGGAGTCTGGTGTTTTCTTTGATGCAATCTCTTTTATTTACAAGCAATGTAACTAAATAAATTGGGTGGGTTTTTTTTAAAGCCAAACTTGCACAGCTTAATGGGAGTAAATTGGGGGCCCAGATAATCTTCATCCAAGAATATTAAAGGAACTGGCATATGAAATTGCAAGTCCATTAGCAAAATTTTTTAATAAATCTCTAAACTCAGGGGTTGTACCATTTGATTGGAGAATTGCTAATATAGTTCCTATTTTTAAGAAAGGGAAAAAAAGCAACCCGGGTAACTATAGGCCTGTTAGTTTGACATCTGTAGTATGCAAGATTTTGGAAAAAATGTTGAAGGAGAAAGTAGTTAGAGACATTGAGGCTAATGGCAATTGGGACAAATTACAACATGATTTTACAAAAGGTAGATCGTGCCAAACCAACCTGATCTCCTTTTTTGAGAAAGTAACAGATTTTTTTAGATAAAGGAAATGCAGTTGATCTAATCTACCTCGACTTTAGTAAGGCATTTGATACAGTACCACATAGGGAATTATTGGTTAAATTGGAAAAGATAGGGATTAATATGAAAGTTGAGAGGTGGATAAGCAACTGGTTAAAGGGGAGACTACAGCGGGTCATACTGAAAGGTGAACTGTCAGATTGGAGGAAAGTTACTAGCGGAGTTCCTCAGGGATCAGTTTTGGGGCCAATTTTATTTAATCTTTTTATTGCTGACCTTGGCACCAAAAGTGGAAGTGTCCTGATAAAATTTGAGGATGACACAAAGTTGGGAGGTATTGCCAATTCAGAAAAGGATCGGGATATCATACAGGAAGATCTGGATGACCTTGTAAATTGGAGTGATAGCAATAGGATGAAATTTAATAGTGAGAAGTGTAAGGTTATGCATTTAGGGATTAATAACAAGAATTTTAGTTATAAGCTGGGACACATCAGTTGGAAGTAACGGAGGAGGAGAAGGACCTCGGAGTCCTGGTTGATTATAGGATGACTATGAGCCGCCATTGTGACATGGCCGTGAAAAGGCTAATACGGTCTTGGGATGTATTAGGCGAGGTATTTCCAGTAGGGATAAGGAGGTGTTAGTGCCATTATACAAGGCATTGGTGAGACCCCCATTTGGAATACTGTGTGCAGTTCTGGTCTCCCATGTTTAAGAAGGATGAATTCAAACTAGAACAGGTACAAAGAAGGGCCACTAGGATGATCCGAGGAATGGAAAACCTGTCTTATGAAAGGAGACTCAAGGAGCTTGGCTTGTTTACCTTAACCAAAAGAAGGCTGAGGGGGGACATGATTGCACTCTTTAAATATATTAGAGGGATAAATACCAGGGAGGGAGAGGAATTATTTAAGCTTAATACCAATGTGGACACAAGAACAAATGGATATAAGCTGGCTAGTAGGAAGTTTAGACTTGAGATTAGACGAAGGTTTCTAACCATTAGAGGAGTGAAGTTCTGGAACGGCCTTCCAAGGGAAGTAGTGGGGCAAAAGATCTATCTGGCTTCAAGATTAAACTAGATGGGTTTATGAAGGGGATGGTTTGATGAGATAACATGATCTTGGTAACTAATTGACCTTTCACTATCAGTGGTAAATAGGTCAATGGAGGGATGATAGGAGTTACTATAGAGAACTTTCTGGGTGTCTGGCTGGTGAGTCTTGCCCACATGCTCAGGGTTTAGCTGATCGCCATATTTGGGGTCGGAAGGAATTTTCCTCCAGGGTAGATTGGCAGAGGCCCTGGAGGTTTTTCGCCTTCCTCTGTAGCATAGGGTACAGATCACAGCTGGAGGATTCTCTGCATCTTGGGGTCTTCAAACTATTTGAGGGCTTCAATATCTGAGATATAGGTGAGAGGATTATTCTAGCAGGGGGTGGGTGAGATTCTGTGGCCTGCATTGTGCAGGGGGTTGGACTAGATGATCATGATGGTCCCTTCTGACCTTAAAGTCTGAGTCTGAGTTCTTGTTCTGTGAACACACTAGGGCTATGTTTACACTCGCGGCTTCTTGCGCAAGAACATCTTGTGCAAGTGTTCTTGTGCAAGAAGCCTTGCGCAAGAAAACGTCTACACTGCCATGTGCGAGCTGTGCTTTTGCGCAAGAGCGCCCATGGCAGTGTGGACGCTCTCTTGCGCAAGAAAGCTCTGATGGCAATTTTAGACATGGCTTTCTTGCGCAAGAAATCCCTGCTGACCGTCCACACTGCCCTCTTGCGCAAGAGCCCCTGCGCAAGAGAGCTTACACCTGTTAAAAAAGAGCGTAGCTCTTGCGCAAGAAGCCCTCTCTTACCACGCCGTACTGTAAATTTCCTTGCGCAAGAGCGGGCGGGCAGTGTGGACGCTCTGCAGATTCTTGTGCATGAACGGCCGTACTTGCGCAAGAAGCCGCGAGTGTAGACATAGCCTAGGAGTCAAGTAGTAGGATAAAAACAGTTTCCTTGTTTGTGGTTCCAAGTCTTCCTTTCCAGGTAATGCTCTGTACCCAAAAATCATTTTCTATTAGTTTTATCTAAGGGCCATATCATTGTGTTTTCATGCCGTTTATGCTTGGCTTTCACTCTGTGCTGTCTTGCTGCTACTTATGTCTGATTGTGTGGTCTTTCTCTGTCCCACCCCAACACACATATGCAAAAATTGTGAAGCTCCCTCCTCAAAGGTCAAATTATTGGATGGATTTGTATTTCTCCTTGTTTTGGGTGGGTTTTTAAAAGCTATTAAGCTTATATTGTAAATAAGGGGTGGAGGTCAAAATTGTTTAGAAGAGGTTTAACCAAATCAATTTAATAGTATATCTCCCTAATGTTATTCTAAGAAACATTCATTTGTTTTAACTGAAACCAAAAGAAAAAACCTTAGCCGCAGGCATATATCTGGCATTGAGAATTTCAACCCAAATGATTTAAATCTGGCAAAGTAATAAGCAACTGAAACAGATTCTTATCATAGAGAGTGTTGGCCACCCATAGAAATAGGTGGTGCTTCCAGGCCCTCCTATAATGAATCATTCACAGATTAAAATGAATGGGCCTGACCCTTAATTACACTAGTCACTTCATAAGTCCCTGAGAATAGACCCTGTACACGGAGCCTCTTCAGCCATTGTAGAGCTGGCAGAAGGGTGCTATGCCAGCCTTCTTTTAAGCTCCTGTGCTGTAAGGGACATATCAGGAACATGAGGAGGAGAGATGGGGAGCACACTACCCTACTGCTATTCTTTTCTTCATGAAGCCAGTATGAAGTTGTGGGAAACAGAATACAAGTTAAACCAACTCTTTGCTGCTCTACTTTGAACTAGTCCACACAATGGCTCCTGAATGGTTCCATGAATCTACAGGGAGCATAAATGTGACTTAGAGCCACCTTCTTGCACAACCCAGCCCTTCTTTTTCCAACTGAAGGATTGGAATAAGTAGGAATTAGGTCCAGTCAGTCACATCAACTTCCTTCCAGCCCAAAGAACAGCCAAAATCTCCCATGGCAGACCTATTTCCCTATGCTACAACATCTGGTCCCTAACACCACAGTTGTTATTAGGTATAAAATCCCAATAAGAAACAGAACAGACCAGCCATCTGTATAAATCCCATGCCCAGGACGTTTATGGCATGGGTCTACCTACACCCATGTATTCAGAAATGGTAAAAAGTGTAAAAATAAACAAACATATTCAGCAGAAAAATACAAGCTCCCAGTAGTTGAGTAATACCACATTCTCCAAGCAATGACTCCTGGAACCTGCTGGGAGTCATGAAGAAACAGCAAGATCACCAGCAAGATTTATTTATTATTGGAAAGAAGGTGATAGGAGCAGCCTCAAAAGCATACATCAGCACAACTAGCTCAGATATTAATATAAATCAAAAGCCAAAGCTACTTATTATTTTGGAAGGGAAATTTTTGTTGTTGCACATTTTACTGATGGAGATAAGGTTGATACAAACTGTGTATGATAGGCCCCTAAGAAGAAAGAATCCTGTTTTTAACACTTAGCAGAAATTTTCCTTCCTCATTGCCAATGCCACTCAGCTACTATTAAAACATTGTTTGAAATTGCACTTTCCCTTAGTCTGGGGCCTGGTGGGGAATTGCTCAACACCTGGTGGGGAATTGCTCAGCATGAATTTAAACAACTTCAGAGTGCTTTAAACTCACACTCAGCTGCTGCCTATGGCTTCAAGGGGCCCTTTTTTCAGCAGAGAATATAGCACAGCTGGTCACACCGTCTTCCTCAGTTATACTATTGACACACCTCCTGTACCAAGAGCTGTTTGCTGTCCAGAAGTCCTTATTTCTTAGTGACTACGCCACTGGCTTGATGCCATAATTGACTTAATGGATCTTAATGCAATAGGTAATTGGGCCCAGTTTTATTATACATTTAATAGAAATGTGCTCTGTCATATGATTAAACTGGTGACAGTAGAAAAGCAGCAGTGAAATAAATACAGCTGAACCGACAGCTTGTGTCTTTATTATTGCAGCAGTTTCCTAGCTCTGAAAGATAGATTAAATTAAGGTGATAGACTTCCCAGATTGAGGGAATATACTGCTTTAGCAAGGCTATCCTGGTATCACAGTCTGTGAAATATTTTTCATCCTAATTTCAATTTAAACAGCCATTTGACCTTGTCCCATCTGCTCCATAATTGACTTAATAGATCTACCCTGCAGCTTCCCAAACCCATGCTAGGATACACTAGGTCAGGGGTGGCCAACCCGTTAGAGAGGAAAAGCCAAAATAGCGGTGGATAGAGTGTGAAGAGTCACATACAGTGGGTGGGAGGGAGTTGTTGAGTCCCCTTCCCCCCCAAAAAAAAGCCATGCCGGGGGAAAATAGGTGCTGGTACACTGTCCTGGGGCATACCATCACAAAAAAAGCACTGGGAAGGGGTGAGAGGTGCAACCTCTGGGAGGGAATTTGGGTTCAGGAGGAAATAGAGAAGAGGATGCTGGCTCAGGGAAGGAGCTCCAGGCTGGAGAGTGTTGGGGTCAGCAGGAGGGTTGGGGTGCTGAGCAAGCCGCAGGCTTGTGGCTATGAGGGTGCAGGAGTTTGGGCTGGGGTGTATGAGGGGCTCAGGGCAGGGAGGCTAGGAGTATGATGGGCTCAGGACACAGATTTGCAGTGTGTGGATGGTGCAGGAGTGTTGTGGCAGAAGATTAGGTATATGGGGGTGCAGGAGTTTGGGGATGTGAGAGGCTCAGGACAGGGGGTTCCAAAGTATGATAGGCTCAGATTTGGAGTATGGAGGAGTGCAGGAGTGTTATGATGCTGCGGCCAGATGGGGGCTTGGCCCCAATTGGCCAGGCTTCATTTTTAAATAAAATATTATGTCAAATACAAAATGTTTCAGCGTTGTCTTTATTTATGAGAGGGATGGGGAACCTGTTTTGAGTCGGGGTCACTGACCCACAGAAAAGTCAGTTGGGGCCACACAAGTGAGATGCAAAATATCAACCCCTCCAAAACCCCCCAAGCCTCACTAATGTGGCCCCAACTGTGTTGGTGGGGGCAGGAGACAGGGTGCTGGGGCAGGGTGCCGGTGGGTGCAGGGGCCTGGGACAGGGGACAGGGTGCCAGTGGGTGCTGGGGAAGGGGCCTGGGTAGAGGACAGGGTGCCGGGGTAGGGGACAGAGTGCTGGGGCAGGGGGCCAATGGGTGCTGGGGCAAGGGACAGGGTGCCAATGGGTGCCAGTGGGTGCTGGGGTAGAGTACTTGTGGGGGTCTGGGTGAGAGGAAGGGGACAGGGACTAGTACCTGGGGATCCTGCAGCTGCGCACCAAGGCTCAGGGAGTGCATGGGCTGTTCCCCCATCCCCCAAACAGCGGCGTGGTACCTGAAACGCTGGTCCATTGCAAGGCTGCTGCCTTTCTGCACGAGGGGAGGAGGGGAGTCCCAGACCGCACCAGTAACAAATGCTCGGGCAGTGTGCACCTTGCCCCTCCGCTCCCCACGGCAGCACGTGCTGACCGAGCAGCTGGATCTGGCGCTCTGAGGACTGCATTCTCCCCTGCTGCCTTCCTGCACGGGGAGAAGAGGGAGTCCTGGACTGCGCCAGCTCCAACTGCTCGAGCAGCGCGCGCTGCCGTGGGGAGCGGAGGGCCAAGGCGCACGCTGCCTGAGCAGTTGGAGCTGGCGTGATCCAGGACTCCCCCTCTCTCCTCCCCGTGCAGGAAGGCAGCAGGGGAATGGCTCCAGCTGCTCGGGCAGTATGCGCCTTGCTCCTCTGCTCCCCACGGCAGCATGCACCACTGGAACAGCCGGAGCTGGCGCAGTCCTGGACCCCCACCCCTTTCCCCGCGTGCAGGAAGGCAGCAGGGGGACACAGTCCTCAGCGCATGAAAGACCGGGGTTTTAGGTACTGCACTGGGGGGGAGAACAACCTGCGTACTTCCGGGACCTGGCGCACAGCTGCAGAACTCCCCCCCCCCAACCCGTAGGAAGCCCTCGCTACCTCGGTTGTCCCTGGAGGTAGCATCAGCACGGCATTCATCTTGGGGGCAGCGCCGGTGAGCACAGAGGAGCCAGGAGCAGTTTGGGGTGTGTGTGCAGGGGCGGCTTCCCAAGCCACATTTTTGGGGGGGAAGAGCCGCATGCGGCTCGCAAGCCGCAGTTGGCCACCCCTGCACTAGGTGCAACTGTGCTAGGTCCTGGCATGATAGGGCCTTCTAGTCAATAATTGAATGCTGATGTGTGATGAAATCTAGGTGCCCACCAGATTGTAAAAGACCTTGATTTAGCAAGTCTCACACCAGAGTTTGTACAATAATTCACTTGACACTAGTGCTTTGCATAGACACAGCAGGGCCACAAGTTCGCCTTTTGAAAAGGTAGTAGATACATTGGAGAGAGTCCAGTTGAGAGCAACAAAAATGATTAAGGGTCTGGGCACGTGACTTATGAGGAGAATCTGGGGGATTTGGGCTTCTTTAGTCTACAGAAGAGAAGAATGAGGTGCGATTGAAATGTATTATTTCAATTGATGGAGTGGACAAATCATAGTGTTCCATTAAAATGTTTATGATATGTGAATACCCTCAAGGTTTACTCTGGGAAGTTATGGTTTATAATGAGATGCAGGAAAACAGAATGCCTGCTTAGCAAATAGAGTAGTGAGGTTACTTGGGTAAGGTTGCATACCTTTCTGATAGCCTGCCAAATCCTAATTGTTTGTGACAGAACTGGGTTTTGTCAGGTTAGTGAAAGAATTTGACTGCAGAGATAGAAGAGAATAATATTATTGAAAATAAGCGATTTTGCAAAATAATACTTCATGTCTCACCTTCCATGAGGAATAATGAGCACAAAAGGAGAATGTAATGTACCTGTGCTGTGCAGGCTGGCCTTTGAAAAAGAGGCAATCATTTTCAGTCTTTGGTACGCCTGAGAAAGCCCTAGTGTTTTCCAAATAAATTGCTTACAATTGAGATATTTGGTCATGGGTATAAGATTCTGGACAAATTATTCATGTTGCGGCCAGTGATTTGGTGGGAAATCGATAGTTCAAACTAATCTTTAAACACACCCTGACTTTACTAAGAAGTGATCTAAAACACTGTAATAAACCTGTCGACTCATTCTGCAGGGCTATTCAACATGCGGCCCGCAGCCCGTTTGTTTGTATCACCTGGTGCAGTTTGGGTTGATATGTGTTTTAGTAGTTAAATTACTGGACTGTTGTGAAGCCAAAACAAAAAAGTCATCAATATAATGGTCTTCTGTTGATATGCGTTTTAGTAGTTAAATTCCTGGACTGTCATTGCTTATTAAAAGTGCTGTTATATGGCTGGAAATTGGGTAAATATTGCATTTTATTAATATCAGTAGAACTGACTTAAATGGAGCCTGCATGTTGTGTAGTCTTGCCTTAATTTTTGTATTCTTGCCCGTCAGTGTGAAAGAAGCTATTTGCATATATTTGCATATATATTTGCATATATATGCAACCACACTTCAGTTGAGGCCCTTGGCACGTGCTATGAGTATCATTGTGGCCCCCAGGGCTTCCAAAGTTGAGTAGCCCTGCATTACTGGATAACTTCCTCCAGCCCAGCTGAGTTGAGAGAAAGGATCTTCTAGATAGTGGAAAGCCCTGTGTGGTCCAGTTCAGCTCCCAGTCAGTAGAGGACCCTATGACTACTACAACAGAGAAAAAGGAAGTACTATCCTGAGACTATTGAGGACCAGGCTTAAGGGACAGGTAGAGGTTGTGTGTGATCAGGAGCATCTCGACGAAGGCAGCCGCCTGCGAATGGGGCTAAGGTTGGGTTTGAATCCATTGGGTTGAACTTCATTGTTGCAGTGATCTGAAGTAATCGTGCCTAGGGTATTCACATATTTTAGTTTCTAGCAGCTGTAGGCAAGAAATCCTCAGAATTCAGAATGTGTGTGGGTTGGGAACCTACCAATGGCAAGAACGTTATGTTTGGAGTGTTGCCAACACTTGCATCCAAACTTGTAGTACAGACTGTGTGCCACCAGACATCTAGAGGGGACTGCTATACTACAACACTCAGAGCACCCCCTTTGATTAGGTTGATATTGCACGTTGGGCTAGTGTGGGTTGGTTTTTCTGTACCTGTGCGGGGTGTAACAGGAAGTCAGAATCTCCTCTATGTTCCCATGTAGGCTACCCAGACTCAAGATCTGGATGTACAGCGGTAAATGAGTGTTACACAACTGTTATTTGCCCACTGCAACAGGTGAGCAGAGAGGAAGGTGGGAGGGCATGGGAGTGGGCTCAATACTCCTTATGGCCAGCCATCAAGCAGTGCTGGATTTCTCCCTGGAGTTCATCTGTCTCCACTACTCCAGGGATTGACACTTCAGAGATCGATCCACCCGCCGTTGATTTATTGCATCTAAGCAGACAAGATAAATTGATGTCCGAGTGATCTCCCATCGATGCCAGTACTCCACCAAGACAAGAAAGGTAGCCAGCATTGACAGGAGAGCAGCCCCCACTGACCTTACCACACACACAATGCTGCAATAAGTATGTGACTTTCAGCTATGCTATTTGTGTAACTGAAGTCATTTAGATTAGCTCAATGATGGGCATTAGTGTAGACATTAGGGCATTAGTTTTCTGCAATAAGGAAGTGTTTTTGTTGTTTTGTTTTAAAATTAAGTTGGTTTTAGAAAAGCTTTCAAACTAGGAGAGCCAGGGAATACATATGATTGGCCAGCTATTCAGTAAAGAAACATTTCTAACTTATTTAGAGATAAAAACTAATTTCAGCTGGCTCACTCTTCTATGGCATGAGTACTTTCAAGTCAGGCATCATGTCTGTCAGCTTTCTAGGAAGATTGTTTTATACACAAAGGTTACTTTAATAGAATTATGGTGTAAATTCAGAAAGAAAAAATATATAACTAACTAGCACATTTACCTGGCATTGCTCAGGTCATTTATGAGGGGCTTAGGGCAAGGGGCTGCAGGTGTGTGGGGGAGTAGAAGTCAAAGCTGGGGGATGAGGAGGGATTCATGGCAGGTGGCTGGGGGCAGGAAGTGCAGGAGTCAGGGTTGGGGGTGAGGAAGGACTCAAGGTGGGAGGGGGTGCAGGAGACAGGGCAGGAGGTGTGGGGGGCTCAGGGCATGCAGTGAGGGGTGCAGGAAGCTGGCCAATTCCTGAGGCTGGCTGCGGCAGCAGTGACTGCATTGCCTGGGAAGTGACTCCCCACTGCTGGCTGGGTCTCCGGGGGCTGTGTTGCCTGGGAAGTGGTTCCCTGGAGCTGGCTAGGGTTGTGAGGGCTGCATTGCCCAGGCAGTGGCTCCCCAGGGCAGCAGGGACCACTCTGCCTGGCTGCTGGTTCCCTAGGGCTGGCTGGAGCAGTGGGAGCCACCCTGCCCGACCTGCAGCTCCCTGGGGCTGGCTGGGGCAACAGGGGCCACGCTTCCCAGGCACCAGATCCCTGACGCTGGCCAGGACAAGCGGGCTGCCCTGTTCAGCCAGCAGCTCACCAGCACAGGAACCCTACCTGTTACAGTGACCAGCAACATCCAGAGCCCAGCCTCCATCCAGCCACTCTCTTACCAGTGCATCAGGCCCTTTGTGGTCATTATGCAGTATAACTGTGCCTGCTAGCAGTAGCAGGCCCCTCTCTTTTGTGTTTTCTGAGAAACAATTGTATTCCAGGCAAATCCCATTGTCCTGGCACAACCAGACCTTTACCTTTCTTAAGTTATGATAAGAGGAAGCTGCATACGGAATTTGGCGGTCCTTGCTCTTACCATTTAGGAGTTCTTGAACAAACAAATTCACAGATGAACAGACGGATGTACACACACAAACTTTCTCAAATATACAGTATAGTTATATCAATCTTTGCAGACAACTTCCCTAACAAAAAATGTCCATATATGTTATGTTGGGAAAAGGATCTAGATAGACAGATTATCTCAGACGAATGGGGTTTGATTTGGAAAAGAGAACCAGCAACCTCATTCTGTAGCACAATAAAAAATGTTTAAGATACTGTTTCAATGGTACTTCACACTAGTCAGCTTAAATATATGGAATGGGGATGAGTGTTGGAGATAATGTGGCGAGAGGAGATTTTATATATAAATATATGGTAGACATTTTCAGTCATTAGAGAGTTTTTGGATGCAATTTGTAACCAAATATAATAAATTGGTACATATTTACTGCCAAATTATGCTTTGGCAATTCTCCCAGGGCTTTCTAGCCGAAGTGGTCATGCAAAAGGAAATGAAGAATTAATCTCTTACCTGCTAGTAGTTGCCAGGTTGCTGATAGCCTCTTATTGTAAAATAATAATTGGCAACTCTAGAGGAATGATTAAGAATGTGGGAGATTGTTATGGGAAAATTAATGCATCCATCACATACCCAACAAAATAGACCAAGGAGAAATAGATTCTTAGAAATTTAGGTACCGTTTATTCAATACTCAGACAAAGTACATTCATTTACACAAAACCCCACACACTTATCCATTTTAAAAAATATGAACATTTGATAGATGTCCCTGGTTTGTAAAATATGTGAAAATAAAAGCCTTTGGCATTGTAAAGATTTATTATAGAGAATTCTACTATCCTGACTGGCAGCTATAATAAATTTTGAATTTAAATCAACAAATATTTGTCAAACCTCCTAACTATTGCACAACTATTTTCCTGAAATAATCTGCCCCGGTTTATCATTTATGATAATACTCTTTAGCACTATTCTTCTGTTGTTGTTCTAAGCAGGTCACAGGTCTCTTCTTGTTTCTGTAATGGATTTCATTTCTGATGGCAAAAATGGTTGGACTATATATTACCCTCTTGTGTGTT
Organism: Rafetus swinhoei; assembly: GCA_019425775.1. Classification (NCBI taxonomy): domain Eukaryota; kingdom Metazoa; phylum Chordata; order Testudines; family Trionychidae; genus Rafetus; species Rafetus swinhoei. Next base: position 41,402,419 of record CM033437.1, on the reverse strand, counting down.
TATCTTTTACTGGGTTTGAAAACCACATTAGGCTGAATTATGACTAGGACCCTACCAAATTCACAGTCTATTTGGTCAATTTCATAGCACTAGGATTTTAAAAATAGTAAATTTCATTATTTCAGCCATTTAAATCTGAAATTTTACAGTATCGTAATTGTAGAAGGGTGTGTTTGTGTCCTAACCCAAAAAGGAGTTGTGCGCGTGTGTGTGAAGCTCACAAGGTTTTTGTAGAGGGGAACTGCAGTACTACTACTGTTACTTCTGTGCAGCTGCTGGTGGCAGTGTTGCTTTCAGAGCTGGGCAGCTGGAGAATGGTGGCTTCTGGCTGGAAGTCCAGCAGGCAGAGCCACCACCAGTAACAGCGCAGAAGTAAGGATGGAATGTTATGGTATTGCCACCCTTACTTCTGCACTGCTGCCTACAGAGCTGGGCCCTCAGCATCTGTCACTATATGGCCACCAAGCCCTGAACGCAGCTCAGAAGTAAATGTGCCAATACTACGACCAATGTTCCCTGTATGCTCTGCACTTGTGCAGCCGCTCAGAAGAGATTCCAATGCCACCCATCTGATTAGCAGAGTGCCCACAAGTACGTTTTTTGTTTCTGTTGGTGGTGCATATTTGCACATAAAAATGTATTTGCACATAGATGGAAAAAATCCACGTATGGATGGAGAAGATTAGAGGGAACATGGACCATGAACCCCTGAAAATAACCTTGTGACCCCCTGCAACTTCCTTTTGGGTCAGGACCAGTGTTCCCTCTAAGCTGTGCAGCAGCACAGCTTCACAGGTGATTAATCAGCCCCGCCCAGTCAGAGGCTCAGGGCTCCATGTACAGAGCTGACTGACTGGGCTGGGCTGTTTAATCACAATATGAGAAATGCTTGTCTCCCCATGAAATCTATATAGTATAGGGCGATGTATCTCAAAGAGGGCTGTGGGCCCGCTTTGGGAAAGCCACTAGCGGGCCCGTGCTGCTTTCTTTATCTAAAAGGTCCTTAGCCATGGAGCCTCGCAGCTCCCATTGACTCTGGTTCACTGTTTCCAGCCAAGGGGAGCCATGGGACGCTCAGGCTTGCTAATAAGATGCAGGTTATATTAGTAATGCAGGTTCACCGAGGTACTCTGCATGTTCTGTATGGTGTGCTGAGAGGTGCCACACATGGAGCCATGTCCTTTAGATTCACCGCTGACCCTGCCATACTTGTGTATGTTGATCTGCCTTACCCCTTCCCAGGGTGTATAAATAATGAATAATTATAATCAGAACAAGTGTGAGTAAGGAAACTGGTTCAGCTAATGTGGAACAGAAAGTGTTGATTCTATTGATTTGTGCGTGCCACACTGCCCTCTGCTGGCATGCCAGTTCCTTCTATATAATGATCTGAGCTTCTGAACTTCATCTAGCAAGTCTGATTTTTTGAGGATGAAGATCCTGTGTGTGAATGCCATCTTTCAGTACTGTTTGACACTGGACTTACACCTACATTTACTAACCCCCCCACATTTGGTGCTATTTACTTTTCTATACATTATTGTCAGGAATATGGAATATGTAAAATGATGTTACCAACTGTGCAGTTTATGAATATACATTAATCCTCTGCAATGTAAAGGGTGTTTTGCATTCTTCCTATGTCTCTCATTTTGGGATGCATTCTCCATTGAACAGCATGATATTGCTGTTGGCCAGCAGAAGATCATGTGAAATAGAAGGCCGATGGTTGAAAGGGTGAGCCTTTGAGCCCTAAGGAACAAACTTCCTAGATCACAGCAATTCTGGTATTTGGCCATTGTCACTCCTTCTCCCCACATCCTATCTGGAGATTCCTCTGCTGCAGCCAGCTTGTCTGGAGTGTCCAACTCCACCAGTCAGGTACTGCTGGAAAAAGTAAGAAGTTCTCAGCCCCTGCTCCCACATTGCACTTCTCCTCTCCTCTGGCATTGTGCTGGAGGTAAGAGCTGCATAAAAGAATGTAGGTGTGGGGAGACAAATCAGGGGATTAGTTTTGGGGGACAGGTGCTGAGAGAAAATGGGGACAGCAAACACAGGCAACGAGTTATATGGGGCTGTGGTGCCCCAGCACCAGGAATATTCCTGGCCCTGGTTAGACTCCACCAAAATTCACTGCCTATGGGCCTGCCATCCCCTGGAGATTTAAAATGCCCCAGGGAGCCCCACTGCTACAACACACAGAGTAGCAGGGTTAGAACGGCTTCTTGCTGCTTGCTCCTCATGACTGTGGGCATGTGCAGCATCCCTGCGGCACCGAGGGAGGAGGGGTGGTGTCTATGCTGTGCATTGCTGCCAGCAGCTGGGAGTAGCGCACAGAGACAACCCTCCAGCCACAGGGTCACACATGCCAGTAGCCATGGGGAATGAGTGGCCAGAAGCCACTCTAACCCTGCTGCACTGCTGGTGGTGATGGCGGCGCCCTTGGGGCATTTTAAATCATCTGGGGGTGGCAGGCGGGGCCAAGGGATGCACCGGGAGGAGGCAGGGGGGAGGATGCATGGAGGCAACAGATGGGGAGCAGCACCCAGAGACATACACCCCCCAGGAGTCACTGCCAGAGGGAGGTGCCCCCAGGTAAGTGTGGCACCTCCCCACCCCACCTCTTTGTGCACTCCACTCTCTCCAGAACCTGAACCCTCTCCCCCAGCCCCAATCCTGCTCCCAAACTCCCTCCCAGAGCCTGCACCCAGAACCCCCACCCTTTTCCCCAGGCCCAAGCCAGCACCTAGGCTCCATCCCAGAGCCTGCACCCCAGGCCCCGCAACTGTACCTAAGCCTTCTCAGAGCCTCACCACTCACCCCTCTTGCATCCAAGCTCCCTTTCAGAGCCTACACCTCCTCTTGCCCCAAAAATGCCCTGCTTAAGCCAGAGCCTGCACTCAGCACCTAAACTCCTTCCTAGAGCCTGAACCCCTCCCCCACCCAAATCCCTTCCCCACTCTCTCCTAGGGATGGCCCTGGTTCTGGGAAGAGGAAATATAGAGGCAAAGGGTGGTCAAGGCAGAACAGAAATTAGGGGCAAGTGGAGGGAGGAATTTTTCTAAGAGGGATGGAAGTTGGGAGGGTGTGAGGGGAGAGCCAAGGGTTCTACTGGGAGACAGGGCCGGTGGCCCCAGGAAGGGAGCATGTGGTTGGGATACTGTGGGTCACCAGAAGAGGAGATTAGGAGGCATGGGGGATGATAGTGTGTTACAGGAAAGGAAGATAGATAAACAGAAGGAAAGAATATATAGAGCAGTGGTTCCCAAACTTTTTACTAAGGTGACCCACCAACTGCATTTTATTTTTCTTTGCATTTGACCAGTGCATTTTTGCATTCTCTGACATATGTATCCTCCACAGCTCTGCCCTAGCATTGCAATCCTAGTCTCAGCTTGGTTCATAAGTGAGACCGTAAAGATGCACACCCTACTCCCCTGGCCCTGCCTGCCACCCCCAGATGATTTAAAATGCCCCAAGGACCCCACCACCATCAAACCTGCCCTGTAATCACGCACAATGACTGCTCTGGTCTGTGGGGTTGGAGCTAGTTGCCTGCTCTGGGCATTGTGACTCAGCATATCGCTTCACACTGCCATTCAGGTTTGGCCTGCCCACATCTCTGTTATACTCCAGGGGCAACTGGACCATATTTGAGTGAATGATGTTGCAACCTCACTGATGTGACCCCTGACTGAGAAGGAGAAAGTCACTCCCCACATTCCACTGGCACATTAGAGCCCAGTGGGACCCAGGCTAGGTGATTAGGCGCTCCAGCCCTGTGGTCGCGCAGGAGGGACTCTAAGCCCTTGGGTTCACCACCCCTATTGTAGGGAGCGGCTCATGCAGTAAGCTCCCAGGTTCTACTCCGCCTGCTGGCTTTACACCCCCATGGCTTTTCATCTACTGGTTATGGAGAAAAACAGCTGTGCCACGGGCGGTCTGTGCAGCTTTTATAGCACGCTGGGGGGACGCTCAGGAAAACGTTGGGAGCCCCTTGAAATAAACGTTCACACCCATGTCCGTGTGGGACGCTAATACACCCCGCATCCGGGACGCTGCAAGGGGCGCGCTCAGGGGACGATGAGGCTGCACGGCTGCGTGGGAACTATGGGGTTAACAGGGAAGGGAAGCGGCTGCCACCGGCATTGCATGATGGGAGCGGTGGGCAGTGAGGCTCCTGGGAGTTGTAGTCAAGTCCCAGCATGGCTGCCTCCAGCAAGGTAATGTGCTTTTTTACTCCCCCTCCTTCCAGCGGCGGGCACAGCTCAGCTCCAGGGGCCCGGCTCCAAGCTGGGCTGGCGCTGCTGGCTTCTGGCCAGGCGTGGATGTGGCCCGTTGCGCGGAGGGGTCAGTGGGGTCTCACAGCAGGTGGTTCAGGTCCCCTCAGACACATAAATAATTGGGGCTTCAGGACACCATTCGTTTCTCTACCTCCCCCGCAAGAACGCGGTTCTGTTCAGCCTGGGTATGGGAATCCCTGTGTGTAGGGAGCGCACCATGCCCGAGGCAGGACTCTCCCCCCGGCTTTCTTTCTGTTGCTCTGTCCCTCTCCTGTGGTAAGTACTTGCTTACATAGGCTGATGTATAAGGCTACTTAGGTACATGGAAAATACCTACACCCTTTCCAGAATGTAAGCTTTCCTTGGCAAAAGGTTTGTGTGTGCAATTGTACATGTGTGCTATACAAGAAGGACACTTTTTTACAGCACCATCTAGTTGTAGATACTACATATGGCTGAGATAGTGATGTGTTCAGTTCATGCTCTGCTGCTGATCTCTGCATTATATCCGGTATGTTACTTCCTTTTTCTTTTTTCCTTCCTACCAGTGCTTAATTTGCCTCAGAAGGCTTGCCAGGGTTGAGCCCTGGCACTTGCAGCTAAAGTTCTGAATTTTAAAAAATTGCTTGAGCGCCAGCACCTCTTGCATTACAAATTAAGCACCACTTCCCACCTTTTCCCTGCCTTCTCTAGTTAGCCTGTCAACTCTCTTTGGAAGGGAACATTCTTTCTGTGTGTTTGTATAACACCATGTACAAACCCAATGTATTCTTGACAGATGAATAAATAAATAATCATCTCTGTAATTAGTATACTTCATAATAAGTTGAGCCCCAGTCAGACCTCTAGATCTGGCCAGTCCTGCATGTTGGGAGTCCATTTTTAAAATCCAAACCAGATTCAAACCATAAATAGCAGATTCAAAGCTCTTCAGACTTTGATATTTGCAGCCCTGATCTGTGTCTGAAACTTGCATCTGGAGCTCATCTCCAATTATAAGCTATGAGTTTGTAAATAAATGTAAAGTAGATTTAAGCTGAAGTCCATCTTGTCTACCATTAGAGTTTCATGTTGGCAATCTTACACAGTAAAGCCCTGATGCTGCAATGTGTTTGTGCAGGAATTGCCTGCATGGATCTCATTGTAAGATGGGAGTTTAATAAAATAAGACTATTGTGTCTATAAAAAGTTATATATTGGATTGACAGTTAACTGTGAAACGATGTAAGGCATGTTATCATCAATATACTACATTTTATGTACAGTATTAAAAACATCAAGATTGTAAGTGATTGCTTTTCTCCCCCTTCTCTTTTTATTTCCGTTTTCTATCTGTGCATCTTTTCCAGAAGTGCTGAGCACCCACAACCCAAAGTGAAGTCAGTGGGAAATTGATTGCACCTATCAATCTTGGAGTTTACTTATAATAAAAAAGGAAAAAAACTCACCAACCCTCCCCTCCAAACCTTTTATAAGTGGGTAAAGTGCTCCATCTGCTGGTAGTTAGCATACCTAACTACAAGCTAAATTGAACTTTGTTTTCTTCAGAAATTGTGACTAAAACATATGAGGCCAGCCCAGGTTTTTCATTAAGGAAAACTCTCCAATAACTCTTTCAATTAATTTCAGTGTGGCATGATATAGATCATTATATTCACAGTTATAAGTGCCAGTACAGCATGATGATGGCTGTGTTTTTGTTTTAATTTTCATGTATTTTGTGGGGGGGTTTTCAATGCAAATAAGTTAAGGTCTGTAATAATGGGTCTGATTCTCCATTGTTTTGTACCTTTTTATGGTAATTTTGATCTATGCAAAGTAGGTAAAATGTTACAAAATGGAAATGATAGAGTTTTTCAGTCACTGTGTACAGGTCTAAGGGCTTTATTTTGCACCATCAAAGTTATCACTGTCATAGCTTTCAATAGACATAGAATTGAGCTGTAAATGGCTATGTAATGTACAAGAGAGTGGAGAATGAGGTCCAGTAACTATCTGTAGACAGGCACTTCGCAAGCTTTCCCATAGAGTAGGGGTGGACAATAATTTTCGGGGGTTGGGGGCACTCCAAGAATTTGGTAAGTAGTCACGGGCCACACTTTTCTACTATATTAATGGAGAGGGGTTGGATTCAGGAAGGAATCCCAGCCAGAAGCTGGGGTGGGGGGGTTGGGAGGGGGTGTGGGTGCAGGAGCAGGTTCTAACCTGGGGTGGGGAATGCAGGATGGAGTGCAGGGTCTGGGAGGGGTTGGGGTACAAGGTATGGGAGGGCATTTGGGTGCAAGAAGGGGTTGTGACTTGGGGCAGGAGTGTGGGAGGGGCTGCCAGGTGTAGGCTCTGGCTGGGAGGCACTTTACCATAGGAGGCTCCTGGCTGGTGGCCCAGTGGGGTGCTCAGGCAGGCTGCTTTCCTGCCGTGGTCCCACATGCCGTTCCGAGTGGTCAGCTTCTGGGGCAAGTATGTCTCTGTTTGCCCCTTGGGGTTAGGGGAGTAAGCACCACCCCTGCGGTTGGCCAATGGCAGCTGTAAAGGATGGTGCTGGGGACAGGGGCAGCGTGTGGAGACCTGCTTCCTCCCTCCCCCCAAGGGGCATGCAGAGAAGAGACATACTTGCCGCAGTAGTTAGCTGCTCTGAGCAGTGTGCCGAAGCAGGCAGGCAGCACTATAACAGAGTTTAAAGAGAAGCTAGATAATTTCATGGAGGTTAGGTCCATAAAAGGCATGGGGATAGAAATGGTGTCCCTGGCCTCTGTTTGTGAGGCTGGAGATGGTTGGCACGAGACAAATCGCTTGATCATTGTCTTCGGTCCACCCCCTGTGGGGCATCTGGCGCTGGCCACTGTTGGCAGACAGGCTACTGGGCTAGATGGACCTTTGGTCTGACCCAGTACGGCCGTTCTTATGTTCTCCCTGAGTACCCCACTGGGCCATGGGATATTGGCGGCCTGGAGGGTCATGGCGATCCAAATCCAAATGTTTGGTAGGCCAGATTCTGCCTGTGGGCCATATTTTGCCTAACCCTGCTATAGAGTCCATACCACTGTCCTTCCAGTTTGTGTTTCCCTTTGCTTTTCCAGTCCAGGGCTGATTATGAAGAGATTCATTAGTGAATCAGGTCAAAATCCTTGATATAAATAGATGCCCACTTCAACAGAAGGAACTTTTTAATTTCTTGTGTGTGTGCTCATCTAACCTGTGTTTGTCTCTCTGTCAGAAACTTTCTTTCCACTATTTTGTTACTTGTACTTGGCAGGTAGTATTATAATAGCTTCAGCAGTAAAAGACATCTAGTGTCACATCTCTAAGGAAAATTATGTAACTGATCTCTCAAAATGGGTTCTTACAGAGATAAACTGGAGTTTTAACTTTGTTCTTACATTTTTCTCTATGCTCTCCTTTCCCAAGTGAAAACTAAATTCACTCCACTTTTTGTTTAAGCGGGTATGTTTCCCTTGTCTTTACTTAGCTGATTCTTTTTTCTTTTATTCTGAAACACACATTATGGGCATTGCTATGCTCCAAGTGTTTCACTGCGGTGGAAAACAAAACAGTCTATTTCAGATAAGAAGTTTTCTGAACTTGCAGTCTTCTTAGGCAAAGAGGACCACCCTTCAAGGGACACCACTGTGGATTGAACCCACAACTTCCTCTCACTTTTTCATTCATGGGAGACCTCTGGGAGGGCAAGTGATCAATTACACTAAAATTAGGAGTACTGGGCTACAGGAGAGGAAAATCAGAATTGAATATAGGAAAAGACTGTGTAATACTGAGATCTGTTATCCTTTGTAATAATTTCATAAGGGAGACAGTGAATGCCCAATCATTAACAAATGTATGAAACTTAATCATACATTGGTAGGAAGATGGATTAGGTAGCCTCATATGGCTGTGTTCGTGGTCATGTAAGTGACATATTTCATTAGGCAGAGCTTTTCCCATCTGAACAGTGCCCCACCTGAGTGTTAGGGCACCTGAACCTCTTTCTGAATTAAGTTATAAATGTGAGAACCTGATTGTTCAAAGATTGCATGACAGTACTTGGCAAAAAGGCTAAGGCCTGAATGAGCATAGAAATTTTCCAACACACCTATTGGTAATCAGTAGAAACATATCTTCCGGACAGCATTGTTGTTGCTGTCCCTGTTGGAACTTGTTCTATTGAGGGAGGACATCACTTTCCATTGCTAGCAATTTGTTTCCTTTCACAAGCATTTTAATTCACCTTTGGATTAAAGAAGTGAGGAGAAAAATTTTTTAGAAAGGAATTTACCACTGTTTCATTTCAGGATTCCAAATTTATTTCCATTTTTATTAATTGTGTTCCTCTTAAAGATGTTCCTTTTATAATTATGGAACATAATTATGTGTATTTTATGTCAGTAACATTGAAAGAGCAACGAGTAATATATAATTATAATCTGCATGCTTTTTGAGTGATTTATAATGATTTATTTGCCTCTACTAAATAATCAAGTAAATCACTTCACTGTAATATATATATTACAAAGTTGTATCAGCTACACATGATGTTTCATTTGTCCATCATTTAAATGTTTTTTTTACAGATTCTTGTAGTTTTGTATTTAGTGACTGACTTGTGCACAGATTTGTATACAAGGATGCTGATATTGTATAATTTGAGACATGTTCCGGAGTGCCACCTAAGAAATCTTGCTTTCTTTTCATAGTAGGTCTGCTGGTCCTAGGAGTGTAAAAGGTTAACCGATACACCTTACTTTTAATGTGTGAGGCTTACCAGTTCCAGTTAACTGGTAGGAACTGGAGCAGCACCTCACCTGCCTCTGTCCGTGTAGGGCCTGGCTGTTCTCCTCCCCCACTGCAGGTTATATGCTGGCTCCCCAGGAGCAGGGCTGTCAGCAGCCCTTGCTGGCCCCGCTCCCAGAGATGATTTGCTATGGGATCTGCAGTATAAAGCTTATTTCTGCTTTATACAGCAGAGCCTGCAATGCATGTAACTGCTTTGATTTTTGGCAGTAACAGAGTTACATTTTTAACCATGTTTATACATTCCTACCTGGTCCAATGATTTTATTGTGGGGATTGAGCCTGGACCTATGGATTTACAAGCCTGAGCCTTTAAAGCCTGAGTTACTGTACCAGGCCAATTAGCTTAGACAGTACTTGGCTTATAAATCTCTTTGTGTCAGTCACTGGAACTGGGACAAAGATCCGGACTAGTTTTAATAGATGTTTCCCTGTCTCTAGAGATTAGTACGGATTGCGTTTTTTTACATATGGCGGTGAAGAGCTTGAAAATATTTTTTTGGATTTTAATTGGTAGGCCTTGTTTTGGATTAAAAATATCATTTTATTTTTTGAAAGTTCATTTTTAGTGATATAAAATGTCATTAACATCACAGAATGCACATACACTCGACCTTTCCTCTTCAAAATCCTTTATGCACATGTACTCATAGTCTGGAATGGGTGAGGTCCAGGGCAAAAGAACCACTTGCCTGTGTCATGTAGGAACCTATCCTATTGTTATTATTTATTTATCATTGTTATTATTTATTTACCATGGTTGGCCCCACAAGTCCCAAAGAGGATTAGAGCCCCATTGTGCAGGGTGCTCTGCAAAGACAGGTTGAGAGACAGTCTTCCTTTGGAGAGTTTATAATCTAAGAGACACAAACTGATGAAGCATTGAGGATGGGGTGACACAAATAAATATGTTGGTGCTTGCCACAGCTTTTCTACAGTTTGGGGCAGTGGGATGATGGGTGGGAAAGGGTTAGCAAGGGTAGAGGAGGGAAAAGGGAAAGGATGGTCGTATCTCATCTGTCTAACTGGTGCTGTCAGAGAAAGAGGTGGGAGAAAATAGGAGAGACAGAAAAATACATGGCAGGAGGTGGAGAACACACTGTAGGGAAAAAGATAAGGCAAAATCCTTGCCGCATTGTGATCAGTAGGGCAATGTCTAAACTATGATCCTCTTGTGAAAGAGAAAATGCAAATGGAGCACTCATTTGCATATGTCATCCTCTCATTTTCATTTCCTCTTCCTTTCCCTTTTGCACAAGAGGTTTTTGCACAAAAAAGCACTGGGTAGACTGCGCCTTTTTGCGCAAAACCCCCCTTTTGCATAAGAGCCATTCTTCCTCAAAAAAGCAAAATGCCGGGAGTGTGGATCCAGCAAGGGACTCAAACAGTCCCTGGCCCCCGCTCCCAGCGGTGCTTTGCTTTTGAAATGTATAAGAGCCTTTTTGGGCTCTTGTACATTTTGGAAGCAGGAAGCGGGGGGCTGTTTGTGTCCCCAGCTCACCTCAGGCTCCCTGCAGCGCTTCTGCTTTTGAAATGTAGCAAGAGCCTTTGCTACATTTCAAAGACAGAAGCACCGCCAGTTCCCTGCTGCGCCCCTGCCCCTCCTACCCACCGAGACGGTGCTTATTGAATAGTTGACCAGTCTAGTCGCTTACATCCCTAATTAATAATAAACCTTGGCATTATATACTATACATAGGGCTCCCCTCATAGCAGTCTAGCTGGTTAAGAATTTATTCTTCCCTGATATGTAGCATAGATTGCCTTTTATTTTGCATGACTCACTCACTAGGAAAAAATCCTGTGGGAATGAACTGAAGGGGAAAACTCATTTTTTGCATTCAAGTTAATTTTGTGATCCTCTCTCCTTCACCCTTGCCAAAATTGTAAAATTGGAAAAATCATGAACTAAATGCAGTTCCCCATTCCGACCTGAAATAAGGACTTGCGAGGGGAGATGAATAATCTCACCAGAGCTGTGCGAACTAGGTGAGATTTGTTCTCCATTTTTCAAATGGGGGAAAAAAATGAGACACTCCCCCAAGATCTGTAAGGGATTTGTATTAGAGGTGGGGTTAGAACAGAGGTTTTATTAGTGATAGAAATAATGGATTTTTTTACGCAGCAGTTTTATGTTGTCAGCAGTTCTTTAAAAATTGTTTTTAAATGTCTGTGAATAAAATGGCGTATTCATGTTTTAAAGGAATCTTGAACATTTTCTACCTTCTGCTCTGGCCTTGTCTTTCCAAGTCTCCAGTATGGAAATGGACACCACTGGTCAAAACAATCTGAAATGGAATAAAACAGAGAAGAAATTGTTGAGAAAACAGATCAAGGCCAGAAACACTGTAATGAGGCATGAGGGCATTGAGTGTCTCTCTCATGCCACCCAGGTAACTTGAAGCTCCAGTTGTTGTTATGTGAGCCTGAATATACAGCCTATCCATTTCCTACCTCACCTATGTATTGGCTATAATACAGTTCTGCTCTAAAAATGACAGTAAAAGGGGCATAGGGAGACTCCATATTGATTTTGTCACATTGATTCCAAAGCAGAACTGCACTTTGGGCTTTGGTCAAAGCTCTTTGGTGTCTGTGGAGAGACACAGTAACGTTAATGGGTAATGGTGTTTGGATCAGGTCTTTTAGGCAGAAGGGATTGTACATGTGTCTGAGAAGAGTTCTGTTAACTGTAATTATGCTTTTTTTTTTTTTAACCTCCATTAATTAATATGAACGTTAGAGCTTCCCATTCTTTTCCCCACCTTGCTTTCTCTTTACCATATTGCTTTCTGTGTCTCCTCTGCTTTCATTTTTGTGCTTTCATTTATTCCTCCCACCAGGCTGCTTCTTCAGACTCCCCATTAAAACCCTCTCCTGGAAATCTTTTCTAACATTAACCCTATCCTCACTAGTAATCACACTTCAGCTTCTCTGGTATAAACCGTTGTCCCAGTTCTGGCCATGCCTGTCTCAAGGTTCAATCCTGCAAACTTCCTTGTTCTAGTACTATGGTTGCCATTGCAGTCATGCCAGTTCTAAGATAAATAGTTGGGCCTGGTCTATACTAACACTTAAAATCATATGAGAATGTCGGCAAATCATGATTTGAAAACCCAGTGCAGATGGCAGATATTTTGGGGAAGGGACTGTCTTTTAGTTCTGTGTTTGTACAGTAGCATCCTGGTCCATGGCTGGGACTAGTAGGTGTTACAGTAATACAAATCTACTATATATTTGAGAGAATGTGCCTGTCTGTCCAAGAACTCACCCTAAACTGTTATTCTGGAGGAATCCATGTAACCCCCTCTATCTTGGCTTATGAAACTAGCCTGACCTTGGGGTCTGGAAAAATAAGGGTTAATCACACTCTCAGCAAATCCAGAATGGTGGTTGAATGTGCATTTGGCAGACTGAAATTCCATTGGCTGTCCACTTTATTGTGGCTTGTACAATCTTTGTGAAGCCAGAGGTGAGCCCCTGCTCCTGAGTGGAGTTCTGGTAGAAATAGATTGCCGAACCAGTACACTCAGCCAGAAAGTGCGCCTATCACCACTGTGATTAGGTCAACATTCATAGGGGGAAATCCATAGGATGTTGCACTAGCATCTGTATGGTTTAATATCTCCCCACAGTTTCCCATACAGCCTTTTATGACTGCGTGCAAGCACACATCTTACGCTGGACTTGCAAGGAATTCCACAGCCACCCCACCCGCTCTCAGGCACGTTTCCGGATGGCATACTTAACTTCCACCCCATTTTGGACAAGTGATTTTTGTCCCCCATGGACCATAGCTTGCATAAAATGTAGTAAATGGGCCACATTTCAACTTCTACCTCCTGGACATTTCACTGTTTATAGGTGGCTTGTTACCCTGCTGTGTTGGTACAGAGCAATGTACTCACCGGGAAGATAGCCTGGTGCAGTATAGAATGTGTGAGTTTCTAATAAAACTTCATTTTTAAATGATTGTTTCACTGTTTGCACTTCCTGGTCTCCATTTTGAAATCCACAGGGTGGTGGTGGGTGGGTGGGGGAGGCACCGAGATGCTGTCCATGCAGTCTGCCATGAAAAGATACTCTCTGCTGCCCACAGCTTGTAATAACTTTAGCTTTGGTTGCTGGGATGAATTCTGTTTCTTCCAGTTCTCTGGGGGCTGCTGCTCGAGGGGAGGGAGGGATAGGGTTGCCAGATGGTTTAACCAAAAATACTGAACACCGCCCCTTTCCCAAAAAGGGGGAAAAACTCTGTTGGGGGGGGAAGGGGGGAGACCAAAGTTGAGTGGAAAAACAAAAGGACTCCGAGAGTTATTAAGCAAAAAAAAACAGCATTAAAACAGCATGGCCCCTTTAAGTGCGTGCAGAGTCAGAATAGGGATAGGAATGGGGGAGCGGTTGAGCATGAAGACCCAGGGAAGGCATTGCTTTCCCTTGCTTCAGGTCTTTAGGCTTTTTTCCGGCAGCCATCTTGTTTTCTTCATTGAGCCACAAGGCAGCTTCCCTGTGGAACCAGGTAAGTCCGGGGGAAGAGGGGGGGAGGGGTGTCTCGGGGGCTGGGCCCGGTTGCTGAGTGTGTGGAGGTTTGCGAGGTGTTTGGTATTTTTGCCTCCTGGAAGGGAAAAACCCCCCAGAAAATACCGGACATTTTAGGTGTCTGGTATTGTCTGAAATTTTTTACCAGACAGTAGGCGAAAATACTGGATTGTCCGGGTCAATACCGGACACCTGGCAACCCTGGGGGGCGAGGGGGGCAACAAAAGGTTCCTCAGGACCCAGCATATGCTGCAGCTACTCCAATGGCTACTCCCTCCAAAATTATTGGGGGAGTTTAGCAATGGGCTGTTGTGAGCTCAGTTCTCCATGAGTTCATTTGTAGGAGCTATAGCATTCAACTGTAATGGAAAATATCAGGCAGATACAGTTAATATAATCGGATTTATGTTTTGTTCCACCCTTTCAAGGGTATTGCACGGCGCTTACAGTTACCCATTAGCTACGGAATATGCAAATACAAATAAACTTTGTAGCTGAGGGACAAGAATGTTCAGGGCAGGGGCAAGGCATGTATCATCTAGGTACTGTAAATGGGAAATTTCCCCCCGCCCTCCGCCCCACACACACACACACACACACACACACACACACACACACACTGATAGCTTGTTTGGGGACACAGTTGTGGTGCCTGCACACACAAACGTGGGCATGTTATTTTTTTTTATCAGAGGTTGAATGCTCTTGCTTTGTGAAAGCCTATCCCTTAAAAGTGTCCTGTACTAATGAGCTCTGGGCCTCAGATAGCTGCAGACTAATTGAAATGTCAACATTTCCTTTGGAATATCAAACAATAATCACAGACCAATTTTGAGATAATAGCTTCATTTCTCTTTATGACACTTGTGTTTGTGAAATGCTATTTTCAGGTAAACAAATCAGTGGTGACCGCTAAATGTCTGTTTTTAATGTTTTTAAATTAGAGCTTGGTCATTGCCAATGGAGGTCTGGGTAATGGTGTGAATAGACACCAGCTGCTCAGACTAGTTGAGAAATGTGGATTGGTGGAAGAACTCTTAATGCCTCCAAATAAACCCTATTCATTTGTGAAATATGGGTCGACAGAAGAAGCCAAGAAAGCCTACCACATTCTCAATGGGAAAGAGATAACATTGGAGGATTCCAACCAAAATGTTACTCTGTATGTTAACTTTGTGGAAAAAGGTATGGATATTCTGCTGTTCCATAAAGCATCACTGTTGTTCCTTTGCTTTTCAGTTGCTTGTTCTAATAGAATTGTGGATAAAATTCTGGTCCCATTATAGTCAATGGAAGTTTTGTCATTGACTATATTGACTATATAAGTTTTGTCATTCAGCGGGGCCAGAATTTCACCCTATATTTTTAACTATGTGATATTAATCATTCCTGGTTTTGTTGTTGTTGTTGTTGTTTTTTTTAATTTTATCATATTGTACTGATAAATCTCTGGGTGTTTGCACCAATTATTTGTACTGCATGTATGAATACACGTATTAAAATACAAGGGTCAACTTTTCCAGGAACCTGAAAAGCAAAATTAATTGCCCAAGAGGAGCAAACAATCTACTTTCCTTATTAGCCAAAGTCTAGGGGAAAAAGAATTCTTGACACACGCTATGAAATTTGATCTTTTGTAGACTGTGGCACGAAGTAAATACCAAAACTAAGGAACCTTCACGGTCAATGTGCTGCTACAGGTTGAACTTCTCTAGTCCAGAATCTTCAGGATCTCACTGATTCCAAACGAGAGAATTTTCTGGACCACGGGAGGTCAATATTGTCTAGCAGCATTACCAATACGTCCACTGCTTACTGTTAGAGGACAGTTAGAGGACACTTTGGGGTAAATTAGGGCTAAATAATAGAACAGAATACTGAGAGCTAGGACTGGTGACTGTAAACAAACTTTATGGGACTGCGGGAAACATGGCCACACCCATAAAAAGTGGATATCCGGCTAATTAAAATCATTCTGAACGATGGATATTTCTGGACAAGAGAGTTCTGGATTAGAGAGGTTCAACCTGTAGTAGCATCTTTTTGTTTAATGCTAGGAGGCTGCACCCTGAGAACCTCCATGAGCACATGTGGTCATATGTGGGGGGAGGAGGGGAATGGTCTCTCTGGTAGCTTGGGGCAAACCATTTGTTGCTGGAAAGGAAAGATGTCTTTGTGGTTAAGACAACAGGTTTGGACTTGGGAACTCTGAGGTTAATTTCCACTGTATAGACTTCCGGTGTGTCCTTGGCCAAGTCACTTGGTCTTTCTGCACCTTAGTGTCTCATTTGTAAAATAGGAACAATACTTGCCCGTTTAGATTGTGAATTCTGTCTCTTTGTGTTTGTAGAGCACCTGGCACCATGAGGTCTTGATCTTGGCCTCTAAACTCTACCATAGTCCAGATAATTTTCAATAATAAAGGAATAAGGCTGCAAGTTAGAAAGTCATTTGCCATTAAGATAGGTGTTGCAGCGAATATTTCATCATGTCTGTTTGCAGAGCTATAAGTGGCCACCTTAATTTTAAATCCTTTATTACATTAAAGAAACAGCACACAGCATTCAGGCTTATAGCATTCAGGCATATTTTCTTCAGTGTACACTCTATGCTTGTCAACCACAAACAGTCCTAGATAGATCAGACTGAATCCAATTAGACTCTCCCCTGTAATGCATGGGAAAGTTTTGACCTTTATTTTGACAGACAAGTCAGATATTTTTTTTGATAGTAGGAAAACACTGATTCTCTTGGGTCCTACACAGTGGGATTTGAGAATTGGGTTGTAGAGCAGAGAACTTGGGTTCTGATCGTGTTTTATGCTATCGAGGAGTATAATTATTTCAGTTGACTATCAGTCTAATACAGTGGTCTCCAACCTTTTTACACCCAACATCACTTTTTAAATGTCAGGACAAGCCAAGATCTACCTCATCCCTTCCCCAAGACCGCACCCCTTCCTTGAGGCCCCGCCCTTTCTGTTCCCCTTCTCTCCATCACTTGCTATCCCCGGCCCTTATGCACTCTCAGGGTACAGCTACACTGCCGCTTTTTTTCAATCCTTCTATTGGAAGAAATTTTTCCGACATTTGTCCCGTCTAGACTGGGCCAAATGTAGGAAAACCCCCTTCCTTTGGAACCCCCCTCATTCCTCTTGGAACGAGGCATACAGAGGCTGCCAAAAGAGCATGTTGCTGGAAAAGCTCCTGCAGTCTAGTCGTACCCTCGCTGGGTTGAGACGGGAGGTGCGGGCTCTGGGGTGTGAATGAGGGATTTAGGTGTGGGAAAGGGTGAGAGGTGCAAGCTCTGGGAGGGAATTTGGATGCAGGAGGATGTGGAAAATGGGATGCTGGCTCAGGGAAGGGGCTCCAGGCTGAGGAGTGTTGGGTTCAGGTAGAGAGTTGAGGTGCTGTGGATATGAGGATGTAGGAGTTTGGGTTGGAGTGTGTGAGGGGCTCAGAGCAGGGAGGTTGGGAGTATGATGGGCTCAGGACACAGATTTGCAGTGTGTGAACGGTGCAAGAGTGTTGTGGCAGAAGACTGAGGATATGGGGGTGCAGGAGTTTGGGGAGTGAGAGGCTCAGGACAGGGGGGTTCCAGTGTATCATAGGCTCAGATTTGGGGTCAGGATGAGGAGTACAGGAGTGTTATGATGCTGTGGCCAGATGAGGGCTTGGCCCCAATTGGGGGCTTGTTGGCCAGGCTTCATTTTTAAATAAAATATTATGTCAAATACAAAAGGTTTCAGCATTTTCTTTATTTATGAGGGGGGGGGGGAAACCTGTTTTGAGTCAGGGGTCACTGACCCACAGAAAAGTCAGTCGGGGCCACCCAAGTGAGATACAAAAACACAACCCGTCCAAACCCCCTCAAACCTCACTAATGTGGCCCCAACTGTGCTGGTGGGGACAGGGTGCCAGTGGGTGCTGGGGCAGGGGCCTGGGGCAGGGAATAGGGTACAGGACAGGGTGTTGGGGCAGGATGCCAATGGGTGCTGGTGGGTGCTGGGGCAGGGTGCCAATGGGTGCCGGGGCAGAGGACTGGGTGCTGGGGCAGGGTACTTGTGGGGATCTGGGTGGGGGGGAAGGGGACGGGGACCGGTACCTGGGGATCCTGCAGCTGCATGCCAAGGCCCAGGAAGTGCGTGGACTGCTCCCCCATCCCCCAAACAGCGGTGCGGTATCTGAAACGCTGGTCCGTCGCACGCTTGATGCCTTCCTGCGCGAGGGGATGGGGAGTTCTGGACTGCGCTAGCCCCCGCACGCCTTACTCCTCCTCTCCCCATGGCAGCACGCGCCGCCCGAGCAGGCAGAGCTGGCGCAGTCCCGGATCCCCACCCCCTTCCCCATGTGCAGGAAGGCACCAGGGGAACAAAGTCCCCAGCGCGCAACGGACCGGCGTTTTAGGTACCGCACTGGCTGTTTGGCGGGGGGGAGGTAGAAGAGCAGCCCGCACACTTCTGGGACCTGACGCACAGCTACATAACTCCCCCCCAACCCCGCAGGAAGCCTGCGCTACCTCCGTTGTCCCTGGAGGTAGAATCAGCGTGGCGTTCATCTTGGGGGTTGGGGGCAACAAAGGGGCCTCGCAATCGACTGGTCAAGCCTCCAGGATTGACCAGTCGATTGCGATCGACGGGTTGGTGATCATGGGTCTAATATTTTTCACTTATTGTGCAATACAAATAAATGTTCATTATTGTTTAAGAGAACACAAGTGGATCATTTTCCATCAGCAACAGCACTGTTTTATTTTTATACCCATAGTGCACTGGGAGGACTCTTTACCTATAAGTTTGCCTCCAGGCCTGATGATGGTTGAAGAGCTTGTGTCTCCGGAAGAAGAACAAAAGATGTTGGAAAGCATTGACTGGACAGAAAATGAAGTAATTCAGAATGGTTAGTATAACCATAGAAAGTGGGATCTTCAAAAATAACTAGCAAATTGTCCTTCTGCTGAATTTAGTTTCTTCAAGAAGTCTGCATCTTGGAAAATGTATTCCTTAAAATCAGTCTGTATTTTAGTTCTTTTAAAGCTACTGTATAAAGGTTCTATAGCATACCGTTGCAACTAACCAGAGGCACGTGGTGTAAGGTGTTGATCTCCATTAATGGGTTAATTTGAATTACACTCCTGCTTTCAGAAGCAGCTAGGTAGAGTCGTTTCCTGACAACATGGTCAGTCAGCAAGTTTGTTCGTAGAATATATCACTTGATTTAGTAGCTTTTGTGGGAGCTGGAGATTCTATAGCACCAATGAGAAGTCAAAGAAGCTCCCATCCTAGCTGCTTGTATAGTTTCAGATGATCTCTGTGGAATTAAATTTCTTAACACTGCCAGTTATTTTTTCCAATTAGCTTCCAGATTGCAAAGCAACTTTTACTGCTTGGCATGGCACAAAGCATTATATTGACTTCAGCTTGTGTGCAGTTTGATAATGTAAGGAGGTGAAAGTTCTTACTATGTCCATATCATGAGTTTGTCCATGTGTCAGGACTGTAGAAAGTGTCAGCCATGGCTCAAGAATATTGGTATTGTCAGAGACAAACACGGAATCCAGGGACCTACAGCCCTTGCTCTTATATGTAAGCATTGATGTCTGTAGGATTGCTGCTATATGTAAAAGCACCGGGGTTTGGACTTCAAAGAGCAGTGATACTAAAGCTCTGTGTTTTTGTCACACTTAGTAAATGGAAAAGTTAAGTTTATATTGAGAGTGAGATTCACAAATAATAGCATTTTCAACTATTGAAAAGTTCTTGATCTGCAAAGAGATTATATGGAATAGGCAATAGGCAAATATCCTGGAAGTATAGCAAACTGTGTAAATAAATATATTGTACATATTTTAATACTGTATTTTTAATTGTTTAATATTTTCTGCTTCACAGCCCAGAAGTCTTTAAAACACAGAAGGGTAAAGCATTTTGGATATGAGTTTCGATATGATAACAACAATGTAGATAAAGATAAACCATTGCCTGGAGGTGAGAATTTTCCAATGAAGAGGTATTTTAAAATGGCATTTGTTTTCCCACAGAGAGACACAGAACCTAAAGTCAGTACAGTGTAGTATCCCTTGAAGTTGTGTAACTAAAGCCCTGATTAAGGAAGGCACTTAAACAGGTATATAAGTCCAGTTAATATCATTTTCATTTAAGGACATGTTTAAACAGCCTTCTTGAATAGGGATACTTCCCTGAATCAATGCCTTAGTGCCATATTTTAGTGTGCATATATGAAACCCATTTTCAATCACTAATAAGTGAGTATGTTTAAAACAGATTGAAAAAATTTATGATTGCCAGTCTTCATGGAGATTTAGCCAAATGTGGGTTCTGACCTTCTAAAGTTTGGTTGTTTTATGAACAGTTGTTATATGAAGATAATTTCAAATTCATTTTTATACCAGAAAAAGTGTGTACACACGTATAATATAAAATGTTCAAGTTATTCAAGGTGGTAAAAATATAATACTTGAAAAATATTTGAATAACCTGGAAATGGCTAAGTGTATTTTTCCTGATATTTTCCAAAACTACTCCCTTTTTGTGCAGAAATCAATCATGGAAACTTGCTGAAAAATTCTGCTTTGAGTCTGAGAGCTATGAGTCAGAGAAAACAAAGCGAAACATCTTATAATGTAGTAATATAAATAGTGAAATAGGGAATTCACTTATACTGAAAGTTAAACACAAGTGTTCAAGGTGATATATACAGTTTCCCATGGACAGATGCAAGTTACATTTTATTTTAGTATCTGAAATTGTGCTTAATCATAAAAGCATTGATATTTGTCTTGGCTGTTTTGTGGCCTCTCAACTAGAGGTTAATGGTCTCTGTGCAAGACAAATATTAATGGATGGAATGGAGGAAAAAAGCAGTAATAACCATCAGTAGGAAAGAATGCTGAAAGGAATATTAGCATAGCATTCAAGTGTGCTGTACTTAGTTGAAATTTACAGTTAAGTTTTTGTCCCGCATAGTAGCAAACTGCAGACTCTCGTAAAGATTTCATTTTTGCATATTACTGGTAAAATACTTTAAATTCAATAGATTTATTAGAAGACCTTATTTAATTAAACATTTGAATCAGCAGGCTGTAAGGGTCAAATTTTCAAAAGTTCTGTCACAGGCTTGCCAGTTCCAGTACATGGGAGCTGCTTCAGTCTTCCACAAAGCACTGGCAGCTACAGAAGTTCAGGGAGAGTCCCGATGAGAATGGAGGTTTCCAAGGAAAGCTGCAGGGATCACGAAGCCCTCTGCAAGATCATCCCTGGGAAGAGGGGAGGAATCAGTGACTGTACATTTTGGACCTGAAGGTAGAAGAACAACAAGTGAGGTTGCTGGCTGGCATCCCCGAGCCAGAGCCAAAAGGCTGGAAAAGGCTGACCCAGGAGGAGCAGCAGAGGGAATTGCCTGCTTAGGCTATGGGTGGAGAGGGCTGTCAGAAGGGGAACAACAGAGGGGTTTACTCATTGAAACTTTAGGGCCAGAGAGTGAGATTGAGAGGAACCATGGGAGGGCCAGGGGATGTGAGGGACGCTTCCAGCAGAGAGGCTGTTAGGGTTCCCAGGTAGGAAGAGCGGGATTGCACTTTGGTTAGAAGGGCTGTGTGGTCGTTCTTGTACAAGGACAGGCAAGGACAGCATTGGAGAGCTGAAGTGTTGTGGGAGATGCCAGGACTGTGTCTTGCATGAACTGTTGGGACTATGCTGGGGGAAGACTGGACAACGATAGTTAGACTGTTTTTATAATTTGTGTAGACTGTACTTTTTAAACAAGATAACACAACCAGGACTGTATTTGCCCTAAGATTCTGTGGACTATTTAGGGGGAATTTGCAGAAGGAAAACGGAGGTGGACATTACCATCATGCTTCAGCCTGCTACAGTTCCAGGCAGGGACTACCCTAAGACAGAGTTTTATTCAGCCTTTAATTTTGTGCAAAGCCAGTGTGCACCTAGGTGAAATGCTGTACCCGTTGGGGTGAATGGAGATTTTGCCATTGATTTCAGTGACATTGAATTTGGCACCCAGCCTTTTTATGTTCACATTTGCACATGCAAACAATGAGCACAGGTGCTGCCAGTCCTTTGTGCGTGGATGGCTTCTAAGAATGCCTCACAATCAATGAAAGTTACACATGTAGAAGATTTGAGGATTAGACCCACTATTTCCATGCACACATCATAGTACAAACACGCCTGTTCAATAACAGACTTAGAGCCCCATGTTGGCTGTAGATATTTTATCATACTTCTGTATATTTTGTCAAGTTAGATTTCTCTTTGAGCAACAGCAGAAAAAAAAGAGTAGTAAACATCTGGCTTATACTTCTGTTTGTAATAACAGGGCTCCCAGAAATTTGCAGCATGCTTCTGGAGAAGTGCTTGAAGCAGGGATATATCAAACATAAACCCGATCAGCTGACAATAAACCAGTATGAACCTGGACAAGGTAAGTGTATTTGCCCTTTTAAAACCATCAAATTCAATATTTTATCTAAGATTGGAAACAGAAAACCAGCTACTATGGCTTTGATTCGGAGACAGAATGTCAGCATCTGCTAAGTCCTGCAGGGATGCTTTCATGCATTTAGAGTAAAGTCTGGATGCAATTTTCCTAACTTGAGAACTCACATTTAGAGATGCCCTGGTATTGAAACTGCATAGATTAGAATCTGGTCCAAGGATCTTAGGCCAGGTCATGAAAGCCGATCATGTAATGAAAGAGTTGGTAACCTGGAGAGGTAAACAGTACATGTATGACAGGATCAACCAAATGCATTTTTTACTCACTTCCTAAGATTAAGGTCTGCTCTACGCTACTGGGGTTCATCGATCTAAGTTACGCAAATTCAGCTACATTATTCACCTAACTGAAGTCAGCGTACTTAGATCTACTTACAGTGGTGTCCTCACTATGCTAAGTTGACAGCTGATGCTCTCCCATTGACTCCGCCTGCGCTTCCTGTTCTTGCGGAGTACTGGAGTCAATGGGAGAGCTCTCGGTAGTCCATTTATCATGTCTATACTAGATCGACTCCCACTGGATTGATTGCTGCCTGTCAATCCAGCCAGATAGTGTAGATTGAGGAAAATCACTTGGTCCAAGTATAACAGGCTGGCCAAACTTCCCAACCTTGCTGCCTTCTGCCTGCAACAAGAAGCCCCTTCTATTAGTACATGTGAGAGACTCTTCAGGGTAATGCAAGCAGTGTCCCTGTACTAGAGGAATGCAGTGCTGTTCCAACAATCTCTTCTAGACTCTGTAGGATAGAAGAGGTAGTTATTTCCAGTATGGATGTAAACATTTTAAAAAAACACTAACCGTGTAACTGATTGAAATGCAATTGGTTACACGGTTAAACGCTCCATGGGCTGTTAGCCCTGCGGTTTCTCAGTGGTGGTCGGGAGTTTAACCATTTAGCCAGTTAAATTCTTGCTCCCTAAATTCCAGTCGGGTATCCACAGGGTAAAACATAGGTTGTGCTTTCTGCTGAGTTCAGTCATCAAGGCAGAGTACCTGACTTTGGCTTTCCCTTCTCTGGAATATAGCTGGTTTGCCCTTGCAAATGAAGGACAGACGCTTCCCTTCCAGAATTAATCCCTGACAATGTATTTAGTAACTGCCATGCTAGAGTCTAGACATTTGACCCTGTTTATTCACATAGACAACAGTCAGTTAAATGGTATGGTCATGTGCTGCTAGCTGGGTTATCTGAATTAATTAGTATTAATTATAATTTTCTTCCAAGAATACAGTGTATATATAAAACCTTTCTTAAGAATTAATTATGTAGGATATTAATTAGCCTACAGTATGTGCAATCCAGTGCATTCAGATATATGCTATCCAGTATCTGTACTGAGTCAAATTACATCCCTAGTGTCTAAGCTTTTCAAGGTAGGGACACAGTTTTCAAAATTATTAGTGATTTTGGGAACCTTGGGCTTTGGGTTGCTACCTTTAAGTGGTCTTGATTATTGAGAAAATCAGGCCTCTATAAGGCATCTCAAGTTGAAGACCCCAAAATTCAGGCACCTGAAGTCTCTATTCACTTTCAAAAATTGAGTCCATTGTCTCTTAGTATGTGTGTTTGCAGCTTCTAGCACAATGAGATCCTGACTGGAGAGTTTGGATGCTGCTACAAAGAAATAATAGATGCACATGTCTTTTATCAGGCTGAGTTCAAATATTTCTTAAGGCAGAATTTCTACACTTCATATTGTAGCCATGTTGTAACATAGCAAACTTGGTGTAAGAAGTTTAACAAGGTCTGTAAGGGATTAAGTACATTGTTCCTCTTTAATGGAAGTCAGTATATTTGCATCTGGGAGTAAAATCTGGCTATTGTTACTATATTGTCCTGATATTGTTACTATATATTGGACTGGTCAAAACAATTAGAACAAAACATTTTGTAGTTGGAAAATGGACATCATAAAAATCAGAACTTTCTGCAGGAAGAGATCAGTTATGACAGAATTTTCGATCAGGGGAACCTAAACAAAATATTTAATTTGGGCTCAAGTCCACTTTAATCTGTGTGTCTGCCTGAGCAGCTGCAGTGCCTCATGGAAGTTGTATTTCCAAGTCCTACATGTCCCCATTCTCCCTATGGGCCCTGCTCTCAGGCCAGACTATGTCTCCCATGATGCACTGGGATCTCCCTGTAGCTGAGCTACTGCAGTGCATTTTGAAAACAAATGTAGATTTGGGATGAAAACAATTGTTGACATGTTAGAATTTCCTATGGGAGGAGAAGGAAATTTCATATTTTGATCTGCTATGGTATTACACCATACCTAGTAGGCATAAAAGTTCACAAGGTTACTGTGTTGTGATGTGCAAACCCCATGCTGGAGAACAAGGGTTAAGGAGTAGCTCTAGGCCCATTTGGCCATACCCAGCTGCTCCTGCAAAACCTGTGCAAACTGGAGGCAGAGCTTAGAAGGGGGAAGCCAAGCAGCTCAGAAGGGGAAGAATAATTGCAATGGCAGTTTGTTTACTCCCTGTTTTTTTATGTTACAGGGATTCCTCCTCATATTGATACTCATTCTGCTTTTGAGGATGAAATAATCTCTCTCAGTTTAGGAGCTGAGGTATGCTTAATGTTTCTTTGTGTATTTTGATGACACTCGAATGACATAAAAGTGTAGATTTTACTAGAGTGTAATAAAGGTTCAGTGTTTTACAAAACATTTTTTCTCACTCTTTTGAGTCAGATGTCTGGCATGTTAAAGTAACCTGTAACAATAGCATAATAGCTAACGGGGTGAGATCCTGGCCCCATTTAAGTCATTGCCATTGACTTCAGTGATGCTAGGACTTCATGATAGAATAAAATCTTCCATGAAAATGGAATGTTTTAAATTGCTAAGACTCAATTTTCCAAAGCTGCACAGTCCAGGTAGCTCCCATTGGCCAGTTTCCAGCCTATAGGAGCTGTAAGGATTGTACTGGGGGTGGGGGCACCATGCAGAGATACATGCTGGTCCCAGCAACTAGCGGCTTTGCTCCCCCTCTGCACGCTGCTCAGGCAGGGATACTGCCCATGCATCCCGCTGGGTGGCCAGAATATTGTGGCAGGGCAAATCCAGCCTCTGGGCCAAATTTTGCTTGCTCCTGATCTAGATCATCCCTAATAGGCGTTTGTCTAACCTGCTCCTAACATTTTCCAGTGATGGAGACTACACAACCTCTATAGGCAATTTATTCCAGTGCTTAACCACCCTCACAGGATTTTTTTTCCTAATGTCCAACCTAAACCTCCCTTGCTGCAATTTAAACCCATTGTGCTATAATATTTCACCATCCTTGTAACAACCAATTTCAGATGCATAAAAACTGTTATGTCCCCTCTCAGTCTTTTCTTTTCCAGACTAAACAAACCCAGTTCTTTCAGTCTTCCCCTACTCGTGTTTTCTAGACCTTTAATCTTTTTTGTTGCTCTTCTCTTGAATTTTGCCAATTTGTCCATATCTTTCCTGAAATGTGGTACCCAGAACTGGACACAATACTGCAGTTGAGGCCTAATCAGCCCAGAGTAGAGCAGAATTACTTTTCGATTTCTACTTGCAGCACTCCTGCTAATACACCGAAGAATGATTTTTTTTTTTTTTTTTTTTTTTTTGCAACACTGTTGACTCCTATTTAGCTTGTGGTCCACTATGCCCCGACCTATTTTGGAGTTACCCCTTTCCTCAAGCCATGGTTTATTTTCATGCCCATTTAGTTTCTGGCTTTGCTTTTTGAGGCAGTAGTTTCTCCTGTATTCTAATCTAAAGTGTTTTTAGCAATATGGGTCGTCATAAAATGGGCTGAGGCCTTCAGTTTATTTTATGTTACGTCACTGCACTGGAAATGGATGCCTAGAGGAGAGAGGCTCTGTATCCTCGTATCAGCCCCATAAGCAATCCAATCCTATCTGATTTATTTTTTTAATACATGATGAACATTTAAGACCTGGGTATTGGGAACAGCCTGCCAGAAAGTTATGTTCCAGTACAGCCCAGAATTGTGATGCCTTTTCATGACAGACCATTGACACACTTTTCTGAAGGTCGCTAAAGTGTATATTTTAAAGTGTAGTAAAGTAATCCCAGTGGCCCATAAATTATAGCATTATTTGCCAGCCTTTCCTTCTAGTACCTAACTTTTTAAACGTTGGTAACACACACTGTTTGCATGTTGAAATCCTCAACTGCATTTAATATATTAATCGTGACTGTAGTAATATCACTTAGCTATTTTAGCATTTCTTTGTCTGAACCCCCTGCTATTTTCCATGTACAAAAATTATGCACATCTGTGATGGTGCATTACATTACAGCATGTTTTTGAACTCCTCTTTTGTTTTCCTTCTTTCATTTTTATCTGTTCACTGGAATATGAAGTGTAGTTGTGTCAGAGAGACAAGGTGGGTTAGTTAATATCTTCTATTGGACCCATTTCTGTTGGTGAAAGACAAGCTTTCAAGTCACATAGAGCTCTTCTTCAAGTCTGGGAAAGGTACTCCCCATGACCCAGCCAAATGCAAGGCAGAACAGATTTCCCAGATCTGAAGAAGAGTTCTGTGTGGCTTGAAAAGTTCTTTCTCACCAACAGACATTGGTTCAATAAAAGCTGTTACTTCACCACCTTGTGTCTCTAATGTCCATTTACATATTTTAGTATGTTTCCACCTCCTGAATATTGTACAGTTGAACAGGTTTGTAGAAAAACCATGAATGTCATTCCCTGTTCTTCTTGGTTCTGACTTGTTCCAGTTTGCTTTGCATCTATAATAGAAAAAATTACATAATCATTGTACTACTGATCTTTCCTTTATTCTTCTCCAAAGGAGGGGCAACATACATTTTAAAAAGAATTGCTCTAAGCTTAGGTACTACTATAAAAACATGTTAAATATAAAGAAGCAGACTGTCAGTCTCTCTAGTTCTCTGTTCTGTCTTTGAGGTGGGCTATCACTACATCTTGTAAAAGAAGGGGAAACATCATAATGCATGTGTATACTTTATGCTTATATTAAGCCCTTGGATGATATTTCACTCAGACCTATACCTGATGTACAGTTTATACAAGCCTGACGATTGAGCATCTCTCTAACTGTAGAATGTTATTTGTGTCCGAGATTTTCAAAGTTGGGTTGCAGGCCCACCTGGGTAAGCTGCTGGTGAGCCGCGAGACACTATGTTTATCTGAACATAAGAACATAAGAACAGCCGTACTGGGTCAGACCAAAGGTCCATCTAGCCCAGTAGCCTGTCTGCCGACAGTGGCCAGCACCAGGTGCCCCAAAGAGGGTGGACCGAAGACAATGATCAAGCGATTTGTCTCCTGCCATCCTTCTCCAGCCTCTGACAAACAGAGGCCAGGGACACCATTTCTATCCCTGGCTAATAGCCTTATGGACCTAACCTCCATGAAATTATCTAGCTTCTCTTTAAACTCTGTTATAGTCCTAGCCTTCACAGCCTCTTCTGGCAAGGAGTTCCACAGGTTGACTACACGCTGTGTGAAGAAGAACTTTCTTTTATTAGTTTTAAACCTGCTACCCATTAATTTCATTTGGTGTCCTCTAGTTCTTCTATTATGGGAACTAATAAATAACTTTTCTTTATCCGCCTCCACACCACTCATGATTTTATATACCTCTATCATATCCCCTCAGTCTCCTCTTTTCTAAACTGAAAAGTCCCAGTCGCTTTAACCTCTTCATATGGGACCCGTTCCAAACCCCTAATCATTTTAGTTGCCCTTTTCTGAACCCTTTCCAAGGCCAAAATATCTTTTTGAGGTGAGGAGACCACATCTGTACACGGTATTCAAGATGTGGGCGTACTCATAGTTTTATACAGGGGCAGTAAGATATTCTGGTCTTATTCTCTATCCCTTTCTTAATAATTCCTAGCATCCTATTTGCCTTTTTGACCACCGCTGCACACTGTGTGGAAGTTTTCAGAGAGCTATCCACGATAACTCCAAGATCTCTTTCCTGATTTGTCGTAGCCAAATTAGCCCCCATCATACTGTACGTATAGTTGGGGTTATTTTTCCCGATGTGCATTACTTTACACTTATCCACATTAAATTTCATTTGCCATTTTGTTGCCCAGTCGCTCAGTTTGGTGAGATCTTTTTGGAGTCCCTCACAGTCTGCTTTTGTCTTGACTATCCTAAACAGTTTGGTATCATCTGCAAACTTTACCACCTCACTGCTTACCCCTTTCTCCAGATCATTTATGAATAAGTTGAAAAGGATTGGTCCCAGGACTGACCCTTGGGGGACACCACTAGTTACCCCTCTCCATTCTGAAAATTTACCATATATTCCTACCCTTTGTTTCCTGTCTTTTGTCTTTGATCGGGGCATCCATAGGCACGGAGCCTCACAGCTCCCATTGGCTGCAGTTTGCTGTTTCCAGCCAGTTTCTCCTCTCTGTTGTACTAGTTTTAAGCTCTTGTAACTTCACTGGAATGCATGATGTGATGCTGCTGTGAGACAGGTGGAATGGAGTAAGGAATCACGCCCAAGTATTTTTCTCCTCTCCTTTTTTATTGTGATCACAACTCAGCAGGGGGACCAACAGAATTGCTGGGCCCTTTGACAAGGTGGGAGAGAGGTTTACAGAGCAGCGAAGGAGACCTGGAAGGATTGAAAAAGTGACAGTAATGAATCCTGAGATGTGAATGGAACCTTTGGAGAGGAGCAGAGTCTTGTCTCCCACTGAGCTTCAGTGGGAACTGAGATCATCTGTACTTTTTAGGAAATGCTTAGCACCGTGCAGCATCAGACCCAATAGGCATGACCCACATCTCTTGGGTAACTACAGGGTTGAGTGAGGCTACCGGAATGTCCTGGCTCCCTTAGGGCATACCAACCAATCTATTCCTCTTGCCTCTAGGATGACTACAATATCAATAATAATAATGGGGAAAAGAAGACTAAGCGCTGAGTTCAATTTTCCTTTCTTTGCTGAGAAAATGTCACAAAAGGAAAAAAAGAGAAGCAAAGGGGATAAAACAAATTCTAAGGATTTAACTGTCCATCCTCCTCATCCTGAAAGCGTCCATTGTTTGAACAAAATGCAGTGAAACTGCACAGGGCAGCTATTTTTCCAAATAACTTATACTGTTCTGGGGAGGCTGTTGTTTTCTCTGCCTCCATACGGGGTCTCTAGAGATGCGTAAGTGACAGCCTCTTATCAGAAGAGCATAGTTTCATTTTGAGGCTTGCTTTGCAATGATCTCAAAAGTCATGGTATAAGCTTATGAAAGGAGTTAGTTTCCTTTTGCAGAGCTGCTGTGACTGTGAAAGAAGCTTAATAATAAGATTTTCCCTCATTGAGCTTCCTGATACTAGTTTAATTTGACATTTAACACAGTGTCACAAATGAGCCCCAATTATCCCCCTCATTTGTCATGTCTTTGACATTGGTATATTCTGAAGTCCCATATGTTTCCTAAATGTACTATGGTATAGAACACAGACTATAACTTTGTATTGTGGGACAGCCTTTTTTTTTTTTTCTTGATCTCGGATCTCCTGCCCCAAATACTGCAGTCTGTTTCCAACAGGCCTCATTTGTTTTGAGCAAGGGAAGTTTCAAGATGTTTAGCTAATCAGTTAGATTCATGTTCAGGCTTAAATAGCAGTGCAGAGAACTTGGTGCATTCTGAACTCAGCCAAAGTCCCACACATCTTAGAATTTCTTCTGGATAGTCTAACTGTTGCTACTAATGTACGTAAACTAAAACGATAGTGTGTGGCTCTGTTTAGCATCTTGGAAGCAGGGAACACCGGAAAAAGATAGGCCAGAGAATGCTTAAAGGTATTCATGAGCAATTCTGAATCCTATGGGGCATCCCACTATTAACCTCTTTCTGTGCTGAGAATAGGCTATTTATTTCCGCACTTTGTTTCCTATCTTTTAATCTGTTTCTAATCCATAAGGGTTAAAACACAGAAATCAGGAGGACTTTACCTCTCACCCTGTAGTAAAACCAGGTTTTCTTAACAGCCTCTGGAGAGGGATTTTATCAGAAGCCTTTTGAAATTCCAGATTATATCTAGTGGTTCTCATTTATCTGCTGTCTTGTTAACTCTTTCTTAAGAAATCAAACAAGTTAGACAGACACTATTTAACTTCACATAAGCCATGCTGTCTCAGTAGTATTTTGCTTATCTTCTTTAGACACCTGCTCAGTGTAGTGTTGGCTTTCCTTTTTGTTTCTTTTATTTGTCTTTCACAACAGGCATACTGTCTTATGTGATTGATTAACTGTTCTTATGTTAATTAGGAGAGTTTGAGCAAAGTTATTCCCTCTTGACACTAACAGCATAATTGCACTAAGTGAAATTGTTAAATGAAAGCAAACATTTCTTTAGGCAGTTTGTTAGAGCCTTTGCATCTCCCTTTTAAAAATATCAGACTTAATATTTTTATCACTGCAGTTTAATCTTGAATAAGATCTGTGAGTTAATCCAAGCAATTGTGCTTGAAATAGAAGAGTCTGTCTTCTCTGTGTGAAAAGTCACCTCTTCAAACCATTGTATGGACTCCCTTGAGCTTGTAGTGAGGATAGCATGCCTTGGTTAGCTAAAAGAGTGCAACAAGTATATTAACTACAGAAGGAAACAAAAGGTTTTAAGTGACTACAGGGGCATGAGAGCATGATGACGTTATTCTGTCCCCTGCCAGGAAAAACTTTTTTATATATTGAGATAAGTAATGAGGCATAAAGATCAGGATTGGTTACAAAGAAAATAATATAAACCACAAGTTAAATGCCTAATTTAATAAGATAAGTGAACTTTATAAGCAAAAAGGTTTTTCTCAGCATAAGCGTTGAAATCCTCTGCTTTCCCCCAGCTCACCTGTTCAGGTCCTTAAGAATCATTGATGTCATGAGCAGAAATGAAGGAAGTGACTCAGGTCAAGCGGTGTTCTCCTCTCTTTCTAATGCAATTCCTTGTGCTAAAAACATTTATGCTGAATTATGGTGACAAACAGGTATAGCTCAGTGGTTTGAGGATTGGCCTGTTAAACCCAGGGTTGTGAGTTCAATCCTTGAGGAGGCCATTTAGGGATCTGGGGCAAAAATCTGTCAGGGATGGTACTTGGTCCTGCTGTGAAGGCAGGAGACTGGATTCGATGACCTTTCAAGGTCCCTTCCAGTTCTAGGAGATAGGCATGTCCGTCCATTCATATATTATATTATATTATATTATATTATATTATATTATAAACAGACTCTCATGGATTAAAGATGAAATACAGGTTGGCCCTCCCAAAACCCAGCCTCGCTGGTCTGGCAACATCGGTGGTCCAGCAGAACCACGGAAGTTTCTGGACAAGGGTTTTCTGGCTGGGAGCCCCAGTGGCAAGAGGGCTGGTGGCTGGGAGCCCAATGGGGTTAGGGCTAGGACTGGGGTCGTAGCCCCAGTAGCGTAGCCAGAGCCACAGTAGCAAGATAGCGGGCCCAGGGACACAGCAGCTGCGTCAGCTTGGTAGCAGGGCCGGGGACGCAGGGGACTTGGCAGCCATGGCAGCCCCTGCAGCGGGGCCAGAGCCAGGGCTGTGACAGTTGGGGCTGGGGCCAGGGATGTGGCAACCTGGGCTGCTCGGGGCCATAGCAACTTGGCAGTCCAGCAGGGGTGCAGCTGGGGTCAGCAGTGAGGAAGGGATGTGGGCTGGGGATCTGGTAGCAAGGAACTTCTCTTGGTCCGGTAAATTCCCTCATTTAGGACTGGTCAGGTCCCATGGGTGCTGGACCAGAGAGGTCCAACCTGTATACATTTTTTGTTCACGCCTTTCTGGCCATGGAATAGCTGCTAAAGCAGGTGACAGTCCATTAATACATAGCTGTGGTGCTTGTGTGTCTTTGTCTCTGAAAAATGGCTTGGCCCTGCTTTTCTAACCTACTGTTACAGCAATGTTATATAGTAAAACCTTATAACTTCACATACAGTGTTAGTACACTTCAGTGCAAGATTCTCTTTCAGCCAGCACCCGCCATATCGTTATTCAAACCAATCATCACAGTGGACAACCAGGTGCTGGAGAATGTCAACAGCTTCCCCTATCTCAGAAGCTATCTGTCCAGCAATGCTGACCTCGATGATGAAATCCGCCACCGAATCTCCAGCGCCAGTGCAGCTTGTGGACATTTACGGAGGTTAGTCTTCGATGACATCAAGATGCAGACCAAGATTGATAGCTACAATACCATAGTCATCCCAACGTTGTTATATGGAGCTGAAGCCTAGACTCCCTATAGACAACATATTAAAGATCTGGAGAAATTCACATGGCAGGACAGACAGACCAATGTTAGTGTCCTCGCAGAGACTGATTCCCACAGCACTGAGGCAATTATTGCCTATTGGCAGCTATGCTGGTCTGGTCACATGGTCAGGATGCCTGACACACATTTGCCTAAACAGATTTTCTACGCCCAGCTGAGGACCAGAGCGAGGTCTCATGGAGGGCAGAGGAAGCGTTACAGGGATGTCCTTAAGAACAGCTTGGTAAAGTGCGGCATTGACGCTGACACCTGGGAGAGGCAGGTGAAGGACTGGGTAACCTGGAGGACCACCATCAAGAACGGTGCCCGATGCTTTGAGATCAAGTGATGTCTTCGTGAAGAAGATCAGAGAGCCCGACATAAGGAATGTGCCTGGGCCCGCATCAGTGCAGCTGGTGTTGGCGCCGACAGAGATAGAGACCTCATGTGCACCCTCTGCCAGAGAGTTCCTTGCCAGAATTGGCCTAATTTCTCATCTATATACTCATCAGTTATAGGCGTACAAGGAGGAATCTTACTTGTTCGAGGGAACCCAGAGAATAGTACACACGTGTTTTTTCAGGACAATTAGGTTCACCAGACTGAATTTTCAGATGATACCTCACAAGGCATACCTCATACAAAATTTGTCATAGTGCTGGAATGGGATGAACATAATGGCATGGCCCGTCACAGAGCCCCCTTTCCTAAGTTTCTCTTATAGCAAACAAAGAGCTTCCTGCCCAGCATCGGCGGGCTCATTCTTCTTACATGGCCATGAATTGTTTCGTAATGTTATGATCTGCCCTGAGTAAGGGATATCACATCACTTCACCACTTCACCAGGAGCAGATCAGAGACTGAATTGTGACTTGATGAGTCACAGTCCCTCTTCTGCTCCCTTGCTCTGGGAGAGAAGTAAGTTAATTGGCCACTTTTTCTGGAGCAGCACACTTCTTCCTCCATGCATCCTGGCTGGTGTGTGGAGGAGGCAGAGCCAGGACTCCTTCCTTTCCTTGTTCCTCTCCTATTCCACTTGTTTGTTGGGGAGACTGTCAAGTAAGTACCCCCACTCTACTCTCTGCATCCAGAGGTGAATAAGGGTGGAGGAAGCCTTACTGTTGTTAACTGCAGCTCCACTGAGCTGCTTTACCAATCCCAGCCTAACACTTTAGAAAGATACTAGGCTAAAAAAGATCTCATCTGATATTGAGTGCAAAGGTTCAAGGAATTTTGAAAAATACCAGTGACATAGGTCAGCAACTACACCAAAAATCTAACTTACTAAGAAAAAGTCAGCACTGGAAATCTGCCAAGGATTTTCTGGTCTTCTGAGAAACAATTCCAGCTTCTTACCAAGCCAGCGAAACTTCCACAAAATTGCTTTATCAACTTGATATTGAGTTAACAGAGCATTGTTGATTCTTGCCCATTGTCTTCAAACTTATTTGCTGTTTCTATAGTGTCACTCTGATCTTTCCTATTTTGCATGCTGAGGCAGCATCAGTTCATTTCCTTTGCGGCTGTCTGGCTGTTCAGGTTTAATGTAATGCATAGATGGGTTGATTCCACTGGAAAATTCCAACTTACTAAAGTGGCTTGTTATACCATAGTTTGTCTTAGAGAATGTAATTGTCTGCCATATAATGGGGAGTAAGACTATAGATAGATAGCCTAAAATGTTTGATACCTGCAGAGGAAGATCAAGTATCATGGAGCTTTTCCACTGGCTTAACTGGAAGATGGATTGTATCCAGTTTGTGTTGGTTTCAAATGAGATAGAAATAGCATAACTGCATAATTTACAAATAAATTAATGTAAATCCTCTCTTCCCCTCTCTCCCCTACCCCTGGGGCTTATTATGGAATCTGATTATTTTTAGTAATGGGATTGCTTGTTTTAGGGAAAACATGAAATCCTGGTTGTGATCCCATAAAAGTTGTGGTAATGAATCAAAACTCATATAGCTTGCAGTTTAAACTACAATATATTGTATACAGCTATGCATTTGCTTTTCTCTCTCCAACCCTAGAATCCAGAACCTTTCTCAGAATGTGAAAGTGCTACATCTGATCTTAGAAATATCATTTTTGTTATTTGTTGGTGGACATGTACCTGAAGGGGGATTTTTTAAAAAGAAATCTTAATTTCTGCAAGAGCCTTATCATTAGAAATCATTTTTATTCTCTGTGCTATTTTTGGAAGATCAGTACACAGTGCATGAAATGAAACCCCTGTTGCCTGCCACAAATTAACAGTGAACAAGCTGAACTCTAGGGCATTAGAAAGTCATTATCTTTAGCTGTTGAATTTCAGTAATATTTCAGTTCTGGAATTCAATAAAAAAAAGCTAATTTCATCTTGTTAGTGACGTTATTCTCTATTGTTATAGAAGTCTATTTTAGAACGGTGGCGAATTTCATTTAAAAGTTCACGCATACAAATGAAGCCACCATACGATAAAATAAAAATCCAGTCACAATTAGTCTTTAAGAAAAGAAACAAGCTTAATTTATTAAGATCATAGACTGGCATATTGTCTCCTAGATTTAAATTAGTCTTTGACAGTATTGCAACACATTTGTAGCAAATGGAGGTCAAAATCAATCTGCCTTTGCACTGTCTTTTCAAAGCTGAGCAGTCTCCATGCTACAGTATCTGCTGCATCCATTTTTGTAATCGGAGTCTGTTTCAGTAGTGTTTAGACTTTTAGGGGCATATATTCAGCTGGATTAAAATATCAGCGCTCCATTGACTTTGATGAAGCTCTGACTCGTCTGTTTCTGTTAAGTTATATGCCAGTTTCGTTTTGAAGTGCACTCCAGCTGGAGTTATTAAACCCATGTTCAGAGTAACTGGATGGGAAGGGGTTCTGAATCAAGGGGCTGGTGTGGGAAGTTAGGTGTGGGTTCTAAGCAACAAGCCAGGTTGGTGAGCCTAAGGAAGGCCATTGCTCCAGCATGTGGGGGATTTGACCAGAGCTCTGTTTTTGTTTTTTGTTTTGTTTTGTTTTTGATAAGGGAAGAGCTGTTGGAAGGAGCCAGAGTTCATTGTGAGTGTGAGAGTGTGTCTGACAGGGAAGAGAAGAATGAGCACCCTTCCTTTGCTGTTCCTTGTCCACTTTCCACAATTCTATCTTGGCCACCACTACCAGTGACCCTTCCAAGATATCCACTCCTCATTTTCATCTTTACCACAGATTTTACTTTGAAAATCTGGTCATACCCCAGCAGTGAGAAGGGTTTCCTGATGCTTGCAACTCCTCCCTTCCCTGCCCCCCCTCCTTTTTTTTTTTGGTACATCAGCCATTTGTGCTGATCTGCATATGACTTATCCATTCATCCAGTCTTTCCTTGCCAGGATGGAGATTTTAGAGTGCGTATATCAGGAGAGCTCTGTGGAGAACATTGATTCTTTTGGCGATGAACATTGGTTTTATAATCTGTTATGAGTGTCTTTGTTATAGGTAACTGTCTCTTATTTTGATTTGTTTGGTGATTTTTCTTATTGAGTGTCATAAAGAAACAGACAGTGAAAAGTACAAAAAGGTAAATGATATATAGCTTGTATGTATTTCCAAATGCTTCCCAAGATTTCCAATAGAATCATGCAATTTCACAGCTCATTAAAGTTGTGAGACCAGACAAATACGACATAGACAAAACACATTAGAGTGTGGATTACAGTAATAAAATAGAAGATAATATGAATGAGTGGAGGAAAGTGGGGGGCTTAATGAAATGGAGGTCTGCAATTCCTTGAACTGTCTTAACTTTTTTTATCTGAGTGTGTCTAGAAATGGGATTCAGATCTCTTTGAATTCATATAATTTAACTCTTCAATGATAAGCTATTCTTTCTTTTTATTTTGATTTCTAGATAGGATAAAATCAGAGGAAAGACTTCATTGGGGGCTAAGATTTCAGCCATGGAATATAGGATGATTTATTGTTGTTTGTGTTATGATAAAACCTACCGGTCAGGGCCCCATTTTGCTAGGCATTGTGCAAACATTATAATAAAGGCATAGTACTTGCACCAAATAGCTTGCAATGTAAGTGTAACAGTATTGACAACTAGTGGATACAGTAAAATATAAGGCAGAAGAAAATACAGGGATATAGACAGACTGATGGGAATAGTTCAAGGAAGCAATGAGACACAGGTCAACATAATATGAAGTGGTCTCAGCATACCAGCTACCTACCTCTTGTTACAGGTTTTTTAAACCTATTTAAAATGTTACATTTCACAACTTTTCATGTGTCTGGTATTTTTCAAGAAGTGGAGAAGAATGCAGTTAGAGTGAAGTGGATAAAGCAATCTCCACAAATGAGTTTAAAGAAATCCATTTCAAAGAAACTCATGCTGTGTTTGAATTATACTTCACTGCTGTGAGAGACAGTATTGGCCAAGAAGATGGCTTTCATTGTTTTTATGGTCTGTGTAGGGAGTATGATTTTGGTTGCTAAGGAATGACTATTTTTGTGTAGCTTAAATGATTTTGTATATCTAGGGCCAGTTTCTGGGCCCCTGATATGTCTGCCCTACCCATCTGCTTGGTGATTCCTGTTGCCTTGGGTGGCATAGCATCCTGTTGCCTTAGGTGGCATAGCATCATGTCTCCATCTCCAGTAAGGGACATGCGAGGGGTAAGGATGGGGTCTATGTGTGTGTGACTTGTGCTCTGGTAACAAATACCTTTTGAAACCGCCCCTGCGGCGGGATCATTACAAGGTGGTGTCAATGAGAGAAGTGTCAATTGCTTTACAACCCACAGGTTCAAACCCAGGCTGGGCCAGTTTAGCCTTTTGGCTGGCTGAGGTATGGACACTGAGTGCTGTGCAGTTTACTGAGTGTGAGTTTCCGATGCAGCATGCTGGGGACATGGAGACTAGGTCCATCAATGGCTGTTATCCAGGATGGGCGGGAATGGTGTCCCTAGTCTCTGTTTGCCGGAAGGAGGGAATGAGCAACAAAGGGAGTAGATCCCTTGATGATTACCTGTTCTGTTCTTTCCTTCTGGGGCATCTGACATTGGCCTTGTTGAAAGACTGGATACTGAGCTAGATGGACTTTTGGTCTGACCCAGTATGGTCTAATGACATGGTGGTATGGCTTGAATCATGCAAGGGGATGGGTTTGCAGTTGAGACAGAGCTGGTGGAACAAATCTGTGGTCTCCTGGGAATCAATCCAACTAAACCTCTTGTTCACAAGGTCCATAATTCATTCCTTCTCCCCAGCTACCTCAGGTTCCTATGCTAATTTGCTGAGGGGCAGGAGATTCAGATTCATAGAGGTGGGGAAGATTAGGGAATGTCTCCAGAGCTGCTGTATGTCTTTGTGGAGAGAGAAGACGCAGATTTTCCAACTAAGTAGGAGGAGGATGAATCTGCAGTGCGCTCTGGCCAGGGCCATTAAGCACAGGAAATGTCCTCACTCTGGGTATGTCTACACAGCAAAGTTATTTCGAAATAACAGCCCTTATTTCGAAATAACTTTCCTAGCGTCTGCACAGCCAAACTGCTATTTTGAAATAAATTCGAAATAGCGGAGCGCTTATTTCGAATTTGGTAAACCTCATTCTACGAGGAATAACGCCAAATTCGAAATAGCTATTTCGAAATAAGTGCTGTGTAGACACTTATTTCGAAATAGGAGGCCTCCAGCCTTCCCAGGGTGCCCTGGTGGCCACTCCAGCCTCAACCAAGAACACTTCTCTCCCTCCCCTCCTCCCCGGAGCCCTTAAAGGGGCAGACTCTGGCCACAGTGCCTGTGCCAGCTCCAGGCCTGCCAGCCCAGAGCCAGTAGTCACTGCTTCTGACCCAGTGGCCCCAAAACATGAGCCAGCAAGCCACTGGCAGCCAGCCCTCCACCGCTCCCCAGGAGCAGTCTGCCAGCTCCCAGGAGCCTGCCAGGGCCCGGAGAAGGCGGGCGCCTTCCTGGTCCAGGGTGGAGATCATGGACCTTATTCAGGTTTGGGGGGGATGCCCCCAAGGTCCATGATCTCCACACAAGACGGAGGAACACGGCCGTCTATGACAGGATAGCTGCCAGCCTGGCCACCAAAGGCCACATGCGAACCCAGGAGCAGGTTTGCATGACAATCAAGTTGGTCCGGCGAGACTCCCACCCCTGAGCCCTGAGCTTCCCCTCCCCCTTCTTCTCCTTGCTTCCCCCTTCCAGCTCCCTCCTCCCAGGTTTCCCCCTCCCCTCTCCCACCCTGTCTTCTCCCCTCTCCCGACTCCTTTCCCCAGTCTCACCAGAGTTTCATTCCCTTCCCCCCCCCCCCCCAGTTTTGTTAAATAAGTGTTTGTGTTCATGAAAACACGTGTATTTTATTTGACATCAGGAAGGGGGGTTAGGGAAGGGTAAGTGGAAGGACATGAGGGAGGAATGAGGCACAAGCCCCCAGTGGGGCAGACCAGAGAGGCTCTTAGTGCTCTTCAGGGTGGAAGCTCTCCCCTAGGGCCTCCTAGATACTGACGACCCCCGATGGACCTCCCGGATGGAAGCCTGCAGAAAGTGCAGCCAGGCTCGCAGCAACGTGTCCAAGAGAAGTACCAGAGAGCCCAGGGGTAGCTCTGGCTCCATGTTGCAGAGTGTTGTGGTGTCCCGAGTGAGGGCAGCCAGAGCACGCAGAGACAAAATACTTTGCTGTCCTTCATCGAGGGAGACAAGCAAGCAGGGAAACCTGAGAACTGGCTGTGGGGGTGGGTCCCTTTAAGCACAGACCTCAGATAGCCTCATGCAGCAGCCCCACACAGTAAGTCCTGACCTGGTGCCCTGCCGGAACTGGTTCCGGCCAGCCTTAAATGCGATTCAGAGTCCACACAGTGTGGACGCACTGTTTCGAAATAGCAAAATGCTATTTCGAAATGAATTTTGTGTGTAGACGCATTATTTCAAAATAACTATTTTGAAATAAGATATTTCGAAATAACACTGTAGTGTAGACGTACCCTCTCATGCTATTGTTACAGATAGCGATGCATACTCCATACTGTCTGACAGTGGTGCAGGAGCAGTAAACATCAAATTAGTATTTTATCCTGTCCCTGGTGTGGGAGCGGTTCCTCACATGCCATGGGCCACCTGTTGCTTCAGGTTTGGTAGTATTTTCTGAACCCACCAAGCCCCTCACCGCATTCTTTCTCCTGTATTATTGTGATTTTTATTATTTCTTAAATTGCCTGGAAGACCTATCAGTAGGTGGACAACAAATAGCTGGGGTGGGGTCTAGGTTACAGCAAAGATGGGTACATTTGCATACATTTGTAGTCTCAGTAAAATAGCAGCCACCAGGCATTGTGCATGTTTTCACTTAATACAAAATGACACTTTGTATGCGTGTAAGTTCTGTTATTCAGACACTGAAGATCCCTGGCCAGGCAGTAAATTTTGCAAGGGAAAAAAGCTTGTCCTTAGACTAAGCTTCCCCTAACCCCACAGGTGTATGCATGTTTCTACTCTGGTTGGCTGCCATCTTTTGTGTTAGTTGGCACTGAGTGAGTATATGTAAAATACATATACATTATGCAAGTATATATACATAAACTCACATGCATACCATGTCATATTACATATCACTAATTGTTGCTATTACATTCTTATCTATTGTATAATAAAAGCACAAAAGTTTGTAAGTAGACTGATAATGATGTGATAAATTATTATTTATTATGCCTGTTACTCTGTTGCCTTGGATCCCTTGTAATGGTCCATAAAGCCATTGTGCTAGTTGCTGTACAAACACAAAACAAAATGGCCTTGCTCCAGAGTTTTACAGTGTAAGCATAAAACAAGAGACGGCTGCAGACTGACTGCCAGGCAGTACAATAACGAGACAGTATTGGTTATTGTGCTAGGAAAGGGTCTTAACACAGCAGTGGCCTAATTTTTAAAGTTTTTTTTAGACATCACAGCAAAGGAGAGTTAGCTTGGTGGATGATTCTGGGGAGGAACTTCCCAGAATAAGGGATGGCAAGGGAGAAAGCACAAAGGTACTAGTTTGAAAACTTAATAAATGATATAGGCTGCCATCACAGGCCCACTGGAGGTGGAGCTGACCTTTCACTACTAAATAAGAGATGACAGAGATGGTGGGGATAGATCCCAAAGGGCCCCAGAGGTAAAGGCAAGCAGTATATGTATGATGAAATAGAGAAGAGGGAGCCAGTGAAGGAATGCTAAGAGAGGGGTGACATGGGTAAAGCAATGGGCTAGGAAAACAATCTTTGCAGAAGCATTCTGAGTGGATATGAGTGATGAAAGGCTGCAGTTGTTAAGGCCAGAGAAAAAGATGTTACAGTAATCAAGCAACAAAATGATATGAGAGAGGAGTTTTAGCTGCATGGAGGGATAGGGAAAGTTGTTAGGCAGAAAGAATTGGCAAGATTTAAACTTACCCTGAATGTAAAACATAGAAAAACGGTTTGAGTCAAAGATGTAGGCATGCGTGACAGGCAAGATGGTGTGATGTCCACAATGATGGAGAAAGGAGTTAGAAGGGAGGAAAGACTAAAATTTCTGTGTTAGTCATGTTGAGTTTGAGTTGATGACTGACACAGAATTGTAGAACACTAGAACTGGAAGGGACGTCAGGATGGCATCGAGTCCAGTCCCCTGCCCTCATGTAGGACCAAGCACTGTCTAGATCATCCCTGATAGATATCTATCTAACGTGCTCTTAAATATCTCGTGATGGAGATTCCACAACCTCCCTAGGTAATTTATTCCAGTGTTTAACCACCCTGACAGTTAGGAAGTTTTTCCTAATGTTCAACCTAAACCTCCCTTGCTGTAGTTTAAACCCATTGCTTCTTGTCCTATCCTCAGAGGCCAAGGAGAACAATTTTTCTCTCTCCTCATTGTAACACCCTTTTAGATACTTGAAAACTGCTATCATGTCCCCTTTCAGTCTTTTCTTTTCTAAACTAAACAAGCCCAATTTTTTCAGTCTTCTCTCATTGGTTGTGTTTTCTAGACATTTAATCATTTTTGTTGCTCTTCTCTGGACCTTCTCCAATTTCTCCACATCTTTCTTGAAATGTGGTACCCAGAACTGGACACAATACTCCAACTAAGGCCTAATCAATGCAGAGTAGAGCGGAATGACTTCTCGTGTCTTGCTCACAACACTCCTGTTAATACATTCCGGAATCATATTTGCTTTTTTTGCAACAGTGTCACGCTGTTGACTCATATTTAGCTTGTGGTCCACTATGACCCCTAGATCCTTTTCTGCAGTACTCTTTGTACATGTCCTTGGTCGTCTTCTTACTTCTAATATATTTGTAGAATGTTGAGCTTACTAAAATCTGCCTTCCTGAAATCCATTATTTCTATTTTGCTGTTCTCCCTTCTACCATTCCTTAGAATCATGAACTCTATGATTTCATGATCACTTTCACCCAAGTTGCCTTCCACTTTCAAATTTTCAACCAAATCTAGAACAGCTTCCCCCCCAGTAGCATTCTCAACCTTCTGAAATAAAAAAAAATTGTCTCCAATATAGTCCAGGATTGTTGGATAATCTGTGCCCTGCTGTGTTAGTTGAAATCCCCCATCACTATCAAATCCTGTGCTTTGGATAATTTGTTAGTTATTTTAAAAAAGTCTCTTCTGCCTGGATGATAGGTGGTCTGTAGTAGACCCCTAGCCATGATATCACCCTTGTTTTTTTACCCCTTTTAACCTAACTCAGGGTATGTCTACACTAGCCCCCTAGTTCGAACTAGGGAGGCTAATGTAGGCATTCGAAGTTGCAAATGAAGCCCGGGATTTAAATATCCCGGGCTTTATTTGCATCTTCCGTCGGCGCCATTTTTAAATCCCCTTAGTCGAACTAACTGCCCGCGGCTACACGTGGCAGTCAAACCAAGGACTTAGTTCGAGTTAACATTTGACTGCCACGCAGTGGCGGGCAGTTAGTTCGACTAAGGATTTAAAAATGGCGCCCGACGGGAAGATGCAAATAAAGCCCGGATATTTAAATCCCGGCTTCATTTGTAACTTCGAATGTTTACATTAGCCTCCCTAGTTCGAACTAGGGGGCTAGTGTAGACATACCCTCAGAGACCTCAACAAGTCTGTCTCCTATGTCCCTCTCAACCTCAGTCCAAGTGTACACATTTTTAATATACAGGGCAACATCACCTCCCTTTTTTCTCTGCCTATCCTTCCTGAGCATGCTATACCATTCTATACCAATATTCCAATCGTGTATTATCCTACTAGGTCTTTGTGATACCAACTACCAGTATGTCATAGTTTTGTTTGTTTATTAAAACTTCAAGTTCTTCCTGTTTATTTCCCGGTTGTCGACCGATCCTGTAAACCTCATTTCACGAGGCATAAGGGATCGGTTGACAATGGCTTTCCCTGTCGACCGATCCACGTCTTGACTGCCGCGTTGTGCCGACAATCAGCTGAGCCGGCACAACGCAGCGGCCATTTTTATTTTAATGAAGCGGAGGATATTTAAATCCCCGCTTCATTCACTATGTCAGTATGTCTAATTTACATGCCTCTGTCGGCAGAGGCATGTAGTCTAGACATACCCTAAAATCTTTCAGCATGAAGCAAGCAAGGGGATGAGCCCAGAGTTGGAGAGGCCATTTATTAAAGGCTGAGAGTGGGAAGCTAGTGAAATGTAATTAGCTAGATACTGCTAGAAACCTGGCTGTGTCTTTGTTTCAGCAATCACAGAAGGAACTGAATGAAGGTCATTTTCTGAGGCTGGATCACACTTCCCAGAGGGGATTAGGTTATAACTGTGGCAGAGAACAGAACCAACCAAATAAATGATTAATTTCTACTCCACTGCAGGAACTGGGCTTCTCTCATGCAAAAGTCTAACATCAGATGCCTTGAGGCTTCATACACGGTGCCACTTACGTAACTGGGAAGCTGGGGAAGCACTAGGGCCTGATGAATTACATTCTAGCATGTGGAAGAAATGAGAGACTTAGAAGCAGAAATAGTCTGTAACATGGCAGAGGTGACTTGTAGTTGGTTGGTTTGCATTTTTTAAGTGGCCTACTGATGATGTGGAAGAGTGGAGAGGATGAATGGTTAGTAAAGGGGAAGAAAACCCCTTACAAAGGAGAGAGAACAGAAAGCTGGGTTGTTGCAGTGGCAGACCATGTGGTGGAAGTGTGATTTTTAGAGGTTAGGAACACTAATGCTCTGAACTTCTACATCACCTTCTAGCCAAACATCTCAAAGGGCATTACCAATGTGAGCGAGTTCAGTCATGCAATATGCTGCTGAACACAAGGAGCGCTTATCCTCCTGTTACAGATGAGGGATACTGAGGCCCTGTGAAGTAAAGTGACTAGCCCCAAGTCAGTGGCCAGTATTCACTGCTGCAGTCAGATACCCTGGGGCGCAACAGAGTGGAGGCTGTGAGGGAGACAATAGCAGCTGCCTGATCCTCTGGTCACTCCTGCACCAGTCTCAGCTGCTGTAGCTAGTAACTGCTCACAAGAAGCCATCTTCTAGTTGTGCACAAGGGGAGCATTCAAGGAGAATCTCCCACGGGAAGTTGCAATTGTCTTCCCTTCCCTTTGCATCACCTGAATCTTGCAAAGGGAGCAGAGCAGACAGAGAATCTGGTTCAGAGTCAGTTGCTGGGGAGAGAGTCCAGGTCTCCTGATCATAGTATCCTGCTCTAATAATTAACTATGCTGCCTTTCTGAATGGTTATCAAGAAAATAGTAGTTGTGTAAGGTCCTGAAAGGAATGAAATGATGCCAATAATATCTTTGAGATAATTATTGCTTTAAAAATCAGTGTAATGGACTACACTTAAAAAGAAGCGGGTGGTTTAAGCAGCACATGGAAACACTAATATGAAACCAAGTATCAAAAGCATTTTCTACATCATTTTAATAGAAAACTGAACACACTTTTTAGTGAAAGAAAATCTATTAAGTACTTATCTGACTCCCATCAACATAGTATCTATCCACCTAAGTAGTTAGTTGTCGTTAATGTGTTTTGGCATAAAACAGATAAGCTTGATTTTTTTTGTGTGTGTTAGCTTGTTTTTTTTTGTGTACTGAGATTTTGAGAGAGAAGTGATGAAGCATATCAATTTCATAATAGTTTCATATTCCAGAGCATGTTCAGATTTTGTGTGCAGCATAAATACCTGGATAGATTAGATAACATGTTTTTCTTGATCTCATATAATTTAAATGAGTGAAATGACACCCGACGCACCCCATATTTTAGTGCTGCTCAGAATTCTGGCACTGAGAATTTGTGGAAG
Source organism: Rafetus swinhoei (assembly GCA_019425775.1). Taxonomy (NCBI): domain Eukaryota; kingdom Metazoa; phylum Chordata; order Testudines; family Trionychidae; genus Rafetus; species Rafetus swinhoei. The sequence goes on along the minus strand of CM033437.1, from coordinate 41,357,739 downwards.
CTGACATTTAATGTTCTCTTTGCATTTAAGCACAGTACCAACGGTAATATTTTAGGCATCAGTCTTTCAAGTGACTCGGTGAAGACAGACTCCAGCACTCACCTGGAACTCCACTGTTTCACTGCAATGTTGTGTGGGCACAAGGGGTCTGCTCAGTCAGACTTCTTTGCAGGATTGGGTCATTTAGTTTCACAGCAGCTTTCTGAAGTAGGTTTTATTTTACATTTTGAGAAACAGGCATAGAGAGGTTATATGGCTTACCCTGTGTCACTCAGCAATCAGTGACTGAGCCTGGAATAATAATCTTTTTTTCTGACCCTCAGCCCAGTGTTTTAGCCACTAAACCATGCTTACTATTAAGATTAATATCAAATATAAACTACACCAGAGTCAAATCCCCCCCAAAAATGGGTAGTTATCCCTTCACAGGCAAGAATGAAATCCTTACTGGTATTACATATGTCCAGGTGCATCATTCCTTATCTTTTTGGCAACTACTTATTTTCTACAATCCTGAACAATTATTCACTTCAGTCCACCTCACCATTGAAATATGATGTCAGAGCTGCAAGCTGCACAGAATTCTCACTCTCAGGAGTGAAGAAAAAACATTTCTTCCTATTTTCTCTCTCCCTCTCTTTTCTTTTCCTTTCTTTGCATTTTGCTATATTTTATGTAATAGGAACCGTGTTCAGGATGTAGGCGTCTACTTTGCTTTGATGTTTAGCCATCTTTGAAAGCAGTTTACTGATTCATATACTCCATCATCATGAACATTATCCCTTACATAACCCACCATCATGACGTAGTATTTACCTCTATAAGGGAGTATTATTAGCTCCTTTACGTCTGTTTCAGGTTTTGTGTGTGTGTGGAGACATGTATTTTTTTCCACAGATACAAAGAAAGATTGTAAAGGTTGTATAAGATCAAAGTATCCAGCATTTTTATTATCAGCTGTCATTCCCAGTGATGCACTGCGGGCTAGCTGGAAATTTGATCTTTATTGATTTTGCCACCTCAGAGAATAAAGAAAATGGGTAAAAACAAAAATAGTAATTGGAAATAGCTCCTGTGTAGCAGAGCTGTCATGAAGCAGATTGATTCAGTGGTGGCAGAATAGCTTTATTGATTGTGACTCCTTAGTGAATTAAAAAGAGGACCAAATGACTTAATCTTTCCTTTTTGTGTGTTTGACTGTAACAATTGAATGTTCTGATAGGATAAAGACACACATAGCAGTGTGAGAATGTTTTATCTACTTCAGTCAGCAATAGTTCTTTCAGAGATGAGAAGAGCGGTCTTCAAAAACTCTGCAGGGTTAAATGTTCTTTACTGTATTATGGTCTAAGAGTGGCAGAAATTCTGTTGTTTAGGTTTTTAAGTCTTCAAGGTATGATGATTCTTGGAGGAAAAAAGAAGCATTAACATAGAAATTGCAGTGACGCCCCTCAGATGTTCAGAGTGTGTTCCTAAATTTTGACTCAGTCTAACCTTCAGATTTGTTGCTGAGACAATAAAAGTCAAATTATTGTTTGCTCTAGGTGCATTCACTATTAAAATTTTCTTGTTAATAAATAAACGTTTAGAGGGGTTTTCCTCTGAGGCTCTCAGATTGTTTTCACAAACGGTAACTGACTGTGCCTCCCAATGTGCTTTTGGAGTAAATGAATATCCTACCTGTTGTACAGGTGAGTAAACTGAGGTACAGAGGACCAGATTCCCATTTATCCTAAGGCCATTTTATAGTGCTGTGACAGTCAGGATCAGACCTAAAGAGATGAAGTAATATTCCCAGTGCCCTCAAAGAAGCCAGCATCCTGACTTTTGGTCCCCGGTTCTCACCCAGAGACAACTCCTACCCTTGCTGTCGGTAGATACAATTTACTACAATTGTTTTTTGCCAAGTAAATTAATCCTTTATCAGTGACTCCTGAAATGTGACAGATTAGTCTATTCTGGAATGGGCACTAGGGATGTTAGCGACTAGTCGACTATCCTATAAGCAAATGCTTTTCCGATAGTTGAGTACCCACTCGACTAGTCGCATCCTCCCCCCCCCATGCTGCCTCTATCAGAGAGAGGCAGCAAGGTGGGGAGGAGCAGGAGCCAGTGCTGGGGGGAACCGTCTCTGTGTGGGGCGGGGGAAGTAGAGGAACAACGGGGAAATAGAGCAAGTGGGGACTACTTCAGTCCCCGCTGGTGCTGGTTCCCAATGCTAGCGCTTCTGCTTTTGAAATGTACAAAAGCCCTTGGGGGTCCCCCAAACTCTCTGGGGCACCCTCCACTTGCTGCCTCTAAGAGGCAGCAAGGGTGGGGACAGGAGCTGGTGCTGAGGGGAGCCGGCTTAAAAGCCGGTTCTCCCTAGCACTGTCTCTGGGGATGCCAGTTGCCCTTCCCCTCCCCCCCGACCACCTCTATCAGTGGGGGGGAGGGGATAAGGGATGCTGCTGGGCTCCCTTCAGACAGGGGCCTCTATCAGCGAGGGGGTGGAGGGAGGACACTGCTGGGCCCCTTGCGGACAGGGGCTGTTGCCACCAAGCAGCCCCTGTTTGAGGCAGCCACAAACAGGGGCTGCTCCATGGCCAGTCCTGGCTGCCGTGAACAGGGGCTGGTTTGGTACCAGCCCCTGTTTGTGGCAGATGGGCTGCTGGACTCACCGCGATCCAGGACCCACCGCGATCCAGGACCAAGCAGTCCTGGCTCGCACTGATTGCTGCACCTCTGCCTTTTAAATGTAGCAAGAGCCCAGCGACTCTCTTACTACATTTAAAATGCAGAGCAGCAGCATGGGTGGCTCCAGAGCCAGATAATCGCATTTAATGGGCTCTGGCTTTGCAATAAGGGTGAAATTAAGTCAGATGAGGAGAGCCTGCACAAAGCTTCCAAGCTATTTTAGTCCCACATTTTTTCCCTTCACAGAGAAGGGAGTGAGCAGAAATAGAGCAGCCGTACAGGGGCCTTAGTACCAGGCCTAAATAAACTGATGAGCACAGAGTACAGGAAGAGGGGGCTACTGGATCTGCACTTTATGCTTTTCCCATAGCCCAGTATCCTTATATGAGAGGCATTGAAGAACCAAAGCCACTATTCCAGTCTGTGGCTACTATTTCCATTATAGCAGGGCTGCACTGCAATTCTCTGTCCTATGTGTGGCTTTGGAGGCAGATTCTGCCCCATCCCTATAGAGTTCACAAGGCCTGATGACTTGAACTCTGAACAAGAGCATAGAATCATAGAATACTAGGACTGGAAGGGACCTTGAGAGGTCATCGAGTCCAGTCCCCTGCCCTCATGGCAGGACCAAATACTGTCTAGACCATCCCTGATAGACATTTATCTAACCTACTCTTAAATATCTCCAGAGATGGAGATTCCACAACCTCTCTGGGCAATTTATTCCAGTGTCTGACTACCCTGACAGTTAGGAACTTTTTCCTAATGTCCAACCTGAACCTCCCTTGCTGCAGTTTAAGCCCATTGCTTCTTGTTCTATCCTCAGAGGCCAAGATGAACAAGTTTTCTCCCTCCTCCTTATGACACCCTTTTAGATATCTTAAAATCTGCTATCATGTCCCCCCTCAATCTTTTCTTTTCTAAACTAAACAAACCCAATTCCTTCAGTCTTCCCTCATAGGTCATGTTCTCTAGACCTTTAATCATTCTCGTTGCTCTTCTCTGGACCCTCTCCAATTTCTCCACATCTTTCTTGAAATGCGGTGCCCAGAACTGGACACAATACTCCAACTGAGGCCTAACCAGCGCAGAATAGAGCAGAAGAATGACTTCTCGTGTCTTGCTCACAACACACCTGTTAATGCATCCCAGAATCATGTTTGCTTTCTTTGCAACAGCATCACACTGCTGACTCATATTCAACTTGTGGTCCACTATAACCCCTAGATCCCTTTCTGCCATACTCCTTCCCAGACAGTCGCTTCCCATTCTGTATGTATGAAACTGATTGTTCCTTCCTAAGTGGAGCACTTTGCATTTGTCTTTATTAAACTTCATCCTGTTTACCTCAGACCATTTCTCCAATTTCTCCAGGTCATTTTGAATTATTACCCTATCTTCCAGATTAGTCGCAACCCCTCCCAGCTTGGTATCATCTGCAAACTTAATAAGCGTACTTTCTATACCAATATCTAAATCGTTGATGAAGATATTGAACAGAGCCGGTCCAAAAACAGACCCCTGCGGAACCCCACTTGTTATACCTTTCCAGCAGAATTGTGAACCATTAATAACTACTCTCTGAGTACGGTTATCCAGCCAGTTATGCACCCACCTTATAGTAGCCCCATCTAAGTTGTATTTACCTAGTTTATTGATAAGAATATCATGCGAGACCGTATCAAACGCCTTACTAAAGTCTAGGTATACCACATCCACCGCTTCTCCCTTATCCACAAGACTCGTTATCCTATTAAAGAAAGCTATCAGATTAGTTTGACATGATTTGTTCTTTACAAATCCATGCTGGCTGTTCCCTATCACCTTGCCACATTCCAAGTGTTTACAGATGATTTCCTTAATTACTTGCTCCATTATCTTCCCTGGCACAGAAGTTAAACTAACTGGTCTGTAGTTTCCTGGGTTGTTCTTATTTCCCTTTTTATACATGGTCACTATATTTGCCCTTTTCCAGTCTTCTGGAATCTCTCCTGTCTCCATGATTTTCCAAAGATGATAGCTAGAGGCTCAGATACCTCCTCTATCAGCTCCTTGAGTATTCTAGGATGCATTTCATCAGGCCCTGGTGACTTGCAGGCATCTAACTTTTCTAGGTGATTTTTAACTTGTTCTTTTTTTATTTTACCTTCTAAAACTACCGCCTTCCCACTAGCATTCACTATGTTAGGCATTCCTAATATAGTGACATTAGCAAATGTCACCTCAGCCCATCTCTCTGTCACCTCCTCCTGGGTGACTATCATCTTACTCTTAACATGATCTAGTAGAACTGTCAATCTTCTGTCAAAACCCTGCCCCTTTCCTTCTGTCACCCTTACACATTGCCATCCTCCTGGTTACCCAGGCCTGAAAACTGAGTGCTACCCTTTGCTTTGTCTAGTTTCTGCTGCTTCTTCCTCCACCGGCTCTCTGAGGGCTAGAGTATACACAGACTTGCACTGAAACAACTGAATGGATTTAGTTCATGCCTTTTTATTCGTTTGGTGCACACCTGCATATGGGCTGAAATGTTGATTTTACTCCTGTCAATAAAAACAGTAACAACAAAGGAGTGAATTAAAACTGATTTCAGTGCAAGTTTGCTTGTAGACTAGTCCTAAAATGCAGCTTTTGCTCATTGTCCTGGCAGCTAAACCTTTCTCATCCAGGTCTTCATGCTCTCATGCCCTGACGACCTACTTCTCTCCTCTCTAAAATTCTCATGCCCCATCCAGTTAGTTCAAAACACAGCTGCTAAGATCTTCTTCCTTCTCTTGTCTTTCTCAGGGTGTCATTTCAGGCATTTCATTCTGCCCTGCCTCCGGCCTTTTTCATTGCAGCTAGTTCAAGAGTCTTATGCCACCATTTCATATTTTGGTGAGGTGGGGACTGACCTGTGCATATCGTGATGTGATGGGGGGCAGACTGAGGACAGCAGCTTCAGCAGTATTACTGAGCATGCTCAGTACAAGCCAAGCAGCAAATTGCGGAAGGACCGACTCCATTCGCCCTTCCCCTCATACACATTACCTCTTTCTAGGGGCTACTAAGGCACTGGAAAACTAGGTTTTTTTGGGAGGGCAGATAACTTAGCAAATAACCACAAATTTAGTATGCAGCTTCCTTTTATCATAACTTAAAACAAGGGCAGGGTTTGGTTGTGCCAGGACAATGGGATATGCATGGAATGCGATTTGTTTTTCATCAAATGGATAGGGAAAGGTGTGATAGCAGTGGCAATAATACTCACAAATGACCACAGGGGAGCAGCAAGCTCTCCAGTTCTGGGGAGCAGCTGCTGGCTGGCAGCACCGCCTCTGCCACTCTGGCTTCCCCATGGAGTAGTTGCCAGCTGGCGAGTGCCATGTTGGGCCACCCGTGGGAAGCAGCTGGCCCCACCTCCCTGACTCCGTTATGGCTAGTATTTGAACCCACCATCTCCCGGCAAAGAGTTCCACAGGTTGACCATGAAGAAATAATTTGTTTTGTTTTAAATCTCCTGTCATTGGGTGACCATCTTGTGTAATGTTAGTGAAGAAATAAAAAACATTTCCTGATTCTGTTTTTCCACACTATTCATGATTCTCTAGACTTGTGGACATGGGAGACATGCATTCAATTCCCTACTCTCCCACAGACTTTTTGTGTCCCTTTGGCAAGTCACTTAATGTCTCTTTGCCTCCATTTCCCTTCTGTAAAATGGGGACAATGGTGCTTCCTTACCTCACATAGGTGTTGTAAGGATAAATATATTAAAGACTGTGAGATGCTCAGATGCTGCAGTGAAGAGGACCATAAAATACCTCAGATGTATAGAATTTATTTGTAAAGTGTTTTTGGTCTTTAACCCCCCAAATATTCTCATGAGTTTTGGGCCAGGCCTCAGACTTTTGAATGCTTGAGCTTAGCAGTAGTGAAGAGAAGTGGGGAGACCTGGAGGCCCTTACTTCTCAGAGATAGAAGGGGTTGTTTCATGGATGTTGGCCAATTAGCGCTGGCTGAAGATCTGACCTGACACACTTTGTCTCCACAGTCCCATGCCCTTACATGGTGCTGCATAAGGAGGATTTTGTCTTTGTTTTTAGGTTGTGATGGATTTTAAGCACCCGGATAGCCGTACAGTGGCGGTTATGCTCCCTCGACGGAGTTTGCTGGTGATGACTGGAGAATCCAGGTATCTGTGGACTCATGGGTATGTATGGAAACCCCTATGTTAACTGCATTACTTGCATAAAATAGGAGATGGCCAGGATTTCCCTCCCACTTCATGTACTATATTTAAATCTGTTCAGAAGGAAATTAACTTGAATTAAATATATAGGCCATGATTCTCCTCTCTGTCTAAGGTGTGCTCAGATTAATTTAAAAACAGAGGGTTACAGGAAATCATCTGCCGCTCCCTGATTCAGGGATGCCTGGCCCTAGCACAAGTTAGGGCTGCAGAGGGTAGCTGGCATAAGCTCAGGGACCTTATGCATCAGCTGAAGATCTGGCCCACAAGTGCCTTTCAAAAAAATATATGTGCACCCTTTTGAAGATGAGGGAAAAAGAATTTTTAGGAAAGGTGGATAAAGTACATCAAAAGCCTGGACCAAGCATTGGTGGGCCAGATTCTCAGCTGATGCAAACTGGCATAACTCCACTGATTTCAGTATATGTTTAGGAGGCAAAATGCCCACTTCATATGTTTTTCAAGTTCTCTGTTCTCCTTAGTTTCTTTGCTCTTAAATGCCAGTTGTTGCAATCAACAGAGCAATGTGCACCATTTGCACCAGATGGGGTCCTGTCCCCTCTGTGTCTAAAATGAACACATTCAACAGTTGGCACCTGAAAGTAAAGAAACTAAGGAGAGTAGACACAACTAGACAGATATGGTGTGGTACGTAGCCTTCCAGTGAAGCATGCAGTTGCAGTCTCTACAAAATTAGTTAATTACCTTGGAAGCAAATGTAGTCATTTCATTTGCAAATATATCTAATCATGATGTATTTAAAATCATCTGTATTGCTTTTTATCTACTCCTTACAAATCAAATTACTGAGAGCAAGAGGTTCAATTTTGAAATCATTCTGGAAATGTTTTCATTGCATGTACTTGGAGGCCAGGGAAATTAGAGACTTCATTTAATCCTATTAACAAGATACATAGGGAAAAGCGTAATTTTTTCCTGTTTCAAAAGGAGCTCTTGTTTCTGAGAGTGGTACAGGATTAAGAAACAAATTAGACAATATCAGAAAGGAGATAAGGAGGGCAAGGTACTCGTTTTGCTTTGCCAGTATAATTAGCCTTGCACTTCGTCATGGGTTCTTCATTTTGGTTGCAATAGTTATTGTTTTTTGGTTGAGTACAGATGTGTAAGTTGGTATAATGGGCTGCCACATGACCCTACAACAGCAGTGATTTCAATGGAACTAGGCTGATGTAGGCCAGCTCACCTTACAATTTGAGCTGTGCGTTCTCAGAGGCTTTTCCCTGGGCTCACAGGTAGCTGCTTCTCTACAGATTACAGGCTTCCCTTGACTGCCTTATTAAGCTTTTCATTCCCATCTCTGCCTCACTACTCCTCTCTGGTTCTATGACTGATCCAGACTGAGAATTAATGTGCTGCATTCTGGTTTTCTCCTCCTCGTTTTCTTTCTGTGGAAGGTACAAGAGGCCACTTAATTGAGTGTACTGATAGGGGAGACTTGTGTACGTTAATGAACTAGAGAGTGCTGATCATAATGCAAGCACCAGTGCAAAACCACTCCCATTGTTTTTGAACAAATCTGATCATTTGTATGTGGCCTTGAGTGAGTCCACATTGTAGCTGCCCGCTCAGATAGGTATATATACATCTTGCAGTCCAGCTTGAGTAGGGGCCACACACAACTGTGCAGCCTCAGGAAGAGGCAGGGCTTCTGAGGGTCATGATTCTCTGTTTTCTCTGGTGAACCTCACTTCTCCCTCAGTGCCAGTTCAGTACTGGCCAGCATGTTGGTAGGGGCCGAGTTTAGTTTCCATCTTTTACAGACCACTTGGAAGTAGCAGTGTCCTGCTCTTCTACCACAAATAGGGTCTGGTGATGTGGGAGCCTGCACGTGGGAATAAGGGGCTTCCATAGGTCCCCTTAATCCTATGTGTTACCAGGTTCATTGGTGAGCCCATACGACTTCACAGAAAAAAATTTCTACCCCATAGAATCCTCTGTCGTGTTTCAAAAAATCTGACATAAATGATCTTATTTTTTATTACAATGTGTAGATTGAATGAGTCATTTTGCTGTTAAATGTCTTATAGAGTCCTACTCATTTTGTCCCTGTTCAATTCTAGTCAAGTTGTGTTTCCTTCACATAGTAGGAGGAAAGACTTGCCAACAGCTGCCACCCAGTGGTATTGGAGACACTCAAGTATGAGGGTAGCTGTGATACCATACAGTAGTATTGGAGATAACTGTTGGCAATCCTGCCTCCTTGATAGAGACCACTCAGTATGGCATGTGTAATGCGGGTGGGCTGCATGTTGCATATTTGTAATTCGAGAAAAAGATGAACATAAAATAGCATGGTGGAATAAAGTTTGTAGCAGGGTCTGTTTAAGAATTTCCAGCATCTGCACGTCACTTTCTCTTTGAAGGCTATAAAAGTGTAATTGCCACAGTTATCAGTCAGCAAGTAAGCTCATTTATTCTGAAGGTGAACACGTGACAGAAAAACATATTAAAAACAATTAAAAAGTACATTCATGCTAGTAAGCTTACCACCAATCACCCCAACTGTGACAAGGGCTCTGGTAGGAGTCAGTCCTTCAAATCCCACAAAGGGTTTTCCCTGTAGTTACAAGTTCTTATCAACCTTATCTGAGAACTAGCGCACCTATTAATAGTTCAGTCTTTCCTTTGTACAACTTGGGCCTTTGAGCTTCAGATTCTAGGAGAAACAAATCAGACAGTGGACTCCTCCGGGCATCGCTTCAAAAATCTGGGCTTTTGCATAACTGGAGGCAGAGGATTTGCATTCACCTCCCCCTTGAGAGGTTATTTACAATCCTAGCTCACAATAATCATTACAATTCATTTAGTACAATGGACCCCACAGCTATTTAGACTAAATTCAATGAGGGCTCTCAAGGATAAAGCTGGAAATTGCTCCATCTGTCACAATGAGCTGTTTTCCCAGTACAGATTAAATAATCACTTTATTTTGCATTAGGATCACGCCTCGAAAGTTTGACATGGTTCATGCATCTGACCGACAGAAAGTTGGATCAATCACTCCCGATGCTGGAGATTTAACATTAAACAGAAGAGAGACAAGGACCTCATTTACTTTTAGGAAAGTGAGGAGAAGCCCTTGCAATTGCAGTAAGTGTCTTGGATTGATCATTGAATCCTGGGCATTGCCCTGTTATCAGACTTTTAAGCACAATTATCTGAAATCATATATAATGAATGTTTGATATTTCTGTGAACAGTCCTCACATTCAAAGCTTGTAGTTTCCTTGTGTAGCCAATGAATGAAGCTTACTGGGCACTGTTTCCTTTTTAAAGCAATGTGATGCAGTATCAGTGAATGGACACTTCCCCACGTACATCTCCTCAGCAGGAGAATTTTGTGTAACATAAAAATGGCCACACTGGGTCAGTCCAATGGCCCATCTAGCCCAGTATCCTTTCTTCCGACAGTGGCCAATGCCAGGTGCATCAGAGGAAATGAACAGAACAGGCCATCATCAAGTGCATCATACATAGCCTGTAGCCAGGCTGTCCCGAGGGGTGTGTGGAGCCTGGGACAATCATAGGCTCCTAGGGCTGGAAGAGACCTCTCTTCCCCCACTCTGCTGCAAGGCCTGCTCCCACCCTGCCTCTTTCTACCCACACTCTGCTTCTTCCCGTCCTTGCTCTGCACCCGTCTCGCTCCTACTCCACCCCTTCTCCAAAGTGCCCTCTCCGGAGCAACACAGCCTGGGAGAGTAGTGTGGGAGGGCCTAGTTCAGGCTGCAAGGGTTGGGCTTGCCCCTACGCTCAATGGCAGGAAGCAGAGCAACGCAGCTGGGAGCTAGGGAAGCAGAGTGGGCTTGGGCTGGGTCGCTTCACTTCCCATCACTGCTGGTGGGTATAGGAGCAGCCCCGATCCCTACAACCTGTGCTAGGTTCCCGCTAATCCCCCAGGCTGCGTCGCTCAGGGACAGGGGCTGGGAGGATGGAGTGGAGCGGGGTGGGGCCAGCTTTGGGGAGTGTGGGGGCAGGCCCAACCGCTGCGGCTCCCCCCTTATTATTCTCCCGGGCCATGTTGCTTGGGGGAGGAGACTTGAGGGAAGAAAGAATACCCAGCCTGCTCCTCTCTGCTCCAATCTGCTGGCTCCCAGCTGTGTCACTCTGCTTCCTGCTGCGGGTGAGTATGGGGGGAAGGGGACAGTTCCATCCCTTCTACCCTTGGCTCCTCCCATGAGCGATGCAGCTGGAGCTGGGAGAGTGGAGTGGGCTGAGGCCAGGTTGCTCCATTTCCTGCCACTGCCAGAGAGTGTGGGGACAGCCCAACCCCTGCTGCCAACACCAGCCTCCTCACAGTATCATCTGGCAGAGTTCCACAGGTTGATTGTGCATTTTGTAGAAGAAAAACTTCCTGTTTGTTTTTACCTGTTGCCTATTAATTTAATTTGGTGACCCCTAGTTCTTGGCTTGAGAGTAGCAGTAAATAACATTTTCTTATTTAATTTCTCTAGACCAGTTATGATTTTATAGACTTCTATCATATCCTCCCTTATCTGAAAAGTCCCAGTCTTATTAATCTCTCCTCAGATGGAAGCTAATCCATATCTGTAATCATTTTTGTTGCCCTTTTCCTACCTTTTCCAGTTCCAGTATATCTTTTTTGAGATGGGATGACCAGATCCGTACATAGCATTCAAGGTGTGAGCATATCAGAGGTTTATTTAGACATAATGTGATATTTTCTTATTATCTTTCCCCTTTGTCATGATTCTCAACATTCAGTTTGCTTTCTTGTCTGTGGCTGCACATTGAATGGATGTTTCCAGAGAAATATCCACAATTACTTCAATATCTCTCGCTTGAGTGGTAAAAAATTTAGACCCCATCACTTCATATATTTAGTGAGGATTATGTTTTCTAGTGTGCATTACTTTGCATTTATCAACATTGAATTTCATCTGCCGTTTTCTTTCCCAGTCCCAGTTTTGTGAGATCCCTTTGTAGCTCTTTCACAATCTTTGAACGTAACTATCGTGAGTAATTTTGTATCATCTGTAAATTTTGCCACATCACTGTTTACCCCTTTTACCAGATAATTTATGAATATGTTGAATCGGACTGGTCCCAGTACAGACTCATGAAGAACACCACTATTTACCTCCCTCCATTCTGAAAACTGGTTGTTGAATCCTATCCTTTGTTTCCCAATCCTTTAACCAGTTACTGATCAATGAGAAGATCTTTCCTCTTGTCCAATGACATTTTATTTTGCTTCAGAGTCTCTGGTAAAGCACCTTGACAAAGGCTTTCTGAAAATCTAAGCACACTATGTCCATTGGATCATCCTTGTCCACATGCTTGTTGACCCCATCAAAGAATTGTATTAAATCAATGAGGCATGATTTTCCTTTTTTTTTTTTTAAAGTTGGCTCTACCCCAGCAAATTGTGTTCATCTATATGTCTGATAATTTCATTCTTTATTATAGTTTCAGCCAATTTGCCTGACACTGAAGTTAGACTCACCTGCCTATACTTGTCAGAATTGTCTCTGGATCCTTTAAAAATTGGTGTCATGCTAGCTATCCTCCAGTCCTCTGGTATAGAAGCTGATTTAAAATGATAGATTACATCCACAGTTAGGAGTTCTCCAATTTCATATTTGAGTTCTTTCAGAACTCTTGGGTGAACACCATCTGGTCTTGGTGACTTATTACTGTTTATCAGTTTGTTCCAAAACCTCCTCTAATGACACCTTTATCTGGGACAGTTCCTTTAAAACAACATATGATTTCTCCTAATCAGCTTGACTCTCGTTAGGTTCTATTTTTGGGCTGATCTGTCCAGATATGAAAAGTAAGATAAATGAATTCAGAAGAGCCAGATGGTAGGCTGCCATATAAAGATACGATAATGGGCTTCAAGCTGCTAGAAATCATCATACTTTGTTTTGAGTGAAATTAAGGCAAAATCCAAGAGCTGGGCCAATGGTGAAGATGTGATGGGTTCAATCACAGAGATCCCCTTGAGACTGTCACTTGATGTGCTGAAATACCACAGCGCCTCCCTATATGCCCTTTGGGGTACCCCATCATCCTGTCCTGCTAAGTCAGGCCCCCCTCCAGTCTCCTCCAGCGATGGCCCAGAGTTGGAGTTACAGCCCACAGCAGAGTAGCAGAGACACTGAGATTAGATCAGCTCAGCTCTGGGAAGGCTCAGTCAAAAGGACTTGACACTGCACCCAGGTGCACAGCCCCAACGGGACCAGAACCCCAGATAAATCTCTTACACTGTATAAAGTTTTATGTAGAACAAGCTCATAAAATATTCGCTTCCTTTAGCAATGAAAGAGAGATGTCCATAGCTGTTTCTCCCCAGATAACAGTTATTGATACTGGGTTTATTATAAACAAAAGTGATTTGATTAAGTATAAAAAGTAGGATTTAAGTGATTACAAGTGATATCAGATCAAAGTAAGTTATTAAGCAAAATAAAACAAAATATGCCAGCTAAGCTTAATACTCTAGAAAATTGTTACATGAAATTTCTTACCCTGATTGTAGTTGTAATCATCTTTTCTCACAAGCTGGGAAGCCTCCCAACTTGGGCCTGATCCTTCCCCATTTCAGTTTTAGATGTTTTCAGCAGTCATCTTGGGTGGTGAGAAGGGTTGTCCTTCTATTTTGGCAATCTCTCCTATTGTTTGGTTTCCCACCTTCATAGTCTTTTTCCCCAAGGCAGGAATCCTTTGTGTTCAGTTTAAGATTTTCACACTTTCAGTGGAAAAGTACAGCGTCCAAAATGGGTTCCAGCATCAGGTGACCTGGCCACATGTCTTGGCATGAGCAACTATAATCCAAGCTTGCAGGAGGAACAAGACTATTCATAGATCATTGTCCTGAGTATTGGGCCATTAAGCTCCTTGAGGACTACTAATTTAGCATGTCTTGATTATTAAATAGGTTTATGCTTCATATTTCTAACTTCAAATACAAGAATAAAACAAGCACACAAATAAAATATATAAATTCAGCAGATTATAAACTTTTAAAATAAGTTACGTTAAAAGATTTTACCTGGTATTGCTCGGGTCCTTAAGTCAATTAATTTTTGCTTTTTGGAAAGTAAATGAAAATGTCCATGCTTCATTTAAATCATTGCTCTTGAGTAGGACTGGGGATGAAGGGTTCAGTATGCAGGCTGCCCCAGGGAGAGAGGACTACCCCAGCCCTCTCTCACCACAGCACCTTTGGACCAGGTGAGAAGCACCTCTCCACGGCCGCTGCAGCTCCAGCAGGTACAGCCAGTGGAGGGGTACATGTCCCCTGTCTGGGGCAGGTGCAGGCTTGTCTGCCCCACATGCTTCCAAGCCAGAGTTCAAGAAGTGGAAGTCCAATCCTAGTGAGATAAATAGAAAGGAACATAAATACTGTCAAATCAAGTGTAAAAATGTAATAAGAAAAGCAAAAAAAGATTTTGAGGAACAGCTAGCCAAAAACTCAAAAAGAAATAGCAAAATGTTTTTTCAAGTACATTAGAAGCAGGAAGCCTGCTAAAAAACCAGTGGGTCCCCTAGATGATCGAGATACAAAAGGAACAATCAAGGACGATAAAGCCATTGCGGAGAAACTAAATGATTTCTTTGCTTCAGTCTTCACAGCTGAGGATGTTAGGGAGATTCCCAAATCTGCACCGTCCTTTGTGGGTGATGAATCTGAGGAGCTGTCCGGGATTGAAGTGTCATTAGAGGAGGTTTTGGAACAAATAGAAAAACTTAATGTTAACAAATCACCGGGACCGGATGGCATTCATCCAAGGGTTCTAAAAGAACTCAAATGGGAAATTGCTGAACTATTATCTGTGGTTTGTAACCTATCCTTTAAATTGGCTTCCATACCTAATGACTGGAAGATAGATAGCTAACATGACACCAATATTTAAAAAGGGCTCTAGAGGCGATCCTGGCAATTACAGACCGGTAAGTCTAACGTCAATACCGGGCAAATTAGTCGAAACAATAGTAAAGAATAAAATTGTCAGGTACGTAGAAGAACATAATTTGTTGGACAAAAGTCAACATGGTTTCTGTAAAGGGAAATCCTGTCTTACTAATCTATTAGAGTTCTTTGAAGGTTAACAAACAAACATGCAGACAAGGGGGATCCAGTAGATATAGTATACTTAGATTTTCAGAAAGCCTTTGACAAGGTCCCTCACCAAAGGCTCTTGTGTAAATTACATGACCATGGGATAAGAGGGAAGGTCCTTTCATGGATTGAGAACTGGTTAAAAGACAGGAAACAAAGGGTAGGAATAAATGGTAAATTTTCAGAATGGAGAGGGGTAACTAGTGGTGTCCCCCAAGGGTCAGTCCTGGGACCAATCCTGTTCAACTTATTCATAAATGATCTGGAGAAAGGGGTAAGCAGTGAGGTGGTAAAGTTTGTGGATGATACTAAATGGTTTAAGATAGTCAAGACAGAAGCAGACTGAGAAGAACTTCAAAAAGATCTCACCAAACTGAGTGATTGGGCAACAAAATGGCAAATGAAATGTAATGTGGATAAGTGTAAAGTAATGCACGTTGGAAAAAATAACCCCAACTATACGTACAGTATGATGGGGGCTAATTTGACTATGACAAATCAGGAAAGAGATCTTGGAGTTATTGTGGATAGTTCTCTGAAAACTTCCACACAGTGTGCAGCGGTGGTCAAAAAGGCAAATAGGATGCTAGGAATTATTAAGAAAGGGATAGAAAATAAGACACAGAATATCTTACTGCCCCTGTATAAAACTATGGTACGCCCACATCTTGAATATCGTGTTCAGATGTGGTCTCCTCACCTCAAAAAAGATATTTTGGCCTTAGAAAGGGTTCAGAAAAGGGCAACTAAAATGATTAGGGGTTTGGAACGGCTCCCATATGAAGAGAGGTTAAAGCGACTGGGACTTTTCAGTTTAGAAAAGAGGAGACTGAGGGGGGATATGATAGAGGTCTATAAAATCATGAGTGGTGTGGAGAGGGCAGATAAAGAAAAGTTATTTATTAGTTCCCATAATAGAAGAACTAGAGGACACCAAATGAAATTAATGGGTAGCAGGTTTAAAAATAATAAAAGAAAGTTCTTCTTCACACAGCGCATAGTCAACCTGTGGAACTCCTTGCCAGAGGAGGCTGTGAAGGCTAGGACTATAGAAGAGTTTAAAGAGAAGCTAGATAATTTCATGGAGGTTAGGTCCATAAAAGGCTATTAGCCAGGGGATAGAAATGGTGTCCCTGGCCTCTGTTTGTCAGAGGCTAGAGAAGGATGGCAGGAGACAAATTGCTTGATCGTTGTCTTCGGTCCACCCCCTCTGGGGCACCTGGTGCTGGCCACTGTCTGCAGACAGGCTACTGGGCTAGATGGACCTTTGGTCTGACCCAGTACGATGTTCTTATGTTCAGAGTGAGGAATGCCACAAACGCTGCACTTTCCCCTCACTTCCTGACAAAGGGGAACAGCCAGTAATGTTCCCGTATGAATCGGGGAGAGCGGAGCTTCATTTCTCCCAGCCCTCTTACCCTCCAGATGCCCGTTAGAAAGGATGGGGAGAGGCTCCTAGCTCTTTAGGAGATGTTCTTGAACAAACAGACACATGCAACAAACATTCTCAAATATATATACAGATGCAGTATTTTTCACATTCGAGCTGTGTCTTTTTCCTATCCATAAATATGTTCCCTTAAAGAATATGGGGGTGAAATGTACCAGAGGGTAATCTCCTGGAACTTCAGAGATCTGAATTAAATTCTGTTCACCACCACAGACTTGCCCAATGATCTTGGGCTAGTCATGTCATTTAGTCTTGCCATACCTTAGTTGCCTAGCTCTTTGAACAAAAGTGATGGGAAGAGTGGCAGGGGAAGTCATACTTCCTTATTTCACTGGGGTGTTGTGAAGATAAATACATTAAACACTTGAGGTGTTTGGATACTATGTAAGTATCTTAGATAGACAGCGATCACTAGACATGAACAATTTAAGCCCTCAAAATAGGAATTTAAGTGGTGTTTAGCTCTTGTGCATAGTAGTGAATTTCACCTTTAAAAACTTACACATAGTAGCAGAGGCTCTATTACAGTAGGCACATGATCTTTGACACTAATGGTAATGTATCATTTTTGGAAGCAAAAGTTGGTGGGAATCTCAGATAAGGTGAGAGATTATTATTTTGTAACAAGCTTTTAGCTAGCTAGTTTGATGACTAACACATTGGCCGCTTATCATAAAGTTTTTTAGACTTTCACAATTTGATCTGTAGTTCAGCTATATTGACATGTCATTTACAAAATCTTAATTATATTCTAAGGTTTTAGTAGATTTTCTACAAGTTGCATAGAAAGCTGGCTAGATCATCACTGGTATCAAGAGGAGTGCCCAGGGTTCAGTCCTGGGGCTGGTTTTATTCAATATCTTCATTAATGATGTGGATGGATTGCACCCCTTACTAAGGGTATGTCTACACAGCAAAGTTAATTCAAAATAACAGCCATTATTTTGAATTAACTTTAATAGCGTCTATACAGGCAAATTGCTATTTCGAAATAAAATCGAAAGAGCGGGGCGCTTAATTCGAATTAGTTAAACCTCATTCTACAAGGAATAACATCAAATTTGAAATAGCTAATTCGAAATAAGTGCTGTGTAGACGCTTATTTCGAAATAGGGGGCCTCCAGCCCTTCCCAGTTTCCCCTGGTGGCCACTCTGGGCCAAACCAGGAAAACTCTTCTCCTCTCCCCCAGCCCCAGAGCCCTTAAAGGGGTAGACTCTGGCCACACTGCACGTGCCAGATCCAGGTCTGCCAGCAGTCGCTGCCCCTGACCCAGTGGCCCCAGGATGAGCCGGGCAGCCAGAGCCAGCCAGCGGTCTCCCGCCCAGTCTCCCAGGACTCAGGATCCAGCCAGGGGCCGTAGATGGCGGGCACCCTCCTGGACTAGTGCGGAGATCATGGACTTCATTGAGGTTTGGGGGCAGGTCCCTAATGTCCATGATCTCCATACTAGACGGAGGAATGCGGCCATCTACGGCTGCATAGCTGCCACCATGGGCAAGAAAGGCCACAGGCGCACCCAGGAGCAGGTGCGCCTCAAGCTAAAAGAGCTGTGGCAGGCATACACCAGGGCCACTCGGGGCAGCTCTGCAGCAGGGGCAGACACCTGCCGCTACTTCACCTCCCTGGACCACATTATGGGGGGCGGTGAAGTCTGTGCCACCCCGGGGGCCAGTGAGCCAGGACCGGAGGGCCCTGACCAGGGTGTGGAGGAGGAGCCGCCACACAAGCAGGACCCCCGAGCAGTCCCAGGAGAGGAGTCAGCAGGTCGTCTGGGGAGGCCACACCATGTAAGTGCCGTCACTGTCCCCTTCCCAAGGTGGGGGAAGGGGACGACCAGGGACCGCGCGCGTGGCCCTTGCTTATCACACAGCAATCTGTGCACGTGCGAGCACGTGCCGTGCCACCCCTGGGCAGGTGGCTCCAACTGCCTGCCACACAGGGGCCGTGGCCTGATAGCCACACGCGTGTGTGAAGAGACCTGACATGCTCCTGACCCCGGGGCGGGACACAGCAGGATGCCCTTCCTTCACAAGCCCCTTCTAACATTTCCCCTCCCCCCCGCACCTCGGTCACACTATACACAGCACAGGGGCCTGGGTGCGGTCTTGGGGCAGCTCCCACTTCTGGGGATAGCCAGACATTCCGACCATGGCCTCTGTGCAAGCACAGCGGCTCTGATGGTGCAGGGCACAGTCATCCTCACCTCGCAGAGGGGGGCTGGGCTTCACCCACTGTGTCCCCAGGGAGAACTGACCACTTCTTTTGTTTCTCCACGGGTGCACCACCCCGCCCGGGACATCCTCCCGCACCCGAGGGCTCAGCAGGTCCACCGCAACACTGCAGGGGTACCGAGACCAGCAGCTGGGGGCCCTGTGAGCCCTGCACCGCACCATGAAGCAGTGGGTGCAGGACGAAAGGGAGTTCCAGTGGGAGCTGCTTGCCCGGGTCATGCCATCTGTGCCCATCTGCAGACCCTGGTGCAGAGCGTGCTGCCTCCTGCCACTTCAGCACCTGCTGCCTCCCCAGCTCCCGCTCCTCCTCCCACTCCTGCCTCTCCCTCCTCAACCTCCACGCCCTCCTCCTCAACCTCCACGCCCTCCTCCCCATCCCCCCAGGGACGCCGAGGCCCCTACACCTGCCGTGCTGGGAGACAGTTGGCCCAGCGAGACCCCTGAGCCCTGAGCTTCCCCTTCCCCTTGTTCCCCTTGCTTCCCCCTTCCAGCTCCCTCTTCCCAGTTTTCCCCCTCCCCTCTCCCACCCTCTCTTTTCCCCTCTCCCACCTCCTTTCCCCAGTCTCACCAGAGTTTCATTCCCCCTTCCCCAGTTTTGTTAAATAAAGAGAGTTTATATTTTTGAAAATACGTGTATTTTATTTGACATCAGGAAGGGGGGTTAGGGAGGGGTACGTGGAAGGCAGGCAAGCAAGCAGGGACACCTGAGAACCGGCTGCCCGGGGCGGGGGAGGGGGCTGTCCCTTTAAGCACAGGCCTCAGATAGGCTCAGGCAACAGCCACACAAAGACACTTCTTACCTGATGCCCTAACCCTGACTTGGTTCCGGCCGGCCTTAACTCCGAATCAGTGTCCACTCAGTGTGGACGCGGTATTTCGAAATAGCAAAATGCTAATTCGAAATGCATTTTGTGTGTAGACGCGTTATTTCAAAATAACTTATTTCGAATTAACTATTTCGAAATAACGCTGTAGTGTAGACATACCCTGAGTTCACAGACGACACTAAGCTTGGGGGGGTGGAGTATATACACCTAAAGGTAGGGATAGGATTCAAAATGACCTACACAAATTGGAGGATTGGGCCAAAAGAAACTTAATGAGGTTCCAAATAGACAAGTGCAGAGTCCTGCTCTTAGGACAGAAGAATCCCAAGCACTGTTATAGGCTGGGGCCTGACTGGCTAAGCTGAAGTTCTGTAGAAAAGGACCTGGGGATTACAGTAAACAAGAGGCTGGATATGAATCAACAGTGTGCCCTTGTTGCCAAGAAGCTCATGGCGTATTGGGCTGCATTAGTAGGAGCATTGCCAGCAGATCTAGGGAAGTGAATATTCTTCGCTATTGGGCACTGGTGAGACCATATCTGGAGTAGTGTGTCCAGTTTTGGGGCCCCCACTACAGAAGGGATGCGGACAAATTGGAGAGTCCAATGGAGGACAATGAAAATGATTACGGGACTGGGGCATGTGACTTATGAGGAAAGGCTGAGGGAACTGAGCTTAATTAGTCTGCAGAAGAGAAGAACAAGGGGGGATTTGATAACAGCCTTCAAATACCTGAAGGGGGTTTCCAAAGAGGATGGAACCAGGCTATTCTTGGTGGTAGCAGATGACAGAACAAGGAACAATGGTCTCAAGTTGTAGTGTGGGAATTCTAGGTTGGATATTAGAGAGAAACTATTTCACTAGGAGGGTGGTGAAGCACTGGAATGGGTTACTGAGGGAGGTAGTGGAATCACCATCCTTAGAGTTTTTTAAAGCCAAGCTTCACAAAACCCTGGCTGGGTTGGTTGAGTTGGTTGATTTAGTTGGGGTTGGTCCTGCTTTGGATTGGATGACCTCCTGAGATCTATTCCAACCCTTGTCTTCTATGATTCTCTTTATCTTTTTTTTTTTCTATTAAGTACACGTAACCAACAAGTTAAAAATTTCTTATCTGGATTTCTTATTTCTACACCTAGCTTACCCTTTGGTATGTGACAGTCAGCAAGGCCATCAAAGAGAGGAAGAACCCTCGTTCCACGACAGTGAAACAGAGGCCTCAAAGTTGGAACAAGAGTATGTACACAAGGTGTATGAAGAGATTGCCACACACTTCAGCAGCACCAGGCATAGTCCATGGCCCAAAATTGTTGAGTTTCTTAGTGTTTTACCAAAAGGATCTATAGTGGCTGACGTAGGTTGTGGGAATGGGAAATATCTCGGCATCAACAAGGACTTGTACATGGTAAGTCAACGATGTTGTTTGTCTTTTCTTTTTATTTGTGTTACTGTGATGCTTAGGCCCTCCGGTTGTGGACTGGGACCCCATTGTGCTAGGTGCTGTACGAACACAGAACTAAAAGATGTTCTCAGCCCTAAAGAACAATTACTGGTTGTCCTAAGTTTGCACATTCCATTTGTCTTTTTTTCTTTTTGGTTTACAAATCAAAATACGTCATGGCCAAAAATTGTAGTGAATTTACCACTACCATAAAAAAACCTACTATTTGGAAGCTGGGTGGGAGGGATGTGGGACATGTCTCTGAAAGTGTAGTACCAATAAGATCTTCAAAGTGTATTTGCAATGTGTGCCCTCTGTATACTGCACCCTACTCCTCTTTCTCTGGCACTATGGTGTACTTGGGAATTGAGCTGCCATTGGCTGTCCTTGTCATGACTGTACGCCAGCCCTCATCCCAACACACACATCTTGAGTGTGTACAGAAGTAGCCACAGAGAAGAAAGTGGAACTTTCCAGTAGCATCAGCTTCACCGCAGAGTTCCAATTAGAACTCTACCCAGTTTTGAGGGGAGCCTGTGAAATGACTGTTCTTCAGTCCTCCTCTCCCCATCAAAACCCAGCCATGTAGCACACTGAGAGGGGGCTTCTGTGAGTTCTCAGGGATGAAAGGAACTGCCACTAAGCCACCATTCTCTCCCTCTGTTTTGTGACCTTTCATCCCTTCTTCATGCTCTTTTGTTTTCTTCTGCATTACACCATGGAAGGGAGCATTTGACTCTATGAAGTGGTACATCTTTACCTAACGAATAATCAAACAGCAGAATTGTTAGAAAATATGCCAGAGAGATGCATCTGTACAAAAATATCCAGTTCCTAGGTATGCTAGTAGATAGCAGTAGAATGCCTCTTGCTGATGTAACAGAGTGTGACATCAGACCTCTGTACTGAGTCATATCCACTAAATCTCTCCATCTATGCACTTTGCTAGAGATAGAATCTAACACATTGGCATAATTAGTATCACTAGATGCCACGCCTTCTATGAGTTTTACTATCTGTGGTATTTATTTCTAATGTGCTGAAGAACTCAGGGCAGAAGCAAATACATGATCTCTCCCCGTAGAGCTTGTAGTCTAAAATCCCGTTTGCAGGTTTTGGGCTCATGTTTCAGAATAAATAAGGAAAAGAATGCAAAATAAAAGGTCATCATTCAAACTGTTTCAGCCTGGCATGCAAAAGGGGGGAAGCTGGAGGCAATTTTCTGTCCAAGGTGAACTTCCTGCAGCATGTTTCTCTTATCTCCTCCTTTGTCTTTTCTGTCCATGTTTTATTGTTTATTGGCTTATTTAATGGGACCTTTGACATTTTGCATGTTGTTCAGTAGTCATTTAAAAGTCGAAACATATTGGACCAGATCCTCACTGGTTAAAATTGGTATAAAGCCATTGAATTCAATGGAGCTATACTGACTTATGCCAGCTAAAGAGCTGGCCTACTTGGCCTCCTATGTGTTATTGCTTCTGTTACCCTTT
Organism: Rafetus swinhoei; assembly: GCA_019425775.1. Taxonomy (NCBI): domain Eukaryota; kingdom Metazoa; phylum Chordata; order Testudines; family Trionychidae; genus Rafetus; species Rafetus swinhoei. The sequence continues at coordinate 41,335,286 of CM033437.1, read as the reverse complement.
AATCTCCTTTCTGCTCAATAAATCTTGGTATAATATTTCTTCCTTGTTTCTGTTTCATACCATTTTTGTGATGTATTATTTTTCCATAGCTCTTTTCCTCTTCCTTTGATCCTTCTCCTTTCACTGTTGTGGTTGTGTTCTTGAAGTTTGCCCCCCTTCAATTATTCCTTCTTTCTCTCATCTTCCTTATCAATCCCATTCTCTTTTCCCTTCATCAAAGTAGATCTCCTGTATCCTATCACTCAACGGTATCTTGTACTCTGTGGCACTTCCCCACATACTCACTCCTCTTTTCCCTACGCCACATACAAACAAATATTAACCAAACGATTTTTTTCAATGCAGAAGAAATGTAGACATTTCCAAGTTAAAAGATGCCATGGCACTTTTGGTAGAGATACAAGTTTCCCTTGATTTTTTTTTTTATTATTATTAAATAACCCTTCCCTCATGTTATACAGAGTGCTGTCTTCTGATGTCCTTTACCCCAGAAATTTCTGTCTTTTGAGCAATGAATTGATTCATTTATGTGTTTAGATTGCAAAACATTTTGGAATCCTTTAGGATTAAAACGTCATTACAAGTATTTTCATTAATAATAGTAGAAATCTGACTTGATTATCTGTTTCAGGAGCTTGTCCTACTATTTATACTTGGCTATAAAATGTAAGCTATTATTTAAAGCCCTGCCAGTATTTGTAAAACATGAGTTTCCATTACTCATAAGCCAAAAAGAACCAGCCAATTTATAAGCAGGCACATTTATGCCTGACTCCTCTAGCCTCAAAATAATTATTAGTCCATTGATATGTCAAGTACATTGCAATCTTTCATTCCTGACTGAGTGCTCTCCAGAAAAAAAAATCTGCACATCTAACTAGAGGGAAAAAGTTCTTCAAGTGCTGGTCCCTATGTGTATTCCAGCAGTGGATATGAATGCACATCATGCACTTGAGTCCTGAGGTGTATAGTAATCAGTGTCTGTTGTTTTGAACATGTGCAATTGCTCTCCTGGTGGCCTATCCCAAGAGTGAAAGGGGTGGTATGGACTGACACCTCTCCTTTCAGCTTCATCTTACTACTGCACAGACGGAGTTGGAATTGTCTGTGTTCACAGCTTCTTCCATCACTTTCTTTCTTCAATCTGCAGTTATATTTTCACTATTTTAGAATGTATAGTGTAATGTGGTTTAGTTAGTTCTTTCCCTGTCCTGAGGAATTTCTCCTCTGAGGGCAAGAAATGCAGATTGGAGGAAATAGTTTAAATTAGTTATAAGTGTTAAATATTCTAAATTAACTCTAACCACTCCAAGTGTATTTGGAGATTTTGGGAAAAAGGGGAGCTGATGTCTGGGCTGGGTGGGCCATAACTGGGTTCTGGGAGGTAGGGGACTGGTGACTGGGCTGAGGGACCACAGCTGGACTCTGGGACAAAGGAGAAACAGTAACTAGGTTGTCATGGGGGTTTCTTTAACTCTCTACTCCAGGGGGAAATTTTTGTGTGTGTCTGTATTGTTACAGACATACTTGCTGACAGATATTTTGAAATAAATTACCAAAATAATTGAAACTGGTATGATTATCTAGTGTTATTTTGACAAAATTTGCAGAATTTTAAAATATTGTATGCAGAATTTTAATTGGTGTGTGTGTGGGGGGGTGTGTGCAGAATTCCCCTAGGAGTTAAGGTACAAGGAGTCAAATCTTTCCTACATTTTTCCCCGTTGACTGAGGGCGATACTTGACCCAGCATTTTTCTTAGTAACTATGATCTGCCCTTACATGACACTACTTATTAGTTTCTTTTAGAAGTCTCTTGGTATTCATCGTGCCTGTTTAGAATTCTCAGCCCAGAAGCTGTAAGACAAGAGGAAGGGACACAGTGCTGAAAAATTGAGTTATTTTATTACAGTAGAAATACGTTGGGTTGCATAGTAGCATTCATATATTTTGACCTGCAGATATTGGAAAGTAAAGAGAAGGAACTGAGAAAAGTAGTTTCTGCAGGTAGGCAGTGTGCTGCAGAGGTTACGGTACATTTTTAGAAGGGTACTTTAAATAGCAGCTTTAATAGCAGTTCAAAGTTAAGATACGTTTCATGGTGTTTTAATCTCTATGCTCTGTCTGAAAATGTCCCCAGCTGTCTGTGCTATTGTGTTTGCTTGACTTTCTTTAGACGATTACACAGAGTCTTGTCTAGTCAGGTATTATTGTGTGACAATGGAACTAGCATGAGTTCAGGCATACTCAACAAAACGAGCTATGCTGTAATGGGTGTATTATTCTATTACAATAGCAAACAACAATTGCATGGCAATCAGAAAATCAGGTGAAGATTTCTGAGTGAGAGATTGAATCAGTGCCTCATTTAGTTAGGACAAAAACTGACAAAAGATTGTACATCTGATAAAATATGACATCCCAGTGTTTATTTGGCTCCCACTCATATTTCATTGCTGTAATATGTGCAAAGGAGACAGGAAAACTGATTTTTCACCAAACAATTCCCTGGGTTTTTTGCCTGTATTTTGTTACATTATGTCTGTTTTTAGGTGCGACTCCGATATCTTTGTCCAGGGCTTTCTTCTGCTGCTTCTGCTGCTGCAGCAGCAGCTATATTTCAGCCTAGGCCACTAGAGTGAATAAAGTTCAAAGCCCACTGAAGTCAGTGCAAAGACTCCTATTGAATTCTGTGGACTTTGGATCTGACTCCAGTTTCTAGCATCTCAAAGCAGTGGTGGTCGTGTGTGAATGCGCATGGGAAGGAACAGTATCCCCATAAAGCAGGGGCGGGGAACCCAAGACCCGGAGGCCGGATGCAGCCCCCTGCTTGCCTGGATCTGGCCCCCAGGGCTCAGGGCTCTCCCCCTCCTTCAGCATTGGGGAGCCTGTGCTGGCACTCCAGCCCCTCTGCTGCCCCACCATGGGGCTGGAGCACACAAAATCTACTATCCTGGGTCCCCCTAAGCTCTGGTGTGTGAAGGGAATGTGAGGAGTGTCTTTCTCCTTCTCAGTCAGGAGCCACATCATTGAGGGTTATTTTTAATTAATTAATTAATTTATTTATTTTCTGTTTCTCACTTGTGTGCAGCCCCCAACTGATTTTTCTGTCGGTGAGCAAACCCTGACCCAAAACAGGTTCCCCACCCCTGCCATAGAGCTGCAATACAAGCTGGAAGGGCATTATAGCCTGGTATTTTCAGAGTTTCGATTTTTAATTGGGATTGACACTAGGGATCTTAAATATTGTTTAATTTAATAATTGTGTAACTGCACCAAATCTTAGTGGTTACACGATTATTTGATAATCCGCACCAGCCAGTGCACCCCTGGCCCTGCCACCTCGCGCACTGCCGCCTCTGATATAGAGGCAGCAGTGTGGGGGAGGGAGGAAGGAAGGTGGCTTCGCAAAGCCAGTGCTTGTGGAAAGATGGCTTTTAAGCCAGCTTCCCCCTGAGCACCAGCTCCCGCCTGCACCCTCAGCCCTGCTGCCTCTGTGGGAGGCAGCAAGGAGGGGGCAGGTGGCTCTGCAGGAGCCAATGCACGCAAGGAGACAGCTTGAAAGCTGGCTTCCTGCGTGTACCGGCTCCCGCCTCACCCTTTGCACTGCTGCCTCTCTATCAGAAGCAGAAGCATGGGAGGGCAGGTGGCTATGCGGGATCCGGTGCTCATGGGAAGCTGGCTTAAAAGTTGGCTCCCGCCTCCCCCTCTCCTTGCTGCCTGTGATAAGCCCAGGCTTATCAGCTAATCATTTCAACAAGTATATGCTAACATCCCTACTTGACAGAGGGATGGAAAATGCAAACAAACAAGTGACTGTATGAAAGTGTATCAAGGAGACCGTGGCAAGAATATTAGTGAGAAATGTGGTCATAAATAAGATGTAAAATGGTGGGGTTTAGTGTAACACATTTGAGATCTCAAGAATCTCAAAGTATATTACAAATTTTAATGATGTGCTTATTTTAGGTATTAATACTTAGCACTTATATAGCACTTTACCTTTTCTAAAGTGGGGTCCCTTTCTCCCCCATTCCCAGTTTAGGATCAGCCAGGATTAGGGATATCACATACAATGCATTGTTTTGTGAGGAAGGGGAGTAGAAGGTTTGGTGCGTTCATTAGTGCGAGTTGGTAGAAGTATCGGGGCTGCATGGAGTCTGCTGTCTTCCAGAGCAGATGGTGTTTCAGTGAGCCTGGTGGCATGTGAAAGCAGATGGGGAAAAAACTATTTACAAAGTATCCCTGGAGCCAGCTTTTTGTTTGGGTAGTGGTCAGATTGCGCTGACTAAACACTGGGCAGGCAGTCTGTTCTGAGGAGCCCCGTTGCCCTGCTGTCTCCACAAAGAATAACTGGAGGGGAATATCTTGGGGTACGATGGGTGAAGGACAAAGGGAGAGCTCCAAAAGAACAGGCGAGCAAGGAGCACAAGTGAACATATGGGTGCATAGGAGTTGATTCTGATATTATGCCAGGGAGCAATGAACCTCCCATTTTAGATACAGCATATTCTTTCCAAAGGCAGCTCGGTTCTGTGTGGTAGAAAACAAAACACTACGTGAAAGAAATGCTAAAGGTCTGACTCAGGCCAGCTCAAGCAAGGGAATTTTCTCTTTTACTGTGTACTGTCGTTCTTGCTCTCTGTGTGTGCGTGCATGTGCGCACGCTTGCGAGAATGTAATTTGGTTCCTCGAGACTCTCATGCTATTAGTTATAGCTGAAATGTTGCTCTGGGGAGCCATATAATTTCATTTGGTGGTTGGATTTCAGAATTAGATGGAATTCTCTTTATCAGCATCTGATGAGTTGAATCAGTCAGGTTCCAAGAGAGTTAAATGAACTAATTCCACCAGGTAGAGTTAATTATAATGCGGTAAAGAACAAAGAATACATATAATGATGGGATACTGTAACATACCAGGGTAGAATCCAGATGAATCAGTAGCTGTCACCCTGGTTCTATAACCTGGAGTGCCCTTTACAATGCCTTGCTGCTGCAGCCTCCAACCTGGACTGCTCAAACAACCTCCATGGCTCTTACCAGCCTTAGCTATGCGATAGGGTGACCACAACACACCCTCAGACCCAGATCTTCCCCCAGAAATGTGTGTCCAGCCTTCTCCTGGACAGTACAATTTACTAAATCTGTTATTCCTTTAAAGGAATAGTATGCCATTTTATTATTTTAAAGAGCTATCCAGACACTTCAATTTAAACACGCTGTTTTAGAGCAAGCAATAAAACAAGTGTGTTAACTACAAAGAGAGATTTTAAATGAGTACAAGTAATGAGGCATAAAAGTCAGAATGGGCTGAGGAAAATAAAGATACAATGTTTACTGGTATCTACTTGGGAAACTAACTTAGTTGCAAAACTGACTTTCTCACTACATGCACTGGCAGAGTTTGGTACTGATCAAACTCTCCGGTCTAGATTCCTCCCAAATCCAGTGGCTATTTCCTTCTCTCTTCTCAGTTACGAAGAATGAGGTGGGCAGGGAGAAAGAGAGAGGGGTGTTTTAGAGTCTGTCCCTCTTTTTTTATAGTGTCCCCCTCTAGGAAGCAGTTCCAGCTGGGAGCAAGGTGAGGAAAGGAAACTCCATGCTGCTTCTTTGCTAAAATATAGCTTTTTTTTTTGTCCTTGCCCTCTTCCCTGCCAAAGAACGGCCACTTAGCAGGGCGTAGTGCAATAGCTGTGTTGACACCTGGCTGAGGCATCAGCTTGCCCTTGGTCCATGAAAAACTGATTTCGCCACACCCTAGATTTATCAGAAAACGTACTGCAGTCCTGATTTTAGCTTAGGTGCATAACTTTATATACAACACTCCTATATGCATTTTGCCATATTATTGAACAGCAAGTTATCGGTTTTAAATGATACCTCACAAGGCAGACCTTGTATGGACATTATTACAACAATATGTAGGGTGTGAACATAGAAGTGTGTTCTGCCGCAGCAACATAATGCTGTTTTTATACATCTCTACCTAATCCTGGCTGAGGACTAAGCCTCTCCCAGGTTGTGATGCCATTAATAATATCTTTATTTAGCATCTTTTGTTCCCAAGTTGCGTTCCATATCACTTTACTAACTATATGTTATTAGAGTCATTTTACTCACAGAAATGCAGCCACCTCTGGATGCAACTAAAGCAGTTGGGCTGCTAGAAGCCCAAGAGTGACAGTAGGCCTGCTCCATGCTCCTCTCCACCCCAGCCTGGGGGCTGCTGGAAATACTGACAAATCACTGCTCTGCCCATTTTTCTCAATCCCAACATTCTTTCCCTATAACCTCCCTTTTATTCATCCATTTCTCTCTCAGTCTAATGGGCTACATGGACTATTCCTTAGCACTGCTCTTCCACAGTCCACAAATGGCAATTTAAGTCGTTGAGACCTTGGTTACAGTGGGGTTTTACCTGCCCAGCTGCAAACCCCAGTGCAGATAGGATTTGCTCCAGTGCCACTTCTGGTGCAAAACAGATTTGGATACATTAACATAAACCTTCTCTATGTTAAGTGGCTGGCCCTGGTGCAGCTACATCAGGGACCGAAATTGCAGGGTAGAGAGGCCTTCCTTGAAAAATCAAGGAGATGCTGAAACCCCAACTAACAAGACTGTAAAGACTGGTCAAAACAGTTAACTGGTTAAATGATTACAAATATGTTGTTTAACTGGTTATCCATTGATGGGCCAGCACAGGGCAGCCTGGGCTGAGGTCCTACTGGGTCTGTGGGGCAGGCATGGCAGGGGTTGCTCCAGAACAGCTTGCCCGCTGCGAATGGGGCCGAGGCTGCCCTGGTGTAGCCAGGACCGGCATCCCACCTGCTTGCCAGGGACAATCTGTCACAACCAGGGCCCTGCCTGCTCGGCCTCTGAGGCCGCTCTAGCAAAGATGTGGCCAGAGTCCCATCTGCCCACCACATGGCTCAGTCTGCCATCCTGACACGGCCAGGGTCCCACCTGCCTGTCCGACACAGGCAGGACTATTCTGGCCTGGTGCAACTGGCCATCCACCAGGGTTTGGGAAAGGTTTGGTTAACTGGTTACCCAGTAAGCATGCTGGAAAGTTTAATGTTTAATGCTTACTGGGTAACTGGTTAAACCTTTTCATTCCTACTAACAAGTGTCTACCAAGATTGCAGCCCTCAAACAATCATACAGGAATGCGGTGCTTACAGAAAGTGCTTTTTTGACAAGCTACCAGGGAGAAGCAGCAGCATCCACTGTGGAACTCCCTGTGAGCCAGTGCTCTGTTCTGAAAGAGTAATGGAGAAAGAGAGATGTGTGCATGTCGCAGAGTTGGGCATTCGGGGACTGCTGTCTAAAAATAATGCCAGTTAAATCTGAGATGCGAGTCTCCTTCAGGGAAATGAAAGGCCTAAAACTCCTGGCTGCTGGAATGATTAGACTTGAAGCCTGCTCCAAGTGAACATTGAACCACCTGAAGTTCCTTATCTGTAGCTGAAAGTAAGGAGTTTGATTTGCTAAAATACCTAAGATTGAAAGGATTCCCAAAAAGGATAAGGAAATGGGGGAATCCTTAAGTATATAGCTTACCTGGGGATGTGATGGATTCTCCATCACTTGAAACATCTAAATCAAGATTTAATGAATTTTCAAGAGATGTTTGCTCAACCAAAAGTGCTGGGCTTGATTCAAGAATCACTGGATGAAATTGTATGGTCTGTGTTTTGCTGGAGATCATTCTAGGTGATCATATGGGCCCCTCTGGCCTTGAGATGTGTAAGTCTATATATGGAAATCCTGCAGAGACCTCATGGGGAAAGAGGAAGAAGCTCCTACTTATTCAGACTGAGCATGCCATGTCCTGTTTCTACAGTCACCTGCAAGGTCTTGCCATAGGGATATGGGCATCTTGCTGCATGGGCATCAGGGTCACGTAAGGCAGTGTCTATCAGCCAGCAGCAGAGAGCCTCTGAGCCCAGGTAGACAGCCTCAGGCTCATGGGGCTCGTGCTATTGTGATAAAAATAGCTGTATAGATAGCACTCTTAAATTGTAGTTCAGGCTGTAAAGCCCCTCCCCTTCCCCAGGTTTCAGAGCCTGCAATGTCTACACAATTATTTTTAGCACAGTAGAGTGAGACCCAAGAGCTTTAGTATGTCAACCTGGGCTCAGAGGATTCTTAGTGAGAATCACTAGAGAAGGACCTGCCTCACTGGCACTCTGGGGAAAGAAAAGGAAGGTCAGTGAAATTAGCAAAACACTTGTGTCATGCCAATGTAAAATAAACGGTGGTTTTCCTATAGAGATGGAGTTTAAATTCTGAGAGCTGTGGCTGAGGGTGAAAAATCCTGGAAAGAGTAGAGATTGCCTTGCCTAATGCATAAGAAGAGGAAATAAATGAGACTAGCAGATCCCAGAGGTCTTCCAAAAATAGCATATAATAGTGAGAACCAGAAGAGTAGAAGAATAAACAGGAGATGAAGATGCAGACTGAGGAACTAACCAAATACACCAGCAGTTTCCAGACTGTTGATAGTTATCTAGGCTGTGATATCTCACAAAATGGGCTAGGTGCTGCACATACATGTAAGAGGAAGACTATTCGGATGCTTACCTTTGTACAACTATCTGGGCACGTCTAAACTACAAAGATTTTTTGAAAGAGGATATACAAATTCCGTGGGAATTTGCATATCTTCTTCTGATTGCATTTTCGGAAGAGGATCTGTTGAAAATGAAAGTAGTCTGGACGCGGGGTTTATTTATTTATTTATTTTCGGGAAAAACCCACCTTTTTCGGAAAAAACCCTGTTCTTCCTAAAAAAGGAGGTTTACGTGGTTTTTTCGAAAAAGCGTTTTGTTTTTTTTAAACTTATCCAGATTGCTTTCATTTTTGAAAGATCCTCTTTCAAAAATGCGATCGGAAAAAGATATGCAAATATCCTCTTTCGAAAAATCTTTGCAATTTAGATGTGCCCTCTGATGTCTTCATCCATTTTTGTCAGGCTACTACCACATTTGTGGACACACAATAATAATAATTAATAATACAATTCCTTCATTTCCATACTCTTCCAGAAAATAATAGTGTTGAACAAAACAGTATTTAGGAACTTATCTTGAGGAAAAACTAAAATGCTTTCTATTATACATAAGGCATTTTCTTATTTGTTAATTTTATTTTTAGTCAGAGGGTAATGCAAGGGAGAGAGTAAGCTACCTGATAGTATGGGAAACTACTCTGTCACCAAAGTGCTTTATGAACTTGAAGCTTCACCATACCACTCTGATAGTGAAGTGACATTTTTCCCTAGCTCACTCCAGCAAGTCACGTGACAGAGCTGGGAACAGGAACCCAGAGTTCTGACTCTGTCTCTGGCTGTAAATGCGAGACAGTATTTAACAGGACAAATCTGCCTCCTCACTGAGGGGGAAAAAAAACCCTCATAAAAATAACCAGCCACTCCATTGAACTAACCCAATTTACACAAGCTGAGAATCTGGCTCTTTGTTTGTAAAAGACGTAAGTCTATGTGTAGTCATTTTGAACAGATACAATATGTGTATAGTTCTAACTCTATATGGAATATGGTAGTTTTAGTTCTTAACTATAAAAAAGTAATCCCATGCTAATCCTAGTAAGAATCTACTTGCTTATCTCCTGTAAGAGACAGATGTATGATGATTCTTTGCATTCCATCTTTATGCATATACACACAGGTTCTATCCTAATATTTACATTAAACACAATATTATATTAAGTCTACTGAACCTTTTGTAGATCTGCTCTGCATTGTAACCAACGTGTTTGAAGGTCTCCTTTCTCATCACAAGATACAATCTTTTTGTTTTGGGCTGTGGATTCACTTTAATAAGTATGACATTATGAGTAATGTCACAATTATTTCATGTAATTTAGATGCAAATTAGGACCTCACATTCTGGCTGTCATGTGGTTTGTTCTTCTCAGTTTGAGTTCTCTGGATTTTGTTAGTGTGCCGTGTGGTCTCTTTTTCAAGGTCATTTCTGGGTTTTTATTGAATTCACACTACCAGCCCCATTTCCACTGTACAAGTATAGGGCCAAATTGTCTTCATATGTGAGTGGGTGTGTTGTGGGGTAAGATCCTACCCCAATCAGAAAGGAATTAAAGAGCTGCTGTCAGTACAGCCAGTCCTAGCTGGGTACACCTGTGAGGCCCATCAAACATGGAGAGAGGCAGCTCCTCAAAAGGGAGGATGTAAGCTAAGCTGCAGCTGCAGGACTGGAGCATCTATAGAAAAAAATCCAGCTATATGGCAGTAGGTGGGAAACTCTGGGTGGCGGGGGCAGGAAGAGGAAGAGCAAGGGTAGGGTGTGCTCAGGTGGGGGGGTGGAGAGGGGCAAGAAGAGGCAGAGTAAAGGCAGGGCATTCGGGGGAAGGGATGGAGCAGGGACAATGCCTCAGGTACAGCAGAAGTGGAACACCCACCTGAACAAAGAAAGTTGGCACTTAAGATCCAAGCCCAATGCAGTATGGCACTAAGAGGAAAGCTGGAACCACCAGCTGTAGGTAATTGGGCATGTTCTCAGTGGACAAAACAAGGAGCAATGGTCTCAAATTGCAGTAGAGAACATCTAGGTTGGATATTAAGAAAAAACTATTTCACTAGGAGGGTGGTGAAGCACTAGAATGGGTTACCTAAAGAGGTGCTGGAAGCTCCATTCTTAGAAGATTTTAAGCCCAGATTTAGCAAAGTCCTGGGTAGGATAATTTAGTTGGGGTTGGTCCTGCTTCAGGTAGGGATGTAAAATCCCATTTAATTGGTAAAACGGTTAAATGTAATGCTAACACTATGTTTAACCATTTAACCGAGTTAAAGGTGGGTAGGCAAGGGGCTATTCCAGTGGTTGGAGTGGACTCCCTACCCACTGGGGTCAACTAGAGTGGTCCCTGCTGCAGGAGGATCCACAGAGGATTCTGTTACAGAGTGGCAATGATGTGTTGAGCCTGTCACATAAAGGTCATCCATTTTAATTCAGCTGAGGGTGAGAGTTCTCAGAAGATACTACCATTGGTTTCCAATGTGAAATGAACTGGGATCTCTGTTCCGTTCTTCATGGACAAATGCCCATCTAACAATCACCAGCCAGACTGGGCACCTTTGGGCTCATTTTTGGTAAGCTCAGTGGAGAGACCAAAGATTAAATAGAAATTGAACAAAACTAAATTGATCCCTTCAGGGCTGTGCTAAGGCACTTGGGCAGATCAATGTAAATTTGCAGTGCCACTGTGCATGCTGTACCTGGATTTTATTGTCTAAAAGGATTCTGTTTTCCTGAGCTGTAGACTCAACACTTTTTACAACAGCTACATTTACTTTGGGTCAAATTTTGCAGTTTCTTCACTTGGCCAAAACTCTTACTGATGTCAGTAGGAACTTTGCCTAAGTCACATCACAAAATTTGACAGGGAATTTGCAAACAAGCCTTACTTGCAGGCTCAAAAGCTAAGTTATATTGAACCCAGGAAACGTGATGTTATAATGGATAATTCAGCTCTTCCCTACACTCTATCCATATAGTAATTTTTACAGATCAATGCAGCACAGATTTTTTTTTAAACTATGCAGTCACCTTTATTAAATTGATTAGTCAGAATATGATGCTTGCTATTCTCCCATCAAGACTGACTTAGAATTCTTTTTGTTTCAAATAAAACAAACACACTGCCAGCAAAAATTATTTAGGAATCTTGTTTTCCATTATCCGACCATCATTGATTATTTAAAACAAAAAATAAGGCTAATACTCTCAGCCAACATGTACTTGGAACATATTTTGGTAGCAGAGCCTTGGCTTGACTACTAAATTCAATACAGGTGGCAGACATGGAAATCAAAGACGTATGCATCACTGCAAGGTTGTTCTTACAGAAGGACCTTGCTCATCACTGATCTATTCTTTTGATGAAAGGCATGTACAAGGATGTTTGTAGATGCTGTTGGTCTTTACCCTTGACTTGGATTCAGAGGAAAGTACAAAATAAGGAAATACCTTATTATGAAAGCCGTCCTAAGTTTGAGGTGGGAAGGTCTATACCAACACATTTCAAACATAAACTATGAAGTGTTGCTGGGTATTGAATCTTTATAACAATTATGGTGACATCAGTAGCACCCCCTCAGGCTATGTCTACACTGGCGGCTTCTTGCGCCAGAAATATGCAAATGACGCTAAGCGTGGAATATCGCCGAGCCTCATTTGCATACCTAATGAGCTGCCATTTTTGCAGAAGAGGCTTTTGCGCCAGAAGGAGCGTCTACACTGCCCCTTCTTGCGCAAGAAAACCCTCTTGCGCAATGCCGCCACGCTGATTATTTTCAGGAATAACGGCATTGCGCAAGAGGGTTTTTCTTGCGCACGAAGGGGCAGTGTAGACAGCTCCTTCTGGAGCAAGAGCCTCTTCTGCAAAAATGGCAGCTCATTAGGTATGCAAATGAGGCTCGGCAATATTCCACGCTTAGCCTCATTTGCATATTTCTGCCACAAGAAGACACCAGTATAGACATAGCCCCAGAGTTACAGCTGAACTGCTTTATTCCATCACAAAATCCCGCTGTGGGGAGTTCAGTATTTTAGCTGTTTAATATTTGTTGAGGCTAAAATGTGGCATCTGGAGGCCAGATCTTGGCTCCGATGAAGTCAATGAATGAGAGTTTTCCTATTGATACTAGAAATTTAACCTTTGGATAGTACCCACATTGCTAAACACCTAAGGGGTTAGCAGTCAGAGACATTGCACAGCTCACACGGGGTTAGCTGTAAGTAGCCAACGAACAGTTCCTGTGGTAGAGGACTGTGTGAAGCTACATAGGTACTCCTCCCTGTGTAAAGCCAACAGCTAGAGGGAAGAGGAAAAATTTCAGGAGCAGGGCACAATTCCATTCCTGCAGTGTAAGTTAGAGCACTGTGACACAGAGCTATTGGTATCAGTTGGCAAAGCGTCCCCTGTTCTTTTCAAGCAACTCCTGTCTCAGACACGACAAACACACAACACCTAATACACCACTTGCATGGTATTTATCCATACGAAACAGCGTATAACTTAACATTGCAAGATGCATGCATGGGTAATATTGAAGGAATAATGTAACTGTACTAAAATTTTGCTTTATGGATTTTGGAGTAAAAGTCACCAGGAAAACAGATGATGGTCCTTTCGAGTGGGAGGGAGTTGTCACCTCTCCCTGGTTAGCCAGTGATTGTCTAGCCTCACCCCATCTCTGACCAGTCAGTGGAAAACCATAAAACATAAGAACATAAGCGCATAGTCAACCTGTGGAACTCCTTGCCAGGGGAGGCTGTGAAGGCTAGAACTATAACAGAGTTTAAAGAGAAGCTAGATAAATTCATGGAGGTTAGGTCCATAAAAGGCTTATTAGCCAGGGGGTAGGAATGGTGTCCCTGGCCTCTGTTTGTCAGAGGCTGAAGATGGATGGCAGGAGACAAATCGCTTGATCATTGTCTTCGGTCCACCCCCTGTGGGGCACCTGGCGCTGGCCACTGTCGGCAGACAGGCTGCTGGGCTAGATGGACCTTTGGTCTGACCCAGTACGGCCATTCTTATGTTATGTTCTTATAAAAGACAACTGCAAACAACGGATATCATTTGGCAGTAAAATGGAACATTATAGTAGACCAGAGATTACCCTGGGTGTGAATAAAGACAGTGATTCAGCATGTCACAGGGTGGAGAAAGACACTTTGCATCTATTCATGGAGGAGATAGCTTGTTGAGAAGGGGTAAGGGTCTCATGAAAGGCTGGATCCTGGTTCCTGGGAAGCCAGTCAGCTTTGCAACAGCCTAAACTTTAGGAGTGGGGAAAACCAATTTAGAAAAGGTCACTAATAAGCAGTGGTGATTTAAGATAAATCACTGGTAAACTGAAGTGCATTGTTCCATTGAGAGCGGGAGATGTGGGATTTCTGTGAGTAGCCAGTGTGTCGGGTTGGATATCACAGGGGAATGTTTCAAGGAGACTGGTGGACTGGGGAAGACTGATTGTTGCTCTGCAAGGTAAAGACAGGACTGACATGGCCAGGATGAGAGTGTTTGAGTGCCTGACAGGCCACTGGGGTTAGGGAGTAAACACCCAGCGGGCACGGGCAAGACTCCCTCATGCTAGAGGCAGGCAGTAACAAGATGTTTCACAGTCTGGGTACCCTGAGAACTGTCCCCCGCAGTCTCAAGTCTATTCTGACTCATGCTTTTTAGAATCAATGATCTATAATCGACTCCCTGAGAGTCCAGTACCTGACACGCCAATTTTAAATGAGCAGACTATTATGCAACTAGTGGACTATTTTTTTTCACCCTTTACCTAAAATGTATGTTTTGCTAAAATGTATCCCGTGTAATGTCTGAACAGAAGAGATTGATGGAGCCATTCTTGTAACTATCTTCCTTTGAAAATCAACAGTTTAACAAAACGCTTTCTGTTACAGATTGGCTGTGATCGTAGCCAAAACCTGGTGGACATCTGCGGAGAAAAGAAATTCCAGGCATTTGTCTGTAACGCGTTGTCTGTGCCAGTTCGAAATAGTTCTTGTGATGCCTGTATCTCTATCGCTGTAATCCATCATTTTTCAACAGCAGTAAGTCCACTCTCACATCTATAGAGCTCACAAGAGGCCACCAGCTTTTCCCATGGGAAAGTGAATGGTAAAAGAGGATCTCAAGACAGGAGAGAATCTGGGAGCATAAAGAAATGGGAGGGCAAGAAAAGAGAAGAGGTATGGGCAGGGAGGAAGAAAGCTGAGAGGATGGATATAGCCACTCCATCCATTCTGTCTCCTGTAACTCCTTCCTCTTGAGAAACTTTCAACACTTTCCCACTCCCTGGCATTAAAAGCTATGTGCCATAGCTTGATGATGTTATTATGTAGATTTAATAGTTATTTATATTACTCAGATAGTAAGCTCTTTGGGGCAGTTGTCTCTTTGCTATGTGTATACAGTGCCAAGCACGGTGAGATTGGGGCCTCTAGACACTACTATAATGCAAATAATAATTTGTACTGCAGTAGCTTCCAGAGTTATCCATCAGGTTAGGGTGTCTGTGTGGTAGGCGCTGTTTGCACTGCACACATGAGGTAGAGTCATTGCCTGTAAGAGCTTACAGCCCAAGCAGATGATGAGAAACGGGCAGAAGATAGACAAAAAGGAAGAAAGACACGGTGGACAGAGAAATGACTGAGTTTAATATGATGATCAGCAGGCAAAGCAAACCAGCTAACCTGATTCACTTCTGCTTCTCCTAGAAATTGTCTTCATGTGCTTCCCTCTCCCTATCAGATGCTTTTGATTCAGAGTCACTTCCCATTGCTTGCTGAGTGCTGTCCTAGGTGATAAAATTGCAATATATCTGTATTACAACTCCAAGACTTCCTTAAACATCAAAACCTGCACCAGTATTGCTATCCCTGTCATTTCCCCACTCTGTGCAGACCCCTGTGGTTTTGTTGCACTTTCCCTTAAGAATTTGCTTGTATTGTATAGACATTTGTGTTTCATTTTGCTCATTACAATTTAATGACATTTGAGAGGAAGACCCTGGATTAGGATGTAGAAGACATTGGTTAAATTCCTGGCTCAGTCTGAAACTTTGTGCCTCAGTTCTTCATCTATAAAGTGGGGACCACAACTCACTGTGTGTCTTGTCTGTTTAGATAGTAAGGGACTGTGTGTTTGTACAGCATCTATCAGGTTGGGGCCTGCATCTCAACTGGCACCTCTTAGTGCTACCGGTAACAAAAATAAATTCAATTGATGTAATCACATCTTGTAGAAAAAAGAAGTCCCCATGCAGCTTTGGCCTAACTTGTGTGCATAGTGGTTGACTAGATTATAAATGAATAATCTGCCCCTTTACTTATCATCCCCCACTATGGGGTGTATGCTCATTTCTGTTAAGCATGATGATAATGCATGACCAAAGAATAGGACGGGGAAAGAAAAGCTCTGTTTCGTACCTGTGGGTAGAGCAGGTAGGAATAATTTCTGTTCGCTGCAGCAGTGGTATCACTATCAGTTCCGTTTCTTTGTGTTCCTGCTTATATACTAACTTCATATGTGCTCACTGAGTCTTTGCATTTGTAGGAGAGAAGGCTGGCTGCTGTCCGTGAATTAGCCCGGCTCCTAAGGCCTGGCGGAAAGGCACTCATTTACGTCTGGGCAATGGAACAGGAATACAACAAACAGAAGTCAAAGTATCTTAAGGAAAAGAGAGGTCGTAAAGGGAAAGAGGAGGAAATCAATACCAATGCGGGCAGCGGATTGTTCCGTGATCAAATGCATGACTACAATAGGCAAGACTCAGCATGTTCTGAAGGAGTCCTTAATGACTCTAAGGACAAAGATGGCAATGCAAAGCAGGTGATAAATTCTAACCTGCCTGTTCATACTAACAGAACGTCCTTTCAGTCTCAAGATGTGCTAGTTCCCTGGCACCTGAAAAGGGGCACTCACAAGGAAGGGGAATGTGTCAAAACCCTTCAGCTTCCAGTGGCTTCTAAGGAATTGCAAGTATTCAGTCCTGTTTTCCACCGCTATTATCATGTGTTCTGTGAAGGAGAACTGGAAGCAGCCTGCAAAACTCTGGATTGCATAAGAATTCAAAAGAGTTGTTATGATCAGGGAAACTGGTGTGTGGTTTTTGGAAAACAGTAACCCACTGCACTTCCTCCAATGCATCTGAAAGAGATGCTGTTTTCAGCTGAAATCTTTGATCATATTGTGCACAGGCATGTTAAAGCCCATCCTGCAGTTGTGACTCTCTTAAATTGTACAATAAACACTGATATTTTAAGACTTTAGCCAAGGTTAGATCCTGGTAGTTGTCTCCTTTTTGTTACTGAAATGATGGTAAAAGTTGGTATTAACAGAGACATTTCACAGCAGTAAAGAGAAGGAGGGAGGGTGAAATTCTGACCCTTTGAAAGTCACAGGCAAAACTTCCATTGACTTTGGGGGGGGAGCGAGGGGGAGGGCAGAATTTCGCGTCCAGAATATATAGCTTTAAAGACACAGGGCCTGATTCTCCACTCTGTTATGCCAGTGTCACTGTACTGACCTTGGTAAGGGTAGAACTCTGCACTACACCAGGATAGTACTGGAACAGAGAACCAAGGCCATTCTCATGAAATGAACGTCAGCGTAAGTTTCCTTGTTGGTGAAGTAGAAAGAACGTGCAGTTAGGCCCTTTGGTAGAAGGTGCTGATGGACACTGCCTGGCTAGTTTCTCATTTCTGTCTATAGTAATGTTTCTCTTTGAATTCTCTGCTATTGACAGTGGTGAAAATACCTGCAGTCAGTCTACATTATCTAGACCTAACCATCTTTTCTAGTTCTGCTATTATTAGTGGATCTGCAATAGTGGAAAATGTAGGGAAGCCCTTGGAAACCTTTCACTCAGCATCCAAACAATTCACCATTTCCCTAAGAGTAAGAAAAATGGTCAGTAGGTGTCCCAGTAACTCTGTTAAAGGTAGAAGGAGCAGCCCTGATGGTGTCAATCCGTAATGCTAGGATGGTGGTAGTAGTGACTTGTGTTATGGCAGTAACCGGAATGCCTAGCTGGTCTTGAGGCCTCATTGTGTGCATCACTGTAGACAATTGTCCCTTCAGTCTAGAGGCGCAAGACAGGGGTGGGGCAGAAACAGTCAGAAGTGAAGTGAGTCACCCAAGGGGACATAACATCAGTAGCAGAGTAGAACTCAGGTTTCCTGAGCCCCAGTCCAGTGCTCTGACGTTGGAGCCCACTGCCTTTGTAAGGGGAATATTTGTGCTATAGGGTAGCATTGGCTGTACCTGTCTCCAGAACACATGGTTAACTTCTTTCTTTCCCGGTCTAGTTTCCATTGTATACCCCATCACAAGGAGTAAAAGCTGTAATCTGTGAAATTCATGGTGGTTTCAGGATAGTCCAAAGGTTTGGCGGGGACAGGGATGGGGGGGAGGGGTTTGAGAGGTGTAAGAGGATGCTCTGGATTGGGGCCAAGGAGTTCAGAGGACAGGAGAGGGATTCAGGCTGCGACCAAGGATTGGGGTGCAGTGGGAGGGAGAGGACTCTGTGGGGGGGGGGGAGCAATGAGGGATTTGGAGTGCAGGAGGGTGCTCCAGACTGGGATGGAGGGTAGGAGGTGATCAGGGCCAGGAAAGGGACTAGGGAGGGACTAAGGGGTGCAGACTCCAGGCATTGCTTACCTCAAGCAGTTCCCAGAAGCAGCAGCATGTCCTCCTCCAGCTCTTCCACAGAGTTGTGGCCAAGCAGCTCTGTGCACTGCAGAGCCAGTGCTTGGGTCAGAGGCAGCGTGCAGTGCCCCTGGGCTGCCCCTGCTTCCAGGGCAAGCCCCCGACCCTGTGCCCCAGCAGGTCAAGGGCTGCACTAAAAGATCTGATAGCCTGGATGCAGCCCACAGGCCATACTGTGCCCACCCTTGCACTAGGACAACTAACTGGGAGACCAACATGATCACACTTGAACAGGTCTGATACCCACCCCCCAGTGCAGCATGTGTACAGATCCCAGACACCTTGTTACTCAACCTGTCAACAATCTGCCTGCCCAAGGTGAGCTGGGTTTTTTTTTTTGTGGGGAGTTGGACTGGTAAGTGAACCCTGTGATTGGTTTTCATTCTTCCTCTTGTGGTAAAAGTTTAGGTGAACAGACTTTCTGTCTTGGCTGGAAAACTTTTCATGACAACTGTTGCAAGCTAATGCTGGTTCTTAATTCATGAATTAATACTAATTCACAGCGTAGTGGGATTACAATTTTTCCTTTACTTTCCCATTCTTCCTTTATTGCCTCCTTCATCTGTCCTTTTCCTTTGCTCTGTTTTCCCCCCGCCTCTATTCTCTCTTTCTGCTCCTTTCTTACCTTTTCACTTTTCTCTTATCCCATTTCCTCACCCTTTGTTTAGAGGCCAAGATGTAGGTCTCCTATGCATTTGAACTTAGCTGCTAATAAAAAACAACAACAAATGAGGGGGGATAATAAATAGGAGGGGGAAAGGGAGTGAAGAAAAAGGGTGCAAACAGCTCTCTGTGTTGTATCCTTCCTGACATGGGAGTCTATCTATTGACTTTGATTTTTATCTGCTTCAGTTTAACTATCCAATCTTCAGATACTTACTGATGCTCTGTCTCCCACCCCCGTCCCTTTTTGTCCCCTTCCCCTTTCTCTCTCCTATTTATTTCGGGTGTACACATCCCAAACTCATAACTCCGGTCATCTGAAGAAGTGGGCTGTGCCCGTGAAAGCTCAGGATACCATCTACATGTTTTGTTAGTCTATAAAGTGCTACCAGACCATTTGCTGTTGTTTTTTTTCTGTAACAGACTAACTCGGCTACCCCCTGAAGCTTCAGATAGCTGCTAATGACACTCAATCCAGCAGAGGGCATTTGGGAGCCAAAGTCTGCATAGCTGATTATTATTTAAATAGCTGTGGACAAGATAAGACTCATTGATATATTGCAAACTAGGAACATTTAGGATGATAATCATGGTGCATTGACAATGAAAATGTGATGGATGTTATCATTTAGTTTGACAGTTCATTATATGCTCTATATTTGCTGCTGTGAAATAGCGCTGTTCAGCTCTGCATAACAATTCATCAATAATCCAACTTGTTTACTTTAATCCCTTTGGGTCAGATTTTCAAACACTCAGCTCTTTCTGTGCCATAGGGAAGGCACCATCTCTTAGTTTTATGTTCATACAGGTTCCTAGCACAATGGGGGCCCTTGCTTGCAAGTGCAACCCTAATGCAAATAGATGATTATTATGGGAACTGAAATCTTCTTTTTTAAAAACTAACCCCAGTTATGAATGCTAAATCCTCTTCAAAACCCTGGCTTGTACCACTCTACTGGTCTATTCTGTGCTATGGCTTCCTTCATATATAATTAAAGTCTCCACACTGACGTGGCCAGGATGGGTGAATGGGGACTTGCTCACTATTCACAAGCATTCTGTGACTTCCTTGTTAATTTTTTTTATACTACTGATAATGTGCAAAGAGGTTGTGGTCTTTATTTTTGGAGATGTTTTTCTTGTGATGATAAGAAAGTCATCCAGTCATTCCAGAAACAGAACAAATGAATCAGGTGGTGGTGGTGGAATATATAAACACATGTGGTCACAATAAGCTTTGGGCCTGTGGTGGAAGGGAAGAGCTAGGCATGCTGCTTTAGTAGGAAGGCTTTAGTTTAGCTGCAGGACCAACTAAGGTCAGAGAGAGCAAGCTGACCTGGAGAGGGAGGCTCCAAGACTGAGAAGACAGGCCAAGCATTGAAGCAGAAGAACTCTAGATGGCCCCATAGGACTCTGACCCCAGCCCAAAGAACACTATGGAATGGTGATGAAACTGCGGCAGGGAAATGTGTGTAGGACTGATTATTTGTCTAGATCTGCAACACTTTGTGCAAGTAAGTCCTGAGCAATGTCGTCTTAGAACCCTGTACAAAGCCTGTGTGTTGTGTTCACCTACAACATCTAGGGTGACTGTACTTCCCATTTTGGCCTGTACTGTCCCAGGCATCCCAATTTTTTCCCAAAGCTGAGCACTTATCCCGTTTGCTGAAAGCAAAAGAGACAGATGTCCAGCTTCCACAAAAAAGTAGGATGTACTCCACCAAGGGGGTGCAGAAGGATTTTGGGAGGGCAAGTTGCAACTCTAGCTCTATGTGGTGAGGCTTAAGTGAGTGGTGACTCCAAATGGCTTGGTCCAGTGGGAGGGAGATCTAAGCCCTGGTCTACACTAGGGAGTTATTTCGAAATAACTCCCCTTATTTTGAAATAGCAAGCAGAGCATCCACACTACCAAGCTCGTTATTTCAAAATAATAGGCTGGTTATTTCTAAATAACAACTCCTGCCTTCCACGAGGAATAATGATTATTTCAAAATAGTTATTTCGAAATAGCTGTAGTGTGGATGCTCCACTGCTGCTGTTTCAGAATAAGTACTCCCCAGAGTCATTCAAAGCAATTACTTCCCAGTGCTTCCTGGGGTTCTAAGTCGAGGTAGCGTGTCCACATTAAGGAAGCCTACCTTGGACTGATTTCGAGGTTTCCCTGTAGTGTGGACACACTATTTTGAAATAGTTATTTCAGGAGTTATTGTTTTGAAATAAGTTATTTTGCACCCTGAGAGTGTGCTTAGTAGCCTCAAGACCAGGGGGAGTACCCGGTCTCTAGTTAGAATCCAGAGGCTTAAAGCACAAAGTATCCAGCAGTAGGTTCCCTCACAGCAGTCTGATTTGCTGAGTATCCAAGAAGAGGTATTCAACTCCCCCGCTGACTTTACTGGGAGCTCAGGTTAGTCAGAACCTCTCGTAGTTGTCACTCAGCACCTCACAGGATTGAATCTTTCTGGAAAGATTTCTTCAGTGAAGGTGAAGCAATCTCCTGTGATGCTCCAGAGAATAAACGGGCACTGGAGGAGAAAATGACAAGGCAGAATGATGGTTAAGTGGTGACAGATTTATTACAGAGAGGTGGGGTGAAGGGCTCTCGTTTAGAGGATGAACTTGAAAAGCTCATTAGAGGAGAGTGATTTGCCACCCACAAGCACTCTTTGTAACACTCGCTGCCCTCTTTTCTCCTGGAAACGTAATGAGCCAAAAAGCTTCAGGGTCAGGAGTTTGATCTCAATGTCTAAGGCTTCGTGGGCGATGGGTTTTATTTCTTTTGAGGGTTAATTAAATGACAAAACTGCTTGAATTATAGTCATTATTATTATTATTTATTATTAATTTGAAACCCATCAGATAAAAACCTAAGGTCTATCAATATACACCTCCTGCGGTAGTTGTTAACTAGTTTTATTGGCTGCTCCTCACTGAATGCTCCAGAAGAAGGTGAAAATCACCCAAGACAAAATCACACCCTAATCCAGTGGTCACCAACCAGTAGATCGGGATCTACTGGTAGATCTTGGAGCCTCTGACAAGTGATCTTGACTGGTTTGGCCAAGAGGCTATCAAGTGCCAGCACTTCAGCTACCCCTCCCCACACTGCTGCTTGTCTCCTGCCCTTTGCCTTGGAGCTGCGTCCCCACTTCTCCGGCAGCCTCCTGCTCGCTGGGCAGGGCAGGGAAAGCAGAGGAGGGGGTGCAGATGTCAGGATGCCCCATCTTCCACCCTATATTCTATCTCCACAGAAAAGGTGGGGACACAACAGGGCTTGGAATGGGGGGAGTTTTCTGGCTGCTTTTGAGAGCAGTGCAGGGCCAGGGCAGGGGTGATCCTGCTTCATTCCCACTGCACCACCACCCAGGAGCCACCTGAGGTAAGCAGTGTCTATCTGGAGCCTGCTCCAAACCCATGCCCCAGTCATGAACCCCCTCCTGTACCCCAAACACCTGCCCTAGCCCTGAGCCCCCTGGACCCAAACTTCTTTACAGAGCCTGTACCCTGAATGCTCCCTCCCTGGCACCCCAACTCCCTGCCCCTGGCTCGGCTCAGAGCCCCCCTCACACTCCAAATCCCTTAGCCCAAGACCAGAGCCTCAACCCTCTGCCCCTTCCTGGTGAAAGGGAGGGAGAATGTGGAAAGGAGGACCGAGTGAGCAGGGTCAGGACCTTGGAGAAGGGGCATGAAGGAAATGGGGCAAGGATTTTTGGGTTTGAGGTAGATCTTACATTGCACTTAAATTGAAAAAGTGATCTTGTACTTAAAAAGGTTGGAGACCACTGCCCTAAACAGTCAGATTAACTCTGAGGGCATAGAGACGCCTATCAACAGAGGTACATTGCTTTAATCATAGAAGCCCTGCTCCTTGCTCCACACCTCTGGTTCCCAGGCTCCTTTTGAAGGGATAACCAGATAGCCACACTCCTAATAGAGCAAAACCCTTCAGCATATATTTAATTTTAAGCAGGATGATTTAGCTGCTCTTCACAAGTCAATGGCATTATTTTACATGCTTAAAGGTAAGCAGATGCCTTAGTGCTTTGCTGATCCAGGGCCCAAAGGGCTGATCTGCGAAAGTGTTGAGTGCCTGCATTTGCCTCTCAAAATCGTAAGAGCAAAACTCTCCTTAACTTCCATGTATCTGGGATTTTACTAGAAATATTGAGGGCACTCATCACTCTATAGATTTGGGACCTGGTTCCTTTTCAGAGGTCAAGTCATGGCCTGGACAGATATACTACAAAGAGGAGCCTCTCTCACCATATTTTAGCACCTTTGGTGTCAATCTTGGCCAGAAACCACAATGATTTGGGGGCAGCGGGAGGTTATTGAAGGAGAAGTAGTTTTCTAAATGTTTTGGAACTTTACAAAATTATTTGGGTTTAGTTTTAAAATGAAAGGAGAGATTCTTAAGAGATTTATTGGAAGCATCAGAAAGTATTTATTGTAGAAAAGCTTCAGGGGGGTAGCCGAGTTAGTCTGTAACAGGAAAAACTTAAACAACAAATAGTTTAGTAGCACCTTAAAGAATAACAAAACATGTAGATGGTATCGTGAGCTTTTGTGGGCAAAACCCACTTCTTCAGATGACTGGAGTATTAGAAGTCCAGATCCAAGAATAAATAAGGGAAAGGGTGGGGGGAGATAAGGAAAAAAGAGAGGGGGGGGGGGGGAAGGAGGGAAGGGAAAAAGAGAGACAGTGAGTAGATAGTTCAAATAATTACAAGAGGCTGATAAAAACAATTAGCACCTCCATTGTTAGGTTCGTTTGTTAAGTCATTAGGATGTGGAAGATAGTGTGTGAGTCAGCCAATATCCTGGTTCATATCTACTCCTAGAAGTAGACACTTTACAGAGCCATCCAGCTGATTACTTTTAAGGGAAATGTCAAACTGTTTCTATTTTCTGTATTTTTGCAAGTGTTGCCACAACATTTTTATTGTAATGTTCTCAATTGTGTTTGCTATTAAGTATGTTCAATTACCATTTCAAACATGATTTTGATTAACTTTCACAAAAAGCTGAATGTTGTGAACTCGTGTGTGTGTGTGTGTGTGTGTGAGAGAGAGAGAGAGAGAGAGAGAAATTGTGGGGAAAAAATGTTTTGTTTAAAAACACAACATTTGGAATGAGAAAAATTCAACAGCTCTACTTATAAGCTTCCCCACTCATAATAGTTTTCTGTCCATGTATAACCTCATTTTAAGGGGATTGCCTAACTTTTAACTTTCTTTTCTTAAAATGAAAATTAAATAAGTTGATACAGAAAACTAAACAAACTGGTTCTACCATCTTCAGGATAGACAGTTTGTCTGATAAAATTCTGCTCTGCTCTCTCTTACATATGACCAATCTCCATCATAGTTGAGCATCTCACGGTCTTGAAAGCATTTATTGTCACAATACCCCTGTGAAATTGGTATTATCCCCATTTTATAGATGGGGAACTGAGACACAGTGACTTGCCTGAGATCACACAGGAAATCTGGGGCAAAGCGAAGAATTGAACTTGTTTATCCCAAATATGCAATCTGTTGAGCTAATCACTGTTCTAGCCTTCATATCTCACCAGATTATAATGGAAAAGCATGGAGCAGAAGAGCGTGTTATCCTTATTTTACAGATGGGGAACGTAGGCAGAGAGAGACTACGTGACTTGTCTAAGATTCACACAGCCTAGGTAGAACAGGGATCTCCCAAATTGTCAGCTAGTGACCTAACCATTGGACTGTCTTTCCTCTCACAATGGGCTAGCAGGTAGCAGAAAATAAACTAAAGAAGGAGGAAAAGATTCTCACACATACAGACCCTTTCATGGGTTCCTTAGGCTTGTAGCCTAAGATGTTTACAATGTGAGGCATACATGTAAGTTAAGGCAATAATGCAATGCACCTCAAGGCCAGTAAGAAAATAACATATCTGGATTACTGAAGGCATAAACCCCAAACAGCCTTCAGCATAAGCAGCTAACCATAAATTACATGAGATCGTAAGGTATTGTAAAATAGAGAGCTGTAATAAGTAAACTTCTGACATGTAATCACAAGATGCTAGTTTATACCAGCTTGGGATGTTTTAAGTTAGGGACCTCAGCAGATGCCTGACCACAAGAATACCATGGTAACTAATTAATGCATATTCTAATAAACTGAAGTTAAAAGGATTAATAATCTATGGGAGTCAGAGAGTAAGGAACTACAAATCAGGAAAAAGGGTGGAAACCCCTACTAAATATGCATTATGCATAGAGGCATCTGTAGAACACATTGTAAAAGCTGTATCTTGGCCAATGTGACTGAGGATATGTCTATACTGCAGAGTTTTTCTGGAAAAACTACACTTATATCCACACTGCAATTGCGTTCTTTCGACAGAAAGTCAAAAGAATGCAGGGATTTTTCCAACAGCAGTAAACCTCTTTCAACAAGGAAGAAGCCTTTTTCCAAAAGAGCTTTTTTGGGAAAAAGGTGTATGTAGACTGGGAAGAGGTTTTTTTTTTTTTCAAAAGAAGAGGCCTCCAAGGAAAAGCACAGGTGCCCTAGTGGCCACTCCTCTGTCCATAATCATCACAACTTAAATGAGAGATAGCGTCCAATCAATGCGGACACTATCTTTAGAAAAAGTGGATCGCTTTTTTGATGCGCTTTTGCTGTGTGGATGCTCTCTTTTGAAAGTTTTTCTGGAAGATCTCTTCCGGAAAAGCTGCTTCCAAAAGAATCCTGAGATGACAGGATGATGACTGATGAGGGAATAGATAAAAAAGATGTTCATTAACACTCCAGGGTGTTTTGCAAGGAGTGGTGCAAGTATAGTAAAACTCCAATTGTCCGGCATCCAGTGGTCCGGCACTCCTGATAGTCCGGCACCAACTGGAACCCAGAAGTGCTCCAGCCAGTCAGAGAATTGGGAGCTGCCCAGAGGCTGCGGCGGAGAGGGGGCGAGAGGCAGGCAGCTGTTTAAGGAAGGCGGACGGGTGGGTGGGTGTCAGCAGGGCCGGACCAAGCCATTCTGGTGCCCTGGGCAGACAGGTTAATTGCGCCCCGGGTTGGGGGAGGGCGCATGCGCGGCCCCGCCCCCACCCGGCACGTCAGGGAGGGCGCGCGGAGCTGGCAGCGGCATGACACACGTGCTCGGCCCAGCCCAGCCCAGCTACCGCTGCTGGTGCGCAGCCCGGGGCCGCCCGGGGCCGGCTGAGCCGGGCCGTGCAGGGCCCTGCGGCCGTGGGGGGAAGGGCGCTGCTGGCCGGTGCTGCGGGGGTTAACGTGGCCCCCGCCCCGGGCGGCCACTGCAGGGTGGCCGCTGGGAGCTGCTGCAGCCTGTGATCCGGGAGCCGGATGTGCAGTGGAAGCCCCGTGCAGCCGGCTTGCAAGCGGGGAAACTTGTAAGCAGCAGCGGTGAGAGGCAGGCAGCTGTTTAAGGCGAGCAGGGGGTGTCGGCGGGGGATGGCGCAACGAGGGGTGAACCCTCCGCCGTGTTGCAGGGAGGCGTTGGAAGCCCCACGCAGCCGGCTTGCAAGCAGGGAAACTTGTAAGCAGCGGTGGCAGAGAGGGGGTGAGAGGCAGGCAGCCTTCCCCGCTGACCCCTCCACCCCACCCGCCCGCCCGCCTTAAACAGCTGCCTGCCTCTCGCCCCCTTCCCGCTGCCGCCTACAAGTTTCCCCGCTTGCAAGCTGGCTGCGCGGGGCTTCCACCGCCTCCCTGCAACACTGCGGAGGGTTCGCCCATCCCTGCGCCATTCCCCGCCAACCCCCCCATGCAGTGCGGGCCCCGGCAGATCTGTCACAGCACCCCCTGGGTCCCAAGGGTGCCAGATTATCGGAAGTCTACTGTATATGGAAGCTTAAAACTCATTCTGTATTATTTCTCCCTACTTTGCTAGGTTCGACTGTTTGTGAATGTGCTTGCTGTATTAATACAACTATCAAAAATAAAGTGTAATTTCCTAAGTGTGAGTGTTGCAGCTATGCACAGCAGGGATCCCAATAAACAGTAATGCTACTGCAATGGGCTTCTTGGTGTGTCTCCCGGCCCCAGAATTTTAAATGTAATTATATTATGGTCACTATTAGCAAGCTTTTCAGCTGTATTCACCTTTTAGATCAGAGCCTGTGTTTCACTTAGAACTAAACAAGAATTTCTTCTCCTCTTGTGGGTTCCAGGATTAATTGCTCCAAGAAGCAGCCACTTATGGTGTCAAGAAACCTTATCTCTGCAGCCTGTCTTGAGGTGGCATGTACCTAATCAATATGGGGATACTTGAAAACCCTGTTATTGAGCTTTCTATTTTTATAGCCTCTCTAATCTCTAAGGGTATGTCTACACAGCAGGGCAAAAGTCGAATTAAGCTATGCAACTTCAGCTATGTCAATTGATGTAGCTGAAGTTGAAATAGCTTACTTTGGCTTTTGGCACTGTTTACACAGCAGGAAATCGAAGGAAGAGCACTCTTCCTTTGACTTCCCTTACTCCTTGTGAAATGAGGATTACAGGAGTTGGAGTAAGAAGTCCTCCAGCTCGACATTATTTAAAATAATGGCTTGCTCTGTAGTTGCGCTCACTGTTATTTCAGAATTACACTGCTGTGTAGATGTACCCTCATGGTATTTCACAATCACCACCACCATTCTCGTCAAGTGGTTGGTACTATATATCTACTCCTACATTCTTATTACTCAGGCATGGAATTCCAATCCACAGATATTCTATAGTATACTACCAATTTTGTTGGTACAGGTTAAACCTCTCTAGTTTCACACTTTCATCTGGCAACATCTGTGGTCCAGCATGAATTTAGTGAGCTGAATGGCCACCTAATAATGCTGTGACCAGGTTTCCTGCAACCCCATAAAGTTTGTTTACAGCCACCAGTCCCGGCTCTCAGTGTTCTGTGCCCTAATTTACCCCTAAATGCCTTTTAAGAGCCCAGTGAGCAGTGGACGTGTTGGTAATACTGCTATGATCTCCCATGGTGCTGCAAATTCTCTGGTTCTGCACAAGTCTGGTCGCAAGAGCGCAGGACTAGGAGAGGTTCAACTTGTATAACTTGTGTGAATAAGACATACCCCCAGTGATATAAATTATACCGCCAGTCTGGACAACGCTATGTTGGTGAGAGAGATTTTTCCCACTGACGTAGCTACCGACACTCATTGGGGATGGATTAATTAAGCCAATGGGAGAGCTGTTTCCTTTCAGCTTAGAGCAGCAATGCTAGAGAGCTTAGAGTGGCGCAGCTACATAGATGCAGCTAAATCATTGTATGCTTGCTAGCGTAACCACAGCCTTTCGTTCATTTTAAGATTTTTTTTTTTTACTACATTGATTCTATGCTCTATACTGCCACTCCTCCACTAGCACAACCTACTTTTTTATTCCTATATATTTTGTACCCTGGACTTACCATGTCCCATTATCATCATTCACCCAATTTCTGTGATGCTTGTTATATCAATATCTCCATTTAATAACAGGTACTCAGATTCACTCATCTTAGTATTTTGATTTCTAGTGTTTGTATATAAGTACCGGTACATATAAAATTTGTCACTTTACATTGTGATGGAATTGAGACTCTTTTTCATTTGGCTGTTTTTCAAGTACTGTTCCTATCTGTACTTGATCATCTTCCATTCTCTTTTTACTAGGATATAGAAAATCCTATTAACAGAGCCTCTTCTAAAGGATGTCTTTGAATCGCATGCTCTTCTGTGCCTGTCAGCTTTCCCCAATCCCTTAGTTTAAAACCCTCCTACAAACTTTAATTTTACATGCCAGCAATCTGGTTCCTTTTTGATTTAGGTGGAGTCCATTCTTCCTGTATAGACTCCTACTCCCACAAAAGATTTCTCAATTCTTAATCAGTCTGAACCCCTCATCCTTATACAATTGTCTCATCCACGTATTGAGAACCTACAGTTTTGCTGGTCTAACTGGCCCTGCGTGTGAAACTGAAAACATTTCAGAGAACGCTACCATCGAGATCCTGGATTTCAATTTCTTACCTAGCAGCCTAAATTTGGCCCATAGGACCTTTCTCTGTCATTGGTATTTACATGTCCCCAGCACCACACATAAGCCTGTTTAGATGTCTTGAAAGATCTGAAACCTTCATACCCATCAGGCAAATCATCATGTGGATCTCCCAGATATCACAAACATAGCTGTCTATATTGCTAATGCTTCAGGGGGTAGCCATCTTAGTCTGTAACTGGAAAAGCCTAAAATACAACAAGTAGTCTAGCAGCACCTAGAGACTAACAAAACATGTAGATAGTATCGTGAGCTTTCGTGGGCACAGCCCAAGGCCTGTGGGAGTGAGGGATCATTTTTCAGGATACGCTGTAGATTGTTGATAATGCATTCGAGGGGTTTAAATTGGGGGCTATAGGTGATGAAAAGTGGTGTCCTATTGTTTCCTTTTCTGGGCCTATCCTGAAGTAGCTGATGCCTGGGTACTTGTCTGGCTCTGTCAATCTGTTTTTTCACTTCTCTGGGTGGTTATTTCAGTTTTATGAATGTTCTATATCAGTGTTTCCCAATTTTATTTGGCCATGGAGCCCTTTTAAACTCAGAAGAATTTCGAGAAACCCCTAGGGAAAATTTGTTGAGGGGAAAAAAAAAAAAAGCCGCCGGACTAGAGTACCAAGACACCATCCTCTCCCGGAAGACAGTCTGGTATATGGAGCTGAAAAAGCAGACCACAAATAAGTAAGGATACTAATAATGAACAAATGCTAAATAAGGTCATGAGATCAGCATTTAGTTTAATTGCACATATTTAAAAAGAAAAATCACATTTAATGTGTACAAAAAAAATAAAGCTCGAAAACTAATATGAATTATATTGGTAGTTTTCAATGTGAAGAGTGTTTTTTTCTTCTTTTCTTGGCAAATTCTTTTTATATTTTGTTTAATACTAAAAAAGTTGGATTTGCATATCTGGCGCTGCACTCAGTCAATTTCTGTATTTTGTTTTTGTTGCTGCATAATTCAAGAACTCAGTTTCACACAAGTATGTGTTGGTGAATGTTAACTGATGAATTGTACGTCTTGATAAAGCTGAATATTCTTGACATAAGCCACCCCAATACGTAATCAGAGAAACTTCTTGAAATTTTTGTATTAATTGGCCATCTGAAATGATTTCAATTAGGTTTTCATAATCTTGCATAGAAAAACTGACTGGTTTTCCTGTTAAACTTAATGGATTTCAAATCCAGTTGTTGTCATTAATGGCTGTAAAATACTTCATAATGTTTGTGTATAAATCACAAAGATGATCTGCAATGTCCTGGCCAGGAAGAAGAGTGCAGGAGAAAGCTTGGGGTAGAGTTGTCTGGCCAGGAGGGAGGGTCTTGGGGGCAGGATGTCTGGCCAGAAGGGAGGGTACAAGAGGGGACTTGGGGCAGGGTGTCAGAGCAAGCTGGGAATGCGGGCTCTTGGTGGGGGGAAGGGAAGTGAGGGGGATATGGGTGCAGGGTCTGGGCATGAGGGGGATGCTTATTTGCTTGGCACCCTGCTGCAGCAGGGAAAGCCTCCAGGCAGCATGCTCTTGTTCCTCGGGGAGGAGGGAGGGAGGGAGGGAGCTCATTCTCTCCCCCTTCCCCCCCCACCCATGCAGAGGGGAACCCAGCACAGCTGCAGCATCAGGTCATGCTTCCCGCTGGCAGGGTGGTGGTGGGGGGAGTAGAAACCCCGACCTTCCCTGCCAGATCAAACTCTGCCACTTCCCCAGCAGGCTGGGGAGGGGCGCAGGGGAGAGAGAGCAGCAGCCCATGGAGGGTAGCAGAGCCCGAGCACACCCAGGGCCAGATTAAGGAATGGGCTAGCCGGGCAGCTTCCCGGGACGCCATCAGGCGCCGTGCGCCCGGATCCCGGATCGCGGGCTGCAGCAGCTCCCAGCGGCCATCCTGCAGCGGCCGCCCAGGGTGGGGGGCCGCATTAACCCCCGCAGCGCTGGCCAGCAGCGCCCTTCCCCCCGCAGCCACGGGGCCCTGCATGGCCAGGCTCGGCCGGCCCCAGGCTGCGCACCAGCGGTGGTAGCTGGGCTGGGCTGGGCCGGGCCAGGCATGTGCGTCCTGCCGCCGCCAGCTCCGTGCGCCCTCCCCCACGCAACAGCGTGGGGGCCGGGCTGTGCATGCGCCCTTCCCCGACCCAGGGTGCCGGAATGGCTCGGTCCGGCCCTGAGCACGCCCCGGGCAGGGGGGGGGGGGGAAGCAGAGCCCAAGCATGCCCCAGGTGGGGGGGACAGGTTAGGGTTAGGAGGACGGTCTCTATGAGAGAGAATTAATGGACCCAAATCAGATATCCAAAAAGGCAACACACAGAAACCTGTTGGGGAACATTTTAACTTGCCTGGGCACTCATTAACGGATCTCAGAGTCACTGTACTGTTTCAGGCCAATTTCACAAGCCAACGCCATAGGGAGGTCTCAGAGCTCCACTTCATTTACAAGTTTGATTCCTTCAACAGAGGTATGAACAAAGACATTGGGTGGATGGCTCACTACATTCCACATCCTAATGACATAAAAAAATCAAACAATAGGTACTTAAGAACACTTAGTACCTTCTCTATCAGCCTCATGTAGCCTCTAATTGACTATTTCTTTTCCCTTTTTTTCCCTTCTTTTTCCTTTTCTTCCCCCATCCGCTATTTATTTAGAAACTGGACCTTTAATAACTCCATTCATCTGAAGTGGATTGTGCCCACAAAAGCTCATGATACCTTTTACATGTTTTGTTAGTCTCTGTGTGCTGCTAGACTATTCCTTGTTTTTTATATTTCTAATGATCGAACCTCCCTGTTGTCTTTCCCTAGTGACTAGGGTTTCCTCCCATGGAGAGGTATCCTCAGTGCAAGAGAATATCATGACATCCTCTGGAGGAAGGGTCCCAACTATTTGATCTTTGTTCTCCTTCCCCAAAATTTTCATCCTCCTTACGAGCACAGACAACACCATGGCAGGGAAAGGAGCAATACATGGAGACACTGGGTGGCCCCATACTGGCAGTTCCTCTGCTACTGCTGTACTAGCCCCACCCATGCCCTTCCCCTCCTCCCCCCGACCGCTGGCAGGGCTGGCTACTGAACAGATGAAGGATGCCCTCTGTGGAAGGACTGGGGCAATAGCGCTATCTCAGGGAGCTGTGGGCATGGGGACACCCAGCAGCCCAACCCCCATATTCCGCTCCTTTCACCACTGCGGTTTTGAAGGCACAGTAGGAGGAGGATGAAATCCTGTCCAGGTAAGGGGGGGGCAGATCAGGGGGAGGAGAGGGAGAGAGCATGGTGGCCCTGGACTATGGACAGGGCAGGGAGGAGTCATGTGAATGCCCCTTATGGTGCCCTCTCCCTGTACCAGTAAGAAGTGGATTCCACTTGCACCATTGATAGATATATATAAATGCCATCTGCCCATGAGGCAGATAATCATACATGCCGCACTCAGGGCAAAAAACTGGATAGTCCCCACTCTCTTGCTGGACTTCTGCCTGCATTCTTTTTACTCCTGCTGCTTTTTTGTTGGGGTTTGTTTCACTCTTTTTTTCATTTCAGGGGGATTAGTGTTTATTGCCCTAAATTATGTTTCAAGGGAACACAGACCAATAAGAGAGGGGCAATGCTTTCATGTACATGTACGGAATGTAGATACAGACAGAATCCCAGTATAAAAAAGGGTGTCCAGAGTAGGGAGATTGAGCTTCAAATGAGAAACTCCATCAGGAACCACTCCTGTATTGACAATCAATCCATGTGAGGGCCGATAGCCTCTAACACCACCTAGGAGGATGTGAGTATGTTGTTCTAGTTAGTGCATGGTACATATACAATTCCAAAGAAAGATATGATGGAACTCTTATGATTTTATTGGCAACTTTAATAAAACCATTAAAAGGTAGATGCTTTCATAATTGTGTATGTTACTTGCCTATGCTTTCATGTGTTCCTACAGGCTCCTGATGTAGAACAGAGGTAATTCTGTTGAATGTGAGACTCTAGTTGCCAAAGCTAAACCCAGTAAAGCAGGATTAACATTAAATAAAGGGCTACAGCTGCATAAACAAGGAAATCTCAAGTAGAAGCAGAAAGGTTATTTTAACCTGTGTATTTGGTGCAGGTTTGATCACTGCTGGAATACTGTGTTCTGTTCTGGTGTCCCCTATTCAAGAAGGACATTGATAAGTTGGAGAGGATTCAGAAAGAAAACTCAAGGAGCATAATCTATTTTGCTTAACAATGAGAAGATCATGTGGAGACTTGATTAAGTCTATAGGTATGTACCTGGGAAACAAATATTATTTAGTAACAAGTGCTTCGATCTAACAGAGTAACCGAATCCAATGGCTAGAAGTCGAAATTGGCAAACTGGAAATGAGGCATGATTTTTTTAAAACACTGGGAATAATTAACTATTGGAACAATTGATCAAAGATTGTAGGGGATTCTCCATCACTAACAATTTTTAAAACAAGATGGGATATTTTTCTAAAAGATCAGCTCTAGGAATTACTTTGGGGAAATTCTATGGCCTGTGCTGCACAGGAGGCCAGACTAGATGATCTGGCCTCAGAATCTATGAATGTAGTACATCCTAGACTACATATAGAAAATACATGTAAATCTGAATTAGCTTGGGAGATATCTTAAACACTTACATAATTATAAGTTTAGATCAATGACATTTATTCCTGTACAACTTTTGGATTTGCAGGAGCACAGATGATTTTTAGTCTCTGAATTTTAGGTCAGCTTTACTCTTACTGTGAATATCATGGTAACACTTTCTACTTTAAAGATTTGAATAGCAACATTTAGAGGGGGTTCAATAGTTGCATTGTATCTTTGCTATGGATTTCTTTTTTGTATTCTTCTTTCCGGTATGATTAAGGATTTCTTTTTGTCATACATACTTTCTATATTCACAGTATACTTTACTGAGGGGGAGGGGTTAAAGACCTTTCATCACTGGGAAAATCTTGTATATGATGATTAATTGACTTATCTGAAGTGATTACATTGAATAGCAGTATTTGACCTTAATTTAGTATGCATATAACCAAATTTTGCAATTAACTAATGTGCAACCTCCTGGGACAGGATTAGGACAACATGGTTTTTATGTGCATAACAATACTTGGCACTTATCCACTCTAGTAATGTATTCAATAGATTATGAAAATAAGAATCTAGAAAAATGCCTAAGTACTACACTGGGAAGTGCTTTGGAAGTGCCTTTGATAATCAGTGTGGAGTGGACTGTACGCCATATTTCACACCACCTAGTCACAGATACGCTTCTTGCTGTTTCTCTGATAAAATGGTAGCAGCATCACTCAATTCAAAACTGTGTATCAGGGATCATTTCTTCAAGAACTTCAGGACTGTGACTGGTCTAACTTAGAACAAATGAAGAAACTAAATACTGCCAGCCTTGTAAAGAGTTAGCACAATCAGTGGTATGTAATAGGAAAAAATGTCTGAAATATATTTACATAGCTCCACTGACATTAGATGAAGATTTGGCCTGTGAACTTACTTCTCTACTTACTTACTTTCTTCTTCTTTCTATCTCCCGTTCTTATCCAGCCATAGTGAGTTGCAGCTGAAATGTCAGATTCAGGACAAACCACAGAGAAATAAGTCAGATTTACCCTAAACTGGTGGTTATCCCATCATTAGATTATACCTAGCCAATAACCAAAGTAAATTTCTGTCTCACTTTATTGGTTAAGTCAGAGATGCAGTCTCCTTAGGTATTTTAGTCATTATCTCACTGTCCGGACGATGGACTCTACAATGAGTTTCAGGGGGTAGCCGAGTTAGTCTGTTACAGAAAAAAACAGCAAGCAAATGGTCTGGTAGCACTTTATAGACTAACAAAACAATGAGTTGTTATTGAAAACCAATTTAATCACATATAGGATCTTTCAAATCTCAGGAGATCAGTCACTTAGCCAGGTCAATATGCAACCCAGATCTCACCCATGAATCATGCCGCTGCCAGTCCTTTAGTAACTAATATCTAAAGGTTGTTTATAAAAGAAAAGAAGAGAATTAAAATAGATCATACATACCCAATAATTGCAAAGTTCTTATATCAGGTTTGTAGCAGTAATGTTATAGACTGTTGGTTTGTAAAGTTTCTTTAGCAACTTCCAGAAGATTGGAAAATCCTCAGGCCATAGTTTAATATTCTCCTTTTAGTTGTAAATCCATAGTCCAGAGAATCAGAGCAGGAAAGAGGTGAAATTGAATAATCCCAGGGATCTTTTATAGCCTTTTACCATATGCCTGGAAATTTTATGTTTTAAACAAAGCTCACAGCGCAGTTTGTAGAAAATAAATGGCATAAAATGGAGTCCAAGATCAGATGAGAATATCATGTGGCTTAATGACCTAAGGGAGAAGCCACTAGCCCAGGGGTCGGCAACCTTTTCAAACCAAAGAGCTGAACTACATTAAAATTCAGAACAAGTGGTCAACAAAGAGCTGTATAAGAATGCCCATTTGCATGATTGAAAATATACAACTAATTAACATTGTACTCAGACTTTATTTAATGGGACTTCTGCTGCTGCACCTTTACGCACATTTCTTTGAAGTTTACATCATAATGGGTAAAATCCAGCTTCATGTACACATTCAGGCTGTCTTCTGTCAATCTTATGGTGCAGGGCTGAGGATGTGGCGGTGCAGGAGTCTGGGTTGGGGTGTATGGGGGGTGAAGGACAGGAGGTTGGTGTGTGGGGTGCAGGAGTGTTATAGCAGGGGTTGGGATGTGGGGTGCAGGAGTCTGGGTTGGGGTGTATGACAGGGCTCAGGACAGGGAGGTTGGGTGTATGATGGACTCAAGGCCAGATTAACTTTTCTGGGGTTCCAGGGCTAGTGGATTTTGTGGGACCCCCTAGGATCTGGGGTGGGGCCAAAAATGGGGATTCAGTGTGAGGGACAGAGTGGCCAGTGAGTGGGCTAAGGAAGGGGGTGCAGGATCTGGGTGGGAGGTAGGGTGCTGGAGCAGGATGGGAGTAGATGTCTGGCCAAGGGGGATGGTGCAGGAGCAGGGTGTAAGAGGGTGTCTGGCCAGGGGGAGGGCAGAAGCGGGCTGGGGGTGCAGGGTCTCAGCACCAGGGGATGAAGGGCCTGGGCAGCACTTACTTTCCCGCCCCAGTGTTTGTAACAGGGTTTATTCATTGTAATAGATGCAAGTCACTCGCATGTGGCAGCCAGCCACTGCTCCACATGGGTCATGGAATAAATTAGTGGCCCAAGGGCTGAGTGTGGAATGGAGGCCACGCCTCACCGGGAGTGCAGGGAGTCCAGCCGGCAGGTCTGGGTGTGGATGGGGAACTAGCCTACTCATTTGCACTTCTTGTAGCTCTCCAGGCTGGCCAGGATCCAGCACGTCGGCACCAGGAAGGCCAGGAAGAAGGTGCTCAGGCCAATGATGGATTCCAGTGGCCCCAAGGGGCTTTTCGGTGGGTGCAAATTCACAGTGTGCACAGGCGGCATGAGGCAGGAGCAGACCAGTGCAAGGAGAAGCAGGGACACGGCCATGGCGATGGCGGTCAGGTCTGCTTTTGCGCCCCATGCTGCTTTCAGGCTCCCTGTCCCAGCCATGGCTTCCTGCTGCTCCACTGGCTGGATTCTGGCCAATGTAGTGGGAAAAGCCTCCAGGCTGTGCGTCTGTTCCTCCTGCCAGGGGAAGGGGAGCAGGAAGGGCAGTGTGTGCGGAGCTGTTTGTGGCTCCGGCTTCTTCCCCAATCCCACAGCAAGGCTCGGGGCTTTTTTCAACCCCTCTGACCCGCATCCTCCACAGGAAGCTGGCACTGGCTCCAATCTTGCAAGGGGCATAGGGCTGGATCACCAGCATGGGCTCCACATTGTGGGGGCAAGTTGGGGGGCTGAGCTTGAGCTGTGAGTCATATTTGGCTCTTACATGAGCCATTTATGGCTCATGAGCCATAGGTTGCCGACCCCTGCTCTAGCCCCTTGGAAGCTGAGGCATCTGCAGGAAGAACCATCTGGGTGGAAAGAGTTTTTTCAATGGCCCATTGTGAGAGAGAAATGTCTTTGCTGAGCAATCAACACATAGTTCACTGGCCTCAACGTAGATTTACCTGGTGGTGGTTACTGAGGAATACAGCACACACGTATGATGCCAATATAGAGTCAATATTTGTAACTTCATATACAAACATGATACATGCATTTAAACAGGGGAATCATTCTTAGGAAATCATAACTTTTCCATTGATACCTCCCATGACATGCTTTGTACAACATTTGTTGCAATTGTTTAACAGTGGCAGTATTAATTATATAAATGGCCATATCCAATTATACCGCATCATACCATACTAACAGAATATATAATTATGGTCCAAACCAACATTTGAAACTTGCATAATTATAACTGAAGAGGAGAAAAGTAGGAAAACACTGCTATATGAAGCCAATGTGAGACTTGCAGTATAGTTGCACTTTGAACTAGAATTGCAAATTCCATGACAGAGTTAGGTAATTTTTCTATCTGCTGCATGATTGTCACAAAAAGTGTTTAGAAATATAATGTCTCTGGTCCAGAAAGACTTCCATATTTATCCTATTACATGGGATATGGCAATGGAATCCATCCTTGCCAGAAAATCTACCCCCGTATAGATCCTGTTTTCCCATCACTGAAGCAGGGATGCTTCAGGGCCGGTGAAGGCTAACTTCAGCCCTATAACACAGCTCAGCTGTTGTTCTGAGCCTGAGGGCTTGTCCCTTCTGGGAAGATATCTATAGAGCATGGGTTATTACTTACTCTGGTAGCAGAGTCCTTGCAATGGCCTTTTGTGCACAAATGTATTGTATAGCATACACTTTCCAGTATAAAATCTCAAGGTGAGCTAACAGTTAAGGTCCTGATATCCCAAGCAGAGAACAGGAGTGTATGAACCCCAAAGGACACACAATTGAATCAATTGCTTATATACAATGTTATTGTGTATAAATATAGATCAAATAAGATCTTTTATGAAAGCATGTAATGTTCTGAACTTGATGGTCATGGGGAGGCAGATACATGTACAGGCTATGGTTATGAGGGTACACATGTGGAACATTGTAATTAGAATGCAACTGCAGCATCACCTCAAAAGAGGGGGTGAAGCAATCCGGCAAGGACAGTCACTTCCCAGCAGGGTAGTTGTTTACATGCAACCAACTCCAAGGACCTAGCATACAACCTGGGGGCAGGCAATGATGGACCTTTAAAGTTAATGAAAAGACACTAAAACTGAAACTTCTGTCTTGGAAAACTAAGGCAGGAAGGAGACTCCTTACTCTGTAACCATGAATTCCCATAGCCTGAGATAAAAGACCACCACACTGCAAAGCCTGTTAAAAGAGAAAGAGTTTGAAGTGAAAGCTCTCTGACCAGAAACCAAGGGACCCCATCCAAGTGGGCTGCTATTTGTGGAACACTGGATCCCTTCTGTGACAGGGGGTTCAATGGGGAACTGTTCAGAGGCAACAGGTAATTTTTATTAAAGAAGAGTATTTAGCTCATATAGAAATGTAAAGCCTGAGATTGCATCTTTATGCTTATTTTCTGTGTAACTTCTGTGTATTTGCTTTTCCTTATTATTTCATTGAATCTATGTATTTTTATTAAAGAAACTTTTTTGTTTATTTTTACCCCAAGTGAGTCTCCATTGTATAAACGGTGTGTACCATGTGTACCAATAATTGGGGTCAGGATTCACTACTTTGGGTGTGATGAACCAGAAGGGAAAAATCCAATGATGGATTTGGAGGTGTGACAGGGAAGGTTAACAGTCTTGTTAAAAAGGGAAAGAGGCAGCCATTACAAGAGGAACAGCAAGGGCCCTGGCTAATTAGGGGCAGGTGAGATGGGGTGGCTACAAATTAATTAAGGGCCAGGTGAGCTGAATCAGGCTGCCACAGGGCCTCTTTAAAAGCCTTCCCTAGGGGGCAGGAGTGGAGTGTGAGTAGGAACAAACAACCAGGTGATTCAGATGAGTGGAACAGGAAGAACCACCAGCCCTGCTAAAGGCTGCAGGGAGAAGTGAGGGGCCTGAACAGGGAGTGTTGAAAGGCTCCCTATTCCCAAGGGGCTAGAGGAGGACTTACTACTCAGCCCTGACTTGCTCAGGACTTCAGCCCAACATTCCATTGTTTATGGTGAGGGACAGAAGGTCAAGTGCTAAAACTACGTGAGTGAGTCATGTTGCAGCCCTAAAACTGTGGGTTAGTGGCCAGAACAGAGGTCAGGGACCTAGGAGGGGGACTCACCTACCACAGAGGGCACTGGGATCAGAGGGGCTAGTGGGGTAAAGGGTATGTAGGCTAGTGGAAGCCAGGGTGACACCCTCATGTTTGTAGGCTAGCTACTGGCATCAGAACTTTAAGATACAGCAGCATAGAATTAAGGCAGCCAAAGTGACAAGGCAAATGGTGACAGAACCCCTAACAGGACTTGGGTGGTCCCCAAAATATCACAGGTGGCTAATAACTTAGTAATGTATAAAAATCCCTGGTATGAAAAGTAGAATATCTGCTTAGGTGTGCACTGTGGTAACTAAACAGTCTGTGGGCAATGATTTATCACTGGAAATAGGTAAGTCAAATGAGATGTCAGGAAGTTTCCAAGAGCCCCTAAAGCCCTTGATCTCCCTCAAAATGACACAGCTACTGTGAGAGCATGTGAATCTTAGCAGCTACTCTCATTAGAGTGAATTCTAGTGTTCATGAAAGAAATTGCCTGAGAAGAAAGCCTTTCATTTCACCTCACAGTGGGAACCACAAGGAACAGCCAACCAGCAAGCCTGCTCTATGGTGCATCTACACAGCAGCGCTTAACTCAAAATAAGCTATGCAAATTGAGCTACGTCAATTGGATAGCTTATTTTGAAACTGGGAGCATCTACACAGCACTGATTTCAAAATAGAGCATTTTCCTCAGACTTCCCTTATTCCTCGTACAATGAGGGTTACAGGAGTTGGAGTAAGAAGTCCTCCTCCTTGACTGTATTTCAACATTATTTCGAAATAACTGCCTGCTGTGTAGACGTGGACTGTTGGTCCGAAATAACATTGCTGTGTAGACGTACGCCTAGATTTGATCTGTTGGGACCACTTTTGAGGAGTGCCATAGTACTCTGCCCACGACTATGCCCAGTCAGTTCTTGCTTGCTCTACTGTCAACAAGGGTTCCACTTAGATTGCTTTTTGTGATGTGGACACATGGCAAAGTTCTTCTCCCATCATTGCTGCTACAACTCCCCTCATTCTCTGGGTAGGTTAGCCCTCTGATTTAAGAAATACCCTATCCTTTTCTTAGGTCAGGGTGAAGAGAACCAAACCAACAAATGTTCTAACAGCCATTCTGACCCCGCATCTTTACTGTCCTTGGTCGCTGGTTTTCTATTGAAGGCTTGCTTTGACCTTCCTCCAGAATGTAAGGATAAGGTCTTTTCATGTAGCCATATTGTAAGGTCAAAGACCTTTGTCTGCAGCATATTAGGAGAGCAACAACCCTGAGCTAAGAAACAAAGTCACATCCTCACATTCTATCTAAATTACATTAAAACAATGTAATATCAGACTATTAAGAAGGAGATCCCACCTTAACGGCACCCTCTATCACTAGATCAACCCATTTTAAGTTGGTTAATGAAAATATAGTTTGATAGCATTCCGTCTGCCCCAAATCACTTCTCAATAGTTGTAGTTGTGAATGCCTTTTTTTCCTTATTGTTTCGTCTTTATGGGCCCTACTTCTCTATTGTTTAGCTGTGTGATCTCTGTGTGGTTCTTTGAGTCTGTCTGTTGCATAATTAATTTTTCTGGGAGTAAATTAACTAAAGTGGTGGGGTCTGATTAGTTAAAGAATGGTTTTACAATGTGTTAGTATTGGTTAGGTAAATTGGGAAATGGAAGGAGGGTATTCCACATCCTGGGTGAATACCTTAGCTACTGAGCTGAGGGATATAAAGGAGGCTATTTGTTCTTTCTCCTCCCTGCAGCTATTTGGTGTGCTCAGTGCCTGCCTAATGGATCAGATGCCAGAAGCAACATAGGTGTTGTCCAGCCTGTCTTCACATGGTTTGAGGATTGTGTTGGGGCTAAGGCATAAGATAAGTATGTGTATACCTGCCTGAGGCAGCAGCGTGCAAGCCTCATGGTAGAAATGTGGGTGCCATGGGAACTTTTATAGTGAAAATTTGAGCACTAAGTTAACTGCCTACAGAATAAAGCTGAAGCTGAGTGCAGGTTCTGGGGATTGCAACAGCACCAAAAATTGGGACTTACATGCCTGATTCCCTTTGTGGATCTATGCCTTGTGGTCATGACTAGTCTGGACCAGATCTAATCTAGTACTGAGACACTCTGTACTTCACTCTCAGAGATCTAAGTTCCTCCATCTCCTATGCAATACCTGAAATATTTGAGTTTCACAACAGATTAACGATAAATTGTGAAGCTGCCTTTGTGCCACTAGAATTATGGATTTGGCTCCTCACCATGTGGGTAGGTAAATGTCT
This sequence comes from Rafetus swinhoei, assembly GCA_019425775.1. NCBI lineage: Eukaryota > Metazoa > Chordata > Testudines > Trionychidae > Rafetus > Rafetus swinhoei. Next base: position 41,293,801 of record CM033437.1, on the reverse strand, counting down.
CAGACAATTAAATCAGTTTCATGGAGAAAATGCAAAATAAAAATAAAGAGTGATTGGGAGGTTGTGAGGAAAAATTAACTCTCATAAGTTAGGGTTAGTTGTAGTGAGTGAAAAGTCACCAGTGTGGTGTCCTGACAAGTATCTTGCTTTGTTCAATGTGGTAATCTCCCCGGCATGTCGTGCTGGCTTGACACTGATAGCCAGTATAGCAGACTGTAACCGAGACCCCAAAATCAGAGAAGGTACAAAGGTACCAAGCTGGGTTTATTGTCAGTCAAAGTACAGTAATAGTTGTCAGCTGACTCTACTGAACTACTACCGGTATGTATCTCCTGACAATGGACTCAGGTCCGTCAGGGGGTTATTCCACCTGAGGTATTCTAACATTTATAAACTGAGACAAACAATTTGTGATACACACTTTATATGTCATTTTATGACACATTTGTTACTTCCCCTTGAACTTTCCTCCTGATATTTTAGACAACATATTCCTATTCACCACCTGTTATTGTAGTTTCACTCATGATGTTTCAAACAAAATACTAATATTTATGACTTTTGTTAAACTATTTTCTTGTGTGCTAGGTTGGGATGTCCTTGTATTGTTCTGGTGAAATGCATTTACATGTTGGCTGTGTCTACATTGGCACCCTTTTCCGGAAAAGGGATGCTAATGAGACAAGTCGGAATTGCAAATGCCACGGGGATTTAAATTTTCCCGCGGCATTTGCATGAACATGGCTGCTTTTTCCATCTCGGGCTTTGCGGAAAGCGCCAGTCTAGACAGGATCTTGCGGAATAAAGCCTTTTCCGGAAGATCCCTTATTCCTCTTAAAATCAGGAATAAGGGATCTTCCAGAAAAGGCTTTATTTTCCGCAAGATCCTGTCAGACTGGCGCTTTTCCGCAAAGCCCCGAGATGGAAAAAAGCGCAGTTATAATTCATGCAAATGCCGCGGGGAAAATTTAAATCCCCGTGGCATTTGCAATTCCGACTTGTCTCATTAGCATCCCTTTTCCGGAAAAGGGTGCCAATGTAGACACAGCCGTTCTGTGTGTTTTGGCAGTACTAGTGCTGAGTTCATGTCCTAGACACTGACTTGCAGGCAAACATCTGCTTTTGACAGGGCCTGCCTGTTATTCATAGTATAACTTTTGCTCATTTGGGTTCAGGCCTAGGGCCTTATACCAGGCCATGCTTCAGGCTCTTTCTTTCTCCTACATTTGTCATGTCTTCAAAGGATGAACACAGTTAAGTGAAGTTAGGGTATCACCATTGCTGTGGACTGACTCTGAAGCCATCAGTAGTAGGTTTTAAATACTTTAAATGATGATCATTATGTTGTTGCAGCTGTGTTGGCTCCAGGCTACGAGACACACAGTATGGGTGAGGTAATACCTTCTGTTGGCCCAACTTCTGTTAACAATAGGGACAAGATTTTGTGCTCTACAGAACTATTCTTCAGTCCACGTCCTCACAGGAAATCTGCATAAAACAATCATGCTATGAGCTTGATAGTTTATATTCATAATTTTGCTAGATACCAAAAATCATGGACTTAACAGAAACACTGGTTTTATATCTCATTACAACAGTCTGTACCCACTAACTTTGCTTAAGTGCAAAAGCGTTAATTGCCTGCTACATTTTGAATGGTTTCTTGCATCAGGTGTTAATTCCTTATGTCTAGGAAGCTGTTTTACCTTGTATTTTGCTGTGACACTTTGAGAACCTTATCATACCCAAAGCTCAAAATTTGTCTCTTTCATCACTGGAAGTTGGGCCAATAAAAGATATTACCTCCCTCACCTTATCTCTTTGAAATGATGAAACGGTTTAAAACCATTTAACAGCAAAATAAAAGTGGATTTGATTAAAACAGTGTAACCAACGACTTGACCTAATTCCACCATAAATGATTCAAGTGCCCACAAATGTGCTAGTTGCCTCACAAAAGAAGCCAAGACATGTTCCTTGCTCATAAGAGAGGCCTTGACCTTGCCATGAGCAAGGGTCACAAACAGAAAAGGAGGCCAGGACAGAGATGATGGTGACAATATTATGTAATTGCTCGGTAAACCAGGATTATTCTGTTTTTCCTTTCTTTCCATCCCAACTGCCTCCCCCCCACCTTGTTTAATAAATAAGATGGATGAAATTATTTTATTTTAGGACTTGATTTAAAGTCAATGGGAAAGACCCCCTTTGCCTTTAAGGATGAAGAAAGGGAGGAAGCTTAATAAACAGGACTGGGGTGGGTGTTCCATACCTGATTTAGGATAAAAGAAGGCACAGAGATGTTTGCTAGACATGACAAAAGAGTTTGAAGACTGGCAGAGTAGGAGGTCATGGGGAAATTCCTAAGGGGAGCAGATCAGAGATATAGCTAGAGGCTATCTGACTGGAGGCCTGCAGGACCAAGCTGTGACTCACTATATAACTTTAACATGACAAACCACTTTCCCACTCCAGGAAAGGGCCCCCATCCCTTGGTTTTATAAAAGACAGAGGATGGTCTTTTTCAAGTATTTCCATCATTAGCAAGTGAAAAGAAACTCTTCCTTACAGCAGTAATGGATAAATCTTTCCTTCAGGGTGCATCTACACTGCATCCAGAGCTTGAAATAAGCTAAGCAATTTGGGCTACGCAAATTGCATGGCTTATTTCAAGTTCATTTTGAAAGTTGGCACTGTGTAGACACCGCCAAATTTTGAAATAGAGCGCTATCCTGAAACATCCCTTACTCCTCATGGAACGAGGTTTACAGGGACGTCAGAATAGAAAACCTGTTATATTTCAAAATAACAGGCTTGCTCAAAAGACACGGAATAGCTATTTTGGGATACTTCCGGTATCCCAAAATAGCTCTGCAGTGTAGATAGAGCATTTTTATACCGAGGCTACATTTCATCGCCTTAACACAATGGTAAGCTGAATTTTCTAAGACTAACAATACTCTATCTAAACTATGAAAAGAACATCAATCTCCTACAGCACTATTTTTTCTCACATAACATGTTTATAAGAACACACTATTAAGAATTTTCCCATGAAGACCCACATTAAATGGAAAACTATTGATCTGAGATAGAGGGCAGTAGAACAAATTTCAGTGAATGTTTTATAACTGATCTTGTGGTTCTTGATATTCCGTCTTATCTACTATTTAGATCAAATCATAATAATCATTCAAATCCTACTCCCAGTTTACACATTACAAACATTAGCATGTAGTTTATTGGCTGCTGCTGACTGGGCCATCTTGTTTACTCAGTATGAGAAATAATGAATAACTATGTATTTCAAAGCAAAATAGATGATAAATTTCTCATCATTTTAATTACACCTCAGTGTGTAGGTTCAGACTTTCCTTGTTACTCAGGAGAAGCTTTAATATTTTAAACTTCAACCAAAGCCCATAAAAGGACTGCTAAGGCATTCTTGTCAGGGATGCAATCAGTCCTTTGCAGACTTCTGAAGCTCTCTTCAGCCGTTACTCTATTTTTGGCCTGACAATATTTCAAAATAGGATAAAAGGATCACAGTGAATCCTGCACTACTAGCTCCAAAAGGCAAAACTAATTGCAAATTTAAGGCAGTTTTCACAATACATAGTCTCAGTCCATTCTCTGTCTCAAAGTTCTCTCTGTATTTATTCAACAACATAAATCTGTCTCGTTTCTCTTATTTCCAAAATCTCTTCTCTATTCATAATACTCCACATTAAAGCCCCAAAATTTATTTAAACTTCAATACAATGGATGGAGAATGGCAGTGGGAAGCATTGGAGAAAATCCCCAAACTTCCTTGCCTAACAGTAATGTAATTAGGTTTGACTTTTATTTCTATTAATTAACAAATATATGCAGCCACATGCTCAGTGTTATATCATAGATAATGGATGAGCAAGTGAGTGCTGAGGAATCAAACCCACAGTTTATACTGATTGACTATATCCAGAAAGGTCAGCAACAAAGAATTCATGGAGCACATTTTGATAGGAAATTATTTCAGTTTAAAAAAAAAAAAGACCAATTCTAATTGCTAAAGCACCATAAGCATTTATAAAGACATATTGTCCTTTACACCACTCTCACAATGTAAAGGAGCCTTAAAACTTTTACACCTTTTTTATACTCTTAGGCCACATCTATACTACATAGAAGATCAACTGCTGCGGTGAGCTTCCCAGGTTTGATTTAGCAGGTCTAGTGAAGATCTGCTAACTTGAACTCAGAGGGTGCCCTGGTTGGTGCCAGTACTCCTGCTCCTCATGAGGAGTAAGGAAAGCTGAGGGAAGCATTTGCTACCATCAACCTCCCACTACGTAATTAACATAGATGGAGTTGCGTATCTTAAGTTGACCTTCCACTCTAGTGAAGACCAGGCCTTTGGGGAATTCACAAAGACAACTGGAACAATTCACTAAGTAGGTAGGTGGTGTGACAGGGCAGGTTAGAGGGCTTGATTGGAAGGGGAGAAAGGCAGCTCTGGAAAATAGCAACGGCCATGGTTAATCAGGGGCAGCTGAGACAGGGTGGCTCTAAAGCAAATGGCCAGCTGAGCTGACTTCAGGCTGCTACGGAACCTCTTTAAAAGCCTTCTCTGAGGGGGAGGGCCAGAAGGAGAGTGGAAGAGGAGCTTGGAGGGAGATGGAGAGGAGTTACAACTGATAAGGTTAAGAGTCAGAGATGCTGATACAGAGAACGGCAGCACTACGGAAGGAAAGGGAAGGTGAGGAGTTTCAACAGGGAGTGGTTAGGCTCCCTTCCCTCAAGTAACCAGAGTCCAGCTGGTAACCCAGCCCAGGTTGACCAGAATCATCTGTCCCGACAGCCATTTTTGCCAAGGGATAGCCCCCACAAAATGCTGAAAGGGGCAAGTGAAACCTGTGCTACAGTATGTGGAATGCAGATTGCGGACTGAACAGGGGTCCGGGACCCAGGAGTGGGACTGACCCTCTCACAGTGGCTACATTCTGCTTTGTCTGAGGGGAAGTGCTAATGGAAGAACCCAGCATCGGGGTGGGCACTAAAGCATCAGCAGTTCACCAGGGTTAGCCCCTAGTGGGCCACTGCCATTATATTTACCACGCACCTGCAGCTATGGGTTATTGCCACTCTCATTGGCCGCAGATCACCGTCCCCGGCCAATGGGAACTACTGGAAGCGGCGCAGACTGGCACACCACTTCCCACAGCTCCCATTGGCCAGGAATAGCAATTTGCAGCCAACAGGAGCTGTAATCACTCGTACTTGTGGAGGTGCAGGTAAATATAGCAGTGCTAGCCCACCAGCGGCTAGCCCTCGGGAACTGAATCCAGCCTGCAGGCCAATATTTGCCCATCCCTGGTCTACACTGAAATTCTATATCACTCTCAGGCTATGTCTAGACAGCAGAGTTTTTCTGGGATACTGTAGGTATCCCGGAAAAACTCTGCCACATCCAAGGAACACGTCCGCATTTCCAAAAAAAGTTAGGAAAAGACGCAATTTTTCGGCATCCCTGCAAACCTTGTTTTACGAGGAAGAAGGGATATTCCGAAAAAGGGGTTTTTCCCAACATTTGGGGCAGTGTAGTTGGAAAAGCCTCTTCTGAAAAAAGAATCGGAAAAAGATATGCAAATTGTGGTTCGCAATTTGCGTATCTGTTTCTGAAAAAAACCTGCAGTGTAGACATCACCTCAGAAATCAACCACAGGAGGGGGTGGTTGCACACACTGAATAATTGACACTGGTACTTTCAGTAACATTTAATTAATAGTTAATTACTTTTTTTCCACACAATGTAAAAAACAAAGATTATCTGTAAAAAAACACAAATTCTACATTTTTCTGTTGGAAATGGATTTCTAGGATCCCTGCTCATCTCTGCATTGTCATAAATTTACCATTTAAAAAAAAATTCAGTAGAAAAAAAGAATAAACATGGGACAGGATGATAAGGGGAAATCTGGACGCCTTTATATATCACAAAGAAATGGAAAAAGGGCTCAACCCTTTGCAACTTACCATCAATGTAATGTATCCTCCCTTTTCATGAATAATGTTCATTCACCCTTTTCCTCTACTGAAGTATCTTGAGGAGTGTATGGGTGTGTTGCTTAAACTGTAAACTCTTTGGGACAGGGACATGTCCAAACAGTGGCTGTGTGTAGACTGGCAAGTTTTTCCGCAAAAGCAGCCGCTTTTGCGGAAAAACTTGCCAGCTGTCTACACTGGCCGCTTGAATTTGCGCAAGAGCACTGACTTTGTAATGTACAAAATCAGTGCTTCTTGCGCAAATACAATGACCCTCCCGTTCGGGCAAAAGCCGTCTTGCGCAAATGCTTTTGCGCAAGAGGGCCAGTGTAGACAACCCAGAATTGTTTTGCACAAAAAAGCCCTGATGGCTAAAATGGCGATTGGGGCTTTCTTGCAAAGCGCATCTAGATTAGCACGACGCTTTTCCGCAAAAAGTGCTTTTGGCGCAAAGCGCCCGTGCCAATCTAGACGCTCTTTTCCGCAAATGCTTTTAACGGAAAAACTTTTCCGTTAAAAGCATTTGCGGAAAATCATGCCAGTCTAGACGTAGCCTATGTGTTTAGACACTTCTGAAAAACTTGGCCCCAGTACTTTGATTTTGAAATAATATGAAGGAGCCTAATTCTCAAAGTGGGTACTCAGCACTTACAAAATTTGGGCCCCCAATACCATTAGGTATTTTTTAATGTATTAGCTGTTAAACATGCTTGCTGATGTTTTAAATGTCCTGAATCTCAGCTCTCTCTCTCACACACACACACACACACACACACACACACACATGCATTAGAGCACTCTGAGGCTAATTTACATTTTGTTATTGTTAATGACTTCTGCCATTTCTCCCCTCAGGCCCGGCCCAAGAGTTTGTGGGCCAAAGGCAGCGTGGCTGAGCATCACAGCTGTGCGATTCCCAGTCAGAGCAGCGAGTAAGCGGCTGGGTGGTCAGGGTTGGGAGCTGGGCAGGGTGGGGCCCTGAATGCAGAAGGCCCAAGGCAACCGCCTTGCTTGCTTGCTTTGCCTAAAGGCCAGGACTGTCTCCCCACCACACTTACTCTTTACTCGCTCATCACCCTACATCATGCCTGCCACTGTACTAGTGAAAGACTGATGGAATTTTCTTTAGAGCTCATCACTGCCTCTCCACAGAACAATCCAAAATAACACAACATAGTCATAGCCTGACCTTAATTTTATGACTCCTTGACATCATCCAAATTGCTCTGCCTGAAATTTGTTGCTATAAGAAAATACTACAAAGATGTTGGGATACTACAAAGATGCTCATATTCAGAGCATTTGAAATATTTCCAAATTCTCCAACCAGTTTCCAATGTCTATTTAATAAAGAAGTCAATTAGACTCTCCTCCTCTGATAGAGCTCTTTACTCAAGCCTTTTTGCTGGTGGTATTTGTAAACAGAGAATTTGCACAATGCGTTGAAAGGCAGAAGACTCTTGCCTTGTTAATGCAATGAGAGAAGCGAATTCTAGACAGAAGGGCCACTACTAAGAATACCCTGCCAACATGAATTCATATCTAGGGAATTTAAGCAATGATGTTTCTACTCTCACAACAGTGACAAGACTCCGTATGTAAATGGGACCCAAATCCTATAGAGTTGTATAGGTCAAATTAATTCAAACCTATCAGATTGTAGCTGGACGCAGTTGAGAAGCACATACTTACCCTGGAGAGCTAGTGTAATATGCTCCCTGGGTAAGCATTTTAGAAAGATTGCAGCAGTGACTCACTCTGTTTTACTTTGAAGATACGCACCTTCAAAACAGTCACTTCAGCCTGCGGCTAAGTGTACTTCTGGGGGTTTTCACAGACACTGTGCTCTTCCATAGCAGCAGCTGTAAATAATACTTTCTACCATCTCCAGTGGGCTGAGAGACTCCAGCCACAGTTATAGCTGGACCATTCCTGAGCATTAAGGCTTCAGCACTTGGACAATTCCAACTAGCAGAGAATGCTGTACCACCAGCACAGGGGATGCAATATCCCTCCTCAACTGAAGAGGCTACTGAAATCACATCAAATGTGTCATCCACTCCCTACCCTGTCTTCCCATGTGTCATGGTTTTGAGGGATGGCCAGCAGCCTGGGAACTAAGGGGTTAACTGTACCTAGCCAGGTAGCAGTCAGCCAATAAAAATGCAGATAGGGATTTCAAACTGAGACAAAGGAATTTGGGGGTTTTCCCTCCTTTGTCTCTGAGCCAGTTTGCTCTAGATATTGAGGGAGACAGAAGACATGTCTGTCTCTAAGAAAAAGACTCTTCAAAATGTGTAAGTAGGGTAAAGTTTAGATAAATTCATTAGGTTTTATTGTTTTCTGTTGTGGGACTTTGGATCTCTTGTCTGTGCTGTTAGAAATGGGTTTTCCTCCCTTTTGTAACTAAGTCCTAAGCCCATGGGAGTTCCCATGAGTATATTAATTGGTGACTTTTTCCATCTAGTCATTATGCTTGCAACAGGAATATTGTTTTGACAATAAAAGTTCTTCCTTTTTTATTAACCTGGTATTGGTTCAGTTCTGTGTCCTGGAAAATCTGTCTGTGGGATCTGCATGCCTCTGATTAGGGGAGAGCAGCCACAGACTGCAGTTTATATTTTCTCTTTCTTTTTCAAGCTCTTTGGAGAAAAGAGCTTGAGGTGCCCTGGGGTTGATTTCAAGTGTCCACCCCTGTTTATGGGTCAAAAGCACTTGATGGTGGCAGCGGATTTTTTATCCCCAAAATCTAGGTTTTTAGGATTTTGTGGGGAAGTCTTATACCGAAGACTGGAGAGAGAAGATTTTGGGGTACTTTTGCAGGCCCCCACTTCTACATTTATCATGACAGAGTGGGGAATTAGCCTTGACACTATAGAATACTAAATCCTAGTTCAAGGTATCAGTCTTTATCTTCGTCATAGGCCTGGGCCATTGAGCATCTAAAAGAATGACTAATGCTTTGGGGCAAAGACTGATTCCATAAGTCTGCTCCATCTCCATTGGCACAATGGAGCTCCCTATAGTAAGGGCAAAGCTTGTCTGTGCAGGGGTTGATTTGGTAGCTTAAATCAGTCCATTCTCTGCAGTGATACCACATACCCATTGAGAAGGAGGGGTGACAAAACAGAGATGCACTGAACCACACACAAAAGCTAGAAGAAACCATCTCTTTAACTTGGCAGGTTTAACTATCACCATGTTTCCAACCTTCCCCTTTTAGGCCAGTATTATTAGGAGGGGAGTGAAGTGATTTTGGTGTAATCTAAGGTCCTATGCTTTTCTTGACCCCTTCTGAGCGTATTCTCAACCAGAGTATGGCATGGAGAGTATATGCACTAGCTTAATTGGAAAACAATCAGTTGGAAATGGATAGCTGTCAATTATCCATGCTTATTTTCTTTTATGTGTGTCAGCAGCCTTTATTAATCTTCATCATGAGGATTTATTGGCTTTCTTGGGGGGTTAATGGAAATGTACTAAATAGTTCTGTCCCTTCTTTCTAGCATGCTGCCCTTCAGCAGAAATGCATTAAATACAGTACCAACAGTGGACTTAATGCTGCTCTCCCTTCCACCTGTTTTATTTTACCAGCCCCAAAGGACACAGAAGCAACTTGCAGGTTATAGCTCTTAACATATCCAGAATCACAGTGAGACACACTCGCTGAAACTTGACAGTGACCAGAAAAGACATTGCATTTGTCCCTGCCTGATCTGGATCTGCTTTCTGTGTAGGTCAATACACAAAGTTAATAGAAAACTCCTCACACAATGCAATCCTCTTTCTGATTCAGTGGCTGTCTGCCACCTGAAACTCATGCTAGGGTACTGTATAATTCTATTGCCTGCCTGCCACAAGGTGGGCCTGAAGATGATTTGTGCTTGCAAAACGAGATGAGCTGATTTTCTATTTGTGATATAAACTAAATAAAATGTTACAATCTCTAGAGAGTTTGCTGTCAGGGATTGTGATAAGGGTAAAGCCTCAGACCTTGAGAACATTGCTTTAGTATATTTTAAGCCCCTACTGGGTCAGGGGTTGAGATCCCATGACTATAAATCAAATTATACTTTCCTGTTAACTCTCTGTAATATTAAAACACTAAAAACCAGTTTCCTAAATTAGGTAAGTGAAGCTAGAGGGGGAGAAGACCTTATGATATTCCACCAAAAGAGAGAAGCATGGATACTCCACATGGTGGTTAAGTTCAGATTTCCAAAAGTTTCTTCAACAATCATTTTCCACTCAGAGAAAGGAAATGTGTGCTGGAAGTTTCTAGAAATACGTGTCCTCTCACAGGGGGGGCAAGTTATATAGGTCTGGGGTGCCTGGGTTCCAGGAATATTCCAGGCATGGGGGCCTGGCTCCAACAAAGTTTGGGGCCAGGTCTCTTCCCTGGCCCACCTGCCATCCGTGGGTGTTTTAAAAGGGCCTGAGGGCCCCTGCTGCCACCACTGGCAGTGCATGGAGGCTAAAGCAGCTTCCCGTTCTCCCTTTCTGCACCACTTGTGAATGTGGTCCCTACAGCCCCTGGGTGAGGAGTGTGTCTCTGTGTGCTGCCACTGCCCCAAGCATCCCTGCACACCAGGGGTTGGCAGCCTTTCAGAAGTGGCATGCCCCTGCATACCCTCCTGCCCTGGGCATTGCCGCTCTCCAGGGAGGAGGAGCTCTGTCCACTGCATGTCCTGCTTGGTCTCCTGCCCTAGGCTCCCAGGCAGGGGGTGGCCATACAGCTCCCGTGTCCTGTCTCCCCGGAGCACAGGGGAAGGTAGGGTAGATAAGGTAGCATGCGTATTGCTATGGGGAGAGGAGGAGCAGTGTGCATGCACGCGCTTCCCCGCAAGCTGGATCCGACATGGAGCCTTGGGGCTTCCCCCCTCCTCAGGAAGCCAGTGTTGGCTCTAATCTTTCGGGGGGGGGGGGCAAGGGGAAGAAGAGGGAGCTGATGCTGGATGGCCAGCACGGCTCCCTGTTGCAGGTGGGAAGAGAGCAAGGGGGAGCCCATTCATTGCGTGTGCACTGAAAATCATCTTGCATGTCACTTATGGCATGCATGCTGTACCTTGCCGATCCCTGCTGTAGACAATGGAGCTAGCTATAAGGGCGGGGCCTGCAGGCAGCAGCACACAGAGATCCTCTGGCCCCCCACATCTAGCAGCCCCACCAGAGGGGGGGTGTGGATCATTTAATGGGAGCTACCCCAGATAAGTGCCACACCACCCAGTCCCTCCTGCACTTACATTGTCCCCCTCCTAATCACTGTTCCCCTCTAAGCTGAGCACAGCACAGCTTCACAGGGGATTCATCAGCCCCGCCCAGTTAGAGGCTCAGGGCTCCATGCACAGAGCTGACTGATGGGGTGAGGCTGATGAATCATCTGTGAAGCTTGCTGCTGCACAGCTTAGAGGGAACACTGCTGCTAACCCAAGTCAGCACCCAAACCGTCCCACAGCCTGCACCACGCACTACCTCCCAAAGCCCACACCCCAACAACCTGGTCAGATGAGAGCACTCCAACTGCCTCCTCAAGCCTTCACCCCTCACACCCTCCTGCACACCCACCTCCTGCCCCAATCAGCTCCCAAACTCCATTTCAGAGCCTGCACCCCTCACCCCCAAACTCCCTCCCACAGTCAGCATCCCCTCCTGCACCCCCACCCCAGCCAAGAGCCAGCATCTAAACTATCCCAGAGCCTGCACCCAACTACCAGCCCCAGCCCAGAGCCTGTACTCAGCACCCAGACTCCATCCCAGAGCCTGCACCCCAACTCCCTGCCCCAGACCAGAGCCTGCACACCCTCCCACCTCCAAACTCCCTCCCACAGCCCATATCCCCTCCTGCACCCTGATGTCCTGACCCAGCCTAGAGCACCCCAACTCCCTCCCAGTTCCTTAGGCAGGTGGTACGGGAGGGAGAACCTGGACCCACTGAGAACTGCCAAAAATTCTACAAACCTGCTCCCCTGGTCTTCTCATGATTTTTGACTCTCTTCCCCCTCCCCACTGTGGTAGGAGAGCTTTGTCTGATGCTTCCACACAGCTGAGTCTATGTGAATCCTGCAATGTCTCGATTTGGAGCCCCTCTTCTGGCTATGCCTGAAACACATGAATGAGGAGAGCACAGTACTGAACTGGAAATCACTCCACTGGGTTGCTTTGTGGATCCTGCAGAAAGACAGCTCTCACATCCCAAGGAAGTAGAAGCTAGTAGGTAAAAGACGAAGCATCAATGGGGCAAAGCACTCTAAGCTCACTGCATAGTAATGGAATTCTACACAATGACATGCCAGCCAATGTTGCATAACACACATGCTACTCCTGATGGAATTCTGTGCACCTGCTTAGGTGCAGAATTCTTATGGCCTATAGTTTTCTGTGGCCTCCCCACCCCACACAGAAAAATACAGAAAAAATCTGCAGGGGACCTCTGCCTCTTCCTCCACAGTGCGTGTGTTCCAGTGAGCCGGAAGCATCTGTCAGAGACACAAATCACTGGGGCACAGGGAGGCCTGTGTGTGGGACAATCACCGTCAGGGGGCAAGGCTGGGTGTGTGTGAGTACAGACAAGCCAGAAAAACTCTGTCCCTCTCCCTTGCTACTTAGGAGCAGCAGGCATGGAGGAATAGGGCTTCAGGTTGTTAGGCATGAGGCAGGCTCTGTCCCCTGAGGCAGAAATGCAGTAGCCTGCCTGCCTATGTTCTGCATTGCAAGGAAGCAAGGAGCTGTTTTCCCAGGGTTGGAAATGCAATCAGCTAGCGCTAGCTATTAAATTGCCTGGAGGCTCACTTTAATAGCAGATAACAGGGATTGGATTGAAACAAAATTCAGTCCGTTTTTGCTTGAGAGCAGATAAGGTCAGAGTCTGCTCTGTGCATTCCTGCAAAACTATTTCAATGTTTGAAATAAAACACTTGTTCTTCATGTGAAAAAAATTGTTAATGGCAGTATTGATAGTTAATTGATCTTATTCTCTGAGGCAGAAATATAGCAGCTTGTCTACCTTGTTAATGTTTTTATTGTTGGTTAACCAATCCCATTCTCAGTCAATTCTCCCAGGAGCATAAAACTTGTAAAAGTTTTAAGGCTTTTTTATATTGTCAGAATGATGTAAAGTGGCACACTGGGGGGGGGTTAGATTACAACTCAGGATTTATTTTACTTATCACTTCAAAAACAAAAAAGACATTGAAAGCAGATAAAACATTTTTCAAGCAGCCAATAAAATGTCAGGACAATCAGAATCAAGTACTTCTCACCCAGCCAGGTCCAGATAAACTTACCAAAAGCCAAAGGGATATTAGTTCTTTTGCATGACATGAACGGCCTTCACATCATATATAAAAAATGTCTACACCAGCTTTTCATGCTCAAGAATGCCATACAAAACTGCTTGTAGATAGAGACAAATTATTTTAAACATCCTGAAATGTTCTCAGTCATGACTGATAATCTGTAACTGTGAAGCATTTTACATAAAAGCCCACATTATTCTGGCAAATAAGCAGAAGTGCATCTGATGAAGTGGGTCTTTGCCCACTTATGATCTAATAAATCTGTTAGTCTATAAGGTGCCACAGGACTTCTAGTTGTTCTTGTAGATTCAGACTAGCACGGCTACCCCTCTGAGAATTTTAAGTGTGTCCAGAATTTTTATTTTTTTGGTGCAAAATTTTTAATTTCGTCACACAGATTACCTCAGGAGCAAAATGCTAGTAAAACAAGCAAAGATCTTAGACTTTATTTTCTGTCCTCAGTTGCCTATATTAGAGTGGCAAAGGTCAATACCTAGGTTACATGATAATATTAGCAGCCACTGATGCGAGCATTGGCTGGCCACGAACAGGGAGTGCGCCCTAGCCCCTCACTGCCCGCCACCTCTATCTTGTATGTGTCAGGAAAATAATGGCACTCACCTCACGTTCCCTCCTCGGCCTCGGATGATGCCTGGGACACATCCAGGGCATGGGGTACTGGCTCCAGGGTCAGCGTGGTATTGGTGCTGGCCGTGTCCAGGTGCTTCTTCTCCTTCTCTTCCCTTCCCCATTGGTTCTGCCCCGCGGGAGGGGGACGACAGGCATCTCCAGCTCTGAGTCCACTACAGGGAGGGAAAGGGACTGACTCAACCCCCTAGGATGCGGTGCAGGTCTACGTGGGGTTCAGCCCCAGAGTGGGAGCTGTGCTCCTTCACCTTGGCATATGCCTGGTAGAACTCCTTAACTTCCATCTGCACCTGCTCCTGGTTGCGGATGTGTCCCTTGGTGGCCAGGCTCTTGACCATGTGGTTGTAGGCATCTGCGTTCCTGTGTCTGGTGGGGAGGTCCTGGAGGTTTTCCTCCTCACCCCGACCTCAATGAGGGCTGCAATCTCCACACCAGACCAGGAAGGCACGTGCCTCTTTCAGCACCTGGCAGGGTCCCTGGGAGCAGTGGCGAACTTGGTGGGAGCAACGGAGTTGCTCATTGTGACCCTAATTCAAGGTGTGGCAGCTGCTGGGTGGCACAGAGCTGTCAGGACTGGCTTTCTGCCATGAGACCTTTCCCTTCTGCTTGCAGCTTTAAGGGCTACAGGGGAAGGGGAACTATAAAGTTGTGATGAGTGTAGTCAGAGTGGCCAGCAGGGCACCTGTGGGATTTCCTGGAGGCCCCTTCATATTCATATTCTCAAACTTCATATTTCTAACTTTACATACAAGTATTTACATGCACCAAAACAGGATCCAGCAGATTGTAACATTAAAATTTATACATTATGTGGGGTATTTTATCTAAAGCATCTTCAGGTTATGCATATTTATAAGCCAAACTTCATAAAGCATGGGGAGAGAAGGGAGACCATCAGACATTCAAACTGAATTTCTTAGGTAATTCCATTTAAAGTAGCAATCTGTTCAATATTGTTCCCTTACAGGGGCAACAGACCCAAAATATCTGAACTGGCCAGGAAAGGGCTGTCCAGTGCAGAACACATTTTTGGGACTGGTAGCGGGTTTGGGATCCCACTGCAAGTAGTAACCAAGCTCAGCATTGCTGAAAGGCTGCAGCTGTAGAGATACTTAGAAAGTGACCTGCATGCCAGACTGGGAGCTAAAGCAGCAAAACACTGAGAGGCACTGAAAGGTGAAGAGCAGGTGGTGAGTAAATGCGTGTATTTATGTAAGTGTGTAACTGCTGAAAAAGTCAGTGGTTACACGTTTACACGCAGAGCAGCTCCCCAGGAGACAGTGCTCAGGCAGGCAGTTTCCTGCATGAGTCAGCTCCTGCAAAGCTGCCTATCCCCTCCGGCATTGCTGCCTCTGTATCAGAGGCAGCAGCGGGGGAGGGAGGTGGTGGTCGGGGGAAGGCAGGAGCAGGCTGTCCCCTTCTCCAGCTGCCGCCTCAAAGTCAGCGGTGCAGGGAGAGGCAGCTCCACAGGAACCGGCTTCAAAGCCGGCTCCCCACAGTGCGGGCTCCCCTGTGCCTCCCCACGCCGCTGCCTGAGTCTGTGAGGGTGAGGCAAGGAGCCCAGGCCCTGGGGTGGCCAAGCGGGAGGTGGGGATAATGGCGAGGGGGAGCCAAGTGGCTAAAAGGCTCCGGAAAGCTCCAGGCCAAGGAGGCGGCCAGACCGGGGCTGAGCCCGTCTCTCCCCTTCCCGGCCGCGGGGGGCGGGGCAGGGCTCTCAGCGGCCAGGGCCACGCACGGGAGCCTCCCCCCGCCCCACAGAAGGAGACGGGAGCAGCCCGCGGGCCACCCACAGCGCAAGGCCAGGCCCTGCTTTGGGCGGGGCGGCTCCTCCGGCCTGGAGCTGGGAGGGCTGGGGGGCGCAAAGCCGGGTCCACAGGGGGCCGGGCAGCCGGCGACTCGCTTTACGGCGTTTTCCGCGAGCGCCGTGCTGCAAGTCGGCCCCGGCGTCGCTTTCCGGCAGCTCCTGGCCATGGCGTCCGGGTTTGAAAGCGAGCGGAGCCTGGCGGCGCGGAAGGAGCAGCGGCGGCGGGAGCGAGAGGCGCTGCTCGTGCAGGTGAGAGCCCAGCCACCCCTGCGCCGCCCTGCCCGTGCCCCCTCCCTGGTGGGGCGTCGCCCCCGCCCCGGCTGCGTGCGCAGGCCGCCAGGTACCTGCCTGGCCCCTCGGTTGCTGCGCTCTTACATGGGCGTGGTGGTCCCTTGCCTGGCCAATAGCCCCACCGCGCCGGGAGCCTGCCAGCGCAGCAGAGACTCAAACAGCAGGACCTGCCCCCTCAGGTCCCTTCAGGCGCAAGTGGAAGGCAGCTGTTTTTAACAAGGGATAGTCTAGCTAGCAGCACCTTAAAGGCTAATAAAACAGGTAGATGGGCCCAGGGAAGCTCATGATGCCGTCTACCTGTTTTGTTGGTCTTTAAGGTGCTGCTGGACTGTTAGTCTATAACTGGGGAAAACTTAAAAAACAATGAACACAAGTATTCCTCTGAAGCTGTTTTTAATAGGGAAGTTTAGGACGGGAAGGTTATTTTCACCTTTTGTAACTTGGAGAGACAGAATGTGGTTATATCCAGTGCCCTGGGCAAATTGCACTTTGGACAATACGCTGCTTCGGCAATGCTGCTTTGACAAAATTATGAAAGCTTCCTAGCCAGAGAATTAGCCCAACATCAGATCTAACAACATGTGGTCACTTAGCCATGAGATTGAGAAGCCACACACCATTGTGAAAGGAGCTTTAGGGGGTAGCCGAGTTAGTCTGTTACAGAAAAAAAACAGCAAGCAAATGGTCTGATAGCACTTTATAGACTAACCAAACATGTAGATGGTATCATGAGCTTTTCTGGGCACAGCCCATTTCTTCAGCTCACCGGAGTTATGATTAGAGGATAAGGAAACATCCTTCCTGCCTTATCCATCCACTGACTTTGATCTTTATCTACTCAGGTTTAGCACCCTTTCTCCTGATACTTTATGCATAGAGGTGGGGGTGGGCGACAGAACATCTTCCTCCCCCCCCCCTTCTCCTATTTATTTCGAGTTTCCTTATCCTCTAATCATAACTCCGGTCATCTGAAGAAGTGGGCTGTGCCCACAAAAGCTCATGATACTATCTACATGTTTTGTTAGTCTATAAAGTGCTACTAGACCATTACCATTGTGAAAATTAGCCCTGGGAAAGGGAAAAAAGCAGGTATCCCTGCCATTGTGTTGTTCTTGGGCTCTGGTTGCACTGTATTTTATATTGGCCTCACAAGCTCATGAGTCAGATGTCTCATAAATTTGGAAGTCCTCTCCTACAGTACAGCATATTGGTTCAAAATCCTGTGCTTGCTCCTGCTGCTGAAGCAGTAGCATGAAATTGTCACTGTAGCTATCAGTTTCATAGATGTCTGGGTTTTTGAATAACTGCAATGAAACAAGATGCAGTCTTGTCAAGTTTACTGGATTTTTGAAAGCTTTGAGCAACAGCAGAGGCTGGAAAACTATCTGCAGATGGTTACTTAGGTCAGTGGCTCCTAGTCTTTCCAGATTACTGTACCTCTTTCAGGAGTCTGGTTTGTCTGCTATGCCACCAAGTTTCACTTGACTTAAAATTTACTTGCTTACAGAATCAGACCTAAAAAAAATACAAACGTCTCAGAGCATAAGATGATTGAAAAAAATACTTATTTTTTCATTTTTACCATATAATTATAAAATAAATCAATTGGAATGTAAATATTGTACAGGTTGGACCTCCCTGGGAGTTTGGGTGCAGGAAGGTGCGACATCTGGCTGGGTGGGGGGAGGATGCAGGAGCAGGTTGGGGGTGTAGGGGTCTGCAGGGGAGGGAGAGTGTAGGAGCGGGCTGGGGTGTTTTTCTTCTTCTCCCCTCCCGACATCAGCGCACGTGCTTCCCCCGCCAGCTGGATTCAGTGCGGAGCCTCAGGGCTTTCTCCTCCCCCTTATCCCTGCAGGAAGCTAGTGCTGGTGCTGTAATCTTGGGGAGGGGGGAGGACATGAGGCTGGAGCGCTAGGCAGGCAGTGGTTCCCCACTGGGTCACAGAGCGTTGGACCCAGAAGTAGAAGCAGGGCTGGAGGTGGCTTCCCCATTAGAACAGCAGGGAAAGCCTCTGGTGGCTGGGAGCAGTGCATGGCATGAAAAAAAAAAAAAAGTGCCCCTTCAACCTCTCATGCCCAGACCCTGCACTCCCAGCCCACTCCTGCCCCTTCCCCTCTAGCCAGATGCCCTGCTCCCAGCAGGCTCCTGCCCCCTTCCCTCTGGCCAGATACTCTGCTCCATCCCCTCTGGCCAGACACCCTACCCCCCGCCTGCTCCTGCCTCCTCCCCCCCGGCCAGACATCCTGCCCAATCAGGGCTCAGCTCCCATCTGGCCACAGCATCCTGTCCCCAATCCCAATCCTGGGGCAGGCCCTGTGGTCCAGCCCCCATCTGGCTGCAGGAAGGGCTGGTGGCAGCCCTCCTCTTACTGCAGCACGGGTATGCGGGGAGGTCACCATCCAGCTGTGGCGGACAGCTGGGGGGTTGGCAAGTATAGCAAGCAGGGGGCACAGCCCCCTAATTCAGTTTATCCTAGAATCAGTGTGCTCCACCAAATATATAGAACACTTTGCATTTTGTGACTACAGTTCTACCTTTGGGTGTAGTAGTTCATCACGAAAAATCCTTGGTTGTTACGTAAGTCTCTCATATAACTATTCCATCCCTACCCTTCAGTGTCTGAACTTCAGAAGATGCTCATCAGCTTTGTTGAACAGTGTTTGCAAAATGATTTTGAGGTCCCAGGACAAAATTAAATCTAACAGTTACTTTTGAATTTTCTTATTTGTGAGTGGAGATGTATCAGAATGTCTTTCTGTGGAAAACATCTTTGCTAATCTTTTGACTTCAGTACTGTATGCTGTATTGTATTATAAGCTTGTGAAGTTAATATCATTTTTTTTTAAGTCATACATATAGCCACTAGGGATGTAAAAGTGTAACTATTTAAATGGTTAACCAAGAAGTCTCAGCTAATCAGTTTCCATTACAGTCACACTCTGGCTCCCTGTGAGCAGGGCCAGCAGGGGCTGTGGGCCTGCTCCCAGGGAGGCTTCACTGTGTGCTTTGCAATATAAATCTATCTATCTATCTAAAGATTTTTAGTGGTCACATGGTTACATTTTTAGACACATTTTTACATCCCTAATAGCCACTAGGTGGAAATCTTAAAAGCACGTTTGCAGATTTTCAGTAATCTAAAAAAATCAACTCAACACTTTTGCTCTGTCTTTCTCTTCTTCCTTTGTAATAATAATAGTCTGTAAATTTTGGTAAAGACAACATTTACTTTTTCCATCAATTGATGACTTAAAGCAGAAACTATAGCTTAGCTGGTTCATTGGTGACCTTCTCTATATTGCTTTTAGGTTTTTGACTGTTGACTTTTCATTCACTGAATACATGTTGGGAGACGTTTTGCTTCTAGAAGGCATGGGAAGAGCTCTGAGCAGTTTAATAAATGGTATCTCTTGTCTGTGTATTAGAATTTGAAGCTGGTAGCCGTGTAGCTCCACAGTCATGCTTCCCAATAGTAAATAGGTTGTTTTATTAGATTTGTGCCTTTGAGTTCAGTTGTATTTAAAAATGCCGCCTTTAAGAATCCAGGTAATTTTGAAGTTCTTCCTCTTGTTTTTTCCAAATCAGTTATAAAATTTAGTAAGGAAGATATTAAGTTATATTAACACAACACATCTAAGAATGGAGGGGATTCAATATAAATATAATCCTAATACATGGACTTTGCATGTCACTTACCATCAGAGCTTGAAAAATCCATTTGCATGTGGACAGGAGATAGTTTCCTAGGAAATCACCATCAGCTTTTACAGAATCTAAATGTGTGTGTGTGGGGGGGTGTGTTTCTATATCAGGGATGTAAAAACTGCCTAAATTGGTTAACTGGTGAAACAATTTGTTTACCAGTTAACTGCCTGTTGGTGGTGGAGGGGCTGCTCCTGGCTTGCCATGCTGTAGCTGCAGCAGGCAGGGGGAGTGCTCCAGCCTTAGCCCCACTGCAGCCATGGGTGGTGAGAGACTGCTTCTGCCCTGGCCCCTCTGTGGCTGTGGGTAGTGGGGGGGCTACCTCAGCCACAGGGGCTAGGGTCCTGTCTGCTGGGCTGCCATGGTCGGGGGAGAAGGGGCTGCTCCCATCAGCTGGGTCCTCTGATTAACTGGTCGTTTGGTAAGCATGCCGATAAGGCTAATGCTTACCGAGTAACTGTTGAACCTTTTACATTTTTGTTTATATAGCTATATCTATATCTACATCTATAAAGGGTTTCTGACCCATTCACTCGTAAAAAAAAAAAAAAAAAATCTTCCTAACATGATCTGAATTTCTTCCTAAATTTGTAATTGTAAACATGGAACTCCAATGCCTCTGTTGATGATCATTTTTTGTCCACCTCTATGCTGCAGTCAAGTGAAAACTGACTAAAATCTTGTTTTTTAGTGCTGCCCAGAGTCTCAAAAGCAATAATGAAAACACTTACAAAAAGAATATCAGTTTCATTCTGTTGTAGGTTGGAAAACCTGTGAACATCAACAGTTATAGGCACTTGAGCGGTTCACTGTAGGGATGTTCATAGAATCATAGAGCTGGAAGAGACCTCAGGAGGTCATCAAGTCCAGCCCCCTGCCCAAGGCAGGACCAATCTCAACTAAATCAACCCAGCCAGGGCTTTGTCAAGCAAAGACTTAAAAACCTCTAGGGATGGAGATTCTACCACCTCCCTAGGTGACCCATTTCAGTGCTTCACCACCCTCCTCGTGAAATAGTTTTTGCTAATATCCAACCTACACTTCTGCCACTGTAACTTGAGACCATTGCTCCATCTGTCACTACTGTGAACAGCCTTTCTCCATCCTCTTTGGAACCTCCCTTCAGGGAGTTGAAGGCTGCTATCAAATCCCCCCTCACTCTTTGCTTCTGCAGACTAAATAAGCCCAAATCCCTCAGTCTCTCCTCCTAGGTCATGTGCTCCAGCCCCCTAATCATTTTGGTTGCCCTCTGCTGAACCCTCTCCTTTCTATACTGGGGGGCCCAGAACTGGACACTATATTCCAGTTGTGGCCTCACCAGAGCCGAATAAAGGGGAATAATCACTTCTCTGGATCTGCTGGCAATGCTCCTCCTAGTGCACCCTAATATTCCATTAGCCTTTTTGGCCACAAGGAGACACTGTTGACTCCTATCCAGCTTCTCATCCACTGTAATCCACAGGTCATTTTCTGCTGAACTGCTACTTAGCCATTCAGTCCCCAGTCTGTAACAATGCTTGGGATTCTTCCGTCCCAAGTGCAGGACTCTGCACTTGTCCTCGTTGAACCTCATCAGATTTCTTTTGGCCCAATCCTCTAATCTGTCCAGGTCATTCTGGACCCTGTCCCTGCCCTCCAGTGTATCTACCTCTCCCCCCTAGCTTAGTGTCATCTGCAAACTTGCCGAGGGTGCAATCCATCCCCTCATCTAGGTCATTAATAAAGATGTTGAACAAAACTGGTCCAAGAACTGATCCTTGGGGCACTCTGCTAGAAACCGACCGCCAACCTGACATCGAGCCGTTGATCACTACCTGTTGGGCCCGACAGTCTAGCCAGCTTTCTATCCATCTTACAGTCCATTTATCCAATCCATATTCCCTTAACTTGCTGGCAAGAATATTGTGGGAGACTGTATCAAAAGCTTTGCTAAAGTCAAGGTATATCACATCCACTGACTTTCCCATATCCACAGAGCCAGTTACCTCATCATAGAAGCTAATCAGATGGGTCAGGCATGACTTGCCCTTGGTGAATCCATGTTGACTATTCCTGATCACTTCCCCCTCTTCCAAGTGCTTCAAAATGGATTCTTTGAGGATCCCCTGAATAATTTTCCAGGGACTGAGGTAAGGCTGACTGGTCTGTAGTTCCCTGGATTGTCCTTCTTCCCTTCTTTAAAGATGGGCACAATATTTGCCTTTTTCCAATCATCCGGGATCTCTCCCGATCTCCACGAGTTTTCAAAGATAATGGCCAAAGGCTCCTCAATCACATTTGCCAACTCTCTCAGTACCCTCGGATGCATTAAATCTGGGCCCATGGATTTGTGTATATTTAGCTTTTGGAAATAGTTCCTAACTTGTTCTTTCCCCACCAAGGGCTGTCCACCTCCTTCCCATACTGCATTGCCTAGTGCATTTGTCTGGGAGCTGACCTTGTCCGTGAAGACAGAGGCAAAAAAAAGCATTGAGTACTTCAGCTTTTCCCACATCATCTGTCACTAGGTTACCTTCCTCATCCAGTAAGGGCCCCACACCCTGTCTGATCACCCTCTTATTGCTAACATGCCTGTAGAAACCTTTCTTGTTCCCCTTCACATACCATGCCAGCTGCAATTCCAATTGCACTTTTGCCTTCCTGATAACGCCCCTGCATTCTCAAGCAATATATTTATACTCCTCTCTATTCATCTGTCCAAGTTTCCACTTCTTGTAAGCTTCCTTTTTATGTTTAAGCTCACCAAGGATGTCCCCGGTAAGCCAATCTGGTCACCTAACATATTTGCTTTTCTTGCTGCGCATCGGGATGGTTTCTTCCTGTGCCTTCAATAAGGCTTCTTTAAAATACTGCCAGCTCTCCTGGACTCCTTTCCCCTTCGAGTAAGCATCCCAGGGAATCCTGCCCATCAGTTCTCTGAGGGAGTCTGTTCAGTTCTTCTGAAGTCCAGGGTGTATATTTTGCTACTGTCCTTTCTTCCTTTGGTCAGGATCCTGAAATCTGCCATCTCATGATCACTGCTTCCCAGGTTGTCACCCACCTCTACTTCCCCTACTAGTTCCTCCCTGTTTGTGAGCAACAGGTCAAGCTGTGCGTGGCCCCTGGTCGGTTCCTTCAGCACTTGTACCAAGAAGTTATCCCCAACAGTCTCCAAAAACTTCCTGGATTGCCTGTGTACTGCCGTATTGATCTCCCAACAGATGTCAGGGTGATTAAAGTCCCCCACGAGAACCAGGGCCTGCGATCTGAAAGCTTCTCTCAGTTGTCCAAAGAAAGCTTCGTCTACCTCATCCTCCTGATCCGGTGGTCTATAGCAGACACCGACCACAACATCCCCCCTGTTGCATGCACCTCTAAATTTAACCCATAGACTCTCAACAGTCTTTTCTCCCTCTAAGTACTGGAGTTCTGAGCAATCATACTGCTCTCTTACTTACAATGCAACTTCTCCTCCTTTTCTCCCCTGCCTGTTCTGCCTGAACAGTTTATACCCTTCCACGACAGTGCTCCAGTCATGCAAGTCATCCCACCACTTCTCCATTATTCCAATCAAATCATAGTTCTTCGACTGGGCCAGGGCTTCATATCTTCCTGTTTGTTTCCAGGCTTCTTGCATTGGTGTACAACATCTTAGATAACCAGTTGATCGCCCTGCCTTCTCCATCCGAATCAGGGGTCCTCCTTTGTTGCTTGTTCCTCCTTGTGATTCTTCCCGGTGTCCAATATCCTGCGAAGATGCTCTTTCCTCTCTTGGGTAGGTGGATCCCATCTCTTCCTAACAGTCCTTTTAAGTTGGCTCCCCCCAGCCCTAGCTCCTGCTTCGCCCTCCTTGCTGCCTCTAAGGGGGAAGGGAATGCGCGTAGTTGGCTAGATAAACCCATTTTATCAGTTAATCAGTTAATTGACTAGTCGACTACTCGTTCACATCCCTAGTTCACTGTGGAGGAGGATTCAAAAATAGAAGCATGCTAGAGATGGATTTGCTAGCACTTTTTGAAAGTATACACACCTACCCCACACTAGGCTTTTAGTAAACACCTTAACAACAAAACTTTTATCCTAAGCAAAACATATCCACAGAGGAAAAAGGGGGAGGCACACCTTGTTCTCCAACTTCATCCTAATGGATTGATAAAGAAATTCAGAGTTTAGATTAATGGATTTTCTTGGTCCATATTTCACACCCCCCCCGCCTTCTCTTCAAGGATGAACTAGCCCAGGGCTACTCAACTCTGGAAGCTTCAGGGCCACAATGATACTCACAGGGCCACAACTTAAGTGTGGTTGTATATACATTCAAATATATATGCAAATTAGGGACGTTAAATATTGGTGAATTGAATTGTCGAGTAACCTCATGAATTCATATCAGTTAGTTGACTATTCTATAGTCCCTGGGGGCAGAGCTGGCAGCAGTGCAGGGTGCCAGGCGAGAGCTAGTCTGCAAGGGGAGCCATTTAAAAAACCAGCTCCTCTTGCAGACCGGCTGCTTGTTGCCCTGTGTTGCTACCTCTGATAAAGAGACAGCATTGCGGGGTGGCAGCAGCCCCTGTCCGGGGGGGAAGGAGAGTCTGAACTCCCGGACACAGCTCGAACTGGAGCTAAGTTGGGCTGCCTGCCTGGCTCCTTGTACACTTTAAATGCAGAGCCACAGCGAGGGTAGGTCCCGGACCTGGTGTGAGCCAGAACTGAGCCAGGCTGCTGGCCACCCTGCTAAAAAATTTACTGGGGGAAGGGGAAAGAAATGCGTGTAGTCTATAGCGTCAATCTGTAAGCTTTTGCTTATTGGTTAACCGACTACACTATTACATCCCTAATGCAAATAGCTTTGTTCACACTGACAGGTGTGAATACAAAGATTAAGGCAAGACTACACAACACGCAAGCCCCATTTAAATCAGTTCTGCTGATATTAATAAAATGCAGTATTCACCCAATTTCCACCCATATGACAGAACTTTTAATGAGCAATGACAGTCCAGGAATGTAACTACTAAAATGCATATCAACAGAAGACCATTGTATTGACTACTTTTTTGTTTTGACTCCTACCCACGGGCTGCGTGTTGAGCCCCACGTAAACCCAAACTGCACCACGGGCCGCAAAGAAACAAGCTGCGTGTTGAGTAGCTCTGAACTAGCCTTTAGCTATGCAAATTAGCATAGCTTTGAGAAATTGTCTGTTTGCTACATCACCAACTTTATTCAAAGTCCATTAAGCATTTTCTCACATGGAAGCATTGTAATGTATTTGCTGCCATGTCGTTGCTTTTTCTGACTTCGTTTCTGAAATGTAATAGATCTCCTTTCTTCATATTGCTGACATAGAACAAAATCTCTTACTCAAAACTAGAATTGGAAGCATTTATAATTAACTCTTTGATGCCAGGAAATGAGATTTCCTAGTGGAGTATGCTACTGTGCAAACTTCAGACTTGTTCATGCCAAAGGGCGAATGAGTTTTAAAATAACATTTGATGAAACAGCTAAAATATTATTATGCTTATCTGTTATCTTAGATCAAGTGATTACCTCCTTTCCGTATCATACCAGTTGCCTGCAGGTAATAAGTTAGTTGAGGATTTGTTCCATTTTTCTGTTCTAATTCCTTTAATTAGTTCTTCCATGTTTTTTTCAAACAAATTCCTTTTTGTGTGAAACATGTTATGTTTGGTCTCAGCCCAAATATGAATTTTTAGGAATATCTAGGCAAAACTGATGGGCTATTTTGACATATGAGTAGGCAGTGCTGTTCTGACTGAAACCTTATGTACATGTAGCTCCAAAATAGCTGAAGTTGAAAACATGAAACTTGGTTTGTTCAGAGAAAAAACAATCCATATTTGAGGAAAATTAACTTAGTATTTTTAAAGCCAAGAACTTCTAAAGATGAATTATTCATTGTCTATGCATTAAAATATGTATATTTCGATGTCCTTATGCTAGAGTGGCTTAAAATTCTAGGAATGTGCTGACTTACTTCAGCTTTGACAAATACTGCTTTAAAACCCCAAAGCAAAAGTTAAATGGTGTTATTTTTTAAATAAATCTGTTTACAGAGTAACTTCCTGGTGTTGTATTTAGAGTTTGATCCAAAGCCAATTTTAAGTCAATTGGTTTCCACTCAATTGAGTGGGTTTTTTATCTGTCTTGTTAATGTACAACACAGTCTATACTTTTAAGCTATCTTTTGTGGTACTGAGAACATGCTTGTCCCTACCAAGACACAATATCTTCTGAGTTCAGCTTGTTAATAGTAAGCCATTTATTTAAAACCATTTTGCAACTTTTATTATTTTTTTCTTCATTTAGCATGTTACAATACTTTTATCAAGCATCTGAAGATTGATTGATAGTGCATCTTTAACTCCCACTATTACATTTGTATTTATTGTTTGGAGTTTCTATCTTGATTTCTATGGCATGGTCTTCAATGTAATAATGTTTATAATAATGTTTTCTTTTTCACCATTCCCTTTCCAATAATCTAACTAGTTTTTATTATACAATTGGTAACAATATCTCTATCCCATTGAAAAAAGTTTATCCGTCCCTCTTTCTGTTGCAACTGATACCTTATGCTTTTTTCATCTTCAACAGCAGTTAAGAAATGCTTCAAGATGAAGGCCAGAATTTTTCAGCACCCACATTTAGCGCCAGATTTTCATAAGACCCTAAGGATACTGGATGCATTTTACATAAGAACGGCCAACTTTGGTTGCGTAGTTCTTTTGAAAATCTTTCCATAATGGGAACTACTGTGTACTGGGTGTTCTTAAAATGTTGGTCCCCAGTAATGTGTGCTACACATTGAAGATCTGGATCTTCTGTAATAGCAGAATTATTTTTTTATCTTCTGTCAGAGAAATAGCTGAAATGAAAATGTATAAAACTAATCGACCTTTAGTGTTCACATAATGAAGTGATTTCATTATCAAAAATACTAAAATAAAGTTCAGAATTTTTGGCCCCAGAAAACACATAGCAGAAAAATAATTCCATCTACCTGTAAAAATGAAGTTGTCCTAAATTGACCTAAGTTAGGCTGATGTATCATCATGTCAGCTGTGGGTGTTCTTACCAGGAGCTCTTCCACCAACTGAAATGAGGCATTGTGGGGCACCTTCTGCTGGAAGGTCACAGATGGAGTCCCCCACTTCCCAGGTTCACAGTTGGAAACTCCATCCCAGAGATCATGGCTAGAGCCCCCCTGTTTTTTTTCAGATTAGGGTTGTGAGTAATCGTGTATTTGTGTAAATGTATAACCAGTGAAATTTTCTGTAGTTACAGGTTTACACGCAGGGGAGCAAGCGGGAGCTGGTGCTCATGGGGAGCTGGCTTTTAACCCCATTCTGTTGCCTCTATCCCTCCTACTCTCCTGTGCTGCTGCTTCTCTATCCCACCTGTCTTCCCCATGCTGCTGCCTCTATGGGAGGTAGCGGGGGGAGTGACATGGAAGAGGCAGCTTCATGGGAGTCTACATGAGCAGGGAGTCGGCTTAAAAGCTGTCTCCCTGCGTGCACCAGCTCCTGCCTACTCCCTCTGATAGAGAGGCAGCAACACATGGTGGGGGGGGGATAGGCGGTTCCCCCATGTACTGGCTCCCTGCACATATTGGCTCCTGCAGAACCAATGGCAGCAAAGGGGAGGGGAAGTATGTAACTGCTAGGATTAATTGATAAGCCTGGTCTTATCAGTTAATTATGTAAGTGATTACACGGTAACATACCTATTTCGGATCCCTTAGGGACAATAGTTTTGCTGACATAAGTGCTAATATAGACATGAATGTGGTCAGAATTATTTTTAGTAAAAGTCACGGACAGATCAGGATCAATAAACAGAAAGTCACGGAAGCATGTAAACTGTAATTTTTACTAAAAAGGATAAGATATGGGGGCTGATGGAGAGATTATTGAAATATGAGCAGGGGTGGAGGAGAAAGGGATGAGAGCCTGAGCCCTGCTGGGGGGAAGGATTGGACACCCGTATCCCTGGTGGTTTGGAGCTCCAGGGGCCCAGTGGCTTGTGGCGAGAGGGCCCCCCCCACGGTGGCTGAGAGCTCCAAAGGATTTTTACACTGCGATGGCTTGTATGAAGATCTTTTTATGTACTTTTTGATGGACCTGAATAGAGCATCTTTCACTTTCTGATTCATTTGTGTATAGAATTTGCTGTTGACATTGTAAAACTTGTGTGATTTGCTTCCCTAGTTATCAATTCCTTTCTTATAATAGTTGGGGATGATTGAAATAATGAGGAGGTAGGAGGGGAGAACTTAAACTAACAGCAAGATAAATGAATATTGTAAGTCAGTGGTAGAGGTATCAAGCTAGATATGAACTCTGAGATTCTGGAAAATGTGTGAACTGCCATCTGGAGTTTGATTTTAAATAGGTGTAAACAAACGTGTTAGTTTATATAAATTTTTCCTGCCACCTGCTACCCTTTACAAATCCAGGTTTCTCTTGCTTGATATTTGATATCTTCATCATGCTAGTTCTCCAGTTACCCATAGACTGTCAGTGTAAAGAAGCATAGACAGAACCGGAGTTCCTAATATAAAAGCCTGTTTTTGTGTTGGTGAGATATAGATGAAAAATTTCCAGCATTTAAAGTAAAGGGTCCAAACTAAAATCTCAAAACAAAAGTTAAAAATACATACATATTTGTGTTTGGCAAACAAATATCAAAATATGTCTTCTTTTTTGCTACAAGTGGGTAGGGGGAACCAGAGTTAGTAGGAATTATAGTAGAAACTGTGCACTGTAGTTGTGATGAATGGGAAGGGCATTTTCTGGACATCCCAGCCATTCAGTTAATTAAATTGCTTGTAAGGTTTATATCCACTGATAGTGGATCCTAAAGACCATGTCTATACTATATGGAAGATTGATGCTTCTGTGGTCGATTTTCCAGGAGTTGATTTAGTGGGTCTAGTGAAGACACACTAATTCGAACTGAGAGCGCGCTCTCGTTGGTGCCAGTACTCCTGCTCCTCATGAAAAATAAGGGAAGCCAATGGGAACATTTGCTCTCAGTGGCCTCCTGCTGTCTGGACGGTGATTTAAGATATGTTGCCCCCTGCTATGTAATTGTGGTAGCTGGAGTTGCGTATCTTAAGTTGACCATCCCCTTTAGTGTAGCTGTGCCCAGAGAGTCTCCAGGAATGATAGGGAAGCTGGAAGTATTGGAAGGAAGACAGGAGAGCCAATGAAAACAGAGTGTGGGGTTTTGAATTAGAAGCAGGATCTTCCTGCTGCAGTCTTTGTGTGAGTAGAGCAGAGCTGGAAGACATGGATTAAGCCTGGGGGCCAGACATGGAATATTCAGTGACATCCATGCCTAGCAAAGGACTAAACCTTGAACCAGTGGATACGTGAGTAGGGAATGTTATTTAGACAAAATCAGGTTATTATCTTTATTTTTCAATTTGTTGAACTTCTCCGTGTTGAGGCCATGTTACCCACCAACTCCCTCCACTCCCTGCCATACACTGTAATTTTTTATCTGAATTCCAATTCTCTGTGCCTTTAATCATTTTTTCAGTTGTTCTGTAACATCTAGCAACCAAATAATGTCATGCCATACATTTTTTTTGTTAATAAAAATAACCTTTTTAAAACCACAATCTGTTTCCTGTGTTGTAGAAGGCAAAAGATTCTGTGTGTACATGCCTAAAATTGCAAGGTCAGCTATTAAGAGAATCAGTGGTTTTTTTTTTTTTTTTTTTTTTTTTTCCTCAAGCTTTCTCCAAAGAGAGGGTTAAAGAGCTTGAGGGTACCCCACAGGAAGAAATTCCCAAATGTGTCTTCCTTGGTACTCAAACAGGTTTTTGCATTTGGGGAGTGGCGATATACCATCCAGGGTCAGGGAATCTTCTTGTTGGGGATTTTTTTAAATAAAAGCGTTTAGTGGCAGAGTACTTGAAAGTCTCTTGCAGGGCCTCATCTTCTGCACTCAAAGTGCCAGAATGGGGAACAGCCTTGACAGGAGTCATAAATCAGTAAAACATGAGGAACATCCATACATAAAACTGTGGATTTATAAACAAGGTCTCATCTGAAATTGCAGTTTTACATAAATATGAAGAGGTATGTCTGTGAAATAATTGAATACCATTTTTACAATGAAATATTTTTATCCCAATTGACTAGGGCATTTGGCTTATCTATTTTATTTAGATTTGTATGAAAAAATTGGCTTAAATTATACTTTCATCCACTATTTGGAATTGTCTTGCAGGTTACGTGCTGAATAGTTTACAGTTAATTATTTTGATTGTCTCCTGGCAAGCATGGATTGTGGGGACAAGGGAAAGAGAGTTCAGGGGTGCACAGTGAGCCTGCCACTGTCTCAGAACCCAGACTGCACACCAGGTGGATGTAGTAACATATCGTGTTTAGGTTTAGGTTCTTTCAGGGATTGGCTTCTTTTGGCCTTGTTTTGAAATGGAATGAGCTTGATTGCTTATTGTGAAAGTCGGGTGCTCATTTACAGCTACTTTATAGTGAAAGTTGGTAACCCTCCTTACCTTTTATATTCATTGAAAAAACAAGCTAAACCTTTAACAATAATTTGTAAGAATATGAATGACTGTTTATTATACTGTATATGAACTTAAAACAAATGGAAATGTACAAGTTTTTCGATTAACCCATCAGTTATTTTTCTTATAAATCTAATGGGCTGTTGGTGCAGTGGTTGATATTTGTTGAAGATATGATGCCTTGCCATTTATTTTTCACTTGGTTTTATTATGGAGAATTCAAAAAATGAACCTTAAATCTGGGATTAAGTACAAGACAACCGTGTAGTGTTGTCGACTCTGCTGTCCTGTAGCAGAGGAAAAATATTTCTTATGCTCTCACCCATAGTAATGTGTACATTGTAAAAGCATTTTTCTTTATTGTTCTTTCACCAAGTCAAGTCCTCCCTACGGGTTGGGTTACTGTGTCCTTGACCGTCACCTTTGAAAGAAGTGAAGTCAGAATCAGTAATTCAATATTGGTATATTAAAGAATGCCAGGAAAGTAATTTAGCACCCCAGGGATTTTAACTGCTATCTCTGAGATAATCATCATCCTTTTAAAAAATGCTGCCCTCTTTCTAATAGATAATTATATCTCAATTCTTCAATTTTATGTGGTGGTTTTTGTATTAAATGCTGTAATTTTTAGAAAGACAAGATACATGAGATAATATCTTTTGTTGGACCAGCTTCTGTTTGGCGAAAGAGACAAGCTTTCAAGGTACACAGAGCTGTAGATGAAACTAACAGCAGTTAGTCCAGTAAAAGCTATTACCTCATCCACCTTCTCTCTCTAATATCCTGGGGCCAACATGACTACATAACAACAGTTGCAAACTACAGTGAAACCTTTATTGTCCGGCACTCTGTTAACCAGAAAACTTTGTTAACCGGCATTGCCCCCAGCCACAGTATTGTCACATCTTCAGGTGCACAGGCCTGGCTTGGTTTACCATGATTAGTACTTCTTAAATAAAAAATTGTTAAGCCAATCATCTTTAACTCAAAATAGAAATGTGAGACCAACTGCCTCACACTACAAAACTACCAATATTAAAAACTTGAGTGTTACTATTATTGTCCATTGGTTTTTCCTAGGTTGATGGGACCCTCAGATAACTGGAATTTTTAGATAACCGGAATGCCCTAATCCTTGAGTGTGCCAGATAACAGGTTTTACTGTACAATGGAAAATACTGTAATTTTAAAAGTAACTTTTGTAGAATCCTGCAGGTTTCCTGTATCTTAAATTCTATAGCTCCTTTCCATTGAACTGTCCCTGCCACTGTTCTGAGAGGGCACTTCCTAGATCTTGCTTGCACTATATTTTCCTAAAATTCCCAACCATTACCATAGTGCCACTTCATCCATGGTAGCAACAATGGGAGTGCTGCTGTAGATGCATTGGTGGTGCAACTGCCATTTTAATTGCCATGTTGTTTAGATCTGTGCTGAGCAGGATTAGATGACACAGTGGTTGAAACCCCTGGCAACCACTGATGGTGCACCTGCCATGCTGGGCTCAAAATTGGGCTTCCAAACGCTGGTGAAACAGCGCGCTCCAATGGTAACCGGAGCTCATTGCTTCATTAATAGGGAAGCTTTGGCGTCAAAAACATTGCCTGATCAACTGAACGGCATTTTCAAAGGGTTGGTGAAAGTGGTGAATCACATCACATCAAATCATCGACTCTGAACACCAGACTATTCAAAAGATTTTGCCTGGACATGGGTTCCGACTTTGATGTGTTGCTGTTCTACACTTCTGTACGGTGGTTGTCAGCAGGAAACGTACTCTACAGAGTTTTTTAATTGAGAGAGGAGTTCGATTTATTTCTCCAGGCTCAAGGGAAAGAGGAATTCCAAAATGTGCTGATGCAGTCAAACTTAGAACTGGCGTATCTTGTCGATATTTTTGGAATCTTGAACAAACTGAATCTTCAGCTGCAAGGGAAAGGTGCAAATCTGTTCTCTCACCAAAGCATCATCAAGACTTTTCTTGACAAATTGGGACTCTGGATCGTAAGAGTTGAAGGCAATAATTTGGTTCAATTTCCATATGTGGATGCCATGCTCGGGGAAAAGGAAGCCATTTGGACGCAAATTCTCGATCATTTACGGAAGCTACGAGATGAATTCCAACGATACTTTCCGGAGGTGGACAGGACAAGGGATGGATTATCTTTCATCAGGAATCCGTTTACAACAGATGTTAATAGTGTTCCAGAGGATCTGCAAGAGGAATTCTTGGATCTGAAAAATGATTTTGCAGTTCAAGACGTGTACCAGCAGTCTACCATAGAGAAATTTTGGGCCAGCGTGACCGGGAGTTACCCAAATCTGTCAGCACACGCAGTCAGATTTCTTTTGCCATTTGCATCAACTTATATGTGTGAGACTGGATTTTCGTGTTTGTTGCACGTTAAGTCCAAACAGAGGAATTGGCTTGCAGTAGAAAGCGATATTCATTGTGCATTATCAAGTACCACTCCAAACATTGAAAAGCTTGTCAGTGAGAAGAGAATCCGAAAATCTGTTAGTAAGAAATAAATTTCAAACCAAAATGTTCGTTGTCTGCTCTTTTTTATCACATCTCAAAAAGGAGGTGGTCTATGAAAATTTTTCGATTGGCCTGGTGGGCCATGGACTTAAACGAATAGAGAACCACTGCCCTAAAGCTACGTGCCCTTTCTGTGTAGCTGAGCATATCTAGCCCCACAACTTGTAGTAATGAGGGTTGGGAAAGCAGCTTCTTCTCTTTTTATACTCATTGTGGTTGAGGAGTTGACTGGAGGGGGACATTGAAATAGAGTTCCCTGAATTTTATTGTGTGGAGTTTTTCCTGATGGGGTTATAAAAACAAGATAATATATATTGTGCTTGGATTAAAGATCTCATGGAGCCTGCTCCCCTGTCCTTGGTTAAGTGTGCACCCTAACACAATAGTGCTGTTATAATACCTAACATTATAGCATCTTCCAAATAAGGATTTCAGAGCTCTTTACAGGCATCGTTGAATTAAACCTCACCTCATGTCTGTTGCTTACACTATATGTACTACTTCTGTGACTGTGGGATTATCATGATCCTATTGCAGATAGGGAAATTGAGGCACAAAATGGACAGATGTCTTTTGGGCAACATGCTGTTCGATGCTTTGCCACGCAGCTGACGTACTTAGCGGGACTGTGTGTGTCTATATATTTACTAATTAATAAAGCACTTTGGGATAAAAGGAGTTAAATGTAACATACTGTAGTTAGTTAGAAAACTAAAAAGGCTGTGTCAGTGGCAAGATTTAAACTCCTACCATGTTGTGCATTTTATCTATAAGGGTGAAAGGATACATTGGTGGATATTTTTGTGGCATCACAAAGACTTAATAAGAATTAATTTGAAAAATGCTTGAACTGGGGTTGAGAGAGATGTGAAACTGTTAGCCTCTGTAGCATAATCTTCCCCTCCCAGCTAAGACCTCCAAAACACAATGCTGATGGTGTGTGTGTGTGTGTGTGTGTGTGAGAAATATATTAAAAAGAAAGAGAAGAAAAGTAGTGTGATATCAGTAATCTGTAATTTTTATTAGGCATGTAGAACAGGAGGTCGTGGTCTGAAGTTGAGGAAAAAAAGTAGTATAGATAGAAAGGAGAAAAACTTACACTGATTGTATGAAAAGTAGATAATATAATTGAGTGCTAACACAAGTTAGGTACATTTTTGGAGATAGAGGGGATCAGATCTTACAGCTACTAGCTCACTTGCTTGGTGTTAAATTGATGATCTGGGCCATATTGTAATTCCTAAAACTCCTTAGGCTCCTGTGTCATTTCATTTGAAGTGAATATTGGTATTTTTTTGGCCAAGATACAAAAATTAAAAAAATCTTGCTTCTGGTTTGATCATGTCTTTTTCTTATTAATAGTATATTGATTGTGCCTGTACAGATTGTTCTTACCTATCGTATTTCATCTAATATTCAGGGGATCACAGTAATTAAATGGTTATTGAGGTATACATTTCTATTTGACACTTTTTTTACCAAACATAAGACCAGTCTGTTGTGAAGGATATGTGTAATCTTCATTTCACTTGATGCATGTTTAAATACACTTTTTATGGTTTGAACAAAATAGTATTTTTATTATGTAAGATACGTTTTATATTTATACTAGAAGAGTTACTCCAAATCGCTCGGGTCCTTCAGGGCTGGGGATGGAAGGTGTGGTGGTGCAGGTCCAGGGGCGGTGCTGCCCAACCACCACCTGTTCCCGGAGGCTGGCCAAGGGTGGTGGGGACCACACTGCCTGGCAGCTGGCTGCTCTGTGGCTCTCTGGGGCTGTCAGGGACGTGGAGGCTTGCTTGCTTGCTTGCCTCCCTGTGGTCATTGTGGACTATAGCTGTCCTGTGCTTGCTGCTCACCTGTGGTCATTCTTCAGTATAACTGTCCCTGCTATCATAGCCCTCCCTTTCTGTTTGATGAGAAAACAGTCACATTCCATGCACATTCCATTGTCCTGGCACAATCAAACCCTGACCTTGCTTTAAGTTATGATAAGTGGAAATGGCATACCAAATTTAGTGATCCTAGCTCTAGAGGTTCTTGAGCAGACAGACTCCCAGACAGACAGATGCACAAACTCTCAAATATATAGTAGATGTTTTTGACTCTTCATAATGTTCCGGTACCATTGCTAATCTTAATGAGAGTTGCTAACCGATGTCTGCTCCTCCCTGGGGCAATGGAACTCTTTCATGGCTAGGAGAACTGGGAGCTTATGGCAGATTTCCTGTCATAGTGTGGGGGATGAGAAGAGAAGAGGCTGATTTGTATCAGGGAGATGGAGAGGTTTCACTTTTGTGTAAATAATAAGGGTGGGAGGTGGGAAACCCTACTTTTTAGGTGTGGGAGGAAGACAGAGATTCTGCCACTGTGAAAAGAGGTAAGACATAAGAGCAGGGCTATGGCGGCCAAGGAGAATTAGAAAGACAGAATGGAATTTTTTACTATAAGTGAAGAGAGCACGTGAAGAAGGGTGTGTGGAAAAACCTACTGGAAACAGTGTAAGTGGTGACTGGTAGAGGATCCGAGATTGAAAGAAAAATAGTGGGGGTTGAAATGAAGTTGAGCTTGAAATCAGGTTTGAGGTTGAGCTTGAAATCAGGTTTGAAGTTGAGGTTGAAGTGAAGTTGAAGTTGAAATCAGAGGAATAGATGGAGTAGAAGGTGATTAACAGTGAATGGGAATCAGGAACACAGAGCAAAGGAGAAGAATGGAAGAAATTAAAGAGTGAAGGAGAAATTAAAAAGAATGCTGCCTTACTAGAAATTATAGGAACTATAGGTGAGAATAGCAGATTATAGAAGAGGCAGAGGGTAGAAAAGAGAGCAGTGAAATAGAAGTTAAAAAAGTGAAACATTCTTTCCTTTATATATATAAAAAAAAAAAGTAATTTGGAGAAGGGAGTGATGAAAGGAGCAAAAATGAGTGACAGACCATGGCTTTGCTGCTTGATTTCCTTGGGAGCCTTTCAAAAAAGCAGCCAGTTCCTAATTCATCATACACCTGTCACCACATGATTGATTAGTTTTCTAAATAGCCTCTAGTTGAGTGACTTTGTCAGAAGCTTTTAGAAAGCTCACCTAAATTATATAAACTAGTTCTCTTTAAATATACTGTAGACGTGTTTACTCTGTAAATAACATCTTTAAAAAACCAGTAGGAATCTAGATTTCCAGTCGCCTATGTATTTTCAATTACTGTGTTTCTCATTTTGTATTTTTGATGGAAATTGGCTATTTGGTGTAAAAGTGGACATTTCTCTTTAGAGACCACTGGTGCACTGTTATTTAGGAAGAAATACCATCAGTATTTGATTTTAAACAGTGGTGAAAATCTTCTGGTTTATATATCCATTATATTTCTTGTATGCCACCTGTGTTGATCCTTTGTGCCCCTGAAATTGTATATATGAATAAATTCTGTGGTAAAAATAAACTAAAATTTAGAAGTAGTTGCTAACAGATCATATATATAGCTGGTGAAATGTCATAATGTAGGAAACAGACTGTCACTATGGGTATGTCTATAGGGATGCAAATGCAGGCGTTCGAAATAGTCGATGAAGCGGGGATTTAAATATCCTGCGCTTCATTAGCATGATCTCGCTGGCACGCTAGTTTGAATCACAGCTGATTCGAATCAGGAAGTGTGCGCCGGGAAGCGTTAGTTCGAGCCAAACCCCTTGGTTTGAACTAATGTTACTCCTAGCCTGTAAGTCTTGCTATTTTATTAAAAATTTCTGAAAGATTATTTTCCCATGTCAATTTTTTAGTGTCAGTTTTATAGTGACAATCCTAAAATGTCCAGTGTAGCATAGAATTTTAATCTGAATATGGCCTTATAAAATCCACAGGCCATTAGGAAATGTGAAATATTGCTTGATATCTAGGATCTCTCTCCCTTTCACCTCACACCTTTAAAAAGGGCTGTGTTTATGGTATGCTCAACTGCTTGAGGAGTAAGGGAGACAGTTTTATGACATCTAGTGTTGATTATTTGGTCAGTAAAGGAGTAGTTTTTATTGAAAGACTTTATAACTAGTCCCCCTTAGTTGACAGGATGATGGCCATTGCTCTCAGGATGCATGTGGAGGTTTAGTGGGGAGGGAATATTTCTAGTTCTCCAATAGTGAATGCAGATATTCTGCCAAAAGGTCATGAAAATGAGCTGTTGCTGTAGCAGTGGGTCATTTTTGATCAAAAGCAAGATGGAGTAGACAGCACTTTTTTTTTTTTTTTTTTAACTGTCTGAATCAGGCAAGACAGACAGTATTTCTCCACTGTAGAGGCAAGCGACCAGCAAGTCCATTTCCAGTTTTTGTGCCATTGGTGTATTGATCATCATAGCACAGGAGATATGTCTACAAGTTTTGCATCTGTTATTGTGGCAGAGTCTGGTGCGACTTTGAGTTGGCCTGTGGAGTTTTATGAAATTCAAATATTTGTTTCTTCAGCCAACAGAAGTTGGTCCAATAGAACATATTATCTCACCTGCATTCTCATTCTAAAAAGTTATAGTCTAGAGGAACAAGAAATAAGAGCCTTATTGTAATAATTGTCTCTCTTAATGCTAATTCAGGGATATGACTCACTATTTTTTTCATGCTTTAGGGGACTGCACATAAGAAGACAACATAGTAATGAGATAGTTTATAGTTCTTATAATATCACTAAACATAATTTCTCTTTGATCCTGAATAAAAAGTGTCCTTATATTCCGAAGACTGTTTCCTGGAGATAAAGGTAATCACCAAAGTGGTGTCTTAGATAAAGGTATAGAATCGTTGAAGTATAGGACTGGAAAGCACCTTGAGATGCCATCTAGTCCAGTCCCATACACTCAAAACATGTCTAAGTAATAACTAGACCATTCCTGACAGGTTTTTGGTATTCTTAAAAACCTCCAATGACGGAGATTCCACAACCTTTCTAGGCAATCTGTTCCAGTGCTTAACTGCTCTGGAAGTTAGGAAATTTATCCTAATTTCCAGCCTAAACCTCCCTTGCTATAATTTAAGATTATTGCTTCTTACCATATCCTTTTGTCTTGTCCTCTGAAGCTGATGAGAATGATTTTTCACACTACTCGTTGTAACAGTCTTTGATGCACTTGAAAACTGTTATAGTTTCTCGTCTCAGTTTTCTTTTTACCAGACTAAACAGATCCAATGTTTTCAGTCTTCCCTCGTAGATTGTGTTTTCTAGACCTTTAATCATTTTTGTTGTTTTCCTCTGGACTTTCTCTGATTTGTGCATATCTTTTCTACGGTGTTGTTTCCAGAACTGGATACAATACTTCAGCTGAGACCATATCAGTGTGGAGGAATTACTACTTATGTCTAGATTACAGGCTCTTGCTAATACATCCCAGAATTGTTGTTTTTTTCAACAGTGCCACACTCTTGATTCTTATTTAGTTTGTGATCTGATCTAATCCTAGATACTTTTCCATAGCACTCTTTCCTAAACAGTCATCTCCCATTTT
Organism: Rafetus swinhoei; assembly: GCA_019425775.1. Classification (NCBI taxonomy): domain Eukaryota; kingdom Metazoa; phylum Chordata; order Testudines; family Trionychidae; genus Rafetus; species Rafetus swinhoei. The sequence goes on along the minus strand of CM033437.1, from coordinate 41,255,462 downwards.
GTGTATGTGCAATTGATTGTTCCCACATAAGTGGAGTACTTTACATTTTTCTGTATTGAATTTCATCCTGTGTACTTCAGAGAGTTTCTTCAGTTTGTCCAGGTCATTTTGATTTTTAGTCCAATCCTCCAAAGCACTTGCAACTCTTTCCAGTGTGGTATTATCTACAAACTTTGCTAGTATACTTTCTATGCCAGCATCTAAAATAGTTGGTGAATCATGTGAAAGGTCCTCATTTTGCCCTGGTTTTGTTCTGAGCCTTCTGAGAAGGCTTGATTTACATGATTTAGAGAACCTTGGAATGTATAGGTAGATAACCAGCGGTCTGTTTTGTATGCACCTAACCTATTGGTGGAAGCTTCTTGTTCAGCAACCATGCTTCCAAAAGACACCCCCTCCCAAACTTAGGGCTTGTCTGTGCTTAAAATGGTGCACTGTCACAGATGCATCAGCACAGCTGTGCCACTGTAGTGCTTCTTTGGATACACTTTATACTGCACCTGTCCAAGAAGTAGTAGGTGGATCGAGGAGAGAATTCTGACCACACAAGAGGTTAGATCAGCTAATCTGCATTACTCTGTGCTGTGGATTTTTCATACCCCTGACCTAATTTCCTAGTTAAGTAGGATACTTTGACTTTAGGAAAGTTTTTAAATTGTAATTTTTGAGGACTTCATTTCATATTTATCAAGTTTGTGCCAGAGATTTCAAGATTGGAAACATCCACATATTTACAATCAGTGCTTTTTTTTGTGAGGGTTCTGCCCGGTATGCAGTACTGGCACCTCCAGACGCAGTACCAGCACCTCCAGTCAGAGCTCAACAACTTTTCCCCTGGAGTACTGGCACCTTTTGTTTAAAAAAAAAAAAAAAAAGCACTGTTTACAATGATTTAGTATTTACTGCAGAATTATGGTATTCGCTTCCTGGTTTGTGGAAAGAGGGCTGTCCAAGAAAATAAAGGGTGCAAAATTTCTTTCCTGTGCTCATGTCCTTTGATTGGAGACCAAATTGGGCACAGATATTTCCTTTAACTTTCTTAATTAATGTTTAATTCTTTTTTATCATTTTCAGTGTTGCCAATCCCTGGTTCAAAAATCATGAGATTGGCTGCATGGGGTTTTAAAAAATATACATTTTTCGGAATATTCGCCTTCTGGTTTTTGATACGGATGTTAAAGTATGATTATCTGGCTAATCATATAGTGCAGTGTTTCTCAAACTGTGGGTCCCGACCCTGAGGGGGGGTCGCGAGCAACTGAGAGGGGGGGTCGCTGTTTCACAAGTTTGAGAACCCCTGGTATAGTGGATAAGTGCCTCTGGAGAGCTGCAGTGGGTGTAGCTCCAGAGGAGCTAACTCGAGCTGGGACTGAGTCCGCTGGGCACTTACTACATTTAAAATGCAGAGGCACAATGATCAGTGCAAGCTGGGACTGCTTGCCCCCCAGTCTGCTGCACTGTGGGCGGTTAACTGGTTAAACCTATAGTTTAACCAGTTAATAATTTATATGGGACTTTCATCCCTACTAAGTATAGGATAGTCTTTAGTTGCATTACCAATAATGTATCCTCAATCAATATTTTGTAATGCTCTCCTCAAAATAAAGTGAAATTGTTCTCAAAAGTGAGACCAGGTAGTTTAAATTCAGACAGATTACAATCTGACAACTTCAGCATCATAATTTGTGTTCACACCTCCAGAATCCATTTGTTTCTTTACCCCGTTCTTCATATTAGGCCCAAGCCGATTACGAGAAGGAAGAGAGATGCAAAGAACTCAAGCGGCTGCGAGGTGAGGATACGTGGATGCTTGCAGATGTGAACATACGCGTGGAAGAGTTGGAAAAGGTAATGGAGCAGTAAATAATTGAATTTAATGTTAGCTTTCCATTATCTTGAAGTTAACTGAAAGATTCAGTGACTTATAATGATGTAGAGAATAATCTTTGAATGCCACATACTTCAAAAGCAACATTGGTTAAAAACTAAGTGGAAATATGTATCAGAATTCCTCTATTTTGCTTGTACAAAAATAGAAGTATTGCTTTTGCTCAGCTTTACATCTAATTTCGCCCATGTAAAAATAGCAGCAGAGAACAAGTCACCTGGAGTTCTTAGTGGGATATACAATAAAATGGTTTAATTTCTAGACATTTGCAAATGAAAATAATTTATTGGTAAATTAGAGAGGATTTACAGAAGAGCCATTAGACTCAGTAAAGGATTAAAAACTAGCCTTTTAGTGATAGTCTCAAGGAGCTCTATCAATCTAAGAGAAGGTTAAGGAATCACAGTGTACGTGGGGGACAAATATTTGATAATGAGGTGTTGAGTCTAGCAGACAAAAGTAAAACACGATCTAATGCAGGGGTGGGGAACTTTTTTTGTGTTGGGGGCCACTGACCTGCAGAAAAATCAGTCAGGGACTGCACACAGTTGAGAAGCAAAAAAACCACCTCACTGACGTGGCTCCCAACTGAGGAGAGACACTCACAACATTCCCCTTGTCCACCAGAGTCTAGAGGTGCCCAGCCTAGTATATTTTGTGTGCTCCAGCCCTGTGGTGGGGTAGCAGGGGGGCTGGAGCACCAGCACAGGCTCCCCGATGCTAGGGGGGCTCTGAGCTCGGAGGCCAGATCCAGGCAAGCTGGAAGCCACATCCAGCCCCTGGGCCTGAGGTCCCTCCCCATGTAATGGTTGGAATTGAAACTAGAGAAATTCAAGTGGGAAATACTCCTGCATCTTTAACTGTGATGGTAATTAACTGCTGAACCAACAGTTGTGGTTCAGTCTCCATCATTGGCAATTTTAAAATAAAAATTGGAAGTTTCTCTAGAAAGAATTATTTTGGGGGGAGTTCTGTGGTCTGTCTTACAGAGAAGATTAGACTGTGTGATCACGGTGATCCTTTCTGACCTTGGAATCTGTGAATCTAATCAGGGGGTATGAAGCCTCTCATTTATGTACTCTCCGAGCTAATAGTTGTTAATGTAGTACCTGGAAGGCCCCATTAATATTTTGGGCCCCACTGTGCTGGGTGCTGTAGGCAGCGAGGGTTTGTCTATACAGTGTGTTAGCCCATACCAGTTGGGGTATGAATTAGGGACGTAAAAAAATATATAAAAATATTAACTGTATAACCAATTACATGGTTAATCTCAAGGTGGGGCCTGCTCTAGTTGGGCAGGAGACCAGTTACTGATAAGCTTCACCGGGTAAGGGTAATGTTAACTGGTTACTTGTTTACATCCCTAATATGAATTCTAATGCCCACTAGCATGCCACTCACTAACTGGCCATGTGGACTCTACTGACGTGCACTAAAAGTTCCCTAGTGTGTGTTAATCATAGGATGATAGAACTGGAAGAAACCTTGAGAGGTTATCAAGTCCAGGCCTCTGCATGCATGGCAGGACCAAGCACCTGTATTACTGTTTGAAATAGGACTGTGTTATTGTGTACTAGGGAACTTTTAGCATGCTTCAGCCGAATCAGCATGGACCAGCTAAGAGCAATAATCTGGTTCTCATTAGAATTTACATCATAACTGTAACTCCTTAGTAGAAGACCCGTTTGTCTTGTGTTTTGCAAGAATCAACAGCTAAGTGTAAAAAGCCTTGTCTACATGGGAAAGTTTTTTAGGGTCTCAAGTTATTGCCTTGTGTCTATATAAGTGTTTTTAATTATCTGGTGTTTTTTCCTACATTAATTAAACCACTAATAGAAAGTATTTCTATTTCTGAGATGAGCTTTTTTCAGATTAAGGTTCATGTGAAGGCATTTAGCACCTGTCATCTTTTGGCTTAACTATTCCTTTTCTATCAGTCCTCCCATTTTTATTCTGAACTTGTAACTTCACACTTGGATCTTCTTGTCCATTTACCCGTGTGTGCCTGCCACTTCTCCAGGTCATCTTAACCAGATGTCTCCTCATTTAGATGCTGGCATACAACTAGGTGTGCCCCTTTGTGACCCTGCTTGTGCTGAGCTCACAAGCGCATTATTGCAGTTGTGTCCTGGACTTCCTTAAGGATCTTTAACAAGGTCCTGGACTTCCTGGCCTTCTGAGGAGATGAACATATCCAGGCCTATCCGAACATCATTCACTGGAATGTTAAGATCTGTGAGCAGATGTCGGAGCATGTCCAGGAGGAGTGCTTCTGGGTCAAGGATCAGTGCTTCCACAAAGTGAAGGAACACCCAATAGGCTAGTTAAGCCAGGGACAAGAACAAGACTTCTGGTAGTGCTCCTCTCTATCCATACTATGATAAGTTGGACTGGATTTTGGCAAGGGAGGTCACATCTGATCTATGGTACAGGATTCTGGACAGTTTGGGTAGGAGGGCCCCCCAAGCGACCTGGACCCTGAGTAAGAGGAGATTTTCCTGGACAGCCAAGATTTCTGTGACGTGCTAAACTCAAACCAGTAACCAAAGCACTGGAAATGCCTTTCAAAACCTAGACAGGGATCTAGTCTGAAACTGCTGCAGAGGGCAGCATAATTAGTGAGTATTATATGTTGTATTACAATACAGGTGTACAGGTGGGTTTACACAACTTACTCCTGGGTGATGTCTGGGCAGAGTCTCTCGCTGACTGCTCAGCTTCATCCCCAGCCGTCTTTGCACGCTCAGGATTACATCTACACTGGAGACTTTAGACTCTAAAGAGTCTGTGTCTCTGAAATATCAAATCCCATAATCATTGATGGAATGTTCTGCCGCCTTATCCTGCTCACTATGCCACTTCATTATTCCTCTTCTGCCTGGTGACTTCTGCCACTCCCACACTTGAGATGGCAGCTCCGCTGAGATTGAAAATCAAACATATTGCAAGGCAGGCATGTTTTTTGTAATGGCAGAGAGAGAAAGAGAGGAAACAATAAAAACAGCACTTTGCTTTTCAATTCAATTGCTGTCCCTAAGCTTTTAGCTATCTTATGTTTTATGAGGTAAATTCCAAAAAACAAAATACATAGAGATTGTAGAAATGCAGGGCTGAAAGGGACCTGGTGGGGTACTCTATTCTATCCTTCTGTGCTGAGGCAGGACCATGTATACGTAGGCAGTAACTGATAGGTATGTGTTTCTCCTCTTAATAAAAATTCTCTGATGATGGGGATTGCCTAAAGTCCCTTGATGTAACCTATTCTAGTATTTAACAATACTTTATATTGGAAAGTTTTTCCTCATATATAACTTAAATCTCCTTATTGCAAATTAAAACCCATACTTTTTGTCATATTGTCAGTGGATGTGGAGAATGAATGATCACCATTCCCTTTATAAGAGCCTTTAACACGTGTAAAGATTTATTAAGTTCTCCCCCTCAATTGTCTTTTCTCAAGCCTAAACATGCTCAGTTATTTAAACCTTTTCTCTGGTCAGGTTTTGTATATCTTTTATCCTTTTTGTTGTTTTCTTCTGGACTCTCTCCAGTTTGTGCATTTCTTTCCGAAAGTGTGGCACCCAGAAATTGACACTGTTCGCCTGCTGAGGCCTCACCAGTTCTGTGTAGCGTGGGACATTTACCTCCCATGTCTTCCGGTCAGCACTACTGTTAATAATACCAAGAATATTAGCCTTTTTCACAACTGCATCACATTGCTGACTCATATTTAATTTAGGGAAGTTAAATTTAGTATAATCAACTAATCGACTAGTTGATGGATTTTCCATCGACTAGTTGATTAGTCAGTAAGCGGGGCAGCTGCAGAGGGTTTAGCTCCTGCCCTGGGAACCAACCCCACTGCAGCTCTGCCTTATAAATATGTTAAGAGCCGTCTCGTAATACATTTAACAGGCTAAAGTGCAGCAGGGGGGACCTGGAGTGAGCCGAGACACCTGATTCCCAACTTGTGCTGGGCACACGTCTTCCCCCCTCCCCTCTCCCCAGCTGTGCTAGTGATGTAAGCAACTAGTCGACTATCCTATAAGCAAGTTTATGGGATAGTCTGGTCACTTCCCGATAATCAAAAGTTTATCAGATAGTCTAGTTGCTTCCTCCCCTTGCTGCCTTTATCAGAGGCAGCAAGGGTGGGGAGAGCAGGAGCTGTTGCTGGGGGAAGCTGACTTAAAAGCTGGTTTCCCCCCCAGTACCGTCTCCACAGGAAGCAGGGGAATAGTGGGGACTAGGTGCGAGCTGAGAATCAGCCGATTCTCAGCTCATGCCCAGTCCCAAACTCTTGCTTGAGCCTGTTGTCTCTTAATACATTTAAAAAGCAGAAGCGCAGCAAGGGGGACACAGCATGAGCCAGGCCACCTGATTCCTGGCTTGAGCACGGTCCCCTGCTGTGCACCAGCCTTTAAAATGTTTTAAGAGCCTGCTGGTTAGCTAGGAGCTAACCCCGCTGCAGTTCCCCCGCTTAACAACTAGTTGATGGCAAATCCATCGACTAGTCAATTAGTTATTAACCTATATTTAACATCCTTATGCTGCGCTTCAGCCTTTTAAAGGTATTAAGAGCCTGCCTTCTCTTAATGCATTTAAAAGGCTGGTTAGCATTGTGGGGGACCCGGCATGAGCTGGGAATCAGCTGTCCTGGCTCGCTCTGGGTCGTCCTCCCTCTCCCCCACTGCACGTCTGATTTTTAAATGTAATAAGAGCTGGCAGTGTCTGGGACTGGGTGCAAGCTGGGAATCAGGTGATTCCTGGCTTGCTCCTGGTCCCCTCTACCCCTTTGCTTCCTGCGGAGATGGTTTGGGGGGGGGAGACTGGCTTTTAAGCTGGCTCCCCCCAGAACTGGCTCCTGCTCCTGCCCTTGCTGCCTCTAATAGATGAGGGCAGGAGGGGATAGAGGCAGCAAGGGGGGAAAGCAACTAGTCAAGGGATTAGTCGACTATCCGATAAACTTTTGCTTATTGGATAGTTGACTAGTTGCTTACATCCCTAATTTAATTTGTGATACACTATAACCTTCAGAACTTTTTTATTAGTATTACTGTCTAGCCCAGTGGTTTTCAAGCTTTCCAGACTACTGTACCCTTTTTAGGTGCGTGATTTGTCTAGTGAGTCCTAAATTTCCTCTCACTTAAAAAGTATTTGCTTACAAAATCATACATAAAAACAAATGTCCCAGCAGTTATTGAACAATTGTTTACTTTCTCATTTTTACAGTATATAATTTTAAAATTAAATTACTGGAATACAGATATTGTCTTCTATTTCAGCATATAGTATAAAAAAGCAATTGCATGACATTTTAGTTTGAACTGACTTCACTAGTGCTTTTTATTTGGCCAGTTGTAAAACTTGGCAAATATGTAGAAGAGCTGATGATCTTCTGTATACCCGGAGTGAAGAACCACTGGCGTAGCCAGTTATTCCCCATTTTGTAGTTGTGCTTTAGATGTTTCCTTTTTCAGTTTAGTACTTCACACTTATCTTGATAGAATTTAATCTTTATTACAGACCAATTCTCCAATTTCTCCAGGCCATATTGAAGTCCAACCCCTATTCTTCACAGTGCTTGTGACCCCTTCCAACTTGGTGTCATACAAGTCATTAAGTAAAATATTTAATAGTATTGGATTCGGACAGACCCACTGTAGGACCTTGCTTGATATGTTCTCCTTTGATACGTCTTCCCTTTATACATCCACTTTATAGTAATTTCATATAGGCATTTCCCTAGGTTGCTTATGACCATGGTTCCCAGCCTTTTTCACAACACTGACCGGCAAGCCCATTCACAAACTTTTGGTGGACCAAATGAATGAATATGCAAATATGGAGATCAAATGTTACAGGTCTGCCAAAAGCCTCGGCCCCCAGAGCCGCTGCGAACAGCCAGCTTCAGCTCCACCAGCCTCCCGCCCCTTAAAGCCTCCCACCACCAGATCCCCCAGTGTTAACCCCCCCAGTGCTGGCCATGCAGCTCTGGCTGCAGCTGACGGAGCAGCCTCAGCCTGTCTGCCATGCGACTCTGGCTCTGGTTCTGGCCAGGGCCACCGGAGCAGCTGTGGGCCACCCTCCATGCAGCTCTGGCTCTGACGGGAGCAGCCACTGCCTGCCACGTGGCCCATAGCTCCAGCCCTGTGGGGCTCTTGCTCATTTCAAAGGCTGAAGTGTTGCAGTGATGCATGCCGCATGCCCCATGCTTCCTGCGACGCCCCTTCCTTGCTGCCTCTCATAGAGGCAATGGGGACATGAGCTGGTGCTGGGGGGAGCCGACTTAAAAGCCAGTTCCTCCCAGCACTGTCTCTGGGGTGCTGCCTGTCCCCCCCCCCACCATTGCCTTCATCAGAGGCAGCGGGGGCATAGGGGAGGCTGCTGTGAAGCAGCTCCTGTCCTCAGGGGTCCCAGTGAAGAGCTGAGCTCCACCACAGATGGGGCTGCTGCTGCTGCCAAGCAGCCCCTGTTCACAGCAGCCAGGGCTGGTCTCTGGCAGGGGCTGCTCCGGCAGTAGGGATGTAAGCGACTAGTCGACTACCCGATAAGCAAATGCTTATTTGGTAGATGAGTAGGAACTCGACTAGTCGCTCCCCCCGCCGCCTCCTTGTTGCCTGTATCGGAGAGAGGCAGCAAGCACGGGGAAAGGAGCTGGTGTAAATGGTGCAAGTGGGGATTGAAACAGTCCCGCTCATGCCAGTCCCGACTGCTGCTGCCTCTATCCCTTTGAAATATACAAGAGATGCCCGCAGCTCCTGTACATTTCCAAGGAAGAGAGGCAGTGGGAACGCTGGGTCTTTCTCTTTGAAATTTACAGGAGCCGCGGGCAGCTCTTGTACATTTCTATCACATAAAAAGTAATATGTGGGTCCTGCAGCTTAGCAGACCCAGGAATGAAGTTTCCATCATTTTGAGTACGTAGCCTGGGACCCTGCAAGCGCAAACAGCAGCTGGACTTTATCAGCTTTAACCAAGGCCTTGAGCTGGGAAACTACTAAGCGGTAAGCAAGTTTGACCTTGGTCTCGGCTCATAAGAGTTATAATGGCATTGAGCCAGTAGTACACACCTGGTAAACAACTGTAGTATAACTAGTGTAGGGAGTCTTGTATCTGGTGAGTCTCACCAGGGACTAGACCTCAGAGGGTGCCCCGGATTCCCCCAGCTGGAGCCATGTTCACTGCAGCCTGATGCGAGGTGACAGGAACGGGACTCCACACAGATTGAAAGGGCATAATCATTTCTAAGTGCCTGTTACTCTCTTATGCATTGCTCTGCCTGTGATTATTGATGTGTCACTTTGCAGTAGCTGTGTAACCATTTGGCAGTATTAACTCTATAATAATAGTGACATAGTGGGATTAATAAAGCAACTATCCCTAATCAACTCTGTTGTGAAGCGAATCCATAATCCTGTTTGGCTATGGCCCCCTGAGTTGACAATTTCAAAGGGAGAGTGGCAGGGGGATAGCAAGCACCCCTCTTATTGACTAATTGAGTAATCAGTGGGAATTCCATCGACTACTTGATTAGCTGATTAATTGAAATTTAACATCCTAGAAAAGACCTCCCCTAGTCCAGCAAAATCCCTCATGCAGGACCAGTCAGTCCCAAGGGTGCTCGGACCAGGGAGATCCAACCTGTATATTCATTTTCCATCCATTATACTGAACAGTGTATCCTACACCTGGTTTCCCTACCAATTGAGGCACTTGGTAGAGGTACCCAGGCAAATTCATGAAATATCTTTTATGCATTGCCAAGCTCTATGAACTGGTTCAACAACACCTCGTCCGTAGCAGTGCACACCTCCACAAGAACAGCTCTGACACGAACACTAACACCAAACTGACTAGCTACTGACTGGTAATAATTGTGGGAGGTGGGTGAGCTTTCAGATGGTGACAGCCATGTGCTTGGCCATGCTGAGGGGAGCTCTCATTAAAGTATTCTATCACTGCAGTTTTAGTGTGAGCTCTGAATAGATTTTTAGGAAAGTAGCTTTTGTTGTCCTTGGGTTCTGGTGGTCCTCCCAGGTTGGCATCACAATTCTCTCTCATCAATTTTTGCTAGTTTGCTGAATCTAGAAGCAGCATCACATGGAGTAAAGCTGCTCCAAGAAAGAGTCCTGTAGATGTAACTGCTTAATTTTCTCCTTCTGCTCATGCATTACCATTTCATCACCGTTTGTCTCCCAAACCAACCAAAATCCATTGGTCTCATGATTGCCAATACATGTGGAGAACCCTGCTTGTAATAATCAAGCCAGGTCAGGGTCATGACACTCAACAGTGTTTTCTTCATGCTGCCTAGCAGCAATTTGAAAATGGTGCTGGCCTGTAAAATACAGATTAATTATGAGATGCCAACTGAGGAATCATGAGATTTGATTCCGTTGACTCTCCCCAAATCCAAGAATTCCAGCATGTTCTGGAAGGCATCCTACAATGCGCTGTGAGAAAAATCTTCATGTGTATGGAGCCTGGTAGAGGAAGATTGCATCATGGGATACCCAACCAAAATATTGTAAACTTATTTTTAAAAGTGCAGACCTGTATGGATTGAAGGATTCCCAAGGGAAATAGCTTAAGCTATAATAAACAAAGTACGTAGATATACTTTTTCACTATGGTTATTCGTGTTGTTTAAATTGGAAAAATATATTTTAAAAAAATCCTGTGTGGACTAGTGTTAGGAAACAGTCAGAAGGAATGTCTGATAGAGGATACTAGAAATAGTAATAAGAATATGCAGTTATGGTCCAATAAGTGCACAGTTTTGATAGTTTAGAATTACGTAGATTTTTTTTGTATGTAATTTGATTAATGGCCTTTTTTCTGTGTCATTTGTTCTGTTATTTATAAATGTTTGCTCATATAGGAACATTCTGTGAAGAAAAAGAAGAAAAAGGATAAACGAAAAGTTAAGAAAGAAAAAAAGAAAAGTAAAAAACAAAGAATCGAAAAAAATGATTCAGGCGATAGCTCTTCAGTAAGTGATAAACTTAAAATATTCACTTGAAAGAATTTTTTTAAAAGCGAAAATTGAGGCTTATTTTTCTTAAAGAGATAACTACATGATATCTTTTCTGGTATTTCATTAATTTAAAGGTGCCGTTTTATTCCAATTTTTCTAATACTTCAATAATGCTCTCTCTTCCAGTTAGGGTCTGGGCCCAGTGGATTCCCATTTTTCTTTAGCTGACAGAGGCTTACTTAGCTATCATGGCACTGCTTCCTATCCCCCTCGCTTTTCAATTTTTATCGAGTGGAGTAAAAGTCCAGTGGGAAATCCATATTCTGATTGGATTTTTCTGAGTGTTGGATTTTTGCTATATGTTGTGATTCCCCTGTATAAATGTAGCATTTTAAGTGGGCATTTGTGTGCAAGCACAGTAATGTTATTGTTTTCGTCTTGAAGATTATCCTTTCTTCCTGATGTCCTATTGCAACTTCATATACAAGATTTTTCTGCAGGAATACGCATCTAAGTGAACCGTGTTTCTTCACTTGCTGACGTGGGAATTAACCAAAAGCACAGATTTGCTCCATGTTTCTTGTGGGAAGCACCCAAAGCTACAAACTGCATCAGTGGGTCCCAATATTCAGCACACTTCTGACCCTGATACCTTTGATTCAAAGTGTCTTGTTCTCACGACAGGTTCCTATAAATAAGAAGGAATATCTGGTCTGCAGAGGGCTGTTTGCTGCAAGTGTAAAATCTCAGCACTCCAAAAAACTGCTTTTCCTCTTAGAGAGAGATCCATATTTATGGGTGACGGGTTGGGTGGGAATGAGATAATGTAAATTACTTCAATTTTAATTTAAGCACTATAGTACCATCAAACTATAAAAATGCTTTTTTAAAATTTAATCACTAATTTATAAGTTTTAGTTGTTTATATTTTTTGTTTGTTTCAAAATATCAGCAGAAAAATTTCATTTCTCTGGCAAGTGATCATTGTGTTTTCTTTGCATGGCAGTACAATTTTAATAAACTGTTGATATGGGTTAAGGAAAGACTTACATTTTATTTTGGTGAGTTCACATCAAATGACATTTTCTTTGTAAAAAGTTCGTAGTAATAGTATATCCTGAATTTATAGCAGTGCTTTAAGGTTTGGTCATTCTATAAAATACAGTGCTTTTGAATTGTTCTAAATTAGTCAAACATTTTTTCTTAGGATTCTTCAGTTGAATGGGTTGAGTCAACTATATCACAGTCAGTTTGCCCAGAAAAGGCTTGGAAAGTCAAGAAGGAGCAGTTGGAGACTACAGAAAATCCTGCAGTTCAGGTGAGGAGCCTGGTAATTATGGAAAGATAAAATCATTTTGGCCTAGTATAAAGAATGGCTACATTTGTTCTATAGTTCATTGTAAATTCTTTGATCAATAGCTATTTAAAACGTAAATATTATGTGTATATATAAGTAAATGTTAGATTTTATTAATTGAACAGTTTTCCATGTTTATCAGGCATTTAACAATTATGTTGTCTAGCATCATGTGCCAATGCACGTAGTGATTTAGCCTGATTTTCTTAATAAGGTCAGGTTAAAATTGTGACTAATCCTCTTAATTTTTCTGTATAGATCAAGTCACTTTTTTAAAGTACTTTTTGGCTACATAGTGACTAAAGAAACTGCAAAATGTTTGAATAGCAAGACTGATTGCTAGTATTCTTATATCCTGCACCTTACAGATTACGTGTCATCTGGAGAGCTGAACTGTCCCTAACTGAGGCAGTGTGATTGCACTGGTTTAAGCACAGGCTGTTTAGTGTGTACATTTTGGACAAGCCAACAACTAGTATGGCTGCTCTCCTTGTTTCCCACACTGTCCCTAATCTAGATTTCCTCTCTGCATACTTAGGCCTCCTTTCTAGAGGTTTTTATTAGTAATACTGTGATTGTAACACCGACAGTGGGTCCTTTAAGATCATCACATTGAAGAATGCAGAGAGAGAAAAAAAGTGTTCCTCTCCTGGTGAAGGTGTACAGACTAAACTAGGTCTCTGTTTATTCTGTACAGAGAAATTTTTGGGGTAGCATCCTCCATGTCCTCACCATTTTTTGTGTGTGTACACGCGCACACACACACGCATGCACGCTTTCTCATAAGTAAGCTTCTTTTAATTTCCCTCCAATGTTTTATTCCAAATGCAATCACCTTATGGTCATATACCCCCTGCTCTCATGTGACATTGCTGTGCCTGCTGTCTAAAATTACATTGATTTTTTTTTTTCTACTATGTGGCATTGCAAATTCCTATATAATTGCTGCTTGTTGTTACCTCCAGGTCTCTCCTTCCATTTTTTTGACAGGCCAGGCTTAAAGGCAGTATAAGTGAACTTACAGGAGCTTTCCTGGATGAGCCTACCTTTGGCTTTAAGGTGTAGATTGTTGAATGCTGTCTGAACTGGGTAGGCTGTAATAACTGGTTTTGGATCTCTACCAATAGCTTTTGCTTAAAGATGATTTCTTCCTTGTTCAAATACTAGTTGGTCTGTGAATTGGTCTACTGGTAGTCAGCTGTCCACAATAGGCTACGCTTTATATGAGGAATTGAGCATATTTTTTTCCTTGGTGGACTCCTTTGCGATTGGCGAATGGACAGGCACATTTTTTCCCGAACACATTTTAATGACCTAAAAATGGTCATGTTTCATGTCCTTTTTTACACTGTGAAGTTAATTCCAAATATGGTTTCAGTTTCCAGGGGACTGACTTTATGAAGTACATCTGGTCAAGGGAAGTAAAAAGCCTCTTTGAAACAGAGAAATGCCTTTTATTGCTTGCTGAAAATAGCAGAATAAAAGTTCAGAAACAAACCATTTTGTAGCTCCTGAGCATTATACTCCCTATGAGCAGTGAGTTCTTCAAGCCTTTTCTGGTTTGGAGAGAATCGCTTACACCGTAAGAATGGGTATTTTGGATCTGGTCCATCTAACCCAGTATCCTGTCTTCCGATAATGGCCAGTACTAGATGCTTCAAAGAGAATGAAGCGAACAGCTGTCATCTAGTCCCATCTTCTAGCCATCTGAAGCTTAATGAACAGTTCTAGTCCTTTTAATCTCTTTGTATAGAGAAGCTGTTCCATAAACTTAATAATGTTTGTTTCCCTTCTTTGCAACTTTTCCAATTCTAATATTGTTTATGATATAGGGTGATCAGAACTTTATGTAGTAGTCAAAGTGTGGACATACTGTGGACTTAAATAGTGGCATTATGAATATGTTGAGCAGCATTGATCCCACTACAGATCATATGGTGACCCTCCTATTTACCTCTCTCCACTGTGAAAATGACCATTTATTCTTATCCTTTATACCAATTACTGATCCATAAGAGGACCTGCCCTTTTGCCTTATAACTGTTTAATTTCCTTAAGCACTTTGGTGAGGGGAGTTATCAAAGGCTAGGGTTGTTAAATTGCATTTAATCAGCTAATTGAGTAGTCGATGGAATTTCCATTGACTACTTGATTAATCAATAAGGGGTGAAACTGCAGAGCCGCAGCAGAGTTAGCTCCCGTCCTCAGCATTATGGTAGCCACCTTCCAGTTATCTGGTACAAAGGCTTGTTTTAGCAATTGGTTATATACTGCATAGCTAATATTTCTGTAGGTTATATTTTAGTTTCTTGTGCGAATGCTATTTGGTTCATGTGAATTCTTACTGTTTAACATATCAGTTTGTTCCAAAATCTCTTGTACAGACACTTCAATCTGGGACAGATCCTCAGATTTGTCACCTAAAAAATGGCTGTGTTGTGGGGATGTGCCCCACATCTTCTGTAGTGGAGACTGATGCAAAGAATTCATTTAGTTTCCCTGCAACATCCTTATCTTTCTTGAATATTCCTTTAGCTCGAGGGTGGCCAACCCATTTAACAAAGAGAGCCAAAACAGCAGTGGAAAAAACGCGAAGAACCGCACCAGAATTGTCAAGGGAAAGAAAAAAAAAAAAAAAGTTGAGCAAAACAACAAAAAAAATTTTTTTTAAAGGAGGCTGCCCATTTAAGATGGACACCATCTTGGAAGCCATTTTTAAAACCCCGGAGCTCTGACCTGGGAAGCAGAGGGGGACCGGGGAGGAGCCAGCGAGGGCTGTTTGAGGGAAGGCGCAGGAGCGGCTTTGTAAGCCACACTTTTGCGGGGCAAGAGCTGCATGCGGCTCATGAGCCACGGGTTGGCCACGGCTGCTTTAGCTTCTCAATCGTACAGTGTCCCAGTGACTGCTTGAGTTTTCCTGCTTCTGATGTACTTGCAAAAACAATCAGCAATTTATTTTTATCTTTACCTAGTTGTTCTTCAGATTCTTTCTTGGCCTGCCATATTATTTTTGCATTTGATTTGCCAAAAATTCTAGTCCTTTCTATTTTCTTCACTAGGACTGGGGGATGGCTAGGTTGGATATTGAGATAAACTATTTTACTAGGAAGGTGGTGAAGCTCTGGCATGGGTTAGAACAGTGGTCTCCAACCTTTTTACACCCAAGATCACTTTTTAAATGACAGAACAAGCCAAGATCTACTGCACCACCCTGCCCCTTCCTTTAAGTCCCCCCCTTCCTTGAAGTGTCACCCTCTCTATTCTCCTCCTCTCTATCACTTGCTATCCCCAACCCTTATACTGCTGCTTTTTTCCCCAGTTCTTCTGTAGGAAGAGGTTTTTCCAACATTTGGCCTGTCTAGACTGGACCAAATGTCAGAAAAAACCCTTCTTTTGGAAGCCCTCTTATTCCTTGTGGAAAGAGGAATATAGGGGTGACCGAAAGATCATGTTTGCTCTTCCACTAAAAGAAGCGGAAGAACAAATGCATCCCCGGATGCAGAAGTGTTTTTCTGGGATATCTCCGGAATCCTGAAAAACTCCTGCAGTCTAGCTGTAACCTCGTTTGGTTGAGACAGGATGTGTAGGCTCTGGGGTAGGAATGAGGGATTTGGGTGTGGGAAGGGGTGAGAGGTGCAAGCTCTAGGAGGAAATCTGGATGCAGGAGAAAGTGGATAAGGGGACGCTGGCTCGGGGAAGGGGTGCCAGGCCAGGCAGTGTTGGGGTCAGATGTAGGGTTAGGGTACTAAGCAAGCCACAGACTTCTGGAAGTGAGGGTTCAGGAATTTGGGTTGGGGTATGTGAGGGGCTCAGGGCAGGGGGTTCCAGTGTATGATAGGCTCAGATGTACGGTCTGGGGGAAGGGGAGTGCAGGAGTATTATGATGCTGTGGCTAGATGGGGCTTGGCCCCAATTGGGGTTTTTTTGGCCAGGCTTCATTTTTAAATAAAATACTATGTCAAACACAAAAAGTTTCTTCATTGTCTTCATTTCTGAGAAGGGCAGGGAACCTGTTTTGAGTCAGGGGTCACTGACCCACAGAAAAGTCAGTTGGGGCCACACAAGTGAGATGCAAAAAAACCCTCCTCCACCCCCAAGCTTCACTAATGTGGCCCCAACTGTATTGGTGGGAACAGGGGACATGGTACTGAGGAAGGGTGCTAGTGGGTGCTTTGGCAGGGGACAGAGTGCCAGTGGGGACAGGTTTCTGCAGCTGGGGACAGGGTGCCAGTGGGGACAGAGTTCTGTGGCTTGGGACAGGGAAGTGGGGACAGAGTTCTGTGGCTGGGGACAGGGGCTGGGGAGTGGGAACAGGGAGCTGGAGAGTGGGGACAGGGGGCAGGGTACTAGTGGAGTCAGAGAGTCTCCAGCATCTGCCTCCTCCCAGGATTCCCCCCCCCCCCGAGGGAAGCTGACGCATGCCTCCTCCGGGCCTGACTTCTCTCCACCTCCCCCCCCCCCGGCGATGCAGGGAAACCCTTGCGCACGCCTGCCCTGGGGCCAAAACACCCCCAACCCCACGGCGCAGGGAAACCCCACGCGCGCCTGCCCTGGGGCCGACTCACCCCTCCTGCGCTGGTGCAGGGAAGTCGCCATGCTCCTCCTCCATTTTCGTTGGAGGTAGGTAGTGGGGCTTCTTGGGAGTGGGGGGAAAATGAGGGGGGGGCCCGGATGCCTCGCAATCGACTGGTCAATCGCGATCGACCTGTTGGTGACCACGGGGCTAGAATCTCCATCTCTAGAGATTTTAAGTGTTGACTTGACAAAGCCCTAACTTTGATTGATTTAGTTGGGGTTGGTCCTGCTTTGGGCAGAGGGTTGGACTCGATGACCTCCTGAGGTCTCTTCCAGCCCTAGGAGTCTGACTGGACTTCCAGTTTTTAAAGTATACCTATTTACCTACAACGGCTTCTTTTACTCTGCTGTTTTAGCTATGGTAGCATTTTTTTTGTCTTTTGTTGTTTTTTAATTTGGGTTATAGATTTAGCTTAAGTTTTTACTGGGGTGTTTTAAATAGTCTTCATGTAGTTTGCAGGCATTTCACCCTGATGACTGTTCCTTTTAATTTCCATTAAACTAGCTTCCTTGTTTTTGTGTAGTTCCCCTTGCAGAAGTTAAATGCCTCGGAAGTGGGTTTCTTTTCACTTTTTAAATTGATTTGCATTATAGTTGCTTTTACTAAGTGATTAAGCCATATTCACCTCTTGAACCAGTCTGTATGCTACTTAGAACTAAATCAAGAATTTCTTTCCTTTGTGGGCTCTAGAGCAAGCTGCTCCAAAAAGCAGTCATTAATGTGTCTAGAAATATAATTTCTGAATCCTGTTCTGAGGTGAGATGTACCCAGTTAATGAGGCTAGTTGAAATCCTTTGTATTCTCTCCATTCTCCCTAAACGTTTCATAAACTCTGTTGATATTGCAGTCAGGTGGCTGATAGTATAATCCTACTGCTATACTCTTGTTGTTTCAAGCATGGAATTTCTACCCATAGAGATTCTCTGGTAAAGTTTGATTCATTTAAGATTTTTACTGTAATTGACTCTGTGTTGCACATCTAGTGCCCATTCTCTAACTAGCACAACCTACTCTTTCATTCCTATATATTTTGTACCCTGGTATTACTGAGTCCCCTTAATGATTCTGATTCACCGTGGTGAACCTGATGAGGTTTTGCAGATAAACCCCACTTTTTGTTCCTCTTCCTTAGCCCAAATCTCCATTAGGAAGTGGAATATCTTCCATTTCATATATATAACATTGTTTCAGATGCATCCTCTAGCAGCATCGGTTGTAAATGAGAGACCTGACAAGATGTAGTGGCAGCCATTCAGACTAGCACTTTAAGAATAAAAATCATAATGAACACTGTTTGTTCATTATTTTAGAATGGCATATTTTAAAAATAGGTAGAATTCCATTATTTTTGTTAGAATATACATGGCCATGTCTCCGATTTGCATTTTGGTTGATTTTCAATGGGCATTGTACTGCTTTCGTTTCATTCTTCACAAATACTTTATCGTGGACGTTGTATGATATGTGTGTGGAGGAGGGAAATATGCCTTTACCTGTTTGAGTGTGGTATATTGTTCTGTATCATGGTTTATTTGAATTTTTTTCTTGTGACAGTCTATTTTGTAAAAGTGGTTTTTATCTGCATTTGTTGACATTTTGTAGAATGTGAAGTTAAGTGTTTAACTACTGGTTTTATGAGTACATTTGGGTACCTAGATGTCTGGGAGCTATCAACTGTGCCCTATGATTAGTTGCAGTTTTTGTGCCTGCTAAATCAGACCAAAGAGATGAAGCCAAATGAATTAAGAATCCTTAATTCTTTAACAGTTCTGGAGTAAGGTGGCAAGTAAATTGATCTGGCAAAATGATGTACAAAACATACAATGTTCAATGACGAAAGACTTTCCTATTTATTCTATGAATTTGGATGTACCTCCATATTTACTAGTGTTCTTGCTCATAAATAAATCACACCTTAGACTAACACCTGCATATGTAAATTAATTTAATGAATGAAGTCTTTAGAATATTTGTTTTGCTTACAAAATGTTTTAAAAGCTAGACCATACATTATAGATATCAGATTATATCAATAATTTTGTGATTTTGATTTATACCTGAGCCATGCAGTTTTTATTACAGAAAATGGGTGTGTTACTGAGTGTGGGTATTATTTTGTTTTTGATGACACTGTTTTTATTAATACAGAGGGATGAATGGATGACCTTAGATTTTATGTCTCTGAAAACCACGTCTGTAGCATCACTCAAAGCTGAGAAAGAGACAGAAAAATTATTGGAACAACAGAAGGCCCAAGCAATTGAACAGGTAAAAGGAATTGTTTATATATTACTCCATTTTTCTCTGTATCTTCCTAAGTGCAAAATGTATATTTTTGTCAGACATGTAAGTTTTTGTAAACTACATATACTCTAAATCAGTGTTTCTCAACCAGTGGTACGAGCACCCTTAGGGATACTCGAGAGACGTATGCGGGGCGGGAGTTATGTCAACACAACTGAAATGTGAAGAAAGATGAATTTTTGTTATAAGTTTTACAGTGCTTTATTATTTTTGTACTTTTTTACACCCAAAAATTTCATTGCCAGCCCGGCTACGATTAAGTTGTTTAAACAAATGTGTTGCAATGGTAGAAAAAAAATTTGTCTGAAAACTGTAGGTACGGGGGGGGGGTACTCTTTTTTTTTTTTTTTTTTTTTTTTTTGAAAAAGGGGTACTTTATAAAAAAAAAGGCTGAGAAACACTGCTCTAAATTGCTTAAATGAATCCTCTTTTTAGATTAGTTTTATTTTTAAAATCTTCTTAAAATGGTATTTATTGGCCATATGGTGGTGGTTATGAGAATAGTGGTTTACTTTAGGAAGCTTACTGTGTGATAGGAAACTCATTAAACTAAACTTCAGTGTTAGAATAAAGCCAATTCTAGTAAAAAAATAAATAAATAAACTAGAGTGAAAAGATTAAATAATAGAAATAAATTGTATTTTTATGGTGCCTGTCTACCATAATACTTGAATCACCTTATATAGAGATCTGTTGACTAGGTAGAAATTGGCAGGCTCAAGGGCTGATCTTCTGTTCAGTTCTGCAGGCAGATGGCAGACACGTATCATCTACCTTTTATATGTCCTTAGTCCTCTCTTATACCCACCACTATTGTTGTTTTTAAAGTTATTCCTACAAATAGTCTAGCAGCACCTTAAAGACTAACAAAACATGGTATCATGGGCTTTTGTGGGCACAATCCACTTCTTCAGATGACTGGAGTATTAAAAGTCCAGATCCAAGAATAAAGAAGGGAAGGTGGGGGGAAAAAGGAGGAGGGAAAATAATAATTAAAAAAAATAGCGAATTAGATTGTTCAGTTGTAGGGCTTTTCAGTTTGTTGTCCTGCCTCTGAAAAACATCAGTGTTGGAATGTGATTCCTTTTTTGATTTAGTTTACAGAATCTCAGTTGTTCTTACTAGCTTTTGAGAAGGCTTGAGGAGGGTAATGTTTTGTTGTTGCTTTTTTTTTTTTTTTTAACTTCTCTATCACCTAAAGGTGTCTTTAGTGTTCAGTCCAAAAACAACTGGCCAATAAGAACTGACCTCAGCCAATCTCTCAGCTCCTATTGGCTGAAAACAGCCAGCTAATTAGAGCTGAGAGATTGACGAGAGACTTGAGCAGTGCAAGCCTCATCTCCCACCCGGAGTTGAGAGCCACGTGGAGGGAGCGGCTTGTGTTTTCAAGTGGGCTGGGGCTGCAACAGGCCACCCTCCCTTGGGAATGCTGCAGCCTGCTGGCCATGAGACAGTTAGGTAAACTCCTCCCAGCCAGTGCCTGCCTCTGGCATCCCAACCTCTCCTGCACCCCAGCTCCCTCCTCTCAAACACCATCCAAACCCTCTGTACCCCTTGCCCCCAGGTGACAGCTCGCTCCCAGACCCTGTACCCCCTCTTACATCCCTCCCCCAGTCTAGAATCCTCTCCTGCACCCACACTTCCTCCCTGACCCTACACCCCAATCCCCATACCCAGGTCACAACTCCCTCCTCCACCCAAATACCCCCTCAGACTCCACACCATCTCCTGCACCCCAGTCCCTTACCCCGTGCACCTTTCTGCACCGAACCTCCAACGTAGACAACACACCCCGCTACAGAAAAGTGTGTCCCTTGACCACTTAACAAAATCTTGGAGAGGCCCCCCCACCAAAAATTATTGCCCACCCCTGGCTTAGAGGGAACACTGCTGCTCAGGTGATTCCCCAAGGCCAGCCAAATCAGCTGCTACTCAGGCTGTACCTGAGGCCAGTTGCACCAGATGCTGCTCGGGAGGTTCCTGGAGCCAGCTGCTCTGGGCCACCCGAGCAGTGGCTGGTGTATCTGGCTGCATGGCCTCTCCAGCAGCGAGCGAGTGTGTATGTGGTCATATAACGTGTGATGGGGCATTAGCCCTGCACTGGTCCTAAGGGTTAAAACCAACCTAGGGAAGCCAGTTGGCAAGCAGCCAAAGAAGTGGCTGCAGGGGAAACAGCCAATTAGAGCTGTGGCTGCGCACAATTAAGAGTGGTAGCCAATGTTTCCTCTAACCTTTACCATCCTTATGCAGATTTTTTTCCATCCATGTGCTCAGTAACATTTTTATGTGCACTGAGTCATGTGTGGAATGTGCACCACCAATAGAAAGACAAAACCTAGCTATGAGTGCTCTCCTATTCAGCTGGGCGGCATATGAATTTCTCCTGAGCAGATGAACAAACACGCAGCTTTCAGAGAACACTGGCGGCAGCTGGACCAGGCTGTCAGGACTCAGCTGACACACACAAAAAAAGCTGCAGACCAAAGTGAGGGAGTCTGCTGCAGGGAGCCCTAGTGAGAAGACTGGCTTCCTAGAGGTCTACTAGGAAACCATCCCCTGAGGAAGGACAGGTGATAGCAGGAACGGAGGGAGCTGACAGGCTGCCAGGATTTACAAGCTGGAGACCCTGGGAAGAGGGCAAAGGGGCTGAAACAAGAGTCAGAAGCAGAAGGAACTGGGACTGTGGGGAAGTGTCCCAGGGAATAGGAGACAGCTGGAAAGAAGAGGCATCGGGAAGCAGCTGTTTTCAGGTACCTGGGCTGGAGCCCGAAGTAGCGGTGCATGATAGAAAGGGGATACTCCATTCAATTCTGGGTCCTCCTGCCCTTCCACTCTTCTTCCCTGTCCCTCTTCAGGGACCCGTCTCACCCTTCTTTATTCAGGAGGATGCAGTCGCTCCTATCTCTGGGGACAGTAGAGGAGGTTCTTCAGGAGCCCAGAAGAGGGGGCTTTTACACTCGGTATTTCCTAATTCCGAAGGCCAAACACAGCCTCAGGTCTATTCTAGACCTGTGGGAACTCAATAGGTTCATGAAGAAGCTCAAGTTTTGCATAATCTCTCTGGTCTCCATCATCCCTTCTCTGGATCCAGCAGACTGGTATGTTGTCTTCACTTGAAGGATTCATATTTTTGTATTGTAATCATCCACCACCATAGGAAGTACCTCAGGTTTGTGGTGAACAGCACCCACTACCAATTTACAGTCCTTCCATTCGGCTTGTTAGCAGCGCCTGGACTCGTCACCAAGTGCATGTGAGTTGTTGCTATGTTCTTACATACGCACCAGGTACAGATGTACCCATACCTCAGCGACTGGTTGAACAAGAGCTGCTCCAGGGCTCATGTAGAAGCTCAACTCTGTTTCATCAGAGACACCTCCAACAATCTGGGTCTCACAAACAAAGTAAAACCCACTCTGTTCCCTGTCAAGAGGATAGAGTTTATAGGAACAATAAACCCAATTGACCCAAGCCAGGGCATACTTGCGTGAGCAAGATTTCAGGCCCTGATCAATATTATTCAGGGTCTCAGTCAGATTCCCATTACCAGGGCTCGACAAATTATACAATCTACTCGCCCGGGGCGAGTAGATTGTAACCCGGAAGAGCCAGGTTCGGGTGATCTGTGCATGCGCAGAACGATCTGCGCATGCGCAGAATGCTGGACAGCGCGGCTGGAGAGCGGGGCTCGCCGCGGTTTGGCGAGCCCTGCCCATTACTATGGCAGGGGAACTACCAGAAGTTTCTGGATCACATGACTACATATAGCTATGTTGTGCAGCACTCCAGACTCAGGCTCACATCTGGCTGATGTGAGTGTATTCATTCATGGATGGTGTCAATGTATCGCCCAGCCTGAGACAGCATTGAGAGGATTGCGATCCTGCATTGCCCTGTGCTTGACTCGCTCATGTGGTGGCTAGATCTGCAGGCAGTCTGCTCAAGAGTATTCTTTGCTGCCATCACTAGAGACAGATGCATCAGATTTGGGATGGGGAGCCCATCTGGGGAATCTCAGGACCCAAGGTCTCAGGTCTCAGGCTGACGTGGGTCTCCACATCAGACAGCTGTGGGCATTGCCCTTGGCATGCATTGCATAGCAGTTCTGATGGACAATACAACAGAAATGTACTGACACCTCAGTGTGGGACAGTTCCTGAGATTTGTCACCCAAAAAGAAAAGCTCTGATGGGGTCTCTCCTCCCCCTCTCCACATTTTCTGCAGTGAAGACTGAAACAAAGAATTTGTTTAGTTTCTTTACCATGTCCTTGTTTTTCTTAACTGCTCCTTTACCAGCATGATTATTTAGTATTCAGCTGCCTGTTTGGGTAGCTTCAGGTTTCTGATAGACTTTAAAAAATTGTTAGGTTTTGCATCCTTTGCATAACATGCTTCCTTCAGAGCTGCTTCTTTACTACTCGTTTATTTTTATTTTAATAAGTGGACAAGAGCAACCAAGCCCCTCTCACTATTGGTTTGTGGGGACTTGGTCAAAATATTCAAATGCCTGCTGTTAGTGGTTAGAATTATAGAGAAATATTATACCAGATCTGTCTTCGATTTTTGGTCTGACACCAGCACAGAGATAATTCTGTATCAGTTATTTAAGACTATGTAAGTGGAAACATTACCCACAGTGTTCATTTATTTCCTATCAACTTCTTTAGTGCTACAAAGAGATGTCTTGGAATGTTTAACAGACAGTAGTTTTGGAAGTATACTTGTCTGAACTGCAAAGGCTTACAGAGATTATTCTTTTGAAGAAAATGATGTCCAGTACTACCGTACATAGAAAAGACCAACATTTCCTCAAAACATTCATAAATGTTTTCTTTGTATAATTATAGTTGATTCTTCACCTGGCTCTTTTTAGTGCATTAATGTTTTTTTGGTTTGTTTTTAAATATTGAAAGTTACGTTGTCATGTCAGACTTTTTATTTTAAAGATGCAGCGCAAGGTTTGTTAATGAGAATGTCATTTGGGTAAATTTAAACTGGTTACATTTCTATATAGGTCATACAAAATAATTACAAATTTGTAACCGTAGTTGTTAGAGTGGATTTTTGTGCATCAGTTGAAAATTGTTTTCTATAGTCTAGACTTTCTGAAAGAGAGCTGAACCCCTACTGGAAAGATGGTGGTACAGGTTTACCACCTGAAGAGGGTGAAGCAACTTCAGTTAAAAAAGGTAAAAAAAAAAAAAAAAAAAAAAAAAAAGTTAGTTAAAAAAAACCTGTATGTATTTCCCTCAAAGATGTTTCTGATATTAAATGGTCAGCACAGCAGATCTCCCAGTTAAATACATTGAAGACACAAAGCAAAACTTGTTTCAGTAACAAATATTGGGTTAAAACCATAATACTTTTGTTTCACAGAATATTTCTTTACTGATTTATAATCTTGAGTGGTTTGACCTTCAGTTTCTGCACAGATTCTCTCTCATTTGAACTAATTAAAGGAAAGAATGATTCCACCAGGACATGATAAATTGTTGTCATCTCATTTGATTCCTTTCATTCCATTACACAAATTACAGTTTTAAAATATTCAGCCACAGAAATCTGTGAGTCACATTTAAGTGAAATACATTAAGAATGCGGTTTGTGCAAAACGTTATTTCTGTAACCTTTTCACTTCAGTCCTTACCCTTGCATTTATAAAATATAAAGAAGGACTCTTTTACGTTAGGTGGTAGGGAGTAAGTAAGGTTTCTGTTGGGAGTCCATGCTTACTCTGTTGGCAGTTTGTATGGACTATAGGCTTTCCTCAGGCCAGCTATTGCATGGACAGGAATGCCCATGGCTTGGCTATAAGAGCCGTCTCCTTTCTGTAGGAGGTGAAGACTAGCAGCATGCTTCAGGACCTCAGAGCCCCACTAACATCCCCTGCCAAAGAGTCTAAGTACTAATTTCATTTTTCAGGGAAGTGGAATTTGATTTGCATGTGAGGGCGGGGGGACAGAGAGTGGACTGAAGAAGGGGAATGTCCCTGTGCTGCTCCTTCCTGCAAAAGTACCCCTTATATGTTGAAATAATAAAATTAAGAAAATGACAGAAAATCAGTTGTATCATCAAGATATGCAGAACGTTAAACTAAATACCTATGTAAATCTTCTTCTTGTCCTTATTTTATTTTTTTCTCCCCCTATAATATGTTGCTCTTGCTCATATCCTATCATGCCTAACATTAGGTTGTAAGATCCCCAAACCAGGGATAGTGCCTTTTATTTCCATGCCTTATGCTTTGTACGTGTTTATGATGTTGTTTAAATACTATATGTCTCTCCCAGGATCACCTGCTTCATGAGATGCATTCGCTGTTCGTCCCTCCCCCCATATGTGGCACTTGCAAGCAATATAGACCCATTACACTTCCATCCCATCAGTGAAACATATTGCCAGCGACTTTGCAGCCCTATGCATGGGGCATATTATTGGCAGTAGCTATGAGCATCAACACTGAATGCTTATTGCTCCCTCATCTTTGGCTCTATGACATCTGTCAAAACAGGGGACAGTAGAGCCCAAATTGAGTGAGTGGTTTTGCAACCTGGGGCACAGAGTGCTTGCCCAAGTGGGCAGTGGTGTAGCCAGTGTGGCTGCTCCTTGCCATTGATGTGTTGCTGGCTCCTGCACCAGGGTTCTCCCCTCTCCCCAGAAGGGTCTACCTAGCACTGACCTACTTCCAGGAGCTTGTTTTCCCCCTTAGGGATGAGAAGTGATGCCACACCTTGGTGGGCCAGGCTGGCAAGGTCATGCAGACTTGGTAGGCACTGGGGCCAGTGACTGCAGAAGGGATAGCTCCACAGAGTCTTATGGGGTGTACCAAGTAAAAACATTTCTGGGGGTGCCCCTGCACCTTGCCACCATGCACCCTCAAATGCTACTTTTTGTAATGCCAACTCAGAATGACTTTTCTGCGCCGCAGTGGGTATGTCTACAGGAGGATAAAAAGCATATGGCTGGCCCAGGTCATCTGACTGGAACTTGGGATCTGGGGCTAAAAAAATCACAGTGTATATGTTGAGCTTCATCCAGAGCCTGAGTTGGACCCTGCAAGGGTGGAGGGTCACTGGGCGTGCCCTAGAGCCTGAGCTCTGGGACCCTGTGAGGGACCCTGTGTTGGGGCTCTTGCCTGAGCCCAAACGTATACATAGCAGTTTGTAGCCCTGCAGCTGAAGCCTCATGAGTATGATCCCATGTATCCCCGTGTGGCTCTTCTTCTTCTGGTAGAGAATCTGACAAACTACTTGTCATGAAATTGACTGTCTTTAAAATCAACTAACGTACGTTTCTAAGAAGAAATACTTAGTGTGAATGATGAGACCATTTGCATCTGTTTCATGTATTCAGGATAAGAAGAAAGCCAATATTTTATTATAATATTTTCAATTAGGGGCAAAAACATGAAGATAGATAGCTAGATGTACTCCTTGTCAGCATACAAAATACGTCTAACTGAGCTAATTTGAATTTCTATGCTGTATGTTGTAAATACAATAAGTGTTCGGTAATAAAAAGTTATTCTGAATTACAAAAATATCACTTCTAATTATTTTGTTGTTTTAGTTACAATGGTGGAAGATGGTGGATTAAGTTGGTTACAGAAATCCTATCAAAGGATGAAGGAGCAGGCTGAGAGAGAGAAACGAAATTTTGAGGAAATTGTAGCTGAAAGATACGGGGTAAGCACCTTAAGAGGAAAAGTATTCTCCTTGTTTACAATTTTTAAGCTTTTGGAAAAGATCAAATCTCTGTAAGGGTAGAAGTAGGTTACGACATGATGAAGTGCTGCTGAAAACAATCAGTTGTTGAAACCTCCATCAGGTGAAGGTGTTAATGTTTTTCAGACTGATTTGCTTGCTACCTTTTGTCAATGTGGAGTACTGAGCTATAATTAAAATATTTCTATCTTTTGCTTCACCCAGGTGCTTATATGGTCCCCATCATAATGTATCTGAGCACCTTCTAAAATTGTGTGTTCTTGCAAAGATATTTCTTTCACGCTTGTGCCCACACACATGCACACAAAGTTTGTCTATATCTCTGCTATAAGCAAGCATTATGATTCCCAGTCTGAGGGGGACACATTTGTGCTAGTGTTAGTACACTGTTAATATAGTTTGGGAGAACAGGCAATAGTGAGCAGCAGCTCAGGGTAGACCTGCTGTGTGTGTTCCATCAGGGCCCAGGTGATTTTATACTCTGACCATGCTACCCTGACTTCACTACTAATTTTAGGGTGCTAGATCCATGAGCATTAGAGCAACACGAGATGAGAATCCCACCCTGAACTTCAGATATCGACATATCCTTTGTGATAGTCTTATCCATGTGTCGCAGGGTGCCTGCTCCTTCCCCCCCCCTCCCAGGTCTACAGTCTGCCCCATGTGCTCCCTCTAGGCTGTAGCCGGACCTCTACCCCAGAGGTTAACCAGTCGCTCCACCAGCGCTAGTAATATAGAATCGCTTGCTGGCCCTTTAAACCCAGGCCTGGTGGCCCGCAAGCTCGAGTAGAGCTATTTATATACATAGTAAATAGCTGGCCCTTTAAGGCAGGATTTGCCGGGCCCACTGGCAAGAGTCAATAAGCAAAGTCAATAGCTGGCCCTTTAAGGCAGGGTCTGCTGACCGGTGGTGGCGAGTCACGGATAGGGACTACACCCTCTGGTAGGTGGACATAGGCCCACCCTACTTCACCGGGTCCTGGCCCAGGGCCCTGTGAGTGGCAGGACGACTCACCACTCGCTTGGCGGGGAAATCCGTCCTAAATGCACAGAGGATTCTGGGGCAGGAGAGGCAGCTCCTGTCCCCCCGGGCCACTTCCTACCCGATCCAGCGAGATAGTGTCCCACGTGCTCGCTGGGTCCACTGCTTCCCTGAGGGCTCCTTCCCTGAGGGCTGCAGGGGACACGTCCCAACTGGCGCTCGGGTCTCTGCTGTCTTCCCTCTAGTCAGCTGGCTGGTGCTGGTCAATAGCTGCCCTCTGAGGTCCTTCCTCTCCAGCAGACTGAGCCTTCCTCCAGGCTTTTATACCTGGGCTGACTGCCCAGAAGAGTTGTGGAGGCAGGGCTTCTTCAGCCAGGTGGGCCTGATTAGGCTCAGCCTTCACAGTGCAGGGCTGATCCACCCTGTCACACCATGTAACAAGCTGAAGGGTTACGCGATAAATTAATTATCATGCATCTGTTGGCCAATTAACCAGTAATCCGTATCTACAAAGAATGCTTCTCAGTAGCTAAATGGCTGAGTAGTTTTAAAAAACTAACTTTTAACAAAACATGCCACCAAAACATACTTCTCAACCCCACCCCTCAAAATTATTGGTGAAAGACGCAGGATGTATCATATTCAATTGTATACCAAGATAGGTGTAAGAATATTGTGAGAAGACAAATGCCAAGTCTTTTTCATTTGAGTTTGTTAGTGATGCTCGCTGGGATGGCTTTTTACTACAACTAGAAAACTTCTTATCCTCCTTGGGTCACGAATGACAGAGAAATAATTCTGGGGGCAATTAATGGATGTGATTGTGTTTCCCCTAAGCAAGGCAAGATGCCAGGGATTCTTCAAGAAAGCTACTATGAGGTCCCTACTGAGAAAAGTTCATGCTAAATGTCATGCTCCCTGCCACCTGCTATACTGTTCTGTGATGTTCTTTTTTTGGGGGGGTGGGGGAGGGGAAGGTAATAAAAAAGAGGTAATTCAGATGTTTGTGACAGGATAAATGACAGTTTTAGATTTCCTTGACCCTGGTGAGTCAGATTTTAGGCCTGAATATTTGGTAGAACCATCACTGGTTGTGTAAATCATTGATTTCCTTCTAGTGATGAAGGTTAAATGTCCACACTGATTAGATTTAGATATGTCCCCTGTGATACTACAGCTGCATGGCATATGTGGCCTTACCAAATTTAGATCAATAAAACATTTATGCCATCTAACACTATCGTGTATTCTCTTTCTCACACTTGTTGTTAATATGGACATGCTTTTACAAATAATACTTTATATTTTTCCTTCTCTCATGTAGTCAGTGGAAATATTTCAGTCAAGATTGAAAGAAGCTGAGAAAGCCACATCAAAACAGGAAAATGAATATAGACGAGGAAGATGGAGGAAATTTAACTATTCACAGAATGAGCAAAAAGAGAGAGCGCACCAAATGGAAAAAGAAACCCAAGACGAAGGTGATGGTATCAAGGGTATATATAAAGGACATTCTAGAGATAGACATAATAAGGTATATCCTCTAGAAGACAGAGGTTATAGAAAAGACAGGCCAAGAGAAGAACAAGAATATAGACATTGTGGCACAGACTCTGAGTTAAGAGACAATTATACAGCTGTAAGACATTCTGATGAAAAACGAAGTCAGGAGAAGGTTTCTTCTTTAAGCAATTTGAAATATATGTTTTTGAAACCCACTGAAGATGATTTGTCATCTGTTCGTAAAGACTACAAGCTACAGCAGTGCTCTTTAAAACTACCGTCTTGTAGCTCTTTGAACAGCAATTTCCAAAAACCTGATAAGGAAAGTGAAGAGAAAAAATTGTGTGGAGCACATGTAAAAGATGAAAATGAGAAGCCAACATTCGATCAAAAGTCACTGAAAATGGAAAAAATTACTTGTAATGAAGGAGTTCCAAATGCTGAAAGGGAGAAGTCACAGGAAGAGAACATTGGAGACCTCCCCAAGAAGAAAGTGCTATTGCCAGACAGCAAAGCATCATATTCTGGGTATCTTATGATTTGCTTTGCTAGATGTCGTTTGTATTTTCATGATAGTTTGTAGGAAGTATCTGTCTGCAGCCATACCTCACTGGGCTCATAATTTATTATGAGATCTCCAAAAATTTGAGCCTGATTAGTTCTTGGATGAAAAACCCAGATCTATAGAAAATGATTTAGTAGATGTGACACTTCTGAGTCCTTGATAAACTAATGTTCCAGCATGATATTAGGCAGCCCTGTAGGATTCAGTGGTGTAGTCTTTTTGGTAATCCTTTAAACATGCCTTATCTCTTGTTGTAATTAAAGACTAATTACCCATGATAGGGGTGCATGCATTAGTGACAAAATGTAATATTCAGTAGCTTCAATCTGCCTATGTACATTTCCACTGCATTTTCATTTGGAAGCTGACAGTCCACTACCATTTGGGACCCCAATAATTGTGTAGTGTTCCTGTATGCTGAACTACTTAAAGAACTTCAACCCTGGAAATGGCTGCACTTCAATGTTGAGTGAAGTGAAATGTGTACTTATGTAAATGAGGGCTAAGTCCTTTGGCTTTTTTTTTTTTTTTGGTGGGAGGGAAGGCACTATGTAAATTTAAAGTTGGTAACCTTACTGTTTTGCTTAGAAACTTTTGGAATGCTTAGAACATTTGCGCAGCTTTTAAAAATACATTTCACGATAGTGATGTGGCATTTTAACTTTCTTTTAAGTGCACTAAAGTGGCACTTTTACTATAGATTATAGGGTTTTAATCTTGAAATGCAACTTGAACTTTTCTATCAAATCAAAATATCTTTTTAAATTTAACTGTATTTTCAATCATATTGCTCATGACCATGGATTACTTTACCCTTCCTTTGAACACTGGTTTAAAGTGTGCTTGTTACTATTGAGAGAGGCTGTGGAATAAAAATGTATTTACAATTTAAACAAGTAGAACCTATTTGTAATTAAGTGGGCATGCTGAGTGGCAAAATAATGGGGAAAACTAAGGAAACAATATATCATGGATAGATTTGGTAGATTTAAGATATGAGGTCCAATAGTAAAGTAATAGGTTTTATTCATACATAAATAAAACCATAATGACAGAGAAAACATTAGTCTGAATGCATGTTTTCAGTGGAGTTAAAGATGATCACTAGAAAATTACTGGACTCTTATGTAGGTTCTGGCCACCTATGCATATACCATCACCAAGATTCCAGTCTTGCGAACAACTTAAGTACATTTTTAAATTTACTATCATGAGTAGTCCTGTTCAAACACTGGAACTATTTTCAGTAGTAAAGTTGACCATGTGCCTAAGTGTTGTTAGATCAGGGCCCAAATGAGACCTAAATTTGCAGAATGTATTAAAATGTAGGAAAAGTGGGTAAGCAACAAAGTGCTCACCAGCAAGAACATGTGAGGAAGCTGATCATCATCCCCCTCCTCGTCCTTCAAGCCCACTAGCGTATAGGGCAGCAACAAAGGTCCTCCACTTCTGTCTGTCTCTGGCCAGCCTCTCAATAGTGCCCCAAGTGTAATTCATGCTCTTCATTTCTACTTCAGCGCTCTGGCGCCATTTTGTCTTGGGTCGTCCTCATTTCTGCTTCCCTTCAGGGGTCCAGTGAACAGCAATCTTTGGATGGAGCTTCCATCTTTCCTGAGCGCATGCCCAATCCATCTCCAGCGTCTTTTCATAATGATGGTAGCCATGTCATCTTGTTTGCACC
The DNA here is from genome assembly GCA_019425775.1 of Rafetus swinhoei. Classification (NCBI taxonomy): domain Eukaryota; kingdom Metazoa; phylum Chordata; order Testudines; family Trionychidae; genus Rafetus; species Rafetus swinhoei. The sequence goes on along the minus strand of CM033437.1, from coordinate 41,223,901 downwards.
GCGCAAGCAGGTCCTGATTTGTAATTATTCTTGGACAAACAATACGAAGGATCCTCCGAAGACTTCTGGTGTGAAAAGTCGACAGTTTATCGAGGTCAGATTCTGTCATCCTCCAGCATTTTGATCCATATACTAGTGTTGATAAAACACAGCTCTGATAAAACTTCAATTTGGTATGGATGCTGTACTGTGATGACTGTCATACAGCATTCAGACTCATGAAGACATTTCTGGCTTTACTGAGTCTGCTCTGGATATTGCTTTTGATGCGTCCGTCTTGCCTGATAATACTACCCAAGTATGTAAAGCTCTCTGTGATAGGTAGGCCGTGGCCATTGATCTTAACTGATAATGGTGCCTCAATATTTAGGATCATGACTTCTGTCGTCTTCGTGCTAACATTTAGTCCGACCTGTGTTCCGAAGGTGCAGAGTCGATTTGTTTTCTCATATGACGATGCGAATGGAAGAGCAGCACAAGGTCATCAGTAAAATCAAGGTCCTCTAATGTGGAGAAGACAGTCCATCTGATGCCTCTTGGTTCATCTTCTGTTATACGCCACATAACCCAGTCTATGACTAAGTTAAAGAGCATTGGAGACATGCTGCATCCCTGCCTTACTTCAGTCTTAACTTCGAAGTATAGATCATTGTTTCCCACGCTGCATGTGAAATAGTTATAAAAGCTCTTAATGAGCTGTAGTACTTATTGTGGTATTCCATATGCTCTCAGAATACGCCAAAGGCTATCGCTATGAATGCTGTCAAAGGCTTTTTTGAAATCAATAAAGTTGATGAACAACTGCCTCTGCCATTCAATGCATTGCTCAATGACGTTACGCAGTACAAAAATTTGATCTACACACCGCCTTCCTTTACGAAAGCCAGCTTGTTCTTTCGTCAGTGATTTATCAACAGCGTCTACAATCTGCTGAATGATCTTAGCAAGATGCTTAGCACTGAAAGGAAAGTGATGCCGCGCCAGTTGTTACAGTCATTGAGTGCTCCCTTCTTGGGTATCTTAACAATAATTCCATTTGTCCATTCTTCTGGCACCTGCTTCCCTTCCCATATTGCTGTCAAGAGCGGTTGGAGAATAGTGGCTGCAAGTTCTGGGTCTGCCTTGAACAATTCAGCATTGAAATTATCATGTCCTGGAGCTTTACAAAATCTTGTGTAGTACTTTACATAGACTTGTCATTGGAGGTATGCTCTTTCCTCACCGTTACATTCACAAGTTAACATGGCGCTCACCAAATGGTAGGGATAGTAATCAGATCGACCATCTGATGATCAATGGAACATGGAGATGCTTGTTACTAGATGTCAAGGTGAAAAGAGGGGCAGATGTCGGCAGTGATCACCAACTTGTGACAGCACTCACAAAGCTTAAGCTAAGAAGCACTGGTTGCAAGATATCGATGCAGAAATGCTTTGATGTAGAGAAGCTACAAGACCCCAAAGTTAAGAATGCTTTTGTCCTTAAGGTAAAAAATAGGTTTCAAGTGCTACAAAATCTTGAAGAAGAACCTCACAGCATAGAAGAAATTAATAAGAAATGGGAACAAATTACAACAATATATGTAAAGAGCAGCGGGGACTGTCTAGGTTTCAAACAGAAACAGAAGAAAAAAAGTATGGATCATGCCAGACACATGGAAGGCAATTGATAATAGATGTACCTTAAAGAAGAAACTCTCAGATGCTAAATCAGGAAGACTGAAAGAAAGATACCAGCAGCAATACAAAGAAGCAGACCGGCAAGTTAAGAAATTGGTGAGAGCTGATAAGAGAGCTCGTATAGGGGAATTAGCAGCACAAGCTGAAGAAGCAGCTACTCGAAGAGAGCAAGCAAAAGTTTTTAAAATCACCAAGCTTATTTGCTGTAAATACCATGCCAGTACAAGTGTCTCTGTCATGGACAAACAAGGAAATCTACTTATAACAGAGAGGGAACAAGAGGCTCATTGGGCAGAATATTTTCAGGGAGTTCTAACAGGCCACCACCAGAAGAAGAAGCTGATATTCTAGAAGTGGAAACACACCTTGACATAAATACTGCTCCACCAAAAATGGAAGAAATTAGCATGGCAAAAAGATCCTTAAAGAATGGTAAGGTGGTGATAATCCAGGTAAAAAAAGGAATTGATGAATATTGTGATTTGTTTAGGTATGTCTTCAGTTATGATGATGTGTAGATTTCAGGCTCTGCATGTCCAGGTAGCACATGTATAATTAGTGGTTTAGATGGTGAGGCATGGTTTAGGCAAGTAGAGTGCTATATGCTCCTGAACTCCTTGAGTATATACCCTGCGTGCTGTCACATGCCCAGACAGTGACATGTGGGGACACAATCTGTACTTCACGGTGGCACATAGCTATGTGTGTAGTGCCTGCACTCCACTGTAAGTGAAGACATAGTCTCTGTTTCCCCATATTATCTTATTTAAATTACTGATGAATAGGTCATATGGGCAGATTAGCTTTTGATACTGAACAGTTAGATTCTAACATTAGGTAGGAGTTTCTTATAGCAGTACTATTTTCAGTTATAAAGAAAGATAAACAAATTTCTTCAGTTATCTTGCTCTTTGTGTGTATGTGGATGCTTCCCAAACAAGGGCACTGCGTGTCCATTACTAACTGGGATGGATGGAGAAAAGCAGTAGATATGATATATCTTGATTTTTAGTAGGGATATAAATACAGTAATGCAGGACATTCACATAAATGACCTAGAGAAATGTGGTAGTAGTTATCAATTATATACTGTCAAACTGGGAGGGATTATATAGTGGGTTTCACAGGGGTCAGTCCAGATTCTAGTATCATTCAGTATTTCCATTAATGATTTGGACTCTGGAGTGGAGAGTAGATGTATAAAGTTTACAGATGGACACCAAATTTGGAGGGGATGCATGCAGTTTGAAGGCAAGCATTAGACTTCAAAATGAGTTTGATAAGTTAAAAGAATTGAACTGAAGTGAGCAAGTTGAAATTTAATAAAGACTGGTGCAAAGTACTTAAGGGAAAATCAAATACACAACTACAAAATGGGGAATAACTGGGTAGGCAGCAGTACTGCTGAAAAGGATTTGGGGGTTTTAGTGGATCACACTGAATATGAGTCACAATGTAATTGCAAAAAAGGCTGTTATCACCTTTGGGAGTGTTAACAGGAGTGTAGTATGTAAGACACAATTATTCCGCTCTATTTGCACTGGTGAGGCCTCAGGTGGTATACTGTGACCAGTTTGAGAGCCACGCTTCAGGAAAGATGTAGATGAATTGGAGAGAGTCCAGAGGAGAGCAATACAAATGATAAAAGGTTTAGAAAACCTGACCTCTGAGGAAAGGTTAAAAAAACTGGGTACATGTACTCTTGAGAAAAGAAGAAATGAGCAGTGGAGGACACCTGGTATGTATTCATGCATGTTAATGGCTGTTAGAGAATGGTGATCACTTGTTCTCCATGTCCACTGAAGGTAGGACAAGAAGTAATCACAGTGAGAGAGATTTAGATTAGCTATTAGGTGTAACTCTATAAGGATTCCAAAGGAGATTGTGGAATCTCTGCTTGGGAGGATTTTAATAACAGGCTGGACAAACACTGTCAGGGATGTTCTAGAACAGGGGTGGGCAAAAGGTGAGGCCAAGTGGATGGATCCAGCCCGTAGAGGCCCTGCCGCTCCCCCGCTCCAGGCCAATTAACGCCTGGGGGCGCGGGAGTGCGCGAAGCCTCCTCCTGTCCTGCTAGGAGCACATGGTGCTTTTAAGTGCTGCATACGGCTTGCAGAACGGGAGCAGAGCGGAGGAGGCTTTGCGTGCTCCCCTGCCCCAGACCCTAATTGGCCTGGGGGCAGGGAGCGCGGGAAGTCTCCTCCCGCACGTAGGGGAAATGTGGCGGGGGGGGGCAGGGACAAAGGCACCCCCTCACCCCCAGACCAATCATTGTCTGGGGGGTGGGGAACCCGGAAGTATCTTGGCTCTGCCCATTCCGTTTGATGCCCCGTCTCTTACTGTGCGGCCGGGGCTAGTTAAAAAATGTCCGAAGTGGCCCCCTGGCAAAAAATTATTGCCCACTCCTGTTCTAGAAGGTATACTTGGTCTAGAAGGTATACACTATTCATTTTTGTGATTCTAGTACATCTGTCTATGAAAACAGCCTTTCTGATGGCCAGCAGTTCTGCCTGAATTGTGGAGAAATGAGCAAACCCTCCTCTTCATGGTGTTCTTCAGAAACAAAGTTACATTAAATACACATCCTTTATTTCTACATAACAGTTCTTCTGAATACCATATTAGGTTATACATTTTCTGGTTTTTCTTTCTGAAATCTCACCAGCCCAGGGGAACCGCCTTACAGTCTTTGGATATCAGAAGGAAAGTAGCCTTCTACTGAGACAGAATTTCAGGGAATTCTAGGCTTTGTATCTATTGCTGACAGATCCAGAAGATCTGCAGTTTGACCCACGACTTTCAAAGTACATTTCTGTGCGTATTACCTCTTTTTATGATGCCAACATTTATCTTCCTTCCAGGGCAGGGGTGGAAAATGAAATGGTGACAGTTCATCAGGGTTTGCCCATTGTGGGCTGCCACCGCTATATTTACTTGCGCCTCCACAGGTTTGGGCAAGTGCAGCTCCCGACCAATAGGATCTGCGGGAAGTGGCATGGACCAGGACAATGCTTCCCGCACCTCCCATTGTCTGGGAACTGCAATCCACAGCCACCGGGAGTTGCAAGGTAAATATAGTAGTGGCCCACTAGGGACTAACTGTAGGCAATGAGATCCGACTGATGGGCCAGTATTTGCCTACCCCTTTTCTAGGGTGATAACCCATTCTGCGAGGTCCTAAACTACTTTTATGGCTCAGTTGAAGGATAATATTCCAAATGCTGAAATTTGTACTTCCAGAACTAGTCTTTGGTACCCACCTTTTCCAAATATTATGCTCTGATTCACACTTCTAGAGCAGATGCTGCAGTTGGCAGTGCAGTCTCGTGTTTAGTGTTATATCTAACTCTGAGGGTCCTTATCTCCTCCAGAGATATTACTTGGGAGTCATCTGAAACAGAGCACCATAATTTGTGTTGTGAAGTAATGGAACTTCTTCTAGATGTGTCCCCTTATTGTTACTCCTCTAGTTCCTTCTCCCCTCCTTCCTGCTTCAGAGTCTTCTGTTTTGGGACTTTGCAGTAGGGAAGGCATTGAGGGCACTTCACCTGTATAACTGCATATAAACTTGTAGTGGATCCAGAGGAGAACTAGAGTGCATTCAGGGTCAGAAAGGATATTGCTAACAAAAATCTCCTGTAAAAGGTACTTGTGTTCCCTAAGTGGTGGTGTTTACCCCTTTCTCTGTGCCTTTCTCTGATACTGCCAGTGTTCTCGTTAACTTTTTCTCTTCCAAGAAATACATGGTTTCTTTAGCTTTTAAATCAGAGTTTTGGACCATTACGACAAGAGTTATAAGCTCAAGGTTGTATGCTTAGTAAACCTGGCTGATTGGCTGTCCAAAGGTTGTCCTTAGAGGAAATGCCCGTTGCAGGATAATGTTTGTTGAAAATCACACTTAAAAATGGAACTAAAATGTTATGTGCACTGGAGTTTAATTTAAGCCAAGCTGAGAGGAAACTACAATTGAGCTGAAAAAGGGCAGATAATGATTCAAGCGATTATACCACCAAGAGTATTTCCAGAGGAATAAATTACTGTTACCCTTATTAATTTAATACCCCTGCTGTTTGTTTTAATTTCTTATGTATAGGTTTGGATATGAGAAGCAAGAGCTCCAGAACATATAGTTTCTTTATTTTCCCCCCTTTTTTATAATGACTTAAACTATTGTCATTGCTTCTCTTGGGGCCAAATTCTATTCTCATTGAAGTCAGTGGGAATTATTAGATTGACTTAATGGATGTTGGATTGGGCCCCTGAAATGCAGGCAGAAATGGCTTGAAACATTTCCTGAGGTTAGCACTGTGATGTCTCAGAGTAAAACATGAGACTTGTAAAGATCTTCCATTTTGTGAGTCCCGCAGGATTTAATCATGCACATTATGTTCATCACATTTAGCAGTATGTTCTTTCTCTGTTATGACAGCATGTCTTTAATTTTTTTAATAACTTGCCTTCTCTCATAGTAGCATTTAGTAATGCTTTTGAAATGACTTCTCTGTTATGTAATATTGAATAGGCAGTGCTGTGGCAAGTGAATTAGGATTATGCTTAGGTTTTTTACACGTGTAGATAAACCAATATAAGCATTTTCTGTAGAATTATAATCCTGTCTCACATTATGTAAATAAGAAAAGTTAAATTTAACAATAAATACCACATATACAAATTAATCATACTGCAGTGGCATTACCTTCACTTTAAATGAGCAAGAAATGTTTATTCCTGTACCAACTTGTACTGGTCAGAAGCCTCACCAGTATAAGTTTATGAAGTAGTTTGATGCTCCCTTGATGCGCGCCTGCCTGGTGCGAAGGTTGCGGCTCTCTCAAGGCATCTAGATAGACTTATGTGTAGTGCTGGGGAGGAGCCGGTGGTCGTGGTACATGTAGGTACCAATAACATAGGGAAGGGTAGGAGAGATGTCCTGGAGGCCAAATTTATGTTGCTAGGAAAGAGACTGAAATCCAGGACCTCTATGGTGGCATTCTCGGAAATGCTTCCAGTTCCATGCGCAGGACCAGGTAGGCAGGCAGAGCTTCAGAGTCTCAATGCGTGGATCAGACGATGGTGTAGGGAGGAGGGGTTTAGATTTATTAGGAACTGGGGACATTTTTGGGAAAGGGGGAGCCTATACAGGAAGGATGGGCTCCACCTAAACCAGGGTGGAACCAGACTGCTGGCACTAAAGATTAAAAAGGCCGTAGAGCAGTTTTAAAACTAAGAGATGGGGGAAAGCCGATTAGTGCGGAGAAGCACATAAATCGGATGGAGACTTCTCTTAGAGGAGAATCCATTGATAGAGATTTTCTAGGCTGTAGTCAGAAAGAGAGGAGGGGAGAGGACAAACCATGGGCCAGAGCAGACAAACAACCTCATATAAATGCATCAGGGAAGGGCAGACAAACAGTGGCAATTTTTTAAAGTGCTTTTATACAAATGCTAGGAGTCTGACTAATAAGATGGGTGAACTAGAGCACCTCGTATTAAAGGAGGAGATTGACATAATAGGCATCACTGAAACCTGGTGGAATGAGGAAAATCTGTGGGACATAAAATATATCGGAAGGATAGAGCAGGCCGTGTGGGTAGCGGAGTGGCACTGTATGTGAAAGATAATGTAGAATCAAATGAAATAAAAATATTAAATGAATCAACATGTTCAATAGAATCACTGTGGATAGTAATTCCATGCTCCAGTAATAAGAATTTAGCAGTAGGGATATATTATCGACCACCTGACCAGGAGAGTGATACTGACATTGAAATGCTGAGGGAGATTAGAGAGGCTACCAAAATAAAAACTCTATAATAATGGGGATTTTAATTATCCCCATATTGACCGGGTACATGTCACCTCAGGAAGAGAAGCAGAGATACAATTTCTCAATGGCTTAAATGACTGCTTCTTGGAGCAGCTGGTGCAGGAACCCACAAGGGGAGAGGCAATTCTCGATTTAGTCCTGAGTGGAGCGCAGGATCAGGTCCAGGAGATAACCGTTACAGGACCGCTTGGGAATAGTGACCATAATATAATATTTAACATTCCTGTGGTGGGAAGAACACCTCAGCAGTCCAGCACTCTGGCATTTAATTTCAAAAAGGGGAATTGCACAAAAATGAGGAGGTTATTTAAACAGAAATTAAGGCACAGTGACTAGAGCCAAATCCCTGCAAGCTGCATGGAAACTTTTTAAAGACACCATCATAGAGGCCCAACTTAAATATATACCCCAAATTAAAAAACATAGTAAGAGACCTAAAAAAGAGTCACCCGTGGCTTAACCACCATGTAAAAGAAGCGGTGAGGGACAAAAAGGCATCTTTTAAGAAGTGGAAGTCTAATCCTAGTGAGATAAATCGAAAGGAACATAAACACTGTCAAATCAAGTGTAAAAATGTAATAAGAAATGCAAAAAAAGATTTTGAGGAACAGCTAGCCAAAAACTCAAAAAGAAATAGCAAAATGTTTTTTAAGTACATTAGAAGCAGGAAGCCTGCTAAAAAACCAGTGGGTCCCCTAGACGATCAAGATACAAAAGGAGCAATCAAGGACAATAAAGCCATTGCGGAGAAACTAAATGATTACTTTGCTTCAGTCTTCACAGCTGAGGATGTTAGGGAGATTCCCAAATCTGCACCGTCCTTTGTGGGTGATGAATCTGAGGAGCTGTCCTGGATTGAAGTGTCATTAGAGGAGGTTTTGGAGGAAATAGAAAAACCTAACATTAACAAACCAGATGGCATTCATCCAAGAGTTCTAAAAGAACTCAAATGGGAAATTGCTGAACTATTATCTGTGGTTTGTAACCTATCCTTTAAATCGGCTTCCATACCTAATGACTGGAAGATAGCTAACATGACACCAGTATTTAAAAAGGGCTCTAGAGGGATCCTGGCAATTACAGATGGGTAAGTCTAACTTCAGTACCGGGCAAATTAGTCGAAACAATGGTAAAGAATAAAATTGTCAGGCACGTAGAAGAACATAATTTGTTGGACGAAAGTCAACATGGTTTCTGTAAAGGGAAATCCTGTCTTACTAATCTATTAGAGTTCTTTGAAGGGTTAACAAACATGCAGACAAGGGGGATCCAGTAGATATAGTATACTTAGATTTTCAGAAAGCCTTTGACAAGGTCCTCACCAAAGGCTCTTGTGTAAATTACATTGTCATGGGATAAGAGGGAAGGTCCTTTCATGGATTGAGAACTGGTTAAAAGACAGGAAACAAAGGGTAGGAATAAATGGTAAATTTTCAGAATGGAGAGGGGTAACTAGTGGTGTCCCCCAAGGGTCAGTCCTAGGACCAGTCCTGTTCAACTTATTCATAAATGATCTGGAGAAAGGGGTAAGCAGTGAGGTGGTAAAGTTTGCGGATGATACTAAACTGTTTAAGAAAGTCAAGACAGAAGCAGACTGTGAAGAACTTCAAAGAGATCTCACCAAACTGAGTGACTGGGCAACAAAATGGCAAATGAAATGTAATGTGGATAAGTGTAAAGTAATGCACGTTGGAAAAAATAACCCCAACTATACGTACAGTATGATGGGGGCTAATTTGGCTACGACAAATCAGGAAAGAGATCTTGGAGTTATCATGGATAGTTCTTTGAAAACTTCCACAAGTGTGCAGCGCCAGTCAAAAAGGCAAATAGGATGTTAGGAATTATTAAGAAAGGGATAGAGAATAAGACCCAGAATATCTTACTGCCCCTGTATAAAACGATGGTACGCCCACATCTTGAATACTGTGTACGGATGTGGTTTCCTCACCTCAAAAAAGATATTTTGGCCTTGGAAAGGGTTCAGAAAAGGGCAACTAAAATGATTAGGGGTTTGGAACGGGTCCCATATGAAGAGAGGCTAAAGCGATTGGGACTTTTCAGTTTAGAAAAGAGGAGACTGAGGGGGGGGATATGATAGAGGTATATAAAATCATGAGTGGTGTGGAGAGGGTGAATAAAGAAAAGTTATTTATTAGTTTCCATAATAGAAGAACTAGAGGACACCAAATGAAATTAATGGGTAGCAAGTTTAAAACTAATAAAAGGAAGTTCTTCTTCACACAGCACATAGTCAACCTGTGGAACTCCTTGCCAGAGGAGGCTGTGAAGGCTAGGACTATAATAGAATTTAAAGAGAAGCTAGATAATTTCATGGAGGTTAGGTCCATAAAAGGCTATTAGCCAGGGGATAGAAATGGTGTCCCTGGCCTCTGTTTGTCAGAGGCTGGAGATGGATGGCACGAGACAAATAGCTTGACACTGCTGAGATTTCACAAGCACTTCATCCAAAACACCCTCTTCAGATAAATATAACCAGGTTTATTAATTACAGAAAAAGACATTTTAAAGGATTATAAGTATCAGGCAGAGATCAGAGTTGGATATTTAAACAGAAAAATAAACTTGCTGTCTAAATTCTGCAAACTAAACAGGATTTGAATCAAGCAGTGTTTCACCATGACAGAGAGTACAAGAAGGCTACAAATTCTCAAAGTACATAGACTGGACTCCATTTTCAGTGTGGGACCACCCTTCCCCTGTTCAAAGGTGTTGTGTGGGGGCTGGGGGAAGGGAAAGAAGCCCAGTGATAATGTTGCTTTCCCCTATTTTATATTTTCTTCCAGCTTGCTGGAGAGTTCTTTGCTGTGACATGGGGATTAGGCAGCCCTCTTTGGTCATCTCCATTGCGTCCATGCTATTTATGAGATGTCTCTGGAGTGGTCATTAGAAGAGTGAATTCCTTGTAATGGCCATCAGCACATCTGGCTGGTCCTTTGTTGCAACTGAAAAGCTGGGAATCTCCAAACCTGTCAACATATTTCAGTAACAATATAGGAATGCTTCATAACTTCACATACAACAATAGTACATAAATGCAACAGGATACTAATGTTCAACAGATCAAGATTTTAAAAATGATTGCTCACAAGGCATACTTTGTCCAAAAAGTATCGTTGTCATATCACCATGATGAGTATTGGGGGTTCCAAGGTGCTGCTTTGTAGTATGGAAGTTCACATGGCTATAACAAAATTGTCCTGGGTGATCCTCAAAATGGAACACACCTTCCAACATCTGAAAACAGAGCTAAGAATATATATTCAGTCAGCTTGGAGTATGAAGTGCATTTCTTTCTCAATAGGAACTGTTTTACTGGGTATATACTGTACATGTTATAGGTGTGAATTTCCAGCAGTGAAAGCAGCTATATCGGGTATAAATGGACTGTTTTAAGGCTAGAGTAATTTGGACATAAAATCTGTGTGTCTGCATGGAAGAGAGATTTTCATCATTTTTAGCAAATTTGGTTCTCAGTGGCTTTACTTAGTAACTGGGAAATGGTTCCAGCTACCTAGCAAGATTTGGTTTTAATCTTGTAGCTAAGTAGTGAAAAAACAATGAATTATTTTGCTGAATGCAGCCTAGATTTGTTTTTAAGACTTCCAAAGACTTCTAAATTAATTTATGTTCTGGAGATGTCTGTTTAGGATAAATCCCTTCTATCCTGCAGATTTAAAAATTAGTATTATGTGCACTTCTTGTCTTTAAACCACAATATGATCACTAATTATTCCTACCAATGCCCTCTGTAGTATTAACTTAGTTTTACAGATGATGAAATTCAGTCTTGGTACAATTCCAGTGAAATACCTTATGTAAAGCCACTTGGTGAGTCAGTGGCAGAGAGCAGGATTGGACTCACGAGTTTCTGATTCCTTGATCAGTGCTGAGCACAAAGGTCATCCTGTCCCCAGAGTAATAACACAAGCTCTAGGGAAGATTTTACTTACAGATAGCACCAATTAATTTTCAGTGTAAATTGTAGCAGATCAACTATAATATTTTCATAACCAAAAAGTGGTCCTCTGAACAGATAAATCTAAGAACAACTTAAGCTTTGGTAAAGGAAGAACTACATAACCTCCAAGTGGATAAACAACTGCTAGATTTTCTTGTTGCTATGGGATTGCTTCAAGGTTTATAAAAAGACTTCTTGTTAAGAGGTTGAGACCAAGGGGAAGGGCTGGAAGGGGGGAAGGAAGTGTCTTTGGGTATTGATTGCCAGGCAGGATGATTTGGTGCAGTTAGTCCAAGGACTAACTTTGGACCCAACTAGTCTGTCTTGTCAGGAAGCTCTCCTGCATGCATAGCCCACTTTTACATCCTCCTGGTTATTTAATGCACCCTTGAGACAAGGAAAACGCAATACAGAGTGCCTTTCATCCTAAAAGATCCAAAAACTAAAGGAGAGTTTAGCTTAATGCGCATCATGTTTACATGTCTATTTCAGAAGTTCTTTAGAGAGATTTAATGAAAGGATTTGTAGAAATATAGTTATGACTGATTGCTTTAAATTACTTTCAGCATTTAAACATGTTTGCCAGTGCCATGATTGTTAATTAGGTAATTTTTGTTTTGTTTCCTATGGCATGTGAATGCTGGTGGTATTTCAACCAGACATACTTCAAAAGATGTGACTCCCCAGAACCTTAGCGAAGAGGAGATGAACAGACTGGGAGCCAAGATTGTGAAAGCAGAACTGATGGGAAATTTGGTAAGGTTTTTGAAGATTTCCCTGATTTATTGCAGATGGCATGTATTGTGGCTCAGTGGGCTTGAATTAGCCTCTCCTTTGGAACAAAGCACCATGAAAAACTAGTTTCAAAATATAATGGTTAGATCAGGTTCAAAATGTAATGTGAAACCTTCCTTATAATTTCTCCTACAAATAGCTATGCCCTGTGATCTAGTGGGAGGGGATTCAGTCCAATAATCCAAAACAATTTTCTCTTTTTGGTGAGTTAGAGAACAGTGTATAGTGGTTTTCTGTTGAACAGGAGGAAGGAGAAATTACCAGTGTGTTTCTGCTAATTTCAAAATAAAGATGGAAGACATTCTGATTTCCTATAGATTATGTTATCACTACAGAGCTCAATCAGCAGACACAAATACGCTACTGCAGTGCAGCATGGACTGTAAGCACTAAGCATCAAGATTACAATTGTAAGCTGTCCCTACTGGGATGAGCTCCCTATGAGTATCTGGACTTCCTAGAAGCTGCAGATTTCGCACCACTATTTGAACTGGAACTGCTAAAGCAGACTGAAAAAATCTGGAACATCTATGTGTGATTTGAAAGACTTTTGTTTCTAAAAAGATATTTTTATTACATAAAACTATAAATGCACGGTACTGGTTTCTTTTATGTATTTTACCTAATGGTGCTAAGTGAAAACTGTGTCCATCTAACTACCAATCTCTGACATAGAAGTCCAGTGGTGGTTTGCTTATGCTGAGAACACAGTAACTCAGGCCATGTCTTCGCTAAACAAAAGATTGATGCGGCTGTGATGGATCTTCCAGAGTTGGTTTGGTGGGTGTATTTACGACCCACGAAATTGAACTCAGAGGGAGTTCCCATTGCTGTGGTAATGGCGGAGAAACTCAAAGCAAGGTATGTCAACTCCAGCTACGTAATTAACGTAGCTGCAGTTGCATATTTTGATTCAAACTTCCCCTTTAGTGATGACCTGGCCTCACAAATATGGGAATGCCAGCAGATTGACACATGCCCCCCAATTGTTGTCTATTATTTATTTATTTATTTGTGATGTGTATTGCGGTAGTGCCTAAAGACATCAACCATGTCTGTCTCATTGTGTTAGATTGAGGCTATGCTTTTCAAGTTATTGTTTCTTGCATAGATGCTCTTAAAGATGTATTGAAAAAACTTAATAGAGAATGGTAAAAATGTCCATTTTGAAAACAATTCAACCATTGGAGTCCTTTATTTATTTTTTGTTTGTTTCTAAGGATGATTTTTCATGCACCTATGCTTGCTGCCTGAGATTTCCCAAAGCAATAATTCTATTTGACATCATCTCTATATCAACTACTGTAATTGTAAAGTCAAAAATATGATTATAACTTTATGGGGAGAATGTGAGTGGCAGATGAACTCCTGGGGAAAAATGGCTTTCAGACTTCTTATTTTTTATTTAGGATGCTGTTATAGATTATTTTTCAGACAGATCTCTGTCCTTTTGGTATTTTCAAAGTCAGTATCACACATTTTAATAATTATGTTTCACATGATAAAATGCTGCATTAAAAATAACTATTACCAATCTTATTTTAGATCAGTATTTTGTTTTCTCCTTTGCATAATCATAAGAAATGTGTATGCAGCATATTTTTATATAGTGATAGCTTTTAAAGAGACAATGAATGCCAAGCTGAAATATAGTCAGCTTTGAAAAGAACTAAAAGCTAACTTTCAGTGAACTAAAATTAATTTAATGTAGTACATTTTCCCCTTTAGGGGTCTCTGCCAATTTCGGGGTTTTTAAACTTGTGTTTTTTAATATTTTCGTCTTCCCTGTTGGTTTGAATCATAGAATCATAGAATACTAGGACTGGAAGGGACCTCGAGAGGTCATCGAGTCCAGTCCCCTGCCCTCATGGCAGGACCAAGTACTGTCTACACCATCCCTGTTAGACATTTATCTAACCTACTCTTAAATATCTCCACAGATGGAGACTCCACAACCTCCCCTGGGCAATTTATTCTAGTGTTTAACCACCCTGACAGTTAGGAACTTTTTCCTAACCTCCAACCTAAACCTCCCTTGCTGCAGTTTAAGCCCATTGCTTCTTGTTCTCTCCTCAGAGGCCAAGATGAACAAGTTTTCTCCCTCCTCCTTATGACACCCTTTTAGATACCTGAAAACTTCTATCATGTTCCCCCCCTCAATCTTCTCTTTTCCAAACTAAACAAACCCAATTCTTTCAGCCTTCCTTCATAGGTCATGTTCTCTAGACCTTTAATCATTCTTGTTGCTCTTCTCTGGACCCTCTCCAATTTTTCCACATCTTTCTTGAAATGCGGTGCCCAGAACTGGACACAATACCCCAACTCTGAGCGCAGAGTAGAGCGGAAGAATGACTTCTCGTGTCTTGCTCACAACACACCTGTTAATGCATCCCAGAATCATGTTTGCTTTTTTTGCAACAGCATCACACTGTTGACTCATATTTAGCTTGTGGTCCACTATAACCCCTAGATCCCTTTCTGCCATAATCCTTCCTAGACAGTCGCTTCCCATTCTGTATGTGGAAAAACCGAGACAAATGAAAGAAATTGTGTATTGGACACTACAGAGGAAACTAGTGAAACTGACTATACACCAAGTGCTATAAAATACATTAAGTAATCAGAATTGTGGGGGATATGGAAAACCCATAATATGTTCCTTATCTAATTTTTAGTTATGGTAATCTTAGCTGAAATGTGTAACAATACAGGTAAACATTTGGACTGAAGTATGATTTTTAAGCTGTGTTCCTTTAAGCAACATAAGAAAATATTCCCAATAAAAGCACTCTTGTAAATAAAAATGTTATATGTGTGGAGTATTCTGCAATTTCATTTGATTTCAGTCTGAGTAAAAATTACTGTAATGTTGCTATTAATTTCATATTAATTATTTTAATTATTTACATTGGAATTATTTTTATTATTGTGTGGAATTAGCAATTTAGGCCTGATTACCTTGTTTAAGAAATGTAAATCAAATGAATTAATTTGTTACTTTTTCTCTGTTGCTCTGAATTTAGCCCATTGAGTCTAAGGGAATCTAAATTGCTGAGATTTACAGAATAGGAATAGATTTACGCAGTGGTGTTGTAGCCAGATCAGTCCCAATATTAGAGAGACAAGGAAAGTGAGGTGATACCTTTTATTGGATCAGCTTCTGTTGGTGAGGCAGACAAGTTTTCAGACTACACAGAGCTCTTTGTCAGGTCTGGGAAAGGTACTTTGAGAGTGTCAGCTAACTTATGAATGTCAGACTATGAACAGGAGGCAACTAGACAACTCTCCAACACCACATTTTACAGATCTCTCTCCTCTGATCCCACTTCAGAATACCAAAGGAAACTACACTGTCTTTTTAAGGAACTCCCTGCCTCTACTACGCCTTCTGAATCCCGACCAGGATTATTCTATTTGCTTCCCAAAATCCATAAACCTGGACACCCTGGACGTCCCATTATTTCAGGTATTGGCATACTCATTAGATTATGCAGCTATGCAGACTCCCTCCTCAAACCCTGTGTTACCAACACTCCCAGCTATCTCCGAGATACCACTAACTTCCTGAGAAAATTACAAAACATCGATAACCTCCCTGATAACACCATCCTTGCCACCATGGATGTAGAAGCTCTCTACACCAATATTCCACATGAAGATGAATTACAAGCAATTAGAAACACTATCCCAGAGGTTACCACAGCTAATCTGGTAGCAGATCCATGTAACTTTGTTCTCACCCACAATTACTTCCAATTTGGGGACAACCTATACCTCCAGATCAGCTGCACAGCCATGGGTACCCACATGGCCCCACTGTACAGTAACATCTTTATGGCTGACTTAGAACAACGTTTCCTCAAATCCCGTCCCCTATTACTCCTCCTTTACTTATGCTACATCAATGACATCTTTATGATCTGGACCCATGGGCAAGAAACACTGGACACATTCCACAGAGATTTTAACAACCTACACCCCACCATCAATCTCAGCCAGGACCATTTGACACAAGAGATCCTGGACACCACAGTACAAATCACTGATGGCAAAATCAATACCACTCTCTACGGAAAACCCACTGACTGCTACACTTACCTACATGCCTCCAGTTTGCATCCAGGACACACCATACGATCCGCCGTCTATAGTCAAGCCCTCAGATACAACCGCATCTGCTCCAATCCCACTGACAGAGACCAAAAACTTCAAGATCTCTACCAAGCATTTGTAAAACTCAATTACCCACTGGGGGAAATAAAAAAACAAATTGAAGGGGCCAGACAAATACCCAGAAACCATCTACTTCAAGCTAGGCCCAAGAAAACCAACAATAGAACACAACTTGTCATCAACTATAGCCCCCAACTTAAACCCCTCCAACGCATTATCAATATCCTACAACCTATACTGAAACAGGATACTAGGCTCAGAGAGTCCCTGGGTGACAGACCCATAGTCTCCTATAGATGATCACCTAACCTCAGGAAGATACTAACAACCACAGGGCACACCACATCAATACTAACCGTGGAACTTTCCCTTGAAACAAACCCCATTGCCAGCTTTGTCCACATATCTACTCTGGTGACACCATCATTGGACCTAACCATGTCAGTTATATGATCAAGGACTCATATTCCTGTTCGTCCAGCAATGTGATTTATGCCATCATGTGTCAGCAGTGTTCCTCTGCAATGTATATTGGACGGACTGCTCAGTCACTTCGCCAAAGGATCAATGTCCACAACTCAGACATCCGACATCTTCACGAAGAAAAACCTGTTAGTCTACATTTCAATCTACCTGGGTATTCCCTTAAAGACCTGACAACCGTCTTACTTCAAAGAGACTTGATAACAACAGATTACAGAGAGAAACTTCAGAATTTTCATTCATGCTTAAATTTGACAAGTTACGAATGGGCCTTAATAAAGATGCTAATTACCTTACACATTATAAAGACAGCTTCCCCACCTATTGAAAGTCCTAGTAACTCCAGATTAGCCACTCATTGATTTACAATAAGCTATTTCCTCCTTCCCTCTTCCTCGCCCCACCTTCTGTTATAAAATCTGATTTGTTAGTTTATAATGTGTTCATTTTCTTCATTGTATTCCTTTGTTATATATGGTCATGCCAATTCTCTTTCAGAATATTATCTGAAGAAGTGGGTCTGGCCCACAAAAGCTCATCACCTAATAAACTATCTTGTTAGTCTTTAAAGTGCTACATATTTTTTCCTTTTGTTTTAGGTAAATACAAGATTGAATAGATAGTTTAGCATAAGTAATTAACACATATTCTAAGGGGACTATGTGTTCAATCTTGTCTTTAGCTCTGCAATTCTCAGTACTTTTCCCAGGCATGAGGAAGAGCATTATGTAGTGTAAAAGCTTGACTCTCTTGCAAGCAGACGCTGGTCCAATAACAGGCATTATCTCACCCACCCTGCTGTATAATAAGGAGCTGGAAGAGAGGACTATATCAGGAAAAATAACTAATGGGAGAGTGCAGTTCAGCCTCACTCTCCCTTCTTTGGGTCATCCAGAACTCAGATAGTCTGAAGGGCTAAATTCTGAGGTGATGTTTAAGGGAGGGTAAATATATGCAGTAGAAACAGCTATAAGATTTCCCCCTTTAGACTCTTTGTGGAACTTCTATATTAAATATGTTGGAAAAGGGTGTACATTAGGTTAGACTGATCTGTATCTGCTTTCCCATCTCTATAAAGACAGTTATGCTTATCTATACATTTTATGAGCATAAATTGATTAATATTTGAACAATGTATTTGAAAATGAAATATGTTATGTAGTGCTTCAGATGCATCTGTCTTAAATTCTTTGGAAAAAATTTTGATTTTGTATCTATAATAAGGAATTGTTCGAATGACATTGTATTACAGTTGATAGTATCCCTGTATGCTGGTCACATGGTGTTTATCATTTTATTTAAAGGATTTAGCTTCAAAACTTCAAGCCCAGCTTGAAAATGCCCGTAAACTAAAAGAAAGTAGAACAGCGACTCCCACAAGAAAACCTGAGGAGGTAAGGGAAAAATATTCTTCCATTGTTATGTGCTAGCACAAAAATCACAATACAGGTGCAAAATATCTGTGGCAATGTTATTTTTAAATTTAGATGCTGAAATTTACAAAGGCTGTCTGTAAAAGCGCCAAGACATCTAGTGAGTGCTAAAATGTCAGACTGTATAGCTGTTGGGAAAATGTCATGAACTCCTTCTGGGTGCAGTTCATCCAGTGCATACTTCAAGGCTTGTATGTTGCCTTATACACAAACCATGAGGGCCAAATTCCTGTTGTCATTAAAATGAATAGTATAGTTCTCATTGATTTCATTTGGGTTCAGGATTTGACTTTTACTACCGCTCTTAAGAAGCATGTTAAGCCATTGTATGGCACCTCGATACTGGGTATTTTTTGCCCACAGCATTCAGGTTTCAATTTACATTGCTTACATTGGTAAAACAATGACAAAGTGTAAGTTGTGACTTATGTCTTCAGGTGATGCTGAGCATATTTTCATTGCAGTAATTTACTTTTTAAAAAATATAGAGAAACCAGATGCCTCCTTTTGGACACCATGAGATAGTATTTCTAACAGGAATTTCTGGTGGTAATATAAATCACTAAAATGAAGGTGGGAGGACAATTACAGCTTTAGATTGTATAGAACAATCTTCAGATTTAAGGACCCCAAAACAGATGTAAAGGCAATAGTATAGAGTAAATCAGATTGGACCTTGTCCAGTGAACCTGTTGAGACGGGTTTGTACTTGATCTGTATATAGCTGCTAGAAATTAAACATTTTGAAAAATAAGTAATGCATATAGAAAGTGAATCTAGTTAGTTTTTCAAAGTGTGGCAGTTACAGATTCAAAGTATAATTTTTCTATGTCACAAAAGGCATACTACCTTTTTTAGAAGCAAATATGTTGTGTATATACAGTAAAACCTGTGTTATCTGGCACGCCCAGGGATTAGGGAGTGCTGGTAACCTAAAAATTCGTATCTGAGGGGTGGGGGGGAGAGAGCCGTGCAGGAGCCGGGATGTGGCCTGCTAAGGAGGGCGGGATGCGGCCTGGTGAGGGGGGTGGAAGCCGGGGGGCAGGAGGCAGAGATGGTAGGAGTGGCCTGCCGGAGGGGGGGCAGCCGCGGCGGGGTTGGCCTGCCAGGGGTGCCAGGAGCTGCAGGGGGAGCTGAGATGCTTGCTTCCAGCTGCCGTTCGCCCCTCCTTCCCCCAGGTATGTGCTGCATGCTCGTCTGAGGAGTGGCCCAGCACTTAAAGGGCCAGTTTCCTTTTTGTGTTTTTGTTTTTCTTTTCCCTGTGTCAGAAATTTGCCAGTTTCTACAGTTTTCTGGATGCTTAAGTTCCGGATAGCACAGGTTTTACTGTACTTAACTCATTGGCTGTTTTTCATAAAGGACTGGGAGCAAGTATATTGTAACTAAATATAAATAGCACAATTGTGCCTTTTTGAGTAAACTCAGGAAAAAGCATTAAAAAACCAACACCAGAAGAAAACGGAGATACTGATTATTAATTTCCATTAAAATATAAAGTATTACCAATGCATATTGCAATAAGAAATGTATATTAAGTTACGAATATCTTAGAATATTAAGAACATCTATTATATTTCTCACCAAAAAAAGTGCTACTTTATTAGGCTGATCAGTAAATCTTCTAGTTATACCTTACAAATATTAAGCATTTTAAAATTTTGCTATGTGTTCAGTCTAATTTAATTATTTTTAGTACCCTAGATACTTTTTCAGCTGAAGGGCATTTATTGGTTTATCACTTCCGAAAAGTTTGGCGGCATTCTATCTGATATTGCCAATTTTAAAGTATAGTTTTAAACTAAAAACCCCCCAAACAAACAAAAACAAAACTGAACTGGAAGTTGGGAGTATTGAGAGAGCTTATACATGGAAACCTGATGCTATGACTGAATGAAAAATAAGGGTATTTTTGGATGTCACCAATTCTATTCCAAGGTCTTGGAAAAAGAAATGCACTTTAAGAGTTAATAATTAGGAAGTATTAATGGCATAATAAATAATTGGATGTGTGGAAAAACCTGTTACTTTTATATTCCCATGTAACTACAAATGAAAATATTTTCTCTGTGTAACTACTCAGTTCCTTTTGGGTTTATATAATACCATTCTTCATACACCAAAACATTTTATTCTAAAGGATTAGGCTGCAATGAGTCATGGAGACTGCCTGCATAAGGCTTATTATAGTAATTGGGGCTTTTTATCCTGCGAGTTTAGAGTAGGACTATGTGTACTAATGTGACTGCCTGCCACTATGTTCTCAGCAGTTGCTGTCACATAGACTTTCATATCAGCCCATCTTTTATTGATGGGGATATGTAAGTCAGCATACCAGGGGTATCCCCAGCTGTTTTTTAAAAAAGTCAGTGAATTTCAGATTCTAATTAAAAGCCCTCAGTCTAGTTTTGACTTTGATATTGGGGTGAAGGCAAAGAGAATTTGACAGAAAACTTGCTAGGAATGTCAATGTGTAGTCCAGTACACGGTTAACTGATAAGCCTACATTTACAGTTAATCTTATCAACTACACACATTCCCCCCAACCCCTTGCTGCCTCTGTATTAGCAGGATGAGTGGAGTTGATGCCATGGGGAGCTGGCTTTTAAGATGGCTTCCCACGAGCACAGGATCTGCTCAGCCATTTGCTCCCTACCCATAGTGCTGCTGCCTCTGAGGATGAGGAGGGCAGGCAGGAGTTGGTGCAGCTTCGGACCTCTGGCAGATAGGGGTTGCTGCTGCGGAGATACTCAAAGTATCTTGTTGATTAACATATTATATGAACTATGTGGAGCAAATTACCCTACTATTAAAGTACATTCTTGTGCAATAATAGTGTGAAAAAGATAGGGCTTTGGTGTGAAAAAGTCTGTGTTTTCAGGTCTGTTCAAAGTCATTGAGAGTCTAAAACCTCACTGAACATCTGGGGCAGAATTTGTACTTATGTCCTGTGGTGTGGAGATTAATGCTTGGCTAGGTGTTTTAATTTCACATAAAAATTTAGCTGCCTTTGAGCAAATTGTAATGAACGTTTTGAGAAAAATGTTGTTGATTGACAATGTGCTCTATATTGTTCAAGATAAAGTTTCTGTTCCAAAGAGCTTATAATTCAGTATACATACAGAAAACACAGTTCATATACACATAATTCATCAGGTGCCAGCAAAAGTTTGAAGAGGCTTAGGGATTTAAAAAAATAAATATTAAATTAAGATTATGTAGAAAAGAAAGCTGCTTTGTCTTTCTGATACGTGAAAGGGTTGTCACTCTTTTAATTACATTGTGTGTTTGATTTTTGGGGATTGGATCAATCCATACTTGTGAAAATTAGCTATTTTGACCTTTATGAAACATTACTGGAATTTGAGTACTGTTTTGCTATAAAACTCTTTGGGAAATGTTGGTTATAATAATTTGTAACTGCATTAAGTGTTGATTTCCTTGGTTATTTTCCAAGCAATTAGTGGTATGGATTAGAGGATTACTTGCATGTCTTGGTTTTATGATTCTTGGAATATATTTTCCACCCCAAAACACCCTTTGCCTCAGTATCTTGATAGGTTTTTTTTAGATGGTTAGTAGAGAAGGCTTTCTTGGCATTTTGGCCTCGCGAGCTATATAAGTCTCTCCTATAGTTTTTAGAGTCTCAGGTATCAGATGCCCTGTAAAACAAAGCACTCTAGAACTGGGGGGAAAATGTGTCTGAAAGCATAAAGACCTAACTGACTTGGCAATAAAAGAGGAACTTTGAGATCAGTTTGAATTACTGTAGGTTGTAAATGTAGTTGAAGGTCTGTAAAAGCTTTCTAAGAAATGGTCCAGTGGGATAAGTACATCTCTGGTGGATAAATCCAAAATTGAGATTATTTGTTCCACAGCAAACTATGCTTGGATGGCTAATGTATTACTGTCATCCTTTGCTAGCTAGCTGGCTATTTCTTACCCATTTTTCAAGTTAGAGTAACTATATAAGATTGACAGATGTAAAAAGTCAGACGCTTCTAGTCTAAATCATGGGTGGGCAATAATTTTTGCACAAGGACCACTCCAAGAATTTTGGCCTGTGGTCATGGGCCATGATTTTCTATTAATGTAGAGGGTGTGAGGTTTGAGATGGAGTTTGGGTTTGCGAAGGAGCTCCAGGCAAGGCATTGGGAGCAGGAGGAGGTGCAGGATCTTAGAGGGAGTTTGGGTGGTTCTGACCTGGGACAGTGTTGGGGTTTCGAAGGGGTTGCAGAGTCTGTGAAGGAGTTTGGATGCAGTCCTCTCGCTCCCAGCTGGCCAAGGGAGAGCTAGGGGAGGAATGCAGCAGTCTGTGCATTTTCCCTTTGCTCCTTGATAGAGGAAGGAGAAGAAAAGCAACAGGGACCTGGTATGTGCAGCTGCAGCCCCTCCACCCCTGAAAAGGTGGCAGGGGAGGAGGGCTCAGGGCTGGGGCAGTCCCAGAAGAGGGGGGAGCGCCCCCAGTTAGAACTGTTAACCTGCCTATCTGCCTGTTGCTGAGCGCAGCAGACTGCTGGAAGCTCTGGGAAACCAGCTGGGAGTGTGCCACTCCTTCCACTGCAGCTAAATGTTTCAGCCAGCCAGCTTCTTGCCAGAGTACTGCACTAACTTACTTTCACCTCTGGTGCTAGGGGACGGGGCAGCACATGGAAGCCCACTGCCCCCTCGCCCAAGAGATGCGCAGAGACATGCTTGCTAGTGGCAGCCGGATGCTTCTGGAAGTAGTGTGTGAGGCCATGACAGGTAGGCAGCCTGCCTGCGTGGCCTGCTGTGCTGCAGGACTTCTAGCAGCCTGGAGGGCATGGCAAGTTGCAGGGAAATGTTTGGCAGGCTGGATCCGGCCCATGGGCCATATTTTTTCCCTCTGGTTTAAGTGAAGGAATAATGTCTCTTAAGCTGATTGATTGTTACCAGTGTTTTTTAACCTAATTTAACAAATCAGTATTGGGCAAATAAATAAAACTTCAAGGTGTGTTCACATGCTCATACAGACACACGCTCTAATAGCCTATGTTTGAAATAAAATGCTCTCAACAAATAAAACTCTAGGTGCTTCCAGTACTACAGCATGTGCACTTCAATATAGCTTAAGAAATGTAAGTCATTTTTCCATTTCATAGCTCTTCACAGTAACACTGGTAACAAAAGCCAGGCTCTGACTGTGAAGTGATTGTTGCAGACAGTTCTTAATAATGATGAATTAAGCTTAAAGTTTTAAATTAATTGAGTAAAAACCACAAATAAGTACTTTAGGAGAGTAACATGGAGATGCCAAAGAGAATATTAAGTTCTACAATTCTTCTTCGATGAGTGTGCATATGGGTGCTTCACAGTAGGTTGTGTGCGCTCCTGTGCTGCTGATTGGAGAATTTCAATAACTGTCTGTCCTGCCTACGCTATCAGTCCAGCTAGCATGGTCAGGCATTTCCCCCTCAGTTCATTCTCAATCACCGTGGGCTACACTCAGGGATTCTGTCAATTTCAGAATTGTTAACTTTCTATGGTTTTGTTAATTTAGATTAATTGAAGCTATTTTCCCTTAAGTACCTTACTTTAAAAAAAAAAAAAAAATAGTAGTCCTGTGGCACCTTAGAGACTAACAAACTATATAGAATAAAGCTTTTGTGGGCAAAACCCACTTCATCAGATGAATTGCAGTGAAAATAACATAAAACAATATATATTGCTATATATATGATAGTAGAAGAGGAACCTATCAATTATAGAACCCATGTTAATGAGGCTAATTAAGTGGGCGGGATGTGTCCCATTCATAGCTTTTGATGTGAAAACGCCCATGTTAGAGGCAGGAGAAATTGGCTTTGTAGTGTCAAATAATTGTTATTTCCACTCTAATTTATCTGATGAAGTGGATTTTACCTATGAAAGCTCCTGATTCTATTATTTTTGTTAGTCTCTAAGGTGCCACGGGACTACTTGTTTTTAAACTTATAGACTGACACGGCTACCTCTGTTACTTTTTTTTTTTTTTTTAGTTGTCTCCCCCCTACACTCCCTTCAAAAAAAGAGAGAAAAGAAAAGAAGAAAGGCTTTACCTCCAGCCAACTCTGGTGGGAGGGGTATCCCTCCTCCCCTGGAGAAGGAGTCTGGCTTCCAAAGCTTTAAAAAGTTCCTGAGCTGCAAAGAGCCCATCCCATAATGGATGGACATTTGCAGTCCATTTGCTGCTTTGGGGAATAGTAAGACCCATAGAAGTGTGTCTGGTGCCAACAGCTAAAGCTCAGGTCCAGGAAAAACAGGGAACTGAGGCTTAAACTGTTGCTTGTGGAGTCAGCCCTTCTCAACCCTCAGAGTCCCAGAGAGAGTCCCCACTGCAACCATCTACGTCAAAGGCAGGTAATTCAAAGGAGACATGTCACACGTTTAAGACCTCTAAGAAAAGATCTGGGAGTCCTTGCAGTGAGCCCAGTTTGAGTAGCAATTGTTGCCCTGATATTTTGGAGATGTTTAATAGTATATTAATGTTGCATTGGGGGGAAAAAGTGTAATTTCCTACATTTTCATTATTCCCAGCTGCTCCCAGGGTGGGACCATGTGGCAGGCAGCTGCCCAGTGTGCTGGGACTGGAGCTGTGACCGCGGTGCTATTTTTAGTACTGCAGCCACGTGACCCGCCCTGGCTGCAGCTCCAGCCCTGGAGAAGGGCTGAAACTAGGACCAGGGTGCATGATGGCTGCCCAGCTGCTTTTAGGTCCAGGCGGTCACCAGCTTACACGGCCCTACGCCCCAGAGCAGCTCAGCAGCTAGTGTGCGGCTCTGCTAACGAGGTACGCGGGACACAAATTGTTGGTGTGCACCTGCGCAGGCGTGCACTTCAGAGGTTGGAGCTTTTGGAGGGGTTGTTTTTTTGCTTCTCACCTCTGTGGTCCCCAACTGATTTTTCTGTGGGTCAGTGGAACCTGACACAAAAAAGGTTCCCTACCCCTGTCATAAATAAAGACAATGCTGAAACCTTTTGTGTTGGGCATAATATTTTACTTGATTTAAAAATGAAGCCTGGCCCAGCCCCCATCTGACTGTATCATCATAACACTCCTGCACCCCCACTTCCCAACCCTGAGCCCATCAGACCCCCACTTCCCCAGACTCTTGCACCCCACATCCCCAGCCTCCTGCCATGACAGAAGACAGCCTGAATGCGTGCATGAAGCTCGATTTGACCAGTTATGATGTAAACTTCAAAGAAATGTGTGAAAAGATGCAGCAGTAGAAGCCCCATTAAATAGTCTGGGAGTACATTTCATTTATGCTATTATTAATCATTATGTCAATTCTCAATAATGTTAAGTTGTATATTTTCAGTCATTCAAATGGACATTCATATATGGCTCTTTGTTGACCATTTGTTCTGAATTTTGATGTAGTTTGGCTCTTCGGTTTGAAAAAGGTTGCCGGCCCCTGCCCTACAGGTTTAGGTGTGTTACCATTCCTGATGTCTCATTTGTGTCCATTTTATCCTTTGTCACAGAGACTGTCTGGTTTGACCAATATACATGGCAGAGGGGCATTGTTGGCACTTGATGGCATATATCAAATTAGACGTCCTCTTCTCTTTTATGTTTTATGAGCCCCTGATGTTGTGGTTTATGTGGTTAGGTCCTGTGATGGTGTTGCTTGTGTAGATATGTGGACAGAGTTGGCAACAGGTTTTGTTGCAGAAGTAGGTTCCTGGGTGAGTGTATCTGAGGTGTGGTGTACTGCTTCTAGGAGTAAAAAGGTATTTTAGTTTTATGTCTGTTTATTTCTTTGGCTCTCTACTGATACTGTAAACAAAGGTGACAGCTGTGGTAGGTTTTTTTTGTTGTTGATTCTTCTTAGTTAGAAACTAGCTTAACTGTGCCACTCATTTTATATAAAACTCCATATTGGACTGTTGGTTATTAATCTTCAGATTCCTTTGTAGTTTTCATCTATTTTATCTAGCATATCTTTTCGTTTCTGTTGTTCTGGTCTGAATTTTTAATTTTTTAAAGTATGTCTGTTTGCAGTGAATAAGATCTACTCATATTGTGGCTTTTATGTTTTTGCTCTCCAGATCTTTTTTTGTGTAAAGCTATTTGCATGCCTTTTATGACTCAGTTATGATATGCTTAAATAACTGCCATGCTCAGTCGAAGAGTTTGTCTACATGGGGGAGTTACACTTCAGTAAAATGGAATGTGAATTTAAAGACCATTACTTCCTCTGCCTGAGTCCCCAAGTGGACACTCTTGCAGCACAGGGAGAATGCCCTTAGGCTGTTGAGTTTAATGCACTCAAGGGCACTTTTAGTGCTCAGTAGCACATAGTGCACATTAGCTGCTCTGCACTGCTACGCCAATTAGTGCACACTTGCTACTGCAAACTTTTCTTCTCTGTAGGCTTGTCTTTTTTTCATTTAATTTGTTTCGCTGGTGTTCTCAATTTTTGAAAACTCTTTCTAAAATTTAATCTCATCATATTAGTTTTCTGTTTAATTCCCACCCATGGATGTTAAACTTACTTTTATTGTCGTCACTATTACTTAATGGCTCAGCTATATTTCTGGAAACAGCTCTTGTGTGTTACCTAGTACTAAATTAAGAATATCCTCTTCTCTTTTATGTTTTAGAACTAGCTGTTCCAAACTGTAACCAGCTATTTAAGATGTCAAGAAATTGTTTCTGTAAACCTTTTCATTTTGTGACATTTGTCAGGTTTATATGTGGGTGGTTGATGACACCTATTATTATTTAATTAGATCTAATTGCCTCTTTGGTCTTCCTCAACACTATGCACTCAATATCTTTTTACTAATCAGATGTCCAGTTGTGTAATTATACTAATATATTTTGTATTTTTATGATTTGAGATTTGATTCTTACAGCGTGTAATGTATGGTCTCCATCACTTGTAAATTGTGGATCTGATTACCCATCTCAAAAACTATATAGTGGAATAGAAGAACTGAAAAGGATATGTGTGTGTGAGAGAGAAAGAAAACACAAATGGTCCAATCTTGTATAGGTATTTTTTTATCACCATTCATTTTATCAAATACCTATCTCCTTGTCCAGGATCTTAGGTTATTACGGTGATGCTTATTATAATAGTTGGTGAGTGCCTCTGAGAAACACTAAATCACAATGGAAAAACTTAAAAACCAACAAATAGTCTTGCAGCACCTTAGAGACTAACAAAACATGTAGATGGTATCATGAGCTTTCGTGGGCACAACCTACTTCTTCAGATAAATGGAGTTTAAGGGGTCCAGTTTTCAAATAAATAGCCGGTTTGGTGTGTTTATTTTTCTTCCCTACTTTCCATGAGTCAATGAAGTTTTTTATTTTTGTCTCCTCCTCTATCCATCCTTTTTTTCTTCTTTTCTCTCTCCTTTCTTGCCTTACTTCTCTAGCTATTTCTTTCTTTCTTTGCTATTTTGACTGTGTCTGAGACAAAACTAATTCACAGATACAGGTTTTAGACTGATTGCATATATTGGTGTTAATCTTATTTGCACTGGTAATGCATTCTGAAACTTTCGCCTTTGTTGTAATTTCAGGGGATGTAGCATTCTTAACAGGTTTTATCCTTGGTTTAGCCTGCCAAACATTTCCCTGCAACTTGCCATGCCCTCCAGGCTGCTAGAAGTCCTGCAGCGCAGCAGGCCACGCAGGCAGGCTGCCTACCTGTCATGGCCTCACACACTACTTCCAGAAGCATCCGGCTGCCACTAGCAAGCATGTCTCTGCGCATCTCTTGGGCGAGGGGGCAGTGGGCTTCCGTGTGTGTGCCTGCCTGCCTGCCTGCCTGCCTGCCTGCCTGCCTTCCTTCCTTCCTTGCCAGAGGAGGCTGTGAAGGCTAGGACTATAACCGAGTTTAAAGAGAAGCTAGATAATTTCATGGAGGTTAGGTCCATAAAAGGCTATTAGCCAGGGGATAGAAATGCTGTCCCTGGCCTCTGTTTGTCAGAGACTGGAGAAGGATGGCAGGAGACAAATCTCTTGATCATTGTCTTCGGTCCACCCTCTTTGGGGCCACTGTCGGCGGACAGGCTACTGGGCTAGATGGACCTTTGGTCTGACCCAGTACGGCCGTTCTTATGTTCTAGGTGCTGGAGTGTCAAAGGTAGTGTCCAGAATGCCATTGTAATGACAAGATTTATGTTTTGATGCTGAATATTCTGTTGAATTTTATTCCTTCATGGAGCTATGCTTGGATTCCTTTATTTAGTTTTTGATGAAGGTCTGCAGTCATCCTTGCATCTCTTAGAGCTCATGCAATATTCAGCTGTTCATTTGATCAGTAATTTGAAAACAGATGATCAAATTTTTTCAGTTCTTTGTGAGCTCCAGTGTCTCCCTGTCCTGCAGAATATTGGCTTTTAAAATTTTTATTTTTCACTTTAGCTGTTAGTATTGAAAAGCAGTTCCAGTTTAATAGATCTGCTCTCAAGTTATCAGTCTGCTCACTCCTGTTGCTCAGCCATTCAGTCAAATGGCTGTTCCTCAAATTAAACTGCACACTTGGTGGCAGGGCTTTTTCATTTTTGCTGTTAAATTATGGAACAGTTTCTTTCTTTGGAGAATTTACAAATCTCTTTCCAGAGTTATTTTACTTAAAGTACCATCTTTTAAAACTCTTTTCTTTGTTTTCCAAATTTATGTTGTACATCAATGCCTGTTTAGCATTTTGTAACCTTTTTGTGAGGGGAAAAATGCTTTAAATGGAAAATAAGACTGAGCTAGAACTCCATTTCTTCATGGATACTTACATATAACCCTACTCTAGATTAGCAATTTAATAAAACATGTTCCTTTTAAACTATAAAGTCTCTGGGAGAAGGACTGTAATTACTATGTTTGTACGCATCTAGCATATTGGGACCCCAGTCTGGCTGGCTTGTAAGTGCTTGTGATTGTTTCATCCCCCCTCCCTCCCATGCTTTAAGAAATTGACTCATGGACACACATATGCATAACTTGAATATGCTTTGGACAAAATCCCTCAAGTAATTTATCAATCTTAATGTCTCAATCTGCTGGATCTGTATATCTTATTTTGGTGTATGTACAATTCTTGTGTGTAAAGTTAGATATGTGGAGTATGGAATGCTTTCTTGTTTTAAATGTGCAAATGAAAGGCATCAAGAGTGTTACCCTCAATGTCTGGATGATCACCTGTAAATAGCCTTTTTTGTCCTTTAAGTTTTAGCAGTGGTTGGTCCTAGGAAGTCATGTGACCCCCTAACTGATAGGGACTGACCAGGTAATTTTCCATGGAAGGAGAGAATGTTAATCAGAGAATTCCTGCCTGAAAGGGAGGCTATTTAAGATGCAAAAGTTTTTCAATTCTTTGTCTTTGGTTGGCATGGCACACCCAAGAGAATAACTAAAGACCTCAGGGAAAAGGGGACTTCCATGGATTGGAGGCTTAGCTGCAATAAGAGCAATTTTAGGGTGAGTTTGTAATAAGTTTGTGATAAGTGTTAGAATTAGCTAAGCGTTTTTTGTTGTTTTAAATTTGTAATCTACTTTGCCCTGCCTATTTTCACCACTTAAATCCACTGCTTATACTTAATAAAATCACTTTTATTTACTATCAGTCCCAGTGTAAATAATTGTTACCTGGGGGAGCAATCAGTGTGTACATCCTCCTTTCATTGTTAAAGGGCGCTTACCTAAATAATTCATTTGGGGTTCTGTTCCCATTTGGGGAGTGGTTTCCCTGGAAACTAGGCCCCAAACTGCATTTTCCTGGGATCTTAAGCATTTCAGTGTCTATATCGCTCCTCAGTGGGGTGGGGGCGGGGGCCGGGGCTGGAGGGCAGTGATCTCAGCTCTGTGCCTTGGCTGGGGGAGACCAGGTAAGCTAGGATAGGGTGGTGAGAAGCCCCGGAGAACAAGGAGGTGAGTGTCAATGACTTTGTCAGCACTCCAGGGAGCACCTACAAGGGGTCTTCTGTGAGCACACCCCATCACAGTGCAAGATAAATATAAAAACTGCAATATAAATTTAAAATTATACAAGAGGCAATTCATGGTTTAAAGCAAGTTATGTAAGTTCACTGTGAAAGCTGGGTCCCTAGGAGCAGCAATAAAGGAAAAGACACTGTAAGTTTAAAAAAAAAAATCCACCACAGTAAAATCCTTATATAAAACACAGTAAATTAATTACTGTATCTTCTCTTCAGAACTTATAAGAGTTCATGGGAATCTTTGCAGCATCTCTGGTGTCATTCATTTTTAGTAGGACAGGTGCTAAATTTTTGCTTTTTAATGTACAATCTTTAGATGGACTTTACTGTGTATAAATAGACAAATAATAAACTTAATATACTTATAGAAACCTAGGAGGAGTTGTTACAAATACAAAAAATATGATTCAAGGTTCCTGTGCTTTTGATTGACAGACTGGGGAAAAATTATTTTGACTTGAAGAGACTTTGTGACTAAGTAACAGGTGTTAGGAAATAATTGACCTTCTCAGTTAGCATATATTATTTTTAGTTCTTCTGCAATAAAACCAATTTTGCCTTGACCTACATAGAATCATAGAATACTAGAACTGGACGGGACCTCGAGAAATCATCAAGATCTAACAAAGATCTACATTTATCTAACACAGATGTCTGTTATATTCCACAGTTTACTAGAATATTTCTGGGTAATTTTGCTTGATTGACATAATAAAATGGCAATAGCTCACTTTTTTAAAATAGTGAATTATATGGGGAAAAATAAACTAAAACATAAAGCATTAATTTTGAAGAAACCTAGGTTGGTAGCTGTTAGTAAGCAAATTAGAGATGAGTTGTCAATGTGATAATCAGGGCTTGACAGTTAGTGTAATCTACTCGCCTGTGACGAGTAGATTACAAGCCGGCACAGCTGCGCAGCGCGGTCAGCACATGCGCAGCGCGCCGAATTGCGTGGCGACAGTTAGTGTAATCTACTCGCCTGTGACGAGTAGATTACAAGCCGGCACAGCTGTGCAGCGCGGTCAGCGCATGCGCAGCGTGCCGAATCGCGTGGCTGGCGAGCAGGGCTCGCCGCCACTTGGCAAGCCCTGGTGATAATGCATCAGAATAGATTAAAGCTCCATGGATGGAAGCCATTATGACATTGAACAAGGTGTCCCTTTTTATATAGCTCTTGCATGACCACATCTAAAGTATTGTGTTTAATTCTGGCCTCCGTATTACCAGAAATATGGAGTTGGGAAGAAATTCAAAGAAGGGAAATGACAAAAATGATAGGATGTATGAGGGATTAATTATGAGGAAAGATTAAAAGAGCTAAATAAACGTAACTTGACCAAACAGTATAAAGAGGCATAAATCTATACATTAAATGTGTGCACACCAGCAGGGATGGAAGTAAATTATTTAATATAGCACCAAGGCTAACTAGCAGTAGTGGGATTTCCTCTACGTGCTCTGAAACTGATAAAAACCAAGGAAACAAATGACTGTTTAAAGACACTTTTGTTCTTCCTTTCTTCCTTCATCTTGGAAAAGGTCTTATGCTTATACATTGTTTTTAATTGTATTTGCTGGTTTTTGCACTGTGTTCTTGTGAAATGTTATGTTATAAAGGTGTGCTAACAGTTCCCACCAGATCTTTCTTCTTCTTCGGCTATCCATCAATGCAATGATGAAGTCATTTATGAGTTTTTAATGGCTGAGGAGCCCAATTCATGCTCTGCAGATTTTCCCACAGAAATGACAGGTGTAGTCTTGAAGGAGGCATAGTTGTTTGTTGAAGTGTTGTGCCCTTTCTTTCCTTCTTTGTGTCTTCTCTTACTCATGAGCACGTCTGTTCTGCTCAAAATGAGCTATGGGTTGATGTATGTGTGGTGCCACTGTGTTCTGTTCCACCAGTGTGAGATTTGAAGTTAGAAAATTGACCCTTCCCAGGGCAGAAACTAGCTGTTTGCCAGAAAATGTTATTGTCCTAGGCAATAACAGAGAAGTCTAATACATATGAATGGGAAGGGAACCCTTACTTTTTTTTTTTTTATCAAATAGAAGGAATTCATTCCAAGGCAAAAGATTTTTCTTCTGTATTGTGGTGTTGCATCAAAATGTAGGAATAAGAAAAAAGGTGAATTGAAACCATCATGGGGTTATGCCATTTTGGCGCCTGACAGTGCCCTGTATTTGAGGGTCCTTTTTTTTTTTTAAGCTTCAGCCGTACTGCAAGGCCTGTTTTTCTAAGGGAGAGAATGGCATAAGTGATTATGTTTGTGGGAGAGAAATGTGTTTTAGTTGGACTTGATTTAGTTGTGGTTGGTTAGATTTTTGGCTTGAGGTTGAGGAGCAGCTGTAGGCTTCACTTTTGATTTGATTGTATTTTTAATTTTTTGGCAAAGGCACTTAGAGTCCAGTTTGGGTACTTTTGAAAATATCACAAGTTGAAGAAAGTAAATCACAATAACAGTGCAGTATAAAAGTGGACAAATCAGTACTAGAGTTCTGATGTCTGCAGAAAAGTATGGCACATTGCAACAAGATAAATCAAAGGTATCAATTTTATTTTATTCAGTGTTCTACTTTAGAAGACTCTCACCACCTACAATATAAACTTAACATACATTTAAAATACAGACTTAGTTTTCTAGTTGAGTTATGAAGTCTATTGCTCTTAGTTACTAGATTCCCTGTAAGATGCGTGAATGTGCAGTGACCTATTTAGCACCATCTGGTGCTCAAGAAACTCTCCTGGGGACTTGCTGCAGCCAGCAGAGGGCCACCCCATCCTTGACTCCAAGTTAGACCAACCTCCAACTTGCTGTAGTCATGGAAGGGATGGCCCAGCTCCACAACTCCCGGGGCAATCCAAACCCAGCTCCAACCCAACCCCTACTTGAACCTGCTGGGGTGAGAGGGATGCCTGTTTTGCTACCTCAGCCCCGGAGGTGCCACCCTGGGGAGAGGTATCTTACCCCCAACTCTGTGAGATGTTCCTGTGAGGAGACAGAGCTAGGAGGAATCCTCCGTAGAATAGCCCTGGCGCACCCTTGCACTCCAGCCTTCTGCCCAACCCTAAGCCTCTCATCCCCGACCCCAGCACAGAACCCATACCCGCAGTCAGAACCCTCACATCCTCGCACCCCACCACTTTGCCCAGGCCTGAGTCCCTTCCCACATTCAGAATCCCTTGGCTCCACCCCTGCCACACGAAGTTTATATGCTCCAATATGATGGTGATGCATCAAACATTACCATTACTTTGGTGTAGATATGAAAATTCATTTGCTCAGTGTGGGAAAAATTAGAGGGAACACTGGTTGATAGCCATCTTGTTGAGTAGTAATACACTGTGGTCATCATCATGTTATATATAGAATCTTATTGTAAGATATATCCTAGAAATCAGGGAGTGAAAAGATGCAGTCACCCCCCTAGAAAGACTTTCTTTCAGCCCACTAGGGTACAAATGAGAGGGGGTTTAATTCACATTTGACTCTTGTAGTGACTCCCGTAATCTCCCACTGTGGAATAGTGACCCAGGTCAACAGTAACCTCCACAGTCCCTATAGAGGGCAGAAGGTGAGACCGTGAAGAAGGGGCAGACTTTTTAAAGGGCAGTACTATGAAATATCCTTTTCCTTGCACGAATCCCAATTTCAAGTGTCTGCAGGTCTCCCTGACCCCATTCACACACGTTCTTTCCCTTTTTGTCCCTGCCCCAACACATCACCATCTCACTGCCTTAATCCTCATTGCAGAGCTTGACCAAATCCTGACAACATCCACATATTAAATTAACCTTTCAGTCTCTTAGAGCCTCTGCTGCCATTGTTGATGATCTCTTA
The DNA here is from genome assembly GCA_019425775.1 of Rafetus swinhoei. Taxonomy (NCBI): domain Eukaryota; kingdom Metazoa; phylum Chordata; order Testudines; family Trionychidae; genus Rafetus; species Rafetus swinhoei. The sequence continues at coordinate 41,189,731 of CM033437.1, read as the reverse complement.
TTTCTTCTTTGGCCCTGATCTTGGAGACTTATTCTGCTTTCTCTCCCCTGATCCAGGGCGTCCATATACCTCCATTCATCCATAACCATGATTTCATCCTTGACTCTGAACTTCTGCTCTCTCCCAACAACTGGAATCACCGTTCCTCATATCTCTCTCACTCTCTCTGTCACTCTCAGACACACACTCATACTCATATATATTTCTCTCTGTCTCTGTCTGACTTTCTCTCTCTATATATATAGATAGATAGATAGATAGAGCCTAGGCCCTTAAACATCAGATCATGCAGAATTTTGCTGTCCACTTTTACACAGACATAGCCATCTTTTCCAGCAACCTCACTTGGTGACTTGTTCGTTTCAGGATGCAGAACAGAACTGCCTTCCTTGTTTTAAAACCCAACAGAGACATGTTTCTCCTTTTTTTGTTGAACTCTTGTTTACTCCTGCATATACTTGTTAAGTGGTTCTCAAATTTTTATATTGGTGACCTATTTCACACAATACGCCTCTGAATGCAACTTCCTCTTTTAAAATTAAAAACATACATTTTAAAATATTTAACACTATTATAAATGCCAAAGTCAAAGCAGGTTTTGGGGGTGTAGGCTGACACTGTCACCCCACACACATAATAACCTTGCAACCCCGTGAGTGGTCATGACCCTCAGTTTGAGAACCCCTGTTCTTGCTACTCTTGGGGCAAGATTGGTGTCTGCAGCTGCTACTTCTGGAATACCATTTCTGTGCTAGTCTGTCTCATTGACTATCTTATTTCAAGTCTTATCTCAAAGCATACACTATTTTTCGACTTTGTATCTTTTAGGGTATGTCTAGACTACAAGCCTCTTTTGAAAGAGATCGTCTAGACAGCCACAAGACTTTCGAAAAAGTGATCTACTTTTTTGAAAGAGAGCACCCAGGCAATCTGGATGCTCTCTTTTGAAAAAGCCCTGTTTGCGTTCAAGAACGCCTTTTTTCGAAAGAGCTCCTTCAAAAAAGGCGTTCTTCCTCAAAAAAAAAAAAGGTTTACCAATATCAAAAAAACCACCACGTTCTTTCGATTTTAATTTTGAAAGAACGTGACGGCAGTCTAGATGCAGGTGAAGTTTTTTCCAAAAAAGGCCACTTTTTTCCAAAAAACTCTGTACTCTAGACACACCCTTAATTTCTCTCTCCTTTATTAATTTAGTTGGTTGCTAATTTAATTTAATACAGTAAAACTCCAATTGTCCGGCATCCAGTTGTCTGGCACTCTCAATAGTCCGGCATCAACTGGAACCCGGAAGTGCTCCGGTCAGCCGCTCTCACAGCCGGGCCACTGTGAGCCACACGCTCGTTCGCGGCCCTGCGCTGTTCCTCTCATGGTCCCCAGTGCACACCACGTCCAGCCTGTACTTGCTAGCAGCCGGCCGCTGAGCACAGGCAGCTGCCTTGGGACCCGGACATAAGGTTGGGGGAGAAGGCGGGCTGGGTTACAGCAGGGACAGCAGGTTTTTGGCTTTCGGGAAGAGGCGGGAAGGGAGATTGGGTTGGGAGTATGCCCCCTTATAGTACCTCCCAGTACTCTGGCATATCCAAAATCCGGCACCACCTTGGTCCCAAAGGTGCCAGATTATTGGAAGTCTGCTGTACTGAAATGCTATTTTTTAAATTAGTGAAGAGTTTTTTGGATGTGTGTGTTGCAATGGCAATGACAGAAAGTTGAAAGTATACCTGCAATAAAAGAAAGCAAAGAGCTGCATTAAATGTGAACAACATATAAACACGAATGAGCTCTGTTTCTACTTTACCACACTTTGTAAAAAGTCCTGCTTAGTTGCTGGTTGTGTGGGGTGCGTGCTCTGGTGACAGTAATGGTGCTTTTATCCTCGTAATAAGGATTCAGCACTTTGTAGAATGAAGCCTATAAAGCACTGAGTTGATCACCAACTTTAGGAGGACATCCAAGAGCTGGAAATAACTCAGAAGATGGCGTCAGGGCTGATTTAGATAATGAGAGGTATGCAGTAAAACTATATGATTCTCAAACTAAAAATATACAGATTTAAAAAAAAAAGAGATTAATTGCTATTGGAGCCAAGCCAACATCTCAGACATACTATAATGGGACTTTATGATATGACAGAAGAGGGGACATGGGCCTATGTTTTTTTAAATCCATAACTTTTATGTTCTTGTGTCAATATCTTTAAAAATATATAATTAAGCCATTGGAATCAGCATGCTTTTGTAACTACAGAATTATCAGACTTTATTGGCGCTAACATAGAAAGTCTCTCATTATAAGGCAGGGACAGCAGATGTAAGGCAGACTCTTCAATTATTTGACTGAAAATAGCCACAGATTGAGATTAATAAAGCTGTTTATACAATTTGACAAAGTCTGTTTTAATACCCAGTTTAGTGATGTCTGCTTTATTAGGTCTAATTTAATCAATTAACTTGAGCGGTTTTTTTTTCCAGTTAGTAAGCAAGAAGCTAATACTATATCTGCCTTATATCTTTTTGTATGTAATTTTCTTTCAGAAAATTAAGTAAAATATATTCTCTGAGAATAACTTGAACTTTCTACCAACTGGCTTAAAATGTACCTAAAAGGTACAGGCTCAGTCTACATAGTGGAAAAGGTGAGGAAAGAGAAGCAAAGATGCATGCTTGCAAGCGGTCCATTTTAACTTCTCTTCTGGGATTGAAAAAGGTTTTGGCAGCTTGTGTAGGCCTGGGAGCAAGGGATCCAGCATCCTAGTTTAGTGGTACTTTCTGACTCAGCAGCCAAACCATTTTAAACCTCAATTGAGGGTTTCTGGAAAAGATCCTTTTTTATATCTATTTTCAACATTTTAACAGCCATTTTCAAGACACTCCTGCAGGATGGACAGACACTACTGAATCCCATTTTGAGATGGGAGGCCTCTTTCCGTTAAGGGGAGATGCAAACCATGTGGCCACACCACCTCATCGGTGCTCCCTGTTTATTCTGAACAGAGTATCTGCCTGGAGACATCTAGTATAATACTGTCTGTACTATTTGATATAGTTTCTGATGTATAAGAAAATTGAGGGACCTCATTTGTAATCATAATAGATGATAATGATCTCACTAGTAACCCTTCACCAAACAATATGACCCCTTCACCAAACTGACCCTTCACCAAACAATATGAATTGAAGAGTAGGGTTGTTGGCAGTCGTCATCCTGTACGTCCAATAAAGGACAACTAGCATTGTCAGTGATGTTGAAGTTATAGACCTCTCTCTCACTCTGACCTAAATCTTGTCAAAATGGCAAGGACCAGCGGGATTATAGCTCTATTTCTCTGTCCCTGCAGTTTGGCTGTTTTTGACTCAAGAGTGATCTCTGCAGATGAAAATCTCTCTTCAGGGACTAGTATTTAGCCAGTACATAGCATCATTGCCCACCCCTCTTTGGTCACCCTAAGGTAGCTATAAAAAGGGTGTAATGGTCATAGCTAGCATCCTTTATAGCAGAGGTGGGGAATCTTTTTGGGGTTGGGGGGCCACTGACCTCAGAAAAATCAATCAGGGGCCACACACAAAAAAATCCTCACTGATGTGGTGCCCAAGAGAGAAGCAGAAAGACACTCCCCACATTCCCCTTGCACACCAGAGCCTAGGGGGCCCAAGCTAGTAGATTTTGTGTGCTCCAGCCCCGTGATGGGACAGCAGGGGGGCTGGAACACCAGTACAGGCTCCCCAGTGCAGGAGGAGCCCTGAGCCTTGGGGACTGGATCCAGGCAGGCTGAGAGCTGCATCCGGCCCCTGGGCCTGTGTTCCCCAACCCTGCTTTATAGGTACTTCCTGGCCAGACCACAAAAGACATTTTGAGATTTCAAAGCAGCGCAAGGGATTTGACCAAACAAACTGTTAATATTAACAAGTGTTTTACGACCTATTCAGCTAATACGAGATATTTTTCTGCTTAGAATGGTTTAGTCTGATATAAGACAGTGAAGAATAGAAAATTACTTTTAAAGCAGTTAACAGTACTTTATATTGTAGATTAATTTGTGAGGTTAAGATGTATGGTATTTCCCAGAAAATCCTTATTTTTGGTGGTATGCAAACCAGAAAGAACAATACTTACTGCTCAAAGTCCACAATGATGTCACAAGGCTGTTTGAATTTTTTTTAACTGAAGAAAACTTGATATGAAAATCTGACAACAACATAAAAGTACCATTTTTAAATTTGCAGTGTTGTAGCAGTATTTGTTCCAGGATATTAGAGAAACAGGGTGAGTGAGATAATATCTTTTATTGGACCAACTTAAAATACCTTGCCCCCTGTTTTTATAATGACATTTTTACAAAGTTGCTTTTTCAGAATAGAACGACACTTTGGAATGAGAGGGGGAGTGCAAAAATAACAGAAACCCCCACAGAAATATGACTAATGATCTGAGAGAGAGTTAGATCCTCTCATTACCTACTCACTAAATTTCACTCATGAATTCTTAGTTGCCCTCTGTTCTCTCTCAGAGAGAAGTGTGTTTCAGTGACCCTTTTGGAAACTGCCTCCCACTCACTCATGCATATTGCAACATGTACAAATGAATGGGAGGTGACAGGAAGTTGTTGATATAGGTGAAGTCCTGGGCTAAGTTCTGTTCTGTTTGTTAGGCAGTGGTGGAAAAAGTACCCTAAAAAGTTACTTGAGTAAAAGTACTGCTACTTTGGAAAAAAATTTAATTAAGTATAAGTCAAAGAATCCTTCTGGAAAAGTACTTACGTACAAAAGTATTGCATCTTAATTGTACTCAAGTATCCAGAAGTAAAAAGTAGGGGGAAGGGAGGAAGAGAAGGTAGGGAGGACCAAGCTTCATGGCTTCCTACAGGCCAGATTAACCTTTTGAAGTTAGTAGATTTTGAGAGTCCCCCCAGGCTCTGGGGTGAGGCCAAAGTGAGGGGGTCTGTGTGCAGGGGGAGGGTCTGGCCAAGAGGGAGATGCAGGAGTGGGCTGAGGGTGTGGTGTCTAGAAGGGTGGAGGGTGCAGGAGAGGGCCAGGCCTGGGAGAGCTGGGCCGGAGAGGGGCGCAGGAGAGGAATGGCAGTGCAGGGGCAGGCCACGAAGAATGAGGGGTGCTTATCTAGCTCGCCGCTCCCCGCCACTCCCATTGATTGAAATCTGACCAATGGGAGAAGTGGGGAAACCCTCTCATGAGTGGTTTCCAGCACCGTATTCCCCCAGCCAGGGGGGAGGGTGAGCAGTACCCCGCTTCTTCTCCCTCACATGCCAGATCCAGCCTGCAAGGCTCAGGGCTCCCCACCCCTGCACAGATACTGTTTTTGAATGACAGGTGTTGATGTGACTATTAAAAGTCTTCTTCGTTGGCAGGGTCATTGTGCGTGTTGATTGGTTATTTTAAAAAAAAGTCATTGCATGATGATTGGATGCCTTATGCATGTGGCTGTGCTTTAGCAATTCAGAATGCTGGCTTGCGCAACTGTCAATGGGGTGATGAAAGTAGTGAGTAACTAAGAGCTTCCGGAAATGGCAGTGGAGTAAAAAGCAAAATATTTTCTAAAGAAACTACTTGAGTAAAAGTCGAAGTATCACAAAAATACATTATTTGAGTAAAGTACAAATACCGAAAAAATGTACTTGAGTAGTGTAACGAAGTATTCCTTAAAACAAAAGGAAAAACTATGTAGCTCTGTAAAGACTAACAAGATGGTTTAATAGGTGATGAGCTTTCGTGGGCCAGACCCACTTCCTCAGATCATATTCTGGAAGAGAATTGGCATGACCATATATACAAAAGGAATTAATGAAAAAAGTGAACACATTATTAAACTGACAAATCAGATTTAGTACAGAAGGTGGGGTGAGGGAGAGAGAGGGATGGAGGGAATAGTTATTTATGAGTCAATGAATGGCTAATCAGGGGTGATAAGTGGGGAAGCTATCTTTGTAATGGGTAAGGTAATTAGCATCTTTGTTAAGACCCATTCGTAAAGTGTCAAATTTAAGCATGAATGAAAATTCTGAAGTTTCCCTCTGTAATCTGGTGTTAAAGTCTCTTTGAAGCAAGATGCATGTAGTAAGGTCGTTAAGACTATATCCAGGTAGGTTGAAATGAAAAGCAACTGGTTTTTCCTTGTGAAGATGTCTGATGTCTTATTTGTGGGCATTAATTCTTGGGTGAAGTGTCTGAGAAGTCTGTCCAATATACATATCAGAAGGACACTGTTGGCACATGATGGCATAAATTATATTTCTGGATGAACAGGAATATGTGTTCTTGATCATATAACTGACATGGTTAGGTCTCAGTGATGGTGTCACCAGAGTAAATATGTGGATAAAGTTGACAATGGGGTTTGTTGCAAGGGAAAGTTCCAGGGTTGGTATTAATGTGCTATGTCCTGTGGTTGGTAAGAATCTTCCTGAGGTTAGGTGGTTGTCTACAGGAGACTATGGGTCTGTCCCCCAGAGCCTCTCGGAGTGTAGTATCCTGTTCCAGTATAGGTTGTAGGTTACTGATAATGCGTTGGAGAGGTTTCAGTTGGGGGTTATAGGTGATGACAAGTGGTGTTCTGTTGTTGGTTTTCTTGGGCCTATCTTGAAGTAGATGGTTTCTGGGTGTTGGTCTGGCTCTTTCAATTTGTTTTTTTATTTCCCCTGGTGGGAAGTATTTCTTAGTTACTTTACACCTCTATTGTTAAGAGATTTGGCCTTGACTCTTAAGGGAATTTTGGTTTGGTAAATTGGTATAGATACCTAAAAAAAGTTGCAAATTCCTCACTTTGTTCTAGAAGTCATCTAGAAGATGATGACAATCTGAGCTTTAATGTTGGAATGAGATCCTCACCTTAGAAGGAGACTGTACTTCCAAACATTTCTAAGGGGTGGGGTTTGAAGACCATGTTGCTTGTGATTTCAAAAGTTATGCAGAAGAATAAACCAACATCTCTTTTCATGAGGAGAGGGGAATAGAATCCTTTTGTCATCTCAAGTGCAATTTATATCTTGTTTATCTGTCCTAGGGTTTCATACCCGTTCCTGTCACCATAACATTTTAGCACATAAACCATTCAGGATTTTTCCTGCCCCTGTAGCTTACTTAAAACATGATTGGCGTATATAAACAAACAAACAAACGAAAAATCTGTGTTAGTCTGTGTTGCATTTCTTATGAATTCTATAGATTACATAGCCAAGATTTAAATAATTTCAAGCTGCATATTGTGGTGAAAGCAACAGATCTTTACCGACAAATATAACTGTAACAAAATAAATTGACTGTGTTGCGAAGTATCTATCAGATGGTAATAGTCACTGTATTTTAATTTTGGCTTGTGAAATTAACACAATTGAACTGAAATCCTTTTGAATTAATCACGTGTGTAGAACTGTATAATCTGAATAAGACACTGCAGCATCAGGAATGGCACTTGTGCAATTGAATCTTAGAATTTTTAAGATGGTTTTAGTGAACACATATTTTGTTATTGTTTTTGCATTTAGTTTGATGGACTGTTAAAACACTAAGTTATAATTTTTCTGTTGTTGCTGTTACATGCCTAGTCTTTTTAATAGATTTTTGAAAAATTGGATTCTGTTGTAAATACACTTATTTCTTATATACAGATTGAATCTCCCTGGTTCAGCACCCAGCAAAAGGGAGTTTACTGGATTAGGGAACGTCAGGCCGCTAAGCTCTCCTGGTTGCCTCCAGTCGCCTAGCGAAGCTCTCCTCCTGTCCACCCGCCCCACTGCTAGCCCCAGTCACTGGGCTCTGCTGTCCCTGGGCCGCTGGCCAGGCTGTGCTCCCAGCAGGGTTCCTTGACCCTGAGCTGCCGGTGGGGCTCCCTGGCCACTGGCCCAGTGCCCGACCCCCAAGCTGTCGGCGGGGCTCTGATCCTGGATACCAACCAGACTCCCTGCCTCCAAGCTGCCAATGGGCCTCCACTCCTGATAGCTAGCTGGGATCTCTGCCCCTGGTCTGCCAGCCGATCTCCCTACCCCTGGGCTGCTGGTGGGGCTCTGCTTCTGGCCACCAGCTCCATGTGTTGCCAGCATGCTGGACCAGTTCCGCTCCTGGCTACCGCAACCTCTGCTGCTTGGGGCTCTTTGATGCCAGACCAGAGCGGTTCAACCTGTACTTTGTCAGTCTTTGTTCATATTTGATCATCAGATAGAGGAAGTGTGTTTTATATAGTATTCCAAAATTATATTTAAGCAAATAATAAATAAAGGCTTTTATTTGTTACATGCTTAAGTTTTTGGAATTTTGATTGTTTATTTGCTCTTGCCCTTCTTTTTGCTTTGTTTTGCCATTCCTATTTCATATTTTTAAAACTCTTATTTTAAAATGTGACATAGGGGACAAGCTTGCAAGAAGACCATGAAGTGGTCCTTGTCAGAACAGACCAATCTGGAAGAGCGTGGCCTGAGAACGCAATGGCAGAACCACGGGAGCCGAAAGGAGGAAGAAGAAGGAGACAGATGGTACACTTTATATAGCATCTTTATTGGAATATAATTCTTAGACTGATTTATAAATTTACTACTATGAGAGAATAACTTATATGCATGTTTATTCAAAAAGTAGGCAGGTAACTGAGAAAATAAATTAATTTTGAGTGTGATGACGTGAATTAGATGGTGAATAATAGTTTTATTGTAAAGTGTTGCCCCTTAGGGGTTACTTGGGGCATTTATTGAAATATAAACCTAACCAAACATTTTCAGTCTTTTTGATATATGAATATATCTTACACAAATAAAACGCACTTATTATAAAACATGTAAATATATAATTAAATAAAAAATAGATTAGGAGAACGTCTTTTCACACCAAGCCAAATATTCTGATCATAATGTGTCTAGGTCCTAGAACAGGGGTAGGCAACCATTTTTGCAGGCGGGATCACTTGACTAATTTTAGTATGTGGTCGTAGGCCGGCCACGGAAGGGGCAGCTACCCTCTCGGCGCTGTGCCCCCTGGCGGGGGGAGGAGACTTTGTGCACTCACTCGCCCCCCAGGCCAATTGAGGCATGGGAGCAGGGAAGCACGCAAAGTTTCCTGCACCTCCCTGCTCCCACCCTTCCAGGGATGCACCGTGCTTAGAGGGAACTGCTAGCTGTTTTGAACAGCTGGCAGTTCCCTCTAGGTGTCGCACATCCCTGGCGAAGAAAAGAGATTTTGCATGCTCCTTTGCCCCTGGGCCAGTTGGGACCTGGGAACAGGGAAACCCATGAAGTCTCTTGCTCCTTCACCCTTCCAAGGGCATGCGGTGCTTAGAGGGAACCACCGTTTTGAACAGCTGATGGTTCCCTCTAGGTGCCACACGCCCTTTATGGGAGGAGGAGACTTCACATGCTCCCCCGCCCCAGGCCAATCGGGACCTTGGGGCAGGGGAGTGCATGAAGTCTTTCGTCCCCCATCTCCACCCTGACAGGGGCACACGGCACTTGGAGAGAACCACCAGCCATTTTGAACAGATGGCAGTTCCCTCTATGCACCGTGAGCCCCTTGTGGGAGGAGGAGACTTCGCACACTCCCCCGCCCCAAGGCCAATCAGGACCTGGGGGTTGGGGAGTGCATAAAGTCATTAGAGGTTCAAAACAGCTAGCAGTTCCCTCTAGGGAGTTGCCAGCCACTTTGAACAGCGAATGACTTTGTGCACTCCCCCGCCATCAGGTCTCGATTGGCCTGTGGTAGGTGAGCGGTAGAGCGGGCTGCAGGCTGGATCAAAGGCTGGATACAGCCCACGGGCCGTATCTTGCCTACCCGTCACAGAAGCTAGTTATTCTTTTTTGTAGGGGTGTGACGTGAAATACATATAAATAAGGGGATCTTCATCCTGTTCAGTAGAGCAAAGTATTGGCCTTTGTACAGTTTGAGGAAGCAGTCATGTCTACTTATAGCGCTGTTCAGTGTCCAGCTGATTGGGTGGTATTAGATTGTAAATGTTAAATGATAATACTGGCTATGTATATATGTATTGTTTTATGTCCTATTCATTGCAATGAGGGGTTCTGTTTCTTACTCAGGTCTGTTTTACTCTTTTTCAAAAAATGGGCACAATTTTAAAATTAATTCTTGCAGGCTGGGACATATGAGTGAAAACACATAGCAGGGGTTCACATCTCTATTAAGTAAATTTGTGTTTAGTAAGACTGGTCTATGTGACAAACTGCAATGAAGGAAGAATTGTTATCCGTTGTGGGAAAACACCATCACCACTTATGTGAGTGTCAACCTACAGTGTTCAATCCCGAGTCTTTGCTAAAGAAAGACTATCATGATCTATGGCAATATTCCACAGCAGAGGCATCTGCTTTGCATGAATTTTCCATGAGACCCTGTTGTTTCTGACACAGGCGGTCATAAAGTTCCCTGAAAGGTCAAACGCTGATCTGAGTTACGAATTTATCATTGTAACATCCAATTCTTATGTAGTTAGTTTTTTTCATTTAACCTCCACAGTTCTTTTCCTAAACACTTCAATTATTTGAACCTGTTTAGTGAAATCCTGGTCCTAGTGAAGTGCAGATTAAAATATTAATTTTCAGTCTTTCCACTTCCAGGGTGCTACTCACACAGATAAAGAAAGGGTTAGGTATTTTCAGGATGATGATGATCTGAGCCTGAAGGATCTGATCAAAAATGAAAAGATGAGAACACCAGAGGATCAAAACATGATGTTCATGCGCATGGCATCAAAGGTAAGGTATCAATTAATTTGTACTTAAGATTGAAATAACGTTTCCATTGTAAATGCTTATTTTCAAATTTATTTTATAAAGTCATTGTTTGGAATTAATCTGCCTATTCTCGTTATTTGCTTGGATTTGGATTGTTTTATTTTTTGAAAATTGGGTAAAAATTAGATTTAGAATAATTTTTTTTCATGTAGTAAGAATTTTGTGCAGATGCTTTCTTTGCATCCTGATAACTTAAATGAAACATTATTTTGGCATGTTCACGTGAATGATGACTATTTTGGCTTGTAAAATATTTCTTTTAGAAATACATATGCACATTTAAAGGATGCTATGAATTATCTCAAACACAGTATGCTATCTTCCTTACTACTTTAAACATATTTTAGTATAGTGTTCCAGATGTCGACTTGGTGGTTATATGTAAGTGTGATATTTCTTATAGGTGCAAATGTATGTAGGTGTGTTTTACTTTTGTGGGTGAGTAGTGAAGGAGTCCTGTCTTTTTATGAGGAACAAAATCAGGGTAACAGACCTAAACTAATGAGAGAATTCTGGGGCTCCCGTGAATCAAAATCTTGTGGTGGAGTAGGTGAAGTGTGGTAAAGTTAAATCATTACTTAGGATATTCAATTCCTAATGTGTAGAGTTTACAAATACCACTTTCACAAGAGATAGGTAAAGGAAATGGGGTGGAAATATGAGTTTCAGACTGCTCCCAGCAAAATGATGGTGCTTAGGCTGACACAGCAAAGACCTTTTTAACAAAAGCTAAGTATTTTTTGAAACAAAAAGAAATGGGGGGCTTTGATGATAGAGACCATTAGAACAGGATGGTACAATTAAACAGAGATTTTTGCTGGTAAAGTACTATTATATAATGGCTAGTGTGGAGTTATTTTTCCACGTAGAATTTCAGCTACAAGATATTGGTGAGAAAACAGTAATGGAAAAAACAAACAAGGGTACATGGAGCTAATAATGAGAAATAAGACTTGTGTAGTAAATAAAGCAGAAATGAAAGAGCACCTAGTTTTTAGTGACTATAATATCAAGTCTCAGATACTGATGAAATTCTGACCAGTGCAATTCATTTAAAATCATTTGTATGGGATCAAGGAGCCAACTTGGATATATGTGCTAAATTGATTATCTAGTATTCTGATCAGGTATGTGCCATTTTGGGTGCCATTGTGGAAATACCTTTAAAATCATTTCAGTACATAACAGTCTTCTCTTCTTCCCCGCCCACAAACACAAACCTAAAGAAGTGGTTCTGTTCATGCATGAGGTACTTATTAACCTCCAAATGGGATAATAACAGACCTCAAGAATCAAAGTCCCTACTGGGCTAGGTTAAAAAAGTGAAACCTATTCATAGTAGTAAATGGGTCTGGGTTAACCCAAGAGGAGTCTTCAAAATGTTGAATAGAAAAAATTTCTTTGGATGGGTCAATGTTGCAGAACTATTAAAATGTATTTAAATAATAAACTACATGCCCATAGATTTGGCAATATTTCATGTAAAGCAGAACGAATATGCTTCATGAAATAAATTGCTACGAAGCAGAGAAAGATAAATAAGATTTAAAAGTCTCACTAACAGCAGAGGACTGAGGGGCCTTGGAGACCGACTTAAAAGCAACAAGAGCTTCAGGTTTTTGAAAGGCTCAGTAGCATCTATTTAGCCTGCCTATTGAAGTCCAAAAATTTGCCTGTAAGAGGAAGAATATTGGGCTTCTGCAACTGTTGATTCCTTAGGCACCCATCTTTATAATTTTCAAGCATGGCTGCAACTTTTGCAAGATTATCCTCACTTGAGAATTATCTTGTTTATAACAGTATCAGGGAGAGAACCTGCAAGAAATACAGACTCTTGTTAAATATGAGATTGAATCCTTACCATGTGGCAAGTGACATTGAAAGGGTTTTATTTCCCATACTTCCTGATACGAACAATATTGGGAAGCACAGGTGCTCAGGCACTTCAATCACTTGGTTGTTAGAGAAAAGTTCTGATTATGTGGCAGGCAGTAATTCCATCTGCATTAGATGATGGACTTAGTGCTGTGGACCAGAAGGGCACTTATATGTACATAGGAAATACATTACATCACTTAATATATCTCAGATTTATGATAGAAAAATAGCACATCCGAATCAGTTTTTGGTCTGGTTACTCTTTCTGTGTCTTGTAGAAAAAGCAAAGTTTCTCAATGTGATAATACATTGTACACTGGGATTTACACTGTCCATTGGCTGCAACTCATGTTTATAATGTTGTATTCTGCTTTATATTATACAAATTGGGTCTGGCTCTCAATTGCCCAATATGTAGGTAAATGTATATTATTCCAAATTGCTAAAGGAATATGAGAGAATAGGAATAGGAGTGTGCCTCATCTTGGATGTTAAAGAGTTGACAATGAAGTGCCTCTGCATTCCATTTTGTAGACTGCTTTCCATTTTACATCTATTTCGATAGCAGTGCTGATGTCTGAGCTTTGGGAACTGACTGAAAGTTTGTATGCGCTTAGTGCTGCAGTCTTTGTATACTTTGCTTAGTTTGAAACATGACTAAAAAATTAAAAATAAAGATGATACAGACATTTTAATGGATCTTGTATTGCAGTGAGGGAGCTCTGTACGTGAATCTTTAGAAAGCTAAGGTAGCAATTGTAAATTAATGTAGCAGAGTGTTTATTTTTTGTCCAATAGGATTTTAATTTTAGTTTTAATTCTAAACTCCCATTGTCAGTTTTAGTTATTAATATATTGCAGAAAATTGACACTTAAGAGTTATTTTCTCTTTTTTGCTTTCATTTGAGAGAGAAATGGAAAATATATCCACTGAAAGGAATCTGTCATTCTCAAGAAGAGGAGCAGGATGAAATTGCTGAATATCTAAAAATGATATCCTGCCTAGGATGGGAGAAAAAAAATACGCCTTAAACTCTTTTGAGTAGTCTCATTCATCTTATCCGGCTGAACTGCTGCTGTCAAGTGTCTGTCATTATTTCTTAGGCATGGTTATTGGTATAAAATATATTATACCTCGAAGCCAAAATAATATTAAAATATGCATAATTTATAATACACGGTCATTATATAATATACCCACACACATACTGGGGGTGTAGTAGCAGTCCCTATATTAAGGTTGCCTACCACTTCCTATATTGAGCAAAACCTTATATCCCATGGACATATTTCATATTCTGTGAGTACAGCCCAGTATGGTAGGCACAAGTCTCATTCTACTTGGCCATATTTCCCATCAGAAAGAATCTGCCACATCAGTGTATTTGCTTATGCTGTCTCTTCCATATATAGCCCACTGTTAAGTATACTCATAAGCAGGGCTCGACAAACTGCTGAATCTACTCGCCTGTGGCGAGTAGATTTCAGTCGGTCGCTCCAAGCACCCCATTCACCGGCGCTTCGTGCATGCACAGTGCCGGTCTGGCGCATGCGCAGTGTGGGGCTGGCGAGTGGCTCTCGCCGGGGTTTGTCAAGCCCTGCTCATAAGAATAGCCATACTGGGTCAGACCAGTGATCCATATAGCTTAGTATCCAGGTACTTCGGAGAGAATGAACAGAAAAGGTCATTATCAAGTGATCCATCCCCTGTTGCTGATTTCCAGTATTTGGCAACAAAGGCTAGGGACACTTTAAACTGGGGTGGGCAATCATTTTAGATTTCACTAATTTTTGAAGTGGCCCTGGGCCGTGCCAGAAGGGGCAGGGCCTCTGACGGAAAGGGTGGGGCCTGGACACTCCTCTCCTACAGATCCTGATTGGCCTGGGGGTTGGGGAGCAGGTGAAGTCTTTGCCCCCGCCTAGAGAGAATTGCCAGCTGTTCTGAACAGCTGGCAGTTCGCTCTCACCACCCATCCCCTTGCAGGGCAGGAGGAGACTTTGTGAGCTCCCCCCATCCCCAGACCAATCAAGGTCTGGGGGCGGGAGGAGCGTGCAAAGTGTCTCATTCCCTGCCCCTGCCCTGCAAAAGGCACGTGGCACTTGCAGGGCGGGGACAGGAAGCAAGAGACTTCATGTGCCCCTCCCACCCCCAGGACATCTGTGGGCTGGATCCACCCACGTGGCCCGTGGAGGCCCCTTTGCCCACCCCTGCTTTAAACTATGATTTTGCATCCTTGATCATCCTGGCTAAGAGCCATTGATAGACCTATCCTCCATGAGCTTATCTAGTTCTTTTTTGAACTGTGTGATAGTTTTGGCATTCACAATATCCTCTGGCAGAGTTTCATGGATTCATTGTGCATTATGCGAGGAACAACTTCCTTTTGTTTTAAACCTGCTTCCTATTAATATCATTTGATGACCCCTGATTCCTGTGTTATGAGGAATAAATAACATCACCTTATTTACCTTCTTCCCACTAGTCATGATTTTATAGATCTCTGTCATAGTCCTCTTTAGTTTTCTCTCTTCCAAGCTGAAAAGGCTGTCTTATTAATCTCTTCTCCTATAGAAGCTGTTCCATACCGTTAATCAGTTTTGCTTCCATTTTCTATATCTTTACCATCTCTAATGCATCTTTTTTGAAATGGAGTGACCACATTGGCATGCAACATTCAAGATGTGCATGTACCATGGATTTTCATAAAGGCAATGTGATATTTTCTTTTTTGTTTATCCCTTTACTAATGATTCCCAACATTCTCATATGGTTATGCATTGAGTGGATGTTTTCAGAGAACTATCCATAAAGACTCCAAGATCTGTTTCTTGTGCGGTAACATCTAATTTACACCCCATCACTTTATATGCATAGTTGGGAGCTTGAGTTCCAACATGCATTACTTTGCATTTATCGGCACTGATTTTCATTTACCATTTTGTTGCCCAGTTACCCAGTTTTGTAAGATCTTCTTAAAACTCTTTGTAGTGTGCTTTGAACTTTGCTGTCTTTAGTGATTCTGTATCATCGGTAGACTTTCCCCATGTGACTGTTTACCACTTTTTTCAAGTCATTTATGACTGTGTTGAATAGTACTTGTCCCTGTACCGACCCATGGGGGACACCACTTTTTACCTCTCTTCATTCTTTAGACTGACCATTTATTCTGACCCTTTGTTTTGTGTCTTTTAACTAGCCACTGATCCATGAGTATACCTCCCCTCTATTCCATGTCAGCTCACTTTGCTATAAGAGCCTTTGCTAAGGGACCTTATCTAAGGCTTCTGAAAATTGACATACACTATATCTACTGGATCACTCTTATTCACATGCTTCCTGACCCCCTTGAAGAGTTCTTCTACATTGGCGAGGCATGATTTCCCTTTACAAAAACCTTGTGGACTCTAACCCAACAAATTGTGTTAATCTATGTGTCTGATAATTATATTCTTTATTAGTTTCAACCAATTTGTTTAATTAAAGTTAGATTTACTGGCATGTTATTGCCAGGATTGCCTCTAGAGCTTTTTTGAAAATTGACGTTACATTAGTTATCCTCCAGTCATTTGGTACAGAAGCTGATTTGAATGATAGGTTATATACCACAGTTAGTAGATCTTGATGCTTCAATCTGGGACAGTTCCTCAGATGTGTGACCTAAAAAAAATGGTTCAGATTTGGGAATCTCCCTCAGATTCCTCAGTCATGAAGACTGATGCAAAGAATTCATTTAGTTTCTCTGTAGTTTCTCTGCAATGAACTTATCTTTGTTGAGTGCTCCTTTAGCTTCTGTATCATCCAGTGGCCGCAGTGGTTGTTTATCAGGCTTCCTGTTGGTATCTTTTGTTTGTTTGTTTGTTTTTGCTGTTACCCTGAGTCTTTGGCTAGCTGTTCTTCAAATTCTTTTTTATCTTCCAAATTATATTTAATATTTCACTTAATGTTCTTCTAGCTTGTCCACAGAGAGTAGCAACCTATTGATGCTGTGCTGGAGGTCCAGGGTTAACATATAGTGAATGTTGGGGAGAGAGCAGATAACATTATGGTTGGACCAGACAAAATGTGTTTTTTACTTTGACAAGACAAGGTAGGAGACTGCTTATGAAAAACTACAGTAAAAGATTTTTTTAAAAGTTTGCAAAGTCAAGTGCACAATTTAGGCAATGCCAGAATTAAGGTTGCTAGCAACAGCCTTACTTCAGCCTCTTCCAAATATGCATTTTATTATAAGTTTAGGCTTGGAAGGATTTTAGATTTTTATTGGTAAATGTCAGTTTCACCACACAGAAAGAGAGAGAGAGAGGCAAAGTTAGAAAAATGTTTGAAAACTCATTAGCTTGATTTAAGAGTATTTACTTTGTATGTTTTGACCTGTGATGATGACAATTTGTGTTTTAATGGTTATAGAGCTTTGGCTTTCTGAATCTTAATGTCCATTGTCATTAAATAATTCTCTGACCCCACATAATTTTTCACAATTGAGGGAAATTAAAGTAGGAAAAATAATCCCCCACCCCAAAAATTAGCATTGATATCTATTGAAATTTTAAAATAAATAAGGTGAATTCTGCCAAGCCTATAGAATAGTCTTTAATTACATTATCATATATTGATTTTTTTTTCTCTGTAGGACCCTTCCTCATTCTGTCCACAGGAAGGTTAGTGTTCAGGTAGTGAGGCAGCTGTTCAGTAATGATTGTTATCCTCATCCATTGAGGGGCTCTGTATACTTCACTCAGGGCACGTCTAGATTACGTGAGGCTTCCCAAAGAAGATATGCAAATTCGGCTCAAATTTGCATATCATCTTCCGTTTTTTTCCCGGAAGAGGCTTTTCCGATATTTGGCCCATCTAAACAGGGCCAAATGTTGGACAAAAACCCTCTTTCGAAAACCCCCTTATTTCTCCTAAAAGGAGGTTTACAAGGGCATAGTTTGCAGATGCAGAATTATTCAAGATAGTTAAGTCCAAAATAGACTGTATGGAACAGTTTCCATGTGCTGAGAAATTAAGAAGACTGGGACTGTTCAGTTTGGTAAAGAGACAAGTAAGCAGGGATATGATAGAGGTCTATAAATTCATGACTGTTGTGGAGAAAGTGAATAAGGAAGAGTTATCTATCCCTTTAAATAATAGGAATCAGAGGTCACCCAATGAAATTGAGAATAAGTTTAAAGCAAACACAAGGAAGTAGTTTTTCACATAATGCCAAGTCTGCCTGTTGAACTCATTCCCACGGGATGTTGTGAAGGCCATAAATTTAACTGGATTCAAAAAAGAACTAGGTAGGTTCATGGAAAATAGGTCTTTCAATGGCTACTAATCATTCTTGTATTCACTGAGCATCTTGATATCAAGCCTTTTTAAAGTAATCTCCAAGCCCCTCACTTTGAATGGTGGGAAAAGCTTTAAAACCATGCCACTGTGATGTATGGATAATATATTTTAGGTATGTCACCCTGTATAGAGTTGCTCATGACCATGAGAGCCTATTCTGAGCAGATTACCAGAAAACAGGGCAGACACCCAGACACTGGTATTGTGTTCTATAATTAGATTTTACCAAGACAGTAACAAATGAGAACTCCTGAATCACTGTACCAGTCTTACCATAGACTCATAGATAGATTCCTTAGACACTCCAGCCTGTCTTGCCACCCAGGCAAACGACTTTGTGATAAAAAGTCACTTGTACCAAAAATCGTACCATATTTAAGTCACTTTCATTCCTAAGAGACCAGTCACTTAGCTCAATTGGTACCCTAGATCTTACATCAAAGACAACACTGCTAGCCAGTTCTGTAGTAAAGTAACTAAAGTTTTATCAGCTGAGAGAAAGGTATGAGAGTTATTGAGAGGCTAAAGTAGGTAAAATATCTGTACAACTGAGTCAGAGTCTATAATTCCAAATGGTAGCAGATGTAATAGGAATCTAACAGTTTCCCAAAAGTCTCTCAGGGCTACCTAGAATGACTCTGGGGATCTCAGTCTTCTTGTTTGGTTATTCTGCCCTTTTAGATTCCATAGAGTCCACAGATATAGAATCTTTCCCTAATTCCATATTTACAACTTTGACTTCTGATCATGTCACAAAATGACTACTTGCTTTGAAATTAGCCCTTTTCTGATAAAATTCTTTGTTTGCATTCCGCAGGCATTCTTTCTGGTTTGAAGAATTGTTTAGTTACAGAGGTATACATCATATAAATGTTTGCTACTATTTTATAATAGGATACAGATAAGTGGAAAATAATGCATGTAACATACCATTAGTTTTCATGAAGTTTGAATACTAAATACACTCTCACGTATTTAACAATCACTTTCCTCTATACCATCTTGACTACTTATGATACTGATTAGAAATAGCTTAACATTTAAAAACTAAAATAGGTCAACATCATAAGTATTCGGAGGTACATCATACTGTAACTGAAATCCAGAAGCCGCACATCACACCTCAGATACACTTACCCAGGAACATACGCCTGCAATAAACCCTGTTACCAACTCTGTCCACATATCTAAACAAGTGACACGATCACAGGACCTAACCACATAAGCCACAACATCAGTGGCTCATAGAACTTTACATCCTCTAATGAGATATATGCCATCAAGTGCCAGTAATGCCCCTCTGCCATGTATATTGGTCAAACTAGACAGTCTCTCCAACAAAGGATAAATAGACACAAATCAGACATATATCTGTAGGGGAATATTTTAACTTCCCTGGATGCTCAATCATGGATTTAAAAGTTGCTATTTGTCTACAAAGGATTTTCACTATCCAGTTACAGAGAGAGACTTCAGAGTAGAGATGTTAAATATCTGTGGGAGCTGGTCCACGACAGGAGCCGGTTTAAAAACCAGCTCCCCTCGTGGACTGGCTGCTTGTTGCCCCCATGCTGCTACCTCTGATACAGAGGCAGCAGTCCCTGTCCGGGCACTGGGGGGCTGAGCTCCTGGAATTGAGCCGGGCTGCCTGCCCGTCTGGCTCCTACTACACTTTAAATGCAGAGATGCAGCAGAGTTAGGTCCTGGACCTGGCGTGAGCCAGGACTGAGCTGGGCTGCTGGCCGGCCTGCTAAAAATGTTGCTGCCACGGGGAGGAGGGGCAATGTGTGCAGTCTAAAGCATTAACTGATACACTTTTGCTTATTGGTGAACCAATTAATCAACTACACTATTACATCCCTACTGCAGAGCTGGAATTCATTTGCAAATTTGACACTATTACCCTAGTCTTGAATAGAGACATTTCTGACTAATGCATTATAAGCCAGTTTCCCCTGCCTTTAACATTCACATTTCCACATCAAAAGCTATGAATGACACATCCAGCCCACTTAATTGGCTTCATTAACGCTGATCCTACAATTGGCACGTAAATGCTTTTTGCTGTTATATATATCTTGGGTTTTACCCACGAAAGCTCATTATTCTATTATATATATTTTTGTTAGCCTCTAAGGTGCCACAGGACTACTCATTGTTTCTATACAACATTGTCATTGTTGTGTAATTACGTCCAGAGGTAGCTAGAATGTACAGAGAATTCAAAGTTCCACATTTAAAAACAGAATTTTGAGGTTAAAATAGATGTGGATGTTTAATTTATTTAAAAAAATATTAGAAGAGTTCCCCAGTGTTGCTCAGGCTCTTAACTCAATTTTGCTGTCTGGGTAGGGCTGGGAATAAAGAGTTCTGTATTCAGGCTGCTCCAGAGAGAGCAACCTCAGTCCTCTCCTTCCACAGCAGTTTGAGGCCAGGTGAGAAGCACCATCTATGGGTCTGCACAGCAGGGCTAAACTCGAAATAAGTTACTCAATCTGAGCTACGCTAATTGCATAGCTTAAGTCAAAATAGCTTATTTCGAATTTGGGCACGCCTACACAGCACTTATTTTGAAACAGAGCACTCTTCCTCCAACTTCCTTTAATCCTTATAAAATGAGGTTACAGGAATCGGAGTAAGAAATCCTCCGGCAGGACATTATTTTGACATTATGTCAAAATAACTGCTTGTGTGTAGACACCCACTTTGTTATTTTGGAATAACGTCTCTTATTCTGAAATAATGCTGCTGTTCAGACATACCGTAAGGCAGCTGCAGTGGGCACATCTGGGGGAGGGGGGTGCATGTCCGCCAGCTGGGGGACAGACAGATTCATTCTCTCTCTCTCTCTCTCTCTCTCTCTGCAGTATATAGTAGATTGCTGTCCTTTCCTCCATCCCTGTCTCTGCTGCCCCAGTGGAGTTATAGCTATCCTGGTCCCCATCTCTGGCCCCTTGATGCTCTCGTGGTCATTATGCAGTATGACTGTCCCTTCTAGAAAAGCTCTCACTTTCCATCCTACGAGAAACAATCACATTCCAGGCACATCCTATTGTCCTGACACAACCAAACCTTTACTTTGCTTTAAGTTATGATAAGAAGAAGCTGAATGCCAAATTTGGTGGTCCTAGCTTTTACTGTTTAGGAGGAGTTCTGAACAGACAGACACACAGACATGTGGAAAGACAGACAAACTCAAATATAGATGATCGTTGATTTTCGTGCCTCTTGCTATGCCACTGAATTTTTAATTCTTAATGGCTAATTATAACAAAGTACATACATTTACATTTTAAAAAGATATGGTGAGAAATCTAAGCAAACTTGAAGGTTTGGTATGGATGCGTTTCTTCCCAAGGATGTTCTGATACAGAGCATTAAAACTCAACTAATAAAACAATAAAATAGTCCTAAATTTGCTTCCAGATGTTAATAATATTTGCACGTCAGTAACAAACTGACAGGCCCTCACCAGGATTGGGGTATCATTATGTTGGGTGCTGTTGAAATATATTACAATTTTAAATACTGTCAATCTGATGCAATTATTATTTTGCAATTTAGTGGTACAGGAAGTCCCCAACTTACAAACTGGTTGTGTTCCAGAAGTTCATTTGTAAATTGGTAGTTTGGAACTCAGAATGCATTTTCCCATAGAAACAATGTTATAAATGGTAGTTAGGTTCCTAGACTAGCCCACAAAAGCCCATTTAACTCGTATTGGAGCTGAAATACTGTATATTTGCCATAAAAATAGTGATTTTTTTTTTAAATTTAATCTTGAATGGTGGTGCTTGAGGAAAGGCAGGTTTAATTAGAGGAGGATGAGGTAGGTAGGTAGACATTCTGAAGGGGGCTTCTGAGCATTCTCCAGCTCTGCACCAGCTCCTGGGATCCGCCCCATCTCCCAGCTATGTCCCTCTACCCTGCAGGCTGAACACCAGGAGGCAGCCATGGACCGCAAGACTCCAGAGGAGCCATGGGGCAGTCATGCAGCCGACAGCTGGAGAGAAGTGGCTGTTTCCCCTTCACCCTGATGCTTCTCTCCAGCCGCCGGCTGCGTGACTGTCTCCTGCTCCTCTGGAGATCCCCAGCCAGCACTTGCTCTGCTTGCCACTACCTACTCCCTAGCTGCAATTGAGCTGTTGTTTTTGTGTCTGGATGTTCGTAAGTCAGATGTTTGTAACTCCAGGAATGCCTGTACTCATTGCTGTGAGCAGAGTCTGATAGTATACATTGCATATACCTGTGTATTAGAGCCTGCAAACTTAGGTGTCAGTGGTTGTTGTGCGACTTGGATTAGTTATAAGGAGATTAATATTACTAAACCTTATAAGTGCAATAGTATTTATTTGATTTCAGCAAATGCTTGAATGAGAACAGAAAGACTTTTTTTAAGCGATCTGACATAAACAATAGGTGCAAAATGCTAACTAAATTTAAACGCGTTAGAGATGTATTCATGTCACTCAGACTTATATTCTAAAATAAAAGTGGTGGTTTTCATTGTAGTTTCCCAAAATATATTATGAGCACAATATTCCATAAATATAAACTGCCATTTAGCATCATAGACGTAAGTGTTGCCATGGCAATTTAAAATCAAACTGATCCTTTTTTTTACAATCTATAGACCTTTCTCTCAGATTTTCATAGCAGCACTGCACTTTTATTAATTTATATGGAATAAACTTTAAATGTGATTGCGTTAGTAAGAGAACAGGAAAAATGAAGGTTCAATAGGTGTCTGTAAAATATTAATTGAGACAAAAGATAAATAAAAATTACATTCACAATAAAACTAGAAGTGAGGTTGGTAGAAAAATGCAGGTTTATTTCATTACATGATTATATTTAATTAGATTTTCTGTCTTTCCACCAAAATATACAGAGGTAATTTTCAAACCTGTGAATTCTTCTGTGCCTGTGTCAGCTGTATGACAATAATAGTCTTCTCTTGTAGCAGAATCCTGTCTTGTGGGACTTATTTTCAGTATAATTCAGATACACTACTTTAATACTACTCTCTTTTCAAAGGCTATATTCAAAGAGCATGCTAGTGGCAGAGGGATAAGGAACATAAAAAATACAGGAGATCAGTATGAATATACAGACTCTCTTAGCAGTTTGTAACCCTCTCAGAGCTTGTCTACACTATGGAGAAGATCGATGCAGCTGCAGTCAATATTCTGGGGTTCAAATTAAGCAGGTATAGTGAAGACCTGCTAATTCAAACTGAGAGGGAGCTCCCATCGGTGCTGGTAATCCTGCTTCTCATGTGGAATAAGGAAAGTCGATGGGAGTGTATGTTCCCATCGTCTTCCCGCTGTGAGGATGGGGCCAAAACCCAATTTAAGATACTTTGACTCCAGCTACATAATTAACGTAGCTAGAGTTGCATAACTTAAGCCGACTTTCTACTGTAGTGTAGACCAGGCCTGGGTGGTGTCTATAGCAGTGGAGAGACTGAGTCAGTATAGAATTAGACTTATTTATACTGCCTGGTCATCTAAATGTATGTGTTAAGAGCATGAAATGATGGTGCACTTCAAAGTATTTGTACCACAAATCTAGGATTGCCTCTCTGGGAGAGGCCACCCACACCATTTGGCTTCATTTTCTCATTATAAAGAAACTGTCTCAGTAACACAATAGAACTAACACTTTTGTCTTAAGCCATGTTTACATTATGAGATGACCTTAATAAATTCAACTTTAACTTTTTAGCACCAGATTTTGTAAAGTCGAAGGTGCATGTCCTTGGTATGTGCAAGTTCGAAGCAGTTAACATGTTCTCAGTAGAGTGACTAACATCTGCTTTAAGAGTGATGCATTGTGGGTAGCTCTTCCACAGTTCCTGCACCCCTTTGCATTCTAGATTATGCTCCCATTGCATGCTGGAACCAAAACTGTGCAGCAGGTGGTTTGGGGTACATGCTGTCAGCGTCCCATAATGCACTCAGCTCCTCCCTCTCCCCTGCTTGACCGGAACAGCAAATAGTTTTTGTGCCCTTTTAGGTCCCAGGAATTTTCTGTCCTTTAATAAATGCAAGTCTACAGTAATATAGTAAAATGGCTCAAGAACACAGAAGTGTATTTTTAAACTCTTAATTTTGTTATGCAGGAATGTATGCTGAAAAGGTCGTATGTGTTTCTGGAACATAAAGTAAGATTAGGAATACTAAACATCCAAAAAATCTGTGTCCAATCATTTGGCAATGCAAATGCTTACCTCCTGAACATATTGCTCAGAAGCTGTTGGGCTATATGGAGTAGAAGTATAAGAATTATTCGAGGAGCCTGAGAGGAAATAAGTAGTAGTATTGGTCCTATTTTCCAGGAAAAAACTACTGATCTACTCTGGAAAATAGTGGTCTGTGATTTGTGTTTTTCATCAGAATACCTGAACAGAGACCCAGAAAACTCAGGAGATACTTTGCAAATTTTGCTGTATTCCAGAGACTGCATTTCAATTACTGTGGCTGCCAGTTGGGTCAAGAATTACAATTACTGTAATTAACAAGTTGCCAGATCGGAACATGTCAGGCAGGAAGATCACTCCCAGGAACATTTAGTCTTCAAATAAAAGAGAAAATGAATTAAGCAGTCATGCACTGTAGAGTCAACTCATGTAAATTGATCAGTGGTTCATGCTGACAGGACTCCATTGCAGAAGAGCCAGTACAAGAGGGACTATCTATCTCTCAGAGGTTTCCATTTGCTCAATTTATATTACTGAGCCTTAGATGCTAAACACACAGATAGTTGAGAATCCATGTTCAAAATGTTTGGCTTAAAGTGTTTCATTATGAGAAGAAATAGCCTTTAGCCTGAAGAGCTTTTTACTTTTAAGTAAAAGACCCTCTGTTTTTAAATGGAGGCTTCTCAGATGTGTCCTGGTCAGGGAAGTTGATCTGTCTGAACTAGCATCATTTGCACAATACATTTAAGATGGCTTGCCATGAAATTTTACAAAATGTAACTTTTACATCTAGGTACCATAGTGTTCCAAGCAAATTAACAACCAAAGGAGCCTGTATAGTTTTTTCCATAAGATGCTTAGATTTGGGGAACCTATATATATTTTATTTCCTATAGGATATACCATATCTCAAAACAAACTGCAAATTAGTGCATTCTGTGGAGAAATACATATTAGCTAGCCATATGGGCAGTATGAGGGCTTCAATAGAACTCTCTGATGGATATGACACCACTGACAAGAAACTGACTTTCTATAAAAAGGCTGAAATTCAGGACCTGCAAAGCAAGGGGAAGCAGATATTTGCAGTTATTCATTGGATGAATCTCTATCCTGATCCCTAGTCTTTGTTTGCCAGAGGCTGGGAATGGGTGACAGAGGATGGATCACTTGATGATTGCTTGTCCTATTTGTTTCCTCTGTGGCACCTGGCATTGGTCACTCTTGGAAGACACTGGGAACTGGGCTAGATGGAACTTTGGTCTAATCCAATATGTCTGTTCTTATATCTCTAAACTTGTTTGTTTTTGTAATTACTTGCAAGGTCACTTTTCAGTATGTCAACAAAAATAGGGATATAATTCATGCAGACCTGGAAGCTGATTTATTGTGTTCATTGAACAAAATACCTCCCAGTAACATCTGTCCTGCCACACTAATATTCTAAAGTATATCACTATTTATTACAGCAGATGGGCATTTACTGTATTAGGTTTCTTAGGTGTTCTTGTTCTTTATGGCATTTATATGCAAAACTGATAATGCACAAATCTGCTATGCTTCTGAAGATATAGCAGTCTCAAAACCACCGTACAGTGTATTTTCTATAGTCTTTCTCTTGCCATTTCTATGCATGAAAGCATTAAAATTAATCAAGGTGAAAGTTGCAGTGAATTGTATCAAGAAACAATCTAAATTTAGCATAATAGTATTACAGATTAGCATACTGTAGCAGTACAGCATCACATATTCAATATAGAATCAGAGACTGACACGCTTTCTTAGGGTGCCAAGGATTGTAAGCCACTGTGTTATACCCCTCTGCTTCAGTAAAGCTGCAGCATTAGTAAAGACTTGAGCATCTCGGTTTGCTCCTTTGCTACTTTTATCATCCACTCAGTTGCGTCCCTAGCAAATGCTTGATTCTGTTTTCTCTCCTACCTTTCAACTTCCCAGCACTCCTTTCACAGTAGAGCAGGGCTGCAGCAGCTCCCTGAACATTTCATCTTTGCTGATTCTTGTGTTCTCTCTAATCTGCTGGAGACGGTCGGCAGTGGTGCGTGAGGTGTACCTCAGGGACACATCTGCTGAAGCAGATGCGGAGAATGCAGAGAAGAGGAATTGTTAAATTCAAGCACAGCATTGAAACGTTTCTCTTATAAGCACCTTTTACAACATATCAATCACTTCCTCACTGACCCTTGCTAGGCACACAACTTTGCAAGCACCTAAGCATGGTGAGTGCTGTGGGTGTAAGGGGGGAAGTGTTGCAAAACAGAAAATACAGACTTTCAAGACTTGCAGTGCAGCTTTTCTGGGAATTAATTCTAAAATTATCCGTAGTTTTTCCACAGACAGGGATCATTCTAGCAGACATCTCACTGCTGAGGGTAAGCAGGGAAACAAAGGTACAATTACTGCATGGTTGCAGCTTCCACCCCTGCTTTCTCTTCATCTTTCATGTGTGCTGCTTTGGTCCCTGCACAAGTGATTGCAGAACAGTGTGGGACAGTGTCCTAAAATGAGGGGAGGAACAAACTGCACTGCGATGGAACCTGCAGCAGAGGACTAACAAGTACCTCCAGGAAACTTTCCTGGAGATCTCTGGAGGAGTCCCTTTAGATCTCGGTAACAATGAACACCCTGTTCAGCCAGATCAGTTAGTCTCACAGTGCAGTGTCCAGCTCACAGAAACACAGCCAGCCTCCCACTTTTTTATACCTTACACCCACCACTGTACTCCACAAACCATAGCCACTTATCCAGCTTCTCATCTGCTCGCAAGAGCAACTGCTGTGATTGGCTATGTGCGTCAGGAGTGGAAAACCGTTCCTGCCTGCCTGACTCACCATGCAACCCTGCTGGGAGCTCCACAGCCTCATCTAGCTCCATCTCTTCAACTTCTTTAGGTCTTCTTTTCGCTTCCCATGCCCTCTGAAGTATCCGCAGGGCTCATGACAGTGGAGGGTCACCATAGAGGATATTGTCCTGTTTCTTATAGAAACAGTAGTCTTAGGTGCAACTATGCTTAGGGTAAGCCTGACTCAGCTCCTTTATATTTGCTTTGCACTGAGAAGTGTCCTGATTATAGCTCTGTTCATACAAAATTCGAGAAATGTGCCCATAGATATCCCAAATCCTACAGGTCAAGTGCAGTTGGGTCTGCACAGACTCCTCTCCCTGTATACTGATCGGATGCAACAGCTCTCTAGTGGTCTAAGTAGGAGAGTGTTTTGTGCAATAGCCAGCCTTAATCACCTGGCAAGATGCAATGAGACCTCTCCATGCTGAGCCAGCAAGCAGGAAATAGCCTCCTCCCAGGGCTTACAAGGAGCAGGAGCCGGATTATTCTTTACCTGGCTACAGGGCAGCAGAGTTCAGTCTGCTGAGCAGAACAATCAACCTGGGCATTGTGGGACACTTCCTAGAGGCTGATAAAAGTAGGCATGGTGTCTACAATGGCTATTTGTGGACAGTAATGGGGGGAAAAAAAGAAAAGTCTCTTGTAGATTGAAAGTTTGTTGTCACCAAATGCAGATTTGGTGTCAAAAGCTTGGTAGCGTAGACAAGACCTAAAAATGAACTTAGCGAGCTAAAATCTTTGCCTAAGCAACTTTCTCACTTATGGCTCTTCAGGCAGGAGGACTCTCCCTTCTTAGACTTAGAGGGTGTTCATTCCTTTGTCCCCTAAGTGATAGATATAACAAACAACAGATCCCTTTTTTTTCCCTTTTATATTCCAGAAAACTTTTGAAAGGTATTCTTTGGAAAGTAAACCCAGATAAAGCTCCTCCTCCCTAGTGCTTATTCTTGAGGGTGCAGGCATCAAACCCTTTTTTCATCTTGTGCTCAGTTTGCTACTTTGCCTTCTTGATTGGCCTGATCACTTTGTTTTCTGTAAATAAAAATGTATTTTTACTGTCCTTGATTTGTTTAGGGCAGGCTTGTTTATCATCTATCTTCACAACATTTTAAGTACATATTTCTAGTATGCATACATAATTTTTTTTATATACAACCCTGTTACAGTCTCCCTCCTGGGGAGGGAGGTTCCCCACCATGTGACCCTTACCCGATAGTTAGTTATTAGTCCTAAGTGTCCATCTACAATTCTTGGGTTGTTCACTTTACGTAGTCCACGACCAACCCCGCGCAGGGAGGGTAGGGAGACCTGGGCCCTCCCTCACTCCAGGTCTCAGCCCAGGACCCTAAGAACAGGGACAAAGGCCTCCTGTTCAGTCGGTGGGGCCGTGCCCGCAACTCACCGACCCGCGGGTGATCCCTCCACCCTGTCCTGGGCTCCTTCCTGCCCTCCCGCTGGTCTCCAAGGTGCCGCTCCACTCAGGGGACTCCAGCTGTCTCCCACCACGGGGGTCCATCCGTTACCCCCTTGCTAGCGCGGTCCAAACCCGGTCGTGGGGGTCGTCGCCCCTCTGCCCCGCTCACTGGAGTCGCTGCACCCTTTCTCTCATTCCCCTCTCTCACCCGGGTGGGGCTGCCCACTTTTCAAAGCCAGCGCCCTTACACTGGCGCAGGCGCTGTCCCGCCAGCCATCAAGACAGCACAGGGTGCTACCGTGCAGGCGCCTGCAGCGGCCGTGGAACAGTCCTGGCACGGCCGTCCGAGCGCCACAGCGCCAGTGCAGAGCGTCGTGTCAATGCGGGGTGCAGGGGTTTGCCCTTCCGGGGCCTCCAACACCCTGTCACAAACCCCTACATACCCCATGCAATGATATTCGTGACCAGGGCTTGACAAAGTATTGAATCTACTCGCCAGGGGCGAGTAGATTTCAGCCGGGTGCCCTGTTCATTTGTGGTGCGCGCATGTGCAATGCGGGTCTTGTGCGTGCGCAGTGCGGGGCTGGCGAGGGGTTTTCGCCACCGTTCGTCAAGCCCTGTTCGTGACCAACATATCACCAGTTTATGTGAGATACCTTACATCACTGGCTTAACATTCTGACTATACCATGTAGAGTATGCCATTTGCTGGCTGACAAAGAGATTCTTAGGGTCACAGAGACCTAACAAGAAAGCTCACCTTTCTATTACATTTCTATAAGCCTGTTATCAGAAAAAACAATTGTTTTTATTGATGGTGGGCTAAAATACTTATTTTCTATGTTATTGTGACTTTTTAAACTTGATCCCACTCTTCTGTTTTTCATCTCTTTCAGAAATCAATTGACTTAGTTTACCTTGGCAAATTCTGAGATAACTGGTAAATCTTCAGTGTTATACAGGGTAAACCGCTAAAATCTGGGACTCTCTGGTCCAGCAACATTTGTGGTCCAGTCTAGGCTGGGCTGGCAGTGGGGAGCTCAGTCCCAGTGGGGCTGGCATGGTGGGGAGCACAATGGCAGGGCCAGTGGCCAGGAGTCCCTGTGGGAAACTTCTGTGGTGAGGTGGGAAACACCAACTCGGTCGGAGGTGGCGGGATGCAGCCTTGGTTAGGGCTGGCAGCGGGGAAGGCAGCCCCAGCCAGGGCTAGAGTCAGTGTGGCCACCAGCTAGACATGCATCCCAGGCCAACTCTGTGGAGGGCACAGCCCTGGTCATGGCTAGAGGCAGTGGGGCTGGCCCCAGTCCAGTGTTCCCCTTAAGATTTTTCCATCCATCTGCAGAGTGAGTTTTGTCTTGTACATCAATATGAAGGTCATGTCACCCAAGCTATTAACGTGTGTGTGTGTGTGTGTGTGTGTGTGTGTGTTATGGAAGAAAGAATACTAAAACTAGGGATAATTAACAAGGTGCATTACTTTAAATGTTTATTTAATATGAAGTCAAAAATAAAATTAATACTGCAAAGTGTTCAATATGTTAGATTAGCCTCAAGGCTGCTGTAAATCTGCACTGTAGATATTGACAGATTGGGCAGTTGGCCCCCGAACCCAGCCATCTGATCCATGTTTGTAGACCTTGCACATATGTTCCATTCCAAAGGCCCCTCCTTGTCATGCATGCATGTATGTGTAAAATGCCATGCACACTTGTATGTCTAACAAAACCAGCAACCTAGTCATGTTGTTTATGCATTTGGACAAGCAAGTGTATAATCAACGTTGTGCAGTTGGGTACCAGTGCCCTTCTGAGGGGGCTACCCAGCTTCTCCCCCTCCTCAGTATCTGAGCTACGGAGCCCTGGACCCCAGAGCAGCTGCCTGCCACATGGCTGCGGCCCCAACCCATGGCAACCACCACGTGGCTGCAGCCCCAACTCCCAGCAGCCTCTTGCCTGCCCTCCACGCAGTCACAGCCCCAACCCCTGGTGTTACAGAATCATAGAACCGTAGAGCTGGAAGAGACCTCAGAAGGTCATCAAGTCAACTGCCTGCCCACCATGCAGCCGTGGCCCCGGCCCCAACCCTTGGTGGGAGCGGGCCGAACCCCCGGCAGCCTCCCACCCACCTGCCATGTGGCTCTGGCCGCCGGTCCAGCAGGAAGGTGAGTGCTGCTTCCCGGCTCTGTGAAGGAGGTGGGCAGGCTTAGAATTTTTTGTGTGCGGCTGTGCAGGTGCGCATCTTAGAGGGAACACTGCCCTTGTACAGGGCTGACGCGTGGGGGACACAGCCCCGGCTGGGGCTGGCGGCAGTGGGAAAAGCAGCATGGAGCACAGCCCCAGCCAGGAGCAGAGCCTGACCTCCCCTTTTCTGGAAAACTCCATGGTTTGGGACCACTCAGGTCCCAAGTGTGCTCCTGGACGGGGAAGGTTTGACCTGTAAATCGCTTCTTTTCATCATTTTTCTAGAAAAGCATATTATTGATTGTTAAATCTTTGGAAATGAAGAGAAAAGCACTTTTAATATTAACACTACATCACATTTTTAAAAATGAATAAAGAAAAGGAAACAGCAATGACAAGTTTTGAGGGAAAGCATATTTAATATCATTCATAACAAATTTTTGCTAATTTTAATTTTAAAATAAGGACATGTCTATGGCACAGAGGGCACCATATGGGAAGATAGAAAGGGATATATCCCACCATTCTGCAGGCGTGACAGACTCAATAGCAAAAGAGTTGCATAGCATTTTAGCATTTTTTTAAAAAAATCAGAGAATACAGAAACTCTTGATTCTAAGCGTTTAAAAAAAATTCCACAAGAAATTTCTCTGTGCCAAAAAAGGAAAAGAAAGAAATTATTTGCAGAAAGATTATAATTCTAAAGATGTCAATGATATTTTTATATAATATTGTAAATATGTTGTCAAAATAAATAAAATTAGTTGTATAGATGGTTTAGTGCACATTTTGATTAGTACTAAATGTGAATTCATTCAAATTATAGGGATTTGCTATAAGTTATTTGAAAAATTTAGGGGAGCATCTATGTGGTTTCTATGGAAACCACACTGAAACCTAGATACCAGAAACTTTTAGACATCACTTTGCAGGAAATCTAACACTTTGACAGCTTTGATTTATATACTGAGAAGTCAACTAACATTTTATGGTTTATGGCCTAATGGTATAAGTTTTTAGTTTTTTCCCACCTAACATCAGATAATGTGTATGTAAAAAGTCTTTGTATACACAGAGTATATTTTTATTTAGCTTATATTAGGCTAGATAATCCAAGTTTGTAATAGTTGCTTGCAAGAAAGAATACAAATTGAGACTGAAGACAACATTTTTACATAAGTGAACTAAATGCTGTTTAATTGGTAAGGAGAATTAGCGTAGGTGTGTATGTGCAAAATATGAATGTTAGAAGTAGATTCATATATTTCAGGAAGGATGACTTTATGGGAACTATTGGTAGTAGAAAGAAGAAGAAAAGGAGAGTATTAATAAAATCTGTTTGAATATATTCTCTCATTCAGCATAAAGAAATTGCATGTGAATAACAAAAACATGTTTTCTATTTGTAGTATTTCAGTGGTAAGAATTTGTTTAAAGGTGCCAACATTTTCTTTTTTCAGAAACAACATCTATATCATATTTTGTAGCATGCTGTAAAAGTAGAGAGAAAATACAGTTGGCTAGTGCTAAGCAAAACTCAATGGTATAAGATATTTTTTAAAAATTACAATGAAAATATGTGTAGAGAAAACTGTATATATTTACAGTATTGGACCCTTGTCTCATTTTAAGTACATTTGGGAATCAGAAAATGGATAATAAATAAAAGCTTTCAAAAGTCAAAATTTTCAAAAATAGTGGCTGAAGTTGTTATATCAATTTAAATTTAAGCTATGTAAATTTAAAGATAGCCGACCAGATATTTGCAGCTCCAGAAGGAAGTTTATCTTGAGATGCAGTGTGATATTATATTCCTCTTGTTTAGATCATTCCACTGTATTTTTATTACTTTTATCTAAAAGCCATGTGAAAGCAACCACTGTTGTAGCTAGTCCTCATACCTCACTGGTTAAGTAAAGAATACTAGAGTGTCCTAAATAATTCTAGTTCTTTTCTGTTCATCTGTGTGTATGTGTGTGTATATAGATATATTTTTTCTTTGTCTCTTTTCAGTTTGCAGGAAAAACTGATAGAGAGTACTACACACTGGATGACATGTTTGTTTCCAAAGCAGCTAAGGGAGAAAGGAGTGGGGAAGAAGGGGAAAGACAAAGAAGAAAAGCAATTTATGAACATCAGCAGCTTGTGGCGCGTATGGAGAAATGTCCATATTGTTTTGATAGCTCTGAACTTCCAAAACATCTTATTATTGCAATTGGCATCAAGGTAAGAAAACAGCAATTTGACATGAACATGGAAAGAAATAAAGGAAGGCAGCTGAATGCTAGAATTTCCTTTCATTAAAAATAAAATTGCTTCTTTGGCATAATTTTTTGATTTGCATGATATTTTCCTAGCCCTTCTAATTAAACAGAAAGGAAACTTCCTCAAGGGCGAGATAAAAAGATATGAATCTCTCTTGAGTGATAAAATTAATCTTCAGAACTTGATCCACTTCAGATTTACAGATGACTTTGGTATATATGGAAAAACCTCAAGGGCACTGAAACAATGATAAAAGAGCTGAACACACAGAGTACAGAGGGTCGATGTATATGCAAAAGACAAGATTGGGTTCAGCATTTATAGATATGGGAACCAGATAACAAATGTGAAAGCTTGGAATGGGAGAAGGAGAAATAATAGGTTGCATATGTAAGACCAAGTCCCTAATATTTTGATGGTCCCAATAACATCAGAACATGTGATCACCCTACAATAGATAAGAAGAAAAAAAGTTCACTTTGGGTAGGAAGGGATTAGAAGCAATTAAGAAGTAAAGTATACAATAAAGTATCATTCCAAAAGACAAAACAAGATTGAGTGGAAACTATTCAGAAGACAAAATGGTGTCACAATAACACCTTTCGATTAAATTCATCTTCTAAACAAGATTAGGGGTTAAGAGAACAAGTGAGGTGTAAATTGCACCTTCTCTTTTGTCCCACGGATTCACATTTAGGAGCTGGTAGTGTTAATAGAGCTAATTGTTGATGTTTCTGCTGGGAGGAAGAAACCCTGATAGGGGTTCTGTAGAAGCTCCCTAGGCAGGGCTGGCCTTACTATGAGGTGAACTGAGGCGGCTGCCTCGGCTGCCAGACTGTGGGGGGGGCCACCACTAGGACCCAGAGTGTAGAAAATTGTGTCTGCTGCTGGTGCATATGTATTCTCTTTGCCCTAGAGTAGAACAGGAAGAAGGCAGAATTGAGACCTTTCAAAGTTTTGGCCCAAGCAAGGGGACATGGGGGTGTCATTTGAGCTCCCCGCCTCAGGTGCCAAAATGTTGTGGGCCGGCCCTGTCCCTAGACAGAGGTTGCCTATGTATTAAATCTGTTCCTCTCTTTGTCTTTGCTGCTAGAGAGATTACAGACTCTCCATCACTGCCACTTTTCCTTCTCTCCCAGGTATGCACCTATATAGGTTTCCTAATACTGGGGCACACACCTTGACTGAATATAGTTTCCAGTATAGTAGAAACTGTAACAGAGAACAAAATATGAACATTTACCAAGAAGATGTGGCACGGGGGCCAAAAAAAGTGAATTACACAAAGATGTGTGAATGGCATTGAACGGAGAAACATGAAAATAAATAATTACATTTATAAGGGCTGTAAAAAAGCACAGATGTTCAATAGGATTCATACCTTCCAAGACCAGAAGGGACAATTGTGATCATCCAGTCTGACCTGCTTTGCAACACAGGCCATAGAAGTTCCTCAAAATAATTCCTTTTGAATAGCAGATATTTTAAAATTTAGGTTTAAAAATTGCTAGTAAGGGGGAATCCAATACAATCTCTCATAAATTGTTCCTGATTAATTACCCTCACTGTTGTATACAGTGTAGTCATCACTGTGTTGGTCCCAGAATATTAGAGAAACAAGGTGGTTGAGGAAATATCTTCTATTGGACTTTCCACCTTTTCATTCTGTAATACACCCAATAGGCCAGTGGTCTCCAACCTTTTTAACCACAAGATCACTTTTTCAATTTAAGTGCAATGTAAGATCTACCTCAAACCCAAATTCCCTTGCCCCACTTTCCCCTTCTTTGAGGCCCTGCCCCTGCTCCATCCCTTTTCTGAGGCCTCACCCTGCTCACTCCATCCTCCTTCCTCTCCCATCCTCAGTCACTTTCACCAGGCTGTGGAAGGGGGTTGGGATGCAGGCTCTGGTCTTGGGCATAGGAGTGTGGGAGGGGCTCCAAGTTTAGCCCAGTGGACTGGGGTCCAGGAGTGGTTTCAGGGTGTAAGCTCTGGGAAGGAGTTTAGGTGCAGGGGGACTCACGTCTGGGGTAGGAGGTTGGGTGCAGGAGGACGTTCAGGGCTGGGACAAGGGTTCAGGAAGCTGGCTCTGGCTGGTCAGTATTTAAATGAGATGGCTTCTGGGTAGTGGAGCAGTAGGGTTAAGGCAGGCTTACTCTTGCCCTGGCCCTGCACCACTCCTGAAAGCAGCTGGCATGTACAGCAGTGGCTCTATGGTGCCATAAGCTCCCCCTTATCTACAGGCACTGAACCCATAGCTTCTATTGGCTGCGGTTCCCTGTTATTGATCAGTGGGAGCTGCAGGAGTGATTTCTGCAGGAAAGGACAGCATGTGGAGACCCCCTGCTCTGCCTTTCTCAGGGGCTCCAGGGACATGCCAGCCACTTCCAGGAGCAGCAATTACCATAGGGATAAATACTCCAGCCGCGGCAGGTTAGGCATTTTAGAACTCACTCCTCAAAGAATTAAGTGTAATACAGAAATTAAAATTATGAAACGCACAGACCAGTCAAAACCCAAAAATAACCCACTTTAGAAGCAGTAAAAGATGTAACAACAACCCCCCACGTATATGTCGGGTTGGGAGATGAGAGTGAAGGACAGTGCGTGTTTGTGAGAATGACAGAGATTTGCACTGCCAAGCTCCCTCCATCCCCTTCTCTGTGTGTGGAGATAGGGTACAGGAGTGGGGGGAGGAGGGACACCCTTATATAAGGGCCCCCCTTCTCCCTCCCACACTCTGCACAGCAAGCAGGAGGCTCCAAGGCAGAGGGCAGGAGTGACATGACAGTGGGGGAATGCTTTATAGCTTCCTGGTCAAACTAGTCATGATTACCCATCAGAGGCTCCAAGATCTACCAGTAGATCCCAATCTTCTGGTTGGTGACAACTGCAATAAGCTCTTCAATCTGCTAACCAAAAGTGTGCAACGCAATCAAGTAGTTGGAATTTGAAGCTAAACAAACTCTAATAAAAGTTATTACCTCACACACTTTGTGTCTCTTAATATCCTCTCTGTTAATTTTAGACCTTATTTCCAGTTTGTTTGTCTAGCTTCAACTTCCAGCCACTGTATCATGTTATACTTTTGTCTGGTAGATTGAAGAGCACATTGGCTGTATTGCAGGAAGAAGAGATGGAATATGAACTAAACTTTGTCAAAATGGAGACCCATGAGAGAATGAGTGTCAAGGTCCAGCAGTATAGATGTTGGGAGAGACTAAAAGCTTTTCCAGTATCTTCTTGGCCATATGCATGATAGGATCAATTAACCAGCATTACCATCTTTAAAAATAGTGTCTATTTTCAAAGCTTCAATTTTCCTGATTTTGGAAACTTGAATGAAACACCTTTTAGACTTCATTAAGGCTTCTCAGTCAACTGAAGGGATCAAGTCTCAAGAGAAACTGAACTCATTTGTCCCAACGCTTTAAATTCTGCTGGCCCAGAAAGCAAAAGCCCCCGATGAATACATAGATTCCACTAGAGTTATATGCATCTGCCTACTTTATCCTCTCTCCCCCCCCCACCTTACACACGCATAACTATTTGTTATGTGAGTATATTTCCAAAGACATCTGTAACTGCTGTTCAAAAGGCTACAGTTACATTGCTTTGCAGCTATGCCACATAGATTGAATCAGGTTACCACAGAGCTGCAGTTTTGATTAAATGCATCTATGTTTATCATTATCAGTATGTGGTATTGGCTGCCATCTTTTTTATAAGAACTGAGGCTGCATTTAGGAGAAGAGGGCCGTGGACTGTACAATGGAACATTTTGCAATAGCAAGCTTTGTATGATATAATTATCTCACAAAAACTCTTGTACTGCGTATTGAGAATAGTGGAATGCTAATATCGATCCATAGATGAGGCTCAAGAGCATTTATTGTAAATTTTATTTTGATCTTTACCCACATTTTAGCATCACCAAAAAAAAAAAAAAATTTTCACAGGTGCAACTTGTGCTGACCTAGCACAATGGGGTAATATTTGAGCTAAATTAAATACTCCTTTTAGATGTATCCATTCAAAGCCCTTGGGAAATGTACACAATGTACTAATATAAGTTAAAAATGCCATATGTTGATGACTGAACTGGTGTCTAAAATAAATCCCCTCACCAAAATCAAAGTTCTCCTCTTTATATCTTCAAACCTGAGGGGGACGACCTAAAAGGATAGCTTAACTTTGTGTAATGGCCTGAAACTTAGACACACAATTCAAATAGATTGAATTTAAGATGGCAACCACAAGACGTGAATTTTAGTCTGTACCTAAATTTGATTTATCAAAAAATTTAAATCTATCTTCATATTTCAAGCTGTAAAGCAAAGGGCCACTGACCTGCAAAAAAATCAGTCGGGGGGGGCCACACGCAAGTGAGAAGCGGGGGAAAAAACCCTGACTGAGAAGGATAAAGACTCTCCCCACATTCCCCTTGCACACCAGAGCCTGGGGGCCCAGCCTAGTAGATTTTGTGCTCCAGCTCCCAGGGTAGCAGCAGGGGGGCTGTAGCACTAGCACAGGCTCCCTAATGCTGAGGGATGGGGCTGAGACTCAGGGGTCGGATCCAGGCAAACTAAGGGCCGCATCTGGCCCCCGGGCCTGAGGTTCCCCAACCCTGCTGTAAAGGAAGAGCAACATATGCAAAGAGTGACGAGCAGGCAGGAAATGGGAACAGTTATTTGGGCAGACTTAATTGCTTGTGTATGTAGCTTTTAAAGTGTAACTTGACATTTGTCAGGCCTTCCATTTTTAGTGTCTAAAAAAATGCTCTTTTTTCCCTCTGAAGTAACTGATAAACGCTTACCACCATAAGGCCAGAGTAACAATGCCTTTTTCTTTAAACCTTGAAATAAGTGTTTAGATGTTTGGAAATCTCTGTTTTGGAGACATTTTATGTAGGGTTTCAAATTCAGAAATATTTCATGAAGTAGAGTTAGGAGATAGGCCTACTCTGAAAATATGTGGGTATTTGGCTGCAAAATAGCTGAAATCAGATTCTACCTTCACATTCATGTACATGAGGCAGGATAGGCTAGCCCAGTGTTTAAGTGTCTGATAGGTAATAAAATTGCATTTGCAATTGTAATGTAATTAAAAATAAAATTTAATCAGATCATTCAATCATTGCTTAGAAAGTAAATCGAGACTATTTATTTGTTTGGGGTTGAACACAAACATCCTCCCAAATTTGTATATATCCTCCACCCACGCTCTGTAACGCTTTTAATTTAGGTAGAACCCAGTTTCCAACCTGTTTACTTTACAGAGTCATTTCAAACATGCTAAGAAATCTTAATTCCCATGTTCAGAGGATTAGTAGTGAGAGTTTCCTGCTCCTGACTAACAGAGGAGATGGAACCCAACTCCATCTTCCCTTGTAAATTTTGTAGGGATGTTAAATATTGGTTAATTGAATAGTCGATTAACCTCATGAATTCTTCTCAGTTACTTGACTATTCTATAGTCCCCCAGGGTGCCAGCCCCACTCCTGATGAGCCCCCTGCTACTCTGCGCTGCTGCCTTTGTATCAGCGCAGGGTGCCAGGCGGGAGCTGGTCCACAAAGGGAGCCAGTTTAAAAACCAGCTCCCCTTGTAGACCAGCTGCTTGTTGCTCCACAGCAGTGGCAGCAGCGCCTGTCCAAGGTGGCAGGCGGGGGCTGAGCTCCTGGACCCAGTGCAAGCCAGAACTGAGCTGGCTTGCTTGCCCGCTGGCTTCTAATACACTTTAAATGCAAAGCCGCAGCAGGGTTAAGTCCCAGACTCAGTGGGTTAGCAACCTGGCTCAGTCCCGGCTTGCACTGAGTCCAGGACCTACTCTTGCCGCGGCTCTGCATTAAAGTGTATTAGGAACCAGGCAGGCAGCCTGGCTCAGTTCCAGCTACCGCCGGGTCAGGAACTCAGCTTTCCCCTGCCAGACAAGAGCTACTGCCACCTTGCACTGCTGCCTGGGATACAGAGGCAGCAATGCGGAGTGGCAGGGGGCTCCTCACGAGTGGGGCTGGCCCCACGCCCAGGGACTATAGAATAGTCGAGTAACCGATAAGAATTAATGAAGTTAATTGACTATTCAATAAACTGATATTTAACATCCCTACTCTAGGTCTGATTTCTCTTGGGGAAAACATGTTAGGCTGTGGATCCCTGAAATCGGAGGAGTGCCTACCTCCTTCTGCCCAAACTCCATCAATTATCCAAGGGGCTCACGCTGTCTTTATTTCACAGAGTTGTAGGATTAAATCCCCAAACCCCATACTCTTTTTTGAAGCCTGGCACAAGTAATAATCAAATAATAATGATTTTACATTATTTAAGGAGCAGTACTTAAGATCAAGTTTTATTCTGAGGATCTGCTTGTTTCTTCTGATATTTATAAATCTTACAAAATTACCAAACTTTTTGACCCACCCTCCAAATTCCACATGCTTCATTCTGAATTATTTTTACTTGATTTAAAATTAATAATAATAAAAAATAAAAGTACTCTTTTTTTTTTTTAATATGCATTTGCAGCTGCAGTAGAGTGAACAGCACAATTTTGATTATATTTGGGGTAATACTTAGTAGAAATGCTGTCATCAAATTTTCTCAATACTATTATTATTGTTTTAGCAAAGTAAATGAGCTCTACAGAGGGACCTGTCTAAGTCACTTAGCATCCTCCATTCCTATTGATGATTTTGGGGTTGAGGTAGTTCAGGCTTTTCAGGATCTGTCCCAAAAGAAGCTAAAAGGCTAAGCCATAATGTTCATCAGCTTAACTGACTTGGAAGAAGCCTATTATTTGTTTAATTTAAATCGGCTTAAATATTATTTTAATACATTAATATCAAGTTTCTAGCTTTAAACATTGTTAGAAGAGGACAGTTGCCTTTATTAGATTAAATTTTAGTAAAATCCTGCATTCCTCAGGTTTAGCTGGATTAAAATGTTTTTATCATTGGCAAATAATGAGTATTTTTATGATTGGAAGTAAAAATGTGTCTTTGTGTAGGTATATTTATCTTTGCCGAACTGTCGGTCCCTCACTGAAGGCCACTGTGTGATAGCCCCTTTTCAGCACTACACTGCTGCCACTCTTCTGGATGAGGACATCTGGGACGAAATCCAGGTCAGCAAAGCACTGCTACTTATTACAGCTGTGAAGATAGTTACCACTTTGTAATAATTTGATTCACATTAATATACTTATTGCAAGTGACTGTTGCTTCTGACCCACAGAGCTTTGGGACTTTTGAGATTGCCTGGATTTTCTCTGCTTTCCATTTCAAGGTTTGAGCTGACTCTGGCTTTGGACAGAACTATCTCACTGCAGGGACCCCTCCTTGCGTGGAATGCCATTCTTGCTCAATATATCAAACTTCTCTAAATGTCCTCAAGAGCGAGCATAAGGGATAAATTTTAAAAAGCCTCTAAAGAAGACCTGGGCAAAATATGGCCCGTGGGCACCAAGTCACCAGATTTGTCCTGTGGAAGCGGCAGGAAGCCCCAGGCAGGCTCCCCTGCTTGCCCCGCACGCCATGCAGAAACGCAGCTGCAGGGCTCCATTCCAATTTTAAAACTGGAGGGGAGGAGGAGGTTTCAGGAGCCTCCCCGCCCCCAGCACAATCCCATTGTCCAGTTTCTGTCCAGAAATCAGCCAATGGGAGCTGCTTATTGGAATAACAGGCAGCCAAGAAGAACCATGCCCCTCTCTCCTCTGCTCAGTTATTCACTGTCTGAAGCACATGGCCAGGCAGGCTGGCTGGGAAACATTTCAAGCTCTGCAGGCAGGCAGGCTGGTTTGCATGGTGGCTGTTAAGTGTCCTGGCCACAGACTACCTCTGGCACTTCACCCTCTGTCGTCCCCCCCTCCCCCACTCAACATACCCAAACTTTGTCCCCCCTCTTGCACTCATACCACCTTCCAGATCTGGCATCCCAATCTCCTGTCCCAGGTGACAATCCCCTTCTACCGCAGGTCACATTCCAAACTCTGCACTCCAGTCCGCTGTCCTAGGTCACAACTGCCTCCTTCACCCAAACTCCCTCCCAGACTCCAGTCTCCCTCCTGCACCCCAATCCCTTACCCCAAGCTCTCTTCCGTGCCCAACCTCTATCCCAGGCCCCAGATCTCCTCCATTAATATCATGGAAGAATGCGGCCCTTGGCTACTTGCCAAAATCTTGGAGTGGCCTCCCGTCAAAAATGATTGCCTACTCTTGCACTAAAGTGACTTCAGCAATTAAGTCTCATTGAAACTCATTGAGATGTAAGTGCTTCAGAAAATTTTATTCATGTCTTTCTGTTTGCCTTAATTAATCTGTTTGATCTTTTTGACCTCCCTCTTTCATACAATATATTGGGTTATTTTTACTCTTCCCTTTTTAGTCTACTACTTTATTGTTTATTGGGCTCACTTTTACATTGGTTGCCCTTTCACACTTTTGAATAACACTCACGTACTAGTACAATGATGAACTGTACACAGTTATTTTAAAAATGTACAGCAGCAGATTTCAGGTTACCTGTATTTGTGGCAAAAATGACTTATTTTAATGTTACAGTAATAAGTGCCTAGTGATTATATCTATTATAATGTATGGTTGTCAGTTAGAGTCTGTTGTTCACTGCTGGCTTTTTGGATAAATTGGGCATTCAGATTCAATGTGTTTCCCATTATCTTATTCCTGTGATCTAACTTGTAGGTTTAGTTTCTGCTATCTCTTTAAAATATGATACATATTTACAGCCTTGATGTATCCTGTCCAGGAAGTTTTTCAAAGACACCTTGATAGGAAATGTGGGAAAGATCAAGACTTCAGAAGAGGGTGACTGAACTTGTCATTTCTTCACTCTGACTGCAATGGGCAAAAGTGCCAAAAAAAGGAAAATATTGTAATGTTTTGGTGTCTGTACTCTTGCTTTTTTCCAAGTTAAAGATTTTGAAGCTAACATTCAAAGTAGACATGGCCAAATGTGGAAAGAGATTTTAGGAAATGAAGTGAACATAGCTCAAAGACTATCCACTAAGAAATCCATAGAAAACAGTCCTGGAACCTTAACATGTAACTTGTCTTTTATAATAATAGAAAGGTAGCCGTATTAGTCTGATCTTGCAAAAACAAAAGGAAAAACTGTGTAGCACTTTAAAGACTAACAAGATGGTTTAATAGGTGATAAGGTTTCGTGGGCCAGACCCACTTCCTCAGATCATATTCTGGAAGAGAATTGGCATGACCATATATACCAAAGGAATTAATGAAAAAAGTGAGCACATTATTAAACTGACAAATCAGATTTAGTACAGAAGGTGGGGCGAGAGAGGGGGAGGGAGGGAAAAGCTATTATGAGTCAATGAATGGCTAATCAGGGGTGATAAGTGGGGAAGCTATCTTTGTAATGGTTAAGGTAATTAGCATCTTTGTTAAGGCCCATTCGTAAAGTGTCAAATTTAAGCATGAATAAAAGTTCTGAAGTTTCCCTCTGTAATCTGGAGTTAAAGTTTCTTTGAAGCAAGATGCATGTAGTAAGGTCGTTAAGACTATATCCAGGTAGGTTGAAATGAAAAGCAACTGTTTTTTCCTTGTGAAGATGTCTGATGTCTGATTTGTGGGCATTAATTCTTTGGCAAAGCGTCTGAGAAGTCTGTCCAATATACATATCAGAAGGACACTGTTGACACATGATGGCATAAAGT
The DNA here is from genome assembly GCA_019425775.1 of Rafetus swinhoei. NCBI lineage: Eukaryota > Metazoa > Chordata > Testudines > Trionychidae > Rafetus > Rafetus swinhoei. Next base: position 41,147,165 of record CM033437.1, on the reverse strand, counting down.
ATATTTCTGGATGAACAGGAATATGTGTTCTTGATCATAACTGACATGGTTAAGTCCAGTGAAAACCAACAATAGAACACCACTTGTCATCACCTATAGCCCCCAACTTAAACCCCTCCAATGCATTATCAATAACCTACAACCTATACTAGAACAGGATACTACACTCCGAGAGGCTCTGGGGGACAGACCCATAGTCTCCTATAGACAACCACCTAACCTCAGGAGGATTCTTACCAACAACCACAGGACATACCACACAGATACCGACCCTGGAACTTTCCCTTGCAACAAACCCCGTTGCCAACTTTGTCCACATATTTACTCTGGTGACACCATCACTGGACCTACCCATGTCAGTATATTGTGTTCACTTTTTTCATTAATTCCTTTGGTATATATGGTCATGCCAGTTCTCTTCCAGAATATGATCTGGGGAAGTGGGTCTGGCCCACTAAAGCTCATCACCTATTAAACCATCTTGTTAGTCTTTGAAGTGCTACATAGTTTTTCCTTTTGTTTTTGTCTTTTATAAGATTTACTTCTATTCATGTCAATTTCCATTCAATGTCATGGGTGCCCTCTAAAACAGATGTCAGACCTGAATGTCAGATGGAATTTTAAGGCCCAAGAAATGAAGAACAAAAGACTGAGGGGAAAAACGTGACTTAAAGCTGTAGGAGTGTGACAGCTTTATCTTTCACCTCTTTTTCAACATAGTAGCAAAGCATCTAACGAAAGGCCACTGGAAGTAGGCACAGCAGAGACAATTGTTGTTTATTGCATATTGTGTGTATAATGGCACCCAAATATCCTAATCAGGATGGGATCCTAATGTACTGAGTGCTGTAGAAAACACACAGGCATCTTGGTCCAATAGATGGTCCTTAAAAAGTCATTTGGGAAAAAAAATTCTGCAAGTAGCAAATCAGAGCCAGAAAAGATGACATGGGACAACATTTACAGCAATAAATCCCCCAATAAAACCTAGTTACATTCATAGATGCCAAGGTCAGACGGCTCAGAGGGGTAGCCGTGTTAGTCTGTAACTGAAAAAACTTAAAAAAAAATGAATATCTTTGAAAAAAATCTAATCTTGATTTTAAAATTGTCAGTGATAGAGAATGCACTGCAGCTTGTGACAAATTCTTCCAGTGGTTGACTATTCTCGCTGTTAAAAATATGTCAGATTCCACTTTGAATTTGTCTCGCTTCCACTTTCAGTTACTCAGTAGTGTTCTATGTTTCTATTTACACAAGTGTCTGGAGGCACTATCTGTGTCCACTTCTCGGTCTTCCCTCCTGCTGAACGGACTGGGCTTGCTTGACACATAATACTGTCAGTCAAAATGGCCCATACCTTATCACCTGCATGTTGTAATTCACATCCCTGCCCAGCCCAGGGCTCCTGGCACCACGCTGCTGCCCCACCCCATGACTTTCACCGCCGGAGTAGCCATGGGCCGCCCGCGACCCGTGCTTCAGCTCTGGCCCCAGCCAGAGTCGGCAGAGTGGCTGGTGTCGCCGTCGCAGCTACGGGCCACCTGTGACACGTGCTCTGGCTCTGACCCCGGCTGGGGCCACTGGAGTAGCCACTGCCCACCATGTGGCCTGCAGCTTCAGCCCTGGGGAAGGGCTGATGCTAGGGCCAGTGTCACATGGTGGCTGCCCTGCTGCTCCTGGGGCAGAGCAGCTGCCCACCACGTGGTCCCGTCCTGGAGCAACTGAGCAGCCACTGCATGGCTCTGCTGTGGAGGTGGGTGGGCCTTAAATTCTTGGTGCATGCCTGCACAAGCATGCTCCTTAGAGGGAACCCTGTTAGGGCCCCAGGTAATTGCCCGGCTTGCTGCTCCCTAACTCCAGTCCTGCCTTTTGATCTACTGGATGTGCAAAAACCCCGTCATTGTAAGTTGGGGAGGGAGGCTCAGAAAGAAAAAGTTTGAGAGTTCCTGGGGTAGTCCACAAATTAATGCCTGAGAAAGCATTGACACAGTGTGAAAATAACACTTGCAATGGGTATAAAAAGGTTATGTTTTTAAATGACTAGGGGCTGGGCAATGGAGCAGCTTTGTTAAACATTTTCACATGTCCAGAAGAAAGTTCGTGAGTGCAAAAAATGGCTTAAGAAATCTTTATTGGAAGAAGAAAAATATAGAGACATTTAGTTTATCAGCTAGAGAAGGAGCGTGATTCCCTTCAGGCCAGTAGTTACGGAATTAACCTGCTATAGGAAATAGGGTATATACTGAAAAATTAATTGGTTTAGGAATGATATCTGCAACAGCTGGTGAACATATCTTGATTAAAGATGGATGAGAGGAGGACGTTTATGAGGCTGATGAGAGAGACTAAGTGGACATTATCAGGGCGCAACAAATCACTGTTTCTACTCGCCCGTGGCGAGTAGATTTCAGCTGGTCGCCCTGTTCACTGGCGGCGCGTGCATGCGCAATGCGGGTCTTGCGCATGCGCAGTGCGGGGCTGGCAAGTAGATTTCGCTGCCATTTGTCAAACCCTGGACATTATATATTTTAGAGACTTAGGGATTTTTCTACATGGGGAACTTAGTTCATGGTAACAATATGAATTTAGAGCACGTTAATGACTCTGTGCTAGCACTGTATGTGGACACTTAACTGTGTGTTACAAGTGTTTTCTGTACCTTAGCTTAATACTCCTCAAAGTGACTAAGGTAAAGGGCACTCTTACTGTGAACTAAGATGCTGTAAAATGAAATACATTAAAATACATTCTATCAGAGAGGCAATGCAGTTACGCCTTTTGCCCACCAGGGGCATGGGATCTCCTCCCAGCATGAAATGCCAACAGATCTCAGACTTACAAAGAGAGGGAGAGAGATTGGCTACGGGGAAGATGCATCTCAGGATTTTTTATTAATTTATTTTTCAAAGATGTGTAACTCAGGAGTGTTTTTAAAAATAAAGTGACCGTAGTTAAGAAATTCCTTTGCTACACTTGTGTTCTTTGCTTACCTGCCATGTTGCTAGAGAAGGCGTTAAACCAGAAGCTCAGAGTGCCCTTAGCTGGGTGGCGCTCAGGAGGTCTCAGACACTGGTTTCAGGGTCTAGAGCAATTTGGTGGTGGTATCCTATATTCCAAGGGATAAGAGGTCTGAGCCCAGTGCTGTGAACAAGGTTCCAGGGCTAACAGTGATGAGATTCTACCCAGAGCCATTTGGCTTGGAAGCACTTGGATCCCTGTGATTGGGTCTGCTCAGAACAGATTGGTGACTGTAGGGAAGGTTATTGAGTCAGGTTAAAACAGTTATTTTTTCCACTTTCAGCAAATCAGAACTCCAAATCCCAGGGTACAGGCCTTGCAGCAATAGGCCCAAGGTTGTGTTTGTGTTACAGCAGAGGAACAATGGTCATCTTTTCATGCTGTAGAGATTAGCCATGGAGTTCTGGAATAATTAGAACTTTTGTTGCTGTTTTATTTTTGGCTTAACATGAGAATGATTACAGTACAAGCATGTGTCATGACCATGAGGAATGGGCAGCAGCCTGGGGACTAAGGGGTTAACTATGTCCCTGTACCTAGCCAGGTAGCATTCAGCCAATAGAAATGCAGATAGGGATTTCTAACTGAGACAAAGGAATTTTGGGGTTTTCCCTCCTTTGTCTCTGAGCCAGTTTGCTCTCTAGATACTGAGGGAGACAGAAGACATGTCTCTCTCCAAGAAAAGACTCTTCACCATCTGTAAGTAGGGCAAAGTCTAGATAAATCCGTTAGGTTTTATTGTTTTCTGTTTTGGGAATTTAGATCTGAGATCTGTGCTGTTCAAAATGTTTTTTTCCCCCTTCTGTAACTAAGGCCTGAGCCTATGGGAATCCCCCATGAGTTTATTAATTTGTGACTTTTACCATCCAGTCACCTCAATTATGCTTGCAATGGTATTATTGTTTTGGTCATAAAAGTTCTTTCTTTTTTTATTAACCTGGTATTGGTTCAGTTCTGTGTCCTGGAAAATCTGTCTGCGGATATCTGCATGCCTCTGACTAGGGGGCAGTTACCACAGACTACAATTGGTATTTTCTCTTTTCTTTTTCAAGCTCTTTGGTTAAAAGAGCTTGGGGTGCTCTGGGGTTGGTTTCAAGTGTCCACACCTGTTTGTGGATTCAAAAGCACTTGATGGTGGCAGCAGATTTTTATCCCCAAAATCTAGGTTTTTAGGATTTTGGGGGGAAGTTTTATACCAAAGCCTGGAAAGATAAGGTTTTGGGGTACTTTTGTGGGCCCCCACTTCTGCATTCATCGTGCCAGTGTGGGGAACAGCCTTGACAGCATATGTGTCAAGTTGCAGATGCTTCTGAATTGGGAGAATCAGTGGAGTCATCCATAAGTTGTTCAGCATTGATCTCTCAAGCCATAAGCATTTGGTCTGGTAAAAAGGCATCTTCAGTGCAGTGAGTGCAAAATACAAAATAGCAAAAGAGAGAGCATTTGGTATCCATAAAAGTGATGTACAACATGAGGGATGAGCAATTACTGCAAAAGCGTTCCAAAATTGTTATTCGTGACCCATTGGAGTGATTTTTATGGCATTTGCAGCTATTTGTTTTTTGTGACCATCCATATGCAAGTGACTTTTTGCATATCAATTTTAGCCCTCCAGATTTCGCTGACCTGAATGGGAGCAAAGACATCTTAATCCTCATATACAACACACACTCAGATCCAGTAATTCTGTCAGTGCATAGCAGTATTCTCCTATCTGGGGCTCAGAGAAAGTGCAGAGACAGTTTAAAAATGTAAACCTCTGGGCCAAACCGGGCTGTCCTTACTCTGGCAAAACTCCCATGGAAATAAAATAAGAAGCAGCATAATAAATCTGCTCCTCAATTCTACATCTGATAGAATTAAGATGCGTCCTAACTTTAAAAAAGTGCAGTGCTGAAATAATATGTATTGTACCTCTATGTTTGTTATATATTGAACTGCTTGGTTTTGAAGGCAATAGCTAGAAAATACTTCATCTGTGACTACAATGTAACAATGGATACACCTCAAAAGGATTGGTCTGGGTAAGAACCCCTAAAGGTTTGGATTCTTAAACCAGATCTCATTTAAATAGTCAGTTTCATGTGGGAATTTTATTGGGAAATACTGAGATGTGAAGACTGACTTTACTTCCTTTTTATGAAAGGGACATAAATACCATGAGAAAGGCCTTTCTTTCTGTTTAGACACCTCTGATCTCATTGAGAACTAAAAGGTTTTAGTACTGGGCATAAATTGGGGGGGGGGGGGAGGGGGAGGCTACATTTTTAAAATATATTAAAAAGGAGGGGAAGCCCAGTTTGAAAGTTAGAACAAAAAAACTGTCCCAACCAGTGTGGTCACCTGTTATTGTAAGTTGTGGAATATACAACAATAGGGTTAAAATGTTTGGGATAATATACTAATCAAATCCAGAGGGGTTTTGGAGCTTGATCCAACTCCCATTAAATTCAGTGCAGAGATTCCCATTGATTGCAATAAGAGCAAGACCAGACCCTTACTTCACAACTGAACAAATTGTTCTGATCCAAAGGAAATATTTTACACTGCTGTTGTTTGGGGGGGTATAAATATAAAATAAACTAGCCACACTTTGATTATTATTTTAAATATTTATAAATAGTTTCATGATGATCATATTGCTCTGAAAGTGACATCTTTTGGCTAATTATCCTCGCTGGATTGTTTTTCTTATGATGTCTTTCTGTTTACAGTAAAACTCCAATTGTCCAGCATCCAGTGGTCTGGCACTCCTGATAGTCCGGCACCAACTGGAACCCGGAAGTGCTCCAGCCAGCCGGACAATTGGAGCTGCCCAGAGGCAGCGGCGGAGAGGGGGGCGAGAGGCAGGCAGCTGTTTAAGGCGGGCGGGGGGGGAACCCTCCGCCATTTTGTAGGGAGGTGGTGGAAGCCCTGTGCAGCCGGCTTGCAAGCAGGGAAACTCAGCCACCGGCTTGTAAGCGGCAGCGGCGGAGAGGGGGCGAGAGGCAGGCAGCGTTCCCCGCCGACCCCCACCCGCCTTAAACAGCTTCCTGCCTCTCTTCCCCCCCTCCACCGCCACCACTTGCAAGCCGGCTGCGCGGGGCTTCCACCGCCTCCCCGCAACATGGCGGAGGGTTCGCCCCTCGCCGCGCTGTTCCTGCCGACACTCCCCCCACCCCACCCCCCATGCAGTGCGGGTCCCAGGAGACCCGTCACAGCACCCTGCCGGAGTACCTCCCGATACTCCGGCATATCCGATAATCCGGCACCCCCTGGGTCCCAAGGGTGCCCGGATTATCAGAAGTCTGCTGTAATTTGTCACATGTCCAGCTGCCAAAGTAAGGTGTGTATCAAATAATTTAAATTAATATAAAAATGTATATACCTTTAATAAATTACCATGGTTCAAGTAAAGTACTTTGCATCTGAGCATATGCTGTGCTCTGTTGTATGCTGTTATGAACTGTTTTTCACAGTCTTGAGTTAGATGGTGGGTTTTAGGTCTTTCAGAACTTGGAAAAAACAGCATATACTAAAGAGTGTACTAAGAAATGACAGTCTGGGTATTGCTAAATATTAAATGAGTAGTCCTGTGGCACCTTAGAGACTAACAAAAATATATATAGTATCATGAGCTTCCATTGACAAACCCCTTGCAGATGAGCTTGAGTCCCATGAAAGCTCATGATATTGTATATATATTTGTTAGTCTCTAAGATGCCATGGGACTACTCAGCTACCCTTCTGAGACTAAATATAAAATGGTATCTGAAGGTCCTTTGCGCTTTTGGAATGTATTGTATTTAATATTGTTGGATGGTAGTGGTAAGACAGTAGTATGACACCTGGCTTTTGCTCCCCTAAATTTCATTGGAGGAATGTGGCATTGATGACAGTGCAGAGGGAGCAATGTGTAGGCACTGAAGGCGGCTTTTTCCAATGCATCATCTGTTAAATTAAAATTTCACTCAAAGTTGCATGATGCACAATAATCACTGTTATGTGTTACAAGTCTTAGAGCTATTGGCCAGGGAAGGGAAGATGCTGACATTTATTTTAAATGCCAGTGTCAGCTTGGCACCCACATCAGTATTCTTATTTTGCAACACCAAGCCAGCCTCTGTAGCCTCCTCAAAGCAGTTACAAGGAAGCTCTGCCTTGATAGAGAAAAGCCTTAGAGATGAGCTGGGAAGCAAAGGGAGGAGGGAAGTTTCACGTGACCTTTATTCACAGATCTTCATTATAATTTGACTGTCATCTGTTGTCAGCAAGAGGGGGGAAAATAACTGAGAGGAAGAATCCAAACACCTGTTCTGATACTCAGTTTGACATCAAAATTCTATGGGCAGTCAATGATGAAAAGGTTGAGTTTGAAAATATTATGAGAGGCTACTCATACTTACAGTTCATTCTACTCCTTTTAAAATGTAACTTTGGGCAAAAACTTATGATTTCTAGTGTGCTAGTTGTATATTTTGAAAGGATGACGCATCCAATTTTTGATGCAAAACATTTTAAGCTACTTCTGATTTCATTTTTACTTTTCATTTTCTACTTTTGGTTTAAAAGAAAAGGCTAAATTAGGCCATTCTGTAATTTTACACTCTAAGGCTTTGTCCACAATATGTTAGGGATGTTAAGAAGTGGGTAATTTGCTAATTGTGTAGTCGATATAATTTTTATCAACTACATGATTAGTCTGTAAGGGAAGGCAGCTAAAGTGTTCAGTCCTGGCTCGCACTGGATCCGAGAGCTATCCCCGCTGCGGCTCTTCATTTAAAACATAGTAGGTTTAAATGCAGAGCTGCATCGGGGTTTGGTCCTGGACCTGGTGCAAGCCAGGACTGAGCCAGGCTGCCCGCCTGCCCAGCGCTTACTACATTTTAAATGCAGAGCCGCCATGGGTGTAGGTCCCCCACTACAGCTCTGCATTTAAATGTGTATAGTCAACAGCATTAACCGCTGACTGCTGAGCTGCAACGGCTGTCAGAGCTCAAGCCAGCGGTTCCCAGTGGCTCAGCTTCAGCAGCCATGATGGCTCAGGAGGCGCCTTCTTCCTTCCTCTCTCCTCTGCACTTGGGGAGATGCTCTTGGAGAGGGGGGTGTGCGAAGGAGGAGGGAGGCACGTGCACCACCAACAGCTGCTCCGTCTGCCCATGCGGCCACTTTTACTGGCGACAGCAGGAGGAGGAAGAGGCGGCGGCACCTCCCCCAGGGTTCCGTGCCCCTGCACAGCCACTTTTGCCGCCGGCGGTGCTAGGGCTGAGGCGGCAGCAGGAGGGAGGCAGAGCAGGAGGCACCTCTCTCCCTTTTCTCATCTCCCTCTCCTGTAATGGCGGTCAGCTGGGACTCTGCCTCCCCCGACCACCCGGGGGGGGGTGCAAGATGCGCTTTGGGAGGGAGGGGCGTGAAGGAGGAGGACCACTCTTACTGCCCACACAGCAGTAATGGCCACATCCCCTAGAGGGGGTAGCCTCCCTCCGGGGGAGGAGCGGATCAGGTGGGGACAAAGGGGTGATGGGTGAGGGCATGGTGGTGTCACAGGGCAAGAGGGTGTTGGCATGGCCTGTAGGGATCAGAAGTTAAAGGGCATGGAGAGTAGGAGTGAGAGTCAAATGGTGATAGGCACTGCGGAACAAGGGGCTAAGTTGAAGCTAGGCGGACAGCAACATTTTATTTGCTTATTTGCATATTCATTATTTGAATATGCAAATAGAATGTTACCAATCTGCCAAGCATTTGTGAATGGGTTTGCCGATATCCAGCATAAAAAATGTTGGGAGCCACTGGGTTAATCGACTATACTATTATATCCCTACACTATGCAGCTTTTAGTGGGATGGCTTAGCTGTGACCCTAAAAGGCATGCAGTTAGTTGCTGTTTGTCAGCAGAAGCTCTCCAGCTGACAATAAACCTCCAACCCCAATGAGCAGCAGTAGGTTTATTAGCAGGAGAGCTCTCCTGTCAACAAATCGCTGTTCACACCAGCGCATTTCTTCAGCAAAACTTTTGTCTTTTTGGAGTGGTCGTGAGTTTGGGGAGTGGTGTTGGGTTTTTACCACTGAACCACTGAAGTTTTGTCTGTCAGTTACACCACTGTATACAAAGCCTAAAGAACTCTTTTGTCCCACGTCTTGGCATTGTATAAATGTAATATGGAGAAAGGGATAAGGTAAGATTATTTGACAATACTCTCCATACAAAACAAAACAAACAAAAAAGAGCTCTTTACTGCAAGCAACTGTAAGACCAATGAACAAAAATACTTATCTATTCCAGAGCAAACATAAAAAGTATCTGGATCAGTTGGAGCATTGTATGTGACTAGATCTAAAATGTTTTGTCACTGAACTGAAGAGAGAACGTTTCACTATTATAGTGTCTTACAAAAGAATTGAGTGTGTCACACATGCCCTAGCTGCTGTATGCATTTGCGATAGTTCAGGAGCTATAAAAGCCCTGACGCATGCTGGGGAATAACTACCCTGGCACAGGCATTAGGCCATCTTAAACAGCCCTACACAGGCCCCCTTCAAGCTCCAGTGCAGGGGACATGCCAGTGGCAAGTCCATAGCACACAATGAAAGATCATTCTCCCTCCCCCCAATTTAGTACTAGTTTACAAGGCAAATGGGTTTCTGTCCCTGACAGTGCTAGCTGAAAGTGTGGAATAGTGGTCCCCAGCTCTTAAAGAATGATTTTTCATGAGTAGATCTCAAAGCTGTTTTCAAAGGAGACAAATATCATTAACCACATTTTTCAGATGGGGAAACTGAGGCATAAAGAGATTAATTGACTTGTCCATGGTTACCCTGCTGACCAATAGCTAGGAAGAGAACTGAGATCTCAGGAGTCCCAATCCACTGCTCTGTATACCTGCTCACACCCAGTTGTGGTAGTCTCAGTCCTTTGAGTCATTCTGGCTCTTCATTTCTGGGGTTAGTTTCTCCATACCATGCAGCAATTAGTGAGAGACTCAAGCTTTTAGACCCTAGTTTGGTGGACTTTAAACATTTCCATGTATATATTTTTTTCTCTTACAGATGTTCAGAAAGGCCTTGGTAAAGATGTTTGAAGCTAAAGAATTGGATTGTGTCTTCCTAGAGACAAATATGAGCATAAAGAAACGATACCATATGGTATATGAATGTATTCCTCTGCCAAAAGAACTGGGAGATATGGCTCCCATCTACTTTAAGGTAGTTAGAAAATGGTTAATCTTCAGTCAATTGAATGACTTTCTCATATTCCTTTTATCTCTGATTTCTTGAGTACATCTGGAGAAAAATGCATTTTTTTTTTTGCCTGTCAAGGTATCGCCTTTGATATTACAATAGGTGGGTCCTATTAACCCCATTTCAGGAACGATAGCAGGGTTTGAACCTCTCTTGACACAGGTGATCCAGTGGAATAGCTGTTCTTCTCTGTGCAGTATCGGGCACTCTGTTAGATTCCACAAGAAGCTGAATTCCTTGCAAGGCTATAAGAGTTTGTGGAATCATTAATTCCTGCAGGAGAGCTTGGGTCTGAGCAAGTAAATAAAAGAGGAAATGATTTTCAAATGTTTTTAATATGTGGGAATTTATAATGCTTAGCTGTATCTGTGTAGTCAACTACCCACACACCCAGGGCCGACTTATCCATTAGGCACAGTGCCTGGGGCCCACGAAAATGTTTTAATTTCTTTTAAAATCAGAAGAAAAAAATGAACTTTTAGGGTCGAAGAAAATGTTTTAATTTTTTTCTCACATCAGAAAAAAATGAAACTTTTAGGGCCCACGAAAATCTATTAAATTTTGCCTAAAACAGGAAAAAAAAAGTTGAAGTATTTAAAGTTATATCAAAAATAATTTTTAATATATTTTTTTTTTATGGAGGAAGGGGCCCACGAAGGCAAAAGTGCCTAGGGCCCACGAAAGTCATAATGCAGTCCTGCACACACCTTATGCTCAGCACCATGACTAAGAAAGTGGACTCAGCACTGGAGAGATCATCTGGGCAGGTGTGGAAGGCACACTGCCTCCCCTCCTCACACTGTAGAGTGCCAGCAAAGTTGCTTCATGGCTGCTTCTGCAGCTCAGAGGCTGCCCTATCCTCTGGACTGCCTGTGTTCCATTTCAGTGGGGAGAAACAGGCAGTGAATATGCATAGTAGCAACTCCACTGCCTGTCCCTGCTGTCTTCTTCCCCCCTACCAGAGAAAGTCGTCCCTGTGGGCTCGCCAGAGTCTACTTTCCCCAGTAAGAGAAAGCATATAGAGCTCTCACGGATAGCCATTTGCCTCTTGATGGTTTTTTTAATTCCCCTGGAATGAAATTGTATTTGGTTTGTTTCCAACAACTTGTAACCATCAATCTGACTAATGCAATCACAGTAACTTGTTTTCAACACATGTGAAATTTTCCAGCTCTTTGGTTTCATTAAATAGCAAAGTAGATGCTATTAATCCTTTATTTTCCTTTTAAACACCAAGAAGAAAGTGATGTACAAAATCTGATACAGTGCTATTAGAACATAACTTATTTTCTTTCAGGTGTTTTCACTATTAAAATACATGGTGACTGACATTTAAAATGTAGGTACAGTAGATTCTATTTCCATATTATGAGGTCAGAGACATAGCATTATAAATCTTGGAATGCCAGTAGCCTTCTAAGTTGGATGCTATTGCAGAAAAGAACAGTAAAATATATTGAACTCAGAAGTGGCTTTTAGTAAGCATGGTGATAGGAATGTGTGACCTGCAGTCTTTTTATTCTCTCTTAAATTGAAAGTTCTTGTTGAAGATCCTTTGTTAGGCAAAAGTTAAATTGTGGTTATAAAACTAAAAAGTAAAATAAAGAGAAAAAATGAGTATATAAACTAGGGCTGTCAAGTGATTAAAACATTTAATCGCGATTAAAAAAATATCAGCTGTGAGGCGGCTTCCCCTTTGAAACGCTCCCTCTGTGTGTTTCAAAGGGGCAGTGGAGCCCGGGATCAGCTGGGGAGTCCCTTCAAAGGGGCAACGCAGCATTAATGCCTGCAATTAACATGTTAAAAAAATGTAACACGTTAATCCCGGACTGCGTTAATCACAGGCGTTAATGACTGTCAATTGACAGCCCTAATATGAACATTACACACTATTTCTATAAATACATATCTTCTGAAAATTGCAGAAATGTTGCCAAAAGTAGTTAGTTTCTTAGCAGAGAAATTATTGGTTTTCACATTGCATGGTATTTCTTAAAATTCACAGTATTAAGTTAAAAAGTGACACACTACACTTGGCTGTGTGAACGTCTGTTCTCACATTTAGATACAATGCTTTTACAGAAAGCTATACTGGAATCTGATGAAGAGTGGTCCATGAACAAGAAGTTGATTGATCTTTCTACAAAAGATGTCAGGAAATCTGTAAGTATTGAATCACATTTAATATGAAATATTCGTATGTAAGATCAGTCAACCTTGAAATTGTGCATCTCAGAATGAGAGAGAGAACAATTAGGGGAGAAGGCCAAGTCCCATGGAATAAACACAGTTGATGAAGACATGATGGATATTAGAGGCTTCATCGAACTCCCATTTCAGTCAATGAAAAGATTCTCATTGATTCCAGTAGGAGTTGGATTGGGCTCAAAGTACTCACTAAAATCAAATTGCTGACTGCAGGCAATTCCCAGCACTGTCTATTTGTAAATAATGAAAAAAATTGAGGGGAGGAACCTAAGGGAAGTTGGTTACTGGGCTGGAATAAGTGTCCTATAAACTTTTGTGTGCCCAGTATGGACTACTATCCTGTTGAAGTACATACTTTGGAGATTTTAGGTATAAATATAAACCCTGTATTTAAAAGGAGAAAAATATTGTATCTGTCTATATGTTCAGTATTATACTGAAATACATCTTCATAACGAGTAGTTATTAAAGGAATAACTACCAGGCTTTTTAGATGTAAAAAACTGGCCTATCTTGACTGGAGTCTCCTCTTGAAGTTACCTTTTAGAATTCCATGAACTGAGCATGGGCTGTACCAGGCAGTTTTGAAACTCATGCATACAAGTTGTGTGTTAAAAACACATGGGGTTGATTGTGTATTACTCTGTAATGGGATGTTGCATGTCTCCTTAAGATATATTTAGTTTCTGCAGCAGCAGTTTGAGTGGGAGGGGAAAAAAGATGGAATCTGAAGATGAGACCTTCAACATAAGCCTACATGTGAGGTAGGCCCGTTTTTAGGCTATCAACCTTGAAGGTTCCCCCATAAATGAGGAAAGTAGATCTAAGCATTTAATGTTACACAGTTGAGTAATTTAAACATTTTCATTTCTATCAGTTCATTGCAGGGCTTGAGCCTCGTTAGATTTTGTATCTTTTCAGGGCTTTCTGGACCCACTGTTAGTTTCATAAGGTGTTCTGTTTGAATAACATTAGTCACCTTGTCTATTCTTGACAAAACATCTGTCTCTCCTTTACTGTTTTCTTTACTGAGTTGTCTCTCCTCATGTTAAAAGCCATTCATATTCTTTATTGCCTGGTTCTTATTTATTCTGTGTTGTGCTGATGCCATGGATTTTGTATGGTCTCATTAAGCCATGGTATTTTAGTTTATCATATCCGTTGATTTGGCTTTTTGTTTCATACTCCATCTTTTAGCATTACCAGCTCCATGTTTCTTAGAATGAGTTGCAGCACAGGCTCTGCTCAATGATTGTATTAAATTGTTTCTCAAGGTGTCATACTGCAGGGTGGTTGCCACAGATGGTAGATTTTGTTTCCAGTGGCTGGTTGATTTCAGCTTTCTGACTGTCAGTTAAGATCCTTATCTTGGTTCTCTTCTAAGCGACCCATCATGTATTGTACATTATTTAGCTAGAGCTGCAGGCGCCAGCTTCTAATTTTCCCTTGGGGCGTTCAACCCCCTCTTAGCTCTAGGCTCCATCCCCACTCTACCCCTTCCCTTAAGCCCTCATCTCTACCTTGCCTCTTCCCATCTCTGCCCCACCTCCCACCTCTTTCTGTCCCCTGTCCTGAGTGTGCCTTATCCCACCCCCTCCTTCCTCTTTCCAGTGCATCGTGCCCACCACGGGCCATGCAGGAGGCTCTAGGAGGGAAGGGAGGAGTTGATCAGCAGGGCTGCTGGCCGGCCGGAATGGGAAGAGGGGCAAAACTTGGCTGCTGGTGGATACAAAGCATCTAGCACCCATAGATAGAGCCATAGATGTGAAAGGTGTTTTAGACAGCTGCTGCTGACAAAGCATGCAATCTAATGCAGATCTTGCAATGGCAAATTAATTGTTTCCTTTATCCCATCTGTATTTAATCAGCAGATATGTCTAACAGCATATTTATTTAGCTCAGCCTGATTTAAACACATTTTATCAACTATAGACCATTAGTAACAAGTGTTTACAGGGAAATACACTGTATACCTAGTGTGAAATCTTGGCCCCATTGAAGTCAATGGCAAAACACCCATAATATTTATCAAGTCCTTTACAGCCTCATGTCTAGAAAATTATTTATTAATAAGCCAGGGTTTGGGCTGTGATGATTCATTTCTCCTATCTTCCCAGTACATCTTCCTTCTTGATATCTTGAATAAGAAAATGTAGATGTTCAATTTGTCAGGAATAAATTTTATGATTTTTTTGTCATCTTGATCAAACTATTTTCCCTTTAGATTAAAATCCTTAAAGTCATTATTATGTCTTCTACATTTCCATATTCCATTTTCTTTCTTAAACTAAACATTCCCCAAGATAAACTAATATTTTTTTCCTTTTGATACCCTCTTTTCTGCCCTGTTTTTTTTCCGCTATTGACAAACCCACAGTCTTCTGATATCTGTATGTTTGTAATTTCAACTCCTCTCTGTTCACCTTTCCCCACAAAAACATTTTCAATTAAACCTGTTGCTTCTTCCTCTAAAATCCATCCCTTCCTCTGCCTCTGCTGCTAACACATTAGAGCCATTTCTTGGTGATCAGGGGTGTTAGTAACAGGGCAGAAAGGAAATAAATTTTAACACTCACTACTTCTCATTTCAGGTGTCCTTGTTTATCACCTATATCCCATCCAATCTAGCCACTGCATCTAAATTCATCTTGATTCCTTCAGCCTCCTTCTTGGCTTTGAGTCCACTCCAATCAAATTCAGACTCTGTCATTTTGAATGCTTTTCATAGCCCTAACTTTGAAACAGTGAAAGCTTTGTTGTCCGGCACTCACGGGAAATGGGGGTTGCTGGTTTATTGAAAGTGCCAGATACTCAAGCTTATTGCTCTGTCCCTGCCTCCTGGCAGCAGATCTGGCTCCTAGCAGCTCGACACAAGCTAAAGGGGGGAGGAGGCACCTACTGCTGATGTCATCCAGCTGTCAGAAGCCCTGCAATGGCTGGCTGGACAGGAGGGAGCGAGGCACACGCCTGACGTTGCGGCAGTATTGTGGCTGAAGGCAATGCAGGTTAATAGTTTTCTGGTTAACAGAGTACTGGGTAAAAAAGCTTTTGCTATATCTCCATTCTCATTTTCTCTTCCCCCTCCTCATGTCCTATTCTCAATCATCTTTTTTCATCTTACAAAGCAGCCTCACTTATCCCTCTTCAAGCCCCTCCTCAAAATCTATTTATTTTGATTACCATGTTGTAGCTGCTTTAGTCCCAATATATTAGCGATACAAGGTGGATGAAGTAATATCTTTTATTGGACCAACTTCTAGCAAGAAGAGAGGCATGCTTTTGAGCAACACTGAGCTGTCCTTCAGTCTGGGCAAGGTACTCAGAGTCCAGCATGACAGCGAAATACAAGGTGGAACAGATTGTTTAGCATCAGTAGTTACACATATTCTAAGATTCATCCAGAGTGTTGTGGTTTGTTAACTAGGGATGTTAAAATACATTTATTTTTGTAAATGTTTATCTGCTGAAATTTATAAGGGAGCCAGTGCTCTTGGGGAGCTGGCTTTTAGGCAGGCTCCCCAGAAGCAAAAGCTCCCACCTGCCCCTTCCTGCACAGGAGCCAGTGCTCACTCCTTCCCGCCCCCCAAGCGCAGCTGCCTCTACAGGAGGCAGTAGTGCGGGGGCAGAGGTGGCTATGCCGAACTGGATCCCCACATGTACCAGCTCTCCTCCCCCCGCCCCATTCTGATACAGAGGCAACAGGGAGAAGGCTGTGTGTAACTCTTCAGATTGACCAATGAGGCCAGGCGCATCGGCTAATCATGTAACAGGTACACGTTCACATCCCTACTGTTAACATCTGTCCAGTCATAGGACTACCCTCCCTCTTTTTTTTACAGATTGTTATAAAATGAGCCAGAAATCCAGTGTATTTTTTAAGACCATGATTTTTAGTGTCTAGCAAAGTGATGAATTTAAGCTCCCAGGCTTGTCCTTGGAAAGTGTTGTGCAGATTTCCTTTGAGAAAGGACTGAAAGGTGAGTTATGGGGTGATTGTTTTCTAAAATTTGTTTGCCCTTTTCCTTAAACAATTGAAACCCATGTTCGGTGAGGATCCCACGTCCTGAAAGTAATCTTTCCAAAGTTCCCTTTTCTAGCCTTCAAACCCCTGAACCCTCCCAAGCTCATCAGAAACAAGCTCACCACAGACCATGATCCACCAACTCAAAACAGCACCAGACTCTGCCAGAATAACAGGTGCAAACCCTGCAGGAATATTTCCACATCTACTGTGATCCATGTGCTGCCCCCAATACGCCTTTCAAGATCCATGGGTCCTAAATATGCCTATCACAGTATGTGGTATATCTCATCCTGTGCACTGAATCCTCAGTAACAACTTGGTGGGTGGAACCAGGTAATCTCTGTACTCTCGCATGAATTCATGCAAAAAATAAAGACAAAAATACCGTATTGCCTCTGGGCAAATGTTTTTCACAAAGTGATCACTCCGTATCTGACCCCTCAGACATTGTTCTCAAAGGAAACCTTAGTGTGTTTTCCGTACTTCCTGAAGAGATCTGTATCGGCTCAACCCACCTTTCTCTCCTATATTTTGATTAGTATTCTTACCTCTAGGCTCTATGGCTCTTTGCTCTCACTGTGCTGCTAGTCTATATAAAGAAGCAAACAAGAAATATATGTGTCTTTATAGCATCTGCTTTATTTATACAACGGTGTTTTTCCACCAGTTGTATACCTTTCCCATTGATTACTGCCTTTTTTTTTTTTTTTTTCTGGCCTCATGCCTATGTCCCTGCCTTTATTTGTGTTATCTCTCTAATCTAGGGCTACATGCCAACTAATTTTAATGCAAATGTAGAAGGAAATTAGGTCTTTTCACAGTCACTTGACATGACAGCATTAGGCCTAGGTTTATCTAAGATGCCGGTCCTGCGCAGAGAACAAAATGGTTATATGGATGTTCCCACTAGGGCATAAATATACAAATATTACAAATAGTGAGTGAATGAAGATTTGACCTCCCCACCTACATGTTGGCCAGAGGATATGGCTGGTTACATGGGAAGAGACCCCTTCCCAAGAGCTACATTATTTTACTGCCTGTTCCCTCTGCCCTAAGCAAGAGGGAAGCACAGGAGGAATTATGATTGAGATTACTTTTGGGTAATACAGCTTATTCACCAACTCTTTTCATAGATTTTATGGCTATTGTGGTCATGCAAAGGTCTGGAGAGGTCATCAGTTCAGGCCCCCATGCTGAGCCAGGACCAAGTAAACCTAGACCATCCCTGTCAAGTGTTTGTCCATTCTGTTCTAAAAAACCTCCAGTGGAGAGGATTCCATGACCTCCTTTGGGAGCATTTCCAGAGATAAACTACCCTTATAGTTACATGTCTCAGAGGGGTAGCTGTGTTAGTCTGAATCTGCAAAAACAATGAGGAGACCTGAAGCACCTTAAAGGCTTAACACATTTGACAAAGTGAGTCTTTGCCCTTGGAAGCTTATGCCCAAATAAATCTATTGGGGTGCGTCTATACAGCAGGGTTTAACTCGAAATAAGTTACACAAATTGAACTAAGTCAATTGAATAGCTTATTTTGAAATAGCTTTTTTCAAAATTGGGAGCTCCTACACAGCACATATTTTGAAATAGAGCACTCTTCCTCCGACTTCCCTTATTCCTTGTACAATGAGGGTTACAGGAGGAGGAATAAGATGTTCTCTAGCTTGACAGTATTTCGGCATTATTTCAAAATAACTGCCTGCTGTGTAGATGCGGACTAAGTTGTTTTGAAATAAAGTTGCTGTGTAGACATACTCTTTGTCTTTAAGGTGCCACAGGACTCCTTATAGTGTTATAGTTTTTCCTAATATCTAACCTAAATTACCTTTGCTGCGGTTTAAGCCCATTACTTCTTGTCCTACCTTTAGTAGTCATGGAGAACAACTGATTATCGTCTTTGTAGCAGCCTTTAACATATTTAAAGCAGTTATCAGATTCCTCTCAGTTTTCTTTTCTCAGGATTAAACAAGGCCAGTGTTTTTAACCCTTTCATAGAATCACAGAATACTACTAGGACTGGAAGGGACCTCGAAAGGTCATCGAGTCCAGTCCCCTGCCCTCATGGCAGGACCAGTCTAGTACTGTCTAGACCATCCCTGATAGACATTTATCTAACCTACTCTTAAATAGCTCCACAGATGGAGATTCCACATCCGCCCTGGACAATTTATTCCAGTGTTTAACCACCCTGACAGTTAGGAACTTTTTCCTAATGTCCAACCTAAACCTCCCTTGCTACAGTTTAAGCCCATTGCTGCTTGTTCTATCCTCAGAGGCCAAAATGAACAATTTTTCTCCCTCCTCCTTATGACACCCTTTTAGATACCTGAAAACTGCTATCATGTCCCCCCTCAATCTTCTCTTTTCCAAACTAAACAAACCCAGTTCTTTCAGCCTTCCTTCATAGGTCATGTTCTCTAGACCTTTAATCATTCTTGTTGCTCTTCTCTGGATCCTCTCCAATTTCTCCACATCTTTCTTGAAATGTGGTGCCCAGAACTGGACACAGTACTCCAACTGAGGCCTAAACAGCGCAGAGTAGAGCGGAAGAATGACTTCTCGTGTCTTGCTCACAACACACCTGTTAATGCATCCCAGAATCATGTTTCCTTTTTTTGCAACAGTGTCACACTGTTGACTCATATTTAGCTTGTGGTCCACTATAACCCCTAGATCCGTTTCTGCCGTACTCCTTCCTAGCCAGTCGCTTCCCATTCTGTCTGTGTGAAACTGATTGTTCCTTCCTAAGTGGAGCACTTTGCATTTGCCTTTATTAAACTTCATCCTGTTTACCTCAGACCATTTCTCCAATTTGTCCAGATCATTTTGAATTATGACCCTATCCTCCAAAGCAGTTGCAACCCCTCTTTGATACCCAGCTTGGTATCATCTGCAAACTTAATAAGCGTACTTTCAATGCCAATATCTAAATCATTGATGAAGATTGAACAGAGCTGGTCCTAAAACAGACCCCTGCGGAACCCCACTTGTTATACCTTTCCAGCAGGATTGAGAACCATTAATAACTACTCTCTGAGTATGGTTATCCAGCCAGTTATGCACCCACCTTATAGTAGCCCCATCTAAGTTGTATTTGCCTAGTTTATTGATAAGAATATCATGCGAGACCATATCAAATGCCTTACTAAAGTCTAGGTATACCACATCCACCACTTCTCCCTTATCCACAAGACTCGTTATCCTATCAAAGAAAGCTATCAGATTGGTCTGACATGATTTGTTCTTTACAAATCCATGCTGGCTGTTCCCTATCACCTTACCACCTTCCAAGTGTTTGCAGATGATTTCCTTAATTACTTGCTCCATTATCTTCCCTGGCACAGAAGTTAAACTAACTGGTCTGTAGTTTCCTGAGTTGTTCTTATTTCCCTTTTTATAGATGGACACTATATTTGCCCTTTTCCAGTCTTCTGGAATCTCTCCTGTCTCCCATGATTTTCCAAAGATGATAGCTAGAGGCTCAGATACCTCCTCTATCAGCTCCTTGATTATTCTAGGATGCATTTCATCAGGCCCTGGTGACTTGCAGGCATCTAACTTTTCTAAGTGATTTTTAACTTGTTCTTTTTTTATTTTATCTTCTAAACCTACTCCCTTCCCAGTAGCAATCACTATGTTAGGCATTCCTTCATCAGACTTCTCAGTGAAGACCGAAACAAAGAAGTCAGTAAGCATCTCTGCCGTTTCCAAGTTTCCTGTTACTGTTTCTCCGTCCTCACTGAGCAGTGGGCCTACCCTGACCTTGGTCTTCCTCTTCCTTATTATAGGTCAGTTTAAATCTTTTTGTTGCTTTCCTCTGGGCTCTCTCCAGTTTGTTCACATCCTTCTTAAAATGTGATGACCAGAATTGGATGCAGTGTTCCATCTGATTCTTCACTAATGCCAAGTAAAACAGGACACAGAATACTTCTGTTAACTCCAGAATTATATTAACCTTTTTTACAACCCCCAATTTGTGATTCACTGTCATCTCCAGATCTTTTAAATCAGTACTACTGCCTAGCCAATTATTCATCGTTTTGTAACTATATGTTTTGATTTTTATTTCTTAAGTGAAGTACTATGCATGTGTCTTTATTGAATTTTCATCTTGTGTAATTCAGACCACTTCTCCACTTTGACAAGCTTGTTTTGAATTTTAATCCTGTCCTCCAAAATGTTTGCAATCCTTCACAACTTGGTGTCATTCACACATTTTATAAGCATACTCGATGATCCAAGTAATCAGTCAAAATATTGGATGGTTCCAGACCCAGAAGAAACTACTGCAGGATCTGACTAGACACGCCTGCCCAGTTTGGCAGTGAACCATTGATAACCACTTTTCAAATATGTTTTTTCAACAAGTTGTGTACCCACCTTATGCTAATTTTATGTGGAACAAATATCCCAACTTTGTTTATGAGGTGTCATATGGGACAGTGTCAAATTCTTACCAAAATCAAAATGTCACATCTGCTGCTGCTTCCATATGCACTAGATTAGTAACCTTGTCAAAAGAGGAAATTAAGTATGTTTGGCATGATTTGTTCTTGATAAATCCCTGATGCCTATCCCTCATAGCACTTCTAGGTGCTTATACATTTATTGTTTAACAACTGTTTACATAACACAAACCATATAATTCCTCTTACTAATTATTGGGCCAAATCAGTGGTCTTGAAACAGTTTTTATAGTGGGGATGCTCAAATCCATTGAACACAATTATAAACAATTATCCTTACCCCCAGTACCCACAGTTCCCCCACCCTTCTGCCAAACCCATACTATCTGGTTGTGCTGCAGTAGATCTTTTGTCTCTGATATAAGGCTGTGCCTGACAACACAATGTAGCCCATAGCTTTAAAGTTCTTAGAGTCAGAAACCTTATAATAATTTTACCTTTTTGGTAAAGCATCAGACATACTAATGACACTATTTGAATCATAACTTAATGTCATTTTCTGGTTTTCTTGTCCCAGACACCAGAAAGTAGAACCAGCATAGACCTTTTGCATTTCATTTTCTCAATTCAAGTAAATCCAAACAAATGTTTCCATTTCTAACTTCTCATAGTCTACAATACTAGCTCCCAGTATAGCTCTATTTGCAGGTTGTTTAGGTCATATCTTTAGGCAACTATTAAAACCCAGGATTTTTAGAAGTCTTCACTCCAACAGCATAGAATTAATGCCATCGCTGGTAGATTTTAAAATTCTAAGTAAAAGAACCGACTTTTCATTTTTGATATTGTAATGCAGAATAATATCTTTGTAATGCTCGGTTCTGTTTAGCGGGCCATGTGATATCATGTGGGAGTTACTATGCCTACATCGGAATGTCGAAAGAGCTCTGTTATTCCTAGAAACACTGATATTCCCAATAGGGCAGGTCTCAAGAGGTAGCTCGTAGTTTATGATGACTCCACCCAGTGTTTTAGGTTTGTAGCTGTGAAAGCACCATAATCTTTTATGTTTTGATAACTTGTTATGAAATTTTGAGGGTTCATTAAAAAGTCATGTTTTCATTTAAGTAAAGATAACAAGTGCAAAAATGTGGTGAAACAAAAGATAAACTGGTGAATTTACATATGGACTTTACAAAATAAGTAAAAAGACACAAGAACATTGTTCCTTGTTTTATAATAGGTGTATGTATGTACATATATATGTTAAAATTAATGATTATTACTATAGTTTGAATAAAAATAAATGTAAAAAAGATTCCTACCTACCCAAAGAGTTTTACAATCTAAAGTCGGAGAGAAAGCACAGACCATTCTGGGTTTGAGAGTGTGGAAAGACAAAGACTTTGGAAAGGATGAGGATATCATTTCTGGGGGTGAAATTTTACTTGAAGAGCTTAAACCATGAAGATGAGGACATGTAATTAAGAAGCATTCAAAGACAATCAAAACCAATACATCAAAGCTGCTTTATTATTTTTCTCTAATAGCTGTAGCATTAAATTGGTTGTAGGACTACAGTGCAAGAAAGAGTTTTTAAAACAAGTTTAAATGCAAGTTAAAAATAATTCAGGAACAGTTTGTCAGCATACCCACATTGCAGCTTTAGTTGTGTACATTCCTGATCCTTTTAAGTACTGAAATATAAACACATGCTGTTGATTTGCATATCAGTAATGAGAGACAGCAAAATGAGTTTACAGTGTTCAATTTAGGACTCATCTAGACATAGTGGACTATATTGAGCTCTGATGTTGATGGCTGTAGTTTCCGCTAAAGTTAGTGGGAGTTATGGCTGCTTATCCCATATCTGGTTTTGTGCCAGTATGTGGAAGAGAAATAAAGAGACTTATCTTAGCTTGTTGCTTGCTCTTTGGGTTGGAAGGCTCTTGGTCAGGATTAGGACAAGATGTAGAACGTCTCCCCTCTTACTGCCTTCCTAGAGTTGAACAGAATCTAGAGAAAGCTCCTAAAAAAAAAAACTTACAAAACAACCAATGGTCCTGCAGCACCTTAGACATTAACACTGATTAAAAGACCATGCCTTACCACCATTAGTTGTTGGCATTGTCAGCTTAATTTTTTTAAAGTTGATAACTGTACAAGACTGTATTCAGATAGTCAGGCTTTTAATAGTCCCCTGTAAATGATTTGTTTTAAACATTTTTAAAACTGTCTTTAAAACATCAGGCTCTTTCTGCTCTCTTGATCTTGTTTAGAAAGTTGTTTAGGCAGGCCAGAAAACAAGAATATCAGCATCTTGCGTAGTCTCCCTCTTCCACACTTTCCTTTATCTTGGGGTATGTCTAGACTACATGGCTCCGTCAACGGAGCCATGTAGATGAGTTTATTAGACATAGGAAAATGAAGCGGCTATTTAAATAATCGCCGCTTCATTTACATCAAAATGGCCGCTGTGCTGTGCTGATCAGCTGTTTGGTGGCACAGTGGGGCAGTCTGGACGCGCCACGGTCAGCAAGGGAAGCCTTTGTCGACCGTTCCAGTATGCCTCGTGAAATGAGGTTTACCGGAGCGGTCGACAAAGGCTTCCCTTGTCAACCGTGGCGCGTCCAGACTGCCCCCGCTGTGCCGCCAAACAGCTGATCGGCACAGCGCGGCGGCCATTTTGATGTAAATGATGCGGCGATTATTTAAGTCACCGCTTCATTTTCCTATGTCTAGTAAACTCATCTTCATGGTTCCTTTGACGGAGCCATGTTGTCTAGACATACAGACAGATGTGAACACCAAGGGTGTGCTTCCTGGTCAGCTTCAGTTTCAGTTTTGTTTGCTACTAGCAATCACCCCTGGTGCAAGAATTAAGGAAGTGTGTGCCAGTGAGCTTCCCCACCAGATCAGAAAGTGTGAGATCATTGTGTTAGAGCATGAGACAAGATGTGCTGATGACATAAGCAAAACAGTTCAATACGCATACAAAGTGAGGTTGTCAAATGAAAGAAACTACAAAAAAAAAAGGTTTTTTCTTTAATCTTTCAGTATGTAGTAACCTTAGATGGTTTTTTTAAAGCAAATCAGAATTTACAAGACCAAATGTTATTTGTCAAGTCAACACTGTTTTTTAATCATTCCATATTTTGTTCATAAGTAGACATAATAATCCCATGCATCTGCTGTTGAATAAATCATCTCTTTAATTTCACTATTGTATTTTAACAAATGTCTTAATCATAATTTTTCTTTTAATTTTAGCTGACTAGAAGAGCCACATAGTACTGACTGTTAAAGGAAATTTAACAAAGATTGTAAACAGTGACAGTTGATATACGTTGTAGTATAGACCTGTAAAATATAGAACACAATATATTGAAGCCAAATTAAACAAGTCACACAACAATATCACTCATAAATTACCTGATTCACTCATTATCAAAATCATTTCCGTACCTAAAACTATATGAAGCCTACTAGGAGAAAAGAAGAACATTGATTATCCTTTAGGAGCTATTTTCAACTGAGACAAAGCAATCATTTTTTTTCCTCTTCCAAGATCATTCTTTACTTAATAGTTTAAAAAATATTTCCCTACGTGTGTATGTTATATAACAAATTAACTTGCATATTTTATTTACAAGTCATTTGTAAAATGCCACCCATGATAGTTACAAAGCATTTGGCCTGGAACAGAGGAAATACCTGTGAGTTTGAGACACAATATCTCCTACCATATATGAAGGAACATGCTCAGCATTAATAGAGATAAAATAGCAATACTTCACTTGTAACACTGTAACAGTTTATTAATCTTTCAAGAGTACTTCTCCTTCTGCTCCCAATGAAAATTCTTTTGGTAGTATCTCTTGGTCAACTGGCCAGTTCATTGTGGGCTCTCAACCATCAAAATCTCCCATTCAGTCCATAACTTCCACTAATGCGCTCATGTAGTGGGGCTGTTCCAGAACTATATCCTGCCTTTGTTACTTCTACCCAGGGTTTTTTTGAGGAGTAACAGTTACTTTGAGGGAAGGGTTTTGGATCGGACTAGCGCGTCTACACGCGGCAAGTTAATTCAGGCTACCAGCTTTTTAAAATGGTGACCGGCCGTGAATATGCTAATCAAGTGCGGGATATTTAAATCCCGCGCTTCATTAGCAACTTTGGTATGCTTCATTTGCCTCCCTAGTTCGAACTAGGGGGCATGTGTAGATATACCCCTAATAGCTGTTTTTATAGTGTTGGCCCAAGTCCATTAGCCAAGTCAGGCGACCAAGGCTGTAAAATTCGCTCCACAGTGCTGCATAGGCATACTCTGTATGGCCCTGATCTTGCAAATACATACAGGGCATATTTAACTTCACTCACATTTTTAGTCCTATTGACTTGCTTAAGTCTTCTTTAGGATTAGGATCTAAATTTTTTCTTTGTAGACTGACTGCCAATTATAAAATAACTTTTACATTTAATAAAGTGTGGGGAGTTTTAATAAGAGCAATTCTTTTGTAAATACAGTCTATTAAAATATCTAAAATGCTTGTTTTTATATTTATTTAGGTTCCTAGAGGCTTGCCCTACTTTTCTGTGGACTTCGGCCTTCAGGGAGGCTTTGCTCATGTAATTGAAGATCAGCACAAGTTCCCTCATTATTTTGGAAAGGTATTGACTAGTACAAAACCAAAGCATTAGTCATGTATTGAATTTTTTTATCAGTAATTAATTCTCTAACACTGAGTTATTTTAACATACTTCTTCACAGGTTGCTAGATGGAAGTAAATTTTCTATGTAATACACTGGGATTTAAGACACATATCTGAGAACCAAAGGCTAACTGAGGGGGTGGTGTTAGGCTTTTGGGCTGACTGACTAGCCGATACCCACCTTTTTCCTCGGTAGTTCTGGATCTATGTTGCTAAGTGGGGAAAAAAAAGTTACTCTGTATCTGTTCTATACGTTTTATTAAAGCTATCAAATAAAAATAAAAGCAAGAGTACATATCACCAAAGCTAAGCTACTGGTCATAATACTAAGCTAAGCTAAGAATAAAACGATGCAACTATCAAACGAAGATTAAAGGAACAAGTTAGTTGCAATATTAGAGTGGATTCAAATAATCAAATTACATAATTTATCAGATTAATAGAACAAATAATCCTTATAATCAGATGGACAGGTGGCAGCTGTCCGCTTAGTTGGGTTTATAATCAAAGAATTTGACTCAAGTCAATTGAATCTATACATGGAACCAGGTTGATCTTTTGATACCAAAACTAAATTATCTAACCTATGAACCAGTTACAAAGCTTCTTCAGTAGATTTGTGGTGGCTACTGCTTTGCTTCCCAAAAGCTCAACAAAAATATTTTGTCAGTCTGTATCATAATACTTGGATAAGTAGAAATTAGACAACTTAGTACCCAAATTTACATGTGACAGCTGCATATTATTAGAACTAAGGTGCTTAAGATAAGGGGGATGGATTAACAAAGTCTTCAGCTTTGAGCCTTTTAGATTCTCATGAAGTAGGAGCCATAACTGCAGACAAGAGCCAGATGGTGATTTTGCTGGCATAGCACTTCACTCTAGCATACTAGCAGGCTTGGAGTTTGGCCAAAGGCTGGCATAGCCCATGGGCAGATGTCCTGACTTCCTGTCCCCTAGGTGATCTGTCTTGGAATTTCTGGAATGTGACTTCCTTCAGATGGCTCAGTAACTCAAAAAGTGAGCTTCACTCATGCTACTTTGGCCAGATTAGATGTAAGGCTACCCTGAAGCAATGCTACTTAGTCCCATCTGATTTGAGTTAGGCCTACCTCAGCTAGCCTTGCTTTTGGGAAATGTCTGACTTAAGCCAGCAATTAAAAAAAAGATTCAGAATTTGCAACCACAGAGACTGAGAAGATATCATAACAATAGAACACAAAACCGTATCTCAGGAGAATGACATGGCTTTGTCTAGGTGAAAGGTCTGGAGATGACATTGTGTTACCAAAGAATCTATTGCAAATCCTACTAAAGTAACTAATTGAGAGGACCTAGCAACAACAAGCCACTCAGCATTCATCTATCAGTAAAATTAATATGACCAGATGTCATTCGTCTCTCAAATGAGACAATTTAATAATTTTTATGTTTGGGAGCTAGGCCATAACTCAAACAACTTGTCTTTGAAAGTATCATTGTGGTAGAGAAAAATTTAAAAACCTTTCAAGATAAAATCCATCTAAGACAGGCATGGGGACCCTTAGGCCCGGGGACTGGATGTGGCCCCTGGCTTGCCTGGGTTCAGCCTCCAAGGCTCAGAGACTCCCTCCTCCCCCCCAGCATTGGAACGCCTCCACTGGTGCTCCAGGGCCCCGGCCCCTCTACCCCACCACAGGGCTGGAGCACACAAAATCTGCTAGGCTGGGCCCCCAGGCTCTGATGTGCAAGGGGAATGTGGAAGCGTCTTTCTTCCCAAAAAAGGTTCCCACCCCAATTTAAGAAATAAAAAGAAATAGGTGTTTGTATAATAGCTGTATTTCCATATATGCAACTTCTCTCTCATATAACTGCTAATATTACTAGGAGTTACGTAGTTAAAATCCCTGCACGCATATGCTGAGAATTTATTGTATAAACTACGAATTGCAATAAGAGCTTGTGGTTTTTATTAAGCCACAGTAATAATTTCTTGAAAGAATCAGTAATGAAAAACCAGACAAATAAGTGGACTTGGGGAATAATTTTAATCTTTTTTTTTTTTTCTTTCAAATAAAGCTATCAACATAGTGGGGGTGCCTGTGAATTTCTGGGCTTTTGTCTACTCAAATCACACATTTACTAATACACCCACATAGCCCCAGAGTGATATGATTCTTGCAGAGTGCATTTCAGTGCTGAACCTAAGTAGTAGTTGGCTGAGTCACCCATCTGCCAACCTGCATTTTTTCCATTTTGCAGATTAGTTTTGGAGAATTTAAGGGTTTCAGAATTTAATTTTGTAAAACATTACATTTAGCTACATTCAGACTTTTTATTCTTTTAGCCTTGGCTAGGTAGTGATATTATAGCCGTGTCTGTCCCAGCAGGGCCAGCCTTAGGGGAAAACAGCTCACTTGGTGAACTTGTGTTTTGATGCATTGGCCCCCGCTGCCTCCCTGGGCTCTCCTCCCCATATTGCCCTTGCCTTTGCTTCCTCCTTGGACTCCTCACACATTACTCCTGGCCCCCCACTGCTTCCCCAGAGTTCCCCCTTCTCCAGTGCCCCTGGGTGCCTCTGCCCTTCTGGGCTCCCCACCAATTGCTCCCCAGATCCTGCTGCCTCCCCTCTCCCCCCCGCCCCTGCCCCATCATCACTGCCACATACGCCAGGCCCGGACTGGGCCACTCCTTGCCTCTTGACCATGGTGCCCGCTATAAGGCTATCCTTGATCTCAGAATATTAGAGACACAAAGTGGACGAGAGACATTTGAGGAAAATAGTGACACAGAAGATATTACCACAACCTGAAATATGTATACTTTGTTTGACTGCAAATTAGCCTTAAGTGAAGTCATACAATCCTTCAGCTTTTTTCTTTATTTTCTCTTTTATGCTTGCAAAGGAAATCATTGGTGGCATGCTGGACTTGGAACCAAGACTTTGGAAAAAGGGAATTAGAGAGAACTTTGATGATCAGCGGAAGAAAGTGTTACAGTTTGCACAGTGGTGGAAATCGTATGATTTCACCAAAACTAAAGAATGATTCCAAAAGAGAAATTTAGTGTTAGTAATCAAGGACAATATATACACTGTATGTTGTTTTTTAAAGGATATTTCATATTTAAGGAAAACAAGTGTTTTATATGTTGCTAGTAAACATTCTAAAAACTAGAAACACTGTTTAACGCCAGACTGTCCGTAAACTCATCTGTTTTTCACATCATATATTTGACAGATGATCAAACAAAACTGTAAGCCAATGGATTAGAGATGTACAGAATTGCTTTTGTAAACTAAGCCCCCCAAAAAAGTCAACATCTGCATAGCTAGTTAAATTCAGCAAAATGAAATTCCACTTTTTCTGACCTCTTAATTGAAGGGAGTTACTTATCTTCTGTTTAGCACAAAGTTAATATTTAATTATTTGAATTAATATATTTTCTGATCATGATTTAATTGTAAGGACATTTTGAATAATACACTGTTAAAGTAGGATACTTCTTGGAGTATTTTTGTTTCTATTGTTAGTCCCTCTGTTCTTTCAGATGAAGATCGTTATATGTATTGGACACCAGTATGCTCTGCAGGTGAAATTCACCCTGATCACAGAGCCTGTAATAAGGCTTTAAATCCTACGTAAGCCTTCAAAACAGGATTTATGTGATTGACAGGCCCTGTGCTGACCTGTGCTCAGAATGGAGCAGTAGTTGTGAACTGTGTTGAAATATGGTTCAAGCAGTCCTCCCACTAAACCATTTTCTTACATAGTTCAGCTTGATACTGTAACCCAGTCAGGTTAGGGATTCAAGGGATTGAAGAAAGTATTGGTATTTCATCAGATAAATTTTGATGGGTTAAACATCCACCCTAATTGGTGTATTCCTGTAACATTTTATTTTGTACAACATGAATCTTACCAAATCAAGTAAGCATGACCCAGGTACACAAATGGGCTATATCAGTTGTTATTGTACAGTAAACTTGCAAATCTGCTTCCTTGTATTACTGCTGGAAAAATCATTTAAAAAAATAAACTATCTTTGTTTTAATGACTAGTATATTGTTTTATGATTTTTTTGGCAGTGTTTCAGTTTTCCTCTTGGACATTAAGGGCCACAGCCTTAGCACATGGAAATTGGTATAGCCCCACTGAAGTCACTGAGACTAAGCCAGTTTATACCAGCTCAGAATCTGGCCCCAAGTGTTGTGAATAGAACGGGGCAAAAACAGTTTGGTGACTACTAACTATGCCAAAAATGCATTTTGGGAGCAGTTGAAAGTATTTAAGTTGACTTTGGCAAATTGTGTTGGCTGAAAAAAAAAACCCAAAATAAAAAATGTTGTGAATGTCTAAATGGTTTTGTCTAGAAAATGTGAAAATTAACCTGTTTGACATGTTTCAGTTTGACTTCAAAAATGAAATGCTAATTCAAAACCATTTTTTTCATCTTGTTGAGGGAAAAAACCTAAAACTAAATTGTTTTACGGATATTTTGGTTTGGCCACTGAACCAAAAAATCACCTATTCACCCAGCTCTACACCCCCAATGTGGCCATTTTGCTCATTCTTCCTCTTGGTGCATGCAAGGTTTTCAGTTGAACTTTTAAAAATTTGAGACAGTCTGGCACATCACCCCTTTTCAAGTTAACTCTTGTCACTTTTATCTGCCTCAAGTAAGAGGAAGTGATTAGTTTTTTTATTTGAATTTTTCTGACAATATTCTCTAAGCCCATCGACTCTGCTCTCATTTTTTATTGTATACATCGAATGGAGAGAACGTAATGAAGGTAAGTGGTGAAATAATAGCTTCGTTACATGGGTCCTAGAAAGGACTGGTACAGCCAGGAAACAAATTTGGCTACTGTGCAGTCCATGTTACTACCCAAGGCATAACTGAAAACTGCTTTTTCCCTGAAAGCCCGTGTTGCCTCTGAACATACGAGTCCCTTAAGCTGAGAGGGGAGACCGCTGGTTCGCAAGACATCCGAGGGAGTGCATGTGCGCAGATGTCTTGCGAACCAGCGTCTCCCCTCTCAGCTGTTGCGCGGTGGCATGCATTCCCTCTGATAGTCAGGGGGTGCGCGCACCCCACTTTGGAGACCACTGTTTTAAAACACCGGCACGAGTGCACATAAAGCCCTGGTGGGCACCGCGTTGGAGACCCCTTCCTTAAGGAATAACCACGGAAGTGACAAAATCTCATGTCTTTGAGTCCTAGGGAAAAATCATTTTCATATCCTGAAGAGGGAGTAGATGGGAAGCTCTAGAATACATAATGATTGTGAATTCATTTGTCCCAAATAAATGTCACTTCGCCAGTGTTCCCTGTAAGTTGAACGCTTGGTCAGCCATCCAGAAGAGATTCAAATGCCGCCCAGCTGATTAGCAGAGTGCCTCAGTGCCCACAACCACCTGCATGTGTTTCTACTGGTGGTGCGTATCTGCGCAAGCCTTGGTGCACATAAACAAATTTCTCCTGCACCAGGATGGGAAAATTAGAGGGATCACTGCACTTCTCCCCAAAGTGCTCCTTCCCCACCGACTTTCCTGTGTATTTCCTGAAGTTCTCATGAGTAGATAAGAGTCTTGTAGTATTTATATAATGGACCCTTATCTCTTCCCACTGCTTGGCTTGTGTACTGAAGTTCAGTTCAACAGCAAAATATTTCAGTTCCAGATCAGAGCAACTGTCATTTCCAACTCCTATACCAGTAGACTTTCTTAAAACTTTAATTTTTTCATGTATTTTATTACTTCTGGCAGTATTCCTCATTGCAGGCTACATTTTATGACCCTCACATTGAATAAATGTCTATCTCCACAAGTAGTTCCATTGAAATCAGTAGAACAAGATACTACACAACCTGGAAAAGGATGGCAGAATCTGATGCCCTATATATGGATATACCTGCATACTATCTGTATTCTCTTACGCCAGTAGAAACGTTCAGAACTGAAGAAAAGTTTAAAGGGTGCTCACTGAATATGCCAAGAGAACTAGTCTCCAGTTCTAAACAAGGCAAACAGACAAATTCCAGACCTTCACAAAGCAAAAATTATGACAACGGGATTAACCATTTTAATCATTGAAACAATTTACCAAGGGTCATGGTGGAGTCTCCATCACAGACCATTTTAAAATTATGATTGGTTGTTCTAAACTATCTGTTCTCGGAATTATTTTGGGGGAGTTCTGACCTGTGTTATGTGGGAGATCAGACTAGATTATGATAATGGTCATATCCTAGCAGAAAATGTTTAGATCATTTGTTCAAAGGTGTTTTAATCCTTAATTCCTTTCCCAATCACCTCCAATATAATTCAGCGGGAGTCTGGATGGTACACCAGGTGTTTAGTGCATGCAACCTGATCTGGACTTATATAAAATTTAAAAGTGAACAATACAGACTTACAGTTAGATAGCACCTTTCATAGCAAAGAATCCCAGATTGCTTTACAGACTACGTACCACAACAGTCACTTCATTATTTCCTCTCCATCTATCTGTTTTCCCTTACACTGTTCCTTAGTTCATTTCCTTAGCTGTCGTCTGACCCTTGCATTTTAGCCATTCAACCAGCAGTTAGGCTGGCTGCTGGGAAAAAAAAAATCTGTGTCCACAAGGCTTGACATGCTGCTACTCCAAGAATGTGGCTTTTTGGAGGCAAGCTATTCAGAGAACTGTGGGGCCATTGTTGGCTAAGTTGATGTTGAAGCCAGCATGACTTCAATCCTTTATCTTTTATTCCAATCTGTGGGGGTTTTACCAGAGTATTTAACCTTTTCCATAAAATTCTGTACCAAATTTCAAAGCTCATAATTAGCTCTTTAGTAATCTCGAAGAAGTCTTTACAAAACCGTAGAACCTCAGAACCCCAAACACCTTAAGAATGGAAGGTTTGTAACTGAAATATTCATAACTGAACAAAGCATTGTGGTGGTTCTTTCAAAAGTTTACAAACGAACATTGTCTTAATACAGCTTTGAAACTTTACTAGGCAGAAATAAAAATGCTGTTTTCCCTTTATTGTTTAGTAGTTTTTAACACAGTATTGTACTGCATTTGCTTTTTGGGGCAGGAGGTGTCTCTGTTGCTGCCTGATTCTGTACTTCCTGTTCCAAATAAGATGTGTGGTTAATTGGTCAGTTGGTAATTCTGGTGTTTGCAACTCTGAGGTTCTGCTATAACTGCTTGGTTAGTTGCCTTTGCTGTGAGGAGAGGGGGATCAGAATTAGTAATAGCAAACATTTGTATTCTATGAGAATTATCAGCAAAGTTGACATTCATGGTTACATGTTCATCTAATGCTAGACACTACCACTGTCTAGCTGTCTGTCTTTCGTTTATCTTTAGGATGAAGGAATTTCTGTATTAATAAGTTGGACTTCAAGGCCATATACAGCAGTTACTTTATAGAGCAAGCAGGAGGATGGCCATTTTAGGAGTTCCAGAAATTGTTATTCTGAAAATTGTTATTGTTCCGTGCCAGAATGAAAACAAAACCTTTTGATATTTTCACAAAAGAGAATTGTGTCAAGACGGCTGCTCTCAGATAGAAATCCTGAGTTTTTTTGATTCTGGGCTTTGTTGGTGCCTGGTCAGGAATCTTAAAACGTACAACAATTTCTTTAAAATTGATGCAGCTCTGCAATATTTTCCCTCTCTGATGAAGCAGACTTTTGACAGACATTCCAAATAGCTCCTCTATTGCTTTATTTACCTTTATTGCTTTGTTTATCCTGTTACTCCGTGTATGGTGTACGAGTATTCAGCAGGTGCAGATTCATACACAGATAGAGAGAGTGGGGAAGGATATTGTTTGGTCTAGGACTGAATCAGTAGTCTGGGTACCATTCCTACTTCTGTTCAGACTTCCTGCATGACCTTTAGAAGGTCATTTAGCTTCGCTGTATCTCATTCCCATCTGTAGAGCTGTGATGTTACCTCTTCCTCTTGAAGAGACATTGGGAGGCTCAATGCATTCAAAACAGGTGGTGCCATAAAAGAGCAAAGTAATATCTGTATTTAGCACAGAGGTGAGTACTATATGCAAACTAATCTGTTCATCCCTGAGTACTGCAGAAAAAGGTAATGTACAATTTGTACAAAACAGACCCAGGATGCTCAAACCCTCTAAACATTTTAATAAGTATTTTCCTGGGATAGACATTGAATCTGGGAATTAGTATTACTCATCTTTTTCAAATAGCCTTTATTCTCTCAAAATTCCTCAAGAGATTACTGTGTATCTGCTCTCCAATTTTCACTGATCTCTGGCCTTTCCATTTAATGTTTTTGGTTTTTTTTTATCTCAAGGGAACCATATTTTGGTCTGCACCAGAACAGAAATAGATTGTGTGGCAGTCACCCCACACCTATACGAATAACCTCTGTCTCCATACACAGCTGTCTGCTGAATTATGTGAAAAAGAAAATTTCTCTTTCCCATTAAAAGTGAGACGTGACAAATAACTCTTGAAAATGCTTTTTGTTTAAAAAAAAAAAAAAACCCTTGGGGCTCTTAATCCTGAGTACTTTCATCTTCAAAGCTCTTGACAAACATTAAAAGGCCTGTGCCTAAGGAATTGTGAGCACCCACAGAGTTCATGAGTTTCAGCCAGTCCCTCCCTCCCTCCCTCCCCCATTCCGAATTTGGTTCTATACCCTTTTCCTACTGTGTGAACATCTCTTGTCCCAGCCATAGCCCTTAGCATTCAGGATCATCAGTTAGCTCAGAGACCCTACCGGTGTTGATTACACATTCCTTGTGCACCCCCAAAATCCCATTGAAGTTCGTCTCCTGAGATGTCCTTTGCCTGTTGTGGACATGGGCTTTTAAACACTTCATGGATGCATAATGTAGGGTTTATTCTGGACTTTTGCCTTAGCATTTCAAATCAAGTCCGGATAGGACATAGGCCATGCATGCTGTGTAAATGGCTGTCTGCAGTAATTGCATTGCCTTTTTAGCCATGAATGGAAAACAAATCTGCCTGGCAATTAAATTGAACCTTTGCCTTTTCCTTAGCGCATTTTCATACCAGTGGAGCAAAGTGGCAGAGCAGATGAGCCCCTTGATATCAGTCCAGCATATTAACTATAAGCCACTTACGATGTTCCATAAAACACAAAGCAGTAGGTTCTGAGTGTTCCCACATCTCGTAATGCAAGTGCTAGGAAAATGGGGCTTTAAACTAGCACCACATGAAGGATATTACTGAAGGTTAACCCAGAATATACTCACCTACATATGCATACATCACTTGATCCAAGGCTCTGTTTTTAGACACCAACTTTGCATGGGACAGCCCCTGTCCAGTTTTTTGGTGGGAGTTGTATGTGTTTTGCTTTTGAGAAAAAGGCCAAATTGAAACATCTAGAGGCTGAAATCTGCCAGAACAAGTACATTGTGAGAAGCAGCAGTGCAGGCTTTCCCCAAATACTGTCAATCAATGACTTAGCCATTGTGATGGGATGACCACACGCCAGAGGGAGAGCACTCTGTATTAGAGATGTGTGAATAGCTGAGGTTTCAGTCTGGTGGCAGTTCGGTATGTGGGTGGGTGTGTGATGGTTTGGGTGAACTGAACCTGAAACTTGGAACTTATTATGGTGAATTGGAAAAGTCAATTACAGGCCTGTCCCAGAGCAGAGACTGGAACCCGCATGCCCCAGATCTCTGCTGACCATGCTAAAGTGGGTAGTAGTAGCACTGCCGTCTTCTCCTCTGGCCATTTTATGAATGGCTGAAGCACTTTGTGTCACATTCACAAATCATTTCAGGTTGACTGAAACTGCATTTTAGGATGAATAAACTATTCATCCAAAAATCCAAAAAAGTCACACATCTTAGCTATTCAATGCTTGTGTCACAGACCCAATCTAGTTCTAGATTTGTCTGGAGACCCTGACACTGTTTCTACAGGTGTGTGAGGGTCCAGAGTCTGAGAAGAGCTCTCTCACTCTCTGTCTTTGCACACTTGAGGTGCAGAGACTCTCATCCTGCAAGCTGCTATCATGTAGCCCCCTGGCGATCCCCGGGACAAGAGCAGATGCCCTCAGCTTCCCTCATAGTTAAAATTCCCTGTCCCTGACCTCCACCAAATCTGTGACCCTTCTGGTTTACCTTTTCAAGGAGCCATGTAATGTGTGTGGCATATACTGCACAGACACTGTGTACCAACCTCTAATACATTATAGTTCTTAATCTCACAAGACATACACAGATCTATATATGCCTCAGTTTCCTCGCCCCTCAAGGTCATTCTTTGGGCTGACCTCATAGTTCTTTGGAGAATCCTTCTGCTCCAGAGCTTGGTTTGTGTTCTGAAACATGATGCCTTTGCTCCGTCTGTCAGCTTGCTTCATCTGACCTCACCCAGTTTGGCCCTTCTTTTCCTCCTGCCCAACCTTCCTGGGTGTCTTGTCCCATGGTTCTTTGGTGGTTCTGGGAGAGTCTGATTATATACCCCCCCCTTCCAATTACTCCTTGTTTTTTTTAGTTCTCTGTTTGGTAATTTCCATTCTCCAGCATCCAGTACCCTATGGACAGGTAAGAGAGATCTGTTTTCTCTGAGCAGGAGCCATCTTTTGTTCCAAGCTGTTTCCACTTTAATAGGCAGTCACTGAATTCTATGAACTCACTGCTGTCTCATCTGGCACAACCTGGCAGTTCATGACAGATACACATCCTGAGAGGCAGGGGGCTGACAGAAGACAGAATTGCTGGGCCGCAGGGCAAGGGACGGAGGCTTCATGCTCCTGGAATGGGTGGGGCTGCAGCAGCCAGCCCTCAGCACTGCCTGGAGTGCACCGTGCTGCACCTCCCCCACTGCCAGCCCTCAGAGCTACCTGTAACACACTGCGTGGTGCTCCGGTGGCTGGAAGCCCAAGGCCCTTTTGAATTGCCCTGCCCCAGGGCAACTGCTCCCTTTGGCCCCCTGTCAGCGGGCCTGCTGAGAAGCTTGCATGATTCTATAATATGCATAGTAATAAACTGCATAATAATTTCTCAATAGCAACCAGCATTGGTGAATTGCACAGATAGAGCTCTCATACTGTCACAGCTTGACACCTTGGATCTACAGTGGCCAGGTGTGGTACAGACCTTCTCTGTTAGGCTGTGCTCCAAGCACTGTATGTCATTGTACACTGACATCTGAACAGCCTTCACATGGTAATGGTACTTGGTCACCAAATCTCTGACCCCGATTTAAGGTGATGACCAGCAGATAAATTTTATTCTTGTGTGTAAAATTAGACATATGGAGTAGGGAATATTTTTTGGGTTTTAAGTGTGTGACTGAAAGTCATCAAGGGAGGCCTCAGTGTCTGGGCAATCTTATGCAAATAGCTTTTTGTCCTTAAGCCTTCACAGTGGTTGGCAGGGATGGGCCAGGTGACTCCTAATGCAATAAGGGAATCTTTAAAAACAATAGCAAAGTAGGAGTCTTTGGCTGGCACACCCGCTGGAAGGAACCAAAGATCCCAGGGTGAGGAACAGCCCTGGTTTTGGAAGGCTTGGCCAGGAAAGAAATAGTTTTAGAATGAATTTGTAGTAAGTTTGTAATAAGTTTGTACTGAAGTTTTAGTGTAGAAATAACTAAGCTTTTTCTGTTATTTTGAGTTTGTAATCTACTTTGCTCTGCCTATTTGCACTTATTACCACTTAAATCCTACTGCTTGTAC
Source organism: Rafetus swinhoei (assembly GCA_019425775.1). NCBI lineage: Eukaryota > Metazoa > Chordata > Testudines > Trionychidae > Rafetus > Rafetus swinhoei. The sequence continues at coordinate 41,109,899 of CM033437.1, read as the reverse complement.
TTAATAAAATCACTTTTATTCTCTATCAAACCCAGAGTAAATAATTATTACCTGGGGGGAACAATCAGTGTGCACATTCCCCCTTGCGTTGTTAAAGGGAGCTTACCTAAATAATTCATTTGGGGGGGGGGGGGTTGATCCCATTTGGAGAGTGCTTTCCCAGGAAGCTGGGCCCAAAACTGCACTCTCCTTGGACCTGAAGACATTCAGTGTCTGTATTGCTTCTCAGGGTGGGGGGAGCAGCGTAATTCTCAGCTCTGTGCCTTGCCTGGGGGAGACCAGGGAGCTGGCCCAGCAGGACAGGGTAGTGAGAAGCCCCAGAGAGCAAAAAGGAGGGTGGCAGTGGCCTTGTCAGCACTCCGGGAAGCGTCTCCAAGAGCCTCCTGTGACCTCACCCCATCACTTGTTATCAGTTGTTTGCAACTTTGCAAAACGTAACTGTTTTGGGCTGAGATTTGTTGCTGTTATTCCAGAATGAACCTCAGTTAGCAAAAGGAGGCATCTGCCGTCTGCTGGATGGCTTATACTAGGGGAGAGAAATGCGGCTGTTGCTGAGTTGTAAAGAAGTATCCAGATGAATGGATTATACCATATGTACACAATACATGCAGGGAATAGCAGTTTCATTAGAACCCACTATACCTGTTTTACCCAAATGATTTCAGTTTTGTTTCTATTTCATAAAGGTAGAAGATGTCTCTCATGTGTCCCTCTGCTATTTCTGGTTAAAATAATTCCTTTGGTCTTTGTATATAGTAAAGAAGGGCTTTCTTCTGCAGACTTCCACTATTCCTCATTTCTGAAATGGTGGGAGTCTTATTTAGAGGGGGCATGTAGCATTCTGACTAATGTGAATATTGACAATGCTAGGCACTTTCATCTTCCTGGAAATTCATAATCTAATTTTCTCTTGAAGAGATCACTCATGATAAAGGCTAAGATTTAGTCAAGTATTTCTTATAAAAGTCATGGGCATGTCATGGGCAATAAATACAAATGCACAGTCCATCCATCTTTCATCACTTTTACTAAAAATACCTGTGGCTAAATCTCTACTTCTAGGACCCTACAGCTGGGGGAGGCCCCTGTTCCTGTGCTGGAAGTTGACTATCTCCAGCCGTTGCTCCTGGGGACAGCTCTCCACGTGGCCTCTGGGTGTCCTTGCGGCCATCGCTCAGGCAGTCCCCGGAGCCAAGTGACCACTGCCTCCCAAGCAGTGGCTGGTGCTGCTGGCTCTTGAGTGGCCCCAGGAACTGCTGCCCAGGTGGTCCACAGGACCAGCTGTGCCAGCTGCTACTTGGGTGGTCTCCAGGGGAAAATAGGGTTATAAACAGCCCTAGGAGCCAATCAGAAGTGAGCTTGAGTCAGCCAATCAGAGCCCAGGAGGGCTAAAAAAAAGATGGCTGGCCAGGCTGAAGACACTCTCGCTCCAACTCTGGAGGGAGACAGACCTAGCTGCTGGTAGCATAGAAATCACAGACACAGCAATGCTGGGAAAAGACAGGGTGAGCCAAGGGAGCCCTGGCATGAACATGCCAAGGCTGATGCCCAGTGTCAGGGGCCTGAAGAGCCCTAGGGTTGCAGGGAGGCAGCCAGGGCAGTAGAAGGCAGCAGGTCCACATCCCTTTGCCTATGATGAGTAGCCATTTCAGACTGCAGTTTGCCCCTGAGGTAGGGGGCTAGATGATGACTGGCAGTAGGGTCACTGAGGCAAGGTGGGCATAGGGGTTGAGGGTTCCCTGAGGGGAAGGATCCCAGAGTGAGGGGGCACTGAGGCAGAGCAGTACCCTCAGGAAAGGGTGCTGCAGTCTGGGAGGGATGCGGGTCCTAATGTAAGACTGCAGAGCCATTAACACACAAAACAGGTAACAGCAGGTGAGACACTGACCAGAAGGGGGTGCTCCAGCGCTGAGCTGAGCTAATTCCTGTGTGACCAGCAGGTGACGCTGTGGCAGTGAGTCCCACAATGTTACAGGTATGTACAGTTCAATACTGATCTTTGGAAAAAAAATCAAGAGCGGTGCACCCTAATTCTCTACAAATTTAGTGGAGTCCTGTAGTTTGAAATCAGTTCCTTCACTAGTTAGTTACCCAAGTTCTGTATTGAAGTAGGTTATTCCAATAGGAACAATTTTCAGTGTAATTAACAGTAATAAAACAGTTTTAAACACATTGGTAATGACACATAATGATTTCTAAGGAATATAACTTAATATTAAAAATAACTTGAAATTTCATAATTGTTCATATAGTCCCTGTTTAAAAAAGTTCTCTACAATCACTGAGCTCTACAGTACTGCTAGAACAATGTTTGTTCTTTTCTGAAGTCATGTGGCTCATTTTGCACATTATGTTGCATACGTGTAATACAGCACAATAAAACTATGAAAGATTTTATGTTCTTGGCTTAATTTATAAATATTATTTAAAATTTCTACCCAATCTTCTTCACACAATTCCTGCATAGTGCCTTTCTGATCGCCATGGACTGTTTCTAGTTGTTTTTCACATTTTTCATTGTGAGTTTTTCCCTCAGAACATGTGTTATCCCCAGTAGGTTGTGCAGTTTAGAGTTATGGTTCTTAATTAGAGGGAACATTTCTAGTTATTCTATCTTAAGGCTTTGTGTTACTATGCATCATCAGAGCGTCTCCCACATTGATTGGACTGGCACAATGAGGTCCCTAAAGGACGCTATGGAGTCTCCCCTCTTTCCTGGTTGTAGGAAGTACCAGTTGGGGTAAGTTTTGTTTATTTGGCTGTGTGCATGTGTTGGGGATGGGGATGTGGAGAGTTGTCAATGTCATTCTGGTTTCCACAGAATAGCTGAAGCAAAGAGGGTCTTGCAGAGTAGTCTAAATGTGCTCACAGGACGACCAGTGTAATTTCTTTGGGAGGTTTCTTCCACAGCTGGATCCTCTTATTAATGACATTTATTTATGAAACTCTGGTTTGGTGCTACAGCAGCTAATTATTCTCTGGCACAGAACCCTCATTTGTTTTACAACAGACAGCAGGGCCCTTTATAACCACAGGTCTGACAAGATTGTGCTAATTTTTTTATTTCAATTTAGTTATTACCAACAAGACTTTTAAAAAAATACAGACCCCACCTGCATCTTCAAGTGCAGTCACATAACAGGCCAATTACTTAGCTTGCTGAGTCATTCCATCATTTGGACAACATGCTGCTGCAGAAAATTTCCATAGCTATTTATTTCCTTGATTAAAGAAATTAATTAATTCAGTGTTTCTTTTATTTAAAGACTCCAAGCTCTAATCTTCCCCTTGAGTCACTGGAGAATTATATCCACAATTCCATCACAGCACTTTGAAGGTGGAATAGACCCCTTCCAGGGCTGGCCCTGGTATAGTGCAACCAGCTCCCATGTTAAGGCTCAGAGATCTGAGCTCATCTTGGTTTGGAATTGTGGTGTTTTTAACCCAGTGCTGGGTGGGAATTCCTTATTTCTCTTCAGTGAACCCCCCCAGCCAATGTAATGAGAGTGCTAGATCTGGAGAGCGAGTCATCACCATCTCATCCTCTGACGGCTGGTGGGAAAATTAGGGAAGCCAAAGCAATTTCAAAGAAAATAATAAAACTATCAAACAACTGAATCATGGAAATTAGAGACAGGAAAGACCCAATGAGATCATCCTAGCCATAGCTGAGTCTGTAAATATTTAAACATATAATGTGAACCTTCTAGTACTCTGTCAATTATGGTAATTGTGTGTCTGCAGCTCTTAGTGAACACAGCGGGAGCTCTTTAAAAAGAAAAGTAAATATTCACAGGCTGTCCACATCTTTTATACACTTTCCCTATTAATTTTAACATGAGAAAAGTCAGGGCTGGTATTTTGTCTCTTCCTCAGTGCGTGAAAACACACGTTTGTTCTATTACTATTTGTTTATTATTTGCACTATTATATAGTTCTGCAGTAGTCCATTCAGATGGAGTATCTCGGAGAGATCAAAAACATCAAATTATTTGAAATTCAGGTTGAATAAAGAGCCATCTTTTAACTAAAAAAAGCACTTTTCTCTCAGAGTTACCCAGTGCTCACTAAGAGAGTACGGTCATTTGCTACAAATGTCTTTGTACTCATCATCTTTGAATTCAATCCCCTGAAAGCAGCAAGGAAAAGGACCCCTGGAAGCTATAAATTGTGATAATTGGATAGTGTCAACAGACAACTGTCCCTTGCAGGACTCCTACTTCGTGACAGATTTGGCTCTTGATAGAACTTCATGGAGGCAAGATAGGGCATTTGGTGGCTTCCACGCTATCCAGACAGCACAAAAATTAATTCAACTAAAGTAGCAAGATCAGGGCCCATTGGTTGGGGATTATATGCTCCCTTAGAGAGAGTCCTTGACCCAAAGATCTAACTAGGTCAAACCGAGTGAGGGGGAAAGTACCATTATCTCAATTTCTTTCAGATCTTGGACTGAAGTGACTTGCCCAAGGTCAGACAGGATGCCTGTGGCAGAGCTTGGAGCTGACTCATATCTCCCAGCCCTGTGTCTTTACTTCAGGACTAAGCTTCTCTTATGTCAATGAGACTTAAGCACATGCTTAAGTGCTTTGATGAGTCAGAGCCTACATGAAATCTGAAAATGCAGGTTTTCTCCATGGCTAAAGGTTTCCATCGCTGTCCCTGTTGTGCAGCATGTATGGCATCCAGTGGATGACTGGTTACATTTCTGTGGCATTGTCTATAGAGCGGCTTATGTGAGAGAGATCACTGGTGTACCTGAGACTGCTCCATTCACAACAATTTCTAGAACCCACACGGGCCAGTTTGCCTGGGTGTACAATGCATTGTGTCCACACCTAGCACTTCCCTACAAGAGGTGTAGGGCCTGTGGATTGTTGCTCTGATCCCACAATTCTCAGTAAAGCCTCTGAGGCAGGTACATAATGTCTGTGATTCAGAGTGTCCCTGTGCACTGTGGTGGTTTGCTCCATGGATGGTACAAAAGGTTCGGTCCTGTACAAGGATGCACCCATCTACCAGGACAGTCATGAGTGTGCCCTGCAATGGCCTCCCTTTCATGTTGGAGGGGCAATAGCAGAACATAAGAACAGCTATACTGGGTCAGACCAAAGGGTCATCTGGCCCAGTATCCTGTCTGCCATCAGTGGCCAATACCAGATGCTAGAGGGAGTGAACAGAACATATAATCGTCAAATGATCCCTCTCCTGTCATCTATTTCCAGCCTCTGACAAGCAGAGGCTAGGGACACCATTCCTACCTATCCTGGCTAGTAGCCATTGGTGGACCGAACCTCCATGAATTTATCTAGCTCTTTTTTGAACCTGTTAAAGTCCTGGCCTTCACAATATCCTCTGGCAAGGAGTTCCACAGGTTGTGTGTTATGTGAAGAAATACTTCCTTTTGTTTCTTTTAAACCTGCTACCTATTAATTTCATTTGGTGACCCCTAGTTCTTGTGATATGGGAACAAGTAAATAATCTTTCCTTACTCACTTTCTCCACACCAGTCATGATTTTATAGACTTCTATCATATTCCCCCTTAGACTCCTAAAATAAAAAATCCCAGTCTTTTTAATCTCTCCTCATATGGCAGCCATTCCAAACCCCTAATCATTTTTGTTGCCATTTTCTGAACTTTTTCCAATGTGAAGGTATCTTTTTGAGATGAGGCAAATAACTAGAGAATTACCAGCTGTCATTGCATTTACTGCCTGATTGGACTTCCTAGACTAAAGTTTATGATGACACACATTGCTACCAGTTGGGATTCAAACTGGTGTTTCTGTTACAGTGCTTTGTATGATCGTTTACTGCTTTGCCATATTAATGGTGCCTTTCTCTCTCTTGGATGCTGAGATGGGAGTGGTCCAGGCCGAGCTCCAAAGCTAGGAAGTCCTGACATTCCTGCTAGGAGATCAGGGTGGCTCCCACCACCATCATCTCTCATCATGCAGTGGCCTGTGCTGGCCACATTGTGACACAAAGGTGTCTCTGGCCCACACTAACAGTAATGTTACATCTCTACAGCACTTTGCCCCATAACCGACTTCTGTATTCTTGCAGAATGAATTACAATTCCTTATTATAACTGAAACAAAATACAGGACTATGTAGCACTTTAAAGACTAACAAGATGGTTTATTAGATGATGAGCTTTCGTGGGCCAGACCCACTTCCTCAGATCAAATAGTGGAAGAAAATAGTCACAACCATATATACCAAAGGATACAATTAAAAAAATGAACACATATGAAAAGGACAAATCACATTTCAGAACAGAAGGGGATGCGGGGGGAGGGGAGGAAGGTAAATGTCTGTGAGTTAATGATATTAGAGGTGGGGAAAGGTAGATGTCTGTGAGCTAATGGTATTAGAGGTGATAATTGGGAAGCTATCTTTGTAATGGGTAAGGTAGTTGGGGTCTTTGTTCAGCCCCCCGGAGAGTGTCGAATTTTAGCATGAATGCCAGTTCAGAGGATTCCCTTTCAAGAGCAGATTTGAAAGTCTTCTGGAGTAGGATGCATGTGATTAGGTCATTGAGACAGTGTCCTTTCTGGTTGAAATGGCAAGAAACTGTTTTTCTTTGTGATCCTGTCTGATATCTGTTTTGTGGGCATTGATTCTTTGGCGAAGTGTCTGAGACGTTTGTCCAATGTACAAAGCAGACGGACACTTTCGCACATGATAGCATAAATTATATTTCTGGATGCGCAGGAATATGTATTCTTGATCTTATAACTCACTTGGTTAGGCCCAATAATGGTGTCAGCAGAGTGAATATGTGGACAAAGCTGGCACGGGTTTGTAGCAAGGAAAGTACCAGGGTTGGTATTAGTGTGGTATGTCCTGTGGTTGTTGGTAAGAATCATCTTGAGGTTAGGTGGTTGTCTATAGGAGACTATGGGTCTGTCTCCCAGAGCTTCTTGGAGTTTACTGTCCTGTTCCAGTATAGGCTGTAATTTATTGATAATGTGTTGGACAGGTTTAAGTTGGGAGCTGTAGGTGATGACAAGTGGTGTTCTATTGTTGGTTTTCTTGGGTCTGTCTTGTAGTAGTTGGTTTCTAGGTATTCGTTTGGCTCTTTCAATTTGCTTTTTTATTTCTCCGGGTAGGTAGATGAGGTTTATAAATGCTTGGTAGAGATCCTGAAGTTTCTGGTCTCTGTCAGTGGGATTAGAGCAGATGCGGTTGTATCGAAGGGCTTGGCTATAGATGATGGATCGTATGGTGTGTGCTGGATGGGAGCTGGAAGCATGTAGGTAACTGTTTGAGTCAGTGGGTTTTCTGTAGAGGGTGGTGTCTAATTTACCATTGTTGATTTGTACTGTGGTGTCCAGGAAATGGATCTCTCGTGTGGAATGGTCCAGGCTGAGGTTAATGGTGGGGTGTAGGTTGTTGAAATCTCTGTGGAATGTCTCCAGTGTTTCTTGGCCATGCGTCCAGATCATAAAGATGTCATCGATGTAGCGTAAGTAGAGAAGGGGTAAAGGGGACGGGAGTTGAGGAAACGTTGTTCTAGGTCAGCCATAAAGATATTAGCATACTGTGGGGCCATGCGTGTACCCATGGCTGTGCCGCTGATCTGGAGGTATAAGTTGTTCTCAAACTGGAAATAATTGTGGGTGAGAACAAAGTTACATAGGTCTGCTATCAGGTTGGCAGTGGTGTCCTCTGGGATAGTGTTTCTAATTGCTTGTAATCCGTCTTCATGTGGGATGTTGGTGTATAGTGCTTCTACATCCATGGTGGCAAGGATGGTGTTATTGGGGAGGTTATCGATGTTTTGTAGTTTCCTTAGGAAGTCAGTAGTGTCTCGGAGGTAGCTGGGGGTGTTGGTTGCGTAGGGTTTGAGGAGAGAGTCTACATAGCTGGATAGACCAGTACAGAGTGTGCCAATACCAGAGGACTACATAGTCCTGTATTTTGTTTCAGCTACACCAGACTAACACGGCTACATTTCTATCACTATTATTATAACTGCTGAGTTTTCAGGACCACTTTCTGGTCCCCTGTGTAAAACAGGCCTGGACATTTGGAGTTGCGAGGGCAGAATCCCCCCTGTTATAATTCTCCTCCAGGCACGTAGCACCTCACATGATTCCAACCAAGCCATGGATTCTATGTTAGGAAAAGCGACAAGGAGTCCTGTGGCACCTTATAGACTAACAGGTGTATTGGAGCATAAGCTTTCGTGGGCAAAGACCCACTTTGTCAGATGCATGCAGTAGAAATTTCCAGAGGCAGGTATAAATATGCAGGCTAGAGATAACGAGGTTAATTCAGTCAGGGAGGGTGAGGCCCACTTCTAGCAGCTGATGTGGAGGTGTGAACACCGAGAGGAGAAACTGCTTTTGTAGTTAGCTAGCCATTCACAGTCTTTGTTTAATCCTAAACTGATGGTGTCAAATTTGCAGATGAACTGTAGCTCAGCAGTTCCTCTTTGAAGTCTGGTCTTGAAGTTTTTTTGCTGCAGGATGGCTACCTTTAAATCTGCTACTGTGTGTCCAGGGAGATTGAAGTGTTCTCCTACAGGTTTTTGTATATTGCCATTCCTAGTATCTGATTTGTGTCCATTTATTCTTTTACGTAGGGACTGTCCAGTTTGGCCGATGTATATAGCAGAGGGGCATTGCTGGCACATGATGGCGTATATTACATTGGTAGATGTGCAGGTGAATGAACCAGTGATAGTGTGGTTGATCTGGTTAAGTCCTGTGATGGAGTCGCTGGTGTAGATATGAGGGCAGAGTTGGCACCGAGGTTTGTTGCAGGGATTGGTTCCTGAGTTAGAGTTACTATGGTGCGGTGTATAGTTGCTGGTGAGAATTTGCTTCAGGTTGGAGGGTTGTCTGTGCGTGAGGACTGGCTTGCCTCCCAAAGCCTGTGAAAGTGAGGGATCATTGTCCAGGATGGATTGTAGATCACTGATGATGCGTTGGAGAGGTTTTAGCTGAAGACTGTAGGTGATGGCCAGTGGTGTTCTGTTGGTTTATTTCTTGGGCTTGTCTTGTAGTAGGAGGCTTCTGGGTGCATGTCTGGCTCTGTTAATCTGTTTCCTCACTTCGTCGTGCGGGTATCGTCATATCAAGAATGCTTGGTGAAGATCTTGTAGATGTTGGTCTCTGTCTGAGGGGTTGGAGCAGATGTGGTTGTACCTTAGTGCTTGGCTGTAGACAATGGATTGTGTGGTGTGTCCAGGAGGGAAGCTGGAGGCATGAAGGTAGACATAGAGGTCAGTAGGTTTTCGGTATAGGGTGGTGTTTATGTGACCGTTACTTATTTGCACCGTGGTGTCCAGGAAGTGGATCTCTTGTGTAGACTGGTCCAGGCTGAGGTTGATGGTGGGGTGGAAGCTGTTGAAATCGTGATGGAATTCTTCCAGAGTCTCCTTCCCATGGGTCCAGATGATGAAGATGTCATCAATGTATCATAGGTAGAGAAGGGGTGTTAGTGGATGAGAGCTGAGGAAGCGTTGTTCCAGGTCAGCCGTAAAAATGTTGGCATATTGTGGGGCCATACAGGTGCCCATAGCGGTGCCACTGGTTTGGAGGTATATATTGTCACCGAATCTGAAATAGTTGTGTGTGAGGATAAAGTCACAGAGCTCAGCCACCAGTTGTGCTGTGGCATCATCAGGGATACTGTTCCTGACAGCTTGTATTCCATCTATGTGTGGGATGTTTGTGTAGAGAGCCTCTACATCCATGGTGGCTGGGATGGTGTTTTCTGGAAGATCACCAATGCATTGAAGTTTTCTCAGGAAATCAGTGGTGTCACGGAGATAGCTGGGAGTGCTGGTGGCGTAGGGTCTGAGTAGAGAGTCCACAAATCCAGACAGTCCTTCAGTGAGAGTGCCAATGCCTGAGATGATGGGGCGTCCAGGATTTCCAGGTTTGTGGATCTTTGGTAGTAGATAGAATAACCCCGGTCGGGGCTCTAAGGGTGTGTTGATCTGTCGCTTTTGCAGATCCAGACTAACACGGCTACCCCTCTGATACTATGCTAGGAAAGCCGCACTAGTAGCACTGCTTCTCCTTTTGGTCACTCAATGTGCATAACTGAAGACCTGCTGGCCCTGTTCCAATCCCTCCATGCTGCTGCTGAGAACCACCGCAGAGTCTGAACCAGATGTAACCGAGAGGGGAATCTGGTCCAATGTTTTAGCCTTTAAGTTTTCCACTCATATAATCAAACCTTGACAATAATGTGACATGCAAATTGGTTTCTAGCAGAGTTACCAATAGAGAGCTCTGAGGTTCCCAGCTGACAATGAAATCACTATGGTTGTATGGAGTCATCTGTCTGTGGGTACCACAAACATCAAAAGGAAAGTAAACCTCTCCAGAATAAACTGTTTTTTCTTGTGGTGTTTTTTTGGTCATGGCAAACAGTTGCTATTTGTCAGTTGGAATATTTCTTGTACAGTACTGTGGGGACCAGGTTTTTGATCACATGGCTATTAATGCCTCAGTGGTAATAAGAGAGGCTCTTTCCTCTTTAACCATAATTCACAGGACAAAACAAAACAAACAAAAAGCACAACTAACTCGTTGACTGAACTAGACATAACCCGGACATGGCCCTCACAAGCCCGATTCTTTTGAAATGATAAAATAGCTCAGAGATTTTTCTTCAAGAAGCTGAAATGATTCCAATAAACTGTGTCTTAGTTGCAATTTGGAAACTGGTGTCACCCTTTTGGACCCAAGCTGATAGTCAAAGTTCTAGGTCCTGCAGGTCATTTCCACTAGAAGGAGAAATTGTGGTAGAGTCAGGTATTGTCTTTGATGCAATCTTGTTTACTTACTAAGTTTATAAATAAAGTCCCATTTCCCTGAACACAGTAACAAACAAACAGCAGCAGATGCTGCTTTTGCTCACTATTCCAAATCTGCCTTTCCAGCCAGCAGTGAAAAAGTGCTCTCTTTCTTCGCTTTCTTTCAGGTCCCCATTACGAGCATCAGCATTTCCACTACTGTCTGTCTGGCTTTCTGGCTGCTTCTCTTCCTCTCTGTCCCTTCTCTCACATGTGCACAAACCAAACAGTTCCACCAAACAAAGCCCTAAGCCCTGTGGTCACGTTCTTGAGTAGAAGCCAATTTTTTTCCATGTGCCTGTTTTCGGCTCTCTAGCTATTGTTTCAACCATTTCAGTATATTTATATAGAATGAAAGGCTGTGGTTACACCCAACTCACAACCAGCAAGCTTAGCTCAGCCCACAACGATGTTTTGAAATTAAGCTGAAGTTACAAATATTTTGAAAGGCTGTGGGGGATTTTCATAAAAACTTTCTTGGATTGCACATGTGCAGATTCTGGAACAGATGTGCATTTGGGGTTCAGGCTTTGTTTTCTTTCCTAATCACTGATTTTGGTTTCTAGTGAAGTCAGTGGTTATTCCTTGGTTTAAAGAAAAATAATTCCAAAAGCACACATGGGACAGGCAAAAGTCTGGTTATTGGTATTATTTACTGGCCTCTAGCTCAGGACCACTCTATACTAGATGGTGCACAGATACTAGTAGACACCGTACAGACTAAACAGACAATCTTGATAAAGGGTAGAAGAAAGGACATATTATTAATTACGTATACAGATGGGAAAATGAGGCACAAAAGATTTAAGTGATTCATCCAAGATCACCCAGGTGTGATTACTGTCACTACCTCTGTGATTTGATTTACTGTGCACACAGCTTGGTTATCCTAAAACGGGTCTCAAGCTTCCAGCCGATAGGCCAACCCCACCAGAGTAATTGCACAATCCAGCCCAAGCATCCTGGCAGGTCGGGGCCTGGCCTAGCCATTCCCATCCCCCAAGCCCTCCCCCTTCCCACCATCGCCCTTCCCGCCAAGTGATATGGTCTTGGGGCTTACCAGGGAGAGGGGGGGGGACCTGGTGCAGGGTGACAGCAGGGGTTGGGCCCCCCTACATTTCTCATGGTGGCAGGAGCTGTGGGGAAGAGGAGTGCCCTCAGCAGGCTCTCTTGCTTTGCTGTGCTCTGCTTCCACACAGTTCTGGCTGCTGTGGGCCATGCAGGGGGACCTGACCTCTGCTGTTGCCCCACGCCAGGTCCCCTGCATAATCCCCGAAGCTGCATCTGTCAGGGGATGGGGGATGGGAATGGATAGGCCAGGCCCCGACCTCCTGGGGGGAGAGGGCAAGGCGTTGGCGGGAAGGAGTGTTGCTTGGGGAATGGGAATAGACAGGCCCCCAATCCCGGCCTCCTGGGACTTCGGGACTGCACGAGCAGATTGCACAACTGCTCCGGCCAGGGATGGTCCAAGGGCCAGGAGTCTGAGACCCCTGTGCTAAAAGATGGGATGCTTTTAATACTTTAAAATAACCATGCTGTCAGAAAATTGAAATACATACTTCCAACAGACAGTGGAACTAACGCTATGCCATATGTTTGTTAAATGCTTTCAGCCACTATGTGAATAAAAACAACAACAAAAAACCCCACCAAAATAAAAAATTTTCACGGCACCTTTCATCAGATTGGTTCTAAAGCACTTTAAAAGTTTTACAGGTAAGAATTAGATCATCCATCATTGGGGTGGAACGTAGCAGCTGTTCAACAACACATGGCAAAAACTCAACAGCAGTGAGGAATGCCATTTAGACAGGCAGAATGCAATTAGCCATGACAACAGTGTAAATTGGTTTAATATCTGATATGTTCCCTAGAGAGTGCTATGTTCCGCCTTGGTAGCGGGACGGTAGACTTGATGTTCTAATGTTGCTAAATCTTCTCTTCCTTTAACTTCTATTACCCTACACTGGGGTTTGGCCAGAGAACCAGGGCTAACACCTCGGCTTTTGTGGATTTGTCATGACTAACGGATCTGGACCTGTTTGATATTTAATATGAAGAATAGTGCTGTGATCTTAATGCTGTTCTTGGAACATGGAGTGCAGATTCAGCGGGAAGAGCACCACTTTCTGAAACAACAGTACAGCTCCTTGCAGCACCCAGGATTTTCTTTAGAGAAGTGTTTCCCAATTTTATTTGGCCATGGAACTCTTAAACTTGAAAGAATTTTGCGGAACCCCTAATAACAGCCCAAATATGGAGTGTTTGAAGTACTCACTTTTTTCTTGAAAGTTCCTTCTTTTAGCCAGTGATCCATGGGGAATTTTGATATCAATAATTTAAATTCTTTGTGTAGATACTATTAACTTGTCGTATTATTATTATTGACCTAAGTATTATTGTTATGTATTGTAGATATGTAGATTAATCTATCATAGACAGTTTATATTTGTCACGGTTACATTTTTAAAAACAAGAAATCATGTGACTATACTAAAGTAAAGTATTTGCGAGAGCACTGCCTGTGCACTCCCGTACAAGCAACTGGTCTGACAGCGGAAGCTTTGACTTTGTCCGACACGGCGCTAGTATATTCGTATTCAGTCACCGATGTGATCCATGCTCTCTGAGAGTGAGTACGGGGATTTATGGTGGTATATAACAGGCGATCGCACCACTGACTGCGCGCACAGCGCTGAGTAGTAACACCGTCATTCCCAGTCTCTGGCTAAGCTGGCATTACACAGGGACACTTATCATGGCAAACACAAATGAACATTGTTTTCAATGAAATTCATAAATGCTTAAATATTAATTATTATTTTTTAAATCATAAAATGTTATTGCAATGGATTTTTCTCACGGAACCCTTATTTTCACTTCGCGGAACCCTGGGGTTCCACGGAACACCATTTGGGAAACACTGCTTTAGAGGTTTCCCATCCTTGTACTGATTCAAGCACCATTCTGCTTAGCTTATCAGATCTGGCCAGCTCACAGGTCAGAGTAAAATGGCTCCAAAATGTTTAGGTCTGTGTGGCCGAGCTAATCTGGGAAAGCTGCTTCATACTTGGGAGGTATGGCATGCCTACTTCGTACACCAGAGATCCCCACATGCACTCTTGTAACAGGTCCCACCTCTGCCCCTGGCATCTTCCCTGCAGAAACTGCTTTATTTCCGTCCCCCTTCACCAATATCACCACAGACCTGTATGTATGGGTGGGAGTGCTTTAAGGAAGGGAGGTTCAATTTCCATAGCATACAGGTCCCTCCATCAAAGTCCCCCAATATTTTTAGTAAATTCCTGAAGGAAGGCACAGCATTGAAGTAAAGTCTGAGTAGGCAAAGGAAAAGCAGAAGCTGGAAGGAGGTCTGGGAAAGGCAGCAAGGCAAGGAAGTAAGAACAGACATAGATCCAAGGTGAGGATCCAGGGAATAACTAAAATTAAAAACAAAGACGCATTTTATACCTTTGGACTGTAATTCTCCCTTATGGTTCTGCTGGCTACAGAACACAGCTGGCCTCTGCACTCTTGGATCATGCCCCTCAGTGGAATAATTCATTGTTACTTAGCATTTTATCACTCCTATGTGTGATGGTCTCAGAGTATTAACTAACAGGATAGACATTGAATTCCATGCTACTGAAGAAACCAAGGAGGATTTAAAGATCCAGGTCTACAGTAATCCTATCTGAGTTTCAGCTTCACGGGGAAATTCACCCCTGTGCAAAGCATAGAGACCACACAACACTTAGTCCCACTTGAGCCCTCAAAATGGTGGACAGTGTTGACAGCTGTTCACAGTTATCAATCATTACCACTGGGTTAGTGCTCTGTTAGCTGTTATCGGATGTTTGGCTGAGTGCGTGTGCTGCCTCTGGCTGCTGCCCTAGCTCTGCACTGATAGACAGCACAGCAGACTCCGAGAGAGCCCCTACTGACACCACAAAATCAGATAAGGTACGAAGAGCCCAGGCCAAATTTATTGACAACAAAGCACGACCCTAGTGTCCTGGCTGAATGGTTAGAGGTACGCTAACACCTCTGTGCCCATTGCAATGGACTCAGCTCAGTCAATGGCAGGACTTTCCATGCCCACCAAGGTACATCTTCGTACATAGATGCAAAAAAAGTTGCCCAACGCTCCTGAAGTATCAGGCTGTCACCCTCTGACATACCTAGGTGCTACCCATTACCTTGTTCATGTTGGTTTGATCAAAACATCTCTGTAGAAGGACCACCTTGGAGTCTGCACTACCGACCCGTTTTATTGTGGTCCCCCATCACCACTATCACCCTCTTACACACCCGGCATCGTCTGTACCAAAAAACTCTACTTTACTCACGTTGTAGCTCCCCCGTAATCGACACTCGGCCGTGGACGACGGAGTAGGGGGACCCGGGCCCACCTACTCTCTCAGGTCCCGGCCCAGGGCCCTAAGACAGGGATGGCTTCTCTCTGGCCTGGCTGACGGAGGAGTCACCCCTAAACACGTCAGCCCGCGGGCTCCACGACCCCGCCCTGGGCCACTTCCTACCTCCACATCCGGGTCCTCCCCTCTCTCGCTTCTAGGTCGAAGGATGCCCTTTTAACCAAAAAGAAAAGGCCTCCCAGCACGTTCCCGCCCGTCCGCTTCGCTGGTGAACCCCAGGCCTTCCCCCACCTTGGCAAGCCAGTGGGGCCTTCTTTTATCCCCCTTTGCCACGCCAGCATGCTTATGATGTCCCTGCCTAGACAGTGGGTGACGTCATCATCTGGTGCCTGCCTCGTCGGCACGTCCCGCACTTTCTGTGCCTGCGCCGGTATTCCGCTCGGCTCCGGCTGGTCTCCCAACCGGGGTCTGAGTAACATCCCCAGTTGCCTCCCTGGGGCAGTCTCCACCAGGCTGCCCCTCCTCCCTGGACTCTCAGCACCCCTGGCCAGTGCGGGGTTGCTTCACTCTGTCACACTTCCCCGCTCCCCCCTCAGGTTACATCTTATACTCACCCCCAATTTATGGTCTCGCTCTGGTATCCTCAAGAGAAAGTCTGCATTTTGGTGCGCCGCTCCCGGTCGGTGCACTACGTCAAAACGATACAGTTGCATGGTCAGATACCACCGCATGATCCTGGGGTTTGTGTCCCTCATTGTTTGGATCCACTTCAGGGGGGCATGGTCTGTTACCAGGGTGAAACGGTCTCCTAAAAGATAATAACGTAATGCATCTATAGCCCACTTGATTGCCAAGGCCTCCTTTTCTATAGTCGCATAGTTTTTCTCTCTTGGAAATAATTTATGGCTAAGGTACAGCACTGGGTGTTCCTCCCGCTCTACCTCCTGCACCAGTACTGCTCCCAGGCCTACCTCAGAAGCATCAGTTTGAAGTAAAAAGGGTCTGGAAAAGTCAGGTTGGCGCAATACTGGGGTGTGTGTTAGGCATTCTTTCAAGGCCCTAAAAGCACGGGTGCTCTGCTTGGTCCATCTCACCTTCTGGGGCTGTCCGTTCCTTGTGAGGTCAGTTAGCGGGGCCGCCAAAGACTCAAAGTTAGCTACAAACCGAGGGTAGTACCCCGCTAGGCCTAAAAACTGGCACACCTGTCTTTTCGTTGTTGGGAGGGGGTAATTTCTGATTGCATGCACTTTATCCACTAGGGGTTTTATCTGGCCTCTGCCTGCTGTGTACCCCAGATACGATACCTCATGTTTGCTGAAGCAGCACTTCTTCGGATTGGCTGTTAGCCTGGCCTGGATTAGGGCCTCCAGGACTGCTTCTATATGCTGTAGGTGTTGCTCCCAAGACACGCTGAAGATTATAATATTGTCGATATAGGCCACCGCGTAACGACGGTGCTCCCTCAAGATTCAGTTCATTAGCCTCTGGAAGGTGGCTGCAACCCTGTGTAGCCCGAATGGCATATTCACAAATTGGTACAATCCAAAAGGCGTCACAAAGGCCATTTTCTCTCTCAACTCAGGTGACAAAGGTATTTGCCAATACCCCTTAGTCAGGTCAATCATTGACAAATATCAAGCCTGTCCTAGCTGTTCTAAGAGTTCATCTATATGAGGCATTGGATATTCGTCAAAATGGGAGATGGCATTGACCTTCCGGAAGTCGATGCAAAACTGCATCAACCCATCTGACTTTGACACCAACACGATGGAGCTTCTCCAATCACTGTGGCACTCCACCACTCCTCACTGTATCATCGAATGTAGCTCGTTACGTACCGTATCCCACAACTTCCGGGATAGGGGTCGGATGATGTTTCGTACTCTCTTGCCCGGTTCGGTAACTATGGAATGACACGCCTGGTTGGTTCTCCCCAGTTGGTTGCCCCAGTGAGCAGCACCCTATTTAATTCAGTGGCAGATACTTGTAGGCTTTCTGCCTGCAAATGAAAAAGAGTCCTGGCTCTTCCTTTAGAATAGGGGAGTAGGGTCCCTTATACCACCCTGTCCAAGTGAGTCCTTTCTTTGGGGTATGGTGGGTAGCACAGTAACTATCATTAGCGGCTGTGCAATGCAAGGCAAGCAGCAAGTCCTGTAGGACCTGATCCGCTGCAAAAAGCTCTGCCCTAGCACACAGGTTTGGGAGTAGGGTGTTACTGGTTACCAGTGTGGGGTTGTATATTTGACCGGTGTTAGGAATAATGAATAATGGCTGATTGTACCAGGCTTTTCCTTCCGGGTATTGGCTGAAGTTTAGGGGAATAATGGTAACATTGCTAGATAGTGGTGTGCCACCTTGGGAGATGTTATATCCCCAGCACCTTAAGGGTTTTTGGTGGGTTGCACTGGGATAGACATCCCAGACTTTTAATTTCTCATTAAAACTTACAATGTGGGTACACTGCTGATCCCCTAACCATCCGAGGTGGGGTCCGGTACCATTTTTGTTCTCAAAGCAGATGGGGTACGCTTCCCTGGAGGTTCCTGTTATATATACTCCAGAGGTTGACCCCATAGTGTAGGTTGCCATTGTCCATGCCACCCCCAAGTTCCTTTCCCAGAGCCATTCCGAAGATCCTGGTGGTCGGGGTCGCTGTCGTTGAACCAGGCTGGTCCCCATCTGAGGATGTCGCTCTTGTTCCACTAGCTGTTCAAGTTTAGAGGAACAAATTCAATCCCTAGTCCTGTGGAAAAGTTCAGCAGTGTACACGTCCAACAGTCCGTGGCGCCAGTTTGGATGGCATTCTGGAAAGGGTGTCTGGGAACGGTGGAGGCTGCTGTGGCCACAAGGAACGATACAGTCCAAACATCATGCTGTCGCTCGGATCGGGTCTGCCACACAACCAAGTTTGATTCTAAAGAAAGCACAAAGTCAACCAGTCTTGGATACAATCCAAGCCTTAGTTATAGTTATTGGCATCCTTACAGAACTTGAGGTGGTCCACATCCCTTTTCCTTTATAAGTTTGGAGAACGTGTGTCCGTGTTCCAAGGCTGGGGTGTTTAATTACAACGGTGTTCCCAGGAGCATATTTGGGAGCCATTATCTGATTGTATTACTTGGGGTGTCGGGACGAGTGCTGTTGAGCGGTTTAGTCCCCGTGATGGTTGACAACCCCCGTTGCTAATCGGGTCGGGTAGGCAAAGCCGATTCCCGAGACAATCTCTACGCCAGTCAAAACATATTTCCTTCTCTGTCTGGTGGAGGGTAATGGGCCAATGTAATCAATTCGCCAGTTTGCCCATTACCAGTTTTAGCAAGGAGGGTGGCCTTGTTCACTAAGCCTCATACCTCCTGGTCCTTTTCTTAAGCATATTCCTGAAAAAAAAAAAATCTGAGAGTTGCTTTAACTCTCAGTACCCATCCTTAAGGGAATCTAGCTCTGTCTGGGTACTGAGGACATGCATTTCTACCTCTCCACTTCTGCAGCAGAGGCTTTTACATTTTTGCGGTTTCATATTTGCATTCTTATATTCAGTCAATTTGAAGAACACGTCATTACAGGTTTTCCATAGAAGTCAAGCTGCAGCTGCTTCCCCTCTTCATTGGAGCCAAGGGTTTACATATCCACAAGTAGTTAGCCAATTTGTCTTCTAGGTCTGAAATTGTATGGACAGCAGCTAACACTTGATCAGACCAAAGGCTGTGCCTGAACCTTTGCAAGATTTTGTTCAAAAGGGGTAACATCTTTTACAAATGCCAATTTCTCAGTCTTCTCTCTGGGAGCCTTCTTAAAAGACTGCTTACATTTAAACATTTTCTAGTATACCCAACCTCCTATTGGGACTAAAATAGCAATACCAATACCTCCTTTTTTTTTCTTTCTTTCAGGGGGATAAGGCAACACGCCACATTTATTGAACATACATAGATCAATCAATACTTATCATATGCATATGATACATTACACTCAGGTACTCTTACACACCCACAAGCACACTCCGTCTTGTTGTTACCAAAGGTTGCTCCCCCTTTTGTATCTGTTCTCGCATTTAGCATTGTGCAAACATAAATCCTTTTAGATTCCCATTTTTATGTTTGACTTCTTTTTCCCATCTTTCTTTCTGGAGGGCTACAATTTGAACTTTCTGATCTCAGGTAGTTTGCTGATCAAACTTAGCTATTACCTGCAAAGCTTCTTTGTGCTGCCAGCTAGGGCATTTGCATCACAAAGGAAATTACAACCTGTTTTGGCTCCTGGAGCCTCCACGGCATTTTAATTTGTTTGCAGTTTTTAACCCTCCTACAATATACATGGCATGTCACAGGAAAATGTGCAATCTTTGTTTACACTACTTAGCCACGTTAAACGTTTGCATAGGGTGTAACTCTTTCTTTATGCTTACAGTTTTCCTGTACTTTCATTAAATAACTTGGACTGAAATGGTCTTACTGAAAGTAAACCAAACCAATTTGTTTTAAACCTACAAACAAGATTACTGGACCTTGAAAACCTCATTTATTTACACTATATATATATGTATATTTACACACAGATACACATACATTCTCTCTGAACCTTTCTTACACTATTTCTACATAGCTGTACAACAATTACATTCCCTTTTTATTCATTGGGGTAGTTAAGTTCCAATAGGGAAAAACAAGAGGTTCATGTCTGGCTACAACTGGCCTCCCATTTACCTTCATCATTCTTGTTACCTGTATTCGTTTTGCCTCTCCCTTTGGGGTTCCCTTGGAGATTGTTTGTCCTAAGGTGCAGTCCATGAGGGGGCACTCCCGCTGAAAGTGCCCCTCCTGTCCACACTGATAACAAGGCCCTTTTGGGGTCGGATCCTTTCTCTGGTTAGCTTCCTTTTCCTCTTGCCGGGGTACTACTGCCCCACCTCCTGACTCCAGTGTGCGCCATACGGGAGCCAGCCTCCTCTCTGCTCCCGGGGCCAAGGAGCAGCTTTGGTTTGGTCATGAGGTAGATGCAGGGGCCTTTTCCCCAAACGAAGGGCTGGGTTTTATGGCTCACGATGAGGGTTGGTGTTTTCCCCTTCCCTTCCGCCCCTTCTGCCGCCACAAAGTTCTCCATTAATGTAACGGCCTCATTCAAGGTGGCGGAGAGGTGCATCCGCACCCATCTTTAGCCCTCATGAGGTAGTATCTGGACATATTGTTCCAGGATGATCATCTCTGCCACCTGCAGCCCCGACTTATTTTCAGGCTCTAACTACCTCAGCTCCGTCTCCTTCACTCACTGGGCTACCGCTCATGGCCATTCTGCCGAACTGTAGTGGGCCTCTTTGAACCGTTGACGGTAGTTCTCTGGGGTGATGCCAAGTTGGTCGAGGATAGCCTCTTTCACCTTATAATAGCATAGAGCATCCCGCACTGACAGATGCGAGTAAGCGAGTTGTGCTGGTACCAACAGGTATGGGGCTAAAAGGCCAATGTTCCTGTGGC
Organism: Rafetus swinhoei; assembly: GCA_019425775.1. Lineage (NCBI taxonomy): Eukaryota > Metazoa > Chordata > Testudines > Trionychidae > Rafetus > Rafetus swinhoei. Next base: position 41,089,232 of record CM033437.1, on the reverse strand, counting down.
CACCCTTTCGAACATGACCAGAAATGCTTCCGGTCAATCCTGGGGGCCTAATTTAGATAACCATATCAGCAGTTGTGTGCCCATGTTTAGACCTTCTTCCCCCCCTAATGGACCACTCCCTCCACTACAGGGTCCTCCCGCTCCTGGTGGCGTCTTCCACATTTCTCGGATTAGCTGGCACTGCTGCTCCTGAAATTGAGCGGCGATCGGCTGCAACACCTGGGTCTGTTGTTGCTGTTGGCTGTCCATCAGCCACTCCAGGAGCTTAGCTACCTCCATCTCTACTCCCCCTTATACAAAACCACATTCATACAATTCACTCGTTATGCCTACTTCAATCCCTGTCCTCGTGACTTACACACCTTCCCTATCCCTCTTTGCAGGGCTGGACTGGGATACCCACATTCTCCACCAAGTATAGAAGGACCACCTTGGAGTCTGCACTATTGACCCGTTTTATTGTGGTCCCCCGTCGCCACTATCACCCTTTTATACACCCGGCACCATCTGCACCGAAAAAGTCAACTTTACTCGCGTTGTAGCTTCCCCGTAATCGGCACTTGGCCATGGACGAGGGAGTAGGGGGACCCGGGCCCACCCACTCTCCCAGGTCCTGGCCCAGGGCCCTAAGGCAGGGATGGCTTCTCCCTGGCCTGGCTGACGGGGGAGTCACCCCTAAATGTGTCAGCCCGCGGGCTCCACGACCCCGCCCTGGGCCACTTCCTACCTCCATGTCCAGGTCCTCCCCTCTCTTGCTTCTAGGGCGAAGGACGCCCTTTTAACCAAAAAGAAAAGGCATCCCAGCGCATTCCCGTTTGTCCGCCTCACTGGTGAACCCCAGGCCTTTCCCCACCTTGGCAAGCTGGTGGGGCCTTCTTTTATTCCCCTTTGCTGCACCAGGGCGCTTATGACATCCCTGCCAAGATGGTGTGTGACGTCATCATCTGGCACCTGCCTCGTCAGCACGTCCCGTGCTTTCTGCACCTGCACTAGTATTTCTCCCAGTTGCTTCCTGGGGTGGTCTCCGCCGGGCTGCTCCTCCTCCCTGGACTCTCAGTGCCTCTGGCCAGTATGGGGTTGCTTCACCCTGTCACAATCCCTCTCCATCATGCTGTCATCCTGACCTTATCCAGTATGTTCTTGCTATCTACAGGGAGTGTGTTGGTACCAAACTGTTTCCTATCGGGATGTTCTGGTACCACTTTGCTGTGTATGGCCTGTGCCTAGTACTACTTAGAAGTGTGTGTTTCTGCAATATTACGCCTGTTTTTGCCAGATTCTGCGAATGGGGCCTGTTTCTTGTTTACATCTCAACTTTGCTTTATATTAGCAAAGTGTTGCCTACTTTTGCCTAGACCTTAGGCCTCATACCAGACCTGTGATACATGGACTTATATTTCAGGCCCTCTTCTAACTACAGCTAGGTCTTGCATGGGTGAATTCAGAGACAGATTCCCCCCTTCTTTAAAAGCTCCTGTGAAAGGTGACTTTTGAGACCTGAAGGACTAGGGTCTGCCAAGTTCTGGGATGGTCCCTGGCTTTCCAAGATGAAGAAGCTTCATTATAATACTCACTGCTTTCAGACTGTCAATTGAAATTGACTTGGTTATAGTTGTTATACCAATTGACTTGGGTATGTGCGGGGACTGCTCTCATGAACGTATACATACATTTGAAGATCACGTTTACAAAGGTGACATCCTGTTACTGGTTAATGGCAGTGTTTTCCTCATCTCTCTGGCCCTATGGCCAGAGAGATGAGGAAATGTGTTTTCTCAATTAATTAATGGTGTTTACAGCATAGTAACTAGATGACAGGACATGCGCTCTAAGTTCTTTTTTAATGGGATTTTCTGAAAATGTCATTTTTGCTTTTGAACAGTCATTTGGATGGTTGGTCTGTGTGAGACAGAACTAAGAGGATTTTTTAAAGCTGTTAAACAAGGATTGTACAAAGAGTCAATTGACTTCCTCCATGGTCAACTGCAAGTTGAGCTCTTAAAAGATTGCATCCCAGCAGTACGTTTTCCTTGTAGCCTAGAAAGCTGAATGAATAAGTCAGTGTCTCAGACTGTTTTGTTCATACCTTATAACACTTCATTGCAATGTCACCTAACAAGGACTTACGTTAGCATGTCAGTTACTTTTTTTTATATTAGAAGGCTCAGTACTTTTTGGATTCATGGTATAATTTATTCTTCATATCTCAAGGAATGATGTACATTCTGTTTGCTTACAGGAACAGGTGACATACAATTTATTTCCCACGTAAAAAAGAAAAAAAGCTGTGGTGAACATTTGATCCAGCTGTGACTGCTCTGTTTGTGGCAACTTAGTGGACCCCTCATGATTCAGGGAGGCAAGGAGGAGTGTTTTCAGACACAGCTCTGAATCAGCAAAACAGATGCTGATATCTAAATTCCATAGGGCTTGGTGGCTACACCAGGGACACACAGCAATGCCGTGTAAAAATAAAGGAGCTTAGATACGCATACCACAGGATAAGGCTAGTTCTGAGCCACCAGAGGCTGATGATATGCACCCATAACCACCCGCAACAATCTTGATAACCCATGAGGCATTGGGACACTAGCTCAGATTTCTATTCTGCTGACTTAGAACAACGTTTCCTCAGATCCCGTCCCCTTTTACCCCTTCTATACTTACGCTACATCGATGACATCTTTATGATCTGGACCCACGGCCAAGAAACACTGGAGACGTTCCACAGAGATTTTAACAACCTACACCCCACCATCAATCTCAGCCTGGACCATTCTACACGAGAGATCCATTTCCTGGATACCACAGTACAAATCACCAATGGTAAATTAGACACCACTCTCTACAGAAAACCCACTGACTCATACAGTTACCTTCATGCCTCCAGCTCCCATCCAGAACACACCATACGATCCATCATCTATAGCCAAGCCCTTGATACAACCGCATCTGCTCTAATCCCACCGACAGAGACCAGAAACTTCAGGATCTCTACCAAGCATTTATAAACCTTAATTACCCACCTGGAGAAATAAAAACACAAATTGAAAGAGCCAGACGAATACCCAGAAACCATCTACTTCAAGACAGACCCAAGAAAACCAACAATAGAACACCACTTGTCATCACCTATAGCCCCCAACTTAAACCCGTCCAACATATTATCAATAAACTACAACCTATACTAGAACAGGATACTACACTCCGAGAGGCTCTGGGAGACAGACCCATAGTCTCCTACAGACAACCACCTAACCTCAGGATGATTCTTACCAACAACCACAGGACATACCACACTAATACCAACCCTGGGACTTTTCCTTTGCAACAAACCCGTTGCCAGCTTTGTCACATATTTACTCTGCTGACACCATTATTGGACCTAACCAATTCAGTTATAAGATCAAGAACACATATTCCTGCTCATCCAGAAATATAATCTATATCATCATGTGCCGACAGTGTCCATCTGCTATGTACATTGGACAAGCGTCTCAGGCAACCGCCAAAGAATCAATGCACACAAAACGGATATCAGACAGTATCACAAAGAAAAAACAGTTTCTTGCCATTTCAACCAGAAAGGGCATTGTCTCAATGACTTGATTACCTGCATACTGCTTCAAAGACATTTTCACACCAGGCTTGAGAGAGAAACCTCTGAACTGTCATTCATGCTTAAATTTGACACTTTACGCCAGGTCTTAACAAAGACCCTAATTACCTTACCCATTACAAAGATAGCTTCCCCAATTATCACCTCTAATATCATTAGCTCACAGACATTTACCTCCCCCCTCTTATCCCCCTCTGTTCTGAAATTTGATTTGTCCTTTCTATATGTGTTCACTTTTTTTTTTTGATTGTATCCCTTTGGTATATATGGTCATGCCTATTTTCTTCCACAATTTGATCTGAGGAAGTGGGTCTGGCCCACGAAAGCTCATCACCTAATAAACCATCTTGTTAGTCTTTAAAGTGCTACATAGTCCTGTTTTTTGTTTCATTCTGCTGAAGGGACTGTGGGATAACTCCCACTCCTTGAGGTGATGCAACCCCTGGCAGAGAGAATGAGCTCCATCAATCACAGCCACCAAGTGGTGACATGCAAAATCCTATTTGTTAAACTAGATGGTCAAGGTTGAATTAAATAAAACCGACCAAATTTTGTAGTGCAGAAACACCCTTAGGAACGGTGTTTGTTCCAAAGGGCTTATGTTCTGAACAGACAGTGAGTGGAAAGGGAAACAGAAGCAGAAAAGGATGGAGTGACTTGCTTAAGGTTCGGGTGGAGGGGGCGAGCCAGGAAAAGAACCCAAGTCTCCTGAGACTCAGTGCAGAGCCACCTGAACCACATTCTGATTTCTGTCAAACAGAGGGGGAATCAAACCTCTGTATCGTGATGCTCCCACATCATCCCCTCTGACTGCATCCCCTCTGGCCAGGTATTGAGGGCAATGCCAGAGATGGCTACTCTTTCTAATGTAATTCTGTCCCTAACACCGAAGGGATTTTCCAGCGTAGAGAATATTGTCATCATTAATATTATCTTGTGTTTTTTTCCTCCCTTCTTGCTCTGCACAGCTTACAAATTCTGGAAACTGATGGCTAAAAAGGTACTAGCACTAAGGAAGGAGAGAGGTGCAATTATGGCATCAATTTAAGTGAAAGAAAATCAGTCATCTCTATGTAGGAGAGGAGAGATGATGAAGTAATTTTGAGGCCTATTACCTCATTATAGATAGCAGAGGTATATTTTGACAAATCTGTGAAGGCAGACAAGCAACACTGAAAAAGGCAGGAGAATCAGATGCCTAGGTATGAGTAGTTTCATCATAAAGGCCTGTCACTAATCAGAAAAATAGCTGAACAATGAGCCTTGGGAATGCATGCAGGGTCTATAAACCAGGACACAGATGCAATAACTCAAGCATTACAATGGTAGGAGCCTTTCCAAAGTTGGATGGGATTCTCGTAAAAGAGGATCTTATTTCTTCAAATGTGAGACTTGGAAGCATATTTTTTGCTTTCCTTGGTGTAATTTGGTGTTGTTCCAGGGAAAGATGGGTGTGATGCTTGTTTCCTAATCTTTGCAAGATTGGAATCCAACTGCATGGCCATTACAGCCTTGTTTTGGGAGGCTTTCAAAGCTCACTATTATCCTCTGTAATGAGAAACCAAATTAAACAGAGTTTTGCAGCATATAAATCAATCCAGTGTATTGATGTCGTACCTTACAGAAAAGTACTGATCAGAATTGCCAAAAGGCTCCCTTTTAATGTGTGTAAATGTTTCACAATTCTCTCCATTGTGACCTGACAAGAAAACAAAAACTTTACAGTGGGGGTCTCTTTAAAATTTTACTAAAAGGGATTAGATGGGTTGAGGTGAGAAGGATCATAAGAGTTATTAGAATTAGCATATTGGGTCCAGCTAGTCTAGAATCCACCCATCATCAGCAGCTAGCACTGATGGCTTTTGAGAAGGAACAAGAAGTCTCGAGCAAGAAGCTATGGGGTAACTTGTCCCTGAGATGAGTTTTCCCCAAGCCCCCACTACTTAGAAGCTAAACATAATGGTTTATATTACTTTCAAAACACTTTCAGCTCCATTGGTAGCTATCTATAGGTATCTGTATGGCTAGAGAATTAGCGGTAATACTAAGGGTTTGTCTACACCGGCAAGTTACTGCGTTGAAAAGCACCAGTGTAAAGAGGCTCCCAGCGCTGTTAACTACTCCCCTCGTGGAAGTGGTGAACCTAAAGCGCTGAGAGAGCTCTATCCCGGCACCGGCGCCATGATCACACTGCTGCATTAAAAAACACTGACGTGGCAGCACTTCAAACTTGGAAGTGAAGACAAAGCCCTTAGTGTATGTGTTTACTTCTCGTGTTAGAGGTTAATCATATAAACAGCTGGGTTTTGTCTGTTGTTATATCTACTGATTCAGCGATCAAAAGCGAATATTTAAATTTAGATAAAACTTGGGTATAATAATGTCATTGTCTAGATTTCTCTTTGAAGTTTGTAGTAAACTGTTCTATGAACTGCTTAGTGGATCATTATCTTATGCTGCTGAGTTCAGCTAATTACCTCTGTTTGCACAGGAGATAGGTAATTCTTCAAAGTCGCCAAGCAATGCCTGCTGTTGAGAGGTTGTAATAGCCAGTCAGTGATCTGTAAAAGAACTCTTGGGCCCTGATCCTGTCATCCTAATCTTGCTTAAGCTTCATCAGGGGAAGTTTGAATTGCAAGACTAAGGTCTCCGGTTTCATTCTGGTTTGCTCTGATATTGGACTATAACTTAATGAACTGATTCTGGAAAGGATTCTTTGCAACTCTCAGGGTATATCTACACTACACAGTTTTTAGTGACAAGGCTGTGTCGACACAGCCCTGTCACTAAAAATCAGCATGCCTGAATGCTGTATGTCAGCACTTTTGCAGGCAAAATATTTCCACCCCCCAACGAGTGGGTTTTGTTTTGTCGGTAGGAGAGCACTTCTGCTGACAAAGCACTGTTCGCTCATGCACTTGCTGCAGCAAAACTTTATCATTCATGGGGGCAGAGGGCAGAGAGTTAAGCACCTGTGAAGGACAAAAGTTTTGTTGAGTAAGTGTAAGTGTAGACACAGCCTTAAGCTTACCCTCTCTCCTATGAAACTGAGCTAAGGACTCTCTTCATATCTGTATGTATAATGGGCTTTCTCTTTTCTTTTTTAATACATTTTAGTTCAGTTAATAAGAATTGACTGTAAGTGTGTATTTGGGTAAGATCTGAAATAATGATTCATCTAGTGGGTGAAGTGTATAAGAACATAAGAACAGCCATACTGGGTCAGACCAAAGATCCATATAACCCATAATCCTGTCTTCTGACAGTGGCCAATGCCAGAGAAAGTGAGCAGGTAATCATCAAATGATACATCCCGTCATCCATTTCCAGCCTCTGACAAACAGAGGCTAGGGACACCATTCCTACCCATCTGGTTGTTAAATATCTATGGACCTAACCTCCATGAATTTATCTAGTTCTTTTTTGAACTCTGTAAAGTCCTGGTCTTCACAAGATCCTCTGGCAAGTAGTTCCACAGGTTGATTCTGAGCTGCTTGAAGAAATACTTCAAGGTCAGTAAAGGTCCCACCCCTGCTGCTAACCCATCACATGAGTGTCAGTATAATGCCATGTGATGGAATTGTGTTTTTCAATTTGCCCGTTCAAAAATCTAGGAAATTGCCGAAACCATCAATGCGAGGAATTGTGAGAAATAAAGTAGCCCAGATAAACTTAATATTCTCATCACATAGTTTATTGTGTATAATTTAATGTAGTGGAAAAGAAGGAATCAGCTGTGTGACCCAAAGAGGGAGGTAAATAGGGGCAGATTGACAGGTGAAGAAGCTGATTTTAGTGGAAGCATTTAGAACTGACTGGATGGGGAGCAATATGTGCGCTTAGGATCTCAGAGAAGGAGGTTGCAGTAGTCAAGGAAGGAGGTAGAAGCCTGGAGGAAACCACCCCTCTGCAAGTGGCTAAGGAGAAGTTTTAACTTCATCCCATCATTACCATGTGCTCTCTGACCACCACATGCCCCTTGCTTCCTCTAGGTAGATGCCAGGCCATCAGAAGAATGTTTGGAGAAGTAAGTGTTTGTATGACATACTAGGACACAATCCAGACTAGTGGGGTGCTGTGTTGCCCCTGCCCTCTAACCCGGTTTCTCTTTATGGCCCTGCTGCAGTAGCTTCCAATCTGGATGGTTCACAAACTCTCAGGCTCCAGCATGCAAATCACTCCCAGGCATGTTTGTGGACGCTGCAGCCAGCTGGCTTCACTTTCTCTCTTACCAGCTTTTGTAATGTGGCAGAATGACTTCAACACACTTGTTGTCCCTGATCTTCCCCCAGAAATGTTTCTCCCAGCCCTTTTCTGGACAGGACAAATATATTGAATGTGCTATTCTTTTAAGGGAATAATATGCCAGTTTATTATTTTATATAGTTATCCAGATACTTCCACTTGAAAACATTGGATTAGATAAAATAATTAAATACATTTATTAACTACAGAGGAAGAGATTTTAAGTGAGCACAAGGGCTGAGGCAGAAAAGTCAGAATGTTTACAAGAAAAATAAAGATAAAATACTGGCGGCTAATTTAACACACACTATGGGTATGTCTACAGTACAGCACTAATTCGAACTAACTTAGTTCGAATTAGTTAATTCGAACTAAGCTAATTTGAATTAGTGCATCTAGACCTAAAAACTAATTCAAATTAGCGTTTTGCTAATTCGAACTAGCATGTCCACATTGAGTGGACCCTGAACCGAAGTTAAGGCTGGCCGGAACCAGGACTTAGAGTGTGGAGCTGCTGCCTCAGGCTAGCCGAGGGCTGTGCTTAAAGGACCCGACCCCCACCCTGGACAGACAGTTCTCAGGGTTCCCCACTTGCTGGTCTACCTCCCTGAGGGACAGCAAAGCAGTCCTGTCTTGGAGTGCCCTGAGTGCCCTCACTTGGCACATCACAGCACTCGGCCATCATCCCGGCTGCACTTGCCGCAGGCTGCCATCCGGGTGGGTTAATCGGGGGGCTGTCAGGATCCAGGAGGCCCTGCAGGAGAGCTTCCACCCCGAGGAGCCCACTGAGCCACCCCAGTCCTCCCCATCGGGGGCTCGTACCCCATTCCTCCCTCACCTCCTTCCACTTACCGCTCCCTAGCCCCTTCCTGATGTAAAAAATAAAGGACACGTGTGTTCAAAAATAGAAACTCTCTTTATTTAACAAAACTGGAGGTGTGGGGGGGATTAACCTCTGGGGAGACTGGGAAAAGGAGGTGGGAGAGTGGAAGAGAGAGGGTGGGAGAGGGAGGGGAAACTTGGGAGGAGGGAGCTGGAAGGGGAAGCCAGGGAAGAAGGAGGAGGAAGTATAAAACTATGGTACTCCATATCTTCAGTACTGTGTACAGATGTGGTCTCCTCACCTCAAAAGAGATGTTTTGGCCTTGGAAAGGGTTCAGAAAAGGGCAACTACAATGATTAGGGGTTTGGAACAGGTCCCATATGAAGAGAGGCTAAAGAGACTGAGACTTTTCAGCTTAGGAAAGAGGAGACTGAGGGGGGATAGGATAGAGGTCTATAAAATCATGAGTGGTGTGGAGAGGGTGCATAAAGAAAAGTTCTTCATTAGTTCCCATAATAGAAGGACTAGAGGACACCAAATGAAATTAATGGGTAGCAGGCTTCAAACTAATAAAAGAAAGTTCTTCTTCACAAAGCAAATAGTCAACCTGTGGAACTCCTTGCCACAGGAGGCTGTGAAGGCTAGAACTATTACAGAGTTTAAAGAGAAGTTAGATAAAGTCATGGAGGTTGGGTCCATGGAGTGCTATTAGCCAGGGTGTAGGAACGGTGTCCCTGGCCTCTGTTTGTGGAAGGCTGGAGATGGATGGCACGAGACAAATGGCTTGGTCATTGTCTTCGGTCCATCCCCTCCGGGGTACCTGGTGCTGGCCGCTGTCAGCAGACAGGCTACTGGGCTATATGGACCTTTGGTCTGACTCAGTACGGCCGTTCTTATGTTCTAAGCTCAGGGCTCAGGGTTGGGGGGCTCACTGGACCAACTTGATTTTCATGCAAACCTGCTCCTGGGTTTGCATGTGGCCTTTGGTGGCCAGGCTGGCAGCTATCCTGCCCTAGACGGCCACTTTCCTGTGCCTAGTGCGGAGATTGTGGACGTTGGAGGCCTCCCCCCAAACCTGGATGAGGTCCACGATCTCTGCACTAGACCAGGCGGGCGCCCGCCTCTTGCGGCCCCAGGCAGGCTCCTGGGAGCCACCAGCCTGGTCCCGGGAAGAGGCGGAGGGCTGGGTGGCAGCGGGTGGCTGGCTCATGCCATGCCAGGTGCAGGGTCTACTGGCTGGGTGCTGGCAGGCTTTCACCTGGCACGGGCACTGTAGCCAGACTGTGGCCCTTTAAGGGCTCCGGGGCTGGGAGGGGGGCAGAAGAGTTTCCCCTGGCTTGGCCCAGAGTGGCCACCAGGGCAAGCTGGGAAGGGCTAGCCTCCAACTAGTTCGAATTAAGTGGCTACACAGCCCTTAATTCAAACTACTTAATTTGAACTAGGTGTTAGTCCTCGTAGAATGAAGTTTACCTAGTTCGAATTAAGCGCTCTGCTAGTTCGAATTAAGTTCGAACTAGCGGTTTGTATGTGTAGCGCCTATGAAAGTTAATTCGAACTAACGGCTGTTAGTTCGAATTAACTTTGTAGTGTAGACATACCCTATGTTAGTTTCAAAGTCAAGGTTTGTCACCACAGGCTTTCAGGAGCTATTTGACCAAACTCTTTAGGTCAGGACCCTTCCCCCAGAGTCCAGTGGCTGCTTTCTTTGCCTTTTCAAGAGCAGAGAATATAAAGGCCAAGCAGTGGGGGTGTCTTGGAATTCTGCTCCTTCCTTTTAGGGTCCTGTGCCCCCTTTGAGAAGTGTTTCTAGCTGGGAACAAGGCCACAGGTTGCCTGTGTGGAAGGAAACTCCATGTTGTCTCACAGCTAAAATGTAGATATTTGCCTCTGCCCCCTTTCCTGCCAGAGAATGGCCTCTTAGCAGGGAACCCTGTTTACACCTGGCTGAGGCATCAGCTTACTTTTTGTCTCTGAGGAACAGGTTTGTCCACACCCAGATTTCTCTGGAAAAGATACCTTACTCACGATTACAGCTTTTGTTTATAGCTTCACAGATAACCTGCAATGGGCATCTTGCCATGATATAATAGATAAACTTTTTATGAATGTTTGTTGATACTTCACAAGGCATAATTTTCATGGACGTTGTTACAATGAATAAGGCGTGACAAGAGTTTGCTCAGCCAGCCCTGCACACACGGACAGGGATCCACAGGCATATTATTAAGGCAGAGCCCCCAGCTCCTGGAAGTAGGTGGGAAGGAAGGAGTGGGGTCCTACAGAGAAGGCTGGGAATTAAAAACCCAGCACTTTTCTGCATCCCTCCCCTGCCAGTCCTGCAAATATCTCCCCTGCCCTGCTGCTCCTCAAGCAGCAGTCACTGAAATCCACATCCTCACCCAGGAGCTACAGTTTGTGGGGCAGATCCAGCCTGCCAAACCTCTTTATCTGGCTCACCATGATCCTTTGGGCCACCAACATCCTACTGCCCATTGGGACCCTCAGGGAAACTCCCTGACTACTGTGGCCCCCCTGTGCCACTCAAAGTGGCAGGCTTCTGGGGCCATGTGCATCTGTGTGCTGTACAGCCCTGAGGGGAGGTTGTGTGTGCTGCCTCCACCCCTAGCACAATTTTGCAGTTCCCATTAGATAGAAACTTGCCAATGGGAGCTGCATGAGCTGTGCTTGCAGCGCAGCTGTGCATAATGCCACCCGAGGGGCGCGCAGTGTAGAGATGCACACGGCCCCAGCAGCCACATGTGGGGACATGGCGGGCAGGGAGCCTGCCTGAGGCTTCTACTGGGCTGCTGGCTAGAGCCGCCTACAGTAAGTGCTTCCTGCCAGAGCTTGCATCTTGCACCCCACCTCCTCCCTGACACATGTGAAAACCCCTCTTGCATCCAAACTCCCTACCAGACCTTGCACCCACTTCTACACTCCTATCCTCTCCTGCATGCATTCCCTCTCCTGCACCCCCATCTTCTGCCACAGTTCACAACCCCCTCCTTCATCCAACTACTTTCCAGACTCCATGCCCCCTTCTGCATCTGAGTTTCCTACCCCAAATTCCAGACCTGGCACCTCCTTCATTCACATAGAATAGTGTGGTTCTTGACCACTTACTCAAGTCTTGTAGTGCCCCCCCCCCCAAACATTATTGCCTATCCCTGGTCTAGGTTTTTGAATCCTTCCTTCCTTATTCTGATAGCCAACCCTCATGCATGGGTGCCTCACTTCTATTACAGGAGAAGAAGCTGGTTGCCCCAGCGTTGGGGCTGATAAGGGACACTGAAGAATTCTTCTCAGTTGGAAGCAAGGGGCTTCTCTTTTTGTCCTGAGAGAGATCTCTACAGAAGCAGAACAGCTCTGGGACTCTAGCTGCTGAATAATGGGAAGAGATTCTGGGTGTGTGTCTACCACAGAAGAGAGCGGAGGTTAGGTTGGGATGCATTAGCTAACTTCACCCTTTCCTACTGTAGGCACAAGGCTCCTGTTTGTCTGTGCACTTTTCAGGGGCTACCCCCAGATCCAAAGGCTAGCTAAACAAAACCGAGCACTTGCGCTGCATCTCCACTAGGGAAATAAATGATCAGTGTCAGGTCAGGTCTAGCTCTCACACCCCAGCCCGATCCCCAGCACTTTCCTAGAACAGACAAGGCCTGAAAGAGCTACATCTATCTGGCAAGCAGTGACCCCATAGGGAGCATGTGCCCACTGTCTGTAAAGAGTTGAAGGGGGTTTGCATATGGGGGGAGAGGGGAGAAGGTTGAGATGAAACTCAGCGGAAGGGAATGAAATAAAAGATGGATGTTACTAGAAGCTCAGGCTGTTTATTAGAGCTCTCTTAGCCTGAGCTCCCTCTCCCTAAAGCAGGGGTGATGAAGCTATTTTGGGTCGGGGACCACTGACCCACCACAGAAAAATCAGTCGGGAGTCTGCACATAAGTGAGAAGCAAGAAAACCTCTGACTCTACCACCTCCGACTGAGAGGGAGAAAGACACTCCCCCCATTCACCTGTTGGGGGGCTGGATTCCCCAGTACTGGGGAGGGGTCCTGAGCCTTGGGAGCCAGATCCAGGCAAGCTGGGGGCTGCATCCACTCCCCTGCCCTGAGGTTCCCAGCCCTGACCTAAAGGATAGGCTAGGAGCCTCTTCTGCCAGGATATTTAAATCTCCCCCTCTGGTTCTAGTGTTGCTTTCCAGTGGAAATCCAGTGATGGGGCAGGTTCATAAGGGAGCAGGGCAGCGTCTTCTTTTGACAGCTGGGATCCAGTGAGCAGTCTGTAAGGGCGAGACAGCAATAAGGTTGGGACACGTTGCGGTTGCTGCTTGGGTTAGATGATTAGCCAGCTCCCAGTTTGGCAGGGCAAAGGTGTGTTCTATGTGAAAGGTGCCTTCTTAGGGGCAATTTCCTTCTTTTTTAAAACATTCAGTACATACTGATTTACTAAAGAGAAGTGTGGAAAAGTGACATTTCCCCTCCCCCAAGACCAGAATACAGGTCATTGAGCTACAGGGATTTTCCCAAATTCCCAGCCCCCTTCCTCTTCCAGGTCCTCCCTGGCTCATAGTCTCTTTGATACCCCTCTCCCACACAGGCGCTTTCCAGGGCAGTGGGGCAAAGCAGAACAACACAGCTCAGAATGGCCTTTGCCTGCACTATGCTGATAGCACCATTGTTGAGTCATCAGTGAGGCTTTGAATAGGTCATTGGTTCCTCTCCCTTCAAAAAATGCCAAGTTTTTCTTCTTTGGTTGTTGCCATATCCCAGCACCACCCAAATGTCTCTAGTGGTCTCTTCCCTTTAGCCCCATGAGGCTGAGCTGGATCCTCTTCTGCCACTGTCAGAGACCAGGAGGTGGTCTCACCTAGTGGTTGGAGCCAGGTAGCCAGGAACAGGCTCTGACCCTAGGCTCCTGCATCCAAGGCCACTGGCAGAGTCAGAAGTTAGAAATTAGATCCAAGAGTCAGGCCAGGTTCCCTGGGGTGAGTCAAGGCAGGGTGTAGGGCAGGAGCAGGGCTTGGATAAGGCTTATTATTCTTGGAAACAGCTGAACCATTCTGTGTTAACATTTTCCAGAACCCTCCCCTTTCCCCCTCCCGAGGCAGATACCAGCATGGAAAATTTGGGGGCAAATTGTGCCCCTGCTTTTCTTGACCTCGGATCCTTCAGCAGCTGCCTGAAATCCAGTGCCTGCCCTCTGGACACACAGTTCCTCTTATGCCCATTTTACCTTTGCATTTTCTTTCAGCCCCTTCCTGGGGATTGCTGAGCCTTTTGTGTGCCAGGAGTGGCCAGGTCAGTGCCAAGGTGCAGGGATGTGGCAGTCAGCGATTGCTTCCAGATGGATTTGGAACCAGGCCAGACCAGAAAGGAAACCCAGCCCAACTGTTCTGGGTATATATATCCCTGTTCTGGGGCTGCTAGTTGCTCACATGCTCCTCTGTGGGTAGCTCCAGAGCTGATACAGCACCATGCAGCCGCTCATCAATGCAGGGCTCTTCCTGCTGCTCTCCTGCTGCTTCCAAGGTGCAGGCGCAGAAAGGCACATCTATGACACCCTCACTGTACCCAATGGAGGACCATGGGGTGAATGGGGGATAAAGGAATTATGCCCCCATGGCTATGCCAATGGATTTGCATTGAAGGTAACAATTTTCCTATCTCCCTGCCACTTCCTCACCCCCCCCTGCCGCACCTTCATCACCCAGTCTCCAATGAGAACTTTTCTCAACTCAAAGATGCTCCTGTGCTTTTAAAAGCCTCTCTTCCTCACACTCTGTCCAGCCATCGGCATACTGGGCTATTCAGTTTATTAAAGGGAATGGGGCAGGAAATATGTTTTACCCCAGAGCTGGGGCCAAAAGGATATGAGAATACAATTATCTGTAGGATGTGTGTGTGAGAGGATGTGTCCACCGTCTGTGCTAGGACAGATTTGAGGACAGACGTGGTGTGTGAATTGTAGCAGCTAAAGGAAATAGAATTGTTCTAAGATGTAATCACGTCACTTAAATTAAAATGCCGCCGCACTGTGCCGATCAGCTGTTAGACAGCGCGCTGGAGCGCAGTGTTAGGCATTAAAAAGCATTCGACTCTCTCATCCTCAATGTACAGCTCTGATCAGCTGCGCGGCACAGCGCTGTCGCGTGTGACATCAAAAGCATTTGTCGACCTCTCTGGTAAACCTCATCCCACGAGGCATAATGGGGCGGTTGACAAATGCCTTTGATGTCAGCGCGTCCAGACTGCAGCACTGTGCGCCAAATAGCTGATCGGCACAGCGGCAACCATCAAATGAAGCGCTTCATTTCCTTTGCCTACATAATCTACATGGCTTCATCGACGGAGCCATGTAGTCTAGACATGCCCCAAGTGTCTGAAGGGTGTTAAGTGGGTGGTTGGGGGGGGCATTTTATTTGTGGGGGCCGGAGAGGGAAGAATAGGATGAAGGGAATAAAATGGGTGAATGAAGTTTTGCCTGCAGCTCATTCTGAGGGCAGGACTCCACTAGAAGTTTTGCTTGAAACTCACAGCTAGGCCTGTTAAGGGTGTGATTTGTTTTCATTTTTTGATAATATTTCTTTGCTGGTGAAAGTTCTAGTTGATGTGCCAAGTTCCTCCCTCCCCCACCTGCCTAAGGCTCTGGGAGGGAATTTGGGTGCAGAAGGACTGAGGAGTTAGGCTTAGGGAAGGAGTTTGGGGGCAGAAGAAAGCTTGAGGTGCAGCTTGAGGAGATGGTACAGACTCTGGGAGGCAGTTTGGGTGCTGCGTGCAAGGTCTGTGTTGGGACAGGGGGTGGAAATGCAGGAGGTAGTGAAGGGTGAAGGTCTGGGAAGGGGTGGGGAGCCAGGAAGGAGATGTGGGGGAGGGGAGGTGCATTGCTTACCTGGGGCAACCCTCTCTGTCAGTGGCTCCCAGGCAGGGATCTCCTGGAGGGTCTCCACATGATTGCTGTGCTCTGGTGACAGCAGGCACCTCCCCTGCAGCTCCCATTGGCCTCAGGGGAGACTTGGGGTGGGAACAGTGCATGGAGACACTCTTCCACACAGAGGGTGCAGGGCAGTGCCTGCTGTCACCTGCAGCCATGTGTGGAGCGAGAGCAGGCAGGAAGCCACTTCAGCCCCACTGCACTGCTGCTGCTGGTGGTAGTGGGGATGGGCCCTCAGGCCCTATTAAGTTGCCTGGAGACAGTAGGCGAGGCTGGGAGACACACTGGGGAAGGTGTGCGAGGGTGGCAGGTGGGGATGGGGGAGAGACTCAGCCCTGAACTTTGCAGGAGCTGGGTCCCCGGGCAGCAAGGACCCATAAAACTTGCCACCTCTGCACTGCAAGTAAGGCTAGAATAGAAAAACTATTCTAGAGTAGACTAGCCCTCGGGTTTCCCTGCCAGCGAGGGATCTATTGGGCTGTAGAGTGTAAGGGAATGAGTGGGAGCCCCCTCCCCACTGATTTAAATCCAGCCCGGATATCTCCCTTCTCAAGCTGCTTTGAATCTGCGTGTTGCTGCAAGAGTGGATGCAAATCCAGTGTGGGAGTGGTCAGTAGGGGCAGAGAGGTTACTCTTCCCATCTGGGATCCAGGGTCTCTGCTTGACAGAGTGGACATCAAAGAGGTGGAAAACATGCAGGGGAGTATAAGGGGAAGGTTGTTTAGTTGCCTTCCAGCTTCCCAGGGCAGTGGCTGTATTGTGTGGCAGGAGCCTCCTGTTATGGCCCTTTTAAGAAAAGCAGTTAATTTAGTAACAGGAAGTTGAGAGGGTTTATTGGCTTTCAAGTTGGGTTTCCCTGCTCTTGTCCTCCCAATCTGTACCTGTGCCAGCCTCTCCTGTACCCCTCTCCTAGGTGGAGCCTTTCCAAGGTGGTGGAGTAAAACGCGATGACACGGCTTTGAATGGCATTCGTCTGTACTGCACTGGTGGCTCCATCGTTGAGTCCACAGTGGGACCGTGAGTAGCTCTTTGGTTTCTCTCCCGTTCCTTTAGCTCTGCAGTAACCATGAACAATGCCATTTACACAACCCGGGGTTGGGGAAAGGGTTTTTAGTGGCAGCCTTTCATATTCATTGGGTGAAATCCTGGCCCTCCTCAAATGAGTGGGATTTTGCCATTGCTATTGTTGTCCATTGTTGGCTCTGTGCGCGGCTCTGGCCAGGTAGCTGGTGCAGCAGACCTTGTCTGAACTGCCCAAGAAGACCACAGACTCGGTTCAGTGGTAAAGGCGCTCAGCCAAGTGTACAGTCAACCAAGCATAGTGCACCACAGACTTCACAGAGGCACTAATGCATGGCTGCCCATGACAGTGGACCAGCTCAGTAAGTGGTATGACCTCCCGCCTTCCCCTAGGTCAGACACCCCCTCTTCAACATTTCTTTCACTCACTGATACAAACCAGTTACCTGTTACCCTTTGGATGGGGTTAGTTACCAACCCTACACCTAATACCTGCTTGTTTGAACAAAACATTTTCATCCATCATCCTTATTGTACTTGGAGTTGGTATAATCCTGTTCCATCTCCCACTGTTGTGTTTATGCCATGCCTATTTGTCAGGGCTTACCTGCATCTTCTGGAATGTGCATACATGAATGCCCTATGCCTAGTACTTTTGTATGGTCAAAGCAATGTCATTAATATTAAGTACCTGCCCGCTGTCTTCAGCCTGGAGCATATTTGGTGCATATTTTGTTAGCAGTAATGGATCCACTTACAGAGGGACATTTATGATAAAGCAGGTTTCGTAGCAACATTTCATAACAACTCAATAATATCAACCTGAACTGATTAGTTCTACACACATTTTCCTATATTGTCACCCAAGGCTTGCCTCCTGAGACCACCAGGGAGTCCTCCAGCAAAAGGAGACCAGGCTTGACACTTCTGATGTTTCTAAGGTTAAATACAAGCAAGAAAAAACACTGCTCAAGAAAAAGAAAACAAAATACCCCAGGGTCTTCCAGGTCTGTTTTCAGGTCACTGCTCTGCCTCAGACCATTTCATTGGAGAAATGGTCTGAGGTAAACAGGATGAAGTTTAATAAAGACAAATGCAAAGTGCTCCACTTAGGAAGGAACAATCAGTTTCACACATACAGAATGGGAAGTGACTGTCTAGGAAGGAGTATGGCAGAAAGGGATCTAGGGGTTATAGTGGACCACAAGTTCAATATGAGTCAGCAGTGTGATGCTGTTGCAAAAAAAGCAAACATGATTCTGGGATGCATTAACAGGTGTGTTGTGAGCAAGACATGAGAAGTCATTCTTCTACTCTACTCTGCGCTGGTTAGGCCTCAGTTGGAGTATTGTGTCCAGTTCTGGGCACCGTATTTCAAGAAAGATGTGGAGAAATTGGAGAGGGCCCAGAGAAGAGCAACAAGAATGATTAAAGGTCTAGAGAACATGACCTATGAAGGAAGGCTGAAAGAATTGGGTTTGTTTAGTTTAGAAAAGAAAAGATTGAGGGGGGACATGATAGCCATTTCCAGGTATCTAAAAGGGTGTCATAAGGAGGAGGGAGAAAACTTGTTCATCTTGGCCTCTGAGGATAGAACAAGAAGCAATGGGCTTAAACTGCAGCAAGGGAGGTTTAGGTTGGACATTAGGAAAAAGTTCCTAACAGTCAGGGTAGTCAAACACTGGAATAAATTGCCCAGGAAGGTTGTGGAATCCCCATCTCTGGAGATATTTAAGAGTAGGTTAGATATATGTCTGGTCTAGACAGTACTGGGTCCTGCCATGAGGGCAGGGGACTGGACTCGATGACCTCTCGAGGTCCCTTCCAGTCCTAGTATTCTATGATTCTATGGCTACTGCCCTTGGTCACAGTAGCTAGGATGACAGGTGCCCCAGGTGGATAGAAGACCCTGAATAAATCTCAGGTAATTATTTTGTTTTCTGACAGGTGGGGCAGCTGGACTGGGGTCCACTGGTGCCCCAAGAACAACCTGATCTCCTTCTCGCTGAGGGTGGAACCGTCCCAAGGAAGAGACGATGACACGGCAGCCAACAACATCCAGTTCACATGCGCAGACGGGACTGGACTGATGGGCACGTCCCACTCCTGGGGTGATTTTGGCCCATGGAGCCATCGCTGTGTCTCTGGGGCCATTTGTGGGATCCAGACAAAAGTGGAAGCACCCCAGCGTGAAGGGGATGACACGGCGCTCAATGATGTGAAGTTCTTCTGCTGCAGTTAAGCAAGCACTTGTCCCTGTCCATCCCCCAACACCAGCACCTGCCCATTAAACACCATTAAAGTTTAGCTCTGCTCTTGACAAGGGGGTGTCTGTGTCTTATTCACCCAAAGCAGTATGTGAGGGTGTACCATCACCACGCCTACAGAGGAGAGCTGGGAGAAGAGGAGACCGGGAGGAGTGTGAAAGGGGGAGAGAGAATAACTATGATATGGGGACAGAAGGGAGGCATGGCCATATTAGGATGAAAGGGGTTTTCCCAAGATGTTGGGAAAGAAGTAATTTTATTCTAAAAATTGTTAAAATTTGTTAGCCAGAGAACCAAGAAATGACTAGGCCAAATCTTGTGTATGTGAATATTTTTTGTAAAGAAATACGCAATGAAAGGTACAAAAAGGTAAATGAGTTACAGCTGTATATGTTTCTAAATAGGACATGTTTCACAGGGGTGCATCTGCACAGCACCCTAAACTTGAAATAAGATATGCAATTTATGCTACGCAAATTGCGTATCTTATTTTGATTCTATTTTGAAATAACTTATTTTGAAATTTGGAATTTTTTACACATTGCCAAATTTCAAAATAACGCACTATTTCAAGGTATCCCTTAACCCTTGTGGAATGAGGGTTACAGAGATGCTGAAATAGCACACCTGTTATTTCCAAAAATTATTTCAAAATAACAGGCAGTTTAAGACCTCTGGTATCCCAAAATAGACGTGCTGTGTAGATGTACACAGGATCTCCAATAAAATTACACAATTACACAATTTTACAACTCGTCAAAGTTGCAAGGCCAGACACAATGAATGGGGCAATACTACATACACACAAAATTTTAGGGTGTGAGTAACATTGTGAGACAGCATACATGAATAGCGGGAGGAAGAATAATAGGAGAGAGTGAAAAACAGAGGGGTAAGATTGAATGGAAGTATGCTATTAGTTGAACCATCTCAACACTTTTATCCAAATGTGTGGAGGAACAGGGTCCACATTTCTTTTAATTCATACACTTGATTTCTGTGGTGATAAGTAAATCTTGGTTGCTATTCAGCCACCTCTGAATGCCACTGCTCTGTTCTGGGCATAAAACTACCCATCCATTTTTGAAAAACATATGCACTTAATCATTACAGCCTTTAAAACCAAAATGCTTGTGGCATAGTTAAAGTGCGGCATTATTTTCTATCCAGCTCTTTCCACAGCTTCCTGATCCTGGACAGTCCCACACCATATGCATAAGGGTTCCTTTTTCTTTGTTACAGTACCAATTAACATCAGAAGACAAGGCCTTTATGTTGGGCCAGCTCTGTCGTGTCCAATACATTTTGAATACAATTATTTGTTGTATTAAACAGAGACTGAGATCCACACAAGCATTTGTAACATTCCAAAATATGTTTTACTATTGGGTTTCTTTTAAGGGTTGTGATCAATCCCCTTCAACGTTGTCACAAAGAACTGCAGAGTAATGGAGTTAATCTTAATTAGGGACCCAATCGTAATAATTGTTTCTCATTGCCCATACTGGAATGTGATTCCTGCCATTTTAGTCACATGGCTTTCTTTGCCGTACTTTAGTGACACCGTGATCGAAGCAGGACAAAAATCACTGCTGTAAACCAATCCATCACGAAAAAAAAAAAACAGTGGAAACAAAAGAGAAAGACTAAACAAGGATTATTTCCACTACAATCTCTTTGGCATTGCTGGGGCACAGCTGGCTCTCAGCCTGATCACTAGGCATCCCAGTAGGATGGTTGTGCTTTCTGACCAGGAAAGCGAACCAGCGAGCTGCTACTTGAGCCTGGCAGCAGCTGCTCTAGGTGTTCTGCAGTTGTAGTTGTTCCTATTCTGTTGTCTACTCTAGCCAGTGTGCCACCCCCTACTCCATGGGTGGGCAAATACCAGCCTGTGGGCCAGATCAGGTCCATCAGGGTTACCGCCTGGCAGGCTCCCACATTTAGGGTATGTCTACACTACAAAGTTAATTCGAACTAACAGCCGTTAGTTCGAATTAACTTTAATAGTGACTATACATGCAAACCGCTATTTCGAATTTAATTCAAAATAGCGGAGCGCTTAATTCGAACTTGGTAAACCTCATTCTACGAGGAGTAACACCAAGTTCGAATTAAATAGTTCGAATTAAGGGCTGTGTATCCACTTAATTCAAACTAGCTGGAGGCTAGCCCTTCCCAGGTTGCCCTGGTGGCCATTCTGGGCCAAACCAGGAAAACTCTTCTGCCCCCCTCCCAGTCCCGGAGCCCTTAAAGGGGCACAGTCTGCCCACGGTGCCTGTGCCAGTTGCCAGCCTGCCAGCATCCAGCCAGCAGGCCCTGCACCTGGCACGAGATGAGCCAGCCACCCGCTGCCACCCAGCCCTCCACCTCTTCCCAGGACCAGACTGGCGGCTCCCAGGAGCCTGCCCGGGGCTGCAAAAGGCGGGCACCCGCCTGGTCTAGTGCGGAGATTGTGGACCTCGTTGAGGTTTGGGGGGAGGCCTCCAATGTCCACGATCTCTGCACTAGGCACAGGAATGCGGCCGTCTACAGCCGCATGGCTGCTAGCCTGGCCACCAGAGGCCACATGCGGACCCAGGAGCAGATCCGCTGCTGCAAAATTAAGGACCTGCAGCAGGCCTACTCCAGGGCCTCCCAACCAGGGGCCGACCCAGAGGTCTGCCCTCACTTTGAGGCCTTGGACCGCATCCTGGGGGCTCACGCAGTCCATGCCCCCTAGGTGGTGGTTGACCCCGGGGCAGAAACGGAGGAAGAGGAGGACGCCAGGAGCCGCAGGAGCCTACAGGAGCCTGCCCAGGACCCAGGACCTCCGAGTCATCCCACAGAACACATCTGCTGTGTCATCTAAGGCCTGGGAGGACTCCACATGTGAGTGCCATCATGCTCCCCTTATGTGTATGGGGGGAGTGGGGTGGAGAGGGAGCCCAGGGACTGTGCACCTAACCCTTGCCCACCATGGAGCAGCAGCTGGTTGTCATGCAGGGGCCCTGGCCTGTTCTCCACATGCCGACCTTGCCTTGCAGAGGGGGGCTGGGTTTCACCCACTGTGTCCCCAGGGAGAACTGACCACTGCTCTTGTTTCACCACAGCCGCAGCACCTGGGACTGCAGGGCGCACCACCCCACCTGGAACAGCCACCCGCACCCGGGCCAGCAGGCGCACCCGCAACCAGGAGGAGTACCAGTGGTGGCACCTGCGGCTACTGGGGCAGCAGCTCCGCAACTAGGAGCACTGGGTCCGCGAGGACCTGCGGCTGCGGCAGCAGAGCTTGCAGGCGCTGGAGGAGCAGGGCCGTGCCCTCCGAGGTGACCTCCAGACCCTGGTGGACAGGTTTCTGCCTCGTCCTGCTTCAGCCCCTGCGGCTGCTCCAGCTCTCGCTCCTCCTCCCACCCCTGCTCCCCCTCCCGCTTCCTACGCCCCCCCCCCGTCCCTCCTGCCCCATCCTCCACACCCACTCCCCCCCGACACCCCTGCACCCGCAGTGCTGCAAGATGGGAGAGCCTGCAAGACCCCGAACCCTGAACTTTCCCTCCCCTTCCTCCCCCTTCTAGCTCCCTTCTCCCAGGTTTCCCCCTCCCCTTTCCCACCCTCATTCCTCCCTCCCCCTACCCTAGTTATATAAAATAAAAGAGATTTTTGTTGTCAAAACAGGTGTTTTTATTTTACATTAGGAAGGGGGGTTAGGGAGGGGAAAGGGGAAGGAGGGGAGGGTGGAAGAAGGCTCCAGTGGGGCATGCAGGGAGAGTTCAGTCCTCCTCCACATGGAAGCTCTCCCGCAGGGCTTCCCAGATCCGGACGGCCCCCCGCTGGGCCACATAAGAACATAAGAACAGCCGTAGCGGGTCAGACCAAAGGTCCATCTAGCCCAGTATCCTGTCTGCCGACAGTGGCCAGCACCAGGTGCCCCAGAGGGGGTGGACCGAAGACAATGATCAAGCGATTTGTCTCCTGCCATCCCTCTCCAGCCTCTGACAAACAGAGGCCAAGGACACCATTTTATCCCCTGGCTAATAGCCTTTTATGGACCTAACCTCCATGAAATTATCTAGCTTCTCTTTAAACTCTGTTATATTCCTAGCCTTCACAGCCTCTTCTGGCAAGGAGTTCCACATGCTGACTACACGCTGTGTGAAGAAGAACTTTCTTTTATTAGTTTTAAACCTGCTACCCATTAATTTCATTTGGTGTCCTCTAGTTCTTCTATTTAGGGAACTAATAAATAACTTTTCTTTATCCGCCTCCACACCACTCATGATTTTATACACCTCTATCATATCCCCCTCAGTCTCCTCTTTTCTAAACTGAAAAGTCCCAGTCGCTTTAACCTCTCCTCATATGGGACCCGTTCCAAACCCCTAATCATTTTAGTTGCCCTTTTCTGAACCCTTTCCAAGGACAAAATATCTTTTTTTGAGGTGAGGAGACCACAGCTGTACACAGTATTCAAGATGTGGGCGTACCATAGTTTTATACAGGGGCAGTAAGATATTCTGGGTCTTATTTTCTATCCCTTTCTTAATAATTCCTAGCATCCTATTTGCCTTTTGACCGCCACTGCACACTGTGTGGAAGTTTTCAGAGAACTGTCCACGATAACTCCAAGATCTCTTTCCTGATTTGTCGTAGCCAAATTAGCCCCCATCATACTGTACGTATAGTTGGGGTTATTTTTCCCGATGTGCATTACTTTACACTTATCCACATTAAATTTCATTTGCCATTTTGTTGCCCAATCACTCAGTTTGGTGAGATCTTCTTGGAGTCCTTTACAGTCTGCTTCTGTCTTGACTATCCTAAACAGTTGGGTATCATCCATAAACTTTACCACCTCACTGCTTACCCCTTTCTCCAGATCATTTATGAATAAGTTGAACAGGATTGGTCCTAGGACTGACCCTTGGGGACACCACTAGTTACCCCTCTCCATTCTGAAAATTTACCATTTATTCCTACCCTTTGTTTCCTGTCTTTTAACCAGTTCTCAATCCAAGAAAGGACCTTCCCTCTTATCCCATGGCCATGTAATTTACACAAGAGCCTTTGGTGAGGACCTTGTCAAAGGCTTTCTGGAAATCTAAGTATACTATATCTACTGGATCCCCCTTGTCCGCATGTTTGTTAACCCCTTCAAAGAACTCTAATAGATTAGTAAGACAGGATTTCCCTTTACAGAAACCATGTTGACTTTTGTCCAACAAATTATGTTCTTCTACATGCTTCACAATTTTATTCTTTACTATTGTTTGACTAATTTGCCAGGTACGAAGTTAGACTTACCCATCTGTAATTGCCGGATCGCCTCTAGAGCCCTTTTTAAAATATTGGTGTCACGTTGGCTACCTTCCAGTCATTAGGTACGGAAGCCGATTTAAGGGATAGGTTACAAACCACAGATAATAGTTCAGCAATTTCCCATTTGAGTTCTTTTAGAACTCTTGGATGAATGCCATCTGGTCCCGGAGATTTGTTAACATTAAGTTTTTCTATTTGTTCCAAAACCTCCTTGTGACGGGGCAGCGCCCGCCGCACTCCTACCAGTCCCGGAGCTCAGGGGGGAAGCCCGGAGGCACGGCCGGCCGGCAGCAACGCCGGCATGGCTGACGCGGGCGTGGGAGGTCGGGAGGACAGGCCGGGCGCCGGCGGATGGCGTCGTGGCGTCTCTCGCGTCGGCGAGGCCTCCGGACGCCGAGGGCGTGGCGCGGAGGCGGGGCAGGCGGCGGCGGGGATTCAAAGGAGGCGGGAGGAGGCAGGAGGAGAGCAGAGGCGGAGGCGGCCAGGGCGGCCTGACCGGGTAAGAGACCCGGAGGGAACCTGGGAGTAGAGACCCTCGCCACGGAGAGGAAGAAGTGGCCCAGGCGGGCCGCAGAACCCGAGCGGGGTTTGGGGTCAGATACCCCCGCTGCGTGAGGACATTGACCTCACCTTAGGGCCCTGGGTCGGGGTCCGGGCGAGGTGGGCCGGACCCCCTTCCCCTCCCTCCTGCTGTAAGCGGCGGGAACAGGAGGGCATCCACAGCCGGTAACCCGTCCGGCGGCGGACTAACCGGGGCGACCCGTGACACGTGGTGGAGAACGTGGGCACATCCCGAACCCCGTAGGTAGAAGGGGTTGGTAAGAAAGAGGGAGAGACTTGAATTCCCCTCATTGACGTGTACTTGATCTCCAAGGGAAAATGGAGGTCACGAAAGTGCTGGAATGGCTGGTGGAGAACCAGAAACAGCAGCAGCACCAACAAACACAGGTCCTGGAGCAGATACTGACGAAGTTCCAGGAACAACAAGCACAGATGGTGCAGGAGCTCCGAGGGACGGCACCGGTCGTGGGAGGGAGCGCCTACCCCGGCACGGGGGAGGAAGGAACGGTCGTGGGGACCCAGCTCCCGATTCGCCTCACAAAGCTGGGACCCGAAGACGACCCTGAACCATTTCTAGTGACTTTCGAGCGAGTGGCCACCACTGCGCGATGGCCCCAGGACCACTGGGCTACCCTCCTCGCCCCTTACCTGACCGGACCGGCGCAAATAGCCTACCGGGGGATGTCCGCTAGGGATGCTTTGTGCTATTACAAGGTGAAGGAGGCTATCCTGGACCAGATTGGAGTCTCCCGAGATGCACCGCCGGCGGTTCCGAGTCGCGTCGATCCGCAGGAGCGCCCGCGCCGTGGCTCAGAGGTCAGGAAGCCGGGATGCGGTGGTTGGAGCCCGAGGAAGTCGGGAACCCAAGTGGCGGAAGCCGTCATCCTGGAGCAGTATCTTCGGATACTACCCACGGAAGGACAGCAGTGGGTACGGCGCCACTTGCCTGAGTCACTGGAGGAAGCAGTGAGCCTTTTGGAGCGCTTCCTCGCCGCCGAGGAGGAAGCCGGGAAGAAGCCGGCGACGGCTCCGAAAGAAAGTAGGAAGGGGGCAGGGGAGACCCCCCCGCCAACCGGAGTGACCGGACGGCTAGGCTACGGGAGGAGGGTCCCGCCTGGCTCCGCCCCGGAGAGGAGACTAGCCCCCAGGTGGAGCTGGCCAGAGGAGACCGGGGGAACCGCCCGAGGGCCGGGAGCGAACCCCAGAGCCGAGGAAGGAGTCCGAGGCGCCTGCTATCAATGCGGGCAGGAGGGCCATTTCAAGAAGGACTGCCCCATGATGGATTGCACGTTCGGCCAGGGCAGGCCAGGAAAGGTAATCCCATCGAGGGGGAGAGACGGGCAGATCGTGCGAGAGGTACAGATCAATGGCCGGCGGGTAGCGGCGGTACTAGACTCAGGGTGCGGGCAAACCTGGTGCGGGCAGACCTGATCCGTCCCGCGAAGCCAAGGGGTTCCCCGATTTTTATGCGGTGCATTCATGGGGACGTACGCGCCTACCCCACAACGTGGGTGACAATCCAGGACGGAGAGCAAGAGGGGAGGTGTGAGGTGGCGATCGCCCCTCGGCTAGCCTACCCCGTCCTGCTCGGCCGGAACTGGGTAGGTCTGGCCCGGCTGCTGCGGGGCTGGGGAGAGGCGCAGGAGGGGTCACGGGGGCAAACACTAAAGCGGCCCAGTTTAGCGGCCCACGGGGAACAGGTAGGGGGGCCAGGCAGCCTGACGAACCCGGACCAGACCAACCCGGGGGATACCCTGCGCCTGGAGATGGACGAGGGGGACTTCCTCACCCTGCAGCGGGAAGACCCCACGCTCCAACACGCCTGGGCGCAGGTACAAGACGGAAATGGGGCACAGCCGGAGGGAGCTAGGGCCCACCCACAGGGGCCCGGTTTGAAGTGCGTGCGGACCGACTATACCGAGTGGTCCCGGGGCCGGGGATGGGGAGCTATGCCAATTGTTGGTACCCCAGCCATACCGGTGGAAGGTGTTGAGTTGGCGCACGACCACACTTGGGCGGGCCATTTGGGAGCGGAGAAAACCCAACAGCGGATCTTGCAAAGGTTTTCTGGCCCGGCATTTACCGCGAGATCAAAGACTTCTGCGACTCCTGTGCCCAGTGTCAAAGGCGTCGTCGCACCGAGTCCCACCCGCACCCCTCGTCCCCTGCCAGTCGTGGGAACCCGTTCGAAAGGGTGGCGCTTGATCTGGTAGGACCCCTCGAGAAGTCACAGGCCACACTCACATTTTAGTTCTTGTAGACTATGCAACTAGGTACCCGAGGCGGTCCCTCTGAGAAGACCACAGCCCAAGCGATTGCGGAAGAACTAGTAAAAATATTCTCGCGAGTGGGGCTACCGGAAGGAGCTGCTAACGGACCAGGGCGAACCTGACCTCCAAGGTGATGGCGGAATTGTGTAAAATGCTCCAAATAAGAAAGATCCGGACCTCCGTGTACCACCCCAGACCGATGGGCTCGTGGAGCAGTTTAACGAGCAGCTGAAAGGTATGCTGCGCCGGTTCGCGGCCAGGGATCCCGAGGTGGGACAAGCTACTCCCGGCCCTGATGTTCGCCGTCCGGGAAGTGCCGAGCTTCCTAGGATATTCCCCCTTTGAACTGATGTATGGGAGACGCCCCCGGGGGATCCTGGACCTAGTAAAGGAAGGATGGGAGTCACAAACCTCCCCAGCCTTGGGAACCGCCCGTTACGTGGAGAACCTGCGGCGAAACCTAGGGGCCCTGGCCGGGTGGGCGAAAGACAATCTCCTCCGGGCCCAAGAAGGGCAGCGAGCCCGACATGATCAAAAGGCCGAGGCCCGTACCTTCGCGCCCGGGGACCAGGTATTGCTGCTGCTGCTCCCGAGAAGATTCCAAACTGATGGCGCG
This sequence comes from Rafetus swinhoei, assembly GCA_019425775.1. Lineage (NCBI taxonomy): Eukaryota > Metazoa > Chordata > Testudines > Trionychidae > Rafetus > Rafetus swinhoei. Next base: position 41,061,587 of record CM033437.1, on the reverse strand, counting down.
GTGGCAAGGGCCCTTTAGGGTGACCCGGAAAGTGGGGCCCGTGGACTATGAAGTCCTGATAAATAAGGCTCGGAAGGAAGCGCAGATATACCATGTAAATCTCTTGAAAGGTGGAAACCCGGGACGCCCTCCTAATCGAGCCACGGGCCACCGACATAGAGTTCGGGCCGTGGGGACCCGAAATAGGGCGGAGGGGGCCCGCATAGGAGGAATTATCCGAAGAGCAGAAAAGTCAGCTAAACCAGGTGTTACAACAATTTCAGCACGTATTGACTAGTCGCCCGGGGCAGACAACAGTGACGTACCATGAGATCACAACCGAACCGGGGAAGGTAATACGGGACAGTTTACGACCCCTCCCCCGTAAACTCTGGGACACGGTAAGACAGGAGTTGAAGGCGATGCAGGAGTGGGGGGTGATAGAAGAGTCCCACAGCGATTGGAGGAGCCCGATCGTGCTAGTCCCAAAAACCGACGGGTCAACCCGGTTCTGTATAGATTTCGGAAAGTCAACGCCATATCCGCTTTGGCGCATACCCGATGCCCCGGATAGATGAGTTATTAGAGCGGGTGGGGCGGGCGGGTACCTGTCCACTATAGACCTAACCAAAGGGTACTGGCAGATCCGCTGGCCCCGAAGCCCAAGCCAAGACAGCCTTGGCGACTCCGTTCGGCCTATACCAGTTTACTAAAATGCCTTTTGGCCTGCATGGCGCGACGCGACGACCTTTCAGAGGCTGATGAACCGAGTGCTGAGGAGCACCAAGAATACGCTGCAGCTTACATAGATGACATCATCATCTTCAGCGGAACTTAGGACCAACACCTGCGGCACATCGGCGGTACTCGGAGCGCTCGAGAAGCCGGCTTGGCGAACCCCAAAAATGCCAGTTCGGAAAGTCCGAAGTGTCTTACCTAGGGTACCACGGTAGGCGAGGACAACTTAAACCACTGGTGGACAAGGTATGGCGGTGCGGGACTACCCGCCCCACGTGAAAAGGCAAATCGACAGTTCTTAGGGTTGGCGGGATACTATAGAAGGTTCGTGGCAAATTTTGCATCACTAGCTGCGCCCCTCCACGGACCTTACGCGCAGAACAACCCCAGAGGGTAAGATGGACACCGCTTTGTGAAGCCTTTAAGCAGCTCAAGCAGCGGCTCGTAACACGCCCCAGTACTGTCACAACCCGATTTTAGAAAACCTTTCATTTTGCAGACAGGCGCCTCAGAAACAGGGGTGGGGCCGTGTTGGCCCAGGAGGAAGGGGAAGAACACCCTATCTTATACTTGAGCAGGAAACTCTTCCCCAGAGAAAAAGTGCGCGACTATTGAAAAGGAAGCCCTAGCAGTAAAATGGGCCATTGATGCTCTCCGGTACTTTCTCCTAGGGGACAGGTTCACGCTGGTGACGGACCACGCGCCCCTCAATGGATCCGCCGATGAAGAAAGCGAACCCCGGATACTACGCTGGTACCTGAGCCTCCAACCATATAAGTTCGAAATAAAACACCGGCCTGGTACCGCTAATGCGACGCTGACAGTTTGTCCCGAATACCGGGCGAGTGGGCGAAGGCGGCAAGTATAGGGAGAGTCTGAGGAGGTGTGTGACGGGGCAGCGCCCGGCACGGCGCGCCCGCACTCCTACCAGTCCCGGGCTCAGGGGAAGCCGGAGGCACGGCCGGCCGGCAGCAACGCCGGCATGGCCGGCGCGGGCGTGGGAGGTCGGGGAGGACAGGCGGGCGCCGGCGGATGACGTCATTGGCGTCTCCGCGTCGAGCGAGGCCTCCGGACGCCGAGGGCGTGGCGCGAGGCGGGGCAGGCGGCGGCGGGGATTCAAGGAGGCGGGGAGGAGGCAGGAGGAGAGCAGAGGCGAGGCGGCCAGGGGCGGCCTGACCGGGTAAGGAGACCCGGAGGGGGAACCTGGGAGTAGAGACCCTCGCCACGGGAGAGGAAGAAGTGGCCCAGGGCGGGGCCGCGGAACCCGAGGCGGGGTTTGGGGTCAGATACCCCCGCTGCGTGAGGACATTGACCTCACCTTAGGGCCCTGGGTCGGGTCCGGGGCGAGGTGGGCGGACCCCCTTCCTCCCTCCTGCTGTAAGCGGCGGGAACAGGAGGGCATCCACAGCCGGTAACCCGTCCGGCGGCGGACTAACCGGGGCGACCCGTGACACTCCTCTAATGACACTTCAATCCGGGACAGTTCCTCAGATTCATTACCCACAAAGGATGGTGCAGATTTGGGAATCTCCCCAACATCCTCAGCCGTGAAGACTGAAGCAAAGAAATCATTTAGTTTCTCCAATGGCTTTATCGTCCTTGATTGCGCCTTTTATAGTTCGATCGTCTAGGGGACCCACAGGTTTTTAGCAGGCTTCCTGCTTCTAATGTACTTAAAAACATTTTGTTATTTCTTTTTGAGTTTTTGGCTAGCTGTTCCTCAAAATCTTTTTGCTTTTCTTATTACATTTTTACACTTGATTTGACAGTGTTTATGTTCCTTTCTATTTATCTCACTAGGATCGGACTTCCACTTCTTAAAAGATACCTTTTTGTCCCTCACTGCTTCTTTTACATGGTGGTTAAGCCACGGTGACTCTTTTTTAGGTCTCTTGCTATGTTTTTTAATTTGGGGTATACATTTAAGTTGGGCCTCTATTATGGTGTCTTTAATAAGTTTCCATGCAGCTTGCAGGGATTTGGCTCTAGTCACTGTGCCTTTTAATTTCTGTTTAACTAACCTCCTCATTTTTGTGTAATTCCCCTTTTTGAAATTAAATGCCAGGGTGCTGGTCTGCTGAGGTGTTCTTCCCACCACAGGAATGTTGAATGTTATTATATTATGGTCACTATTCCCAAGAGGTCCTGTAACGATTATTTCCTGGACCTGATCCTGTGCTCCACTCAGGACTAAATCGAGAATTGCCTCTCCCCTTGTGGGTTCCTGCACCAGCTGCTCCAAGAAGCAGTCATTTAAGCCATTGAGAAATTTTATCTCCGCTTCTCTTCCTGAGGTGACATGTATCCAGTCAATATGGGGGTAATTAAAATCCCCATTATTATAGAGTTCTTTGTTTTGGTAGCCTCTCTAATCTCTCCTCAGCATTTCAATGTCAGTATCGCTGTCCTGGTCAGGTGGTGTAATATATCCCTACTGCTAATTTCTTATTTTTGGAGCATGGAATTACTATCCATAGCGATTCTATTGAACATGTTGATTCATTTAATATTTTTATTTCATTTGATTCTACATTATCTTTCACATACAGTGCCACTCCACCCACCCGGCCTGCTCTATCCTTTCGATATATTTTATATCCCGGTATGATTGTGTCCCACAGATTTTCCTCATTCCACCAGGTTTCAGTGATGCCTATTATGTCAATCTCCTCATTTAATACTAGGTACTCTAGTTCACCCATCTTATTAGTCAGACTCCTAGCATTTGTGTAGAAGCACTTTAAAAATTTGCCACTGCTTTTGTCTGCCCTTCCCTGATGCATTGGATTCCTTTGTACGTGGTTGTTTGTCTGCTCTGGCCCATGGTTTGCCCTCTCCCCTCCTCTCTTTCTGACTACAGCTTAGAGAATCTCTATCAATGGATTCTCCTCTAAGAAGTCTCCCTCCGATTTACGTGCATCTCACACCAATCGGCTTTCCCCATCTCTCAGTTTAAAAACTGCTCTGCCTTTTTAATGTTTAGTGCCAGCAGTCTGGTTTCACCCTGGTTTAGGTGGAGCCCATCCTTCCTGTATAGGCTCCCCCTCTCCCAAAAGTGTCCCCAGTTCCTAATAAATCCAAACTCCTCTTCCCTACACCATCATCTCATCCACGCATTAAGATTCTGAATCTCTGCCTGCCTACCTGGCCCTGCGTGTGGAACTGGAAGCATTTCCGAGAATGCCACCATAGAGGTCCTGGATTTCAGTCTCTTTCCTAGCAGCCTAAATTTGGCCTCCAGGACATCTCTCCTACCCTTCCCTACGTCATTGGTACCTACATGTACCACGACCACCGGCTCCTCCCCAGCACTACACATAAGTCTATCTAGATGCCTCGAGAGATCCGCAACCTTCGCACCAGGCAGGCAAGTGACCATACGGTTCTCCCGGTCATCACAAACCCAACTATCTATGTTTCTAACGATCGAATCACCCACTACTAACACCTGCCTCTTCCGAACTGGCATTCCTCCCCTCAGAGGTATCCTCAGTGCGAGAGGATACCACAACATCCTCTGGGAGGAGGGTCCCAACTATGGGATGGTTTCCCTCTGCTCCCATTGAATGCTCTGTTCCCTTGAGACTTTCATCCTCCTTAAAAGCACTGGGGCTCTCAGACTGGAGGTGGGACAGTACTACAGTGTCCCAGAAAGTCTCATCCACATATCTCTCTACCTCCCTTAGCTCCTCCAGTTCAGCCACCCTGGCCTCCAAAGCCCGAACTCGGTCTCTGAGGGTCAGGAGCTCCTTGCAACGGGTGCACACATACGCGACCTGCCCACAGGGCAGGTAATCATACATGTTACACTCGCAATAAACAGGATAGCCCCACTCTGCTGCTGGGCTTCTGTCTCCATTTTCTAATGATTAAGTTTAAGTGTAAACTGGGATTCTTTTTAAACCTCTGGAATATAGATTATTATAAGAGTTATGTTTTAAAGAAGGCCAGAAGTCACTAGTGCCCTCTAACCTCCCCCTCTGAACTCCCTCTCCAAACTCCTTGTTAGCAGTTCCTGTTAAGCTCCTGGTCGCTGAGTCACAGGCTTATATAGCTCTGGTAGCCCCTCCCCCTGACTGAGGCTCAGCCAATTAACAGAGGCTTCTAGATTTCAAACCTTTTAGAAGCTCCTTCAAGCAAACAAACAAACCAACCAAACAGACCAACACAAGCTCAGCACACAGCAAATAACTCCCCACACACAAACACACACTCCAGACAGCCACTTACCACAAGGGTCCCGTTTTTACTCCTCTTTTACCTGGAGAACTCCCTCTCCAAACTCCCTGTTAGCAGTTCCTGTTCGCAAGCTCCCTGGTCGCTGAGTCACAGGCTTATATAGCTCTGGTAGCCCCTCCCCCTGACTGAGGCTCAGCCAATTAACAGAGGCTTCTAGATTTCAAACCTTTTAGAAGCTCCTTTAAGCAAACAAACAAACCAACCAAACAGACCAACACAAGCTCAGCACACAGCAAATAACTCCCCCACACACAAACACACACTCCAGACAGCCACTTACCACAAGGGTCCCATTTTACTCCTCTTTTACCTGGAGAACTCCCTCTCCAAACTCCCTGTTAGCAGTTCCTGTTCGCAGTTCCAGTTCCTGTTAGCATCCCTCCCGGACGGCGTCGGTGTGGGGCTGCGCGTACTGGCCAGCCAAGTGTGCCGCCTCAGTCATCCAGGCTGGCAGGAAAGCCTCCCCCTTCCGTTTGCATAAATTGTGCAGCACGCAACATGCTGCCACCACGGGAGGGATATTGTGCTCGGCGAGGTCAAGGCGGGTGAGGAGGCATCAGAATCGGGCTTTCAGGCGTCCGAAGGCCCCCTCCACCACGATGCGGGCCCTGGTGAGCCTGGCATTGAAGGCCTGCTGGGAGGCGTTGAGGTGTCCCGTGTAGGGCTTCATTAGCCAGGGCTGTATGGGGTAGGCCACATCCCCCACCAGGCACACAGGCATGTCCATGTCCCCGACCCTGATCTGGTGGTTGGGGAAGAAGGTCCCGGCATGCAGCCTCTGGCACACGGAGGAGTTCCGGAACACCCTGGCATCGTGTATCTTGCCGGACCAGCCCACATTAATGTCCGTGAACTGGCCCCGGTGGTCACACACGGCCTGCAGGAGCACAGAGAAGTAACCCTTGCGGTTAATGTAGAGGGAGGCCTGGTGTTCCGGGGCACGGCTGGGGATGTGCATCCCGTCAATTGCTCCCCCGCAGTTGGGGAAGCTGAGGGCGCAGAACCCCTGGATGACCGCGTCCGGGTCAGTGAGGTGGACCACCCTGCGGAGCAGCACCTGGTTGATGGCCTTGACCACCTGCAGAGAGGCACACCAAACCGAGAATCACTGGGGTGCCTGGGTCGCTGGGAGTGTTTGTTCCCTGGCACTGACCTGCGCCCCACTCCCAGAAGCAACTCCCACTGCGATCCTGGCCACCGCGGGTGGTGTGTAGTACGGCTGGGACAGACCAAACCCTCCCATGCGGGCCGCTTTCGCCTCCTCCCCCCTGTTTTCCCTGGGGCAGCCCATCCCATCCTTGCAGCCCCCCTCCCTCCTGGCCCAATGGCCGGTGAGTGCCGTACCTGCATGAGCACTGCTCTGACAGTGGATTTCCCCACGCCGAACTGGTTCCCGACGGATCAGTAGCTGTCCGGTGTGGAGAGCTTCCACAGGGCGATGGCCACCCTCTTCTGGAGGGGAATGGTGGGCCTCATGCGAGTGTCCTGTCACTGCAGAGCAGGGGCGAGCCACTCACAGAGCTCCAGGAAGGTGTTCTTCTTCATCCTGAAGTTCTGGGTCCACTGTCGGTCTCCCCAGCGCTCCAGGACGATGCAGTCCCACCAGTCGCTGCTGGTATCCAGACGCCAGATGTGGCGGGGCACGCTGGTGTCTGGGCGCTGCTGCGGCTCCTCCACGGCCCCCAGGGAGGCCAGGGGGAGGGGCAGGGGGCTGACGTGCACCAGATGGTGCCAGGCAGCCTCCAGCCATCGGTGCCAGGCTTGCAGCACCAAGTCCAAACACTGGACCAGAATGCCCAGGGCGAGCTCTGGCTCCATGGTGCCAACTGCAGCTGAGTCCCCAATGAGAACCACCGACACAGGCAGGCAGAGAGGAAAACACTTTGCTATCCCTCAGCGAGGTAGGCAAGCAAGCGAAAAAGCTGAGAACCAGCTGTCCAGGGGGGTCCCTTTAAGCACGAGCCTCAGATAGCCTCAGACAGCAGCCACACAAAGCAATTACTGACCTGATGCCCTGCTGGAACCGGTTTGAGCTGCCCTTAAATATGACCCAGCATCCAATCAGTGTGGACGTGCTAATTCGAATGAGCAAAACTCTAATTCGAATTAGTTTTTGGGTCTAGATGCACTAATTCGAATTAGCTTATTTTGAATTAACTAATTCGAATTAAGTTAATTCGAATTAGCGCTGTAGTGTAGAAATACCCTTATATTTATTTGCATGGCTGAAGTTACCAGCAAACACCGTTTCTGACCAATGGGAGCTGTGGGAAGCAGTGTCCTGGTCCACGCCACTTCCCACCACTCCCATTGGCCAGGAACAGCAACCCGTAGCCAATCAGAGCTGGGATTGCCGGTACCTGCAGTAGTGCAGGTAAATATAGCTGCAGCAGCCCACCAGGGGCTAACCCTGGTGAACTGTCACCATGTTATTTTCCACTTCTGCCCCATTCCTGCCCTACCCCTACCCTATTCCTGTTCCAGTCCCAGTACTCCTGCTCTGTTTGGTTCTTACAGCTGGCTCTGATGAGCTCTTGGCTATGTCCCTGACTGACTCCAACTAGCCCTTTGGGTTCTGATGTTTGGTTTAGTCCCTTGACTCTGACTTCAGCTTCCCCTTTGGAAGCCTGTTTCCAGGTGTATGTAGCCTAAACTATTTCAATATTCTGTGAAAATCATCACCCCAGTAAATCTAATTCCTTAGAAATGCCTTGGGAAACTTCCTCTCTCTCATGATGTTGAAGTGTTGGTGATATTCTTATGTGGCAGAATCAATGATTGTGTTTCTTTGCTTGCTTGAAGGAGATGAGAATGTTGAGACAGCTGTGCTGTCAAAGTTGAGAGAGAGAGAGAGAGAAGCAGAGAATGCTGCCTGCCTGAATGAGAGACTTACATTGGTCTCCTTTTATAGCTTCACAGGGTGGAAGGCATACCCCTTTACTACCAGAGGAAAAAATTCTCCAGTCTCTGCTTTGTATTTCTGATCTCCGTTTCAACTAAGCGAAAGTCACTCCACCAAGAGATGCATGCTGAGGAACTTGAGCATACTCAGTAAGAATTTAGGATTTGTGTTTTAAAAAAGTTCCTTGGCAAAGAACCAGGTGGGTGTGGCTCAATAGAATCAGCAATTTGTTGGAAACTGGTTTCCTGTAACAAATAGCTTCTCTTAGAATCGTTTGAAGGATACACTATATTGTATTTTAAGTACTCTTTAGTTTACAATAATGGATTTGTTTCTCAGGGCTTTTGTGCCTTTTTCAGGATAATGAATAATCACTCTCCAGTATATATCACTAAAAAGATACAGGCTGTATTCTTTCCAAAAACAGAATGTCAGTTACTTTATTGGAAAGCTATATCCATGTCCCATAGTGTTTCCTTGGTTATCCCAGAAACTTTTACCTTGGGAAAAACAGATTGAAGCAGTGGCCACCAACCAATTGATCACAATTGACTGGTTGTTCCTGAAAAAACAAGTAGTCCCATGGCACTTTAGAGACTAATAAAAATATAAAGGATCATGAGATTTCATGGGTAAGACCCAATTCATCAGATGCATTGGAGTGGAAATAAGAGAATCCAAGATACATTTAATAGCAAAAGAAGTACCAGTCAATTGTAGGACCCATGTTAATGAAACTAATTAAGTGGGCTGGCTGTGTCCCATTCATAGCTTTTGATGTGAAAATGTGGATGTCAAAGGCAGGGGATATTGGCTTTGTAGTGTGTCAACCAGTTAATGTCTTTATTTAAGCCTACGGTAAAAGTTTCAAATTTATAGATGAATTCCAGTTCTGCAATCTCTCTCTGTAATCGTGATCAGTAGGCTTCCTGCTTGTCCTGGCCCCATGCTGCCAGCCCATTTCCAGAAGTGGCCAGCATGGCCCATTGGGGTGGGGCAGGAGTTTCTGTGCTCTAATCCTGCCTGCAAGTGTCATCCCTCTCAGCTCCCATTGGCCACAGTTCCCTCTCCCTCGCCAATGGGAGCTGAGGGGGCTGTGCTAGCAGAGGGGGCAGCATGTGGAGGTGTGTTCCCTGCCCCACACTCCAAGGGCTATAGGAGTGCATTGGCCCCTTCTGGGAGCGGCATGGGGCTGGGGCAGGCAGGGTGCCTGCTTCATCCTTGCTGTGCCACCTATCTTGGGCAGCTCCTGGTAAGTGCTGCCTGACAGAAGGCCACACACCAATCCTCAGTCCCCTCCCACAGCCAGAGCCCCGTTCTTCCTCCTGCTCCCCAAGTAACAGCCCTGGCTCCCCTCCCAGAGCCTGCACTCCATACCTCCTCCTGTGCCCCAAGCTTGTGCCCACCCTAGCCCTCCTCCCAGAGCCACCACCCCAATCCTTCTCCTGCACCCTGAACCTCCTCTTGCACCCCAAGCATCTGCCCCCTCCACCTCTCAGCACCCTACACCCCAATCCCCTGCCCCAGAATGGTGAATGTGAGGGTGGAAGGGAGGGAGGATGGAGTGAGCAGGACAGGAGAGAACTTGAGAATAAAAAGGTTGGAGACCACTGGCTTAAGGGGATAATAGGCAGATTATTATAGCAGCTCCCCCAAAATGGATTTTTTGGGCAGTATCTTATATGGTAGGGGTGAGTTTTAATATTAGCTGCTTTCACTCTCATCCTTGGCTTAACATCTTCATACTTGGGTCTGGTAGTATTTTGAGCTCACGAATAAGCAATTTTTGGCCTTTGTTCTTCTAGAGGCAATTCTCAAAATATCTTTGATGTTCAGTTTTAATTCTTGTACTTAGCCCATTTTTTTAATTATAATTTTAGTTTCATTAGGATTTAATTAGAGTTGACATTTTGTTTGAAATCACCCTTATCCTACACAAGACTTGTAACTCTCAAAACAGTCTGTTTAACCTCAAATTATTCTTAAAGACAGTCTTTGAAACCTAAATAGTTATCTGGGAAGGCACACACAAATTCTGACCCAGAAAACCGAGTTGCCTCTCCACAGACTGTTAAGAAGGATGGACAATAACTACTTCCCCAGTTAATAATTTTTGTACTCTTGTCATTTAAATACCAAATTTTTACCAATATGTACCTCAAAGCGTACACCATTTCTATGTATTTAAGGGGGAAAAAGGCTTTTGACAAAATATTTCCCAGCTATACACCTTTCCTTCCACTTGGAGAAGGGTGGGAGAGAGACTCCCAAATCAGCTTTGGGGCTTTGACAAACCAGGTGCTAGACATTACTTGTCATCAAGATCTTAAATGGGAGGATCCACTCACACTGCTTAACAAGGGGGAGTTGTGTCCCTGAAGCATTTTGTGCCAGTCTCTCAATGGAACCAGCCTCTGTCAACCTAAAAATGATCTCAGTCTAGCTACAGCGCCCAGGGTTGGGAAAAATTTCACTTCCTGCACAAAATGTTAAGCTGACCGTACCCCCATTGTTGATGTGGCTAAGTTGATGAAATAACTCTTCTGTCTGTTTAGCTACCACCTCTTGAAGGGGCAGATTTATCACAGGGATAGAAAAACCCCTTCCATCACTACAGCAAGTGTTTCCATTATGGCACTACATCAGACACGTGGAGGAGAGCATGCTGAGGAGGAAGGGCACACAATTTAGGAAGGAAGCTTTGCTGGTAACTCAGGATGGGTTTCTAGTGGCCATTTTTCAAAGCTTTTAGCTCTGATGATTTGATATGTTTCTGTAAAAGTGGAAATCTGATGCAGGAGGGTAGATAAAGCATCCACAGATTATTGCTACTAGTTCCACCTCATTGCTGCACAGGCTAAGCCAACTGCTTATAAAAAATACCCAATTTTTCATTAGATTTACTCTTGCCAAGTAGTCTTTGAGTTTTTAGAAGCTAAACAGAATTAGGGAGAATGCAGTGTGAAAATAAACTCCTCTGTCATGTACCCAAGCTTTATTCTTCAGGATACTTGAACACTTTGGGGTTATCTGGGTTGAGACTATTAGGTATAAAGCACACATTTTCCTAATTTGAAGCACGATTGTGCTTTTATGGCACTGTCCTCAGCAGATGGGCCATTCCAGCATGAGATGGAGGGAGACAGTGCTACCCTGAGCACTGGCTTGGAAATGTTCCTGTTGCTATACCCCACAGAGAGATGCAGTGGACATGCAGAGTTGACTCCTGGCACTGCTACTTCTCTGCCCCTCGTGCTTGGGAAAGTGTTAAGAATGCATCTGCACAGCGTACTCTATGTATTTTGGAACACAGGGGAGGGGACAGGATCCTTGTGTCATGCCACATCCTCTCCTCCACCCATGAATTCAGTGGCCATTCACAATTTGATGCTTTAACCATGTGGAATCTCTCTAGTTTCCAGTGAAAATCTCATTCTTGCTTGCCTTTAAAAAAAATCAAGCTGCCTTTTAAAAGGAGTGATGAAAGAATATAATGAACACTGCAACTACTGCAGTTAAGGGGTTTTATTATATCGGATCTGACTTAATCTCCTATCTCCAGGGCAGTGGCCAATATTTCTCAAATTTCACTTCATTGTGACCCACTTCTGACAACAATTACTACATGACCCCAGGAGGAGGGACCGAAGCCTGAGCCTGTTTAAGCCCTGTTGCCACAGGCAGGGGGAACAAAACCAAAGCCTGAGTTCTGCTGTCCTGAGAGATGGTGGGAAGGCAAAAACTGAAGCCCAAAGGGCTTTAGTCCCTTGCAGGAATCCTGTAGACTATGGGTGCATCTAGACAGCACCCTTCTGTTGGAATAAGCTACTCAATTTGTGCTAGGCAAATTGCATAGCTTATTCCGAGTCTAAATCAGAAGAGCTTATTTTGAAATTTGGCACTGTCTACACAGCACCAAATTTCAAAATAAGGCACTTTTCTGACAAATCCCTTAACCTTTGTTCAATGGTTATAGGGACGCTGGAATAGTGCACCCGCTTTTAAAAATGGGGTGTTGCAATTCTGGGATACTTCTGGTATCCCAAAATAGCAACACAGCCTAGATGTGCCCTACGTCTCACTGCTCAGTATGGGCTTCAGTCCCAGGCAGAGGTCCCATAGACTACATCTCACTGCCCAGGACTGAAGGCCTTGGTCTCTGGCTCCAGGTGGTGGGGCTTGGACTTTGGGTTTGCCACCAGGCAGCAAAGCAACCCACAGTTTGAGAACCACTGATCAAATGCATTTTCTGCACTACAAAATGCGTGAAATACTGTTTTGACAGAGAAAAATGATCAGTAGGAATTTATTTGAGGAGCAAAACAACCCAGTGAAAGCACAGTAAGTTCATAGGGGCTTTGATATTTGCTAATACTTTTGAATCCCGGCCTTTTGGAGCACAAACCAATTTCTGATATTTGTTTGTTTTCTCCTGTGATGGAGTGGAAAAGCCGGACATACCTGCAGGAGGCCTTTCAGCACCCTGGCCAGCAACAGGAGCAGTAGAGAGGCCCTCCGAGCGGAACAGAGTGGCAGCCTTCGCTGCAGCCAATCAGGGTGCAGCAGGCGGATAGAAAAGGAGCTGCTAGGCTAGGGCCTGTCAGTTCCTTCCTGGAGCTTGACCCAGGCAGACCTTAGGACTGATTGAGGAACACCAGCACTCTGGACAGCTCTGCGTGGGAGCTGGGACTTGGTACCCGGTCAGAGCCAGGTCCTGTGGCTAAAGGCTAGCCAAGAAGCCAAAGATAACCCTGCAGAACCCTGGACAAGGGGAACTCAACCACAAGGCCCTAGAGAAAGGGCTGGATGGGAAGTGGCCCAGGGACATGACAGCAACTAAGTACTTTGAAACTAAGCAGGTAACTGCTACTTATAGGGTTCCTGGGCCGGGACCCAGAGGAGTGGGTGGGCCTGGGTCCCTACCCCAACCCCCCTGCAAACTGCACCCGGGGTGGGGGTTAAAAGAAGAGGCCTGATCTCCGGCCACTTGTTGGATGCTGCCTTGCCCGCAGACAGGTAAGTAGAGACTATAAGACTCCCCTCAGCTGCCAAGGGGCATGTGCCTGAAGGGTGGAACCCTTTACATCCCCACCCTACCAAACCTCCATTATTTCACAGCATTAGCAGTTTTAAGAACTGTGGGTGGTAGATGGAGAAGTCAACAGTTCAGAGCTCATACCAACCATTAATAATGAGAAACAGAATAAAATATTTCTTCTGGATCTATCCCTAACAAGCAGGGTGGTATTTGCCAATATTTCACTTACTGGTCCAAATCCTTGACTGGAATAAAGGGCTGGAGTTTCACTGATGGCTTGATTGACACCTGCTGACTATCTGTCTCATAACTTTTCTATGTAAAATCAAGCCCTGTAATATTCCTTGCTTTGAGTTCCTATTTTTAAATGTGTGTATTGAAAGTCATTAGATACCTCCACAGCTGGCATAAATCTCTGCTAATTTATACCAACTGAGGATCAGGCCTGTTACTTTAGTCTTTAAAATGGCTTTTACAAATATTTCTGCTAGCTAAAAAGACAATCAGGAACTTTCAGAACAGCTGCTGAGTACAGGCATTCTGAGCGGACAGTTCGTCTCTACAGATGCTTGTTTTTGCTATATCTTGAGTCAGAACTGGAAATACAACCGACTCCTGGTTTCAAGGAAGCCTTTTTTTAAATAGCTCCACTATCTGTGCAAGAGATGCTGAGGGAAGAGGGGGAAAGAAACTATCATAGATTCTTTTATATTTAAAAAAATCAATCCCTCACTTTTGACCCTTGGTAGCAGAAGCCAGCAGAGATGGCAACCTTTCTCCCCCCACCCTCAACTACTGCATATTTAGCTGATTCAATATTTAACATTCAATATTGTCAGGCTACTTTATGTACGTACACTCCCACCCACACTCTCACGACCTTCCCTTTATATGTTTGTTGCCTGATTTCCATTTTAACAAGATTTAGGATTTCCTGTCCTGAGTGTGTAGTAGAACAATGAAAGAGATGCTGAAATAAAAATGATGCGTTTATTCTGACACAATGGCCCTTCATTAGTGAGGTCAAGAAAAAATCACAATAGAAGGGGCTGCACCATGTTTCTCTGCTTGAAGAATTCACTTGTATATAAATAAAGCCTTGTATAGCCAAAGGCTGCTCACTTCACACAATGGTGAGTGATAGAAATGTAGCCGTGTTAGTCTGGTGTAGCTGAAACAAAATACAGGACTATGTAGCACTTTAAAGACTAACAAGATGGTTTATTAGATGATGAGCTTTCGTGGGCCAGACCCACTTCCTCAGATCAAAAACCTTTAAAGTGCTACATAGTCCTGTATTTTGTTTCAGCTACACCAGACTAACACGGCTACATTTCTATCACTATTCTACATGCAAGGCACTACATTTAGCCATTTGGAATGGAAATACATCAACCATATGAAGAAACTTGCACAGATACAGACAGACATCATCTTTCTATCCAAGTGCAAGAAGATGGACATCGTACCCAAAGGACTGAAAGTGAACAATCCATTAAGATCAACATACTATACTGACTACAGTGAAAGACTCTGCCTCACACTATCCAAGAAATTAAGGAATCACCTGATAAGTATTTTATACAAGAAACAGAAAAACATCAAGAATGACATTTCTAACTTAGAGAGTCTCATCTCAAGACAAACATCCACACCGACTGACACCTTGCAAGACTTTTGTTCCACCAGACAAGAAATCTACTATACACACTTCTATTCCTTACAACAAAGAAAAGACAATAAACTTTCTAAACTGCTCCACACCACAGGCCACAACAGCAATTACCTCAACCCACCGGATAATATTGTTAACCTCTCCAGCTACAAACTCAATCCAGCAGAAGAGTCTGTCTTGTCCCGGGGTCTCTCTTTTTGCCCCTCATCCCCCACAAACTGGATACAATTTTGTGGTGATCTTGAAGCTTTTTTTCGCCACCTCCGCCTCCGAGAATATTTCCAAACCACCAATGAACATCAATCTGACCTACCAGATCCCCCCTATCAACACAAAAGGAAAAATAATTCTATATGGACTCCCCCTGACGGTCGGAATTACAATCTGGATTTCTATATACAAAGCTTCCGCAACAACACACAGACTGACATTATTCGCAAACAACAACAAGCAACACACAATCTCTGCTGCGCTGAACACCATGCCATCCAGAGTCTCAAAAACAACCTGGACATTATAATCAAACCAGCTGACAAAGGGGGTGCTGTGGTCATTATGAATAAGGCCGACTATGACCAGGAGGCAACCAGACAACTCTCCAACACCACATTTTACAAACCTCTCTCCTCTGATCCCACCTCGGAATACCAAAAGAAACTACACTGTCTCCTTAAAAGCCTCCCTACAGCTACTCGGGAACAAATCCACACAGAAACACCTTCTGAACCCCGACCAGGATTGTTCTATCTGCTTCCCAAGATCCATAAACCTGGACACCCCGGACGTCCCATCATCTCTGGTATTGGCACGCTCACTACTGGTCTATCCAGCTATGTAGACTCTCTCCTCAAACCCTACGCAACCAACACCCCCAGCTATCTCCGAGACACTACTGACTTCCTAAGGAAACTACAAAACATCGATAACCTCCCCAATAACACCATCCTTGCCACCATGGACGTAGAAGCTCTATACACCAACATCCCACATGAAGACGGATTACAAGCAATTAGAAACACTATCCCAGAGGACACCACTGCCAACCTGATAGCAGACCTATGTAACTTTGTTCTCACCCACAATTATTTCCAGTTTGAGAACAACTTATACCTCCAGATCAGCGGCACAGCCATGGGTACACGCATGGCCCCACAGTATGCTAATATCTTTATGGCTGACCTAGAACAACGTTTCCTCAACTCCGTCCTTTTACCCCTTCTCTACTTACGCTACATCGATGACATCTTTATGATCTGGACGCATGGCCAAGAAACACTGGAGACATTCCACAGAGATTTCAACAACCTACACCCCACCATCAACCTCAGCCTGGACCATTCTACACGAGAGATCCATTTCCTGGACACCACAGTACAAATCAACAATGGAAAATTAGACACCACCCTCTACAGAAAACCCACTGACTCATACAGTTACCTACATGCTTCCAGCTCCCATCCAGCACACACCATACGATCCATCATCTATAGCCAAGCCCTTCGATACAACCGCATCTGCTCTAATCCCACTGACAGAGACCAGAAACTTCAGGATCTCTACCAAGCATTTATAAACCTCAACTACCCACCGGAGAAATAAAAAGCAAATTGAAAGAGCCAGACGAATACCTAGAAACCATCTACTTCAAGACAGACCCAAGAAAACCAACAATAGAACACCACTTGTCATCACCTACAGCTCCCAACTTAAACCTGTCCAACACATTATCAATAAACTACAGCCTATACTGGAACAGGATACTAAACTCCAAGAGGCTCTGGGAGACAGCCCGATAGTCTCCTATAGACAACCACCTAACCTCAAGATGATTCTTACCAACAACCACAGGACATACCACACTAATACCAACCCTGGTACCTTCCCTTGCAACAAACCCCGTTGCCAGCTTTGTCCACATATCCACTCTGCTGATACCATTATTGGACCTAACCAAGTGAGTTATAAGATCAAGAATACATATTCCTGCGCATCCAGAAATATAATTTATGCTATCATGTGCGAAAGTGTCCGTCTGCTTTGTACATTGGACAAACGTCTCAGACACTTCGCCAAAGGATCAATGCCCACAAAACAGATATTAGACAGGATCACAAAGAAAAAACAGTTTCTTGCCATTTCAACCAGAAAGGACACTGTCTCAACGACTTAATTACTTGCATCCTGCTTCAGAAGCCTTTTAAATCTGCACTTGAAAGGGAAACCTCTGAACTGTCATTCATGCTAAAATTCGACACTCTACGCGTTGGTCTCAAGAAAGATGCTAACTATCTTACCCATTACAAAGATAGCTTCCCCAATTATCACCTCTAATACCATTAGCTCACAGACATTTACCTTCTCCCCCCGCATCCCCCTTCTGTTCTGAAATGTGATTTGTCCTTTTCATATGTGTTCATTTTTTTTAATTGTATCCTTTGGTATATATGGTTGTGACTATTTTCTTCCACTATTTGATCTGAGGAAGTGGGTCTGGCCCACGAAAGCTCATCATCTAATAAACCATCTTGTTAGCCTTTAAAGTGCTACATAGTCCTGTATAATGGTGAGTGAGGTGCTCATTTTTTTAAAAGGTACTTCAGCATGGCTTCACTCAGCATTGCAACCTGTCACTGATTTAAAAGTCTGAGTCTCATTTTCTAAAGGGATGTAGACACTTTGAAAAGGGTTTAGGATTGAAAGAGATTTTAGGCACTTAGCAAATAAGACATGGGGCTTGTCTGCCTGGGGACACTCAGGAAAACTAATTCAAATTCAGTCACACCACAGTGTGAGCACCACAAGCCTGAGTCTGTAGACCTGGGTTCTGAGACTTATTACTATGGGTTTAAGAGACAGTGTTGACATTCTCTAGATGTCAGAAGCCAGTGTCTCAGCACGGAGGGGGTTCCTCCTCAGATAGCTCATTTGTTTTCCCCAGAATGTTATTATCAGGGATCAATAAGGATCACTGGGCTGGTGCATCACCCTCCCCTTGGCATCAGGTTGTGATGGGGTTGACAGGTAAAAATCAACACAATCCAGGAACCCCTTGGCAGGCTGATGGCCTGGGGTTCTGAATTTAACATGCTTTCCATCCCAACATAAAAATGGCCATACTGGGTCAGACCAAAAATCCATCTAGCCCAGTGTCCTGTCTGCCAACAGTGGCCAATACCAGATGCCCCAGAGGGAGGGAGCACAGCAGGTAATTCTCACATGATCCCTCTCCTGTCATCCATCTCCAAACAAGCAGAGTCTAGGGACACCATTCCTACCCATCCTGGCTAATAAATATTGATGGACCTAGCCTCCATGAATTTATCGAGTTCTTTTTTGAACCTTATTAAAGACCTGGTCTTCACAAAATCCTTTGACAAGTAGTTCCACAGGTTGACTGTGCTGAATGAAGAAAAACTTCCTTTTGTTTGTTTTAAACCTGCTATTTTTTAATTTCATTTAGTGACCCCCTAGTTCTTACATTATGAGAACAACCTTTTCTTATTCACTTTTTCCACACCAGTCATGATTTTATAGACCTCTATCATATCCCCCCTTTTCTAAGCTGAAAAGTTCAAGTATTTTTAATCTCTTCTGAACTTTTTCCAACGCCAGTATATCTTTTTTGAGATGAGGTGACCACATCTGTATGTAGTATCAAGATGTGGGCATATATCTGAGCTGCAACTGGGATTTATGGAGGGAGAAGGGTCATAGGACTTGTGTAACTTCCCTAAGCACAGCAGAGGAGAATAAATAAGGATCCACTCTCCTTTGTGCTCTTTTAAGCTCATTTTTCCTTGTAAAGATGTATGGCTATTGACCAAGGTGAAGAAGCAAATTTCACCTATTCCCTCATTCTCTTGGTGGAGGGGAGATGGGAGGGAATGAAATTTCAACAATTAATATTTGCATAAATCACCTTTAATTTGAGCAATCAAGGGAAATAACTGACTTTCTATAGATCATCATTGGCCAGATCATGTCCTCCATGGGTCAAACCCGCACAAGCGAGAGTTTCATAATTTTTCCACCATCTCATTTTCTTGCTGGAGGACTGTCCCTTGTGGAGGTTGTCTGCATAAATCTGCTAATCCATGAAGGGGCCTCTACTGAACTCAAGGGAAGCAGAAGAGATGGTCTGGCCCAACCTTATTTTCTTTTCTACAACATTCCTGCAGGAGACCTTATTGTCTGTACATCTTTGCTTGCTTTATTTTCTATTTTCCACTTTATTCCCCATTTAGTTATGTTGGCAGCTGACATGCTTGCGCAGAGGAAGCCTTGCTCTCTTGTTTCCATATTTTACAGAGATCTGAATGGAACCCTAGGTCTAGATTTGACCATTTGTTTCTTACTTCACTGAAGAGTTTAAAGCCAGGTACAAACATCAAACTGTCAAGAACCCTATTTTGCTTTCGGTAATCTTCTTATAAATATTTCCGAAAGTTTGTTTGTTTGTTTTGTTTGTCCCAAAAGATCTCCGAAACGGTAAGAGCTAGAAACACCAAATTTTGAACGGGTACTACTGATTTCCTAAGTTAAATAACTGGATTGGTTATATCTCAAAATTGGGGCCCCCACAGCCCCAATTGGGCCATTAATTAACTTTTAGTAGCGCCTGATCATAGGCATTTGCTGGACTCTTCTGTTAAGCATGTCACATAAACTGCAACTACCAGATCCTTTCCCTATGATAAAAGAAAAAGTATTTCCAATAAAATCTTATGTTAATGTAATTTACGTAGTTCATTCACCACACCTTTTGTTATCAAGAAATGAGTTAAATATAAACGTGTTTTGTAAGCACATCACTAGCTATGTTAATTTCTTAAAGTATTTCCAATAAAATATGCTATGTTAATATCATTGACGTAGTTCATTCATCACACCATTTACTATATTTTCCCCGGGCAATGCTGGGTATTTCTGCTAGTTTAAAATAAATGCATTAGGGCTTCTCTTCTTTCTTTGGTGTATCTCGCCTGCAGTTTCCATACTCTTCCAGAGCAAAACCCTCTGGGCCGAATTCTGGTCTATTATAGCTGAATAGTAATTGTTTGCAACCTGTGACTGGCCATGGATGACCATGGAAACAATTAACCTAGTCTAAGAAATAGGGTTATATTGGTAACAAATTCACCCAGACAGAGGCTTGGTAGCTCCGTACAGAAGCCTCCCCCCTCTAAGTTACTTAGTCACATACACTCCAGTTGGCACTGACAGAAAGTTGTTACCAAATAATACCAGTTTGGTGGTCTCAACCCATTTTCTAGTGGAAAGATGTCCACATAGCCTGTAAAAACAATACCCTAGTTGGCATTAAGTAGCTCCTTTATTAGCTGTCACAGGAGGGAAGCTTATGAGTGAGACCCTGATTCTATAAAGACCTATGCACATCCTTAACATTATTTATTGGGAATAATCACATTAACTTCAGTGGGACACTCACAGAATGCGAACCCTGGCAATGTAGAAGGGACTTTGGCAAGTCATCAAATACAGTTTCTTGTGCTAAAGCAGGACTAAGACAACCTAAAGACCATCCCTCACAGGTGTTGTCCAACCTTCTCTTAAAAGTCTCCTAGTGATGGGAATTTGACAACCTTCCTTGGAAACCAATTCCAGAGCTTATATATCCTTATAATTAGAAAGTTTTCCCAGTATCTAACCTAAATCTTCCTTGCTGCAGATAAAGGGCATAAATAAATAATTTTGAAATAATGGGCTTCTAACTCCGACTTCTGTAACCCTCATTTCACGAGGAGTATGGGAAGTGGAAGGAAAAGCGTTCTTCCTTTGACTTCCTGCAGTGTAGACACTGCCAAAAGCTGAGTTAAGGTACTTCGACTATGCAATTAACATAGCTGAAGTTGTGTATCTTAATTTGACTTTAGCCCACAGTGTAGATGTACCAAAGATTATTACTTGTCCTACAAGACATAGAGAAAATTTGAGCACTATCCTTTATAACAGCCATAACATATTTGAAGATTGCTACCCGGCTCTATCCCTAACAAGCAGGGTATTCTTTGCCAAAATTTCGCTTACTGGTCTAAATCCTTGGCTGGAGTAAATTGATATAGCTCCACTACATTACACAAGCAATTTCTCCTCTCTGAATATTCACATCTCCAGACCAAATGCTGTGAATGACCCACTTCCACCCTGACATGATTAGCTTCATTAACACAAGTAACTACTTCCTTATATATACTCCTGCTTCTGTAACTCCCACTCCAATTAATCTGATGAAGTGGGGTTTACCCAAGAAAGCTTATGCCATGCCCTAATCAAGCTGTTCGTCTCTTGGGTGCCACAAAACTCCTCCTCGTTTGTACAGGTTGTACCTCCCTGAACCGGGACTCTGTGGTCTGGCAACATCCATAGTCCAGCAGGCCACAGATGTTCCTGGACCACAGAGTCCAGGTATAAGGAGGTTGGGCCAGGGGTGACTCAGCCAGGATCCCGGTGTTGAGGGAAGGGGGCACGGCAGGGAGTTCTGGCCCCTTCTGCCGGATGGTAGCGAGGGCCTGGCAGTGGTTGCAGAGTCCCAGCAGCCATGGAGCCTCTGGCTTGTCAGGCCCAGCAGCCTCAGCAGGCGCAGAGCCCCAACAGCCCCAGGAATTGCAGCAGGTGCAGAGTCCCAGAAGCCATGGCAGCCGCAGAACCCTGGCAGCCCTGGAACTCCAGCCTGGGGAGCCATGGCTGGGCAGGCTGTAGTGGGGCATGGCTGGAGTCCTAGCCAGGGGCAGCATGGGCCATGTTGGGAGAGATCTCCCTTCGTTCAGCAAATCCCCCTTATTCAGGACCTGTCAGGTCCCAAGGGTGCTGGTGAAGGAAGAACAACCTATACACATTCTTTTCTCCTTTAAGATGTATCATTCACCTATTTCATATCTTCGCCCATCCTCCTTGGCAGTATCTTAAAAGGACTATAATTTGTAGCTTTTAAAAAAAATAAATGTCAGTAGCAGATTTGAGGATTTGAAAAAAAAAGATGTACAGAAATCATGTGGAGGCATTCAGAATCAGTGCTTTTATCTCTAGTAACATTTTTTTTTTCACTTCACTGGGCCTTTTATGGCTAGATAATTAGCAATGATTTATAAAGTGACTTCCCACCTTAGCTTTTGCCACTATGGTGAATATTAAATATGGCTAGATTCATTATTTCTATTTTATTGCACAGCTATGCACAACACAGCAAGAAATATTGTCAACTTCACATTTAGCACTTTCTGAAAGTTTATTTAAAACCTTCCTCTCCAAGGAAGAGAGGGGAAAATATATTCCCTCTACTCTGTTCAGCTAAGCAATAGCTTTTGTGTATAAATATTAATAAGATGTTAGATGGGCCACTGAACATGAAAACTTTTTAATTTTGAAGAAGACTTTCTCATTATAGGGCAAAGTAATAAGTTTACTGAAGAAGTTATCACTCGGGCCTCAATATTTCAAAGTACAAATTTTGAGCCTGTTTCTCCTCTACCTTCATTGACTTCAGTGTGAGCAACACGATATATAAATGGTGTATAAGTGAGAAGAGAATCAGGCCAAATGGTCCTGATTCAGGAAAGCACATGTTTGGGCTGAACACCATGATTAAATACTCCTCTACATCAGGGACAACACTTGTATGTTCTACCATATGAAAACTGTCCCATTAAGACTTACCAGGGTGAGTAGGATTCTGCATTGTAACTTTCTAGCTATCCTGCTAGGTGCTAACTAGTTATCCATCAGCACCTACTGATTCTCTCCCTGCTATTTGAGGTGTCAAGGATTCACTGATGCATCTCACAATTTTTCAACTGGACTTTAATATGTAGCAGCCACAGAAGGGAGCACACCTTGAATGAGATACTATGTCAAAAGCTCTCTTGTTAAACAGGCTTTAGATAGTACTTATGGTTTCCATGGAAACGTAACTAAATCCTTCCTCTGATATAATCTCAGATCTCTACAGAGCTGCAAAATATGCCATAAATAGTCAAGCCATTTTTATGCTGTCACAGAGAATGCCACACTTGTTACTCAAGTTTGTCATGTGTGGTAAAATGCACAAAAAACCCAGCTAAAATTGCATATCACAAAATTGCATTGCAGTCATCCTGATTTTCCCTGATGGGCCATTCCCTGCAGTGCTCAAATATATGAATCCCTTACTAAAACCGATGGAGGCACAGTGCAAAACAAACACCAACATAGATTAGAATAGTAATAATAACGATACAGATTTCATAGAATCAGTCTCTCTTCCAGGGTGGAAATGTCTCACCTGTAAATTTTCTCATATTCTGTCAAGTCTGGTTTTTAATCTTCTCAACAGATAGGTCTCCCATCACTTCCTTTGGAAGCTCTTCCACAGTTTAAAAACAAATTCACTCTACAAGCTTTTCCCCTGACATTCAATCTAAAATTTTCCATTTAAAAAGTTTGTCCCACTCTGGAGCCCCATATGCTCTTATGGCTTATGAATGAAGACAAGACTACACTGTGATAGGCGTGGGCTGTATAGTGGATCAAAGCCCTTTAAACAGCCCCTTAGAGGAACTCCTGCAGTGTGCACATTCTTAAGGGTAGGCCGTGCAGGTTCAGTCCCTCCATGACAGAGCCTCTGAGCTCCTGCACTCTTCTTTCCCACTGTCCGCTCTGCCCAGTCAGTACAACTGAGATAATCTCTGAACAGGAAATGTTTTGTCCTCAGTGCACTTCAGCATGCATATGTGGTGACATCAGGCAGCCTTATTAAAACAAAGGAGCATGTATTACTTTGCAAGAGTACAGCCCTGGGAAGTCCTTAGGTTAGCGTATAGAAGTAAGCGTGAAGACAGAGTTCAGACCCCCAGCCTCAGGGATCTACTCAGCTACACGGCTGCAGATCCATTTTGGTGTGTGTGTGTGTTTTTCTCACTCTGTGTCAGTGATAGGTTAGAGCTGCTGTGTTTTTGCACACGCCAGCTTTTAACCTTTCCTGTTCTTGATCCAATTGTCTTCCTTCTGAGTGTGTTGAATTCTCATGTTTTGCCTGCTGGAGTTTCCTGTGTCAGTTTTCCATTTCTTGGGGGTCCCATTGTCTTTCTGACTCCTTCATTGATCTGGGTTGGTTTCAACCAGTCCTTTTATTGCATCCCAGACAGTTACATGAACCAACACCTCATGTCATGCTATGCCCCAAGAGCAGCTTTTTAACCCTTTACACTCCATGCATAGCAATGACATTGAGGCATGCATCAGAATTATAAAAATAAATATTCTCCAAATTCTCACCTTCTCACAGGCTGCTCTGTAACTTATGGATGTTGTTTGACCTGGTTATTGGGGTTTTTGCCTTAGGAATATAGTATAGTTTAGTTTAATAGTGGGCTATAAGGGAAAAAAAGCAGGAAGAATAAAGAATGGCTTGAGATAAGCCACCCTGCAACAAACACTCAAGGGGTGTAGGTTGTGAAGAGTTAATGCTTGAAGCAAGGTGAAAAGACTGGGAATTGAGAAGACAAATGAATCCTGTGTGGACAAGAAGCGACTCTCGTTCCAGGGAACCTGAGGGCAGAAGCTCTCTGACCTCAAAATATGACTCCATCCACACTACCAAGCCCGTTATTTTGAAATAACCAGCTGGTTATTTTAAAATCTGTACTCCCGCTTTCCTTGGGGGAACAACACTTATTTCAAAATAGCTATTTTGAAATAGCGGTAGTGTGGATGCTCCATTGCTGCTATTCTGAAATTACTCCCCACAGTAGTGCTTCCTGGAGCTCTAAGTCGAGGTAGTGCATCCACAATAAACCCTGCTCTACACTGTGGATTTATTTTGAAATAACCCCTCTTATTTCAAAATAATAAGTGGGGCATCCACAATACCAAGACTGTTGTTTTGAAATAAGGGGCTGGTTATATCGAAATCTGTACTCCTGCTTTCCTCCAGGAATAATGCTTATTTCAAAATTATTTTGTGAGTTATTATTTCAATTGTAGTTATTTCAAAATAATTTCCTAGGGTAGACATGCCCTTCAACTAGAGTTTCTTCCCAAAGATCTTAGCTCCCAGCTCTGAATTCGTTAAAGTTTTAGTTGTTCAGAGACCTAGGTACCAGCATAATGAAAGTACAAAGGTGCAATTTCTCCACCACAGAAGACACACAGATGGATGCATATTCATGCTCTTTAAGATGAAAGTAGCTTTTCCTTTCCGGCTTATTTACTTCAACTCCCATCCCTAGAGGATCTAGGTGCCAATGTATATCACTAAAACAGGAATTCATTTTTATCTTCAGAGGCAGCATGGTGGCTAGGGAATCAGGAGGTCTGGGTTCTTTTTTCAGTTCTACCATTGGCTTCACTTCTTTTTGCCTCTGTTTCCCCTCCCATCATTTGTCTGTCTTCTCTGTATAGACTGTAAGTTGCATGGCGCAGGAAATGTTTCTTACTATGGGTGTATAATACCTAGCATAATGGGGTCTATGTCTTTCTTCAGAGCTTCTAGGTGCTACTGTGATACAGATACAAGCCACTAACAATATTGATATGGCACCCCATGTGTGAAGACCTTCGATTGCCATGCACTTTTCCATACCAAAGCCAGGAGGCTTTTGCTGGATGAATTACTGCCATTCGGATTATAACCATTTTGTTAATCATGTAAATTAGCTATCTGGAGCCAATCTCAATAGGCACATGACTGGTATTGTATTGCTGAGACTGAATCAGCACATCTGTTGTTGGACAAGCCACGCTTTTTTTTTGGTTTGATTTAATCTGTGTGCACTTATTTATCTTCTCAGCTGGACTCTGGAGGGATTCTAATCGTTATTGTGTGACAGGATTTTATTTCTATATGGGGACAAATAGGCCTGAACCATGTATTGCATATCTCAGACGCTTAGGTATCCATTATCTGTTACTCTATTTGCTTTTCACAATTATTTCTTCAAGGACAACTGGAGGCAGCTAATGCTGTGTTTATACCTACCATATGAGTAATGAAAATAAGTGGAATGTTGACAGCTGAGAACAGTGTAAACAACAGTATTTCCTAGTTCACATTCTATCCTTTGGATATATCCATGGCAGGGATTCTTTTGAATGTGGTATGTGCTTTGCAAAATTAAGGCTATGTCTACACTACAAAGAAAAGTGGGAAAAAGATAGGCAAATTGCAAACTGCAATTTGCCTATCTTTTTCCGCTTTTCTTTCAGAAGAGGCTTTTCTGAAATTTGGCATGTCTACACGGTGCCAAATTTCAGAAAAACCTCCTTTTTTGGCACATTCCTTCTTCCTCATACAATGAGGTTTACAGGTATGGTGAAAGAACGTGTCTGCTTTTCTGAATTTTTTTTCAGAAAATCGGACGCGTTCCTTGGACACGGTATAGCTTTTCCAAGATGCCTGAGGTACCCCGGAAAAGAGCTGCAGTGTAGACGTAGCCTGGGTGTTTTGTTTTTTAACTCAAATTCTTATAACTTCTCTCTTCACCTAATCTGAGATGAATGGAGAAAGTTTGACTTGTCCTTCCACTTTGCTTTCTCAGGACCATTCTATGGAAAGATGGCTGGATCAGGCTTTCATTGGCAAGAAAATTTTTATGGGGGGAGGAAGGAAAAAGGGGACAGTAACAGTTAAGGCAGAGGCCTGAGTCTTGGGAGACGTGGTTTCAAATCTCTGTACTGTAACAGAGATCATGTCTGATCCTGGGCTAGTCACTCTGGCTATGTCTACACTGTGGAGACATTCTGGGATACTTCCAGTATCCCGAAATAGCTATTCCGCATCTTTTGAGCAAGCCTGTTATTTCAAAATATAACGGGCTCGCTATTCCGATGTCCCTGTAAACCTCATTCCATGAGGAATAAGGGATGTTTCAGAATAGTGCTCTATTTTGAAATTTGGCGCTGTGCAGACAGTGCCAAATTTCAAAATATGCTATTTTGAAATTAACTTGAAATAAGCTATGCAATTTGTATAGCGCAAATTGCGTAACTTATTTCAAGGTAGGGGTGCAGTGTAGATGCACCTTCATCATGCTACTCATGGGGGAATTTTGCACAATGCAGAATTTTACAAACATTAACATTGTGTGTGCAGAATTTCCTTTCCCCCATAAAAAGATACTAGTTCAAACTGAAGGTTCATCTAGCCCTGCATCCTGTCTTTTGCCAGGTGCCAGGTGTTTCAGAGAAAATGACAGGGCAGGCAATGATTAAGTAATCATTGTAGTTCATTCCCAATTTCTGGCAAACAGAGGCTAGGAACATCTTCTTTGCTTATATTGGCTCATAGCTATTAATGGACTTAATGTGTATAAATTTATCTCTCTCTTTTATAACAAAAACACTTCACAACATTTTCTGATGAGAAGTTCTATAGGCAGGGATGGCAGGTTTGCAGAAATTTTGGTGATGCCCAGAATGCCCAGAGCCCGCATCCCTCTCCCATCCAAACTCACATCTACCTATGTCTCTAAAAGGGAGTTTGGATTGGGGAGGGGTGCAGGCTCTGGGCTGGAGCAGAGAATGGGGAGGGAGGCTGGAGGAGGTGTATGCTCTGGAAGGGAACATGGGTGCAAGTGGTAGTCTGGGGTGCAGGGTCTGGGATGGAGTCTGGGTGCTGGCTCTGGCCTGGAGAAGAGGTGTGGATCCTGGGTGCAGGCTCTGGGAGGTAGTTTAGGAGCTGGACAGGGTTGGGGAGAGGGTGTGGGCTCTGGAGGCGGTGCAGTGCACAAAGGGGTTAGGGGAGTGTTGGGGGATGCCATGCTTACCTGGGGAACTCCCCTCTGGCAATGACTCTGCTTCTTCCACACACTCCCCCACCGTGCATCCTCTGACCCCACTTGCCACCCACGGGTGATCTAAAATGCCCTAATGGTCCCCACTTCTGCCACCAGCAGCGGAACAAGGTTAGAGTGGCTTCCTGCCAGTAGTTCTGGCATGTAGCAGTCCATATCATGGAGACATTGTTACCCCCACACGGACAACAGAGCCATACATGCTGGCAGCTACATACAGTGAGAAGCAGGAAGTTGTTCTTACCCTGCTGCACTGCCAGTGATGGCAGCAGGTGTACCTGGGGCATTTTAATTCTCCTGCAGGTATCAGGGAGCACCAGGAGGCAAGTTTTGGTGGAGCCCTGGGCCAGGAATATTTCTGGTGTCACAGCATCACAGGCCCATATAATTTGTCATGTATGCCTATAGGTTAATTTTCTTGTATTTGTTTTGTTTATTTTAAGCCTATGGTTTAGCAATCCTGTTAGTACCTTGTACTTCTTGTGTTACAAAATAACACTTTCTTATTTACGTTTTCAACAACTGAGTTAGGATTTTATACACCTCTAGGCTGCGTCTAGACTGCATCCCTTTTCCGTAAAAGGGATGCAAATTAGACATATCGCAATTGCAAATGAAGCAGGGATTTAAATCCCCCCCGCTTCATTTGCATAAACATAACTGCCGCTTTTTCCGGCTCGGGCTTTGTGGAAAAAGCGCCAGTCTAAACAGCGGATCTTGCGGAAAATAAAGCCTTTTCCTTCTTAAAAGAAGGAATAAGGGATCTTTCGGAAAAGGCTTTATTTTCCGCAAGATCCGCGTCTAGACTGGCGCTTTTTTCGGTCAAAGCTCCGAGCCGGAAAAAAGCGGCAGCCATGTTTATGCAAATGAAGCCGGGGGGGATTTAAATCCCCGCTTCATTTGCAATTGCGATATGTCTAATTTGCATCCCTTTTACAGAAAAGGGATGCAGTCTAGACGAAGCCCTAGTGTATTCTCCCATTTGTCATTGCTTTTCCAAGTTGAAAGGTTCTAGTCTTGTCAATCTCATCTCATATAAAGTTGTTCCAGATCCTTAATTATTGGTTTTGTTTATTTTTTGTACCCCTTTCCCTAATTATGGCTGTTGGTTCTTAAGTAAATATTTTCACAATGATTTCAGGGTCTCTCTGTGAGTGGTAGCACTAACAGCTAATGTAGACTCTTTTTATATATGTAGTGGAACTATATTTTCCAACATGCATTACTTTACATTTGTCAGCGTTAAATATCATCTGTCATATGTTTGCTTAGTCACCAAGTTTTATGAGATCCCTTTACAACTCTTTGAAGTCTATTTTGGATTTGACTGTCTTGGGAAATTTGTATCATTTACAGAATTTTGCCCCTTCATTGTTTGCTTTTTTTATACAAATGATTTAACAATATTGCCTTTTCCCGGTACAAACTCCTGGAAACTCCACTATTTATCTCTTTCTAGTCTCCAAACTAAATAATTGTTTGCTTTTTTCCCTCTTATTGTTTAATCAGTTATTGAGCCATAAAAGACTTTATTTCTTATCCATATAATAGCTTACTTTGCCTCAAAACCTTCAGTCAAAAACTTTCTGAAAAATTCAATATATTCACCAGATCACTTTCCCTATATTCTTGTTAACTCTCTTAAAAAATTCCTATAACTGGTCTTTAATGCAAATGTCTTTAGTTCTTTTATATTGGTTTTATTCTTCTTGGGTATTCCAAGGTGCTAAGAAAACTGTAACTACCCAATAGCCTCATGGTTGTGTAGCTGGCTTCCTACTTTTAATATACTATTAATATAATTAAAAAGCCCAAAGTCTAAAAGCAGCCTTCAAGTTTAATTCTCTAAAGAGGGTAAAGTTTTGAAAGATTTTGGAAAGTCTAATTTCAGGTATTGGGATAGATAATGGTGTAGTTTTAACCATGCTGTCTAATATAAGACTAAACTCTTCTACATGGGCTCCATTCCCGGGAAGTGTGGAGTTGGTCCTGCCTAGAGCAGGGGGCTGGACTTGATGACCTTCTGAGGTCTCTTCCAGCTCTATGGTTCTATGATTCTACGATTCTATCTGCTGCTATGTATAGAGTTCCATAAATAGTGTAAGGATCAATTGTCACTCAGACTTTGACCCTGATACCTGTCTACATAAGACCCTCCATCTCCCTGAGGTATAACATCCAGGGCATATGTTAGCATGGTGGCCAGAAGCAAGAGATGCCATGTGACCTCTCTAAGAACTCACCCACTCCAACTTTCTACCAATCAGAGTGGGTTTCAGCACTGTAGGTTCTCCCCAAGTTCTCTAAGAACTCCTCCCACTGTTCTGTACACTTCGAATTGGTTTCAGCCCCATAGGCTATCCCAGAAGGGAAATGTGTACCAGTCAGAATACGTATAGGGCAAGCATTTAGGCGCTAAACCCCCTCTGGAACTTAACAGTTAGATGGTTGGCAGTGCTGTCCCCAAAAGCTCCTCACTGTGTGAAAGAGGCCATCTTGTTTCAAAAGTGTGTTTTCAGAAATTGTGGAAACTCAGAGGAACCATGATATCCTTCACCACACCTGTGAAAACTATGGAATTCATTTTAGCTCCAAGATGCTGAGTCATCTGCAAAGAAAGCACTATTTCAGTGACCATTCTGAAGAGGAGGGAGCAGCCAAGGGGAGGCTTTTGGACCAGCTGTTGCTGGATATGCCAGAGACTGACAATAACACCCATGTGAACATGAATCACACTGACAGGCATGATACCTGCCTGAAGCTTGAAGCTGGAAAGGAAGGCAACAATAGCTCCTCAGTCACTATTGGATGAGGAGAACTCTGAAGATGTTGCTTAAGTAAATAGACTATTCAAAGTGGAGGTCAAGGTGGTTGTAAATGGGGTAGAAACCAACCTGTGACTGCTTAGATCTAAAATCAGGGATTTACAGCTGTTTCTTGTCTGAAAATGTTCCAACAGTTCAATACCTTTCTAGATGCTTTTGAGAACCTACACAGTGGTTGCCCAATCGGGATGAATCTGTTTTGTGTCAGCTGTTTTTGCTTATGCCTGAGAACTTGAGAGACCCTGGATATAAACAAAATGGAAGAATGAATCAATTCAGCCCTATAATGGCATGGGTTGTGAGTCCATTTTCCACAGGCAGCCATACAATTATGTTTTAAACCTTGTGACTAATAACATTTGTTGTGTTGAAATCTCTTTGTGAATGCATCCACTTGTGACAGGGCACTCCATGCACTGGTGGATGGATTTGCCTTGTGGGGGGGGGGGTACTACGGATTAGTTTGGTCAGGCCCATAGCCCTTCCAGTGGTTATTCCTCTGCTGTCTCCCTCTCCTTCCAGAATCCACAGCATCATCTTCATTACTCAGCCCTCTGGCTAGGTCACTATTGTGGTTTCTCCTTTGAGGGAGGGAGGTGAGGAAGAGTGTATTTAGGTTCCTGCTCTCCAGCAGTCTCAGACGGTCTTCTGTTTTACTTCCTGTCATAGTGCCTCATTGGGTCACAGCTGAGGATGCTAAATTCAGGACTGACTACTGAGAAATAAGGCAGACTTACTCCAAACTGGTGGTTAATATACTATCAAGCTATACCAATTCAGGAACAAAAGTGAACTTCTGTATCACCACCCAGATTAACAAGAAGCCAAAACCACAATCTCTGTAGACATTCCATCCTTTGGCTTCCCAACCAGACACTGGACTGTGAGTCAATTTAATCAAATATAGGATCCTTCCAATCCCAAGAGAGCAGTCACTTTGCCAGGTCACTATATAACTCATCTAGTATCCAATAATGACATTGATGTCAATCCTTTGGTAACTAAAAATGAAAGATTGAATAATAAAAAGGAATATTATAAACATATGTAATAGATCATTGTGACGGGGCAGCGGGGACCGCGGAGGCCAGCCCCGCACTCCGGCGCCGGGTGGTGCGGCCGCCGGCAAGCTCGAGCGGCTCTGCCGAGCCTGTTCAGCGGCTGCTGCCGGCGCATGCGCCGTAGCCCCTCCCGCGGGCAGTCCGGGGGAGGGCCCGACGGCCCAGGGCGCAGGCGCTGGCATCCCCGGCAAGGGGCGCCAGCTTCAAAAGCTGGCCGCGCCGGGAGCCAAGGGGGGAGGAGGACTGGAGGATGCGGGCGATGTCAAGCCCGGACGGGCCGACCAGCGGCCGTGTGGGGCCCGACGAGATGCCGGGACCAGCAACTGAGAAGCGACGCAGCCGGAGAGGGTGAGCTCCCCCTTACGCCCGACAAAGCGGCGTGGCCGACGGGAACCGACCGGGTCGGAGGAAGCAGCCCAGGATGGGGTCAGGACGCCCCGAGGACTGGTGAGTTGCGGCCGTAGCCCCCCCAGTCGGGCAGCACGTCCAGGACGCCTACCCTTAGGGTCCTGGGCTGGGACCTGGAGAGAGGGAGGGCCCAGGTCCCCCTCTGTCCCGGACGGTACCAGGAAGGCCAGTGTGGTGTGGGACCATGAAACGAGGTGGTAGAGCCCCTACCGAAGGGACCCCAACCGGGATACAGACGGGGCGATCCGTGACAATCATATATACGTAAGTGATTTCAAAGTGTTCATAGCAGTGACGGAAAAAACTATCAGTTGTGAAAGTCTCTGGAAATTACCCAGACAGATAAGCTGTCATCAATCCTTGTTAGAAACCAGACCAGAGAAATGAAGCAGGAAATGAAGATAAAATGGAGAGCTCAGAGATACTTTTATATACTCTGCCTTGTGCATGGAATTTCACTTTGTCAAAGAAAGCTCACAGCCAAAGTGCATGGAAAATTACTGACCTAGGATGGAGTCTAGGGTCACATGAGCATATCACATGCCCATATATGCTTTGACTCACGGAAGCAGTCATTGCCCATATTCTTTCTGAGGTGTCTCCAGAAAAGCTTATTGGGAAGGATACATTTCTTCAATGGCCCATTGTGAACTGTGTCCCCTTAATGGGCCATCAACACATAGAATTTACATTAGGGCCAGACAACTATCTGTGGGTATTACCTAAGAATAAAATGTGTAAGATGTGAGTACATGCCAGTACATAGCCAATATTAATAATTTCAGATACAAAGTTGAAACATGCATAAACAGGATCATACTTAGTAAATCATAACTTTTCCATGGACACATTACATGACATACTTTATACATGATTTGTTGCAATTGTATAACAGAGGGCATATCCTTGATAGAAATGGTCATGTTCAACCATACATCACCCCACTGCCTCACAGTGCCACTTCCTCAGTCACTGGCACGGGAACCTGGGGCACCTCTCTATTCTGGGCTCTGGCTCAGGGACCCTAAACAGCAGCCAACATCCATTTCCTGTATCTTGCTGCCTTTCCCTGAGCCATTTCCATACCTCCTGCCTTCCCCACTCAGCTGCGTTTGCCAGGTTCTTCACTTCACTTCCCAGGGTATAACTGTGTGCAACTTATCCCTGCAGCCTTCTCCCACAGAGTGACAGCAGCCCTCTGCCTCTACTTTCAGTTTCCTGTCTTTTGTAGAGGACCCACCTGACCCCCACAAGTTAGCTTCTTTCTAATTAGCCTACCTACAATTCAGCTCTTGCAGGGCCAGTGTAGAGAATACCCTCCTCCTTCTTTATATTAGTAAAAGATGCTACAATTAACAATCATGGTCATGTCTACCCAGTTGATGCTGTTAAAGAAACTATATTACACTCTCAGGGAAGTTGTGAACTTTGGAGGGGTGAATTTTCCCCCCCAATTGATCAAAAAGCACAGTAAAACTTTCAGCAGAAGATAGGCATCAGGTTGACTTTCTGATCAGGATGCTTACACTTCACACAAAATTATGCAAATATATTTTAAAAGAAACAAGACCATTGTTTCCGATGTGCACTGCTGCAAGCAGATTTGGTGATTATACACAGCAGCTCTCCAAACACAAGGTGGTTTTAAATACATCTTAACAGTCACACTATGTTTATCTAAATATACTTGGGCTCTAGACCTAAAAGACAAGATGGAATGGTGATGATATATTCAAACCTTTAAAACTATAGTTTGTGTTAAGGGAAAAGAATTTTTAAACAAACCCTTTAAAGTGAAGTCAAAGTAGAGGCTGTGGATAGCTTACCACAACTTTAAAATCTAAGATGTGGAGCTATTTTACATCCAATAACTTTCCTCTACATTTATGTTTTACAAGTATTTATAAAGAGCTACAACCAAAGCTTTCACAACACTACATGTACCAGACCTACTGATGTGGAAAATAGTTATGAAGACAGTTTTAAGATAAACGAGGTTGTTGTCTCTTTTAAGCTATGTCTACACTGCCTCCCTTGTGCAAAAAAGTGCAAATGAGGAGAAGCATGGAATATCACCATGCCTCATTTGCTTAATTAATGAGGCTCCGTTTTTGCGCAAGAGGCTTTTGCACAAGAGCCGTTCTTCCTGGAAAAAAAGAGGAAGAACGGCTCTTGCACAAAAGCCTCTTGCGCAAAAATGGAGCCTCATTAATTATGCAATGAGGTGCGGTGATATTCCCCGCTTTGCCTCATTTGCATATTTTTTGCACAAGAGGGGGCAGTGTAGACATAGCCTTAGAAAAGGAAACTGTGAAACTAACTAAAACCAAATCGTTTTTGAAGAAGTTATGAACAAATGTTTACATATGAAAAATTTGTAGTGGATGAAAACTATCTAAGAGACAGAGACTGTATACTGATTAAAAGATTTCAGGGGTCTAACAGCTTCAGAAGTATAGCTGATTTAGTCTGTAACAGGAAAAACTTAAAAAAACAACGAATAGTCTAGCAGCACCTTAAAGACTAATAAAACATGTAGACGGTATCATGAGCTTTCATGGGTACAACCCACTTTTTCTTATTGGATCTTTTTACCATGAAGAATTACAAAAAAATAATCCCAAACAATATGGCTACGTCTAGACTGGCATGATTTTCCGGAAATGCTTTTAATGGAAAAGTTTTCCGTTAAAAGCATTTTCGGAACAGAGCGTCTAGATTGGCACGGATGCTTTTCCGCAAAAGCACTTTTTGCGGAAAAGCCTCCGTGGCCAATCTAGACGCGCTTCGAAAGCCCCGATCGCCATTTTCGCGATCGGGCTTTTTATGAAAACAAATCTCAGCTGTCTACACTGGCCCTTTTGCGCAAAAGTTTTGCGCAAACGGGACTTTTGCCCGAAAGGGAGCAGCATAGTATTTCTGCAAAAAGCACTGATTTCTTACAGTAGGAAGTCAGTGCTTTGAAATCAAGCGCCAGTGTAGACAGCTGGCCAGTTTTTCCGGAAAAGCGGCTGATTTTGCGGAAAAAGTGGCCAGTCTATACACAGCCTCAAGCTCTGAAAGGAAAGGCGAGATAAAAGTATTTACTAGTGAAATGGTTGGGGTACCATTCTGTAGAAACTTCTCTACTCTGTGACATTTAAATGTTAAAAAAAATTCCTGCAAAGAGAAAAAGTGAGCTATGGATTTTTTACATGATTTTGCCTCACAATGTTAGCTCTGTTTCCCCCCTTTCCCAAAAAGCAGCAGCTTGAACTTTACAATATGGCTAGTTAAGCCTTTGGGTCTGCTGAGGGTCTGGGAGGTGGTGTTAGTGGAAATATAATACCTGCACAGTAGGAACAGTATCAACAAAGACACCAGTTTTGAAATTGCCTTTGTTGCTAAGGAATAGAATTTCCGTCTATGACGAGGTGATTACTCATTCAATTGCTGGTTCATATGAACGGTATTGCGGCTAGTCATGCCTTTGATGTTGCATATACCTTTTCTACCAGTAGGGAGCTAGCTAATATTTTGGGATTGGACCCCCCCCCCCATCAGTGTCAAAAAGAGCCTCTTCTCAATGGATGTGACAGGAGGCTTCAACTCCTAGTAGCTGTTTAAGGACATTGGAGAACACCAATTTATGGGGGACTTTTCCATACCGCTATTATAGTGAATCCCTGTCTAAGACAGGAACAATAAGTCTGTCACAGTCACGAATGACAAGTCACATTATGTCTCTGTCAGTATATACCACATTGGTATCATTGACATTGAAATAAAGACAGACCGGAAGAGACGTGTCTCATTTTGTTTTGGCAAAGCAATAATCAAGCCTCATCTGCTCTCCCAGATAAAAAAAAGGTGTTTTTGAGATCCCAAACAATTATGGAGACACAACTATCTGCAAATCCCAGGCTAAATGTACCTTTCCCGGATAGTATGGATTCCTGATTATGTACGGCGTTGGTGTTTGATGAGTATTCTATGCCTCTTTTAAAAAGCCGTGCCTTTTTTTTGAGAAGGAGGCTAGTGAAAACAGATGCAAAAGCATTGTCAAAGATGTAGAAGGCCACTTCTCCTGTGCTGTTCTGTTTAAAGTGGATAACCCAGCCCGGTGACAGAATGACATCATCGCGCTCTCACACTCTCTGGCCATGAAAGCACAAGTGGCGAGAGAGAGGGGGTTGGTGAGTGTAGTGAGCATGGGGGGCAGCCCCACTAGTATTTCCATAAGAGGTAAACAAAGCCATTGAGCTAAAAAGGGGAAAAGATACTAACTCCATTAGCACAGAGGGGGAACAACCAGCATGAAATCTTCACTAGCCCACCTGGCAGTTCTTCCCAGAAGTGAAAAAAATACTTTATCTGAGAATACATTTCAATGGGTGAGTGCACTACAGGTTGAACCTCTAAAATCCAGGACTCTCTGGACGGGCAACATCTGTAGTCCAGCAGGACCATGGATATTGCTGGACCAGAGAGCCCTGGCTGCCCATTTTCACAAGTGCAGCCCGAGTGGACTGGTGGTAGGGAGCGCATCCCCAGTGGGGCTGGCATGGTGGGGGTGGCAAGGAGTACAGCCCCAGCCTAGGCTAGAGGCAGCAGGACCAACAGCCATGAGCACAGCCCTGCTGAGACTGGTGAGGTGGGGAGCGCAGCTCCAGCCAGGGCTGGCACGGTGGGGGTTGCAGCCCCAGCCAGAGCTGGCCGGGTGGGGGGCTGGAGGGAACAGCAGGTGGCAGGGAGCACAGTCCCAGCCGGGAGCAAAGCCCTATACCTGGGTAGGGAGCCTTGATCTCCCCTTGTCCGGCGCAAACTGTGGTTTGGGACCATTCAGGTCCCGAGGGTGCTGGACAAGGGAGGTTCAACTTGTTATGCCCTTCCAGCATGATTGTGAACCATTAATAACTACTCTCTGAGAACTTGGAAACTTATGGCTGGGAGGGGGCAGGACTTCCTCCACTCACAGGGCCTTAACCCCTTCTGGCCCTGTGCAGGGTATGCACACCCCATCACAGTGGGCTTGGCAGTCTGTTCCTGTACCAGTAGAAACAGACGTATTTTCCCTTTATCCACATCATGCTGCCTCACATATGATAAATGTCTTCGACACACAGGGCTATAAAGGCTAGCCATTTCAAACTCAGCTACATCTGTCCTGTTGAGAATAACCTTCATTTCAGCTTCCAGTAAGCATGTCACACTTGTTCTGATGTTTTGTTCACCTGGGGAAGGAGCTAGTCAAATACCCCAATATAAGAGTGACAGCAAAACTTGAGAGAGGTCTGTTAACACTCCGTCCCCCCAAACTGTTTCACCAAATGTTTGTTTCTTTTAAGAGAGACCATTTTATGACACAGAGCTTTTATACATTTGTGTCTGTTTTCAAGCACATGCAGCTGATTTTCTCAAAGGGATGTTTCCTTTTAAAGAACTGAGTGCTGTTTCTCAGATAGCCACTACTAAAAGATCAGAAGCCAAATGCAGCATAGCCTTCCTTTGCTATGGGGGTGATTTGCTAGATAATTTTTAAAAGGCCAGGTTTCTCTTTACACAGCTGGACATGTTTTCAGTCTACAACCTCAGCTGTGTAAAAACGGCCTGTTGATAATTCATCTCTTGTTATACCCAGCTGTTGATCTTTTCAAAGTATAAACTACTAGATGATCTGGAAGGATGATCTCAGTTCTTTATGGCTACGTCTAGACTGGCATGATTTTCTGCAAATGCTTTTAACGGAAAAGCTTTTCCATTAAAAGCATTTGCGGAAAAGAGCGTCTAGATTGGCACGGACGCTTTTGCGCAAAAGCACTTTTTGCGGAAAAGCGTCCGTGCCTATCTAGACGCGGTTTTGCGCAAGAAAGCTCCGATCGCCATTTTCGCCATTGGGGCTTTTTTGTGCAAAACAGTCCTGAGCTGTCTACACTGGCCCTCTTGCGCAAATACATTTGCGCAAGAGGGCTTTTTCCCGAATGGGAGCAGCATAGTATTTGCGCAAGAACACTGACAATCTCACATCAGATAGTCAGTGTTCTTGCGCAAATTCAAGCGGCCAGTGTAGACAGCTGGCAAGTTTTTCCGCAAAAGCGGCCGTTTTTGCGAAAAACTTGCCAGTCTAGACGCAGCCAATGTGTAAGCTTCTGGTATAGAAGCATTTTATCCACAACCAGGTATGAATAAGATATCTTGGTAGCATCCCTGAAAGCTTCTAGAAAGAATAGGCCCTTATCAGGATACATTAGCCAAGCAGGTGCTGCAATTTGTAATTTACCCCTTGGGGGTTTAAAGAGAACAATGTACTTTGTGATTATGTTAACAGTGTGACCTGTTTTTCCCTCTAACAAAATATATTCTGATCTATATATGAAATGCTTGGGTGGCTTTGATGCACATATTTAGTAAAGAAATTGTCAATGTAATTGATTTCACAAGCAGAGTTCAACAAAATTACCTACAATAATCATGTTTACTTCATTGATATGAAACAATTGGACAAAAGTATTTGGCAACTCTCTGCAAAATTGATAAAAGGGAATTTACAAAGTAATTCTTTATGCAAAGGTTGCCAGCAACTGTAACACCATTCAACAGTGGTTCCCGGCATTTTTTGTCACCCTCTCCCCTTATGTGATCTGGGTCCCTTGGGGCCACTGTCAGGAGCTAGGGACCACAGCTGGGAATAGGTCTATAGGCCAGAGTGGGCCTGCAGTCAGGGCCAGGAGCTGGGGGCCATGGCCAGGAGTGGGTGCTTGGTCAGGGCTGGGGGGCCACACCTGAAGCTGGGAGTGGGCTCATATTTGGGGCCAGAACTTCAGCTGAGGCCATGGCTATGAGTGAGGCTGTGAGATGATGGCCAGGATTAGGGCTAGACTTGTGAAGGTGGATTTAGGTGGTGCTTCCTCCCCACCCTGTATGCAGGTTGACTTGTGCTCCACCATACCCCACATTCCTCCACTCCCCCTAGAGGAGGGAACCCCAAAGTTTGAGAACCATTGCTATACAATATTCTAATGCAGAACAGATAACATTCTCTCCGCATTTTCCAACGTATTTTTATAAATAACGTTTCCTAGAATAACTAAACTTTGCAAGAATTATAGAAAAGGGATTGTAACCAGGATCCCAGGGGAGCCAACTGAGGTCACTCAGGGAGAATCGCAGAGAAGGGAGGAGCCATTCCCCAAAACTGGTGAATATTCCAATACTTAGATTTACCAAGCCAGAACAAAACAGCGTCTGTGATACCTTACTGGCAACCCAGAAGCCAACAACAATTCTCTTAATGCAACCCATTCTTAGACCTCCTCCCAGACACCCAAGTCAAATAT
Organism: Rafetus swinhoei; assembly: GCA_019425775.1. Lineage (NCBI taxonomy): Eukaryota > Metazoa > Chordata > Testudines > Trionychidae > Rafetus > Rafetus swinhoei. Next base: position 41,022,621 of record CM033437.1, on the reverse strand, counting down.
GATGAAGATCACTGAAAATCTTATTCATTATAGAGGAAAGTTCCACCAAACCCAAAGGATCAGACACATTACCTCCCAGGATAATGTATATTTCAGATCTTATCCAAATACCTACTTACAACCAATGCTTCTTAACTAAACTTAAATGTATTTGAAAAGAAGCGAGATTATTGGTTAAAAGAGATCAGCACAGAGACAGACGTGAATACAGTTGCTGCTGTATTTTTAGGGGTCTATGCTAGAGTCCTGGATTAGATCCTTCAAATGGTCAAAACTGATCTTTTTTTGCTACATTCAGAGTAACCCCTTTTATTTTCACATAGGACTTTCCTCCTCACAGTTTGCACCTGTATGCTTTTGGACCCATTAACAGAAAGTCTGTGATGTGATGCTGGATCTTAATTGTGAAATTCCAGTCTTTCTTGTCTCACAAATATCACCAAGACTGTGTCATATTACAGGCAATGCTTTTGCAATCTAATGTTGTGAAGGCCAAGGCTGTAACAGGGTTCAAAAATAACTATTATGGCCATTCTCATGTTCTTATGTTTGAAGTGGCCATAAGTGGTGGTGAAATAGGCCATGAAGATGTTCCTAGTGCCAGAGATTGCGTACTTTGTCGTACTTTCAAAACATGTAGGTTGTTTGGTCATTGATAAGTTTGGAGGATGAAACTTCGCAAGTGTGTGTGTGGGTGTGTGTGTGGATACAAGAACTGAAAGCATTTGTCAGGATATCTTATGATACTGATATTGAGTATGTTTGCTCTCTGCCCCAAATTTACCCCACAGATAATTTAAAAGTATTTTATCAATTTGGCACATTGTGGATTTCACCCTGGTCTTATTCTGGTATAAATGCATGCTTTCTTTTTGGTAGACATAATGAATATACTTATTTTATTTTTTGTCATCCTCACACCAGTTGGAATACCCTGAAGCCTCTTTTTTCTGACAGAGGTTTTATTTTATGACCCCCAGGAAAGAGTCTGTCAGAATTTTTTTCGCAGTGCCAGGTCTCTTATATTTTCACCATCATGTATCCTTTTCTATATCTGCATTAAATACCATAGTTCTCCAAGTCCCCAGAATGGCTCTCACCTCATTAGAATGGTAATAGAGATGTAGCCGTGTTAGTCTGGTCTAGCTGAAACAAAAGACAGGACTATGCAGCACTTTAAAGACTAACAAGATGGTTTATTAAGTGATGAGCTTTGGTGGGCCGGACCCACATCTGAGGAAGTGGGTCTGGCCCACGAAAGCTCATCACCTAATAAACCATCTTAGTCTTTAAAGTGCTGCATAGTCCTGTCTTTTGTCTCATTAGAATGGGTGTTTGTGTTCTGCTGCTTAGTTTCTGTATAGGTACACCATAGTGGGAACAAAAGCTGGGGAGGGAGGGCTTTAACTTTTGTAATTCCAAAATAATTTGTGAGCAAGCCAAATTTGCCATGAAGGATTTTGGGGTGTTTGATAGGGTATTCTCTGGCTTTGTTTATGAAATGGGTACCGACTGGTAAAATCATAATAATGGATTTCTTCATCAAGGTTAGGTTTGTAACACAGATAAATAACGTCAGTCCTCCCTCCAAAAAGAGCATCCCAACCAGGGCACCAGAAATTGAGACAACTGGACTTTTAGAAAACTGCAAACTCCCTGTTTTTCTCATCGCCTTCCACTCATGCTCCAGAGAGACCTACTGACATGCAGTTGTCTTTTGAGATAATCAGTCTCCAGCTGTGTTATGTAATAAAGAAATCTGAAGTTGTCCCCATCATTGGCCCTGCATTCTTTTGTAATAATAGGTGACAGAAAAGTTTGACACATCTGAATATTTTCTTTGTGAGAGGGATACAAGAGAGATGAATAGCTGGGTCAAACATCTCTGTTTCTCTTTGTCACAGTTGTCTGGAGAGAGAAGCGCTATGGCATTGAATTGGGAAAACATACATCTGTACATAGCCATACAAACAGATGACAACATTATGTACTTGAAAAGATCTATATACAATTTTACCTCTATGAATTTATCAGATCCCTTCTCTACAGTATCTCCCATCTCTGTCATTTTCATAATCTTTCCTCTGTACAGAGTGCAATCCTATCTCAAAATGTTGACATCCTACTGACAATACTATACAAGCTGTTCTTACAAGTCAAATGTCTTATATTGGTTTATTCGATATCAGCCTAGAAATCCTACTTTCTCCCCAGGCGCACTGTGTTGTCAATTCATAGTGCTTCACCCTGACTTAGTTCTCTCAATTTTGATTTCTGAAGTGTTAAAAAATGTGGGAAATATCTTTTATAACCTTCAAACCCCATTGCCTATAGGAGAATGCTAAGTTTCCTGTACAAGTAGTTTAAAGAGTCTATAAATCACTGGTGCACACAACCTGCAGCCCGCAGACCACTGGGGATTCGCTTGCAGCTGGCAGACCCCTCTCTGCTTTGCACCCCCACACCCTTCTCATGCATTGCGGCACTGGAGCCCCACACCTCCTACCCTGCCTCTCCCTCCCAAGACTTTCAGAGTGTGTGATTCTGCTGATTTGCACTCTGTCCCCACTTCCCCCCTCCCTCCCAGAATTGCCATGAGTCAGCTGTTTATGGCAGTCCAGCTCTGGGAGGGTGGGGGAGGATTGGGGACAGAGCATGAATCAGCAGATGTATGGGGTTCTGAAAGAGCTGGTAGGGTGGTGGAGGAGCTGGTAAGTGTAGGGCTCCTGCGCCCCAATGTGCAAGAGGGATGTGGGGGAGGGGGACAGAGAACCCTTCTATCTTCACATAAAGCACCACCTCTGTGTTAACTTGTAAATGCTGTTCAGAAACTGCTGATCGTGTACTTTTTTTGGATCTGAGCAACCAGATTTCTCATCCATCTTTCTTGCCTGGTCTGACACTACTGCATTTGTGGGTTTCCCATCAGATATGATGCCCAAGAGGCTACCCACAGAACACAAATTATTACCAGTGTTGGTTAGTGAGATGTTGCATTCCGTCTTTTTCATGGAAGTATGTTGATCAGCATGAATGTGCATAACTGGGAGATGCTTTATGCAAAATACATCTTGTAACATATCATTAGAAAAGTTATAATCTCCAGAATGTGTCTATTCTATTTGTGTGCATGTATCACTCCTTATCTCGACACCCAAAAGTCAACTAAACAAACATGCCAGAGGGTGTTCACACTTGCTCTCTCAGTCAATAGATCATGTCCACACTGGGGGGCACTATCATTGACAGTGTGAGCAATGCTGTGGGCCTCTCAGTGGTCACTTGCTAATGAGTAGGACGTCTTCCTGTCACTCTCCTATTTGTGATTCCGTAGATGGCTGACCAGCCCGATTCTGGAGCCGCAAGTCTTATTGCAGAGGGGGCAGGTGTTGATGGCTATTGGAGGGATGGGAGGAAATTTTTGCCTCTCTTTTATCCTTCCCCTCATCTGCACTGCGGCGGGACCTCTCAAATTGGGCCACCCCCTCATGGATTACCGCTCTCCACTGGGGACGGTCCTGGGCAAGGTTCTCCCAAATGTCGATACCAGTGCCGCACTTTTTCATGTTTGACTTCAACATGTCCTTAAATCGCTTCCTCTGGTCCCCAACGCTCCTCCGTCTTTCCTTCAGCTTGGATAACAGAATCTGTTTTGGGAGGTGCTGATCAGGCATCTGGACCACGTGACCAGTCCAGCGAGGTTGTTGGTAGATGATGATAGCTTCAATACTGGTCATGTTCGACTCTTCCAGGATGCTAGTGTTCATGCGCCTGTCCTCCCAATGGATATTTAGGATTCTCCTGAGGCAGCATTGATGATGTTGTTCAAGTACCTTCAGGTGACACTTATCTGTTGTCCAGGTTTCACATGCGCACAGCAGTGTTGGAACAGCCACTGTGCGGTACACAAGGAGCTTTGTCTTGGCACTGATGTCCCAGTTCTCAAAGACCCTGGGGGTATGTATCCCACAGTACCATGATGTGGAAAGGCAGAGCTGATCCCTGCACATCTTGGGATTTCCTCTGAGTTCTCCCACAACCTCCTCAGCTGCTGGGAGTGGCATCATGAGTAGCTCTGTGAGCTTTCTGTGCTGTGGAATGTCAAGGCAACACAGCAGCCTGCCCCCTCCCTCTATGCTTTCCCCTCTCCCTGTTTCCCTAGGCAGAACAGGAGCACTCCAATGATTTGCTCCTTCTTTGTTTCCCAAATGGAGCTCACTCAGCTGTCAGATACGTCCCAGAGCTTTGAAAGGGGGTGGGGCACATGCCTGCAGGGCAGCAGAGATCAAAACACTGAGCAGAAACTTCCAGGCAGGCATTGTGGAATACTGTTGGAAGCCAGTTCTCACAACAAAACAAACAGCAGAGTCTACACTGGCTCTTCATTGAAAATAAAAGGAAGGGAAAAGAATAAAGTCTCTCATAAGGGTGGAAGATTTTTGTGGACAAAACAGAGAGGTTTTCCCAACAAAAGTCACATTGCAGTGTGTACACTCTCACTGTTTTGTCACCAAAAGGCAGGTTTTGGCAACAAAACCTTGTAGTATAGACCAAGCCATACAGTGTTGGGGGTTTCTTCATGTTAGCAGTACTTTGGTCACAGACATGCTTTTTTAACACTAGCATATTCCACCATGCTCCCATTATCAAAAGCATGCAAACAACAGCCTGCACTTTATTCTTCTCCTTTTAGAGAGAAGTAAAACATCCCTACCATATATATTTCTTTTTCTAGAAAACACTAACTTTTTAGGACCCCCCTTTTATTAGATAAAGCTATTTTTATGTACATCTAAAATACACAAACCAGCTTTTTAAACCCATTTAAAACATGCACACAAATAAATTTATTCACAGACTAAATTGTCCAGTATAAAAACACCAACAAAAACACATACCCTACTCAAAATCAAATGGTTTGCACTAAAATACTTTTTTGAAACCACACAGCTATGTATGCCTTTTCTTGAGGACAAGCATACATTTTCCTATAGAAAAAGACATTTTGCATATGCCTCTAAACCACAAATAAAATTTTAAGAATTAAAACTAACTAAAGCCCTACCCTTTTTAAAAGCACACAATTAAAATGTACAGTTCCAGAAAATTACTTTCCAGCAAAGGATAAAAGGGTGCTGGCACATGGGTCTTCTGTTTTCCCACTAACCTACTGTACATATTTTACAAACATTTTCTATCAAATGTATACATTTTTAGTTGTTGGAAACCCTTTCCCCATTGTCTTACACTTTGTTTGCCATTCCACCCTTTGTGAGATTGGGTGCTTTTTGCATATTACTATTCAGCCAATGACTTAATTTTGAAAATAAAATATTTTTAAATTTTTCACCATTTTTTGAATGGTCAGAGAAGGTATTTGTTGCTTTTTGTTTTACCTTCTTAAAACCTGGAATTTAATTTAAAAATACATTGGGCACTAGCTTGTCCAAATCAGAATTTTCGAAAAAATTGTTTACTAATCCTTTTGCAATTCATAACATCTTACTCTGTTGTAATCCTAAGGGAACTGTGGAGTCTGTTTATCCATTTCCTGAATGCAATAGACTCACCCAGGCAATTTCAGAATGATTGATTAAAGCAGGAACTCCAAGTTATATCAATGAATCTGAGTTAGCTGTGGTGCTCTCAAACACATGGTTTGAGAGAGAAAAGTTATAAAACATGGTACTTTTTTGCTTTATTTTAAATACAGAACAGACAGATTCTACTTCAAACGTTCCAACTTCTTCTAAAATAGACCTCTTTCTCTCGCTCTCTTTTAAAGATACAACAACTGGGGTATCACAAATTATTTTATTTAAAAGATAAACAATAAACATAACATATATGAAGATACGCACAAAGGTCTTTTCAAAAGATATTTTTATTTAGTGATACCAAGTTGTATTATATTTTATAATATAAAATATATTTTGTCCCCTTGCAATTCTCTAACTTAACCCTTATAGTGACAAATACTCTTTTTTTTTTCAGGGGGCCAACAGAATTGCTGGGCCCCTGGGCAAAGTGTGAGGGAAGGCCAGCTCCTCATTCTTGGAAGGGGTGGGGGCTCAGGCAGAAGGGCTGGGCCTGGGAGCAACCATCCTTCAGTACCCTTTTGAATCTTCCAGCCCCAGGAGCAGTTGCCCTCTTTGCCCCTTTCCCCTTCTTCCCCTGCTTCCCTGTGGGCCTGCCCTTTTTTTTAAACAGCGATCTGTTTTGTGGTGATTAGGTAGTCAGTATAATGCAACAAGTGACTCCTTTAGTTTATTAGTTTTCTCTGAAAATCTGTTCGCATCTTGAGCACTTTGTACAGGATTTACCAAGTGCACTATATTTTGTTGAGTTAAGCACAGCTATTACATTGTACAACCTGTGGCAATAACAGCATTTAATAAGCTGTCCACTCACAGGTCAACACATAGGGCCAACAGCTTGCAATTGACATCCTCTCTGAAGTCCAATTCACACAGTCATGTTGCTGCTGGCCTGGCACATCTATAGCAGAGCCCTCAGAATTGTCAGAAAGCTTCCCCCTAAGACAGTAATTAAGGACATCATAAACAGAAAGGCGTACAATAGATCACACAATTCTTTCATGCTCACCATATGGCACTGGCACAGTTATCTCTATGCCAATGCCTTCCTTAAATGCAATAGTCATCATCCTTTTCACGCGTGGTGTCCCCTTGAACAAGTTGTCTCTGTACTGAGCAAAAAAAAAAAATCTTGCCTCTTTCATCTTTACTCTCTGACACAACACTGCCAAGGAACTCCGGATCCTTTAGAAAGGCATCGTTGAGCTGGAGAAAGATTTTCACACACCCACACACCCCCCCCACCTGTAAATCCCCTGCTTTAGATTTACGCAAACCCGGCCAGTTCCTACTCCCAACACACCCTTAATCTGAATTTATAATAGTCTATTTAACTGAGCAATGTCTTCTCATTCCCCTTATCCCATTGTACCTCAGTGGTGGCTTGATCACCTTTCTCATCTGTGTTCAGATGTCAGGCAGGCATCCTGCTTGTCAGTCTGATTCATGATGGCACCAGTCTGTTAGGTTCCAACAGATCCGTAACTGACTAAGCCAAAGGGCTCCCCACAGGTGCTCCCTCCTCCTCAGAACTGTCACTGATGTAGCTCTTTTTGTACATTTCCCTTCCCAGACGTCCTGTTGGGCTGGAATACACCTCAATTGGTAAAGGGCAAAGGGAGGAATTTTTACAGGGGTCACATCACCTCTTCTGGATGGGTTACACCGGTACAGCATTTGCACTGATTAGCCAGGCTGCTTTTGGGGAGGATCTACAGTGTTGAAACCCTCTCTTATTGGTAGAGGGTGATACAGGGAGTTCTTAGGGGCGTCACATCTCACTGCTTCCTTCCAGCCACATGCCAATCTAGAAGTAATACCCCAAGGGGAGGTCTTATTGGACAGGGTTGGGTTCACAATTTGAGTAGTTAACACTGCCATAAACTTCAATTGATTTCAACGGAAGGCCAGGGCACTTAAGCTCAGATCTTCAAACATATTTAGGCTCCTAACTTCCACTGAAATCAGTAGAAGTTGGGAGCCTGGATACCTTTGAGGATCTGGATCTTAGTATATCCTAGGACTGAGCCTTTGGCTTGTGCAGCAGGAGTCTATAAGAAAGATGGCAATGGAATTTCTCTTCCTGTTAGAGCCTCAAGTATTTGTGATTTTTAATGAAGAGCACCTGCAGCAGGTCTGTCACTTTCCCTTTTGAATGCTTGGGCCAAAATTTTCAAACATGGAGGTCACTGAAGTGAATTGGGAACTTCAGGAACTCAGTATCCATGGAAAACCAGATCATTTTTGCTTGGTATTTTTATTTGCTACCACCTAGTATCCCTACAAGTGGATTCCCATTACAATGGGCAGAATATAAATGCACAGTAACAGACAGAGCCTGCCCTGAAGAGCTTTCAGCCAAAATAAGGTGCAAGGTACATAGACACAAAGAGAAGTGAGATGATTTGCCCAAAGTTACATCATAAACCGATAGTAGAGATAGAACTCAGATCTCCTGAGTGCCCGCCCGCCCTGGCAGTCAGCTAGTTCTGCCTTCTCAATTGCAAGTGCTACATTATGGATTTAGAGCCTTACACTTTCTCCCTCAGTGAGTATTCTCTCTGAAACCCTTTCCAAATAATTTGAACTGGTTGCTGGGGATGAAGAGTGAGTAAAACTTTGGGAAATTACCCCTAACTTGCAGGCACTCCCCTGTAATGCTGGATTGCGGTTTCCATTCCCACAAATTGCTATTTTGAAAAGAGGCAGATCAAATCTTTGGTGCCAACAGCTGTCTCCTTGTTGACTAATTCATTTATCAGCAGTGATTGTGACTATTGGAGGGTATTTGTAACTTATGAGACAAATTGTCACTGAATAAAACAGAGGCTGTTTAAACTGACAAGACGAGACCTCAGATAAGAAAGCAAGTATATAACTTCTCAGTACAAAGATAGCAAAGCCATTCTTACCCACATGCAGAAGACGCAGTTGCATAGGGCACTCAAAATTTGGGGCACCACTGGGTCTTAATGTTCACCCACCCGCCTCTTCCTATCCCTCTTCTGTGGCTCTGCTCCCATTGGAAAGATCTAGTTAACTTAAAAGTGAAAAGGCCTGCCAGAGCAATTAGCAGAACATTGAACCCAGGCATATACTGTCTGTGTCTGAATTTACTGTGTTAGTCTACAGGACCTTAATTTAAAATTTGTTTTAAACATATTTCAAAAGTATGTTGCTGAAGATTATAAATTCACATCTCTAAAAAATTGTTTCCCCCTCTTTCCCGGTTGCCATTGGGCAAAAGAGCACCAGTTGAATAGTTCTGCGTAGGGCCCCATAAATCCTAAATATGAAAGAAAGCAGGATAACATTCCAGATGGGATGGAGATTTCTGAATGAGGAGAATCCATCTTGTCCAAACAACTAACGTGTATTCCCTAATCTGAGACTTGAAACTGGTTTTGTTTTCTAATAGCATGAGGCGTGGAACTGACTCTGACATTTTACATGACACATAGCTCTGCAAGCAGTGATCCTGTCAGGATTACCAAGTAAATGTTACCATTTCTTTAGCATTTCGGGCACCAGATGGCTTTGTCACTATTAACTGCAGAAGAACTGCAAATCTTTATATTTAATGGACAAAAGGGTCTTCTGACTCTTCTCAAAGCTAGTTCCCTCAGTTAATGGTGGGTATGTGCCTCATTCACCTAGTGAGATACATCCATTTATGACCCATGTGTTTTGGATTATACATGATGTTACAGTACTCAATGAAAGCAAATAGCTACATTCTGTTTCTATGTGGAGACCAGTATGCAGTATCTCAGCAGGATAGAAAGACTGGTTTTTCTCAGGAGAGCCCATTGCCACAGAGTACACTTTAATACAATGATAAGACACAATAAAGGGGTACATTCTTAGTTTATTGGTGTGTATCTTAGGTGCATCATGAGGCATGAAGCTTACAGCATCAAGCTACCTCAGTAGCTTTTTGTGTGGGCGAGGGGAGGTTTATAAAACACATCCTTTTAATATAAAAATGGTGGGGGAAAGGTTACAATTACAGTCCAACGGGCTGATTGGGAGGTAGTTTGGGTTAGTGGAGAGGACACTGGGAGTCAGGAGACTTTTTTATCCCCAGCTCTGCCACTGTGTAGCCTTGGGCAGGACACATGAGTGTTAGGCCTGTGAGGCAAGGGCTGAAGACAAATGGATTTAGGAGCAGTCTTCCTAGTGCTAATGAGGCACGAACCTATGTGATCCCTTAGGCCTTCCTGCTAGCCAGGAACAGCTTTGTGGCTTCTCAACAGTACTTCTAATAATGTAGGACAGGCTTCCCCTGTGCTTCTTATCCTTCTCATCATTAATTACCTGGGACTTAAATACACAACAGTATGCACTTGTGCTGTGCAGGATCCACCTGGAAGTGTTTTTGGGGAGACTTGGATCTTTGAAGGACAATGGTAGCAAATGGAGTCGGTGTTAATATTAGATAAAGAGCATCTGCAGCCTCACTGTCCCAAGGGGGATCCACAGAAGGGTTTGATGCTCCTTCTCCTCTCACCTATATCCTTACCAATAGCAAGCTCTGGCAGCAGCTCCCAGGGTGCCAGAATCAGCAGCATCCCACCCATTGTGCAATGGGACCATGGCGAGGCAGCATTCCCACATGCAAGGTTGTGCTGCACAAATAGATGACTCCTGCTGCTTTATTGCATGACAGCATTTCCTCAGTGTTGTTTGCTCAGTCCCCTTATGTGGGTCACGCAGAAAAATCCCTGACATCAATCACATTTGCTCAGACATCCAGGCATAGCCTTTCATGTTGCAGGCTGTTTTCGATGAATGTTTGGGAACCCGTTCACCTTTCCTACTCTAAAAGACCCAAAGGGTACTCCAGATACTCTGTCTGTGTACTCATTTTGCACCATGGGCTTTAGACTAACTCATCCAATGACTATAAAATCATTCATGTAGGACTAGTCTCTTAAGGGTTAAATTTTCAATTCATCATGAAAAAGAAATCTGATTTAATTCCTTGCTGATATTACAAATTTGGCAGTTAAAGATAACTGCAAATATGTAATATATGTAGATTTTTGTAAGGGGTTAGATTTAGCATGCCATGGTGTTCTGATTTTAAAATGAGCACTATGCAATATCAATAAAGGACAAATTACATGGATTAAGAACTGACTATCTGACTGATTAAAAATGTCTCTCACAATCAAAAGGGGATGTGTCAAGTGGGGTTCCTCAGGGAACAGCACTAACCCCAATGGTAGTTTACATTTTCCGCAAAGATTTGGAAGTAAATATAAAGTTACTGCTGATAAAAATGGTGGATGTGTAAATAACGATGGGGACAGGCCTGTCATACAGCACTATCTGGATCATCTGGTAAGCTGGGCTCATTTAAATGCTTCATGTTTTTAGTACAGACATGCAAAGTTATACATCCAGGAAGAAGGAATGCAGTCATGTGTACAGAATAGGGGTCAGTACCATTGAAAGCAGTGACTCTGACAAGAATTAAGGGGTCATAGAGAATGAGCAACTCAACATGAGCTCCCAGTGCAATGCTGTGGCACAAGGAGTAACGCAGTCCTTGGATATATAAACAGGGGAGTCGGAGACTGTTTACAGCATTGATGAGATTGATAATGGAATACTGCATCCACTTCTGGTATTCACGTTTTAGAAAGGATGGTGAAAAATTGGACAGGATGCAGAAAAGAGCCACCAAAAACATTGGGGGCAGGAGAAAAGCCTTACATCAAGAGACTCATGAGAGAGCCCATTCTGTTTAGCTTATCAGTAAAAAGACTAAAATATCATTTCATTACAGTATTTAGCTTCACAGGGAGAGAATACCAGAGCTTTGAGAGAATAATACCACAGGAATATTTGATCTGGTAGAGAAAAGCATAACAAAAACCAAAATTTAGAATTAGTCAGACAAATTCAAATTACAAATTACAAATTAGGCACACATTTTTAAAAGTGAGGGTGATTCACTACCAGCACAAACTACCAAGGGAAGTGGTGAGTTTTCCTTTTCTTAATGTCTTCATGTCAAAATGAGATGCCTTTCTGGAAGATTTAATTTTTAGGTAAGTAAAAGTTATGCATTAGTCCAATTATTGGCCTTAAAACAGGGGTAACAGGTTGAAATGGTCTATGTTATACAGAAGATGACCTAATGTTTCCTTCTGACCTAACAGTTCCTTCTGATCTTAAGTTCCATGAATGAAAGGATAGAGGTCAACCTGGTAATGCAACAACTACGAATATAATTTTTGCATGCCAAAAAATAGGCATGCAAATCATTCAGATAAGCTGACACAAGACCTGATGGGCACCCAACCATGCCTCAGGATGAATATCAACTAATTAAAGCATGCAGACATATTAATTGCTCTTGTATTCTTTATTTCAACATTGTTTCAATTTTTTTTTGTCAACAAAAACTCTTTCTTAGAAAAAAAAATCACACCTGAACATTGTAGATTCCAAGTGAATCATTTGTTGATCCTGCTGGCACAAAAATCATTGAAAAAAATGAAAGATAAATTCCTGGAACATAAGCTCATTATTTACAGGTGTGAAACTTTGACTCTCTGTAAAACCTAGTCTCTCTCTCTCTCTCTCTCTCTCTGTGCCTCAGCCTCACTTCACCTGTATGTAAACTAGGGGTAGTGATTCCTAATTTATGGGACTATTCGGAGGCTTATTCTACTAATGTTTTAATGGTTTAATGGTGCTTTGAGATCCTTGGATGTAAAGATAGATAGTTATTATAGTAAACTACAACTAGTAAGATGGAGAGAGTGGCTGCAGCAGATTTCAAAGCCTGGACTTCTTTTTGTACCTGAAATTTTAATTTAAGGACAAATTAGGTCATTTAAATGCACTTACCCATTAAGTAGCAGGAATCTTAAGCAAGGCTGGGCTGAAACTCAGGACCATTAAATGGCACTTAAGGTTATGGTGTTCCCTAGGGAGGAAAAGTTGTCTAGTAAAAGCGTCTGAGAATCAGGACATTAAAGTTCTGTATCTGGCTCTGACACTGGCTTGATGAGTGACCTTGGCATGTTATCTTAACCCCTTATCACTTCAGTTTCCCTATCTGAAAAACAAGTATAATACATGTGTACCATAATGTACTTGGAAGGCCTTAATGAATGGGTGCTTATGAAATGTTTTGAGATCCTCAGGCCAGCTTGCTATGTAAATGAAAAGTTGTTTTATTTATTCTGTAAAACAAAAGCAGGCAAGGATTTCAGGTGATCAAAACTCACTGCTTGAGATATGAAAGACCAATCTATTAGCATGGATGCCAACAGGCCCTTTTTTGATTGGTTGTACAGAGAATGCATGATTTCACAGCGATGCCATCTTCCTATCAGTGTTCTATAAATGGAGCCATAGAAACATCTTGCAGTTTTGCTTGGATGCTTGTAATTGTGTCAGAATCAGAGCAGAAATCTGCACTAACTCATAATCTTTGCCACATGAAAAAAAGGATAAAAAATGACTAAATATGAGTCTGGCAACTACTGAAAAATGCAGTATCTCACTGCTGGGTAATACCACTTCCAGATCAGTTCATACTGATCTGAATGAACATTTTAAGAAAATAGGAACAGCCACTCAGTAATTACAGTTACACCAGCTTAATTTTCACACTCCCTGTAAATCTGTTGACACATGGTAATAGTGTTTTTTCTTCATGGTACTGATTTCAGATTTCTCTGACAGATTGGTACACTCAGTGCATTTAATTGCTAATTTCATCCTCAATGCCCTTTCCTTTTGCATTGACATAAAAAGGAACTATTTTCCTGAAGAACTGATTGCCTGAAAATATACCCAGACAGTGCATGTATAGACATTGTTTTCACTGAAGCAGGTATTGTTTGTTATAGCACCTTTTTATTTTAGAAACATAGAAAGGTTCAGCATATAAAAAAGCCTGTTTAAAGGAGGCTATTAAGTAATTTAGAATCTCATCCCAAAAGTCTATAAAAACCTAAATAAAAGCCTGATTTTAAAATCCAGGCTTTCTTTTTGCAGTCACAGTTTGTTTGCTATCAGTAGTGGAAGGCACATTTTTTTTCTGGGAACAGTGGAGTACATGGACATTGGATGTGACTATGTATAAGTAAGTCAGGCACATGGCCAGTTTCCCCCCCCATAATTATTTGCAGGCACAAAAAAAGGAATCAGCTTTAGAATCTTTAAAATAGCTTTGTTTAAAAGTCTATTGTTCTGCCATCAATCGAAGAAGCCTTCCTCCTCCCAACATAGCCACCATTTTAGTAGGATGAATAACTATGCAAAGCACGACCACCCCATTGCATGTACTGCAAATGTGAATTAACAACCCCAGAAAAGAGTGCTGTTCGCAAATCAAATGGCACAACTGAAAACATGTAAAACCAGGGGGAAAATATGCAGATTCTACTCTAAATTAATGCATTTGAGTGCCAACCTGCCAGATAACCTAAGCCCACTTAGTTTACTCCAAGAAGGCTGTCCCAGTTTAGAGGGATTGTGCGGTGGGACAGAGCTGCTGTAGTGACTTCTACACCTTTCCCTCTCCCCACTGAATGCTGCAAGAAGAGAGGACAGGACAGGGTGTCTTTGCTTTTTGTCAATTTCCAGCTGTTGTAGAAACACTTCAAGCTGCTGCAGCGTGCAACTGGGGACTGACTCAGTGCAAAGCAGGCTCAGGTTTGAAGTTTGAGCACAGAGATGGTGAGCTGTGTCACTGCTCCGTGGCTGGAACAGCAGTGAAGGGCTATTGTGCAGAAACTTCTCTGGAGCATATTGCAAATAACTGAGCTATATAAATATAAATATGTGGATAGATAGATAGACAGATAGGCTGTGTCTAGACTAAAATTAGACACTTTGATATTGCAAATGAAGCAGGGATTTAAATATCCCACACTTCATTTGCATAATTGCATCATGGCGCTCTTTTGAACAAGCGCCATTTAGAAAGTAAAACTGCAGCCTAGACGTGGTTCTGTTGAAAACGCAGACTTTTTCGAAAGATCCTGTACTCCTTATTTTTTGTCTAGACACTGCCAAAGATAGAGAGAGAGAGAGAGAGAGAGAGAGAGAACTGTGTACCATTACACAGTTAGGCCATTAACTAGAGGCCACAAGCTGAAAGAAGACAAAGTAAATAAAAATAGCCATCACTAGAGATCGTGTTCCCTATGAGTTTAGCTGCCAGAGGAAACACATTGATTTGTCAGCCCAGCCATTTGCAGAGCTGCACTAACCAATGAATTTCTATGCTGGTGCTGCAAAGGTGTCAGTCAGGGGCTCTGTTGATTTTGGGCCTAAGGGTAATACGTTCGCTGAGAAATCTAGCCACGTTCATTCTACCAGGGGATAGTGTGCTGCTGCTGGAGGTGATGCATATCAGAAGAGATGTCATACTTTTTTAGAGTGCAGAGGCATTAAGGCAGGCCACATCCTCTACTGCTTGTATTCTCCTTATACAATCAACATGTGAGGATGGGAACTGAATTTAGAAATACTCCAGTGAGGCTGGCTGTATGACAGAAAGTACTGGAGAAAAGAAGGAGGTTAGATGATTTGCATTATTGTGTCCCAAGGAAACCTGATTATCTTTGTACTTGGATGGGGGGAGATATAAAAGACTCAGAGAAACCAGTGGGCTAAAACACTACAATCAGATAGATGGGTAAGAGGCATTTAAAAACCAAGGAAGTATTTTGAGCAGTGCATCCCCACAAATGCTTTAAAACAACCCTTTGAAACTTTTCAAGTACTGTAGAAACAATTCTGGCCATCAGCACATTATAACATGTACATCCAATCTAAAGTCAGTGTTAACTATGACAATCTTCTTGAAAAGGGGGAGGGGGAGAGAAATCCCCTGCAGGGGGCGTGAGGACAGTCAGAAAGGTTCCACCTGTGCAGGGAGATGGTATGTGACAAGAAAGCTTTCTGATTTCATTGTTGCTGCTAAAAGCATTAGTGGCTCAGGGAAGGAAGAGAGAGAAACGGCTCGGTGTATTGTTTTAGCATATGGCCAAGACTCAAACAGGAAAGGCTGTTCATGTGCTGTAGAGATTGGATGTAGCAATGACACAACTGTCTTACATTCTACTCATTCTTTCTGCTTTTCAGTCTTTCCCTCTCTGTATCATGATTGGATTAATCCTTTCAATATATTTTTCATTAGTCTCTCAGATAACCAACAGACATATGGTGCTAATGTTTTTCAAGAGACTTAGTGGGGATTTTTTTTTATGAACGAGAGCAGCTGCTAAGTAGAACGTAAAATGAAAAAGGGGCGAGGGGGAGGGGAGAGAGCCTGAGGGAATAGATATGGTTATTAATCACAAACAAATTCCTCAGCTTTCAGTAAAGTAGGGAGATGTTCACCTGAGAACAAATACACACTAGGCATATTCTCTACATGAAGTCTGTTTGTTGTGCACATGGTGACTTTCAAAAATGCATCACTAAATACATCCTCAGTTCAAAATGTTTGTATGTGATCTTCAGAGATGGAGAAAGATATACAGGAGATTCTAATAAGGGAGACGGGATGGCTGAGGGATCTTAGGTTACCAGTTTAAACCCTTCTAGCCACAACTGAAAGGCTTCACCATTTAATATTGCATTGTGAATTAACTGGTGGCCACAGTTCACTTTCTAATCCACCTCATCAAAAATTTCAGCATAACTGAAATAAATATTGAACTACTGAGAATTTACATTCTTGTTTGCAGTCTCAGCAGAGGTCAACAATGAAATGGACATCTCATAGAAAAGGATTCTGTCTTAATACTTGTCTATTAAGTATCTATCACACTGAGTACTACCATATACGAAGGAATACTACTATCCAAGGATCCAGTCAAGGTTGGATTGGGGATTGGGAACTTTTCACTGCTACTGATCAGACTCAGCCTTTTAGTGCATAAAGACTTTCTCCAATGCTTGCTTAAAACTTCCTTCAATACAACTCTCTTTAAAAAAAGAAAGTTAACAGGTCAGCGCAGTGTTTCTCAAGCTTTTTTTTTTTTCATAAAGTGCCCCTTTAAAAAAAAATTGTTAGTACCCCCAGTACCTATAGTTTTCAGATACACAATTTTTTTTCTTCCATTGCAACACATTTGTTTAAACAACTTAATCATAGCTGGGCGGGTGATGAAATGTTTGGGCGTAAAAAGTACAAAAATTATAAAGCGCTGTAAAATTTAGAACAAAAATTCAGTTTTCTCCCAATTTTAGTTGTGTTGACATACCCCCCAGACCTCTCTCGAGTACCTCTAAGGGTACTCGTATCACTGGTTGAGAAACACTGGGTCAGAGGGATACAGACATGTGTTATCTTAAATAAAGTAATAAAGTTTCAATACTCAGCAATAAGCTAGGGTCTATTTACACTGAAATAAATTAAACTTTTATCTGGTACTAATTGTTTTTGAACTGTAATCATTTTGTGCTGTGAGGTTTTACCTTGTTGGTTGACCTATAAGACAGAACTATGTTCAGGGTGCAACATATGGGTTTAAGGAAATAAACTATAAACACCATATACCACTAATTTCTTTGCCTCATGAGACAGTTATTATATTTAGATTTGAAATAGGACATTTTTCTTTTGTAGTCCACTGATTGATTCTCCAGCGAAATTGTGTAGAACCTATTATGTCACAATTACTTCTATTACATAATGGTGATTTATGCAATATAAAAGAAGACTTTTCCCTCTTCCCTTGTAACGTCCTGGTCTCTACTAACTCTGCCCAGTGCAGCAGTTCTCTTGAAGCATCATTTTTCACAGCATGCCCTTGAAATTTGGCAAAGCCAAGCAGATGCCTAACTATAACTAACTATAACTGTTGACTTATATCCAGCTTCTCATCTACCGTAATTCCCAGGACCTTTTCTACAGAACTGCCACTTAGCCAGTCAATCTCCAGCCTGTAGCAATGCATGGGATTATTCTGTTCTAAGTGCCGAACTCTGCACGTGTCCTTTTTGAACCTCATCAGATTTCTTTTGGCTCAATCCTTCAATTTGTCTAGGTCACTCAGGAGCATATCTACCTTTCTCTCCAGCTTGGTGTCATCCACAAACTTGCTGCGGGTGTCATCCACAAACTTGCTGCGGGTGCAAGCCATACCCTCTTCTAGATTATTAATGAAAATGTTGAACAAAACCAGTCTCAGGACCAATCCTGGGGCATTCTTCTTGATACCAGCTGTCAACTAAACATTGAACTATTGGTCACACATTGAGCCTCATTGAACCCAATGATCTAGCCAGCTTTTGCTCCATCTTATAGTTCATTTATCCAACCAATACCTCTTTTATTTGCTGGCAAGAATACTGTGGGAGACTGTATCAAAAGCTTTGCTAAAATCAAGGACTTTCCCCACTACTTTCCCCATACTCACAGAGCCAGGTATCTCATCATATAAGATAATTATGACTTGCCCTTGGTGAATCCACATTTACTGTTCCTGATCACCTCTCTCTCCTACAAGTGAGGACCCGCTCTATGAATTTCCCAGGGACTGAGGTGAGGCTGACTGGATTCTCCATCTTCCCTTTTGTTGAAGATTGGCACTATATTTGCCTTCTTATAATTGTCCAAGGCCTCCTCCAATATCCATGTGTTTTCAAAAATAATGGTCAATGGCTCTGTAGTCATATCAGCCAACTCTCTCACCACCCTCAGCTGCATTACATTAAGCCCTATCAGCTTTTGCAAGTCCAGATTTTCTAAGTAGTCCTTCACCTGTCCTAGTTCCAATGTCCTACTTCAAATCCAAACATAATAACTATCACATAAGGCAAAGAACAGGTTCAGGAGTCTGAACCTTTTAAGAAAGGATGCTGTGTGCATTTTTTAATGGAAATAGACAGTCATGGCAGTTCACAGCTGTTTCAGAGAAACATAGAACTGGAGGGGAATCTCCATGGTCCAGCCAATCCCCAGCTATTGTAGGCAACCTCATCATATAGCCCCATTAATAAAACATTTCATATTTCTAGCTTGACAATTTGCTTCAAATAAATGGAAAGGAGGAGGGTATCTGCGTCATTTTTGTCCATACGGTAGCAAATGCATATGGAACAGCAAAGAGGGATTGTATCTTGCAGCATTTAATGAAATATGGTATGAAGCTTCAGTTCACAAGGCAAAGAGGCCATTTCACATCAATAATTTTGATGACCCAGTAGCTTCTTCCTGTGAAAGAACTTCCTAGAAAGACTTGGGTAGATTTAGACCTTTGACATGTTAAGGCAATCCAGCTTTGATCCTGGAAATCACTCCTCTGCTCTAGACTCAACACAAGCAATCCATTATGAATACCAGAAATATCTTTAGTGATGCACTACAAGTGGGGATGAAAATCCAAAGTTGTTTGCACTGCTTTTCAATAGAAAATGATAAAACCCTGAAATTCTCACTAACCCAGTGTGAAGGATGCAGATTAGCAAGACTTGGCGAAGGCAGCTATATCTTATCCACCTCTCCATGATGATCCTATTAATCATCTGTGCTACTACCTAGTGGGCTGAAAATGAAGGGTTCCTCGATGTGTGCTTCAGTGTTATGGCACACAACACACCTATGCGCTCTCATTTCCTTGAAAGACCCCCTACAAGTCCACTATAGGAAGAAATAGTTAATGTCAAAGGGACGCTAATACAGAAGTTACTTATTTAAATAAGCACCATTCAAATAATGTACTATTTTTATGTGTTCTTGGCTCTCCAATACATATCTCCAGGCAAAATTGCTTATTCTGTGGTTTGAATCTCCCCAGGGATTCTGTAGTTATTGATGATATTTGCTTTCTTGCATGCTGTAGTTCTGGGACAGAAATATTTCTTACCATGCCTGCACATTTGTTAAGTCCTAAATGTGAGATGCTTGTCTTAAAAAGTGTGGCAAAGGCCAAACAGAGGGATGTCATTGAAAAGTAGCAGAGAAACAGCAGAGTTGAAAGACTGGAATTATGCAGAATTTGTTATAAAGGTTTGCATAGCCTATAACTATGTCAAGACTCAGCAATCTTGTGAGAGAGGCCAATCATATCACAATATCAAACAGCTGCTAGAGTAAAGATTTATAGAGAAGTCTGGGCTAAAGAATAGGGCTAGAAGGGAACTGGCGTATTGGTATGAGCACATGGATGCTTCCATCAATAGCCTATCAGTTTTAACAGGATTCATCCAGGTCAGCAGAGACAGAAATAAATTTCCATGTGTTGGCCCCTCTCAGGCCAGGTCTACATTACCCCTGGTAGCTCAGCTTAAGGTACGCTAGTCCAGCTACATAGAATATGTAGCTGGTGTCAACTTACCTTAAGCCCAGCTTGGCAGCATCCCCACAGCAGGAGGTCAATGGGCACAAACACTCCCGTCAGTTTCCCTTATGCCTTGCAAAAAGAGGAGTACCAAACGCCGGCGGGGGTGTCCTCTGAGTTCGATTTAGTAAGTCTTCACTAGACTTGCTAAATCTAACATTGGAAGATCAATTGTGGCAAAGGTGATCTTCTACAGAGTGAAGACATGGCATCCATGACATGTAAAATGTGAAATAAGTGCAACTTTCACTTCTGTTCCCTGGGGCCAATGCTCACGTTGCTTACAGCACACTCTAAGTAGGCACTAATGGGGCAATCTCAGCTCTGAGTCCAGAGACTGAATGGCCACAAGGATGGAAATTCTCTTTTGTCTCTAGAATGGTTCGTGCAAGGCTGTTGAATATTGGTGGGGTCAGTGGGAAGCAAAGTTTGAACAGTCACTCACTACCTGTGCAGTGCTTCAATGGAGGATGAACACTGGATTAATTTTAAAAGACAAGGGATAAATGAATGCGCTAGGGAAGTCTGGGTGCTGGAAGAGGTTACCTTTTGGCTTTTGACTCCCTCACTCTGACTTCTCTGATGATAATGATGATGATGATGATGAAAGGTTCCCCTTTTCCCATGAACAAATGAAACCCTAACACATATGTAGTGTGTGCAAGTGCCTGATTTGACTGACATGAACTTTTTGTATTAAACTTTTTGACTGACATCAAATTTTTGTATTAAACATGCAAGGGCTGTTGCAGAGAGGACTTATCTCACTTATTACTTCAGCTAAGGCAATGGATGAACTCTTGAAGGATAAATGAAAAAAACATATTGCAGAGTTGATGATAATTATAATCTATCAGTTCAGTATGTGCTGGAGCTATGGGATCTTATCTAACTTTAACTGGGAACTAAGAGGAGACATACAGGCCTTTGAGTGTGCCCTGGAAGGGACACGTCCTACTCCTCTCACCAGGTCCAGATGACTAATTTAATCCTGGAAAAGAGCATCCTCTTTTCCTTCACAGGAAAAAAGGCTGGCTATGCCCAAGGGAGATGGGATATGTATCCCACACCAATAATGAAAGTTATCTAGAGACAGAGAGAAATTGATGCCTCTGGAGGGAGGAACAGGCCTACTTGAAGATGAAGCCTAGCAGGGGGAGAAGCTGGTTGATGAGCATAAACCAAGGAAGCCAGTGAGAAAGGGGACTGTAGGGAGAGATGAAGAATTCTTCAATTCCTCTCTGGTGGCTTGAGAGTGGAGGAAAGACCTAGATGGAGGCAGACATGCCATAAACCCAGGGAGGGGCTGTGGGAAAGGGCATGAAGTAAGGTCACAGTAGGAAGAAGTCTTGGGAGGCAGAAAGGAGTCTGAAGGGTTGTACAGTTGGGGAAGCTGGTGTTGCCTGATCTAAGATTACATTTAAATTTCTAATTACCCACCTTTAGGGTTGACAGGTTCTTTGTCCCAGGATCAGGCCCAGTATTCAATTATTCTATGATTGGGAACCCTGATGTGCACAGTTGCAACACTCACACTATAGAAACTCTTGTATGTTTACAAATATAGTTTATTAATACAGTTAGCACAGTCACAAACACCCCAATTTCATAAGATAGGGAATGTACATCCATATTTCCATACCATATACTTACATCATTCCTTCTAGAACAATCTTAGGTGTTAGCCCATCATCTTTCTCATTATTTTCACCTTCCCCATCACCAGGGGCCCTTCCAAGGGCGACATCTTCTCCTCCCTGTTGCCCCTTGGCTGGGGTCCCACTTTTATACTATGTGACGCTGAAGCTGACATGCTTGATGCATATTCAGTAGGGGATGTTTCTAATGTTGAAGTGTCCTTTTCCTATAGGTCAATGTATCATTGCTCATAACTTATTATCATATACGTCAATTTGTTACCATGGGTCTTTGTGGTCATCTATCACATTCTATGTCCTGATTACTCAACTCAGCCTGAACCAATTATTTTGGGACTTTTATATAATAATGCATCTGCTGAGTCTGAGGGTATTTTCCCTACCATCCTATGTGGGTGAAAGGTCCCAGACACAAGTTCCCCTATTCCAGCCCGGGAAACCATAAATAAGCTATGGCCTGTATCTGTGTGAGACCATGAGACCATGGTTAGCCACGGAAATCTGCTAACCTCAGCTTCTGCTGATCTTGCAAACTGCCTGTAACAGCCTGGACCAAAGATGTAATATGGGGCTATATTTTTTGACCTGGACTGTGAGCTTACGTGTGTTTTTTCATTCAAGTGCAACCCTGCCCTCTAATTGGCTGTAATGCCGACATCGCACTCATTGAAAAGTGCATTCAGAGGCTGAACCATTTTGTTATATCCTAGAGCAGGAATCACTGCACTGCAGGGGGAACCCAATTCACCAGAGAGCCCTTGGGCTGGGCTGTACTGCATCCATGCTGCTCCTATGCCTAATGGCATCTGGATTGCCACACAGCCTAGTCAGTGCATGGTACCAGCAGGCTTGTGGTTGGCTGGGGGGGGGGAGGGGGGGCAAGCAGCATATGCACACAGACAGGTACAAGCAGCAGGACCACTAATTTGGGGGTCTTGCTAGACTCTTATTTACAAACAGGCACGGACCTGTACCCAGCTGGGTCAATGGTAAAGCCCCCCCAAGGAGTTGAGTGCTGCTGTGCTAGTATGCAGTGGGCCTTCACAAACTACAATGGGCAGACATAAGACCTAATGTGTATTACACCTGAACCAGACATCAGTCAAGCTAACACAAAGGACCTGCGGGAATGCTGAGAGCAGCTTTGCAATGCCTGCCTCCCACTTCCCTGTGTGCAACCCTCTGGCCAGGTAGATATGCCAACCTCCCTCCCCCCACCCCCGCCATTGCTCCAGTCTGAGGCACAAGGCAGGCAGGGCATGTTTGTAAATAGCAGATTTCTTGCATTACAGCTCTTAACCATTACCTAATTAATCTAAATTAACACAACCGTATTATTAGCATGATGGGCAAGTAACTCGAAAAGGCTACAGTTGGTGTGCAGTAAGTCAGGTGTGAGTTTAAAATGCACCAGCTAGTCTACACTAACTCCCCATGTGGACACATTTACTGTGTGCTATGATAGTCCAGAGATGATTTGTTTTAGTGCACTTCCTATGTGCATACGCTGATGCATACCAAGAGCAGTCAGGGTGCTGGGGATGTGAATTGCTCCCCCCCCCAACCTCCCACCACAAGCATGCTGTGCAGTGACTGCCCTATGTAGACCTTGCAAGCTCAAACTAAAAGGGACCTAGTTCACAAACACAATCTTGGTACTTTTTAGTTTGTTCTCACTGGGTCTATATGGGGCAGATACAGTGCAGCATGCTAGCGCACATAGCAGTTCACAGCCCTGTAGTCTGAAAGGCAGAGTTACGGAGACCTGCCCAAAGACATTCTTAGTACTTTAGCTGCTTGGGGAGTTAGTGCCAAGTAGCTAGTGTGCACCAGGCTTTCCCTCATCTGGACAAGATCTAGGGAGTAGACCTGTGCTGCTTGGCCCAACGTCCTTGGACTGGGACCCAGAGAAGAAGGCCTGAGTTCCTTTGGAAAAGGTGATGTGGAAACACTCTGACACAAGATGCTGGAGAGTGGAAGAACTGTTGAGTTTGGAGCCAGATCTCAAGGGAGAAAGCCCTGGGAGGTGTTGCTCTCTACATGTGCAAGAGGAGAGCCCTGCAAATCCCAGGAAGAGCTGATAAGTGATGTTTATTTAAGCTTATTTTATTAGATACATTGTATATCCCAGGAGAGCTGGGACTAAACCAGGCCTGCCAAAGAAAAGGGCATAAAGTATGGTCACAGGACGAGGCAGACCACTGTAGAGTTGTAATGGTGTCAGCACAGGGCCTGAAAACAAGAGCCTACTGTGCCCTGCCTAGTCAGGAGAAGGCATCTAGCAGTGTGTTGACAGCTCTCCCAGAGACCTGTATATTATTTCTATGTTTCTGAACTGGCCAAACATTAGCCTATTGTCAGACCAGCACATAATGCCACTTCACAGCACTCCTTTGGAACAGTGAGCGAGCATCTTCTGATTCCTTCAACTCCTTTTGGATATAGTCCGACCTTTAGAATGGAGAAGATAAAATTACCCGCCTATTCTTGTTATGTCACTTGCGATTATGCCACTACATATCACAAAGTATGCCTACTATGGGAAATGAAAACTCAGCAGGTTGTACCAGCTGTTTACCAATAGTGCTACTATTTTCTTTAGTTGGTGTTCTAGGGGAAGTACTCACAGATCAAGACACAAATTTTACACCTTTGCTAATGCAGTCTCTGTGTAAATAGTTGGATATAAAATATGCAAACAATACCTTACCCACTTCAAAACCAACGGTTTAGCAGAGTATTGTAACCAGACATTTAAAAGAGCTATGCTCTGGAAATCTCTATCAGAGCAGGCAAGATTAGGACAAGTGGTTACTATTTCTGCTAATTGCATACTGTGAAATTTCCCATGGCTCAGTAGGATTCTCTGTTTCCGTTTCAATGTAATTGGGAAAGTGGGTAACCTCCTGTATAGATATTACCTGTGCTTTGTAACCTGAACTTTTGTAATTCAAGTTAATTTACTTTTTCTGGGGTGTTTTCAATTTAAATCCCACAATTATACAGGTATAGTGATCTGGACATATAAAAAGCAGCCTGCCTCTTTCTTTGCTTCCTCACATCACCAATTTAAATGAGTCTATGACCCACAATTCTGCTTGATAGCTGAAGTGTAACAGAATGTGCTCCCCTAGAGACATTTTGGCTGACTCAGAACTCCCACTGCTGGGGAGCTCTTTACCATTCCTGTTCCCAAAAGGAGGCTGTGATATAACAGCCACAACATAACTTTTCTTGATGAAATTCAGCCAGCCAGGAGTGAGACAGGTATCACCTAGATAAATGAGTTATTTTTCTAAGCAGCAACAACAAAAAATGCTCTTTTTTCATTGCAAAATGATTGTTGATACGATGTATTGCTTACTATATTCTGCTGTCTCTATTTACAGCATTTATCTAGCATAGTGTCGGATGAAAATGTGTCCCTGAGAGTAAGCATGTACATAACTTCAACTCCCATCTGCCATTGTGGATGCAAAGGTATCTATCCAAATTATGCATAAAAGCCATGGTTAGTGACATTAAACAGTTATCATGTGTGCAATGCCACCATCACAATTGTATTTGCGTGTTGACATGCTGTATTTCTCAGCAGGGCAAACTAGAGCAATGGTGTCAGTTTTTGTCTTAAGAACATATTTCCTGTGTCCCTGGAAACCCACATGAAAATTGGTCACACAAATAGATGCAAAAACTGTAATAATTAGTAAGTACAGTCTTCTAACTGGGCAATAAGATGCATCACTAGGAGAACCCAACATATCATGCCAGGATCACTAGCATGTTTTATACAATTGTAACATAATTCAGTTACTATTGGTATCATGTTGTGGGTACAGTGCCAGATGTTAACCTCAAGCCTGATTCTGAAGCTGTCTTGCATTGGTTCCACATAGTCAAAATTAATACTGGAGGGTCATCTATGGCTCTGCCACACCATTCAGTGCCGTATGTAATTACTACATTGATTGGTGTGGCAGAGCCATAGATGAACCTCCAGTATTAAAGATGGCACTGAATGGGTCCTAAATTGTAAAAAATTATCATACTCCCTTGTTCCAGTGTACATAATTGTTTGTGTTCCCCTTCTTGCACTGACTGTCTCCCAGATTAGGGTACTGCTATGAGGAGTCAGTCCTGTCAAAGAGGTAGGTCATACAGTTAGACCAGAACATGGTCAGGACTGAGCCATGTCTAATCTCCTCTGGGAAGATGTTCCACAGCTCAGAACTGCCACTGCAAACTCACTGGGACTCTGGTCCAGAATTAGATTCCAAATACTAACTAAAGTATCCAGTTGTCTTTGCATAGATCCATAGAATTTAAAGCCAGACGGGACCAATAGATCATCTAGTCTGACCTCCATATATCATAGGCAATTAAATTTCACCCACTTATCTTTTATTGAGCCTATAACTTTGGTTTGATTAAAGCAGATCTTCCAGAAAGGCATTAAGTCTTTATCTGAAGATACCAAGAGATGGAGATTTCACCACTTCCCTTGGTAGTATATTCCAATGGTTATCACATCCATCTTTTTTAATTTTCTGCCTAATTTCTAATTTGCAT
This sequence comes from Rafetus swinhoei, assembly GCA_019425775.1. Lineage (NCBI taxonomy): Eukaryota > Metazoa > Chordata > Testudines > Trionychidae > Rafetus > Rafetus swinhoei. Next base: position 40,996,470 of record CM033437.1, on the reverse strand, counting down.
TTGTCTGGCTCCATTTCCTGCAATTGGTACCTGTTCTGCCTTTCTCTGTTAGCCTGAAAATTTCTTTAATACCTGATTTTTTTTCTCCTTATGAAGGAACTTGTACACTGCACCCTATAGTCTTCGTAGCGCTATGATTATGACACAATTATGACATAGTCATGCTGCATCCTGTACAAGCTGTATCTTGCAAGGAATCTATGGAAAAGTTATGATTTGATGAAAATGAATATTCTATTTGTGTGCAAATATCATTTTTGTATCTGAAGATATGAATATTAACTAGGTATCTGTATTGTGGTAACACCCACAACTAGCCTTTCAGGTACAGCAGTGAAGAAGCTGAACAGTGCTGATGGCTCATCAGCAATGACAATGAACCATGGAAGAGCTCAACCTTCCTGTTAATGTTTCAGCCAGCCTACGAGTAATGGCTGCTCTGACTCACCATCACCAGCAACACAGAAGTCAGAGTGGCAATACCACATCATGCCATGCATTGTTACTGGTGGTGGCACTGCCTTCAGAACTGGGCACCCTACCAGCCACTGCTGCTCTCTAGTCACGCAGCTGGCCTGCACTCCACTGGACCAGGAATGGGATATTGGCCATTGGGAGGTGATGGGGGCAGGGCTGGCAGAGAGGGGCAGCTTGAGGAGCCATGTGACCCCTGCTCCCCATGACTGGGGACACAGAGTCTTGTTGTTCTCTTCTGAAAGTGGTATATAGAGCCCTGAATGGATACAAATGTCTGTGTGTGGATAGACATCATTATTGGCTGATCCACAGGGCTCTGCTCCTAGGAGATGCTGTGGCCCAAGAAGAGGAGTGTGGTGCCATGTCTCCTGGGAGCCAGCACTCCACATCATAAGCTCCTCCTGGTCTTGGCATGATATAGTATTGCCGCTCTGACTTCTGCGTTGCTGGTGATGGTGAGTCACAGCAGCTGTTACTCATAGGCTGGCTGAAACATTAACAGGAAGGTTGAGCTCTGCCATGGTCATCCAGTTGTACCACCCCTCGCTCCACCCTGAGGTGTGGCTCTGTCTGGGGTCATACAGCCCAGGCAGGCAGAGAGCCTGCCTCAGCCTTGTGCCGCCATCCTGGAGCCATGGGCAATGAGTGTCACCTTGTGGGAGCCCACACTGCAACCCCCACCTCCTCCCAGCATCCCCTCCTACCTCAACCCTGACCCCAATCCTCCAACCCTGTCCCCGTCCTGATCTCCCTCCCAGAACCAGCACCCCCATGCTCCAAAACTGACCCTTCCCTCCCAGAGCCAGCACTCATATCCCCTCCTGTGCCCCAACTCCCTACCCCTGCCTAGTAAAAGTGAGTGAGGTTGGGGACAAAGAGTGACTGAGAGATGGGAGATGGAGTGAGCAGGGCGTGGCTTTGGGGAAAGGGCAGGGTAGATCTTGGGTTGCTCTTAAATCCTAAAAGTTACCTTGAGCATAAAAGGTTGGGGACCACTGCTTTACACAGTTAATTTTATCTTGGATGGTCATGAATAAGGACTGCAGGTCATACCCAAAGTGTCATTTTCAGGGAGCCAACAGCCTTACCAGGCCCTTGGGCAAGGTGGGGGTGGGGCTGTGGCACTGCGGTCCTGGAAGGATTGGGGCCTCAGGGGGTAGGGGCGGGTTGAGGGCAGCCAGGCCTCAGCACCGCCCAGACCACAGCACCCTCTTCCCCCCCCTCAGTGCTGCCTGGAGCATGTCATGTGTCAGCCATGCCTCCCCAGGCAGCTCTAAGAGCCGGCCAGAGTGTACCACACAGCACTCCAGCAGTGATTTAAAGGGCTCAGGTGTCTCAGCCCCAGGCTCTTAATAATCACTGGGCCCTGGGGCAGTTGCCCATTTTCCCTCCCATGCCAGCGGGCTATGTTATTTTTATGACAGACTTTGATTACTTAACTACTAGGTGTTATTGGCTAGGGATGAGTTTTAATCAGTTCAGGTATGTGGCTGAGTATATCTCCATAAATGTTTATAATATCCAAATTAGAATATGCTATGTAAAAAAAAAGAAAATATACAAATACACTTAATATCTAATTACTGTAATGAGATGTTCTGTTTTATAATGTGCACTTGCAAATGCCATAGCGTAGCGGTTCTCAAACTGTGGTTTGGGACTCCAAAGTGGATCACAACCTCATTTTAATGGGGTCACCAGGGCTGGCTTAGACTTGCTGAGGCCTGAGGCTGAAGCCTGAGCCCCACTACCTGGGGCTGAATTCAAAGCCCAACGGGCTCAGGCCTGGGTGGTGGGGCTCAGGTTGCAGCCCCCCTGCCTAGGGTTGAATCTCTTGGGCTTCAGCTCTGCCCCCCACCACTCCCCTTGCCTGCAGCAGTGGGGTCAGGCACTTCCGGGGTCTTGTAATGTTTTGTTGTCAGAAGGGGTTTGCTGGGCAGTGAAGTTTGAGAACCCCTAGAATCATAGAATCATAGAACTGGAAGAGACCTCAGGAGGTCATTAAGTCCAGCCCCCTGCCCAAGGCAGGACCAATCCCAACTAAATCAACCCAGCCAGGGCTTTGTCAAGCCGAGACTTAAAAACCCCCTGCTGTAGAGTAAAAATGGGGTTATTGCTATGTGCTATAACGTGGGGTGGGCTGTATAACGTCAGAAAGGAAGAATGCCTATTTCTTGTCAGTGCATCTAACCTGCTTCTAGTGGAGCAAATTAAATTAAAAACCATTCTGTATACAATGTAGGGGAGGAAATGCATACAAATTACATTCAGACTTGACAAGGAAGAAGGATTTTTCATATGTCTTCCTCTGGGAAAACCTGAAATAGCAGATGAATTTTCCTCTCTTTGGAAAGAATTGAAAAGATTTCAAAGCCAGGGTATTAGGCCACATTCTGTCCTCAGATATATGCAAGCAAATTCCACTGAAGAGCGCACTGCTGTCGGGGACAGGACACAGAAATAAGTAGCCCCTGGATCTGATCCAGTCTGGCAATTTCTATGTTCCAGGACCACCACGAGGGAAAATATGGTTCCTTATACTAAAATATGAGAGCCTATATGCACTAGCAAATTGTCAGCATCCATTTTACAGTTGCCAACTCTTCCTTAGCCTCTTATCTTGAGTGCCATGCAATCAATTGCACCGCTCGCCTCGACATTTCCAACCCGAATGTAGACTGAGTAGCCAAGTGGGTATCTGGAAGGATGTGTCTGAGGGCTCTGAGCCCTGTAGAAGATCTTGACTGAGCATCCATACACAAAAGGAGAATTTGGTCCTAGATGTGTGCGCAGAAATAAAAAAAAAATTAATAATTATGGCTCTTTATAATCTTTTATTTAAGTATAACATGTAGAGTTAAATGGTGCTGTATTGGGGCAAATGAGTAGAATTTGGTCCAAAGTTTTCCCAGATCTGCTTGAAATGGCTTTGTTGCATTTTCATTATTTATTATCACCTTGAGTGATGATTGCTCTAGAGGTGGAAATGGAGGGACACATGAATGAGCAAATAGTGACCAATGGCATGCAGCATCCAGGCATTCATGCATTAAAGTGTAATAACCATTGTGCATTGTGGCATGTCTTGTAAACACCACTTAATACAACTGTAAGGCCAGGCTTGCAAGAAAAGAAAATTGCAGTCTTCCACTCTATGCTTTAGAATGATTGAATGAGACATGTTATGGGGAAGTGATATTCTTACAGCTTTAAGAATGCTGAGCAACTTTTCAGTTTAATAAAATGAAGAGAATATCTAGATGCATGGACCACAGCATGTAAAATAGGCTTTAGTTATTCAATAGAGGTTCATAAATTGTCATTATGATTGGATAGGTATGGCAGCAAGGTAGGGATTTTAATTTGAATGCTATTATTCAGCGTTTGTTTTCCTTTATCAATGCCATTTCCAGGGAAAGAAAAGTTGATTTAAAGGATTAAAACATTGTTTCCTTTTACCATTTCTAAAACTATTTCTCTCTAGCTCTGTTCATAATTCAGGTTCATTCAAGGTCTTGTCTATACATCACATGTATTAGTTTAGTTAAGCAACCACCACCCCCATGTTTACGGCCTTAAATCTGTTAATACTGGACTTATATCAGTTACTGCATTATGATAAATTGCCTGATGTAAACACACTCAAGGATGTTCACACAGGGGTTTGCATTGATTTAACTAAACTGGTTTAGTAACTGATTTTCAGTTAAAGCACTACAAATTTTGTGTGTAGGCAAGGCCTTGGACTCCTTTGGACACAATGAATATGAGGTATGTGGCTGTTAAGTAAGGTTGGCCAGAAAACAAGAATTCTATTTTGTGGGGGGAAAAAAGAGCATTTGGAATTTAGTTTTTAAGAGGAATAAGGGATCTTCCGGAAAAGGCTTTATTTTCCGCAAGAGCCACGTCTAGACTGGTGCTTTTTTCCGTCAAAGCCCCGAGCCGGAAAAAAGCGGCAGCCATGTTCATGCAAATGCCGCGGGGAAAATTTAAATCCCCGCGGCATTTGCAATTCCGACTTGTCTCATTAGCATCCCTTTTCCGGAAAAGGGTGCCAATGTAGACACAGCTCCATGGTTGTTTAAGGAACATGGCACAAGACAGAACAATGGTCTTTAATGTGTAGTTTCTGTGTTCATTTGATAATGGTTTCTATGACAAAAACAAAGCCAGACACATCAGCTTTTTTTGTTATGCCTTGTGGTTGAAGAATACAAATCCTACGATTTATGGGCTGTCAGCTGTCAAAACCTGATAATTTCTTTAGCACACACAGAAAAAGAGACATTTATTACAGTAAAATAAAAGTGAAAAGAGTTCCAAACAATAACAAAAATATTTCCTTCATGTATTTCCCCTTTCCCCCCTGCCCACTTATATGCAGCTATTGAAAAGTACTAATTAATACTGAAGGCAATATTGTGCTTATCAGTGGCCATCTTGTTATGCATAAACAAGGCAACTAGTTGGCTTGACTTATTTTGTAGATTAGAATTTCTAGGTGTCAGCTAGAATGTCCTGAAAACCTGTCACTATGAAGATGAACAGTAATTATGACATGCCACATTACAAAAGAGTGCTTGTGTGTAAGATACATTTTTAAGCTTGTTCAAACCAGATGTTGGCCAACCTTTTTAAAAATCTATTTAAAATAGACTCCCCATATGGTAGTACTAGTGTCTCTTTAACATTAACTATTGATAAGGAGAAACATTGCAAATTATTATTTTCTTTGGAAATAAGGACCTTCAAAACTGTAAAACCTTTACAAGATGGAGAAAAATAGACTTGGGATAAAAATTTTCCAAAATTACTTTAGGCTAGATTTTCAAAGGGGTTTGGTGCTTAAATATGTTTGAAAAATCTGGCCATAAGTGATTTAGTGACTTTCAGGCACTATTTTTTGGAAAATTTTGTGCTTGGTAAAGAAACAGATTTCACTTTTAGATGCCCAAGCTGTTGCTACAGATAATGCTTGAGGAACATTGAAAAAGCAATGTTAATGAACATTTATTCAGTGCTCAGAGGGTTGTTTGTATCAGCCATATTCTAGTCTGCTTTTATTTGATATTTGCAGGTGAATGGTTTTTGTTTGCATAAATGTTTGGCAAATGACTTTTAAGGGTGAAATTCATCCTTGTAGAAAACCACTATGGGGCATCACTTAAGGTAATGCATAGGCCTGAGGCTGGTCCTCTTCAGAGCAGAGAATTTCAACCTGTAGCAAAACACAGATCCATATGTAAACAAGAAAAACTGTGTGCAAACAAGAGGACTGGCTATTAAAATCCATTAGTCACTATTCACAATTCTCTGCTTTAAAATATGTATCATCCTGTTCAGGAGCAGAAAAAATATCACATGCCTTTGATGAGCAAACAAAAATCCATTAGCGTATAGTAATGAACAATCCATAGGATGCATCTTTACTTACAAATAATGAATATACTCAAAGAAATTGGGATAACTTTGCAAATTCACTAACAAAGGGCCAAATTCACTGGACTATTTATTTATGGGCAATGAACACTGCACTAGGTATTTCCCTGCAGTAATTTTAAATCTTATCTAATTCTGAGGGGTGCTTTGGATAAGGCCTTTACCTGACTTTAAAAAAAAAGAGAAGAAGGATAATCCAGGAAACTATAGACCAGTCAGCCTCAGTCCCCGGAAAAATCATGGAGAAGGATCCTCAAGGAATCCCATTTTTTGACGCACTTGGAAGAGGGGAAAGTGATCAGGAATAGTCAGCATGGATTCACCAAGGGCAAGTCATGCCTGACCAACCTGATTAGCTTCTATGATGAGGTAACTGGCTCTGTGGACATGGGGAAGTCGGTGGATGTGATATACCTTGACTTTAGCAAAGCTTCTGATACGGTCTCCTACAGTATTCTTGCTAGCAAGTTAAGGAAGTATGGATTGGATAAATGGACTGTAAGATGTATAGAAAGCTGGCTTGATTGTCGGGCCCAACAGATAGTGATCTCAGCTCAATGACCGGTTGCTGGTTGGTTTCAAGTGGAGTGCCCCAGGGATTGGTTCCAGGGCTGGTTTTGTTCAATATCTTTATTAATGACCTGGATGAGGGGATGGATTGCACCCTCAGCAAGTTTGTGGCTAACACTAAGCTAGGCGGAGAGGTAGATATGTTGGAGGGTAGGAATAGGGTCCAGAGTGACCTAGACAAATTGAAGGATTGGGCCAAAAGAAATCTGATGAGGTTCAACAAGGACAGGTGCACAGTCCTGCACTTGGAATGGAAGAATCCCAAGCACTGTTACAGGCTGGGGACCGACTGGCTAAGTAGCAATTAGTCAGAAAAGGACCTGGGGATAACAGTGGATGAGAAGCTGGATATGAGTCAACAGTGTGCCCTTGTAGCCAAGAAGGCTAATGGCACATTAGGGTGCATTAGGAGGAGCATTGCCAGCAGATCTAGGGTATGTCTACACAGCAAAGTTATCATATATATATTAGCCCAATGTCTGTGACTCTGTAACGCTGAAATGTTGGCTGTTCCCTCTGGGGGGCGCTGTTGCCTCCTGCCGTGGAGCTCGGCTGACTTCTGCGCCGCTCAGCCGGGCCGCTGCGTGGGAGCAAGCAGTGCAAGCGGCCGTTTGGGGTCCGTGCTCCCCATGCAGCACCCCCATGCTGCATGGGGAGCGCAGACTCCAAACGGCCGCTTGTGCTGCTTGCTCCCGCGCGCCCGGCTGAGCAGTGCAGAAGTCAGCCGAACGCCACGGCGGGAGGCGAAAGGGGGCGGGGTGGTGATGTGTGGCGTGACAGCAGCTCCAGGCCCCGCCCTCTGGCTGTGAACGTCCCCGCCCCGGCCCCTTCGCCTTCCGCCATGGCCCTCGGCTCACTTCTGTGCTGCTCAGCCGGGCTGCCACGGGAAGCCCAAACGGCTGCTTGCTCCGCTTGCTCCCCTGCGGCGGCCTGGCTGAGTGGCACAAAAGTCAGCCGAGCACCACGGCGGGAGGCGAAGGTTGGCGGGGCAGTGACATGCGGTGTGAGAGCAGCTCCAGGCCCCTTCCCCTGGCCATGAACAGACCCTGGCCGGGGAGAGGGCCGGGGAATGATGGGGAAGGGGAGGTGGAGGACAACTGGGAGGCTGCAGGATCAGTGCTGGGGTGAAGGGAAACGGTGCAGGGGGGCAGCTGGAGCTCATAGGCAGCCACTCAGCCGGGCTGCTGTGTGGGAGCAAGCGGCACAAACAGCCGTTTTGGCTCCGCTCACTCCATGCAGGAGGAGGAGGAGAAGAGAAAGAGAGTGAGAGGCAGGAGGGGGAGAAGAGAAAGAGAGATGGAGAGAGAGGCAGGAGATGGAGGAGAGCTGAGAGAGAGAGAGGGGGAGGCAGTAGGAGAAGGGGAGAGAGAGAGAGAGGGAGCGAGAGACCGGAGGCTCAGGAAAGAAGACCGAGATAGAAAGGGAATAGGACGTGGAGGAGAGACCTGAAAATCCCGTTTTATGACGGGCTAATTGGCTAGTCCCGGGCCAGCTCACACTCCCGGGGATAGCAGGACATGCCAGACATGGCCTGTGTGCAAGCACATTGGCTCTGATGGTGCGGAGACCTGCTGTCCTCGCCTTGCAGAGTGGGGCTGGGCTTCACCCACTGTGTCCCCAGGGGTAACTGACCACTTCTCTTGTTTCTCCACAGCCACAGCAGCTGCGTGTGAAGGGCGCACCACCCCGCCCAGGACAGCCTCCCGCACTCGGGCCAGCAGGGTGACCCGGAACCAGGAGGAGTACCAGCGGCAGCACCTGGGGATCCTGCAAAGCCAGGTCCGCATCCTGGAGCACTGCGTGCATGAAGACCTGCAGCTATGGCGGGAGAGCTGGCGGGAGCTGCTTGCCCAGGGCCGTGCCATCTGCGACTACCTGCAGACCCTGGTGCAGAGATTGGTGCCTCCTGCCACTCCAGCCCCTGCTGCCACCCCAGCTATCGCTCTTCCTCCCACTCCTGCTCCTCCTCCCACCTCTTCCTCCCCCACTCCCCATCCATCCCACCCTCTATACCTGCTCCCCCCGGGGATGCCGAGGCCCCCACACCCGCAGTGCTGGGAGACAGGTGGACCAAAAAGACCCTCAACCCTGAGCTTCTCCTCCCCCTTCCTCCCCTTGCCTCTCCCTTCCAGCTTCCTCCTCCCAGGTTTACCCCTCCCCTCTCCCACCCTCTCGCCTCCCCTCTCCCGCCCTCATTCCCAGTTATGTTCAATTAAAAGAGAGTTTGTTTTTGGCAACACACATGTTTTTATTTTACATCAGGAAGGGGGGTTAGGGAGGGGAAAGTGGAAGGACGTGAGGGTGGAATAAGGCACAAGGCCCCAGTGGGGCACGCCAGGGAGACTTCACTCCTCCTCCGTCTGGAAGCTCTTCCGCAGGGCCTCCCGGATACCGACAGCCCCCCGATGGGCCTCCCGGTTGGCAGCCGTGCGGGGCTGCGTGTACAGACCAGCCAAGTGGTCGGCCTCTGCCATCCAGCATGGCAGGAAAGCCTCCCCCTTCCTTTTGCACAAATTGTGCCGCACACAGCACGCTGCCATCACGTGCGGAATATTCCTCTCGGAGAGGTCCAGGCGGGTGAAGAGGCATCTAAATTGGGTCTTCAGCTGGCCGAAGGCACCCTGCACCACGATGCAGGCCCTGCTGAGCCTGGCATTAAAGGCCTGCCGGGAGGGGTTGAGGTGTCCCTTGTAGGGCTTCATGAGCCAGGGTTGTAGTGGGTAGGCCTCATCCCCCACCAGGCACACAGGCACGTCCATGGCCCCGACCCTGATGTGGCGGTCAGGGAAGAAAGTCCTGGTGTGCAGCCTCTGGCACCCGGAGGAGTTGCGGTACACCCACACGTCGTGTGCTTTGCCGGACCAGTCCATGTTAATGTCCAGGAAGCGGCCCCGGTGGTCAGACACAGCATGCAGGAAGACCAAGAAGTAACCCTTCTGGTTTACGTACAGGGAGGCCTGGTGGTCTGGGGCATGGATGGGGATGTGCATCCCATTGATTACTCCCCCGCAGTTGGGGAAGCCTAGGGCAAAGCCCTTGATGACCGCATCCACATCAAGGAGGTGGATGACTCTGTGGAGCAGCGCTCTATTGATGGCCTTGACCACCTGCAGAGGGACACACAAAACTGAGAGTCACTGGGGTGCCAGGGTGGCTGCCAGTGCTCCTTCCCTGCCACTGCCCTGCACCCCTTCCCCAGGAGCAACCCCCCCTGAAATCCTGGCCACCGCGGGCAGTCGTAGTGTGGCTGGGACAGAACAAACCCTCCCGGGGAGGGGACTTGCACCACCTCCCCCCCTTTTCCCATGGGCAGCTCATCCCCTCCTTGCCCCATCCCCCAGGCACAGTGGCTGGAGACTGCCATACCTGCATGAGCACTGCTCCAACGGTGGATCTCCCCATGCCGAACTGGTTCCCCACGGATTGTTAGCTATCCGGCATGGAGAGCTTCCAGAGGGTGATGGCCACATGCTTCTGGAGGGGAATGGCAGTCCTCATGTGCGTGTCCTGTTGCTGCAGAGCAGGAACAAGCCGCTCACAGAGCTCAAGGAAGGTGTCCTTCTTCAGCCTGAAGTTCTGGGTCCATTTTTGGTCTCCCCAGTGCTCCAGGACGATATGGTCTCACCAGTCGCTGCTGGTGTCCAGACATCAGATGTGGCGGGACACGCTGGCGTCCAGACACTGCTGATGCTGCTCCTTGTCCCCTAGGAGGGTCCAGAAGAGGGTCTGGGGGTTGGGCTGCAGCACATGCTGCGAGGCAGCCTCCAGCAATTGCTGCCAGGCTTGCAGCAAGACACCCAAAATGAGCACCAGAGTGCCATGGGGCAGCTCTGGCACCATGGTGCCGAGTGCTGTGGTGTCCCGAGTCAGGTAAACCAAAGCAGGCAGAGAAAAAAATGCTTTGCTGTCCCTCAGCGAGGTAGGCAAGCAAGCAGGGAAAGCTGAGAACTGGCTGTCCAGGGGGGTTCCTTTAAGCACAAGCCTCAGATAGCCTCAGGCAACAGCCACACAAAGTAACTACTGACCTGATGCCCTGCCGGAACCAGTTTCAGCTGGCCTTAAATGTGATTCAGCATCCAATCAGTGTTGACACGCTATTTCAAAATAGAAAAACGCTATTTCGAAATGCATTTTGTGTGTAGATGCGTTATTTCGAAATATCTTATTTCAAATTAACTATTTCAAAATAAGATATTATGAAATAACGCTGTAGTGTAGATGTACCCCTACAGAAGTGATTATTCCCCTTTATTTGGCACTGGTGAGGTTACATCTGGAGTATTGCGCCCAGTTCTGGGCCCCCACTACAGAAAGAATGTGGACTCATTGGAGAGGGTCTAGCGGAGGGCAACCAAAATGATTAGGGGGCTGGAGCACATGACCTATGAGGAGAAGCTGAGGGATTTGGGCTTATTCAGTCTGCAGAAGAGAAGAGTGAGGGGGGATTTGATAGCAGCCTTCAACTACCTGAAGGGAGGTTCCAAAGAGGATGGAGAGAGGCTGTTCTCAGTAGTGGTGGATGGCAGAACAAGGAGCAAGGGTCTCAAGTTACAGTGGGGGAGGTCTAGGTTGGATATATTTCACGAGGAGGGTGGTGAAGCACTGGAATGGGTTACTTAGGGAGGTGGTGGACTCTCCATCCCTAGTGGTTTTTAAGTCTTGGCTTGACAAAGCCCTGGCTGGGATGATTTAGTTGAGGTTGGTCCTGCTTTGGGCAGGAGGCTGGACTTGATGACCTACTGAGGTCTCTTCCAGCTCTAAGATTCTATGACTTATGTTCTGTCACTAACCTGCAATTATTAGACCCTACAAAACTCTAATGAACCTTGTGCATGTTCATTTGCTCACCACACAACCTTCATTTATCTGAGTGTATCTGATCTCTGCACGATAAATATAATTTGGAACAATATGCTTCTGCTCTTGGCATCTGAAAGCTGTCTAAAACATGTGCTTCCATAAGCTTCCAGGCACCTTCTCTGAGAACATCTGGAAGCTGCTGAAAGAGTGTTAGGCTTGAAAACATAAAATTATAGAATATATAGTCAGTAGATCCTTTAGATATAGGGTGGGGAACCTTTTTTGAGACAGGGCCACTGACCCACAGAAAAATCAGACAGAGACCACGCACAAGTGATGAGAAGCAAAAAACACAAAACAAAACAAAAAACCAAACAAACCCAAAACACACAAACAAATAACCCTCCTCCCCCACCCAAACCACCCAAAACAAACCCTCACTGATTAAGAAGGGGCAGAACCTCAGGGGCCCAGGTTAATAGATTTTGTGCACCCAACACGGGTGCCTCAATACTGGGCATGGAGGTAGGGAGCCACAGGCCTGAGGTTCATCACACCTGCTTTAGATCTTTTATCTTCTCTCTTTCACTCTTTTCCTTTACCCTGACCCTCACAGTTTGTTTCCAACATCGGATACAGAGCATGTCTTTGTGTGGATAGCAAACAGGATAGGTAGGAATTTTCTCAAAACCATTACAGTGTTGAGGAACAGTGTCAGTTCTGAGACATTTATAGGAGTGACTTTCCAGCTATGACTCTGGCTCTTCCTCCCTTCTTGTTCAGCCATGTGTCCTAAGAACCCATAGGTGTGTTTGGTGTAGCTCACATTTTTCTCTATTTAAGTCCACTAGCTTCAACTGCAGCTTTGGTCTGTACATTGCTGCCAACATTCTGGGCTGTGCAGAAGGAAGGTTTGGCCAGCATTCATCCTGTACCTTCCCCATTGGCAGGCTCTGTCAGTGAGTGCTGTGGTCCATTGGTACCCAGTGATAAACAGTTCAGTATCTTAACACACAGAAGCAGTACCACGACACCTTCCTAACAAGACATTCTCTTTCTTCAGCCTTGCTCACATGTAGGCTAATTGTAATAGATAAAACATATGGAAGAGTAAACAAAATGGGAATGGGTTATATTCCCCAAGCAGTCTTGGTTTTTTATACAATATATTCTTTTTGTTTCCCAAGGAGAACTATTTTAGACAAGCACCCCAATAACCTCTGATGCTCCCTATAGATTTCTTCTTTTCACAGAGAAACTAAAATAAGTACTGTCAAAGAAGTCAGAAGTCTTGTTTTTTGCAAATATTCACCTCCTGATCTTCTCCATGGGAACAAGAGTATGAATGTAACTCCTTGTTCCAGAGATAGCACAAAATAGCCATTGGGGACAGAAGTTGATGGGATAAAAGGAACTATTTTCAGTCATACTTCATTTAATTTTATATGTGTGTAAATGTTATATATATTATATATAATTATATATATATAATCTTATATTTGTAAATACTCCTTTGATATGGTTCTGTGTAGTGTGGGGATGTGGCCCCACACTAAGCCTGATGGGCAGGAAGCACCATCCACCAACCATGAAGCAGAAGGGGCATGACAGGATCCTTAAAAGGTAGGCCCTGCAGCTCAGTTAGAGGGGAGATGGAAAAGGAGACACGTGCGTCCCACCCTCTGCTGAGCCCCACGCCTGTGAATGAGCCCTGGAGCACCTAGCTGGATTAGTCGAGTGCTGGAACTGCTGCTGGCCATGTACACTGGGGAGATGGAGAGCCCCCAGGAGACAGATTTACATTTCAGTAGGCTTGTAGGAAGTAGCCCAGGGACTCCTGACAATAGTCTGGTTGTGTGGTCATAGTACTGGCCAGCATGTTCCAGAGGGATCCCTACATACCCTCCTGGAGCCTTCCCACACTGTCAGGGCCCTGGGCTGGGAGCCGGTAGAGTAGAATGGGCCCAGGTCCCTCTACTCCCTTGGGGGGCCACCTATGCAATTTAGGCTGAGAGGCCTTCATTTGTCTAGCATCTGCCTGAGCCCAGAGGCCAGGCAAAAGACTGCCTACTGCTGTGTCCTACCCAGAGATCAGACACCGCCTAAAACTGTTGCTTTGCCCTGTCTGAGGGTCTGAGCTGTCTTAACTGTCTGTTGCTCCATCTGGCCTGAGCTCCCTAGATTGTTAACTACCGGTAATCAGCCCTGCCTGAAGGCCTGAGACTCACAGATTATGTTCTGTACTGTCCAAAGGCCAGAGCCTTCCTAATTCCCCCTTAAGCTTTGGTGAACAGCTATGCAGTACAAAGGAGTGTAGCCCTTTGCTGAGATTGATGGGGGAGGAATGACCACCATCCCTTAAATTCTATATAAAGACTAAAAGGAAAATGTACTATGCATTGTTCATCTTGTCAGATTCAGCTCATGGCAAAGTGTGCAGATGAAAGCATGGAACAGAAGACTTGAATTATTTTGGATATCTTCTTATGAGTAGCAGCCACAATGCTTAATACCCTGTCACTTGCAGAAAGTGCCCCCGAGAATGTTAATGAGCACAACATGGTCAGGACATCATCAAGACTATCTCCTGTGAAAGAGGCACCTGGTGCAGCACTGTAATATCAAGCACTATGCAGAAGCATTGGTTCATCATGCCACCTACAAAATTACTACTTCCCTTTCATGATGAATTAGTTCTACCACCTGGTCTTCCTCCGTCTCCTCCTCTCTTCACTAGAAGCTTTCAATAGATTATTCTACAGAAATTGGAAACCTAACTAAAATTGTGAATGTTCAAATTACAAAGCTCATAATAATCTTCAGCAGAGAGGTGGGCATTTCTAGGGCTTCTAAAGGTATCGGGACCCTGGCTGCATTTACATCTCTTGTCCTGATCTTGGTCATACTGAGACATTTCTCTCTGATGAGAGAAAGTCAATTTAAAAACATAAAGGTGGGTGGAGAAATGATCTAGTTCTAGACCAAACCTCACGGGAGACAGAAAAGGAGAGCCATCTCTACCTCCTGATTCACCTCAGCAGGCCACCCAGCCTGTGGGTGAGTGTGCTGTGGCAATTTCCATTCCTGGCAGTCTCCACACCCAGCTCTGCCTCCGTCCCCAAAGACTGTCAAACGCCTTCCCCACCCTGAAAACCCAAGGGGTGGAAGGGCAGCATAATGAGGGGTATCAGCTCCCCTCCTGGTGCAGCAGGGATTAATCCTTCTCTTTCAGCTGAGTAGGTCACACTGCCTCAGCTGTGCTGGGCGTGCTTCATGAATTGATTGTAGAACCAGAGACAGGTTCAATGAGTTTTGGTAGGATCCCCACTGAGTGGGCCCTGCCATTGATGGGGCCCTGTGTTGGGACTTGGGGTTTTGGTCTTCTTTGGGATATGCTCCTAGATGCTATCAATGGCCTTATAGTTGAGCCCTCCCAGAGCTGAGCTTGTTCACTGTCTATGTTGCTCTGTTGGGGGGCTGTTATCCCAACTTTATGCTTTGTTTGGGGGAGACCAGAACTTCTGGCCCAGCAGGGCAAGGTGATGGGGCACCCCAGAAGGCAGGTTTGTGGGTTCGTGGTGTGACCAGCACACAGTCCCAAAGGGACCCATAGCCAACCTGTCACACACACCACTGACTCTGGCCACTTTGTTGCATTACCCTGATAGCAAGAGCTGTGTTAATAATCCAGGTCACTGGGCCATGGGATTCTGGAACTGGTGGCAGCACTATAAACTTAGCTGCAGGTCTGTAACACACTCCGTTGCTCCCAGAGGTTGACAGGATGTATTCACCATTTGACAGGCAGGTATTGGCCCTGCCCTAGTGATGCAGCCTGGCTGCAGAGTAGTAGCAGCCTGCTGCTGAAGAAGCCTGAATTGTAAATTGGTAAATATGTGTGGATTTGAAACTTGCATCTGCAGGTAACAAACGTATGTTAAGATCAGTTAGGATTCTGAATAGGTTATCAAGCATACTTTTGCATGTCTGTTGTTGTCTACTCACAAAGTTTGCACACCACTGCCTTACTCAGAGAAAGCTATGGGGGGCTGGACTAAGCTGTGCAAAGAAAAACATATGGTAGAGAAATGGCACAAATGTAAAATCTCTGTAAATGGCAAGAGCTGTCAAAGGAGTGTTACCCTTCTGACTGGTGGTGTAGGCAGCAACAGGGCCCAGGTTCAATAGCTAGGAATTTCTCTTAACGATACAACACAAAACCAGCTGGTGCCCCCACCCACTAACCTGGGAAAACAGAAGACCACTCACAGCACCTTCCCCACTCACAAGTCTGTACAACAAAAGAAAACTTATTCAAAGAAGAAAACACAGTATTAAGTCAGGAAAACATTGCAACAGTGGCTTGAAAGTATGCAATCAGTAAAACTCCAGCTCCACAGTATCTCTGTGTGTCAGGGTGTGAGGCATGGCCGGAAAAGGGTAAGCATCCTGCAGGATAAATGACCCAAATTCAACCTTTAGGACCATCCTGACAGATAATGTTTATTTGTGTGTATGTTTACATACATATTGGTAGAGGTTAACAATGTAGCCAAATGGTTCCTGTCTATACTGTATTCATTTCTCTTTCGAGTGTATGGCAAAACATCTGTGAATTTCATGTTAATCTGTATAAGTAATTATTGGTAATGCTTGGGAAAAAACAACCTGTTTGGAAGTCTTCAGGATCATTTAAAGGCTCTGGACTGTGAAGAGAACCCTGGGATTATACACAGACCCTTGAGAGTTGATCCTTTTCATCTCACATCTGCTTAAGGTTTCATGAAGGGGAAATTAAGTCATACAGATTGAAATCCCAGTCCTAAACTGGAACACCCTGAATATGATGATGGATTATGGAATAAACTCCAAGAGTCTTTTTAACTACACAGCTCACCCTTTCTTCTATGAATCTGATCTTAGAACTGTATTCATGTCCGTACGTATATTGATCTTTTAACAAGCACTCTCTCTTCACTTTTGATAAATATTCCTTTAGTTAATAAGAATTGGCTATACGCATATATTTGGATAAGAGCTCAAATTCATAAACCTGGGAGGTAACGTGTCTGATCCTTTGAGATTGGTAGAATTTCCTTATATGATGAATAAGCTTGTCAATGATCCTCATTCTATTTGACTTGGCTGTCTGGGTGGAGGCCTATGGCTGGATTGCTTTAAGGAAACAGTGTTGTTAGCAATGATAGAAGCTGTTTTGTGCTGGCATGGCAAATCCAAGTATTGCAATAGCCACTGGTTTGAGGGATTGCCTGCTTCATTCTTTGCTGTTTAGCCCTAATGGAGTAAGCTCAGTTGGCGCCCCTGGGATGCCAATCACACAGCATGACATCCCATTCCTATCTTCTGTCACATCCAGAGACTTTCAGCTGATAAACTCCACTGTGATGTTTATTTACTTTTGCTCACCAACTTATTGCTCCCTATACAGTAAAAGCTGTGTTGTCCAGCACTCTGCTAATGGGAAAGCTCTATAAATTGGTAATTTGGAAGAGGATTTTGGGCACAAGTTCTGGGAGGGAACTGGGTTCCGGATCCAGGCAGCACTCACCTCAAGTGGCTCCCTTCAAGCAGTGACATGTCCCTGCTGCTTTTAGATAGAGACACAGCCAAGTGGTTCAGGGTGCTGTCTCGTCCCACAGATGCTGCCCCTGCAGCTCCCATTAGCCACAGTCAGTGCTCCTTGGTGGAGGTACAGTCACAGGGGCTTCATGTACTGCCCTGTCCAGTCCCACCCCAAGAGCTGGCTCCTCAGCTCCCATTGGCCAGGGACCACAGCCGATGGGAGCAGTGGGGATGGTGCCTGCAGACAGAGACAGTAAATAGAGCCACCTGGCCACACCTCTTCCTAGAAGCAGCAGGGATATGTCACCATTTTTGGGGAGTTGCCCATGGTGAGACTCCAAAATCCCTCCTGTGCCCCAAGAACCCTCCCTTACCCAAACTCCCTCCTAGTTAACTGGAAATTTTGACTTACCAGCATCCCTCCCATTTCTGTAATATGCCAGATAACAGACTTTTACTGTATCTTATTTAAAGTTTCAGTTTCTCTTCCATTCCCTGAAGCAGAGAGGAATATCTTCCTCCTAGCCCCAGCTCACTGAACTTCTTCTTGTATCTCTTGTGTTTAATGGGCCAATTTTCTCATTAGTCCTGCCCCAGCCAATTCTAATCCACTAATTAGACCTCCTCAGGTCCACCTTGAGGAGGGGGGGGGGTTGTTGGTTGTTTAAGTGACCAGTGTGCTGGCTTAGCTGTTGGTCTCAGCATTCTATCACACTTGGCCAGCGTCCTAAGTCTCTTTAATAGTATTCTCCTCTTTTCCCTCCACTACACCAATAGTTTGTTGTCCAAGATCAGCAATGTCCCCAGAATCCAGGTGTGCATTTGCCTCCCACCCCTGAGGGAGAGGATATTTGAGTGATGCCTCCACTTTTGCTCATCAGTGTCTCTGCCACTATTTGCTGCTGTCATCAGTGCTGAGTTCCCATCACTTAGCCCAGTTCACAATGATTGCACTGGGTAGCAGGAAATCTCTTTTCTGCATCTTCTTTGTCCTTTACCACAGCAGTCTACCTATTGGGTCTAAGATTCAGCCCCCTCAGATCAGTTATCAGTGAGTTCAGCTGTAGCAATCACAGAGAGACTCTCAAATGTCTAATTAGCTTTGTCTTCAAACAATACAGGGGGAGGCCAGATAGCTTCTGGAGCTCTTGAGACAGGGCCAAACATCAGATAGAAACATCTGTCCCTACCTTCTGAGCTGTATTTGGATTTGGTATTAGTAACACTTGCTTAGCAAGTGAGGCTAACTTAGGGTGACCCCTTAGTAATGGCATGTTAAATATAAATTTAAATTAAACAAGATTTTCATTACACCTGGATTTCTAGTAAATTATTTTAACCCATAAGAGCCCAAATTGATCACTTTGGCAACACAGGATTATTGATGTTGCCAAAGTGACAACATCACTGGGTGGAGTGGATATGTCTATGCAAATGCAATCTGCTGCTGAAGTCTTTTCCACTTGTTCATCATTGGATATCTGAAGAGAGCTCAGTCAGACCCTGCTTACATCAGACTATACAGGTACATGGTCCCCCTTGTCATTGTCTAGCTTTGTTAGGGATAGTTTGAAGGGAATCCTAAGGATGGTGCCTCAAACACTTGCCCAAACACCTCCAATATTGGAGCTAGAAAATGGAGACATCTTGAACTTGTGCTAGATGGAATATGAAGGCATCAGGAGTAGGTCTACCTTAACACATGCTGTACGTGGGGAAGTTGGCTCAGGTCATCTGTTTGCGGCTTGTATCTATTAAGAAGGACTCGTTTATGTGATCAGATATTATGAAATCAAATGAAAAAATATTAGCAGTTTAAGGTAGACCTGTTTTCTGTGGGGCATCCAGTTCACATTTTTGGTATAAAGGAACGTGTTCTCATGAGAATTCTTTCCCTGATGTCAATTTAAACATAAGTGCTAACTTTAAAGTAAAAAACAATACAGTATTACTTCCATGTTGATAAACTTCTATTGCTCAGACACTTGATGGGACAAAAGGAGGACTAGGTCTAACTGTTCTTGATAAGTTTTTGCACAAAGTCCCATACACCTTGTATGAAGTATTAAAGGGCAAAACTGCAGAAAATGGATTGTGGGGAACAATCCTGCATAGCCTAAAGGGTCTCTTCTACATATGATTCTATGAAGCACTCGAGAATCTCCACTGCTTCCAAGAGACATCTGAGGAGGACTGCAAATGGTTGAAAGCGCTGTCACAATGTCATAGGATCAAAGCCCTGTAAGTCTGGAAGGGACTTTGAGAAGTCATCTAGTCCAACCTCCCCATGCTCAGACAGGACCAAGTAAACCTTGACCATCCATGATAGATGTTTATTTACTCTTTCTTTGGAAGCACTTTCCAGTACTTAACTATCCTAAGGCATAGAAAGTATGTTTTAATATCTAACCTAAACCTCCCTTTACACAGATTAAGCCTGTTACTTCTAGTCCTACCTCCAGTGAAGATAAAGAATAATTTATCACCATCCTTTCTATAATAGCCACCAACCTACCTAAAGACTTTATCAGGTCCCCACTCAGACTTCTTAGCTTCACACTATGTCTAGACTGCAGGCTTCTTGTGCAAGAAGCTTTTATCAGAAGAGATCTTCTGTAAAAACTTCTTGCGCAAGAGTGCGTCCACAGTGCAAAAGCGATGCGTTTTTGCGAAAGAGAGCATCCAGACTGCATGGACGCTCTCTCAAAAGTAAGCTCTGATTGCTATGCACAGAATGGCCACCAGGGCACCTGTGCTTTTTCCTCTTTCCTCTTTTTGTTCAAAAAAACCCCCTCTTCTCCAACCACACACACCTTTTTGCGAAAGAGCTCTTTTGCAAAAAGGCATTCTTCCTCGTAGAATGAGGAATACCTACGCTGGAAAACCCCCTCTGTTCTTTCGATATTTTTTCAACAAAAATGCGCTTGAGGTATAGACACTCCCCAAGCTTTTTCAGAAAAACAGCTGTTTTTCTGGAAAAAACTCTGTAGTGTAGACAGCCTTTTAAGAGTAAACTTAGTGTTTTTAACATTTCCTCATAGGTCAAATTTTCTAACCCTTCTATCGTTTTTGTTGATCTTCTCTGGACTCTCTGGTCATACTACATCTTTCCTAAAGTGGGGCACTCAGAACTGGACACAGCACTCCAGCTGAGGCCTCACTAGTGCTGAGTAGAACTACCTCTGGTGTTTTATGTATTCCTGCAAAATAATGGCCTTTTTTACAACTATGTCACCTTGTTGGCTAATATTCAATTTATGATCCACTATAGCCCCCAGATTCTTTTCTGCAGTACTGCTTTTTAGTTAGCTAGTCCCCATTTTGTAGCTGTGCATTTCATTTGTCCTTCCTAAGCATAGTACTCTTCATTTACATTCACTGAATTTCATCTTTTTAATGTCAGACCAGCTCTAATTTGTCAAAGTCATTTTGAATTCTAATCCTGTTCTTCACCAGTGCTTGCAAACTCACATAGCTTGTGTCCTCCACAATGTTATAAGCATATTCTCTCAAGTCTTTATTTAAATACTGAGTAGTACTGGAATTGAGACAGACCCCTGTGGAATCCCATCTTCTCAGGTTGGCACTAATAATTACTCCTTGAGTATGTTTTTTTTAACGAGTTATGCATCCTCTTTATAGAATCAGAGAATAATAGAACTAGAAGAAACTTCAAGAAGTCATCAAGTCCAGTCCCCTGCATTCAGGACAGGACCAAGCACCATCTAGACCATCTCTGACAGGTGTTTGTCTAACCTGCTCTTGAAAATCTCCAGTAATGGAGATTCCACAATCTCCATAGACAATTTATTCCAGTGACTAATCACCCTGGCAGTTAGGAAGCTTTTCCTAACATCCACCTTAAAGCTCCCTTGCTGCAGTTTGAGACTGTATTAAATGCTTTACTAAAATCTAGGTATACAACATCTACTGCTTCTCCCTTATCCATAAGGCTTTATAGTCGTTTAATCTAGACTACTTTTCCCTATTTTGTGGGTGAGAATGTGATATGGGATTGTGTTGAAAGCCTGCCTAAAATTAAAATATCCTTCAACCTAGAGTTCTGTGACCCAGCCCTCCAGCCAGGACACTTTCCCAGAGCTCTTCTATTCTGGGGTATCAACAGTCCAACCAATCAACTTTTAACAAAATTCTTCTTCTGCCCTTTCACAGGCTACATCAAGGTCATCAACTTCCCTCTCAGTCCTCCCTCAGGACTTCCCTTGTAAGAGCCTTTTTTGCTTCCTGTGGTTTTTTCTCCTTACAGGGAAAGCCTGCCTCCCTACTCTGTTAGGGTACATCTACAAAGCCGTGTTATTTCAGAATAGCTAAAGTTATTCTGAGATAAATCTGCATCTAAACTACAAGCAGTTATTTCAATGTAATGCCAACATAATTTTGAGCTGGAGGACTCCTGTAACCTTAATTTTATGAGGAGTAAGGGAAGTTGGAGGAAGGGTGCTGTAACTTGGACTTCTTGCTATGTAGACAGTGTCAAAAGCCAAAATAAGCTATTTTGACTTAAGCTACGTAATTGATGTAACTTAAGTTGTATAGCTTATTTCAGCTTTAGCCCTGTTGTGTAGACATGCCCCTTACAGAGCTCCAGGAACCTGCTTATAAAGCCCAAGCGCCCAACAGATCACCGCCTGGCCAGAGGTAATCAGTCACACCACAGGTAAAATAAATAAATTACATAAAAAAGGCTCTCTCTGTAGCAGTAGAATTAAAATACTGCAAGTTCATGTATTAACCATGTGCATTTGCTTTTCATTTATTTCTGACATTTGTGCAAAGGGGTTTTGATTTGGTTCTAATATTTAGAATCCAGGAGACCTTCCCCACAAGATTAGAATAAATGTTAAGACAGAACAAAACTGAGATGTCAGCTATTTTAGAGCATTTCTTTAATGCATAAAGGTGCTGTTAAATGCTTTTTCCAGCTTACCAATGTTAATGTTAAAGGGATAAGAGAACAGTGCTACAGTCCCCAGGAGAAGGTCATAGCATGTTTTCAAAATGAGGCTGGAGCAAATCACACACGTCTTTGCGCCGATCAGTGGCAATTCCCCCTTTAGCTCCAACATGCATAAATACGCATAACAAATATCTTGTGGCTACAGAGCATGTTAGAAAGAGAAACGAATTTGAGAGAAAAATAGAAGCAGCAGAAAATAAATTTAAAAACTGAATGATTCTCATTATCTGTCTATTTACATTATGCAGCCTGACAACTAGATTTTCCATTTTCCAGGATCTACATTACATTTTTCATTTCAGAACTCTGCTAGAAATGTAAAGAACCATCAGAAACTAAAAGGGCAAATGCCAGAATAGATATAAAATGTCTATCCATTTTATATCAGTAAAACATTTTTTATAAATCAGTTTACTCTTTTGCTCTTTTGATTTTATAATTTGTCACATATTAGGTCCAGCAGTTCAACTGAATAGAGCTGATTTAAGTCTTTACTATTAACAAGGACCAGCTCAGATGATCCTAAAACTGGCATCCTGCAGATCAGGAAATGAGTGAAAACTATGTTTTCCTAGTCTCTCTTTTACATTTGGCAACTTCATTCCATCTTTACAGTAATAGCTACTTTAGAAAGAGAGAGGGGGAGATAATAATTGAAGGAGCATTTCCCTCTCTCTATTGTCTACATTATTTTACTATATTTCTTTTTCAACCACATAGACTGATTCAATGTCCCTTATTGGTCCTTAAACAAAGAAAAATAAACTTTACCAAATGAAAAAGAATGACAGACTGATGACGTATTATACTCTATTCGTCCTCTTCAAAATATTCATACTCAGTTCTACTCTTCATGAGGGAAGGAATCATATACTAATTGACAATCTTTCTGGCATTCCTGTGATAGCTTTAAATGTATTTCAATTTTAGCACTCTATGGAGCAGGGGGACTTTTCAACCTCCTTTGAACTTAAAAAAATGGACTTCATAGAATCCTATGTCTGGAAGGAAACTTGAACTTGTGTCCAGTCCCCTTCATTCATGGCAAGAAAGCAAACCTTAACAAACTCAGAGAACTGGTAAGTCACGTCACAGGAAAAGAAAAAAAAATATCTAAAGGAAAACTAGTTCAGGAGAGCTGCTCTTTCTCACCAGAGACAATATTAAAGGCACAGTAACAAACTATCCTGTTAAGAAGAGAAGGATAGTAAAAGGTCAGTATGGTTACACAAAGAACTTTTTAATGGCCTGAAACTGAAAAAAGAATCCTACAAAAAATGGAAACATGGACATATTACTAAGGATGGGAACAAAAAATAGCATCAGCATGTAGTTACAAAATCAGAAAGGGTAAGGCATAAAAGAACTTATACTTAGCAAGGGACATAGAGGCAATAAGAGGTTCTATACATTCTTGAGAATGTAGGTCCTGTAATTAGCAAATAACATCAAGGCATAAGTCAACAATGAAAAAAAAACCCCACAGAAGCAAGTCACAGCAGCAAGTCTCAGAACTCAGGTCAGCTGATTCAGATTTGTGCTATAGTGAGAAAACGAAGAGCACAGATTTTGGGGCTCTGGGAGAAGTCCAGGATCTGAGAAGACCCACTTTCCTTGTTGGGTTTCACAGCCCAGGCTCCAGCCTGTGCTCAAACATCGACAGTGCTATTTTTAGTCCCATAGAACAAGCCCTATGAGCCCATGTCAGCTGATGTGGGCTCTGAGACTCACTGCACTGGGTCCTTTTTTGCAGTGTAAACATACCTAAGACAATGGAAGTGTTTAATGACAATTTTGCTTCAGTCTTCACTAAAAAGGTTAATTATGACCAGATGCTTAGCACAATTAATATTAACAATAGGGAAAGAGAACATGCCAGAATAGGAAAATAACAGGTTAAGAATATGTAGATAAATTAAATGTATTCACAATGGCAGGGCCCGACAAGATTCGTCCTAGGGTACTTAAGGAACTAGCTGAAGCAATTTTGGAACCGAAAACAATTATCTTCAAGAACTCATGAAGGATGAGTGAGGTCCTTGAGGAATGGAGAAGAGCAAGCATACTATTACCTTTCTTTAGAAAGGGAACATAGAAGACCCCAGGGAATTATAGATCAGTCAGTCTAACTTCAGTACCTGGACAGAACACTGAAACAATGTGTAAGCATCTAGGATAACAGGATGATAAGAAGTAGCCAACATGGTTTTGTCAAGAAGAAATAATGGCCAAAAAATCTCATTTCCTTCCTCTTAGGTTTCTGGCCTACTGGATAGAAAATGTAGCATGAAGGGGTAAGCAGGTGATGCTTAGGCTCTGGCTTCAGCTTCATATGAACTTGCATCATTAGAATATGAGCTTGCATTGGGGTAGTGCTGTGCAGACCTCCTGTACTGTGATCTCCCTGTATGCTGCACACTACAGGCTGTGCTTACTGTTCCTAAGCTGCATTTGAATAGTTTTAGAGTTAAGTGTTAACCCCGAGTTACTTTTGTGGATCACAATGACAGCTTCAAACTGTAAGAAACTCAAGTATGAAGAAGAAAACTGATTTTTTCAGCTAGAATTGGAGGAAGATTTTGCATTCCCTAGTAAAAGTTGCAAAACACCTGATCTGCAATGTCTTGCTCTCTCACTACAAAGTGAACAATCTGAAATGTCACTACAAACCAAATTACAGTAACTTCTTGTCCCAAACCCTTCTGGATCAGAATTAAGGGAAAACAAGTGAACCTGATTAACACTAACACTACACCTCCAAAGTCATCAGATACTTTCCGCATTCAGTAAAGAAGCTGACAATGACTGAAGCTAGTTTTGTTATGGCATGGAATATCACTCATACTAAACATTCATATTGTGATGGAGGATTTAAGAAGAATATTGCAGATATGATTGCAATTTTAGATCCAACATAACTTCAACCACTAACACAGCAAATTCTAATTTTGTGCCACACTAGGGAGAGACAGATCTCCTGGATCAGTGTCGATGTTGCTAGCAATATGCAAAATGTTCTGAAGAATTCTCTAGCATTCAGACTAGTTGTCAATAAATCCAGATAAGCCACAGCTAGCATTATTTGTTTGCTATGTTTCTGCAAATATAATTGTGGGAGAAGAAATATTGGACTTAGTAGCACTAAAAGAAATAACCTGTGGTGTTGACATAAAGAACACACTTGACAAGCATTGACAAATGCTGATGTACCACTGGATAAACTTGTCAGTGTTGCGACAGACGGAACACCTGCAATGGTGCGAAAAAAGCAGGTCTTCTCAGAGTCCTAAAAAGTGATCCCAAATTTCCAGAGTCTTTCCCTATTCAGTGCATAATCCATCATGAACATCTCACAGGCAGCTACTTTAAGTATGAAAATAATTCTAGAAATTGTCAATTTTATCCACTTGAGAAGACTCATCAACAGTTCAAAAATGTCACTGAAGAGCTGGATCTTGAAGTCAAACCTAATGATATCTCTTTCTACTATATTGCGAGATGGTCACCAACCAGCAATATCTTAAATAGGTTTGTGGAACTTTTGGAGCCTATCGGTGCTTTCCTTGAAGAAAAGGAAAAGTGCTACCACTAAAAGATGAACAATGGATGCAGAATCTGATGTTTTAATTGATATTGCACACATCTGCAGACTCTCAATCCAAGAGAAGGATAAAATTAATTTTGACCTTACTCAGACAATCTTCAGCTTCCAGAACAAATTAAAGCTTCTGCAAAGAGACATAGTGTCAAGAGACTTCAGCCACTTTCTCCATTCCAAGAGTAAACAAATTTCCTGAAATCAAAGCAGAAGATCACAAATTTGAGGAATACAAAAGTAAACTACAAGGACTATTTGATGACTTTCAGGATATGTTTGAAGGCTTCAAAAACTGAGAGTCTGCTTCGCCTTTCTTGTAAATCCATTCATGTTTCATGTGATCAGTGATGGCTGTCCACCTCCCAAAATTCCGGTTACAAAAACATCTACTGTAGAAATGGAATTAGTGGAACTCCAGGAAGACCAAGCAGTAAAGATGGTGAATAAATCAAAGTCTAAAATTAAATTCTGGAAGCAAGTGCTAGGAATGAAGTATCCTCAGCTCAAGGAGATTACTAAGCAACTAATTTCAATTTAGTACAACATACTGTTGTGAATTACTGTAATCCATGATGAAGTTAATCATAGAACCATAGAGCTGGAAGAGACCTCAGAAGGTCATCAAGTCCAGCCCCCTGCTCTAGGCAGGACCAATCCCAACTAAATAAACCCAGCCAGGGCTTTGTCAAGCTGAGACTTAAACACCGCTAGGGATGGAGACTCCACTACTTCCCTAGGTAACCCATTCCAGTGCTTCACCACTCTCCTAGTGAAATAGTTTTTCCTAATATCCAACCTGGACCTCTCCTACCACAACTTGAGACCATTGCTCCTTGTTCTGCCATCTGTCACCACTGAGAACAGCCTTTCTCCATCCTCTTTGGAACCACCCTTCAGGAAGTTGAAGGCTGCTATCAAATTCCCCCCTCACTCTTCGCTTCTGCAGACTAAACAGACCCAACTCCCTCAGCCTCTCCTCGTAGGTAATATGCTCCAGCCCCCTAATCATTTTAGTTGCCCTCCGCTGGACCCTCTCCAATGCGTCCACATCCTTTTTGTAGTGGGGGGCGCAGAACTGGACACAATACTCCAGATGTGGCCTCACCAGAGCTGAATAAAGGGGAATAATGACATCTCTGGATCTGCTGGCAATGCTCCTCTTAATGCAACCTAATATGCCATTAGCCTTCTTGGCTATAAGGGCACACTGTTGACTCATATCCAGCTTCTCATCCACTGTAACCCCCAGGTCCTTTTCTGCAGAACTACTACTTAGCTGGTTGGTCCCCAGCCTGTAACAATGCTTGGGATTCTTCCGTCCCAAGTGCAGGACTCTGCACTTGTCCTTGTTAATCTCATCAGATTTCTTGTGGCCCAATCCTCCAATTTGTCTAAGTCACTCTGGACCCTATCTCTGCCCTCAAGCGTATCTACCTCTCCCCTTAGCTTAGTGTCATCTGCAAACTTGCTGAGGGTGCAATCCATCCCCTCATCCAGGTCATTAATAAAGATATTGAACAAAACCGGTCCTAGACCCGAACCTTGGGGCACTCCGCTAGAAACCGACTGCCATCCTGACATCGAGCCGTTGATCACTACCCACTGGGCCCGGACTTCTAGCCAGCTTTCTATCCATCTTACCGTCCATTTATCCAATCCACATTCCCTTAACTTGCTGGCAAGAATATTGTGGGAGACCGTATCAAAAGCCTTACTAAAGTCAAGGTATATCACATCCACTGACTTACCCATGTCCACAGAGCCAGTTACCTCATCATAGAAGCTAATCAGATTGGTCAGGCACGACTTGCCCTTTGTGAATCCATGCTGACTATTCCTAATCACTTTCCTCTCTTCCAAGTGCCTCAAAATAGATTCCTTAAGGATCCCTTCCATGATTTTTCCAGGAACCGAGGTAAGACTGACCAGCCTATAGTTCCCTAAATCATCCTTCTTCCCTTTTTTGAAGATGGGCACTACATTTGCCTTTTTCCAATCATCCGGGATCTCTCCCGATCTCCACAATTTTTCAAAGATAATGGCTAAAGGCTCCTCAATGACATTTGCCAACTCCCTCAGTACCCTCAGATGCATTAAGTCTGGACCCATGGATTTGTGTAACTTTAGCTTTTCTAAATAGCTCCTAACCTGCTTTTTACCCACCAAGGGCTGTCCATCTGCATCCCATCTTGCATCACTTAGCGCATTAGTCCGGGAGCTGACCTTGTCCGTGAATACAGAGGCAAAGAAAGCATTGAGTACTTCAGCTTTCCCCGCATCATCTGTCACTAGGTTACCTCCTTCATCCAGTAGGGGCCCCACACCCTCTCTGATCACCTTCTTCTTGCTAACATGCCTGTAGAAACCTTTCTTGTTATCCTTCACATCCTTTGCCAGTCGCAATTCCAATTGCGCTTTCGCCTTCCTGATAACCCCCCGGCATTCTCGAGCTATACATTTAAACCCCTCCTGGTCATTTGTCCACGTTTCCACTTTTTGTAAGCTTCCTTTTTGTGCTTAAGTTCACCAAGGATTTCCCCCGTAAGCCAATCCGGTCTCCTACCATGTTTGCCTTTCTTGCTACTCACCGGGATGGTTTCTTTCTGTGCCTTCATTAAGGCTTCTTTAAAATACTGCCAGCTGTCCTGGACTCCTTTCCCCTTCATGTTAGCATCCCAGGGGATTCTGCCCATCAGATCTCTGAGGGAGTCAAAATCTGCTTTTCTGAAGTCCAAGGTGTATATTTTACTACTCTCTTTTCTTCCTTTGGTCAGGATCCTGAAATCTACCATCTCATGATCACTGCTTCCCCTATTAGGGTATGTCTACACTACAGCTCTAATTCGAACTAACTTAGCGCATCTAGACTTAAAAACTAGTTCGAATTAGCGTTTTGCTAATTCGAACTAGCGCGTCCACACTGATTAGATGCTGGGTCGCATTTAAGGGCAGCTGAAACCGGTTCCGGCAGGGCATCAGGTCAGTAATTGCTTTGTGTGGCTGCTGTCTGAGGCTATCTGAGGCTCGTGCTTAAAGGACCCCTGGACAGCCGGTTCTCAGCTTTTCCGCTTGCTTGCCTACCTCGCCGAGGGACAGCAAAGCGTTTTTCTCTGCGCCTGCCTGGGTCGGTGCTTCCCATTGGGGATGCCGCTGCAGTTGGCAACATGGAGCCAGAGCTCGCCCTGGGCTTTCTGGTGCAGTTTTTGGACTTGCTGCTGCAAGCCTGCCAGCAATGGCTGGAGGCTGCCTGGCACCACC
Organism: Rafetus swinhoei; assembly: GCA_019425775.1. NCBI lineage: Eukaryota > Metazoa > Chordata > Testudines > Trionychidae > Rafetus > Rafetus swinhoei. Next base: position 40,967,767 of record CM033437.1, on the reverse strand, counting down.
TGGTGCACGTCAGCCCCCTGCCTCTCCACCTGGCCTTCCTGGGGGCCGTGGAGGAGCCGCAGCACCGCCTGGACGCCAGCATGCCCCCCCGCATCTGGCGTCTGGACACCAGCAGCGACTGGTGGGACCGCATCGTCCTGGAGCGCTGGGGAGACAGACAGTGGACCCAGAACTTTAGGATGAAGAGAGACACCTTCCTGGAGCTCTGCGAGTGGCTCACCCCTGCTCTGCAGCGACGGGACACTCGCATGAGGCCCGTCATCCCCCTCCAGAAGCGTGTAGCCATCGCCCTCTGGAAGCTCTCCACGCCGGATAGCTACCGATCCATCGGGAACCAGTTCAGCGTGGGGAGATCCACCGTCGGAGCGGTGCTCATGCAGGTACGGCACTCACCGGCCACTGGGCTGGGGGGGAGGGCGGCTGCAAGGAGGGGATGTGCCGCCCCAGGGAAAATGGGGGCAGAGCAGGAGGCGACAGTGCCCCACACGGGAGGGTTTGGTCTGTCCCAGCCGTACTACACGCCGCCTGCAGGGGTTGCTTCTGGGAGTGGAGCGCGGGGCAGTGCCAAGGAACGAACACTCCCAGCCACCCGGGCGCCCCAGTGATTTGCGGTTTGCTGTGTCTCTCTGCAGGTGGTCAAGGCCATCAACCGGGTGCTGCTCTGCAGGGTGGTCCACCTCGCTGACCCAGACGCCGTCATCCGGGGGTTCAGCGCCCTCGGCTTCCCCAACTGCGGGGGGGGCCATCGACGGAACGCACATCCCCATCCGTGCCCCGGAACACCAGGCCTCCCAGTACATCAATGAAAGGGGTACTTCTCCGTGCTCCTGCAGGCCGTGTGTGACCACCGGGGCCAGTTCACGGACATTAATGTGGGCTGGTCCGGCAAGGCACACGACGCCAGGGTGTTCCGGAACGCCTCCGTGTGCCAGAGGTTGCAGGCCGGGACCTTCTTCCCCGACCGCCACATCAGGGTCGGGGACGTGGACATGCCCGTCTGCCTGGTGGGGGATGCGGCCTACCCCCTACAGCCCTGGCTCATGAAGCCGTACATGGGGCACCTCAACCCCTCCCACCAGGCCTTCAATGTCAGGCTCACCAGGGCCCGCATCATGATCAAGGGGGCCTTCGGACGCCTGAAAGCCAGATTTAGGTGCCTCCTCATGCGCCTCGACCTTGCTGAGCACAATATCCCTCCCGTGGTGGCAGCATGTTGCGTGCTGCACAATTTGTGCGAGCAGAAGGGGGAGGCTTTCCTGCCAGCCTGGATGGCTGAGGCGGAGCGCATGGCTGGCCAGTACGCTCAGCCGCACACCGCCGCTGTCCGGGAGGCCCAGCGGGGGGCCGTCCGGATCCGGGAAGCCCTGCGGGAGAGCTTCCAGGTGGAGGAGGAGGACTGAACTCTCCCTGCATGCCCCAACCCTCCCCTCCTTCCCCTTTCCCCTCCCTAACCCCCCTTCCTAATGTAAAATAAACACACCTGTTTTGCCAACCAAAATGTCTTTTATTTTACATAACTGGGGTGGGGAGGGAGGAATGAGGGTGGGAGAGGGGAGGGGGAAACCTGGGAGGAGGGAGCTAGAAGGGGGAGGAAGGGGAGGAAGGGAAGGGAAAGCTCAGGGTTGGGGGTCCTGCTGGCTCTCCCGTCTCGCAGCACTGCGGGTGCGGGGCGTTGGGGGGGAGTGGGTGTGGAGGGTGGGACAGGAGGGACGGGGGGTGTGGAGGAAGCGGGAGGGGGAGCAGGGGTGGGAGGAGGAGCTTGAGCGGGGACGGCCACAGGGGCTGGAGCAGGAGGAGGCAGGAACCTGTCCACCAAGGTCTGGAGGTGGCCTCTGAGGGCACGGCCCTGCTCCTCCAGCACCTCCAAACTCCGCTGCTGCAGCCGCAGGTCCTCCCAGACCCAGTGTTCCTGGGTGCGGAGCTGGTGCTCCAGGAGCCGCAGGTGCTGCTGCTGGTACTCCTCCTGGTTCCTGGTGCACCTGCTGGCCCGGGTGCGGGTGCCTGTTGCAGGCGGGGTGGTGCGCCCTGCAGTCCCAGGTGCTGCGGCTGTGGTGAAACAAGAGCAGTGGTCAGTTCTCCCTGGGGACACGGTGGGTGAAACCCAGCCCCCCTCTGCAAGGCCAGGGCCCCTGCATGACACCCAGCTGCTGCTCCATGGTGGGCAAGGCCCAGGCGCACGGTCCCTGGGCTCCCTCTCCCCCCACTCCCCCGTACACATAAGGGGAGCATGATGGCACTCACATGTGTAGCCCTCCTCGGCCTCGGACAACACAGCCGATGTGCTCTGTGGGATGCCTCGGGGGTCCTGGGTCCTGGGCAGGCTCCCTGCAGGCTCCTGGCTCTCGGCGTCCTCCTCCTCCTCCTCGGTGTCAGGGATGGGTCCCTCTGCCCCGGGGTCGAGCACCACCCGGGGGGCATGGACGGCGTGAGCCCCCAGGATACAGTTCAGGGCCTCAAAGTGGGGGCAGGCCTCCAGGCTGGTCTCTGGCTGGGAGGCCCTGGAGTAGGACTGCCGCAGGTCCTTAATTTTGCAGCGGACCTGCTCCCGGGTCCGCATGTGGCCTCTGGTGGCCAGGCTGGCAGCCATGCGGCTGTAGACGGCCGCGTTCCTGTGGCTAGTGCGGAGATCGTGGACTTTGGAGGCTTCCCCCCAAACCTTGATGAGGTCCACGATCTCCGCACTAGACCAGGCAGGCACTCGCCTCTTGCGGGCCTGGGCAGGCTCCTGGGAGCCGCCAGCCTGGTCCTGGGAAGAGGGGGAGGGCTGGGTGGCAGCGGGTGGCTGGCTCATCCTGTGCCAGGTGCAGGGTCTGCTGGCTGGGTGCTGGCAGGCTTGCAACTGGCACAAGCAGTGTAGCCAGACCGTGGCCCTTTAAGGGCTCTGGGGCCGGCAGGGGGGGCAGAAGAGTTTTCCTGGTTTGGCCCAGAGTGGCCACCAGGGCAAGCTGGGAACGGCTAGCCTCCAACTAGTTCGAATTAAGTGGCTACACAGCCCTTAATTCGAACTACTTAATTCGAACTAGGCGTTAGTCCTCGTAGAATGAGGTTTACCTAGTTCGAATTAAGCACTCCGCTAGTTCGAATTAAGTTCGAACTACCGGTTTGTATGTGTAGCGCCTATGAAAGTTAATTCGAACTAACAGCTGTTAGTTCGAATTAACTTTGTAGTGTAGACATACCCTTAGTTCCTCCCTGTTTCTGAGCAGAAGGTCAAGCTGCGCACGGCCTCTGGTCAGATCTTTCAGCACTTGTACCAAGAAGTTATCCCCAACATTCTCCAAAAACTTCCTGGATTGCCTGTGTACTGCCTTATTGGTTTCCCAACAGATGTCAGGGTGATTAAAGTCCCCCACGAGAACCAGGGCCTGCAATCTGGAAGCTTCTCTCAGTTGTCCGAAGAAAGCTTCATCTATCTCATCCACCTGATTCGGCGGCCTGTAGTAGACACCAACCACAACATCACTGCTGTTGTTTGCACCTCTAAACTTAACCCATAGACTCTCAACAGGTTTTTCTCCCTCTATATACTAGAGTTAAGAGCAATCATACTGCTCTCTTATGTATAGTGCAACTCCTCCTCCTTTTCTCCCCTGCCTGTTCTTCCTGAACAGTCTATACCCTTCCATGACAGCGCTCCAATCATGCGAGTTATCCCACCAAGTCTCTTTTATCTCAATTATATTATATTTCTTGGACTGGGCCAGGGCCTCCAGTTCTCCCTGTTTGTTGCCCAGGCTTCTCGCATTAGTGTACAAACATCTCAAATACCCAGTTGATCGCCCTATCTTCTCCATTCGAATCAGGGGTCCTCCTTTCTTGCTCATTCCTCTTTGCATTTCTTCCCGGTATCCAACTTTCCCACTCCCCTCAGGGTTTTGGTCACCGTCCCCCAACGAACCCTAGTTTAAAGCCCTCCTCACTAGGTTTGCAAGATGCTCCTTCCTCTCTTGGTTAGGTGGATCCCATCTCTTCCTAACAATCCTTGTGCCCGGAACAGAGTCCCATGGTCGAAGAAACCAAAGCCCTCTCTGCGACACCACCTGCGCAACCACGCATTTACTTCCTCAATTCGACGATCCCTGCCCAGTCGTTTCCCTTCAACAGGGAGGATGGATGAGAACACCACTTGCGCTCCGAATTCTTGGATCCTTTTTCCCAGCACTACATAATCCGCAGTAACCTGCTAAAGGTCATTCTTGGCCGTATCGTCAGTTCCTACGTGGAGAAGCAGGAAGGGGTAGCCATCCGAAGGTTTGATCAGTTTGGTAAGCCTCTCAGTCACACCCTGAATTTGAGCTCCCGGTAAGCAGCACACCTCTCGAGATTCCAGGTCCGGACAGCAGATGGATGGCTCAGTCCCTCTTAGGAGGGAGTCCCTGACCACCACCACCCGTCGTCTTCTTTTGGGGGTGGTGGTCGTGGAACACCCATCCCTAGGACTTCGCATCCCATACCTTCCAGTAGATTGTGTTCCCTTGCGGTTTCTTCCTTGTGAGGTCTCGTCCAAAGCATTCACCACTGCAAAGCCTGTGGAGAGAGCCTGAAAGCGATTACTTACCTCTATAGCATTGAGGGATTCCTGTGCTGGCCTTTTTCCCCTTCTAGAAGTTACATGCTGCCAGTTCTCTTCCTGGTACTATACTGCCCTCTCTGGCTCTTCCGCCTGCCGTGCTTGCAGGATAAAATGCTTCCTTCTGTCGAGGAAGTCTTCATCCTCTCTGATCGAGCGTAGGGTCGACACTTGGGCCTCCAGTCCTCTAATTTTCTTCCAAAATGGCGACCAGCTTGCACTTAGTGCAGATGAAATCCGTTCTTTCTTCCGGGAGGAAGACAAACATGGCACACGCTGTGCAGGTAACAACAGCAGACCTATTACCATCCATCCCTGCTGTCCTGGAGAAAGGATTTAAAAAGAAAGGCAAGAGAATCTCGCGCCCTTCCCTCTCCCCTTCCCGACTCCCTCTCTAAACTCCCTGTTAGCACTCACCTGTTCGCAAGCTCCTTGGTCGCTTGCTCACTGCTTTATAAAGCCCTGGACTGCCTGAAAGTCCCTCCCCCTACCAAGGCTCAGCCAATCAGCAGAGGCTTCTAGAATTCAAACTTTAATTAGAAGCCAACAGTTTCCACCTGCCACTCACAGCACACACTCCATGAAGGAGAGGGGGAGGGGAAAGGGGAAGTGGAAAAAAAAAGCCTCACTCACAAACACAGGGGAAAAAACAAACAACAACAACAACAAAAAACCATACACCAACCCTCACTCACAAACACAAGCTCAGTACACAGCAAGAAAGCCCCATACACAACACACACTTCCCTCAAGAGTCTTGTATCTGCTTCTCCTCTACCTGGAGAACTCCCTCTCTAAAGCCTCACTCACAAACACAGGGGAAAAAAAAACCCACCACACACCAACCTTCACTCACAAACACAAGCTCAGCACACAGTAAGAAAGCCCCAATAACAACACACACTTCCCTCAAGAGCCCTGTATCTGCTTCTCCTTTACCTGGAGAACTCCCTCTCTAAACTCCCTGTTAGCACTCACCTGTTCGCAAGCTCCTTGGTTGCTTGCTCAATCCTACTAAATAGTGTTGGGGTTTGATCGGTCTCTTATGGATTGATCATCAGTAAAAAGGATGATTCCTGCTTGAGTTTCCCATACTGAGCTCAATTTTCCTAAATAGGCACCCTCTTTTTATAACGTGATTTTTTGCTATACTTCATTAGCATTTACATATATAGTATACCCTGCAGTTAGGGCATGTGCTAGACAAACATGACTACAGGGTATCTTGTGAGCAAAACCTTACGTTAACTGTTAATTTTTCACAATGACATCCATTAGTACATCTTTTCCTGTAATTTTGCAGCATAGGTTCATTCTTTAGTCACTTACTTAAGCTAAGCATTTCTTAAACTATGGGCTAGTATGGCTAAGCTGAAACCTTACAGGTCACAGCCTGCAGGTCTTGCATTTCAACCCTCCTTACTTAGGATAATTATATATTTGGTATCTAACTACTGATCAATCTTATACTTCTATAATCCCATAATTTAACTCTTATTTAGCATACAATAATTTATATATGACATAACATGATCAACTAAAATAATTGACTACATCTTGTACCAGACATGGACTGGTTATAGAACTTCCTTATATACACCAGATATGTTCATCACAAGATCCCCTATTGCTATGCAAGGAATGGCTGAGGTTCATTTAAATAAGATATTTTACATGCAGGACCATTGAATGGCTGAACAGTATAATACAGTGTAGCATTCGATTGCGAAAGGGATGAGCTAGAAGGGGCACTCTACATACTGGACATGAGGAATCCCATGACTGAGGTAAGACTTGGATGTTCTGCCATCTAGTTCCATGGTCAGCTGTACTGTATTGAATTTACTTTTAAAACTGATTGATTGGATCATTTTTGCATGGATGGTATATGCTTCTTCTCTTTTCAGCTAGTCTAAGAAAATAATCTTATCATTCCGAAGGTCCATGTACCAGATGGGCCCCATTAACTATTTACTTGAGTTTATACATCTTAATGTTTGAAGTGTCTAGAGAGACTGACTTTGAGTTCAGAGTCAATCTGGTGTGATGCCTTAGCCCCGCAGAACAATGGCCACACTGACATTGCTTAATCAGGGCAAACTGCACAGAATGGGGCATTTGATCCCCCAAACGGGTGGTTATTCTCATACTTAGATTCATCAAACTAGTAACAAAACAGATTCTACCAACTTCACTGTCTACCCACAAACCAAAAATACAGTTTCCTTAAAACAATCCACACCCTTGGGCTCCCACCCAGATAGCCAAGACAAATGAGGCTGACTGAAAATCTTGTTCATCATATAAACATTTTACTAATTCCAAGGGATTGGACACATTACCCACCAGGTTAATGAATATTTCAGATTTGACCCAAGTCTGTATACACTTAGGCTATGTCTACACTACAAGGTTATTTCAAAATAGTAAATTTGGGAGTTATTTTTCAAAATAACTTATTTTGAAATAGAGTCCACATTACGCTTGTTATTTCGAAATAATGTTGCTATGTGGGTGTACCATGTGTGTGGAATTTTGGGAGAGATGTAATATCCCTTGGAGCGCTATTGTTTCCCTCTGGGTCCTCTCAGGAGCAGTTATTGAGCAGCTGTAGGTAAAGAGGGCCAATGGCAGCACAGCTACTACAGGGGCTGCTCTATTTTTGAGGAAAAGGAATAGCACAGCAGTAGCCACTGTCACAGGATGGTCCTTTCCTGGTTTTATGGAAGGAGCGTTCCCTTCCCAGCAGATCCTTGGACAATTACAATGGGAGAGGGGCATGACTTCCAAAATTCGTGGTCCCAAGCCTCTCCCATGAAGGACCCATTCAGGAAAGCTTCTGCAAGGTGACCCTGTTCTCCCTCCACTCCCCCAATCTCTTCTCACAGGTTTTCCCTGGAGCCAGCGACCTAACCCATGTCCTGACAGGTTCTTAAGAAGTTCCATTCAACCCTTATTTTTTGACACAAGGCTTCAAAGCCTAGCTGGGGAAAAAAGCCTCATTTCAGAAATTTTATTTTGAGAACGTGTTGTTGTTGTTTTAATTATCCTAAATCACTGGAGATTCTGTAAACCAAGTTCTGAGTAGGTGAGGAGTCTTACTGTCTTAGCTTAGCTGCTGTTGGCTGTGTCCCCCAGTACCTGGATAGGCTCCAAACAAAGGATATACAACTCAGAGCTTTATTACTACTCTCTACTCATCTGCACACCCAGAAGAACCTGGGACTTGCAGGTGACAGCACCATGAAAAGTGAGTCCACCTGTGCAGAACTACAAAGGGTGAACAACAACCTATGGCAAAGGAGAGGAGTGACACTGTTACAGGACATGATGCTTCTGCCTTCAAATGGAAGTGATGACCTCTAGACGTGGTGGGCCCTCCCACACCCACATGATGACTCAACCCAAACTCACAGTTAGGTAAAGGGTTTGTCCCCTCACTATCAGCTCCTTTGCGTGACTAAACATTGCTTAATCCTTTTAGAAAGCCATTTACGGCTCCTAAATTATCTGTAAATCCATTTATACATGGACATCATACATCACCTTCTGTAATATTTTGTTAGTCAAAATATCACCAATTAAGGGGGTTTCCAAATATTTTAAATACTTATGAATTGGAATTGAAATAATTATAGCCTTCTCAGAATATTTTTGAAAGCTCTATCAAGTATAAAGTTGAATTTTCAATGCCTCATTTAGCAGTACTATGGAACAAAAAAAAAAGGAAAGATATTAAAATATTTTGAACTGGAGGTTTAGCATGTCAGAGAGAGCCCTCAAGCTTTGATAACTAATTAACTTCACATTTTGCACTAATAAAACATGCAGGACTGCAAGAAAGTTTGACAAGCCAAAGCTTCCAGTGTTCTGTACGATTTCACGCTATAATTATATTACCATTTTTGTTATTATCTTGCCAATACTTAGGAAAACCACCTTCTAAAAGGGTGCGTGTGTAAAATGTTAAGGCTTTTAAAAGACTCAGGTCAGTAGCCCCTGATTCTGCAATCATTTAACTTAGACCAGTGCAACGTGAATTTAACTGTGAGCTTCAGACTAGTTCAGTAGAAGTCAGTTCTGCAACCTCTTATGCAACTATTCACCTTTGAGTGCATTAGTTATTAGGATTATCTGCATCCTGAAAGATAAGCATATACATAGGACTGGGCCCTACACTGGTGCAAGAACAGCAAACTCAGTGGACTCTAAGGGTATGTCTACACCACAGAGGAAGGTTGAAGCTGCTGCTGTCGATCTTCCAGGCTGGAATTAGTGATCTAGTTAAGACAGCTAATTTGAAGTGAGAAGGGCACTCTGGTGGATGCTGGTAACCCTGCTTCCATGAGGATTAAGGGAAGTTGAAGGAAGAGTGTTCTTCCTTGGACTTTGTACAGTGTGGACAGTGTGAAAAACTGTGTTAAGCTACTTTGACTTCAGCTATGCAATTAACATAGCTGAAGTTGTGTATCTTAATTCGACTTTGTTCTGTAGTGTACACATACCCTAATGGAATTAGTTTTGGTTAACCCTAGTGTGTCTGACTTGAGAAGGTGTTGATTACAAATATGTATGCACGTTGAATTATTTAATTGCATTTATTGCTCCTGTTGCTGCAGATTTTGTCAGCATAACAATCTTTAACTAGAGGGGATAAAATTGATTCTAAAAGTGAGGCATGTTACAGGTATTAGAAATAAACTGACAATAACGAGAAGATAGATAGAACAAGAAGCAATGGGCTTTAACTGCAGCAAGGGAGGTTTAGGTTGGACATTAGGAAAAAGTTCCTAACTGTCAGGGTGGTCAAACACTGGAATAAATTGCCCAGGGAGGTTGTGGAATCTCCATCTCTGGAGATATTTAAGAGTAGGTTAGATAAATGTCTATCAGGGATGGTCTAGACAGCATTTGGTCCTGCCATGAGGTCAGGGGGCTGGACTCGATGACCTCTCGAGGTCCCTTCCAGTCCTAGTATTCTATGATTCTATGATAAGTTATAAGTGTTTTATTTGCCACTTCACGCGGCAATATCCATATTCAGAATGTTGTTTCCTTTTCAGAAAGGGTATGTTGGAGATATTACAGCATGAATTGGTGCCAAGGAATACTTAATCTGCATTAGCCACATGGCATTGGTCAGATGACTAAACTGAAATAAAAAAGTAGCTGGATTCTGGAGGTGAATTTGAAATTGGTCTTATTTGCTCTGTTTCCACATACCTTTACATCAACAAAGCATGAATAGACATAGACCAGTCAAAAGTGAAAGAAGAGGTTTGTGGGAAGGCATCTCTCTTCTGATAATGCAACATCAGCATTATATTTTTAGGATAATTCTCAAAAGAGGGTTTATGCAAATCTTATTTGCTGCATTTGTTCATTGAAGTTAATGCAGGATTCTTTTATCTAGTTGGATAGGGCACCCCAAAGAACTGGGCTTCACTTGTTGCATGTGGCATGGGCTACTTGTCCGCTGTAAAATCCTCCCATCAAGCCTTACTCCCACCCCCAAATTGGGGAACCACACAGCACAATAGATGAGAAGGCAGGATATGCCCTTTAGTGAAGAGCTGATCAGAGTTGAAGGAACACACTGTTCAATAGCTGCTGTTGCTTTACAAATATCATTTTCTGGCAAGCTGGGTCTCTATATGCCCACTTTCAAAGAGTCTGAAAACATTTTAATATGCAACAATATTTCAGTTATTGATGGCAAGTCCTGACTATAACAGTGAATATAAGAACGGCCATACTGGATCAGACCAAAGGTCCATCCAGCCCAGTTCCCTGTCTCCTGACAGTGGCCAATGCCAGGTGTCCCAGAGGGAGTGAATCGAACAGGTAATAATCAAGCGATCTCTCTCCTGCCATCCGTCTCCACCCTCTGACAAACTGAGGCTAGGAATACCATTCCTTACCCATACTAGCTAATAGCCATTAATGGACTTAACTTCCATGAATTTATCTAGTTCTCTTTTAAACCCTGTTATAGTCCTAGCCTTCACAACCTCCTCAGGCAAGGAGTTCCACCGGCTGACTACACGCTGTGTGAAGAAGAACTTCCTTTAATTTGTTTTAAACCTGCTGTCCATTAATTTCATTTGGTGGCCCCCAGTTCTTATATTATGGGAACAAGTAAATAACTTTTCCTTATTTACTTTCGCCACACCACTCATGATTTTATATATCTCTATCATATCCCCCCTTAGTCTCCTCTTTTCCAAGCTGAAAAGTCCTAGTCTCTTTAATCTCTCCTCATATGGGACCCATTCCCAGGAGCGGCTCGAGGCAGGCTGCGGCAGCTGGCACCCCAGGCGGTGGCTGAGTCCACCTATAGTCACGGGCTGCCCCTGCCTGTTCCAAACCTCTAATCATTTTAGTTGCCCTTCTCTGAACCTTTTCTAATGCCAGTATATCTTTTTGAGATGAGGAGACCATATCTGTACGCAGTATTCAAGATGTGGGTGTACCATGGATTTATATAAGGGCAATAAGATATTCTCCCTCTTATTCTCTATACCTTTTTTAATGATTCCTAACATCCTGTTTGCTTTTTTGACTGCCGCTGCACACTGCGTGGACGTCTTCAGAGAACTATCCACGATGACTCCAACCTATGCTTCTGATGTACTTAAAAAACATTTTATTTTTACCTTTTGAGTTTTTGGCTAGCTGCTCTTCAAACTGCTTTTTGGCAGAACTCAATAATAATGGCTTTTCTTATTACATTTTTACACTTAATTTGGCAGTGTTTATGCTCCTTTCTATTTACCTCACTAGGATTTGACTTCCACTTTTTAAAAGATGCCTTTTTATCTCTCTCTGCTTCTATTACATGGTTGTTAAGCCACGGTGGCTCTTTTTCAGTTCTTCTACTATGTTGTTTAATTTGGGGTATACATTTCAGTTGGGCCTCTATTATGGTGTCTTTCAAAAGTGTCCATGCAGCTTGCAGGGATTTTACTTTAGTCACTGTACCTTTTAATTTCTTTTTAACTAACCTGCTCATTTTTGCGTAGTTCCCCTTTTTGAAATTAAATGCCACAGTGCTGGGCTGCTGAGATGTTCTTCCCACCGCAGGAATGTTAGATGTAATTATCTTATGGTCACTATTTCCAAGCAGTCCTGTTATAGTTACCTCTTGGACCAGATCCCGTGTGCCACTCAGGACTAAATCAAGAATTGCCTCTCCTCTTGTGGGTTCCTGTACCAGCTGCTCCAAGAAACAGTCGTTTAAGGTATCAAGAAATTTTGTCTCTGCATCTCGTCCTGAGGTGACATGTACCCAGTCAATATGGGGACAGTTGAAATCCCCCACTATTATTGAGTTCTTTATTTTGATAGCCTCTCTAATCTCCCTTAGCATTTCATAGTCACTATTATTGTCCTGGTCAGGTGGTCAATAATAGATCCCTACTGTTATATTCTTATTAGAGCAGGGAATTACTATCCATAGCGATTCTATGGAACATGTTGATTCATTTAAGATTTTTACTTCATTTGATTCTACATATCTTTCACTTACATATAGTGCCACTCCCCCACCCACAAGACCTGTTCTGTCCTTCCGATTTATTTTGTACCCAGGAATGATTGTGTCCCATTGATTGTCCTCGCTCCACCAGGTTTCTGTGATGCCTATTATATCAGTATCCTCCTTTAACATGAGGCACTCTAGTTCACCCATCTTATTTTTTAGACTTCTATCATCTGTGTATGAGCACTTTAAAAACTTGTCACTGTTTATTTGTCTGCCCTTTTCTGATGTGTCAGATTCTTTTTTATGTGAATGTTTTTCGTCTGATCTCGCCCATACTTTATCCTCTTCCATCCTCTCCTCCTGACTAAAACCTAGAGAATCTCTATCAATAGACTCTCCTCTATGAGACGTCTCTGTTTGATGCATATGCTCCTCTGCACCAATCGGCTTTCCTCCATCTCTTAGATTAGAAACTGCAATGTGACCGTTTTAATGTTAAGTGCCAGCAGTCTGGATTCACTTTGGTTTAGGTGGAGCCCATCCTTCCTGTATAGGCTCCCCCTATCCCCAAAGTTTCCCCAGTTCCTTATAAATAGAAACCCCTCCTCCCTACACCATTTTCTCATCCACGCATTGAGACTCTGAAGCTCTGCCTGCCTACCTGGCCCAGTGCGTGGAACTGGAAGCATTTCTGAGAATGCCACCATAGAGGTCCTGGATTTCAGTCTCTTTCCTAGCAGCCTAAATTTGGCTTCAGGATGTCTCTGCTACCCTTCCCTATGTCATTGGTACCTACATGTACCATGACCACCTGCTCCTCCCCAACACTACACATAAGTCTATCTAGATGCCTTGAGAGATCTGCAACCCTCACACCAGGCAGGCAAGTAACCATACGGTTCTCCCGGTCATCGCAAACCCAGCTATCTACATTTCTAATGATGGAATCTCCCATTACTAACACCTGCCCTTTCCTGATGACTGGAGTTCCCTCCCCTGGAGAGGTAACCTCAGTGCAAGAGGATACCCCAACATCTGGAAGTAGGGTCCCAACTATGGGAAGGTTTCCCTCTGCTCCTGTTGACTGCTCTCCTTTCCTGAGCCTTTCATCCTCCTTAACAGTGCAGGGGCTGTCTGACTAGAGGTGGGACAATTCTACAGTGTCCTGGAAAGCCTCATCAACATACCTCTCTTCCTCCCTCAGCTCCTCCAGTTCAGCCACCCTGGCCTCCAAAGTATGCCATCTCTGAGGGCCAGGAGTTCCTTCCACCGAATGCACACATATGCCACCTGCCCGTAGGGCAGGTAATCATACATGCTACACTGAGTGCAATAAACAGGATAGCCCCCACTCTGCTGCTGGGCATCTGCCTGCATTCTCTCCTACAGCTACCTAGGTTATTGATAGTTTTTTAGTTAAATCAGGAAGTTTTGATTAAAACCTTAAAATTAAACTATAAAGAATGGCAAGTGTACCTTGCTCCTTCCCACTCCCCTTCCCAACTCCCTCTCAAAACTCCCTGTTTGCTGCCCCTGTTCGCAAAGCTCCCTGGTCACTGACTCACTGCTTTATAAAGCCCTGGCCTTCCTGATAGCCCTGCCCCCTGACTAAGGCTCAGCCAATTAACAGAGGCTTCTAGATTTCAAACCTCTAGAAGCTCACAGCTTCCAACTGCCAGCCACAGCACACGCTCCTTCAAACAAACCAACCAACCAACCAAACAGACAAACACAAGCTCAGCACACAGCAAGGAATCCCCAAACTCACAAACACACACTACAGACAGCCTCTTACCTCAAGGGTCCTGTATTTGCTCCTCCTTTACATGGAGAACTCCCTCTCAAAACCCCCTGTTTGCTGCCCCTGTTCGCAAGTCCTGACTATAACAGTGGGTATTCACTCTCATTGCTACTTGACAAGCATACTCACCAATGAGTCAGGGGTGAGTTCCTTCTTGTGATGAGAAGAAAACAATGCCTACAACAGAACATTTGTCAAACCAGTTATTCATGAATGCTGAAGCAACAGCTACTCAGGTTAGGTCTTGAAAATAACCTCTTTCTAGGGAAAAGATACAATTTTTAAATACACCATCTCCTGCTTCTTTATGACCTGGTACAAATTGTGCCCATCACTGTGGTCCTGGACCTTCATGAGCTCATTCAAGAGTTTTGCAGTGCAGCAGAATGAGGGCATTGTTGGTATCAGGCTAATTATGGGACTGTGGAGTGGGCTGGGCTTGGCTCGACCACAGCAGCAGTGGTATGGTAGCTGCAATGCTCTCCTCCTGCCCAGAGGTGATGCATGGTGTGTGTATGTGGGGGGAGAGGGGGAGGGGAAGGAAGAGGGTGCATCCTTCCCCCAGGTTTGCTGCTTGGCTTGTGCTGAGCATGATCAAATGGACTGAGTATGCTCAGTAATACTGCTTAAGCTGGCCAGCTTCACTCTATCCCCTCACTATTGGGAGGCATGGGTTCTCTACTCTTGCCCCTGATGTTTCAGGGAATGGGGTTGGCCTTTAAGATATTCTTGTCTCCTGATAGGTGTGGAGGTAGTGGCCTGTACGACAGGCTGGATCAGGCTCCTGCTGATGTGGCTCTGGGTGGTGATTATGCACATAAAGGGGTACCCTCACCTAGAGTAGAGCAGGAAATGGCTTTGCCATCCCATGGAAACATTCATGATTGCAAATCTTGTGCCTAATACACTTCAGAGTGAAGTGGCCCTTTCAATTTTTTTTTCACCAAAAAATCTCTCAGAATAGCCAAGAGACTAACAGCTTGGGCACTGGCCAGTGTTCCTTCTAATGGTTTATGTCCATGTACAGAATGAATTATATGCACCAATATGGAGACAATGTGCAACACATCACCTCTCTATTGGTGCACATAATAAAATTCATTGTGCACAGGGATGATCTGTGGTAGTGTGGAGCTGAGGGGTTTGGAATCTGGGAGGGTGTTCAGAGTTGGGGGGATGAGGCCTCTGGCTGGGGGCACAGGCTCTGGGGTGAGAGAGAGATCTCCCCCCCAGTTCTTTCTCAGTGCAGGTGTTCCAGGTCAGGAGACAGGCACCTTTACCCCAGTTGTGGCACTTCTGTGCATGGCAGCTCTGAGTCCCTGCAAGGGGCTTATTAGACAGCCGTGTGGCCACGCAGCTTAGAAGGAAGTTAAGTTGACCTGGATCTCTTACATTCCAAGTGAGCACTAAGCACTGGGCTATTGGCCATTTTGGGGTGAATGGCTCTCTCTTTCTCTTTCTGACCACAAATTCCATCACTGACCTGACTAACCCATCACAATGAAAGGTTCCCAGTTCCCAGCTTTCACAAATCTGCATTTTCTGATGGAAAAGCTATTTTGTCAACAAATTCCCATCTCACTCTGCTCTGCCTTAGAAGTGGCCTGGGTCACTAATGTGGCAACCCCAGATCCAGCTCTCCCCTGTGGCTGGTGGTGGTGATGGATATTGGGGACAGCATGCAGCTGCGCCACTACAGGGCATGGGTGCCAGGAGGTACCTGGGAGAACAGAGGCTGTGTCTGAATACTGCTATCCCCTTTGTGTGCTGCAGCTTACTTGGCATTTACCAGCCATGGCCCTGCCTTCTCCAAGTGCTGTGCATCCCTAGGCTGTAATGAGGAGCAGTAACTGGGTTTTCCCTGAGGCATTCTTCTTGGCTCCTAATCAAGCTGCACAAAGGGAGAAGGACCCCATCCCAGCAAGAGGCAGCAGAATCTGGCCCTGAGTATGTAACTTAATACAATGCATTAAATAATTAAATACACCTTAAACACATTGTATGTGCAGCACTCTCCTCTACTGGATGCAATAGGAACTGCTCAATAGTTTGTCATAAATCCTATAGTTAAGTTGATCATATTTTCAAAATCAAAAAGCTGGGGGCACTGTTGTGGTGGTTTTTTTTTAATTTTTGGAGGGAACAGAGGAGTGATGTCACAAAATAGTTAACCAAAAGGGCAAATATGCCATTTAAAAGTTCCCTTGTATTCACATGATGATTTATGAAATGTGCAGATGTCTCAAGGTGGAGGGGTTTTCCATATCTTACTCATCATGAAACACAGAGCTAGTGTTAACTTCAGTCTGAGCCAGAGAAAAGCTTTGATATTGTCAGTGCTCATTTGACTGCTCATTCCAGTCATGTTCATTGCACTGAACACTTGCTCCACGAGACTCTCTGTTCTTGGTAGACACAGGGCAAATTCTCCTTGGAAGAGCCACACAGCTTGACCAAACCTTTTGTATTCCCAGACAGGACCAGATTAAGACATGCTGAGGCCCTAAGCTATGTCAAGTTTAAAAGGTCCCATAGCAATACCAAAAAAGTGTGTATTCTAACAGAAAAGAAAATGCAACTAGAAATACTAGTTTTATATTTACATAGATACTGGTACATAGGTGAGGATGGAACTAAAAATTAGTAATTTTTTTATATTTAGAGGCCCCTCATCATCTGAGGTCCTAAGATGTTGTTTACTTAGTTTGTCCATAAATCCGGTACTGCTCACAGAAACATGAACCATGCTCAATGGTGAAATGAAAAACTGGGACATTTCAAGTGCTCCAGGCAAGTCCTAGGACTCTAGGGGTATGTCTAAACTGCAGTGTTATTTCGGAATAACACTGAAATAAGCTGAAATTTATCTATTTCAACTTAAGATACACAATTGACGTAGCTCAGATTGTGTAGCTTATTTTGTTTTTAGCCCCGCTGTGTAGATGTGCCCCTAGGACATTGTATGGAAACCTAGGGCTGACTGCCCTGGTAGAATCAGGATGGATGGTCACTTAACTTTGACTGCTATGAGTGCCAAAATATGCTCCTTTAATTCTTTTTTTTTTTTTTTTGCGAGGGAGGCAGGCTGTGCTTTGGAAGCCCCAAGAGCTGAGTTTTAGTCCTGATTTTGCCATGAGACAGGACTAACAAGTGTCATGAATCTCATATCTGCTTCTTTGTGGGCAGGCAACATGTCATCGCTTCTCCTGGCAGTAAGGGGGGTTGACAAACTACCCTGGTGCCTGGGCAAGGTGTGGAAGGGCTTTCTCCGCACTTCCAGAGGGGGCAGGGCATTGAACAGAAGGAGCTGGGCTAGTGGAAGCCAGCTTTCAGTGCTGCCTGGACAGTGCTGCGTCATGTTGCCCCCCCACCCCAACCTGCCCTGAGAGCTGCCTGGACAATGCTGCACCATGCTGCCCCCCCAAATCTGCCCTGAGAGCCACCTGGACAGTGCTGCGCCATGTTGTGCCCCCCAACCAGCCCTTGGAACTGCCTGGAGCACACTGCACAGGGCTCTGGCAGTGATTTAAAAGGCCTGAGACTTAGGCAGCTGCCACCATAGTGGCAGCAGCGACTGGGAGCCCAGGGTCCTTTTGAATCACTGGACTCCAGGGCAAATTCACCCTTTGCCCCTCTGTCTTACTGCCTGGTAATAAGAGCCCATGTGATGCTTGCCATTTACCCTCTCCTGGGTCTCATTGCCAGTTCTCAGCCAGGAGATGGCAGTGGCTAATGTCATGGGCACACGGTGACTGAGCCCAGTCCCCAGCCAGTTGTACTAGCTTTCCCCTGTCCCATCACCAGGCATTTCCCGGAGGTAAGGCCCCAATGGGTGGGTGCTTGGTGCCTAGTAGGTGCTTTTAGCCATTATGAGGTTTGGCAAAAGCAGCCAGACTCTCCCTCTTCCTCTGCTTCCACTGCTCCTTGTGTCCCCTACTGGCAGAGTAGGCAATTCAGTCAGAGATGGAAGAGGATGATATGGCAGCTGTCACAGGTGGCTGTAGTGTCTCACTGCAGACAGGTTCTGAAGGAGGATGGGGAGAGGGTCAAGCTGAATGAAAAGGAAACCTGGTGAAAACACAATAGGAGAAGTGGAAGGACTGAGGGAGGAGAGCAGAACTGGAGGAACAAATGTACCATTTTTTCCCAGGGAGGCTTCTCTCCTTCACTACTGCAAATTCTGCTCTGGCAGCAAATACTCTTGAAGATGTGATACTAGAAGGCATTCTGAATGGCCATGATTTGCAGCACAGTTGCAACTGTATCCTCGCTGGCCGCTGATTTGATACCATACTCAGGCTATGTCTACACTACAGAGTTTTTTTTAAAAAACAGCCGTTTTTCTGAAAAAACTTCACTTACGTCCACACTGCAATTGTGTTCTTTCAAAAAAAATTTGAAAGAACAGAGGGGTTTTTCCAACATCGGTAAACCTCTTTCTACGAGGAAAAAGCCTTTTTCCGAAAGAGCTCTTTCGGAAAAAGGCGTGTGTGGACGGGGGAAAAGGAAATTCTTTTGAAAGAAGAGGAAAGAGGAAAAAGCACAGGTGCCTTGGTGGTCACTCCGTACATACTAATCACAGCTTGAATGCGAGATAGCATCCATTCAGTGTGGACACTATCTTTCAAGAAAGCAGATAGCTTTTTTGATGCACTTTGGCAGTGTGGACACTCTCTTTCAGAAGAAGTTTTTTCAGAAGATCTCTTCTGGAAAAGCTTCTTCTGAAAGAAGCCTGCAGTCTAGATGTAGCCTCAGTCAAATATTTTACCTGTTCAGTGCAAAGCCCATAGATTGCTAAAGTTTAGTTAGCTGCTTTTCACACACAATTGAGTACACTAAATGGGGGGGACACGATGAGGGGAGAACAATTTGTTTTAATTCAGTCTATTCTTTTTTAAAACCCACCATCAGTTAAATCAGGGGTGTGCAATAAGCGGTCCACAGTTTAGATGCAGTTCACCAGGGTTAGCCCCTGGTGGGCTGCCGGACACTTTATTTACCTGCACGTCTGCAGGTATGGCTGCTTGCATCTCCCGTTGGTTTGTGTCTGGTTCTTGCCATATAATTATCTAACTTAGTCAAAGTTGTTTTACAGAGAATGGCTACATATAAAGGGAAAGAAATATTCTTGGCATCCCCGTCCTGTCCTGGGAAGTTTCATTACAATTCACTATGCAACTTCTGCATGCTCAGCTCAGCAGTGTTTTAACTGCTGCAGGCAAAATCCAGATCAATCTGTTTTAGGTGTTTGTTTTATTGTTGGTATTCTGTGGTCCATCACGATTGCATGGACATGGGATGCTGACTGCCAAATAGCTGAGGATAACTTCTGGTGTGCCAGATGGGGGGTTGTGATTCAGCCTCAGTGGACAGTGAAATTACTAACTAAAGTTATTGAACAACAAAATATCTACATTTTTGTTTGGTTAAGTAGCTCACTGCCAGCCAAACATCTTTGCACATTTTCCAGTATTTGCACTTTGGACCATTTCTCCTTTGTCCAAGCAAGTACCATCTTCTGGATTGTAACATGTGTTATCTGACCAAGACATGGGTGAAAACTCAGCAGCATTCTGGCACTGTTGAACAAGAGCTTCTCGTTATTCATTTGTCACAATAAACCTTATCTAGGCGAGATTAAGCTTTTGCCTTTGCTACCAGATTTTACTTGGGTAAAATATTTAAAATTGTATTTCATTTTTGAAATCCCAACACAACCCATCATGACCATTTGTAATCCCATTGGATCAAATCTCATTCTCCTTGTTTCAGAAGCAGAAGCAGATACATTCACACAAAACCAGCAGATTCTCTTCTCCTGCTGGTTTTGTGTGAATTCTACTGACGTCAGTGGTGCTATTCCTAATTTACACTAGGATAGATAAGACAGAAGCCAACCCATTGAGTTCTATGCAGTGAACTTTTATTATACAAGGCATTGAAAACAGAAGCCTTGTTTGACATGTATAAACATTAAAGATCAATCCCATAGGACTTTTCATAAATGCAGGGATTTGCTTAGCTTACTGTGAGCAGGCAACTGTGACGCTCCAGGCCACTGTTCTCTCTACTTACAGGTGATATTTATAGGGACAAATGCTTATTTTATTCAAGCATATAGTCCCATTGGATTACTGTGATAGTGATGGGATATTTTTATGTGTGTAAAGATGGAGCATTCCTGGTTTAGTTGTTTTTATTTTCGGAAGCACTGAGCACTCACAGCTCCAAGTGAAGACAATGAAGAGCTATAGGAGCCCAGTACCACTGAAAATCAAATCCTGAGACTGTAAATCATTTTGGGATCCTTCAGTAGGAGAGGCATGTGATACCACTGCAAAGCAATCATTTGCACTAACTCTTCATTAGTGAACACTGCAGTGTCACATTGAAAGACAACCTGCAAAGGAAAAAAGAAACAGGGACTTGTCAGAATAGTTAACAGGAATATGAGGGATACTCTAACTTGTGCAAGTTGGCAACAGCCCCCAAGAGACAGTACAACACCAGCAGATAGCTGGATTGCAGCTCATTTTAGGCAATTACCCACCTTATCCTGACATGCCTTTCTGTGGCAGGGATGACTGGGATGGAGGCATAGGAACTGGCTATCATGGCTTTGTGCCCATTGAGAACTCCTCCATGCCAGGGGTTTACCCAAAAAGGGACTTGCAAGTGAGTTTTACTCAGGTGGTTCAAAAGCAGCAGCATGGAACTTGGAATCAGCAGCTGACTATGGAAATTTGATCTTTTTGCCATGGTGTTTGACATGATGTTGGTGTCTAACCATGTCTCAGGCCTGCCTACGTTTATGGCTTTTGCCAGCAGAGGCAATGCAAATGAAGCGCAGATTAGCATTTTCTCGTTCTTCCTTTGCATAATCTCTTCCAATCCGTTTTTGCGCAAGGGTTTTTTTGCACAAAAACAAACAATGTGGAGGCATAAGGATCTTGTGCAAAAAGGGGTTTTTGCACAAAAAGAAAACGTTCACACTGTCCACTTCAGTGGGAGTTGGCATTGCCAAGTACCAGTGTTTGGACATAACTCTAACAATTTTGAGGAACAGTAATTGGGACTGAAAAACCAAGAGTGCACATTTATTGGGACTAACACTGTTTGAACACTTGAAAGTTTATTAAAATACTCTAAGGGTTCATTTACATTGCACCGTAACTCAAAATAAGATACGCAATTTGAGCTACGCAAATTGCGTATCTTATTTCGGTGCCATTTCAAAATAGTTTATTTCATCATTTGGCACTATCTACACAGTGCCAGATTTTAAAATAAAGCGTTATTCTGAAATGTCCCTTACTCCTTGTAGAATGAGGTTTACAGGGATGTTGGAATAGCGAGCCTGAAATAATGGGCTTACTGTGAAGACGAGGGATAGCGATTTTAGGATACTCGGGGATCCTGAAATAGTGTTGCAGTGTAGATATAGCATAGCATAGAATGTGAAAAAGTTGGTCTTTTCTGCTTATATGATTATTTGCTGATAGACACAAATCTCTGTATTATTTTGCTTGTCAAATTTTAATCCAGATACATATTCTAAATATTTTTGAATAGTAACCTCCATTACACCTTAATTGCTTTAGATCTATGTAACAATTTAAAATGCAGTTCTGTTCAAAGCCTTATTCTCTTTACAGTATATAAGCCACTCTATTTTCTCTACATGTATACTGGGAATATCAAGCTCAATACAGGTTAGTTGTTGAGGTTTACATTGGTATATATTTTTAGTTTATCTATAGTATATTTACTTGTACCCATACTTTAGAGTCTACTCTAGCATCTGACTGCTATGAATGTTACTTTGTATTATTTAGAAAATGTGTGTTGTGGTTTACTTATCACCAAGGTGTTAAACTCATTCTGTGGACAAGGCTAAAATTTGATCTTTAGTGTAATTTTGGACCTGGGATATCCACCACACAAAGATACAGGATAGAATCCAGACTCTTTATGTAACTACTAAGCGTGTTCCATTTTTCTCATTTATTATTATTCAGAACTGTATTGTTGCATTCATTATCACTCACTGGGAACATATGCTCACATTTGCTATTTCCAATCTTCATATCTCTTTTCATCTTCTTTTTCCCTGTCTCTCTGTCTCCTCCTTTCTTTCTCTGCAGTTCTCAAGATATGTCTACACTGGAGCTGGTGATCTCATTTCCAGCCTGAGTGCATATACCCATGCTAGCTGGATTAGAGCTAGTGCACTAAAAATAGCAGTGTAGCTGTGGCAATGTGAACATCTGGAGGGACTAGTTGCCCAGGTATGTGCCTATGGGTTCAGATATGATTTTACTTATATGGTTAACCTATCCTGCCACTCACGTGGACTGTAGCTGTGCTTCTATCTACTATATATTTTGAAGAGTTTGTTTGTTTATTTGTTTGTGAAAAATAAAGTCATACTTCGCAATTACCTACAGATACCGAATTTTGCATAAACAGTCCTGGCACTTACATTAGCCGAATGCCCTACTTTTTACATTGGAATATGCTGGGTGAAAGGTTTAAATTGGTGTTTCTCAAACAGCAAACCACAGCCAATGGGAGCCATGAGGCTCTGTGGCTGTGTAGTTGGTAAGTAAACAAACCGGAGCGGCCCAGTAGCTGTTTTCTCAGAGTGAGTCCATGGACCACTTTGAAAAACATTGATTTAAATAATTTTTGTTTTTCATCTGAAAAAAGTCATGATTATTATTAGAATTCATAACAAATATTTGCTAACAAAATTAAAATTGAGTTGTCTATTCAACTGTCATTTTACCGCAAAGAAAATTTTTACTGTTACAAATTACAAAATAATTCAAATTATTTATGGAAAAAGTGGTGGAAGCTTTACGAGTTTCTGATTCAAATTTACTATGCATGGTAAGTATTCAATAAAATGAATAATGTTTGAAGTTGAAATCCTTCTAATTTAAAGCTGTTCTTTTACTTCCCTTTTGCAAGCACATTAATAAAAAATTCTATTACATATATTTAATATCTTGAACTTTCCTATCAGTGTAATCTACGCAAAATGACTTTGCTTGGTCAACAATGGGCCTCACCTGCTAGTGTCCCCATAAAGGTAACACTATCAGCCTTTCCTTATTCCATTTAATAAAATCTTCAATGAAATAGTTAATGCTGACATTTAGAATATCAGGTTTTGAACTGAACACTCCACTGAGGCCTAAGGGGGAGACAGGGGAGTTCATACCTCTGGAGGTATATTGACCAGGTTTTTAAGGTTATCCTTTAAAATCATAAGGGCTAGAAACTTACCTGTTAAAATGAAAGTTAAGATTCTTCAGAATCTAATTACCTGCCTTGCGCATCACATAAACATGTCACATGGGTCAGATTTAGCTCATGGGCCAGGTGTTTGTCACCTTGATTCACTAGCTTGGTTATGTCAATATTCTCATGTGTAGTAAATCAAGTATTATTAAATAGAAAGACTTTAGTCTCATATTTGTTTTACCTTCATGATCAGATTAATGGAGTGAAGCCCACTGAGATCAATGGGAGTTTTCCCTGAACTTCAGTGAGGCTGACTTCCCCCATTGTCTACGGTATACCAACAGTTATATGCTTTTTAATTGTATCATTATGTTCTGCATCTTCAGTTTATTAAACTGAAAGAATTATACACGTTTAATTTAGTCTTCACCATCAGTGCTATTTATTTAGTTTTTTGCTTGTGCCATGAAAACAAATTGATCACTTTCCCTGGTTATTTTCACTTTCTGATTCCAGGTCCTATGTCCTGACTAAAAATAGTCTTACATTAAAAAGGGATTTAAACAACATTACTAATTTACATTAGATCTTGTAAAAATCCTCATTATTTAACAATTTGGGCCCAAATTTCTTACCAGAGTATTTGAAACATAAGCAGGGAGCTGAAACTATTTGTATGGGGGGAACCAAACTGCACACCCGGTATATGATGGAAACTACTTCAAGCCCAGAGAGGTGGTAGCACCCCCCAGGATCCCTAGTTACAGCACCTCTGACTTTGAGGTGAGGTTTGAAGGTGGGATCTCATTTCGCTGGTACTATTATTGTAGCACCTAAGTATCCTAAGGAGGAATTAGGGCCCCATTGTTCTATGTGCTGTACAAACAAATAATGCAGTCAGTCAATCCCTGCCACAGAGAGCTCACAACTGGTTCAACAAATTGTTCCAAGAATTTCTTAAAGCACCATGTAGTGCAGTGATTTAGTAGCTTCTTGGCACAGCAATAACTTTAAAGTACAACTGAGGTTTTGACTCTCAGCCAGTTGACATTGTGTTCATTTCTCCCCCCTAGCTTGACTCCTCATAACTTGCCTTATTGTGGTGGCACCTTTTTTCCTCCCCAAATTAAATCCAGGTAGATATCAAGTTGTTACGCTGGGATTTGGATAAACCAAAAATTGCTTTTTTCACACCCGCTATATATTAAATCATCGCTGTCATCAGCATGTTACCATTAATGATTGTCTGTCTTTCAAAATCCACTAGGAATATAAGATGTCTTGAACTACCCGAACAAAGCCTAATTCAGAAAGTTTGAGA
Organism: Rafetus swinhoei; assembly: GCA_019425775.1. Lineage (NCBI taxonomy): Eukaryota > Metazoa > Chordata > Testudines > Trionychidae > Rafetus > Rafetus swinhoei. The sequence goes on along the minus strand of CM033437.1, from coordinate 40,943,343 downwards.
AATCCATCGTGGCATTCATCAATCGACAGATACTATGGATGCTTTCCCAGTGTCTCAGATTCCTTCTGCTACATTTTGATCTCTATCCAATTAAAAAAAATCATTTTTTAATATTTTAGATGCCTTGCCTCTCATCATGTGGAGTCATATAGTGTAGTAAACTGTCATCATTAAATGAGAAATGAGATGCTATCTAAAGAGAAAGCCACGTGAGAGAAATGAAAAGCAGTGTAGTGATTTTGAAAGGCTATCTCAAGCATATATTTAGGTAATGGGTATCCAGTTCATAGCACAAATAGCACAAATCTCTTATGATTGGGCACTTCAGTTTAAACACAGATTGGTTACATACAGTATCATATGTAACTCAAACCATAGACTATATAATCTGTATTAGCAATTGAGTTTGTTCTGGAATCTCATTCTCATATTTGCGATATTTTTTTCATCTGTGCATCTAAATTTCATTTGAATCCTGTTGTAATGGGAACTAGTTTGATACCATAAGACTTTTTTAGATTGGCAATGTAATAGTTTATATTGAATTTTTTACTTTGTTTGTGAACCAGATATTTGACGACAAAATCCGACCAACCATCATGAGATTTTAAGAGACCATCTTTGCCCCATAAAGGTGGATATTGTAAACCTGGTTTACTGACTGCCTTTTAAAAATTGATCCCAAATGCTATATTTTGTTATCTTAAAACATTTCCAATGGACCAGGCCGTTAGTGATATTTCATCTTAAAAATCTTGTGCCTCTGCTTTATTTAATATAGAGGCTGGTTTTCTGACGTCCCTATTCCTTATGTTAGTCAATGGTGTTGGTAGCCAGACTTTATTTTTATGTTGTTAGCACTTTGGCTGCCAATAACTTAACAGTATGTGCCTCCTCGCCTGCAGACTTATGTCTCCATGAAAAAGTTTTGAGACTGACTCATTTTAGACCTGATCCTGACAAGTCCTGAGAGCTACCTATGTAAAGTGCTGTATTCTCAACTCCACTTGGCTTTGAGGTTGCTTAGCTTCTTACAGGACTGGGTCTATGATGCTTTTAAAGCCACCATGAAACTGCAGCTGTTTGTTTGAAGCTTATTCACCTTACTAGCATTTGTTTGTAGTTGTTTGGAAATTGCTTTGTAAAGATGGCAGTGGAATGTGTTCTGAAAGTTTTAATAGCGTTGTTGTTTTGGCAAACATATGGTGCCCTACCCCCATGTGATTCTCTTACAGTGTCCCATCCTTGTCATGACTTCTTGTATAAAAAGTGTTGATATGAAAGAGGATTTGAGAATTAAATATAGTAGCAGTTTTGTATAAAGCTAGGATTGGACTAATTTTTTTTTACAAAGGAGATTGACCTCTCAGGGTCCCTTCACGTTTTATATTTCCATGATTCCATCATTCTATTCGGGTATCTATAACTTGAATTCTAAAGCCATATAAGTTGGTATTCTACCTTGTTAATATGAACAAATATGTTTATGTAAGCACTCCTAGCATATAGCAAGCTAACAATAAATTATTCCCATTTGTATGTAAACTATCATTTGTATAAGTATCCTCCTTCAGGGAAATGTGGAGATATTTTTTCAGAGAGCACAAGAAATCTTGAAAGACTGACATTATGGCACTGTGATTCAAATTAAAGCTCCCAGTAGTGGCAAAGTTGCAAGTTATAGAAGTGTCTGAATTTAAAATGTGGAGTCTTTCACCAAAACATACAATGACAAACAAAATAGTTAAAAAGAATTTCCATTAGTATTAAACAATAACAATGTATTTTATTACGAAGTTTGGTGAAATGGAGATTCACTCTTTGGATGTGTCTAGACTACAGGTTTTTTTCGAAAAAACTTCCCCTGGGTCTAGACTGCTGCCGTTTTCTTTCGAAAGTAAATTGAAAGAACATGGCAGTTTTTTCAACCACAGAGAACCTCGTTTTAAGAGGAATAATGCCTTTTTTCGAAAGTGCTCTTTCGAAAAAAGGCACTATGTAATGCAAACTGTGCTTTTTTGAAAGAGAGCATCCAGACTGCCTGGGTGCTCTCTTTCGAAAAAGTGGCTTGCTTTTTCAAAAGTACTGTTTGTAGTCTAGACACTCTTTTTTGAAAGAGATACTTTCGAAAAAGCCTCTTTCAAAAGTGGCTTGCAGTCTAGATGTAGCCTTTGAGTGTCAAAGACACTGTGGAGGAAATAAGGAGCACAGAGGGAGAGCAAGTGTACTGAACAGGGCCATTGGATTAGCTGGGCTAGGGCGCCTGCCTGGGGAGGACAATGTTGCGGGTTCAAGTCCCCTCTCTGGTGGGGTGGGGTGGGTTGAGTTAGAACAGGACAGCCAAAAGCCAGGCTGCCCTGGGGCAGGAGGGGTAAAGGGTGCCCTGATGGTAAGGTTGTGAGGCTGGTTGCAGCAGGGGATAGAGAGCCTGCCTGGGGAGGACATGGTCATGGGTTCAAGTCCAGCCTCAGTCAGGTCAGGTCAGGTTGGGATGGCATGGCCAAAAGCCAGGCAGCCCCAGGTTAGTTAGTGGTAAAACTAACATTCTGAAATGTATTTAGTAGAGGCAGGAGCAACAAGGGCCATATTGTGGTGGGTTTCTGCTATAGACCACCAGATCAAGTAGATGAAGTTTTCTTCAGAGAACTAACAGAAGCTTCCAGATCACAGGCCTGGTTTTCATAAGGGACTTCAAACACCATGACATTTGTTGGGAGACTAATACAGGCAATCCAGGAAGTTTTTGGAGAATGTTGGGGAAAACTTACTGGTATAAGTGCTGAAGGAACCCACCACAGGCCATGCACAGCTTGATCTACTGCTCACAAACAGGGAGGAATTAGTAGGGGAAGAAGATGTGGGTGGCAACCTGGGCAGCAGTGATCATGAGATGGTCGATTTCAGGATCCTGACCAAAGGAAGAAAGAAAAGCAGCAAAATACAGACCCTGGATTTCAGAAAAACAGACTTTGGTTCCCTCAGGAAAGTGACAGGCAGGACTCCCTGGGACACTACCAAGAGGGGGAAAAGAGTCCAGAAGACCTGGCTGTATTTTAAAGAAGTCTTATTGAAGGGGTAGGAACAAACCACTATGTCTAGACTGCAGGTTTCTTTCGGAAGAAGCTTTTCCAGAAGAGATCTCTGAAAAAACTTCTTCCAAAAGAGAGTGTCCACACTGCCAAAGCGCATCAAAAAAATGATCTGCTTTTTCAAACAATAGCATCCACACTGAATAGACATTATCTCACATTTAAGCTGTGATTACTATGTACGGAGTGGCCACGAGGGCATCTGTGCTTTTTTCTCTTTCCTCTTCTTTCGAAAGAACTCCCTCTTCCCCATCAACACACGCCTTTTTCCGAAAGAGCTCTTTCAGAAAAAGGCTTCTTCCTCGTAGAAAGAGGTTTACCAATGCTGGAAAAACCCCTCTTTTCTTTCGATTTTTTTCGAAAGAACGCAATTGCAGTGTGGATGTAAGTGAAGTTTTTTCCGAAAAACAGCTGTTTTTCTGAAAAAAAGCAACAACTCTGTAGTGTACACATAGCCCCAGTGTGCAGTAAGAAAAACAAATATAATGGGTGACCAGCTTGGCTTAACAGTGAAATCCTTGGTGAGCTTAAACACAAAAAGAAACCTTACAAAAAGTGGAAACTTGGACAGATGACTAGGGAAGAGTATAAATATATTGCTTGAGCATGCAAGAGTGTAATCAGGAAGGCCAAAGTGCCTTTGGAATTACAGCTAAAAAGGGAATCACTTCAACCACTATGCAACCACTTTTGGGGAGAAGCACAATAGATTTCTTCTAAGGCGTGATTCAAACTAGAAAATTTGGTCAGCATGACTGACTACGTTGCCCAGGAGTGTGAAAAGTCCATACTCTTGAGCATGGTAGTTAAGCTAGCTTAAATTCCTGTGAAGAGAGTGAAAGGTCAATGGAAGAATTATTTTATCAACCGACTTACTGCATCTCAAGGAGGGGGAATACCTAGGTCAACAGAAGAATCGCTCCCATTGGCAAAAGTAGTGTCTATACTGAAGCGCAACAGCAGCAACCTGTAGCTCTAATAATGTAGACATTCTCTTTCATAGGCAAAATGTGGACTGATTGCCTTTGTGCCCTATTGTCCATTTATACTAGTCAGTATGAAGACAGACACACCTTCCATTTGCTTTGGATACTATCATCACCACCCATTACTTTATATATTGGTACACATTTGTCTCTCTGTCTCTCTCTTTCTCTGTAGCGATCTAGTAACAAACTGTTTATTTCTTTATGTTCCAAAGGAGAAAAGAACTGGAGACAGCTCTCTCATCAATCATTATGGAATGGAAAAGCATTTCCAACAGAAAGATATCTACACTTTGTAATGCATTATGTAAGCTTCCTTGTAGACTTGTCTGGAGCTAGTATTCATTCAGTAATTTCTTGTTATAAGTAACTAAAAAGAAAAAAGGTAGCTTGCTTAGACAAGATTCCTGTCTGGGTTAATGCTTGACCTAAAAATCAGCAGCAGAGCTCTATTGGTCCATTTTAATGTTAGCGACATTGCTTCTGGATTTAAATTTGGAAACCACTGGGTAAGAGCTTGTAGTGAAGGGATGGACTCCCATTTAGGGAAGGGACATGCTTGATCAGTTAACTGTAAAGAAGGCACACACCATAAAGACATCTGTTAATTATTATTTGCTGTCCTTCAAATAATACTAAATGGAATTTCTACAGTAAATAAGTGTGCTGGGTTTTTAAAAAGTATACATTAACCAGTACTAAAAGAACTTATTCATAAACGCAGCCAATCAGCTGTTGGACAATTAATGAGAGAACAAACTGTGCATCCATTTGTTATTTTTAGTTTTGCAAAGTGTGCTAGGAGTTGTACAGAATAGCTGGAGAGTCAGCATCCTTTCTCTGAAGAGCTGCAGAAGCCTGAGGGATGTGGGGTACACAGCCCACCAAGACCATCAACTTTGATTTTCCTCATGAGACAAGACAGTACAATAAACATTTTAAAATCTGTAGAAGCCTTGGTTTGGTTTCTAAAACCCTGTGCAAGCATTGTTTATGTAGGACCAAAGAAGTTCTTTCAAAGTTGAATAAGGTCTTTCAGTTTTTAATATGGCTGCAGTTGACCTAACAATTTCTGTCAGTGTAAGAAATTCCAGGAGCTGTTTCAGAAGTCTTGAAAAGGATTTTTGAAACCAAAATGTCTAAAATGGTTTCAGACTCAGTTGTAGATGCTATTCTAGATTCCTTGGGCTAGACCACCATATGCCAGTGAAGATCCTCAAGAAGACCCCAATGGCAGAAAGCCTGTCATGGAGGGATGAAGTGCAGTAGCAACACAAAATGATTGCTCCCTCCCCACTCTAATGCAAATAGTGGTTAGAAACAGCTGGGAAGAGGATGAAGCCAAGGAGAGTGAGGGATGTGGTGTTCAGAGTATTCTCCTTAGCAGCTTGCTCAGGGTATGTCCACACAGCAGTGTTATTTTGGAATAACTGATATTATTCCAAAATAACAGTGCGCATCTACCCTACAAGCCTTAATTTTGAAATAATGTCAAAATTATTGGAGGCCTTCTTACTCCAACTCCTGTAATCCTCATTTCACGAGGAGCAAGGAAAGTCAAAGAAAAAGTGTTCTTCCTTCGAATTCCTGCTGTGTGGACAGTGCCAAAAGCTGAGTTAAGCTAATTTGACTTAAGCTACACAATAGATGTAGCTGAAGTTTTGTAGCTTATTCTGACTTTAGCCTTGCTGTATAGACGTACCCTCACTGTTCTTATGGAGCTCCTAATGGGATTTTATAGGTACTCTGAGGTAGAACAACGTTAATGCTAAATATAAATCCCCTAATGCACAGGAGGAGTTGCTAGTGCAAAAGGGTCTAATTTACCCCTTCCATCATCAGGTTCAGAAAATCTGGCCATCTGTGTAAGGAAAATAAAAATCAAACGATCGTTTTATAGGCTTCATTTTCTCACTTACATTTTATAGTATTGCCAACTCTGGATGTATAGTCAGCTGTGTGCTCCTCCTAGGCTGTTAGCTGTGTCAGGATATGTATGTTATTGTAAAGACAATTTCACCTAGATTTGCAGTCTCAGTTTTGACCTAGCAATCAATGTTGCAATACTACACCTTGGGCATTTTTAACATACTCATTCCTTGAACAGCGACCTGCACTAGATTTGTGTAATAGAGGTAACATTAATAGAATACATTGTCTACTGCATTAATAGTTTTCTTTATCTGTCATTGCCAGCCAGTCAGATTTCCAGATGGCTGTCTCTGAACAGCACTGCTTGGTGGTTAAATTAGGCAACTAGGAGTCAAGAGACTTGGAATCCATTATTGATTCTGTGGTTGATTTGTTGTGTGACCTTTGCCAAGTGACTTTACCTAACTGACTCCCTTTCCTCATCTGTAAAATGAAGATATACACATCTTTTTTGAGAGCCATGGCTGAAAGGCATTTTATAAGTACAAAAGGGCCAGATTCTGCCATCAATACTCACATTGAGTAGTACCTTATTCCACAGGTAAAACCAGTGGGACTATTTGCATAAGATACTATCTGCTGTGAGTAAGGCTGTGTATAGATTGCATTTTTTTCCGCAATTTGCATACGCTTTTCCGCTTCTTTTGTTGGAAGAGGCTTTTCCGACATTTGGCCCGTCTACATGAAGCCAAATGTTGGAAACCCCCCTTTTTTTCGGCACATCCCTTCTTCCTTGTGAAATGAGGTTTATAGGGATGCTGAAAAAAACGTGTCTGCTCTTCCAAAAAAAATTTCGGAAGAGCAGATGTGTTCCTTGAACATGGCAGAGTTTTTCTGGGATATTTCCGGTATCCTGGAAAAACTCTGTATTGTAGACATAGCCTCTGGGTGGTAGAATCTGGTCTTACCTAACTACCACGAACAGTTTATTTAGCCACTCAGAATCCCCTATACATTTAGGGTATGGCTAGACTATAAGTCTTTGTCCGGAAAAGGTACACAAAATGCGCTCTGCATTTGGTGTACCTTTTTCCAATTCTTTTGTCGGAAGAGGCTTTTCCAACATTTGGCCCATCTCGACTGGGCCAAATGTCAGAAAAAAAACCTTTTTCAGAAGCCCCCTTCTACTTTGTAGAATGAGGAATACTGGGGCTTCTGAAAGAGTGTGTTTGCTCTTCTGAAAAAAAAAAAAAAAGCGGAAGAGCAAATGCATTCCCTGGATGTGGCAGAGTTTTTTCAGGATACCTCTGGTATCCTGAAACCTTCCCCCTCCCCCACAGTCTAGCCATACCCTTAGAGATAAACTTATTTCTGACAGGTGAAAGCACAAATAGGTCTGTTTTCCAGGTCAATTGGAGTTCAAGTCAATATTGATAAATGGCCAAAATTCTTCAGTCTTTACTTGGTAGTTGTGGCAAAACTCCCCACTGCACATGTTTAAATATGTGCTAGTGAAGGAGGAACAGACTGAAAAACTGATTAGAAACCAAGTGAAACAGAACCTTCTATCTTAATTGTCTGAGGCTGGGTTTAATGGTAAACAGCAACAACAAACAAAAACCCTCAACAGCTAAACTGGTGATAAATACATTTAATTATTTTAAAATTCTTAAGTATTTCTGGTAACAAATACTGTAAAACAACCCACCCAAAGCATGATTTTTGTGTTGAGTCTTACTTCAATACTATTTCCTAAATGTAAATTTTGGTGCGCCAAGCCAAAATGGGAAGTTAACGTATTTTTGTATTTTATCAGGCAGCAGAACATGAAATATTATAATTAAAGAGAACTATCTAAAATATTTCTAAAATAATTTGTTTGTAAATTACGTGTTATAAGCAAATTGCACTATGTTGTAATGTGGTAGAAAGGTTCCACTGGCACTCATTTGAAGAGTGCTATATAATTAATCAGAGGTTTCACTATTCATCAGTAATATGCCTTTCCCAAACTCATGCTGTTAAGACATCTAAACAACATCAACCTGTAAGCTCTGTATTCTCTAGCTGTCTGTCTATGGCTATGTACTGTATCTATCATTGGTATTTGGCATTTGCCAGTTTGTAGTTGAGTCAGTTGAAGTAAAAGAAGAACAAAAAATTGACCAAAGGTTGAGAGGCTTGTTGGCCTCATCTCAGGTGGATTCCAGGACCTTAGTAGTTCTTGATCTTCTTTTTCTAATTCCTAAATTATATAATCTTTTGATGATATTTAGTGCTGCGACAGATAGTCCCTCCACCCACTTACATTTATGTTATAGGCATTATGAAATCCAAAAGAGAATTTGGATTTCCAGGGGTGAGGAGGTGGGGGGCGCAATTAGGTTGCAGAGGGTTTGACAAGCAGGGCTGGCATTAGACTTGCAGGGGCTCGGGGCAGAAAGCCAAAACTGCACCACATGGGGCTGAAACGTCAAACCCCAAGATGTGCCACCCAGGGCTGAAGCCAAAGCCTGAGCAACTTAACTTCCCTGAGACAGAGGACCCTAGGTAACTGCCCCGCTTGCTACCCCAGATGTTTATATGCAGAAAAGCATTTGTAGTGTCACAGGCGGGCCATGGAATTTGTACAGCATGCTGCCAGGAGGAGAGAGGTCTGAAGAAGGTTGAGAATCCCTGCACTAGACAGATCACTGACATATTTCTGGATGGGACAAACAGGTGTTGATCCTACTAATACAAATTTCACAGTCTTTGTCTTTGCAGAACAGCAGTCAGTGTTGCAATACTAACTTTTGGCTAGCTGCTGTGTTTTCTCAGTGTGCCGTATCAGCTGGAACAATAGCAGCCTTGAAGTCCTAATCACATTTTTTTACTATGAATGCTGAACTTCAGTTTTCACACTATCTAAACTCTCAAGGAAAGCATTCATGTTTTACATTCTTGAAATGAGTAATTTTTGTGCATAAGTGGTTCCAGTGGTAGTAGGGTTGACCTTAAAGATATGAGTTAAATCAGTCTCTCTTCCCAGCTTAACTGTGCTCAATGTCAAACATAAAAGGATCAAGGCCATGAATATTTTTAATACTGTAAAGTGTTCACAGGGTGTACAGGAAGCTTGAAAGTAGACTTTACCTCTATAGAAAAAGGGGAAATGACCATTTACATTTGTCATAAAGACTGTGCGCCTTACAGATAAAGTTTTTTAATATATTTTTCCAGTGTTGAAATACAAGAAAATATCACCACCAGTAAGGCAATGCGTACCTTAATTCATACCCATAAACAAATCACTGCACATGTAATAGGGTTCCAGATAACATCAAAATATTATTGTTCTTTGTCTATATTAACGGACTTACCTACATATATATATTTCCAACTTTAGAGCTAGATACGCCAGTCCTTAGTCATCACTCCCATGCAGAGATTTGCCTCATTTAGGACTGTGGGCTTCAGCCCATGGAAAAGGAAAGGACAAAGCCTCAAGACAAGCCTTAGGAATCAATGAAAGAAGTAGATCTCTGAATACAGCTTGTTCCTGACTTTGGATTACCTCTTAAAAACAAAGAGAACTTCCCAACCCTGTTAAAAGTGCCTGATCCTATGTTGCTGAGTCACATCAATTCCAGTGGGGGTTAAGTGTAGTCAGACTCTTATAGGATTAAGCCGAAAATGTGTATTTGCGTTGGTATACCGGCTTAGCACTCGCTCTTCTGTGGAAGAATGAAAAGTAAAAACAGCTGTCTCCCAACTCTTCTTTGGTTTTAGCATACAAAAGAATAGCTGTTGTGATTCACCAGGGAGTTAGAACCACAGTATGTACTGCAGGAGAAGGACACAGAGGCTCAAAGGAGCTTGAATGGTAAATTACAGAATTTTCAGTCCTTTTATCAAAGCAATGGCAGCTCCTGTTCTACAGTAGCTGAAGGAATAACTAAGAGTATGCCAAGAAAGTCTGTCCCTATCCTGAGCATCATGTCCACTAAAACAGAAGAATTCAAAGCAGGCTCTTTGTTTATTCCCAATGTCTTTTATCATTTTGAACCTCCACAGATCAAGATTAAAGAATTTTGGGGCTCTGTGCACTATGGAAATCCCCTCCCAAACACACACCTGCCATAAACTAGAGTGGTGCCCAGTGACAGCAAAGTGCCGCTGCCCCATATATACCAACCACATCCTACACAGATGCCACATATTTCAACAACTCTCCACAAGCCTCTGCATGCCCTGACAGCCCATAGATTTCCCAGGAACCCTGACATGGAGCTCCCATCTCCTCAGCCCCACCAGCTATACACCCCAACATCCTGGTCCCCAACACTCTCCACTCACATTATATTCCAAAAACTCACCCATAGACCCCCACTGACCACCACAGGACCTTTCTGGACACTTATTGGTATCCCTCACCCCAGCTCAGTGCCCAACCCAGGCTAGGGTGGCTCCTTCCAATCCCAGCCATCCAGCTCTGCTTGTTTCCATCATCTGCCCATCATACATAATCCCATAATACTCAGGTTTGGCCTAGCCAACCTCATGACAAAGAGAAGACCAGACATAAGAACATAAAAATGGCCATGGTGGGTCAGACCAATGGTCCATCTAGCCCAATATCCTCTCCCAGACAGTGGCCAACACCGGATGCCTTCGAAGGAATGAACAGACGAAGGCAATTTCAATCCCCCTGTGACAGGGCTAGCAAGCCCTGCACTATTGACAGTGCCATCCCGGCGCTATGGGGGAAACAGGCAGAGAGGCGGCGGTGTGCTGATTGTGTCTGGCCAGCGCAGGCACGTGATGTCACCCGCCGAAGCGGCGGGGGGACGTTGGCATCTGTCCAGCGCAGGAGAGTGACGTCACCCACCGAAGCGGCGGCAGGAGGCTTAAAAGGGTCAGGGAGGACCCAAGAAGGGGAGAGTGAGGAGCTCAACCCTGGGGGCGGAGGACCAGTGGGGAAGCCCGATGTCCAGAGAGCAAGGAAGCTGGAGGCACAGCCAGATGGGGTGCGGTATCCAGTGGAAGTACGTCGGCACCAGTAGGCAGGTAGGAAGTGGTGCAAGGCGGGGTCATGGAGCCCGCGGGCCAGCGAGTTTAGGGGAACTCCCCCGTCAGCCAGGCACGGGAAGTAGGAATTCCTGCCTTAGGGCCCTGGGCTGGGACCCGGGACTGCGGGTAGGTGCCGGTCCCCCTACCCCGCCACCCACAATTGTCTCCCGGTGCTACAAAGGCGGGGAGCCTTGAGAATGGTATCGGAGATTGAATAACTGAAAGACTGCGGGGAAACTGGTGGAGGGCTTTGGATTCAGCCAATTTGGACCAGAGCGGGCAGCGGCTCACGGGGGCAAAGAGTTATCAAGAAGATGGCTTTTGAGGTCCCTTAGAGCTAAATAAAAGGGGAACATGCATGCCTCCTGAGTCCGCTGGTTTACACCCCCGACATCTACATCCAGTTTCTAAAAGTTTGAGGTTTAGGGACTGCCAGAGCATAGAATTGCATCTGAGGTGGCTGTTACGCAACGCCTCCCAAACCACCTACCTGGCTCTGTCCACACTCCGCCCCAGAACACCTACTGCTGCTGCCCCTGAGTGCCCACCTTTCCCATGATCCGGGGTAGGGAGGCTGAGGCTGTGTGTTGCCTGCCCTCACCGATGCTCTGAGGCTGGGGAGGCGGGGGCTGTGTGCCCTCCTCCCTCACTGTGTTCTGGGTCTGGGGTGGCTGGGACCGCGCACTGCCTGCCCTCCTCATTCTTCGGGGCTGGAGAGGCTGGGGCCATGGGCCCTCCTCTCTCCTCATTCTTCGGGGCCAGGGAGGCTGGGCCGTGTGCCCTCCTCCTTCCCCGTGTTCTGGGGCTGGGGAGACTGGGGCCACATGACATCCATCCTCCCTGTGCTCTGGGGCCAGGGAGGCTGTGATGTTCACCCTCCTCGTGGTGCTGGGGGGAGCGAGCAGGCAGGCGGGTGGTGGCTTCATTCCTGGGAGGCAGTACCTGGTCAAAAGGGGCAAGTTTGGGGCAGGGCTGCCCATACTGCATCCCTGGTCATCTTCTCTAATAGCCAGAGATGGAGCTATCCACTATATGCTCATCTAATTCCTTTTTTAATCCATTGATACTTTGGACCTTCACAGCACCCTGGCAATGGTTTCCACAAATGACATTGTGTTGAAGAAATGCTTTACCTGATGCCTATTAACTTATCAGGTGCCACCTAATTTTTATTTTATTTGAAGGATAAATAATACTCCATTATTAACTTTCTCCATACTATTGTGAAGTTTATAAACCTCTATCATACCCCCCTTAGTCATCCCTTTTCTAACTTGAAGAGTCCCAGTTTTTAATCTGTCCTCTTATGGAAACTATTCCATTAATAATTTGTGTTGCTCTTTTCTGTGTTTTTCTAAATTCTAATAGATCTTGTTTGAAATGAGGAGCCTAGAACTGAACACAATATTCAAGAAGTGGGTGTACCATGGATTTATATAGTGGCATGATGTTTTTTGTTTTGTTTTATTATCTGTCCCTTTCTTAATGGTTTCTAACATTCTGCTAGCTTTTTTGACTGCTGCTGTACACTGAACAGATGTTTTCAGAAAACTATGCACAGTGACTCCAAGACCTTTCTTGAACAGTGACAGCTAATTTAGATCCCATCATTTCTTATATATAGCAGTGATTATGTTTCCCAATGTGCCTTATTTTTCATCTATCAACATAGAAATTCATTTGCCATTTTGTAGCTCCATCTCTCAGGTTTGTGATATCCCTTTGTGGGTCTTTGAAGTCTGCTTTGGACTTACTATCTTGAGTAATTTGAATTGACTGAAAAATTTGCCACTTCGCTATTTACCTCTTTTTCCAGATCATTTATGAATATATTGAACAGCACAGATCCCAGTACAGATACTTATGGGCCCCTGCCTGTGATGGGGTATATCATCAGCTCCACACTGATGAGGCAAAATTTAAGGCATTGCTCTGGATACAGGAAGGCACGCCCCTCAGCCATGCTGGACATGATCCAGTAGAAGACAGTTTCAAAAGGGAGCAACTCAGCTCACTTTGATCTGACTGATCAGGAGAGCAGTTGGGTTCTACAGACTCCTTCAGAGAAGCCACTGAGTTTTCTAATGGCCAGAGCAAAGTCTTACCCTTCTTCTGGGGGCTTTAGGACACCAAACTGATGCCAACAGGATACTATCTGGGGAGTGCCTGAAAGAATTCCAAGAGGGACCCTAAGACAGATTTGTTGGCACCAGCAGAGGCTCTGAAGCTGGGATGGGAACTGGTCCAAGAAGCCTGTCTCCTAGGTTTCACAGTTTGAATTATTGCTTCTTTAGTTCCTTGTTTGGAACCTGGTGAAGTAGGGAGGGCCTGAGTTCACCTTACCCCCAGCCACTGAGTCTTGCCATTGGGTGACACAGCTGCTGAGGCCTGCCACTATTCAAAGCAATCACTATCTCGGAAGAGGGTGACATAGCCACTGAATCCCACCACTAGTCTCAGTGACCCCTGGCTCTTGCCATAGGAAGACACACTTGCTGAACTCCATTGTTAGGCAAAGCAGCAATTGATTCTTGCTACTGGGTGACACAAAGTCCAGAGTATTGCGACTAGGTGGTACTGCTGCCCTTGGACATAAAAAACCCCTTTGGTGGAGAATGTGGGCAATGTCTGGCAAACCAGCAAAAGCAGTCAGCCTAGCAACAGCAATAACATGGGTAGATGTTGCAACAGATCACAGCTCAGCAAAAGCAGCAAGTGACCCAACAGCAACCAGAATAGCAACAGCTAATTTGGGAGCTGGCAGCCCATTACCAGGGACAACAAGAACTCCTGATCCAGCAGATGATAACCTTACTACAGCTCTAAGGGGCATCTAATGCTGCATCACCAGGCACTCTAGGAGATGCCTCCTCCACATGCCCATACGACTCATGAAAATGGACTCCAGAGATGACCCCAAGGCTTCCTGGTCACCTTTGAATAGGTGGCCACCAGAACATTAGACTACCCTGATAGCACCATACTTGACCAGTCCTGCACAAGCTGCATGTCAAAGCTTGAACTCTATGGAGGTACTGGACTATGCCAAAGTAAATATAGCCATATTTGATTGCCTAGATATGAGCCCTCAGACATTCAGAGGTTTCACCAGGAGAGAAACCCATCAGGAACCTAGCCTTGGATGGTGGCTCAACATGTCCAGGACCAGTGTTGGCATTGGTTCAATCCAGAAAAGCAGACCAGAATGCAAGTGGAGGAAGAAATCACATTATAGCAATTCACACAGTTTCTCCCACGTGGAGGAAGAGAGAGGGTGAAGCCCCATTGACCATTGACTCTGTCAGAAATGGTGATGTTTCTGTCCTTACTTAGTTGCTCTTCACATTCTTTCTTGGCCTATCTTATTACACCTTTACACTTGACTTCATATTAAACCTAAAATGCTCCTCCCTGCACTATCATCTCATCCACACATTGAGACCCTGCAGTTCTATCTTCTTGGCCCCACTGATGGAAGTGGAAGCATTTCAGAGAACACTAGCATGGAAGCCCTAGACTTTAACTTCTTATACAGCAGCCTAAATTTGGACTCTCTCCTACCTTTCCCTACGTCTGTGATACCTAATATGTACCATAATCACTGGCTCTTCCATAGCACTACCAAATCTGTCTAGATCAACATTTCTAAAACTGGGGTCCACAGACCCTAGATGTCCATGAGGGTAGTCTAGAACATTTTCCAGCCCTGATGATCAACTCCTCCTCTCTCCCTCAACTCCACCCCTTCTTCTTCCCACCCCCCCTATCATGACCATGCTCCAAACCCACTCTACCACCTCCCTCCCAGTACCTCCTTCATGCAGCAGAACAGCTGGTCAATGGCATGCAGAAGGCACTGGGAGGGAGGGGGAGGAGTGGGTTTGGAGCATGGTCATGATAGAGGGTAGGAAGAAGAAGGGTGGGGGTGGAGTCCTTGGGGAACAATGGAGTGGGGGCATGACCTGGGGCTGAGCAGAGGACTTGGGAGATCCACAAAAAAAATTAAATCAAAATGGAGGTCCTCATGTTGCTAAAGTTTGAGAACTGCTGGTCTAGATGACCCATGACATCTGCAACCTTCACATCTGGCAGACAATATAGCATGTGCTTCTCCTGATCATCATAAACCCAACTATCTAGCTTTCTAATAATTGAATCCCACATTATTATTTCCTGGGTCTTCCCAGCAACTGGGGTCCCCAATGCCACAGGATGCAATGACATGAGTTGGAAGGAGGTTCTCCAGCTCCATGTTCTCATTCCCTGAGACTTTCATCCTCCTTTACAGCACAGAGGCTGCCAAACTCAGAAGGGAACCAGGCCCACTAACAGGGGGAGAAAGAGGGCAACTACCCTCATCGTCTGGCGATTCAAAAGGGCCAGGGGCTCCTGGCTGCCACCATTGCTACTGCAGCAGTTGCTGCTGAAACTCTGGGCCCTTGAAATTGCTGCTGGAGCCCTGCACAGTGCGCTCTGTGCAATACTGAGAGCTGCCTGGGGTAAGTGCGGTGCGCTCCGGGAGGCACTGAGGGCTGCCTGGGGGAGGTTAGCCCTGCCCTGCCTCTTCCACCTGAGGCTCCACTCCTTCCTGGGGTGCAGAGCCAGTCCCATTTGCCTTGTCCAGGAGCCTGGTGAGTCTGCTGGCCCCACTTGATGGGATCATTCTGTTGTGTCCCTATCTCATTTGTGTACCTCTCTGTCTCCTATAGCTCTCCCAGTTTAGCCACTGTGGCCTCAAGAGTCTGTAATGCATCACTGAAGGCCCTGAGTTTACATGCCATGTTCCCCCAAAGCAAGTAATTGGACCAAATCAGACCAAATTTGAATGGGTATTATTGCAACCTCATACATGGGCTCACAGCATTGCAACTTTTCTTTCCTGGTGGGTGGAGGCCCCTCTGAGATGGGGGACCTGTGCAGGTGCCCTGAGTGCAGCCTGGAAGTGAAAGCCTGAGCATCAGGCAGGAACACACAAGAACTGAAGCTTAGCTGGGATCCATTCTCTAGTTTCACTGGGGAAAATATCCTTTTATCTCACAATATATGCACTCTTTTAAACCCTTGTAATGAAAACTTGTCAAGCCAGGGAAACCTGGCTGATGAAACAAAAAGGGATACCCTGGCTGAAACTTTTTTTCTTTCTCTTTAATTAAAAGCAAACATTTTTGTAATCTTTTCCCCATCCTCCTTCTTTCTGCAGTGACCCAGTCAGATGCATAGGCTCATTGTGCTTTCTATAGCCTTGTTCCTTACAGTCTGTTTAATGAGCTTTGAATAAGGACTTCTCTTTCCACAGGTTTTACATTAATTAATAGGATGAGAGTGTGAAATATAGACAATAATATCTAATCACTAACTAAATAGAAAGGTAAGAAACCCAGCTCTGAAATACAGATCTGAACCCTCCCCCCAACTTGAAAATTTGTGCTTGAGTTAAAGATACACCAAAAAAAAGAAGAATGCACTTATTTGTTGGCAGTGTGAAATAAAATCCACATAACATTTGTAAAGGGCCTTTATGCATAGGCAGAATTTGTGAAATTGTTAGCCCTATTGCCATGAATGGCTTAACTTTCTTTAAAAGGAATGCATGAGTTGGGATGAGGGGAACTGACGACTGGATAGTTTTCCTTTCACTGTCTTCAAAGACATCATACATCCTCAAAGCTCTTGTTAGCACTTTTTAAAAGAAAGTTGCTTTTGAATGGTGGTGTGTGTGGTTTGCATTTTATTTCTGCATGTGGTTCCTTGGATAAATAATTGATGCTAGTGGATGTGATTCTAGTACAATAGTGGAATAATGAATTGTATTGAATAGCGATGATGACAAAGCGTAGAGTCTTTTTTTAAAAGTCTTTATATAATTCTTAGATTTTTGAGTGACACTCAAAACATTCTTATTTGGTAGCAAACAACTAGCAAGATGAGTAATAACAGAATTCTGCTTCTTTAGTGGCAACTACAGTTGCAGAGCAGAATCTATCTTACTCTCAAGAAATGGAGCTGTCCAGCACTGACTCAGGGGAAAAAATATCTGACAAATAAACACCTGTAACTGGAGTTTCCAGTAAAGACAAAATAATAAGAAGAAAAGAACAACTGACCTACCCAACAGCTAGATGTATGATCTAAACTAATTTTTGCAGTCTTTAGTAAGTCTCTCCTCTGAAATGTAACTGGATTTATCACTTCATGTAAGTTATTTTCTGCCAGGACTGCAGAAGGCACTTGCTTTCAGTATATTTTTATGATAAATATGACACATCTTCCACTATATGTTAATATTTAATCACTTTAAATCAAAACCATGTAACAGATGACCCAGGAAGAGATGCTGTGATTCATTAGAATTATTTCTGCACCCACAAAGCACAGGGGGCCTGATTCCTCACTGTTATTCTCAAGGTAAACCAGGAGTAAAATCATTGCAACCAAAAAATGATAAAAGCTTGACCCCTGCAAGATGCCTAGCAGATGAAACAAGTATTCCATCTCTGTATTCCTCAGCTCTTTCTCAATTTGGTGTATTTCCCTGTAGGGCACAGTTAAGCACTAAAGGCCATAAAACCAGAAAGTAGGATCCAGCATCACCTCTCCTTAGCTTCCAGTTTGTGCTCCTGCCATCCAAGAGCAATTCCTTCTACAGTGGGGACAGACAGAAGGGAGCCCTGGCAGTCTGAAAACTTTGGGGACAGAGCAGACACCTTAGGAAGTGCATCCAGGGATGCAACCAGGGCCCCAGGCCATGAGCTATGTGTGTATGGGAGAGATACAGCCCGGGTCACTGTCTGGATGGGGGAGTTGGGAGAAGAGGGCATTGTCCGCAGGGGGAACCCCGAGTCCAGAAGTGGGGCCTGGGGATCACAGGCAGAGCAGGGGGAGGCCCGTAGGGCTGAGTGACATTCGCAGGTGTGGGCACCACATGCAGGCCACAGGGGAAGGTGAAAGTCCCAGCCTCGTCTCCAAGTGCACAGGAGGCGAGGCCATCACATGCACCGGGGAGGGCAGGGGGCCGACAGCCACGGCCACCACATGCACCGAGGTCCAGGGGGCGGGGCTGACTGTCCGAGCCATCGCATGCAGCGGGGCGGGGGGCGCCGGTTCCGTGCAGGGGCTGCCCGCGGGAAGTCCCGGGAAAGTGCCCTTGCGGCTCCCGCCCGCCCGAGCTGTGGCGACAGGCGAGACGAAGCCTCCCAAGCCCACGTGGTTCCGGCGGGCGGGGGCGGGGGCGCGGGAGGCAGGCAGGCAGGCGCTGAGCGAAGCGGCGGCGGCGGCAGCTGCTTTAAAGCCGCCCAGCCCGGCAGAGCGCGCGGCACCCCCTGGCCAGGGCGCGGAGCGGGGCTGCAGCACGGACCTGCTGCCGCCGGGGCCATGCCCTTCCAGCCATGAGCAGCCCGCCGGCCCCCCGCCGCCGCCCCGCCGCGCTGCCCCTGCACATCTGATGCTCGCCCGGCGCCCGCGGCAGCATGGCCCGCCGGAAGATCTCCTCGGAGTCCTTCAGCTCGCTGGGCTCGGACTATCTGGAGACCAGCCCGGAGGAGGAGGGCGAATGCCCCCTGTCCAGGCTCTGCTGGAACGGCAGCCGCAGCCCGCCCGGCCCGCTGGACCCGCTCGCCGCCGCCGCCGCCAGGCGGGCTCCGCGCAGGAGACGGGTCAACCTGGACTCGCTCGGGGAGAGCATCAGCCGCCTGACGGCTCCCACGGTGCGTAGCCAGGGCCAGGGCAGGGGACGTGTCGCGCTGCCTTGGGGCGAGGGGCTCTCGCAGCAGCTCTCTTCCCTTCCCCTGGGATCAGGCTGGAGCTAAGGACACCGGGCTCCATCTCCCCCCAGCGTGGACTCCCGTTTCCTCTGCTACAGCCCCTAGAATCGACCTCTGTTTCTGCCCCCACACACATTTCCCGGACCCCTAGATCCTCCCTGCATGAGCATCCTGCCCCCATAGCTCCCTCTTGCTCAGATCCCTGCCCCCAGAATCTACCCCTATACCCCTCCTCCGCTCGCACCCTGCATAGGCATCCGGCCCCCAGAATCTACCCCATACCCCTCCTCTGCTCGCACCCTGCATGGGCATCCTGCCCCCAGAATCTACCCCATACCCCTCCTCTGCTCGCACCCTTCATGGGCATCCTGCCCCAGAATCTACCCCATACCCTCCTCCGCTCGCACCCTTCATGGGCATCCTGCCCCCAGAATCTATCCCTATACCCCTCCTCCGCTCGCACCTTTCATGGGCATCCTGCTCCCAGAATCTACCCCATACCCTCCTCCGCTCGCACCTTTCATGGGCATCCTGCTCCCATAATCTACCCCATACCCCTCCTCTGCTCGCACCCTGCATGGGCATCCTGCTCCCATAATCTACCCCATATCCCTCCTCTGCTCGCACCCTGCATGGGCATCCTGCCCCCAGAATCTACCCCTATATCCCTCCTCTGCTCGCACCCTGCATGGGCATCCTGCCCCCAGAATCTACCCCTATACTCCTCCTCTGCCCGGACCCTAGATCTTCCGCCCCATGCCTGGACCCCATCCCTTCCTTTCTTGCTGCGCCTGGAGCCCTTTCTTGGGCCCGCCTCACTCCTCCAGCCCCTTCTCCTCCCCACGTCCCCCTGCTCTGGACCCTCTGTCTCTCTGCAGTTCTCCCTCTATCCCGCCTCCCGGGCATTGCGCTGGCCTCGCTGCCCGGACCTCTGGTACTTCCACGCCCGCCTGCCCGCGCCCCGGGCTGAGTTCGGGGGCTGCAGCGCCCGCTGATGCAGCCCTGCCGGGTTTCCCCGGACTCAGCGGGCTGCGGTGCCTTGTCCCCAGCCCCTTGTGTGCACACGGTCCCCTGCTTTCTGCTGCTCCTGGAGCCCTGGCGGAGCCCTTTTGCGCACTGGGCAGGGGGCTGCGGGATGGGGGGAGAGTCCCAGCAATCGCTCGCTCTCGCCCGTGTCTAACCCGCTTCTCGTCAGACCTTTGAAGCACCCTCTGCTGCTCCTGGGCAGTGGCCCAATGCTGATACTTCTTGGCAGGCGGCAAATTCCAGTCCCCTCTCCCCTCGCAGCGACCTGGTCTTCCTCCTTTCGGGAGTCTCCCGGAGTCCCGTCTCTCTTACAGAGTGCATGGTGCTGCTAGGAGTCCAGAGCCATCCCCCACCCCCAACAGACTTTCTTGCACCAAGTCGCAACACCTTTGCCTTGGCTGCTCCACTGTCTTGGAGGGAGAGGCAGCCAGGTCAAATTTCAGTGGCATTGCAATCCCCTTGTACCAGATCCCAATGCCAGGCACTCAGACGTGGTCCAGTTGGCTGAAATTTCACTGGTGTTGCAACCGCAGCTGGTGCCCTACTCTGGACCACCCCAGTAGCTTTGATTTAGGAGCAGCCCTGCTACAGTTAGCAGAGGACCTCTGCTTAAAAGTGGCTGGCCTATGCCCCCACTCCCACTCAGTGGCATATGGAAGTCTAAGCCAGTGCAAAACCCTTTTGAGGGTGTGTGGGGGCACATTCTCCCCCTGAAATTGGTGCCACTGGAGGCATCTTGATTTAAATAGGGTTGAGCAGAAAGTAACATGCACAAAGCTCCAGGTGCTGCTGCTGGGAATTGACTGAGAGGAAAATGAGGAGTTATTAACCTGTACAAAGCACTCAGCCACACAGATCATTTAAAATAGGCTGCGGCTTATCTTCCTTTTCATACTTAAATTTGAGTAAGGGAAGGGATAAGGAAAATCAGCCCATGCTTACATGTCTTATTTAGGATGGACTATGCTGCCCTTGTTTTATGAGCCATAAAATAGAATATTTCCTAAGATTCGGAGTCTTCACACTATTACATAGTATTAAATAACAATCAAATGCAGAATAATAAAAAACTACATTCAATCTGTATTTACTAGTACATAACATGATTTTAAATAAAAAAAGAACTTGTTTTTGGTATAAGCAATGACTTAGTTATTTTGATTAAAATTAATCAAATTACTTTTGTTGGTAAATGTTTAATATTATTCCAGTTATCTTGGTTCACTTGAGACATAGAGATTTCCATATTAGTTAGCATAATTGCTGTGCCCCCTTGTCATGCAGTTTTAGTCTGTTTATTTTAAGCAACTTTAAATCAGGTTTAAAAAACTCCTATTAGAAATCAACGGTGTTTAATTGGGCTGGGAGATAAAAATACCCTTAGCTATTCTATTAGTCATGTTTGTAATTTAAGCTTGAATTTGCATCTTGCAAAAAGCCTTTTCAAAATAGTAAGCCTAACAATATTTTTAAAATAAATTATTTTAAAAAGAGTGATAATTATGATAATTGCAACTATCTGCTGCTGATGTATTTTCTAAAACATTCTGACTTCACTCAAAATGTAAATAGAGCTTCATGTACATATTTTTCCTGTCCCAAATATATGTGAACTCCTTCCATATGTAGGTTTTGTCCGTACTGAACAGGATAAAAAGTTTTGAGCTTTTTGTTGTAAAATAAGTTGTGATGGATGTTCCTTTAGTTACAAAATTCATTGAAATACGTGCAGTTTGAAGACTGTAGTCTCTTAAAAATACTTTTTTGAAATCAACAGTTGATGATCAACATCTGAAGGAAGAATGTTAATACGGTGACCATTAACATTAATTTTGAATTTGGATAGAATCTTATATACAATTCTCCGGGTTTGGAAGATTGTAAAATTAGTGACACAAACATTTCCAGTGTTAAGTTGTTATATGTAAAATATTTTCTCTTGTATAACATGAGTATATTGAACACCCATAATCATATGAGGATCAGAAAATTCCTCTGACGCTGTTCCGACTTCAGTTGAATATTTAGTTCTTAGACACATAAATTACTCTGACACATGAAGGTATCAATTTCTAGCTTCAACAACAAAGTATGTTAATCTATAATCAGATAATATCTGCTAAATAATGTAGGAATCACTATGCCTTCCTGTATTCTATTATCCATCATTGGAAATTATCTAGCTATCTAATCTCTAGTCATTGTATTATTGAGGCACTGAGATGTTTTGCTCATGATGCATAGTACTCTTTTTTAATTCATTATGACTTGGATTAGGTAGATGGAAATAGACCAGTTGTTTAACAAGAAAAGATTAGTGCTTTACATAGCAAATAGTTTTACAGTTTCAGATTAGAGTTTTCTCTTACATTGATTTTTCCCTTCTCTGGGGGAAACTGATCTCATAATGCTGAAATTAATAGAAGGCATCCTAGGTGACTTGTCTTGCATTATTATAAAATAATTAATCTATTTAATGTAATAATACAGGTATAACTAGAGCAAGCGTTGCCCGATATTTAGAATATTCTGAGGTAGCTCAGTATGGTATTTTTAGATATCTACTATTACTATTGTTGATAACTTTAGCATGTGTATTTTCACAGCTTTGACTGTTACCTTCTGTAGTGGGATACTATAAAAGATAGCAACCGTTTTACATCTTAATTTTAGTTAATTATCGCATTAGTTTGAAGCATAAACACAGAATCATAGAATCTAGAGTTGGGGAAGACCTGTTAAATCATCTAGTCTATCCTTCTGTCATTACAGGTTTATTCATTCATGATTGTGTAAGTTTTGTCCAAGTTAAAGAGTGCCCTGGGCCCAGGCAATCAGTTTTCCACTGGTTTGCATGGGAGATTGATCCAATAGCTCTCACTGTAGGATTTTCTTAATGTAAAATTTCCCTTTCTTAATTTCATCCAAGCAAGGTAGTGCCAATATATATGGTGCTTGATTCTCCACAAAGTTAATAAAGTTAAACTGGCACAAACACTATGCACATAACAGGAGAATCAGGCCTACTCTCTTCTAGAGATCATTGGCCCAAGACACTGTGATATTAATTTTTTTAAGTCTTTTCACTGTAGTGCTGTGTTCAGAGGAGTATCAGTCTTCGTCAAGTCACTCCTACATTTTGTACCCATTTTTCTTCTCCCATGCACTGAGGTAAATCACGAGTATTTATACTGAGGTTAATTGAGTTATATTGGTATAAACTTGGTGAGAGGAGGGCAACGTCCATTGTTCATTTCATTAAATCTGAAGGATCACACACATTGGGGAACAGCTCGGTGTCTTCATTCCCAGAATGAATTCTGCAGCACTCTTCCCCCCTGTATTAGATGCTTTCAAAGTTGAAAGATACTGCAGATCTTTCAGTGTTTGCACTTGGCCATAGTGTTATGCTGCACTCTTTAATGCCAAGATGGCAAGAGTTCAGAGGAAGAATAATATCTATTTTGTAGTTTTCATTGATGGGGGTGGTGTTTGGGGAAGAGGCGAGTATTGTTCTCATGCCCTAGCCTGCAGTGGGATCCCTGTTGTAATGTTTCAATCAGGAGGTAACAGAGGCTACAAAGAGTTGATCTGTGAAGACAGGAATAGAGCATAAGAGCCGAATATGAGGGAGCATCCAAAAGGCAGAGGAGTAGATCAAGAAGGAGCATCCAAGGAGCAAAGGTGCTGAATGGGAGAGAGCATCCAGAGTGTGCAAAAGAGAATCTAGAAAAGAGCTGTGACATGAAGACCTCCAGAGTGAAAGAAGAGATGAAAGCACAACAAACTATTATACCCCTTTTGATACAATGCAGTTGTTACCTCTTGCCAACTCTTATTAAATATGTAACAGATAGGGTGACTAGAAAAGTACACTTGCCAAAGGAAAACAAAATGCAACTGGAAAGAAATTCATTCATGCACTAATTGAGCTATTTTTTTCTAAGATATAAAGAAAATTGGCTCTTGAATTTTGTATCTCTTGTAGTCTGTCAGATGTGGCAGTCTAGCTGAAGGCTGCTATTGTGTAAGTATCACTTTCTGTAGAAAGTAGAAAGAGTCAGTTTTTTAAACTTATTTTCAGTGTTCTAAAATGTAATTAAATCCATCCAACTTTGTCCACTTCTGGAGTTTTTCTTTCAAAGAACTGAAAAGAAACAAGTAGTCCTGTTGCACTTTAGCCCTATTCTACACTAGGGAGTTATTTTGAAATAACTCCCCTTATTTCGAAATAACAAGTGCAGCGTCCACACTATTAAGCCCTTTATTTCGAAATAAGGATGAGTTATTTCAAAATACCTAAATTTGAAAACTCCCGAAATAACCATTTTGAAATAAGTTTATTCCTCAAGGAAAGCAGGAGTTATTATTTAGAAATAACCAGTCCCTTATTTTGAAACAATAACTCCTGCTTTCCTTGGGGAATAAGCTTATTTTGAAATTGTTATTTTGGGAGTTATTTCAAATTTAGTTATTTCGAAATAATTTCCTAGTGTAGACATGCCCTTAGAGACTAACAAATTATATATATATATATATGAGCTTTTGTGAGGAAAGGTCATGATACTAGATATATAATATTTTTATTAGCCTCTAAGGTGCTACTCATTTTTTCTAAAGTTACAGACTAAAATGGCTACCCCTCTGAGACTTTTTGAAAAGGGACAGTTTCTTGCACTTTCAGATCACTTGATTGAGCTTGCCTCTAAAATACCTGTTTTTAAAAGTTCCCTTTGCGGATTCAGACTGGGTCAGGTTATTATAAAACAATTAGGGCAGGTCTATACTACAGAATTATTTCAAAATAACTCACGTTATTTTGAAATAGCAAGATGAACATCTACATAGCAAGCCCATTATTTTGAAATTATTTCTTCTTCTTCCAGAATAATAAACCCTCATTTCAGGAGGAATAACACCTATTTTGAAATTGCTATTTAAAATAGTGGTATTGTGGACGCTCCACTGCTGCTATTTTGAAATAGCTCCTCCCCAGGGCCATTCAAAGTAATTACTCCCCAGTGCTTCCTGGGGCTCTAAATCAAGGTAGCACATCCATATTAGGGGAGCCTGCATTGGACTCATTTCGAGACTTCCCTGTAGTGTGGATGTGCTATTTTGAAATAGTGATTCTGGGAGTTATTATTCTGAAATATGCACGTACTGTAGGCATAACACTGACGTTATTTTGAAATAACAATGCAAGCATCTACACAGCAATTCTGTTATTTTGAAATAAATTCAAAATAACGGATGGCTTATTCTGACTTCTGTAAACCTCATTCCACAAGGAATAATGCCTATTCCAAGATAGCTATTTCAAAATAGTTGTAGTATGGACGCTCCACTGCTGCTATTTTGAAATAGTTCCTCCCCAGGGCCATTCAAAGTAATTACTCCCCAGTGCCTCCTGGGGCTCTAAATCAAGGTAGCATGTTCACGTTAGGGGAGCCTGCCTTGGACTCATTTTGAGGCTTCCCTGTAGTGTTGAAGTGCCATTTCAAAATAAGCTATTTCGAAGTATTTCTTCTGGAATAGCTTATTTCAAAATAAGTGTGCAATGTAGATGTACCCTAACAGTGTGAACTTGGAATATTGTCATCATTTCAGGATACTCCTGTTGCTACTCAAGATTACTGATTTACCAAGCGTACAAAGGGCTGACCATAGGAGAAGTGAGAATAAGCAATAATGACACCGGGCGACAGACCCAGCCGAAAGAAACAGGCATTGCAGTCTGAAGGACTGGGAAGAACATGGTACCCAGGGCTTGTTGTGTTGAGCAGCTAAGTGTGAAAGATAATGTTTAGTGGAAACCATATTCAGCTGCTCAACACAACAAGCCCTGGGCAACGTGGTTGCTGGCCATTCAGTCTGCAGAGTCCACTCACTTTGACATATTAGATATCACTGAATAATGTCTAACAAGGCAGCATGTTCATCAGCCCATGGCTTGTCTTGGCTCTCCTCTTTTGCAATCCTCATCTGTATCCGCACCTAGCAGTAGGCAACTCCTGTTAATTCTAATGGGAGTTGTGTACCTATGTCTCCTATTCGTGGACAGAAGAGACTCCCTTTGTAAGTTATCCATCTGGACTGAAATCAGGGAAGAGGTTCTTTAACTGTCCAGAAATTTGAAAAAGAACTGGGAAAGAGACATGTTCACCCTGGGCCTGATCCAAATGTCACGGAAATCAGTAGGTGCCTATCTCATTGGACTGGCTCATATTTTCTAAGAGTGGGCAAAAAATTCCAGAAATCCAGCATGTAAATTGATTTGTACGCCTTTCCAACCAGACCCAGTTTTGTGAGAAATTAACTGAACATAAGAATGGCCATACTGCATCAGATCAATGAATCCGTTTAGTCCAGTGTATTGTCTTTTGGACAATGGCCAATGCCAGAGACTTCAAAAGGAATGAACAGAACTGTGCAGTTACTGAGTGATTTGTCCCCTATCATCTACTCCTAGATTCTGGCAGCCAGAAGCTTAGGGATACCTGGAGCATGGTGTTGCATTCATAACCATCTTGGCTAATAGCCATTAATGGATCTAGCTCCATGAAACTGGCATAATTGTGTGTACATCTCTCTCAAATTTAAATTCAATTCCTATTGTGCTACCAGATGTATTGCTATGCCTCATTTTAAGAGATTAATGTTGACATAGGATGATTACATAAATTATTATTAATTATAACTAGAAATGAGATATGTTTTTCACTTTTAGTGTAGAGTTTTCTGCCTCTCTAGGGTTCTGATAAAAGGCAATGGCACTCTAATGCCATCAGATAAGGGCTGATAGTATAGAAAATACAATTTATTATTCTACAATAGAGTAATTATTTGTGGATGTTTTTATATTTGCTCCAGTTTTATCATGACTTATTTCCAGTGTAGGGTTGAAAAGAGAATAAAATAACAAGAAACTAATTTGTCATTGATTGGAATGTAAAATACATTGTACTCATGTAAGGGGCATACACTCACTCCCCTAGAGGTAGAGTAACTCCTGTTAGTTCAATGGAAATTAAACATGCATCTGGAGGAGGCTATGCTCTCAAGCATATAAGGGTATGTCTACACTACAGCGTTAATTCGAGTTAACTTAATTCGAAATAGTTAGTTCGAATTAAGCTAATTCGAAATAATGCATCTATACACAAAAACTATTTCAAAATAGCGTTTTGCTATTTTGAAATAGCGCCTCCACACTGAGTGGACCCTGAACCAAAGTTAAGGCTGGCCAGAACCAGTGCCGGCAGGGCATCAGTTTAGGACTTAGTGTGTGGGGCTGCTGGCTGAGGCTAACTGAGCTCTGTGCTTAAAGGGACCCTACCCCCACCCCGGACAGACAGTTCTCAGGGTTCCCTGCTTGCTTGTCTACCTTGATGAGGGACAGCAAAGCAGTCCTGTCTTGGAGTGCCCTGAGTGCCCGCACTCAGGACACCACAGCACTCGGCCACATGGAGCCAGAGCTGCCCCTGAGCATCTCGTGGGGGCGTTGCCATCAGCCTGGCTGCACTTGCTGTAGGCTGCCATCCGGGGGGTCCATCGGGGGCTGTCAGGATCCAGGAGGCCCTGCGGGAGAGCATCCACCCCGAGGAGCACTCAGAGCCACCCCGGTCTCCCCACTGGGGGCTCGTGCCCCATTCCTCCCTCACGTCCTTCCACTTACACCTCCCTAGCCCCCCCTTCCTGATGTCAAATAAAAGACATGTTTTTCATAAACACGAACTGTCTTTATTTAACAAAACTGGGGAGGGGGAATGAAACTCTGGTGAGACTGGGGAAAGGAGGCAGGAGACGGGAGGAGAGAGGGTGGGAGAGGGGAGAGGGAAACCTGGGAGGAGGGAGCTGGAAGGGGGAAGCAAGGGGAAGAAGGAGGAGGGGAAGCTCAGGGTCCAGGGTTGGGAGTCTCGCTGGACCAACTTGATTTTCATGCAAACCTGCTCCTGGGTTCACATGTGGCCTTTGGTGGCCCCTTCTCCAGCCCCTGTCAGGCTCCTGGGAGCTGGCAGAATGCTCCTGGGGAGCGGTGGAGGGCTGGCTACCAGTGGCTTGCTGGCTCATGTTTTGGGGCCACTGGGTCAGGGGCCCCGGTGGCCACTGCTGGCTCTGGGCTGGCAGGCTTGGAGCTGGCACAGGCACTGTGGCCAGGGTCTACCCCTTTAATGGCTCCGGGGCTGGGGGAGAGGAGAATAAGTTTTCCTGATTGTGCCCAGAGTGGCCACCAGGGCTCCCTGGGAAGGGCTGGAGACCCCCTACTTCAAATTAAGTGTCTACACAGCACTTAATTCGAAATAGCTATTTCAAATTTGGCGTTACTCCTCGTAGAATGAGGTTTACCAAATTTGAATTAAGTGCTCCGCTATTTCGAATTAAATTCGAATTCGAATTAAATTCGAAATAGCGGTTTGTATGTATAGATGCTATTAAAGTTAATTTGAAATAACGGTTGTTCTTTTGAATTAACTTTGTAGTGTAGACATACCCTGACTGATGCTTTTGGAAAGAAAATAATAGCATTAGATAGTACTAAATTTTTTAAAATTCTTGGTTGCTTTTGTTGTCTGAGTGGCTTAGGTAACACATTTTCTTCTTGAAATATATACATTAACTGGCAGTCAAATCTGATAAAAAATTTAAAATTGAAGAAATTTTCCTTTGTTTAAGGGCCCATCCAAAGCCTATTGAATTAAGGAGGCATTTTTTCCCTTTTGACTCCAGTGGGCTTTGAATCCAACTCTAGATTTACTATTAAATAATCTGATTTCAGAATTATCTTTTTCTATACAATCACTGTTTCCAATAATATGCAGCAAGGACTGTTCCTTAAATTAATATATAAACTCTTATTTATGAGTCACAAATAATTGAAAATTAGATGAAGAATAAATGTAAAAAGTACCTTCATTATTTTTTCCCCCTAATAATCTTGAGTTGTTAGCCAGATTTGAACCTCAAATCTGCATCATAAATGCACAAAGCAGCACTATAAGAACTAAAGGAATTATTTGTGTAGATAGTAGGAATAGCTGGCTGTAGCTACTAGAAAGATAAATGACATTTACACATTTATTACACCACATACTGTAGGAGGTAATGATTCACTGTTAACCCATCAAAATATCATTATGGATCAAAGTTCATTGTTGATAAGAGATTCCTGCCTGACTTTCTGGATGGAGAATACACATGTCTTACATAATAGGTAAGTTCAAAGAATTTTTGTCACAATTGCTATCAACTTGTCTACTTGATAGGTTGGACATCATACGCTGGATTTGGCTTTGCAGTTGAAGCAGCCATCAACTGTGTTAGGAATGATTGTTTAAAGGAAAAAGTCTTACAACTTTTGATAAAACTCTGGGAGAGGACTGGCGGCACTTCCAGTTAGAACACTTGAAGTCGGAAATCACACCGTTTTGAAGAAGTGCCAGTGGCATGTTAACAGGGTTTATTTCCTTAAACTTAATAACATCATACTGCTGTACAGTACCTTTCAATTTAAAGGATCAAAAAACACTTTTTACTTAAGTCATTTCTGGAGTGGAGGGCCAGAAGCCAGGCAAACAACCAGCTGACAGCAGGTTTTGCAGCAGTGGAAGTAATAACTTAAAGCAGCCCAGCAGAACCTTACTGATATGAAAATCAAGTTGAACATCTTATGTAAAGGATCTTCATCCTTTGTACAAAACTCATTATCTGCCTCTGAGTGGTGAGAGATTGTATTACCCTTGCTGAGATTTGAACCTTTGATTCCAATATGGCAAATATAATCATTAGCCCAATTATCATAATAGTTCCTGCACGGTGCACAACCAAAAGCTTCCCATGACTGTTCTGCTTAGGATAAAATACAGCTTGATGAAATTCTGGGATAAGCCTAATTACCCTCCTAAGCTATCATATATTCAGGCTGAAATCCTAAATATCTTGTAAATTCTGGAAAAAAATCGGTTTCCAAAAACATCTATTATACGTATTTATAATTAAGAAACAACTTTGTCTTGAAGCAGAGAATAAGGGTAGGACAGAGTCTTACCTCCAGAGTGCTATTACTCTATTTGAGAATTCAGACAGAAATAGGGCCTTGCCTAAGCTGGGGATTTCAGCCGTTGGTGACTAAACACCAGGATAGCTTTGCCAGTGCAGGCAAAACTGCAATCAATGGTTTTCACTGGCTTAATTCTTTCCAATGTCAAGCTGCACTACTGAAAATCACAGATTTTCAGCTAGACGGGGTCATTATGATCATCTAGTTTGAGCTCATGCATAAGTGCTTAGCAGTTTTGCCAGTCTATACTTGGGGTATGCAACAATAGCTGTAAGCAAACTAGGGCAAATTCCCTTTACAGATGACGCCTACATTATTTTCAAGTGTGGCTGCTTGAAAACAGAGTTATTTTATTACTTCACAATGATACAATATCAATAAGCTCTTTGTAGACTTTGCAATGTTTACAGAGAAGAAAGTTCCCACCTGTCTTTACTGTAAGTGCTGTTAAAATGCTCATCGACTAAAATAAGTCATTCTAGTTAATTAGCATTAAAATTCTTTCTGCAGGTATATGCTTGCAAACTACAAAACTAACTTTCAAAATGAAGGAAAAAATGAGGTGGAGTTTGTCTGTTGCCCTCAAAAGGATAAGTTATTCTGTGCAGCACAGCATGTAAAGCTAAAATAATTTTAATTCTGAAAATCTGATATGTAATGTTCTTAGCATAAAGGATTCATTGGGAAGAAAGGGAAATGGACATATAAATCTCTTCATTTCTAACATGTCTTCTTTAGTATACTGATGACTTTACATAGTAGATTTAAGTTAGGATTACAAATAGATTTCATAATATATATCATATTGTCACTTGGAGAACATATTATGTCTGTACCACAGAATAGTCTTTTTCCAACCCATATGTGGTTGAAATTCAAAGAGGAATGAAGTGATTTCTGCCTGCATGTATTATAATATATAGCACCCTGGGAAATTTATCCTTCATGTTAAGAAGAGGATATAATAGTTGATTTCCATCCTGAAGCTCTGTAGTCCTAGTTGAAAGGTAGATGTATACATGCAACTAATATTTTTTCCGTATTTTATTTTTTCAAAGAGTTCACACTATTATAGCCAAAGTAAAGTACTTTTGCTTTTGTTAGTTATTAAACAGAGGGTTTTTTAAACTTTGGGGTTGTCTATATGTGTAAACTTTTGTGAGCAAATACAAAGTGCACAACGGGACGTTGGTTAGAAGGCAGTATGGTCTGGAAGAATGAGCATGGGGTAGACATTAGCTAACTCTGAGTGCTAATCCTGACTCTGCTATTGACTCATTATATGCTGCTAGGCAGCTTGCTTTACTTCCCTGGAAGCAGTGTTCCCTCCAATTTTTTCCATCCATGTGTGGAATAAATGTATGTACACCAAGGCATGTGCAGATATGGCCCACCAGTAGAAACACATGCTGTGGGCACTGTGAGTGCTCTGCTAATCAGCTAAGCCACATTTAAATCTCTCCTGGGTGGCTTTCCAAGCATTCATCTTGCAGGGAACACTGCCTCTACGGTTACACTACAGTATAAGGTTGAATTAAGATACGCAACTTCAGCTACGTTAATTGCACTCTGCTTTTGGCACTGTCCACACACTCCCTTTGACTTCCCTTACTCCTCATGGAAGCAGGACTACCAGCATCGATTGCAGTACCTCTCTCAGTTTGAATTAGTGTGACTTCACTAGACCCACTAATTTGAACCCTGGAAGATTGACAGCAGCAGCTTTGATCTTTTGTGTAGCGTAGACATACCCTAAGTTTCCCCCATCCTGGCTTCCCAGTCAGCCTCCCCATTGGGGCCAAACTGCAGACAGTGCTGGTTCCACTTTTAACCATGCTTGGTTTTCTTGTTGACAGCGCTTCTGTTCGGTTTTCCTTTTACATTTTTTTGGTAGGTCTTCTATATTGGCTGTTTTCCCCTGGAGCCCCAGCTGCTAGAATGAAGAGATTGCATGAGAATCTTGGCTTACTTTTTTTTTTTAATTAAAGTTTCTGGCTCTTGTGGTTGCAGAGAAAAGCTTGAGAATGTCAACTGATTGTACCCTAAGGGTTCAGGAACCAGATGGCAAAAGTATTAAAAAACCACACGCTCCCAATTTTATTTTATATACTTAAGAATCCTCAGTTTTTCACTGGGGGCTTGATAATTCTCAGATGTTTGAGACTGAGAAAATTGGGTTCTAGCTCCACTTCTGTGCCTTCTCCTTGGTTCTCTATGTCCTCTATGTTCATTCTCCTCCTGGTGCTAGGATGTATAGGAAGGGACTTTACCATCTCCAGTGGAGAAGGATTCCCTTTATTAGGCCATTGCAGTACCACCAGCTGCTAAAGGTGCCTGCACATCCTAGATCAGAGCCTCTGTCTTTACCTGATCTCAGCAGGCCACTAGAATCAGTGATTCACCCAGCTTTTCTCCCAATGCCCTGATAGTTCTGGAATGTGGTTTAGTGCTTAGAAGTGAAGCAAGCAGGAGCCTCCTTCTAGTTTGCTTCATCTTTGCAGCTTATAATAGCAAAAAGCTATTGGTAGGAATATTTCTGTGGTCAAGTGGCTAAGAAAAGAATGATTTGGGAGATTTCTAAACTACAGGATGAATACCATGGAAATGACCAGAAGTCAGAATGACTTTTTGGCCAGTTTTCCCTCCAAGTCTTTAAACCCACCAACTGACATGCATTTACAGATTAATCATTTGTGCACAGATGAGACTTTTTTATTTCATGTTTTATAATAAATTTTATTCAAAAGAGGCATTCCTCATTGAAGGCCAGATCACCAGCAGTAAAGCTGTCAGTTTATGTCACCACCAGTCAATTGAGTGATTCAGCACTAAAAGTTTCAAGTATTTACAACTTTAAACAGTGAAGCACTAAACTGGCTGAGCTCTCTGATGGCTTAACTTTGCAACGAACAGAACTGATTTATGAGGCAACTATGCAGTGTCTCAGGGTACAAACATCTAGGGGGAACCCCTGACTTGACTGAATTCCTTAAAAAAACTTGTGATAGGCGCAAAGTGGTTTCTAGCTGAGCCAATTATGCTCTTCAGTGCTTAACTTTTATGTGCTTAGATTTTTAAGCGCTTAAGTTTTCAGTGCACAACAGTGGAAATGTTGAAGCGCTTCAGATGCTCAGCTTGAAGCCACTTAGCTTCTATAAGGAGAAATGTTTAAGGTCTTTAGAGAATCATGAAACTTTCCCTGGAGTGGGGCTGGCTTTATGGGTGGGCAACTGCCTAGGCCACCATGGTCGGGGTAGTTGTGTGTGCTGTGGTTAAGAGGCTGTAGAAGGGCAATGCCTACCTGAGTGACTAGGTTAGGGGACAAAAGGGGCACTGGGGCAAGAGCCAGGCATTCATATGCATCCCTTCTCCACCCTCTGAGAAACATGACACCTGCAGCATAACCCCTGCTCCAGCAGTTGCTGCTCTGCTTGCTGAGCTGCCACCCGCTCCTCGGGGAGCAGTAATTGAAAGGTGCCAAATAAAGCTTGCTTAGGATGCCATTTTCCTGATCCCCTCATCTGTTACTGCTCTTAGGAATTCCTAACTCTATCGGGTATACTTCCTTGGTAGTGTTCATGTACGCTCTTTGGGTGAGTGAGCAATGGAATGTTGAGTACTATGGAGATATTAGACTTTATGTAAATTGGGGATAGTCAATTATTTTTGTTAAAGGTTGGCCAAGGTAAAGTCAAGGTCCAGACTCCAGAAAAAAATAATTAACCCCCCCCCCCCCCCAAACAATAATAAGTAAATCAAAAGATTTTGGAGTCTGTTTAAAAGCATGTGGTGGTCTGGCGTGGGCCTGCAGTCTGCCTGTTGACTACCCTAATGTAAATTAGTGATGTGTCCAGGGCTGGATTAACACACAGGAAAAACAGGTACATGCCAATGGCCCGAATTTGGTGTGTGGGGGTGAAATGTATTAATTTGTGTTTTACTGTTGTGGATTTGCATGCAAACTGAGAAGACTTTGCTCACTTGTGTTGGTAGCACTGTGACCCTATGTGCCAGGTTGCAAAGTCACTCATGCAAGTGTATTAAATTCTTTTAGTTTGTGGGCAAATCCACACCGGTGGATGAGTAAACAGAAACAGACCTCATGCATAGCTTAGACTCACGTTACCATTCCTAACACAGCCAAGGAGAGAGGAGGGCCCTGGGAGCAGTTTTTTACCCTTTTCAAACAAGATGGGGGCCTAGAAGTGTATATTTCGCTAGAGCTCAGTGATAAATTAATCCAGACACGGATGTGGCCTCCTCTGAAATACTGTGTGCAGAACTGGTTGCTCTCTCTCAAAAAAGGATATTGTAGAAATAGAAGGGGTTCAGAGAGGTTCATCACTGGAGGTATTTAAGAGCAGGTTAGACAGACATCCATCAGGGATGATCTAGATGGTGCTTGGTCCTGCCATGAGGGCAGGGATCTGGACTTGATGATCTCTTGACGTCCCTTCCAGTTCTAGTATTCCATGATTCTGTATAACAAAGATGATAGAGCCTGGAAAAACTCTTATGAAAGGAGATTGAAAGATGAAGTTTGCTTACCTCAGAAAAGATATGGATAAGAAGAGATAAAATAGCAAATGGTCTAGATTAGGTAGATTGTGAGCTTCTCTTTTCCTTGCTCTAAACAAGCACAAGGGGATGTTCAATGAAACTAAAAAGTGGCAAATTCAAAACTGATAAAAGGAAATACTTTCCCACACAACATGTGATTAAACTGTGGAAATCTGCCACAGGAAATTGCAACTAAGAACTACAAAATTAAAAAGAGCTAGGGAATTTTATATGGATAACAAGAATATTCAGAATTATAATAGTTAATGCCAACAGCCACTTTGAAAGGAATGTTAGACCTCATGCATCAGATCTTGAGAAAATCTGACTATCTAGATTAGTGTAGCACCAAGGGAGAGGGGCAGTTTACCTTCCTATCTGTCTGCTGCATGGTTCTGAAACCTTTCTCTGAAGCTTCTTCTCTTGGGCCCATTATACAGAACACTGGACTAAATGTACAGCAGGTCTGAATCCAGTGCTGCAAGTCCTATGTAGGTTTTTTTTTTTTTTTTTTTTGGTGATAGTGCTAATTTGAATGCACTTGGAAAATTTAACTATAAACTAATGACTTTTGATTGTATGTTAAATGTGAACTAATTACTGGTGAATAGTTAATATTCTAGACCAGCGTTTCTCAACCAGTGGTACAAGTACCCTAAGAGGTACTCGAGAAAAGTCTGGGGGGTATGTCAACACAACTGAAATTTGGAGAAAACTGAATTTTTGTTTTAAGTTTTACAGTGCTTTATTATTTTTGTACTTTTTATACCCAAAAATTTAATTGCCCACCCTGCTGCAGTTAAGTTGTTTGCAATTGTAGAAAAAAAAATTGTGTGTCTGAAAACTGTAGGTACGGGGGGTACTTATAATTTTTTTAAAGGGGTACTTTATAAAAAAAAGGTTGAGAAACACTGTTCTAGTCCATAAGAACAGCCATACTGGGTCAGATCAGTGGCCCATCCTATTTTTTCAGTGGCTAATGCTACATGCTTCAAAGGGAATGAACAGAACAGAAAATCAAGTGATCCATCCCTGTCATCCAGTCCCAGGATCTGACAATCAGAGGCTTAGGGACATTATAACTATTTTACATGTATGTAGAGCCTTCCATTTCAAAGGATGTCAATGAGCTGTAGTGCTTCTCTAATAAGTATATGGTTCATTGGGGCTAAGGCTTAGAGTTGTATTGGGGGGCAGAGAAGAGGAGCACTCCCATAGATAATTACAATTAGGGTTGCCAGATGGATTCAGCAAAAATACTGGACACACTTGACATTACATCACAATCTACATTACATCTTATTTAGAAAATATCGGACATTTATATTTTCTCATTTATATTTTCTCAATTTTTTCCTGAACAGAAAGCTCAAATACTGGACTGTCCGGTTCAAAACCGGGCACCTGGCAACCCTAATTACAAGCTGCACTATATTTTTACACCAGTGCAGTGCTTTCTGCAGCTCCAGCAAGTTCAAGTAGGTTGTACTTCTTGGAGACAGTGCAGTATATTCTGCTCTGCTGGCAAGTGCAGGAGGTTGAGGAGACTCACACTCTCTGGGTATGTCTAGACTGCATCCCTCTGTCGGCAGAGGGATGCAGATTAGGCAGGTTGACATTGCAAATGAGGCAGGGATTTAAATATCCTGTGCCTAATTTGCCTAAAAATGGCCACCACGTTTTGCCAACTCAGCACTTTGTTGGCAAAAAGCAGCAGTCTAAAGGGGGATCTGTGGAGAAAGAAAGCCTTTTTCGACAGAGCCTGTAAACCTCCTTGCAGGAGGCATAAGAGATCTGTCGAAAAAGGCTTTCTTTCTCAACAGATCCCCCTCTAGACTGCTACTTTTTGCCGACAAAGTGCTGAGTCGGCAAAACGCGGTGGCCATTTTTATGCAAATTAGGCATGGGATATTTAAATCCCTGCCTCATTTGCAATGTCGACCTGCCTAATCTACATCTCTCTGCTGACAGAGAGATGCAGTCTAGACATGCCTCTCTGTCCCCTTTGGAAAATATAGGAGGAGTGGCCACACTGAAGATGCCATTTTGGATAGCTTTTGCACATGGTCACGATGAGGGGTGTTCCTTACCCCCTCTCTTTCCATTACTTTTCTGAATGGGCACAGCCAAATCCATGTTAGAATCACATTGCCCAGTAGTGAAATGTGGCCACCTCTGAAGTGAAACAGCAGCTTTTTAACACAGCATAGCAACATGGTGTAATAAATAAGTCAGGAAGTGAATCATAATATACTTCCCTCTTCATAATGATGTTATCAGTCCTATCCAGATGAGATTACATGCGGGGGGAAGGGGAAATATTTGTATTTAAATGGTAATTCAGAAGTGTTCAAGTCATTAGTGGTCATTTCTCACTTGTTCACTAAATGTATCTCACATGGATCCATATGTATTCTTTATCTGTATCTGGTTTAGTTCATTTATTTTGAATACTTACTTTGGTATGTGTGTGCGCATGTGCATGCATGTGCACATGTAAGAATTAATTTTACACAGGATTAATTTTGAAGATTATGTTATTTTGTTAAATTAACTAGTACTTTTGGCAATTTCTTTCCCTGTTACTACTTCAGAAAGCAAATTTTGTTTTTTCCTTATGACTTCAGTTTAAATAGAAGATGTCCAATTCATTTAAACAGTTTCAGAATTCAGGGATTTAACTGTTATTCCATTTATTTTTGAATGGGTATTTCAAGGTTTAAAACGCTATTGAAATTTTCAGAACTATAGGGCTGAATAACGCTAACATATTTTTTTCGAATAGTTTGTCGATCTCTAGCACAAACCAATAGATATTTCTAGAAAATATATTTAAAAAAAATTATTTGAATGTTTTTACCCTAATCTTTTGTGGGTTTGCATATTGTATGCTGTACAGTTACTATCTGAACAATAAATCACCAGGTTCATGTTCTACTCTGAGTTATCTTGCACAATTATAAACTAGTTACAATTTTTAGCTCCAGTCTGGTGGAATGATTGTGGGAATTTGACCTTTGAGCTTTACCATTCATATGAAAGATAAACCCTTTATATAAGGCTATGTTTACAAACAATATCATAATCCTATATCCAGATCTTTTTCCACATGTGAACGCTGGGATTCTCTTAGAAATAGCTTGGGTGTTGTTAAAAAATGCTGTCAACTATTTTAACGCATAATCTAGCCTACAGTGTTGATGGCTAAAATGTGCAGAATGTACTTGCAGGGTTAGACCCTACAGAAAACAGTGCTGTGCACACTGGTGAGCAGAGCATAGCATAGGGAGCCTGTTTGTAGGGCCAAATCTTGACAACAGCACGAATTCTGCCTAGGTGAGGAGTCTGGCTTTTTTTCCTCTCAGGAAGGGGAGGATCACAGACATTCCATTAGGGTGGAGCTAAGAGTCTGAGGTGTGCAATCTTCTAATGTGAGAAAGCAGACCAGGAGCTTTCAGGCTTTAGAGCAGGGGTCTCAAACTCATGGCCCATGGGCCAACTGTAGCTCGAGCAGTTCCTCAATCCAACTTGCTCACAGCTGCTGGCACATGTGTCCCTGTGACCCTCGGGTGCCCATACCCTTCTCCCAAGTCCAGCCTCTGGTCTGCCTCTGTCCTACCTCTTCCAGCCCCGCTTTGCCCTTTCGCCCCATCACACCTCTCAAGGCCCCTCCCCTGGGGCACACGGCTTTGAGGATTACCAGGGAGCCTGGCATGGAGTGGCAGCAGAAGTTAGGTCTCCCTGCACTCACTGGAGTGGTGGGAGCTGTGAAAGTGGAGTGGCACAGCAGCCTCTGCTCTGCTCCAGTACCATCTCCCAGGCCAGCCCGATGGCTCCACTTCACCGCAGTAGTGGGAATAGAATGCCTTGGCCCCTGCGCAGGCTGGATTTGGGAGAAGGCAACCAAGTGGTGCAGGCTGCTGAATGACTCTGCTTCCCTGCAGCGCCTGCCACTGTAGTGAGTGCATATGTGTGAGGGCCTATCCCCTGCTGCCAGCCCCAGACCACCCAGGGTGCCACAGGCTAACTCGAGTGTAGGGGATCATCCCATCGATAGGATGGTTGGGGCAGCTGATAAAGGGCTCCACAAAGTGCAGGGTGTGGGGTGGCCACCCTGAACCATCCTATGGATGGGACAGCTTTGCACACACCCCTCCCAGGCCACAGGCATGTGCCAGCAGCAGCACAGAGCTAGTAGCCAGATGCTGCTCTAGCCCCACTGCGCTACCAGTGGTGGTGCCGGGACTCCTGGGGGAGAGGGGGTTAAATCAACTGGGGACACATGGGGGAGGGGAGCGAGAGAGACATGGAGGGAAGCATGTGGGCTGGCAGGTGGAGCCGGGAGACATGTGTGAGGAATCACAGAGACCCCTGACCGCTCCTCCCCTGGAGCCCTGAGAGATGGGGATGCTCCCTGGCCTACTAGAAGGATCTGAGGACTGGCACTATCCCTATGGTAAATTGAGTTTGAGAATCTCTGCTTTAGAGTGTGTGTGCATCATACTGAGGGCAGCTGGTATGGCAGTGCATGGGGAAGATTAGCGGAGCTGGAGTTTAGTTAGGGCAACTTTTTTATATCCATTTCTGCATCATGGCTGTTGAAGTAGGAAAATGTACCTCTCAGCGTGCCACAGGATTACGGTAGTTGGCAGCAGCTGCCAAAGTACATTTCAGCTGCATTGGGCCCTTAGGACTTCAACACCTGCTGTATCAAATGGGAGGAGACGGTCCTTGCAAGTGCGGTGGTCTGATTTGTATAAAGCGTCTGTGGCTTTTGCAAGAGCACATTTGAATGTTTTCAGAGAGAATAAATGTAACTCCTGCTGAGAAAAGATGTAATTACCTAAGGTAAAATAAAAACCTCTTCAGAATGCTGAATTCTGTTTTCCCACTTTATTTCCCAAATACATGAATTTCTACAGATTGTGCATATAAATTTAATACAAATTCTTGGTGTTTGCTATTTTATGTTTTATAAAGCTCTTCTACAAACTGTGTGGGCTGCTGGTGGAGAGGATTATATTTAGTTTGTCTCATTTATATTTATTTTATTATTTATTTAAAGACAGGGAGTGGCCTTCCTCTCCAAACCCACTGGCAGATGTGGGAGATAAAGCCATCTCCAGAGCTTCTGAATTTGTATAAGCCCAATGAAATATCTGACCACAAGGCTTCCCTTGTTTCTGGAATTAAATTAATCTAATTAAAAAAAACCATTTCCATCACAGCCTTCCAAAGCAGCTGGTGTTCCCAAAAGCTGGGGTGGTCCCAAATTTCCCTAATGATCAAGTTTGTGTGATTCTGATCCTGTCTGCCTTGGGTTATCCTGTGATCCTGTGTGACACTGAGTATTCAGGCAGTCTTGTGTATCAGAATTGGGAACATCAAATGTGGGCTCTGCTAAACTAACTGGAGGAGGTAGACGGGTGGGAACCTTAAAATGCTTAAAAGCTTAATAATGTGTTTGATAAATGCCTGTCACTTTCTGGGAAGATAAAGTGCTCTCATGACTTATTTGGGAAATTCCAAGAAGTACTTGTCTGTAGTTTGGGTGATGCCAAATACAACAAA
Source organism: Rafetus swinhoei (assembly GCA_019425775.1). Classification (NCBI taxonomy): domain Eukaryota; kingdom Metazoa; phylum Chordata; order Testudines; family Trionychidae; genus Rafetus; species Rafetus swinhoei. The sequence goes on along the minus strand of CM033437.1, from coordinate 40,903,367 downwards.
GAACTCACGAGAGCACTTCATAATAAGAGATGGGGGGAGGAGGAACCTTTATTAAATATATGGTGCAAAAATGGTTGAAATTCCTCACAATTTGCTCTCCAGTTGGTAAGTACTCTTAACTCCAATTGACTTTAGAGAGTTGGTGTTTGTAATGTGTCAGAATTGGGACATAACAGATGTTTCCTTTATTTTGTAAATAAATGAATTAAATTCTCTGAGTTTCTACTACCATATCTCAAACGGATTTGGAAAAGCCAGTTCTCTTCCCTGCTGATGAAAACTGAGCATATGATATTGTCCCAAGAAAAAGCTGGTTCATTACATATTGATATAATAACATGTTATTGGATAGCATTCAAAGTTTATTTTAAAATGAGTTGGCAGGTGATATTATGTGAAAACTAATAATAAAGCAAGGTCTACATAGTTGTTTTCTGATGCCTTACAAACAACATTAGTTGTGTCAGGTTGTAACATTTATTGCTGTTTAAACAGTGAAATAAAGCATAAGAAAAAGAACAATGAAATATGGATGAATTTGCATTATAAGAACAGATTAGTAGTACTTCTGCATTGTTTCCATTAGTGATGGGTAGGTACTAGCCCAGATGTAAGGTGAAAAGGTGTAGAATTGGGAAAAACAAACAGTATATTAATAGATAACTCAGTAGTCACTTAGTCAGACATTGTGCTGATGATAATTTGCTGATAATGATTGTTCATTATTATTTTGTTGTTTTTGTTGTTCTGTAGCCTCAGACCATACAGCAGACTCTCCAAAGGACACTGCGATATTATGAGCATCAAGTTATTGGGTAAGTAAAAGAGAGTATGATAGTTATTAGAAGGGTGAATAAAAAATAAGTGAAAGCTGATATAAGTGAAGTAATACCTTTCTGCCTTCTAAGTAGTGGGTTTGGGAGAGCAACTTTTCTGAATTTGCTCACAAATACTTAGGCATGTTTTTCAGTAATGATAAATATTATTATAAATTCTTTTTGTGTTATTCTTCATCTCTCCTGCAGTAGTTAAATAAGTACAGCCCAATCCTGCTTTCTTTCGAGTCAATGGGAAGCAGACTGAGCCCACAGAGGAGCAGGTGTAGAATTTATTTTGGTGTGGGGAGACTTTTTGTATTTTTCAGAATGTGCCCTTGACTGTCAGCCAAGATGGCATAACAGATTAATTGTTGTTAATATATGTTTGTCAGACCAAAAGCCCATTGTGTTATGTGCTGGACAGGCATATTGTAAATGCCAATGCCTACCTTAAAAGCCTTATATCAGTCTAAGGCTCAGATCCTGCAAACAGTTATTTGTGTCAGAAGCTTTTAAGTACATGAATAGTCATGTGGAATTACTCACTTGCCTAAGCATTTGCCAGAAAGGGGCCTAAAAGACAAATTCTGACAGCTGGCTGAAACAAACAAACAGGTGAGGGGGAGAGAGAACAGGGTAACTATGACAAGATAATATTAATCATTCCAGAAATCACTGCTACCCTTTTGTTTTTTGTCTATCTCCCACCTACCCAGGTGTTTTTATTGTCACAGATACTATTCCTAACAGAGCAGGAATACGATGCCTGAAAGATAGTATTAATTAAAAAACTGTGCCAAACGTTGAATAGTGTCCCTGACTGTATTTAATTATGGAGCTGTAATGGCGTCTTTCCTCTATTACCCAGGTTGGGTCAAAGGTATGCCATAGTTAGGGAATTGTTCTTGTACATTTTCAAATCTTTTTGTCAAAATGCACACAGCTCCCTATCCTGCTCTGTAGCATTTGTAAGGCTATCACGTCTGGCATGCACCCCAGGATAGACAGAGTTTCACTGCTGTGGGGATCAAGTGTATCTCTTTGCTGGTAGTTATGACATCTACTATTGAGCAGATATGGGCAAGTGGGGGGAAGCCTTATGGCAATTTTTTTTGTTACTTGAAAAGATTGCTTTCAAGGTGCACAGTAGTAGATCTCAGGGGCCAGAGAGGGACTACCGTGCTTTAAGAACAGCATAACTACAATAACAATGTAGCTTTTAATTCATGGCCACTTTCAGAACTGTTTGCTTTTAATGGAGAGAAAAATAAGGCAGCTCCTCTTACATTCTAAAGACCTGTCACTCCTGGTGCTATGCCTATTACTTAAGCTGTGTTTTGTTCCAGATAGATAACTCTCTGCTTGCTAATCCAATATCTGCCTGTCTTCTAGGTGTATGATATTGGGCCTGATCCTGCTGTTCTTACTGTTGCCAGTAGGGGTTTTGCATGTGTAAGCTCGCAGGATCTCTCAGATAGACTTTAGTTTAAAACACAATGCTCACATCAGCATAAATAGCCAGATAGGCTCTCTGAGGCTATGTCTAGACTATGGAGTTTTTCTGGGAAAAACTCTGCCACATCCAGGGAACGCGTCTGCTCTTCCGACATTTTTTGCGGAAGAGCAGACGTGCTCTTTCAGAAGCCCCGTCTTCCTCGTACCACGAGGAAGAAGGGCTCTTCCGAGAGAGGAGGTTTTTCTTAAATTTGGCCCAGTGTAGATGGGCCAAATTTCAGAAAAGCCTCTTCCAACAAAACTATCGGAAAAAGGTACGCAAATTGCGGAGTGCAATTTGCATACCTTTTTCTGATAAAAAGCGGCAGTGTAGACATAGCCTGAGAGAGTGAATTTTTGGGGCCTGATTCTCTGCTGCTCTGCACTTGATATAGTCTTTGTGTAATAGGTGCTAACAAAATCAGAATAATAGAGCTTTGCACGTGAGTGTAAATGACTACAGCATGTAAGCAGTGAAGAATCAGGATTATTGACTATAGAGAGAGAGAGAGTCTAGTAGCTTGAAAACAGGGCTGGGTGCCTTGGACATTGTTTTCTTCTGCTTTTGGTCAAACACTTTTATGATCTTCTCTTGCAAGGTGTTAAGCAGCTCCCTTTAACTTTATTGGCAGTTGAAGGAGCTCAGAATTTCCCAGGAGTAGTTCAACATCCTAAAATGGGGGTTCAGCCAGGGATATGTGTACCCATTGGGGTACAGAAGTCTTCCAGGAGGGCAGATCATCTAGATATATAATTAGTTTTACATCAGGCTACATAAAAAGCACTAGTGAAGTCAGTATAAACTAAAATTTAATGTAGACAATGACTTTTTATATTGCTCTATACATTGTACACTGAAAGGTAAGATGTGGAGAAATTGGAGAAGGTCCAGAGAAGAACAACAAGAATGATTAAAGGTCTAGAGAACATGACCTATGAAGGAAGACTGAAAGAATTGGGCTTGTTTAGTTTGGAAAAACAGAAGATTGAGAGGGGACACGATAGCGGTTTTCAGGTATCTAAAAGGGTGTCATAAGGAGGAGAGAGAAAACTTGTTCTTCCTGGCCTCTGAGGATAGAACAAGAAGCAATGGGCTTAAACTGCAGCAAGGGAGGTTTAGGCTGGACATTAGGAAGAAGTTCCTAACTGTCAGGGTGGTTAAACACTGGAATAAATTACCTAGGGAGGTTGTGGAATCTCCATCTCTGGAGATATTTAAGAGTAGGTTAGATAAATGTCTATCAGGGATGGTCTAGACAGTACTGGGTCCTGCCATAAGGCCAGAACACTGGACTCGATGACCTCTCGAGGTCCCTTCCAGTCCTAGTATTCTATGATTCTATGATTTTTTATTTATTTTATAATTATGTCATAAAAATGAGAAAGTAAGCAATGTTTCAGTAATAGTGTGCCGTGACACTTTTTAATTGTCATGTTTTATTTGTAAGCAACTGGTTTTTAAGTGAGGTGGAACTTTGGGGTGTACAAGACAAATCAGATTCCCGAAAGGGTACAGAGAGCCACTGTCCTAGAGGATGGGAGGCTTTAGGCTTGCGGTGAGGTAGGGAACACTTTCTTCACACAGGAGGGCTTAGTGTTTCGTAAGATCACACCCAACATTTATGCCTAAACTTTATTAGTGAAAGGGAGATAAATGCAGGGTATCTAAATAAGTTTTGCTTTAGTGGCCTGATTTAGTATTTGCGATTAGCAGTGTTGTAGCCATTTTGGTCCCAGGATATTAGAGAGATATTAGGGTTGGATCGACTTCTGATGGTTAAAGAGAGACGCTTTCCAACTACACAGAGTTAGTATTCAGGTCTGGGGAAGATACTAAGGACTCTACACCAGGAAATTGGGTTGGAATAACTATGTCACTCAGGGGTGTGAAATCCACACTCCTGAGTGATGCAGTTTAACCAATCTAATCCCTGGTGTAGACAGTGCTAGGTTGACAAGATAATTATTCTATCAAATTATCCACTACCTCTTGGGGAGGTAGATTGCCTATGCTGATGGGACAACCCCTCCTACCCACCTTAGTAGTTTCTTCATTGCAGCATTTTAAGTGTAAGAGTGTCATAGCTAAATAGGAGGCAGAACAGATTGTTTAGCATTAGGTGTTAACACCTATTTTAAGGCACCATTCAAGGTGAAGTGGCCTGTTAATACCTTTGCAGCTCTAGGACCAAAAAAGGAGGGGAGGTTTTAGTGGATTACAGACTGTTGTAATTATGCCATAAACAGAGTGTCTATCAAAAGCAGGATTTTTATGCAGCAATAACTAAGTAGATGAAACCAGACAATCACTGTACTCTCAAATAATTCACACAGCAAAATGATAAAAAACCAAAAAGTCACATCACCCATGGGCAAACACTTCACAAAATGATCACTCTATATGTGATCTCTCAGTCCTTGTCCTCAAAACAAACCTGCACAACACCTTCAAAAGATGAGCCTGGGAGCATAAATTCATTATTTTGCCTGGGAATTCATTAATGGATCTAAAAGTGACTGTACTCTTACAAAGCAGTTTCAAAAACCAGCTGGAGAGAGAAACTACAGAACTTGCCTCCATATGCAATTTTGACACATTTAACCAAGGTTTGAACAAAGACATGAACTAGATGGGCCATCAACACCAAAATGATATCAAAAGTTAAGTGTCGGGCACTTACAGCCCAATCTATTAGCCTCATTTAGCATGGACACTCTAATTGACAAGATCTTTGTTCCCCTTTCCCTCCCTGTCTCCCCTCTTTTTCTGCTATTTATTTGTACCTCTGGGCCCCTTGCTCTATTCATCTGAAGAAGTGGGTTGTGCCCACGAAAACTCATGGTACTATCTTCATTTTTTGTTAGTCTCTAATGTGCTGCATGACCACTTGTTGTTTTTTAAATTATTTTGTTAGACACTAAAAATTATGGTAGTGTTAATAAGGACACTAGATTTATGGCTTATTACAATAATCTTTTGATTTAATGTACAACTATTAAGAAACAGCACCCCAGTGGGTAATTACATGTAAAGGAAGAGAGAGGTTTGCCCACTACTTAGCCCTTTGATGTTTTCCCCTCCTCTATGCCTTTTTTTCATTCTAGAAAGTACTCAGTATTATTCACTATTATTACTTTTCAGTTGTTTACGCCAGTTCCCAACACTGTCTACTTTTGCTGATATTAGTAAAGTGGGTCTATTTATGTATTTTTTTAACCAGATATTATAGGCTTGATTCTGCTCCATTAAAATCAATGTGAGTTTTTCTTTAGTTTGAAGCGGAAAAGGATCAAGTCCTAAATTATAGAGAGATAAAGAGAAGATGAACATGTGCTTTCAAGAGCGCGCTAATAACCAACTTAGTCTCTCAACCCATTTGTTACATAACTTAAGCAGATGTATAGAAATTGTTTATTTTTCCCCCTAGTTACAGGGATGCAGAAAAGAACTTTCACAATATATCGAACAGATGCTCCTATACAGACTGCTCTGGCAACGATGAAGCTGAAGATATCTCAGGAATTCTCCAGTGTACAGCTAATATACTCGGTACTTATTTTTTTTTAAATATGACTCATTTGCTTTGGAGGTGTGGGGTTTTTGTTTTGTTTTTTGGTTTTTGTTTTTGCCAGGCCTATCATTAATCATGAATGAAGATCTTTCCTGTTCCATTCAGGGCAGTTTAGACTGCATTTAGCATCATCATATTGTGCTGGTGGTGTCAAGGTTATCTCCTTTTCCAGGCATATTTTACCTGTCTGAAATAATCCATCTTGCTTTTTCACTGAGCATTTGCTTTCTACTTTGTTGTCACAGAGTATAGGAATTTCAATACTCTGGAACTGGGTCTGAAATTCATTTGGGGTTGATGAGGTATAATGGAAAAAAATGAATTTGGCTCTCAGAGATAGGTCAAGAGGTGTTTAAACATGTGCTACAAAACAGCAGATGCACGAAGATTCTGTTAGGTACATTGATATGGGGCCTGGAGAAACCATGTTTTAGCAGAATGTAGTCCCCTGAATCATAAGAGTATCTTCATACTGAAGGATCCCAAATGTTCCAAACTTGCAGGAATGTGGAGAAGAGATAATGCACCACTGATGTGCACCCACCTCTGGGTTGACATATGCTACTGCTAAGTCAATGCAGCAGCACTGCACAACAGGACAGGGAATGAAGAATGTTACCCTACCAAACTGAAAGAACCGAGGTTGGCAGAATGTTATTTACTGGAGTTGGAATTTGGCCAGACTAACCTGTTTTCTGCATGTTGCGAAAGTCAGATGTGAAGCCGTAATTTAGTTTCATTGCTGCGGTGTATACGAGATTTTAAAGTGAAAGTTGTGTATTTGTGTGATAAATTAGTCAGTTTCAGATTATGGGTTCAAATAGAGGTAACTGACCCTAAACAAAAAAACCACTCTTCTACTACATCTTTAGGGTATGTCTAGACTGCAATCAGAGGGTGTGATTGCAGTTTGTGCAGACAGGCCCAAACTAGGTTTAATCTCACAAGGTTGGGTCCTTCAGCAGTGAAGCTGTGGCAGTGTCAGCCAGCCCTGAGAGTGATTATTTAGGGCTATGGACTGGCTTGTACAGCCTGTGCTGAGGCTTGCAATGCCATGGCCTCACTGTTCGGGTACCTGAGCTAACTAGATTAAAGATAGATTAGCTATGCTGGCTCCTTCACATCCATTGATCTTTGTCCAGGCCTAGCCTTTGTTCCTTTTCCCCCCTGGGCATCAGTAAGGTTTTATTGATTCTCAGTTTTTCTCTTTTTCTGTGAAAACTGATCTTAATCCACACTGAAATTTTTTAAAAAAAGAGCACTTTTCACTAAGAACTTTAATGTAAAATGGGGCATTTAATCCTTTTTTGTCAAAAACCCTTTTCACTTTTGTTGTTTTAGAGAAACTGTTACAGATCACCTTCAGCCACCGATGAATTAGCTAATTTAAGCATATGTAATGGAGCTCCTGTTCTCCTGCAGTGGGTCATGTGCTTCCAGGCAGCAGTAGGATGAGTATTTTCTCTCCTCATCTGAGTAAACTGGCAACTCCCAGTCTAATTGCTCACCTCAGTGGCTCACTACAGTTCTCAGTTTAACCCCTGTACTTCCGGGGCAAGCCATAGTCTGATTTAGTTACACTCATCTGCTACCAGGGGAAAAAGGGAGAGGAAAAATTTCTTAGGCCAGGGAGAGCAATAATTTTTGGTGGGGGGCCACTCCAAGATTTTTGAAATTGGTCAAGGGCCGCATTTTTCTGTGGAGGTGCGGTGTCTAGGATGGTGCAGAAGGGCGCATGGGGTAAGGGACTGGGGTGCAGGAGATGGTGTGAGGTCTGAGAGGGAGTTTATGTAAAGGAGGGGGCTGTGACCTGGAGCAGGGGATTGGGGGGCAGATACTGGGAGGGGGTCTGGATGCAGGAGAGGGGTATTGGAGAGGGTACAGGGTCTGGGAGGGAGTTGTGACATGGGGCAGGGGGGTGCAGAGGATTTAGATGGTGACCTGAGGGAGGGAGTTGGGGTACAGGACGGGCAGGCATGCCAGAGGCAGGCTTTGGCTGGGAGGCACTTACCTAAGTGTCTCCTGGCCAGCAGCCCTGCAGTACCCCCTAGGCAGGCTGGGCTCCTTGCCTGCAGCTGCCCCACATCACTTAAAACTGCAGGCGACTCCCTCCATGTGTCTCTCCACTCTGGGAAGAGGAGAGGCTTGTACTGCCCCTGTCCCTCAGGCTGATCTCTCAGTTTCTATTGGCTGGTTGTTTCCAGGAGCTGAGGATTGGGCTGGAGGCAGGAAGATCACCTGAAGCCTCCCCCTTCCTCCAGAGCACAGAGCCACATGGAACAGCCCTGCGCTTAGATCAGTGGCTGCTGCATGCCTGAGGGTCCCGGCAGGGTGTGTGCGAGCCAGGTCGGGTGGCTTGGCCAGCTGGATCTGGCCCACGAGAGTTATCTTGCCCACCCGTCTTAGGCTCAGCCTACACTGGCAAGTTACTCTGCAGAAAATCAACCCCCAGCATTGTAACTTTCGGTGTCCACATTGGCAAGGCATTTAGTGCTCTTCAGTTAGTGCACTCTAGGTAAACCACCTCCGTGAGACGTGAAGAGCTTGCTGTGTTCTGGGTAGTGCGCTGGCGTGTCAGTGTGGACACCTTGGTGTAGTACTGCATCCTGGCTGGCTTCTGGCACCCTTCCCACAATCCCTGTTCTGGATTTGAAGTCTCCTGCCCTGCTCAGGTGATCAACCATGTGACCAAGATCCACCCTTGCATTCTTTTTGAAATTTGAAAGTCCCCTACCTGTTTGCTCAACAACACATGGTGTTCTTAGTGCATCTCTCCAGCTGTCAATGCCTGCTCCATGCCCTGAGATTCCCTGCTTGGAGCCATGCACCTCATCAGCATTTGGGGAGAGGAGGCAGTCCAGTTCCTGCTGAGCTTCAGCCATAAGAATTATAATATCTATGGGCACATCTCTAGGCTCATGACCAAAAGGCAGCATGACCAGGATGCACTGAGGTGTAGGGTCAAAGTGAAGGAGCTGCAAAACCCCTACTGCAAGACACCGAAAGCAAACCACTGCTCTGATGCTGTGCCCGTGACCTTCATGTGGTACAAAGAGTCGGATGCTGTAGTTGGAAGTGACCCCACCTCCACTCTGAAGACCCCCCGTGGATACCTCGTGGTCTCAGGGGGCACCTGACAGTGGACTGAGCCAGGAGGAAGAAGTTGTGGCAGAGTGTGCTGTTGGGGAGAGGGACCCAGAGTCAGAAGAGGACTTGGCACCCATAGAGGCTTGCAGCCAGGAGCTGTTTGTACCACTGTAGAGGCGGACCACTCACAGCCTTTGGAGACTATGGATGATTTGACTGGTAAGTGGTTGGGAAAGCACTCAAGCAACTTTCTGGGAGCAGGAGGGGTTACAGGAAGGAGGCTGGGTTCAGTGTGATGATGCTACCAGCAGAGGGCCAGACAGAGGGTGACCAGACCATTGATGCAGTCTCTTAAATCTCAGTAATCCACCTCACAGACCTCATTGAAAGCTAGATGCAGCTGCTGTGCCACCCTTCCCAGATTAGCTGGCAGAGCAGTTGTGGAATTTGACACCTGAAGGCTGACATTTCTTTGCCACTGTGCTGTCACCTCGGGGGGAAGGGCAGGACCATTGCTGTTCAAAGACAAGCTGTGTATGGTCCTGGACAGAACCCCAGTCGAGTAAAAGACCCTCATTCACTTCCCTGCTCACCCTAAGCAGTGAAATGTCTTCCAGGGTAAACACAGCCTGTGGAACTGAGTGGCAATTACTAATTCATTCCTCCCTCCACACTCATTCTCCCCAATTCACTCCTGCCCAGAACACAGTACGGCCAAGCGCGAATGATAACCTCTGCTCTCCAGCATTCTACCTTGCTGCACCAAAGGATTCTCTAGCAAGGGCTTCCCCTGCTCTTTCCCCTGACCAGCTGCATGAAGGGAAACCCCTGCCCACGCCACCACAGCAAGAGTTTGCCTGGCCATTTCCCCTGCCCTGCTGCACTCCCCACTGTGGAGTTCCTGTATGGTATGTATGCTCTCTCTGGGACAGGCAGTGCTAGGTATGGTGACAGTGCAAGTGTTTCAAAGGGGTTGGGATAATGCTGTGTCTAACCCCTGCTGTGGGCCTTCTGTGACCTGTTGCAATTTTGTCCTTGATAGAATGGACCTTGGAATGCCAGTCTCAGGAAGTTCTAAGTCCTGAAGAGTGTCTGAGATGGACACAGAAGCACCCAAGTTTTTGTGAGACACCCTGAGCCACACAGATGCTGAAGAGAAAAAATTGCAGGAGTGGAGGAATGGAGCAGCTGTGCAACTAGACCCCCTTGCAGCTGGTGTCCCAAAACGTTTTCTGATACACTCCCTGACTCTGCCAAAGCAATGTGGGCACTAGTGTGTCCCCGGGCATCACCCGCTACACCCCGCAGCTGCCTGCCCATCCTTCACCCATTCAGAGTCCTTCAGGCTGCCGATGCACTCAATGCCAATCTGCATGCAGCTTAGCCTGATGAACTGCAGCTCCCCTTCCACAGCCCATCAGACAGCAGGGCTGCATATGAACTGTGGACATATACAAATCTGTGAAATTATAGGGCCATGCTTCACCGCCTGCCTCCCCCACCCTCTCTGTCTCTCACAGTGCAGATGTTTGTTTCATGTTTAACGGGTGTCCTATATTTACTTTGTGATTAATAAACGTGTTTCAAATAAATGTTTATTCCATTACATGAAAGCAAGCAAACAAGAAAGCATACCCCACCAAAGCGCTAAGTCCGGCACATGGACCAATGAGAATAACCCCCAAGCTGTTACTTGGGCTGCTCAAACTTGGCCTCCAGATGCTGTGCCTCAGCGATCCAGTGCTGAGTGAAACTTTCACCCTCCCTTCACAAATATTATGGAGGATACCAGGCGTGACAATAACCATAGGGATGTTATTACTGGCCAAGTCCAGCTTCCTGCACAGATATTGCCAGTGGGCCTTCAAACGGCCAAAAGTGCACTCCACAGTCATTCTGCACCTGCTCAGCCTGTTACTGAACCACTCTGTACTGCTGTCAAGGCTCCCCATGTCACAGCATTAAGGATCACAATGGGCATTTCCACTTCCCACATGGTGATCTTCTGATCCATGAAGAAAGTCCTCGCTTGCAGCTTCCTGAACAGGCCAGTGTTCCAAAAGATGCATGAGTCATGCACCTTTCCGGACCAGACTGTTAATGTTAGTGAAATGTCCATATTATCTACACGCTCTTGAAGAACCATGGAGAAATACCCTGTGATTAATGTACTTTGAGGCTAGGTGGTCTGGTGCCAGAATTGGAATGTGCATGCCATCTGTTGCCCCTCCACAGTTTGGGAAGCCCATCCATGCAAAGTCATCCACAATTTCATGCACGTTGCCTAGAGTCATGGTGTTTCGGAACAGGATGTGATTGATGGCCCTGCACATTTCCATCAGCATGAGTCCAACGGTTGACTTTCCCACTCTGAAGTGATTGGAAACCGAGGGAAAGCTGTCTGGAGTAGCCAGCTTCTATGGTGCAATCTTTATGCACTTCTCCACTGGCAGGGCAGCTCTCATTTGTGTGTCCCGTGCCACAGGGTGGGGATGAGCTCAGCACACAGTCCCATGAAAGTGGCTTTCCACATCTGAAGTTATGCAAGCACTGCTCGTCATCCCAGGCTTGCATGACTGTGTTCCCACCACTCTGTACTTGTTTCTGAAGCCCAAAAGCAGTGTTCTGCTGAGGTCAGCACCTCCATGAATGCCACAGCAAATCTCATGTTGTGTGAATGCTGTTTGGATGCCTCATCATCACTTTGCAGCTTCAGGAATATCTCAACTGCCATCCCTGACATGCTAATGAGACCTATCAGCATTTTTATCAACAGCTGGGGATCCATTCCTGCTCACTGAGGAGGCAGAGCATGCAGCACAGAAAGATGGCACCAAATGCCAACAGAAGTGCAAAGGTTGCTGGGATGTGAAGCAATGTACCACGGGGCATTGGGACAGGACCCAGGCTGTCCTGCGCTTCCTGACACACCTCTGTGATGGAGAGGAAGAGGTGCTCTGTGGGATAGCTGCCCAGAATGCACTGCTCCAAACAGTGCTGTGAATGTGGCCAGGCTAATGGGCTGGCAGCTGAGAGTGTGGACACCCAATACTGTTTTCACTGCTGCGTTCCATGAGCAGCGCTGCAACTGCCAGTGCTTTACATCTGCCAGCGTAGACATGACTTTGGTTTCTGGGGCCTCTCTGGGTGTGGAGGCAACAGATTGATTCCTTTACTCAGTCTCTCTCCCACTAGTGGTGGTTTACTTCCCTCAGACCTCTGAGGCCCAAGGGGGCTGTTCCCCAGGCAGGGCTCTTTGCTCCTTGCCTCTGTACCTGCAGGGTTCCCTCCTGGTACTTGACTGTGTTCCTGCTTTCCAGTAGCATGACCTCCTCCCACTGCTCCTGGTGTACTCTTTAACTGTCTGAAGGGGGATCTTTTTAACCAGTTCCATCTGATCCTTGATTGCCTCCAGAAGTCCCAGTCAACCTAATTGTTTTAGCTGCTTCTAGCAGTTTCTTGATTGACTCCATGTGTCTTAATTAACCTGTGGTAGTTACCAGGGAAACAGGGACTTGTTTAATATGGGACTAATATATATGCTTTCTGCTACTTTCTTGTAGCCATCTGGTTTGACCCTTTCACGCATAGCGTATTGAAGATGTAAAGTGCTAAATATTATTTATCGTTGCTACAGATAACACTCATTAGTGAGGCATTCATGATAGTACCACAGCTGACATTATAAACCCTTGTTTTTGGAGAAATCAATGATAAACTGGCTCCAAATTTTGGCTTGGAGTGAATTTGCATATGAATTATTTAACCACTTAAAATTGCACTGTTCCTGATCTATGCACAAAAATACTATCAGTGTTAAGTAATATCCAGTATTATTTCTTTAAAGCATTTTAATAGCGTTAGATGCTTTTTGAATGATGAAGTACTACACTCATGCCACTTGGGACTGTTGGGGAGTCCTCCAAAGAAATCCCAAGGTGCTGCAAGAGATGCAGGTAAGAGTTATAATGGGTGGCATTCTCCACATTTAATAGGCTTCCTTTCACTTGTAATGCACAAAAGCCTGAACATGGGCCATTTTCAGAAGATTATACGGCTGGAGATTTCTCATCCCAAGGACTGCATAAAATTGAAGTCTTGACCTTGTGTGATAATTAAAGATCTCATTACCCACTTTGCAAGAAGACTGGTATCAACTCTGCTATTCTACCTAAATTCCAATCTGGGTTATTATTTTCTGCTTAACTAAAATCTCTCTTGCAGTTGTAGTAACTATTTGTCTTCCTTTTCTGTTTCAAACTGTTGTATCGGGTTTTTATGCATTGTAAAATAGCTGTTATGTTCCATCTAAGAGGTGGCTGTATTTTACTGATGGTCAAAGTGCTTCCTCTTTATTAGGACCCTTCCCACTCAAGGTTCTGAGTGCTTGCTGAGAGTTTCTGAGTGCCATTAACTCCTGCTGAAGTTAATGAGAAAAGAGGGCACTCAGTACCTTGCAGAACTGATCTGAAAGTGCTTTGGGATTCTTCAGAACAAGTCACATCACAAAAATGTACGATGCAATATTTAAAATGGGTTTTTTTTGCTTTTATTTTTAAATAGCTAAGTCCTTACCCTGTCAAAATCAGCCACTGTACATGTCTTCCTGACTCATGCAAAGGAATCCATCTTATTATGTATGTGTTAAAAGTATAATAAAGAAGCCAGATAAAAAAATCTTAAATACTTATTTTCACTATGGAATTACAGCTCTCATGGCCTATCAAGTCTGTGTGCATTTGAAAATGGTTGTCAGTACTTATTTATATGTGTTCTTAAAATAATGTCTAAGGCCCCTGTGGTAAAATGCAATCTAGTAGAATTGGCCCATGTGCTGCAGTAGGTGTGGGGATCTGTATTGAGAAGATCATGGGGCCTAAATATCTGCTCTCTTCAGGGAACTGTGCTGATCTGAGTGAAAGGTATTAAATAAAGTGGGAAGAAGTTACTGTTAAAAAAATCTTTGTTTTTTTTATTTGAAGTTGACTTCAGGGCAAAAATTAAATGTAAGGTAAATTCTTAAGGTAATTCATGATAAACTCTTATTTTCTTCTCCCTCATGCAATGTCATGAATTTGGAAAGGAGTATCAACATTAACTCCAACTTACTTTGTGTCACAACAGTCAGACTGTTAATGAAGGCTGTCTAATTAGTCTTCAGTTCTATAAGTGACAGTTATTTTACTGGATGAATAAGGAATAATGCTAGACTGCTTTATACAAAAGGGAAATAAGCACCGAGGTGTGTACTCACTATAATTCATCTTATTATGACATTGTTGAGACAGAAGACTTGAATGCATCTCTAGTTTGATGGTATTTAAACAAATGTTAATCCAAATTCTGCTCCCATCTATGATAAAGATTACCCATCCAGCATGCTGTTTTACTTCATAAAACCCAGAGGTCATGCCTGTTTATGCTAGTGGTGAATATTTGCTATCCTGAGTTGCATGGCCATTTATATCTAGGTTATTGTTATGAAGTTAGTCCTTATGTCCAGATTTGAAACTGAAGACCCTGGAGATTTTGGCTTCCATTTGTAATAATGGAACGAAGCCCTTTCTTAAAGCTACCTATCAGCAAAGTATGTGATATACTATTCTATCTGCCTATGAATACTTCAGTATGATTTACCTCTCCGCTTCACTAATTCTGACTCTAAAATTCTCATTCTGTGTTCTTTGGCAAAACAGAGCAAATACTCAGGTTATTAGGAGACCTGGGCAATTGTGGACAAATGCCTCACTTCGTGGTCTGTGAAGAGTGTAAATACCAAGAACAGTGATGTCCAATAAGATGAGGATTCAGCTGTGCATATATAATTTATATTATATCGAATATTGGAATTTTTCTCTTGTTAAGCTGTCACTAGCAGTGTAAAATAGTCAATGAAAGACCTTGATTCTCCTCTTGCCATCACTGATTTTACATTGAGGCACCTCTGTTGACCTCAGTGGATTTATTCCTGAAGCCACTGACTGTCCTCTTCAGGCTCTCTAGCCCCCCCATGTCCCACCTAGACAAGCCAGACTTTGGGTATGTCTACACTACAGAGTTTTGTCAGAAAAACGGCCATTTTTTTCCGACAAAACCTGAGTTACGTGCACACTGCAATCGCATTGTTCCAAAAGTAAATCAAAAAAAGGGTTTTTTCCAGCATTGGTAATCCTGATTCTATGAAGAAGAAGCCTTTTTCCAAAAGAGGTCTTTAAGAAAAAGGCATGTGTGGACAGGGAGGAGGCGGTTTTTTGAAAGAAGAGGCCTCCAGGAAATAACACAGGTGCCCTGGTGGCCATTCTGTCCAAATTAATCAGGACTCTATAGTTCCTGTCTCCTGGCCCCTCTTAAAGCTACAGGCACCCTGGACAAGCCTTGTGGTAGGAAGCTGGCCTGAGAGCAGCATCTCACCGTGTAGCTCTCCCTGCCACAGGCCTTACCATCCATGGCCCAGCCTCAATCCCCCTGCGATCCCTCCTGGCCCTTGAAGGGAGCAGCCCCAAGGGGTCCCAGGACCCACCTAGGGAGACCAAGAGGCGGGCACCCTCCTGGTTCTGAGCAGAGATCCTGTCCCTCCTCGAGCTGTGGGGCGAGGAGAACACCTTGCAGGATCTATGCTCCAAGCGCTGCAACACGGAGCTCTATGAGCGCATGGCCGAGCCCCTGGCGGAACGCGGACACCCACCCTGGACCTTGGAACCTTACTCTTTCACCAGAGTAAGGTGAAAGAGCTTCACCAGGGATATGTCCGGACCAGAGAGTGCAGCTCGTGCTCAGGGGCAGGACCTCACACCTGCCCCTACTTTGACGAGCTGCACCAGATCCTGAAGGGTGGGGAAACATCTTCCCCACCCGTTGTGGTGGACTCCGGTCTCCAGACCTCCCTGGCTGGAGATCACGGCTGAGGAGGAGCAGGAGGACCAGGGCCAGCTGGAGGAGGAGGAGACAGAGATCGTGACCCTGTCCCTGGAGCCAGTGCTTGTGAGCCAGGACATCTCCCAGGCCTTGTCGGATGCTGGGGAGGGATCTTCAGGTGAGTGGTCTTAGTTTGTCACACACACAGGGCGGGGGAGGCTGGCGCACAGGGGATGGGGTGTGAGTGTTGCTCGGGCTGCTCAGGATGGACATTGTGCTGCATGGAACTATGTGCAATGTTAGTGTGCGGCACGCAGACACAGCAGGCAGCCCCTAAGCATGGGTGGGATCCTGCTGCCAGGCTCACATCCTGCCATGGGGGGAGAGGACCCTCCCAGCACCTGCCAGGCTAACCACAAGGGCTCAGGCACGACCCTGGACACACCAAGAAGTGCCGCACACAGCACATGGGCATGCCTGCACATGTGAGGCACCACCCACTCCCGCGGGCAGTGCTGCGTGTGGCAGGTATGTGTGTGGACACCAGGGAGGGCCAGGCTGCTCCTGGGTCCTCTGCCACCTGTAAGGGGATCCCACTGTGGCTGGACACTTCCCTTGCCTGCTTGTCCATGGGCCGGTGTGGGGGGGTATTGGGAAGCAGGCAGCACAGTCCCCTGGGCACCTCGGGGCCTCTGTGAGGCACGGCCCACTGTGCAGGCCACACATGGCCTTGTTCCTGGGACATCCCCCTCCTCTGCCCCAAGGACTGTTGGTCGCAGCTCACACAGTGTGTGCATGGATGACTGACCTCCTCTCCCTCTTTGTGTTCTCTACAGCCAGACCAGCTGGGACTGAGGGGTGAGCCACACCACCAGAGCCAGCCACCAGAGCCCGGGGTACCCGAAGGCACGCCAGGGTCTAGGAAGACCTAATTCACCAGCATGTCAGTGTCCTGCGTGACATGCAGCAGACCCTGGCACAGAAACGCAAGGACACTGAGTGGCAGAACTGCATATGGGACCAGCTCATGCAGCAGTGTGATAGCATGTGTGCTGTCATGTCACACATGCTGGCACACCTGCCTGCTGTCGTGCTTGCTGGCTTCCACCCTCCTGCCTCCCCCGCTATGCACATTCCTCCTCCACCTGCATCCCAGGTGATGCCCATGCCCCCTCCCCAGGTGATGCCCATACCTCCTTCCCCTCCCGCCGCCATCCCTGACCCTAGTCCAGCCCCCCCCTCCTGCCCACCCTTCTGTGTTCCCTGGACCCACCCAACCCCACTCCAGTGAGGTCCCCTCACCTGAGGTGGCACATCTAGCCATCCCCCTCCTCCTGCAGGTTATGAGCCCCCCCCCTTCCCCTGCCCACCTTTTCTTCATGTTAGAGAAATACAGACTTCATTTTATTGGAAACCAAACAGGTGTGTTTATTGAGAGGTCGGAAGGGGCGAAGGGAGGGGCTGAGGTGTGGAAGGATAGGGCAGCAAGCCAGAGGCCCTTGCTGGGGGAAGCCCTGGGGAAAGTTACTGGGGTGCTTGAGAGAACCTCTCCCTCAGGGCCTTCTGGATCCATACCCTAGCCCGATGGGCCTGTCAGATGGCAGCTGTCCTCGGCTGCTGGAAGGCTCGCCCCTCGCGGCCGGCATCTGCCCCTCACCCCGGGAGAAAGGCCTCCCCCTTCCTCTCCACAATGTTGTGGAGGACACAACATTCTGTGACCACCTCGGGGATGTTGTGCTTTCCTACATCGAGGTGGGTCAGCAGGCACCTAAACCATGCTTTGATGCGGCTGAAGGCGCACTTCACCTGGATCCAGGGCCTACTGGGGTCCAAGAGGCCGGTAAAGGGTTTCATAAGCCACGTCAGGAGGGGCTAGGCCGCGTCCTCCATGTTGTACAGTGGATCTCTTCTGAAAAAAGGTTTTTCTGAAAGAAGCCTGCAGTCTAGACGTAGCCTTTATGACGAGAGGCTATTCAAATGAAAATTCATCCCACATTAGATTCTTCCAATTCCAAAATAACAGCCAGGTCAAAATAGACTTCAGAACCTCGTCCCAAATCCATGCAGGCAGCCAATCCTTGAATAAACTAAAACCTAAAGGTTTAAAGATCACAGTCCAGAGGGTGAGGCATGACGCAAGAAGGTGATGTCACCATTAGGGATGCTAAAAATTGTGTATTAGGGCAACCATGTAAACATTGAAAATCTTTATACTGCAGAGCCTGCAGAAAAGCCTCCTCTCCAGGAGTGGGGCTGCCAGCCCCTGCTAGTCTGGCTCCCAGAGAGGTAGCTTCACTGCCACAGCAAAGCCTCCTCCCTGGGAGCAGAGCAGACAGCCCTATCCCGCCTAGTTCCTGAGGAGGTGGCTTCACCGCCCTGCCACAGTGAAGCTGCCTCCCTGGGAGCTGGCTGAGTGTAACTGAGACTATTAACAGATAAGCACCAGCTTATCAGTTAAACAGTTATGTGGTTATACCCTAACATCCTTAGTCAGCATCTCCTTTTTATACCCCCAGTCCATGCGCATGGAGGAATATTGGCTTTAACTTGGAGCTTCGCGTCACATGTTCTACATGACCTGCTGTGTCACTGGACCTCCATTGTCCATATGCAAGACCTGGCTGGCTAGTCTTGATGTAAATGTGTTCTGTGAGTGTAAGGAACACATGTTTAGAAACAAGCATGCAGGAAAATTTCATAATTTCACACACAATGGTGGTTCATTTCAACAGGATAATAGTACTTAGCAGATTATAATATGTAGAAAATATGTCTTGTAAGGTATCACTGGAAAAGATTTATCACAATTGTGTAACATTGGTGACAACAATAGTGAAGATGATTTTTTTATATAGCGTCACAGAAGGGAATTGTGTCCATCATGTCAACTGGACAGCATTGCTTTGGAGTGACGAGGTGAGGGAAGATAGTGTCTTTTATTGGACCAACTTCTATTGGTAAGGGAGACAGAAGTTGGTCCAATTAAACCTATTACCTCACCCACCTTGTGTATCTAGGTTTCAGAGAGGTTTCAGAGACCTCTGTTACAGCATGTTAGTCTGTTTCAGCAAAATACAGCCAGGAGTCCAGTGGCACTTTAACAACTAACAAATTTATTAGGGTATTAGAGCATAAGCTTTCATGAGCTATAAATCAATTCCTCAAAACATGACAGCATACCGTAAGGCTCAATACAGCATTGAATTTGCTAACCTGAAAGAACCAGAAAAGGGGCTGGTGGGAATTTAAATCTGTAGCTACTAGAACACGTAAATCAAGAACTTGTTCAGTCTGTGCTCTAAAAACAACCACATTCACACATTCAGTCTCAAATTTACAGAAGAACATAAGAACAGCCATACTGGGTCAGACCAAATGTCCATCTAGCCCAACGTTGGCAAATGCCAATGCCAATGCCAGGTGTCCAACATTGGCCAATGCCAGATGCTTCAGAGGGAGTGAACAGAACAGGAAATCATCAAGCAATCCCTCTCCCATCACCCATTCCCAGTCTCTGACAGAGGCTAGGGACACCATTGCTACCCATCCTGGCTAATAGCCATTGATGGACCATTGATGGACCTACCCTCCATGAATTTATCTAGTTCTTTCTTGAACCCTGTTAAAGTCCTGGTCTTCACAGCCTCCTCTGGCAAGGAGTTCCACAGACCAACCGTGCGCTGTGTGAAGAAAAGATTTCTTTTGCTTGTTTTAAACCTGCTACCTATTAATTTCATTTGGTGACCCCTAGTTATTATGTTATGGGAACAAGTAAATAACTTTTCTTTTATTCACCTTTTCCACACCAGTCATGATTTTATGGACCTCTGTCATATCCCCTCCATAGTCTCCTCTTTTCTAAAATGAAAAGTCCCAGTCTTTTTAATCACTCTTCATATGGCACCCATTCCAAACCCCTAATAATTTTTGTTGCTCTTTTCTGAACCTTTTATATCCGGGGAAGTGAATTTCAGAAGCATGGTCTTGCTGCTGAGAACATCCTGTGCTCTGCTATCATGTTTTTTGCAGGGCTGATTCTTAGAATTATTTTTTATTTGCATGACCATAACACCTATAAGCTTTAGTCATGGTGCAGTATTCCATTGTGCTACGTGCTATACAAATGCAGAACTAAAAGATGGTCACTAGGCAAACATGCCAAGGAGACTGCTGAAGGCGCGTGTTATACAATGGGGGAGTATCTAGTTCTCTTATTTGACTAGCATTTTTATAAACATTTCTGAACTGTCACACTTCACTTTATTTCTCACTCCTTAACTACACTTTGAAAATTTATGAAAAAAACATTCTCATTGTGCAGAAACACTATGAAGAATAACTTCCCTCTTTCCCCATCATTCAGTTGTGGGTTTTGTGATAGAAGGAAAGCTTTCACTGCCTTTTCAGTTATTTGCAAAAATGAAAGGCAGTTTCTGCAAACAGAAATCATATTTTTGCATCGGAAGTTCACAATATTTTTCTTGGAACATATTTACAACTTTGCTAAATGGATGGAAAATGTCACAACCATGAATACCTGTGTTGCCTGTCTTGAAATGTAATGTTGGATCTAATTAATGAGCATTTGTAAAATCTTGCTTTCAAATGTGAATACTTTCAAAGTTTAAAAGAAACGTGTGCAGTCTTTATTGAGATAAAATTATAGGTGACCAGATCCCATTGGCTTTTAATGGGAGTTGGGCATCTCATATAGTTGTGTCTTTGAAAACCTCACTGCTTATTTACTCTGTGAAACATCTACACCAGTAGTTTGCAACTAGGGGTATACCTAACCCCTCGGGGTTACACAGAAGTCTTCTAGGGGGCACATCAACTCTCCTAGGATACGTCTACACTAGCCCCCTAGATCGATCTAGGAGGGCGACCGGAATTGCAAATCAAGCCCGGGATTTAAATATCCCGCGCTTGATTTGCATGTTCTCAACGGTTGCCATTTTAGAAATTGACTAGCCTGAAGTAACTGCCCGGCGTCTACATGCGGCAGTGAAATGGGATTCGATTTAAAGCCCTAATTCGAATTAGCTGGTAAACCTCATTGCAGGAGGAATACCAGCTAATTCGATTTAGGGGCTTTAAATCAGAATCCCATTTCACTGCCGCGTGTAGACGTGGGCAATTACTTCGGGCTAGTCAATTTCTAAAATGGCGACCGGCTGGGAACATGCAAATCAAGCGCAGGATATTTAAATCCAGGGCTTGATTTGCAATTCCGGTCCCCTCATTAGCCTCCCTAGATCGATCTAGGGGGCTAGTGTAGACGTACCCCTAGATATTTGCCTAGTTTTGCAACAGATTAAATAAAAAGCACTAGTAAAGTCAGTACAAACTATTTCATATGGATAATGGCTTGTTGATACTGCTCTATAAACTGTACACTGAAATGTCAGTACAATATTTATACTCCAACTTATTTATAATTATATGGTAAAATGAGACAATTTTTCAGTACGAGTGTGCTATGACACTTTTTTGTATTTTTATGTCTGATTTTAATAGCAAGTAGTTTTTAAGAGAGGTGAAACTTGGAGATACACAAAACAAATCAGACTCCTGAAAGGAGTATAGTGGTCTGAAAAGCTTGAGAACCATGATCTACACTAGACATCTTGTATAAGTGTAACACACACACCTGCTGGGTGTGGTTCACTGTCCCATGTAGTGGCACTTACAGAGAGAAAGAATGAGTTTCATCTACAACCCCTGAGAGCTAGCGGGCTTTTAGCTCAAGCTCTAGATGGGTTCATGTGCAAAACTCCAGAGGTCCCAGGTTGGTTCCTGCTGTCAGCATTACATAAGCACTTGATATTACTAGAAGCTATCTTCACTGTATAAGTGATCCATAAACTTAAAAAAAAATACCTGGAACTACTTTGTACTGGCAGTGATATCTTTGATCTAATATTTTCATCAATGATTTAGATGATGGCAGAGAGAGTGCGATTATTAAGTTTGCAGATGATATGAAGCTGAGAGGGGTTGCAAGTGCTCTGGAGGATAGAGTCATAATTCAAAATGATCTGGACAAACTGAAGAAATGGTCTGAAATAAACAGGATGAAGTTTAATAAGGACAAATGCGAAATACTCCATTTAGGAAAGAACAATCAGTTTCACACATGTAGAATAGGAAGTGATTGTCTAGGAAGGAGTATTGCTGAAAGGGACTTAGGGGTCATAGCGCACCACAAGGTAAACATGATTCTGGGATGAATTGACAGTAGTGTTGTGAGTAAGACGCGAGAAGTAATTCTTCCACTCTTCTCTGTGCTGATTAGGCCCCAAATGGAGTATTGTGTCCAGTTCTGGGCTACCACATTTCAAGAAAGATGTGGAGAAATTGGAGAAGGTCCAGAGAAGAGCAACAAAAATGATTAAAGGCCTAGAAAACATGAGCTATTAGGGGAGACTAAAAGAACTGGGCTTGTTTAATTTAGAAAAGAGAAGACTTAGAGGGGACCTGATAGCAGTTTTCAAGTATTTAAAAGGGTGTTTCAAGGAAGGAGAATAATTGTTCTCCTTGGCTTCTGATGATAGGACAAAAAGCAATGAGCTTAAATTGCAGCAAGGGAGGTTTAGGTTGGACATTAGGAAAATCTTCCTGTCAGGTTGGTTAAGCACTGGAATAAATTGCCAAGAGAAGTTGTGGAATCTCCATCTCTGGAGATATTTAAGAGCAGGTTGGATAGACATCTATCAGGGATCATCTAGACAGTGCTTGGTCCTGCTCTGAGGGCAGGGGACTGGACTTGATGACCTCTAAAGGTCCCTTCCAGTTCTAGGATTCTATGAATAATTTTAACTTAATAAAAAAAACCAAACCAAAGTAATTATGTCCTTAAAAAATCCACAGCATGAATCAGTGACTCTCAGTGACATTTCTTGGTAATTAAAAGAATAATAGATACACTTGTATTACAAGCCCCCCTGGGTGCTATAGTACTATATATTATTAAAAGGAGGAGAAACTGCCAATAGTGAAGATCAGTTAAAGGCTGTGATACACATAGCAACTTGTCAAAGGTCAGTAACTAAAATACAAGACATTTTATATATTTGAGGAAACATGAAAAGCCTTTTGGGATTTCAGTAACATATGCTTTTACTCTAAAAGCCATTCTCTTTTAAGCCTGCAGATGAATCCTCTCTATTCAGAGTCATATTTGCTTATTGCAATGACAAAAATAAGTTTGTTTGTTTACTCTATTTGCCCTGCAGATGCAACATAGTTAAAAGGTAATGAGCCTCATTCTATTCATGTCTGAGAATTATCAACTCACTGTTTGCAAGTTCTAGTCAGTTACACTTGGCAAACCTATTTAAGCAATAGGCTTCCCCATGTGTAAATGAGAGCACACATTCAAGATAGCAGAATTCCTTGGTGTTGCAGAAGGTCTGCTTTTGCTTGCAGAACCTCTATTACTAAACATGGTGTGTAGGAAGAAAATAAACTAGTTTATTTTTAAGATGTCAGGTTGAGTTTCAAAAATTGGTTTTTGAGTTTTAAAAACTGGTAGTGTGTGGTCTAGTGAAAATCTTTTTGCTTGTAGCCTGGAACTCACTCCAAAGCAGTGATCATGATGTTACTTTTAGAGTCACTTTTTAGAGCAGAACTACATTTTAAACAATTAGAAAAATATTATTTCTTATTGTAAATGCAGATAAAACAAATATTATAAGTAAGCACCTGTAGGTAAAACTTTAAACCAAGTTTTTCTATTTATGTAAATTTCATTTTTTAGTTTATTAAATTGTATAAGGTATCTTGGTAATATATAACTTTATGTAGTAAGTTGTACAGTTTTATAGCTGTGCAAAGCTGTATGTAATGGTATAAAATGCTTTTATTATGTTTATATGCAACCAATAAAAATGACCATGTAAAAACTATTGTTCAGCTTCCTCCATTTGATACAGAATTTCTCTTAATACTCAAGTTATGCCTAAGTACATAAAAAAATTAATTAGATATTGGTCATAATATGATTTAGAATCCAATTGATAATAAACACTCAGCTGTGTCCTACGCCCATCAGAATCTGTTTATTGAGAGAATGAATGTTGGTTAAAATGTTAATTTTTCCTATTGTGTTTAAATGGTATCCTGGAATCTTGAACTTCTGTCTACACCACCATCAGATAAAAGCTGAAGAGAGTTGTGTTATAAAGGGGAGACTAAATATTTACTGTAAATTTGCTTCATTGAGGAAATTTTGCTACACCTAAGAGGACAGAATCTAGTCTTCTGTTCATGATATGAATGTTAGAACTGCAAATTATATCTCACCTCTACCAGTCAGTTGATGACACTTAAGTTCTTTTAAGGAATAGCCCAGATAGAATGTGTTAGTATATATCAAGGGGAGTTGGGTGCCGACCACTGGAACATGTACTATTAGCTGCTGTTGTCTCCTTCGTTCAAGCTACAAGAATAATGGGGATGGGCAGGGCCGGCCCACAACATTTTGGCACCTGAGGCAGGGGGCTCAAATGACGCCCCCATGCCCTCTCGCTTGGGCCAAAACTTTGAAAGGTCTCAATTCTCTGGGTCCTAGTGGCGCCCTCCCCCCCCCCCCAGTCTGGCACCTGAGGCGGCCGCCTCAGTTCACCTCATGGTAAGGCCAGCCCTGGGGATGGGTTATAATTGTTTTGATATGATCTGTGGCTGATTAGTGAACTTTGTTGTTTTGATCACATCTTTCACCTTCTTATTGATTCTGTAGAGCTTGTATGCGGCAATTTCTTTTATGTTAGATTATATTAAGAAAGGAACAGAGAATAACACAGAATCTGATAATGATTTCAAATATATAGATTCAGGGGCGCCTGATGATGACATCACTCCATTGACGGCCATGCAGGCGGGGGCGCCAGCTACCGCAGCCCGCCTCGGGCCGCTCCTGTATAGATTGTACACTCACTCCTCAAATATTATGTTAAATATTGGGCTTTCCTCCACACAAATATAGTAGCGGAAATGTAAAAGGATCAGAGAAAAACAATAAAAGTGAAGAATCACAAAAATACTATAAGAAGAGAGAAAAGTGTGGCCCTATGTAGTCTGGAGCTATGACAAGATAGAAGGGTACAGAGAAGATCAGTCAGGAGTTCCCATTTGCCCTTCCTCAAAATAAAAGAAAAAGAATGGAGGTACACAGTTTAATTGAATGGCAAGGAATAATGTAGATATTTTTGATGTAATATATAATTGACTTGTAGGACTCTTAAAATATTGCAACTCAGATATTAAGACAAAGTCTAGGAGACATTTTTATTAAATCAGTCTTTTATATTAACTAAAAATATCCAAAGACTTACTACTGTCCTCTTATTTGGGGGTATTTGCCAGCTATTAATTGCTGCTTTTAGGGAGAAGCTTCCCCCAAATCTTGTTATTGCATAATTGGCCATTAGATTATACAATTTATCCAAAGCATTTGGCACTAGCCACTTTTGTGACAAAATGCCTTGGCAGATGGACCATTGATTTCAACGTATATGGCAATTCCTATGCCTCTAACAGTGACGGTAAAGTGTTTCCTTTTTATATACCTAAACATATGTAACAGGCCTGGGGAAAAATTCTGTGTAAGAGCGAATGAAAATGAATGAAAAATGAATGAAAAAAGGGTCTGTATACAGGAAATGAATAAGAGGGGATGAGATAAAGAGAAACAAAATAATGTACTTTATAGAGATGGTAGGTGGATTGCAAGAATAAGAGTATGTGTACACTATGGGAGAAGGTTGAATTAAGATACGCAACTTCATCTATGTTAATTGTGTAGCTGAAGTCGAAGTACCTTAACTCGATTTTTGGCGCTGTCCACACTGCAGGAAGTCGAAGGGAGAACATTCTCTCTTCAACTTCCCTTACTCCTCATGGAAGCAGGACTACCGGCATCGACCGGAGTGCCCCTCTCAGTTCGTATTAGCATATCTTCACTAGACCTGCTAATTCGAATGTTGGAAGATCGACAGCAGCAGCTTCGATCGTCTCTGTAGTGTAGACATACCTGAATGGAATGCTTAGTGAAATAGAAAAATGGTAGAGTTAAAAGTAGTAAAAGAAATATTTCATCATACAAAGCACAAATAGCCTGTGAAACTCTATGCTACTCGATATCACTAAAGGTAAGAGCTTATTATGACTGAAAATGGGATGATAATTGTTTTTTTTTCATGAGAACATCCAGAATTACAGTACAATTTATGTGACCTGAAGAAGAGCTCTGTTGTTGCCCCAAAACTTTTCTTTAACCAACAGAAGCTAGTCCAGTAAAAGATACCTCATTTTACCTAACTTTGTTTCTCTGAGTTATAATAGTAAATTGTAAATAAAAACATTGAAAAAGATATAAACCTTCATGCCTTAAGGCATAAATTGGCTTCTAACTCATAGGGAAAGTTTCTTTCTGATCCCCATAGGTGGGATATTCTATACCTGCCTACTATAGGTTTTCTTTTACCCTTCTCTTAAATTCTGGTCATGGGCTTTGAATTCTGGATTAGAAAAAACCACAGGTCTGGTCCAATTTGGCCACTATTGTTTTTCGGTGACTGATTCACTGCTATGCTACTTCAGTGGAGCAGGTGTAACTCCACTGATGCATGCCTAAAATGTTTAAAAAGGCAGTGGCATACCCTATGGCCATATCACCAAACCTAATTTCACAAAATAATCCCCATTGGTTGGGTTTGGTACTTGCCTGGAGGAAGTTAAAATCCTGTGTTTTGCAAAAGTAGTGGTGATACCCTTTCCTTTATTAGGAGCATTGTACTACTAGAAGTATTCTCATTTGGATTAGCCATAAAGCCACAGTTCTGACCTCAGGTTTTCTGGCCAAATTCCAGTATGCATAATTGCATTCTGCTATCAGCTAAATGTATCCTATTAATTTTCCTGCATAAGTTGTTTTTCTTCATGTGCTGTCTTGAACTGTTATGTAGTGTTTTTAATCTCATCATGTCACACCAGATGTGGACAAAGTGATCCCTACATATACTTTGTAAATCAGTTTGGATTAAGGGTGCTTTGTAAATTCCAATCACTATTAGAATTGGGCAAAAATTTTTGTCTGAAACTTTCTTCAGTAAAAAATGCAGATTTGTTAACACCAAAATGCTTGGCAAATTTCTATTTTTTTTTTGCCAAATTGTGTAAGACAAAAGGAAATGTTTCAACTTTTTTGTACACATATTTTAAAGGAAACATTTCATTTTTTAGCTTTTTAAAAGAATGTTTGTTTCTCTACCTCCTTCAGGTTTTTTTTGTTTTTTGGTTTTTGTTTAGAGAAATCTGCAATAGAAACAGGTTTTTTTTTGAGTCAAACATAACATTTTGTCTACCCACAATGATTATTTTTAACTTTTCAATTTGCTAAAAATTTTGAAACAAAATCAATTTTGCATGAATCTAAAATAATTTTTCAATTTAATTTTCAGAATTTCCAGCAAACCAAAAAATTAGTAATTTCTATAGCTTTAGTTATTTTAATTATAGCCAAGTGCTTATTCAAATACTGGTTTGAGATTATCAAAGTTTTGTTCCGCAAACAATAGATTAATAACTTCTGCTATTCTTCTCTCATGTCTCTGGGCATGAAACTATTTTAATTGCATGGTTCTTCCAAGTTCAGACGCTTATGAGTTATCCAAACAAATGATGTAATTGTCTTCAGAGATCCACTAGTATTTTATTGATGATAGCATAAGACACATTTAACATGTGTTATAAAGAGGATCTGAATTGTACCCGGAGGAAACAAATGATTGCATCCTTCATTTCTATTGGAATAACTAGGACCAGCTGTCATGGATTTAACTGCTGTGTGTTACATTTAATAAAAATGATGCGCCGGAGGACATTTTTTGTTAGTTGTGTTCATTTTCTCTGCATGCTCTTATACTGGGTATATATTCTAATAATTCACATGAAAACTATCATACTACAGCTGGTAACTGGACACATACATTCTACACACATTGTAACTCCAGCATTTGATATGATGATTAAATGCAAATAAAGCTTAAAAGAGCATTCCTAGAAAATAGCGGAAACATGAACATATTTAGTCATCTTAAAATGGAATTTTCTTAAGTTGACTTTAAGATAGTTACTAGCAAACCAAAGCAGCATTTTGATGCACATTGTCCGTCTTTCTATTGGTGCCTTTATGCAATGTTTGGTATCATCCCCTTTCAGAAATGAAAACCTTTTGAGATTCTGTGTTGGGAACATGGGAAGATCTAGTACATTATTGGTGGATGATTCACTAGTTCCTTCGTGCCTTGGCACAGAAACCTTTTCCAGGTGGCTAAGCCTGGAAGCATTGCACAAGCTATGTTCTCAAATTCAAGCAATTTAGAGGAAAGGAGGGGTTTTTTTTTTCATCTTCTTCTTTAGCAATCTCTAATGGTCAGTGCAGACAAGTATTTCAGGCTCCAAGGTTGCTTCTTCCTGGTTCAAGGGTAAAGGCAGCCAGAAGAGGTATATCTGACTGGCCAGTTGTGGATTTTGCGTTTTTCTGCAGAAATCTCTAGGCTTGATTTCTAGTCCCAGTCTTTGACTCAGTGGGGACTGGGAGTGTTGCAGAGACAATGAGGTGGAAGAAGAACAGCAACACAATTGTTGAGCCCACTGTCCAATTCAAAATGGTACTAAAATATTCTGAAGGAAGTTGTGTCCTTCTCATCTTAAAGAGTGCTCATATAAAGTGGTAGTGTGTGAGAAGTAAAAGCATGAGGAAAGTGTAGTCCTTTGGGCTGTAATGGGAATGAGAAAGGGTAACAGTGCATGAATCACAAACCATGGCTGATAGAGTGGGACTGGGAAATGAGGAAGATGGACAGAACCCCCCCCCCCCAAACCCAGCCCAGAATGATGAGGTCTGATGCAGACATCTAGGGGCGCCAAAAAGAGACCAAATGAAATCTGGTAGTTTTTGCCCTAGTGAAATCAGACTTCTATTATTAGGTGTCCTTCATGAAGAAGCCATTAGACTAGGAGAGAAATCATAGTCTGGTGGCTGGCGGAACACCCCAACAAATATAGACTAAAAAAGGAAAAATGTTGCACAATAGTATTCCCACCACATTGTTGACATATATTTACCATTGCCCTGTAGGTTTGAAGTTAGAGGAGATGCAAGAAAAATTTGGGGAGGAATTCTTCAATATCTGCTTTGATGAGAATGAAAGAGTTCTTCGTGCCGTAGGTGGCACATTGCAGGACTTCTTCAATGGCTTTGACGCTTTGCTGGAACACATTAGAACTTCATTTGGAAGACAGGCCACTCTGGAATCCCCTTCTTTCCTATGCAAAGAGCTCCCCGAAGGCAACCTCATGCTCCACTACTTTCACCCTCATCATATTGTTGGATTTGCAATGTTGGGAATGATAAAGGCGTCAGCAAAGAAAATCTACCATTTGGAAGTGGAAGTGGAACAAGTTACGAATGATAAATTGTACTCAGAGGGGTCGAACCCAGGTAATTGCAGCTGTCTTACTTTTCTTATCAAAGAACGTGAAAATGCAAATATCACAAAAGCACTTCCACGTGAATCATCTCAGTCTCCCTCAGACCTGAGGATAAACATCAGCACCTTCTGTAGAGCTTTCCCTTTCCATCTGATGTTTGATCCAAACATGCTGGTTCTCCAGCTTGGGGAAGGTCTCAGGAAGCAGCTCAAATGTGACACTCACAAAACGTTGAAATTCCAGGACTGCTTTGAGATAGTTTCTCCAAAGATCAGCACCACATTTGAACGCGTTCTCCTGAGATTATCAACACCATTTGTGATTCGGACCAAACTTGAGGCATCTGGCTCTGAAAATAAAGATAAGGTAGGAGCATTAATTTAGAATGGGATATGTGTATGGGTGAGGGTAATTTATTTGGAGTGGAACAGCTATGCACTATAGAAAGCTCATTTAACCCCTCAACATAAGGCTTAAGTGGGATATCAGTGGTGCTCTCTAGACTGGGTTAAATTTCATCCTACATCATTTATAAACTCTGCATGAAGAAGCTCTGTATCTTGAAAGCTTTACTCTTTCACCAACAGAACTTGCTCCACTAAAAAATATCATCTCTCCCACCTCCTTGTCTCTATTATTGTGGAACCACATAGCCACCACACTGCGATTATAATGGTATCAGGAGCTTTATATTAGATGACATATTTGCAAGCATGCATTTACAGAGGTGTTTGCTATTTTAGTATTTAAGAAATAAAGAAAAAGTTTAAACATTTCCAGCTACCCAGGTTTTTCCTCAGGAATTTTCTGAGTGAAGTTTTAGAGTAATGATAAATTTCATTTCAACAAGGATATTTCAAGAATTTCAGGAATTCTTTGTAGGTTTACCCAGATTTATTATTCTGATAACACACCCACCATTCTTTTTCACAATCGGGGCTATTCCTAAAACATGTGTGTTTTACATCGGGGTGGGGAACATATGGTCTGGGGGCTGGATCCGGCCCCCAAGTCTTTGCACCCTCCTTCCCACCCAGACCCCACACCCAAGTCCATTTCCTAGCAGTCCCCTCCCACACACTGAACCCCTAATTTTTGACCCCACCCAGAGCCTAGGGGCTCCCACTTAGACTGTGTTGTGTGAGGAGTATGTGGGGAGTGTCTTTCTCCTCAGTCGGGGGACAGTTCAGTGACTTTTTTTTTTGCTTGTCACTTTTGTGCAGCCCCTGACTGATTTTTCTGTGGGTCAGTGGCCTCCAACCCAAAAAAGGTTCCCCAGCACTGTTTTATATGATTTGTCTTCTTGAGAAAAAAGATGATCAAATTTGGATCTTGTACAAATGGAGAAGTCCTGGTCCAGTTAAGACACTCTTAGAGATTTGTCTCTTGATGAGGGTTGCCAATCTTGGTAGGAGGTACTCCTGGAGGTTTAATCACATGACATAATCTTTTATTAAAGATTAATCTTTAATTTCTGGAGCCTCCAGGACAATCCTGGAGGGTTGGCAACTACACTCTTGACCCAGGATCCTTAGAATCATAGGGTATGTCTACACTAGCTCGTTAGTTCAAGCTAGGTAGGCAAATGAGAGCAACCGGAGTTGCAAATGAAGCCCGGGATTTAAATATCCCGGGCTTCATTTGCATCTTCCCGAGCGCCGCCATTTTAAAATCCCTTAGTCCGAACTCCGTGCCGTGGCTACACGCGACGGAGTAGTAGTTCAATTAGGATCTCTAATTCGAACTACTGGTACACCTCATTCCATGAGGAGTAATGGTAGTTCGAATTAGAGATCCTAATTCGAACTACCTACTCCGTGCCGCATGTAGCCGCGGGCACGGAGTTCGAACTAAGGGGGATTTAAAAATGGCGGCGTCCGGGAACATGCAAATGAAGCCCGGGATATTTAAATCCCAAGCTTCATTTGCAACTCCGGTTGCCCTCATTTGCCTACCTAGCTCGAACTAACGAGCTAGTGTAGACGTACCCATAGATATGTAGGACTGGAAGGCATCTAGTTCAGTCCACTGCACTGAGGCAGGACTAAGTATCACTGAGACTGTCTCTGACCTATGTTTCACCTGTTTTTATAAACCTCCAGTGATAAAGATTCCACAACCTCACAAGGGCTGTGTCTAAATTTAGACACTTCAAAATTGCAAATGAAGCAGGGATTTAAATTTCCCGTGATTCATTTGCATAATGGCAGCTGCAGTTTTTTTCAAAATGGGGCTTTTTGAAAGAAAAACAATTGTTTAGACGGGGATCGATTGAAAATAAAACCCTACAGGATCTTTCAAAAAAAGGGTTTTATTTTTGATCAATTCCTGTCTAAACAGCCGTTTTTCTTTTGAAAAGCCCTGTTTCAAAAAAACCCGCGGCCACCATTATGCAGATGAAGCACAGGAAATTTAAGTCCCGGCTTCATTTGCAATTTCGAAGTATCTAATTTACATCCCTTTTTCGAGAAAAGAGATGTAGTTTAGACACAGCCTAGGTAATTTATTCCAGTGTTGAACTACCCTGACTACTCTAATGTCAAACCTAAATCTCCCCTTACTTCAATTTAAATCCCCTACTTCTTGACCTGTCCTTAGAAGAACAATGTATCACCTTCCTCTTTGACAACCTTTTACATACTTGAAGACTGTTGTTTCATCCCTCCTTAGTCAACTCATAAGTATTTGATCAGGAAAAAGGAGTTATTTAAAAGGCTTTGTGATTAAGAGAGGACCTTTCAGCTTATTTTAGGGTTTTTTTTATCTTCATTCCAATGCATAAATTAGATTTCTTCCTCTGCTTTTGTTTTTTAGGCATGCAATGAAAAAAAGATAGATAGAAAAGAGCCTTCTATTATTCCTGCTGCTAGCACTTTGTTTAGATGAGAACAAGCCCTTTGCTATTGTCATTTCTTTATTGAGCACTCAAAGACAAATAGAAAATACATATAATAAATAACCTGGTCCCTGCCCCGGAGAACTGACAGTCTGAGGCCTTAGTTCTGCAAAGGGTTACGTGTGTGCTTATCTTTATATGTTGGCAGAAGAACCATTGAAATCAATTGGACTGCTCATTGCATAAAGATTAAGACTGTACTTATGCCTTCATGGGATCAGGGCCTAATAGCTGTATGTTTTTAGGAAACTGTGAACTACAAATAATGATTTGTAAAATTTTCAAAGTCTCCTAAGTCACTTTGGTGCTTTTGAAAATATGACCCATACCTACCAAGTTTGTTTGTTGTGCCTTATCTGATATATTTAGACTGATACTCTGCCTCTGGCAGCAGTCAACAATTGATTTTTTTCAGAAAAAGGCAACTCCCCCCAGCCCCAGAACTACCATTTTTGCCATAATATAAGTAACAAATTGTTCAAAGCTGTACATGAAAGGCTTAATCACCCATGGCACTTGGTTTACCACAATTGTCCATATCATTCTCTCACATTACTGAACGGCAAGTGTTACCAATGGAAAACAAAATGATCCAGTCCTCTCAGTAGTCCTAGTGCAGCATTTCCATTCTGACTACATGTTGGGTAAAAATGAATTTTTTCTTTGTTTTTCTTCTCAATGTACTGCTCTTTGATTTAATCTTTGCCCATTGTTTTTATATGAAGGGATAGGTTAGTTATTTATACAGTGCCTAAACTTGGGTTTGGCCCTTTAAACACAAATAGAAAACACACTATTGACACACCTTACTTGATTGGCTATTTTTTTGTTTGTGCTGTGATAGCACCCATTAGTGTCGACTCTGTGGGTGCTCTGGGGCTGGAGCACCTATGGGGAAAATTAAGTGGATGCTGAGCACCCATCATTAGCCAAGCTCTCCCCTTGATTCCCCCCGCCACTGCCTCTTGCCCATTGGTGGCTCTGCCTACCAACTTCTAACACAGCCTCTCTTCCAGAGCTCCCTTCTAGAACACCATGAACAGCTGATTCATAGGAAGCTCTTAGAGGGTGGTGGAGGAGCAGGAATGGAATGAACTTGTGGCGGGGGGAGGGAGGGGGGAAGCAGGGACGGGAAGTAGTGGGAGCAGAGTTTTGGGAGAAGGGGAGGAATGGGCCAGGGTGGGGAAGGGGCAGGAGTGGGAAGAGGTGGGGTAGAAGCAGAGATTGGGGAAAGTGGTGGAGTGGGAGTGGGGCCAGTACCTCCCAGCTAGAGCGGAATTCAGTGCCCATGGGAGCATCGAGTAACCACGGACATGGAGCAGGATTCCATTGTGCTAGACATTGTACAAACACAGAACAAAGGATTGTTCCTGCCTCAAAGACTATACAATATACAATATTTGATAGTATTTGCAGCCCTGTGTCATGTGAAAAGCCTACCATGTTCCTAAATATTTTGCTGTATGTTTTGCCATATTTTCAATCTGTTGTACTTTTTGTGTGGGGAGGTGGAATAATCTAGGCGTCAGTTCTGCAAATGTGTAAGTACTTGCTTACTTTTAAGCATGTGAGTAATTTCATTGACTTTAATAGGATTAGTCTCATGCTTGCAGGTAGCCATGTGCATAAAGGTGTGCAGAATCAGGGCCTAAATTTAAATATGCAAATCCACAAAAAAAGTGTAATAGGATCCCATAGTAATTCAGATGAGGGGATATGATCATACCTAGTATAATCTATTCTGTATAATTTTCATTCTCTTTTAAAAATATGTACTTGTTTAACTTCATCACTGAGCTATCTATGATGGCAAGATCTTTTTATTGATCTTACCGAGAAAATATAGCTTTTTCTATATGACCAATTATTTTTAGTTGATTAGATTATTTTTGTGTATGTGAACACTTAATAATTGTCCAAATTCAATGTAATCTGCCTTCAAGGTCACCAATCTCCCAGTGTATCTAAATCCCCTGTGTTATTTATATTCATAAATTCCACATACAGAAGGGATCACTGTGGTCATCTAGTCTGATTACAGTCTCTAAGTATCCACATGGGGGGAAATATTTAATAATGAGCTCTCCAATCTAGCACAGCAAGATACAACACAATCCAATAGCTGGAAACTGTCGCTAGACAAATTCAGTCTGGAAATTTTATGAAGGGTTGTGCTGTACAACATGGGCCATAGAACTTTCTAGAATAATTACTAGGCCATATTGTTTAGAGAAATTTTTAATCTGGGTTTAAAAAATGTTAGTGATGGAGAATCCACCTCAACCCTTTATAAATTGCTCCAATGGTTAATTACTCTCATTGTTAAAATTGTATGCCTTATTTCCAGATTGAATTTGTCTAGCTTCAGTTTCCAGCTATTGGATTGTGTTGTATCTTTCTGTGCTAGATTGGAGACTCATTATTAAATATTTCCTCCCATGTGGATAATTAGAGACTATAATCAAGTCACCTATTAACCTTCTCTTTGTTAAACTAAGCACTTTGAACTCTCTGAGTCGCTTGTTGTCAGGAATGGTTTCTAATCCTTTAATTCAGGAATTGGAAACCTCCAACCTGCAGGCCAGATGTGGTTTGTCAGGGTTAGCCTCTGCTGGGCAGTGAGATGCTTTGTTTACAGGAATGGCAACTGTGGCCACTGGGAGGTGTGGAGCTCCACGCCTGTGGACACTTCGGTAAACAAAGCGTCTCATGGCCCACCAGCGGGTAATTCTGACAAATTGTGTGCAGCCCATAGGCCGGAGGTCCTCCACCCCTGCTGTAATCATTCTTGTAACTCGTTTGTCAACTCTTTAGAATTTATCAGTCTCCTTTTTTGAATTGGAGATCTGAACTAGAGAGCATTCCAACAGCAGTCATACCAGAGTCAAACAGATAGGTAAAATGATCTCTTTGCAGTTGCTCAAGATTTTTCTTTGCATGCATCCCAGAATCATAATACAGGCTCTTTTGCCATAGAATCACCCCAGGAGCACTGAGTATCTACAGTGACTCCCAAATCTTTTTGGGTATGACTACCCAGCAACATTATTTCAAAATAACTAGCGTTATTTCAAGATAACTTAGTCTGTGTCTACACAGCAGGCAGTTATTTCAAAATAATGTCAAAATACTGTCAAGCTGGAGGACTTCTTACTCTGACTCCTGTAACCCTCATTGTATGAGGAGTAAGGGAAGTCAGAGGAAAGTGCTTTATTTCAAAATAAGTGTTGTGTAGACGCTCCCAATTTCGAAATAAGCTATGAAATTGACATAGCTCAATTTGTATAGTTTATTTTGAGTTAAGCCCTTCTGTGTATATGCACCCTTTCAGAGTCACTGCCTCCCAGAATAGAGGGTCCCATCATGCACGGAAGGCCTGTATTCTGTGTTTCTAGATGTATACATTTATATTTAGCTGTATTAAAACATAAAGGGTTGGCTTGCTCTGAATGAGTAACCAGTCATCTTCATTATTTACCATTCCAATTTTTGTATCCTCTGCAGACTTTATCATGATGATTGTATGTTTTCTTTGGTGTAAGGCCAAGAAGTCCCAGCAGGACCCCACTGCAAACAGACCTCTCAATGACAATTCTCTTTACAGTTACATTTTGAGACCTAACACTTAGCCAGTTTTTAATCTATTTCATGTGTGCCATGTTAATTTGATATCTTTCTAGTTTTGTAATAAAAAAAGTCATATGGCATCAAGTCAAATGTCTTATAGAAGTTTAAGCATATTACATCAACACTATGACCTTCATTAACCAAACTGGTAATCTCATAAAAAAATACATCAAGCTAGTTTGACAGGATCTATTTTCTATAAAGCCATGTTGATTTTGCATTTATTACATCACTCTCCTTTATTTCTTTTATTAATCAAGTCCCATTATTTTGGTAAGGCGCAGAGGTCCCACTCAGAGTCAAGGCCCAGAGGTTCTATTTGTTGTACAAATATTTTGTAATTTCTCAAATGTTAGTACTATTTACTTACTATGGAATTTTTATGTAACTAGCAAACTTTACCCAGATGCTGCCTAAGTTTTCCATATCAATAATAAATCCCCTAACTAACAAAGGTCTCAAATACCCCTCCCTCAAGTATCTCATTGTCTACTGCATTCTCTCCATTTTGAGGGCAGCCGTTTCTTGAAAATCTCAGACCCAGATTGATATATTCTTACTCATGTTGAATAGCACCTTACCTCATGAGTAGTCATACTGAAGTCAAAGTGAGTAATTATATCAATAAAAGGCATCAAAGAAAGTGCATCAAAGAAAATGTCAAGCTAGCTTGATGTATTTTTTATGAGATTACCAGTTTGAGATTTTATGAGCACTTGAGCATCAAACCAGTTGGGCACTTTTCATGGGATGAGGAAATGTAATTTAATTATTTTTAAGTGATGCCAGGACATGTTTGTTCTCCTGTGTTTTTAACTAGTTTCTTTTTGTGAACTCTAAGGAATTTGGTCACAAGGTCACTTTGAGGTATTATTTTTATTAATTTTTTTCAAATCACATTTAAAAGGTTGGAGAAACCTGATTTTCCTTACAGAAACAATCCTGACTTGGGCCTGAACAGATCATGCTTATCCAAATATTTTACCTTTTTTTTTTTATGTTCCTGTTGGTCAGATGGGAACTGCTTTCCTCTTTGAATAAAAGTACATTTCTAATCTCCAGAAATAACTTTATGTTGCATTTCCTGCAGAGCGCTTCAGTGTCTGTTACCTGTTTTGCTTCGAGAGCTTGCTTATGTCCATTTCATGCTAGGTGTGTACGTGCTGCATGCATTGTTGGCAGAGATTTTTTCCATCACTGTGTCCATCGGTTTGACTCTAGTGTCCTCGGGAGATGCATGCTTATTCACCCATATAAGAGTTTTCATCCACCTCACACCCTCTGAGTTCCTTTTTACCGCCATCACAGGTTGCTGGAATGTCTCCTGTTGCTTCAAGCAAAGTGCTTATCAGTGGTTTCTTCTTTGATAGTTTAATCTATAGTTTATTTCCAATGTAGATATTGTAAATAGTATTAGTATAGATAGCATCCCCTTATCATTAAAGGGCTCTCTTTGCCTGGGCTGAGCATGCTTTGGTCTCCAGGCTTCAAATCTTGTGCCTCCTATGGCAAGTCTATGCCTGTGAGTGAACCAAACACAAGTTATCTGAAGTGTCTGGGAGAATCTCATGTGAAAGGCAGTTGTGTCAGGTCTATAAGCCTTGCACAAAGAAGGACAGAGTGATCAGACTTAAGGCTATCCTAATGGAAGCCGTTCTTAGACTGGCTTAATGACCAATGGATGTTTCATCACTGAATCCTGAAAAGCAGGCCTGCTTGGAACAAATTTGACAGATCTTGGTGGATAGTAGGAAGCCATCCATAGGAGTACCTGCCTTGCCAAGTGGAAGTATTTCTCATTATGCTTGTTCCAGTGACTCAATCTCAAGTAGTCTATCCTGGATTACTTGCTTCATCTAAAACAAGAAGCATAGGTGCAGGAACTAGAGGGTGCAAAATGACAATCTGCTTCCTTAAAAGACTGAATGGACTTTATCCTCAAGTCCATGAGCCAATCCCTCTTGAGGACTTAAATGTTTTTTCTTTTCAGGCTCACAGGTCTTTCCTTTGAGATGCTAGCATAATGATCTCTGCTGCATCCCTTTTGGAAGATTGCTTCCTGGTTGTGATCATCTCAGTCAGTAGGGCTCTTAAATCAAGGCCCTTATATTAGAGCCACCGTATATGGTATTCTTCAAGGTTAAGATCCAACTTTACCCCACCTAACATTCCTGCTAAAGGTGGTTTCACAATTCCATAGCAGCCAGGCCATTTTCCTGCCAGCCCCACAAGAACTTAGAAGAGCAGTGGCTTCACTCATGTGTCAGGCATGCACTCACTCGCCGTCTGTGTTGAGAGGACTAAACTCTTTCGCAAATCCATACAACCCTTTTTGTAGTAGTAGCAGAAAGGATGAAAGGCCTTCCGGTGTCAGCCCAGAGCATCTCAACCTAGGATATCTGCCTGTATATATATATATTTGCTATGAGCAGGCAAATGTACTGCCACTGGCCATCCTAATTGCTCACTACAGGAGAGCCCAGGCCTCTTCAATAGCATGCCTTGAACAGGGTGTAATCTGATGCCTCTTCAGAGCTGCAGCTTGTTCCTTGGTGCATATTTTCTCTTCCCACTACACCATCAACCAACAGGCTTGAGCCGACAAGGTTTGGGAGAGCGGCGTTGCAGTCTGCATGTTCACGAACTCTAAGCCCACCTCCGTGGATGGGCTCATTGTCAGTCACCTAGCATGGAATGCACACGAGTAAGCATTCAAAGAAGAAAAACAATGATTATTAATCTCTCAGTAACTTTTCTTCATTGAGATGTGTTGCTGATGTCCATTCCACAACGCACCCAGCTTTCCCTTCGCTCAGAGTTGGTCAGCAAGGAGGAACTGAAAGGGTTCGTGGCTGGCAACATCCCTTATACTGGTGCATAAGCGTGTGGACCCAGATGATGAGAGGGCCAGCCTGACAGACACTAAGAGAAAAATCTGTGGCAACAGTGCACGCACCCCTAGTGTGGAATGAACAGGAACAGCACATCTTGAAGAACAGTTATGGAAAGGTTAGTAACTGTTTTCTCCTGTTTCACTGACCCTGAGTTACTCAAACTGTTATATAAGAGGGGTGACGAAACTTACTGACCCTCCAAGACATCTATGACAATCTTCAGAAGTTCAAGAGCCAGGGTGATTTTCTAGGACCTGGGGCTTCTGCCACATGGGAAGCCCCTGCTGGAATGCTGGAATCAGTAGTAGGAAGGCCAATCCTGCATAGGATGCGGGTGCTTGCTATCATCCAGTCAGGCACTGACAGATCCATGCATATGAATCAACACAGCAAAATCTATGGGCACAATTTTTTGTGTGTGCTCTTTTGAAGTCTTTAGCATGCTTTTAGAACAGTGCGGTGAAGTATGCCAAAGCAGATATTACTACTGTCTTGGGAAGGAACTAGTTCTAAGTGAATCATAAAAAAATTGTCCTTTATTTGATTCACTGCCAGAAATTGTGCAGCTGTGTTCATTGCAAACTTGCTACAGTAAAACTCCATTAGTCCGGCATCCAATGCTCCGGCACTCCTGATGGTCCAGCACCATCAGGAACCCGGAAGTGCTAGGGCAGCCGGACAGGCTTCCCCCATTCAGCCGCTGCTGAAACTGACCAGCAGCTGAATTGGGGAAGCCGGGAGCAGAGCAGCTGGGGTGCTGCCAGGTTGGTCCGTGGCGCTGCCCCTCGGGGCTGCGGGACCAACCCGGCAGCACCCAGCTGCTCTTGGGACGCCTGGGGCAGAGCAGCTGGAGTGCTGCCGGTTGGTCCCGCAGCGCCGAGGACGGCGCTACGGGACCAAACCGGCAGCACCCCAGCTGCTCTGCCCCAGGCGTCCCGATTCAGCCGCTGCTGAAACAGATCAGTGGTTGATTCCAGGAAGCCTGGGGCAGAGCAACTCTGCCCTGGGCTTCCTGGAGTCAGCCGCTGATCAGTTTCAGCAGCAGCTGACTTGGGGACGCCTGGGGCAGAGCAGCTGGGGTGCTGCCGGGTTGGTCCTGCAGCGCCGTCCCTCGGCGCTGCGGGACCAACCTGGCAGCACTCCAGCTGCTCTGCCCCAGGCGTCCCCCAGAGCAGCTGGGGTGCTGCCGGGTTGGTCCCGTAGCGCCACCCCTCTGCGCTGCGGGATCAACCCTGCAGCACCCCAGCTGCTCTGCTGCAGGCATCCCCGATTCAGCTGCTGCTGAAACTGACCAGCCGCGGCTGAATCAGGGACGCCTGGGGCAGAGCCGGACTATCAGAAGGGGGGGCTCTGAGGAGTCTGGGGTGGCATCCCTTCCCACCCCACTCCAGACCCCTAATAGCCCCCCCTTCCGATAGTCTGGCATATTTGATAATCCGGCACCCCCTGGGTCCTAAAGGTGCTGGATTATCGGAAGTTTACTGTACTTTTAGCTTTCTCCCACTGACAGCCCTTTTCCAACCTCTCAAATAAATCAGACTATAGAAAGACACCTACTGGCCAAAAAGTTTCTGTAGCACTGCATACAGCATCACTCAGAGAAACTTTTAGGAACAGATGTGGGACATGAAAGTTCATTACCAGAGCTGCTCAAAGATTTTCTGACTGACTGTTTTTCTGTTTGAAAATGCATTTTCATTAAAATCAAAACTTTCCATGGGAACATGTCAATTTCAGTGAAATATTGTTTTGAAAAGAAGTTGAAACATTCTATTTTGACTTTTTTGGAATGGAACATTTAGATTTTTATTTCAATATTTATTTTCTTTTATACTATAAATTATAAAATAGACATTTACATAATCAAAATCAAAAGAAAAAATATATATTTACCTCAAAAGATTTTTTAAAATTTTGCTTTCATGGAATCATCAGCATTTGATATATTGTTTTGATTGGAATAAAAATTGAAATCATGAAATTTCCCACAACACTGAAATTGCAGTTCCTACACAGACCACTCTGCTCATTACACAGGCTGGGCTATATCTTCATAGAATCATAGGGTTGGAAGAGACCTCAGGAGGTCATCAAGTCCAATCTTCTGCCCAAAGCAGGACCACCCCCAGCTAAATCATCCCAGTCAGGACTTTGTCAAGCCAGGACTTAAAAACCTCTAGGGATGGAGATTCCACTGCCTCCCTAGGTAACCCATTCCAGTGGGTTAGCCCCATTTACCCAGTACCATTATTTCTAATTTACCTCAGCTCAGGATCTGGCTGTTTGCTGAATTAAAAACAAAAACAAAACAAACCTAGGGCTGACTTTTGCAAAAATAAGAGCGCAAGATTAGGCAGCTAAGCCCACAGTTAGGCACATAAATAGGTGATCAGACTTCCTGAGGCACTGAGTGATAAATACTTCCATTGACTTTAAGGGCCAAGGAGATTTGATTCAATGGCTATGGAAGTCAAAAGGAATCTTTCCATTGACTACCATGGGTACTGAATCATGGGTAATGAATAAGGTCTAAATTCACATTTAGTCATCTATTTCTGAAAAATTAGGGACAAGTTCTCTAGGGTTATGAAGTGCCATGTGTTGGCCAGACATTTTGCCTCATTAGATTGCCACATTCAGTGCTGATTAGTTGTGCATATAAAAAGGGAAATCTACCAATTATTTCAAGAGTGCTACTTTTCTCCATTTG
Source organism: Rafetus swinhoei (assembly GCA_019425775.1). Lineage (NCBI taxonomy): Eukaryota > Metazoa > Chordata > Testudines > Trionychidae > Rafetus > Rafetus swinhoei. The sequence continues at coordinate 40,861,917 of CM033437.1, read as the reverse complement.
CCTTTGTTTGCTCATGCATAAATAGTTGTCATAATAAGAAATAATAACTTTTTTCATACACGAAGGACATTTTTTTTCTTTATTAAGTAAAGAGGCATGTTGTTTATCAAATTGGTTTTTTTTTAATATTCTGAACAGAATGTATGAAAGACTGACTGATGTTGGCAGACTAAATTTAAAATCCATCACAACATGATGGACATTTTTTTGTGTTTGTGTTTGATCCTTAATCTTTTTTTCTGCCTCCTTCTAGTAAGATTCAAATGGAGTGGCCTAAAAGTCAGCTTCCTGTGAAGACTTCTGTCGCATGTCTTCTACAGGCTCTAATCCTTCCGAGAACTATTTTATTCACTGTTAGTTGACATTTGAAACTAAGCTTCCATTGCCTTTGCAGGTTTCCAGAACTCTCACAATCAAATTTATTTTCTGCTTCCACTAATATCCCTCACGTTTGCTTGTCAAAACACATTTGCGCTTGGATGATTTTCAGAATGAATTGGACTGACTGGCTTGACAGCTACTCGAGGCTGTGATGGGTTATGTGAAACAATAGATGACATGACTTTTTTATCTCACTAATAGCTGTACTTCAGAGAACTTTAATAATGCTGTGGAAGCATCCCAGCATTTTTAATACTACTACACCAGACAGAGCAATAACAATGTCGCTTGGCTTTTCTGTTCTCAGTGTTAGAGATGAAGAAAAGTATAATAAGCAAGTGATAAAACATTACTTCCTCCCTCACCCTCTCTTCTTTTACTCTCAAGCTTCAGAAGATGTTTGGAAATTATTTTACTGAGTCAAACATTCACCAGCCACTTTAACTCCTATGGTCCAATCTATCCTCCTATGATTCATTTTTCTTTTTATGCCAAGGAAATCAGTACCATAGACAAATGCCCATCTTCCTCTAAGCAACTGAAAGCTTTTGTAAGGGTTAATGATTTACACTAACCATGTTGAAAACGCTAAAATATGAGCTTCAATTTATAGTCATGTTAAAAGAATAATTATTCAAATGCAACTCAGTTGGATTTTCAGGATGTTTTCCCCTCACTTCTCTTTCAATAGCTAATTATTACAGATAAATGTTATCCCCCTCTTTTCTCATGTTAATACAGGATCTGTTGTGCTGCTTGTTATACCACAGTCCGCTCCTGTGAATAGTCAGGATGTCAAGAGCAAATAACTGTTTTTCTTAGTATGTTCCTCCCTGCCGCTCCCTGCAAAAAAAGAGAGAAATATTTAACCAGTCTTTTTTAAGTCACCATTCTCCTGCCCTTTCCTATTCTGTTTACTGCCATTGGGTCTGATTACTAGTTACACTAAGTCTATTTTATACCTCTTGGGCAGCATAAAGGGACATTTGAGGGGGTGAAAAGAGCCCCTTGAGAATACCCACTCATTGAATGAAGAGCACGCATAAGGGTTCTATGCAGACCTGATTGCAAGTCCCTGACAGAGCATATGGTTGCCAGATGGTTTCAACAAAAATACTGGACACACTTGACATTACATCACAATCTACATTACATCTTATTTAGAAAATACCGGACATTTATATTTTCTCATTTATATTTTCTCAATTTGTTTCCCGAACAGAAAGCTCAAATACTGGACTGTCCGGTTCAAAACCGGACACCTGGCAAGCCTAACAGAGCATAAGTTAGAACAAGCTAAGGCTGATGTATCTTACGTTGGAGCCTGGGTTGCTCCTAATTAGATTAAACTTTGTTCTTATTTCCCTAATTTTTCCTCAAATACAGGAATTGAGAATCAGCCCTTTTATGGCCCTTTTTAAGTTAGAAGGGCAAATCAGTGAGGAAAATGCTGGTTTTGTATTGGCTGGCATTGTAATGTTGCCAGGTGTCCGGTTTTGAACCGGACAGTCCAATATTTGAGTTTTCTGTTCAGAAAACGAATTGAGAAAATATAAATGTCCGGTATTTTCTAAATAGGATGTAATGTAGATTGTGATGTATTGTCAAGTGTGTTCAGTATTTTTGTTGAAACCATCTGGCAACTCTACGCCCTCAAATTGTACCTTCTATACTAGGCCTCATGGGTTGTAATGTGCCTTTTCACAGGCACAATGTGCTTAATCTCTATGGATGCAGAGTATAGAAGTCCTGAAATCACTAATGAAACTGGATTTTGCACAAGGCAGAGTTTACTTTAGTGACACGTCAATCAGTGCTTTGGTGTTCCAGCCAGGATACCTGTCTACCCAACATGGTTCTTATCTATTGTTGCTATTTTTTCAGTTGTAACACTATAATTGAAGTAAAATATTGTAAATGTTGCAGATCATAAGATTGTAAAAGCAGAAGCGTTCACAAAGTTGTGCAGCTCCTAGCTCATTTTGGGTGTTTCAACAGTACAAGTAATTTATATATATGTCCCATCGTCTCGAGAGATGGTGGTAAGCAGTGGCAGTGACAATCTATGAGTTGTGCCTGGATCTGCTACTTCTTTCGTGGCTTATGCGTCCAATATTGAATTTGCACAGTTGATTACAATAGTTACATGCCAGTCTACTTCCGTTTTCATGAGTCTGAGAATTTTTCCTTCTGAGGTGGAGTTCTTGTACATGACTTGCACAGGTCCTATCGAAAAATGACGTGCCCTGTTGTAATAATTGTTGCCACGTGTTGCGATCTGATGATGTAGATTCCCAAGGGCTTGGATTGATGTAATTTATTAATAATATTAATGAATAAGATAATCTGTAGTGATTTGCAAAAATCCAGGGCTCCTGTTTTTTGTCCTGTCTTATTAATGCTTAGACATTTTGTTTCCATTACCTTTAAATAGCAAAGGCAATTCCAATTAAATCGGAGAGGCAGCCTGTCTGATGTGAACATGTTTGACTGGGTCACATCCTACAGTCTGTTAGTATTAAGTGAATCTTCAGAGGGCAATGTCTGACAATGTCAATAACACCAGGTCTCCAGCCAGAGGGACAAATCATCTATATTAGGATTTCTAATCAAGGATTTATTATATATTGGTGTTTCACAGTCAGATGTCTATTGGGGAAACTAGGAATTTTTTGCTTCTGGAAGGTTGATTCTTTATTATTAGTATTAATGTCTGTAGAGTTCTTAGCCTCTGTTTAGGCAGATCTTAATTTTTTATATCACTGTTTCTCTTGGGAAATTCACTGTATAACTAATATTTTAAAACCTTTAAGGGGGATGACCAGCCAATCAGACTGTTTTAGAAACTCCATAGATTGCTATAATGAGATTATTTCACGGCTGCTTTTACATATCTTGGTTTTGAAGACATTGAGTGAAACACCCAAGGGTCTTATGAACCATGTAAGCCTGACAACAATAATGTAAGTGGAATTTAAATGATGCATAGTGCCTTGTGAAAGCTCTCTGCACAAGGGTGCATTTCACTCATACTTAGGAGAAATAAGATCAGTTTTTTATTAATATTTCATTGGTTTCTATTATGTTTTGCTGAGGTTTCTTCTCTTTCTTTTATAAATGTGTTTCATTAACATTTTGTCTAGGACTATAACTTTCATCTTGTATAGTCCTACAAGCTGCAAATAGAACTATTCCTGTATCATGCAAATGCAACGGTCTTTGGCACATTGCATATGTTTGTGCTCATACAATCATAATAGAAATTCAGTGACCTTAGGGCTAAAGGAAGTCAAATTGGTAAAGTCATATATTAATATTTCATCTTGTGTGTTTTAGGGGTTGAGGTTTGGATTTAAAAAATCCAGTGTATCTGAGAAGAAATGAGAATTAAACATATTTTTCAACAGAGCCAAAACAAGCATTTCAGATATTCCTGACATTTTACCATCCTCCTCCTCCTGCATTTGTTCAGAAATGAATAAACTCACTCAACTTTATGAGAGCACAGAACAAACAGTGGGCACTTTGCCTTCATGGAAGAGGATGGATAGTTTTGAAATGTAATCTTAGGTAAAAAAACAAAATTAAATATAATTTGGACCATGGTGAAGATAATTGGCTAGTGTATTTTCTTTTCTCTCAGCTCTTTATGCATTTCATACTCCAGCTAGTCTATTTGTTACATACTAAGGACTGAATTCTGATACTTTTTTCACATTGGATAGCAACTTACTGCACATTGATTTCAATTGTACTTGTGGGTTTTTTCCATGACTACAACTCCCCTTTGCATGGACTTTCTGCCCCATTGACCCTGCACATGAGACTGGTGAAAGAGAGGGGGAAGGAATGACTTGATTCCCCTATTCCCAGAGCTGTGTGGTGCCAATAAAAATGAAAAGAACAACCAATAAAGGAATCAAAAGAGCTATGTTTATTTCAGCTCCATTGAATACCCTGGGGAAAACAAAATAGTGTTTGGCAAATGTTAAAGGGAATACTTGGTAATGGAGGAAACTGAATATGAAAGTTTGTAGAAATCTAAATAAGGAAGAGGTTAAAAGAAGAAAATATTATGCTATAAAAATATTGTACCTGTAGAGAAAGATGGGCATGGGGGCATATGGCCATATTTAGGGTTCACCCAGATATGTGCCATAATCACTTAGAAGAATGTTAAACATAACATTAAAAAGGGCTTTAAGTTTTCTTAATTTCTGAAGCACTTCCATTTTTTACTCTGTTCATGAAGGCTTTCTATCCCCACACTGGGTAGCATTCTGTTCTTTGTCTTGGACATCATGTTTTTGGCATGTGTTCCTGGGAATATGGGGATAAAAGAACTCAGAACGTTTGTCAGCCAAAACCAGAGAAACAGCTGAGAAGTTTGCTGGTTGAGCTGAGCAGCAGCGGAGGCACTGGCAGTACTTTCTGAGCACTTGGGGTGATGGGAATGACTATGAGAGCTCTGAGTACATGGGAATGGTGCCGACAAACCCATAAACTGTATTTTAAAATGTTATTTTCTTGCTCTGTTTTCAGTTTTTCCCATGGTGTCAAATAATCATATTTCACTGAGCAAGCTGTACACAACAAACTGGGTATGTCTACACTTGCACCCTCTTTCGAGAGAGGGATGCAAATGAAGACATTCGAAATTGCAAATGAAGCCAGGATTTAAATATCCTGCGTTTCATTTGCATATTCTCATTATGGCACTATTTTGAAATAGCGCTATTTCGAAATAACAAGCTGTTAAGACGTGGTTATTTCAAGAGAAAACCATTCTCTCAAAATAACGCTTATTCCTCATACAATGAGGCTTACCAGTTATTTCAAGAGAAGGATTTTCTCTCGAAATAACCGCGTCTTAACAACGTCTGTTATTTCGAAATAGCGCTATTTCGAAATAGCGCCATAACGCGAATATGCAAATGAAGCATGGGATATTTAAATCCCAGCTTCATTTACAATTTCGAATGTCTTCATTTGCATCCCTCTCTCAAAAGAGGGTGCAAGTGTAAACATACCCTCTAGAGTATCATTCTAGAACAGTAGGCAGTGCTAAGAAGATCATCCTCACTGCCTGCCATTCTTGCACCATATAGTTAATCCAGATCTTTTGGTAAAATGTTTTATAAAACAAACAAACAAACAAACAAACAAACAAACAAACAAACAAACAAACAAACACCCATTATTCAGCTCATTCTTTGAGCATTGAGATATTGACTTTTGCCTAAGGCAAGAGTTTGCAGAGTGAAGTATCACTCGAGAGGATTAGGGGTATCACAATCTGACTGGTAATCTAAACCAGGTAATGTTTTGAACCTAATTCTACCATTTTTGCTTAAATTGGGTTAAGTTATGAGGCCTTTACTCATCATAAGTCCTCCCTTACTACTTGAGTAATCTCATTGCTTTCAATCCATTTGATTTGAATGGGACTTCTCAAGGAGTAAGGTCATCAGAACCTGAGAAGTGCATTAGTTCGTTGGTTAGTGAGATTGTTTAAAGGGTAAAGTGTTACTCCCCAGGAAACTAGCTGCATTGCAAAGCCTGAGCAAAGCAGAGGCTTGTTTTAATTTAGGGGCTGTTTTGAGAATTTGCTGAAAACATGGGAAACCCTCTGTGGCCTATTGAAAGTGTGCATGAATTCAGAAGGAATGATCTGTGTCAGGGTGTTTTGGTTCTGGGTGCACATGTTGTAGATAAAGAGATGTTCAGAAGATAACAGGGGAAAAAAAGAAAGAGAGAGAGAGAGGGAGAGCAGGGTCCTTCCTGTGAGAGAGGCTGTCAGCGGCTATGTCTAAACTACAGGTTTTGAAAAACTCCGCCGCATCCAGGGAATGCGTTTGCTCTTCCACTTTTTTTGCAGAAGAGCAGATGCGCTCTTTCGGAAGCCCTGTCTTCCTCCTTCCATGAGGAAGAAGGGGTCTTCTGAAAGAGCAGGCTTTTCTGAAATTTGGCCCAGTGTAGACGGGCCCATTGCAAGAGGAGTAACGGTAGTTCGAATTAGGAGCATTAATTTGAACTACTTAGCCCGTGCCGCGTGTAGCCACGGGCAGGTAGTTCGAACTACGGGGCATTTAAAAATGGCAGCGCCCAGGAACATGCAAATAAAGCCCGGGATATTTAAATCCTGGGCTTCATTTGCAAGTTCGAATGATTACATTAGCCACCCTAGTTTGAACTAGGGTGGCAGTGTAGACATACCGTTACTGTGTAACTGCTGAAATTTTCAATGGTTACATGCAGGGGTACAGGTGGCTCCCTAGAAGCTGCTGCATGCAGGGAGCTTGCTTTTAAGCCAGCTCCCCACGCATTCCATGAGCCCACTTGTAACTGTGAACATTAATCAATGAGCCCAGGCTCATCGGTGAACCATGTACATGGTTACACTTTCACATCCCTAGATAGGTCCAACAATGGCTATTAGCTAGGATGGACAGGGATGATGTCTCTAGGGTCTACATATGCCAGAAGCTGGTAATGGGTGACAAGCATAGCAACTGACTGTAGGTCCTCTGGTGCTGGAGAACCGATGGGGAAAAATGTGTGGATGCTCAGCACTCTTCCCTTTAAGTTTTGCAATCCATGTGTGAATACATTTTGTTATGTGCACCAAGGCAATAGAAACACATGCTACCAGTTTTGGGCTAATCAGCTGGGCAGCATTTGACTCTCTCCTGGGTGGCCACTCAAGTGGTCAGTTTATAGGGAACACTGGTGCTTAGCACACAGTAGCAGCCAAGCTCCCTTCTCCGCTCCCCTCCACCAGCACCTCCTGCCCTTTGGAGGCATTGCTAATCTATTCCTTCCCCTCTCTTCCAGCACCTTCCTTCCTCCCTCACAGAACCGCTAAGGCCTATCTATTTCCTGGCATTTGTAGGCTCTGGAAGGGAGGAGAAGGAGTGAGAAAGTGGCATGGTCAGGGGAGGTAGCAGAAAGAGGCGGGATGGGGGCAGAGGCTTAGGGAAAGGAGTGGAGTGGGGGTAAGGGTTTGGTGGAAGGGGTGGAGTAGGAGCAGGGCTTGGGGGACCAGAGGTGGTCAGCACCCCATGGCTAGAGCAGAAGTCGGCTTCTATGGCAAAAGGGGATGGATCACTTGATGATTGCCTGCTCTGTTCATTCCCTCTGGAGTACCTGGCATTGGCCATTGTTGGAAGACAGGATACTGAGCTAGATGGGCCTTTGGTCTACCACAGTATGGCCATTCTTACATTATGTGAATGAGTAGGTTGCTGTTCTGTTAAGCATTTGCTGCATTCCACCTTGGAGATGGTTGCCTTTTAATGGTGGCTGAAGCAATTCCTGTCTCAATCTGCCAGTCTAGATACAGCCTTATTTTAGATGTTAAAAAAAATACTTGCGAAGCCCTCTGAGACCCTTTGGTTTAGAAAATGCTTAATAAACTCAAGATATTAGCTTTTTTCCCCAGTAATTTTATTGTTTGTTTAGAACATTAGGCCTTTCAGGAGGTGCCATTCAAGTTTAAGATTATACTGGAAGTTCCATCTCTATCTAACAAATGAGTTAATTGTACCTGAAGTTGGTTTGTATCTATTTTATTTATTGGCTCGAAATGTTCTCTAATGCTTCTAATGTGTAGTATTAATGAGAGATTCTAAAAACATTTCCTGACTCTATTATTTCTGAGAATACAAGTCTCTCAGGTCAGATGTATTCAATTTAGAATACAATTTCCTTGTAAAACAAAATGCATAAGATGTGACTAGAATCATGTGTAAATCAGTGAGGCAGTATATATTAGGAAACAAGGAGAACTAGCTATTCCACTCTAGGGTAATTCATTTACAAATCTAAACCATGGAATGAACAAACATCATTTCCAGTGTTCACATGGTAAAATAGCTTTCATAAAGCCTCTTATAATGTCCAGAGGGCTAACATACCTGAAGTGGAAACTCTGTCATCCTTTGAATGTGAACGTCAGAGGAATGAGTTAGTCCCTTTAGAATAGTTAGGTTAGCTCAGTGCCTGAGCTCCTGATCTGGGCATTGAGTCTGTAATTTACAGTCTACAGGTGGTCTGCTATCACTGCAGAGGAGCTCCAGGTAGGAGCAGCAATCCAGAAACACCAGTGATTAATTTGTCCAGCTCCACCAAAATCATTAAAGTTGCCCCAAAGTTTTACATAATATAGTCCTGTTTAGTTGTGAAGTGACTGACATCATCTTATATTTTGTAATTTTAGCAAATTAAATAATTTATTAATGGACTATACAATCATAGAATCATAGAATACTAGGACTGGAAGGGACCTCGAGAGGTCATCGAGTCCAGTCCCCTGCCCCCATGGCAGGACCCAGAACTGTCTAGACCATCCCTGATAGACATTTATCTAACCTACACTTAAATATCTCCAGAGATGGAGATTCCACAACCTCCCTAGGCAATTTATTTCAGTGTTTAACCACCCTGACAGTTAGGAAGTTTTTCCTAATGTCCAACCTAAACCTCCCTTGCTGCAGTTTAAGCCCATTGCTTCTTGTTCTAGCCTCAGAGGCCAGGAAGAACAATTTTTCTCCCTCCTCCTTATGACACCCTTTTAGATACCTGAAAACCGCTATTATGTTCCCTCTCAATCTTCTCTTTTCCAAACTAAACAAGCCCAATTCTTTCAGTCTTTTTTCATAGGTCATGTTCTCTAGACCTTTAATCATTCTTGTTGCTCTTCTCTGGACCCTCTCCAATTTCTCCACATCTTTCTTGAAATGCGGTGCCCAGAACTGGACACAATACTCCAACTGAGGCCTAATCAGCGCAGAGTAGAGCGGAAGAATGACTTCTCGTGTCTTGCTCACAACACACCTGTTAATGCATCCTAGAATCATGTTTGCTTTTTTGCAACAGTGTCACACTGCTGACTCATATTTAGCTTGTGGTCCACTATAACCCCTAGATCCCTTCCTGCCGTACTCCTTCCTAGACAGTCGCTTCCCATTCTGTATGTGTGAAACTGACTGTTCCTTCCTAAGTGGAGCACTTTGCATTTGTCTTTATTAAACTTCATCCTGTTTTCCTGAGACCATTTCTCCAATTTGTCCAGATCATTTTGAATGATGACCCTTATCCTCCAAAGCAGTTGCAACCCCTCCCAGCTTGGTATCATCTGCAAACTTAATAAGCGTACTCTCTATGCCAATATCTAAATTGTTGATGAAGATATTGAACAGAACCAGTCCCAAAAAAGACCCCTGCGGAACCCCACTTGTTATAACTTTCCAGCAGGATTGTGAACCGTTAATAACTTCTTTCTGAGAATAGTTATCCAGCCAGTTATGCACCCACCTTATAGTAGCCCCATCTAAGTTGTATTTGCCTAGTTTATTGATAAGAATATCACGCGAGACCATATCAAATGCCTTGCTAAAATCTAGGTATACCACATCCACCACTTCTGCCTTATCCACAGGACTCGTTATCCTGTCAAAGAAAGCTATCAGATTGGTTTGACATGATTTGTTCTCTACAGATCCATGCTGGCTGTTCCCTATCACCTTATTAGGTAAGCTATAGTACTAACATGTTGCTGGAATTCAAGGAAGTAGATGGTTAGCCAATGTACCAATGTAGAATCCTCACAAATAATATTTTATTAATTTTGAAATTGGATAAATACCACATCACATGATAACCTATACCAGTGTCTCTAAACGTGGGCCATGGGCCTGCTTTGGGAAAGCCGTTAGTGGGCCCGTGCTGCTTTGTTTACCTAAATGGTCTGTATCCATGGAGCCTCATGGCCCCCAGTGGCTCCAGTTCATTGTTTCCAGCCAAGGGGAGCTGTGGGAAGTGGCGTAGCCTGGGCAGCAGCATGGAGAATGAGAAAGAGGCAGCAAAGCTGCGGGTGAGTGGGTAGTCAGGAGCCGATATGCACAGGGAGCCAGCTATCAAGCAAGCTCCATGCACATGCTGGCTCCACAGACCTGCCTGCTCCCCCTACAGATGCAGTGGGGGGGGGGGAGGGGTGCAGGCAGGAGCAGGTGCTGAGGGGAGCCAGCTTAAAAGCACCCCCTAGCACCAGCTTCATGATGCTGCCTGCCCCCTCCCACGCTGCTGCCTCTATCAGGTTGGCCTGGGCTCGCAGCGGACAGAGGCTGGTCTGCGGCAGCATCCCCTGTGCATATCCCATGGAGCAGCTTCTCTCAGTGGTGGGGTCAGATAGGGGTTGCTGCCTCAGCCCAGCCTCTGTCTGAGGGAAGCTCAGACCTCCCTACAGAAAGGGATTGTTGCCACCCTGTGCTGCTGCCTCTGTATCAGAAGGCAGCAGTGCAGGGCAGCAGGCAGCTGGTTTGCATAGAGAGCTGGTTTTTAAACTGGCTCACCTGGCACCCCGCTCTGAAGCCTCTGATACAGAAGTAGCAGCATGGGATGCCAGGGGACTCCCGGGGAGTGGGGCTGGGAGCGCGCTGGCTGCCGCCTGCACCCCCAGGGACTATCAAATAGTCATGTAACCGCTTGGATTTCATGCAGTTACATGACTACTCAATTACACAAAATCTAACATCCCTACAAACAGATGCTTTAGATAAACAAAGCAGCACGGGCCATCTAGCGGCTTTCCCAAAGCGGTCCCACGGCCCACTTTGAGAAAAGCTGGCCTATACTCTATGTTGGTATTAGGCCAAGCTGCACTCCTAATATCCTTATCACTGTTCAAATTATAAATGGCTCTTTCTCACAAGTCCAGGTCAATAAAGGCCTTGAATTCAAGTCCTCTGGGAGAACAGAATGCCTTTCCAGTGAATGGCACTGCAGAAAGTTTAAGAAAATCATAGCAATGAAAGCCCAGTGGGATTCATATTATTTTAAAGTCTGCAATGTTTACCTTCTGGAGAGGATGTAGGGAAAATATTGGAAAACAGCATTTGAACTTGAGACGTTCTGGTATAAAATAGTCCCATACAGAGAAATCTATCCACTGTAGGCGCAGGCAGCTTAAAATAGCTATAGCCATGGGAGAATCATGTACCTGTGAACACTAACTCTGCAATTCCTTCAGTCCTAACATCATGGAAGTGGAACAACTACTCATTTCTTGTTACATCTACTTTCTGATTCTGGCTCTGTGGCAAATCACAGTATATTGTTGGACAAGTTATGTAGCTATAGTTTTAAAGAAAGACAATAAAGCCATGGTAGCATATATAAATCAGAATGGAACCATGAGTAAGCTCCTTCTGAAAATAGTCTTTTTTTCTGTATCCTTTGGCAAGTCACATACATTTTCTGTGTCTTAATTTTCCCATCTCTGAAATGAAGGTAATATCCTCAATTATAATTTTTTAAAATAGATGTAGTTGGTTAATTTGACAGCACCTGCTCCCCAGAAATAAAAGACAATATTAAAACATAATACTAAAAGTATTTGAGACATCTTTGGAAAAGTTTTATTGAAAAGAGAAGTTCTCAATCTTGTTTTTTTCTGAATAGTGCTGCTTTGTATAGTCTTCAGATTAATGGTACAGCTTGTTTTTTTTTAACCTGAATTTGTTAAATCAGATATAATTTTTTTCTTTTCTCTGGGCTTGATTCTGCTACTCTGAGGCTATGTCCACACTGCATTGTTCTTCCAGAAAAAGCTATGCAAATTGCGAACCTCAATTCACGTAGCTTTTTCTGCTTCTTTTTTCAGAAGAGGCTTTTCCGACATTTGGCCCGTCTACACTGGGCCAAATGGCGGAAACCCGCCTTTTTCAGAACATCCTTTCTTCCTTGTAAAATGAGGTTTTCAGGGATGCCAAAAAAGTGTGTTTGCTGTTCTGAAAAAAATTTCGGAAGAGCAGACACATTCCCTGGATGCGGCAGAGTTTTTCCAAGTTACCTTTGGTGTCCTGGAAAAACTCTGCAGTGTAGACATAGCCTGATTCATGCTAAGTAGTACTTTTCTTCACAGTAGTTGAGATGGTAGAATGAAGTATTTGATCCATCATTGTATTGATTGAAGAAAGTCAATGGCAATATGCATAAAAGCTCTTAAGGGGATTGCAATTTAATATTGTTGAACTGAAAAGCAGATTCTGTAAAACAGATTGTCAGAATTAGCCTCTAAATTTGCATCTGCAAGTTTTGTGCCATCCAGAATCAGGCTTTATGGTCACAAATGGTTTCTAAAGGCACAAACTAAGGCATTTGATGTTATGTGATTGCAATTTTTTTTTTAATTTTTGGGGATGCTGCTGATTAGATATGCACAATTATAGGCACCAAGGCAGAGACTGTCTTTTGGCCCTTTGACAATTTAGCCATTGATCTGCTATGCTGCCCAGTCTAGATCTCCAAGTTATGGGAATTTTGAGGTATTTTAGCCATTGGAACTGTTATATATATATATATATTTAGAGAGACAAAATGGGCGAGATAATCTTTTATTGGACCAACTTCTGTAAGTGATAGACTAGCTTTTGAGCTCCACACAGCTCTGTCACATCGGGAAAAATGTACTCAGTGTCACAGCATGGTGGAACAGATTGCTAAACATAATTAGTTAGTACATATTCTAAAGGGCTATTCAAGATGGAGTGTCCAGTTAACACCCCTTTGGTCATAGGCCAAAAGTGGGATTGTTATAATAAGCCATAAATTCAGTGTCTTTATGAAGATCATGATTTTTAGTGTCTAGCAGATATATGAAGTTAAGCTCCTGGGCTCACCTTTTGAAGGTGTTGTGCAAGTTTCCTCTGATGATGAGGACTAATAGATCAGCTCTAGAACCTTGTGAAAAGTCCTTACCCATACTCTGTCCTCCCCAGGCGAATGCCCTATCCCCTAGGCTATGCCAGAACTCACCCCACCTCCTCATCTTGGGGTATTTTTGTCTTTTATCATTTTCCTGTGTGAGCTCATTCGATAGCGGAGTGATTGTTTGGTTTACCAACATAGTTTTAGGGTCTAGTGCCATTTCGAAGTGGTGTGTCCTTCTCTGCAGAGAACTTGCTTCTGGCAGTCAGCTGGATGAGCTTGGGTAGGAGGTGTTTGAAGCCCAGAAGAAAGAGTTCACGAAGATTCCTTTCAGAATGTGGTCCCCGTTGAGCATGGATGGTGTTGTTTGCAGAACTCTGTGTACAGCTCGGGACCAGAGGGAAGTCCCGCTGACTCTGGGCTGCACATGGTTGCCTGCTTTGAAATGCACAAATGTCTCCAGTGGGGCTCTTGTGCATTTCAAAGCCATGGAGACCGGGGTCAGCGGGAGACATAAGAACATAAGAACATAAGAACGGCCGTAGCAGGTCAGACCAAAGGTCCATCTAGCCCAGTATCCTGTCTGCCGACAGTGGCCAGCACCCGGTGCCCCAGAGGGGGTGGACCGAAGACAATGATCAAGCGATTTGTCTCCTGCCATCCCTCTCCAGCCTCTGTCAAACAGAGGCCAAGGACACCATTTTATCCCCTGGCTAATAGCCTTTTATGGACCTAACCTCCATGAAATTATCTAGCTTCTCTTTAAACTCTGTTATATTCCTAGCCTTCACAGCCTCCTCTGGCAAGGAGTTCCACATGCTGACTACACGCTGTGTGAAGAAGAACTTTCTTTTATTAGTTTTAAACCTGCTACCCATTAATTTCATTTGGTGTCCTCTAGTTCTTCTATTTAGGGAACTAATAAATAACTTTTCTTTATCGGCCCTCTCCACACCACTCATGATTTTATACACCTCTATCATATCCCCTCTCAGTCTCCTCTTTTCTAAACTGAAAAGTCCCAGTCGCTTTAACCTCTCCTCATATGGGACCCGTTCCAAACCCCTAATCATTTTAGTTGCCCTTTTCTGAACCCTTTCCAAGGCCAAAATATCTTTTTTGAGGTGAGAGACCACATCTGTACACAGTATTCAAGATGTGGGCGTACCATAGTTTTATACAGGGCAGTAAGATATTCTGGGTCTTATTTTCTATCCCTTTCTTAATAATACCTAGCATCCTATTTGCCTTTTTGACCGCGCTGCACACTGTGTGGAAGTTTTCAGAGAACTGTCGATAACTCCAAGATCTCTTTCCTGATTTGTCGTAGCCAAATTAGCCCCCATCATACTGTGCATTATAGTTGGGGTTATTTTTCCCGATGTGCATTACTTTACACTTATCACATTAAATTTCATTTGCCATTTTGTTGCCCAATCACTCAGTTTGGTGAGATCTTCTTGGAGTCCCTTACAGTCTGCTTCTGTCTTGACTATCCTAAACAGTTTGGTATCATCCATAAACTTTACCACCTCACTGCTTACCCCTTTCTCCAGATCATTTATGAATAAGTTGAACAGGATTGGTCCTAGGACTGACCCTTGGGGGACACCACTAGTTACCCCTCTCCATTCTGAAAATTTACCATTTATTCCTACCCTTTGTTTCCTGTCTTTTAACCAGTTCTCAATCCAAGAAAGGACCTTCCCTCTTATCCCACGGCCATGTAATTTACACAAGAGCCTTTGGTGAGGGACCTTGTCAAAGGCTTTCTGGAAATCTAAGTATACTATATCTACTGGATCCCCCTTGTCCGCATGTTTGTTAACCCCTTCAAAGAACTCTAATAGATTAGTAAGACAGGATTTCCCTTTACAGAACCCATGTTGACTTTTGTCCAACAAATTATGTTCTTCTACATGCTTCACAATTTTATTCTTTACTATTGTTTTGACTAATTTGCCAGGTACCGAAGTTAGACTTACCGGTCTGTAATTGCCCGGATCGCCTCTAGAGCCCTTTTTAAATATTGGTGTCACGTTGGCTACCTTCCAGTCATTAGGTACGGAAGCCGATTTAAGGGATAGGTTACAAACCACAGATAATAGTTCATCAATTTCCCATTTGAGTTCTTTTAGAACCCTTGGATGAATGCCATCCGGTCCCGGAGATTTGTTAACATTAAGTTTTTCTATTTGTTCCAAAACTTCCTGTAATGACACTTCAATCCGGGACAGTTCCTCAGATTGATTACCCACAAAGGACGGTGCAGATTTGGGAATCTCCCCAACGTCCTCAGCCGTGAAGACTGAAGCAAAGAAATCATTTAGTTTCTCCGCAATGGCTTTATCGTCCTTGATTGCGCCTTTTATAGTTCGATCGTCTAGGGGACCCACAGGTTTTTAGCAGGCTTCCTGCTTCTAATGTACTTAAAAACATTTTGTTATTTCTTTTGAGTTTTTAGCTAGCTGTTCCTCAAAATCTTTTTGCTTTTCTTATTACATTTTTACACTTGATTTGACAGTTTTATGTTCCTTTCTATTTATCTCACTAGGATTGGACTTCCACTTCTTAAAAGATACCTTTTGTCCCTCACTGCTTCTTTTACATGGTGGTTAAGCCACGGTGACTCTTTTAGGTCTCTTGCTATGTTTTTAATTTGGGGTATACATTTAAGTTGGGCCTCTATTATGGTGTCTTTAAAAGTTTCCATGCAGCTTGCAGGGATTTGGCTCTAGTCACTGTGCCTTTTAATTTCTGTTTAACTAACCTCCTCATTTTTGTGTAATTCCTTTTTGAAATTAAATGCCAGGGTGCTGGTCTGCTGAGGTGTTCTTCCCACCACAGGAATGTTGAATGTTATTATATTATGGTCACTATTCCCAAGCGGTCCTGTAACGGTTATTTCCTGGACCTGATCCTGCGCTCCACTCAGGACTAAATCGAGTGCCTCTCCCTTGTGGGTTCCTGCACCAGCTGCTCCAAGAAGCAGTCATTTAAGCCATTGAGAAATTTTATCTCGCTTCTCTTCCTGAGGTGACATGTATCCAGTCAATATGGGGTAATTAAAATCCCCATTATTATAGAGTTCTTTGTTTTGGTAGCCTCTCTAATCTCCCTCAGCATTTCAATGTCAGTATCCCTGTCGTGGTCAGGTGGTCGGTAATATATCCCTACTGCTAATTTCTTATTTTTGGAGCATGGAATTACTATCCATAGCGATTCTATTGAACATGTTGATTCATTTAATATTTTTATTTCATTTGATTCTACATTATCTTTCACATACAGTGCTACTCCGCCACCCACCCGGCCTGCTCTATCCTTTCGATATATTTTAGATCCCGGTATGATTGTGTCCCACAGATTTTCCTCGTTCCACCAGGTTTCAGTGATGCCTATTATGTCAATCTCCTCATTTAATACTAGGTACTCTAGTTCACCCATCTTATTAGTCAGACTCCTAGCATTTGTGTAGAAGCACTTTAAAAATTTGCCACTGCTTATTTGTCTGCCCTTCCCTGATGCATTGGATTCCTTTGTACGCGGTTTTTTGTCTGCTCTGGCCCATGGTTTGCCCTCTCCCGTCCTCTCTTTCTGACTACAGCTTAGAGAACCTCTATCAATGGATTCTCCTCTAAGAGAAGTCTCCCTCCGATTTACGTGCATCTCCACACCAATCGGCTTTCCCCCATCTCTCAGTTTAAAAACTGCTCTACGGCCTTTTTAATGTTTAGTGCCAGCAGTCCGGTTCCACCCTGGTTTAGGTGGAGCCCATCCTTCCTATAGGCTCCCCTCTCCCAAAAGTGTCCCCAGTTCCTAATAAATCCAAACCCCTCTTCCCTACACCATCGTCTCATCCACGCATTGAGATTCTGAATCTCTGCCTGCCTACCTGGCCCTGCGCGTGGAACTGGAAGCACTTCCGAGAATGCCACCATAGAGGTCCTGGATTTCAGTCTCTTTCCTAGCAGCCTAAATTTGGCCTCCAGGACATCTCTCCTACCCTTCCCTACGTCATTGGTACCTACATGTACCACGACCACCGGCTCCTCCCCAGCACTACACATAAGTCTATCTAGATGCCTCGAGAGATCCGCAACCTTCGCACCAGGCAGGCAAGTGACCATACGGTTCTCCCGGTCTGAGACTGAGATTCCCCTGCTGACCCAGGGCTCCATGCTATGGGCTCCCCTCCCCCTTTGAATCGCGTGGAGACGGCAGTTTCAAAGGGGCAGTGGCCGCCTCCGTGCATTTCAAAGGGGTGACAGGGGAGCCAGACTCCTGGAAAAATGCTGCGGGGGTCAGCTGAGGAGACCCCAGCTGACCCTGGGCTCAACGGCAGCTGCCCCTTTGAATCGCGCGGAGGTGGTACTTTAAAGAGGCAGCCTGCCGCACAGCGCTGCCACTTCGAAGTATCCCTTCCCCCCACCCCTTTGCTGCCTCTAGTTCATAGAGGCAGCAAGGAGGGGGGGATTGACTGGTCGACTAATCGACATTACTATCCGATAAGCAAATGCTTATTAGATAATCGACTAGTCAACTAGTCTTTAACATCCTTAGTTCCAGTATGGAGTGTAGGAGACAATTCCCTTCACCCCTGACTTCTGGTATTCAAACAACCCTCCACCCCCAACCTCTCCAACCTCATCATCAGACACTTGAAATATAAGAAATTAAATACAGTTTTTATGCTCTTTAGGGCAGGAATAGCCCTTTTCCCTCTGTCTGGGGCTCTGGTCCATGACTAGGGCACCTATGTACCACCGCAATATACATTCATAATAATGAATTTAAGGGGTAGAATCCTGGCATTGTTGAAGTCAATGGGAGGGTTTTTTCCCATTGATTTCATGGCACTAGATTTCATCCACAGACTTTTAGCTTCAGATCTCTCTTCCTTACATAGAAATTTGTGTGAGCTAGAAGCAATTCAATGTTTGATTGCTTGGTATTGTAGTGTGCCAGTTATGTTGACTTCAGTTTTAAAAAGTCAACTGGTCTGATTCTGACTTTTTTCCGCTTTTTATATTGGTATAATTACCATGGAGTTACTCCTGATTTAAATCCATTTCAGATGAGAGTTGTATTAATAAAGGATATATATTACCTGGTGTGACTGAGAGTGAAATGTTGCCCTGTAATGTTTGAAATCCATTCCTAAAAATATAGTTGTGCATCTCCCATGTTCCAACCCTCACCAGCTCTACCAGCCTGGATTTTTAAAATTGACCCTATTTTGCAGGTCATCAGTTTGAATTTTCAAGGCATTATGTAGTTCTTGGTAATGTCAGCTAGAATTTTATCATTACACTTGATTCCCCAACCCCCTTTCTTCTCTTTCTGTGAGTCCAAACATCCAGAGACTTTTTTTGTGAAAGTCACTGTGGCTTGAACTGTATTTAATATTTCATGAATGTCAGTATGTTTCTTTTATTAAGAAGGAAATCTCAAAACTAATAATTTTACTTCTGTGGACTAGAATTTGAATTATATTACTGGTCTGTTCCTAGTGGTGAGAGACTAATTTCTCCTGTCTGAAAAAATAAAATGTACTGTAAATTTCAAACATTATTATATGAACAGAGTGTGTTACAGACATTGATTAATTTTCAGATAATTCCAATCAGGTAGAAAGTTGTTAATCTTATTTGCACATAATTAAACCAAGTCTCGGGGATTAAGTGATTTGCCCACAGAACATGGAGTAAGTAAAGAGCAGAGCTAAAATTAGTACACAGGAAAATCACGATACTATGCTCAGGCCACTAGCTCATATGTCCTCCCTGCTACATAACCCTCATCTATTAAATCTATACAGATTTCATATTAGTGCTTTGTGGCTTCCTCTTTTGAATTCTGTCGTATATTTCCATTTGATTCTTAATCAACTTTAGATTGTTCAGCAACTTAACAGCTGTGCTTGTCAATTCTTCACTGTCATCGCTAATGTTGTGCTACCAAGGTGCCATAACCATCTGAATAAGCAAAAACTATTTTACCCTCAATTATTGCACAGGTGAAAACAATTTAATGCATGTTGCATACCTCATAATAGTTGGCATCCAATCTCCATTTAGATTAATTTGTACATGAGGCTGAATAGCATTTTAGCTCAGAAAATTCTCAAATCTTCTTCCAAGGAAGCTTTTTTGTTCAGTGAGGTGATAACCCTTATGTTATCAGCTATTTTGAATAAGGTGTGTCTGATTAGAGCGGGAAACCCAATGAGAGACCATTAAGATGAAACATCACAGAAAGCACAAGGGGTGGGCTAGCAACAAAGTTGGGAGATTTCTGGCACCAAACCTGTGACTGCTCATGTCCAACACTTTCTACCTTTGGATAGGAAGTAAGCTGCTGATTTTTTACCAATGAGGGTAATTAATTATTGGAACAGTTTAACAAAAGTTGTGGTGGTTTGTCCATCTCTGTCTATCTTTAAAACCAAGATAGGATGCTTTTTCTATAGGAGATACTCTA
Organism: Rafetus swinhoei; assembly: GCA_019425775.1. Classification (NCBI taxonomy): domain Eukaryota; kingdom Metazoa; phylum Chordata; order Testudines; family Trionychidae; genus Rafetus; species Rafetus swinhoei. Next base: position 40,842,345 of record CM033437.1, on the reverse strand, counting down.
GTTCAGTGGTTCCCAACTGCCAGACTGTGGCCCACTGCCAGGCCGTGGCCCTCTGGCTGCCAGGCCGCAGCAGCTCTGGAAGCCAGGGCTGAGGTAAAGTGCTCCCGCCATGGCTGTTGGGAGAGGTGTGTCCTGCCCCGCCTCTCAGCCAACAAGCGCTGGGCAGGGGTGGGGTCTCTTCTCGGACTCAGAAGAGCGCTTTGCTGCATGGTGGGAGGGCTGTGCAGAGCTGGGCATGGCAGACTTAGAGCAGCTGTGACCTGGGCAGCAGCAGCACTCAGCTGGCAGCTGGGAGGCAGTGCTGGGCTTGGTGAGAGGGGTAGAGCAGGCACTGGGGGCTATGGGGATGGGGCTAGTGCTGGAAGGTTCTGGGGGGTGGGGTGGGGCTCTAAGAAGTGGTTAGCTGGCACTGGGCGGGTTCTGGGGCATCCGGTGTGCGGAGCTGGCACTGGGGACCTTTGGGGACAGGGCCAGTAGTTGGGGAGGCTGTGGGGGCAGGGCTGGCACTGGTGGGCTCTGGGGATGGGGCTAATATTGGGAACTGGAGGCTGGCACTGAGGGGGGAATTCTGGGGAGTTGGGTGCTGTGGGGCTCTGAAAACAGGAGGCTGGCACTGGGGGGTCTGGTGATGGGGAGCTCTAAGGGGCAGGGGGCTGGCACTGAGGTGTTTTGGATAGGGGGGCTGGCACTGGGGGACTCTGGGGGCCAGGGTTTTTGGTGGACCGGTAACATTTTATTTGCATATTCATTATTTGCATAATAACTATTCAGATAGGCAAATAAAATGTTACTGGTCCGCCAACAGTTTGTGAATGGGTTTTCCGGTTCCTGGTATAAAAAAAGGTTGGGAACTGCTGCTCTAGATCAAACAGAATTTATTTCTGGTAAGTCCTACGTGTTATGCAGGAGGTCAAACGTCACTAGATGATCATGGTGTTTCTTTGTGACCTTATCTGTAAATCTAAGAATAGTCCTTATTGTCTTGTTAGTAACCCTTTGCTTTGAGACTATTGACAAATGCAAACCTTTGTAATTACAGTAAGACTCAACTTACAAATAAGTATGACTTTATCTACTTAAGACAGGGGTGGAGGCGTCAGCACCTGGCAGGCTGCTGGTGCTTTATTTACCTGTGCATCTGCAGGCATGATCGCTTGCAGCTCCCGTTGGTCATAGGTCACCGTTCCCAGTCAATGGGAGCTGTGGGAAGCAGTGTTCCAGTCTGTGCCGCTTCCCACTGTTCCCATTGGCTGAGAGCTATGATCCGCGGCCACTGAAAGCTATAAGTGGCCATACTTGTGGATATGCAGGTAAATAAAGTGCTGCCAGCCCGCCAGAGGGTAACCCAGACAAACTGCGTCTGGGTTCCTTATTGCCCACCCCCATGCTTAGAATATCATTCTTTGCTATTTTTCTATAATGTGTGACCTGTTACATTGTTGCTTTGGCTGTCTGTGTGTTTCACTTCTAAATACCTATTCCAAGTGTGTAGTGTATGTGTATGTGTATGAACTGTAAAAGTTCAGTCCAAATTTTGAATCCTGAACATTCATGGAAGTTCATGTCATAGGTTTTTGGTTTGATTCATTGGAGAGAGATTTGCATGTTATGAAATTAGGATCCAAGTTTGGATATGGAATTCGACTTTGAAATTCAAGGTGTTTGGGTCTTAATTTGCTTTAAGGCCCTTCTTACAAATAAATAATCTTCACATTTAGTCTGTAGACTTGATTCTGATTTTACACTGGTTTTACACTTCAGTAATTTCTGACTTCAGAGGAGTCACTTTGGCTTTCATAAATGTAACTGAGTGTAGAATCAAGCCTTTTAATATTAGTCTCATCATGTTTGTCTCTGAAAATGCTGCTGTGGTAAAACACAGACATAATGTTTGTTTCATCTTTCCATGATAACGCGACCCACACACCTACTGAGTGTGGTGTATTGTCCCATGTAGTGGCACTTAGGCCATATCTAGACTAAGGAGAAAATCAATGCGGCAGTGGTCAATCTTCTGACATTTGATATAGCAGGTCTAGTAAAGACCCCCTTAATCAAATGCTAAGGGCACCCCTGTTGACACCAGAACTCATACTCCTTGCGAGGAGTGAAGGAAGTTGACAGGAGCATTTCTCCCATCAGCTTCCCACTGTGAAGATAGTGCCAAAGCTTGGCTTAAGGTATGTTGACTCTAGCTGTGTTTTTTTACATAACTGGAAATGCATACTTTAAGCTGACCTTCAGCTGCAGTGTAGACCTGGCTTTAGACTACTTACAAAGAGAGAAAGAATGAGTGTCCTCTACAGCCTTATTCTCTACAGCTAGTTGGCTTTTAGCCCTTAGTTCCAGAGGCGCCAGGTTCGGTTCTGCCTGTTGGTGTTACAAGTGGCAACTTGTTGGGGATTTCATCTCGAATGTTTCTGAAGCTTGAGATGTGCTTCCTCAGGTAGGGAAAGTATGTAACTCACGCATCTTCTGGGTGTGGTGTACTGTCCAATGCAGTGGCACTCAGACCACTTACCGAGAGAATGAACGAATGTCCTTGAGAGCCAGCTGGCTTTTAGCTCCAGCAGCAGAAGCTCATGCACTAAGCTTTGGAGGTCCCAGATTCCATTCTGCTTGTTAACAATAACTCACCTGGCCTTTTACTCTTCCTTGGAGTCTTCCATGTGCAGAAGTTGACTTTGTTTTTCTCATGATGTATTTCTCTGTATTGCTTTAAATCTACTGTAATGACAACATATTTCATTGTGTGTCTGTCACTGCTTTGAACAAACTGTGCTTCTTTCTAATAATGATTCAGTCAAATATTAGACATCATATACAGTCACCGGCCTACAGTTGTAGGTAGGATATAAGTCATATTACTCTTTGGGGTTTTTAGTCACTACATTCTTGTATCATTTGCGTTCTTTTACTCCTACATGCTTCTGCAAAATAGTTCCTATGGTGATATGTTTTTCCATGTCTTTCCATATGCTTTTGTGTTGCCCTCTGTCATCTTCCTCTCTGCTGTGAAGGTATCTTGGCATCCCATCTTTATTGTTCCTATAAGGAGTTTCTTTTTTGGATCCAAGCTAAAACTCCTCATTGACTTTTTGTGTATAAACGTGTATTGTACAGCTATTTTTAGTATCCTCTGATCTTTGTTTAGCAGATCTTACTCAAAATCTTAGGTCAGAATGTTTATGAATGCATATTTGGTTCCCCTTGCTCTGTAGCAGCAGATGATCCTTATGTTTTAACCAGGCTTAGATGATTAAATGTGCACTCAATGCACTTGCACAGGCATCTACCTCAGAGGGGCCCCACAACCACCAGAAACTCCTCTCCGCCCCCCCAAATGATTGTGACTAAGACCCCATGTACTAAGACACTCAAATTTGGCCTGCCTACCCATTCATCATGAGGGCAAATGGGTCAAACCTGAGAATTGTGAAGACATGCAAGTGTGGAGAGGGCTATGGGTGTGAAAGGAGCTGGGCAGCCAAGACTGGGAGGTGCTGCCCTAGCTCAGGATGGGAGCAGAGTGCAGAACTTGGGGTGGGAGGGAAGGGTACTGGTGAGAGGACTGGAGAGTTCCAAGGGTGGTGGATGAGGAGCTGTGGGCAAGCTGTTGGTGGGCAGTGGGGTGAGTGAGGAGTGCTGGTGAGTACTGCAGGTTAGGGAGTGGGGGGCAATTGGTGGTTTTGGGAATAGGGATGTTGGGAGAGTGCTGGTTAAAGCTGGTGGGCCTGAGGTGTTGGTTGCCGTGTGTGATGAGCAGGATGTATGTCTGCTGCTGTGATATTTGTGGGGGCTCTCAGGATGGATGCGGCTGATAGAGGGATAATCAGGGGGACAGGTGGGGAGGGGAAAAGGGCATTCCGACATCTGGAGGGATTGGTATATACAGGGTGGGAGCACTTTACTGAGCAGCAGCTGGAGCAGAGTAAGATGCTAGGGAAAGTTGCAGAGGACCCAATTTCCACAGCTCACAGGGCCCCAAAATTCTTTAACTGAGCCTGGTGATAATTGTTCTCTTGTCCTATCACTCACAATCTATTTGACAGTTCTGCCACAAACTGTGGCTTCTAGAAGATATTCATGCTTCTCACTTTTGGAGAACATTCAAAAAATTATTACCAACTGAGAAAACACTGAAATGCAACTGTTAAACATACATTTCTTTAGAGAGATTAGGGGGGAAAAAAAGCACTAGATGATCCTAACATGAGTCCCCTTCAGGCTTAATGGTTGTACACTTACATGGTTTTTTTTTAATATTTGCTTGTTGTCAGGTGCAGATGCACCATAGATTAATGGGTCTTTTTTCTTGAGCACAATGAAATAACACAACATATTTCAGTTTTTCTTATATGGAGGTGTCCCTCTCTACTGTATATATACCTATTTTATGATGTATATCTGCTTTTTTCAGTTCTCATTGCCTTCAAAGCTGAATCTTCTGGCCTGGTCTTTGTTGTTTAGTCACCTTTATGTGGCTTTTGTTGATTCCTTTTCTAGTTGTCAGTAGCTTTACACACACAAATCATTATGTGAATGTATCCCCTTGACTTAATCATTCCTTAGGAGTATACATGTAGCATAGTTAACTTGTTAGTGACATCTTGTTCTTTTTAAGAATTGAGATTTATTTTTGTTTTAAGTTTTCTGTGTTTGGCATGACTCTATAACACCAATGCCCCTGTGTTGGCTATCAGCAGTGGGATCAATCCTAGGACATTTGGATCTTCATGACTGGGAAGCAAGGAAAAATATCTTAAATACAGCAGTGATTATACAGTATACGTACTGAATTTGTGCATTTGACAGTACTTAACCGGGAACAAACTCATTGTGATGAAAACTGCCCCTGAAGTACGTAATTTGTTAGCACTTAATGGCTCGATTGGAAAAGGTGATCTGTTATAGGTCTCCCTATCTCATTACATAGATGTTACTTTCCCAGTCAATTGCAGGCTTACATTTTGGACTATTTTGTACTTCAAGAATGAGAATTCAACATAAGAGCCCATTGAATATCCTTGACATAAGCAAAGTCTCCTCATATATTTGACTCTTGTCAGACGAGTTGTAGTTCAGTGCTTTGAACGGGATTTTGTTTATAGTCTTACTAACAGAGGTGAAAGTACCCAGTATGTTGCTGAAGGCCCCTGCTCTCAGTGACTCCTTATCCTCTCTGGTATTGACTTTGACCTTCTGTCTTGCATCCCTTTTATCCCTGGGAGTCCCACAACAGTAACTATCAGCACCAGATCAGCAGTCAGTCAATTTTCCTTTTAACCCTTTAGTGGCTGAGACAGCATAAGAACATAAGAAAGTCCATAGTAGGTCACACCATAGGTCCACCCAGCCCAGAATTTTGTCTTCTGACAGTGGCCAGTGTTAGGTGGTTCAGAGGGAATGAACAGTACAGGTAGTTCTCAGGAGAAACATCCCCTGTCATCCATTTCCAGCTTCTGTAAAACAGAGACTAGGGACACCATTCCTGCCCACCCTACCTAATAGCCATTGATAGGTCTTTTCTCTATGAACTTATCTATAAAGCCTTGCAAACCTGTGGATATTCACTTAACATCTGTGGGTATACACATCAGCAGATGGGATATGCATATCTGCAGATCATTTTTGTGGATATGGATGCAGATACAAATTTTTTATCTAGAACCCTGCAAATTTGCAGAGATCTGCTTATATCCATGGGTATCAACATCCATGGATGTCAGTGTAGCTATCCGCAGCTCATTTTTGTGGATACAGATTTTATATCCATGCAGGGCTCCACTTATCTAGTTCTTTTTTTGAACTCTGTGATTGCCTTGGCCTTCACAACATCCTCTGGCAAAGTGTTCCACAGGTTGACTATGCATTGCGTAGAGAAAAACTTCCTTTTGTTTGTTTTAAACCTGCTGCCTATTAATTTCATTTGGTGACCCCTAGTTCTTGTGTTCTGAGTAGGGTCCTACCAAATTCACAGCCATGGGAAATGTATCACGTACCATGAAATCTTGTCTCCCTACATGAAATCTGGTCTTTCATGTGCTTTTACCCAATACTATTCAGATGATGTATGGGAGACCAGTGTTTCTCAAACTGGGTGTCCTGACCCAAAATGGAGTTGTGGCAGGGTCACAAGGTTAGTTTGGGGAAGGGGGATGAGTCACAATATTACTACCCTTATATCTGCACTGCCTTCAGAGCTGGGCAGCTGCAGAGTGATGGCTGCTGGCCAGTTACCCTGCTCAGAAGGCAGTGCCCCGCCAGCAGCAGTGCAGAAGTAAGGTTGGCAATACCCCACACCAAGCCACCCTAACTTCTGCTCTGCTGCCTTCAGGACAGGATGGCCAGAGCATGGTAGGTGTTCACTGAGGGTCTAGCTCTGAAGGCAGCAGTGCAGAAGTAAGGGTGGCAATAATATACCATGCTGTCCTTATGTTTGCGCTGCTGCTGGTAACAGCTCTGCCTGCAGAGCTGGGAACATGTCCAGCAGCCTCGCTGCCCAGCTGTAAAAGCAGTGCCACTGCCAGCAGCAACATGGAAGTAAGGGTCACTGTATTGCAACTCCCCCTACAATAACTTAGCTACCACCCCTTTTTTTGGTAAGGACCCCTTCTGTAAAATTTCAGATTAAAATAGCTGAAATAATGAATTTTATTATTTTAAAATATTATGACCATGAAATTGACAAAAATGTACTGTGAATTTGGTAGGACCCTAGTTATGAGAAGGAGTAAATAACACTTCCTTATTTACTTTCTCTCACCTGTCATGATTTTATAGAGCTATATCATATCCCCCCTCAGTCATCTTTTTTCTAAGTTGAAAAATCCCAGTTTTATTAATCTCCTTTCATACAGAAGCTGTTATATAACCTAATCATTTCTGTTGCTCTTTTCTGAACCTTTTTTAATTCTAGTATATCTTTTTTTTAGATGGGATGACCACATATGTGCATGGTATTCAAGATGCGGGTGTACCATGAATTTATATAGGGGCAATATGATATTTTCTGTCTTATTATTTATTCCTTTCCTAATGGTTCTTACCATTCTGATAGTTTTTTTTGCCTGCCATTGAACATTCAACAGTTGTTTTCGGAGAACTATACACAATGACTCCAAGATCTCGTTCTTGAATGCTAACAGCTAATTTAAATCCCATCATTTTGCATGTGTAGCTGGGATTATATTTTCCAATGTGCATTGTTTTGCATTTTTCAACATTGAATTTTGTCTACCAATTTGTTGACCAGTCAATCAGTTTTGTGAGATCCCATTGTAGGTCTTCACAATTTGCTTGGGAATTAATTATCATATGAAAATTTTGCCACCCCATTGTTCACTTCTTTTTACAGATAATTTATGAATATGTTGAATAATTTCCAGTTCCTTGTATTGTTCCCATTATAGACCCCTGAGGGATACCACTATTTACCTCTCTCCATTTTGAAAACTGACCATTTATTCCTACCCTTTGAATTAAGGATGTTAAGTAGCGGTTCATTTACTAGTTGAGAAGTCGATGCAATTTCCCCTGCTGAGGCTCTTGTACATTTTAAAGGAGGAATGCAGAACTCTGAATGCAGCCCAGGGCCAGCAGGAAATCCCGCTGACTCCGGGCTGCACGCGGGTGCCAGCTTTGAAATGTACAAGAGTCCCCAGTGGGGACTCAATGTTGAAAAATGCAAAGCAATGCACATTGGAAAATATAATCGGGCTCCATGCTGTGTTGCTGATTTGAAATGCCACGTGGACCTGGGATCAGCTGGGGAGTCCCCAGGTGACCCCGGGCTCCATGCGCGGCATTGCCACACAGCTGAGCCCAGGCTCAGCTGTGTAGCACTGCTGCTTTGAAGTACCTCCTCTTCCCCCCCCCCCCTTGCTGCCTCTATCTGATAGAGGCAGCAAGGGGGGAATCAATTAGTTGACTAGTAGACTGAATGCTTATCGGATAGCTGACTAGTCCTTAACATCCCTACTTTGAATCCTACTTGTTAACCAGTTACTGATTCACGAGGACTTTCCCTCTTATCCCATGGCAGTTTATTTTGCCTAAAAGCCTTTGGTGAAGGACCTTGTCAAAGGCTTTCTGAAAATCTAAATACCATATCTACTGGATCCCTTTGTCCACATGCTTGATGACAGCCTCAAAGAATTCTAGTAAATGGATGAGGCATGATTTCCCTTTACAAAAACAACATTGACTTTCAACAAATCATGTTCATATAGGTATCTGATAATTCTGTTTTTTAACTACAGTTTCAGCCAGTTTGTCTCGTGTTGAAATTAGGTTTATTAGCCCATAATTGCCAGGATCTCACCTCTCGAGCCCTTTTAAAAATTTGGTGTCCCATTAACTATCCTCCAGTCATCTGGTACAGAGTTGATTTAAATGATATGTTACATACGAAAATAGATAGTCTGTATACTCCATGACAATATGATACTCAACATGCAAAAAAAAGTACCCTCTTTCAAAAGAACATTAAGGTTGCAAAATCAAGTATTCAAGTACTAGGAAATGAAAGAATTAATTTTGCCTTTTGCCTCTTAATTCAGCCCCTTTGTGCATATGCATTGTAGTACAACCTTTATTTACAGGATCACATATTATTTTTTTCAGTGCATTCAATGCAAATGATAGATAGTGCTGAATTAATGAGCCCCTGTTCAATATTTGTTTTCTCCTCATTGTTTAGTGTTTGGCCCTAGGTCTGATTTCTTATACTGAATTTAGTTAAACCTTTCTCAGAAGACAGAACTATAGAAAAGCCCATGAGGAAATTAATGACTCATTTAAGTGCTTTACAAACACTAGTTTATTTTTACAACATCCATATGAAACAAGATGGTATTATAGGCATTTTTCATATGGAGAACTGAAACCTGGAGATAAAGATAAAAAATATTTATTATTTTTGGGTGTCCCTCTTGAGATGCCTAGGTTTTTTTTTTAAAGAGTACTGAGCATTATAAAATACTTCATATGTTCAAGGAATGGCATTCATTGACTTCAGTTGTAGCTGTGAATGCTGATCATTTCTGCCAATCAGAACCTAGCATCTCAAATCAGGCACCCAGAAAATGAAGAATAGGGTTGCCAGGTGTCTGATATTGACCCAGACATTCCGGTATTTTCGCCTCCTGTCAGGTAAAAAAAATTCAGAAAATACTGGATACCTAAAATGTCCGGAATGTTCTGATTTTTTTCCCTGCCAGGAGGCGAAAATACTGGACACCTGGCAATCCTACACACACTCAGCAACCAGGCCCAGCCCCCAACCCCCCGGGCCCCTGTACCCTCCGCTTACCTGGTTCCTCAGGGAAGCTGCCTTCTGGCTCCAATCAAGAAAACAAGATGGCTGCCGGCAAAAAGCCTAAAGACTTTTCTTAAAGGGGCCATGCTGGTTTTTTTGCTTAATAACTCTCAGGGTCCTTTTTTTTTTTTGCTCAACAACTTTGGTCTCCCCCCTTTTTTTTCCTCAACAGCATTTTTTCCCTGGTGTTTTTTTTTTTTTTTTGGTTAAGCCATCTGGCAACCCTAAAAACTAGTGAGCACCTCTAAAAAGTGTGGTTTAAATGACTTGATTGGGAACATTGTACAGGGTCTGTTGTGGCAGGTGCAGTGATAGAATCCAGTTTTTCAGGGCACAATACAACTGCTTTAACTATGAGACCTGTTTCCCATTTAACTACACACCTAAAGGGCTCCAGTTACAAGGAAAATCCTGATATTCTCAGGGCTGGAGCATGTTCAGTACGCATGGAATCTTTGGAGAAGTTTGAAGTTAAAATCTGAAGTCTTTACTGAGCATATGGAAACTACTTTTTTAAAGGTTTGTGCTATGGCCAAATTTGAGTGGATTTTCACAGGGACAGCAAAAATAATTTCCTTGGCAAATTTTAAGCTCTTTCTCCCTCCAAGACATAGGGGCACCAGAGCTTCCCAAAAAAAAGCACCAGATTTTTTTTAAATGGGCTAAATATTTTCCCCCTAGTCTTGTTCCTGAAAACAGCTTAACTGCTTTGGCAGAAAATTAAGAAGAAACCAGCCTGAGTCAGACACCTAACGTGGAAAATTTCAACCTAAATGGTTAAAGTTTAGTAAAATAATAAGCAACTGAGAAAAGGGTCTTATGGTGGGACGTGTCAGGCAATCTTAAGTGGCAATGTTACCAGCCCTGAAGGTAATTTAGATAGAACATCTTGTAAACAAATGCTTCTAAAATGTTTCACTGAGGTTCCTTCAAGTCTGTGCATAATTCTAAAATGCATGGATGGTATGCCCGTGGAGACTCTTTAGAAATATATTATGATTACTCTGTAATAAAAGTGGGTCACAATGTAATTGTTCATTTCTATGCATCCATTTTATATTGATGAGAAAATAAAACTTTCCACATGGAATGGGATATAAAACAAATCAATTCTGCAGGGACTCTCTGAACATGTTTTATACCTCAACTTCATGATTTCTGATTTAATTTTCTTTGCTTTTTTTATCTTATTTTCCAAAGATAGGAAATAACAGTGGGGATTCCTGGCCAGTGAGAGCTGTGTGGGGTGGTGCCTGCACACGAGGGCAGCACAGGGGATGGTGCTTCCCCCACTGCTCGTGGCAATGCAGCTCCAGCCTGGGATAGGAGGGGGAGGAACAGCAGTGCATGGAGGTGCATCCCCCTCCCCACCAGGAAAGGCTGGCCCAGAACACAGGGCTTTTAGGGGCTGTTGTCCAGGACCCAGGGCTATGGTGAGCCCCTAGGCTGGGCTGTAACCCTAAAGTCCTTTTCTTAAAATCTGGCTGTGGCCACGGGCCAGATCAAAGCAAGCTGGGGGCCAGATCTGACCCATGGACCATAGGTTCCCCAACGCTGATATACTTTTGGGTCTGATTTTGCAGGTACCTGCTTTGTTAGTCTCAGTGCTTCTGCTGCTAGTTTAGATGCCCGTGTGGGTTGTTAGGAATGGTTTAAAAGGCTATGTTTAGGATACACATTCCTCCTGAGGCCAAAGTCAATGATTCTCCTCTGACCTGAGGGGGTCTGATCTATCTTGTGTTATTGAGACACCCTGGAGAAAGTGCTTGTTTTCCTGCCTCAAAGTTTATATTGTTGCCAGTTTAGGGGAAAAAACCAATCTGAGGTATTTCGGGAAAAAGTTTAGAGAGGACTTGTTGTACTGTATCAAGTGCTTCATTTGCATTGTCTCTGCCGACAAAAGGCTGCAGTGTAGACGTAGCCTGAGAACAATGCAAAAGCATGAAACTTGAGTCCTACTTACAGCTTATATTATAGACATCAAACCTCTTTAACCTGGCCAGATCACTGTTGCCAAAGAAATAATAAAACCGGTATTTGAACTGATAAATGGTCTATTAAGTTTCAACTTAATGCCTTCTCAAAGGGATAAGACATTTAAGTCTTGTCACATATTTGTTAACTTTAAGGAGACTATAACGATTATTTCTCCTTTTACTGCCACATAATATGGTATGACAAACAACGTTTATACACATGGAACAAGGACAACATGTTTTAAACTTGTAGGGTGAGATTTTCCAAAGTACCCCAGTGATTTTACGATCAAAAGTCCAATTGGTATCTAATGAGATTTGTGCTTCTGGTAACTTATGTGCTTTTGAAATTCTTTCTTGCTGTGTATTGTATCACAAATCCAAATTCCATTATAAATGATTCTTCATGGTCACAATAATAAATTCATTTCTCATATAGTTACAGCTCCAAGATATTTTAAGAGTGCTCAGTGAGAACAACTGAAAATTTATTTACTTAACAAACAAAAACAATATGGGTGATGATTCTTCACAGCCTTAAATCATTTGTAGTTTCATTTGCACCAATTGGTAGCATTGTATGTTCACTTTGCATAGATTTAAATAACCACACAAGATTCCGTCAATGGAAAATTGGGGCCATAACATCTTCCAAATGCAGCATGGCCTCTGAGTTGAACTTTATGTTTACATGGCAGAGTATGCAATTAGTTTTAGGGTTCAAATAATGCTCATTTATGCACAAAAATTGGAGACTAAACAATGGAATAATACAGAGCAATGCACATGAAAGTAGCAGTGTGTGAACATTGTAGGTGGTGTTTTTTTTAAAGTATGCAGTGATGAGTCTCAGACAGTTGACAGTTCTCAGCTCAGTGAGGGCCCCATTCTTGATGGAAGGCTTTGAACACTGGTAATATAAATTACTATAATAATTTGACTTGTGATTGTTCATTGTGTATATTCATTTGTATTCTGAAGAACAGACAGTAAGAGACTTATTGTATTCAGGACTGTACAAGTTTGTCTGGTATACTGATTTCTTCTCTTGTGAATATCCTTTTGTCTTCTGTTGGTGGGCATTTAGCTTGTTTAAATAGTAGCAATCTTCTCCTGATACATTTGTGAGTTTCTCTTCATTAATTGTTATCTTGTAAGTCTTTAGAGACTCTGCTTTTACAGTGGAATTTTTTCAGAACTAGATTTTGAGAGTCTGATCTAGTTGTTTACTCTTTCTATTTGGCAGCAGCTGACTATTTATTAGATTGCTTTATTCTTTTTAGTAATTTTAATTAAACACTTCCATTAAAGTTACTATTAAAATTTAAGTCACTTAGAACACAAAGTTAAGTAGACCATGAGAAGCTGCCACAATACAGAAATTCGGCTGAGCCCCAAGCTTCCCAGTGTAGCTGAGGAGCAGTGCTGCAGACCGTCAGTCAGCTGATGGAGGAGAGCACAATTAGAAGATTGGAGGGTGGGCTGCAAGACTTTGCAACCACTGCTGTTCAGCCACCAGCCTGCTGCATCCATCTAGGTATCAACTTGAGATGGGTACAAAAAGAGAAAAAAGATTAAAGCTAATACATTTCTTAATTTCTCCTGTCTTGAGATTCATAAATCAACTACCAGCCTGATTCATGTCTTTCTGAGGTAAGACATTTTGTGTTTGTGGAAGGTATCAAGTATTAATAAGGTTGACATTGTGGACTCCTTTGATGCTCTTTGGACATATATCATTGACACATGTACTTGTTAGAATGTGCCACTGCAGCAAACTCTTCAAATGTTTCTTTTTAGCTATGAGCATTGCTACCTTTGTCTTGTTGAGATTTAATTTGAATCCGTTTTTCTTCATCCAGCTGTTTGATCTCAGCCATTCACTAGGGCAGGGCCGAGCAAAATACAGCCTTCAGGCTAGATCCAGCCCAATGAAGCCACTGGATTCAGCCCATGGATGTGTCAGGGAGTCCCAAGCAGGCTCCCTGCTTTCCTTGCCCCACTCACACGTCACTCAGAAAAGTGGCTGCCAGGCTGTTTATCTTGCACAACTGTGAACCTGTAAGGAACAGGGGGGAAAGCTTCATGGGTTGCCCCTGCTCCCAGCACAATCCCATTGGTGGGTTTCTTGCCAATGGGAGCTTCCTGTCTCAATAACGGGTTGTACACGAAGCACCACACATACCCTTGCCTTAGGCTTGTAGTTATTCACACACACACATGGCCTCTGCAGCCTGTGCAGGGCAGGCATGGAGGCTGCTCGGCTGCTGGCTGGGAGTCACCCAGGTAAGTCTCCTGGCCTGACCCTGCCTTTGGCACTCCAGCCCTTCCCTCCCCCTACCCTCTGCCTTCCACTCCTGCCTCCTTACCCCACATAACCCAAACCCTCTGCACCCCTCCTGCACCATTACCCCTTCCCAGAACCTGCCCCCCAATCTCCTGCCCCAGGTCCCAACACAAACCTCTGCATCCCCTTCTGTATCCCAATGCCCTGCCCCAGGTCACAACCCCCTCCTTCACCCAAACTCTCTCCCAGACCCCACACTGTCTCCTTCACCGTAATCCCTTACCCCAAGCTCCCTTCTGCACCCAACCTCCTTCCCAAACTCTGCACCTCCTCCATTAATATCATGGAAGAGTGCAGCCCTCAACCACTTTCCAAAATTTTGGAGTAGCCCCCCATCAAAAATTATTGCCCACCCCTGCACTACAGCCTTTTGGAAAGTCATCTGGATTTAAGTACAAGCTTAAATGCTCTCCTGAATAAGGATTGGCTGAAATGTGTGTTTAAGTACTTTCCTGAATCAGAGTCTAGGAGAGAAAAACATTGATTTTATCATAGATTATAAATGGCAGACCATAGAAACAAATTATTAATATACTTGGTCCGTAAAATTTCAATCTGGAAATCTCACTTTCTCTTTGGACAGCAAATGGTATGAAGCAGTGAAGTTTAAAATGCTGCACTTCTGCAATAAATACAGTGATATTTTTGAAATAATATTACACAATCATTTGGGTGTAATGGGAACAGCAGAGGTCATAATGAATGTTTTCTATCACTGGGGAAACTTTGTTTTGCAGAAGATAAATTGCAATGCAACATTTGTTAAATGTACCATAAAATAACATTACTCAGGTGGTTTTTTTGGTTTTTGTTTTTCCCTTGCAGTAGTCCAATTTGATGAATGTCCTGATTAGCTCTGGAGAGTTTGTATCGAATTTAGCTGGAACTCACAGGAAACAAAGGTTGTAAGGAACTCAAGATAGGCTTTGAATTATAGATAAATCCCTGTGAGGATTTAACAGATTTACAGTTTATTAGATAGGAACAAATATAATTTAATGTGTTTACTTTTTTGTATTGCACCCATTATTATATCAGGGCACATTAGGGAGACTGCAATGATTGACTCTTGTCAAAAATGGTTACCAAATAAATTTCCCTCAATTTTACCAGCTCTAGGCTATCAATACCCTGTGGCTTGACTCAAATTATAAAAAAAGACAGCACAAGCAAAGGCATGTTGTTCTAAAAATTCCCAAACATGCAAACTGCCAGACTAAGGCTACGTCTATACTGCAGCCTTCTTCCGCAAAAGCTTATGCAAATGAAGCGTGGCAATATTCTACTCCACGCTTCATTTGCGTAATTAATTAGCAGCCATTTTTACGCAAAAAAAACCCTCTTGTGCAAGAGCCGTTAAAAGTTTCTTCATTTGCATAAGCTTTCGCTGAAGAAGGGTGCAGTATAGACGTAGCCTGAATGAGGAAGGAACTACCAGAGTAGTGGTCCATTGGCCAAGAATTTGCTGACACACATCCCATGGTGTTCCTACTTGGGAATGAACACCAGGTGTTTTCTGACAATTTGCAACTAGTGGGGCATGGGGAGATAGGTGATCTCTGAGGAAGCAGGTGCCAGGATGTTCAGAACTTTGTAGATCAGCACTGTGACTTTCACAGAGAAATGGATTTGGACTCACTGTGTAGTCCAGGTGTCGTATATTCATGTCAGCTACTCTTTTTAATATGTAGGCATCAGCATTCTGTTGACACTTCTCATACACATACAATTTGAGATACGGGCCATGTTATATGTGTACAGAACCAAGCTCACTGGAGTTTTCTTGTCCTGATTGGCACTCGTATGCTATGAAAGTATAAATATTAAATGCCTGCTGAAGTTTCTGGGTCTGCTTCTGGAATAGCCCTAAGCAGAGTTCACTACAGTAGCCCAGACTAGAGGTGGCAAGGGCACAGGTATCTATAATCAGCTGATAGGTCTGCATTAGAATGGAAAGGTTAGAACATTCAGTGCTGTTCATGTCAAAAGGACATCAGAGAGGAGTGGCTATTTGGGGTCAATATAGCAGTTACACTGAAATGATCTGTAAGGCCAGCAAAAAGTAGGACAAATGGTTGGACACCCTGATTGTCAGTTTCACAAGTCCACAAGTGAACTTCCACCCTGATGAAAGTTAAGATGCCCATGCTGTCACTCTGAAGGTGACATAACATGGATGCAGGGCTTACATTCAGCTGCAGCTCTATGGTGTGGAGTTCTGGTAAATAGTGTCCTCTCCCCTGGAGGGGGTGGTTCTGGGAAATACTTTGTGAATTTAAGCCCTGCAGAGGTGGTATCATAGTTAATCCACTTCCATGCTAAAGATGGTAAATAAACAATTTTTCCTTTAATTCATGATTGGACACTATAACCAGTTTTGTGAAACTGGAATATTAAGGATGGTGTATATTTAAAAAAAGTAGATCGGATGTAATATTAACAGTAAAAGACTGTGAACTGAAAGCTAGAGAAAGCACATTTTACTGTGTAGAAAAATTCCTGTTAGTGATTGGTTATTATAAGTGTAGCCATGATTCCATCTAATATTATCTAGCATCAAAGGAACAATATGTGCTGTACGGGCATGACGTGAAGCTCACTGAAGTCAATTGATTTCAATTAATTATGGATCAAGACCTGACAAATTGTATTATCTTATTTTTGTAAACCCACGGCTTACTTCTTTTTAGCCCTATTTTGTTTATATTACTCTCCTTCCACGTGTGACGTCTGAATGTATACTGTAAGCTCTCTGCAGATGGGATGGAAGGTCTGATTCTACACTAACTTGTACCTCAGATGGTCACTCATGCTCTGACAAGGCTACCACTGTTGAGCATCCTTTTGTGGCCAGAGGTCGCTGCACAGCACCTGTCCTCTATTCGCTCCCTTCCCTTTATGAATTCCACACTGTCACTCTTATGAATAATACCACCCTCAACTTGGGGCGGCATTAGTGATCTCAGACAGTTCCGTGTAGACCTTAATATCTCCCCTAAAGTTCACCATTGCAGCTCAAGAATTCACACTTATTTGTGGCTCTTCTGCCACCTATATGGAACTCTTATGCAGCCAGCAAACATGGTTTCCATTCATTAGACATTTCTAGCTGGAGCACAGCTTCTCTGGCTCTAGCTTCCTTCTCCTACCAGTGTCCTGTCCCCCACTCCTCCAAAATAAATACAAAGCCCTTTGATCCACAGCTTCTCTTCCTTTACAAGGTCATTTCCTTGGCCTTCATTTATTCCAGCTTCCTGGAAAGGGGTGGGTTACCATACATCCCATTTTGAGTGGACAGTCCTCCTTTTAAGATTTGTCCTAGATGTCACACCTTTTTCGGCTCAGGCTGACAGCCCTGTACAATGAGGATTAGGTGGTTTGATGGGGCTGGCTCTGGAGACCAGTGACTCTTGCTGGGGCCGGTCCAAGCCTCCTAGCATTACTGCTTATGTGGTGCCCATTTTCAGGGAAATATGTTCACCCTACAAATAAGGTTTTCTGGTCCCCTCTACTCTTCAAAGACTAATATTTCAGTATTCCCCATTATCTCTCTGAAAGAACAGTACAAAGAAGGTGTGATGAGTCATCACTCTGATCAGGTAGCAATTGGCACTCACCTTTCAGATGTCTATAAGTGTGCCAGGTGCAAGAATATGGACAATCATGTCTGTATGTTTTTTCCTCCTGTAAAATACACAGATCACTTCCGGGTGCTCTCAAAACAAAACAAAACAAAACAAAACAAACAAACAAACAATCCCCACCCCCCACATACATATGAGGAGAAATTAGTAAAACTGGGACTTTTCATCTTAGAAATTGATGACTAAGGGGGGTATGATAGGAGTCTATAAAATCATGACTGGAATGGAAAAAGTGAATAAAGAAGAATTATGTACTTCTTCCCATAACACAAGCACTAGAGGTCACCAAGTGAAATAATAGGCAGCTGGTTTAAAACAAATGAAATGAAGTTCTTGTTCACAGTCAGCC
Source organism: Rafetus swinhoei (assembly GCA_019425775.1). Lineage (NCBI taxonomy): Eukaryota > Metazoa > Chordata > Testudines > Trionychidae > Rafetus > Rafetus swinhoei. The sequence continues at coordinate 40,824,710 of CM033437.1, read as the reverse complement.
TGTGGAACTTCTTGCCAGAGAATGCTGTGACATCCAAGACTATAACAAGGTTCAAAAAAAGAGCTAGATGAATTAATGGAAGCTAGGTCCATCAATGGCTATTAACCAGGATGGGCAGGAATGGTGTCCCTAGCCTCTGTCAGAAGCTGGAAATAGAAAACAGGGGATGGATCACTTGGTGATTACCTGTTCTGTTCATTTCCTCTGGGGCACCTGGCATTGGCCATTGTTGGAAGATAGGATACTGGGCTCAATGGACCTTTGGTCTGAAAGTAGGCCCCTCATACAACCTGGGTGGGAGAATATGTATCAAAAACCACTTGCTGGCCCAGTTCTGTGAATTAGGAAGATTACAAAAAAATTGTTGGGGCTTATTACAATGAGATCCATTTGCGATTTATATTTTGGAGTGCTTTCCCACATAGGAGCTTTACTATAAAGTGCCTGACAACATTGCCAGATGCCAAAACTACACACTTACAATGTTGCACAATTTTAATTGAGTAATTTGGCTATTCAAATTGTGGTGCAAATCCATCAGTTTTTGAATACTTAGACTTTTTAGCTTATAGAAGAGATGGCTTCAGCATGACTCAGAAAGAAGTAATGCTTCAGGCTGTGCTAAATTAACTTCAGTGCATTAACTTAAGGGGCACTGAATTGCTACTGTATAGAAAAATAGTATGATATTGGATATGGTTGGTTAACTATGAATATGTAATTTCTCATTTCCAGTTTACTGTCTCTTCTTAGTAGAGATTTACCTTCTGTGCTCACTGAAGAGAAAAACTAAAAGTGTTAATGCTTTGATGGAAAAATGTATTCTTCTAGGAGAAGAAATGCATTTCTTCATTAGCTGTTTGTTGAAGAGTTTCATTATTTGCAGAAGAGAATTAGTTTAGAGTAAAGAAAATTCATTCATTAACAGTTCCTTTCTTTGATAGCAGAGATTATATTTTGTAATTTTCTTTCAGCATCTATAATCTTTTAATAGCTAAATGTTCCAGACAATTATGCAGTAATTACCAGGTTTAAAAAATGCATTTTAATGAAAGTGTTGGCTTCATCATACAAGTCCATGGGAGTTTTGCTGTTTAACTTCAATAGGAGTTGGAGTTTGTATTGATATCCATTTCTTTTTTCCTGCCAAATTCTCTTTGACGCATCCAAAACAGTGAGGAAAAATTCTGCTCTCAGTTATACCTGTCTAAATCCAGTGTATCTCCATTCACTTGATGTATTTTCTTTTGTGTAAACCCAGAATAAGTGGGAGCAGAGTTTGACCCAACAGGATTTGTTTTCTTATCAGCAAGGAGATAGAACTTTTCCAGTATTAGCACTGCTCGAGCTTTCCCAATGCTAAGGAAACATTAGCTTCCTTTCTTGTCCAGGAACAGACACAGCTGGATTGTATCAGTCTCTGATGGTTCTAAAAATAAAGGTATTGTCTCCTGGAAGAATCTGCTCCCCTTGGCAACCACCCTTCAACCTGCTTATATAATAAAATTTAAAAATACAGAGGGATGTGAACAATCCATTGTTACCCATGGCACATTTTCTAATGCTTTTTCCAGGCCTAGTTTAGCTGTCCTAGACATTTGAGCTTCTACCACAAGCATACCTGTTTGTTTGCACTGTTGGGTTGTAAAGTAGGGGGAATTATTTGTAGTACTCTGTGACTTTGGCAGACCAGGTACCAGCTCATACCAAAGCCCCAAGTGAATTTGCTTGTGTATTCATATAGAACAAACTAATGTGTTAAATATATGAGGGTGCATTTGGTGTTTAAACTAATGATGTTAAGTAACAGTTAATTTACTAGTTGAGTAATCAATGGAATTTCCATCAATTACTCGACTAGTCGATAGGCACTTCCACATTCCTCCTTTGAAATGTACAAGAACCCCTATTGGGGCTCTTGTACATTTCAAAGGAGGAATGTGGAACTCCACATGCAGCGTGGGGCCAGCAGGAAGTCCTGCTGACTCCAGGCTGTATGTGGGCGTTCCAGCTTTGAAATGTACAAGAATCACCAGTGGAGGCTGATACCGGGCTTAGCTGTGCAGTGCTGCAGCTTTGAAATGCTGAGGCGGTGTTTCAAAGGGGCAGCGCTGAATAGCTGATTCTGGGCTCAGCTGTGCAGCACTGCTCCTTTGGAGTACCCCATCTCTCTCCCCCCCTTTGCTGCCTCTATCTGATAGAGGATAGTCGATTAGTCCTTAACATCCCTGGTTTAAACTTCATGAAAACTGATGTGATGTTACATGTATTGTTTTCAGTTACCTAGATTTTGTTATAATGTAACAGTAACATTTACATTTTATATACCACTGTAATGGAATAAACTACCAAACAAGAATGAAACCTAATAGAATGAAATGAAGAACTTTAGCAGGAAAATACTAATTCTTTCACATTTGAAGACAAATGGTAATTGTGTGTGATGACCAGAAATCAGACTCTAAATATGCTCCTCCCTCTCCATCAATCAAAGAGAGAACTCATATGGGTAGTGACCTTGTTAGCTTCTTTTCTGTGAGAAGCAGTAAGTGTGGATTCGGGAAAGATTCCACATCTCTGGACTATTTGGCTTCAAACAGGGCAGAATAACTGAATAAGAAGATAGAGATCCCCAGAGTTCTGGGTAGCCATGAGAGACTTTTGGGAAACTGGAAGATTTCTACATCTCTGCTACCATTTGGAAGTCTAGACTGCCTCTCACTTTTACCAGTATTTTACCTGCTTTAACCTATTAATAACTCTCATTCCTTTTTCTCAGCAAATAACCTGTAATCAGTTTATTATAAAACCAGCTATAATATTGTCTTTGGTGTGAGATCTGGGATGCAAATTGACCCATGAGAGTGACTTTTTTTTTTGGAAGTAGGAGTAATCTGGATTACCTGTGATTTTTGGTGTAGGTGAAAATTTATAAGAACATAAGAATGGCCATACTGGGTCAGACCAAAGGTCTGTCCAGCCCAATATCCTGACTTCCAATAGTGACCAAAGCCAGATGCCCCAGAGGGAGTGAACAGAACAGGTAATCATCAAGTGATCCCTCTTCTGTCACCCATTTCCAACCTCTGACAGAGACTAGGGACACCATTCCTACCCATCCTAGCTAATAAGTATTGATGGACCGAACCTCCATGAATTTATCTAGTTCTTTTTTGAACTCTGTTAAAGTCCTGGTCTTCACAGCATCCTCTGGTAAGGAGTTCCACAGGTTGACGGTGCACTGCCATCACATATTCCAGCTTGCTTTGGGGACAAGATAGACTACAGCATCTAAAGAGACTGTTTGTGACCCCATTATAATACTTGGAGTTCTTGGAGTTCACATTTGGTACTGTGTTGGTAAGATCTAAATATGGAGCACACAACGATTTTGGGGTATTTGCCCTGCTTTTGACCATCCACAGTGAGGGAGCAGTCACAGGCACACACATACTAGGAATTTCACAGGAGATGCAGAAATAAAGTCCCTTTCCCAAAGAGGACATAGCTAGGAGTTAGACTGTCAGTGAGAGTGAAAAATACAAAGGAATCAATAGAGCAAGGAGGGCTAACTTTAGCAATAAAATCACACTCAAAATATCCATTTTGATTATGCTAATGAGGGTGATGTTTTTCATTTTAAAATAATGTTTAGTATATATATACACTTACTGTGCTGCAGTAGTTAGAAAACTGAAGCCAGAAAAAAAAGGAAAACAAGGGTTACTACTAAGTGGGGACTCTCAGAATCAAATCCTGCAAGCACTTATTCATACCATTGACTTACATGAGTGGTCCCTCAGATGCTGTGTGAGATACATTGTGTGCTTCCATGTTAACTGAACTGATTAACTTTAGGGGTGAGTGTTCTTTTGGAGAGAATCTTTAAGATGGCCTTTTTACTCACTTATTTTCTTATATGTCTTTAATTTGCTTTTGGTTCGGAATAACATCAGGATAGAGGGAATTTATTGTAATAATTATGCAGGCAACTGCTGATGAGAAACATAGTTAAAGGTGAATTAAGGAATAATTTTGATTGGGTTCCTTTTTGACACTTTGGCAGATTTCTATATTCCTTGGAGCTTTCTTCACCATGATTCACATGGGTGTATTCCATATATACCATAAATTAAGCATATGCGGCCAGCATGATGTATTATTTATGAGTCAAAAGCCATTATCCTCACCGTGTAAAACTACAACACTTTGGGGAAGTTTAAATGTATTCATTTTTAAAGTATGAATAAAAATTTAATTCTGATTTGAACATATCACTTGAAACTACCTTGGTTCTCAATTAAGCTTCTGATAATCTAAAGTTAGATTTATTACCATTTAAAATTATTGCAATCTGCTGCTGCTTGTTTTGATTTGAAATCAAAATTGATGCCACATGATGTCAGTAATTGCTCAAGCTGTTTTAGAAAGAAGCACAAAATTATTGTTGCTGTGCATATTTTAGAAAAGGGGAGAATCAGGTGAACATGCACTCTCATTGGACTCTACTAGAAGGCTCGAAAAATAGGCTTGTATCATTGAGTAGTGGAAGGAAGAGACCTCCAGCCAGTTGCAGATCATATCATTGATCAAGTTCTGTTCATTTCCCTCCTTTTAATTCTAAAAATTACATATCTTCTCCACACTAAAGCCTGGTTTACACTAGGAATTTACTTTGCTATAGCTAAGCCTCCCAGGGATATGAAAATTCCATACCTATAGGAGATGTAGCTATACTGACCTAATCCATCCCCCCCGCCCCCATGAAGACAGTGCTAGGCCTACCTAACTTGGAAGAAGTGGGCTGTGCCCATGAAAGCTCATGATACCATCTATATGTTTTGTTAGTATTTAAAGTGCTACCAGACCAGTTTTTGGTTTTTTAAGTTTATCCTGTACAGACTAACTCGGCTACCCCCTGAAGCATCTTAGGGAGGTTAGCTACTTATACCTCCAGTCAGCATAGGTAGTGTCTGCACTGAAGCACTACAGGGGCCCAGCTGCAGTGGTGCTGATGTGCCGTTGTAGCATTTTAGATGTAGACATACCCTAAAAAAATAAAAGCCGTGGACCTGACTCTTGAGTGGCCTGCTCCTTATGTGGTTATTTCCACCAGTACAGAGTATGTTCAAGTTTACTCCACTGCTTAAATCAATCTAACTTTCATCTCTCAGTGGTGTGAAAAAGACATCCCCCTGAATGACACAAGTCACAGCGAACTAAGCACTGTCCACACCACGGCTATGTCAGCAGAGACGCTCTCCTGCCGACATAGCTTGTGCCTCTCACAGAGGTGCAGTAATTATGCCAATGGGAGAGTGCTCTCCTACAGAGCTTCTTCATCAGATGCGCTACAGCAGCTGTGCCAATTGAGCATTTCTAGTGTAGACCTGCCAGGGGTGCTGAGCACTCCAATAATTGAATAGTGGCATTTTATGTCCACTTTCTATTCTCATTGCATAGGTGTAAGGTAGTTTTTCTGCACAAGGTGCAAGGCCTTGTAGAATTAAGTCCCTCATCATTGGGCATAGCTGTGCTTTAGATGCAGAATACAAGGGATTAAAAAGAGAAGGTGTGAGAAGCAGGTAACTAAATTGCTAAACAGGGATCAATGGCATTCAAGATATTAGACTCTAGCTCTGCTCTTTGCATTAAAGTCAATTTCATGATCACTGTCTACGTATCCAAAGTCTTCCAGGGGATTGATATATCTCTTTCTTTGTGACTGATCTCCTACAACAGCTAGGGTACTTCTAAACTGCAAAGTTTTTCTGGGATACCTCTGGTATCCTGGAAAAGCTCTACCGCATCTAAGGAATGCATCTGCTTTTCCAAAACAATTTCGGAAAAGCAGATGCATTTTTTTTGGCATCCCTGTAAACCTCGTTCTACAAAGAAGAAGGGATGTTCCGGAAGAGGCTTTCCCCTGCAACATTTGTCCCAGTGTAGACAGGCCAATTGTTGGAAAAGCCTCTTTTGGAAGAAAAGCAGAAAAATTTGCTTATTTTTTCCCCATAGAACTTTGTAGTCTCGACACAGTCCTAGTTACTAGTGGAACAATGAAAGGGAGGGAAGAAAGAGATTGTAGCTGTTTGTGGAATTTTGTTAAATACTTTGGGGGGTGCTCTGGTATTGTGTGATAGCAAATACATGTAATGTTACTAAAATCTCACATAATTTCCCCCTTGGAGAGGAAAAGGCCGAAACATTAGAAAAATCAGGAACCCTATCTAATAATTTGTAGGCATGTCATTAATGGAGTTCTGGGAGGTACTTGAATATTTTGAAGGCTGAGTATTAGGAAGAGTAACCGCCCTCTCCAGGTTGAAAGATAGCTTTGTCAGAAGACATCATAGGGAATTAATTGTCAGTGTTTGTAAGTAAAATAGGAGAGAAGATAAAATATGGACATTAGCCTTAGCTCACACGGGGAAAGAACAGAGAAACTGCAAAGGGGATGGGATGCAAGGGATTCTTCAGCACTCTGGACCAGATTATGAACTCATTATTGCAATGGTTAAATAATTACTAATGAGAAGAGTGTTATGATAATTATGATAGAGGCCATCTGTTCGGGAATGTGGCATGGCACCTGTTCTAGACGGGGTTACTCTCCCCCTGAAAGAACAGGTACGCAGCTTGGGAGTCCTCCTGGACCCTTTTTTTAACATTTGAAAATCAGATTTTTTCAGTGGCTAGGAGTGATTTGGGCAGCTTCGTCTGGTTTGCCAGCTGTGACCCTTCCTGAACAAATATTACTTGGCCACAGTGATCCATGCTCTTGTTACATCTAGACTGGATTACTGTAATGCACTTTATGTGGGGCTGCCTCTAAAGAGCCTTCGGAAACTTCAACTGGTCTTAACTAATACTAGTTATATGGAGCACATTATGCCAGTGCTTCGGCAGCTGCACTGGCTTCTGGTATGTTTCCGAGCACAATTTAAGGTTGAGTTATGACGTATAAAGCCTTAAATGGTTTGGGTCCGGGGTATCTGAAGGACCGTCTTTTCCCATATGAACCTGCCCGGGGATTGAGGTCAGCTGGGGAGGTTTTGCTTCGTGTTCCCCCACTTGTGGAGATAAGATTAACATCTTTGTGGAACAGGGCCTTCTCAGCTTTTGCTCCCAGGCTGTGGAATTCTCTTCCTCGGGATATTCGCATGGTGCCAATGCTAGCATTGTTTCAACATCAGGCTAAAGCCACCTTTTTTACTCGTGCTTTTATTAATGTTTGAGTCTGTATGTGTATGTTCCTCTTCTCAATATGTTTTTAGCAGGTTTTATGTCCCTTTGGGAGTCTCGTATTTTACATTTTTATATACATTTGTATTGTGTTTAAAATTTTTGTAAGCTGCCTCGAATATTTTAAATAGAGAGGCGGGGGAAAATATTTAAATAAATAATAAATAGTTGAGTAAAGAAATATACCCTACCTCTACGATCAGCTGTAAAAACTGAGAGCTTATAATGTGTAACCAACAGAGGAAAAAGGTGCAGAAAGAAGACAGGCTGCTTTAGTTCAAACAAAAAGGCCTATTGATATAATCCAATGACTGTGTAAAGATTGTGTCTGGTAAATAAGTGTGGAAATGGAAATCTATTAACCAAAATTGGTGTGTTGGAAATTAGACTTAATTTGTGGAGAAAATAATAATGAGGGGAACGGGTTCTTCTGCCCGTCACTTCCCTCTAGGGGTCCTTAAAAGAAAAGACATTTGAGGGGAAATTGGAAAGGAAAAGGGGAAAAGTTGTTTACCTCAGTGTTAGGTGACTGAAGGCAGGGGAAGAAGTAAGCTTCACCATCATGGCTGCCAACCCCACCATCTCCTGTGTCCCCAGGCTCTAGCATAATACCATTGCACCTTAGTCAACGTGATTCTGAGAGGAATCCTAAACAAAGCAAGTCACAGAGAGATACCAAGAAGACTATATCACCTCTACCAGCCCTGGCTAAATCCTGAAAATCACATAGGACATGAGATTTTGACTCTGTCTCTCTCTCACAGACCTTCATCCACCCATTCCCACCATCTGTCCTTTTCTTTCCTTGACTTATTTCTTCTCTTTCTGAACCTTCTGTATGCCTTGCAGTGCTGCTGTTAGTCTCTTCCCAGAAAGAGGCAGCTAAAAGCAAAGTCCCAAACAGTCTGATGCTGGTACAAGTTTGCCAGGTCTCAGAGTGGAAGATGAAACCATGAGCTGTCCCCATGCTTTTTCAGCTTTCCAGCCAAGAGATTGCAAGTAAAAGTCGACACCAGAGACAGACGCTGCACTTTCTGTCTTCACTGTTCTTTTTTTTTCTTCCTCTTCATGTGAATGGTCTTCTGGGACATGGGATTGAACTTGAACAACAGCTCCAACCTATCTTAACTAATTCTCTCTTCCCCCCTCTCCCCAAAAAGACAGTTGTTAGCATCAAAGAGATTTGTCAAATGAGATTCCCCCACCACTTCTAAGCCTCTTTCCTGCTAAATGGAACAGGCACCAGTGATGTTACTTACTACTCTGTATTTCAAATGCTTTAACTGTTTTTGCTTTGTTTCTGTGTCTTTAATAAAAGGTTACAAAGATTGGTAAATGTTATGATTGTGATGGTACTACGCTGGCAGAGGTCTTTTTACACCAAACCCCAAACTGTACATAACATTTGTTAATGTTGGACAGTTCAGCATCATGTTAACACTTTTGACTTTTTGGGTCCATATATTCCATCAGATTAGTCCAACAGTAGCCCTATTGAAATCAGGGGCTCACAGTCTGACAGTGTGAAAAACAATAAGCAGCCAGTAGTTATGTCAGATGAGAGGCAGAAGTAGAAGGGTCCAAAAGAGAAGATGAGGAACCAGATAACTAGATTGCTAAACAGGGATCAATGGTTTTTAAGATATTAGACTCCTGCCCTGCTCTCTGCAGGTCCAGCACCTGAAAGATTTACTGTGTTTATAACAGAACGGAGACCTTCATGTCACAGGATATAAGCCATCCACTTAATAGTAGAAGTTAGGGGGAAAAACCTTTCCCTCTGGGAAAATGATTCCATTATAAGGCTTCTTGCATCTTCTGAATTGTTTGGCCTTAGTAAAAGACAGGCGGTTGGAGTAAATGGATCTAATATAATCTAATATGTCAATGTCTGTATTTTTAAAGTAGAATCATAACATTTCAGATGCAAATATCCCTAAATGTCAAATCAAAGATTTGTGTATAAAATCAAATAAAAAACCCCTATGAAAATCCTTTCTTTTGTGTCAGAAAGGCAGCCTGCCTTGTCATATAATGTGTAATGCAACCTTCTGTGGTTTGCAGAAACATTCTGTTCCTTGGCAGTGCCTGTTTGATGAGCATGTGAATGAAGCGAAAAAGGCATGAGAAAGTATGACGTGTGACATTTACTGGTCTGAGTAAGGAAAACTTGGTTTGATATTTTTTTGGGCGGGGGGGGGAGGAGAGAGAAGAAATATGTTTCTATGTTGTATTATATTAATGAAGCAACTAATCAACTCTTCATCGAGGTGTTCCTAAAGTGCATGCATTTAAAGAGTTCTCAAAGGCCAATTGGAAAGGCATACCTAAAATGTAACATTTATTTTAAAAAACAGTCTGATATAACATGCTTGGTAAAATAGCTATTTTTGTTTCAGTTGGCCAGATCTCAATAAGTGCGATTTAATTATGTTTATTTTAAAAGACTTAAACTGAGTAGTATTGATACATCTCAACATTATACATTTTAAAATATAAATTTGGCATTATTTGAGTGGAAAGGCTGTATTTTTAAAGACATTTTTTGTCCAAGTAGTTTACTCTCATTAGGATATTAACTTTTGTCCCAAAAAAGAGACTTTGATAAATGATGACTGGCATAATAGTAAGATGAAGTAGTTAAGATGAAGACTTATTTAATCTAAAACATTTGTATTAATGTTTTCTTATATTCTCTTTGTCATGTAAGTTTTTCTGGTTGCTGTGCTGTGGATGCTGTATGATAGACTTAGAGCATGCGTGTACTAACGTGTAGAGTTTAATTCCTCTTCTATTAATCTGCATTTAAATAAGAGATGTGTTTCTGTATCACAGAACAATTCCACTTTCCGGGACAGTGAATACTGGGAAGAAAACTACTGCAGTTTCTTAGTTAGTTGATTGGTGCCCTACACTGGTGATGTGATACTGTCCTTGCTAGTGTAACCCCCTCTTTCTTCCTTAGGTTACGCGGGAGTAGGCAACACTCACCTGTGTGCCTGGATGCCTGATGTTCTTAACATTAAAAGAGATCATGAGTATCCCAGTTGTGGTGTTGGATAGTTGGGGATGAGGATGTCATCCCCAGGCTGCCACGAACAGGGACTGCTGCTGGAGCAGCCTCTGCCTGCGGCAAGCCTGGGCCCACCGTGGGCAGAGGCTGCTTCATGGCAGCCTCCTCTGCCCCTTTCCCCCCATGCTGCTGCCTCTAATACAGGGGCAGCAAGTGGAGGGAAGTGAGTAGTCGAATAGTCAACCACTCACTTACATCCCTAGTTGGGGATCCCCTATCCACTCTTTTTCTGCAGTTCCTTGCTTCTAAAGGAATATAAAATGGTAGAGCCTCCACCTGGCTGGCCCCTATATACACTTAATGGTGTGCCTTGGAAACCTCCAGGAATAAACATACTCCAGTAATAATTTGGATCTAACTCCAAAACAACAATTATAAATAATATACATCTAATTGATTAAATTAGAATTAACACACCTTTACTTAATACCTTAAAGAAACAGGGTATAACAGACTAAAATTGAAAAAAATAAATTAACAAAGTACACAGAAATAAATGAAACTAGTATTTACACTGTCACCATTTATCCCACTCCACAGCATGCACTCCTCTGGATCTCAGAGTCCCAGACACTTGCTTGCGTTGGCATGCTTGAAGATCTGCAGCTGGAGTGGAGACAACCCTGTGCAGGTTGTGTGTGTCAGTCCAGGCAGGCAACAAGCTGCATAATCCTTCTGACACTGGAGCTGACCCCACCAAATGCCAGCAGCTGTGGTTCACTGGGCAGATCACTCTGCCTCTCTTCAGACCCAGAGTCAATCTGTCTTCTGTGCTCCATCCCAGGCAGCACTTTCCCAAACAGCCACAATTACTCGGAGTACCTTCTGTGCAGACCCTTCTCAATCACAGGCACAGCCAGCATCTTTCCCCTCCAGGGACAATCACCAACAGCCCCTGAAGCAGCCTGCTAGATCAAAGCCCCAGCGAGCTCTCAGCAGCAGGCTCTAAATTCCAGCAGCAGCTCCTGGAGTGCAAAAGGCTCCACACCAGCAATTTGGCTCCTCTCTCCAAATTGGAGCTCACTAACTCTCTCCCTGCACTGTCTGGAAGAGAACATAGTTTCCCTCCTTTTTCCCAAGGCATCATGGGAGCTGTCGTCTTGGGCTAGATTGCAGCACAAAGGATCCTCACAGTAAAAGTCAGAAGCTCCTATAGTAAAGGGGGCCTACACTAGCACTGGTCAAATCTGAGAATTGTTTGTTCTTTGAGAAATTGTCATTTCTTCCTTTTTTGTCCCAAATTGAAACAAAGCTGAAATTTCCTACATAATGAAACTTCAAAAATATCTTTGTTTTGATTAGATAATTTTACTGTTTCAACTGTTATATGTTATCTGCTACATATTTGCAAGTGTATGTGTCTGTCTGTCTGACTCTCCGTCTAACTGTGAGTCTGTTTGTTCAAGACCTCTTCCTAAATGGCAAGAGCCAGGGCCACCAAATTTGGTATACAGTTTCCTCTTATAACTTAAAGCAAGGTCAGGCTTTGGTTGTGCCAGGACAATGGGATGTATCTGGAGTTCAACTGTTTCTCATAAAATGGAAAGGGAGGAGTTTGGTAGGAGGGACAGTTATACTATATAACGAGAGAGTTTTTCTGTTTGTTTGTGTTTCTCTCTGTCTGTGTTCTTGTCTGTCCCCCAGTCAGGGGACCTGCACCCCTCCTCTGGCTGTGCCCACTGCAGGAGCCATGGAAAAGTGCTTCTGAGCTGGCTCCAAACTGCTGTGGTGAGAGAAGGCTGGGGTTGTCCTCTCTCCCCAGGGTGGCCTGCATATTCAACTCTACCCCAGAGCAAGGATTTAAATGAAGAAACACAAAAATTATTTCAGTGAAGTACCCGAGCAATGCTGGGTAAATCTTCCAGTATATTATATTTAACTAATAAAGCAGTGTTGGGCACCTCTTGTGTCCACTGGGGTTCTATATGTGGCCCACAAGACATTTTGTTTACTGTTGCCCACATGCAGGGTAGCCTATTCAACTGGTATCCATCCACATAGTTTTTTTCTTACCAATATTACCAAAGTAACATGCACGTAAAGCAAGGGCACATGAAGTGAGGTGCGTGCTGATTATACACAACATTGACTGTGAGAGCCGTGCGATCCTCCTGCATTCAATTAAAGCACTGTTATGGTTCAGTTGGCAAATCCCACAAATTCTAAGTATGCAAGCGCAGTTAGCAAAACTACCCTACCCCAAGAGATCATCTTGGTTACAACAATCTTGCAGCCCACTGAGATAAAGGAAGACTACTCTTGTGGCCTACTCACTACTCAGTAGCCTAATTTGCCCATCTCTGTAATAAAATCAAAACAAAGAGTGTCAAGCTTAGCAATATGTTTAAGTAATTCTTCCTCTAACTTTTTTTTTTTTGAGACAGCATTTTCTATTCCATCTGAAAGCTTTTCACCAGTTCTAATCATTTATTGAATGCATCATGATGCTAATGCTAACCACTTGGATTTTGTAGATGACATTGAAATCATAGTTTGTACTAATGCGTCTCTGATCGACTCCATAGACCAATTTGGGAAAAACAAAGTTTACGGCACAAACCCATTTGCCAAGTTGTGTTTTTTAAGCTTCATGTTGTTTCCATGACAGGTTCTGTGCTTCTAGCTGCTCAATGTGATTCTTAAAGACATGGGCATCCATCCTTATAGTGCCATGCAATGCAGTCACCAATTGTCTGATGGGTTTGGTCACTGGGACCCCCTTGGGACTGTCACTTGGTGTTCTGAAATACCATTGAACCTACCTTCCTACCCCCATGGACTCCCTTCAACTCTGTCCTGCTGAATCAGGCCCTCCGGCCTCCTTAAGCAGTGACACAGATATAGGGTCATAGCCCTTTGCAGTGTAATACAAATGCTGAGATCAGCTCAGCTCTGGAAAGGCTCAGCTGAAGAGCCTTGCCTCAGTACCCCAATGCCCAGCCTCAATGGGACGTGAATCCTGGATAAATCTGTGTTACTCTGTATAAAGTTTTATACAGGTAAGCTCATGCTTGCCCTCTTTCTTGGGGCAAAGAGACATGAACACACTCCTTCCTGCCCCCTTCCCCTCCCCGGTAACAGTTACTTACACTGGGTTTATTAACAAACAATAGTGATTTTATTAAGTATAAAAGGTAAGATATACGTGGTTATAAGAGATAGCAGACAGAACAATGTAGATTACTAAACAAAATAAAACAGAAGACACGGGCTAAGCTTAAGACACTAAGAAACTGGTTACCTATACTATCTCATCCCCTGATTTGTTCTAATAAGCTTCTGTTACAGACTGGAAAGCCACCCAATCTGGGATCACTATGTTATTCCAAAATAACAGTACACGTCTACACTGCCAGCATTTATTTCAAAATAATGTCGAGCTGGAGGACTTCTTACTCTAACTCCTGTAACCCTCATTTTATGAGCAGTAAGGGAAGTCAAAGGAGATGTGCTTTTCCTTTAACTTCCTGCTGTGTAGACAGTGCAAAAAGCCAAAATAAGCTATTTCGACTTAAGCTATACAATTGGTGTAGCTGAAATTGTGCAGCTTTTTCTGACTTTAGCCCTGCTGTGTGGACGTGCCCATAGAGATGATGTGGAATTCCACAATAATTTGTGAACACTAAAAGATTTACCTGGCGTTGCCTGGGTCCTTCAGAATAGGGGGCTGGTGGTGTGTGTGGGGGGGGTGGTGGTGCAGGAGTCAGGGCAGGGCCTTGGAGATATGGGGGGTGGGGTGAGGCAGGACAGGAGGCTGTGGGTGTGGGAAGTGAGAGCATGAGGTTTGGGGGTGAAGAGGGGCTCAGGGTCTGGGAGGGTCCCATCCAGCACATATATACAACAGGTACAACAAGCTCCTCAAATAAACTTAGTTCATTAATGTTTATTCATGAAATTGCCATTTCTGCCACAGAACTGAGCCCAGAATCTGACCTACAGTAGGTACGGCTGTTGAATGCTTTAACAAACACTGTGTGCAGTATAACTATGAAGATGGGAAGCTGATCTAGGGGACTTTGTCACAAGACAAGGCTTGGTTGGCTTTGTTTGTTGACTTGAAATTTTATCTGTTTACAATGAAATAGGAATATTTGTATTTAGTGGACCCTGGGAATAACGCAGCTGCCTTGACTTTAAACATGATAATAGTTGTTTTACTTCAGCATACTTCATTGGATTATCCAATGCATGTTCTAATATTGTGTAGTTTACTAGTACAGACAACTCCCAGTGATGAAATTCTGACTCCACTGAAAACAATGGGAATTTAGCCATTGACTTCATAAGGGTCAGGATTTTGCCTTTGAACCTAGGCTTAACTTGCACATCTTGATTTTTGTTTATTTCATATATTTTATCTCTGTTCAGTAAGACAACTGTCATTGTGCTTCAGATCCACGACAGAGCCTTTGACCAATGCAGAAAGATGAGAAAAGGAGATTTCACTTTTTTCATCTTTTCCCAGATTGTCGCTCCAGACCTGGAACATCCATGGGAAAAAAATAAGCCAGTGCCAAACTGGTAGCCAAACTCCCCTCTCACCCCCCTCTCAGCACTGCCTATCTGCCATGGATCAGATGTTCCAAAGTGTGCAGGAGGCCTTGGGAGGGAAGGGGAGGAGTGGGGCACAGTCAGAGGAGGGAGCAGGAAGAGGTGGAGTGGGGGAGGGAACAGGTGTGGCAGGAGTGGAGCCTTGGGAGGAGTAGAGTAGGGGCATGGCATGGATGGGGGAAGGGTCGAACACACCTGGGTACAGAGGAAGCCCGTGCCTATGCAAGCAGGCAATCATTTATTAGTCACCTGGAATCAGCAGAGAGACAGAAAGTTTAAAATGTATTCCAGGTCCCTTCTGATAGCCAGAGCCCCATATTTTTCTCACATGACACTAGGGCCTGACTCTTCCAGAGTTGTTCATAGATGGGTTGGGGAGGGGTGCATCCTAGGAACCTCCACTTTCTGTTCCCCCTATGTCCATGCAAGGATCAGCCATGGTCAGAACCATCCTAAAAGAGATGAGGAAGGAAAGAGCTGTCCAACTGCAGAAGAGAGTCCACATTACACTTGTAATACACATGGGAAGTGTTTTATGTGCCCTGCTCTGTGGCTAGTTCACAAGTCATGAATACCTGCTTATGATGCCAACTAAAGGATTTAGTCCATTATTATTATTTTTTGTTATTGCAATTTTATTGAAGTTATTTTTCAGTAGAACTCAAAGGCCACTCCCACTATTCTTGTCATGCAGCTCAGCAAACCAATAAGAAACAGATGGTAGAGATCTGTGGTTTGGTGCTGAAGGAGTAAGATTCAAACTTTGCTGACTCCCTCCAAAGGAGTGGTACAGTGCATGTGCTCTCCATGCATTTTGAGAGCTCCAGAAGGCTTTCAAATAGCATTCTTTAAACTTCTAGAGTCACTGAGTTCTGTAGGAGATGAGGAGGAAACCTCTGCTCTTCGTGTTTTGCCCAATGCTCCTTTAGACTGTGCAGAGAATTGTATACCCAGCCTTATGAGAGAGATTATTTCCTAAGTTTTAGACACTTGATTGAGACGTAATGAGTACTAAGACAGTGAAATTTTCAGTAGTACCCTCTTCTGAGCAGTGCTGGGAATACTCCAGCTCTTTGAGGAATTGTATTCACTGACACTGAGGCTGCAGTGCTTGGGGGAATAATTTTGCTATTAATATTGTTGTTAGAATTGGAAATGTAGCAGGATCACTGCATAATAAGTGATTAAATTGCAGAAGGACCCTTTCATAACTGATTTTTCTTTCCTGTACAGTATAACTTATTTTTCATGCAATATAATGTACCCAGTACTGTTAACACATTCTCGGTCACTAACATGGGAAATCAGAAATCATAAACTTGAAGGAAAAATTTTATAGGAGATAAAGATTCCAGGTAAAACTTTATAAAGCTCCTGAATCCCATTTTGAGAAGTGACTTTGGAAAATGGGACTTAGTCTCTATAGTCTAGGAGATTTTTAAAATCCCGCTACAAGTTATTTGCCATCAGTAATTGTAGAGGAATTCCTACCTATATCATCTGTTTGTTTGTTTATCTAAGTTTTTACACCAACTCATCACTATACAATATGAAACACTAAAATCAGACTGCTGTATGTGAACACAAGTTGTCACATCAACAATAATCCTAGGCCGTGTCTAGACTGGCCAGTTTTTCCGGAAAATCAGCCGCTTTTCTGGAAAAACTGGCCAGCTGTCTACACTGGTCGCTTGAATTTCCGCAAAAGCACTGACTTCCTACTGTAAGAAATCAGTGCTTTTTGAAATACTATGCTGCTCCCATTTGTCCCTTTGCGCAAAAGTTTTGCGCAAAAGGGCCAGTGTAGATAGCTGAGATTTGTTTTGCACAAAAAAGCCCGATCGCGAAAATGGCGATCGGGCTTTTTGTGCAAAGCGCTTCTAGATTGGCCACGGATGCTTTTCCGCAAAAAGTGCTTTTGCGGAAAAGCGTCCGTGCCAATCTAGATGCTCTTTTCTGAAAATGCTTTTAACGGAAAACTTTTCCGTTAAAAGCATTTGCGGAAAATCATGCCAGTCTAGACGTAGCCCACGTGTAAGCTTCAACTAATATAATAATAAAATATTTTACCATTTATTAGCAAAAGATTCAATGTACATGACAACCTGTGTATGTACAGCATCATTCTAATGAACTAGGATTTGCTTACGTAATTTCCTGAAATGGGACAAGATTCACCATGGCATCCTGGCAGATGTTATTTTGCGATTTTGTGAATCATTCAGAGAAAAATACATTCATCATAATGAATGAAAGGAGACTCTAGATGGATGTTTGAGCATAAAATAAATAGGGGAAAATAATATTCATAAGGGCCCTGTTCTTCCCTGTAATATTGTGTATACTGTTACCTTTTATTAGAAAAGTTGCAGAAGTGTTAATTATTTGGGGTTTGTTTAAATGTCTTGATACAAGGATTACACATCTGAATTCCTTAAAAATAAAACTTTTAATGTGGGACCATCAAAGTAGGTCAGTTCTTCTGGCCTAAATACATAACTTTGGCAAGAGTCCATTACGAGACTCCTGAAAGAGATGTGTGTTACTGGTGTAGATTTGAGTATATTTCTAAATAGAATGACACAAATTGAGGGTTTATGGTCTCCATTGTGTATTGTAATGTACATTCTGATGATAATTCAGACCTCTGTGTATAATGCAGAAAAGGTCATTTAAGGAAAAACAGACCTGATCCAATATTTTTTAAAATCCATGGGCACTTTCATGTTGATTGCACTGGGAGATGGATTAGGCTCAGATGCACATCCAAGTCCAATCTGGAGGGGCTCTATCTGGGAAAAGCAGCCTCAGAGTTTTCCTGATATGGTGCACTCAAAAGAGCTGGCAAGAAATAAATTATGTCCCATGTCAAGCTGGAATGATAGATGTAAAAGACTTCAAAACAAGTGAAATATGGCATAATGAGGTTAACAAAACAAAACAAACAAACAAAAAAGCCAAAAGACACTAAACCTTAGATCTAAACTATTTAGTTGGTGTGGTGGTGGTAGCAGGGCTTTTAGGTTAGTTTATATACTTCAGATTAAGGGGAACAGAATGGAGTTGATGCATATGTTATAAAGAAAAACATTGCTTCTGTTTTTTTCAGTTTGCTATCCAGTTAATGCATAGTCTAAAAGACCTTTTAATCTCAAGAATTCTGAGATACCCAGTTGGTGATCTATAAAAGGTCAAATCTCAGGTTCTCTCTCTCTCTCTCTCTCTCTCTCTCTTTCTCTCTCTCTGTTCTATACTGATCAAAGGGGAGAGCTACTACTGCTTCCATGTCTGTTGGCTTTATGAATAATCCTATATTCTCAGTTAATTGTTTCACTGCTTTTTGTTTAAAAACAAAACAGCACCAAAAAAAGGATACTTGGACCTGTGAAAGAAATAAAATAGGAGGCAGTGCTATAGAGTGAAGGATATAAATCCATTTACAGATCGATCAAGACAGAATGACTGGTCAAATAAAAAGTAGAAGTTTTGTTGGGAGTTGAATTTTATAGGTTAGATCAGGGGTGGCCAACCCGAGGCTCACGAGCTGCATGCGGCTGGCAAAGAAAAAAATTGCGGCTCCTGACGGAATCGGGATGAAACCCGGAACCGCTCAGCTCAGCCGCTGTCATATCCGGGCCGCTGTGAGCCACATGCGTGCTCATGACCCGTGCCATTCCGCTCACGGCCCCCAGCGCACTGCGTCATATCCTGCACATGCAGGACGGGTCGCACACAGCGTCCCAGCCTGAACGTGCTAGCAGCCGGCTGCTGAGCGCAGGGCAGTGGCTTCGGGACCCGGGCATAAGGTTGGGGGGGAGGGAAGATGCCTGGCTCTGGAGAAAGGGAGAGAGATTGGGGGGGTGGCGGTGCGTATGGCGTTCCGGATGTGGCGCAGCGGCCCTGGTTCCGGGACGCGAGCATAAGGTTGGGGAGGAGGGGGATTGGGTTACAGCAGGGAGGGAAAGTGTCTGGCTCTGGGGAAGAGAAGGGGAAGGGAAGGGGGATTGGGTTGCGCACAGCGTCCTGGCCAGCTCATGCTCAAAGCCGGCTGCTCAGTGCACATGCCCCAGCGCCAGGAGGGAGACGCGTGGCTGTAGCGGCAGCTCTGGGACCCGAGAATTAGGTTAGAGCAGGGGGAGGAGGATTGGATGGGGGTGTGTGTGCCTGGCTTTGGGGAAGGGGAGGAGAGGGGGATTAGAATGCGGGGTGTATGCCTGGCTTTGAGGAAGGGGAGGAGAGGGGGATTGGGTTGGGAGTGTGTGTGCCTGGCTCTGGGGAAGGGGAAGGGGACTGGGTTAGAGCAGGCTGCTCTTTTCCTCCCCTAAACAGCTGGCACACTTCCTGAAATGCCGGGTCTGTCGCACCACTGGGGACTTTTCCCCCTGCTGCCTACCTGTGCAGGGGGAAACAGGGTGGGAGTAGGAATCCTGGGACTGCATGCCAGCTCTAACTTCTCAGGAAGCATGCGGCTGTCATGGGGAGCAGAGGAAGAGTGTGCGCTTCCTGAGAAATTGGAGCTGGCATGCAGTCCTGGGACTCCTACACACACACACCCTGCACAGGCAGGCAGCAGGGGGAAAGGAAGTCCCTGGCGGAGCGACACACCAGGCATTTCAGGAAGCACACCAGCTGTTTAGGGGAGGGGAAGAGCAGCCCATGCTCTTCCTGAGACCCGGGATCCCCAGGTACTGGCCCCAGCTGTCTCTGTCCCCTCTCCCTGGGCAGTCTTCCGCCCCCCCACACGAGTACCCTGCTCCAGCATCCACCAGCACCCTGCCCCAGCACTCTGTCCACTGCCCCCACCAGCACAGTTGGGGCCACATTAGTGAGGCTTGGGGGGTTTTGGAGGGATTGTTTTTTTGCATCTCACTTGTGTGGCCCCGACTGACTTTTCTGTGGGTCAGTGATCCCTGACTCAAAACAGGCTCCCCGCCCCTCTCATAAATAAAGACATCGCTGAAGCATTTTGTGTTTGACATAATATTTTATTTAAAAATGAAGCCTGGCCAACAAGCCCCCAATTGGGGCCAAGCCCTCATCTGGCCACAGCATCATAACACTCCTGCACCCCAGACCCCAAACCTGAGCCTATCGTACACTGGAACCCCCTGTCCTGAGCCTCTCACATCCCCAAACTCCTGCACCCCCACATCCCCAGTCTTCTGCCACAACACTCCTGCACCATCCACACATGGCAATTCTGTGTCCTGAGCCCATCATACTCCCAGCCTCCCTGCCCTGAGCCCCTCATGCACCCCAGCCCAAATTCCTGCACCCTCATAGCCACAAGTCTGTGGCTTGCTCAATACCTAACCCTCCACCTGACCCTAACACTCTCCAGTCTGGAGCCCCCTTCCTGAGCCAGCATCTTCTTCTCTACTTCCTCCTGCACCCAAATTCCCTCCCAGAGCTTGCATCTCTCACCCCTTCCCGGTGCTTTTTTGGTGAGCCACAATAGCAGTGGAGACAGTGTGAAGAGCTGGAGCAAAGTTGTTGAGCCAAAAAAAAAAAAAGGCAAAAGCATCCGTGGGACGGTGTATCAGCACCTATTTTCCCCCAGTACGGCTTTTTTTTTTCTCAACAACTTTGTCCTGGCTCTTCACGCTGTCTCCACTGCTATTGTGGCTCTTCGTCTGGAACGGGTTGGTCCCCCCAGGGATAGATATTGGTTTTATTTTCATTGTTGCACTTTTGTTTTGTGACGCATATATTTTAGGGTCTGACTTGAAGTTGTGAAGACTGGAAGCCCTTTCGCTGGCTTCAGAGGGCTTTGGGTCATGGACCAAAAACATAGTGTGTTTTGTAAACACTGATGGAAATTGAAATAAATAATTTAAAAGGCTGATTTAACAAAAGAATAAGAGCTGTCAGTTATATAATGCTTTCCATATTTGAAGAGCTTTCTAAACACAAAGTAATAGGGACCTGATCCTGCTAAGATTTATGCAGCTACTTATCTAAAGGCATGTTGGTAGTCGTGTTGACTTCAGGTTAAACATGAGAATGAAATGTTCACAGGATTAAGGCCTCAAATTATAAAATCAGTGAAGGTTTTTTGTTTATTTCTTTGTACAACACCTAGCACATTGGGGTCCCAGTCCTGAATAGGACTTCCAGAGCTTAATTATCTATAATGTTTATATTTCCCTTGTGCACATGTATTATGGGTAATACAAAACTTAAGTAAAGTAAATGATCCATGAAATTTCTATAAGCTCTCTTTGCACTGAGATGAACTTCAATCTCCAACAGGCTTTTTCATGGCATGATTACACACGAATGTGAGTATCATAAAACGCGATATTGGCTAAATTGTAGGAAAAGATCTACTTTATGACTGGCTTTGTGGGAAAGTAGTCCAGTATTTAATGTGTATGATTGAGACCTGCATTAATACAATTTTGTGGGTGGAGCCCTGCAAATCCATGGATATCCATGGCTCATTTTTGTAAATACAGATGCATATATGATTACACATTTTGTATCTACAACCCTGCAAATTTGCAGGTGTCTGCTTTATTTCAGTGGGCATGTTCATCTGCAGATGTGGATGTAAATATCCATGGATCATTTTTGCAGATGGGGGTGTGGATACCAATTTTATATTCATGAGGGATCAGTTCTGTTACCCTATTACTCAGTCTACTCTGCTGAGGTTTTTGTCAAATACTTCATTAGGATGGAGACAGCGTATGATGCTTGCTGTGTCTGATGCAAGCACAAGGTAAAAATAGAATTTCTAACCACCTCATCCCCCAAAAATGTACACCTTTGAAAGCTACTCCTAGATTATTCTGATTACTGTATGTCAAGGCATTTATTATATAACTAGAAGGCTTATCTGGCGTTGCTACAGTCCTCCAGGGCAGGAGAGAGGAGGAGGGGAAGGCCAAGGGGTATGGGAAGCTCAGGGGAGGTGGTAGGGGACTTAGGGCTTGGGATGGAGTGGCCACTGGCTTCTCCCAGGGGAGCAGCCCATGGCAACAGGGGCCACACACCCCATGCACCAGCTTGTCTCCAAGGCAGGGAGAGCTGCACATCCTGACTTCTGGGTTCTCCCTAGATGGGCCTGGGCCAGGACAGGTGGAACCTGGGTTGTGGGGGGATACCCATGCACCCTGGTCACTGGCTTCTTCCTGGGGCTAGCCTTCAGGAGGCTGCCTGGTAGCCAGTGCCTGCTCCGTGGAGCAGTCCAGGGTGCATGGGGGGAGTGCTGCCCCCTCCCCCCCATAGTCATTCTTCCTAGGCTTGCTGCCCCCTTGTGGTCATGAATGAGTGTAACTGTCCCTGCTCTCACATTCCTCCCTCTCCACTTAACTTTGCTTTGAGTTATGTTAAGAGGAATCTGCATACCAAATGTGGTGGTCTTAGCTCTTACCATTTAGGATGAGTTCTTTGAACAAACAGACTCACATACGGACAAATAGAGAGACATACATTTCTAAAATATATAGCTTTCCCTGAAAATGTCTGTCCTTTGTGAAATTTGATTCCAGAAATTTGATGACTTTATGACTGGCTCTCAGTGCTGATTATCATCTTAATTTGTGGTAAGAGAGATACCAAGATATTTTCAAAAAAGGACAGGATTTAAACAAAAAATAAGTCAGCAGACAAACATAGTTAGTGTCTGTGTAAAATTAAAGATTCAGTTCTACTGCTTGTAATGCAGCATATTCAGTGCTGTGCAGGGGACCCTGAATATGCAGCAGGGGCCTGATGAAGCTCTATTGAAGTCAATGGGAATTCAATGACATCAGTGAGGACTGCATTGATTCCTAGGCAGGGATGGCTCATCATTAAGAGTTGGAGGAGCTCACCACACAAATAGCTGAGTCACACTGTATATGGCTTTGTCTACACTTAAAAGTTTAAGCACTTTAAACTGGAAGTGTGGCCATGGTACAAGCACTGGGAGAGAGATCTCCCCGTGGTCTATGTAAACCACCTCCACAAGGGGAGTAGATCTCAGTGCTGTAGCCAGGTTCACACGGGCACTTTACAGAGCTGTAACTTGCTGCACTCAGGCGGGGGTGCAGGGAGGCCACACCTCTGAGCCAGAAAGCTACAGCGCTATAAAGTTCCAGGGTAGACCTAGTCTATTCTATACCTTATCTTTAGGCCTATTCCATGATCAGTCACAGGCCTGTGGAGGAAGGGGTGCAGGTGACTTTACTTGTAAATTTGACATATTTAACGTGGAAGTTATTGAAGCACAATTTTATTTTTAGATTTTTTTTTCTGAGTAGGACCTTGCTAGGAGACTCAAATGAGAAAGGTTTGAGTTTGATCCAATCTACTATAAAAGTTATTGACAACAAGAAACATCAGGAATGAAAGTAGCAAGTGGGATAGCCCACAATGCAGAAGTATATATTCACTCTGAATGTTCCTAAAATATAAACAGGTGCAGAAAGAAGGCAGGTTGTAGAAGGAAAATGTGACTAATAATTTGGGGTGATTTTTTTCAGGAGAGTTAATTGTAGCAAATAGGATTTTACCCCTGTGAAGATGGCAAAGTGGACTAGTTTGGGAAGACCAGATGTCACAATTTTAAAGGGACAGAACTGGTATTTGGGGCTTTGTCTTATATAGGGTCCAGTTACCCCTGAGGCTCCTTCTAATTTTTCACATTTGATATCTGGTCACGCTAGGTTAATTTAATCTGTGCAACCAACTTTTCAGGAAGCACAAAGGATTTTTTAAAGAAGTATTAATTCTCATCTTTAGCGATTAAATGTCTTAATTTTGACCTCCTGTGCTTTTGCCCCTTTTTAAACTTGTATTACTTCACTGTCATTTGCATGCTGGGAAATACTTATTTGGCGAGCACTTATTGGAAGCGCAGTGTGCTGCTATACCATGAAAACATAGAGAGAATTTTAGGGGTAAGAAGTTCCTCATGCTTGCTTTACAACTTGATTAGTGTTGGTCTTTCTGCAGTCAAACTGTGAAATGGCTATGAATAAAACAATTGCATTCTGTAAGTTGTAATGCAGAATTAATGTACATGTATTATTTTAATGCCTTGACCAGTAGACAGGGATTTTCCATCCAATATAATAACTTTGTAGCAAATAATTTTGTATCCTTATAAAACATTGGATAAATGTATGTGATCCCATCTCCCCCTAGTGGCTGGCTCATGAAGAGGTTGAAGATGAGATTTTCGAAGTGGTCCATCAGCCAAAGGGAATTGTGCTCCTTACACAGACCATTTTGAAAACACTACCCTAGGAATCTATTACTATTCCCAGCTAATGGAATTTCTCCCTTTAAATTAAACTTGGCAGATTCTAATAAAAGTATCTAAGATTTCCAGTAGGTTTTCAAGCAAAAGATTTAAAAGTCAATTTTAAAGAGAATAATCTTTTCAAGCCATCTTTATATGTCCTAATCTCCATATTCCAAAATGATTCATTCAGTGGTTTGTAGATCACTCTTTTATTCAATGAGATATTTTGAAATGTCCATACCAATTCAGAGGACTTATTTTTGTGTGTATTTCTTTTATTTGTTTGCTTTTGTTTTGTGATTTTGCTGAATGCCTTTCATTCTTTGGTGTCTGATGGAGGAAAAGAAACATTAAGTGCTACATCCTGTACCCTCTACAGAGATTCCACATCAGTCATCTTGCTATTTTGGAATACCCTTAATTAGAGAAGATTCAGACAGTCTGGCATGTGATGTTTGAATTATGGCTCTTTGTTCTAGAGAGACTCCTCTTATTCTGGGTCAAGAGGATTTACTCTGAGAAAGGGAGGACGCATATTTTTTTCACCAGTGCCCCCTCCAGAGCTAGACTGACTCATTGGGCTCAGCGTTGGATTGGGAGCCGTGTATAGCTATCCCACTTCAAAAGGGGGGAGCGTCTTTTCTCTTCTGGAGCTAAAGAAGAGGCATTCCAGATTGTGAAAGCTATTTTTAGGGTGTAGTTACTTCTTCCCTTATCTTGTGCTGGGCTAGTTCCACTGGCTGACAAGCTGTGGAATTGTGTCTCAAAAAGCTTATTGAAGACTGAAGCTCATGCCAGGGCAGAGGTACTATAGAAGACCCAGTAGATAATTTATGTTACTTATTATCCATTGTATTGTCCGCTGAGTTGCAAGTGAATAACTGGTCTGCAGCCCATGTTTTCTCCTTCCACACACACCCAAGTTACAACTGGAGTAGGTCCAACCTATTTCCCTTACTCCCTTGTGTGATTATGCAGGAATCTTGCTTTCATAGTATAGAATGTCAATCTACACTGCTTCCATTTAAAATAATCTCATTTTTTACTCCACAAACAAAAAGTTGGGAGGCAGGGATCTGAGGGTTTATTTACTTTTTTTTTTCAGTTTAGCCCATTTTTATTAATTGTAAATTAAATTTGTAAGAATTTGGATTCATGGTGCTAGTTGCAAATGCAGGATTTTAATTTGCTCATTATTTTATTTCAGTTGTTTTACTATTACTATTTTCCATCCAGTACTTTGCTTTTCCTTAAGATAAATCACTGCTGCATAGACATTGCTATTCTGTGTTCTTCAGGAAATGAAATCACAATAGAAAATACTAAATTCATTTTCTTCAGTTTGGAAGCTGTTACACATTATGTAACACCCAAGGGATTTCTAAAAATAACCTGAAATGTGTAAGTCAGTTTGCTGCTGGATGGAATAATATCTTCTGATAATGCTCTGAGCCGAGTTTAAAAGCAAACACTAAAGGCTCCAGTCCTGCAAGATCCAGAGCATCTCTTGAGTAGTATTGAGTACTGTCAACAACAAAATACTCAGTGCGACAGTCCTTAAGTGCAAACACACATTTCCATGCACTCTAGAAAAAACATGTGCCTTCCCTTCCCTCTAAGAGAGAAAACCTAGGTTTGGCTGGAATCAGAGCTGAATGAAATCTGTCATTCTCAGATCCTGTTTTGATTATTTTGTGATTAATTGTGAGATACCTAAATTGGCTAATTTGGGTAGTAAAAGTGAGAATAACTTTATTGTTCAAGTAGTATAAGGGAGACACCAGTTGAGGTCCCTGTTCCAATGCCTATTTAAATATTTCACACCAAGTAGAACAGCTTCAACAGGAGAGATTTCTAAAGACTCACTTCCAAATGCCCTATACACTGGTGGTTAGAATAGTCACCTAGAGAGAGGAAACCTGAGTTCAAGCCCCTCTTGTACATCAGACAGGGTGGGTTTTTGAGCCTGTCCTACCCGCATCCTGGGTGAGTGCTCTGATCACAAGCTGCTGGAGAAAAGGGAACCACTTCCACTTCTCTGAAGAGTGACCAGGTAGTTGGCCTCAGACTGTGTGGAGGAATGCCTGCTTTGGGGATCCTATCAGGGCTTAGAGACTGGGCATTAGGACTTCCAATTTCATGGATGGCCAATGGCAAAATTTGGAGTGCTACAAGGTGGCAACTAAGCGGGGGAAGGGGTTTGAAGGCATTTAGGGGCTAGAACCAGTGTTCCCTCAAAGCTGTGGGGCAGCACAGCTTTATAGGTGATTAATCAGCCCTGCCCAGTCAGTCAGCACTGAACCCTGAGCCTCTGACTGAGCCAGGCTGATTAATCACCTATGAAGCTGTGCTGCCCCACAGCTTAGAGGGAACACTGGTTAGAACCACCAAGGGTTTAGGAACATAAGTCATTTTTGAAAATGGGAGTTAGTCTTCAGTCATGTAGGTCTAGATTCACATACATACTTAGGTATTGTCATGCTCAACATGCTAACACCTAACTTTGTGTCATAACAAAACCACAAGAAAAATACTATGATTCCCAAAGCCTGAGCTAGGCACCTAGATTTTCTAACCTATGTAGTGCATGGGGGGAGAGAGAAGCATTTTTAAGATTGGTGATTACCAAAAGCCAGAGCACTAGGTGGGAGTCTGCTTATGTTAGTCAATGGGAGATGCTAACATGTGCTAATCCTCACACCTCTCTTGGCATTGGGCACCTAAATCCAGCTTGCAGAGGGTTATCTATCTCTGCTAAATGTTCTCAGCTGTGAGCTCTCTCTTAGAATTAAACACCTAAGAAGTTTTTTTGGATGAGGGGCCAGCAGAAGGAGGCCATGCCTCGAAACTTTTATCCCAGTGATTAAGGTTGTGGGAGATCCCTGGTTAACATCACCTCTCCACCTGAGGGAGAGGAGAGATTTACTGCCTCTCAAGTGAGGCCTGGTTTACACTCTGAGTTTAGAAATCTTAGAGGGGTAGCCGTCTTAGTCTGTAACTTTACAAACAATTTGTAGTCCCGTGGCACCTTAGAGACTAATAAAAATATATAATATTATGAGCTTTTGTAGGTAAGGTCGATTTTATTTGCATTAGGCTGATTTTCTGAAAACTGAGTCCACTGGGGATGTAAAATCCCAATTAATCAGTTAACCCAGGGGTGGGCAATAATTTTTGGTGGGGGGGCCACTCCAAGATTTTGGAAGGTTTCCCAAGACAGTTCATGGATTTCTTCCAAAAGGCTGCTCAGGCAGCCTCAGGCAACAATGTGGAGGACAGTGTGGATAAGGAAGAGGAGGAGAAGGAGAATGGTCAGCAGGTGAGTGGAGCAAGCGAGCTTATGTAACCCACATACCTAGTGTGGTTACTGAGCAATGCAGTGGCACCTAGACCACAGCTAAGATCAAGATACCTCTACAGCATGGGCTAGGAGCCAGCTGGCTTTTAGCTCAGAGGGTAGAGGCTCCTATATTCTGCTTCAGAGGTCCCAGGTTCAAATCTATCTGGTGGTGGTTACACTCTCAGCCAGCCAGGAACTTTTAATAACTTTTTGGAGTTAATCCTGTCCTCCTAGGACATGTAGCTGCCGGGCCCTGATGGCCGGGAGGGCACTTCTGGTGAGTTCACATATTTAATCATGCTACAAGTGGGTTAAGGCATTTGGGTATGGTGGCCACTCTGCCTATACAGCAGGGGCTTCCCAGAACAGTTTGTTAACATGTCTGCAGATGGAGCGGGAATCCTCTCTGCATGTCTCCATAAAGCCCTCGTAGAGGAACTCTTTCAGCCTTCTCACAAGGTTTCTGGGAGGCCTGTCTTATTCTGTCCTCCATGGTAGGATACCTTTCCACACCAAGCCAGCAGTAAGTGGTCTGGCATCATTGCAGCACAATGCATTGCAGCATAAGGTCCAGGTTACTGGCCACATTGACTCAGCATCGGCTCCCTATCACTCTGTGTGATTCAGAGATTGATATCATGCGTGGCAACCTGGATGAAGCAGGGGAAGAGATACCACAGCAGTACACCTCTAGTTGCTCCTCCCCTGGAAAGCATTGTTTGAGCCCCTGCCCTGCTGCCACGTTTGAACTCCCTCCCCTCCCACCTGTAGGCTCCTTGGTGTCTTCGTGAGCCCTTGCCCTTCTACCACACTTGGGCCACCTCCCCCTCTCCCTCCCACCCTCTGGCTCCTTGGTATCCGCATGAGCCCCTGCCCTGACACCACACCTGGAACCTCTCCTGCCCACAGGTTCCCATGAGAAGGAAAAGGTGTTCTCTCCCAGTGTATGGGCAACTGGATGGGTGAAAGAAGGGGTAGCAGGAAAATATGTTTAATGTTTAGCGTGTGTTTTGAGGAGAGGTAATGTATCTAATTTAATTCAGAAGATATGGTCTCTAGGTATTAGCTTGTACTTTGTGCTTCAATGCTGTTTATCTGTTGTTTTCTGTAACACAGTGGTTCTCAACCTTTTTACCAGTGGGGGCCACATCTGTGGCTTACAATATGTCATGTGGGCTGCATCCAATACTACTTGTGTGACCCTGAGAATGTTACATAGGGTGCAGCTGTATGCTGATTGGGCTGCATGCAGCCTTTGAGCCACAGGTTGACGACCTCTGCCCTAGCATAATGGGGCTCCAGTGCTGATTGTGACTTTTAGGCACTACTGGAATGTGACTGAAACTAATGACTGAAACTAATGCAGAATATTCACTGAGAGGCCCACTTCGCCAATTTCCTATTCATTTAAAACATAGCTCTCCTGAGCTTTTGACTGTCTTTCCCAAGAAACAACAGGACAGTTTCTTCTCAGTCATACCAATGTATCCTGAGCAAGTCAGTGTAGCCCATAAACTTTTTCATTAGGAAACATATTATTCAGTCTGAATGCTGTTGCTAGCTATGCGGAAAACCTAAGTGCTCTATCCACTGAAGAGTACAAGACAGATGGTGGCACTGCCAGCTTCCCCACAGAGCCTGCTGACATACCTCAGTGCTGAAATGGAAAGACGACACCGAGGCATTAAAATGTAGTTCAGCTTTGCTGCCCTTTCAAGCTTTGATGTTTACGTTAAAACTGCTAGCAAAGGTGCCAGCTGTAATAGACTCAGGGCTTGTCTACATGGCCCCACAGTGCAGTCTGTAGCTGGGTAAAGTGCAGTAC
Organism: Rafetus swinhoei; assembly: GCA_019425775.1. Classification (NCBI taxonomy): domain Eukaryota; kingdom Metazoa; phylum Chordata; order Testudines; family Trionychidae; genus Rafetus; species Rafetus swinhoei. The sequence continues at coordinate 40,795,441 of CM033437.1, read as the reverse complement.
ACCCTAGAGTGTTGCACTGTAACTGATCTGGGTAGGCCCTACTAGCATGAATAAAAATATACCTAGGTCCTGTTAACATATTCCTTTTCATTTGCACTAGCAAATGTAGTTAATATGACTTTTTGGTGAGTGCTGCAGTTCATGCCGCTGTAGTCTGCACTGTGGGATTGTGTAGACAAGCCCTAAGGCTTCATTTGCATAGGCCACTGAAGACCTCTAGGGTTGCCAGGTGCCCAGTTTTTGACTGGACTGCCTAGTCTAAAAGAGACCCTTGTGGCTCCAGTCAACACTGACAACCAGGCAATTAAAAGTTCAGTTAGCGGCACAGTGAGGATATGATATGGCTCTCAGAAGCAGCGGTATGTGCCCATCTGGCTTCTAGATGGAGGAATGGCTAGGCAGCTCTGCTCGCTGCCCCGGCTGCAGACTTTGCCCCTGCAGCTCCCATTGCAAACTACATGCAGGAGCCAGACGACGAAGCACATAGCCCTGCTTTTGAGAGCTGCTTGTGGTAAGTGCTACCTGGATTCTGCATCTCTGACCTCCCCCCGCCTGCCCATGCCATAATGCACTGCCCCTGCCCCAGGCCTGATCCCCCTCCCACCCTCTGAACCCTTTGATTCCAGCCAGGATCCCCGTCTGCATCCCAAACCATTCATCCCTAGTGCCACCCTGAAGTCTGCACCCCCAACCAGAACCCTCACATGCCTTCACACTGCAACTCCCTACCCCAGCCCAAAGCCCCCCCTCCTATACCCTGAATCCTCATTTCTGGCCCCAAACTAGGACCTGCACTCCCAGCCCAAAGCCTGTACCTCCTCCCACACCCCAACCCTCTGCCTCAACCTGGAGTCCTCTCCCATTCTCTGAATCACTCAGCTCCACCACACAACTAGAAACCCCCTCCTACACCCCAGACCTATTATGTATAACCCCATCCCAGAGCCCACATCCCACAACCATCCTCCCTTCCTCCCCTTCATTCTCCATTCCTGAGCTAGCCTGGTGAAAATGAGTGAGATCGAGGAGAGTGATTGACAGAGGGAGCAGGGAATGAGTGAGCAGGGGGCAGACCCTCGGAGAATGGGTGGGCAGGGAAGGGGCCTTGGAGAACGGGTGGAGCAGAGATGGGGCAAGCGTGTTCAGTTTTGTGCAAGTAAAAACTTGGCAACATTAAAAACCTCACTTGGGAAGTGACACTTGGCATATAACAGCCTGAGCAAAATTTGAGGAAGTGAGATGAAAATTTCTGCAGATCATGATGAGTCTTGGGAACCATCTGATCCTTTACAAGACCTTCTGTCCTGTCTGTCCTTTCTGGTTATTTTTTTTCCATTTTGCAAATACAGTTAAAATATCTCGTGAATCTCTTGGCTGGTAAAAAATGAAACTGTAACAGAATGATTCCATCCAGTTTTGCTGGATGTCTCTCTATTCTTGCATTATAAAAAAGGGTCAATAGAAGCACCTAATTTACCTCCTCTGTGCCATTCATTATTTTCTATGCTTCTCTCATGTCCCCTTATTTGCTCCTTCTATAATTCAGCCTCCTCTGATTCAGTCAGTAATTGGTTTTCTTTTTAATAGAACCTAAGCTATTTCACTGTCTCACTGTCATCCAAATGATTTCCCTCTTTCCCATTGAATCTCTTTTTCTGCTTGTTGTCATTTTTTGTTAGTTAATAGAGAGACAGCTACTGAGGAATTTGCTTTTCAGGTGAGGCATATTCTAGTAGCAAACCTAGCAACATTAGTGTTGGGATTCTCGTAGAGACCGTGTCCACTTATCCAGAATGCTTCATCCAGTTCTTTGGGATCTAAAAAACTCAGTACCACTCCAGTTCGTCACTCTCGTTACTTTATTGGGCATGTAACAGCTCTTGGGTTTAGTTATGGAGGATGTCACAATTCCAACGCATGTTACACACTACTCATTTGACTTTATATACATCTTCCCTAGCTGCTAACATCTACACCAGTGCTTCTCAACCAGGAGTATTTGTACTACTGGGGTACACGAGGTCTTCATGGGGAGTATATCAATTCATCTAGATATTTGCCTAGTTTTACCACAGACTACATAAAATAGGGATGTCAACGTGTAGATGATTGCAAGATTAACATTAATCTTGTCAACTACATGCACTATCCCCCTCCCCTTGCTGCCTCTGTGGCAGAGGTAGTGGGGAGAGTAGGAGCTGGTGACTGTGAGGAGCTGGCTTGAAAGTTGGCTTCTCATGAGCCCTGGATCTGCCTGCACCATCCAGCCATGCACTGCTGCCACTGATAGAGAGGCAGCAGAATGGAGGGAGAGGGGGGCGTGTGGGAGCTGATAAGCTTGGGAAGTCCTCTTTCAAGCAGACTCCCCATGTGTGCCGGCTCCGCGGACTTGCCTGCCCCACTTGCTACTGAGACAGTGTGGGGAAGGAAGGGGGAACAGGAACTGGTGCAGGGGCAGCAGTGGAGGGGGGAAGAGAGAGGCTGCCACAAATCGGCCTCTGTCCACGGTGGCCCAAGCTCACTGCCCTGTATGGGTATGTCTACACAGCAAAATTATTTAAAAATAACAGCCATTATTTTGAAATAACTTTACAAGTGTCTTCACAGCCAAACAGCTATTTCGAAATTAATTCGAAAAAGCAGAGCGCTTATTTCAAATTTGGTAAACCTCATTCCACGAGGAATAATGCCAAATTCGAAATAGCTATTTCGAAATAAGTGCTGTGTAGACACTTATATCGAAATAGGGTGCCTCCAGCCTTCCCAGGGTGCCCTGGTGGCCACTCCAGCCTCAACCAAGAACACTTCTCTCCCTCCCCACTCCCCAGAGCCCTTAAAGGAGTTGACTTTGGCCACAGTGCCTGTGCCAGCTCCAAGCCTGCCAGCCCAGAGCCAGCAGTCACTGCCCCTGACCCAGTGGCCCCAAAACATGAGCCAGCAAGCCAAAGGCAGCCAGCCCTCCACCGCTCCCAGGAACAGTCTGCCAGCTCCCAGGAGCCTGCCAGGGCCTGGAGAAGGCGGTCGCCTTCCTGGTCCAGGGTGGAGATCATGGACCTTATTCAGGCTTGGGGGGGACGCACTAGATGGAGGAACGCAGCCATCTATGGCAGGATAGCTGCCAGCCTGGCCACCAAAGGCCACATGCGAACCCAGGAGCAGGTTTGCATGAAAATCAAGTTGGTCCGGCAAGACCCCCCAACCCTGAGCCCTGAGCTTCCTCCCCTTCTTTCCCTTGCTTCCCCCTTCCAGCTCCCTCCTCCCAGGTTTCCCCCAACCCTCTTCCACCGTCTCTTCTCCCCTCTCCCGCCTCCTTTCTCCAGTCTCACCAGAGTTTCATCTTCCCCCCAGTTTTGTTAAATAAAGAGAGTTTGTGTTCATGAAAATATGTGTATTTTATTTGACATCAGGAAGGAGAGTTAGGGAGGGGTAAGTGGAAGGATGTGAGGGAGGAATGAGGCACAAGCCCCCGGTGGGGCAGACCAGGGAGGCTCTCAGTGCTCCTCAGGGTAGAAGCTCTCCTGCAGGGCCTCCTGGATACTGACAGCCCCCGATGAACCTCCCGGATGGCAGCCTGCAGAAAGTGCATCCAGGCTCACAGCAACGCATCCACGAGAAGCACCAGAGTGCCCAGGGGCAGCTCTGGCTCCATCTTGCAGAGTGCTGTGGTGTCCTGAGTGAGGGCAATCAGAGCACGCAGAGACAAACTGCTTTGCTGTCCCTCATCAAGATAGGCAAGCAAGCAGGGAAAGCTGAGAACCGGCTGTCCAGGGGGGTTCCTTTAAGCACAGGCCTCAGATAGCCTCAGGCAACAGCCACACAAAGTAACTTCTGACCTGATGTCCTGCCAGACCTGGTTCTGGCCAGCCTTAAATGCGATTCAGCGTCCACTCAGTGTGGACGCACTATTTCGAAATAGCAAAACGCAATTTCAAAAAATGCATTTTGTGTGCAGATGCGTTATTTCGAAATAACTTATTTTGAATTAACGATTTTGAAATAAGATATTTCGAAATAACACTGTAGTGTAGACATACCCTATCAGAGGAAGCAACACAGGGCAGCAACCGGGAGCTGGTCTGCGCTGAGAGCTGGTTTTTAATCTGATAGAGAAGCAGCAGCCAGGGGTGGCAGGGGGCTCCTCGGGAGTGGGGTCAGGAACTCACTGCCTGCCAGCCCTGCCTCCGGGGACTATCAAATGCATGATGAAATGCATTTGATGACATGCATCCTAGAATACTCAAGGAGCTGATAGAGGAGGTATCTGAGCCTCTAGCTATCATCTTTGGAAAATCATGGGAGACAGGAGAGATTCCAGAAGACTAGAGCCTTATTTCAAGGTCTTGAAATTTCATCTGCCAACATGTTCCTGTTATTAAATTCCTCTAATAACTGGGGCATTGTTATGAATATGAACATGGGGAGATTACCAGATTAGATATAAAAAGTTTATTAAACAACTAGAATTAAAAGTTTATTACAGTATCACAAAAAAGTCCTTTAAAGGTGAATCTAAAACTGGATGAAGAGGTAGCTTACAGATGAGTCAGCTATGGTTATTGTAGATGAAGACACATAAGAAAAACAGGAATACGAAAATCTCCTATGCAGAGAGAAACATATAATTTAAAAGTTAAACTCACCCTCAGACCAAGCAAAATCATTTTATAGTAAAAGAATTAATTACGACTTTCAAAACCTCTAAACTATGCAAAGGCTGTAAACAGAGTTTCATAACATATTATCACTAATCACAGAAGTTTCTCAAGTCTCCAGTCATGCAGATGAAAACTCGGATGTGACTGAAAAATTGGTGAAGGCCCAAGGTCCTGCAATTATTTAAATTAATTTTTTGCAGGTGTATATATAGCTTCTTTTGTTGTCTCTGTTATACTGCAACGTGTATAATAAATGGAAATGACTTGGTAGAAAAATGTCAAAATGTAAAGCTCCTTTGTCTCCTGAGGCCCGGGTCAAATGGTCCTCTTGGCACCCCCTCTGATAGGGCCTGTTTATACTTATCTGTATACTATACATTGAAATGCAAGTATAATATTTATACTCCACTTTTAACTTTTATGATATGGTAAAATGAGAAAGTAAGGTACTTTTCAGTAATAGGGTGCTGTGACATTTTTATATTTTTAGGCTAGATTTTGTAGGCATGTAATTTTAAAGTGAGGTGAAACTTGAGTATGCAAGGGAAATCAGACTCCTGAAAGGGGTATAGTAGTTTGGAAAAGTTGAGAGCTACTGATCTATACTTCTTGCATGTAAGGACCAGTTTTGGCATATTGTGTAAGGCAAGCTCATCAGTTAAAGGTGTTTCTGCCTATTTTCCTTACAATAAACAAACACCCAATAACTTAGTTTTTGTCTTCTTTATTTATTAGTAACATACACAACAGTTAGTTGTTTCAGCAAGTTCGTTTGGGATTGTTCTGTCTTAACTTGGGCTGCTAGAGGGCTTTCCCCTTCACCTTCTCACTTTCGTGATTCTTATCAGGCCGGCAGAGAGCTCAAAACCCTAAGGCTATGTCTACGCTGCCCAGTATTGCACAAGAACATATGCAAATGAGGCACGGCAATGAATATCACACGCCTCATTTGCATACTTAATGAGCCGCCATCTTTAGGCAAGGGGTTTTTGCTCAAGAAGGAGCGGTCTACACTGCTCCTTTTTGTGCAAAAATGCCCTCTTACGCAAGAGCCATTCTGCCGCTTATTTTCAGGCAGAACAGCTCTTTTCTTGTGCAAAAGCCCCTTGCACAAAATGGAGGCTCATTAAGTATGCAAGTGAGGCATGGCGATATTCATCACCGTGCCTCATTTGCATATGTTCTTGCGCAAGATTGGACAGTGTAGACGTAGCCTAAGTCTGAAATGCAGGCAATGCGATGTTTATTGGGGTTAGTTTCCAAGCAAGCATATTCCGAACCCTTCACACCAGTTGGGTTTACCTCTGACCATCCCCCATTCCCCGCTCTGATGCCACAGATTGTTTGCCCTGTGTCATCCTCCCCAGCTCTGACGCCACAGAGCTTTGCCTGTGTCCCTGCTCCCTGTTCTCGATTCCCTGTTCCTGTTTTCCCCCTGCTTAGCACATTTGATCCTACTTTCCTTTCCCTTACATCCCTCTCCTTCCTCCTGATTCCTGATTGACTTCACTTTATATAGTATATCCTATACCATAACACAGGGGCAGGCAAAATATACCCCGCGGGACGAATCTGACTGGCCAAGCCACCAGATCCAGCCTGCAGCTCAGCAGGAGCTTTGGGCAGGCTCCCTGCATTCCCCACCCCCTCATGCCGCTAAAAGCGGCCTGCTGTGGGGGCCATCTGCTTTTCTAAACACCACAAGCCACAGGAGGGGGTGGGAGTGGAGAGGCTTTGTGCGCTGCTCCCAATGGCTATGTTGCAGCACAGGCAGTGTGCAATGCCCACACACATCCAGGGCTTGCGGCACTCAGAGAAGTACATGGCCTCCACAGCTGGTGGCTCTGGGAAGTGTGCAGGGGAATGGAAGGCAGAGAGCCTGTTTGAGGGTCCCACTGGGCTGCTGGCCAGGAGCCATCTGGGTAAGCACCTCCTGACCAGTACCTACAACTGGCACCCTAGCCCCTCTGTCCCCCAAGCCTCCTGCACTTGGCACCCCCGCCTCTCTTTCCCCCTACCCTCTGCCCCAATCCAGTACCTTTGTTCTAGGTCACAACCCAAACTCTCTGCACTCCCATTCCTGTACCCATTTCTTCTTCCAGGCCCTGCACCCCAATCCTCTGTCCCAGGTCATAACCCAAACTCCTGCACTCTCTCCTGCACTCCTGCCCCAGGTCTCAACCTTTCCTAGACCCTGCACCCCCCCACACCCTTTTCCCAGGTCAAAATCCTCGCCTGCACAAGTACACCCCCCTGGACCTTGCACCCCAATCCTCTGCCCCAGGTCACAACCCCCACCTTCACCCAAATTCCCTCCCAGACCCCACATCCCCTCCTGCACCTCAGACCCCCTCCATTAATATCGAGGAATAATGCAGCTTTTGACCACTTACCAAATTCTTGGAGTAGCCCCCAATTTACAATCATTGCCCACCCCTGCTATAACCAGTCTTTTTACTGAAATTTTACTAACCAGTCCTAACATATTGTAACATAATTCTCTGGCCAATCATATCCCACCACCTTAATTAATTTATACCTAACAAAATTAATTATACAGCAGCCAGAAACAATAAAAGAACAAGATGGAGACCTTGTAGATTAACAATAGAAAAGAGGGGGCCCTAAACAGAAAACAATAAGGAAATGAGGGTTTCACGGCCACAGGTATTGATAAGTGAGTTCTTCCCAGACAAAAAGCTATCAAACTGAGTTTTCTTTAAATATTCTGGAATCTTTCTTTTATCTGGAGGTGTCAGATTGGAGAGCTTTCTCAACAACCTAATATTATCTTAATTCAACGTAATTGGTTTGGGATATGAGGCATAAGGATCTTGCATAAAAAGGTTTTTTTGCACAAAACGTCCACGTCCACGGCCACACTGCTTGTTTTTGTGCAAAAACAGCTCGGAATAGATTATGCAAATGAAACGTGACAAAATGTTAATCAGCGCTTCATTTGCATTGCCTCTTCCAGCAAAAGCCATAGTGTAGACAAAGCCTTAAAGTATGGGCCTTTACAGGCAGGCCTGTATATCTATATTTTAACATGGGTATGCTCATTTCAGCTAAGTTATCAATGCAATTAGTTATGCACATCTTAAGAAGCATATTTTACTGTGGCTGTTTTTCACATTTAAATGTGATCCAAGTGGGTCCAGGATCTCATTTTTGGGGTATCATTGTGACAGAATGTCATGCTGTAGAACTATGTAAAGAGATACAAGGCATGAAGACTGTACCGCTCGAAGGCTACGTCTACATAGCAACGCTATTTCAGGATACCGGAATATCCCAAAATAGCTGTCCCGTGCCTTCACAGCAAGCCCATTATTTTGAAATATAATGGGCTCGCTATTCCAATGTCCCCATAAACCTCATTCAACGAGGAGTAAGGGACTTTTTGGAATAGTGGGTTATTTCAAAATTTGGCACTGTATAGACAGCATAGCTCAAATTGCATATCTTATTTTGAGCTATGATGCAGTGTAGACGCACCCTTAGGGTACAGATAGAAACCTTAGGAACAGCCAGCTGCGGAGGGTACTTAGGGTAAGGTTTATGTTTATTGCTTATGTTAAGTAGACCACCAAAGGCCAATTGCATGTGTGCTGAGTTGAGAGTGGAGTGAGAGGCCATATACCTTTATTAATTTATCATTGTTTTTTATTCTTTTATATTTTGCAGGTGATGGAAGTCAAAGGACAAATGATCTATGTGCCCGAGTCAAATTCTATTTTGTTTTTGGGTTCCCCTTGCGTGGACAAGCTGGATGAACTGATGGGCCGAGGCCTACATCTTTCTGATATACCTATTCACGATGCTACTCGTGACGTCATACTGGTTGGGGAGCAGGCAAAGGCCCAAGATGGCTTGAAGAAACGAATGGATAAACTGAAGGCAACATTAGAGCGAACACACCAAGCTCTAGAAGAGGAGAAAAAGAAGACAGTGGATCTTCTTATTTCTATTTTCCCAGTAGATGTGGCACAACAGTTGTGGCAGGGGCAGCAAGTTCAGGCCAGGAAGTTTGATGATGTCACCATGCTCTTCTCAGACATTGTTGGCTTCACAGCTGTCTGTGCCCAGTGCACCCCTATGCAGGTGATCAGCATGCTGAATGAGCTGTACACTCGATTTGACCATCAGTGTGGATTCCTGGATATCTATAAGGTATGGAAATAATTTCTTTTTAAGTTGCAAAAACAATTGTAATAAAGCTGGTTGGAAAATGTTATGGTTTTTGTTTGTGGAGAATTTTGAATTTTTGGTGGAAAAATTTGAAATAAAAATGATGTGGTTGAAAATAAATATTTTTGATTCTGAAATGCAGAGGTGAAAGTAAGCAGATGCACCCTGCTGCACAGCTCCGGCAACAGCTAGCTGAGCTGCAGCAAAAGCCAGCAAGCTGCTATTTAAAGAGCTGCCAGAGAGTCAGGCTGAAGTAGGACAGTACCTGTAAGAAATTTTAAGTTACTTTCATTGCTGCTGAAATGTCATTAGGGTACCTTAATGGTAGCTGTAGGGCCATCATTCCTTTTTCCTCTGTGGTTCCCTGGGGAAACTCTGTCTCCCATCATGCACCACAGTCTCATCTTTTTCTGACAAGATTTGTATCATGACAATTATGTAGCCATAGGGGAAAATGAGGCACTGGAATGACAGCTTCCCTGAGGTACAGCAGTGGCTTTTCAGAATCAAAAACTTCGGTTTTGGGCCAAAAATATTTTTGTTTTGGGGAATTCAGTTTTCTAAGAAAAAAAATCAAAATTATTCATGGAAAAATGACAGTTTGCACAAGAAGCGTTCTTTATTTATAAACTTTTTTTTTCAGAAAAAAGTTTCAATGAAATTCGTTTACTAGCCTTAGTTTTCGGACTCTGCTAGTTTAAGAAAGCAGAAATAACTCTCTTATTTGGAAATTTACATGCTTTAAGAGAAAATATTGTAATAGAATTCAAGTTTAAAGGATGGTTAATTCATAGGCTTACGCTATGTTCTGTGAAGAAGGGCCCAGATTTTTATCTTCAGCTGGTGTAAGATCAGTGTAACTCCATTGCAGCCAATGTGAATACACTAATTTAAATCAGCTGGGATTCAGTAAAATCTCTTGTAATTCATCAGCTAGAATCTTTTTTCATTTTTTTTTAAGCAAAATGTAACTTGGTTAATGACTCCTTTACCATTCACACTTGCTTCTGAGTCCTTTCAGATTTGAATGGTGCCTATTGTAATCTGAGATCCCAAACATTGCCAGTGTCGGTTTTTTTGTTTTGTTTTGTTTTGGTTTGGTGTGGTTTTGTTCAGGCCATGTTAAAAATGAAAGGGGTGCATTTTCTGTTACTGACATGTAATGAAATGGTGAAAATCTCACAAACAGCTGACAATATGAGATTGCCTCCAGTCAAGGGTTCATAAATCTGCTAGGATTTGTCAGTCTCGGTTGATTTGCATCACTAGGACCAAATCTAATTGAGAATAGCTCATGTGATTTCAGTACCATTGAATCTGAACCTTAACCCTAATCTGTCTCTAGACCTGAACACTGATTCCTCATCTCATTCTACTTGTTAGGAAATTGCAGTATAATACAAGGTGTAACTAAAGTATAAAGACCTGATAGGTCAAGGAGAGTAGCACAACATGGAAAGTGAAGCTGAAATATGATGGATGACAGTAAACCATTCCACACACAGATTTCATTTAGGCATTCCTAATAGGGAATCTAAGAAATATTAAACAACAAAGCAACATTTCAGAGGGATAGCAGAGGCAGCAAGTAACAGGCTTGGGTATCTGTTGTTTGTGACAAGAAGCAATATTCTAGTATAGATTTTCAATCATCCATTTCTAATTTGCATATACATGTATTTATGGTAATAGAGAGGTAACCGTGTTAGTCTGATCTTGCTAAAACAAAAGGAAAAACTGTGTAGCACTTTAAAGACTAACAAGATGGTTTAATAGGTGATGAGTTTTCATGGGCCAGACCCACTTCCTCAGATCATATTCTGGAAGAGAATTGGCATGACCATATATACCAAAGGAATACAATGAAAAAAGTGAACACATTATTAAACTGACAAATCAGATTTAGTACAGAAGGTGGGGTGAGGGAGAGGGAGGGAAGGAATAGCTATTTATGAGTCAATGAATGGCTAATCAGGAGTGATAAGTGGGGCAGCTATCTTTGAAATGGGTAAGGTAATTAGCATCTTTGTTAAGGCCCATTTGTAAAGTGTCAAATTTAAGCATGAATGAAAGTTCTGAAGTTTCCCTCTGTAATCTGGTGTTAAAGTCTCTTTGAAGTAAGAGGCATGTAGTAAGGTCGTTAAGACTATTTCCAGGTAGGTTGAAATGAAAAGCAACTGGTTTTTCCTTGTGAAGATGTCTGATGTCTGATTTGTGGGCATTAATTCTTTGGCGAAGTGTCTGAGAAGTCTGTCCAATATACATAGCAGAGGGACACTTCGACAAAGAATGAAGAATTACAGAGGGAAACTTCAGAACTTTCATTCATGCTTAAATTTGACACTTTACGAATGGGCCTTAACAAAGATGCTAATTACCTTACCCATTACAAAGATAGCTTCCCCACTTATCACTCCTGATTAGCCATTCATTGACTCATAAATAGCTATTCCCTCCCCCCTCACCCCACCTTCTGTACTAAATCTGATTTGTCAGTTTAATAATGTGTTCACTTTTTTCATTGTATTCCTTTGGTATATATGGTCATGCCAATTCTCTTCCAGAATATGATCTGAGGAAGTGGGTCTGGCCCACAAAAGCTCATCACCTATTAAACCATCCTGTTAGTCTTTAAAGTGCTACACAGTTTTTCTTTTTGTTTTATACATGTATTTGTGAAAGACTCCTTCTGTAACAATGCAGAGTGTAGGCCCTCTGTAGTCTTTTAGGCCTGGATTGCAAGGGTTTAGGTGTTGGGGTAGTCCCAACAACTACCTTATGTGTGTCTAGAAAAATCACAGGAACAACCCTGTTACCCAGAAAGCCTGAGTTACTTGCTACTAAGCAGTGAATGAAGAAAGGCAGGCACTTTCTCTCAGTAGGCAGTTGACAACAGCAAGCATGCTAGGTGGGGAGCCACCTAAGTTAGGGTATGTCTACCCTAGCCCCCTAGTTCGAACTAGGGAGGCTAATGTAGGCATTCGAAGTTGCAAATGAAGCCCGGGATTTAAATATCCCGGGCTTCATTTGAATCTTCCCGGGCGCCGCCATTTTTAAATCCCCCTTAGTCCAAACTCCGTGCCCGCGGCTACACGCGGCACGGAGTAGGCAGTTCAATTAGGATCTCTAATTCGAACTACCGTACACCTCGTTCCATGAGGAATAACGGTAGTTCGAATTAGAGATCCTAATTGGTCCACCCCGCGCGCGTGCAGCGGGCACGGAGTTTGACTAAGGGGATTTAAAAATGGTGGCGCCCAGGAAGATGCAAATGAAGCCCGGGATATTTAAATCCCAGGCTTCATTTGCAACTTCGAATGCCTACATTAGCCTCCCTAGTTCGAACTAGGGGGCTAGGGTAGACATACCTTTAGCCAGTAGGCAATGCAGACTAGAGATATATGTCCTAAAGCTTACCCCACTCTCGGAGATAGGTGCCTAAGTTCAGGCTGCAGGGAGGCTCCTGTCTCTGCCAGTGGTTAAGAACCAGGAACTGTTCTCCTGGATTCAGGTGCTTAGCAGGTGAGAATCATTTATGCAGGCTCCTAGCTCTACACAAAACAGACATAGGAGGAGGAGTGCCCACCTTGTAACTGTTAGCTCAGTTGTTAGAGCACTCTGCTGGCATGCGGGAGATTCACATTCAGTTTCACCCTCTACTAAAGAGGGAAAATGGATTTGAATGAGGGTCTTCCACAGCTCTGAATGCTATAAGCACAGCTGTTCTATCCATAGATGGCTCAAGGAGGGGCCCTGTGGCAGCTGCCTCCACTGTCCTGTGAATGGGATGGTCTCCCATACTGATCTTAGGCTGCAGTGTCCAGGGTAGCCCAGGAGATTACCTGGGGGCTCTGGGGTAAGCAGTAGAGGTTAGCTTATAGGGTGTTCAGTGTCTGCCCCTGCTTACCTCCCTGGAAAGCACATTCCACCTTGGTTGGAATAGGAGACAGTGCCATGTCTCGGTCCCCCTAAAGCTGCACCTCATAGACAAGGGTAGCATTGGATACATATCCTGTGTGCACTAGGAGTCATTCCATCTCCTCCCCACATCCCTGGAGTACAGTGTCTCCTAAATCTGCCTTCTGCGGCAGTCACAGCAGGCAACGTTCTCTAACATCGGGTTTGTCTACGTGGCATGATCTAGCCCTAACTTATTTGAAATGAGAGAAAATTGAAAATATGTAACTTTACTCTTGAGCTTTTTATCTCTGTTGCTGTTGGAATAATAAATACATTAATCAGTGAAATAACAGTCTGCACTGAAAATGCAGTTAGCTGCTTAGTGAAGAGTATGCCAGGGAGATTATATTGCTATGTAAAGGGCAGGTTCAGTTTCTCTCTGCTCCTACAGCCAGAACAGAGATGTGGGAGCAATGCTTCCCTGGACTTAAACGAACAAACATAGTAGCCATTAGGATGAGGACACTCCAAAAATATGAGGATGAGGAAGCTGAAATGTGGTAAAAGGGAAGAGCTATTCGTACATATGTATGAAGGTGAAGGCCTGTAGCATATCTGGTTAAAGCTGTTTTGGTAATAAAAACTATGAAGAAAAGAGTATTAGTGGCAGAAGACTTGTTTCCTCTGTGGATGGGCACAAAGGAGGACACAGATTGAGCAGTGAGTTATACATCTTCTCTTTACAGAGGAGGCTGATGATCCTGCTAGTCTGAGGTCCACACCATTTTAAATCGTGAACAAATCTCACATATGTAACCAATGTCTATCTTGGTTGACATACAGTGGATTGAATCAAGCCTCTTGATATTTAAAAGCACGAGCTGCTATGGCTAGAGCTAATATAATTAATTAGATAAAGTATATTTCATATGCAGCATAGGACAAATTTCTTTATAGAATCATGAATGGGTACCTACAGTGGAGTACTGTTCAGAGAAATTACAGTGGTTGCAAAAATTTCTGATGAGCTTCTGCAAAATAGAAACTAAATCAGCATTTTTCAGACAGTCTGTGGAGTTTCATGTCTTGAGGAGCATTTGGTGATGGTCTGTATGGTGACATCCGTCCCTGTTGATTTCCAGCCACTAAATCACATTGAAAAGGCATCTAAAATGATAGTTGCTATGGAAATGTTACATGATCACAGAGGAAATAGTTCATCTGGTCACAAATGGGAAAGGAGACTGTGCCATGGATCATCTATAACGTTTTCATTAAACAACAGAAAAAGCTTGAGAACCCCTCAGCTAAATTACTATAATAGAAAATCTGACAATGTATCCTCAGCAATAGCTGTTACATAGACTTGGACATTAGGGGCCTGATTCAGCAGAGCACCTAAGCACATGCCTATCTTAAAGCATGTACCAAGAAAGGGTTAATGAGCATTATCTTCCTTTTCTTATGAAAAGTGACCTGGAATCTTTAATTTTCATCAAAACATCCATCAGAAATTGATATCACCTCCATCCATCTAACGTTTTACATTAGTGCATCAATCATATATTAGGTTACGTCTACTCTGCATAGTTATTTTGGAATAAGCTATTCCAGAACAGTTATTCCGAAATAGCTTATTTTGAAATAGAACGTCTACGCTGCAGGGAAGCCTCAAAATTATTCCAAGGCCGGCTTCCCTAATGCAGATGTGCTATCTTGATTTAGAGCCCCAGAAGGAATAACTTAGAATGGCCCTGGTGAGAGGCTATTCCAAAATAGCAGAAGTGGAGCATCTACACAGGCCTTATTTTGAAATAGCTATTTTGAAATAGGTGTTATTCTTCATAGAATGTGGTTTATAGAAGTTGGAATAAGCTGGCCGTTATTTTGAAATTATTTCAAAGTAACGGAATTGCTGTGTAGACGCTCACATAGTTGTTTCAGAATAACAGCCATTATTCCGAAATAACTTTGTTGTGTAGACACATCCTTAGTGCACTGCAGTGTGAGCCCAAATCCTAAGGGGATATTTGAATATGTTGTTTTCTGAGCCAAAGTCAAGAGTGATGCCAATGACCCTGGCAGGTGTGCCATATATGGCACATGTATGTGTAATACATTCTTATGATGAGTGCTTCTAGTTAACTGCTTTGAGACACTCCTTGTTGAAATCTGCGAGCTTCATGGGAAGAGCACATCACAGTACTTAAATGATCTGGCCTGGCATTACTTTTGAAGGAAGCTTGGCAGACTCCTCTGAGAAAGATTAAAAAGGAACATTTAATTGTTAATCATTCTGTTGCTTTGACAAGTTATTTTATGATTTTCTGCCTTTTGTATAACTGTCTGCCAGTTTCCATAATGCATTATTGTATATTAGATAAAAGTAAGAATTGTCCTGCTCTCTGCAGTAAGGTAGTACATTGTTGAGGTGCCCAAGAACAGTGTTATAGCAGAGCTTTAAAAATAAACTAAAATGAAAATTCTACTGAATATTTGTATTATTTTTTAAACAAAACATCTTTCTGTGTTTGCTTCCTTCCTCTATTTGCTTTTCACCAAAACAGCAACATATCAGTAATATTAGCAGAATATTTTCAGAAAGGGAATTTGTAGTCACCAGAATTTGTACCTGAAATCTGATTTTAAGTGTTATGCATATCTAGCCAGGGAACAGAAACATATCATGCGACTTGAATGCAATCAAAACAGCTCAGTTTTCAAATATCCTTGTGTATAAGCAACAGATCAAGAATAATTTGCAGAAATTAGTTGGTAAGTACTTTTGAATAGCAAATTTGCGGAAATTGACATCTGTTTGTTAAAACAGAAAATGAGGCAAAATTCATCAAATAAATCACCTGTTACCAGTTATTCACCCAGCTCTGCTTTTAAAGTGTGTTGAATTCAGAATTGCAGAGAGAGATAGCAATTCTGACCTTGAAGTCTGAAAGGGAAGCTAATCAAAAAGTAGTGCAGGTTGAACCTCACTAATCCAACACCCTCTGGTCTGGCAACATCTATGACCTGGCATGATTTTAGTTAGCAGGAGGGTCACTTATCATGGGTGTGGCCAAATTCCGCACAGTCCCATAACGTTTGTTTACAGCCTCTAGTCCTGGATCTCAGTGGTCTGTTCTGTTATTTAGCTCTAACATACCCTTCAATCTCTTCCAAGAGCCTAGTAAACAGTGGAAGTGTTGGTAATGCTGCTAAACAATATTGACCTACCCTGTGCACCCTTCTATGATTCTGTGAACCAAGGGAAGGGACTGGAGTGCAGGAGATGGTGTGAGGTCTGAGGGGGAGTTTGCGTGAAGGAGGAGGTTGTGACTTGGGTCAGGGGATTAGAGTGTAGGGTCAGGGACAGAGTATGAGTACAGGGGAGGATTCTGGCCTGGGGAAAGAGTCTCTAGGAAGGGGTGCAAAGTCAGAGAGGGAATTGTGACCTGGGAGAAGGGGAAAGGGGGTGCAGACTGCAGAGGGTTTGTGTGGTGACCTGGAGCAGGGGAATGGGGTGCAGGGTCTGGGAGGGGGTATTGATGCAGGAGAGGATTCAGGCCTGGAGGAGGAGTATAGGAGGGGGTACAGGGTCTGGGAGGGAGTTGTGAAATGGGGCAGAGGGATACAGAAAGTTTGGCAGGTGACTGGGGTGGAGAGGGGGGAGTTGGGATAAGGGAGGTGCAGGGATGCCAGAGGCAGGCTCTGGCTGGGAGGCACTTACCTAAGCATCTCCCAGCCAGCAGCCCTGCAGCACCCCCAAGTCAGGCTGGGCTCCATGCCCGCTGCAGCCCCAGACTGCGTAAAACTGCAGCCTGCTCCTCCATGTGGCTCTCAGCTTTGGGAGGGGGAGAGGCTTGCACTGCCCCCATACCCCAGGCCAATCTCCCAGCTCCTATTGGCTGGTTGTTTCGGGCCCCCCTCCCTTCAGAGCAGAGAGACACATGGAGCAGCCCTGTGCTTAAAACAGTGGCTGCTGTGTGCCTGAGGATCCTGGTAGCGGGGACCGCAGGCCATATCTGGCGTGCTGGATCTGGACTGAGAGAGGTATCTTGCCCAGCCCTGTTCCAGAAAGTCAGGCTTCTGGGTGCCAGTAGGAAAGAAAAACATGGGATCTAGTCCCCCACACTCCCATAAACCTGACCCTCCTGCTGTCCTATCTGCTTGACCATCCAGAGTCACTGGTTCCCTCTGCTCCTTACCCAGCCTTCCCTGATGGTGAGCCCAACAGACAAAGGCAGCAGATATCCTGTTTCCCAGACTAGCCTGTCCCCACCACAAAGAGGTGCTGCCGCCAAGAGTCTGGCAGCTGCAGGTAAGGACCAGGCCAAAGCACACTCCTAGCCAGGTTTTGGCATAGAAGCAATAGCCCTTTCTGCAGCTTGTATTGTCAGGGGGCACATGAGGTGGGAGAAAGATGGGGAGCTGGACCATGAGTAGAAAACTGGATAGGGCACAGGGGTGAGATGGGGACAGGAAAACTAAGGCAGGGGGGTTAAAACATGTTGGGCAAGAAGGTGGGCAAGACCGTGAGGAGGTGGAACAAGGCTGGGGGCAGATAAGGGTCAGGACAGGGGAATCTCTTATCTGGTCACTGCCTGCTCCAGGGAGCCCTTTGTCCCTAGGCCTATCCAGGGAGAAGACATCAGGGGTCAGGCCTTGATAGGAAATCCCCTGCAGTACCTCCATTGCATGGCCTATGCCAAGGCCTCTGCACAGGTATTAAGGAGTGCAGGATAGACACTGTGAACACCCTGCTGATGCACATTAACAGTTAATTTGTACACTTTGAGCTAGTCCTCTTTGTAACAGGTCTAGATCAAAGTGCATTAAGGAACTGTTAACGTGCATTAGCAGGTTCCACAGGGACTATTTGCCCACATTGTGGCAGGCTAGTGCTGGATAGATCACACACCAGGCTACCATAAAGCTGCCACCATAGGCAGCTGTCTTGCTTGCCTATGCCTAGAGCAGCCTTGGAGGTGAGGACTAAAATCCTAATTGGTTTTAAAGGCAGAGTTCGATATGTTTATGCACTCATTATATAATGGCATTACCTTCTATTGGAGAGGACTGAGCTCAAAAACCCATGATTCCCTTCAAGTCCTATGCCTCTGCAACATAAGAGGAGCAGAACCACTCTACTCTACTTAATATTTGCTGTAGCAAAACCACACAAGTGAAAGAGTTAAGTGTGAGGAAGAGATGAAAAGAAAGGATGTATCTGTGTGTCCTAAACCAGTGTTTCTGAAAGTGTTCCACAAAATCACTTTAATTCCATCCTAGATCCCACACCCCCGCCATAGAAAAGTGCGGCCCTTGATGACTTTTCAGAATCTTGGAGTGGCCCCTCACCAAAAGTTATTGTCAACTCCTGCTCTGGAATATTTTTCCTTCCCCAGTCCTCCTATCCCATAGCTCTGTCTGTGGGTGCTGTTTTACAGGAATCGCTTAGGTCCCATCTGCCTTTATACCAGATCCTCAGAAGGTTTGTGTGGGGGACACTTATCTATCCCCAGACCAGAGCTGTAACTATATTGACACACTAGAGTGCAATCTAATCTGTGTGCACCAGATTTTCCCTTGTGCCCTTACTTTTATTTTTTTCTTCTACCTGGGAGGGGTCCATCCCTTCAGCCCACCCTCCAAATATAGGGGCTCTGCCACTTACCTCTCCACTAGGTCTCTTGACCACTGGGCCCTGCAAAAATTTTACAAACCCAGCGTTTATGTTAAGGAGCCCTTAATGTGTGCAGGGTGCTCACAGTGTAGTCGGTGGACAGTGGCATCCTGACCCTCTGCAGGGCAGCAACTTGTCTTGAGCAGTCTTTGCTCCCATTTGAGGGCTGTGCCAGAAACTCACTCCACTAATAGGTAGAAACTGTCTAATTTCCAGTCTACATTTATTCATGGCCTGTGGAGAAAGGGTAACTTTGCTAATTGTTCAACTGACCTAAGACTGGGACCTTATAAGCAGTTGTTATTATAAGCAATCTTATTATATATTTTAGAAATGTGCATCTGTTGTCTATCTGTCCATTCATGAATCCGTTTGTTCAAGAACTCCTCCTAAACAGTAAGAGCTAAGATCATCAAATTTGGTGTGCACCTTCCTCTTATCGTAGCTTAAAGCAAGGTCAGGCTTTGGTTGTGCCACGATAATGGGATGTGCCTGGAATTCGATTGTTTTTAATAAAATGGAAACGGTGGGAGCAGCAGTGAGCCATAGATGGGGACCATAATAGCTATAACCCTATTGGGGCAGCAGGGGAAGAGGTGGAGAAAGGGATGACTATCTACTACATACATCAGAAAGTTTGTCTGTTTGTGTCTGTCCTGTGACATGACCCCTTCTCCTGGCTGTGCCCGCTGCAGCAGCAATAGTCAGCGCGCTTCTCACCTGGCTTCATGCTGCTGTGGTGAGAGAAAACCGGGGTTGTCCTCTCCCCAGGGCAGCCTTCATGCTGAACCCCTCCGCCCCAGTACCTCTCCCCCTTCCCGCCGAACAGTGATTTAAATGAAGAAAAACAAAACTTATTTGAAAGTTTCAGAGGGGTAGTCGTGTTAGTCTGTAACTGAAAAAACTTAAAAAACAACGAATAGTCCAGCAGCACCTTAGAGACGAACAAAAATGTATATGGTATCATGAGCTTTCATGGTCACAACCCTCTTCTTCAGGTGAATGGAGTTTAAGGGGTCAAAGTTCCAAATAAATATCAGAGAGAGGGGAGGGAAAGGAGAGGAATAAAAAATAGTCAGAGTTTCCATGCTAAATAGATAGAGAAGGTTCTAAGTGTTCTTTGACCTTTTATGTCATTAGGATGTGGAAAGTAGCAGGTAACCCGGTTAAGGTCTTTGTTTAAACCTCTATTTTAGGTATCAAACATGTAAATGAAATTAAGCTCTGCAGCTTACCTTTCAAGCTGGTTTTTTAAATTGGTTTGCAATAATATGGTGACTTTGAGATCCATTAATGAGTGCCCAGGAAAGTTAAAATGGACCCCTTAAACTCCATTCACGTGAAGAATTGGGTTGTGCCCATGAAATCTCATGATAGCATGTTACCATCTATATTTTTGTTAGTCCCTAAGGTGCTGTAAGACTATTCATTATTTTTTTTAATTTTTTCAAAACTTGTTTGAGTTAAGAACCTGAGCAACCCAGGTAAATCTTCTAGTGATTAAGAAAGACGACTGGAAGACAAGAGTGTATGCTACTGCATGACCCTGAGTGATCCACTTAACTTCTCCAAGTCTGAGTTTACCCATCTGTAGAATGAAGACAAAAATACAGACCTATTGGGGCTATTTTACATCTTAATTAAATATGTAAACTCCATTGAAGTCCTTGCATGAATAACACTCCAGGAGTGCAAAATATTGCAATGTTTTAGTAATGTTTTCTGTATCAGATTAATTGGTGTGGGATTGGGGCACAAGAGTGCAGTAGCAATATCCCATACTGTTTATTAGCTAATGTGTGATCATTAAAGATAATGGGAATTTTGCCATTGACTTGAATGGGAGCAGTATGCAGAGCTTAAAAAATGTTTCCATTCACATTATCCTTCGTTGAGCAAGCTCCCCCCTCCTTCTTTTTTGTCTTTGTGGCAGCCTGACACTGAACAAATGTTTTACAAGTTATTGCGTCGTAGACAATTTGCTATTCATCCCATATAATTCTTTATTGTAGTGTCAGCTATGCCCACCAATATGTGAACATAAATGTCATTTCAGGTGTGTACTATGCAAACCTATTTGTGACCCCATATAAATTAAGTCTTACAATACATTTTTGTTTTTATTAGTGAAAAAATGGAAAAAAAAAAAGTACTTTGAATGCCAGGTACAGAGCTTACAATATATTAATTGGTTGTTTGCCTTTCCTATGGAAAATAACTGCCTACAGATCAATGCAGTACTAGTCAGATGATTCCCTTTATACTAGTTACTGAGAACACAGTGAACAGATAGCGAGTGTGAAAAATTGGGATTCTTTTTGAGGAGGTCAGGGTCATAGTTGCATATATAAGAGAGAGCCCCTGATATTGGGATGCTCCCAATAATATCAGGATGTCTGGTCATCCTAACTGAGGATTCTGCCCCAGCCTACTAAGCAGTAGCTGCCTCTTCTCAAAGCTCTGTGGTCTAGGGGTTTTCTGCTTGGGAGTCTCTACCCGTCATTGCAGAATCTCCCCTATTCTTATCTTGGGCTTTTTCCTCTGCCCACTTTCCCTCCTGGGAAGGGGTCCCAGTCCATACATGCCACCACCAGATAAGGTCCTGACCCTTTACTGCTATGACACGTCACCACTTAAACCTGTCCTCAATCCCGAGGGACACCTGGAACCTGTCCCAGTTCTCCTCATGCTCCTCTGTGCCCTCACACATGACTTGCTCCATCCCCTGCCTTTCTCATGCCCACCCTTCCTTTCAATCCCTCTTCTCCTAGCATCCGCTCCTCCCCTCTCCTCTTCCTTCCTTTTTCCCCCATTGCCCCTCCTCTTTCCTCTGCTTTGCCCCCTCCCATCTTGCACCCCCACTGACATCTTCCTTCCCTCCCCCTTCCTGCCCTTTTCCTCATTTTCTCCTCTTGGTCCCCTAGCATTTGTCTCTCCTCCACCCTGCCCCTTGGTGCCTGCCCCTTTCTTCTCCTGCCCTGGCCCCTTCCTCTCTCCTCAGCACAAGCCCCTTCCTCTCCTCACCCACCTTCCCCTTAGTTCTCCCCCTGCCCCTTTCCTAACTTTCTACCTTCGATGCGGAAAGCAGTTTGCAGGGTCTGAAGCTGGGGCCATGGTGCTATTTTTAGTACTGCGTCCCCTGCCCCACAAACCCCCACAGCTCCAGCCCCAGCTGCTCCCGTGGGACCGTGTGCCAGGACTGGAGCAGAGGCCTCCTGCATGATATCTTAGTACTGTGATCCTGGTCCCCGCGGGCTGCCCCAGCACCAGCTGGAGTAAAGTGGCAGCTGCAAGATGCCTGTTCCAGCTGGGGCAGCCTCACCGTGCTCACCCTAACTCCAGGCAGAGCAAAAGGGCAGCCGCCCATTGTCAGAAACCCACCAGGCCACCAGCTGCTGCTGCTACTTACCTTCCATTCCAGCAAGAAAGTGAGCAGTAAGTGCTGCTGCGCGACTCTTACAATGATGTGGGCAGACCTAAAATTTTTAGTGCTTGGCCACACAGGCGTGCCACTTAGAGGGAACACTAGCCCAGTCCATTAACTTTTGGGTGAATACTGCGTCTGCAACCCCCCTTCCTGTCTGCCTCACTGATTGGAACTTCTGGCCGTATTTCTCCACAGATAGTCCTAACCAGTCCAGGAAAGCTGCCTTTACCAATTCACAATTCCTGGTCTGCTCTTCACTAAGGGCCCTCTAGGCCACTTGAGTTTTGCTGGCTAGGTAGGGAACCAGTCACAGGACACAGGTTGCCCTGTCCGATCCAGCCTCCACAGCCACCCACTCAAATGTGCCTAGGAAGGGTCACCTGTTGTGCCACTGTACACAGGCATTGGGGTCACCTGTTGTGCCATTGTACACAGTCCTAAGCCTGGTTCCCCAACACTGTCCCCTCCCAAAGGACTCACCACTTGCTGCAGGAGCTGCTGTTGAATGCCGGCCTGCTCTCAAGTGAAGTCTTGCAGGCTCATTTGCTGTCTTGCCTGCCAGGGGAGAAGGCTTGTCTGTATAGCAGATGGGCTTCCTGAAAACTCTGCATTGCCTCTGCACCTCCTCCTGCTGCTTGACCAGCCACTGCAGGGTTTCCTCCATCTTCGGGCTGTCAAACACTTACTTTGCCACAGGATGGCAAGCAAGCCCCAAATCTTGCAGAGCATGACTGGGCCCCTTTGGCTCCTATTCAGCTTGGTCCACAAAGTCACTCTAAGATCCTGAAATTAGTAACGACTGGTGCAGTTTATTCATAGGCTTGTTACCACCACTGTTTCACCATTCACAGTTGGACCTTCATCTATGGGAAGGAGGTGCTTCCTCCTGCTTCCACTTCCTGCCTTTTTCCCTTACTTTCTGCTCCCTCCTCAGCTTCCTTCACCTGAGGCTTTTATACAGCCCCAGCCTAATTAGGTGGTACCTTCTCTGCTTACCTTATTAGGACCATTTTATCTCCAGCCAGCTCTAATGTAAACCTAAGCTTATCAGGTAGTTGAGTTGACTACTTGCTTCCTCCTACTCCTTTCTGCTTCTGTATCAGAGGCAGCAATGGGGGCACAGGACGGGGGGAGACAGGAACTGGTGCTGGGGGGAGCTGGCTTAAAAGCTGGTTCTCCTCAGCACTGTCTCCACAGTGCCACTTGCCACCCCTGTCCCTTTTGCCTCTATCAGAAGCAGCAGGAGGAGCGGGGGCTAGGGGAGGCTGCTAGAAAGCAGCCTCAGCCTGTGGCAGGCCTGGAAGCAGCCTCTGTTCATGGTGGCCAGGGCTGGTCGCAGACAGGGACTGCTGGAGCCAGTGCAAGCCAGGACTGAGCAAGCCCAGCTCAGTAGTCCTGGGTTGCGTTGGTCCGGAACCATTGCAGCTCTGCATTTTAAATATAGTAAAAGCTGCCCACCTCTTACTACGTTTAAAATGCAGAGCTGGAGTAGTCCCGGCTCTGTAGGACCTACCCTCGCTACACCTCTGCAGTTTAAATGTAGTAGGAGCTGGCAGCCTGGCTCCTACTACATTTAAACTGCAGAGCAGTTTCAACTAATTGTGTAGTTGATACAAATTGTATTGACTACACAATTAGTTAATTACCAACCTCTTAACATCCTTACTCTAATGTATTTCCCTAAGTGGGAGTTGGCATGACAGGGCTGAATCAATAATCTTTTGAACAGAACTCGGTAACACTCAGTTTTGGGAGATCCCTTTGTAACTATCTTCAGAAAATCTGTATCATCTGCAAATTTTGCCACCTCACTACATATCCCCCTTTCCAGGTCATTTATGAATATGTTGAATAGTACTGATCCTACTACAGACCCTTGGGGGACACTACTATTCTTCTCTCTCCATTCTGAAAACTGACCATTTATCCCTACCCTTTGTTTCCTATCTTTTAACCAGCTACTGATTCATAAGAGGACCTTCCTGCTTATCTCGTGACAACATACTTGTCTTAAGAGCCTTTGGTGAGGGACTCGGTCAATGGTTTTCTGAAAATCTAAGTACAGTATATCCACTGGATCCCCCTTGCCCACTTGTTTTTGACACCCCTCCCCCCCATCAAAGAATGCTGGTAGACTGGAGAGGCATGATTTCCCTTTATAAAAACCATGTTGACTTTTCCCCAACAAATTATGTTCATCTATGTATCTGAAAGTTCTGTTCTTTACTATAGTTTCAACCAGTGTGTCCAGTACTAAAGTCATGATTGTGTTAATGAGAGCATAGGAACTCCAGGAACTGGATATGCTCTATTGGTGATAAACACAGGTTGAACCTCCCTCCAGGCTAACACTCTTTGGTCCAGCAACATCTGTGGTCTGGCATGGTTTTAGTTAGCCGAATATCCACTTATCATGGCCAGTTTCCCACAGTCTTGTAAAGGTTGCTTACAGCCACCAGTCCTGACTGTCAGTGTTCTGTGCTGTTATTTAGCTTTAATTTACCCCTAAAAGTTTTCTAAAAGCCCAGTAAGCAGTGGAAGTGTTGGTAATACTGCTAGACAATATCAATCTGCTGCGGCTTGGCAAATTATCTGGTTCAGCACCCATTGGGTTCCCAGGGTACTGGACTAGAAAGATTCGGCCTGTATTTTGCTTGAATCTACCTTTGATTCTAAGTAAGAATGGAAGACATTTTAGAGTATGTCCAGCTATAAACTATGTAGGACTCCTACTACTGTACTGGCTGAACACCTATGTATTTTATTACACACATTTTAAGTAGACATTTTAAAACATCAGGTAAGAAACAGGCTTCTCTAACCTCAGGATATTAAAATCACTATAAATGTGTTATTTACCACACATCATAGTAGATGTTGAGATTAGTTACCCATTGCACTAATTTAAATGACATAATTAGGCCAATGGTGTTGACATAATCCAGTCATTAAACAGTGTTTAACGAGGTCCAGAGATTAGTATATACAGATGTCAGCCTGTTTAGCACTATAGCAAACACTCCATTAAATATCCCTTTAACCTTATAGAAAAGAAGGAAAAACAGTTAAAACATTCAAAATGTAAAATATTAAGTAAGACTTTCATTTAACAACATTTGTGTTCCATTTTCCTTTAGCTGGGATAGTTTTAGAAGGAAAAGCCCCCTTGTTGAACAACCTCTTAGCTGGCATTAAAGATGGCAGTAACTGTCCTTTTGAGTAAAGGAGAAGAATTTAGTTGAGGTGAGCTAGAATTATTGCTGCTGCTGTTATAGTCTGATCCCTTTTTACATCAAGTGGTGCTTGGGATTCAGCTGGAGCCAGTGGGGTGGCGATTTTATTCACGTCGCTCTCTCAATAGCTCTGTCTGGTGAGGACATCTCCCAGGATTAGGGATGATGAAATCCTAGGCTACGTGTACACTGCACCTCTTTTGCGCAAAAGCCTATGCAAATGAAGCGCGGATTAGGATATTGCCACACTTCATTTGCATAATTAATTAGGAGCTGTTTTTGCGCAAGAGGCTTTTGAGCAAAAAGGAGATGTGTAGACGGCTCCTTTTTGGCGCAAAAACCCCTTCTTGCACAAGAGCTGTTTTTCCTCATTTTTTCAGGAAGAACGGCGCTTGTGCAAGAGGGGTTTTTTGTGCAAAAAGGAGCCGTCTACACAGCTCTTTTTTGCACAAAAGCCTCTTGCGCAAAAATGGCCCCTAATTCATTATGCAAATGAAGTGCAGCAATATGCTAATCTGCACTTCATTTGCATAGGCTTTTGCGCAAGATAGGTGCAGTGTACACGTAGCCCTACGGCTCCCAGAAACCATGGCAGTCATGTTGGTGAAGCTCATGCCAGTTGCCACCAGCTGTTCTTTCATATTCTCAAATCTTTCTTTAAGGACCCAGAAAGGGAATGATGGATGGAATAGCCCAATTTCTCATTATTTTGTGCATGAATTAGGCCTAATATCCAACGCACCAATTTTGGTTAATTAATTTCCAGCTCATTTTCATCTAGCTGTTTTTACCAAGCTTGATTTCAACATAGTCCTTGATGTGGCCTTTTTGTTTGTTTGTTTGCACTAATTTAATCTTTGATTACCTTTCAATTGTTTATAACATTCATTATTGAAAGCAACTTGCCCTCTTTCGACTAACAGATGTTCTTCAAGTGTTTTCTCATGTCCATTCCATGTTAGGTGTTTGCACGTCGCATGCACAGTTCCTGGAGATATTTACCTCAGTAGTATCTAGCATCCCCTGGAGCTGTGTGTGAATGCGCCAGTATAAGGGTCTGCACTCTCTCCATTTTACCTCCTGTGATGGATACCTGGGATGATCTTTCCTGTTCTTGTAAGGCTTCTTTCCCAGTGGTTTGGACTTTTTGTAGTATATTGTACAGTTACTGTAGTTAGTATATCGAGTTCTTAGTGCTAGTTTATATAGTGTGAATAGCGGTCTCTGTCTTCAAGGGATTTACACCTCTGGGCATGCCCTGGTTTCTGGACTTCAAGCCTTATGCCTCCTGTAGCAAGCCCATGCTACTGAGTGACCCACACTTTAGATGTCTAAAGTAATTTGGGGAAACATGAGGTTTCAGAATGTGCATTAAAAAAGAAAGAGACATTTGTCTGAAGGCCCTACTTTCTCATCTATTAAACTTCACTTGGCAGTCATTTCAGCCTTCCATCATCCAGTCCACATTGGTGTTCTCCCATGAGATCATGGTCAGATTTTTCCAGGACTTAGAAAGGCTCTATTCTTAGGCGCATGACCTGATTCCCCCATGAGACTTGAACTTGGTCCTGTCAAGGCTCACAGGGTCTCCCTTCGAACAGTTAGCTCTTGTCCCATACTACTTTTCTCTTGGAAGGTCGCCTTCCTGGGGGCAATCACTTTGGCCAGACGGGTCTTTGAGATTAAACCCCTGATGTCAAAGCCTCCTTATATGGTGTTCTTCAAGTACAGGATCCAGTTGTGCCCCCATCTGGCCTTCCTATCAATGATGGTGCTGCAATTCCACAACTATGGGACATTTTTCTTTCTATTTTCTTTCTGAAACCTCACAACGCCACCGAGGAATGTTGGCTACATACACTGGATGTTAAGTTGGCCCTAGCCTTATATTGAGAGGACTAAATCCTTCTGCAACTCCCTGTAGCAGTGGCAGAAAGTATGAGAGGGCTATCAGTGTCATCCCAATGAATCTCATCCTGAGTAATTGCCTTTCTCTGGGCTTACTATGAGCAGAAGGCT
This sequence comes from Rafetus swinhoei, assembly GCA_019425775.1. NCBI lineage: Eukaryota > Metazoa > Chordata > Testudines > Trionychidae > Rafetus > Rafetus swinhoei. Next base: position 40,768,336 of record CM033437.1, on the reverse strand, counting down.
CAGCCTCCTACCATCATGACCACTCATTCCACATGGCTCAGGCTTTGCCAGTAGCATTCCTCACACAAGTACCAATCCAAGACATCTGCAGAACCACATCATGGTTGCCAGTTTATATCTTTTTGTCCCACTATGCGATCATTCAGGAGATCCATGATAAGGCCAGTTTTTGGAAGAGAATTGTTGCAGTCAGCACGCCCATAAACCATGAGCCAACCTCTGGGGATACTGTTTGTGGGTCACCTAACATGGAACGGACATGAAGAAACGACAAAGAAAAAAATGGTTACTAACCCTTTTGTAGTTGTTCTTTGAGATGTATTGCTCATGTCCTTTCCACGACCCACCCCCTGAGCCCACTGTCAGAGTTATCAGCAAGAAGAAACTGAGAGAGTGCAGACCTGACAGCGCCCCTTATACCGGCATGTATATGCATGGCTCCAGGTGCATTAGAAATAGTCCTATGGATACCTCTGTGGAAAAATCTCTGGCAACTTTGCATGCAACCCACACACAACTAACATGGAATGAACATGAACAACACATCTCAAAGAACAACAGCTATGAAAGGTTAGTTACCATTTTTATTATAAATGATTGTAATACCTTATAAACATCCATATATATATTCATAACCATTCTCACAATTAGGATAAATTTGTCAATCCAATTATTACAACACCACTGTGGGACAGGTATTTTGCTAGCACTGAATCTTTTGATAGGTGCCCTTTGGATCTTTACCTTGTGTTTCAGAGTGTAAAGTTATCCTCTCTGAGCTAAGAAGAGAAAAATAAGCAAGTGTTTTGTCGTCTGAGGGAATCGAGGTAGTAATTTTACTGACAGTCACCAGGGAAAGCTAGAGAAAGGATGACATTCTGGCAGATGCTATCCTACATGGTTACCAGCAGGGAAGCAGAGGTGTTGTGGCATCAAACAACATACAAGTACGTGAATCAGTGCGACAGCAAGAGTCTCTTAAAATAAAAGATCACAGTATACAGATTTTGATAGCAATATTTTCCTTTTAAAGTAAAGGTCATATATTGTCATAATGACCAATTTTATAAAAACGTTATCCTCTTTAAATATTATTATTATTTTACTGCCGCCTCCCTGGGCAGTTTCTATGCTATATCATCAGCAAATCAGAGAATGTCAAGTTTTCAACTTTTAACTCTTTCAGAGTGATTGCTTTAGCAGGTCTTTCTCTTTAGAATTGAAAGATATACTAATCAGGGAAAAAATCACTGAAAACAATAGAACTTTAATTATCTAAATGTCACAGGTGACATAGAATAAGTTTGGATAATTGGGGAATTATCAATTTAATTAATAGATATATGAGGGACCAGAAGTGTCATAATTAAGATTTGAATAATTGTAGGAATTGCCACTTGGATCATTACATGGTCAATCTACTTCAGGAACCTGTCTTTGACAGTAACAAGCCTGAGATGTTTCAAACGAAGGAACAAGATGACCCACAGTGACCAATTATGGAGTAACTTGCATGCAGGAGTAATTTCTTTCAGTTGAATTATGTCATAAAACACAAGAGTTTATATCCCTAATGTGTTATCTTTTCTAATGAAAGGTGTTGCCTGCAGCCATTACCAGGGGCGGCCTTAAAGCCAGAAGTTAGCTGAGCTTCTCCAGACCTCAGAAGGCAGAGCTGTTGCTGCACAGCTGTTACCACCTAGCTCCCAAGTGAAAGGCCTGCCCATTAGGACTCAGACCTTTCAGCTGCAGGTGTTGCCTGCAGCCATTGCCAGGGGTGGCTGGCCGCTACTGGCGGGCCGCCCCAAAGAGGGAGCCCTTCAGGGGCAGACCAAGGGCAAGGGTGTGTGTTGTGATGGTAGATTATAATTGAGTGTACTGGTGAGAGCAGCACACTTGGTTGTGTGGTGGCCTATTCAGTTCTCTGGTGAGAGCAGTGAGGGCAGGCGAGGGTTCTTGGTGAGAGGAGGTCCCTTTACCTACCCAAACTGAAGGTGTGTGTTTGTTCTGCTCCCCCCCTCGCCATTATGTGGTTTGGCACAGATGGGGTGCCTAAGGAGGAGGGCTCAGATGGCATCGTGGCAGTTGAGACAGGTAGGGGAAGATATGGAAGTAAGATCCAGACTGGCCAGCCAAGGGGAATGAGGTTTAGACAGTTATGTGCTATTCCTTTTTCCGGTCCTGTTCCCAGCCTTAAAATTTTTGGGAACTTTTATACCTGGCCATCAGCCCTGAGGGTGCTGTTGCTGAATGCCAGGTCAGTATCCCAGAAGACAGCTGTCATCCACAATTTAATTCTGAATGAAAGGGTTGTCTTGGCTTGTATCACTAAGACCTGGCTGAGAGTGGAGGGAGGTGTCGACCTTTCCCAATTGTGCCTGGCTGGGTTCTCAGTACAGCATCAGCCACATCTTAATGGGCGGGGAGGTGGGGTGGCAATTGTCTATCGAGATACTATCTCACTGGCTAGGGTTTTGGTCCAACAAAGTGTCAGATCCGAGTGTCTGTGCTTGATTTTGGGTGGCCGGAATAGGTTGGGTATGCTGCTTGTGTACCGCCCACCTCGTTATATGGCAGATGCTCTGCTTGAGCTGGCCAACGTGGTCTCAGACGTGGCATTGAGGATGCCGAGGCTTTTGGTCTTGGGGGACTTTAATATCCACGCCGAGGCTGTTCTGTCTGGTCCGGCCCAAGATTTTATGGATACCATGACCACCCTAGGACTATCCCAAGAAATTACTGACCCAACACATGTTGCAGGTCATATGCTCAATTTGGTTGTTTGGACTAAGGATGATAAACATCTTGGGATAAGGGATGTGGCTACACTCCCTTTGTCATGGACTGATCATTACCTGGTCAAGTTTAGACTATCTGCTGACCTTCCCCTCCACAGAGGCGGAGGACCAATTAAGATGATCTGCCCTCAGAGGCTGATGGATCCGGAGGGTTTCCTGAGGTCCCTGAGGGATTGCTCAGCCATTATGGCAAATGGTCCTGTAGATGTCCTAGTCGATACATGGAACATTGAAGTAGCCAAGGCAGTTGATATGATTGCTCCTAAGCGCCCTCTTTGGACCAGTCAAGCCAAGTTTGCTCCCTGGTTTTCTGGGGTGGCAAAACAGTCTGTGCGATGGCTAGAATGCCACTGGAGAAGAACTAGAGCTGAGTCCGATCGACTGCGGGTTAGAGCTGAACTGTGAGCTTATTCTGTGGCGGTGCTGACAGTGAAGAAAAGCTACTTCTCCACCCATATCGCGTCCGTACAATGCTGTCCAGCGGAATTGTTTCGAGTAGTGCGGGGCCTGTTGCAGTCTGGCACTCATGACGAAATAGAAGAGCCTTTGCCCCCCCTGCTGCGATTTGTTTGCAAAGCATTTTGCAAATGAGATCGCCCGCATCCGGTTGGATTTGGACCCTCGTTGCTATGTAAGTCGGGTACAGAATGTATTGAGTGCACCACCCAGTCTTTTTTCTCTGGATCAATTTCAGCTATTGCAGACTGAGGATGTGGACAAGGTGCTTGGAGGAGTGCGACCGACCACGTGCTCACTTGACCTCTGCCCTTCATGGCTTATTAAATCTAGCCGGAAAGGGATGACTGGCTGGGTCCAGGGGATTATTAATGCGTCTTTTAGATCTGGTATGGTTCCTGCTGCCTTTAAAGAGGCAGTGATAAAACCGTTACTCAAGAAGACTTCCCTGGACCCACATGACTTGAATGCAATTGGGTGATAGTTATTTCCTTCTTGGGCAAGGTACTCGAGCGGGCAGTGGTGTTGCAATTCCAAGCTTTCTTGGAAGAAACAGACTACTTAGATCCATTTCAGTCTGGCTTTAGGCCTGGTTTTGGGACTGAAACAGCCTTGTTCGCCCTGGTAGACAATTTACGCCGGGGAGATAGACAGGGGGAGTGCATCCCTGTTGATTCTCCTAGACCTCTCAGCGGCTTTTGATACCATTGACCATGATATCCTTCTGGGACGCCTGGCGGAGTTGGGTATTGGAGGCACTGTTTTGCAGTGGTTCCGATCCTACCTGTCGGGATGCTTTCAGAAGGTGGAGCTAGGGGGGCTGCTATTCGACCCCGTGGCAATTGTGCTATGGGGTCCCGCAAGGTTCCATCTTGTCCCCTATGCTGTTTAATATCTACATGAAGCCGCTGGGAGAGGTCATAAGGAGTTCTGGAGGACGGTGCCATCAATATGCAGATGACACCCAACTCTATTTCCCTGCGACATTAGAACCAGGTGTGGTGGTGACTGATCTAAATTGGTGTCTGGAGGCAGTGATGGTTTGGATGAAGTCAAATAAGCTGAAGTTGAACCCAGATAAGACTGAGGTCCTGTGGATCAGGAGGCCATCTGTTCGGGAATGTGGCATTGCACCTGTTCTAGATGGGGTTACTCTCCCCCGAAAGAACAGGTACACAGCTTGGGAGTCCTCCTAGACCCTTTTTTAACATTTGAAAATCAGATTTCTTCGGTGGCCAGGAGTGCCTTTGGGCAACTTCGTTTGATCCGCCAGCTGCGACTTACTGAACAAGCATGACTTGGCCACAGTGATCCATGCTCTTGTTACATCCCGACTGGATTACTGTAATGCACTTTATGTGGGGCTGCCTCTAAAGAGCCTTCGGAAACTTCAACTGGTCCAGAATGTGGCTGCTCGAGTCTTAACTAATACTAGTGATATGGAGCACATTATGCCAGTGCTTCGGCAGCTTCACTGGCTTCCGGTATGTTTCTGGGCACAATTTAAGGTTTTAGTTATGACCTATAAAGCCTTAAATGAGTTGGGTCCGGGGTATCTGAAGGACCGTCTTCTCCCATATGAACCTGCCCGGGGATTGAGGTCAGCTGGGAAGGCTTTGCTTCGTGTTCCCCCACTTGTGGAGATAAGATTAACATCTACGCGGAACAGGGCATTCTCAGCTTTTGCTCCCAGGCTGTGGAATTCTCTTCCTCGGGATATTTGCACGGCGCCAATGCTAGTGTTGTTTCGGCATCAGGCTAAAGCTACCCCTTTTATTCGTGCTTTTATTAATGTTTGAGTTTAATAATGTTATTAATGTGTGTGTTCCTCCTCTCTATATGCTTTTAGCTGGTTATGTCCCTCTGGGGTCTCGTATTTTAAATTTTATATATATTTGTATTGTGTGTGTGTGTGTGTGTGTGTGTTTTTTGTAAGCCGCCTTGAATATTTTAAATAGAAAGGCGGGGTAAAAATATTTAAATAAATAAATATAACTAAATAATGTATCTCTGAATGTTCTTATTGTTTACATATGTAACCCACAGACGTAGTGTGGTTACTGAGCAATGCAAGAGGTACCTAGACCACAGCAACAGTTAAGACCAAGAGACCTCTACAGCATGGGCTGGGAGCCAGCTGGCTTTTAGCTCAGAGGGTAGAGGCTCCTATACTCCGCTTCAGAGGTCCCAGATTCAAATCTGCTCGGGGGCGGTTACACATAGATATATGATCCATTTTTTTAATCTTGCTAAGCTTTATGGCCTCAGTGCTATTTCGTGGCAGTGAGTTCCACATACTCCCTTCTCTTACTCATAAGAATGTTGAAGTTTATTATACTGTATTACAGGTTGAAACTCTCTTAACCGGAATTCTCTGGTCCAGCAACATCCATGGTCTGGCATGGATGTTGCAGGACCAGAGAGTCCCAGTGGAGGGCCTGTGGCAAGGATCCCTGCAGGGCTGGCAGGGCAGTGGGCTGCCCACAGCAAGCTAATGGCAAGGCTGCCCAGCGCGTGGCAGCAGGTCTGCCCAGAAGGGTAGGGTGACATGAGTGTGCTACCTGGCAGTAGCTCAGTGGGCCCATGGGTCCCAGATGCCCAGCACAACACACGCAGCTTCCCCGTGAGTCCCAGAGCCCCAGCATGATGCATGTGGCTGCCTGTGGGGCCCAGGGCCACTGCAGCAATAGCTACCCAGCAGGTTGGCAGGGCAGTGTATCTGCAGGAGGTGAGGCACAGGCTGGGAGGCGAGTGGCCGGGCCAGGGGGCGGGCAGCAAGGGTCCAGAAATGACCTCCCCTGGTCCGGCAAAATCCCTCATCTGGAACTGGTCAAGTCCTAAGGGTGCCAACCTGTATCAGTAATAATAGTACTTGAAACAATGTGTATTACTTAGGTATAATTCAAAAGTAGACTCACCTCATTCATGTGTTCTTTTTAGCTCTTCCAGGAAGCAGTCATCTACATTTTCAAGTATTTTTTTTCTCACCATGTCCTGATTTAACAGTTAATCAAGGTTGTATTGTGTAGTAAAATAGGTTGTCATGCAGAGCTGCTAGCCTTTTCTTTTGAGTCTAAGTGTTGTCAGCATATAGCACATTGCTTGCCATTTTAGAACAGGGTGAAATTGCTTTTAGAAAAACACCCATGATAGAACCTTACATTTTTTAGGTTTCTTTTTTTTTTTTAACTTAGAAAATCTCTCCAACACTCTCTGTAAACCTCCTCCTCTCAGTTTTTAGCCAGTAGATATCCCTCATCACAAGCATTCATATTCTTCTAAGAGAATTAAATAAAACATTTAAATGTATTTATATAATAATTTGGTGTTTTCAGCTGCTCCCTCCACATCCTTTTTCAGTCTCATTGTTTTGGATTTCCAGCTCTCCTAACACTTTCTAGGATCTTGCTAAAATCTATGGCCTCAATTATATTCTGTGACAGTGAGTTCCACAGGCTTTCTTACTTCCCTAACCCACAAGAATATCAAACTATATTATAATATAGTCTTAATTGTGGTAGCGTCTTGAACAAATGTTTGTTACTTAGGGTTAACTCAAGAGTAGTTTCTCCTTTTTCATGCAGAACATTATATTCCTGTAGGTAAAAATCAGGTAGAGTTGTAAAACAGGAGACTAATATCACTGTCATTGTTGTTTGTGATTATTTTAGTATAATAACGTGAAACTTCACAAACAATCTCCTAGCAACAGAGCTATAAACAGGCTTGGCAGAATTTGATATTTTTTTTGTAATTGTAATAAATAATATGGATGTTCATTTTAAAGCATTTAAAATTTTATTAATGATTTAAATGTTCACAGTTACAAGAAATTGAGGGTAGGGGTCAGACAATTATTTTATGACAGATGCTGAGATTCAAAACGTTAAGCTTTATAATTGTTAAAACACAAATTGTCAATATCACATGTCAACATATAAATTGAAATTCTTTAAATCAGACTCTAATGAGTACTCAAGCAGTACTTTTCTTACTTTGCTTATCTATAACATTGTATTATTATCATGGAAATACATTTGTTGGTTTGTGTGTGTACAAGGAAATTGATGTTTACCCATGTTGCCCGTAAAAATCTTCTTCTTCCAAACCTATCTATAAATGATAAGAAACAGCCTAATAATAAACTTACCTTGATTTAAATGTACTGCATCCACTCTGTGTACAGTGGCTCAAAAAAAGGACTGCTGATGTGGAGAAAAACTGCTTAAGATTCCAAATTTACTACCAATTTAATATAACAACTGTGAACACATACCTATTTAAGCGGAAATGCAAACGCTAACATAGATAACAAAAACACATGAGACCAAGGACATGATCTAACCCAGCTGGAGCTGAAATGAATTTTTAAAAATGTTTATCAGTCCAAAGGAGAAAAAAAGAAATAGAAACAGATGCAGATTGTTTATAGCAATCAATGTCTGAGTTGTGCTATTTTTTTTTGGAATAGTATAATAATATTCTTTTGTACAGAAGGCCCTGATTCAGCACACTGTGTGAAGTCCTGCCTAATTTAAAACACAAGTAACCCCATTGACTTCAGTGGAATTATTCACAAGTTTAAACGTAGGCACATGCTTAAGAACCTTGTGTTCCAAAGCCCACATTTATGCATGTCCTTAATTCCATCCCCATTCAGGATAACACATATGCACACGTTCATCTCTCATCAGGGCTGGCCATGGCTGGAGATCAGACATAGGGGGAGGAGGATCAGGACTCTGAGGTGCTTGACTGGCTGGTTCTTGTTTTCATGTACAAGGTCTCACTCAAATGGGATCAGGAAGGGATTTTCCCCCAGGCAGATTGGCAGCGACATTGGGGCAGTGTGTGAGTGCAGGGCATTTGCCAGAATTATCTGGATATATTTTAATGAACTCATTTCATTGCATTTGCAGGGCACTTGATATATCTTGGTCCCTCTTGTTCTCTGCCTCTTGAGAATATATATTTTGGGCTAATTGTGGTTGTTGAGTCTTGTGTTTGGGTGCTAGGTGGTGTTGGTGGCCTGTGATATACAGGAAGTAAGAGTAGATAGTTGGTAATCCCTTTTGTCTTTAATCAATATGACTTCACTGGGATTTAAGCATGTACATGTGGGTGCTCTCCTGAACAAAGATGCTTATTTGAGTTAGGGACCTAATGCTCAGCTCTTTAAAGCAAGAGATAGGTATAGATATTAAATCACAACCAATGGGATTGTTAGCGAATTGAAATTCCTTTGATCTTTTCTGGAATGTGAAACAGGCAAATTCAGTATATATAACATGGGTTGTAAAAGACAGTGAAATAATTTTAAATGTTTAATCTAAGGGTAAATGAAAGTCAAGTTTTCCCTTTTTGTGGTGTTAACTACCAGTGGCCAGATCTCCCAGTCCAATAACTGGTGTGCACACACCATAGCTAAGTAGCTGGTGCAGGAAAGGTTATTAATAAAGGTTGACAGAATTTTTGGCCAAAATCTTTTTCCTCTGAAAAATGCAGATACGGGTTGACTAAAATATTTCATGTATTCATTTTGATAATGGCAAATTCTTTTGGTTGGGTGGCAGTGGGAGAAGCTGAAAATAATTTGATAAAAAATTTTCTTACATTTTTTAAATGAAACATTTACGTTTTCCAGGCTGAACATTTTAATTTTATTCTCAGCATATTTAATTTAATTTTTTATACAAAACAGCAAAAACATAAAAATACCACTCTCCTTTTATCTCCATTACCACCACCATGGCAGTGCAAAGCAGCTGTGGCTAAAGAAAAGGCAGCATAGCCATGATGCCCCTTCACCTTTCTTAGCTCTCTTTAAAAACCCATTATGGTTATTTGCACCCTGTATAAGTTAGAGCACCTGAGTGCTGCTCTGTAACATCAGCCTGTGATGAGGAACCCTGGCAGGAACAGAGGAATGCCTTTGACTTGCAGTTTGTGTAGTCTTTGCCAAACCCAGAGTGTGGTCCAAGTGTGTCATTAATTTAGTGTTAGCCTTCAAACTCACACTGTATTTGACAATGTGGTCTAGGGGCAAAATCAGGTGGCGTTGGCTCAAAACCTGATCAAGTGGTTTTCTTAGAGCATGACTTCAGTGCAAAGTTAGTTTGAATTATCTTTAAGTCAGCCTAGTGACAGTAGTCATACTACAAAATAACACTCAAGCTGTTGTGTCCACATTCTCACTGGTATGCAATACTAAGGCTTTGTCATATTAATTTAGTTGGAATTTATAGGTTAAAAGTTAGCATAACGTAGTCACTATCTAATATTAAACAGTGTTAAATAAGGTCTGGGCTTGGGTACATAGTGACCTCAGCCATCTTAGCACAATGGCAAACACAGCATTAAGATCCTCGTAATCTTTTATTAAAGATGAGGAAAAGGAAGAGCAGTAAACATATTTGAAATATAAAGGCTTTCACTTGTTCCATTTCCTTTTAGCTTGAGAGAGCTTTAGAAGGAAAAGACCCCTTGTCTCTTGGCTGGTGTTAAAGATGATAATAATGATCATCCCAGGTGGTGTTTGGGACTCAGGTGGAGCCAGTAGGGATCACCTTGGACCCGCTCTCTCTGGCCTCTTGTGATCAGCACATCTCTCTGGGTCAGAAGGATGAAGGCCTAGGATGGCAGTCAAGAGGATAAAGTTCACTCCAGCAGCCTCCGTTCTTCTTTTGTTCTTTCATGCTTTCCCCACAAAATCTTTATTTTAAGGACTCAAAGAGAGTGATGGGTAGAATAGCTCAGCCCTTCATTGTGTTAACTAATGAAGCCTAGTGTATGACATCAAATTTGGTTCATTAACTTCCAACTCCACATCTCTTGTTTGTAACAAGTATAATTTCAACAGAGTCCTTGAATGATAGCAACACAGCATTTTACTTTAGATCGATTCCATTACTCAGTCTTCCTTTCATACCTTTCCCCATCAGCGCTTGTTGTTATAAGTTATTGTAACATCAAATGCATTGTTACATAGTTTTTATAGTTGAGCTCACAAATCAGGTTAATTTGTAGTTGCATTTGTCACAACAGACTTCTGTGCATATATTATAAATCTCAGCACTGCTGTAAGCTGAGCCTTTCTATAGGTTCTTTCCCAGCAAGTTGCTGGAGAACTTGGCTGTCCTTCCTGGGTAGATGGAAGGATCCGTGGGAAGGAAAGCACGGGAGGAGAAGCATCACTTGTGTGGAGTTAGCCTGAGTGAGTCCACATTGCAGAACAGTCATGTTATGTTAGCAGCTGGCATGTTGTGTTACCTTGATGTTAAGCTACATGCCAACAGCCCAGCCAAATTGAGTTAAAATCACAGCTACACTAAGGCTATGTCTACACTACACGTTTTTTGTGCAAAAATGGCTGGTTTTGTGCAAAAACCTGTAGAGCGTCCACACCTCAAGCACGTTTTGTGCAAGAAAATTTACAGTAGAACAGCAGAACAGAGGGCTTTTTGCAGTATAGGCATACCTCTTTCTATGAGGAATAACTCCTTTTAGAGCAAGAGTTCTTGCACAAAAAGGTATGTGTGGATGCTCAACAGGGGTTTCTTGCGCAAAAAGAGCCTATCAGAAAAAGCACAGGTGCTCTTATGGCCATTCTGTTAATGGCAATCAAAGCTTTCTTGCGCAAGAGCATCCATGCAGTGTGGACACTCTCTTGTGCAAAAGCGCATCGCTTTTGGGATGTGCTTTTGTAGTATGGACGCACTTCTTGCGCAAAAAGCCTGCAGTGTAGATGTAGCCTAAAGTTTAAGGGGTTTTGTGTGTGGAAGGGAATCAAGTCGAGGCAACCTGAGTTATAACTGGAGTTAACTTTGCAATGAAGATAGGTCACCTTTTTCTTGATATTTGTGTTTTTATAAAACAGAATTGAGAAGACTAGCTTAGAGTATGTCTATATTTCAGGCTGGGCTATGATTTGCAGTTCAAGATGACATGCTAATGCTAGCCCTCATTAAGATAGTAGGCTAAAAATAGAGTGTAGCTATGACAGAGTGGGAAAAGGGACAGGCTAGTCATGCTGAGAATGATTTTAAGGTCTTGTGGCGGTTAACCTCTTCTGCCTTTGGTGCTGTTTGTGGCTATGCTCTATTTTTGGTGCATTAGCTCAATGAGAACTAAGGCAAGTATGTCTCCTGGAGCAGGGAAACAGCCCTGCTTTGAGTATAGACATACCTTAGGTGTGCATAGTGGGGAAGCAAGTGACTTGGCTAGATGGACCCATAGTATGATGTGACAAAGTGTCTCCACATCTTGGAGATTATTTTGGGAAGTAAACTGAAGATGTCTGTATTGGACAATCAGGGCTACAGTATAAAGTGATGTCTAAGGGGGAAAGGAAAGCTACAAAGGAAAATCTGTAAAGTACAGGTTTTCTTTCAGAAAAAGAGAGTTTTGAATTGTCAGACCAGATTCTTTTACAGTTGGTTCTCTTTAATATTAAGCAAAGAGGTCTTTTTGAGGTGGGTGTAATTTAAAGCCATTTTAAGAAAAAAAACCCACGTGCTTATTCACTATTCTTAAGAAAAATAGTGACAAGTGCTCAGTTACAAATGTGTTAATCCAAACAGTCTATTAAGCATTTACAGAGAACCTGATGAGAGAGGCAGGATCATAATGGCAGCCTCTTACCCCTACAGCAGCTCCTGCTTCTAGTGGATTTATTTTGTTCATTGCATCAGATAGGCCACAAGAGTAACGGTGATTACATTTTGCAATGTTTTTTGCTATAGAAAACTTTGAAGAAGGTGCTTAATAGATTGCAGAGTGCATCAGGATTCCCAGGAGTGTCAGATGGAAATCTTTATCTCTTCCTTTGGCAGGCTTCTTGTTTCAAACACAAGATGCTATTTTGTACTCTCCTGTGTAAGGAAGCCTGGGAAATTGTCTGTGACACTCTAGTTCTTATATTACTTTTACGCATTCAGCTAATGTTTGCTGCTAATTCATTCCTTCATGAGGATGCAACTGAAAGTAGTTGTTACTTATACCCCTGCTCCTTTCTGAGTTAGGACTGGAGTCAGCACTGGAATAGGGGACATTTATGCTGCTGAAGGTTCCATTTGTTTAGATTATCAGGATAATGGAGAGCCTCGCCATTAGTGGTTATTAAAGATCCCATGACACTTTCTCCAAGAGATCAAGTACTAACTCCTATATACTGGCCTTATTCTAATTAGGACGCTTACATCCTACCAACAGTACTTAAAATATTCACTGAATTTTCAATCCCACTTTGTATTAAGGTTCCATTTGTAATTGAATACATGAATGATTAATGATTAACATGTTTAATCTATATCCCTAACATCTATTAATGATGCACATAACCTGAATATGATGTGTCTGAACTGTTAATTGGACAAGATATCTTTGTTTGCTTCAAGCTCCAAACTCTTATACACTATTGCTGTGTGCTGCTAAGCAGTTGCTATATTCTATCCCAATTTCAAGATTAGAACAGAATTGCTTATTTGCAAAAAAACTATTTCAATGATTTATGTATTTAAACTTGAGGGCCTAAAGCCTGTACAGAAATCACTGTGATCATTACTGGTCACTACAGAAAACAGTGTGAACCTTTTCAATGCCTTGAATGGACTTTAGTTCAGGCTTTTATATATAACTATTATAACTATTGTATTATACAATATAACTATTTCAAAATCCTCGCCATCAATGGTTAATTAAACACAGAAATTCAATCATAAATTATATTTAGATCAAGCTAATAGCTGGAAACTGGCTTCTGTCTTAGATATGTCTTAATACTGTTCACATAAAACTATAGTCTTGCTTATGAATTTTGGAAGTGGCAGTAGGTAAGGAAGGAATTGTCTAGTAAAGACAAAATAGTGTCTTTTAGGGCTCTTCTGTACACTGTTGTGCAAATACAGCATGCTTACACCATTCTTATGTAACAGCACATACAAAATCCTATATTAAAAGAATATGAAGGTTGTAAAATCAAGGACTCAGAATTTAGGAAATGCCAACAAATTTATAAAAATCCAGTCATAAGCACAGCAGAAATAGTTAAAGGTTGGCAAAGTTATAAGCAGCTGACAATAAGCTTATAATGAAAAGAGTTAGGCAAGCTTCACAAGAGGAATTGCTACCAGGTCCATGTGTAAGGTCAGTCTTAGCAATTTTGGTGATTCACATTTCACCATTAATGAGAGAAGAACTTGATGGCAGTGAGGGCCACTAAGGGATGGAGTCACATATACACCAGTGATTGTATTTGTGTCCCATTTATTCCCCAAATATTATCATCACCGGGCAGCTTGATTCCCTTATGCTAACAGTACATGCAGAAACGTGCAGGCACAGATCTCCTTTTTCAGCCTGGAAAAGAGCCAACAGAGAGGGAATATGATAGAGGTCTATAAAATCATGACTGATGTGGAGAAGGTAAATAAGGAAGTGTTATTTACTCCTTCTTGTAACACAAGTACTAGGTCTCAACAAATGAAATGAATAGGCAGCAGGTTTAAAACAAATAAAAGGAAGTATTTCTTCACACAAGACATACGCTATGTCTAGACTGCAGGCTTCTTTCGGAATAAGCTTTTCCGGAAGAGATCTTCTGAAAAAACTTCTTCCGAAAGAGACCGTCTACACAGCAAAAGCGCATCAAAAAAGCGATCTGCTTTTTTGAAAGAAAGAGTCCATACTGAATGGACGCTATCTCACATTTAAGCTGTGATTACTATGGATGGAGTGGCCACCAGGGCACCTGTGCTTTTTCCTCTTTCCTCTTCTTTTGAAAGAACTCCCTCTACCCCATCCATACACGCCTTTTTCTGAAAGAGCTCTTTCGGAAAAAGGCTTCTTCCTCGTAGAAAGAGGTTTACCAATGTTGGAAAAACCCCTCTGTTCTTTCAACTTTTTTTCTGAAAGAATGCAATTGCAGTGTGGATGTAAGTGAAGGGTGTAGACCATACCTATAGTCAGCTGGTGGAACTCTTTGCCAGATGATGTTGTGAAGGCCAAAATTATGGTAGGCTTCAATAAAGAACAAGATAAATTCATTGAAGATGGGTCCATAAAGGGCTAATAGCCAGGCTGTCCAGAGATGGTGTGCATAGGCTTTGGCTTCTAGAAGCTGGGAATGGACAACAGGGGATGCATTGCTTGATGATTATCTGTTCTGTTCATTTTGTCTGCGGAACCTAGCTTTGGCCACTGCCAGAAGACAGGATACTGGGCAAGGATAGACCTTTGGTCTGGCCCAGTATGGACATTCTTATGTTCTTATGTTAATCTAGTATTCTCCCATATAGGAGACATTTCAAAACTAGTCATATTTTGGCACTGATTTTTGTTGACTCAGGTATTCACTCATATGCATTGCCTCAGAGAACATATATGAATGTAGTTTGGTCCTTAATTTTACTTACATATAAATGGATATTTCCATAGTGGGGAAGTCTGAAGAAATAAATAGTTGTATCTAAATTTAACATAAAAACTGGTTTGTGGGTCAAAATCTCTTCTTGTTTACACTGACTTCAGTGGAATTACTCTGAATTCATACCACTGTAAATAAGAGCAGAATTTGGCCCTAGTTTTTATTACAATAACCCAATCTCAATTCCTTAGGCTGTAATTTCCTATTTGTGTTCATTCTTGTTGTCGTCTTTTATTTTAAGGTAGCTTTGTTGGACTTTCTGCCCTTTCTTCTCTGTGATGCTAACCTTTAGAAGTACAATATCATAATATTCAGATGGGTCCTTAAACACAAATTCAGAGCAAGCCTTGTTATGACTTTAAAGTGGTGCTTTCATGCACCTCACCTTTCCCATCCACCCAAAATATCTATTTTTACCCACACTACCCTCTCCGGCTGCTGGTGGTCCTGCTTTCCCTCCCCAGTGTCTCTAGGCATGTGGTGTCTGTTTGCTTACCGCATCCACTGGTGTGTGGGGAAAAGAACTCTGCTATTCTAGTGAGTAGGCAAGATGACAGCTTCTCACATATTACTGCAGTCAATGGCTCCCCTGAGAATGGGGCATGGGAAAGGGAGTGAGTAGGCAGAGGTGCCAATTGCTGTCTTCTCCATCCACATGTACCACAAGGAACTTCCTGAAGCGAGGGAAAAGTTTTAGCAGCTTTCCCAACCTTCTGCTGGTCTGCTGCTCTCTCTTGTAACCCTGTAAGGAGGTGTACAAACCCCACACTGGGATATAAGGGGTTAAGGAGTAGTTCTGGGACCAGCTGATGCCACCCCACTGCCTGCTGCAGCTGGAGGAGGAGCTTGAAAGGGAGCCAGAAAAATGAGAATGGGGGCAGAGGGGATAGGGAGACAGACCTATCTTGAGAGCTTTTGAAGAAGGATACAACAAAAGTCCTTACTGCAAGGGAGGAGTCTGCAAGCAGCAGCTATGCCAGGTCCTAGAAGAGGTGAGGTGGGAGGGCTCTTTCTGTCTTGGGCTAAAGGCTGAAGGAAGTCTGGGAGGCTGAGTTCTGAGCTGGGAGCCTGACTGGAGATGGGGACTGATCAGGAACTACAGCCTGGCTGAACTCTGCATAAAAGGAGAGTGTGACAGACCATAGGTAGACAGATTGCAGTACAGAAACTGGGACCATTGTGAAGCTGGGGTGAGCCTGCAAAGAAGATGGCTAGAGGCTGAGCCAAGCTGGGCTGAAGAGTCAGGGTCATTTTTACAGTTTTTATTGGATTTTAAGCTAAAAACTTTGAGGTTTGTGAGGAAGCAGAAGGTAGAAAGTGGCCTGTGGAGACATTCCCAAATTGCTCTGGTGTGTTTGCTGTTACTGCCTCTCTGTGGAGAGAGAGGTTCCAGGCTCCCATACCAGCTCCTTTTCTCTCTTGGACAGGATATAGACATTTTAAGCTGCTGAGTCAAGAAGGTGCCACCCTCCGGGAAATATACTTTAGAATGACCACAAGAGGACACAAGGAGCCAGAGATAGGGACTGGGCCAGCTATAACCCCATTAGACCAGCAAGGGGGTAAGGCTGGAAACAAAGACCACTATCTACTATATATTTGAGAGAGTTTGTCTATGTGTCCGTCCATCTGTGTGTGTCTGTCTAACCTCCAGATTCAGGACATGCATCTCTCCCCTACCTGTGCCCACTACAGCAGCCATAGAGAGGAGCTTCTCACCTGGCTCCAAGCTGCTGCAGTGAGAAATGACTGGGGTTGTCCTATCTCCCTGAGGTTGCCTGCATACTGAAGCCTTCAGCCCCAACCCTACCCCAGAACAATGGTTTAAATGAAGAAAAACAAAACTTATTTGAGTTAAGGACCTAAGCAACACGGAGTAAAACTTCTAGTTCTCTGTATTTTGTTGGACTCTGTTACCCGAGAAGGGGAGAATGTAATTGTTTACTTGGCTGGAGCACTGTTTTGCTATCTACCGAAAGGTCAACTAAGCTTCTGGATTGAGGCCCTGTCTAATGGTCAGAGGTAGGGAGTGATTTCAAAGTCTGTCTTATGTTGGTGCTTTACCAGGACTAGAAATTACTCAAGTTAAATGTCTTGATTTCTCACCTGTCAACCTTTGGACAAAATATAAGTAGATGTCCTGGGAACAAAAGGACCAGGCACTAAGTGGTTGCCTGGGCAGCTCCACAGTCAGTTCATTCATCTCTCCTCTCATGCTAATCTTTGCAGAATGCTTTTCTGCCCTTCTGTTAATAGAGCCAAGGGGAGGGAGAAAGACTGGTGGTGGATAGTACAACCTATATTAGTGCTTGTAAGCAAACAGTGCTTGACAGGGTATATCTACGCTGCAGTGTTATTTCGGGATACTGGAGTATCCAGAAATAGCTATTCCGCATCTTCACAGCAAGCCCATTATTTCGGGCTCACTATGATGATGTCCCTGTAAACCTCATTCTACGAGGAGTAAGGGATGTTTCGGAATAGTGCTTTATTTCGAAATTTGGCGCTGTGTAGACAGCACCAAATGCTGAAATAAGCTATTTCTAAATAGCATCAAAATAAGATACACAATTTGCATAGCTCAAATTGTGTATCTTATTTTGAGTTATGGTGCAGTGTAGAATGCACCCTGAGAGAGCACTGAAGGATTGTGCAGGGATCTGGCTACAGAAGTGTGGGCATACAAACTTTGCAAAAGCTGATTCTGTTACTGTAAGTGGAGGGTTACCAGGCTTGTTGGTTTCCTAAGCTGATTTTGTCCTGAGCCAGAAGGCACCCTTTGTTTCCTCTGCTCCCCTTACTCCAGTAAGCTGGCTTTCCCTGAGAAACACTGAGGCTGCACTTATTGAGCTGCCCCAATTCTCCCTTCTTATTACTGAGAAGATGAAATATTCTTTAGCAGTATTATGGAGAAAGTGCAAGCCACATGCTAATGAATAATGAGTTCCTTTGGTTGCCCCATAGTGAGTGTTCAGTGTAGTAGAGGTCTATCTGCAAAAACAGGTGCTTTAGAGTACATGTGCAACTGCTGTAGCTCTTGGAAGTGTCAGATCAACGGCCTCCCTTTAGGATCAGTTCTTTCATTGATGCTGTTCAATGTGTACATCAAAGACCTGCCAGCTACACTCTCACACAAGTTTATCTATGCCAATGACATCTGCTGCAGTTACCAAGCTTAGTCCTTCTTAGAAATTGAGAAGATCTTGAAAAGATATGAAACCAGTGAAGTAGATAGCCTATCAAAAAATAAGAGGTTTCAGCAAAGATGCATACCTTGGCAGACAGTAGCCAGCAATCAGCCTGAGTACCAGTGTGTATGTAATTATAAGAAACAAAAATTATAGGTAAGCTATAAAATCCCCTCTCTTGAGTTCTCATAGACCTAAGAGGAGCAAGAGCTTAATGATAAGAGATGTACTATTCACTTATTTTTTATGGAAACATTTAGGCTCCTGTAACTATCATCTTAATGCATTTTTCTAATAGAGTAAATAAAAGTTATGAATTATTACTGCGTAGTACAGTTCTTACTCCACAGCTGAAGAATAAATGGTGGCACCAGCTCTTAGCTGTAACTAGTTTCTGGTCTAACTCTAATACAGAAAATCCTATTTTCCTGTGGGGTAATGTTATCATATTCCATTTGATAGTGCACAGTGCTCTAGATTTAATGATCTTCTGCAGTTAATGATGATGAACAACTCTGCAATCAGATGTCAGGTTTTGACTGCGCCTGTTTGCAATCTCAGGTAATTACGCTCTGTTGTCTAATTGCTAACTTTATTGATGTTTTGCTGACAAGTTTTTAAGCAACATTTTGTGATTGCAGATATCTAATGGCACAGATTTCTGCTCATTATTATACTTTTACATTTGATTTCTCTGATTGCTGCAGGTGGAAACAATAGGTGATGCATACTGTGTTGCAGCAGGGCTCCATAGGAAGAGCCTTTGTCATGCGAAACCCATTGCTCTGATGGCTCTGAAGATGATGGAACTTTCAGAAGAGGTACTTACACCAGACGGGAGACCTATTAAGGTAACCTCATTGCTCTGTACTCTCAGCTAATTGCAGGAACCTATCAGTATGCTTGGTCAATCACAGTATGCCAGATTCTGCATGGTGATGCCAAGGAAGTCTGTTCTTAGTTATGAAGAATTTGCTGCATAATCAAGATGCCCCCGTATGTGGCAATGTGTCTTTTGTACATATTAATTTTGTTGATATTCCTCAACAGTAACACAGGGCTCTCTCAGTCGATTGTCTCCACATCCCATTGCCAAACTGTGGATAACTCTTATTATTAAGCTGTTGGTGGGTTACCTGCCCTCTCTGTCAGGCAGAACCTTCTTACCTCTTCATCTTTCATTGCTTCCTCATGGCCTGGTATCAGAGACTAGCAAGGTGAGAAAAACCATAGATCTTTTTGCAAGAATTCCCACTTCAGTCGGTATCATATTTAGTGGTCATCACCTCAGCTAGCAGCACAAACACAATGCATCCACAGATGACCAGATATACATTTAACAAGCCATTTGTGCAGTTAGTGTAAGTATTATTATAATTATGGTAGTGGTTTTCAATCAGGGGTAGGTGTACTCGAGGCAAATCAGATGACCTAGGCAAATCAGACTCCTGAAAGCAGATCAGTAAGGTTAAGAACCACTGAATTATGATAACCACACACAGATTTTGTGCATGCAGTTATGAAAATTGGGCCCATATAAACAATGTTCATTTTGTAAAAATAATGTTCATGTAATCTTATGAACTACATGTAATCATGATGAAATTTCAGATTTGGCTGCAGGTACATGAATTGGGTCTATTAAAAGGCTTGTTTTATAGCCAACGTATCACATTCCACTGTGACTCACATTTCTCAGCTTGTAGATGAGACCTGGTATACAGTGAAAACATTTCCAGAGTTTTGTCACTTTCAATAGAGCTAACAATAGCAGAAGTTTGAGAGGAAAATGGAGGCCCTGATCCTGTATTCCTTGCACATGTTTCAATGTCCTGTGATTTACGATGTACTGAAAGCTTTCTGGATTTAGCACAGGAAGCAGGAGAGTTGTAGACCTGATAGCCTTCACACATCCTGTCACCACTGCTGTAATACAGAATCTTTTCTGTGATATATTTATTTCTGAAAGAGGTATTGCTAACAGTAAATGGATTGACATTGCAACTTTGATTAGTGGGCACATCCAGAGTTCCTGATTTATTTTTTACTTTATCCATATCCAGGCAAAATCCCATTGTGAGTGTAGGCTTATGACATCAGAGCTGACCTTTCATAAATATAATATGCAGGGCAGGAGTCCTCAAAACTATTTTGCTGGGCTCCCTTTGAAAATATTTCAGACTGTGGTAAACCTCTCCTCCCCCCATAATGTGTTAGCAAATTACTGTACATACTCGTAGAAGCGTACTCATGATATTGCCAACTTTATTTTTGCATTGCCTTCAGAACTGAGAGGCCAGAGAGTAGTGATTCTGTACCTCCATCTCTTCCAACTGCTCCCAGCAATATATTTTGTGATCCCATGACTCCTTACAATAGTCTTGTGACCTACTTTTGGTTCAGGACTCCAATTTGAGAAATTCTGTAATAAGGTATACATTTATATATTTCTCATTCCAGAGGCCTTCATTTGATTTATATTGGACCCTCTTGGTTATACTATGAGCAGTGGGATTGTAGTTGTATGACAATTATGATTTAAAACAGCCTCATACATTTAAAAGGGCATTAATTGAATTCAAGATCTGTTTCTTATCTCCTTATGTTTCTTCTACATATGGTAGCAACATATTAATTTTAATAGCTAGAGTTAATACTATAAAAGGAATTCTCCAGAACATTGACTTTCAGAGATAAAGGTCACTGCACATGCATCATTTAATGTATTAAAATCCATAAGCATTATTTTGGCATCACTTTTATCATGCTTAAAATGCTGCCTAATTATTTAATGTGTAGTATGTGTTCCAGTGAAATGTAAAGGTTTGCTGCTTAATTCTGACTGCTTAACTGTAATCTAGTGATTTATTTAATAATATTCTATTTGTAACCTTTCTAGTTTATCAGGAAGTGAAAAGCTTCACTTGTAAGCTTATTTTTAATGGTACTGCTCTTGCTGGATATGTTCATTGTGATTTTGGCCCAAGAGTTTTCCTGAGAAGTCATTCTCCAGTATTATCTGCCTATTTTTGCAGTGTGCAAAGGTGGCACTAATAGGTTTGCAGGGAGAGAAAGAGGACTCAGAGGAAAAAGCTAACATTGATTTACATGAGGCTGCTAAAATTAACTCTACAATTATGTAGATTTGTTGTGTGCAGCTGTTCCTGTTGAAAGCATAAAAACGTTGCACTATAAGAGCAATTCAAAGCATGTTTTAAGGTATGTTGCTTAACAGAGGAAATATATCATGTCTCTATGAAATGACAATATTATAATAGCATGGGAATTAGAAATAGAAATGCTTTCATTAGGGTAGAAATGCAAACATATGCTGCTTCCCTTCTGGCCTCTGTTTGCTTGTTTACTAATGACTAGTTAATAACATCAGTAGTACAGAAAATTGCTTAGCTGATATTCAGTTAAATTGCATTAGTTTATTGTCATTTAAGTTTATCTGCTTAGATTGCAATGATATAAAGCAATACAGAATTGTCTTTTCCTTTCTTTCTTCATTATCAACAGGCTTGGTAGACTCTCATAGCTTGTGTACAACTCTGATATGATTCTACCAGCCTAATTCTGGATTTGTAAACTCTGCACTAAGAATGTGGTCTTTACATTAACACGGCTATAGCAGTATATCACCTTGAAGGAAATAGGGTGTGTGTCTAGACTCTGGGTTTTGTTGACAAAAGTGGCCTTTTGTCGACAAAACTATACCTGCGTCTACACTACCGCCGCGTTCTGTCGATAATAAGTCGACAGAACGCGTCAGTTTTGTCGACAACGGTAAACCTCCTTTTACGAGGAAGAACGCCTTTGTCGACAGAGATCTGTCGACAAAAGGGTGTGTGTGGACGCAGGGAGCCAGTTCTGTTGAAAAAAAGGCCTCCAGGAAGAAGCCCTGGTGGACAGTCCATCTGCATGCCTGGCACCTCTATTGTTCCTGTCTGCAGCCATCTTTTAAAGGGATAGGCACCCTGCCAGCCATTAGTGGCAGGAAACCAGCCACAGCACACGGCCATTCCTGTCCCATAGGATCCCAGGCATGTCCCAGCCCCAAGACCATCCTGGCCCTTCCAGGGATCCTCCTGAGGACCCATCCTGGGGCTTCAAATGCCAGGCACCGGCATGGTCTGGGGCAGAAATAAAGAGCCTCCTCAAGGTGTGGTCCGAGGAGGAATCCTTACAAGCCCTCCACACACGCTGCAGGAATGCGGAAATGTATAGCCGCATGGCCCAGGGACTGGCCAGGAGAGGGCACCACTCCCGCACCCTGGAGCAAGTGCGGGCCAAAGTTAAAGAGTTGTGCCAGGGGTATGTGAAGGCCCGAGATGAGAGCTCCTGCTCTGGGGCAACCCCACACTACTGCCCGTACTACATGGAGCTGGCACACATTCTCGGCTGTGGGGAAGCCCGGACACTGCTGTGTCTCTTGCAGTCTGGGTTATCGGAGCCTGTGTTGGATGAACCAGAGCAGGAGCAGGAGCAGTCCAGGGAATCTGGAGAGCGAGATCTGTTGCTGGAGGAGAAGGAGGATGACAACACCGTGACCCTCACCCTGGAGCCGGTCACCCAGACCCCAGAGGCCTCCCAGGTGTCTTCGGACATCGGGGAAGAACCAGCAGGTGAGTGCTATGAGGTTGTGCCACACACAGAGTGGGGGAGGTGGGTGCACAGTGGGTGATGCACAAGGGAAACATGTCATGCTCAGCCTGGACATCATGCAGCTGGCTGTGCATGTGCAAATGCGTGCAGTGGTAGAGTGTGACACGTGGGTGTGTGCCACGTGGTGCCAGGAGTCATTTGCAGAACACACACAGGTGGGTTGGCAGTGTGAGGGGGCATATGGTACCATTGGCACTTTGGGGCCCCTGTGATGCTCAGGCTGATGCCCAGCTCACACATGGTGTTACTTTCAGAACCTCTGAGTCCCCTGTCTGAAGGAGAGTCCCTTACAGCGAGGGCATGCCCTCGGGGACAGCTGTTGCACACATGACTGATTGATTGTCTCTTCTTCTTTTCCTCCACAGCCGGACCACCTGTGCAAGAGGGCCACAGCACCCCAGCCCCACCTCCATCTTGGGGACACGGAAGCCGCAGGCACTGGCGTGCTTATACAGAGGTTCTGAAGATGCATGTGGCAGCCCTGCAGGATCTCAACAAGACCCTGAAAGAGAGGACGGAGGCAGAGGCTCTGTGGCATGATCGCCTGCTGGAAGAGATGGTACAGCAGCACACTTCCATTTGTGCCACAATCCGTGAGGTCTGTGGCTTGCCTGCTCCTGTCCCTGGTACCGCTCCTCCGGCACGCCATGACCCTGCCCCACCAAACCCCCCTTCCCCACCACCCCCTTCTCTCCTTGCACCTCCCTCTCCCCAGCCCTCCTCTCCCCAGCCTCCTCCCTCCCCAGCCCTCCTCTCCCTCTGGTCCTCCTCTCCCCCAGCCCTCCCAGACCCAAGTGTGCCTCCCCTCTCCTGTCCAGCACTCTGTCAGTTGCCCCACCCGACACCAAGGCCATGGTGGTCCCTGCACATGAGGCGGCAGGAGCTTGCGAGCAGGGAAGCACCGTCCCACCTGAACCCCCACTCTCCTCCAGGTTCTAAGCCCCCTCCCCCCTTCAGGTTCTAAGCACCCCCAACCCTCCCACACCTCAGTTACAATGTTGGTTATTTAAGAAAATGTTTATTTTTGAATCAGAAACTGCTTTGAGAGAAAACTAAGTACAATGAACAAAATATTTTATATTTTAGCAACATTTCTAGATGCTTGCTGTTAATGATATTGATAACAATAAAACAGAACTTATTCTTTTCAAATAAAACCTGGTGTTTATTATTTCTAGAAAGAGGGTCAGGGTGAGGGTTATGGAGGGAAGGTTGTATTGGGCCAGGGCCAAGCCCCCAGAAAGGAGACCCTTGGGAGACTCAGTGGGCTTCTTCAGAGAATCGCTCCCTAATGGCCTCCTGGATGCGAATGCCAGACTGGTGAGCCTGGCGGATGGCAGCTGTCCGGGGCTGCTCAAATTGCCTGTCCGTGCCATCAGCACCTGTGCCCCACCCTGGGAGGAAGGCCTCCCCTTTTCTCTCCAAGAGGTTATGAAGAACGCAACATGCTGCCGCCACCTCAGGGATGTTGCGTTCCCCCATTTCTAGCCGTGTGAGCAAGCAACGGAATCTCCCTTTTAAACGTCCAAATGCGCATTCCACCTGGATGTGAGCTCGGCTGAGATGAGCATTAAACTGTTCCTTGCTCGCATCCAGGTGGCCGGTGTAGGGCTTCATCAGCCATGGCATCAGGGGGTAGGCGGTATCAGCCACAATGCACACCGGCATGTGCACATCCCCAAGGGCAAATGTTCCTGCCTGCAGCCTCCGGTAGAGGTAGGAGTTCCTGAAGATGTGGGCATCATGTGCCCACCCCGACCACCCAACACAAATGTCAGTAAACTGTCCTTAGTGATTGACCAGGGCCTGGAGCACCATTGAAAAGTAGCCCTTCCTATTAATGAATTGGGCTGCTCGATGGGGTGGTGCATGGATTGGGATGTGTGTCCCATTGAGCGCTCCTCCACAGTTCGGGAAGCCAAGGGCAGTGAAGCCAGCCATAACGGTGTCCAGGTCTCCCAGACGGACGAGCCTGTTCAGCAGTTCAGAATTGATGGCCCTCACCACCTGCAGAAAGAGACAAATAGACAGACAAGAAAAATGTTAGATTGAGTGCTTGAGCCCTTGGGAGGAGAACACCCCCAACCTGCCCCCCCAAAACACCCCGGGAACCCCTTCCTCAGGACCCCCCCCCCCGGGGCAGCACAGGGTGAGTGGAGGAGCTCCCTCCCACTCTCACTCCACCCCATCCCCCACTCCTTCTTGCCCTTTCCTGACAGTCCCCCTTTTCACCCCCCCGAGCAGTGACTGTCCCCCTAGAATGACTTACCTCCATCAAGACGGCCCCGACAGTAGACCTGCCCACGCCAAACTGGTGTCCCATGCAGCGGTAGCTGTCAGGCATTGTGAGCTTCCAGAGGTCAATAGCGACCCTCTTTTCCAGGGGGATGGTGGGGCACAGGTGCATGTCCTGTCATTGGAGAGTAGGGGCGAGCCAGGCACACAGCTCCTGGAACATGGCCTTCCACATCCAGAAGTTGTGGAGCCACTGCTGGTCATCCCACAACTCCATAACGAGCTGGTCCCACCAGTCGGAGCTGGTGTCAAGCCTCCAAAAATGCCTCTCCAGGAAGAAGTTTGGAGGCAAGGGCATTGGTTCTGCATCCTGGGCGAAGCTTTCAAATCTCTGGTCCGGGTCCAGATGGGGAAGGAGCATCATGACTGTGTCATGCAGATGCAGCAGAACTTGCAGAATGATGGTGTGGGGCCATCGCCTGCCCAGGGGCAGCTCTGGCTCCATGGCAAAAAAAGGGATCAAAATCAGAAAAACCTCCAAAAAAACCCAGACTGCTGTGGTGTCCCAGGAAGCAGGGCACTCACAGCAAGCACTGCAAAACCTTTGCTGTCCCTCTAGGAAGTAAACAAGGCAGCTTCAGGAGCAGAGCAACGGCTGTTCAGGGGGCTCCCTTTAAGCACGCGTCTCTGCAAAGGGCAGGCAGCAGCACCAGGAAGTAAATGCTGCCCCCATGCCCTGCCAGAAGCGGTTCCGGGTGCCTTCTTTTGTGGCCAGAGCATCCGGCAGTCTGGACGCTCTTTGTCAACAAAGCGGTTCGCTTTTTTGATCTGCGTAATGCAGTCTAGATGCTCTTTGATGACAGAGGCTTTGTCGACAGGATCTGTTGTCAAAGCCTCTGTCGACAAAAGCCTGTAGTCTAGATGTACCCATAGAGAATAAAAATAACAGACACATTCATATCTAGTATAATCATTTCCCTTAGTTCATTGTAGTTAAGAAAACTGGTTTGGGACTCAGGTCCCATTCTGTGCTGTGACAGTTTTTCCATATGACCTTGAGAAAGTCACTGAATTTCCCATCTGTAAAATGTGGTTGACTGTATTTTTCTCACATTTCTTTGTCTTGTCTACTTAAATTGTTATCTTTTTCTCTCAGTTGGTGGGTCTATAAACTGATAAATAATAAATATTCATGATCCTGAACTCCCCATTGAAGAAAGGGGACCAGGGAGAAAAAGGGACTCCATGGAATTGCAATTGCTTACATATACAGTGAATTTAACACAAAAAATTTCATTCCAATTAGATGGCAGTCAACAGGAGAAATTTAGGCCAGGTCTTTACTCTCAGGAAGATCGATGCTGCCGTGAGCAATCTTCCGGAGTTCGATTTAGCAAGTCTAATAAAACCCGCTAAATCAAACTCAAAGGGTGCCCCCTTTGGTGGCTGGTGCTTCTGCTCCTGCGAGGAGTAAGGGAAGCTGACAGGAGCATTTTCTCCTGTCGACTTCCCACTGTAGGGATGGAGGGGAAACTCAAATTAAGGTACGTCAAGTCCAGCTACGTAATTCACATTTGTTGTCTTCCAGTCATTAGTACAGAAGCTGATTTAAAGGATAGGCTACTCAGATAACTCTGGCAAGTGATCTGCATTCCACGTGGCAGAGGATGGTAAAAAACATACAACGTCACTGCCAGTCTGACCGGAGGGAAAATTGCTTCCCAACCCCAGATAGGGTGATCAGTTGAACTCTGAGCATGTGTCCAAGAAACAGTCAGCCAAACACCTGAGAGAGAAGTGACTTGGTGTAACCTTAAAGCAGTGACCCTTCCTTTTCAGGGCCCTATCTCCGTCTGCAGCCATTTCTGATGCTTCTGATGAGAAGACAAAGAACAAAAACATTCAAACAACCCACCAGCATACTCTGTGGAGCATGAGAATTCTTTCCTGACCCTTGCTCCTCTCATAATTGTATATGACATGATCTGTCTACTGAAAAGATCATACTTTTATTGAGTGCACTGTATTTAAAGGCTTCTAGTGGAACAGAATTGCTGAATGCAATGTGCAAAAAAGAACTAGGAATGCAGTGATTTATCTATGTATTGTTTTGCTCTTCAGTGCTTGTTTTTAGTTCAGATTTCCCTTTTTTGCCATTGGACTGGCTCGCTTTTACAAGCAGATACTTAAATCACTCAGGTTGTATATGTTTTAACTAAACAGTTAAAAGCTGCAGTTCTCTGTTAGAATTGTTAAGATTATTGTTGATATGAATAGTTTCATCATCAGCATATGGAAGTCTATACTGGAAAATTCCTTGCTCTAGCTGTGGTTTCCTAGCAACGTCTGCTTTTACCTAAAGTCTAAAGCAGTCTCTGTTAGCTATTAAATACTCTATTTCAGGTTGGCTAACTTCAAATGAGAAATTATTTGTCATTTTTATGTGGAAACATAACTGTAAAAGAGCATAGTTTGCATATAGAACCATTTTTAGAGAAAATCTAAACAATGTAGTTATGCAACTCTAGTTCATGTGCTGAGTGACTGAGCTAACCAGCCTTAGTACCCCATTGTAAAGGTGATTTCTTTCCTGTGCATTTTATTTGAAAAGCTGCAAAGTTCATAAGGAAGCTTGATGTTACAAGTTTTGTACTTTATTCTGAGGTGTGTATTGAGTACTAGTGCACGGGAGTCAGGTGGGAACCCCCATGCACACCTGTCCCCCATGCTGCTGCCTCTGTGTCAGAGGTAGCAGGTGGAGGGGGGGCTGGGGGATGGAGAGAGAAAGTTTCATCCCCTGACACCAGACCAGAGTTTGACCCAGGATCTTTTACAAATGTCACCTAAGAGGAATTAGCCTTTACATTTTTAGGGTGTTGCAGGATTTGTTAGCCTACTTAGACTTTTTCATCACTTCAGACAACATAAGTACTTCCTTTTACCTGAGTTTAATAATATGCTTTATTAATTTTGTAAAGAAGACCACACTTTTTATGTACACTTTCTGTTCCTTTGAAGGGACTCCTTAATATCCAATTATGCAGTGCAGCCCTTCTCTGAAACTGTTATTACATATGTGTTGCAATTACAAGGGGTATTATAGTCCCAACTATGTATATATAATCCCAACTGTATATGTAAAATAATGGGGACTAAGTTAGCTTTTACCACTCAAGAGAGAGCTCTTGATGTCATTGTGGATCATTCTTGGAAAACATCCACTCAGTGTGTTGCAGCAGTCAAAAAGCAAATGGAATGTTAGGAATCATTAAAAAAGGGATAGAAAATAAGACAGAGAATATCTTATTGCCTCTGTATAAATCCATGGTACACCCACTTCTTGAATACTGCATGCAAATGTGCTCACCTTATCTCAAAAAAGATATCTTGGCATTGGAAAAAAATCAGAAAAGGGCAACAAAAATGATCAGGGATATGGAACAGCTGCCATATAAGGAGAAATTAATAAGACTGTGACTTTTCAGCTTGGAAAAGAGACGACTAAGGGGGATATGATAGCGGTCTATAAAATCATGACTGGTGTGGAGAAAGTAAATAAGAAAATGTCACTTATTTGTTCCCATAACACGAGAACTAGGGAGTCATTAAATGAAATTAATACATAGCAGGTTTAAAACAAATAAAAACAAGTACTTGTTCACATCATGCACAGTCTATCTGTGAAACGCTTTTCTAGAGGATTTTGTGAAGGCCAAGACTATACCAGGGTTCAAAAAAAGAACTAGATGTGTTCATGGAGGATAGGTCCATCAGTGGCTCTTACCCAGGATGGGCAGGAAGGGTGCCCCTTGCTTCTGTTTGTCAGCTGGAAATACCAGCTGTGGATTGCTATTCCTGGCCAATGGGAGTTGCGGGAAGGAGTGTCCCGGTCCGTGCCCCTTTCTGCCACTTCTATTGACCAGGAATGGCAATCCTTGGCCAAAGGAAGCTGCAAACGCCAGTACCCGTGGTCCTGAAGGTAAAACCTGGTGAATCGCCACCATGTTATTGCCACCCCTCCCCCAAATCTAGATGGTACTTAGTCCTGCCATGAGTGCAAACACCCCAGGGGGCTAACCTGGTGGAGCGGATCCAGCCCAGGGGCTGGTATTTGTCCACTTCGATCCAGATCATTATGATTAGGGCCCTACCAAATTCATGTTGAAGAAAAATGCGTCACAGACCATGAAATCTAGTCTTCTCCCATGAAATCTGGCATTTTGGGTGCTTTTACTCTATACTATACTGATTTCACAGGGGAGACAAGAGTTTCACCTCCACAAAAAGTTGTTGCAGGTGGCTCACAAGGTTATTTTAGGGGAGTGGGTTGTGGTATTGCCACTCTTACTTCTGGGCTGCCTTCAGAGCTGGGCAGACAGAAAGCAGCAACTGTTAGCCAGGCACCCAGCTCTGAAGGCAGTGCACCCTCAGCAGAATCACAGAAGTCAGGTGGCAATTCCATACAATGCTGCCTTTCCTTCTGTGCTGCTGCCCTCACAGCTAGGCAGCTGGAGAGTGGCGGCTGCTGACGGAGGTGAGAGTGGCAATACCATACCATGGCATCCTTACTGCTGTGTTGCTGCTGGGCCATGGCTCTGCCTTCAGGGCTGGGCTCTGGGCCAGCAGCTTCTGCCCTCCACTTGCCCACCTGTGAAGGCAGCTGCCATTTCCAGCAGCAGCACATAAGCAAGAGTTGCAGTACCGCACACACCCCTATAATAATCTTGTGACCCCCACACCTTCAATTCAATTTTTGGATTGGACCCCCTACAATTACAACACCATTAAATTTCATATTTAAATAGCTGAAATCATGAAATTTACTATTTTAAAATCCTATGATCATGAAATTAATGAAAATGGACCACGAATTTGGTAGGGCCCTTGTTATGATATTTTCTGTCATATTATTCAGGTTAAGATTTTGTGACAGGGATTTTTATTAAAATTCACAGGCAAGACA
The DNA here is from genome assembly GCA_019425775.1 of Rafetus swinhoei. Lineage (NCBI taxonomy): Eukaryota > Metazoa > Chordata > Testudines > Trionychidae > Rafetus > Rafetus swinhoei. Next base: position 40,738,606 of record CM033437.1, on the reverse strand, counting down.
TGGACAATTAACAATGAACCACGGAAGCTCTAGCCTTGCAGTGTGAGGCTGACAGCCAGAGCCCCACTTTTCAAAGCTGACTGCCTGAGACACACCACTGTGGGACGCCAACTGCTCAAGCTGGAGCCCCATTGCTCCATGAGGCTGACTCCCCAAGCCTAGCTATCTCGGGCTCAAGCTGAAGCCAGAAGTCACAGAGGTCTATTAAAGTCACTGGATCCATAACCTCCATGACAAAATCATAGCCTTACATATTGTCTGTCCCTTTCCTCATGGTTCCCAGCATTCTGTTAGCTTTTTTGACTGCGGCTGCATATTGAGTAGATGTTTTATGGAATTATCCACAGTGACTCTGGTATTTCTTTCTTGAGAGGCAACAGTTAATTTAGACCCCAACATTTTGCATGTATAGTTGGGATTTTGTTTTCCAGCGTGCATTGCTTTGCATTTATTAGTATTGAATTTCATCTGCCATTTTGTTGCCCAGTCACCCAGCTCTGTGAGATCTCTTGATAACTCTTTATAATCAAATTTGGACTTAATTATCTTCAGTGGTTTTATGTCATCTGCAAACTTTGCAACCTCACTATTATCCCTTTTCCAGATCATTTATGAATATATTGAACATCACTGGTCCTAGTACAGATACTTGGGGGCACCCCACTGTTCTTCTCTCTCCGTTCAGAAAACTGCCCATTTATTCCTACTCTTCATTTCATGTGTTTTGATAATTTACTAATCCATGAGAGGACCTTCCCTTTTTTTCCCTTGACTGCTTAGTTTCCTTTAGAGCCTTTGGTGAGACACCTTATGAAAAGTCTTTCTGAAAGTGCAAGTTCACTAGCCCCCTTGTACACATATTTTGTTGGCTCCCTCAAAAGTTCTAATCGATTGGTGAGGCATGAATTCCCCCTTACAAAAGTTATCTTGACACATCTCCAACAAATCATGTTTATCTCTGTCTGATAATTTTGTTATTTACTATAATTTCAACCAATTTGCCTCCAACTGAGGTTAGGCTTACTGGGATGTAATTGCTGGGATCGCCTCTAGCACCTTTCTTAAAAATTGGTGTTATGTTAACTATCTTCCAGTCATCTGGCACAGAAGCTATTTTTAATGATAGGTTGCATATCACATTTAGTAGTTCTGTAATTTCATATCTGAGTTTATTCAGGACTCTTGGGTGACTCTCATCTAGTCTTGCTGACATATAACAGTTTAACGTGATTTAAATGTGAGTTAAGAATGACTCCACTGAAGTAAGTGGCACCATAGGTTTCAATGAGAAAAAAAAATAAGACCCTTTGTATCTAGGTTTCCACCTATGTAAAATGTGGGTTATAATATTAACTTACCTGAAAATATGCTGGGAAGATTCATTAGTTTTGTATGTATACAATGCTTTGAAACATATAAAATACTAGCAGACATACCCAGCATTGTCTGGGTCCTTCAGGGCAGAGAGCTGGCAGTGTGGCATGTGCAGGAGTCAGGGTGGGCCTTGCAGATGGGTGTGTGGGGAGAGCAAAAGACTACAGTGTGGGGAGGTGCATGAGTAAGGCTTGAGGGGATGAGGAGGAGATCAGAGTGGGGGGTCCCATCCAATCAGGCTGGGGAGTTCCATCCAGCACAAATGTTTTTCTCTCCCCACAGACCCGCCGCAACGTCCAGGGACATTTTCTCTCCCCCTACACTCTGCTCCAACCACTAGGGGCCTTTTCACACTCCCCCTTCTGGTGTTTAGTTGAAACTATAGTAAAGAACAAAATTGTCAGACACATACATGAACATAATTTATTGATGAAAAGTCCACGTGATTTCTGTAAAGGGAAATCATGCCTTACTAATCAACTAGAGTTCTCTGAGGGGGTCAACAAACATGTGGACAAAGGGGATCTAGTAGATATAGTGTAATTAGATTCCCAGAAAGCCTTTGAAAAAGTCCCTCACAAAAGTTCTTAAGTAAAGTAAGTTGTCATGGGATAAGAGGGAAGGTCTTTTCATGGATTGATAACTGATTAAAAGACAAGAAACAAAGGGTAGGAATAAAGGGTAAGTTTTCCGAGTGGAGAGAGTTAACAAGTGGTGTCCCCCAAGGGTCTGTCCTGGGACCCATCCTATTCAACTTATTTATAAATGATCTAGAGAAAGGGGTAAACAGTGAGGTGGCAAAATTTGCAGATGATACCAAACTGCTCAAGATAGTTAAGACCAAAACAGACTGTGAAGAACTTCAAAAAGATCTCACCAAACTAAGTGATTGAGCTACAAAATGGCAAATGAAATTTAATGTTGATAAAATTAACATTAAAAGAAGTCTGTAGGAATGCCTAACATAGTGAATGCTAGTGGGAAGGGGGTAGTTTTAGAAGGTAAAATAAAAAAAGAACAAGTCAAAATCACCTAGAAAAGTTAGATGCCTGCAAGTCACAGGGCCTGATGAAATGCATCCTAGAATACTCAAGGAGCTGATAGAGGAGGTATCTGAGCCTCTAGCTATCATCTTTGGAAAATCATGGAGACAGGAGAGATTCCAGAAGACTGGAAACAGGCAAATATAGTGCCCATTTATAAAAGGAAATAAGAACAACCCAGGAAACTACAGACCAGTTAGTTTAACTTCTGTGCCAGGGAAGATAATGGAGCAAGTAATTAAGGAAATCATCTGTAAACACTTGGAAGGTGGCAAGGTGATAGGGAACAGCCAGCATGAATTTGTAAAGAACAAATCATGTCAAACCAATCTGATAGCTTTCTTTAGTAGGTTAACGAGTCTTGTGGATAAGGGAGAAGCGGTGGATGTGGTATACCTAGACTTTAGTAAGGCATTTGATATGGTCTCGCATGATATTCTTATCAATAAACTAGGTAAATACAACTTAGATGGGGCTACTATAAGGTGGGTGCATAACTGGCTGGATAATCGTACTCAGAGAGTAGTTATTAATGGTTCACAATCCTACTGGAAAGGCATAACAAGTGGGGTTCCACAGGGGTCTGTTTTGGGACCGGCTCTGTTCAATATCTTCATCAACAATTTAGATATTGGTATAGAAAGTATGCTTATTAAGTTTGCAGATGATACCAAGCTGGGTGGGGTTGCGACTCATCTGGAGGATAGGGTCATAATTCAAAATGACCTGGACAAATTGGAGAAATGGTCTGAGGTAAATAGGATGAAGTTTAATAAAGACAAATGCAAAGTGCTCCACTTAGGAAGGAACAATCAGTTTCATACATACAGAATGGGAAGCGACTGTCTGGGAAGGAGTATGGCAGAAAGGGATCTAGGGGTTATAGTGGACCACAAGTTGAATATGAGTCAGCAGTGTGATGCTGTTGCAAAGAAAGCAACATGATTCTGGGATGCATTAACAGGTGTGTTGTGAGCAAGACACGAGAAGTCATTCTTCCGCTCTACTCTGCGCTGGTTAGGCCTCAGTTGGAGTATTGTGTCCAGTTCTGGGCACCGCATTTCAAGAAAGATGTGGAGAAATTGGAGAGGGTCCAGAGAAGAGCAACGAGAATGATTAAAGGTCTAGAGAACATGACCTATGAGGGAAGACTGAAGGAATTGGGTTTGTTTAGTTTAGAAAAGAGAAAATTGAGGGGGGACATGATAGCAGTTTTTAGATATCTAAAAGGGTGTCATAAGGAGGAGGAGAAAACTTGTTCATCTTGGCCTCTGAGGATAGAACAAGAAGCAATGGGCTTAAACTGCAGCAAGGGAGGTTTACGTTGGACATTAGGAAAAAGTTCCTAACTGTCAGTGTAGTCAGACACTGGAATAAATTGCCCAGGGAGGTTGTGGAATCTCCATCTCTGGAGATATTTAAGAGTAGGTTAGATAAATGTCTATCAGGGATGGTCTAGACAGTATTTGGTCCTGCCATGAGGGCAGGGGACTGGACTCGATGACCTCTCGAGGTCCCTTCCAGTCCTAGTATTCTATGAAATGTAAAGTAATTTACATTGGAGAAAATAATCCCAACTATATATACAATATGATGGGGACTAGTATAGCTACAACTTAGAGTTATTGTGGATAGTTCTCTTAAAACATCCACTCAGTGTGAAGCGGCAGTCAAAAAAGCAAATAGAATGTTAGGAATAATTTTAAAAGGGATAGAGAATAAGACAGAGATTATTTTATTGTCTCTATAAAAAGCCATGGTATGCCCACATCTTGAATACTGCATACAGATGTGGTCACCTCATCTCAAAAGAGAGATATTGGCATTGGAAAAGGTTCAGAAAAGGCAACAAAAATGATTAGAGGTCCCATATGAAGAGAGATTAAAAAGACTTGGATTTTTCATTTTAGAAAAAAGGAGACTAAGTGGGGATATGATAGAGGTCTATAAAATCATGACAGGTATTGAAAAAGTGAATAATAAAAAGTTATTTACTTATTCCCACAATATAAGAACTATGGGTCACCATATGAAATTAATAGGCAACAGGTTTAAAACAAATAAAAGGAAGTTTTTCTTCATTCAGTGCACTGTCAATCTGTGGAATTCCTTGTCAGAGGATGTTATAAAGACTAGGACTTTAACAGGGTTCAAAAAAGAGCTAGATAAATTCATGGAGGTTACGTCCATCAATGGCTATTAGCCAGGATGGGTAGGAATGGTGTCCTTAGCCTCTGTTTGTCTGGAAATGGATGACAGGAGAGGGATTACGTAATGACATCTGTTGTGTTCCCTCCCTCTGGGGCATCTGGTATTGGTCACTGTCAGCAGACAGTATACTGGGCTAGATGGACCGTTGGTGTGACCCAGTATGGCCATTCTTATGTTCTTATGCTGCAGTCAAGAGCTGGTGGGGGGAAGGGTTTGGGGTAGGAGGCTACTTACCACTGTGCTGGCAGGCAAGATGATAGAGCCCCAGCTCTGCTGGCCACTCCCTTGGTGGTGTGTCTGCCCCCAGTAGCCATTCTCAGTATCACATTCCTCAGAACAACAGTCACTCTTTTTACATGTTATGAACAACTGTCCCTTTTCTGAAGCTTCTGGTTGTGTTGGCACAACCAAACCCTGATCTTGCTTTAAGTTAGGAGAAGAGGAAGCTGCATACCAAATGTGATGGTCCTGGCTCTTGCCATTTTGAAGTTCTTGGACAAATGGACTTGCAGACAAATACACAAATGGACACAAACCTCTAAAATATATAGAGAGATGACTAAGTCCTAAATATGGCAATCATTGTTAGTGTTCCACCATGCCATGCACAGATCAGTCAGATTACCACTGTTTAGCTACAAGACCCTTCTTTCCCTACCTTGTGGTGATGAAGAAATGGGAAACACTATGTAAAAGTTAAATATCAGTAGAGTCCGAGTCAACACACAGACTCACCAGGACTCATAGAAGCTAATCATAATATGCACCAGGAGCTAGCACAGGGTACTAATAAACATGGAGATTTTATACAATGTAAGCACATATGAAGGAGCACTGCCTGATTAAAAGTCAGCATAGCAAATGCTGATAGTCTTGGATTGCAGCCTTATTGAATCAGTAGGAATAGGAGCTTCCAGGGCTGGCTCTGGGTAGGAAGAGAAAATGCCATGCCCATTATAGCTGTTGTGGCACTTAGTCACAGCTTCTTCTGTCTTTATGGCTGCCGAGATTATTTCAGCCAGCTGCTGCCCTGTGCTGTACTGCTGTAGCTTCTGTCTCTGCCTGAGCTGTGGCTGTGTCAACAGTTACACAGTTTGCACCTGCCTTTCAGTTTGTTTGTTTAAAGAAACTTCATGGGGACATTGGTGATCATCAGACTGGGTGCTTTCCTCATTGCCCTGTTTGTTTTTTTTTATGTTCCTCCTTTGCCATTTGTCTCTGTTGTTATGATACTTGTCTCAAAGCCAGGATATTTGACCCACCTTCATTCTCTGATCCTCCCTCCAAAATGTCTGAATGGAAAAATTGTCTTGTCTAAAAGCATTTCTTCAGCCAGGGCCAGACTATACCACTAACTCATAACCTTGAGTAGTACTACACCAGGTTGGCACAATGCCTCTTGGAACTCCCCCAACACACACAGAAGGTGTGTACCCTTTATGACAAGTTGCAACATGTGCTTCTAGTGCATAGTAAGACTGGTACCACGGCTACCTCCTCCCTACACTCTCAGGTTTGGTTAAACACTAGCGAAAGCAATCCCTGTACAGCTATGCCCGGTGTCTACATGACTGTGGGGATGGCACAAGAGGGTGGAGAAGGCTCTCAGGCTGCTGCTGTCAAGGACCACAGGTCTTGAATGCTGGCCACAGGAGCATGTATGTTGCAACCTGCCACCCAGTGACCTCCTAACAGTTGCCAGAATTAGAAGCTGAACTCTAAGGAAGTAGTCATACAGTTGGGTTTCCCCTGCTGAGGACTGCTTCCCTTGCATTACTTGCTCCTACTACATGCCTCTGGTTTCTGGGTAACCAAACCCTGCCTGCCTCTGGACGGCTGACTCTCTATTTGCCCTCTGGCCTGGCTCAGACCCTGACCTCTGGGCATTTGACCCGGCATGGCTCCTGACTACCGCTATCGCCAGAAGGTCAGACTGCTCACGTGACACATACCCCAACCTCCCTTGTACACAGGCGCTAAGGCAAGCCACAATCTGGCTCTTGAATTTACTCTCTTGAGATACATGTTGCATTTGTGTGAAAGTTCAAGGAGAAGAGCAATGATACTTCTATCGCAGCATAGCAGAGAAGAAATAGCACTGGCCACTCTGGCTGAAATAGCACTCAGCAATCTTGAGCTGTCATAGTGTGAAGGCATTTTATCCTGACACAACTCTATCATAATGGAAGGGATTCACAGCCAAGCGGCTGTGCCTGTTTCAGTGGAAGAGGAAGCTTATCTCTTTAGTCTTAGAGCTGCAATTCCAAAATCCAGAATCTTTTATAGTCAGTTTTTACTCAAGCAATAATAATAAAAATTGCTAGGGTTGAGCACAGCACATCTAGCTTTATCCATTTAAGATGCCCATGCCTTCTCTCTATGTCACATGTGTCACCCTAGCTATGTCTAAACTACAATGATCTATCGGAAAAAGGACCTTTTTTGATAGTTTTTTAGGAAGAGGCTTTTCTGAAATTTGACCCGTCTACACTGGGCCAAATTTTAGAAATCCTCCTGTTTCGGAAGAGCCCTTCTTCCTCGTGGAAGGAGGAAAACAGGGCTTCCAAAAGAGCATGTCTGCTTTTCCACAAAAAAAGCAGAAGAGCAGATGCATTCCCTGGACGTGGCAGAGTTTTTCTGGGATATCTCTGGAACCTCTGGTATCCCAGAAAAAAACCATAGTCTAGATGTAGCCCCTGCTGGTTCCCTCATTCCTTCTGCAGGTTCCTCCCATTATTTATATGGCACTTGCTAGTTTTATTGGAGGGATGGTTCCTGTACTGTAGGATCCAGATCAGGATGCAGTCCCACATGTGCAAAGCCATGTTTGGTATAACTGGATACCATCTTCTCCTGCCCCAGAAAATTGGAAGAACACTCCCCAGAGTCCAGAAATTGTTGGACTGGGGGTAGTGAGCATTGGCGCTTTCTCAGCACCTCTGGAGAATCTTGTGGATGCACTAACTAGTCTGCAGGTGCTGCTGCGTACTCTGGAGACACCTGTTAATAGTGTTTCAGGGGACACTGACTGTGACTCCTTTTTGATGTAAAGGAGAAGATGCAGCAGCTAATAGTAATCCTCTTGCTCTTACCTCCTGTAAGAGAGAAAATAATTTGCTGGATTAAGTGACATTTTTAATCTCTCTCATAACTATTATCCTGAAGTATTGCTGAGCAAGCAGATCAGATGGGTGTTGTTGATAATTGGGCCCTACCAAATTCATGGTCCATTTTGGTCAATTTCATAGGATTTTAAAAATAGCAAATTTAATTTCAGCTTCTTAAATCTGAAATATCATGGTTTATAATTGTAGGGGTTCTGACTCAAAAAGGCGCTGTAAGGCAGTCACAAGGTTATTGTAGGGGTTGTGGTAATGCTACTGTTACTTCTGAGCTGGGCAGTTGGAGAGCACTGGCTTCTGGATGGATTCCCTGGAAGCACCACAGAAGTAAGGATGACATGTTATGGATTTTCTATCCATACTAGTGTGCTGTTGTCTGCAGACCTGGACCCTCAGTCAGCAGCCACCGCTCTCTGGTCACCCAGCTCTGTAGGCAGCAGTGCAGAATTAAGGGTGACAGTACGGTGTGGCCTACCTCATTTCTGTTCTTCTGCTGGTGGGGAGCTGCCTTCAGAGCTGGGCGCCTGGCCAATAACACTGCTCCCCTGCTCTGTCTTCAGAGCTGGGTGGCTGAAATAAGGGTGGTAACACCACAACTTCCCTAAAATAACCTTGCACCATTCCTCCCTCTCCCAACTTCCTTTTGGGTCAGGACCTCCAATTTCAGAAAAACTGGTTTCCCCTGTGAAATATGTGTAGTATCAGGTAAAAGTACTCAAAAGACTAGATTTTTTGTGGGGGAGATCAGGTTTCACAGCCTGTGAATTTTCATGGCTGTGAATTTGTTAGGACCTTAAGGATTATGCTTGACCTTCTCGCAGAAGCTGACAAGTTCAACAGTATTATTCAGCTATTCCAAATAGTTTAGTTCCCTGAGAAAGAATGCATTTCCTGCCATAAATGTGCATACACACTAAATATTTAATGGCATGTCAGTTTCTTCTCATTTGAGACATAGAGTATTTTGGACAAAATGCTAACACTCCAGGGGGACTTGAACAGAAGCTGCTGTCTCAGATCTTTTGCTTAAGGCAGATCTAGAGTAAAAGTCACTGAGTTGAAACAGTTTTGCCTGTACAACAATGACTGTATGAAGTTTGTGTTGGATCAGGGCTGCTCTCCTCCCCCCCCTTTCAGTATCTCTAGGGGTTTTTTGTTTTTGTTTTTTTGACAGTTTAAAGATGTTATTTAACTTGTGTGTTAAATAAGCTGTATCATGACAATAACAGTGACTCTATCAGTTTTTAATGAACAGTTTTCGAAGGAACCCCTGACTATATTTCTGCTAATTTGGGGGATGTGGCAAACACAAGGGCTATGTCTAGACTACAAGCCTCTTTCGAAAGAGAGCATCTAGACTGCAACCACTTCTTTCGAAAAGGCGATCCGCTTTTTCAAAAGAGAGCACTCAGGCAGTCTGATTGCTCTCTTTTGAAAAAGCACTGTTTGCATTCAAGAACACCTTTTTTCAAAAGAGCACTTTCGAAAAAAGGCATTCTTGGTCGTAAAATGAGGTTTACCACGGTTGAAAAAACCTCCACGTTCTTTCGATTTAATTTCGAAAGAATGCGGCTGCAGTCTAGCTGCAAGGGAAGTTTTTTCCAAAAAAGCCCACTTTTTAAAAAAAAACCCTGTAGTCTAGAGACACACCCAAGGTGTGATAAAATGTAAAGGTGCTCTGCCAGGAAAGAAGGAACCTATGCCTGACTATGACATGACTATTATGAAAGGCAAGGGGAAGCTGGTGCAAAGGAAGTTACCTTAGGGCTGAGGTGCATCTTCTCTCCTCCCATTTGGCTGAAACTGCAAAGCCCCAGATGGTTGTTATTCACTAGTGAGAATTGATTTTTTTTCCTGGTTTTGCATTTTGTTCTTGGAAATAAAGCCAGCCCAGGGGAAAGGGATGTGAAATGACCCATAGCTGGGATTTTGTTTTTCCTTCCATAATTGGTGAATCTGCATACCAGCCTACACATGACCTTTAAATAAGTTAATCTTGGTATGTAGAGTTGATTGCCACAAAATATGTCTATTAGTCAATATTTATGCCTTTGGTAATTATTAAATTCATCCCTTTGCCAGTGTATGGCCTGTGCAGAATTTATATCCTACTTATCCCCTATTTTGGCACCAAGGTGTAAATGATTCATAGACCATGTGCTATTTTCTCTTCTAAGAGGTAAATTTCATTCTGGAAGAATAGGGGGTTTTGGTCCATTGGACAGTATAATTCTAAATAAGTGAAATCCTATTTTTAGCTTAACTGTGATAATTGTGACTAAAACCTCCATCTTAGAATTTAAACTGGTAGGCATTAATTAAAACATAGCTTACTTAACATGACGATTAGTTAGTTAGCAAATGAATATGCTGCTTAAAATTAATGACAAACGATACATTTTCTATGAAGAAGTAAATATTTAGTGAATTGTAGACAAAATTAGTCACATACATCCCATTAATTTTAATGGAAGGCAAGTGACTAAATTCCTAAGGCTACGCCTACGCAGCGGCACTATTCTGGGATAAAGTCCGTTATCCCAGAATAGCATTCTGCATCATCTACACAAGAAGCCTGTTATTTTGAAATACATTCGAAATAACAGGCTTCTTATTTCGGTTTCCTGTAAACCTCATTGCACGAGGATTAAGGAAGACAATGGAACGGTGATTTATTTTGAAATAAGCTACATAATTTGCAAGCTGCATGGAAACTTTTCAAAGACACCATAACAGAGGCCCAACTTAAATGTATACCCCAAATTAAAAACCATAGTAAGAGACCTAAAAAAGAGACACCGTGGCTTAACAACCATGTAAAAGAAGCAGTGAGAGATAAAAAGGCATCTTTTAAAAAGTGGAAGTCCAGTCCTAGTGAGGTAAATAGAAAGGAACATAAACACTGCCAAATTAAGTGTAAAAATGTAGTAACAAAAGCCAAAAAAGATTTTGAGGAACAGCTACCCAAAACCTCAAAAAGTAATAGCAAAATGTTTTTTAAGTACATTAGAAGCAGGAAGCCTGCTAAAAAACCAGTGGTGCCCCTGGACGATTAAGATACAAAAGGAGCAATCAAAGATGATAAAGCCATTGTGGAGAGACTAAATGATTTCTTTGCTTCAGTCTTCATGGCTGAGGATGGTAGGGAGATTCCCAGACCTGCACTGTTCTTTGTGGGTGATGAATCTGAGGAACTGTCCTGGATTGAAGTGTCATTAGAGGAGGTTTTGGAACAAATAGAAAAACTTAACAGTAACAAATCACCAGGACCGGATGGCATTCACCCAAGGGTTCTGAAAGAACTCAAATGTGAAATTGCGGAACTATTAACTGTGATTTGTAACCTATCCTTTAAATCAGCTTCTGTACCCAGTGACTGGAAGACAGCTAACATAATGCCAATATTTAAAAAGGGCTCTAGAGGCAACCCTGGAAATTACAGACCGGTAAGTCTAACGTCAGTACCGGGCAAATTAGTTGAAACAATAGTAGAGAATAAAATTGTCAAACACATAGAAGAACATAATTTGTTGGGCAAAAGTCAACATGGTTTCTGTAAAGGGAAATCATGTCTTACTAATCTATTAGAGTTCTTTGAAGGGGTTAACAAACCTGTGGACAAAGGGGATCCAGTAGATATAGTATACTTAGATTTCCAGAAAGCCTTTGACAAAGGTCCCTCACCAAAGGCTCTCGTGTAAATTAGGTTGTCATGGGATAAGAGGGAAGGTCCTTTCATGGATTGAGAACTGGTTAAAAGACAGGAAACAAAGGGTAGGAATAAATGGTAAATTTTCAGAATGGAGAGGGGTAACTAGTGGTGTTCCCCAAGGGTCAGTCCTAGGACCAATCCTATTCAACTTATTCATAAACGATCTAGAGAAAGGAGTAAGCAGTGCGGTGGCAAAATCTGCGGACAATACTAAACTGTTCAAGATAGTCAAGACCAAAGCAGACTGTGACGAACTTCAAAAAGATCTCACCAAACTGAGTGACTGGATAACAAAATGGCAAATGAAATTTAATGTGGATAAGTGTGAAGTAATGCACACTGGAAAAAATAACCCCAACTATACGTACAGTATGATGGGGGCTAATTTAGCTACAACTAATCAGGAAAGAGATCTTGGAGTTATCTTGGATAGTTCTCTGAAAATGTCCACGCAGTGTGCAGCGGCAGTCAAAAAGCAAATAGGATGCTAGGAATTATTAAAAAAGGGATAGAAAATAAGATGAAGAATATCTTACTGCCCCTATATAAAACTGTAGTACACCCACATCTTGAATACTGCGTACAGATGTGGTCTCCTTATCTCAAAAAAGATATTTTGGCATTAGAAAAGGTTCAGAAAAGGGCAACTAAAATGATTAGGGGTTTGGAACGGATCCCATATGAGGAGAGGCTAAAGTGACTGGAACTTTTCAGTTTAGAAAAGAGGAGACTAAGGGGGAATATGATAGAGGTATATAAAATCATGAGTGGTGTGGAGAGGGTGAATAAAGAAGTTATTTATTTGTTCCCATAATATAAGAACTAGAGGACACCAAATGAAATTAATGGGTAGCAGGTTTAAAACAAATAAAAGAAAGTTCTTCTTCACACAGTGCACAGTCAACCTGTGGAACTCCTTGCCAGAGGAGGCTGTGAAGGCTAGGACTATAACAGAGTTTAAAAAAGAGCTAGATAAATTCATGGAGGTTAGGTTCATAAAAGGCTATTAGCTGGGGGTAAGGAATGATGCTCCTGGCCTCTGTTTGTCAAAGGCTGGAGATGGATGGCAGGAAACAAATCGCTTGATCATTGTCTTCGGTCCACCCCCTCTGGGGCTCCTGGCACTAGCCACTGTCGGCAGACAGGATAGTGGGCTAGATGGACCTTTGGTCTGACTCAGTATGGCCATTCGCATGTTCTTATGTTTTTATGTCAAATTGCATAGCTTATTTTGAGGTACATGCTACTGTGTATATGTACCCTAAGTGCCTTGTTATAAATGTGCCCCCTGCAGTCATACCTCCGCAGAATAAATAATATTCATTCTGTGTCTGACAAACTTATTGATAAGCAGGACTAGTCATGGCTGATTTAGATGATGGGTTAAGAGAACTGGTAAATACCATTCAGTATACAGAGTAATATGGGATAGAAAATAACTGTTATTGCTATTTGCAGTATATGGGCTGGTCCTCCAGAACTCAGGTGCATCCTTTTTCTTGAGAGAAAGTGTTATTTATTTAATTTATTTTATTTAATAGAAGCAGAGAATTGCTGAATCATACATTCAAGACATTCTCTTTTCTATACATTTGATAATGTATTGATAACAGTGTTACATTCTGATAAAGAAGCACATGCCTATTCTCGCTCTATGATTCCCATTTTCAAAAATATGGTCCTGTATCCTTTGAAAAATGAAATAGCTCAAACTTTCAAAGGTAATTAGTCTTCTGGGTTCCTGTTAGGCGGCCCTCTGAAGGAGTCAAGGGTTCAGCGCAGGTCTGGCCCACAACATTTTGGCACCTGAAGCGGGGAACTCAAATGATGCCCCCATGCCTCCTCGCTTGGGCCAAAACTTTGAAAGGTCTCAATTCTGCCTTCTTTCTGTTCTACTCCTCTCATGGTACTGCTCTGCTACCTACCTCAATAAAGGAGAACCAACAACTTAAAATGCCTTGTTCAAAAATTTTAAGTAACACTTAACTTTCAAATGCCTGAACAGCAAATGTAACTTTTCTTGTCTTCATAGTAAACACTGGCAATTTTATCTGTTTGAATAATCAAAGTGGTGCTTTCCGTGCCTTATTGGTTGCAAAGATTTGAACTGCTTCCTGAAGGTCCACAGCCTGGGCCAGCTCATGCTCTATTGAGATGGTTGCAAGGCCGACCAGCCTCTCCTGTGACATTGTGGAGCATAGATGTGTTTTTATTAACTTCAGCTTGGAAAAGCTGCATTTTCCACAGGCAACTGTTTCAGGAAGTGTTGGAAGTATGCGCAGAGCAACAAAAGCATTTGGAAAGAGAGTGGTCATTTTATTTGTGCACATATATTCCAGAACAGCCTTTGGAGTTGATCCTGCTGAAATGTATCTTGAAAGGGCTTTCAGTTTATCACCTGAATCACGCATCAATATTGCGCATATCATCATGTGTCAACACTGTCTCTAGTGCCCTGCATTGCTGGTGTAGGTCTTCTTCAGGTATAGTGAGGAGTTTTGGAATATCATACAACATCCCAAATATACTGCTGTGTTCTTTGAGCTGCATGAAACATTCTTCAACTGACTGTATTGCACAATCTAGCATCTGGTTAAAGAATTCAACTTTGAATTGTTGTTTGGGGTCTCTTATCGGATTATCCCGTGCCTCGTAATCAAAATGTCGTCTTCTTTGGTGACTCTTGTATTCTTGAATGGGTGGGAAAATAGTTTCAATGTGAAGCTCCTCTGCCAACTTCTGTGCACTCTTCAGAACGTTTTGAAATCCCTCATCTGACCGGTAAGACTGTAGGTATGACTTTACTTTGTCCAGTTGTTCCATTGCTCCAGATATATCAAGGTCAACACCTTGGAGTCTCTTGGTTACAACATTTATTTCAAATAGTATGTCATGCCACAACACTAAGCCACACAGAAATTTGAAGTTATGTATGTTTCTGGTGATTCCATTTCCCTCTGCCACTGTTCTCCCATGAACAGTTCCTGTCATAGCATTATCCTCCATAATGGCAACTATGGCATCATCTATCTTCCCAATTTGGTGTTTGATAGGCTTTATTGCCTCCACTTGACTTTCCCATCGTGTGGCACTCAGTGGTTTCAGTGTTAGAGAGGATGTTCCCAGATGTTGCTTCAAAATTTGCCATCGATGAGTTGATGCAGAGAAAAATACATAGATGCTTTGAATTACATTAAAAAAATTAGCATCCTCACTAGAAACTGATGCTGCATCACTGACCAAGTTCAATGAATGAGAACTGCACGGGACAAAAAAGCTTGAGGGTTTAACTTTCGGATCCATGTCTGCACTCCTCTGTTCTTTCCTCTCATGTTGGCACCATTATCGTAGCCTTGACTGCTCATGTCAGCTATCGCAATTCCCGTATCTTCTAGATTTTTAAGAAGCGCATTTGTCATACCAGCTCCTGTAGTATCATCAATGTCAATAAATTCTAGAAAATGCTCTCTGACAGTCACCATTGCAGGGACATTTCACTAGGTTCTGTTGTTGTTACAAAACATACCATTAAAGTAATTTGTTCCGTATGGCTGATGTCAGGTGTACAGTCCAGAATAACAGAGTAATATCTTGCTGACTTCAGATCTGCCACAATCTTCTGTTTGACTTTTGTTGCCAGTAACTGTATGATCTCATTTTGAATTGCTTTTCCAAGGTAGTGGTGTGTGTACATTTCTTGGGTGGTGACTCTTCTTATATGCTCCTGGAGTACAGCATCAAACTCAGCCATCAGCTCCACAATTTTAAGGAAGTTTCCATTGTTTGGCACATACAGCTGATCTGAAGTGCCATGCAGTGCTATGTTTTGGGTAGCAAGCATTCTCACAATGGCCATGAACCTTTTCAGAACATTTTGCCAGTAAAGAGACTCTGATACAATCTTCTCTTGATGCTGATCATCTATGGTGGCCTTTAACCTTAGTCTCATCTCAAGCTCTTTCCACCTATGGAATGCTCTCTGGTGATTTACTGCCTTCTCATGGCATGCCAGATTTCTAGCCAGATTTTTCCAGTCCTTTGTTCCTGTAGAACCCAATGTGGCTGGAACATTAGACTGGAAGAGTTTGCAACAAAAACAGTATGCAGCATTCTGGGCTTTTGAGTACATAAGCCATGGCCTCTCCACTTTGTCACCATTGGGGATTTCATGCCAGTAATGTGTTGGATGGAAACTTCTATTTTCATTGTCTTTGGGGAACATGAAGTTTTTCACTTGCTGTGGCCCATGCAATACAAAGAAGTCCCTCGGGCTACTGCTCAAGTGGGTCCACAGTCCTGGATACTCTAGACTTAAGGAACTAAACTCAGCAGCAGCTGTTTCTTGCACCTCCATCACACTCTTCTCTGATCTACACTTTTCTTCAGGAATGTGCATGGTTACATCCATTTGAGACGGAGATACGGATGCTGCAGTCGCTGCTAGGTCACCTGCACTCTGACTAACTGGAAGATCAGGCATCTCCTCACCACTCACATCCTCACTGGGGTTGGAAGGCTCACCGTGAACATTTGTGTCTATGTATCTCAGGAGAGCTCCTTCCTGCTTAGATAGAAAAGCTTCCTTTGCTTTCTTTCTTTTTCGGAATGCTGCCCCAGAGGGTCATTGTCTTCTTTCACTCATGACTGCTGTTCTGTGCAGCTATAGTGGCTCTCAGCACTCAATTGAAGGGGACAAATAAGCAGGCTGGTAGCAGGGCATGAGTGAGGGAAGATATCAGTGTCTTAAGGGCCTAACTAGCTCCTACTACTTCAGCTGACTGCCTGTTCTCCTCAAGTGGGTTCAGGGAAGCAGCAGGAAACAGGAAGCTCCCTGAGAAGATGGCATTAATCAGTCCAGGCTCCTGGGGGTGCTAGAGAAGTACATAAGAGGCTCCTCCTCCTTCTCTTTCTCCCTGCAGCTTCTGCTGCTTTCTGTTGTTCCCTCTCACCTTTTCTCCTGCCTGCCTGTTATATTTCTTATGCCCTCCTTCCTTCAACACAGCACTCTACCATCTCTGTGCATCTAGAGCAGAGATAATACATATGCGCCAGCAGCAGACACAATTTTCTACATTCTGGGTCCTAGTGGCATCTCCCCACAGTCTGGCACCTGAGGCGGCTGCCTCAGTTCGCCTCATGGTAAGGCCACCCCTGGCTCAGCCCACCTCTGACAGGCTCCACACGGTGGGAGTGAGGCAGCTCAGGTTTACCTGGGAGTAATTTATTCACTGAGTGAGTGGAAGGTGCTTAATTAGGCAGGGAAGCACCCGAACATGATGATAAAAGTTATTCCTGATGGAGGGGTGGGGCTAGCTAAAGAGGCTCAAGGAGAGAGCAACAGTCCCCAGAATACAGAGAGGGCTCTCAAGTGGGGAGGGCTTCTCAGGAGTACCTGGTGGAGGAAAGGAAACTAAGGAAGATTATTCCTATTTGGGAGAGGCTCCAAAATGAAGCATCATACACCCAACTATATTTAGGTTTAGGTTGCAATATAAAAAATGTTGAGTCATTAGAACTAACTGAAATAATTCCTTAAAATATTCTTTTTCCATCAAGGGCTTGATCTTCCAAACACTTATATGACTAAGACAAACTAACATGAGTGTTTTATAGTTTTCTAGACTGCTGTCATAACTAAGAGTTTTATTTATGCAGGATTTATTCCAGGAGAGCCATTTCAGCGTAACCTCCTGTTGGATACTCTTATCCCCTAATAATTGCCTTATTTGGCTAGGTCTACACTAGGGGATAAGTTCGAATTAAGATACGCAACTCCAGCTACATTAATTGTGTAGCTTGAGTCGAAGTGTCTTAAATCAAACTTTAGCGCTGTCCACACTGTGGGAGGTCAACAGGAGCACATTCTCCCTTCGACTTCCCTTCCTCCTCATAGGAGCAGGACTACTGTCATCGATGGGCGAGCCCTCTCAGTTCGAATTAGTGTATCTTTACTAGACCCACTAATTTGAACCCCAGAAGATTGACTGCGGCAGCTTTGATCTTTTCTGTACAGTAGACATGGCCTTTGAAATTAGTTTAATAAACTTTGAAAGAGGATCAAGCTACTTTGGAATTAATGTGCTCTCCCTATTTGGTGCCTACTTCGAGCCTACCTAGTGCTGCTCAACCAGAACTCCCCCCCACCCCCAATTCCTTCTGAACTTCTCCACACCATCCCAAAATTAAATATGCCCACAATTCTGCTCCATAAGCAGATGCCTTTGCCTGAGTGATGCCTTTGTCCTCAAAGGGGACTTGACTCTGCTATACATCTTTCCCACATCACCCTACTATTGAATCCCAAGCACTGTTGTAGGCTGGGAACTGACTGGCTAAACAGCAGTTCAGCAGAAAAGGACCAGGGGACTGCAATGGATGAGAAGCTGAATATCAGTCAACAGTGTGCCCTTGTAGCCAAGAAGGCTAATGCATATTAGGGTGCATTTGGAGGAGCATTGCCAGGAGATCTAGAGAAGTGGTTATTCCCCTTTATTCAGCAATGGGGATGCCACATCTGGAGTACTGTGTCCAGTTCTGGGCACCCCATTACAGAAAGGATGTGAACACATTGGAGAAAGTCCAGTAGAGAGCAACAAAAATGATGCAGGGGCTGGAGCACGTGACTTATGAGAAAAGGCTGAGGGTTTTGAGCTTGTTTAGTCTACAGAAGAGAAGAGTGAGGGGGGATTTAATAGCAGCCTTTAACTACCTGAAGGGAGATTCCAAAGAGGAAGGAGAGAGGCTGTTCTCAGTAGTAACAGATGGCAGAGCGAGAAGCAATGGTCTCAAGTCGCAGTGGGGAAGATCTAGTCTGGATATTAGGAAAAACTATTTCACAAGGATGATGGTGAAGCACTGGAATGGGTTACCTAGAGAGGTGGTGGAATCTCTATTCTTAGAGGATTTTATGTTCTGGCTTGATAAAGCCGTGGCTGGGATGATTTAGTTGGGGTTGGTCTTGCTTTGGGCAGGGCTTTGTGACCTCCTGAGGTCTCTTCAAGCCCTATGATTCTATGATTCTAAATAGGGGTAACTGTACTGCAACCCCTCCTACAATAACCTCTCAGCCACTCACAACTCCTTTTTGTGTCCGGGCCCTTACAATTAGAACACTGTGAAATTTCATATAAAAAAAGCGGAAATAATAAAATTTATTGTTTTTGAAATCCTTTGACAATGAAATTGACCAAAATGGACCATAGTTTTGGTAGGGCCCTAGTTATGAGTTTGGTTTTGGAACAAAGGAAATACCAAACACATGGCAAAAAAACTGTAAAGAGCAGCTGTTTCATCTCTTTTTTTCTCTTCATTCCTGCTTCTTACCTCTGGAGGAACTTAGGTACAAACTGAAGCTCTGAACAAAGGATCAAATTACCCCTTCAAGCTATGGCTGTATGCCAGAGTGACTTTCAAGCCAGCAAACTCACCAATACTTACTTCTAAGAACTGATATATGGACTTTGAATCTTTGTATGTATGTGACTGCTTTATCATTTAAAAAATCTCTTGTTCTTTTTTTTTCTTTATAACAAATCTTTAGTTTTCAACACTAAAGGATTGGCTGGCAACATGGTATTTTTATAAAATCCGATCTAATGTTGACCTATCAATGTGGCTGGCCCTTTGGGATCAGAAGAAAATAGTAAGACGAGGATGCAATAAGGGAGCTGTGTGGGGCGGGTATGTGATTCCCTTTTTTTTTTTTTTTTTTTGCTTCTTGATAACCAGTCTGGGGGTCACACAGATTAGTTGGGGAGTTTAACTTAAGTGTTATCCACCCATCTTGGGAGTATCTGCTCTCTCTTTTTCAACTTACCCTGACCTTCACATTTTTAGGAAGGGATACCCTAGAAACTCCGGGGTCACATGGAGTGTTTATATTTGCCCATATTATCATCAAATTCTTTCTTAAGGGTATCATTAATGTGTATCCCTAGCCCACCTTGGGACTTGAACCTGATACTGTGCCGTCTTACGGGGCCTCCATTCAAAACTTTAGCAATGTGCTCTCTGAGAGTACATCTACACAGCAGAGTAAAATTTGGATTAAGCTATGCAACCTGAGCTACATCAATCGCATTGCTGAAGTCGAAATAGCTTAATTCAGCTTTTGGTGCTGTCTACACAGTGGGAAGTCAAAGGAAGAACACTCTTCCTTCGACTTCCATTACTCCTCATGAAATGAGGGTTACAGGAGTTGGAGTAAGAAGTCCTCCAGCTTGACATTATTTTGAAATAATGGCTAGCAGTGTAGACACGCTCTGTTATTTCAGAAACGCATCAGTTATTCCGAAATAGTGCTGCTGTGTAGACATAGCCAGATATATCTCATAATTAAGGTGGCCTTCCTAGTTGCTATCTGCCCTCTGAGTGGGAGAGCTAGGAGCCCTCATGACACACCCACCATACACCAGCTTTCTCAATGACATGGTCATCCTAAGACCTCAAGCTAACTTTTTACCCAAAATAGCTTTTTTCCACTACAGTCAACCAACCTAGCATTCCTCATTCTTCCCTAAACCTCATGGGAGTAAACAGAACTCAAATCTAAATACTCTAGAAATACTCTGGATGTCAGATGGGCACTAGCATTCTACCTTGAAGGAATTAAGCTCTTTAGGATGTCATTAAACCCTGGTTTACACTAGGGAGAACTCCCCTTATTTCGAAATAACAAGCAGAGCATCCACAATATTGTTTCAAAATAAGGGGCTAGTTATTTTGAAATAAATAACTCCTGTTTTCGACGAGGAATGACACTTATTTCGAAATAGCAATAGTGTGGACACTCCACTGCTGCTATTTGGAAATAACTACTCCCCAGAGTCACGCAAAGTAATTACTCCTAGTGCTTCCTGGGGCAGTAAGTTGAGGTAGCGCATCCACATTAAGGGAGTCTGCCTCAGAATAATTTCTTGGCTTCCCTATAGTGTGGACATGCTATTTTGAAACAGTTATTTCAGGAGTTATTTCAAAATAAGTTATTTTGAAATAATTTCCTAGTGTAGACATGCTCTAAGGCTCTTTGTTTTTACTTCAGAATGATCTAAAGATTCCTCTATTTGCAAACAGGGGTTATCTAATTGGATTTGTGTGTGCATCAAACTTTGTTATGACCAGAAGGATTTACATCCCCTGTGGGAAACCAGACCCATCCCAACAGATCCTTATCAACTCCAGGAACCTTTCTAAACTATGTACCAATAATGGACATATGTGAAGGAGCTTCCTGGGAATTGACACACTAGAACATTACACAGTTGACCAGGGCTCAAGATCAGATGGCTTGTAGGACTTACTGTATTATCATCAGTTTCTCATGCAACTCCAAAACCCCTTCTGGCCACTGAGAGGCACCACTCGACAGTCACCTGAAATGGAGCACCCACAAGGACCCTCCTCAGAGGAAAAGAGAAGATCACTCATCCTGTGCTATAACTGAGGTTCTTCAAAATGGGTGTCCTTATGGGTGCTCCGATACCTACTCTCCTTCCCTCAATGTCAGAGTTCAGTCTGCAGCCTCGGTGGTAGAAAAGGAACTGAGGGGGGTCTGGTCACATAGTGCTGGATAGTGACCAACAAGAGCACAAGACAGGGAAAATGCATGCGTGATCCAAATGAGCAGTACTGCTGAAATTCTTTGAGCAAAGACACAGGGATACACATTCACCCGAAGTGGAGCAGCCACAGAGACACCCATCTTGAAGAACCTCAGTTAGAGCATAGAGTGAGTAACCATCTCTTTAGTCTGTTCTATTTAGGGTAGGATTTTTTAAAACACTTTGGTGACCTAGAAGCCCAACTCCCATTGACTTGTACTTTGGGCTCGGGTTTCTAATGGTTCCCATCCCTAATGTCTCAGAAAAGATCTGGTTGAATTACTAGTTGTAAATACAATTTCCAGTGAATTTAGTATCTTCCTTCTATTAACCCATCATCCATGAGTCAATCCTGATTTCGGCAAAGGGTTTTGCTATTCATAAGTTTTTGCCAAGCCATTTTTAGCCTCTGAGTTTTCTCACAACCTCTTCGCTCTGACTTCTTGGTACATTGTTTGAATATTACAGCATTGCTGTGTTTCTGTACTTTATATATCCTAGTGGGGATTCAGTCTTAGCTGGGACTTCTAATGTGATACAGAAATTAATAACAGTTGCCTGCTATATATTGATCAGGGTAACTATATTTATTCTATAAGCCTTGCTGAACAAGTGCAGAATGTGCACTCTGCACCCATCCTAAATGCAACTAATTCCAGTATGCAGAGAGACATATGATGATCCACTCATTTGCACTATAAAAGGACTGTGCAGATGTGCTCATGGAATATGTACATGTGCTTATCTATACTGTAAGAACACACCATTAATTTGTCCTGACAAGTGCAAATTAGGTGTGGGGATCAGGATTGTCTGCATCTCCCTGCTTTATGACAGTGCCATAAACATCATATCATTGTGTGGCCAAAGTAGATAAATTATTTAAATAGAAAAATAACTATTTATTTTACTTGCATTAAAAATAAAATGAGATGTACAGACATAGTAATATTTTGTAAGGGACATTTAAAAGGTATTAAGGCCACGGTCATAGATGCAGATGGAACACTGAGCCTATTTTGCTAGATACTTAACTACCTCTCTGTCATGGCCATCTGGAGCAGTGTTAATGGATGCTATAGGGAGCCCTGTCCAAACCTGCTTGGCTAGATTACAACAGAGAGTGACATTCAGCCAAAGCACTTGAGCATGGCAATGGGGAATAAATGGGGAGTGCAGACCTTCTCCAAAGGAAGAAAATGAACACATAAAGGAAAGGGAACAACTTTCAGATGTTATTGACATGTCTGTGTTAATCTCCCAGGGGGTTGGCAGCCCAGTAGAATGCAGCAATGGCAATGGGAATTTAGCTGAGAGAGACTGTGCGGGCTTGGCCTCCAGGAAGGCTACAACCTTGAACACTAGGAAAGCCCTCCATCAGACATGTCACCAAAGAAAAATTTCTGCTTTGTCTCATGTTTTCCCTACTACAGCACTTGAATTATTTTCTCATGGGTCAGAAAAGAGTTATCTATTATATATTTGAGAGAGTTTGTCTGCCAGTTTGTTTAAGAACTCTTAAATGGTAAGAGCTAGTTTAACGCCAGCAGGAGAAATCAAACCTGGGACTTTTAGAGCTTCATGCATGAGCCTCTACTGCTGGAGCTAAAAGCCAGCTGGCTCTCAGCTAAGGCTGTGGAGCAAGCACATGCTTTCTCTTTGTGGCTACGTCTACACTACAAGATTTGCCGGAAGATGAAATGCAAATGAAGTGCGGATTAGCATTTTCTCACGCTTCATTTGCATATTCGCTTCCAATCCATTTTTGCGTGAGGGGTTTTTGCGTAAAAACAATCACTGTGGATATTTCCTTTTTGTGCAAAAACCCCCTTTTAAGCAAGATTGTTATGCCTCAAAAAGGCAGGTATACCGATCATGTGCAAAAGTGGGTTTTTGCACAAAAAGGAAATATCCACACTGCTTGTTTTTGTGCAAAAACCCTTTGGGCAAAAACGGATTGGAAGAGAATATGGAAACGAAGTGCGAGAAAATGCTAATCCGTACTTCAATTGCTTTGCCTCTTCTGGCAAATCTTGTAGTATAGACGTAGCCTGTAAGTAGTCTAAGTGCCATTACATGGGATAGTGAATCACACCCAGTAGGTGTGTGGATTACACTAGGACCACCAAATTTGGTATACAGCTTTCTCTTATCATAACTTAAAGCAAGGTAAGGGTTTGATTGTGCCAAGAAAATGGGATGTGCCTGGAATAGGATTGCTTCTTAGAAAACCATACAGAAAAGAGACACGATCACCAGGCAGGTAAAAGAGGCTAGCTGGGGGCGTGCCCCACTGTCCCACACTAACCTAGCCCTCAGCCTTCCACCTTCCTGGCACCCATTAGGAAGGGTGGGGGGAAGGGGCTGAATCCCTCCCCCAGTTCATATGGGCATATTGCTGGCTGTTCTCCTTAGTTAGGGAGAGAGGAAAATGTGCACAGTTTGCTGCATTCCTCACTCTGGCTGGGGAGCACAGGGTGGAGAGATGCTTCTCTCCTGACCCCAAGCTGCTGCAGTGAGAGAAGTCTAAGATAGTCCTCTCTTCCTGGGGAAGCCTGCATACTGAACCCCTCATCCCTCACCTCACTCGGAGAAGAATGTACATTTTATTTTATTTTCCAAAAAATATTGAGTTAAGGACCCAAGCAAAACCAAGTAAATCTAGTAAACTATATAGAAAAAGGAGGTGGGAATTAATATAGTACTGAATATAACTTGATAGGTTATCTCAGGAAAACATGTCTATTAATACATGGTGTTTTAATCAGCCATGGATCTGATTACAGACATTCCTGAGCCCTTTTTGTGCTGTGACTTGCATCACAATGGCAAGACTATGAATAATGTTCTTTGCAGGACCACCCGCCTGGTACAGTCACTTCATGTTTTCTCTGAGCACATTATCAATTTTCTGTGACAAGGTTCTTAAATGAGAAAGAAATGAATGTGTTTTGTCATTATTTTGGGCTAACAGAGGATGATACTATTATAAGCCAATGAAAACCTCATAATGACCTCTCCATTTTTTGCTCTGACAGAGCCATGCCTTCTCCCAATTATTTCATGACAAAGAGTCAGTCTTGTTCATCAGTCACTGTCACCCCAGTGTGTTTACTTGGCCCTTCCACCCTCCATTCCCCACTCCTAACTCTTGTTTTTGTCCTGTGATGGAAATAGGCTGTGGGTGTTTTTATGTGTGGTTTATTAAGGGCAAGATAGTCATTTGTCATGTGTAAGGGAAAGGCTCCCCAGGGATTAGTGTGGGGTTGGAGGACCGCACTCCTACTGAAGCTTTGACTCCATCCACAAAATGCACTGGCCCAAGCAGTTTGTTAAGGGTCTGAATATCATGGTGTAAAAGGACCTTAAAATGGGTTGCACATTTAATTTAGATCTTCATAATCCCTTTATGCTGCAGTTTCCCAATCTCAACAGTTTGGGTTTTCCTTAAGATATTGGGGTACATGAAGGCATGCATTTATGTGGTTCACCACACAAGGCTGTGCCTCAGACCCTTCCAGATGTGGCTAGCATAAATTTACTTCTCAAGGAGACACCTCTTGTCCCCAGTGCTCATGAACCACTCCCTGAACTGGTGGAAAGATTGGTAATAATGGTGTATGTGTGTGTGTGTGTGGGGGGGGGAGTTATTACACATCAATGACTCACATGCACTAGATGTAGAGTAGGGAGCTCATCTCAACAACCTTAGGACTCAAGGTCTCTGGTCCCAAGAAGAGCTCTCCCTGCACATAAATCCTGGGGATTTGGGGATGATATTCTTAGCATGTCATGTGTTCCTTCCTCAGATCTCAGGCAAGATGGTGCAGGTCCTGGTAAACAATATAGCAGCTCTGTTTTGCATCAACAAGCCGGGTAGGGCTCCATCTTTGTCCTTATGTCAGGAGGCTACTCATCTGTGGGACTTTTGCATGAAGCACTCCATGCATCTCCAAGTGTCACATCTTCCAGGAGCCTGGAATATACTGGTGGATGACCTCCACATATTCTTTTCCTCTCACCATGAGTTGTCCCTTCACCCAGAGGTCACCAGATTCATCTTCCAAAGGTGGAGACCTCTCCAGGTAGACCTTTTCACTGGAAGGCAGAATAGGACATTCTAACAGTTTTGTTCGCTGTGGAGATACAGCCTGGGCTCCATGACAAATGGTTTCCTACTCCATTGAACAGACCTCTTACTTTCCCCCAAACCTCTTGGCTCCTAAGAGCCTCGAAAAATCAAGCAGTACAAGGCTGGAGTTATTCTGATAGCCTCAGGTGGGTGCTCCAGCATTGGTTTGGCATACCTTCAAACTCTCTATAACATCCCCACTCTTGCTCCCACTCTGGCCGGACCTGATTTCACAAGAGCACAGCCACTTTCTACACCCAAACCTCACCTCCCTGTATCTAACTACATGGATGCTGCATGGATAAACCCCAAAGTACAGGCTTCTTTGGAACAGGGGTGGTGGATCATAGTAGGCAGTAGAAAGAAAGCCTTGTACCAGGGCTACCCTGGCCACGTGGAAGCATTTCTTTTTTTGGGCTTCTGAATGTTCTCTTTCTCCATCTCAATCTTCTCTTCAGTCTATCTTGGACTATTTGCTCCACTTAAAGCAGCAGGATCTTGTCCTCGTATGTATAAAAGTGCTCTTATCAATCATTTCAGCCTTCTACCCTTCAGTGAACAGCAGCTCAGTGTTCTCCTGTGCAATGATAATTCAGGCTCTCAAGGGGCTGGAGAGGCTCTATCTACAGGTTCACAAGTCATCCCTACCTATGGGATTTAAACATTGTTCTGTCAAAATGTATAGGTGTCCACTTTGAGCTGTTAGCATCATTCTCTCCATTACTTCTTTCTTGGAAGGTCACTTCCTGGTGGCAGTCACCTCAGCCAGAAAGGTCTCTGAAATCAGGACAATCTACATAGTGTTCTTCAAGGACAAGATTCATCTGTGCTTCCATCTGGCCTTCCTACCAAACGTGGTGTCACAATTCCATAATAATCAAGCCACTTTCCTATCAGTCTCCTTCCCGAAACGTCACAAGAACTCTGAGGAAAGGCAGCTTCACTCTTTGAACGTTAGACATGCCTTCAACTTTTATATTGAGAGGATGAAACCTCTCAATATAAATCCATGCAATTCTTCATAGCCATAGCAGAAAAGATGAAAGGGCTACTTGTGTCAATACAGCAGATCTCATCTTGGATAACCACTTGTAACCAAGTGTGCTACAAACAGGTGAATGTCCCACCTTCGGCCATCTTAACTGCTCCCTCCACAAGAGCCCAGGCATCATGAACAGCATTCCTCATGCAGGTCCCAATCCAGGGCAGCTGTAGAGCAGCAATCTGATTTTAGGTACATAAAGTCTATATGTCAATGAACTCCAAGTCCATCTCATGGGGTTCTGCTTGTGAATCACCTAACATGGAATGGACATGAGCAAACACTCGAAGAAAAAAAATGGTTATTAACCTTTTGTACTTTTTGCTTTTTGAATCTGTTGCTCATGTCTGTTACATGACCTACTCTATTCTTCTGTCAGAATCAATCAGCAAGAAGGAACTGAGACAGTACAGGGCTGGCAGTGTCCCATATAATGCACATAAGCACGTGTCTCCAGAGGATGTTAGAGACAACCCAATGAATACCACTAAGGGAAAAATCCCCGCTAACCATGCACATGGTGTGCAAACACCTAACATAAAGTGAACATGATCAATACATCTGGAAGAACAACAGTTACAGAAAGATTAAACCATTCTTTTTTGTTTGTTTGTTTCCATTTCTAACTGTGGCAAATAAGAAAACTGATGAACAAAACTACAAATGGGTGATTACTGTTTGGTGATTACCAAACATCACTGTATGAATTTACATGCCTAAAGCTCAGGAAGTGATTGTGCATATTGAAGTAATAAAAAAATGTAACTATATTATTAAGGAGCAAGGAGCATTCATGCTTATCTGAAAAGTGAAGAAAATCTATTTCCTCTGATTTTTTAAGGTCAAATGTGCTACTGAATTAAATTTTCACTATTGAAGTATTAAACGAGAACCTTGGTATGTTTGACTGTGAGTGTTCCATCTCTCTCTCTCTCTCTCTCTCTCTATGTATATATATATGTATACACCCATATATGCACACACAGAGAGAGCTGTATGAGAGTTTGTCAGTCCATTTGTTTCTGTGTCTGCTTGTTCAAGAATGCCTCCTATATTGTAAGTGCAAAGACCTCCACATTTGGTATGCAGCTTCCTCCTAACATAGCTTAAAGCAAGGTAAGAGTTTGGTTTTGCTAGGACAATGGGATGTGTCTGGAATGTGATTGTTTCTCATAAAACTGAAAGGGAAGGCTCTGGTAGTAGGGGCAGTTATATTATATAATGACCACAGGGGGGCAGCAAAGTGCCAGAGATGGGGACTTCAAGAGCTATAACCTTACTGGAACAGCAGTGGGAAGAAGTGGAGAAAGGGACAGCCATCCACTATCTATTTGAGAGAGTTTGTCTGTTTGTGTGCTTGTGAGTTCCCCAGCTAAGGGATGTGCACCCTTCCCTGGCTGTGCCCGCTGCAGCTGCTGCGGCGATGGAGAGGCGCTTCTTACTTGGCCCAATGTTGCTGCAGAGAGAGAGGGCTGGGTTTGTGCTCTCTTCCCAGGGCAGCCTGCATACTGAACCCTTCACCGTAGCATTAACACCCAAGAATCATGGTTTAAATGAAGAAAAACAAAAATGAATACAAAAATTATTTGAGTTAAGAACTCAAGCAACAGAAGAGAGACTGACTAGAGGATTTACCTGGCATTGCTCAAATTCTAATTAAATTACATTTAATTTTTCATTAGAATTTCTCTCTTTTCATTTCTGCTCCTTATTTCAGAGTCTCTATTTGTTTTTCACCCAGTGTTCTCTGTTCTCTTTTTTTTCTTGTCCTTTCATGATCCATTTTTTAGTGTCACTCAAGCAGAATATGAACATAATTAAGTATAATTTAACATTGTGAGGGATTTCAGTCTTTGAGAGTTCAAAATTAGGCAAAATGAGTTCTCCCATCCCTATCTGAAATGCACTGCACTGAATCTTTTCCAGTTGTCCCTGTTCAGTAGGAATTCTGTTTATCATCATGACAAAAAAACAGATGCATTCCCCAGCAATCACTTAGTAGTCTAACATTTATCACTACTGTCTAACCAGTCTTTCTTAAAATTAGTATAAACAAACAGAAGAAAAAGATTGATATTCATTTGATCATCCAATCCATCGTCCTTGCCAGCATCCCTTCTTGATCTTTTCAAACATTTTTGTAAACTAGTATTAAAACACCTATATGATGTATTTTTGTTCCTTCAGGAGTTCATTCCTCAGATTATTAGTGTACATTTCTCCTGATATGCAGCCTAAATTGTCCCCCTTTTAAATTTCATCCCATTACTTCTAATTATATCTGTACAGTGGATTAGTGGTGGTCCCTCTATGTGAGTGGGAGGCCACTCCACCTTACCACATAGCAGGGTATTGCCCACAGTTAGGGAACTAGCGAGCAACCCACAGCCTGTGGCTCTGGCTGGCAGTCTGGGCAGAACAGTAGTCATTTAGGGTCTCCAGACTGCAATCAGGGCAAAGGAACAAACAGTTACTAGCCCAAGCCCTTTGTCAGTGTGGGGCAGTAAAGAGTCTAGCTCAGGCCTGAGCAGCAAGAAGGTTGGTCATCTTAGCTCCAGTAGATGCCCAACAATCACAGGATCCTTGGCCTAGAGAGTGGGGACTGCCATCCTAGGGATGGTGTGGCAGGTGTAGTGTACTCAGGCCCTCCTGACTCCCCTTGGGCTAGCTCAGGGCTCTAACAGTAGTGAAGTAATCTGCCACTGGGTCAGTGGGGAATCCAGCTGCAACACAGCCAAATTAAGGTTGGCTGTTCTGGGCCCCTTCCTCTCCTCCCTTCAGCAGTATTTAAATTCATAAGGGGCCCTCCAGTTTGTCTGGGTATAAGGCCAGTGGCAGTCCCAGTGGCTCCTCACTGCCTTGGTCAGCAAGTGTCTCTAGCAGCTCTGACCAGTCCTCAGTTTGGTGAGGATCTGCTACAGTCTTCCAGCTCAGGAACAGGCAGAAGGCAGCTGAGCCCCATGATCCACCTTTTGTTCTTCCTGTTCTGCCCTCTGACTTCCAGTGGGGTGAGCATGGCTTAGCTCTGTTCACCAGAGTTAACAGAGTGGCCCAAATCCCCACTGGCTCAGTGGGAGGCCACTGGGCCTCACTTCTAGCCCCATCTACTATAGCAAATAATGTATTTCCTTCTTTGGTGTTAACATGCTACAGACACGAGTAGACTGTTAGCATCGTTTCCTTCAAACATTACTTAGCCAAGCTGTGAACATTTAGCTATTTTAACCTTGCTTCAGACATCAGTCCCTCATTGACTCTGCACAGATGTGTTCATCTTCTCAGAGCTCACTCCAATTTGGCATTATCTACATTAGAAATGTGGTATGCAGACATGAGCACAGTAGTCTAGATGCATATGAAAAGAAAGCACATTCTTCTCTCCAAGTTCTTCCATTGGATTGAATATCTGTGTCATGGATTATTTTCTCCACATGCATAACTTACATTTCCCTACATTGGAAATATGACAAGGAAAACAAATTCTGTCAGTCACTCTAGGCCATTTCATATTATTTCTTTGTCCTAACTTATGTTTGCTGCACCTTTCAGTTTAGTATATTGTACAAATGTAATTAGTGTGCTATTTTCTACTGATCATTAATGAATAATGTTAACTAAGAACATAAGAATGGGCCTGGTCAGACCAAAGATCCATCTAGCCCAGTATTCTTTCTTCTGACAGTAGCTAATGCCAGGTACCCCAGAGAGAATGAACTGAACAAGTAATCATTAAGTCATCCATCTCCTGTTGTCCATTCTCAGCTTCTGACAAACAGAGGCTAGGGACACCATCCCTGCCCACCTTAGATAATAGCTATTGATGGAATAATCCTCCGCGAATTTATCTAACTCTTTTTTTAACCCCGTTACAGTCTTGGCCTTCACCACATCCTCTGGCAAGAAGTTCCAAAGGTCGACTGTGTGTTGCGTGAAGAAATGCTTCCTTTTATTTGTTTTAAAGATGCTACCTATTAATTTCATTTGGTGATGCCTAGTTCGTGTGTTATGAGAAGGAGCAAATAACTCTTCTTTATTCACTTTCTCCATACCAGTCAGGATTTTATAGACCTCTATCATATCTCCCTGTAGTCATCTGTTTTCCAAGCTGAAAAGTCAAAGTTTTATTAATGTCTCCTCATGTGGCAGCTGTATCTTACCCTTAATCACTTTGGTTGTCCTTTTTCCAATGCTACAGTATCTTTTTTGAGATGAGGTAACCACATCTGCAAATAGTATTCGAGATGTGGGCGTACCACGGATGTATACAGAGGCAATACATTATTTTCTGTTTTATTCTCTATCCCTTTCTTAATGATTCCCAACATTCTGTTTGCTTTGTTGACTGGTACTGCACATTGAGTGGATGTTTTCAGAGAACTATCCACAGTGACTCCAAGAACTCTCTCTGGAGTGATAAAAGCTCATTTAGTCTCCATCATTTTATACATATAATTGGGAATATGGTTTCCAGTATGCATTTTTTTTGCATTTATCAACATTGAATTTCGTCTGCCACTTTGTTGCCCAGTTGCCCAGTTTGGTGAGATTCTTTTGAAGCTCTTCACAGTCTGCTTTGAACTTAACTGTCTTGAGCAATTCAGTATCATCTGCAAATTTTGCCACCTCACTGTTTACCCCTTTCTCCAAATCATTTATAATCTGTATTATTTAATAATATTATTTATTAGGTGAAAAACAGCAAGAGGCAGGCCTATTATATGTATTACATTTCATTCATCCATTAATTTTGAAATATAGTTAAAACAGTTAAATTGTGTACGATTTATTCTTTATAATCCCATGATCATGGTCCCCCTAAATATTTTAGTGATATCTTTTTCTCGGTTACTGTTTCCTCATTTTATTCTTGCTAATGCTAAAGTTTGGAACAGTAATGGCCAGGATCACACTTCTTTTCTCTTTAGAAAATCATGATTATGGTGATTTTTTCTGTCCCTTTTCATTTGTCCATAAATTTCAGAAACAGCTGTCAGTACATTAATACATTTTAGCTAATTCTGTTCCTAATCTACGTATTCTTAATTATGCCTCAACAGACAGAACTGGACAATATGGCCTCTTGAGGACCCTTCCAGCCCCACATTTGTACTGTTCTATGAATGTTATCTATATATAACCTATGAAATAAACATGACATAACAAAAGATAATACTTATTAACATTGGAAACCTTCCATAATCTTTTCACAGTCACTCCACTGGAAATATTACGTCTCAATCATTTTTTCCCCCTCTAATCTCATGACAATGGGAATAGCACTTTTCTCTCTATTTCAGATGCTTGTATGTGGAATTCCTGGTTCTTTCTGCTTTATTTCCACCTCCAGTTTATTAAATATTTGGCCAAGAAGCTGGAATTTATTTTCAAAGGCAGCTTGGATCTGTCTGTCTGTAAAATGCATATAAAACATAAAAAAGATTGTTGTGTTGGTTGCTGTTGGTGTGTGTGCATGCACACACACATAGTATACTCCATGGTCATCAATTATTTTGATTACGAGACTGAGATATATGCAGGAATTTAAAATCTTATGCACAACTGAACAAGGTGGGGTTTCTTTAATCTTGAAAGTGCATGCATTTCCTAGAAACCAGTCATCAAATGTTCATGACAGGTTAGCAACAAAGGATGAGTCTTTAGGAGAAAATGTCTTTAGGAGTAGAAGTCAACTGGCTAAGCTCTACACAAAACAAAATCAAATGAGCAACAACAGTAAGGAGCCACACAAGGATAGGATTGGTGAAGTGAAATCTAGGTATCTGTGTCCTTTAATTTCCAAATTCACCTAATTGCATTAGAGATTAGCTGAACAGCAGTGACAAAAGTTAAGGATGGCATAGTATATCATCCTCTGAAGCATTCAAAGGCTGTATGTGTGTGTGTGAATTTTCTCATCTTGATTTTGAAGAGCAAATTGGGAACAAGCAAATGGAACCCTATTGTCATAAGAGGTGTATTCTGACTCAATTAAATGCATTGCTCTTTTTTTCCTCTTTCCTCTTTATCTGTTTTAGGGTTCTCAATAGCACCCATTAACATAGTATCTGAATGTTTCCCCAGGTGAATTAAATATGTGTGATGAGGTCCCTCCCTAATGGATTTCTTGGAGTTTTCTGCTCTTCTCCTTTTTTTGATTAAAGGCAGTTCTGCTCTTCTCCTTTTTTTGATTAAAGGCAGTTTTTTTTTAATTTTTATTTTTTTCCAGTCATCATTTGCTGGTTGTGCTGAAAATGCTATATCAAAGTGGAGAGTCTTGGTGACTGCTTTTCTGGTGGTCAGACTTTAGTTGGATTATTGTAAATGTATTCCACAACTGAATCCCCTTCATCTGAGAATGATTTGTCTGCAGCTCTTATAAATTTTGTCATGATCTTTGTAATGTGCATCCTTTTAGAATTGCACATCCCCTTGGATTATGGAGAAAAATGCACTTCTAGGCATCAGCAGGCCATGATCTATTGATGATTTTAAAGATAAGGACCAAGAATATGAACTTTTCTAAGACCTAATGCTATTGTAAAGATCAACTATGTGATGAATTTTAAACCTTAGTACATTCAAAGTTGTATCTTTTATCACATGGTTGTAAGTTTTTTTGCAAGTTGCAGAGAATTATTGAAATATATCCAAAATATTTATTTTGATGTCTCATCTTAGTTAAATATTTTTGTGAAATAATTAAAACTAACAGTAAATCAATTTTTTTCATAAATACCACATCTGAAATATACACACCGGCAGAAATATTTGCAAGGCTTCATCTTACTTCCAGTAAGCAAAGCTGTAATTTTTTACTAATTTGCTACAATTTGATTAGTCAGTGGCCTTGGCCGACCAAGTTATTGACATGCATTTTATGCAGACTTTCCCTTCAGCTAAAACAGATCACTGTATGACCTCTGAGCTCTGAAACTTGTTGTTTTATATATTTGCTTTGTAATTATTAGAAAGTCTGATTCATTTGTTGTGTATGAACCCGAAGAGACTGTGAGCAATACGCTGAAATCCTTTCCTGGTTTCAGATCAAAAGGGCACCCTTTGTCCCATAGCCTAGGGTAATAATCTCAAGGTCTTCTTCACTATCCCTTGGAGTTGTTTTCCTCACTTCAGTGTAATTTTTCCTGGGGAGTTCAAAAATATTTTGAGTTCACTGAGGATGAAATTCACAGTCTTCTAAGTCAGTGATGTGCAGAGAGAATTGGAGAATGATCTTCACTGTCCCAGCCACTGCCATGATTAGGGGTTGGAAATCCATTTTCATGACTTTCATGGAGTGATAGGTCTATAAGGTTAAAGCAAATGGAAATCCCGTGTGCCTGTTACTTGTCAATCTCTGGCATTGCCTTCTGTGCTGGCTTTTGCTAGGCAGGTGGGGATACACTATCAAGGAGTACAGAGTGTAGCGCAGTGTTTCTCAAAGTGGGCTGTGGACCCACTCTGAGAAAGTTGTTAATGGGCCACTGCAGTTTGATTATTTACCAGCTCCACAGCTACGGAGCCTCGCAGCTCCCTCTGGCATGGCCTGGGCTGTTGCTTCCCACGGCTTTCCTTGGCTGCAAACAGTGAACCAGAGCCAATGGGAGCTGCAAGGCTTTGTGGCTGTGGAGTTGGTAAGTAAACAAACTGGAGTGGCCCATTAGGAGCTTTCTCAGAGTGGGCCCGCAGACCACCTTGAGAAACACTGATGTAGAGGGTAGGGTGTTCCCTCAACACCCTCTTCTTTGTGTCTCTCTGACCTTGGGACTTAAATGAGGCAAGGGATTCTGCAGAATAAGTCTTCCAATTCTGGGTGAATTTGATCTGTACGTGTCTTGCCATTTTCTATTATGAAGGCACTAGTTGTAGAGCTATAGTTAAGACAGAACTAAGTTTTGCTATTATAAAAGTGGACCTAATTCAAGGAGTGTTTCAATCACAGAATTTCTTCTAACACTAACGAGAGTTCTAGACGTAGAATGTTCACAGCATTAGGACCTTATTTTTTTCACTTGGCTTCTGGAATCCAAGAAGCACAGGGTATGTCTACACTAGCTCATTAATTCGAGCTAGGTAGGCAAATCAGGCAACCGGAGTTGCAAATGAAGCCCGGGATTTAAATATCCGGGCTTTATTTACATGTTCCCGATCAGCCGCCATTTTAAATCCCCTTAGTTTGAGCAGACTGCTTGCGGCTGCGGCAGTTTGAAGTTAATCGAACTAAATCCTTAGTTCGGATTAACTGTTACTCGTGGAATGAGGAGTAACAGTTAATCCGAACAAAAGATTTAGTTTGGATTAACTTTAAACTGCCGCTTGTAACATGAACGACCGTTCGAACTGAGATTTTAAAATAACGGCTGAACATCTAAATAAAGCCGGGATATTTAAATCGAGATCATTGCAACTCTGGTTGCCTGATTTGCCTACCTAGCTCGGATTAACGAGCTAGTGTAGACATACCCACAGTTAGTTGAGTCTTTTTTTTGGAGGGTGAGTGGGCTGATGACAAACATCTCTTATAAATTGTCTTTTTTGTGGAACTAATTTAGAAAACTTATGCAGAGACAACCAATTTTATTAAGGTTAAAACCAATATCACCAATTTTTATTAATATAAACATTTCTGTTCACTATGTATTTTGACACTGTATCATTTATCTCTGATAGAATATCACCCAACCCATTCAGTGCATTTCATGTGATAGCACCGAGATACAAATATGTCCTCCTACACTGGGGAATTTGTGGATGACTTTTTGTTTTCTGTTTTTAGGTTTGAGTCAAGGGGAGGCTGGGAAAAATTCTCCACTGCTATGTGGGCTCCCTTGAATGATTAGCTCTTTTTAAACGCATCAGTGCACAGATTCACATAGTAATTAAGTTCCTGTGGTGAAAA
This sequence comes from Rafetus swinhoei, assembly GCA_019425775.1. Classification (NCBI taxonomy): domain Eukaryota; kingdom Metazoa; phylum Chordata; order Testudines; family Trionychidae; genus Rafetus; species Rafetus swinhoei. Next base: position 40,703,475 of record CM033437.1, on the reverse strand, counting down.
TTACTATTCAAAGAAAACAATGAAAAATTGTTTTTGATTTAATGCAGTGTCAGCAATCAAGTGTATTATTATTTGTGTTTGTGAGATGCGAAGAACATTATGAAAAGCACATTGGCTCCAATGTCTGTTCTTTGAGGGCTCATGGTTCAGGGGAGAGGTCTCAGAAGATATTCTGCCTTCCATCAAGCATTTCCATTGATGTTAATATTTGTCATATGGCTCAAAAACAGTGTATGGTCCTAAATCAGGGGTGGGCAGCCTGTGCCCTGAGGGCCATATGCAGCCCATCAGGGTTCTATGTGAGGCACACAATACATTTTGTTGATCCTTGCCCAGGTGCAGGATTCCAGATTCAGCTGGTTTCCATATGTGTAATTTTTTTCCTACCAGTATTACTAAAGTGACATGCATGTAAAACAAGGGCACATGAAGTGAGGTGCGTGTTGATTGCATACAACGTTAACTATGCAAACTGTGTGCTCCCTCTGCATCCGATAAAGCACTGCTACAATTTAGTCATCACCCCCTCCCCCAAATTCTAGGTGCACAAGCACAGTTAGTGAAACTACTCTATCCTGGGACAAACTTGCAGCCCACAGAGATGAAGGAGGGCTTCTCATGTAGCCCACTCACTAGCCTGCTGCTGTCCTACTGCTGTCCTAAATCATTCTCAGGTCAGGTGCTTGCCCAGAGATGACCATATTTTGTCCTGAGGTATCTTCTGCGCAACGCTAGTGAGTTCAGGATGGGAATCAGGCCTAAATGAGCTGCTTCCTCTTTGTGCCCTAACTAATGAACATTAAGGCCAATGGGAATCTTTCCTTTGAGTTCAGTGTGTGTGGGCTCTCATCTTGAACGACTGTACTCAGCACTGCCCTGGAAGCCCCACTTGCAACTACAGGTATAATTTTCTACCATATAGGCAAATCCTAGGCAATAAAATCTTCTCTGAATGTTTATCTTACTTTGTTTGGTCATTGCTATAAAAATGGTTAAGGCTGCCTTTGGCAAAATAGCTTTACAAATACTCATTCTGCATTTAGCACTGATTAGTGTGAAATTATGTACAGACCAGTCTGGGAATGTTGCATGTGCCGTTTTATTTAGATTGCATCATATTGATTAGAAATGAAAGCAATGTTAGCATGTAGCCATTTAAAAGATTAACTGATAAGCCTGATCTTATTGGTTAATCCTAATGACTACGTGCACCGTCTCTGGCTGTCTCTATATCAGAGGCAAAAAGTGGGGGAGGGCAGGAGCCGGTGCCCATGGGAAACAGGCTTTTAAGCTGGCTCCCTGTGCATGCCGGCTTCCGTGGAGCCCCCTCTCTCCTACCCCCTGCACTGCTGCCTCTGACAGAGAGGCAACAGCACTGAGGTGAGGGGAGCAGGTGGGAGCCAGTACACATGGGAAACTGGCTTCAAGTAAGCTCCCTGTGCATACCAGCTTGGCTCCTGCAGAGCAAAGGAGGGGCTGGCGGGAGTCAATATACGCAGGGAGCCAGTGCTAAACCTAGCTCTCCGTGTGTATCAGCTCTGTGGAGCCACCTGCCACTCCTTGCTGCCTCCCACAGAGGCAGGAGCAGGAGGTGGGGAGGTGGGGGGAGGAGAGGCAAAAATCATATAATTACCTGATGGAGCAATTGGCAAGTTAGAAGGATTAATATGATGATTTAATTATTGTCTGTTTATTATTGTAATTTGGGTGCTGTGTGCTGTCTTTTGTGCTTCACGCACCCCTAGGACAAGATAAAAGAACCCTAAAACCAGCAGAAAAAGACTAAATGTTTTTCATTAGAAAAAGTCAAGAGTTTCTCTCTTCAAATGCCATTCAGATTACAGGCAGATCCAATGGTTTGAGTCCATAGACCATCTTCGGAAATTCAAAATGATTTAAATTTAACTGTAAACATGTTTGTTCCTTGGTAACAATCACATATGAGCTATACTGTCATGTGTTGATTTTTGGGAAGACACTATGATGTTTATGCATGCATCTCAAGAATATGGATAACCCAGATTCTAAAACATGTATGAGGGAACAAATGTCAGTCCCATCATGCTATGGCTCTTTAAAGGAGCAGAAATATACATTTGATTTAACCGTTTTTAGGCCCTGATTTCATAGTGCTGTGCTTTGTGGTTATCGTCTCATGTGAGTACATTTTACAATTAGATGTTCCTGTGTGAAATTGTACTACTTTACTAAGATTTATATGTAGCTGCCAGGGATACATAATAACAGAATATCTTATGTTTTATTTATATATTGACCTTTATCGTAAAGGATCACCAAATGCCTGATAAATTAACATAGAAACTTCTGTACACAACAATCACTTTCCCTTCTACTGAAATGGAACTGCCACTAAAGTGAAATGCACCTATTGTAGGACAAAGGGGAAACCCTATCCTCCCAGGCTCTTTTTCCTTTCTTCCATTTCTCCCTCTTTGTAGCTTGAAGTCTTCCCATCCATCAAGAGCCCCTACTTACATCCCTTCTTAAAACCTACTTCTTCAAACAATCCCTCGTGGCTTTTCCTCTTCTTTCATAATCCCTGTTGGAGTTTCTTGTCTGTGTTGTCTAAGCCTGTTTACAATAGATGACAATAGGGATAGGAAGCATGCCTTATCTGTGTTTGCAAAGCACAGCATAAATGTGTGGGAGCTACATAAATGGTTTTAATAACAATGATTAATAATAAATAATTTCCCTCTGAGAAATGTTTAGAATTTGAGCCCTGGTTATGGGCTCTGAACAATAGGAAAAACACTTTTAAGTCTTACAGTACAATGGCTGGAGTTCAGCTGAAAAGTACGGGTTACATGTAGATGACATTTAATCTACAGCACTGTATTGTTCAAGAAATAAGTTTCCTAGACATTTTTTAAAGGTGCTCAAATGACAAATACTGCTAATTATGTCCTCTTATTGGAGATCATGGCATTTTAGAGAAGCATTATTTTTCCATTTGCATTTTCATGTTGAAGGGTTTTCTGCAATATTTATGTGGGGAGATTGAATTTTTCAGCAGGGGTCCAAAAGACACAACCCTCATGAGCTTTGCATTTTAAGCAATTAACTGGATCATGCCTGGTGTGAAAGTAATGTGATTAGGAAAGAAAGCTATTAAGGAATCAGTTAGTAATGATGGAATTGAGTTCATGCATGCCTACAGCTGCACTCATTTAGTTTGCAAATACATTTAATGAAATATTTATAGCTCCCTTTTAAAAAGGATGTAAATTGGGGGTGTTTGAATTTTCAGCAGATGATCCACTTTCAATTTAGATTTAACAGACCCCTCTTGAAAGCATAGAGTGTTGTTGCTGGCATTGGAAGGTGATGATAATTCATAGCAATGGAATAAAAACATGGAGTGAATAAAGATGGCTGTGAGCAAGTATGGCATTATGCTCCCAAGTCAGTGTAATGTTCTAATCTTCTAAAGCTAAGTAATTCAAGAAAACAAATCCAACTGCCGTTTCCATTTGTTGAGTGTCTCCATTTCTATTCCATCTGCTTCTCTCAGTCCGGTTCTGTGTCTCCGCCTTTCTCTCTGAAACCACTTTTTTGGATGTTTCACCATCAAATTACACATGAAAAAGACCAAAGCTGTGTTTTTTTATTTCTTCCCCAGTCTGCTCCTCTATCACTGCTAACACCCCTCATCCCTCCTTCCTGTCCTTAAAGGGACATAACCAGAGTATCATCTTTATTCCTCCATTTGTCCCACATAATCAGGCCACATCCAAATGTTGCGGCTGCTGCTTCTCTAAAGTTTTAGGAGTCCAACCCACTCTTTGCATGCACACACTCAAAGGTCTCTTCAGGCCCATCTCATCTCCTAGCTTGATCATGGCTAACTAATTTCCTTAGTTAGGAAGGAAATTAGTTAGCCATGATTAGTTAGCCTCTTTGAATCCCACATCACCCTCTCTCCACTCCATTCAAACCACAGCTGCTAACGTCACTTTCCATGCCTGGTGTTCTGCTCACATCACTCTGCTCTTTGAATCCCTCCCCAGTTTCCAATGCATCCAGTCTGTCTATATATTTTAGGATAAACTTAAAAAACAACAAATGGTCTGGTAGCTCTTTATAGACTAACAAAATATGTAGATGGTATCATGAGCTTTCGTGGGCACAGCCCACTTCTTCAGATGACCGGGGCTGTGCCCACAAAAGCTCATGATACCATCTACATGTTTTGATAGTCTATAAAGTGCTACCAGACCATTTGTTGTTTTTTAAGTTTATCCTGTACAGACTAACTCGGCTACCCCCAAAAGCTTCTATATATTTTAGAAATGTGCATCAGTCCGTCCTTCTCTGAGTCCGTTTGTTCAAGAACTCCTCCTACATAGTAAGAGCTAAGACCACCACATTTGGTATGCAGCTTCCTCTCATCCCAACTTAAAACAGGGTCATGGTTTCATTGTGCCAGGTAAATGGGATCTGCCTAGAATGGGATTGTTTTCCATAACATGGAAAGGGAGGGGGCTGCTAGGAGGGACAGTTATACTGTAGAGTGACCCAGAGTGGGGAGGGAGAGGCTACACCAGTAAGACATTAGTCGTCTGGGGGAAGGGCTCTGAATGTGGCCAACCAGGCCACCATCCATGGGTAAGATTCCCATGCTGGAGCTACACAGAGTTCCCCCCTTCATGCTGGCCAACATACCCCACAGTGCTGGGCCATCCTTAACAATTATGAGGTCCTACGCAACTAAGGGCTCCTCCAGGCTTCTGCTGATTTCCATGTGCTTCCCTCCCTCCTCTCTCCTCCCTTCCATCAGGGAGCCTTTTGGCTGAGAGCAGAATGTAGGGGAGGGGGCATGGAGAAGACCTGAAATAGCCCCAGGCATACAAGCGCACAGGGTTGCGTAGGGGCATCAGGACATGTAGTGCAGCCCACGCCACCTCACAGGGAGCCACCCCTGGCAGAGCAGTACGTCCCTCGGTGCCCTAGGGAACCTCCATCTCCCACTGCCTTTCAGCACCACCCTCACCACCATAGGCAGCCCTGATGACCCACCACTGATTGGAAAGCACTGCCCCCACCACCGCAGGTAGCATTGGTGAACCCACACACACCTCTCAGCCTCCTGCCCTGAGCCCCTCCTCAGCTCCAAACTCTCACTCTTGTACCCCCACATCCTCTGCCCCCTCCCCGATACACTCCTCAGCGCCAAACCTTTACTCCAGCCCCTGATCCCCATAGCTCCAGCCTCCTGCCTTGAGCCCCTTCTTACCCCTAAATATAAGAACATAAGAACAGCCATACTAGATCAGATCAAAAGTCCATCTAGCCCAGTATACTGTCTTCTGACAGTGTCCAGTGCCAGATGCCCCAGAGGGAGTGAACAGAACAGATAATCATCAAGTCATCCCTCTCCTGTCATCCATTTCCAGCCTCTGACCAACAGAGGCTAGTGACACCATTCCTACCCATCCTGGCTAGTAAGTATTGATGGACCTAACCTCCATTAATATATCCAGTTCTTTTTTGAGCCCTGTTAAAGTCATGGTCTTCACAACATCCTCTGGCAAGGAGTACCACAGGTTGCCCGTGTGCTTCACTTGGCACCTCCCATGCTTCCTAGTCCCCTGCCCTTAGCCACCATGCCCTGCTCTGGCCTCCCACCCCCCTGCTCTGAATCACCCACCCACCCTGAGTCCCTCCTTACCCCAAACCTGCACCCCTCACACCCCCAGTCCCCTGCTCTGAGGCTTCCTCACCTCCAACCACCTGCGCTGATTACTACACCTTCCCCTGCCCTTAGCCCCCAACCCCTGCCCTTCCTCCTGCATCCCCAACCCTACCCACATTTCCCTTACCTATCAAATCCTTCCCTAGACACCTTCACCCTAAACCTCCCAACACCTTGCCCTGACTCCTGCATCCTCCACACCTGGCCCTGACTTCTGCATTCTCCTCCCCACCCGAAAAGAGGGTTACGGCCCTGAACAACACCAGGAATATTTGCTTGGATGTAATATTTGTATATGATTAATGCGTAATCATTTACATATTTAAAGTGGGCAGAATGTTTTATGATGATTCATTCTTTCAAATTGTGAAAGCCTTTTTGTACAAAGGATTTCATCCATGAGCTTAATGAATTTATTTTATTAATCAGGACTCTGTATTATTTTCTGTGCATCTTATTAACATTTTCTACCTCCCATGTTTAATGTGATTGCTTCTTCTGAAATAAACAATGTATTTCCTGTTTATGAGAGGGGAGACACATGAAAAGATATTAAAACATAGATCTCTTTCCAGCTTATTACTGCCCTTTGCTCAGACTGAGATAAAAATCTGTTAGTGCTTCAAAGCAAACAGAACTTGATACAGGAAACCCTTACATAGCTTGAAACACAGAATTTTTAAACCCTTTGGTAGTAATTTAAGCAAAACCAAGAATTGCTGCAGTGCTCTTGTCCTTCTATGCTTGGTCCTTTTATGATTATTGTTCTAGACCCAAGCAACCTAGGTGTGATGACAAGAAGCTTTTATCTTTTTGAAAAATTAACATATTGGGTTGATGTCCCAAAATAAGTATATTTTGCCCATAGTTTGACTGATAGGAATCTAATTCCTTTCATCATAAAACTTTTAATTCTTGCAAAGTTCTGCCTGCTTAACTCAGATATTAGGGGGCAAAGCTGAACATATTGAACTTTGTATAAGATTTCTTCCCTCTAAATTAAATAACATTAACAAACACTGATGTTACAAAAACATTTCTTACCACAGTTGAAAGTGGTTGTTCACAGTAACACTATATACAAATATTCTGAAAATAACACTAGCATTACTGCTTTAGTTCAACAGATTGAAATTAAGCAGTATAAGGATATATGCATTCTGGGATTGTTTAGTATTTTAAAAAATGGGCCTAGGAAAGCATTTTAGATTTTTCTTCATGTTTCAGTGACAGAAAATACCATGACAAGTGTGATTAATATTTTTACTTCGGTATTTTAATCTCAGCATCTATTGATAATTTCACATTTTCAACTCTCATTGTTTGATCCAAGAGGAATTCTCATAATTTAACTAGGTTTGGTCAAAGCATCTTGGGATTTTTGTTTATTTATTTTTATTTTTTATTGTTGTTGCAATACCTTTGTTGATTAAAACCAATTATATTCCGGATGGTAAATTGTATTTTCTTCCTTTAGGCCTAATGTGCATGACCGTATGTCCGATCTGCTATGCTTTCTTTTTAGAGTTTTTTTTTTCAAGGTCTTAAACACCTAATTCATTTCTGACCAATTCTATCTTTAAAAGATGCCTAAAGTTAGGCACACAAGTCTATATGTAGATCCCTAACTAAAATACAACAAAAAGTGGGCTTTACATCTGGATTGGAATAAATAGAAAAGCACTCTCTTTTTAAGATGAATTCCAAGTTTACTTAATAGGAACTCGTGGGTACTCAGTGCTTTTGAAAGTCTGGTCACCATCTGACATAATTTTAAACACCTTTTTCAAAGAAAAAAAACGTAACCCCAACTTTTCCTTTCTTGCTGTTTAAATTAAACCATTCTCCGTAGGTGCAGCACTAGCAAAATTACTTGGATGTAATTATTTAATTAACAGTAAGTTTCCATTAGGAACTGGTGGTCCTCAGAAAGGTTTACATTGAGCCAGGAGGGCCATGGGCCAAAAAGTTTGAGAATCACTGTGTTAGGGGGATGGGAGAGTGATGTGTTGTGAGGGGATAGGCAGATGTGGCTGGTGGCATTGCAGCAGTGCCAGGGGAACGGCACCCCCAACTTGTGAGAAGCAGCCCAGGCCCGGCCCTGCTGGCCAGAAGCCCTGCCTGCATTCACCTAGCACTGGCCTCGCCAAACAGGTAGAGCAGCAGCAGGCAGAAGCAGCTGAGGGACCGGGGGGCCATGGGGGCCACACTGCCTGCCATAAACCCAGGAAGTAATTTCTATAAACCCTACAAAATCATTTTACCAATCACTGTTTCTACTCAAATTTTTCATTAACTTCTCCTATGCACACTCATTGCATGGCTATTTTGAACAACCTTGTATTTAGAAAATATTGCGGTCCACATTTACAAAAGGCACCCCCCTCGGGGGGGGGGCAATGAATGGCTGGGTGGGGTTAGTGGATGAGGTACAGGGGGTTAGTGGCCAGGGGGTTAATGGCTGAGGGGGAGGGGTTATTGGCAGAGGTGGGGGATTACAGTCCAGGAAGGTTAGTTGTTGAGGTGGGGGTTGAGTGCTGGGAGGGTTGATAACTGAGGGGAGGGGTTATCACAGGGGGAGCTAATAGCTGAGGTGGGCAGTTATAAGCCTGGGTGGTTAGTGGCTGAGGTTTGTGTGTGGAGAGATGTTACAGGCCAGGAGGGTTAATGGCTGAGGTGGGGGTTGGGGTTAGTGTCCAGGGCATTTATTGGCTAACGGGGATGGGGAGAGCTAGAGGTCGGAGGGGTTAATGGCTGTTGTGGGGGTTTAGTAGCCAGGAGGGTTAATGGCTGAGGGGGAAGAATTAGTGGCTGGGTGGGGCGGGTTAGCAGCCAGAGGAGTTCATGGCTGAGGTGGGAGGGTTAGTGGCTGGGGTTGTTAATAGCCAGGAGTTAAAGGCTGAGGAAGGGATTACAGGCTAGAAGGATTAATGGCTGATGTGGGGTTTAGAGGTGAGGGGGTTAGTGGTGGGAGTGGTTAGTGACTGAGGGGAGGGGGTTAGTGGCTGGGGAGGTTGATGTCTGGGTGGGGTTAGTGGCCAGGGGAGTTAATGGCTGGGAAAGGTGGATACATGCCAGGAGGGTTAATGGCTGAGGTGGGGGGTTAGTACCTGGGACGGTTAATGGTTGAGCTAGGTGGGAGTTAGTGGCCAGGAGGGTCAATGGCTGAGGTGAGGGGCGGCAGTTAGTGGCTAGAGAAGTTAATGCCTGAAATGGAGGGATTAATGGCTGAGGTGGGGGAGGGTAGAGGAGGGGGGGTTGGTGTCCTGGACATTTTTGGCTGATGGGGTGAGCTAGAGGTCGGAGGGGTTAATGGCTGATGTGGGGGTTTAGTGGCCAGGAGAGTCAATGGCTGAGGTGGGTGGGGGGGTTAGTGACTGGGACGGTTAATGGTTGAGTGACTGGGATGGTGTGGTGGGAGACTCCAGCAGCAACCGTGGCCACGGAAGCCCTCAGACGGGACGCTGCCCAGAGGCCGCGCGACGGGAGAGAAGCAGAGCTGGTGGGAAGGCGCCCAGGGCAGGGAATCGTTCCTCGTGAGCTCAGCATGTGGCAGTCGGAGTCCCTGCTCCATGACCAACAGGGCCCGGGGCTTGGACCCAGTGGAGCGGGAGGGCCCAGGTCCAGCTAACCCCACCACCCGTAGCAAGAGAGTGCCCTGGAAGTTTGCAATCACCTCTGAGCTAGGCCCTATTGCTCCCGATAGAAGGGACTCACCTATGGACTGGGCCTCTGGGCCGTATTTCTCAGGAGGGAGGGGACTTACTTCTCAACTAGGCCTCTGGGCCTGATGGCCTCTAACCGAGGGGACCCGTCTGGGTGCAAGGCGGAGTGGCATAGGTGTTAGCAGACACACCTACGGACGTGGCTCACCGGCCAGGTTAGCACAGAGTGTGGGGAATTGGCACGGCCTTGGAGTAAAGGCCGAGCAACACCCTTGGAAGGCACAGTAGCCACCCCCTGGCTGTGCCCCCAACACAGGGCTCAGGCAACTGGGAGTCAGCGTGAGCATTTGTGCTGCCCAGCTCCCATCGACGGCCCTTGAACTTATGTGAGTGGGAGGAATTTGACCAGCTGCCCTGCGCTCAGCAGAGGGAAACATGGGCTCCCCAGTGCTGAGCTGCTCCAGATAATTCTTTCCCCGCCGTGTGGCTGGGGTCTCTGGCCAGAACACTCCTGCTCTGACTGACCCCATGTCGGGGAACGGGAAGCAATTTTCAAGGGGTCAGATGTGCAGAGCCCGTGGGGGTTGGGTGGATGAGGCTGCCTCCCTCTGCAGTGTGGGGCAGGGTCCCAGGCTAGGTTCAAGTCATGTCAATGGGGGAGTCTCCATCCCTTGACATCGCTCAGCCATGACGTGAGGGCATCAGTAACTCAGCCAGGGAGAGTGGGGCTGGGACCAGAGGGGCTGGGTGAGGTTCTGGGGCCTGAAGGTGCAGGGGGTCGGACCAGATGCTCATGATGGTCCCTTTGGCCATTCAAGTCTGAGCCCAGGAGACCAGCCTCTGTGCTGCTGTGGGACTCCTGGCCCCAGCTCCAACCCAGGGCTCTGATAGTCACTGCTCTGACTGCTAGGCATGACTGCTCCAGCCAGGAGTCTCGGAGGGCTTTGCCTGGGGAGGGGCTGTTGTCATGGCAAGAGAAACACTCCTCCTGTGCCTGCGGGCTGCATCCCAGAGAGGGGGCTCGGCTGGCACTGCTCTGTCCCCACTGGCCCTGGGGTGTAGCGACCCCCTTGTCCATCATGGGAAAAGTGTTTCACGTCCTCTGGTTTGCAGGGAATGGCTGAAACAGACCCAAGCATGTGCTTAAGGCCCAGAAAACAAAGCTCATAAAAACACAAATTGGTTTATTTCTCTTCAATCTCTTTATTTTAAACGAGTCTCACAATTTTTTTACTTGGCTCCTGCTGTTGCTACTCCTGAGGTGGGTGGAGATTTTGGCATCGAGGGAGCATCTCTGCAGCCCACGATTCACTTTTGCTCTTCCAGGCTACGCAGGAGGAGGCAGCAGGGACTCCAGAGTCAGCGGGAGGCTGGATAAATCTGGGCTGGTCCCAGTGGCCGGCAGACATGGTGTTTTGTGCCTGGCTGAGCAGCAGGTTTCTTTATACCCCAGTCTGTACCCACGAGTCTCTGGCCACTCCCTGCCAGGGGTGCTGCGGTGTGAGCCCTGCCCTGGCCCTGGGCGTTCCTGGCCAGGCCCTCCCTTTGCTCCTCCACTCTCCATCCAGGCAGATCTCTGAGTTGGGGAAACCTCCCCTGAGAACCTACTGCCTCCTCCATGGAAGTGGTGGGAAAGGGGCTGCCAGGAACTCCTGGCCGTGTTGGCCCTCGGGGTTGTAGAGGAATCCCCTAGTGCAGCATTTCTCCCCCTTGGGGTCCCCGCCCAGAAGGGGGCAGCAACGCGAGGGCAGGAGGGTCACTCGCAGGGGCACCGGACGTTTGGACTTTCCTGGCCGTGGCCTCATCTTCAGTCTCCAGGTCTCTGTCCCAGCAGAGTTTGGAAATAAGAAATGTCCCTGATCTCTCCTGGCCTTCCGAGCTGGGTGGCTGGAGGGGCAGCTGCTCTCTGCCGCCCAACCTGGCCAACAGCAGCACAGACGGAAGGGTGGCAACAGCATCGCCAGCTGCAGTTCCTTCTGTGCTGCTGCTGCTGGCACTGACTTCACAGCTGGGATCCCGCTCGCTCTGGCCACCCAGCTTGGAAGGGAGCAATGCCACCAGCAGCGGTGCAGAAGGAAGGGCAGCAATGCCAGGCCACACCCCCTTCCTTCTGCACTGCTGCTGGTAACGGAGCTGCCCTCCGAGCTGGGCACCTTCCCCTGCAGCTGCTGCTCTGTGGTCCCCCAGCAGAGGACACCCTGCCAGCAGCAGCGCAGACGGAAAGGTGCCAACAACATGCCAGGCCACCCTGTGTTCTGCGCTGCTGCTGGGGGCAGCGTTGACTTCTGAGCTGGGTGACCCGTCAGTGAGCCCCCCACCCTTGCTGCTCAGTGGCACCCCCCTCTGAACTGGGCCCCACAACAGCAGCCACTGCTCTGCTGCTGCCCAGGTTCAAAGGCAGGGCCACCGCCTGCAGAGGCGCAGAAGGAAGGGTGGTGGTACCAGACCAGGCCTCCCTTCCTCCTGTGCTGCTGCTGGCGGTGGCGCTGACTTTGCAGCTGGGCGTCCTGCCAGCATTGGCCACTCTCAGGCCACTCAGTGTGTCAGGCCGGGCTGCCCCCAGCAGTGGCACAGGAGAGAGGGCGACAGTCGCAGACCTTCTGTGTCTCTGTTGGGGGCAGATGGCCTTGTGCACATGGTGCCTGCACTCTCTAGCTGCCCACCTTAGGAGTGAGAGGCACGGCCAGCAGCGGCACAGCAGGGAGGGTGGCGATACCAGACCAGCTCCCCTCCCTCCTGCGCTGCTGCTGGAAGTGGGGTTGCCATCCGGGGTGGGCACCTGACCCCTTATAACTGCCCCAGCCTCCCCGTTAGTAGCAGTGCCACTACCAGCAGAAGTGCAGAAGGAAAGGAGGCACCGCCACACCAGGCCACCCTCCCTTCTGCGCTGGTGCTGGTGCTGGTGCTGGTGCTGGTGCTGCCTTCTCAGGTATGCACCTGGCCCGTGGCCCCCACGCTCTGGCCGCACACCAGCAGCTGCAGCGCAGAAGGGAAAGTGGCAATAACAGATCCCACACCCCTGCCTTCTGTGCTGCTGCTGGCAGCCGTGTTGCCTTCTGAGCTGCATGTCCTGCCAGCAGCCACTGCGCTCTGGCCCCCGGCATTGAAAGCCGGACTGTCCCCAGCCGTGGCAGAGAAGGAAGGCGGCTCTCACAGAACATGCCACATTCCTTCTGTGCTGCTGCTGGAGCCGGAATTGCTGCCTTTTCAGGTTCCTGACCCATTGCATTGCTTTCCAGCCACCCTCCCCCTTTAAAATGCAGCGCCCCCAGCAGCAGGGGTGCACCAGGAAGGGAGGCAAAGCCATGCCAGGCCTCCCTCCCTCCTGCACTGCTGCTGGGCTTGGCGCTGCCTTTCCAGCTGCCCACAATGGCAGGCAGAGCTGCCACCAGCAGGGGCACAGCAGGCGGGGCAGCGACGTCATCAAATGCCACCCTGTGTTCTGCGCTACTGCTGGTGGCCCTGCTGCCTTCCGAGCCAGGTGCCTGGCCAGGGTCTGCACCCTGCAGGCTTCCTGTTTGGAATCCAGTGCTGCCAGCAGTGAGGGTGTTAAAGACTAGACAACTAGTCGACTATCCAATAAGAAAATGCTTATCGCATAGTCGAATTGATTAGTCGATTGCTCCTCCCCTTACTACCTCTATCAGATGGCGGCAGCAAAAGAGGGGAGAAGGGGGTACTCCGAAGCAGCAGACCCTCATGGAGCCTGGAGTTGCCAGGGGTCTCAGAGTCTCCCGCTGACTCCAGGCTCCACGCAGGTGCTTCCACTCTGAAATGCACAAGAGCTTCCGGGATCTTGTGCGTTTCAAAGCGGAAGGACCCTCGTAAAGCCTGGAATCAGTGGGACTTTCCGCTGGCCCTAGGCTGCACACAGAGTTCCCACTTTGAAGTGCGCAAGAGGCCCCGCTGGGGCCCTTGTACATTTCAAAGTGCAGAAAGTGCCCATCGACTAGTCGAGTAGCCCATGGAAATTCCATCAACTACTCGACTCGTCGATAAATTGTCATTTAACATCCTTACCCAGCAGCAGTGGCGCAGAAGGCAGGGAGGCAAAGCTGCACCAGCCCACCTGCCTTCTGCACTGTTACCGGAGATAGCACGGATTGTCCAGCTGCCCGGTGTGAGAGGCGGCGCCGTCGCCAGCAAGGGCAGAGAAGGACGAGGGCAGCACCGTCCAGAGCCGCCCTCCCTTCTGTGCCAGGGATGTCAGAGAGGAAGTCATTGAACAATCATATCACTGCATCAAACTGTAGCAATTCCACAATTATTCGATAGTCCCTGGGACCTGGCTGGTAGCCAGTGTGCTGCTGCCCCACTGGCGGGGAACCCCTGGCCACCTCACGCTGCTGCCTCTGATAATGAATCAGCAGTGCGGGGCAGGAGCAGCCCTTGTCCACAGGGGATCTGAGCTCCCTGCGGACAGAGGCTGCACCAGCATCCCACCCAGCAGTCTCTGTGTGACGATAGCTTGTGCCAGCCCCGGACAGAGGCTGCTCTGCAGCAGCCTCCTCTGCAGTGTGAGGGGCAGGAGCAGGCAGCTCTATTGAGCTGGTGCTCACAGGGAACCAGATTTTAAGCTGGCACCCCCAGGGCACCCACCCACCCCCCACTGCCTCTGTGCGAGGCAGCAAGGGAGGAAAGGGGGCTCCATGGAGCTGGCATGTGTGGAGAGCCGGTTTAGAAGATGTCTCCCTGCACAGATTCATCTTCTGTCTGCCCTGCCCCCACGCTGAGAGAGGGGTAGCAGGGGGATGGGGGGGACGACAGGAAGTGGCTCCATGGGAGATGATACATGTGGGGAGCTGTCTTAAAAACTGCTTCCTGTGTGGACCAGCTCCTGCCTGCCCCCCTCACCCTCCGTGTTGCTGCATCTCTATGAGAGGGGGGCCTGGCAGCTCCATGGGATCTGATGCTCATGAAGAGGCTCCCCACAGACACCAGCTCCCACCTCCCCCCCCCTTGCTTCTTCTGTTACTGAGGCAGCCGGGGGGTGGTGCGTGAAGTTGACAGGCTTAACCAATAGGCCCAGGCATGTCGGTTAATTGTGTAGCCGACTACACACGTTGACATTCTGAGTTTGTGCTGCTACTGGTGCCGGCACTGCCCTCTGAAGTAGCCCCTGGCCAGTGGCACCTGCTCTCTGGTCACCCCATGTGGGAGGCAGGGCTGACTCCGCCGTGGTGCAGAAGGAAGTGCTGCAATCCCACCCCCTACTGCACTTCCTACTGCACCACTGTTGGGAGTAGCACTGACTGCCAAGCAGGGTGGCCAGAGAGTCGTGGCTGCTCCTGGGGCGCCCAGCTCGGAAGACAGGGCCACCGCCAGCAGTGGCGCAGAAGTCGGAGTGGCAACACCACAGGGAGCCACCCTCCTTCTGTGCTGCTGCTGGCAGGGCTGTCATCTGAGCTGGGCCCCTGCCCAGCAGCCACTGCTCTCCGGCCACTCAGCGCTGAAGGCAGCCCCATACCCTGCAGCAGTGCAGACGGGAAGGAGGAAAGACCGTATCATGCCCCCTTCCCTCTGGGCTGCAGCTGGGTGTGGCGCTGACTTCTTAGTTTGGTGACATGCCAGCGGCCACCGCTCTGCTGCCACCAGATCGAAAGGCAGCCCCACTGCCAGTAGCAGTGCAGAAGGAAGGGTGGCAACACAGTACCCTGCCTCCCTTCCCCCTGTGCTGCTGCTGGCAGTGGCACTGCCATCCGCAAAGGAGGCCCAGACAATGGCTGCTGCTCTCCAGCCCCTCAGCTAGGAAAGCCAGGAGAAATCCGACAGTTTTTAACATTTCCAAACATCTGCCCAGAGGAAGATTTGAAGCCTAAAGACGAGGTCCTGGCTGGGAAAACACAGGCGGCCAGTGACCCTGCTCGTGAGCCCCCTACCCTGGCCCTGTGACCCCCTTTTGGGTTGGGAGCCCCAACTGGAGAAAGGCTGCACTAAGGGATTCCCCAATGACCCTGAGGACCAACAGGGCCAGGAGTTTCTGCCAGACCCTTTCCCACAACTTCCAGGGAATACGCCAGAACTAGGGCCCCATGGCGTCCCTCTGCAACCTCGCCCATTTCACAGCCAGGGAGTTTCCACGCTGCTCCCTGGCACACTCCTGGGTGTTTCCGTGGGAAATTTCCCGGCTCTCTGACCAGGCAGGTCCTGGCCCAAACTAGGATTGTGTGCAGTGGGGGTTGGGGACATCTCAAGAGTGCCAATTTCACTTCCCAGCAGCCTGCGGGGCAGGCCTAGAGCCATTTCACCCTCATTACTCCCTGCCCCTCAGAATGGCTCTGATTTGCCCCCTCCAAGAGTGCCCGTGTTGGGGCAGGACAACTCCTGTCACATCCCGGCCAGGTCAGGTGAGCAGCTGGTGCCACAGGCACCTCGCCACATTGGGAGCTCAGACTCCCCTCCCCCGCCCCCCGTTGCACGTCTCCTGGCTGTGAAATGGGTGGGGCCCTAGTCAGGTTCCCAGGGACCTTTACCCCCCACAGAGCAGGGGTGGGGAACCTTTGTTGGGTCGGGGCTACTGACCCACGGAGAAATCCATGGGGGGCTGCACACAAGAGAGAAACAGCCCTCCTCCTCTCCCCTCCCTAGCGTGGGCCCCCAATGCAGGGGGGAGCCCCGAGCTTCAGGGGCCGGATCCCCGCAAGCCGGGGCTGCATCTGGCCCCCGCGCCTGAGGTTCCCCGACCCTGCCATAGGGATCTGCACTGGATGGGAGTCTCCCTGGGAACAGCCTGGCCAGGCCACGCGCGTCCAGGGCAGGGCTGCGAGGCGCCACGTTTTCTGTGGCTTCTCCACCAGGCACCCTGGCTGAAGGGCACCGGCAGCCTGAGCTCGGGGCCTGGGGGAAGCGGCGCGATGGGGAGGCCCCTTGGTCTGCTCCAGGCTTCAGCAGGTCCCCGAGGTGCAGCTCCCGTCTGGCCTCTCTGCCCTGTCTGGCCGGTTTCCTCCTCCGCTGCCTTGGTCCCGTGTGTGACCTCGCCTGGCCCTGGTTGCTGGGCCGGTTCTTCAGCCTTCAGTCTGTGCCGTGACACGCCCAGTGCCAAGGCTGGAATCGTCACCGTTGGGCCGCTGGGTCCAACCTGCGCCTGGTGCCGAGGGGCCGGCAGCTTCTCCCACCACAAATCCTGCAGGCTCCCAGCTTCCCTCTTGCAGAGCCTGGCGTAGGGCAGGGCAGCCTAGTGGGTGGAGTCCATATCCAGCCCCTTTTCTCAGGGCATTGTGGCCCAATGTCCAGTCAGTACCTTGCCCTGTTTCTCAGGGCAGTGTGGCCCAATGGCCAGTCAGTACCTAGCCCCTTCTCTCAGGGCAGTGTGGACCAATGGCCAGTCAGTACCTAGCCCCTTCTCTCAGGGCAGTGTGGCCCAATGGCCAGTCAGTACCTAGCCCCTTCTCTCAGGGCAGTGTGGCCCAATGGCCAGTCAGTACCTAGTCCCTTCTCCCAGGGCAGTGCGGCCCAAAGGCCAGTGACAGTTTTTTGCCCCTTTAGTCAGGGGCAAAATGGCTAATGGCTAATGGCTATAGTCTGTAAGCTGGCCTTGACTCACGAGGCTGTGCAGGTTCCTGTCCAGGGACTGGGGATGGGTGGGCGGTTCCATCCCCCGCGGGGGTCAGCCCCTCCCTCTCCTCTGGCGCCCGGCCGTGGCTGCGGCTCCAGTCCCGGCGTGAGCAGGAAAAGCTCCGACCGACACGCTGATCCCGCTGGTGGCTCCCTCCCCAGCTGCCTGGGGCAGCCCCTGCTGAGCTGGGGCACCTGAGGCCAGGGTCAGATCGGGGGAGCTGGCGCGTCCCCATGGCCAGGCTCCTCCTGTCCCAAGAGAGCAAGGGCCTGTCAGACGCGGTGCCTGGGAACCAGGGGGGCACTGGGAGCTGGGCCCTGGGATGGGCGCAGCACCTCTCTAGTGCCCCTCAGGGCCAGACCCCTCCAGGCTTATCAGTGCAGGAGCTGCTGACGCCTCCCGCCCCGATCCCTCTCCCCGCACCAGCTGTTCCCCTGCAGCGTCCGGCTGCCCAAGGGCCCTGGCTGGGGCCGGGTTCCCAGCGGACTGCCTCCCTGGCCCCACAAAGAGCTGGTGCCTTGGTGCCTGGGGAGGGGCTGGTCCTACATGGAGCGCGGGGGAGGGGAGAGAGACAGACTCACCCTCCTGTGGGGCCGGTCTCAGAGGCTCTGGTGTGTAGCGACAGGGCTTCCATTCCCTGGGGGGGGGGCAGGCTCAGGGGGCGACATTTCAGCAGGGCCCCTGACCTGGCATCTGTCGGTGTCAGTGCTCGGGGGCCCGGTGCCCAGCGGGGTCCCTTACCTCTGGCACAGCAGCAGTGGGCAGAGGGGTCAGGCCCCTCCCTGGCCGGCTGGTGTCCTCGGCTGGGCCCCTGAGGCACAGTCTCAGCTGGGCCCCAAGCTCCCTAGTGGGGGGCTGTGCTGAGCTGGGATGGAAGGGAGGAGACCGGGCCCCATCAGTGTCCTGCAGCCAGCTCCCAACCACCCTGGTCCAGGTGCCTCCCTCCCCAGCTCCCTCTGCTGGAGCCACTGGGGAGAGGAGCTAATGAGACCCCCAGCTCCTGGGGCAAAGGGCGGTGGGCAGGGCCCTCCATGGGGACTTGCACCCCCCAGATGCTCCAGGGGAACAAGGAGGGACCCAGGGTGGGGCAGAAGCCTGGCTGCAACATGTGCCCTTAATGTCCCAGGGTCTCCCCTGAGCCAGGAGAAGATGAACTGGGCCCCAGTCTGGCTCAGGCCTGGGGTTGCCAGATGGTTTCAACAAAAATATGGGACACACTGGACCTTCCATCCCAACCGACATTCCATCATCCTCGGGAAATCCCGGCCATTGCCATTGTCTCATTTCTATTGTCTCCATTTCTTTCCCACACAGAGAGCTCAAATCCTGGCCTGTCCAGTTCCAAACCAGACACCTGGCCACCCTGCTCAGGCCCGACTCTGACTCTGCCCTCCCCAAGGGTCGCTGCCAGCCCCCAGCCCTGCCGCTGCCGGCCCTGCAGCCTGTGGGAGCCGCCTGCCCACCCCAGGGTCAGGGGCTGGCTCAGAGGTCACTCACCTCCAACGCAGGGAGCGGGGAGTTACAACCAGGCTCTGCTGCTCCTGGGGCCTTGGCTCTCCCCTAGGACACCCTGGGCGCGATGCAGGAGCTGATGCGCTGTGGGGGAGAGAGGTGGGGCAGGGTCAATAGACCAGTGCCCAGGCTGTGCCAATGAGCCCTCTTCCCCACCTGGGTGTGTGGGATTTGAGGGTTCCTATCCCAAGGCCAGCCAGGACCTGACGCCAACTTCCAGCTCCTTCCCCTGTCCCTGATGGAGGAAAGGCCGAACACAGCCCTGCCCTGTCAGCCCTGCCAAGGGTCCCCAGTCTCCCCTTCCCCCGCCCCCACCCCCAGCGCTAAGGGAAAATTGCCCCCCCCGCCCCGCCCGTGCTCACCTACCAGCTCTCCTGGCGCCTGTGTGGGGCTGTGCCTGCGGGTGCCCCTGCAGGGCCAGCTGGAGGCCCAACCCCGCCCATGCAGAGCCTGCAAAGGAAGGGCGGGGGAGGGGGTCACACCCGGGAATCTGGGAAACCTCCTCCCTGTCCGTGGCCCCCTGCTTGGCCAATCAGCAGCGAGATTGGGAGAGGGGGCGGGCGAGAGGTCTCAGGGGATGTCCCAAGGGCTGGCCCAGGTCACCCCCAGAGGGGTCGGTCTCAGAGCAATTCCAGCCCCGCCTCTTTGGGGGGCTCCCCACACAGCCAGAAAGGGTGGGGGGGGGTGACTCTGAGGCTGCCCTGCCTTGCAGCTGATGTCAGGGGATCTTCATGAGCTCAGCCCTTCCCTAGCCCCTTCCCTCCCCAGGCCCTTGTGGTGTCATTGCCTCTTCCCCCCCCAGTCAGGCTGATGTACTGTCCCCAACCACCCCCTTAGGACACACGGACAGTCAGAGCCCAGGGCCCTCCACCCAGCCAGCCCAACCACCACTAATGGGCACCAGTCATCAGAGATCATTGGGTCCAGCCCGCTGCTTTCCAGCAGGACCCAGCACCGTTAGACCATCCCTGACAGGTGTCTGCTAGGAAATATCTCCCGTGTTTAACCCCCCTCACAGGAAGTTTTTCCTAATGTCCAGCCTAAACCTCCCTTGCTGCAGTTGAAACCCATTGCTTCTTGTCCTCTCCTCGGACAATTTGCCTCCTCCTCCCTGGAACCCAATTTTAGGTACTTGAAAACTGCTCTCATGTCCCGTCTCAGGCCTTGTCTATGCACTTGTATCCCAGGAAGAAGGGAGCTTCTGAAAGAGGGTTTTTACTGACATTTGACTCCAGAAATGACTCTTCAAAAAAAAAAAAAAAAAAAAAAAGGGACTCAAATAGCGGTTCACTATTTCCATAACTTTGTCTGGAAATAGAACACACTCCTGAAATGTGGTGCCCAGAACTGGAGACAATAATCCAACAGAGGCCTAATCAGCAGTGAGACTCCAACTGAAGACTAATCAGTGCAGAGTAGAGTGGAAGAAGCACTTCTCAAGTCTTGCTCACAACACTCCTGTTAATGCAGCCCAGAATCCTGTTTGCTTGTTTTTGCTACAGTGTCACACTGTTGATTCCTATTTCCCTTGTGATCCACTATGAACCCCTAGATTCCTTCCTGTAGGACTCCTTCCTAGCCAGTCGCTTCCCATTTGGCATGTGCCAAATGGGTTGTTCCTTCCTAAGCGGAACACTTTGCATTTCTCCTCATTCAACTTCATCCTGTTTACCTCAGCCATTTCTCCACTTTGTCCAGATCAATTTGAAGTATGACCCTGTCCTCCAAAGCACTTGCCACTCCTCCCAGCTTGGGATCATCTGCAAACTTACTAAGCGCCCTCTGTATGCCAATAGCGAAATGGCTGATGAAGATAGGGAAGAGTCCCAAAACAGACCCCTGCGGAGCCCCAGGTGTTAGGCCCTTCCCACATGGCTGGGAACCGTTCATAACGACGCCCCGAGAACAGTTTGAAAGAGAACAAAAGGCCGCCAGTCTCCCCTGTCAGTAACCACCCGCTCGGCCATTCGGCAGCAAGACTCTGGGAGCTCAGGGGGGTGAGGGTTGGTCTCAGCACACGTCCAAACGGAGGGCCCAGGTCACCTCCAGCTCCCAGCACTCTGCCAGCCCGAGTGCTGTGTGAGGCCTACCACCGCCCCAACCCCCCAACACCCACCCCCACTGCTTGGTGGGTCAGGGGGCAGGAAAAGGGGGAAAGACGCAGGAGAAGGCAAGACAGAGGGAGAGGAGGGGGCAAAGGGGAACCAGACTGAGCAGGCTCCAAACCTTTCTGAGGCTCCGACCGTCTCACCGGGGCCGACACAACCGGCTGCAGGGAAGGAGAAAACGCCGACGAGGCTTCTCCTGCCCCTGCCCCTCGGTCCCAATTCTCCATCCGGCCCCGCAGAGAGCCTGGGAAGGGGCCATGCTGCTGCCAAGCCACGGGAAACTCTGTGCTTGCCCCAGCCTTGCACCTCTATCCTGACCTCTTTGTGAGGTCATCCCTTTCCCCCAATAGGCTGTGGTCATGCAATGGGCCCTTTTTGATGTCACTGCCACCTCCCACCCATCCTCTGCTAGGCTGGTGTCCTGGCCCTGGCCGGCCCCTCTGGGTGTTTGAGGGGTTCCCTTGGAGCCCCACTGAATGGCAGTTGGGTCTGGGGCCCAGTGGGCTGGGCAGTGATGTCCCAGGGGCTGCTCCCCTCAGCCCCACCCAGCTTCTCAGTCGTTAGCAGAGTGTAAGGCCAGAGGGGCCCATTAGAGCACCAGGTCTGCCCTCTGCACATCCCAGCCCCCTGTATCTCCTCACAGTTGCTATGTTCTGATCCCGCACACACCAGAAAGGCAGCTCGTCTGCACTGAAGACACCAAACAAGGGGGAATCCCTCACTGGATTTGGCTGTTTGTGCCAATGGTGCATCAGCCTCCCCGGGAAATATTTGTGCCTCATTTCTCCCATGGGCTTGTCTGTTTGCCCCTTCCAGTCACCAGCCTTGTTCTGCTTTTTTCTGCAACATGAACCAGCCCTTTCATCAGGGACGTTTTCACTCCAGGAAGCCTTTAGACACGTCCGTGAAGTCCCCTCTCAGCGCCCTTTGGCAGACGCTAAACAGAAGGTGTTTTTCTTCAGCCCTCAAAACATGGGGCTCTTTGCTGCACCAGCTCCTGTTTTCCAACATCTGTTTCCATGTGGCCCCGGAGGCAGCTGCGGCCTCCAATCTCCGTCTCCCGGATGCTGTGTTGCCTCCCGGCCCTGCTCACCCCTCTGCCCATGTGCCTAGTGATGCCTGGAGCCGCATTCCCCACAGCAGCGCCCTGTGGGTGCTCGTTGAGCATCTTGTCCTGCGTGTCCCCAAAATTGTTCTCACAGTCCCTGCCTGCTGGGGACAGCTCCCCACTCCGGGGGTGGGGCCTGCCTGCTCTGGGATGGGGCAGGGCCTTGCCTTTGGCTCTGGGAAAACCTGGTTTGTTGGCCTGGTTCCAGCTTCCCAAGGGATCCAGATGGCTCCATGTCGCTGCCACAGCCTCAGCCTGATTTGACCCTACTCGGGTTTTGGTCCCTGCACATGTTGGGGGGGCTGCTTGGCCCTGAGGGTCTCATCCAATGTCACACAGGAGGCGGTGGAAGAGCCGGGTGTCCCAAATCCCAGACTGGAACCTTAAGCACCTTGCGTGGAGAATTGAAATACTGCAGCTAGTGCAGCAATGGCTGCCACCAAGCACCCACAGACAGGGCAGATGCCAGCTCATTTAGCCTCTCCTAGTGCTTTGCATGGAACAAAAGGGGACCCAGGCGGTGGCCCACACTACAGGCATTGCCAGGCTGTGCTCAAGGGCCTTCTCTTTGACCCCAGAGGGCCCCGCAAGGGAAGCCAGTCTTGCTAGAGTAGACCTGGGGAAAATACATCCTGAGGGCTGAATCCAGCCCACCAAGCCACCAGATCTGGCCCACGGAGGCAGTGGGGAGCCCCAGGCAGGTCCCTAGCTCACCCCGCAGGCCCGCCCACCACGCGGCCGCAGGACTCCATTGATTTTGAAACTGGAGGGGAGGGGGGACATTTCAGGAGCCATCACACCCCTAGCACATTCTCATTGGCTGGTTTCTGGCAGATCCATCCAATAAGAGCTGTTTGTTGGAATAACAGGCAGCCAAGAATAATCACGCCCCCTCTCTTTGGCTGAGTTACTCTTGAAGCACATGGCCAGGCAGACAGGTTGTCTGGCTGGGAAACATTTTGAGCTCTGCAAACAGGCAGGTCAGTTTGTAGGGTTGCCAGGTGTCTGGTTTTCTACCGGACAGTTCGGCTTTTGGGCCCTCTGTCTGGTAAAAAAATCCAGAAAATACTGGGCATGTGCCATGTCCGGTATTTCCTGGTTTTCCGGCTGGGCGCCGGACGGAAGCCTGGCGGGGGTTGGGGAAGTGACTGGGAGGTGGGGCGCTATCGGCACTGGGAGCCCTGGTTGCATGTGAGGAGGAGGAGGGGCAGCTCAGTCCATGCTCCTGCACGCTGGTCAAGCGCTTGACTGGACTGACTCATGCAGGACGGGAGCGCCCTGAGATCTGCACAGCCCAGGTCAGTCCTCCTCCCCGCCGGCTGATGCGCTCCTCTGCCCCCTCCGCCAGCTCTGCATCCCGCTGGCCAGTTTCTGCTCCGGATCTTCCCCAGCCAGCCCCCCTGCACCCCCCACCAGCCCTGCTTCCGGCGGCCAGTTCTCCCCTCCTCCTCAGCTCCCCCGGCCAGCTCCACCCCTGCCAGCTGCCCGCCCCCACCCCAATATCCCGCGGCCAGCCCTGAAACAGGCTCATGTAACAAGGGACCTTCTCCTCAAGCAGCACCTGCTTGAATGTGAGATGTGGCCTGCCTCTATACCAAACTCCCCCTCTCCCCCTGCTCCTTAGATTGAAGGTTGCCCGGGGGTTCTGAAAGTGCTGCTGCTTTTCTACACAATTTATTGCCCCATTGGCTGCATGAGCAGCTGAATCTTTGGGTCTGCCAGCCCCACATCCTGATGTTCCCCTTTTACAGTCTGTGGAAACAGGGCTTGGTGAAAGGGTTATCCTCAGCACCACGGAATTCCTTGGCACCGTTTCCTGTGGCACTTTTAGATATGATCAGGGTGGCTCTCCTCAACTTCTGCTCTCCCATCATCTGCTTCAGTACTTCCACTGACCACCAGGTCAACACCGGTCTTGGCACTGCATAGGGTTGCCAGGTGTCCGGTATTCTACCCAACGGTCCGGTATTTGCACTCTTTGTCCAGACATGTGCAATGTTCGGTATTCTCTGATTTTTCTGGCTGCACACCAGACGGAAGCCTGGCGAGGGCAGGGGGAGCAGCTGGAGGGTGGGGCCACGATCGGTGCTAGGAGCCTGTGATTGTGCAGAAGCCTGGTGGGACTCCCAGCAACTTCCCCCACCCCCCGCCAGGCTTCTTTGCAATCACAGGCTCCCAGCGCTGATGGTGGCCCCACCTCCCAGCCTGGTAGTCCCACCTGGGAGGCGGGGCCGTGATCGCTGCTCTGGGCACTTCAGAAGCCTAGCTGGCGATGATTTTTCTGGCTGCGCACCGGACTGAAGCCTGGCATGGGTGGGGGGAGCGGCTGGAAGGCGGGGCCACGATCGGTGCTAGGAGCCTGTGATTGCGCAGAAGCCTGGCGGGAGTCCCAGCCACTCCACCCACCCCCGCCAGGCTTCTGCGCAATCACAGGCTCCCAGCGCTGATCATGGCCCTGCCTCCCAGCCTGGGAGTCCCAGCTGGGAGGCGGGGTTGCAATCGCCGCTCTGGGCACCCCAGAACGGGGGGGGGGGAGGCTTATTACCACGCATTCTTTTTTTTTTTTTTTTTGCTTGACCAAAAAATACCACGTGTCCGGTATTTTTGGGGAGACCATCTGGCAACCCTAACTGCGTACAACTAGGCACAATTCTCCAACTTGGGTGTGCTGCCTCTCCCCTCCGCCCAGAGTGGAGTACATGTCTGCATCGGATTTCAAAGAACCACGGCTACCATACAAAACCATTTTTTCTACTATTTCAACCTAGCTTTAGCATCTAATTAAATGTACTAAGGGGACAGACCACAATAAGTAGTTTTATTTGTGAACCTTTAATAAATGCACTGAATAGCAGTGAAGTAAGTAGGTAGCACCAGAAGTACAATTAATTATCTTAAAACTGTGCACAAACCAAGTAATCCTTTGCCACACCCCCTGCATCCCACAACAACAGACATCATGAAATTGCCTTTTTATTTATTGAGAGCTGGCAGCATCTTTGTTGCTATGCAAAGATGGAGATATCACTGAGCTTACTGAGGGCAGGTCTGGTGCCTTTTACTGATGTGAACAGTAATTATGCCAGAAGCAGTTGCATGTGCGTACAGACCATTTGGATGAGTACTGGCTTCAGGATCTTCCTCTTGATCGGAAATAGACAACATAGTTGGAACATACGTTGTAAAAATGGTAAAGCTACATACCCAATAATATTTTTGAAATAAAATATGGGGAAGAGAACTCACAGATGGGTGTTCTCAAGCAAGTTTGTGAGCACACTCCAGCACTGTAACTTAAGGGTTCTTGAGTGAATTCAATAGTTGCCTTCAAAACTACCAAAAGGGTTGAAAGCTTAATTGAAGGAAAGTGCTATTTGCTTACTGAATGTTTTTGCCCTAGCTTGTAATTGCCAGCATTACTGTGAATATCACTGTGTTTGTGGGGATGGTTTAGTATTGTTCAGTGAATCTAGAATCAGTGCTGTTGCTGTATGTTTGTTAGACATGGGATTAGTACGCAATAGGTATAATAGTATATTGATTCAGGAAACCATTTTGTAGTCTGTAGCTAAGGAACCAAACCAAGAGCATGTGTGTTTGCATGGAAAATATATGCACATATGCAGAGAAATGCAACCTGTGGAAGAATGTGGGTTACTCTTCAGCTGTCACTTCTCAGAGCTTCACAAACATGTGAACAGGTTAATAGGTTAATAAAATGTTAGGATGTGTTGTAATATTAAGAAATGTCAACAATTATTGATATTGTGTATAAACTAGTGATGTAATCATTCCAGTTTATATTTTTGCTCTGAATGGAATATTTTCCTTGATATAAAAAAACCTAGTGATTGAGGAGATAGGGGAAAGAGTGTGAGGCTAATAACTGTGAACTAGATGAGTCAAAGGATTTAATAATAGGATATGGAGACTTCAACTGCAAGGTCACCAGTTTGGGTCCAGCTCAGATCCACTGTGGTGTCTATTTTAACAGCTGTTATTTATTACTTCTCTATTATTTTGTATACTGGGGCTATTTAGATTTTGGTGAGCAAGAGTAACCTCTCCAAATGTAAGTACAACTATCTGCTTTCAGTTTTTTTGTATAGAGTAAGTTAGAGAGACAGGGTGATTTCCCTATTTGAGAAGCTGTCTTTTTTAGCCAGCCCAGTTAGTTGTCAAAATATGTTCAAAATCTCTTCTGCTTGATTATTCACTTTGAAAGGGTCTTGGATGGTGCCTCTGTACATTGCAGCCTAATGCAATCTCTACATCCCACACAATTACAGGGGAATTGCTGTTAGAACAGAAATGGTCTCTTTAGTTTGTCAGGGAGTTGTGCCTCCTGAACATCCTTGTGGTAAGATGATTTTAAAAGCACCACTGGCTCAATCTTCAGCATCTTCACATTTTGTCAAACTGAGAGCTATCATAAATGATAAAAGCTGCCTTGAGGTGGTGGAGGAAAACTGAACTGAAGAATACAAGTACCACATTCATTACACCTCACTCCTCTTTCCCACTAACATAAATAAGTTATTTTAAGCTATGGACTAACCCTGGTGGCAAAAATTATCCTTCCATGATTTATCTAACAAGGTGCTTATATGGCCTCTGTCACCATTGTTCCTCGTCACTTCATTCCATTATGGGGTAGAAAAGGGTCATTTTAGTTGCTGGATGCCAAGTAATTTGATTTTTTTAAATGACTAAAATATCTAGTCTAGAGAAACTAGAGAAGGCAGCTCTGACTAGTTCTATCTCTTATTAACAATTCGGCTGTATGATTCCCATTATTTTAGTCACAAGGGTTCTTTTACATATGTTGGGGCGCACCATGATTAAGACCAAGCAAAATAATCACAATTAACAACAATGGTTATCTGATTATGAAGGAAAGGAAAGGATTAAACAAAACATAGGTGACAGAACAAAAACAATAAATGGGTTACTTCTATTACAATCCTTTCTACATGTGTTGCAATGGAATACTTCTAGCACAGATTACACCTCTGAGAGTGAACCTGCCTCAGTGGGCTAGTTTGTTTGGTAAGCTGAGCAAAGATCTTATTTTCCAAAATTTTAATGAAGCCAGATTTAGTTTATCCTTAGATAACTGAGAAATGTTTTAGCTGAACAAAATAATTTTGTTTAAGAAAAAGTGAATCCTATTGCTTATTAATAGTAACCACATAGTTCATAATTGGGAAAAGTAAGCAATCTCAACTAATCATATGGAAGTGAAGAAAAATATTTAAATTAGTTCCTTAGGAGAAGCTATTAAAGGAGCTGTCTTGAGAGAGGCCATTTGTGAATACTGTGTATCTTAAATTCAATCAAATCAAACAGTTTCTCTGTTTACAATGTTTAGCCCCTGTCGTCTCTACACAGACATGTGGTCTAACCACTAGGTGACTAACAGATGAACTGTTTGCATTTTAAATTAAAAAGACAATTTCATATCTTAATAAAATCATGACAAGAATTTAAATCTAATCTTTGAACAGTATTTTGGTTAAACAATCTAACCAATCTAAGCTTTTCCCCTTCGTCTTCTCTGTTTTTCATATTCTGCTTCTTGTAGAGATGGACAGGATGAGTTATGGAGCGCTTGGTTCTAGGCATGGTAGCAGAGGGGATGTTGTGGGGGATTCTCAGTTCAGGGTTTTATACTTTTCTTCTTCCTATTTCCATGAAATTAGGAAAACACCATCTGTTTCAGGCTTGGTTTAGATTCAGAATTGGTTGCTGTCACCCTTTCACTGGCTTCTTGCCACTGACTTAGATGACAACTTCAACTCCTACGTGTGCAGTGTGCCTAATGAATATACAACATTTCTTTCGCTGCTTTCGTTGTTCTTGTGGTGGGAAAGCATTGGATAAATTTTAATGGTAGTTTTTAATTCTTTTTTTTATTCAGTCAATTTTCTGAGATATCCCTTTAGTTCCATAAGGATTTAATGGGAGTAGAAATTGTGTTTCAAATGAGCCCAAACATTCCTATTCTCTGTATAAAAGTCAGCTCTCAAATGGTATCTTTAAAATTAAATTCCTTGAGTCTTTAAGCTTCAGTAGCCATCAAAGGAGGCATTGTCTTTCCTTTTTACCACTGTTTAAAGAGGTTCTTCTTGTTATCATGAAGTCAACTTCTATTGAATCTGTTATACAAACCACAAATTCAATAATAAATTCATCTTTAAAACATGGTACAACAGAAAATAGTACAAAGTTAAAGCGAGGAATACTTTCAAATGCAGCTTTTCTGAATGTGTACAACAATTAGAGGTATGCAAAAAACCTTGCAGGTAAGAAGAGGTTACTTGCTTGTCCTTGGGGACAGGAAGCAGAAATGTTCTGGAATGTCTTTGGTTGGCTTTATGCTTGGTAACATAACTATCTAAATATAAGACATATTCTTATATTTTCAAGTATCCTGGCTTTTACATACTTGTTACTATATCTTAATAAGAAAGTTTGTAATTACTTTTAAAAACAAGAGGTATACTGCAAATATTTATTTTTTCATATCAGTAATCCCCTGCATATGAAAGTTATATTTAGGCATGGCAGAATTTTTATATATATAGATAATTTATTTTTAAGCATTTTTTCAATTTGTATCTATTTTAAATTTTCACAGTAATGGGAAACTATTGGCAAATTAGACTGGGGGGGGGTAACAAAGCAATAATTAATGACAGTTGATGTTGTGATCGAAAATGTAATGCTCCACTATTGTTAAAAATACAAACTGTCAACATCATATGTCAAAATACAGAAAGTAAGTATCCTTAAATGAAACTCTGATAGGTACTCAAACAGCATTTTCCCTGCTTTACCTATCTGTAAATTTATATTATCATCAATGGAAATATTTTTTTCATTGGCTGGGGGTGGGGGGGGAGGGGTGTGCAAAACAGGGGTGTTCAGTGAAATTGACATTTACCTATTTAAAAAGCATATCTTTCCAAGCCTGGTTATTTTTCAAAGGTGCATTCATCCCATTTACTTTTTTAATGTTGTCTTCATTTTCACCTGCAGCTTATTATCTGTTTAAATTGACTCTTGGGAGCGGCCTGGGCAAATACCGTAAGAGCACCCTGACTACATTAGTAATGGACAGAGCTACAGAAGTTACTAACACAGGTTCTTGAGTTGTTCTTTTGTTGTTTTTTCCCCCCCAGATGAGGATAGGAATTCATTCAGGATCGGTTCTGGCTGGGGTTGTTGGTGTGAGAATGCCACGTTACTGTCTCTTCGGAAATAATGTTACTCTTGCAAGCAAGTTTGAGTCAGGAAGCCATCCGCGTCGCATCAATGTCAGTCCAACCACATACCAGTAAGTGCTGCTAGCCTTTCGGGAATTGATTTGATTTCACCTCTGGTTTCTGAATGAAATCTAGTGATGCAGCTGCAAAACTCCTACATAAGGAAATGTGTGAAACCCTGGGAATGGCTGGGAAGGAGCATTCCATGGGCCCTTTCCACTGCTACAGAATGTACTGCTATAGAACTAAAAGTGAGCTGTTGGCAGATCAAAGGGATGGTAGGGAAATAGCCAGTAGATCTGTATATCAGCTATCCCAAAACAGAACCTTAAGAAGGCATTGTCTGCCCTAATACCCCTTCCCCCTCCCCCCCCCCCCAGCATGTACTCCATGAATAGTGTTATAGATTTTGGCTAAGGGTTCTGTTCCTCACTCCTATGGGCACTTGAAGAAGGTAGGTGCATTTCCAAAGGTTTATGAAAAAGTGTTTAACTTGACTGCTGAGACTAAGATTTCAAAGAGTTCTATGTGTAGTTAGAGGGAAAATGTATTATTTAGCATAATAATGTCAAGTGGCACTCAGCAAAAACATTTTCTTAATGCAAGAAAAAGATAGAAAATGACAAAGCATTCTCATCTCCAACCGTTTGGAGAAATTATGCAAATTCAGAGTACTTTTGATTAAATCAGGTTATGAGAAACAGCTGGCCTAAAAGAAAGTTCCTCTAATTGTTCAAATTTGACAGATCGCCTATAAGAATTTCTGCTGCTTGGATTAGTTCTTACATACTCATTTCTTTGTCAAGAGATGTATATCTCTCTTGTTCGGCTACATTATTTCTCATGTAAAGTAATTTTCTGAATCATAGCTTTGCCCAGGCTTCAGCATTTAGCTGAATACTGTAATACTGTGAACCATCCATCAAGCCATCCTGGTTTTTTTTCTTCAGTCATGCATTTCCCTATTTATTTTTCTCTATCTATCTATGTAAATTAAAGTTTTAAATGGAATTTCTTCATCCAAGACTTGAAGCTTCTGATATGCTAAAATATAAAGCAGTGGGAGACTAAAGTTAAAAAGTAATTAAAACCAGTGAATGAAATGACATTCATCTGGAGAACCCATTCACTCAGATAAAACTTATGCAACAGAATAAGAGGCAGACATACTAAGCAGACTTTTTATCATGAAGAGCATAGCGTTAGAGTCAGACAGTTACATAGTGATAGAGAAAAAGAATCAGGACCCAAAATGAAACTTAAGTATGGAAAAACTCTGCACATTCTTTTAAATTAAAATTAGAAAATCTAGTTTCTCTTTAAAAACATTAGAACTTAGCATTTTGACCTCAGTGTAATTAAAGCCTAAAATGTCTTTTCAGTGGAGTTTCCTGGTTCAAAGGCTTAATAACTCCTGGGGGCTGTTTGTCTACTGAAGGGTACAGTAACTCTCCCATAGAAGTGAATGGGTGAAAGTCACCCGGCTGTGTCTAGACTGGCAAGTTTTTCCGCAAAATCAGCCGCTTTTGTGGAAAAACTTGCCAGCTGTCTACACTGGCCGCTAGAATTTCCAAAAAGCACTGACTTCCTACTGTAAGAAATCAGTGCTTTTGTGGAAATACTATGCTGCTCCTGCTCAGTAAAGTCCCTTTGCGCAAAACTTTTGCGCAAAAGGGCCAGTGTAGACAGCTGAGATTTGTTTTTGCAGAAAAGCCCCGATCGCGAAAATGGCAATCGGGCTTTTTGCAGAAAGCGCTGTTTAGATTAGCACGATGCTTTTCCGCAAAAAGTGCTTTTATGCGGAAAAGCATCCGTGCCAATCTAGGCGCTCTTTTCCGAAAATGCTTTTAACGGAAAACTTTTCCGTTAAAAGCATTTCCGGAAAATCATGCCAGTGTAGACACAGCCACCCCTGTTTAGAGCTAGCACCAGATCTTTGTAGAGCTTAAATCTGCCTTCAACCATTTTTTGAAGACTTTCCCCCCCTGTCTTGTTTGAAGGCTGTTTCTATCCCTATCTGTTCCTATTGCTGGTTTGGAAAGTCCTGTTTGTGTTAGAGACATTTGAAGAAGTGAAGAGATTTTGGGGTGAGTTACACCAATATAAACTTGGAGTTCTGTAACTCTGCAGAAATCAGTGGCATTGCTCCAGTTGACATTGGAGAAGAATTTGGCCTTTAAAGAAAATCCAGTCAGGAGAGGTTGGTATGTTTTGTGAGTCTGATAAAAGTTCAGTATAGAAGTAACCTACTTAGACCAGTCATAGAACATTAGAACTCTGACCTTTTAAAAGTCCAGTGCTGTTGCTAGTGGTTTTTGTGACTATTCTATTATTACTTTGGCTACAAGAGTGAAACATTAGCCTTACGAGAGAACAGATCCCGAGATGTGTTGTATCTGCTTTGCACCATGCTATAGGCCCTCCTCGCTATAAGTCCAAGATACGTTCCAAAAAACTTGAACTTATAGTGAAACAACTTAAAGCGGGGAAGTTTTTTCCCACGGCTGACTTCCATTTGTGCAAATGTGGGGGTTTTCCGCGTAACTTAAGAGTAGGGAATGGGAGGATATATAACACATCAGTCCCTACAAGCATCAACGACTTTAGTGCAGAATGGATATATACAGTAGACTTCCGATAATCCGGAACCTATGGGACTTAGGTGGTGCCGGATTATCAGATATGCCGGACTATCAGGAGGTACTATAAGCAGGTTATATATATACTGTATACATTATATACTGTATATAAAGTGTTCTTAACCCTTTTTATTGTACATACTGTATACAGTATACTGTAATGTTTTAGTTTTTAAGCCTTTTTACCCTTTTGCTCAGTTCAGCTGCTGCCGCTGTTACCTTGTGACTCATTTTTTGCCAAAGCTCACTCACTAGGCTCTTGCCATTTTGATGCCGGACTATCAGGAGTGCCGGACTATTGGATGCCGGACTATTGGAGTTTCACTGTACCGGGCCAACTTATAGTTGGGACACCCTGTACCTTTAAGCCAATTTAACTGTCCCGGTGAGGATTTCTGTGTGCATAAGCTGGTAGTATAGGCTGGTGCAAAGGTTCTTACATCATCTTCCACCATGATGCAAGCGAGGGTTGTGGCTCTAGCAATGGGGATATGGCTATAGTCCCCTGCCGCTAATTTTATGCTTGAGCTAATTAGCTGTTTGCATGACATAATAGCTTTTAAGCTACTGTAAGATATGTTAGGGGTGCAACCCTGCAAACAGCCACTCAGGATTAGGGGAGACCCCTGCACAACTTGTGAACCCCCTGAGTTATATCACTAGCACTTTGTCCATAGGAGTCTAAAATTTGTTTCCATTCTGTGCAGTCTCAGGAAATATAATTCAAGTATTTTTATTCCTCTATAATTATTTGCACACGTCTATTCTTATTTCAGTCAACTGAAAAACACCCATTGACTTTAACAAAATTGGCCAATATAGTAATTTTCCCCGCTTCCTCCATTTCAGTCTCTGACTCCCCAAAATGAACCTAACAATGAAAATATAGACTTACACTTCCAAGGCACTGATAGCAAGAGGAAAGAAGATCTCTTCCATTCACGGGTCTAAGACTGAGTCTCAGATGTTTGAAGTTCCCATCTTAAACTAACAAACGTGTAGCTTCTGACTCACTTTGTAACCTACCTATTCCAAGGGAAAAAAGAAACATAAACTACTTTCTAAACACATACTTTCTAAACACATGCCATTGAGCTATGGAACCAAAATAATTGCTTATATTAGGGTTAATGTCTACAGTGGGAGGTTGAAATAGCATGAATAATAATGATTTTGCTGAACAGAATTAATTGCTTTTCTTTACAACACCCATGGTGAAAAGAAAAGAGGAAGTTCACTTAATTGCCTTGACATTTGAAATAATTTGTAACACCCAAACCTCTTTCCCTTTGCTAGTTTGTGGAGGAAAAATGATTTTTGTTCTTAGATTGGCCCTAGGAAACCACCCCCTTCTAAACATCTGAGTGGCAGTGAGGGGATTTGAAAGGTATTGGGGGCCAGGCTGCCTTTTTCTTCTTCCATAATGGGGAGGCAACCCCTGTATCCTGACAAGAATGTGAAGGGCTCTCCTTTAGAAGTTTTAACTCCTCCTTAATCTTTTCCTGTAGACCTTTCCGCAAGAGGGATGATTTGCCTTGTGGTTTAGCAAGTTAATTTAATTTGATATCCATGAAGATAATGCCAAACATTAATTCACAAGATTCTAAAGTATTCACCCTTACTTCATTGAGAATGTAAACTGGCTTGTGTGTTCCTCATGTTGGAAAAGTATAGCCTACCTATTGAACTTATGCTTGTCTTATATTTGAAAAGTACATGTTCTGTCTATTTCTATAAAATAATGTATGTATATTTCTGGCATTTATTATAAAATACAGTATTATAGTAACATTTATGGCAACAGAGCAATGTCGACACAATAAATATTAAACATTTAGCATATGTGTTCTACAAAATACATAA
This sequence comes from Rafetus swinhoei, assembly GCA_019425775.1. NCBI lineage: Eukaryota > Metazoa > Chordata > Testudines > Trionychidae > Rafetus > Rafetus swinhoei. The sequence continues at coordinate 40,670,041 of CM033437.1, read as the reverse complement.
GATTAAAATTAAAAGAATTTTATTATCTACTCATTTCTAACCTATTTAAATATTGGACATGCTACAGGTTGAACCTCTCTAGTCCTGCACTCTCTGGTCTGGTAACATGCATGGTCCAGCATGATTGTAGTTAGCTGGATGTCCATTTATCATGGGCATGACCAAGTTTCCTGCAGTTCCTAAAGTTTGTTTATAACCACCAGTCCTGGCTCTCGGTGTCCTGTGCTGTTATTTAGCTAAATAAATGTCTAATTTACCCCTAAATGTCTACAGTAAACAATAGAAGTGCTAGTAATGCTACTAGACAATACTCATTTCCCATGGTTCGGCAAATTCTCTGGTTCAATATTGGTCAAGTCCCGAGGATGCCGGACTAGAGAGGTTCAGCCTGTACTAATAACCATATTATTTCATATATTCAATCACTTTAACATGATTTCTCCTGCTGCTGAACAGTACACATAATGAAGGGTAATTAAAGAAATAACATAAAATAGTCATACTGGGTCAGATCAATAGGCCCATCTAGCCCAGGATCTTTTCTTCTGATAGTGGCCAATACCAATACTTCAGAGGGAGTGAACACATCAGGCAATTATAAAGTGATCCATTCTCAGTCATCCAGTCCAAGCATTTTGCAGTTAGAGGCTTAGGGACACCCAGACCATTGGATTGGTTAATAGCCATAGATGGATTTATCTTATAGAAACTTGTCTAATTCTTCTTAAAACTTAGCTAATCTTTTGAGCTTCACACATCCCCTTGCAATAAGTTCCACAGGTTTACTGTGCATTGTGTGAAAGAAGTACTTCCTTTTATTTATTTTCAGTCTGCTACTTACTAATTTCAGAAGGTGAACCCTGGTTTTTCTGTTATATAAATAGGTAAACAACACTTCCTTATTTACACTATTCATGGTTTTATAGACCTCTATCATGTCTACCCTTACTTGATTCTTTTCTATGCTGAACAGTCCATGTCTTTTAAATCTTTCCTCATAACAGAAGTTGTTCTGTCCCCCAATTGTTTTGTTGATGTTTTCTGTCCTTTTCCAATTTAATATTTTTAAATGGCACACAACAATCCAAGGTATAGGAAAACTATGGACTTATGTAGTATCATTATGATACTTACTGTCTTATTATCTATCCCTTTTCTAATGGTTCCTAATATTTTATTAGCTCTTTTGACTGCTGCTGCATGTTGAGTGAATGTTTACAGAGAACTAACAGTAATGACTCCAAGAGCTCTTTCTTGACTGGTAACAGTTTATTTAGACTTCCTTTTGTACAAGTAGTTTGGAATTATGTTTTCTACAGTACATTACTTTGCATTTATCAACACTGAATTTCATCTGCCATTTTGTTACCCAGTCACCCAGTAGTGTGATATCCCATTGTAGGACAGCACGGTCTTCATTGTACTCAACTATCTTGAGTAGTTTTGTACCAGGTGTAAATTTTGTCACCTCATCGCTTATCACTTTTTCCAGGCCAGTTCTAAATATGTTGAATGGCTTTGCTTACAGTACAGATTCCTAAGAACATTTCTATTTACTTTTCTTCACTGTGATAATTGACCATTTAATCTTACCCTTTGTTATCTGTCTTTTAACTGGTTTCTGATCCATGAAAACTCTTTAATGAGGGACCTTGCCAAAGATTTTCTGAAAGCCCAAGTACACTATATTCATTGAAATACTCTCGCCCATATGTTTGTTGACTCCATCAAATTATTCTAATGGATTTCATGATTTCCTTTAAAAAAAAATAATATATATTGACTCTTCCCCCAACAAATCATGTTTAGCTATGTATTTGATAATGCTGTTATTTACTATAGTTTCAACCACTTTGTCTGGTACTGAAGTCAGGCTTACTAGTCTGTAGTTACAAGGATTACCTCGGGAGCCTTTTTTAAAAATCAGTGTTACATTAGCATTGTTTAGTTTATCAATTTATTCCAAAACTTCTTTATTGATACTTTTACCTTGGATAATTCTTTAGAATTGCCACCTAATTACTGACACTAAAGATGCCTTATCATTTGAATCAGACCCAATTAAGTTTTCATTTCATTTGTTGCTCTACTTTGTCTCATAATGCCACTCTTCTGGCTGGAAAAAGGAGTAACAACATACTGTAAGAAGCTTTGGGGGGAAGCCAAGTTAGTCTGTACAGGAAAAAACAATAAATGGTCTGGTAGCACTTTATAGACTAACAAAATATGTAGATGGCATCATGAGCTTTCATGGGCAAAGCCCACTTCTTCAGATGAGCGGAGTTTTGAGTTTATATGCAGATCCAAATAAATAGGGGAGAAGGGAGAGGGGGGAAGGAAAAAAAGGAAGGTGTCTGGAAACGAGGAGTAGATGGTATGGAAAATCAAAGGGAAAAACAGGAAGGCAGAGCTGGGAATCAGTAAGCACTTGAAGATTGGGTAGTTAAAACGAAGCAGATAAGAATCAAAGTCAATAGATAATTTTCAGTTGTAGACAGACATGTATTAGCCATGTAAAGTTCAGTTATATAATTCATACCTAGAACATCTGAGCAGGATGTTAGACACATGTAAATGTAGTTTTAAATCTATAAGTCCATTTTCACTGGAGTATGTAGCACTCTGTGCAGCTCTTCACTTCACTTGTACCAAGATCCCTTTTTCAGCATACATGCAAGTGTCCTAACCTTAATCTGTTGTTTTATTAAATTCAAAGCTTCCTTTAATCATGTAGTGCTTTTGCAAACTGTGTGGTGTGCCTGCTTATCTGACCTCACCTGCTTCTTCCCAGGGCTCTAAACAGGTCACCAGAAAACTGAAGAAAAATGTTCTCTGAGTTGTTGGGATTTGATCCCTTTATTGCAGAAGGCAGAAGAAAAATTATCTGCAAGTTCTTTGACATTTCATTGCCATGGTTTGGTATTAAATAGGCCATAAGCACTATTCCAGCTTTCCAGTAATCCAGTTTTCTTAGTTGAAAAGTCTTTTTTTCTTCTTCTTCTTCTTTAGTTGTCACCCTTCTCCTGAAGGTGTCAGGAGTGAAATTTGCTCATGGCTGGTTTAACACTTCATCATACTTTGCCATTTTGATGGGCACATTAAGCCTCTAAAAGGATCAGCCTTGCTTGGGAAAGATGTATCTTGGCTCCTTCCCTGAGTAGACATTTAAAATCCCTCCTCAAATTAGGATTTTGCACAGTGAGGTAAAGCCCAAGAATCCAGTAATGATATTTTGTCTCTATTGAAGCCAATAGGGAAGGTTGAGTAATGCAAAAAAGGCAATGGCAGATAAATTGGAAGGAGTGGAGTTATGCAGGGCCCTGAGAACTTGAAAATGCAGATAAAAATACTAATTGGTTTTAAATAACTTTTTGGTTTAATAGGACCTGAATGTGCAATTAATAAAACAGGAGGCACCTTTAGTGCTGACATTTCATTACATCATATACTTCCATTCATGCTACATTACTATGTAGATAAATGTACCTAACAGTTTTGTTATTGTTGAAAAAATTAGTCCTTAAAAAAAAACAGAAAATTGTATGAAATTGAATTGAGTTTTCATCTTTATATCAGTTAAAAGTACTGACATTTCTCATTATGTATTTGTAACTTCCTGTGCCCCTGCTATGGAAATTCTGCTTCACTTTTTGATGATTATGAAGCAGTCAGGTACTGACAAAAGGTCTGATGCTCTTCAGCTTTCAAATGATAATATAACATTGTATAATATAAACAGTCATCAGCTTCCAAAATATCATCACATTTTAAAGGGCCTTTATTGGCTTCAGATGTTTCCTTTTGAGTACATAATCTGCCTGTGTAAGAAGCAGAGTTTTAAAAAATAAATACAATATTTGCTGTTGCTTAGCAACAGCAGTGAACCTTGGGCAGCCTTGCTCCAATTACACCTGTCTGGAAAGAACTCAAAGATGTAAGACAGCAGGACTTAACAAAGGTTGCCTTTGACTCTATTGGGGATAAAAGCTCCTTTCTGCTCAAAACATCTTGTTCTCTTGCTTTTGTCTCAGCTAGGCCTTTCAAAATGTTCTGAAGGGCTGAAGACCCAATTTGAATCCCTGACTATCACAGTAGATCCTGATTGGAAACACTGGGACAGTTCAGCAAACCTTCCAATATAATCAATAGGGAGTTCTTAGAGGACAAGAACAGGACAAGAGTTGACAGATGGTTTCAACAAAATACTGGACACACTTGACATTACATCACAATCTATATGACATCATATTTAGAAAATACCGGACATTTATATTTTCTCAATTATATTTTCTCAATTTGTTTCCCAAACAGAAAGCTCAAATACTGGACTGTCTGGTTCAAAACCGGAACCTGGCAACCTTAAACAGGACCCAAGCATTTATCTACATAAGAGTTAGAAGAATTGGTATTGAAGGACTATAACACAGTGTTCTGTTCCTTCAATAAACTGTCTAGTCTGGGCTTGTTCCTTAAGTTTGCTTGGATGAATAAAAACTCCCTATTTTCCATACTCTGGAAGCATACAAAATCCATGGTTTCATGGGTCCCTTCTGCAGTGTATAAAATAGATTAATTGTATTTTTGTTGTTTACAGCTTAATGTGTTGTTTGTTTACATACTAGTACTATAATCAGGGCCAACTTATCCATTAGGCACAGTAGGCACAGTGCCTAGGGCCCACGATACTTTTAGTGGCCCACGAAAATGTTTTAATTTCTTTTAAAATCAGAAGAAAAAAATGAACTTTTAGGGTCGAAGAAAATGTTTTAATTTTTTTTTTCCACATCAGAAAAAAATGAAACTTTTAGGGCCCACAAAAATCTATTAAATTTTGCCTAAAACAGAAAAATAATAAAATGTTGAAGTATTTAAAGTTAAATCAAAAATAATTTTTAATATTGATATTATTATGGTGGGAGGGGCCCACGAAGGCATAAGTACCTTGTGCCGACGAAACTTTTAGGGCCCACAAAAATGTTTTATTTTTTCTTAAATAAGAAAAAATTAAAATGTAGTAGTAATAATTTATTTTCACGCCTTTCGGCCTTGAAAGTACGACTACATACATAGAATACTAATACATAAAATACAAACCAAAACAAATATACATACAATTCAAATCAAAAGGTCAGTCACATATTAATTGCCACCAAGATAATTTAACAAATTATTGATCCCCATTATTATGATCCCCAACATGGGGGATCATTACCATTATTGGAACAATTATGCAAATGAGAATCACCACGAAAAGCTAATCCTCTTTCAGCCAAAAATTTTACAACTGCAACTACTCTCTTTAATACTTCTATCCAGTAGGCACACAATCTCTCATTTTCCTTCTGCAACTCTGCATCAATACTTGTATATTTTCGATGTTGTAACATCGATGATAAGGCACTAAGATGGTCTTTGGATATTTCGTGAGAAGAAATTCTTACAGTTGCATTTTTCCAATCATCAAAACCGGTTTGAAATTGATTGGATATTATATCTGAACATGTGCTAAATAGTTTGCATAAGTAGCAATATACTTTACCACTAGAAGGAGAATAAATCAACCAATCTCTTGTTATTGCCTCTCCATTGTTCATTTGCCTGGTAAAATACTCTCTTCGCGCATATCTCATCTTATCACCAAATAGTTTCTTTTAGTAAAAAATTGGATTCTAAATTTTGCGGAGGAATATTTTTTGTATAATATTTTTTTAGATCAGGTGTTACAACCCATTCGGCTGGATCACTACTGTATAACAATCCCGTATTTTCAAAATTAATAAATTATTTATATAAGGTAATCCCTAACCTAAATAGATGATAACTTACTGATGAAATTACTTATAATACGTAATTTTTAAGTAATCAAAACGGAGAACACTTTGATATATGCACTATTATTTTGTACTATAGTGAGAAGCTTAGTGACTGTAAACTGTATGGCCAATATGGCCTCGGCCATAGGCGCCAACTGAATGATGGCGGATAGGAGGCCCTCTTAGCCTCAGCACAGTTTACTTCTCGCAATAAGTGAGATACATACTTTGACTGCGTTGGTATAAAGACGAATATAATCCAGCCTGGATTATATTTGTCTTTATACCAACGCAGTCGTAAAATATAATTTTTAATATTTTTTTTTATGGAGGAAGGGGTCCACGAAGGCAAAAGTGCCTAGGGCCCACGAAAGTCATAATGCGGCCCTGACTATAATATACCTACCTTTATCCTGTTTATCTGTCTAATAATATTGCCTTTCCTCTGGGATCTCAAAGCACTTAACAAAAGAGGGTAAGCATCATTATTCCTGTTTTACAGATAACTGTATTTAAAAATAATTACCTTTTCCCACCTCCTTTCTTCTGCACTGCTTTTCCCAAAACATTCATATATACCCATTATGGAAAAGGTATTAGAAAACGTATCATGTGCATAAGACTTTTTAACCATACAATAGAATTTTATATGAAATATACCATGTTATAAATAGTTAAAATGGAGAAAGGTTATAATTCTCTTTTAAATTATAGAGACTTGTAGAGTTATTTAAATAGAAGCAAGATTCATTTCTTTAGGACTTTCTTGATTTACTAAAATCTCTATTACAGTCTATAGAAATGTTTACCACAAGGGTCTCTCTATTGAATGACCAGGCACTTTGAAGGTTCTTTCAAGAGCTTTTTCAGGTTAAGCAAATGTTATTTCTGATAGATGTAAAACTAAATAATACTGTAAAAGCTATCAGTTCCTCAAGATGGTGCATGTACAGTGTTCTGAGATTTTGTCAAGCTGTTATACTTTTTTCTAATGTTCTGAAACAGACAGTAGATCTACTAGCTGCTGAGCTGCGATGTATAGGAACAGCAGGATCCTCCTCACCAGATTAATGGGAAATACAAATAGTAATATTGCAAAGCCATAGGTGGGCATTTATCAGATGCCACGTTGCAGTCTCTGTGATGTACAGTATGTCCAATAACAAAAGCCAAACACAGAATATTGTCCCTTTTGGAAAGATATTACAATTGAGCTGCAAAAAGGAAAAATACCAAGGCCATTACATCAGTGCCAAAACCATAAGGTAAATGTCAAAAGAATTAGAACCAGATATCCTCAGCTCAGTCTAAGTCCTACTAGTCTGAAGAATCTTTCCCCAGTAAATACAAATTATAGTAAGAAGCCAAAGTCACTAAAATGTTGGACAAAATGGATCCGTTCTGGACATTATGAAAGCAAAGACACATCCTCATCAGTTGTATTTTAGAAGTACTGCTGCTGGGTACTGTAATGATGTGTCATTTGAATTTGTAATGGAGCAAGGGACTTGCCATATTGTGTCAGACCAGTCATCCATGTAGAACAGTATCCTGTCTGTCAGGGACAAATACCAGATGCTACAGAGGAAGGCATAAGACATGAGAAGTGTAAAGTTTGGGACCAGCCCACTCATCAGCTAGCAGCTGGATACACGCATGTATACATACATATGTTTATGTATTCTATACAATTAACAAGAGGATCTATTTATAAGGCTAATGAAATAGAAAAGACCCACATTAAAAGGACATTATTAAGGTTTCAGAGTCAAGCACTTAAAAATTAAGAAATGCCAGATATAAGTGTCCGACTTCTAGATCAACAGCACAAGCGTCTACCAGTTAAGCTAAGTGAGTAACTGGAAGCAGCTGTATGTTTTTACTCTCCATGTAAATTTCAATGATTTTCTGGATGCTTAAAAATAAGGTGCAACACCTAACTCCTTTTGAACATCTGGGCCTCAGGCTTTTGAAAATCCCTCTAGGCCCTTAATTCCCATTGATTTGAGTGGGAGTTACACATCAAAGCTCTTTTGAAACACCTACCGAGTAGCTATCTGCATCACTAGATGTTTAGGAATCTTTAAAAATCTGGCTTGTGGGTACTTTTGAAAAAATTACCCCCGAGTAATTTTTCTCCCATGTTGCTCTCCCTCCACCTAGTTTTGCTAGGTGGCTCTGCATTTTTACAGTCTGCATTTTGTTAGGTGGCTCTGCATTTTTACAGTCTGCATTTTGTTAGGTGGATCTGCATTTTTATAGTTTTCATAGAATTATACTTATCCAAGTACTCTGTGGCAAGTAGTGAAACCCTCTGATTTCTACAGAAGGAAGAACTAAAGATGTTACTGAGGGAAGTAGATTAAGCAGACTCATTGGATTACTCACCAGCAGTTGTATTTTTCTATCAACCTGATTTCTAAATCAGAATGTGATACACACTGGTGGAAAGCAGCAACTCTTGAGGCTGAGAAACTGAGGCAAGAAGCGCTAATTGCTTACCCAAGGTCAAAGGTGGAGTTAATGCCACAGCGGGAGTCATGTGCTCAGCAATCCAGGCCATGCCTCTCAACAAATATTTGCACTAATTAACTGGGAGAAGGAATAGTGGCAGTAGAATTGCTTTCAGATAGACAGTTGTAGATGAAACCACACTAATGGGTCTTTAAGAAGGACTCACAACTGAAGATGTACTAAACTTATTTCCTGCCAAATAAATAAACTTTGGAATCTTGTTGCTTTGCCACTATGGCTTCATCTACTGTATAAGAAAATTGATATTTCAAGGAGCATGCATTTAAGGTTTTCCCTAAAGACCTGTCTGAGGTTGACCCCGCCACATGCTCATTTGCACAAACACTCAAGTCTTTTAAATGCTTCCTCTTTCCAATGATGAATAATCAAATGAAACAAAATAATGAAAGCATAATTTTGTTTTTTTGCTGATGTCTTTAAATAAAATTGGGGAAGCTAAATTTAGTAAAATGTTTCTAAGCACAATACTATAATTCCAAACCCAGTGCATTTCTGGGCAATGGAAGTGATGCTTTTTGGGGGGGGGGTGGGTTTGTTTGTTTTTTGGAAGAATTTAAACTGATTGGGAGAATTTCAGATTATCAGAAGAAACAGCCAAGGGTACTAAATTATGAATGAATATTTAAGGAATTCTGTACCACCCACCCCCAATTCTTCACATTAACAGAAGGATCCAGTTGAATTTAGAACCAGTTCTGATTTGGTAAGATGATGATGTTGTACATCAACCTCAGCCCCACTGCTATTGAAAATATGGAAGCTAGAATAGCTTTAGGTAGAATATAAGCTTCCTGAATGAGACCCACTCTGACAATGGAGAAGAAAGTGATAATAGCCCTATGGAAGCTTGCAACACCAGACAGCTACCAGTCCAGTTGGGAATCAGTTCAGAGTGGGGAAATCGATAGTGGGGGCTGTTGTGATTGAAGCAACCAAAGCAATCAATGCTCTTCTGATATGGAGGGTAGTGACTCTGGGAAATGTGGATGTCATAGTAGAGGGATGTGCTGGTATGACTGGTAGCTATCTGGTGCTGCAAGCTTCCACAGATCAATTGTCACTTGCTCCTCCTCTGTCAGAGTGAGTCTCATTCTGGTATTCTTGTGCTACAGGATAGGGGGAAAGCAATTTGCAAACTTCCATGAAAGTGGCCTTATGCATGCAAAAGTTTTGTAGCCACTGCTAATCATCCCATACCTGCATAACAATGCAGTCCCACTGATCTGTGCTTGTCTGATGGCACCAGAACCGGTGTTCCACTATGTCCAGAGAATCAAATGCTGGCAACATTTGCAATATGTTCAACTCAAATGCTTCACAGAAGAGTATGTTCATGGCTTCCTGAAAATCTTCCTCATTTAGGTAGACCCTGGATATGCTCTGGACATACCCTAGCATTAGGCGCACCAAGGTTATCATCATGGATCCCATTTACATCCAAACATTATGATGATGGGTGCTATGCTTAGGCTGCCATGGCATCTGCATGGAAAACCAACAAGAGAAAAAAGGGCATGAAAAGACTGTTTATCATTGGTCTTAAACTTGGAGAGAGGGAGGAGACAAATGTGTTATGGGCTGCTACTCAGTTTTGGTCCCAACGTGCACTGGGAGCATAACCTGGAATGTTACTCAGTTTTGGTCCCAATGTGCACCGATAGCTCCCCATGGTGCATCACTCACAAAGTCGATGGTAGCCACCCTATCTACTTCAAACTACGTCGAATTTGTGCGTACAGTGGGGACATGCACCTTCAATTTTACAAAATTGGGTGCTAAAAATTGATATTAACAAATTTGACTTTATCTCTCAGTGTAGACATGTCCTTAGTCTCTTGCTTTTGGAGATTGTCCAAATGGCCTTTATTTGAATAACATTCAACTCCGTCCCCAAGTCACTGTGACAGGATATCCTCTTCTGCACCACACTCTTGTGAAAATCTTTTAAAATAATAGTTTATGGCACTTATTTTACTTTTACATTCTAAATAAGATTCCTTTGCCCAACTGGGGTTGGTAACAAAACTATTAGAATGGTATTAAAACATGAGTGCTGCAAAGTAGCACAATTGGAGTACGGCTAGACTGTGGTGGTTTTTCGGGATACCTCCAGTATCCCAAAAAACCTCCACCGCATCTAGGCAACGTGCTTGCTCTTCGGCTTTTTTTTTGCGGAAGAGCAAATGCACTCTTTTGGAAGCCCCTGTATTCCTTGTTCTACTCAGGCTTCCGAAAGAGGTTTTTTTTCCAACATTTGACCCAGTCTAGACAGGCCAAATGTTGGAAAAGCCTCTTCCAACAAAAGAATCAGAAAAAGGTACGCAAAATGCGTAGCGCATTTTGCATACCTTTTTCCGACAAAAACGTGTAGTCTGGCCATACCCTTGTAGAATCCAAATAAAAAAGGAGTTAGAAACCATACCTCAGCCATGCTGGTTTCTTCAAATGTCACCAAAGTGTCATCCTGGTATTCATGCTCCTTTTGTATCTTATTTGCTTCCCATGCTGGGATTTGGTCCATGGGTCAGACATTGCCTCTGACTTTCTATTTTGTGTGTGAATATTAAAGGAGAACTTGCCTTAACTTTCAACAATTCAGTGGATGACTCTTCTCTCACTGATGTGCCATACACAATGTAAAGAATAACGAAGCAGTTGCATTCTGAGGCCATGGTCCTCAACTCTGGTTAAGTTACTTTTGTGCCCCTCCATTAGCACACAGGGTCTTAAAAGCTGTCTCAGCTAAAACACCAAGAAGTTGGTGAATATACAGAATTCAAGTGGAAGGAATTGCAGTGTGACCTTCACATGCAGATTTGAGACTATTCTAGGAGCTGCTGTTGCAGAAATCTGGGAAATCTGTGGGTCAGAGAAATGTTCCTGCAATTTATTAAACCTGTAGACTTAAAGCTAGGAACATTTACTGCAAACATTTCTAAGATTAAAGGAGTGAATCTTCTCTATAGAGGCCAGCACAGGCTTTCAAGCAATTCAGAAAATATTATAGTATTTTGATCATAGAATTGAAGACCTGGAAAACAGATCACGACACTCAAACCACATGATAACAAGCACCACAGCAGAGGCTGAAGGCAAAAGCATGATTAGATTTGTAACCAACCTGAGTCTAAAGCGCTGGGAGAAAAATGCCTTCAAATGCACATAAAAATAGAGCAGAGATCCATCTTTCAACCTAAAAAAGGGGCAATCTGTGTGCCATGATAATAGATGTTCTCAGATTTCAGGACAAGAGGAAAGTTTTAGAATGTGCTGGGAAGCCTGGAAAATTCACCCCGGAGCAGTATTCCTTTGACATCTTCCCAGGATTAAGTTTTGTGAGCAATGAGTAGAGCTTTGAATGGATACAAAATCTGTATCTGCATCTGCAAAAATCTGAGGATGAGGTACCAGCAATATAAAGCAGATTTGTAGGGTTCTCTATATAAAATTTGTATCTACATCCACATTTGCAAAAATGAGCCACAGATATCCATATCCCTGGATCCAGATACTCATGGACATTAAGGGGATATCTGCAGATGAGCAGGGCTCTAACAAGAGGAGAAGGTAATGTAGAACCTGTTCCAAAGGCCACTGGAATCTTTCAGTGGTCTTTGGATGAGGCTGTCAGAGAGAAAATGGAAAGGAAAAAGGCACAAACTGTTTTCTTATTGTAAGAATTTACCATGACACTTAAAGTTCTTTGAAACCCTGCAAGAGGCTGAATTCCATTTTCTTTACTGTCTATGTTAGCTTGAAAGCAACAGGAAGAAGATTAAAGAACAAGTCTCAGCTGTTGTGATGGAGTGGTTACCCATGTCTCTCTCAGTCCTTTCTTGGGTGTGTGTGTGGCAGGGGGTGGGGAGAGGAAGAGTGCTTTTGTAAAGGCTTCTTTAGTAATCTGGGAATACAACTTCTATATCAGTAATTTATTTGAGGGAAGATATTTGACAAAAAGGCTGCAAGACTAGCAGTTCTAGCCTGCCGAAGCTTTCTGTGATATGGGACAAATCCCCAGATGACAAAAAGCTAGCAAAGCCAGATGTCTATCATTGCCCCTTCCTGCCTGAGGCTTAATCACTGTAGCGACAGAAATGTGGTTGTGACTGGAACATTGCTGTGTGCCCATGCTGGCAAGCTGTCTCCATGTGACTATAGCCAGTTGGAACAGATTATAGTGGCAAAGCTTCTCTAAACTATTCTGGATGGTTTTAATGGGATAGTGTCAGATTTTGGTACCCTTAATTAAACTGAAGAGTATCTTGCTTCGTGAGGGGTCTCGATGAAATCCTCAGAGCCACTTGTGAAGGGTAACACAATCTGGCCTACAGAGTTGCCTATGAGCAAAACAAAGTCTTGAGGCTTCTCAGTTCTTCTTGTCTGTGTGTGTAGTACCTTTCTTGTAGAGAAAGACAGGCGAATTGTAGGGTGTTTGCTGTTTAAACAGGGTAACAGAGGGTATAACTGTGTGATCACTACAGGGTTTTTAATACTCTTTTTCTTTAAATGATATTAAAACAGAATTCTTTTGGCTTTGTTCAGATTCACAGTTCATTGTTGTCATTCTTTCCTTTGCTTCATGCCTATTAGGATTGGCTTAGGTGGCACCTTCAGCTCCTGAATATGCCATCTGTTTAAAAAATATGCAACATTTCTAATTGCCTGTTATTCTTGAGGCAGGAAAATTCCAGATAACTGTTTTAAGTTAAGAGTTTATCTTCCCTTTCACTTGGTCTGTTTTCTGAGCAATTCCTTCCATATTATTGGAGTTCAACAGGAAATTCAATCCTGTGTTCAAAAAGTCCAAATACTCATATTCTTTAATGAAATATTTTTAGTTCTCAAAACAATTCTTTAAAATTGTTCTGAATGTCTTCAACTTAATTATTAAAGAAGTTTCTGATTCTTTATAACAATTTTGGAGAGATGATTCTTTGTGTTCCTGATTTGGGTGAAGGACTGGCTTGAGCATTGCCAGTAATTGCTTAATTTCCCATTAATATAAATATTCTATATTTAAATGCCTTATTACATTAATAATTAGTTTAGCAAGGTTATTGGAATCCATGTTAGTACATAAAAGCTTTTTACCGTTTACATAGTAATGACATTAGGAAATTATATTAAGAACTTTGTATTTAGCTAACGTATTTACAAGTATGCATTTCACAAAAAGTGTTTGCCATGTCACTGTTTAGGAAATAAACATTAGGATTAAAGTATTACCAATATGCCTTTTCTAAAGTTTTAAAGACATAAGCAGAGAGGTTTTCTTGCAAGGGATGCAGGTTGATAGAGGTTCACCTTACCTCTTGACTTACTGTGCTCTTATCACTCAAATCTTTCTTCCTTTTCACAAGCCATTTTTTCTGCTAAAATATAAATGTTTTACATGGTTTGTTTACTTTTGAGTCAAGGTCCTTAGGCCTTGTCTATACTGCAGAGAAGATCAACCCTCTGGAGGTCAATCTTTCAGCGCTCGATTTAGCAGGTCTAGTGTAGACCCCCAAATTGAACACTGAGGGCAGCCCCTGCCGGCCTCCAGTCCTTCTCGATCTGCAAAGAGTAAGGGAAGCTGATGGAAGCATGTGCTCCCGTTGGCCTCCCACTGTGTAGATACTGTGGTGGCTCAGTTTAAGATATGCCGAATCCAGCTATGCATTTTGCGTAGCTGGATGGCATACCTTAAGCCAACTTGCCTGCTCTAGTGTAGACCAAGCCTTAGAGTTACAATCTGTTTGGTATAGCATTTAAACCTCTGTTAAATATTTTGTACAAAGCACTTCTTTCTATAACTAATACAGGCAACACACGAGAAAATAGTATAAATTGAAGCAAGGTAAAGTTTAAAATGTAGCTTTTCTGAGTTTGTGTATCACTGAGGGTATGTCTCAAGAGTTATGTTTTGATATATCATTGTCCCTTGAGACAGAAAGCAAAAACTCTGCCTGAACATTTTATACCATAACTAACTAAACATATATCAATATTGCTATATTTTCAAGTATCTTGCATAGAACTTAATTGTGCCTATATCTTAATAATCAATGACCCAACATTAAACAAAATAAGTTATAATGTTATTAATATGATTTTGCATAGCTATGGAGGTCTGTCCATCCCAGGATTCTAGCCTGTGATTTGTAAATATTCACACAATTTAACAAGTTTCCAACTGGGAGTTGCACAGGAATTATTTAACTGTACTCAGACTATCAGATCATGTCATTCTGGATTGCCTCTTTTTTTTTCTTAGGCTTTTGAAAAATGAAGAAAACTTTACTTTTATTCCTCGGTCCCGTGAAGCGCTTCCAGAAAACTTTCCAAAGGAAATCCCTGGGATCTGTTACTTCCTAGAGGTCACAAGTGGTCAGAAGCAGCCAAAGCCCTCCATTACGTCTGCCAGAGTGAAAAAAGTTTCCTACAACATTGGCACCATGTTTCTTCGGGAGACAAGCCTATGAGACCTGCTGCAGATCAAAAGACTCGTCAAAAAAGCACAAGCCCAAACTGGGTCATGAGAGGAAAGTTGGATATTCTTTTTATTTCACTGCTTTGTCCCAGATAAGCAGTAAAAGCTCTATGTAATGTCAGGCAATAATTATTTTAAAAGGTGGGTGACTGCTGTCAGTAAACAAACTGGGAAGAAGGAGAAAAAAATGTAACAAAATACTTCTATTTCCAGAGGAATGATTGGTTGTAAATTTCAATTCGGTCCCTTTAGAAAAAACAAAAGCAAATCCAAAATGAATCTTTGGGATTGATTTTTGTTTTGAACACAAGTTGGTGATGGTTGTCTATAGATTTGCACCAGCTAAGCAGAATTGAACATCAGTTCTGATTATGCATTCCTACATTAACGTGCCATTCACCAAGGTAACAATGTTTTTTAACTTTCTGAACAAACATTTCATACATATATTGTAGAGTGCTGTAACCTTCCAGGCAGGAGGAATATATAAATCAGTACAATACTGTAGGAATTTTACCTATTTTTATACATATTTCACTTTCTGGACAATTACATTCCATATGCTGTAAAATGAGTGAGCGTCTCAGAATAAGCTGTTGTATATTTCAGATACTCTCTCTATCAAATATTATAATTATAAAAGCGGCAAGACTTTTTGACTTTTTGGCAGCAAAAATATTAATATTTTGAAAAAGAAAAATATTACAGAAAATACTTACATGGCTTTTATGGTTTAGATGAACTCTATCTTGCATAAGTAATATAAAAAAGATGCTCAGTATTTGTCCTACTAGTAGCATGTGTGCAGTCTTTCCAAAACAATGCAAACCAAGTCATAAAGATTAATGTATTGATGAGTAAAGTTCTGTTGCATACTGTGGGCCATATCTCATACTATCAATTTAATATAGAAGTCTTTATGATGGCATGTTATAGCCTATTGAGAGCAGAATCCAGTAGATATGAGAAGCACTTTGGATGAGATTTTCGAAGCAGCTCAGTCACAGGAATATAAGTTCCATTGATTTTTAGTGGGACTTGTGTTCTTAGATGGCTAAGGAGCTTTTGAAAATCGCATCCATTATTAGCAGTATTAAGCAGGAAGTTTCATTTGCTTCTGGCTTGGCTGAAATGTTGTTTCTTTTTCTAATGCAGAAGAGACTAAAAGATGTGTACAATTTTTAAAATAAAATATGCTTATCTATTGTTTCATGCAAATGATTGTTAAAAATATAGATTAATCCAAGTCTCAAAAATTAAAGAGCCAGATCCAGTCTTTTGAAAATTGGTGCAACTCTGTTGACTTCAGCTGAGCTGTGCCCATTTTCATCAGGAGAGGTTGTGGCCACAAATGGACATGTTTTTAGACAGACTTTATTCTTTCTGATTTCACCCTTTCCCTTGGGTTTCCTCTTCAATTAGTACTAACTGTAGAACAGTCTTTGTAAGTATACCCACTGTAGGGTCCTTCTCTTACAGACCAGCACTGTTCTATTGTTAGCAAACACAGTTCATTACCTAATGTTTGCACAGTGCTTTTGAAAATGAATAGCTCTATAAGGACTTGATCCAAAGCCTATTGAAGTAGAAACAAAACCTTCAATTTCCCTGGGAGATGCTGAGTGCTCAGGATTTTTCAAAATCAGACCACTTATTTTACCTAAGTACTGGTTTACAGTTCTAAATTGAGGCATTTTATTAAAAAAAAAATCCCTGTACTTTTGGCTATGGAGAGGATAAAATAAGTCAAAAACTTACTTCTTTGACCACCATTCTGTTGAAGGGTGGGGGAATCAGTCAATACAGCATAACCTCCCCTCCTAGAATCTATTTCCAGACAACTCTGCACATTTGAGGGTACAGTACTTAGTTTCTGGGAAACATGACTGGGTAAGGAAGGACCAACTCCATCCCAGAGGATTTCCTCTGGTCAGAGAAAGCTGATCCTGTCACAAGGATATCCTGCTACAATAGGAGAGGAGACCTCCAGATTAGCACCAAGAATAACTTTAATGTGAATGCCCCAATCTTCCCTGAAGGTCTCTATGTCCTATTTGTGATGCAGTGGAGCAAATGTAGTGCCTCCTCCACCTTCCCCGTCCAAAGGCAGCTCCGGTGAAAAATTTTTGGAATTGAGGGTACAGTTTCCAGCCTCACTTCAGACTTCTCTTGGCTTTCTGCCAAAGAGAACATGTTTGCACCCTTAACCATTAATTTAGAATCATAGAATTATAGAACCATAGAGCTGGAAGAGACCTCAGAAGGTCATCGAGTCCAGCCCCCTGCTCTAGGCAGGACCAATCCCAACTAAATCAACCCAGCCAGGGCTTTGTCAAGCTGAGACTTAAAAATCTCTAGGGATAGAGACTCCACTACTTCCCTAGGTAACCCATTCCAGTGCTTCACCACTTTCCTAGTGAAATAGTTTTTCCTAATATCCAACCTGGACCTCTCCCTCCGCAACTTGAGACCATTGTTCCTTGTTCTGCCATCCGTCACTACTGAGAACAGCCTTTCTTCAGCCTCTTTGGAACCTCCTTCAGGAAGTTGAAGGCTGCTATCAAATCCCCCTCACTCTTCGCTTCTGCAGACTAAACAGACCCAACTCCTCAGCCTCTCCTCGTAGGTCATATGCTCCAGCCCCTAATCATTTTGGTTGCCCTCCCCTGGACCCTCTCCAATGTGTCCACATCCTTTTTGTAGTGGGGGGCCCAGAACTGGACACAATACTCCAAATGTGGTCTCACAAGAGCTGAATAAAGGGGAATAATCACATCTCTGGATCTGCTGGAAATGCTCCTCCTAATGCAACCTAATATTCCATTAGCCTTCTTGGCTACAAGGGCACACTGTTGACTCAAATACAGCTTCTCATCCACTGTAACCCCCAGGTCCTTTTCTGCAGAACTACTACTTAGCTGGTTGGTCCCCAGCCTGTAACAATGTTTGGGATTCTTCCATCCCAAGTGCAGGACTCTGCACTTGTCCTTGTTGAACCTCTTGTAGCCCAATCCTCCAATTTGTCTAAGTCACTCTGGACCCTCTCTCTGCCCTTGAGTGTATCTACCTCTCCCTCTAGCTTAGTGTCATCTGCAAACTTGCTGAGGGTGCAATCTATCCCCTCATCCAGGTCATTAATAAAGATATTGAACAAAACCGGTCCTAGAACCGAACCTTGGGGCACTCCGCTAGAAACCGACCGCCATCCTGACATCGAGCCGTTGATCACTATCCGCTGGGCCCAACCTTCTAGCCAGCTTTCTATCGATCTTACCGTCCAATATCCAATCCACATTCCCTTAACTTGCTGGCAAGAATATTGTGGGAGACTGTATCAAAAGCCTTGCTAAAGTCAAGATATATCACATCCACTGACTTTTCCATGTCTACAGAGCCAGTTACCTCATCATAGAAGCTAATCAGATTGGTCAGGCACCACTTGCCCTTTGTGAATCCATGCTGACTATTCTTGATCACTTTCCCCTCTTCCAAGTGCCTCAAAATGGATTCCGTAAGGATCCCTTCCATGATTTTTCCAGGGACCGAGGTAAGACTGACTGGCCTATAGTTCCCTAGATCGTCCTTCTTCCCTTTTTTGAAGATGGGCACTATGTTTGCCTTTTTCCAATCATCCGGGATCTCTCCCGATCTCCATGACTTTTCAAAGGTAATGGCCAAAGGCCATTTACACATGTTTTGTACGTAAAGTAAAAAACAAGTGATTTGTACTAACATTACAGATGGTGAAATGTTCCAGTTTATTTACCCTACCTCTACCCTAGCACAGCTGCAGTGCTGTGCCTAATTTATCAGTGTGCAAACTATTAGAAGAATTAGTACTGTACAGTACATATATTGCACATCTATATTTGAGACCTTGTTGACACATCTTCGTTGTGCAATAGTTTGATCTGAAGTTAATAACCTCTCCTGTTCCACTGTATCCTTTCACCACCCACCCCTGTCAACAGCTCATTTCATCATGGTAATTCTATGGAAAAGCTTTTTGGCTAAGCAGATGTGATAGGCATTCTAATACCTTTGGAAAATAGCATGCAGAAGTTAGGAATGATACCCTGAAGAAACCTGTTGCAGGGTGTCCTTCCAAGCAGCTAATTTATTGTAAAAGTGAATTTATAATCATAGAGATCAGTGCAAAAACTAAAAATTGTTGTCAGCATCACCATGGAGATAATGACAGTGTTTGCAAATAAGTCTGCTAGCTCCCAAAATCCGAGTAGATTCACACTAAGAATGTACAGTCTCTGCTTGTATAAGCTTGTATAAAGGTGACACATCCACAGCATCAGCAGTGATGCAAAGTATTGTGTTATTTGCTTCTGTGTTATGACAAGTAAAGTTGATCAAAAGCTGCCTTCCCTACAGAGTAATTTCCCTACCGCAGTGTAAGAGAAAAATGTGGAAAATTTCTCAGTGTTGCTCAATTTATGATTTGTTTCTGCTGTAATTATGCTAGCTGGTTTTTAATTCTTTTTTTTTTTTTTTTTTTTTTTGTGGACAGCTCTGTAAAGGGAAGGTAAAATATTTTAGCCAGGAACTCAACAAGATGTTAGCAAGACACCAGACTCTATCAGTGAAGGCCCCTGTTTCTGGAAGATATACCTTTCTGGGTATAAATTTCATCTCTCTGTAGAGGTTTTTGCGGATAGGAGTTGATCTGTGTTCCTACTGGCTTTGTGAGGGCTATCGGGTGGAGCAGTGGACTAGTGGTGAGTGCTGAAATGTAAACAGAAACCAGATACAGGTTTTTGGAACCTCACTTTCACCCATATAATAAAGGCTATTGTATGGGCACGGTTAGAAATTGCACAAGAGCTTATTTGCCTAATTGTAGGCAGCATTATCCGCAGTTTGATAGCTTCCACAAGAATAAAATCTGCCCTCTGATGGTGCTACATAAAAAAAGATTACTCCACATTGACAGGGAACATTGACGGTGAATTGCATTTTTTTCCCAAAAAATGAATTGCCCTTCCCTAGACTTGGGGCTTGATCTGTGAGTGAAAATTTTAGAGAGGAAATGAAGATACAGAAATTGGATCGGATCTACAGAGATGTTGCAAATAATAAAAGGAGTTTAGAAGGGGGTGCATGCAGTGTTACTCTTCTGTGCAGTCCGAAAGGAAGGATGCAATGAGCCCTGCCATGGAGTCATCAGCCTATGTATGCCACAGACATGTGCTCTCAGTCCCCTCTCTGTCCCAGCCCAAAGGGCTTTGGGGTGAAGACAATGAATCTACAGCAATCCAGACCCACTAGTTGACTCCTCTTGTGAGAGGAAACATAATAGCCATGAGAACTATAGCAGGTGTGAGGCTGCAGTCTGGACCACAGGTCATTTTCACTGACTCCCTGTAGCCTAAGAGGAAGGATTCCTTCTTCCCGCTGAACTTCTCCAGCATACATGCTATTAGTCACATTGTGCACAGGATTCAGGGGCTGGGCCACTAAGCAAGGAGAAAATAGTGGTAGGGAAGTCGGAGCTGTGGCAAAAGTTAGGTTCCAAGTAGAGATGTTATAATGCACATAATTGGCTAACCATGCAATTACGCAGCTATACGCAGGGTGGCAGCCAGCTCCCTGGGACTTTTAAGCTGGTTCCCGGTACATACCAGGGCCTGCCTGCCCCCCTATGCAGCTGCCTGGTACAGAGGCCCTAGGAGCCAGACCGAGAGCTCATGCTTATCAGTTACCCTTTTAAACGGCTACCCTCTTACATCCCTAGTTCCAAGCCTCTGTGGTGAAATGTGCCATCCAAAGCCACAGGCTTTTACATGAGACACTTCCTGCTATGCCAGTACACTAGAAATGTAGTTGTCCTGCAAGATCCGAGGGCCTTTGACTTGTGCAATCCCTGAGAGCCTGCCAGCACTAACCATGATTGCTGCTCTTGGTTTACTGCTCAAGCCCATATCTGATTGCTGCGCTGTTTGTTTTGAAAAGCATATCGGGGCCTGGAAACTTGCCTCTACAAACAAAACCCAAAGCTTTCAAAATCTATAAAACCTTTGATGGGAATTGTCTATTCAGAGGAAGAAATCTACAAAGCTGATTGAGTAGCAGGTCCTAATTTAGTATTAGCACACGTATTATGCACATGGGACATGTCATGATACTGTAGTACCCATACCGTGTCACCTGCCACAACCTGCACATTTAGGAATTGTGCCTGCCCCTTGTCTCCATTTTTCACAGACTTGCACATGTGTTGTCTCCAATTAACATGTGCATGCACATATGAGATAATGCTGGAGGTGTGATTAGGGTGAAAGGCTTCAATTCCCAAGTTATTTCAGCCAGCAGAAAATGCAGTATCATGGCATGTCCTGTACGCTTGGGACTTGCTAGACTCTGCTGCTCTCCATTTTAACTGTGTAGACTTTTCCTCTGAACAGACAATTCCCCTGGCATATTTAAATGAATAAAAGCGATGTTGACATGCACATGGAAAAGAAACCAGTGCAGATTGTCAGTGGCTGTATAACTGCTGCTGTGCTCTGAAATTCTTCTGACTACTCAACTGTCATGTTCCCTCCATGCAACTAGCGCTCTGTTACCCAACAGAAGCCCTGAAAACTGCTACTGCCTCCCCTCTGCCAAACCAGATCTATTACCTGACTTCTGCTGAATGCTCAGCTCCTGCTGAGGAAAGTTGGAGACATAGCCCAGTAGGATCTCGTCTCTCACAGCTTTGCTTTGCTGTTGTGATACTCCTGCAAAGATTTCAACTTGAAATGGCCCAGAGGGAGAAGCTTGCGGTTAAATTAGCAACAAAATAAACAACATATTAGGGCTTGTCAAACTTTAGGAACAAAGTGGCCCATTCTCACAGAGATGCACAAGGAGAACATGTGCAACTCATACATAACACATAATTCAGACTAATGGTCTTTGGGATTACCTACTCCTTGCTCCCATTGTGATCTATATGACACACATAAGTGGGGCTATTCAGGCTCCTGTTTGTGCCGATAAAACACTACTGGTACTGCACAGCTGGCAGTCTCTTTTTTAGAGAGCCTCAGGACTGCAGTGCAACATAAGCTGCTGATCTATGTGTTGGCATTGCTGAGGTAGGGGAAGTCTGTACAGCAACTGCCCCAGCGCCTGTTCAGTGGACTACTCCCTCACATTCATGTGAACTAAAAATTCAGCCATGTATGTGAAAGATATTTTAATAATGGTATTAATTAGTCATTTACAACCAGCACTGCAACACAAATGTACATACTATTAAACCTCTCATGAATGGGCTTGGCCATCAGAGATCATGCAAAAAGAAAAAAAAACAGCTAAACAATACCTAATGTGGCAGCAGGGTTGGGAGAGGGGATTCAATAGCTCAGTATTAGGATGCAGAGCATTCACCTCTGCAGTAGATCACTGGTTCACCTTCAATCCAAATCAGTATCACTGGGTCAACAGTGGTACAGTAGTCTTTGTAAAGTGATGTACGTGATCTTAGTTTGTTTCCTATGGGCAAGAGTTTACATTGTAAAAGCCACTACTCTAAGTGATGCAAAGGAGCCCCCTTGTTAGCAGTCTCAGCAGAAAAGCCAAGGCTTTCAATGGACACAAATGCTGAATTGGTCTCTTGCTCTAGAAGTTTGTTTTATGTGGACGGTGTGGAATAGAGAGCAGGGAAAACTGGAAAACTTTAGTTTGATCAGTGAGCAGAGATAGGACACTAGTTCCAGAGGAACCTGTTCCTTTTGTGGATGGATGGAAGAGAGAGAGGAAAGTGAAAGAGAAATGTACTGATACTTGACAGAATCTAATCAGTACCTTCATGTACTCTGCAGAGCACAGAACTTTTAATTCTTAGTGCACTTGTCCAGACTTAAAGATGCATCTTAATCTTCTTGTCTATGCTGGTGCTCAGAGAACTGTATTGGTGAGAAGTTGAAACACCTTCGCAGGTACATAAGCATATCCTGAGATGAATCAATTGGAATATGGTACTAGCACTGTGGCTTGCAAGTCTGGAGAGAGTAAAATAATCTCTTCTTGTGGCTGGAATCTTTCAAGAGGAGGTCAGTATTCACAGTTATGATTCATTACAGCCATAATTTAACAAAGTTCCATTGACTAACCAACTCATTATGGCCCAGTTCAGAAAAAGGTTTATTCAGCTTTCTATTGAAGCATTTGCCAGAGCATACACATGACTCATTATTAAGTAATCCTTTAATGAAAGATAGAAACAAAATGCAAAATGCAAAGGCTCTAGAGGGCAGAGAGATGGTTGCTAGGCAATCCTTAAAACTGAATTTCCTGGCTTTTGTGCATTTAAATCTCAATGTTAATATTGGATTAGCATTATAGCTTTTGTTAAATTGTATATAGACCTTGGGAAAAAAATCCTAGCAATACCAAATTATGATTATTCTTGAAGCAATAAGTTAAGCCATGGAGGTGTTGATTCCTATAATGCATTCTTGTATTTGCGCATTATTATTGGGAAATAGATACATACGTATATCAGCAATAATGCAAACAGGTGCATGATAAGGGAATAACCTCTGTAGTATAAATAACAGTAAATGTGTTAATACTAGTTAATAGTCCAAGAGGCGAGATTGTGTTTAATCTATTTCATCATATACGTCCTGTCAATACACTATGAAGTCATTGTTCATCCTTCCTTAATGAGGTGTGCACATGATATTTTTTTTCTGGGGCATATTGCATGTTGGGCATGGTTATGAATAAACAACCGAGCAAGGCGTGATTTTTAAAAAGTGAGATATTGATTGAAAGAGTGGAAAATGTGGAAAAGAAGTGATGCAATTGGACACATGAATATTTCTTTTGATTTTTTTGCAAGGTTTCTGACTGGTTGAAATTTTCCTCTAATGGTCTGATAATCAGGAGGTATCATGCAAGATTATTTGTATTCATTATGTGGGACACAAATTTTAGATGCATCACAGTGCTTTAGGCTTCCAAGCCCAATTTAAAAAAAAAAAAAGATTATGCACTTAGGATCTAAGTTTCAGAGTCTTTCCATGAAAATTAGGCTCCTAAATGCATAAATCACTTTTGAAAATATAACTTAGATGCTTTTGAAAATTGTATACCTAATGACATATGCAATCAAAAGGAAAGTGTCCCTTTTTTGTTGTTATATTTGAGTTTTGTTGTTTTTTCAGCACTACCGCTACTCCAAAATGTAGTGTCAGCATACAGGACTAGGAGTCAGGACACCTGGGTTATGTTCTATGCAGGTACTCACACCTTATTCAAGGTTGTGTTCCCAGCACTGTTGCTTTCTTCATGAGTACACACAATCTCTCTGACTGTCATTTTTCTGATCTGTAAAATGGGGATAAGACTTTTTACACACCTTTATGTAATGTACTATAAAATCCTCAGATGACAAGTTCTGCACACGTAGCTGACTCTGTTCATAGAATCACAGAAGTGTGGTCTTGGAACAGACCTCAGGAAGTCATCTAGTCTAGTCTCCTGCTTTCAAAGAGGACTATGTAATAGCTACACCGCTACTGACAAGTGTTTGTCTAACCCATTCTTACGTTGGAAATTCTACAATCTCCATAGACAATTTGTTCCAGTGCCTAATTACCCCGTTAGTTAGAAAGTTTTTCTTAATGTCCAACCTAAAGCTCCTTTGCTGCAATTTAAGCCCCTTGCTTTTGTTTTGTCCTCAGAGGATAACAAGAATATATTTACTCCCTTCTTCATATAACAAACTTTTGGTACCTGAAAACTGACATCATGTCCCCACCCCCACCCCCAGTCTTCTCCAGACTACAAAAAGCCCCCACATTTTTTCAATCTTCCTCCATAGGTCATATTTTCTAGACCTTTAATCATTTTTGTTGCTCACTTCTGGATTTCCTCCAATTTGCCCACATATTATCTGAAATGTGGCACCAGAACTGGACACAGTACTCCAGTAGAGGCCTAATCGGTGTGGAATAGAGAGGAAAAAGTACTTTTTATGTATTGCCTACAACATTCCTGTTAATACATCCAAGAATGATATTTGCTTACTGAATTTCTTCCCATTTACTTCAGATCATTTTTCCATTTTTCCTGATCATTTTGAATTTTAATCCTGTCCTCAAAAGCACTTATAATCCCTCCGGGTATGTCTACACTAGCCCCCTAGTTCGATCTAGGGAGGCTAACGAGGGCGAACAGAATTGCAAATCAAGCCCGGGATTTAAATATCCCGCACTTCATTAGCATGTTCCCGGCCGGTCGCCATTTTAGAAATTGACTAGCCTGAAGTAACTGCCCACGTCTACACGCGGCCGTGAAACGGGATTCTGAGTTAAAGCCCTAAATCGAATTAGCTGGTAAACCTCATTGCAGGAGGAATAACAGCTAATTCGATTTAGGCTTCAATTCGGAATCCTGTTTCACTGCCGCGTGTAGTTACTTCGGGCTACTCAATTTCTAAAATGGCGACCGGCCGGGAACATGCTAATGAAGCGCGGGATATTTAAATCCTGGGCTTGATTTGCAATTCTGTTCGCCCTCATTAGCCTCCCTAGATCGAACTAGGGGCTAATGTAGACATACCCTCCCATATTTGTATTGCTTGCAAACTTTATAAGGGTTCTCTCTAAGTCATTAGCTAAATCAATTTTGAACAGAACTGATCGCTGGGTGACCCCATTTTATATGCTCTTCCAGCTTGTTTGTGAAGCACAGATAGCTATTCTCTGGGAACCATTTTCCAAACAGTTATACACCCACTTGGTAGTAGCTCCATCTAGGCTGCATTTATGAGACCATCATAAACCTTACTGAAGTGAAATATACACATCTACTGCTCCCCCCTTATCTAGACAGTTTGTTACCCTGTCAAAGAAAGCTGTTAAGTTGGTTTGACATGATTTATTATTGGCATATCCATGTTGATGGTTATTTATCACTTTTATATCTTTTATGTGTTTGCAAATTGATTGCTTATTTGCTCCATTATCTTTCTGGGTATGGAAGTTAAACTCTGGTCTGTAGTCCTCTAGGTTGTCCTTATTCCTTTTGTATAGATTGACATTATATTTGCCTTCTTCCAGTATTCTGGAATCTCTTCCATGACTTTTCAAAGATAATCACTGATGTCTCAGCTATTCCCTCAGTCAGCTCCCTGAATATATTAGGATGCATTTCATCAGTCCCTGGTGACACAACTTGTCCAAGTAATTTTTAACTTATTATTTCCCTATTTTTAGCCTCTGATTCCACCCCTTTTTTACTGGTGTTCACTCTATTAGATATCCAGTTGCTATTAAACTTTTTGGGAAAACTGAAAAAAAAGTTATTTATCATTTCTGCCATTTCCACATTTCTGTTATTGTCTTTCTCCCTCATTGAGTATTGGACCTACTTTATCTTTGGTCTTCCTCATCCTTCTACTATATTTGTAGAATGTTTGCTTGTCATCATGTATGTCTATAATAGTTTAATATTGTTTTGTGCCTTGTCTTTTCTAATTTTGTCCCTTGTTTGTTTATATTCATCCTTTGTAATCTGACTTAGTTTTCACTTCTTGTAGGACTCTTTTTTGAGATTCATATCACTGCAGGTCTCCTGATTAAGTCAGGGTGGTCTCTTGCCATATTTCCTATCATGTCCCTTTGAAAAACTGGCAACTCTCTTGAACTGCTTTTTCCTTTAGACTTGCTTTCCATGGGATCTTACCTACCAACTCCCTGAGTTTGTTAAAGTCTGCATTCTTGAAATCCATTATCCTTATTGTGCTGTTTCCCCTTCCACCATTCCTTTGAATCATGAATTCTATTATTTCATGATCACTTTCACCCAGACAGCCTTCCACTTTCAAATTCTCAATCAATTCCTCCCTATTTCTCAAAATCAGATCTGAAATAGCCTCTCCCCTAGCTGTTTTCTCTCCCTTCTGAAATAATAATTATTTTAAAAAAATACCTACAGTATTTTGCAAGAACTTTGTAGGTAATCAGTGGTTTGCTATGTTCTTTTCCCAACAGATGTCTTTTATTTGGGAACCTAGTTGATCCTGGTTTTGTTATTTATATAAAATGAAAAAAATGATCCATCACTGGGTAAGAGAAGGATTAAAACAGGTTGTGTAGATTCCTTTTTTCCTGAGGGCAACTGTCTGCTGCACTGTCTAGAGCCTGTCACAAATGTATATATTGTGTGCAGGTAAATAAAGAGAGATGAGTCACTACTACACAGAGATTATGCACAATAAACTGCAACGTGTAAACCTACAGAGAAGTGCAAATAGTTAGCACTGCTAGCTCTCATAACATTGTCATGAGTCTTGCTATACTTGATGCATTTGCTATAGCCCATTTCCCAGAATCTTGGGATTATGTGCAAATCTCACTTTTTGAAAAATGGACAGTCAAGTTTTTAGCCTGTATATTTGTAGAGAAAAGTGAAAAAAGCAAAACCCAACAAAGGATAAAGAAAAACAATCCCAATTTTATTATTTTACTATCTTGATTTTATTATTTTGTGGTTTGGGGATTTTTGAATGTCTGGAATTGGCCACACTGCAATTAGTGAATATGAAACTTTTGGATAGAGGTGACACAAACTATAGAAATGAGGCACCTTGAAGAGTTTGTGGCATATAGTTTGCATTATGGTGATGGATGCTTTAGAAACATACCATAGGAATGTAGTATATAAACACCAGTTCTTAATAAGAAGTGGAATCTCTGCCGCTATGCAAGAAAGTTTTATTGGAAGCTGATGTCTAAAATGAAAGTTCATTTGGAGGAGTCTGTCTGTAACGCAGCCTGCACTGCAGAGAAACAAATTCAGCTTGTGACTATTTCACAACTAAGCACTTTGTACTATTACTTCAGAAACAGTCCTGTGGGTGGGATTTTAAAAGGACCTATGTGGTTTAGAATGACAGGTTCCACTGATTTCATTTAGTCCTTGTCCAGACTAAAGTTTAAAGGTGCATTGCTGAAATGCATTTGCTGGCATGTTCTAACTACATATTTGAAAAGTCCAGTGTAGGCAAGGTACTCTGAATGGAATCCCAGCCTCACTGAAGTCAATGGGAGCATACAGTTAATTTCAAAAGGATTGGGATTTCACCCACTGCTTTTGACATGTGCTATATTAATGTCAAAAGCAGTGGGTGAAATCCCAATCCTTTTGAAATTAACTGTATGATCCCACCTAGGCAGTTACAGTTACATCTAGGCTATGTCTATACTACAGAGTTTTTCCGAGATAACTCTGCTGCATCCAGAGAACGCATCCAGGGAAACTCTGCTGCACCCAGGGAACGCATCTGCTCTTCCAAATTTTTTTTTCAGACGAGCAGACACACTTTTTTGGCATCCCTATAAACCTCGCTTTAAGAGGAAGAAGGGATGTTTTGGAAAAAGGTTTTTTCCAACATTTGGCCCAGTGTAGGGCCAAATATCAGAAAAGCCTCTTCCGAAAAAGGAAGTGGAAAAAGCTTGCTTTTTCTGGAAGAAGAGCGTAGTGTAGACATAGCTTTACAGTGGAACCTAGGCTTTAACTCAACTGGTTTAGCATGTGTTAAAGTACATACTGCCTTACCTGCTCTAGACTTCATGTGTGTTAATTAGAACATGTTAACATGTTCTAAATTCACACCTTTTCTTAGTCTAGACAAGGTCACAGATGCTTTTGAAATTCCCTTACAATCCCAATACTCCTTGTTTATGTTTCTACTTTATATTTGCCAGTTACGTAATTAGTACTTCATTAAATTGCATACTTCTGAGCTACATCTACACTGGCCAGTCTTGTGCAAGAACATAAGCAAATGAGGTGCGGTGAGGAATATTGCTGCACCTCATTTGCATATGTTCTTGCGCAAGACTGGCCAGTGTAGACGTAGCCCTGGTGTCTTTACTGTCCAGCTACTGCCATGTAGCCTTGAGCCATCAATATACCTCCTGGGAATGTCAGCATTACTTACCTGATAATGAGTAAAAATTGTCTGGCCAGAACAAATAATTATTGAGAACAAGAATCCATTCTCTAATCTATGACACTTAAAGTGTTGTGCCAAATGAAGAAATTCTGTGCTGAGCTTTGAAATTCAACCTGATGGGAATGATTGTTTAAAACTGAAGCAACATATTGCTTGCATGCCTCTCCTCGCCTCCTTTTAAAATTGCCAATTCCATTCCTGAGTTATCCCTGCTGAGTTCCACAGGGAGACTAATGCTGACAGAGGCCGTGAGAAAGATCTGTTTTCGAAGATGGATGGAGGAAATGGTATGTAGTCTTTCACACTGTGAATTATCATTGCCTCAAAAGACAGGAAATTCAGAAATGCCATCTTGCCCAAAAGCTGAGAAACATTGCAGCTTTTCTATGTACAGTAAATGGTTCCTGTAATTACTAGGAGAAAAAAACCCCAAAGTTCTGAGATAGTGGCACCCTATTATCTGACATGAACTGCTGTGATAATGAAACCCAGACTGTGCTGAAATGCATGGCTCTTATTTTCATTCAGTTTAAAGGTTAGCTAAGAAGCTAATTTCTCAAGTGGTAGATTAGCTTTGAGACAAGGCAACTCCAGTATTCTGTCCAAAGATCTACTCTTTAGAAGAAGTGGATTGGTACCTCATAGGTTTTGAAACAGATAATCTATGGACTTGGCAGAGAAGCCTAAATTCAGTAACGAAGGTAAATCAAAATGTGAGAACATCTGGAGAAAAAGCAACAAAGAATTCTCAATTCAAAGCAAAACATTCCAGAAATTAAACTAAATAAGCATGAATTACCACATGGAGAATTGACAAGACCTAGAATTACGTATCAGCCTGAGGGTGCTGTGAGCAGTCGAATCACTTTGGCTATAAATGTCAGCCCTACCAGGTTGGGCTTGATCCCTTGGGGGACTCAGTGACTGTGCTCCTGAATGCAGAGATATTGAGCTCCCAAAAGCTTCAGAAGGAGATGCTGGTGCTCACCACATCTGCAAATCAGTCCAGTTATTTAGATGGCAGACTATGGATCCTGAGGCTTAACATAACCCAGTTTAAATCACAACTTTTTAAATCATCAAGTGGAAAACCAAGCTTTAAATCATCCATTTTAATTGACTTTTCCATTTGTGCTTCAGTTGTTTCTAAAGAAAGGTGCATTCTCATTGGCTGAGATAACCATTCAAACATGTTGATTTACAAATAAATGCAGGCTTTACACTAGATTTGATACATTTTTTGCTACTCAGGAAGGCTTATGAGAACTATAGTGAAGATCTCCAGTGCTGTGATTGACTTTAGACAGGTACAAAGTTCTGCACTGTGTTAGACCCTTCAGTGGAGGATTCTCCACTCCGTTACCCTGGTGTTACACTGCTATGCCGTCATTGTACACCCACATAAAACGGATGGCATAGAATGGGGAATTGGATCCAAGATTTGTATTTCTGGGCAGTCTTATTGAACCAGGGCTAATGGCAAGGACTTCAGCGCCAGAGCTGCAGCAAGACATAGTTTGTTCACTTCCCAAACATTTGGCATTTGGCAGTTAATTGTAGCTTATGTGCAAAATTTTGCCAGCTGTCCATTGCCCCAGCCTCCCTAGTCAATGGAAAACCATGCAAGGCCAAGCCCCAAACTGCTGACATTGATTTGAAGAACATCCTGTCTCTCCCTTCCTTCCTTTCCCTTATGAGTGCCTGATTCAACTCCACTGAAGTCAGTGACTCCTATGAGGACCTGTTCAGGACTGCTCAGCCCAGGGCTGATGCTGTTAGTCTGTTCCCTTTGATTTCTGTGGAATTTTTGCTTGTGTAAAGACTGAGAACTAAATCCTGCTCCAATATGCTCACATGCAGTTTCCATCGGAGCTCTCCATCTGTATCCCAAGATGGTATTTGGGTACAAGGGAAAACTTTTGATTGTGCAGGTATCGTTCTATGTTCCCTTTCTCGCCTGTGGAATATTCTATGAAATCCTGCTAGCCTGCAGTCTGTTCCGGGCAGAATGATTGCTACAGATGTGTCAGATGTGTGGCTCCCCATGAGGGGGGTCACAGGGCAGGACAAGCAGTTTTTATATTTTGGAAGCTGGGGAGGGAAGAAATTGTACTGCACAAAAGGAAAGTGAAATGCCAGAAATGTGTCTGAATCCAAGTGCAAATGGACTGGTTTCATTCAGGTATAAATATTTTTTTGCAGAGCTGCAGAACGTAATTGTAATGTGCTCCATAAAGTTTTGACTTGGTTAAGTGTTTCAGCAAAGATTTATGCACTGTTTGTACAAACATTTAGAGAGCTGTGAAACAAAAAAAGAGAAATCTAACAGCAGCCACCTAGACCTTGTCTATACTGGAGGTGAAGGCTGACCTAAGATATGCAACTCCAATTACATTAGTTGCATAGGTGGAGTCAACGTACCTTAAATCCCCATCCACACTGTGGGAGGCTGATGGGAGCACACACTCCTGTCGGCTTCCCTTCCTCCTCACAGAACAAGAAGTACCAGAAGCCGGTGGGGGCTACTCTCGGTGTTCAATTTTGGGGTCTACATTAGACTCGCTAAATCGAACTCTAGAAGATGGGCCTCCAGAGGGTCCATCTTCTTGCTAGGGTAGACATGCCCCAGTGTGGACATCAAATTGGGAGTCATTTAACAATTTTAAAGTTGCCTCTCCTAATTAGTTTGTAGAACACTTTTGACTGTTGCAGTCTGATGTACTGCTCCCTTCATATAGAATTAGCTTTCTAGGTTAGGAGGAACTAATTAACCAGGATATTTCCCATTTCCCAAGCAAATGACATCGAGTGGTGTCTCATGCTATTGCCAGTAGCTTAATGGTAAAACATCATTATAGTGTAATGTAAATGAGCAAACTGCCCTCTAGTGGTATATGTATGTAGCAGGTCAAGCCTTTAATATGTTGGTTTTACCATTATGTACTCTCATGTGGACTGAAAAGCTTAATCATGAATTTATTAGGCCAAGGTCTTCTGTGATAAAACAACATTTAAACCAATGGAGTTATGGAAAAAAAATTGTCTGATTTTCCCAATTATTTAACAAAGCAATCCACCTGCCAAAAAAGTCTAGCCGCCGAAATATTCCACATCCCATTTCATAAAGGCAGTTTGTTTACTGAAATTCACTTAAAGGTCTGTGCTTTCTGGAACTGAAAGTAGTTCTGATTAAAAATGACAACCTATGATTGCTTCCTTAGTAATTGAATTTGTCTTTACCAAAGAATTGAATTAGCTGCCTAAAAATCAATAGAATTTGGTACAGTAAAGATGTCTTTAACTGATAGTAGTTAAAGTACATAATAAACATATGAGCAAAATCTGTATTATAGTATAAAAATGACATTGAGCAAGAATTACTTAAGGTTGCAGCACCAATAAAATATAATAGCAGAGTTGAGTGTTAACCCTTGTATGGGGACATGAATCTATGTAATAAATTATGTGCCATATATATAGGCCATGGGAAAAGTGTGCGTGCAGTGTACACATGGTCTTAAAGCTTTAACATCTGTACTGCTTTTCATAGTAGAATGTATATTTTGATAGCTGTGACCTTTGAGCTACTAAAAAAATTGCTCTAAAGTTTATTCTTCTTGTTTCAATTCCATTCTATGATCTTTTATGCACATGGGTCTCCTGATGGATATTTTTTGTATGTGGTAGGGAGAAGGGATGGGCAAGTGCTGTAACTAAAGAGAGCAGTGAATGTGCATCCAGGGTTGCCTAAATCTTCTTATGATAAACAGCATTGTTTAAACGTGCTGGAGAAAATGAGGCAGATAAGATGAACAGAGTGCCTTTGAAACAGTCTCCTATGGTTCAGCCTCTGCCAATTTTGTTATTTTCCTTCTTTCCACATCTCTTCAAGCAAATTATGTTCCACTTGTGGCACCTCTCTTGTAGGGTGCAAGTAATTGGGGGTAAAAGTGTTTCCTCTTCTTTTACATGGCACCTTTTCCTAAAGTCACTTCATGCCTCAAACAAAGAGAATAAACTTTACAAACTAAGTGAGAGTGAGTTGTTAACAGAAAATGGAAGGATTAAAAATACGCCCAAGATTATCTTTTAATAACTCACCTGCTATGTATTGTGACTATACATCTTGCTTTCACAGTGCAAGCTACTGTAACGCTGTTTGTTAGCTTGTCCTGAAGAATTTTCATTGTTTGTTGTCATATTAGATGCCTAAGGTACACTCTATACGAAAAGCAATATACAATATACTAGACATCTTCTGGTTTTAGGCTAGTATTCATATGAATGTTTATATGAAATTCAGGTTTTAATGTTCGTCACTAGACCAAGCAGAGAAGCTTTGCCTTGTCAAAATAATAATATGATAACACTTTAATTCAGCAAAGGCTTTTCCTCCCAGTTGTTTAACTCATCATAGGCTCTATCATCTTTCTGACCTCCCCACAAATGCATTTTAAAAGAAAAGGGAAAAGTAATGAGCTACTTTATTGCATGACCTTGACACAGTACCTGATTCATAAAAGAAAAATAAAACCAACATCTCATTTATGGGTTATTAATGACAGGCAAATAGGCAAAAGGCTCAGAGGTTCAGTTTGGATAAGCACTCAAGCACAGATGCTTATTCTGGCTACTTGAAATGGATTCCTTATTGTAAGCTATTTTATGAAACTTCATGTACATTTTACTTCTGTATGCACTATGAGAGTCTTCTTTATTGAAGTGTTTTGTCTCTCCTATGTCCAAACCCACTGGAAGTTCAATATAAATGGAGAAATAATAGTTTTTCAAAAATCAGATGTTCACAAGACCCAGAAAAATTCGATTTGGGTCTGGCTGTAGTTCAAGTTGAGCTCCTGAATCCACTTATTTTGTCTAACTAGTTTGCTTGTCCATTATTCACATTCTTTTCTTTGGTTCACATTAGTAGCACCCAGAAAGATCTCATTTATAAAAATGGAATAGGTAATGCAAGTGAAAACATATTGTGGCCTGATTATAGGCAGATGGGCAGCTCTCGACCCCAAAAGGACTGCTCAAATCAGATGGAATGTTAAAGCAGAGCCACAGATTGGACACAGGAAAATTGGATGTTCCAGGACGAAAAGTGGTAAGACAGGGAAGGGGTTGAAGTTAAGGTTTACTTTCATTAAACAAATTTCCTGATGGTTTGCTGGTCCTGGTAATCACCAAGTATTCAGCAGACCATGCTTAGTACTCTTCTGCCATTGGGATTAAAAGAAAGATGCTAGAAAAAATTTACAACTAGTTATTGTTTCAGGTATGTGACATGTGGTCGAAATGCACACATTGATACGCTTCCCTCCCCATTTTTTCCCTCTTTTCAGTGATACACTTTTTATAACAGCAAAAAAAGGGAAGAAAAACTTTAAAATGCAAGCCTGCTGATAAAATGAAGCTTATGCTACTGCCGGGCATGTGCCATCTCCTCTTCTTGCTATTACCAAACATGCTGCTTCCTGAAAAAATGAAGAAGAACAGCTCTTGCGCAAGAAAGGGTTTTTGCACAAAAAGGAGCCATCTACACAGCTCCTTTCTGCGCAAAACCCTCTTGCACAAAAGTGGCTGCTAATTAATTATGCAAATGAAGCATGGCGATATTCCGTGCCACGCTTCATTTGCATAAGCTTTTCCGGAAGAAGACTACAGTGTAGCTGTAGTCTCAGAGAGCAGTATTTAGTTGCCCAAGTAATCTGGTTGATTTTAACTGGACTACTTGCATAAGGAAATGCTGCTCTTTATAAAGGTTAGAACAACTGGGCCATAGATGAGCCACTATAGGAGAAGTATTCTGACTCTTGACTGTATAAATCATTCCTTCTCATAACAAAGAGAACTTCCCCCAAATCAGCATTTTTCTTTCAGATTTAGTTACATGACTCATTGAGGGTCCAGCCCTCCATATATTTAGGAGCGTGAGTATATTACTTACGTGACTAATCGCAATGAAGTCTATGGTCCTTTTCCAAATTATACTGAGGTCAACAGAAAGATTCCTATCACTGTCAGTGTATTTTGTATCAAACTGAAGGAGACTACAAAAGTGAATACAAGCAGTTGCAGGACAAGGATGTCAATGGTTGTGGGAGATCTACATATTCAATATCCTTCTCAAATATTATAGTAAATGTATGGTAACAATTGATAAGACTTTGCTCATGATAAATCAAAACAAATAATACAGATGTCTCTTCCACACCAGACTCCACACACATATTTTATGAATCAGGTCTGTGACTTTCAACATCTTGACCAATTTGTTTGCTGCAGTTTCATGGGGTTATCTATTTGGTTTGCGGTATAAATAATATTGTATATCTGCTATTTTATTATACAAATATATGTCTTGTGAATTGTTTCTTTTTAGAATGTTTGAGCTATGTTATATTTTAATTCTGATGACATCATACAACCTGGGTTTAATGTACAAATGCATCACATCTATAGGCATGGTTTAAATTGCTTATATTTTACAAAGTCAGATTTATTTTATTTTTGTTTTCTAAAATGGATTTATCATAATCTGTCCAGTTGAGAAAATCTGTCCAACTGTTTCCTATAGTTTCTGGGAAATACTTTCCATTCTCTAGTAGTACAGACATAGGAACCAGTAATCCTAAATAAAATGATCAAATGTGTCTATTGTCACAAGCAATTTGAGATTAGAAGTACACGTACACGTATATAATCATTTATAGAGTTAATCAAAACATCCAGTGTTTCTTCCTTGCTTTCCATGAATCAATATATTTTAATCATTTGATATACTTTTTAATTTGTTACTAATATCTGTGAGTCATACAGTGTAAATAGCATGTTTCATTATGCAAAATTTCTAGGTATTTACAGATTACAGAAAAAGGTGAATTTGTATATGAAAAAAATTGACAGTAGATTTGAATGACATAAAATAAAGTGGTGATGACTGTTGTGTGACCTATTTATACTGTTCATTTCTAAATTGTCTGTTAAAGAAAAAAAACTTTTATTTGCCTTTTAATGTCCAGTTATTTACAGTATATTTACATCAATAAACATACAAAATATATTAAAAGTCATGATGAATCATTGACATTTTAGCTTTGTCTGTTGGTAACTGTCCTGTAAAAAGCAGAGTTTTAAAAACAACCAAACCCTACCCCCTCAAATTCACTAGAAACATTACATAACCCCATAGGACAGACAACATAGCCAGTGAATGTTGCTAACCAATGAACCAGCAAAGATTGTAACATTGTGTTTAAAAAAAATCAATAAAAATCTCACATTTTGGTAACTGTTCTGTTATTTTAATTTTGTTCTGTGTGACAGATCCCTATGTGTCACCTTTGAGTGATGACTGTCATGTTGCATGAAGCCCCGACAACACCTGGTGTTAAATAGTTAAGGATTTCACTCAGGAAACTGTCTCCACCTAGTGGCAGGTGCATGAAGAACTGCTCCCATAGGTGTCACCAGTGTCTCTTCATCCAGGTAGCATCCTTTCCCTAAAGATATAGAGTTGCATATCACTCACTTCAGGCTGAAGAATTGCCTAAGCTGCTGGGCCAATGTCTTCTCTTAACTTTGTCGTGACCAGTGAATGACAGTAACATGCTTTTTGCTAGTATGATTTGAACATGTCAGTTTCTAGGGTCAGACATAAATAAACCATCATAGAGGATAAATATATGGAGATATACCTATCTCATAGAGCTGGAAGGGACCTTGAGAGGTCATTGAGTCCAGTCCTCTGCCTTCACTGGCAGGACCAAGTACCATCCCTGACAGATTTGGCCCCCTCAAGGACTGAATTCACAACACTGGGTTTAGTAAGCCAATGCTCAAACCACTGAGCTATCCCTCCCGCTGAACAGACAGCGTTCAGTCACATTTTGGTTTTAGACTAGTATAAGCCCAAAGTAGGTGATTCAAATCTGGAGAAATTTAAATTCACCTTATTTCATTGTGAGCACAGAATAAATACATGTCCTATGCAACCTTCTGTACAGAGATTTACCAATTAGTACTGAGTCTAACCTAGTACCTCTGTTATTCCAATGTAAGCTTTTATTGGAAAAAAAGTATAAAAATTGGAGCAAACATCATCGTTGTAGTCTGATGTGGGCAGGTAGCAAGTGTATAGCCTACAGCAGATGGAATTTACCTAACTCACTTTACTTAGTGTCTCTAAAGTTGGAACTAAAATGCACATGGGTTTGAGGTCTTAACTTTTCCAGATGTCAGCCCTGTAGCTGTTGGGAAATCCTGATGTCTGACAGTAACTGTTAGTAGCAAATTAGGATGATTAAAATCCTTCAAGCAGACAGTGGATATAACTAACAATATTAGAAAGGGATTATGACATTAAAAGTAAACATCAATTTGTATATAAATAGCAGCACAACAGAAAACATTTTAAGCGCTGCTCTCTTGACAGCATTTCTATATAGGGCTCAGACATAGCTGTCTGGGATTAAGGGATTTAGTATGATGTTGGGAGCGAATGTATGGTTCAGATCCTTTAGGAATTTTCTAGTGATGAGAAAAGACTAAAGACTAAGTCCTGGAGAACAAATGAACAAAAAAAATGCATCTTAATCAAACAAATGTGCAAAAATACGTCAAGGTGTCAGTGTTAGCTCCTTAGTATGAACCTTAAAGCAAAGTAAGATACCATTCTTCGCAAATACGTCAAGGTGTCAGTGTTAGCTCCTTAGTATGAACCTTAAAGCAAAGTAAGATACCATATTATACCTTTACCAATGCTAGAAATCCTGTGTCTGTCCCATATTCTTTTTTCCCTCTTGACTGTTACAATCTACAGTAACTAAACTAAGTGCCTTCCTTGCTCCATTCAGCCTTTGTAGCATCACCTTTTAACCATCTTTTAATAAAAACACAATAACTTGGTTGGACAAAAAAACCCTGATGGAACAGTTTCATCATGTTCAGCAAAATCAGGCTTGTTGGCAGGAACAGCTCTATTCTGACAATTTACTGTGGAGACAATTCAAAATCAAAATCAAAATGTCTTGTTTTGTTTTCACTTTAACATCATAGTTTGTAAAAGTCAAAACAAAAATGAAATGCTCACTTTGATATCTGATCAATTTCATGTTTGAGTGGAATTTCCATTTTGCAGTAAATTTCTGACTTTCATCCCAATCTGGGATCAAAATAAAATTTTAAATGTGAGAATTTCTCAAAAGATTACTATTTTATGTTATGATCAGTTCAAATAGTAATGCCTCTCTGTTACACTCAAGGGGTTTTTTTTTATTTTTTCACGGACATTACCTGTAATATTTTGTTTATTCAGAGGTGGTCCAAGAAAAATCTATCTATATATTTTAGAAATGTGCATCTGTTAGTCTGTAAGTCTGATTGTTCAAGAACTCCTCCTAAATGGTAAGAGCTAGGACCACCAAATTTGATATGCAGCTTCCTCTTATACTAACTTAAAGCAAGGTCAGGGTTCGGTTGTACCAGAAAAATGGGTAATGTTGGGAATAGAACTATATTCCATAACACAGAAAGGGAGGGGGCACAGAGACGAGAGACGTGATATTGAGAGTGGTCACTGGGTGGTGGTGAGCACAGGGGAGAACTGTCCTGCTCACTGACCACTGGAGGCAGCCGCACCACTAAAAGAGTGGCCTGAAGGTCTGGGGCTCTGCCATCTTGCCTGCAATCAGACCAGGTAAGTTGCCTGCCTGCCCTAAACCCTTTCTTCCCCGGCCCTTGGCCCCAGCATGGAGTGGAGGAGTAGGAAAAAGCCCCTGCCAGCTAGGAGTGGGCTGAAGGGGAGAGAAGGCCCCCCACTGGCCAGGGGGGAAGGAAAGCCCAATTAGATGGGATCCCCTGTCCTGAATCCCCTCCTCAACCCCCAGCTCTCACTCTTGCATCCACCCATATCCCCAGCCCCCTGCCCTGAGCCCTCTTCACCCCCAACCCTGACTCCTGCATCGCCATTCACCAGTCTTCTGCCCTGTCCCCCCCTCCCACATCCCCAAGGCCCTGCCCTAACACCTGCACCCCCCTTCCCCACACACACACTCCCAGCCCCTGACCTGAAGGACTTGGTAAATGCTGGGTAAGTCTTCTAGTAAGCTATAAAGGGGAATAAGCCCTTAATAGTGCTAGTAGATGTGATGTGATCTGAACTGCATCATGTAATAGAGATGCACATTAACGGCTACCATATTTACATGGATAATTAATAGCCTATTATTTGGGCTGACAGTAGGCTTCCCCAAAATATGGCATCCCAAAAGCAGCAATATCTCATTTTCATGTGACAAAAATGGTTCTATTCATTAGAAAAGCCCAACAGGCTATGATTCAGAAATGGATTGTTTAAATTCAGAATAAATGGGCCAAAGCTATTCCTGGTAATTGCTGTGATACAGCAGGGCCAGGGAGTAGGGGGAGAGTGCTAAAGGGGAGATATATAAACCCCAGGATAATTAAGTGATGGCTCCCTCTAGACTAGGGAAGCTACTCCAGGCTAATTGAAGCACCTGTAGCCAATTAAGGCCCCATCAGAAACCTGATGTGATAGAGCAGGCTAATTAAGGTGTGGTTCCCTGTAGGTCAATTGAAACACCTGTAGCCAATTAAGGAACCTAATAAACCCCCCTTGCTTCAGGCAGACAGGGTATGTGACATGGCATAGCTGAGATTTGGGAGACCAGAGAGCTGGAGAAAGAGACCCTGTCCTACCAAAGCAGGAAGATTCCATCCCCCAGCATCAAGGACTGTGGGTAACCTCACCCAAAGGAGAAGCAGGTAAGAAACCTTCCATGGTAGACAGGGTCTGGGGTCTCAGTCCCTTTCCCGGGCCACTAGTGGGGGCCCTTGGTGCCCCAAAAGCAGAGACAAAGGGGGATGTCCTAGCCCTTGCCAAGAAAAGTGCAGGACATGCCATACTAACATTGGCCATTTTACCACACTGTATTGTCTCTAGTGTGAAAACACCAGTGATTTTTGGTCCATTAAGTGTCCTTTGCCTGATATGGTTTCAAGGATGGCATCTGCTTCCAAGACTAAATTAACTGAAGAAAGTGTTGTCTGTGACTCTTTCAAAATTGTTCTGGAAGAAATATTCAGAGTGAGTTAACAGTTTCAGCATCTGAGAGTCAGCTCTGTGGAGAATTAGAGTTGGAGGATAATGTATGTAGATCAATAGGCCATGGGAAAGATAGTTTATCTTCCTCATCCATTTGGCCCCAATAGTTGCAGAATGCAATGTATTAGAAGATCTTGCGCCCTGGTGTCAAAGTGCCCATAGAAAATACTCTTCTGAAATGAAGGCAGTTAATGAAAATGTTTATCCTGGAAGCAGCCGCTATGACCTTTCACCCCCACCCTCACCTCATGCCTTTCTAATCAGGACATGATTACAATAGCAAACAAACCAAGATTTCTGTGCTATCTGGTAAACAATTTTTTTAGGCTTCTCAAACATGTCTTTCGGGGGGGGGGAAGTCTGCAAATGAGAGAGAACAGTGGATTTCTTGAAACTTTTCACTGGCGTCATTGAAGTCACGGAAGCAGAACTTTGAGTTTTAGAAAAGCAACAGAAGAGACTGATAAGTTACCCCATTGGCAACCATAGCTCTTTGTCAAACGGTACAAGAACTTCACAGGAGCGATACCCGAGTGAGATATTTGACCTGTCTCAAGTGGATTAAAAAGCAGATGTGAATAAATGGGTGTCCAAAGGTAGAGCATGATTTGGAACATTTGAATAACTATGATCAAGATGTGATGTTGGGATGGCGGGGGGAGCAGATCATTGCTCAGAAGCAAAAATTTCTTGCAGAAGGCATTGAAACCTCACCAAAATCCTGGTTACTAGCTGGGGAATGTTGCCTGAGGAACATGTAGGCTCAAGGGGATATTAATTAATGACAGGCACATTCCATCTTCTGACTCATGCAAGCAATTTCTATCAATTTGAATCCATATGTGCATGTAAGAGCAGAGCTGGGTCCAAAGTTGTGTCCTACTTTAATTGGTATCATTCACTGAATCTGTTATTTTTCTTCAGTAAAAGATGAAGCAAGCAAAAAAGCTTGTGGGAACAAGTAAAGCAAAGTAAGGAAGATGAATTGTGTTTACAGTGTCTTTTAATGAAGGACGGTACTAGCTCAGCTCTTTTGCTTAGGGCTCAAATCCCTAGGAAGAAATGAAGGCCTGAGAAGGGCTTAGAATGAAAACATGGACTTGATTCTGCTGGCAAAGAGAGATATTAAGGCTAAAGAAAAATGAATTCAAGAACTTGATTCTGTGCCACTGAAGCGCATTGGATGAAATCACCTATCTTGAGTTCAGAATGAGGGGTATACAGCCACAAAAATGGTATGAAGTCAATAGAATGGCACTGCCCAGACTCCAGGTTGCTCTGTTAACTGGATTTATTATCTTGAACATGCATTCTTAAGCAAAAGCTACTTTCTCTGCTGGCAAGGCGCCACTGGTATCGGGGAAGTTGCACTAGCAGAGAATTTGGCCCATACAGCAATGTAGGCAGAAAGGGGTACTGGTAGAAAGGATATAAAACCTAGAGATATAAAAGCCCATATGTTCATCCAGTGCACCTCTTTGGAAGTGCAGGATTGCTCCCCATTGTACCTTTACTAGTGTTACATGGATCCCTCAAAGTTCTAGGCAATGGGGCATCACCTTTACCTCGGAGTATCACAATCAAATGTTGATTTCATGTTAAAAGGACACTTACTCCCTTACATCAGTTCTTAGTGTAATACAAATTCTCATGAAGTATATGTGACAGTTACTTCCTTACATCCTTTATTACGGTAATGCAATTCAGGTATGTTACCATCAATCCCCTAGGAATAGCTCATCTAAAAGTATGCCCAAGGATAGAGCCACATGTTTTCTTTAATTTGGAATATAGCGTTAAGACTGAACCTGATACATTTATGAAGAGAATGGTATGACAAGATAGGCCACATGCCCTTGTAGGCTTTCTGTGACTGCTTGGAGCAAATACCCCCGATAACCAGAGATGGGACATTCACAGTATGTCTACACTGCATGCTTATTTCAAAATAAGCTATTCCGAAATAGTTATTCTGAAATAGCATGTCTACACTGCAGGGAAGCCTCATAATTAGTCCGAGACAAGCTCCCCTAATGTAGACATGCTATCTTGATTTAGAACCCCAGGAGGCACTGGGTGGGGGAGGTGTGAATAACTTCGAATGGCCCTGGTGAGGGACTACTTTGAAATAGCAGAGGTGGAGCGTCTACACATGCCTTATTTTGAAATAGCTGTTTTGGAAGAGGCGTTATTCCTCATAGAATGAGGCTTACATATTTTGGAATAAGTCATCTGTTTGAAATTATTTTGAAATAATGGAATGACTGTGTAGATGCTTGCATTGTTGTTTTGGAATAACATTACTTATCTCAAAATAACGGTGCACTGTGGATGCACCCTCTGTGGGGAGGGCTCTGAGTTATTGCTGAGAGTTCTTTTGCACATGTTTGGCTAGGGGGTGTTGCCAACATGCTCAGGGGCCAGCTGGTTGTCATATTTGTGGTATGGAAGGCATTTTCCCTTGGGTCAGACAAGCACAGACCTAGAGGCTGTGTCTAGACTGGCCAGTTTTTCTGGAAAATCAGCCGCTTTTCCGGAAAAACTTGCCAGCTGTCTTCACTGGTCGCTTGATTTCGCAAGAACACTGACGATCTCATGTAAGATTGTCAGTGTTCTTGCGGAAATAGTATGCTGCTCCCGTTCGGTAAAAAGCCCTCTTGCGCAAATGCTTTTGCGCAAGAGGGCCAGTGTAGACAATGCGGTATTGTTTTGCGCAAAAAGCCCCAATTGCGAAAACGGCGATCGGGGCTTTCTTGCGCAAAACCGCATCTAGATTGGCACGGACGCTTTTCCGCAAAAAGTGCTTTTGCAGAAAGGCGTCCGTGCCAATCTAGACGCTCTTTTCCACAAATGCTTTTAATGGAAAACTTTTCCGTTAAAAGCATTTGCGGAAAATCATGCCAGTGTAGACGTA
Organism: Rafetus swinhoei; assembly: GCA_019425775.1. Lineage (NCBI taxonomy): Eukaryota > Metazoa > Chordata > Testudines > Trionychidae > Rafetus > Rafetus swinhoei. Next base: position 40,627,204 of record CM033437.1, on the reverse strand, counting down.
GCCAGAGGGTTTTCACCTTTCCCTGAAGCATGGGGCATGGGTCACCTGAAGGTTTCAGCTAGAATAAATGGTGGATTCTCTGTAACTTGAAGTCTTTAAACCATGATTTGAGGTCTCTAGTAATTCAGACAGAGATTATGGTCTATTACAGGAGTGAGTGGATGAGGTGCTATGGCCATCAATGTTCAAGGGGTCAGACTAGAAGATGATGATCCCTTCTTGACTTAAAGTCTATGAGTCTAATAGTTACTCAGAGAATTGTTATAAGCAACTGGAAGTATACAGAGAAATGCCAATTTATCAGGTGGCATACAATTACTTGAAAACGTGTGTAAATCCTAGATGCAAGAAAAACAGAACTGTGCTTGAAAACTTCTGCTAGACTGTGGGGAAGTATCCACAGTTTAATATATTTTGAATTTTCCTTTATCTATAGGACAGCTTTGTCAGCCATGACCCCCCTATTATACATGCACTGACTTTTCTATTTCTTGAACAAAGTTGTTTCTTTATTATAGTTACTTTAAGAAAATCAATAAACTCTATGGTGCAGAAAGCCCAGCAGGCAGTTTGTGCTGTAGGGATGGTGATAGACCAACTAATACCCTTTCATTTCAGTATTTGGTTGTGAGCTCTCACGGCTGCTTGAGGAAATATGGAAATGAGAGTGATCAGAAGCCACTGCAACTGTGATGGAAAACTGAATATAATGTTCACTAGCAGAGATGGGCTGAATTCTTCTCCAGGTGAATCCTACTCGATTTTCAGGCTAGGATTCCTTTCTCCTGTCTCTCATTCTTAAGTCCCACAAAGCAATACAGAATCAAGCTCCACAATCCAGTTTGTTTTGGAGGAGTTGGCTTTCACAGCCCAGCCTGAGAGAGAAGATGGCTGCTTTTCTCTTCCACCGAGCTGGAACTGTCCAGCACTGTGGATGTGGTACTATTAATTACTGTCAGTTGTGTTTGCCAAGGCTGACAACCAGAGGCAGTAACCAGTCTTTGGCAGAGAGCTGCTCAGTCTTCACATTTCTGAACAGCCTCCTCAAGCCTCTGATATGGTGCTGTTTGCCTAGCTGATGCCAGTGTATGTGTAAAGCTCACACAGAACAACCCATTCCATCCCATCCTATCCCGCTGTTTCCATCACTGCAATTGTGGGAGACCAGGGCCAAGTATTCCAATGGCATGAAGAAAGGTGCAGGATATCCACCTGAACAGAATAGGTCCACTCTGGATGTCTTATGAGGGCACAAGGACACATGGCCAAGACTCTGAATGCACTTGGCATCCCCCTGCTTTCTCTTGTCTCTCTTCCACCCACATAACCATCCCCACCAGAGGACAAGAAGCATGGTGCACTCAATTCTGAATCACTGCCATAGATTTCTCTTTCATCTAAAGCTTTCTTAGTAGGTTAGGAGTTGTACACTGACCCGCTTCCCCAGCCCAGTAGATTCCAGTTTCTCTACTGGCTGGTGATTTGCAACCTCTATTTTCTCATCCCTTATCCAATTGTGGCCAAGTGAAAGTGGACATCCAAGGACACTTTACAAGGCCCTCACATAATCTAGCTGTATCTGTCTGTGATTGTGCTACCCCTGAACTTTCTACAGAGATTTAGACTGGCACTTGACACATGTAAGAGGGATGTGTCACACTTGTAATTTGTAACACCTTGAGAACTGCTTGCATGTTCTCACACACCCCATACTCTGTGGGATGTGCTGAAGTCTTCTGGGCTTCCATAGGCAACTGTAACCATGCACCAGACAGTTAGAACGTTAGGCTAAGAAAACTCGGTGTTTTTGACAGAACAGTGCTGCACCTGATACACGTATGCACTGGGGTTGTAGCCATGTGGGTTCAATGAGGCAAAGTGGGTGAAATAATTTTTGTTGCGCCAATTTCTTTTGTTAGGGGGAGAGACACGTTTTTAAAGAGCTCATCTTCAGGCCTGGGAAAATACTCGGAGTGTCACAGCTAAATACAGTCCTTGTTGTTGTGTTCCATGCTGTATTTAGCTATGACACATTGAGCACATTTCCCAGACCTGAAGACGAGCTTGATGTAAGCTCAAAAGCTCCTCTTTCCCACTAGCAGATGATATCTATGATATACTATATACATATAGTATACTAATATGTGTACTATATAACTATCCCTGCTAGAAGACCCTACCCTTTCTGTTTTATGAGAAACAATTGCATTCTAGGCATATCCCATCTATCCTGACATGAGCAAATCATTAGCGTGCTTTAAGTTATGATAAAAAGAAGCTGCGTACCAAATTTGGTGGTATTTTGGAGGAGTTCTTGAACAAGCAGACTCAGTCATATGGATGGACAGACAGACACTCTCTCAAATATATAGTAAATTAAAGAACATCTTCTCTTCATATCCTCTGGTTCAGTCTTCAGTTTTGTTCTCAGTATCTTGACTTTGTGCTGGATGAGTACTCAGATCTTCCATGGTTTTTACCTAGAATCATAGGACGAAGAGACCTCAGGAGGTCGAGTTCAGCCCCTGGCCCAAAGCAGGACCAACCCTAAATAAATTATCCCAGTCAGGGCTTTGTCAAGCTGAGACTTAAACCTCTAGGGATGGAGATTCCATCACCTCCCTAGGTAACCCTTTCCCAAATAGTTTTTCCTAATATCCAACCTAGACCTCCCGCACTGCAACTTGAGACCATTGCTCCTTTTTCTGCCATCCGTCACAACTGAGAAAAGCCTTTCTTCATCCTCTTTAGAACCTCCCTTCAGGAAGTTGAAGGCTGCTATCAAATCCCCCCCTCATTCTTCTCTTCTGCAGACTAAATCATCCCAAATCCCTCAGCCTCTCCTCATAGGTCATGCGCTCCAGCCCCCTAATCATTTTGGTTGCCTTCCGCTGGACCCTCTCCAATGCGTCCATGTCTTTATGTAGTGGGGGGCCCAGAACTGGACACAATACTCCAGATGTGGCCTGACCAGAGCCAAATAAAGGGGAATAATCACTTCTCTAGATCTGCTGGCAATGCTCCTCCTAATGAAACCTAATATTCCATTTGCCTTCTTCGCTACAAGGGCACACTGTTGACTCATATCCAGCTTCTAAACCACTGTAATCCCCGGGTCCTTTTCTGCTGAATTGCTACCTAGCCAATCAGTCCCCAGCCTGTAACAATGCTTGGGATTCTTCCGTCCCAAGTGCAGGACTCTGCACTTGTCCTTGTTGAACCTCATCAGACTTCTTTTGGCCCAGTCCTCTAATCTGTCTAAGTTATTCTGGACCCTATCCTCCAAATTTCTACCTTTCTCCCTAGTTTAGTGTCATCTGCAAACTTGCTGAGCCTGCAATCCATCCCCTCATCCAGGTCATTAATGAAGATGTTGAACAAAACTGGCCCTAGGACACCATGTAGGGTTAACTGTAGGAAATTCATAAAAGAATAAAAAGTAAAATGATAAACAGAAATTAGGAAGGAAATGGGATCCGTAGTCTAAAAATAACTTCCCTGATCCCTTTTCTAGATTTAAGGCTTGAGACTTCACCTTCCGAAAGTGGTGATGAAGAGTCTGGCAAGGGTAATTTACAAGGTAAGACATAAAAAGAAAACACATGCCTTGCATGGTAAAATATTGACTAAGGGCAGGAAAGAGAAGTGATAGCTGATATATGAAACAGCAACGAGACACAGGATAGGATTAGATTAGGGTACAGTGTTAGGATCAATCAGTGACATGGAACAAATGGAAATACAAATTGAATATTTGGAAAAGATTTGTACATTTGAGTATTCTTCTGTGCCTGTTATCAGGAAAATCTCCCATGATAACAAGAGCTTTTACCTAAATAAAGCAAGATCTGTAATGTCTGAGGCTGTGACACATTGGAGGAATAAAAAAAAATAATCCTATAGGTTGAACCTTTCTAGTCTGGCACTCTCTAATCTGGCAACATCTGTGGTCTGGCATGATTTTAGTTATCCAGAAGTCCACTAATCATGGGTGTGAGCAAGCTTCCTGAAATCCCATAAAGTTTGTTTACAACAACCAGACCTCATTCTGTGCATTTATTTTGCTCTAACTTACCCCTAACTGTCTTCTAAGAGCCCAGTAAGCAGTAGAAGTGTTGGTAGTGCTACTAGACAATATTGATCTCCCAGGGTTCAACAAATTCTCTGGTTTGGCACTGGTCAGATTGTGAAGGTGCCAGACCTATCCTACATATTTATAGGGTATCTATCAGTGTGGTATCTAAGTGTGGTAGCAGAAGGGTGGACAAAATGACACAGAAGATTTCTTTCTCTAATGTCTATGATTCTGTGTTGTGACTTCTTTTGGTACAAATGTGGGCCCATATTATATTCTACCTATACAAGCTCACCAGGTATGCAAGATAAACATTTTGGTGGTCTCTTTCTTCCCAGATGAAGCTCTCCAGATAGGTACATGTTACAAATTTTATCTTTCTCTCAGAAAGAATAATGAAACATGGCAGACTGGCTATGTTGAAACAGGAAAATGAATCTCAGAGCACATTACATGGTCTTTGTCTGTAGGTACAAGATGTCATTGTGCCTATGTAGGCCACATCTGAGAATGTCACCTCAGGACAGACAGCTGAGAAATAGGGCAGATGCACCCACAGCTGGTGGTGATTCTGTCATTTACCAAACCAGTAACAAAAGGGGACTTCTGTATCACTACACTGATTAACAAGAAGGCAAAAGCAGTCTCCTTAGGTATTCCAACCACTAGTTTGCTACCCAGGCAACTAGATTTTATGATGAAGGGCTACAGAAAACCAGATTCATCATTCATGAAGTTCTTCCAATCCCAAAGGATCAGGCACTCCAGGAGGTCAGTATTACTCAGATCTTTCCCAAATGCCATGCTTAGAGCCAATTCTTCAGGAACTAAAAATTAAAGGTTTAATAATATATAAAAAGAAAACAGTTACTAAATGGTTAAGGAATCATATACATTACAGTTGATTTTCAGAGATGCAGGTGAGGTGCATAACTATCATGTAAATTTGCTAGCTTGTTAAATGTCTCTGGATGACCCAGAAAGCTCTTCCTCATGTAGACACCAGGAATGAGTTACCTTTCACCTTCTCTTGGACAAATTAAATAGATTGAGCTTCTTTAGTTTTTCACTACAAGGTGTATTTTCCAGACCTCAAGCCATTTTTGTATATCTAGTTGTAACAGGACATGGTCCCCCTTCCTCCTAATCTGTCCTTTTGGTTGTAGCTTGAATAGTTCCTGTTATGTTGAGCAAATGCAGTTTGAACAATTCCTATTATGCTGGAAAATTCCCATCATGTTAGATGCTTGTTAAAAACACATTGTAAGCAAGCAAGGTACCAACAAACTTCAACGGGACTTTATTTACCAAAAGTGGAACCTCTTTACAAAGCTGCTGCATCCCTCAGTAGCACTTACTCAGCCCCTGCCAATCTTCTCCCCCATCCTTCCTGTTTCCTGTGCTTCCAGACTCCCAACAGCCAGTGCTCCCAGTTCTAATAATTACAAGCAGCATCTAAAACACCACATTCCCTCCTCTCTTAAGAAGCACTCTCAATTATAAAATAAACGTTGTTGTTCTAACCTCAGGAACAAATATGGAACAAGCCACTATACTGTTGGCAGAAATATTACACAGTAAATAGTACATAACATAGTCTCTAGTCCAGACAGGTGGTTGTCTCTGTCTGACAGACCGTCTCTCAAACCCCATTTCTAGTGCAATGTTTTGCTGTATTGGTACTATAGTGAAGTCATCCAACACGGGCTGCACGTTGGCCTCATCTCCTCTTGGTGCATAGGCAGGTGCAAGATAAGAAGCATTTCATACACGCCCATCAGAAAGTTGATAGGTGCAAGGTCCTCTCTTCTCAATGATTTTAAGAGAGGAGAAGTGAATTTATGGTCCCCTTTGCATAAAATTCCAGGTTTTCTTCCTCTAACGAAGGAACCACACTCAAACTTTGGTTCCTTAGCACCCCGCCGTTTGTCTGTGAAAGTCTTATACTTCACTTGCTTCTGTTCAAGTGTTTTTTTCTCACTTCATCCTCTTTTGGTGCATCAGGTCTGGACTTTAACAATCCAGAAATGTTCTGTTTTCCATGCAGCAACTCTGCGGGTGATCTTTGCATTGTGGCATGTCGTGTAGCCCTGGATGCTTGCAAGAAATCAGTAGTGAAGGTTATCCATGATCACCCTTCCAGTTTAGCTGTTTGCAAACTCTCTTTCAAGCTTCTGTTAAACCTTTTGATTTCCCCATCGGCTTGAGGGTAATACAGGGATGATCTATGTAAAATGTTCCTCTCTGCTAGAAAAGTTTCAAATTCCAGGGAAGTAAATTGACTACCATTATCTGAAACCAGTTTTTTGGGTTTACCTTCCCTGCTAAAAACTGTAGAGAGGAACTTAATTACTGTAGCAGAAGAGATTTGTGATGTAAACGCTACTTCAGGCCATTTACTGAAATAGTCTATTAAAGTGAAGGCATAATGACAGTCAACTTGTGCAGTATCAAAGGGTCCTACGATGTCAATCACAACTTTTTCCCATGCAGAATCAGGAAGAGGAACAGGCTGTAATGGTGGGGTACATGTCACTGCTGTCTTATCATGCATTTGGCAAGTGACACAGAATTTTATGATTGTTTCAGTTTGGGAGTCGATCCCTGGCCACCAATACAGATCCCGTAGTTGTTGTTTGGTTCTGACAATTTCTTGATGAGTATCGTGTGCCAGGTGTATGAGTTTTGACTGTAATTCTTCTGGCATAAGTAGTCGGTGTGTACCTCATAGCACATAGCCATCAAGCAAAGAAAGTTCATCCCGAATTCTAAAATAAGGCAGCAAAACTGGATCAAGGTTTTTAGGGTTCCTGGGCCATCTTTGTCAGAAATTCCTGTAGCTTTTGTTGAATTGGACATGCCAAACAAGCAGCTTAGAATTGCTCTCTTGTTACTGCAGTAAGAGTGCTTATAATAAGCTCAACTACTTCATCCTCATCCTCCAGTGAACCATCTGGTGAAGACAAAGGCAGGTGAGAAAGGCAATCAGCTATCACATTTTGGTTTCCAGGCTTATATTCCAGTTCATAATTGAAAGAGAGTAGACTTGCAGACCATCTAGCAATATGATTTCCTGCTCTTCCTAGTCCTTTCGTGGTTAGCAATATTGTCAAAGGGCTGTGGTCTGTGTGCAACTTGAATGTGCATACCGGGGGTAAGAAATTTCCAAAAGAAATTTTGCATACCGGGGGTAAGACCCAAGAAGGAACGTAAAGTTTGCAAATCTGTTGGAGGAGCCTTTCAAATTGTTAGGATATGATCTGGATCAGGTTTTAGTTCAGCCGGTGAAATTGTATGCCCCAGAAAGGAGAGTTCTGTTTGTCTAAATTTGTATTTAGACAAGTTGAACTTGAGGCATGCTGTGCTGATGCAGTTTAGTACAGACTGCAGGTTATTCTCATGCTCCTCAGAAGTCTTTCCAAACACAATAATATCATCCAGATAGCACTGAATTCCATGTTGATTCTTCAGAATCAATGACATCATTTTTTGGAAGGCACTTGGGGCAGATGCAAGACCATATGGAACACATTTAAAACAAAATAGTCCCTCATGTCTAATAAATGCTGTGAGATCTCTGCTGTCTTCATGCAGCATAACCTGGTGGTATGCGCTCTGCAAATCAAGAGTAGAAAACATCTTTGCTCCACGGAATTCTGCAAATACTTCTTTGACAGCCACACACTGCCTCACAATCACAATAGCTTTCTTTGGCTCCCTTAAGTCCACACAAAGATGAATGCCTCCATCCTTCTTCTGTGTCACCACTATAGGTGAAACCCATTCCGAGGAGTCAATCTTTTCAATAATGTCCTTTTGTACAAGTTTAAGTTCCTCTGAAACAGCTTCCCTGACTGAAAATGGTAAGTGCCGTAACTTCTGTCGTACAGGCATCATCATTATGTCGCATTTTAACTTTGTGCACAAACCCATAAGCACAGCCAAGTTTCTCCTCAACCTGGTCTTGGGTCCCAGCTGAAACTGGTGTATGTACTGCAAGAGTGCTTTGCTGAAGAAGGTCAATTCGTCCATTAACTACTCTGAGGTTTAAAGCAGCCAATAAATCTCTGCCAAGGATAGGAGTGCCTTTGTGGACAATGTAGAACTCTGCAGTTACACAGCAATCACCAAAAGTCACTGTTGCTGGCAGCCAGCCACATACTGGAATTTGGCTTTTCAAGTAGCACACCAAGTGAAGTTTGGGTTCAGTAAGAGGCACATCTTTAAAGTAATGCAAATAGATGGAATCAAGTAGTATAGATACTGCTGAGCCAGTGTCCAACATTAGCTGAATAGGATGTGATTTGCCTGAAGATGTGGCAGAAACATTTACAGTGCACCTTATCTGTTCTGGAATATGTGCAGTAGTGATTTTTGTCCACACTCAGCACAGTAACATCTGGTATTGTAACTGCAGGCACCTGTTGATTGGACTGGCTACTGCGGCATACCTTAGCAAAATGCCCAATCTTTTTGCAGTGATTGCACTGAGCTACTTTTGCAGGACATCTTGTGTAGCTTGCAAGGTGTTGTGGGGATCCACAGCAAAAGCATTCTTTTGCTGTGCTTTGAATTTGCTGATTCTGTGGTTTTTCATTAGCTTTCTCCTTGTAATTGTTTGTCTGCAGAAAAGTCCACTATCACTGCAAAAGGAGTCACAGCCTGGACTGGGCCTCCTTTATCCATGCTCATTATTTTGTCTTCTGCTATAGCTGGCTCAATTTGGGTAGCAATGGTTATTGCTTTTTCCAGTGTAAGTTGTGGTTCTAGAAGCAAGCATTCTCTTACACGAAGCATGGTTGTTTTCTCAATGAGCTGGTCTCTAATCATCTCATCTGCCATATTCCCAAAGTCACAAGTTACAATCAGACTCCTCAGAGAAGCAATATACTGCATTATAGTCTCCCCTGGTTTCTGCTCACACTGGCGAAATCTGTAGCGATTAGCTACTACATTCACTTTTGGCACAAAGTTCTTTAATGCAGTGAGTGCAGTCTCATATTTATCATCTGCAAGGGGAAAAGTGTAAAATATACGCTGTCCTTCTGCTCCAAGGCAGTGGATTAGCAGAGCACGCTTTCTTACTTCAGAAATCTCTGTAGCACTGATTGCAAGCAGATAAGTCTCAAACATATGAATCCAGGCAGTAAAAGCAACTGGAGGCTCACTTGGGCTTTGTAGAAAGGCTGCAGGTGGGTTCAGAGGCAGAAGATCCATCCTCGTTGCCAAAATTTTGCATCATGCAAGCAAGGTACTAACGAACTTCAACAGGACTTTATTTACCAAAAGTGGAGCCTCTTTACAAAGCTGCTGCATCCCTCAGTAGCTCTTACTCTGCCCCTGCCAATCTTCTCCCCACTTCTTCCTGTTTCCTGTGCTTCCAGACTCCCAACAGCCAGTGCTCCCAATTCTAATAATTACAAGCAGCATCTAAAACACCACAGAAGTATGAGTGAGAACCTGCCAATCGTAAAGCAGCACAACATGTATTGTCTCTTATAGCTAAGGAAAATTCCTGCAAAGTGTATAAATTTGTGATGGGTGGCCAGGTGGGGTCTTTTCCTCAAAGATATAACAGCACATTAAGCTCAGGACCGGACCAGAAGCAGTGGAGCCCTCCCACGGATCAGAAGGTGTTCCGGGGAGTCTCGTGGCCAATCTCCAAGGAACTGTCGCCTGGCTAGTCTCAGCCACCTGTGAAATCAAAACTAACTCTCGCCACATCTTCAGTCTGCTTCTAAACTGCCAGCGTGAATATGGTGGGTGTGTGTGTGAGTATTGCCGTACTATAAAGAACCTGTACTAATAAACAAGCCATAGCTCTGCTCCAGTTCACCCTTTGTCTGAGCTTATTCCTTGGCTGATTCCAAGGACAGGTAACACTAATAGTCTGAATTCTTTATAATTTGTCAATAGCCCTTTTGAAGTGTCCCCTGAAGTGCCAGGAATATTATGCCTACAGGGTTGGCATGTTTTCCTGATAAATTCTACAACATGTACCTCATATCCAATCCTTGGTTGGTACAGACTTCCTAAACATAATACATTTAGTGATAACCTTTTATAGCTAATTCTGACATACATCAATTATATGGTACATGTATCCATATGTAATGTCCTTTGTAGACTATAACCATTCCAATTTGTGATTGGTACACAATAGGTGTTGGAAAGAAATGTGTTAGGATAGCTCCTGGCATAACTACACTCTACCCTAACTCTGAAGTTATTGTGTACAAAAATCACAAAGCTGACTAATAATGCTCTTCCAACTGTAGGTTCGTCTTGGCTCTTTGAAACATCCAGCCTAACCTACAGTTTGAATGCAAGGAAGAATTCACTGATCAGTCAGATACTAATCCTGGCTGGTCATATTCTCCAAATGATAATCAGTCTCTCTCTCTGCCTTCCCCCCCCCACCCCATTCTAAAACATGGAATGTTCCTGAGGGCTTTTAGAATCTACTATGTATTTGAGAAAGTTAGTCTGTTTAAGAATTGCTCCTAAACGGTAAGAGCTAGAATCCCCAAATTCAGTATGCAGCTTCCTCTTATCATATAATAAAGCAAAGCTAAGGGTTTGGTTGCGCCAGGGTAATGGCATGTGCCTGGAATAGGATTGCTTTTCATATCACAGAAAGGAAGAACTCTATCTAATGACCACATGGGGACAGCAGTGGTTATGGGATGGAAAGCAGGGACTGTTGTACTGTATAATGACCACAGAGGGACGGTAAGGGGCCAGAGATGGGGACCAGGACAGCTCTAACCCCATTGGGCCGGCAGGGGCCAAGGTTGGAGAAAAGGACAACTATCTACTATATATTTGAGTTTGTCTGTGTGTGTGTCTGTCGAAGAACTCCAAACAGTAAGAGCTAGGATCACCAAATTTGGTATGCAGCTTCCTCTTCTCCTAACTTAAAGCAAGGTCAGGGTTTGGTTGTGCCAAGAAAATCGGATGTGCCTGAAATGGTTTTATGAGAAGCAATCCCATACAGGAAAAAAACCCTGAATCACCAGGCAGGTAAAAGGGACTGGCTGGATCCTCCCAACCCTGCTCACTCCAGGACTGCCCCAGCTTTGAGCCTCCCCCTTCCTCCAGGCACCTTTTAGGGAGGATGGAGTGGGGGCTGAAGCCCCCCACCCAAGCTTTTACCCTTTTGTTAGGGAGCAAGGGGGAAAGTGCACAGGCTGCTGCATTCCTCACTGTGACTGGAGAGTGCACAGGGCAGACAAACCTGGACCTGCCCCAGCCATGGGTGTGCACCTTTCTCCTGGCTGTGTCCGCTGTAAGAGGTGCTTCTAACCTGGCCCCAAGCTGCTGCAGTAAGAGAGGGCTGAAGTAGTCCTTTCTCCCCAGGGCAGCCTGCATATGAACCCATCATCCCCAACCCCCCTTTCCCCCCCCAAAGCAATGATTTAAATGAAGAAAAACAAAAATGAATTGACTTAAGGTCCCGAATATGGCTGAGTAAATCTTCTAGTAATAAATAATGGAATTGTAAAGGCATGTCCCAGACATCACTATATTAACAGAATCGATATCCTTCCCCTGGATGGCTCTTTGTTTTCCAGCATTTTAAATGAGACAATGACCACAATAATATCAGCAGTGCCAGGTTACTGTGCTGTCAAAACACAGCTAGTGCAGTGCACGCTTCATCGCAGTATGGGGTCAATCAATAAACTTAACTGCTTCCACAACATCAGGGAGTACTGCTCTCACATGAGTTATTCTGTAATAATGTGACCTATCTGCAATTGGAGCTTGCCCCTTGGTTGTATATTGTGATCATATTTCAGCAATGCACCAGCTGCAATTTATCCACAGCACAGAGTTTCCATATGCAGCTCACAGAAGCCTTTGAGACGACTACTGAAATAGGAAAAATGCAGGCTCTTATTGTAGCTGCTTATGGCTCATCAGGGACGTGGCTTTGTAATTTTGTGTGTGTTTGTCCTTTCCCCCTCGACACAGCATTACACAGGCATGCTTATGGAATCTGATTTACACTGATGCTCCCATCCCAGTAGCAGCCTGTTGGAAAGTGCTCAGTGTTGCCTGTGGGTTTGTAGCAAAGTATCCCAGCCGTTGCTCTTTACAATTCTAAGTTGCTCAGATATTAATATTGCGTTCCTGTATGTGACGGTAGATCTGGTGAGGACACTCCATGAACTGAGAACCTGGCCTTTGGAGTGTTGTAGAAACTCCAGTGTGCCAATGTACTTGGGGGGAGGGAATCCAATCTTGAGTAGGAACACGCATCAACAAAGCATTATGCAGACATAGACTGAACAACAGTAAGTTGTTTTATGGGCTTCTTCTACTTTTCCTTGTATCACTTCCCCAGTTCACACCCTGCAGCTTATCACAGCACTGAAAATTCCCTTGGCCAGAGCACACAACAGAGGTGGAGACAGTACGACCATGGCTGTGGTATTTAGCACATGCCTGAAATTCTGGCTCTAGGAGGTGCAATGGACACAAACTGCTAATTGTGGCTCAAGCCTCCAGTGTGACAGCTGTTCCTTGGAGTGGCTTCTTCTATTTCCTCAAAGAGGCTTGGATCCTGGGATATTTCTTATATCGCCTGGTGTCTGCACCCAAGGTATCCCTCTGTCCAGTCCCCTGTCACTAAGACATAAGGGGGGCTATCCTTTGGGAAAATGACTCTATGCAATTGCTCTTAACAAGTATACAAACAAAAGTATATTAATACAAACCTCATCAAATGAAGTGCCACACCCCCAAAACAGCACTATAATATGGGAGTCATATTGGGGACAGGAAAAAGACACTCTAGGAAAGGAAAGGGTTACGGTTAGGTAAAATAGCAGCAATATAACAAATTCCCTACCTCCCAATATCCCAACTGTATCACAGCCCCCAGTTCCCTCCCTGGCACCTTCCCAGCAGATGGGATGCCCAGGAGGTGTCCGGAGAAGGGAGCAGCAAATGTTGGCTGGCTTGAAGAAAACAAAAGGGGACTTCTTAGATGGTTTTTGCTCATGTCCTCTCCTGACTCCCTGGACTGCTGTCCTGTGGAGGCCTTGGCTGACTTTAGGCAGCTGGCACCAGTTGGCCCCTGCAGGAGTGGAACCATCTGACCATACACTGAATCCCACAGCTGTTCAAAGTTTCTCTTTGTGGCATGGGAGCTAAGCAGCCTTTCCTGTTCTGCTTCTTTTTCAGTAAATCGGATGTTCCAGACATGAAAGACAACCTAGTCCCTTATCTCTGAGTCCAGCTGTGCCCATCTACTGAAGGACCAAACTGTTCTGGCTCCTCACTGGCCAGCAAACTGCCTGTACAAATCATCTCATGCAAGGCCTTCCAGCTGGTTTTTGCAGGAGTTTTCAATCCCTTTTTGCCTCTGCCCCAGGCTGAGGAATGGAGTCTGTAGCCCTAAGACAGGCTCCAGAGCCAGGGGCTCAGTCAAGTATTCCAGGAGCTGACAGGCTTCCAAGGTGGCTGCCTTGCTGGGAACAAAAGAAGAACAAGATATTTCACCTGTTCAAATATCTTGGGTCAACTTTACAATGAGGAAGGTAAGGACAAGGCTATGAAATGCAGCCCATAGCATAATTAATCATTTGTTTCACAAATGCCAAGTACTTAGTACCGGCCTCATGCTTCCTGAAGCACCTAGCATCATGCTGGCCATTCTGTAGCCCTGCCAGCAATGCAGGAGCCATTATAGTGGGATGTGCCTGACTCCTAGGATGCATCTACACAGCACTTGAAATAAGATACGCAATTTGCATAGTATAGCTTATTTCGAGTCTATTTCGAAATAGACTCGATTTTGTCATTTGGCGCTGTCTCAAAATTTGACACAGTGTAAATACAGCGCTATTTCACGCCATCCCTTACTCCTCATACAATGAGGTTTACAGGGATGGTGAAATAGCGCATCCGCTATATTTCAAAATAGCGGACACATTCAAAAGATGCGGGGTAGCTATTTTGGAATACATCTGGTATCCCGAAATAACTTTGCTATGTAGACATACCCCTAGTTTCTTCATAACAACTGGGTCATGGGAGGAGGTTGTTGCTTGTGTAGTGAGTGGGCTATCATACTTATGTTCCCAGCATGGTTCCTGAATGTCTTGCTTCCCATCTAGCCCCCTAGCTACAATATTTCACCATAGGACTCCCTCTGACTACACTGGGCTTTGGATCTGGCCCTAAGTGTCTTACCCAGGATTACAGGAGAACTCTGTGGGATAGCTAGGAGGTGAACAAAGGAATCCTGCCTTACCCTTGTTCTCTAATATTATTTCTTATTCCTTCTGAGTCAACAGGAAGGCTGCACTACTGCAGCAGAGATATTTAACTGGACAAAGACCCTGACTGCTGTAACTGATTAACAGTACATAGACATTTGAATAGGGAGGTGAAACAGAAGGACAGTGCGCCTGCCACTCACAGGGCTCCAAGAAAGGATCTCATTGAAACTTCCAGGGAACGATTCCAAAGCACTCTTGGTTCATGCTGTCCCAATGCATGAGATCCTTCTGTCTGTCGCTTATGGCTTTTTGCTCCCTTGATTTTGCTTTGTTGATCTGTTAACATTATTATTAGACATATAGTAACTTTTTGGCAGGCTCTGAAAGAGAGAACTCCAATGGCATGAACAACTTCAAACCACTCAGTTCAGAGCGTGCACTGGTAGTTCCTTTTCAGTAGTCTGCCTTATTGTTTAACTAGATAAGAAAAATTCTGGTTGTTTGGAAATCATGCAAGTGTGAAATTATACATGGGCTATAGAATAAGGGAAACAAGATAAATAAAGGCAGAGGAAGGAAAGAGAAGTGTTATATTGTGCTAAAAAATAAATGGAGTTTTAAATAATAATGAAGGATGCTGGACTCTTGTTTTGCATCTGTTTGAGCAAACCTCTACTCTCAATATGTCTGTGCTGCCATGTTCATCTGCACCTTTGAATGGGGAAAAAACTGCAGAGAAACTTAAGAAGCCAAAGCATATTGAGGGGGATGGAACAGTATTTTAAAAGGCAAATGAACAACAATCATGTGGTGGGTGAATATCAACGAGTGGCTGATGACAAACACAGGGAACAGATGTCCATTTTAATGCATTAAAGAAGAGGCAGAATTATGCTGGACCCGTTGTGCATAAAGTTAGCAACTATCCTTGGAATGGAAGCTTTATAAACAGCTCTAAGAATAATAATAGCCTTATGGAAAAGGCCTAAAGAATTGACAAGAGAACAGCCAACAGAATCCAAAATAAATATTTCTAAAAAAACCTCATAAAATTTAATAGTGAATAGCTTCCTATCTCGAGGTCTTTTGAACCATCCTGTAAAAATCAACAGACTGGCCAGTAAGTTCTGTTAAGTGATTGAAAATACTCCATAGAAAAGCTATCATTTTGTGACATTCCACTGGAGTTACAAGGGCATTCATAAGTTAAAATTCCTTTAACCTTAGAGGAATTGCTCCTGGTGTCCAGGTGCAGCCAGGCTCCTTTTGCTCAGTCTGGTCCCTATTCAACAAGCTACTACAGCTTGAGGTGCATGGCTTTAAGCATGAGGGGGTTCCACCCTGCATAAAGTTAACCACATGCTTAAGTACCTGGCTGAACCAGGGCCTCTCAGAATTCCACACCAGCACCCCTGCAACTGCCTTGAAACTAACCTGCTTTCAGACTAACACACAAAACAAATTCATTCTTCCTAGTGCTGCATGAAGCATGTCGTAGCCTGGCCTGCTGTACCCCAGGAGGGATTTTCAAGAGGCGCACAAGCAGTGGTCCTCCACAACACCCTCTGCTCCTTTTCATGAGCTCAGCCTCCACCCTCAGACTTCTCACCACTGCAAGCTCTGTGCCAGGGGATATGCTGGGGCACTCAGAGGCGTTTTAGCCACCAATATTTGTATCACTGAAGATGAAGATTGCTTAAAAGAATTCCTTGGTTCTGGCAAAGGGGACTAGATTCTCCACTGGAAAGCACTGGCTTTGCTGCAGGCACCATTGCAAGACAAATGAACTGAATGAAACGTCTTTAGAGCTTGAAGTTAGCAATGGAACATGAAGACTATAGAACATTTTGCTGGGTTGTCACCAAGATAGTGGACCAAAGCTCTTCAGAGCAGGAGCTGTCTTTTATTGCGGGGTTGTCTTCATTGCAACAGTTAGCTCAAGTTAGTGCACTTGAGTCACTCCACTTGAGTTAGTCTAACTGGAGTGAGTGTGACCACACTGGGAAATGCAGGAACTGTGCAGTGCTTGGATGAGCTGCCGTAAACCGAGCTGTATTGATTACTTCCTCCTCTGTCAGTGTCTCTTTAGCTTCCCATTATGGACCATGGAGCTTGAGTTTAAAGCAATCCTGGATCTAGAAATTTGTGGGCAGGAATTGGATGGCACCACAACTCAAGTTATAACTGGAGCGGATAATGCCGTGAAGACATGTCCCAGGTGTTTGTATAGTGACTAGTAAAAGTGAAGTCCCCATCTCAGATCAGGCTGATAATGATATAGATAGTAGTATTAAATATGCTATTATGTGGAGATACCTTTGCTATTGTTACGATGTCTCACCATTCAAAACAACAGAGCAGAGTCCTGGTTGACTTTTAGCTGAAATACATTCTTACCATCAGAATTCCTAAAATGCCTATTACAGCAGCAGTACTGAGGCCCTGACAAATGCTTAATTTAAAAATAGCAGCCGGTGACTGACAGATAGGCAGAGGATGAACTTTTCAATGAGTTCAGGAGGTATTAGACTGAGTACATGGGAAGGGCTCAGAGAATTATGTGTCTCTGTGACTAGAATTCCTATAGATAAAGTTGTTTTTCAGACTAGGGATATAGCAAATTGCCAGATGTTCCTCATGAGAGAACACAAGTGAGGTATAAATTGTGGAAGTCCTTCTCAGCTGAGATATAGCTCTTAGAAGCTTATGTTTTGTTGTTAATACTTTCCAGTCAAACCTCAGATTATTTCTCTAGGGATGACTGATAGTAGCTGGAGTAAGTTCATTCTGAGGAGAACAAATTGGCAGATGTAGTGTTCATAAATAATGGATCAAGCGAGTTAATATTAAAATATTGCAGTGGGTATTGCAATGTGTATTGCCAATGTCGGGTGTTTAAGATTGTTTCTTTAGTCCTTTATTACAGCAATACATATTGATGTATTGTGTTAATATCGTTCAGCAGCGACAGATGGAACCGTACTGCGGAAAGGGATATTTTTACTCGAAAAACATCGAAGTAATGAATGGGTCCCATTTAGAAGCGTAAGAGGAATCATGAAAGCTGGCATGGAATCTGTGACGAGGCATGAATGAGACTGAGGAGAAAGAGACAATTTCAGTGCGTGGCCTGATAGCTTTTTTGTTAGAATTGTACAATTCCGATGGGAGTAGAACAGCTTTACAGACCATTCCAGTCATAAACCCTGCTCCAGCTTCTCTCACAAGAAGCACATATTACTAGCTCCATTTAACAGCTGGGGGAACAGAGGTTTAGGGAGACGGTGTAGGCTTTGATTACACAGGCAGCTTGGGAAAGATCTGTGAGGCTTTTAAAAGTATTTTTCCTACACCCTCAAGTAAAAGGGTATATAACCATTCAAATCTTCATCTTTCTTTTTCCCACCTGTGTGACCGTCTACTCGGGGCCAAATATTGGCAAAACCTCTTCCGTGAAAAGAATTGGAAGAAGGTATGCAAATGCGAGCTTGATTTGCATATCTTCTTTCAAAAAAAAAAAAAAAAATTGGCAGTGTAGCCGTAGCCCAGAGACAATCACTTTGGAGATCAATGGGACTATGCTGATTTATATCAATGGAAAATCTGACCACACTAGTGGGAACATACTGTAATTTTGTGTTATTGTTTAGGCATGTTGCATGCATAATATGCCCCGAAAGCTTGGCTCTCTTTCCTCACCTTAGCCTGATGAGCGCAGACACAATAGGTGATCACAATGACATAGGGGTGCTGCATGTTGAACCTAACTGGA
Source organism: Rafetus swinhoei (assembly GCA_019425775.1). Taxonomy (NCBI): domain Eukaryota; kingdom Metazoa; phylum Chordata; order Testudines; family Trionychidae; genus Rafetus; species Rafetus swinhoei. The sequence continues at coordinate 40,609,125 of CM033437.1, read as the reverse complement.
TCATTTCCAGTGCTTGCAACAGGTCTGCACATTTTGGATCTTGTTATGGAAAGCAGATAAGAATGACTCATCAGGTTTTTTTTTCCCCCCCATGAGACCCATGCAAGTATGATCAGTGGATGCCTGAATGTTCAATATCAGCCCACAGGCTTGGAAACAGCTACCGCTAAGATTGCTGCAGTTGCAGCCAGGGCTGGATTCTAGCACTCTTGCCACTTTTTAATACATTCTAGCACTCTTACTGCATTTTAATACATTTCACAAGAAATTTTTCAGTTAGTTTGGAAAGCTCTTTTTCAGAAGGGGAGGGCCAATTTGCACCAATGGAAATATGTAAGATCCGAATTTCAAATGGTGAGTTTAACTTCTATTGTGTGCATGCTTTCTGTGTTCTGCCACCTTGGTGCTCTAGCAACTCTAGCCTGTGTGTACAGGTAACAGAATTGTTATACACATAAACCACATCTCCAAAGGGATTTCACTCACATGGACCTTACTCCTGGAATGTGCAAACAGGACATAAATCTAAGCACCTCCCCATCCAGCACAGATGCCCAGATTTATGGGTGTGACAAATGGAGGCTCCATTGAAACCACCTTGAAAATTAGGGGCACGTTTCTCCCCTCACCCCAACATACTCCCATTGCCTTCAGGGGAGTCAGTCATTGAAATGACTCCATGATCTTTGGAGCAAGCTCCAAGTTGGACTGGAACCAATGCCCACTAATGTTGAACTCTCTGTTAGTAGCATTTTTTCCATAATTTTACTCTTATATCACTGCATTCGCTGGGTATGTCCTGCCTCCATATAAACCATGCAGAGAACCATTGAAGTTAATGTTTCCAGGTGGGACGGTGACTCCCCAAGGACTGTCAGAGCAGCTTATTTTACAGGTAGGCTTCCCCTTCTGTCTTGTATTTGTTATGAATGCAGAGCAGCAAAAGGAAGTGTTGAATTTATTCTACTGCAGCAGCCCTGGGTGATGGAGATAACCCACGAAAGTTCATGATACCATCTACATGCTTTGTTAGGGTATGTCTACACTAGCTCGTTAGTTCGAGCTAGGTAGGCAAATGAGGGCAACCGGAGTTGCTAATGAAGCCCGGGATTTAAATATCCGGCTTCATTTGCATCTTCCGGCGCCGCCATTTTTAAATCCCCTTAGTCCGAGCCCGCGCCCACGGCCACATGCGGCACAGAGTAGGTAGTTCGAATTAGGTTCCACGAGAGAGTACCGCAGTTCGAATTAGAGATCCTAATTCGAACTACCTACTCCGCGTCGCGTAGACGCGGGCACGGAGCTCGGACTAAGGGGGATTTAAAATGGCGGCGCTGAAGATGCAAAATGAAGCCCAGGATATTTAAATCCCGGCTTCATTTGCAACTCCGGTTGCCCTCATTTGCCTACCTAGCTCAAACTAACGAGCTAGTGTAGACATACCCTTACTTTCTAAGGTGCTTCAGAACTATTTGCTGTTTTTTAAGTTTTTTCAGTTACAGACTAATACGGCTACCCCTCTGAAACTAACTAACATACATTCTGGAAGAGCCCGTCTGTACAAAGTGACAAGAGTTTCCTAGAAATGGGATGCTGCAATACAATTTCAAATGAGCCTAGTTGACTAACAAGCCTAAACCCCCGTTAACTTTCAATGGGACTTCTGATTCTCTTCTTCTTCCTGTGCCTCCCCCTACTATGAATCTCAGACTCTAGGGCACCAAATGACTCACCAGGGGAACACTGGTGGCAAACTAATCACCAATTGAACATTAGTTCTCCTTGCAGGTCTACTTATGTCATCAAGCATGAGTAATATAGCAGAAGTGTCAGCTGCCTGCATCCCAGCTGGAACATGGTCAGTCCAGGCGCTTGTGTAATGCTGCCAGAGCTGGGCTCTGGATGTGAGAGACAGTGATCACTTATAATTAGGGACAGTCTATTTTTTTAATCACTGCCTGCTAACTCCATGCACCTCTTAGCTTCTCTACCCCACCCCCTTCTTTAATGGTCAGCAAGGGATGACTTTGTGCACCATGGCAATAGAGTACAACTGCTGACTCAACTCTGGAGTAAGATTATGCCTAGCCACATGTGGGTGTGTGTCATGAGATGTATGTCCCCAATGCTTGCACAGCAATCTAAGAATTAATGCTGACACTGCCAGACACTGCTGACCTGCAGGCAAGCAGCAGCTGGGAAGATACAAGGGCTGGAAAGCAGAAGTGAAGAGTGGCTAACAAAGGAGTGAGGAGGCAGGAGAAATTAACTCCTGTCAGTAGCCTGCTAGAGAGGCACCCAGGGACCACACTCCAGCAACAGGCAAATAAGCCAGAAGACTGAAAGCCTACAGAGGCCCAAGGGAGGGCTCAGGGCACTCTAAGAGCGTCAGCAGTCCCTGACTCTCCTTGTCTAGCTTGAGGTCCCTGAGCAGGAAGTCAGTGATGTGGTAGGCCTGGGCTCCCTACCCGTCCCCAGGTAGATCTGAGAGGGCTTCCAGATTCCTGGACACCATGTCTGGGTGACAGCTCTGCTGATCTGAGTGACCTGGAGCCATAACCCTCCTTCCTGTTTGGCTGTGGGGGGCACCTTTGCATTGTTGAACCATCTCAGTGTGCAAAAAACGGTGAGGCCTAAAGGTTCCTCTCAGCAGGCCCATGGGCCCCTATGCCGGGGGTGAGGCACAACTGAGATCCTGAGCTTAACTGAATGCAGATAGTTGACAAGGATCTGGCCCGCGAAGGCCCTTTTGCCTGCCCTCATTGTTCTATTCTCATTTTTCTGCATTCTATGCTTCTTTCTATGCATATGTTGGGTTGCAGAAACCCCATGAAGAGCTCAGAATGGTTAATGTAGGCCAGGAGGTGGTGCAGAGGGAGTTGGATAGGACACAATGAAGGGGCTTGGCTTTCATGCAAAGGAGGAAACTCCTTTTGGTTGTGTTGGAGAAGAAACTTCAAGGTTGCCAAAGGACAGCACTCTGGTGAATGGCAGAAACGGGGCAGGACATGCTCAGTGGAGGAATATGGCCTATACAGTTTCATTTGTTTGTTTTGAGGGAGAGTGGCTGGAGTAAATGAGCCCCTTCTCTTACTTTTCACTTTCTTTGCTCTCAGCTGGAGAAAGTCCTAAGGTGTCTTTTGTTGACTTCAGAAGGGAAGGACTATGCTTCAGTTTTGACTGGAAACTACCCACTGGCCTCCTGACTAAACTCCTCACAAGGTAGGTAGGGAAATGGGAGCATGGGCAGCAGATATTGAGGCAGCAGCCTGCCAGACAAACAGGTAAGGCATCTGTTCATTCTCCTTCTCTCCAATGCAATCCGTCCCTGTTTCTGAATGTATCAGTCCTGTCTTAAACGATCAAGACCTGAGTCTTCCTCATATTCTCCCCCCACTCTGTGTGTATCTCGCTAGCAGGACATTGTCTGGATCAAATGAATCCTATGCTCTCCCCATGTAGAAATGTTCCCTCATAAAGGACAATATCATGAACATGGGAATTGGGAGCTGTGCCCTGGAGGTGGGGGTTGTGAGCTATAGGTCACCAGAGATACTGACGGTTTGTTGTATTAAAGTTCTATTTCTGTCTCATTCACTGATTTGTTCTTTAATGAACCCCACAATCATTTCACCCCTTATAGCCTTATTTCTCCTCCCATACCACCAAGCCTCTTCTCACTCTCCCTAACCACAGTTTAGTTCTGCCATCAAGCTGTCTGCTAATTAATTACTTAGAGCTCTACATGGCTTAAGTTCTATCCCCAAAGTAGGGTCCTATTAAGGGTGGGTTGTATCTCTAGACTGATGCAGCAGAGTCCTCTGTTTATAAGTTTTCACTGTGAAGATACATTTAGCAAGCTCTAGGGCAATTGAAGTTGGTACAGAAACTTTTGCTTGTGGGAGGGGGATGATTCATAGCTGGACTTTGGAAATGAAAGCAATGACTGGGTTGTGTTTTGGATATAGGCGTTTGCACCATCTGCAATGCTGTCATGTTACCATGAACTGATCCAACATTCAGTAGGAGCAGCATTGAAAAAGATGCTTATTAGAAATTCTATTGGCCGTGGTATGAAAAATTTACCACTAGTCATGAGGAAATTATTTTCATAAGCCTGGCTCTGAGACTGGATCAGAACATGGCAGTTTCTGGACTCAAACAGACCCATGGTTTATATGTTCATTGTCCTGCCTCATGGGCTACACCTAAACTGCAGGCTACTTTCGGAAGAAGCTTTTCCGGAAGATCTCTTCCGAAAAAACTTCTTCCGAAAGAGAGTATCCACACAGCAAAAGCACATAAAAAAAGTGATCTATTTTTTCAAAAGATAGCATACATTCAGTGTAGACGCTATCTCATATTTAAACTGTGATTACTATGGATGGAATGGCCACCGGGGCACCTGTGCTTTTTCCTCTTTCCTCTTCTTCCGAAAGAACTGCCTCTTCCCCATCCACACACACCTTTTTCTCAAAGAACTCTTTCAGAAAACAGCTCCTTCCTCATAGAAAGAGGTTTACCAATGTCAGAAAAATCCCTCTGTTCTTTTTTTTTTTTTTTTTTTTTTTTTTTGTCGAAAGAACGCAATTCCAGTATGGACATAAGTGAAGGTTTTTTTGGAAAAACTCTGTAGTGTAGACATAGCCTTAGAGTGGCCAGTGTCAGAGACTGCCAGATGCATAATCCTCACCAGTATCCGCCTTCTGTGCAGGTGCTCTTCTCCTAATTCTTGGTAATCAGAGTGGCTTAAACCCTGTAATATTTATCTGCATCCATTACTTCTTATCAGCATTAACTAGGGTAACTCTGGATATGCTTGCGGTTCATATTATCCCTCAATCCCTCTTTGAACTTACTAAATTTTTTACTTCTAAGGCAATCAATTCCATAGTTTACTTATATTTTGTGGAGAAGTATTTTCTTTAATCAGTTTTTAATTTGCCACATTTTAGTTTCATCAGCTGTGTCCACTTGTTCTTCTATAATGAGAATCAGGGATAAAAATTCCCAATCTACCTTCTCTGTACCATTTATTGTTTTTCTACATACTTTCATCTTGGCCCCTTATATGTTTCCTTTCTGAGGTAAACAACCCCATTCTCTTCATGTGAGTTTTTTCAATGCACGTAATTCTCCTTAGCCTTCTCTGAACCCCTCAGTTTCTGCAATATTCCTTTTTGAGGTGCGGGGGAAGTACTGGCCACATAATTGACAGAGAAACTTAAAAAACAACAAATGGTCTGGTAGCACTTTATAGACTAACAAAACATGTAGATGATATCATGAGCTTTTGTGGGCACAGCCCACTTTTTAGTATCTTCCATCCTGTTCCTCATATAATATAAGCTAACTTCTCATTTGTTTTGTTTTATTACTGTGGTTGTGCATAGAGCACAATAATGTGCTAATTAGTCCCTTAACTCAGTTTATTCAATTAATGTAGAATGCTGTAAGGTGTGTAAAGAGTAGCACTTTCTCTTCCTTTATGTATCAGTGTGGACAAAGGAAGTCACGTGTTATTTCATGGCACGGTCACAGTAGTTTGAGAGTAGGAGCTTGCGTGCAGATAGCTTTTCCTAATATCCAACCTAGACCTCCTTCACTGTAGCATTAACTTGAGCTATTTCCCTAGGAGGGTGCAGAAGCACTGGAATAGTTACCTAGGGAATCTCTATCCCCAGAGGTTTTTAAGTCCTGGCTTGACAAAGCCCTGGCTGGGATGATTTAGTTAGGATTGGTCCTGCTTTTAACAGAGGATTGTACTCGATCTCCTGAGGTCTCCTCCAACCCTATGATTCTACAGAAAAGAGCATAGGTAAAATTCACATCTCTTACCACATAGCTACATGGGTTTTTAAGTGCAGGTCAGGCCTTGACTGTCTTTTTCCTGGAATGAAAAGGTTTCCAATTACTTTCCCTATGTACCCTCAGCTAACCTACTTAGAAATATATTTCACTCTCTTCAGGTTTCACATGCTCAGAATGTTCCCTGAACACACTCAGGATACATCTACACAGCAGGGCTAAAGGCAAAATAAGCTACGCAACTTGAGCTATGTCAACTGTGTAGCTTAAGTTGAAATAGCTTATTTCGGCTTTTGGCACAATCTACACAGAATGAAGTCCAAGAAAGAGCACTTTTCCTTTGAATTCCCTTACTCCTCGTACAATGACAGTTACAGGAGTCAGAGTAAAAAGTCCTTCAGCTCAACATTATGTCGAAATAACTACTTGTAGTGTAGACGCGGACTTTGTTATTTCGGAATAACACCAGTTATTCTGAAATAATGCTGCTATATAGACACAGCCTTAGTCAATAACTACCACTTACACTTTGCTATTTGCTTGTTCCCTGGGTTTCTGACTGGAAGGCACAGTGAAACGCAACTATATTTTGTGTAGCTTCTTTTATTTTTTTTAAAGTAATCCCAAATGTTGTGCATTGTGCCTAAATATAATGGGTCTGTCATTCACATGTGAGCAAAGCAGTTGTAAAATGCTTCCAAATTAGAATTGTAACAGGAACAGAAGGACCAGGATAAATATGGTGACCTTCTCAGCACACAAGCCATCTGTGTGATAGGGTGTGAGGAGAGTGCTGAGGATATGCTTCCCATAATGTTGAGAGGTGGAAAGGTGTTATCTGGCTGGCTGAGTTCCTGCTGAAATAACTACTTTTGCTGCTAGAACTTCATCATCACAACAGGCTGACTGAAGCTTTGGTGTGAGGGGGAGTAAGCCCCATATTGGAACAGAGAGGGTTAACAGGAGCTTGACAGCTCAATTAATCCACCTGCTGGCACCTTGGTGGGAGGGTGTTATTTATTTCAGTTAGCAGGTCCACCTGAAAAGAAGTCAGGTTTCCAAAAAAGAACTGAGAACTCAAAGATCTGTGGAAGAGAAGGCTGGGAGTTCCTGATATCTGAGAACAGTCTGATAGACAGGGAAAGGGGGAATTGAGAGATGGTACAGGAGAGGAACTAGCACCTTTGGTCAGCCTCAAAATAGGGGCAAGTCTGCAGAGGCAATCCTGGGGTGCTGGTGTGTGGCTGAGGAGCAGAGGGTGGGTGAAGGCTTGTGAAGGACTAAAGTTCAAGCCTGAGAAGGGAGGAAGTTTGTATGTTTTGGTTTGGGATTTGTAGGAGAATTCCAGGGAATGATCCTGCAAACTATAACTCTGAAGGAAGGGTGAAACCTCAACCTTAGAAAGTCTGAGCAGAATCAGTGAGCCCAGGAAGGGCTGGTGGAAAAGGCCTGCAGACAGGCTGAGGTGGGAATAGCTCAGTGAGGAGACTAAGGCAGACAGATCTTGCTTGTTTACTAAGGCATCCTTGGGTGAGAGGGGGGAGATCTTGAATTTCCCTCTTAGGAGTCAGAAAAGATGGTCTGAAGATCTTGGGGACAACTGATAGAAGAATTAGTGAGTCTGAACTCAGGCCAAAAGCTTGGCTTGAGGCCCAAGACAACTGTTTAGACTTCTGGCTGACTGTCCAAGAAGGGGGGAACTATTTTGGAAACCATGGAAGGGGTGGGCGGACGCAGGCCACCCACTTCTCGAGATCCCTTCCCCAGCCCTGTGTGAGGGACGACTAGACCCAGAGTCCAACTAATTCTGGGGGACAAATAATGAAGAACAAGGTAAAGGGGTGCAGGTCATAGGTTTAAAACAAGGGAACCGGATGGGGACACTGAGCAGAGAACCCCGGACAGCGCCCACTGCTCCTCAAAGCTATCGATGGAGCCAGTGGACGCCGCCCAGAGAAACTCTGCCTGGATACGTGACACTAGGGAAGAATGGAAGTAGACCCCACAGTCGCACAGAACCCCCTCATCCAGCATCCTCCTCCTGGTATTATATATGGCGGCCTTAGCCAGGGCCAGGAGGAGGTTGACAAGGAGGTCTCGTGACTTTGTGAGGCCACGGATAGGGTGTGCGTAAATAAAGAGGTGTGGGGAGAAGTGCAGCCAGAACCTCAATCAGAGGTTCTGGAGGAGCCAGAATAGGGGCTGCAACCTGGCGCATTCAAGATAGGCGTGCTCCAGGTTTTCCCTCACGCCGCAAAAGGGGCAGGTGTCCGGGATGGAGGTAAACTGCGCCAGGTACACGCCCACGCTCACGGCTCCGTGAAGGAGCCGCCAACTGATGTCTCCGATGGGCCACGGAATTAAGGTGGAATATACGCTGGCCCATTGGGGTTCCCCACCCTCCGCAGGTGTTAGGTAGTCCCGCCACTTGCTGTCAGGGTGGGATGCGAGGGTGAGGAAATGCAAAGTGTGGAGCACGAGCGTGTACAGATGTTTACCTGGTGCAGTTCGAAAGCAGACCATCTGCAAATCTTGCAGCTGGCTGGGGGTCCAAGGGTGGTAAGGCCGGGGGGGGGGGAGGGGCCCATGGAACAGGGGCCCGATAATAATGGACGGAGGCTTTGCAGGAAGGGAGGGGCAGGGTGTACCCTCTCACAGGGCTCTCCGCAGGAAATCAAGAGCGGGCTGTGGCAAAGCCACCTTCACCTCCTGGAATAGGTGCAGGAGGGTTTGGGGGGTGGAGAGCACCATGCGCTGAGCAAGCGCCTGGGGATCCACCCAGTCCCCCCTGTTGTAGACCTTGGTGGTTTCTGCCAGGATCAGCCTCTGGAGCACCGAGGGAGACTCCACCACCTGCATGCACAAGGCTGGATTGTGGAGCAGAGGCTCCAAGAGGAGGTCTGCTCCCTTGGTGGCCACAACGGACCTGGTCACCGAGAACAACTTCCAGGTCTGGAGGAGTTCTTGGTAGAATTCCGGCAGCTCTGAGAGGTCTCGCGGAAGGCCTCCAAGAAGGGGGGAGACTTGCTGACCAGAGGGCTGAGTCACAAGCTGAGACAGACATCTACACAGCTGGTGCAACTGTTGGTCAGGACAGAGCACTAGGGGAAGAACCTACTACACCTGCCACCAATGAATATACAGATGGTGACTCCATTCCTATACATGTGGATAGTGGTCTTTATTTTTAAATCTCATACAGTGGTCAGGCCATTTTGAAAATGCATAGTAGATATTTCCAATGCTTCTTAATTTGGTATCTTAAGGGATATAAGAATTGAAAGAACAAAATACATTGAAAGAATATGGGGTATGACTTGCCCATTGCTTCAATTTTGTGTCAGTGTGGCTCCTTCAATAGAGTTCTCACAGCACAGAAGCGGATTAATGCAGTAATGTTTAATAATTCTAATAGTTAAGGCAGGAGGAGGTGCAGATGCACATTCTGCTTTTGCTTACATCTCTAGCAGAGGTCAATAAGAGAGCAGGCCTTGAGATTTCTTTACTATAGCATTGAAACCTGAAACTTTCTAGCTCATAGGACTGACTCAGATTTTACAGAACTCCCACTAGTAAAAGAAATCAGGGTTCTATCCCATGACCCTACACATTTCTCAAAGGGGGAATTTCTCTTTTCTGTGAACCAAGGTTCCCCAGTGAGGAGCTCCCTCTGGAGCACCGAGGGAAACTCCACCACCATATAATGATGTTATAAGGCCTTGTCTGAACCAAGGAGTTATTTCATGCTGAATTTTTGTGCACAAGCTGTTGTGGGTTACTCAATTCACAATACTAGTGTTCACATGGCTCCAGGCAGTGAACTGAAGTGTGGTATTGTGCTGCAATAGTAAAGTATAATGCTGAGGTATGCAACTCCTAGACTAGTGTTTCTCAACCTTTTTTTATAAAGTACCCCTTTAAAAAAAAAAAGTACCCCCAGTACCTACAGTTTTCAGACACACAATTTTTTTTACTATCATTGCAACACATTTGTTTAAACAGTTTAATCATAGCTGGGTGGGCAATGAAATTTTTGGGTGTAAAAGGTACAAAAATAATAAAGCACTGTAAAACTTAAAACAAAAATTAAGTTTTCTCCAAATTTCAGTTGTGTTGACATACCCTGCGCCCCCTCCCCCCAGACTTCTTTTGAGTGCCCCATAAGGGTACTCCTACCACTGGTTGAGAAACACTGTCCTAGACTCTGCAGTAGCAAATAGATTGATTGTGGGTTTGTGCTAGCATTGAAACAGAGGTGACATCTGGGCATCATGATTCTAGAGCTATAGAAAGGTAAGCAGACAGGATAGTCTTTGAAATAATGTAAACAGGGCAGGGTGATAGTTGGAAGACTACCAAGCTAGCATGAAGGAGAAATGTAGCTATATGAATTACTCCCTCTGTACTTCCTCAATCTGTAACTTAATACACTTTAAAAATGGATTACAGAATATATGAACTCAATTGTAGAACTCCCATTGAGGATCAGACCTTTGGAAAACAGCATGATTTCTTTTGTGACACCATTTTCAGTGAGGTGGGTTAGTGCATGGAAAAGCTTTGCTTCAGAGAGTTGTTTTCAGGAAGCGTTCAAGGGGAAAGAGCAAGGTTGCTCTGTGCACCATGGCATGAGGGATGGCCAGGCAGTATGCAAAGAAACAGGAAGACAGGAGCATGGGAGATATAAGAAGGAGGTAAGACAGTGAGTGGAAGAAATAGGAGCCTAGCTAGGTATAAGGTTGGTGAAGAAGTAATTCCAGCTCATCATCAGTGAGGAGGGAGAAACAGTAACAGGAAACTTGGAAATGGCAGAGATGCTTAATAACATCTTTGTATCGGTCTTCACTGAGAAGTCTGAAGGAATGCCTAACATAGTGAATGCTAGTGGGAAGGGGGGAGGTTTAGAAGATAAAATAAAAAAAGAGCAAGTTAAAAATCACCTAGAAAAGTTAGATGCCTGCAAGTCACCAGGGCCTGATGAAATGCATCCTAGAATACTCAAGGAGCTGATAGAGGAGGTATCTGAGCCTCTAGCTATCATCTTTGGAAAATCATGGGAGACAGGAGAGATTCCAGAAGACTGGAAAAGGGCAAATATAGTGCCCATTTATAAAAAGGGAAATAAGAACAACCCAGGAAACTACAGACCAGTTAGTTTAACTTCTGTGCCAGGGAAGATAATGGAGCAAGTAATTAAGGAAATCATCTGTAAACACTTGGAATGTGGCAAGGTGATAGGGAACAGCCAGCATGGATTTGTAAAGAACAAATCATGTCGAACCAATCTGATAGCTTTCTTTGATAGGATAACGAGTCTTGTGGATAAGGGAGAAGCGGTGGATGTGGTATACCTAGACTTTAGTAAGGCGTTTGATATGGTCTCGCATGATATTCTTATCAATAAACTAGGCAAATACAACTTAGATGGGGCTACTATAAGGTGGGTGCATAACTGGCTGGATAACCGTACTCAGAGTAGTTATTAATGGTTCACAATCCTGCTGGAAAGGGATAACAAGTGGGGTTCCGCAGAGGTCTGTTTTGGGACCAGCTCTGTTCAATATCTTCATCAACGATTTAGATATTGGAATAGAAAGTACGCTTATTAAGTTTGCAGATGATACCAAGCTGGGAGGGGTTGCGACTAATCTGGAGGATAGGGTCATAATACAAAATGATCTGGACAAATTGGAGAAATGGTCTGAGATAAACAGGATGAAGTTTAATAAAGACAAATGTAAAGTGCTCCACTTAGGAAGGAACAATCAGTTTCACACATACAGAATGGGAAGCGACTGTCTAGGAAGGAGTATAGCAGAAAGGGATCTAGGGGTTATAGTGGACGACAAGCTGAATGTGAGTCAGCAGTGTGATGCTGCTGCAAAAAAAGCAAACATGATTCTGGGATGAATTAACAGGTGTGTTGTGAACAAGACACGAGAAGTCATTCTTCCGCTCTACTCTGCGCTGGTTAGGCCTCAGTTGGAGTATTGTGTCCAGTTCTGGGCACCACATTTCAAGAAAGATGTGGAGAAATTGGAGAGGGTCCAGAGAAGAGCAACAAGAATGATTAAAGGTCTAGAGGACATGACCTATGAAGGAAGGCTGAAAGAATTGGGTTTGTTTAGTTTAGAAAAGAGAAGACTGAGGGGGGGGACATGATAGCAGTTTTCAGGTATCTAAAAGGGTGTCATAAGGAGGAGGGAGAAAACTTGTTCATCTTGGCCTCTGAGGATAGAACAAGAAGCAATGGGCTTAAACTGCAGCAAGGGAGGTTTAGGTTGGACATTAGAAAAAAGTTCCTAACTGTCAGGGTAGTCAAACATTGGAATAAATTGCCCAGTAAGGTTGTGGAATCCCCATCTCTGGAGATATTTAGGAGTAGGTTAGATAAATGTCTATCAGGGATGGTCTAGACAGTATTTGGTCCTGCCACGGGGGCAGGGGACTGGACTCGAAGACCTCTCGAGGTCCCTTCCAGTCCTAGTATTCTATGATTTTGCGGAGGATGATATGAAACTCATAACCCAAAATTTTTAGTCCCTTCATGGCCCTTTTTGCTGAATGGAACACTTAGTTATTTGCTTAGAGCAGCCTAGCAGAATCAATTTTCCACAAAAAGAACCTGACATCAGATTAGACCAACTATAAATAAGTGTGGTAAAGCAGAAGAAATCAAATAGCATAGATCTGTCTGACGAAAGAAAAATCAGTGTGTGGCGTGAACTGTAGACAGTTTCTAGAACAAAGAGAGCATTCAGATCGAAAACAAAACTTAAGCCTTGGAGAAGGTCTAAGTGCTACAGAAGAAGCTCTACTATATTAGTTCTGAAATGAGCAGATAAACAAGCAATAAAATAACCAAGGTTGACAGCAGCAAGCAGGGACAGCTGCAATGAGCAGGAAAATCACTTTCTGTGCTATACTCTGCTCAAGGAAAAATTGAAAACAAGGACAGAGAAAGGAGAAAAAGTTTAGGTAACTGTCTTCAAAAAACTTGGTTTCAAAATGAAACATTAACACAGGAGAAGGCATTTAATCTGATGTGCTATTGATTTTTTTCCCATGGAAATTTTGGGATAGCTCATAAACCCTAGGCAGTAAATAGCCTGTTTATCTTCTTTAATATCCTAGGCAAATAATCTGAGAGTAACAGTCTCTTACTATATTTATTATAGGGGAAGCCAGAGAAGGAACACCCGGAGGCATGTGTAACTGGGGTAAGATAATGATTCAAGATTACCCTGAAGTGCTGCACATGTTACTAAGTTTCTTCTCCACCACACAAAGGATGATGGTCCTCTGGAGGAATGGGAGGATCCTGTGTGCTGTAAGGTTTTGACACCACACTTTCCACAAATGGGGGCTTCATAATGTTTTCTTTTTGAATAACTAACCCTGATACAACAGAGCCCAAAGATCACATTGAATTGCTCAATGAGCTATTTTAGGATAGCTTCAGAGTTGGCTAATGTTAATTAACCAGGAATGTAGAAGCCTTATGCAACTTGCCATTTTTTAAAACTGAAAATCTGGCTTTATAGATGCACATAATCCTTTTCCAGCATGCCTACACTCATGGCCATCTGTCGCAAACAGATATGCAAGTTGCAAAGAGGAATAGGTGCCAACCAAAGTTGGACTGGCAAGAATAGCCTGCAACACAGCTATGCCCGTTAGGTCTATATATCTTTCTGCAAAATGGCACTCTTAGTCAATCACGGTCTCCTCTGCTCTTAAATTCCTTCCCATATTCAGAGGCTAGCAGGAATAATTGCTGGCACTATTAGATGTGTCCCCACTTTACCATTTGCTGCCTGAATTGGTTCTTCAGTGCATTGCTGGCCCACTTGTTGACTTCCTTTTCTTCCATAGCTCATAACCAGCAGTGAAGGTCAATGCTGGCTGTCCCAGCTGACTAAGGAGGGGTGATTATGTGCCTTAATGAAAGGGCATTCAGAACTGCCGAGTGAAAGTTGGTTTGTTTGTGTGGCATGGTCCTCATAGTCTTGCTCTTGCAGCCCATTATGATGCTTAATTTTGTCCATTGCTGGTCTTCTCCTAAGAGTCCTAGGAAAGCAGGCAGTTTCTGGAGCTCTTTGGTGGAATGCAGATAAGCTATTTGCACCCTTAAATCATCTCTGCATGGAATGGCAGCCTTTCAGCTAGCTTAGCAAGACTTAATCTGAAGAATTAAGTCACATGCCTCTATTTTGTTTTCTACAGTCCTGCGTGCAACAGGTGAATCTTGGTTATGTGTTGGGTAAATAGGATGCCTCCACAGAAGGCCGGTTTGAGTGGAGTCCTGGAAACATTTCCCAAGGCAATACTAAGTGACCATAGATTACATATTTTAAACATTTTAGTGTTTGTGTTGTGGCATGAAGAGACAGGGGCCCAGTGGTGCAAATAATTGTGTCTTCTCCACTGACTCCAGCCAACTAATACCAGGTGAGTCTCTGGGGCCTCTGTGAGGAACGTTGAGGATGTGGGATTATGCCTGGGCTTGTACTGCTCTGAAGGATCACTTTATAGTTTGTTTTCTAACTGATTCAGGAAGTGCAGTCAGATTGGCCTTACCCAGATGGTGGTGGTGAGGAAGAAAGCAGGACAATATAGTTATTGCAGGAGGTAACTGTAATTCTTTTATGGCTGATAAAGAGTATGTTGTCACAGTTAAAAATGTGGAAGAGACAGTACAAGGGGAAAGTGGCAGTGTGACAGGCTTGAACGAGCTGATGAGTTGGTGGTCCCTTCTGGACTTAAACTCTGACATCTGAAGATATTGGCATCCTGACCAAGAACATAGTTCACTAAGGCCATGTCTACACTAAGGCCATGTCTGACCTTACCAAATTCGACTTCTGGGCACCCAATTTTACAGATTCAAAGTTCTGTATCATCACTACAGGAAAGAATCAAATCTAGTCCAAGGCAGGCTCCATTAATGTGGACATGCTACCTCAGACTCAGAGCCCCAGGAAGCACTCGGAGCTGGAGGAGGCCTCCTAGAGGCCAGTAAGTTTGAACTAGTGGAACCGTAGCATCCACGCTAACATTATTTCAGACTTACAAGTTTGGGAATAGCATTATTCCTCATGAAAAGCAGGACTACAGAGTCTTCAAAACTTGAACCTTAACCTCTGCCTATTTTCTAATCTGTTAAAAAATGAAATTAAGCTAACACCATACAATTTCACTTAATGTGTTCTGTGAGGCTAAAATTCTTAAGTTACAAAGTGCTTTGAGACTATGAAGTATTAAGTTAAAGATCTCCTGTTGGAGAGATGACTATAAAAAAGTAAATTATCTGTATGGAAAATTTACTACAGGTAATTATTTCTGAAATTCTGTCCACCTGTGAAAATAAAGCAGCAGCTTTCTGGTTCATCGGGAAAAGCTTGCCAGGGACTCTTCAGTTTTTTTTCTCTTCAGGAAACAGGGGAAGGCTTCATGATCTGTAATGTAACAACTGCATTTAGAAAGTTCCACAACACTGCTTAATCATGGTCATTTACTTCACAGTTATGGTGAGTGTACATCAATATATTTGTTACCCAAGCCTTTTTGTCTTCATTCAGTTCATTTGCAGTGGCATCTTACAGTCCCAGGGATCTCACTGACAATGTTTACATATTTTTGCCAAATTAGTACAGTTTGTCCGCAATTCATTAATATGCAATAATGATTTAAGTCAGTTTCTGGGAGCACTAAGCCTCATTAGGGAAAAAGGAGGGAGAATTAATCATGAGCTGCCATAGCTAACAATGTGTCTCTGAATTTAAAATGGCACTGATGGAAATGACTAAAGAGAAAATTGCAATTATTTACTAATTGCCTGAGCCAGCAATATAATTGCAGCAGATTAGTGCAAGTAATAGTATAATAGCCCTTTTAAAAAAGTATTCCTGTCGACTCTCTCAGCAACTTAAAGAAATTAACTGTAGGCTTTAATTATAATTGAGGATGCATGTCAGAACTAGGTTACTCTCCACTAGCTTAAGAATTTTCTCAAAATGGCCTCTCTGCTGGTGTCTAACTCTATATGTGTACATTTTCATATCACAATATCGCCATGTGTGCACTAGCACAAATAAAACAGAGTGCATGCACACATACTGGTTTTGGGTTTTTTTGGTGTGTATTCATATAGCTTTATGTTTAAATACAATTTGCAAATACACATTTGGAGTGGTATTTTCAAAAACACTCAGCACTGGCCTCACAATGCTTCTTGTGAAACCTTTTGTAAAACTCCCACTTTATTTCAGTGAGAGCAGAAATAGGTAGTCACTTAGCATTGTTGGAAAAGTCCCACCTGTGAGATTTTGCATACACAGAACATTTCAGCCAAGACCAGAAACAGAAGTGTTAAAATAGCACAAAAGGTATTTTGTGGAGTATTTCGGTCCCTAGCGAAAGCATGAAGAAGTAAAAATCTGACAGGTATGTCTTATTTGATCTTTATCTGAAACTTGGAACATTCTTATTTTTACCCACCAGGGCCTGATTCTATTCCCACTGAAATTGAAGTGTCTTTTGCTGACTCAGAGTCCAAAAGTAGAAATTGCAACCACAGATTGGTCTGAAGCAAGACTTTGTTACGGTTGGTCCTGCTTTGAGCAGGGGGTTGTAATAGATGAGCTGCTGAGGTTTCTTCCAATCCTAATAGTGTATGATTCTATGACAATCATAGATCCAAACTAATGTCAAGTTGCAGGGAGGAAGTATATGGACATAGAGCTAAACTTCACATCTCTAAAATAGACTGAATTGCGTCACTGGATCTGAATCCTTGATCCCTGGGAAAGTTTAGATAGATTCTGGACTCAACATGGGTGAATTGGTTTGGACCAAACAACATCCTGACTCCTTTGTTCCTTGAGTTCACAATATAAGTGTTAGGAGTAAGGAGTGTTGGAAATAAGTCTGGACACTCTGGATGCGGTGAAAACAGGCAAGAGGATGTATTACACACAGTGCTGGTGGAGTGCTACCAGCGGTTAAGCTGGTTAATATTGTTTAAGCAAAACATTACAATAGATTATATAGGGGGCTGATGTATGGAGGGGAAGCAATTCATTAGGTTCTAGCAGCAAGACAAAATGAGCACATAAGCCAATAAGCTACGAAGGTTACACAGCATCTCCGCCCATTGCCAATTAAACACCTTATCTCTAATACAGGTAGTTTCCCTTAACAAGCTAAATAAACCAACATAAACAAAACAGACAATTTAATGGCAACTTTCATCTATTTAAGTTATGATGCGTCTATGGGAGGATGATGCCACCTCGAGCTGGCGTGATCCTTGGGTCATGGGCCCATTATCTAGGATTAAAAGAAAACAGTAAGAATATATCTCACTCATTAACACTAACAAGGTTGCTTTGGTACCAGACAGTCTTATCTGGTGAGGCTCCTTGGAATGTGGTTGCCAGGGCGACTATGCCTTTCCCAGGGCCATGCTTTCCCAGGGCCATGCTATCTTATGCTAACTGCCTGTGCTGTTAAGTTTACAGGCCTGTCTCAAATTTTAGGATTGAATAGGGGTTCTTAGCAAAATAGCATGGACTGCCTCAGTTTACCCTACAAGGAGGTTTCTCTTGCCTTGCTGAAGCAGGAAGCAATCTTTTTCCTTTTTCTTTTAGTTAGTAAAAAATACTTCAGACATTCTGAATATCTCTGGTGGCAATGACAGGAAATGTTAGGGATGCAATTTTCAATTTTGGCTGTGATCCTGCAAATGTTTACTTCATTGATGTTTGTTTCTTTGTGAAACTTTGGAGATGTGCATTTTTTGCCTGCCTTTATGTCTTGTGGCTTTTGCTTTGTTCCTTAAGGTATTCCAATTGTGCCTGATTCTCCTTTCCTTTTTTTCCCCCTAAACCTTTCCTATTTCAGAGCTATTCTTCAGCTGTCCTTGTTTGTAGCTTTCCTTTTAGTTCTGTCCCTGCAGATCCCCTCCCTGCTTGTTTTTTTTCCTTCTAGGAGTTTCATACCCTTGAGGGCTCAACTCCCTTTGCTTTTTGGTGAAAAGGAAGCTGAGAAATTAGGAAAGGGTTATTGTCATTGAACAGACAAACTCTGTAACTTTCAGAAGAGCTATCCATTGGCAGATTTCAGTGATGCAATCTCTGCAGCTAGCTAATCAATCACATCATGCCCCTCTTCTGCTGGAAACATGATTTTCAATTGTTCTGGAAAACATGCTACTTCTAGAGAAGCCCCAGAATTCTTTTCTAGGCTGTCACATTGTGTTTTCAACTCCGAGTCATACAAGCTCTTTTTATTAGATTGTGGTGTAGCTGCTCCTCACTGCCATCTTGCAACCTGAAAGCATTGACATTTGTTCCGGGAGTTTATTAAATAACAGTGTGAAGCAGTAGTAATATAATGCAATGTGTCCAGTATTTAAGGCCACATAAATACATGGCACTAAAAACACTATTACATGTTATAGTAAAACATTACAGTTAAAGCCCCAAGGAATATTGTGCTGCACGCTTTTTGAAAGGACCCTCAACTACAGCATTGTTTATTTGTTCTGTCCTATTGCCAGAGGCTCCCCAGCTCAGATTATGACCCCATTTTGCTAGGAACTATACATGTGGCCAGATTTGCAAGAGCTCAGCAAGTCTGGTTTTAAGTATCATGAAGAGAGGATTGAGGTGCTAAGCATGTTTGAAAGCCTGATCTATAGTGTTCACTCTTGTGCCTGGCTGTGTGGCCACTGAGAGGAGGAAGGATGCCTTTGCTCCCTTGTGTGAGCTATGTGCATTTTCACACCCTCTCTAAGCCCTGGGATGCACTACACAGATCAACGTAAGGCAGCGTATGTTGATGGAATGATGTCAGTGTACATAACTACAACCTTGTCCCACCAGTGTAAGTGCCATGCTACCCTGACATAACTCCACCGCCACGAGAAGCATGGGGCTTATGTCAGCATAGTTCGGATGACACAGTGACTGCATAGACATGGTTACTTATATCTGTTGTTAGCTCTCATCAATTTCATAGCTCCAACAGAACAGTGAAATTAACAAGAAAGCTGGGCCACTAGAGAGCTCAGCTACACATTGCCCTCGGTGGCTTTCCTGCCCCCACACTGCCCCCTTAAGACAACTGAAATGCTCCTGCTGCCCACAACTTGTGGGCACTCTGGGTTTAAAGTTCACATCTTCAAAGACATGTGACTATTTAAAACTAATAGAACAGACTTTCTAAGGGCTCCCAAAATCAATCATTTATTTTTCTATTGCATAGAAAATACACGGATCCAGACAAAAGGGATAAAAACCCATATGCATTTTCCTCCTTCAGTTTCCTCATCACTTTCAATCACTTGCTGGTCATGGATCAGAGTCCTCTGTGGTGTTGACGGTCTTTCTGAAGTTCAAGGTTTCTCCTGGAAATCATGGAGTCTCAGGCTTCCATAGTCAGTGCCTTTCTGCTAGCTATCTCACATGGCCTGTAGGAAAACCTCTTGTTTATAACCTCCTGTCCCCTTTATCAGGTGACTCTGAGCAGCCTTCTCAGGATGCTTCTCAGCTACCTCATTAGGTGACTTCCCCAGTGGATATATTTCTCTGGGAGAGTTCAGACTTGAATAATTTGTGTGCTCTGGGCTGCAACCATCTTTGTCCAAGGTTGCTCGATTTGAATGGATGACCATTAGTGTTTAGCAACTCTCCATTGTTGTCCCTGTATCACTCACTTTGGAATTTCTGTCCAAAATGGAGTAAAAGGTCCAGCGGAGGGCAACCAAAATGATTAGGGGTCTCGAGCACTTGACCTACAAGGAGAGGCTGAGGGATTTGGGCTTATTTAGTCTGCAGAAGAGAAGAGTGAGGGGAGATTTGATAGCAGCCTTCCACTACCTGAAGGGGGGCTCCAAAGAGGATGGAGAGAAGCTGTTTTCAGTGGTGGCAGATGACAGAACAAGGAGCAATGGTCTCAAGTTACAGTGGGTTGGTCTAGGTTGGATATTAGGAAAAACTATTTCACTAGAAGGGTTGGGAAGTACTGAAATGGGTTACTTAGGGAGATGGTGGAATCTCCATCCCTAGAGGTTTTTAAGTCCTGGTTTAAAACCCTGGCTGGGATGATTTAGTTGGGATTGGTCCTGCTTTGGGTGGGGTTAGACTTGATGACCTACTGAGGTCTCTTCCAGCCCTAGGATTCTATGAAAAAGACAGCAGAGAATGCAGAAAGCTCCACATTCAAAATGGAGATTGCAGAACTCACTCGAAGTCCCCAGTATCAATCAATCTATAGATTGTTCATAGACAGATTTCCTAAATAATCATAATTGTCTTATTTATCAAGTGCTACAAGTTTGCCTGATATCTTACAGGAAACAGACCTGGTCCCTGCCCCAGACAGAATTCAAAGAAGAGGTCTATCCCTCCAAAGAATTATGATGTGAGTGGCATTATACGTGTAAATCATCCCATTAAAATCAATGGATCTATTTGTGAGTAAAGGGTAGCAGAATTGGATTCATTATTAGACAGTAACAGGAAATGAAAATCAAGGAAGGGAAAGAAGGGAGCCAAACTTATTAGGTCCCCAATTCAACTATATACCAAAGCCCACATAATTGTAATGCCATGAAACTGTTCATGTGCTTAAGTGTCTTGCTAGAGGTCCTAGGGCAATGGTGAGCAGCTTGAGGCCCTTGGTGGTTTTATGAGTCGTTTGAGACACTTTATGTACTGTTGCCCCTGTGCAGGTTTACTAGGTTCCACTGGTTTCTATCTGCATAGTTTTTTCCTACCGGGATTACTAAAGTAGCACACACACAAAGCAAGGACAAGTGAAGTAAGGTATGTGTTAATTGCACACAACATTGACTGTGAGAGCCATGTGCTTACTCTGAATCCAATAAAAGCGCTTCTACAGTTCATTCTGCACGTCCTGAATATTCTAGGTATGCAAGCGCTGATGGCAAAAGTACCCTATCCCAAGAGAACATCTTGATTATAACAATCTTGCAGCCCACTGAGATGGAGGGCCACTTGTGTGGCCCAATCATTAGCCTACACTGCCCATCACTGACCTAGAGTTTACTTCTGTCCCTTAGAACACTTTCTTGGAGCAAGTTAGCTTTGTATCAAGCATTTGTTAAAATTAAAATTCCCAGTGCAGCTCTAATTTAGCTATGGTTTTTTCATAATACTTCAGACCCATCTTCAGTTTATATCACATCCCTCTTCTTCAAAGATTGATTGGAAACCACTTTATCCTCAACCCTTCCCTCAGGAAAACAAGAGATGATGTTTATAACCAAACAGCATGCTTTGAAAGCTCCAGACTGAAGAATTTCTGAGGAGTTGAAGTGTTTACTAGTCTTATCCTGAAGGGCACTTGTACATTGCTTGCAAGGAGTGTAGGAGGCTGACAGGAGTTTGTCCCATTGTGCATTGAACTGTTCCCTGTGAGTTAATGTTTTAGAACTAAGGCTAAGGAAGTCCAGTTGACAAGGCACTGTAATGTAAATAATAGAACTCCACACAAGGAGAGCTTGCAGGATGGGACCCTCCAGTGGAAAATATAGTTAGATGGACTGACCTCGTTATGCACAGTTGTTTGTGTAAAGGTAAGAAATACATATTAACAATACATAACCTCAGATTGGTTTAGATGTTCCTTGGAGGGCCTGTTCACGGGCCTCATGGTATTGAGCTGTGTTTATAAAAGATGTGAAACTGCTTCCACTTGTCCCATGGAAACTCAAGAAATTGAATTAACATTCCTGAAACCTCTCAGAAGGATAGCTGTGTTAGTCTGTATCTGCAAAACTGAGGAATCCTGTGACACCTTAGAGACTAACGCATTTATTGGGGCATAAGCTTTCATGGGTAAAACTCACTTCATCAGATGAATTGGCATAGAACAGTTCATCCACTCCCATTCATCTGATGAAATGGGTTTTACCCATGGGTGGTGGGTGAAGGTAGGGCTGGGGGAGGGAAGCCCTCATCTCCACCCCTACCCCACTTCCACTCTTTCTGCCCAGGTCCCACCTCCTCCCCATCACAGGGAGGTGGGGCAGTGAGTTGCCTGACCCTCCCCAGCCCCAGAGCACAGGGAGGATGGGCGACACACAGCCTGAGCCTTCCCAGCCCCAGAGCTCGGGGAGGGCAGAGGGTGCATAGCCCAAGCCTCCTGGGAGCACAGGGAGGGTGGGCACTCAGGGACAGCAACACTCCACTCCCAGAATGCCTGCAGGCGGCATTCTGGGGGCAGTATGGGTGGGGCCAGGCTGGCAGTTTGGGAAGGCAGTGTTACTTCAGAATAACTGACGCTATTCCGAAATAACATAGTGCGCAGCTACACTACAAGCCTTTATTTCGAAATAATGTTAAGCTGGAGGACTTCTTACTCCAACTCATGGTAACCCTCATTTCACAAGGAATAAGGGATGTCAAACGAAGAGTGTTCTTCCTTCAACTTCTTGCTGTGTAGAGAGCGCCAAAAGCCGAATTAAGCTACTTTGACTTAAACAACACATTTGATGTAGCTGAAGTTGTGCAGCTTTATTCGACTTTAACCCTGCTGTGTAGAGGTACCCTAAGGTGCCACAGAACTCCTCATTGTTACTCCTGAAACCAGCACTCAGAGTATTCTGTGGATGTTTTCTGTCTTCATGAAGAAACGCAGACACCAACAGATTGTTTTCCATTCTTTATCCCTTACAAATGTAGAAGTCATCAGGAACTGCTGTATGCTTTTTAAAATCAGGTGACCTTAATAAGATGCTTGAATATGGATTTAGGAGCTTAAATTTAGGCACTGCCTTTTCAAAAACTTTGCATGGATTAGACTACTGACTAAGTCTCACACTTGATATTATTTTCTTAGCTAGAAGTTTATAAAAACATCTGAGTGAAATTACATTACATCTTGTCAGATAAACTCATATGAGCAACTCTGGCACGGAAAATATAAATCATATGGGACTCTTGTAACTGACCATGTGTTCAGTAAGACTAGTAATATTTAACAAGTATCTGTGGAATTTGTATCTTGATGTTAATTTAAAGTTGTAGCAATAGTAAGGTAAGAGATAAGATGGGTGAATGATATATTTAGTTGGACCAATTTTTGTTGGTGAAATAGATAAGCTTTTGAGCTTACACAGAGCTCTTCTTCAAGTCTGGGAAAGGAACTCACTGTTATTACTAGCCAGCTGGCTTTTAGCTCAGAGGGTAGAGGCTGTTATTACTGGAGAATTCTCCAGTCTCCACTTTTTTCCCCCCAAATCTGTATTCTGAATAAGAAAAAGTCACTCCACACTGAGATGGACAGCAATAATTTTAAATGGCTATGAATGTATTTATAAAGTAAGCTTGCCAGTTTTTGCTATTTTTAGTGCAGTTTAGCATAGTATTCAATATGTGTATGCTTGGAATGTGTGTGCATGTTTTAATTGTATTTTACACAGGTAAAACTTGGAGGACTGGTGTCAGACTTGTTACATACTTGCCACTTGTAACAAATTGTCTTGCTCAGAATCATCTGAACTATACACTACTGTAGTTTGAATGCTCTCTGGCTTGCAACAAGGGATTTGTGTCATGGATTTTTTGCGTTTCAGATAATATTGTAGTAGGGATTATTAGTTACTTTAATAAAAAGCTGCTTTGTTTTGAAAAGAACTCTGCCGATGTCAATTGCTTTATCCACGGGATATAGCTGTGTCCTGTAATGTTTTCTTAACCCTGGGAATTTATACCACAGGAAGAACAGATTAAGGGGATGATAGGATGGTTGTTTTAGCAGTACCCCAAAATCTATTTTTGGGTAACAGTCACAGCTAAAAACAACATGGAGTAGATTGTTTCACATAAGGAGTTGACAATTGCAAGAGATCATTTGCAATGAAGTGGGCAGTTAAGACTTCTGAATTCACTGGACAAAGGTGGGTTATTGGGTTACAGACTGTTTGTAATAAATGCAGTTTCTTTACTGAGTCCAAGATGTTTTAGTATCTAGCAAAGTTATGAATTTAAACTCTCTTTTGAAGGTGTTGTGTGGGTTTCCTTTGAGGATAAAGACAGAGGTCAGGTACGGAGTGATCATTTTGTGAAAAGCTTTGCCCATGCATGATATGCTGTTCTGTCTGTTTTCTGTGTGAGCTTGTTCAAGAGCATGCTCTACAATCAGTTCCTACACAATACACCTACACCTCTCAATAATAGGCATGGGTAGGATCCATGGCTATTATCACAACACAGTGTACCTCATCCACTGCATTAAACGTCCCACTAACTGTTGTATTAAGTAGTGTGTAAGACAAGCAGGATGTATAGTGGAACCGTGTTCCCTCTAAGATTTTCCAACGGTGAGAGGAAAGAGTTTTGTCTTGTGCGCCAATACAGACGTGAAGTGCGCTTGTTTGAATGTGTGCCACTGTGGCACCCATCAGTTATGAACACATTTTTTATACAAGTAAAACAAGGGTAATTAACAGGGTGCATGACCCTGCACCCACCCACCCTGAAAACCACCCAGCTTGGCACCCAGTCTCACTCCCACCCAGCCTTGCTCCCACCTTTCCTGCATCCATGCACTCCCCAATCCCCATCCTGTGCAACCTTTATAACTAATCCTGCATTGTGTCCCCTTTGCCCCTATCTTCTGCACAGTGCCCCCTTCATCCCAACCCCTGCACTTTCCTTCCAATTGTGCCCCCAATCCGCACCCTGTGCTTCCAGAATGTCCTGCCATGCTGCTCCCCTGGCCAGCACCCTCCATCCCCTTTACCCAGGAACACACATGCCCAGTTGCCCTTCACCCTCTGGCTATGGTACCCTGGGCATGGGTCCAGTTTGTCCAACCCTAAGACCGGCCCTGCGACAGGGCAGCCGACCGCCATGCAACTCTGGCCCTGCCCAGGCCCCTGATGCCCACCATGTGGTGGCTCAGACCCTAGCCCCAACCGCCAGAGCTGCCGCTGCCATTCCCCACAGGGCGGCTCTGGTCCCAGCCCCTGCAGCTGCTGCCACCACTTACCACGTGGTGGCTCTGGCCCTGACAGCCTAAGCTGCCACTGCCGCCGCCATTCCCAATGCGGCTGCTTGGACCCAGACCCGGGCCCTGGCCACCAGAGCAGCTGCCACTGTCCCCCATGCAGGTGTTTAGGCCTGGACCCCGGCCGCTGGAGCTGTTACTGCCACCCTCCATGTGGCAGCTCAGGCCCAGGCCCCAGCTGCCAGAGCAGCACCCCCCCATGCGGCCCACCCTGGCTGCAACTCCAGCCGTGGGGAAGGGCTAGTTAGGGCCAGGGATGCGTGGTGACTGCCTGCCTGCTGCTGGGGTGGGAAAGCTGCCCCACACGTGCTCCACCCTGGTGCAGCTGAGCAGCCTCTGCAGGGCCCTGCTGGGGAGGTGGGCGGGCTTCAAATTCTTGGTATGCACCCACGCAGGTGCATACCTTAGAGGGAACCCCAGTTACACACAGCTCTGGAATGGAGGTGGCTTGTAAGGTTAAGTGGAGCACCGTTCAGGCTCCAGATCCAGCAGCTGACACTCCAGGTCAAGCTTCAGCGGCAGCTGAACTCCCTCCTCAGCTCTGGAAGCTTCCTCAGGCACCTTCTTTCCCTGGTCTGCATGTTCCCCTTCTGTGTGTGCGTATAAACAGCACATCCACCTCCCAGCTGGCGGGGGGAAGTGAAAGCAGCACAGACCCCAGACCTGCTCTTCTGGCTCTGGTTTCCTGGGGCTGGCAGCCCCACCATCTTCATCTCTTAGCTATAAATGCTGCTCCACGCGTGGGGACAGGCAGCCCAGCTGTGGCTGCCTTTTGAGATGCAAAACAGGCACAGTACAGTATTTTCTTTTGTGTGCGCCTCTGCTGCCTGATGGGTTATTTCAGGTTTCACATGGTATCTGGTTGACCAGTCAGTTCATAACTCTGGTGATTGTACCCTTTTGAAGTTCTGTTGTACAGGATGAACCTCTCAAATCCAGGACTCTCTGGTCTGGCAACATCCATAGTCCTATGTTGCTGGACCAAAGAGCCTCGGAAGCTGGGAGAGGGAACCAGCCAGGAGTCTGGTGGCTGCTGGGGAGTCTCAGCTCTGGGGAGCCCTCACGGGAGGTCCAGAGGGGAGCCCAGGAGCAGACCTGGAGACCAGCAGGGGGGCATTAACTTCCCGTGGTCCAGCAAACTCTCTGGTTTGGGACCACTCAGGTCCTGAGACTGCCAGACCAGGGAAGTCCAACCTGTATTTAAAATGCTAGGCACCAAAAGTCATGTGTCTCAGCTTGGAGATATAGTTTTTAATCTCTGTCTTTTTTTGTTGTTGTTCTGGGATCTTCGATTTATAACTGTGTGCAATGCTAAAATGCAATGGTTGTGATAAGACCCAAGAGGAACTATATTTATGGCAGGATAGCTTGCTTTGTAGTTGAAAATGGATTATACTGATTGACAGGTGAAGAGGCAATGCATTATTGAGTATATATTCCAGACTGCAGGTACGTCACCATTTATACTCGGGCTGTGGAAAAACTACATATATCTCTGCATGCATAGAGTAAGATCTGCAGAATATTCTGAACATTTGAATATATGCAAAAGGCAAGGTTTGCCATCTCTTCCAAACAAATGACTTTGGAAAACTGTCTAAAGGAGGTTGTCAAACCTCTGCCCTGTAATGAATTGCTAATGTTCCCACACTTGAGCCAGTTGAAAATGCTGACCATATGAGTGAAAAAGTGCACAGACTCCTGTCCAGCCTCTACATTATCCTGTAGGTGGTGCCAGCGAAGAGAACCACCATCCATCTAACACTTGAACCAGACTAAGCGAATGTTGCTTCTGCAATGTAGCCAAGCAAGAGGTGATTTCTGAGGATGCTTGTGTGCCTTAATCTCTCATTGTACTGCAGCTAGGATAACCTTTTGATAGTGTGAGATGAGAAGAACAGCTGTATCTCCTTGTTTTTACTCTATCATAGTACTTTAAAAGGGAAATCAGAATGCATCAGGCCTTAACACTCAAACTACAGAAAGCTACTGTAATCTGTTAGTCCCTAAACCATTGATCTTTCCTCATGAGCTTTGCTCCTAATGTTTGCATGGAATAATTGATTCCACTCTCATAATGGTGGTACCCTGAGGATAAATTTGGTTTTTAGTCTATCAAACATCTAAGACAATGCACAGAAGAAACAGAGGAAAGTGTACGTATCAGTCTATCAGCAGCTGATATGTGCTTTCTGTGAGCCGTTAAATACTCTACACAACACTATTTGGATACTTCTCACTCAGAATTTTCTAAATCTTTAGGGATAGATAACTTGGGTTATTAAATCTGGGTGTTTCATTTATTTTATTTGAGGCATTTCAATACTATGATACTGCATGGTTGATTTTCTGTATTTTTTTTTTTTTTCAATGAACAGGATGAAAAGAGCTTTACTCTTGCATGTAATGGAAAACATTTGAAGTAGCTGGGGCCTGTTCATTGATTATCCGGTAAATCACTGTGCAGTTACTAAGCCTCCAAACTGTTAATATTCAAGGGACAGGCTACATGCCCACACAGCAGGGCTAAAGTTGAATTAAGCTACGCAACTTCAGCTACGAAACTTCAGCTATGTCAATTAAATCAAAGGAACTTACTCCTTGTGAAATGGGGGAGACAGAGTAAGAAGACAGAGTAAGAAGTCCTCCAGCTCGACATTATTTCGAAATAAAGGCTTGTAGTGTAGACGTCAGTGTTACTCTGAAATAACACTGATGTATAGATGTACCCTAAGCCTATCTCTGGACTACATTCCTCTTTCAAAAGAGGAATGTAAATTAAGCAAATCGAAAGTGCAAATGAAGCGTGGATTTAAATATCCTGCACTTCATTTGCATATTCACGTCCAAGCGCTTTTTCAAAAAAGGGTTTTTCGAAAGTGAAAGTGCAGTCTAGACGGGGTTCTTTAAAAACAACAACCCTTTTTCAACAACCCTTTTTCGAAAAAGCGCTTGGATGCAAATATGCAAATGAAGTGAGGGATATTTAAATCTGCGTTTCATTTGCATTTTCAATTTGCTTCATTTACATTTCTCTTTCAAAAGAGGACTGTAGTTTAGACGTGCCCTAAGTGTTCAAGCTGGGGTGTGAAGCTACTTCACATTAAGAAAGATTCACATCCTTGTTTTGTCCAAACTGAAAATTCACATGCATTAATGATGCTTGTGGACCCTGCCGATGGACACTAAAAGTTCCATAATGCACTTTGATCTTAGACACTGGAGTCCATCAGAGAGCAACAAGAAACTGTTATAGCACATCAGCAAGGCCAACTGTGAAGCAGGCTGGTGCAGGGTAGCTTGGCACCCTAGTTTGCTTCAAACTAAATCTTTGTGTGGCTACCTCAAGCCAGAGGAAGTTTTGCCATTCACATTAAAGGGTGGGTGCTCACCAATTCTCTTGGGATTTGTGCCAGCTCAAATGATCATGTAGCTGGTGATTAGTTTATCATAGCTCACTAGCTCCAGGAAGATCAGCTGGACTTACTGTATCTAGTCTGTTACACTAGTGTAAATCTGAAGCAACTCTACTCAAAGAAATGAAATCAGAATCTGGCCTACTATAGACATGTTGCTTTTTTAGGGTACTGCCTGCTTTGCTGTCCCCACGTGCTTTATTAGCATTACAGGTGGCTCTTGGACTCCACCACCCATAGATAGCATTGCAAACTGACTGGTGCAAGGGACAAGACCTATCTGTGTTCCAAAAGCAGTGCAAGGACCAAATCACAGTTCTGCCCCTGCTCCCCTGCTTCTTCTTCTGCTAGCCCTTCTAGCATACCCCTTCCATGCCAGCTAAATTGGGCTGGATGGCAGATTTAGGGGGGGACTTCTGCCGGCCCCTGCTGTCCCACAGCTTACCCACCGAGAAGGAGCAACACATCAACTCTTGCTGTTCCCCTCCCCATGAAGCAGAGTCCTGGAATGTGGGGATCCCACACCAGGGAACAATTAGGCAATTGGGGTGCTTTCCTGTGGACTATGGTGGGTTAGTATCAGGCCCTTAGAGAGCTAAAACTCACCTGTATGCAATGGTTCACCCTTTTCTCCTATTATGTGGGAAAAGTGCCTACTCAGGTGCAGAGGCATAATTCTTCTAGAGCTCAGCCCTAACTGTTAAAGCAGAGTACTTTGGAATAGTCACACTTGCTGAGCTGATGAATACCTGGGAACAGAGCCTGTCAAGATTAATTCCCTTGGGGCAGAGAGATGGAGAGACTGACTTGGTTAGAGAATGGGATAATTTTTCATTAGTTTCTTATAATGACGTTGGATTGAGTGGCATGTAATATAGTGTGAAGTCTTTCTAGATCTATTGGATAAGGGCCCAGAATTCAGTTTCTCTTTGCACTTCATATTAAATTCATGTTTCAAGGATGTGCCAGTATTACCTTACCAATATGGGAAACCACTCATTTCTGCTTAACAGAATGTTATTTTCCTCCCAAGTTCCTTTAACAGTTCCTCACTCCATTAACATTAATATTTCTGTAACAACTTACTAAGTAAGCAGGTATTTCTACTCTTGGAGTCTTATCCTCTAGAGCAGGGATGGGCAAAAGGGCCTCTGCGAGCCAGATTCAGCCCACCAAGCGGGTTGATCTAGCCTGCGGAGACCCTGCCACTGCCCCACCCCTTGAGGGCAGGGAGAAGCACACAAAGTTTCCTCTGCCCTGCCCCCATCCTGCAAGGAGTGCGAGGTGCTTAGAAGCGCTACGCGCTCCTGGCAGGGCAGGAGGAGACTTCGTGCACTCCCCCTTCCCCAAGCCCTGATTGGCCTGGGGGCAGAAGGAGGAGTGTGCAAGGTCTCCTTCCTCCGCCAAGCGCATGGACGCCTAGAAGGAACCTCTGGGGGGGAGGGGGAAGGCGCAAAGACTTCACATTCTCCCCCCACCACCAGAGCAGTCATGGTCTGTGGGTGGGGAAGCAGGGAAGTATCCTGGCCCTGTCCCTTCTTCCAGAAGCCCTGCCCCTTCCATGGCGGTCCGGGGCCACTTCAAAAATTTCTAAAATGGCCCCCATTAAAAAATTATTGTCCACCCCTGCTCTGGAGCTAAATTCAGTCATGGTATGACTGCTGCTCTCAGTGGATTACTTTGGCCCTTATTTACTAGGGAATTGAGTATTGACTTCAGCATTATTTCTTTGAACTTGAATTGTGTAAGAAAAAGAATCAGGCCCATGTAACTTGTCTCATCTTTTTTAAAAAAATTAGCAAAACATCTCTTCTGGGCTCCCTGTTCACAATTACTATTTCTGGGTGAGTGAGAGCTAACCGCATAGGTCAAAGCTAGGGTTCTGACTTATGATTTAACCACACACTTGGGACTACAATTCATCCAGAAACAATTAAAATGAATCCATTTGTTTTAAATTAAACCACTCCAGTTTTTTCTTCGCCGTTCTTCTCTTGCGATGTGCTTCTCTTGCCAAAGCCTGCATGATAAAGCCATTCTGAGCATACACAGTACCCAATGAGGTTCCCTGAGCAACATTTTAGAACTCCTCCTCTCCACTCTGACTCCTCAGTGTAATATTTGGCACCCTGCACTGAAAGGGAAAATGGATCATAGTAGCCAGTTAAGTCCATTAGGAACACGGGGAGAAAGGTAGAAAAAAACCCAAACTAGTTGCTGCCTGACATACTCAGAAATATTCAGACACAGAAATGCCCCCAAGTGAGGATCACATTAGAAGCTGGAATTGCATAGATAGAAAAAGATTACAAGTCCTTTAGTCTTCAGCAGAGAGGTGGTAATACTTGTGGAAATGCATAGGGCAGCAGTTCTCATGCAGTGATCCACAAAGTAATTCCAGTTGAGAACCAGGCAGTGAGAAAATAGCAAGCTGAGAGAAGGGCTGGTCCATGTGACATGTCTTTTATATCCCCCACCCAGCCCAGAATCTATAAGCTACAGAAACAATCTCCTTGATTAAGAGCTGGCTAGAGTTGTCAGGATGTTGCACTAATAATAAAAGTAGAATGTAAAAAGAGGGAAGAAATGAGCACTCATTTAGCACAGTCAAGATGCTGAGAACAAAATTAATCAAGGAACCAAAGGCTAGGAAGAACAGAAATTCATTAATTGCCAATACACCAATTCTAGGATCCTGGGTAACAGATGAGGAGAATTGGAATTGCTCATTTATGAGCATAAATTCAATTTAGTTGGTATTGCTGAAGCCTGGTGGGATGATTTACATAATTGAAATGTTCTAACCTATTTAGGAGGGATCTTGCAGGCAAGGAGGGAGCGGCTGTGGCACAGGCTCTGTCAGAAATTGGACTGCACGTTTCTTAGTTACTCCTAGCTAGGAATAAAGTGATCTTGAATACTTGTGGATCAATGTCAAAGCAGAAGAAACACAAGATGGGCCATTATTTGGTGACAGACACAGATCACCAAATCACAGTAGGGAAAAGGATGACCAACTCCTTTATATATCTGTCTATAATGTGTAGGTGCAAAAAACTTTGATCATGGGGGACTTCAGTTTGAGTATGCATAAGTTGACATATGTTGGTGGCCTCATTCTGCCAGTACTCTAGCATTTTAGGATGTGTAAATGTTATAGATGACTATTTCCTAATGCAAAAAGTGTTGCAGACAGTATGGGAGATTTATATATTAGACCTCATCTTGATGGATAAGGAGGAACTGATCACAGAAGTAAAAATTAATGGTAATTTTGGTGCAAGTGATGACTTGCTCATATTTATATTGTATAAAAAATTAAAGTCTGGACCAGTAGATATAGATTATAAACATTCAAGAGGTCCAGTTTCACTAAAAGCAAAATTATGAGCCAAATTGGCTGTGAGGAAGAATTTTAAATTGAAAAAAGTGAATAATAATAGGGAATTTTTTAAGAACACTTTACTTGAGGCCCAAAAAGTCAAAATCCCCCAAATTAAGACAGATAGCTACACTGGATAGAGAACTGAGCTGGTTTAGAGGTGAAATGATGGCAGATATTTAAAATACATATAACAAGTAGAAGAGAGGTGAAGTTGGTAGTACGGAGAATAGATCAGAAGCTATGAACTGCAGGAAATTGATAAGGAAACCAAAGGGACACAAAATCTTTGGCCAGCAGTATTAAAGCATTTTAAAAAGTATGCTAGGAACAAAAAGAATCCTAAAAATGATATTGATCCATTAGTAGGTAGAAATGGAAGGATTATCAATAGTAAAGCAGAA
Source organism: Rafetus swinhoei (assembly GCA_019425775.1). Taxonomy (NCBI): domain Eukaryota; kingdom Metazoa; phylum Chordata; order Testudines; family Trionychidae; genus Rafetus; species Rafetus swinhoei. Next base: position 40,577,074 of record CM033437.1, on the reverse strand, counting down.
GAGGAAGAAATATTCAATAAATATTTCTGCTCTGTATTTAGGAAAAAAGACAGATGATGTAGTACCATCACATGCAGAGATCATTCTTTTCAATCCACTAATAGCTCAGGGGGATGTTAAATAGCAGCTACTAAAGTTAGACATTTTAAAATCAGCAGGTCTAGGTCTTGCTTCCAAGAGTTTTAAAAGAGCTAGCTGAAGAGCTCTCTGAGCTGTTGATGTTGATTTTTCAATGGATCTTTGAATAGTGAGGAAATACTAGAAGACAGCAAAGATAGTTCAAAGATTTAAGACAAATAAAATGGGTATCCTGAGGCAGTCTGCTTTGCAATCTGACATCAATACAAGGCAAAAGACTGGAACAGGTGACATGGAATTCAATTAAAAATTAAGGGAGGGTAATATAATGCCAATCAACATGGGTTTAATGGAAAATTGATCCCGTCAAACTTTCTTTTTGGAATTACAGGTTTAGTTGATAAAAGTAATAGTGTTATAGAATCATAGAACACAAGAACAGGAAGGGACCTCGAGAGGTCATCGAGTCCAGTCCCTTGCTCTCACGGCAGGATTCAGTACCGTCTAGACCATCCCTGATAGATGTCTATTTAACCTGCTCTTAAATATCTCTAGAGATAGAGATTCCACAACCTCCCTAGGCAACTTATTCCAGTGTTTAACCACCATGACAGTTAGGAAGTTTTTCCTAATGTCCAACCTAAACCTCCCTTGCTGCAGTGTAAGCCCGTTGCTTCTTGTCCTATTCTCAGAGGCCAAGGAGAACAATTTTTCTCCATCCTCCTTGTGACACCCTTTTTACATACCTGAAAACCACTATCATGTCCCCTCTCTGTTTTCTCCTTAACTGCATCACATTGATTAAAAAGACCTAGAATGATACAAAAGTTCCAAATGGCACCATCATGGGCTATTAGTACAGGAATGACTATCCAACACTCGAAGCCCCACAGAAGTTAGGAAAATAAAAGCTGAGAAGCAGAGAGGTTGCATGGCTGCCAGAGGAGCAAGCAGGCCAGAGAAAGAAATCCTGCCAGCAAGCTGATGAGAAGCCACCCCAGAGAAGGGATGACCAGAGGCATAGGCTGCAGAAGCCTACAGAGCCATGGTAGGTAAGATCAGCTCAGGGTACAGTAAGAAATTTATTGAGGGTTGATTTGCCTGCTTGGATTAAGGGCTGACCTGGGACCCAGTGAAATGGTGGGCTTGGGTTCCCTTCCCTTCTCTTCACAGATGAGAAAGAAAGACCAGCGTACCCCTTCCAAACATAAGGGGAAGCCCTTTTACACCAATGGGACAGAGGTTTACATCCTTGCTTCCAGAATAGGCAAGGATGGATGGGCCACCCTGCCAATCTGAGCAAACTGCAACAGACTAACTGGGGACACTATTGCCTGATCTTCACATTGTGTATTAATGACATAGATTATTTACCAAGCCAAGTATCTCTACCAAGCCTTTGTAAACCTCAATTACCCACCCGGGGGAAATAAAAAAACAAATTGAAAGAGCCAGACGAATACCCAGAAACCATCTACTTCAAGACAGATCCAAGAAAACCAACAATAGAACACCACTTGTCATTACCTATAGCCCCCAACTTAAACCCCTCCAACGCATTATCAATAAACTACAGCCTATACTGGAACAGGGTACTACACTCCGAGAGGCTCTGGGAGACAGACCCATAGTCTCCTATAGACAACCACCTAACCTCAGGATGATTCTTACCAACAACCACAGGACATACCACACTAATACCAACCCTGGAACTTTCCCTTGCAACAAACCCCGTTGCCAGCTTTGTCCACATATTTACTCTGCTGATACCATCATTGGACCTAACTATGTCAGTTACAAGATCAAGAACACATATTCCTGTTCATCCAGAAATATAATTTATGCCATCACGTGCCAACAGTGTCTGTCTGCTATGTATATTGGACAGATTTCTCAGACACTTTGCCAAAGAATTAATGCCCACAAATCAGATATCAGACAGTTTCACAAAGAAAAAACAGTTTTTTGTCATTTCAACCAGACTAGGCATTGTCTCAATGAGCTCACTACATGTATATTACTTCAAAGAGACTTTAACACCAGACTACAAAGGGAAACCTCAGAACTGTCATCATGCTTAAATTTGACACTTTATGAATGGGCCTTAACAAAGATGCTAATTACCTTACCCATTACAAAGATAGCTTCCCCAATTATCACCCCTAATATCATTATCTCATAGACACTAACCTCTCCCCCCTTCACCCCCTTCTGTTCTAAAATCTGATTTGCCAATTTTACATGTGTTCACTTTTTTTTTATTGTATCCCTTTGGTATATATGGTCATGCCAAGTTTCTTCCACAATTTGATCTGAGGAAGTAGGTCTGGCCCACGAAAGCTCATCACCTAATAAACCATCTTGTTAGTCTTTAAAGTGCTGCATAGTCCTGTCTTTTGTTTCAGCATAGATTAATTATGATTTCCCAAAGGGGTAAATCTGTAACTAATCCGTAACTGTGTTAATCGGTAACTTTAGAAACAATGAGCAGTCCCGTGGTATCTTGGAGACTAAAAAACATATTACATCATGAGCTCTCATGGGTAAAACACACACCATCAGATGCATAGGCATGGATGATTTCCCAGTTATCACTTTGAGTGTTGCCAGGTTCTTATCCAAGGATCTGATGTGCATAGATGCAGCACTCACTCTCTGGGAACTCTTGTATATTTACAAATATGGTTTAATACTACATTTAGCACAGTCACAAATACCACAAACTAACAAGACGGATAGGGAATGTACATCTGCTCTTTCATATACTCACAGCATCCCTTGAAGAACAACCTGAAGTGTTATCCATCATCTTCCCCATCATCACCAGTGGCCATCATTCTGGTACTTCCCAAGGACTACATCTCCGTCTCCTATTGCCCCTACCCTGAGATGCCACTGGTATAATATGTTACACTGACATTATGCTTGACACATATTCAGTAGGGGATACTTCCCTTTTCCTTTTTTTGTATTTCCTAACCTTACTAATGTTGAAGCATCCTTTTCCTATAGGTCAGTATATCATTGATCTCAATATATTATTTTAAATTTCAAATCATTTACATGGCCCTTTTGTAGTTTGGTATCACATTTCTTATTTTTGTCCTGACCGGTCATTTAGTCTTGTCTTAATTGGTTATTTTGAATTTTACCAAGTTGTGTTGTAACTGTAGGATACAGGATATGAACTTAGGAAAGTCCCTATGCTACCCTGCTTTAGCATGTCATATATGGACCTTATGCCTTAGTGCATCAACATCCCAAACATATGTGAGACAACCTTGTATCTGGATAAAAGGTCCCAGACATACGTATGCTAACTTTGCCTTAGCACAACATACAGGATGTGGTATGTAAGTCTCTTGTGTTATAGCCAAATTACTTTAATATACACCAGTTATAACCTATTATAAAACCATAAACCATAAGGAAATAGGAAATCTTTAACACTTACATATATACAAAGCAAGCAGGTTAGCCCTGTCTGGGATGATTTGTAAAATGAACCCTTTCACAGAAGCACAGATGTAGGTCAGGCATTTGTGGGGAGAGTTTCAATGATACTTTCCACTATTCAGGGTGTAGGAAGAGTATCATAAAGAGGATAATCTGGACCCTCATGCATTTCTGGGATGGGCACCATATATATATATATATATATATATATATATATATAGTAGCCCAACGTCTGAGTCTGTAACGCTGAAATGCTGGCTGTTCCCTCTGGGGGGCGCTGTTGCATGAAATGCTGGCTGTTCCCTCTGGGCGGCACTGTTACTGAAATGCTGGCTGTTCCCTCTGGGCAGCCCATGCTGCATGGGGAGTGCAGGGCCCAAACGTCCGCTTGCTCCGCTTGCTTCCCCGTGGCGGCCCGGCTGAGCAGCGCAGAAGTCAGCCGAGCGCCATGATGGGAGGGGAAGGGGGGCAGGGTGGTGATGTGCGGCGTGACAGCGGCTCCAGGCCCTGCCCCCTGGCTGTGAACGTCACCACCCCACCCCCCTTTGCCTCCCGCCGTGGCACTCGGCTGACTTCTGCGCCGCTCAGCTTGGCCGCCATGGGGGAGCCCAAACAGCCGTTTGCTCCCCCGCAGCGGCCCAGTTGAGCGGTGCAGAAGTCAGCTGAGCACCATGGCAGGAGGCGAAGGGGAGCGGGGCCGTGACGTGCGGTGTGACAGCAGCTCCAGGCCCCACCCTCTGGCCATGAACGTCACCGCCCCGGCCCCCTTCACCTCCCGCCGTGGCGCTTGGCTGACTTCTGCATCGCTCAGCCAGGCCGCCGCATGGGAGCAAGTGGCGCAAGCGACCGTTTGGGCTCCACGCTCCCCAAGCAGCACGGGGAGTGTGGAGCCCAAACGGCCGTTTGGGCTCCACAGTCCCCCGAGTGAGAGGCAGGAGAGGGAGTAAAAGAGAGAGACAGAGAGAGAGGCAGGAGGTGGAGGAGAGCTGAAAGAGAGAGAGGGGGAGGCAGTAGGAGGAGGAAAGAGAGAGAGAGAGAGAGAGAGAGAGAGAGAGGCTCAGGAGAGAAGACCGATGTGGAGGAGAGACCTGAAAATCCCGTCTTATGACGGGCTAATTGGCTAGTATATATATATTCACTCTTCTCAATATTTGGTACCTGTTTAGGTCTTTGCTTATATCTGTTGGATTTACACAGTGTGTACCCTAGGATCACAAAAATAATCCCAGTAGTAATTCCCTGGACTGTAACTCATTTTTTTAATCCAACACTCACACCAGGGGTTGTTCAAGACTCATACCCTTCATCCATGAACTGGATAATAAATTGTTTGGCTTTATCTGTACTGTTAGTAATTTCTATGAGGTGAATCTCTTTATGAGCTACCAATGATGTTAATTGTAATCCTAGTCGGGAAATATACACTGGAAATGTGGATGTACTTTGGATAGTTAAATCCTTGTAGTTTGGATCTGACTGGATGATGGCGATGTTTTCAAAAGTGGGAATAGGGGGAAATATTAGATATCCTAACAAAGTAGGCTGCCTTGAAGTAAAACAAATTTGAGTCTGTGATAGGACATTGCAAGGGATAATATTAGTACTTTTCAACTAGTTACCATGCAAAATTGGTTGTTTCCACCATTTGCATTGAAGTCTTCCCCTTGGCCAGCCTCACCAGGTATGATAATGATGATTTATTCTGGAACAAAACAGCGGCTCAAGCATATTACACCTACAAATGTACTGATGCCCTTAATCTCTATTTTTAGTTCCCCGAATACTCAGGGTTTTCTATTAGGCTGTTAGTCTGTACAAAGCTTATTTGTTTAAAGATTACATATGCAGGATGGCACCAGCTCTCAAGCATGCATACAATGGATTGAAAGGTGGCTGTTGCATTTCGAGATTAATAGCTAGTGAGGAACCATTATGTAACAGATGTGTTTCTAATAGGGTTTCTCCAGAAAGTATTACTGGGCCTTGTGTTGGGGCATCTGTAGGGGTTAGTAGAGCCCTAAGGAGGCTCTATTGAAGGCAGACAAATAGAGAAGGTTTGCAAGGAGCAGCTCACCAGACAGGGCTAGCCCAGAGCAGCTTGTCACTCCATGGAGATTAGGGAAGGAGGAGGGCTGGCTGCCTTGCAGGCTGAAGGCAGAGCTGTGCTGCGGGCAAAGACCTGAGGAACTACACACAGCTCCAGGTGGGCTGCAAGGATCTACAGGCTGACTCTCTGAGGCAAGGGCAAAGAGAGTGCTGGGGCTTCTGGGAAGTGGCCCAGGAAACCTATTGATGTGGGAGCACTGCAAACAGTGGCTTTCTTCAGGGTCCCTGCGCCAGGGCATGGAATAGTGGATGGGACTGGGTTTTCCTCCCCTTTCCACTCAAGAAGTGGGCCAGACAGTTGGCTGCAGTAGCCACTAAGGGTACGTCTGCACTGCGGCACTATTTCAGGATACTTCACGTATCCCAAAACAGCTATTCCATGTCTTGACAGCGCACCTTTTATTTCAAAATATCTTTCAAAATAACGGGCGCACTATTCCAGTATCCCTGGAAACCTCATTCCACGAGGGTTAAGGGACATTTCAGAACAGCAGTTTATTTCTAAATTTGGCGCTGTGTAGATAGCGCAAATTACAAAATAAGCTATTTCAAAATTCACTCGAAATAAGCTACGCGCTTTGCGTAGCTAAAATTGCATAGTTTATTTCGAGCTAAGGGTGCAGTGTAAATGCACCCAATGGGAAGTTCCTGGACAGCTGACTGCAGGTCCCCTGGAAGTGGGGAGCACATAGGTGGAGGGCTGTGTCCATGATCCTTGGAGTGATGTGGGTCCCGGAGCAGAAGTGGTGGTGGCAAAACCTCACAAGAATAGGACGCATTGGTGAGCAAAGCTAATCCCTGGGACAGCCAGCAAGAGGCACTGCACTGGTGAGTGACACCCAGTCACTGCCCTATTCAATTTAGTATTTTTACCCATTACTTGGAAGAAGACACAAAATCATCATGGATAAAGTTTGCAGATGACCCAGAAATTGGGGCAGTGGTAAATAATAAAAGGATGGGTCACTAATATAGACCGATCTAAATCTCATGGTAAAGTGGGTGCAAGCAAACTATATAAGCCATATTTCCACCCCGGGGGGTCTCAGGCCTGGGAAGCAGGGATTCTAAAAAGATTAGGGGAATAATCGACTCCTGGGATTCATGAACACTGCACTTTCAAGCAGTAGAGAGGTTATTTCACTTCTATTTGGCACTGGTGTGTCTGCTGCTGGGATACTGTGCCCAGTTCTGAGGCCCACTGTTCAAGAATGTTATTAATAAACTGAAGTGGATCAGAGAATGGCCATGGGAATGATTAAAGGATTAGAAAACATGCCTATAATGATAGACTCAAAGACTTCAGTCTATTTATCTTAAAAAATAGAAGGTTAATGGGTGGCTTGATAAGTCTGTAAGTACCTACACAGGGAACAGATACTTGATAATGAGCTCTTCAGTACTGCAGACAAAGGTAAAACCAATTCAGTGGCTGGAAGCTGAAACTAAACAAATTCAGGCCAGGAGTAAGTTTTCAAATAGTGAGGGTAACTGACTATGGGAACAATTTACCAAGGGCCATGACAGTGTCTCCATCACTGATAGTTTTTAAAATCACAATCGTAGAATCATAGAATACTAGGACTGGAAGGGACCTCGAGAGGTCATCGAGTCCAGTCCCCTGCCCTCATGGCAGGACCAAATACTGTCTAGACCATCCCTGATAGACATTTATCTAACCTACTCCTAAATATCTCCAGAGATGGGGATTCCACAACCTCCCTGGGCAATTTATTCCAGTGTTTGACCACCCTGACAGTTAGGAACTTTTTCCTAATGTCCAACTTAAACCTTCCTTGCTGCAGTTTAAGCCCATTGCTTCTTGTTCTGTCCTCAGAGGCCAAGATGAACAAGTTTTCTCCCTCCTCCTTATGACACCCTTTTAGATATCTGAAAACTGCTATCATGTCCCCCCCTCAATCTTCTCTTTTTTAAACTAAACAAACCCAATTCCTTCAGCCTTCCCTCATAGGTCATGTTCTCTAGACCTTTAATCATTCTCATTGCTCTTCTCTGGACCCTCTCCAATTTTTCCACATCTTTCTTGAAATGCGGTGCCCAGAACTGGACACAATACTCCAACTGAGGCCTAACCAGCGCAGAGTAGAGCGGAAGAATGACTTCTCGTGTCTTGCTCACAACACACCTGTTAATACATCCCAGAATCATGTTTATTTTCTTTGCAACAGCATCACACTGCTGACTCATATTTAACTTGTGGTCCACTATAACCCCTAGATCCCTTTCTGCTGTACTCCTTCCCAGACTGTCACTTCCCATTCTGTATGTGTGAAACTGATTGTTCCTTCCTAAGTGGAGCACTTTGCATTTGTCTTTATTAAACTTCATCCTATTTACCTCAGACCATTTCTCCAATTTGTCCAGGTCATTTTGAATTATGACCCTATCCTCCAGATTAGTCACAACCCCTCCCAGCTTGGTATCATCTGCAAACTTAATAAGCGTACTTTCTATACCAATATCTAAATCGTTGATGAAGATATTGAACAGAGCAGTCCAAAACAGACCCCTGTGGAACCCCACTTGTTATGCCTTTCCAGCAGGATTGTGAACCATTAATAACTACTCTCTGAGTACGGTTATCCAGCCAGTTATGCACCCACCTTATAGTAGCCCCATCTAAGTTGTATTTACCTAGTTTATTGATAAGAATATCATGCGACACCGTATCAAACACCTTACTAAAGTCTAGGTATACCACATCCACCGCTTCTCCCTTATCCACAAGACTCGTTATCCTATTAAAGAAAGCTATCAGATTGGTTTGACATGATTTGTTCTTTCCAAGTGTTTACAGATGATTTCCTTAATTACTTGCTCCATTATCTTCCCTGGCACAGAAGTTAAACTAACTGGTCTGTAGTTTCCTGGGTTGTTCTTATTTCCCTTTTTATAGATGGGCACTATATTTGCCCTTTTCCAGTCCTCTGGAATCTCTCCTGTCTCCCATGATTTTCCAAAGATGATAGCTAGAGGCTCAGATACCTCCTCTATCAGCTCCTTGAGTATTCTAGGATGCATTTCATCAGGCCCTGGTGACTTGCAGGCATCTAACTTTTCTAGGTGATTTTTAACTTGTTCTTTTTTTATTTTACCTTCTAAAATTACCCCCTTTCCACTAGCATTCACTATGTTAGGCATTCCTACAGACTTCTCGGTGAAGACTGAAACAAAGAAGTCATTGAGCATCTCTGCCATTTCCAAGTTTCCTGTTACTGTTTCTCCCTCCTCACTGACCAGTGGGCCTACCCTCTCCTTGGTCTTCCTCTTGCTTCTAATGTATTTATAAAACGTCTTCTTGTTTCCCTTTATTCCTGTAGCTAGTTTGAGCTCATTCTGTGCCTTTGCCTTTCTTATCTTGCCCCTGCATTCCTGTGCTGTTTGCCTATATTCATCCTTTGTAATTTGTCCTACTTTCCATTTTTTATATGACTCCTTTTTTATTTTTAGATCATGCAAGATCTCGTGGTTAAGCCAAGGCGGTCTTCTGCCATATTTTATCTTTCCGACACATCGGAATAGCTTGCTTTTGGGCCCTTAACAATGTCCCTTTGAAAAACTGCCAACTATCCTCGGTTGTTTTTCCTCTCAGTCTCAATTCCCATGGGACCTTACCTATCAGCTCTCTGAGCTTACCAAAATCTGCCTTCCTGAAATCCATTGTCTCTATTTTGCTTTTCTCCTTCTACCCTTCCTTAGAATTGTGAACTCTATGATTTCATGATCACTTTCACCCAACCTGCCTTCCACTTTCAAATTCTCAACCAGTTCCTCCCTATTTGTTAGGATCAAATCTAGAACAGCTTTTCTCTGGTAGCTTTTCAACCTTCTGAAATAAAAAGTTGTCTCCAATGCAGTCCAAGAACTTATTGGATAGTCTGTGCCCCACAGTGTTATTTTCCCAACATATATCTGGATAGTCGAAGTCCCCCATCACCACCAAATCTTGGGCTTTGGATGATTTTGTTAGTTGTTTAAAAAAAGCCTCATCCACTTCTTCCACCTGGGTAGGTGTCCTGTAGTAGACTGCTAGCATGACATCACCTTTGTTTTTAATCCCTTTTAGCCTAACCCAGAGACTCTCAACATCAATAGAAAACACCAAAAGAGAGATGCTCTGGGAATTACTGTGGGGTATTCTATGGCCACATGTTAAAGGAGTCAGAGAATCACACTGGTCCCCTCTGCCTTTGGGGTCTATAGATTTCAAGTGCTCAAGGCTACAGTGGCAGTCAAAATTGAAAAAAGTTGAGACTGGAAGATCGCTCATTTTTGCCCCTGGCCTTGTAGTGCATTTGAATCTCTGTGCGCTGGGTGTCCATAATCCAGGAACACCTGTGGGAGGGAGAAGGAAGTGGTTCTGCGTGCTGCCACTCCTCCCTCCACCCCACCTCACCCCTGCCTGCCCAGCTGTAGGAACATGCAGAGACACTTCCCTGAGGCATTTCTCTGCTGCCCTGATAGTGGCAGGGGCAGTCCTGGGAGCATCTGGGAACACAAATCCATGTGTGCCCCTAAAAGTGGGGACACCCCACTTCCACCCCCTCACACCAAACCCTGCAGCATCCTCCCTGGTCTGGCAAAATCTTTAATCCATCATATCCTGTTTCCCAGGGTTGCCAGATTAAGGAGGTTCAAGTGTACTCAGTCAGCATCTAAGCACAGTATGATGTCCATCTCTTTTTAAATATATGTAAAGAGAAGCTTATAAAGAGATGAATTTGGATGAAGTGATCCAGAACGCACTGAGGTTAATGGAAAGACATCTGTTGACCTCAGTGAGCTTTCAATCAGGCCCTAAATTACTAAATTGCCTTATCCTAGCCTTATTTGAATCAGATCACATTTTTAATTCAGCTAGGGAAAAGTTTTGGTCATCTAGCTGTGAGATAAGTTTTCTTTTAATGCAGCTACTGGCATAATATTGTTTCCAACCATCTTATCTCAGACAGGTTTTTATGGTAACAGAAAATGACACTTGCATTGGGTTAGATAAGGGCAAAACAAAACACAGCTTAATATAAATGCCATATTTGTAAAATAAATAAGAGTCTTGTAAAAATGTCAGCGTAAATAAGATCAGTGCAGAAATCTTCCCCTTGAAATTCCCTGCACAATAGTGAATTTATGTCAAAAACAGCTGCTAGAACCTCTTTTGGAAAAAAACCCCCAACAACCTAAATAAGGATTTCTTTTTCAAATAAACAACTACAATTCACTACACGATTTCCTCCCCATCATTTCAGTGACTTCATAGCATTTGTTGTTCCATAACCTAATTTTGGTATATAGTTAAGTAAACTGCAATGACAAATTAAACATTTGACTATTCTCATTGTCCTAATTGTTGTAGCAGCCAACGGCCCAAAGTCAGTATTGGCTTCTTAGTGCGTGGGGCCCTGTACAAATTTAGGGCTTGATTCTCACCCCTTTCTAACACTGAGATATTCCTAACTCTAGTTATTTCAAAATGAGAGTTCATGGGTCACAGCCTTACTGAATGTAAGTAAGGATAACAAAACTAAAATTAAAATAAAAAAATCAAACGCCTGAGGTGGGGACTAAGTATCATCATTAGGCATCATTGAAACACATTTGTAAAGCATTTAAGGTGTTCTCACAATGTCATTCTTTCCTAAAATTTCATTTGTCAGGTCTACACTAACAAGGAAAGTTACAACTCCAGCTATGAAAATAGCATATCTGGAGTCGACGTACCTTAGGTTGAATTTCTGCGGCATTCCCACTGTGGGAAGTCAAAGGGAGAAAGTGAAGGTTGAGAGTAAAATTGTTTAAAAAAATTAAAACCTATTACATACACCAATTCCAAAGATCCTGGTTCAGGCTTGTAACAGAGGTGGAAAAGTCTGCTATTTTATAAGTGTCTGGAATCCATCCTTTGTTAGGGTGGGTCATCAGTCCATTTGGGCTCAGTTCATAGCAAAGATGCTCTTGAAGAGATGAGCTGGAATGAAGACAAAGATGGAGGAACCCTCAGGGCCCATTTTATACCCTTGCCCATGTGGAGGGAATTCCATTGTTCTCCTTGTGTGAAAAATACCTTCTAAAATGGAGTTTGTCAGATGAGTAAGTCACCCGTCCATGCATGACTCAGTCCTTTTCAGGCAAGCAGCCATGGCTTACATCCTGGTGTGAACTTTCACAACAAAATTCCTCAGATTGGCTCCACTTGAGGTGCATTGTCAGTGAAGTACTGCTATTCACTTGACTAGTCACCCTTTCACAATAGGTGGGTGAAGCCTGTTGATAAGCTCCCAGAAGCAAGCATATGAAATACAAGTACATAGTCAAAACTCACCTTCAAATACAAAAATGATACATGCATTTGAGCAATATAAACAGAATCAGCAAATCATATGCTTTCTATATACATCTCACTTGGTCTACTTGGCACAAGATTTGGCACAAACATGTAACAGTGGTTGTAATAATGTTTTGCATGTTCACATCAGAATTCAATAACACCACATAGCTAAATTGAACCCTGGCAGGTCGATCTCTGGAGCATCAATCTCAGGATAAGTGAAGACAAGCCCTTAGTCTGCTAACTAGAAGTTGATGGAATTGCACTAGCGAAAAAGAAAACAAATATCCACTGTCAGAACTATTGTGCTGGATAATTCTATTATTTATATTTATTTCAAAGCAGAAATAAACATCATTGAAAGTCTTGGTTGCTATACAATAACAGCAGTGTACTTAAGACCTATCCAAACATATGTCAGACACATAGGTCTGGGATTTTAATTAATCTGCCATGGAGGATGTGCCTTAGTTTGGAAAATTAGAGAATAACAAGGAAGACTCGTGACAGGTTTGAATATGTTCATCTTAGTGTGATACTTATAGCTCCTTCCATCCTTTTTATCTTAATATCTTGATTTATCCAGATGGAGGGATACTCAAGAACTGTTGGTCTTTGATATGCTGCCAAAATTGCAGTTAAGCTTCCTCCCCCCCGCTCAAAAATACAGGTGAGTGTGTTGTGTCCCTATTTCTGACCCAGAGTATGTCTACACTGCAGAGTTGTCAGAAAAATGGCCATTTTCCCGACAAAACTCGAGGGACGTCCACACTGCAATTGTGTTCTATCAAAAGAAAACAGAAAGAACAGAGGGGTTTTTCTGATGTTGGTAACCCTCATTCTATGAGAGAGAAGCCTTTTTCCGAAAGAGCTCTTTCGGAAAAAGGCATGTGTGGACGGGAAGGAGGGGAATTTTTTTCGATAGAAGAGGCCTCCAGGAAATAGCACAGGTGCCCTGGTGGCCACTCCATACAAAGTAATCACAACTCTATAATTCCTGTCTCCTGTGTGTGCAGACCTCAGGGATGGCCAGGCTGCTCCTGGCTCCTCTGCTGCCCATGAGGGGAGCCCACTGTGGCTGGACAGTTCCCTTGGCTGCTTGTTCATGGGCTGGGGAAGAAGGGGGGAGAGCGGGAAGGACAGTCCTCTGGGCACGTCAGGGCCCCTGTGCGGCATGGCCTGCTGTGTAGTCCACACATGGCCTTGCTCCCAGGACATCCCCCTCTTCTGGCCGGCAGACTGTTGGTCGCTGCTCACAGAGGAGGGCACGGCCTCAGGGACAGTGTCTGCAGGGATGACTGACCACCTCGTCCTCTGTGTGTTCTCCACAGCCGGACCAGCCGAGACTGAGAGCCAAGCTACACCACCGCAGCCACCCGCCAGAGCCCGGGGGACCCAATGGCACTCCAGGGTGCAAGAAGAGCCTATGCTCCAGCATATCAGTGTTCTGTGCGACATCCACTGGACCCTGGCACACAAGGGCCGTGTGGACTTGGAGTGGCAGGACTGTGCCTGGGACCAGTTGATGCAGGAGTGTGCTGTCTATGCACGTTCCCCATCCACGTGCCCCTCCTGCTATGTCTCTGCTCCATCCCCAAGTGATGACCATGCCCCTTCCCCTAGCAATGCCCATGCCCTCTCCCCAAGTGATGCCTATGGCCCCTCCCCGTGCCCGCCCTACCAACCCTGACCCCACTCCAGCCCCCGCTCCTGTCCATCCTTCTGTACTCCCCGGACCCACCCGACCACAACTCGATGAAGTCCCCGCACCTGAAGTGGCACATCGAGCTGACCCCTCCCTCTCCCAGTTATGAGCCCTCCTCCCAGTGCCCACCTTTTCTGAATCTTTATTCAATAAAGACTGCATTTAAAAAAACAAACAAACAGGTGTGTTTATTGGGAGGTCAGGGAAAGGGTGAAAGGAGGGATTGTGGTGGGGAACGGATAAGGCTGCAAGGCAGAGGCCTGTAGGAAGGAGGCCCCAGGAAGAGTTATTGGGGTCTTTGAGAGAACCTCTCCCTCAGGGCCTTCCGGATGCAAACCCTGGCCTGATGGGCCTGGAGGATGGCAGCTGTCCATGGCTACTGGAAGGCTCGCCCCTCATGGCCTGTGTCTGCCCCTGGCCCCAGAGGCTAGACCTCCCCCTTCCTCTCCACAATGTTGTGGAGGACACAACATGCCGCGACCACCTCGGGGATGTCGTGCTCCCCACATCGAGGCAGATCAGCAGGCACCGGAAACATGCCTTGAGGCAGCCGAAGGCGCACTCCTCCTGGATCCAGGCCCGGTTCAAGTGAGCATTGAATTGGTCCCCGCTGGGATCCAGGTGCCTGGTGTATGGCTTCATAAGCCACAGCATCAGGGGGTAAGCTGCGTCCCCCATGATGCACAGTGGCATCTGCCCATCTCGAATGGCAACTACACAGCTGGGGGGAAATGTGCCCACCTCCAGCTTATGGTACAGGCTAGAGTTTCTGAACACTCGGGCAATGTATGCCCTGCCCGACCACCCAACAAAAATGTCTGTAAATTTTCCCCAGTGATCAACCAGGGCCTGCAGCACCATCGAAAAGTAGCCCTTTCGATTAATGTACTGGGCTGCTCGATGTTCTGGTGCTCAGATTGGGATGTGGGTCCCATCAATGGCTCCGCCGTAGTTCGGGAACCCCAGGGCAGCAAATCTGTCCACAGTCATGTCCAGGTCCTCCCAGACAGACAACCCTCCACAGCAGGATCAAGTTGATGGCCCTCACCACCTGCAGAAGGACACAAGAAACACACAAAACAGAGAATGAGAGAGGGGGTGCCTGAGTGCTTGGGAAGTGCCTGCCCTGCTCCCCTCTCCTGCTTCCTCCCAAACACCCCAGGAGCCACCTCCTATGAGGCTGCCTCCCCCACCCCCAGCAGTAGGGCTGTGTGAGGGTGGGATGGCACAAGCCCCAGGGGACAGGACTTCCCTCCCCACCCTCATGCCACTCTCCACAGCCCCCAACCCCACTTTCCCAAGGGTCCCCCTTATCCAACACTCTCCCCCCCCCGCGGGGACTGCAGTCCAAGCATACCTTACTGCCACGAGGAGGGCCTTGACAGTGGACTTCCCCACACTGAACTGGTTGCCCACTGACTGGTAGCTGTCGAGGGTGGCGAGTTTCCAGAGGGTGATTGTGACCGGCTTCTCCAGGGAGATGGTGGGCCACAAGTGGATGTCGCGTCTCCAGAGGGTGGGGGCGAGCCAGGCACATAGCTCCAAAAACGGTGGCCTTCCACATGTGGAAGTTTTGGAGCCACTGCTGGTCATCCCACTGCTCCATGATCAGCCGGTTCCACCAGTCTGAACTGGTGTCGAGACTCCAGAAATGCCTCTCCACAGTGGGGTGCGGTTGCCAGAGTGAGCAGCTGCAGCCACGGAGAGGGTCCCCAGAATGAGCACAGGGTCCAGCTCCTGCAGGACCAGGAAGGCAGCTGGCAGAAAGTGCTGCAAAAACTGCAGCATGGCCGTGTGGGGCCATCGCATGCCCAGGCGCAGCTCCGGCTCCATGGTTCAAATGAAAAAGCTGTGGCGTCCAAAAAAGAACAGGGCAACCACAGCAGGCACTGCGAGAGATTTGCTGTCCCTTGAAGAGGTAGCAAGCACCCAGCAGAAGCAGAGAAATAGCTGTCCGGGGGGGGCTGTCCCTTTAAGCACGTGTCTCTGCAAGGCTCTGGCACCAGCACTCGGAAGCAACTGGTGACCTAAAGCTCTGGCTGAAGTGGTTCTAGGTGGCCTTTTATGCGAGAGAGCATCTGGATGCTCTCTTTCGCAAAAGTGCATCACTTTTTTTGATGCGCTTTTGTGTGAGGACACTCTCAGAAGTTTTTTCAGAAGATCTCTTCAGAAGAAAGCTTCTTCCAATAGAAGCCTGCAGTCTAGACGTAGCTCTAGACTATGGGAGTCCATTACAGCTCTCCACTTGAGAATTGACCATTTTAGCTCAAGCTATAAAGGCTTAGGCTTAGTGTTGCTTAAGGTTGCTGGTTCAATTCTTGGCTTTGCCTAAAATGGCAGTCACCCCACAGGCAAACTCCATGGGGAAGGGGCAGATTCTGTGTAGCATTCCAGTCTCTTTATGATGTAGAAGAGGGGAGGGGTTGATCTATGAATTGCATAGAAGTGCAATCTAACAAGATAGAATTGCCAGCATATTTATAATCCAGTTGGGGAACCCCTTTTGATAGAATCCAGGGAAAGTTAACTTCCTAGTTTTCACATTGGGTTCTCTTCAGGTCAGCTTTAACAGTATTTTTCAAGTCCAGATATTTGCTTCTTCTTAACCAACCAACAGTTTGTTAATTCATCTAGAACCATGTTAGTTTATAATCAAGATAATGTTCTTGGTGTATAATTTAGGCCGGGGTGGGCAAACTATGGCTTGTGGACTGCATCCATTTTCATCTGAATTTTGAGCTCCAGTGGAGAGCGGGGTTGAGGGGCTTGCTCCGCATGACTCCCAGAAGCAGCAGCACATGCCCCCTCGAGCTCTTATGTGAAGGAACAGCCGGGTGGTGCTGTGTGCTGACCCTGCCCCAAGCTCCACTTCTGCAGTTCCCATCAGCCAGGAACCATAGTCTATGGGAGCTGTGGGGGTGGTACCTGCAGAGGGGGAAGAGTTCAGAGCCACCTGGCTGTGCCCACATGTAGGAGCCAGAGAGGGTGCTGCTGGAGGTAGGCATTGCCCACAGCCTGCACCCTTGACCCTCCTGCCTCCACCGTGATCTCCCTTCTGCCCTCCAAACCCTCTTTGTTCTTGAGCATATGAATCCTTCAGAACTTTTGGGGTTTGAAGAACCCAAAGTGACCGAGGCTTGTCTACACTGCCGAGTTTAAAGTGCTTCTGAGGCACACTTTAATGCAGCAATGTGGTCATGGCACCAATGCTGGGAGAGAGCTCTCTCAGTGCTCCAGGTAAACCACCTCCACAAAGGGAGTAGCTAACAGTGCTGGGAGTCTTTGTACTCTGGCACTTTACAGCACTGTGGTTTGCTGCACTCGGGGCGGGGGAGCAGGGTATTTTTTCACACCCCTGAGCTAGAAAGTTATAGTACAGTAAAGTGTCAGTGTAGACAAGTCCCGAGTTTCATCAATACTTTTGGTTTCCCTATCAGACCCCCTTAATCAGATAAACCTAAAACCAACTAGTAGTAAATAACTTAAGAAAATATGATTCTCATTTAATCACATTTAGAATATCCTTGGGATGTCTGAAGGCCAGGAAAGGAGATTAAAAATTGTTCTGCAGATAACATTGCATTGCTTATTAAAGTGTAGATTAATTACTTCTCTGTTGATAGATTACTTCTGACACATGTAATTAAAGCAGAAGATTTAATCATTAACTTCAATCAATGCGAATGTGCCCTTTAAAAAGCAAATTATAATGCACACTGGGTAATAGGCTAACAGTATGCTGCTGGTTTTCATTTTCAAATACCTTTCACCAGGAAAACTGTTTATAAAAAGAAATCCATGACAACTATAGAAATACACGAAACGGGACTTACCATAACATTGGTGTTATGGGAGCACACGGAGGCTAACCAGGTGAGGCCCCATTGTACTACCTGCGGTGCAAATTTGGAGAAAATGGCAGTCCCTGCACCAAAGACCTTACACTGTAAAAAAGGTTTCCACATAAATGACTACATCTGTCACAGTGTATGCTCCTTTCTAAGATCCAGGTCTTACCTGCGGCTCTGACTATGGCCTGAGCTGCTCAGTCTACCCAATTAATTTCCTTGGCTTGTCTTCACTGCCAATAAAGGTATGTTTTCTACAGTGAGACAGCTAAGGAAAGGTACTTATCTCACTGTAATCCAATAGCAGAGGAAAGGTGCTGAAATTTTTACCTCATTGTAGCTAGGTCAGGTCAACCCTCTACTTACTACCTGAGGTTTACTTTGGTTATATTGAGATAAAAACTACAGTGCCTCATCTCCACTAAGTGAGATAGCTAACTGGAGTTCGAAACGTGTCATGTGGGAAATGTATGCAGCCTATTCAGTCTCTTTTTACATATCAATCAACTGAGGAAGATTCTTGTGCTAGGCCCTCAGCAGGGGAGCTGACATAATTGCCAGGCCCGTGGGCAGGGTGGGAGACAGCTCTGTGCTACACAAAGGGGTAGGGCCTCAGGCAGAAGGGGTGGGGCTAGGGGCTAGTCTTCCCCTGCCAGCCCTTCAGCACCACTCCAAGTGTGCCACTCCGCATGCCAGCAGCAACTCTGGCTGCTGCTGCCACAATAGCAGCAGCTGGTAGCTCTGGGACCTTTTGAATTGCTGAGCCCTGGGACAACTGCATACTTTGCCGCCCTCCTGTCCCCTCCCCCACATTGGCAGGCCTGAACCTCAGGGAATGGGAGTGGGACAAATTATTATGTTTGTGGAAAATTAAGAGCTAACGTAACTTAGTGGTTCTGGGCTTCTGACAATTGCCTTTATGTTCCTATACTTCTACACATCTTATTGCTGACATCTCTTGGTCAGGGCCTAAGGATATAGCAGACAGTATCTGCCATCTTCTGAATTAATATTAATAAATTATTTGTTTCTTATAGTGCCATGTATGCAGTAGTTGCTCTTCAAAAATAGAGAGCAGAGTTCCTGCTCCAAAGATCGTAACGCCCAAGGTCTGGTCCTGCAGTGCTATGCACCTGGATGGATCCTGATATCCCCTAAACTCATGGGGGTGGGAACCGCCCAGGTACAATAAATTTCAGGATTGGGGCATGAAAGACAAAGATTGGGGGAGGGAGTTCAATGGTCATTCTGGAGACTGGCTATTTCTGGTAACACTAACTGTATTTTCAAATCATTTACATGGTGCTGTCTGTGTCTTTTATTAGCTCAGTGGGATAGTCTCAATTAATGCCTTCTAGGTCGAAAGAAATAATCATGATCATGTAGTCTGACCTCCTGTACATTGCAGTCCACACAACCTTAACTGCTCAATTGCTGTAATAGTTCCACAACTGTCTAAGTTGCCCAAGTCTTCAAAACTTTTTGTTTTTTAAGACTTCAGGGTACAAAGACTCCAGCATTTACTCTAGCTGAAACCAACAAGTGACCCATGCCTCATGCTCCAGAGGAAGGCAAAAAACAAAACAAATAGAACAGGGTCTCTGCTAAGCGGGCCTAGAAAAAAATTCTTTCCTATACCCTAATATAGTGATCAGTTATAGTCTGAGATGGTGAGCATGACCCAACAGCCTGAAAAATTCTCTGTAATAACTCAAAACCGTCCCCAGCTCACTTCCAAACTCTACCCTTTGGAGATGTTTGCTAATAGTAGCCATAAAGGGGTCATGTGCCATAGTTGGCAATCTCATCACACCATCTCATACACAAACTTACTAAATTCAATCTTAAAACAAGTTAGTTTTTTTCCTCTCCTACAGGCTTGGAAGGCAGTTCAAGAACTTCATTCCTTCAATGTCAGCCTTGCCATCATCAGTCAACTGGCTTCTGAGAGGCAGAAGTTGATCTTCCAGAAAGTGAAACCACTTTCATGAGAGACTGAGAAGGAGAAATGTTAGAAGGTTTGCTGCACACTAGGGCTATGTCCTAGGGTTCTTGTGCAAGAAGTCTTGCGCAAGAAAACGTCCACACTGCCATGTGCAAGCTGTGCTTTTGCACAAGAGCGCCCATGGCAGTGTGGACGCTCTCTTGTGCAAGAAAGCTCTGGTGGCCATTTTAGCCATAGGGCTTTCTTGCGCAAGAAATCCCTGCCGAGCGTCCACACTGCCCGCTTGTGCAGAGCTCCTGCGCAAGAGGGCTTACACCTGTTAAAAAGAGCGTAACTCTTGCGCAGAAGCCCTCTCTTACCACGCCGTACTGTAAATTTCCTTGCGCAAGAGCGGGCGGGCAGTGTGGACGCTCTGCAGATTCTTGCGCAAGAACGGCCATACTTGCGCAAGAAGCCGTGAGTGTAGACATAGCCTAGGGGTGTGTCTAGACTACATGGCTCCGTCGACAGAGCCATGTAGATGAGTTTACTAGACATAGCAAAATGAAGCTATGTCTAGTAAATAATTTAAATAATCATCGCTTCATTTACATCAAAATGGCCGCTGCGCTGTGCCGATCAGCTGTTTGTCAGCACAGCGCGGTAGTCTAGACGGGGATCAACCAACCCCAGATCCCTTTGTCGTCAGATCCTGTAAGCCTCGTTTCACATTGACGGAGCCATGTAGTCTAGACACACCCTAGGCTTCCAGGTAACGTTCATTATTTAAATCCCGACTCCTCGTTACCTTGTTTCCCTTTGCTGGTTTTGTAGTCCTGTGGTCCCTGTGTGGGGAGAAGTGTGGAGAAGAATCTGCACACAGTAACTCTGGTCAGGATCTTCATTTATCTGACGTTATAAGTCCTCCCATTCCCCATTCTTAAGTCGCCCCCAAAAAACCCCCCAATTTGCGCAAATGGAAGTCAGCTGTGGGAAATAATTCCCCACTTTAAGTTGTTTCACTATAAGTCCAAGTTTATTGGAACATATCTTGGACTTACAGCGAGTACGGACAGTGTATCTATATCTAAATAAATTCATTCCCATTAAGTGAATGACAAAACTCCCACTGAGTTCTGAGTTCATCGGAGCAGTACTGGGTCCTTGTTACGCTCAGGATGATAAACCAAAATAATGTCTGCAGCAGATGACTGCAACAGATGACTGATGTTTAATACTTACAAAATAACTTTTTAAAATATACAGCTTGTTAAGAGATTAAATCTGACTCTGAAGAAGCTCAAAATGTGTTATATTTACAATATAGTATATAAGGAGTATTTGTACATGCCAAATTGATCTCTATAGCAATAATATTATACAACTGTAACATACTGTATATACTCATTGACATTCAGTAAAACTGGTTGTTTTTAAAGTGCTGCTTGGGAGAAAAATCCCACAACTACGAAAAGGAGAAGGGAAGGAACATGGAAAGGAAATGTGGAGGTTGTCTCTCCAGTATCCAGCACCAAGCTGTTCAGATACAGAAGACTAGGGTGTACTATTCAAAATCTAATATAGAAAAGAGAATACAGAGATACTCGAGACTTTTTGATGAAAGAGGCAACTCTATAACAAGATCCAATGACTGCAAGCTGATGCTAGACAACTTGAAACTAGAAATTAGATGCTCATTTTTTTAACAGGGAGGGTAATTAACCACAGGGATAATTGGCTGGATTCTGCATCACTTAAAGTCTTTAAATAAAATATTGGATGTCTTTCTAAAATATATGCTTTGGCTCAGCCAAAAATTACAGATTGGATGCAAGAATCACATGGTGAAATGCTATGGTCTGTATCAAGCAGGTGGTCAGACTAGATGGTCATAATGTTTCCTTCTGGCCTCTAAAAAACAGAGCGCAGGTGGCCTGTACTGAGCCATAAAAACCATAGCCAAGGCTGCTCAGTGCTTGTTTGCTGTCCAAGGAACTCCCCGAGGATGTGGGAAGTAGTAATGATTAACCAAGTGGAATCGTAATGTAATCAATTGAATTGCCTGGTATTTTTATAGCACTCATCACATCGTATCTGATTATCTTCTCCGGAATGACTACTAGCCTAGTGCCCCAGCATGGTGTTGGCAGGCTCTGTATTGTCATTAACCATCCTATGGCAATTTTCACAAGAACGGGGCATTATCCCTGATGTCCTTCCTTGTTAAAGTCTAGCTCTAGCAACTCTTACTCCTCCTACCTACATTTTCTATCTAGTTTGCCTTGGCTAAAGTGTGCTTCACTTCCAGTCCTAAACTGTTGTGCTTTTAAAACGAGCATTGCTTTAATAGTTGCCAAGTTTCAACCTAGAGGCCACTATATTGCAGTGTCGGAAGTTGGGATTTCTATATGACCTGTAATTTTGAAAGTCTTTTAGGAACTTTCAGTGTGGAAAAAAATGCTGGGTAAATGTCAGTCATAATGGTAACAGTCACAGAAACTCAGCTATGGTATGATGCAAATGCTGTACTCACAGATGTTTGATTTTGCATTTGCTGCCTAACAACAGTCAGAGTCTGAAGACAGAATAGCTCTCATACATCAGTTGCACAGACGATCAGGTCCAGCTCCTACTAAAGGCAACGGGAGTCTTTCTATTGACTTCACTGTGAATTAGATCAAGCACTGAGCTACCATGAGTGGAGTTCTCCAGGTACTGCTCCCTATGTGGCTTCATCCTATGATGTGTATATCTGAGGGGCAGATAAATCATCTGGACAATTTTACACACTAGTTTTCCATAGTAATGGGAACAACAAATTCAAGATGCTTGTACCCTAGGTCAATCTAGTATATATAAAAATAATAAAATATACAAAAGACAAAAGGGAGCTTCAGCCACGGTTTCATTTGTCAGTTATTAAGAGGGTTTCTCTTGCTGACAGACACAAAATTTTCATCACAGAAATAATCTTCCACTGGTACAAATGCTGATGGAGTTTATTTGAATAAGTCTCTGGGTGGATGAGCAGAAGCCGTGACTCAATACCCATCAACTCCAGGCAGCCAGTCAGTCACAGAATGGGTCTTTGGTGTTCATGGCTGCTCTTGTGGGAGCTGTAATGATTGCTAATGTTTCTGTGTTGAATTCCGGACTCTGAAAGGCTCTCTGGACTTGTGCATGTTCTGTTTGAAGCAGTGTTTATGGCAAAGTCACATTCTTTAAGGCTAAGAAAACAAGAGATGTATTGCGCTGTTCCATGAGATTTGTTTGACTCTCACTGTAGAGCTGAGGTGAAGGACATGATGTGGTCTTTAGCACAGAGCCCTCTGCTTATTGGACCATCCTCCCAGTTGCATCTGCTGGAAGTCCTGCTCAGTAAATGTTTGCTTGTTTGCCCAGACATAGGACAGAGAGCTGTGATGAATTCTAACACATACATACCTAGCAAGACAGACACAGACTATGCTGAAGCCCTATGTTTATCCACCCAGGGCTAAATCCACAGAGTTGATCCTGCAATGTCTATTGCTTGGAGCTCTGCCACCTAGCAGAATCTTTCTCCTCCCCCAACTGTTGCAAAAAAAATGCCACTAAGTATTTTTTCAAAGGGATCTTTGTAGTCTTGTCTGCACTAATCTCCTCCATTAGTTCATGCCAGTCATGCTCAGTCTCATGCACCTAGTCTTCCAAGTTTAAATCATCAGGGTAATTACTTGCGAAATGTGGAACATGTCTCTTTAGGTTTTCATTGCTGAGATATTTAGTTTCTCAACTCCTCCCCCCACCCCGAAAAAAAGCAAACCTTTCTCCAACTCCATCACACTTACAGTTGTATCATGTGATTGTGTTACTATTGTGTAACCCTTCTTCCTTAAAAAATGAGGTGTACAGGGTTCTTTCGAAACCACCCTGTCTAAACTGCTTTCACTTTCGAAAAGACGATTGGAAAAAAGATATGCAAATTAGCAGTGCATTTGCATATCTCCTTTCAAAAGAAGAATGTAGTCTAGATATACCCAAATAGGACTAAAAACCCTCTCAATGAAAATCTTCTTTTGAGATCCGATTACCTTTCATCTTTTGCAAGTTCTCCTGGCATTACTTTCCTCCTCCTTTGAACTGCATGGATATTCCTAATGTGTCAGCCTGGGAAACAGCAGCTTCCTTATGTGCAATTAACCCAGAAGACTGTAATTCCAATAAGGCATCTGAGCTCTGCAACTTTTTGCTTACAATGATAATGTTTGAAAATATATTATATCTTGGCCAAAATAAGTATCAAAATGTCTGAAATGTTCATTTACAATCTATCAGCTTCTGACCTTGAATTCTGGCATAAGATTTCATGAAGTTTTGCCCTTCCCTAAAGCATCAAGAAAATTTTCAATCTGATTTTGTAGGAAAGAAATTGCGGATCATCTTGTCCTTCTTTGGTATTTTAACTGTAACCCCCTTTTTCCTCCCCAGGTTACTCGGGAGCTGGTCACACTCACAGATGTTCTTGGGCGCCTGATGGTTTTAACATAAAAGGAGATCCTGAGCACCCCAGTGGTGATGTTGTTTAGTTGGGGAAAACCCTATCCACCCCCTTGCTGCAGTCCCTTGCTCATAAAGAACATACAATGGTGGTGCCTCCACCTGGCTGGCTTTGTACACACTTACTGGTGTGCCTTGAGAGCCTCCAGGAATAAACTCATTCCAGCAATAATCTGGATCTAATTCCAGAACAACAACTACAAATCATATACATCTAATAGATTACATTAAAATAAACAATCTTTACTTAACTTAAATAAACATGGTTTAACAGATTAACAATGAATAACATTAACAAAGTGCACAACAATAATTGGAACTTATATATCTAGCATTTGCACTGCCGATATTGATCCCACCCCAGAGTGTGCACACCCCTGGACTCAGAGTCCCAGACTCTTGCTTGCGTGGGCGCGCTTGAAGAACTGCAGCTTTAATGGAGATTCTCTGTAGGCAGTGTGTATGAGGGTCCAAGCTAGGCAGCAGCTCTGACCCCGGCAGCACTTTCCCAAAAATGCCCAATTACTTACAGTCTCATGCTGTGCCTATCAGAAGCAGTCTGCTAGATCCCAGTTCCAAAGGCATCTAGTCCCAGTCTGTAGCTGCAACCTAACAGCCCCTGGACTGGATCAAACTCCTCCACAGCAGCCTGGCTCCCCTTCTGTTCCAAAATCCAAGGGCAGAGTCCCAGACTGCTAGGCCTCTCTTCTCGTGCACGTGGAGAGACCCCGATCTCCCACACAAGAGTCACTTCCTTCCTGTTTTCCCAAGGGCTCATGGGAATTGTAGTCTGTGAGGCTAGATTGCAGCACACAGGGTCTTCCCAGAAAATAAGCAGAGGCACCGTTAGTAAGGGGACTACATAATGTAATGATGATGTTTTTTAACATGTCCCAATGACTAGTAGAAGTGGAAAACAGGGTATTCAGTAGGGGTGGACAATAATTTTTGGTGGGGAGCCACTCCAAGATTTTTGAAAGTGGTCAAGAGCCACATTTTTCTGAGGAGGTGCAGGACCTAAGATGATGCAGAAGGGCACATGGGGTAAAGGACTGGTGTGCAGGATATAGTGTGAGGTCTGAGATGGAATTTGGGTAAAGTAGAGGGTTGTGACCTGGGGCAGGGGATTCGGGGCAGGGTCTGGATGCAGGAGAGGATTCTGCCTGGAGGAAGGGTGTAGGAAGGGATACAGTGTCTGGGAGGGAGTTGTGCCCTGGGGCATGGGGGTGCAGAGGGTTTGGATGGTGATCTGGGGGAGGGAGTGGGGATGCAGGAGGGGCAGGAGTGCCAGAGGCAGGCTTTGGCTGGGAGGCACTTACCTAAGCATCTCCCAGCCAGCAGCCTTGCAGCACCCTCTAGGCAGGCTGGGCTCCCTGCCTGCTGCAGCCCCAGACTGCTTAAAACTGCAGGCAGCTCCCTCCATGTGGCTCTCAGCTCTGGGAGGGGAAGAGGCTTGTATTACCTCTGTCTCTCAGGTTGATCTCTCAGCTCCTATTGGCTGTTTTTTTTCTAGCCACAAGGAGCTAAGACATTGGCTGGGGTCAGTTCCTATTGGCCGGTTGTTTCCGGCCAATAGGAGCTGAGGATTGGGCTGGAGGTGGGGAGATCACCTGAAGCCTCCCCTTCCCAGCAGAACACAGAGCCACATGGAGCAGTCCTGCACTTAAATCAGCAGGTGCTGCATGCCCGAGGGTCCCGCAGCATGTCCACGGGCCAGACTGGATGGCTTTGCGGGCTGGATCCAGCCCATGAGAGGTATCTTGCCCTCCCATGGTGTATAGTCTTCAAATAATCCCAAAAAATAGAACAATTTGGGGAACAATTTTAGCAGTTTCTTCAACAAGATATAGTGAGTGGACAGCACATGGGATGAAAGATGCATAATGATTTATCTGCAGAATTCAATTTTCCACATCTCTTAGATGCTGCAGGCATGTTAGGTCTATTGTCTCAGCTTTGTCCCTGGGTGTTAGCTATATTTAAACTGTCTCATCAGCTTCTCTAAAATAATATCTCTAATATTCTCCTCTGTTTTGGTGTGGATCAACAGCCTTCACTTCACCTTTCAAAACCTCAACATACCTGAACACCAGAGACATTCATTCCATTTGGGAGAGGTCTGGAATGCAGTCAGACATGACAGAGAAGTTTTTAGTTTTACTAACTTTGTTGAAAAGAGTCTGCTTTACTTTTCTTGTGATTCTTACAAATATATTCATTGTAGATGTGCTTTGTGATACTGGCCTTAATAGTTTCTACACTATAATTTGCAAGCAATTCAAGTGCAAGCAGCATCTACATGAACTCTCCCCTGATATCTAGCTGGAGAAGAAGACTTCAGAAAGGCACAGACATGGCCAATTTGCCTTTGTGTGTAGCATCATAGGGCTGCTTTGCCCAAAAGAACATTTTTGGCTGGTATTGGATCACAGGCCACTTTGCTATTGAGTGCAGGGATAATAAAAGAGGTGTTGTTCTTGATGTGTGAATCAAGGGCAGCAGAACTGAACTTGGCATACTTTGATTGAGGGGCACATCTTCAACAGAACTGCACTAGCTGGGCAGGGGCAGAGGGAGAGGGAGTTCAGAGAGAGCGGGAAACAGGCCTTTGTACCTTGTGGCTGTGCCCTGCCTAAAGATGCTAGTCACCATTTGATCTCCACTGTGTAGTAACAGAGCTGTTTAAGAGCTGTTTAAATGGAAGTCTTCTAGTGCCAACTAATGGGGCTGAAATCACTAATAACCAGGTCTGAGCATTAGAGCTGTGATGAGACTGTCTCTCTCAGGAAAGAGCCGACCCAGCCTGGCAGAGCAGTCGGCAGAGAGAACAAGATGCCTTTTTCCCCTTCCTCACCCAGGTGGGAGGTGAGCTCACACAGAGGCACCTCTGAGCTCTGGGTCTTCGTGGAGCAAGGACAACAATCATGAGTGGGGTGTGGTGGAGGGAGAAGAGCAGGGCACATTAAAAGCAAGTGAAAGAAATTTTAATTAAGACTAGATAGAGGTTTGAGCAAGTTCCATGTTTTATTATTGAAAAAGAACCCCTAGATATTGACTGCCCGGTTGCTGCTGACTCCCTCTGGCAGAAAGCTTACACTTGTAAATCAAAAAATGTAATTATGAAGACTAGCTATTTTTTGTCTGAATCTCTCAAAACTAAACGTGTCTCATCTAAATATAGCAAAATATCCAAGGGATGATACAAAATCTTGTCTTTCTGCATCTGATAGCAGATTTGCAAACTTTTGGTTGGAAAAAAGTCACACAATTGACATTCTTCAAGTTCCGTTCATCAATTCCCCTCACCCCATATGTTCCTCGGAACCTTCTTCTTGGGATACTTACTGGCTAACGTAGAATAAGTTTGTGAGTCTAGAAACAAGGTGCATTTGAATGGAAAAGCAAACAAGACAAACAGAACAAGGAGGCAAGCGTCAAACTACGTTGAGATTTCTGGCATAAATCCCCATTAGAAATTTTGACAGCTAGGATTTTAACTTGCGCCTCTCAGCTTTCACTAGGCAAAAAACTAGTCCTCTACATTAATAATGGGACTATTTTCTACCAAAAAAGTGAACACAGTTCACCACTTGTGGCCAAGAAGCCAGATCTGCCTTGCCAAAGTCAAAATTCATATTTTCAGTTAACTCAAACCGGTGTCCTTGCTAGCTAAGAAAGGCTTGGAAGTGTGAATAGCAAAACCATCCACCAGAAGCATGCTCAAACTTTACATGTTCAAAGTAATTTTACAAACCACTCAATTTTCTGATTCCACACACCCCTTCCCTCAAGCCTGCTACAGCTAGCACTTGGGAGCCCAACTTTTGTGGTTGGTGTCACTCAGGGCAGAAATCATGGCTGACTATAAGAATTCATCCACCAGTCTCTTCACAAATGAATTGTTAGGATTGCAGTGATGTGGTAGTGGATGAAATAGCTCTGTGAAAATATTCAAAATAAGCTATTTCGGAAGAAATACTTTGAAATAGCTTATTTCGAAATAGCACATCTACACTACAGGGAAGCCTCAAAATTAATCCAAGGCAGGCTTCCCTAATGTGGATGTGCTACCTCGATTTAGAGCCCCAGGAGGCACTGGGGAGTAATTACTTTGAATGGCTCTGGGGAGGAGCTATTTCAAAATAACAGCAGTGAAGAGTCCACACTACAGCTGTTTAGAAATAGCTATTTTGGAATAGGCATTATTCCTTGTGGAATGAGGTTTACAGAAGTTGGAATAAGCCATCCAGTTATTTCAAATTTATTTTGAAATAATGGAATTGCTGTGTAGACACTCACATAGTTATTTCAAAATAATGTCAGTTATTTCAAAATAACTCTGCTGTGTAGACACATCCTGAGAGAAATCAAGCAAATGGGCAGAACAACTCTGTGAAACTCAAAGCTATATCGGGTGAAATGAATAAGCTAGAGTTAATAAGCTGGAGCTCAGGAACGCAGGTGAGGTCATTCAATCTAGAGAAGAGAACAATAAGGCTATGTCTACACTGCGACACTATTTCAGGATACTGGGGTATCCCAAAATAGCTATCCTGCATCTTCAGCCCATTATTTTGAAATATAATGGGGTCACTACTTTGATGTCACTATAAACCTCATTCCAAGAGAATTAAGGGACATTTGGGAATAGTAGTTTATTAATAGTGTGTAGACAGTGCCAAAGTATAAAATAATTGTGTATCTTATTTCGAGATACAGTGCAGTGTAAATACACCCTAATGGAGCAAGGTAGGGCCCCAAAATGGAAGGAAAGAAGTAAACAAAAAAAAAAGGCTGACGTGGAGCAGGAACAGAGCCTGGAGGAAGGGGTAGAATGTGGGCAGGGCCTGGGGAATAGCCAGGGAAGTGTTGAGGACCCCTGGCTGGAAGGGAAGTCTGCACCTATAACTGGCACCATTTGAACCCACCTTTTTCACTGCCCTGGCAAGTAAACAATGATTTCCAGCTCTTGAGGCAGGTGTGAGGCATAGTCCGTACCCCAGAAATCTACCCAGGGACCTCAAAGTCTGAGGTAGTGGCTGAGGGAGCTTAGGTACCTGAGACCCAGATGCTTGGTTCCCCACATAGCAGTCTGTAAGTCACCCACAGAGTAAGCCTGTCCAGAGCTGACACATCATAAAAACTGGACCAACACGGCCAGCTTGTTTTACAGAGCTCATTAAAGAGCTGTCTGCTGGCAAAGACTTTCAGTAGCACCACTGTGGGCTGTTTTTGACCAGTGATCAATAAGTTAAAGGTTCGATATTGCACTAACAATCCCTCGCGGCATCCCGTTCCCCCCTTTCCTTCTGCCTAGAAGAGTTTTGGTATGGGAGACACACACAGCTCAGCCTCACTTTGACAAACATCATTAATTTTTTATTGATTCTCCAGACTGTGAAGGACTCTATTCATCACGTAAGCCCTGCAGCTTTCACCCCTCAGTGCTCACCTTTAGGTTTCTGTGTGTGCCCTAATCCAATTTGGTCCTGTTCGCAATTTATTCCTCATCAGTAGGGAATGGCATCTTTCTTTTAGGCTTGACACGACTGCTCTGAGTTTGCTATAAAAATGTATTATACCAAACTTATTTGCCAAAGATCTCTGGATATTGATACTGTTTTGATGTAGGAAATCAAAGGCACATTAGCAGCTGGCCACTAGCATGTTGTTACCATAAGCTGCAAAACAAAGTACTCTCACTTATTTAATGAAGTTTGATGCTTGTGGAGAAGAACATAATATGTACATCCATTTACATATAAAGCCAGGCTCATTTATTATCATTTGGGGCTAGATTTGGCAAGAGGTGCAGTTGAGGAGTTGCTAGACTACCTGCCACCGGAGTCAGATCTTGGGCTGATTAAATGAGAAGCCTTTCTGAAATTGCAACAGCAGCATACACCATCATGGCCTGAGTCCCAACCTTGAAGAGGAGGGAGTGGGACATTCTTCTTCCAGACAGCTCTGATCAATATCCTCGCTCTCACAAGGACATGAGGCTGTAATAGATTGGGGGTGTGACAGGGTCATTCTGTGACCCCATTTTGTTTGGCGACCACCATCTTGTGATTGCAACCTCAGCTGTGACCTTCTGTCTGTATTGTAACTCTTTGTTGGGTTAAGACGTGGCATCAAAACCAATCTAACAACCCTTGACAGGATGTTGTGTGTTCATAGTAGAGTGTCAGACTAACAATAAGAGAGGCCAGCAAGCGCCAGCAATGTCTTCCCACCTAGCGCCCTTGCCTTTCTATAAGCAGGACCATGTTGAATAACTCATAACAATCCACACTACCCTGGGGACAATGAACTTGGTACACAGAAGCCAGAATGGTAACACCCCCAGCCAAAAGCAAATGGGCAGACATTATAAAAGGAGGATGCTTTGCTAAGCAGGGGGCCATTCCATTATTACTTTTCAGCAGAACTCTCTGGGGAGAATGAAGGCAGGCAACACTGCCGGGCATAAGGACACTGACCAGACTGCAGAACTTTAAGAGGGCTGAGCTCATACCAGTGGGTTGTATTGAGAATTGTTATTTTACACAGCTGTATAGCTCTTATGGGCATTTTGTTTGTTTTGTGCTTTTGTGGCTAAAACCAAGTTCCTTTCCTAAGCCTGGGAAGCCTCTTGCTATATTGTCCCTGAAGAGTTTAACTAGCAACAGAGTTCCCACAGCTGATTGGACTCTGGGAAAATGTGTCTAGGCAACTGGGGCTGTGGGAGAGGAGTGGCACTGGTTTGAGGATCTATGGCAGTCAGACTGCAGAGTCCCATTGGCCAAAAAGAGTGTTAGACACATGGTCTGCCCCGGGAGTGCACATGAGAGAGCCCACCCAGGAACAGTCAGCAGTCACTACCCTGACCTCGAGGGCCCAGAAACACACGGGAGTGAGTGGTTGCCCCCCATCAGAACAGACAGGTGTCCATCCTGAGAGAGGGACAGGGCCCATCTGTGACAAGGGCACATAAGAACAATAGATAGGAAGACATTCTGTGTGTCTCATAAGGATTCCGGTCTATGTCTCAAGCAGGGAAACACCTTCCCCCTGCCACCAGGTTAGGGGCAATAAACGATAGCAGCCCTAGTGATAGGACTGAGGTGTAATAACCCAAAGGCGGTTCTTTATTAACTCAGACACTACCACAGTCTGCTCTTGTGCATGGCAGCTGGGCCCTAAGAGAAGTGGCGGAGCAGGGGCTGGCAGCTGGAGAACTAGATACATGCCTACCATCCAAAATAATCATTTCTGCCCCTTTTCCTCCAAAGGGAGAGGGGCTTAAGCCCATTAACCCGCATTACTAGCTGCCATCAACTACACTACAGCCATAACTTCGCCCTTTATTATTGATTTTCTTCCTTCTTTTCTTCTTCTTAACTCCATGTTCAAAAAGTATTTTTGTTCAGTTTAGTAAATTTGCTGCAGATAGTGAAGCATCAACATCTGAGACTCACACTTGTCTCTTGGTCCCAGGCTGGCAGGAGTTAGGAATACAGGACAAGTAACATGCTCAGATCCTATGGGATGGTCTGTTGTCATTGTGCACCGACCGTCCCAAGAAATGGCATAGCTGTAGCTCCCTCTGGAGCCCTTCACACTTTTTGCTGCAATGACAGTTGTCTTGATATGGGAGCCAGGGTAACAGGGACATTGATGGTTCCTGAGGGCTCAGTGGAAGCTTGTGGAATTAAGAGGGCTCTCAAGAAGCACTTCAGTTTCTGCTCCTACTGAGGTTTCTCTTCCTTAGCTGCAATGATGCCATTTTCATTAAACCCTCAAGGACATTAAGCAGTATTTCTCCCCCAAAATATGCATTGCAAGTTTCAATGTGCTGCAGGTTGTCAGGGCCAAACAGGAGGTTTGATGCTACTGTCTGTCTGCATTTATTTCATAAAACACGCAAAAAGGGGCACTGCTAGCTAGATACAATCCATCTCAATGAGAGAAGCCTGGTCTCCCTTTCAAACAGTGCTTTTCCAGTGGAAGTGGGGAAAGCTACTGAATCTGAAACTCCTCCCTTCCTGCTGTTCTGCACCCTGTGCCCTCCAAGGATACTTCTACACAGTGCTTTACCACCCATGGCAGCGCATCTCAGAGCCCAGGCCTACAGACTCGGGGACACACTAAGGCACTAACATCAGATGTATAGATATTTGGGCTGGCAGAGCTACAGGCTATCTGGTGGGTTACTCCTTGAGTGCGCTAGCCTTCCTGTAGCACTCCTTAGTCTAGCCCACCATGAAAGCAGTTCACATGTACAGGGCCCCACCCTGCTGGCTCATGCTACTCTCTTCTATGGCAGTAATGCTCGCTTCACACATGAAATAGTATACGACTCAATTCTTCAGGATTACCAAAGGCCTCCCCCAGGCTCTGTCCTGAGGAGCATGTACTTTTGTGGTCAGCTGAAGAATGGGGAAGAGAAATGTAGTGAGGTGGTGTAGCCTCCCTCTGTCCCAGAGGAGGAAGAAAACACTCTGTGCCTAAGTGAGTGGAGTCAGGCCTGCCTTACCCCTCCCACCAGAAGTGCATAACCAGAACTGGAAGTATAAAAGGAAGAGCCTCTAGATCTGTAACAGCCGGGAAGCCAAGGGAGACAGATGGGCCTTGCTTGTTCCAGCTCAATGACTCTACTGCTGAACCAAAGGCCGACAAGCCCACTGGGAAACTTGTGTCTGCCATGGCCCTGCCTGGACTGCTGCTGGCTACTTACATGAAAGGGATGGAGGATTGCCTGATGGAGGATACACCCCAAGGGGAGGGTTTGAAGTGGTTCAGGGATAGCCAATTTTAGTCTGGCTGCACGCTTGCACATATCATTAGAGAAAAAGAGATTTTAAAGCAGCAAACAGCCTGTTTGCCTGTTTAGGCTCGTCTAATCTTACCATTCACTACAAGAGAGGCAGGTTTCCTCTTCAGCCACAAGAACAGAGCAGAGCCAATTAGGAAGCCAAGGAACTCTTAGGACCAGAAGCAACATTTGCTTTCGGGCAAAGGGGGCAGTTAGACTTTGATTTTTCCCCTTGACTTTTCATAGCTCCATATGTTCTGCTATGTCTTCCATTTCTTCCTCTCATCCATCATGGGATGCAATCATTAGAAAAGCAAATTTTACCCTCTACTCATGGATTTTTTTAAATGACACATCTGCTTGGAACCCAGCCTGGTTGCTGTGTATCTGCCAACGTCTCCTGCTCTGCCCCTTTCAGAAAGCCTGGGTTTCTGAAAGCCCTCATCCACCCTGTGTGGCCGTGGGCCACCATATTGTTGAATGGTTTTTGTTACAGGACCAAAGAATGAAGTCTTCCTTCTGCCTGAGATTGCTTTTTCTTACGCAGGCCACGTAGAAGAATACCCCCTGAGAGAGAAGTTCCATTATTTAGAATAATAGAATCATAGGACTGAAAAGGTCATCTAGTCCTGTCCCCTGCACTCATGGTAGGACCAAGAACCAGCTAGACCATCCCTGACAGGTGTCTGTCCAACCTGCTTTTAAAAATCTCCAATCGTGGAGATTCCACAACCTCTCTAGCAAATTATTCCAGTGCTTAACCAGCGTGGCAGGAAGTTTTTGCAAATGTCCAACCTAAATCTCCTTTGCTGCAACTTAAGCCCATTGCTAATTGTCCTATTTTTGGAGGTTAAAAAGAACAATTCTTCTCTCTTCTCCTTGTAACAACTTTGTATGTACTTGAAAGCTGCTATCATGTCTCCTCTCAGTCTTCTCTTTTCCAGGCTAAACAAAATCCAGTTATTTCAATCTTCACTCAGAGGTCATGCTTTCTAGATCTTAATCATTTGTGTCGCTCTTCTCTGGACTTTCTTCAATTTATCCACATCTTTCCTGAAATGTGGTGCCCAGAACTGGACTCAATACTCCAACTGAGTCCTAATCAGAGCAGAGTAGAGTGGAAGCATTACTTCTCGGGTCTTGCTTATAACATTAGGCATTAGATCCATCCAGCTTTAATGGCTTCATGTCACTGGTCTTGTGATGGCATCTGCCTGTGTGGGAGTTTGTGCTCCTTTCTGATACTCCAACCTATCATCCAGTACAGGAAGCAGATTTTGAGATTCCCACCTGTAGTCCGCATTTATCACCAGGGGAAAAGAAGCCAACAATTTTTCAAAGGCAGAGGCTCAGAAATGAGGAAATTGGTAGCATGCAAGAATAGAGATGCTACATGAGTTTCCCATGTGTTGCTACTGTGCCACCTGATAGACAGATAACTGGAGATAATGATTGCCTGAGTCCATGAAAACTTATTTCATTCTCGCTTCAGTCACAATGTGTATCAAAGAAGATAAACACAGCTGTATTTCTAAAATATTATTCATGAAATAAAGATTTCCACCAATCTAGTGGAATAATAGTATTAATTGATGGGATGATAACAAAGTTGTAAACACATTAAACATGTTGAATTTAGAGGCAGAAACAATATAAACTTTGGCTGCAGTAGGAACAAACCTTTCATCAAGAATCGAGGTTAAACACTGGTTATGTGAGCAATTTTTTTTTATTTTGACTAAGCTGGGACATTTTTCTTAGTGTTATCAACTAGTAAAAGAGGAAGGTTGAGGTCTGATGGCAAGCAGGATATTGTGGCAATTTGTGGGAAGGGTGAATGTATCAATGTGGATGGTTTGGATGGGAAATGAGTCTTGTGAGCAGGAGGAGGTGTTACTGGAGTGCTCTATAACAGAGAAATATTTTGTATAAGTAAATAGTTAATAGATAAGGTGCCAGTAGATGGCACTAAAATATGCAGATTGTTTCTGGGTTTTGTGGGACCAGTGAAACTTGTTGATGTGCATTGGAAACCCCCTATTACATGCAACACTTGCTGCTGTTGTGTTAGCAGGCTGGGGTTGTGTGCAGAGGTCAGGCACTATGTTTTCCAAGCATGATGCTATACAAATGACTGATTGCTATTATTAAAATGAAGCACTTTGATTTAGGTGCTCAGCGGCTGTACATTGGCATAGCTCCATTGAAGTCTACACAATTATATTGGTTTTACACAGCCTGAGGTTCTAGCTGCTTATTTGTACTGCCTGGATTCTATTTTATTTCAGATTTCACTTTCCTCACTTTCATCTGGCATTATTATAATTGGTTAGTGATGCCAATGAGCTCAGTGCCAGGTGACACATAAAAACTACAGAGAGTGCTTTCCCCAAGCCGCTTGCAATTTAAAGATGGATGATACATGGAAGATGAGATGTGCTGAGAAAACCAGAGGTGGAGATTATTTAAACTTCATAGTTGTTGGGTGGCATCTCCAAAGCCATTTAAAGGAGCTGGACATCTCATTCCCATTCGTTTCCAAATTTTGGAGGGAAGTGCCTGTCATTCTTGTTTTGAAACTGTGGCTTTTCCCCAGCTTTATTGGAAAAAATTGGAAAAATTCCATGCATCACGGGAGAAATTCTAACCCCATTGAATGGGGAGAGTTTTGCCACTGATTTCCAAGTGTCCTTTGATTTTACCCCACATCCTGTTATGACATTTCTGTTCAAATTGCAATTTCGTGGAGAGCTAACTCACAAGACATGGATTTCTTGGCACATACTCAACTTCCAGGCAGCAGATGATCTGATGGATATTAGTTAAATGACAAGAATAAATGGGACTATGCTCCTTTTTTAAAGAAGCCTATAAATAAATAAAATTCTGGTGAACCTTGAGTCTAAGCTATTGACCTTCACAGTCAAGCTACCAAATGAGAACTGGAATATTGAATACGAAATGTGATATCATTTCCTCACATACAGAACTTTCATTTTCAAGTGTAAATGGACATCTGCATGTATATCAGGGTGGACAATAATTTTTAATGGGGGGGGGGCACTCCAAGATTTTGGCAAGTGCTAAAAGTCTTCATTTCTACCGAGGGGGTTTGGGGTCTGGAACAGAGGTTGAGTACAGAAGGGAACTTGAGATAGGGGACTGGGGTACAGGAGGGGGTGTGGAGTCTGAGAGGGAGTTTGGATGAAGGAGGGGGTTGTGATCTGGGGCAGAAGCTTGGGATGCAGAGTCCAGGAGGGGATATGGGTGCAGGAGAGGATTCTGGCCTGAGGGAGGGCTGTAGGAGTGGGTGCAGGGTCTGGGAGGGAGTTCTGACCTGGGTGAAGGGGGTGCAGAGGGTTTGGGTGATGGCTTAGGGCCGGGGAATGGGTGCAGGGTCAGGGAAGGTTATGGGAGCCAGAGAGGATTCTGGCACGGGGGAAGGGTGTAGGAGGGGGTGCAAGGTCTGAGAGGGAGTTGTGACCTAGGGGAAAGGGGTACAGAGAGTTCAGGTGCTTGCCTGGGGCAGGCAGTTAAGGGGAAGAAAAGAGAACTGAGGTGCCAGAGTCAGGCTGTGGTTGGGAGGTGCTTACCTAGGCAGCTTCCAGTCAGCAGCCCTGCAGGAACCTGAAGGCTGCAGTTGCAAGCTGCTCCATGTGGCTCTACTCTGGGCAGGGTAAAGGAGTGGGGGGCGGGGGGCGGAAGGAAGGAGGCTTCATTGGCTGCCCCTGCCTCCAGCAAACTATCTCAGCTGCTATTGGTTGGAAACTGGCCAATGGGAGCTGAGAGATTTTGCTGAGGGGCAAGGCAGAGCACAAAGCCTCCCCCCTTGCTCCCAGAATAGAGCAGCCACATTTAACGCAGCTGCTGCTGCGCTGTGCTTACGAGTCCTAGCCAGGTGGCCGCAGGTGAGATCTGGCCTGCTAGCAGCCTCTTGCCCACCCCTGATGTAGATGTAGAAAACTGCCCATCTTACAACCTTTCTGAATAAGCACTTAGGACTAGACTAGAACACAAGACACAGCCCTTAGCAAGTGTGGGGCATAAGTTGCGCCACTCCAGGAGTAGCACAGAGGGCAGTGTTACTTAGACATAATTTGGAGTAATAATTCCTCCTTACTCGAGGGATGAAGGGTTCATAATTTTACTACTAATAAAGGTCAGCAGCAATTATGATGCACTCTTGCTCAGCTGCACTAGTGGGAGATGTAGCCCAGAATCTGCCTCCTCCGAACCCTCTCAAACCCAGTTCACAGTCACATGCTTTGGCACAGGAGCACATAAGTCTGCAGTACTCTCTCACTCACTCCTGTATAGACTAGGATGTCAAATTGCGGTTAATCAGCTAATTGAGTAGTCAATGGAATTTCCATCGACTACTTGATTAGTCGATAAGGGGGGGTACTCACTAACCCCTGCTGCAGCTCTTATGTAGTTTAAATGTAGTAGGAGTGGGGCGCGCAGCACCGCAGAGATGGTGCTGCGGGGGAACCGGCTTTTAAGCTGGCTCCCCCCACCCTAGCACTAGCTCCTGCTTCTCCCCCCCTTACTGCCTCTGACACAGTGGAAGTGGGAGGGAGGGAGTAGTCGACTCAGCTACCCAATCAGCATGTGCTTATTGGGCAGTCAACTACCCCTTATATCCCTAATATAGACCTAAGCTCTGGGTAGCCTTGCCAAGGAATGCTGTTCAATTCTCAATCTAAGCCATAATTTACATACTTAAATAAGTGCACTAACAAATATGGTTGCCACATTTTTGTGATATAATACATTTTTGTGGTAAAAATGTGGGTCCATAATGTCACTTATGTTTGACACTTTTAAAAACCAAATGATGCATCCTCTTCTCCCGGTAGCTTCCAGAGTTCTTGTCTTTGTGTACCACCAGTCTTAGCAAATTTGCATTTCCTTCCCTGGTTCATTGCTTCCAGATCTGTCATTCTGCATTTATTCTGCAAAACTTCAATGACTAAATTGCACTAGCCCACACTGGGCTTAAATTAGTATTACTGGTGAGTAGTAGAAATCTCATTTATAATACAACTTCTCAAGCCCTCTCTCTAAAAATAATAATATTAAAAAAGTATAATCTCAATACTGACCCTTCAACTGCACTAGACATAAGCAAGTTTTGTATTTTGAAAACTGGATTATGGTGACCTCTTATTCTGAAGCCAATTTTCAGTGAGATGTACCAATTTTCTGTCACATATGCCAACTTTCACTTTGTGCTGCAAATATATAGTCTAGCCTTCTAAATTAAAAATGTACTGTAATTCTGAATTAGTTGACTGCATGTCATGTAACTGGGATCAATAAAAGTCAAACTGTGAAGCCCTACTTTGAAGGATGCTGCAGACAATCTCTGCTGCTGGAATTTAGTTTGGTGCTAGTCTCTTTGAAGAAAGCATTCTGAATCTGTTAGACTGGAACTACTAACAAGGTTTTAAAAATAGAGGTAGTTGAAATTTTAAATGATCTGTAAGAATGATTAAAATGTTTCAAAAAATTGAAATTTTAAGGAAAATATTTGCCAAAAATTTGATTTTTATCTTGAGTTTTTCTACATTTTTTGCTTATCACTATTCACAAATTGATCTTGAAAGACCTGCTAACATATAATTTGGTCTCATTTAACAACCTCTGATGAGGCTAAGGTGGAAGGCTAAGGTGGAATATTTGGAATTTACCACTGAATTTTGAATTTTCTTTGGCACTTATTTCCTACTGAAATTTTTCACAAAGGCTCCCCATTATGTGATGCAGATGGATTAGCTGATTCCATTATGGATTTATTTCACAGGGCCAACATGCAATAAAGGACAGTACAAGTTTAACCTCTCAATCTAGCATCCTTGGGACCTGACCGGTGCTGAACCAGGGAATTTGCCAAACCATGGGAGGTCAATATGGTCAAGCAGCATTATCAACACTTCCACAGCTGACTGTGATCATAGAAGACATTTAGAGGTAAATTAGAGCTAAATAACATCACATAACACTGAGAGCCAGGACTGGTGCCTGTAAACAAACTTTATGGGACCACGGGAAACTTGGCCACACCCATTATAAGCAGACACCCGTCTAACTAAAATCATTCCAGGCCACAGATGTTGCCAGACCAAAGAGTGTGGGATTAGAGAGATTCAACCCATACAAACAGCAATGTCTTTAGCAGATATTTATCTAGTAATTAAGTGAAACTAGGTTTTCTAAACTGTAAAATATTGGTTGAAAACTCAAGTTGCACAGAATGATTGCAGCTGAGTCTCAGCAACAGTGAATTGTCCAATGATCTTTGTGTGATTCCAATGGGAACTTCAGATTTAGAAAAAATATATCTCTTTAATTCTTTGATGACACAGACTATTGTGAATGGTATATATAGATACAGAATCTGAGAGGAAAAAAGGCCTGCCAATGAGTTCATATAGGTGGTGGCTCAGATTTACACTGTATAGCCTTCATTCCTGTTGGGTACTAAGCAACATATGACAGTGAATAGGGTTCAGTAAAAGCTCCTGGAAAAAGTCACACTCTAAAATTGCAGCTGTCCACGTTTAGCAGAAGCTTTAATATTGTGACCTAGATTTTCAGAAATAGGAGCCTAAACTTAGGCTTCTGATGCTTATATAAGTGGCTTATACACTAGCCCAGTTAAATGGGCTAGAGAAAGGATCTGACTCCCACTTCCTTTACCCAGCGGCTCTCATTCCACTGTGTGGCAAAGTCCTTGTAACCCCAACAAGGCTATGCCCAGAAATTTTGGGGCGCTCAACCCTCCTCTTGTTTGGGTCACTGAGGGAAGGAGCTAGGGCAGAGGGGGCAAACTATGGCCTGCCAGCTGTTTTAATCCAGCCCTCAAGCTACTGTTGGGGAGTGGAGCCTGGAGCTTTCCCGTCTCTGTATGGCTCCTGGAAGCAGAGGCATATCTCCCTCTGACTGGCTTTTATGCATCGGTGCAGCCAGAGGGCTGTGTGCTGCCCCCAACCTAAGCACTGCCCCACAGATCCCATTGGCTGGCAAGTGAGGATGGGGGATATGGTACTGCTTGCCAGAGCTGCTTGAGGATGTAAGCACAGCCCAGAGCCTGCACCCCTGAGTCCCCTCCCACCAACAGCAATGCCCTGCCCCAGCCCTGATCCCTCTCCTGCCCTCTGAACTCCTCACTCCCAGCCCAGAGCACTCTCCTGTATCCTAAATCCCTCATCCCAGTTCCCACCCTACCCTTCCAGCCAGAGCCCTCACCCCCCCACAAACACTCCAACCCCTTGCCCCAGCCCAGAGCCCCCTCCAATCCTCTGAACCCCTCAGTCCCAGCCCAATGCCCCTTCCTGCACTCAGAGCTCCTCATCCCTGGCTTTACCTCAGAACACTAACCCTCAGCCAGAGCCCTCACCCCCACACACTCCAACCCCCGGCTCCAGCCCAGAGTGCCTCCTGCACCCCAAACTCATTTTTGGCCCTACCCCAGAGCCTACACCCCCAATTGAAGCTCTAACCCTTCCCCATACTGCAGCCCTGATTTTGTGAGAATTCCTGGTCCTCCATACAATTTCCATGTCCTGATGTGGCCCTTGGGCCAAAAGGTTTGCCCACTCCTGGGTTAGGGTTCCTCACTCCAGGGTCCTTTCTCCACATTGGACACTTCCCTGACCCACTGATCATTACATACAGTTCAAAGCAAATGCAACTTATTAAACAGCAACTGATTAAAAATATATAGATAAGGAAAAATAGGGAATCTTAAACGAAAACACATCACCCCACTCTGTGGCAGGGAGCATCACAAACAACAGTCTCTGGAATGTAAGGGCAGTTCCCACTCTGTTCTTCACACCTCCCAGGCCTCCTTCCCAGGCCTGTGCTGCAGGCTGGACATTTACTCTGGTGGAGACCACATGCCTTCAGGCTCTAGGTGGCAGGACCCTTCTTCTTAGCATCAGCCCCCCATTGGGGTTACAATCCCCCTCCAAGTCTGGCCTGCGAGGCCTCTTGGCTGGGGGTGTCTCCCTGTGTTGGGCCCAGTCCCCAGGGTTACCCCTCACTCTCCACAGCTGCATCCAGCTCTGGACTGCTCCAGCCCCAGCTCCACTTTGCCTCAGGACTCCTGCTGCTCTGCCTCTAGGGTTGCCAGATGGTTTAACCAAAAATACTGAATACCCCTCCCCCCAAAAAAAACCCACCAGGAAAAAAATTCTGTTGAGAAAAAAAAGGGGGGAGATCAAAGTTATTGAGCAAAAAATAAAAAAATTAAAAATCAGCATGGCCCCTTT
Source organism: Rafetus swinhoei (assembly GCA_019425775.1). Taxonomy (NCBI): domain Eukaryota; kingdom Metazoa; phylum Chordata; order Testudines; family Trionychidae; genus Rafetus; species Rafetus swinhoei. Next base: position 40,535,996 of record CM033437.1, on the reverse strand, counting down.
AAGAAGAGGATTTTTTTGCCAGTGGCCATGTTGTTTTTCTGTTCCAGCCACAAGACAAGCCCCTGTGGAACCAGGTAAGCAGGGGTGGAGGAGCGCCCAGGGGGGCCTGGCGGGTGGTCCGGGGGCTGGGCCTGGTTGCTGAGTATGTCGTAGGGTTGCCAGGTATCTGGTATTTTCGCCTCCTGGCAGGGGAGAAAAACAGAAAATACCGGACATTTTCGGTGTCCGGTATTTTCTGAATTTTTTTTACCGGACAGGAGGGGAAAATACTGGACTGTCCAGGTCAATACCGGACATCTGGCAACCCTATCTGCCTCCAGTTCCTGGGGCTGCTTTTTCTGGCCCCTCTGGCTCTGGTTGCTGCAGTTCTCCTCCCAGCAGAGGTCTGCTCTCTGGGCTGCTTCTGTGGTTCTGCTTCCAGCACGGATCTGCTTCCTGAGCAGCTTCTCTGGCTATTGTTGCTATGGCTCCTCTCCTAGCACAGCTCAGGCTTCTGCTGTCTCCTTAGCTCAGCCCTACTCTGTCTAATCCATACAGAGGACATGGGATCAGGACCGGCCCACAACATTTTGGCACCTGAGGCGGGGAGCTCAAATGATGCCCCCATGCACCCTCGCTTGGGCCAAAACTTTGAAAGGTCTCAATTCTTCCTTCTTCCTTTTCTACTCCTCTCATGGCACTCCACCATCTCTGTGCATCTAGAGCAGAGAGAATACATATGCACCAGCAGCAGACACAATTTTCTACACTCTGGGTCCTAGTGGCACCTGAGGTGGATGCCTCAGTTCGCCTCATGATAAGGCCAGCCCTGCATGGGATCCCCCCTCCTGGCCTCCTGACTCCCTCATTAGCCTGCCTGCCCTGTCAATCAGGCTGACCTGAACATTGGCCCCTCCACCATTGTTCCTGATGGCTGTCCATTTCAGGGTCCTGATTTTGCATTGTTCCTTCCCCTTCCTTTTGGTACTGGGAGCTAGCCAATCAAAAAAACTACACTGAATTTTAGTAAGGGGTTTACAGTCCCCTAACACCTAGATTTTTAACTGTAGTTAGGGATTTCTCCACTCAGCATTGTAACACTGAAACTGCCTTGGAAGCCTATGTCTAATTTTCAAAACTAGTTTTGGCACTTCGGAACCAAAAGTCAATGTGCCTTAGGCTCCCAAATGCCTACATCACTTTGGAAAATGACATTTAGGCTCCTGCATCAGTTAGTGCATTGCTGAGCAGAGCAATGCCAGTGGTCCCCAACGTGGTGCCCGCGGGCACCATGGCGCCCGCTGGGTCATTTATGTGTGCCCGCCGAACAATCTGGGCCGGCCCCGCCCCAAGGCGCACGGCACATGCGCGGTGCCGGCCCCAGGTGCGTGGCGCATGGGCGGCCCCTGACCCGGGCATGCGGCACATGCCGGTGCTGGCACCGGGCGCAAAGCACATGGGCAGCCCCGCCCCCGGGCACACGGCGCGGGAACAGCCCCGCCCCCAGGCGTCCGGCAGCCCCGGAAGGTTGGGGACCACTGTATGCCTTTAAATATCTGGGCTTGAGAAGCTAAACCACATTCTCATCAGTAACTTCTGAGGCACCTCTTGAGCTCTCCGAGCTTTAGAAAATCTAGGTGTGTCCGGTTCTGGTGTTAACAATTCAAGAAAGATGTTGATAAACTAGGGAGAGTTCAGAGAAGAGCCAGAGATTAAAGGACTAGAAACATGCCTGATAGTGATAGATTGAGTTCATTGAGTTCATTTAGCTTTGCCAAAGGAAGGTCAGAAGGTGATTTGATTACAATCTATAAATACATGGGGAAAAAATTGATAATGAGCTCTTCAGTGTAGCAGAGACAGTTATAACATAGGGTTGAAGTTGTAGCTAAACAAATTGAGACTGGAAATAAGATGTGCATTTTTAATAGCAAAGGTAATTATCCACTGGAATTATTTACCAAGCATTGTGGTCAATTCTTTAATTTAAAAAAATCTCTACTCTAGAAGTTATTTGGGAGAAGTTTTATGACCTTGCTTTATTAGGAGGCTAGATTGGATGCTCAACATTGTTCCTTCTGGCCTTGGAATTGATGCATTTAGGAAGCAAAAGGCCTGATTTTCACTTACACAAATGCTTTGGCTGAGAAAAGTCACTTAAAGTGGATGTCAATGTAGCATATACATGCTTTAAAGTTATTTTTACCAGCTAGGACAGTATAATTGGGAGCTAACTGTACATAAGCATTTCACACAGAATAGCTATGCTAAAAGAATATTACTAAGAATGCAATGGGAGATAGGAAATGAAAACAATAAAGTTGTCTGTACAACTTTTGTGCATCTGCATTATGATAAAGCCTTCAATTCACTGATCATTTATTGTTTTACATAGGACACTTGAAGGTTTCACAGATATTTGAAGAACAGAGATGAGATTATATTCCAGGCTCTGGAGGGACAAGGTGTCTAATGAGTACAGACCCCTTTTGCCCTGTCCTCTCCAGCCTGTTCCTATCCCAGTCCTGGCTCTTTGCCCTGGCTCTTCATCCCCTCTCTGCAAAATTTAGCTTTATCAAATTTCTGCTGAATATGCACTTCTCATGCTTTTATCCATTTGGGTGGATCTCCATGGGAATGATAAATAGGCATCTCTCTAATACAAAGGCCAGATCATGCCAAATTTTAAGTCCCTGTTCTTCTCTGAAACCAATACCATTTTGGCTGAAATTTTCCAAAAACATTCAGCCTGAGAGAATTACACAGCATGGAAAAGTTCAGCCCAAACCAGGAAAGTTAAGCAACTGAAAACAGGAATTTATAAAGAGAAATATCTGCCAACCTTAAGGATAGGCAATGTTACCAGCCTTCAATAGGAGACCCTAAATAAAGATTTAGTAGTCTAACTTCAGGCTCCTGTTTTTGAAAAAATTGACCCATAATTTCAAGCTATCTTGTCAAATGGTGTGACCCTCTGGTTCATTGAGTGCCTTCTGTGAAGTGAGAACTGAGGATACTCAGCATCTCACCTTCTTGATTCTGCAATGGTTGAACTAAATATACGTTTTTAAAACTCTGATGTTTGCGGAAATAAATCCACAGATATAGGAAAAATCTATTATAGAAGCTAGACAGAAGCTCTTTCAAAGTTTACTGCAATGGCAATATTTATGCAGACAGGATCATGTAGGGTCCAGAAGTTGTGTGAGGGACTCACAATGCCTAGCCTGCTGGCATCAAGTCCCTTCCTTTCTCTACAACCCCTTGGGAAGTGACAGCCACAGTAAGGCTGTACAGCAGGAGAGCACGATGAGAGTGATGCTTAAAACACGGATCAGCCAGGTGGAACTTATTCAGTGAACTGGAGGCACCATCTCTCCATGGGAAATTTATGGAATATGGAGCAATAAAAGACCATTATTTAAGGGCATTTTAGACAAAATGATTATTTATTCGGTTGAGCACACACAGCAATACTGCTCACTACTTTGAATTTCAAATAGAAATACATTAGGACAAGTTCTCTGCTGCCCTATCTCCAAAAAAAAAAAAAAAAAAAAGCCACAACATAGAGGGTGAATCCTTCATAGAGAAGGCAATTTTAGGCCATCTCTGCAGTGTCCTGCTCTAATTTATAACACTCTCCCCATGGCTGCCTGCATGCTGTGCCAGAGCTCAGAATCCCTAGTGGCAGTGTCACCCAGTGCCACCATCAGAGGCAACTAGGACAGACAAAGCACCTGTTGGAGTTTGCTATGCAGCTCTGAATTTCTTGGGAATCACTCCATAACAGTAATGGGCAGTGTAGATGGATGGATAATTTCCCCCCCCCTCAAACTCAGGCTTCTTTAACAGAAGCCAAATAACTAGCTGGTGCACTTTCTTTAGTATTCCAGTGGCAAAGCTGGATAGCTGGAGCTCTGTTCTGCAAAAATCCTGTGCAATTTTTTTATTCCGAACACCTTGCATGCTTACCATCAAGTTAAGAGAAATGACTGAAGTTTGTTCTTGGGGCCATAATGTGATATTTAAGACACAGCTACTAGATCACTGCAATTTAATATGTTTATATTGCGTTGCAATATCCATCTTTCTCTCTCATACAATGAACATGTGATGTGCAATTTATGTGCCTGGAAAAGAGCTGTTTATATGCAGCAGCATCTGGTTTACAAAACGGCCCTGGATTTTTATTTAGTAAAGCATGAATGACTTGCCCAAGGTCACATATTGAGCCAGTGGCTCATATGCCTGGATGCTGTGCAGTAGCCAGTGGACAATGCAGGCCTTTCCTTGAGTGTTTCCATTATGTACAAGGTTATTCCAAACAGACTATAAGAGGAATTGACAATAAAAGCTCTTCATTACCCAAAAGCTCCAACAAGGTTGTAGGGGAAAGAATGCTGCTGTGCAGTAATATACTGAAAGATACACTGCGGAATGGTCTGCATTTTAATGTAGAATTTACACGGTCTAGCCTTTGGAGATAAATGTATCTTCTGTTCCTGCAGTGTGACATGTGTTCCATACCAAATGCTGCTTGCTACAATGCAGGTCTCTTTTACCAGGAATATATTTTATTCTCCTGCATAGCAGAGTCACCAATATTTCACTTTCCCCCATGTCCCTCATGCAACATGCAACATTCAACAGGATATTGATGACAGGTGATGCTTAGCAGTCATTTTTAGTCTCCCTTCACTAGTTATGTCAAATCTGTACCAGACCCTTAGTGTAAAGAGATGACAATCCTGTTGAAAGCATGAATCAAGGCCATTCCACTTGCAAAGCAGACATTGTGTAAGTGGCTGAGAAGGTAGGAGAGAGATGAAAACTCTTGGTTATAAAGACAGGGGTAAGTAGCAAACCATGATTTTACAGGAAAAGAAGAAATGTATAAAAGGCATAAATGCCTCTAATTAGTCTGCCTTTTAGTTCCAAAACTGCCTCTTTGGATTTAGATTAAAAGAACAAGTGTCCTTGTAAGCAGGCAATATTCCACAGGTGAAACTGATCCAAGGAATACAATAGCAGTTCCCTTTGAACCTCACAGAAGATCAATTTAGAATTAAACAGAAAACAAATATGCCATCTGGATTCAGGTGAATCATGCTCTAATTTTAATGACAACAGCTGCATAATCAGTAAGTGTTTTCATATTGAGCTAATTGGATTGGTCCCAGATGTATTAAGTCAGTGGAGGTTTTGCCTGAATAAAGGGCTGAATAAAAAGTAAATAAGGATTTCAAGCTTTGGCCCTTTGATGCTAATTAAGACAGCCTCTTTCAAGGAAAGCTAATCACAAAGGCCTCAGTTCATCACAGAACCCAAATATGTACTTAGCTTTAAATGTTCTATTGAAGTTGAACATTAGCTTTAAACATTTGTTTGTCCCATAGACATCAATGGCAATTAAGCATGCACTAGAAGTTAAATCCATATTTAAATCCTGTCCAGAACAGGGATGGACTTAAGCATATGGGTTATGTGTTTTCCTGACTAGGAGTGTATGGCATTGCTTCAACCGGATGACATTAGTGTGTGCCTGACTTTAAGCATGTGAGTAGTTCTTCTGTCTTCAATAGAACGTTAGGTGCTTAAGTAGCACTTTAGCACATGGCTAACTTTTGTGACTATATCTAAAGCTTAAATATGACTAATGCTTAAAGTTAGGCATACTTAAATACTCTGCTAAAGTAGGACTCTCTTTACTCTTTTTTTTCTCAGATTGTTATTTGATTTTTTCCCATAATTGAATAAAGGGGATTTTTAGCCAAAGAATTGCAAGAGTAAGACCTTATTCACTGGTTTTTCTTTTGTACAGAACTGGGTGAATTATTTGCAGTGAAAAGTTTAGTAAAATAATTTTGCACTGCCCCTTAGTGACCCAGCTTTGAGTTTATTTTTTATTATTCCAAATTGGTTTGTTCCAAATTATGTTGTTCCAAAATCTAAGTTGACTATTCCAGATTCTTCAATGAATGATGTATGTGGGCTTATTTCAGCCTATAGATTCCTGAGTAATCACTGACAGTGTCAACTGTTTTGAATATTTTGATATTTACAAGGTACGATTCAATAAGTATGTGGACAAGGGGGATCTAGTGGATATAATGTAAGTGGGTCTTTGCCCACGAGAGCTTAAGCTCCAACACTTCGGTTAGTCGATAAGGTGCCACAGGACTCCTTGCTGCTTTTGCAGATTCAGACAAGGTCTCTCACCAAAGTCTCTTAAGCAAAGTAAGCTGTCATGAGCTAAGAGGGAAGATCTGCTCATGAACTGATAAGTGGTTAAAAGATAGAAAACAAATAAATGGTCAGTTTTCAGAATGGAGAGAGGTAACTACTGGTGTCCTACAGGGTCCATATTGGGACCAGCCCTATTCAACATATTCATAAATGATCTGGAGAAAGGGATAAATAGTGAGGTGGCAGACATTGCAGATGTTATTAAATTGCTCAAGATAGTCAAGTCCAAAACAGACTATGAAGAGCTTCAAAAGGATCTCACAAAACTAGGTGACTGGGCAACAAAATGGCAGATGAATTTTCATGATGATAAATGCAAAGTAATGCACATTGGAAAACAGAAACCCAACTATCTGTATAAAATGATGGGGACTAAATTATCTGTTACCACTCAAAAGAGAGAGATCTTAGATATCCACTCAATATGCAGCAACAGTAAAAAAACCCAAACAGAATAATTAAAAAGGGGATAGAGAATAAGATAGAGATATCTTATCGCCTCTATATAAATCCATGGTATATCTACCTTTTGAATACTGCACGTAGATGCGGTTGCTTCATCTCAAAAAAAGATATAATGGCATTGGAAAAGGTTCAGAAAATAACCTTAGGAGTTTGGAACAGCTGTCATTGGAGGCGAGATTAATAAAATTGGGACTTCTCATCTTAGAAAAGAAGAGACTAAGGGGGATATGAGAGAGGTCTATAAAATCATGGCCAGTGTGGAGAAAGTAAATAAGGAAAAGTTATTTACTTGCTCCCATAACACAGGAACTAGGGGTCACCAAATGAAATTAATAGGCAGCAGGTTTAAAACAAACAAAAGAAAGGTTTTCTTCACAAAACACACAGTCAACCTGTGGAATGCCTTGCCAGAGGATGTTATGAAGGCCAGGTCTTTAACAAGGTTAAAAAAGAGCTAGATAAATTAATGGAGGATAGGTCCATCAATGGCTATTAGGCAGCATGAAAAGAATAGTGTCCCTAGACTTTGTTTGTCAGGAGATGGATCATTTGATGATTACCTGTTCTCTTTATTCCCTCTGGGGCGCCTGACATTGGCCACTGTCAGAAGACAGGAAACTTGGATAGATGGACCTTTGGTCTGACCCAGTATGGCTGTTATGTTCTTATGCTCTTAGACGTCCCCTAGATAAAATGGTAGTGTTTTTTGCGCCGTGAGTGGCAGTCCACATAATGGATGCATATATACTTGGGCAGGATATACATTTATGCACTATTCCTTTCAACAAACATTCTCAAAGGCAAACCTTGGCTAACACAAATGTTCATGAAGAAGTGTGACAGGCCTCGTTGCATTTGCATTTTCTATTTGAACAAATGTTTGTGAATCCTTTTATCGCAATGTTCACACGGGTTTCAATAAACAGACGCTGTAGCAAGCTGTGCATGATTTTAATAAAATCTTTTCAATTTGTTTTGAAGGCTATCGTGTGGATCCATGTCCATATCAGATTCTTCTTCAACATGATAAATTATCTCTGGATAAGAAAATGCAATTACTTAAAATATGAACAGCACATGTGTGTTAAAATGAAATGCTCCGAATATATGAGGTGGCTGTTTGTAATCAATCATCCATCATGAACTGCATGCTTTACAAACGATGTGAAGGCAAACAAGCAGAACACAAGATTTTTTTTAATGTAAACAAGGCACAAAAGCTTCATGGAGCACTGTATCATAAACAGTTTGGGCAAGGTTCTCTAATGTGCTCAGAGTTGTACTGGCTCAGGGTTAATTTCTGTATGAGCTGGGAGGCCTGATTCCCAGCTTGCACAGCCATACCCACACTAGCCTGGCTGGAGTTAGCACCTAAAAATAGCAGCGTGTCTATGGCAGCATGGCAGCTGCTCAGACTCACTGCCCTAAGCCAGGTTCCTCCTCATTTTGTTCATCCACACGTGGTTGTGTGTTGAGGCATGCGTGAACATGGCACCATCAGTTTAAACATAACCTAGATGTGGGTATTCTGCTAATCAGCTTGGTGGCATTTTACTCTCTCCTGAGTAGCTGCAGTAGCACCCAGTTTCAGGGAACACTGGCCCCAAATACAGTCCCACCTAACTCCCTGGGTCCATCCTTGTGCAGCTAGCCCAAGTCACCACCCATGCCATGGCAGTAACACTGCTATTTTTAGATGCTACCTCAAGCAGCATTAGTGGTCCTATATCTATATGAGCTAGGAAGCTATTTTAAATGTATTTGATGGGCATACAGTCAATGGCAGAGAGGAGAAGGCTGTGGTATCCAAGTCACAAAATGGTGGATAAAAGCTAGGTAAATCCAGAGCTGGATTTTGTAAGCAGCCACTGAAGCAGCTCCAGGCATGTAGCTCAGTATTGAAGGACTGCAGAGTATTTCTTCATCTACCACATGTTGGGAATTGTAGCTAGAGCCTAATTATTCTCCGAACATTTCTCGTTCTCTTGCTTTCCTTTCAATTTGCTTTTATAACTCATGCTGTACACTCAGTCAGCTGCAGCAGCAAAGATATTTTTAGGATGCTGTGGGCAATCTGAGAAATTGATTTCCTTTCAACTAATTTGCTGTAGCCTTAAAGGGACTGATCAATACTGGACTTTATTTAAATATCTGATGCCTGCAGAAATACATTTGGATTCTGGGAATAGCAATAACATGAGGGAAACCACTTGTGGAATGCAGAAGGAAGGGTGTATGGATAAAGAAATGCAACCAATTTAGAATATCTGGATTTTAGTAAAGCATTTAATAGGCTTCATGTGGCAAGTTCCTAAAGCAATCAGAGACTGAAGTTTACCCTTCTATGAGATTGATATTCTGTCTCAAATAATACACAGATGTGCTTCTCCTCAGTTGATGATGAGAAGTCTAGATTGCATCTCTCTATGTCAGCAAGACTCTCTGTATCACAGAGGTTCAGGCAGAAATTTCACTGCAAGCCTTTCATCAGGTATTTTTTTCGGGCAGGGTTATCTCAAGATGGGGCTCCAGAGGAGCTGAATCAGTGCATCCACCTTAGCCATGCCCCATCCTCAGTCAGTGCTTTCCCTTTTCTGGCCTGGTTTGGCCCCAAGGAGGAGATGAAGGTAACTTGTTACTCCCTTGAGCCCTTTGTGCAAGTTGTGCCCCAGCAAGGGCTGGCACTGCTGAGAGATGGAGTACACCTGTAAGGGGCCATGTGAGCCCAGAGTCCTGACCTACAAGGAGATGGAGATGGGATGGGACTCAGTTCCCTTCTACTATTGCCACCTGTTCTGCTGTACCTCTTCTTCCCAGAGGCTGCAAGGGCATTCTTAAGGGGGGGCATTCACACTGTGAAATTCCATAGTGAGCTCCCACATACATTGCACTCTGAGGAAGCAAGATCATGCCTCACAAGTTCCAGTTCTGAAGGTGGAATTTTTACTTAGTCCTGTTCCACTGGCCCTTGGACTTCTGAAAACATTGAGGCTACATCTACTCTGCAGAGTTTTTGTGCAAAAACTCACAGAGCATCCACACTACAAACTCATTTTTGCACAAGAAAAAGTACAGTAGATCATCAGAAGATGGGGCTTTTTGCGCAAGAGTTATTCCTCTTTCTACGAGGAATAAGCCTTTTGCGCAAAAGCTCTTGATAGAGTGTGGAGACTTCATAAACAATCATGAATGATCCCAGAACATGGTCCTCTTGGATTAATGGAAACTTTTTAGAAGCACTTCCACGTACATAGCATCTTTGTGCTCACCGCCTCAATGACAAGAAGAATAACACACTGAGCAGTCTTTCCAAGGCTTCTGTGTTTTAAAAAGTGAGCAAGCTTAAATAGAGAATAATTAATGTGGTGATAGAAATTTGACTATATACTTTAAAAATCTAATCTCTAATGTGCAGGAGCCTTCTGTTAATACATAGCCAAATGGAAATAGTTCTATGGCTACCAGTGTATCATGAGATCAATGTGTTGTCTTAGACACAGAAAATGATTTAAATATGTAGATGATACATCATCTAACTGAAATTCTCAGATGTATTTAAAATTTTGATTAATGGCTTAGAAGAAATCATAAGCTCACCATTGCTAAAGTGGGCAGATGACCCTACATATGGGATGAGTAATAAATAATGAAGAGGAGAGAGCACTAATACAGACAATCTGTATCACTTGGTAAGCTGGGTACAAGCAAACGATATTCATTTTAATATGACTAAGTGTAAATGTATCCATCTAGGAGCAAACAATGTAGGCCATATTTACAGGCCTGAGGGCTCTATCCTGAGAAGCAGTGACTCTGAAAGATATTTGGGGAGAGTTCATGGTGGATAACCAGCTGAACCTCAGCTCTCAGTGCCATGCTGTGGGCAAAAGAACTAATGTGATCCTTGGATACTTAAACAGGGGAGTCTTGAATAGGAGCAGTGAGGTGATTTTATCTGTGTATGTGGCAGAGGTGCAACCGCTGCTGGTGCCCACAATTCAGGAAGGCTGCTGATAAATTGGAGAGGGTTTAGAGAAGACACACAAGAATGATGAAAGGATTAGAAAATTTGGCTACAGTGATAGACTCAAGGAGCTCAGTCTTCTTAGCTGAACCAAGAGAAGGTTCAAGGGTGACTTGGTTACAGCCCATACCCTCCCTGATGGGAAACATTTAATAATTGGCTCTTCAGTCTCACAGGGTGTGTCTAGACTACAGGGCCTTTTTTCCAAAAAACTTCCCCTGCATCTAGACTGCTGCCACGTTCTTTCAAAAGTAAAATTGAAAGAACGCGGCAGTTTTTTTGACCGCGGAAAACCTCGTTTTATGAGGAATAATGCCTTTTTTTGAAAGTGCTCTTTCAAAAAAAGGCGCTATGTAATGCAAACTGTGCTTTTTTGAAAGAGAGCATCCAGACTGCCTGGGTGCTTTTTCGAAAGTACTGGTTGTAGTCTAGACGCTCTTTTTCAAAAGAGGCTTGTAGTTTAGACGTAGCCACAGAAAAAAGTATAATAGGAGCCAGTGGCTGGAAGTTGAAAATAGGCAAATTCAGACTGGAAACAAGGCATAACATTTTAATGATGAGAGTAATTAACTATTGGAACAATTTACCAAGGGTCTAGGAATTCTGATCTAGAAATGTATTTTGGGGAAGTTTTATGGCCCATGTTAGACAGGAGCTTAGACTAAATGATCACAGTGGTCATCCTGTCTCGCCTTGGAATAAAAAAATGTCAATCATACTGTGTACAACCATACTGCGATCGACATATTTGCATTATCCTGATAAATTAAAAAATAGACCTTCCCAACTAGCATAGTTTCAGGACCATAAAAATCTTGTACTTTTAGCTACTTATATCGCTTATAATATTTGCATAAAATCTCAAAATGCACATGCCTCTTAAAGATTGCTAACTGTTGATGAAGGGAATAATAGATCACTTACTTTTTAGTATATAATATACTGTTTTGATTTCTGGATACAGTTGCAGAGTAGTTTAGAGAAAGAAAAATTAACTACAATCCGAAGAGGAAAACTTGAATAAAAGTGGTACCAAAATGTCCTATAAGGGTTCTGTTACGAAGTGTTCCACTCTGGCCCAAACCACTTTAGCATAATTTTTTTCATATATCTATCATATATTTCCATATATGGCCCTTATCATTGTAGTATTTGAGCACTGCTATTAATGGATTTTATCCTCACAAGTCCCCTTTATATAGATTGGGAGCTGATGGACATGGTATATTAAGTGATTTTCCTAAGTCATATACGAAGTTGGTAGTTGAACTGGGAAGAGAGCCCCATTTCCTGAGTCTAAGGCCAGTACTCTAGGTACTATTACTAGGTACCATCCATCCTTCCCAAGAGTGCCAGTCCAGATTCAAGCACATTTGGATTAAAATATGATGGGTGATGTGACACATTGCAAAAGCATAATTACGCTGAATTCTGATAGCTTCCTATGCTATTCATCACTGGATGAATATAGTTTTAGTTTTGCCCCACCCTGTCTGGTCTGCCACAATGTTATGACTGCTACTGCCAAATGCATTTGATCTTGGTGATTTATGTGAGCAAGTCCCCTACTAATAAACAAACCTGCCTTTCTAAAGTGTAAGCAGCTCATCCCTGCTGCAAGTAGATTCCTGCAGGATGGAATTTCATGATCTAGAGGGCACTGGACCAGTCATGTCAGCTAAAATGCTCTGTTGTGCCTTGCTATGATGCCAAAATGCATGCTGTAATTTACTAATCTCACTGCTACATGTTGTCCTTATAAATGACATATTTTCACAGTACTGTGTGAAACAGATGAGATGTGCACATCATAGAGCAGCTTTTAATTATTGTCTTCATAATATAAAAAAGGATTAGATTTTAAACCTCTGAATGAAGAGTTTAGTAGGAAGAGGGACTGCTCCTTCAATACAACACTCTTCTTTATGATTCTTAGTTTTAATAACTCTAGTTTTTATGTGTGTATATGAAGAGATAGCAACGTACCTAAGTATGCAAAGACATACTACTACATGATGATGCAATATAAAGGTGGTAGTAACATGTATTTGGGATGACTGCATAACTCATGAATGGTAAAACAAACCTTTCCTAATAAAAACCCCTCCATGTTGTCTGCCTGTGTCACATGTTTTAGAAAGAAAACTGTACTGAGGAAGTATTTAGCATTTTGATTGGGACTATTTTTCATATTGACCTCTAAAGCCATGTGCTTTAGTTACTACTAGATAATTTACCCAGCCTTGCTTGGGTCCTTAACTCAAATAAGTTTTGTGTTTCTTCATTTAAATCATTGCTCTGGGGTGGGGCTGAGGATGAGGGATTCAGTATGCAGGCTACCCCAGGGAGAAAGGACTGACCACACAGCAGCTTGGAGCCAGGTGAGAAGCCCCTGCAGCGATCTATGTCTATGTCCACTGCAGCAAGCACAGACAGACAACAGAAAAACTCTCTGAAATATATAGTAGATAGCTGTCCCTTTCTCTACCCCCTATCCCCTGCTGGTCCAATGTGGTTATAGCTCTCCCAGTCCCCATCTCTAACCCCTGGCTGCCCCCTTGTGCTCATTTTACAGTATAACTTCCCTTCTACTGGACCAATCCCTTTCATTTTAAAAGAAACAATCGAATTGCAGACACATCCTAATGTCCTGGCACAACCAAACCCTGATCTTGCTTTAAGTTAGGAGAAGAGGAAGCTGCATACCAAATTTGGTGGCCCTAGCTCTTACTGTTTAGGAGTTCTTGAACAAACAGACTCACAGATGGAGGGACAGACACAGACAAACAGATGTACATTTCTAAAATATGTAGTAAGATAATAAACTCCATAAAGGGAGCCAGATAAACCTGTAAAATGTCCTAAAATGAGCCCTTTTGTATCAATGCCTGTGCCTATATATTGGCTTAAAGAACTAATATTTCAGGACCTTCTGAAGTCAAAGCAAGTGCTGGCCCCACTAGGGATTCGGTAATGCCCCTTTTCCCAAAGGTGAAAAGATGCATTGATGCCAGATTGCAGAATTTAAAAGTGTGACCTTAAGTACATATAGAAGAACTATTCCTGTCCCAGGACTGAATCCTGCCCATTCTGAACTTTAAACTGAGTTATTTTAGGAGAGGAAAAAATAAAGATTTCCTCTAGGAGAAAAAAATAAAGATTTCTGTGGCAGGTTGATTTGAAGGGGGAGAATGGCAGCTGTTTGAAGTTGCTCAGAGGCTTTTTGAATGTTAGAATGAATTCTGGAGGAGACAGGTTAGCTGGCAGAGGGGCAGGTGACGTGGTCAAGTACATGGAAACCTGTGTTGCATGAAAAGAAAAACAGCAACCTAGCCTCCACAGGGCTTTGCATAGCATGAGTTGGGAGAAAAGCTGAAGACTTTGTGAAATCCATGAGGAAGGTTCCTCATAATGCCACTATGCTAAGTTTGGTGATGGGTGCCAGTACCCAGGTTAGAGATATGATTATTTACTGCCTGGCTGTGCATGCAGTGCGTGTACTGGTGATACATGACTATTACCTCCGCATATGAGGAGTGGGGAGTGAATGTGCACATACATGTATATACCAGTTTGGCACTTCTAGAAAAAGAGTTGATGATTTTGTAAATGGAATTTTCCCCTTTCTGAGTCAGAACTAAAGTAATGATCCAGCAACGTCTTAGGGGCACTGTGCTTCTAGGGGAGCAGCTTTTTGGATGAGCTATAAAACAAATTCTTCCCACTTGTCATGAAAATACCCATAGCATTTTTGTAAGATTAACCTCAGGGTCCTGGCCAAATTTCAACACAAGTCAGATAATTACATTCTGCCAGCTAAATGCATCCTGCAATTTCTGTTGCAAATATTCTTCTTCGTTGCTTTCTGCCCTGAACTCTTGTGAAATGGTACCATACACTGTTAAGCCCCTTGCTGTGTTGATCTATCTGCATGTTAATAGTGAATGAAGTTATCTTTTATCTAGCATACCTCAGAGAGATGTTATTAGATTTAATTAACTCAGGCCAGATTCTGCCACAGTCCTTCAGATGGAATAGTGCCTTGCTCTGGAGGTAACTGAATGATTTCAACAGTACTACTTGCAGACTCCTATGCTATTCATCATGAGGATGGGTACCAGAATCTGGCCTTTGCCGTTTGTCATGCGGCTAGAGATCTTCAAATGGAAAATGCTAGAGAAGTGCAAATTGCATTCTATGTTATTAACTGCTTTAAAGCAAAGCAACATATCCAATGTAAAGGCAGCTTTTTTAACAAAAATCCTAGAGTGATGAAAGCCAGCTTTTGGGTAGTTCATCACACTAGGTAGGTTGGCCTAAGCCAAACTGACTTCCCATCAACAATCCTAATGGCATCAAATCCAGAAAAGACAGTCTCATGTTGGTTGCTGTACCACAAACAACATATTAAGTCAGAAGGTGGAATTCTACCCAAGATAGAATGGTCTAATTCCAAACTATATATAGTGGCAGTTTTCTCCCATGAGCTCATTAAATAGGATCTTTGGACTGTATAGTCTGATAGCTGGAAAAGAACAACTTCAGCACAATTATATGCAGTATCATTCTGTGTATCTAGTGTTAGATTTTGAGAGGAATTAAGAATGGATCCCAATTTTTTGACTTCTCTAGTTCCTCTATTCTAACTTTATCTCCTTTTCTGTTATCCATTCATAGAATCATATTTGAGGAATGGACAGCCCCTTTTGTGCTATGAGTATTTTATGACGATTTATTTAATAATTCTGACCCCAAAGTTGACTCTTGTGAACCCTGTGCAAGACATCTTTCACATTCAATACTCAGACTGTCTCAATAGTCCATTCTTCACAGAGACTTGGGACATCAAGGTTAGGATGAGTGACTGAATGGCCTTTATCTCCTTCAAGCGTACAGCTTTTATATTTTTCACATAAAGGCCCCCCGTGCTCTGTCTAAACAGTAGCTCTAGGCAGCCATAACTCATTCTTCATGTCCCATGCTATTATTCTTACCAAAGCCACATTAGTCCAGATCTCTAGATGACTCCTATTAAAATGTTTTATGAACTCTGCAGACAGTGGACTAAATATGCAATGAATCATGCATACATTTCATGCACAAAATGGGTGATTGTGTATGCTACTGCAAACCAATCTGGACATCTGCATGGAGTGCCCCTTTTTAAATGTTACAACAGTAACTTAGTATATCCTCTTGTCTCATTGTCCACCAAAGTTATCTCTCAAAAAGTGATATCACTTTAGTGTGCCCTGGTCTACTCCATGCTGCCCGCTATTTAATGCACTGTATCTTCAAACTAATTTCTTCATTGTCTGCTGTAGCACATTACCTGGATTGCAGTTAGAGTAATTGGCCCATGTGTTTCTTTTCCTTCATAAAGGCTCCTACTGCATTTGATCTTCTCAAGTCATCTAACACTCAGCCAGTGCATCCTGTGTTCTCAGTGTACAGATTGTCTTTAGATTGCAGCAATGATTATTATTTTTGAAAGATCATAATAACAACAAGCATTCAGGTTCCTTTAGGGGTGGCTGGCTAGCTAGCTCCATTAATTAGGTACATGTAAAATTATTTTATGTGTATACAGAGCCTAACACTAGGGTAATTATCTGATGAAGGTCTCTATCTGCTACCACAATAGAAATAATATATTATTTTATTTTATTTTATTTGTGTGTTTAGTTAGTTAGTTAGTTAGTTAGTTAGTATGTATGACTATAGGAAATTACAGCCTTACCACAAAAGCCTTGATAGCAAGATAAACAAAAAACAGCAGAAAATGATTGCAACATACATGTATATTGGGCAAGGTGATTGATAGTTTTCTATTTGTTTTTGTATTAGACTGCAACCAGGAATGGTTGGTACATACTGTAAGCACCCATTTATTGCGTTCTTTTAATGTGCTTGTTTATGCTCACTGGCCTTTGAAACTGTATGTGACTGTGTCTGAGAATCCATCACTATAAATACAATGACAAATTATAAGACCTGCCTAATTTGACTCTATGGCTAGAATGTCTGAGATGTTAGAATTTTTGAGTGTCAGATCTAGACAGCTCTAGGTTACAGAGGCACCTTTGTACAGAGAAGGAAAACAAATTGGCACAGCTTGGAGACAAGAGGTAATAAACACCAAAATGCTGACAGTCTTTCTCTTAGTACTATCTCATGCAAATTACAACAAATAATTTTTTTATGGCCTCAGGGCAGTTTATTGAGGATCCTCAGCTTGAAGAAAAGGAAAACATGTAGAAGGAAACAAACATTTAAACAAGCTAAATTTAGAAATACATTCCACTAGGGATGTGAAAACAGGAAACCAGTATGTGTCTCAGAGAACAAAGGAAGTTATTCAAAGCCCACCAACTCATTCAGTCTTTTTGTTAATTTCAATTGGCTTCCAGTCTTTTGGAAGTTACCAGAGTCTTACACACCAGCCACACTGCAGGCTTTTTCCACAAGAATGGCTGGTTCTTGCGCAAAAACTTGCGGAGCATCTACACTGCACGCGTGTTCTTGCGCAAGTAAATTTACAGTAAAGCATCAGAAAAGAGGGCTTCTTGCACAAGAGTTATTCCTCTCCCCATGAGGAATAAGCCCTTTTGCGCAAGAGCTCTTGCACAAGAAGGCAGTGTGGACAGGCAACAGGGGTTTCTTGCGCAGGAAACCCCTATGGCTAAAATGGCCATCAGAGCTTTCTTGTGCAAGAGAGTATCCACACTGCCATGGATGCTCTTGTGCAAAAGCACATCTCTTTCACAAGAGCACATGGCAGTGTGGACGCGCTCTTGCGCAAGACCTTTTGCGCAGGAACTCTTGCGCAAAATAGTTCTTGCGCAAGAAGCCTCCAGTGTAGATGTAGCCCAGTAATTTATAACATCCATGCTACACACCTGAGATGAGATTAAAACGGTGGGTTAGGATACAGATCTATAGCAAATATTCATAATTTCAGATACAGTGATAATATATGGATTTAAACAGGATAATCATCTTTCCATTGATACCCTACATGGTATAATTTATACAAGTTTTATTGCAATTGTTTAACAGTGGTAATATTAATGGTGTAAGTGGTCACATTTCAATTATATAGTATCACAGATGCCTTTTATTCAGGATCTCAAATCTTTTTTCAGTTATTACTTACTGAGGCCTGGTCCATGCTTAAAATTTAGGTTGACATAGGTATGGCAATGAGAGAAGTCAAAATTCTCACTCCTGTGCACTGTAGCTATGCCAGCCTAACCCCCAGTGTAGCTGTAGCTAGGCCAATAAATGAATGCTTGGAGTTACCCAGCTACCACTGCTCAGGGTGGTAGAGCTCCCACTGTGACAGAAAAAAAAATTAAAACCTTCCATCATTGTAGTTTGTTTACACTGTGGTGTTAAAGCAATATAGGTATGGGACCAAAGTTAAGCCACTGTAGTTACCATAGACCAGACATGGACTTAATCTCCTGGGAGGCCAAACTTTTTCCATTGGACCAATGGGTAAACAACAGAAATAAGGAACTTGTGTCTTTCTGAAAGACCATGAGTTGTTGGCACTATAACAGCATTCTTCCCTGTGATTTTAATCCTTTCTGATTTCATCTTCAAACCAAGTTCCTGGTACCAGAGGAGTCAAATGGTGTTGTGTCCCCTCCTCTCCTCAAGAAAAAAATCATATTTTTCAACACTATGGACTAGCAGAATAGGCTCCATTTTAGTAGCAAGGAGTGTAGGAAGAGCAGACGTGTTCCCTGTATCCTGGAAAAACTCTGTAGTCTAGACATAGCCTCAGTGACAGAGGCTGAATTAAACTCAGGACACCCATTGCTCATTTCTGTAGACTAGGAGATAGTCTTTATCCTCATAGGACTGCCCTTTGCTCATTTATTCTCTAGACTAGAAGGTGTTTGGGTGGGGTGTAGGAGGAAGCTCATCATCACCTTCTTTGTGCAAAAGTGGACGCAAACGTTTCAAACCATGCATCAAGACTAGCATATGTCAAGCACTCCCTATACGACATAACCTTCATGGATAATTCCTATATGCTGCATGGGATCAATACTAAGATTTTGGAAACCTGGCAGTAGCTAAGTAATCCCACCTCTTTGCCCAAGTGCCAATCCTACACATGACTCACCAATAAAACTAACAGACTGGAACACATTTAGAGTGGCCTGTCTAAGCTTTTTTGGAGTATGACAAGTCCAAATACAAAGTAAAATCTACCTCAGTTTTGAATCTCCATATTTCCAAAATACCTTGTTGGCTTTTTCCAACATTTTACAGAGAATTTCTACCCTGAGCTAAGGCCCTGTGTGTGAAATTTCAGGCAGCTGAGTTCATTTATATGAGAGAGGGTGTTACAATAGAATTTGTAATAGAAAGCTACCTTCAGTCTGAACTAGTATGAATACAGATTGGTTAAAAAATATTTTAAAAACTCTGAAAGTGAAAACAGAAAGATAATAACCATATACAGAAAAGAAAAATAACAGAAGGCTCTTGAGATAGGAACAATAGATTAAAAGCAGCCTGGGATCTGGGAACAATAAGGTGATCCTAGGAATAAATATCACTGCAGGCTACAGTATTCTAAATCATGCCTGATATGAAAGTACTTTGTTTCCATTGTGTTGGAGGATGCTCTTTTCCCTGTGAAACTTTCTACTTGTTGTTCAGTGTATAGATAGATTAATTAACATTCATTGCATGAACTGGTTAATTATGAATCAGAGTCTTTCATGACATTAACAATGCAGCCTTTTCCTATAGACAACTTCACATGCATTCAGCACAGAATGAGGCAGAAACAATATAGTTAGAGATAATGGAAACAGACCAAGGTAACTAGGCTGAAACACAGCTAAACAGTTTTTCTAATGAGATTTGAAGAGCAAGAGTGATGCGGGGTGACAAGGGTCATATCAGAAAATGAGTATCAGAGCAGAGGTGCACGAATGAAGAGTTCCAGGCAATTGAGATCAAGAAGAGTTAAATAACAAAGTTCCATCCTCTGAAACCTTGAATAAATACTAATATGGTGCTGATGAGCATGCTAGTCTTACACATTTTTAGAGGAAATGTGAAAATTGCTCTGAGGCACAAGTTTTTCTCTTTTCCTTTCCATTGCTTATCCACATGAAGTTGTGGATGCTCCTTCCTTAAAAAGGCAAAACATAATCCTCATTCTGTATCTCACCCCTATATCCCAGCTCACATACTTAAACTTAAGCCCATGCATGAAATTTTGTAGGATCAGGGCCTCATTACAGAAGATGAGATCTGGATGCCTGAAACAGCCAAATGTGTGACATCTTGATAGATAAGCTACTATCTCTCATATTTTGATGATGTGCAAATCTGAGCACATATTGCAGATATTACAGAGTAATAGAGAATTGTAAATGCTGGAAGAAAAAATGTCACTATGTTGTTCTCCAGGTTATTGCGAGGTAGTAGGGCTAATTTCTTTGAAATGGGGAGTCGGAACTTTTCAGGAAGGGAAGGCAGAGTTTATCTTTATCTCCAGGATGAAGAAATGAGTTGTGTATTTTTAATTTTCAGGGTGTCATTATTTTTCTTTATATAAATAATTACATTGACAAGTTAGAGAACTGGAATGAAATCAACAAGATGAAATTCAATAAACTCAAGGGAAAGAAAAATCAAATCCAAAGCTACAAAAGGGGGAGGGGATGCTTCTGAACAGGACTGGGAAGGGGGAGTTACAGCGGATCACAAATTTGAATATGAGTCAACAATGTAACTCCGTTGTGGAAAAATCTATTATCATTCTGGGGTGTGTTAAAAGGAGTGTTGAATGTAAGATAAGACAGGTAATTGTCTCACTTTACTTGGCACTGGTGAGGCCTCAACTGGAATATTGTGTCCAGTTCTGGGTGTCACACTTTTGGGAAAATGTGGACAAATTAAAGAGGGTCCAAAGGAAAGCAACAAAAGAATGAAAGCTGAGGAGGTAGGAAGAATAGTCTTCAAATATGCTTAAGGTTGTTATAAAGAGGATAGCTGATCTTATGCTCCCTGCCCACTGATGGCAGGACAAGAAGTAATGGGCTTAACATGCTGCAAGGGAGATTTAGGTTAGATAGTAGGAAAATCTAACTTTAAAGGTAGTAAAATTCTGGAATAGGCTTCCCAAGCAGACTGGGTGGCTTTACTCCCTTTTCCCCTTTTTGAACTGTAAGCCAGGGGTCAGTCTTGTCTCTATCCCCTTATCATATTATAGCACCAGGCCTGGGAACAGGGAGGAGAAGATTGGCTATACTGCAGCTGCTCCCCAGGTCTGGAATGGGGAACTGACAATCCCCAGAGAGTGCAGAGGTGCACCAAGGAGTGAAGGGCAGAAGTAGGGGTAATGGGCAGAACTGATGCAGGGCTGGGCCACACCATTAATTCATGTGAGTATGAGAGGCATGGAATTCTCATGGTACTGGGGGTTGCACAAATGGTTGCTGGGTGGGATGTGAGCACTTGTAGGCTTGGAGGGCCACAGCGTTAATTAACTGGAATTCTTGGGTTTCAGGAGAAGCTGGAAACTCTCTGCCCCATCTGGCAACATCTAACACAAACTGGTATCATTTGAGTCCAACTGTATTTTCCAGCAGCGAGTGCTCCCTCAGTGAGAACTAAAATCACATTATTGGCTGTACATTTGAGACAGCATGTTCCTCCAGCATTGACATTCCTTGCATGATCCTCCACTACCCCCAGGCAGCAATTTTATATGCCCAGCCACTGCCATCAGAAAACCAAATATCCATAGCTAGAGAACTCTTAGCCCCTGAGAAGTAAGGCCAAATAACTATTTGCAGTTACTGCTAGTAGAATGGGACAAGAAGTGATTGTATTGTGAGAAGAGGAGGAGTGTTCGGATGGCTGACCTTGGGCTTGACTACTTATGGCACTTTTGATATGTTAAATTCTATTATTGTTATGACTAGAAATGTTTTGATAAGAAATAATGAGTAGTTTTTGCTGAAAGTAGAGAATTGGTGACCCCTTGAGGATTACTATGGCGAACCACTAGGAGTCAAAGCGCGTAGCCTACAGTGTTTGAAGTTAGCTATAAAAAATTAGGTGAGACAATTTGCTTTGGAGCAGTCTGAGGAAGCTTTCTTTGGGAAAGCAACTGACAGTTAACTTCCTGAGGGGCTAGATGAAAGGGTGTAGGGACCCTCTGAAGCCTGGCCACTGATCCCCTTGAACCATTTCAGACTTTTGGAGTAACTATAAATGTTTGGAAAGCTCTAAATGTATTGCAATAACAGGTGTGTGTGTGTGCACACATGTGTGTGCATGCTAATAAAAAAGTTTTGGGTGGAAGCATTTTTGCTTGTGTCAATCACTTACCAAACAGATAAGCTGTGTCCCACTGATTTATTCCTGACACCACCTGGAGAAACGCTTCCTTGGGAATGGTAAAGCTCAATACCCCCAATTCAGAGTTTTCCTTTAAAAACACAACTGAGTCCTGAGTAAGAATCTTGGGATATGGTTAACAGACACCAGGCTTGGCAGAGGATGAGTTGTCTCCAGATACGGAGATGCCAGCTAGCCCACATTGATGAACATTGTGTTAGTCCTCACTTGTTTTTAGCCATGGCTGCAACATTTTCCTCATATTTCTCTTTATTTAGCTTTCTTTGCTGGAGTAGCACCGCCTCAGACTCAGGACAACTTGCAATAGTTACTATATTTTCTCTTATTTTGATATATTGGTGCTGGGTTAGGAAAGGCCACATTTTGATGGTGGGTGGGGGGTTGTTCTTTTTGAAAGGTCAGAGCAGTTTTGGGATGTGGAATGAAGGGATGATACTTTCCAAGAGTGAATAAAAGCCCTAGCTCCTTTCTGAAAGATTTATCCTGGAAAACAAGATCCGTAGTGGCAAAAGAATGGTTCTTAGTAATAGAAATTCCTACCAGAAAAGTGGGGAGCATGCTTCCTTAACATGCACTGCCTGTCTCCACCCCCACCTTCCCTGTCCCTCGTCCCCTCTGAGGAACTTGCCATGTAGAACCCACTGTGATTGTGAAAGGGTTGGGGAATTGCCTCTTCTTCCTGTGCCAGGCTCTGCAAAGTGCTGAAGTCAAACAGACATGTGGGCTCTTAGCCCCTCTCCCCATCTTCCTGTATCATAAAATCATAGAATCATAGAGCTGGAAGAGACCTCAGGAGGTCATCAAGTCCAGCCCCCTGCTCAAGGCAGGACCAATCCTAGATCCTTAAAAACAAATCCAACCTCCTCTGCCATGGCAGGTGACCCAGTGTGGTTGTGCTGCACAACACGGGGGTGGATGGAGGAAAGACACACACAGATTGTGCAAAGACTCTCCTCTGCACATGCTGCTTGTGTGGGGAGTTGCAGGAAGTATGGGAATGCATATATGCAGGGCTTGACAAACCCCGGCAAGAGCTACTCGCCAGCCCCACACCGTGCATGCACCAGACCAGCACTGCGCATGCGCGAAGCGCCGGTGAATGGGGCGCACGGAGCGACCGGCTGAAATCTACTCTCCACAGGCGAGTAGATTCATTGGTTTGTTGAGCCCTGCATATATGTATCAGGGGTTGGAGGCCTATGTGCTTCACAGCTTATATCCCTTATAAACTCTGTCTTTGAGAGAAACCATGTAAAGGCCCATGTTGACTGAAGTACTCTTGGGCTATGTCTAGACTGCAGGCTTCTTTCAGAAGAAGGTTTTCCAGAAGAGATCTTCCAAAAAAACTTCTTCTGAAAGAGAGCGTCTACACAGCAAAAGTGCATCGAAAAAGCGATCTGATTTTTCAAAAGATAGTGTCCATTCAGTGTGGATGCTATCTCGCATTTAAGCTGTGATTACTATGGATGGAGTGGCCACTGAAGCGCCTGTGCTTTTTCCTCTTTCCTCTTCTTTTGAAAGAACTCCCTCTTTCCCATCCCCACATGCCTTTTTCCAAAAGAGCTCTTTGGAAAAAAGGCTTCTATCTCGTAGAAAGAGGTTTACCAATGTCAGAAAAAGCCATCTGTTCTTTCAATTTTTTTTCAAAAGAATGAGATTGCAGAGTGGACGTAAGTGAAGTTTTTTGAAAAACAGCAGTTTTTCTGAAAAAAAACCTCTGTAGTATAGACATACCCTCTGTGTAGATGTTCTGTGCCTTGGGAGAAGGATTCCTGTCTCTCACCCCTCTGGGTTCATCAAGCCAATCTGCCTACCAGTATTAGGAACTGGGCTCATGTTTTGGCCCTTAATGCCTGAATTGTTTAAATGGACTAATGTTTAATTAGCTTAAACTTGAAGTTGGAAATGACTTGGCACTTGAGCTGCTGTCTGAGAAGAAGCATAACAGAGCACAATTGGCCATTTATATTTAACATGCTCCTTTAATCTGGATAATGTGGCTCCTACTTAGAAATAATTTGCTTAACCAGGCACAGGAAGGAGGCTGCTAGCCAGGCAGACCATTGATCAAATAACTCCACAATTGAACACACTGATTGTAAGGCATCAAAATACCTCAACCTGGCTCTTGCTTTTGCATCAAAATGATCTTATAATGGTTTTGCATTTGGGGATTTTTTTCTAAGTTAATACTTATAGCACTGATCCTGATTTCCTTAGCCCCCTGGACCTATGACACTGCCGGACTCCAAGCTCTCTCTGCTGTTTATTTTCTGACAGACTGTGCCTTGAAACCTATCTGACTGAAATTCATCATCATTATATAAAGAAGACCATAGAGGGCTATACAGGGACATTCCATTCTCTTCATTGCACATCTTAACACATATTAACAAAACGGTTATGCATTAAAGTATAAGATGCAATAGGCACATGGAAAGATCAAACATTTCTTCTTACTAATTATTCCTGAGTTTCTGGGAATATTTATCTCTAAGGAGTCGAATCATCTCTCTGCTTCTGCTCTGAAACAGGGAAAGAGGGAAAAAAAAATCATTCATACCATGCTGGTGACAGCAGACAAATGCTTTATGCTCCAGTAGGTTGGACAAAAACCTTCCTCCTTTGACTTATGGACTGAGTTTCCAATGAGGAGAATTTCCTGTGAAAAATATCACTTCAAAATGCTGCATAAGGAAAGGTAAGTTTATGGGCTTATGGTCACCACTTCGGAGATAAGCACCTCAGAATATGTTTTGGCTGTGGGTGAGTTACTAGCTGATCTGTTTACTGACTTTGCCTATGGCAATAGCAAATCAGGCAGGTATATTATTACTGAAGATAAAAGTGTAAATGGCACCCGCATACAGATGTAGGAAAACATCAACATATTGCTTCCCTTTCTCCCCAGGCATACTTGCCTTTTTCTGGGATAGGCTGAGTGACAGTTACATCAGTTTGGTTTCTGATACTTGCAAAAACTCTGTCATTTGGGAAATGGCTGCTGGACAGAGAGGAGATGCCTGGGTGAAAAGAGGGAAACCAAAGCTCCAAGGGGAGAGAGGGGAAGAACAAAGCAGGTATGGAACAAGGGATCTTCACAGAGTTTAAGGCTAGAAGAGACAATTGGATCATTTAGTCTGACCTCCTGTGTAAGATGGGCTGTAACATTTCACCCAGTTACTTGAGCTTCCTAAGTTGAGAGAGAAGTGACAGTTTCACTGCCTTCATCTTCTTTCTAGGGTGATGTCTACACTGCAGGGTTTTTGCACAAGAAGTCTTTTGCAGAAGAGTTCTTGCACAAAAACTTCTTGCACAAAAGCGCATCCACACCCCAAAATGTATCACTTTTGCAATGCACTTTTGCGCAAGAGAGCGTCCACACTGCATGGACACTCTTGTGCAAGAAAGTTCTGATGGCCATTTGCAGAATGGCTATCAGAGTACCTGTGCTTTTTCTGATAGGCTCTTTTTGTGCAAGAAACCCTTGCGGAGCGTCCACACATGCCTTTTTGCGCAAGAGCTTTAGCGCAAAAAGGAGTTATATCTCTTAGAAGGAGGTATACCTACACCACAAAAAGCCCTCTGTTCTGTCCATTGACTGTAGATTTTCTTAAGCAAAAACATGCTTGAGGTGTGGATGCTCCGCGGGTTTTTGCACAAAAACGGCTGGGAAATGGCTGTTTCCCATTTGTATGTGTACCATGTGTATGTGTACTCCTGTAGTGTAGACATAGCCTGGGAGGAGACCTGCAGTTTTACTACTACTAGAACGGATCACAGTGGGACAGTTCCCTTGCTTCCAATTATGTTAATGTGTCAGGCCCAAGTATAGATGTACTTGCAAGACACTTCTCAGAACAGCTTCTTCTAAACAGACTTAATGTCCATTCACCCAAAGGCACATTAGAATCACTTATAAAGGGTTAAAATCACAAAAGGCCTGCATACCTGGAGGAGTGTCATCCATGTGGTTCATTTGAAAAGATCCCCCCCATCTCTAATTGTGAGTGAGAAGGAGCGGAACATTCTTCTCACGGAAATGCCAAGCTTTTACAACTACATGAGACACCCCCTGAAATATCCATAATGAGCATTTCTCAGAGTGAAACACCTTGGAGGAGTAAATACAAGTCAGAAGAGACAGGGAAATCTGCCTACCATGACATTCCATAACCCTCCTGAGACAGGTGCTCAGAATATGTGCACAGGAGAATGTCGGACACATCCTGTTTTCAGTCACTTATAACATTACCAAAATGTATCTGTTTCAGCTAAATTTTTTCATGCCAAGTATGTACTTCAAATGATTTCAGATTATTTGGTTCAGCTGTTTCTAAAAAAGAGGCTAGGAAAAAACATATTGTGTTCCCCAGTTAAATAATTCTGGCAACCTTCTCTTTGAGCAGCTATAGCAACCCTCTGCATTAGAGCACTAATTGGAAATTTGGCAGGAGATGGACTTTGTGTCAGGAACGTGCCTTTGCCACTTATACTTGACCCCATTATAAGCCTCTGGGGGGAAAAAACCTATAGTTCACATATTATCAATATTACCGTATTATCAGTAGAACCTTGCTAGAGTTTTGCAGCTAAAAATTGTATCTTCATTGGGCATTTCCAACCCAGGGCTGAGCAGGAAGTAGGTGACAGAAGCAGTGAGGGGCAGACTATATTTGGCAGATGAGGAGAGAGAAACGGGTATTAGGAAAGATTAGGATTGTGAGGTGAGGGATGGCTACTGGGATTAGGAACTGTGGAGGAGCCTGGGATTGGCTGGGCAAGGTGTGTGGGAATGAGAGCTACAGAAGGATATGTGGGAAGATTCTAGGCCAGAGGGTGAGGGTGGAGACTAAAATTGGATGAGAAACTGGGGAAGTCTGGACTGGCAAGGTAAGAAGAATGGAGAGGACAGGGCAGAAGGAGTCAGCCTTGAGAGAAATGGGCAGAAAAGTCTGTGCCCACTAAGCACATGCCGCTCAAGAGCCCAGAATGGAATGCAAGGTTCCTGAGTCTCACCATTCCCCCTGCTCTCAGCAAATATCTATGAAACCCACTGGCAGAGTGTGTCTCTCCCCCCACTATTGATGATTCTCCCCCCACCCCCCAAAAAAAGATGAAAACCTAATATTACTACCAGTTACTCTGTTAGTTCAAGTGGTAGGAATCTGTCCAGATCAGTGTCTACATGATAGAATTTGCTGGGGGGGAAGAGGGGTTCAGTTAGCTCTTTAAAAACCCTAAGAAACTACAGCCACAAATATCAAAATAAATTAACAAAGGTTACAAAATCAAGCACTCAGAAAACACCAGATTTAAGGTTTTCTCTCTGCAGTTTCAGTTCAGCCCCTTTCTGTGTATGATGCATTATGATGCTGTCTTTAATTACATAACCACTTACAATTTTCTCCATAGGACTCCTGTCATTCAGAGTTCATTTAATGAGCAGCTTTTCAAAGCTTTTTTTCCCTCCTCATTGTGTGGCTAACCGAATGTGGTACACTGGGACACTGTGCTCTATTTCTGCTAAGGGTAGATGAGGGATGTCCTTGAGGGGAAAACTATAACCGATAGGATGTATGAGTACAGTACTGAGTTTTGACTTTCAGCCAGTAGGTGGCACTGCTCATGCAATAGTCTGCACTGAGGCAAATATAAATTAATGTAAATTGCTCTGACATCATTGTGGGTGATCTCGAGTCTTCTCTTTTCTTCTTCTTCCTGGTTATACCTTGGAAAGAACTTTTGAAACTCAGGTGCAAAGTTTGTAGGTAAATTCCTTTAGAGTAACTGGACTGCATTTTGTAGAGAATATGTATGGGCTTGAGTTAGAGATTGTTAGGTACAGGGATGCAGGCAGTCTGGTGGTCGGAGCAGGAGTCAAGTCTAGTGTGCAGGTGTCCAGAGCCAGAATCAACTGCAAAATACCAGGACCAGGTATCAAAGCTGATGATCAGAGCTAAGATCAGATACCAAATGGCAGAGCCAAGGATTGAGCCAGAGTCAGAGTCAGATGTCAGGGCCAGCATTGGAATCAGAATTAGTAGATAATGGACAGAAACTGGAGAGATAGGCAAGGTTCAAGTATGGAGCAGGAGCAAGGTGGGAGTTAGGAATGAGGAGCAAGTCCAGAGTGGAACAGGAATCAAGCACACAGGCTGGACACCGATTTGCAGGAGGTAGGTCCAATGGGGCAGCAGCAGCAACAGTTGCTCAGACATCGTATCTGGATCACCTCCTGAATCAGGCAGTGGGTGTGAGCCAATCAGGTAGCTACCGGCCTTCAATGCACTCAGTGCCTTCCTAGGGGGGCATGATCTTTCAGGTTTAACAAGCTGCTTTATCCGTCTTCCAGGGTGGTGATGAGAGGTTGTCAGAAATCCAGGGCCCCCAGACTCGAGTACTTGCTGAGATCCTTCACAAGGGAAAGTACAGTGGGGCAGTTTCCTTGTGGCACAACATGCCGTCTGTTTGATTTCCCACATGCACTGTATGCTTAGTTTGTGATTGGGACCCCCGGTCACTTTAATGGAACCCAGCCTCCACTTCAGGAAGGAGTCTGATCCAGACAATCACTTACTCTCTAATTAGCAAAGGGGAAGCTAGCCAGTACTTTCCAGCAGCTATAAAAGGGAGAATCTGAATCAGCAGCTCTAAATTGGACCTGAGGTTGCTTTCACAGCTGCCTGAGAAATATGAATATTGAGTGTTTCCTTCCTATATGGAGGCTAAGAAATCACTTCTTGTTCTGCTCTCTTGGAGGATGAGGATGATGAATGAAAGTGTTGTCTTACTTCTTTAAATCATTGCCTTATCCAGACTCAGACAACACCCCCATTACAGCCGCTCTTGGAGATTCGGGAAGGGAAATGGCTAAAGAGTCTCGTTCATCTGGGATATTTTCAGAGAGCTGGTAGTAGGTTTTCTCTGGGGGAGTGACAGAAAATACAGTGGGAGTGAAAGCATGAAAACACCAGCAGACTATGTTTTCAGAACAAGCTTATGGGGCAGGAGAGGATGGAAATTCTCTGAATATTGAGCCATAAACAATCTCCTGGAGTGTCCAAGGAACTTGAGTTGGGCAAGGGTATCTGGGATTAATTTCTGATTCTGGGATGGTCCAAGTATTACCAGGAAGTTTCTGAATAATTCCCACTTGGGGCTCAGCTACACTTGCAAGTTATTTAGATTAAGTTAGGATAGATGCTTAAAGCATACTAGTTATTATGCTTCATTTCCCAGAAATATCCTATTTGCAGGGATCACACTGAGTTTTCTGCAGTAGAAGTAAAGCATCCAGGCCAGCCCCGAGTCCCGGCAGGCCTTCTGTATCCTTCACTTTTGTGTGAAAAAACAATGCATGATCTCCAGCATCAGCATCCCTTCCCTTGATTTTTGGAATTGTTCAAATGAATCCCTTAAAAGGATCCTGCCACCAAACTCTGGCTCAAAATGCAGATTTTTGTATAAAGGATTCACAACTCCATAGCATTTTCCTGATTATTAAATGGGAAGGGTCATTTTTTCAAACAAACAACAAACACATAAAAAACCCTCCTATTTTTAGTAACCCAAATTTTGCATCATCAAGGACCTGAAAGTGAAAATGATTATAAATAAATGTTGACTTCATTGCTTTGCACTGCTCAAGCTGAAAGAAAGACAAAAGTAAACCATGAGTATGAGTGGGGAAATACACATTGGATTTTTAAAATTCAGCTTTAATAATCTATAGCATGTATAGCAGGTGATGTGTAGGTTAATAGATTCCACAGTGATAGGTGAAGTATACGAACTGAAGTGGAACAATACAGAATAGCAGCTCTTCAAAATCTGAGGTGATGCATGATGTGGATACTGAAGAGTCCCCGAGGAACCTCCATGAATACTGGGTTTGCTATGTTGCCATTGGCCAAAATTTTCCCTCTCCCACTGCTGGGCAGTGTGTTGTTCTGGCTTCATGCCTATCACCAGAACTGTAGCACTGTAAAAGACTTATTAGAGCATTAATTGCATGTCCCAGAGGATTTGCTGCCAGAGGGTATATTTCTAATGACTTTTTGTCAAATTTTGTTTATTGATTGAAGCACCGGGTCCAACCATATTTCCTATGGGAGACTATTCCACAGTTTAATAGCTCTCCCTATCGGGCATGTTTTCCTCTAGTTCAGCCTATTTTTTCCTTTGCTTAATTCCAACCTATTACAGCTCTCAGTATCACCCAAAGCAATTTTTCTTCATGCTTAACGTTTACATCCTAGGAATACTGAGTAAATGCACAACTGCCTGTAAAATAACATCCTTCCTCACAATCCCGTCTCAGGAAATAACCTAAATAAATGGATCCACTGTGCTCCATGCCCTAAAAGCTAACAAATCTGCTAGTAAGCTTGATAGCGGAAGTACACCCACTAAGAACTTTTTGCCTGCAGATGCCAAGTGTACAAAGTTAGGATAGGCTGCAAGTAAAAGCACACCAGTGACGGCTATAGTGGTGAAGAAATAGAGAGAGGTTCCGTCTAAGGTAGCTAGGACCCAACCCAAATGGAACTTTGTCAACACCAGAATTATTATTTGAACTACAGTAGTACCCACAATGTGTTAGGTACAGCCCAAATACATAGTAAGACACAGGCCCTAGAGCAGCAATGATCTCTCATCTGGTGGTCTCCCGACAGGGACGGACTGGCCCAGCGGGATACCGGGAATTTCCCGGTGGGCCGTCCTCTGAAGGGCCAGCTGGCGGCTGCTGGAGGAGGAGAGGGATTGTGATGGGGCGCCACAGCCCCACACTTTAAATTCCCTGGCGCCGGCCATGTACGGGGCATGGTGGGACCGAGGGAGTGCATGTGCAGCATGCTCAAACGCCGTGCAACAGCTGAGAGGGGAGACGCCTGTGTGTGGCGTGACGTCACAGCCCAGGACGTTAAAACCACCCGGCCCAGAGTTGCATCGCGCAACCCAGCTCCAGGCCCGGCAAGTGGTCTGGAGCCCTGGAAGCAGCTGGGGCCCAATCACAGACTCCAGCGCTGCAAACTGGAAGGCAGAAGGTGGGAGGGGAAGGGGGAAAAATAGGGGGAAGAGGTGGGAGAGGAAGGGGATTCTGCTGAGGGGAAGGGGGCAGGTCAGGAGAAGAAAGAGGAAGGCACCAAGAGACAGGGTGGAGAAAAGACAAATGCCAGGGGGCCAAGTGGAGACAATGAGGAAAAGGACAGGAGGGGAGGTGTCAATGGGAGTGGGGACAGGGTTATGCTGGGAGAGGAGAGGGTAAGGGCATTGGGAGCTAGAGGGGAGTGGGAGGTGCTGGGAGAAGGCTTGAAAGGAGGGGTGGGCATGAGAAAGGTGGGGATGGAGCAAGTCATGTGAGGGCACAGGGGCATGAGGGGAATGGGGGCAGAGGGTGGTGAGGGGTGGGTATCAGGGAAAAGAGGGCAAAGGGGGCAGGGGCAGAGAGGGAAGGGGGGCACCAGGGGTAAGGGAAGGTGCAGGTGCCAGGGGATTCTGGGAGTGAAGCAGAAGGGCAGACACCTGCAGGGGAGGGACCAGCACCAGAGGAGAGAGGCAGGGCAGGTGTGTAGAGGGAGGTGTTAGGAGAGGGATGAGGAGGGGTAGCTCACATGATCAGAGTGGGGCTACTGGAGGAGTGGGCACAGGGGAGAGAAGGGCTGGTGGAGGGGGCAGGTCGCAGGAGGGCTGAGGGCAGTGAAGAAGGGCAGGAGTCAGAACAGCAGAGGAGGGTGAGGGGTTGGGGGCAGCAGGCAACAGGGGAGCTGATGGAGTAAGTGGAGGAGACATGGCAGCAGAGGGAAAAGGTAGAGGCTTATAAGATATTTATTAATAACTTGGGTGCCACAGTGGCACATCCAAACAAGCCACATGAACTCAGTACTGGTGCACAACACAAAATTAATTCTGCTCGTGGGAGGAAACTCTTAGAGGGAACACTTCCCCCAGCCTCTCCGCCCCCGA
The DNA here is from genome assembly GCA_019425775.1 of Rafetus swinhoei. Lineage (NCBI taxonomy): Eukaryota > Metazoa > Chordata > Testudines > Trionychidae > Rafetus > Rafetus swinhoei. The sequence goes on along the minus strand of CM033437.1, from coordinate 40,503,910 downwards.
GTTAATGTCACACATATTGGGTTAATGCAATTTCAGGATAGTTGCATGAGGGGGGTTTGGTGGGGGCCAAACTAATCCCTATTGGTAGGAGGATGGTGGGAAAAGTCCTTAGAGAGGGGTCACATGACACCTTTTACTTCTGGTCATGTATCCATCTTGCCCCGAGAGTGTTACCTCCAGAGGCCTGGCTAATGGGAGTCAGGGGGTGTGGCTAACAGGGGTCAGGGGTGTGGCTTATGGGGGTCAAAGAGTAAATTTTAAAAAAGTTCTTTGATGTGAAAAAGTGGGCCATTCTCAACCCATTTCCCGGGCCTATTTTGATTGCCAGTCCGCCCCTGTCTCCCGAGCCCATTGAACAGGAGGAGCCAGAAGAGAACTCCTAGGAACTGCACCTGAAGGACCCCTTGGGGTAGTTGAGCAGCTACACCACTATTAGAGATTCTTATAAAAGGAACCAGAAGGACAACTCAAGAGGAATCAAAGGCTGAAGCCAGATCTAAGAGAACGTGCATGGGTAACTGAACTTTGCCTATCACTAGATCAACCAGTGAGAAGCAAAACACTCTCACCATCATTGTCAATATTCCAGCAGCATAATCCCTGTGCTTCTCACATTAGAAACGCGTCAAATCTTCCACCTCCATGCACTTCTGTCAAGGTACCGAGGGCCTGATTTTCAGAGACACTGAGCAACACAGCCCCGGTGAAAGTCAATTAGAGCCTCGGGTGCTCGATACCTCCGATAATCCAGTCCCCAAATGTTCCCCCATGTCATTACCTAACTCCTACCTTATCTTCTAATAACCAGTCTCACTCATTTTAAACTCTGAACCTCTTAAAATACATGAGCAGGCACTTTATGCTAGAATGTAAAACACAGCAGTTCGTATGTTAGGTGCTACAACTTGCAGGTAGCTGAGACTGGAGTGAAATGGTGCCACAAAAGTGAAGTCCTTTTATTTGGGAGGAGGGGGAAGAGGGGACTTGATAAAATACTACATTTTGTGCTGAACTACAGGAGAAAAAGGTGAGGCATGAATTATATGAGAAATTACAAAGCGTACACAATGAAAATGAAATGCATTTCAAATTAACGTTCAAACAATAGTCAAACAGACCTAGCATGCATTAGAATGGGGAAAATGTTTAATCGAGTGAAAATGAAATATGATAAATTGAATATAGAAAAAGTAACAGGATAATATGATAAAATGGGCTATCATCCTTACATGCAAAAAAGACATGCCAAACTGGAGTTTATGAATGTACTGCACTAAAATACTGATATCCTGGGTGTGAGTGGGCCATTTTTCGATTAGGGTAAAGGATATGTGTATAAATACACACATGGACAAATTTGCCATGAACATGAAGCAATGAATATGTACATTGAATAGATACCGTCTGAAGCTGATTAGTGCATAAGAGTGAAAAAGTCCAGTTTGGATATTCTATAACTATCACTACCAAAAGAAAAAAGGTTTTTTTAAATCTTGTGACAAGCACAGAGTTTCAGAGTCTCTATGCAATGAAAACTGAACTGATAAAGTAAAACAATATGATTTATTGCAGCAGTTAAACCTATCTGGCCACACTTGACAACATTCAGCAATACGATGACAAGAGATCATCCCATCTATTTGAGTTAGATGAAAAGGTTTCTTGGAGCTTTTTATAACTGTACTGTGTATGCCTTAAAAACATTATCTGGGAAAATACAGAGCTGTTTTAGCACCACCAAAAATTGGGAAAAATTACACTCTGAGCTATATATTCGGATTAGTTTAAGAAATAACAATTTTTCACTAATGTAAATTGCCTTTCTTTCCTCAACAAAAAAGTGAGGGAAAAGTTTTGGGAATCATTCCAGTACTGTTGGCTAAACATGCAACATTATTCATCATTATTAATTATTAGTATTAGTATTATTTGTCACCCCAAAGTATTGGACATTGTGCACACACACAAATACTGAAATAGGCTCTGTAGTAGGGAGTTTGCAAATATTCCATTCTTCTCTGCTGCAGTTATCTTCGGTGGGTGCATCTACACAGCACCATAACTTATTTCAATACTATTTCAAAACAGCTTATTTCATCATTTAGTGCTGTCTACACAGTGCCAAATTTTGAAATAAAGTGCTATTTCGGAAACATTCCTTACTCCTTGTAGAATGAGGTTTACAGGGACTTTGAAATAGCAAGCCCAAAATAATGGGCTTGCTGTAAAGACGTGGGATAGCTATTTCAGGATACTCTGGTATCCTGAAATAGCACTGCACTGTAGACGTACTCAGTGTGTGCTGCACTGCCCAGAAAATAAAGGAAGACAGTCTCAGTGCTAAAGTGCTTTATTAGATAAATATAAGATGATTTGGTTAATGCACAAAATATACTAGTTTGCCAGATGAAGATGCTAAGCACTGGAATCAATTGTCTAGTGTTGTCTAGTGTTTCTCAGTTTTATTTGGTCATGGAACCCCTAGGGTTGCCTTAAAAAACAAAGGCCCCTGTCATGTTTTGTCGAGTAAAAAAAAAGCCCTGCCGCGATTCCTGACGTGGCTCTATCTCTTTAAGAGGGGTCAGGGGACTGCCGGCTCTTTGTGGAACCCTTGATTTCTTTGGGAAACACTGGTTTAGGGAGGTTGTGGAATCTCCAGCATTAGAGATTTTTAAGAGATGGTTGGACAAACACCTGTCAGATAATTTATTCCAGCGCTTAGCACCCTGACAGTTAGGAATTTTTTCCTAATGTCCAACCTAAACCTCTCTTGCTGCAATGTAAGCTCATTGTCTCTTATCGTATCCTCTCCTGTTTTAATGTACAAAATGGAGTTTTGAAGCCCCAGCCAAGAAGTTTATCAGGATGCAATCAATAAAGTTTGCTGCTCTTTAGATTCCATTTTGAACACTGTCTCCCTCTTATAATAAAATATCAGAAGAATATTTTTTCTCCCTCTTTCTTGTAGCAATCTTTTAGCTATTTGAAAATTGCTATCATGTCCCCCATCAGTCTTCTGTTTCCTAGACTTAACAAACCCAGTTTTTTTAATCGTTCCTAATAGCTTATGTTTCTTAGACCTTTAAACATTTGTATTGCTCTTCTCTGGACTTACTCCAGTTTCTCTACATCTTTTCTGAAATGTGGCACCCGTAACTGGACCCAGTACTCCAGTTGAGACCTAATCAACACACAGTGGAGCAGAAGAATTACTTTTCTTGTCTTCTTATGACATTCCTGCTAATACACCCCACAATTATGCGTGGGTTTTTCGTTTTTGTTTTTGGGGTTTTTTTGCAAAGGTGCTACTTTGTTGACTCATATTTAGCTTGTGGGTCACTATGACCCCCAAATTCCTTTCCGCAATACTTTGTCCTAAGCAGTCATTTCACATTTTGTATGTGTGCAAATGATTATTCCTTCCTAAGTGGAGTACTTTGAATATATCTAACCCCCTGTTCTCTCATGCTTCCCTATTGTTCTTGGTATTCTCCTGTTTTCTCTTGTGTAACCCTTGGATGGTAAACTCTGTGGGGTAGTGTTCAGTGGAACCCTGTTTTATGACTAGGGCTCCAAGGTGCTATGGTAATATAAATAATAAAAATAATATCTGTTCTGTTCCTAAGGCACTTTGCTATCTGAGCACCGTACAAGAGTAAAAGGAATCAACTGACAACAGAAAAGGTGTTTTTCTCCATTCCCCTGAGAAACTGATCTCAAAGAGAGCTGTCTGGACAAAAAAAAAAAAAAAAAAAAAAAGCAAAGGCTTATTTCTCAGGTAGTATGGTAAGATTGTTGTTCAAGTAGAAACCCCATCACATTGGGTCAAACCCAAAGTAGAAACCTTCCGAAGACAGAAAGTGTATCTGGAAAATCCTTCTATAAAGTTATAAGCATAACGCCAGAGGGCGTCAGTGTAACTAGCTATTGAGGGGAGAGACAAGGAGTCATCATTTGGCATTAAGACACACCCTACAGATGAATTTTAAGAGAATGATTACTTAATAATTGAACAAGTTTTATCACACTAATTTTCTACTGGCTGACAATTAACAAAATCCAGAGGAAGCAGGAAATGGTCATGAACCAGATTCCCCGCTGTGATAAATCAGTGTAGTTCTACTAAAGTGACTGGGGCCACACCAATCAGCTGACAATCTTGCCCAGAATTTTTAATGTACAAAATGGAGTTTTGAAGCCCCGGCCAAGAAGTTTATCAGGATGCAATCAATAAAGTTTGCTGCTCTTTAGATTCCATTTTAAACACTGTCTGTCCCCCTCTTATAATAACCAGTGTTATAGACTTAGGTAACAACAACACAGATCAGTCAGCAAATATGAAATAAGATGTCTCTGACACCTTTTGAATAACTCAGAAACCACAAATTACTATCCCACACTCTCCCATTACTTGTAGTACATCAGGCGCCAAAATAAAGAACTGATAAAATGAATACATTAGAACTGCCAAGATGAAATCGATCAGCGGTGGGTGGAACTGGCATAATCAGTGTCACCTTTTCTTTTTAATGCTTAAATAAAAACAGACAATAAAACACTTGAAGAACTCTTGATGCAAAATCTTTGTCAAAATGAACCCGATAATAAAAAGGCTCAGTGGTTTTTTGTTGCATCAAGTACAAACTTGAGCAATGAAAAATAATTTCCCAAGTGCTTGTTCAATACAGAAAAAAATGAGAAGTACTCACATTACACAGTTGATTGTCCTTGAACACAGTGATGACTTTCCAGAATCTGTAGAGCATTAATATAAACTATGGACTTTACAGAGTATTGTGGAAAAACATGGATTTATTATCCAGATAAGGCATTAGCATATCTTATGCTTATATACCAAAATCATTGCCACACTAAAAAAAATTAAAAATCCAGAGACTGCTTAGACATGCAGATAGAATCTCCACTGCTTCTGATAATTGGACCATTGAGAGATATTAAAGCAATGTCTCAAATGAGCATAAAAAGCAATCTTCTTATTCCTTGTCCTGCTGGTACTCAAGTCAGTGAGTAACATGATAGAAACGTTCACTGTAGGAGTGTGCACTTGATGCCTGATCTTTAGATAGTGTATCATTTATACAGATTATTTATGAATTTCCAATTACCACCTTTAGGGTTGATAGGTCCTCATCCCAGGATCAGGCTCAATATTTACATTATTCTATCTTTTGGAACTCTGATCTGCACAGTTGCAATACACACACTATAGCAACTCTTGTATATTTACAAATATCATTTATTAACACATTTAGCACAGCCCCAAACACCCCAACTTTGCAAGGTAGAAAGGTAATGCACATGTAAGCAAGGGCTGAACTGCTGCTTGCTATCAGCCAGCTAAAAGGAGAGAGCTGCTCTGGGCGTGGGTGTGCCCACTACAAGGGTGCATCTAGACTGGCAAGATTTTGTGCAAAAGCAGCTGCTTTTGCGCAAAAACTTGCCAGCTGTCTACACTGGCCGCTTGAATTTGCGCAAGAGCACTGACTTTGTAATGTACAAAATCAGTGCTTCTTGCGCAAATACTTTCACGCTCCCGCTCAGGAAAAAGCCCTCTTGCACAAGAATACTTGCGCAAGAGGGCCAGTGTAGACAGGGAAGGACTGTTTTGCGCAAAAAAGCCCCGATGGCGAAAATGGCCACCGGAGCTTTCTTGCGCAAAATCGCGTCTAGACTGGCCACGGATGCTTTTGCGCAAAAGCACGTTTTGCGCAAAAGCATCCGTGCCAATCTAGACACGCTTTTGCGGAAATACTTTTAACGGAAAAACTTTTCTGTTAAAAGTATTTCCACAAAATCATGCCAGTCTAGACGCAGCCCAATTGTTTAGCTCTGCAAGATAATTAACTGTTAACTGTTGATATGTAAATACAGCTCATGCCAGGAGGGGGAAGGAATACGAGGTGTGGTTATGTAAATCCAATTCAGCCAGGGCTGATGAAGGATCAGTGTTGGAATGGAATGTGGTATATTGTAAATAATTTGGGGCTGTTGTGGGGGTTACAAATCATGCTACCCCTAAATGTGGGAACTACCCCTAAAACATGACACCAGTGCTTGCAGGAGAGACACCATCATTGTAAGAGGTCTCCGAGTAACAAGCCTCCCCCCTTCCAGAGTTGAGTGAACTGTGCTGGGGGGAAGGGTTAAAGGGCTTGAGTCAGTCTGCTTCACACCTGCCAGGTGTGAGCTGTAAGACTGGCCCAACCTGCCCCTTTCCCCCTTTGTTTTAAGGACAGACCTAAAGCAGACTCCATGAGGAGTCTTTTTGCTAGTCCAGTGGAAGCTGGAATCCTTTGCCAGTCTAGGTGGTGGCTAAAGAGTTGAAATCACTAAGAGCTGAAATCACTGGTTTGACTGGGAGCCAGACCCATTGCAGCCAGTGAAGTGGCGGCAGCCAGCAATGTGGCTGGTGGGAACTACTGGCAGGCAGACCAGCAGCGTGGTGCAGCCGGTAGGAGCAGCAGCAGGCGAGGAACCGCGGCAGGTGACCAGCAGCACGGCACGGCTGGTAGGAGCGGCAGCAGGCGAGGAGCAGCGGCAGGCGACCAGCGGAGCGTCCGGTGGAGTGGAACGAGACAGCTGGTGGAGCATGGCAGAGTGGCTCGCGTTAAAGACTGCAGCAGAACCCTATGGAGCGGTGGGGCCGTCGGCCTCGGACCACGTAAGGTGCCCCTATCTATCCCCCCACCCCCATTTCTACCCAGGTTGGGAGGTAAAACCCTGAAGGTGAACTTTTGGACTCTGGGCAGCACTGACCAGGGACAGAGACTTTTGGGGTGTCAGACTTTGGGACTTCGGGTGATTCTTGGCTGGAGGGTGGGGGGGCTTAGCTCATGTTTGGGCTATGAACTCTGTTTGTGGTATTTTCCCAAGTTAATGCCATATGACTTCTCTCTCTGTTTCATTAAATGTTTCTTTCCTACACTCAGACTCTGTGCTTGCAGTGGGAAGCATTGCCTCTCAGAGGCACCCAGGGTGTGTGAATTTCCCAGGTTACTGGGTGGGGGCTTGAGCCGGTTCTGTGTGAGATGGACCCCTAGATATTGAACCCGGCCCTGGTTGCTGCCAGGCCTACACAGCAGAAGGATTACATACATATATATTTCCTTATAGTCACACTATTCCTTCTAGAATAACCTGAAGTATTATCCATCATCTGGATAATCCATTATCCATATTATCCTCGTCACCATCACCTGGCCTATTGTCACCAGTGGCCATCATTCTGGCACCTCCCCAGGACTACATCTCCTTCTCCTACCACCCCTACGCTAGGATGCCACTTGTATAATATGTTATGCTGATGTTGTATCCAGTAGGGGATGTTTCCCTTTCTCCTTATTTGTATTTCTTCCCTTACTAATGGTGAGGTTTCTTTTTCCTATAGGTCAGTATATCATTGATCTCAAGTTATCATATATGTCAATTCATGATGTGTTTATGTATCACATTTGATATTTTTGTTCTGCCTGGTTATTCAGACTGGTCTTAACTGGTTATTTTGGGGTTTTTCAAGTAATGATGTACCTATAAATTGAGGATGCTCCTATGCTATTGAAGGTTGCTTTATCTAGGTGAAAGGTCTCAACCATATGCACATTGACTTTGCTATCTGGATGAAAGGTCCCAGGCATGTGCATGTTAGTGTTGTCTTAGCTCACCATACAGGATGTGGCCTGTAAGTCCCATGAAAGCAAGCAAATAATCCCTATAGTCTAAGCCTACATTACCAACTGCCCATGGTGTAGTGGTTACACCATGGGCGGTCAGTAATGTAGGCAAGGAAAGGCACACCCTTCCCAAAACTGCTTACCTGCCCAACAACCTAAGGCTGGATCTGCTGCCGGGAAAGGCTAGGGCTGCTGTGCAGCAGCCCGGCTCCCCCCGGTGGCCAGGGGAGGCAGCCAAACTCAGCAGCCCAGCTACTAGGGAGGGGTGGGGCAGCATCATGGTAACCTGGCTCCCCCTTGCTGCTGGGGAGGGATGGCAGATCCAGCTTTCCTTGTGGCCAGGAAGGACCAGGCTGGTAGTGGGCAGGACTTGGCTCCAGGGCGGACTCAGGCAGAAGGGGCGGGGCTGAGGCTTGCCTTCCCCAGCTGGACTTTCACCCGATGCTCATGGGCTACACAGTCCAACGTGCCATTGAAGGTCTACAGGAAGTGCATGGGGATGAATTGTTAGGGCATGAGGGTGGAAGGACCGAACTTGTGGATAGAGTGTGATTTCAGAAAATGGGTGTTTGAAGCATAGATAACCTATGCTTATTGATAGTGGGTGGTGGTGGTGGAGCAGAATGAGGGCTGCCAGCTTCAGCCGTGTTACTGTACATACTCAGACCATGTAAACATGCACAACGCAAGCCCAGGAGTAAATCTGGGGAAGGAGGTGACATATGCTTCCCCCTCCCAATGCATTGCATCTGATTTGAGCAACAATTTAGGTTTAAGAGATAGAAATCAAACCTGTTCAAATAATGCATCAGAATCATTTAATTTTGAGAGGGGAAATAAAGCCCCTAAATCGAACTACCTGTTAAACCTCATTCTAGGAGGAATAACAGGTAGTTCGAACTAGGGCTTTATTTCGAACTACCAGGTCCCTGCCACGTGTAGACAAGGGCAGTTAGTCTGGACTTGTACATTTCAAAAATGGCGACCGGCCGGGAAGATGCAAATCAAGCGTGGGATATTTAAATCCCGGGCTTGATTTGCAACTTCAAATGCCTACATTAGCCTCCCTAGTTCGAACTAGGGGGCTAGTGTAGACATACCCAGAGATACAAACTAGATTCAGCAAGGTTCTTCAGTACATGCCTAACTTTACGAATGTAAGTGAGGGGTGGGCAATAACACAGCAGCAGTTGCCAGGGTTAGCCCCTGGTGGGCCACTGCCACTATATTAACCTGCACAGCAGCAGGTGTCTGCAATCTCAGCTCTTGTTGCCCGCGGATCGCTGTTCCCAGCCGATGGGGGCAGCCGGAAGCAGTGCGGACTGGGACACTGCTTCCCACAGTTGGGAACAGCGATCCATGGCCAATGGGAGTTGCGATCACTGGTACCTGTGGCCATGAAGGTAGATATAGTGGGGGGAGCCTGCCAGGGCCCAACCCTGATGGACCACATACAGCCTGTGGGCCAGTATTTGCCCAGCCCGAGGTAGGTTGTTAAGGCTGTTCCCCACTCTGGCACTTTTGAATGCAGAAGATGGGGGCCCTCAAGAGAGATTCAAAACCTTCTCTCTACAGGCATTGGTTACAAAAACTTCCCCCCAGAATCTTAATACACAGATTTTGGGGAATTTGCTGCCACCATCAAGTGCTTTTTGATCCCTAAAAAAATAGGGATGAACACTTGAAATCCCCTCCCAGGGGTGCCCCCCAAGCTCTTTTGCCGAAAAGAGCTTGAAAAAGAAATGAGAAAAACAAGCTGCAGTCTCTGGTAGCTAACTCCTCAGTCAAAGGCATGCAGATACACACAGACAGACCTTCCAGGACACAGAATCAAATCATCACCTTAAAAGAAGTGATTTGTATTAAAAAACAAAAGATAAACTTGGTAAAGCGTACTTGGTTGCTAGATATAGAGAGCAACCAAGGAAAACAAATAAAAAAAACAGAGAAAAGTCTTGGCAGAATGCTTAAGATGGTAAAGGAGGAAGGGAGGCAGAGATATACACAGAGCAGTTCAAACCAAACCATAAAATAAAGAACAATTACCCTGAATGCGACTGGACTCACATTTCCCTGGTATTCACGTCTAAAATTTTCTTTGTTCAGTCCGCTCCCATGCCCTGAATTCCATGGGGGCAAGGGCATGGTAGTCCTGTCTAGGTTTAAATCATTCGGTGTCCTGGTGTTAACTCTCCCACGCAAAGAAAGCAGGCAGGGAACCTATACCCAATTCAAATTTCAACCCTGTATCTCAACTGGCTCTCCCAGCCCCCTGGCCAACACCTTTGCTAGGTACCAGAGTTAACCCCTTAGTCACCGGCTGCTAGTCAGCACTCCCCCTGTTCATGACATAGGTATTGCCACTGAAGTCAACACAACTACTCCCATATGTAAAGGTAAGCACATGCTTGAAAAATAAGCCTTAGAATCACACAGGTAAATAAGGAGATGCTGGTAATTATATTTATTGGACACTAACTGAAACATGGCATATGTGGTAAATGTACTGTACCAGGAAAAGTACTCCCAATCCTTATCGGCAATAAAGGCATACATTTCTCATATCAAAGTCAATGGAAAGACTCCTGCTAACTTTAGTGTGGGATTTGCACCAGGCCCTAAATCCTTGACTTCTTTCATATGCAAAATAATTTTCCCAGCAGTAACTTCAATTGCAGCAATCTCCTCTGCAGCTGGATTATGGACCTGCCTGGGTGAATGCCATCTGTTACACAAAGTAGCATAAAAGATGGTTTCTTAACAAAGCCCACAAAGTAGAGGAATATCTGCTATCCCAGCCCTCTGGGTAATAGTTGCACATCCCTGGGAATAGTGGGGCCACTGGATAAAATGTCAATGAGCAACAGACTGATTTAATTTATTCCAAGTTTTGTAATACTAACTGCACTATGATTTCCAAATAATCCCGATTTTATTTTTGCTGTGGCAATTATTACCTGTCTGCCAGACAGCTGTTAAAGAATAATGAAATTATGCCTGGATTTTTCTTGAAGATGATCATATCCTGGTAATCAAATAAGCATAAATGCATCATCCTTATATATTGTAGTCTCACCACAGAGAAAAATACTTAGCAGTTTGCTAATGACCATGGAAAACAAAACATACCCCCTAGAAAAAAGCAATCTTTTGAGAAACTGCTTAGTAAGATTGAGATGACTTGGTGACAAACCTCAGGTTTAGATCCAATCTGTTTGAAGGCAAGGGGTGGGAGGGTGAGGTAGGAATCTCAACTAATCCAGCATAAAAGAGGCTTGACTACTGTAATCCTAGGTATCAATAAAAACAAAACAAATGGAAGAATGAGAAAGTAATTTTTATAAAGAAAGGAACTTCTGATATACTCACTTATTGAAATAAATTGTACATAGCAAGAGACATAATTTTAGAGGATGAGCCTCAAATGTAGATAATGAACAACCTAATGATTTATTTTCAATAGCCCTGTTAATATGAAACCTCATAATGTAGAATATTATTGCCCAGTTCACATTCAAAGAGTGGAATCAGTGGCAGCCAATATTTTCTGCAAAAAAAACCCTTATTAAATACAAATACTTCAAAAATTATGGTTCTAGTGGTTTGGAATGCATATTAAGAAAGATCAAGGAAAGATTCAGGTGTTCGATAATATGGACAATTCCCATTGAGTTTAATGGAAACTGGCCACTCATATGTGAAGGCAGAGTTTAGAAGTCCATTATTGCCTTGAACATCTTCATTCTAAAATAATGACCTGCTTTCATGGTGAACGTTATCCCTGTTTAGTGGTCTTAAGTGGGATTTAATGCTAGGCCTTGTGTGAGCTCTCTACTTGTGCTGGAGAATGAAGATTACCCTCCACTGTTAATCAGTGCTTGGACTATGAGAACAGAAAACTGATTCAATAAATTGGTGTGTTCCGTTTTGTTTGTTTGAGAAGGAACAGAATCTGGACACCGTGTGTGAAGCAAGCAGGAGAGTTTATTACACACACAGCGCTGTCGTAGTGTCACGTTGCTTGTTAGGGCTCAGTGAACACTGCCAGACCATAGATTACAATTAATTATATAGGATGCTTAATGGGCAGATCAAAGTGATGGGAGAGGGGTAAGATCCTGGATCCCTGGATACGTACTAATTGTGAGGCAAAATAAGAGCAATAATATAAAGTTACATAGTGTTTCCAGTAAAACAAGTATTTAAACAAAGCAGACATCAATTATCAATTATGTGTTAAGTGGTGATATGTCTGTCAGCTTCAAGAAGGTATCTCTGCAGGATGTGGTCCATCTGGGGATTAAAGCAGAGACATTAGGAGTACTTGACAATTGTTCATTTGTTCCTAGCACCATTGAATATGTCTCCCACCCCGGGCTAGGTGTGGGGGGGTAACCATCATGTACCGTGTTTGTGAGCCAGACTCCACATTTAGAATAGGGGTTCTTAACAGAATATCATAGCCTGCCTCAGAAATTTTTATCCTACAGTTTGTGGGAAACATTTCCCCCCTTGTAGGGAAGTGCCTGGTAGAAACAGTTCACTGAACACTACTACAGCACATGGACACGCTGTGTCATAGAGAGATTCATGTTCTCAACCTCCTCCAAGATTTGCAACACAAGGCCATTTTATGAAGCTTTGCACCAGGTACCTGGACTTGGCCCATAATAAAATAAATTGAAACAACCCTTGGAGGTAATGTGAAATTATCATGCTACGGTGCATGTAAAAAACTGTTCCACATCGTACCACTTGCCATGCGAAAAGCAGTTCTGTGCTTGGAGATGACAGCACTACGCAGCTGTGTTTCATGGTCATTTATCATCGTGTGCCCTTGAGTCTAAACACAGCCAATGTGGCCCTGAACATCAGGAGGTAAATAATCCTATTCATAGCTCCTGGTAAATACTTTAACTAGAAAATGAATGCTAGCTTTCAACTGTGTAATGTGTTTTGTGATAAATTGATTATTGAACATAAACCATTAATATGTGACCTGAGACACTCTGTGTTTCTCACATTCCCTATTACTTTCAGTTCATTTGTTTTAAAAATATTTCATTTCTTTGTATAGAATGAGTGGTATTTAGGACATTAGGCATATTACACTGGTATTATAAAAACAGCCCCGTAAACAGAAGGGCTTAATGGAAGAATATGTTTTTTTCAGATTAAGACAGAGGAAAGAAAGCAGACGAGATAAAAAAAATTTACCAATCTGGTTTTGTTTTCAATACATTCTAAATTGTTTATTTATTTAAAATAATTCTTCTAAATCATCTGTATTCAGAACCAAGTAATGCTACTTAATTATCAAGCCATCAATGCTGCAAGAATGACTTGATGGAAAACAGAATCCTTCATACAAGTCATCGGTCTGAAAAGCAATCCCAGATAATTAGGAAGGCTAGACTAGCACAGCATGCAGAGAAGGTGTTCAAGCCCAACTATAAAATATCTTTAGGATGAATATCCTTCTTGAATTGTAACAGATGCAGTTTTATCTTGGTGATGCTACAAAGATAAAAGATGCATTGTAGCTTACATTTCCTATGAACATTTCTTCCTTTAAATTATTACTGATAGATCTTCTGCTTAAACCTTACCATTAGCCTTGTAAATGGTATTAATGAAGCTCAAAAATCAATCTCCAATTTTATTATATCATATGCAACCCCCCTCTCCAAACACAAAAAAAAAACCCCTTCCTTGGCCCAATTCTATTCATATTTCAGTCAAAATTCCTATTGATTTCAAAACAATAATGAAGCTGAGGTTGTAATCCTACAAAAGACAGAAAATCAGAATTAAGGTTACCATGGTAATTTAACTCTGGACCCTTATATGTATTAAACGAGAGTCTTTCATTCGTTAGCACACAGAATTCCTTGTTCAATATTTGACTTTTCCCTGCTTTGGTGTACAATAGCACTTGCTTGTTTGCTGTTTAGCCATTATACTGAATCAAATAACACTTGATTTTCTCAGCCAAAGTGAAAGAAAGGTCAATATTTCCCATTTTTCAAAGACCAATAAAAGCAACCCTTTAGAATGTGCTTCAGTGAGTCTTAAAAATGCAGGCCCAGATAGTCCCCTCCATTTCTGCAAGCTGGAAGAAAGGGGAGGGTGAAAAATACCTGCAGATCCTTCCCAAGCTGGTAACACCTCCCCTGCATTGCCCTACCATCCACCACCCAAGCCCACTGGAGTGCTACAAGTGACAGACTGCTCCACTGGGACCCTAGCATGAGTTAAACTTTGGGATTGAGTGGACCCAGGCACAAGCCACTCTCCATAGCAACATTTTTGCTTGGCCCTGAGGCTACCCTGTGGGTCTCTAAATAAGAGCTATTCTGCCTGAAGGAACACAATCAATGTCAACACTAAGGAGACACTTCGTGGGTCACTCACTCCTCTGTCCCTTCCCGCACCAATTTTGAGGGAGAGGAATGCACAGATCCTGAGCACTTTCCTCTTGGTCTCTGAGACTGATGGAAGGGGAACAGCAAATAAACAGCGCTGGTAGGAATGTGGGGCTTCAGTCTCTGTCCAATGGGGGGCACACATCCAGCCAGCCTCTTTCACCTGCCTATTGCTTAGCATGGCAGCCTGCAGGAGAGCCCTGGGAGCCGGGCTAGGAGTGCCCTGCCTTGTCCTCCTGCAGCAGATCTCCCCAGCCAGCTCTTAAAGGAACAGCTCATTGGGACACACCAGCTTATTTTTGCCTCTGCTCCTGTGGTTTCCTCTACTGAAGGGATGATAGCCAAAGGGCACCCAGAATTTTAACCTTTCACACAGTGCCACTTGTGGCTTGATCAGTTATTATATTAAGAAATAAGTTTGCAGTTTTGATTGCTCAGTCCAATGTCCATGGAGAAGTAAATTCAGTTCTGCCATAATGCCATTGACTTCAGCTAAACTCTGCCTGCTTATTCCAGAAATGAATTTAGACTAAAAGGTGAATGACCTCATGTCACTTCCATAAGGGTACTCTTATTAACTTGAGGACTGGACTGCCGATGTGCATCATGTGCCATCAGATGCAGGTATTACATAGGTAGCATTCTCTCACTCTGGTCCCCCAGTAGTCTTCCTTTTTCAGTCTTCTTTAAAAAAGAATTTGTTCAAAAAATGCATATGTGTTGGTATAATTTAGGGTTACCATGGAAATGGCTACTAGAGCAGAAATAAATGCAGTGCAAAGGTACAGTACAATTTTAACAAAGGGCTAGATTCAAAGAGTACTATTTCTGAGACTCTGAAAGCATTATAACTGAAGCAGCTCATTTGACTGCAAAATTGGTGTGCATTGGTGTACTTTTATTTTACTAACAATAACTTATGCACATAGGACCTGATTCAAAGGCCAATGAAGTCAATCATAGGCTTTGTGTTGACCGCAGTGGGCATTGAAAAAGATGGAAAGATCTAAGATCTGCCACATTTTAAATATATTTTTGAAGTTGTAACAGATTTTGCATTTTAAATGTAAATGGGAAAAAAAACCCAAACTCTTTGTATAATGTAATTAGTTAAGTATGCTGGAAATGCTAAGCCAGTTAGGTATGGTACACCTGAGGTTTCTTCTCAGTAAATTAACAGCCTTACATATCTCAAGAACACTTTCTCCTTTCCTTGCTGAGTGGACCTGCTAGAGATTCATGCTCTGTCATCTTTACCTGTCTTGTATTGTCCCCTTGCAGAAACAGGACATGATCCCTTTGATCTTAAAGGGCCAGATCATGATATTTTTATTGTTATTTAGTAACACCTCATTCCACATGTGGTCCCATTGACTTCAGTAGAATTATTCAAGGTGTGAGATATTGTCCCAAGTGAGAAAGGTACCACAATGGGGCCCAAATGGTGGAAGTTTGTTCATCCTTACTCACTCTGAGTAGCACTTTCTTGAATTGTCCTGTTTAAATCACTGGGATTATCCATGTAATAAGCTACTACTTAATGGACAAGAATAGCAAAATCTGTCCCTATAAAATCAAGCATTCTTCACAAAGGTATTTATCCAGATGTCTCTTCCAAGGAGATAATGAGATGATTCTCTTATGAAATGCCCAGTGTATCTTAAAATCACTTATGACAACCATAATTGCTACTTGGTAAACATGTCTGGGTTCCTGTTAAATTTATTTATCCCAAATTTCCTTTGAAGATGGTACTTTCAGCCCACTAACCCCTGCCCAAGCTCTGCCACGCATATTGGGTGATTGTCCATGTTGGAAGAAATCATTTTTGGGTGTCAATTAAGTATAATTCCAAACTGCAGTTGCCAAACTCAGTTCATTGTTGCCTTGCCTCTTTCATTTAAAGAGATGATTCCTAGCCTTGTCGCAATACTCCTTTCAGTATCAATTATAAATTACTGACAGAGTAAAACTAATCTTTTGCAGAGCTTGTAAGAATTCATGATTCATTATAATTGAAATCTAATAGAATTTCAGTGGCAGCGAATTAACCCTTGTTAATAAAACGAATGAAATCATTATGATGAGCGAATCATGAAAAAGCAGCTGATAATAACAACAATGTAAAGCTAAGAGTCAAAATCTTGCACTGTGCTGTAGGGGGAGCATAACTACCACACCCTCATATTGCTGTGCCATTCTGCCCTGTGCTAGCAGGATGCTTCTGTGACCCAGCAGCTGGCTGGTAACACGTGTGTTAGGATTGAAAGTTTTATCCTTTTTATTATAATTGTATTTTTAGGTTTAATAATGTAGCAATGTAAAGTATTATTACATTTAAACTAAGCCCTTTAGTAAGATATATATATATTTAAAGTTTAGTAAGTAAAGAGACAGGATCTCATATTGTGTCTATGTCAATGAATTAGAGGAGTGTTGAAGGCCCAAGCCTTCAGTGTGAATTGTTTTAATTACAAAATTTAGTAAGGCAATTTACAATGCTGCTTGATTTTGTTCAATATAAAACTTTGCTGTTTGTATCTCTGTGAAAGACTGTTTGTATGAATGAGATACAGTGTGAAGGTCATCGTTAGAGCCAGATGGTCAAGAGAGAAGGGGGAGAATGTGGAACGAAGACAAACTGTAAAAGACAGACTGCGAAGAAACATATCGGCGTCAGAAGAACCATCAGTGCATACCCACAGTCAAGAATTGATCAGATTGGCTGACTGACGGCTCTAAAGGTGAAGGCATCCCTAAAAACAACTGATTAACAATCCAGGACAGGATGAGTCTTTTGGAGATGTTTTGGGAACGATTAACATAGCAAGATAACAGTAACCGGTCACAGACTGACACAGCGAAATCCATAAAGGAGAGGATTATAAAAGCAGGGTGCCTTGCTATGGAACTTTGGGTTCGTCTTGCCACCAACTCCAGATGAGCATCGGATCATGACCAACAAAAGGCCCTGCTCTCCCTCTGTGTTCAATCTAGCTGGCCACTAGATTGATACAGACTCTGGACTGGTAACTATAACATCGTCTGGCAGGACTATGTGTGTGCATGGTGTTTGTGTGTGTGAGTGACTGAAAAGCATATGCTACAGTTGTATTCTCAATAAATGCAGCGTACTGCTTTTTCCCCTATAAAAGATCTTGTGTGCTTTGTTGAAGCATAACACGTGCACCAAGTCATTACACAGAAACAAAACAATTTGCTGTAGTCCTTCTGACAGGTGGTAGCAGGATGCAAAGCTGGGATCAAATGTCTAGGGTTTCCTCTCCATCGAAACAACACAGAACCAGCTCAAGCCCTCACCCAGTCACCTGGGAAAATTATACACCATCTCTGGGTTCCCCTGTGAGGCAGTATTTTCCCACTCGCAAGCATAGAGTCTGAGGCAGAAAAAAATTTAATGAAAGGAGAGAAGTTACTCGGTGTTAATTTGGGAAAATACTGCAAACAGGATTCATAAACATAAAACTATCAGCAAAAGACCTAGCCCAAGTAGTAGTCCAAAAGTCCCCTTCACATACCTGACCATTCTCTGCATCCCATTCACAGTTGCTGCCCTTGGTCAATGCAGACCCAGAGTTCAGAGGTACATCTACACAGTTACATCCCTCATTGGGTGGGGGTAAAGAGGCACTTTAATTATTCTGCTGCATGGGCCCAACTCGCTCACCACCTGCTCCTGCCAGGCACCCACTCACTGGTCCTGCTGGCCATCACTCAGGCTATGTCTACACTACACTGATGTATCGAAAAAAAGTAGGCAAATGGTGCCCCGCAATTTGCGTACCTTTTCCCGATAGTTTTTTTGGAAGAGGCTTTTCCGAAATTTGGCCCGTCTACAATGGGCCAAATTTGGAAAAGCCTCCTCTTTTGGAAGAGCCCTTATTCCTCATGGGAGAAAGAAGACAGGGCTTCTGAAAGAGTGCATCTGCTCTTCCACAAAAAAAATTGGAAGAGCAGACGCATTCCCTGGATGTGGCAGTGTTTTTCTGGGATACCTCTGGTATCCCAGGAAAACCCTGTAGTGTAGACACAGCCTCATTTGCCAGCTGTTTCTCAGTCCCCTTCTTCTGCTGCTTGCCTCTCTGCTGTGACTTCTGCACATCACTGTAATTTTCAGGTCCCACAGGCAAGACAGAAACACAGTCCTAATACAACTGATTTCAGCTTTGACTGAGCACTTAACATAACAAAGGCTATGTCTAGACTGCAGGCTTCTTTCAGAAGAAGCTTTTCCATAAGAGATCTTCCAAAAAAAATTCTTCCGAAAGAGAGTGTCCACACCGCCAAAGCTCATTGAAAAAGCGATCTGCTTTTTCAAAAGATAGTGTCCACACTGAATAGATGCTATCTCTCATTTAAGCTGTGATTACTATGGACAGAGTGGCCACCAGGGAACCTGTGCTTTTTCCTCTTTCCTCTTCTTTCAAAAGAACTCCCTCTTCCCTGTCCACACACGCCTTTTTCCGAAGAACTCTTTCAGAAAAAGGCTTCTTCCTCGTAGAAAGAGGTTTACCAATATTGGGAAAACCCCTCTATTCTTTCAATTTTTTTCCGAAAGAACGCGATTGCAGCGTGGACATAAGTGATGTTTTTTCGAAAAAACAGCCATTTTTCTGAAAAAACTCTGCAGGGTAGAAATACCCAAAGAGGCTCCTAATGAAGCCTATTTCATTCTTTCACTGATGGGGGTGGGGTGGGGACAAGTTAACCACTGCAGAGGAGGGTCTATACTTCCTGGCTGGGACAACTACCTTAATAAGGTCCTTTGAGTTGAGGGTGACCCCCTCACTTGGGACAAGTTAAGCACAGTCCCACTTTCCTATATTAGTTACAGTAATGAAACAAAATTGAAACAGCATTTCACTGCCCTGGCGTACTAAAGTGATATGTAACCTAACACCAGCCAAAGTTGGTTGTTTTGAGCAGTGCAGCTCTGCCTGCTGGTTATCTAGACCAGTGTTTCTCAACCTTTTTTTATAAAGTACTCTTTAAAAAAAAAAAAAAAAAAAAAAGATAAGTACCCCCCGTACCTACAGTTTTCAGACACACACATTTTGTTTCTACCATTGCAACACATTTGTTTAAACAACTTAATTGTAGCTGGGCGGGCGATGAAATTTTTGGGTGTAAAAAGTACAAAAATAATAAAGCGCTGTAATACTTAAAACAAAAATTCAGTTTTCTCCCAATTTCAGTTGTGTTGACGTACCTCCAGACTCCTCTCGAGTACTCCTAAGGGTACTCGTACTACTGGTTGAGAAGTAATAGAGATGTAGCCGTGTTAGTCTGGTCTTGCAGAAACAAAAGACAGGACTATGCAGCACTTTAAAGACTAACAAGATGGTTTATTAGGTGATGAGCTTTCGTGGGCTAGACCCACTTCCTCAGATCAAATTGTGGAAGAAAATTGGCATGACCATATATACCAAAGGGATACAATAAAAAAAATGAACACATATACAATTGACAATTTGTGTTGTCAATTTTATATGTGTTCACTTTTTTTTGATTGTATCCCTTTGGTATATATGGTCATGCCAAGTTTCTTCCACAATTTGATCTGAGGAAGTGGGTCTGGCCCACGAAAGCTCATCACCTAATAAACCATCTTGTTAGTCTTTAAAGTGCTGCATAGTCCTGTTTTTTGTTTCACTGGTTGAGAAACACTGACCTAGACCAAGTAGGTGTGTTCATGCAAATGCAGTGTGCTTCAGAAGTCTCTCCCCCTCCCAGCCAGCTGTCAGGGGAGAATTCATTCTGTTCATTTAGACCCTTTCATTGCTCTAAATTATAATCAAGACTTTAAAGTCTAGGGAATTTAAAGCTCGTTCCTTTTCACTCCTAGAATATTTTTAATTGTTTCTATTTTTATACCAGAGAGGCTAACCTTTTGTGGCAGTGCCAATTGAGAAGTAAATGATGATTCTTCAGTAGCTTCCTTATTTATTACATAAGACAATACATTCTTCTTTTACATTAAACAAATGTAGCATTTGTGAAAAGTGCTGGACTGGCAGTCCTGGTGATGGTGGCATCCAGAGGAGAGGTACAGCTCAGATGCAGGCAATGCCCCACTTGTGAACACTACATAGCTTACAGCAGTGTTCTGCAATCAGATAAATTACTTTTCTGATTCTGAAACTTAAAAGCTTCATAAAGAAGGATGATACAACAAGGCAGCCTCCTGGAAACAATAGTATCCACTTTAACTCAGTGCTGCCAACTCTTAAAAATTTCCTTGTTGAGTCACTTAATTTTGGCCAGGATAGGAGCTTTTCCAGAAATGAGCCAAGAAGCTCCAGTCTTTCAGTGTATTTCAGCCCTGCCTGATTGGCTGCCCTCCTTACTTGCCTCCCTCCTCCTGGGGAAGATCAGCCAATCGGGGCTGATGCAGGAAGCTCACAGAGCTCTCTTGCTCAATTCCCACAGGAGCAGAGAGAAGTTTGGGGTTGGAGAGGGGAGCAGACAACACCATTCTCAAAGGGGAATTTTGTAATGGATGCTTCATTATGAATAAAGAGTCAGGTCCTATTTCTTGTTGCGTGAGGATGTAAGGGGAAAGATGCAGGGAGTTGTGCACCAAATGTGCTGGGAGTGAAAAGCAGGGTCTTAGTGCCACCTGCTGTGCTAGACACATCAAAGTGGACAGGTATTCAAATGGTATTACCACAAGTCTTGTGATAGTTAGTGTTTCCCAAAGTCCCAGTTCTTGGAATCATGTGAGAATGCCTGAGCCTCAGCTTTGTTTTTAAAAAAAGTTTCTACCCTCGTGTTTGCAGAGGAAAGCTGAGAAACAAGAACATTTATGGCTCAAACACAGAAGACAAATAAAAAGTGACCTTCATACATATTTTTAAAAAACATGATTTTTTTAAGCCAGTCACATGATTATTTTCTTGACTTACCCATTATTTTTTAATGCTGGGATTGGTAACACTGCATACTGATTAGAGAATTTGGGGATGGCATTGGAATTGTGCACTCCTGTTGATACCACTGCATCCCAAAAGATTCTTGAACAGTCTATACAGCATACTTGAGCATGCATGATGACTAATCAATACCTTGAAATCAGACTACCAAATTAGGACCCTATATATATTTTGCCTTCCATACTCTTCCACAAGGCAGATGCCTCCTGTCACTACTACCAGTGTGCTCCCCTCTGCTTCCCCTGCATCCACATCTAGGAAGAAACTTTGAAATCTATAAATCAGGTCCCAAAATGAAATGACAAGTAGACAAGGCACGAGGATACAATCTGTGTTAAGTATTGTTAGTTCCTTGTGATTCTAAGACATCAAAACACAGATTTAGAGAAACAGACTGAAATTCTCTAAATAATCACTCAAAAGGAGAGGCCTCTCAACAACACACAGGTAGTTTTTGTTTCAGAAGGAGTTAATTTTAATGTTGTGTGACTAAAAGGCTGCACCACACTTTGAAAATGTATGGTTAGGAATATAAATGGTCCACTTTGCAGATTGGCAATCCAGTGAAAGGGACAGTGGTTGGTTTTCACAAGGCTTGTGAAACAGATCTTTGAGTGGACTGATCTGATAATTTGCAGAAATGAAAAAGTGCCCCCTAAGGAAAATGCAAAGTAAAATATAGAAGAGGTGGAAATCGAGGGACTTTCAGCCATTTTGCTTGGGAACTAATGGAAGAAGGATACAAAATTTGTGTTTCTGGTGCTGTATGTTGCCATTTAGGAGTGACTGGAAAGGATGGGAGTTTGCGCACTTTTATATAACTGAAACCATTTGAGGAGAAAGCAAAATTGTAGAGAAAAATTGAATACACCACAACAATACTAGCACAAGCCAGCAGATTACTAATAAACCCTTGAGACTGGGCACTCAGTCACTTTTATCTCTAAATAAGAGATTTTAAAAATTATTGTATTGCTTTAAATGACCAATTTTAAGCTTGGACAATTGCAAAGCTGTACATTTTATCCTCTATATTTATATCATTTATTTCCAAGTTAAGTTATAAAAAAGCACGTATGAAATTCCATCAGTGTACAACATGTACAGTAGACTTCCGACAATCCGGCACCTTTGGGACCTAGGTGGTGCCGGATTATTGGATATGCCGGACTATCAGGAGGTACTATAAGGGAACATACTCCCAACTCAATCCCCCTCCCCCCGCTCTAACCTAATTCTCAGGTCCCGGAGCCGCCGCTACAGCCGCGCGTCTCCCTCCAGGCGCTGGGGCACGTGCGCTGAGCGGCCGGCTTTGAGCATGAGCTGGCCGGGACGCCGTGCGCAACCCAATCCCCCTCCCCTCCCCTTCCCTTTCCCAGAGCCAAACACATCCCCTCCCTGCTGTAACCCAATCCCCCTCCCCCCACAACTTTATGCTCAGGTCCTGGAGCCAGAGCTGCTGCGCCGCATCCAGGACGCCATGCGCACCGTCCCCCGTCCTCCCCGATCCCCTTCCCTTCTCCAGAGCCAGGCATCTCTCCCCCCCAACCTTATGTCCGTGTCCCGAAGCAGTTGCCTGCGCTCAGCGGTTGGCTGCTAGCACATGCAGGCTGGGACACTGTGTGCAACTCAGCGTGCACGTGCAGGGTACAACGCAGTGTGCCGGGGGGCCGTGAGCGGAATGGCATGCGGCTCACAGAGGCCCAGCCATGAGAGCAGCTGACCTGAGCAGTTCCAGGTTCCGTCCTGGTTCCTTCAGGAGACGCAATTTTTTTCCGTCAGGAGCCTCGGGTTGGCCACCCCTGCACTAAGCTCTTGCCATTTTGATGCCGGACTATCGGGAGTGCCAGACAATTGGATGCTGGACTATTGGAGTTTTACTGTATTTATATTCCCAGGGAACTCCCCCCTACTCCCCCATGCTTAGGTTGAAAGTACATATAAATAGTTTAACAGTAAAAATGCCACAAGAATGTTGCAATAATCCCCAAAATAAGCAGTACAAACCCAGGAATCTGACAGTTAAGGTTAACTTAAATGAAAAGTAAACATGTTAAGGTATGGAAATGGACAATTAAGGTACCCAAAAAAATTCAGCTCTGTCCTATAGATGCTATGAGGAAAACAAATTAAGAAGAAAGCTAATCTCTGCTTTTACAAATCATGTGAATCTAATCTGGGAATAAAAAACCAGAGCAGAATTAAGGTTAAATGAATAGAGCCTGCACAACAAACCCAAACATCAATATTATCCCTGTGCTTACCACATTTGGGGCCCCTGCTTCCAGCTCCATCAGCTTTATCAACCTCCTACTCCCTCTTTTCAAAAGTATAAATACTTCTTTTTTCTGCTGCAAGGAGAAGTTAGATATTACAGTGACATTGTCATATACCCCTTCACAGCCATGCACAGCTATAGGTCAAGCTGATCTTCCTTTCCCTGGGCAACAAGATTTTGTTGCCACTCTTTGTCATGGACAACGTAAGAACATAAGAATTGCCATAATGGATCAGTCCAATAGCCCAGTATCCTGACTTCTAACAATGGCCCATGCCAGGTGTTTCAGAGGGAATGAACAGAACAGGTGATCATCAAGTGATCTGTCCTCTGCTGCCAATTCCCAGCTTCTGGCAAACAGAGGCTATGAATACTTTAGAGCATGGTTTTGCATTCCAGCCCATCCTGGCTAATAGCCATTGGTTGACCTAGTTTCCATGAGCTTACCTAGTTCTTTAATAAACCCTGTTATAATCTTGGCCCTAGAAACATCCTGTGGCAAGGAGTTCCATAGGCTAACTGTGTGTTGTGTGAGGAAATACTTCTTTTTGTTAGTTTTAAACCTGCTGCCTATGCATTTAATTTGGTGATCTCTAGTTCTTGTGTTATGAGGAGTAAATAACACTTCCTTATTTACCTTTTCTACACCAGACATGGTTTTATAGACTTCTAGCCTAGCCCCCCACCCTTATTTATCTCTTTTCCAAGTTGAAAAGTCCCAGTTATATTGGTCTCTTCTCACTTGGAGAAGATGTTCCGTACTCTTAATCTTTTTTGTTGCTCTATTCTGTACCTTTTCCAGTTCCAATATGTCCAATTTATATAACAAATTACCTACAATTTAGATGTATGTCTGCACTTCTCTCTCAAGCCTGGCCCTCTCTGTCAGCACCATCATCAACCTAAAGTGGGTAGGGACAATGAATCCTCTTCTCCAGAATCAGCAGCAGCCTCTATAAGGAGCTGTACTCTAAAACTTGCCTTCAGTTACTTCTTCCTTGCTAAATTGTAAAGAAGTTGCTGGGCAGCAACTCTCTTAGCTCTGGAGGCAGAAGAGTCTACCTGAAAAGGTAGCCTCCTTGATGACAGGGAATTAGAAGCCTTTTGGGAAGACATGGTTTATTGACTTTGCATGTGGAAATTTTTTTCCTGCTGTTGCTACTGACACTGTTGTCCTTAGCCCTCTTCCTTTTGGACACTCTGAACCCCGCATGAGAGGATATAATGTTAACTTCGGTTACAAATGATCAGATGGCTTTGAAACAGTGAGACAGTCATGTAGCATTCATATGCCTCTAGCAGGAACACACAAACACTGCATAGCCTGATGCAGCCAACTGTCCTCCTGTGAAACTAGGATTTTGACCCCAAATGAAGAAAAAGGTGATTTTCATGGCCCAGAGAAAATAACGATTGTTTTTATTGGTGCACTTTTTCATTCTAAGACTTACACAAAACAAAGACAGTTTCCCTTGTGAAACTAAGATGCAATATTCTTTCAGGTAAAAGAAAGGCCAATAACACATCTCTTTCCGTGGGTAACAAGAAGAGCAAGAAGCACTCAGAAAAGTGCTTGCTTCCCTGCTCTAGTTTTGAGTATGTCCAGCCCAAAGTAGCAACTCACTGTGCTTCCTGACTGTTCTCTCATGCGGAAGCTCCGTTGATTGACTTGGCAACAGGGCCAGTCAGCAGGAGATGTGTAGAGCAGAGGGGTGACTTCCTCTGTCATTTTTCAGCAGTTGAAGTTAGAAGCTTTGTGGACCTGGGGAGACAATGGTCCATCAAGATTTTGAGACTCCCCTGAAGCCTAGATTGGAACCCTTTTGGTACTGAGCTGCCCTATAGTTAAAGAAAAAGCTCACTCTAGCCAAGAAAGGTGTAAGTCAGCATTTGATCAAAGTGTAGAAGTACCACATGGATAGCAGATTTCAGAGATGTGATGGCTCTGTAATCTAACAGAGGCATAATGAGATTCAAAGGTTGGAAGCAGAAGCCAGAAAAATTCAAATTAAAAATACGACACAAATCTCGAAGGAGGATGGTAATTAACCACTGGAACAACTTACCTATGGGTGTGGGGGTTTCCATCACTTGAAGTCTTTAAATAAAGATAAACTAGCTATCTAAAAATTAGACTAGATTTTTATAAAGCATGAGCCTCATACAGGAAATACTGGGTGAAATTTAAAAACCTGTGTTATGCAGATCTAACTAGAGGATCAATAATGGTCCCTCCCTTCTGGCTTTAAAATCTGAGAGTCAGATGATAAGCATGTTACCCTCCTTGAGGTGGTTCATAAACAGACACTCTTCTTCCTCACTCACAGCTCAGCCACTATGGGTGAACATCATTTTGATCGGGCTGAGGAGGCAGCTTCTAATTAGCTAGCTCTACTCCCTCCACTGTCCTCAGAATTTGCAGGATATTAGGGACTGGACTGAATGAACTACATATATAAAATCAGTGTCCAGTAACTGCAACCCACAGAGAATATTCTCATGTACTAAGCCACTGCGTGTACCAGGCAGACAGATGAAGGTTAGGAAAAAAAATTGTGTGCAGGAGGATCTTCTCTCAGTTTTAAGGATCACAGGGCACAATTGAAATACAGCCTTTCAGTCTGAGAAAAGAAGGGAAAATAGGCTCTGAAAATCAAGTGAGAAATCCTGGCACAAGGAGAAATACTATGTGGTTTTAGCAACATAGTTTGCCCTATGTGACCATTCCCCACAAATAACTGAATTTAATATACACAGTGATGGGCACAGCAAAAGAGTTTACAACATATATATCTCTTAGTTTCTGTTAGTTCTACTCCAATTCATTTGAAGAAGTGTGTTTTGCCCAGAATATTCTATATATTTTGGTTAGTCTCTAAGCCTTGGTCTACACTAGGGAGTTATTTCAAAATAATTCCCCTTATTTCGAAATAATAAGTGGAGCGTCCACACTACCAAGCAAGTCATTTCGAAATAACAGGCTGGTTATTTCCAAATCTGTACTCCTGCTTTCCTCAGGGAATAACACTATTTCAATTTTCTTATTTGGGGAGTTATTATTTCTAATTTAGTTTTTTCAAAATAATTTCCTGCTCTAGACATGCCCTAAGGTGCCACGGGACCACTCTTTGTTGAATCAGTAGTGATAGCTTCTTTTCACAGACAATCTGACAAGTGTCTGTGCCCACACAGTGACCAATTCCTTTGAGTTTAGCACTATTCTTCATTTGCATTCAATGGATTATTTAATTGTTATGGGGATATACATAATAAAAATGTTTGCCATTACATTAAAATAGGAATAAAAGAGTGAAAACAATACAGTAGAATTCCATTCATCTTTATGAAGTTCTAACTTCTGAATACCCTCTTACATTAACACACCCTTTGATCTAGGGTTATTTAATTACCAGGCATGCTTAATGTAAATGTAATGTAATAACAAATAACAGAATATAGATAGGCAAAAAAATATAATTAGCATCTTCTTTGAGCTCTATAAACATACAAGTGAATTAGCTTGAATATATACTAATACATTTAGCAACTTTAATATGCACACACAAGTGAATTGGCCTATGGCCCTGGTCTAAGCTGGTCCATCAGCATCACAACAGAAAAAGTTTTACTGAACCACCCTAATGTTGCAATAAAGCAGTTTTGTCTGGCATGAACACTGAGTCCAAATACTTTTATGGTGTAAGTACAAACTTTAGCTTCAATTTTCTCTGCAGCCTTGCTATGCACTCCACACTTAGACAGCAGGAAGTTCCTTCCATCACAGCTCAGGTTCTAAATATGGAGAAGCAAGAAAGAGAATATAGCAGCTCTGGCCAGGTACTTTGCATCTCTTCATTAAATAAAGCAGAATGTGTGTAATCTATAATTAGAGACTGTTAACGAGAGGAGGTTGGGAATTTTCGATTGGAATAATATCCTGATGGACAATGCCATTTCCTTAAAATGAAATTCTCCATGAGAAATGACAGTGGCCCACTTAAAAGTTTCTTGTCAATTTCCCTTTCCATCTGCTGAGAGAGAGCGAATTTGACAAGTCCCTGTAATGATGATATAATCTTAGCTGTCTTTTAAAAAGAAAAAGTTCCTAGCCCTTATAGTTGCAGAAAAATGCTTGAAAAATATTCCCCAAGTTTAAAACACAAAGTGCATTTAAATTTTGTATTATTATTATTTTTAAAACAACCTGACCAACAACTTTTAGTTTGGGAAGACTGTTAATGTTGTGGTCAACTTGCTTTGTTCTAGTACATATACAAGTTGGTTTAATTTTATACCTGAAAAAAAACCCAGACTCTTGCTGATTCCCTGAAGAATGGTTGTTCTGTAGGTGGACAGAACGTATTTGTTTTACAGCACTTCAAGGAGACCATAAAGCAGATTTTTTTAATATGGAAGCACCTTAACTGAGGGAGAAGACCAATTTGAGTTATTTTTGGGTGGTCCGTATGTAGGGTAAGTACTCATCTGAATTGGGCAGGACAGTGCCAAAATGCAGAATTCAAGCCCCAGTTGCAAGTATTCACCTGCCTAAGGCTCAGGGGCAGTACCAGCCTCTTCCAGCCACCAGTGGTGGGTGGCTGAGGCAGGCCTTGCTCCCCACTCCATGAGGCCCAGCCACCTGTTCCTCCTATTCCTATCTGAGGTCCCACCCCCTGGCCAGACCGAAAGCGAGAGCTGGACAGCAGTAAGATCCTTCCAGGGAGCCCAGATCCATGAGGGGAGCTCAGTACCTCCTCCTGTCCTGGACGGCAGGCCCTGCAGGGGGCAGGGACACAGACTAGGGGCTGCTTTCAGGCCTTATACTTAGATTGCAGGTTCTCTGGGCATGCACTGTCTTTATGTTCTGTGACTGTACCATTCCTAGAACACTGAGGTCCTGCTCCATGACGAGGGCTCCTAGGTGCTGTGGTAATGCAAACAATAATAATCATAATAAATAAAACAGAATAATAATATTTGGCTCCTAAATAAGGCTGTGTACAAAGTGGTGTGCTGGCATGGACTTCAGTTGGGTACATGGGCCCGGCTGGGTACATCATAGTACAAGAGTGGGGTCCAGTTGACCTGATTTTCAGAAAAGCTTAGTAACCAGCTAGGAATGTAAAGGGGTAACCGGTTACTCAGTTAGCATTGCCATACTGGCATGCTTGTTGGGGTAACCAGTTAACCAGTCCTCGGCCTAGCTGGAGCAGCCCCCTCCCCACATGGCACTGCAGGCAGGGGGTGCGCCAGCATGGCCAGGCCCTTAGTAAAGCAGCTGCCCTGACCATTTGTTGTCATGTAGTCTGACCCCAGCAACAGACAGAGAACCTATTAGAGCAGACCCCAAAATTACCACACCCAACTCTAGAAGCTTCAGGGGGTGGAAAGCTAAATCTGCCCAGCAACAATGACCAAGATAAAACTCACTCCTGCCTTATTCCTATGGGTCTCTTAAACAGATATCTACCTAATATGTACATGGGTTACACATGCTTTCATGGTTTTCCTTTTCAAGACAGTGTAAAGCTACAAATTGTCTTGGATGACATACTAGAGTATTTTATTTAAGCTGTAATGAGTTTTTGGACTATTGGGAGCAGGACCCAACGGTTACATTCACTAAGGATTGCCGGCTACAGTCAGGGTATGTCTACATCGCATTCCTCTGAGAGAGAGGAATGCAAATACAGACAAGCGAAATTGCAAATGAAGTGCGGATTTGAATTTCCCGTGCTTCATTTGCATAATCGCGGCCGGCCGCTTTTCTGAAATAGCGTATTTCGAGAAAACAAATGCAGTCCATGCAGGGTTATTTCGAAAAGAAACCCTTCCTTCGAAATAACCCTTAAACCTTGAGTTGTGGGGAGAAATCATCTCACCCCATATGACTTTATTGCCCACACATCCACCACAAATATCAAATTGTTAACGTATGTATTTTGTGAACAACCCACAAGCTGAAATTTGTTACCTAACCTGCTTAGCAAGTATTTAGCAATAATGAAAACCTAGTAGAAATAAGGATCAGTTTGCAAACAGGGAATCACAATGAATAATTCAATCGATGCTAATCAAAATGTCTGACAAACCTCCTGTCCAGTCAAAATGTCAGCATGCTTTAATGGTTTTCCCTGTCACTGAGAAACACATTGAGATGAGATTGGGCTCACATTTTGATTCACATAATACTGGTGTTTAGAAAAAATAACACCTATGATCGCTTTTTCATAGCTCTGATTTTATATAGTATCAAAGCCTGTGTGAAGTGATGTAAATCCTCATTAAAGCTTCACATTGACCACTCACCATTTGACATTTTTGGTACCATTCATTTTTCCTCCCACATTGTCACTGTATATTAGAATATGCTTCAGGCATTTATTCCTACTCTCTGTGTTAGGCAGAGAATAGTCATTTCAGGTTGATGTACTGTGTTGTTTACACACCATTAAAGAAATCAGAACATCATAAAACCTGCTCATAACGATGAAATAACATTTTCAATGAAAATGAAACAAAGAATTAACAAAACTGTCCAACCGTAAAAGCTAAAAATAACAGGCAGAGAAAAAACCTAAAAGAAATAGAAATATGAATATATATTCCATCTCAAAACACTAATTAGAAAGATCTCAGAAAGAGAATCATTGTTTTTCTGACCTGCAAATTTTCTGATGTTTTAATGCTAAAATAAAGTAAGCTTTCTTTATAGTCCAGTCTATAATTTTAAAGTAGGGAAGTAAAGAATTGATTTCTGTCTTTATTGATCTTCTTTCAAAAAAATGTGTTCTAAAAGCTGATCATTTCCTTAGCAGAGTGGTGTTCATCTTTTGCAATTAGTGGAGAGTTCAATGAAGATCAGACGTGTTTTGCCTTGAACTTCAGTTCTAATAGATATGGCACACTTCAGTCAATCCCACACAGTCCCTTCATAGTACTTGGAAGCAGGAGGATGTGAGGAATCACTTGAGGAGTAGCAAAAAATCAATACACCAGCCTTCCTTTAGCCTATCTCCCCACAACACATCTGCTCATTGAAGAACTCAATCAATGCCCATTCTCTCTCACACATCTACCTCCATTATAGTCACTCTAGTACAGGTGCGGTGAGGATGGGGGAAGAGGAGAAAAAAATGGAGAGCAAGCAGACCTAATTTGGCTGCAGCTTTAGAGATCACAGAAGGAGTGCTAGTCCTGTCTAACAATGCCAGTAGCCCCAGACTGGGTATGCCTAACCTGGGTAAAACAATGAATCCTCCCTTCAAAACCAAATAGTTTAATTGATGGAGTGCTAGTTACACTGTTTTAAAAATGCGCTATTACAAGAGCTATCTCTCCCTACTATTAAAGGTAAATGTTGACATGCTTGTAAGGACAGAAGAATAACTATGAGTCACTATCTCTGTGTAACTCTTAATTAGCACAGGGTATGTACATGTGTTATGGTTTTGGATGACTGGTCTGCCCAAGGCCCTATGTATTTTCAATTATTTGGGTCATGTGATACTGTCCAATCAACACCTTAATTGTGCAAAATTTGGTAATACATTATTTATGAGGTCTAAGGTCTAAATGCTACTTCTTTGCCAAATTTTAGCTATGCTGGTATGTTGCCATGTCCCAAATCGGTGGTAGGGTCTCCAAAGGTGCATGTCATCTCCATTTGCTTTGTGACATCAGTCTCAGCAAAAGTCTAATGGAAACCTGGTGGAGTCGAATGGAACCCTCTCTGGTTTCCTGCCAGCTCACCTGCCTCACTCTTCATCAGCACACTAACTTGGCAGACAGGGAGTCAAGAGCCTGGAAACACTGGCTGCCAAGCTTCCAGGCTCCTTGGCAGCTCACCAGCCAGTCTCCCAGGGAGCTGGGGGTCTGGAAGCCCTTGGAGCACTGGCTCCCAACCTCCCAGGCTGATAGCAAAGCATCCACACTACAAGCCCTACAATAATGAGCTTGTTATTTCAAAATAATAATTCCTGCTTTCCACAAGGAAT
Source organism: Rafetus swinhoei (assembly GCA_019425775.1). Classification (NCBI taxonomy): domain Eukaryota; kingdom Metazoa; phylum Chordata; order Testudines; family Trionychidae; genus Rafetus; species Rafetus swinhoei. The sequence continues at coordinate 40,472,566 of CM033437.1, read as the reverse complement.
AACACTTATTTTGAAATAGTTATTTCAAAATAGCAGTAGTATGGATGTTCCACTACTGCTATTTCAAAATAACTACTCCCCAGAGTCATTCAGAGTAATTACTCCCCAGTGCTACCTGGGGCTCTAAGTCAAGGTAGCGCATCCTCATTAAGGCTATGTCTATATTGTAGCCTTCTTGCGGAAAAGCATATGAAAATAAACTCTCATTTTTTGAGGAAGAACGGCTCTTGCGCAAGAGGGGGTTTTTGTGCAAAAAGGAGCCGTCTACACTTCTCGTTTTTGCACAAAAGCCTCTTGCACAAAAATGGTTGCTTATTACTTATGCAAATGAAGCATGGCGATATTCCATGCCGCACTTCATTTGCATATGCTTTTCTGCAAGGAGGCTACAGTATAGACATAGCCTAAGGGAGCCTGCCTCAGACTAATTTCGAGGCATCCCTGTAGTGTGGACACGCTATTTCAAAATAGTTATTTCAGGAGTTATTATTTCAAAATAACTTATTTTGAAATAATTGCCTACTGTAGAGAAACTGGGTTCCTAGGCTATGTCTACATTGCGCAGTTATTTCAGAATAAGCTATTCTGGAATAGTTATTCTGAAATACAGTAAAACCAGTGTTATCCGGCATGCTCAGGGATTAGGGTGTTCCGGTTATCTAAAAATTCCAGTTATCTGAGGGTCTCATCAACCTAGGAAAAACCAATGGACAATAATAGTAAAACTCAAGTTTGTAATATTGGTAGTTTTGTAGTATGAGGCAGTTGGTCTCACATTCTATTTTGAGTTAAAGATGATTAGTATTTCTTAAATAAAAAATTGTTAAGCCAATCATGGTAAACCAAGCCAGGCCTGTGCGCCTGAAAATGTGACAGTATTGTGGCTGGGGGCAATGCAGGTTAACAAAGTTTTCTGATTAACAGAGTGCCGGATAACAAAGGTTTCATTGTAGCTTATTTTGAAATAGCACATCTACACTGCAGGGAAGCCTCAAAATTAGTCCAAGGCAGGCTTTCCTAATGTAGACATGCTATCTCGATTTAGAACCCCAGAAGGAATAACTTAGAATGGCCCTGGTGAGGGGCTATTTCGAAATAGCAGAAGTGGTGTATCTACACAGGCCTTATTTTGAAATAGCTATTTTGGAACAGGCATTATTCTTCATAGAATGAGGTTTACAGAAGTCAGAATAAGCTGTCTGTTATTTTAATATTATTTTGAAATAGCGGAATTGCTGTGTAGAGGCTCGCATAGTTATTTTGGAATAATGGCTGTTATTGCGAAATAACTTTGCTGTGTAGACACATTCCCGGAGTCTACAGCTCCACAGCAGCTGCCTCAGAGGCATACATTCCAGCAATTTTCATTTTTGCAGAGAATTTTGAAAGTTTGGGTGGTTGATTGAAACTAAATTTGAAATCATTTCCCAGCCTTTCTCCATATATACTTAGCTGTGAGAACCCCTAAAAAGGGGTTATAGTCTACAGATTGTATTTGCTACAGCCCACATTATTATATTCAAACTAATATTTGAAACCAGTGTGAGGCAATTTAGATTCTTAAGTTACTTCATGCAAAGGCATTAGGGAGTCATTTGCTGATTGTGCTTTGTAAACCTTCTTACCTGCACTACTTCACAAAACTCAACATTACCCTGGTGTCATTGCCATAAATATGTCAGTAAGGTGCTATGTGAAGAAGTATTACAATTCACCAACAAGAAAAAGGTTGGGGAATCTAAACATTAAAATTAAAACACACAAGAAAAGTATTTTTCAGAGGAATGTTGGGGGTGGTGGGGGGAACAGCATGGGAGAAAAATATGACATAATAGCTTTATGAAAAGCTTTTCCAAGATGACAGTTTAAAACATGTATACAGAAAACAAAAAACAAAAAACAAAAAAAAGAAGAGAGAAGGCAATTAGGCCACAATTGTTTAGGGTAGAAAATTGGACTGTAATTTGAAGTAATATGAAGAAATTCATAAAGTGAAAATCTAGGCTGATTAGCAGGAAAATAACTTCTTGGCAAGTGAGAGGTATTAGACTGTAAAATACTCTCTTAAGGGAAGTGGTGAAAGTCCCATTGCTTTGGACATCTATAATCGGACTGGACTAGGTACTGTAAAGGTCAATCCTGCACCAGCTGGGAGATGTACTGAATGATCAAATCATTAACTTCTTCAATTTCTGTGATTCTCTGAAGTAAAGTGAGTCAGATATGCCATTTCTGATTAGACTAAGGAGCGGTTTCATTGTTTTTCAAGGGATACAAAGAGAAAGTTCTCTTGGCTCCACAAGTAAAGGATGGAAACACAAACCTGCCCTTCATTAATATACACAGCTTTGACTCCCTTTTCCAGAGTCTTCCTCAGAAGCTGCTGACTAGCTTCTCTCTAGAGAATTCTTAAATTATTAATTCTGCCCTAGACTGAAGATGCCTTTCACTTTAGTCCAAGACATCAATCAGAACAATTGAACATTACTCTCTTTATAACAGCCCTTAACGTTTTTGAAGGCTATTATCAGGTCTTCCCTCAGTCTCCTTTTCTTAAGACTAAACATGCCCAGTTTTTTAACCTTTCCTCCTAGATAAAGTTTTTAAAACCCTTCATCATTTTGGTTTCTCTCCTCGACTCTCTCCAATTTGTCCACATCTTTCTTAAAATGAAGCACCCAGAACTAGACACACTATGCCAGCTGAGGCCTCACTAATACTGAATTGAGTGAAACAATTACCTCCCAATTTTTGACACCACAGTTACTATACCCAGCCTATTTTGCAACTGTGTCACATTATTGGCTCATATTAATTTTTCATAGATTCATAGGACTGCAAGGGAACTTGAGAGGTCTTCTAGTCTAGTACCCTATACTCATGGCAGGACTAAGTATTATCTAGACCATGGGTGGGTAAGATGCCACTGGATCCGGTCTGTGGCCACCTCGACAGCACCCTTATAGAAGCTCATGCTTTACAGAGGGTCTGCTAATTGCTTGGCACATTGGGAAGGGTCAGGGAGGGATGGGGAGGCTTTGCGCTCAGCTTCCATTGGCCAGTTTCTGACCAATAGGAGCTAAGAAATTTTCCTGGAGGCAGGGCCAGTGAAAAAAGCCTCTTTCCCTCCCTCCCCCATCCTCCATCCCTGTGCTGGAGCAGAGCCATGTGTAACAGCTAGCCCAGCAGACAGGCATGGAGCCTGTCTGAGGTTCCTGTAGAGCTACTGGAGAGGAACCGCATAGGTAAGTGCCTCCCAGCTAAAGCCCATCTCTGGCATCCCAGCCCCTCTCTCTCCACAACTCCCTGCCCCAGGCCAACACCCCCTTCTGTCCCAGGTCACTACCCAGACCCTCTGTATCCCCTCTTCCCACTTCCTCTAGGTCACAACTCCCTCCCACCACCTTCCCCAGGTCAGAATCCTCTCCTGTACCCATACCCCTCCCTAACCCTACACTCCATTCCCCCGGCCCAGGTGACTACCCAAACCCTCTGCACCACCTTTCCCCCCTTCTTACAGGTCACAATTCCATACAAGACCCTGCACTCCCTCTTACACCTCCTCCCCCAGGCCAAAATCCTCTCCTGCACCCATACCTCCTCCTAGACCCTGCACTCCAAACCCCTACCTGAGATCATAACCCCCTCCTTCACCCAAATTCCCTCTCAGATCCCATACCCCCTCCTGCACCTCAGTCCTCTTCCCCAAGCTCCCTTTTAGACCCCCACCCGCCATCCCCCACAGCCACTGCATAGAGTGCAGCCCTTGACCACTTACCAAATCTTGGAGTGGCCCCCTATTAAAAATTATTGCCTGCCCCAATATAGACCATCCCTGACAAGTCTTTGTCTACCTGCTCTTAAAAATCTCCAGTGATGGAGATTCCACAACCTCCCTAGGCAATTTATTCAGGTGATTAACCACCCTGAGAGTTAGGATTTTTTTTCCTAATGTCCAACCTAATCTGCTCAATTCCACTGTTTTTTGCCCTATCCTCAGAGGTTAAAAAGAACATTTTTCTCCCTCCTCCTTGTAGCAACCTTTTGTGTACTTAAAAACTGTCCCCTTTCAATCTTCTCTTATCCAGACTAAACAAACCACATTTTCCCCCATTTTTTCTCTTAAGTCACATTTTCTATTTCTGTTTCTATTTTTGTTGTTCTTCTCTAGACCTTCTCTAATTTGTCCACATTCTTTCCTGATATGTGCACCCAGAACTGAACACAATACTACTGTTGAGGCCTAATCAGTGCAAAGTAAAGCAGAAGAATTACTTCACATGTCTTGCTTACAATACTCTTTAATACATCCCTGAATGATGCTTGCTTTTTTTTGTTACAGTGTTATGCTATTGATTCATATTCACCTTGTAATCCACTATGACCCCTGCATCCCTTTCCTCAGTTTTCCTTCCCTGGTAGTAATTTCTTATTTTGTATGTGTGCAACTGACTATTCCTTCCTGAATGGAGTCCTTTGCCCAGCTCGTTTTCAATTTTAATGCTATCCTCCAAAATATTTGCAACCCATCCCAGCTTGGTATCATAAGCTTGACTGTGAATTACTGAGAACTACTCTCTGGGAACACTTTTCCAATCAGTTATTCACCCACCTCATAGTAGCTCTATTTTGTTGTATTTCCCAAGAAAGTTTGTTTATGACATGGTCATGAAGACAGTATCGAAAGCCTTACTAACATTAAGACATATCACATCTACTACTTCCCCTATAACTACACATCTTGTTACCCTGTGACAGAAAACTATTTGTTTGGTTTCCTACAATTTGTTCTTGATAAATCAATGCTGATTGTTATTTATCACTTTATTATCTTCTAGGTGTCTGCAAATTGATTGCTTAATTACTTGCTCCATTATCTTTCTGGGTAGCGAAGTTAAGGGAACTGGGTTGTCTTTTTTTCCTTTTTTATATATTGACACAATATTTGCCCTCTTCCAGTCCTCTGGAATCTCTCTCATGCTCCATGACTTTTTGAAGATAATTACTAATGATTCAGATATCTCCTCAGACAGCTCCATAAGTATTCTAAGATGTATTTCATCAGGCTGTGGTGACCTGAAGACACTGAACTTAAAAATTACTTAACTTGTTTTTTCTCTATTTTGTCCTCTGATCCTACCTCAATTTCACTGTCACTGAAACAAAATAAGTCATTTAGCACTTCGGCTGTTTCTACATTTCTGTTATTGACCCTGTCCTTGGTCTTCCTCTTGCTTCCAATGCTAGTTAATTCTAATTTGGTACCTTGATCTTTCTAATTTTGTCCCTATATATTTCTATTATTTGTTTATATTCACCCAATGTCATTTGGCTTACTTTCCACTTTTTGTAGGACTCTTTTTTTAAAATTTAGATCACTGAAAATTGCCTGGTTAAGCCAGGGTGGTCTCTTGCCATACTTTCTATCTTTCCCACCCAGCAACAGGGTTAGTTCTTGTGTCCTTAATAATGTCTTGGAAAAACTGCCAAATCTCATGAACTGTTTGTTTTCCCCTTAGATTTGCTTCCTATAGGAATCTTTCCAATTTCCTGAGCTTGCTAAACTGTGTCTTCTTGAAATCCATTATCTTGATTGTTCTGTTTTCCCTCCTACCATTCATTAGAATAATGAAGTCTATTATTTCATGATCACTTTCACTGAAGCTGTCTTCTACTTTCAAATTCTTGATCAGAATTTGAAAGTAGAAGGCAGCTTCAGTGAAAGTGAAAATTTGTCAAATTTCTCTATTGTCAAAATCAAATCTAGAGCAGCCTCTCCCGTAGCAGCTTTTTCTGCTTTCTGAAATAAAAAATTGTGTCCAATACATTCCAAGAACTTGCTGGGTAACCTGTGCTCTGATGTATTATTTTTCCAACAGACATCTGGGTAACTAAAGTCCCCCATCATCACCAATCCTATGCTTTGGATGATTTTCATCTTCCAGGTTAGGTGGTCTGAAATAAACCCCTGATTACATCAACTTTGTTTTTTTCCACTTTTATACTTACCCTGGAGCCATTCAACAACTCTGTCTTCTATTTCCATCTCAACCTCAATCCAAGTGTATGCATTTTTGACATATAATCCAACACTTCCTCCCCTTTCCCTGCCTGTCTTTCCTGATATATCGTTCTATACCTATATTTCAGTCATGTGTGTTACCCAAAAAGTCTCTGTCACATCAACTGTGTCATAGTTGTGTTTTAGTAACTAGCATTTCAGGTTATTCCTGCTTATTGCCCATGATTCTTGCATTAGTATACAGACATCTAAGATACTGATTTGACTTTGCACCAGACCCTTTTTTGTAGTTCTACTTTCTAGACCAGAGGTGAATAATAATTTTTGACCAGGTGCCACTTCAGATATTTTTGAAGTGGCCCTGGGCCACCTTGGAAGGGGCGGGGCCTCAGGTGGAAGGGGCAAGGCCAGGGCACTTCTGTGCTTCCCCACCCACAGACTGTGATTGGTCTGGGGGTGAGGAGTGCATGAAGTCTTTGGCCCCATTATCCCCCCAGAGAGAACCACCAGCTGTTCAGAACAGCTGGTGGTTCCCTCTAGGTGCCTGTGCCCCTGACAGTGGGAGGAGACTTTGCACACCCCCCTCCACCCCTGGCCAATCAGGACTTGGGGATGGGGGAAGCATGCAAAGTCTCCTCCCACCCTGCCCCCAGCCTGCAAGGAACATGCTTAGAACAACGCACCCCTTGCAGGGCATGGGGAGACTTCACACGTTTCCCTGCCCACAGGCCAATCAGAGCCTGGGAGTGGGGAAAGCGCACAAAGTCTCCTCCTGCCCTGCCCTGTTCCTGCAAGGAATGCATGGCACTTCTAAGTGCCACGGTCTCCCTACAGACAGGAGCAGGACAGAAGGAGACTTCTCATGCTCCCTCCTGTCCCCAAGCCCTGATTGAATGGGGGGCAGAGGAGAGGGCGAAGTCTCTTGCTCCCTGCCTTTGGGAGCACGGGGCTTAGAGTCAACCACCAGGATTGACTCTAAATGCCACGTGCTCCCTCGTCCCTAGTCCCTGATTGGCCTGGGGGCAAGGGAGCACCAGGGCCTCTGCAGGCCAGATCAACCCACTTGGTGGGCCAAATACAGCCTGTGAAGGGCCTTTTTGCCCACCCCATTCTAGACACTTATTCCCAGTTTTGTATTTATGTATTTGACTTTTCCTTTCTAAGCCCTGGTCAAAACTAAGGAGTAATTTCAAAATAACTCCCCTTATTTTGAAATAACAAGCAGAGTGTCCACACTACCACGCTCGTTATTTTGAAATGATGGGCTGGTTATTTTGAAATAATAACTGCTGCTTTCCATGAGAAATAATGCTTATTTTGAAATAGTAGTGTGGCTGCTCCACTGCTGCTGTTTTAAAATAATAACTTCCCAGTCATTCAAAGTAACTACTCCCCCCTACTTCCTGTGGCTCTAAGTTGAAGTAGCACAAACACATTAAGAGAGCTGCCCTGGACTAATTTCGAGGCTTCCCTGTAGTGTGTACATGCTGTTTTGAAATATCAGAGAGGTAGCTATGTTAGTCTGGATCTGCAAAAGTGACAAGGAGTCCTGTAGCACCTTATAGACTAACAGATGTATTGGAGCTACAGGTGTAAGGTGCTACAGGACTCCGTGTCTGTTTTGAAATAGTTATTTCAGGAGTTATTATTTCAAAATAAGTTATTTTGACATAATTTCCTAGTATAGACATGCCCTAAGTATAATACTTTACACTTGTTTTTACTTAATTTCATCTTGTTGACTTCAGACAATGTGACAGATATGGCAATTTCTTGCACTATCTTTAGATCTTAATGATCTAAGTTTCAGTATATTTGGAGTCCACTGTATTAAATACAGAGGTTATGTATTACTATGGGCCTGGATGATCAAAGGACTATTGAACAAAATGGCAGACAAGAATGAACTGTTGATACAATACGTATGAAGTGGATTTTCCATTGCAAACTATTCCACTATGTAAGAAACCACTTTGACTTAACCAGGAGATCTTACGTGATCTAAAAATAAAAAATGAGTCATATCAAAAGTGGAAACTAGGTCAAATTACAACGGATGAATATAAACAACAAATGCAAGTATGCAGGGGCAAGATTAGAAAGGCGAAGGCACAAACGAGCTCAATCTAGTTAGAGACAAAGAGAAACAAGAAGACATTCTACAAATATATTAGAAGCAAGAGGAAGACCAAATTGCAATGAGGGTGGTTTAGGTTGGCCATTAGAAAAACTTCCTGTCAGGGTGGTTAAACACTGGGATAAGTTGCCTAGGGAGGTTATGGAATCTCCATCACTGGAGATATTTAAGAGCAAGTTGGATAGACATCTATCAGGGATGATCTAGACCTGTGGTCTCCAACCTTTCTAAGCACAAGATCACTTTTTTGAATTTAAGTGCAATCCAGGATCTACCTTAAACTCAAATACCCTTTGCCCCACCTCCTATGTGCCCCTTCTCCAAGGCCCTGCCCCTGCTCACTCCATTCTCCCTCCCTTCCTCATCCTTCCTCCCTTTCATCAGGCAGGGGCAAGGGGTTGGGGCATAGGCTCTGGTCTTGGGTCAAGGGATTTGGCATGTGAGGGGCTCTGAGCTGAGCCTGGGGCAGGGAGTTGGGGTGCAGGAGGAGGTTCAGGATACAGGCTCTGTAAAGGAGTTTGTGTCTAGGGGGAGCTCAGGGCTAAAGCAAGGGCTTGAGGTGCAGGAGGCGGTTTATGACTGGGGCAAGGGTTCAGGATGTAGACTCCAGCTGGACACAGCTTACCACAGGTGGTGCAGTAGGGCTAAGGCAGGCTCACCCCTGCCCTGGCCTTGCACCACTCCCAAAAGCAGCCAGCAAACTCCCTCTATCCCAAGCCCTGTTGTGTCCCCCTCTGTTCTGTGGAGATAGACTACAGGGTGGGAGAGGGGGCACCCTGACATCAGCGCCCCTTCTCTTCCTTCCCTGCCCTGCACAGCAAGCGGGAGCGGGGCGGAGGGGGTGGACGACAGCTCCAAGGCAAAGAGCAAGATGTGCACAGCAGTGTGGGGAGGTTCAGCTGAAGTGCCAGCATTTGATAGCCTCTTGGCCAAACGAGTCAAGATCACCTGTCAGAGGCTTCAAGATCTACCAGTAGATCCTGATCTACTGGTTGGTGACCACTGATCTAGATGGTGCTTGGTCCTGCCGTGAGGACAGGGGACTGGACTTGATGATCTTTCAAGGTCCCTTCAGGTATGTCAACACAGTGGAGATATTTCAGGATACCAAAGTATCCCGAAATAGCTACTCCTCATCTTAGAAATGTGGTTGTTATTTCAAAATATTTTTCAAAATAATGGGCATGCTATTTCACCATCCCCGTAAACCTCGTATAAAGGTTAAGGGAAGGCTTGAAATAGCACATTATTTCGAAATTTGACGCTATGTAGACAGTGCCAAATTTCTGAATAGCCTATTTTGAAATGGACTTGAAATAAGCTACTCAATTTGCATAGTGCAAATTGCATACCTTATTTCAAATTTAGGGTGTTGTATAGACACACCTTTCCAGTTCTAGTATTCTATGATTTCCTGGGAAATACCTAGGGAGAGATGAATGAAAATTCTCTCCCCTGTTTCAGCAATGAGACTACAAACAGACTGCATTAGCATTAATCTGCAAAGAATGATCCAGAAGCTGTATTCTGGTAACACCAAGATGATCAGCAAATCTGGTTGCATCACTTTCTTCAGATCATATCAGATTTGATTTCTATGCCTTGTTGTCTCAATACATTATTCCCATTGTGCTAGGTGCTACACAAACAGTTTGAGAATTCTTCCCTAAAGAATTTTCATATAAAATACAAGACACAACTGATGGATGAGACAAATGAATGAACACTGGTAAATAGATGTGGAGACAGAGTAACAAAAATCTATGAAAGTATTAGCCAGTCAGAAACATTAATCACAAGTGGCCATTGCCACAGGCCTAACCAATCTGTGTGCCATACTCCAGAGATCCACAGGAAGGGACTAAATCCAGTTAAACATACAATCAGTGCAACTGAATTAAAATATTATGGTAACAACTGAGGGTATCAAGCCTAACCCTGAAAAAACACTGGAGTGAGGCCATTGGGGGAATTAACCAATATCCTTCATTAAAAGATTTTTTAAAAATTATAGCTAGTTTATTATATTCACGGTAACAAACAAAATCCAACCCTCCAGACTCTCTATATACTGACCAAAAGCTTCTGTCAACAATTTATGCATCATTTTCATTTTATGTCCTATAGTTGAATACTTAATTTTAAACAATGCGGGTTTCAGAGGGATGGCTGCTTTATGTTAGTATAAACGTTTGCTCACATTAAATAAAGTACATCAGTTTCTTAGCTTAGAAATAAATACATCTATGATTAAATGCATTCTGAAGTATTTAAAAAAGTTTTTACTGGGTAATCTCATTGGTATTGATGCCTTATTAGCAAAACAATAATAAAATAACGTATTGTGAAATCATAGTTGTCAAAGGGTATGGCTACACTACATTCCTCTTTTGAGAGAGGAATGCAAATGCAGACAAATGAAATTGCAAATGAAGCGCGGATTTGAATTTCCCACGCTTCATTTGCATAATCGCGTCCGGCCACTATTTCGAAATACCCTATTTCGAGATAAAAAATGCCATGTAGAAGCGGTTATTTTGAAAGAAACCCCTTCTTTTGAAATAACCATTAAACCTCATTTTTTAAGGAGGTTTCTTTCAAAATAACCATGTCTACACAGCGTTTTTTATCTCAAAATAAGATATTTCGAAATAGTGGCCGGACGCTATTATGCAAATGAAGCGCAGGAAATCAAATCCATGCTTCATTGGCAATTTCATTTTTCTGCATTTGCATTCCTCTCTCGAAAGAGGAATGCAGTGTAGCCATACCCGAAGTCAAGAAGGTTTTCTGTTTCAGTCTGCCACTAAGACAGACAAAATCATCAATTGGAACAAATGCAAGTTTCCAAACATCAATGACACATTAAATTAGAGGCCATTACAATACAATTAGTCTCCACAAATGATACATTGTGATACAACAAATTCATAGATATGGCCTCACCTTTGTATGTAACTTTTGTTTTTTGAAACTAATATGCCACCTTCTCTGTTGACAATCTAAGCAACACAAAAAGATTTTGTAGTCAAATTATAGAATTTTTAAATAACCCAATGTTTTCCTCCAAAATGTTCAAGCACTTATTAACGGGGAGGTGACTGTTAGATTTGTGGTGATTTTAAACGTCTAAGTCAATGGAGCTTCCTTTTCTATCTTGGACAATCCCTTGGGAGGCTTTTCTACCCTTTTATACATCTCACTGTGATATTCAGTTTAAATGTTCTCTTTATCCCATTATTTTTCAGTGCATCTTGAATAGCAAATGAATTAGAAATATTTTCAGTATCACTTCTCATTATATCTGTTACTATATAATCGGATGCTCTCTGTGTTCAGCTTTATTGTGGTTCAGGTTCTAGGGAAGAACTTCCACCCAGGTCATTGTGTGGATTTGTTAATCCCTTGTGCATACCAGAATCATGGCTCTTGCTTCCCCTATCAGAGGTCCTGCATTCAAATTCCCAGTAGACTTTGGGCAGAGGTTAAGTTTCTTGTTACCTTCTGACCCGCTGTTCTGTGCCTATGGTAAAGAATCACAGGATGGAGGCATTTATCTAGATTCTGAGCTGGCTTCCATCACCACAGTGTCTGAGGGTGCATCTACACAGCAGCATTATTTTGGAATAATGACCGTTATTCCGAAATAACAGTGCAAGCGTCTACACAGCAATTCCGTTATTTCAGAATAAATTTGTAATAATGGACGGTTTATTCCAACTTCCGTAAATCTCATTCCATGAGGAATAATGCCTATTCCAAAATAGCTATTTCAGAATAGTAATAGTGTAGACGCTCCACTGCTGTTATTTTGAAATAGCTCCTCCCCAGGGCCATTCAAACTAATTACCCCCAGTGCCTCCTGGGGCTCTAAATCAAGGTAGCACATCCACATTAGGGAAGCCTGCCTCAGACTAATTTTGAGGCTTCCTGTAGTGTAGACGTACTATTTTGAAATAAGCTATTTCAGAAAATAAATTCCAGAATAGCTTATTTTGAAATAAGCATGCACTGTAGACGTACCCTTAGTAAATCCCAAGTCTTCCAAAATAATGAGTCAGGGTACCAAAAATCATGAATGATTAAAAAATGAAGATTTTAAAAATAATACTGTTGAGGTTCTAGTTTGCTTTTGAGACATTATTGTTTGTATTACTGCTTGGGAGCACTGCAAGCTGAGGGTCTCAGGAAATCTCATCACTTCAGGGGCTGGAGGATTCAAGAAAAACACCAAGTATAACAAGACTTGTGATAAAATTGTGAATGTTGACATCAGAGTGTTTGTTAAGAAGGTTAAATCATTACTTCCTAATTGTCCAAAATTATATTTTTAGTGGGGGGAGATTTTTCAAAGGAGCTCAGCATCTCATTAAGTTTGGAGTCATCTTTAATTATACCAATAAGTCCTATTTATAAAAGAGGCCTTAGTCCTGCCTCTAGTTTTCTGCCACAATCAATCCTGCTTTTAATTACCTTCTGAAATATTCTATTGCTCATGACATTGAATTAACTGATTTACCAGTGTTTTGTTGCATTGACTCCTCACTGAGAATGTTATTCAGGTTTAGTGCTTCATATAACTTTAACACACACAGCATTCTATTAAAATATCCTCCAAATGCTGAAAGGAAGACTATCTAACCTAGGTCAGAAAGAAAACTTTACTAAAATCCTTTGATCTGTCTGCAGGAGTGTAGATGATTGATAAGAAAAGAAATCTTTAAGAATAACAAAATACTACTTGAAAAATGAGATACAATAACGAGTGCTTTACAAATGTGTCAGGAAAGTAGATTGACAGATAGGTCAATAGACATCCATTCAGGCAAACAGATATACAGCTAAATCTATTTGTCTTCCTCCTTGGCAGGATCTTCCTGTTTTACACTCTCAATACTCTTTTCAAAGGCTTCCCATTGTGCTAAGCACTGCATAAACTCACAATAAGAGACAGTCCCTGCCTTAGAATGTTCACAAGCTAAACAGACAAAACAGACAGAAGGAGATAGCATATTCCTTATTTTCAGGAGGGGGAACTGAGGAACATAAAGATTAAGCAACTTGCCCAGGTTGACAACAGAAGTCCATGTTAGAACCAGAATTTGAACTGGCCTTTTGAGTCCCAATCCAGTGCTTTAACTTCAAGACAATCTTTGCTTTAGAAATGTGTCATGATTCTCAAGATGTAAGTATCCTTACATTCTTTCTTTCTTTCTTTCAATTTAAATAGTGGAGAGCTTTTTTGGTTTTTGTTTTTCATTTAAATTCTGATGGATACCAGAGATACGCAGTGTACCCAGCTATTGTAATTGGAACAGGGTTCTTGAAGTTTCAACTCATGGCTAACCCTGGAATTGTCTCTCTCAATGGCATTTAATTTATAATTGCCTCTCCTTCCTTCTTTCCTGAGCATTCTAGAGAATAGGAATGGTTCCCAAAGAAAGATGAATAAGGTAAGTAAGCTATCAAATGAGTTCATTTTAGTTGGTTTTGTATAAGTGACAGCTCAAAAGTACAACAGACTAAGTGACTCAGGAGTATGAGTTGAATTTCACTTAAATTTGGTATCATGACATCCATTATATTATCCTTATTTCCATGTTGTACTATAGACAATGTCTCATTAATTTTTTCCCCAAACATTTCATTCCATTCATTTCACAGATCCATTTTCCAATCATTTTCTTTTTCAGTTTTGTGTAGGCTTATTTTCCTGACACCAGCAGACAGTTCAGAAGACTTTCATACAGACAATCCTTTTCCACTGGATGTTACAGACACAATACAAACAGATGGCTTCAAGATTTTTTTAAATAGCTGGTTTGTATTGACTTTTGGCTTCTATCCCCTTTCCAGATTACAGCCATGCTGCCCATTCCACACACTTCTGGTTCTCTCACTTCTTTTCCTTTTGATACATGTCAGCCCAAGTTCAGCAACTGGTATAATTTTTAGTTTCCCCTTTCTCTCTGTCAAGGTCAAATTGTGTGAGACTGGCAAGCTAAGCAGAGAGCTGATCAGCAGCATGAGGATTATATTTTGAAGCCTCAGCAGGCTTCTGGGGCCCCAGGTGTGAGTGTGTGGGAGAAATAGCAGGAACCAGGGTCTTAGAATTATTGCTTCTGATTTCCTTTATCTGTGGCACTGTGGTTTTTGAATCCAAATGGACATCTGCTTCACCCACAATTAATGAAGAAGTTGAGCCTCCAAAAGGGTTCACAGAGCCTGAAATCATTGGTTAGTAGAATAACCCATGTATAATGAGGCATTATTATTCTTGCCATAACTTCCATATAGAACAACAAAACTTAGTGCCCCAAGGCATATTTCTTAGACCAAATACAAATGCTTTTGCCTGCTTAATATGGGGTTTTTTTTTTCAAATCCATTCTAATATGTTTGCCCATTGCTAAAATATGTATGCCTTTGGAAGTGAAAGAGAAAAACTTCTGCCTTATTGTTAAGTGGAAATATGATACTGTATGCTGAGATCAAGTGAAGTTATTCAAAGTGTGTTTACAATAGAACTTCACTAGCTATCATTTTGCCATAGCTATGAGTACAAGGAGCTCAAATATTCTTTTGAGAATCACAGATATTTGGGATGGAGGAGTAATAGGTCAAATACAGCCCTGTGTAAGTTGGTATGACTCCAAGCCCTGGTCCACACTAGGGCATTATTTTTAAAAAAACCCACATACCAGCTGAATTTATAAGCGGAGCATCCACGCTACGAAGCGGTTATTTTGAAATAATGGGCCTCTTATTTCAAAATCTGTACTCCTGCTTTCCTTGGGGAATAACACTAATTCCAAAATAGTTATTTTGAAATAGCGGTAGTGTGGACACTCCAGTGCCACTGCCCTAGCCCTAACCCCCAGAGTTATTAGAACTAATTACTTCTCAGTGCTTCCTGGGGCTCTAAGACGAGGTAGTGAGTCTTCATTAATGGAGCCTGCTTCAGACTAATTTGGAGGCTTCTCCAAAGTGGGGACACGCTATTTTGATTTTGTAAAATAAGGAGTTATTAAGTCGAATTTAAAGTTATTTCGAAATAGTTTCCTAGTGTAGACATGCTCCAATTGATTTAATCGGAAGTTGTACTTGCACACATCAGGCCTGAATTCACCTCAGTATTATTTTTAATTATGTCAAATGTTCTCCATTTTTTTCCTATTATGACCACTTTCTTGATTGTCCAGATGCTTTATGTGCTCTTGTATTTATCTATGAGAATAAATTTCAAAACATTCGGCCACTATGAGAAGTTTGGTCTTATGATTAAGGCACTGAATGGGATTCAGGAGATCTGGGTCCAGTTTTTGCCTCTGTTCCCAAACTTCCTGTGTGAGCTTGAAAAGTCTCTGAATCTCTCTGCGTACGTCTACACAGCAGCTTTATTTCAGAATAACTGATGTTATTCTGAAATCACAAAAAATATACCTATACAGCAAGCCACTATTTCAAAGTAATGTCGAGTTGGAGGTCTACTTACTCCTACTTCTATAATCCTAATTTCATGAGAGTAAGGGAAGTCGAAGGAAGAGTGTTCAGTGCCAAAAGCCAAATTAAGCTATTTCAACTTCAGCTACACAATTGATGTAGCTGAAGTTGCATATCTTAATTCAATTTTTGTGCTGTTGTGCAGACATACCCTCTGTGTCTCAGGTCTCCATCTGTAAAAATGTGGAGAATAATTCTTTATTTGTCTGTCCTATTTAGACTACAAGCTCATTAGAGCAGGAATTTTCTCTTAGTTTGTGTTTGTACAGTACCTAGAATAATGTGGCCCGATAATAATTTAAAATAATTAATTCTGAAAAGCTGGAATGTGGATATATATAATTATTTAGATATAAAGTTTACCTTCCCAAGCTATTGTACCAGGGCAAGACTGATTGGTTTGTCCCAAAAAAGGCAACCAAAATTCAGTAATTTGTTTTCTTTTGCTGCTCTGAATTACTATTTAATTTGAGGAATTTATGGGAGGTTTAAGTCTCCCTAGTAATAATGCGGTTGGTACTTTTGTTATTAACAAAATAAAGACATCCCTAAAAAATGACTCGTGGGAATAAAGTGGTAGGAGTTGTGGTTATTAATTTAGCATTGATATCAGTAGGAGCTGTGGATAGTTAGTACAAGAGAAGCTAATGGTTTCTTCTGGCCTTCAGCTCGAAGCATCCATTTTTTTAAAGCCAGCTCTTAGATGAGTATAGCACTTGCTTGTCTTGAAGAACATGTAAGATATATATGTGCTTAAGTACGTGATGGATTTTTGTGTATAATAGAACCAACACAAATATTTTATTATTAGAAACTCCAGTACTTCTAACACTATCCTCCAAAAGTCAAAATGATCCCTTCTCTGTGAATCATGATTTTGCACAGTTTTGGAAACTTTGCTCTGCTAGAATGTCTATGTTGAAATAATTGTTAAAATCTCTGTAATAATAAGTAGCACTTCTCAAACCTGCAAAATGAGTACCTGTTGTTCAGCTGCCAAGTTCCCGTTACTAGTGTTACAGAGAGTATCTAGAACTAAAATCTTGCATGCATAGAAGACCAAGGCTACAAAGTAATGAACAACTAAGAACATGAACAAAAAGAATCTGCACGAATTCATCAGTTTAAACATGGACATATTATTGCAATCAAACAAAAGTATAAATTGGGAACTGCAGGAATGGCCAACATTGGTCAATACCAAATTCTTTCTTTAAAGGTTGCAGTCTAATTTCAACAGAAATCAAAGGATATTCCCCTGCTGAGGGCAGAGCAGTGAGTCTCTCCCAGCCGGTATGGGCATGTCCCCTCCTTATGGGCTGAGAGACTTACTGCTCTGTCCTCAGCAGGGAGCTGCTGCTGTAGCTGGGGGAGAAGTGCCCCTTCCCCAGCCAGGCATGGCAGCCCTGAGCCCCCGTGGGGTCGGGCTACTTAGAGGGAAGCATGGAGCGGGGACTGACTAGGTTGCTGTGGCCATGGGGATGCGGCTCAGGTAAATCCAGTGTTAATCGAAACACTGGAATGCAGTAAGTGACTGCGATTCAGAGGGTCCCTAGCCAGGACCAGGAATAGTGGGCAGGCCAGGTCCCTCCCACTTGCCACTAGGGAAGTGCCTGGGCAGTTGGACAGTGGGGAGCACAAATGGTGACAAAGCCAGATGGCCGTGTCATGAAGGTAATGCTGTAGTCCCCATGATGATGTGGGTCACAGAGAGAGGAAGTGATGGTGAGCAAGGAGGCACCATTGGGAGAGGGTATACTGACTAATCCCTAAAATGGCCAGCAAAATGTTCACCCATTTGTGATCTCGGTAGCTTTTATTTGGGCATTTGATGCCCTGGGTGTGGTACACCACCTGTTGTGATAAGCCATGGATCCATGGATCTTGAAAGGTGTGCTGTGGGAATATTGTGTGTTGTGGCAATGAAAAAATGTCTGCAAGTTGTGTGCCTGTTGTTCTGGTAAGGTCTGGCATCACTTTGAGTTGGTGTGTTCTTATCAACAGCTTGACGATGTTGGGGCGATGTTTGAATCAAGCTTGGTAACTTAAACTCATAATGCTGCTGTACATCCGAAGCCATGGACTTAACAGGGACACTGGTTTTATGGCTCATTATTATGATTTGTAACATACCACAATGCCTGTTACCAAGATTCCCTCTAGAAAGAAAGCTGTGTGGCAGCATGGCCCTGCAGCTGCAGCTGCTTAAGGAGCCCCACCCCAGGCTGCCTGGCTGGGGGAGGAGCACTTTTCCCTCCGCTATAGCAGCAGCTCCCTGCTGAGGACAGAGAAGCAGGTCTGACGTGTCCCTACCATCTGGGAGAGACTCGCTGCTCTGTCCTCAGCAGGGAGCCGCTGCTGTAGCTGAGGGAGAAGTGCCCCTTCCCCAGCCAGGCAGCTTCGTGTACAGATCCCTGAGCCGCTGGCTTGGTGGGGCTCATTAAGCAGCTGTGGGGCCATGCTGTCACACATCTTAGAGGGAACCTTGCCTGCTACCCTTCATTATCCACTTCCAGTCCTTTATGCATACAATCTAGCTGCCAATTGCCCGCTTCATTTCAGGTGACCACCTCCAACACGTTACCCCTTCTACTTAGCAATCTGTCCCTCCTTGTGTGTAGCTCAGACACTCTGCTTCCTTCCGCAGAGCTGAAGAAAAGCTCTATGCAGATCAAAAACTTGACCTTCCACCAATAGAAGTTGGTCCAGCAAAATATACCTCACCTACCTTGTCTCTCTAATAGCCTGGGGCCAACATGGCTACAACAACACTGCAAAATTCTATGTACTGTCTGATCACTGATGGCAAAGAATTCTATGGTTGGGATGCCACCACTAAAGAGACATTGCTTTCAGTGCTGGTTTCCCCAGCTGCATTGTTCCTGTGCAACATAGTTGGCTTAGAGGATTACAGATGATGAGACTATGTGAAATAGCTCACTTCGTTATGGGCCTAACAGATTAAGAGCAGAACTTTATATTCTGTTATGAAACAAAATGAGCAAATGGAATTTGTAAAGCACTGTTATGATGTGTTCACACTGGCTTTTGTTGCTTATGAAGTGCAATTCTGCAAGTTATTCCTTCTGCTGTACCGGGAATGACCCCCGTTCAAGAATCTATCCCAATTCAGGATAGCTCTTAAGTGTATGCATGAGTGCTGCCTTGAACAAGGCTGAATTCAAACATATTGTTAAATGGTTTCCTGATTCAGGGCCTGTCTAGAGAACAGGCAGTGTTAAATTAATTTGAAAATCTGTAGCATGGAACCTTAGCTGAATCAACAATATAAAAATCTGAAATCATAGTACTCAGCTCTCCTATAGATTTTCATCTTCGAAGTTATTTGTGAATGGTAATAAATTAATTCCATCATGATTCTGGCATTCATATTTTCATTACAATAATGTTAAAAAAAAACCCTTTTTTATAAATGTTAACATGGCACTGAACTTTTAAGCTGTAGAAACTGTGCTGGGAAGGGAATATATTCTGTCAAAAGCAAGCAGTTGCTGAGATATAAAGTCTGGTAGAGAATGAAAGATTATGCATAATAATAATGTTCAAAGATACTTAAAGGTCAAATCAAAATTTTGGGAACTTTTTTCTCATTAGCTGGAAAATGAGGAAACCTTTTGAAGAGTTACTGTCAAGTAACCCCTCCCACCACCCAACACCCATTTTCTGTTATTGTGATGAACAGCATCATACTCAAAAGATGAGTGTTTTTCTGCTGTGTCTATGTAACCCACACATCTATTATGTGTGGTTACACTGTCCCATATAGTGGCACCTAGACCACTTACTGCAAGAAAGTGTTTGCTCTATGGCCTTAGCTGAGAGCCAGCTGGCTTTTAACTCAAGGTGTAGTGGCTCATGCACTAAGCCCCAGCGATCCCAGCTTCGGTTCCTGTCAGGGTTACATCTGCACAGCGGTACCCTCCTATGGCAGAAAATTCCACCCTCCCCGCCCCTCCTCCCTCCACACACACACCCATAGGATGACTTCCCTCTCAGAGCAAGTTTGCTATAGTCAGAATTGTATTTTCCAGATTGTGATGCAATGAAACAGTCGGGAGACTTTCATTTTGTCTCACAGTGAGCCCTGTCCGGAGAAGCATTGAGAATCCACTGAAGTCAGAGGAGAGCTGTGGGTGCTCAGCGAGGGCTCTGTTCTGCTCCCACAAAGAAGTTTTGTCATTGACTTTACTGGAAGGAGGAGTATTGGGTCTTAATGGGTTTTGGGGCCAGATTCTATAAATAATTCCATACATCCTGAAAACTGCTTAGTACTCTCAATTCCCATTGATCTCCTTGGTCTTCTGTTGAAATTTAGGCACTGAACATCACTTTTCTGTGTGATAAAGCTTTCCCATCATCACAAGAATAACCCTCACAATGATGATAGCTCTTTCTACCCATCCCTTCCAAAAAAAGAAAACTCAATAAATAGAAAACCACAACAGCAGCCATGGCCTGAAACTATTTAAGGAATCAGCCAATGAAAAATCAATACATCAGACAACCCTAATCCAAGCAAAGACTGTAACGTTGTAGATTCCACATGTAAAATGTTCACATACAATAAGAATGGCCATACTGGGTGAGGCCAAAGGTTTATCTAGCTCAGCATCATCTTTTCCGACATGCTAGGTGCCTCAGAGCGAATATACAGAACAGGTAATCATCAAATGATTCCATCCCTGTCACCCATTCCCAGGTTCCAGCAAACAGAGGTAAGGGACACTTCAGAGCATGGTTTTGCATCCCTGCCCATCCTGGCTAATAGCCATTGATGAACATAAAGAAAGTAACAGGATAAAAACCTAAGAAAGAAGGAGAAATGGCGCCTTAGGATAGGTGATTAACAACTATCCAAGTACTTTAGATACTTTCAGCCAAGAACTCAAATCCTTTATAAACATGAAAGCAATAAACTTAACAGCAGTCCACAGTAAGAATTTAGTGGGATTGGTTCTTGTCTCACATGGGTATAAGTCAGGAGTTAGTCCAAAGAAGTCAGTAGAGTTATACTGGTGTCAAATCAGAGGGTATGCAATCAGCATGAGGCACAGTACCATCGTACCAATTCTGTGCTATGGATGCTAATATGGCTCTTGACTCCAGTGTAGGCATGAGGTTTCCGTATTTTTTACATGATAAAAGGCTTGACATATTGCAATTCAAAGATAGCATGGAAATTGCTGTCATTCCCATGCGAAGGCTCTGAAGCGGAGCACTAGGCATGTCTAATGAATTCACTGCTTCACTTATTGAAAGAAAAAGAAACTCAGAAGTCTGCAAACACCTAATACATATTTTGTGCCTCCTTCCCCTCCCTCTCCACCCCCCCTTCTGTTACCCTCCCACTCCTGGTGTCCCTGTCAGTACTTCATTTTTCTTGTTGGATGTTATAAGTAACCTAGAACAATAAACCTTCTCAGGTATTAGGTCTAATTGGGCTTTCATTTGAATGCTGCTGTGAAACAAGTGACCTAGCTTCAGTAGAAAGTAACCTATCATCATTGTGTTGTTATGGTTTCTTTTCATAAACCTTTCATAATAATGACAGTGAAACTTAAACAAATCATACTTCTGGAGTCCTGGTGGTTTGCAGCTGTTCTGAGAGAATGCTGTGGCACTGACATTGTTTCATGTGGCTCACCCAGCTGCAGCTTATTATGCCCTGCCTGGTAAGTAATGTCTCCTAGCTGCATAGGTTCTTACGATGGTGCCCATCTCCAGGTGGAGTGCTTGGTTTAAAGGATATTCACTTGCTGTCTACACAGCTAAATGAATAAAGCCAGTAGATTTCTAAGGACTCAGTCCTGCTCCATGAAATCAATAGGCATAGGATAGGTGGAGGCATGGCTGAGGGGTGGCATGTTGCTTGCAATGGCTCATAAGAGCCACTGGAGCAGAGTTATAAGTCAGGGTAGCCACAAGGGATGCCCTAAGTTTGCACTGGCCCTCAGCTAGTACCTAAATATACAAGCCACTTCCTCTGCTCTCACCCCAGTCTTAGCAGGGACTAACACTTGACCTGATCCTGCATGATGTCCTTCATCTCTTCCCTGTTTTCTAAGCAGGGCTTTCCTTACCCATATGCAGGACACGCAGTTGGGTAGGGCGCCTGAAAATTTGGGGCACCGCTGGGTCTTACTGTCTGCTCACCCAACTCTTCCTATCCCTGTTCTGTGGCTCTGCTTCCTCCAGAGAGGATCTAGTTAACTTAACAGTGAAAAAGCCTGACAGATCTTTTAGCTGACACTGAACCTGTGAAAGAGCCAGTCAAGTGGTAATGAAGCCATTTAACACACATTTGCCAGCCCCAGGTATATATTGTCAGTTTCTGAATTGACTGTGTTAGTCTGCAGAACCTCAGTTTAAAATTTGCTTTAAAAAATTTAGAGATTATAAATAGGGCTGTCAAGCAATTAAAAAAAATTAATCACGATTAATCGCGCTGTTAAACAATAATGAGACTCCAGCTGACCCAGGGCTCCTGCGGCACTGCCCCTTTGAAATGCTGCACAGCGTTTCAAAGGGGCAGCACAATTAGGAGCCCAGGTCAGCTGGAGTCCCCAGGCGTTTCAAAGGGGAATGCAGTGGGAGGCCAGGATCAGCTGGAGTCCCCAGCTGACTCTCGCTCTGTGCAGTGTTGCCCCTTTGAAACACGGCCCCGGCGTTTCAAAGGGGCAGAACCGCAAGAGCCAGGGATCAGCTGGCAGCATTTCAAAGGGGCACGCATTGAACAAATTAATGCGTTAATTGTGCTCTGTGTTAATTGACAGCCCTAATTATAAAATTACATCTCTAAAAAATCATCACCCTTCCCAGCTGCCATTGGGCAAAGGGGCACCAGTTTAATAATACTGCACGGGGCCCCATAAATCCAAAGGACAGCCCTGCTTCTGAGAGGGGTGCTTAACAGATTGCAAGATAGGTCTCTTTGTTGGGGGGGTGGAGAGGGAATGGCCTCCTCTGGCCCAGGACAGGGAGCATAACCACCTGAAATGAGAGGAAAGTAATCCCCCTTTATTTTTCATTTTATCTTAACCAAGGAAAACTTTGCAGCATATGCCCAATAGAACATGCTTGCTACAGTAAAAACTAACTTCTAATGATTCTTTTTAAATTCTGTTTGGGCAAATGCCCAGATAGATGCAGACAAAACAACCCAACATGCACTAGGGGACTGAACCCCACATGAATTTGGTCTGAGAACACAACAAAATGTTCAGTGCTCTCCCCTGCAGAGCTGTATGAATTATTTGTTATGATTGCTTTGACTGAATTTAGCTCGTGTTTCGGTTTGCTGGATGTCCCTGGCAGGCAGTGCCTTCATTCTTTACAGAGTTGTTTGTGATTCACAGTTGATGTTTCATGCAAACATATTTCAGCATATGAATTTTTCATGAGTTGTAAAATACCGATGCATGTATCAGATATTTAGAATTTGAAATTTGAGCTGTCTGACTGGTCAGCTAAATCACTCAGTATTGTTTCTGTCCCCTGAATGGATTATGGGAATTTATAAACAAAAGGAGAAAAGGGGCACTTTTATCCACTACACAGAAAATACCTTCGCCTTTGGCACAAATTGCTTAGAGGAGGCTGTGCTGGAGTATAGAGGCTACTTCACCTCCACAGTGTCATCCAGTCACGAAAAGATGCAGATCGGGTCAGATAAAGATGATGGTGACACCACCACAGTGTCAGCCACTCCTGAGGAGATGCATGAAGATAGTGCTATGGGGCAGGTGGGCAAGCACGTGCTTCCAGGAGATACCCCTGATTGTGAGGCACCTTGCTCTTTCCTGAGCTTGAGAAAACCTAATCTGTGCCTGCTGTAGATCATTTCCCCAACTCCATCAGTGTCAGGCAACACAAGCACTCCCCTCTAGGCCCATGCAGGCCTCACTCTCTCTGTACAAGTTAGCAAATGACATATACCAACTCCCAAGCCCACCCACCATCTCCTTGGACTATCCAATCTCTATTCCACTGGACACACACAGAATTCACAAATTCACTACTTCCAAAGCTTCCAGATTACCAGTTCCATACCAAATCACCATCTGCTTAACACACTATACTTTGCTATGTGCTGGAGAAATGGTCTGAAGTAAATAGGATGAAGTTCAAAAAGGACAAATGCAAAGTACTGCACTCAGGAAGGAACAATCGGTTTCACACATACAGAATGGGAAGTGACTGTCTAGGAAGGAGTACTGCAGAAAAGGATCTAGGGGTGGGGATTTAGGGCCACAAGCTAAATATGAGTCAGCAGTGTGATACTGTTACAAAAAAAGCAAACATCATTCTGAGATGCATTAACAGGAGTGTTGTGAGCAAGACTCAAGAAGTAATTTTTCCACTCGGCGCTGCTTAGGCCTCAACTGGAACATTATGTCCAGTTCTGAGAACCACATTTCAGGAAAGATGAAGAGAAATTGGAGAGGGTCCAGAGAAGAGCAACCAAAATGATTGAAGGTCTAGAAAACATGACTTATGAAGAAAGACTAAAACAGGCAATGGGCTAAAATTGCAGCAAGGGAGGTTTAGGTTGGACATTAGGAAAAACTTCCTAACAGTCAGGGTGGTTAAGCACTGGAATAAATTGCCTAGAGAGCTTTTGGAGTCTCCATCATTAGAGATATTTAAGAGCAGGTTAGATAATCATCTAGCTGGTGTTTGGTTCTGCTGTGAGGGCAGGGGACTGGACTTGATGACCTCTCAAGGTCCCTTCCAGTTCTAGTGTTCTATGATCCTATGTTTACAGTGAACACCAGTAAATGCATAGGCATTCAAGTGACACAGCAAACAGAAGTATTTGAAACAAACAACAAACTATACAACTAACTAGATACGTTCATGTCTCACAGAGTAATACTTACCCAAGGTCCTTCCAGTGTTTTACAGCTCGGCGTGGCTGTTTTATAGCTTGGCTTGGATCTCTATTCACAAGACAAGTCACGCGGTCAGCTTGCCTCCTCAGTGAAAGGTTCAGGATGTTTCTTTGCAGTCAAGACACATCAGAACAATCCACTGTCCTTATTCAAAAACAGGATGCCCCCGCTAGGTCTTTTTTCCTATATACTCTTTCCTTGTAAATTGTGCACTTTTACAGGCATCTGGCTCAATATGCAAATGGGCCTACACTGTAAGTCACACTAGAAAGGGAGATAAGCATCTGTTACTCCCTGCCTAAAAGGAATCCGTCTGAGATGTGTCATGTCTTGGTATCTCTCTTAAGAACATAATCTGCAATATAGACCCATAATTCCTTAAATATTTTCTGTACATATATTTCACAGTGATTAGCACACTCAATGGTCTACTGGCTGTCTCAGAGGATCCTCGTGGGCAGCAGATATCATAGGCCAGGGGAGACTAAGTCTCCCCAAACAGACCCATCTGCTGTTTTAGGAATACCTCTTGTGCTCTGCCCAGAGGACCTGCCCATCAGCTGTTTGGCAGGGCCCCACCACTCACTCCTCTATGTCCCCTCCCCCATCACTTACCCTTAGGCAGGAGAGGGGCAGAAACAAACAAGTGGCAGGTGGAGGGGCCTTGGGGGAGGAGGCTGAGTGGGGCAGAACAGTGAACAGGGCCACAATCCCCATTGCAGGGAGCTTCTGGCACTTGCACCCAGCTTTCCCACATGCCAGAGACATACACTGCCCGTGAGCAAAGGTGCCATTTAGAGAGAGCGGGGGGGCAGCAGCCGTGAACTCTAGGACGGCTAGCTTTTCATCCTGTTCCCCACATGCTAAGAGAGTGAGGGGAAAGTGCTTGCATTCTAAGCTCCCTTCACCACCCAGGTGTGAGAGGTATGCACGGAATGCAAGCATTTTCCCCTCGCTCCCTTAGCGTCCAGGGAACAGGATGAAAAGCAAGCCGTGTCCTGGAGTGCATGGCTGCTGCCCTCCCTATACACCCAAAATGGTGCCCTTGCCCATCAGGATCCCTGTCAAATTCTGCGCAGCCCTCCCCCCCCCTCCACACACACATGTCTTCTGCCAGTTGGAAGCAAGGGGAGAGAGTTTGCTGTGGTAGCTCGCATCCACATTGTCCCACAAAAAAGCAGATGAATACTATGCAGGAGCATGAGAAGAAACTGGTACTGGTGCCTGGGAGGAATGGTGAAGTACTAGAGATTCCCACAGCGCTGGCTGTTTTACTCCAGAAGCAGCCAGTATCAGCAAGAAGTATGCCCCAGACAAAGAGCAAATTGAGTGGTGATTGGTTCTGCTGACAGCAAAATAACTGGCATGTGAGGAAAGCTTCAGCTCTCAGATTTTCTTATCATTCAAAACAATTCCCTATAATGCTGGACTCTCCAAAATGTGTTATGAAAAACATCCAATCATGGTTGAAAATTAGAACCAGCGTATGGAGGAGGCTGAGCTTTGCCTCCATTCAGAAACTTCACTCGACCCTATTACATGCGCCTCGGCTGATCTGGCTCTCACAGAGGTTGCAGGCTACTTATGACTTGTCCCTCTCCCCCTTGTCTCTGAAGTGCAGCCACCCAGGTAATGAGTAACTTCTCCAGTTCCTATTGCCCTTCTCCATTGCCCTCTGTTAAAACAATGGAACTCCGCATCGCAATCTGCAATAACAGGAAAATTTAAAAAAATAATAAGCAGAAAATGCAGGTGTTAGTGCTTGAAAAATGTGTACGCACTCTGATTTAGTGGCTTGTCCATGTGAAGATAATTGCCTACCACTCCCAGGTTTAGAGTAAGTCTAAAATCATAGGCTAGAGGGAACTGCAAGGGTCATTTAGTCTGAACTCCTGCTGAGATGCAGAATTTGTTGGGTCTAAACCAGCAGTTCTCCAACTGTGGACTGGGACCCACAAAGTGGGCTGTGACTCCATTTTAATGGGGTAACCAGGGCTGTAGTTAGACTTGCTGTATTGTGGAGCTGAAGCCCAACTCCACTGCCCAGGCTGAAGCCTGAGCCCAAGGGCTTCAGTTCTGGGTGGCAGGGCTCAAATTACAGGCCCCCACCACAACTTGGGGCTGATGTCCTTGGGCTTTGCTCTCCTCCACCCCCTCCACAGGGCAGTGAGACTTGGGTGGGCTCAGGCTCAATCTGGCCTCCTGGGGTCTTGTAGTAAGTTTTGTTGTGAGAAGGGGGTCGCAGTCAATGTTCCCGCTAGTCTTTTCCATCCATGTGTGGAATAAGGTTTGTTATATGCACACGGCATGTGCTAATGTGCACCTCCATTGGAAACACAACCTCACTGTGGGCATTCTGCTAATAAGCTGGCCAGCATCTGAATCTCTTCTGAGCAGCCGCACAAGTGCACACGTTACAGGGATCATTTGACAGTGCAGTCAGGTTTGAGATCCTCTGGTTTAAACTATCCAAGACAGACGGCTGTCCAGTCTCCTTTAGAAAATCCCCAGGGAAGAAGCTTCCGTAACCACCCTAGGCAGTCTGTTCCATTGCCCTACTGTTCTTACAGCTAGCAATTTTGTTCCTGAGATTTAATATAAACCTGCTCTGCTATACTTTGAGCCCATTGCCCCTTCTCCTGCCCTCTATAGCAAGAAAGAGTAACTTTTCTTCATCCTTTTTTATGATTTTTTTTTCAAACGAAACCTACCCAGTTTCTTCAGGCTTTATGGCTTGCATTCCTTCCCTTTGATCATCTTTGTCACTTGCCTCTGGATCCTTTCCAACATTGGTGACCAAAATAGGACACAGTACTCCACTTGAGGCTTCAAGTGGCTAAGATGTGTGCTGCAATGGAGAAGATCCCCAGGCTCAATTCTTGCTAACAATCCACCCTGGGACTCGTACATAAAGTTACGCATGGAAGCTGCTTTTAGAAAAAATGGCCCTGGCCTTTCCAGTCTCCACATACAGAAAGCCTTGGCATGATGCTTAAGATCTTAAAAACTCCTATTCTGTTGGACACCTTGCTTAACAGCTAACATTCATGCTGAGGGCCAAGATAACATTTCTGACTCTTTGAACAGATTTGATCATGAAGGGGTGACAAATTGCTTTACATAGTGTTTGGAATGGCCTGAAGAATGGAGCTAGTTCCCTGTGAAGCAAGTAAAAACTGTGTCTGAAAATGCTGTATATATGTACTTTTAGGTTACAGAAGCTTTATGGCTTTAATTACCTGAATTTCTTGTTCCTTATATGCGATGGCCTCTTTTCTTCCCATTGTGAGCTTTGATGATTTATGAATGCTAAAATGCTTCTGGGTGTCCTTTTTAGGTGGATGCCTGAAAAATCCTTTGCAGGAAGTTTTCCCCGAGTTATTAATAACACAGGGGTGTGTGTCATAGTGCTATATTCAGCAGCTTGAGCCACCTTTGTTTCCTTTCTGGCTATTATTCTGTTTTAGGGAGCTTAGTTTCACTCTTGGGCTGCTTTTCAGGCTCCAGCCCTGCCCCATATGTTTTCCCTGGTACTGCAGTACTCTAAGGGTGAGATTTTCAAAGGACAGTGGATGTCTAAAGATGCTCAGAGAGGCCTAAATACCTTTGAAACATCAGCCCTAGCTGCCTACAGTGTCATCCCCACCCAATGCCTATAGCCTACTATACCATTTCTGACCCTGGTTATTACACACTGTTTGGCCCCATCCAAGGGTCAGTCATGCCAGATGTCCCCACATACAAAGAATGTGTATTTTCAGTCTATCTGGTTTATTTGAGACAAAAGGAATGAAGGTGAAATTAGCCCCCCTGCACAGGGCCAGGACAAAGCCTGAGCACCACTTCAGTTCCATACATTCTCCGGCAGCATTAGCCTCTAAAACCCCTTTTGCACAGGGATGAATTCCACTCAGAATAAATGTAAAATCTCCACAAGACTTTGTCTCACTTAATAGGGAACGTTTTTCTCAGTCTGTAAGATCCTCCCACAGTCCATAGATGGCAGGCAGGCATATTTAAAAGAATAGTACATAATGAAATAGGAAACACACCTGAGTTGAAATTAGCAGAGCTATTATAGACAGTCTAATGGTCTGTGTACTCTGGACCAACACTGACTATGATTTGATTTCTTCAGTGAGGCCTGAACATTATGGACCAGTTTGTGCCTGATCCTTTAACAAGTTCATAAAAATCAGGGGAACACAAAGTATCTTTTTTTTCAGCCTTCACAACTGCAGTTCTTATATCCTCTTGGAAGCAAGGCCTGCTCTCCACTGCACTCCTGGGCACTTTAGCCACCTCCACTGAGAACAGAGAGGACAGGCAAGCCCTCCCCACACTGCACTGGCAAGCAAAGCTGTCCAGATGCAAGGGAGAGACCTGTGCTACAAACAGTTAAGTTTTAGCAGGAAGTTTGAAGTTGCCACATCTCCTAAAGGAGGCTGTGCAATGCCACAAATGCCAGTGCTCTCTCACAGTCAAAGGGTAAAATACTCACATGGTTTGACACAAGCATCACTCCACTGAAATCCATGGAATGCTGTCAAATAATGCCAGCTGAGGCTTAGGCATAGATTGCTCTCTCTCTCTCTCTCTCTCTCTCTCTCTCTCTCTCTCTCTCTCTCTCTCACACACATAGATAGGAACTAGTGGCAGAGACTGCGAGTCCATACAGCCAGACCATATAACAGTCTGGGTACTTGCTTTATGAATTATTTCTTACAGAGTTATATATTCCAAGACCATTGCACATCTACTCTGATCTCATGTATAACACAGACTATAGAACTACCCCCAAATTATTCCTAGATCAGGTCTTCTAGAAAAACATCCAGTCTTGATTTAAAAATGCCAGTGAGGGAGAATCTACCACAGCCTTTGATAATCTGTTCCAAGGATTAACTACTCTCGCTGTTAAAAAATTATGCCTGATTTCCATGCTGAATTTACCTACCTTCAACTTTCAGCCATTGGAGCATGTTAAATCTTTCTTTGCTAGCTTAGGAGCCCAGTATTAAATATTTGTTCCCCTTGTAAATATTCACAGACTGTAATCAAGTTACCTCTTAACTTTGTCTTTGTTCAGCTAATGAGATTGAGCTCCTTGTGTCTGTCACTGTAAGGCAGATTTTCTAATCCTTTAAACATTCTTGGGGCTCTTCTCTGAACTCTGTAAAATTTATCAACATCCTTCTTGAATTGTTGACAGCAGAACTGGACAAAGTATTAGAGCAGAGGTCACACCAGTGCCAAATAACCGCTGCACTCAAAATTCCACTGTTTATGCATCCCAGGATTGAATTAGCTCTTTTGGACACAGCCTCCCACTGGGGGCTTGTGTCCAGCTTATTATCCACCACAAACTCCAAATCTTGTTCAGAATCACTGCTTCCCAGGACAGAGACTTGGAAGTTATCCTAAAACTTGCCTCCTCCATCACTGAAAGGCTGCACCCTCATTAGAGGTTTCCTGTGAACTACAGAGGTGCATCTTTGCACAGCTGTTCAGACAGGGTGCGTCTGCACTGTAACATTGACAACCCCAAACATTCAAAAACTCTTGCAGAATCACATGACCCCATGAGCTGGTGATTGTCAGAAAAACACTCTATATGACAAGCAGTGGCAACTCTGGCATTGCCACCACAGTTTGGCCCTCAGGGTTATTAAATTGTATTAACCAGGCCCTTGGCAATACCTTTGACAGCATAGAGCAGATGAAGCAGCCTTGAAGTGGGCCTCTAATAGATCCCAGGGAGAAACTGAGGAAGTCTGGTCAGAGCACACTGGACTCTGGCAACTGTGGGTTGTTTAACAGCTTCACAGGGAGCTATAATACCTCAATATAAATTAGAGTGGCCCCTGGGAAAATCCCAGCAGTTTAGGCTATCGCTCCTTCTGGTTCCTGTCTACATCTGCAGCTCATCTTTGCCTAGTCCTGCCCTCTAATCTTCTTGCTGGCTCTACAGAATCTATCTCCAATACAGCCCAGCACTGAGGCCTTAGCAATCTGATATCCAGCACCTGGGTCTGAAGGTTTGTAAAAATTCTTTAAGAAATTAAGAACAGCTATACTGGGTCAGACCAAAGGTTCATCTAGTTCAGTATCCTGACAGTGGCCAATGCCAGATGCCCCAGAGGAAATGAACAGAACAGATAATCATCAAGTGATCCCTCCCCTCTCACCCATTCCCAGCCTCTAACAAACAGAGGCTAGGGACACCATTCCTACCCATCCTGGCTAATAAGCATTAAGGGAACTATCCTCCATGAATTTATCTAGGTTTTTTTACCCTGTTAAAGTCCTGGTCTTCACAACATCTTTATCGTTTTCTTTTCATCTTGCAGTAAATGATGGGTTTACTACAGCATGGAGGTGGTACTATTATTAGACAATGTTCCTTTTGTCTGGCTTGGTCTTTCACGGCTCCCAGGTGGGCCCGTATACTCCAAAGTTTTATCTTATTGTTAAAGCTGAGGGATACTATGTAGGTTTGTATTCTAGTGTCTTATCTTTCTGCTTGGAACTGAATGAGTCAGAAATCTTTGTGTTTCTACTTGATTGCACTATTCTGCTATCCTTAATATGGTCAGTGTGAATCTTATCACCTAGAAGGGGGAAAGTATTCATTCTCTTGTAATAAAAGGCCACACATTTGAACACACTTGTGAGGTAATCAGGCACAAATAATACTTCAACCAATTATCTGACAGAACTTCTGAAATTACTGACTGACTTGATAGCATTGTGGGGGATGTTTCCCAATCATTTAATATTTTGCAAGCATTGATTAGCTTTTTGCTATGCACAATGGTGTCAACAGGTAATTTTGTTCCAGTCATAAGATCTCCCAGTATTATATCACATGTTACCATAAACTACTGCAGTAGCAAGACATTTTTAATGAAAATAATGCCTCACAGTACAACTCATCACTGGTTCTCTCAGGACATGCCCTCCAAAAAACTATCTTTTTTGTAACAGAAAAATTATCACAGCCCAGAGGTTGCTTTGTTCTGCAAAAGGAAATTTAGTGCTTTTCTTTGTAAATCTTGCCCTCAATATTTCTGATCTTGCTTTTGCCAGTAAATATCATTTTTTATGTTGGAGTCTTCTGATACACAGCCACATAAAATTATAGGGGCTGGAAAATATCTCCATCAGAATCTTGAATCAGCAATCAGTGATAAAACTGCACTTTATTTAGGCAGCAGAATCAATATATGTCTTTATGATGGGCAAACCTCAAAGAATTCAATTGAGCCACCATACATACCCATTTTTATCTATAAATTGACTCTTTCACCACTTTTCTGCTATAGTAGCTAGGGAGCCGCCACTTTAATTTAACAAAAAAGGCATGTGCTTCAATGATTGGAAGTTGAAGTCAGCAGAGTTCAAAAAGGAAATGCAATTTTTTAAACAGCAAGGCTAATTTACCATAGGAGAAGATTGCCAAGTGATGGAGAATTTACCATATCAGTTGGCATCTTTGAATCAAGATTAGATGGTTTTATAAAAGATGTGCTTTCATTTAAACACAAGTTATTAGGAAGCACAAGGGATCACTAGATGAAATTCTGTGGAGAGAATTATGCAGGAGTCAGATTACATGACCCCTCTGGCCTTAAAATGTACAAAATCTACCTGCTGGCTTTGGCCACTTGGGACATATCATAAGAAAAATGTTGTTTTGTTTAATCTTCCCACATTCTAGAAATATATAGGCTGTGTCTAGACTACAGGGTTTTTGCGCAAAAACAGAGAGTCCACAGCTCAAGCGCATTTTTGCACAAGAAAATGTACAGTAAAACAGCAGATCAGAGGGCTTTTTGCAGTGTAGGTATACCTGTTTGTACTAGGAATAACGCCTTTTTGCGCAAGAGTTCTTGCACAAAAAGGTGTGTGTGGATGCTCAACAGGGGTTTCTTGCACAAAAAGAGCCTATCAGAAAAAGCACAGGTGCTCTGGTGGCCATGCTGTGACTGACAATCAGAACTTTCTTGCGCAAGAGTGTCCATGCAGTATGGACACTCTCTTGCGCAAAAGCACATCGTTTGTGCAATGCACTTTTGAGGTGTGGACACGCTTTTGCGCAAGAAGTGTTTGCGGAAGATGTCTTCTGCAAAAAGTTTCTTGCGCAAAAACCCTGCAGTGTAGACAAAGCCATAGAGAATGCAGAGCTGACAGAAAATGGAAGAGGAGGGAAAAGCAGCAGACTTTTCTGAATCTGAAAATTCATTTGGCTTCAGAAGTGAGCAAAAGTAATTTACTACATATTTGAGAGAGTTTATCTATCTGTTTGTCTCTGTTCAAGAACTCCCCCTAAACAGTGAGAGGTAGGATAACCAAATTCGGTAGGCAGCTCCCTTTTATCATAACTTAAAGCAACATAAGGGTTTGGTTGTGCCAGGAAAATGGGATGTGGCTGGAATGGGATTGTTTTTAAAAAACCTTGCAGAAAACAGACTCACCAGGCAGGTGAAAGGGGCTGGTTGGGGGTGCACCCCACTGCCCAAGACTGGTCCAGCCCTGAGCCTCCCAGCCCCAACATGCCCTTTAGTGAGGGCAGGGGGAGCTGAAGCTCCCACTCCAAGATTTGTGCAAGCACATTGCTGGCTGTTTCCCTTCTTCAGGGAGCAAGGGGAAAGTGCAGTTTGCTGCATTCCTCACTCTGGCTGGGGAGTGCAGGACGTAGATGAGCTGTGCACTTTCATAAAATCATAGAACACTAGAACTGGAAGGGACCTCGAGAGGTCATCAAGTCCTGTCCCCTGCCCTCATGGCAGGACCCAACACCATCTAGACCATCCCTGATAGATGTTTATTTAACTTGTTCTTAAATATCTCCAGTGATAGAGATAAAACAACCTCTCTAAGCAATTTATTCAAGTGTCGTCCCCCACCCTTAGTCTGCCCTTTTCCAGACTAAACAAATTCAATTATTTCGGTCTTCCTTCATAGGTCATGTGTTCTAGACCTTTAATTATTTTTGTTGCTCTTCTCTGCACCTTTTCCAGTTTCTTCACATCTTCCCTTAAATGTGGTGCCCAGAACTCAACATAATACTCGAGTTGAGGGCTAATCAGCACAAAGTAGAGCAGAAAGGAAGGGAAAGAGCAAGCAGCCCTGGTATGAATCGTCTCCACACACACACACACACACACACACACACACACACACACACACACAGAGTCCCCTGCCCAGAGCCCCTCCTCATCTCTCAAACCTGCCTCCTGCTCCCCCACACCTCTAGCCCACCTACTCTGAGCTCCTCCTTAATGACCCAAGGAATGCTGGGTACCAGTTAGTATATAAAGGCAAATCAGCAACCTATGTGAAATACTGGGTCAGACCATAGGTCCATCTAGCCCAATATCCTATCTTCTGACAGTGGCCAATGCCCCAGAGGGAATGAACAGAAACAGGTAATCATCAAGTGTCAACCTTCCCAGCCTCTGACAAATGGCTAGGGACACCATTCCTGTCCATTATGGCTAATAAGTATTGATGGACCTAACCTCTTTTTTGAACCTTGTTAAAGTCCTCGTCTTCATGACATCCTCTGGCAAGGAATTTCATAGGTTGACTGTGCACTGCATGAAGAAAAACTTCCTTCTGTTTGTTTTAAACCTGCTACCTATTAATTTCATTTGGTGACCCCTACTTCTTATGTTATGAGAACATAACATACATGTCATGATTTTATAGATCTCTATCATATCCTCCTTGGTCTCCTGTTTTCTAAGCTGAAAAGTCCAAGTCTTTTTAATCTCTCTTCAAATGGGACACGTTTCAAACTCCTAATAATGTTTGTTGCCCTTTTCTGAACCATTTCCAATGCCAATATGTCTTTTTTTAGATGAGGTGTCCACATCTGTACGCAGTATTTAAGATGTGGGCATACCATGGATTTATATAGAGGCAATAAGATATTTTCTGTCTTATTCTTTCTCCCTTTTTAAATGAGTCCTAACATTCTGTTTGCTTTTTTCACTGCTGGTGAACATTAAGTGGATGTTTTCAGAGAACTATCCACAATGACTCCAAGATCTCTCTTAAGTGGCTATAGCTAAATTAGTCCCAATTATTTTAAATGTGCTTTTTCCAATGTGTGTTATTATGAATTTATCAACATTAAAATTCATTTGCCATTTTGTTGCTCAGTCACTTAGTTTTGTGAGATCCTTTTGAAGCTCTTCACAGTCTGCTTTGGTCTTAACTATCTTGAGCAGTTTGGTATCATCTGCAAATGTTGCCACCTCACTGTTTATCCCTTTCTCCAGATCATTTATAAATAGGTTAAATAGGATTGGTCCCAGTACGTACCCTTGGGGGATATCACTAGTTATCTCTCTCCATTCTGAAAACTGACCATTTATTCCTACCCTTTGTTTCCTGTCTTTTAACCAGTTATCAATCCATGAGAGGACCTTCCCTCTTATCCCATGACAACGAACTTTACTTAAGAACCTTTGGTGAGAGACTTTGTCAAAGGCTTTCTGGAAATCTTAGTACACTATATTCACTGGATCCCCCTTGTCCACATGCTTGTTGACCCCCTCAAAGAACTTTAGTAGATTAGTAAAGTGTGATTTCCCTTTACAGAAACCATATTGACTTTTCCCCAACAAATTATGTTCATCTATGTGTCTGAAAATTCTATTCTTAATTATAGTTTCAACTAATTTGCCCAGTATCACCTCTAGAGCCTTTTTAAAATATTGGCATCACATTAGCTATCTTCCAGTCATTAGGTACAGAAGCTGATTTAAAAGATAGCTTACAAACCATAGTTAATAGTTCCGCAATTTCACATTTGAGTTCTTTCATAACTCAATGCCATCTGGTCCTGGTGACTTGTTACTGTTACATTTATCAATTTGTTCCAAAACCTCCTCTAACAACACCTCAATCTGTGACAATTCCTCAGATTTGTCACCTAAAAAGAATGACTCAGGTTTAGGAATCTCCCTAACATCCTCAGCCATGAAGAACCATGTAAAGAATTCATCTAGTTTCTCTGCAATTACCTTATCTGGTTGTTTAGCAGGCTTCCTGCTTCTGATGGACTTAAAAAAAGTTTAGTTTCTCTGCTGAAAGCTAAACTTGCCGGATGCACAATTTAAGACATACCTAAATGATAAGTGAAGACTTTTCTAATACATTAATGACATTTTGACATCCAAGTATGCTACATTTTGTTCATCTGACTTCCTAATAGGTACCATAGTTCTGACAAACAGGAATTAATCATTGAAAGCCAGTTGTCAGAGAGCATAATTCATCATTTTGAGGTCAAACTTATCCAGAGTTTTCAAAACTCACTATTTGAAGTGTTAGAAGTTTCAGCAGTTGCCTACAGCAATCAT
This sequence comes from Rafetus swinhoei, assembly GCA_019425775.1. Classification (NCBI taxonomy): domain Eukaryota; kingdom Metazoa; phylum Chordata; order Testudines; family Trionychidae; genus Rafetus; species Rafetus swinhoei. The sequence continues at coordinate 40,436,617 of CM033437.1, read as the reverse complement.
TTGAATCAGAGATGAGGCAATTTTCAGCTGACATTTTTAAGACATGTCTAGGTTATATACAGATAGTCTAATATATTATAAGTTAATGGACCTTTTGATTATACATTTTAGGAGGTTTGTAATCTTACTCTGAGATCAGTCATTTTATATTAGAATGGTCAAAGGGGCAATGACAATTCAAACATCAATTATGGATTGTCAGTTTCTTTCTGACTTTTGGAGGAAAGGGGCTGAGAATTTAGATGATGTGCAAATATTTCTGAATAATATGGTTTCTAATGCTGATAAATGTAGTCTGAATATTAAATGAATAAGATTGTAGCAGAAGAGGCAAAACTTGCAGAAGCATAATGTGTATGAATTTATACCAATAATGTAAATCCTAGATCAGATGTACAGAAGCCTTCCAATAAAGGATTAAAACACCTACAGCAATAATTGTAAACAGGTCATCTTCTTTGAGTACATGGATCCTGGCTACCTTAGTTTAATAGAAAACATGAAAGCATCTGCATCTCATGAACTGAAGTGGTAGCCAGAGAGTAGGCGTGTGAGGTGATGGGGGTGGGAAAATATGGGATTGCAGTAGAACAAAAATTGTATAATATTTTGCCCCCTTTCTCTCAAAACACCCATCTCAAAGCAAAACAAAAACAAAACACAAACTTGTCAAAGTTACAGAGAAACTCTCAGCCAGACAGCTAAGGGGATATGTTAAAAGGCAAGCAGGCTACTCAAATGAATCTGTCTCAATGTCAGGATGAACTGATAATCGGGAAGTGAAGGGTTTAGGAATGAAATTCCATGAATTATTATCATTTCCAGATCTTATGTGAGTTTCTTAAAATGGCAAAGCTGGCATGTCTCCCTCTCCCTAGATTTTCAGAAGATGCTTCACTACCTTGCTTCTTTCCCCTTTGAGTCTTCACAGGTTAGCAAAGTAAACACACACCTTCTCCCTCCCCTACCCCACCCCATCTCCTGAATAACTCTGGAACTTAACTGAGAGTAGGTGGCACTTCTACTCATTCATGAGGCAGCAAGGAGACTATGAATGCTTCTGCTGACAGTGCTAATCCCACAAACAATTTGCCTACTATTTGCTTAAGAGACAATATAACTGAGGAACAGAGAGGATACGTGGCTTGCCCTACATATCTATTCTGCAAGATGTTCTGTGCTGGTATCATGCTCTGTTAAAGTCACTTGGGCTCAGCACAGTCACATCTGTGGTTGGTCAATGGCAACTCAGGAACAGAGTGGTGCTTTAATGAGCTGACAATATTTGCCGGTGTATTTACTCAGGGTATGTCTATACTACAGAGGGGTTTTTTCAGAAAAATGGCCATTTTTCTGAAAAATTTCAATTTCATCCACACTGCAATCACATTCTTTCGAAAGAAAATCGAAAGAACAGAGGGGTTTTTCCGACATTTGTAATTCTCTTTCTATGAGGAAGAAGCCTTTTTCCAAAAGAGCTCTTTCGGAAAAAGGCGTGTGTGGATGGGGAAAAGGGAGTTCTTTTGAAAGAAGAGGAAAGAGGAAAAAACACTGGTGCCCTGGTGGCCACTCCATCCATAGTAATCACAGTTTAAATGCGAGATAGCATCCATTCAGTGAATGGATGCTATCTTTCAAAAAAGCAGATCGCTTTTTCGATGCTCTTTGGCAGTGTGGACGTGCTCTTTCGGAAGAAGTTTTTTCAGAAGATCTCTTCCAGAAAAGCTTCTTCCGAAAGAAGCCTGCAGTCTAGACATAGCCTCAGTTCAGTTATTTCTATTAAATGCTTAACCTCTCAAAATGAACTTTTTGACTCCTCCCTCTCTCCTACCCCCTTTCCCCTTTAATTGTGTTAACGTAACACAAGAGTACAAGTGTTGATATGTACTATGCAGGAATACACTCTAATCATGATTAAACAGAATGAAAATAGTGTAGAGAATCAACCCTTGGAGAAGTGACTTCGCCAACTTGTGCATTCTGATAAGACTAAATTATGCACAAGTTATAGATAAACCATTATAATTTTCATATTCTAATGAACAGAGTTGTTCTAGGAAGATGTTTCTTGTATACAGTTACACATACATTTCTGAACTCTTTCCTATAACAGTTCAGTGTTTCTTTGCCTTAGAGTAGATAGAGATCTCCAAAAAATAAGTTCTTCACTGGTTACTATCCAGTTTAAAAGCATTTGGGATTTATCCCACATCAGCCTCAATACATAATTTCAGGCTTGCTTGAGGAATCACTTCTATTGGCTCTTACAATGAATTACTCTGAGATTCAAATTATACACATCTTCACAGTAAATGTTCCATGCCACAAAGGTAAATGCAGTGCAGAAAACACCCTGTTCAGGGACTTTTATTTTAGCCAAAACTTCAACCCTGCAAAGGTCCCTTGCATCCATGCACAATTCATTACAGGACTGGGCTCTGAAGAAGAAAAAATAGGAACTGGAACACTCACTCTACTTAAAGGGAGATGTTCAGCTTTCACTCTCTCTGTTGAAGTGTTTACTCCAAAATGCTTACGACCATTAAAATCCAAATTGGATGAACCTGGATAGTCCACTAACTTCCTATGCCACCACAAACTTCTTCGTTACCATGGTTTCATCATACCAGACACATTTAGTCAGGGATTTTTAAAGTAGCATAGGGGAATCAGGAACCCAAATCACACTTCAATAGAAGTTAGATGCCTAATTTTCTTGGAATCCTTTGAATATCCCAGCCTAATTGTGCCAGATCTTACCACAACATACAGAAGATTTCCCCCTTAGGGTGACCAGATTACTTGCTTCTATAAAGGAAGTTGTTGAAGAACTGTTACTCAAAAAACATCACACCATGTTGACAGTCTGGCCCATTGCTGCCCAGGATCTAATCTTTTATTATTGGCTATGTTCATTGAGAAGGTCATGCTGAGAATACTTGCCGATGATCCACCCCACTTGATAGCTCTTTGGTCCTTAACATTCTGGACACAGACCTGGACATAGTATGGAGGCTGCAATGGTAATTTTCAAATATGGTTTCCTCTGGGTGTCATACAAAGACCAATTATCTCTGCTGAAATTGTTAGATCCATTAGTTACCTTCATTACCATCTAATCTGAGCAGATATTGGACAGAGGACTGTTTTAAATGCCCAATCTTACCCAATGACCCAAGGCTGTTCCAATTCCTAGTCCAAGCAACTATGTCACCAGAAGCTTCTTTCTTGGGCATTGTTATGTCTTTACGTCCTTGTGGAAGCTCTTCGCTGTTCGCAAGTTCTATATTTACTGAATCTTTCTGGTTCTTCTGTATTTCCTGGAAGATTTTATGGTCCTTGTTGGTCAATTTGTTGGTGACCTCCTTGGTCTATTTTAGCATGCCAGAGTGAGCATTTTGAAGCTGCATTTCTGAATTTTTTCAAACACTTTATATCTCGTGATCCAATTAAGTTTTAATTTCCACCTGAGTAGATGTGACCTCTGCTTTCAGATTTTCTCTCAGTTTCTCTGAGGAGCCTCCAGACCTAATTTAATTCCTTTAGAATCTGCCCCCATTAACTTTTTTTCCCTGGTCTGCTTTCATTGCTTCTTGGCTGGCATTGATTGCTGCAAGCACCTCAGCTGTTTTCTCTGTCTCTATTCAATTGGAATACATTACTAATTCAGAACTTCTTTCTCTGGAAATGTCATACAATTTAAAAAAGTGTCCCCCCTAATAGATTTTAGTGTCAGTTTCTCTTTGGCAAAGAAATGTTTGATGGAGTCAGGGGATTTTCTCCTAGTTTCTTTTTATTTAAAAAATGCACTTAAGTCCTGTTTACCCTGAACAGATCTGGTGAAAACAACAGCAGAGGTACATAAAGGCAATGCCATTTGCAAAAACTTCAGTTGACACACCTCAGTGTCTAGCCCCGTAGCCATGTATTCAACAACTTTTCTCTCCTTGTCACCCTTTGCCCGTGTTGTCTGTTTGGACAGTAAGCTGTTCAAGAGAGAGGACGCCTCTCACTAGGTATTTATACAGTGCCCAACACAACAGAGTCTCATTCTTAGTTGGGCGGTAGGTGCTGCAGTAATACAATTAATAATACTGACCAAGTGCTCTCTAGTGAGAACATAGGTGCAGAAACTCATCCATACTGTATGGCTGCATCTACACTGCAGGCTTCTTGCACAAGAAACCTTTTGCGCAAGAGTTTTTGCACAAAAACTTCTTGCACAAGAGCACGTCCACACCTCAAAGCGCATTGCAAAAGCAATGTGCTTTTGCGCAAGAGAGCGTTCACACTGTATGGATGCTCTTGCGCAAGAAAGCTCTGATGGTCATTCTGTGAATGGCCATCTGAGCACCTGTGCTTTTCCCCATAGGGATTTCTTGCGCAACAAACCCCTCTGGAGCATACACACTTGCCTTTCTGTGCAATAGCTATAGTGCAAAAGGGAGTTATGTCTCGTAGAAGGAGGTTTACCTACACCGGCACAAGCCCTCTGTTCTGCCGTTTTGCTGCCCGATTTACTTGTGCAAAAGCACATTTGAGGTGTGGATGCTCCACAAGTTTTTGCCCAAAAACCTTCCAGTGTAGACGCAGCCTACAGGCAGAGCGCTCATCTATGTAGGATGACAAGACTGAGGGGACATCAAAACAAAACACCCACCCCCTCTAGCTTTCTCCTGGTCCCTTTTCCTCTGGGCTCATTGCCTGTTCCATGCTTCTCCCCCTAGTGGAGATAGGTAGTGTAGCATTCCATAGTAAAGCCAAGAGGTGGTAAAGACACGGGTGCTACTGTGGAGATGATGACAAGGAGATTTATTAACTTGGTAATTGTGAAAGAGATTGGAGAATTCACAGTCACAGATGAGGCTGAAGTAAAGGAAAGTAGAGGATAAGAGATCACAACTGAGGAGTGAGGTCAAAGGAAAGATTTATGCTTAAGGACTCTCCTGTTAAGAGACAAGCATTTCTTCTATTTTGGAGATATTTCACTCATCAAAGCTGACATGAAGCCACAGGTGTGCTTGGTCAGTGCAGGCACAGTGTATAGACAAGGAGAAATTAAATGTGTCAGGAGGCATGCACAAATGAGTAATACGTGTCATTTTCATGATGATAAAGATAAACAGTTGACCCAGATATTAACTTCAGTTTCACTGAGTTACTCTGGCTTTACACAAGTGTACAGTAATTACTCATTTAACATGTGCCCACTTAACACGTTTTCACAATAGCATGATTTTTTTTTAGGGAACGTTTTTCGAATAACATGACCATCCCCAAAATAACACGAAAATAATCAAATGGCAGACTACTTTGCATGGCAGTATAAATTGGTGAGAACAGTGGTAATATGCATGAGCAGATGAATACATGTGGTCACAGCGCTCCTCCATTCACTCATGTGTTTATCTTTGTGTTTTAACAAACCGCAGCGACTTGTGTTGCTAGATATCTAATGTTGATGTTGACGACCCAGCACCAACAAAAAATTGACTTTGCCACCACCATCTGAAACACAACACCCACCTTGTCCATTATTTTTAATGGGAAAATTGACTCCACATAGCACGTTTTCACTTAGCACGAACATTTTTCAGAAATGCATCTATAGGGTTAAATGAGGAATTACTGTATTTACAAATCAGAACTGGCCAAAGAACAAGTCTCTAGCTTGTCACAGAAGAGTTGGAGTTGAGTCACTCCACGTTGGAACAAAAAAAAATTGAAATTTCAGATGAAATGAAATTTTAATGTCTTTTTTAAAAATGTGGGTCAGTCCAAATGTTTCATTTTGATGTTGGCACTTTCTTTTATACTGTATTGTATTGTAATTCATAATATAAAATAAAATTGGACAACAAAATGTTTTTAAATGGAAAATTGGAATGTTCCATTCTGAAAGTGTCAATGTCAAATCAGAATTCTTCATTTCAATTTTCTTTCTAAGCAAATTTCATCATAGCCAACATGTTTAGCTTTTTGACAAAAGGGCATTTGCTGTTAAAACATTTTTCCATTGAAAAATTTCCAACTACAGTGAAACTTAAGTCAGAGTTTGATCTATGAACAGAGAAAGAGGAAATATGGTACCACTCCTAATGTATCTCTCAATGGAAGAGGATCAGAGACAGCTTCATAAGTATGTATGAATGGAGGCTGTGCAGTGGGCATTCTTCACTCTTCTCTCTGTATTACACTTGCAGAGCATCTGACTGAGTTTAGTGTCATTCTTGAATTTAATAAAACAATCTTTCTTATTTTAATGTTTCTCCTCACTTGCTACTCCCACAATCCCTTGACACATAATTGCATGCAAGTGGATTACTCTGCAGCCACGAGAATGAAATAGCAAGGCCTCTCCAAAGCTATTTTCCATAGTAAACAAAACAACATATAAACTGCACACTTCTCTGGAGAGAAAGCACTAAATCAGTATTATCCCATTTTCTGCCAAGCCCAAGAATATGAATCTAAACGTTAGCCAAATTGAGTCTCATTTGTGACAGTACATACGCTGCTAGTGCCTGCCCAGTCCCTGGGATATATTTGAACTATATCAAAAAACTGAAATTTTTCCATAGAACCAGCCCTGCTATCATTCATGACCATAGCAGTGTAAAGGAGTCTGAAAGGGGACATCCTTTCTAAGGTCCCTTTATACAGACAAATTGGTTGGAAGGAATTTTAAAGCAACTGAGAATTTAGGCCAGTTGTATAAAAACCCAGTAATAATTCTATCCAGCAGATTAAGGTTTGGTTTATACTTAAGTTAGGTCAACAAAGCTACGTCGGTCAGGAGTGTGAAAAGACCACATTCTTTACTTACACGGCTATGGTGAAATAACCCCCATTGTAGAGGCAGTTATGGTGATAGAAGAATGCTTCTGTCAGCATAACTCATTTTGTCTATGGAGGTGGTGTTCCTACAGCCACAGAAAAAATACCCTTATTCTGATACAGGCTGTGACTACACTACGGGATCCACGTCTCTGCTACTAGGGTAAGTTGACCTATGTTACGCTACTTCTGTTATGTGAATAATGTAACTGGAGTTGACAGAGTTTAGGTTGAATTATTGTAGTGTCTTCACTGTTTTGCATTAACAGGATATGCTCTCCCATCCACTTACCTTATTTTTCTTTAGGAGCTGGAGTTGACCACAGAATGCTCTGCTGTCAATTTAGTGAGTCTTCATGAAATCCACTAAATCGACAACTGCGGCACCAATTGCAGCAGAGTCACGCTCCCCAGTAGTGAAGACAAGCTCGGGTAATGTTGACATAAGTATGGCAGTATAATCTCCGTACAGTAGACACAACCTAAGATAAGATGTTGAACTGCAATGGGAACATAGGTAGACAAAATACAACTTTTTCAATGTGAAATTGGGCCAGGCCCCTACCCTTGCAAAAGAAAACATTCCATGGGATTTTTATGACTATAGATTTGTTTCATTTGAAATGTGACATCTCCAATTGTACAGTGTCCTCATGTTTGTCACCAGTTCGGTATGGTCTCAAAAGGAAGAGAGGTGCCTATAGAATCACCATCTCTCTCTTCATCTCCCAAGAGTCAAAGAAAACCTGAAAATTGAGCTTTATAGTGGGAAAGCCTAATAACTGTGTGAGCACAACCAGTGCTGTTTTTCAAGAATAGCTTTGGGTAAATGAATATGATGTATATTATGTTATAAAATTAAAACAAACTCTCCAAACATGCATCAGACATTTGGGAGAGATATTAAGCAGGTAAGATTAGTGTGAGCAGTTTGTTTGTTTGTTTTGTTAAGGGCAGATAGACAGTTAACCTTTTGCCAGAAATCATGTGAAGACAATGAACCCGATTCTTAGCTGTGAGCCACTGCAGCTGAAGAAGGTGCACATTGCTCTCTCACAAGCCAGAAGCTGCATTGATCATTCCCCCAGCCTAGCACATGTAACTTCAGTCAGATTGAATGCATGTTTGCAACCAGGAATATTTGTAACCACATTAGACTGATGACTTCTCTATCCTGTGCCAGCTGCCAGTGACACCAAAGGGCCAACTAGAGATCACCAAATAGAGACATTCCAAACGATGAATAGTCTCCATATTCCATCCCAAACCCACTGGAGATACATTCCCATTCTAAACCTCAAATCACTACACTTTTGCATAAAGTTACCTACACAGTCTACAAGACTTAAAAAGTTATTATAAGCAAAGGGAATTTCTTTGCAAAAATAGAACTAAGCAAAACCTTCTTTGGGATTGTTAGGCATCCAAACTACAAAACATCCTAAAGAGAATCCTGGAAGGGAATGTTACAACAGAGAAGAGATATAGTCTTTGATCTCTGCATTGCCCCAAGAGTATTTTCTTTGGTTTTTAGACTCATGATTCATCTCCTAAGGACCTTACAAAGAACATTTTCTAGACAATATCCTACTTGCAGCACATTCAGAGGGTTTCCCTGGTTGTATGTCTCAGCCACAGTGGATGTGTTAAATATCTTTGGGTTTTCTAGTAATGTGGAATTCTTTGCCAGAAGATGCTATGAAGGCCAAGACTATAACAGGGTTCAAAAAAGAACTAGACAAACTAATGGAGAGTAGGTCCATCCAAGGCTATTAGCCAGGATAGGCAGAGATGTAAGACCATTTTCTGAAGTATCCCTTACCTATGTTTTCCACAGGGGATGGATCACTTGATGATTATGTCACCACGAGTATTTTTTTGAACCTTGGAAGGTAGCAGCAGCAGCAGTCGGGAGCCTTGGGTCATTTTGAATCCACAGGATCTGGGGAAGTTGCCTCCTTTGCTCTCCATCAGTGGGCCTGGTAATGGGTACAGCACATTCGTATAAAAGTCCTCATTTCTAGTTTTTTCTCTTGTTCTACTCCATTTTTTACATGTAGTTGGTAAGAGAAATAGTCAATCTCCATTATGATGCAATGCCACCAACAATATGCAATCCCCGATGCTGTCTGTCTTCCACAAGACGCTGTCACCCAGTTATCCTAATATGTGGGTGTGATCAGTACATAGATGAAAGAGCCAGCAGAATTAATTCCAAGGAAAATGGAGGTTATGCTTGATGCAAAGGGAAACACTTAGCACTTTCCACTATTGTGTTATCTCCTCCAGTCAAGGACATATGTCCTCAAGTTGTTCAGTTAGTCCACACTTTAGGAGACCTTCTGGACTTCATCAGTTCTCACTGATATTGGACTCTCACAAAACTCCTGTACCATGTAGCTCTTCAGCCTCTGCCTTTGTTACCTTCAGAAAAGGCTTATAAGCCTCAACCCTGAATAAAACTTAGTCAGAATGCAGCAGTGTGGCTTGTCAGCAACACTCCTTAGCAGAGTATATCCCCCATACACCTCACTGAATCCTTCTTGAACACTGAGGTTTCTTAAGTTTAAGGTCACTTCAGGAGTCTAGGACCAGGTCTTCTCCTTGGGAACCTCAGCAGCTCTGCTCCTCAGGAACAAGAGAACTATGAACTTCAAGGGCAATGATCAGGTGCACTGGAGATGAAGTTTCCTGAGGGGCTGGCATGGGCCTGCAGAGTTAACTCCCAGGAACTCAGAATGCCTACAAACCTTCTCATTTTCAGGTTTAAATGGAAAATTCATTTTGCTGCTCCACATGGCAATTCAGAACCCATTTGCCATCTCAGTATATTTTGTCATCTTGAGTATTTTTTTTTCAAACCTGGAAAGTGTTCATGGATAACACCCTGGAGCTGTATTACCTCAATGATTAGAGCTCAGTATGACTCTTTCAAGAAATAATCAAGTCCTTTGTATTTTACAGATGCCCAAATCTACACAACTGTTTCAAATTTCTCCAAAATTAGAAGTTAAGAGCCTATATACAGCTGGGAGGGAGATTATGACTTTTGGCAAGAGGGCCAATTAGTCCTCATGTCAGATCATCTTAAAGGTGATTTTTAAATAGGAGAAAAATGTACCATTCCCCTCCAATGAACAGAGTTTTCTCTTCTGAAAAGCTAAGATAAACTTTTTCTGTTCCACAAGCTACTGTCAGGAGCTTACAGGGTGGCAAACAGTGTGTCAGTGCAGTATTTCAGTGAGTGAACAGATGTTTGGCTAATTCTCTGGGAATTAACTGAGATGTCCATTTTCATTCACTTCCAGAGCTGCAATTTGTCTGTTTTCTGTTTATTTTAACAGAATAGCTTGGATTTTATGGGAAATTGTAAATGTGTTACTCAACGGAATGCAAAGCAGCTATGAAAACAATGAAAAACAAGACGCCTGACATTTTCATAAGGAGGGAAAAAACAACAAAAAAGTGATTGCTACTGAGAGAATGAAGATACTGTTTCCATTCAGCAGAATCCCACTGACATCCTTTCAAGGGTCATTTTGTTTTATCTTTATCTTTTACAGATCCATTCATAACCCCCAAAATGAAACACATGGGGGGAAACGTACACAAAGTACATTTTCCTTCTGAGCACCAAACATAAATCAATAGAACTTTATACAGCTTCTCCAGGATCAGTGAAATTATTATGCTATACATGGGCAGCAGGACTATAAAACAAACCCATTAAAATGAAGTGGCTTGTAATAAACTAAGCAAAGATTGTAAATATCCATATTACTTCTACAGTACAGAGGGCAGCAGTTAGCTAAAGCACCGAATATGGAGTAAATGCAACAGAGCTCTACAATCTGGCCTGCTACTGCCTTTTTCATTAATATCAAGGCACAGATCCTGGGATCGCAATGTGCCACACTGCACCTTGATCAGAGAGGAGAGGTCTTATTACATGCTAGGAATATATCTCCACTGTAATGTGAACCCAGGGTTAGTAGAACATTCCTGAGCATACCCTGGTGGCATGGCTTCACTAGAAATGTTAAGTCAACCAGTGTTAGCTTGACTTACCAACCACTGCAGTCATTACTGCTGTGGTTCATGTCATAGCTATGTCTAGACTGCAGGCTTCTTTCGGAAGAAGCTTTTCTGGAAGAGATCTTCTGAAAAAAACTTCCTCCGAACTTCCTTCCTTCCTCCATACTGATTGAAAGCTATCTCGCATATAAGGACACCTGGAACCACTTCAGGCAGGGCTTTAGGTCACCAGTTGCTTCTGAGTGCTGGTGCCAGAGCCCTGCAGAGACACGCGCTTAAAGGGACCCCCCTGGACAGCCGTTTCTCTGCTTCTGCTGCGTGCTTGCTACCTCTTCGAGGGAACGTCAGGGCCCTCCTCATGGAGATAAGGCACTCTGGGGCTGCAGTCCCTGCATGGGAGGGGTGGAGTCCTGGAAAACAGGGACCCTCGGGAAAGGGTGTGGGGGGTAGAATGGGGGGGGGAAACCCAGTCCCCAGGGGGTTGTGCCATCCTGCCCTCACACAGCCCTGCTGCTGAGGGATGGTGGCCTCATAGGGGATGGCTCCTGGAGCATTTGAGGGGGGAGAGCGGATGGAAGGGGGGTGGGCACCTCCCAAGGACTCAGGCACTCCCTTCTCTCATTCTCTGGTTTGTGTGTTTGTTTCCTTCTGCAGGTTGTGAAGGCTATCAACTCCATCCTGCTGTGGAGGGTCATCTGCCTGGGAGACCTGGACCCCATCATGGCCGGATTTGCTGCCCTGGGGCTCCCACACTGCAGTGGAGCAATTGATGGGACCCATATCCCAATCCGCACACCTCAACATCGAGCAGCCCAGTATATCAACTGCAAGGGCTACTTCTCAATGGTGCTGCAGGCCCTGGTTGACCACCGTGGACAGTTCACGGACATTTTTGTTGGGTGGTAGGGCAGGGCACACAATGCCCACATTTTTCATAACTCCAGCCTCTATGGGAAGCTGGAGGTGGGCACATTCTTCTCCCACCATGACTTTGTGGTTGGGGATGTGCAGATGCCACTGTGCATCGTGGGAGATGCGGCCTACCCCCTCCTGCCATGGCTTATGAAGCTTTATACCAGCCCTCTAGGCCCCAGCAGGGACCAATTTAATGCCCACCTCAACTGGGTCAGGATTCAGGTCGAGTGCGCCTTCAGCACCCTCAAGGCACAGTTCAGGTGCCTCCTGACCCGCCTGGACGTGGGGGAGCACAACATCCTTGAGGTGGTATCAGCATGTTGTGTCCTCCACAAAATTATGGAGACGAAGAGGGAGCCCTTCCTCCTAGAGTGGGGGGCAGATGCCAGCCGCGAGGGGAGACCCTTTGAGCAGCCGTTGATAGCTGCCATCTGACAGGCCCATCAGGCCAGGGTGCACATCTGGGAGGCCCTAAAGAAGAGTTTCTCTCTAGGACCCCCGTAACTCTCCCCAGGGCCTCTGGCTTGCTGCACTATCCCTTTCCCACTACAACTTCTCCCTTCTCCCCTTCCCTGACCTCTCAATAAAGACACCCATTCGGTTTTGAACAAAACAAACTCTGTATTGATCTTTCATTAAAAAAAGCTGGGGAGGGGGCTCATATCCTGGAGGGGAAGGGGGCTTAGAGTGGCATGAGCGGCAGCTGGATGTGTCACCCTGGGTGCAGAGACCTCATCAGACTTGGGGTTGGGTGGGTCCTGGGACCACAAGGGGATGGACAGAAGGGGGGACTGGAGCGGGATCAGGGAGGGCAGGGAGAAGGGGCATAGGCATCACTTGGGGGGCAGGAGGGTGGTAGGCAGGAGCAGTGACCGCAGCCAGGTGTGCCATCATGTTGCGCATGACAGCACAGATGCTATTGCACCGCTGCATGAGCTGGTTCCACACGTGGTTCCGCCACTCTGTGTCCTCCCAGATCTTCTGTGCCAGGGTCTGCTGCATGTCATGCAGAATGCTGACATGCTGCCGCATCAGATCTTCATGGACCCTGGCACAATTTCGTGTCACCTGGGCTCTGGTGGCTGGCTTAGGTGGTGTGGCTTGACCCTCAGTCCCAACTGGTCTGGCTGTGGAGAACACAAAGAGGGAGAGGCGGTCAGTCATCCATGCAGATACTGTCCCTGAGGCTGTGCCCTCCCCTGTGAGCAGCGACTAACAGTCCTCAGGCCAGAGGAGGGGGATGTCCCAGGAGCAAGGCCATGTGTGGCCTGAACAGCAGGCCCTGCCTCACAGGGGCCCTGAAGTGCCCAGGGGACCATGCTGCACACTTCCACCCCACTCCAGCCCGCAGACAAGCAGGCAAGGGAAGAGTCTGGCCACAGTGGGATCCCCCCCACAGGTGACAGAGGAGCTGGGAGCAGCCTGGCCCTCCCTGGGTCCCCCACACACAGGGGAGCCTGCCCTTGCAGCGCTGCCCTTGGGAGCAGATGCTGCCTCGCATGTGCAGGCATGCCCGTGTGCTGTGTGTGGCACTCCTCAGTGTGTCCGGGGTCATGCCTGTGCCCTTGTGGCTAATCTGCATCCAGCCTTGGCAGGTGGTGGGAGGGCACCCCCGAGGACAGACGTGCGTGTGGCCTCCCTGAGCCTGGGAGTAGGCTCCCGGGCGTGCTTAGGGGCTTCCTGCTGAGACTGCGTGGCGCACACTAATGCTACACATGGTTCCACGTGCACAGACTGCAGCACGATGTCCAGCCCGAGCAAGCCGAGTGACATTCACACCCCTCCCCCTCTGCGCCTGCCTCCCCTACCCTGTGTGTGGGACAAACAGAGCACACACCTGAAGATCCCTCCCCAGCATCAGACGATGCCTGGGAGACATTCTGGCTCATGGCAACTGGCTCCAAGCACAGCATGATGGTGGCCGTCTCCTCCTCCTGCTGCTGTCCCTCATCCTCCTCCTCTGCTATGACCTCTGCGAGTCCACCATGACGGGTGGAGAAACGGCTTCCCCACCCTCCAGGATTTGGTGGAGCTCTGCATCATAGGGGCAGGTGTGGGGTCCTGTCCCAGAGCATAAGCTGCACACTCTCGCCCTCTCATATCCCTGGCTGAGCTCTTTGACCTTACTCTGGACCTGTTCCAAGGTCTGCAGTGGGTGTCTGCACTCCGCCAGGGACTCTGCCATGTGCCCATAAATGTCAGCATTCCGGCACTTGGAGAGGAGATCCTGCAGCATCGCCTCTTCTCCCCACAGCTTGAGGAGAGACATGATCTCTGCTCCAGACCAGGAGGGTGCCTGCCTCTTGGTGGGTCCTGGGAGTCCTGCTCATGCTCCCGCCGAGGGCCAGGAGGGTCTCGGGGCGCTTGTGGCTTGGGTATTGCTCACAGTCTGGGTAACAGGGAGAGCCATGTGGTCAGGTGCTGCTCCCAGGGGTTGTCCTAGTGACAGCCAATAAGCCAATGTAAGTAAGGCATTGTCTCCAGGACTATCAACCAACAGCTAATGTAAATAATGCAGTTTCTGCAGAGACATGGTGTTGTCCTATCTACATGACATAAGCCCTGTGCCTCTCTTGGAGGTAGAGTTGTGTCAGTGTAAGAGGAAACTTACATCTGTGGGAGCAAGGCAGTAGTTTATGTGCTGACAATTAAATTGCGTTAAGCTGCCTCACATTGACCTAACTCTGCAGTACAGACCAAACCTGGGGCTTCAGCATCTGCTTTTATTTATAACCCCAGATGAGGAACTGCTGATCCAACTTGGGGTGCCAGCATCCATATGGTATTATGCAGGCCTGAGTCCAACCACCCTGTCATAGGGCAGACTCACCACCATAGCACCTCCAGCTGGCTGCTCTGGGAATTAGCTCATTGACTCACTGGGTGCCTCCTTCTAGCTGGTGTCTCCCCATGTTCTCACTCTTCTCTAGTCCAGACCCGTGTCACCCTTTGACCACAGCATCCTCTTCAGGCCTCTGCCCTCCAGCAGTGCCCACTCCAGTAACTCTGCACCCCCTTCCAGGGGGTATTGTTTACTCAACTGCACACTCCAGGGTCCTCCTCCCCTCCCAAGGGGCACCCAGTTCTTCTCCCAGGGAACACCCAGGTCCCCTGTACCCCCCTAGTTTCAGTGACCCACTGCAGTCTCCATCTAGCCCCTGCTTACCATGGTTGCCCCTTGCAGCCCCAGTAGCTTCAGGCCTTGCAGCCTAGGAGCTTGCTTGCCCAGAGCCTCCCCAACCCACCCTGCCTGCCTGCCTGCCTGCCTGCCTTCCCCAGCACTGCTCTACCTCCAGTAAACCTCCTGCTTCCCTGGCAGTCAGGTCCTTAATACTCTCTGTCCAGAGCAGCAATCCATTCTCTCTCTCCCCCACTCCAGGAGTCCTTTTTTATATAGCCCCCAGCTGAGCTCTCATTAGCAAGAACTGCTTCAGCTGGAGCTTCGCTTTCAGCCCTTGCTCAGGGCTGGGGTTTTGCCCTTAAAGGGCCAGTGCAGGGCAAACACCCTGTCACACACCCATATTCCAGACTTCCTAGCACCTTCCCAAAATGTGTCCACTCTTGCCTTTTGTTCATGGGACAGTGTGGAAAATCCCAACTGTCCACCATACTCACCTGTCCAGGGGACAAAGATAATAGGCCTGTAGAATTGTGAAATACTTTTGGCAGACTTTTAAAAGTGTGAGTCCAGCTGGGCTGTGTCTACCCTGCAAAACACCAGGGCTGTGTCTAGACTGACCAGTTTTTCCGGAAAATCAGCTGCTTTTCCGGAAAAACTTGCCAGCTTTCTACACTGGCCGCTTGAATTTCCACAAAAGCACTGACTTCCTACTGTAAGAAATCAGTGCTTTTTGCGGAAATACTATGCTGCTCCCGTTCGGGCAAAAGTCCCTTTTGCGCAAAACTTTTGTGCAAAAGGGCCAGTGTAGACAGCTGAGATTTGTTTTCCGCAAAAAGCCCGATCGCGAAAATGGCGATCGGGCTTTTTTGCGGAAAAGCACGTCTAGATTGGCTACGGACGCTTTTCTGCAAAAAGTGCTTTTGCGGAAAAGCGTCCATGCCAATCTAGACGCTCTGTTCCGAAAATGCTTTTAACGGAAAACTTTTCCATTAAAAGCATTTCCGGAAAATCATGCCAGTCTAGACACAGCCCAGAGTTTGAATCCTGGGTCCCATCTTAACTCAGGTTCAGACTCTACATCCATGTGGAGTCCTGGCATTCTGGGTCCGAGACTTGAGTTAGCATGATTTGTGTGTAGATGGAAAGTGGTTTAGGCTTGACCCTGAGTTTGAACCCTGGCGTTATATTGTAGCTTAGCCATACCTTAGAATCATAGGGGTCACACTTCTCCATGGGCCATATGAAAGTGGTGGGCAATTGAAATCTGGTCTATTTAATGGAAAACCTGAGAGAGCAAGAGAATGGGCAACGGGAAAAAAAAGGCAAAGAAGGAAGAGAGGAAAGGAGATGCTGTCCTCAAAGAAAGAAAACCAGAGAAACAAAGAAAGGTAAAACTGAAGAGAGGAAATTCTAAACTACTGAATACAAGAGCGAAATGAGAGGAAGACTGGACTAGAGATGGGATGGGTCTGGGACTAGACAGTGTGACGGGCCGCTGGCGGCCTGCACGGGGAAGGGCCGAGCCGGCAGGGAAGGAGGTGGAGCGGCGGGCGGAGCACCGCCGCGCCGCAGACGCGGCCCCGGCGGCCGGCAAAGCAAAAGCCGGCCGCCGCGCCTGCGCCAGGAGGCGGAGGGTAATCCCCGCCTGCGGTGGGGCGGGGGGAGGAGCCACGCGCCCGAGCCGGGCCCGAGGCGCAGCCGGCACGCCGCCCGCGTCACGGGAGGCGGGGCCCCGCCAGCGTCCGTCCGGCGGGCCGCTTGAAAACGGCCCGCTGGCTGGAAGGAGGGGGGAGCCTCCCACCAGAGAGGAGGAGACGGGCGTGCTAGAGGCCCAGTCGCCAGGACGGACCGGGGACGCACTCGGGTCCGGCAGGCGGCCCACCCCGCCGCCGGGGCTCCCCGGGCAGCCCCCACGGCTGGCGAGCGGCCAGCCCCAGGTCGGACGACGAACCGGACAGGGACCGACGCACCCAGAGAGAGAGACCCGGCTGGGATTGGAGGCTCGGCAGGCGGCTGGCACCAGGGTTCCCCGCGGACCGACCTCGAACCCGACCCCCCGGAGATACGGTGAGCCCGGCCGAGAGGTGACGCGTCCCGGGGGACCGGGAGGAGGGGGGAAACAGCCCGGGGGGGAAGCCTTCTGGTGCCCGTGGGTCGACGGGTTACGGGCGGGAGAACCCCCGTCTGGCACGCTGGGGCTCGAGCTAGCCCCGACGTTTAGGGCCCCGGGCTGGGACCCGGAGAGAGGGCGGGACCGGGTCCCCCTCCTTCCCCCGAAGGAGCCGTCCACTCCCAGCAACACCGGCCCAGGCTCACCGCAGGATCGCGGCACTCCCTGAGTGAGGGGAGACCAGACAGCGGGGCCCTGGGCCCATCCCGCAGGGACGGGTAACACCCACTGGGTCCGCAGACCCCCCCTTCCTCCTCGGGAGGGGGTGATCGCACCCAACTGCCCAGACTCTCGGGCAAAGACCGGAACAGGTACGGACGAAGAGGGGCCGCAGGGGTCCGCTGACCCCCCCCCCTCACCTTGGGAGGGGGTGATCGCACCCCGGAACCCCTCACAGACAGTGATAGAGAGGAAGAAAAAGAAAGAGGTGAACAAAATAGAGTGACAAAACAAATCCAGCCCCTGGGGAGGGGAGCTATCAGCTTGTCCTATACTGTTGAAAGGATATACTGGTAAAGGTGTCTGAACTAGTGACAGGGAGGTATCGATGCTGCAGATGTAAGGGAAAATGACTGGGGCAAAGGGGTATGGCTGAGGCTTCCTTCTGTCACAATGATCACTGTTTGCTGCTTCAGGCCCTCTCCCGCCTCCTCCCCCCACCCAGTGATTGGCATAAGTTAAAGCAAGGAAGGAAGCATAGTTTAGCAGAGAATGAACACAAGAATGGAGGAGTGCAATGGTGAGCATTAATGTCATATTTGCCCAAATGAACATTATACAGCTTGGACATCCCTGGTCCAGCACCCTCGGGACCTGAGCTGTCCTGGACCAGGGAGTTTGACAGACCAGGTGAGGTCAGTGGTCCCCTGCTGGGTGCCCACTCCCAAGCTCCTCTCCTTGGGGCTCCCTGCCCTGCCGCTGGCCCCCTAATACTAACCCGGCACGGCTCCCCACCTTGCTTCTCGCCTGCTGCCCCAGGGTCTCCCGGAGTTCCAGGAGGGGACCGCTTGGCTGCTGCCAGCCCTGCTGCTGCCGGGGGGTCCCCAGCTGAGGCCGGGACTCCCATGTCACTTGGCCCCACTAAAGTCGATGATTCCCTGGCCTGGGTAGGGATTCCCCAAATGCTGCCTGTCCCCGCTGATGCCAGGGTTCCCCAGTCAGGGTTGGGGCTCCCTAGTTCCCTGGCCCACCCGGGGCTCCCCAACCCCTGCATTGCTTCCGCCTCCTCCAGGGCTCTTTGATCCAGCAACATCTGTGGCCTTGCTGGACCACGGATGTTGCTGGACCACAGAGTCCTGGATTTGGGAGGTTCAACCTGTATCTCCACTGAGTTGCAGGCCCTTCATCCAGACCCCACAATCCAGCCCACTTTGTATTATTAGCAAGGAATATTAAGGGCCATTGAATATTATCAACATCCTTTAGTTCTACTTTGAGTACATTTTCCTTGAAGACATCAAAGCCATGTTCACTGGATTATCTTGCAGCACACTGTTTCCCATCCAATGGAATGTCACTCCAGATGGCAAATTTCATCCACACGTGCACAGAGATTTTAATACTTGGGTTTGTTTTTGATGTGTCATTAAATGTTATCTTGCACATTCAAAATTTAATACAGAGTATCTCTGGCAGGTTGCCAGGGTTTAGAACTGCCAGAAAATGTTACAAGTTGTGCAGCCACTTATTTCTTATATTAGATTATGGAGATACTGTTTACAAGTCAGCAAATTCGATTTTGTTGGCCAAATTAGATATTGCCTGTAAGAAGATTTTGCAATTTATTTTAAAACTTTCCTTTAGACATTCATCATTGTACTGTGTTTATTTCCTTGGATTGGCCATTGCTTGTTCAACAGAGAAAGTACATTTATTTCAAGGCAACATAAAAATCTGTGTTTTTTCTTGATGCTGCTTCTTGCTCTGTATTCCTCACTCTCATGTTGGTAATTATTTATACATTGTTAGAAATAGCTCGTTATGCCTAATAAAAGATTAAGTCAGACATGAACTTTTGTATTTGGGATGGTGCAGTCTTAGGTTGGTTTGAAATCTCTTATTTCTATGTGAAACATTTTGTACTACAGCTTGGGCCTCCAAAAACTGGGGCTCCCTCATCCGGCAACATCCATGCTCCAGCAGGACCACAGATGTTCCTGGACCAGGGAGTCCTGGCTGGGAGCCCAGGGCAAGAGGGCTGTCAGATCAGAGCCACAGGGGCTAGGACCAGGGCCAGAGCCCCAGTAGCACAGCCAGGGCTGCGGCTGCCCCAATAATGGGTCCGTGGACAAGGATGCAGCAGCCACAGCAACCCCAGTAGTGGGGCCGGGGAAGTGGCAATCTGGGCTGCAGGGGCCACAGCAGTGCATCAGCCCAGCAGGAAGGGCAGCTAGGTCCATCAGCAGGAAGGGGAGGTGGGCTTGGGGCTGGTACAAGGGACCTCCCTGGTGTGACAAATGTCCTCGTTTGGGACCAGTGAGGTCCCGAGGGTACCAGACCAGAGAGGTCCAACCTGTATACGTTTTATTGGAACAACCCTCTTATAAGTGCAAGAGTTTAGTATGAAAATCCAAGAAGCTGAAATTGAGTAACTTGTGGGAAAATTGTGCTTTATTTTAAAGAACTCATCACACCACATGCCTAGTGCAGATGATGCATATTAAGGATTTTTTAATCCACTATCTTTAATTCTTTAACAGATAGATTCTCCGAAATGATGAGAACCCACCACTAAGCCTTGCTTTGTGATGGTGGAAAAAAATGCCACACACTGTAGTTTAGAAGCAGATTTTTAAAAAAAAGTTAAGTCAGATATTCATAAAATGCTGTCTCCATGGCAACTATTTTGTCCCAGAGTTTAGCAGTGAGTTATGACAGTAACTGTCTGATATTTGTATTGAAACACTCTTCAATTAATGATGAAAAATAGCTATTCCCCCATCAACCTGAACAATGTAGTCATAAGGGTTGTCTGTATGGCAAATGAAGGTATGATTGCAGCATTGGCTTCCCCTGGCTTTAATCTAGCTACTATGGATAACATTAGTAGTGAATATTTGGCAGCACGGGCTTCATTGTGGACTAGCAACCCAAGTACATAAAAAGGCTCCTCAGCAGGCTTGCAATGAAGCCTCTACCAATGTCTTCACTAATTTTGCTACTCACACTCCAATTACACCTGAATTTCCAATGTATTTTATTTTATCTATGTGAATTTTAAACCAATTTAGTATCTGCTGTTGGCAATTTGTCACAAACTGGCCACTTGCAACAAATCGCTTTGCTTAGTGTCATTTGAACTATGTGCTATTATAGATCAAATGCTCTTTAACTTTCCATAAGGGATTTGTGTCTCAGGGAATTTTGTGCATTGTTTAGAATTTTTAGGATATATTATATTAGGAATTATTAGCTATTTTAATAAAAAAGATACTTTGTTTTGGAAAGGATAATTGTGTCAATTACTTTATTCCAAGGTTACATCCATGTCCTTTGGGCATTTCCTTAGCAACTCCAAGAACTTTTACCTCTGGAAGAACAGATTAAGGGGGCAATAGGCAGGTTAATATAGCAGTGCCCCAAGACTCATTTTAGGGGTAAGTTATTACCTATACCATAGAGGCAATCAGCAACTGAGCTAAGATTAGAAATCAGGAATTCCCAATTCTCAATCTTGGTAGCAATTTATATTAAGGCAGCTGATGATAATCCAGTTACACAATACCTTAAAACTGGCTGAATTCAGAATTAATGCCCACTCCTGCATTCACTGAAGTTAGTGACAAAACTTTCATGCACAGGACCTTAATTTTCATAGCCTATCAGAGCTAACTCATTTCCTACAGCAACAATACATAGCAAGACAACCTGGAGCACAAAAACCTTCAGAAGTGTAGGAGTGAAATCATGTCACCGCAGTCCCTTTTCAGTCACTACCACATGCAATTCACTCTAATATTGAACAAGTTCATAGTCTGAAGCTCCTTTATTGCTATGCCTCTGACAGTGCATCATTTAAGAATTGCACGGAAAAGATATCACTTCTGCAATTGTTGTCTTTTAAAACATTGATGACTACATAATAAGCTTCCATCCATTCCTCAGACTATTTTCAGAATTGTGGATAATGAAGGGCATTATATGACAGATTTAAATATGTTGCAAGCAAGTTAAAAGACTTATTTAAAATGGCTTTTTAAACAATTATTTTTTCCCATATCCACAATTATTGTACTCATTTGAAATATTAAAGTACTAGAAGATTTATTCAGTATTGCTCGGGTCTTAACTCAAATAAGTTCTGTTTTTCTTCATTTTAATCATTGTTCTGGGGTGTTATGGGGGATGAGGAGTTCAGTATGCAGGCTCCTGAGGGGAGAGAGGACAACCCCAGCCCTCTGTGACCGCAGCGGTGTGGGGCCAGGTGAAAAGCACCTATCCATGGCAGTGGCAGCTGCAGCTCTGGTGGGCACAGCTGGAGAGTGGGTGTATGTCACCTGGCTGGAGGACAGACAGTTACATAGAAAAACACTCTAAAATATATAGTAGCTAGCTGTTCCTTTCTCCACCCCTGGCCTCTGTTGGCCCAATGGGGTTAGCTGTCCTGATCCCCATCTTTGGCTTCTTGATGCCCCCTGTAGTCATTCTGCAGTATAACTGTCCTTCCTGTCAAATCCTCCTTTCCTTTTATGAGAAATAATCAAATTCAAGTCCTGGTACAACCAAACCCTTGCCTTGCTTTAAGTTATGATAAGTGAAAGCTGCATACTGAATTTGGTGGCCCTAGCTCTTACTGTTTAGAAGAAGTTCTTGAACAAACAGACTCACAGACAGCTGGACAAACAGATGCACATTTCTAAAATATATAGTAAGATTTATTAATAATGCTAAACGTTTTACTTGTTCAAATGGCTGTACAAACTTTTACTCACTAACTGCTCAGAAGGGGTACCCCAGGAAGCTTCTTAGGCAAGTAATTAAGCATTGTTCCATTGGGATTTGGGTGAAACTGTGTTGAAACTAGTAGGCAAAATAGCTGTCCCTCATTTGGGATAAATGTAAGAAACAGTTAAGCTCCTGTATGGTGTAAGATAGTTGAAACAATGGAGCCTCCATTTAAAACACAGGCCACATGTAAGGCAAGTCAGAAACTATGCAAGCTATTGCTGTGTATTGTTTTGGTGGAGCTGGGTGTAGGAGCATATACAGGTAGAAATACCACAGAAGCAGACGAAGATAGCAGATGAAAAGCAAGGCCAGCCATTGAAGCATGTGATCTGAGAGGAAGCAGAGAGAATGCTTTTTGAGTAGAAAAAGAGGCTTGGAATAGTAAGCAAAAAAACTGTCTCCTGTTGTTGCATCTGACAAAGTGGGTCTTTGCCTACAAAACTTATGCACAAATACATCTGTTAGTCTTTAAGATGGGACAGGACTCCTCATTGTTTTTGCAGACACAGACTAAAATGGCTACCCCCTCAGACTTGTCTCCGAGGGCACGTCTAGACTACATCCCTCTGTCGAAAGAGGGATGTAAATGAGACCAATTGAAAGTGCAAATGAAGCGTGGATTTAAATATCCCATGCTTTATTTGCATATTCAAGTCCGATCACAGTTTCAAAAAAGGGTATTTTGAAAGTAAAACCGCAGTCTAGATGCGGTTCTTTTGGAAAAAAAAAACCTTTTTTTGAAAGAACCCGTACTCCTGAAAAAATGAGTACGGGTTCTTTCAAAGAAGGGTTTTTTTTTTTTTTCAAAAGAACTGCGTCTAGACTGTAGTTTCACTTTCGAAATACTCTTTTTTGAAACAGCGATTGGACTTAGGGCCGGCTCGAGCTATTCCTGCGCCCCGGGCAGCGGGCGCGTGACGCATGCGCAGTTCTGCCCCCGGGCGCAGGCGCGTGCGCGGGGCGCACGCGTGGCCCCGGCCCCAGTGCGCTGCGCACCTTACCGCTGTGATCAGGCACCCCCCATAGGTTGGCGCCCCGGGCAGCTGCCTGGCTAGCACCCCCCTTAATCCGGCCCTCATTGGACGTAAATATGCAAATGAAGTGCGGGATATTTAAATCCGTGCTTCATTTGCACTTTCGATCGGGCTCATTTACATCCCTCTTTCGATAGAGGGATGTAGTCTAGACATAGCCTCAGTGTTTGATTCCTATTGTGTTCATGAAAACAGGACTGTATGTGCATTCTTTGTAATTAAGGAGATTGTATCAGAAAAAAACCTGACTCCATCACCAATTTTTCCTCAAAGAAGAAACAGCCCACAAGTCCCTGAATATTGGCTAAAATGCAGAGGCCAAAGAGTTAATAGGATTATTCTCTCCATTTTATCTATGGGGAAATTGCAGCAGAGGGATTAAGGTCAACCTTAGCAAACTGGTGCCTACAGTTAGGCACTTAGGATATGTCTACACTAGCCCCCTAGTTCGAACTAGGGTGGCTAATGCAGGCATTCAAACTTGCAAATGAAGCCCGGGATTTAAATATCCCAGGCTTCATTTGCATGTTGCTGGACGGGCGCCATTTTTAAATCCCCTTAGTTCGAACTGACTGCCCGCGGCTACACTGCCCGCGGCTACACACGGCAGTCAGAAGTTAATCCAAACTAAATCCTTAGTTCGGATTAACTGTTACTCTTCCTGCAATGAGGTGTAACAGTTAATCCGAACTAAGGACTTAGTTCGATTAATTTCTGACTGCCACGCGTGCGCGGATTTAAAAATGGCGCCCGACTGGGAACATGCAAATGAAGCCTGGGATATTTAAATTTGCAAGTTCAAATGCCTACATTAGCCACCCTAGTTTGAACTAGGGGGCTAGTGTAGACATACCCTTATATCCTTAATTAGGCACCTTAAAAATTCTCCCAATTCTCAGAGAAATTGAACACAAACAACTTTCACTTAATGGGGGATTTTGCTTCAGTGGAATGCATACTGCTTAGATTGTAAACTTATACAGGTAGGAACCATCTTTTGTTTTGTGTGTGTACAGTGCCTAGGATCCTGGTCCATGACTAGGGCTCCTACATACTACAGCAATACAAACAACAACATATTTAATTTTCCTATATATGGGATGAGGAGCCTAACTTTAGGAATCCAACTGGGGGAAGGTGGTGGCATTAGCAATTTCCCCATAGGCACAAAACAAAACAGTAAGCAGAGGCAGGGATTAGAACCCAGAGCTTGTGGTTTCCTACCCCAGGGGTCCTTGCCCAAGTGTTCTGCCTCTCTCTGTCTTTTCTGGAGAGTACCCTGAACTGATAAATATTTCTCACAGTGAAGAGCTGGACATTGTGTCCTTTATGGGATATTTTGAAATCATTTTAACAGTGTCATTCTCATTTTTCCTGACAGCCAAGTACAAATTCCTTTTAAGTACCTTTCCACATCAACTGCAGAGTGTTAACTTGAATTCTGATTTCCAGGCAGTGCTCTTTCATAACCAGGGAGGACATAGGAGTTCTAAGAAGAGGTCAGCTGGATGATAGACACATAACAATGTTGTGGTAGGAGCTAAAACAAACACTGGACTCTAACAAATATCAAAAACATGCCTTTGTGGGAATAGCTCCCTGCTCCAGATAACAGAGCATAACATGTAGGTAACAAAGTGACCATTCTCTAGGGGCGTTAATAGAAATCAGTCAAAGCAATCTTCAGCTGCAGAGATGTGGAAGCACGGAGGGCAGAAAGAATCTCTTTCTCCTTGTGCAATAGGAATGGCCTTGTTCTGCAGCCAAAAAGTGAGAGCACAGCTTGGAGGCTAAGAACTAGACCACAGAGAGACCACAAAGCTGGGCTCTTATAGAATGTCACAAAACAAGGTGATCAGGCAACAAAATGAATTGAAATTTAGTGTTGATAAATGCAAAGTTATGCTCATTGGGAAACATAATCCCAACTATACGTACAAAATGATGGGTCTAAATAGCCATTACCTCTAAAGAAAGCTCTTGGAGTCATTATGGATCATTCTCTGAAAATATCTGCTCAATGTGCAGCAGTAGTCAAAAAAGTTAACATTAGGAGCCATTAGGAAATGGCTAGATGATAGAACAGAAAATATCATAATGCCATAATATAAATCCATGGTACTCCTAGTCCTTCAATACTGTGTGCAGTTATGTTTGCAAATCTCAGAAAATATATATTAGAATTGAAGAAAATACAGAGAAAGGCAACAGAAATGACTGGGGTGTGTGAAGAAGGATTTAAAAGACTGAGTTTCTGTAGCTTAGAAACTAAATGACAAACATGTGATTTGATAAAGGTCTTTGAATCATGAGTGAGTGGCAAAAGTGAATAAGGAAGTGTTGTTGACCCTTCATGTAAAACACGAAGCAGGGGTCACCCAATGAAATTAACAGGCAGCAAGGTTAAAATAAGCATAAGGAAATATTTCTCCACATAGTCAACCTGTTGCCAGGAGAAACTGTGAAGGCCAAAAAGTATATCTGGGTTCAGAAAAGAATCAAAGAAGTTCATGAAGGATAGGTCCACCAATGGCTATCAGTCAATGATCAGGGATGCAACCCCATATTCTGGGTGTTCCTAACCTCTGACTGATGGATGCTGGGACTTGATGACAGAGGATGGATCACTCAGTAAATTGCCATCTTCATTTCATTTCCTCTGAAGCATGAGCCTGCTATTGTTGGAAAATGGACTGGGCTATAGAGACCTTTATTCTGACAAAAGAAAGCCATCCTTATGTTCTTGACCTTTTGCTTATGCTGAAATGTATTACTAGAACTTGAGTTTTTGCCTCCTGTCTAGGAATATAAGACATATATGTATCAAGGAAGAAAAATTCTCCCATTATACAAAGAAGGTAACCACAGTTTGTCTTAATGGGCTCCATTTATTCATTTATGATACATTAAGTGCCAGCAGTGTACTAGATACATAATACAGACAGTACTTGCTCAAACACTTTGGGGGTGGTGGTAGAAGTTTTTTAAAAAAAAAATCTTATCTACCTCTCTCAAAACTAGAAATTTACCTTAGAAAGCTGTAAATTTTACAAATTTATCCAGGCATTTCATGTTCCATTTTTCTGATACAAAATACTTAAGTGAAAAATATGTATATAAACACTAATATTCTCATTCCTATTTAGATAAATGTTATAAACCCAGCATTAGTTCTCAGAATTCTTAAATGACTTCTCACAGTAACAACAACAACAAAAAAACCCAAAAAACAACTTTCCACTTACCAGAAATAAGTTATTTTCTATGCTCCATTAGATTTTTGATGGGTACATTGTTATTTCAGTCAAAACAAGGCCATCTGAAAACCTGTCAGAACAGGGAATTTGGTTTTAAAACAAAGTCATTATTTCAAAAAACATAAGGCCAGGTTTATGCTGGTGTAAATCAGTGCAGCTCCATTAACATTATGGAGCTGAATCAAGTTACACCCAGTTACACCATCTGAGAATCTGGTCATAATTTATTCATTTAGGTCTGCAGAAACTGATTAAGTCATTGGACCACTATCCCTTCCTTCTTCTCCATGTGGGCACCAATGATACTGCCAAGAATGACCTTGAGTGGGTCACTGCAGACTACATGGATCTGGGAAGAAGGATAAAGGATTTTGAGGTGCATGTCATGTTTTCAACCATTCTCTCTGTTGACGGAAAAGGCCCAAGAAGGTCCCATCAAATTGTGGAGGTAAATGGGTGTTTGTGCAGGTGGTGTTGGAGAGAGAGCTTTAGACTGGAAGAAGGATTGCTAGAAAGAGATGGGATCCACCTAACAAAGAGAAGGAAGAGTATCTATGCAGGCATGATTGCTAACTGAACAAGGAGAGCTTTAAACTAGGTTCACCAGGGGATGGTGACCTAAGTCCTGAGGCTTAGGGAAGTGGGATATTGGAAGGAACCACAAGGGGTGTGTCTAGACTACATAGCTCCATCGATGGAGCCATGTTAAGTAGTTTACCCGTCATAGTCAATGAAGCAGGGATTTAAATAATCCCTGCTTCATTAAAATAAAAATGGCCGCCACGCTGTGCCGACAATCAGCTGATCTGGCACAGCGCGGCAGTCTAGACGTGGATCGGTCGACAAGGGAAGCCTTTGTCGACCGCTCCCTTATGCCTCGTGGCATCCTCCACTTTACTACATAGGCTTTGACATCCTCCACTTTACTACTAAATATTGGAGTCAGAGTAGTGATTACTCATTGTACATTTATAGAGAACCGTATTTTCCCTGGAAGAAACTTCAGACTTGTTCTTTGCTAAAGAAGGCAGTGAAATGTGAAAGTTTTCTTCTTTTATGGGTAATCAAGTCAGTCACTGTTATTATTTGTACATTAATGATTCATGTGCCATAATGATACAATATGCAGTCTTTCAAAGCAATTTACCTAACAAATGATTGTTTGCTTATTTGCCAGATAATTAAGGGTTTATCCAATACTGCAGCTTAGCAAGTCCTGGCCTCTTGCCACCAGCTATGCTTTGATCCCTGCTCACTGCTGCGGCCCTGCTGGCTGCTCATCCTGCCATTGCTCCCTTGCTGGTCACTTGTTGCAGCTCTCTGCTGCTGCCCTGCTGGCCATGCATCACATTTCTCTACCGCCACCCAGTTGGCTGTCATTCACCATTGGCTGCCATCCACTTCTTGGCTATGACTTCTGCCCATCAGTTTCAAGTGATTTCAGCTCCCAGTGATTTCACTCTTAGCAAGCAGGGTAGAAAAAACACAGCTCCAACACAATTAACATAAGAAAGAGGCACCAGTTGATGCCTACTTGGCTCTGTTCGTTGAACACTGGGGGGAACAAGTGTTCCAGTCTAGGCAGGAGAGGACCTATAACCAGAATAACCTTCCCTCTCCCCTTAGGCCATGTCACTCTAGGAGATTATTTTGAATTTACTAAGTTCAACTTCTGGGCACCCAATTTTACAAATTCGAAGTTCCATGTCCTCACTATGAGGAAGAATTGAATGTAGTCTGAGGTAGGTTCCATTAATGTAGATGTGCTACCTCAGACTCAGAGCCCCAGGAAGCACTCTGGGGAACTGCAGGACACCTCCCTGAGGCCAATTAGTTCAAATTAGTGGCACCCGAGCATCCACGCTAACATTATTTTGGACTTACAAATTCAGGAATAGCGTTATTCCTCATGAAAAGCAGGACTACAGAGTTCGAATTCCACAGCCCCTTATTCTGGAATAACGGGCTTGGTGGTGTGGATGCATCGCTTACAAAATAGATCTTGGGGGGCTTATTTTGGACTAAGGTTCTAGTATAAACCAGGCCTTATAGAGCTCTGAAAGTCGAGTCCCTGCTTAGCAAGGTTCTCTCTGCTAACCGTGAACATTTCCCTTTGGAACAGATCTAGCACAGTCCTGCTTTTATGTATTCTCATAAAATTACGAACATTGGTAACCATATTTCAGGTATCCCTACATTTAATACAAACATAGCTGGTGTTGGGTCACAAATTAAGTTGATTACAGTGTGCAAAATACAACTCCATCTAACAAATCTAAGCAAAAACAGAGCAGGAGAAAACTGTATTTACATAGACACACTCAGCTAGCTCTAAGGTATGCATTCCTTCAGATCCTGCTTACATCTCATACACAAAATACAATGTTAAAAAATATTGTTAAGGTTGCAAAGTCAACCACTCAGAAATTAGGAAAAGCCAGCATTAAGATCGCCTGTGTATATGTATTATGATAGAATCTTTAACGACATGATCACATTTTTCCCCCACAGGTACCCTGAGTCATTCAATGGACAGAGGATGGACAACGCTCTATTAATAAGCAGCATAGGAAAGATAAGAATGGCAAAAGATCACCCTCGCTTAACTAAAAGATCTTCAATTATCTGAAACTCAAAAAAGAGTTCTACAAAAAGTGGAAACTAGGTCAAATTACAAAGGATAAATATAAACAAAACCCACAGGTATGTAGGGACCAAATTTGAAAGGTCAAGGCATAAAATGAGATTAAGCCAGATAGAAATATAAAAGCTAACAAGAAAGCATTCCACAAATATATTAGGAGCAAGAGGAAGACCAAGAGTAGGGTAGGCCTGTTACTCCTTAAGGGGAGAAAAACAATAATGGAAAACTTGGATAGATTGGACGAGGGAGGAGTATAAAAATATTGCTCAAGAATGCAAGGGTGTAATCGGGAAGACCAAACCACAATTGGAGTTGCACCAAACAAGGAATATGAAGGATAACAAGAAGGTTTTCTGCAGATACGTTAGCAATAAAAAGAAGGTCGGGGAAAGAGTGGGACCCTTGGGGGAAGACAACCTAGTAATAGATTATGTGGAAAAAGTTGAAATACTCAATGCCTTTTGTTACTTGATTTTCAAAGGTCTCAGATTGCTGTACTGGGCAGCACAATATGGATCAGAGATGAGCAGCCTTCAGTGATGAAAGAACAGCTTAAGGACTATTTAGAAACACTGGACATGTACAACTCCATGGGGCTGGATCTAATGTATCCAAGGATGCGGAGACAGTTGGCTGACATGATTGCAGTCATTGGCCTGTATCTTTGAAAACTTGTGGCAGTCAGGGGAGGTCCCAGACAACCGGAAAAAAGCAAATATTGAGTCCAACTTAAAAAAAAAAAGGAAGAAGGAGAATCTGGGGAGCAGGAGAACGATCAGCCTCACTTTAGTCCCTGAAATGCTCATGGAACAGGTCATCAACTAACCCATTTTGAGACACCTGGAGTTGAAGGAGAGGAAGGTGATCAGGAATAGTCAACATGGATTCACCAAGGACAAGTTATGCCTAACCAACTTAATTGCCTTCTTTTATGAGATATAACTGGCTCCGTTTCCATGGGGAAAGCGGTGGATGCAATATATGTTGACATTAGCCAAGTTTTTGATACAGTCTCCCACAGTATATTTGCCTGCAAGTAAAAGATGTACGGCTTGGAATACATTAACTATATGGTAAATAGAAAACTGGCTAGATCATCAGCCTCAACAGGTAGTGGTCAATGGCTCAGTATCTAGCTGGCAGCCGATATCATGTGGAGTGTCTCAGGGTTGGTCCTGGGGATGGTTTTTTTCGACATCTTCATTAATGGTCTAGATGATGGGATGGATTACACCCTCAGCAAGTTCATGGATTACAATGAGAGGGGGGACTGGTAGATATGCTGGAGGGTAGGGATCGAGTCCAGAGTGACCTAGACAAATCAGAAGACTGGGCCAGAACAAAATCTGATGAGGTTCAAGAAGGGCAAATGCAAAGTCCTGCACTTAGGACATAAGAATTCCAGTCCATGCATCACTATAGGCTGAGAACCAACTGTCTAAGCAGCAGTTCTGCAGAAAAGGACCTGGGGATTACAGTGGACAAAAAGATGCATATGAGTCAGTGTGCCTTGTTTCCAAGAAGGCTAATGGCTTATTGGGCTGCATTAGTAGGAGTATTGCGAGCAAATCGAGGAAAGTGATTATTCCCCTCTATTCGGCACTGTTGAGGCCACATTGCATCCAGTTTTGGACCTCCCCACACTACAGAGAGTATGCGGAAGGAAATTAAAATTATTAGGCGATTGGGGCACATGGGGCTGAGGAAGTGGGTCTGAACCACAAAAGCTCATGATACTATATATTTGGTAGGCTCTAAGGTGCTACAAAACTACTCTTTTTTTAGTGATTCGTGAATCTTAAATAATTTCACAACACTCCTCTGAAGTAAGCAAGTGGTATTATCCCCACTTTACAGGTGTGGAGCTGAGGTATAAAGGGATTGAGATCTAGTCTCCACTTTAAAATTGAGTGCCCAATTTTAGAGGTTTGGGATGTGATTTTTCATAGTATTCCCATTTTACAGCACTTTATAACTTCGAGCACAGATGCCATAGATTTGAGTTGTAGTTGTGAGTGATCAACACTTCTGCTAATCAGATATCAGGTCTCAAATTGGGCACCTAGAAAATAAGTACGTACATTTAGTAACCACCTTTGAAAAGTTTGGTTTCAGTGACTTGCCCAGCATGACACAGGAATTCTGTGGCGTTTTCTTCTTGCACTTTCCTGCTTCATTCACTGCACATCTTCCATCTTCTGCAACAAATGAGGTGGTGATCCTACAGACAATAACCTCCTTTGTTACACAACCCTGATTCTTCCCCCAAGTTGTTCATTCTGTGCGCTGAATGAGGTAGTGGTCCTGTGGGAAAAATAGTTCATCATCATGTAATTAAAGATTGAATCACAGTGCACATGCACAAGGAAGCCAAGTTAAGGTTGCACAGGAAATCTTAAATTTGGCATTTCCTAACTTTCATATTTTGGATGCAACTTCCTTGTTTTTTAAAAGAAAACTGAAAAAACATCCATCCTGTGATCTCATATTGACACAATATGGGTCAACTGCAGGACTGGAACCTTTACATCCACCACACAGAGCTCTGCCACCTGAGCTAATACAGTATAACAACCTACTAGTACATTCTGTGGATCAGCACTAGAGGGGGAAGGAGACCCACACTTTGCCAGTGGGTTTTACAGGCATTATCTGACTGCTGAAGAATGGTAGGACTTGAGAACCTTGGGTTTTGTTCCAGGCTCTGCAGTGGTGTGAATCTAGCAGCCACAGACTCTTCTGCCCATTCCTCCCAAGCATGACCCTTCCAATCTGTTCTTGCCCAGTTCTATTTCCCAGCTTCTTGTCCCATTCTCACCAGTCCTAGTGTCCCCCTTTGGGCTCACTGTCCAAATCCCAATCTACATTTCCACCCTCAAATTACAGTCTCGCCCTCTCCATGCCCCGTCCTATTCTCCTTCCGTAGCCAATTCCAGTTCCCCTTCCCCACCCAATCTCTCTCCTTTCCTCCCGAATCACTGGTTCCCTGTCCCACTTATGACACTTCTCATTCAATCTTAATCTCCACCTCCCGACACCCATCTCCTCCCTGACTTCTAGTCCCAGTTCTTTGCTCAGCCAGTTCCTGACCTGCATTCCAGCTGCTTGGCATGGCTCTCTCTCCCCCTCACTGACCTAATTCCTCATGCCACTGGTTCCTATTGCCAGTTTCCCTGACCATCCAGTTCCAGTCGCTTCTCTCCACCAGCTCTGTTTTGATCTGAGTATCTCCACCCCCATATTGCCCTCCAGCTCTCAGTGCCAGCCTCCCTCCCATGCAGCCCCCAGCCTGTCCTCCTTCCTCCAACCTCAAATACCTAACCCAGCCAGTCTCAGTCACCCCCCGTCAAAGCTCTAGTCACATTTTCCCCCCTCACCAGTTTCCTTATCCCAGTCTACTCCATTCCCTCCCCCCATAACTGGCTTTCCCCTTCCCTTACCCCCCCTCCCCCGCCACACACACATTTGAATCAGACAGCTTCCTCCCCTGTGCTGCTCATACCCAGAAGAGAGTTATGAGAGCACAGGAGAGAAGTACCTGCTGTTAATTCTGGTGCCTGTCCCTACCCTGGCCCTGGCTCAGAGCAGCTGAGAACAGTCTCTTCTGAGCCCCCACTTGTGCCCAGGAATGGAGCATGCTCAGTCATTCTGTAGGGTCAGCACTAGGAGCTGTGAGGGGATGGATAATGCTTACTCACCAGGGGCACCATTTCAGAAAAATTCTGGGATGGAGAGGAGGTAAAGACGTGCCAGCAGTCCTGCTTACACTTTTTGAGGTCACGGTTGCTTGTTAGTGCCCCAGCGGGTGTGTCTCACCCACACGCAGCCTGGGACAGTGGTCAGGGTCTGTCCTGCTCCACTTTCCTCTCCTGCCCAGACAACATAATGGAGATCATGCCATGTGAAGGAGAAAAGTGATATAGCTGAGAGGCAGTGTGCTAAACAGGAAGCAAGATAAGCAAGAACAACATACTGTAGCAAAACAAATAATCTTTTAGGCCATACAGTATACTCCTGCTTTAATAAAGATATGATACTATTGTTGAGCCTTTGGCATGCTTCCTGCTGTGTAAATATTTTTGGCTTCTGTAATCCATAATTTTATTAGAGCTGCTAATTTGAATGGAGGAGCAGGCAGACATGAAACTATGTACAAATGCCAACTGAAAACCACCCGTAGGTTATACAGAGAAGTGCAGCATGTGATAGCAAAACCATCTAGCAGTGGCTTGTCTAGGTAGCCATCCCATGGAAGTGCAGAGTCATTTATGGCATTATCTGCCCATGAATAACAATGTTTTATATATTCATAATGACATATGGTCATCTCCTGTATCACAGAATAACACCTTGTCAGTGTGAAGGAGCTGTTGTTAGACTATCTGGTTTGTCATGTGATAGTTTTAATTAATATTTCTATCTCTACAGTCTAGTGGCTCCAGCGGGGCTCTATTGTTGTGTCAGTTTTGGTGCAAACGTAATATGAAGTAGTCCCTTCCGTAAAGAGCTTGCAATCCAAGTAGACAAGACAGACAAAGGATGGAAAGACAGAGGCACAGAGAAATGAAGTGACTTTATGAGGTCCTCAGCAGACAAGTCAGGAATAGAACATAAGGATATGTGTACACTGTCTTTAAAAACTTGCAGCTCGCCCTTTCCAGCTGACTCAGGATCACAGGACTCAGGTTAAAGAGCTGTTTAATTAGGCTGTAAACATTTGGGCTTTGGCTGGAGCCTGGCTTTAGGACCTTACATGATGGGAGGGTCCCAAATCAAACATCTACAGCATAATTAAAATGACTTCTTAGCCTGAGTCAGCAGACATGGGCCAGCCATGGGTGTCCAGTTGCAGTGTAGACATACCTTAGTCTCCTGACTCCCACTCTCGCTCCCTATCTACTAGACCACACATTCTCTCTCTAAATCAGCCCTGAGAGAGAGTACTTAAATCTCAAAGGTCTATGGTTTTCCACTTTCCTAGGGTACCTGATCCACTATGAGATTTGATAAGTGTAGTTTCTGGTTCAATGATTATGCTAGGACTAATGATTTGCATTTTACAGTGCTTTTCATCTGAGGTGCACAAAACATTTAACATACAATTAACTAGCCTCTTGACACGCTCATGTGGTTGAAAATGCTATCTCCATTATACACATGGAGAAACTGAGACATTGCTTCCACCTCATACCCCTGAGAAAACTGGGTGTAAAATATTATGTTATCAGGGCTTTGCCCAATCATTCCCTTTGCACAGGTGTAAATGGCAATGTTAGAGGCAAAGCACTGGAGAATCAAGCCCAGAGAGTTTAAATTGCTTGCCTACAGACTACACAACATGATAGTATTAGAGCCAGGAATAGAACTTCAAAGCTCAGGCTCCCAGTTCTCTATTATATCCACCATATTTAATTTGTATATTTTCCTTTAGGTTTGTACAGAGAAAGCCTAACCAAGAGCTGCAGGCATTTTAATATAACTGTAAAAAGTCTCCGTTTCTATATAATTCTTAGCAATAGCAAATCCACCAGGAATCAATTCCACTTTCCCCAACAAAACAGAAGAATCTACAGTCAGACTTCTCCTTTAGGCAGTATGCTAGATATCGAGTAATGATCTGATGTGCAAGTCTCACAAGCAAACAGGGGTAGTTTATCTTTTTGGGTTACTTTTACAGGAATATTTACAATTTACTAAATATATGCAAATACGTAGTGCAAAATTGTTATATCCTGATATTGTTGTACAATGGTTCCTTTTTTAATCTCTCTCTGGATGTTGTTTTCTTACCTTAGCAGCCCCTTTCACCTGCCCGGTGATTGTCTCTTTTCTGAATGATTTTATAAGAAGCAATTCCATTTTCCAGGCATATTCCATTTTCCAGTCACAACCAACCTCTTAACCTTGGTAGTTACAATAAGAAGAATCTGTATATTGTATTTGGCAGTCCTAGCTTTTACCATTTAGGAGGAGTTCTTGAACAACAGACAGGCACACAGACAAACTCTCTCAAATATGTAGTAGATTAGATGTGGGGTTCATTCCCAGTCCTTTGCAATTTGTTTGTTGTCAGATGGGTTTTGTGAGTACAAAAATAACAATACAAATAATTAATTGAAACCTTTATGAAATATTGCAACATCATGCTAAACATAGCCCTGATCATTCATGATTAAGTATCTACCCATTGCTATAATACATCAAACATGTCTTGCTGGAACCTTGATTTTTTACAAAATGCAGAAGAAATCATGACAAGTAAAAAACTAAAAAAAATCAAATATAGCACCAACAAAACCAGAAAGTTAGTGGAAAAGACTAAAAAACATGGTATAGGATAATTTTCTTCTGTTGTTTCTAATTAGTTAAGACAATGGTTCTTAATTTTTTTCCATATTTTGGACTATTTTTTAAATCAGATATTCTCATGAGCCACCTCTAATTCTACCCTCCTAATCCAAATTTTACACTTTACAATACTGCATAGATCTTTGTTACATGAAGTAATATTAAGATGGCATTGAGACTAGATGAATATAAATGTATTTTAATGTACTCAGAGGGGCAGCCATATTAGTGTAGACAGTGTGTGGTTGATTATGTCACCATTGTGTGTATGTGCCTCATATCTACTCTTCCTGGGTAAAGTCATCATCATCATCATCATCATCAACAACAACAACCATGGGCTCAATGCCCGTTGGTGTCCGATGCCTCCCTCACTGTTTCCTTCCATCTTTATCTGTCCAGTACGGAGTGGCTTAGTTTCTGTAGACAAGCTCCGCACCAATCTACTATATTATCTACCCATTCTCTGTGGGGTCTGCCTCTCCTATTCAGACCATCCATTATGCCGAATACCAGGGTCTTAACTTTTCGCTCATCGTTGATTCTGCAGATATGCCTCAATAGCTGTAACTTCTGTTGTATAACCTTCTGCAGTAGGTTCTCTTTCAGCTGTATCTTCCTATATAATTCTTCGCTGGTGACCTCTGCGTCCATCCCATTCTCAGAATCTGTCTATAACAACTCCTTTCAAATGCAAATATCCTTCTCTCAGGGTATGTCTACACTAGCTCGTTAATTCGAGCTAGGTAGGCAAATCAGGCAACCGGAGTTGCAAATGAAGCCCGGGATTTAAATATCCCGGGCTTTATTTGCGTTCGATCGGCCGCCATTTTTAAATCTCCCTTAGTTCGAGCAGACTGCCCGCAGCTCACGCGGCAGTTTAAAGTTAATCCGAACAAAATCCTTAGTTTGGATTAACTGTTACTCCTCGTGGAATGAGTGTAACAGTTAATCCGAACTAAGGACTTAGTTCGATTAACTTTAAACTGCCACATGTAGCCGCGGCAGTTCGCTCAACTAAGGAGATTTAAAAATGGCGTCGACGGGAACATGTAAATAAAGCCCGGATATTTAAATCCCGGGCTTCATTTGCAACTCCGGTTGCCTGATTTGCCTACCTAGCTCGAATTAACGAGCTAGTGTAGACATACCCTCAGAATCTTTCGTTATCACCTATGTCTCACATCCGTACAACATGCTGCTAAATACACACGTTTTCAAGATGCTCAGCTTCATTCCTAAGCTGATCGCTTTACTTTTCCAGATCTTATCCATCGCCTTCAAACTCGCTCTTGCTTTCACTATTCTAGTCGCTATTTCCTTCTTACAGTCTAGATCATATGTCATGTTGCTCCCCAAATACGTGAACTTCTCTACGTTCTCTAGTTCAATCCCATTTACACTGATCTTCCTTCCTATTTCCATATCTCCAAACACCATTGTCTTCATTTTATCGATATTCATAATCAGTCCCTACCACTTCCCTTTCTCATTTAGCACCTGCACCATTCTCGCTAGCTTCGCTTCATCTTCCTCGATGATAACTATATCATCTGCGAACAATTAGGTCAAGTCCTCCCCTCATTGCTTGAAGCTACCCTAAAGTTTAATCGCTCCAGGTCACTTTGCAGTAGTTTAATTCTAGCCTCCTGTACCCGGCTACAACTACCAACTTGCTAGGACACTGAGAGCAGTTTCACCAATGTGCCAGTGGCAACTTTGTGAAGCATCAGCCTGTGTTGCATAGAATTAAGTCTGAGAACTAATCTGCAGTATGACTAAAAGCTAAGATTGTATTTCTAGGAGCTCTGTAAGGGCTCATCTAGACTATGCCAAAGTGTCGAAAGAGGATATGCAAATTCCACGGGATCTCTTCTGATCTCACTTTCGAAAGCAGCTTTCAAAACTTTCAAAAAATGAGGTTTATGCGGCTTTTCGAAAAACAGGGGGGATTCGCTAAAAAAGCTGCTTCCAAACTACTTTCATTTTCGAAAGCTCTGCTTTTGAAAGTGAGATTGGAAGAAGATATGCAAATTCCCACTGATTCAGCGTAATCTAGATGAGCCCTAATATTTTAATGTATCCATTTAAAATGACTACACTCAACTACTATCTTTCTTCTTTTCTGAAAAGTTGTTGCTTGACAATCTAATCAACTCTGTACTCAAAAGTGCTGCTCTACTCACAAAAAGTCACCAAACAAACCCGTTCATCCTATCCTTTTGTATCATAAGTTTTGACATTGACTTTTATAATAGAATCATTCACTCTTAAAATTCCTGGCACATACAAGTTTCCTTTCTGGCTTCAGCCTCTGAGTCACAAACCACTGGCCTAGGTTTACCTCAGCCTCTTCTTCACACTCCAGTGAGAATAAAGGTAGCACATTCACCATATTGGGAAACCAATACGGCAGTACACAGGCAATCCAGGAAGTTTTTGGAGAATGTTGGGGATAACTTCTTGGCACAAGTGCTGAAGGATCTGACCAGGGGCCGTGCGCAGCTTGACCTTCTGCTCACAAACAGGGAGGAACTAATAGGGGAAGTAGAGGTGGGTGACAACCTGGGAAGCAGTGATCATGAGATGGTAGATTTCAGGATCCTGACCAAAGGAAGAAAAGAGAGTAGTAAAACACACACCTTGGACTTCAAAAAAGCAGATTTTGACTCCCTCAGAGATCTGATGGGCAGAATCCCTTGGGATGCTAACACGAAGGGGAAACGAGTCCAGGACAGCTGGCAGTATTTTAAAGAAGCCTTATTGAAGGCACAGAAAGAAACCATCCCGATGCGTAGGAAGAGAGGCAAACATGGTAGGAGACCGGATTGGCTTACAGGGGAAATCCTTGGTGAACTTAAGCACAAAAAGGAAGCTTACAAAAAGTGGAAACTTGGACAAATGACCAGGGAGGGGTTTAAATGTATAGCTTGAGAATGCCGGGGGTTATCAGGAAAGCGAAAGCGCAAATGGAATTGCGACTGGCTAAGGATGTGAAAGATAACAAGAAAGGTTTCTACAGGCATGTTAACAAGAAGAAGGTGATCAGAGAGGGTGTGCGGCCCCTACTGGATGAAGGAGGTAACCTAGTGACAGATGATGTGGGGAAAGCTGAAGTACTCAATGCTTTCTTTAACTCTGTATTCACAGATAAGGTGGGCTCCTGGACTAATGCGCTAAGTGACGCAAGATGGGATGAAGATGAACAGCCCTTGGTGGGTAAAGAACAAGTTAGGAACTATTTAGAAAAGCTAAACGTACACAAATCCATGGGTCTGGACTTAATGCATCCGAGAGTACTGAGGGAGTTGGCAAATGTCATTGAGGAGCCTTTGGCCATTATCTTTGAAAAGTCGTGGAGATTGGGAGACATCCCAGATGATTGGAAAAAGGCAAATGTAGTGCCCATCTTCAAAAAAGGGAAGAAGGACGATCCAAGGAACTATAGGCCGGTCAGTCTTACCTTGGTTCCTGGAAAAATCATGGAAGGGATCCTTAAGGAATCCATTTTGAGGCACTTGGAAGAGAGAAAGTGATTAGGAATAGTCAGCATGGATTCACAAAGGGAAAGTCGTGCCTGACCAATCTGATTAGCTTCTATGATGAGGTAACTGGCTCTGTGGACGTGGGAAAGTCAGTGGATGTGATATACCTTGACTTTAGCAAGGCTTTTGATACGGTCTCCCACAATATTCCTGCCAGCAAGTTAAGGGAATGTGGATTGGATAAATGGACAGTAAGTTGGATAGAAAGATGGCTAGAAGGCCAGGCCCAGCGGATAGTGATCAACGGCTCGATGTCAGGATGGCAGTCGGTTTCTAGCGGAGTGCCCCAAGGTTCGGTTCTAGGACCGGTTTTGTTCAATATCTTTATTAATGACCTGGATGAGGGGATGGATTGCACCCTCAGCAAGTTTGCAGATGACACTAAGCTAGGGGGAGAGGTAGATATGCTTGAGGGCAGAGATAGGGTCCAGAGTGACTTAGACAAATTGGAGGATTGGGCCACAAGAAATCTGATGAGATTCAACAAGGACAAGTGCAGAGTCCTGCACTTGGGACGGAAGAATCCCAAGCATTGTTACAGGCTGGGGACCAACCAGCTAAGCAGTAGCTCTGCAGAAAAGGACCTGGAGATTACAGTGGATGAGAAGCTGGATATGAGTCAACAGTGTGCCCTTGTAGCCAAGAAGGCTGATGGCATATTAGGTTGCATTAAGAGGAGCATTGCCAGCAGATCCAGAGATGTCATTATTCCCCTTTATTCGGCTCTTGTGAGGTCACATCTGGAGAATTGTGTCCAGTTCTGGGCCCCCCACTACAAAAAGGATGTGGACGCATTGGACAGGGTCCAGCAGAGGGCAACCAAAATTATTAGGGGGCTGGAGCATATGACTTATGAGGAGAGGCTGAGGGAATTGGGTCTGTTTAGTCTGCAGAAGCAAAGAGTGAGAGGGGATTTGATAGCACCCTTCAACTTCCTGAAGGGAAGTTCCAAAGAGGATGAAGAAAGGCTGTTCTCAGTAGTGACAGATGGCAGAACAAGGAACAGTGGTCTCAAGTTGTGGTGGGAGAGGTCCAGGTTGGATATTAGGAAAAACTATTTCACTAGGAGGGTAGTGAAGCACTGGAATGGGTTACCTAGGGAAGTAGTGGAGTCTCCATCCCTAGAGGTGTTTAAGTCTCGGCTTGACCAAGCCCTGGCCGGGTTGATTTAGTTGGGATTGGTCCTGCCTAGAGCAGGGGGCTGGACTTGATGACCTTCTGAGGTCTCTTCCAGCTCTATGATTCTATGATTCTATGAGTACAGAATCCATTGAACCAAATCTGTTATTGTCCCACTACTTTGAGTACTTATATCTTAATTCTATATTTCTGTATGGTAAACGTAGCTTATTTCCACACCTCTATAGAAATTCACACATTCATGGTACAATGGATGCTACTAGCATGTTGCCGTCTTCTATCCAAGCTGCTGAAATGTAACAATTTCTGCAACTAGGAGCCATGCTGTAATAATTTAAGATGAATAAATATCCTCATTGCATTTCAGGAAGTAGATCCTTTAATTAACTGGAGACAATTATTTAAAGGTCCTAATAGGCAATTAGTCACAAAAACAGTGGTATCACAAAAATCACTATCTTTGTAATGCAGTGTATTCACTCACATAAGAATTTTAATGATGGTACAACCAAGAACACAGTTGAAGTGCAGCCCTTATCAGTATACCATTTTAATAAACAAAATTAATCCAATACTTTTTCTAATATTATAAGGTAACTAATTAATTGTAGATCATATAACTGTCACCAGACTAATGCAAGGCTGTATGCTTAAAGTTTCTCTCCATTCAGTATATTATTTGTGTTATAAATTAACATTTTTGTAAAAAAATAATCACTTTTCCTATAAGAGGGCACATTGACCTGATTGACTAACCATTCTTACGTGCTTTTAGAAAGAGCATTAAGACAGAAAAAGTGTGTGTTGAAAGTCCATGATACATGAGCTGCATATACTAACTGATTGAGGAAATCGATGTGTATATGGTGCCTTCATCTCCTCAAGCTTAGGTCCTGCACAATGACCACATGTATTTCCCTCTCCCTCCCCTCAGTGAAGTGACAGCATCCATAAGCTTATAATGTACCCCTTCCTGTCCTTGGTGGAGTGGACTCTCCATCACAAGTCTCTTATGGGTCAAGTAAAATAAATCCATTTTTCATTATACAAATTGCCAGGAGGCAATATTGCAAAGGGCTGCCGCACAGTTTGGTTATTTGTTAAAAGGTATCTTTGATATGAGATTGCAAAACCCTCCAGGAACTGGCACATTCCAGTTGGCATTACTCAATTAGTTACAGCCTTTTGAAAACAACATCAAACTAATTATCTGTAAAACAAGTTCAATACATTTTTAAAATTCCAATATATAATCAGGCAATTAAAAACCACCCAGGTGAGAGAAAAGAAACACACTAGTTCCACTTCTAAGAAACATGGGAGCTTGTTGAACAACAAAATAACTGCAGATAGGTATAACTAGTCAGGTAGAGCAATTTTCAATCAAGTCTAGCACAGTTTATGGATCCTCTGATGTATCACACTTAAACCAGATCCTAGACTTTTCGGTGGTCCTGTAGCCCTTCTCTGACAGCACAAAGGCAGTAAATATGCCCTAATTCAGAGAGAGAACTTCCGGTGCACCAGCCATGTGGGATTTATTAGGGCTAGCCACTGATAGGCCACCAGTTTGTTTACCTGAGCGTCTGCTGGCATGGCCACTCAAAGTGGCTGTGGTTCGCTATTCCCAGCCAATAGGAGCTGCAGGATATGTTGTGGGCTGTGGATGGTCAGGTAAACAAGCCCTCTGGCAGCCCACCAGCAGCTAATCCAGATGAACCATATACAGCCAGCATGCTGGAGGTTCCCCATCCCTACCCTAATTATCAGCTCATAGTTCCAGTGCAGCTGTGACATCCTAGACACTCAGGACATAGGCAAACATAAGCATAAAGGACTACTGAGTTACCGATGTATCCTGTGGCTTCCAATGCACCTCAGTGTTTGTCTTTTAAAAATATGCTCAAGGACATAACAGCTAAATTGGCAGTGACTGGTCACTTGCATGAAGTTCAAACAGAATAAAAATGGAGTGCAACAATTTTGGTGACATGCCTGAGTAAGAAGTGCACAAAGCCCTCTGTTCAAATAAAAAGCAAAATTAACAAAAAAAGGGAAATGATTAAGACATTCAGCTGTGATTGAGATATCAAAACAAAACCTGAGCCCAGAAATATTTTCCCTCCAGAGGAATGAAGATAATAACAGACACTTTCTGCTTGCCTTTTAAATGTCTTGTTTACCATTTGCAATACAACCTTTAAGTCTTACCATACAAATCCTTTTCCTGTTTTGTTTTTGCCCAGTCATTTAGGGAAACATTCTGCTACTTTCTGCAGTGATGCCAAAACCAGCGTTACTTATTTTACTGTCAGCTGGGTGACAACACTGTTATCAGCAGGAATGTGCAAAGCCCTGGGAACAGCCTGTGTTAATTATTGCTACAAAAGGTATCTCGGGCAGCCAGGCTAAAATTCACTCTTTTCCAGCAGCTACAGAACAAGGCATTTTGCCCTATATAAGCCCTCCAAACCACAATTTAAATAGTGCATAAGAGGTGAGCAAGCTCCCTGCATAGAAGTAAATTTCACCTGGCGTATGTCTATTCTGAACACTCATTACTGCAGATGTAGAATATATATCGGGGTGGCCAAGTTGTGACTTGCAAATCACATGGGACTCTTTTATGCTTAGAGTGCAGCTCACGGAGCACTCCTCACCCCCATTCTCTGCCTACCAGACTGGGGGAGAGCTCAGGGCTTCTGCCTGATAGGGAGCTAGAGGCTTCTGTCAGAGAGACTGGTGCCTGCTGAAAAATATAGGGCACCGTCTGAAGGTCTGGCTCCTACAGCACCTTGAGTCTTGCCCTCTTCCTTACCCTAGGCCAGGGATAGGGCACCTATGTCCCACGAGCCAGATCCACCCTGGGTTCCGCCTGGCAGGGAGAGGAAACGGCTCTGAAGGAAGCAGCTGGGGGAATGGCAGTGCAGGGAGCTCTGTCTCTGCATTGCTTGCAGGCTCCACCCCCATTGTTGCCACTGGCCAGGAATCATGGCCCATGGGAGTGTGTGGGGGGGTGCAGTACCTGCAAGCATAGAGTGGTGCACAGCCACCTATGCTCCCCTAGGAGCTGCACCAAGTGCCCCAATCCCTCACCTGCAGCCTGCTCCTGCACTCTACCTCCCACCACGACCTGCCCGTTCCCTGGCAGCCCCCTCCCATACACTGAAGCCTTCATTTTGGCTTCACCCCAGAGCCTAGAGGGCCCCACAAAATCTACTAGCCCCAGGCCCCCAGAAGAATTAATCTGGGGGGAAGCTTTGAACTTTGGTACCCCCCATGAAGCTGGAGCTTGAGGGGAGTGACTTTCTTTCTCCTCACTTGGGGGCCAGGTCACTGAGGGTTTTGTTTGTGTGTAGCTCCCAACTGATCTTTCTGTGGGTTAGTGGTGCTCTTCCCAAAAAAGGTTCCCCTCCCCTTCCTTAATCAGTCCATCCTTGTAGCTCCCAGCTGTTCACGCCACATGGCGAGGCAGCAGCAAACAACTGGAAGCTGCAGGAAGGGGCCAATGCTTTAGTGCCTCTGGAAGAGACTACAGCAAAAGCAGCAGCTCTCCCTGCAGTTCCCAGCTGATGCTCCTGCCTCTGCCCATGGCAGCATCTCTGCTTGCTGGTTGCAACAGCTGCTGTGCTGGGAGGGGACCCAGTGGCACGTGTGACCTAGTGGGACCCCCAAACTCTGCCAAAGATGGGATGTGCGGCACAGATGACTGCATGATTCCTCCTCCATGTTTCACTTCTGGCTTCTGCCCAACGGGGAGGGAGAGCTGGGTCTTCATCCCCACTAAGCACACCTACCAGGGCTTGGGACTTCAGTCCTGGGTTTCAGTCCTGAGCCCTGGCAGGCACCTCCCATGGGCCTGAAACCTGAGACTCCCCTGCCCCTGACATTTCTGAAACTCTGAGCTCCAGCATGTGCTTCCTGTGGGGCTGATGCCCAAGCCCCAGCAGGCATACCCTGGCTCTCAAACGTCAGAAGATTGTTGCACACAGCTCAGAGGGCCAGTAAGTTCAGCCACCCCGGTACATATGCTGCATGTCCCCCTAGCATGGGTATAAATAGTACAGACGGGGAGGCACTGCTCCTGAGCCCTGGGGGTATGTGTCCTGCACAGGTTTCTACATGTCCATGGAATGCCTCTCCCCATCTACA
This sequence comes from Rafetus swinhoei, assembly GCA_019425775.1. Lineage (NCBI taxonomy): Eukaryota > Metazoa > Chordata > Testudines > Trionychidae > Rafetus > Rafetus swinhoei. The sequence continues at coordinate 40,392,472 of CM033437.1, read as the reverse complement.
TTGCTATTTTTAGTCAAATTGCCTCCCTACTGCCACTCTTTCCCCTCTACCAGAAAGGGGAGAGGGCTCTGGCAGGGGGAGGCAGTAGGAAAAGGGTCTGGTAGCTCCCCCACTGCAAAGAGCCTTGTCCCACTGCAGAGCTGATGGAACCTTTCCTCGTCACAAGGAAAACCTCTATCAGTGGAGAAAGGCTCTAGCTGGGAGGAAGCTGAGGTGAAAGGCTCAGGCAGCAAGAGATGCCAGAGCATTTCACTGACATGTAGCTACACCCAGCAGTATGGACACAGCTGCCATCAGACAGCAACTTGAAGTCCCAAATCAGTCTCCATGTCTTTATGGAATTCAGAATGGGTCTAAACACAATTTTAACAGAAAAATCTAAGTGCAACCTTTCCTTTATCAAGCTGCTGAAAATGTAAAAGGTGCACAGTAGAACAGGTTATATTGCCCTTGTATTTAAAATAATTTTTCAGGGGATGCCTGTATATTCTTTGTGTGTATTTTAGATACATTTTATTTCTCTTTGGAGTTTCTTTCCTAAGATTTATAAACTTTTTTGGCATAACATTTTTCACTTGGCCGCAAAGACTCATTTTGTATCTGGCCAGGATGTAGATGTGTTGTAGGAACCATGGTATCTCAAAGGGTGCCTGCTTAACTATCACAAGGGCTGGATTTCATCAGAATAGAACAATTGAATTAATATTTGATGCAGGTCACAGAAAAGAATGTTGTAAGTGATCTGAACCCTTCCTGACTCCCCAATTAATCTTTTCGTGTGTATGAGCATGTTGTAGCTCCCCTGGATTAAGAAACAGAGACCCGTATCTCCCAGCTGCACTTCAGCCTGCTCTCACTTTGTTACAAGATCAATTCAAATGACACAGAAATTGCCACATGAAAAAAAGAAACAGAACTGAAGCAAAAGTGCTGTTATTCATCATGGGAAAATGTGCCTCCCTGTAGCCTGGAGTTAGGCACCTACCTCAGAAACAGCCAGAACTTATATAACACATTCTTCTTGTCAGCATCTTGCATTGGTTAGCTTAGATGGTTCCACACCTAGCCCTGGTCTACTAGGGTGTTATTTTGAAATAACCCTTCTTAGGTTGAGTTTATAAGTAGAGCAACCACACTACAAAACCTGTTATTTTGAAATCTGTACTCCTGCTTTCCTCGGGGAATAACGCTAATTTTGAAATAGTGTGGTCATGCCAGTGCTGCTATTTTGAAATAACTACTCCCCAGAGTAATTTGAACTAATTATTCCCTGAGTGTTTCTTGGGGCTCTAAGTCAAGGTAGCACATCCGTATTAAGGGAGTCTGCCTCGGACTAATTTCGAGGCTTCCCTGTAGCAGGGACATGTTATTTTGATTTTGTAAAATCAGGAGTTAAGTTGAATTTCATTATTTTTAAATAATTCCCTCGTGTAGACATGTCCCTAGTGGAATGGCTTTTGTGGATCACATTCTAAGATGTCTATCGCTTCCCATTCATTGAATAGAGAGCCTAGGTGCTTAACTCATCTTTGAGGAGCAAAGTATTGTGACTGTGATTTCCTCGGGGCCTAACAGTTAGGTGCTGTGATGCTCAGTATTGCAATGCCTACATCTTTTCGGGGATTCTCCACCAAGTGACTTTGTCCTTGATGAAGCAAATTTCTTACTTGAAAAGTAAATTATCTGTTGAATTACACACATTTGTCCAATATTATCTCTTCTGCTAGCTCTGAATGTGATCAAGAAATTAACCTTTATAAAGTGGACAATTAGGCAGGTTCACTTATATCCATTTACTACATTGTGCTCCTTTCATAGCTTTATAAATGTGGCACACTGGCATCCCTTAGGTAATACAGGACAAGTAGTATTTGTAAAGCTAACCTACATAACCTAGATATTGCTCACAGATAACATTCTTTTTGTGTAAAATTTTTGGTGCATGAATATCTATTACAAGACTCTCAAGCTTTTGTCTTTATTTTGCAGAATGGTTTCAAAAGCAAGTCAGAAGAAGGGCTGCTCATTTATGGATTTCTTACCTGACCATCAATTATTGGATGTGGGGGAGAGGAAGTATCACTGTGCTCATAGGTGCTGGAACTAGGTTGTGGGGGTGCTGTAGCTCCTCCCATTATATACAGGGTTTACAGTTTGGTCCAATAGCACTCAGCACCCCCACTATAAACAATGTTCTAGCACCTCTTTGCCTCAGTAGGTCACAGCTGAGAATGCCAGATTCAGGACTTGTTGAGAAATTGGGCAGACTCACCCCAACCTGGTGGTATTTTATTATTAGATTACACCAAGCAAATAATGGTCTCAAACACACTGATGAACAAAAAGTAAAAAATGCAGTGTCCTTAGGCATTCCAGCCCTTACCTCACCACCCAGTCACTAGCATTTATGACAAGTGGTTCTTGAAAACCAGCAAGGGTCTCTGCTGATGTCAAGTGTAGGGATTTAAGTGAGTAGTTGAGTAGTCGACTACTCAACTTTCCCCCAACCCCTGCTGTCTCTGTATCAGAGGCAGCAAGTGGGAGGGGGAAGCAGGAGCCGAAGGTGGGGGGAGCCGGCTTAAAATCCAGTTCCCCCCTGTGCTGTCTCCGCGGCGTCGCCTGTCCCCTTCCCACACTGCTGCCTCTATTCTGCAGCAGCAGCTCGTCCCCTGGAACTCCCAATGGACATACTTGGAATGCCTGCCACTTACTGGAATAGACTTCCAGCAAGAGGGGCACTGTTTGAAGCCTTGTCAGCTATGCATGCCCTTCTAGGAGAAAAGTTTCCCAGAGGTGAAAAGAGAGGGAAAAAAATAATTATCTCACTGAAAACTATTTAACTGCAATAAAAACAGAAGGTTGAGTATGCTCTAGACCATGGGCTTCCAACCTGGGGGACGTGTCTCTCGGGGGGGGGGGGGGAGCATGAAGAAATTCCGGGGGGGGCGCGAGGCAACCCAGCCGCCCCCCTCATCAATCCCCCCCAAGTTTTGCTGCTATTTTTGTTTTTCGTTCCCAGTCAGTTCCTTTTTGTTTTTTTTCCCTCAACAAGTTTTGCTGCTTTTTTGGGGGGAGAGGGGGGCGTGAGGGTTTCTCAAAAATCAAAAAGGGGGCATGATACCAAAAAGTTTGGGAACCACTGCTCTAGACAGACATGCTGGGGCTCCATCTTCAGACTAAGGCCACAGGGAAGGAACTGAGTGGCAATCAGCTCATGCACCCCTATGCAGACTTATGTTACGTCTATACTGCAGTGTTTTTCCAGAATAACAGCCATTATTCTTCACTTCCTGCCTATGACAAGCTCCCCAAGAGCCCACTGGCTTAGTGTTTGCAGTGTGGTCTGCTAAAAAGCACTGGATTCTCAGTTTGGTTTGAAACACTAGCAGCAGGGACAATTAAGACCATCAGGTAATAAACAGGATTATTTTAAAAATGCTTCAACATCCACTGTAGTTTGTAGGAAAACATGAAAAATCGTTGTGGCTATTATTTTAGCAAATAAAATAAAACATTACAATCAACAGGGTACAACTGATTTAATACTGGATTTCTCCATTAAGAAATTTGCCTTGATTTTTGAACAGAATAACTTTGGCCATTGGGGGATTCCTAAACCAAGATCCAATAGTCACCCTACTTTCAGTACTAGAAATTCGTAATTTTCAGTTTTATTCCTACCTACAAGGTAAAGCTATAATGATTGACAGAGAATTAAGCAATTATTTATTAATTAATGGCTCAATTTAAAAGTGTGTGTCTTTAACACTATTAATCCAGTTTTCTTCAGAACAGACCTAGTAATGTTACATGAAAACAACAGACTTTACTTCTGGAACTGCTCCGATGAGTATTTCTCATGTTTTATTTCAAATGTAATCAATGCTCAAAAAGGTAAAAAAGCACTATACTTTTTGACTAACAGATGATTTTCATTTACAGTTAATTGCAGTTTTCAGTTCTCTCAGTTCTTAAACTATGTTAAGTATTCCTACATATGTGAATGTTCATATATGAAGATACAGTTTTAGCAAGTAAAATGACTTTCAGGAATACATCAACTTAAACAATGAGGAAAACAGAAGTATAGTTATAATAATTGTTCACAGGTAACAGCACAAGGGTAATTATACTACTTATCCTGGGAGACAATATTTGTTATTACATGTCTCTTTTTAGCTGTTATTAGATTTTAATTCAAGCTATTTTAGTGCATGAAATAAGTCTGGAATATGTTACCAACCAAGGGCACAGGGGTTGTTCTACCTTTACATAACCTTGAATTTGGAGTTAATTAATCATCTAATTTAACCCCTGTGGAGCCTGAAGAAGGGATTTTCTGCTTCAGTGCTTTGTCCAGCTTTTAATGAAAAGCATGCTTAATGTGCAATTTAGCAATATGAGAAGCTCCAGGGAACTTCTGAGACAAATGCAACAAAAAAGTTTGTTGTAAAAGCAGGCAAAAAAAGATGATTTTAACATGTATTATTTACATAAGAACAGCCGTACCGGGTCAGACCAAAGGTCCATCTAGCCCAGTATCCTGTCTGCCGACAGTGGCCAGCACCAGGTGCCCCAGAGGGGGTGGACCGAAGACAATGATCAAGCGATTTGTCTCCTGCCATCCCTCTCCAGCCTCTGACAAACAGAGGCCAAGGACACCATTTTATCCCTGGCTAATAGCCTTTTATGGACCTAACCTCCATGAAATTATCTAGCTTCTCTTTAAACTCTGTTATAGTCCCAGCCTTCACAGCCTCCTCTGGCAAGCAGTTCCACAGGCTGACTACACGCTGTGTGAAGAAGAACTTTCTTTTATTAGTTTTAAACCTGCTACCCATTAATTTCATTTGGTGTCCTCTAGTTCTTCTATTTAGGAACTAATAAATAACTTTTCTTTATCCGCCTCTCCACACCACTCATGATTTTATACACCTCTATCATATCCCCTCAGTCTCCTCTTTTCTAAACTGAAAAGTCCCAGTCGCTTTAACCTCTCCTCATATGGGACCTGTTCCAAACCCCTAAGCATTTTAGTTGCCCTTTTCTGAACCCTTTCCAAGGCCAAAATATCTTTTGAGGTGAGGAGACCACATCTGTACACAGTATTCAAGATGTGGGCGTACCATAGTTTTATACAGGGGCAGTAAGATATTCTGGGTCTTATTTTCTATCCCTTTCTTAATAATTCCTAGCATCCTATTTGCCTTTTTGACCGCTGCACACTGTGTGGAAGTTTTCAGAGAACTGTCCACAATAACTCCAAGATCTCTTTCCTGATTTGTTGTAGCCAAATTAGCCCCCATCATACTGTACGTATAGTTGGGGTTATTTTTCCCGATGTGCATTACTTTACACTTATCCACATTACATTTCATTTGCCATTTTGTTGCCCAATCACTCAGTTTGGTGAGATCTTCTTGGAGTCCCTTACAGTCTGCTTCTGTCTTGACTATCCTAAACAGTTTGGTATCATCTGCAAACTTTACCACCTCACTGCTTACCCCTTTCTCCAGATCATTTATGAATAAGTTGAACAGGATTGGTCCTAGGACTGACCCTTGGGGGACACCACTAGTTACCCCTCTCCATTCTGAAAATTTACCATTTATTCCTGCCCTTTGTTTCCTGTCTTTTAACCAGTTCTCAATCCAAGAAAGGACCTTCCCTCTTATCCCATGGCCATGTAATTTACACAAGAGCCTTTGGTGAGGGACCTTGTCAAAGGCTTTCTGGAAATCTAAGTATACTATATCTACTGGATCCCCCTTATCCGCATGTTTGTTAACCCCTTCAAAGAACTCTAATAGATTAGTAAGACAGGATTTCCCTTTACAGAAACCATGTTGACTTTTGTCCAACAAATTATGTTCTTCTACATGCTTCACAATTTTATTCTTTACTATTGTTTCGACTAATTTGCCAGGTACTGAAGTTAGACTTACCGGTCTGTAATTGCCCAGATCGCCTCTAGAGCCCTTTTTAAATATTGGTGTCACGTTGGCTACCTTCCAGTCATTAGGTACGGAAGCCGATTTAAGGGATAGGTTACAAACCACAGATAATAGTTCAGCAATTTCCCATTTGAGTTCTTTAGAACCCTTGGATGAATGCCATCCGGTCCCGGAGATTTGTTAACATTAAGTTTTTCTATTTGTTCCAAAGCCTCCTCTAATGACACTTCAATCCGGGACAGTTCCTCAGATTCATTACCCACAAAGGACGGTGCAGATTTGGGAATCTCCCAACGTCCTCAGCCGTGAAGACTGAAGCAAAGAAATCATTTAGTTTCTCCACAATGGCTTTATCGTCCTTGATTGCGCCTTTTATAGTTCGATCCTAGGGGACCCACAGGTTTTTAGCAGGCTTCCTGCTTCTAATGTACTTAAAAACATTTTGTTATTTCTTTGAGTTTTTGGCTAGCTGTTCTTCAAAATCCTTTTTTGCTTTTCTTATTACATTTTTACACTTGATTTGACAGTGTTTATGTTCCTTTCTATTTATCTCACTAGGATTGGACTTCCACTTCTTAAAAGATGCCTTTTTGTCCTCACTGCTTCTTTTACATGGTGGTTAAGCCACGTGACTCTTTTTAGGTCTCTTGCTATGTTTTTAATTTGGGGTATACATTTAATTTGGGCCTCTATTATGGTGTCTTTAAAAGTTTCCATGCAGCTTGCAGGATTTGGCTCTAGTCACTGTGCCTTTTAATTTCTGTTTAACTAACCTCCTCATTTTTGTGTAATTCCCCTTTTTGAAATTAAATGCCAGGGTGCTGGTCTGCTGAGGTGTTCTTCCCACCACAGGAATGTTGAATGTTGTTATATTTGAGTTGAGATTATAATTATTATAATATAAATTATTATATTATATTTGAGTGTGAGAAAGTGATTATCTGCACCAGCAGCATGAGAGCTCATGTAAGACTGTAAAACCCATTTTCTTCCTGCCTCAAATCCTATTTAACATCAGAGGTGCAAGTTTAAAGGTTATAATACAAGCAGGTTTTCACCCAGTCAGAATGCAAGGCAACAGCCAAATGGCACAATGCTGCTCTCACAGAAGTCAACATGAATTTCGTTTGACTACAAGGGGAAGAGAATTGAGTCTTTTATTCTGAGGTAATGATTCTGCTCAATATCCATTCCCTGAACCTTTCAGATGACCTCGCGTATCCAGACTTCCTTGAACAAAATAAAGGATATACAATGGGAAAAGGTATTCTTTGAAAAGGACACGATAAATAGTCTAAAATTGTTTTTGAGCACCTATTGCTCTCTCCTAAGTCCCTCTAAAGTCTATATGACAATACAATACTCTACATCCCCAGCTCCAGCTCTGTTTGGAAAAGGGCAGACAGTGCTTATGTATTTAAAAATTGGGGTCTCCAGAAATGAAGAGAACAGAGATGCAAATGCAGAATTACTGCTGGGCATGTATCCACTTCTGAGGAATCATATCTAAACGAGAGACAAGAAACCTATATATTATATGAGAGAGGCAATAATATAATTTAAACAGCAGCATAAATTAAGTATGAAAACACATTTTCTTTAAATATTAAACACTCTTTGCTCATCAAAAGCAGCATTAATGAAGCTGTGTTCATGCTATTGGCAGGTGGCACTCATGGAGATATGAGATTCACACCGAGGTAGAGGCAAATTACACAATAAAAGAAAAGGTGCAGGGTCAATTTAGATCTTTCACTTCACAGTTTCTTTAGCCTGGAATGATCTCAGCATATGGGACAGGGGGTAAAAGGTGGCAGCTTTGCGATGCTGAGAAACCCAATATTGGTCTCATAGGGGAAATGTATATATACACTCAAATTAAGTGTTGCAAAGGAACAATAGGTGATCTTTAAAAGATTTCAGTTTCTTCTCTTGTCAACATAATCTTATCTTGAATGAGTATTCTGTCGTGCTGGGCACTCCTGCTTGGAACAAAAGTTATCCCAATAAGCAGGGTCTTCAGGTGCCATAGGAACACCAGAGGCAACTAAATCATCAAAAGTCAAAATCTGGAACTGTGTCTGGGTTGGGTCTTTAGGAAGAACCTATGGAAAATACATTTTAGTTAGAGAGAAGCATGGACAAATTTCACTATTCTCTCTCCCCTTTTGCCCCAGTTTAAACTATTATAAACACTTAAAATTATTCTTTTGAAATATTCAGATTTCTATTCAGAATTTGTATAGCCTCAACTTTCAACCACTCAATCTTGTTATGCTCTTTTCTGATAGATTAATGAGATGTTTGTCTTCTATTGTAAGACTCTTTCCCATGTACATTTTTGTAGACCGATCAAGTCACCTCAACCTTCTCTGAGAGAAACAGAGAGCTTCATTGCTCCTTCACTTTTAAACATATTTTTCAGACAAGAAATAATTCATGTAGCACTTTTTGGAACCCTTTCTAAGTTTTCAACATTATTTTTGAAATGTGAACATCAGAGCTGGACACAGCATTTCAGTAATGACCTTCTTAATGCCATACGCAGAGGTAACATCACTTCTCCCTATTCTTACTAGACATTCCTCTGCTTATATATTCAAGCATCAGATTCACATCAGCTACAGCACTGCATTAACAGCTCGCATTCAACTGGTCATCTACCATGACTCCTAATTCCCTTTCATGGTAACCGCATTTATGAAAACAAGCCCCCATCTTATAACTTTGTTTCTAGACTCAAGTCCTTTCATTTTGTTGGTCTAAATCAGGGGTGGAGAAATTTTTTAAATCAGGGCCACTGATACACAGAAAATATCATTCAGGGGCTACACATGGCCTTGTGGGGGTGGGTGCACAGAGGATCAAGCCAGAAATGTGGGGTTCCAAGTTCAGAAGGGGGCTCCAGGCTGGGGTAGAGGATTGGGAGGGAATGAAAGCTTCGGCTGGGTGGGTGGGCTCTGGGATGAGGGGCTTGGGATACAGGAGAGGTCTCTGTGGCCAAGAGATCTAGCATGAGCTCAGGGATGGGGGAAGGGGTAGGGATGTGGGAAGAGATTTGGGGTGTGGGCTCCAGGAGGGAGTCTAGGGGCAGGAGATAGCTCAGGAGAGGGGTGCAGGTGGGGATGCATGATCTGAGAGGGAGTTAAGAGTCTGGGAGAAAGTTTGGGGTGTGGGCTCCGTCTAGGCAGCGCTTACCTTAGGCTGGTTCTGGGCAGCACTGCAGCAAGACTAAGGCAGGCTCCCTGACTGCCCTGGCCCTATGCCACTCCCGTAAGCAGCCATCATGTCTGACCCCTAGATGAAAGTGACTGCATGGTTCGTACTGCCCAGGTGCACTGCCCCCACAACTCCCATTAGCCTTGTTTCCTGCCAATGGGAGCTGTGGAGCTGTTGCTGGGGCAGCATGCAGAGCTTTCCTGATTGCCCCTCTGCACAGGGGCCAGAGGGAGATGCTGGTGAGCCGATACTCCAGCTCCAGACCTGTGGGGCACACCAAGGCTTGAGGCTTCTGGCCTGCAGCACAGAGACTTGCTGCATATGAAATGAAGCAGGGGTCAGTATCCAACCTGATCCCCAGCCCTGATCTAAACTGAAGCAAAGAGATAGACTGAGCACCATAGAAGAACATACAACCCCTGCACTTTTATCACTGCAGTGATTGAGACCAGACCCACAAACATCACAAGCTGTGGATGGAGAAGAGTTGTCATCTCTTTTATAGCTGAAATTTTAAAGACCAAGGCTCCAAAGAATTATACTTTTAGGACTTCCAGTGAGATCGGGAAAAGTGAGACTGGAGAAGTCATGGGAGCTGAATTCCATTTCCAGAATGAATGAATGACACAAATGAAGTGAAATTAATTAGATTAATTACATGAACTTCTTTGGAGTGACTCTGATTAGCTGTTAACCATTATAGTTATTGTAAAGCTAGTGTTATAGGATAGGAAAAATTGACATTTATGACCAAAATACTTAGTATTCCATTCAAATTGTGTAACACCTTTATTTCCTTTTATATGGCAAGGTATTTTAGAGACTAAAACTCATAACATCTTACATTAGAATCCTTCTGTCCAAATACTTCTGGTTTCCCCAGAGCTACAGCAATATGATGGAGATCATCCAACCGGGTTTCCTAGTAAAGAAAAAATAAGGGTAAATTAATTTTCACTACTACATGTCTGAACTAGAATACATTTACACACACGCATGAATTTAGGGCAAAACAAGGAGTAAATTTGAAGATGGGACCAGAATTCATTTAAAATTATCAACATTCACAAGTGAAATGCAGCTTTTGGAAGATTTGGTAAAAAAGACACAATTCAATTGTGTGAAAAATCAGGATTCTCTCCCAACTCTGCTGAAAATATTGTGTGCAAATTTGGGCATACCATTTATCTTTAATCTGCCTCAGTTACCCCAATCTGTAAAACTGGGAGCAAGTGGAAGAAAAGACATGTAATCTTCCTAAGGAGAGACATATGAGACCTCACTAAAATCAGATTTATGAGGTGCAAAGAATTAGTCTTATGTACGTTCACAAGAAGATATGGCAAGAAAAGAGGAAGTTACCTTCATAAATGGAAGTTCTTGGAGATATTTGGTCCCTACCTATATTCCATTGTGTGTATACACGTGTGCCATATGCTTGGAGATAGAGAATTTTTAAAGCAGTGTCCAGTGGTCCACACATGTCACCTAGCACACCTTGTGCCTCTCAGCAAGAATATACATGGTGGACTGGACCAACTGCTTCTCCAGTTCCTTTTCTACCATGAATTGAAGAATGATCCAAAGCAGAGGGGAAGGAGGACAGTAAGTAGACTACAGATAGAGATCACACACCTTGAAGAACCTTGAAGGCAATTAAATTCTGCTCTTCTTAGAGTGCTGGTTTCTATGTCATAATTAATGTATACATGTAAGATACATACCGGCAGTTGCATAAATAGATAGCATATACTCCTAGTTAGTACAAATGTTACTTCTTTTCCTCTGCTACTGCAGCCACAAAATCATAGTCCTCAGAGCTATTCTGAGCAGTAAACCAACTAATTAACCAGGACAGCATAATTTAAGTATTGAACGCTCTCAGACTATTTTGCAGATAAGATCTCACCAACATGGAAAATTCTAAATTGATTCAGTGTGCATATGTGACACCTTCTACCCCATATGATGTGCTGTACTCCATGTTCACTACTTTTACATGGTTATATTTTGTACAAATTATACCTTAGAAGGTATTATTTGAAAACTCAGTCAGCTGAGTTGTAACAGCCTGTTGAAAAAATGTAATAGGGATGTGAAAGGTTAACCGGTAAACTCACCCTTAATGGATGATGCTTACCAATTCAGGTTAACTAGCTCCCCGCCCGCCATGAGCAGGGGACTGCTTCAGCCCCATGGATCCTATAGTCGATTAGTCTATTATAAGAACTCCCAATGGGGCTCTTGTACATTTGAAAGTGGAAGCGCCTACATGGAGCTTGGGGTCAGCGCACGATCTGACCCTATGATTCTGATCCTATGATTCTAAGGCTAATGGCATATTAGGGTACATTAGGAGGAGCATTGCCAGCAAATCTAGGTAAGTGAGTTTTCCCCCTTTATTCAGCACTGGTGAGGCCACATCTGGAGTACTGTGTCCAAATCTGCCCCCCTCCCCCCCCCGCCCATTGTAGAAAGGATGTGCATGCACTGGAGAGGGTTTAGCAGAGGGTAAATGATTAGGGGACTGGAGCACATGACTTACAGGGAGCAGCTAGGGGATTTGGGCTTATTTAGTCTACAGAAGAAAAGAGTGAGGGGGGGATTTGATAGCAGCCTTCAACTACCTGAAGGGGAGGTTCCAAAGATGATAGAGAGAGGCTGTTTTCAGTGGTGACAGATGACAGAATGAGGAGCAATGGTCTCAAGTTACAGTGGGAGAGGTCTAGGATGGATATTAGGAAAAACTATTTCACTAGGAGGGTGATGAAGCACTGGAATGCGTTACCTAGGGAAATGGTGGAATCTCTAACCCTAGAGGTGTTTAAGTTCCAGCTTGACAAAGCACTGGCTAGGATGATTTAGTTGGGGTTGGTTCTGCTTTGGGCAGGGGACTGGACTCGATGACCTCCTGTGATCTCTTCCATCCCTATGAATCTATGACCTTAATGCCTTATCACTTGTAATCATTTGAAATCTATCTTTCTATAGCTGATAAGCTTGTTTTACAGTTTTATCTAAACCAGTGTGCTGACTGAAGTGCTTGGGAAATATTTTCTTGAGATAATAAAGGCTTGTGCATAATCATTCCCAATTCTGCAGTGACAGACTACCTACGAGCCCAGAAGGGTAATGAACAGTGTAAGATGCACATTTTCTGTGAGTCAGCCAGGGGCTGAAGATATACAGGTATCACTCTATATGTAATTCATGGATGGCTGGCCATAGCATTCACATGCTCAGCTGGGAATTACTTTACATGCTGGTGGCTATGAGAGAGCAGAATATGCAGGAGTTTACTGCTCAACAGCAAAGCAGTGTAAAAGGAACTCCAGAGTGGAGAGTTAAGGGATATGGCAGTCCAGCAGTCCAGATTGGAGAATATCACAGTGCAGCCCTGTGATGAAGCTCAAAAAGCCCTGAGAAGTACGTAAACCATCAACTGTGAAACAGATCTGCAATACTCTTGGCTGGTGAAAGAACATATGGAACCTAGCTATAGTATAAACTAAAAGAAGGGATACATGCCAATTCTACATCTGACACAAGAGATTCTTTTTACAAAGTTTTTCTACCTAAAGGATTTATATTTAGAAAATTACACAAACATATATTCTAATAACTTCTAAAAGCCCAAAAAGCAGAATCCTCTGTAAATTCCATGCATTTGATAGACACTTTTAAATGGAGTGTTTATAATAGGTTTCATTTTGGAGTCAGAACAACAATAAGGAGCACTGCAGGCACAGACATAGTATTTTCCACCTGCAGATTTTACTAAGCTTTTACTTACATTCTTTACACTTGGGATTAAAACATGCAACTTTTACATTTAAATATATCAAGACCACCACAAAAATCACATCAAGATTGAAATACTTATATTTGCTTGTATTTCCTGCGTTACCCAATGCTGCTTTGTAAGAAAATATTAGTTTGGGAACTAGTCTCTTCATAGAGCTGATTAACTAGAAATTGCAAAGTTTTAAGCACAAACTTAGTTGGCATGTTTTTCTACACTGACAATTCCTTTTTCAACATTTTTGCTCTTTAATGGGTTTAGTTTTTAGCAATTTCATCCTCCCTCACTCTTATATTCTGAGAAATGTCTTGATTTCTTTCAAGATTTTTATGTCTATTAAATGTAATAGAAACTAAATCTCTCCCCTTTTGGATATATTTATATGAAGCGTCTTTTTTTTTTAAAATGGCAATATAATGAAGGCTCATGGGAAAAATACTGATTTAATAGTTATCTAAAAAATGTCTTGCTGTTAGTATTCTTTATTCAAGAATTACTTAACTTATACAATGGTACATCTTGAAATTTCACAAAAAGAGAATACCAAAGAAGAGTTTTGACAAAAGTATGGCATAACAAATGCTCACTGCATATATTTTATATTAGAAGGCTTACCCGACGTTGCTCGAGTCCTTCAGGGCAGGGGGCTTCTGGTGTGCTGGGGAGTGCAGGAGTCAGGGTAGGGGGTTGAGAGGTATGTGGTGGCTGAGGGCAGGGGACTGGGAGGTCTTGGAGGCTCACCAGGGCTGCCCGGGGGAAGGGGTGAGGATGGTGCTGCAGCTGCTGGCCTCCCTCCCGCCCCCCTCCTCCTGAAATGGAAGGTAGCAGTAAGGGTCAATGTATCCAGTATGGGTTTTTACATGTATGTCAGACTATTATGAATTTCAAGATGAAAAGGAAAGATGGGGCACTGGCTATTTCAGTCAAGAAAGGCTCTAATGCTTGTAATGTTTATCAGCCATAAAGAGCTGGGACAAAATGTAACAGGTGTTGGGTTGAGGTTAATTTCTGTGATTTAAATGGGATCACTCTGTTTCAATGGTCAGGAGAGTGATCAACAGGCATAAGATAGCTCATTATTTTTGGAGATGAAAAACTATATTTCCTACTTGGTGTCAGATTTTGCCTAGATTTAGTTCTGTTTCTTTTGATGTTTTTTGTTGAGAGTGATGTGGCAGAAAGAGATCTTACTTATTCTTGACTTTATGCTTCCAAGTTGCTTTTAGGACGTTTTAATGGGTATTACCAAAGAGAATGTACAATTTAAGTAAACTATAAATATAAACTATATTTTTTTTCTTCTGTATTTTTGGTAAATTGTACCGGATATAAAAATGGACTAAATAAAAAACACCCAAACCATGATAATAACCAAACTATAACAAGTTTCCAGAGATACATCTCCTATAAAAGAAAATAAGCTAAGCAGTAATAATTTTTCTGACAAATATTTTCATTTGACAGAGGATGTTGATTCAGTTTAAACTCAACAAGCCGAGGCCACCAAGTAAGAAATAACACCAATGTGCTATCTGCCAGGTGACTTTTACTTAAATCTAGTGCAGTGTTCAAATCATTTATCACAAGTCCACACAAAAGGGTTCTAAATTAAAAGATTATTTTAAGAATGTGTATCAAGGACAACAAATAATTATTAAATATTACCACAGCCAAAAAGTATGACCTAGCCCTCTATGTATAAAGAAATGGGGCTCAAAATGCACAGAAAGACGATGAAGAGAATGGACTGGAAAAATCAGATGTCATTCAGGAAGTATGAAAAATACAAGGAGGAAGAAAAAAAACCAAAAGGAAAAGCAGTGCTTAATTTTAGGCTTAAGACTGATATCTGAAACTAACTATTCCTTCAATATAATTTTACTTAAAGCTAATAGTTAATTGGATTAGTAGCCAATGGCATTGGAAAGATTAAAATAAACTGAAAAGTACCCCAGGCAGACAAAACCTACTGGTAATATTTATAAAATAACAGTCATATTATGATGCAATAATGAAAAGCAAATTACAGCAGGACACTAGTTATATATTGTTAGATCTACTACAGAAGATAATATACAAAATAATTAATCACAGTCTTTTCAAAGATTTGCCTATTTATATAAACCTCAGATTACTGTGAATTCCTGACATAATGACTCTCTGGAAACCAAGATAGTCTATACAGTACGTAGAGATTAGAAAAAAGGAAAGTTTTTTTAGAAGTGCAAGTTAAATGTCATTAGAAATGCACAAAACAGTTGTCTGCATGTCAGGAATATAAAGAGATCAGTTGGCACCCCACCAGGCTTAACATTATTCTGGCACATTCATTCTTGTTTATTATATTATATGCATTTTAAAACAGATGTATATCAGAAGTTGTCCGTTTAAAGCAAACTCTACCAGTACACATGATTTACAAAGCTGCAGGTAATGTCTTCAAAATGGAAACTTTTCAGGTGTTATAAGAAGCAAGATATGAACTCCCAGTCTCCTATTTTTCAGCATAGGGATATTTTCACTAGGCTAATGGGGTGTTTGATGAGAAAGTATGTCTCTCTAGCTCCAAGAGAGGGAGGAGAGCAGATCAGCAAAAACAGTTTATTCTTCTTATAACTCTTTCTGTATATATTCATTTTTTTCCTCAATCCACCATGAAAATTTCCATTATTGCTCAAAGGTTATATTCTAATGTTTTGTTTTTTACCTTTTCAAATCAGGCTTAAAGTTCCTGCTCAAACTGAACACAATCACAATATACAGTCTTAGAATGTTGATACTAATTATTATGATGAATTGGAACTATATCTATGCAATTCTGATTTGATATTGTGAAGTTGTGTTATGAACATTTACTGTGTCATGAGTGCCTACATCCTCCGGCACTGCTGACAAGTCCTGTTACACATCTGAACCAGACACTACAGAAGGTGCTTGGGATTAGGGCATAATTACACTGAAGTAGGAAGCAGAGCCCTACATTGACTATTCTTTAATCTCACTCCCACTGTTTCTGCTATTATGGCAACAGGTCCTGCAGGATTCCATTGCCACTGCAGGGCTATACACTAGTCCTGCACAGGGCTCTAGCTGTGAATATGTCTTTTATCCTGGGTAGACAGATTTGCTCTAGCTCTGCTCTAGCTTAGTATGCTAAAAATATCAGTGTGGATATATGAGCATCCGTGGTGACTCAGGCCAGGACACCCAAGCTCAGACACAGAGAGTAAGGTGGGACTGGACTAAGCCCAAAAGGCTGTTAGCATGCTAAAAATAGCATTGTAACTCAGAGAGCTAGAGTTAAGGCTGTCTGCCTGATTTGAATGAATGCTCTCAGCTGCAGTGCAGCCATAATGCAAGTGACTCTGTTCAGGTGTAAACATCCGGGACAGTGGATGTTCTGCATCCTTATAAAAATCAGTTTAGCTGATTCCTCTTAAAGGAGAGCAGAAGATAGAAGTAGTGAAAACTTACCAGGAGTAGAACAAAGGAGACCAGGTGAGCAGAAGGGTTTAAGATAAATAAATATACAGGAACAGAGGAAGGAGGAGGAGAAGCAATGTGGGGTAGGAAAAAAGGTCACCTAAGGGGCTTCATGAAGGAGAGGGACCAGTTAGCACACAACAGCTTGCATGAGGAGAAGACACTCAGCCTGCCTGTCTCTCTAGACCCAGATTTTGCCTAAGCACTGAGAAAGGAAGGGTGAGGTAGAAAATGAGGGATATTGCTATTTCAGATGTTATTGTTTTGTATGATCTGTACTCTCCTGTGCACTACATAGTAAGTAAGAAAGAGCATAAAGGTGTTAAACTCTGAACAAAGTGTCTCTCTGTACACTGCTTCACAACCGCTACATTCCCTAGATAGAGTTAAAATGTAAACCAGAATCATCACACCTTTGAGATGGAAATCTGGGAGGGAGGGTACATTTAAGTAGCTGTGGTACATTGGAGTTAATGCTTGTCCTGAAACCTGGGATAGTGAGCTGAGGAGCCCCATTTCCAAAAAGTGGTAACAGACAGAATCAGTGCCAAGAAAATGCATCAGAGAGGCCAAGGAAGGAACCAGTACGAGAGTCTGCTGAGGTTTTAGGGAGTCCAGAGCAGCAGAAGCATGAATTCCTCTCTCAGCGCTTCTAACAGACAGTTGCAAGGGATCCTGCTTACTAGAAATGATAGAACTCTATTACAGACATTTTTAGGTAGATTTCTTACCTCAAAAGTCCACCCTTCTTCTTTGTCTTCATCCAACACCATTTTTGTCTCTGTGTATACCTTCCCTACTTCCAGGTGCAATGGGGAGGCATGAAATTCAATCCTTTGCAGGTTAAAGCCTATTCCAACCCCAATGGCCTTTATAAAGCTTTCCTTTAGTGCCTAAAATACAAAATGACATATTTTATTTACATTTTTTGCTTTTAATGGCTGAAATTGTGTTATCTGCAACATAACAATTACATGTAGCACACAGCTCAATCTAGACTGCAAGGTCATCTCTGAGCAGAAACTGAGAATCAAATACATTCTATTCTTTCACATCAGTAAATTTGAGATTACTCCACATTTACAATGGTATAATTACTACAAGCAGAATCCATGTACAGGTAGTTTACTCATCTATAGGAACAATTCAAATCCTATGGTGCTGCAATGCATCTATAAATACAAAATGACTTGTACAATATACTGAAATAATCAAGGGATAGACTGTGCCCCCTCCTGGATCAAACAAGAACTTCTCTATGGTACTTTTATGCACGCATAAGGCCAGCCACAGTTCTTCCTAAGAATTCCAGCTGCCACGCAGACCTTTTTACATACCTACAGATATCCTGAGGCACCAAGGATGTAATCTAACAAAAATTGTGTGCAACTAATGAAGTTTTATCTCAAGACATTAAATGTTGCTTTGATAAAGTGTGTTCTCAGAGATTATACTTTGCGTATTTAAAAAAGAAAAATATATTACCCAATGTCTATAAAACATATCTAGCTGAAGCCTTTCATTATTCATAGACTTGATTACCCTCCACTCTGCTTCTGTAAACTGTCGTTTCATAATACGAAAGAAATCTGGAACTGAACCACTACCTGTAAAATCAGAAAAACATTTACACCACAAATTGTAACACAAAAAAATCACTGTAAGCAAATGAATTGCCTTATGATAAGGCTCCAAGAAATAACTGTCACAATACAACATATTATTCATTAGGAAAAAACTGTTCTGACCTAAGCTTATTAAAAAAAAAAATCTCAAAACTAAAAACAGCAATGACAGCCATAGCCAATACAAAGAAAGTGTATTGAAGTTGACAAAAACCTACTATGACAAATTATACATTTAAAGGAAAGTAAAAAAAGCAAAACAAGTCTTCCCTAAACTAAAGTGCTAACTTTAAAAGACATACATTTGAGGAAAAAAGCCATAAAAAAAATCCCACACCTGCAGCACAGTCTAAAATAATAGCATCTAATCATTTTTTGACCCCACCATTACAGTCATCTGAAAATAGTCAGTACAGGCACACAACTTTCTATATTTGATTGCTTAATGTAATAACATTAATAACACATATTGATTTATAGTATCTCTATATATTTACCTATCACACTATTAAAATGATATTGTCTTAGTAACCTAGAGTGCAGGGATGCTGTACCATAGCTGACCTGCAACTATACACTTATTTTTCACATGTGCATTCATCTACACTCAGAGAATGATATTCATATTCACATGTAATTATTCAGTAACCACACAATATGCAAATGTATATTGCATATTGGCAATATGCACACTGGATGAGATGCATTATTCCAAATTCTTGTTAAATACAGAAATTTAATTTTTTTAAAAGTTCCTTCTAATGGAATGAGAAAGGCCATTGAAAGAAGAATGTGTGGGGGAAGTGAGTCTTGCTTAAAGGACAACAAACAAGATGCATGTTGGACAAGATGTGAGCAGCTGTGATGGGATTCAGAAGCTGAGATTAGGGATATAAAGTCCCATTTAATAAATTAACTAGTTCCCAGCAGCACAGGGCTGCTGGCTGCCAGCCATGTGGCGCGGTGGGCCTGGCTGGGCTGCAGTAGCCCCCCGTCCGTGGTGTTGGTTAATCGGTTATCTGTTCACATTCCTAGTTGAGATCACCAAGTATGTCTCCGAATGAGCAGAAGGATTTATAGTAACCAGAGCATAGTGAGCAAGTTACAGTATAACAGTAACTTGAAGATGCTCTCTGCTAACCTGATATCAATTTTTTCTCAGTAATTACTGAAGGCCTTCTGCACCAGATTTTATTAAGTCCAAGATACAGTTTTGGGAGCATAAATAAGAAGCCGCTTCAAGTTAACATTTAAATATGTTTAAATAGTCAATAAGAAGGAGTGCCCTCTGTGACAGGTAACTAAATGGATATTGCAATAACAAACTAATGGACTGATCCAGAAAAACCCAAGGAGGCCAGAAGTCCTGCTCTTTTGGGGGAAAAGTTTGATTAAAACTGAAGGCATGCCATACTACCAGAAAAATAAACTTGCTGGTGAAAGGCCTCATCAGGCAAAGAATCCACATAGAACAGATTGATTGACTTTATGTACCACCAAAAGTCAAAATGTTGGTAGTGATGCAAATGCTATTATTTCTGTTAGTTAGAAATTTCAGACAACTGGCTGGGCTGGCATCCCTATTTCTGCACCCCAGACAACATTTGAAAACTGCTTTTAACCAGCATCTGTTAAAGTAAAAGGATAAGGCAAGAAACTATCTTCTTTCATGCTTCTGAGTAGACACTAAATAAATCACAGCAACTGGCATATTCATTCATTGCTCCTGCAACTAGTAAGAGTTTGTTCATTCCAAATAGCCTAACTTTGGTAAGAAAAATGGGTAAGTCTACACTGCAGCGCTATTTCGGGATACTGGAGGTATCCCAAAATAGCTATCCTGTGTCTTAACAGCAAGCCCATTATTTCAAAATGTAACAGGCTCTCTATTCCGATGCCCCTGTAAACCTCATTCCACAAGGAGTAAGGGACATTTTCAGAATAGCAGGTTATTTTGAAATAAGTGCTGTGTAGACAGTGCCAAATTACGAAATAAGCTGTTTCAAAATAAGATATGCAATTTGCGTAGCTCAAATTGCATATCTTATTTTGATCTGTGGTGCAGTGTAGACGCACCCTTAGTGAATGGCTCTGAACTGCTGGTCAGTACCACTTAAAAGAATCCAACTGCATTCTAGTATCCTGTAGTCCAACAGTTAGCTGCTTTTGAACCCAGTCTTTGAATAATTATGCATTGCATTCCCTACAAATTCTGCCATTTAGCCAGTTTCAAATACAACATTTCTTCATTTAACATGTTTAGTCACTTATTTTGTTCTCAATAATTCATGTTCTTAACCTTTTGTAGCCACTGGTACTTTCTTTTTTGGAGAAAGAAAAATGGTGAAAGTGTTTAATTATCTTTATTTTCCTCTTATTCTCAAGGAAAGAATTATATTTCCTTTGCACTCTTTCATAATATATTTATGATCTTAATTTATACAGACAGCAAATTTGTAGCCCTTTTTACCTCTCAGAAAGCTATGCAAATTATTTCCTATATTTCTTGTAATGAATAAAAAAAGCAGAGGAGCTGCCAATTCTGAGTATATATTATTTTTCTGTATTATCTGTATATGAAATCACAGCCAGGTACAAAGGGACATCCTCCCTCATTTTTATTTAAAATATGGTTTGAGTGAGTGAAACACACATCTTGGTCAAGTCATCTTAAAAAATTAAAAAGCCTGCATTTGCAAGTTTAGGGTCTCCCAATATTTTTAGGGTTTGTCTACATATGTAAATCTGCCCTGAGCTAGTATGCTGCATGTTATGTGGTCGAGTGGACCTTGCTGCTGTGCACCAAAAGTTCAGCAGTGTGCTTAGATCTATACTGCTTTGAAATGGGAAGAGATTAAAATCAAGTAAGGAGATTTTACAGTGTGGCAGCAAGGTCCATACAATCATAGCAGGCTTGGAGGAGACACTTGGTGCATGGCCAGCGAGCACGAAGCAGATTTACATCCTAGCTTGCTGTGAACTAAGTGCTTATGTAGACAAGCCCTTACTTTTCCCTGAAACCTCTCTACCACTCCCAAATAAAAATAAAAGATTACAGAATTTTATTTTTTCCTCTCTTTGGTCTGATTGATTGAAAAAAAGAAAATAACTTAAATCTGACAAAGATTTATAGTTTGGACGAGAAATCAGTTAGTCCAGCTCCAGATTGTATACAAAAGTAACACTTCTTCAACTAAGGATATAGATAATTTTATCCTCTCAAGACCACTAACATTAAGTGATTTACTCAACCTCACACAGGAAATCTGTAGCAGAATTAGTAATTAAACTCAGAACTACACGCTCATTCTTACTTTACCACACAGAAACTATAAGCATAACAACTCTGTTGTGTGTATAGGTATGCAGAACCGAAAATTAAAAGTAAGGAAAATTAAACTGTTTACATGAAACAGATAAAATCAAAAATATATGCAAGCAAAAATAAAGGGAAAGGATTAAAGTAGACTGTTAAAATTTATAAGGAAAAATAAAATTTAAAAATAATCTAAGCTCAGACACAAATAAGATATTTCTCCAAAAGTATGAAAGGCAAAATAGTTAGGTAAAACCACCAAGGCCACCAAAGAAAATGACTTGTTGAAAAATAATGACATTAGTGGGAATCTGAAAGTATTCTTTGTTTTGATATTCACAGGAAGAGCTGAAATTTTATCTGTAAGACTGTGATATATTTTCATGGGGAACAGGTTTTGAAGTGAAATGTTAAAACTGAAATACACAGAAAAGCTGACAGCAAACCAGACTCTGAAGAGTTACATCATAGAATTCCCCAGGCAATAGCAAAGCAAATAAGATTTCTGACAGTTTTTTAAGGCAACTGGCTAAAGAAATGGAAGAAGTACTAGATCACTAACCAATCACTAACATAGTTCTATTTTAAGATAGGATTAAATACGACTCTTTAGCTAAAGTTCTTAATTTCAATTACTACAGAAATTTGGAAACTTTCACAGCAAACAGAGTATAGACTTTAATTTAGTCACCAGAGATTCATGAAGAAAAACTGCTTAAAAAAGGAATTTATTTCCCTGCTTCCATTACTAGTTTTATGTTCTCTTTTTCTATTTGTTGTTTGAAATGTTTCTTGAAAAAAAAACTGAAAATTAAAGGTCTTTTCCAACTCATTTGAACTTTTATCATCTAGAAAATATTACTTTGGTCTTTCTAACAGATCAAAGATTTCAGGGCTCCTCCATTTTGTTATTTGCCAAAAATGTGAACTGCTCTTACAGAGTTTATCATTTAGCTCCTTGTGTAAATCCAGTATGTGAAGTTCACATATTACTTTTTGGGGCATCCAGATGAAATGGTGAAAATATTCTGTTATTTTCTTCTAAAGAAAGTTAAACTTTTCTTAAACCTATAGACATTTTTGGTCTGCTTCTCCCACAGAAACAGATTTGTGAATCACAGGTATTTAACTGAGGTCCCTGAGGTAAACCTGGAACAACTGAAATGAGAATCAATTCTTTAGAATGTACCATATAATCACTTGCCTAGTAATGTTAAAATTCATCAGAACCTTAGGAGGTAAACTGCAAATACATACTTTTCTTTAACTAGGCTGTGCCCTTTTTTAGCATCTGTAATTTTTAAAAAAATCCTAATGTAACTCCGTGACACTGAGACCATTAGGGAGAGTGAAGGGTGCTCTATAGCCTTAGCTATGTGCCAGTTGGCTTTCAGCTGATGTGATACAGGCTCATAACTTTAGCCGGGGTCGGGGGGGCAAGCAAAACCCAGCCAGGATTCCCTGCCCGCCCTGCCCCCACACGAGAGCAGCTCTCTGAATGCTGTGAGGAGGGAGGGAGAGGCTTTGTGCGCTGCCCCCAGCCCTAGCATATCTGCAGTTAGCATATTGGCCAGTTTTTTCCAGCCAATGACAGCTGCCTGTTTGCAGGATAGGCAACATGCGAAGTATCCCTTGCCATCTGGGCTCATAGAATTCACAGTCTCACATGGACCCTGCAGCTAGTGCAGGGGCATGGAAGACAGGAGCCCTGGCTGAGGAACCTGCTAGGCTGCTGGTCGGGAGCTACCCAGCTAAGTGCCTTCTGGCCAGAACCTGCCTCTGGCATCCCCACACTCTGCCCCCCTCCTGTACCTCTACCCCTTCCCAGACCTTGTGTAACCTACACTCCTACTGGCTGTGGTTCACTGTCCCATGTAGTGACACTTAGACCACTTACAGTGAGATATAAGAATGACTGAGCTCTATAGCCTAAACTGAGACACAGCTGATTTTATAGTCAAGTTGTAGAGGTTCTAGCACTAAGCTCCAGAGGTCCCAGGTTCTGTTCTGCCTGCCAGCAGTCAAACTTACACCCCAAATCACAACCCCGTACCAGACCCTGCCCTCCTCCCCTGCTCCCAATGAAAAAAAAAAAAACAGCGTTAACTATTCAGGATTAAGACAGAACCTACTAACACTAGTCAAAATATGATCAATCAGGGTATTATTTTGTCATAATCAGTCTCATGGTGCAGATGATACATTAACCTAATTTAAATCATGTTGCTAACCCCTATTAATTCTATATTATTCTTAAGGAAAAGACCACTTTTTTAATAATGGCCCTGAATTTAATAATCCTAAATACAAATGAATAATTACTGCAAACTTTGTTAAACTTTCATGAGCCAAGCATTAGCAAAGTATTCAGCTGTGTTCATAAAGCAAGCCTAATGAAATAAACCTTCAAAAATGTGAAGGGTCATAGAATCATACTGGACTAAACAGTACCACTTCTGAAATTACACAGGCACAGTAACAAATTTTACACATGTTGCACCACCTAACTCTGAAGAGAGGGCATAAGCAATAATCCCAACACAATATCATGCCTCTGTCACCATCCAACTATTTAACATGGTGTTTGAGCTTCAAAAGAAGTACACTTTCAATTCTTGGCATGTAAACTTCAAAAATGCCAAATGCTCTGCAATTTTGGTGGTAGTCTGGTTTAGGGATGTAAAATCCCATTTAAATCCTTAACTGGTTAAACGTTAAATTTAACCAGTTAACTGATTACATGCAGGCAAGCAGGGGAAGGGGGCATTCCAGCCCACTGAGCTGGGGCAACCCACCCGCCAGCCAAGGCCAAGCTGGAGTAGCCCCCATGCCACGGTCAGAGACTGTTTCAGCCCCACAGAGCTGCCAGCTATGTCAGCAACCTCGCATGGGGTAGAGGTGGAAGTGATGGGGAGGAAGCTGGGCAGAAGGAGTTGGCAGTCCTTCCCCGCCACCTCATCCGCCATCTCGCCCCTTACCCTCCTCCCCATGCGGGGTTGCTGCCTCTCAGCCCATGCAGACTGGGAGCCAACAGCCCTCTGCCCACAGCAGGCCACGGGCGGAGAGCTACTCCCAGGTAACTGGTTAACCATTACCCATTCACAACCCTAGTCTGGTTTACTTGTTCCTGCCTTGCTAAATATCTGTTTGGAATACCTACTTGCTGGAGGGCAGCTTAACAATTGAGGATTTTATTGGCATGAACAAACCAGTGTGATTTTCTCCCCTTTTCCAAAAAAGTATTTAAACAACTCTTTATTTCCTTAAGTGGTTCATGAAGCCACTATGTTTTTTCTTCTGTTTCTGCTTACAGTGGATACATAAAAGAAAAAGCAAAGAAACCCGAAGACTTGCCGGATGCATGCTGGATTAAAGAATTCTGAGGGTAGAAGGCTGAATGAAGAAAGTGGCACGAGACTATGAGAATAAGGCAGAGGAAAAGGCTAGCAAATGAGAAATTGGGCTGAGGAACAGAGTTGCTGAGTTGGAAAATTAAGGGTAGAGGCAGTCAGTAACAGACAATGGGGCTACATCTACACTGGCAGCTTCTTGTGCAAGAACTCTTTTGTGGAAGAGTTCTTGCGCAAAAAGTCTTCCACAAGAGTGCGTCTACACTGGCATGTGCTTTTGTGCAAGAGATGTGCTTTTGCACAAGAGCATCCATGGCAGTGTAGACGCTCTCATGCGCAAGAAAGCTCTGATGGCCATTTTAACCATAGGGGCTTCTTGCGCAATAAATTCATGTTGCCTGCCTACACTGGCCTCTTCTCATAGACTCACAGACTTTAAGGTCAGAAGGGACCATTTTGATCATCTAGTCTGACCCCCTGCACAATGCAGGCCACAGAATCTCACCCACCCACTGCTAGAATAATCCTCTCACCTATATCTCAGATATTGAAGTCCTTGAAACAATGGTTCAAAGACCCCAAGATGCAGAGAATCCTCCCGCTAGTGACCCATGCCCCATGCTACAGAGGAAGGCGAAAAACCTCCAGGGCCTCTGCCAATCTACCCTGGAGGAAAATTCCTTCCCGACCCCAAATATGGCGATCAGCTGAACCCTGAGCATGTGGGCAAGACTCACAAGCCAGACACCCAGAAAAAAGTTCTCTATAGCAACTCCTATCTTCCTACCATTGGCCTATTTACCACTGATAGTGAAAGGTCAATTAATTGCCAAGATCATGTTACCTCATCAAACCATCCCCTTCATAAACCCATCTAGCTTTATCATGAAGCCAGATAGGTCTTTTGCCCCCACTACTTCCCTTGGAAGGCTGTTCCAGAACTTCACGCCTCTCATGGTTAGAAACCTTTGCCTAATTTCGAGTCTAAACTTCCTAATAGCAAGCTTATATCCATTTGTTCTTGTGTCCACATTGGTATTGAGCTTAAATAATTCTTCTCCCTCCTTGGCATTTATTCCTCTAATATATTTAAAAGAGAGCAATCATATCTCCCCTCAGCCGTCTTTTGGTTAAGGTAAACAAGCCAAGTTCCTTGAGTCTCCCTTCATAAGACAGGTTTTCCATTCCTCGGATCATCCTAGTGGCCCTTCTTTGTACCTGTTCCAGTTTGAATTCATCCTTCTTAAACATGGGAGACCAGAACTGCACACAGTATTCCAAATGAGGTCTCACCAATGCCTTATATAATGGCACTAACACCTCCTTATCCCTACTGGAAATACCTCGCCTAATGCATCCCAAGACCGTATTAGACTTTTTCACAGCCATGTCACAATGGCGGCTCATAGTCATCCTGTGATCAACCAGGACTCGAGGTCCTTCTCCTCTTCCGTTACTTCCAACTGATGTGTCCCCAGCTTATAACTAAAATTCTTGTTATTAATCCCTAAATGCATAACCTTACACTTCTCACTATTAAATTTCATCCTATTACTATTACTCCAATTTACTAGATCATCCAGATCTTCCTGTATGATATCCCGATCTTTTTCTGAATTGGCAATACCTCCCAACTTTGTGTCATCCGCAAACTTTATTAGCACACTCCCGCTTTTAGTGCCGAGGTCAGTAATAAAAAGATTAAATAATAGTGGTCCCAGAACTGATCCCTGAGGAACTCCGCTAGTAACCTCTCTCCAGCCTGACAGTTCATCTTTCAGTATGACTCGCTGTAGTCTCCCCTTTAACCAGTTCCTTATCCACCTCTCAATTTTCATATTGATCCCCATCTTTTCCAATTTAACCAATAATTCCCCATGTGGTACTGTATCAAATGCCTTACTGAAATCGAGGTAGATTAGATCCACTGCATTTCCTTTCTCTAAAAAATCTGTTACTTTCTCAAATAAGGAGATCAGGTTGGTTTGGCACGATCTACCTTTTGTAAAACCATGTTGTAATTTGTCCCAATTGCCATTAACCTCAATGACCCTAACTACTTTCTCCTTCAAAATTTTTTCCAAGACCTTGCATACTACAGATGTCAAACTAACAGGCCTGTAGTTACCCGGGTCACTTTTTTTCCCTTTCTTAAAAATAGGAACTATATTAGCAATTCTTCAGTCAAAATGGTATAATCCCTGAGTTTAGAGATTCATTAAAAATTTTTGCTAATGGACTTGCAATTTCATGTGCCAGTTCCTTTACTATTCTTGGATGAAGATTATCTGGGCCCCCTGATTTACTCCCATTAAGATGTTCGAGTTTGGCTTCTACCTCGGATTTGGTAATATCTACCTCCATATCCTTATTCCCATTTGTTATGTTGCCATTATCCCTAAGCTCTTCATTAGCCTCATTAAATACTGAAGCAAAGTATTTGTTTAGATATTGGGCCATGCCTAGATTATCCTTAACCTCCACTCCATCCTCAGTGATTAATGGTCCCACTTCCTCTTTTTTTGTTTTCTTCCTATTTACATGGCAAGAGGGCTTCTTCCCGAGAGGGGAGCGTCAGAGTTCTCACGCAAGAAGCCTTGATTTTCTACAGGACAACGTCAGTTTACTTGCGCAAGAATGCGCAACCAGTGTAGACAGGCGGCATGTTTTTGCACAAGAACGCGCCAGTGTAGACACGAAGAAAAAAGTGGCTAGTCCTTCAAGAACTGGGGAGGAGACAATGGAGATAGCCAGAGTTCGAAGCCCAAAGAGGATAGAAGATGATTTCCAGAAGTTTGCAAGTAAGAACAGAAGACAAGTGGACATGTAACAGGAGAGAAAAGATGGGGGAAGAACTGCATTAATTCTAAAAAGAGACAGGTCTACGTGATCAGGGATTCCTTGCTTTAAAAAAAAAAAAAAAACAGGACTGTTACCAGAACTAATCCAGAGAACACAAGGGTATGGTGTCTGATTGGAGCTAAAATACAGCATGTAGACCTAAAGCTAGTTCTTCAGATTGGAAAGAATGATATTTCTGGATTCTCACTTAGACTATGCCAGGCTGGGGAAGGTGCTTAAAGAAATGGAAGCTCAAGGTGATCTTCAGTGGGATTTTACCTATCCCTAGAGGAGGAAAATGAAGGCAAGACAAGGTAATGATGATCAACAAAGGACTCAAACAATAGTGTTATTAGGGATGTAAAAGGTTACCTGCTTACCCAGTAAGCGTTAGGCTTTACTGGAATGCTTACTGGGTAATGGGTTAAATGGCCAGCCACACCAAGCTGAAACAGCCCCAGTCCCATTGAAGTAGCGTGGACAGGCCAGAGAGGCCTTGGCCCCAGCTGATCTGTCAGCCCACTAATAGATAACCAATTAAATGGTATAACTGTAATAATTGCAGGCTGATACGGAACCCAGAAAACATTGTGGTGACACTGGTGGGAAAAGGGACGTACTTTAAAGAACTCTTATCCCCATAAACACCATTTACATAACCCCCACCCAAAAAAAAACCAACAAAAACCCAGCTCCTAGACTGTTAAAAATCAATTCATATCTTGGATGTCATCCAAGATTATGCATGGCATTTGGGTGGATTACATAGCAAATTCAAGATGGAAAAGAAAAGAAAAGGAAAGAAAAGAAAAGAAAGCATTTTATCCTGGCTATAGTAATTCATTCTTCAGTAACATAG
This sequence comes from Rafetus swinhoei, assembly GCA_019425775.1. NCBI lineage: Eukaryota > Metazoa > Chordata > Testudines > Trionychidae > Rafetus > Rafetus swinhoei. The sequence goes on along the minus strand of CM033437.1, from coordinate 40,364,023 downwards.
CTTTGATTATCACATATAATTTAGGAATTAACTTCCATACCATCAGAAAGCTCAAGGTAGTTCAGAACACATCACTTTCCCTGCTCAACAACACATCATGTCAATCAGTCACTCTTTCCATATGTTCCCCATTGTACAGAGCCTAGTTAAACACCCCTGTCCCGATTTTCAAAGTCTAGCATGGCACAAGTCCTAATTACTTGAAAGAGAGACTGACAGATTATTGTCTGCCACTGCAACTATGTTCAGCTTCAACAATGAAACAGTTCAGGGAGTCCTTGTGACTGCAGGAGTAAGAATTTTCATAGAAACCTGTCCAAGATATGGAACTCTCTGCCAGATATTAAAAAATAAACACTATCCCCCCTGTATTTAGAAAAAAATCCAAAATTCATCTTTTTCCCCCAATTTCATGCCTTTGCAAATAAACAAAATTTCCACCAAATCCCAAACAAAACCCATGCTTACTCATTGCTAACTGGAAAGAAAATTATTACAGTCACTTTATTTGTAGAAAGCACTTCAATAGCATAGTGATGGGGCCATGCAAGAACCTAGACAGACACAGTACATGTTCAGGACCACATCAAAGGCCAGAAGGAAAAACTCTAACCTCAGTGGTAGAAGGCTTATTTTTAAACACTATCTCCAGATGGCTTCCACACTAAACCCAGTCTTATTGAAAAAAAAAAAAAAAACCATTGAACTACCACAAAACGTGCAGCATCAGTTACAATTCTCTTTTCACACCTCATGATTAGATATTCTAATTGTATACAAGATATATCTACAGTATACACAGCAGTGACAGATGCATGAAACAGATGGTCATGTCCAATACACTATGATCATAAGAAATAAAAATGCACATTAATGTTATGCAAGTAGCAAAAGGATATCTGATCCTAAGCATTTCTGAAAATCTACCATAACTGTAGCAACATGTCTCTCTTCCAAGCAAAGGTTTTAATAACTTGCCTTGTTCAAAATCAAAGTTCCCTCTAGGATGAAATATGTCACAGGAATCCACTCTGAAGCTCAATCTTTTCACCTTTAAGATACGATTCCGCCACTTCACAAGTCAGCCTGCAAAGCAGCAGCTGTCCTTAAAATATTGTATCCTAACTTTGAAATTGATAAATCAGAGCGCTAAACCTCTTGACAGATTACTTCCAAAGGAAGCTTAAAACAAAGTAGGAATAAAGATTCCTTCACTATTTCCAAACCTCTTGCAACAAATAAACAAAGCCAGCATTAGTTAAAATAGATAGTATTGTTAACAATCCACAATTTGTATAATATGTGAGATAATCTAACATTCTGCTGTTTCATCTTTTTGGTAAGGCAGACTTTACTAAATAGAGAAGTGGGAATGTTAGAGTATAACAGATTAATCGATGCTTATTATTAATGCTTATCGATTAATGGTATCGGTTACACTCAGCCAGCTCCTCGGGAGGTGGCCTCACTGTGGCAGGACAGTGAAGCTTTCTCCCCAGGAGCTGGGCAGGCAAGGGCTGATGGCCCTGCTCCCGGAGAGGCTTTGCCTACATTGCTATTATATTAATTTGACCTATTTTTTAATAAATCTCCTCCAGCGAAGGTTTAGATGCTAACTACTGAGAAAGTACTGAAGCATGACAATAAGTCCTAAGACAAATTAAAACTTTAATGAAAGTAGAATCAAAGTCAGAGGAAGGACAAATGCACTTTTTAAAAAATTCTCTTGTGACATTTCTACTAAGCTCAAGGAACACAAACAAATTGTGATTTTTTAAAAACAGAAGTTAAACACAGCGCTGGATCTCATGCCGAATGTCTTGACCACTACGAGCGTATCCAACCCTCTGAAATCTTAACAAAAGAATTCTTAACAAAAGAATCATAAGTCCAGCATGCTGGATTTAAAGCTCTCTTTTTTCTGTTTGGTTGTAAAAATGGAAGTGAAGTACTATTCTGTGCTCTTTCTATACAAAGTTTGGCCTAATTCTTATTCATTATTCAGGATGCGTGTAATAGTTCAAAAGAAATACATTCATGTCATTGTGATGTCTCACCTCAATGACAAAATCTAAAAAAATAAGTAAATAAATAAAAGTGAATTTAATCCAGTGTCCAATTCACTTTAATGTACATGCACAAGAGGAAGGCAAGCCTCACCAGTATCAGGTATTCTCAGATGATAGTTTGGTTGCAGAAAGAGAAAAATCTCAAGAAATACTTTTAATCTCAAATTAAATTTCTGCAGGTCACATTAAACTTCAAATCCTGCTTCTGGATGGCTGACCAACCTACAGAAACTAGCTTTCAATGAACAGAACTCCAATAAGCTTTACTAGCACAAACTGAAAACACTGAAGAGGAAAAGGAAGATAAAATTTTGTATGCCTCAAACACCTGGGTCTGGTATTAATCTCAGATTGAAGATTTCAGGATCAAAGTAACTTTTATGTGACATCTAAGAGAAATAGGCAGAGTATGATTAGCCCAGAAAAGACCAGGAATAAGTTGATAAATGATCTACTTTTATAAATCCATTTAAACAAATACATAGCAATACTTATAAATTCACTATAACAGCAGAGAAATAAAGTTTTGAATATTTCAAATGGTAAACATGTTCTTTAATAATGTATGATTATTTTAAATGTGTCTGAAAACTAACATATGCTATAGTCTGCTCTGTTTTATAGGCATTCCTCACATTATTTAAGCTTAGCTAATGTGTGCTGTTGTAACAGTCCATGCCCCTTGGTTAAAGGTAAGTCAAGAGTCCAATTAACTTAAATCTGTTAGTCTCTAAGCCCTGGTCTATACTAGAGTTAATATAACTGAAATAACCAGGCAGCTGGTCCACAAGGGGACCTGATATAGAGGCAGCAGCATGGGATGGCAGAGGGCTCCCCAGGAGTGGGGCTGGGATAACACTGGCTGCTGGCCCCACCTCTGGGGACTATTGAATAGTCATGTAACCACTAGGATTTCATGCAGTTACATGGCTATTCAATTACCCGATATCTAACATCCCTAACTCCTATAATGAGTGCTTCCACAGACATGCACAGGCTGACATTGTGAACAAGCAACATCACATGCTCCATAACCTCAGTCGTGCAGAACGCAATGCTATCCGTAGCTTCAAAAACACTTCTGACATTATAATCAAAGAGGCTGACAAAGAAGGTCACCATGAATAGGTCAGATTACGAACAAGAGGCTGCCAGGCAACTCTCCAATACCACATTCTACAGGCCATTATCCTCTCATCCCACTGAGGAATAGCAAAAGAAATTATACCATCTTCTCAGGAAACTCCTTGCAATAACACAGGACCAAATCTACACAGACACACCCTTAGAGCCTCGACAAGGAATATTCTAAGGATGTAAACTCCCATTTAACTGATTAACCAGTTAAATGTTGGTTTTTAACCGGTTAACCGATTAAAAGTGGGGCATGTGGGAGGGGGCGCAGCCCGGCTGGAGCAGCCCCATTGCCGTAGGAAGGTGCTACACCAGCCTGATGGGAGCAGCCCCTGCCTTCAGTGTACATGGGCCCACCCTGGACAGGGGCTACTCCAGTCGGACTGCAGAGTCCTTGTCCATGGCAGGCTCTGTGGTTCTGGGGCAACCCCCTGCCTGTGGTGGGTGCGAAGCTGCTTCAGCCCCTACCAGTTAACTGATTAACCATACACACCCCTAATTCTATCTGCTACCCAAGCTCCATGAACTTGGAAATCCTGAACACCCCAGGATCATGAGTAGATCAGATTATGAACATGAGAGCAATGGCACCTTTACAGCAGAGTTGCCCAGCTATGTGGACTCTCTCCTCAGATCCTATGCTACTAGTTCTCCTAGCTAGCTTTGAGACACCACTGACTTCCTAAGGAAACTGCAGTGCGTTGGTAACCTTCTGAAAACTCTATTCTGAACACCATGGATGCAGAGTTCTCTACACCAATATTTTACACAAGGATGGACTACAATCTGTCGAGAACAATTTCCCACTGATGCCACAGCACAGCTGGTGCCTGAGCTATGTGACTTTGTCCTCACCACAACCATTTCCGATTTGGATAAAATTTTTACTATCAAGTCAGCAGCACAGCTACGGATAACCACATGGCCCCACATTATGCCAACATTTGTATGGCTAACCTAGAAAAATGTTTCCTCAGCTCCCATCCTTTAGTACTCTTCCCCTACTTGCACTACATTGATGACATTATCATCATATGGACCCACAGGAAAGAGACCCTTGAAAAATTCCTCTGGGATTTCAACAATTTCAATCCCACCATCAATCTTAGCCTGGAGCAGTCCACACAAGAGATCTACTTCCTGGACACTACAGTACAAATAAATGAGTGTCACATGGTCACCACACTATGCAGGAAACCTACTGACCACTATTCTTCCCTATATGCATCTAGGTTCCATCCAGGACCCATTACACGATCCATTGTCTACAGTCAAATCCCAAGATATAACTGTATCTGCGCCAATCCCTCAGACAGAGGGAAACACCTACAGTAGCTTTATTAAGCATTCTTAAAACTTAAATACCCACGTGGGGAAGTGAAGAAACAGACTGACAAAGCTAGATGAGTACTCAGAAGTCACCTACTTCAGGACAGGCCCAACATGGAAAATAACAGAACACCACTGGCTATCACCTACAGCCTGTAGCTAAAACCCCTCCAGTGCATCGACAATCTACAACCTACCCTGGAAAACAATCCCTCACTTTCAGACCTTGGGAGTTCTTGCCTACACACAGCGACCCAACCTGAAGCAAATACTCACCAGTATCCACAAACCATACTATAGAAACACTTACTCAGGAACCTATCCCTCCAACAAACCCCATTGCCAACTCTGTCCACATATCTATACAATCTATAGATGTATAGCTGTATAGATATGTACAGCTGTATAGATATGAATCTATACTGCTGATTCAATACAATCAAATTAGGCCCTAATAAAGATTTAAACTGGTTAATGCACTACAAAGGCTATTTCTCGTCTCTTGATATTCGCATCTCCCCATCAGCTGCTGTGAATGAGCCACTTCCACCCTGACTTGATTAGCCTTATTAACACTGGTCCTACACTTTATAAGTAGCTTCTTTCTTTTGTTGTACATATATACCATGCCTCTATAATGTCCACCCCAATTCATCTGATGAAGTGGGGTTTACCCATGAAAGCTTATGCACTAATAAATCTGTTAGTCTCTAAGGTGCCACAGGACTCCTCATTGTTTCTTCACAGGAGTTAGTAACCATTGGAGAACCTTTATCATGCTACTCTTCCAAGCTATAAAAATAATTTGAGAAGCATTGCTTCCCATGGAAAATTATCTGTATGAAATTACTTCCATCAGCAAATGAACAAAACAGCATGCATTTTTTCAAATGACTGAAGAATTCCTCTTAAAACAATCTTAAACAAAATAAAATGAATTGAGCTCAGTGGCTTTCCAGAATCAAGTAAATTAGGAACACAATGTGAATCTGAGAACTTTAGGAACTTAAACGATTGCATTCTATCAGTCTAGACAGGTTGAACCTCTTACAACCATCACCTTGCTGCATGAGTAGGCAGATTTAAAAAAATAACCATAAAATACATCAAGAAAACATTTATTTTGCAAGCACTATTGCTACATTGTTATAAAACATTAATTTAAATGGAGGAAAATGGTGATATAGAATAGCTGCAGATAAGTTTTTTGGTAATTCTGTGCAACCTTCAAGCACTGGAAAACAATCACTATTCTGCATTTGCAGACCAATGTCTGTTTCTTTCACTGCACTACCTAACAAGACTATTTCTTTTGATAGTCTAATTTCAAAAATACTTAAAATGCAGCAAAAGTCAGGAGGAGGAAAAAGTCCATTTAATTATTTTAGCGACCCAATAGACAACACAGAGAAAAAATAATACTTAAGCATATAAATTACGTTAACTGTACCGCATTTGTCAAAACGTATGCCAAACATTTTATGATACTTTTGCACACAAAAAATCCAACAGTAGTAGTACAACAACAACATTATATCAACTGGTGCAAGCTGGGGATATTACACACTCAAGCAACATTATAAAAATAGGAACAGTAATGTGAATACAATGACAACTGACCTCATTAGCGATTCTGTATGGCAATCCCTAGAATGCAGTAATGCTGTAATTTATATTCAGTTAAAAGGTAAACAGTACTCAAAAAACATCATAACACACTTCATGTACATTGAACATGTGTATTAAACCTTTGTCCTAATCAGCTAGGAGAATAAGATTATAGATGGCCACATGCAAGACTTCATTTTCTGAGACATGATGAACCTGGAACTAGTAAAGGCAATGATAGGGCAACAGCACCACTCTGTGGAGCTTTCAATTACAACAGAACAAGGCACTCATCACATAGAAGAGTAGCAACAAGTCTTGTGTAGTGCTGATAAATTTTCTGCACAAGCTTTTAGTACAACAGAGATAAATGCTAGATAAACAATTTGCTCATGTCAATCCCAGCATCTCTCTCCTTTAATTCAGTTATATTTAAAACTGAGCTCTTTATGAAGTGCTCTTTGCAAAATGGCATGGGACTTTTGGAATGCATTTGACACCATTTCCTTTACAGTGTTTTGTCTTGCATTTTATTAATCTACAACCTTTCATAGTTATGCAAAATGAATGGGCTAACTGGAAGCTTCTGAGACTATGTTAAAAATCTTCTAGGGGACAATCTTGCAATGAGGTTTCTGCAGAAGTGTGCCCATATTAATTTCATTGCAGGATCAAGGCCTTACTGATCAATGGTTGTATTTCAAACTTGGAAAAATAAACAAAAAGCTCCACAATCAGAAATGCAACAAAAAAATTACAATATATCTTTCAGGGACTTTACAGAAATAAATTCAATCCATGTTTAAAAAAAAATCAAAAGTTCTAACACTTTCTGTTTCAACAACACTAAATTGCAATGAGTTTGATTGATTTTGATGGAAACCCTAAAATGCTCAATAGTTACACTCTGTAAAATTTGCTCTGGTAATAGTAATAGATTACCTGGCAAATCAGTCTTCATTATATCAATGCCAACTTGAAGCTCAGGCTCAGATGCAAGAACTGCATAATCCCCTTGATGAGAAACATTAAAATTAAAATTGGGATGAACACTGAGTATGTCATTCACCAGGAAAGGCTTCCCTTTTGATGTTCTTTGCAAGTGTATTTCATTCCAAGGTATCAACAGTTTTTCTGCAATTAATTTTCTTATCAGCAGACGACCAGCCTATGAAATGAAAAAAAAAATTAAAGTGATGCATACAAAACCATTGTGCTATGTACAAAGTAGGGATATTAACAGGTTACACAGTTACCCAATATTTGGCCCAGATGCAGGCAGAGGGCTTCTCCTGCTGCGCCAGTCTCCCCCTGCCCGTTCTCCCCCTCCCCCCGCCGCCGCCGCCAGCATGTGGCCTGGGAGTTGGCAGCTCCCACACAGGGCCAGTAGTGGCAGCTGCGGCACCCCCATGCGGGGGCTGGAAGTTGTGGTGGCAGCAGTCCCTGCAGGGGGGCCAGGAGTTGTGGAAGCAGTGGCAGCCCCCATGTGGAGGCCAGGAGCCACAGAGGAGGCCAGGAGCAGACAAGCTAGAGTGGTCTCTGCCTGCTGGGTCGGGTTGCTCTAGCCCAGGGGTGGGCAATAATTTTTTTGCCAGGGGCAACTTCAGAAGTTTTTGAAGTGGCCCCGGGCCACGTCGGAAGAGGTGGGGCCTCAAGTAGAGGGGGCGGAGACAGAATACTTCCCTGCTTCCCCACCCATAGACCATGATTGATCTTGGAGTGGGGGAGCAGGTAAAGTCTTTGCCCCGCCCCGAGATTCCCCCTAGGAATAGGTGGGAGGAGACTTTGTGCGCTCCCCCTTCTGCCCCCAGGCCAATCAGGGTGGCGGAACTTCGTGCACTTCCCCCAGGCCCTGATTGACCTGGGGGGCAGGGAAATGGCAGAGCTTCCACGGGCTGGATCCATTTGGCGGGCCCAATCCAGCCCACGGAGGCCTGGATCCGGCCCACCCCTGCTCTAGCGCAACCCCACGGGTGGAGCGCTCCAACCCTGCTGGAGTGGCCCACCCCCCTTTTAGTCAGTTAAATGTATGGACAGCACTGTGTTTAACCATTCAACCAATTAAATGGGATTTTACATCTTTACTACAAAGAACAATTTGTAACTCCTAAAATTCCAGTTAATCAGTACAGACACGTTTTCCTTATTACTTAAACTTGCTATTTACAAAAATCATGAGATAAATGAAAAAGTTAAATGTTTATTAGCTTAGATACATTTTGCACAAGCATTTACTTGAGATGTATCAATGATTTATGCAGCACAGTACAACACAGTCCCCCATTGTAATGATTCATATCATCTGAAATAGGTTCTGCCTCCTCTCACCCACCTTTCAGCTGAGAATGTTTTATTTCCTCCTCCCCGTTATAACAGTGACTATGTCTTTGCATCACATTGATGTAAGTCTCTCAGCTTTCCTATTAATGTTTTATTTAAAAATATTTAAAAGCTAAATGAAAGGTATTGGGAAGCAGAATAGTAAAAAAAAGATAAACACACTCATTAATAAAACAACTAGTTATAATTTATATTACTCAAGTTTTTGAACGTCACCTTTGCTGAGTTTTAAAAGATAGTCATATTTTTACACATTATGCTTCCTAATTATACCACCTTACATTAGTGCTTGGTTTTACTTCATGAAATAAAATTATAAAACAAGGTTTCAAATTCTGTCACTAGTCCACAGTCAGAACCCCTTTCTCTGCACCCATGCCATAATTAATACCACTAAGACAACAAAAGCTAGTCATGGTTTGGTGTATTTGATTCCACAAACTGCCTCCTAAAAAAGACAAGCCATGCAGCATACACTGAAGGTCAACAGTTGGGCTCCTCTGGATCAGGGGAAGGAGAAAGTGCATTCTGAAAGAAAGGGGTGGCCCTGAACTAGAGAATACCATGCCATCCTCTATTTTCTTTTTTAGGGAAAAAGACCAGCCTGGGGCTGCCTTGAGGCCTTCCACTGATCTGAACTATGGCAGCATGTAAGGTGATTATATTTCCCCATGCCAAATGTAGGACACCAAGGGAGGGGGGCTGCCAGTGCTTGGGGCTTTACACCGAAAGGGGTGGTGGTGCTGATGCTTGGGGTTTCAGTCCTGCAGTGGGGGGGCCCCACCCCCACCCCCACCCCCGCCACTCAAGGCTTCAGCCCTGTGGGGACAGAGGAGGGGAGCGGCCGGTGTTTGGGCTCCAGCCCCACAGTAGGCATGAGGGAGTAGCCACCGGCACTTGGGAGTGCTCAGGGCTCCAGCCCTAGAGTGGTTGGGGGGAGGAACCACTGGTGCTCGCGGCTCCAGCCCCAGTAGGGTGGGGAGAACTCATCGGCACTTGGGGTTCCAGCGGCTGATGGTCCAAGTGCCAGTGGCTCCCCACTTATCCTATGCCAGTGCAGGGATGGAGTTCAACCCCACTGCATGCAGGGAGAGGAGGGGAGCCATGGGTGCTTGGGGCTTTAGCAGATGAAGCCCTGAATACTGGTGGCTCCTCTCTGCCCCCTGCTGTAATGGAAATATGGGAAAACGTGCCCATTTTTTAAAAAAAGTCAGGATGCTGGGAACAGACCTTAAATACGGGACTGTCCTAGGAAAAACGGGACAGCTGATCACCTTACAGTTATGTGTGTTCTGCTTTGGAGACTGTGGATCTGGGATGGGAGTCTCAGACTTGTGCCAGCGGGGCTTGTATTAGCATCCTAAAAATAGCTGTGCATAGGTTGCCTTCAGGTTGAGTCTCTGTCTGGGTCAGTCAAGCCAAGGGGTGCTATGAACCTAGGTTGGGAGACTTGCTCCTAAATGTAGTGCCCTGTAGGGACAGACCCATAGAGCAGTGGTTTTCAAATTTTTCTCACAACCCACTTGAAGAAAATTGTTGATGTCTGTGACCCAACATAATTATACCTTTTGACTAGAGTTGGGCTCAGTAGGGCTGAGAATAAAGGATTTGGGGTGCAGGAAAGGGCTCAGGACTGGAGCAGGGAATTGGGGCACTGGGTTGGGCACAGGCTTACCTATAGCGACTCACAGTCAGCAGAGCAGCGGGGATCCTAAGGCCAGCTTCTCGCCTGTCCTAGCACCTCGGACCACACTATGTCCTGGAAGCAGTCAGTAGCAGGTCTGACTCCTAGACAAAGGTGTGCAACGTGCTCTACGCACACGCAGGCACCATTCACCCCACTTCCCATTGGCCAGGAAAGAGCCAATGGTAGAGTGGAGCTGGTGCTCAGGGGGAGGGCAGCGTGTGGAGCGCTGTAGTCCCTCATCTAGGAGCTGTACCTGCTGCTGGCTGCTTCTGGGGTGCTGTGCGGTCCATGGTACCAGGACAGGGAGGAAGCATGCCTGAGCAACCCCCACTAGTCACCTGGTCACCCTGTAGCAAAGCGACCCAGTACTATGTCAGGACCTGTATTTTGAAAACTATTGCCCTAGAGCAGGAGGGCTACAGCTTGAGACTCAGCCCCACCCCACCCCCGCACTAGGGAGCCCACACTGGAGCTCAGGCCTGTGTTTCCCCAGCAAGGCTGGAGCACCACCATCCTGTTGTGGGCTGGCTCCCATGTGCAGGGGAGCAAGCAGCTCCACACTCTGCTGTTCTCCCTACCTCTGGCTGGGGAATGGCAGTGCAGAGAATCACTGCTTGGAGGCCTTCCCCGCTGCTTCCATTGACCAGAATTGCAGACAATGAGAACAGCACGAGCCATGCCTGGGACTGGGCATATGGGCACAAGGGAGGGCACGAAGCCAGGCAAGCACCCTACCATCCCCCTTATCCCTGGACCCTGCACAGCTATCCCCCCTCACGCATGCCCCCTGCTGAGACCCCACACCCCCAACCCGCTCCTGCACTCTCCCGCCCAGCCAGACTCCCCCCCGCCAGCACGTTCCTGCACCAAGTGGAGCCGACAGCCACAGCGGGCTTCAGGGCAAGGGAGGGGACGGGGGAGCAGCACTGCTCGCCCCCACCTCTTCCGTGGGTGCAATCAGACCTTAGCACCACCCGGACTGTGGTACTAGTTCCCTCCCTCTGCCTTCAAAGCCTCGTGGAATGGCACTCCAGCGCTCCCACGACCGTTCAAAGGAGCGCCAAGACCCTTTGACTGGCCAAGCCCCAGGGAAATTGCCTCCTTTGCCCCCCAAACTGTCGAGGGGTCTCCCCGCCAAGGCCTTGCACCCCCACCTGCACCCATTTTGTCTGCAGGGGTGGTTGGCTGGTGGCCTGTGGAAACCTGCCTCGAACGGGTGGGCCGGGGGCCAAGAAATGTGAGAGCTTTGGGCGCGAAGCCTGATATTTCGAGCGCCCCCCACAAAGCCAGTGTGGGGCTGGCTACCTGCGCTCCCAGCGAGGCGCGCCGGCTGCCCTGCAACAGGCTCAGGTAGCGGCGCACGCAGGTGTCGCCGCCGGTGCTCCCGGCAGGCGGGGGCAGGCACCGCTCCGAGCACGGGCAGGGCTCTTAGCAACCCTCACACGCACTAGGCTGACAGACGGGCAGGGCGTGACAGACGTTAGTTTCGTTTCCTTCCAAGCCCCCTGCCCTCCTCACTGCCCGTTTCCAAGCTACGGTCCCGGCCGGGCGGGCGCACGCGGCTTCCCCCCCGCTAGCGCCATTAAGCGCAGCAGCCTCCTCTACCATGGCAGCCTTGGCGTCCCGGGCAAAGAGGAACTGGCGGATGCGCTGCTTCTCCTCGGGCTGCACCAGGCGCGCCGCCAGCAGCCACTCGTGGCGGCGGGGGGCCCAGGCGGCGCAGGGGAAGGCCCAGCGCACGCCGCCCATGGGGAACGGCTGGGCGCAGAGCCCCTAGCAGCGGGCTCCGGGCTGGGCAGGAGCGAGCAGGCGCAGTAACACTAGCCGAAGCCGCTGCCCTCAGTGGGGCTCAGGCGCCGCCGTCTGCTCTAGAAAGGGGCAAGTGGCGGGGTTTAAAGAGGGGTTAACGCGTGGAGGAGGGGATCGAGAGGGGCTGTCAGACCCGGGGCAGAGGGGTAACGGTCTGCACCGGGTTTATAATGGCTCTAATGGAGCCAGGGGCTCACAAAAGGTTAATCCAGCCCTAGCCCCAACCCAGCAATGCGAAAAATCAGTCGCTTCCCCAGAGAGCGAAGCGCGCAGGCGCAAGAGACTGGGTGTTGCAGGGTGTGCTGGGAGTTGTAGTTTTCAGGCGGTTGCGTTCCGCCGGGGCCTTGGGAGATGCGCCAACAGCCGCACTACCAGTCCCAAAATGCCACGCGCCACGCTGCCGGCTGAGGCGTCCCAGCAAAGAAATGCTCAGGTGCGGGGAAAGGGTTCCTGGCGCTGGTCCCGCTGCACAGCCCCCATGGCACAGGGTGGGGGCTCCTGGCTCACTCCCACCCCCGCTTTCCTGGGGCCGGGGGTGGTCGCCGAGCTGTGACTCTCGGTGTGCAGCCCTGGTGCTCAAGCGGGGCTCCTGGGCGCTGTCTGGCCCCTGCAGTTCGGGGTGGCTGTCTGTGGTCCCCCGGAGCAGGGGGGCGACGGCGGGGCTGAGCAGTGCTGGCTGCCAGGCCCCGGCCGGTGGGAGTGACCGGACCTGCCACTCCCCCCAACCCCACGTACTCGGGAGAGAAGGGGTGCAGCGCGTTTGGGGGGGGAGCAGTTGTGGGGAAAGACTGGGGGCAGTGGGAGAGATAGTGATGACTCCGGGTGCGAGGTAGAACAAGATGTGGAGATGTGGGCTGTGTCAGGGGCAGAAGCCAGGGAGTCTGTGTTGAAAATGGGGGATTGTCTATGTGTGTGAGTAACCACACTAGGGCTGCGTCTAGACTGGCATGATTTAGCGGAAATACTTTTAACGGAAAAGTTTTTCCGTTAAAAGTATTTCCGCAAAAGCGCATCTAGATTGGCACGGATGCTTTTGTGCAAAAGCATCCGTGGCCAGTCTAGACGTGATTTTGCGCAAGAAAGCCCCGATCGCCATTTTAGCCATCGGGGCTTTTTTGCGCAAAACGGTTCTGGGTTGTCTACACTGGCCCTCTTGCGCAAAAGCTTTTGCGCAGGAGGGCTTTTGCCCGAGCGGGAGTGTCATTGTATTTGCACAAGAAGCACTGATTTTGTACATTACAAAGTCAGTGCTCTTGCGCAAATTCAAGCGGCCAGTGTAGACAGCTGGCAAGTTTTTCCGCAAAAACTTGCCAGTCTAGACGCAGCCTAGGTGTGTGTGTGTGTGTGGGTTACATGTGCATGGGGAGAGGCAGTAAAAGGGAGAGACATGACAGCCCTGGAGTGAAAGTCGGGGTTACGTTTGCCAACTTTCCTGACCAAACGGACCAATTGTCATTCTCTCTCCACTGCAAGTTGGCATCTGGTCTGCCAAATGAGGCAGTACAGAGCAGTAGTAGCCGATTGAGGAGAATCTTTGTGAAAGTGTGGGTTAGTGATGCAGGGGGGAAGAGCTGGATTGTGTTAGCCTTTGTGGTAACATCTTTGTGTGTGTCTCAGTAGCCTTTTCTCCCTGCAAAAGATGACACCATGAGCAATTTTCTTTCTGCATGCTCCTCCTCCTAACTTTACTGTTTCACTTGCTGCCACAAGAGACAGAGAGGCAAAGGGAGAAATGGGCTAAAGAAACTAACTTAAAATTGTTAACAGTATTGTAGAAAATGCAGCTTTCAGAAAATGTATTTATGAAACATAACTTTGGGTGGAGGAAGGAGGTGGTGATAAGGAGATGCAGCTGCAACTCCACTGACTGCTACATCTGGGCTTATGACTCATAAGTATGCTAATTAAGCAATTCCATTCAGGGCATCCAAGCAGGCCATGATTGTTTAAACAAAAAAGACAAAATTAGCAAATAACCCCTCCCCCATAAGTATAGCAAATTCAAGAGTATTCTGGGTGTATTGATGCTAGCCCAGTTTGTTCTCTATGGGCTGAGTGAAGGCCTCAATTAAGCGTGATTTTAACTATTTTGTTTCTCAATAAATATTGTCATGCCTATCCCAGCAATACAGTATTTTCAACCACAAGGGGCCCACAGATATGTTTGGTGAGGTGGCCACAAAAGGTTAATCTGGTCCTGACTAAATAGAATAGGTACAGCTGCTCACCACCCCCAGTTGCATAATAAGCCTAGCAACTGCAAGCTTGCAAGGGGCTATTTCTGCCACCTTACTTGACTCTGAGTTCATAGATCATCATGATCTGGCCCATACAGGGCCATCTTCATTTGCCACAGAAATGGGAAAATTCCAACTTTGAGTAATAAAAAGGAAAATCATGTAGGGATTATTACCTGATTCATTTAATGAAATATGCACCTACCTTGTGGAGTAAAATCAGTAGATTCAAAGTAAAAGGTACACTTAATGGACAAATCTTAGCAGTGCACATTATTTACATACCAAATATTTAATTCAGAGTATGTTTTTGCATTAAGTTTATTGAAATAACATAAAATCTGTGACTTATCTTTCCATTTAAATTTTAGGGCTATATTGAAGAAACCATGGACAATCAACAGGAATTCCTTAGCAGACCAACTTGCAATGGAATTGCTGTTCCTGAAAAGAAAATCAACTCCTTAGTAGCTGAAGATCATGGTCAGCAAATTCTAAACGTGCTGCAAAGTTTCAGAGAACAGAATATATTTTTTGATTTTAAAATACTTGTGAAAGATGAAATAATCCCCTGTCATCGTTGTGTACTAGCAGCATGCAGTGACTTTTTCAGGTAAACCTACTTCTACTGTAGCTTTTCAGAGAATGCATATTTTTAAATTATTGGTGGGAAAATATACAAATTTAGATAAATCATAAGTATGCTCAACATTTTGGTTAGAGTAATCACTCATAGTAATTTGAAATCCAGTCATGCATATTACTAAAAAAATGAAGTGACCCTTTGCCTGACGTGGAGTTAACATTCTAAAATGTAAATGCAGAATCCTAATTAAATATTGTGCACTGGTAAGACTGTGAATGTCTTCTGTATCTGTATCTGAATGTCCACAGCACAAAATATGGATTGACTTAACATGGGGAGGACAAAACACTGTGTCATACAAGTGGATCATTAATATATTTATTTTTATATATTTTCCATAACATTATTATTGAAAATAGTAGCCCAATGTCTGAGAGTCTGTAACGCTGACATTCTGGCTGTTCCCTCTAGGCGGTGCTGTTGCTGAAATTCTGGCTGTTCCCTCTGGGCGGCGCTGTTGCTGAAATGCTGGCTGTTCCCTCTGGGCGGCCCATGCTGCATGGGGAGTGCGGGGCCCAAACAGCCGCTTGCTCTGCTTGCTCGCCCGTGGCAGCCCAGCTGAGGTGTGCAGAAGTCAGCCGAGTGCCACGGCGGGAGGGGAAGGGGGGCCGGGCGGTGACGTGCGGTGTGACAGCGGCTCCAGGCCCCACCCCTGGCCGTGAACTTCACCTCCCACCATGGCGCTCGGCTGACTTCTGCGCCACTCAGCCAGTACAAGTAGCGCAAGCGACTGTTTGGGCTCCACGCTCCCCATGCAGCATAGGGAGTGCGGAGCCCAAACGCTGTTTGGGCTCCGTGGTCCCCCGAGTGAGAGGCAGGAGGGGGAGGAGAAGAGAAAGAGAGGCAGGAGGCGGAGGAGAGCTGAGAGAGAGAGAGGGAGAGGCAGGAGGAGGAGGAGGAGGAGAGAGAGAGATGGAGTGAGAGACCAGAGGCTCAGGAGAGAAGACCGACATGGAGGAGAGACCTGAAAATCCCATCTTATGACGGGCTAATTGGCTAGTTATTGAATAAACTATATAAGAGCTTTCTCAGATAAGTAGACTGACTGATGGTTAAGGGATTTTTTATAGGTAAGTACATGAAGAACAAAATTTTGATAATGGACTCTTCAATTTGGCAAACAAAACTGTACCAAAATCCAGTGGCTTGAAATTGAAAGCAGACACATTCAGACTGGAAATAAGATGCACATTTTTTTAACTGTCAAGCTAATTTGCCACTGGAACAACTTACCCAGGATTTTGGTGATTTTTTTTTTTTTTTATCATTGGATGTTTTTCTAAAAGATATGCACTAGTTCAAATAAGACTTGCATGATAAGCTTAGCAAATGCTAGGTTGCCAGGGGCTATTTTTGCCCTCTGTTATTCAGGAGGGCTTGTGAGATGATCACAGTGGTCCCTTCTGGCCTTATGATCTATGAATGAATCTATAAGTGCCATAAGAATGACTGAAAAAATTCCTACCATTTTTCACAAACTTCAACTAAATGCAAAATCTAGCCTCAAATGTTTGGATTTGTGACCTTCCCTGTGGTACTTGGAACCATGAATTAATGAGTAACACTCTTATGCATGGGATGTAGTCCTTTCAATTATAATATGGATAAACTTCATTTTGATAAGATCCTGGCTAACGTTTGCTTCAGTAAGGCACAAACATACAAATCTACACTGAAAACAGATTTCTAGGTTTACTGTTCTGTGAGGCAGAAAATTGCAGTACTTCTGTTGTTACGAAAAGCAAAACTAGTACAAATGAGATTCCGTTTCTCCAAGAGAGATGGTAGCTATGGCAACAAGATAAACATTCCCATCAGTAGAGCATAGTCTACATTGGGGGTTTAGGTTGGTTTAACTATGTTGCTTAGGGTGTAGATTTTTCACACCCCTGATCAACGTTGTTATACCAATGTAAGTTTCTAGTGGTAGACATGGCCTCTGAGATAGAAAGGAGCAACACTAAATATCTTAGACTTTCACAGTTTTATTTAGAACTTAAGTGTAACAGGGAGTTGACATGGCAAAGTGTGGATCCACTATTTAGCGGTGAAGAAGAGCTAATAATGGACTACAACAGCTGAGATGTTTAATACACTTTTGCTTCAGTCATTACTAAAAAAGGTTATTTTGACCAGATACTTAACACAATATTTACAAGGGAGAAAGAACACAAGCCAGAATAGGGAAAGAACTAGTTAAAGAATATTTAGATATATGTATTCACATTGCTTCAGCTAGTTTCTTAAATATCCCAGGGGAATTTTTGACAATCTCAGGGCATAAGGGCACATCTACACAACAGGGCTAAAGCCAAAATAAGCTACGTGACTTCAGCTACATCAATTGCATAGCTTAAGTTGAAATAGTTTATTTCAGCTTTTGGCACTGTCTACACAGCAGGAAGTGCAAGAAATAGCACTCTTTCTCCGACTTCCCCTACTCCTCGTAAAATGAAGGTTACAAGAGTCGGAGTAAGAAGTCCTCCAGCTCAACATTATTTTGACATTATATAAAAATAACTGCTTGTAGTGTAAATGCGGACTATGTTATTTTAGAATGTCAGTTATTACGAAATAATGCTGTTGTATAGACATAGCCTTAGTGATTTTCTTCAAGGATGAGTGAGTCCCAGAGGACTGGAGCAGGGTAAACCTAGCATCTATTTTGTAAAAGGAGAACAAAGAGGACCTGGGAATTGCATAGCAGTCAGATGAATTTCAGTTCCTGGAAAGATATTGGAACAAATTACTAAGATTTTTGTAAGCACCTAGAACAGGGGTGGGCAATAATTTTTGGTGGGGGGGGCCACTCCACGATTTTGTAAAGTGGTCAAGAGCCAAACTTTTTTGTGGAGGGGGGGTGTGGTCTAGGATGGAGGTTGGGTGCAGAAGGGCAAACGGGGTAAGTGACTAGGGTGCAGGAGATGGTGTGAGGTCTGAAAGTTTGGGTGAAGGAAGGGATTGTGATCTGGGGCAGGGGAATAGGGTACAGGGTCTGGGAGGGGGCTTGGGTGCAGAAGAGGATTCTGGCCTGGAGGAGGAGTGTAGGAGGGGGTACAGGTAATAAGGGTGATAAATAATAGCCAACATTGATATGTTAAGAGCAAATCATGCCAAACCAACCTAATTTCCTTTAACAGGGTTATTGGCATGGGGATGGGAAAAGCAGTAGATGTGTTGAGTGTCACGTGTAAGACGTGACAGGTGATTGTCCTGCTATACTCTGTATAAGTGAGGCCTCTATAGGAGTACTCTGTCCAATATGGAAGAATTGGAGCGATCCAGAAGAGAGCACTAAAAATGGTAAAAAGGGCAGATTTTTAATAAACCATCAGGAAAAATTTATCAAGTAGACCAGTTTAGTCTTGAGAAAAGAAGATAGAGTAGCCGATAAATGTTCAAATATATTCAGGACTGTTAGAAAGAGGACTTTGATCAACTGTCATCCACTGAAGAGAGGAGCAGAAGTTATCAGTTTAATCTGCAGCAAAGAAGATTTAGGTTAGATATTAGTAAAATCTTTCCAACTATAAGGATAATTAAGCACTGGATCAGGTTAGCACAGGAGTGTGTAGAATCACCCTCATTGGAAAATCTAAAGAATATGCTAGACAAACACATGTCAGGTACACTTGGCCCTGTCTCAGCAGAGAAGGGTAGACTAGATCAGTGGTTCTCAGGCTTATTTGATCATGCCCCCTTTCTTTGTGTCTGTGGTAGTTTATACACCACCACAACACTAATACATATTTCAATACAAAAAACAACATACAACTCTCATTAAATTTTAAAAACAGTAAGGCATTGATTTAAACAGAGCCAATGATCCGTTGTAAAAAGAGTGAAACTTTAGTCCCAGCTTACAATTAAATATGCACACCATGTCATAGCAAATGGATTAATGTGCAGACGGCAATGACTTTGTATAATGCTGCAAGCTTAACAGAAATTCATCAAAATGCACAGCATCATCTAAAGTCAAATGCACAGTGCCATCTGAGGACCTAATAAGTCTGGAGTAATTAGCTTTTCTAGTTATTCATTGCTGTGGGTAAAATATGTACTTGGCTCCTGTCTGTCCTTCTGTCCTGTTGCTTTGGGAGGCAGCAAGGGTGGGACAGGCAGCTCCATGGGAGGTGGCATGCATAGAAAGCCGGTTTAAAAGCCAGCTCCCCGTGTGTACTGGCTCTCAAGAAGCCTGGGGTGTGTGCGTGTAACCATTTGGATTAACCGATGAGCTCAGGCTTATCGCTTAATCGTGTAAATGGCTACACGCCAACATCCCTAGTGCCAAGTATTAAAGAACATAGCACAATGGAATGGAAATGTCTTGTAAAATGTTTGCAGGAAATGTAATTGCTGGTTGTGTATTATCTTCACTTCAGCGATGTGCCACAGAGTGCTTCAACTTTTAGCCCAGGTCTACACTAGATACAGTAGCTCAGCTTAAGGTACACAACTCCAGCTACATGTTCTACATAGCTGGAATTGGTTTACCTTAAGCCAAGCTTGGTGGCGTCCCCACAACAGGAGGCTAATGGGAGCAAATGCTCCCATTGGCTTCCTTTACTCCTGCCAAGAGCAGGAATACTGAACCCCAGAATATTCATTGCGGCAGTATCAATCTTCCATGGAATGAAGATGTGGCCTTTGTGTGTGCTTTCTCTTGGAACTTAATCTCTTGGGGTATGTCTTTAGAGCCCACAGCAGCAAGCCTCCCATACTGTGTCAACAGACTCAGGCTCAAGCTACTATACTAAAAAATAGCTGCATAAATGTTGAAGCGTGGGCTCTGAAGCTTAGGAAAAGGTGTGGGCTGCTGAGCTCTAGATGTGATTTCAGAGCACTGTCTACACAGATATTTTTACCATGGTAGCACAACCCCCATGGATCTGTTGACTCAGGCTGGGAATCTCATTGTGTAGACATACTCTTGGTGACAGTAAGTGTACATGTCTGAAGGGTTCAGTGCAGGAGTTGTGATCTTATTTTGATATGACAGTGACTGGTGCATATTAACTTCCTTCTCTAGAAGACACTAGGACCACCATGAAAAATCATATTAAAAAAAATCTCTATCCATTGTTTGGCAGAATATAAGGGCTAGACAGGAAGTTGCATACTTTGTAGGACCGTCAGACAACCAGACATGATTTATAAACCAGGCAGAAAAAAGTTGGAGACCAGATTGAGGGAGAGGGTATTTTTATTAGAGAAGAGTATCAATCAGAAACTCAGCATAAGGACATGTACTGTAGGAATGTGTCTGTATTCCAGAAGAGAGAGGTTTTATTTTGGGATTGTGTTTGCTCCTGTGTGTATCAGCGTGGGGGCTCTGGAAGAGTCCCTCCTGTTGCAGTCACATTTTAAGTTTAAATCATTTAGGATAATATATCATGTGCTAATAGGAGAGGAGAAGTTCCACAAAGCTCTGGGGTCCTTTCTTTTTTTCTCTCTCTTGTATCCTACTGTTTGGTGATATTTGCTCATGGCTTTAATTTACATGTTCATACTCACTCAAAATCTGCCTTTCTGCTCCCTAGTTTAATTCCCCCCATCCAAATCTGCAGCTCAACCTTGTTTTCTGACCTCTCTTTGTGGAGGTCAACTTAAATTCCACAGGAGCACAGCTAATCTCTGATTTTTTTTCCTCTGCCATCCCCAAACTCCTGGCTGAGAGCACCTGGTTGAGAACCACTGATCTAGATTTTTTTCTCTCCCTCTCCATATTATCTTCTGTTTGCTAGGTGATCTATAATGTTACTTAATTTGTGTGTATGTTTCCTATATTTTCACTTGCAGAGCCATGTTTGAGGTTAACATGAAAGAAAGAGATGACGGGAATGTTACTATAAGTAATTTATCACCTAAGGCAGTGAAGGCTTTTCTCGATTATGCCTACACAGGGAAAACTGAGATAACAAATGATAATGTGGAAATGTTCTTCCAGTTGTCATCATTTCTTCAAGTTTCACACCTTTCCAAAGCTTGCAGTGACTTTCTAATAGAAAGTGTTGATCTTGGGAATTGTCTACAGTTGTTGTCTTTATCAGAAAGTTATGGTTCTGTTCATTTGTTTGATCGTGCACTGGAGTTTGCACAGCACCACTTTTCCTTGCTACTGAAATCAAGTGATTTCTTGGAGATGAATTTTGAGATATTACAAAAATGTATTGAAGCAGATGAACTCTGTGTCCCCGAAGAAGAATCTGTGTTGAAAGTTGTCCTACAGTGGACCAAACATAATTTAGAAACAAGACAGAAGCATCTCCGTCACTTGATTAAAAAAGTAAGATTACATCAGTTACCTGAAAAGACATTGCAGAACTTGTTGCATTCTGAAGAATATTTGCTTAAGAGCACTGACTGCATAGGAATAATCAATGATGCAATTACAAGTGTACAGAACTCCAGTGGGCTGTTTCCAGATGCTCGTCCTTCAACAACAGAAAAATATATATTTGTTCACAAAACTGAAGAAAATGGAGAAAACACACACACATTTTGCTATAATATCAAAACGGATAAATGGAGAGAACTGCCTCACACACACATCATTGATCTTCCAGGATCAAGTTTATCTAGTTATGGAGAGAAAATATTTATAACTGGTGGGTGCAAAGGGAACTGCTGTAGGACTGTTAGACTTCATATTGTTGAATCCTTTCATGATGCCACTGACCAGACTTGGTGCTACTGCCCAGTTAGCAATGATTTCTCCATAGTGTCAGCTATGAAAAAACCAAGGACTATGCATACATCTGTCATGACTCTAAATCAGTTATTTATAATAGGTGGAAAAACGAAGGGAGCTCAAGACATCAGAAGTCTTTTGGATGTGGAATCTTACAGTCCTCTCTCCAAAGAATGGAAATCTGTAAGCCCGTTACCAAGAGGCATATATTACCCAGAAGCAAGTGCATGTCAAAATATAATTTATGTCCTTGGTGCTGAAGTAGAGATTACTGATGCCTTTAATCCATCCCTGGATTGTTTCTTTAAGTATAATGCTACGACTGATCAGTGGTCTGAGCTTGTAGCAGAGTTTGGGCAGTTTTTTCATGCAACTTTAATCAAAGCTGTTCCAGTGAACTGCACATTGTATATATGTGACCTTTCCACCTACAAGGTTTATAGTTTTTGTCCAGAAACTTGTGTTTGGAAAGGGGAAGGATCTTTTGAATGTGCTGGCTTTAATGCAGGAGCAGTTGGAATAGAAGATAAAATTTACATACTAGGTGGTGATTATGCTCCAGATGAAATTACAGATGAAGTACAAGTCTACCATAGCAACAGGTCTGAGTGGGAAGAAGTTGCAGCAATGCCAAGAGCCTTAACTGAGTTTTACTGTCAGGTGATTCAGTTTAATAAATTCAGAGACCCATGGTCATCGGTAAGGTAGTGTGTTCTGGAGCATATTGAAACCTGATTTAAAATAGTCTACTTAAATGCACAAGTTTTTAAAACATGGTATTTTTACTGTTGCTATAGTTTTCTGTGAATAGTTTGTATTATATTATCAATAGAACATGCTGATAACTTACGTTGTAGAATTGTTTGCTTTTTAAAAGGTCCATAAAATTATTTTATTGTATTTATGGTAATCATGTATATAAACTTTTACATAGATTTATAAGCAAGTTCTCTTCAGATGTCATTTGAATAATTTGTGGCGCAACATCATTTTTTGAAAAGTACAGTAATAGGGGATTAATTTCTGTAATATCTATGCACTGTTACTTGCATCTTCACGAATGCCCCATTAGACAAATTGCTGAGCAAGAAAATAGCATTGATGTTTTCCCTTCATAACTAATCATGTAGAGAAGTATGCTGAATTTTTTTTATTTAACATTAGTAGAGAAGCGTAGACATCATTGTCTGTTTATCCTTGCTGCATTGACAATAGCAAGGGCAAATGGCAAAGAGAACTGCACATTCACAAGGCATTCTCTCTGGATATTTAGTGTGAAGGGAATAATGATTCTATAGGTTTTATTTCATTATGGTCGGTTTTACCTACTTCTGTACTTGCTGTGTTCATCCTGAATTATCAGACAACCTCTCAGAGTGACTGCATCCTGTACATGATTGATGTTTGATGTGTGATTCACACAGCAACCTCCTGCACCTGTACGGATGGTCATCTTGGTAACATTGCCAAACACAAGTAGGCCAAAAGAGCAAGATTCTTGAGGTTGCTCTCAAACCTAGGTCTTCCATCTGTCAAGTGTATAGCATTACGGCTATGTTTATACTACTGGCCATGGGTGGCTGGTATCCTAGGCGGGGGAAAGCATTGCCTTCCCAAACCGCCAGTCTGACCCCCTTACGCTCCGCCCCCAGAACACCTACTATAGGCATACTGGAGTGGAGTGTTGCTGCCCCTGGAGCAGCAGTCCTTCCGTGCTCTGGGGCTAGGGAGGCTGGAGCTGTGGGACCCCCTCCCTCCCTGTGCTCTGGGGCTGAGGAGGCTGGAGCCGTGCGTGGTGCTCTCCCTCCCCATGCTCTGGGCTGGGGAAACTGGGGCTGTGCGCTCCACTTCTTCCACGTGCTCTAGGGCTGGGAAGATTGGGGCCACAGTGCCTTCTTCCCTTCCCGTGCTCTGGGGCTGGGGAAGTTGGGCCATGGCACCCTCCTTTTCCATGCTCCGGGGCTGGGGGGGTGCATGTGCTCATGCCCCTCCCCGTGGAGAGGGGTGGCCTTCTCCCCTTCCAATGGGGAGACACGTGCACCCGATCCTTCTCCCCTCTCTGTGGTGGGGGCAGGGCCTCAGGAGAAGGGGTGGACTGACGTGGGGCTGGGGACTTGCTTCCCCAAGCTGTACCTTTACCAACCGCCCATGCTAATGGCTAAATTAGCATTGCAGCAGTTGATACAGCAGTGTTGATTTAGTGAATTTGGTTAAGACATACTATTAATGGGAGAGCACTCTCCGATGACTTATATACTCCACCTCCTCGAAAGGCAGAAGCTATGTTAAGGGAGAACCGACAACATGGCAGGGTGTAGACACTGCTGTTAATCAAAGTTAAGTCGACTTCAATTACTTTAGTTTTTGTAAATTATGTAACATAACTTGTCTAAACTAACATTTTAAGTTGAGCTCAGCTCTAGGTCACTGGCTGGCCTCTACCGTAGTTTGTATCACAAATTCCAGATATTATTTTTGGAAGTGTGTATGTTTCAGTGCATACAAAATACAGAACTTAAGAAATACACAAAAAAACCCCACACTTTAGAAATACTTGCCCACTTGGATTTTAAAGTCAAGTAATTGATTTTTTTAAAATTGTAAATAGTCCATGTTTCACTGAACTAAAACATTTCAAGATATGTACTGTTACTTTGTACCTCACCATCCACTTTAGGAGTAGAAATACTATATGGCAACTAATAGTCTAAATATATTACTTAGATTATTTTAACATAGTAAGCATTATAATAAAGTGTTAAACCTGCAATGGATTTTTAGTATTACTATTAATCTACATAGTTAATGGGCAATTGTAGCCCACCCCCCTATCTCCAAAGTGGCTCTTTCACTGAGCAAGAGGTGCTGATTAGGATATGCACCCCCTTTACTGGGCTCTATGCACAGAGACAAGCACAGGAAGACTGGAAATAAGGAAGACAAATGTCTGTCCTGTAGAGGGGTAGTGGACTGAAAATAGCTTTCACAGAAGGGTTCTGTAATTTTCCACAGCCTGGGTAGGAAAGACTCCTTTTCTTCCCAGTGCTCAGCCCCGCTGAATTTGCCCTAATGAAAAATGTATACCATAATGACAATATATTTAAAACAGTAAACTCATGCTATGCTATACAGAATTATACTAAGCATTTGGCAACAGCATGTACCCCGCTAAAGTAATGTAAAAATATTAAAATCCCAGGGCGGGAAAGCTATGTACATTTTTTCTAATAGGTAAGACTATTGATCATTTTAGACAATACCATATCATCACTGGACTGGCATTTTGGAGAAGTAAAGTCAGTATTAATGTCTGAAATTGACTCTCTTTGTGGCATATTTTTGTTTCAAACAGTATACAATATAAGGCCTCAATTCTATAATTGGCTATGCAGACATCCCATTAAAGTCACTGGGGCTCTGTGCTGCTGAACCTTTTAGGGCTGGAATTTAGATTGCTCATATAACTATATTAATAGTTTAGTGCAGTGCTAACTGCAAAAAATAGCAGATCAAAAGCAAAATATTTTGCTTTTTTGCACACATCCTATTGAAAATATTTTCCAGATGTGCCTAATATACATTGTCTGTCTTTGGCTATAAACCCCAAAATATTGAGATGACAAAAATAAGATTTTAATTCTTCAGTTGGATTCCTGTGATAAAAGAGAGAGAGAGAGTGGATGTGACCATAATATTGTTAAATTTACCAGATCCCCATGAGTCTAGCTGCAGTCCATAAGGCCTCTTTTAACCTATAAGTCTTAGATCAAGATAGCACCGGTCAGTGTCGGGTATTCTCAGATGTTGCCTGCTCTATTACAGAGGTTAAAGATACAAACAAAAATAGCGCCCACTTAAAATATGGTCTCAGACAACCATATAAAGTTAACCAACATTTACCAAGATGACTTGCATAAGAATATAAATGAAACTTTGTAAATTTGAAGAGCCTAATATTTAGATAAATCTGTAGTTTATAATAAGATTTGTCAGATTCTGTAAACAAAAATACTAGACAATTTGCTATTAAAAACATAAGAACAGCTATATTGGGTCAGACCAAAGTTCCATCTATCCCAGTATTCTGTCTTCCAACAGTGGCCAATGCCAGATGCCCTACAGGGAGAGAACACAACAGGTATCATTAAGTGATCCCTCTCCTGTCATTCATTTCCAGCCTTTGACAAAGAGGGGCTAGGGAGGCCATTCCTACCCATCCTGGCTAGTAGTCATTGATGGACCTAACCTCCATGAAAGTATCTAGTTCTTTTTAAAACCCTGTTAAGGTACGTCTACACAGTAGTGCATACCTCGAAATAAACAATGCAATTTGAGCTATGCAAACTGCGTAGCTTATTACAAAACTTGGCACTGTCTACACGGTCTTATTTTGAAAAATAATCACTATTCCGGTGTCGTCTTTAATCCGCATGCAATGAGGCTTAAAGGAAGCCTGAATAAGAAGCCCGTTATTTCAAATGTATTTCAAAATAACAAGCATGCTGTTAAGATAACAAACATTATCCTTAAATAGTGCCATTGTGTAGACATGCCCTTAAAGTCTTGGTCTTCACAACATCCTATGGCAAGGAGTTCCACAGGTTAACTGTGTGCTGCATTAAGAAACATGTCGTTTTGTTGTTTTAAATCTGATACCTATTAATTTCAATTAATTCAAGAACCAGGGAGTCATCATGAGAACAAGTAAATAACTTTTCCTTATTCACTTTTTCCACACCAGTCATGATTTTATAGACCTCTATCATATCCCCTCTTAGGGTATGTCTGGACTACATCCCTCTGTTACCAGAGGGATGTAAATTAGACATACCGACATTGCAAATGAAGCAGGGATTTAAATCTCCCGCGCTTCATTTGAATAAAAATGGCCACCGTGTTTTGCCAAGTCAGCAGTTTGTCGGCAAAAAGCGGCAGTCAAGACGGCGATCAGGCGACAAAGAAAGCCTTTGTCAGCCGATCCCTTATGCCTCGTGAAAACAAGGTTTACAGGATCGCTGACAAAGGCTTTCTTTGTCGCCGATCACCGTCTTGACAGCCGCTTTGACAAACTGCTGACTTGGCAAAACACGGTGGTTATTTTTATTCAAATGAAGCGGAGATTTAAATCCCTGCTTCATTTGTAATGTCGGTATGTTACATCCTCTGGCAGAGGATGTTGTCTAGACATACCCTTAGTCTCCCCTTTTCTAAGCTGAAAATACCAGTCTTTTTAATCTCTCTTCATATGGGACCCATTCCAAAGCCCTAATCATTTTTGTTGCTCTTTTCTGAACCTTTTCCAATGCTAATATATCTTTTTTGAGATAAGGCGACCACATCTGTTCTCAGTATTCAAGATGTAGCTGTGCCATGGATTTATATAGAGGCAGTAAGATATTCTCTGTCTTCTTCTCTATCCCTTTTTAAATGATTCCTAACATTCATTCTGTGTGTTTTTCTGACTGCTGCTACACGTTGAGTAGATGTTTACAGAGAGCTATCCACAATGATTCCAAGATCTCTCTGAGTGGTTATAGCTAAATTGGTCCGTATCATTTTGTACGTATAGTTGGGATTTTTTTCCAATGTGCATTATCAACATTAAATTTTACTTGCCATTTTGTTGCCCAATCACTTAGTTTTCTGAGGTCTTCTTGAAGCTTTTCACAGTCTGCTTTGATCTTAATTATCTTGAGCAGTGTGGTATCATCTGCAAATTTTGCCACCTCACTATTTACCCCTTTCTCCAGATCATTTATAAATAGGTTGAATAGGATTGGTCCCAGTACAGAGCCTTGAGGGACTCCACTAGTTCTCTCTCTCCAATCTGAAAACTGACCATTTATTCCTACCTTTTGTTTCCTATCTTTTAACCAGTTATCAATCCATGAGAGGACATTCCCTCTTTTCCCATGACAGCTAATTAAGAGCTTTCTTTCTGGAAATCTAAGTACACTATATCTACTGGATCCCCCTTGTCCACAAATTTGTTGACCTCCCTCAAAGAACTCTAGTAAGGCATGTTTTCCTTTACAGAAACCATGTTGACTTTTCCCCTCAGCAAATTATGTCCATCTATGTGTCTGACAATTTTATTCTTTGCTATAGTTTCAACTGATTTGCCCAGTACTGACATTAAACTTACCGGTCTGTAACTGCAAGGATCACCAGAGCCCTTTTGAAAATATTGGTGTCACATTGGTATCAGATACTTTACTGTCAAGAACATAACATCTATTTCCATACTACTTTTTTCCTAGTTAATCCCCAAACTATGCTTATATTATGTCAGTCCTTCCATCAAAACCAGCTATTATGTAGGTTAGAACACAGCTGTTTGTTCTTGGTGAAAAACAAATGTTCAGAACAATTAAAGAAAAATGAAGAATACTACTGCACCAAAATTAAACTGCAAGAAAAATATAACTATATAGCATAATAACCCAGTTTCAGATTTGATCAGGAAACTAAAGCTAGCACTACTGTTCTTGCAAAATTTAGGGTGGAGTCTTACTAACCATAAATGTTTACAACTTAATAGGTCATTACTCATCAAATATACAAGGCCTTATTCTCCACTGCTTTGTCCTTGTGTAGTACACAGGTTGTACTTCCCTTAACCAGGACTCCCTGGTCCAGCAAAGCCGTGGTCCGGCACTGACCATGGATGTTCCTGGACCACAGAGCCTAGGAAAAGGGAGGTCTGGCGGTGGGGCAGGAGCATGCTATGGGGCACTGGCAACCCAGTGGGGGGGGGCCGGGGCAGGTGGCACAATGGGGAGCTCTGTCCTCCGGCACCAGCCCTCTGCTCCAGCCCCAGCTGTGGAGCCAGGCAGCTGCTGAGCTCTGCCCTGGCTGCACAGCTCTGGCCCTGGCCACAGAGCCAGGCAGCTCAAGAGCTCTGCCCTGGCTGTGGATCTCTGGCCATGGTGCTCCGCCCCGGCAGCTGCAGGGCTGCAGCATCTAGAGAGCCCCAGGGGACTGAGGCAGCAGTAGGGGCAAGCTGGAGCCCTAACTCAGCAGCGGCATAGGCCAGGACGGGAGGGACCTTCCCTGATCCAGCAAATCCCTTCATTCGGGACCAGTCAGGTTTCGAGGGTGTTGAACCAGCGAGGTCCAACCTGTAGTTTACAGCCATGTAAAGTAAATAAAATAGATGTAAAATGCTAGAACATGTTTGAGGTCCAGTTATCAAGCTGTATATGACAGGTTCAAGGGAATAGAGAGTCAGACCATAGCCTTTTTTACCATCACCGTCATTAGCGACTTGCAGGGGGTACAGTCAGCATTAAGTCAGGGGAAAGAATAATGCCTGCTGAATCACATATAGTGCTTATTATAGCAATCTGACTTTCCATGGAGGTCTTCTATGGAAGCATTGTTTAGACCTCATCCTGTTTTGCTTTGGACATCTGATAGGATCATAACCCAAGTGGTAAAACTCCCACCGTTATTTATATCTGTATTTCTTCAAATGTGTAGTGATGCTTCACTCAGATTTTAAAATAGATGTGTCCCTTTTAATTTTTTGTTTATAGCTGTGCTACATTTTGCATATCTGATCAATAAATGTCTTTAAAAACCACTAAAATATCTGCAAGCAAAACCTATGTTTAATTGATAATAAAACCATGTGAAAGAAATTACTGAAATATTTTTTTGCTCCATAATTATAATTCAAGAGGGAAGCAAAATGTAAGGAACAGATAAAAAAGAGGTAGTAGTTGATGCAGTCATTAAAAGTTGAATCTTGTTTATATAATATATATGCAGGTCAATTTCTCTGCTAGAGTAGCTACACTGAAGTTAATGCAGTTAAAAAAGCAGATGATTTGGCCCACTATTCCAGGCTAAATCATGTACAATGCTATGTACTGCCTAAAGATCATAAAGCATGTTACACCTTAGCATTAAGTGGCTTTAACTTTTCTTCATCTATGGAGAGCACATTGTCTTTAAAGAACAAACAACTAGTAAATTACACAATCCATTCTATCAGAGGAGTAGCACTTACCTTTAGATAGGTCAGTGTTACACAAGGGCAAGAGGACAAATGTAACCACATGGCTTGATTAAGCAGTTACTTTTGCTCTGCCCTTCTGACACCAGTCTTTCAGTAATATAAATATGTGAGTTAAGATGACTTGACAGTTCAATAAATGCCTTGACTTCATCCCTAATTTTTTCACTTCTGTTATCCTATGAATTAGCAATATTTCTCTCAGTCATTTCTACATGACTATTTGAAAATGTTTACATTACATATATAGGTGAGGGCCAGAGCGCCTGTATCCCTTTCCCCACCCTTCCCCAAGTGCCCTCAAGGGGATCTCTTCTAGGCTCTCAGCTCCTTGAGGCCGAAGTCCAACATCTGCACTTTGCTTTCTTTCCAGATCTTATGAACAGCATAATTGTCCAAAAATTGTAAGTTACCTTTATAGCTCTTTATAATCAAGAACGTTCATTGTTCAGGTGAAAGTGTAACAGAAAAAACACTAAAAGAATGAATTTATGTGTTAAAAGGCTTAAAAGAGGTCGCCCCAGCACCAGCCTTAGGATGAGGTAGATATTAGTCCTTCAAAATTCACAACTGAGTTTACAAGTTACAAGTTCATAACTGTTCCAGATTCAGAACAGCCATGAATACTTTAGTCTTTCCTTTATAATAACTTGGGCTTTTGGTCTTAGCCTCATGGAACAGACAACAGCTCATGCCTCAGACAATAGCTTCAAAAGACCGGCTTTTTGCATATCAGAAGGTAGGGAATTTGCATTCCTTTCCTCCTAGTTCTTGCCCAGGAAAATCACTTAACATGTATTCCAAAAGTCTCCTTTTGTCTGACACATTGTTCAATATAGTCCTTTGATTCCCCAGGTCTCACACCTGTCATATCTCTCCCCTGCCCTTGAGATACTACATACAATCCCAACCCACAATAATGCATACATCATTAATTTAATACAATAGACACAATGATATTTAATCTTAATTCAGTAAAATCCCCCAAGCATACTGCAGGAAATTGCCTTATTCGTCACAACATCAAGTATTAAACAGAATGAAATTGCTGAAAGGAATTTTATGACAATAATGTATGACCATTTTCATAGTGCAGAATTATTTTAAAGAGCTGTATAATTCAAATGTTGAATGCTTTTTGGAGGGATTGGCAAACCAAGAGAAATTTTTTCAGAGGATGTACAATTTATACATGCATCCAGAAATGGAATTAATGATTCCATTTGC
This sequence comes from Rafetus swinhoei, assembly GCA_019425775.1. Lineage (NCBI taxonomy): Eukaryota > Metazoa > Chordata > Testudines > Trionychidae > Rafetus > Rafetus swinhoei. The sequence continues at coordinate 40,333,223 of CM033437.1, read as the reverse complement.
ATTCTTATTATGAACTTAGACCTGGGACTAAAAACATAAAAGAAATAACAGGTGTTCCTCATGGCCACCTTTAGATTCACTTATGTTTTTATGATCAAATTCTATACTCATGTTTGTGGTCATGTATATTACAAATTCCAACTGCAAATACTGGTAATGATGGTGCATAGAATCATGATATGTATATACTGGTGGCAAATAATTACAAAGGAACAGATTTAACAGTACTTAATCAGTTATACATCCCATGGAGTTCAATGGACTCTAACTAAGGACTGCTGTATTATCCAATGATCAGGAGATAATGTGGTAATGTCAGTTACTTTATACTTTCCATTGCCTCCAAAAAGTTATTACAATATGGTGTGATATTTATGTAGCTATGCAGTTAGCTAGGGTTATAACAGTACAGTACTGGAGAAAAAGTCAATTGGCTCAATTCCATCATTCAGAGAGCAGAATTGAGCTCAGTGTTTAGGCATATTAAACTAAAAGCATGGCTGCAAAAATTAAGGACACATTCTTGCAGTTCTTGCTCGTGAGTAGTCCTTAGTCATGTGAGTAATCTCATTGACATCAATGAGACTACTCAAATAGGAATTATTTGTATAAGTGAGAGTATGCTTTATAAAACCTAGAGTCTCAGTGTATTATGAATAAGGCACCTTCTTCTAGAAAGCCCAGAACTAAACTGGAGAGTGTGACTGCTCTAAGGTGTAATAAACATTACCTGTATTTTAACAGATTAATACTAGCATGTCTGAAAGAATATCAGTTGCATGTGAATGTATATGGTCTTCTTTGTATTTAGCATTAAATAGTATAACCAAAACAAGTAATTTATAATATTTACATATTATATGTCAAGTTAACATACAGCATGATTAATGTAATATTTACTCAGCTAATATGTGTAATTTCTTTAATATACATTATTTTATTGAACCATCTTAATATTTTAGGAATGCTTCTTAAATATTATGACATTGGCATCATAAAAGGTTTATGTTTTAGTGGCCATAAATGTCAATATTAAAATTTAATATTTATTTTGTACTGTGCCATGATGTTTGTACAGACTACGTAATATGTTTTACTGTATTTAATTACATATTATTTTCTTGTATTATAAATAAATGTTAGTAATCTGTTACCGACAGTAATCCAGTTAGTAATCCATTACCTACCTATAATTACAATTATAATTACAGGACAGAGTAGGTTTCCTTAAATTTCCTTGGTGTAACTCCATGAGCTAAGCCTTAATTCCAATGAGTAGATACTACCACAGTATCTTGACAGGGAGACTGGTACAACAAGGAAGATATGTGGCCAGATATTCAAAGGTGGCCTCCAGTTTTGGGTGTCTTGAGCTTTTGGTACCCAAACTGAAAGACTTTGTGACTTTTTTCATTAAAATCAATGGAATTACACCAGGGATAGAATGGGTGCACCTGTATACTTGAACTTTTCTCTTACTTTACAATTCTTTTTCAACACCTGATAAAGAGTATATATCAGTAACACTAATATGCCAGAACATTGTCATTTTCTGTTTTTTGGGCCTCACTGCCTCCCCCCTTCCCCAGTGAGGCCCAAAAGACACCAAAAATATTAGTGATGATTAGAGCTATAGGTTTTTCATAGAGGACACGTAAGTCTACAATTATGTGACTTTTGCTGTGACCAGTGTGTAGGGTCTGGGAGCTGCCTGAGCCACTCGGGGGCCCTCAAGCCAGCCACGCTGGCTGCTGTCTCAAGTCATTGTGCAACCCGCCCCCCAGCAGCAGAAGCAGTTTGGGTGTGGCCTGGGGGTTGAGGCTCGGGAAGGGCTGAAGGTTCGGAGTGGTACTTACCTCTGGGGAGTGAGGGTCAGCCAGAAACAGTGATATATCTCAGCTCCTAGGCAGAGGTGTGGCCAGGCAGCTTTGTGGGACAGGGGCAACTATGGTGGTTGGGGTGAAGGTAACACACAGAGATTCAAGTGCCACCCAGCTGATTAACACAGCGCCCCCAGCTGGCAGCATTTGTTCTACTGGTGGTGCTTATTCACACATGCCTCAGTGTACATCATAAAATCTATTCTGCACATAGAAGAAAAAGAGGGAACATTGATTAGGGGCCCATGTGTCTGATAGTCAACTAGTTGTTCACATCTTATCTGATAAGCAAATGATTATCGGATAGTCAACACACTAGTCAACTAGTCGCTTTCCCCTTCCCCCTTGCTGCCTCTATCAGAAAGAGGCATCGGGGAGAAGAGGGGATGCTTCAAAGCAGCAGTACCATGTGGAGCCCAGGGCCAGAGCCTGGACTCCATGTGGTGCTGCCACTTGGAAATGCCAGCTGACCCTGGGCTCCATGCGGTGCTGCTACTTTGAAATGCTGCAGGGAGCACGGGGCCAGCGGGGCACTGCTTGAGTTCCCTGCTGGCTCCATGCGCCCTGAAGCACTTTCGCCTTTGAAGTCTAGCAACAGCCCTGGGGCAGCGGAGGTGCCCTTATCCACTAATCAAATAGTCGACGAGAATTTAATCAACTATTCGATTAGCCAGTTAATCAAAATTTTACATCCCTAGCCTCTGAGTAAGAGCTAAGGGAGAGGGTTGTCATCACTTCTGGAGAGCCACAGGAGCCAGGTAGAGAACCTGCCAGCCCTGCTGACTGCAACGTCCCTAGTACTAGTGGGGGTCCCAAGTTGCTGCTCACTTCCCTCCCTAGCACCAGTGGGGGTCCGGGGCTGCCCCCCAGCATTCACAGCACTCTCAGGCAGCCCTGCCCTCCTCCCCCCCCCCCCCCGAAAGATTATAATCTTCTTTTGGTATGACTTTCTTCCAAGGTGCATCTCAGAATATAGACAACTTCAAACACAGTTAATTAAGGTAAGCCATTTAGGGACAAAACAATCCTTTTCTGTCATTAATTTGTTACTTGACCATATGACTTCACAGGTCCTTAATACTGAGTAGATGTCCTTCACTGCTATACTATGTTACAAATTCTTTGAAATATGAGAGAGTTACTGTCATCGCTGATAATTCTATGGCACTATTTTCTCATTGTTAAAAACTTTGTTTTTCCTTTTTGACAAATAATTGTATGATCTTAATGTCTTTAAGCTCATTTTCAGTCACATTTAATATTATTTTTGGACAATGGGACTGACATTATGTTCTTCTTGCCCCTTGCATTCTGCTCCTGTGACTTCTGCATTAGGTACACGAGTAATTTCCCTCCCTCGCCCCATGTTATTTCTTCCAATTACATTTGGTCCTAATAAGTTCTGTTATTTCCAGGAATCCTAGAAATCCATTTGCCAGAGAAAATGTGGAATTTGTGCTTTTAGAGAGGATATTTAGCGTTGACATTATCAGCCTGTTTGCCAAGTAACCAGTTAACTGGTCTAGCTGACTGGACCCTGCTCATTGCTGCAGAGGGGCTGGGGCAGCCTTCCACCACCCAAGGCGGCGACAAGACCAAGGCAAGGCTGGGGCAGGAGCAGCCCCCACTGCCAGAGCAATCTCCGTCACCTGTGGCTAGAGTAGCCCCCGCTGCCAAGGCCTGCTGGGGTAAGAGGCAGGGCTGGGGCCAGAGGAGCCCTCAATACCAGAGCAGAGCTGTAGCAGCCACTGTCACCCAAGGCTGCGGCAGGGCCTGGAGCAGGGTTGGGGCTGGAGCAGCTTCCGGGGCCAGAGCAGCTCCTCTCCCAGCCATGGCCTATTGTGCCATGGGAGGGGGAACGCCTGCTCGAGGGTTAATCAGTTAAACCTAGAATTTAACCGGTTAAATTAACCCTAGTCAACAGTGATGGACAACAGCATCCACAACCTGAAGGAGCAACAAAGAAACTATAGCTATGGAAATCATACTCCATGGATCAGAAAGATCAAAAGGACCCATAGCCAAGTCATAGGGAAATTTCAATAAAAGTGAGAGTCTGGTCTCCTTTACTACCTATTATTTAAGAGTGAAATGGTCTGTCTGTAAATAAAGCAGGATGCCTGTCTGTGTTCCCTGTAAGCTGAGTACTTTTGTGGCCAGTCATGAGAGATTCATAGAATACTAGAACTGGAAGGGATCCTGAGAGAGCAAGTCCAGTCCCCTGCCCTCACGGTAGAACCAAGCACTGTCTAGATCATCTCTGACAGATGTCTATCCAACCGGCTCTTAAATATCTCCAGCGATGCAGATTTCACAGCCGCCCCAGGCAACTTATTCTAGTGTTTTAACTACCCTGACAAGAAGTTTTTGCTAATGTCCAATTTAAACCTCTCTTGCTGCAATTCAAGCCCATTGCTTCTTGTCCTATCAATCATCAGGCCAAGGAAAATAATTCCTCCTCTTTGTAGCACTCTTTTAGATACTATAGAAAGCTGGGCCCCTCACTGTAGAAAGGATGTGGATGCATTGGAGAGGGTCCAGTGGAGGGTGACCAGAATGATTAGGGGACTGGAGCACATGTCCTATGAGGAGAGGCTGAGGGATTTGGGTTTGGTTAGTCTGCAGAAGAGAAAAGCGAGGGGGGATTTGATAGCAGCCTTCAACTTCCTGAAGGAAGGTTCCAAAGAGGATGGAGAAAGGCTGATCTCAGTTGTGAGGGATGGCAGAACAAGGAGCAATGGTCTCAAGTTACAGTGGGGGAGGTCTAGGTTGGATGTTAGGAAAAACTATTTCACTAGGAGGGTGGTGAAGTACTGGAATGGGTTACCTAGGGAGGTGGTGGAATCTCCATCCCTAGAGGTTTTTAAGTCTTGGCTTGACAAAGCCCTGGCTGGGTTGATTTAGTTGGTATTGGTCCTGCTTTGGGCAGGGGGCTGGACTTGATGACCTCCCAAGATCTCTTCCAGCTCTATGATTCTATACTTGACAACTGCTATCATGTCTTTTCCTTAGTCTTCTCTTTTCTAAACTGAACAAGCCCAGTTCTTTCAGTCTTTCCTCTTGTGTCATGTTCTCTAGACCTTTAATCATTCTTGTTGCTTTTCTCTGGACCTCCTCCAATCTTTCTTGAAATGTGGTGCCCAGAACTGGACACAATATTCCCAGCTGAGGCCTAATCAGTGCAGAGTAAAGCAGAAAAATGACTTCTCATGTCTTGCTCACAACACTCCTGTTAATGCATTCCAGAATCATAATTGCTTTTTTTTGTAATAGCATCACACTGTTGATTCATGTTTAGCTTGCGGTCCACTATGACCCCTAGATCCCTTTCTGCCGTTCTCCTTCCTAGACAGACACTTCCCATTGTGTATGTGTGAAACTGATTGTTCCTTCCTAAGTGGAGCACTTTGCATTTGTCCTTATTAAACTTCATCCTCTTTACCTCATATCTTTTCTCTAGTTTGTCCAGATCATTTTGAATTATGATCCTATCCTCCAAAGCACTTGCAACCCCTCCCAGCTTCATATAATCTGTAAACTTAATAAGTGTACTCTCCATGCCAATATCTAAATAATTGATGAAGATATTGAACAGAACCGGTCCCAAAACAGACCCCTGCGGAACCCCACTTGATATGCCCTTCCAGCAGGACTCTGAGCCATTAATAACTACTCTCTGAGAATGGTTTTCCAGCCAGTTATACACCCACCCTACAGTAGCCCCACCTAGGTTGTATTTCCCCAGTTTATTGATAAGAAAATCACGCAAGACCATATAAAATGCTTTACTAAAGTCTAGGTAGACAACATCCACCGCTTTTCCCTTATTCACAAGACTTGTTATCCTATCAAATAATCTGTTCAAATGCCACCCAGCTGATTAGCAGAGCTCCCACAGCTAGCAGCATGTGTTTCTCCTGGTGGTGAACATCTACACATGTTTTGTTGCACACAACAAAACTTAATTCCGCATATGGATGGAAAAGTTTAGAGGGACCGTGATGCCTATATCTTGTGTGAGATTTCCCCTACACATCCTGCAACCACTTGGATAGCACTTACAGGATGTTAAATATTAAATGTTAATGTGAAGTAAATATCTAATTTTTTAATCTGAATATGATGATGTTCTTATAGGTGCATAGAGTGACCGCCTGCATTACACTATATTAAGTATGAGATTACATTGTAATACCAGGACTAAAAGCCTTTGTGTATGTAGGATCTCTAGATGCAAGTTAAACTGAAAATATTGTATTTTTGGATGTAATTTTTACGAGTGTTTTTTATTTTGCTGTACAGTTTTATTATATAATTATTAAATATAATTCTGTTTTTTAAATCCCATATACCTTTTCTTGCCTAATTAAACTCATTGTAACTTCTATTTCTATTCAATACATAATTATTTTGTTTTTGAAGGATTTGTGCTTGTGTGTCTGTGCTCAAGCAGAAGGCTGAATCTGTGTCCTTTCAGAGGTTAGCCATGCTAGTGTGCTCTAGGGAATCCTCTTCTGGTTAAAGGGAAGACCCCTGGTAACATTCTGGCAAGTTCTTTAGGGTGTGTGTCAACCTTGTTACCCTTTTGTTAAATTAAAAATGCTAATTTAAGATAAAATTTAGGGTAACAGAGTCACTTATTCAATGCATGTAACCTCCTCTTTTGTGGTTGATTTTTGAATACACTTCAAATTTACATAGCTAAACATACTCCGATAAATTGCTTCCAGCATATGGAGGTTACTGAATGGCAGATAGTGGTTCTTGTTTTAATGTATTTCAAATTTCATATCAGCCTTCAGATCTGAGTAATTAAAGTTATGAAAAGATTCAGGAAGCTTTAAAACTCACCCCTAAAGACCATGTCACTGAGTTTGGTGAAAATAAATTTTACAGTGATGGGAATGGGCAGTCCTGTACTGTATGCAGCAGGGCTGTAGATTACTTTTGAAGTCAGACAATTGTGGCATTAGTTTCTTCAACAAATGGATAATATAAGTAATTATACAACGGTGGCACAAATTTCATTTTCTGAGAAAAGGAGCGTTTTAAAATGATGTGCATAGCTACCCTACGTAAATTATATGTGCTATTAATTCATCTTTTCTATGGTGCTCATCACCTCAGTATCTTAGTGTCTCACAGTCAAATAAATGTATCATCAATGCTCCATTCACTTAATCAAATTCACCAATGGACTGAACCATAGAGTGTAATTACTGTTACCCACATCTTCCCTTTCTCAACCTTTCTGTTACTTTCACTTGAGTCCAGTCTTAATTAGTTTGGAAGGCCTTTGAGATGGGGATGGTGGCAACCTAATTGTCTGTACAGCATCTAGGAGAATAAGGTTTTAAAGCATTATAAATATACACATAACATCTGAGAATTAAGACTTGATTGATGTTATATGTGTCCATTGGTGAGAAATGATGGAGTATTATTAGATGCATACATTTATTAAGGTCATAACATCAGTATAACAGTGTGACCCTTTCTTAGTAGCCCAATTTTCTCTGTGCTATCTTTTTAATGTATTTTTCTAATATTTAATTTATTGGGAAAATGGTGCACAAATTTTACAGAAATAATTGACCAATTTTACAAACAAGTACATTATGATTCTTTATACCCTTTCTGTGTTTGCTTTCTACAAATATTCTAGCAAGTGACTTTACTAGCATGATTTTTCACTGAAACTACACATTTTAATCTAATGCTTCAGAACATTAACTAAAAGCAATTTTAAAATTAAGTATTCACACCTGGAACCATATTAATCCATTAGAAAACCTACATGAATAATCAAAGCAGCTTCATTTTCAAATACGAAATATTACAGGTGTTCAAAGGACTATTTAAACATTATCTACCATCCAAAAAGTATTTGCAGAACTAAATGAGAAAATCATTTTGATGAGAAACACATGTGGGCAAATCATGCTCTGTGGGTCATTTTGAAGAGGAAAAAAGAGATAAGTTTTATCAAATAAATTATTTGTTATAATCCTGTGCAACAGAATCAGTACCAGTGTTGTGTTACCAAGGCAACAGAATATAATGCAAAGGGCAAATGCCAGATATACATGATGTGGCTGTGGGGACAAAAGGAAAGCAGCAGCACTGCAGAATTGTTAACCTTAATCTGCACAAAAACATTCTTGCTCACCAAAATTCTCTAAAAGGGATGAGACTTTGGGGTCAGGTAAGCAGCATTTTTAAATTAAAGTAATCTATTTTACATTACATTTTCATCTTGTTAAATACAAATATAAATAACATTTACTATTTAAACATTTCACAAGCAAAATAGTCTGCATTAATACAACTTTAAGGTTACATAATTCAAATAAATTGAAAAATGTAAAGTTTCTAGAGGAACACTGTTACCCACATAATGTATTTGGGCCTTAATTCTACTGCAGGTGTATTGTGGTGCCTATGATTTCAGTGTGACACTGTATGGAAATAAGGGCCCATCTGCACAGATCTAATTACAGAATTTCTTATATTTGTTACTGGAAGATTTGCCCAGAGTTGCTTGGGTCCTTAACTCAATTAATTTGTGTTTTTGGGAAAATAACATGAAAATGTACGTGTTTCATTTAAATCATTGCTCTTGAATAGGATTGGGGACGAAGGGTTCAGTATGCAGGCTGCCCCAGGGACAGAGGACTGCCTCAGCCCTCTCTTACCGCAGCAGCTTGGAGCCAGGTGAAAAGTGCCTCTCCACGGCCGCTTGGGGCTGCAGTGGGCACAGCCAAGGGAGGGATGCATGTCCCCCAGCAGGAGCAGGTCCTGGTTTGTCTACCCCCCTGCACTCTCCACAGAGCCAGAAATGCAGCAAACTGTGCAGTTTCCCCTCACTCCCTGATGAAGGGGAACAGCAATGTTCCCTTATGATTGGGGATACGGAGGGCTGATGCTCCCTCAAGGGCACCTGAGGGTATGGGAAGCTTGGGGCTCAGGCAGTCACAGATGGGTGGGGGACATGCCTGCCTGGTAAGTGTCTCTTTTCTGTATAGTTTCTTGAGAAGCAATCCCATTCTAGGCACATTCCATTTTCTTGGCAAAACCAAACCCTTACCTTGGTTTAAGATATGATAAGAGGATGCTGTATACCGAATTTGGAGATCCTAGCACTTACCATTTAGGAGAAGTTCTTGAACAGACAGACGGACTCTCAAATATATAATAGACTATTACTCATTCCCCACTTGCACTGTAACATAGCATTGTATTTGCTGTTTCACACTGTATTTAACAGAATGAATGAAAATGTGCTTTGACCATGCTAAGTATGAAATATTCACTTTCATTTGTGTTGCTCTGCCTGCCAGAATTGCTAGTGGAAACTACTGACAAGATGGCTTGTATCTGTTGACAGTTAAGCAAGTTTTTAATGGATTAATTATTCTGTAACAAACATAATGCAGTTCATATACACCAACTACATGTAAGGGATCATTAGATATGTAAAATGGATTATAATTTTTAAAGACTCCATGTGCTTTGTCTTTCTGTAAAAAATGATTAACCTGTGCACATACTTCTGTTTAAGTCATGGCCCCACTAAACTGTAGAGCAAAACTAATGTGACCTTCAACATGTCAAGGATTGTACATCAGTTATACACCTCAATACATGTCTGACAGCAGCAAATACATGTAGCAATTACAGGTTTATATTGACATTTCAAGGCTTTTTGGACTTAAATATGTTATTACTAGAAGATTTACCTGGTATTGCTCAAGTCCTTCAGGGCAGGATGCTGTGTGTGTGTATGGGGGTGCAGGAGTAAGGGCAGGGGCTTGGGGATATGGAGTGCTCAAGACAGGGACTGGGGTATGCAAGGGTGCAGGAGTCAAGCATTTGAGGGTGTGGGGGGGACTCAGGTCAGGGGGCTGAGGAGTTGCATGGAGTGCTGGAGTCAGGGTTCAGGGTGAGGAGGGCCTTAGGGCTGGGGGTGTGAGGTGCTGAAGTCAGGGTGGGGGTGGGGTGAGAAGGGACTCAGGGTAAGGATGTTAAGAGGTGGGTAACTGGCTAATGGTGTAGTCAATACAATCTGTATCAACTACACAATTAGTCAATAAGGGAAGGTGCTTAGTCCCAGCTTGCAGCAAGTTCAGGAGCTACCCCCACTGTGGCTCTGCATTTTAAACGTAGTAGGAGCTGGGTGCGCAGGTTTGGAAGAGGCAGCAGCGCAGGACGGGATGGGGGAACAGGCGGCACTGCAGAGACAGTGCTGGGGGAAACTGGCTTTTAAGCCGGCTCCCCCCAGCACTGGCTCCTGCTTCCTCCCTCTTGTTGCCTCTGATACAGAGGCAGCAAGGGGTGTGGGAAATGCGAGTAGTTGACTAGACTACCCAGTAAGCCTAGGCTTATCGGGTAGTTAACTACTCACTTACATCCCTAACTCAGGGCAGGAGGCTGTGTGTGTGGGGAGATGCAGGACTCAGGGTTGGGAGGTGAGGAGATGCTCAGATAGTGTGAGGGGTGCAGGAGTCAACAGGGGCCTCACTGTGCAGCAGCTCCTCAGGGCTGGCTATGGCGGGGGCCGTGCTGGCCAGGGAGTGGGCGGGAAGCTTACTTCCACTTTGTCCCCTGCTGTCCCAATGTGGTTATAGCTGTCCTGGTCCCCATCTCTGGCCCTTTGCTGTCCCCCGTGGTCATTACAGAGTATAACTGTCCCTTCTTGTAGAACCATCCCTTTCCATGTTATGAAAAACAGTCGCATTCCAGACACATACAATTGTCCTGGCACAACCAAACCCTTAACTTGATTTAAGTTATGATAAAAGGAAGCTGCATGCCAAATTTGGTGATCCTAGCTCTTACCATTTAGGAGGAGTTCTTGAACAGACAGACTTGCTCTCTCTCAAATATATAGTAGATACATTCATAATTAAACCATTAGATAAGTATGTAATTGATATTCTGATGCTATATGGAAATAAGTGTCCTACCTTTCCATGTAGTTTCTCCACCACGCAGTGAAAATATGTATCAATAACTTACAACACATGATGAAAGAATGGGTACAATTTAAATAATATTTGGCAAATCAACCCAGTTACCACCCATGTTTCTTGCTCCTTACATGTACCCTGTCACCCGGTGCGTGTGGGGGCAGGCCTAATCCCTGCTGTACCAACAGCTAACCCCCTGCTACTGTCCCAGGCTGCCCCACCCGAGGTAGGGGGTTTAGAAGAAATGGTGGAATGGAGGTTGGGGGGCAGAGCAGGGGCAGGAAGAGGCGGGGTGGGGTGATTGTCCCAGGCCTTGCATGCTCCTAGGGACAGTCCCACTGGGCACAGTCTATGGGAGGGACTTGGCCAGGGGATAGGGCTGAACGCCAGAGCTGGTTACGCTGTATATGCAGCTGCCTAGGATACCATAACATTTGGGGCAATTTATTGCCCCGGATTTCATGGTATCCTACACAGCTGTGTATTTTGAGCATTGGTAGTGGCAGCCCTATGACTGACTCTTCTACCAGCACTAGTGCCTTTGAGAGCTCAGGAGTCAAAGAAGTACAGCTGCTTACAGCACCAGCAGAACCAATGCTGTAGGCTTTGGCTAAGGCTCCCCAAAATGGTAAGCCAATCGATAAGGCTCCCTAGGGAGTAGTGAAGTGCCGCTAATCCCATGAGACAATGGCATGATCCCCACCTTTACACCGCTGGACGCCAGTGCCATCATTGAGATTGACATGAATTTACCGTCTGTCACCAGTTTGGTGGTTGCCGTCATCTCCATGCAGCTTGCTGAGAGGGATATATCAGTACATCTATTGACACCAATTGCCATCCCAGAGGACATCATCCTAATGCCGTTCCTGGTCACCAACACTGTGGGAATGATCTCCTTCCCATCTCCGATCTCTTTGTACCATAACCATTCACTGGGTCTTCAGTTCCTTTCCCCTTGCATGTGGCACCAGTCTCCAGTGTCTGTGGTCTTGAGACAGACCCAGGCCTCGACGATCCCTCTGTGATCTCTGGAATGGGGCTCCACTGGAACTAAGGGACACTTCAGCCCATCACCTCACCCTCAGCAGCAAGACTGGGCATGTGAGCCAGCATGAATGCCTTGGGGGGATCTATTTGTTAGGTAACACCATGGAACTGTGGCCACTGGCACCAGGGCCGCTATCCAAAGCACACCCAGTGGCAAAATCTCAGGAAGCTTTGCCTGCCCCTAAGCCATTCTCCCCAGCAGACGGAAAAATATGTGGCCCCGCATCCACGGATACACTCCTCTTCATCCGCCCCTGATGACGAGGTCATGTGACTCTCCAGTTCCAGCCTACCTGATGACTTTTAGGACCATCAGGCCTTATTCTGGTGGGTGACTGATAACCTGGGTTTGCAAGTGGAGAAGATGGGCTGTTATTTTGAAATAGTGTCAAAATACTGTCAAGCTGGAGCACTTCTTACTCCAACTCCTGTAACCCTCATTGTACGAGGAACAAGGGAAGTCAGAGGAAGAGTGCTCTATTTCAAAATAAGTGCTGTGTAGACACTCTCTACTTTGAAATAAGCTATTTTGAAATATGATATGCAATTGATGTAGCTCAATTTGAATAGCTTATTTCGAGTTAAGCCCTGCAGTGTAGACGCACCCTAAGTTGTATATACTATAAACATTCATAATATATTGACAACTGAAAAGAAAAAAAAATTTCTGAAGAACATAGATGTGTGTGGCTGTGTATGCCCACCCCATCCTGAAGGGAGGAAGTGATATGCATGAACACTGCCATTAAGTCTACTTTGTCCATCTCCAACCCTGCTACCCCAGGGTGTGAGGATCAAAGCAAAGGTTTAACTATCAGAATCAAAAGAGCAGCCCTTCAGTGCAGGGCAGTGTGCACCAGTAACCAGAGTCAATAGAGTGACCCTTCAGTGCAACACAGTGTGGCCCAGTAGCTTAAACTAAGGGGATGCCAGTAAGGGGATCTGGCAGCCCAGATGGAGGGCCTGGGCCCACCCAACTCTCCACAGTCAGACCCCAGTGGTGGGCCACCACTGGCTCAGCAGGGAATCCTACTGAAACACACTGAGCTTAGCTGGTGGGGAGATACCACTCTGTCTAGGTCACTTCTTACCATTGTCTATGATGAGGCAGTCTAAGAGGCTTTGGGGTATCCAGGATCCATAGCTCAGGTTGCTTTCTATGACTTTGTCAGTCACAAGGGTCCAAGTTGGCCTTTGGAGTCTCTGGCCTCCATAGGCAGGATCTCTGAAAAGAGATTAAAAAGACTTGGTCTTTTCAGTTTAGAAAAGAGGAGAATAAGGGGGAATATGATAGAGGTCTATTAAATCATGACTGGTGTGGAAAAAGTGAATAAGGAAAAGTTATTTACTTATTCCCACAATATAAGAACTAGGGATCACCAATTGAAATTAATAGGCAGCAGCTTTAAAACAAACAAAAAGAAGTTTTTCTTCACTCAGTGCACAGTCAACCTCTGGAACTCCTTGCCAGAGAATGTGGTGAAGACTAGGATGTTAACAGGATTCAAAAAAGAGCTAGATAGATTCATGGAGGTTAGGTCCATCAATAACTATTAGCGAGGATGGGTAGGAATGGTGTCCCTAGCCTCTGTTTCTCTGGAGGTGGGTGACAGGGGAGGGATCACATGAGAATTAGCTGTTGTGTCCCCTCCCTCTTGGGCATCCAGTGTTGGCTACTGTTGGCAAACAGGATACTGGGCTGGATGGACTGTTGGTCTGACCCAGTATGGCCATTCTTATATACAGTCCTCAGAGGGAGCTTCCAGTCTAGATCCTTCTGCTCTGGCATACAGCCCACAATGATCTGGGCTTCCCCTTTTTATACTGCTACTGGAGTATGCCCTGTCTGGCCTAGGGTTTTAGAGATGAAAAAGCATTTTCCTACCCTTCCAAAGAAAAGTTTATAGCAAATTGATGCAGGTTAAGTCTGCCTGCTTTATTCATATATGCCAAAACATTTTAAATTTTTTCCACAAAATATTTCCTGAGTATTGTTCACAGAAAAAAATAGTAACACAAATGCAAACATGTAGTGTCAAACCACATAATAATCAAACTTCATTTAGAAGGTATAGCAGAGCATGGCACAGCCCTTTTGGCTCTTGCCACTGCTTGGTCCACAAAGTCACTCTGAGGCTATATCTACACTGTGGGGGTTTTCCGGGATACCAGAGGTATCCCAGAAAAATTCAGCCGCATCCAAAGAACCCGTTTGCTCTTCTGCCTTTTTCTTTTTTTGGTGGAAGAGCAAACTTGCTCTTCAGGAGCCCTGTATTCCTCGTTCTAAGAGGGATAAGAGGAGGCTTTTCTGCCATTTGGCCCTGTCTACACAGGGCCAAATGGCTTAACAGCCTCTTCTGGAAAAGTGATCGGAAAAAGCTACGCAAATTGCAGAGCACAATTTGTGTAGCTTTTTCTGACAAAGGACTGTGGTGTAGACCTAGCCTGAGACCCTGGGGTTAGTACCACTGGTGCAGTTTATTCATAAATGGGCTTGTTGCTACCACTGGTTACCACCACCATGTACAATTGGCCCTTCACTATCTGCATGCAGGAGAAAGGGAGGGCTATACATGTGTATTCATTAGGGCTATGTCTACACTCGCGGCTTCTTACGCGAGTAATATGCAAATGAGGCTAAGCGTGGAATAACGCCGAGCCTCATTTGCATATCTAATGAGCCACCATTTTTTTCAGAAGAGGCTCTTGCGCAAGAAGGAGCATCTACACTGCTCCTTCTTGCGCAAGAAAAACCCTCTTGCGCAATGCCGTTACACCTATTACTTTTCAGGAAGAGCGGCATTGCATAAGAGGGTTTTTCTTGCACAAGAAGGGGCAGTGTAGACGCTCCTTCTTGCGCAAGAGCCTCTTCTGAAAAAAATAGTGGCTCATTAGGTATGCAAATGAGGTTTGGCGATATTCCACGCTTAGCCTCATTTGCATATTACTTGCGCAAGAAGCCGCTAGTGTAGATAGCCTATGTTGTGATGGCCAACGCTATAACTGGGTTCAAAAAAGAATTAGGTAAATTCCTCACAATAGGTCCACCAATAGTGTTAGCCAAGATGATCAGATATTTAACCTCATTCTCTGGATGTTCCTAAATCACTGACTTCCAGCTGTTGGGTGTGGATGACAAGGTACAAGTAATAAGAGTAATAAAAATAATATTTTAAAAGGAGCAAAAACTATAATTAAAATGGATTACAAGGAAAAGAGAGCAATTCAGGGAATCACAGCAGTAGATAAGACTAATTTGTTAACTGTTAAGAGATTTCATGTACACATCAGAACACAAGAATGGCCATACTGGGTCAGAGCAAAGGTCCATTTAGCCCAGTATCCTATCTTCTGACAGTGGCCAAATTCCAATGCCAGATGCCCCAGAGGGCATGAACAGCACAGGGAATCATCAAGTAATCCCCTTTCCTGTCACCCATTCCCAGGCTCTGAGGGTATGTCTACACTACAGCGCTAATTCGAACTAATTTAATTTGAATTAGTTAATTCGAACTAAGCTAATTCGAACTAGTGCATCTAGACCTAAAAACTAATTCAAATTAGCGTTTTGCTAATTCGAACTAGCATGTCCACATTGAGTGGACCCTGAACCGAAGTTAAGGCTGGCCGGAACCAGGACTTAGAATGTGGAGCTGCTGCCTCAGGCTAGCCGAGGGCTGTGCTTAAAGGGACCCGACCCGCACCCCGGAGAGACAGTTCTCAGGGTTCCCCGCTTGTTTGTCTACCTTGATGAGGGACAGCAAAGCAGTCCTGTCTTGGAGTGCCCTGAGTGCCCACACTCGGCACATCACAGCACTCGGCCATCAGCCCGGCTGCACTTGCCGTAGGCTGCCATCCGGGGGTCAATCGGGGCTGTCAGGATCCAGGAGGCCCTGCAGGAGAGCTTCCACCCGAGGAGCCAGAGCCACTCCAGTCCTCCCCATCGGGGCTCGTACCCCATTCCTCCTCACCTCCTTCCACTTACCCCTCCTAGCCCCCTTCCTGATGTAAAAATAAAGGACACGTGTGTTCAAAAATAGAAACTCTCTTTATTTAACAAAACTGGAGGTGTGGGGGATTAATCTCTGGGAGACTGGAAAAGGAGGTGGGAGAGGGAAGAGAGAGGGTGGGAGAGGGGAGGGGAAACCTGGGAGGAGGGAGCTGGAAGGGGGAAGCCAGAGGAAGAAAGAGGAGGGGAAGTATAAAACTATGGTACTCCATATCTTCAGTACTGTGGACAGTTGTGGTCTCCTCACCTCAAAAGAGATGTTTTGGCCTTGGAAAGGGTTCAGAAAAGGGCAACTACAATGATTAGAGGTTTGGAACAGGTCCCATATGAAGAGAGGCTAAAGAAACTGGGACTTTTCAGCTTAGAAAAGAAGAGACTGAGGGGGGATATGATAGAGGTCTATAAAAGCATGAGTGGCGTGGAGAGGGTGCATAAAGAAAAGTTCTTCATTAGTTCCCATAATAGAAGGACTAGAGGACACCAAATGAAATGAATGGGTAGCAGGCTTCAAACTAATAAAAGAAAGTTCTTCTTCACAAAGCAAATAGTCAACCTGTGGAACTCCTTGCCACAGGAGGCTGTGAAGGCTAGAACTATAACAGAGTTTAAAGAGAAGTTAGATAAAGTCATGGAGGTTGGGTCCATGGAGTGCTATTAGCCAGGGGGTAGGAACGGTGTCCCTGGCCTCTGTTTGTGGAAGGATGGAGATGGATGGCACGAGACAAATGGCTTGGTCATTGTCTTCGGTCCATCCTCCTGGGGTACCTGGTGTTGGCCGCTGTTGGCAGACAGGCTACTGGGCTAGATGGACCTTTGGTCTGACCCAGTACGGCCGTTCTTATGTTCTTATGTTCTAAGCTCAGGGATCAGGGTCGGGAGTCTCACTGGACCACCTTGATTTTCAGGCAAACCTGCTCCTGGGTTTGCATGTGGCCTTTGGTGGCCAGGCTGGCAGCTATCTTGCCCTAGACGGCCACTTTCCTGTGCCTAGTGCGGAGGTCGTGGACGTTGGAAGCCTCCCCCCAAACCTGGATGAGGTCCACGATCTCCGCACTAGACCAGGCGGGCGCCTGCCTCTTGCGGCCCCGGGCAGGCTCCTGGGAGCCGCCAGCCTGGTCCCGGGAAGAGGCGGAGGGCTGGGTGGCAGCGGGTGGCTGGCTCGTGCCGTGCCAGGTGCAGGGTCTGCTGGCTGGGTGCTGGCAGGCTTGCACCTGGCACGGGCACCGTAGCCAGACCGTGGCCCTTTAAGGGCTCCGGGGCCGGGAGGGGGGCAGAAGTGGCCAGAGTGGCCACCAGGGCAAACTGGGAAGGGCTAGCCTCCAACTAGTTCGAATTAAGTGGCTACACAGCCCTTAATTCGAACTACTTAATTCGAACTAGGCGTTAGTCCTCGTAGAATGAGGTTTACCTAGTTCGAATTAAGCGCGCTGCTAGTTCGAATTAAGTTTGAACTAGCGGTTTGCATGTGTAGCGCCTATGAAAGTTAAATCGAACTAATGGCTGTTAGTTCGAATTAACTTTGTAGTGTAGACATACCCTCACAGAGGTTAGGAACACCATTCTTACCCATACTGACTAATAGCTATTGATGGCCCCAACCTCCATGAATTTATCTAGTTTTTTCTTGAACTCTGTTAAAGTCCTGGTCTTCACAACTTTCTCTGGCAAGGAGTTCCACAGGCTGACTGTCCGCTGTGTGAAGAAAGACTTCCTTTTGTTTGATTTAAACCTGCTACCTATTAATTTCATTTGGTGACGGGTAGTTCTTACATATAAACCGATAAGAGTTTCTTTAAAATACTCAAAATGAGTGACTGTTTTTAGGGGTTTTTGTAAAATATTTCACTGCATCAAGTCTCCACTTGCATCTCTAGTGGGGCAGGGAGCCTGAGGTAACTCCTCTCTCTGGTGCCCCAGGCACCCCTCCCCCGCAGGCCCTGTCCCCAAACTCCACCCTTTCTCTCCCCTGCTTTTTCTCCTTGCACAAAGCCCCCTTCCCCGAGGAACACGAGCCAGGCGATTGCCAGGGGCCTAGGGTGGAGCAGCAGCAGCAGGGGTCGCCCTCCCCCTCACCATAGTGAACCCGAGCACAGCGAGCTGGGAGAAGGTGGTGGGGCTGAACGCAGTGTAGGCTGCTGGTCGCTCCGTCTCCCGCTGCTGCAGTGAGTGGGGAAAGGGGGCCTCCCGCTAATCCCCCGGGCTCCCCCAGGCCCCGTGCATAGGACGTTTGAGGCGGCTGCAAGGAACCTCCAAAACGCGGGGCCTGGGGCAGCTGCGCGACGCGTCTTTGAAGGCAGGTTACATCAGACAGAGAGGAGCTGCCCTGTCTAGTCATTGGGAAGCCTGCACCGACCGTGTCCTGTGAGAGGGGCTCTAAAAAGCCCCTCTGTCCCCCAGCTCTATTTTTGCAAACACAACAGGGGACTCATTCCCACCAGGATCACTGTTACCCCTCTGCCCTCCCGAGTCCCTGGGCGCGGTTCTGCCTCTGCCACAGGCTGCCAAGGTCTGCCCCCCCCCGGCCAGGATTTAGTTCTTTTCCTGCCACTACCTACAGCCGCTTGACCCCCCCGCCCCTGCTCAGATCCTGCCTACGCCCGTGACTCGCCCGCCAACGGGCAGACAGCAGAGCCTGAGTCCGAGTAAGGGCACAGTGAGGGCAGCAACTTCAGCAGCTGTGACCGAGCAGGCTCAGTTCCAGTGAGCATGCTCAGTACAACCTACACGCCCGGGGGGCACCCGGCCTGCGCTTGGCGGGGGGACGCAGCTGCTGGCCCGCCCGCCCTGTGTTCGGGGCTTGGAGGCTGCCTGTCGCGCCCCCGCGCTCTGGGGTGGGGGGGAAGGAGGCGCAGGCGGCTGCGGGGAGGGAAGGAGGCGGGTCTCGGGGCGGGGCCAGGCGGCTACTTTCCCCCACCGGGCGGTTCACCCGCCGCCAGGGGCTCTCCAGTGGGAGCCGGGGGCTGTGACAGGGCCTGTGATCCGAAGGGGAGTGCTGGGCGCCGGTGAGTCGCTTCCGCTGCGCCCTGGGGGCTCCGCCAGGGTCGGGCTGGGGAGGCGGGCGGCGGAGCGGGGCTGCCCCCAGCCCTCACAGGCTCGTCTGCCCAGGGAGGCAGGGGCCTTACAGACTTCGCCTCTTTGTAGGTTCCCCCCGCCAAGTCCCCCGTGGGGGTGAGCGAGGTCCAGCCCGCAACCCTGTAACCGCCCCCCCGTTCACTCAGCTCCACTCAGCCCTGGCCTGGGCCCCTGGGGACAGAGCGCGCCAATGGGATGGGTCTCCCTTCCCATCAGTGGCCCTATTCCTGCTCGCCCGCCCCATTGAGCACCGCGCTGGTGCCAGGAGAAATTCACTCCTTCCCCTTCCGGATGCGGGGCAGTCATAGTCCATTACTCTTACCGCATTGGCTGCAACCCCGCACGCTGTGGTTTTTGGTCAGCCAACCCATCCCATGGGAAGGCCCGTCCTCAGCTCTGCTCACTACTACTGCTTTGCTGGTTCTTCATTAGCCTGTTCTTCCTGCTAGATTGCGATTGTTATCTCCATTAGTTGCCTCATGACAATATTAAAATCCTTGGAGTAGGGACTGCCTTTCTATCACAGATGTCTGTTTCAGCCTGATCCAGATCCTCCCTGAGCAGGGCCTCTGTCTGTGTCTGTGAAATAGACAATAATTTGTTTCAAAAGCGTTGCATTTTCTCATGATTTTCTCATGAGGCTTAGAATATTTGAAAAGCATGAATCCTAAAATTTCAAAAGGCAATTAGAACTCCAGATGCATTATTATTTTTTTAAATCTTATTTTTAAGACCACTAATGATTTTTGGGGGACATTCAAGATTTTTAAATGTTTGGGGTTGGCAGTGATGCATAAGAGTGAGAATTGTAGCCCCATAAACACTCATAATATGTTACTAGTCACCACATAAACACATGGACACAAAATACAGATCTTTCTCCTGTGAAATTATTTGAACTTCTTTTCTTTTCATTCACTCTTGTGTCATCATTTTGTCACAATTGTCTACTTCAGCCATCACAAATCCTTTATCACTTCTCTTATGTAATCTGTCCTAGCAGCTTGTTACATTTAGCAAGTATCATTGCCTTACTTTAGCGTCCTCATTCAAAGCCACTGATGGATGACCTCTGAGGATTGTTGAACTCATTTACAGTTACTTCCAATCATATGCACATCCGACTGCAACTAACCCACTTTTTCCATCAAAGCAACATTCTTACTTGAACCATACCAATCAGCAGCTTTTGTTAAATACATTTTGAACTATGGTGGTTTTTCTACATCTAGTTAGATTATGAATATTTTCTGACATACCACCATTTTTTGTCTTTTAAATACTTTAGAAAGATAGTTTTGTGTGTGCACTAAAGTACTTTTCTGTAGAGCAACAAACACAGCAAACCAGAACTTTAAGAACATGACTATAGTTTCAAGCTACTAAATCCAGAATGATATTGTAGGTAGGATAAGGGGGTAAAAAATTCCACAGTGGAATTAATGAACAGTTAGCTCAGTCAAATCCTTCTGATACATTCTGTAAATTAACAATATTAGGACAAGTTATTATTAAAGAAAAGAGGTCTTGAGGAAAATATGCCCTCTGTTCAGCTTTAGGAAATGCAAAAGTAGGGGGAAAAGGTAATATCTTCTTACCAGTTAAAAGACAGGGAGATGCAACCAGCAGTTGCTAATTTTAAAATGGCTTATTTAGGGTTGCAACTGTTTGTCTTTGCCAAATGTAAAGAGCTAGCCCAACTTCAGACACGGTTTTGTTTTGTTTTTTAAACTTCAACAATACTATCAAGTGCTTAATTGCTTTGCTAGATCAGGGACAGAGGGTTCAGTGGTTTTCTTGATCTAGCCCTTAAGAATTATGGTATTCCATACTTGCAATTTATTATGTGGATTATAGTTTGGTCTGTTTAGGGGGCTTTGTGCTGAGCCCGGTGGCCTGATAGGTAAGGCTGAGAGCTTCTTAATAAGCCTCTAGTCTGCCATTCTTTCATCCCTAATTCCTATAGGTAAGGCTGCATGTCTGTCATGGAGGTCAGTCACAAAGTAATGGATTCTGTTACTTCTATGACCTGCAGCAAGCTGGTGTAGCTGGCTCTGGGGTCACTCAAGCAGCTTTGGGCAGGCACTGTGCCAGCTGCACCAGCCATTGCTGGGGCAATCTAAGGCCACTGCATCCCATCACTCCCCTTCAACACCTGCAGCAGTTTTTGAATGTGTGTGGGGGCTGCATGCATTGCCCCGCAGGTCCTATTGGCTGTGGTTGCCAGCTCCCATTGACTGTGGAGCTGTCACTTATGGTGGAACAGTGCACAGGGACCTCAGAGCCTTTCCCCTTCCTAGGAGCTGCAAGGACATACTGGCCGCTTCTGGGGAGATGTGAGGTGCTGAATAGGGAACCTGCCAGCCCTGCCAACTCTTCATGTCACCAGCATCAGCAGGAGTCCTGGGCTTTGTGTTGCCACTCACCTCCCCCAGCAGCCGTGCCTCCTGCATGGGACAACCCACTCACACCCACAGTGTCCCCAGGCCACCTCACCCTAGAACACCCGTGGCTCCCCAGTCCAAGTGTTAGTGAGGGGTATATATAGTACAAATCATGGACAGGTCACAAGCCATGAATTTTTGTTTACTACCCGTGACCTGTCCATGCCTTTTACTAAAAATACCCATGACAACTCACGATTGATTTATATCTTTGGATATCCACGTCCACAGATATAAATTTGTATCCATGCAGGGCTTTACACATTGAGGAGATGTTTTCAGAGAACTATCCCAGATGAGTCCAAGCTCTCTTTCTTGAATGGTAATAATTTAGACTTCACAGTTTGGTATACGTATTTGGGACTATGTTTTCCAGTGTGCATTACTGTGCATTTATCAACATTTGATTTTCATTTGCAATTTTGTTGCTCAGTCATCCAGTTTTATGAGTAGGGATGTAAAAAGAATAGTCAATTAGTTGACTATCTGATAAGCCTAGGCTTATCAGGTAGTCGAGTCGACTGCTCGCATTTCCTCCTTGCCCTTGCTGCCTCTGATATAGAAGTGGTGGGGGGGTGAAGCAGGAGCCAGTGCTGGGGGGAGCTGGCTTAAAAGTCAGTTTTCCACAGCACCATCTCTGCTGGGGGTGAGAGAGACGGGAGGCAGTGGCTTAGCGGTGCTGCGACTCTGCCTTTTAAGTGTAGTAGTAAGAGCCACCTGGTGCAGCACTGGACCTGGCGCGAACCTGGGCAGCTCTTACTACATTTAAAGGGCAGAGCTGCAGCGGTCCAGACCTAGTGTGAGCCAGGACTGCTTCAGTACCAGCTAATCCTGGGTCCCAAACCTACCCCCTCTGTGGCTCTGCAGTTTAAATGTAGTAGGACCTGGACTGCCTGCACTCCCAGCTCCTGCTACATTTAAACTGCAGAGCCGCAGCACCCCTTGTATTAAGTACAAGATTAGTTATTTACTCGCTACTTAACATCATTATTTATGAGATCCCTTTGAAACTCTTTGCGGTCAGTTTTGGACTTAATGCAAATTACTCAGGATATTTGTCTGTATACTTTGCCACCTCAACTGTTTACTACTTTTTCCAGAACATTTAGGAATCTGAACAGCAGTGGTCCTAGTACAGATCCTTGTGGGTTCCTGCTACTGAGCTCTCACCATAGTGAAAACTGACCATTTTTTCCTACCCTTTGTTTCCTATCTTTTAAAGAGTTATTGATTCATGTGAGAACTTTCAGTCTTTCACCATGACTGCTTATTGTGCTTAAGAGCCTTTGGTGAGAGACCTTGTCAAAGACCTGAAAGTCCAAGTACACTATAGTCACTGGATCACCCTTATCCACATTTGCTCACCCCCTCAAAGGATTTTAAAAGATTGGTGAGGCATGATTTTACTTTACAAAAGCTAGTCGACTCTTCTCCAACATACCATGTTCATCATGTATCTGATGAGCCTGACCTTTATTATAGTTTTCACCAGTTTTGCTGGTACTAAACTTGGGAACGGAGGCAGGGCTAGGGGCAGTATAGCCACTCTGGAAAAGCTGCTTGGGTAGCACTGGCTCCTTGGAATGGCAGCCCCAAATTCTGCTCCTTTTGCCACTGCGATTCCTAGAAGAGTCCTGTGGTTCCACGGATATTGATTTATATTAAATTAATTTTGTATCCACAAAGGGTTTTACAAATGCACAGCTTTTTTTTATTATTATTGCTGCTAACTGAATGCTAGGAGCCACTAGGAAAAGGGATAGAAAATAAGACAGTAAATACTATATCTCCTCTGTATAAATCCATGATATTCCCATATCTTGAATACAGTGTGCAGTTCTGCTCACCCCATCTCAAAAAGGAATATATTAGAATTGAGAGAGAATTACAAAGAAGGGCAACACAAATGATTATGGGTATGGAACAGCTTCCATATGAGGAGAGATTAAAAAGAGTGGGTCTGTTCATCTTCTAGCGGAGATGACTAAGGAAGGATATGATAAGAGATCTATAAAATCATGAATGGCCTGGAGAAAGTGAATAAGAAATTGTATTTTACCACTTCACCTAACACAAAAACCATGTGCCAATGGAAATGTGCTGGGGGTGGGAAAGCTCCTAAAACTTCCCCTTCCCCTTCAGTTTCAAAACAAACTGAGCCCTGCAGCTGCTTTTCTGCAGGGCGCACAGGGCTGCGGGGTAAGCAGAGGCGCCTGTCTGGGGCTCCCCGCTGCCTCCGCAGGCCTGATCCGGTGGCTTCGTGGGCCGGATCCTGTTCGCGGGCTGTATTTTGCCCAGGCTGGAATTACACCAATATAATAGAGTATTTGGCCCCAGAATTTCACCTGAATCTAACATTTTTCAACAATATAATACATACAACTGAACTTCTAAATTGACTGAAATCAGTAACTTTTCTGGACAACTAAGTTGCTTTATGACATTTTAAAAAAATACGTTTTGGGTGTGAACATTTTGTGTTTGATGAATCGGTCATGAAAATCAATTGCCTTAATCAAAAAGAAGAGGTGGTTTCACTGTAATTTGGATGGAGAAGGAACAGCAAGTACTAAAATTGATTTACTGTCAGTTAGAACCAAATATGGTGCTTGCATTTATGTACAAGTATCTATTCATGGTAGGCTCAAGAGAACGAAATACTAAAGGTTAGGAGGGAAAAAACCAAAAGACAGATAAAATGTTCCAGAATAATTTTATTTCTTTCTGCACCTACAGGAATAATACTGTGGTGTTGCCTGACATGAGACGGTTTACACACTGCTAGTCATGCCTCTTTCAGCTAATTTTAGGAGTTAGCTCTGTCCAATTCAGCACCCCCTTCTCTTTCCAGCACCTGCAGCCCTCCTCTCACTTACAGAGTTGTGGCATGGCTGCTTTGTGACTCAGTTCTCCAATCAAGTCACTTTCAAAGTCTTTCTGTTCAAGAAATATCCGGCAGTCCGTCCCCCCCCCTCCACAGCCCGGACCCTATCAACCCCCAGTGACCCAGGTGGTCCTCTAATTTACTGCCTCGAGCAGTACCACTCTACAGTGTTTGGAAGGGGACCCAGGCTCACCCTCTACTTAGAGTTCCAGTGCCCTGTAGCAAGTGATTAAGGTCTGTGACTGCATCCATTCTCATGCTCTGGCCCCTGGTGTATTTCCTGTGTTTCTCCAGTCCTAATCAGACCTCTCAGGCCTACTAGATCTCAGGGATTCCTACCTCCACTTCCTTTTATCTCTGGAGAGGGAAACGACAGACTTCCTATCTGCTGCTTTCCTGCATTATTGCCTTCCTCCTGGCTTTATAAAAGCCTCCACCTGTTCCCTTACAGGGAGCTGCTTTCTAAGCAAAGCTTTTCACACAGCCTAAATCTCTCTCATTTGCCACTAATTTGGCTGATTGAGCCTGCCAGACCTAATGTAGTTTTCTGGGTCTAATGTGGGGAATACATCCCAACATACACCCTCACCCTCAAGACTGCACATTACAGTCTTACAATAGCTCCATCTGATTTATCTTTATTCTCTGTGAAATTGTTTTCCATTTCCTAATGTATATGCAAATACATTGTCCTATACAAGACAAAGACTATGTGTTTGCCCATGTATAAATATATATACTAGGGATGTGAAGGTTTAACCTGTTAACTGGTGGGGCTGGAGCAGCTCCCTACCTCCTAAGGGCAGGGGGCTGCTCCAGGCCTGTGGGGGGCCTGCCGTGGACAAGGACTGCTCCAGCGCAGCCCCTGCCTGCAGTAGACCTGGGCACCCCACATGCAGGAGCTGTTCTGGCATTGCAGCTAGTGCAACCCTTACCTGCAGCTGGAGGGCTGCAAGCAGGAGCTGCTCTGGCCGGGCTGGAGCAGCTCCTGCCTGGGGTGGGTGTTTCAGCCCAGCGGCAGGTACGGGTAGCTAGGCTGGAGTGGCCCCATCTTACTTCCTTTAATTGGTTAACCAGTTAAACAATATATTTAACCGATTAGCCAGTTAAAAAGGATTTTACATCCATAATATGCAGACAAATATATGATGTTAGACTTTGGTTGCTGAAATGAGAAGCCACTAAAATACTGATTCCGGCAATTTCAATTAGACAGAGTAAGCAACAGAAAATAAGTATCAACATCTATCAGCTGGATTCAAATGACGTGAATTAATGAATTTTAATGGCAACATTAAAATTAATATTTGACTTACAGCTTTGAACCACATTTTACCTAGAAATCATTTTCCTTGCACAGTATCATTTTCTGTCTTTTTTTTCTTAGTTACCTATCATTAATCACACTTACATTTGAAAATATTATTTGTTTCTTCTTCATCTGTTCCTGCTTTTTCATTCCTAATCAGAAGTCATCTTTTATTCATGCCATCATAATATTGTAAAGTATGATGACTTCTGGAGGAGAGAAAACACAAAGGCTATGTCTACACTTGCGGCTTCTTGCGCAAGTAATATGCAAATGAGGCTAAGCGTGGAATATCGCCGAGCCTCATTTGCATACCTAATGAGCCACCATTTTTTTCAGAAGAGGCTCTTGTGCAAGAAGGAGCATCTACACTGCCCCTTCTTGCGCAAGAAAAACCCTCTTGCGCAATGCCGTTCTTCCTCTCAAGTAATAGGTTCCACACGTAGCCTCATTTGCATATTACTTGTGCAAGAAGCCGCGAGTGTAGACATAGCCAAAGAGTTAATCCCCACAAAAGAGTCAATGTGGGGAAAATATATTGCAACTTGCTAATAAGAGAAAAGAATTACATATTTCTATGACAGATAAATAGAATTATTTCTAAATATGAAGTTTTTCAAAGTAGTCAGTTGAGGTATCAGCATCTTTAAATGGCAGGGCTTTGATGTGCACATTTGTGAGTGAACCAGTTACAGTCATGTTCTAAAGCAGGCATGTCAAACTGGCGTTTGGCAGGCTGCATGCGGCCCAATCAAAATTTTTTGCGCCCACCAGTACATTTTAATAAAGGAATAAAGTGCGGCCCATTGGCTGCTCAGAGCACGTAGCCGAGTGCAGCTCACAGCTGGCCAGGCCGCTCTGCGCCGCAGCAACTGCTCATGGCCAATGCCGCTCTGCGCACAGCACCCAGCATGTACTCACGGCCAGCCGGGCTGCTCTGCGCTGGGCGCTCTGCGCATGTGCTCACAGCTGGCCAGGCTGCTCTCACGCACGGCACCCAGCACGCACTCACAGCTGGCCGCTGTGCTCACGCTGCCCCAGCACGCCTGAGGAAGAAATATTTGGCAGTGGCAACAGCGACCCCGGGACCCAGGTATTAGGTTGGGGGGGGCTGAGAGTGCCTGGCTGTGGGGGAGGACGAGGCATTAGGTTGGGGGTGCCTGGCTGTGGGGAGTGGGGAGGCATTGGATTGGGGGGCCTGGCTCTGGGGCAGGGGTTAAGTTGCGGGGGCTGGGAGTACCTGGCTCTGGGGGGGGCATTAGGTTAGGGGTGCCTGGCTCTGGGGGAATGGAGGGGGATTGGCGTGCCTGGCTCTGGGGGAGAGGAAGGGGTTATTTTGTTAATATTTTGTTTTTTATTTATTTATTCCCAAATAAAATCACAAAATGTATATTAATTTTATATCAACAAAAATATGTAAATTTTTTGCAATTGCACGAATAATTATATGTTTATGCAAAATCTCAAACTTACAAAGTATCTGAAATTTTCACAGATGCGTGTTCTATTTGATTAACCACAGTCTATACTTGTTTTTATTTCAACAAAACAAGTTATGTATCATATAAAAATTAAAAAGTACCTTAAATTTCTATTTAAATTAAAAATATTTTATATGAGCAAATAACAATTTTACACATCAAATTATTGTATTATATTAAAACAAGACCTGAAAAAATATTATAAATTATGTTTTAGGTATATTTTATAATAATAAATAATTCCGACTTTCTGATAAAGTACATTTTCTTCGGTGGCCCTGAATGCTGTCAGTTTTCATTTGTGAGGCCCTCAGTAGGCGTCGAGTTTGACATGCCTGTTCTAAAGCTACGTCTACATAACCTTACAGTTTGGATTGTAAGGATGTAAATTTCAGTGAATACTGGCCAGTTGTATTTTAACTCCCCTGTGTGGACCCCACAGGTGTGACACAAAAGGTATCTAGTTTGTGTTAACATAGCCTTCTTTAAACAGGATGCTTGCTTTTGTTTCTTTTTACCAGAGAGTATCAATAAGAATGTCAATTTTCTTGAAAATTCTTCTATTCCTGTTACGTATTTCTCATGTTATGTTTCTTATTCCAGAGCCACAACTAGTGGCCATGGAAATGTTACAAAGGGGAATTAACATTAAACAGATGTGGTTTTTTTAAAAGGCCCTGTTGTCATGCAGGTAAAAATGAGCAATTTATATCAAGAAATGCAGTATACAGTTACCATAGTTATTTCTAAAGTGAATGTGTGCCCTGAAGAAAATTGCTCTCGAGCGCATGCCTGCCTGAATTTGCTGATTTGTTTTTAGTCTAAGAAAATTCTGACATGGTTTGTTGTATGTAGAAGTGCCAGAAAGCCAGGGGAGAAAAGGTTGAAGGAACAGGATTGTACCTTTGAGTTCATAAGGATTTCTTTTTATATTGTGACAGACCCATACCAGCTGGCTGCCACATTCACATGGAGGGCAAATATGCTGGACTCTGGGGCTACGTCTACATTGGCATGATCTTGCGCCAATACTCTTTAACGCAAGAGTTCTTGCTTTAAAGCATTTGCGCAAGAGAGCGTCTACACTGGCATGTGCTTTTGTGCAAAAGCATCCGTGCCAGTGTAGACGCTCTCTTGCGCAAGAAAGCTCCGATGGCCATTTTAAGCATCGGGCTTTCTTGTGCAAGAAATTCATGTTGCCTGTCTACACTGGCCTCTTGCGCAAGAACAGTTGCGCAAGAGGGCTTATTCCTGAGCGGGAGCATCATAGTTCTTGCGCAAGAAGCACTGATTTCACACATTAGAACGTCAGTGTTCTTGCAAAGAACTCCCTGCCAGTGTAGACAGGCAGCATGTTTTTGCGCAAAAGCGGCTGCTTTGGCGCAAGATCGTGCCAATGTAGACACAGCCTGGGTGAACAGTTTTCTCTTCCCTGAGTAAACAGGGCCGAGCCTAGTGCAGCACAATCAGACAGGTTCCTGGGGCCAATTAAGAGCTTGTGGGAAGCAGCAGGCTAATCAGAGCACCTGCAGCTCATTAAGGCCTGCTGGGGTTTCTTTATAAGGTCTCCCTGCAGAGTGGGTGTGGAGCCCAAGATCTGAGAGTGAAAGAGTTTGCTGGGTGAGAGCTGCGGGTAAGGCAAAGTGCTGTAGAGGAGCAGGACTGACTTGCTCAGGGACCAGAGAAAAGGTACTGGGAGGAATTGTTTGGGAAAATGGTCCCAGTAAGAAGCTGCCAGACTGGGAGTAGAGGAAACTCTGTTGCTATTGCCTTAGAGTCCCTGGGTCAGAACGCAGAGTAGTGGGTAGATCTGGGTTCCCCTGCAACCTTCCCCATGCCATTAGAATCTGCCCCGAGAGGAGAAATTAGGACTATGGGGGTTAACCCTAAACTTTGGACTAGTTTATGATGACTGTGGCTCAGTAGGCTGTGACCCTTGCCTTTAGAAAAGAAGAGGCTGTGTAGAGGGCCACAGTGAGCCTTTGAGGCAAATGTTATCCTCCAGAAGCACAGGACTCAGAGTTTTGTCACAGTATGTATTTTCTGTATTAAGAACATTTTAATTCAAGAAGGTTTTTTTTAAATGGCAAATACTATTTCCTATTAACCAGTCAAATTCTTCTACTGTTGTTGTTATAATGGCTCAGAAATAATAAGTGCCTCCAAAGCCTCAGCTTTTAAAATTAAACTGGTTTTTTTAGGTAGAAATAACTTTTTAAAGTCAACTGAGAAATGTCTCATTCAGAGATGTAAAATATCTGAAGTAATGGCTTTACCCATTTTAGCCACTTTAGAAAACTCAAGATGAGACTTATATGTCAAGTTTCAGCTTGGAGGAAATTTAAATTGGCAAAATTGTAAAAGCCAAAGGAAAATAGCCACATCTCTATAATGGAAATATCAACTCAACCTTAACAGGGTGTGACACAGATATATATTGCTGGATTTAAAATTCATATGAGGTCAGACAAGGTTGTAGCTACTCTGAATTCCAAACGTTTTTTTAAAAATGGTTTTAATCTGTTAGATAGAAGAATGATCAGTTCAGCATATAGATTCTTTAGCAGTGTTGATTTAGGAGTGGATGAAAATATCACGATATATCTTTGAGATTTATATTATTTGCTCTCTCCTCTTAGGATCTTAATAGGCCCAATGATGACCAAGTGATGAGAGAACCCACTGAAGACCTAAGTGCCATTTTGTGATTGTTTTTTTAATTATTATTGTATAAATAAACTGACCACTCATAATCTCTTTAGTCTGTGGCTGTAACAACTATTAGAATTAAAGATGGAAAAAATGAAACAATTAAAACGAAAAAGAAAAAGCAATTTTAGTGTTCAAGAAACTCAAACACTCCTTAAAGAAATTAGAAAAAGGAAAGAGGTGCTTTTTTCGAAGCAGCTTAATACAACAATTAATGAGATGAAACGAAAAGCTTGGGAGGAAATAGCAGAGTGTGTGAATGCCGTAGGTGAAGGAGAGCAAAGAACAGGGACAGAAGTGAAAAGGCGATACCTTGACTGGAGAGCACTCATGAAGAGAAAGCGTCTAAATGCAAACATCAAGCTAGTAGGTGCTGGGTTCCACCTTCCTTCATCTGATTTAGATGATTCTGTCAATGAAGATCTGGATGAGAAAATGGGATTTACAAATGAATCTAGTTTTGAATGGCTAAATATCACAGACTTCAAAGAAGCCAGTGGATCTTTAACAGAAATCAAAGTGGAAGAGGAAGAGGAGGATCCACAGAATTTTGAAGTGAGTAGTGTAGGTAGTTGTGTTCAGTATGGCCATTCATTTCACTCTAGTATGGGGACTTTTTCCACACTTGTAGCTAATACTCCTCTATATTATCATTTCCCAAGATATCGGTGTGAATTGGAGAATCTCCTGTGACAAGCTCTGTTTATATGAATATTTTAAATGGAGCAACCTAC
The DNA here is from genome assembly GCA_019425775.1 of Rafetus swinhoei. Lineage (NCBI taxonomy): Eukaryota > Metazoa > Chordata > Testudines > Trionychidae > Rafetus > Rafetus swinhoei. The sequence goes on along the minus strand of CM033437.1, from coordinate 40,302,682 downwards.
ACATCTGCATAAGGTCTCATTTTGATTAAATATACATTTATTCAGTAATCTTATAAATATATGTATGCCTCTGTTTTTTTTCTTTTCCCCCTTGGACAGTTTATTTCAAAGAATAGGATACAGTATTCATGTGGACTGAAAGAGGAGTTAGCTTAATATTTCTCCTCTCCACACCTCTGCACATACACTAGAATAGGGAAAGGAGTAACCCATCTCTTTCACAATCCAACCACGTTAGCTGAAGACCAAGATGAATGAGAACGCTTGGTGTCACCTCTAATAACACAGTTCTGCTGGAAAGGAGAGATGATTTGGGAGAGGGAAATGATTGGTTGATTTTACTGCAGGTGTCAAACTCCTAATAGGCAGCATCCCACCATGCAGCAATGAAATTTCTAGAACAGTAGCATGGGGAGAAGAGGTGGAAAGTGGGAGTCATCTTGTCATTTCTTGGACTGTTAATTGTATGGAATTCAAATTAGGTATGTAAGTGTAACTTTAAACAGTTAACCAGTAATCATGAGCTTATCGGTTTCTGTAATGGTTACACACCAGTTCTCAGCCCTGCTCTCAGAACATTATCTCCCTGTATCCCACATGATCCTACAAAAGCGATTATTGGAATTAGGAATGTTAAAAAGCGTCAATGTAACTGTTGAAAATCTTAGCAGTTACATGCTGCAGCTCTGCAGCATAAGCTTTATACTGCAGAGCCTGCAGCATGTGCCAGTATGTGCCAAGAGCCATCTTAAAACTCAGATTCTGGCCTGTACGGGCTCCCAGAGAATCAGCTGCCACCCCGTGCTGCTAGCTCTGTATTGGAGCCTATAGCATGGAGCAGCAGCTGGCTGCCTGGGAGTGGGGCTGGCAGGCAGGATCCAGTATGCGCCAGGAGTTGGCTTAAAAGCTGGCTTTCAGTGCCCACTGGCTCCCATGGAGCTGGCTACCACCCTGCCCTGCTGGCTCTGTATCAGAGCATTTAGTGCGGGGGCAGCAGCCGGCACCCTGGGAGTAGGGCCGACAGTTGGGAGCCAGCTTAAAAGCTGGCTTCTGGTGCTCACCAGCTCCCGGGGGAGCCAGCTGCCACTCTGTGCTGCTGGCTCTGATACAGTCTGCAGTGTGCGGTAGCAACTGGATCCCTAGGAGTGGAACCAGCAGCTGGGAGCTGGTGTGCTACTAAGCTGGCTCCTGCCATGCGCTGGCTTCGGCTTCCAGCCCTGTTCTTGGGAAGCCAGCTGTTGCCCATGCTGCAGGCTCTGCAGTATAAAGCCTACGCTGCAGAGCTGCAGCATATAACTGCTAAGATTTTCAACACTTACACTGATGCTTTTTAACATTCCTAATTCCAATAATCGGTTTTGTAGGGTCATGTGGGATACAGGGAGATTACGTTCCAAACCCAGGCAGTTCTATTCTAATCCTTAAGCTCCCATTGGCTGGGAATGGGGGACCATGGCCACTGGGGACGTGGGGGGCATCGTGCCTGCAGACAATCAATATAAACAAAATGTCTCATGGATCACCATCAGGTTACCTTAATGGGCTGCATGCCAAAGGTTGCTGACCCCTGCTTTGCAGCATTAATTAATGTTACGTTACTTAACATGAGTTGGAATGTTATGTAATTGTTCAAAAGAAATTCTGAGTGTGTCCTAGGAGGTTGTCATGAAATCTATATGAAAACTAAAAACAATGCCTACTTACTAAATCTGAGAATTCTTTAAGTCATCTAAATAACTCCTGCGACAACCTATTTTTAAATGAACCTTTGCAGAATAAACAGCAAAGGTTTTTCTTTCTTTCTGCATCTGTACTGTGAAGGTCTGCTGAAGAAATTTTCTGTGTTTCAGCACTAACCCCTGTGAATTTGTTGTTGATCAAATAAGCAATGCCTTTAGTAACAATAGAAAACTCAGGGTTTGAATTTAACACATTAATCGTGTAAAGCACAAATGAAACGAATGTCTGGAATAATTTCTGAGATATAACTAGAAACAAGAAGTCTGCTTTGTTTTAAGTGAGGTTGAATAGGTGTAACTGGCTGAGTATGGTATGAAGAGGTACATTAAATAATTATATTTCTCATTCCTCTCAACAGTTTCCTATTGAGGAAGAAGAGGAAATTTTGTCATCAGTTTTGCCAGATTCCAAAAAGGAAAGTGATCTACCAGATTTCACCCACATTGAAGAATTTGGAAATCTGAGCTCTACGCAAGCTCGACTAGCCTATGAAGACTCTCATTTGCTCATAAACCTGGAGAAGCAAAAACTAGAGCTGGAGAAACAGCGGCTGGATATTGAAGCTGAAAGACTACAGGTGGAGAAAGAGCGCCTGCAGATTGAAAAAGAGCGATTGCGGCATGTAGGTCTAGAGCATGAGAGACTTCAACTGGAGAAGGAACGGATCCAGATTGAGCGGGAGAAACTGAGGCTAGAGACTCTGCGTGCTGAAAAACCTCCTGTGGAAAATGACATCAGCCAGGTGGAGAAACCAATTTTACAGCCTCTGGATCTAGAAACTGAAAAATTAAAACTTGAAAAGGAACGTTTGCAGTTAGAGAAAGAGAGGCTGCAGTTTTTAAAATATGAATCTGAAAAGCTGCAGATTGAGAAGGAACGTTTACAAGTGGAGAAAGAACGCCTTCGAATTCAGCGAGAGGGTCACTTGCAGTGAATTTTTTGACTAAGGTATCATTAATACAGTGTTTTGATGTAAGTAGTTTTTAATACAGAACTGTCCTAGAGGTTTAACTGTCTTCTGTCCAAAGTTTAATGTTGATGTTAAATTTTAAAAAAATTAAAAATGAAAAGGAATGGTGCTTGGTAAATCAGTGTGCCTACATAAATGGAACTTACGTACGTGTGAAACTGCTTTTCGGTGTAGAAGAAGCAAGTGTTACATTCTCTTGGTATTGTATAGTTTGGTGTTCCATTAAGGATCAAGACTTAGATGTATCTTTCTGCTGTTATAACAGTGCTACCTTTAAAAATATACATACTATCAAAACAAATCTGCACATATCATGAGGGAATGGTGTTGAAGCTAGCCCAAACATTAAATATTGCTTTTTTACACAGAAAACTACATGAGGTAATGATTACATTTAATTTCATTTCCTTTACTTAAAAAAGTTTTTCAAAATTCAAGGAGTTCTGAGAATTAGTGAAGTGAAAGTTAATTTCAGTACACATGTAGGTTTATTATTCTGTTGCCTAGTAGCCAGAAAGAATAAAAGAGAAGGTAGTACTATGTGCTTGGGGTCAATATATTAGACCAGTATTTCCCAATCTTTTTGAGCATACGGACCCCCTTTTCAGTCTATTTAAAAATTCATGGACCACCCCCTCTCTGGGGGAGAAAAGAAAAGTAATTTTTAATCTTTCCATGGACCCCTGTAGTACCGTCACGGACTACCAGGGGTCCACAGACCACCATTTGGGAACCACTGTATTAGACAAAGTCAAATAGGGTTGCCAGATGGTTTCACAAAAAATACCGAACCAGCCAGCATGAGCTGCACATGTCCCAAGCAGCCTTCTGTAGGGCGAGCCCATTTAGATGTCTGGTTTTTTCTGAATTTTTTTTTACTAGACGGAAGGCGCAAATACTGGGCTGTCCGGTTCAATACCGGATACCTGGCAACCCTAAAGTCAAATAGGAACTGTATCTGAATAAAAAAACTGGACTGATGACTGGGTAAGATTTAACAACACTATGCAGAGGTTTCTACTTCCAGATTACTAGTATGAATCTAATGAACGCTCCTAGTGGCAGAAAATAATTATCCATGTGATTGCTATGAGGTGACCTCTGTGGAATAATTTAATAGATCTAGTCCATTTCTTAGCTCACTGTTATGCAGACTGCAAAAGAACAGACCACAATTAGCTCACTTACTGGTAATCTCAGGAGCAAGGTCAGTGACTGCTGTTGTGATAGTTGAGCCAACAAATGTACCTGAATAATGAGCTCAACTTCAACTGTAAAAGTATATAAAAATTCACAATGTGTTACAATAATCTGTAATGTTGATGGGAATAGGGTATAAAAGGGAGACATAACTAAATTAATCAAAATTAAAAGGCCACGTTGATATGATTCAAGGACTGTTGAAATTTATGCATGTTAAAAACAGGAGATATGGAGCCAGAAGTTAATGATGTGAAATTTGTATATCAGATATTAGGTCTGATTGTTGGACAAAATAATAAAGGAATGGGCAGTTCCTTCCATCACTCCTTTTTTGGGGGGAGGGGAAGTCCTTAAAGAGATTTTTGAGTAAGGAAAGTAAGGAAATAATAAAAAGAATAGATGGAAGGAACAGACAGCTGGTACTAGAGTGAACTTCACAATCTTGGCTGCCATATTCCCATAATTTCCTGGAACCCCAGGCCTTCATCATCCTGAGCCTGAGAGATATTCTGGCCAGAACAAGCCAGAGAAACAGAAGGATCCAGATGACATTGCTACCCCTACTGGCTCCAGCTGCATGTGCTATATATGACCTGGGATGACAGTTATTATCATCTTTGAAAAGAGACTGTCAAACAAAGGAGCTTGCCCTTCTATGATCGGACTGTAACAACCACAGAAGCAAGGACATCTCCAGCCCATCTCAACAAACTTCTTCTCTTTTCCCAACAGGATTATTACCCCCTTTGTTATCATTGAGGGTTTAACCTTTTGAAAACTCTCTCTAGCTAAAGGGAAAGGGATCAAGGAATGACAGCTTTAAAATGTAAAGTATTCAATAAAGCTTTCCTTTTTAAACACTATTTTTCCTTTTCTCTATCTTTAATAGAAGATTAAAAGGATATTTAATGGTGTTTCTCCATGGTGTTAAGCAGCCTGAGATCTCTGTATACCAAGCCCCAGACCTCGTTGAACATTGTCTAATGTTGGACAATGACTAGGTTTTGTTTACATATTTTGCCCATATATTCAATTTAAATTAATACGACAATGCACATACATAAATATTAATCCTGCCTGGCCAAGACTTGACACGTTGGTAAAGTATTGTGAAGAAGCTTCCATTGCTGCTTTTTAAAAAAGTCTAAGGCTGTTAGTATTTTTTGTATGTAATACATTTACTTTATTTTTTTAAATTTAAGGAAATATTTAGATGACAGCAGTCATACTTACCTGTTTGTGTTCCAGTTGAGCCAGACTTTATATTTCTCATCCTTCACCTTTAGTGTCTCTGTTTGAAAACTGAAACTGTGTTAGAGTGTTAAATTGGAATACGTGTTGAGTAATTTACATAGGTTATGTGTATGTAAATATATTAATACCACTACAGGAATATTTTTATCCTGCAAATAAAGTGTTATTTTGCTGCTATTGAAATAAGCATGCTTCCCCAGTGGAAATAATTTTTACTACTACAAGTCAAAATTGCTGTTGAGTGGATGCTTCTTATAGAGACAAAGCTCCTGGTCAGTAGAATAAACTACTATTTAGTGGTGAAGTTATAACAAAGCATCCAGACTTCAATGCTGGTGTGCATTGTAGGGGTGCCAGATCTTAGAATGTTATAGTCAGTAATGAGATTTTTGGGCCCTGATAGAGCTGTTTTTCTATGACACGAAAAACTCCAGCCTTCACTTGATTTTTTTTTTTTTTTTTGACTGCCCTGGGGAAAGCCTCCTTTGATTAATTGTGTTCCCTACTTACCCACCAATCTGACCTGCTGTTGGGGGCAGGCATAGCTCTGTCCCCTTCCCTTAGGGAAGAAGAGTTACTGAGTAGGGGAAGAGGTTCAAGGGAGAGGCTGACCATGAGGAGTGAGAAGCAAATAATCCAGCAGCTCCCTCCTCATCCTTCTCCATATAAGAAAAATTGGTCAGTCTATTGTATGCTCCCTCCCTCAAATACCTAGTCTGGAAATGAAGAAAGGAGAAGCGCTTTGGTGCTACCCCTGTTCCAGGCCTGGGAGACGGGGGGGCGGATAATGACGAACCTCTACAGCTGCAGAAGGAGAGGTGCACTAGGGGCCAAGGACCACCTGTGGGAATGGGGGGCAAGAGAATTGTGCAGTTTGGGCATGGGAGAACTAAAGTGTAGATGAAGTTGATATGCGGGCTGGGTGCGAAAAATTGATTTGGGGTGTCAGAGTTGACATGAGGGGTATGGCACAAAATTAACTGATAGTGGGATGCAGTGGCAAACATTTTTACTTCTTGCTGTATACTAATAACATAGCTGATACCATACGCACATGGGGCAGAGGGGAGTTCAAAAAATTTTCAGTCTAAAAAGTAAACATTCTGTGGCTAAATTTATGGAATTCTTTTGGGTGGGTGGAGGTCTGACACATGATGTTCAAACTGCATGGTTAGAAGTACTGAGATTCTGACAAAGTGGACTCTAGCTCGCAAAAGCTTATGCCCAAAAACATCTATTAGTCTTTAATTGGCCACAGGACTCCTCATTGTTTTTGTGGATACAGACTTACACAGCTACCCCTGTAGTACTGGGATTGTCCAGCGGGAAGCCACACAGTGAGAGATTGACCGTCTGTGGGCAGATTTCTCTTCTTCAGCAGAAAAGGGAGTTTAGCTGGTACCAAACACAATTCCCTCTTCCTCAAGCCCTCACAAAGAGCACTTGACAGGTACAGAGTCTTCTGAGTGCATGGTTTGAGACTGGGCAAGACTGGAATAGGAGTAAGCAGGCTGGTATGGCTTAGCTGCTATCTAGCACTCTGAAGAATACCTGAAAAAAGATAAGGAATTTCACAAGCCACTACAGAGAGTGCAGAATTGACCATCATATGCAAATTTGACAGTCTCCCATGACCCGAACAAAGACTTGAACTGGATAACATAACACCAGCTTTCCTTACATTCAACATCCTATTGACATCAAAACTAAATATGGGACACTTCCAGCCCATTCAATTAGGCTCAATAGCACCAGGACTAAAATTGACAGGTAATTTTTTCCCTCCTCCCTTCTTATTCTAAGGGTCCCCTTTTTTTTTCTCCACTCAAGATTATCTCATCTGAAGAAGCGGATTTTGCCCACGAAAGTTCATGATACTTATAGATAGATAGATTGTCAGATTGCTTGTTTAAATTTAACTCTTTGGAAATTTTCTGTGCCAGTATCTCCTTAAACTGATTTTTAAAAAGGAATTCTTGCAAAACAACTTCAGTAGGAGAATGAGGCAGGAGCTGGGGAAGAAAGACTGGAGGGAACAGACTCAGGGAAATACAGGATGGAAGGTTCTGTCACCACTGAAGTACACGCCTCTCCGGCACTTGGAATAGAACTAAGAAGTTCTGAGTTTCCATTTTCCTTTTGTTCTCAGCAAATAGCCTGTAAAACTTGCTGGCAAAGTGTGTGTCTCTTTTTCCTCTAGTGGCTGGTCCATATCATAGAATCATAAGGCTGGAAGAGACCTCAGGAGGTCATCGAGTCCAGCCCCCTGCCCAAAGCTGGATTTACCCTAACTAAATTATCCCAGCCAGGGCTCTGTCAAGCCTGAACTTAAAAACCACTAGGGATGGAGATTCCACCACCTCCCTAGGTAACCCATTCCAGTGCTTCACCACCCTCCTAGTGAAATAGTTTTTCCTAATATCCAACTTAGACCTCCCCCACTGTATCTTGAGACCATTGCTCCTTGTTCTGCCATCCATCACTACTGAGAACAGTCTTTCTCCATCCTCTTTGGAACCTCCTTTCAGGAAATTGAAGGCTGCTATCAAATCCCCCCTCACACACACTCTTCTGTAGACTAAATAAGCCCAAATCCCTTAGCCTCTCCTCATAGGTCATGTGCTCCAGCCCCCTAATCATTTTAGTTGCCCTCTTCTGGACCCTCTCCAATGGTTTCTGTAGTGGGGGGCCCGGTACTGGATACAATACTCCAGATGTGGCCTCACCACTGCCAAATAAAGGGGAATGATCACTTCTCTAGATCTGCTGGAAATGCTCCTCCTAATGCACCCTAATATGCCATTAGCCTTCTTGGATACAAGGGCACACTGTTGACTCACATCCAGCTTCTCATCCACTGTAATCCCCAGGTCTTTTCTGCTGAACTGTTACTTAGCTAATTGGTCCCCAGCCTGTAACAATGCTTGGGATTCTTCTGTCCCAGGTGCAGAACTCTGCACTTTTCCTTGTGGAATCTCATCAGATTTCTTTTGGACCAATCCTCCAATTTGTCTAGATCACTCTGGACCCTATCCCTACCCTTCAACGTATTTACCTCTCCCCCTAGCTTAGTGTCATCCGCAGACTTGCTGAGGGTGCAATCCATCCCCTCATCCAGGTCATTAATAAAGATGGTGAACAAAACCAGCTCTAGAACTGATCCTTGGGGCACTCTGCTTGAAACCGACTGCCAACCAGACATCAAGCCGTTGATCACTACCCATTGGACCAGACAATCTAGCCAGCTTTCTATCCACCTTACAGTCCATTTATCCAATCCATACTTCCTTAACATGCTGGCAAGAATATTGTGGGAGACCATATCAAAAGCTTTGCTGAAGTCAAGGTATATCACATCCACTGACATCCCCATGTTTCCAGATCCAGTTACCTCGTCATAGAAGCTTATCAGATTGTTCAGGCATGGCTTGCCCTTGGGGAATCCATATTGACTATTCCTGATTGCTTTCTCCTCTTGCAAGTGCTTCAAAATGGATTCCTTGAGGATCCCCTCCATGATTTTTCTGGGGATTGAGGTGAGGCTATCTGGTCTGTAGTTCCCTGGATTGTCCTTCCCTTTTTTAAAGATGGGCACTACGTTTGCCTTTTTCCAATCATCCAGGACCTCTCCTGATCTCCACAAGTTTTCAAAGGCTCTGCAATGACTTTTGCCAACTCCCTTAGTACCCTCAGATGCATTAAATCTGGACCCATGGATTTGTGTATGTCTAACTTTTCTAAATAGTTATTAACCTGTTCTTTCTCCACCGAGGGCTGCCCACCTTTTCCCCATACTGTGTTGCCTAGTGCAGGAGTCTGGGAGCTGACCTTGCCTGTGAAGACTGAGGCAAAAAAAGCATTGAGTACTTCAGCTTTTCCCACATCATCTGTCACTAGGTTACGTCCCTCATCCAGTAAGGGCCCCACACCCACTCTGATCACCCTCTTATTGCTAACATGCCTGTAGAAACCTTTCTTGTTATCTTTCACAACCCTTGTGAGCTGCAACTGCAATTGTGCTTTCACCTTCCTGATTACTCCCCTGCATTCTCAAGCAATATATGTATACTCCTCCCTAGTCATCTGTCCATGTTTCCACTTATTATAAGATTCCTTTTTGTGTTTAAGCTCACCAAGGATTTCCCCAGTAAGCCAATCTGGTTGCCTACTATATTTGCTTTTCTTACTGCGCATCGGGATGGTTTGTTCCTGCGCCTTCAATAAGGCTTCTTTAAAATACAGCCAGCTCTCCTGGACTCCTTTCCCCTTCATGTTAGCATCCCAGGGGGATCCTGCCCATCAGTTCTCTGAGGGAGTCAAAGTCTGCTTTTCTGAAATCTAGGGTGTGTATTTTGCTGCTCTCCTTCCTTTGGTCAGGATCCTGAAATCTACTATCTCACGATCACTGCTTCCCAGGTTGCCACCCATATCTACTTCCCCTACTGGTTCCTCCCTGTTTGTGAGCAGCAGGTCAAGCTGCACATGGCCTCTGGTTGGTTCCTTCAGCACTTGTACCAGGAAGTTATCCCCAACATTCTCCAAAAACTTCCTGGATTGTCTGTGTACTGCTGTATTGGTCTCCCAATGGATGTCAGGGTGATTAAAGTCCCCATGAGAACCAGGGCTTGTGATCTAGAAGTTCCTCTAAATTGTCTGAAGAAAGCCTCATCTACCTCATCCACCTGATCTAGAGGTCTATAGCAGACACCGACTACAACTTCACCTCTGTTTCTCCTACCTCTAAGCTTAACCCAAAGATTCTCAACAGGCTTTTCTCCCTCTATATACTGGAGCTCTGAGCAATCATACTGCTCTTTCTGACATACCATGCAACTCCTCCTCCTTTTTTCCCCCACCTGTCTTTCCTGAACAGTTTATACCCTATCATGACAGTGCTCCAATTATATGAGTCATCCCACCAAGTCTCTGTTATTCCAATCAAATCATAGTTCTTTGACTGTGCCAGGGCTTCCAATTCTTCCTGTTTGTTTCCCAGGCTTCTTGCAGTCATGTACAAACACCTTAGATAACTAGTTGATTGCCCTACCTTCTCCATTCAAATCAGGGGTCCTCCTTTGTTGCTCCTTCCTCCTTGTGTTTCTTCCCGGTATCCCACTTCCCCACTTACCTCAGGGCTTAGGTCACCATCCCCCGATTAACCTAGTTTAAAGCCCTCACTAGGTTTGCAAGCCTGCCCGCGAAGATGCTCTTTTTTCTCTTTGTTAGGTGGATCCCATCTCTTCCTAGCAATCCTTGCACCTGTAACAGAGTCCCATGGTTGAAGAAACCAAAGCCTTCTCTCCAACACCACCTGTGCAAACACACATTTACTTCCATGATTTGACAATACCTACCAAGACCTTTTCCTTCAACAGAGAGGATGGAAAACATCACTTGCACTTCAGATTCCTTGATCCTTTTTCCCAGTGCTACATAATCTGCAGTGACCTGCTCAAGGTCATTCTTGGCTGTATCATTAGTTCCTACATAGAGAAGCAGGAAAGGGGAGTGATCTAAAGGTTCGATCAGTTTTGGAAGACTCTCGGTCACATCCTGAATTCTAGCTCCTGGTAAGCAGCACACTTCTCAAGATTCCACGTCTGGACAGCAGATGGATGACTCTGTCCCTCTTAGGAGGAAGTCCCCGACCTCCACCACCTGTCTTCTTCTCTTGGGGGTGGTGGTCGAGGAACCCCCATTCCTAGGACTATGCAACTCATGTCTTCCAGTTGATGGGGTCTTCTTCTGATCCCTTCCCTGAGAGGTCTCTGCCAAAGCATTCTCTACCATAGTGCCTGTGCAAAGACCTGAAAGTGGTTACTTAACTCTATTGGAATGGGGGATACCTGAGTTGGCTTTCTTCTCCTGGAGGTTACATGCTGCCAGTTTTCTTCCTTGTTCTGTACTGCCCTCACTGGTTCTTCAGCCTGCTGTGCCTGCAGTATTAAATGCTGCCCTCTTCTCTGATGAAATGTAGGGTTGATACCTGGGCCTCAAGTCCTCAATTTTTCTTCCAATATGGCAACCAGCTTTCACATAGTGCAGATGAAATCCCTACTATCTTCCGGGAGAAAGACAAACCTGGCATATGCTGTGCAGGTCACAACAGCAGAGCTATCACTATCCATACTTGCCTGCCTTCAGAGAGATTCCTCAAATGTTTTTATTGCCCCTTTGAAGGACAGAAGAGAAACAAAATGCAAGAAAAAGACCACCGAACACTATGAGGCTTCCCCCAAGGCAAACTCCCAGGCAAACTCCCCTGTTCACTCTTCACTGTATTCGCTCTGCTGGCTAGGCCCAGCCCGTAATGAGTAACATTCTGTTCTTCCCACTAGTTACTTTGTTAACTCAAGCAGCAAAGGTCAGTGCTGAAGATTTAAAGTTTCTAGCTCAACAGTGGAGCCATGTGAGGGTCAATATGGAATCACATAATAGAATTTCTGTTTTTTCAGTTTGCTTTTTTAAAAACATTATCTTACATGCAAAAAAGGATTAAAAAGTTAATGTTTTGAAATCAAGCTCTGAAAAGTTGGAAAATGCCTGAAGTAAGGTAACTTGTACAACCTAAAGCAGTTGAAAAGTGTATAGTGAATGCAGCAGAGAACTTCAGGAAGAAAAAAGTTAGTCTCGTGGTTAAGGCAGTTCAATTTACCCATAAGAACTGGGTTCTGTCCCTCTATTTGCCACAGAGTTCTTGTCTGATGCTGGGCAAGTCACTTAATGCAAAATTTTCAAAGGTAACCATTTATTGTGTGTTCCTCATTTTCTTGCTTTCTAATGGCAGACAAAAAGGGCCAGATTTTCAGAAATGCTGAGCTTTTGCAGCTACAACTGAAGTAAATGGAAGCTCTTCTTTGAATACGTAAAGTGCTATTAAAATATTAAATATTCTGAAAAACTCGCCCTTAGGCAGCTCATACTGGGAATTCAAAATTAGCAGACACATGACAATTTTGGCCTTAATCTTTCCATGCCTCAGTTTCCTGTCTGGGATAATAGTAATATTTTACCGCACAGAGCTGTTGTAAAGATAAAATTGTGAATGTTTGTGAACCTTTCAGATAGTATAGTTATGTGTTCTATAAAAAAGCCCATGTGGAAATTTAATAATCTGTACTCACAGCAAGCCCTGAAAAATGTGCAGTAAAAATGACATGAAGCTGTGATGAGGATAAAACAAAATATTAAATCCATTCAATGAGTATTGCTTGCACTGTGTACTGAGGCAGGGACCTGTGGGGAAAAAATTATGTCATCATGTAATTAACAGTTTATCATACTACATCCCCACCCAACATTTTTGCACATAATTCTTCACTATTTGCAAATGGCATTTAAAATTCCAGTTGCTGAAGTTTTGTGAGCAATGCTGTAGATACAAGGGTGATTCCAAATTTTCCATCTCCAGTAAGGCCCATGAAATAAATAAAATTGTTATCAAGGAATCTGAGAGAACTGGCCTTCATTATGGAAAGGGACAAAGATGTAGTGAAGAGGAAAGCTATAAGGCTGAGATAAACCTAAAGGAGACTGGACTGTTTTTCATTTCAGTAATTTGAGTGCTTATCCATGTGTGCACAGAACAGTGTGTGAATGAACAATTATTTTTATTAGCACTTACATGTCTTGCATGCTCTAGAAAAGATATTCCTTTATTTATGGGAGAGTTCTGGGAAAATACTTCATGACAAAATTAAGCATATTCATGAATTATTACAATTGCAGTTTCAGCACAAAATTCAGCAAATGTCATTGAATTCATGTTTATAGTTGTTTGGTGATTCTTTTACTATGACTGCAGTGATTTTGAGGTATTTTACATGGCATTTTTATAAACATTAATTAGCTGTAATTGTTTGGCTTTCTAAGCCAGGCTCACATTAGCAATATCCAGGATGCAGTAACACCATGTTAATCACCAAAATATGTAGCAGGGGTATCAGACTTCTCTGCTTCTATTTCTACTTCTTCAAATAATAATGCATCTGACTCTTCCTTCTCCATCCATGTATCTGTCATGTACCTTCCGACTCCTGATCCACCTTTCTCTCTGATGTAGATCTATGACTCTCCCGCTTTGTCTCCTCACAAGCCCTTAGCAACATCTTTTGGCAATTAAAATTCCACGTAGGCATCCTTGTGTGACCTTGAATCTTGAATCAAACCTGCCCACCAAACAAACAAATCACTACTAAATGCTGCTCTTTGACTTTCAATTTCATCTTCCTAGTTTGACCATGACCTTTAACACTGTCCCAGCTGTTTCCCTGCAAACCTTCCGTAATCTCCAGTCAGACTTCAAGAAATTTAGAGTTAATTTTCTGCTGCTTTCAGATCCCTCTTTCTTCTCCTCCACTGACTCCTTAACTAAATTTCTTCACCGAAGTTCCCTCTAAGTTGTGCGGTTGTGCAGCTGCCTGTTAGACCCTGCACAGAGACTCAAAGCTGCAGTGAGAGAAGTGCCTCTCCTCGAGCCCCAAAGCTGCTGTGGTTGGGAAAGAGGCATCTTTCCCTGCCAGTCCCAACCCAGACTTACTGTGGCTGAGGGTGAGATATCTCTCCCCCAGTCCTCCACAGAGCTGACTCAGAACTGCCGTGGCGGGGGGGGGACATTGCTCTGGCAATCCTCAGCTACTGGAACAGCACCTCAGAGCCTTTGGCAGTTGGGAGTAATTTTGAATAACCTTGAGGGAGAGCAACAGAGTGAAGTAAATTAACCTACATCCCCTCTCGGGTCCTTTTTTGAGTGCAGCTCAACCAGACCAGATTTGAGAACTGTGAAAAATAAATAAACCTGAGAACTGTGCCAAAATAAATAAAAACTTTCTATTGGACCAGTTTATGTTGCTGAAAGAGGTTCCACAAAGCTCTTCTTCAAGCATGGGAAAGGTACTCCATGTCATATCTAAACACAAAGTATTAAGTGTTAAGCATAAGGAGTTAACAGACATTCAAGAAACCATGCAAATTGAAGTGGGTAATTAATACCTCTGCAGTCATAGGAGGAGGGAGAGTAAATGGGTTACAGACAAAAACACTGTAAAAATGAATAATAATCATCATCATCCACCTTTCTGACCTGTAACCTTTGCCCATGGCAAGCTGCTCCCTAATCAGTCCCCTGCACACTCTCAGATTCCACCTGCTTTAAACTTGTTGACTTTCTGTATCAATGCGCTCTCTGGTATTGTGTCAAAAGCCATTTTAAAATGTGAGTGACTCAAATCCACTGCTTCACCCACTTTCATGTTCTGCTCTCTCATCTCAAATATTATTCCAGTTTAGTCCGACAAGTTTCCCCCTTTCTGCAAGTGGGAAGGATAGAGATGTGAGATGCCGCCTTTGGTTTTCTACCTGTTTTTACTCATTGGGCTCACCCAATTTCTGCATTTGGTTAGAATAAGAAGAGCTGAGTTACTCTGAGAAGGTTCCAAAGCTTCAGAGGGGTAGCCCAGTTAGTCTGTAACAGGAAAAACTTAAAAAACAGCAAATAGACTAGTAGCACCTTAAAGACTAACAAAACATAGATAGTATGAGCTTTCATGGATGCAACCCACTTCTTCAGAAGGTTGTTAGAAGCAGTGACTCATCTACTTACCTCAGGAATGTGCTACTGGACCTGATGACCTCTCAAGGTCCCTTCCAGGTCTAGTATTCTATGATTCCATGATTCTACTTTATAATAGTGAAACATTCTGCTCAGTGGAGTGAGTGTGACACAGGTAATGGTCCTAAGATTTCAGTTCAACTTCACTCTCCTTGGCAGTATGACACTGCCCTCTAAGAATGTTTCCGACATGAGGAAACATCAAATCTCTATTTTGACATTCAGAATTTCTCTAACACCTCCTATGTTAAAAATTATTTTCTTCTGCTTCCATGCACCCTTAGAACTTGGAAGTGCTAAAAGAATGCCAGAATTAACATTTTGCTTTCCAGTAATAGAGCATGAAATAGAAAAGTCATGCCTCCAAAGACAGACAGTTAGAGGTCAGCAATCTACAGTCATGGTACTTCAAGGAAATGCTAGAAGAAAGGATCTATGGGGAAGTAAATAATTCTTCATACCTGCAACAGTTGTAGATGGTTATATTCTTCATTTTCTTATGAAAAGTCTGGTAGAATGCAATGAAACTCATGCAGTTCAATAGAAATTAAAAAGCTATCTGTAATTCAGCTATAGAATTTCACAGCAAATTATATCCTTTCTATAAGATTTTTTAAAAGCTTACAGAGTTTAATAGGGAATTATATCCCTGCTAAATGGTATATGAGGCTACTGTAGAAATAGTGATTGCAAGAAAATGATCATCTTCAAATTCATGGCTTCCAAAAGGCCTCTGAACTTTGATGGAAAATGTTAATCAATCAGATGATCAATAATCATATACACTGTGCATTTTAATACTGTGGTGAATTAGCATAATGTGCTCGTCCTCACCACTTAGTCATGTTGCATTTCTCCCACATCCTGTGTTTGTATGTTCTCTGTTTATACAGCACTCTTTCTAAGATAATGCTCCTCTTAAGAAATGCTCAGCACCAGTGATGGATAGAAGGAGTGCTGGCCAGCACCAGTGGCTAACAGGCTAAACTTAGGTACCTAGCAAAGGTGTTGGCAGGGGGCCAGAAGAACCAATGGGATACAGTACTGAAATTTGAATTGCATATAGATACCTTGCCTGCTTTCTTTGGGTAAAAGATTCAAAGTTAAGGGCTGGAGGGAGCAGATGCAGTAATCAGAATTACCATGCCTATAAAGAATATTGGACATGGGGGTGAACTGGTCCTTGAACTACGAATCAGCACAGATGGTGAGTAGAGGGAAAACATATATTTAGTTACTTTTACAGGTTATTTTTCTTTATTTTGCTGTTTGGTAAAACTTCTCTGTGCAAAATCCATGTGTTCTCTCCCCTCCAACCTCCATCACTATTTAAGCTGTACCCAGAGATATCATTTTTTTCTCTGTGTTTTAATCTGCTCTTTTCTTAGATGCTTTGTAACACCTAGCAACCAAGTATGCTTTATCAAGTATATCTTTTTGTTTTTGTTAATAAAATCACCTTTTTTAAAGTGATGATTTGATTCTTGTGTCCTAGAAGGAAACAGGAAGTCTTTGTCTGTGTATGCATGCCTAAGACTGAGAGATCAGCTACCAGAGACTGCAGTTTGTTTTCTCTTTTTTCCAAGCTCTCTTGTGGTAAAAGAGCTTGGGGATACTCCTCTGGAAGAAGTCCAAGTGCTTCCTTCCTGGGTTCAAGATGAAAGGGCTCTCTTTTGTTTCACTTGGTGGTGGCAGCTACTCCCAAGACCAGGGAATCTGTGGCCTTGGGGAACTTTTATACAGAAGCCAATATAGGCAAGGTATTTTTAAGGTCTCTTGTGAGCCCTTACCTTCTGCACTTGGAGTGCTGGAATTGGAACAGCCCTGACTGCACCACTAACACAAGCACCCACGAGAGTGCTTTAAGAGAACCATCGGGTGAAGGTGTTGAACCCTGGGCACTGCCCGACAGAAAAGGAGACCAAAGATGACGGTAAGATTGTAAAGTTAAGTTATATTTTTATTTTTAGGTATGATTTTGAATTAGGCACTGGGAGAGGCAAACCTATACCAGCTGAAGATTATCCAGAGATCCAAGACAACAGCAGAATTAAACCAGAAGCCAAGGGGAAGCTTTACTCCCGGGAAATATAACCAATCCAAAAAGAAGCTGATTTGTAATGACATCAAATGGGTACTTCTAGTGTCTAGGGCTGGGCCTCAAACCACAATCTCTTTGCTTTACACAAAGCAGAAGGAGTCAGTTGAAGAGGATAACTGATGGTGGCCTATGGTTTCCATTTTTTTATGATCATTCTTTGAAGAGTGTTCTGAAGTCAATAAGAGCCCTGATTCAGCAAATCTCATAAGCATGTGGGCTGTGTCTACACTGCACCCCTTTTCCGGAAAAGGGATGCAGATGAGACAAGTCGGAATTGCAAATGAAGCAGGGATTTAAATTTTCCCTGCTTCATTTGTATAAACATGGCTGCCTCTTTTTTCCGGCTCGGGGCTTTGACGGAAAAAAGCGCCAGTCTAGACGTGGCTCTTGCGGAAAATAAAGCCTTTTCCGAAAGATCCCTTATTCCTGATTTTAAGAGGAATAAGGGATCTTTGAAAAAGGCTTTATTTTCGCAAGAGCCACATCTAGACTGGTGCTTTTTCGTCAAAGCCCCGAGCCGAAGCGACAGCCATGTTTATACAAATGAAGCAGGAAAATTTAAATCCTGCTTCATTTACAATTCGGACTTGTCTCATCTGCATCCCTTTTCCGGAAAAGGGGTGCAGTGTAGACACAGCCGTGATGTATATTATGTGCTCTGATACCATGATGGTAAGCATGGCATAAAAACTCATTGACTTCACAACAAAGGTTTTCAAATATTTTGGCTGCATACACCTTTTCAAATAATGTAATCTTCCACATACCCCCATCTGAAGTAGTGTCATAATATAGTTATGCCAAATCTTACTAAATAATATGCATTGTCCACCATTACAGGCTTTTTCTCATATTTACCCTGATGAGAGCTCACATACCCTGGTTTGAAAACCACTGGTATAGGTAGTATTCTTAAAAGCACCAAAGTGATTTAGGAGTCTAAATATTAGACTTTCAATGAAATTTGGGTTCCGTAGGACCAGGTCCTCAAAGGTATTTAGACATATAAGCCTTTGAAATAAGTGTGAATTAGGCATCTAAATACCTATGAGGATCTGAGTTTAGGTGCCTTAGTCACTTTTGAAAACAGTCCTTGGGGCAGATTCAACAGTATGTTCATTGCTACGGTGATTACTACAAATCCTTTTCTCTGATCTTGACAAATGCAAGCTAGCCCCACCCATAACCATTCTGAAAGCTGCTGCAATATAACTTCCCTAATGCATTGCTTTGACCATGTCATCCCTCTCTTTTTGAGTCACTTCACTGGCTACTGCTTCTCTATCCCATCAAACATAATGTTGTATTCACTACTGAGGCCTTTCACAGTCTGGAGGTATCAGCAGTCCTCAGTCCTTCACCTGACCCCATGGCCAACTGCAGCTCCAAAGTCTAGCCCCTTGCCTCAGGGGCAAGATGCGGTCTGTATAAGCTTCACTTTAGTGTGACTAGGTGCAGTGCAAGGGCAGAATCCAGGCCTGCCCACTACTCTGGGTCCTGGCCCAGGGACCTTCTGGTGACAACCGTGTCCTCTGCTCCTTCACTCCCCTTGACCACCCTCTTTCCTGTAAGGCCACTTTCCTGTAACCCTTGCACCTTCCTGGCCTTTCAAGGTCCTTAGCCTGGGGGGCATCAGACAGGAGCTTCTCTCTAGCTCCCCTGAGTCTGACCAGCACTGCTCCACACAAGGTGCTTCTCCCAGGGAACCAGTCCTTCCCCTTTGCTGGTCAGAATTCAGTTGCCCTCTGTTCTGCTGAGCAGCTCCTGATAAACAGAGCCTCCCCAGCAGACCATCCTTGAACTGGCTCCCTATGAACATCTCCCTGATTGGAGGGGTTTGTGCAAACTCACTATGACCTGGTTTTAACCCCTCCCTTACCAGAGTGGGACAGCTACCCCAGTACAGGGCACAAGACTATACAAGACTCTGTTTATGTATTACCCATGCTACCTTAAAACTTGCCCTGATAGAAAGGCCACTTTCATCCCCCTCTTTTACAGTTTATTAGAAATTTCATCGTTATTGCCTGTTACAGTCTGATTCTTTTTAATCTCTCCACTTCACATTAGCAACAGTTTCATTCCTCATGTTACTAGACTGTGGGATATCCTGCTTTGTTACTTCCATATTTTCTAATTGTAACACTCAATCATTAGTAACTGGTTCATAATGTGTAGGGGAGAGTTGCCAGATCATTTCATGCTATATAATACAATGTTTCTGGTTCTGTAATTACATTGTGCCAGGCTTCCGATCAATCCTAAGATAGCTCACTCTTGATGGATGGTCCCATCACCAAGTGTATGAGAGTTAAAGGAAAAAGCAAATTTTTAATTTTGGCTTCTCTGTGAATTTACTACTTGGACACAGTGTTTCAGGGTGATATTTATCTCACTGAGATGGGAAGAGATTAAGGAATTGGGAACTTTGCAAGTTACAAAATGAAAAGTTTTTAGAACTTTTTTTCTAAAATTCTGGTTGGTAAATTAAAAAAAAAAGTATAACCTAGACTTTTTTTTTCCAAATGATTGCATAGTTTATGGGATTGTTAATGAAATACAGATGCATTTAACTTTAAGTAATCAATTTAATACAGCAGAGAAAATCATTACTCATTTCTAAATAGCTTTTTTTTCAGTTTTCATCGAAAAGGTTAGTAGCAATTGGATAACTACAATGGTGAATACCAATTAAATTGAGGTATGATCCAAGACTAAAGTAGGTAAAGAACAAATTAAAAATTACTTAGAGAAGTTAGATGTCTTCAGGTCATCACGGTCTAATGAAATGTTTCCTAGAATACTCATGAAGCTAACTGAGGAGATATCTAAGGCATTAGCAATTATCTTCGAAAAGTCATGGAAGACAGGAAAGATTCCAGTGGACTGGAAAAGGGCAAATATAGTGACAATCTATAAAATAGAAATAAGAACAGCCCAGGGAATCAGTCACCTTAACTTCAGTTGCCTGGAAAAATAATGGAGCAAGTAATTAAGCAATCAATTTGCAAACATCTAGAAGATAATAAGGTAATAAGTAACAGTCAGCCTAGATTTGTCAAGAAAAAAAATGTCAAACCAGCTTCTGGATAGGTAGGAAAGGACAAATATGGTATATCTTGACTCTAGTAAGACTTTTGATACTATCTTGCATGATCTTCTCATAAACAAAGTAGGGAAATACAAGTTGGGTGTATAATTGGTGGGACAACTGTTCCCAGAGAATGCTTATGAGTGGTTCACAGTCATGCTATGCGGGGTCCCACACAGATAAGTTCTGGATCTGGTTCTGTTCAATATTTTCATCAATAATACAGCTAGTGGCACAGAGCGTGCATTTATAAAGTTTGCAGATGATACCAAGTTGGGAGGGGTTGTAAGTGCTTTAAGGGATAGAATTAAAATTCACAATTACCTGAACTAACTGGAGAAATGGTCTGAAGTAAATAGGATGAAATTCAATAAGGACAAATGCCAAATACTCCATTTAGGAAGGAACAATCAGTTGCATGCATGTAAAAAGGGAAGTGACTGCCTAGGAAGGAGTACTGCAGAAAGGGATCTGGGGAACATAGTGGATCACAAGCTAAATATGAGTCAACAGAAATGGCAGTATTCCCATGGCACTTTCAATGAACTCCAACTGTCCTTGTTCTGAGCAAAAGAAAGAAATATTGCAGAAGTGAAGAGTCACCCTTGCAATTAGCAGAAATCATAACTGAACTAACTGAAGTGTGTAATCTCACCAGCATTTGGGGCTGTATGAACTGAGCACTCAATGATACTTTGACAGATAAGGGCCCCTCCTAGATATATGGCTTGAGAATGTACATCACACTTGAAGGGGCTTGCCATAAGTGGCCCTCCAAAGCATTTCATTTGGGGATCTGAGATCTCCCACACCCAGGAGTCTTTGGTTTGGTCAGCTTGGGCCGAAGGGCCCAGCATCCTTAATGCTTGTTAGGTATGAGCCTGTAAGGTCACCCAATATGGTGTCAGAATAATTTTTTCCTAGTACCCAAGTCAATACACATCTAGGGCCATCCACATAATTGAACAAAGTTTTGCTTGATTAACCCTTGCCTTGAATTATTTTTAGGATCATCTGATGTCAAGTCAGATTGCTCAGATTCTTGATTAGTTCATTGCTGTCTGTTTCCGTTCATCAAGGAGCAAAGTGAAAGTGCTCAGTTTGCTGAATACCTCCCTCCGGCTGTGGGGTGCAGGGGGCAGATGAACCTGGACCTGCCCCAGGCAGGGGATATGTATCCCTCCCCTGGCTGTGCCCACTGGAGCTGCAGCAGCCATGGAGAAGCACTTCTTACCTGGCCCCAATCTGCGGAGGTGAGAGAGTGCTGGGGCTGAGGACTGATATCCAGCTAGCAAGTAGGTATTGGGTGTGAAAAAAGGTTTTGTTCATATTAGAAGAGGAAAATTGAATTGACATTGTTGAATTCAAAAGAGAATTAAACATTTGTATGGATGACAAAAATAGCAGTACTTGGGGATGATAATATAAAAAAGTATGTCTACACAGTAGCACACACCTTGAAATATGCTACGCAATTTGAGCTATGCAATTTGCTTCAGGAATAGCTTATTCTGAAATTTGGCGCTATCTATAGAGTGCCAAATTTCAAAATAAATCGCTATTCTGGCATCTTCCTTAATCCTTGTGCCACGAGGTTTACAAGAAGCCAGAATAAGAAGCCCATTATTTCAAATGTATTTCAGAAGAAAGGGTGTGCTATTAAGATGCTCACAAAGCTATTTTGGGATAACGGACATTATCTCAAAATAGCACTGCTGTGTAGAGATGTACTCTTAGGGCTCATCTAGACTACGCTAAAGTGTCGAAAGAGGATATGCAAATTCCACAGGATATGTTTTTTCCTGCAATCCCTCCCCCTTTTTCGAAAAGTCGCTTTTCCTCAAAAAATGAGGTTTACGTGGCTTTTCAAAAAAGGGAGGGGCTTGCCAAAAAAAAGTGTCCAGACTGCTTTCACTTTCAAAAGCTCCGCTTTCGAAAGTGAGATCAGAAGAAGATATGCAAATTCCTGTGGAATTTGCATATCCTCTTTCGACACTTTAGTGTAGTCTAGATGAGCCCTAACAGCCATAAACCTTCATGCTTCATAGCATAAATGATTCATTAACTGCCTGAGTTTATGATGGAAAAAAGATATTCTAACAGGCAGATTTACACTTTCCTCTGGAATATCTGGTGTGGGCTATTTGCTGAGTACCCAAGTAGATGGACCATTGCTTTGAGTTGAGATGGTGGGACTTGCGTTCCTTAAACATGAGAGACCAGAGCTGCACACAGTATTCCAGATGAGGTCTCACCAATGCCTTGTATAATGGTACTAACATATCCCTGTCCCTAGAGGAAATACATCAGCTGATGCATCCTAGCACTGCATTAGTCTTTTTCATGGCTGTATCACATTGGTGGCTCATAGTCATCCTGTGCTCAACCTGTACATTCAGGTCTTGCTCCTCTTTTGATTCCAAGTGACATATCCCCACTTACGTGCATGACCTTGCACTTTGCATGTGTTTTAATTTCTTTTTAAAGAACTTGGGTTTATGTCCTTATTACTTAGGTTTGGGTTTTTTAAAAAAAGTTCCCTCCATATGTGGGAAATAGAAGCAGGGCTGTAGGAGCTCTTAATGTAGGGGCTGGAGCCTTCAGCACTAGCAGTGTGTTAGGTCTCTATACTTTCCTCACCTTTATACTTTACATTAGGGAGTGCACAGTCCTCACACAGTTTTTGACAATGCTGATTCCACTCAGCAAAATAGCATTGGTTCCTCTGCCAGGGGGATGAGAACTTAGTGTCGTAATTTGAACAACCAATGTTGAACTCCATAGGCCTTGTGTTGAAAGCTGAAGCCTCAACTAACAAATGAGACCATTCCAGTTTTTTCCAGCAAGTCTATAGGAAAGATGCAAATAAAAAAAGATGCCACCGAATTTTACATCTGGATTTACTAAATAAAGGCAGCAGGGGAACAAAGACCTTAATCCAGAAAACACGCGATTAGTGCGAAGAGTGCTGTATGTTGAAAGGAGACAGTCAAGTGTCTCAAAAGGGCCAGTGAGTTAAGGTTCTACAGAGAAGCACTAAAGGGTCTGATTTCTAAAGAGCACTTCTGTTGCCTGTGAATTGGTTTGTGTAGACCCTATTAGTGCACACTAAAGGTTTCACAGTGACCTTTAATGTAATGCTGTTTGAAACAGCTAGGAACTCTGAGTCTTTGCCATCAAATTATTATATATAGTGCAATATGTAAATCCACATATAGTAAGAACAACTATTGAGATATTAGCCTGCTGACTAGGACTGGCTGGAATTTCATGTCATGAACAATTTCAAGGTTTTGACTTTTTTTTAATTCTGCATTGGAACAAAACTGAAACTTTTTGAAAACATTTTTGGGAAAAAAAGAGAGAGCGCATAAAATTGCTTCAATCAGCTTCTTTTCTTTTGAGCACTGGGAAATCTGGAGCTGTCTGAAAACAGTGATCATAAATACATCTTTCATACCAAAGAGCCTCTTTTCCTAAACCTGCTTCTGTTTGATATGCAATAACAAGGGATAGAGTAGAAACGCTACTCACAATGTTTAAAGAGAGAAGCCTTCCCTTGTGTTCCAAATTTCTGGGAAAGTTTCGGAGTAATTACATCACACTTCAATTGCAAAGCATTCAGCGACTGATAGAACATGTGCAAAATCTCAAACCTAACTTAGCTTGACACAATTATCAGTACAGCTCAACCTGGAAAAAGGACTGCAGCAGACCATCTGCTCCCTCATGAGATCCTCCTGGGTGAGTTTCCGCCTGAAAATCTCTCTCAGTTGGGTAGATGGATTGGGAGGTGGGGGATGTGCCAAGCTCACAGCTGTTCTAGCTGTGAAGAAAAGTTACAAGGGCAGTCATCACAGGAGAAACTGTGTATGAAGCCCTAATCTCTGAGCCAACACTGAAGGTCTCAGTTCAGACAATGGCGATGTGCTTCAAGCAAGGCCATATGTTGCCTAGACAGCAGGCACATTACTGCAGAGGAACAGACATCCCAGGAGAGCATCGCAACACCCACGGCCCAGGGACAAGCAGGCATAGGGAGGTGCCAGCCTGGCCAGGAGCCTGCGGGGGGGACAGGGTGGCTCGGCTTCCTTCTGTGTCACGCACAGAACTTCTATCCCTGTCCACTGGCAGGGGAGGGGGAGAGGTACTTCAAAGCAGCAGCACTGCACAACTGAGCCTGGAATCAGCTGTGTGGAACTGTCCCTTTGAAACGCCGCCTTAGCATTTGAAAGGGATGGCGCCACACAGCTGAGCTCAGGATTAGCTGGGGAGTCCCCAGCTGATCCCGGCTCTGCGTGGCATTTCAAATTGGGGCCTCTTGTACATTTGAAAGCTGGCACGCTGCAAGCAGCCCGGAGTCAGCAGGATTTCCTGCTGGCCCCAGGCTGCACGCAGAGTTCCGCATTCCTCCTTTGAAATGTACAAGAGCCTGAGCCAGGGCTCTTATACATTTCAGAGTGAGGAATGCGGAAGTGCCTATCAACTAGTCGAATAGTCAACGGAAATTCCGTTGACTACTCAACTAGTAAATTAACCGTTACTTAACATCCTTACTCCAGCCTGGTGCTCCATGTGTACCCACGTGAACAAACTGTTGTGTGCCTCCCCCCCAGGCCAAGTAGGCTGAGAGAGGAGTGTGCAGCCCCTTGCAGCCCATTGCCTGCCCCCACTTGTAGATAGAGAACAGTAGATAACTCACCTGAAGTGCCCTCCCCGGTTCCTTGGAAGCTTGGGAGACCTCCTGGGAGGGGAGGACCAGCTCCAAGATCAGGAACAACTCCTGGCTGGCAGGCATGTTCGCCTGGCTGGCCTCCTCCTCTTTCTTTTCCTCTTTGTCATCCTACTCCGCCACCCTGCCCTCCTGCAGGCTGACGCTGGGTATGTCCTGACCAGATTCTACAACAACAGTGGGGGAGGTGACCAGTCCCCCCTCCCAGGATGGCATCGAGCTGCGCATGGTAGTAGCAGGTGTGCGGTGCCACCCCAGAGCATCTACTCTGCTTCCTGGTCTTGTGGTAGGCCTGGTGCACCTCTTTGATTTTCATCTGACAATGGTCAAGGGTTCCTGGTGTGCACTTTCTCGGCCAGGCTGGTGGCAATCCAGCCATAGATGTCGACATTATGCGTCTTGGTGCAAATATCCTGGAGTTTAGACTCCTCCCCCTACACCTCAGTGAGGTCTAAGGTCTCCGCACCAGTCCAGGTCGTAACTCTTCTGCATCCCTGAGCAGTGGAGGCTGTGGGAGCAGAAGTGCTGGCAGCCATCCGAGGGTCCGAGGGGATGTTGGGGTCGCTCATCTCTCACTGTCATGCTTCCCCACACAGGGCTTATGAAGCTTGCCATGTGGGACACATTCTTCTCTTCTTCCTGGGACTTTTACAGCTCCACAGGAGGAGGAGAGTAGTGGAGACACGTGGTGTGGCCAGAGCGGTCAGAGCTGCAGCTGTGAAAGGCCTCTGGAGGCCAATTATTTCGAATTAGCAACACCGGATTATCCACACTACTGTCATTTTGAAATAATTATTTTGGAATTAGCATTACTCCTGATGAAATAATGGGCTTGGTAGTGTGGATGCTCTGCTTATAAATGTGACTATTTAACACAGAACAAAAAGACGTGGATTCTCTTATAATAGGAAGGTATGGCTAAATGCACTCTGCTACTATATTGTCATCAGAAAATTAAAGTTACCTGCTACCTACAGGCATGAAGAAGGAAATGACTTATGAACTGAAGGAGAAACAGCAGCTGTATTACATTCTCTCTCTATATATAAAAAATGTTTTTCTTGCAGGATGACAGAGTGACATCATCATGTCACTCTGTGTCCCACCTGCCTCCTCCCATCACCTCTACTTCCTCCCTCCCCTTTACCCAGTGCTTGGCTGCTGCACAGGGCCTGGGGAGGCCCTGGAGTGGCTTTCCTCCCCAGAGGGGGCCAAAACCATGAACTGCACGTTCCAGAAGCTCGGGGTTGGAGGGGAAGAGGGAGCAAAGTCAGGAGCTGTATGACTTGGGAGCTGCTTGGCCTTTCCTCTCCCCCCCTCTCCAGTGATCCGGGGGACCTTCTCCTCTCTGGTGATCCAGGGGGGTGGGAGCGGCACCCCCTTCCCACACCCTAGCCCCCAAACACACCTCCTAGGTTGGGGGAGAGCCAGGCCAGCCTTGCCCCAGCCCCCCTCCCTGGTTGTTGAGGGGAGGAAAGAACCAGGGCCAATGGATGGGGTGAAAGAGCCAGGGTGGCCTCAGCGCCAGGGGCAGGGTGGGAAGAGCCAGGGCTGGGAAGGCCTTGGATCCTCCGGGGGGAGGGGAGAGCCTCAGCCCAACCCCCCAGTGATTAGGGGGAGAAAGCCAGGCCTGCCTTAGGCCCTGCTCAAGCTCCTGGCAGCGGGGTGGTGGGGGAAAGAGCAGGGGCTGGCCTGGTCTCAGGGAAGCCTGGAGGCCAGGGGATAAAGGGACAGGCCAGGGCTGCCGCCTCAGCCTGGCCCTCCCTGGCAGCTGGAGGGGGGGCGAGCTGGGGGTGCCTACCCCCAGAGAGGGGGGATTGGTGAGCATAGCGAGCAGGAGGCACCATACCCCCTAGTATGTGCTAAAAACATTTAAATTGAGACACTGAGTTTAATTCTTCAGAGCCCTGAATGTTCTGTATTCATTTAAACCTGTGCACAATTAGGGAAAACGGGTTCTACCCCACCAAAAATCTCCACCCACCCCTGTGGCAGAATTTTACAGCTGCTTTGCAGGATCACACATTATTACTTGGGGGTGAGGAAGTAGAGACTCATGGCCATAGTGTATGGATTGTGAGAAGACTGCATAAATGCACAATAATTGAAAAAGTCATATAAAGCTTTTCACAGCCATTGAGAAAATAGCTATTCATCTATAAAGCACTTCAAGCTCCATTTCAACAGTTTAAGCTTGTCAAAGCTCTTTAACCTTGGCAGAAATAATTCACTTTGAAAAAGATATTCATGGTAAGATCTTTATACTGTTTTAATATCTGGTGCTGATAATGGCTGATGGATTGATTGCCCTGCAGCCGGAAGCCCTCTCTTTATCCATAGAATGGGCTCAGAGCAGCTGACAGCAAGCGCACACTTACCTGCATCACTCTGACAAAATGCCTCAGCACCAACCCAGAGAGACTGGGACAGATTCTGAGCTCAGTCACCCCAGCGTAAATCTCGAGTAGCTCTGATGAAGTTGGTGGCATTTTTCCCAATTTAACTCAGTGAAAATGATTAGGAAAATGAGCCACACTCAGCTGGAGCATTGTGTGCAGTTCCAGGCAGCACAATTCAGGGAAGAGGTGGACAAATTGGGAAAAGTCCAGAGAAGAGCAACAAAACTGATTAGAGATCTAGAAAACATGGGCTATGAGTGAAGATTGAAAGAACTGAGTTAGTCTGGGAAAGAAAAGCCTGAGAGGACATGCCAACAGTTTTCAAGTACATGAAGAGTTGTTTCAGTGAGGAAGGAGGTTTAGGTTGGGCATTAGGAAAAACTTCCTAACTTCCTAACTCTTCCTAACCAGAGAAGAGCAATGAGAATGATTAAAGGTCTAGAGAACATGACCTATGAGGGAAGACTGAAGGAATTGGGTTGTTTAGTTTAGAAAAGAGAAGATTGAGGGGGGACATGATAGCAGTTTTCAGATATCTAAAAGGGTGTCATAAGGAGGAGGGAGAAAACTTGTTCATCTTGGCCTCTGAGGATAGAACAAGAAGCAATGGGCTTAAACTGCAGCAAGGGAGGTTTAGGTTGGACATTAGGAAAAAGTTCCTAACTGTCAGGGTAGTCAGACACTGGAATAAATTGCCCAGGGAGGTTGTGGAACCTCCATCTCTGGAGATATTTAAGAGTAGGTTAGATAAATGTCTGTCAGGGATGGTCTAGACAGTATTTGGTCCTGCCATGAGGGCAGGGGACTGGACTTGATGACCTCTCGAGGTCCCTTCCAGTCCTAGTATTCTATGATTCTATGATTCTATAAGGTGGTTAAACATTGGAATAAATTACTTCAAGAGGCTGTGGAATCTCCATCATTGGAGATATTTAAGAGTGGGTTAGACAAACACCTGTGAGGAGTAATCTAGGTGATGCTTGATTCTGCCATCAGTGCAGGAGACTGGTCTTAATGACCTCTCAAGGTTCTTTTCAGTTCTATGGATTAGAGATATGGTTCTATGTCTGCCTGCATACTGGGATTGTATTATGAACATTGTATTTTCCATACTAGATCAGAGAACATTCATTCTTCAGATAAGAGATGCTATGCTGCCTCTGAAAAAGCCTATTCTAGATCATTAGAGGAAGTTGAAAAATTCCTATCTGCTCTCCCCTCCTGAGTACAGATACAATGATTGTAACCAGACATATAAACTATACCTCGGGGGGATATTCCTTCCTGGCCTCTGCTCTGAGCTGCATTCAAGCATATTCAGCTTGGAGTAAGCTGGTATAACTCCCATAGCAGGCTCTGAGCAAAATTCAGCAATGACTAATGTCTGTATAAGTCACACAGCAGGTGTAAGTTGTTTAAAAAACCTAGCAAGTTCGTTTCATGTGTACTGATTTGGCATTCGGTGGATGTACAAACTGAGCGTGTCCTCCCAGCAGGAAAAAGCACTTAGTAGGAGTACAAAAAATAAAACCAGAACTCAGAGAATGTCATATAAGTGTAACTTATTTTATATACTCACTAATTACCAGGTTGGAACAAATGATAGGGCCGCATCACTTATGCTTCTTAGCTCACCACTTTGCATGTGAGATGTAGACTGCTTTCTGGATCATTTTGAGATCCTGAAGTGTCTAGAGACAATTTTGTTGCTTGATCCATTTCCCTTGCTGACCCAAACAGATTGATTATTTTTGTCCTATGCTTCATCAGGTGACATTTGATGCAGTAGCTGTAACTACATATAAGTGTCATCTATCTATCTATGTCATCTATCCCTCTATCCGTTGTGCCAGGGTCATTCCCACTCCTCAGTCCCAGACTCCTGGTCAGTCCACTATCCCACAGTCTAAGTATTGCGGCCCAAGCCCCACCTGCCCTTACTGGGCTTGGGCTTCTGTTTTCCAGCTAAAAGACTGCGGGACAGATGCCCCTTGGTCAGCCTGGGCTGGGCAACCAGTCCTCCCCAGCTGGGGATGTTTTTATTATCAATAAATTGCCAGTCAACCCAAATATTGATCCTCAAAGCTTTTTCTTACAGTTTTTTAAAGTTGTATTTAAACCTCTCAGGGTCTTGTATTTGTTCCTGTTGCACCCACACTGCTTGTATCGAACTGAAGACCCGAGGACATCACTCCTCCTCCTCCTCCTTCCTCATTTTTGCTCAAATGGAAGCTTCTTTAAAAGCTACTCATGAAAGGTTTTTTCCCTATGATTCCCCAGACTAATGCTTTGTCATCAGTAAATAATCTCTAGCTACTTCTAAGCCTTTTTACAAGTAATATTGTTTGGAAACAGGACATATGGAATTATGGCATTAAAGAGATTCACAGCACTTCCCAACTTTGCAATCTGTGACTGGCACTATTGCAAACAGCCACCTTGCCAAAGATACCATTTTATACTAAAGAGAGATCAGCCCACATGACAGCAGGTATGCCTGAGCCAAGTAAAATGAGTTAATATATTTTATAGCATGTCAGAAATAATATCTTCTGTTCTCTCAGGAGCAGTACTTCACAATGTACTTTTTTCATTCTTTAGTGTTCTGGGCAGATATCTAAAAGTGGACAGAGCATCCTTCCCAATGGAGTAATGGTTTTTCCCTTCCACCTATCCCAAGACATGTTAACAAGCTAATGGAATATGAGAGATGCAGATTGATGGGTTGAGATTGTTTTGATGATGAACTGGATGCTTGGATACTGATAAATTGTCTCCTGTCTATGTAGTTTATGTATCCACACATTACACAGGAGGTCAGACTAGAGGAACTAGTGGATCCTTGTGGCCTTACATTCTATGAAAACATGAAATAGCATCCACAAATCCTGGGAAGCTATGCTCAGGAATAGTTGCATCCAGAGCACATTTCATATTGAAATCATTGAGAGGAAGAAACCTCAACTCCCTCAATGCCATTTTTACAATCTCATTTTTCAGACGTGTGACGGTGCACCCCCATGTTTTATGAAATAGGCTATGGACACAAATATACGTAACTCAAAGATGCTTTGGACAAATTGCTTCAGGTAGCCTATCTATCTTGATGTCATAATCTGCTGGATCTGTTTATCTTATTTTGGTGCATGTATAATTCTTGTGCGTAAAAAGTTAGATATATGAAGTATAGAATGCTTTATCATTTTAAATGTGCAATTGAAAGCCATCAAGGGTGTTTCTAATGCTGGGATGCCTCAATGTTTGGGCAATCATATGTAAATAGCTTTTGTCCTTAAGTCTTAGCAGTGGTTGGTCTTAGAATGTCATATGACCTCACTAACTGGTAGGAACTGGCCAGGTAACTTCCCATGCAAAGGTAGGAATCTTTAAAACAATAGAAAATTAGCAGGTCTTTGTCTTTGCACTGGCTGGCATGGTACACCCAGGGGAATGAACTAAAGACCCCAGGGAAATTCCTGTACAAATATGCTGGTTTGGCCTTAATTGCATCCTTAAAATTGGTCTTAAACCTCTTCTGAAGTCTGGGTACTGCCCTGAGTGGAATAAGTAGTGGGCAATATAATTGGAAGGACCTAGATTTACTAAGTGACTTTGGAATAACAGTGAGGAGGAAAACCAGAGGACATTCTCCAAAGAGATATTAGTTCTGGACCAAGCATGGTTAGAACAAATATGTAAACAAATATGATTTTTTGAATGAAATAAACAGCAACTTTCACAATAGGTCTCTCACAACACTCTTTGTTCACATAATCTCCTGTCTGCTCAAAGAGCAAGAAAAGCTCTTTTAAAATACTGAAAGTTCTTGTTTTCTCAGGTCAACTCTACATAAAATAAGTACAAGCACAGCAATATTTGGCATTGGTATGGTACCTTTTCTCAAGGATCTCAACAGGTTTTCCACTCATTATTTAGACCCTGGGTGGTATTATCTTCATCTTAAAGATGGACAGAAGCTCAGAAGTGGAGCTCAAAGCCAAAATCTTCAAAGTGTGCACTAATATTTTATACCTAAATGCTTGGATATCTGTATGTCAGACACTAGGGCTGTGTCTACACTGCAGGGTTTTGCCTTATACTTCCTTTTTTGAGGCATAAGGATCTTGTGCAAAATGGGGGTTTTGCGAAAAACGGACCTGTCTACACTGCTTGTTTTTGTGCAAAAACCTCTGCAAAAAAAGCATCAGCAGAGAATATGCAAATGACAGTGTGTCAAATGCTAATGAGCGCTTCATTAGCATACTCGCTGCCAGCTAAAGCCTGCAGTGTAGACATAGCCTAGGTGCGACTAAAAGAAACAAAAACAAACATACATTATCATCTATGTCTATGTCATCTAATGACAATATGCCTTTATATGGTTGCTTCACTTATCTCAGTGAAATTGCTTTTCATGTACGGACTGATCCAATGTCCAGAGCAGTCATTGGGACTCTTTCCACTGGATTTAATCAGTTTGGCTAAGTTTCTTCAACTAGTACTAGGGAAGAAGACTGGTCTCATGGGCAGGCCAGTCTTTTGCTTTCACTGCATTGTTGCCTAATGAGCTTTCAATGACAGAGTTTTAGTGACAGAGAGGTTTATTTTATCTTGTATTGTTTGAAGAACATCCAATTTAGGATTTTCAGTTAAAAATGTTTAGGGTTCCAATCTGTGGGACAGGCACCAGGGTTTCAGTTCTAACAGTTTTGGCCATCTACTCTAGCAGATTGCTCCTACCATCGTTTTAACTCCACAGCATCCCAGAATCTCAAGCCCCTCACAAATATGCAAGTAAAAAACCCCAGATTGTACCATGTCTGGTCCTGAATTTCAGAACAGGAATCAGTCATAGTGTAGTCATATTTTTTTCAGATGTCATCCCCAATGATCAGAAAACAACTCAACCTCTGTCAATATTATAAGAACGTTTGTTGTTTTATTCTTTTTGGTGGGTACAAAAACCACAGTATTTTACACAGAACAAGATTATAAATAATATTTGTAACATGAGTGACCCGTAGTCTCTTTTGATTCTACACTGCAGACTGACGATGTACTCTAAACATTTTTTTTGTTTTTCTTGTAGTTAGACAGATGCAAATCTGTGGAACACGGAATGATGTAACAGTATGAAGGTAACAGCAAACAAGAGGATGACCGATAACTTTTATAAAAAGAAGTCTCTGAATTTTGTTACAGTGATGGCATTTTATATCAATTATTGCAATGAATTGTTCCCTAAGATGGTTAGAAAAAAGAATTGTGTTGTCCTCTACCGAATTTACATCAGTTAAAAAGCAAGCATGTTTCAATATTCCTCTTTTTTTCAAAGAAAATGTAAATAATTCCTTTATTTTTTTTCACAGGATTTACATATTTATTATTTTCTTATCACAGTTTAGTGATTCATTTCCACAGCTGGATATTCTTCCATTGTATATATTGATGTTCTGGAGACACAGGTTAGCATGTTCATTGATTTCTATAGCTATTTTCCCCCACTTTGCCAAGATAAAGAGCAAAACGTTGTCCTTTCTGAGCATGTTCTTCACAGTTTAATGCGCTAATTGGCAAGTCTTATTAGTTTTAAGTCCACTCAAGTGAAATTTGTTGCTGTTAATATACCCATCCCAGCCCCCCTCCCCCCAACAAAACTAAATTATGAATTTTCCTGATATAAAATCTGAGTTTGGGTTTCCCGAGCTGAGCTCATGCACACTTTGTTGCTGATGATATCTTGCGCATTTGGACGTACTTCCCAATTCTCAGCCCAATTATTAGTTCATCAATGACACTCCCATGTCGTTATAGTCTGTGCTGTGTTCCCATCAGTCACCAACACAGTTAATTAAGGCACTCATTTGTTTTTTTGGTTTTTATGGTAGGTCCGATGCAATTACAGCCAATCCTGAACTTTGTCTAATTGCAGTTCCAGTGTGTACGGCCTTCGGGCAGTCGGGAGTTAATACACGGCCGTTTTCTCCTACACTCCCTGTGATGGATAATCTGGCTTTGTTTCTTATGGCTTCAGAAAAGGTCAGCTAGGATCCAGGAAAAAGGAAAGAGAAGAAGTGTTACAATATTTCTATTCCTTAATAGGCCATGACACAACAAACACCAAAATATCAAGTTTTAGACATCTGCATTTTTTCATGCTGTATGGATATATAAAGTGCATTTAACAACATTGGGGAAAGAAAATAAAAATCAGACTAGAGATTCTGCTGGTAAAATTTTGTGAACGGCAAATTCTATGGACAAAGTATAAAATTCCAATTTGCTGAATAGATTAGAACAGGGGGATACCTTAATCTAAAGTGCTTCACACTTTACTGATATTCTGCTGCAATTCCAGAAATAATGCTCTGTATAGCCAGGGTCTGACAGGCACTTAATCACATGACTAAAATTACATATGTGTATAAAGGATTAGGCCTTATACTCTGATTAGCATTAAATAACTAAACATTATAAATAATAAGAATGGCTCATAAATTACTTTATAAACCTGGAAACTCTCATTTTGAAAATTTAATCCACTGTTCAAACCTAAAGAAATGTAGGTGGGATGGGCGGGTGGTAAGGAGCAGCTGCCTTACCCCACCAGGGCTGTGTAAGGGGCAAGTAGGAGAGCAGCAGCTCGTGAGGCTCACCTCACAGTACAGCCCTGGCAGGGAAAGTGACCCTAGGGACATGGAGGAACATTGGGTGGAGCGCAGTATCAGTACATCATTGCTCCCCTCTCCCCATGTGCCATGGCTGGGAGGAAGCAGGGAGAAAATGGGGTGCTTCCCCACCAGTGTTCCACTGCCCTTCGGGAGCAGTTTCTGACTCTACACTGGCAGTGCACACTTCTGTGCTTCTGCGCCGGGCCCCTGAGCTGGCGCCAAGATGGACTATCCCTAAGGCTGGCCCTGGGCATGAGACACCCAAACTGCAACAGTTCTAAACAAGTTTTGAAATGTTGGAATTTCCCATGAGATGGAAATTCTGATTTTTGACCAGCTTTATCTATAACATGGACAAGTAACCCATGAAGTGTGTAGGCAGAGATAAAAACAGACACATGCTGGGAAATGAGAGGAACAGAAGGGGAATACTCACATTAGAAAAAAAAAAAGGCTAAACAGATTTATACAAAAAGGGAAATGAACTGTGGTATTTTCCTGAATTTTATTTGCTATCATTGCTGATATGAGGTTTGTTCCACCTAGCCCAGCTTCTCTTTCTGCCTGAGACAGCAAGTCCTCAGCCTGTGTTTGTGAAAGAAATTAAAAACCAGTATACATTGCCTCTGGGTGCAGTTATACTAGGGTAATTTAACATCATGCTGCCATCAGTTGGCTGCATCAAAAGAAAATCTCCACATGAACAACTGTTACAGTTTCACCTTAAAAAGCATAGAAGTAAAAGGACCATCTCCAATCAACTACCCCAAGAAAGCTAGATAATGTACCACCCTCATAATCAACCTAACTCAGGAATGGACCTCAGCAAACATAAGAGCTTTTGACCATTTCCTTCAGACCAAAAATGTGCATGGTGGTGACGCAATTAGGGCAATCAGTCAGTGTAGAACACCCGCTTCTGAAAGAATAGTAGCGCCAGTTTCACAGTTTTCAGATCCAGGGACTGTGAGCAAAAACACCTTGGTCTAAGACAACTGTAGTATAAACAGAGATAAATGGTCTCTTAGATACATGGGACACCAGCTCATACATAGGTTTATGGAATATCAACAACTTGAATTGCACCAAGATGCAAATAAGAAGTAGTGCACTACTATAATGCAAGGTGGTATAATTTGTGCACAAGTGGAAGCTTCTAGGAGATTCTTTAAAGTAGGCCCAAGCAGAGTATATTACAGTAATTCATTCTGGAAGTGACAAAACATGGAGAAATGGGATTGTCTGGTCTGAAATAAAACATTCTCTAGGTCAATTGGAAGAAAAATAACACTTTTTTTCTTTCTTCATGACTTTCTACTGATGATATCTGGGATTTTTGGAGCAGATGAGGTCCAAATAAGTCCAAGATTGGAAATCTCATTGAAAAAGTACATATTTCTCAAAAAGAGTGAGCTGGCATAATTCTTGACAAGTCTTCCAGAAACATCTCCCATCCACCAGAATCATCTCCATCTTTTTTTTAAATGAACTTCAGCCAGTTTTCCTATCTATGACCCTTCCATGGTTGTGTACCAGGGACGCAGAGACACTGAACAATCCAGGGGTAAAGAAGATGTAAGGGCCACCTTAATATTTTACAACGTACCAATGCATTTGTGGCCCACTCCATCTCACTGTTTTTTCTAGCCATCTCACATACATCTTGAACAGGAAGGGTGACAAACAGAATCTAGTAGGTTCTTAGGCCAGAAAACACTTGGGGATGATGAACAATTTTCCCAGATGTAATGGAAGAATGAAGCTGCTGAAAAGATGGATCAACAACTCCTCATGAGAAACAACAGAAATAGCTAACAAAATCCGTACGGTAGAAGACATTTGTTTATCATCATGAGGAAACCACTGAGCAAGGAAAAAAGAGCAGTTTCTGAATCATATCATAGTTAAAAATACAGGGATAGTGAAGGGCTAATCCTGTCTTGATTGCATTGTCACAAATTCAGCATCATGGTTTGACTGCAGAATCAATTAGGAGGAGAAACTGGGCTTTGAGGGAAGAAGCCCAGGTAATTACTGTAGCAAAAGTAGTATATCTATCTATCTATCTATCCATCCCATAAACTGTAAGTACAAAGACTGCAGCTAAGTTAAATCCTGAGAGTGTGTGTCAAAAGCGGGGGGGGGAGGGGAACCTGAGGCCTGGGGGACAAATGCAGCCCCCAGCTTGCCTGGATCCACAGAATTTGCCCCAGCTTGCCTGGATCCACAGAATTTGGGAGTCTGTGTTGGTGCTCCAGCTCCCCTGCAGCCTCACTATGGGGCTGGAGTACACAAAATCTACCAGACTCTGGTGTGGGAGGGAAATGTGGGAAGTGTCTTTCTCCTTCTCAGCTGGGGGCCACATCAGTGAGGGTTTTTTGGTTTTGCTTCTCACTTGTGTGGTGTGTGGCCCCCGACTGATTTTTCTGTGGATCAGCAGCCCTTGACCCAAAAAAGGTTCCCGACCCCTGATTTAAAGTGCTGACCCGACAAAGTGTTGTGTCAGCTGAGAGAACCCTACTCTCATTGACATAATTGTTTCCATCCAGCATCTTGCAACACTGGACCTTTAATATGGAGTGGATACTTTATTCCATTCAGATTCCTATGCTGCTCTGATTGCTGTAGTATCTGTGAGATGGGAATTTCCTTTCCAAAAATATTAAAGGTAAACTGTGCGCCTCATTTTCTAAGTTGAACATGAAACTGAAAATATAAAGTGCAAAATCAATGCAATAAAGATGCTGCTAAAAGTTGCCTCTCCCTGCTGTAGCATTTGGCCACTTGTATAATAAGTGATTAGATTAACCAACAGTATGGAGTTGGAGGGAGAGAAAGAGAGAAGTAAGAGAAGCACTTGAATCAGGATCCACAGGACATTCACAGGTTGTCAGCCCACTAAGAAAGAGACGATGGGAAGGAAAAAGTGACAATTATATTCCTTCCGTTCCTACCTCACCCTCTCAATTTCTATTTGGAAGGCAACTACATGGAGTTTGAGCTGCATCTCTTCCTCCATGAATTCTTGATGTCATTAACCCTTAACGCAAGGGAGCTATCTGTATTGCCATATTCGCAGCTTTCAGGAGTTAGTACAAAACAACAATGTACATAAGATGCCAATAAACAGCTAAAGGGGTAAAATGTAAATTCTATGGGACTAGATCTTCACATGACTTTATGCCTAAATAAAGAATGTAGGGGTAGAAAGAATTACTCCACACCCATTAATCCCTTACAAGGGTAACTGGGTTACCTTAGCTTTAGGTGTGGAGGGTGCGAGACTTCATGTGCTGGTGCTGGTATAGGCCAGGAAAAAATTACTGCCCATAGGAGACACCACAAAAGAGCAAGGGAACTGTGACTCCCTTGTGTTGGCATTGCAGTGGAACAACAACATATTGTCTCTTACCAATGGCTGTGTCCTAGAGACACAATCTAGCCTACACGTTTAGACTCCTCCTCTCATATCTAAGGTGGTATAAAATTCCTCCCCCCCACCATAATTAATATTATTTAGAAAAGTCACAATTTAAATATATTACTTTTGGTTAAATGAGCACAGATGAGGTTGTGAAATGAATGGTGAACATGTGTTCCATGGCTCTCTTCGGGAGGGAATTGGAGCCTTGGAAAAGTGTGTCATCATAGTCATAGGCTGTATGCTGCTAACACTTAATTGACACTCTCATTAGGGATGTGTAATTGAATGATGAAATAGTATTTTTTTAGAAAACAGTTCATTGCTCTCACCTAGCCTCAGTGGTCTTCTAGATATAGACATATTCTGTTTCAGAAATGTTTAAAATACATATTTACTTGATAAAAAAATCTCGGGCAAGTATTATATTAAATATCCTGAGTAGAATAAGTAATTTAAAAAATGGAAACTATGAGAGTATTTTTCATAGGTACAAAAAGACCAATTTTTCATTTTATGATCATTTAAAATATTTTTAAATATCTAAACATTATTGAAATCAATATCGAAAAGATTAGCAAAAGTTATTTATTTATGGAAGCCCAGACTTCAGCATTAGTGAAAATAAATGATATTGTTTCAATAACACTTTCAATAAAAATGGAAATAAACGATGCAAAAATTTTCTTAAAAAATCAAAATACTTTTGGAATCTTTACATATTTGGAAGAAAAAGCATTTTCAACTAAACAAAACTTTCTTTCGAAAACATTTGATGAGCTCTCATTCCAATTTTGTTTGCTTAGGGGAAAAATCGAAAACAAGGATTTAAATAAATTCTAATGGTGGTGTAGTCATACTGCCTGTTGCATTATCCTGCCATATTTCATAATCTAAGTGTCTTTGAGCCAGATCAGTGTTTGGGTGGGAGCTGGGATTTTTTTAAGACTACGTTTTGCTTTGTGAGTTTGATTAGGAATATGGCACCTGAGTGATTACTCCTGCATGATGTACTGTTGTGTTAAGTAATAACAATACAGTTAGTTGTGTATAACTTCACCAATAACTCTCTGCAACGAATTTTCATTATTCCCATTTAAAAGCACAATGTATTTATTATTATTATGTCTTCACTTAACTATTTGACATGAGCACCATTGTTCCATGCAATAGCATTAAAACATGCTGGCTACATCTAGACTGGCATGATTTTCTGCAAATGCTTTTAACGGAAAAGTTATCCGTTAAAAGCATTTGCAGAAAAGAGCGTCTAGATTAGGCACGGGCGGCTTTGCGCAAAAGCACTTTTTGCGGAAAAGCGTCCGTGTAACAATCTAGAAGCGCTTTCACAAAAAGCCCCGATCACCATTTTCGCGATCGGGCTTTTTTTAAAAACAAATCTCAGCTGTCTACACTGGCCCTTTTGCGCAAAGTTTTGCGCCAAAGGTTTACCGAACAGGGCAGCATAGTATTTCTGCAAAAGCACTGATTTCTTACAGTAGGAAGTCAGTGCTTTTGAGGAAATTCAAGCGGCCCAGTGTAGACAGCTGGCCAGTTTTTCCGGAAAAGCGGCTGATTTTCCGGAAAAACTTGCCAGTCTAGACACAGCCGCTCAGTGTTGGGTAGCTCACTTGGGAACTACAGGGGTATAAAGTTTTTCATCTTCATTTTGTATAATTGCAAAACATTTTTTTTAAAACCTTTCGTTCTGGGAATCTGCGTTGAGCCTTTTACAGTGTTTGATGTTGCCATCTGGAAATCCTAATGCCTGGCGTCATAGGGTTAATGAACATTACCCTAAATAGTTGGGCTCACCTTGGCCATCTATTACTTAGCCTTCTGATCTAGCAGCAGCTGTTAATGTTGGGCACACTTGTTTTGTCACATTGAAGTAACCTAGATGTTCAAATCTAGACTAGATTATTATCAATTTTCAGATTTGTGTTGGGTTTGATCTTGGATTTATGTGCATGACTCACATTCTGACTAATGACAGTACTTAAATCATTTTTTTTTATCATCTGGGAAACTAGGTCACTGTTATGATTAAAATATAGCCAAGGAATGTCTGCTTGTATATAGGATCACAATCAACAGGAGCACTAAGAAATCTAGAAACAAACTGTATGCTTGGAATGGCTTCCCAGTCAATGTCTGCCAAGCCCCCTCCCTCATCTTCCTGAAAACATCCCAGAGAACCCACCTATTCCTTGAAGCGTTCCAGCTATAATGACCATACACCATTCTCTGTTCATTCTGTGTTTGTTCTGTATTGCATTGTTCTGTATTGTACCGGCTGTGCCTTTAGACTGTAAGCTCCTCGGAACAGGGAACTGTTATTTGTTTGGCACACTTCACCTACTGTACAGCGCCCTGCACTCCAGCGCTATATAAATAATAAATAAAAATAATAATTTTATCTACAGAGTTCTTTCCTTTAAATGGTTTCTAGGTGGCAAAATAAAATTTCAATTCCAAATCTACTTCTTACTTCCCTCCATATAAATTCTATACTCATCATGGGTCTATGAGTCCAGCAGAATCAGGCTTAGAAGATTTTGTCAAAATTAGATTAATCTGGTTTGCTCATGGAACTGAGAGTTCTAGACAGTATCAACAAATAAGCAACATTTTTACCTACAGATTAATTTAGAAAGCATCTAGTATACCTTGGGGATTATCTAATAATAATAATAATAATAATAAATACAAGTTCCATTTGTTATTACATGTCATTTAAAAATGATTTAGTACTGATCTCAAGTTAGCCAGGTTCACACTGCAGAGACCAGCTCTTTCATTATATTAGTAAAACACCCCCACACACCTACTCCAATATCATAATAGGCCAAACAACATTAACACTGCAGTCCCCAAAATCACTACATTTATATCTAAAAAGTATTGCTCCTCAGCAAGACAAAGAGGTAGTCTTAGTCTGCTGAAAACTGATGAAGCTCTCTACACTCCATTAACAACATTGGCATTATTTATAATTATTGCAGTGGGACAAATGTTGAACTAAGGCAGGACTTACTCAACAAATGGCATGCTCAAATACCATCCAATTCTATTAATCAAGGGAGGAGGGTGTAAGGTGAGGAGGAAAGATGAATCACATTTAGAATCATATCACAGTGCTTGCTCTCCCTAAAGCTTTGACTATGGCTCACTAAGGTGCTTCCTAGCCCAAATGTTGATTATAATCCCTATTAAAAGCTACAAATAGGGCTAATAAATAGTAATTAAGTAATAATAAAAGCCCCCAGAAGAATAGGCTAACCAAGTAACCCAAGCAAACTGTGGCTTTCTCTACAGAAAGACTCTATTTTTGCTTTAGTATCTAAAATTTCAAATAGCTATAATGTCCCAACTGAGTCAGAAAGAACAAACTGTTTTTAAAAGAGAAGATATTCTTTGTATATTAAAAAAGCCTTTGCAATGCAGATGTCTATTAGCAACATAGAGTAGTATACTGTACATCTGCAGCCAAAAAAACGGAACCACTTTGCACTGAAGTTTTCCAAAATATAAAGCTCTGTTGAGAAGCAAGCATTACCACCACTGGACAGACAGGTCACGACACTGCATTACAAGATGCATCACCCACTCACTGTAGTAGGCCCTAAGTCCTACCCCTAAATTTTAACACTTTCGGTTCCATATACGTTGTAACCTTCTCTATATGTTGCTAAATTCTGGGTATTCTGCGAGGAAGTTGGATTAAAAGTCTGTGCACTCTTTGCCACCTTCATTCGCTTCGCCTCTGCCCTGGACTTGTAACAGAACTCTATCAAAGCCACCAGCATGGCCAAGCCCAAGCCTCCAACCAGAATGTAGAAGACTCCAGCAACGTTGCTGAGACTCAAGGCACTCGTCTTGTCCTGAGGAAACAGAATCGGCACAGTTAACCACTGATGTCAGATACTGAGAGCTCAACAGCTACACATTACACATTGAAAACATTCATAGAAAAGGTTTAAGTGAAATTAACTGACAGTCATTTACACACTTCTTCACAAAAATTGGCCTATCTAAATTTATAAAATATATATTAAATGCCATTTCTCCCTGGCAAACATGGAAATCATTACATGTGTGTTACCAATACTTTAGGATGTAATCAGTCACTCGCTAACAGCTGTCAACCATTACATGGAACTTCAAACAATGATATATCTACCTGTTTAATGAAAATGTTAACAGCAATATGAACCTAGATTTATTTGATGGTTGCTTAAAAGCTTTCTAATCCAAAAATCCATTTACATCAGATGGGACGCTACATAATTTTATTAGCAGATAGTGTTCACTTTTGATATGCATCGATCTAAAAACTCAGCCAGCTTGGCTTTCAGCTAATTAAATACGTACTTAAAATATATGACACTTAAACTCTCTTAATTAAAGCAAAAACGCATTTTCATTAACATACAATATATTCCCTACTACATTAGTCACTGTTGTTTATTTATTTTTACCATGGTAATAGAGTATTAAGCTTTGTTACATAAACAGTTCTATCAGTAAAATTATTTAACGATTAATCAGTTGATGAGTAGAAGTTAGTTCTAAGTATTTCTAATAATTTAGAAAACAATACTAATTGCTTTTAGTGTAGTATTTAAGGATGGGTTATTTTACATATGTTTCCATGGTGAGTTTGCTGTAGCAAATATCTATTGTACATTTCAGATTGTTTTTGGCAAAAATCTTAATAAGCCTGGTATTTTAGGTTTTGATAATGATGTGCATAATTTTTCAGCACAATTCTCAAGACTAGGGATTTATTTGGAATTGGATCTTTATGTACTTTATTGCTTGCACTGAGATATTTATAATTGTATTTCTTGTAAAGTATGGACTGTGGTTAACCTCTTGCAAACTGCATGGAAGTTTAATTCCCAATGAACATTAAATGATACTTGGAGAAATATTTAATTTAAAGATGCACTATTTGATGTGGGCTTAATGCCTCTGCCAGTAGAGTATAACACTGATGCTGATGCATAGAAGACCTAGACATGAATCCAGGTTGTGGCTGATGGCTGACATAGGCTTCAACCTTAGAGATGTTCTACATAATTTTTCTCCCCTTAGCTGGCTTTAGGGTGGGCTCACAGCCTTGGATTCAATGACCATTCTTCTCGCTATCAGGTTGTTGTTGCCATGATGCTTGTGATTAAGGAGAAGGAAGATTTTACTGAAGGGAAATTGTAGCCCAAAGTAAGTGCTTGGTGAAAGTCTCCCAACTTGTCATGTACAGCGACAATGATAATGATGTTTTGGCTTTAGCAGGGGCTGCACAGCTCTTGGTGGGTTTAAACTCCCTCTTCCAATTTCACTTGCTATGTAGTACAAAATTCATTTTCACTTTAATTTTTCTGTTTGGCCACTGGGCCGGGGGGAGGAGGGTTAGGGTTACCCCAGAATTCTTTTACCCCAGAATTCATATTAGCTTCACCCCTATTCTTTGGAGCCCTTCTCTTATACAACCAGGCCAGGCCTTTGTGGAGAAGGGAAATCCCTCCATTTGAATGCCTGAGTGTTCATACCTTCACAGAGTATAAGCAAACAATTCAGCTAGCCCATCTCCCAAAGAAAAAATGTCAAATAGAGAAAGGGATAAATTGTATAGCAGTTAATGAAGAGAGGCTCTCCCCACATAGATAAAAAACAACCCACCTTGCAGCAATCCAATCATCCTTAAAAATACAGGAAGATGTGACATGACTTACATTTCCAAAGGAAGGAAACCACAAATTTCTTTTCTACATCAACCTCATTTGAAAACCTGCAAGAGTAATAGTGCTTCTTTAAATTAAAGTGGGCTACATGGCTATTTGAGGGAGGGCTGGGGAAGCATTTTCTTTAGCTGATCTTTTTATGAATGTTTAGTGCTATTTATTGTATTTCCATGTCATTTTGTCCATTACTCCCTTTACTGCTTTGTGAACACAACAGTAGGTCCCGAACTGCAGCGACTGACCTTACTTCCAGAGTCCTTGGGTCCACATTCACCTTTATCGTACCACCATTTGTTTTTCAGCTTGTCTAAGACGCCTGCCTCACTGAGTTTCAAAACGGCAAGGTTTACAGGAGTTCTTCACGTGGAAAATAACATAAATAACATTATATATGTTATTTTATGTTATTCAAGTAAAACTACATAGAATCGCATTGCAAAGTGACAGAGCAGAGGCCACAGTGGATGGTATGTCATGTGCTGTAGGCCCAGGTTTAGAAACAGACATATGACTGGGACCTGCTCCATCGCTTTAGGTAACAGGCACATACTGCTGGGGAAGATTTTTAAATAAGTAGTATGCAATTACTGTGAACCCAAAACTATTGGCTTGGCAGTATGAACAACATGGTATTGTGAGATTTAAATGTCTTCAATACAATGAGACTGGATAGAAGATTTTCAAAATGGATTCATATCCCAGGCTTTCAATTTAGTTTTGATTGCATGTGCAATACATACATAAACACACTCATGGAGAATACAACTTGTCTTCAGCTATTTCATTTGCTGCCCTCACAGTGATACACATAAGTGAAGTTTTAATTCATGCAGTTTGTTTACAATATTAATTGGCACAACCCTATAAGCATCCTTCATGCAGAAAACCTATTGATTTCAGCAGTAGTTCTACACCCAGAGAACTTACAGGATGAGGTCCTAATGTTGTTAACCTCAGAATAAAGGAAAATGACTGTCAAGGCTTAATTCATATTTCCATATCCAATATCACTTGGAATGGCCTGTTGGTCCTGGAAAATAAAATCAGGGCTTTATTTAAATCTCTCTTATTTAAGAAGTGTTTACAAGGATTCCAGTGAGGTAATAAATTATTGCTTGGAACCTTCTCTTCTAGTTATGTTATTTGATTAAGACAATCCAACCAAGCTTAGTTTTCATATAAAACATATTCCATTGCATCAAAGTCATAAGCTGCTGTGGGATTACATGGAAGTTACTGGAACTCAATTTAAAATCTCCAGTGTATTGTATTAATGCCCAACCCGCATGCAACTGGGGCAGTTTATACTGAAAATAGTTGAAATAATAATTGATTATGAGAACTTTTAATTTACCTTCCCTCTCAAAACATTGATTATCAAATTCTTAGTGACCACATAGAGATATATATTTACGTGCAGGTGCGTATGAATATACCGTGTATACTAGTGAGGTAGGCAGAGAACCTGAAACGGCACATAACTGATGGGCTACTCTTAGGTATCAGAAAATGATAGCACCATTGGGTTTTGGTAATGTGATACAGTACAAAACCTGAGCTTGTTTAAGGTATTGCCAGATTCCTCTAATGGAACTCATTTCATGTAACATGAACCCACACTTCTAAAAAAATATAATTGGTAAATGCAAGATTTAAAATTTCAA
Source organism: Rafetus swinhoei (assembly GCA_019425775.1). Classification (NCBI taxonomy): domain Eukaryota; kingdom Metazoa; phylum Chordata; order Testudines; family Trionychidae; genus Rafetus; species Rafetus swinhoei. The sequence goes on along the minus strand of CM033437.1, from coordinate 40,258,079 downwards.
TAACTGTAAAACAATAGAAAGATTAATTAGTTTAGTGAAGCTATGTCAGGAATGAATGAAACTATTAAAATAGTTACTATAAAAGAAAAAAGGATTTTAGTCAGGCTTGAATTATGTTTGTGCACTTATATTTCTCAGAGTACTTATGAAGAAATATATTTAGATATTAAAATAAATAATAATTAAGCACTCCAATGTTAGGTCCAGTCCATATGGTCTACATTCAATTCATTTCCATAAACTCTATATTGATCTCTATAAGCAAATAAAATAATTTATATGCTTTGCAAATTCAACCCCATTAAGTTCACATGGAATACCCTGGTACTACCACAGAAAAAATACATATAGTTTGATCTTGTTCAGTATTTAAATTTGCATTTTATTGTCAGGCTTCCTGGCAGCAGGCTAGCAGGCTGTGCAGGTTACAAGGTGATTCAGAGGCTATCACGGCTGAGAGAATTGAAATTAGTGGGTGGCAGTTTGATATGTTGGCAAGCTGCCTCTTAATGTAATCTCTGCTTCTGCTATAAGTGTGAAATAATTGACAGGGTGATATGGTTTGGATAGCTATTGTCCAACATCACTAATGGTTTGGCTCAGCGTCTCATTTGAACCGATTTCATGCTTTACTTTCTAACTGGAAAATTACCGTTGCAAGTTAACCAACCTTCAGTATTATGTAGCTGGTTGCAAAGAGAAGGATAGAGGAAGTGTTTCTTTTTCTCCATTGCAGTACAGTCACTGAGTTCTGTGTGAAAGGCCATGTTTTAGTGTTCTTCTGTCCTACTTGTTCTACATCTACAGCTGGTAATGGCAGCCTTCCTTTAGACACTCCCATCCAGTGACTGTGGCTTCAATGGGAGTTTTGTGTGTGTGGATGAGACAGAATTTGTCCCTTTAGTTTTTATGTAAATAGCACAATGTTGATTTGAAGCCCTTTCTAAGGCAAATGATTAAATACTATAGAGACTTTGGGTGGAATTTTAAAATGTTTTTTATGTTTTAAAAATTGTATTTGTGTTCATCTTTAAATGAGTGGCATGTCATATCATAGGTTGATATTAAAGTTAGGAGGAAAAACTCAGATTAAAACATGAGCTGAAAGTTTTAAAAATACATTCTAAAATAAGTGGCATTTCAGAGGCTTGCAAAAATTATATAAAAACCAGATTAAAATTACTATGTATTTTAGTTCTTCATCAAAATTCATGATGAATAAGGATTGTTTTTTTTTTAATTTGGCACAAAAGGGATGTAAGTATCCAAATCACATTGACTTTTAGTCAGTGATACTTTGTGTCTTTGAAAAATATCCCCTTCAAGACTTAGATTTCACTAATCACACCTGTCAAAGACCCAAATGCTACCAACCTTTCCCACACTGAGTAGAAACATATTTGTTAAGTAGCTCTGTTGATTTTAAGGTGACAGAATCTAGGTCAATATGATTTATGGCATACTAAAGAAGGGTAGTATAGAAAAATAAAATGGCTAACTTGTCTGGAATTAAATTTTTCACCAAGTTCAGTCCTGCATACTGTGCATTATATTGCCAAATGCCAATATGATTTTAAAACATGGTTAGGGAATCTTAAGTTACAAATTTTGGGTCAGATCATCTGATAGCGTAAGTTTGTAGTTCTGTTGAAGTCAACATACCTCAATTGAGGATCTGATCTGACCCATTATTAAACATTGGGAGTGGTATAAATCTTTCTACATCCAGCTTTTCACATGCAGTACTAAGAGTAAATTTGTGCTCTGATTTACAGAAGTATGAATCTGGGCCAGGGAGACTAATATGCAGTTAAAGATACTCTTTATTTTTTTATTTTACCAACTTCCACCTCCCCTTCTGGCTTTCTTGTCATTTTCTCCTGTTCTGTCTTCACCCATTAACTGGTGGGAAGAACTATTTTCAAAAGGGTAAGGCCCTGACTTTTATGCTGGTAACATCACTGATATTATAATGGCATAAAGCTTCAATCATTTAATTGTGAAAAATGATCCTAATTTGATGTCACACAGCACAGCACTAATGGACACATGAAGCAGTAAGAGCAACCTCACTGAGTGGTTCTAAAACTACTGCAAAATTTCAAAGATGGGGATAATTGCTATGCAGCAGAAGCACTTTCCTCACCCACTTTTGACAAAGCCTTTAATTAGTTATAAGGCCAGTCCCATTCACCCATCCACTAAGTGAAAGAAGAGGAATATCATGTTAGCATGTAGATGGTAAACAGAATTGGACAGCCTGTTTCATTGTTATTGTTCAGTCTTTCTTTTTCATTTATTTTAGTAAAAAGAAATGGAAATTAAATGGCAAAGCTATATTTAAATGTGCTTAATGTTATCATATAAATCTGTGGCAGCATGTGTTTAAGACTTGGGTTATTATTTTCTAAAGTATTTAAGTGCTATTTTTCAAAAGTGTCTTTAACAGTAAATCTTACCAGAAGTCGATATGAGCTGTAAATTACTGACATGGAGAACACTGATGAACTATATTTATGAATTATTGGAGACCACTCCTTTATGTAGCTGGGGTTAAAACAAAAATGGTGAAGATTAGTACAGAATGGGCCTAGTAGTTTGCAAGGACTTGTATTCACAAGATGCTAAGCTCCTTCTGCGAATTGCTGAGCACCTTAAACTGACTATAACATGTCTCTCTGCATGATTACGAAGAAATGCTTTGAGTTCAGGCTTGTGTGTATTGGCTGGTTGGCTGAATCTCAAAGGGCACGGCTCAGTTTGACCATGTAGGTCTAGAGTGCTATATTGCTTCCAGGATGGGGGAGAGGTTGGTATTCTCACGAAGGAGAGTGTACTATGCTGTAATCTAGAACTGGACTCAATCCCATCTTTTTTTAACTTTATAAAAATAAAAATAGGGACTCTGAGTAAGGGTCTGGCTCATGGACATTAACAACTGTTTGCTGCGGTTACCAGTACAGGTGAACGTCCTGTGTTACTGTTCCGTCTATTCTACTATCTTGATCATTTGAAAGCAAAAAATAAAATATAAAAGCCTCATCCAGCCCACTGAAATCAGCCCCACTCACCACAATGGATCAGACCCTATAAGATTATTAATGGATGGGCAGATTTATTTCAAAACCAGGAATTTTATAGATGATAAATGTCAATTAAACATTTATATCAAGTCAGTCAAGAGTTCAGGAATCTGAATTTTTGAAAAAAAAAGTCCAGACACTGTGGCTATGACAGCGTTTATATATTATAACCCCCAATGTTGTTGACCACATAACACTGCCTTTATGCACCATGCTTCCTACTGTGATGTAGCAGTCTCAAATTTCCCTGTCACATTCTTTACATTCCCCAGTATAATGTGTCTCTACTCACCTCTTGATCTCATTGTGCATGCAGTGCCTGCACCTTGCTTCTTGAAGTTGCATTACTACATTTTCTCCTCCCCCACTACTGGTTTTGCTTCCTACTCCTTATGTAGGCATTTTCCTCCTTCACTACTGATTCTGCTGCTGAGCATTCAACACCAGGCCATCTCAATCTGCTCTGCTGTATCCACACATTCATCCCGCTTTTCCCTCTGCTGGCTGCCCTCCTCTACCTCATTGGATATGGATCCTATCTGCCAGCGGTTTTTAATAACAGATAGTAAGGCAGATGGAGTTCCAAGGTAGTTATCTCATTACCTTGATCTGAAATATTAAGCATAACTTTATATTTCATATTTGAAACCGATTATAGAATCATAGAGTTAGTGGGAACCACCGGGGTAATCTAATCTAACCCCCTGCCAAGATGCAGGATATGTTGTGTCTAAACCACTCAAGACAGGTGGCTGTTCAGCCTCCTCTTGAAAACCGTCAGTGAAGAAGCTTCCACAACTTCCCTGGGCAGCCTCTGTCATTGTCCTACTGATCTTACAATTCAGAAGTTTTTCCTGAGTTTTATACCTGAAATTCTGACACATTACAGAAAAAAAGTGTCAATTCACAAGCGTTGTATCACCTCCATGATATTGCTACAAGAATATATTTTTTAAAGCCGCCGAAAAGTGAAGTTACTCTAGTGAACTTCAGGTCAGTGGTGACTTGGATGGACTATGATTTAAAAAAAAAAAAAAAAAAAGGAAAGGTGGAAATGTCGTGGCTTACCAAATTGGCTTTCTTGCAAGTTAAAGTTAAAATCTGCAGGAAAGTGCTACTGAACTTCATGTCCATAAGCACGATGGAAAGAGAAACTAAAGATCATTTTTAAAACTGTAACTGGTGACCTGCAGAACAGTAGGTAAAAAAATAAAAGTAGACAGAGCAGCAGGATCGATGATAAAGGTCTAGGACACCAGATGTGGGGGAGTGCAGAGCAGCATAAGGAGTGGTCTCTGCAATAAGGGTAGAGTTTCAGGAAAGGACGACTAAGGAAGGGGAGGAGAAAAAAACACAATGTAAGAAACTGTAAAGAAGGCTAATAAAACATTCTGAGATTCTGGTGTGCAATGAACACTTAAGCTTATATTACATGGTTCCCTCGGCATCACCAGAACTCCTCAATGTAGATAGCCTTGTACCTTCACAGTTACCCATGTAGTATTCTCTCAATATACCGTACACGCACATGCACACAAATATATATCGAAGAGCATTGGATTGGCAGATTGAGGACTATTTCTAATATCATAATTTCCCCTACATCATTTCCACACACAGTAGTTTGCCTAATGGGTGCTGATGTGAGAAGGCAAAACAAATTATCTTACTGGTCACTTGAATGACTCAGTTTAGATGAAATGAAGGAAAAGGTCCCCCTGCTGCTTTTCACTAGACCTAACTTTGAGGCGGCTTTGATCTTGTATTTTTGTCTATAGGGCCCAGGTCACCTATTATGACAGAGGAAGGTTTCTGAAAACTGGTGGAAGAATTCACAGGAGTTTGCATATCTGATTTCACTTGAGAAACTGGCTTGGATATAAGTTCCACTTGAGAAACTTTCAATGAATGCAAATATTTTTGCTTTGACAGTAATCGCATACATCTGGATCTTGAGCTCAGGTACTAGCAATACTGAAGTTTGTTTGGGTGCAGGTAAAGCCCCAGCAGATGCACCAATTACTTTACATACTGTTTACCCGCTTTGGTGACATTGAGGCTAACCTTGGAGTCACCTCCCCCGCTGCCACATTCTCCTTTGTCGTACCACCATTTGTTTTTCAATTTGTCCAAGAGGCCTTGTTCATTCAGTTTTAAAACTGCGAGGTTAACAGCATTTCTTGAAACGATAAAACATATTTTGTAAGAAACTGCACAGCTGTTAAGATGTTAGAAGGAATGAGGACTTAAGCTCTTTTATAAGCTCGATCCACACACTAAATAAACCTCTCATTTCCATATGACAGCTCTCCTTGACAGTATAACTAGTTTTGCTTATTTTCAGAGGCAAAGAAAGTGCTTGCAATAGACTTTTTTTTTAAATGACCCAGCTTTTAGCAAGTAAAATTCTATAAATTCTGTGAACCAAACAAAACAGTTACGTGAGCATCTTGGCAAACTAATGATAAAAGTCTGACTGGATTTATATTTTTGTTTAGCTGGAATCTGTTTTTGGCTTTATAATATAAACACTTACAAAACTAGCCTAATATGGGTCTAGATTTTTTTTAGATAGGCAGTGTTATTGCTGGTGCTATAAAATAAGGTATTGGCTATTTCCTACTTCAAACTAAGGACTATAGGAGTGCATTTACATTGCACCCGGAGCTTGAAATACACTATGCAATTTGAGCTACGCAAATTGTGTAGCTTATTTCGAGTTAATTTCCAAATAGCTTATTTTGAAATTTGACTCTGTCTATACAATGCCAAATTTTGAAATAGAGTGCTATTCCAAAATGTCCCTTACTTCTATGGAACGAGGCTTACAGGGACATAGGAATAGTGAGCCCGTTATATTTTGAAATAATGGGCTTGCTCAAAAGACGAGGAATAGCTATTTCGGGATACTTCTGGTATCCTGAAATATCTCTGCAGTGTAGATGAAACCTAGTTGATTATTAAAACTGGTTGATTACAAACTGGTTATGAAACCTATCCTGCATTCGTCACACATTTGGACACTTAGCATCTGTTTAGGATTAACAACCTCATATCTTGGTTAATGATCACATAATGATGTTTTAAATAATGATTTGATGTGTCAGAGGGCCTAAAGCTAGACAGCTAAATAAATATTTAATCATGCATATTATAACACTTTCCGTGTTTACACTTTACCTATATGATGGTTTCCTACGGTGTGAAGAGTCCACACAGTGCTAACTCCCTGTAAAGTGTGAGCTTCATACTAACTTCCCTTACCTCTATGCTCCATGAAAAGGTTTACAGGGATTTATCCATAAATAATAAACCCTCACAGCACTAAGGGAAGGTAGGTGTTAGTTTTCCCATGCATGGATGATGAAACTGAGGAAGCACCAGTTTTCCATCCGGTCACTTGACCCTGTTGAACTCCCTCTGTGGAGGCTGGGCAGGGACTGGAAGAGGACTTCTTCTGTGGACTCTTCCCATCCCAACTCTGAAGCACTTCAGTGGGGACACTGACTTACCTGCTGTCCCTCTCAGTGATGTGGAACACCTCAAGAAAGTTCTAGGAGAAGCAGCAAGTGGGAGATTCTTTGGCAACTGGGCTCCTACAGGACTTATACTACCAAGAATCAGAGGAGATATCAGGAGGGAATGAAGCTGGACAGGATCTCCACAGAGATGGAACAGATCAGAAACACAGTGGGCGCTAACTCACAGAGTTTTCCACCTCTCACAGGAACTAATACATTCTTGCTTATGGGATAAATTCCTATTTGAGTAAATCTTCTGTCTTTTATGGCTTGGACATGACTTTTCATATGAACCCCTACTGGAAACCAATAGTTAGCAAGCTGGCTAACAATGAAATTTTGGAAACTACTTCTAAACAGATGTGACTTGCTCCTCTTTTCATTATTGTTAAATGTATATTAGATTGCCAATGCAGATAATGTAATTGCTTGACTGGCCCTGAAACTGAAAGGGGAGAAATACAAGCTATACTGGGAGTGATAACAGACTGCTCTTTGTGGATACAGCCTAAGAGGGGAATTTACAGCCAGTCTGACAAATGTAATTTTATATAAGTACTCTCATTATAAGTCATGATCTAGAGGGAGAGGAGAAATAGCAAGATTGGATTGAAACTGTTCATTTGTCCCTTTTGTTCCGGGAAGTAATTGCTTTTGAACCAGAGATATTTACTATGGGTTTCTAATTAAGCGTTTAGATACAAAGCCTGTGCTTTTAGACTGCTCATTACATTCATGAAATTGCCAAAGCTCCCATTAACTTAAGTGGGAGTTTTGCCTGAGTGAGGACTATAGGATTGAGGCCAAGATGGAAGCTGATTCCAGCAGCCTTGTTGCCTTGATACTGAACGACACTCTTTGTTTTGAAAAAGTTTCACATGTAAGGCTCAGACCTGCTTGCCTTTGAAGGCAAGGGTAAAATTCCCACTCATTTCAATGGCAACAGGAACAAGAGCTAACATGGTCCCAGGGTCTGCAACTTACAAGAGCCATGCCAATCACCGAGCTCTTGAAGCAAGGGCTGCAGAGCCTGGTCCTTATTACGTGGATGTGATAGTGCTACTGTATCCAGGAAATGGGCGGGTACAGTAATGAAGGCCCCCATTTGGCAATGCACTTACACAAGTGCCTACCTTTAAGCCTGTGACTTCAACAGAGCTGCCTGTGTGCTTAGCATCACATTTAGCAATGATGACTCAAGGCCTAAATGAAGATGAATCAAGTATTATTTAAATGAGATTTACTTAGCAGTGCTATAGACGTGGTAATTTAGCTGCTGTTTTGTAGTTTACAAATACTTTATGATCTTCAACATAAACCATAGTACATGTCCACAGAATTCTCTCTGAGGTAAGAGCTCAATCCAGTGCCTGTTCAAGTATCTGAAAGACTTTCCATTGACTTCAGTTATGACTAATAAAAAGCCTTAAATTCGGAAGTAATTTTTACTCAGTCCTTATTCAGGCAAAGATCTCTCACTGACTTCAGGGAAAATTTAGTTAAAGAACAGAGCAAAAGTTCAGTAAGTTAATAATAAGGCTTTTGCCCTTAGTACTATAAATATCAACATGTTCCATAAGATTTTTCAGGTTAATGTTCATATAACTTATATCTTCTGGCTATTCAAGCTCACTGTTATAATTTATATGTAAAGAAACTAGACACTTTTTAAAAAGACACTGAAGAATAAAAACTTCATTTTAAAATTTCAGTCTGGAAGGGAAGTGAGTCTCATTTGCCAAGTATTCTACTTTTATCGGTAAAAATATTCAAGAATAGCAAGGAAAAGTTTGTCATACTCTATTAGAGTAGCTGAAGTTGCTTGATGGAAATCCTACAAATTCCTAAACAAACAACTCCCCAAAAAAATCCCACCCATTCATGAGAGGGTTATTTAGCAGGGTTATTAGCCATATCCATAGACAGTTTCACAGCACAACAGAAAAATGGAAATAAAAAAAAAGATGGAGAAATAAATGAGACTTTAAGCTGCAATCACTGTGCTGAAATTAATCTCTATTGCTAACACATTGCATTCCTCATTACATCTAGTAGGCCATGTAAAAACAGGTTAGTTTCACACTGCTCTTTCTGTTGCTTTGTGATTAGGGTACAACTCAAAATGTGTAAATAAACTGCTGCCCTCCCAGCAAAACACACAGAGAAATTCTATGCTCAGTCTGCAGGGCAGAAATGTCATTGTGAAGCAGAAATTTCTCAACAGGTTTGATGATGATGATGATTACTTTGAATTGAAAATACATTTGAGCCTGCAGGGCTAGATTCCATCACTCTTTCTCATGCTAAGTAGGTCTTTACTCAAGAGAAGTGCTATATAACGTGAGTATGAGTGGCAAAATAGCTATCCAAAGTAGGGAGAAATCCTAAACTCCTCACTCAGGTAAAACTTCCACTGAAAAATCCAAAGACAATGAGACTTTTGCATGAGTAAGGATCAAATAGCAAAAACAGAATAAGCACTTTGTGATTTGGCCCGTAATACTTAATATTACTTTGCATAATTATTAAAATCTTCATAAGCATTTTATTAATAGAGGGCAAACAGAATACTTGGACACAATAAATGTGTTTAGTCTAACCTGCCTCCTCATATATTGCAACTGTTTCCAATGCACCCCTTAGTTCATTATTCTTTGAATGCATATACAGTGTTTTCAATGTATGGATCTTGGGTACTGTTAAAGCAGTGGCACACAGAGGGTGCGTCTAGACTGGCAAGATTTTGCGCAAAAGCAGCCGCTTTTGCGCAAAAACTTGCCAGCTGTCTACACTGGCCGCTTGAATTTGCTCAAGAGCACTGACTTTGTAATGTACAAAATCAGTGCTTCTTGCGCAAATACTTTCACGCTCCTGCTCAGGAAAAAGCCCTCTTGCGCAAGAATACTTGCGCAAGAGGGCCAGTGTAGACAGGGAAGGACTGTTTTGCGCAAAAAAGCCCCGATGGCAAAAATGGCCACCGGAGCTTTCTTGTGCAAAATCGCGTCTAGACTGGCCACGGATGCTTTTGCGCAAAAGCACTTTTTGTGCAAAAGCATCCGTGCTAATCTAGACGCGCTTTTGCGGAAATACTTTTAACGGAAAAACTTTTCTGTTAGAAGTATTTCCACAAAATCATGCCAGTCTAGACGCAGCCAGAGGGTATAGAGTTACAGCTTGGGAATCCTGAAGAGATTTGTTAAAACCATTACATATCTCCTCATGCAGGAAGAGCACAGTAAAAATAACAAGCACAGCTTCAATTTCTACTTACTGTCACAGTTTTTAAAGATCAATTGTTCAGTAATATTTTCCAAAAAGCTTCCCAGATGGTTTGGGGGTATTATTTCAGGGTATGTCTACACTAGCCCCCTAGTTCGAACTAGGGAGGCTAATGTCGGCATTCGAAGTTGCAAATGAAGCCGGGATTTAAATATCCGGGCTTCATTTGCATCTTCGGCGCCGCCATTTTTAAATCCCCTTAGTCCGAACTCCGTGCGGCTGCACGCGGCACGTAGGTAGTTCGAATTAGGATCTCTAATGAACTACCATTACTCCTCGTACCGTGGAACGAGGTGTACCGGTAGTTCGAATTAGAGATCCTAATTGAACTACCTACTCGTACGCGTAGCCGCGGCATGGAGTTCGAACTAAGGGGATTTAAAAATGGCGGCGCTAGGAAGATGCAAATGAAGCCCGGGATATTTAAATCCCGGGCTTCATTTGCAACTTCGAATGCCTACATTAGCCTCCCTAGTTCGAACTAGGGGGCTAGTGTAGACATACCCTCACTGTATTTACTAGTGTCATGTAGGGGTATATATCTAACAGTTATGCAGACCAATAACAGTGTAAGCTGTACACAAGGACATTTTTTTTCTGGAAAAGAATAATTTGTTTTCCAATTAAAAGAATCATCATATAAGTCTAGTCCAAAGCTCACTGGAATCAGTGGAAAGATTTTCATAGACTTCACTGGGCTCTGGATCATGGCACCAGTTAACAAGATAAAATTTACAATGAACGTCATTCAATAGAGTAGCAGCAGGCATCCTCAGTGAAATTCTGCCCACATTTGAACTCAAGCGTTTCCCATGGCTTATCTGAGGTTTGATAGGTGCAAATGATGGCAGAATTTTGCCCCTGATACTGTTCTCTGTAGTAGTGGCCGAATAGTGGACATAAAAGGAAACTGACTTGCTGAAAGCATTTTAGGAGAGTATTGCTAAATTATAGTATTATTTTAAAACTCGGGATTTGAGAGATATTTAAATACACTAGTATATTTTAGAGCATTGGATGTCTGTGAAAACAGCGAAGTGCCTTCTGATACACACTGTTGCCCATTTGGGAAAACCACAAAAGAACTCAGAATTTATAGTCAACTCATCTAGAAATGAGTCTGAACCCAAATCACAGATCTACATGCCCTTGCACGCACTAGAACCATGAGCAAACCAAATCTGGACACCGATCCTATCTTTACAATGGGCCAAACTGGAACCCCAGATCCAAAACCATCCCCAGAAGGATATAAATCTGAATGTTGTATCTGGAGCCCATACCTACTTTCAACTACTCAAGTTAGTCATAAACATCGATGGAGTTAGGAAACCTGTGCATTCCCTCCATACTGGATGGATCCATAGTATGTTGGATATTTCAGTTTGCCTTAATGATAAAGGTAAAATGAAAGGTATGTTTCTTCTTCTTAGTCTATGGAAATCCAGACTAAGAGCAGGCTCATAATCAATAAAATAAGAAACATGTATTAGGAAGAGGTTATAGAAATAGGTCTATGTTTATGCTTAACTGGGTAAAAATTTAGGGACTGGATTCTCTGGTTCCTACAACCACCTTGCACAGCTTGCGGGGGCAGGTACACAGCTGATGGGAATTGTCAGTTCTCCAGTGAAGTCAATGTAGTGATAACAAAACACAACAGCTAAGGATCTGTTTGAAGCAGCACAAAGTGGACTTAAAGCCATGGAGGAGTCCCCTTGTGGAAGAGGAGCTATCTGTTGGCATAGCTATTTCCTGTTTTAGCTCCTCATCATTCATGGCATAGTTAGTAGGAAGGAAGTTCCAGGGATGGTGCAGGTGGGGAAAGAGTGCAGGTTAAAGCTGTCCCCTTACCACAATAACTCTCATCTTGCCCAGGTGGCTTAGCATCAGAAAGTCACAACTGGCTCCTAGGCAGCCTCCCCTCTCACTCCATTCCAGCCCTGATTGGATGCAGTCGAGAATCTGCCACAGAGGTATTTTGTAAAGTACATGTAGGCACATGTTTATAGGATATTCATATCAGCCTTTAAAATTATTTATTAAAGAGAATAATTTAAATCACACTTTATCCTGTAAAATAAAAATGTGCTTGCTTTTTCGTCTACCTAGTTTAAAGATATTTTGGAAGTGCTGATGTTAGAGTTTTATACCAATACACTGTGTGTGTGTGTGTGTGTGTGTGTGTGTGTGTGTGTGACAGTTCATCAAACCAAATGAAGTGCACATTGTAGGAAAGTAGTTGGATATCTTTAATATATTAGGAATGAAGTAAGCATTCCTTTACTAAGAAAGATCTATCCAAAATATATCTCATGTTTTTTCTCAGGAGACTTAAAGGATTAACAGTGGCAATAAAAAATAATTTTAAGGCAGGATGCACTTTTAAAAGGAAAACATAATCTGTTTGCTTTGAAGATTTAAGGACAAGCTTTCTAAAATGCAGCCTCTTATATTGCATGTGCAACCACTTGCAGGAGCAATTCTTCACGTACTGATATTTACACACCCAAAATATTTATACACTCAAATGGTATTTGCATGAGCAAATTATATGCAAATACTATAATTTTAAAACCCAAGTAATAGACTTGAACAGACTGCACATGCTCTTGAAAATTCAAGTAAATGTACAAGCTGTACATTGAAGTCTATTTGAAAATTTGGCCATTGTTTATATAAATTAAAAAATTAGCTTAATTTGGGCTAGACTCCATTACTATTGAACAATTCAGTTGTTATTCATGGGGTCACATTTCTGCATCAAAAGGAAACAAAGGTTTGATTTTGTTCTCACTTATCTTTGATTCTGGTGTAACTTCACTGATTTCAGTGGAGTTACTCTGATTTACTCTGTGGTGAGAGCAGCATCAGGCCTTATGGGCCCAGTTCAGCAAAGCACTTTAACACACCATGAAGGGATAGACGTTAATGGGATTTAAACACATGTTCAACGGATAATACATGTTCCAGCAAAGACTGGGAGCGGGCGCCCCGAAGTGCTCAGCAATGGTATAACTGTAGCCCCTCTGAGGGAGTTCTACCATTGACTTCTTGCAGGGTTGAATTAAATTCTGGTGGACAGCATTGAAAATTCCATCTTGGAAGTGAAGATTCCAAGGTTTCCCACATTATAATTCGGTGAAAGTTTTTCAAAAATTAATGAGTAAAATAATTTTTACAAACTCGCTTAAAATGCAATGGTTTTAGATGGACATCCGTCACTCAAGGTGTTTAATATCTAGCCTGATCGTTCTCTCACAAAGGGTGTAATTCACCCTTGATAAGTTCAGTGCTACAGAGAGGGACTTCAAATAGTTCCTGCAGCAACCCATGTACCACAAAAAGGACCTCTCTTCTGGTCCAACATAGGCTTACGTAGAAGGCCAAGAAGAGAACAGGCCAGGGGAGAGGACACGAGCTATATGTAGACATGGATCCTGTAGTCCTAACATCTTGCTCAGCGATGCAGAGAGACTACAGCTAGTCTTCCAGCCTAAAAAATAGATTAATAGCTGTACAGGGTATATGGATGGACTGCACAATAGTCTCCTGGCCTAGAGAAGTGGATTTCAGCAGTTTGCCTCCTTTCCACTCCACTTGCATGAAGACTGATTCTCCTGGCTTTCCATGGGCAGAGCGGATTTCACCCATACATCAGTGTAAATCAGAGGAGAATCTCTATTTAAATGGATTGATGTTCCTTTTACTGGTGTAGATTGTACGTGCACACAGTTGGGCCTAGCTATTTATAACAATAGCTTACAAATCAGAGTGGTTGTGTTTTACAGTAACTTTATCCAGAGGTAAATGGCTATATAAGAAGGGCACAGGAGAATCAGGCCTCTGGTTCCTGCCTGGAATGTATATGATCTTAACATCCTATGACATAGGAAGTGAGGGCATAGATGAAAATGGGAGCAGCAGCAGCAGGAGAGAGGGGATGATATTAAATTCAGTTGCACAGGAACTCAGGAAGCCATGTGCATATCTGTTACTTTTTTCCTCTTTTTTAATGTATGTGACATTTGGGGGTGAGGATGTATTTTCCAGCAGGATGTTTTTTTCTGTTTTACAGTGGCTTTTTGCAGCTGTCCAGGGGCTTGGAAAGTTAATATAAGCCCTAGGGCCATGCATTAATGGGCAGAAGTGAGCCAGTCAAACATGCGTGGTAAATGCACTATGTCAGATGGCTCTGCAATGCATCACCCATCACGTTTGTTGTTTGTCTCGTATCATAAAACTAATAATCAGTGTAACATGAAGCTGCTCGGTTAATGTGTCGTGTCATCTAGCTTTTAAATTATGATTACTATATCTTCACAATATAAGCTCTGAGACTCCACAGCTATGTAAAATCCCACAGATCTTTTATCAGTATTCAGACCAAAATTACTACAACCCCACTTAGCTTCAGCGGGAAGGAAAGGGACATGCGCTCTGGCTCCTGTTCTTTTCAATTGCGCTGTCGAGCTGCAGCCAGCAAATTATATTTTCTTCATGAATAAGGGCATTTCAATTTGTGTCACTGTTGAAGCCAATGAAGGTTATTGCAGGTGAGCTCTGGCATGGAGCACTGAGATGCTCTCTCTCTAATCTCTCCTGTTACGCCAAAATTTAGGGCCGTTTTTAGACAGATACTGGTACAGGTTGAACCTCCCTAGTCTGGCACCCTCAGGTTGAATTTGGCCCTCTGGCTGAAGACTAAAATGTACCAACTTTCATCTGCAATGCTGTCGCTTATCCTCTTGGTATGTTCTTTGTGAGATGTCCAGCCAAACCTTTCCTTCCTCTCTTCCCTTGAAAGTGGTGGTATCTGGTGATGAAGTTTGATCGTTTTTCCTGCCTATCAGCTACATCACACTGGATTTCTCCTGGATGTTTATGATAAAATGCAGATTAATTAATCAGAACCTTTCTCTGACAAACACCAAGTGTCTTTTCATTGCAGAACCATATAAGAGAACTGAAGAGGGAAAAATGCAGCTAGTTAATCAAGGTAATATTGTGTGCCAGAAGGGCCATTGTTGGTAGAAGTGAATAATACTTTATTTGCCTTGTGTTCTTACTTGCAGAATGCTTTTACAGTCTTCTGAAATGTATATGCCATTGAAAATTATTTGATAAACATTTGAATTTTGTCAGTTAGTGGATTGGCTCAGAATACTGAAAATTTCAAGTGTGTTGTTTAACAGTGGTTGGTCAGTTTAAATCACATGGCATTGTTTTTGTTCCAACTGGATAAGGGCAAATCCACTTCTAGCATGAATGCCTGACTGTCTAAATTTAGATTTTCATTTCCATAGATGCACATTCTTGAAACTTTGAAATTTATTTTACTATGAACATTTGAGCCAGTAAAACTCAGTCACGCAAAAGAGAAACATGAATAGCTGAATTGAATTAATTAAAATAATTAAAGCCATTATTTATGAAAAATGGCTTGCCTTATTTCATAAGATGTAATGCCTGGAAATGATTAATGTCTCTCTGTTGCCAGATTCTTTCTTATTGTTTATGTACCATACTGAGTGGTTAATATTTCCTTGATTACTAAGTTTAGTACATTTTCAATATATTCGAAGTGTTGTATATTAATTTGCCAATCATACCCTAGCACTTTTCTCATCTCTTTGTCAACTGGTCACTGATTAGGTGTTAGTTATATTATGTAAAAGTCTTCTTCTCACTCTTTTCTTCATTATTTGCATAACACAGGCTTCCTTTTAGGTGGAGAACATATTTGTATTAAAAGTTGCTTTGATAATTAGCATTTTGATGTGAACATCAACTTACTTGGTCTTTTTTCAGGCTAAGGAAGAAGTGATCTCCGGAACCGAAGACCCATAATTGATCATGCCTTTGTCATACAAACCTGGGGCCTGCCAGCTTGACAGTCCAAGCTGATCTTAACTGCCAGCAATGATCTCCAAGGCTAAATCATAAAAACTCTACAGATCAAATCCAACACCAGGAATTCCTCCCAGAAGTGACATGGAAAACTGTGTCATCTGTGGCATACATATGCAAAACGCTGCTCAGTAAATGGGAATAGAGGCACTCTGCCTTAGCTAGAATTTGAGTGGTCTTCAAGAGTAGGACCATGTACAGTGCACTGCACTTATCCAGTTAGGAGGTGACAACTACAGGGATAACATAATAAGGCCCACAATGAGAGGAAAAGCTGCTGGTCAAGTAAAGCTGAAACAGTGAACTATCAACACTGCTGCCACCTGTGCAACCCAGAAAAAAATTGTTCTAGTAGAACTCCTAGCATAGATTCTAATGGTACTGCAACCCTAGCAGTTTAATCCTCTCTTTATTGATCAGGTGCAGTGATAAAAGAACCCCACACTTGATAGCCATGGGACAAATGACCAACTGCCTGCTACCCTCTGAGTCCTTTGAATTCATTTATCACTCTCAGGTACAAGATGTATTAACATTGCATGGCCAACTGCTTTAAAGGCAATTGATAGAACTAAAGAATCATCATGGAAAGTTGATCGTTATCCATTGCCAGAAGACCATCAACTAATACTGGCATATCCACATCTAAAACTAGTCAAAAGAGTCAAGGAAATTTGAGATCTCCAGGGATTTCCAGTTGCTTTATCACACCCACTGAGTAGTGCTCCTTCAAAAGGAGGATTAGAAAGGAGGCAACAACTGATAAGATCATAAACACCAAGCAATAGTTTCTTAAACTAACCTGCTCTTTGAGGCCTTTTTAGTATGTGCAGGTACAATGCAGGTATGTGCACACTGTGTCCTGTTCCCTGGTTGGAACCTCTAGATGACGCCACAATAAATATGATAATACAGGATAATTTGAAGCTTTAGCAGAATACCGAGTTTTGTGAATTAAGTACAGCTATATCACATAAAGCCTAATTCTTTAGTTGGAAGAATTCCTAAGGCTTTCTTTCAGGAGTTAATGATGAAGATCCAATGGACTGAAATGAATGCAAATTTTGCCAGCAAGCAGAATGAGAATATCAGTCCACAGTCCACTTGCCAATGCTTTGATAATTAAAATGACCTCAGCCAGCTGAATAGCAGTCAAACACCAGGTGAAACTATTAGACAAGGGCAATCCAATCCCCCTAGCAGACACCCACATAATGTTGTCACTATCAGTGGAGCTATGTACCAAACAGCACATGCTACGATAATCATGTCAGCAAAGCTAAGTGCAGACAATGAGCACAGCAGTGTTCATTATTGCAACCCTTAGAGCACAATCAGCCAGATATCACAGAAGGCAAGCCATGGATGTTATTAACTGAACTCTATCGTGGAAATAGGGATCTTGTAATTGGTGATGCATAGAACACATGCCTCTTGTGGTTAGTGAAATCAAGCAGGGATGTATTGGGGCCATTGCTGATTAAGATTACTGTGAATGGCTTTCAAAGGGAGGGAAGGTGCCAGCTTCTCTCATTAGGTGGTTATGCCAGTATTCAAGAAGCCATTATTTGGCATTGCATTCTAGCTATATGCCTCTTTTTGAGATATTGAGAAGGTTGTAGTGGGGTTAATGTTGGCAACAGATCTAGCCATCAGATAATTATAGACTTTTCATGTTCAAAGCCCAGCACACATTGGCTATGTCTAGACTACATGGCTCCATTGACGGAACCATGTAAAATAGTTTATTAATGGAACCATGTAAAATAGTTTATTCCTTTACCCAGGCCAAAGAAGCGGGGATTCGTAATCCAGCTTCATTAAAATAAAAATAACGCCGCCTTCTTCACCTTCATCATTTGATCTGGCACAGCGGCAGTCTAAACTGTCGCGCGGTCGACAAGGAAGCCTTTGCTGACTGCTCCGGTATGCCTTGTGAAATGAATAGCTCCGTCGACGGAGCCATGTAGTCTAGACATAGCCATTAAGTAATGAAGCCTCACAAAATCCCTTTGAGGTTGGTGAGCAAACAATTACCCTCAATTTACAGATGATAACGCAGCAAGATGAAGTGGCTTTCACAAAGCTACAGGGCAAGTCAGTGGTAAGTCCAAGACCTCTAAAACAGCCTGCATTCACTCCTCCAATCTAAACTGATCACGCTGGTTCTTTTAACCCCGTCAACAGTCTTTCAGCACGAGATTTTCTTAGCTGGCCTGGAGACTCAGTAAGGGTAGATGGGGTCAGAGTGGAGCAGTGGAGAAATTATTAGACAATAATTAGAAATTATTAGACAAGGGCTTTATCACACCTACAATTAATTAATAACGTAAAATTAAGTGATAATAATTAGATGGGGCCTGAGTGGAGCAGTCATATACCTATGATTCAGAGATTCTTAAGGACTGTGTTGATTCCAAAGTTCTCTTATGTGGGGTTCCATGTGGATTTCTACTGTCAGCCATTGAAAATGTATATGGAGACATTAGGGGAATTTGGGATGTGGTACCATTCTATTTCTTTTGTATTGAACCCAGATGGATTCTCCTTGCTTTCCTAATAACCAGCTCTACTTAATTTCCTTGCCTACATGAGGTTATCAAATAACTGTCATATACCTAAAACAATGTCCAAGTATTTCTGGAGGGAAACCAATCGTAATTATATTCAAAAGTACACCTCAATCCTTCCAGGTGGTCTTTGTAAGTGGATGGGTCAGTAGGATGCCACCTGGGCATATAGGCCAGCCAGCAAAAACTCCTTTGCAGAATCAGGGTCTGAAGATCCAAAAATTTAAATAATGACATTTGCCTGAGGGACACAAATGGCTTGACAGAAAAAAGATATAAAAATCCAAACTAAAATGTTCATGCCTGTGGCTGTAAATTTGATACCTAAATCCATATAAAGGGAGCTGAAGGTCTTTCACTGGATTTAGGTGCCTAACTTTAGGCACAGAAGTTTGAAAATGTTGGCCTCACTAGCTGGAAACATATAAGCAATAACCTAGTAAATGAACCTAATGTGTAATTATGTACTTGGAATGCCTATTATGTAGATGACAGATGGCCTGCCAGCTGTTCACTCTATTCTCATCTGCAGGCCTTGCTTGTCCCTGGTGCTGATAAAAGAAGATATGAGGCAGCAGGATCTTCCTTCAAACACACTGTACTCACTATGTGTTGAAAGAAAACCTCCAACTTACCTTGCTTCTAAGGAAAATAATAGAAGCTGAACAATAGAAAGTGAACATGTATCAACTCAGACTCAGCTGTGGAATTCCACTCAGGATTCCTTAGACTCTCTGCCAATCGCTTTGTACTCTAAGATGGTGGATACAATTTCAGAGGATGGTGCATAAACTATTCATGGTATATTCATGTCATTACTATGGGAAAACTGGCAGTCGTGAGAGAAGGTGCTAAGACTAAGCCTGACCCAACAGAAGGTTATGTTTGATTGTTCAGCATTTGATAACTTGTTAACAGACTTCCCTAAATAACTGCCAGATATGGAGAGCCTAATTCAGGTTTGACTCTGTCACTGCTCAGGGACACCAGTGGGATGGAATATGGCAGAGCAGGAAATGAATAAAAGCCAAGTAAGGACCCCGCCATAAAAATACATCAGCTGAGGAAATGGTAAGGAGGTTTGGGCTAATTTCTGTTAGACACCACAGGAACCAGTTCAAATGAATAATCGTTTCCTGTAGCATGTCATCAATCCAGCCTACCATTTTATAAAGTCATTGTCTCTACCTCTGTACTCACTTGGCCCATGTTACCTACTTTCTGAGCATCACACAAACATTTATCTTCACAACACACCTATATGGTAAAGAAATAGCATTCCCATTTTATGTTGGGACCTGAGACATAGAGTAGCTTATGTGACTTGTTCAAGGTTACACAGAAAGATTGTGGCTGATTTGGACATCAAACCTAGGTCTCCTTTGTCCTAACTCAGTGCCCATCTACTAGATTGTCCTTTTACCTCCTCACATTTTAGGTGTTGGCTTACTGACTCCTACCCTATCATCCAGTATGATTCTGCATTCTGATCTCACACCTTGTTCTTGGTTTAAAACAGGACTCAGGAGGAAAGAAAAGAAACCATTCATGCTGTGTTTGAAGGTGAATGTCTTCACAGATCCATACTGCAAACTTGTGTAACAGGTCTGCATAGCCAGTCTGTGACTCTTGCGGATGACACCTAACACTTAATGAAAACAGTTGGCAGTTTCGCCAACAAATAAAAGCATTTATACAATGTTTTAAAATCTACTTGCTTCTCAAATATCAAGGTTACCTGGAGAGTTATTGTTACAAGCTGCTGAATGTATTCGCGGCCGTCTGCTACTTTTCTTTATTCCACTTGCCATTTACTTGAATATTATCATCTTAGTGGGATACATCTTTTAGGGCCAATCCTGCTCTCATTGATGTCAATGGAAATTTTGCCATTAACTTCAATGATGGCTGCCTGTCAATTTGCCAGGTATTGACACCTAAACAACCAGGAAGTATAGTGAAAAGGGGAAAAAATAATTGGCAGCTTTGTCAAAATATACTGGGCTTACAAGTACCTAACAAAGAACAAGAGTAAAGGACCATGAGAGCCTCATGCAACCAAGCAAGATACTTTTTTAGCGCCTGTATGAATGGGGAACAATGTTTACACTTACATACTTCACAGCGGTGTTCTGAAGATTAGTGTTTGCAATGAACCCAGGGATCCTTGAATAAAAGTTACTATAGATGTGCATGCACTAATGGTGGGAGTTTTTGAGAGATTCTGGTTTGTATTGGTAGTCTTAATTAGGATCGCTGATGACTTTTGCAACCTAGGATTCATTAGCTTTCACATCTGTTCTCTAGATAAACATTGTGACAAATGTAATTTGGCCTGATTTTGGCATTAAATGAATACAAAAGAAAATAAGAAGCTAATGAAGCTTCTATTTTGTTTAAATTCAAATAACTCAAAAATGGACACCCCATTTTATTTCACAAAACCCCTGATTCCTTGATAATAGATGATAAAAATGAGCCTGGAGCAAACCCTTGTTTTGGTATTGACACAACATGGCATGAACTCATATGAACAATGCCACAGTAATAATTAACAAACCAGCTTTGTCCCAGCTCATGCCCCACCAGGCTTAAAAAGATCACAGCCAGCTTCAGAAATCTCCAACCACTTTGGCTACAAGGTGTCACATAGCACAATAGCATAGAGTTTCCATCTTTAATCCACACTTAATTTGGGAAGAACAAAGCTGTTGTGCAGTCATTTAAAAAATTGAAAAATGAAATTACTGTGAAAGTAAACCAGTATTGAAGCTGAATGGAGAATGGCATTGTATTCTCTTACACTGGGATCACAGGTGACTGCACAATGGCTGTAGTTAGAAGTGGTTTTAAAATGCCAAAGAAAATCAAAAGGTTCAGTTATAAATACATTCCTAATTGATAGACTGAATTATTACTGTTCAGGTAGCTCTTATCACGGTAGTATTTTAGGCCCAGATTCTGCCACACTTACTAATGTTGAATATCACATTGCTCCATAAATGGTCCCATGAACTTCAGTGGGTAAATACTGGAGTAAGGTACCACACAACATGGGAAACGGTATCAGAATCCGGTTCTGAGACCAGGTCTATACAAGATCCGGAAGCTCAGCTTAAGGTATGCAACTCCAACTACGTAAACAATGTAGCTGGAGTTGATGTACCTTAAACCAAGTTAGGCACTGTCTCCACAGCGAGAGGTCGATGGGAACAAATGCTCCTGTCGACTTCCCTTGCTCCTCGCAAATTGAAGAGTACTGGTGCAGACCAGGGGCTCCCTCAGCATTTGGTTTAGTTGGTCCTTACTAGACCTGCTAAACTGAATGCCAGAAGATCAATCTCCAGTGCTGTAAGTATAGATGTGGCCTGAGTGTCTACATGGTGAGTTATCTACTTTAATCATTTTTCTCTAGTATCACTCCATAGCAGCTGCAGAATAAGGGTACAGATTCTGGAGCTGATCAGACAAATTCTCACGATTTCCGAGTCTCTGTTATTTACTAAAAAGGGTTTTGTTCCTATATGAATAGTCCCTGATGTCTAATGGGGGTAAACAGCTTTGAGTGGCAATGAAGGTAAGCTTTGAGTAGTAAAATACATCAGGTTCAGCTCTTTGTATTAATTCAAAGGAATGTTGCTGTATTTTGCCAGACATGCAGTTGGACATATCTGCAAGGAGGCAAATGAAATGGTTTCTCTAACAAAATACATACTGGAAACCTCCACCTTTTGTTGCCAGATTCTTAGCTAAATCCAGAGTGCGTACAACAGAACTGTTCATGATTTTCTAGCTAGCTAAAAGTGCCAGCCTCTATCATTGTCTACCTGTGTAATAACTTCAACAAAAGCTGAAACTCCTCAAAATACGTTTTTTATTTCATTCATTATTGAAGGTTGTGAAATGGGGCCCATTTCACCAAACATTCACCATGTTTGTTTTTTCACATTCTTAGTTTTTTCACTTGAAAGTGGGATCTGCTTCTCATGAAAAAGCCCCATTTCTAAGCCAACAGTGGCTTTGAAATTCCAGTTTCAAGAATCTGAAATTTTGCGCCTGAAATTTTCTGAATGCAGGAATATTAAGAAGGTACAAAATTTCAGGTTCCAAAATTGGAATTTCAAAGCCACTGCTGGCTCAGGAATGTGCCTTTTTCATGAAAAGCAGATCCCACTTGCAAGTGAAAAAAACCTAAGAAATAGAGTGAATGTTTGATGAAATTTCATTTCTGATAACGTTTTTAAAAGTGCTTTAGTGACTCTGGAACCTAACTAAGTCCCACCTTCAGAAGTGATTTATGCACTTAAGAGCCTAAGTTATATTTGAACATGGGACTTAGAAAGCTTTGGAAATTTCAGTCTTTATCAACTTTTGAGGCAAGGCAAAATTTATGGGAAAAAAAAAAACACTTGAAGGAAATTGGCAGTGATTTCTTTTACAAAATGTAGTGGAAAAATAATCACCAGTTTTGCTCAGCTCTCTGTTACAAACTTTGAATTATATGGGGGGTCTGTCTTGGAACCAATGAAGTCAGTGCACATGTTGTCTTGGACTTCAGTGGCTGCAGGATCAGGCCCTAAGGTAAAAGCAAAAGAGAATAAAAGATATTTCAAACCAAATGATTTCCAGAGACTTCTGTAACTTTTAGCCATGGACTGGGAGTTGCAGGGTCCCCCCTGCACCTGTGGTGCCTGGGAACTGTGGAGCCCTGAGCTCCAACAGCAGCATGTGGTGGGGTGGCCACCGTGGGAGGTAGCAGGCCCCACAGGCAGTGGGGATGCCCAGGAGCTCAGAGCCACCACAGGTGGCCTGGTTGCCCCACAGCTCCTGTCTGCCATGGGTGACAGGGGAATCCTGGAGCTCCAAGGCCCCTGTTGGTGTGTGTGTGTGGGGGGGACCTGTGAGCTCAGAGCCACAGGCAGTGGGGGGACTCTGCTGCTCTGAGCTTGGGCATCTTGGGGTGGTATGGGGACCCCACAACTTCCCATTTTGTCATGCATATTTTTAATAAAAATCACGGGCAGGTCACAGTCTTCCATGAATTTTTCTTTATTGCCCATAACCTGACTGTGATTTTTATTAAAATATGCATGACAAAATCTTAGCCTTAATTATAATGTGCCCCTATGATCAAGAGCAAACAATTAATATTAGCCACTCCCATACATAAAGGGAAGGGGTTGAATTAAAATCCACTGTATAGATCACATGCAACATGAAAGACGAGTCTACAGTGCTGATAGGAGGATTTCATCATCAGAAGCAGGGTGATAAATATACAAAGTATTTCTGTAATGAATATTTGATACCATTAATGTGAGCATAGGGAGTCCCATAAATTGCTGGTCCGTATATCACAGACTTCCCTTCGGACTATGTAACAAGATAGCTTTTCCCTGTTTCTTTCTATATTCCACTTGTGGAGATAGATGGCTTGATTCTCCTTACACTTACACCATCTTTACACAATCGTTATTGCATTTTTAGTGAAGTAACTCCTGATTTTCGGTGGTGTAAAGGAAAGGAGAACCAGGTGCAAGAGTTCACATTGCAAATTTTTCATTTCAAAATGTGGCATAGAAAATATTTAAAAAGTGGCTTAACAGATTTACTTTTCCTAAAAATTGAGGTCACTGAATGCTTGAGCACTGGAATGCTCATAACAAATAAATATATTGTGGGGTCGCGAACTTGGTTAACACAAAAATACCTTTGAAATATTACTCTTCCTTCATTTCTAGTGTTTGTATGTATTATATAAATGGATGCATTATCAATGCGAGGTATTATTTGGTATTCACATGTATCTTTTCATAACAATAAGTGGGTTTTATAATGTTTTTCAGTGAGGTAGGAGCACTGATCTATCACTTGAGGTTTTATTGCTAGGGCTGAGGAAGGAATGAGATGAAGTGGAATTGCTTCTGTGGGAGCATAAACAGCTCAGCACATCAGAAAGAAAGTCTCAGGTAGAGCGTGGATGTTAAGACCGCCAGCTGGGGAAGCCTGAAAGAAGGTTTGATCTGAATTTTACAGTGGGTGGGAATTATTTGTATGGTGCTACACAATGGAACTCAAAACCAAATGCAGCTGAGCTCACCCCCCTATTGTAGGGATGCTGCTACCCTTTCAGGTGAAATCCTGGCCCCACTGATGTTAATGGAAGCTTTGCCAATGATGGAAAGAGAATGTCATTCTTGATCTCCATATTTGAGCAGCATTATATTCCCAGACTCCCTTACCCTGACCTTATACATAATTGCTCCATGCTTGGTCCCCCTTCGCCTTATTTGCTTTTGTCCAATATGTCAAACTGAAAAAAATGTGGTACAGACCAATCTCCACTAGCTAATGGATATTTCAGCTGATTTTTCTTGCCACTGGTAGTAGACACTATGAAGAAGATGGTGAAAATGACTAAAAAGCCCTATAAAATATGTGCCAAGGATACTTAGCCTCACCTAAGACAGACTTGACTGCAGCTAAGATGCACACCATCAATTCTGTTTGGGCTATGGCATAATACAGCAAGGGTTACATCATCAGTGGGTATTTATTATTTGAGATGTAAGCTCTAGTCATAATTGCAGAATTGCCTAGCAGTTGTAGCTGTAGTTTGCTTGAAACAGCGAGAAATAGTAACACTTAATAAATATATCTGACTTATGAATCCCCAAAATACACTGTCATCATGAATTTGCTTTTCCCACTTTTATTACCTTTTAACTTTAATTAACCCCGAATACCTCATGATATTCCACCATCTCTTTCTTTATTCTGGCCATTTTTCTTTTTTCATTTCTCTCTGTCTTCTTCTAGCCTACCTTCTGTTACCACTTCATTAGTTGTAAAGGCCAAAACTTTCAAATCTTGATGGTATCTACAGTCCAGGACCAAAATTCATATATTGGCACCAAAATAACTGGTCTGATTTTTCTTTGAGAATACTCTAATTCATATTACATGGCTGTTTTTCTTTTGGTGGATAAAATGAGCCATATTCTCCTCCCGCTTGTACAAGTGTAACCCAAGGTTATGCTATAGAAGTCAATGGTGTTAAAATGATGTAAAATCAGTGAGTTCAGAATGAGGCCTATTGTCTTTACACAAATTACACAGTTTTTCTTTGTAAATATAGAAAATTATGACTATGGACAGGTGTCTCTCTTCTCTCTTTCCTCCTCTCTAGTATCATTGAGTGCACATGGTTTTCTTATTTTGTCCCCATTTTTTCCCTTGCAACTCTTACTTTCAACCCACAAAATTTTCCTTCATGAACCTGCTTCATCAGGAGGGTTGCCAATTTTCCTGGACAAGATGGACCAGACGCCATTGCCTCAAATGGTGTCCAGTCCATACGGTCAGGAGAGTTGGCAACCATATTCATCAGAGCCCGTTTGTTGTAAGTAACTCATAGTAGTGACTATGCAGGTAACATATATTTTATGTAAATCTTTAGGATAAAAAATTGGAGGTATCAGATGTGTTAACATGTTACCAATTTTACCACACATCTGGCACCTCCAATTTTATTATCTGAAAGATTTAAATAAAAAAACAATTCTCCTATTTGACTGAATAAACCTGATTCCATATAAAGTCATTTCAGAATAATTTTATCTTCTAATTTTGGAGTACTCCTGTTAACGTAAATAGTGAAGAGTTTGAAGGAAGTCCTGAAATCACATAATGCTAGAAACACAAATTGTAGCTTTTTTCTAGATAAGAAGGTACTTTAATCAATTAAACACTGTTACTGATTATTTCCTAAATGTTGACATTTGGAATAAGATGCTACAAGCAGCTCCTTATCCAGAAAATAGCAGCCAGACAGCCAGAGTCAATATCCAAACCACAAATGTAGGAATATTACTGATATTATGCAAGATAGGGCTGAATTTGGTGAAAGAAGCTGGTGAGATAGAACAGCTGCTGTTATCTTTAAGTTGACAAAGTAGCTAGTGTTCAACCAGTTTGGTTTTTATATGGCCTTGAGAGATACATCAACTATCACTATTAAATCTACGTCGCTATTGGAAACCGTTACCTTCTTGTTGATCAAAAATATGAAATGGAGTAAAAAATCATAACATACCATGTTCACACACAACACAAAAAGAACTATATCAGGGACATCAGGGAAGGTGGAATACTATAACAACACACGTTATATTGTTATACTATTCCACCCACCTTAATGGAGAACCCTTGGGTGTGGCTACGCCATAGCCTTTCGAATCCAGATTTCCTCCCACTTTCATGGTGTCACACGGCTTTCGCTGTTCAATGTATTCGTTCATGGTGGACTCCAGGAGGAAGGCAAACTTGCCCTTGGATTTGCGAACACGGGCTACTCCCTCAGCTGTAGTCCTAGTGAATACTGATGGCTCTGCTGATTTCATGTAGGTCCACATCTTTTCGTACACTGCTATTTTTGATCTCTGGAGAAAATTAAAGAGAAATTAGATAGACCAAAGATATTGAGATATTGAATGCATCATAACTCTAGGTAAAATTGATCAAAGCCAATCCCTCACACCAGTGTTTTTTGGACAATTTTACCTGGGCAAGAGATTTCCTTGAGTGCACTGGTTATTTTAAAAGAAAGAGTTGTAAGTAACAACATTATAGCAGCAACAAACCTTAATTTTATGCACCTGGTAGCCCCTGAGAGCTTTAATAAAATAGTTGCAAGCATAGGCCTGAATTTTCAGGTACAGAAAGGCACTTTTCATTTCCAGAGTTGGGTCAAAGGATATTATGGTGACTGAAAATTCAAGCCATAACTTACAAATGGGTAATTTTTCCCTTTAAAATAGCAAAGAAGAAGAAAGAAAGAAAGAAAGAAAGAAAGAAAGAAAGAAAACAGCCCTCCAATAAATACTGGGCCAAATCTTGAAGTTCTTACACAGTTTTAATGTTTACTTTTTACTCAATCAAAACTTGTATTGGCTTCAATAAATGTTGCTTGAGTAAAGGCTGAGTAGTTACTTCAGAATAAACACTGTAATAAAAACAAATGTAAGCCAAACTCGGATGTGCAAACACACTCTTAAAAAGGAAATAAAATGATGTATTGAGCTTCGATATCAGACATGATATCCTCGTCTTTCATTTGAGTTGTAGGAGAGACAATTCCAGTATCAGTAACCCATAGCCTACCAAACCCTTCCTCCTATCATCTCAGGACTTATACCAGTGCTGCAGACCTCAGCCAGAAGAATCTGATAAATTCACAGCTTGTAGATTACTTGGAACTCTGTCTTCCTGGTGAATGCTTAGCATAATTACAAATGATAATGCCTCATAGATGTGAAAAGATAGTACTGTTTTTATGTTATTGTTATTACAGACAATTTTAGAAAGAAAGAAAGAAAGAAAGAAAGAAAGAAAGAAAGAAAGAAAGAAAGAAAGAAAGAAAGAAAGAAAGAGGCTTTACATGTTTGCCATTCATATTTAACATTATGAATTAAAAGCCACCTACCTTTATTCTCCTGCCCCCCAACAATATGGATATATATATTCAAATCTAGGTAATGCACAACTTTTAAAATGTTGGCAGCTACACATCAATCATCCTTTTTATTGAACATATGCCTTCTCTCCCTTCCTCTTTGTCATGGGAGGAGAAAGCTCCTTTTAGTAAACTGAGAAGTTTCTAAAAGGCTCCACCCAGCTCTTGTATAAGTAAATAAGAGTTTCTGTTGAAGCAGAATTAGGTTTTTGGGCTTTGTCCTTCTAGGTACTGAGCACTCTTGGGGGTACCTCCAGGCTCCCAAATAGCAAAATTTTTATATGCATCTATATTCAACAAAACACTTAAGCATGTGCCTAACTTTAAGTCAGTGGGCCTGAAGCATGTGCTTAAGTGCTTTTCTGAATAGGGACAGATGCTGAGTCAGGCTAAAGTCCCACTGAGTTCCACCAGAGTTGGGGCTTCTCTACATCTTGTACCTTGTTCCATGACAGGCAGAGTGGGAGGAACTGGGGAGACTTTACAAGAAAATCTGGAATTATATAATTAACTACTCACTTAGGTTGATTTATCTTAAAGGGGTCAGAATGAGATCTCTGTAAAAAGCAAAGGAAAATTCCATGAAATATTTATCTGTACCAATTAGTGAATAGTTGTATTAGTATGTGTCCTGAAAACAATGTTTCAGCTGCATAGGGGAATGGTGAAAGGAAACATCTTTGTGGTTGGAGTATTCATCAGTGATTGCTAGAGAATAACCTTTTACCACAAATGTCTCATAAAAATGCCTTGTATAAGAGCTTAACAAAATCTCTTCATTTTTTGAAACTGATATCTGTGCTGATTTTGTCCTGTTCTGGAAAAAATACTGACAGCTAAGAAACTCCAGCCACCAAAAATACCTACACAGCTAGTCATGTCCATGAAACCAGCTCTTGCCGCTGTTACCATGGTATCAATTTACAGTGACCATAAGCTATGATAACTATTTTGTTACTCTGCATTTACACCGGTGTAACTGGGAGTAGCCTCTGGGCCTGATTCTCCACTGTTTTATTCCTATTTTACACTAATGCAACTCCACTGATTTCAGTTAGACTGGCATAGAATTGGAGCACTGCAGTGCTAAATCAGGTGCCATATCAAGAATGCTGACCTGTCTTCATCTAGCTCTACTTCAAATCATTGCTAAAGTTTTTAATGCTAGATTCTTGATAAAGTGAAAATCTAGCATACAGGTTTCTCTTTTAAAACTAAAACATAATAAACGAAAATACAATTTTCTCTTTTCTATCTTAGCAAATCAAGATCTAAATTTTCTAAACATAGTAATTTTTAAAAAAACCTTTTTTTCATAATTCAATTTCCTTCTCCAACCAGGCAAACAACACTGAAGTTCTCACAAGTCCTCATCTATACAGAAACATTCTCAAGCATCCAACTTTCAGCTGAATAATTCTGTCAGCATTAACATTTAATATATAAGCTAAACTAGAATGAAAACCAGACAGGAAACCAATAGATTTCCCATACTATAATATAAGGAAATAGTGAGAGGTTTGAATTCTCATACTTAATCCACTAGACAATACTGCCTTTTATATAGGGCATTTTTTCGGCAAGGCAATTGAAATTTAATTTTCTGCCCTCGAGCAAACTGCTCTCAACATCCAGCTTTCAGAAACAGCTTTAATAACAGTCAGAAAGGAATTATGTTTTTCTTTTCAGTTGACTTTTAAAATCATTTTTTTCTCTTTGTTGATCAAAAAAAAGAAAAAAAAAAGAACTAAAGCAGATGGCAAATGAATTTAGATTAACTCGTGACAATGACTGAGCACTCCTGGGTGGTGCTGACTGCCTCTAGGCCCCCAAATAGCAAAATGCTTATACACAGTGTCATGAGTTATGATTTTTCATTGATATGGTAATTATTAATAAAATGATAAACAGCATCATGAAGCCCCAAAATGAAGAAAAGTGTTCTTTGTCTTTTAGAATTCTGGACTGAGTGAAACAGGTAAGGTTTTCCTTAATGTTTATCAAGGCTAGATCTTAATGTCTGTATTATATACATTTAGCTGACGAACTTTGCACCCCTTTGGAAATACTTTGTTTTTTCTCCTACATTTAAGTATTTTTTAGCAATAGACCCTGCAGCATTGCATAGATCAGAACCCTTTTGAAGAATAGCCTTCAGATACATGATTTAAACAAAGTGATCCAGCTAGCCTAGTGCTCGTTAAAGCTTCTTTTATATGTGCAGTTACGTTTAGCTTTTGTGGCTACTTTTGTCTTGTTTGCTTTTATGTTCTAAAATACAGGGGAAAATGTTGAGAAACAACTGATTTTGCTGCTTTTCTTTTAATTCCCAAAGATTAAAGTGAAAAAATTATGTTTATTTTAAAAATGGATCTTGCTATTTATATAAAATTCAAAATTGAAGCACAATATAGTAGTTACCTTTACAGCATAATTAGAAAAAATGATAAAAGCAAGAATGATAACTGGTCAAAGAAGCTGACCTCATTATTTCAAAATTGCAGTATGTCAATGAGTTATGGAAACCTCACAAACAGGGTCCCATTTTTTTTTTCCAAATCCTATACGCTCACTCTGCAGCATTGCCTACAAGAAGTGAAATTTCTCAATGGACATGTGAGGTATATTAAAAAATAATGGGGAACTATTAAGAAATGCTCAAACTATTCTAAATTTAAACAAACCTGTTGTATTCCTCAGCCATTTATGTATTTTAATTGCTATAGCTGTGTTAGCCTAGTTAATGGAATGACTCATAAGCAATGGTCATCATTTGCAATGGTCTACACCAGGGATCAAACGTGGAAACTGCAAAACTAGAACCATGACTCTTCAGAAGCTGAGTTAAAGAACCAGACTTAAAGGATTCCTCATAATGCACAATGTGGCAAGGGTTGCACATTTCCTCAGGACAAATGAAGCTCATTCGGAGCATCACGGGATCACAGCAGTTCAAATCCCAGACAAGCCCCCATGTATGTGACATCCATCATCTTGGCTTGCCTCTAGACTCAGAAGCATGAGCAGACTCTCAAGTTATAAGCTGCAACAGACCCATCTTCTCTAGGAAGCAGTTTCAGAGGGGACATGTAACTTATTCTGAACCAATGAAGTGCTCATAAAGGTAAATACATGAACAGGGGTTTTCAAGATTAGAGCTCCAGTTTTTAAAATCTTTGAGTCAGGGATCCTTCTAGCCCTATGCTCAGTAAGGACTTAACCATACTGATGGACACAGTCCAGGTGTAAAATAACAATACTAAAACATTTTTACAAACTCTTCTAAAATATCCTCATGCATTTCTGGTGGAAAAATATTTAATTATAGACATGGTAGGAACACTTAGCAGATACCAAGTTAAATAATTAAAGGGACAGTGTCAGCAATTTAGGTTTTGTTAAAGATGTATATCTAGTTGAGCGATTTCAGTTTGAGGACGATTCTCAATGTTTTTTTTTTTTTTTTTTTTGGTGCAGGGAGTGGGAGAAAGGATGAAGAAAACATCCTGGCATTTGACATTGTTCTTTTAACAAGACTTCGGCTATGTCTAGATTGCAGGCTTCTTTTGGAAGAAGCTTTTCCGGAAAGATCTTACGAAAAAACTTCTTTAGAAAGAAAGCATCCACACAGCAAAAGTGTATCAAAAAAAGTGCTCTGCTTTTTTGAAAGATAGCGTCCACATTGATTGGACACTATCTCGTATTTAAGTTGTGATTACTATGGACGGAGTGGCTGCCAGGGCACCTGTGCTTTTTCCTGGAGGCCTCTTCTTTCAAAAAAAAAAAAACCCCTCTTCCCCGTCCACACACACCTTTTTCCGAAAGAGCTCTTTTGGAAAAAGGTTTCTTCCTTGTAGAAAGAGGTTTACCGCTGTCAGAAAAAACCCGGCGTTCTTTCGACTTTCTGTTGAAAGAATGCAATTGCAGTGTGGATGTAAGTGTAGTTTTTCTGGAAAAACTCTGCAGTGTAGACATACCCTTAATGAAGAGAAACCCCCCCCCAACATTCCAACTCCTTGTTTCTCCTGAAAACATCTTTCCCCTATGAACTTTAGGCAACACCTGGCATTTAATTAATCTCAAATGAGACCATTGGCTAACAACTTCTAGCTAAAAATGACATAAAACCACTAAGACTTATACCACTTAAGCCACCCGGGCTGCACTTCCAATGGCAAGAAACAGAAAACTAAACAGAAGGAGTGATCGGTGTTCTTCTGTACTGTTGGTAATGTCAGTGCTTTCTGTCTCCATGCGGCTAGGACAAGAGAACTATACACCCCTACCACACTGATATAGGAAAGCTAATGAAAATGAATTATCACTGGTCATTTAGGCTGTTTTCTAATGCTCCAAATCCACAAACACATCACATTTTCCATGCTCTATGTATGTCAGCAATTAATAAAA
Organism: Rafetus swinhoei; assembly: GCA_019425775.1. Taxonomy (NCBI): domain Eukaryota; kingdom Metazoa; phylum Chordata; order Testudines; family Trionychidae; genus Rafetus; species Rafetus swinhoei. Next base: position 40,225,792 of record CM033437.1, on the reverse strand, counting down.
TTTTGATTCAGTCACCAGGTTTCATATGCCTCCCCTTAGCAAACGAGTCCCCAGCAAACGCTAGAAGTAGAAGCAAAACAGCAAGACTCTTTATTATCATCATAGATCATTCAATGCTGGATACTGTTCCCATACTATAACTTGAGATGAACCAGTAGTGCAATGCTGCTCTAATGATCTCTCGTTCCACTATCCCTCAGGGCTGCTCCCTTGCCTGATGTGTCAAAATCAATACACTTTCCACAAATTAAAATGACTGCAAATGCCAACAAGTGGCGCCAGAGGTAAAAATTGTAACCTCAGTATTACAGGAGCTACAAACCCCAACATAATTATTTGTAAAGAAGCAGCCTTTCAGCATTCTGCACATTTCATTGTAGATTGTCTGTAGGGAGGATGGTCCTTATTAAGCATGCTGACTTACTCTGAAGAATTCTTTTGTTGACCCTGAGTCCAGTGTTCCATATGCAATTTCAGTTTGTTTGGCAAGGTCTTCTGCACTTTCTATGGGCGAGACCATTCGCTCAACAGTCAAGAAAGCAGCGAGGTTAGCAGTGTATGACGAAATAATGATGAGTGTGAAGAACCACCAAACACCTCCAACAATGCGACCTGAGAGGGATCTAAACATGAATAAGATAATGCACATTTTCCTATCTCTTATGTCAAGGAGAGAAAAAGAAAGAGAGTGAGAGATACCATTATTACTGCGATTTATTAATAAATAAATGGTCAAAATGAGTGTGAGATTTTATAAATATAATGCACCACTGCATATTTCATAATAGCACTCCTGTCATAAATTAAGAGGCCCCTAATATAAAATGCAGTATATAAATATTGCTATTTGTAGATGGCATTGTGAATACTCTCCAGCGGTAGTTCTCTTGAAACTTTTAAATACAGGAAATGCCTGCTAAACTACACTCTTCAGGATCTGTAACAGAAAGTATCAATTTTTGGAGAGTGAAAATAGTGAAGCAGGGTGGGCTTTTAGCAGAACACCAAAAGATCTCTATTATTCCTTCTAAAATATAAACAAAACTCAAACTACCCAAGCTCCCCTGAATACACAATATGCTGTCATATTAGAGCACAATTGGCACTTTTATGTCATTTGCCACTTATAAGAAAACACCTGAGTATATATTCCCCCAGCTGTCTGAAAACCCCTAGTTTCATGTAGTTATTTAAGAAGCTGTACATAACAGCAACAGGATAATACTGACAATACATAACTAATACATAATACTTTCAATTTCAGCACCACCTGTCATTTGAGAAAAATGCTGTGGAAAATTAAAGAACAGTTAGCAGGTGAGAAAACAGGAAGAAAAATATTGCTCCTGTCGCTATTGAAGTCATAGGGAGTTTTGCTATTAAATTCAAAGGAAGCTGGATTGGATTCAGAGAGTTTAAGTTACTTGCCCAAAGTCACACCAGAAGTCTGTGGCAGTGCCAGGAAGCTCTTATGTCTCCTGCTCAGTTGCCTTATGCACAGCTGCATCATTCCCCCTCTCTGTGTTATCTAGGCATGTGTTCTGAAATGAAACAGTATCCTCCAAAGCCTTATTCAGTGTAGCAAACACAACTGAGATACAGAATGTTTCATTTCACATACATTGCCTTAAAATACAACAGAAGAATATGAAACTACCAAGGATCTGGGAGCTAGATGGCGCAATGAATTAGTGCTGCCATTTCTGGCAAACCTGCCTTTGAATCCTGAACAGGCCACAAGCAGAAGCATGTTTGGTTGTTGAATAATATCCACATTGTACAAAATGCTTTTCATATTAAAAGTAAATATTATCATGTTAATAAATATATCACATTAATCTGCGTAGCAGCCTTTATGAGGTTGGATGGAGAAGGATCATCATTATGTTACAGATTAGAAAACTGAAGTACATGAGTTAATGGGTTTATCTGCAATCCTAGCTCTGGCAAAACTGACCTTGACTTTAAGGAGACTCACGAGTAGAGGCTGCAGTACTAAGGTGAAAGAGTACTTTTTTTAAAAAAAGCACTTAAGTGATTTATGGCCAGATTTAAAGGTACTTATTGGGATTTTTAGGTACTTATTGGGATTTTCAAAAGCACATTAGTTGCCTAACACCCACTGCTTTCAATGAACTTTTCCATTTTCAAAAGTGACTAAGGCCCAGATTTTTAAAGGCATTTAGCTATTGCCATGGTCAGCATGGAAGCACCTAAATGATTTAGGAACCTAAAACTGATTTTCAAATAGGACTGATGTTCCTTAATCAGTAAGGCATTGCAGTGCAGAGCACAGAAATAAATAAATCTGGTAGTAAGATACCAAGTCCCTTTGACTTTTCAATGAGAAAAGCTTCTGAATGACCTATATCATCAATAAAAAAATGGAACTTAGGAGTCTAAGTCATTTAGACATTTTTTTGAAAATTTAATCTTAAGTGACTTTCCCGAGGTTACACAAGAATTCAGTGTCAGAGAGAAGAAGTTCCTGATTTCAAATCCTTTGTACTTGCCACTATGTTGTCCCCATTGCAAAACCCAACAGTCACTTTTGCTGACATTTCACACAGCTGGAAATCTGCCCAAGAAAAGACTAAAACATTACATGGGAAAAATATAGTTGAATTGGGCAGAACTTACTAAGTTTCCATAATATCTGCTAACTAGGTGGCTATTTCTAAGCCATGATTTTGGCCAACTAATCCATATTTTTAAAAAACAAACATAAGGTATTTGAAAGGTAAAGAGATAAAAAGCATTATCAGGGTGGATATTTCTCTTTGATTGCAATGTGAAAATGTGATCCAGGATCCATGATTTTACCTCTAGAGTGAGATTTTGCAAAAAAATCCTCAGCATGGGCCTAATTTTGCTCTCATTGAAATCAATGGGGCTACGTCTACACTGCAAGGTTTTTGCACAAAAATGGCAGTTTTTGCGCAAAAACCTGCGCAGCCATACCTCAAATGCACTTTTGCACAAGTAAATCAGCAGTAAAACGGCAGAACAGAGTGCTTTTGCTGGTGTAGGTAAATCTCCTTCTATGAGGCATAACTCCCTTTAGCGCTACAGCTATTGCGCAAAAAGGCAAGAATGGATGCTCCAGAGGGGTTTCTTGCGCAAGAAAACCCTTTGGGAAAAAGCACAGGTGCTGTGAATGGCCATCAGAGCTTTCTTGCGCAAGAGCATCCATGCAGTGTGGACACTCTCTTGCGCAAAAGCACATCACTTTTGTGGTGCGCTTTGAGGTATGGACGTGCTGTTGTGCAAGAAGTTTTTGCGCAAAAACTCTTGTGCAAAAGGCTTCTTGCGCAAGAAGCCTGCAGTGTAGACATAGCCTGGGAGTTTTACCACAACAGCAGCGTGAGGCAGCGCAGAGCACTTTCTGAAATCCCACTGCTAATGCTCAGTTTAGACATCCATATTGGAAAAAGTTGGACATAATGTTTAATGAGCTGGTGGTGAGCAGGGGAGTGACAGTCTGGGTGGGCCCCAAGACAAGGTTGGGGCTCCATGCTTCTGGAAGGGGCAGAGCCTCAGGTGGAAGGAGCAGGGCTGGGGCAGCCAGACCTCAGAGCCACCCGGAGTATGCGGCACAGGACTCCGGCAGCAATTTCAAGAGCACGGGCTTCAATCGCTACCACTGCTGCTGCAAGAGTAGCAGTGGCTGGGAGCTCCGGGCCTCTTTGAATTGCTAGGCCCTCAAGCAACTACTCCCTTTGGCCCTCCCGCAATCAGTGGTGCTAGTGGTGAGTGATGCAAATAAAAGTTCCTGCAGTGTGCCCAAAATCTGGGGAATTTGGTAACTCAAGACAACAACTCTTAGGCTACGTCTACACTGGCATGATTTTGCGCAAATACTTTTAACGGAAGAGTTTTCCATTAAGTATTTATAAGAGAGAGCGTCTATACTGGCATGTGCCTTTGCGCAAAAGATTTGCTTTTCCGCAAAAGCATCCGTGCCAGTGTAGACGCTCTCTTCTGAAGAAAGCTCCAATGGCCATTTTAGCCATCGGGCTTTCTTGCTCAAGAAATTAACGTTGCTGTCTACACTGGCCTCTTGCGCAAGAATACTTGCGCAAGAGGGCTTATCCCTTAGCGGGAGCATCAGAGTATTTGTGCAAGAAGCACTGATTTTCTACATTACAACGTCAGTGTTCTTGCGCAAATACTCGTGGCCAGTGTGGACAGGCGGCAGGATTTTGCACAAAAGCGGTTGCTTTTGTGCAAAATCTTGCCAATGTAGACACAGCCTTAGAGTTTGGCAATTATATAGTATTTATCAGAAATAGTCACTAAAAGCACTTTCTCTTTTATACAGTGATACTCTGGAACCAGTGCCTGTACAATTTAATATGAAACAAAAATAGGTCATTCATTCATGCAGATCGAATAATCAGCATAATGGTAGGCTATTCCTACTGGGATACAGTGGGCAATATTTAGTATTTACTCAGTTCCAGTGAAACCAGTAGAATTGCTCCCATACATATAAGTTATCAATAGAGAAAATGTTCCTAATTTATTTACACCGAAGTCTGAAAACAAACATGATAAAATTCTTAAAGCAGTTTCTCCAATGCTCTTGCAGTTTCTAAATGGAAAAACTCCACAAATAATGAACTTCTACATACCACCAGTAAAAGAAGAGAAGGAAGTTTTTATGCACCCAGGCATCATCAGTGTTGAAGATAAAATGCAAGTTAAAAGATTTGACACAAACCTTGGGGAAATATCACATCCTTGTTGCATAAAGGCACCCAGGGAAAACCAGAGGCTGTTGAATATGCCGAACTCATTGGGAGGCTGATCACTGGGTCCTTCTTTCCCATCTTCTGGCTCTTCAGTGTGCCACTCGTATGGGCTAAACCTGCTAACTAGGAACAGGACCACACTGACACCAATGTAGGCAAAGACAATGCACATCCAGATCTCATATGCCAAAGGGTCCAAGAAGGAAAACACTCCTGGTTTAGATTTCTGGGGCTTTTTGATCATAATGGAGATCCCCAAACTCATAAAAGGCTTCGAAAAATCAATGACCTCTTCTCGTACCAAAGTGATAGTCAGAGGTGCAACAGCAATCTCTGCTTTCTAGAAGAAAAAGAAATACAGATATATAGCTTAATTAACTTTGGTTTGTACAATTATCGAAGCAGCTAATTCCAAAATCATAGTTTTAACAACAGCAAATTGTTAGAATTATTTATATATTCTTATGGCTAATTCTATCATTTTTTAGAATAAAATGCAGGTTTATATTTGTATAAGAAATATACTGATAATTTAGTAATCAAAGAATGTGGAAGGGTCAAATACTATGGTGAAGGGTTGCAGTGTCAAATCTAAAATTAGATGAGTAAAAAGACAGGTAAACCTAAAACAAAAATTATATTATCACCACCAAATGGGCAGAGTATTAGTTCTGGCTATAAAACCACCAGATATAGTTAGTTTGAACTGATTTTTCTGTCTGGTATGATCCCTTCTTCAGGAAAAGGGTGAAGATGCAAATGATCCCAAATGTGCATTCCAAATAGTATGAGAAGTACAGAAATTAAGGAAAGAAACAAATTAAGGCTCTGATGCTGCAAAGATTTAAGACTGTGAAGTTTAGTATGTGCCTAAGTGATTGTCGGATCCGGGAGTTCATGTTTGTTTTGGTGTTACCTTAGACCATATTAAAAGGCAGCATGTCAGGAATGGAAATGAAAAAGTGTGATGCATCCCACCCACCACCTTTACAATTTATGGGAGGAAACCTGAATTTGAAACCAAAACATGAACGTATGGATCTAGTTTGTTTGTCTTTTAAATTCCAATACTGACTGAGTCTCTAGGTAAGACTCCACAGCAAATGTTTAATAAAAATAAATAACACTATCCCATTGCCTCTGCTTGGATGCTTTGGTCAGTTGATCTGTATAGACCAGTGGTAGTCTGTGGGCCACATGCAGCCTACTGAGGTTCTATGTATAGTCCAACAGACATTTTGTTTACTGTTGCCCACACATAGAGTTGCCAGATTCCACTGGTTTCCATCCACACAGTTTTCTCCTACCGGCATTACTAAAATTATGTGTTCTTGGGGAACCAGGGCATAGTATTCATGGAAGACTTCACCCACTCCTGGCCTCTGCTTGAACCAAAGCCCACGCAAAAAGCACTGAAAAGGCAGGGGAAGACACACCCAAAGCCCTCCAGTCTAGGGTGATAAGATTAAGGAAATACCCCATATCTAATCTGTGTTGAAGACGGGACAGAAAGACACCTCCATTGGCATACAGAATGGAGAACAGAGATTCCAAAGCAAGAATTACACTGAACTCTGAGACACAGAAAGCAGAAAATTACTGACTGATGTGAAATCTCTGTTCCAGATGCTAGTGAACCCATGCCTGCACACACCCAGCTCACTAATTATCAAATCAATTTTAGTAATAAATCCAGTATCCAAAATACTGACACTACCTAATTACATTATAAGCTCCCTTGAAGGAACACCACCCATACGGAGGAATGATCAGTTTCTATTGTCTAGCTTAAACAGAACAATTTAGAATATTCCCTTTAACCATCTGTTTACTCATAGAAAGATCTAGTGTTCCTTCTTGAATCACTGCTGTTTCCTTACAGAAGTCCCTACTCACGCTCAAGTAAAGTGTTCTGATGCCTGGATCTAAATTCTACATCAGTTTCATTGGGACTTCATCTTCTCTGTCCTGTCTGCGTTGGGAGCTTTGCTCTGCCTGTCTCCAACACTCTAGACAGCTACCATCACTATCTGGGAACCCCGATCAGTTTAAGATTCACAGAGTGATGAGATCTTGCTCTCTCTTTCTTTCTCTCTTGTTCTCTCTCTCTCTTTCGGTATAGACTCCTAATCCTGCCTTATGTGATCAGTTTTGGTTTGCTAACCTTAATGTTTATAATCAGATTTAAGTTAGATTTAATATTGCAGTTGTTTTGTTTGGCTTCCCTTGTATGAACAACGGGTAGTCCTGTGACACCTTAGAGACCAACAAAAATATATAGTATCCTGAGCTTTCACGAGTAATGACATATAATAATAATATTATATATATATTTGTTAGTCTCTAAGGTGCCACAGGACTACTCATTTTCACAGTGACAGTCTAACACGGCTACCCCTCTGAGACTTTTTCCCTTGTATGGTTACTACCTATAAATAAATAACTTTCATGGCTAACCTGACTGCTTCTTTCTGTCTCTCTGCTAAAAGAATGGTTGTGATGTAAAAGTGGGGCTAGGGAGGTGCTGAACATGGGGGTATCTGAGGGTGGCAGCTTAAAATGCTGTTTAATCCAGCCCACTAAAAAAGAGCACAGGAGGACTACTGCTTGGCATTGCTGTGCAACCCAGCCTAATGAGCCCTGGGGCATATAAGGGATCAGCTTGTAAATGCTAATTAACCATTCCTCTCAGACATGCTCTGGGAGTGGGTGTGATTGTGTATGTTCATCTGATTCTAGGGTGGGAAGAACCCAGTCCTGGGGAACCTAGATTCTGCAAGATAGCTCCATTGGGAGGGAATTGGCAGAAGGGCAAAGTAAAGCTACATATCAGAGCACAAGCAGTACGCTGATGGAATTATCAATCCCCCCTCAGTAACCCTAATACATGAGCATACCCCAAAATAACAGGCAAATCTGGTAACACCCTGCAAATTCTAGGTATGCAAATGCTGATAGCAAAACTACCCTAACCTGGGAGACCATCTTGGTTACAGCTATCTTGCAGCCCACTGAGATGGAGGACCACTCACTAGCCTAGGTTGCCCATGGCTGGTATAAATATTCTGTCAAAAAAAAGATGAAATCACTATGCACGGTTATAATTTATGAAGGAAAATATAGTCTATAGTGTTTTCTACTATCATATAGCTTATTTGTACTATGCCAGGTCGACAAGATTTGCTAATTTAGCCCCGGAATAAAATTCTCTTATAAAAGTAAAAGAGCTTATGGAGGGAAGTCGTGCTGAAGCTGCACATTGACTACACAGATGGATGTTGTGTTATGTGCCACAGATACAAACTATAGAAGGGAAATTGTAACAGCAGACTGTGTAGCTAGCACACATTCCAGTCCTGGGGGAATTCTGCAATTTTAGTATGGCTCCAAATGCAACCATTTCAGAATTCCCCCAGGACTAGCATCATGGCAGGCATGGTCATGGCTCCATAGATTATGACTGTGAATTATCTGTAGTATGCAAGTGTATCTGATATTTCCTTAACATGAATTGTTTATTTTATGAGCCTAAAACACTTAATACATTGTATATAAAAAACCAAAACAACAGAGGAATTGCTGCATCTGCCTCAGTAGCTAGGCTTTAAGGGGCTAAATTCTGGCCTTTGCAGTCAAAGGCATGGATTGGGTCAGGGCAGCAGAGGTGGTGGCAACTGGGTGGTGGCACTGTGAAGCATCTCTGCTATCCACCATCACCATACTTACTTCCAAAGGATGTTATGAGAGGATAGGTCCCTCACATTTCAGTCAGCCTGGCTATTCATGATTCATTCAAGATATGGAACATTACTGAGTGTGTTAGTTGGACCCCTATTATGCACAGGGGCCTAGTTCTGCACCCTTTGAAATCAAGGGGAAAACACAGTGATCAATGGTGCTGAGTTACACCCTGGGACTGTTAGCGGAGCATTCTGCCTGGCTCCTGTGTGCATGTGATGAAGAGTGTCTTTGCGTTGTTCATGACTGGTGTGGAAAAAGTGAATAAGGAAAAGTTATTCTTCATACAGCACAGTCAGCCTTTGGAACTCCTTGCCAGAAGATGTTGTGAAGACTAGGACTTTAACAGGGCTCAAAAAAAAGCTAGATAAATTCATGGAGGTTAGGTCCATCAATGGCTATTAGCCAGGATGGGTAGGAATGGTGTCCTTAGCCTCTGTTTGTCTGGAAATGGATGACAGGAGAGGGATCACGTAATGATTACCTGTTGTGTTCACTCCCTCTGGGGCATCTGGCATTGGCCACTGTCGGCAGACAGGATACTGGGCTAGATGGACCTTTGGTCTGACCTAGTATGGCTGTTCTTATGTTCTTATGCTTAAATGCTTTGCTGAATTAATCTCTGAGCAAGTTTCTTGCATGACACAAAACCAGAAATAAAATCTGAAATGTAATTTTTTCTAGTGCTGTAAAATTTGAAATGTCTAAAAACTCTTAAAATAAAAAAGATATTAAAAATAGTTCAGGAATGATACTCATTCCAGATAGAAGCAAGTTTTCTAACCAAACAATAAACTTCTGAAAATGGAGACTTATAGCAGAATTCTGCCAGATCCTTAGATTATATCTGCACTTGAAAGTCCCACTATACAATTTTAGTATAAGCACCAACTGAAAATGATTATATATCGAGCTGCAATTTTTTAATTGTGAAAATTTGAAACAATAAAAGCTAAAATCATCCCTTGCGTAACTTCATTGAGTTCAACTGGAATGAAAGTTACAGTCGATTTGACCTAGTTTATCTATTCCTATTCATACACATATATGTTCATGATGAGCCTTTTGGAGAATATAAATGTAATGGGTTGTCCCCTAAGGCCACCAGATAGCTGCAATTTCAGGTTTTTAGAACTGTGGATAACATGAGTTATTAGATTGTGAAGTAAGACAACTTGAATTCAGCCACTAAAAATGCTGGACCAATTTCAACAGCAACAACCTGTTTTCAAATACATTTGAAAATCTCACTTGCTTGCATGACAGCCATTAGAGTGATGCCTCTATTTTGGGTAAACACAGTGTTGCCAACTCTCTCCGTTTTATTGCAAATTTCCCAGTGTTGGTAGTTTTATTAAAGCCTTAACTCTTGGATTCTGTGAGCATGAGAATCTCAGTTTTCACTAAAGCAAGGAAGTTTCTCGAACACCAGAAAGTAAAGAAAAAGAACTCTCTCTAAAAATATCATGTTTTTTAAACTATTATATAAACCATTTCTTGATTTTATAACACTAGGGTTTTCATTATCATCCATAAACTTCATTCTATGAGGAATAACACACATTCCGAAATATCTATTTCGAAATAAGACGTGTGTAGATGCTCTACTGCTACTATTTCAAAATAGCCCCTCACCAGGGCCATTCCAAGTTATTCCTCTTCAGTGCCTTGTGGGGCTCTAAATCAAGATCGCATGTCTACATTAGGGAAGCCTGCCTCGGACTAATTTTGAGGCTTCCCTGCAGTGTCGACGTGCTATTTCGAAATAGCCATGCAGTGTAGAAATACTCTCAGAAAAACTATGATACATTGCTTGTAGTCTTCTGTATATGTATAATATCTTGGCATATTTAATAACTCTCACTGTAAGTTTCTTTCTCTTCATGCATCTGATGAAGTGAGTTGCAACTCACAAAAGCTTATGCCATAATAACATTTTTAATGTTTAAAGTGCCACTGGGATTCATTTTTGCTGAAACAGACTAACATGGCTACCTCTGAAACCTGTCACTGTAAGTATTAGACTTGGCTATTGATTATTGATCTGTAAAAGTCCTACCTAAAACTTGACTTCAGTGTAGCCAAATAGATAGTGGGAGTATATCAGATCTCCTAGTGAGTCTCTCAAGTTCTGGGATATTAGCTGGAGTGGTGATGAAGCAGGGTTTTAGACATCAATTAACTGGATTTATTTTTAGCTGCTACAGTTGGAGTTTTGCTGAACAGCAACAACATATATTTGAAAATCCGGAATCTATGACAATATTTCAGTCAAGACTGCCTTACTATGAAGCTTGGATAGGTTATAGATCCTTCAGACTTTAGGTATCATGGCAAGATTAGGTCTCAGGCTAAGGACAGTTTTACTTGCTGGAGTGCTATATTCCATCCCTATAAGTAAATATAATATTTAGTCGTTTTCCTGACTACCACCCATTTTGTGCTGTCTTACAAAAAGCAAATGAAAAAAAATATGAACTCTAGAATCCCATCACTTCTCAGATTTTGACAAAATGGGTAATGATCTTCTTATTCAGTACACAGTGAAAGAATAACATTCTGTGTCAGGAGAATGAATATGTAAGAGGGGTTGACTGCTAGTGCATTCAGAAACACCTATTGTGACTCAGTAATCACATTCATCACCACAAGGTGCTTCTGTGAACAAGCTAATTATCAAGGATTGTAGAACGTTGTCAAGACTATTATGTCATTCAGGTAGATTAGGAGAGGAGACAGGGATTTCTAGATAGCATTTATGGAGTCCAAGAGAACCTCACATCCAAAACAACCCCCTAGAAAAATAAACATTACAACAATGCATGCATAATTCTCCTCTGGGGATAAGAGGGAGAACAAACTATGTGTGACAGATGTCAGTCACATCGCTTAATGTACTACTGGAAGTTGCTTACGGTACTCTAGTGGTTGAGGGTGGAGGATTTCCCTACCCCCTCTTATGGAGATCCTAAGCAGCTACCAACTTGGGCTGAGTAATGGGAATAAGAACTGACCCCTAATGCTACCTCATGTTGTTATGAAGCTGGGATCCAACATGCTGATACAAACTCTGAAAATAATAGCACCAAATAAAGGCAGGGATAGCAAGCACACTATCATTTGTTCTTCTAGCACAGCCAATTGGTGTGATTTATGGTGGCCTTGTTCACACTCTAATAGCTCACGTCTAGAATCAAATTGAGTCTCTAGGCTTCCTAATTGATAAAATGGGAACTGCACAAGAAGTGTTATGCTCAATTGCTAAGTGTCATGACATTTTTCACCACATCTCTCCCTGACAGAAAAATAAATAGTTCCCACAATCTTAGTTCATTTGCAACACCAGATATGGCACACAGATTGTATTCTTTTCATTTCCATTGAAGTTAGCATCTAGCTGGCACTAATTGCTCTCTAAGATTGCTAACTACCCTGGGTATTTTTTGTAAGTATTGTGGCTGGTTGCCTTTAACGAGATAGATTATTCAAGGACAAATATGCTTCAAACTCTGCTTGCAAGTTCTCTGAATTTGTTCATCATCTCTCTCACGATTCAGTTATAGTGGGTGCACTTAAAGCATTTCTACTGGCTCTTCATAGATTTATGAAATACCCCTCAATCTATTTAAAGTTTTCTAACATTTTGGATCACATCCTCAACTGGAGCATTTCCAGTTAAATCAATAGAACTATGTGGATTAGCAGCTCTCAAGGTCTGACCCCTCCTTTGCAACTACTGTAATAAATATATTCACCTAGATTCTCATATTTTAGCTTCCCGATGGAACTTTACCATTATGCTGCCTACATGCTGCTAGAGAAGAGCCTCACACTTTCCATATTTTATAGATGGAGATGGGAATAGTCCCCTGGGAACTGCACGGGTGGGTTCTCCTTTGCACAGGTAATCTTCCTAGATTATGTCTACACTGCAGACTTCTCTCAGAAGAAGCTTTTCCAGAAGAGATTTTCCGGAAAAATGTCTTCCGAAAGAGAGCATCCACACTGCCAAAGCACATCGAAAAAGCGATCTGCTTTTTCAAAAGATAGCGTCCATATTGAATGGACGCTATTGCGCATTTCAGCTGTGATTACTCTGGACGAAGTGGCCACCAGGGCACTTGTGCTTTTTCCTCTTTCCTCTTCTTTCTAAAGAACTCCCTCTTCCCCGTCCAACATGCCTTTTTCTGAAAGAGCTCTTTTGGAAAAAGGCTTCTTCCTTGTAGAATGAGGATTACCAATGTTGGAAAAAACCCTCTGTTCTTTCGACTTACTTTCGGAAGAATGCGATTGCAGTGTAGATGTAATTGAAGTTTTTTTGGAAAAACTTTGTCGTGTAGACATAACTATTCTAATGTGGAAAGAGAGTTCAGCAATCTCTGTGGCATCATCTCCATCTCCCTCTCACTTAGATAATTTCAGGATTATTTTTATCATCAAGGTGAAGAGCCACTAGGTGGCTCTCTGAGCCTACTCTAGCTTTGGTAACAATAGGCATTGCAAGTCTCCTCAGTCTCCCATCCTTTTGGAACTACAGTTAGTTTCCTTTAATGTTCTTGTTTTTTATTTGTTTTTCTGTTATTCAGAGGATCCATGGATCATGATAGAATCAGTCATAGTTTCAGACTAGTTAATTTCACTCTTAAATCCTATCATTGATGCTATCTCTTTGAGAAATTCCGTTTTAATTTTATATAAGAACGCCCATACTGGGTCAGACCAAAGGTCCATCTAGCCCAGTATCCTGTCAGCCAACAGTGGCCAATACCAGATGCTCCAGAGGGAGGGAACACAACAGGTAATCCTCACGTGATCCCTCTCCTGTCTCCCACTTCCAGAGAAACAGAAGCTAGGGACACCATTCCTACCCATTCTGGCTAATACCCATTGATGGATTTAAGCTCCATGAATTTATCTAGCTCTTTTTTGAACCCTGTTAAAGTTCTAACCTTCACCACATCCCGTGGCAAGGAGTTCCACAGGTTGATTGTGTGCGGAGAGAAGAAAAACTTCCTTTTGTTTGTTTTAAACCTGCTGCCTATTAATTTCATTTGGTGATCCCTAGTTCTTATATTATGGGAACAAGTAAATAACTTTTCCTTATTCACTTTTTCCACACCAGTCATGATTTTATAGACCTCATCTTCCCCCTTAGTCTCCTCTTTTCTAAGCTGAAAAGTCCAAGTCTTTTTCATCTCTCTTCATATGGGACCTGTTCCAAATCCCTAATCATTTTTGTTGCCCTTTTCTGAACCTTTTCCAATGCCAATATATCTTTTTTGAGATGAGGCAACCACATCCGTCCACAGTATTCAAGATGTGGCCATACCATGCTTTTACATAGAGGCAATAACATATTCTCTGTCTTATTCTCTATCCCTTTTTTAATGACTCCTAACATTCTATTTGCTTTTTTCACTGCCGCTCCACACTGAGGCTATGTCTACACTACAGGCTTCTTGCACAAGAAGCTTTTTGCGGAACAGTCCGCAAAAACTTCTTGCGCGAGAGTGCATCCACATTGCAAAAGCGCATCGAAAAAGCGATGTGCTTTTGCTCAAGAGAATGTCCAGACTGCATGGATACTCTCTCAAAAGGAAACTCTGATTGCTATTTACAGAATGACCACCAGGGCACCTGTGCTTTTTTCGATTGCCTCTTTTTACGCAAAACCCCCATTCCCCGTCCACACACACCTTTTTGCGCAAGAGCACTTGCGCAAAAAGAAATTATTCCTTGTAGAAAGAGGAGTACCTATTGTGCAAAAACCCCTCTGCTCTTTCCATTTTTTTGCTCAAAAATGCACTTGAGGTGTGGACGCTCTGCGAGTTTTTGAGGAAAACCAGCCGTTTTTCTGCAAAAAACTCTGTAGTGTAGACAAAGCCTGAGTGGATGTTTTCCACTGAACTGTCCTCAATGACTCCAAGATCTCTCTCTTGAGTAGTTGTAGCCAAATTAGTCCCCATGGGTATGTCTACAGTAGCTTGTTAATTCGAGCTAGGTAGGCAAATGAGGCGACCGGAGTTAATGAAGCCCGGATTTAAATATCCCGGCTTTATTTGCATGTTCGTCCGTAGTTATTTTGAAATTTCTAGCTCGAACTCACTGCCAAGATGGCTACACGCTGCAATGAACGTTAATTCGAACTAAGTCTTTAGTTCGACTAACCGTTACTCCTCATTCCACGAGGAGCAACAGCAATTAGAACCAAGGACTTAATTCGAATTAACGTTTCACTGCCGCGTGTAGCCGCGCAGCAGTGAGTTCGGGCTAGTGAAATTTCAAAATGGCGACCAGACGGGAACATGCAAATAAAGCCCGGGATACTTAAATCCCGGGCTTCATTTGCAACTCCGGTCGCCTTATTTGCCTACCTAGCTCAAATTAATGAGCTAGTGTAGACATACCCCATCATATTGTATATATAGCTGGGATTATGTTTTCCAATGTGCATTACTTTACATTTATCAACATTAATTTTCATTGGCCATTTTGTTGCCCAATCACCTAATTTGAATAATCTATTTTGAATTTTGAATAATCTAGTTGTGGAGCATACCAACAGCACATTGCTATGTGGATTCTCCATGATTTGAAATCTTTAAAACAATGCTTTATGTCTTTCTAAAATACATACCCCCTTCAATGCTGAGTTATTGGGCTGATGTAGGAGTAACATGGTGAAATTCTATTGTCCAGGTTCTGCAGGAGGTCAGACTAGATTTTCACAATGGTCTGATATTAAAATATATAAACCTAACTAAAATGTTCAAACAGTGAAATCTATTAATATTAAAAAGAGAGTATTTGAGTAAAGAGTAGAACTTCTAAAAATATCTGTGACCTTAACTAGAAAATAGCACTATGAATGCTCAAAATAAACTCTAGTTATTTTCTTTTCTTCTTTTTCCCCCAGGTCAAATAAAATGCATATACAGTTTGAATATTATGAATAATGTTATGAAAGGCTAAATCCTACTTCAAAAATTGATATGCTTACCCCATAAACAAGTTCTCCCACCATCCCATTCCAGATTTTTGTCTCTGGATCCCTTGCTCCATATTTTCCATCAGGAACAATGGCAATTTTGTACTTGATACCAATATGTTTTGCAATTTCTGATGCCAGATCTACACAGTATCCTTCATACTTGTCATTCCCTTCAAACGTATCATGGTTTTTCTTGAACATAACATATGGGGCTTCCTATAATGAGAGAAGTAGAACTGTAAAGGAGAAGTACACAGCACAGACTCTGAATAGCATCATGTAATCCACTGAACAGTATGCATTTTATCAAAAGTTCACAGATAGCACTAGCACATGTATATTTCAATGCAGAAATCCATGCTATTTATACATACATATATATTCTATTTACATTATTAATTTGCTTATGTTATAAAATCAACCTTAAAAACCTTTTACTATAAACATACACAATTTAAGCATTTATATAAAAGTTACTCTTTTAAGTGAGAGAGCTCCCAATAGATATATATCATATATTATAAGTTAAAAAGCTGACTAACAATTGGAGCTCTATACAATGCATAGTATAATAATCTAAAAAAACTAAACTTTTGGATTGAAATATGCACATCCTTTCACTTGCTGTGGATCCTCTACGGATATAGTCATATGTATAGTCTGGTATGTTATGTGCTGTTCATTGTTTAAAATACTTGGCCATGCCTTGATTACTAGAAGACAATTTGTATTTTAACAGAAATAACTAATATGGTCATGGGGAAACACCTACTTGCCTCCTACACAGACAGTACACACTGTTTCTTGGTACACACCAAGGAATATGTAAATTCACTATTTTTTATTGAAACCAACACATGTACATCATGTGTTAGCAGCAACAAGTTTGTAGTGCCTGATCTGTTTTAATATTTGGTGTGGGGATAAGTGTGACAAGGAACTTGTGTAAGCTAACAGTCATATAAGCACCTGGGATTTGTAAATATTTCAGTTAAATTCTGCTTTTCAACCAAGGTTCAGGTCCAAGAGCATATTATGCACATGTTACCCTGAGGCATGTTTGTGGCCTGTCCCCCGGTCATCTCTTCAATGTGACAACAGTTTGTTCTGCCACCAAGCAACACTCCTGGGGCGGAGTTCCCTTTTCATGGCTTTCTGTGACCTTAAAACAGGTTCTGTCTTTGAGGCTTTTCACAGCTTAGAGTGTTTGCCACTAAGGACAGCTTTAAAAAAGGGCCTAAGCATAGAGAAGTGTCTACCATGCCGCTAGACACTGACTTGCAAAATCATCTCCTGACTGGAGAGGTGATGTTCTATTCAGGAAACTGGGGGATGACAACAGCAGATCACACGTGAGCCACTGGGGGGGCTGAAGTTTAGAAGCACTTCTCAGACTTGTGCAATAGTGTAACGAGTTGCTTTAGTTGTACTGCGTACAACATAGTACATTGTGGCTACTGAAGGAAAACCACCACATAGTGCCACTTGCTACAATTTCTAAAAGGGGTATTCACCACTTCCTGCACTTACTCCTTGCATTCCCATCCTCAGCTAATCTCTTTTGTGTGAAGACAGAGGAGAAGGGGGTGGGAGAACAGAGGTACCTACAACCTCAATCTCCTCACATAGGGCTGACTTCAAGTAAGTATTTAAGTTAAGCTTGAGTGGCCTCATTGACTCTACGAACTATTCCTATGTTTAAAATTAGGAATGTGTTTATGTATCTTCCTGAATTGGGGGAGGCTGTTCATATGTGCAGTGCTAGCCTTAATTTGGGCTTGTCCATATGCCCATTCTGTAAACAAAACTGATAAAGAAAAAAGAAATGAAGGACTAAGGCAATGTATCGCTTTGCAGTAGCTTAGCTAAATATTCCCTGTCAGATTTCCCTTCTTCACATAACATCCTTATAACCTTGAAGTGCAGTGCCCTGGTACATTTTAATTTTTTACTTTCTTTTAAAAAGGCTGAGTCATAGACTGGCTAAACTGCTGGATTCAGCTTTTCCTGATCAAAACACAACATGCAATGGTAAATACACACTGGGCATGAGCTACTTTGGATAGGAGCTGAGTGTGGAGGAAGCAAGGATGAAGCTGCTTCAACATTCCCTTCCCCGATCCCCCCCAGCACCCAGCCGCTGACTCTCCGTGTGTTTCTCCCTGAGGGCTAGACTGCATTGAAGGCATAGCCCAGGTGTGGGGAAGCTTTTGTGGGTCGGGGGCCACTGACCCACAGAAAAATCAATCTGGGGCCGCACACAAGTGAGAAGTGGAAAAAAAACCCTCACTGTGGGCTCTGACTGAGAAGGAGAAAGACACTCCCCACACCCCTCTCGCACACCAAAGCCTACGGGGGCCCAGCCTAGTAGATTTCGTGCACTCCAGCCCCCAGGAGTAGTAGCAGGGGGGCTGGAGCACAAGCATGGGCTCCCCAATGCTGGGGGCCTGAGCCTCGGGGGCTGGATCCAGGCAAGCCGTGGGCTGCATCCAGCTCCCAGGCCTGAGGTTCCCCACCCCTGGTATAGCCTTTAAACAGTAAAATAAATTGGAAACTCTGTATACTCCTGATTTTCCTTTTAAAAAAGCAAATTCAATCTTAACATCAGCTCATGTTCCTGTGAAGAACTGCTGAGGAAAGGTGTTGTTGCGGGACCAGGACGGCCATGATGTGATTTCTGTGAAGGCAGTACCATCCACTGGATAGAACACTGGACTGCGACTCATGAAACCTGGTCAGGAAATCTTGGTCAAGTCTTTTAATTTCTTTATGCTTTTCTTTCCCCTCCTATCCTCTGTTGGTTTTACCAATTTAGACTGTACTTTTTGAGGCAGAGACTGGCTCTTGCTATGTGTTTGTACACGGCCTAGACCCATGCAACCCTGATCTTAGTTGGAAAGGACAATAGCGTGAAACTCACAAATGTTAAATAATACAATTAAAGTAGCAGGAATACATACTACCTTCTTGTTAGGTTGTCCTCTCTACTACTATACATAGCATATATAAAAAATGTTTAAAAATGTGTTTACCATTTGAGTTATATTACAGTTAGAGATGAGCTCAAATGACAAACAGGCTACATCTACACTGCGCTGTTTTGCGCAAGAAATATGCAAATGAGGCGAAGCATGGAATATCGCGGTGCCTCATTTGCATAATTAATGAGCGGCCGCTTTTTGCACAAGAGGCTTTTGCATTCTTTTTTTCAGGAAGAACGGCTCTTGCTCAAGAGGGGGGTTTTGCGCAAAAGCCTCTTGAGCAAAAAGTGGCCACTCATTAATTATGCAAATGAGGCGCAGCGATATTCCACGTTTCGCCTTGTTTGCATATTTCTTGTGCAAAACAGCTCAGTGTAGACGTAGCCACAATGTTTAAGGGTGTTTGGATCTGGCATTCAGACTGATACATTATTGTAATAAGGGCCATTTTCACATTCAGAACAGAAAGTGGGCTTGAATTTTCAGCTATCACAAATTTTTTGTTTAGATGTAGTGTTTTATTAAAGCCTGTATTTATAATAGCATTAGGCCATGCAAAGGCAAGTTTTACTGGATCTTTAACCAATACATTGTGTAGATGATGTCCACAGAATCATAGAATCATAGGGTTGGAAGAGACCTCAGGAGGTCAATGAGTCCAATCCCCTGCCCAAAGCAGGACCAAACCCAACGTTGCAAGCTCACATGTTGTAATAATGGCACATATTAATAATCAGAATAATGAAACACACCTAGTCATATCGTAATGCTAAATTCTGTTTATCCTACTGAGGTAGATCGATTGCTTTAAGGAATGTCTTTTAAAAGACCGTCACAATTACAGTTTAGGACTGTAAACTCTAACCTACCAATAAAAACACAGATGTGAATTATTTAGTGCAAAATATGCTATTGTTGAAAGGGACTTAACATTGTAATGTTTGAGCTGTTTAATGATAATCTGTAGGTAAGTAAATTACATACAAAGTCCACATTGAAATGATCAATGACTAGCACTGAACATAGGTAGTTAAAACGACACAAGCTTTACTTCTATAGTCACAATTCGATAACAATACTTAACATTTTGAAATACAACTGGATGACTGAAATAAGTACCTTTACAGATAGAACCAAATCATTCCATTACATTCTTGCAGACTCACATGTACAGTAAAATGCTCCAACTGGAAATTAATTTAATAATGGAAGTAAGTAAAAAACCCTAACCCTCACACTGTTTGGTTAAGGGAGGCCTATTTTAATAAAGTCCCTTTTGCACTTTCTAAAACACTGCAAACATAAATTATAACATGGAAAATGATTTTTGTGCAAGGAAATAGCTCAGTTCTTCACTATTAATTCTGATAAAATTTCTGTTGAAGTCAGTGGGGATTCTAAAATGTACTTTAGATTTGTGGAGGGACATAATACTAGATTTCTTGAGAACCATTGGTTCTGTTTTATTTAACCCCAATGTTTCTTAGGTTCAAGGTTTGTAACTTATACCCTTAGTCTTCTGAACCCTAATATGTTGATATTATATTGAAGTGCTGTGTTGGAAAAAATGCTTAAAGTTCACTGTTAGCATGCAGTTCTTTAGCTTTAACCAATTAGTTCTTTGTCACTGTTACAGCTTTTGAAACCTTTTATATGAAAATAAAATATTAATTAAATACAAATGTTCACTAGAGTAGGGGCCTCAATTTTTCACTCTAGCGTATTCCCAGGAGTATTTTTTAGTAGGCTACATAAAAAATGTAAAACAAAATCTAAGCATCTATACTATACTACAGGCAACCACAGTATTTTGCCAAAGCAGAAAGTACCATAATTATTTGTTTGAGTATAAAGCTAGTTTATTTTATTAGGTATCTTATATTTAATAATAAAATAGTCAATTACAGCAAATTAAGCACAGATACATACAAAATAAGACAGTAAAGCAAAATGATCAGTGCTGTATTACTTCACACAAAAATTAGAGTGTCCCATACTGACAACTCCTAAATCTTTTACTATGTCTAGATATCTGTCTTCCACAGACTGAAAAGCTTGACAACATTGAGCCCAGAAGCCTTTCAGTTTAATAAAGGAAGGAATGCATGCAGTCAAAATTATATTTTTCATGTATATTAAATCAGCTTTCCTTCAATATGAAGAGGGCAGTGAAGAGGTCACAAGTCCCTGTCTGGCATTTGTGACATGAGTAAAGTACAGGAAAGAGCAAAATGACAAGATTCTGAAATGTACTGTGGTTTAATAGGTTGGTTTTTTGTTATTAAGAACTTGTAGATTCTACTTCTGTTGCCTTTGAAGATGACTAATAAGAACTATGGGTCAAATTCTGCTTTCAGAGCTAACTGTGTGGCTCCTACTGAAGTCAATGGGAGCTATGCATTATGCATAACTAGCCAAAGACAGAATTTTCCCATGTATTTTTATTTCAACCAAATTATGACATATGTCTTTTAATGTGAAATCAGTGAGTGGGTCACTTTAGATAGATAGATATATTTCTGGATAATTGTATTTATTCAAAAATGACATGCTGCATGAAAACTGGGCATGCTTTGCAAAATTCATTCAGCTTCTTGGTTTGAAAAATGATACCACCAGTTCTTTTTCATGGATTGGAAAACTTCTGCTAAAGATAACATTTATTATGCACAGATGCAAACAGGACAGGCAAAGTAATACATTGAGAACGCTCCCTTCCTCCCTCCCTCCCCTTGTATACTTTTGGCAAACAGGCATCCTTTTAATATTTTGATTACTTGCTTTTCCTAAGCTTGGAGCTATTTACAGAAGTAACACTGCTCACTTATGGGAGCCTCAAGTAAAGATATCAGGATTGGTATGAGAGGAAAATTTTCAATTCAGAACTTGTTATTCACATCATTTTCTTCTCAGCTTGGCAAAGTTGAAGGTTAATGTCCTCTGTTCTACACATTTCAGAATAGTCACAGAGCTTTTCTTGGTGGTTCAGTGCCTGGCCATCCAGTCAGAGGAAGAGTAATCCATATGGGAAAATTAGCTCAATGTTACTACACTGCAGGTTAATACTTGAGTCTTAGTTAGGAATGTTCGTAGCATCGCAGGACTCTGTTCTTCCTTGATCAATTTCTTAAAATAGGATTCTTCATCAGAGGCTGAAAAGAGGAGGACTGTACTGAAGTATAATTTTTCCATTACCATGTCTTTTTTAGGAAAAAGATACACATATTTTTAAAAGTCCCATGCAAAATATTATACAATTAGGTTAGGAGTTACACTTTGAATTGCTGTACAGTACATTGATCAGTTTGCATCCCACAATGATAACCTTCAATAGGAAATTTGTCAGGACCTACTTAATGCATAAACCCTGATATATAAATACAAACAACAGGGTAACTAACTACAGTCAGAACATTTCCCAACAACACTTTTACTCTTTCCCTTGCTTTATTTTCAACTCAGCATTGATTTAGATAATTCTCCTTAAGAACACCGACATCACATAAAGAACATTCCTTCTCGTTTGAGACATACCTTATCCTGAATGTTTTAAAAAAAATCTTGCCTAATGAGATAGGTGAAAAGGGCAGTGAACAGAGATGTGAAATTTATAAAATCGTCAGGTAAAGGTCACCCTGTGCCAGTCTGCTTTGACAAGCATCAGCTTTAAAGGGCATGTCTGGCTTCAGAAGGATAAATTTGTTATATATTCTGTTTAAAAGGTATTTTGTATGACTTCCATTGAAAAGTAATTTTGAAATCTATATATTTATTTCTTTTGAAATGTGGATTAATGTTGTAATCACATCTTTCTCTCTTTTGAGGGGTTCTTTAAAATGAATGACTATGTACCTCTGAAAAATATTCACTTAAAAAATTAACTATTTCTTTTGCATTAAAACACTGAACTTACACAAAACCAGGACTCAATTTTTAAGAAATGGCTTGTGTAAGATATGCCAATTCAATTTCCAAGTTTACTTTTCCATCAGTATATAGAAAAACAAATCAACCATTATTAAAGGGGGCTAACTATCTGGATACAGTTTAGAAATGTATGCACTTCTAGAGACAGATCCTGTGTTCCTTGTGCCTGGATCATAGGATTAGGCTCTGAAAATGTAATCCATACAGCTGTTTTTAAGCATAGCATATTAACCAAATGACATCTAGTTCTACAGAAGCCTGATTTTATTCTATTTTTTTCATTTCTTTCAGTTAGTATTTTTGTGTGTGTCTTGAAAGTCACAATTTATCAAAGGCTGATAGAATTGCTTTACATTTTTGAGAACTATTTCAGTAAACAGTGGGAAAAACTGAATAAAAATGTAAAGCGGATTAATTTACCCCAATATGATTTAAGAAAACAGATTTCAAATGTTAACTGGAAATAGTCTGTACAGAGATGAGAATTAAGAAATGTAAGATATACAGCTTTTGCCTTCTCAGATCTGAGAGACTAAATTAGATTATAAATTAGAAAGGTGTCTGGATCATATACCAGAAAAACCACAGGAAAAAACTTACCAAAATTGTAGTTACAACTACTGTTCTGTTCTCAATGGCTGTTTCATTTCCAAGTGAAGGTTCATGCTGAATCAAAACTAATTTATCCATGTCATTCCAGTAACCAACCTACAACACAAAATGAAATATTTATAATAATTTACAATGAACATAAGATACTAGAAGAAGAAGAGTATTATTGTGGTATAGCTGCTGTTCCAGAATGGTGCAATTTTAACAAAGAATGAACCTTCACAGACATTTATTGAGCCCAGCAATAGCTGGATTCCAAGCCTTGGGGGAAAAATTCACCCCAGGTAAAGAAGTAGAACAGGATATTTGCACATCTTAAGCGCCATGTAATTAAGAGGGATTAAACAGCACACAGGGTTTGTGTGAGCTCTCTGCACAGGCATAAAGGTCAATAATTTCAGAGGACCATCTGTGGCTTAGATATACAGGGTTATAGAGAAGAAGGATGGTCCAGTGGCTTGGGGGCATTGGCCTGGGACTTAGGAAATCTGGATTCTGCTTCCTACGCCATCACAAAGACTGTGGGCAAGTCACTTATCCTCTCTAAACTTTCGTTCCCCATGTGTAAAATGAAGATAACATCAATTCCTTACCTCACAGATGCTGTGAGGCTCTGAGAATTTATAACAGGTTTTTGTCCCTAAATTTTTAAATGAGAAGAACTAATTCTCAGGAGGAAAAAAAAACCCCTTAAAAACAGAGAATACAAATCAATTTCTTCTTCTACAAAATGTCATTTTGACCTATTTTTATATATTTAACAGGAATTTTGAAGAGTCAACAGACATACTTGTGTGGGTAAAGTAGTAACAAGGAAAAGAGAGAAGCCAAAATTTTGAATAATAGCTTGAAATATATAGCTTATAATATAACGTAGCTTATAATAATAGCTCTTGGCTTATATCAGAGTTCTTGAGTGGGTAAAAATCAGGCCACGCACTTAGGTGCTCACACCATGTGACCTCTCCATGCCCACTGTCACAAATGACACTACTATCATGAACACTCACCTGGGTCAATAAGCTAAGATGACCTTTAAGTAAGATGGTCAATATGCTATAGAGAAGTCTCCTGGTGGTTTCATTCCAGAGAGGAGACCTGCCAGGTGAGAATCAAGTATCCCTTCCTTCTCTTCAGCAATGATTCAAACAGCTGCACTGACTTTGGAAGGACCCCATCAGAGGTCTGCAGGCCAGGAATCATTTGGCAGCACTGTACCCACTTTTGTGAGATGCTTAAAGATTGGCCAGCAGCTAATTTCCCCTCCCTTCTTGGTAAACCTAGAATTCACAAGACCAAGGTTGAGGAGAAGGAAGCCCTTCCTACACCTATAAAAAGGGAAAGGGATTTAGGTTACCCCTTCGTTTTCTCCTGCACAGCTTGTGCAAAGCATGCTCTGGACAGAGGACTGGGTATTAGTAACAAACTGTGAAGGGCCAGAGTCAGCGTAGGTGATGGAAAAGCTTTCACTTTGTTAACAGAGCCACAAATCAACACTGACACAAATAACTCGGCGTCATGTTAGTCTGCTGTTGAGGTACAAGAACCCAGTACTAGGACATGTCAAAACATCGGTGACATGGCTGACAATGTCTTCAGCCTTCACTATCATTTCTGTGCAGATACTGAAGCTATGTTTACACTACAAAGAAAAGTCGGAAAAAGCTACACAAATTGCGAACCGCAATTTGCATATCTTTTTCCGCTTTTCTTCCGAAAGAGGCTTTTCCGACATTTGGCCCGTCTACACAGGGCCAAATGTTGGAAAAAACCTCTCTTTTGGAACATCCCTTCTTCCTCGTAGAACAAGGTTTATAGGGATGCTGAAAAAAACATGTCTGCTTTTTCGAATTTTTTTTCGGAAAAGCAGACACTTTCCTTGGACGCGGCAGAGCTTTTCTGGGATACCTCAGTGTAGACATAGCCTGAGTCATTACAGAAAGGCAACTCCACACAACATGGAGAGGTGAAGTGTCTTGCTCAAGCCACACAGTGAATCACTGCAAGAGCCAAGACGGGAATTCAGGTGTTTCTGGCTCCCATGACTATGCTTCCTAATAATCCTGTATGTATTAAAAGTGTGATTTGTACATTTGCTGTTTTCCTTTGGAGGTTGAAATTAACTTACTAGACCCAAGTCATATCAACAGTGAACGATCCCTGCCCCATAGCAATGAAGCATCTCAGATTCATAATGTAACATGTACAAATAAATGCAGTACATTGCATGTGAATGAAATAAATTCTATTTTTTCCGATTTATGAAACAAACTGATAAACAGTAGTTTGCTATGCAAGTCCTTCGGTACATGGAAGAAGCATCTTCTGCTCCCCTCCTCCAACTGTTAAAAAAATGCAGGTGTCTTTATTTAGGTGTCCACAACTGACATGAAATTCTGAGCATTCCTCAGTTAGTGCCAAGGCAGTTTTCTTTTATTAACAGGCTGCATTGCTAGAAAACACATTTTGCATTGCTAGAAAATACATTTTTTTCCTCCAGATAGCTATGGATTCACATATGCAATTGATAGCTTAAAATGTCAAGTTCCTGCCAACATTTGGGACCAAGTGAAGGCAGAACATGGATGCTGAAGCCTGGATGTTAGGAAGCTCATTATAACGAATGTTTTGCATGGACTGGTTCCTCACGACTGGGAAGTTCAGAAATGAAGCAAGAACTCAGACATGCTGTGTTGTAAAGTAAGCAGCACATCAAAATACTGGCATAGAGAAAGTAGGTTTTAGAGCAATGATAGGTAGTTTTTCTAATGTGTGTGTGTGTGTGTGTGTGTGTGTGTCTGTCTGTCTGTCTGTCTCCCTCAAAGGCAGAATCTGCACTAAGATAACTCTTGGGTTACGTCTAGACTGCAAGCCTCTTTCGAAAAAGAGCGTCTAGACTACAACCAGTACTTTTGAAAAAGAAAGCCGCTTTCTCAAAAGATAGCTCCCAGGCAGTCTGGATGCTCTCTTTCAAAAAAGCACAGTTTGCATTACATAAAACTTGCATTACATAAAACATTATTCCTTGTAAAACGCGGTTTTCCGTGGTCGAAAAAACTGCTGTGTTCTTTCTACTTACTTTCGAAAGAACACGGCAGCAGTCTAGATGCAGGGGAAGTTTTTTTGGAAAAAGGCCACTTTTTTTGAAAAAACCCTGTAGTCCAGACACACCCTAGTTGTTTAGGATTACTTTTGGCCAAAAGCATAAAAATATTTACTGATAAAGCTATGAACTGGCACAAGAATGATATGTTCAGCTATTATAAATGAATCCTCCCCCCCCAAAAAAACCAAAAAACAAAAGGGCCAAATCCAGCCCTGGTGTAAGCAAGTGCAACTCTATGTGTTCATCAAAAAGGTAAAAACACAACTGCATAAAACGATGATAATTCACTGCAGATAAGGTGCAGTAGGCCTGTACTACTCAGCTTGTTGTCTCTTCTTCTCTTCCCAGGCAGCCTAACAGAACCCCATCAAGCGATTTTGTAATAGACTATGCCTGAGTGAACAACGATCACATATGCACATACCTGCTTTTGTTCATTTTCCTTTTACATTGCGGAATCTACTATAAAATTTACTTCATGTTCTCAAAAATCCCAACAATTATTCCCACGTTATAATCTGCAATTTACTTTGTGCATTTAATAAAGATTGCAAAAATAATAGGCCAAATTCATTTCTAGTGCTAGTGGCCACATCTCCATTGACAGCAGTAGTGCTGTACCTGTTACACCATAGAAAAATTTGACACATGAGCATTTTACTCCCAGATCTGAAGTCCTTATTTTTATGGCTTTATTGATTTAGTGCTTCAGTGGACAGACAGATGCTTTCAGATCCAACCAGCACATACCTTACGAGGGCCTGTGTTCTTCAGCTCAAATACATCCATTGTATAGTTGACTCTGCGACCATAGTGGTCAAACTGAACGTTTCCAGTCAGCCCTTGTATTCGAACCTAAAAATGAAAAAAATTCCAGCCTTATGTGCTTTTTGCACCCAATTGCCTCATAGGAGCTGTGCATTATTAAATGAATTATGGAACACATTTGTGTAGTGCTTTTGGACCATGTATTTTCACTGCAGAATAATGTAAATGTATTACTTTGGACCAAAAACAAACAAACAAACATACAAAAACAAACAAGATGCTTTTCTTGACCCTTTAGGTCTTTTCCAGCTCAAATCTAGATAATAAGACAGGCATGTGCTGAAATACAATACTCACAAGGATGAAATTCACCCTGCTGCAGAGGGCCTAAGCAAGGCTGTCTGTGCGTGCGTTTGTGGGAAGGGATGGTGGCCTGGTGTGATGATGTCTCAATACCCCTACTCCAGAGGGTGACAGGGGAGAGATTGTGGGATCAATAATTCCTCCCCCCCCCCCGGTCCTAACTACTACATGCAAGTGACATTCTGGAGTTGTGGGTGCAATTTAATCCCATAGGCTGGTACAGTGGAGGGATGGATTGATCTGCAGCCTATGTTCTACCCCTGGGTTGTGTGCTCTCTGGAGCTGCCCTGATAGACATGCAGCTTCTGATCGATATCCTGATCCAGTCAGTGGATGTGTTGCCATTGAGACTTTATGATCATGATGTCAGTTTCACCACAGAAACTTGACTTCATGCCTTTAGGGAATATTGTAGATCTGGACACTTTCTTCACAGAATATATGAGGCACATTGAATGTTTAGTATCATTTCATGAGAGTCAGGACATGCATTTTAAATCAGATCCTTTTCTCTTTGTCCATTTCAGCCTTATCCAACTCTTCTTTAAGACTGAAACCCTTGCTGGGAGGCAGAAAGCTGCCATTTCTGTCAGCAGTCACTTTTTCTCAGTGTCTGCTCCTGAGTTGAGCCTGCTCATTTGAATTGGAATGATTTAAATTCTACTGTAGGATTTGTTTTAAAAAACCTTTCCATTCTTGAGGAGAAAGGCTAAATCATCTTGACAGGGATCTGGAACTTTCTAGGCATTCGTATTCATCAGAAATTCAAACTTTTGACATCATTGAACAATGGCTCTGGGATATCTTCTTTTTAAGGAAACAAAAATGTTAAATAATCTTACCTATGTAATTTGCACTGGGGGGTTGTTTAAAAGCAGGTGGGATGATACAAACAAATTGTTTATGGAGTGTGGTTAATAAAACAATCTGACAATTCAATGACACATTTTTGTGTATTACTTGGAAATAACTTTTTCTTTAAATTAATATTTCTTTTTCATATTCCTAGGCTACAGTGCATAATGCAACTGGCAAGCTAAGCACTTCAGTAGAGAATGTTCCATTGCTTACACGATTACAAAGTGGTTTTCAATGTACTAGCTG
The DNA here is from genome assembly GCA_019425775.1 of Rafetus swinhoei. Lineage (NCBI taxonomy): Eukaryota > Metazoa > Chordata > Testudines > Trionychidae > Rafetus > Rafetus swinhoei. The sequence continues at coordinate 40,197,448 of CM033437.1, read as the reverse complement.
AAATATTTGTTCTGCTGTCAGGCTACAGCTCTTGTGCTTCATTGATAATATAAATTGGCTAACAAATGGAGGGATCAAAGACATATCTAAATGACTGAGAGGCTCTCTACCCTGTCCCCAAACCAATAAACAAAAACAGTAGCAGTGAAGACAATCAAAATATTCCTAGATACTTCCAGGTGTTGATTGAAAATACACATCCCCACATGCCCATCACTCTTTGTTCACTGTGATATCTTCCACACCACAGAACTAGCAAATTGATCTACTATTCATCAAAGCCAGTAGAATTAAGCATATCATTACCTGTTTGAGTGTTCTCTCCATATCAATCCCCTGGCCCCATGGTGCAGCAGGATTAGCAAGACAATCACCAGCATTCCCTCTCCGTGAAATATCAATTTTCTGCCTTCTAAGGTTACGGAACGTTTCAGCCATCACAAGTACCCCATCATAGGTCAGAGCAGATGTGTACTAAACAGAGAGATAAATGCACCATTTCACTTTGGCAAACCTATTGAAAATCAGCTCAGATTTCGATATATTTATGTTCTAGCCTGCTCTGCACCCTGAGGCAAAACTCCCATCAAAGTCAACAGAAGTTGAATCTAAGCAAGGAATTCATGATCTCAGATTTGAGATCACATTACAATAGTACAGCTTTAAAACTCTATTTTAGAAGGTCGGTAAAAGATCTCTGAAGAACCAGAGCAGGAGACAAATTAAAATCCTGATCTCCCTTACTCAAAACCTTTTCGTCATATATTTTATCCATCTGGGACTAACACCTGTCGAGCCATGTTCACTGAAGGTGAGAGAAAAACTAGTAGTTCACTGAGCAGGCTGAGGATCATGAATAAATGTATTGGAAAGAGTGGGAGAACCTGATTACTTAAGTTGCAGGGTAATCAGGATTAGCATTTTTCATTCCATTTGCAAAATATCTGCTTAGTTGCTCTCATGAAATAGGCTATTGTGAAATAAATGAGACAAGAGAAGTCAGGGTGGAAAGTATTGGTTCTAGGCAAAGAACACATAAGATAGAGTCTGCAGCAGCTGCTAGTTTGGAGACACAGGTGAAAAAATCACACATATGCTCACTCAAAGGCAGGGTAATTTAGGGATAAGGCACTGGGCCAAAATTCAAGAGACCTGGCCCTGCCACTGATCTGCTCTGCAACTTTGGGTATGTCAATTCACTTGCTACCTTTCCCACATTTTATCTTGTCTGTTTAGGTCATAAACTCTTTGGTATAGGAATGATCTCTCATTATTTGATTGTACAGTGCCTAGCACAATCTCTATCAGGCTCCTAGGCACCATAATACAGTGAAAGCTTTGTTATCCAGCACTCTGTTAACCAGAAAACTTTGTTAACTGGCACTGCCCCCAGCCACAATAACACCACATCTTTAGGTGTGTGCCTGACTCCCACCTGCCCAGCCAACCATCGTGTGGCTTCTGACAGCAAGCACTGCCGGCTGACATCATCAGCAGGTGCCTCCTTCCCCCTCAGCCTGACTGCCTGAACTGCTGGAAGCTGAATTTGCCAGTAGGGGATGGGGACAAAGCAATAAGCTTTTTTATCCGGCACATTCAATTAACTGGCAACCACCATTCCTCATGAGTGCCGGGCAACAAAGCTTTCACTGTACAACTTATTACTATTCATAATAAATTAGCTCTGAGGCTTTCATCTTTACAACGAAGTTGCAGCTTGCCCGTCAAGAAAATTTCAGGTCTGTGGTAGAGGCCAGATGGAATGGACAGAACAGAACCAGAAAGACATTCAGTTGCACTGAAAGATCATGTCTACTTATAAACATTACACCAGGATTATCAAAGGGTGCAATTTTCAGATAGTCAACAATGTAGGGATGATACATTAATTATTATTATACTTCAGATTCAGAAAACAGCTTGTTGCCTGGAAACTTATGAGTTTGGTGCGCATATAATATGATAGGGCTAACAAACAAGTGAGGTTATAGTTAGAATGTTAGTTTGAAATAAACTTTGGATTTCTAATTTTTGTCATTAAGGGGGTTACCTGGGGAATAAGTGACAGAAGAGATAATATTTGTAGTAATTCATATTTCTATCAGATAATTGCAATACTGAATAGTTATCTGTAATTGTGAGGTCACATCTTTTTCTGTAGTTCAGTATTATGAAATAAAGTATGTTACTCAGTTAAGTTAAACAGAAATCCTTGGTAGTATGTAAAATTAACAGGTACCTTCGGAGGGCTCTCAGATCCTGGGTATTCTCTCTGATCCAGTTTCTTCCACCGTTGCATGAGTTTAGTTACCATAGGAGTACTGAAGTCTACTAACTGAAATCCTGTTACATTGGCTCCTCCATGCATAAACCTCTCCAAAGAAATATCTTTGAATCCCTAGAAAATCAATTTAACATTCTGTTTGCCCTAGCACATTTTTTTTCTGGCCCATACATGTTTTAGGTTAGAAAGTGAGCAGAAATGAACAGAGAGAAAGCAGGTAAATAGATTCCTAAAACAAGTAAAGGCTTAAAAAAAGAAACTTCAGCCTTAACATATAATGTTACTCTGAATGATTAAAAAAAAAGATGAAGTAGGCATGTAACAATGGTAGGAAAAGGCATTGCTGGGTATGATGGACAAAGTTTGAGAAAACAAATTCAGATCACCATGTTTGCAAAGCAATTTCAGAATATTAAGCACCTGAGCTTGTCTCTGCTAAAGTCAAAGGAAAGACTCCAAACTGCTTCAATGGGTATTGGAGTGAGGCCTGATCCATTATGCCCATGGTTCAAGGTGATATTATAGAGTGAAGGAGACACTATTTTGTAAGTATACACTGTCCGGTTTTTCAATCGGAGAGGGGTAGCCATGTTAGCTTGTATTTGCAAAAACAACAAGGAGTCCTGTGGCCCCTTAAAGAATAAGGCCATGTCTACACTACAGAGAAGATCTTCGAGGGTATGAATTAGCAGATCTAGTGAAGATACACTAATTTGAAATGGGAGGGTACTCGCATCGATGCCAATAGTCCTGCTCCTATGAGGAGTAAGGGAAGTCAAAGGAAGAGTGTGCTCCTGTCAACCTCCTGCCAAAATGCCATTTAAGATACTTTGACTCCAGCTATGTAATTAACATAGTTGGAGTTGTGTATCTTAATTTGAACGTATACCCTAGGATAGACCTACCCTAACAGATTTATTTGGCATAAGCTTTTGTGGGTGCATGCATCTAATGAAGTAGGTTTTACCCATGAAAGCTAATGGCCAAATAAATCTGTTAGTTTTAAGACGGCACAAGACTCCTCATTGTTTTTGTTCAAGCTGAAGATGGACCAGTTATCCAACATATACAGTGATGTCATGGATATCAGTATTTATATATTTCAGTTTGTAGGTTTATCTGACAGTGTAAAACCAACGTAAGTGAGCAAGCCTATTATGAAGTTTTAACTGTAGTAGCCCTCAGAATATTTTCTATTTGAGCTTTATATTAAATGATGTGTTTCTATGGTTAATTTGCTCAGTGAGTAAAATAAAAGGTACTTTTAGTGATTTAATTGCATATTAGGAACACATAACTATCAAACTAGCTAATTAACCAACACAAAACACATACACACACCAAAAATAAGAACAAAAACTTGGTTTCATAACCAAACTGTCACTGAAACATCTCTAAATTTTTTAATCTTCCACTGATCTGGCAAATTTGAATGTATCCCAGGTAGTGTTATGACATTGCATTTAAAAAGCAAGATTAAGAAAAAAAGTTTTCTGACCCAGGGCCCTCTTTAAAGGCACTGGATCAATCTCTTAAAGATAATTTTAGTGCATGTGAAAGGTGTCAGGTTATCAACTCAGTTTACATGGAACATCCATCTGATACCTGCAGCTACTGAACAACCACCACATCCCTCCAGCTTTTAGTCATTTTCAAATGTAACCCAGAGGGGAATAAGCTTCAGTTCATATCCTATTATCAATCACTGAACAATTGAATTATCCTCCAACCACCTTATATAGGAAACCTAATTTGAATTTTATAGGTTTGGGGTGCCAAAAGTCTAGAGCCTGGAAAGGATGGACTTAGCTTGTTTTGAAAGCTGGAGGCCTGAAAAAAAAACCTTGAATTTTTTTGAACTGAAGCAATATGTGTAGCACGGCACAACAGAGTCTTTTGTTAGCTCAAATTCTTTAAGTGTGAGTAAAGAATAAGAAATCAAGCACACACAAAGGTATGTCAGAACCAGAATCTATATTCTCTGCATGACAATGTTCAGTTTAAGCGAAGAGATTAATTTAATAATCAAATATTTAATTTTGCTTTTGTTTTCCTCTTTGAACACATTTTTGCACAAATGTATAATGTGGATTTAGAGGGAAAATACTGAATAATACTACTGGAAGTAACTTATTTTACAGCAAAACATATACATCCTGAAGAATGTGAGAGGAAGTCACATTGAATTTTATTATTCTTGTAACACACAAAAATGAATAAAAAAGGAGAAGTAGTATTATATATGGCTCAAACTTTGCGCTAAATTATACCCAGGCAGCCCCTTAATCCTGTACTGATTTTAATGGAAGGCAAGATTTGACTTCTTGTTAGTCAAATGGCAGCAGTCAAAACAAAAAATGCACGTTCTTCAGTATTTTGCCAATTACGGTAAATTGTATATTGGTTGCAAATAGCAAAATTGTGTGCAGTGTTACAGCTTCGCAGCACAGATGAGTGTTTTACTTGTAAATCACTGACATAATTATACAAAAGAATCTTACCAGGTTTGCAACGATGTAATGGTAGCCTTTAACATGCTTTCCAACACTCACAATCTGCGGGGGGAGGAGGAGAGGTGAAGAAAGAATAAAAAACTATATCTTATTGTACCGTTTTAACTGAGCATTAATCACCACATGATTATGAGAAATGTAATTTTAGCACCATAATGTGGAACCCCCCCAACCTAAGTGACAGAGGGAGCTATAATTATCCTAATGCCTAATCATTAAAACTTGCTAAAATGCAAATAGCTAAAATAATGAACTGGCAATTCTGAAATCTGAATGACTTCCATATGATTGAACATGTTACTTTAGTATATTATTTTAGAAAGTGTAGTAATGGCCTGGGTTATACATATCCAGACACCATAAACGACTAAAAGCTCTATTTTAATTTTAATTTTCCGTATCATTAGTGCTTGTGAAACAGGGTACATTTTTGGTGCTTCGGACTGAAGTTCTCCATTTTTACAGGGTCAAGTACATTATTTTGTTCTTCCTCAGGAAGGTGAAGATAATGGTAGCTCGCATGAGTGAAAGCTAAACAAGAACTGAGTGTTAGGTTGTGTGGCTCCCTCTAAACCCTGAATTCTTTCTGTCAATTTTGGGGATCAACCACAATTGCAACAGGTCCTTTCACAGGTGACAGGGGACTCTTTGCTTACTACATCTGCCCCTTTGTACACATGCATAAGGGCTAAGTCCAAACTAGCCAGAGTATTTGGCCCACAGAGATAACTGATACAGAACAGAATGAAGCAGTGCAAATTAACCCATGACCACCATTTACAGCCTTGATTTGGAAGGACCAGCTCCGAGGAAAATAATTCTGTACCCAAATCAACCATTGGCCAATATACGATAACTAGTGAGAACTCTGATGGCATTTGAGATGATGTGGATCTTGGATTACTGACTAAAACAGCAAATAGTGAAAATTTTTGGCTGCAAAGTATGACAGCTGAGAATGCCCTCATTTGAAAGGTTAAACTGCTTTTACTAAAGATTTACTATAGCAACACCTGAAACATGCATTCATTATTCAGCAAAAATAGAGTCCTCTTAACTCTTATTTTAGGGCTTTCACAACTCCATTATAAAAACAATGCTTTAGGCTCACACATATTAATTATTTCTTCTCATTTACCCAGCTCTCCAAAGCATTTTAGCTGCAATTCAAACACTCAGAATACATACACAGGCTGAGATATTCCAGGCAGGGGAGGGGTATTTAATCTAATATATAAAGGAGAATGTTTGTATGTTTGTGCGCTAATAACTTGGACACTATAAGAGCTACCGCAACCAACCTTTGCACGGGATAACCTTTCATCCAGGAGAAGGTTTTAAGGTACTGTAGGAGAGAAGAGATCAGAGACCGACGCCTCTCCCCTGGGGCTGCATGGAGCTTGGCAGTGCGGGGAGAAGCGGTTTCCCGGGGGAAGCGGCAGGGCCAGTCACTCACTAAGGCTGGTGGAGGGACAAGAAAGTGGAGGGCGGGCTCGAGCGCCAGCAACAGGTGCGCGGCTCCCTTCCCCCCTCCCTCCCTTCAGGCTCCTCACCTCAGTTATATCAACTGTCAACTTATATTTCAACAATGTATACTGACAAAGAGCAAGAACAGTCACTTAAAGTAGTTGGAATTGATTTGGATGCATCTTGCTTTTCACATGGACAACTCTATGTTGCATGTTCAAGAGTTGGAAGTGGAAAAAATTTGTACATATTAAGAATACTGAAACAAAAAATATAGTTTACAATAAAGTTTTTGATGATAACATGTAAAATTGGTTGTTTTATACTTTTTTAAATATATTTTAATCCCTATAGAACTCAGTGCAACTTTTCTACCATTCAAAAAACGATAATGGACTATTGTTTTTCTAAATTTTGTTCCTCCACTTTCCCGAGCAATGCCAGGTAACTCCTGCTAGTAATTAATAGGAAATGCACAGCCCAATCCTTACAGCTGTTTAGAGCTATCTCGCCTCTTGTCCCTGCCATGAAGATTTTACAGTGTTAGCATTCACACAAGCACTGTCCATGGTCAAAGCACAGAACAAACATGCACTAACCATCTGAGTTTACCATGCAGTAGATAATTATTAATATGCACATTTTACAGGTGAGAGATAAATCCCTCAGAACATCAATGATTTGCCAAAGCACACAGAGCAATTAAGTGTCTAAATCCAGATTAGGATTAGGGACTGTCTGATTCCTTATCCTGTTGTTATTCTGACATATCAATCCCCTTCTCATGGTACAGAAAAATAGAGGAATCCAAGAAAGTTGGCATCCCAACAGCTCCCATTGGCTGAGGTTCCCAGCCAATGGGAGTTGTGGGGTTAGCACTTGGGCGGGTGGCAGTGCATGGAGCCTCCCTGTCCATGTGGGCTGCAGGAACTTGGTGGCTACTTCTGGGAGCCACATGGTGCAAGAGCAGGTAGGGAAACTGCCTTAGCCCAATCCCACCCCCCACTGCTGTACTGCTGACCGCACTTTTAATGGCCGGGTCAGCGGTGCCAACGAGAGCACCCAGGGTTGTTTTTTGGCTGGGCATTCCAACTGAAAACAGTGATCCAGTGAGCATAAAAATATTGGCTATTTTAAAGTTATAAAGTACACAAGAGAACAACATTCCTTCCCTCCTCTAACCAGCAAAACAACACTGGCTTCTAATGCTCCCTTGTATTACAATGTTTACAACCAGCTTAAAAAAACCCCCAAAACTTGTCAGATTGACTGTTCATAATATAAACTGAGCGCTCATCTGCAGTCCGATGAGGCTCCCTCTAAAGTGAGTGATTAAACTCCCCTTCATTTCAGTGGAAGACAAATCAAGTCCACAGCATACTGCACACATTTAGAAGTTTGAAATCATAGCATTTTCCAACGTGCATATACGTTCACCAAATTCACTGCTGGAATAAATAACTTGCAACTCCATTGGCTTCAATGCATCTGCAGCCCCTTACACCAGTGATCTGTCATTTATATCTGTACTTCCATCAGTAATGCTCATAAAACAGGTAAATGTATACCTCTGACTGACACCAAACACCTAGGCTACGTCTAGACTGGCATGATTTTCCGGAAATGCTTTTAGCAGAAAAGTTTTCCGTTAAAAGCATTTGCAGAAAGAGCGTCTAGATTGGCACGACGCTTTTCCGCAAAAGCACTTTTTGCGAAAAGCCGCCTGTGGCCAATCTAGACGTTATGCAAAAGCCCCGATCGCCATTTTCGCGATCGGGGCTTTTTTGCGCAAAACAAATCTAGCTGTCTACGCTGGCCCTTTTGCGCAAAAGTTTTGCGCAAAGGGACTTTTGCCCGAACGGGAGCAGCATAGTATTTCCGCAAAAAGCACTGATTTTTTACAGTAGGAAGTCAGTGCTTTTATGGAAATTCAAGCCGCCAGTGTAGATAGCTGGCCAGTTTTTCCGGAAAAGCGGCTGCTTTTCCGGAAAAACTGGCCAGTCTAGACACAGCCCTATTGGCTTCTGGAGGAGTTTCAGGGGCTGGTTCTGATTACGAAGCCCTGCCTGACATAAGACCTTACTATCTGAGCCCTGGTCTACATTAGGGAGTTATTTCAAAATAACTCCCCTTATTTCGAAATAACAACTGGAGTGTCCACACTACCAAGCCCATTATTTCAAAATAATAACTCCTGCTTTCCATGAGAAATAACACTTATTTCAAAATAGTTACTTTGAAATAGCGGTAGTGTGGATGCTCCACTGCTGATATTTTGAAATAACTACTCCCCAGAGTCATTCACGGTATTTACTCCCCAGAGCTTCCTGGGGCTTTAAGTCCACCTTAGGGGAACCTGCCTCGGACTAATTTTGAGGCTTTCCTGTAGTGTAGACATGCTATTTTGAAATAGTTATTCTGGGAGTTATTATTTCAAAATAAGTTATTTTGAAAGAATTTCCTAGTGTACACATGCCTCGAGGGACCACCTTTTCCCCTGTACTACACTGCTGCAGCTGAGATCAATGGAGATGTTCAAGCTGGAGTCCTTACTATATAAGAAAAGGAGCTGAGCACAGCATGTTTTCTGCAAGGGCCCCTCAACTTTGAAATTAAATTCTCACTCATTTTATTTGTATAATTTTTATTACAGCAGAGGCTAGAAGCCATAATCTATATCAAGGCACCACTGTACGTACATACAGTAAGAAAAAGTCCCTGCCTTGAAGAGCATACATTATAAATATAGATGTGTGACCCTATGTCTAGATTGCCACTTTTTGTTAAAAAAGGTATGCAAATTGCACTCCTCAATTTTTTCGATTGTTTTTTTGGAAGAGGCTTTTCTGAAATTTGGCCCATCCACACTGGGCCAAATTTCAGAAAAACCTCCTCGTTCAGAGAACTCTTCTTCCTCGTGAAACGAGGAAAACAGGGCTTCCGAAAGAGTGCGTCTGCTCTTCCACAAAAAATGTCGAAAGAGAAGATGCATTCCTTCCATAGTCTAGACATAGAGTGAGAGAAAACTATATTATCCCCATTTTACAAATGGGGAATTGAGGCACAGAGAGACTAAGTGGCTTGACTAAAGTCACACAGAAAAGCTGGATAGGAGTGAGGAATTGTACTGAGTCCCAGGCCTGGAGCCTTAGCCACATGACCATCCTTCTGATTTTCATCTGTAGTGTGAATCTACATTTTGGGGACACTAATCTGTTTGAGTGAGCATTTAGAAAAGGCTGAAGCAGCTTATAGAGATCTTAAGGAAGAAAGTGATGGGTGAATTACATTGATCTGGAGTGGGGAATACAGCAGGCACTGTTTTGCTTTTGTCATGATACTGATTTTGCCTCGTTTAAATTAATAACAAGGGATCTAAAGCTTAGAATTGCAATTTTGTCATGCTGTTGTATTTAAATCCAAACAAATTCATAAATAAATAAAACAAACAATTCTGAATAATGAATAAATAAAAAAGCATAAGCTGCTCCCAAACAACTCATGAGCAGAAAATGAGGCAAAATTCATTCAGCACATCTGTGAATATGCAGTTCTTTGAATACTATAGCACAGAATCAAATGAACTAGAAATGAAAAAAAAAAAGAAGCCCAATTAGATCAAGTCCATAACTAAGCAGCAATGCAGGATTTTTCTCAATGCCTAGAGTGTGCTTGTATGCATGTACGAGAAAGTGAGAGAGAGGAAATGTATATTTACATGAAAATATCCTTACGTATCCCTAAAACTGTAATGGTCTATTGTAAACACTCTAACTTTTCTATTACAGTTTATTCTGTCTTCTTTCCTCATTTACATGAATGCACCAAAGAGAAGATTATGCCACACTGAACTGAATTCTTTATCTCAGAATCCTGACTCAATTCTACAACACGGACAGCAATTTAGAGACAATGCATAAATCAATATCAATAACGTACGACAATGCATATAGGTATATTAGGCATGAGACCCTAAAAAGAACAGAATAATGGAGAGATGATCTAACATATTCATAAGAATAGGAAACCTGTTTTTAATTTCCTTTGCACCAGCGTAAATCGAGAGTAACTTCACGTTAGCCAGTCGAGTGAGAGGAACATAAAAGGGATGTGAGGCAAGTATCAGACCTAGCTTTTCAGACTTAACCCAGTACTTCCTGGTTTTCACAGCGGCTGTGTCTAGACTGGCATGATTTTCCACAAATGCTTTTAACGGAAAAGTTTTCCGTTAAAAGCATTTTCGGAAAAAAGCGTCTAGATTAGCACGACGCTTTCCGCAAAAGCACTTTTGCGGAAAAGCGTCGTGCCAATCTAGATGCTTTCTGCAAAAAGCCCTGATCGCCATTTTCGCGATCGGGCTTTTTGAAAACAAATCTCAGCTGTCTACACTGGCCCTTTTGCACAAAAGTTTTGCGCAAAAGGGACTTTTGCCCGAATGGGAGCAGCATAGTATTTCCGCAAAAAGCACTGATTTCTTACAGTAGGAAGTCAGTGCTTTTGATGCGGAAATTCAAGCGGCCAGTGTAGACAGCTGGCAAGTTTTTCCACAAAAGCGGCTGATTTTGCGGAAAAACTTGCCAGTCTAGACACAGCCAGCATGTTTAACATGACTCTTTAATATTAGCTGAACAGCAGCTCTTGGAATGTTGCTTGGAAATAGGGTTGCCAACAGTGTATTTCAAAAATACAGGACAGACCTCAGATGTTCCCAATCTTGACATGAACTTCTGGAGGAAAGTCCCTTCTCCCTCCAAGCCCTAGAACTGCCAACTTTCTAAGTGCAAAAAATTAACATCCTTCCCTGTCCCTTCCTGGGGCCATTCCCCCGCCCCTCCTTTCTCTGAGACCCTGCCCCTCCTCATTCTATCGCCTCTCCCTTTGTGGCTCACTTTCCCCCACCCTCACTCATTTGCACCGACTGGGGCAAGGGGGTGGAAATATGGGAGGAAGAGGAGGGCTCAAGCTAGGGGTGTGGGCTCTGAGGCGGGGCTGGATGGGGAGAGGGATTTGGAGTGCAGGAGGGGGCTCCAGGATAGGACATGGGGTTAGGGTGTGCACAGGGGGGCGGAGTGGTGGTGAGAGCCCCAGGTCTGGGACAGGGGGTTGTGTGTGTGTGTGTGTGTGTGTGTGTGTGTGCGTGTGTGCGCGCAAAGTATGGATTCCAGACGGGAATTTGTGTGTGGAAGGGTAGGGAAAGGCTTGGGTCAGGGAAGGGAGCTGGAGAGGTTTTGGGGTGTGAGGTCATGGTGGTGCTTACTATAACTCCTAGGAAGTAGCTGCTAGATCCATTTGAACCCTTGGAGCAGGGAGGCTCCATGCACTGCCCTCACACCCATAGGTGTGACTCCAACAGCTCCCATTGGTTGAGGTTCCCGGCCAATGGGAGTGTGGAGTCAGCACTTGGCGAGTGGCAGTGCATGGAGCCTCCCTGTCCTCGGGGGGCTGCAGTCAGCTAGTGGTTGCTTCTGGGAGCAATGTGGTATCAGAGCAGGTATGGAGCCTGCCTTAGTCCAACTCCAACCCCTCACTGCTGTGCTGCTGACCGGACTTTTATTGGCCTAGTCAGCGGTACCAACTGGAGCAGCCAGGGTTCCTTTTTGGCAGGGCATTCCAATTGAAAACCAAATGCTCGGCAACCCTGACCAAACACCATCCCTCCAGGTCTAGATGCTGCAGAGAACCCAGGTGTGCTGGGCCCACGCCTGCTATGACTTCTGCTAAGGTTCTACCTGGTTGCTAGGAGCCAAGTTGGAGGTTGCAGTTGCTGGTCTTTGCCTACTCCTGAGTTGTACACCCTGCTGGAGACATTGGTAGAGATTCTACTAACAGGGAGGCTACATCCTGGGAGTACTGACTCCCCGGCCAGTCACAGCACCTTACTGATCTTGGCACTTAGATACAGGTCCAGGACACAGCCCTGTGCATTTGCCCTGCCAGACAGCCTGCTTAGGGAAAGCAAAGAGGGCTGCAATCAAGGGCTGCAATCAGCAGGGGGTCCTGACCATCCGAGGCTAGTAGTCATGGGTGCATCTTTCCACTCCCTCCTGACCAGTATTTCCTGTAAACTGGATGCTTCAGCAGCCGCTTAGGAGAGATTCAAACGCCACCAACCTATTTAGCAGGGCTCCCACAGCTAGTATTTTGTTTCTACTGGTGATGCACAGTCACACGTGCCTTGGTGCACATAAACATTATTCTGCACATGGATGGAAAAGCCCCACCTGTGGATGGAAAAGATTAGTGGGAACATTGCTCCTGCCACTGGTCCTTGAGAGAAGCCCTATCTGCTTTCCATGCACAGCTATAAGGACTGACCCCTAGCTGCTGAAATATGGGATAAAAAGCATCCTAGGCTGATTTTGTACAGGACTGGCAATATTCTTTTAAATAAGGGACATCCTTTGTAATACAAGACTGTTGGCTACCCTACTAAGAAATTCAGAAACTGTCTGAATCAAAAGAAGATAGAGTCATGTAAGCATTAAGTCATGTCTGCGCCTCCTGTCACTTGCACCAGTGGAAATTGCACTGACTGTAGTTCAGCCAGTTCTGATTGACATGAGGAATCAGGTCCTCTGACTCAGCCTTCCCTCTTTAATACCACAAAATGAAAGAATATAACCTGTATCTCATTTAAAAATAATGTTTCACCATTACAGTTTGAAATGTCCTGCTCATTGTGCTTTACAGAAGTCTGGAGTCGAAAAGGCCTTATTTTCAGTTGAACACCCACTAAAAGCTAAAGCAGTGCATAACAAATGGGAATTTTATGGCAGCTTTCCCCTTCAGGATAGTGTGACAATCTGCAGTCCCGAGGAAAAAAAAAAGCCACATGATAAAGCAAGATCTCTGTAATACTCTGTAAAAAGTGTGGAGGCTTGTAAAAGATAAAAGATTGAGACTTGAACAGAAATACTGCTGCAGTAGGAGTACCGATATAAACTGTGTAAGAGATGAGAATTTATACAGTCTCTGAAGCAGGGATAATTTTTTTACAAATCCACTCAGAAACCATAAACAAGCCACTGAGAAACTAGCTTAACTTCCACAGTCAGTTCTTAAGAAAGTTAATGGGGATGCTTTTGTTTGAGGGAGTGGCTGAAGATTTATAAGACAGGTGCCCTCACATCATTGAAAAGGAAGTTAAAGGAGGCAACAGAGAGATAAGCAGTGGGTTGTTGGTGAGCAAATGGGTTTCTTTCTCTGTTGCAAAGCAGTGGCACGGCCCAAGCCTGGAAGGTACCACACATCCACAAGATGTGGTAACTGAAAGCACCTGGCTAAGCCCAGAAGTGAGGACCTTCAAATACAGAGTGCACCTCTATTATAAACTAGAGTAGGCAGAGTTCTGCAGAGAAAATATTTGGTTGTGCTGGAGTGAAAGAAAACCTGACAATTGCCTCAGAAGGCATGAGTAAGAAATACTTTGGCAGGCTGCCACTTTCTGCTGCTTTTGCTACTCGGACTCATTTTTGTTGTAAGACCATCGATGGGAAATGTGTTTTTTTCAAATACAGATAGATTAGATTAATTTATTAATCCTTTATCTGTCTGCTGCACTGTCCATGCATTCTCTCTCATACAACAGCCTACTTCTTGGGCACAAAACTTGTTAAGTAGGCAGTGCTATGATGATGTGATTTGGTATTACTGGTGCAGTTTAAGCCTGTCAATGTGAAAAAGCTTAATGAGAAATTAATGAGAAATCAAACACTCCACAGAAAATGAGAAAGCCCAGAGGAGCCTTTCCCAATTCATTGCTGGCCCCAGGCCATGAGGGGACTTCTCCAGAGGAAATAGTCATTGGCTTTCTCCATGATTGCTGCACTGGCTGTTCTCAGTTTCACCTCTGGATTACAGAAGAAAGGAAGAAAAAGAGAGAGAAAGGAAAGAAGGGTGGGGAAAACCCGTTGAAGAATCCCCAAAATCCACTGCCTTCCTTGGGAACTAAGCACAACCAGCTTCTATTGTAACACAAAGGCAGCAGATAGGAGTTGAGCCAAGGGGTAGAGTTTGCAACAGACTTGAATTTTTACAATATTATTTTGTGTTGTGTAAATGACCTTTCAGTACCAGAATGCAACTTTGTCCATATAACACAAGAAAGTGGGGGAGGTTATGGAAACATGCAAACACTCTGTTTAATTTATGCGTCTCTAATTAATTTTTGCCTCCCTATAGTTAGGTGGTTTTTTATGTTGCTTTTCCTTTGTTCTCCCACACTAAGATTGTACTATTGTCAGAAAATCATGAGAATGTATCAAGCATAATTTGGCCAAATGCCAGAACATCCAAAATAAACAAAACCAATACAGTGTGTGTATACACACACACACACACACACACACACACACACACAGACACTCTCTCTCTCTCTCTCTCTCTCCTTTATTGGTTTTATTTATTTTGGATGCTCTGCTAACTTTAACATATTGTTTGGCATTTGGTATTTTGGTAAATGTACAACTTGATCATGATATCAAGGTAACCTGCAGCTGGGTAGCATTATTTCATCAGTATTAGCTCTCATAATGATGGAGTGGGACAAGTAGAGCAACTGATACATGTTAGTTTCCATATTTTTATTCCTGTCATAAATTGTATTCATCTGATTCAGTTTTAGTTTGATTATTTTTATTTATTTTGGATGCTCTGCTAACTTTAACATATTGTTTGGCATTTGGTATTTTGGTAAATGTACAACTTGATCATGATATCAAGGTAACCTGCAGCTGGGTAGCATTATTTCATCAGCATTAGCTCTCATAATGATGGAGTGGGACAAGTAGAGCAACTGATACATGTTAGTTTCCATATTTTTATTCCTGTCATAAATTATATTCATCTGATTCAGTTTTAGTTTGATTATAGTAATAATAATTAAACACTGCACTTGCGGCCTGATCCATTCTCACTGTAGTGGGAGTTGGATCTGAACCAAACCTTTCATCACAAAGCATTTTACTCATGTGGAAATTGAAGATTAGCAATGATAAATTACTTGCAAGACATACATTGAGTTGGTCACAGATCTGGGGACACACTCCAAGATTTCTGATTCTCAAGCACCCAGCTGTAGCAACTTGAAAATATTGTTTAACCATATGAATTAATTATAACTTGGCTTCTGATTTTTAAAATATAAGCTTTACAATGTTAATATTGTTTCACTTCCTGGAGTTCATTGTTAACGGTGCTAGATTCTGTGAATGTTCTCTTTTCTAATGTGTATAATTCCATCAAGCAACTGAAGGTACACCAGACACAGCATAACAATTTTCACCCCGTATTTAAAGACGAAGGCATTTCTATGTGAGTGGTGATGTTAGGGCTGCTGACGCAGAGCACCGATGGAGCTGAGTGAAGAGGTGCTGGTCTATTGGAAAATGTTGCATTTGACATTGTATTGAAAAAAAAATTGAAATCAACCTGCTGCACAGCTCAGGAAACAGACTGCTGATCTTGACAACTAAACTGTTATATTATACAACATTTAAGAGAAGACAGATCCATGTTTACAGATAAGATATATCTACAAATTCTCATACAGCAACTGTTAAGTGTTTGGGACTGTGTAAGGTAGGAGATGGGAAAGCCAATGCAACCTAGATTACTACAGACAGAAGGGAAAAAAACTGATACAAAAAATCACAAGAATAAAGACACCTGAAGCAGCTACAAATTTCTCAGGAAAAAAGTAACCACTGCAATAAGGGTCCTATTCAACTGTTATTGCAGTGAAGTGGGAGTTTTTCAAAGACTGGCAAACTATGGCCTTTTAAAATCTGCCCCAGAGGATAATGAAAAGAGTAGGAAAGAAAATAGTGGAATCTATTGTGGACATTTTCATTTAAGCAAAAAAAAAAACAAAACCCTCATAGAAACCTATGGAAAATGATTCCTCCAGCCCCAAGTTGTTCACACCAACAAGGACTAGCTGCACTGCAGGTGCAGGGATTTTCACAAGCTCCAGCAGTATTCAAGGTCAATGCTGAACAGCAGGTAAAGGCAAGTGGACAAAGCACTGTTTAACCATTTTCAAATACAAAAAAGCTAAACAAACATAAAATACAGCCCTGCCATATATATTCCCACAAATGCTCAAGTAAACAGATCAAAAGGGAGAGCTCAGAATTTTTCTTTTGCCAGCTTCAGTGACATAGAGCTTGACATTTGGCATGGCGATAGTCTTTAGGGGCTCAATGCGGCTGTGTCAGAAGCTCTGTAGAAGGGACCAGGGTGCAGTTGTGCTGCCCCACAAGCAGACCATCAGAACCAGATTGTGACCCTTTCATTCCTTCCTCCTGAGGGAAGTAATCTGGAGCAGCCCTGTACAGGTCGAACCTCTAGTCTAGTACCCTCAGGACGTGATGGGTACTGAACCAGAGAATCTGTGGAACCATGGAAGGCCAATAGTGAGTGGGTCTCTTTCTATTTTGCTGAGGTAAATAAATGGAACAATGCTTGCAATGCTGCTTAATAATGTATGGCTGTACTGATGCACCCTATATAAGCCTACTTTTAGCCAAGTCTTATTAGCTCTCTTCATAACAAAGTGTTACTGCTGTTACACAATTTTACTCTATTGGCACAAGGATATAAATAGATCAAGCATAAAAACATGCTTACACATAGCAGCATTATCAGCACTTCCACTGCTTTCTGGGCTCTTAGAAGACATTTAGGGGTAAATTAGAGCTAAATAACAGCACAGAACACTGAGAGCCAGGACTGGCGGCTTCAAACAAACTTTATGGGACAGTGGGAAACACACCCACATCAAGCAGACATTTGGGTAACTAAAATCATATTGCTGGACCAGAGAGTGCCATATTACAGAGGTTCAACCTGTACTTGGAGCAAATTGATTTCAGAAGGTGTGCACTGACCAGTGCATTGGAGAGCAGAACAAAAACTCCACCCACCCACTCACCCCATCTGCTTACTCCCTTTTCATCTCCAGGTGAAGGTGAGTAGCAACCCCAATGATGGATGATTTCATGCTGTTGCCCATAATGCAGGCTCATGAGCTGAACCACAATCTGTCCCTAAGTTTGCAGAATTTATCAGACCCATTTACATATGTGCAAGTTAACAGTAAAAAGAGAATGAGGCAGGTATAAGTGGAGCTGTGCCTTATTTTAAGACACATTTTAGTTCTGATTCTCAAATTTTTGTTTATCAGGAGTTCAATTCAATTGCTCATATAAGTAGTACTCAGTGTAATTAGTGTGGGACAACTGGACCATAAATCTGACTAGAAACAAAGATCAGATCTGTCGCACCCTGTCTCAAACATGCTATATTCCCTACCTCATTAAGGGTATGTCTAGACTACATGGCTCTGTCGACGGAGCCATGTAGTTTAGACATACCCTAATAGTGCATTACTCATATATGAACAATGAATAAGTACTCCTGTGAAAAAAATAGTGCACGATCATGTGTTTAAAGACTACATGCTTTCAAAGATTGTAGTATATGTGTACAAGCAGAGTAAAGATTGGACAGGCACCATCAACTTTGTTATTTCCTGCCTTTTTAGCAATTAAATTAAATTAAATTTTTATTTTATTATA
This sequence comes from Rafetus swinhoei, assembly GCA_019425775.1. Classification (NCBI taxonomy): domain Eukaryota; kingdom Metazoa; phylum Chordata; order Testudines; family Trionychidae; genus Rafetus; species Rafetus swinhoei. Next base: position 40,179,605 of record CM033437.1, on the reverse strand, counting down.
AATTTCAAAAGACAAACAAACCCAATAACCACAGAATTATGTTACAAAATCAGTGAAACTAACAACAGTGGTTATCTATCACCATCTTTTTCTGTTTAGAGTGTAAAATCTCTTTGGGGCTTTGAACTCATATGTCTTAATACATGTTTTGAGTGATGCATAAATTTGAGGTAATAGCAATTAAAGCAAATGTATTTGAACAAATAGGATATATTTAAGTTAAAATAAATGAGATCAACTCTACAGTTTATTGCCTGTTATTCTCCAACCATTTCCACATTTAAATGTAAAGCTTTAATGACATTCTCCTTTAGTCTTGTTTGAAAGTGGGCAAATGAAGAAATAAATAAATAAAAAAGAAATCTATGAAGTATTTGTTAGAACATGGAGAGCAAACTAACCCAGCTGATTAAATCTAAGTAAGTCTTAGAACAAGTTGATCTGACATTTTCTTAAACAGTGTGCATGTTTTGCCACACATCTGCTATACTAAATTGAGTAATATCCTTGATTTTGTTGCATGTACAGTTTGTATCTCATAAAAAGCAGATAGGCATTTTAGTTACTATTTCTCAGTGGCGATTACTTGGGAGTACCCTGATTTGCTTTGCTTGGGTCCCTGTGATAATGACTTTTGTTCCATGGGTGCATTTGTGGTGAAATAGGAGTTCAGTTTCCAAATCCAGCACATCATTTAATCCATATTTCCAGCTTGAATTTACCTCCACTTGGCTGCTGACCTTTACTGAACAAGCTGCAAATACAAAGGGAGACATTGTTTTCTAGTGCAGAAGAGGAAAAGAGCAGTCTTAGTGAAACATGGGAGAAACAGACTGATGTTGATTCTTGTTGTGTAGTGTGTATGAATGTTGCTGCCACGGACTGTTCTGTTTATAAATTACTTGTCATTATTGCACGTATGAGCAATCAGTTAGGAAAGGGAAAGCCGGGTTGCCAGCAATTTACAGGGCCAACCCAAGGGCCAGGGGAACTGGGTTCATACCCATGGCATTATAGCCAGGAGGTGCCACAAGAAGTTCGGGCTTCCCCTCGCTGGCTGCAATGTAGACTCTTCTCCACTCTTGCCTTTTCCCCGTGCTGGGACTGCAAGCTTCTCCCCACCCCCCCCTTTGGCTCCTCCTCTCCACCTATCCACTCCTCAGGGCTCTGGTACCCTCAGCTTCCCTGGGGAGTAGGGAGTTGCACTGAATCCCTCCCAGCCTGCATTGCTTAGTCTCTGGTGGGGGCAGGGCTCATGGGGCTAAGGCCAGGAATGAAAGTTTGCATATGAGTGAACAGGAGGAAAACAGACTGGGTGGTTACCTGGAGGCTGGAGAGGGGGAAGCCAAGATCACTGGGCATAGGACTACAAGGAGTGGGGGAGGGATGGATGGATAGGAGGAACCAGGCTATGGATGGCTGGGAGGGAACTGGGGCTAAGAAGGGAAAAGAGTGGAGGAGGTGGATTATTTTTTGTGTGACTCAGTGACTGCTAGGGCTTCCTAGGAAGCAGGATGGTGCCCCTGAGGGAGAGCAGCTGTTCCCAGCCAACATACACTGCACCTGCACCTCTCCCTTCTTCTGCCTGCCTGCCCTGCCAGCAACTCCCAGCAATCTCTCTACGAGTCTCCTTTTCACACTGCCTCCCTCGGCTCCACAGGCGACACGTTCTGGGGAAAACACGATGCACCACAATGCTCCCCTCCTCCCAAAGTGGGAAGGGCCGGGCAGCAGCTGGCAGAAGGGCCAGTGCCAGCGGCAGGGCTCTGCACTGTGCTGCATCACACCCCCTCTCCCTCCACTCACTGGCAGCTGTGGTGGACGGGAAAGGCGCAGGCTGGGTGGAGCAAGGGCAGGGCAGAGCAAGGCGAGGGGAGAGGTAGTGCCAATGCCCCTCCCCCCGCCACATGTCACCACTGTTCTGCTCTGAAGTTTAAACCCAGATGCCAAGGGTCCCCTTTGGACTTTTTCTTCTCCTCCCTTCCCCATGAGGAATCAGCAGCAGATGGGGAATGGGAGGGGGAGAGGCACACATGCAACCTGGCTGGGGAGGAGGAAAAGTTAAAAGGAAAATAAAAAGTGGTGTTTGCTGTTCCTGCCCATGATTAACAATATGCCCTTGTTAATAGGAAACTGACACTAAAACAAAAGGAGGAGGAAGATATACCCAGAGCAGAAAAGCAGCAATCAGGAATGCTGAACACAAGGAAGGGAGGTACCTCATAGCTGGGGAGGAAGATGGACTCACTCTTGACAAGGTTGGAGTAGCTGAAAACTTTTATTTAGAGAAAAGGGACATGATTTTCTTTCTTATGGATTCACCTATCTCCAGTGCAGAGTTGAGTGGGATTTTAAAGGTCCCTTCAAGAATTCAGCATATTCTCTCTCACCCAAGGGAAAGACCTTTAAAAAATGCCTTAAATAATCCAAAACAAGAGCCACAGTTGAAATAAGGCTTGGCTGGCTTATGGCCCCATTGCTGAGGCATTTTTGAAACTGTGTGCTGAGTAATACCCGGTACGATCCCACTGAGCTGTGTGCGGCTACCAGGTATAAATCAGGGATGAAAAAAAGATTGGTGCCTGAATAGAATTCCTTTTCTTAATAAACTGCACATCTCAAGCACTTCTTTACTTTTTCAGGCTTAGGTGGAAATGCTCTACTTTGGGAGGTGATGGCGCAAAGTGATTGCAGGCAAGAACCTGGATGAGGGCCCTCATGACATGTCCACAGAGATATCTCACTGCCAAGTAGGGATGTAACATCACATTTAATTATTTAACTGGTTAAGCTTTGCGTTTAACCAGTTAACCAATTAAATGGGGGCAGGCAGAGGGGCCATGGTCCCACCCCTCCACGGCTAGGTTGAAGCGCACCCCCCCCTCCGGGTGAGGCCTGCTCTGGCCAGGCTGGAGCGCCCCCTGCCTGTGGTGGGCCCCACGCAGCTGGAGCAGCAAGCACTGGTTAACCATAACTGGTAGACCTCACCCGTTAAAGGTGAGGCCTACCAGTTAACCAGTTAACTTTCACACCCCTACTGCCAAGTCCCTATCCTGGGAGAAGAGGGGAAGGGGAAGGCTGCAGAGTGATCTCCTGACTCCATCCAGCCAGCGGCCTATGTTTGTCACCACCATGCTGGAGCCTCCACATTTATTCACAAATACAATTTGCAGACTTTAATATTTTGGTACTGAATTTCCTCAGGAATATGAGGTGCTGAGCAGCTTTGATCAGGAGGGGGCTGTAAGAGCATGCTGGGTCTGTGGATGGGTCTGTGGATGGGCAGACACCTATTGAGATCTTGGATGGTGTATCTGGGTGGAGTTTCTTCCACTTTAGGGATGTTAAATATCGGTTAATTGAATAGTCAAGTAACCTCATGAATTTTTATCAGTTAGTCGACTATTCTATAGTCCCCAGGGGCAGGGCCGGCAGTCACTGCATCAGAGGCAGCAGTGCAGGGTGCAAGGTGGGAGCTGGTCCACGAGGGGAGCTAGTTTAAAAGCCAGCTCCCCTTGTGGACCGGCTGCCTGTTGCCCAGTGCTGCTGCCTCTTATAAAGAGGCAGCAGTGCGGGATGGCAGCAGCCCCTGTCTAAGGGGAGGTCTGAGCTCCTGGACCAAAGCTGAGCCAAAACTGAACTGGGCTGCCTGCCTACCTGGCTCCTAATACACTTTAAATGCATAGCCGCAGCAGGGGTAGGTTCTGGACCTGGCATGAGCCAGAACTGAGCCAGGCTGCTGGACAACCTGCTAAAAAATTGACTGGCAAGGGTGGGGAGAGGGAAATGCGTGTAGTCTATAGTATTAACCTATATGTTTTTGCTTATCAGTTAACCGACTACACTATTACATCCCTATTCCCCTTACTAATAACTTAGGCATGAAAATCAGTTTAAGAGGGACACTTCTAAGTACAATTGGGAAGCAAAACATGATTACGTAGATAGACTCCTCAGTCTCATTCACTTGCTTTTGTCCTCAAATTAAAAAAAAGTTTGTGCTCTTAAACCCCTTTGATCGAAAGCATAATTGTTCACAGAATCGGCACAGGTAGAATCATGAGGTAGCATGAAGCTGCGGAATTGGACGGAGAGTCAGTAACCCTTGGTCCTGCTGCCAACTTGTGTATGAACTTAGCCACGTCACTTCCTATTTCTCTGTTTCCCTTTCCCTTCTTCTATTCTGTCTCTCTAAACTGCAAGCTCCTTTGGAGCAGGACAGTTTCTCCCTATGTGTTTATACAACACCTAGGTCAGCATCCTATGATCCTGATCCCAGAGGGAGATGCCAGACATTACTGTAATACAAATAAAGAACAATAACAACATTTTTGAAAATGTATCCCTAAGAGATAAATACTTGACATTTTGTGCATCAGATACATATCTAAAAACTATATAATGAATATGCCAGTCAAGTGTCATTTTCAATACGAAAAAATAAAACCTTTTTGGACTAGGAATATTCCCCCCCCCCTCATTATCATAGTATTTGGGCAAAGTGAACAAGTGTATTAGTATACATCTCCATTTACAATTTTCAACAGAAAACATATTGGCTGTTTTTGATGGCTGTGTAAATGTAAATGAAATAAAAGGTCAGCTAAGTAATAATTAGTAATATACGTGTATGTAAACTGAGGATGGAGAGTGAAAGTTAATTATTTTATACCTGCTAACATGTGCCTGTGGATTCAGATGAGAAGCAGGAAGATGATCAGATGGTCATCTCCTATGAGGACACATTACAGGACAAATAAGTCTAATTTAGATCTTACAAAGAGCAAGCTTGTGAAATAGATTTGGATAAAGTGGATCTCTGGGAACTGGGAAAGTCAAAAACAATGGAGTCTTATTTCAGGCCATAGCAAATATGCTTAATTTAAACTAAAGCTGGACTTATCATTTCGGAGTGTTAACTATGAAGCAACTTCCTTCTAATCCATTTGTATCCTGTACCTGTCTGTCGAGATCACAAAGGGCTGTTCTTACTTTCTACTGTGGCTTTTGTACCATACCACGAGCATCAGGTTTTTGGACAGGATGATTCTTTGGAATGCCCCCAAAAGTTAATTAAGTCATTATACATCCATAAAAGAGTGAGTATTTTCTTGTTCCTTATTCTCCAAATGCAGTATCAGAATCTCCTGTTTTCCTTTTCAACCCTAGTAATCATTGTACTTGGGTTTTCAGATCTACCTTCTCTCATGGAAAAAGTGCTCTCTATCTATCTACAATTAACTTCTCTTTATATTTACTTTTGTGTTCACACAGCTAATTGACTCACCATAAACCAGAATCCCAGCTCTCTCAGGATAGGACATACAGTATATTATACATCTCCTTTTAAGAAGAACTGTTCAGAACAGTGAGGGGCAACCCAGGCTAGTGAGTGGCCTACATGAGTGGCCCTCCATCTCAGTGGGCTGCAAGATTGTCATTACCAAAATCAGTCTCTGAGGGTAGGAGACAGTTTTGCTAACTATACTTGCATACCTAGAATTTGCGGGGTGTGCTGACTGAACCATAGCAGTGCTTTGACTGGCTGCAAAGGGAGCACACAACAATATTGTGTGCAATCAGCACACACCTCACTTCTTGTATCCTTGCTTTATGTGTGTGCCACTTTTGTAATACCAGTAGGAAAAAAAACTATGTGGATGAAAACAAACAGAATCTGGCAACCCCGGGCAAGGGCAATAATAAAATGTCTCGTGAACCACATTTACAACCCCAATGGGTCGCATGAGGCAGGTTGCCCACCACTGGTTCAGAATTTAGCCTACACTTCTTTTATACACTTTAATTTACATACACACAAATAAGTCAGTTTCTCACACTTAGTCAGCAAAAACTGAAGAGCAGAACACTTTGTACTGAGGTCTAATTTTACTGAGACTTAACTTCTGCTAATATACACTACAGAACATAGACTTGTACATCACACATCTAAACTTCATTTTTCAAATAGTCTGGGGAAAAGGCCTATTGAATCAATTAGGCAGCTTGAGACTCAGTCAATTCCTCTTCTGTGAAGTTACCACATCTATCATCTACAGGCTACCGGAAGCCTCATGAAAAATGAAAGAAGTCAGGGCCTGATATTTTAAATTGCCACCACTTTGAGTTATCTACCATACAACATAACCCAAGGGCAGTCCTAGTCCTGTTAAAGTAAATGGCAAAATTTCCACTAATTGTAGCAGTGAAGAATTAGACCCTAAGTCTACCCAGACAGAGTGCAAACGGTTCTAAAAAGGATTTCAATCTCAGTTGCTAAGATGAAATTCAGGAGTGGCTCCTAAAAGTCAGTGGCATCACACCAGTGTAAAGCCAGTATCAGTGAGATCAGGATCAAACTACGAACATGCACTACAATGTGTACAGCTTAGATCTCTCTAGTCCAGCACCCTCAGGACCTGAACTGTCCCAAACCAGGGAGTTTGCGGGACAAGGGGAGGTCAGTGCTCCCCTGCTGGGTGCCTGCTCCCAGGCCTCTCTCCCTGGGGATTCATGCCCTGTCCTGGCACCTCTAATGGTGGTTCAGCAGGGGCTCCTCACGCTGCTGCTTGCAGGCTGCCTCAGAGTCTCCCTGGGGATTCCCAGCCGGGACTGCCTAGCTGCTGCAGCCCTGCTGCCACAGGGTGTTCCCGGGGTTCCCTGGAAGGGGACACCTGGCTACCTTGCCCCTCTGCGAGGGCAGGCCCTGCTGCAGCTGGAGATTCCCTGGGGTTCCCTGGAGGGGCTGCTCGCCTCCACCAGCTTCTCTTGAGCTGGGGCGCTCTAGGCCGGCACTTCCCAGTCACCTCGGCCCCACTGCCATTGGGGGTTTCCTGGGGTTCTGGCAGGGGCCGCCTGGCCACCGCTGGCCCTGATGCTGCTGGAGGTTCCCTGGCCAGGCCTCCCACCATGGCATCCCCTCTGCAGACGGGGGTCTCAGCTGGGCCGGGATTCCACAGACTCTTGGCTCAGCTGACTCCGAGGATTCCCCTGCCGGGGCCGGGGCTCCCCAGCCACGCCTGGCCCCATTGACATCAGGGGTTTCCCGGTCAGGTCCAGGGCTCCCCAGCTGCTGTCTGGTGCAGCCACTGCTGGTCCAGCCTGAGCTCCTGCGCTCCCACATTGTCTCCCACTGCTGCCTCTGGTGCTCTTTGGTCAAGCAATATCCGTGGCCCTCCAGACCACAGATGTTGCCAGGCCAGAGACTCATTGATTTGTGAGGTTCAACCTGTATTTCCTTGCTATTAAAGCAATAGGTGATCAACAGATCTATGAGATAATGTAGAAATATGCTACAACTATGTATATGGACATATAAAACTCTCTCTATAAGCCAACTGTTCCAGGGTTTGAACAATCTCTCTCTTTCCCCCATTACTCAGGGGGAAATAATTGCTTCACTCCACACTTTAAAAACAGTCCTAAAAATAATCCTTTTCTGTTTTTATTTTAGAAGAGAATGGATAAGAGAAGGATTCGATTATAAGATATAGTAAGTGTGCATTAAAATACAATCGCACAGTAGCAAAAAATTTGGCCAAATTAATATGTATGGAGTCACCTATTTGAAACAATCCTTGTTAAATTTAGAAGTGCCTTATCGTTAATTCTTAGTTTCTTTCTCTTGTTTCTGCTGTTAAAAAATTAATCTCTAACGGTTTTCAGAAAAAAAATCTCTATTGCACATTTCTGACTCACAAATAGCATTTTATACTTAGCTACCCATTCCAGCATCTGCATCACTAGAATTTTAGGCAATAAAAACTTTACAGACTCCTAAAATACCTTTTGCACAATAAAAAATAAATACGGAAATAAAATAAATCCAGTAGTGCAATAAAAAGAATTTAGCACCACTAGATGGCACTCATTCACTGTAGTTCTCACATCGTGGCCACAGATACTGCACAGTGCACTCTCAGAGCATCAGCATAATATGTGAGATTACGTGAGACACAAAAGACTATACTTCCTCAAGTTATTTTCCTAACACTTTGTTTGTTTCTAACTATTATTTTTTCTGTCACTTAAGAAATAGCCCAGAGAGAGACACATAAATGGCCAGATTCTCCAGAATGATAACATTTTAAGCCCACTTGGCACATATGTAAATGCCTGTATAAAGTACCAGGCACCAGATACTCAAGCTCATAGTCTTGCCTTTACATAATTGCTGACTTCCATCACTAAGGAAGAAAGTGCCCTTTATCCCTTGTCCACAAGATCATTTATTTCACTCTTTTCCATTTTATTATCTATGGATAATAAAACTTCCCTTTTAAATGTATAATGAAGATTTCAAGACTTTGCACAGCTGGAAATAAGTTGTCTCTGATGTTTGGAGAAAAGTAAAGAAACCAGGACAAAAATAAACAAAATTCTTCAAACAAAACTAGCATCTTAATTATATATTTTAAAAAAATTAAATGCATACATTCTAATGTCAGAAAAGACCATTGCAATAATCTAGTCTGCCCTCCTGTGTAGCATAGGCCATAGAGCTTCCCCCAAATATTTCAGGGTGCTATTCTGCCAGCCAAGCGACTTTGGTTCAAGACTCCCCCAGCACTTGTGTGTTAGAGCTCTGGGCTGATCTTTGAGCTGCACAGCCATTGCCTGATGTCTCAGAAGTGGGTATTCATTTTGACCCATTGGCTGTTGGGATGGAAGTTTCATATCAAGATGGAGAGAAAGTGTAGATAAAATAATGGCCCCTGAATAAACCTTGGGGAAAACTTGTCCTGACAGGCAAAAATAAAAGAAAGGTTATGAGGCTGCTCTTGTGGAACTATAGTAATGGGTTTACATTGACATTAAAAAGTGGTATTACCTGTTCTAAAAGATTCTGAAGCCTCTCTATTTCACAGTCTATTACAAATTTCTTTTCTTGTCTTCGATCCAAGTCTTCTAAAAGCCTCCTGTAGCTGGCATCATTAAAATTCTCCACACATATGGCACTGACTTGCCAGCTATTCTGTCCTGCTTTTTCCATAATAGCTTGAAGTATTGAGTAACCTAAAAGAAAAGGATACAATACACTAATAACACAATCTTTGCATTTTATGAATCATAACTGTTATTAATCAACATCTCACTTAAATGATAAGCTTATCAATAATAGTTATTAAAAGCCTTTAGATGGTGACCATCACTGTGGACAATTAATTGATAAATGGAGATCACACCGATCTACCCCACATGCAGGTTATAAAGCTTAAACCAGTGAATGTTAAGTGCTTTGAGGCCACTGAATAAAAAGCACAAACCTCACATAGGCATGCAAGGGGTTAAGGAATAGCTCAGGGCCCATGCCACCCAACACAGACACACCTGCAATGTCTGCACAGGCAGGGCTTTGAAAAGGGGAGCAGAGCTGATAAGAGGCAGGCAGTGGAAGGGGGATGATAGTTGCACTGAGGGGGAAAGCTCTCACCAGGATTCATTGCCAGGGCCTGATAACACAGGCTGTGAAAACCCACAAAGGTAGTGGGCAGGTCAGGGACATGACTGGAGTAATCTACTTGGGGAAGCTGAAGCAAACTTGGGACAGAATGTGGGCTGGGAGAGGCAGTGGCTTAAAACTCCACCTTTGGGCCATGGACCAGAGCCAGTGGAGAGGGCAGGCCCAGGTTCCCTTGACCACTCCAAAAAGGACAATCCTACAGTAATTAGGCTACATCTACACTGGCAGCTTCTTGCGCAAGAACTCTTTTGCGGAAGAGTTCTTGCTCAAAAAGTCTTCCACAAGAGTGTGTCTACACTGGCATGTGCTTTTGCGCAAGAGATGTGCTTTTGCGCAAGAGCATCCATGGCAGTGTAGATGCTCTCTTGCGCAAGAAAGCTCTGATGGCCATTTTAACCAGTGTAAAATAGGGGAAATTCATGTTGCCTGTCTACACTGGCCTCTTCTGGAAGAGCTCTTGCGCAAGAGGGCTTCTTCCTGAGAGGGAGCGTCAGAGTTCTCGCGCAAGAAGCCCTGATTTTCTACAGTACAACGTCAGTTTACTTGCACAAGAATGCACGGCCAGTGTAGACAGGCGGCATGTTTTTGCGCAAGAGCGGCCGTTTTCGCACAAGAATGTGCCAGTGTAGACACAGCCTAAGAGCCTTCCCCAGTTTGAAAAGACTGACTGTTCAAGGACCCTTCACCCTAAACTCTTCTACTAAAGAGGAGGACTAGAAACCCTTGGAGTGGGGGCACTGAAAGAGAGGACTGTGTATCAAAAGCACACAGCCTGCAAACCCCCATCTGACCCTTAAGCAGCACTGTTGGTCATTTACCTTCTACAGCAATACAGAGATATTATTATCATAGTGTCTCATTTGTCATCTGCAACACCCATTAGCAGCGGGGAAAGCCAGTATCTTTTTTTAGAACCATTTGCTTTTCCTTCACCCAGGGCAACTGAAGATTCTTAACACACTACGAGATTCCATCTAAAAGAGCAGAGATCCAACAACTGAAATGAAGAGTGAGTATTAAACAAGCATGAGGCTGCTAGTTAACATCGTGCTGTTGGAGATGCCATCATCCAGACCAGATATTCTGTCCAGAACTATGGCTGTATTCTAACTTGGGTGGTTTATATTTTGCCTACCCAAAAGCCTCATTCTAGTTTCAATTGGAAAAATTATTAATTTAATTGCCTGAAAGCGATTATGTAACGCTGCTGTGGCAGATTGAATCCCTGTTCTATGAAGAGATTGATACATTTCACTGGTGTGTGACTGATCCCTCTACAAACTGTACTTTACAATGTGTTCTGGGATCCCTCTGCGGGAAAGATACTATATAAAAAGGTACTTATGGGTCTACACTTAAGAACAGGAATATTCATAGATTACATTTTAGAAATGAATGAGTTTATGAATTGTCTATCATTATACATCTATGAAACATTAGTACACCCACAAATATACCATGCATTTGTTTGCCTCTATATTACCTATATAGAGCATCATTAATTCCCCATGATATGGATGTCACAGGCCAAATCAGACAGCTACTGTAAATCTAGTAAAAATTATCTTTGGCATGACATACACTATTACCTCTTGCACTCTACTCTTAGGCTACATCTACGCTATGAGGCTCTTCCGCTAGAGGAAATGCAAATGGTGCACTCATTTGCATATGTCACTCTCTCATTTGCGTTTCCTCTTTGGATCTCTTATGTGCAAAAAATGAGGAAGAACAGCTCTTGTTCAGAAGGGGGTTTTTGCGCAAAAAAGAGCTGACTACACAGCGCTTTTTTGCACAAAAACCTCTTGCGCAAAAGGGATCCAAGGAGGAAACACAAATGAGAGCGCAACATATGCAAATGAAGCACTCCATTTGCATTTCCTCCTGCGGAAGAGGTTCGTAGTGTAGACATAGCGCAAGATGAATTCACAACAGATTGTTCCTATTCCAATGAAATCCAGCACCCATACTCAAAAACACATAGCTTATTATATAATACTTTTACAATAATTATTAGAGTTTTTACCTTAAATACAGATGACACAATTGAGATTAAATACATTTCTTAATTATGATGATTATCTTAATATGCTTTATCACTGAGAGTAAAACATATTACAGGACTATGTAGCACTTTAAAGACTAACAAGATGGTTTATTAGGTGATGAGCTTTCGTGGGCCAGACCCACTTCCTCAGATCAAATAGTGGAAGAAAATAGTCACAACCATATATTTCCAAAAGGTAAGTGAAATATGGGTTGGTAAAAATACAAGTAAAATATATCGGCATTGTGCACAAAGGGTTATATAATAATTTTCATTCCACAGAACTGTTTCTAGAGCTGTGCTGTCCATCATGCTAGCCACTAGCCACATGTGGCTATTTGACTGGATGAATGTGGCTAGTTCTCAAAACCAGTAGTAGCTGCTGCTTCAGAACTGGTTGGACTCCATGATTCTAAAGAAATAGGTACACTAAGAAATCTGTAACAAATTAGATTACATGTTTGTATTTGAGATAATTTATTATGATAAATTACAGTACTTGATAGAGTCACTAATAAAACATTTCTGTAATCAGGGTTCATTTTTAATCTGGAGTCAGTTATTTTTTGTCTAAGAATGAAGAATTCTTGTTAATGGCTTCATAATTTTTCTGCTCTTCCTGTTGCTACATTTATTTTTGCTTTTTTTGCCTATAATTATCTTTTCAAATCATGCTTACATTATTTCCCAAAGATTGTATTTGTTGCCTCATTTTCTATGCATTTTCATATATATTCTTATTTAGAGCTGCATCATGATATCAGACATGTTTCTACTTCATTGATGGTGTAACTTTGACTTTATCTTTGATATCAACACAGTCAACGTTTATTTTATTCCGTTTCTCAACACAGACTAACATTTGCTTTGATTCAGAATGAAAGCTGTTTGAAATGGCAATTTATATCCTCTCTCTCTCTTTTCTTATTAAGTTTGGACAATTTTACAAAGATGTGTTTTGATCAAGGCAGGAATTTCTCCTAGCACAGTGAATGACAACTACTAGCTAAACACTCAAGTTTTTCTTCTGCTGTGGATCAAGTTTTAACTTGCCATGTTTCATTAGGAAGTGCCTTCATTTAGGCATTTCAGGGTTGTTTAGTTTTTTGTCACTAGTTGGCACCCATGAATATATTGTCATGCTAATATGCCTTTCACATATAGCACAACAAAGCTGAACGGCAGTCAGTTGGATGAAGTACAAATTCCCCATCTCAGTGAAGCTACTATTAGATATTTAGGTCAAAATCCTTTTGTATTGTATCTATGAGGTCATATCTGTGTATTTTATGTACAGGGAAAATAATATAATTTTGCAGGCTGACAAGCTTGGAGTTTAAATGGGATGAACTGCAGACATTTGCAGCCTCAGCTGGCATCAAAATTGGACATATTGAAGAGTATGCCTATTTGTCCAAAAATAATTGGATGTAGTGTTCAGAAAAATGAACTGGATCCAGAGCTGCACAAATTCAAATGACAAAAATTAAAATGACCACAGGGCAATCTCTACAAATTTAGGACTTGAACTTGGCATCTTTATTCAGACTGAAATCATAAATTTCAATGGATGTTTTGCCTGAGTAAGGACAGCTGGGTTGGATCTTATAGCTCTATCCTAAAAAGGCATATCTTTTCCACATCTTTATTTTTAGCTGAAACTTCCTTATTTGTCTTAAATTATGATGCAATCTAACTGTATGGTTCATATTTTGGAGATACTGTGATATGGATACAGTCAATTCTACATATTGTAGAAAATTAAATATAACAATCAATGTTCCCTCTAACCTTTTCCGTTCATGTGAGGATTTTTTCCATCTACGTGCAGAATACATTTTTGTATGCATCAAGGCGTATATGACTGTGCACAACCATTAGAACACAAAACTTAGCTGGGGGTGCTTTGCTGATCAGCTGGGCAGCATTTGAATTTTCATGGATAGCCGCACAAGTGCACAGCTTACAGGGAACACTGATAACAATTAATGCTATTAAGTGACAATTTTAGCTCCCAATTCATGAGCTTCTATCAAATGCTTTATTTTACAAAATGCTTATGAAATGACCAAATAAAGAAATGCAGCGGAACTTTCCCAGCATGCTACATACTAACTGCTAACCCATATCATATCAGTCTAACTGCAGAATGATGTCTTTGTGGAAGATCTACTTTAGTCAAACTGAAATTATTGGGATCAATGCAGGGGTAACTGGGTTGACTATACACTTGTCCTTTGTGCCTTGAAAAATCAATGAATCTATATTATGGCAGTTAGTAAATTTAGCAGAAATAATACTAAAACTATTTTGGCCTTCCTAAATACAAAGAAAGCTTCCTTTTCCTTCTTCCATGAGCTCATACAGCTCTAAGAATGCTTCCTAAGAAGTCTGCCAGCTGCTTTCTATAGGCCATTCCTGACATGTAGCTACAATTTACAGTTGTTCAATGAATAGTAAAAGCACCATTACTTTGATGTTTTGAAATTAAAAAGTATAGAGGGAATGGCCGTGAAAAGAACACTAACATTTTAACCCAACCTTACTTTTTCATTGTGAAATTGTGGTATTTTAAGAAACTAATGTTTCTTTTCAGGAAGATATCTGGGCACCAATATTATCTGAAATAATTCTGAAAATGGAGAGTTACTACATTATACTCTATTCCACCAGAAAATTAAAAGCTGAATATGCATATCATTATAATGTTCATAGATGTATCTGACCATTCTTAAAGAGAAGCCAACAAGGCGCCTTGGAAATAAGAGTATTTTTAATTGGGGTTCTCCCCTTCCCATCCCTCTGGATTATGTTGGGATTTTTCACTGCAAATAACCCTATGCTGCAACAAGAAGGGAAAAGATTTGACACCTGACAAATCCTGCAGGGTTTTTTTTTACAGAGAGAACAATGTAATTTTTCTTAATAGGACATTTTGATCTACCTTCTCAGGACTGCATAGGAATGTTGCAAAGAAGATTATTAGTATTATTTTAACATTTTAAAGTGGTGGTATAGTCACAGTAGTTCAAGTTCAAATTTCGTGGCTGCATGGCCAACCCCAACTCCTCAAAAGTTATTAGATTTAAAAAATGCAATAACTGTCAGGCTCTTTTCATTTGTCCACTGTTGCTCATTTTCAAAATTTGTTTTCCAACAATAAAGGCTAGAAACTTCCTTTTTCTTTATTAGATAAAAGCTCAAATTCTAGGTTAATCCAGGAGATGAGGTTTTACAATCAGGCACTCAATATTGTGAGTGTTAGCAACACTGCCATTGTCTCTACTCTTCCCTCCCCTCAGAAAAAGGAGTGAGAAACAGGAATGTTAGCAGAACAACCCTGATGCAAGATTTACCTGTGAACAGCAGTAAAAATAACCGTGGGTGGAAAGAGATATCCTTCCCAAGAGTGAGGAGGGTGTAAATTCTTTTCCATTTTCCACACTGTATTGTGGAAAGGATATTGTATGCTTCTCCTTTTTCCCCAAGCTACTGCATAATGGTATCAAGGGGGCACACTTCCATGAGCCTTTTTGGCCCTGCCTCACCTAGTTGGACAAAAGCATATCTGTAAATATTGATCTAATAGAGAGGGGAGGGCCTGATGGCTTTAAAGCCCATGTGTTTAGGCTGAACAAAGCAGCCCTGTAATCCCCAGACTGTAGACCCACTGTATCAAGAGTCTATCAGGATGTTATAATAATGATTTGTCCTTAATCATTGATGCAGTAGCTCCTAAATATTCTCTCTCATTATTTATTAACACAGGCATCTAAAAATATTCCTAGGAGCCCAACCCATAAAATAAAATATACGTATAAATGACTGCTAATCCCACCCTGACATAAATATCCAGCAGCATACAAAAATAAAATAAAATAAAAATACCTGCAAATCCCTGCCTTTCCTCAAAAATCAGGGAGGAAAAGAGTCTGTCCTCATAAGTCACTATAATACACGGATCACTTGTAACACATGCAATAAATAGGGGACAGATTGAAGGGCTCTTCAGGGAACATCACGTTCAGTCTGATTAATGGCAATACATAGAGTTCCAGGATATTTTAACCTGGCTACAATACAAGTGAAAAGAGCTCCCTTCCCTGCAGTTTCCAATCAGCAATTTTTTTTCCAGGTAGACACTGAGGTAGGGACACTATTAATCCCAGTACTATATCAGGAATAAAGATGGATGAACATTTTCAAATTTCATGTAAGTTTTCTATCCACATTTTCAATTTTGACTATAAGGGTACATCTACACAGCAGGGCTAAAGTCGAATTAAGCTATGCAACTTCAGCTATATCAATTGTGTAGTTTAAGTCAAAATAGCTTAATTTGGCTTTTGGTGCTGTCTACACAGCAGGAAGGAAGGAAGAGCACTCTTCCTTCGACTTCCCTTACTCCTTGTGAAAGGAGGCTTACCATGAGTCGGAGTAAGAAGTCCTCTAGCTCAACATTATTTTGGAATAAAGGCTTGCAGTGTAGATGCACACTTTGTTATTTTGCAATATTGTCAGTTATTCCAAAAATAATGCTGCTCTGTAAATGTACCCTAAAACAGGTGTGTGTGCATATATAACTCACACACCTACTATGTTCTGTCATATATAGTGGCACTTAGATCACATAAAGAGAGAAAGAATGAGTCTGCTCTGTCACCTTAGCTGAGCGGCAGCTGCTTTTTTAGCTCAAGCTGGAGAGGCTCATGAACTAAGCCCTAGAATTCCCAGGTTTGGTTCTATCTATTGGCATTACACATGCATGTGTGTGAATGAGTAAGAGAGAAATTTGGCAAAATTTGTGATATTTTAGAACAGTTTTTCCCAAAAGTTCTAACCACGTGTGACTACACTTGAAAGCTGCAGTGATTACATGCGTCTGTGATACAGAGTTAGGTGTGACACAGAATGCTGTGGTCTTTACTCACAACTGTTAACTCCTGTGTTTTAATAGTGGCTTTGATTTGCCATGTGGCCTTACAACCCAAAATTTCAGAAAATGATCCCTGATTATGGATGCCTTCATTTTTGGATGCCCAGCCTGGGACACTTATCTATCTTAAGTTGGGCACTGAACAAAACGGAGACACAAAGTTTGTGGACATTTAAGCAGGGTCTGAATGAGTTCTCATTTGACATGTTGTGATGCACTGGGGGAAAAGATTTCACAAGACTGTATTTGTATAAACTCTGCCTACACATTCAGCAGATGGGACTGTTTTGACAACATGATCAATTTTGGTTGGTTTTGGTTTATAATTCACTTTTGTATTGTATGCAGGAGTAATGAAATGCAATCTTTATTGTGTGAGTAAAGGGCAGCAAAACTGTGCTTATCATGCCCTGACTGAGTGGGTCACCTTTCACCTCACTTGCTACACAGGGAGTAGGGATACCAAAAAAAAAAAAACACTGAGGAGGACAGTGGGTAGGGATAGGTGTTCTTACCTGATGGTGTGGACTCTGCCTAAAGAGTCCTAGATGGTATTTGTCCCTCCCTTTCCTTCCCCTCTCTAGTGTTTAAAGACAGAGCTGATTGTACTTTCTTCAGCGGCCTTGTTTACGTTCAGTGATTACTAGAGTTAAAATCACTGATGAACAAGGCTAGTGGCTAAACCTTAGCCCAGGTATGGGGACAGTGTTGCAGTGAAAGGCAATGAAGAGGCAGTAACACAGAGGTTCCCTCCTACCCAGTGAAATCACTAAGAACTGGGCTAAGTGGAAACCTGAGAATGCAGCATTGCAGAAGTGGCAGAAAGCAGCAGCAATAGCAGCTTCAGTGATAACAGCGGGCGAGGTGACCAGCGGCAGCAGAGATAACAGCAGCGGCAGTATTGGGTGAACTGTGAAGCCAGTGGCTGCAGTGGAAGCATTGCTTGACACACATACGCACGCACATATACCCTGTTTTTGGGGAAGGAGGTAGGCCAGTGTGATTGCATCTCTGAACTCTAGCTTTTTGCTGATTGAAGACAACCAACTATATTGGGGTGCAGCAGGTGGGAATGGGGTACAGCAGAAGGGAATGGCATGTTAAAGGATATTTGTTGGAACTTGCACATCACAAGATGGGTAATGGAGGCAAAGGACACTGCCCAACACACTGTGGGGTAAGGATGTAAAGGGGTAACTGGTTAACCACTTACCCGGTAACATTGCCTTACTGGCATGCTTACTGGCGTAACCCATTAACCAGCACCCAGCCCAGCCAGAGCAGGCCAGCTGGGCCCACTGCATTGTGGGCAGGCATCCCCCGCACCCACAGCGCGACACTGTGACTGTTTGACCACTGAAACATATAGTTTAACCAGTTAACATTTCAAACGGGATTTTACATCCCTACCATGGTGTGGGTGCTTGCTTATGGTCACATGCTTTTGCATTGGGTTATGGTGTTTTCTGAAATTAATCCTGGGCTCTTTCCAATTGTAATAAAAGTTTTCTTTTATTATTCACAGAATTAATGCTTGTGAGTGGGGAAGTGTTGCTTCTTAAAGACACCTAGGGTTCTCAGGCTACTGTGTGGGAGGACTGAGCTGGTTCTGCTTTTAATTGTTAAGAGGAATCACTAGCTACCGAATTTGGCTCTTGTTGCAGCTGACTCCACCTGGCACAAGGATGACAGACATTTTTGAAATTATTCATCTTAACCTCTTTGCTCATGTTTCCTGTCTGCAAAATGTGGATAATAAAACGTATTTGCCCACAGTGGTGCCCTGAGTATTAGTTAATGTCTGCAATATGTTTTGAAGATAAGTACCAAGTACTATTATTCCAATGATATGTCTAACCTCTTTGTTTGTATGTGTCCTAGCTGGAAAAAGAGGGCAGCAAGACAGCCAGCATCCCTCTCTATTCTCAGTGGACCTCAACTGGGATATCTGGTGTCCCAGCAGGTCCCTCACACTCAGCAGCAGTAGCAGTCTTCAGGTAGCATTACTAGCAGCAGGGGCATCATCTCACAGATGCGACATGCTAAACAACTTTGACAACACCCTTTATCCTCCTGATGCCTTGAGACTCCACAGACATGCTACACAATTCTCTTGGCATGAGGCACTGTTACACATATCCCTGACTGGTCCTCTGTGTTTCCACTGCCACTGTTTGATTATCTCACCCTTTGATTTAGTTCAAATGGTGTCAAATTATTTCATACAGGCTATCTAAACTTGTGTTCCTCCTTGTTTTCACACTTCATCTCCTTCTGCTCCCCTCTCCCCAACCTTTAAATGCACTCTTACTTGCAGGTAAGCAATTTCTCCTGCTCTCTATTTTCCTGTGCTTCCATCTCATCCACCCCATTACCTAAGTTCACACATTCAGGAAAACAAAACAAAAACAAAACAAAAGTTAAAGGTTTTCACATCAAACAAATTACTGAAAAAAGTGAAACTATCTGAATTCAAATATAACAAGTGGATGGACTCACTTAAACTTGTTGGTTTAGTCACACTTGTCCATCTTTCTTTCACTCCCTCCATTTCCTAAACACACTCATTACTATGAAGTTATTCAGTGGCAGCCACAACGAAGAATTAAAGCAGAAAAATCCCACCTCCCCTATTGTCTTGAAGCTTGCTGGTGTCACAAAAAGCACCCACAGAAATCCATTTGCAGAGTCCAAAACCCAGGAACTATGCTACCTATTATTATGAGCCATCTACTGGCATACTATCTATAACTACCTAATCCTAATTCCATATATATATATATATATATATATAAACACAAAGCATTCCTATAAGGGTCTCGCATCATGGTTAATTTAAACATAGGTTCTTGTGATGCACCTTGATCCATGCTGGTGGACCTGTGCACCCACCTGAAATCACAATGAGCAATGTAGGATCTGTTTGGGCCTGAGTGCCCATCTATGCAGATCTTGCAGGGGGTTGAGCTCATTGATTTGTAACCTTTCCCAAGCAGCTCCCATACCTCATTTGTCCTTTAAACATCATGAATATTTATGACACTATATGAAGAACAGAACAATGATTAATGATTGTTTCTTATAGAAGCATATTTACATCCATAAAAATAAATATTCTCAGACTTTCCTAATTTTATTCATTAAAATTTAAACATAAAATAAAATCTAATGTGTAACTCTGCTAGGTGATGTCAGAATAAATCAGAGATCACTAAAGTTTTTGCCTTTCCTATCATTCTGTTGGACTACACATTGTGGGAGAAGGATTTTTTTTAAATGTTCCAGTAATCAATTACCTATGTTATAATTAGAATTCCAATAACTCATCTCATGGCTACTTTATAGTCTGTTAGGGTTTTTTTTTCTTTACTCATGCAGTTCATTCAGAATGGTTTTCCCATGACACAATCACTGAAGTGGCCACACATTTCAAACAGAAATTATTATAACATAATTATATATATTACAGCATTTTTTCTTTCTTTGGAGCTTTTGTGCAGGAAATAAGCTATTATTAAAATTATGCATACGGAATGCAATAAACGTGTATTAACATCATATATTATTCTGACTCGTAGGCTCATTGCATTGTCTGGCACAGGGAAACAGGATTAATATACTTGGAATCAGATCACATAGCACATTTCTGCTACAGACACTGCACTAAGAACATTGTGGTCTTTTCCAAACATTAACACAGACAGTGCTGCATATTACTGAGATGTAGCATATACTTTCACTAGCAGACTTACCCAGTGATGCCCAGGTCCTTCAGGGCAGCGGACTGGTAGTGTGAGGGGTGCTGGAGTCAGAGCAGGGCCTTGGGAATGTGGGGGGCAGTGCAGGAGGCTGGGGGCAGGAGGGTATAAGTATGAGGGCTGGGGGGGGGTGAGGAGGGGCTGAGGGTGGCAAGTCCCATCCAACATGGGCTTTCTGTCTCCCATATTCCCCCCCAACTCTCAATGGCCTTTTTTCTCCACCCCAGTGCTGCAGCCAAGGGTCGGGGGGGAGGGAAGGAGTTTGGAGCAGATGGGTTACTTACCCAATGTGCTGGCAGTCAAGATGGTGGAGTCCCAGCCCTGCTGGCTATTCACTTGGTGGCACGACTGCCCCCAGTGGACACTCTGCAAGATAGCTCTCTTCTGCGGGTTATTGCCCCCATTGGCCACTCCGAGGATCATGTCCCTCCGAACAGTAGGCCCTCCCTTTGCATGTTATGGAAAACTTTCCCTTTGCGGGGCCTCCCAATTGTCCTGACACAGCCAAACCCTGACCTTGCTTTAAGTTATGATAAGAGGAAGCTGCATACTAAATTTAGTGTCCGTACCTCTTATCGTTTAGGAGTTCTTGAACAAACAGACTCAGACACACAGACAGATTCACTCTAAAATATAGTCATTTCTAGCTGGTTTACATACAACAGTTGTTATGAATTCACCTCTCCAGGTACTGTATACCAATTATTAGTCAACTGAAGCAACTCTGATTGATAGACAGACAGACTTCTAGCTGTTTATATAACTTCAAAGCATGAAGTAAGTTCACTCCCTTGTGTAATCAAAGCAATACTGACATGTTCAGTATATTCATGGTCACTGTAATGTTTCAGCTAAAGTTGACTGTTAGTTGATCACATTCGACTGATGAAGAAGGACTACAAAAGAAACAGATTCTGTTACAAGGATCCATCCCACAATTTGCAATATAGCTGAGATGCCCTAATCCCCACCACTTGAGGTTTTTAAGAAAAAGTTGGACAAAAACGTACCAGGGAGGGGCTAGATTTACTTGGTATTGCCTCAGTGCAGAGGGCAGGACTGGATGACCTTTCAAGGTCCCTTCCAGTCCTACATTTCTGAGTGAAGTTAGACTGAATTCTGTGTCTGCATCCTCTACCACAGGCATTGAAGATACTCTATGGGAGTCTGTATCTATCTATGGGTATGTCTACTGTATGAGATAAAGTCAAATTAAGATACACAACTTCAGCTACGTTAATTGAGTAGCTGAAGTCGAAGTACCTTAACTCAACTTTTGGCACTGTCCACTCAGCAGGAAGTCGAAGAGGACTAAGCAAAACAGACAGTTACTATGGTGATGACTGCCATATAATGAATTCATAGTCAGATCAATAGACACATGACTCCAGTCTATCGCACCATTTATATACAATGTTGCACAAAATGTATCAATTTAATGTCCTGAGAATTACAGATCCTATTCCAGTGATTTCAGTTCATACAGTTTTATGTCCATTCAATTTTACTTTATTTATATTTGGGCAAAGCCAGTGAGATTTGTAAGATCTCTAACTAAACCTGGATTCTTTTGTGGTTTCAGCAGCAATTGCACTGCTAGGTTTTCATTGTTTGGGTGGACTGTTTTGCCAAATTCCCTACTTACTGGAACCCCAAAGCTGAAGATTCAATGAAAAGTTCAAATAAACTTTGGTCAGATTGCCTGGTAGGCCTAAAAATTTAAAACCAGTTTTGCTATTTGCTGTTTTACACACAGTTCTAAGATTGGCTTGAACCAAAATCAAGGAACTAACCATCCTGAAATTCTGGATCCAGTTAGGGTGACCACGTGTCCAGTTTTTGACCAAAACACCCAGTCAAAAAGGGATCCAGGCAGCTTCAGTCAGCACCTTTGATGAGGCAATTAAGAATCTGGTTGTTCGCACTGTGGAGACACGACAGGCTAGTCTATGCCTCTCCCCCCACCTAGGAGTGGGACATGCTAGCTGCTTTCAGGGCACAGTATGGAGCCAGGACAAGCAGGCATCCTGTCTTAATGCCACTGCCCAGGAGCCGCCCATGGTAATCCCAAGCCCCAACCACCTACCCCAGCCCTGAGCCCCCCCAAACCCTGAGCCCCCTCCTGCACACCAATCCCTTCATCCCTGGTACCATCCCAAAGTCCACACTCCAGGCCAGAGTCCTTACCTCCTGCACCCCAACCCTTTTCCCTAAGTCCCCGAAATCCAGAGCCCCCTCCTGAACCCCAGAGCCCATACCCCTACCTACCACACTACAACCCCTTCTTCAACCTACAGCCCCTCCCACATTCTGAATCCCATGGTCTCACCCTCCCAGGTACAGCCCAACCCCCCAACCTCAGCCCCACTCCAGAGCCCACACCTTACTGCACCCCAACAGCCTGGAGCTCTTTCCCATACTCTGAACTCCACATCCCAGCATCACCCTGGAGCCTGCACCTCCAGTTAGAGCCCTTACCTCCTCCCACACTCCAACCTCCTGCCCCAGCCCAGTGAAAGTGAGGGACAGTGGTGAAGAGTGAGCCGCAGTGAGGAAGAATGTAGTCAGTAGGGCAGGGCCTCAGGAAAGGGGTGGAGCAGGGGCAAGGTTAGGGTGTTTAGTTTTGTGGCAATTCTAGAACCTGTTCATCAAGTGAACTCTTTGCTCTATAATAATAAATAATAAATATTAAATATTAATACTCAGCTTTTGTGTAGCACTTTTCATCCGTAGATCTCAAAGCGCTTTACAAAGGCAGTAAGTATCATAATGGCCTGAGCAAACACTTCCAAATATGCCACCATTTTTTAAAAAGAGGGTTTCAGTGAAACTGTGGCACATAATAGGATATTCCCTTACCAGCCCTACAGAGAGCTTCTTCAAACCCGGGTTTGGGCTACTCTGCTTCTAGAATTTATGATCAAAGATTCAGACAATTTCAGTTCCGATTTGCACTGCAGCTGCTCTGCAGCAAGTTCTTCTCTCCTTCTTTACATTTCAGAGGCTGCTAACATTCATGGGAAATGTACTGTGAAGGTGAGTTATCAAACTACCAAGAGATAAAGGTTAGGGAACACTTGAGAACATCTAGTCAAGAGGCCGTGTGTTGAAGGCACTCTAATTATTTTCCATATGCTCTTTATTTTCACCTCTCCAATGTCATTATCTTTTCCCACTTCAGCAAGTTTTGCCTTCTAACTGAAAATATAAGATCAAAGTACCTTACTTTCTTCTACAACTAGCAGACATGGGGAATAAATTGCTAGGGTATACTTTTAGACAGTGTTTTTTTTGTTAAAAAAAAAAAGGTGCCAGTACTCCAGGGGAAAAGTTGTTGAGCTCTGACTGCAAGTGCTGGTACTGCGTAGCGGGCAGTACCGTCACAAAAGAAGCACTGCTTTTAGATAAATGTGAAGAACAGCTAGTATATACACTTGTATTGGTTTGCCAGAGATTCCTATTGCCCCAATAGGTTACATCTATCTTAAATTTGTGGAACTTTTGTGTTAATTTCTGGGACAATTTATTTAATTCTTCTATGACAGCTACACTAGTAATTGCAGGTAGTAATTGCACTTATAACTTTGTATAAACAACATCCAAAAGAAGAAAATCAAACACTCAAAAGTTAAGACATTCTAGATTTAGGATTGCTTGTGCTGTCATCATTCAGCACCCTTGTATGTGTACACATTATGATACCCACATCATTCAGTGAATAGGGAGGACGGTGTTCTGGAGAAGGCAATTGACTGGAAGGTCCTTGCCACATTCGTTACAGAAAGTTATAAGAAAACAGGTTCTTAAAACAGAACCTGTCAGACAAGATTAATTATGGGCATTAGTCTCTGTGCCATAGTTAAATATGTACACATAATTTCTAGTATATACAAAAATGTAAAATAGAAGAGCAACCTTAAGGTTGTAAAGTCAGGAACTCAAATAAAATACCAACGTAAAGCTGCCCGCAAAACTTTAATTCCATGTGCTGGTGAGTATACATTATGATACAGTATTTAATTATATGGCCAAATACCATTTTTTTCCAAGAGAACCCTATTCCTTCCTGTGACAGGGTAAACAGACCCCACAGCTGCAAAAACCCCACCCACCCCACACAGCTGGGCATGCTCCAAATACCACAGTATAAAATGGAGTAGTCAAGCTCAGTCTGGGCTGACTGCTGATGAGGAAGGATGTGCTGTGCCAGCTTTTGCTGCAGATTAGCCTGGAACCTGGACCATGGGAGCTGGCGGCTGACTGCCCTGTAATTAGGGACTCATAGAATCATAGAACCATAGAGCTGGAAGAGATCTCAGAAGGTTATCAAGTCCAGCCCCCTGCCCTAGGCAGGACCAATCCCAACTAAATCAACACAGCCAGGGCTTTGTCAAGCCGAGACTTAAAAATCTCTAGGAATGGAGACTCTACTACTTCCCTAGGTAACCCATTCCAGTGCTTCACCACTCTCCTAGTGAAATAGTTTTTTCTAATATCCGACCTGGACCTCTCCCACTGCAACTTGAGACCATTGTTCTTTGTTCTGCCATCCATCACTACTGAGAACAGCCTCTCTGGAACCTCCCTTCAGGAAGTTGAAGGCTGCTATCAAATCCCCCCTCACTCTTCGCTTCTGCAGACTAAACAGACCCAACTCCCTCAGCCTCTCCTCATAGGTCATATGCTCCAGCCCCCTAATCATTTTGGTTGCCCTCCGCTGGACCCTCTCCAATGTGTCCACATCCTTTTTGTAGTGGGGGGCCCAGAACTGGACACAGTACTCCAGATGTAGCCTCACAAGAGCCAAATAAAAGGGAATAATCACATCTGTGGATCTGCTGGCAATGCTCCTCCTAATGCAACCTAATATGCCATTAGCCTTCTTGGCTACAAGGGCACACTGTTGACTCATATCCAGCTTCTCATCCACTGTAATCTCCAGGTCCTTTTCTGCAGAACTACTACTTAGCTGGTTGGTCCCCAGCCTGTAACAATGCTTGGGATTCTTCTGTCCCAGGTGCAGGACTCTGCACTTGTCCTTGTTGAACCTCATCAGATTTCTTTTGGCCCAATCCTCCAATTTGTCTAAGTCACTCTGGACCCTATCTCTGCCCTTGACTGTATCTACCCTCCCCCTAGCTTAGTGTCATCTGCAAACTTGCTGAGGGTGCAATCCATCCCCTCATCCAGGTCATTAATAAAGATATTGAACAAAATAGGTCCTAGAACTGAACCTTGGAGCACTCTGCTAGAAACTGACCGCCATCCTGACATTGAGCTGTTGATCACTACCCGCTGGGCCTGACCTTCTAGCCAGCTTTCTATCCATCTTACCGTCCATTTCTCCAATCCACATTCCCTTAACTTGCTGGCAAGAATATTGTGGGAGACCATATCAAAAGCCTTGCTAAAGTCAAGGTATATCACATCCTCTGACTTTCCCATGTCTACAGAGCCAGTTACCTCATCATATTGGTAATCAGATTAGTCAGGCACCACTTGCCCTTTGTGAATCCATGCTGACTATTCTTGATCACTTTCCCCTCTTCCAAGTGCCTCAAAATGGATTCCTTAAGGATCCCTTCCATGATTTTTCCAGGGACTGAGGTAAGACTGACTGGCCTATAGTTCCCGGGATCGTCCTTATTCCTTTTTTTGAAGATGGGCACTACATTTGCCTTTTTCCAATCATCCAGGATCTCTCCCGATCTCCACGACTTTTCAAAGATAATGTCCAAAGGCTCCTCAATGACATTTTCCAACTCCCTCAGTACCCTCGGATGCATTAAGTCCGGACCCATGGATTTGTGTATGTTTAGCTTTTCTAAATAGTTCCTAACCTATTCTTTACCCACCAAGGGCTGTCCATCTTCATCCCATCTTACGCCACTTAGGGTATGTTTAGACTACATGCCTCTGGCGACAGAGGCATGTAAATTAGACTACCCGACATAGTCAATGAAGCCGGGATTTAAATATCCCTGGCTTCATTAAAATAAAAATGGCCGGCGCGCTGTGCCGGCTCAGCTGATTGTCGGCACAGCACATGAGTCAAGACGCGGATCGGTCGACAAGGGAAGCCTTTGTCGACCGCTCCCTTATGCCTCGTGAAACGAGGTTTACAGGAGCGGTGGACAAAGGCTTCCCTTGCCTACCGATCCGTGTCTTGACTCGTGCGCTGTGCCAATGATCAGCTGAGCCGGCACAGCGCGGCGGCCATTTTTATTTTAATGAAGCCGGGGACATTTAAATCTCGTCTTCATTGACTATGTCGGGTAGTCTAATTTACATTCCTCTGGCTACAGAGGCATGTAGTCTATACATACCCTTTGCGCATTAGTCTGGGAGCTGACCTTATCTGTGAATACAGAGGCAAAGAAAGCATTGAGTACTTCAGCTTTCCCTACATCATCTGTCACTATGTTACCTCCTTCATCCAGTATGTGCCTCAGACCCTCTCTGATCACCTTCTTCTTGCTAACATGCCTGTAGAAACCTTTCTTGTTATCCTTCACATCCTTTGCCAGTCGCAATTCCAATTGCACTTTCGCCTTCCTGATAACCCCCCGGCATTCTCGAGCTATACATTTATACCCCTCCCTGGTCATTTGTCCAAGTTTCCACTTTTTGTAAGCTTCCTTTTTGTGCTTAAGCTCACCAAGGATTTCCCCTGTAAGCCAATCCGGTCTCCTACCATGTTTGCTTCTCTTGCTACTCATTGGGATGGTTTCTTTCTGTGCCTTCAATAAGGCTTCTTTAAAATACTGACAGCTCTCCTGGACTCCTTTCCCCTTCGTGTTAGCATCCCAGGGGATTCTGCCCATCAGGTCTCTGAGGGAGTCAAAGTTTGCTTTTCTGAAGTCCAAGGTGTGTGTTTTACTACTCTCTTTTCTTCCTTTGGTCAGGATCCTGAAATCTACCATCTCATGATCACTGCTTCCGAGGTTGTCACCCACCTCTACTTCCCCTATTAGTTCCTCCCTATTTGTGAGCAGAAGGTCAAGATGCGCATGGCCCCTGGTCGGATCCTTCAGCGCTTGTACCAAGAAGTTATCCCCAACATTCTCCAAAAACTTCCTGGATTGCCTGTGTACTGCCGTATTGGTCTCCCAAAACATTTCAGGGTGATTAAAGTCCCCCACGAGAACCAGGGCCTGCGATCTGGAAGCTTCTCTCAGTTGTCCGAAGAAAGCCTCATCTACCTCATCCACCTGATTCAGTGGCCTGTAGTAGACACCAACCACAACATCACTGCTATTGTTTGCACCTCTAAACTTAACCCATAGACTCTCAACAGGCTTTTCTCCCTCTATATACTGGAGTTCTGAGCAATCATAGTGCTCTCTTACATATAGTGCAACTCCTCCTTCTTTTCTCCCCTGCCTGTTCTTCCTGAACAGTCTATACCCTTCCATGACAGTGCTCCAGTCATGCGAGTTATCCCACCAAGTCTCTGTTATCCCAATTAAATCATATTTCTCGGACTGGGCCAGGGCCTCCAATTCTTCCTGTTTGTTGCCCAGGCTTCTCGCATTGGTGTATAAACACCTCAGAAAACCAGTTGATCACTCTACCTTGTCCATTCGAATCAGGGGTCCTCCTTTGTTGCTCATTCCTCTTTGCTTTTCTTCCAGGTGTCCGACTTCCCCACTCTCCTCAGGGTTTTGGTCACCGTCCCCCAATGAGCCTAGTTTAAAGCCCTCCTCACTAGGTTTGCAAGCCTGCCCACGAAGATGCTCCTTCCTCTCTTTGTTAGGTGGATCCCATCTCTTCCTAACAATCCTTGTGCCTGGAACAGAGTCCCATGGTCGAAGAAACCAAAGCCCTCTCTCCGACACCACCTGCGCAATCACGCATTTACTTCCTCAATTCAACGATCCCTGCTCAGTCCTTTCCCTTCAACTGGGAGGATGGACGAGAACACCACTTGTGCTCCGAATTCTTTAATCCTTTTTCCCAGTGCTACATAATCTGCAGGAACCCGCTCAAGGTCATTTTTGGCCATATCGTTAGTTCCCACATGGAGAAGCAGGAAGGGATAGCGATCCGAAGGTTTGATCAGTTTTGTAAGACTCTCAGTCACATCCTGAATTCGAGCTCCCGGTAAGCAGCACACCTCTCGAGATTCCAAGTCCGGACGGCAGATGGATGGCTTAGGGACTGAGATATATTCACTTTGGTTAGTAGCCACACTCCTCTGCGACTCATGGCTGATGTATATTGACTATGGCCATTAGGCCACATTGCCTTTGAAATAGGGGCTAATATATATATTGACTGATTCAGGCCGCAAGGCCTAGCATTTGGGTTATTGGGCACGACTGGAGTGATACAACTATAGGGCTAATGTACCATTTTCTTACTCTCAAAGGATAGGGGTGAACAGCCCCTGAAAAATTTCCCAACAATATTTATTCCTATAACCATTTTGTTGAATTCTAAATGTTTGTTTGCAGTCCAGATCTCTCAGAGTTGTCTACACTCAATATTTGACTTTAAAAAAACACATGTAACATCTCTTTGAAAGAGAGACTAAGAAGAACTGGACACTGTGGTCACAATGGGCATGTCTACACTAGGGAGTTATTTCCAAATAAAGGGCTTGTTATTTCAAAAGAATAGAATCAATCATAGAATCATAGAATACTAGGACTGGAAGGGACCTCAAGAGGTCTTCGAGTCCAGTCCCCTGCCCCCATGGCAGAACCAAATACTTTCTAGACCCGTGGTCACCAACCCGTCGATCGCGATCGACCGGTCGATCGCGAGGCCTCGACCAGTCGATCGCGAGGTGTTCGGGCACCCCCGGCCCCATTTTCTCCCCACCCCCGAGAAGCCCCACTACCTACCTCTAGTGTAGTGCCGGCTTCCCGCGGGGTGGACGGAAGTCCTGGGTGAAGCCTGCGTCACTTCCGGGGCCCCGGAAGTGCACAGGCTGCTCCCCTCCCACAGCTCTGTCATGTGCTGGGGGAGGGGGCGTCGGCTCCAGAAGAGGAGTCCGGTGGCTTCCCTGGGAGGGGTGAGTTGAGCGCAGGGATTTCCCTGGGCCGTGGGAGCGGGGGTTGGCCCTGGGGTTTGGTCTGGGGAGGCTCCCACGGGGGTTTGGCCGTGCAGCGGGAGGGGGGTTTGGCCCCGGGGAAGGCGCCCGCGGGGGCTTGGCCCTGCCGTGGGAGAAGCGGCTTGGCCCCGGGGCAGGCACCCGCAGGGGTTGGCCATGCTGCGGGAGGGGGGGCTGGGCTGCGCTGGGCCGCACTGTGCTGTGGGAGGGGGGTTTGGCCCCGAGGCAGGTGCCCACGGGGGTTGGCCCCGCTGCGGGAGGGGGTTGGCCGCACCGCGGGAGAGGGGGTTTGGCCCTGTGGCAGGCTCCCATGGGGGTTTGGCCCTGCCGCAGGGAGGGGGGGTTGGCCCCGGGGCAGGCACGCATGGGGTTTCCCTGCGCCATGGGGGGAGAGTCAGGCCCAGAGGAGGCACATGCTGGCTTCCCTCTTGGGGGGGGGGCGAATCCTGGGAGGAGGCAGATGCAGGGGACTCTGCTGCCACTGGCACCCCACCACCTGTCTGCACTCCCCACTCCCCTGTCCCCAGCTACAGAACTCTGTCCCCATTCCCGTCCCCACTCCCCAAACTCTGTCCCCACTCCCCTGTCCCCAGCTACAGAACTCTGTCCCCATTCCCGTCCCCACTCCCCGAACTCTGTCCCCACTCCTGTCCCCAGCTACAGAACCCTGTTCTCTGCCCTCCCAGCACCCTGTTCCCTCTCCCCTGCCCCCAGCCACAGAACTCTGCCCCCACAAAATGTATAATTATAAATGCTTCATTTTAGATTTAAATAGCATGAATAAAAAACAGACCATTTATTTCATAACTATAAACACGTGATTTTAATTTTATATATCGCATAATTTAAAAATAAACTGTTTATCAGAGTGTGTAAGTAAGGACTGGGGATAGCAAGTGATGGACAGGAGGAGAATAGAGAGGGCGGGGCTTCAAGGAAGGGGCGGGGCTTCAAGGTAGGGGCGGGGCGGTAGATCTTCACCTGTTCTGAGATTTAAAAAGTGATCTTGGGTGTAAAAAGGTTGGAGACCACTGGTCTAGACCATCCCTGATAGACATTTATCTAGCCTACTCTTAAATATCTCCACAGATGGGGATTCCACAACGGACAGGGGGCTGCAGACAGGGGAGTTTGAGAGGGACCGCAAGAGATCCCGCCGCTGAACAGGCTATCTGGTGAGAGTGAGAGGAGAGTGAGAGTGAGAGTGAGAGTGAGAGTGAGAGTGAGAGTACTCGCTTTTGGTGTGAGTGAGTTTGCTCGACTGTTTGAATTTTGCTTGTTGAATTCTGAATCTGATTTCAGGTGACTGCAGTTTCAGTTTCAGCTGCTGTGGCAGTTGGGACTGAGTGCCTGACCCTTTGGTCCCTCAATTGCTCTCTTGATTGCATCTGGTCAGCCTTCCCCTGTGTGACTCACGAGGGGGCAGGCCTGGCCTAGGCAAGCAGGCTTTAAAAGCCAGAGGCAGAGCGACCAGGGAGCGAAAGCGGACAGGAGCTGCAGACATGGGAGTTTGAGAGGGGGTTTGACAGAGGGAGGCCTACGATGGTCAGGAAGACCCGCAACACCTGCACCAGCACTGCTTCTGTCTCCTCCACCTGCGCCTGTAGCCAGACAGAGCGCCTGAGCATGGATGCCTCTACCCAGATCCTGGTGTGGTTTTGCAGGGACTGTGGCTTGCAATTCCCACTTACTGATATCCAGGCTGGGGAGATCATCCTGTGCGAAAGGTGCCTGCTGGTGGAATCTCTCAGGAAGCAGGTGGGAGAGCTACAGGAGGAGGTGGCTAGGTTGAGGAGCACCCGAATCCACAAGCAATTCCTGGACCGTGTTCATGATGAGACAGCTGAGGTAGCTGTCCCAGTATACAGGACTGCGGGCACACTGCTGGTGGAAGAGGAGACGGCTCAGGGTGGACACTGGCAGCTGGTTACTTCTGGCAGCAGGCACTGCTCCACCCCTGCTCCAAACCCTCCCGCCGTGCTCTTCTTTATACAGGAGATAAGGAATCACCCCCTACAACAGAGGAAGAGAAGCCTTATACCCCCAAGGCTGGGAGGTCTGCTGCCACGACTGCGAATAGGAAACGTAGGGTAGCGGTGGTCGGAGACTCTCTTCTGAGGGGGACGGAGGCGCCCATCTGTCACCCTGACATTTCATCTCGGGAGGTATGCTGTCTACCGGGGGCCCGTATCCGAGATGTTACGGAGGCATTGTCAAGGATTATCCCGCCCTCTGCCTACTACCCCATGCTACTCATCCATGTGGGCACAAATGGTACTGCGAGGTATGACACTGAGCTCCTCCTTGTGAAGAGAAATAGCGCTATTTCAACATTGTTATTTCGGGACTTATTTCAAAGTAACTTATTTTGAAATAACTCCCTAGTGTAGACATGCCCAGTATGGTCACCTGTTTACTAAAATAATATTCAACATGATAAAGCCTGTGAGCTTCCAAATGAGAGCATTCTAAAGATAAAGAAAAATTACCTACAGGCTACAGCTTTATTAAGACATAGTCTGCAGTCCCCACACCAATGGAAAAATACAAAATTAAATACAAATTTTAAATAAGCTTGTCATGCTAAGGTTTCCTGAAAGTTCCTAGGACTACATTAGTTTCTTGCTTTCTGAGCTTTGGCCATCTGAGACAGACCAGGATTAAGAAATACTTTTGTCCTGTAGGTTGGCGCAGCCATCAGGCTAGATTTCAAAGATATCTTACAGCGGTTTACACTCAAATCTTGTGGCATAGCTCTCTTAGGCTACCAGGCTGAGAGACAGCACTCATCCTGTCAGTGGAATCCTGTCTTAGAATTTGAACCTCCTGCAGACTACAACACTCCACTGTTTTAGACTGTGATAGGGAAAATAGTAGACCGTCACAGGCTATTTGAACAAGTACCTGCAGAAGTTCAAATATCTTATCACACTTTACAGTAAAACTAAAAATGAGTCCAGTTTGTCCAAAGAGGAAGTAATAAAATTTACAAACAAGCAACAAGAATGTAAAACAATCGTATCTCACTAAACGCCGCTCCAGTGAATGGATTGAGTGGGGCAAGAGGCCCAGACTGCTCCACATTCACTGGGCATTTTGCTGCCTCGCTATTCATCACACATTCATAGACAGCTAAATGAAAGTGAGCTTCCAATGTGATGATTTGACTGACAGGGCTAATGTGACCTTATCTACATAAAGATCAGAGAGCAGGAAATTGAGAGGTAATATTACCTCCACATGAGACATTGGTGAGATCACTCATCCATTACTGGATCCCTTCTGTGTCCACAATTTAAAAATGTTTAACATTTTCAAAGGGTTAGGAGAAGAGCCACAGAAATGATAAGTCCTGGAAAACATGTCTGACCATCAGAAATTTGAAATTATAACTATTAACTTATTGAAGAGAAAATTAAGAAATATCTCAATGATAATCTATAGGTACATACACAGAGAGATGTTTGATGTTTCATGGGTCTTTGATATGGCAGATAAGGCCATAACAAGGTCCAGTGGCTGGGTGCCCATGCTAGAAAAATTCTAACTGGAAATAACTGCCAAATTTTAGCAAGGAAGGGATAACATACCATTGAATATTTTACCAAAAATATCATAGATTCCCCATCACTTGAAATGTTTAAATTAAGTTTGGATCTCTTTTTGAAAAATGTGCTTTAGCTCAAACATAAGATTTTGGGCTTCATACAGGACTTGTTGGGTGAAATTTCATGGCCTGTGTTATACTGGTCTGATTAGATAATCATAATGGTCTCTTCTGGCCTCATGATTCTCATTTTGCAGATTATTAATATTTATATGTTGAAAAACAATTCCTTCATTTTGATCTTTTTGAAAGTCTAACTGAACTATCACACAATAACGTTAGCAATTTATTTAGATGGAAAACACCCCTCAGAGCTATCATAAGAAATATTACTAAATTATTTTGACCTGTTTAAACAGTATAGCCAAGGAGTTAAGTTATATTACTAGCGTAATACACCAGTGCACAGGAAAACAAGGACCTAATACCGCAAAAGACTTGTAAATCTGCCTAACATTGCTAATAGAAACATTCTATAGGACATTAGTGGGAGGTCTCAGCAAAGCAACATAATACACATGAGCAAATATTTGTAGGACTTGGGCCTAAACTAGTGAAGTGACCTAACTCCCACAATTCTTCTCTGCTAGAGAGAAAGCAAACAGACTATGAAGCTTTTAGGGTGCAAAGAGTAGTATTGTTAAAGGGGAAATGAGAGTTTTTGGGTTCCAAGATGGTTTCATCAAAATTCCAAGGAGAGGTGGGGGCAAGGAAATAAAGCACATGAATATTTGAACTTTGTTCCCTTCCAAAAATACAGAAAGAGGAAACTTCAAAGATGAATATTTACACAATTTTTCAATGTGAGCAAAGCAACCAATTTATACATTTTGAGTAAATCATATAAACACCTAACTTTTAGCCAGAGTGAGGCAATTATTTTGTGTAAGTACATAACAATGTATCCATTAAATATTGCACTAGTAAAGCTCCATACTGCTTTTGGTTGGATTTGTGAAGGATTTACCACAACACAGGACAAATTGCCAGTTTCCTTTTAAACATGTATATTTCTTAAAACTCTGTCCATCAGCAATTCTTAAGTTTGTTTAAGACAGAAATAATCAAGATGTGGAATCCTAGTTTCAGATAGGATATCAGAAACTGTCATTCCCCTTTTAAATGAATATAATCTTGGGTAATTGTTTTGCAGTTTGGATCCTAGCTCGTTTATGCTGATTTGGAAGTGAGGTTAGGAAAGGTAACTTCTGTGTTTTTTCCTACAGCAAAGGAGTAGAAGCACATACTTTTCTTGTGATTATTCTAGTGAAGGGATTTGCATACAATTACTGAGACAATTTCAGTTCCTAGCAGGAACAAACACATGAGGAAGTAAGTACTCGCCATATGATTAGACTAATTTATTATGTCCCGTGAAGCAAACTATATTCAAAGTAATCATAAATTCATGTTCAAGGCTTTGGTAGAGTGAATGCATTTAATTGTCACATATTAACTTTCAGCTGTAAAAACTGACATTTAGGAGAAAATATGGAAAGGTGTATTACAGGTGAAGAATACATAACAAGCAAAGACAACAGGTAAAGAATATAGATGTTAAAAACTGGAATTAGTGTAAGTAAATGTACCAAGATATAGACCACAGTATGATGTGGAGAATAATTTTCACTGAGCTATTCCTGATACTGACAGATTGTTGATATTTACTCTGGTAAATTTTAACTGACCTCATACGTAAATGTTTGGAAAATATTCCATTGTCAATGAATGACTGATCCAAAGATGATGTGGCCATGATGTTTCATTGAATTGTGATCTTTACACAAATAGCATAGGCGATATTGCACGGAAATGGTTTTCCTTCTACTTCCCCATATGACTCACTTCTCTCTGCAATGCCCTCATGCTCCCTGACATCTTTTATCTCCTCTACTTCATCCCCTCTTTGTACCCTTCCAACATGCCTTCCCAATTCTCTCCTGCCCCCCACATAGCTTCCCTTCTCTTGTCTATTCCTTCATGACCCATGTTACCCTACTATAACATTTGTTGTAGGATTTTTTTTCTAGAAATAATTGCCATGGCTAGAAGGCTTGGTGTATGTTCTATGCTTTTTTTTTTTCCACGGCTGGCATTCTCTCTAGTATTGCAGCCTCTTTCCACATTAACACTACATACCACAACATTAGAAAAATAAGCCAGAGGAGGTACTTCTAGCAATGGAGCTTATTCTTCAAAAGGAGTCAAAGAACCAGTGGTGAAAGTAAGTTAAAATTTCTTACAGGTACTGTCCTATTGCAACCTGGGTCCCTAACAGCTCTTTAAATGGCTCCCTGCTGGCTTTTGTCACAGCTCAGCCAGCTTTTTGCCGAAGCTGAGCAACAAGGCACACTCGCTTGCTTTCACATCTGCCAAGGATATTGTGAGGATAACACTCCCTCCCATGACCCAAGTGAGAGGAGAAGAAAAGTATCACAAAATACTAGCTATCAGTCTTCTCAGCTTCACCCTTGCTCAGGTCTGAGGTCTCCGGTAGTGTGCTGGACTTTCTTCCTGCCATGGACCCTATGAACTGGCAGGGCTGAGGTTTCAGGCATCTTCTTTATCCCACATGTCCAGGTGATCTGGGAACTGGCTAGGACAGATGACTAAAGAGTCCAGATAAAAAGCACTTACTAATATGGTGTGCATTCTCCCATGAAGGGAAATCAGAAGTGGATTTAAATAGATAAGAGTCAATGACTATTCAACAATTATAAAAGCCCCTTATAATGCTTACAGCATATAAGGTATTATCATTCTGTACAAATTTGATACAAATAAAAGTTAACAGAATGTACTGTGGTAGAAAATTTGCACTGGTGCAACAGATTAAAATCTGGCTGAGCATAATTTGTTTTAGTCAATTTATCATTTGTTAGGATGCCATTTAGCTCCCCTTTGAATGATCCATGTTCTCCCCCACTCCCCATGAGCTTGTGTCAGGAACAACATTCCATATAATTATTGCTCAGACATTGCTGTGAAAAATCACTTCAGAATGATATTTTTCATTTCTGTTTTGGCTTCTGCTTCTTTTGCCCTTTTCAGTGTGAGAAATTATTTTATGAAAGAATATCTTAAACACTATAAATTACATCAACAGGCCATTTTTCTTAAGAGAAACATTGTACATTTGAATTTTCATTGAATAACACCAAGAGGTAAATGTTATTCCATAAAGATTACATGGGCACCAATCAATAATTCAGGGCAAATTCTCTGTGGGAGGCACAAAATAAGTGAACATTACCTCCAGGTCCTTGTCTGGGAATTCCCCAGGGGTGTTAGACTCGATCTCAAGAAAAGCGCTGTGTAATCTTGAAAGTGTCCTTTTACCAGCAGAAGTTGGTACAATGAAACATATGTACTCACTCACCTTGTCCCTAGGAGTTGGCGCTTATCTGACAGTGGATAAAGTTTGATTCTACTCTGGAAATTGAGCATGTAGAAATGATTCCTTTTTTCCGTAGCAGAAGTGAGTCAATATAGCTAATAAGAAGGAGTGAGAGGTATTCTATTTCTTCTTGTGAATCATCAAACCTGAATTTTCTATTAAATTCCGATTACAGGGCTATTTGATTATTTGAGCTTGCAGGGCCAGTCATTAGGGGGAAAACCTGATGTACTTTTAAACTTAGGACAGGTGACCTAGAAGACCCTGACAGACAATGAATCTGGAATCTTGCCATACTATTTCTGTAGTCTGTTTTCAGAGTAGAACACTGCTCAAAGTAGTGTAGAATAAATTGATAGGAGGGTCAGCCATGTGCTCTAGCCACTGGCATTGAAATGGTCTAAGGTTACTAGAACACTGTCTTTCTCAGCCAGCTGCTCAATCTCTTGTGATTGATGCTAGGCACAATGCACTTGCTGGCATGCCAACCTACTGGACTGCACCTCTCAACCTATTTCACTCTGCTGATTTGTCAGTAAGCCCTGGTCTACATGAGGGTTTTATTTCGAAATAACACCCTTTAGGTTGAATTTATAAGTGGAGCGTCCACACTAACAAGCCCATTATTTCGAAATAACAGGCCACTTATTTTGCAATCTGTACTTACTCCTGCTTTTCTTGGGGGAATAATGCTAATTATTTTGAAATAATGTTAATGTGGATACTCTCGGTACCACTATTCCGAAATAACTTCTCCCTAGAGTCATTCGAACGAATTACTTCGCAGAACTTCCTGGGGCCCTAAGTCAAGATAGTTCATCCTCATTAACGGAGCCTGCCTTGGACTAATTTCGAGTCTTCCCCAGAGTGGGAACATACTACTTCAATGTTGTAAAATTGGGAGTTATTAAGTTGAATTTAGTTATTTCGAAATAATTTCCTAGCATAGACATGCCCTAACAGAGCACCATCCAATACTCAGGCTATGTCTAGACTGCAGGCTTCTTTCGGAAGAAGCTATTTTTGGAAGAGATCTTCCGAAAAACCTTCTTCCGAAAGAGCGCGTCCACACTGGCCAAGTGCATTGAAAAAGCAATGTGCTTTTTAGAAAAAGAATGTCCAGACTGATTGGATGCTCTCTCGTATAAAAGGCCACCCGGAACCACTTCAGGCAGGGCTTTAGGTCACCAATTGCTTCCAAGTGATGGTGCTGGAGCCTTGCAGAGACACGTGCTTAAAGGGACCCCTCCCCCCACGGACAGCCGTTTCTCTGCTTCTGCTGAGTGCTTGCCTACCTCTGTGAGGGACAGCAAAGCTCTCGCAGTGCCTGCTGTGGTTGCCCTGCTTTTTTGGATGCCACAGCTTTTCTCTTGGTGCCATGGAGCTGGAGCTGCCCCTGGGCATGCAATGGCCCCACATGGCCATGCTACAGTTTTTGCAGCACTTTGTGCTGGCTGCCTTCCTGGTCTTGACCGAGCTCAACCCTGAGCTCATTCTGGGGACCCTCTCCCTGGAACACTCTGGCAACCTCAACCCACTGTGGAGAGGCGTTTCTGGAGGCTCGACACCAGTTCGGACTGGTGGGACCAGCTGGTCATGGAGCGGTGGGATGACCAGTGATGGCTCCAAAACTTCAGCATGCAGAAGGCCACCTTTTTGGAGCTGTGCGCCTGGCTCGCTCCTGCCCTCCAATGATGCGACACCCACCTGTTGCTCACCATCCCTCTGGAGAAGCAGGTTGTCATCACCGTATGGAAGCTCGCCACTGGTAGACAGCTACCGGTTGGTGGGGCAACCAGTTCGGCATGGGGAAGTCCACCGTTGGGGCCTGTGTTATTTCCTGGAGGCCTCTTCTTTCGAAACCACCACCCCGTCCACACAAGCCTTCTTCCGAAAGAGCTCTTTCGGAAAAAGGCTTCTTCCTTGTAGAAAGAGGATTGCCAATGCTGGAAGAATCCTTCTGCTCTTTTGATTTACTTTCAGAAGCAGTTTGGACATAACTCAGGTTTTGTCGAAAAAACAGCCGTTTTTCCAACAAAACTCTGTAGTGTAGACATATCCTCAGCAGCTATCACAGTGGCTGACCATTGCTCTCTCTCATAGCCCTCCTATGTATTCCAAGCACCAAGCCAAATGCAAAAGCCTCTTTGTATATGTGTTGGACATATGCTGAGTGCTAAGCAGTTGCACTAACTCCCAGCTTTCTTTCTGCAGCCCACATGATCAAACCATACAAGGAAAAGGCTTTCAGTATGCTAACAGAGGACAATACTAATTATATGACTAATGATAGAAAAAATTCTTCTGAAAAAGTAAACGAACTAGTGAATTTTGGCTCAATGTTCAATGCTAACAGATACCAAGTTACAGAAGCACTGGGTGTACAAGACCAGAATATATAGCCTGTAACACACTTATATTGTACTCTATAATCTAGCACTAAAAGCGAGTAGGAAAGGGAGGAACTTACTATCTATTATACCATATGCATG
The DNA here is from genome assembly GCA_019425775.1 of Rafetus swinhoei. NCBI lineage: Eukaryota > Metazoa > Chordata > Testudines > Trionychidae > Rafetus > Rafetus swinhoei. The sequence goes on along the minus strand of CM033437.1, from coordinate 40,140,847 downwards.
TAACAGAATAACTGAAGATCACATCAGCACTAGGGATGGTTGCAGGGGTAGAGACTAATGAGATAACAACACAAGTGAAACCTAAGGATGCACTTTCTGTTTAAGATGTTTTGTGCGTGTGAACTTTGGGTGCAATCATCTGAAAAAGTGGGTTGTGCCCATGAAAGCTCATGATACCATCTACATTATTTGTTAGTCTCTAAGGTGCTGCAGGACTATTTGCTGTTAAGTATTTTCAGTTACAGACTAACACGGCTACTCTTCTAATTCCAAATTTGTCCCTGATGTCACACCCAAATGATTTCAGCTATGTTACCTCAGGTTATTAATATGACCCATATCCTGTCTCATCATTTGAGCTGCCATGTTGTGACTCTAGTAAAGTCAATCATGGCAGTATAAGAAGAGATTCCTGATTAGTTTAATTTAATACAGTAGATGTACTCTATTTATTAGTGGAAAATGCTCTATAAAAGTCTGTCAGTACTTACATTTAGCATACTATTGATGATGGCATCTTGATGTGTATATCATTGAATGAACACATAAAAACCTCTCAGTTTCTTAATTTAAGAACATATTCTGTCAAGAAAAAAGGGTCTGTAATTACTTGATAACGTGTTTCTTTTAGGCTTTATCTCTGTTTGAAAATAATGTTAACATTCACTGTTCAACTTTCCTCTCCATGGTAACTTAAATGAATAAGTCAATTTTTAGCAGAAGAGTCTTCTGAAGTGTATTAATTCATTTTCATGATCAAAAAGGTTAGTATGAGCCTGAGACAACTATCAAGAAATATGAAATATGTCTGTACAAAATGTCTTGTGATAAGGAGCATGGTAAAAATTTTATAGTTCTACTAGCAGTAATTGTTATTTATATATACAAAGCCAGGACTTAATTGCCTGGGTTCTTCAGAGCAGTGGGATGGTGGTGTGGGGGATGCAGGTGTCAGGCCAGGGCCTTGGGGATGTAGGGGGCAGGGCAGGAGGCTGGGGATGTAAGTGTCAGGGTGGGGATTTGAAGAGGGGCTCAGGGCAGGGGAAATGGGGTTGTGAGAGCAAGGGTTATGAGGTGAGTAGGGGCTCACGATGGAGTGTCCCATCTGGCAGGCTCTCTCTCCCTCCTGGCTAGTGGGGCCTTTTCTCTCCGCCAGCCGCTCCGGCTGGCAGGGGCCTTTTCTCTACCCCCAGCTCCCCCAGTCAGCAGGGTATGTCTCTCACCCCCAGAGTCCCGTCCCCCCAGCTGGCATGGTCCTTTTTGCTCCCTCCCAGCCATCCAGCCATCAGGGCCTTTTCTCTCCCCAAGCCCCCCCAGCTAGTGGAGTCTTTCCCCTTTCTCCATCCCCCTGTCCAGTAGGGGACTTCCTCCATCTGGGAGGGCTTTCTATCTTCCCCTCTGGTGTTGCAGCCTAGGTCCTGGGTAGAAGGAAAGGGTTTGGGGCAGGAGGGGCTGCCTACCCAGTCTATATTGCAGGGAAGATGGTGAGCTGCAGCCCCGCTGGCCACTCTTTTGTTAGTGCAGCTGCTCCCAGTGATCACTCTGCAGTATAGCTCTTCCCTGTGCTAACTGCCCCTCAGTGGACACTCAATATCGTGTATATCCAAAGAACTCCACCCCTTTCCATATTATGGAAAACAGTCCTATTCCAGGCACTTCCCTTTTTCCTGGCACAACCAAACCCTGACCTTGCTTTAAGTTAGGATACGAGGAAGCTGCATATCAAATTTGGTGGTCTTAGCTTTTATAGTTTAGGAGAAGTTATTGAGAAGCAAACAGATGGACAGACAGGCAAACATTTCTGAAATATATAGATAGATTGCAGTAGTTTCTAAACATATCCAAAGCAATAGCCCTTCCCCAGAAGACCTTGCAATCCATCTGTATCCAAAAAGGAAAGGGTCAGAAAAAAGTTTCTATATGTATGCAATATCTTTAAAACCCCCAAGAACTTGTTTTTAAAAATGTTTATAGATATAGACTCAAGTAAGAGTCAGCTAGTCAAAAATAGAAGTTCAAAGGGAGACACAAAATAAGATAGTAAAAAAATATTTTTTTTCAGTAAAATTGTGTTACTAATTAACTTGACATTTTCCTTTGTCACTTCTTTTGCAGTAGTGAAGATTGCAAAGTGCATACAACGCAATCTAGATATTGATAATCATTCTATGGTAAGAGAAAAATACTGTGACTATTGCACTGGGTGAGTGTTAGTTGTGAATTACAGGACAAATACTGTTTGCATTACTGTTCGAAGCACTCTCATTGACTTCAAAGTGAGCAGGATTTGGTCCCAAGTTTGAATTTTGACACAATTAATATTTAAGAAGCATTAATTCAAAGATTCATTAATGCACTGATTGGATCTGAAATTTTAAAGAACTTTTGCTGTGCTGCTTAGAAAAAGTAATTGACAGTGGCTCTGATTCCATACGTAATCACGTGTCACTGGCTTCAGTGTGACTACCCAATGCTTGCGCTAAGCAGTTTTGCCAAGTCAGAGCTATAATGCCCAAAACATTTATAGTAAGCCAGTGGTTCCCAACCTTTTCCAGCATATGGACCCCTTTTCAATCCGTTAACATTTTACGGACCCCACCAGCGGAATGGCGGGAAGCGGTGGCCAGCACGTCCCTTGGCCCATGCTGCTTTCTCAGCTACCACCCCCTCCATCCCCTGCCCATCCACAGAGGATAAGGCGAGGGGGCTCTCATGGCCAAAGGCCACTCCTGGCACAGAGCCCTGGGGGAGAACAAAAAAAGGAAAAGAAAAGTAAGGATTGGGCCCTCCATGGGACTGGGAGCAGGGGAGAGAGCTGGAGCATAAACGACAGCGCAGCTAGTGGCAGGAGGATGGATGGTGCCTCCTGGGGTATCAAGATCCCCTCCCGAGGGCAGGAGGCAGTGTGCATGTGGCTGGTTGCAAACAGCAAGCCCCAGGCAAGACTCACATGGCAGAAAGTCACAGTCCCGCAATGGGCCTGATCCTTACTTTTCCTTCCCTTTCCTAAACCTTCCGTGGATGCCCTACAGCACAGTTGTGGAGCCCCAGGGATCCACAGACCACAGGTCGGGAACCACTGTCCTACGGGTATTTATTGGTTTCCACTGCAGACCACTGTTTGAACCCAAAGGGTGATGATTTTCACTATAAAATAAAAATCCCAGTCTCTCTGTTAATGTATCCCTGAATTTCTGCACTAAATCCTCTGCAACTTTAGTTCTTCCATTTTAAAAATGTCTGTTTATCTTTCCAAGACAGAGTGCCAGCAAAAGTGTAGTAGCCACCATCTCCAATTTTTTTTTAACCAAGTGAAAGACAAATTCCAGTTTTACAATTTCTGTCCTTTCTTATTCTTTGCCCAGCTCTGGCCATGGGTTATTACTGCGAACACTGTGCAATGTGTTGGAGCTCTTGAGAATGGAAGCTTACCAAATGATAACAAGATATGCAATTTATTAGCAGCACAGTGATACCTTGCCTGTCATAATAGTTTCTGTTGATCTCAGTTGTTCAGTTCTTTGGCTGTTTTATACCACACAGTATAGATTGTTACCTATATTGTGATTTTAGAAAATCTTTCCCCTAGACTACGTGGAGTGAAATGCACATTTATTATCCAGGCACGAAGTATTTTCTGTTTACCACTAAGTTTAAGCTACAAAAGAGCATGGAGTAAGAAGAGACACATGCTTTCTGAGGTCAGCTTTTAACATTTATTTATATAGTCAGACCAAAAGCAAGAAGGCCTTGGTGACAGTGCTTCTGGTCACCTTGATCTGAGGATGAAGTTGCCAATTAAGAGTTTGTACTAATGACCCCATAGACCAATTAGGAAGAAGAACATTCACTGCGCTGGCCACTGAGCCATTTAGCTACTTGTGTTGGCTGAGCTGCATGTTGTTTCTCTGCCTGGTGCTGTGCCTCCAGGTGCCCCATTATTCACCCAGTTGTGGAAACCCAGCTTTACGGTGTGGCACATTGCAATATGATCAATCGCCCGTTTATTCAAAAAAGTCTAGTCAAACATATTGGTTTTGTGCAGATGTTATTTCCATATGTCTTTGAAGTGTTTCGTCTTATAATGGCCAGATCTTAAAGGCATAGGTAAGGACAGTGAGGTACGTGGGCTAAGGTCAGTGTGGATATGTATGTTGGACTAAATGTGCAATTCCTTACTTTTGTTGTTAATGATTATGCTGATAGCTTTTGTTCCAGCACCAAATCAGAAAATAGTTCACTTAACCCGTCAGGGAGCTTTTACATATAGCAAGATGGCTTCTGCACCTTACTCACACAAAAGGCTGAAGACATTCAAATGAATCTGTTGATCAGCAAGCCTGTAACATTTGAAGTTGCATGGATATAATACAGCTGCTCCACCTCGCCAATTTTCTCTTAACGAATACTGCACCCATCTGGATAGAGTTGTGCAATAGAAGCTAACAAAGGGCCAGCTGGCTCATCCAACCAGGCCTTAGTTATCCATGCCAAATTATGGAATGTTAAAAAAGAGTACATTTAGTTCCCTCAGTATGGGGCTAAGGGACAACTTTATAGCTAAAAATCCATTCTGGTTAAAACCCTGTTATCTCCCAACCTGCACACAAATATGGCTCCAAATTGTAGCATAGAGTGAAGTTTACCTATAATACGGAATGAGGCTAAAACCTTAGTCTGACTAAAGCTAATTTTCATCCAGAACTATTTTAATTTCAATTTTACATTTTCTAGAACTAACTTTCCCCTTTATATGATTCATATCCACATTTACAAACTCTGGACAGTCTCAACTTTTCAGCTGTGCTGTACTCATGATATGCTTTGAAGGAGCATTGCATATGTTTTACTACCATGGCTTAGAAGTGTCAAAATGCAGCTTCTTGGTTTCTAAATAAGCATTGTTTCAAAAAATTAATATTTCAAATATAACCGAGCATTCTGCCAAATATATATCTCAAATTTCCAGTTTTGAATTTCTGATATTTTGATGTTTTATTTTCATATTACCACTATGCTAATTTATTCCCTGATAGGTAAAAATTTACATAGGTAGGCATATATAAACATATCTAGTAGGTTAACTAGCAAAATCATTCATGGATGATCCTCAATCACTTACCTGTCTAAGACACAGTCAATCTTTTTACATAAAAGGAATTTGTAAAAGAATGTATTGCAGTCATAAACACTACAGAACATTTACCAGGGAGATGTTAGAATTTATTAAGGCTAACTTCCTGCAAACTGACATTTAAACATTCAGTTTGAATAGGCAACTTTCTTTGTTGATACAGTAACTTGCTTCAGGCATGCTCCAGGCTCGCATGTCTACTGAAAACCATGGGGAATTGAACTTGTGGTCTCATGCCATTCAACACTGGTAGCAAAAAAGGCCTTTATGCTGCAAGACAGTAATACTCAAATCTGAAAGCTACACTGTTCTTTAAATAACTCTTTGTATTTTATTGCCCATTTCTCCTAAAAGCTACATTTTCCATTGCGCTGCATCTTCAGCACTCGAAAGGCTCCTGTAGAATGATTAAAATGCCAACATGTTTTACAGATAACTACAGATATTCTGCCCCCATGTATTTAAGATGCATAATTAAAATGTAGTATACCAAATATTTCTGTAGACTTAAAATGCCACTATCTTTCTTGGATTTCCATCAGCATTCTCAAAAGGCTCATTGGAAAGCTGTTTTTGTACAATAGCCATAATCACAGAAGGCAGCTGAGCAAACACCAGTTCCCCTAAACAAATTTAAATGGTGGTGTATGTGACATGTGGAGAAACTAATCAAGAGACAGGTGTAAATTCCTGTAAATGGACATAAGTACTGGATCTTGCACTAATTTAGCATTCAGTGGGGGTGCATCTACACAGCAGGCTTAACTCAAAATAAGCTATGCAAATGGAGCTACATCAATTGTGTAGTTTATTTCAAAACAGCTTATTTTGAAATTGGGAGCATCTACACAGCACTTATTTCAAAATAGAACGCTCTTCCTCCAACTTCCCTTACTTCTTGTACAATGAGGGTTACAGGAGTCAGAGGAAGAAGTCCTCCAGCTTGACAGTATTTCGACATTATTTCAAAATAACGCTCGTTATTTTGAAATAATGTTGCTGTGTAGACGTACCCTGGGTGTGCAAAATGATTATATGAAGAGGGAGTACAGCAGAAAAAACAACTCACAGGAGAGTGCTAGATAAAGGAAGCCCATCCCTCTTATACACACCTTCCCGTGAGTTGCTTTTCATTCTAAACTCTCTCTTCTGCTCCCTTAGGGTATGGCTACACTTCAGAGTTTTTTTTGGAAAAACAGCCGTTTTTCCAGAAAAACTTCAATTACGTCCACACTGCAATCACGTTCTTCGGAAAGAAAAATTGAAAGAACAGAGGGGTTTTTCCAGCATTGGTAATCCTCATTCTACGAGGAAGAAGCCTTTTTCCAAAAGAGCTCTTTCAGAAAAAGGCATGTGTGGACAGGGAAGAGGGAGTTCTTTCGAAAAAAAAGAGGAAAGAGGAAAAAGCACAGGTGCCCTGGTGGCCACTCTGTCCATAGTAATCACAACTGAAATGTGAGATAGCATCCATTCAGTGTGTATGCTATCTTTTGAAAAAGCAGATCGCTTTTTTGATGCGCTTTGGCAGTGTGGACGCTCTTTCGGAAGAAGATTTTTTTCCGAAGAACTCTTCTGGAAAAGCTTCCTCCAAAATAACCCTGCAGTCTAGACATAGCCTCACTGGGTACCCTGTGCATATGGTGGACCCCTCCTGAGTGTCAAATCAGTGAAAGTTCCAGTACTTTAGTTGAAAGTTCCAATACTAAGGTCTGATTGGTCAGCTGGGTCTTTGTTCAAACATCATAATTATGCATCTGAAGAAATGGAAAACCCATGCTACAAGCTACTGCTGAAAGGGCATGGGGAAGCAAGGCAGTAAAGAGAGCAGGGGAGCCAACAGTCCAAGGAAATTAACAAAAAATATTAAAAACAGTAGCATATAGAGAACAGATTCACCATAGCGTATTACTCCAATTTTACATTGCTGCTACTTGTTGAAACCAACTGAAATTATTGAAACCAGCGAGGAAGCTGTGGCGTAATGAAGTTGTGAATGAGCCTAAAGGTATTTATAGTGTTTTCCACACGTGTGTGTATCCCTGCAGTATGGCCTAGTTTCCCACCATGGAATGATGCATTGCATTCAGTCCTACCAAAGGTATTTTTTAAAAAATCAAGCAACAAAATTCAGCAACTGTAATCCAAAATAGCAGTGGTTCCCACAGACAGTGATCTAGCTGGCTACTGGTAAAATTCTGCAGGTTCCTGAAGGCATTGGCCATTAGCATCATAATATAAGCAGGATCTGAATGTGTTCTCCCCTGAGAGCTAGCTGGGAGGAGAAGAGACTTCAGGAGCAAATTGTATTTACATGAACACACCTACTCTGCTAATATATCCAGGAGTGTTGTTCAAAGTGATCAAATCTGGCTGATGGGGATTACAAATCACTTTAGTACTGAATGCAGGAGAAGTGAAAAGTTACCAATGTACTTGTCTTCACTGTATGAATAAAGGGGAGAAGAGCTGTGCTCAACCTATCCCACAGGAGCAAATCACCCTGAGCAGAAAAGACCTCGTTAAGCCGGGGCTTCCATGTCAGATCCCTATGAAAGTAAGAGGGGTGGGGACAGATGTGCCAGCCAGGAGGTGTGGACTCTCCCTAAGGGTTTCTGGTATAGTTTAACCTGTTCCTCAGACTGTTCAAATGACAGAGCTAAATAGACTCTATTAGGCCACTTTTCATGTTCAAATGAAAACTGAAATCACTTATGGTGGGACCTTGTTTCTTCCCAGCCTGCTAAAAGCTGAAAATTATTAGAGTTGACATCACTAAGGCTGAGACTGATCTGCAGAGGTTATAGCAGACAGGCAGGTGGCAGCAGAAAGTAACTGGCAGTCAGCCAGAAGGAGCAGTGAGTATTTGGCCAGCAGGAATGGGTGGGGGGTTGGGGAGAGAAGGAACAGTCAGGAACCTGGCATCTGAACTGTCAGCTCAGATGGGGGAGCAAACAAGGTGCCTTCTACTCTCAGGCTCTGTATTTACAGTGCGGAGGTATGGCACAGGCACCCAGGCATGGTGTTTAATTTTCCCAGGTTACTGGGTGGTGGTTTGAGCTGGTTCTGTGTTGTATCAACAGAAAGAAACCCCTAAATATTGAACCAGGCTCGGGTTGCTCCCAGCTTCACCTGGCAGAAAGGTTACAATCATATACCTGCAGCATGCAACATTATGCTAACCAGTGCTCAACTTGTTGCTATAATAGACTGCTGAAGTGTTTTTATATTTAAAAAACTGGAAAAGGGAACCACAAATGCTAACTATATCTAGAAAAATATAAAGCAAAGAAGGACATATTCAATAGATCAAAACCAGGTAATCATACATTCTAAATATATGTTACACATTTGCAGATAGCAAGGAAAAGTTTCACTGAAGAGGACATCTACTAATTTCTAACTATTCCCCAGAATATTGGTTTTAAACTCACTCCAAGGCCGAGATTAAATGTTGGATCAAGACTGAAACAATTAGGATCAAAGGCATTTATGATAATCATATAAAAACTGGAACTGTGGCTCATTTTGTGCCTATAACATGGCAATGACATAGAATCACAAAGACTTTGTGCTAGATAAATCTTACACTTGTGATGGATTCCAACTGGAATATTCCGATTAGAACTTGCAAATGTAAAACAAATGGAACAAAATCGATAAATTATGTAATTGTCAAACGTCAGATGTTAATATTTTGTATTATGGTATCAATAATACTAGTTTGCACCATTTTCATTATAGTGCACATTATGGTTAATATTAATTTGTCAAGCACTAAGTGTCAGAACAGTGTATAAAAAGCAATGTAGTATTGGGTGAAGAGTGTGTATAATCCACGGATGGCAGACAATATAGATAAAATATATCAGGAAGCAGAAAATGTCAAAATGATGCAATTTTCCGCTTTAAAAATGCTTATGGTTAAATTCAGTCTATTGTGTAGTACCGGAACAATGTCCTCCCTCCCAACTAAAGTTTTGCATCTGTACTCTTTAATTGTGTAGGTGTGATTTCTGGAAGAGATGTAATGCAGGTAGATCTGTTTCTGCTATATCCTGTTGATGGGCTCCATAACAGTCATGAGGAGGCTGGTGAAGAGGGAAACTCTTGTACCAAAAAAGGATATTTTGGATCTAGAACTAAGGGAAATCTTGGGCATGTGGGTCTGGAAGCTAGCAGCCATTATTCCAGCCCATAAAAATGAAGAAGTTGCTGATTTAGGGGATTTACTATGGTGGGAAGTATCTCTCACCCTTCAGCCCTCACTTAGTCTACACTGGCAGCTTCTTATGCAAGAACAGCCATTCTTCCGCAAAAATTTGCCGGCTGTCTACACTGCACGAGTATTCTTCCAGAAGTAAATTTACAGTACAGCGTTGTAAAACAGGGCTTCTTCCGGAAGAGTTATTCCTCTCCCCACGAGGAATAAGCCCTCTTCCGCAAGAGCACTTCCAGAAGAGGCCAGTGTAGACAAGCAACATGAATTTCTTGTGCAAGAAGCCCCTATGGTTAAAATGGCCATCAGAGCTTTCTTGCAGAAGAGAGCATCTACACTGCCATGGATGCTCTTGCGCAAAAAGCACATGGCAGTGTAGATGCTTTCTTGTGGAAGAGTTTTTGCACAAGAACTCTTCCGCAAAAGAGTTCTTGCGCAAGAAGCTGCCAGTGTAGACGTAGCCTTAGGGTATGTCTACACTACAGAGTTTTTCTGAAAAAAATTCATTTATGTCCACACTGCAATCACGTTCTTTCGAAAAAAAAAAAATCGAAAGAACAAAGGAGTTTTTCTGACATTGGTAAACCTCTTTCTACGAGCTTGCAGTCTAGACATAGCCTTAGATAACACCCAATGGCTTAGACTGTGTCTGTGCAGAGTGAGTTTCACTCAGTTTGCTTTCTTGCTGGATTATTGTTGAAAGGCTTCATTGAAGAATTGTGTTTTGAGTAGGAATGAAAAGAAGATGTACTGTTAGAGGGAACTAACAGCAGCAATCATCTTTGTTATTATTTCTCCAAGCAAATCATGCATCTGGAGCTTCACCTTCAATGTAGGGGGCAAAATTTACATTTTGCTATTACTTTCAATTGGGTCTGCAATTTCTTCCTAATACATTTAGCTCATATTGTAGTCCTTAAACTGCCTGCAGTACAAGAGCAGATAGCTTCAAACACCACATACAGAGCTTAACAAATGGCAGCAATGAACTAAAGACTCGGGGATCAATTTTAAGTTTTAATACATCTATAAACCAGTAATTGGTAGCTATCATCTTTGAGAAAAAAATGAACAATGCCACTACTAAATGTACAACCCATATTCCAAATTTTTAAAAAATCCTTTCTAATTCAAGATCACCACCATTTAAACAAACAAACTAAAATCAAACCTTTTCCCCTGCTTAATAGCAAAGCTTTTAATTGTAGTAAGTTTTGAGGGAAATCCAAACAATTAAAACATCCTACAAAGTACTTAAGCATCTGAACATAGCTGAATGTGTGAGTCTCATGAGATAATCATATTCTATGGCACTTTGAAGCAAAAAGGGTAGCCAAGCAGACTCTATACACCAGAGGTGTGATTATCTCATGAGAACCACTCTCCCCTCACTGCTCTCTTACTGCTCCCTAATATACAGAGAAAACTGAGCTTCAAGAGGAAGAATAAGGCTTCAAAGGCTTCTGATGAGCTGCATTCACACCTTCTGATCTTCCACAATTTAGAATATTCACTAACCAAATTATTGCTGATTAAAATCCATTTATACAGTAAAATATTTTGAAAAATTCATGCCTAGCTACATAGGAAATAGTTCCAATTCTTACTCATGCTTCCTTCTGCATTTAGTAAAGCCCTAAACCTCCTCATTTTTACAAATATAAGAGGGAAATCCCATTTTTTCCTTTTTAGACAGTGTTTAATTAGGAGCTAAATTGATAAAAGAAATTTAAAGCACACATATTTAAAGCATATCTACTATAGGCAATGTTCTTGATTTGCCCTTCTTAAATTAAATCTAATATATAGGTGGTTTGTGTGCTAAGAATCAAATCCTGCAGGTCTCGGCACAGGTCTCAGACTCAGCAGCAGTTCTGCTGCACTGGGTAGAATGATTCAGGAGGGACACACTTTTACGTACAGGAGCCCATACCTTTAAGGGCTCTCTGTGTGTTCACATCTTTGACAGTACCTGTTAGAGTCCATAGATTCTTATCCTACCATATGAATGCTTGGAATTCTGACCTAGATCATGTGAGTACTAACATGACCCAAAGTTACGTTAGTGAGGTTGCTGCATGAGATAAGGATGGAAGAGTCTTGGGATTAACAGGGGCTTGATTAGGGTGCTCTCTAATTATTCATGTGGGAAAACATGTTGGGGTGTTTTTGGTTAACACTTAGATTCTAACTTTTTTTTTTTACAAACATCCATTTTGTCCTTTTAGAAGTCTCTTTGCACATATTTTTAAACAACCTCCATTCTTGTTCTCTTTTAGAATTTTTTTCATGCGTTTAGTTGTATTTCTCTACCATTTCTAGGGGTGACACTGCTTAGCAGACATTGATTTAGGGGTTCTGGGTCATATACTAAATCTTATTGATTTCTTTCCCTCAGTAAGGAAGGTGTAGGGGAAAGTCATGGGGTTTGAGTCACAACACTCTCCAAATAAAACACATTGGGAAAATTTGGTTCACATTTAAATTTACAAAGTTTCCTTTATGGATCTTTTGACACATAGTTCATCACATCTCTCTCTCTCTCTCTCATTCTCTCTCTCTCTCTTTGGTTTTATGTGTTACCTTTTTCATGCATTTAGTTGTTTAGCATTTGAAGGAGTGGAGCTACTTATCAGACACTGATACGGGTTTCCACACATCAAGCCCTACTTATCTTCCTCCCTAGGTTACGTGGGACTCCCAGCTGAAGGGATCAAAGGCAAAAGGGTGGTGTGCCTGGCAACTGTTTGTCAGAGGCTGGAAATGGCTGACAGGAGACGAATCACTGGTGCATCTACACTGCAGGGCTTAACTCGAAATGAGCTATGCAAATTGAGCTCCATCAATTGTGTAGCTTATTTTGAAATTGAAATTGGGAGCGTCTACATAGCGCTTATTTTGAAATAGAGCACTCTTCCTCCAACTTCCCTTACTCCTTGTACAATGAGCGTTACAGGAGTCAGAGTAAGAATTCCTCCAGCTTGACAGTATTTCGATATTATTTAAAAATAACTGCCTGCTGTGTAGACGCTAGTTATTTCAAAATAATGTTGCTGTGTAGACATACCCTAGATGAGTACCTGTTCTGTTAACTTCCTCTGGGGCACCTGGCATTGGACATTGTCAGAAGACAGAATACTGGGCTAGATGGACCTTTGGTCTGACCCAGTATGGTCATTGTGATGTAATGAGTTAGAGTAGATCCCAGAAAGACAAGGGTTTAGCTCATAACACAGTTGCCAATGCACCATCATGTTCTGTGATGTCACAGTAATACAGGACTTCCAGTGATGTCATCATCCTTTTCTAACCCATCAATTTCTTTAGACATCAATTAGAGTTGTCTCCTGTGGAACCCCATGAACTTAGCTTTCTATTTTCAAGCCTCATCTCAGCAAGGTTTTTTAGCATATTGGCTTCAATGGAGCTACTCATATTCTTAACACTACACAGTGCATAAAAAACTTGTCCACATGGGTCCCTGACCCTTAGCCCATCTCCAAATTTCTTATGAGGATCATGTACATATGGGCAATAGTGATTATGCCAAAGTAACTGGAAATTTTTATATTTTTTATACCCAAAGGCTCTGGTTCAGATTAGAAATCAAATTACATTTTGTGCTATCGGAACACAAATGTGCCTGAAAGGATTAACATCTCTCGTTAGCTTCCCAGGCCTGCTAATTTACTTAAAAATAGTCAAGCTGATTTTGTCTACATTTTTATGTCAATCCTCAAACTAAAGCAAATCCTTGTGGGCAAATTTTAAACTTAAAAAATAGCATGAAAACAGAAATGCTGTTATATCACAGTGGTAGGAACAAGAACTAATAGTTAAAGCACTACAGATAAAGGAGCTTGAACCATACTAGTTCTCATGACTATTTGCTTTAAATCTACTCTGTATCAGAAAAACAACATATTATTTTGCAGTACACCTTTGAGAATCCTCTAATCCCTGCACAGAGTGGAGCCGACAGCCTAGCTGGGCACCTGGACAAGGTGGGGGAGGGGACCGTACTCCATGTCCTGAAAGGGGCGGGATCTCAGGCAGAAGGGGCAGAGCTGAGGCTAGGCAACACTCAGTGCTGCCTGGAGTACGCCATGTGATGCTCTGGAAGCTATTTAAAGGGCCTGGGCCCCCAGCTGCTGCCACTGCTGCTGCTACCACACCGGCTGGTAGCTCCAGGCCTTTTTGTATCACCAGGCCCTGAGGCAACTGCCTCTTTTGCTCCCTCCTGTCGGTGGGCCTGCTTACATCTGGGATAAAGCAAACAATCTGAATATTCTGCTGAATCGACTGAACATTTTTAAAAATATAAAATGTCCCAAAATACATCATTTATATTCCATTTTCTCTCTTTTCATTTCCAGGCATTAGAAGTGGAATCAGTAGTCAATGTGGCATGTCTCTATTCTGGCACCAACTCATATAGTGCACCTGATAAGTTGGCTATATTTTCAAGATTTTTTATAGCTGCCATTATCTTTTACTGCTATAAAACAAAGGAGCTTTGGAAAGGCAGCATCAGTCCTCTTACATGTCATAATCTAAATGTAGGATATAACAGTAATATTTACAGGTAACTTGTATGACTTGTCAGACAGGACTAGAGCAGGCTCACATTTATTCACCCAAAATGTGTTGTTTGGTTGACCCAAACAATTCACAAAGTCATACTGATTTCACCAGAGAATTTCAACTGAATTGAAAAATGTAAACATTTCAGCAATGTCAGAACAAAATGCTTTCCTTTGACCTGCCTAATTTATTTTTGCAATTTCAGGCATTTGTCAGAAAACAAGGAATAATGACAAACACCAGGGGGACAGAGCATAGAGGAAGACTCCCTCCCTACTGACTTTTAGCCAAGTGGTGAGAGTTCTCTCCTGGATTTGGGAGACACAGGTTCACTATTAAGATGTCAACACCCATCTCTGATTGGCCATGATATCAGCCTCTATTGCTCACTTGTTACATTTTCAAAGAAGCACCTTCTTGCTTTCTCCCATGCTTCTCCTACACTTAGGAGGAGCACCTCATAAACATTTACAAAGCTGCATCATTATCCTTCTTCCAAACCTTCCTTAAAACTCTCCTTTGACATGAGGCCTACAAAAAAGTTGACATCAGTGGAGCCGCTGTTGCACTGAGACCTCTGCCCATCATGCTGATCAGTACTGTCTCATTGTTTTCTTGTACTTCTGCCTCTCTGTATCTATATACTGTCTCTTGTCTTGTGAGCCTCAGAACACTCCAGTACCAGAGGACAGGGTGCTTGCTGGTATAGAGCAATGAGTCTCATCCATCTTGAGCAGCTCAGTGCACCCCAACACTCTTCCCATTAAAGGATGTCCTTGAATATAGCATTGGAAAACTAGTAAGTCGCTGATCATTAATGGTCTTGCCTGATGTATGCATGGCTAATATTTAAAGAGTTTTAAATATGAACTGGGAATATGTTCTTAACATGTGTTTACATGAAAGGTAAACAAAGCCACCCAGCTAGCAAGTGGGAAAGATAGCTAGCGAACTAGCAGGATGGGAGAAGAAGACCACAACAATTAACGTGGCATTGGCTCCCTGGAGGACATAGAGAGCTGAGCCCCAGGAGGATAAACAAAGGTAAACTTTAAGAGCGAGAGAAAGAGAGAGATTTTAACCTGACCTGTTCCCTCACATGAGGAAACAAAGAAACAAGCACTATATGCTCTGTACTGTATCTGAGGACTGGCCAGCCATGCTGGAAGAATGACTATGGTGAGAAAACTATTTTGAACAAAGCATACTTGTTTGCTTTGTTTTAGTCTTAGATGCATATATTTTATTTCTGTTTGTTTATAACCATTTCTATCTCAATTCCTTCTATCTGGTATCGCTGAAATAATGCTCTTTGTTAATAAACTTAATCTTGTGGCAAAGTTCTAGCAATGCCCTAAGGGTCCTGTGCTTCTAGGTGAATATTTTATGCCTCAAAGGCTCACTGTGACTTTACTAGAAGCAAGGGTCACAGCTTCTGAAGCCATCCTCATCATAGGCAAATCCAAGGATTGGGATGAAACCTCTCCGTAGTCCTGGTCTTCACTCTCTGGGGCAGATTCTGTAGTGGCGTGGGAAAGGTTGGAGGAACCCAGGTCTGACCACTACTCTGGGTTCTAGCCCAGGGACCCTAAGGCAGTGGCAAATAGCAGAGTTTCAGTCTTGTAGACTTTCCCTGGGCCATTTTCCCAAACACTCCCCCCAGTACCTTCTCCCTGCTGCCTGAGTAAGTCTCTCCTGCACCTGCATATTGCCCTTCTTGCAGACCTCAACTCTCCAGCAGCACACCTTTTACTCTCAGCCTTTGGCTTTTCTCTTCTCCCTTTCCATTCCTGAAAGGTAGCCTTTTAAACTAGCCCTAGATGGCCTTAATGGGCTGCAGGTGTCCTGATTAGCTTGCTGCTTCAGGCAAGCATTTAATTGGCCATAGGTTGCCTTGATTACGTGGCCAGTTCACTCAGGAAACAGAAAATTATTACCCAGTTCCCTGTATATTTGCCCTCCACCAAACTATTGTAGCCATGTGCCCTGTGTCTGTCACATTGTCTTTCGACAACCACCTCAGTGCAGTGATTCAAACTGAAGAGTAAAATCCCCTGCCACATTAACAGACAGGAGTTGTGTACTTTCTCTTAAAAAGATAAGTGAACTTGATGAGGTTTAGTGAGTGCTAAAGAGAGAGGGGCTAAGCACTGCGGTGGAGACAGTTATGAGGAGATTCTGGACCAAAAGGGTTGTGGGTGTCACCCTGCCAGGAATAACAAGGTAGGTGGAAGGCAGCATGGGGTTATTGTGCTGTAAGCATGTTGCTGATGCCAAGGCTCTGAGCCAAAGCTGCACTGCACAGAAGCTCCCAGGGTTACAGGAGAAATGCTCAGACACCCCCAACTTGGTGTGAGTGAACCCCCAATTCATCACACTTAGATTGTAAGATTTTTAGGCCTGGGATTATCTTCTCATCACAATGGGATCCTGATCCATAACATGATTTCCCTGCACTAGGGTCATACAAATAAATAATAATCAATCATCATCATGACTAAAAGGCAAAATGATTCTGGAAAGTGTGGCATAGTTATACTTGGTTGTTTTTTGGGAACATTTTGAGGGAAAATGTCCAGGTGACTTTCTGAGATCAGATCACTCAAAATCAATTTAGATATCAAACTTTAAACTTGTCAGGTTTATTATCCTCAATTAGCAATTTGGTCTACTTGATTTGAAAAAGAAGTTTAAGAGTGATTACAACTGAATCAGAACATCATATCATTCATACTTAGTACATTCGGGTATGTCTACACTAGCCCCCTAGTTCGAACTAGGGAGGCTAATGTAGGCATTCGAAGTTGCAAATGAAGCTCGGATTTAAATATCCCGGCTTTATTTGCATCTTCCGCCTGGGCACCATTTTTAAATCCCCCTAGTCCGAACTAACTGCCCACGGCTACACGCGGCAGTCAAACGTTAATTCGAACTAAGTCCTTAGTTCGAGTTAACTGTTACACCTCATGGAATAAGGTGTGTAGCCGCGGGCACTTAGTTCAGACTAGGGGGTTTTAAAAATGGTGCCCAGACAGAAAGATGCAAATAAAGCCTGGGATATTTAAATCCCGGGCTTCATTTGCAACTTCGAATGCCTACATTAGCCTCCCTAGTTCGAACTAGGGGGCTAGTGTAGACATACCCTTCTTTACCTGACTGACTTATTCAGGCACACTGAGCCCCCAGTCCACCCTGTGAAATACAGGCTGGGTAATTTGGGTGAGTGTGGGAAACTCAGCAGAAGAAACAGAGAGAGGAATCTTCCTCCTCCACAGGCCACAGAACAGCACCAGAGCCCATTCCAGACCACTAGTCTATACTAACTACTACTAGAGTAGGCCCCAGAGTCTTGCACCTACTCCCACAATTGAGGTTCTTTGTTCTTGCTTTATCCCAAAGAGCTGCTAAATACAGCCTCCTGCATCCCCTCGGGGCAGCAGACCCCAGGAAGTTCAGCTGTGTTGAGAGTCCTTTGCATTCACAGAGATGTTCAGAAGATACAACTGATTGTAGGCAATCCAAATAAATGCACATGGTATAACAGCAGAGCTATATGCAGATCCTTCATCCTCGGCATTTTCTCTGCAACTGACTCAGCATTTCTCTCCTTATCTGTCCAGTGTAACTCCTGAACCCTCTTCCCTTGCCTCATAGGAGGGGGTAATGAGGATATGATATTGATGAAGATGTGAAAGCTTCTATGGTGCAGTTATCTGATATTTTGCGAGTACTTACACAATTTCCAACATATGAAATTTGAGGGACTGGGGCAGAAAGGAAACCACAGGGACATAGTTCAGAAGCAGCTCTGCAATTCTGAGACGGAGTTTATTCTGGCACCAGTCACATTAAATCCTTTGTTTTACTGATGATGTATTTAAACCTTTTAGTGTTTTTGTCATTTCAGCCTGCATAATTTAACCATCATCATGCACATAAATGCTAAGAGAGAAATGGAAGAGAAGATTATAGGAAATTAGATGTTAGCCAGCAGGATTTGGCCAAATGCCAGTAAAAATTACCTGAAAAAAGATAGAATGTGAAATATCGCTTTACAAAAACCAGTTTAAATGTTATTTCCCATCTCTCCAGGAACCTTTGCTTTGGTTATATATCATGTGGAATCACTAATTATGGCCATGAATGCTGGAACCTGGAAAAATATTTCCTTTTATATCTAAGTTAAGCACTTGTTCATTCCACCCCTTGTCCTAGCCTCTGAGTGCCTTGCAAACTTTATTGCAATTAAGCTCTCAACATAGCTGTAAGGTTGGGGAATCCCATTGCTCTCATTTTACAGGAACTGAGGCACAGAGAGACATAAGGTTGTACATAAAGTCTATTGCAAAGCAAGGAATTGAACCTATGCCTTCTGATCTCCAGGAGAGCACCCTGATCACTGGCCTACAAAGAGAGAATGAAACACATACCTAGATACACAAGTTATGGCACCTTAAATATCAACTGTGCTTTCACTGCAAGGAGCTTGCAACATGAGGGCTAGATCAGGGCTCCTTTCTGACTAAGGAGTGTCACATACTTGTTCTGCTCCTCCTCCCTTCCTCTGCAGGAGAAAAAAAAATGTTCAAACAGGCTGTAGCTTACTTTCCACAGGGCTCAGCCAGCTCTCCAGCCTGGCATGTTTGCAGGTTGGAGCAATAACTCTCACCTCCCTGGTTGCTAGGGACTGGGGCTGTACTTCACAGTAACCTGCTGGAAAACACTGATAGCTCTATTAGCCCTAAGCTACGTCTACACTGGCAGCTTCTTGCGCAAGAACTCTTTTGTGGAAGAGTTCTTGTGCAAAAACTCTTCCAGAAGAGAGCGTCTACACTGGCATGTGTTTTTGTGCAAGAGATGTGCTTTTGCTCAAGAGCATCCATGCCAGTGTAGACGCTCTCTTGCGCAAGAAAGCTCTGATGGCCTTTTTAACCATAGGGCTTTCTTGAGCAAGAAATTCATGTTGCCTGTCTACACTGGCCTCTTGAGCAAGAACAGTTGCTCAAAAGGGCTTATTCCTGAGCAGGAGTGTCAGAGTTCCGGCGCAAGAAGCCCTGATTTCATACATTAGAACATCAGTTTACTTGCGCAAGAACATGCGGCCAGTGTACACAGGAAGCAAGTTTTTGTGCAAGAGCAGCCGCTTTTGTGCAAGATCGCGCCAGTGTAGACACAGCCCTAGTCTATACTAGGGAGTTATTTTGAAATAACCCCCCTCATTTCAAAATAATAAGTGGAGCATCCACACTACTAAGCCCGTTATTTTGAAACAATGGGCTGGTTATTTTGAAATCTGTACTCCTGCTTTCCTCGGGGAATGAGCTTATTTCAAAATAATTATTTTGGGAGTTATTATTTTGAATGTAGTTATTTTGAAATAATTTCCTAGTGTGGGCATGCCTTTACAGCGCCCCGGGCAGCCATATTAAGGCTAACAAAATTCTAGCCCTTAAATTAAAAAGAGAACAAACAGGAAGAAATGACAGGACAGGAAGGGGGCAGGAAAGAACAGGTGATAGGAAAATATGACTGTGCAGCCACTAAAATGCCAATGCAAGTGTCTTGTGGGTAACAATGAAATGTTAGCATTATCATTGCTATTATTTTTAGTAGATGCAATGAAACAACAAATGCTAGTTTCTGAGGAAACCCAGGTGGCCCTCCATCATCATGTGGTGTTACATCCTTGTAAATATAATTCACTAATTTATTTCCACTTCAGAGGTGGCTGGCTGTTGATCTAGTTGTCTTTTTCATGCTTTGAACATGGCTCTTGGCAGGTACAGAAGTGAAATAATCAGTGCTGTTATCCTTTCTGCTTCATCAATGCCAGTGCCAAGGTCTTGGCTTCTCCCTACTATTATTTTGTTGTGCAGAGTGCCATACCACATAACGGGTTTGACATGCCTGTGAACAAAAGCAGCTGAGAGAAGTTCATCATCAGTATCAAATGATACTACTCAAGTATACAGTTGTACAACAAAACAATAGCTACATCCATTCAGCTTATAGTCACTACTTCTGCCAGCTGGTGGTCTAACAGCACACTTTGTACTCTCAGTTTATTCACCGTGCAGGTAAAAATCACAGTAGCCCCAGGCTTCCACCGCTAGGGCATGTCTACACTGGAACTCCCCTTATTTCAAAATAACAAGCAAAGTGTCCACATTATCAAGCCTGTTATTTTGAAATAATGGGTTTATTATTTTGAAATAATAACTCCAGCTTGTAAAGAGGAATAAGCTTATTTTGAAATAGTTATTTCGGGAGTTATTATTACAAAATAACTTATTATGAAATAACATTACTGTATTGGAATGGAAGCAGTCACCAGGGGCTGCTACTCCTCATCCATGTAAGAAATAACCAGCCCCTTATTTCTAAATAATGGGCTTGGTAGTGTGGATGCTCTGGGTATGTCTATTCTACAGTGTTAATCCAAAATATCTTATTAGTTATTTCAAAATAATGCGTATACACACAAAATGCATTTCGAAATAGCATTTTGCTATTTCGAAATAGTGCATCCACACTGAGTGGACCCTGAACCGAAGTTAAGGCTGGCCGGAACCAGTGCTGGCAGGGCATCAGGTTAGGACTTGAGTGCGTGGGGCTGCTGCCTGAGGCTAACTGAGCTCCGTGCTTAAAGGGACCCTACCCCCACCCCGGACAGACAGTTCTCAGGGTTCCCCGCTTGCTTGTCTACCTCGATGAGGGACACCACAGCACTCGGCCACATGGAGCCAGAGCTGCCCCTGGGCACGCCGGTGCGTCTCGTGGGGTCGTTGCCATTAGCCCGGCTGCACTTGCTGCAGACTGCCATCCGGGGGTCCATCGCAGGGCTGTCAGGATCCAGGAGGCCCTGAGGGAGAGCGTCCACCCCGAGGAGCCCTCAGAGCCTCCCCGGTCCTCCCCACCGGGGGCTCGTGACCCATTCCTCCCTCATGTCCTTCCACTTACCCCTCCCTAGTCCCCCTTCCTGATGTCAAATAAAAGACACGTATGTTCAAAAATAGAAACTGGGTTTACCGAACAAAACTGGGGAGGGGGGGATGAACCTCTGGGAAGACTGGGAAAAGGAGGTGGGAGAGGGGAAGAGAGACAGTGGGAGAGGGGAGGGGGAAACCTGGGAGGAGGGAGCTGGAAGGGGGAAGCAAAGGGAAGAAGGGGGAGGGGAAGCTCAGGGTTGGGGGTCTCGCCAGACCAACTTGACTTTCATGCAAACCTGCTCCTGGGTTCGCATGTGGCCTTTGGTGGCCATGCAGGCAGCTATCCTGCCATAGACGACCGCGTTCCTCCATCTATTGAGGAGATCATGGACGTTGGGGGCTTCCCCCCCAAACCTGAATAAGGTCCATGATCTCTACCCTGGACCAGGAAGGCGCCTGCCTTCTCTGGGCCCTAGCAGGCTCCTGGGAGCTGGCAGACTGCTCCTGGGGAGCAGTGGAGGGCTGGCTGCCAGTGGCTTGCTGGCTCATGTTTTGGGGCCACTGGGTCAGAAGCAGTGACTATTGGCTCTGGGCTGGCAGGCTTGGAGCTGGCACAGGCACCGTGGCCAGAGTCTACCCCTTTAAGGGTTCCGGGGAGGGGGGGAGGGAGAGAAGTGTTCTTGGTTGAGGCTGGAATGGCCACCAGGGCACCCTGGGAAGGCTGGAGGCCCCCTATTTGAAAATAAGTGTCTACGCAGCACTTATTTTGAAATAGCTATTTCAAATTTGGTGTTATTCCTCGTGGAATGAGGTTTACCAAATTCAAAATAAGCGCTCCACTATTTCAAATTTATTTTGAAATAGCTGTTTGGCTGTGTAGACACTAGGAAAGTTATTTCAAAATAAGGGCTGTTATTTTGAAATAACTTTACTGTGTAGACATACCCTCTGATTGTTATTTCAAAATAAGGAAAGTTATTTTGAAATAACTCCCTTTTGTAGATCAGGGCTAAGGTACCACAGAACTACTCGGGTTTTTTTCTATTTGAGGTGAGTAAAGGTATAAAAATCTGTCCCTAACATTCCTAGTATCTCAGTCTTTTTCTCTTGGAGCTGTATCTTATTTTGGAAGTTTTCCTCTGATTTCAGTGGGACTATTTATAGAATAGATACTCTTCTGCATGAGAAAGATGGTGGAATTTGGACCAAGGTAATGTAGTACAGGTTGAACGGCTCTAGTCTGGCACTCTTTGGTCTGGCAACATCCATTGTCTGACATGATTTTAGTTACTGGATGTTCACTTATCATGGGTGTGGCCAAGTTTCCCTCGGTCCCATAAAGTTTGTTTACCACCACCAGTCCTGGCTCTCAGTGTTCTGTGCTGTTATTTAGCTCTAATTTACCCCTAAATGTCTTCTAGGAGCCCAGTAAGCAACAGAGGTATTGGTAATGCTCCTAGACAATATTGCCCTCCCATGGTTTGGCAAATTCTCAGGTCTGAGGGTGCTGGACTAGAGGTTCAACCTGTAGTGAACCAGAGTAAAGCCTGCAAAATCAAGCCCTGAGTACCCTGACATTCCGCTTTTAATTTTTGCTTCTTGTTTCTTCAAGCTCTTTTATTTCTGTAGAGTTGATACACTCAGTCTTGTGGCTTTCCTTAATTTGTGTGAAGTCCTTTAGCGAACCTACTTCTTAAAAGAGTCAGATTCCTAAGATTTCCTCTCAATCACCTTCCACCTAACCAGTCCCAGCCAAGTGACTCCAAATAAGAGCCAGAACAAATACATTAGCTTTCAAATTACAGCAGTGCAGTTGCTCTGTCAGGATACATCTACACAGTTGCATATAGCTTGAAATCAGCTACGCAAATCGCGTAGCTTATTTTGAGATAGCTGATTTTGAAATTTGGCACTGTCTACACAGTGCCACATTTCGAAATAGAGTGCTATTCCGGCATCTTCCTTATTCCTCATGCAACAAGGTTTACAGGAAGCCAGAATAAGACACCCGTTTTGAATCTATTTCAAAATAATGAGTGTGTTGTTAAGATGCGCACAATGCTATTTCGGGATAACTGATGTTATCCCAAAATAGCACCATTGTGTAGACGTACCTTCACTGAAGAATTGCAGTTGTTCCATTTTTCTCTCTCATACCTTTACCTTGTATTGACGTAAGTGTCAGACAGTCTCTGGGAGTGAGAGTGACACCAGAGCAATGGTAAGAGTACTCCTGTGCATGAATTCAAATACTCTCCCTTATTCAGATTTCCTCTTAGAGCAGATCTTTGCAAACCCATGGAAGAAGTATCTTTGAAATTGCGAGTTTGATTTCATCACAATCCCAGGGTTAAAAATGCCTCAGAATCCCAGGAATGCCTTTGGTGGCAATTTGTGATGCAATTTATAAGTAGGGCATGAACCAGTGGTGGCATGTGGTCCATCGGAGTTATACATGCAGCCTGAACCACCGTCCCCCAAACCCGTTCCCTCATGCCTCTCTCATGCTGTGGCCCCTGCATTTACCTACTCCTGCCCCTCGCTTCCAGCACTTCTGGAACACTGTGAATCAGCTGATTTGGAAGCTATGGAAGGAATGGGGAGTGCAGGCAGGGCACTAATCAGTCAATTCATAGTGCTCTGGAAATGCTGGGAGGATGGAGAGGAGAAGGGACAGGGTGTGCTCAGGGAGAAGGCAGAGAAGAGGCCAGGTGGGGATTTGAGGGAAGATGTGGAGTGGGGGCAGAATATGAACCAGAAGGTAGGGTCAAACAGCCCCTGGCAAAATGAGAAGTGGCACACATTTAAAGCAAGGGTATAAATAAATAAATGGAGATTGCCTATCTCCTAGAACTGGAAGGGACCTTGAAAGGTCATTGAGTCCAGTCCCCTGCCTTCACAGCAGGACCAAGTACCATCCCAACAAATTTTTTGGCCTCCGCAAGGATTGAATTCACAATGCTGGGTTTAAGCAGGCCAATGCTCAAACCACTGAGCTATCCCTCCCCGCTATGTAAGAGGTGCATGCAGATTGCACATAACACTGTGAGATCCATGCGCTTCCTCTGCTTCTTTATGTTACTTTTACTGGTAATTTAATTTTCCTCTAATAATAGACCACTGTGTGTTGAAAAGACATGATAAAGAAAGAGAATCAAGCGCAATGTATTTAATATTATACGTGGGGTCCAGATTAGTGCACATGCCTGATTTAAATCTTTAATATGTAGCCTCAGATGAAGGAGGGCCACTTGTGTGGCCCACTCACTAGCCCTGGCTACCCATCGCTGGTATAAACACACCAGTATCTCTCTTTTTTGCTCCATTCCTCACTTAAAATAATCTTGATGTGCAAATAAATAAATAAATAAATAAATAAAAACAACCCTTTATGAAGGAAATGGCAAGATGTGCATTTTAAACATACAGAAGCCAGGAAAGTTGAATTTATGGTTCTTGAAGTAACCATAAGAGCAGCTATATATTAAAGAGCTAAAATTAACACCCACAGTACTGTAATATTAAACTATGTATGCTCAAGGAGGATGAGTTATGATCACAGTAGGAACAATAACTTTTGAATTTTCTGATGCTTTCACATTTATAATCTCACTCGGAGCACTATATTTTGCATTTAATACTTTGATGCTTTGGAAGAGCTATGCTAAGATCCAAAATGTTCTTCCTACATAATAACTCAATCATACCATGTCTCTAATAAAATATATTTGCTGTCAGGGTTTACAACAGCATTTAATTCCATTTGTGAAGTTTTATACCATATAGGAGAGGATATACTTTGCAGAAGAAATAAGTAAAGAGCTGTCTCCTTTGGGTAAAAGATAAAATGATACAAGTGACATGTCAGGAATAATTATGTTAATTCATGTCATAAACACCATTACAATATATGCCCACCAGAAAACTTAAAAGTATGACATTCATTGCATTGAATTTAGCATTGTCATTGCAGAAGCAGCTGAGTAATAAGCTTTATACACAGCCCACAGTCACAAAATTATCCAATTAAAGCTCTTGAGAAATAAAAATTAGAATCTGAAAATCAAGTCTGAGTTCAAAAAAATAAGCATCTGCTCTAAAACATCCCAGCTTGTATTACGTGCACTGAGACAGGAATTAGTACTACATATAAACAGTCACTGAATTAATTTATCTAATCATACAGACACAAGCTTCAGTATTTCCTTAGAACTAGATCACGCATTTAACGTTAACCCTAGTTGAGGCAATAAATAACTGCATTGCCTCAGGGACAGCCCAAGGGCAGAAGTGTGATTAAGAAATTCACAATTCAGTCCTTGTGTTCCCCTTGGGAAGGATGGGGGGTCAGGAGAGAATAAGCTATGTGAGACCTATACCTGGGTGCAACTTACTTCACCCCAGGCCAGCTCAGCAATACTGGCCAGCATGTTGGGAGGAATAGCCAATGCTTTGTCCAGTCTCTGTCCAACCTACCCATTCCCAACCCACTTACATGGATGAGGAGTAGCAGCCCCCGGTGACTACGTCCCTTCCAACACCATACAGTGATGTGACTGATCTTGTTTCAGACCCCTTACTCATCTCCATGGGCATGTAAGCTCACATATGAGCCAATCGCCTTGGGTGTTTGTGTCTCTGAGTGGCGTAGGGATATTCCCTTGCAGTTGGAATGTCCCTGGTCCTTGTGTGAGTACATAGGGGGAATAAGGGTGCAGGGAGCCTTCTGTTTCCACCTCCTTCTGTGCCACATATCAGAGAAAAGTACAGTCTCAATCCCAAAGCTCATTGAGTGGCAAGTATTTGGGCACCCATTGTCCCAAAAGGGAGGGGTGGGGAAGGAAAGAGGATATGGACTCCCACAAAAATATTGCCGTCTGCACAATACCTGACACATTATGTCCTGTTTCTGCTCTTGCTTAGGACTGTGCATAGTCTAACCCATAATAGCTATTCCATCCCTTTTCTGTCTCTCCACTTACCTAAGGAAAGGAGCCTATAGCTATATATTATGATATAATACTATTATGATATAATGCAAGTGACACTATAACTAAGATTGAAAAGGGCCATTATCATACTTAAATAACCCCAAATAAGTTTTCTCTCTCTCTCTCAATCCCACTCCTTCCCCACAAGGGAGTCTTGGCATGCCATTAACTCTTTATGAGAAATAATTCATTGTCTACCCAATGCTAAGGCAAATAATGAGATGCAGCTCAATTTAAATCAAGAGAATTTAGCTCTTTTCACCTATGGACTTGTACATTATTGAAAATGACATGCTAAAAGTGCATTGAATAAAGACTAGTTTTAGCAAAATGGCTTTCCATCTAAAATGGCTTAAACATCCACCACATAACAAATCCGTAGTACTTAATTTTGTGCATCAAATTATTTTATTACTGGTGAGGCAATTTATTGATCACCATTAAAAATACAATGTGACTGACAAAAGGTGTGTTACTGCCTCAACCGTGCTATAACTCAAACACACATTATTGGGCTATATACAGGAATCACTGGTTGAAATTCTGTGGGTTGGGCTGCAGTAGGAGGTCAGAACTAGTTGAGCAGAATGGTGCCTTCTGGTGCTAATATCTATTAATTCATATCAATTTAGATTCATATTACTGGTTAAGGTGCTGCATGTTTTCAACATTTGTATGGCTAAAGAAACATATATATTGCAATTCAAGGAAGAGAAGAGGGAACAAGCTTCAAACCTTTCTAACCAATATACTATTATAGCAGTTCTGCTCCTCATGAGCATTGCTCAAAACCCTTGTCCAATAATACCAGCTCTCCTTATCTTTACATCTGTGTGTCCATTTATAAAATTGTAACGAGCCTACCATAATAAAAGAAACCAATATAAATAAAGAATGTATGCATAAGTATAGCCTGGAATAAATAAATTATGCAAGACACAGCAGGACTGTGGAGCACAACTGCAGGAGCCATGACATTTTAACAATGGAGGGAGTAATGGTCTTTTCCAAACAGGGGCTTACAGCTTGATCCAACAAATCAGTACTTCTAGTACCTGTAGCTAATAAAAAAAATCTTCCTCTTGTTTACAGGTAAATCTGCCTCTTTGAGATCCAAAGTTCTAATTTTGCAAAGTTGCAGTTGGTGTGGATTTCTCCACAGCGAGGACACATCAAGAGGAATATTAGACTTTATTTCATTTTGGCATCTTTGGTTACTTAATTAAATCCTGAATGCAATACAGAGGCATTGGTGGTCCCTTATGAATGTATATTTCTAATGGTGCAAAGGTGAAAATAGAAAAACATGGCTGACATGGTGTTAGTTTTCTGGCCAATATTCCCTCACCTAATACAAACAAATAGAAGATTTATAAACAGAATGTGTATGTGACCTACTGCCTTGTGCTGCTCTGAATATATATATTGTTATTGTGACAACTCATTTCTAAGTCATTAACACAAAGCACTTTGCTGTTGTATCTAAAGTATAAAAATATTTATATTAACCAGAACTTACAAATATTTCTGCTTTGTATAGTAATGACTCACCCTTTCATTGTACTTAAAGAGATACTTGTCACAACATTGTAAAAGAATAGCCTGGATTTCCTCTCTAGATCCTTGCAGAGCCTCTACATATCCCACACCCCATATTCCACAAGCACCATTTCCTTCCCCTTTGGTTTCTGCAAATGGAGGACTGTTATTCCAATATGGGATTGACTGTCGCACCCTGTTGTTTACAGAGATGTGAGGTAGGGAAAGGCAAACTCACAACTCCTGAAAAAATGTGGAGAAATTCCAAGAGGGGATCCTCATGTAAATTTCCTTCCACCGCCTTGTGAGGGTTTTTCTGCTGTAGGGTATGACCTGAGCCAATTACAGGTATCTTGAGACAAAGTTCAAAACTGCAAGAAAGTTTCCCTCTGCCATGAAATAACCCTATTAGAAAGATTTTGAAGAAGCAGAAAAAAATGTTTTCCACTTGGAAACAAGAGAAGCAAGCTCACAGCAAAAATAATGAACAAAATATAACCTAAATGCTGTTAAAATATAAGATAATGACTTAACCTAGTCTTTGAAAATAAAAAATAGAAAATATAAGAAAAATAAATACATCTTAGTGTTATTTATTTCTCAGCTAGCATCCCAGCTGTGTTTGGTATTTCAGAGGAAAATCAAAGTGACAACATTCAACACAACAAAGTTAAACCTAGGGTTAGGCAAAGCATATGGGAGATTAAGAACTGAATGTATTAGTACTTAAGCAAAATTATGACTTCATTGGCATCACAGAGACTTTGTGGGATAAGTCTCGTGACTGGAATATATGTGTAGAGGGATATAGCTTTTCCAGGAAATGCAGGCAGGATAAACAAGGGAGAAAGTGTTGCATTACAGATCAAGAATATATATCCTAGTTCTGAGGTCCAGAAGGAACTGAGAGACAAATCAGTTGAAAATCTCTAGGTACAGATAAAAGGGGTTAAAATTAGGGATGATGTCATGGAAGAGTTATATTGTAGACCATCACATCAGAATGAGGAAGTACACAAAGCATTTCTAGAACAAACAACAGATATTTCCAAAACACAATACTGAGTAGTAAAGAGGGAATATAACTACTGGTTGGACCTCTGTCATAATCAGGAGAGCTGACCAGCATCTGGTGACTAAGGGGTTAACTAAGGCCTTCAGCACCTAGCCAGGTATCTGCTCAGCCAATAACAATGCAGGTAGGAATTTCAAACTGGGACAAAGGAATTTTTATCTTTTCCCTCCTTTGTCTGAGTCAGAGGAGTTTCTTTCATATAAAAAGGAGATAGGAGGCCAGTCTCTCTCTAAGTAGGGCAAAGTTTAGATGGTTAATCAGGTTTTATTGTTTTCTGGTTTGGGAATTTGGAACTGAAGTCTGTGCTGTTTTTTCTTTCTTTAAAAGTGTTTTTTCTCTCTTTTGTAACTAAGTTTAAGCCAGGGCCTTTTCCCCTAAGTATCTAAATCAATTGGTGGCTCTTCCCATCTAGCCACTTTACTATGCTTGCAAATGTAGTTTTGTTTTGATAATAAAAGTTTGTTTCTTTTTCTAATTAACTGATATTGGTTGATCTTTGTGTCCTGGAAGGTTTGTCTGTGTGTATCTGCATACTTGACTGAGGGGCAGCTACCACAGACTGCAGCTTGTTTTTTTCTTTTTTCAAGCTCTTTTGGGAAAAAGAGCTTGGGGTACCCCCGGGGTTGGTTTCAAGTGTCTACTCCATTTGTGGGAGCAAAAGCACTTGCTGGTGGCAGCAGATTCCCCAAAGTCTGGGTATTAGGATTTTGGGGGGGAACATTTGTACCAAAGCCTGTAGAGACAAGGTTTTGGGGTGCTCTTGAGGGCCCCCGCTTCTGCATTTCTCATGGCAGAGTGGGGAACAGCCTTGACAACCTCCAAAAACCGGGACTCCCTCATCCAGCAACATCCATGGTCTGGCAGGAGTCCGCAGCAGTCCCAATAGCCCTGTGGCGGGGCTGGGGATGCGGCAGTCTGGGCTGCTGGGGCTGCAGCAGTATGGCAGCCTAGCAGGGAGGGAAGCTAGTGCCAACAGTGGGGAAAGTAGATGAGCTTGGGGGCTGGTAGCAGGGGACCTCCCCTAGTTTGGCAAATTCCCTCGTTCAGCACTGGTCAGGTCCCCAGGGTGCTGAACCAGAAAGGTCCAACCTGTATCAGACATCTGTTGGAAAAGTAATACAGAAAATCACAAAATTTCCAGAAAGTGTTTGAAGGCATAAGGGACAACTTTTTGTTTCAGAAAGTGGAGAAAGCAACCAGGATGACAACTGTCTTAGACTTCATGCTAATCAGCAGGGAAGAAATTTAAAGATAGAAGGCAATTTGAATGAAAGTGACCACAATATGGTATATTTCATGTTTCTATTTAATATGAGAATGTGGCCCTGTACAATTAAACCTTGCCAGATCTGATCTTAGGAAAGTTCTCTCTGAAATGTAAAATGTTTATTTCTAATATTCATTACTTTGTTCACTAGTTGTGATACTTTTATGGAATATTTTCCTACCTCTAAAACTCTGAGCAAAATGTATTATCCATTTCACTTATTGTGAATAACCAATAGGCATGAGAGATACTGAAAAATAATTGTTTTCCATTGGAAGTTCTTTCCCTCTCAATTGATTCTTACAAATATTTTGTAGGAAAGGACCCAATTTTGGGTACCCAGCTTAAAAGACTTAAAGAATCTTTATTTTCAGAGGCTGGTTGCTAATACCTGTGAAAAATCAGGCTCCCTCAAGGGGAAAGACACAAACACCCAAAAGCACTAGATGTTTTTGAAATTGTACCTCCTGAATAAATGAATGTAAATACATTTGTTTAAGGGCTTTAAACTTAATACTTGCTAATACTGTACATATTTTAAGGACTTCTGAATAGCAGATTGTTCACCAAACACCTGAATGAGCTATGGATGTGTACCAACTGCCAATGTTTGCTAATTCTCTTCTTAACGTTATTCACAACTTTTAATTCAGCAGAACTTGGTTCCTACTAAATGGGATGTTTAGCACTTTTGGAAGCAGTTCAATACTTGAAGGATTCAGTCTCTGCCAATTTTCCACACAAATATTGGCCTCTGTGCTAAAATCAAAGAATCTACTACAGGCACTGTGCTTTAGGCAAGACAGACATACAAACTCCCATAAAAACAATGGAAAAGCTGGGGAAAAAAGGGTTCAAACTCATATTTGCCACTACAATATTCAGTTTTTATAAGCACTAATTGCTATAACAATATTTGGATTTGCATATTCAAAATATTTGCCTTTTTGATACATCAGAGGAGAAAGGAGGCTTTATACCAGGAGTGGGCTTGATACAACTCATGAGCCGGATACGGCCTGCAAAGCTGTTTGATTCAGCCCATGGCCTGCCTTGGTGTGGTAAAGGGGTGAGGGGGTGGGAGTGGGGGCAGTGGAGGTGGAGGGGGGAAGAGACTTCACCTGTGGGGGAGGAGGCTTGGAGGCAGGGTAGCATAAGAAGTCTCCTCCCCCCGGCCACCAGGAGCGTGCAGCATGTAGACAGCTGACAGTTCCCTCTACGTGCCATGCGCCCCTGAGGGGGTGGGAAGTGGCGGGAGATTTTGCATGCTCCCCTTACTCCCAGGCCAATCATCGCAGATGGGGGCAGGGGAGAGCACAAACTCTCTCTCACCTGCACCAGGCTCGCACGGCACGTAGAGGGAACCGCCAGCTAGGGAGTGAGGGTATGTCTACACTAGCCCCCTAGTTCGAACTAGGGAGGCTAATGTAGGCATTCGAAGTTGCAAATGAAGCCCAGGATTTAAATATCCCGGGCTTCATTTGCATCTTCCCGGGCGCCGCCATTTTTAAATCCCCCCTTAGTCCGAACTCCATGCCCGCGGCTTACACGCTGCGGAGTAGGTAGTTCAATTAGGATCTCTAATTGAGACTGCGTTACTCCTCGTGGAACGAGGTGTACCGCAGTTGAACCAGAGATCCTAATTTGAACTACCTACTCCGTGCCACGCAGCCGCGGCACGGAGTTCGGACTAAGGGGGATTTAAAAATGGCGGCGCCCAGGAAGATTCAAATGAAGCCCGGGATATTTAAATCCCGGGATTCATTTGCAACTTCGAATGCCTACATTAGCCTCCCTAGTTCGAAGTAGGGGGCTAGTGTAGACATACCCTGAGAGACTTCATGTGCCCCCATGCCCTCAGCTGCGATGATTGGCCTGGAAGCAGGGGACCATGTAAAATCTCCTCCAACCCCCTCCACCAGTGGTGGGCAGCATGTAGACAGAGTTGCCAGCTGTTCAAAACAGCTGGCGGTTCCCTCTAGGCGCCACATGACCCTGGGAGGGGGCGAGAGACTTCCCGGGCTCCCCTGCCTCCCAGGACCTGACTGGCCTGGGGGCCAGGGAGCACGTGTGAAGTTTCTTCCCCCCCCACAATCCTAGATACAAGGCCCTGAGCAGCACATGGAGGAAACCAATGTGGATAAGCCTATGGCAGGAGGGAGCCTATTGGGCTTCCGGCCAGAGCCTGCCTCTGGCACCTCAGTCCCTGCCTCCTGCACCCCAACCCCTCCCACTTCCTAACTCCCTGCCCCAGATCACCACCCTCTCCTGCCCTTGGTCATCACCCAAATTCTCTGCACACCACCCCAGATCACAATTCCCTCCTAGACCCTGCATCCCCTGCTACACCCCTTCCCCAGGTCACAATTCACTCCTGTACCCCTACTACCTCCTGAATCCTGCACCCTAATCCCCTGGCCAAGGTCACAACCCCCTACTCTACCCAAACTCCCTCTCATATCTCATACCCTCTGCTGCACTCCAATCGCCTACCCCAAGCTCACTTCTGCGCCCAGCCTCCGTCCCATACCCCACACCCCCTCCATAGAGAAGTGCAACCCTTGACCACTTTCCAAAAATTATTGTCCACCCTTGCTTTATAATCTCTTTGTAGTGGACAAAAATCTACAGGTTGGACCTCCCTGGTCTGGCACCCTCGGGACCTGACAGGTCCTGGACAAGGGAGTTTGTGGGACCAGAAGGGGCCTGGGGGGAGGGGCACCAGCCTCTCCACTGGGCTCCTCTCCCCAGCCACTTAGCACCTCTGCCCCTGACCCCTGGGCTGCGAGAACCCTCTGAGCTCCACAGCCTCGCGAGCTCCAGGGACTCTGCCAGTCCTGCTGGTGCTGTGAGCTCCAGCGTCTCAACCAGCCCTGGGAGCTCTGGCAGCCCTGCTGGCACTCACAGCCCTTCCAACTGTGGGCTCTGTATTCCCACTGCTGTGCCCCCGGCTATGGGCTCTGCAGTCCCCTCACCCACGGGCTCCAGTGGCCCTGTCAACTGCAGGTTCTGGTGCCCTGTGGGCTCAACTGCCCTGCTTGCCTGGCTGGCCAGCTCTGCTTCCAGCCACCATCAACCTCTGCACTGGGGCTCTCTAGTCCAACAACATCCATAGTCCTGCTAGACCATGGATGTTGCTGGATCAGAGAGTCCTGGACCACAGAGGTTCAACCTGCAGTACTATACATTTGCATATGTCATCCCAGTTCTCCAGGTCACCAGCATACAAAGATCATAATAAATGTGGTCATGAAAAAATACAAGTAGCTCAGGGTATGTCTACACTAGCCCCCTAGTTCGAACTAGGGAGGCTAATGTAATTTGAAGTTGCAAATGAAGCCCGGGATTTAAATATCCCGGGCTTTATTTGCATGTTCCCGTCCAGTCACCATTTTAAAATTCCACTAGTCTGAAGTAACTGCCCGCGGCTACACGCGGCAGTGAAACCGTAACTCGAACTAAGTCCTTAGTTCGAATTAACTGTTACACCTCATGAGGAGTAACAGTTAATTAACTGTAACTCCATGAGTTAAGTCCTTAGTTCGAATTAACTGTTACACCTCATGAGGAGTAACAGTTAATTAACTGTAACTCCATGAGGAGTAACAGTTAATTCGAACTAAGGACTTAGTTCGAATTACCGTTTCACTGCTGCGTGTAGCCACGGGCAGTTACTTCGGACTAGTGGAATTTTAAAATGGTGACCGGACGGGAACATGCAAATAAAGCCCGGGATATTTAAATCCCGGGCTTCATTTGCAACTTCGAATGCCTACATTAGCCTCCCTAGTTCGAAGTAGGGGGCTAGTGTAGACATACCCTCAATGATTTGGGAATTAATTTGTCCAATGTAAAATATTTGAATAGGGTTTCTACACTGCTGCCAATGAATAAGCAATATTTTGAACTCTTATAACACCTGACATAGCAGACACTTTCACAAAGCACCTTTGGTGCGAATGTACAATGCTGACAGGTGACTTAGAAATGACACATTCTCCCTTGTGCCTATCAGTCTATGTAAAATGCATCCTTGGTTACGCCCAAATGGAGTAATTTCATCATTGTAAAAGTAGTTTAGTTCTTAGCTTGAAGGATTCAACCTTTATCATTTTTCCACACAAACACTAGACAAAAATATGAAGAACCTTCCATGACATCACCTGAAGTTTCACAATTTAATATCAGGTACCAAGAAAACAAAACCATTAAAGTAAACTTTATCTTCTTCAACTGAGGACCTAGAGTGAAGAGTTTAACTGATCGGAATATGACTATTTATGCCAGCTAAGGATTGTTCACTATGATCTTTGAGAAATCATATCTAACGCCATGCAATTCTGAAAAAGAGGACTAGCTGTGTCTATGAGTAATTTACATAAATAAAATGAATATCAAATTCCATTTAGAAACACAGGAATTCCCATGTTGGATCAGACCTGTCACTTACCTCATCTACTTTCTTGTTTTCAACAGCAGACAACAAAGATGCATCAGAGGAAGGAGAAAAAGACCTCACAGCAGGTGAGGACAGAGTGGCCCCAGGGCAGCTGTGAGAAGCCCTGGACGCCAATTATTTTGAAATAACCAGTCCACACACACCCTATTTCAAAATACCTATTTCAAAATAGGTGTTATTCTCCGTGAAATGAGGGTTTATTATTCCAGAATAAGAAGCCTGTTATTTTGAAATTATTTCAAAATAATGGGCTTGCTGTGTAAAGGCTCACCTTGTTATTTCGAAATAATGGGAGTTATTCTGAAATAAGGCTGTGGTGTAGACGTGCCCTTAGTTACTAGCCAGCTGTTTTTTAGCTTATGTGGTAGAGAAGGGCAAGTCAGTGGTCACTGACACAAAGAAAAATCAGTTGGGAGGGGCACTTGCAGGTGAGAAGCAAAATTTTAAAAAAACCCTCACTGGCCCAGCTCCCCAAGTGAAAAAGGGGGAAAAAAGAGAGACACTCACCTCATTCATGCGACTTGGGGCAGCAGAACTCCCTTGGCATTCCAGCCCCATCAGGGAAGGGGGGGAAGGGTGGCAAGGCTCCGGGTTTCCTCCGAGGACAGATTCACTCTTTTGGATGTCTGGGGTTAGTAGATTTTGTGGGGCTCCTCTAAGCTCTGGAGTGGGGCCAAGATGAGGGGGTCAATAGGTGGGAGAAGGCTGCCGGAAAGTGGGCAGGATCTGGGTGGCAGATAGGGTACAGGAGCAAGCTGGGGGTGGAGGAGTGGGGTCTGGGCAGGAGGAAGGGTGCAGGAGTGGGCTGGCTGAGAAGGTGTAGGGTCTGGGAGATAGGGCGCAGGAGCGGGGTGCCTGGGAGGGAAGGATGGTGCAGGACTGCACTGGGGTAGGAGTGTGTGGTCTGGATGGGAGGGAGGGTTCTGGAGGGTGCAGGGGATTGGGGCATTTACTCGGCATAGCTCCAGGGTGGCTCTGGGCATCCCTGCAATTGCAGGAATCATCCCTGCCACTCTCATTGGCTGTGATTCCCAGCCAATGGGAGTGATGGGGGAAAAGCCTGCAGGCCCCTGCACTAGCTCCCCTTTGCTGCCATTCTCCCAGGTATGGGAGTGGGGGAAGAGAAATGATAGCATGAAGAGCTGTTTTCTCCTCCTTCCAGAAAGAGCCAGCCACGCAGGGGTTTTAGCACCAGCTCCCTGCTGCTTCCTGTCCCCCTCCCCCCAGCCTGGGAGGGAGCCCCCCGCCTTATGGACTACAGCAAGGGAAGCTATGGGTTGGACCTGGTCCATGGGTCATAGGTTCCCCAACCCTGTGGAAGAGGCTCATGCACTAAGCTCCAGAGATCTCAGGTTCAGTTCTCCCTACAGATAACTGGTGTCTGTTGGCACTGCATTTTCAAAATGGGGTGGCCAGAATTGCACAAAGCATTATCAATGAGGTCACATCACTGATCTATATTCTATTCTTCTATTTTATATTTTAGAAAGTTTCTCTGCCTGTTTGAACAAGAACACCTCCTAAATGGTATGCAGCTTCCTCTTCCTATAACTGAAAGCAACATAAGGGTTTGGTTGTGCCAGGTATGTGACTGGAATAGGATTACTTCTCATAAAACTAAACAGAAAAGAGACAGAATCACCAAATTAAGTACAGTCCTCAAAATTGGTATCACTGAGCCAATGTTGAAAGAGATTGAGACAAGGTGAGCCAGAAAAATAGTACATTGAATAGGATTGCTGGAATAGGATTGTTTCTCAATAAACCTTACAGAAGAGATTAAATGGAGAAATGTGGCATAGTGCTCTGTTTTGGCACAGCTAAATCAATGCTTAAGGCCTGAAAACTAGAAGAAAATATTATTGCAAACCAAATTGACTATAGCCCTTTTATGTTTAAACACACCGAATTATAAGAGTTTATAGGGATGAAGAAAAAATACACTTGATGGAATTCCCATTTCAAAATGGACTAAAAATATTATACAGAAAAAATTTACAATCTCTTTTTTAAGAAATCCAAAAAGAGAAATTAACTTCATAAAAACAACACTGTATTTTTTAAATAAACAGTAATTTAAATAAAGCATGTACATATTTCTTTTATTAAAAAACCCCCTTAATTGAGTGAAGAACCTGAGGAGCGCTGGGTAAATCTGCTAGTTTCTTATCAAGGCACTATTTTTTCATACTATTCCTCGTCCCTAGAATAAGATGTAAATCCTCTACTTATCTCTTGGTTAATCACTATTTCAAAAGGGTCCCTTCCATTCGGTACTTGTTCACAGGACATTTGTAGGATCCCATGGCATTGTTAATCAGATGGACCCATACCTTTAACGTCTTACAATGTGCCCTACAATTGGGAAGGCTTGGATTTATCCCAGTCTTCACTGACTAGGAGTTTCTCAGCCTAGGCTGCACCACCAAAAATACCCTATCTCAAGTTCCAGCCTGAGGGCTATCATCATAGTCTTAAATTAAGTAATTTTCTTTGGAATGTTTAGCTTCTCAAATATTCTGCATTTCATTAGTAATAATATTCCTTTACCTTACAACTCATCCAAAGTAGCAGTATGACCCTCCTAGTACACTTTTTTCCTTGAAGACAGCTGCAACCCAGTTGATCACTTCCATTCTACCTTTGAACCAAATGCGCCCCACATTTTGATCAGTCAAAATTAAGTTTCAGTTTGTATTGCACATTATCGGATCTTTGGAAGAGAAAATGAAAATATACAACAGCAATTCTTCTGCTAAACAAAATAGCCAAATACTATCTAAATACATGCAGGTCCAGAATTATCAAGCGGAAGGATAAGAAAAATGTATGGGTTAATTAATAAATCTTGTATATTAAGTGCCAGACCTTACCCTCTCATATAAAGTGTGTGTCAATGCATAACTTGAAAATCTGATGTGTAAGTGAGAGAGCACAGAGATGCAATTTTAGAGAGTTGACCATCTGAACTTAGAGTCTGGTTCTGAGCACCAAATCCAAAAGCCATCATAATTCATCAGTGAGGAAATTTGATAACTGTACCTTAGAAATGCAGTCATCCAGGTTCACCTGCAGCGAGGTATCTTAATATGACTTGATCTGAATTTATGCTCAAAGATCATTAACTTCAAAAAAGAGAGCATTGCAGCAAGTCTCCAGTGTGTATTTTCCCAATTTGTTTTACATCAGGCAGTTTTTGTCAGCACTTTCATAGCCTTATATGCTCCTTTGTTAAACAAAAAAGGGAAAACTGTTCCAATAATTAAACTGAAAACATCTCACAAAATAGCTACACATCGAATACATTTTCTTTGTACTTTTTCACTGCTCCTTCCACACAGAAGTAGTGCTGAATTATAGAATGGCTCTACCTGCCTTCAGTATTATAACAATTGCTAAGGGCCTTTAACTACTCTCTCAGGGTATGTCTACGCTACAGCACTATTTCAAGTTAACTTAATTTGAAATAGTTAATTCGAAGTAAGCTAATTCGAAATAACGCATCTATACACAAAAACTATTTCAAAATAGTGTTTTGCTATTTCGAAATAGCGCGTCCACACTGAGTGGACCCTGAACCGAAGTTAAGGCTGGCCGGAACCAGTGCTGGCAGGGCATCAGGTTAGGACTTGAGTGCGTGGGGCTGCTGCCTGAGGCTAACTGAGCTCCGTGCTTAAAGGGACCCTACCCCCACCCCGGACAGACAGTTCTCAGGGTTCCCCGCTTGCTTGTCTACCTCGATGAGGGACACCACAGCACTCGGCCACATGGAGCCAGAGCTGCCCCTGGGCACGCTGGTGTGTCTCGTGGGGTCGTTGCCATTAGCCCGGCTGCACTTGCTGCAGGCTGCCATCTGGGGGTCCATCGCAGGGCTGTCAGGATCCAGGAGGCCCTGCGGGAGAGCGTCCACAACGAGGAGCCCTCAGAGCCTCCCCGGTCCTCCCCACCAGGGGCTCGTGACCCATTCCTCCCTCACGTCCTTCCACTTACCCCTCCCTAGTCCCCCTTCCTGATGTCAAATAAAAGACACATATGTTCAAAAATAGAAACTGGGTTTACCGAACAAAACTGGGGAGGGGGGGATGAACCTCTGGGAAGACTGGGAAAAGGAGGTGGGAGAGGGGAAGAGAGACGGTGGGAGAGGGGAGGGGGAAACCTGGGAGGAGGGAGCTGGAAGGGGGAAGCAAAGGGAAGAAGGGGGAGGGGAAGCTCAGGGCTCAGGGTTGGGGGTCTCGCCAGACCAACTTGACTTTCATGCAAACCTGCTCCTGGGTTTGCATGTGGCCTTTGGTGGCCAGGCTGGCAGCTATCCTACCATAGACAGCCACATTCCTCCGTCTAGTGCGGAGATCATGGACGTTGGGGGCATCCCCCCCAAACCTGAATAAGGTCCATGATCTGCACCCTGGACCAGGAAGACACTCGCCTTGTCCAGCCCCTGTCAGGCTCTTGGGAGCTGGCAGACTGCTCCTGGGGAGCGGTGGAGGGCTGGCTGCCAGTGGCTTGCTGGCTCATATTTTGGGGCCACTGGGTCAGGGGCCCCGGTGGCCACTGCTGGCTCTGGGCTGACAGGCTTGGAGCTGGCACAGGCACTGTGGCCTGGGTCTACCCCTTTAATAGCTCCGGGGCTGGGGGGAGAGGAGAGTAAGTTTTCCTGGTTGTGCCCAGAGTGGCCACCAGGCCTGCCTGGGAAGTGCTGGAGGCCCCCTATTTCGAATTAAGTGTCTACACAGCACTTCATTCGAAATAACTGTTTCGAATGTGATGTTACTCCTCATAGAATGAGGTTTACCAAATTCGAAATAAGGGCTCTACTATTTCGAATTTATTTTGAAATAGCAGTTTGCCTGTGTAGACGCTATTATTTCCGAATTAACTTTGTAGTGTACACATACCCTCAGGGTATGTCTACGCTACAGAGATGATCGAAGCAACCGCTTTTGATATTCCAGAGTTCGAATTAGCAGAACTAATGAAGACATGCTAGTTCGAACTGAGAGGGGCACTCTGGTCGATGCCAGTAGTCCTGCTTCCACAAGAAGTAAGGAAGTTGAAGGGAGAGTGTTCTCCCTTTGACTTCCTGCAGTGTGGACAGCGCCAAAAGTCAAGTTAAGGTACTTTGACTTCAGCAACGCAATTAACGTAGCTGAAGTTCTGCATCTTAATTCAACTTTGTCCTGTAGTGTAGACCAGTGGTTCCCAACCTTTTTTGTACCATGGACCGGTGAACTCATTAAAAAAGTTTTGGAGGACCGGCAGACACATTTGCATATTCATTACCATAAATAATGAATCTGCATATTCATTATGACAATTCATTTTAATGTTATAATGTCACGTGTTATTTTGCTGACCACCTGCGAGCCATGTAGTTCCTCCAGTCCCGGACAGTTGAGGTAGCTCCTTCCCTTCCACCCACCAGTCACCCAGTTCCTCTGGCCCTGGCCAGCTGGATCAGCTACCACCACTCCCGCTCTGTGGTTCCTCCGGCCCTGGAGCAGCCACCTGCCTGTCAGCCAGCCATGTGGTTCCTCCGGCCCCAGCCAACAGGAGCAGCTGCCAGCCCCCCCACCTGCCCGCCAGGCAGTTTTTCTGGCTCGGAGCAGCCACCTGCCCATCAGCCATGTGGTTCCTTCAGCCCTAGCCAGTTGGAGCAGCCACCAGCCCTTCCGCCCTCCTGCCAACTATGTGGTTCCTCTAGCCCCAGCAGTCCAAGTGTGCCTCCCACCACGCTGATGCACGGGTCTGCTTAGGAGGTGGGCAGAGTAGAAATTTCCTTTGTGCCACAAGCACACAGATCATTAGAGGGAACTATAGCACCTGGCATGTGGCCCTGCACTGTCACTTACCAGCCTGGGCGGCCGGGTGCTCCGAGCCCTACTGGAAGTGGAAGTGGAAGAGCAACTTGTTGATGTGGCTGCCTGAGCTCACCAG
This sequence comes from Rafetus swinhoei, assembly GCA_019425775.1. NCBI lineage: Eukaryota > Metazoa > Chordata > Testudines > Trionychidae > Rafetus > Rafetus swinhoei. The sequence continues at coordinate 40,100,719 of CM033437.1, read as the reverse complement.
GATCACTGATTGGGCTGGTGCTCTCACCCATCCCCCAACCCTCCTCTGCAGGAGGAGGTGCTGCCGCCACCACCGCTCCCCCTTCTCTCACAGCTCTCTGCATGAGCTGCAGCCGTGGGCCATAGAGATGCCTCAGCTTAGGGGCCTAGGAGAGCCCCTAAGAAGCAAAGACTGGCAGACTTCCTGTTCCGCGCACATGCTCTATAGCTGGATAGCACTGCTGCTCTGGATCTCCTGGAGTGGTCTGTGCTGCAGTTGGGCGGCACCTTCCCTGGGGCTGCGAAGCATGAGACATGCCCCTTGCACCCTCGTAATTCCCTGTGCCCTGCGCTACTTGTGCCTGCACACACCCAGAGGCCCAGCACAGACCCCTGCAGCACCTGCCTGCTGCACCACTCACCGCACACTTCTCCAGCTGTCAGGGCCAAGGCAGCGGGGCATAGCCTGGTAGCATGCCACAGCCTGGCAAACAGCAGTTTGCGGCCCACTGCAGGTCCGCACACTGGCAGTTGGGAACCGTTGGTGTAGATGTACCCTCATTGTTTAAGCTGTGCCATGGTCCATATAGAAACAAAGCACTGTAACAGATTTGCTTCATATTTCAGACTAAAAAAGGTCTGATTCTGTTCTCATTTTTCATTAGTGTAACTCGATTGACTTCAGTAAAATTACTCCTGATTTACTTCAAAGGATAAACTGAAAGAGTAACCAGGCTCCAAAAGTATTCACTGATTGGCGACCTATACTAGGGGCATCCACAAACTGAATACCAGCATCCCTAATATTTTTGATGGCCTCTTTTCCCTCAATTCAATCAGGCCTTGATTCAGCAAGGCACTTAAGTATGTACCTGTCACCACAAAGCAGTACTTTTTAATTCAGTGGAATTATTCATGTCCTTAATATTAGTCGCAAGTACCTTGCAGAATTAAAGCCTTAATCTTTTTAAAGGGAACTATTCATATATCACGTGTTCTGCTGCAGAATGACATTAGATGCTTTCATATAAACTTGAAGCAGACCAAGCTTCCTGCGCTTATGACAGGAGAGTAATTCTACATGATTGTAAGAGTGGAATAGGAACATTGACCATGAATATTTATGAATTTGTGCTTGCTGTTTTCTATTTTTATAAATCCATTAAATCTCACTAGAGATCTTTAATACATCATTTTCATTTCAAATACCCTACTTGAAAATTCAAATGTATGTAAGATTCAGATTAAGTTCAAATTAAATTAATATAGTGTCATATATAATATAACAATCCATTCAGGAGGAGAGAAATAATAAGCAGATATTTACTTTGCTTAAGGTGAATGCTGAGACTTTATTATCTGAAGAGGTAAAGATTGACCAACATATCATCATAGCCAATATTTAATTGTCAGCACAATAAATCTTGAGGATGATCACAATATGAAATCAATATGTAAGACTGTGTGTCATCATTTACACATATGCCTATTGAATGTTAAGTGGGCATAAAATGCTTTCAAATCAGAACAGTAGCATTTTACACCCACTGTGCCCTTTCTTTAATAGATCTAAATGACTAACCAAGATGCAAATCAGAGAAGACAACACAGTATGGGATGAAGATGGACAGTCCTTTGTGGGGAAAGAACAAGTTAGGAACTATTTAGAAAAGCTAAACATACACAAATCCATGGGCCCAGATTTAATGCATCCGAGGGTACTGAGGGAGTTGGCAAATGTCATTGTGGAGCCTTTGGCCATTATCTTTGACAACTCGTGGAGATCGGGAGAGATCCCAGATAACTGGAAAAAGGCAAATGTAGTGCCCATCTTTAAAAAGGAAGAAGGACAATCCAGGGACCTACAGACCAGTCAGCCTTGCCTCAGTCCCCAGAAAAATCTTGGAGAGGATCCTCAAGGAATCCATTTTGAAGCACTTGGAAGAGGGGAAAGTGATCAGGAATAGTCAACGTGGATTCACGAAGGGCAAGTAGTGCCTGACCAATCTGATTAGCTTCTATGATGAGGTAACTGGCTCTATGGATATGGGAAAGTCACTGGATGTGATATAACTCGACTTTAGCAAAGCTTTTGATACAATATTCCCACAATATTCTTGCCAGCAAGTTAAGGGAGTATGGATTGGGTAAATGGACTGTAAGATGGATAGAAAGCTGGCTAGACTGTCGGGCCCAACAGGTAGTGATCAATGGCTCAATGTCAGGTTGGTGCTCGGTTTCTAGCGGAGTGCTCCAAGGATCGGTTCTAGGACCGGTTTTGTTCAACATCTTTATTAATGACCTGGATGAAGGGATGGATTGCACCCTCAGCAAGTTTGCAGATTACACTAAGATAGGGGGAGAGGTAGATATGCTGGAGGGCAGGGATAGGGTCCAGAGTGACCTGGACACATTAGAGGATTGGGCCAAAAGAAATCTGATGAGGTTCAACAAGGACAAGTGTAGAGTCCTGCACTTGGGATGGAAGAATCCCAAGCATTGTTACAGGCTGGGGACTGAATGGCTAAGTAGCAGTTCTGCAGAAAAGGACCTGGGGATTACAGTGGATGAGAAGGTGAATATGATTCAACAGTGTGCCCTTGTAGCCAAGAAGGCTAATGGCATATTAGGGTGCATTAGGAGGAGTATTGCCAGCAGATCCAGAGAAGTGATTATTCCCCTTTATTCGGCTCTGGTGAGGCCACATCTGGAATATTGTGTCCAGTTCTGGGCCCCCACTATAGAAAGGATGGGGACGCATTGGAGAGGGTCCAGCGGTGGGTGACCAAAATGATTAGGGGGCTGGAGCGCATAACCTATGAGGCGAGACTGAGGGATTTGGGTTTGTTTAGTCTGCAGAAGAGAAGAGTGAGGCGGGATTTGATAACAGCCTTCAACTTCCTGAAGGGAGGCTCCAAAGAGGATGGCGAAAGGCTGTTCACAGTAGTGAAGGATGGCAGAACAAGGAGCAATGGTCTCAAGTTACAGTGGGGGAGGCCTAGCTTGGATATTAGGAAAACTATTTCACTAGGAGGCTGGTGATGCACTGGAATGCGTTACCTAGGGAGGTGGTAGAATCTCCATCCCTAGAGGTGTTTAAGTCTCGGCTTGACAAAGTCCTGGCTGAGTTGATTTAGTTGGGATTGTTCCTGCCTTGGGCTGGGGGCTGGACTTGATGACCTCCTGAGGTCTCTTCCAGCTCTATGATTCTATGATTCTAAGACACAATCACATAGCCCTGGTTTACACAGAAAACTTAGGTAGATATCACTCAGGGCTGTGGAAAATTTCATGACCTGTGTGATGTAGTCAGGGTGAGAGGGAGATCTGACTTGTGTTGACAAACTGACAGAGCTCAGATTTTAAGGTGAGAAGGGAATTCTGTGATCATCTACAGGACCATACACAGGAATTTCTGTGGAGGGGTACTTTTTTTGTAAATGTGGACTGCATTTTTTTTAAATATAAAGGAGTTCAAAATAGTCATGCAATGAGTGAGCATAACTGAGGTTAATGAAAAATTTGAGTGGAAACAGTGATTGGTAAAATGATAATGTTATAACATACTAAAAATATATACAGTAATAATGGTTTTATGGAAATTATCTTCTGGGATCATGGCGGGCAGCATGGCTGCCATGGCCCCCCACTCCCTCGGCCACCTCTGCCTGCTGCTGCTCTACCTGCTCGGTGAGGTCAGCACTGGGTAAATGTAGGCGGAGCTTCCAGCCAGAGGGATTGGGCCGCTTCTCATGGGTAGGAGGTGCCATTCCCCCAGCCCTGCCACCACCCCAGCCATGCTGCCACCAGCTCTGCCTTCCCACCTCCCCCCACAACACAGCACTCTCCCATTCCGCTAACACAGTGGTTCTCAAACTTTTTTGCCCATGGCCCACCTGGCTCAATCCAAACCTTTCCATGGACCACCAGTTGCTAATGGAAACTCGCCATTAATTACATAATTACGCCCAAGCCATTTTGCTAGTGCTGCAGCAAGGGAGAACAGTTTAATTTAACCAGTAAGAAAGGAAACATTAATTTAAATTATTGAACAGATTAAGCGCATTAACTTTTTCATGATAGTTTATCACACTTCAATTTAAATAAAGTAAAATATTAATTTATGTCCAGCACAAAAGGTTCCCATGTTTTCTTTATTTATGGCAGTGGCGGGGAACCTTTTTTGGATATGGAGTCACTGACCCACAAAAAAATCAGTTAGGGACCACACAAGTGAGAAGCAAAAATAAACAAACAAACAAACAAACAAACAAACAAAAAAACCCTCCAAAACTCACCAACCCACACTGACGTGGCTCCCAGCTGAGATACTTCACTCCTCTGGTGTTCCAGCCCCACCAGGGGAGAGGGAAGGGCAGGGAGGACTGAGGTTCAGGGATTCCCATAGGCCAGATTTACTATTCTAGGGTTCCAGGATTAGTGGATTTTGTGGACCCCCTCACCCAGGCTCTCGGGTTGGGACAAAAATGGAGGGGTTCAGTGTGAGGGACAGGATTGCCAGTGGGAGGAATGGGGATGCAGGATCTGGGTGGGATGCAGGAGGAGGTGAGGGTGCAAGGTCTTGATGGGAGGTAAGGTACAGGAACAGTCTGGGTAAGAGCAAGGGAAGGTGCAGTGTGTGAGGTTGCAGGAGCAAGGGTGAGGTGCAGGAGCAGGGTAGGGATGGGAGGGTGCAGGAGCAGGCTGAGAGCAGCGGGGAAAGCCTCCAGGCAGCACATTCATGAGTTGCTGTTCCCTTAGCTGAGGGAGGGGAAGTGCTTCTTCCGCATGAGTCAGATCGCTCAGTGAGGCTCCGGGCTTTCTCCCCACCCCCCAGCTGGTGCTCAAACCTCACGGGGTAGGGGTAGGGAGGGAGGGCAAGGCTGAAGTGCCAGGAAGGCTCCCCGCTGCAGGGGGAAGGAGAGCTGAGCACAAGTCACGGATCCACGGCCCTAACAGAGCCCCCTCATGCTTACTTGAGGGACCATTGGGGGGGGGGAAGGGTTGCATTCGCACCCTTCGCACACACACACAAGTGCATACAGGCTTGATCTAGTCTGATCTTTTGCATATCACATGCCTCAGATCTTCACGCATCCAGTACTGCAAGTGATCAGTGTCTGATTTCTAGGCCTTGCCCACAACACTAACTGAGAAACGCACTTCTTGATGGTGTCTTTCATGGTCTGTTTTTGAATTCTGTTATGTTTTCAAACAGGAGTTTGATTGTGCTTTGAAATGTTGACTTGAGCAAAATGGGTATCCCTGAGGGAAAAAATGCTTTCTGTTAAAGGCAAATGACACAATTATGAAACAAGCAACACTGAAAGCATGAAGTACACACGTCTAATGAATATAGCAGTGATGAAGTACTGTAATTTGGAAGATACAATAAGTGTTTATATTTCAAGAAGTAGCAATGATTTGGTTTTCATCAGTTCATCTCATTTGCTCCAATCTCTCCTCAAATCACCCAGTTGTTAACCTAATAGAGCATGTTTGTCTTTCCATTTTCCACTTCAAAAATCAAGAGCTCAGTTCTCCAAAGTGCCCAGAGAGGAAGCGCTTGCACACAGGAAGTTAGCTGCAGCTACCTGATCCTATGCTATTGGCCTCAGCAGAAATGAAAGAAACTGGGAGCCTGCTCTGACATGGAACATTGATGTATGGTTGCTGAAGGACTTTATGTTGGTGGACAGGTGTAGCAAAGCTCTGATCCCCAATTCTGGAGATGGGTGTGTGTGGTGAAATAAGGAAACTGCTCTGTGGCCTTTGCCAGCCAGGGGGGCCTGACAGACTTGCTGGACCGTTGGGCTAGGTAGAGGGGCCAGCTGCACAGCCCCAGGAGAGGTGGGGCAGAAGGGGCGGGGTCAGTGTCAGCCAGCCCTGAGCACACCACGCCGCACCCGCTGCACCCAGCTAGCCCTCCGAGCCTGCTCAGGCCCTGGCAGCAATGTAAAGGACCTGGGGCTCTGGCTACCACAGCTGCCACAGTAACAGCCATGGCAGCTGAGAGCCCTGGGCCCTTTTGAATCACTGGGACCCAGGGCAGTTGCCTAATTTGCCCCTTCCCCCCATCAATGGGCCAGCTACAAGCCTTACACCTCCACAGTGGAAATTCTCCATTTCTCCTCTGGCTATGGATATCATTCATTTAGTTTTCAGCTGCTGAGCAGCACAACATGGTGTGGATTAGAAGATTTGCCCTTCCAGTTTTTAATTTATCAGAAGCAATGAAGGCAAAATGGTAGCCTGTATAAAATGTTTCAGAGGGGTTGCCATTTTAATGTCTCAGCAAAAATAAGAAGTCCTGTGGCACCTTAAGGACTAACAAATTTATTTGGGCATAAGCTTTCCTGGGCCAGAACCCACTTATTAGATGCATGAAGTGGACTCATGCATCTGGTGAACCGAGCTCCAACCCATGGAAGCTTATGCCCAAATAAATCTGTTAGTCTTTAAGGTGCCCCAGGACTCCTTGTTTTTGTATAAGCTGTGCTGTCTGCCTTAACATACTTTTCAGTTGTTAGCAGTATATGTATTTTTTCTCACATCCTGGACAGCAGAAAAATGACATAATAATGGCAGAACTGGACACAGGGGTATTAGGGTTATATTAGAGATGTTTTATTCCTTGTTATTAAGTTTCTATACTTGCCAGAATGTTTAAAAACTGGCAAGGGAGACTTGGGGCAGAATGTCATTATAGCTGCAAAGGTGCACAGAAATGAGCAAATGGCTCTGTGAAGACTGCTGACTAGGGATTAGGAATGGGGTGAGGGGGAGTGTGTTTCACATCTGATTGTCAGGAGCAAAGAAAAGAACTCAGACAAATAATTGGTTAAAAACCTACAATCAAGCTGGCACTTGGTAACGGAAGAAGGTCATATGTTGATGTTTGGCCCCTATATACATAACAGATGTCTTTTTTCACGGGTCAGGCAGAGAGGAGAGACAACTGGTTTAACAACTAGGGATATGCAGAGAGTAAGAGAAAAAAATGGGGACAGTCCCATACATACGCGTATTGCACAAATATATGTGTATGAAAGAGAGGGATAATCCTCTCCACAGTTCTTTTCATGCATGTCTATGTGTTTAGCATTGGCAGTCATATTTTGTATCGACAAAGCAGATGGGCTAACTACAATTCTTTTACAAATACACAAAAATAACAATCCTTTATGTTGGCTTATAGCTGCTCTAATCATCCCTCAGTGATGCTGTCCACTTCCTAAGAATTTACCCTGTTGAAGAGGATGGTTTCATATGGAACTTACTGAGGAAACTGCCTATTTTCTAAGTTGACTTTGAAGAATGATTGAGTGACACACTAGCTTCATTTAACCATGTTAGTTACTAAGTAAGAAGATTTCCAGCAACTGTAAATTACACAAGATCAGAGAAGATGCTATCTGGTGCTCAGCTACCTGCTGCTCTGAGAGGAAGGATAGTCCTGTAATTAGGGGACTGCCCTAGGTTGTGGGACACCTGGCCCACTCTGCCATGGACTTCATGAGAGATCTACTTGTGAAAATGTTGCCTAAGAAACTAGCATTATTATCAGCACATATTAAAGACTAGATACAAGATAGCTGATGGGAAAATTAATGTAAAAACCCCCAAGAGCTTTTATCAGTGCAAATGAGAACTTCTGTTTTCTCTTCCTACAGGTTGGACCTTCCTGGTCTGGCACACTTGGGACCTGACTGGTCCCAGATGAGGGATTTTGCCAGACCAGGGGAGGTCATTACTGGACCCTGTGCCACTGGCCTACCCCAGCCCTGGCCTGGCTGCTGGCCTTCTGGCTGGCTCCCCTCTTTCCGCTGCCACTCATCCTGCCACCCCACCAGGCTTCCTGGCCTCCCTCTCCCTTCCCTCCTCCCCCTACCCCCGCAGTACAAAGGGAAAAGCCTAGAATGGCAATATCACTAAAGAACAGTGGTCAACATTTCCTAACACTATTGATGGTGCAATTTTCCCCCTTTTACAATAGAAATGTGAAGTGTCTCAGACACCAGTGTATCCAGCTCTTAGCTAAGAGTAACCTGCCTGCATCTGATGAAGTGGGTCTTTGCCCACGAAAGCTGATGCTCCAATAAATCTGTTAGTCTAGAAGGTGCCACAGGACTCCTCGTCGCTTTTGCAGATTCAGACTAACACGGCTACCCCTCTGATACCTGCTTGCATAATTATCCCTATACTCTATAACCCTATAAAAAGCAAACAATGATCAATAAGGCCAACTCTCTAAAGCCTTACAATCAGACAAATCAGTTAAAGTGAACTGAAAGCTGAAATGAGATCCACCTCTGAAAATGAGGACTCCCCTGAGTACATGTGGATTTATCAGCCATGGGAGGATTTGGGTTTAAACTTTACCCTATTTTTTTAAAGGGATGTTTGCCTTAGTAAGGATAAATCACAGAATCCAATCCATGGTGCATGAAAGTTAAAATGAGGTTACACAGCTACAACTTGGACTGATCCTCATCTGATGCTTAGTTCCATTCTCAGAGTTATACTTATTCACATCAGCTGAGGATCTGTCTTTGTATAATTAAACTGTTCTTTGCAATTCTGACTGAATTCACTTCCATTAACTGTATTTTTGTATTGCCCTAACACTCACATTTGCCAACACTGCTTAAATTAATACATTTCTAAAATAATCATTGAATTATTGTATGTTACTTTTCAGATTGACACTTGGGGTTACACTTTCATCTGGTGTAAAATGGCATGCATCCTTTGAATTCAACAGAGTTATGTTAGCTGAGGGTCTGGCACATGAGATTTAATATGTATTTTGAACCAGAACAGAGTATACCAATAATATTTTTCAGCAATCTTACAATCTAGTTAGACACACCAATTGCCAAATATGTCAAGAAGAGTTGTGTAAATAAAGTACACTGGTTCCTAGCATTGTTAATGCACAGATGTACTGTTGTTTGTTGATTCATTTCTAAGATAGCCGTTAAAAAAAACCCACCTTCCCTGCTTGTATTCTACTTCCTATGAAAGGAATTTAGAATTATCCAAGCGAAAGAAAAAAGCACTGCCTGTGTCTGATTGGATAACACTCAGTGTAACAGCTGTGCAGTGGTCATACTGGAAGTGTGTGTCTTGTGGGAGGGGAGATTCTGTAATTCAGCTTTTTAACTCTCTGTGAATTCAATCTTTTGTAACTTTCAGAGCAGACTAAATACTGCACTTCTATTCATTTCCTATTACTTCTTTTGTATGGTGTTTTGACAGTGTGCTTGTAAAAAGAACCTATAGAACTGGACCAGTTTTTCTTTTGACTGACAGATGTTATCATGGCCATTGGAAACAACTGTAGTTTTTAAACAGAAATCAAGGAGAAAATCAAGATATAAATGTATCTTTCTATATCTGCTTAAACAAAATAATTCAGTGAAGTACTTATTTCTCTCTTGCACATATTTCTAATTTCACTCATAGTTATTATATTAGAACAAATATTGATATTTTTTCATGCTAGATACAGAACAACTCATACCTTCCACTACACACATTTTTGGGAAACTACAGTCTTAAAAATTTGAAGAGTCACATTCTTTATTTCTGAAAGTTCTTTCAAGCTACAGACCTTAATCTGAGGCAGCCATGAAGGGTAGAAATAAAAATAGAAGCAAATAGGATGCTCTGGGGTTCTCAAATACTGTGTAAGGGCTACAAAATAAATCAGGCCTACTGGAACTTTGCTGGAGGAAAAGCAAAATGTGTGACAAGGAATGAATGATAGGCCATTAAATGCAATACAATCTTTGGATATGTGGAAACATATGGAAAGTTTGTGAAACAGAGAGACAGAAAAAGTTTTTTCTAGATACCAGGAGATGCTAAGAAAGAATCTCTTGCACCATAAGATGCAACAGTGAGTCAGTGGTCAGAAAAGGCCAATGCTAAATTATCAGAGAGAGGGAATTACACAGAGCTCAGACCCATTAAGTAAGCTGGAACAATTACATGGAAGTATTAAAAAGAGGGATAGAAATGTAGCCGTGTTAGTCTGGTGTAGCTGAAACAAAATACAGGACTATGTAGCACTTTAAAGACTAACAAGATGGTTTATTAGATGATGAGCTTTCGTGGGCCAGACCCACTTCCTCAGATCAAATAGTGGAAGAAAATAGTCACAACCATATATACCAAAGGATACAATTTTAAAAAATGAACATATATGTAAAGGACAAATCACATTTCAGAACAGAAGGGGATGCGGGGGGGGGGAGGTAAATGTCTGTGAGCTAATGGTATTAGAGGTGGGAAAAGGTAAATGTCTGTGAGCTAATGGTATTAGAGGTGATAATTGGGAAGCTATCTTTGTAATGGGTAAGATAGTTAGCGTCTTTGTTGAGACCGGCAGCGTAGAGTGTCGAATTTTAGCATGAATGACAGTTCAGAGGATTCCCTTTCAAGTGCAGATTTGAAAGTCTTCTGAAGCAGGATGCAGGTAATTAAGTCGTTGAGACAGTGTCCTTTCTGGTTGAAATGGCAAGAAACTGTTTTTTCTTTGTGATCCTGTCTAATATCTGTTTTGTGGGCATTGATCCTTTGGCGAAGTGTCTGAGACGATTGTTGGTTTTCAGAGATTTCAACAACCTACACCCCACCATCAACCTCAGCCTGGACCATTTTACACGAGAGATCCATTTCCTGGACACCACAGTACAAATCAACAATGGAAAATTAGACACCACTCTCTACAGAAAACCCACTGACTCATACAGTTACCTACATGCTTCCAGCTCCCATCCAGCACACACCATACGATCCATCATCTATAGCCAAGCCCTTCGATACAACCGCATCTGCTCTAATCCCACTGACAGAGACCAGAAACTTCAGGATCTCTACCAAGCATTTATAAACCTCAACTACCCACCCGGAGAAATAAAAAGCAAATTGAAAGAGCCAGACGAATACCTAGAAACCATCTTCTTCAAGACAGACCCAAGAAAACCAACAATAGAACACCACTTGTCATCACCTACTGCCCCCAACTTAAACCTGTCCAACACATTATCAATAAACTACAGCCTATACTGGAACAGGATACTAAACTCCAAGAGGCTCTGGGAGACAGACCCATAGTCTCCTATAGACAACCACCTAACCTCAGGATGATTCTTACCAACAACCACAGGACATACCACACTAATACCAACCCTGGTACCTTCCCTTGCAACAAACCCTGTTGCCAGCTTTATCCACATATCCACTCTGCTGATACCATTATTGGACCTAACCAAGTGAGTTATAAGATCAAGAATACATATTCCTGCGCATCCGGAAATATAATTTATGCTATCATGTGCTGAAAGTGTCCGTCTGCTTTGTACATTGGACAAACGTCTCAGACACATCGCCAAAGGATCAATGCCCACAAAACAAGCCTCAGCAGCTTGGGATGGACTGTCTTTGTCTGGACTCACTATGCCACCTTCTGATTGCTATGTGGCTTCCTTTGTACCCAATCCATGAGTGATATGGATCCATTACAGCTTGAGAAGCCAGGCTCTTTAGCTCAAACTACGAAGATTCTCATACTTAGCTCTGATGTTGCCCAAGATGGCAGCTGTCACATAAGCACTTCGATAAAAGACTGACTAGGAACTCTGTAACTTATGTAACTCTGTATGCTTCTCTGAAATACTACACTGCAGTCTTCCAACAGCAATATTTTTTTCTGGTATGTCACATTAGCCCACTATATATCTGCCAAAATAACAGGAAACCAGGGAGATTATTTCCCCCTTTCTCCAGTTGTTAAAAAACATAGTTGTCACAAAAACAGTGCTTCTGGCTCTGTCTGTGATATCACAATGTCTTGCACTTCAAAGGAATAGTTAATAGAAAAGTAACTGTTCTCCCACCTTCCCACATTTTTGAAGGTAAGGTGGGGAAAAAAACACAGGACCTGAAGTCACAGAGACACAAAGTCTGTTACATTTGATATGCAAAGGTCAGGACAACGCGAGACGACTGAAGAAAGCTCTTGTATATACATTAGCACAAACCAACACACCTTTTGATGCTATTACACCACTTCTAAGAATAGGAAGAAAAATAGGACACAGTTATACAATTCACAGGTAGAAGGAGATTCCAAACTAGGAAGGCAGGAGTAGGCTTTATGTGATGTCCAGATTGTGGCGGACAGGTGCAGCTTTTATGTTACATGTATCTATGTAAATGTGTAGTTGTTCCCACTATTACCCACCCACAGTTGCAAACATTGGTTTGCCATTTTGAGTAACGGTATTTTTGTTGGTAAGGTGAGCAAGTAGCCCAAATTGTTAGAGATTAGTTACCAGAAGCCATGTGAGGATTGCATTATCAGTAACTACCTGTCCAGGATACGTAATATTTTCCCCCCAGCAATTATTCTAAGCTGTAGTTTAAGCTTTTAAAATAATCCAACAGAAAATATTAAATCATAACATTAGCAATTGTGAATGAGTACTTCTATTAGGAAACAGCAAGCTTTTATTTTAGACACAAATATAACAACTTACTTCTACCTGCAGATCTGATTTCTTGGGAGCATCCCATTAAAATGAAGGAATAATTTGCTTTCCATAAAGTATTACATTTAATAAACAAATACAAACTTAGTCATGATTTTTAAACAATCTGCCCCCGCCACTTAATTTCATTAATCTAAATTAAATTATTTCATGAACAACCAATCACATTTCTTAGTTTTTAAGAACTCATATAATTAACATGAAAAATCTATTCTTAGCTGCACATACTCAAAGATTCCTTTTAATTTGGTTTTAGTAGCTTCTATTTTAACTTTATATCTATTTTATTCAACTTTCTCCTCAACTTTGCTTCCTTTTCCTGCTGCCAAAACTAGCTTTTACATTCATTTCCTCTCCTCCCCCCCAATATTTTCTTTTCCCTTTTACTTTTTTCTCTCTTTGTACATTTTTCTCCTTTAACTCCCATATCTTTTTAAAATTACTACCCTTTGCTATTTTTGACATCTTTCTTTTCTTTTTAATTTCCCATTTCAGTTTTTTACCATTGTATGAAACTGACTCATCGTTAGAGCTATCTTCCTTAGTGGCCTTTTCCATTAAATCAACTGTATAGTCTCTGGTTCTGATGCCTTCATGCAAATTCCTAGTGAATTTACAAAACCCCTAAGCCAACATCTCTGAGAAGAGAAATAATGGAAAGAGAGAATGCAAAGCAGCATCAACCAAAAGGAAGGTTTACTTCATAGAATCACAGAAGTAAGATATAGAATAGGACCTAGTATATCATTCCATATGTCTCCCTGACAATGCAATGTACTTTTTGTTTTAGTCCATTTCAGTTTTAAGTCTGAAGCAATAGTACTTCAATCTCTTTTATCAGGATACTATTCCACAAACATTTCTGATTACTGCCTTAATATTCAGCCTAAATTTTCACTGAACTTAATTACTTCTCAGAACAATAGTATCTCTCCTCCTCCCCCACCCCATCAAAGGGAGCTTCTCAAATCTTGGTAATTACAAATTTAAATTATTGTTAGATTTATGTCAGAAGAATGTAAGAACAGCCACACTGGGTCAGACCAATGGCCCAGCTAGGTCAGTATTTGTCTTCTGACAGTGTCCAATGCCAGGTGTTCAGAGGGAATGAACAGAAGAGAAGCCATCATTGAGTGATCCATCCCCTGTCATCCACTCCCAGCTTCTTGATTTCAGAAGCTAAGAACACTCAGGCTTTGTCTACACTACGGTTTTCTGCCAGAAGAGGAAATGCAAATGAAGTGCTGATTAGCATTATGTCATGCTTCATTCGCATAATCTCTTCCGATCCAGGAGAGGGATAAGAACCTTGCACAAAAAGGGTTTTTTGCGCAAAATGGACACTTCTACACTGCCTGTTTTTGTGCAAAAACCTCTTGTGCAAAAGGCATCGGAGGAGACTATGTGAATGAAGTGCGACAAAATGCTAATCAGCGCTTCATTTGCATTGCCTCTTTTGCCAGAAATCAGTAGTGTAGACGTAATCTCAGAGTATAGGTTGCATCCCTGACCATCTTGACTAATAGCCATTGATGGACCAAATATTATGAATTTATCTAATTCTTTTTTTAACCCAATTGTGTGATGGGTTATGTGATTAAGTACTGTTTGAAATGAGCTTTTGTGGGTAAGACCCACTTCATCAGATGAGTTGGAGTGGAAATAACAGAATCCAAGATTTATATAACAGTAAAAGAAGTACTTGTCAATTGTAGGACCCATGTTAATGAAGCTAATTAAGGGGGCTGGATGTGTCCTATTCATAGCTTTTGATGTTAGAGGCAGGGGAAATTGGCTTTGTAGTGTGTTAACCAGTTAATGTCTCTATTCAACCCCAGGGTAACAGTATCAAATTTGCAAATGAATTCCAGTTCTGCAGTCTCTCTCTGTAATTGGGTGGTGAAATTCTTTTGCAGAAGAAAGGCAACTTTTAAATCCATGATTCAGTGACCAGGTAGGTTAAAATGTTTCCCTATAGGTTTATGTGTGTTACCATTTCTGATGTCTGATTTGTATCCATTTATCCTTTGTCGCAGAGATTCCCGTTTGACCAATATACATGGAAGAGGGAACTGCTGGCACTTGCTAGCATATATCACATTAGAGAATGTACAGTTGTACGAGCCCCTGATGTTGTGGCTTATGTGGTTAGGTCCTGTGATGGTGTCACTTGTATAGATGTGTGGACACAGTTGGCAATGGGGTTTGTTACAAGGTTAGGTTCCTGGGTGAGTGTATCTGAGGTGTGGTTTATGGCTGCTGGAAAGGATTTGCTTCAGGTTGGGAGGGGGGTGTTGTCTGTCTGTTATCTGTCTCCCAAGGTCTGTGAGAGTGAGGCATCATTTTCCAGGATAGGTTGTAGATTGTCAATGATGCGCTGGAGGGATTTAAGCTGGGGGCTGTAGGTGACGACCAGTGGTGTTCTGTTATTTTTCCTTGTTGGACCTGTTTTGAAATAGTTGAATTCTGGGTACCTTGTCTGGCTCTGTCAACCTGTTTCCCCAGGTGGCTTTAAGAAATCTCTAGGACTACTTGTTGCTTTTAAAGTTACAGACTAACAGGACTACCCCTCTGAGACTATTTGAAGTGAGTGAGAGTTAGGGAAATTGACTCTTGTTGTTTAATGCCTGGTTCTGAGAGATCTTCCAACAGATACACAGGAGTGGGGAGTGTATCAAGAGCCTCTCTGTCCCCTTACCCAAAATGTGCCTCTTCTACATACACTTCTATGCTCCTAGGAAAGTGCTGTATTGTTGGTGAATATATCATGCTGCTATTAATTATTCTCCTACCAATGTCTCTGCAATACATAACTGCTTAGCTCATCCAGTTTCTATGGTTGCTAAGGACCACAAACTCCAAAATGCCTTGGGCTCTCAGCTATCCTGGGAACAGGGCTGAACCTTGATTCCCTCTTAAAGGGCTGGTTCACCCAGCAACTATTTCCAATAGATTTAGCTATATACTACAGCTAACACTACATGAAAATTTCCCTCACATCACCACTCTTTGCTACCACACTGCCACTCAGAACACTTAGTTCTACACACTCACAAATAATGTTCTGCCTTCCATTCAAAATCCAAGTGATGTTGGAAGAAAATGTAGGTCCTTTGCCACAAAGGGACCTCCCTACACTGTCCAGGTGTGCATTAATATTAAATCCCATAAAGACAGCACTACAAAAGGGGGATTTTCAGCTTTTATTTATAACCAAAAAAATCTCTTGGTAACTTTCCTTTCAATTGAAAAATAATAGAACCCTCAAATATTCATCGTAGTTGTGAATCAGAAGCAGGTGTTAGTGCCAATAATTGAAACTACTAATTCAGGACATTCTCTATACAGAGGCAAAAGTAGCATCTGTAGTACTAAAGTAAATGCTCAGTCACTTTAAAAGTATATAAGTACAGAAATCCCTTTTTTAAATGGAACAGAGCAAACAAAATATATTTGCATAGTTACATATGCAAGTATGAATCAACTTTAATTACCGAGGGGCCTCTGTTTGAGCAAATTGAGATGATCCACATTCATTCCTGTTGTAATTCCAGAGAAGTCACTGAAGTTACACCAGGGATGAATTTGGCTTACACACTGTGCTCAAGATACATCAAGGTGAGCTCTTTAAATAGTATATACAAATAGTAAGTTTTAAATTTGAATGCTTGTGCTTTTCCAGGCACTCTTCTTGATTTATAAAACTGCCTACATAATACCTTATAATAATTTTTGAACATCTATCCCTATGAAGATAATGCGTCTTGAGAGACGTGATTTTTTCTAAATAAAAATGCATTTAGAAATATATTGTCACAAGTATTTATTTTACATTCAGCATTAACTTGGCACTACCTCTAGTTCTTGGCAGTCTCTACTATGCTCGCCTTTGTCTTCTACCACTCTGTGCTCCAGTATGGAAGCCAACACCTGTTGCCACATAAAAGACTATGTACACAGCTGCAGAACTCAGATGTCCACACTAAAACAATTTTCTAAAGCATACACATTTGGATGTGTGGCTGGCTTCCTTGTTTGACTCTTTTCAAGCCCTCTTTGGATGGCTGCAGTGCTGGATGTATCTATCAACTGCCTGACCTAAGCTTACTGATAGCCTAGAAAAGCCTCAAACATAGACAAGAAGTCCATAATTACACTGGTCTCACTCTGGAGTTACTTCATTGAATCCAACTGTATTATTTCAGATTTACACTGGAATTAGTTCAGATGTACAATGGAATTAGTTCAGATGTACTCCAGTGTAAAAAAAAGAGCAGAATCTGGGCACACGATTATTAACAAAGTGCAGCTGGTAACCAGTCAAGAAATCACAGCACCAATTTCCTGTAGTGTTTCCTGCTTACTGTTAGTGTTTATTTCATACACATATATCTCACATTGATAAAACACATATCTTTCTCATATTGATTTTCATGTCCCAGCTCTGTATAGGATGTAGCATATGGGACGCAGAACTAACATGAGACATACCAGGTCAGTGATATCAGAAAGCTACAGTCTGTTCTTCTGTTTTTCAAATAGATGGCTTTCTTACTGTATGTTTAGCTACTTGATGAACTACAGGCAAACAGTTACAACTGATAAATTTCTTTTTTAAAAAGCTGTGCTAGATATGGAAGCAACAACTCACACATGTTCCAGATTCAATAAATGTAAAAGTTTCAAAGTTATTAGACCAATTTGAAATAGAAACCCCATTTATCTAACCTAGAATAATGGAAAATATTGGCATCTTAAACCAAGGATGATTCTCACCAGTTACATATATGCAGCTCCCTTGAAATCAGTGTAATTAAGAGCAGATAATAATCTTTGATGAACCTGATACGTTGTCCCTGGCAGATCCTTAATCAGGTTCACTGATGGAAATGGGGTAAGGGGGCAACTGCTCCAGAGCCTGGCAATTCAAAAGGGCCCAGGCTTCCAGACACCACTGCTACATTAGGCAGTTCAAACTACTGCTGGAGCAACAGGCAGTACTCTTTGGGCAGTGCAAAGAGCTGGTCCGGGCAGTGCTGAGGGCTGGCTGCCCCAGCTCTGCCCCTTCTGCCCTGCCTGTTTCACAATAGCGGAGCTGGGCCTCTCCCCACCTTGCCCAGAGGGCCGGCAATTCTGTCCGGCCCCTGTCCTAATGCAAACCAAGCGTCCTTGATGGAATTTGATCCATACATTCTGAAATGAACTTTTTAAGTTTCATCTTTTAATCCCTCAGGAAAATCTGGCAAGGCTTAAGGATATGCCAGGGACAATGTATCAGGTTCAAATCCTACCATTAAATCTTAGGTCAATGACTTAACTGAATATTTCAGTGTTTAAATGATAATCACGAGCAAAAAGATTTGGTGTCATTTATTTCAGACATGAGGACTGAGGAGAACGGGGGGGCGGGGATACCCCGTTCAATACATCTGAAAGGATATTACTGAATGCAAAGTTATTTATGCAAACAGTGTTGGTGTATTTCTGGGCATTGTGGTACATAATGAGTTGGAGTAGAAACAACTCATTTGATGAAGTGGGTTTTACCCATGAAAGCTCATGATCCTATATATATTTTTGTTAGTCTCGAAGGTGCCACAGGACTACTGGTTTTTAAATCATGTCAAGACAACTTAATATCTTTCTTTGACACAGTAACATGGCTTGTAAATGGGGGGGAAGCAATAATACCTTGATCTTAGTAAGGTTTCTGATACTGTAGCAAACAAGGAAAATATAGCCTACATGATGTGGGTGCACAACTGGTTGGAAATCTGTACTCAAAGATTAATTATCAACAGTTCACTGTCAAGATGACAAGGTATAACAAGTATGGTCCAACAGGGACCCCTCTTTGGTTCACTTTTATTTAATAACATCATAAATAATTTAGATAAAGGCACAGAGAGTACATGCATAATGTTTGTAGCTGATACCAAGCTGGGAGGTATTGCCTATGCTTTGCAGGGCAGGATTAGAATTCAAAATTATCTTGAAAAACTTGAAAAATACTCTTAAATAAATAGGGTCAAATTTAGTAAGGGCAAATGTTATAGTAGATCACAGATTATGTATGAGTCAACAATATAATACTATTGTAAAAAAAGCAAAACATTATTCTGTAATGTATTAGGAGAGTCAACAGGACAGCAAGCCATGAGAAGCAATTCTTCCACTCTACTCGGCATTGATAAGCCTCAACTGGATTATTGTGTCCAGTTCTGGGCATCACACTTTGGAAGGGATGTGGATAAACTGGAAAAATCCAGAGGAGAGCAACAAAAATGATTAAAGGCTAGAAAACATTATGTACAAGGAAAGATTGAAAAAATGGGTTTGTTTTATATAGAGAAGACCGAGGGAGGATATAACTGTCTTCATGTAAATTAAAAGTTGTTAAGAGGATGATCAACTGTTCTACTAGTCTGCTGAGGACAGGACAAGTAGTAATAGGTGTAAAGTGCAGCAAGGGAGATTTAGATTAGACATTAGGAAAAACTTGCCAAACCGTCAGGGTGGTTGAGGACTGGAATAAATTCCCTAGGAGGATGTGGAATATCCTTCAGGAGAGGTTTTGTGAGCAGATTAGACAAATATCTATCAGGCATGGTCTAGATAATATTTAGTCCTAGCTCAGGGTAGGGGACTGGACTAGATGACCTATTGAGATGCCTTCTAATTTACATTTCTATGTTTCTAAGTACATTTACAATTAATCAATTTATCAGTACAGGGCGCTTTATTAAAATTCAAAACATTTTCAGAAAGCTAGTAACAGAGTTGAAAATGTCAAAAATGTCTTCAGCTGTGTCCCACTTCCATCTAATGTGAGAAAGTCAAGAGGGAAGAGCAGGAAGAGTGGAATTTATTTTTTACACAATTTCAAAAATTCTCTTATACTTACGTTGGCCTGATGAAAAGAAGCTGTGGAAAGTAGCTGTGAGGCCACAATACTGAAGCGTATCAGGGTCATTGAGTTTAAGGCCAGAAAGGCCCATTAGACTAGCTAATCTGCCCACCTGTATTTAATAGGCCACTAACACCCACACACTAAGCCCAGCAATGGAAATGAGACTGCAGCAAAGGAAACTTACAGGAGACTAGACTGTTATGTGCCTCAGGCAAGGAATGGGAAGAGACTGAGGTGTGCCAGTGCTCTCTCCTCTCTGTTACACCAGTATAAACCTCATAACTCCATTGACTTCAGTGATGTGTCTCCAGATCTACTCTAATAAAAATGAGAGCAAAATTCTTCTCTGTCTCCTTAGGTTAACTCATTCGCTGTAATATGATGGCCCTGCATCACTATCTCTGTGAAGCTTGTTTTCTGTTGTGAAATGATGGTGAAAATAATTTGGTAGCAATATGCTTTTCTGAATTTTCTTATGGGGAATATGCCACCCCTAACAGCCATAACAGAGCCTGGGAGGTGATGGGCTAATAGATTTTGTGGGCCCCCAGGCTTTAGGATGGAGCCAAAAATGAGGGAGTCAGTGTGTGGGAGGGAGCTGCTGGGAAGCGGGCTGGGGGTAGAGGGCCTGAGTGGAAGGTAGGGTGCTGATGCTCCAGCCCCCTGTGGGAGGCCACCAGGCTGGAGCACCAGTTCCTCCATGCAGGTGGGGGATCCCTGAGACTCAAAGGCCAGATCCAGGCAAGCGGGGCCAGGATCTGGCCCCAGGCCATAGGCTCCCCACCCCAAGTTAACTATTCCCGTCATAAAGGTGGTTTACCTAGAGCGCTCGGCGAGCCCTTTCCCAGTGCTCCTGACATGGCCACACCACCATGTTAACACATTGCTGCTCTGCTTTACATTTTCTGGTTTAGACAAAGCCTAAGATCAGAATCCACTAAAATATCGGGCTTGCCTACTTGGATAAACTGGAAGGCAGTGCTGTAGCATAATGATTATAGTTCTGTAGCTATTCTGGTCAATTTCCCCATGGAGATAAGCCCATAACACAAACAGAAAAGTCTGGGCTCCCACACAGAAGCCTACTCGCTATGGGACAAATCCTGGCTTCACACACGACAGGGGATGGGAGTGGATATACAGTGGTCTAGGCTCTGACATGTAAATGAGGTGACTCCAGACTTATGCTGTTGTCACTGAGCTGGAAAACTGCTGCTAGATGGATAGAGTTACAGACAGAATGCAAGCTTTAATTCTGAATTATTTTTACCAGTCTGCGTACGCATGATAATATCACTTAAAACATTTTAGCCTTTCAAAATTAGAGCTATCACTCAGTAAAATATATTTATGATTACTGGTTCTGTTCATTCCCTCTGGGGCACCGTTTGAAGACAGGATACTGGGCTAGATGGACCTTTGGTCTGACCCATAATGGCTGTTCTTATGTTCTTAATGTATTTTATAATATACACATGGGTTACGTCTATACTACAATCCTCTTGCGGAAGAGGAAATGCAAGTGGAGTGCTCATTTGCATATGTCATGCTCTCATTTCATTTCCTCTTCCTTTCCCTTTTGTGCACGATGTTTTTGCGCAAAAAAGCGCTGTGTAGTCGGCACCTTTTTGTGCAAAAAACCCCTTTTGCACAAGAGCCGTTCTTCCTCAAGGGGGTTTTTGTGCAAAAAGGCGCCATCTACACAGTGCTTTTTTGTGCAAAAATTTCTTGCACAAAAGGGAAAGGAAGAGGAAATGCAAATGAGAGTGCGACATATGCAAATGAGCGCTCCATTTGCACTTCCCCTTCCACAAGAGGATCGTGGTTTAGACGTAGCCATGTAGTGCTTAACATTGACAGATGAAGGGATTCTTCCTTTAGCTGCAAAACCACTGAAATTATTTTAGTCCAATAGATGTTATTATATTTTGAAAATGCCTAACACAATATAAAGGTGCACAGCTGTCACAACAGTCAGTCAAACCAAAGTTATAAGAAAGGTTTGCTACTTACCCCTGTCTGTGTCATAAAGGAAGACAAAACGATTCCATTCATAATGATCCAGCAAACTTAGGAGTGCTCCACGTAAAGATGGTCGCAGCTGCAGCACAAACTGGCTCTCGCCCTCGGTGGGGAAACTTGGCGTGATGAGGGAGATGTGCAAGGCGCTGCAGAATGAGGTCAAAGTATGTACTGATCTCTTATCATACAGTCCAAAAATGGCAAAAACTCCTCTAGAGTACTGGGAGCAAACTGCAACAGAACAAAACACAATTTAACTAGTAACAAAACCTTTAACAAACACAACAAAACGCAATTTAACTAGTAACAAAACCTTTAACAAAACCTTTAACAAACATACACTACATATATATATATATTCCAGCATTTATATATTAAATTCATATTTATTCGGTCTTAGCTGTTTAACTGTATGAAGCAACTTTTTTGGACACACTTGATTATAAATGATAATAATAAATGATAATTTATCCCTGGATTTGTGCTAATTAAAACAGCATGTATGAATTAAATACAAAATAATATTTTGCATTCAAAGGAAAAGTCAATCTGCAGTATCTGATGTTGTGAATGATGTGCTTATTATTACAAACTACATGTCATTCTACCTATAATTTTTCACTGATTTATGTCAGTTCTTTAGGCAACTCTGAGCATTTATTTTATTTTAAATGAAAAAGGAAGTTTTGCTTTGCAGCAGTTGTACCACTTCCTCCCCCCCCTTCATTATATCAATTTCACTGTAAGTAGAAGTAACCAAAAATGCAATATGCACATTGTAAAATGAAACTATTTAGGGCTGTCCATAAATTGAGCCCTTCTCTGAATAACTTTCACCTTTACGTATGATAAATAGAAATTTACTCCTTGAATAAGCGGCGAGGAGTCCTGTGGCACCTTATAGACTAACCGAAGTGTTGGAGCATAAGCTTTCGTGGGCATGTCATGCATCTGTGACGGGTCTTTGCCCACAGCTTATGCTCCAACACTTCGGTTAGTCTATAAGGTGCCACAGGACTCCTCGCGCTTTTGCAGATTCAGACTAACACGGCTACCCCTCTGATACTTTACTCCTTGAATGTTTCCATAGAAGAAAAGTAAGGGTATCAGACTCGCTTCAGTTAGCTTTGGAACTAAACTTCTGTTAAGCATCTTTCAGACAGATGCCTTTCCTCTTCTACAGTTGTGTGTAACAGGGGTTTTGTTTTTTCGGGAGGGTTTGGTGGTGATGCAACAAGACAAAAATGGCCATCACAAGTGCTAAGAATTCACATTTCCAGCTGAAGAATTCAAAGCAAGTTAGATTTTCCTAAATTTCTGTGAAGAAAATTGTGTCAACCTTAAAGAACTTTCTAACCAAAACCTTTTATATGTACAACTGCAAATAAGTTTCGTTCAAGGGGATACTTTTAAACACAGAAACATTTTCCACTGAATCTCTTTTTAAAATTACTTGATAGAATTACTTTCTTTCTCACTAGGTCTAGACTACAGGGATTTATCAGAAAAAGCTACGCAAATTGCAAAAAGCGCAATTTGCGTAGCTTTTTCTGATAGCTTTTCTGAAAGAGGCTTTTCCACCATTTGGCCCAGTCTAGATAGGGCCAAATGGTGGAAAAGCCTCCTCTTTTGGCAGAGCCCTTATGCCTTGTGAAACGAGATATACAGGACTCCCGAAAGAGCGCATTTGCTCTTCTGTGAAAAAAAGCGGAAGAGCAAACGCGTTCCTTAGACGCAGCAGGGGTTTTGCGGGATACCTCTGGTATCGCGCAAAAACCCCGTAGTTTAGACACAGCAGATATACTTCAGCTAATCTACTTGGTAGAACCATTCTGCTCATGAAATTAAAATATGTTAAATCCTGAAAAATATTTGATTTTTTCTTTGGGGCTTTGTATTGCAGTTCTGTGCTTAGTCACACTTTTCACTTATGCTCTGAAAGCTTGTTCATTTAGGAGATCTCCCATAAGGAGCCAGACATTGAACATAATATCTGCAATATCCTGTGTGAGTAAAAACATATCTTAAAAGCATTAGTAATTACTCTAATTTTTGAAAACTGGCTGAAATATTAGATCCTGGGACCTCACCCTTAGGGCTTTTTTAACTCAAGGGAATTTGTAATGAAAGTTACAACAGAGGTGTACTCCTTTGTCCACTCAGAGCCCTAGTGAAGAAAGTGGATGGAACTCCTTCTAGGCTCAGGATACACTTTGCACCTTTTAAAACACAAGAATAGTCATAATGGTTCAAACTCATGCTCCAGCTATTCTAATATACTATCTTTAGACAGTGGGAATTAAGGGAATTCAGAGGGAATTAAGAGGGCAATTATTCAGTGATCCATGCCTTGATTTCCAGGTCCTGCTTCAGGCAATTGGAGGTTTCAGATACTCAAGAGCATGGGATTGTGTCTCTGACCATCTTGGTTAATAGCCATTGATAGACCTGTCCTCCATAAACTTCTGATTCTTTTCCAAACCTAGTTATATTTTTGGCCTTCACAACGCCCCATGACAACTAAGTTCCCCAGTGTCTGACTGTGCTTTGTTTGAAGAAGTACTTCCTTATATTTGTTTTAAACTTACTGCCTATTAATTTCATTAGATAACCTCTGATTCATGTATTCACTCCTTTGCATAATACTTCCTTATTCACTTTCTCACAGCATCCCTAATTTAATAGATCATATTGCTTTTCAGTCGTCTCTCTTCTAAATTAAATGGCCCGTGTTTTTATTCTGTCTTTGTATGGAAGCTGGTCCATCCCCCTAATCATTTTTGTTATCTTTTTCTGTGCCTTTTCTATTTCAAAGGTATCTTTTCTTCAGAGGGAGAGTATGTCTACACTGCATTCCTCTTTCGAGAGAGGAATGCAAATGCAGCTGAGTGAAATTTCAAATGAAGCGCAGATTTGAATTTCCCGCTCTTCATTTGCATAATCGCATCCGGCCACTTTTTCGAAATAACCTATTTTGAAAAAAGAAATGCTGTCTAGATGCAGTTATTGTGAAAGAAAACCCTTCTTTCAACATTACCCTTGCTCCTTATAAAATGAAGTTTAAGGGTAATTTTGAAAGAAGGGGTTTCTTTCAAAATAACCGCATCTAGACAGCTTTTCTTTTTTCGAAATAGGGTATTTTGAAAAAGCGGCCAGACGTGATTATGCAAATGAAGCACAGAAAATTAAAATCCGCACTTCATTTGAAATTTCTCTCAGCTGCATTTGCATTCCTCTCTCAAAAGAGGAATGCAGTGTAGACATACCCAGAATGACCAGAAGTGCACACAATATTCGAGGTGTGGGTATACCATGGATTTATCTAGTGGCATTATGATATTTTCTGTTTTATTATCTATTGTTTTTCTAATGGTTTCTATCATTGTTAGCTTTCTGACTGCCCCTGCATAATGAGTGGATGTTTTTAGAGAACTATCCCAAATGACACCACAATCTCTTTCTTGTGTGGTAAAAGCTAATTTATATCCCATCATCATTTTGTATGTATAGTTGGGATTATGTTTTCCAATGTGCATTGCTTTGCATTTATTGACATTCAATTTGTCCACCTGGTCACCAGTTTTTTAGTTCTTCACAGTCAGATTTGGACTTACATAGCCTTAGTAATTTTGTACCATCTGCAAATTTTGCCACCCCGCTGTTCACTCCCTCTTCCAGATCATTTATGAATGCTGAACAGATCCCATACAGATTTTTGGGGACCCCATTATTTATCTCTATCTACTGATCATTTATTCCTAACCTTTGTTTCCAATCTTTTAAGCAATCACTGATGTATGAGGGGACCTTCCTTCTCATCCCATGACTGCTTAATTTGCTTAAGAGCCCTTGGTGACATGTCAAAAAGTCCAAGTACACTATGTCAACTGGGTCACCCATGGCCACATGCTTATCGACACCTTCAGAGATTCTAGTAAATTGGGGAACCATGATTTCTACTTATAAAAGCCTGTGTTGTCTCTTCCCCAACATACCATGTTTATCTATGTGTCTGATAAGTTTATTCTTTACTATAATTTCAACCAATTTGCCTGGTGTTGAATTTAGACTTTCTGGCCTGCGATTGCCAGGATCACCTCTAAAGATATTTTTAATTTCATTTATCTATCCATCCAGTCCTCTGGTTAAAAGGCTGATTTATGTGATAAGTTACATACCACAGTTAGTAGTTTTGCATGTTCATATCTGAGGTCCCTCACATGTCTGTGGTGAATACTTGTAGGACAGAGATCTAAACAGGCATAAAACTGTACACAAATTGTACTGCAGATGAAAGGTGAAACACTGGTCCCATTGAAGTCAATGGCAAACTCCTGTTGACTTCAATGGAGCCAAGATTTCATCCCAAATGCATAACACTAATTCAGTACTCTTAAAAAACTATGAGCATCCTCTGAACTCTCATGCTGAGTAAAACCTTCAAAACTACACGAACAAGGTTCACTGTGAATACAAGACAAATCTTGAGATGCAATTAGATGATTTATTTGTATTATGCATCATGAGAATTTGGACACATCTCTCAGAACTGATCCATTTCATTATGGGACATGTAACTTATTTCAAACTTCAAGGAACAAGAAGAAAAGTTAACAGCATTTCTCTGCAGCATTTGCTTCTGACAAAAGAGTTTCAGCATTTATGAAATCTGACTCCACAACCCATTTTTTAATGAAAAAGAACAAAGAGAAATCTGTATTTTGTTTTAAGAAGTAATCCTTTAATGGTCCAATTCTGTACAAAGTCAGTTTCCTGTTTTCTTTTATCTTGAAAAGGGAGAAAATAGGCTCTTTTCACTTTTTTCTGCTTTCAAAACATCCATGCTATTTAAAGTAGGAAGGCTTCTTACGAATTGTGCAGTTGAATCTCATAAAATAGCATTTTAAACATAGCAACTTAATCACAGGCTTTTCTTAGTCAAAGAAAAAACTACTTATAATGTAAAAAGAAAAATCCTCAGTGATGTCTCTGTATTTGGGGAATCACAATTATGTGAATGCTGCAGTGCTTTTGCCAGGCAAAACTATCATTGTATGAAACTTACTGAATTTAGTGGATGTTTTGAGAGCAGAATAATCACAGATAGGACTTTATTTTTACCTTCCCAGGTGGTGAGTTGGTTTACAGACCTACAACCATGTGTACACTGGCAGTACAGGGCAGTAAATCAGCTCTCAGGGCTGTAATTCTGAGGTGTCCACACTGGTAAGGCACTAACTATGCAGTTGCTATGCTCTATGTAAAGCACTTCAGTGAGATGTGTAGAGTTTTCTGTGCAGTAGCCACAGCGCTGGAGTGTCAGTGTGGATATTTCAATTGTTGCTTCATTTTGCTAATTTTTCTAATTATAACCTGGCCTCCAGAAATGGCCCATAATCCTTGTAGTGGCCACAGTACTCATTGTTTTGAACTTGGCTAGTTGCCCTGTAGGCATGCACATATCCCCTTTCAAAGCTCTATTTCTGACAGCCCACATGTTGCAGGGGAAGTAAACGGGGCAGAAGGGGTGATGTTGGGGTTTCCTCTTCCTCTGGACTCAGGATGGGTTGTTTACTGATGTTGTCTGAACTTATAAGACAACATGCCAATATCCATCAAAACACAGTGTCTCCCCCCCACACACACACACTCACTATCTGTCACACTCTCCCCTCACCCCTGGACATCAGTTGAAAAGCCACTGTCAATGTACTAGGATGACCATGGAGCAATGGGATTGGGAAACCTACATCATGTGATGCTGACTGCCCCATAAAGCATTGCAAACCCTTCCTAAAGCACCTTAAGGCCAGTTGCACAGTGGAATAGCTACCACAATGCACTGCTCTCTGTGGAGTTGGAAGAGCTGTTAATGTGGATGCACACTATTGTCACAAGGAGCACAGTGTGGACACACAACATCAAGTTTCCAAGCAGTGCTGTAACTGACACATCTGCCAGTGTAGACATAGCCTTAGTCATTCAATTGCAGGATTGTTCTCTGCTGTGCATTACTGGTTCATCCAAACTAGTGTTGCGCTCCTCTAAAGCTGGAATTTCAACCTCTACTCCCCTGCCTAACAGATTTTGCTGTTGGAAAGATTCCTCCAATATTCAGCCTCAATTCTTTTTCAGTTATATTCACAAGCTTACCCCTACTGATACCATGTGTAACATTCCTTGCTCATTTGTGTTTACCTTTAAATCCTTGTAGGCTGTTGGGACCTGATTCATTCAGAGATGGTCTTCAATGAGAGCACTCATGTACTTGAAGTTAAGCATGTGTTTAAGGATTTTGCTGGAGTAGGCCCTTCACCTTTTATCTTCCCTCAATATCTTGCAGCCCTCTGAACATTTTTGTGGCTCTTATCTGAACCCCTGAATATTCATAGAATCATAGAATCCTACGACTGGAAGGGACCTTGAGAGGTCATCAAGTCCAGTCTCCTGCCCTCATGGCAGGACCCAGTACTGTCTAGACCATCCCTGATAGACATTTATCTAACCTACTCTTAAATATCTCCAGAGATGGAGATTCCACAACCTCCCTAGGCAATTTATTCCAGTGTTTAACCACCCTGACAGTTAGGAACTGTTTCCTAATGTCCAACCTAAACCTCCCTTCTGCAGTTTAAGCCCATTGCTTCTTGCTCTATCCTCAGAGGCCAGGAAGAACAAGTTTTCTCCCTCCTCCTTGTGACATCCTTTTAGGATATATCTACACTACAGCGTTATTTTGAGATATCTTATTTCGAAATAACGCGTCTACACACAAAATGCATTTCGAAATAGCTTTTGGCTATTTAGAAATAGCGTGTCCACACTGATTGGATGCTGAATCGCATTTAAGTCCAGCCGGAACTGGTTCCGGCAGGGCATCAGGTCAGAAGTTACCTTGTGGCCAGGGCAGCCAGCAGGGCACCCTGGGAAGGGCTGGAGGCCCCCTATTTCGAAATAAGCATCCACACAGCACTTATTTCGAAATAGCAATTTCGAAATTGGTGCTATTCCTCATGGAATGAGGTTTACCAATTTCAAAATAAGCCCTCCGCTATTTCGAATTAATTTTGAAATAGCAGTTGGCTTGTGTAGACGCTAGGAAAGTTATTTCGAAATAACGGCTGTTATTTTGAAATAACTTTGCTGTGTAGACTTATACTTAGATACCTGAAAACCGCTGTCATGTCCCCTCTCAAGCTTCTCTTTTCCAAACTAAACAAGACCAATTCTTTCAGTCTTCCTTCATAGGGTATGTTCTCTAGACCTTTAATCATTCTTGTTGCTTTTCTCTGGACCTTCTCCAATTTCTCCACATCTTTCTTGAAATGTGGTGCCCAGAACTGGACACAATACTCCAACTGAGGCCTAATCAGTGCAGAGTAGAGCGGAAGAATGACTTCTTGTGTCTTCCTCACAACACACCTGTTAATGCATCCAAGAATCATGTTCTAAATGTCTTTGTGATAAAGTTGAATCATGTTCTAAGTGTCTTTGTGATAAAGTGTCTTTGTGATAAAGTTGAAACCAAATCTGAAAACAATGTTCCAAGTTTTATATACAGCAATACTAATTTCACCTTGTCTTATAATGCCTATGTATATGAACACTAACACTGCACTTTTGTTTTGGCTTCTACATGTCCTTGAAAATTCATGTTTAATTTGCTGTCCGCTAACACCTCTACATTGTTTTCAGCATTACTCTTCTCCAGCTTTTTTCTTCTAGCAAACATGTGTGCAGCTACAGTTTTCCAAGATGAATCTCATTGTTATTTTCTAATCCTGTTTTTCATTTCTCTTGGTCCCTTTTTAATATTCATCTAACCTCAGTGGTATTTATGAGTACTGCTATTTAATGCAATCTGTGAATTTCCACGTTACAATATCAAGATAGGAGCATGATTTACTTTTATTTAAACTGTATAATATTCACAAGTATTTGGAGTCCAATGTCAATGAAAATCTTTTGATTTTGCAGTAAGGTATAGTTTTTATTCTCATTCAGCATAGGCAAGCGGAACACAATTTAGGAAAAGTTATCTTTTTTAAAAAGGAAAAAAATAGAAATGTTCCTTTTTTTGTTTTGAAAAACAGAAATGCTAAAAGAAATATGTTCCTATTAATGAGGAATGGACCAATATATCTTTGTTGAAATACCAGTAAATTCAACTGCCATTCACTAGACAATGTAGGTTAGAAACGTGCAATAAAACACTCTAATCATATATGCTATTATCAAATTTACTGAATAATTTAAACAATTTAAATTTACTGCCAGTTACACTTGATCACATTTTAGAGAACTGTACAATTTGATTAGACTGACATTTAAATGTCAAGTATTTTTTCTGCATTTCCTTTCCCATGATTGCTGACTTGCAAGAAATGTTTCTAATTAGATGACTGCAAGAGTTTGGAGTCTAATTTCTCCTCCACAGCAATTAATTATGATGTCACAAAACTGAATGATGACATTGTAGCTATGAAAGAATTAAGCTCATGGGGACAGATTAAAACTGTGTTGGAAAAGGGACATAAAAGCAGAATTCTTTCTTCTCCCTACTGCCTCCTGTTGTGTTACTTTAATTGGGAGACCAAAGCAGCTGCTGGCACTAAAAGGACATAGAGCTGCTGTAAAGAAAACTACAAATGGAAAGTATTCTAATCACAACAGGGAATTTTGAGGCTCAAAACTCACAAAGTGGAAAATTAAATGCCTATAAGTGCAAGTGATTTTCTTAAATATATTATTAATTATTTGCATTGCAGCAGCACCTAGATGCCCCAGTCATAACCAAGGACTCTACTGCAGTAGGTGATATACAGAGAACAAAAAAATGGTCCTTCCCTGGTTACCAACCCAGTTATGTATGTACCACATTATAAATAAAATGATCAAAATACAAGATGAATGACACAAAATAGGTGGCTATAATGGTGAGAGGTGATGTCCTCAAGAAGTAGTGAAATGGTTTCAGCTTTAATAATATATGTAAAATAATCGGCACATAGGAAATATTGCAGTTATATTTTAACATTCTCCAACATAAGGATGAATGTTTATGTTGGAGCACCTTCATGGTGCTTCTTAGTAGAAAAGTAAGGGGGAGGAGGCTTCAAGGGATTGGGTAATGATATAACCTTTCTTTTCTAGGAAACTATTGAATTTGACCAGTGTCAGCTGTGCCGATACTTTTTTAACCTACTATATTCAGTGGCTTGGATAACATAAAATGGCTCAATTCCCATTGGACAGGTGTCTAGCACTGTAATAATTTCTTAGCATTTAGTACACAGAACTAAGAATTTAATTTGCTGTCGTTAGTAAAGAACTGAAAAAATCTGTATTAAGCATTTTAGGAAATAATTCACAAGTAACCAAATCCTATAGATTTCTGCTTCTGAGGAAAGAGTTCCATTGAAATCAGGGGATGACATTTTGGCTCAGTTGACTTCAATGGCAAAACTCACCTCGATTTGGCTGGGGTCAAGATTTCAGCCAGGAAATGTTTCCTGAGGAAGGAAAGACTAGGAACTGTTCAATTTGGCCCAATGTTCTCTAATTAGGTCATGCTCGTTCAGTCACTGTGTTTATTGCATGACTTGGAGGATTCACTTGAGAAAACATAAAAAAGTAACATATTTTTTATAACTTTTACACAGTTATCCAATGGTAACAGTTATTAGTGATCTGAGTTTTTTAATTATTATATGCTAAATTGGAGTGTAATAAGTTGCTGTATTTTACTTCAGTCTGTTTTTTAAACTATAAAATGTGGCTGTATTCTGAAAAATGACACTAATTATGACATTGGGAAATTCCATGGTTTTTATGTCAATTATTTGCATCCTAAATTTTATCTAGTAAAAACAAAATGGGGGCATATTGTTTCTTTTTATTGCTGGAGCTTCAAACCTGGGATTTTAGCATTAAGATGGAATCCCTCCTTCTTGTATATCACCCCCAGGAATAAAGCCCAATTTGCTCTGAGTTGTATCTGTGCAATTCTATCATCATGTGTGTAACCTCATTGTTTTCTTTGCTTTTAGACTTCCTTCCCTATTCCATTTGTTAGACATGATCGGAGTAAAGTTGAAAATACTGTTGTTAGACAGAAGGATTGTCTAAGTACAAGCCTGGGAGCCGGTGACTCCTACATTCCTATCCTAGCTATGGAGTAAGCACTTATCTTCTCTGTTTCCCATCTGTAAATCAGAGATTATAATGCTTAACTACCTTTCAGAGGTGTTAATGTTTCTAAAGGGTCTTGAAGATGAATTATATAAGTATTTATTAAAAGTATCAATACAAGTGTCTTTATGACCAACTACTGACCCATTTTGCAGGAATCCTTCAACATCTTTGTTTAAAAAAAAGAAATTTGTATTTAGAACTCAAGTCTTCCCTGCAGCACAGATGGCTTGCTTAGCGTGTATTTCACAGAAAAAGAGTATATCCAAATGTTTGGGTCTGTCCTGTTTTTCCAGGCCTCAGTTTGTGAGCATACTATTTTTTTTCCTGAGTTTTATTTAGTTTAAGACATCA
The DNA here is from genome assembly GCA_019425775.1 of Rafetus swinhoei. Classification (NCBI taxonomy): domain Eukaryota; kingdom Metazoa; phylum Chordata; order Testudines; family Trionychidae; genus Rafetus; species Rafetus swinhoei. The sequence continues at coordinate 40,068,704 of CM033437.1, read as the reverse complement.
CTCAGAGGTTTTCTTTCTTTCCGCTATGTTGAATTATTGTTCCATTCTCTAGACTGAGTGCTCCAATGATCCAGCTTCGCTGTCGTTTCTTTTTTTTTTTTTTTTTCACATTTTGCAGCTTGTCTATTTTCCCAAGATAATTCAGTGATCGTAGCTAAGGGATTCTTCAGATATGTGTAGACTCCACTTACTATGGACACATCATGTCAAAACAACATCAGGGAATTACATTTTGTGGAGGACCAAAACACAAGGACTTAAGATCTGTGGTATCATTCCTTCTCTCCCCTCTCCCTCAGCTATGCATTTAGACTGGCTCTCTGTTCTTTTTTAAAGTAGCAAACTTTATGCTGCCCCTCCCACAACTGAGCCACTGGGAACCAAGCATAAGACAGCCTTGAGATACTAAAATGAAATGATTGGCCTGACATACTGGAATTGTGTCTTTGACTGTTTTCCCTTTTGGTCACCAAACCGTATCTTCCACCTGGGGAAAATAACTATTTGTTTTGTCTTTTTCTTGTTCTACAAAAGACATCTCTCCATAGCTCTAGATCCCACACAGTAATTAAACAAGACATAAAATGCAGAATACATAACATAAATGAACTACCCAACCACAGTGAGTCAGAGTGAAGACAACTTACACCCAAAATAGAATAACGATGATCCTGTTCTGCTGCCACTAACCCTCAACCCACTTTCTTTTCAAAAGACTGAGGGGAAAGATTTTCTGTAGAGTGTCAGCGAAATTAAATACTTCAGATTGTAATTCACTGACCTGCGGTGCAGGTTTGAGAGTCAAAAAACTTGTGTGGAACAAACCCTTTCAGGAATCCCTTCCCTTTGAAACAAGGATTAATGATAATTCTTTAAATATTTTTTGCTTGATTTTCCACCTACCTCAAGCTATCATGAGTCAACTGGTAAGGGTTTTATTTCAAACACAGGCATAATTTGACAGACATTAGTTAAGATGCATTTTTATTTTTGGTTCTTTAAAAATAAATCAAGTTTGAAACTTCGATTATTACAGAACTATTGGTTTACTGCTTTGCAATGCAATAGCAAAGGATAACTTTGAAATGTAGGTGCTGTTTGAAAGCCTGACAAGTGATGATGGGAAAGTTACAGTTATATAGTTTCAGGTCAAAAGAGACTAACAGATCATCTAGTCTGATTTCCTGTACATCACAGGCCATTCAGCACCCCCACACTAATTTCAACTACTAAAATTAGATCAAAATATTGCAGCCAATAGGAGAATAGTAGAGTCAAAGTGCACCAATGCCCAAGACCCCTGCCATTATATACTCAGATAATTCTGGCAGGTGACCTGAACCCACATGTTGCAGAAGAAGACAAACATTTTCAAAGGCACTGCCACTGTTACCTGGAAGAAAATTCCTTCCTGAACCCACAGATGAAGAGGTAGACACTGAGCATGGTTGCAAGCACCAGCCAGACAAACACCTGAGAAACAGCATGTTCAGTGTCATATGAGGACCCTGGCCAATGTCCCATCTCCAGCTGTGGCCATTCCTCAGGCTGAACCCCTGACACAGGAGCTTTTAGGAACATATGGCAAACATAAAGTGCACCTAGAGACTCTTGAGGCTTCTCTCCTAACTTTACAAATAACCCCATTAGAAAATTACACTCAGATTTGTCCAGTCCTCTCTTCAAACTAATTACATTTTTGTACCATAGGCAGAGAATATACTATTATGTTGTCACAGTCATAAATATACCCACCCATACACAAAACATGGATTCATGAGAAATAAGGGACTGTAAACTCTCTGGGGCAGGAGCTATCTTTTTGCTCTGTGTTTGTACAGCACGTAGCACAAGACAGTCTTGGTCCATGACGGGAGGGCTCCCCGGGGCAGCCTGCATATTGAACTTCTCATTTCCAGCCCAACCCAGAACAATGATTTAAATGAAGAAAAATAAAAAATAATTGAGTTAAGGACCCAAGGAACATCAGGTAAATCTTGTAATTTGAAATAAAGTAAGGTAGGAAAACACTTTGAGATTGAACTGACTGCAAAATGTTACGCATTGCAGAAAAAAATGAAAAATGAAAAGGCAATATGTTAGCACAAAGTTATAAACCCAACCCTTCATGTAAACCATAAATGGTTGCCTCAGAAACTATTCCTTTATCATTCCCTGCTACCACATGGCTAGGCAGATGGTACAGTTCCTAGCTGGCTCCTGGGACAATGCATTGCTTGCATCGCTTCTTCTGTGACACTCACAAGTTGCGAGTTCATAAAAATAGTAACATGTACAATAAAACAACAAGAAATGGAAGTTATTCAAAATGACTTAAGTGACACGGACTTGCTTGAGGAGTTACTTGGAAAAATTTACATACCTCATATTTGCCTACACAGCTGTACATCTGCTGCTCCACTTCCTCCTACTGCCATCACTTTTCTTGCTTGTCTTAAGATTGCAAGTGCATATTATATTAATTCCTACTTCTGGATTTCCCTGCTCATCCTTTTTGTACTATGGCAAGAAGTTAGGCCTGGATTAGCAATGCAAATGGTTAACCAGTTAATTGATTAACCAGCAGGGGCTGGAGTGGTCCCCTGCCCGCCGTGGGCAGGAGGTGCTATAGCCCAGCTGAAGCAGTCTCTGGATGTGCTGCTGGCAGGGATGCTCCAGCCCAGCCAGAGCAGCCACTTTCCACGACTGGGGCACCACTGGAGTGGCCTCCCCATCTGCCCCCGTTTAATTGGTTGACTGGTTAAACTTAACATTTAACCAGTTAACTAATTAAATGGAATTTTATATCCCTACCCTGGATCCTGCAAACAGATTTATTTATATATCTTTACTCACGTTAGTATGATCAGTGATATTAAAGGAACTACCTATTTATGGAACTTTGCATAAGTAACCTTTTATGGGATTGAGGCCTTATATTGAAAGGTATCTTGAAAGGGATTATCTATATTGTCTAAAGGGATTGGAAGGGAGGTTCCAAAGAGGATGGAGAGAGGCTGTTCTCAGTAGTGACGGATGGCAGAACAAGGAGCAATGGGCTCAAGTCACAGTGGGGGAGGTCTAGGTTGGATATTAGGAAAAATATTTCACTAGGAGGGTGGTGAAGTACTGGAATGGGTTACCTAGGGAGGTGGTGGAATCTCCATCCCTAGAGGTTTTTAAGTCCTGGCTTGACAAAGCGCTGGATGACATGGTTTAGTTAGGGTTGGTCCTGCTTTGGTCAGAGGGCTGGACTCAATGACCTCCTGAGGTTTCTTCCAGTCCTATGATTCTATGACTCTAGGATATTTCGGACCCACAGGCTCTGTCTACACAGCAGCGTTATTTTGGAATAACTGACATTATTTCAAAATAACAAAGTCTGTGTCTACATAGCAAGCCATTATTTTGAAATAATGTCGAGATGGAGAACTTCTTTGAAGGAAGAGTGTTCTTCCTGTGAAGTGGACAGGGAGCTGTAGACAGGGGAGTTTAAGAGGAGAGCAAGAGATCCTGCCACTGAACAGGCTGCCAGGGGAGTGTACTAGCTTTTGGTGTGAGTGAGTTTGCTACACTGAATTCTGATTTCAGGTGATTTCAGTTACTGTGGCAGTTGGGATTGTGTGTTTGGGAGTCTTTGATCCTTTGACTGCCTTTGATCACCCTCAGGATCAGCCTTCCCCTATGTGGCTAATGAGGGAGTAGCTTGCCCTAGGTAAGCAGGCTTTAAAAGCCAGAGGCAGAGCAACCAGAGGAGCAAAGAGGACAGGGGTCTGCAGACAGGGGAATGTAAGAGGAAGTTTGACAGAGGGATTCCTACTATGGTTAGGAAGACCTGCAATACCTCTGCCAGCACTGCTCCTGTCTCTTCTTCCTGCAACTATAGCCAGACAGACCTCCTGACCATGGATGTCTCTGCCCAGATCCTGGTGTGGTTTTGCAGGGACTGTAGCTTGCAATTCCCACTTACTGAAATCCAGGCTGAGGGGACCATCCAATGTGAAAGGTGCCTGCTGGTGGAATCTCTCCAGAAGCAGGTGGGAGAGCTACAGGAGGAGGTGGCTAGGCTGAGGAGTATCCGAATCCACAAGCAATTCCTGGAGAGTAGTCATATGGAGAAAGCTGAGGCTGAGATAGCTGTCCCAATACAAAAGACTGCTGACACTCTGCTCGGGGAGGAGGAGATGGCCCAGGGGGGACGCTGGCAGCTGGTCACTTCTGGCAGCAGGCAATGCTCCACCCCTGCTCTCAACCCTCCCACCATGGTACTGAAGAACCGTTATGCTGTTCTCGATACTGGAGATAAGGAATCACGCCCTACAGAAGAAGAAGAGAAGCCTTGTACTCCTAAGGCTGGGAGGCCTGCTGCCACCACTGCGAGGAGGAAACATAGGGTAGTGGTGGTCAGAGACTCTCTTCTGAGGGGGACAGAGACACTCATCTGTCGCCTTGACATGTCGTCTCGGGAGGTATGCTGCCTGCAAGGGGCCCGTATCTGAGACATTACGGAGGCCCTATCAAGGATTATCCGGCCCCCTAACTACTACCCATTGCTACTCATCCATGAGGGCACTAATGGTACTTCAAGGTGTGACACTGGGCTCTGGGAGTACAGGTGATGGAGTTTGGAGTGCAGGTGGTATTCTCTTCAGTCCTTCCTGTCAAAGGTAGGAGACCTGGCAGAGACAGATGCATCCTGGAGGTGAATGCCTGGCTGCGAAGATGGTGTCTCCAGAAGGACTTTGGTTTCCTCAATCACAGGATGCTATTCCAAGAACGACTGCTAAGCAGGGATGGGGTTCACCTTTCGAGGAAGGTGAAGACAGTATTTGGATGCAGACTGGCTAAACTAGTGAGGAGGACTTTAAACTAGGTTTGATGGGGGCAGGTGACCAAAGCCCACAGGTAAGTGAAAAACATGGAGACCTGGGAGTTGGGGCAGAAATGAGTGGGAAAATGGGCTATAATAGCAGAGAAAAAGGAGGAACTAGGCAGAACTGGGAGGCAACATCAAATCAGTATCTTAGATGCCTATATACAAAGGGAAGAAGTATGGGTAATAAGCAGGAAGAACTTGAAATCCTAATAAATAAACACAGCTATGACATAGTTGGTATCACAGGGTATGTCTACACTAGCCACCCTAGTTTGAACTAGGGTGGCTAATGTAGTCATTCGAACTTGCAAATGACTAGGAGGAGGAGTAACGGTAGTCCGAATTAGGGGCTTTAGTTCGAACTACCTAGCCTGTGCTGCGTATAGCCGCGGGCAGGGAGTTCGAACTACCGGGCATTTAAAAATGGCGGCACCCGGGAACATGCAAATAAAGCCCGGGATATTTAAATCATGGGCTTCATTTGCAAATTCGAATGACTACATTAGCCAACCGTAGTTCGAACTAGGGTGGCTAGTGTAGACATACCCACAGAGACTTGGTGTGATAATACACATGCTTGGAATATTGGTAACGAAGGGTACAGCTTACTTGGGAAGGATAGGCGGGGTAAACAGGGAGGAGGTGTTGCCTTATATATTAAAAATGTACCCACTTGGACTGAGGTGGAGATGGACATAGGAGACAGACGTATTGAAAGTCTCTGTGTTAGGTTAAAAGAGGTAAAAAACAAGGGTGAAGTCATGCTAGGGATCTACCACAAACCACCTACCCAGGTAGAAGAGGTGGCCGAGGCTTTTTCTAAACAACTAACAAAATCATCTGAAGCTCAGGATTTGGTGATGACGGGGGACTTCAACTACCCAGACATACGTTTGGAAACTAACACAGCGGGGCACAGACTATCCAATAACTTCTTGGACTGCATTTTTTATTCAGAAGGTTGAAAAAGCTACTGGGGGGGAAGCTGTTCTAGATTTGATTTTAACAAATAGGGAGGAACTGGTTGAGAATTTGAAAGTGGAAGGCAGCTTGAGTGAAAGTAATCATGAAATCATAAAGTCCATGATTCTAAGGAATGGTAGAAGGAAGAACAGCAAAACATAAACAATGGATTTCAGGAAGTCAGATTTAGGTAAGCTCAGAGAGCTGGTAGGTAAAGTCCCATGGGAAGCAAAACTAAGAGGAAGAACAAATGATGAGAGTTGGCAGTTTTTCAAAGGGATGTCATTAAGGACCCCAAAAACAAGCTATTCTGCTGCAAAGGAAAAATAGAAAGTATGGCAAAAGACCACCTTAGCTTAACCAGGAGATCTTGCATGATCTCAAAATCAAAAAGAAGTCATATAAAAAGTGGAAACTAAGACCAATTGCAAAGGATGAATATAAGCAAACAATACAGGTATGCAGGGGCAAGATTAAAAAGGCAAAGGCACAAAACAAGCTCAAACTAGCTAGAGACATAAAGGGTAACAAGAAGACATTATATAAATATATTAGAAGAAGGAGGAAGACCAAGAACAGTTCTCCCTCCTCAGGGCACGTCTAGACTACCCTCCGTTTCTGAAAGAAAATATGTAAATTCGGTGCGAATTCTTCCTTTTTTGGAAGAGGGCTTTTTGGGGGGTTTTTTTGTTTTTAGTTTTTGTTTTTAAAGCTGTCTAGATGGGATTTTTTGCACAAATCCCCCCTTTTTCGAAAGAACCCTTATTCTTCAAAAAATGAGGTTTACAGGGTTCTTTCAAAAAAGGGGGTTTTGCGCAAAACCCCCCATTTAGACTGCTTTTATTTATTTTTTTTAAAGACCTCTTCCAAAAAAGGGATCGGAAGAAGATATGCAAATTCACACCAAATTTGCATATCTTTCTGAAGCCGAGGGTAGTCTAGACGTGCCCTCAGTGAAGAGGGAGAAACAATAACAGGAAACTTGGAAATGGCAGAGGTGCTTAATTACTTTTTTGATTCAGTCTTCATCAAGAAGTCTGATAATGAAGGAATGCCTAACATACTGAATGCTAGTGGGAAAGAGGTAGGTTTAGAAGATAAAATTAAAAAAGAACAAGTTAAAAATTACTTAGAAAAGTTAGATGTCTGCAAGTCACCAGAGTCTGATGAAATACATCCTGGAATATTCAAGGAGCTGATATTCAAGGAGGTATCTGAGCCTTTATCTATCATCTTTGGAAAATCATGGGAGACAGGAGAGATTCCAGAAGACTGGAAAAGGGCTAATACAGTGCCCATATATAAAAAGGGAAATAAGAACAATCCAGGAAACTACAGACCAGTCTGTTTTACTTCTGTGCCAGGAAAGATAATGGAGCAAGTAATTAAGGAATTCATCTGCAAACATCTGGAAGATAATAAGGTGATAGGTAACAGCCAGCATGGATTTGTAAAGAACAAATCATGTCAACCCAATCTGATGGCTTTGTTTGATAGGATAACAAGACTTGTAGATAAGGGAGAAGCAGTGGACGTGGTATACCTAGATTTTAGTAAGTCATTTGATACGGTCTTGCATGACATTCTTATCAATAAACTAGGCAAATACAATTTAGATGGGGCTACTATAAGGTGGGTGCATAACTGGCTGGATAAACATTCTCAGAGAGTAGTTATTAATGGTTCACAATCATGCTGGAAAGGCATAACAAGTAGGGTTTTGCAGGGGTCTCTTTTGGGACTGTTTTGTTCAATATCTTCATTAACGATTTAGATACTGGCATAGAGAGTACATTTATTAGGTTTGCAGATGATACCAACCTTGGAGGGGTTGCAACTGCTTTGGAGGATAGGGTCAAAATGATGTGGACAAACTAGAGAAAATATATGAGGTAAATAGGATGAAGTTTAATAAGGACAAATTCAAAGTATTCCACTTAGGAAGGAACCATCAGTTTCAGAACGGGAAGAGATTGTCTAGGAAGGAGTACTACAGAAAGGCATCTAGGGGTTATAGTGGACCACAAGCTAAATATGAGTCAACAATGTGAGGCTGTTGCAAAAAAAGCAAACATGATTCTGGGATGCAGTAACAGGAGTGTTGTGAGGAAGACATGAGAAGTCATTCTTCCACTCTACTCTGCGCGCTGATTAGGCCTCAGTTGGAGTATTGTGTATAGTTCTGGGCACCACATTTCAAGAAAGATGTGGAGAAATTGGAGAAGGTCCAGAGAAAAGCAACAAGAATGATTAAAGGTCTAGAGAGCATGAGCTATGAGGGAAGACTGAAAGAATTGGGCTTGTTTAGTTTAGAAAAGAGAAGACTGAAAGGGGACATGATAGCGGTGTACAAGTACCTAAAAGAGTGTTACAAGGGGGAGGAAGAAACATTGTTCTCCTTGACCTCTGAGGATAGGACAAAAAGCAATGGGCTTAAACTGCAGCAAGGGAGGTTTAGGTTGGACATTAAGTAAAACTTCCTGTCAGGGTGGTTAAACACTGGAATAAATTGCCTAGGGAGGTTGTAGAATTTGCATCTCTGGAGATATTTAAGAGCAGGTTAGATAGACATCTATCAGGGATGGTCTAGACGGTACTTGGTCCTGCTGTGAGGGCAGGGGACTGGACTTGATGATCTCTTGAGGTCCCTTCCAGTTCTAGTGTTCTCTGATTCTATGAGTTCCTGCTGTGTAGACAGTGCCAAAAGCCAAATTAAGTTATTTTGACTTCAGCTACACAATTGACATAGCTGAAGTTGTGTATCGTAATTCAACTTTTGCCCTGCTGTGTAGACTTGTCCACAGAGTCCTGAGAACCTTGTCGATGGAATTTTTTTTAATGAGAGGGCAAAGAGAAGAGAAGAGCTGTGACTGACTGGGAAATACCTCTGCTGCTTTCTGTGAATAGTCTAAATGCTGTGCGGGCTGGAGGTAACTGAGGAAGATTGTAATGAAATGTCGTGTTGTTACGAAATACTGCACCATACTCTATTTATCCAGTATGTTTTTAATGATCTTCACCTTGAGTAATATTCTCTTTGCTGCTCAAGTAGAGCAGCATGGTTATTCATTCAATTTAAACCTCTGCATTTTTTTTTATAAAACTTCATTCTTCTCTTTGATGGTGCGATCATAAATGTGAATTCTATGTGCTAAATATATTTCCCTTTCTATATCAATCTTAGCTTGCAAAAAGTGTTTTGATTTAATAAATAAAATATTTAACAGTCTGGTGTAAATTATGTACAAACACATCATTTCTGATACACTCAAAAGTGCTTAAAATTATTTTCCTGTAAAGACTAAACTTTACAAGTAACAAAATATTGTAAATTTTGCCTCAGGCATTATGTAAGGCTAGTCATTTTTAGGCTGGTATTTGCAGGAAAAAAACAGAATTAGTTCAGTACAGCTCACAGCTGTGATCACTGGAGTAAAACTTGGGGTCTAGAGGCTGCTGGCTTAGATTTTGTACTGCAAATACAGCTGTACTTTACTACCGGCCCACTGGGCCTGATGCTAATAATTTTTAAGTGGCCTGTTAGTTATAACTGTGGCCTCAAGCTACCTCCAATTTCAAGTCCTGTTAATGTTCATTAAAATGTTTTATCATCTTAATTTACATATATTAATTCGTAATTCTGACAGATTCTCCTTGTTATTAAAACCCAACATATCATGAGTAAAACTGAAGAGCTGGTAGATGGAACGTGATTGCAATAATGTGCATCCAAACCAAATCAATCAAGCAAAATGTAGAAGTGCAGTCACACTGCTGTATGTATTGCTTTTTTCTCTGCAGTGCTGTACAGAATATAACTGACTGTCCTTAGCATAATGCATTAGTGTTGTTTATCAGCACACAGAATGACGACTGTAGCTAGAGTTTTAAAAAGAAAGAACCACATCTATTCAGTTATTAAACGAGCAAAAAAAGTATTAAATAATTTCCACACAGTTTATATTGTTCTAATAAGTAATACTCAGATATGTGATTCTCTGCTCTTCTTCTGACCCTCACTTTGATTATTCTGAACCCCTATTTTGCAGTTTTAGGCAAAATTCTCACTCAAGTCAATTGAAATTTTGCCTGCATGAACTGCAAGATTAAGCACTCCCTTTAACGGCATCAACATACAAATACATACTTCACTACACATACTCCTAAGTCAGTTGAAGCACATCAGTTACTGCTGGCCTCAAGCCAATTCTGATTTAAAAATCATGTTATGTTTTATTGTCCCAAACATTTAAGGTCTTAGTTAAAAAATTTAACACAGACCAGTATCATTAGCAGCTACATGGCGCAGTGTTTCGCATCTGGTATGTGAATGATATAGATTACAGATCAAAATTAAGTATGTTACTTAATAGTCTTCAGTGTTAGAAAATACCTATTATAATGACATAATACCGAGGATATTCTGAAAAGACTTCCTATCCAGCTATGGTGTCTGTGAATGAAATAGTGAAAACGTTTGTCTAAACCAAGTCACATGGGCAACAATGCGTGGAATAAAGTGCTTTTCTTTTCTGCAGTGGTAGAGTATTAGACTACCTGCCTATTGTATAATGGATTAGTTTTATATATGAGCAAAAAGGAACACGGATGCTACTATAGCTACAACATCAAGTATTTCTCCTGGTTGATTAGAATAGAAGAGTTGCTGGGAAATATGGGTAACAGAGGCATATGAGGTTTGCTTTTCTAAAACTTTGTTTTTTCCACACATTCTTCATTAATTTATTTTTGTGATGTTTTCACAATTGTGCTCCTATAGAAACATCACTGACAAAAACAAGAAATGCAGCATGGCTCCAAACATCAGGTTTCTAACACCACAGTCAAGGTCATTTGACCTCTTTCCAAGCCATCTTTGTCCTATATTTGATTAACCACACCATAAATTGAATTGAGAAAGGAGCTACACAAAATTCCAAACCATTAATCCCCCTTATTTTGCGTTTTCTTTAGTTCCAGCACACAGACTACTGGTCTGACATTTATTAAGTCTGAACTAGATGTCTACCAACATTTAAAAAGCCAAAGGTACATCTCTTGACCTCTCTGGCAGTGTACAGTAGTGCCAGACTGGAATTTCTTGTAGTTTAAACAATGCAGATGCTTAAGTTATTTGTTTAATTTAAACTACACTGAAGAAAAATCACAGAACATATTGTTAGAGCCCTGCGAGGATATAAAATTTGTGTCCACGTGTGATCCACAAAAAAGATTTGAGGCTATGCACATCAGCAGATATCTTCAAGTATAAAGTGGACATTCATGGATTTTCAGAACTTTATATATTGGGCCAAATTCAGCCCTGGCAGTAGCCAATACAATTCCATAGGCATCATTAAATGTACACTAGCTTCTCTTTGGGATGAATTTGAACCACAGTTGAGCAACCACTGAAAGGGTATTTAAAAAATCTGGAAACGGGCATAGCAATTTCTAAATAGGGCAAAACACGTGTTAAAGCTCTAAAATATGGGTTGACTTGCATGAGCTCATCATTTTCATCATCCCACCAGAGGGTTCAACAGTATTCACAATTAAAATAAAATAATAATAATAATAATAATAATAATAAAAAGTTACAAATGCAGCTGTTAAAAGAAAAGCAAAGAACACATTTTCAACAACTGACAACGAATGCACTCATTTCATAATTTTGAAACTGGCCCAGAAATGTACAGATATTATCCTTAATAGCTGTATTGCACCGAGTTCAGACCTAGGGCAAACCAGATGCAATTCCATTGAAGTGAAACATAGTTGTACCAGCTTTTCTTCAAATGAATTTGACCATCTGAATCACTGCATGTACATTTTACATGAAAATGAATGACCTATTTTATCCCGTTATTTATTAGTTATGATGGAAACACTTAATGATGATTTACAACAGGAGAGCATCATGACCATGTGCCAGTACAATGCAAATCAGATTGAATAAATAATTCTATTTCCATAAAGATGAGGCAAAATTCCATCCTCAGCTGTGTGCAGTTAGCTCCCAGGATGTCAATGGGAACTGCCTGTGTGCATTCAAGGCAGAATCTGTCCTGAGGTCTTGATATTTCAGAATCATAAAATAACACTGTAATAACTACACACATCAGTGGATGTTTTAAATAAGAACGTTCTTATAGTCTGCACTATTATGCAGCTTCTGTCTAGACTTATCAAAATAGGGTTTAAGTTCCATATGAAAACCTTATCTTGTGATTTCATACCATATTTTCTAGATTAATGTTTAAATCTTACCATTCTATCCAAGACCTGATTTTGCTCAACTACCTTTTTGGTTTTTAAATTAATGGTAAAAAAGACTGTAATTATATTATTTCATTTCTTTTTAATGTTGTAAAGCTGTCTCCGGAGACTTGTTCTGACATATGTTTCATATTTTGACACTAATGTCATCTCTACAGGTTTTTCCTGACATTCTTCTTAAAAACTTTATGACATTGTTTTTATGACATTAAGTGTCATTGTTAAGCACATGCCTAGTAGCTATTACATTAACAATTATCCTGGTTATTTAGAGACTTGGGCCTATTTTTGTAGCCACTCTGTGGACTGAAATTAAAAGGATTTCTCTACATGGAGTGGCTGAAGAATTAGACTTTTCATTTCTGTCTTTAAGTTTTGCTTCCTGAAATTAATATCCAAGGAGAATCATACAGATTTCTGATACAGCTAAGATAACTTCTGTTTTGCAAGTATACAACGTACAATGAAAGGCTCAATTGTCATGTAAGCTCTACCCTTTGAATAGCTGGAGTCATCATTAGATCTTCATGTGGGTTCAGATTAGAGATGTGAACATGTATCAGCCTGGGTTGATTGGTTAACTCTTACAGTTACATGCAGTCCCCCTCCTGCTGACACTATATCAGAGGGTATGTCTACATTACAGTGCTATTTCAAATTAACTTTAATTTAAAATAGCTAATTCGAATTAAGTTAATTCGAAATAACACATCTATACACAAAAACTATTTCGAAATAGCATTTTGCTATTTCAAAATAGCACATCCACACTGAGTGGACCCTGAACCGAAGTTAAGGCTGGCCAGAACCAGTGCCGGCAGGGCATCAGGTTAGGACTTAGTGTGTGGGGCTGCTGCCTGAGGTTAACTGAGCTCCGTGCTTAAAGGGACCCTACCCCCACCCTGGACAGACAGTTTTCAGGGTTCCCCACTTGCTTGTCTACCTCAATGAGGGACAGAAAAGCAGTCCTGTCTTGGAGTGCCCGCACTCGGGACACCACAGCACTCGGCCACATGGAGCCAGAGCTGCCCCTGGGCACGCCGGTGCGTCTCGTGGGGTCGTTGACATCAGCCCGGCTACACTTGCTGCAGGCTGCCATCCGGGGGGTCCATCGGGGGGCTGTCAGGATCCAGGAGGCCCTGAGGGAGAGCGTCCACCCCGAGGAGTCCTCACAGCCTCCCCGGTACTCCCCACCGGGGACTCGTGCCCCATTCCTCCCTCACGTCCTTCCACTTACCCCTATCTAGCCCCCCTTCCTGATGTCAAATAAAAGACACGTATGTTCAAAAATAGAAACTGGGTTTATTGAACAAAACTGGGGGGAGGATGAACCTCTGGGGAGACTGGGAAAAGGAGGTGGGAGAGGGGAAGAAAGAGGGTGGGAAAGGGGAAGGGGAAACATGGGAGGAGGGAGCTGGAAGGGAAGCAAGGGAAGAAGGGGAGGAAGCTCAGGGCTCAGGGTTGGGGGTCTTGCCGGACCAACCTGACTTTCATGCTAACCTGCTCCTGGGTTCGCATGTGGCCTTTGGTGGCCAGGCTAGCAGCTATCCTGCCATAGACGGCCGCATTCCTCCGTCTAGTGCGGAGATTATGGACGTTGGGGGCATCCCCCCCAAACCTGAATAAGGACCATGATCTCCACCCTGGACCAGGAAGGTGCCCGCCTTCTCCAGCCCCTGTCAGGCTCCTGGGAGCTGGGAGACTGCTCCCGGGGAGTGGTGGAGGGCTGGCTGCCAGTGGCTTGCTGGCTCATGTTTTGGGGGCACTGGGTCAGGAGCCCCGGTGGCCAACGCTGGCTTTGGGCTGGCAGGCTTGGAGCTGGCACAGGCACTGTGGCCAGGGTCTACCCCTTTAATGTCTCCGGGGCTGGGGGAGAGGAGAATAAGCTTTCCTGGTTGTGCCCAGAGTGGCCACCAGGGCTCCCTGGGAAGGGCTGGAGGCCTCCTATTTCGAAGTAAGTGTGTATACAGCACTTAATTTGAAATAGCTATTTCGAATTTGGTGTTACTCCTCGTAGAATGAGGTTTACCAAATTCAAAATAAGGGCTCCACTATTTCGAATTTATTTCAAAATAGCGGTTTGCCTGTGTAGATGCTATTAAAGTTAATTCGAAATAACTACTGTTATTTCAAATTAACTTTGTAGTGTAGACATACCCAGAGGCAGCAAGGGGAGAAGGTGGGAGCCAGTGCAAATGGGAAGCTGGCTAAAAGCACCTGCTGAGATGCCTGCCCCTCCCCCACGCTGCATCTTCTGTATCAGAGGCAGCAGCGCAGGGGAGCAGGCAGAAGCTGGTACAAGCGAGGAGCCAGCTTAAAAGCCCCCATGGAGCCACCTGCCCCCTGCACTGCTGCCTCTAAAAGCCGACTTCCCAGGAGCATTGGTTCCCATCTGGCCCTTTCTCCATGTGTGAATGTGTAACGGCTGAAAATTTCAGCAGTTATGCATTTACAAAAATAAACACATTTTAACATCCCTCAATCAGATATTCATCTGTTGAAAGTAGAGCCTAAATTTGTGAATGATAGGTCTGGCTGTATTGTGGAAAGGACATATTAAGTTGTTAGATAACTCGAATGAAAAGGAGATACTTTGGACCTGTCCAGAATTTTGTACTAGGAAAGAGATAACATATTTCTGCTAGATTTATCCTAATCTGACTGGCTGAAGCAATCATGTGCCTGCATTGATATTCACATGGACAACTGCCATCAAATGATATAAGTTGTTGTTGCAATTGCTCTGCAGAACTGGAAATGTAATAAATATTTTGTGTAAAAAATACAGCTTAAGGTTAGGTTAACTCTGATATTTTCAAAACGTTGAGCAATCAGGGAATCAAAAAATTACTTAGATTAAGATTTTAAGGAGCCTGATACAGATGGCCCCACCATATCTAAAATGGTGACAAATTCCTGGATTATTTTTATTTATCAGTCTATCGATTGATTGATTGATTGATTGATTGCAGTGCTGTCATGTGCACTAAGTTTAAAGTGAAAAACTTTTCAGACATCTCATTCTTTGTTCTGAGAAAAAAAATCTGCCTTTAGACTATATCTGTGGTAAATATAACACTGTTTATTAAGGACTGGAATGCTACTTGGTTTTATATGACAAGGTAGGAAGTAAGAGGGCCTACGTGCTTACCTAACTCACAATTCCAGGCATAGGTGGAAAACTGGGACCAAAATTGAGTGTAAAAGGCAATGAGCCTGTTTCTTAAAACACTTATGGTACACTAATTTCCAGCGAAGAGACTCTATTGACTACAGTGTGAAAAAAAGCAGAATCAAACCCAATGAGAGTTCCAACTGGCTGACATGTTTTTCTTTTTCTGTCTGTCTTGATAGATGGGTGTGTGGGATGCTTATAATCCGTGCTTTAATGATTAATGGGCCAGGCAATGTGGAGGCACAGTGGGATTTTAGTTTCAGTGCTAAGACACTAGTATTCTCTGCAAAATTTATCCATTCAAGGATTTCTGTTATTTTGGATATTATTTTGTTTTAAAATGTGGATGGATGTTTCTAGTAAAACTGGGATGCATTAGCAGGAGTGTTGTAAGATACAAGAAGTAATCTTCCTCTCTACTTCATGCTGATTAGGCCTCAGCTGGAGTATTGTGTCCAGTTTTGGGCACCAGGAAAGTTGTGGACAAATTGGGAAGTTCAGAGAAGAGCAGCAAAAACTATTAAAGGTCTATAAAACATGACTTTCTATGAGGGAAGATAGAAAAAACTGGATTTGTTCAGTCTGGAAAAGAGAAGACTGAGGGTACATCTACACTGCAAGCTTCTTTTGGAATAAGCTTTTCCGGAAGATATCTTCTGGAAAAAGCTTATTTAGAAATAGAGCATCCACGCACAAAAAGCGCAACGAAATAGCGATGTGATATTTCAAAAGGTAGTGTCGACACTGAAATGCTATCTCGCATTTAAAGCCACCCAGAACCAGTTCAAGCAGGGCATTAAGTCAGCAGTTGCTTCCAGGAGCTGCTGCCTAAGGCTATCTGAGACACAAGCTTAAAGGGGATTAAATGGACAGCCAATTCTCAGGTTCTTTTGCTTGCTTGCCTACCTCTCTGAGGAACAGGAAAGCATTTGCACTGTGTGCTTTGGTTGCCCTGCTTCAGGACACCACAGCACTCCTTGCCATGGAGCTAGAGCTGCCTCTGGGCAGTTTCTGCAGCAGTTTCTGCAGGCTGCCTTCATGGCCCTGCATGAGCTTGAGCCCGAGCTCATCTTTGAGAACCACTGCCCATGTACGGGAGCAATGCCCTTGCAACCGCACCCCACAGTGGAGAGACACTTCTGGAGGCTGGACACCAGTTCCGACTGGTGGAACTGGCTGGTGATGGAGCTGTAGGATGACCAGCAGTGGCTCCAAAACTTCCAAACGAAGAAGGAGACATTCCTGGAGTGGTGTGCCTGGCTCGCCCTTGCCCTCCGAGGACAGGACACCCAGATGTAACCTGGCATACCCCTGAAGTAGCGGGTCACCATCACCGTCTAGAAGCTGTCCACGCCAGACAGTTACCAGTCCATGGACAACCAGTTCGGCATGGAGAAGTCGACTGTTGGGGCCCTCCTCATGCAGGTATGGCACTCTTGGGCTGCAATCCTGGGAGAGTACTGGAAAGGGGACCCTAGGGAAAGGGGGGATTGAGGGTGTGGGGGGGGTGGGCTGGGAGTGGTGGTGGGGAAGCTCCATCCCCAGGAGGTTCTGCAATCCCACCCTCACACAGCCCTGCAGAGGGGGGCTTCATAGGGGTGGCTTCAGGGGTGTTTGAGGGCTCAGGGACCTCCCAAGTACTCAGGCACCCCCTTTGATTTTCTGTTTTGTTTCTTTGTTTGTCTCCTTTTGCATGTGGTGAGGGCCATAAACACCGTCCTACTGTGCAGGGTCATCCGCCTCAGCAACCTGGACCCCATCATCGCCGGATTTGCCGACCTGGGCTTCCCCAACTGCAGGGGCAGGGCGGGTATTGTTGGAACCCACATCCCCATCAGGGCCCCATGCAGTGCAGTACATTAATCGGAAGGGACCACCGCGGACAGTTTACGAACATTTTCGTGAGCTGGTCGGGGAAGGCACATGACGCCCGTGTCTTCAGAAACTCCAGCCTCTACCATAAGCTGGAGGGTGGCACTTTCTTCCCTGAGTGCACACCAGGTCATGAACACTGAAATGCCACTGTGAATTGTGTGGGATGCGGCCTACCCCCTCATGCCATGGCTGATGAAGCCCTACACCAGCCACCTGGACCCAAGCAAGACCGGTTCAATGGCCACCTCTCCAGGGCCCGCATGAAGGTGGAATGCACCTTTGGGCACTCCTGATCCGTCTAGATGTGGGGGAACACAACATCCCCCAGGTGATATCCGCATGTTGTGTGCTCCACAACATCGTGCAGAGGAAGGGGGAGGCCTTCCTTCCGGGGAGAGGGGGGTCAGAGACCGGCCAGGAGGGACGGGCCTTCAAGCAGCTGCACAAAGCTGCCATCCTCCAGGCCCTTCAGATGGGGGTGCGCATCCGGGAGGCCCTGAGGGAGAGTTTTTTTCAAGGACCCCAGTAACTCTCCCCAGGGGATCCCCACTAGGGGCCTGTGCCTTGCCCCTATCTGCCTTTCCTCCACAACCCCTCTCTTCCCTCTCCACCCCTTTTCCCTGCAGACCCAATAAAAAAAACATGTTTTGTTTTGAAAACAATTTTTGCTTATTTATTTGGGATAATAGTAACTGGGGAGGTGGGCAGGCTGAGAACCTGGAAATGGGGAGGGAAAGGGGGTCTGAGAGCTTTGCAGAGGGGAGGAGGTCTGAGAAACTTGGAGCGGGGAGGAGAGCCTCACAGCTTGGGCTGAGAGTATCACATGGCTTGGGTGCTTCTTCTGCCTCATGTGCGGGGACCTCAGCAACCTCAGGGGTGGAAAGGTCCTGGGAGGATAGGGGAATAGGCAGGAGGGGGGCCTGGAGCGGGATCAGGCATGGGAGCAGGAGCAGGGTCAGGCATGGGAGGGGGAGCAGGGACTGGAGCAGGAACTGGGACTGGTGTAGGGCAGTACGTCATGAGCGCCCGAACAGTCGCACACATGTTGTGGCTCTGCTGCAGCAGTCCAGTCCATGTCTGAACCCACCACTGCATGTTGTCCTGGACCTTCTGGGCCAGCATCTGCTGCATGTCCCAGAGGATGGAGATGAGCTCCCTCATGTGGTCCTCCTGGACCCTTGGATGCCTGTGGTACCCCCAGGATCGGGGGCTGGCTTGAGTGGTGTTGATCACCCCACAGTCACAGCTGGTCTGGCTGGGGAGAATAAAGAGAGGTGGTCAATCATCCCTGGAGACACTGTCCCTGAGGCCTTGCCCTCATCAGTGAGCTGAGAGCAACTGTTCCCGGTCAGAGGAAGGTGATGTCCCAGGAGAAAGGCCATGTGTGGCCTGGACAGTGGGCCCTGCCTCACAGAGGCCCAGAGGTCCGCAAGTGGCCATGCTCTCCACCCACGCCCTCCACATCCCATAGACAAGCAGGCAAGGGAAATGGCTGGCCACACTGGGATCCAATGGCCGGGAAAGGGACCTCGAGCTGCCTGGGCTTCCATCGGGGCCATACACACACCTTCACCTAGCAACACTGTCCCCTGGAGCGGGTGCTGCCTTGAGTGTGCAGGCATGCTCATGTGCCGTGTGCAGCACTCTGGAGTCTGTGTTCATGTATGTGCCCTTATCCTCAGCTTCCTTGCAGCAGTGGCTGGTGGTAGGAGGCCGTCCCTCTCCCAGATGTCAGAGTGTGGGTGGTCTCCCCAGAGCCTGTGAGTAGGAGCCCAGGGGTACTCCAGTGCTTCCTCCTGGGGCTGTGTGGCTCAGACTGGTGCTGCACATGTATGGACTGCAGCGCAATGGCCAGGCCAAGAAGGCCGAGCGATGATTGCATCACAGCCCCTCAGCACCTGCCAACCCCACCCTGTGTGTGTGAAAAACTAAGAGTACTCACATGATGATCCCTTCCCTGCCTCGGAGGATGCCTGGGACACATCCAGGCCGTGGAGTACCGGCTCCAAAGTGAGTGTCATACTGATGCTTGCCGTTTCTTCCTCTTCCTCCTCCTCCGCCTCCTGGGCTGTGACCCCAGGCGGGCGACGATGGGTGTTTCCAGCCCTAAGTCCACCACCAGGGGTGGGAAAGAGGCTGCACCACCCCCAGAATGCAGTAAAGATCTTCAAAATAGGGGCATGAGTGGGGTCCTGCCCCAGAGTGTGAGCTGCGCTCCCTCACCCTGCCATAGGCCTGCCATAGTTTTTTAACTTTGCTGCAGACCTGCTCCAGGGTACTGGTATGGCTCTCTGTGGCCAGGCTCTCTGCCATCTGGCTGTAGATATTGGCATTGCTCCATCTGAGGCAGAGATCCTGGAGGTTCTCTTCATTGTCCCATACCTCAAGGAGGGCCAGGATCTCTGTCCCAGACCAGGACGCTGCACGCCTTTTGTGGCCCCTGGCAGGCTCCTGGGAGCCCTGTGCGTGCTTCCCTGGGATGGGCAGGAGGCTTTTGCGGGGCTTGTGACTGAGACATGGTGCCCAGATGTGTGGCACTGATGCTGGAGGAAGCTCTGAGGGCCTATTTCCTGCCACAAGTCCTGTCCCCTGTGTCTGAAGCTTTAAGAGCTGCCAGGGAACAGGAACTCTAGAGTTGTGATGAGTGTGGATAGAGTGGCCAGGAAGGCACTTGTGTTATTTCCTGGAGGCCTCTTTTTTCAACAAAACTCCCTATGCTGCATCTACACACACCTTTTTCCAAAAAAGCTCTTTCAGAAAAGGGCTTGTTCCTCGTGGAATGAGGTTTACCACCGTCAGAAAAAACCATCTGTTATATCAACTTTCTGTCAAAATAACGCAATTGCAGTGTGGATGCTAGTATTGTTTTTCCGGAATAATGGCCGTTATTCTGGGAAAATGGTGCAGTGTAGACACACCCTGAGAGGGGACATAACTGCTTTCAAGTACCTAAAAAGTTGAAAGGAGAAGGGAGAAAATTTGTTCTCTTTAACCTCTGATGATAGGATAAGAAGAAATTAGCTGAAATTGCAGTAAGGGAGGTTTAAGTTGGACATTACGAAAAACTTCCTAACTGTGAGGGTGCTTAAGCACTGAAATATATTACCTCAGCAGGCTGTGGAATCTCCATCACTGGACATTTTTAAGAGTAGATTAGACAAACACCTATCAGGATGATCTAGATAGAGCTTGTTTCTGCCATGAGTGAAAGGGACTGGACTTGATAACCTTTCAAGGTTTCTTCCAGTCCTATGATTCTATGGTTCTATGAGTCAATATATTATTTTTAATCATTTTTCCAACTTTCTTTTATTTCAGAAAAAGTAACAGACAATAGTGAGAGTAGCTGTTGAAGTTAGAATGAGAAGATAGTTTCAGGGGATATTTTTTTCCCTTCATTTCTGAAATCATTCTAACCTTTGATTATGTCTAATCCATATATATTTTTAAATATCTGTTAATAAGGCATGAGCTACTGTACCAGCCAAAATAGCACCCATATAAAGAGTAATAAATCTAGTTACATATGTGCAAATATGGTAAAACATTTGGTTCAGAAAAAAAATCATTAAAAGGTTTCATTTAACATGAGAAAAATCATTAGTCTAAATTAAATTTAGCCTACTTGTTTTTTTTAAAATCTCATACTTGTCCAACTGAACAGAACATTGCCTGCTGCCATAGCTTTCTGCTCTTTGGGCCTACCATCCTCATAAACATCCAAGTGCTGAAAACAAGGACTAACAAAAATGCAGTAACTTGACAAATATTCATTGGGCATTAACATTTTCTTTTTTAATATAAACTGACCAGAATAACATAAAAACTTCAAGTTAACATATAGATATTGTAGGCTGACCACAGTCAGAAAAGTAACCCCACAAGAGTTCTGATTCAACAGAACACATGCACAGATTTAACCAAGTAAATAATTCCATTTATTGCAATGGAAATGTACACATGCCTAGTTTTAAATGTTAAATGTTTTCTAGACTGAAGCCTCAATGAACATGGCAGCAGATACTTCTGCAAGATGCTTTATGGGAGTGTAGCAGGGTGGTCACCCTGCTCCAAGTTAGAAAAAAAGGGGGGGGATTAAAAAGAGAGGACTGTCCCAGGAGGAAATCAGAGGAGGGATAGAGTCAGCCAATCATGACTCAGCTAGGCCCTATAAAAAGGGCTCCTGGAGGAGTGAAACATACTCTTGCTTCAGCTCTGGAGGGAGAGGAACCTAGCTATCTGCTCACATAGGTGCCACAGCCAGAACAATCCTGGGGAAAGGCAAGGTGAGCCAGGGAGTTCCAGCCAGAATAATTCCATGCTGAAGGCCAGCAACAGCACTTCAGGGCTGCATGGACAGAGCAGGGCTGGGGAAAGACAGCGTAATCCAGGTGAGCTCCAGCCTGAGTAATCCCAGGCTAAGGCCCAGCGACAAGGGCTGGAAGGATACTAGGGCTGCAGAGAGACAAACAGGGTAGGCAAAGGCAGCAGGAATATACCCCCTTGCCTATGATGAGTGGCTATTTCAGACTGCAGTTTGCCCCTGAGGTAAGGGGCTAGATGACAATTAGCAAGAGGGTCACTGAGGCAAGGGAGATATAGGGGGTCAGGAGTTTCCTGAAGTTGAGGACTCCAGAGTGTGGGGACACTGTTGGAGGGTGGTACCCTGAAGGAAGGGCTCCATGGTCTGCTAGAGATGTGGATCCTCCTAACAGGTGATGGAGAACAGACAACAGGCAACAGTGGGTAAGACACGAGCTAAAAGAGAGCACTCCAGCACTGAGCTGAGCTAAAATAATTCCTGGAGTGACCAATGGAAGGAGCTGTACTGTTGAGTCACAAATTATTTCATGGAGTCACAAAGTTGTGGGTGCAATCGAAGGAGATTTAGTCCCATCAGGCAGCCTTACACATAACGGAGAATGGGACATCAGGCATTCTGAACTGCAATTTCCACGTGCCAATAAGACAACATAGTTTAATGTTAAAGTGACTCAAAATGAAGTATTTTGTGTCAGTTTTACAAACTGAAATAAACATTCTGATTCAAGAATATGTAAATGTTTGGCTTTGATTGGAAGAAAGTGTTTCATCATTTCTAAATCAAAATTGTTTGTGACTATTTGTTCTTTGAAAAGTGGCAACATTCCAGCTTTAACCTAATTTGGGATGAATTCAGGTGTTGAAATTCTGGCATTACCCACGGGATGGAAATTCCATTTTTTTGCTTAGCATGCTTTTGGCATGCAATTACACTGCTTGCCCACACTAGGATGTAATTGATATGGACATTGCAAGGTGCAATTTTATTCAGGCCATCGAACATGTCCTCTTTATAATGTTTTCCTGTTACGTGTCTCTTCACAGTGGGAGGTCACAAGATCCGAAAGTAGATGAAAGGCAGCCTGTATTGCTTAGATAATTCTCCCTCCCTAAGACTTCCACTGGTTAAGACTGCACAGATGCAGTGGCAGAGCACAAGATTTCTGAGCATCCCTAACCACTGGAGTACAGGACGGCACAAACTCATCTGCTGTCAACCAGAGTCGGAGCCAGTGTCCTCCAGTAGTGCTTTAATCTCCTTCCCCTTCATCTGTCAGATGATAACTAAGCCATATCAACCCAGATGAGTGGCTACTGTGCAGGTAGCTTGGAGCCAGCACAGTAATGGTTGAGGACAACAGATGATTGTAGTTTTTTGCCAAGCCATTACTACACTAATCTGGTAGGTAGGTGTCATGTTCTTGCAGGAGTTCATTGAAGCCAGTGGGGCTCACACATTTTACCTACTTCATCCACTTCAATCACAAGTTATTTCGGCTGGATGCAGAAATCACTCAGTGGCAGAAGTTCTACATCCTGGGTAATTCAGGAGGTCAAGCTAGATAATCATAATAATTCCTTATTGCCCTAAAAATCTATGTCTCTAAGATTTGTAAGTCTCCGAAAATAAACCATCATGGCTGGCTTGTCACATGGCAGGAGATGAGGGCAGGGCCGGCCCACAACATTTTGGCATCTGAGGTGGGGAGCTCAAATGACAGCCCCATGCCACCTTTTCTCCTGCCTGCCTGTTATGTCTCTTATGCCCTCCTTCCTCCAGCACAGCACTCCACCATCTCTGTGCATCTAGAGCAGAGAGAATACATATGCGCCAGCAGCAGACACAATTTTCTACACTAGTGGCACTCCCCCGACACTAGAGTCCTAGTGGCACTCCCCCCACAGTCTGGCACCTGAGGCGGCCGCCTCAGTTCACCTCATGGTAAGGCCAGCCCTGGATGGGGGCACCTAAAACAGGCAATGATTAGACCATGACTGTACAGTATTTACCACACTTCTAGTTTCTATGTCCAAGATTTAGGGTGCAGAGTATTGCTGACTATGTGATTTGGTTCAAAGATTTCTTCAAAGCTACTATAAACTTGAGCTGTGTGTTGAGAGAATCATCCAGATAGTCACAGTTCCCCATAATTATGAATGCAGGAGATTCCAATAGGAGGTGAGAAATCTCGGCTATCTCCTGCAGAAATTCTACATAACACCAGCTGGGCTCTGGCTGCCAAACTCCAGCACCCAGCTCCAGGGCTCCACTGCCAGCTGCTGATCTGGCTCTCTGTTCTGGCAATATAAATGGTCCTACAGCACCAGTTTTCCCTAGAACACCCATGAACACCCATGAGGTCCAAGATGCCAGACCATGGATGTTAGTAGATGAGAGAGTCCCAGACTAGAGAGGTTCAACCTGTATCTGTTCAGAAAAACCCTTTGTAAACTATGCAAATGAAACTACATTACATCAACCACCATACATCTATAAATGTACCTTCAGTACTATCAACAGATCATTTAAGAGCGTTCATAGTATACAGTGGTTTAAAAGAAGTATTATATACACATACACTTTTAAAAGTCAAAATAATTTACTTTAACATGTACAATAAGATCTCAGAATTTTTTACAATTAAGTTTCAATGGCTCAAGTGCTGGAGAACTTGCTAAAAATAGCATTTAAATGATATGTTCAGATCTCTGGGAGATTTAGACTTCATTAAGATGAAGGTAGGAAGCTCACACCTCTGTGGGTGTTACTGTCACAAGCTGTCTGGATGTGGATACAATCAGACAGCAGTAGGATCATTCACACAGCGAAGGCTGTCTTCACTAGGATCATTCGCACAGCGAAGGCTGTCTTCACTAGGATCATTCGCACAGCGAAGGCTGTCTTCACAACAGTGTAAGATAAATGAGTCTTTTAAGAAATGAAAACTCAGCATTTAAAGAAGTTCACTCACTCTGCACATTCTCAGCGTCCGAGAATCTCACTTGTTCTTATACACAGCAGACTCCTTGACCATAGACAAGGGGGGAAAAGTCTGACAAATGAGAAAATCATGTTCTCCATGACATTTCCCTTCCCTGACAAACCTTCAGCCCTGGTCACAATGAAAACCTGTTGTTATAATATAGGGGTTATTTAGTGCTGTGTGAGAAATTTCAGTCTCTAGAGTGGTTAATTTTGATATATTTCAAGAGCACTAAAACTTAATGAACGAATAAAGCTGTTTAATAAAAGTGTTTTTTTTTTAAATAAAATACCTATCTTGGAGAAGTCAGTTTAGAGTCCATGAAAAATGCCACATTGGAAGTAAATCCTTAAGGGTGTATCTACACAGCAAAGTTATTTTGGAATAACGGCTGTTATTCTGAAATAACTATTCGAGCATCTACACAGCAACAGCGTTATTTCGAAATAATTTTGAAAAAAAAAGTTTATTATTTCAAATAATTCTGAAATAACGGGAGGCTTATTCTGACTTCTGTAAACCTCATTCTACAAAGAATAACACCTCTTCCAAAATAGTTATTTCGGAATAGGGGCTGTGTGGATGCTCCACTTCTGCTGTTTCAAAGTAGCCCCTTACCAGGGCCATTCTAAGTTATTCCTTCCCAGTGCCTCCGTGGGTTCTTAATCAAAATAGCATGTCTACATTAGGGAAGCCTGCCTCGGTCTAATTTTGAGGCTTCTCTGCAGTGTAGATGTGCTATTTTGAAATAAGCTATTTCAGAATAACTATTCTGGTATAGCTTGTTCTGAAATAAATGTGCAGTGTAGACATAGCCTAATACAGCCATTGCTACATTACAAAAGCTATCACTGAGACTGGTAACACTGAGTGGATCCCCATGAGGCTGGGGACTGGATGGATATGTGAAATACTACTTTGAATTTATTTTAAAAGTTTGATTAAAATCTTTTTAATTAAAAACTGTTTAAAAAAAATTATTTGTAATGCAAATGAAACATTCAGTCTGCTTGAATCCCAGAAAGGTTGACAGACCTCACTTAGGGTATGTTTACACAGCAGCATTATTTCTGAATAACTGATGTTATTCCAAAATAACATAGTGCACGTCTACACTACAAGCTTTTATTTTGAAATAATGTCAAGGTGGAGGTCTTCTTACGTCTTACTTAATAACCCACTTTTCATGAGGAGTAAGGGAAGTCGAGGGAAGAGTGTTCTTCCTTCGACTTCCTGCTGTGTAGACAGCGCCAAAAGCCGAGTTAAGCTATTTTGACTTCAGCTACGCAACTGACCTTTGCCTTGCTGTTTAGGTGTACCCTTAGGCTATGTCTACATTACCAGGTTATTTTGAAATAAGTTATTCTGAAATAATAACTCCTGAAATAACTATTTTGAAATAAGCTTATTCCTCTTCACATGTAGGAGTTATTATTTTGAAATTAGAAGCCCATTATTTCAAAATAACAGGCTTGGTAGTGTAGGTACTCACTTTGATATTTCAAAATAAGGGGATCCCCAATGTAGACATGCCATTAGAAAAAAGGCCTGCTCCTCAGACAAGGGCGGGGCACTGGGGCTACCGGCCTGGGAAACAATTGATTGTTTGATACAACAAAAGAAATTAAATGTATAGAATTATCAGAGCTGGAGACTGTCCTCCTTTACCCACAGAACAAGGGCAAGCACAGATGGCAGAACTCTGCTGATAGGTCTTGATGCTGACCTAACAGGGTTGACTTTGAGGGTAAATATTTAGATTATTGTCCATCATACAACTGCTCTGACATTGCCAGCAAGGAAGCCAAGTATGGTCATGGATTTTCATTCCATTCAGCTTTCCACTAGGATCAAAACTGAAACCACAAACACATTCACACTCCAACAGACATTAGAATGCAATAAATTCCAGTTGCTATTGTATTTGTCTGCATTTGAATACATCTAGAGGGGAATGATTCCTTAGCTGGTAACCAATCCCTGAAGAAATCCAATTCTTAGTGAACATTTTAGAATTGAATTTTCAGTTTGCCTGGCTCACATTTTTCTTAATTTGAACAGCAGGTGCATGTTTCTTAAAACACAAGTAAATTTATAATCAGAACAATTGCTTGCTTCAGGAGTTCCTAACCCCCTATATACTAGAAATGCTATGCAAAAGTTTCATTGCTTCATTTCATCACTGGTGTCTAGGAATGCAGAAATGTTTTTGCAGAGATTTGTTTAAAATCGCCTCTTATGTACCACTGCAAAGCTGGGATGATGTACTAGAGCAAGAGAGCCAAGCAATGTTTAAAGGAATGGGACAGATCAGATCTTAGGCTGCTTCCTTCCTAGACTAAAGTATCATGACTGTGAATATAGAGATTGATCATTTCAGTTGCCTACTGAAGTAAATGGGAATTGAAGGTGCTTAGGATTTCAAGGTTTAGAACTGTGTTAGTGTAACCCATATACCTTGTAGGTATGGTTGACTGTCCCAACTAGTGTCACCGGGATCACATACAGAGAAAATAATTAATCTGCTTAGCAAGCTGGCTTTTAGCTCATGCAGTAGAGGCTCATGCAGAAAGTTCTGAAGGTCCCAGGTTCAGTTCAGTATGTCAGCATTATATTAGCATAGGATACATGAAAGCTATCTGATCAGTTCCTAAAGACATTTTAAATTTACAATGCTATTATGATATTTTTATACTGAAAGCCAGATCCTGCACTAGAGAAAACTGAAGCCAATTAATTATGTTAATAATTTTCACCAACTGAGAATCTAGAGCACAATTAGAATTGTACAAAAGTTACATTTCTTCAGCTATGCCAAACTACTACAGGTTGAGTCTCTAAATTATGGGACTCTCTGGTGTGGCAACATCAATGGTCTGGACAAGAGAGCCCTGGCTGACCAGGTTCAAAAGCATAGCCCAGGCTGGGCTGCCGCTGGGGAGTGCAGCCCCAGTGGGGCTGATGCAGTGGGGAGCACAACCTCTGTCAGGGCTGGTGTGGTGGGAGGGCGCAGCCCTGGCCAAGGCTGGCAGCAGGTAGTACAGCTCCAGTCAGGGCTGGAGTCAGCGGGACCAGCAGCTGCCAAGTAAGGAGCCTTGACTTCCTCTGGTCCAGCAAACTCCCTGGTCTGGCACCCTCATGTCCCGAGGGTGCCAGACCAGGGAGGTCTGACCTGTACTCGTGTTTTCTGATTGCCACATCTCCCCTAGTTAGTTTGCAAAATTAGGCTCCTTCCCAAAACTCCCCATTCTTTTCATGAGATTTGCAGGCATTTCAAAGAAAAAGAGAGACATAATCTATCATGCTCTCTCCCTCTTTCTTCTCCTCTGTCACCAACTCCAAGGCCACATATTAGAGCCAGTCTTAACTTCACTGAGGTCTCCACTGTTTCCGATCTCTACTTAATTTAATCACTTACATTTCCCCCAAGGATTTAATGAGTCTGTCTTCTTCTGGCTCTCCTCCTCTCCAACCTCTCTGATCCTTTAGCATAATTTTTCTATGCTTGGTCCTGAGGAGTAAGGGATCTTTTGGAAAAGGTGTTTTTTTAAAAAGAACCACATCTAGATGGCGGTTTTACTTTCAAAAAGCCCTTTTTCGAAAGACCGTGTGGCCGCCGTTATGCAAATGAAGCACGGGGAATTCAAATTCCATCTTCATTTGCGATTTCGATCTGTCTAATTTACATCCCTCTTTCGAAAGAGGGACATAGTTTAGACATGGCTGAGTGAGCTCATTTGTTCACACATCTTTAACTAGCGTCTCTTCACCAATGATTCAAATCAAATTCACCTCTCCATTTCCACATGTCAATCTGTGTCTCTACCAAACATGTCCAGCTGATCCTCCTCTGTCAGCTTAAACTCAGTTTAGCCAAAACTGAACTCCTGATCTGTTCTTCAGAATGACTTACATCCCCCACATTTTCTGTCACTCTGGAGTACCACAACGGTGACATAGTGGATTATTTTTTACCCCTTTCTCTAAGTCTCCAGAACTATTAGAGTTCAAGGTTAGATATAGATCAATTAGATATCATTTAACCAAGCTCAGTCAATGTATCAATCAATTATTATACATAAAAGATTAATCTGTGTGATACAAAGGGTTAATTCTTTGTCCAATTTGGGAGACAGGTTGCAACTTTACTTCTGTTCCATCTTTCTCTCTCTCTCAGCTGGGTTTTTATAATATTTTACTTAGCCATTATATTTCGCCATTGGTTGCATATTTATATTATCCAATCATATATTACATTTGTGGTTAACATTTCCTATACACCTGCAAGATTAATGATTCCATAGGCAGTTCAAAGTTCATTTGCAAGTAATTTTTCATGTCTCTTGTCATAACTATTCAAACTCAATTCCTCCAAACACATTTACCTACTTATTCCTTTCTTGTGGTTTCCTCAGGTTACACACTTGTTCCCTCCAGTCTATGGAATGAAAGCTACTAGAAGCCTCTTCCTTGCTCTTTCTCGCCATAACACTCCCTCTCTGAATCCCTCCTTTGTATCAAATTAAATCTTACTGTCCTCTCTTCCAGGGCTCTACCTTACACACCCACTTTTGTCCCTTAATGTGTTGTGGCCTCTCCACTTCTTCTATGATGCTAAACTTACTGTCTCATTTGTCTGCTTCTTGCATATATGTCTTCATAATTTCCTCCATGTTGCCCCTGCATATGTATTGCCCATCACGAGTTGTTCTGCAAAGTCTCTACCTTCTCACTGAAATGCCTCATGAAGACAGACTTTTCCACCCCACCTACAATAAACTAGTAATCATTTCAGTTACTTAACTCAGTTACTATACTGCTCATCTACATGGAAGAGTGGCATAAATATGCTGGAAATGAAGCCAGAAATTAAACCAGTGTTGCAGGAGATCATGCCATCATAAATGATATTTTCCCCATATTTGATTATTTTCAAACTGTTGGCAAGAGAGAAAATGAATTATGAGGAAGAGCAAAGGAAGAAGACTATAGTGAGTTCAATTTTGAATGAAAAAGGGAAAAACCTCTATTATTAATAAAACGTGTCTATCATCAACTTGTCATTCCTCTGCTTTAGCACTCTATCCTTTGTCCCAGCCTTTTACATATTGTTTGTTCTTCAGAGCAGAGACTATGCACTCCCCTGTGTTGGGGAAGTGCCTAGGTCTGGTACATTTCAGATACTACTGGAATGCAAACAATAATAGTAACTCCAGCTCTATTCTAGTCTAAATTACGTTCAGTGATAATCAATATTCATTTGTACAGATCCGTAGAGATTATAATTTCTGTACATTATAATCACTGAAAATTTGCAAATGTGATGTAAGTTTTATGAAAACCTTTAATAGCCACTTAAACAGTCCATTAGAAAATTAACTCCCACACCAACACTTTGTCAGAGCTATCAAGATGCTTCTTCAGTAGATCAGAACTGGATGAGTCTTTTAAAAATAGCTATGTATTATCTACCCATTTGAAGCATTAAATAAACAACCTACATCTAAAGCTTCTATCAAGGAATTATATTCAGTTTGCCTATACCACTATGCTAAGTCCAGAATGTTTTATGTCTGTTACTGTGAGGGAGAGACTCACCTCTCATGAGTGGCTCCTGTCAGTGGAGTGTGGTGCTGCCATATTTCTTGGTCCTGGCACCCACTGTACATTCTTGGCTTTACATGGTAGGTTTTAAGTGGCTCAGGCCTTTGGCTAAGTCACAAATCAAAATTGAATAAACCCCATCCGGGGATAGCAAACTGACTGCTCTCACTAGGGCTTTCAGCCTTTAAATCTGGCCCCTTTTCTTGAGCTTTTTAAACTAGTCTTGCCCCTTTCTGGGGCTTAGGCCTCTCCAGCACTAGCTAGTGGGAAGACCTAGGCCTGATCACTACTCTGGGCTCCAACATAGATACCCTATTCACAGCAGCCTCGTTCCTCTGCCTCCAATTCACTGCTGCTGTACCCAGGCCTTTTCCCACATAGGCGCTTTTCTCTAAACTATAAACTTAACATTACAGTTCTTGGGTCCTTTCATTCCCAGAGCCACTAAACCAGCCCAATGTGCACTTTTGACTAGGGCAAAGTGCTCTTCCTTTCTCTTCTGGCTTCAGCCAGGAACTGATTTGCTCAGGCTCTGCAGTTCCTTTTATCTGAGCCTGCTGGATTCTGATTGGCTACTTCTATGTAGCCTCTCCAGGAAGCTTGGAGGACCAACCTCCATTGCTCCTCCCTCGGGTGGGGTGTGATAAAACCACAAGGCCTCCAGTAAGGAAGGAGTCTTAACAGTGCATAGTATGCCCTTTCACAACTATTATTTTAATTATGGCTCAGAATTGTACTATATTTTGTTTATTGAACATTGACAGTTATCAGATTTCAACAAATTACCATCTAGCATGCCACTGCTACATGACATCAATTGCATAAAACATATCATCTTTGTCATTACTGTATATTTTCAAACTATTACTGCAGATGATTCAAATGTACTACCATATGAACATTTTCATTTCATTCGGAAACAGACACAAACTCAATACAGAATCATACAAGAGTGCTGGAAAATAAATACTTCCTCAGTCTTATATTTATGTATCAAAAATTAAACCACCAAAAAGCAATAGACATTTGGATTAAATATGAAATGCTAGTCTTATTTAGTCTTAACAGTGCCCAAATGTCAATATTAGCTTATTATGAAGTTGAAGTATATTCAATAATAAAGGGAAACCCCTGGGTGACATTAATACCATGTATAAATTAGAAATGAGGAAATCAGCATGCATAAAATAAGAACCACTTTAGCTACAGGCTGGGTTTGCATCTCTATGCTTCAGGATAATATATTTTCAGATTTTAACCAATATCTTCCCAAATGTGAATCTGTTTTTACCCCTGTCTTGTCTTATGCCTTGTTCTCTCTTTCCTATTCAGAAGAGATTCCATGGGCATTTATGGCTGAATGATATCTGAGCATACATTTGTGTGTCGGTTTTGAACAAATGTCACCAGGCTTTATTGCCAACATAATGGAAAAGCAGAGTGACAGAGATTAACACTGTTTCTTGCACAACTGTCTGCTGAAAATGCAGACTACAAAATTTTGCTAACACATGCAAGATTAGAAATATAATATATGCCCCAGTTTCTCTTTATTCTATCCCTGATCATCGCAAGCATGAATCACCCAACACTACATATTTGATCAATATGCACTGCAACATTTTTTTTTTAGTTAGGGCTGGAGCATTCTGTTGCATGCCTTTCAGTGAAGTCAAAAGTGTATCACAAGCTGCCCTTTTAGCAATGGCATGTCTTAGTCATAAAAATAAAAAGTATGATGTGCCTTTCATCTCATCAAGGAACAAGTAATGTGCTACAAAATGCTATAATTTCCTTTCACATTGGTTATAGGCAGTTTCTAGTAGGGTGTGTTAACATGCACGTGTCATGTTCTGAAACATTATTATTAAAATAAAAAAAATTGTGAGTGAACAGTAAAATCATTTGCAGTGAATTATCCTTGGAAAACTTACAGAAAGAAGGTTAACCATATTAGATTTATCATGGATGAAAAATCCTAACATATTTTGGATGGCGATCAGTTAATTCATTCATGAAAACAAAGTCCTGCGGAGAGGGTCCCCAAACCCAGATGACTTCCCTGAGTGCTGAATTTTACATCTAGAGCTAGGTAGCTAGGCACTTTTTATGGTATGTATCCAGAGAGTTAAAAGCTTATGCTTATCCTAGCAAATGAAGTGCTTCTTACATGGTATCTTCACATAGGCATATGCAACTCACCGGTGCATAGGGCTAAAATCTCCTTCTTTGGGTAAAACAAGCTCTTTATCCCACCTCATTTCACTACAGACATAACCCACAAATTTCTAACCTAACACTCCTTTGGAAGTAGAGAGGAATAATAGTTTTGTATGGAGGCTGCTGTTATCCCCTCAAATACATAGATATTTTGCTACTATGCATGGGATCGAGTCTTAGGGTGGCACAACACCATAAACAAAGAAAGGTAAATGAAATATAATAATGCCGCAAATATCTTAATGGGATTTAGAGATTTAAGATATATCTAAGAATCCTCACTGGCACAAAGGCAGTTGAGGTTAAATGGTAAATAACTTGTGAAATATGGGAAATTACATGACATGTGAAGATTGAAAATGAAGAACAGAGAAAATGTGAAGGGGGTGTTTCTTTTGGGGCATTAGGTGGAAATATTTATGATATAAGAAGAACATTATTTCTATAACTTGAGGCATGTGAGAGGAAAAACAAGGAGATGCACAGTTAACTTACTGTACATAAGAACAGCCATACTGGGTCAGACCAAAGGTCCATCTAGCCCAATATCCTGTCTTCTGATAGTAGCCAATGCCAAGTACCCCCAAAGGAATGTTCAGAACAGGTAATCATGAAATGATCTATCCTCTGTTGCCCATTCTCAGCTTCTGATAAACAGAAGCTAGGGACACCATTCCTGCCCATCCTGGCTAATAGTCATTGATGTACCTAACATTCATGAATTTATCTAATTCTTTTTTGTCCCCTCTTATAGTCTTGGCCTTCACAATATCCTCTGGCAAAGAGTTCCACGGATTCACTGTGCATTGTGTGAAGAAATACTTCCTTTTGTTTTAAACCTGCTACCTATCAATTTCACTTGGTGACCCCTAGTTCTTGTATTATGGAAAGGAGTAAATAACTCTTCTTCTTTCACTTTCTTCACTCCAGTCATGATTTTATAGATCTCTATCATAGCCCTTTCTTAATCATCTCTTTTCCAAGTTGAGAAGTCCCAGTCTTATTAATCTCTCCTCATATGGCAGCTGTTCCATATCCCTAATTATTTTTGTTGCCTTTTTCTGAACTTTTTCCAATGCCAAGATACCTTTTTTGAGACAGGCAACCACGTCTGCATGAACGTTCATACCTGTTTTATTCCTTAATTTAATGTTAAGTCTAAGAAATATTGCAAAATATTGCAAAACATAGTGTATAATCAAAGTTTTCATTTTGTAAAGTAAAATGCTAATTTAGTTAATTCCTCAAACTTGTTTGGGACATACTATGACAGGGTCAGGCCAGAGGGATACAAAAGAGTAAAGGAAAGGAGGTATATTAGCCTCAGACTGAGGAAATCTCTATTTCCAGTGTAACTGGCAGGGGCTAGTTCAAAACCAGCAAGAATTTGCCAGAATCCATCAGGCAACTGAGCACCTGGAGCTAATTAAGTGAGTTTAAGAGTCAAGAGCTTCAGGGGATAGCCTAGTTAGTCTGTCACAGAAAAAAACAACAAATGGTCTGGTAGCACTTTAGGGTATGTCTAGACTACATGCCTCTGCCAACAGAGGCATGTAAAATAGGCTACCTGACATAGTCAATGAAGCGGGGATTTAAATATCCCCGGCTTCATTAAAATAAAAATGGCCGCCGCGCTGTGCTGGCTCAGCTGATTGTCGGCACAACACAGCAGTCAAGACGCAGATCGGTCGACAGGGGAAGCCTTTGTCGACTGCTCCCTTATGCCTCGTGAAGACATAGCCACAGGGCCAATTAAAGAAACAGGTTGTAAAAAGGCTTCTCTGCAGTTAGTTAGCATGCAAGGAGCTGAAAGGATGGAGGGAGTGCTACAGAGAATTTAGGAGGACAAAGCACCAGTGGATACTAGGAGGAAGAACCTGAGAAAAGGAAGGTGCTGGGAAGTAGCCCAGGGGTTTTGTAGCTGTCTCGCAGCTCATGTTGGAGATTCTTATAGGCAGCTGCTATTACTGTACGTTGGGCTGGAACCCAGAGTAGAGGGTGCACCCAGGTTCCCCCCAACACCCACTTCCCCATTTCCACTCGGGGAAAAGATTGGCTGGGGAAAAGAAAGGGGTTTATCTAGTCCTGTACAATTTGGGGGTCCACCAAGATCATGGAGTTTGGTTTATCTCTATACCTTTATGCTGGCCAATGGTGAGAGTACCTCAACAGCAAGCTGATTCCCTAAATGTAGTATCTAAAGCGAGGCCTGCTGTGAGCCTCTGAGGCAAGCAACCCACCTGAAAGCACAGGACCCACCAAGTTCAAGTAGGATTTGTGCCATAATATATATCTGCAGGATGGCAATTGGCAATTATATACTCTCTGGCTACGTCTAGACTGGCGCGCTTTTGCGCCAGAGCTATGCAAATGAGGCTCAGCGTTGGAATATCGCCGAGCCTCATTTGCATAGCTAATGAACGCCATTTTCGCGAAGAGGCTCTGCAAGAAGGGGCTGTCTACACTGCCCCTTCTTGCAAGAAAAACTTTGCGCAAAGCCGTTATGCCTGAAAATAATAGGCATAACGGCTTTGCGCAAAGCAGTTTTTCTTGCGCAAGAAGGGCAGTGTAGACAGCCCCGTCTGCAAAGAGCCTCTTCAAAATGGCGGTTCATTAGCTATGCAAATGAGGCTCGGCAATATTCCAACGCTGAGCCTCATTTGCATAGCTCTGGAGCAAAAGCGCGCCAGTCTAGACGTAGCCACCGAGTATCTATTTGCCATCCTGCCCCCATGTCATTTAGTTACCACACTGACATACAATTAACAGCTTCTGGCTACAGCTTTATTTAAATCAGATAAAAACTCAACTCATGAGTTCCAAATGAGTAAATGCTCTCCCAAGCCCCAGTTTCTTGCTGTCCACCACTGCACATTCAGGCCACAGAAGTGTATACAAGCCTTATTTTCCTGGGTTTTACTATCCAACCCAGAGATAGTAGAAATGTTGTGTCCTCCCATTTCCTACCTTCTTTCATTGATTTATCGTGTCTGGGCCAAATGTCATGAGATAAGATATCAGACCACACCATTATGGGGCTTAGAAAGGCTTTTCTGAATACAGCAAAACCACACTTATATGTGACTTTGACATTAACCTTTGGTCCCTGCAAAAAAATCTCCACCCCTACCAATAAATCAATTCTTACAATTTGTCTAAACCTTCACTGCAGTTAAAGTATTACAGACATCAGCTGGTTTCATAGTAACCTCCTGATGCCATGCCAATTCAGATGAAGATGAAAAACCCTCCCTCCACTTTCACTAGAAGATTGCCTCTCCCCCAATCAATGCTACCTGGTGTTTCAGAACAAGAAGAGGCAGAGGAAAGACCGCCCACCCCAAATGAGATTCCTGTGGATCAATTATCTTCAGTCAGGTAACTGTTCCCTGGAGTAACCATTACTTTTCAATTTCCTATCAACTGAAAGAATGAGAGATAAATATGAATTTTCCATCCCTCTTCTCTATCCCTTTGTGGAACATCCCTGTGTCAGGGGACAGCAGGGAGAAGTAGAGGAGTGAAAAAAAGGAACTGCCCTTTGCCAAGAATGGAACAGTAATTGAACCAAACTGTGCCTGCCTTACAACTCATGAAAACAGATGTATTGCAATAGAGGGACTACTTGGATGGGTAAGGTGAGTAGAACTTGCCCCTTTATTCAATCTATTTGTAACTGTGATCTACAGAAAGTTCTTCCTTTCCTTTCATCTTGGGTACTTAATAATCTCTACCAGTCCTTATTGGACTGATGTGAGACTGGTATATTTATGGCATAGGATATGATGATTATGATGATGATGCCAGCTGATAATGTGGGATAAGGGAGAAACTTCACCGATGCCCAGTGATTCAAAAGGGTCTGAGGCTTTGGCATCTGAAGCCCCGGGCTCTTTAAATCAATGCCCCAGCCCTGCGTGGCTTCTTTCAGATAGCGCCTGGGGGCTGGCTGGGAGAAGCTAGTGCCCAGCTCTACCCTTTCCTCCTGAGATCCCGCCCTTCCAGAGGAATGGAGCCAGACATCTCTCCACCTTGTT
Source organism: Rafetus swinhoei (assembly GCA_019425775.1). Taxonomy (NCBI): domain Eukaryota; kingdom Metazoa; phylum Chordata; order Testudines; family Trionychidae; genus Rafetus; species Rafetus swinhoei. The sequence continues at coordinate 40,032,368 of CM033437.1, read as the reverse complement.
CAGGGGCCCAGCAATTCTGTCAGTCTCCCTGATTGTCATAATTTTTGTTGTTATTAATTGTTATTATTATGTCATTATATAACACCATTGATGCAAGTGGATGGTCCTTTATAAACATAAGAGATAATAGAATCCCCCCTTTGAAGACTTTTTAAATTTAAATTAGACATACAACACAATGAAACAGATTAGCAGTCATAAGTGACAGATACAATGTCTGTGCTAGAAGTCTGATCAAATTAAATTAGTTTTAAGGCATAATTTTAAAAAGTAAATCAATATAAAAATCATGTAATTTAGGAGAATATTTATGCAGGTTGAACTAGGAAGGTTAAAGGCATGCCAGAGAGAATTTTCCTGATGAAAATTAAGCATCTGTTTTCAATCATTGTTATTAATTACACCTGCGTCTGAGTTAAAAATGGCTCTAGGTAACTATGCCAATTTAATCCATCTGATTGGCCCATATGTTTCTAGACACTGAAATGAACAGAATATATATAAGAAGGGATATGTCTAGACAGCAGGGCTATTTTGGGATACTGGAGGTATCCCGAAATAGTTACCCCGTGTTTTCTAAACGCACCCATTATTTCAAAATATTTTTTGAAATAATAGTCACACTATTCTGGCATCCCTGTAACCCTTGTTCCACGAGGGTTAAGGGATGTCTCAAAATTGCACATTATTTTGAAATTTGGCAAGTTTAGGGTGCTTTGTAGATGCACCCTAAGTTAAGACATGAGCTTCTCTGGGACAATTATCAGAAAAGGGGCCATATTCATGGATTTTATTTTATTGCTACAAATTATTTGATCAGCTTATTAGGTAAATAAACTAACTTTAAGGAATCTGTATATATTTGTCTTTTTATTAAAATAATGTGAAATAGAGAACTATAGAAGATTTACTTTAAAAATGGGCTCTTTATCTATAGATGTTCTGTTCTCTTCGGTTGTACCATTTGAATCACATTGGAACTTGTGATTTCTAATAATGTCTACTCTTCTTCCCTTTCTTTGTTATATTTACTTATTGCTATCATTTGGTTTAATTTTTTTCTTTCCATGGAACAGCATTCAATATACATGTTCAAAGATTATAAATACTTTTATGGTGGGGCACTAACTGTTTTTATGGTATATGAAGATATACATACAATAAATATTTAGATGTTCTCTTTTTGTATTAGGCTGCAAAAATCAATACAAATATTATATATTAAGAGGACATTTGTTATGCTATAATTGTGCTAAATTTTAGGAAGGTGTTTTGTTTTCATTTGTAGACTAAAATAGCAGCTGCATCTTTTCCAGGAAGAAACATTTTAATGATTTTATTCAATGAATGAAATGAGACATTTAATGATTCAGGCAATTTCTCCTTGAGTACCTTAATGCACAGACCATTTTTCCATATATTTTCTCATTGTGTTTGCAATTTCATAATGCACCTTTAATGAATACAACTATCTATAACTAGACCAATAATTTCCATTTGGGAATTTTATTCATAATACTGATCCTTTGAGTTCTTTGCATGGTGAATAATAATCTGAACCCAAAAACATATCCAAAAAGTCAGGGTTTGGCACTCATATGACTATGTATACCTTTTAAAAAGCATTATGTACTGGATTATCAACAGACAGACATACCTCCAATACAAACATACCTCTGTGTTCTGAAAGATGTTATAATTGTAAAGGTAAGTGCACTGTATTGTAAGTATTGAATCTAAAATAAACATGTTATTTCCCTGAGATAACATTTGTGAATGGCTCACTAAAACAAGATGACATTTGCTTTACAATTAAAAATAAAAAAAAGAATGACTTTCTGGCTATTATGATGAACCATAATAGGATTTGGGAGGGCCTCCCCAGACCCTGCACTTTGGGGATCCCTGTAGCAGCTGCCTCAACCATCCTATGGATAGGAGAGACCTGGAGGATTATGGGAGCCTGGCACAGGGTGGCAGCAGGGGTTGCCCCCCTCCATTCACCTGGCAGCCTACTCCACTGCTCTGTGCTACCCTCTCCTGGCCGACTGCACTCCTCTTCACCGCAGCAGTGGGAAACAGAGTGCCTCAGCCCCAAGTCACTCTGCTTCCCCCTGCCACGGAGAAGGGGGGCACAGCAGGCTGGAAGAGAGGATGGGCAGGGCAGAATGGAGCAGACTGCCAAACCATTCTGGCTCCTGCCACCACTGCAGTGAGTGTGGAGGGGGAAGGGGGCGATCCCTGCTGCTGTGATAAGTGACCCGCACCCCCTTCTGCAACTGCTGCTAGGCAGGAGGGATGATAGGAGCATCTCTGTGCACTGCTGACTGCAGGCACTGCCCTCACAGCTCCCATTGGCCACAGAGGTGCTTGGGGTAGAAGCAGCACACAGGACACACACACTGCCCATGGGCTGCAAAGCAGGAGAACAGGAAGCCACTTAAGCGCTGCTGTGCTGCCACTGCTGATGAGGGAGCTTCTCAGGACCCTTTTAAATCACCCAAGAGAAGCAGATGGAACTAGGGGAGAGACTTGGCCCTGAACTTTGGTGGAGCCAGTCCTCTGGCTAGGAATATTCCTGGAGTCCAGGCACCATGGGCCAATATAATTAGCCACCACTGGCCTTTCCTAATAGCTTCTAACATGGACACTTTTTTGACACTATATCCACTGGATCACCCCGTCTACATGTTCGCTGACACCCTAAAAGAATTCTAATAAATTGACGAGGCATGATTTCCCTTTACAAAGCTGAGTTGACTCTTCCTCAACAAATGATGTGTCTGATAATTCAATTCTTCATTATAGTTTCAACAAATTTCCTGGCATTCAGGTTAGGCTTGCCAGTCTGTAATTGCTAGGTTTGCCTCTGAATGGAGCCTTTGTCACAAATCAGCCTTATATTAGCTATCTCCCAGTAATCTGGTACAGAAGATTATTTAAACAACAGTAATAATAATTTCACGAGGCATAAGGGAGCGGTCGACAAAGTTAACATTTGAGTGGTGTCTAGAAAGTTAACATTTCTAGACACCACTAAGGACTGTTTCTTGTAGCAGCTTGTCCTGGAACTCACAAGGGAAGAGGCAATTCTTGATTTAATCCTAAGTGTACCATAGGATCTGGTCCAAGAGTTGAATAAAACTGAACCACTCAGTAACAGTGACCATAATGATAAAATGTCTCAGAGGGGTAGCCATTTTAATCTGTAACATTAAAAACAATGCGTAGTCCTGTGGCACTTTAGGCCATGTCTAGTTTACCCGTCGACGGAGCCATGTAAACTAGTTTACCCGACATAGTCAATGAAGTGGGGATTTAAATAATCCCCGCTTTATTAAAATAAAAATGGCCACCACGCTGTGCCGACAATCGGCTGATCCAGCACAGCGCGGCAGTCTAGACACGGATTGGTCGACAAGGGGCTTCCCCAGTAAATTCCCCATTATTACTGGGTTTTCTGGTTTTGTAGCCTATCTCATCTCCATTAATATTTCACAGCTACTATCTCCATCTTTGTCAGGTGGATGACAGTATATTCCCACTACTATACTCCTAGTATTCAAACTTGGATTTGTATTCATAGATATTGTAGGTACATTTTGATTTATTTAAGAATCTAACTAACTAATAAAATTGCAATAGTATTGTTTTCCACTTCTATGGGCAATTCATCTCAAGTAATCAAAATACACACAAAGATTAAAATGCAATTTATTTGGCTATTCTGTCATCTTCCATGGGAAGGAAATCTAAATAAAGCATCTCCATGTTAGTTTTATTGCCTGAATAGTTGTGCTGGATTTCAGATATAAAGTAAACATTAACATTCTGAGCTTGTTTGTTGTCTTTCATTTATGGTATGATATCCTAAGAACTCTCATTTTAAATGGCCTCCAACTGTATCACTTTGCTTTTGCTTAGATACTTATATCTTCTATATTTTATATTACATAAGTCTCTGGGGATCAGTGGGAGAAGGTTAATGCTTTCAATCAGCTGGAAAATAAGGAGGAGCTGGCACTGCTGCATTTTCACTTATCTGGATCCTCTAGGTTGAGTCAGCAGTTGTTTTACTTCAAAGACTAATTTTATTCACCTATATTGCTGTAACTTGAGCAAACCTTTAAATTCCAGCCTCATCTTAGAGATTGAAAGGGTACACTTCCTTTCAGATGTGTGTGTAACTCCCAATAAGATTAACAGGAGTTAAACATGGTAAGGCTACAGAGAGAACTGACATTGCATGCTCATACAGTGAAATGGAAATGTCATGTGGTTGAATTGCTGACTAGACCAGACTTCCTTCCCTCAGGCAAAACTGCAATATGTCAGCCATGCAGTTTGAATTAGGATTCCAAAACATAGTAAGAGGGCTTTGTTAATTAGACATTAAAATTATTTCTTGAGAATGTATCTCAACACACACATTTACTTAAATTTAATAATAAATTTCATCTAGTCGTAGCCATGTGGAAATGTTTTCTGTTGCTTATTTTATTACGGTGTTAGCCAAGTCAGATAATACAACATGGTAATAAGACACATTTGACTGGTGTTTGATGTGGGGATATATCCAGTGACAACTGGGAGAGAAAGAAATAGCATCAGATCGATTCATCTGCTCATTAATGTCACAGAGGAAATAATGCCATTCAATATTATTCCTGTCTGCTGTTGAAAGACTGCTCCCTGATTTCACATCATGTTCAGCTTGCTAGTAACAGAATGCAAATTTCTTTTTGTACTATACATGTGTTACAATGAAATGAAATACGTAGTCTGCAAGAGAAAATATCCTCATGTTTGGTTATGGAACAGAATGGATAGAGTGGTGTATATCTCGAATATCTAACTTTTAGTCTCATTTAGTCCAGTTCAGACACTTGGGTCATTTCTAGTTGTTTAAAAGGATTTTTTTGGCATTGTTATTTTACCTATTTGCTTTTTATTAAAGAAACCTGTGTGGACTGCAGTCTGCCAGAGCTTTTCACTTCTTTATTAGCCATGCAAAGTATCAGTAATTAATAAATTCAGGAACATGTCTACTAGTCTGTATACACAAAAGAAGGCATAACCTGTGCATTGGATTGAAGAAAGTGCACAATATACTTCCAGCAAACTATTTCCATATTTCATTTGAGACTTTGCAGAAAGAGGGGACATTTAACACAGCTGAAAATACCAAAAAAAAAAAAAAAAATTCCAGACACAATTTTCTAAAGAAGTCTGGTCTGAAAACTGATTAAAGTTTGGGTGCACCTTTTTAAAGTTTCCTGCACATACAAATCTAAATGATCAATACTTCAAAAATGAGAGTTTTCAGGCTGCTGTTAAAAATCTGTTGTTTCATCACACCTAAAATTCACAAACTTTTACATTTTCTACTTCAGATGGGACACTGTGACCTCTGTCACAATAATATAATGATTCAAAACAAACCAAGAGGACGAAAGCATGCATGAGATAGCAAAAATAAAAATAAAACCAAAGACAGGAGGATTTTCAAAAGCTCAATCCCCCAGTTTTTCCAGTCTCTTTGCTCACTGTCTCAGTTCCCCCCTCATCTTATCTGTCTCTCCCCTTCCCCATTCACTGGCTCCTAGTTCTAGTCTCCCCTGTCTGGGCTCTTCATCCAACCTCATTCTCTCCCTTGCCCTGTCCCTGGCTCCTTATCTCAGACCCTTCCCTTTCTGGCTCCTTCTCTCAGTCTCTTTGTCCAGTCAGTCCCGGTCCTCACTCCTCCACACACACACTCCAGCTCTTTGTACAATCTGTCTCCTCAAACCCATTTCCCTGAACACTGGTTTCTAGCCCCAACTCTCCCATAGCTCCTTGTCAGATTTCAATTTCACCTACCTCCAGCCAACCAGCTCTCATTAACCCATTTCCCTCACCAGTTCTCAATCCTGGGTTTTCCCCACCCTCACATCCAGTCCCAGCCCACTAGCCTTACTATTGCAGCCCCCTGGTCATTAGTCACAGTTTCTCGCTCCTCCCTCCAGGGCCCTTGTCCCAAATTACTTCTTTCCCTCTTCCCTCACTTGGTTTTATCACTTCTAAATTCAAATAACAAGTTTTCCTCCACACTCCTAACAGAGGGGAACTGCCATCAACGCCTTCTTATTACCTTGTCTACCCTCCTTGTCTTTTTCCTTTGATAAAAGATGGGCTGGATGATAAATAGTTTGAGTAGCACTGATCTAATTAAGTGAACATGATTGACACTTATACATAGAATTATTCACTTTTTAGGGCTGATGGATTACAGATACACATATTAAAGAAATTTAAACTTAAAGCAATCGTTGACAACCATGATAGTGTCACAGTGAAAACAATATCGGATGGGTGTACCCTTTGGCAAAAATCAACACTTGTCTAATTACCCTCTGATTTCTCTCCCTGACACTGAGAGAAGCCACATTCCCTCGCTTCCTATCACTGGAAGTGCAACCCTCTTCCTGTCCCACTCCCTATAAGCCTACTCTCCACTTCTCTGCCTCTCCTGCAGGAGAGCCCATTTGCAAGATTCTGCAGACATACAGCAATACCCCATTCTTCACTGCATCCCCATTGACCCTGGGATGAGGAAAAGGTGTAGGTTCTGGCCATCCTCCACGCTGCTCCAAATGCTGATGGGGACCCTAAACGGTAAGCCTATAACTTCTTCCCACTGACCAGAAATGTCACAACTGGGGCTGCCTGAAACCTGGCAGCTGAGGGTGACTGATACACAAACGTCTGTACATGCCTGAACAAATGTACAATAATTATATAGAGAAGACTTGGGGTAATAGCAATCTAAAAATTACCCTATAACCTATCAGAATGGTGACAAAAACACTCATAAAAGTCCACAAAAAATCAAAATTTTGTCTTAAATAGGCCTGTCAAATAATTAAAAAATTAATCGTGAATAATCATGGGATAAAAAAATTGTGACTAATTGCAGTTTTAATCACACTGTTAAACAAAAATAGAATACTAGTTCAATATTTTGGGGTATTTTCTACATTTTCAAATATGTTGATTTCAATTACAACACAGATTCAAAGTGTACAGTTCTCACTTTATATTAGTTTTGATTATAAATATTCATACTATAAAAGATAAACACAAGAATTAGTATTTTTCAATTCACCTCATACAAGTACTTTACTAAGTCTCTTTATTATGCAAGTGAAAACTGTAAATGTATATTTTTTTATTATTATTTTATTATCTTTGGAAATCCCATATTGGTGTCTTCTTTGCATTTTGTCAAATATGACATGAAAATGTTAGTAAATTGAACAACATGTTCTAGATCATTATCTGATACTTCCATAACATGAAATATATGGCAACAGAGTAGGAGACATAATTCTCTCCCAAGGAGTTCCATCATTAATTTAATTAGTGCATTTCTAATAAGCATCATCAGCATGAAAGCCTGTCCGCTGGAACAGTGATTGAAGCATGAAGGAGCACAAGAATGCTTAGCAAATCTGCCATGGAAATATTTTGCAACACTATCTACAACAGTGCCATGCAAATACCTGCTCTAACTTTCAGGTGACACTAAATATGAAGAAGGCAGAATTATCTCCCATAAATGTAAAGAAATGTGTTTGTCTTAGTGATTGGCTGAACAAGAAGTAGGACTGAATGGACTTGTAGGCTGTAAAGTTTTATATTATTTTATTTTTCAGTGCAGTTATGTAACAAAAAAGTCTACATTTGTAAATTGCACTTTAATGGTAAAGAGATTGCACTACAAAAGTTTTATGAGGTAAATTGAAAAAATAATATGTATTTAATATTTTTATGGGGCAAATAATTGTAATTCAAAATAATAATATAAAGTGAGCACAGTACACTTTGTATTCAGTTTTGTAATTGAAATCAGTATATTTGAAAATATAGAAAAACCTCCCAAAATGTCTATTGATATGCTATTATTGCTTAACAGTATGACTGAAATTATGATTATTTTAATCCAGTTAATTTGTTTTGAATTACACTGTATATTTATACAGTGTAATTATAAAGCCCATTCGTTTATAAACTGACCTCCCAAACTTAGGGTGCATGTACACTGCCCCATTATTTCGGAATAACTAGTGTTATTCTGAAATAACAATGCGAGCATCTACACATCAATTCTGTTATTTCAAAATAATATCGAAATAACGGGCAGCTTATTCTGACTTCTGTAAACCTCATTCCATGAGGAATAACTCCTCTTCCAAAATAGCTATTTCGAAATAGCTGCAGTGTGGATGCTCCACTGCAGCTATTTCAAAATAGCTCCTCACCGGGGCCATTCTAAGTAATTTCTCCTCAGTGCTTCCTGGGGCTCTACATTGAAATAGTTCATCCACATTAGGGAAGCCTGCCTTGGACTAATTTTGAGGCTTCCTTGCAGTGTAGGCATGCTATTTCAAAATAAGCTATTTCAGAATAACTATTCCGGAATAGCTTATTTTGAAATAAGCATGCAATGTGGGGATGTGCTAGCTGCAGGCATGGGCTTTTCAGCTCCCATTGGCTGCTGATTGCTGTTCCTAGCCAATGGGAGCTGAGAGGCTTCTTGCCTGCAGCAAACACGTCCTTCAGCCCGCTCTGCTTCCTTAGCCACGGGAAGCAACGCAGGCTTAAGTACGTACTGGCTGCCAGCATGGAGCCTCTCAGGTCCCAGTCAATGGCTCAAGAAGTAGTGTGGGCTGAGGGACGTGCTTGCAGACTGCATGGCTGAGCTACATGCAGCCAAGGTGGCAGACTAGTGGGCAGGGGCCCATTAGCCAATGGGAGCTGCGGGAAGTTTGCCAACCTTTTCCCCCAATGGAATAAATATGAAGAACCCATTCATAAGCCAACCCCCAATCTTCACAGTAGGATTTTTTTCCAAAAAAAGTTGGTTTATGAATGATTATATATGGTTATCACTTGACATGAAATAAAGCAACAGATGGTCCTGAAGCAGAAACTCATTTAGTCCTTTTAATGCTAGTACCAATACCTTGAAGTCTCAGAAGGGCAAAAAGCAGAACTTAAGGTCTGAACACAAGATCTAGGTTGACCTGAGTTCATACCTTGAGCCTATGCCTACAGTTCTCCAGACTGGAACACTTACTCTTAACATCTCAAATCCTGCAAGGGTTAGGCCCAGTTTATACTCTTTCTTTGATACTTAAATTTGGGACTGTGCAGATCTAGATTATATGTTGGTGCATTACAAAGACAGACTACTGTTCAGATCCTGTGTTTCGATCCTGGTTCCCTTCCACTGAGGTGCACTTGCTTATGTACAGGGACGCAAAACAGTTTGTGAAGCACAGCTTCCTTTGCTCTCTTGCATGCAGGCATTTGAATAGCCATGTGGCACACTCAGAACACTGGTTGTTTTCAAGGTGGCCTGGAACAAAGGCCAGTGCAGAAGAATTGGCTGCACGATTCCAACAGATCAAACATAAAAAGGTCATTCCTGCCTACTGCCAAAACCTAAGCTTCCTGATTCAGTTCATGTGCAGATAACCTCTCCCTTCCCCCCCCCAACCTCCCCCCCCCACACACAAACAAAAAAACAAACCTGCTGGTGATATTACAACAATGCAAAAAGAAGGATAAAGGAAAAAGTGTTGCCATTTTTATGGCGTCCAGTTTGTATTATGCTATCCCAGGTTCTAGGTGTAAAGATGGTGTACACTAAGATGTGTCATGCCAGTGAGGCAGATGTGCTCTTCATGGGCATGTCAGAAAAGGGTTTGACTGTATACAATTTGTGACATCATCTACATTCATTTTCTTACCCATTTTGCTAAGCTCAAAACAGAAAATTACAGCAACTTTTCCTGTAGTTTAATTTGAGTACATTACAATCTAATAAATATTTAATAAAATCATGAAATAAAGATGGTGAGAAAGAGAGGCATAAGAGGCACTGGTGAAATGAGGAGACAGGAACATTAATGCAAACAGGCGCCAAAGGCTCTGATTCATTGCTCTGCTTGTCAGTCACCATGCAGTCTATCTCTTCAAGATTGGCGGGATTAAAGATACAAAATGAATAATTTGAGCCTGATAGAAACTTGCATATAATTATACTTTGGGAATTGGGGCCAACATAGATGAACATGAAAAAAATATTGTATTGCAATAAGGTCTCATTATACGCATTGAACCAGATTCTGTTCTCAGTCATATCAGCATAAACTCAGAATAATTGCACCTAGGGCAATGGAATTACACCAGTGTAAATGTAAATAATTTATTAATATTTGGGCAAATTTCTATCCTTTCACAGAGGAACAAAAAGTCAGTAAACAGACATCAAACTGGGTAGTAGCCAGTCTCTAACCAAGTGTTCTGTTATGCATTCACTTTGGAACCCTGTCATGTTTCTACATGAGAGAAGAGACCCTCACACCTCCATATATACTCTTGCCTTTTGAACACACTTTGCAGAGGGCAGGAATTTACCCTGAAGGGGCAAGAAAACTGACATCACGTTCTGTTCCATTTTTTTGACATTTCTTTATGCTGGGTCTTTCTATTAGTGCTTTCGGCAAAGGTGATCTAAGTTAAATCCATACCTATCATCATGTGGAGCTTTCTCCTTGTCTGCTGCTTCATACTCAGTCTCCGAAGGTCCTCCTAATTTTTTCTTTGATGACATACAATAACTCTGAGATTTGTATCATGCGAGAAATAATACACTTTGTAAGCAATGTCAGATTTCAAAGAGTTGAGCTAACATACACTATGTATAAATAGGAAAAAAAATCATGTTTTCAAAACCGAGTGCCTAAAATCAGGCATTTAAATAACAGTGGTCTGATTTTGAGCAATGCAGAGAAGCCACAGCTCCCCTTAATTCAGTGGGAACTGTGGATGATTTAAATGTCTGTCTTCAGGCACTCATTTTAAAAATACAAGCCAAAATGTATAGTTGCATCTTTTCTTATCTAATCTTTGACTGTTGCAATAATAAATCACATTTGGCTAATAATTCTTTACACTTTCTTCTATATATACTTGACCAGTATTAGGAATGTTAAAAATCATGTAATAAGGTAACCATGGAACCATTGAAAATCCGTATATGGTTAAACGGTTAGTCGCCTACACTCAAATATCCCTAACCAACAAGCTTAACTGCTGTCTATCCATGCTGAGCAATATTGTTTCATGTTTCCTTGTGCTCTCCAGGCTGTCTGTGTGTATAAACCTGTTGCCTCTTTTTTTTTTTAATTTAGATTGTACAATCTTTGGGACTAGAACTATATTTTTTATTTGTACATCAGATTGCAGTCTGTGGTTCTAGCAGCTACAGCATTACAAATAATACATAAATTTAGGAATAATATGTTGTACCTATGGCTGCCACATTTCGTGACATGTCTCCCATTGACATAAAACTTTACTCAATCTGGCTTTTTGGCTGTGGGCATGAGTGAACTGGAAAAGCTAAAAGTGACATGCTTTTTGTCATACACATTTAATAAAATATTGTAAGTCTCTCTCTAAAGTTTGATATAAACATTTCTCATTCATCTCTTTTCCTGCTCATGTGGTCTTCTAAAATAATATTTCTAAATTATATCAGGCTCAGGGGGTAGCCATGTTAGTCTGTAACTTTAAAAACAAGTAGTCCTGCAGCACCTTAAGTACATCCTGCAGTACCTTAAAGACCACACACACATATATATATAGTATCATGAGCTTACGTAGGGAAAACCCACTTCCTTAGATGAGCTCTCTCCACTCTGCTCATCTGAGGAAGTTGTTTTGGTTCCCAAGGAAGTCACAAATTCACATTATGTCTCTAGAAGTGCTAGGAGTTAAGTGTCCAGACAGAAAATGTACAGAGCATCCATGTTAAACAAAACAAAGCTTCCTCACACATATCTTTGGGGTTCAGGACTATTATTATTGTTTATAGAGGGTACATGTGCAGCCTATACTCACAAACACACAAATAACAAGAACAGCCTAATACAGTTTATTCCATGTTCCTCTTCACATATCTTGACATGACACAGAAACAGGACAGTTCTTTCTCTAGAACAATGTATCCTGCCTTTTAAAGAGAAACCTCTTCTTTCTGAAAGTAGCCCTGCCTCATTTTAAGGTTCTGAGCCTTGATTACACAAGGTGAAAAGCAGTGAAGAATCAAATCCACTAATAATGATAAAATTTAAAACAGATTTGTAAAAGTGTTTTAGTGGAGAAAAAAAAAGCCAAATATATTTGGTTTCTACAAATTGTTTTCAGCACATAATTTCATTTTTTTAAATCCAATACATATTTTTATCAAAAATTTAAAAGTTTTACAGATTTTTTGTCCAGTTTCTCATCAAGACACTAGAAAATTTCTATCAAAATTAAAAATTTCCATAAAAATATGCATTGTAATTGAAAAATATTTTGTGGGGGTTTTTTTTGTTTCAAAATCTGTTCCAATGAAAAACTCTCAACCAGATCCAGTATTCTCATCTTTCCCTCAATGTGGTGTGCTTATATCTGCAAAGAAAGTAGCGTATACTTGCAGAACACTATTGCAACTACTGTAACTGAAAACCACATCTTTATGATTTGTTTTGATTATTCATTTTAAAAACAAGGCAAATAGGAGCCATACATAAAAAAAAAAAAAAAGGAATAGGGAACCACCCCCCATGCTCCTCATCCTCCATCTCATCAATTAAAGAGTCCAGATAAAAAATGTAAGGTGAGAGAAGGGACAAAGGAGCAAAGGAAGGACCAATAAAATGGGAGTAATAGGAATCCTTAAGCCATAATTAGAAGTGAAGAGAAAGAGGAGAGATAAAGGAAAATGTAAGTTTCTTAATCTGAAAGAGGGTTCATGGTTATTTTATGCAATACACTAATAGGTTTATGACTTTTTCACAAGATCCCCAAAAAGAACTCCTGAGTTGAAGTGGAGGAAAAAAGCCGAAACCATTTATAGTTTACTTAATATCTGGTGTCATCTATTGTGGCAGTTTAGTCTTTGAGATGGCAGCACAAACCTAATCCAGCTATTTCAAATTGAGACATAGTTCTTTTGATTGTGTTGATCAAGTCTTTTCTTTGCTGTAAAGAAAATAAAACAACTCTTACTATAAGACTGAGTCAACATATTACATATTATCTTCCAGCAAATTTAAACAGCATACCATGTTAAAACAATTTCAAATAAGACGAAGTGTATATTTCTTCATTGAAAGATATATACACTATACTCGCTGAGTCTAAAAAGTGTAAAATAAAAACCACTCCTAAATTATGACTGGAAAAATATTCTTCAAAACATTTGGAATGACCAAAACCAACTATTTTCTCCCCAGAAGAACTCCAAAGTAGTTCCAAGTTCCTTCTGATTTAGAAACAAGTTGACATCTGGTTTAAGATCAACAGTGAAATGTTTCTATTCAGAAGGAATTTTAAATTAATTGTAATATTACTTTTAATAAATGTAACTATTAATTTGTCTGTATAGCGCTTTTAAAAGAAATAGAATTGAAGATGTAAGCATTATTATTTAGCAATAATTACGTTTTTATGTTGGTAACATTGAATGGACTTGTCATTTCATCTTTAGCTATAGGGTTGTTACTGAAATGCTATACTGAATTTATGCTTGAGAACTGATTTATTTGCAGTCTCTGTTAGCTAACCTACTATAAAATATGTTTTGTTGAATTGCTGAAATTTATGATTCAGTTAAATCTGCTCTCTCACACATATGTGTAGAAGATTTTATTTCATTTTTAGACAGTGAGTTTTTGCACCTGGACTGGGATATGTCTAAAAACTCAGGTGTTCTTTTTATTCTCATTAGAACAGGTATTTTATACTCTTTAGCTTTTTTCCACAACTCGTACTATCAGGCCTGGCCTTTGATTTTCTGTTATCAGTTTTCCTCATTAATTAATCATTACTGCTACTTTTATTCATTCCAGTGGACCAGCCACTAAACTCTTTGCCACCCACACAAAATTATGCTGTTCTTTGTAAAATAAAATCCTCACATCAAAGTTCAAATCTAACTCATTTGCGCAAAAAATCCCCTCATGCGCAAAAGCCATTCTTCCTCATTTTTTCAGGAAGAACGGCTATTGCGCAAGAGTGGGGGGTTGTGCAAAAAGGAGCCGTCTACACAGCTCCTTTTTGCACAAAAGCCTCTTGCGCAAAAACGGCTGCTAATTAATTATGCAAATGAAGCTCAGCGATATTCCACTCCGTGCTTCATTTGCATAAGCTTTTCCAGAAGAAGGCTACAGTGTAGACGTAGTCCAAGTAATACATTTTCTTGGGAGAAAGGATTTTACATCTTTGTAATCAAGAAACTTTTGTGCGCTCGCTCAGTTTCTGCTTCCTTTATAGCACTGACCTTCCTGATATTGCCTAGGCCCTATTAATTGTTCCTTTCACCTGCATTTAATACTCTGCAAAAAAATATACGTGATCAACTGAGGTAGACATATTACAGTCATCCATAATCCAAGTTTCTTCATCAAACAACACATATCTGGATGCTAATGAACTAACAATTATACTGGTGAAATACTCCTGGCACCACAGATATATGTCTTGTCCTAGAATCAGGCATGAAAAACGCTCCACTATCATTACTCAGCATTAGTGACACAGCATACATAATGAGAGCATATGCAGGTTCCATGAGTCTAGAGCCAAGCACAGGTGTTGATTGTATCTGCATCTGTATTTCTTTGACAGTAGTCATCACTTGAAAAGAACATTTACCATGACCCAGTGCTTGATCATTTTAACTTTAAGAAATACTGCACTGTGGTAAATGTTGACTTTGAGTTGGTACTCACTATATGTGAGTGCTATTTTCAGACTGTAAGCTTCTAAGTTAATAGTAGCACATCCTAATGAAGAGATAGAATTAATTAGACTAGGTGCTGCTTAATGATAACTTGAGTTGTAGGGGAATCTAGCAGACATTGACAGGCTGTTTTATTTCATTTATCTATATCTTCCTCTGTATCTAGAATTAGTCAGTAAACCTCACCTATGGTAGAATTGTGAAAAGTTACACGCTGCAAATGGTGCAATATGTATTTTAAAGAGACTTACAGCCATTTTTAGTCACAACAATAAATGGAGGCATAATTTTTAATTTTTTATAGCTGTCTTCTATCAAAGGTCCAATATAAATTAATTCATTTAGTATAATTATTTTGTTTCTGCCAGTCAAAACTCTAATAGGCCTTGTTTCCGAAGCAATTTCATTCTGCTTGTGAGTTACAGAATGTTTCTCATGTCTTTCCAGGTGTTTTAGCCCTGATTCTCATTTGGTTTTAAGTATTCACAGTTAGATACAATAACAGCTATCTAACTTGCCATGGTACATATGACGAGGTCAGCCTAACGTCAATCAGAAGTCAAGCTGCACTATGCGAAAAGTGACACAGGCAGATAGATATGTGATATCACTACATGTTTTTTTCTTGCTTCTTCCTGGAGCTCTGGGACCAGAGTTTGGCACAAACATTAAATTTTAACAGGCTTGATGTTTTCAGTTCATCACTGTTACTGCCCATGAAGCTTGCTCTACTAGAATCTTTTCACATACATTTCTAACTATATTTAGCTAATATGTTTTTAAGTATGGCACTGACATCATAACTTGAGAGTGTACTTTTGGGCACTGGTCCAAATGCATAAACACCTGTTATCTGGCTTGTCACAGATAAACACCTCAGTACAGAGCTACTGTGCCAATGTACAGACATAAATCTCTCTCTCTAATTAGTAAAAATATGTTAGGTAAACTGTAGTATAATGGTAATGTATGAACAACTGAGGATATTTGAAGTAATAAAATAAATCATTCACTGTGATAGTCTAAACGGATTGCAAATGTCACCAGATATAGTCCAATATTCATTTTGGTGTCATTAAAAGAAGCATTTTTGAGTTTTATAAGATGTTGAAATGAAAATGTAAAAGAGAGCCAATGCTTACAATTAATTGCTTAATTATCACTTCCATGTTTAACACAAATGTTTAATTATTTTATTGCTATAGATTTTTAATGATAGGGGAAAGGTTCCTTCCAAATATGCCCAATTAACTGCCTTTGTATCAGTTAAAATATCACATCATACCAAAAAAAGTAAAATGACATGATAAGTTGGGACATAATGTTTAGAAAAAAATGCCGTTTGTCCGTAATGCATCTTTTATGTACAAACGTGACTCAGGCCCAGACCCTGCAAACACTTATGCACATATAAGCAAAACTATATTCATGTGAATAGTCCCATTAAAGTCTATAGACAGACTCACATGTGTAGTTACTTATGAGTGAAGCGGACAGGGGGCTGCACACAGGGGAGTTAAAAGGTAGAGCAAGAGATCCCACTGCTGAACAGGCTGCCGGGGGACTGTGCTAGCTTTTGTTTGGTGTGAGTGAGTTTGCTCAACTGTCTGAATTTTGAATTCTGATTTCAGGTGATTTCAGTTACTATGGCAGTTGGGATTGTGTGTCTGGGAGTGTTTTATCCTTTGTTCCCTTTATTGCCTTTGATCAGCCTCAGGATCAACCTTCCCCTGTGTGGCTAACAAGGGGGTAGGTCTGACCTAGGGAGCAGGGTTTAAAAGCCAGAGGCAGAGTGACCAGGGGAGCAAAGCGGACAGAGGGCTGCAGACAGAGGGAGTTTGACAGAGAGTTTGACAGATGGAGTCCTACTATGGTCAGGAAGACCCGCAACACCTGTGCCAGCACTGCTTCTGTCTCCTCCGCCTGCACCTCTAGCCAGTCAGATCACCTGACGATGGATGACTCTACCCAGATCCTGGTGTGGTTTTGCAGGGACTGTGACTTGAAATTCCCACTTACTGAAATCCAGGCTGAGGGGACCATCCAATGTGAAAGGTGCCTGCTGGTGGAATCTCTCAGGAAGCAGGTGGAAGAGCTACAGGAGGAAATGGCTAGGCTGAGGAGCATCCAAATCCACAAGCAATTCCTGGACAGTATTCAAGTGGAGACAGCTGAGGCTGAGGTAGTTGTCCCACAAGACTGCTGACACACCACTGGTGGAGGAGGAGATTGCTCGGGTGGGACGCTGGCAGCTGGTCACTTCTGGCAGCAGGCACTGCTCCATCCCTGCTCCCAACCCTCCCACTGTGGTACTGAAGAACCGTTACGCTGTTCTCGATACTGGAGATAAGGAATCACCCCCTACAGCAGAAGAAGAGAAGCCTTGTACTTCCAAGGCTGGGAGGCCTGCTGCCACCACTCCAGTAGGAGGAAACGTAGGGTAGTGGTGGTTCGAGACTCTCTTCTGAGGCACCCATCTGTCATCCTGACATGTCATGTCGGGAGATGTGCTGCCTGCCAGGGGCCCATATCCGAGACACTATGGAGGCACTGACGAGGATTATCCGGCCCTCTGACTACTACCCCATGCTACTCATCCATGTGGGTGCTAATGATACTGCTAGGTGTGACACTGAGCAGATCAAGATCTACAGGGCTCTGGGAGTACGGGTGAAGGAGTTTGGAGCACAGATGGTAATCTCTTCAGTCCTTCCTGTCAAAGGTAGGGGTCCAAGCAGAAACAGGTGCATCCTGGAGGTGAATGCCTGGCTACAAAGATGATGTCGCTAGAAGGGCTTTGGCTTCCTCGACCATGCAATGCTATTGCAGGAAGGACTGCTAAGCAGGGATGGGGTTCACCTTTCAAAGAAGGGGAAGACAGTATTTGGATGAAGAGTGGCTAACCTAGTGAGGAGGGCAGTTTGGGTGAAAGTGATTGTGAAATCATAGAGTACATGATTCTAAGGAATGGTAGAAGGGAGAACAGCAAAACAGAGATAATAAATTTCAGGAAGGCAAATTTTGGTAAGCTCAGAGAGCTGGTAGATAAGGTCCCATGGGAAGCAAGACTAAGAGGAAAAACAACTGAAGAGAGTTGGCAGTTTTTCAAAGGGACATTATTAAGAGCCCAAAAGCAAGCTATTTCCTGTCATGCAAGCATATAGGATTAATACACTTCTATATCACTGTCCAAAGGCACAGCCATGTCTTTCTGAACAGTCTGCAGAAGCCAAAGAAATCAACGTGAAATGGGAAGATCACACAACAACCTCTTAGGGAACATTTAGATTGCAACTGGGAGTGAGCCACCCAGCCAATAGGACTCATGCTAGCTCTATTCCAGCCAGCACACAAAAAATACATTGAAGTATGGGAGGTAGATTGGGCTAGCCACCTGATTTCAAGTCAGTGTGACATTCTGGGTCCAGGCTTGGGCATCTAGCCCTAGACTGTGCATGACCCACAATCTCCACCCCACTACGTTAGTGTCATAGCTCAAGTCAAGCAAACATAAGTCTGTTTACTCAGGCTGCCAGCTCCAGTGTAAATATACCCATAGTCACTGGACTTGTACAGGAGTCCAGTGGGAGGGAGTTCAAGGGCCTATCAGAGCACAGAAAGTCCATGTTTCCACAGTGTGTGATGTCATTGATATCTCAGATTAGTACATACAACGTAAAGTGATTTAAATCATGGAAGCACCAGGGTATACAGTCACCTGGCACCCTCTTGTCCCCTTTTTTTAGAAGGGAAGGGCAAGGCTGACAATAAATTAAATAACAAGGGCTGGCTCAGCACAAGGGAGTATAGCCAGACTGTGGTTTCATTTCCTGATGGGGTACGATTTGTGTTCTTTTATTTAACATTGGGTATGGAGGATTTACTGACCATGTACAGACTCAGAAGGAGAAGCCAGTTCAAGGTAAGAGGTACAGCAATAGCAGACAGTGCTAGTATCATTGTTCCTCATGTGAAATCTCCCTCCCATCTGGACACAACGGAGGAGGGTTTGCAAACCTCCCTGGCCCTCTGATCTCACCCTCAACCATGGGAAAGGAGGGGAGAGCAGCTACTGCTCTAAGATATAGGAAGCTTTCATGGTAAGAGCCAAGATCCATCACAGAGGTCCCTGCCATGTAAACAAATGCAGCTTCTTTTCTGAGTCTTCCTCTTCCTGAATGATGCTCAGCAATGTGTAGAGCCATGATCAGACACTGCTCACATGCCTATGGATAAGACTCTTCTTTCCCTCTCTTCAGTTTTGGTAGACAATCTCACTGCTGCCTTCTAAGCAGGTCCAAGAATAGCGGGGGAGTGTAGATAACTTGTTTTAGGTCTCTTGGGAAAACAGACACATTGATTTGGTTCAAACAGAAATTCAAGTACTGGTCTCACAGACGTACCACTACTGTGTAGTGTAGCCCTTATTCTTCTGAGCAGTCATTCAGGAGGAGTGCATGTTTCAACAGGTCCCATTTGGGAGGAGGGAAGAAGGGCTGAATAACTGGGCTTTAAACTTGAATAACAATAGACAAGCCAATAACTTAGATGTAATAAATAGATTGTCACAACACAGAAAAATGGCCAGGACCAGTTTCTTCGGGGGATCCTGAAAAATAAAATAAAATAAAAATAAAATTAGAGAAATAAACAATTATATTCCAACTCTAAAAACCAAACAGAAGAGAGACAGACGAAAGTCACTTACAGTTTTCTATTCTGAGGTTCATATATTCAGCTAGCCCACACTCTAGGATTCTGAATGATAGAAATATTAGAATAAAATCACATTGACAAACGTAAATGCTTCCTTACATGAGTTCCACCCAGCCAAAAATAAATGGGGGACGGATGGAGTTACCATCAATTGTTCTTTCCCTGTACTCTCCTATTCCATGGGGTCCACAAAAGTGACAATGGAGACTTGAAGGGAGAGGGGGCAGTCTAGCTTGGGGTCCTCCCCAAGAACCCATTCCTTCCAGATAGTGAACTGGATTGTGTCTGTCTCTGAAGCACAAGGCGGGAAAGCACAGGAGTAACACATCATTATCATAGGTATGAAAAATAAACTAAGACACAGACGGACTTTGGCCTGAGTGCAAATCACAAGACTGAGTTTACAAGAATAAATCCACTAATGTAAACAAAATTAATTATATAGAAGAACATTAAAAGAGTTCCTTACCTCCTCTATAGTTTCTATGATGATACCATGGGTTTCAGAGTAAAGCTCAGGGGCCAGCATTATTACTGGTGAAAGCAATGGCAACTCCATGGTCATCAAACAAGTTGTCTCCCAATTAAACTAAAGCTAAGTTTGCATGTTGGCCTCAAAGACCTCTGCCTACTACCTGGAATGAGTAGGCTTCAACTTCAGGTCATGTGCATGACTGCTGGACAGAACCAAAAACTGAAGATCACCAGACCTTAGAAGAAATTCCACATTCTCCCCACTCGTCTCTGTTGGCATTCCTTTGCAGGATCAGTAACTTCAGGAACAAATAGTTCAATAGTCCAGTTGCACTAATCTAAATACCTACTTGGCCCACATGAACCCCTCAAGGATTTCAAGCTCTGTTAATAATTGGGTGTTTCTCAGCCCAGATAAATGTTTTTCAGTAAAAAAAAAGCTTTTCAGTTAGCAACATGTTTGCTTGTTTGTTTGTTTGTCTGATGGAGAGTTTCAATAACATGTTTTACCTTGTTTGAAGGCTATAAAAGCTCTAAAACAGGGGTGGAGAATCTTTTTGGGATTGAGGGCCACTGACCCACAGAAAAATCAGTCGGGACACACACACAAAAAATCCTCACTGATGTTGCGCCCGACTGAGAAGCAGAAAGACACTCCTCATATTCCCATCACACACCAGAACCTAGGGGGGCCCAGCCTAGTAGATTTTGTATGCTCCAGCCCCATGATGGGACATTGGGACATTGGGAGGGAAGGGGCCTGGAGCATCAGCACAGGAACCCCAATGTATAGGAGGAGGCGTGAGCTTTGGGGGGCCAGATTCAAGCAAGCTGGGGCCGCATCCGGCCCCAAGGCCTGAGGTTCCCCACCCCTGCTCTAAAGGAATAAAACGGTAATACAGCCATCTTTACTATAAGAATTAGATGAGGCACACAGCTAAAATTTACAGATCTGTTTACATGCATCAGAATGAGAGAGAGATTTTATTCACTATGGCCAATATCTGTTGACTATTAATCCTGAAGTAGCAGTTTGTAATGGACACCTAAAAGGTAAATGGATTTCTATTTCTAGATACTTTCATTAGCTTTTTTTAGCAAAGCATAAAAGTTAACTTTTAATGCATTTTATCTCTTTGTGCAAATTTCAATTTAAATGGCAATATTTTTATAGGTATATAGTCTGCTGTTTGACTGTAAAGATAAGCACAATAATTCAAAGTATAATATATTTTTCTTGAAGAAAAAAACATTAATTTCATAACAAATTAAAACATTATATACAGGAATATCATAGATGTCTTATTTCCTTCTCTTCCATCTAAGTTGTTTAAAATGTTACATACATATACTTAAAAGCTCAACTTGCCTTCTCTTTATAGTAATTCTGGTGCCTACTATTGACTGATAATGGAATTTTTGTTCATTATTGCACAGTAAAAGGGTCATACTGGAAAGACCTCTTCATTATTCATGCACTGCTTGTCAGTGCACAGACTAGAGTAAGATTACTAATTTGTCTAATTTTTCTGAAACTTTTGATGTAAGATCTTGCTTATCCAGTGCCTGCAGAATGAGAAGCTAGCCTGTTGAAATGAACTCAAACTTATTTTTTTTACATCCAATGTGATTGCAAGGAATCATAGAAGTGATGTAACTCATCTTTTAAGGCATATGTTGCATCTGAATGTACTAATCCATTACCTATATTTCACAAATCATCACAACTGGAGGGCAACTATTTAATGCACATTTTCTGAAAGGTAGATCATGGAGTTACAGCTTGTTGACAAAGACCTTTAGCTAGGATTCCTTTCAAGTTCTACACTAGAGTCCTGAAAACTAAGATTCCATTAAGGGCCATTTTCAGTTTTGTACAGGAAAAAAAATTAGTGACGTAAAAAGCTGAAGACGTTGATGGATTTTCCACCCTATCATGCCAATTCACTGTATTTGATATTTGTGTGTGTGTGTGTGGTTCAGATTAAAACCAGTCATGAAATTTCCACTACTTCACTAGCAAACTGATTCCACATCTTTTTTGATATTCAAGCAATACTAGATAACTGATAGTTAATTGCAACATTATGCAGTAAGTTTTGAACATTATAGCACATCTGAGTAATGTTTTGACATGACTGACTTCACGGCACAAAATGCTACACGCTTTTTTCTTTTTCACAGAAACAATTTCCATTCACTCATGCACAACATGGTAGAAGCTATTTAAATTGCATCCAATTTGTTTATCTTAGTATTACAAAGTTTTAAAAGATGATCCAAAATTAGCTGTCAAATATCATTCTGAGATTATTCTTATATTTTGAAATTGCAGTGTGCTGGTGTGAGGTAAATAAGTAGCTTTTCTCTAATATCATTCATGTGATGTAGAGCAAAATTCTTATACATGATGTTACTTCATTATCTATATGTCACTTTGATCTATTTTTATCAATACCAAAACTTCCAGAGAATGTCAGAGAGCAACAATATTCCAGAGTGCTAGATTTTTCATTTACATTTTTGATGGAATGGAAAGTTGTAAAAAATCATAAATAGCTAGACAATTCCCTAATAACTTCACAGGTGAGGTAGACAGAGAGTAGATAACACCTCTGATCCACATCCTTCCAGTGGTTTAATGTAGTTTAGAGGTGTCACAGATTTACTTTTACCCAACTCTTGATAGATAAAATTCCCTTTTATGAACTGATGTTACATATATCTGGAGAGTCCACATTTTAAAAGATGGGAGCATCACAATGGATACTCAGATACAGATATTGGTGTCAAACCTTTGAACCCATGAATCAAATCACTGGACATCTTCTCTGAGGATCTGATAGTACCATATGGCTTTTAGAGTGAAGTTTAAAATGACAGATACCAGTAACTGATTATTAGTCTCTGAGCCACAGATAATGACTTTAGCAACTCGGGGAAGAAAGTGCACAGTGGGGCATGAGTGATTAACAGTCGCTCCTCTTATATTCTTATTTAGCTGATGAAGGCAAATTCTCTTTCTCTGACCCTTCACCTTCTTCCAGCATTTATTGTCTCTTCCCCAATAACTTTTTTCCTCACCCTGTTTCACTTGGCCTTCCTACCTCTAGCGCAGGGGTGGGCAATAATTTTTGATGGGGGAGCCACTACAAGAATTTGGTAAGTGGTCAAGGGTCTCACTCTTCTATGATGTTAATGGAGAAGGTGCGGGGTATGGGATGGAGGTTGGATGCAGAAGGGAGTTTGGAGTAGAAGATTGGGGTGCAGGAGAGACTATGAGGTCTGAGAGGGAGTTTGAGTGAAGGAGGGGCAACGGTTTGGGATGCAGGAGGGGGTGCAGAATCTGGGAGGAGGTATGGGTGCAGAAGCAGGGGCTTCAGAAGGTTTGGCTTGTGACTTGGGGCAGGGGTGCAAGAGGGCATGCAAAGAGTATAGACCTAGGGCAGGAGGGGGTGGTCACCTGAGGCAGGAGATTGGAGATTCACAAGGGGGTGAAGGGTCTGAGAGGGGATTGTGACCTGGGGTAGGGGCACGGAGGGTTTGGGTTGTGATCTGGGGCAGGGAGTTGGGAGGAGAGATGGGGTACCGGACATAGGCTCTGGCCAGGAGGTATTTTCATTAGACGGACCCTTGTGCAGGCTCCCTGTCAGCCTCTCAAAGTGGCCAGATGCGGGGACCATGTTCCCTCTGTACACCACCTGTCCCTTGTGTGTCTGTGAGGGGTGGGGAGAACCCTCATGCACTCCCATTGGTCTCTCAACCTAGAGTAAATACAAACTAAAGCCAGTGCTGCCAATGCAGTTACACCACTGTTAAGCCAGTGTCCATGAAAGCAGCCTCAGGCCTCTTACTGAAGAGACAGCTGCTTCTGAAGAGGAGGCACTGAACAGAAGCCTTCTCTGTGCTTTCAGGGAGATTTCATATTTCACTTGTCCTGTAAAAATGGCATGCTCTTTGGATGAGTAATTCAGTGACATTTCCCCTTCAGGACAGGCAGAATTTTAATGCTTCAGGGCCATAAATGCAACCCTGTTAGCAAGTAATTTGAATTAGGCTCTGGGTTAGGAAGGAGCTTGACAAAATCAAAAAAAATTTTATTGAAAAGTAATAAAATAAACAGGAAATTGGCTGATAGAACTGGGAAATTAAATAAATGCACATTCTCTCCATAAGAGTACTGGACAGAACAAAACCGTCTTATCAATGTTACCCAGGCACACAAGATTGACTCAGGTTGTTGCTCTCAGCCCTGTTAATCTTTACTGAGATCAGGTTCAGTCATCTGAAGACAGGATCAAGCCCTTGATGCTCAGGACAAGTAAATAAATAGTAACTTCCTTAAAGCACATTATTTTCACATTCCCACCTGCTCACTGCCTCCAAAAATACACAGATCAAAATAAGAAAATTCATGTTATCTCCACTATATATCGGAGCAGAAATGGTAATAATAGAATGTCTCTCTCATACCAGCATGTTTTTCCTGAAGGCTACTCTCCTTCCAGAATGCACAGAATGCCAAGTTGGATAGCTGCTAATTTAGGAAAACCTGCTTTTTCTAGTGCAGTTCTAGTCTTAAAAGTAATTCTAAAGATAGCATCATGGGGCTCCATATTTGTCATCTCATATTTACTCCCTTATCCAATATTCTCAAAAGTTGCTTTTTCCAACTGCCAGCTCTGCAAACTTATGTTCATGTATCACCACCACAGACAAATGCTTAGCAGCCTCAGCTGTAGCGATGTACAATCATAATGCACAGTTGTATCAATGCACAATTTATATGCTGCAGGTTACCTCTGCAAACCCCATGGAATTTCAGAGATAATGCATTTGAATTTAGTAAATAGCTGTGTAGATGTTACTCCCCAATATGCAGTAAGCCATTGGAAGATACTTAGGAGGCCAACAGCCCCTTTCCTGAAAATTGGGGGTTTAATCTGTTTGGTACCCAGGAATGGAATCAGTGGTATTAAAACAATTTGTGTAGTGGGGGTGCTGAACCAAACTGTCAATCATGTATATAATGGAAACTATTGCATGTCGGGGGGGCTACATGGAATGCAGCTACTTTGGGGCTTCATGTGGAAATGTAGCTGGGCTAAACTGTGGAGTGACACACATGGTTAGCTGTCTCGTGTATTTTGGAACACTATGTGTCCCAAAGGAGGTCTGGCAGCAAAATATCTCCTGGAGCAGAATATGTACAATGCGCCATCTCTTTGCATGATGCTCTTCTAACGACCACACGTGCTCATGCCGTTCATGGAATTCCTTGTTCCCTGATGTCTCTGGAGTGGTGTGTGTAGCACCAGAAGCAATAGGTGTGATTAGTGTAAGCTAACTAGTACACCAAAACTAGGCCCGCTGACAGAGGAGAGCAAAGTGGGCAATTAATTGCCCTGGGACCTGGTGATTCAAAGGGATTTGGGGTTCCCAACTGTTGCCACTGCTACTCTGGCAGCAGCAGTGGTCAGAGCCCTGGGGCCTTTTAATCACCACTGGAGTGCTGCATTACAGCCTCAGGGTAGCTCTAAGGGCTGGCGGAGCTGTGCACCATGCTCCCCGCAGCACTCAGGGCTGGCTTCCCTCCACCCCGCCGCTTCTGCCTGAGGCTCTGCCCCTTCCAGAGCACCTTGCCTCCCACATCTTGCCCCTCACATCTTGTCCAAGACTCCCCTTGCCCCACTAAATTAGGTCTGCATAAGGAGGTGCATAACAGATTTCACTGAGTGTTCTACTTTGTTCTGCTCCTGTTGTGTCTACTTCCACATACTTTATTACCTACCAGGTTAATGGGCTGTGGGCTGAGCAAAATAGTCCTATTAATGGCTACTGTTATAATATAATGCTTCATTAAGAGAAGCATTTGTTCTCAAAGAAATCAACATCTTAAAAATCCCCATCATCAATCCAATTGAATCAGATATATGCTCTGTCAAATCACATTTCAAAAGGCTTTTATAACACCAAAATTCAGTTATCTAGTAATAGTATTAGCAATGTTAATTTTCTAATCAGAACCCCAAATCATTAATTATCTACGCCTTCCTTGAGTAAAAGAAATTGAAGCTTGTAATCAGTAATAACTAAGGAGCCTTTGATGTTTATGAGTTTAAGGGAATATATTTTCCTCTTGATGCACATGCCCATTTCCCATTAACCATAACACGTGCTGAGGTAGTAA
Source organism: Rafetus swinhoei (assembly GCA_019425775.1). NCBI lineage: Eukaryota > Metazoa > Chordata > Testudines > Trionychidae > Rafetus > Rafetus swinhoei. Next base: position 40,006,146 of record CM033437.1, on the reverse strand, counting down.
CAGTCCTATTAGGGCTCGATTCCCTCCTGCTTTGCACCTTGTGCCATCCCCCTACCTTTGCAAAGTGGGTGTAAAAACACTGCCATTCTGATTGGGAAGCATTTTCACTAGTCATTTTGCATAAGCATAAGTAGGTAAGGCAGAAGGTAGTGGGAGACTCTGGCCACTTAGCCTGTATAAAGTAGAATGCATGTATGAGAATTTGAGTCTTGCCACATATAGCTTTTCACTTAAGCCTGTGCTTCCCACACTTTTAAAAGCTATGCCCCCGGCAAGAAAATGAAAGCATTTGTGCCCCCACTTCTGCTCTGCCATGTGTCCTTCCCTCATTTTAGATCTCCCTAATATACTCTCTCTCATTTCTTATGAGTACTGATCAGCAGAGAAATAGTTAGCAATGTTGACATTTAGGGCAAGTCTATATTGGGGAGTTATTTCAGAATAATTCCCCTTATTTCAAAATAACAAAACAAGTGTCCACAATATCAAGCCCGTTACTTCAAAATAAAGGGCTTGTTATTTTGAAATAAAACTCCTGTTTGTGAAGAGAAATAAGGCCTATTTTGAAATTTGTTATTTTGGAAGTTATTATTTTGAAATAACTTATTTTGAAATAATTTCCCAGTGTGGACATGCCCTTAGAGACTCATCACTGGCCTCTGAATTAGCACCCACTGAAATGAATGGGGCAGTTCACTCTCAGAACTGTTGTTTTAGGCTGTCTGCAAGCTCAGACAGATGTCTGCATTGGTTACTTTTATTTCATGTTTTGAAGGTTTTCTCTGCAATTTTAACAGATTTTGAAAACCAACACACTGGGCTTTTACTCCTGAGAACAACTGAGAGATTTGTCCAGCATGAGGTCATTCCTCAACAAGTTTTTTTATAGCATTCACCAGTGCTCCCCAACACTTTGGGAACCACTGAGATAAGCTCAATATTCAAACAATTAAAAAAAAACTATGCATTGCTTACTTAAAAGCTAACTACTTTTTAAATTTCATTTTGGCAAACAAAATACATTGCCTGAAATATTGATGTATGTAACCTGTGCACCAAAGTATACATACATGCATATTTATGTTTTAATGGTACTTAAATATTTGCCATTTTATAAAACCTGTTTGCTCTTTAAAGAATTTATCATTCCTGTTTTCCAATAAGGAAACCAACCCTTTCATTGAATATAAGCTAAAGCACACAACTCAACCACTAATTAGTTCTGTAAGGGTACATCTATGCAGCGCATTATTTTGGAATAATGACAGTTATTCCAAAATAACAAAAAGCATTTCTACACAGCAAGCCATTATTTTGAAATAATGGCGAGCTGGAGGACTTCTTATTCCAACTCCTGTAACCCTCATTTTACGAGGAGTAAGGGAAGTCAAAGGAAGAGTTTTCTTCCTTGGACTTCCTGATGTGTAGAGTGCCAAAAGCCAAATTAAGCTATTTCGACTTAAGCTACACAATTGACGTAGCTGAATTTGCGTAGCTTAATTTGACTTTTGCTCTGCTGTGTAGACATGCCCTAAGTGCATTGGGACACAGAGCATATATTTAGTTAAGGGGATGTCTCTGCAGTGTGAGAAATTGGCAGGGTACTTATCAGGGAGTCAGAAGATTGGGGTTCTTCCTCTCATGTTGCCATTGACCTACTGTGTGACCTTAGGGAAGTCATTTTACCTCTCTTTGCCTCAGTTTCACCATTTGTAAAATACTTGCTTTCCTATGTAAATAGCTTTGAGACATCCAGAGGAAAAGGGCTGTATGTTCCTAATCCACCAAAGCACTCTGACATGTTCTTAACTTTAAGGATGTGTTTAATTGCACTGACTTCAAGTCATGTTCTTAAATACTTTGTGTGATTGAGTCCTATAAGAGCTAAGTATTATCACCATTACAGGCTGTACTGCCTATAAATGAAGCTGTGTTGAAAACATAGGAAATCAAATGTTCTGTGTTTTGGAACTCAAGGACATTTACTCGCATATAATTTTTTAAAGCATAGAATTGGTAAATGTATAGTGTAATTCCTTATTAAGCAAAACAGGTACCCACATGCTTTGTAATTTGATTTTGGACAAATCAATGCTTTCCGTTTTCATAGATATCAGTTCATTTAAATTCATAAATACAAAATTGCCCCATAAAAAGCTGTAAGAAAAAAGAGACTAAAGGTAGGACGTGAAATAACCATCAGAGCTGCATAGTTTAAGTACACTGTTCTTCAGTTTTTCATTTGTTGTCAGTTATGACAATAACAGCCATTGCTATAGAGAGACCACAGGGAGGGTCTGTTCTCCAACTTCCCTTCCCCAGGCCTAATCTTTTAATATCCCACTTCATACTTGTGCACGTTGATGACGTTATTTGGTGACTTTTCCATGACTTATCACTTTTCCCTTAGCTCTACAGGGAAACTTACTAGACACTTCCATGCCAAAATCATAGTTTTATCTATAACGTATTTGGGAGCTTTCACTTTATGCCTTCACTTCCCTTTTCCACTCACAGGTTAAATACTACATTTGGCTGATGCTCATAATTGAAGGCATGGTTATGTATATTGCAGTGGTTCAGTTTATATTCATCTTTAAGTCAAAAAGAATTCACAAGGAGCATTTCTAATCATCTAAAATTAGCTACTTGTCATTTTCTTACAGTCAGTTGCTCCACTGAAGCCAGCCTGATTGTTAGATAACAGCATGTTCCATTATCCAGGCTCAGCTAAGAAGCTGCATGTATGATATATTGCACGTATTACTTCCCTCACATGCTGATTCAACAGCTTTCCATTTAATTCAAAAGTTAAAGTAGCCCACAATGTATAATATGTGAGAAAAAGAGGCAACAAATCCCTATAATTCACTGTGTCAACATTTCAAATTTAGATGCCTAAATTTTGGCAGTTAGGATGGGATTTTCAAAAGCCCCTAAATTTAGGAGCACAGGTCCCCTGGTGCTTTTGAATATTCCACCCGTAAATATATACTTAAGCACCTACGTGGCTTGGTATTCAAAAGAGCTGGGCACCTCCAAACTACTATTGGCATCAGTGACACCGGCAAATGCCGGGGCAGCTTCAAAAATCACTTCAATGGCACTGTCATTACCTATGTGAGTAAATTTATGTGTGTACTTCAGTGATTGCAGGCTTAGATGCTTATTTAGATACCTAGATATGGGTTCAGATATTTAAATTAAAAAACCCTCAAGTTCATAAATGTGGGCATATATATTTATCAGAAGGTCAAATGAATTGTGCTGTAATAGTACTCTCCCAGTACTTTTTCTTCATGAATAATGTAATTCAAAATATCTAAAGGTTTAAATGAAACTTCTCTAAAGAAATATTTTACTGGGGATATAATAAAAACTTACAGGCCTTTCATGTATTACAATAAATGTTGACAATCTTATTTATGTGAGCACTTATGTTCTCATTTTTTGCTCTGATATTCACCAAGAATTTAAATCTTAATTTCAGAAGACTCAATATTTACAGCAGCATAAGTTGCTTTTACTCTAAACACCTCTCCCTTCCTCACATTTCAGAGTTCAAACAAATAACTGCAGCAAAGCAAAATGAAGGGAAATAAAATTCCCACATTCACTCTACATCAATATCTCCCCTATTATCTATGCAGCAAACTATTTTCCATTTATCCTGTTTTCATTCCAAACCCAGCACTGTCTGTTTATCTACTTCATATTAATGAATTATAAATATTCTTGATAATTAAAAGCTGGTATTTACAGTCTTCACTACGCAAGTGCACAATAAATGTGTGATACAAAGCTGTTGCTCTGTGTTCCAGGCGGAGTACAGAGCTCTCTTGGTCTTTTGGCAGCATTTCAAGAAATCCTGGTGGAAGAACTTAACAGATCCACTCTTAAGACATAGCAACATCACATTAACCACAGAGATGTTGTTTAGCCACTTTTAATTTCAAATCACTTAAACAAGCTATAGAAATCACCTACTTAAGGGTCTGATTCAGCAATCACTTGTTATCCAGCCTGTGTTTCCTATCATGACATTAATGAGACTACTTATAGCAGTAAAAGGCGGAATCAGTACTGTTCACAGGTTAGAGCACCTATTTAAGATCACATATGGTCATCCTTATGCAGGCTCAGTAGCATCTTCCTTTGTAAGTAGTAAGGATGTTAAAATGCGGTTATCAGGCTAATTGTACAGTCGATACAATTTCTATCGACAATAAGATTAGTCGATAAGACTGCTCTAAAGAGCCGCAGAGGGGAGTAGCTCCAAGAGCTGGCTCAAGGTGGGACTGAGCAGTCCCTGCGTGTGCCGGATCTGGGAGCCACCCATGCTGCAGCTCTGCATTTTAAATGTAGTGAGAGACACCGGGCTCTTACTACATTTAAAATGCGATCAGCGTGAGCCGGGACTGCTGGGTCCCAGATCGCACTGAATCCAGCAGCCCCTGTTCGCAGAGGACAGCCCTGTCTCCCACAAACACGGGCTGGTGCCAGAGCAGCCTCTATTCGAGGTGGACAAGGCTGGCCAATGTGAACAGAGGCTTCTCTGGCACCAGCCCTTGTCTGCAGGGTGGCCCAGCTCCCTGCTGGGACCTCTGCAGAAAGGGGCTGCTTCTTAGCAGCCTCCGCTATCCCAACCCCCGTTGCATCTGATAGAGGCAGCAGGGGGGAAGCAGGCGGCACCCTGGAGATGGTGCTGGGCAGAACCGGCTTTTCCCCCGGCATCGGCTCCTGTTCCCCAACCCCTTGCTGCCTCTCTCTGATAAAGGCTGTGGAGAGGGAGGAGGAGAAGTGACTAGTCAAGTCACTGCTTGACTAGTCACTTACATCCCTAGACTCAGCAGACCCCTGGGGCAAGCTGAGTAGTACCATATGCTAGACATAGCCCTGCTGAAATCAGTGGGATGTCCCACAGGGTAAGACAGTACTCTACACCAGTAAGAGGGGGCCTTAGCTAATGCCTGATTCCATAACAAGGCACAACTGCTGACTTCAATGCAGTTATTTAGGATTTACATCAATGCAATGAAGTGTCCCTAGTCTCTGTTTGCCAGAAGCTGGGAATGAATAAGAAAGGATGGATCACTTGATGATTGCCTGTTCTGTTCATTCCCGCTGGGACACCTGGCCTTTTCCACTGTTGGAAGACAGGATGTTGGGCTAGATGACTATCTGACCCAGTAAGGCTGTTCTTATATTCTTAAGAAGAATTTAGCCCATTAGTTTGATAATATCACAAACACTACTCTGAAGCCATGGTGTAATTCGTAAGTAAATACATTCTAATATAATTCTGTACTAGAGACAGAAACAGCAAGAACAGAATCAATACTATGGCAACACTGTGGCACATGCACTGCACTGGATCACTGCCACATCTCAGGTGTGATGGTGAAGCAGCAGCATCTCCTCATGCCTTTAATGATCCGTGAAATGGCATTAATCCAGAACAACACTCATCTCGGTATGTTTCCTGCATAAATGAAAAATCTCTGGCGTATTGGTGTTCCCCTCATTTTGTTTATTTTTAGAAATCTAAAGAAGCTTGTCAGCTTCTCTAAAAGTCAACTTTAAAAAAAATTAGGAACTATGTATTTTTCACAATGGAACAGATCCTACCTGAGCCCTTTCCTCAAGTAAAACTCCCACTCAGCAACTCCTGAGATAGAGGCATTTTTTATTATTCCCAATACTATTATGTTTTAGATTTTTCACTTTCATTATTTATCAATCACACAAATTAACTTTTCTGAAATGCCTTCTCCTCCACCCCGTTCCTCCATATTAAGATTTTCATTCTGGTCATGGCTTGTCTTTTTAAATAAGACTATCTTAGTCATACATTCAAATACCTTCCATTAACAGTGTCCTTTTCCCTTATACAGAAAGTCTGTCACAGTTGCATTTAAGTTGATCTCAGTCATTAATGTGCCATGACAAATGATTCGTTTGTTTTGTTTAGGGTTGTTTCAGATGAAATTCAAATTCAGTTTAGTGGTTATTCATAGAATGCTAAGACTGGCTCCTCCTCTTTAGGGTTCTAAGAAGAGGAGTAGGAGCCAGGGAAATATGGCTCCCTTGTCCCTCCCAGCAATTGCACCTTCTTGGCTAGTCTTGCTCCACTTTCCCCTCTCCCCGGAGGACCTTCCCTGCTATTCCTGCCACCAAAGAGCACCAAAGTAATATTACCCCTCTCCAACAAGCCAATGGGTTCACATTATTGGTACTGCTCCTGTTACCAGATCCTTGCTGGTTCTACCTCAATCCATGTCAGTCCTGCTTCCTCTCTATGGATTCTGTAGGCACATCAGAGGGAAACTGGCCATGATGGGAAAGCGGTCTAAAATGAAGGGAGGGTTCCCAGCTATGATTCACTATCCCAGCTAAGGAAAGAGTAGGGTCAACTATGATTCGCTATAGGCAAGGGACCTGATCCAGCCCTTCTCCCAACCATTCCTTAAACAGCTCCTCATTAAAAGTAGTAGCCGTGTTCTCTACCCCACAGGATCCCGGATACTCTTTGAGGACTATTACATACTGGAGTTAACCAATGCTCTCTGTTAATCAAGTAAGACACCTGAGGGAATGAGAGTAGAAAGAAGGAAAGGGCAGTGTCCTAGCACCATTACTAGTAAGGTTTTTTTTATTTAATAAAAAGAGAGATTTCTGCAAAAAATATTATATAAGTGAACAACACATACTGAAGCTGTGGGCTGAATTGTGCTCTCTTTCACACACCATTATAGATCCTGAATAACCCTCAAGAAGTCAATGGAACTACTCTGGATTAAAGCAAAGCAAAACTGAGCCCAGGTTTGTCTTTAGAAATTTCCATTGGGTTTTGTTCTCTCATATGTTGTGCGCTGAAAAAGCAAAATGAAGAATATTATCATAGAATTATTATTTCTATCATAAATTTTAAAAATTACCTATATTAATAGCTATGAGCCAAAGTCCTTCAGGGACTGTCATAAATCCACAAGCTCTCCCTGAGTGCTAGATTTAGTATTTGGATCTTTGAATTAGCTGAAAGAAGTGTTAAAAACTCCTGCAGAGAGACAGCTTCCTCTTGGCTGTACATTTACACAAGCTTTTTGCAACCATAATTCAAACTAGAACTTGACAAGAACTCACATATACCAATTTTCTTACAAATATATAGCTTTCAGGTAGTATTAGGGATTTCCTTCCAAACACTTATAGATGGAAGACCCATCATGCGCTCAAATTCTCTTCCTTAAAGTCATCTCCTATATGTTTAGTTCAGTCCAAGAAAATGCCAAAATTAATGATTCATAGGAATTTTTAAGGAATCCAAACATTTTGGATTTCTGTCTACTTGCTTAATTTTTCCTGTAGTCTATCCCATAGACAACCCTCTCCTAAAATGCTGGAGGGAATTCTGGGTGGCATTAAAATAATATTTGCTTCCGGATGATCTGTCACTTTGGTCTTTAGCCACTCATTGGAGGGAAGGCGGGGGTGGAGGGAGAGAAGAACTGTTAATTAAATGCATATTCTGAGGCACAGTATGAAACAGGGGAATTCAAAGTTCCAGATTTAAAAATGAAACTTTCACTGAATTATTTTGCGGATGCACAGGAGTCTACACTGGTCATAAATGTGTGTGGGTGGCAGGGCTGTGCCTGTATGCAGGAGGTTTAAGAATAAAATGAGGCAGATCTCACCCCTCCTTCACGCCCTGTGGACTGTTCAGGAGACACAAGGGGAGTGGATACACAGCAGTCATTCCAGAGAGAGGAGAGAGGGAGAGAGAGAGAGATTGCTTATGTGTGTGTGATTCCTTCCCCACAGAGATAACAGGTATGTTGCTCTCCTCAGAGTCCCCAGCAGAGGGAGTTGGAAGTGTCAGGCAGAGGGAGTAGCCAGGATGTGAAGATCACCTGTGGCAGAGTATACCTTTTATGACCACTTTCAACTAATCTAATTTAAAGCAAGCAGTTAGGTGCTAGGGCCAGGTCAAAATTCAGAGAACTACACCCAAGGTCCCTAACAACACACAATCTCTGTTGTGCCAAGAATAAGCAAGATCCAAAAGAAAATGTGGCTCCATGTGTTTTCCTCTGAGTACCATATTTTTACATATATATATTTTTGGCATTTTCCTTCAGCGTATACTGGTGGTATTTTATTTTGCCTGACTGAATCTCCCTTATACCAGTATCTGCTTAAAGTCTGTGGGTTGTTTGCAAACCAAGTAAAAGAGGCTCTAATACATGATACTAGATTTCTCTCCTTAGGAATGGTTCATTGTTGTTAGAGGGCAAGTGGTACGGAAGTGCATTCACCCCATGGGAATTTCTCAAGACATCACAGTCCCAGGAAGGGATGATGCTTCCATAAATGAGTAGGACCAAGTGGGCTGTGCCATCACTGTCTCACAGGCCAAGATGATCCAGCACTGTTTGGATGCGTACAAGGACTGGGGGGAAAAAGACATGAAGCTTTAATGGCAGCCCTTGTACCCCCCTGAGCGTAAGAACTGCTGCAAAACAATGCTGCTGTAGTAGTAGCATGTGTGTGTGTGTGGGGCGGGGGGTCATGATTTTGTTCCCCTCTCATGCTAAACAGGTGAACATAATGCACCTGAAGGGGAAATGGTTGCTGCTTGAGTCAGCCACTAAATGTTGGTTGCCCTAAAGTCTGAGGCAAATATATCAATAGAAGCGTATGCACCATTCAAAAGAAGTACCTTTCTATATCATCAATATGCATATTTAGCTGTAAATCACTTTACTACCTTTTTCTCACAAAGGAAAATATTGCACCAGTTTGTGATAATTACACACATTTTTAATGTGATCCCCATCTGAGTTTACTTGCTGCAATAACAGGTGCAAACTTTTGAGAAGCATTTGTGGTTTACCACAAAAAGTAGACGCAAGTTAAACTTTTAAACTTTAATTAATTGTGGAAAATGTGTTGTGGCAGGGAAAGGGCCCAGTGGATCTTATTGAAGTAGGTACAAACCACTCCTTTACCACAGTCAATAACTTCTAACTGTTCTTGGAGAATACTTTCACAGAAAGAATGGGAAAGAACAGGAAGTACATCATCTTAATTCATAGTTTAATGAAACTACATTCTGACCCTATAGGTTACAACACTTGGTGTACATACTTACCTCTCATTAATGGGGTTTTATACCCACAATCAAGTGGAGAATATATCTTCTATAACTTTGTAATGAAGATAGGTAGGCCTTGTAGTACATACTTTAATATTTCTCCATGTGTATAAACCAAGCAGTGACTCTCCTATCCCCCAACTCACATTGGCACGTAGTTCCTCATGTGAATAGTCCCACATACTTTAATGAGCTTATTTGTGTGTCTAAATGTTGACTAGTATAAGAAGTTGACAGCTAGGACCTAAGTGACAATGCCAAAGCCCAGTTGGAGCCAGACAATATGGTCATCATCAGAAGTGCCTGTTGACTACAGAATGTAGGGAAAAGCTGCATTTCTTCACATGCATGATTGCTTTCATGTTAATCTTAGGCTGAGTATGAGTGTAGAGCATTATAATTATTATTCTTCCATTATTGTGATTGCTTAGATGACTTACCACTAGCTTCCCATTTAGCATAGTATATAAAAGACTGGCAAAGGAAGTGTGATTAAGATCTGAAGCTCTGCTTGCCAGCAGTACTAAAGTGCAGAAGATTCCTATCATAAAGAGTAACTGAAAGAATAATGAGCACTCAGGACTTCCATCAGGAAATGAGAATGAAGGACTCCTTCCATGTCTGTCAGAACCCAGAAGAAGAATGGAGGACAGAAATCCAAACCACCTGTATAGATTGTCTTTTGTGGTATAACCACCATTCGCATCTTCAAAAATATTAAAATAGTAACCAAGGAGGAGACAATGGCAGACTGGCTGAGATGGGAGGGAGCTGAGGCGTAAGATTACTATCAGAGATTCTGAAGGCAGGAAGCATGAACAGGCAAATTTTCTCTGAGCTTTTGCAAAGACATGAGTTCTTTGTGATGCAACACAGCGAAACAAGTCCTTTTCCCTGTTTTCCTCCCAAATCGTTAAAGGGCAAAAGGCATCATGCTGGTAGGTATCTGGGCTCAATGTATCTGTTCTACAGGACCACTGAGATACAGCTGAATAAAACTCATTATTCTGCAAAACGTTTTTACAGTATGGTGCAACTGTAACAGAACTGTCTGTTCTTAGGTGTGGGTTTTTGGGGGAGAGGGAGGAGTGGGATTCCTCCCTTGACCGGCTCTACGAATCTGCCATTTTGCCACCTTCCAATGCCTCTCCAGTACTTATTGTGGAGATCATGAAAAAATCTTTTCTGCTGCATCTATTGGCAGTCTGGGCCCAAAGTAAATGATGAGGTTGCCAATTGCAAATTTTCTCTAACACACAATGCATAATGCCCAGCAGACCAATCAAGTGAAAAACAGATACTCTGATCAGAAATGCCACAGGGGAGCATTGCAATGGGGGACAGAGGATGTCAGTAGGGAAGTAAAGTGGGCAGTGCCATTCCTTCTCACAGACAATCTCCATTTCAGAATTAAAATCTAGGACCCCTTAGGCTACATCTACACTGCAATGCTATTTCGAGATACCAGAGTTTCCCGAAATAGCTATCCCCGCGTCTTCACATCAAGTCTGTTATTTTGGGCTCACTATTCTGATGTCCCTGTAAACCTCATTCCAAGAGGAGAAAGGGACGCTTCGGAATAGCAGGTTATTTTGAAATTTGGTGCTGTGTAGACAAGGCCAAATTATGAAATAAACTATTTTAAAATAAGTTTGAAATAAGATACGCCATTTGCATAGCTCAAATTGCATATCTTATTTTGAACAAGTGTAGCAGTGTAGACATAGCCTTACAGTAAAGTGCAGAGTGAGAGAAAACATTATTTATTACTCTGTCACCTTTCACCATTCTTGCCAATTACCCAGGTCTCCCTCTCAGGTTTACCTCTGATCCTACTGCCCCCTGGACATACACATCTATTAACTGACAGCCTCACTCCATCGCCCCTCTGCACTCACCTTGCCAACCAGCTTATCCACATGTCCAGTACTGATCCTCCCCAAGCCTCTAAACTTCTTCTGGCCAGCACACCCACCAGCACAGAAATATCTGGCCACACATCATTCTTTGGACTGGTGATCTATTCCTCTCCTACCCTTCCTCCTTAGTCTTTTTCAAATGTCAGAATTCTCCCGCATCTAACATCCCAGAACTCAGAACACTCCTCCTCTCTCCCCTCCACAAAATCCATCCCCAGGCTTGGAACTCCTTCCCTACTCATGTAACACCAATTTCAGAAGCCCACTTCACCCAGCTCAGAGCCCCCTTTCTTGTTCCTGGGCCTGAAAATTCAAGAGCAGGGGCAGCAAGAAGCATGTTCATATTACCTGAAATCACCTCAAAGACTGTATCAACCACTTTGTGCCTCCTCTCTTCTGCTGCCTGGCTTTATATGCTATAGGGACAGAAGTCCACTAGTAGGAACAGATAAACATACAGCCTCCAGGGGCAGGAGAAGTTCCGGCCTTACCAGAAGCCTCTGTGGAGCACCTGGCAATGCATCCTGCAGTACACAGTCCCTATTATGCAGATCAGACTATTGGTTGGGCTTAGATTCATTAGACTCTAATGACCACCCAGGTCAGACTGTAACAAAGTCTTTAAAGAACTGAAGACAAGTATTTGCCACACGTGCTTTGAAGTCCAGATCTCCATGCAGAATTCCTAGCAGAGCTGAGTGAAGTATTCATTGCAAATACATTATATCATTAACTTAGCCTATTCTTCTGTTCATGAATTTCCCATGAACAGATCGTGTAATTTACAGATGTGCTAATAATAATTATTAATAATTTATGCAAACATAATTTAGCCTGGGATTGTTTGCAAACTGGACACTGCCAGTATTTGTAGTTGATAATTTGCTATTTGTGACATGTGATCAATGGTCAAAGTTAGTGATTGTTTCAGTTCCCTGCTTTAATGATTTAAGCTATATAGGAAGGGAAAGTCAGTCCCTCTTTCTACTTTGAAGATGGCTATGGGGTTATTTCTAGTGTTCGTTATTCGTGCTTTTGCTTTCTGCAAATATGCTTGTGTATTAAATCTCATTCCTCATCATGTTTGAAGGTAGGCAGTCATCTTTTCCAACACACCAGGCAATAAACAAGGGACTCTACAACTAAATGTGCAAGTCTTACCATCTAAAGCTAAATACCCAGACTCAGTAGCTGAGAGCTGTAACACATTCATATCAGACAGAGCGGGGGATATGTAACACACACTGACCAGTGCATAACATTTGAAAAGTGAAGAAAAGGCGTCGTGAATACTGGTGATGTGGATTGGTTTGTTTTATTTGCAAGAGTATTCATCAATATCTTTCACATGCATTCATTCAGATGGTGTGCCCATGGTTCCTAGTACAGAAACCTGTGCTGTGAGTTTAGGAAATGTTCCTCTTTTAGGAAGAAAAACAATCCAGTTCTCTGCGCCAACTGGAAAAGCATCTCAACAAAAATGTCTTGCTGCTGAATAAGTCTTAGCCTCCAATATTGATTCTGGACAAGGTATTCATATACACAACCAACCACCTACAGATCTTTTAGGGTCCAGAATATTTGGATCACAAAAACTGAATTAAGATTGCCCTGACATTTACAATTCTCTAAATATAAGACCTATAAAAAATTGTTAGTGGAATGACATTTGAGTTGATTTCCTATTATATGTGTCCATTATATCCAGCACAAAGGGAAAGATGGTGGATGAGGCATCAAAATGGCATGTGGATGATGACATGAGAACATTCCCAGGTGCCATAACTGGGTATTATTGTGCCCAGAGCTAGATATTAATTATGTGCCCCCTCTCCTTAGGTTAGCACGCATCGCGCTCTTTACTTTTGCAGCTTATTATTTTTACTTATTCCATCTTTGCGCCCCTGATTATGATGGGCCTGGGGCAAGCACCCTTTTTGCCCCACCCTTGATATAGTCCTGTATGTAGAACATAGTGGGGGGGGCGACTATCTCCCCCCACCATTTGTTTTATTGTCCTTTATTGTTTGATAGAAGAACATGGCCAGAAGCCATTGTTGCATCTTTCATACTTACTTTGTAACAGCTCTGCCTCCACCATGATCTCTATAAGAGCTCTCACCATGTACATTTACTTATAAATATATTTCTTTTAAAGGGATGGTTCTTGCCTTTTTGCTTTAATTTCCCAGGACAGAGAACAGCAAGGATACTGAGAGCAGCCAAATAATTGAGGAAATCATGATCTAAGCAGCTCTCAACTGGGGTCACAACAGATATCTACACCGCTGCATGGACCTGTCATAGGCAGACCCATCTTTAATCAGGTGCATCACTGATCTGAAAGCAGCAGTGCTGGAACAGACTTCTTTTTAGGCACTTGGGGAAAAACATGATTTTGAAACACACCAGAGTCAGTCAAGAGAACAAGTCCCTTTACTTTCACTGGGACTTTTGCTCCTAAATTCCCCCCTTAAATATTGACTTCAGAGTTTAAATAAGTTATAGTGATCAACAGGAGTCCACTGCTTAGGGAAAGTTTCCTAAACATTCCAATCTGAAGAGGTCTGGGGACATGATTAATGACAGGCTTAAGATGAAAATCCATCTATTCGTTCATAAAAACTGTGGGAGGATCTGCAAGTTCTGGCTCCTAATTGCCCATCAGCTACTTAGAGGAGGGCTGAATAGACCAATGTACATTTTGAATATACTTTTTGTATGCTGTGGCTTTTTATGTACCCTTTTCCCTCAGTTGTATCTGTGTTCAAATAACATTTTTGGTTATGCCCTATTTTGTTCCCCAGATCAGAATTCAGCAAAGTACAGACTCATACATCACATTAACTAGTAGTATGATGAATGCTGGCACTTTTGATTATTAATGTTAAAGATGCATAATAAATTGTTTGGGACAAATTATAATTTACATTTTATAGTCCCTTTTATTTATGGCTGCCTTTTCTGCAGAATATGCATTACATGAAGCATTTCACCCACTGAGGAAACAGATGCCACTGTGAGGTGTGATGGAATGTTCATTCTGTATCAGTGAAAGGTTGACAAGAAAAAACAGAGCATAATGTATCAAACTACTGAAGAACATTGTAAAAATGTGTCGCTTATGATACTAACTAACTAACTAAACATATACTTTACCTCTTATCCCAAAACCTCAAAAGTAGATATTATTATCTCCATGTAAAATACGTGGAAACTCAAGCTAAGGCATATTAAATGTCTTGTCCAACGTCCCAATTCTTTTCAACAACTTAACCAAGCATCCCTCCTGTCTCTTTGAAACACCTTTTCTACAGCCATTCATTGGCTCATCAGAAACTGAACTTACAATGAAATTCAAATTCTAAGAGTATGAAAGATTATTGTACAAACACTGATATCAATGGGAATACCGCACACAGCCAGTTCTGAATCTATCCCAGAGAAGGTCTGCAATGGTTCTGAAGAGCTAAAAGCTGATATATGTAATTCAGATCCCCTTTCCAGCACCCAATAAATGAGCTTGTATGGGTTTTCTTTTTCAAGTGCTTTCGTTTCTGCTGTGCTCTGTTTGTATTTATAGAAAATATCTGCAGTCACGCTCATGATGTCCATGACTTTAGATTACAGAAAGGTTCTGCACCAGACTGCATTTTTCAGGAGCAATGATTGCATATGAATTCAGGGATGAAAGAAACTATGGAACACAAGAAAACAATGATCTGTAGTACACGTTTTGAAGCGTAGAGAAGTAAACAATCAAAACAGAGAACCTGTTTACATTGTACTTCTATTATTGCTTAATAATAACGTGATCACTTCTGCAATCTTTACTTAGGTAAAACTCCAATTTAAGTCAAGGGGAGTTTTGCTAGTATAAGCACTATAAGAAGAGGGGCAATACTATGCATTGGAATTTGTTAATGTTAGTATAGTTAATCAAGAAATAGCAATATTAGCAGCCCACAAATATGCCATAATATAGCGCCTGGTGAGCTAACCATAAAACTTATCCACAATCAGCACTTCTAAGAGTAACTAGTTGGAGGGGAGAGAGGTTGAGTCTCTGTGCTGCATAGCCAAGATAAAGATGACACTCAGTTGACACCTTGGTTTCTCCGTATTCTATTTTTTTTAAATCAGCACTGATGTGAGCAAGTCACACATAGTGAACTTCTTCCCCAGGAGCCTCTCCGTTCAGGGAGAATATGAAAGAAAGCTAGCTCATGCAGGGATGTGACACTATTAAGATGCTTGATAGCAAGAGACTTTTCATATAGGGCCAGATTTTCCAAAGTACTCAGCACCTAGCAGCTCTCTGAGAACTATAGGAGCTGCAAAGTACTGAGTGCTTTGGATAATGTGGCCTCTATTTAGATGGCTAAACAGAAGACATACTCTCTTTGAAATCTGGCATCTTACTCAGGTGGCTAACATGGAAGCTACTGGCATGCAACATTTTACAGAATCCACTGCTCAGACCATATAATACTTGTTTATTTGCCATACCAATAATTATCCATTTTAAAGGCCACTGAAATGATTTTATGATTTTAAAACATAAGATTACATAAAGATATGAACATTTTTGGCTAGTGGGTTTTCTGCTTTTAAAAAAAATCTAAAATTAACCAAACATTGCACTTTTAGAGCCAGATACAGGTCTGTTATACCGGCATACCAAGAGTAATTCCACTGAGTTCAACAGAATTACTCTTGATTTACACTAGGATTAAATAAAATAAGAATATATCCCTCTATCTTCACACATTAATGTAGATAACTTATGTACAGTTTTGCCTGTATAAGTAGCAGAAGGTACTATACGTGCTAAGAGAGGATGAAAATGATAGCCCCAAGCCAAAAACACACACAAGACTGGAAATCTACAGCACAGCTCAAATTTGCTTCTTAGTTACACTGGTGCAATCTCTTTGACTTCATCAGGCTTGCTCTGGTATAAAGGCCTGAAATGTCATCACTTGAAATCAATGATAAAACTCCCATTAACATCAAGCTGAAACAAGACACAGATGAGAGGGATATTTGGCCTAATCTTTTTAAATAATAACACCAGGGGAATATAAATGCTACTGCTTCTGAAAGAAGAGTGTAAACAACTATGAGAGAGCATATGCCAAACCTGCTACACTACACACCAAGTCTGCTCCATTGGGGCAAGAGTGGATACAAAGCCTCCCATTGATTAGAAAGGTGATTCAGCAATTGGCTAAGTATGCTGCAATTAGATGCTTATGCTCTTCCAGCACACATATTCTCGTGTGTAATTCGAGGATTCCATATCATCAAGCAGAAGTAAATTCTGGAAATTGAGACAGGATCACCAGCTTCCATTTGGGAGTGGCACAATTCACCCAAAATGACTCAAAAACTGTTCAGAAATGGAAGCAGATTGCTTCCCCCTTTCAGGAACAAACTCAAAACAATCAAGACCAAAAAGGCAGTGCACGAGCTATTTTGACTGGTTTACACCTAAATTAAGATTTAAATAGATATATCAGGGGCATGAAAAATTAACACCCCTGGGCACCATAGTTAAGCCTACCTTCCTGATGCAGATGCAAGTAGGTCAATGAAAGAGTTTTTCTGTCAAGCTAGCTGCTTGGGGATGTGGATTTACCTACACTGATGGACAAACTACTTCTGTCAATGAAGGAAACTATAGCACCCTAGTGTAGATGTGCCCTGAGACTGCTGAAGTGATTCAGTTTAATGTACTTGTTAAAGACTGCTTCATTCTGAGCAAGAGGGGCTGTACTGCACTGGCATCTACAAAAGAAATCGAGAAACTGAATCTTTCCTACTAATCTTCCAAAAGGAAGATTAAATGATTTTTGTATCCTATAACAATGCTCCTGAGGTTACACTTATATTCAGTCCAATAAGATGAAGAATGCTATGATGAATGCCTTATTTCATGCCAGCGGAGAGTTTCTTTTTGAATTCTCACTGAAGAAATTTGACTATGTTTTAGTGAAGGCCAGATCATTTATTTTCTTGACAGTACCCTTGAAAACTAAACCCGTATTTTAAAAGTGGAACGATTGAAGGTGGATTTGTAGTCTGCTGCAGAACTGTTTCACAGAGACCACGCAAACAAATATTTAAGCTAAGACACTTGCTGTATGAGGAGTTTGTTCTCCTCATGTGTGTACCTAACTCCTCTCAAAGTCAATAGTAGCTATATATGCACATATTCTTTGAATTCAGCAAGTGATACATAGATAAATCATGCAAGAGATTAGTTGAACTAATAAGGGTCTAACTTGCAATAAAGTTCATTTACTAAAAAAATTGAAATTAGATTTTATAATAGATCTAATCCCAATGAAACAATATTTTAACAACAAAAATCCAGTTAGTCTTCTGTCCATCTGACACAATGTTTACCCTTCAGTTCAAGTTTGCTTGTACTGTACTAATTTTCATTATGCCGTAGATCTTAGCTATTGGGAACATTGCACTACTCTTGAGGGCAAAATAAGTAATTTGCCAGTCAGTCCCATGCAGCTTTGATCCCTAATTAAAGAACACCACTATGTTTTTAAACAAAGTTGATTATTAAATGCTGGTTACACTCCTAGTGCTGAAATGAGGTGCAATTGTTTAAACTGAATAAATAAGCAAATTTAATGAAAATCCCATTGCTAGGCAGCTTGGCATATGAAAGCTGATACTACCTAAGGGCTCTTTGGTGGCTTATGTAAAGTAAGTCAAATTGACAGATATTCACAATTTGAAATTATCATTACAGTTGGATCCAGTGGGTAATTCTTTTGGAAGTGTTAGCAGAAAGGCCTCTCATGGAAAATAGTGATAGAAATGTAGCCGTGTTAGTCTGGTGTAGCTGAAACAAAATACAGGACTATGTAGCACTGGAAAAGGCATAGACACTGCATTACCCTCCCACCCCCAAACTGCTCCAAGGTCAAGGCAATGCACTCTTGATAGACCAATGTGAGCAAGGGAGGGAAAATGCACTTTTACCATCTGTTCTGTATGGGGCCCGATCCTACACTCTGAATTCAATGGTGAGCTTCTGTTAATTTCAGTGAGAGCATCAAATCCCCTGAGTCATCAATTTTGCATCAGTCAGGAGCACTACATTATAAAACAAGAACCAGCAAAAATTAAAAAGAGGAAGAAAGAAAATTTAGTCCAATCCATGTCATTTTCTTGCAGAAAATAAGCTCCTGTTTTTTCCTTACCAGATGAGACTTAATAAACAAAGTTATATCTTTTCTTGGATATTGTCTGTCTGACATTAAAGTCATGGTTAAGAGTAGAATAACATGGAGTCTGGTAGGACTGGCCAATTTATCAAATATGATATTTATCATTAATGTAATCTGGCTAAGAGTACATGTGAAGGAAAACTGAGGCCATCAAGAAATACTTTAGTTTTTGCAAAATGTTGACCACGCTTTTTCAGTATTCCCTTTTTTCTGATCCAGCATTGTCCTCCACTAACATTGCAAGACTGGCCGTTCATTAAGGGGTTTTAACTTGGCAGCTGAAGACTATCCATGCTCACAGCAGAAGACATGGATACTTCTGGTGCGAAAATTGCTCTTTGTAGCAATTATACAACTTCAACTGTTTCTCTATGGTATTCAAATGGCTTTAAAATATGGCCATCTTATGTTGACAGCAATGTTTAAATGTATTAGTGAAATATAAAGGATAGCATGTGATAAAAGCAGTCCTTTCACATTTAGCTAAGGAATAAATATGTACTGTCCACTCCAAAAATAAATGCATAGCTCTTATATTTGAAACATAATTGAAGTTGTACCTTTAATCACAAGCAAAAATGGCTGCATATAATGTGAAAACTAATGTATGATTCTAATCAAATGTTACAGCTTTAGTTTATTACGTTCAGATGAGTCAAAATCTTCTAAGATCCGTGTTTTGCAATAATTTCAATTCCCTCTGTCAGTAAAAGAGACTGAATAATGCATGTAATACAAAAGAAATGAATAGGATTTAAATAAGACACCAGTGGCACCAATGGAGGGGAAGGGTAAACCCAAACTGGTGGAAATCAGGTTAATTTTATTTGAACTACAATAAATCTATCTACTAAAATGATCTGTTTCTCAAGAATGCATGATTTATACGGAAACAATGTGATGGTTCTGGGCCTGTTAAAAGCCAAAGCAGACAATTACAATGTATATAAAATTGAACACAGAGAAAGATTTCAATTCAAAACGTATTTCTGGATAAACATCACAGTACATAAGAAGCAGCCACTGTTTTAGTCTATTGGAAAGACAAAAAATATTCACATGATTTGCCATGATTTGACTAACATACAAGCCATAAACCTTTTAAGCTGATCTGTTTATTGTCCTTAATACACAGAATGGGCCAAACACTGTAGTTTTACCACTAACCACTTCAGTGAAATAGAAATGGAAATAAAGCTAACTGGTCACGTCTTACATCTTTACGCTTGACCTCACATGAATATTCATTTTAGTCCAAGTAACATTAAGGCTATTGTACTGTATCATTTTGAGGCATGTATGCTCTAATTTAATTCCATACAATGATAAGAGCTATTTCCACATTTGTTTAGTTCAGAGGTATTAAATATATATACACACTTTATTCAGATTTTTATCTTTAATTAGGTTAGAAAATCTCACATATATGTGCTTTCGAAGCCTCTGTCAACCCAACAAATTCAATCACATGGCTTCCTGTGTCCCGCAGCTATCAGACAATTGATTTTTGCAGGATTCTGCCCATATTTAGCTTAAGGGACATGTGATATGTTCATTCATTCGTCAGTCATTTTGCCTGTGCTTTATTGGGAGGGGCACTTTAAAAAATATATTCCCAGTATTCAAATATTGTAGACGAAAATAAATACAAGAAACACAATTGGATTTATCAGCCTAGAGAACTGTAAACTATGACATGTAAATGCAATGAGTAATGTTTGGATAAAAATACATATTAATTTAAGTGGGAGATTTGCCTGAATAAATCCTGCAGAGTTGGGACTACCAAATGGATTGAGACATATGAATAATTATATATACATACACTTGGGTTTTTTTTTTCATTTCTGTATACTGTCCATGTTTATGATCTATGAATCACTAAATTGCTTAGAACTGTGAGATTAGCTTCGCTATACATTTTGTTGTAATTTTGATCAGGGTATGAGTCACTTTCTATAAGTGATGGCAATTCAGCAAATATAAAGGAACAGTTTTTTGTCAGTTAAAATGATGCAAACTAAAGATAAAGGGAAGATGGTGGAAAGACAGTTAAAGGAGCTACTGTGAACAGTTTAAATGCAAGGAAGTTATAGCATATGCTTTTTGTACCTAAAATGATGTTCTCATATATGCAGAATTAGTTCAATTATAGTTAACTATTTTAAATGTGTGCAAATCAGAGTTGTTATTAAACTTGTATTGGTCTAACTAATACTGTGTGCAATAGTTTGGGGCTCAAAGTTTAATAACAGCCATTAATATCATTAATATCATTGGAAGGACTGAAGAGAAGTCAGAGTCATAGACAATTGGTTTTAGTTATAATTATTAAATATAAGGTACAAATGTTTAGAAAAAACTAAGCCAAAACAAAAAAAATAAAACAAATAAAATATTTCAATATCCATTGTATCAATTCTAAATAATGAAATAAATGAGCAATGCCTGTAAAAGGAAGATTATATGCAATGCAATACTCTCACAGAAACACACCTGTGTGGATCTAATATCATTCTATATACTTTTAAAAGCACTTTTTAAAACTCCTTCCTCTTTTCCTTAATTTGGAATTGATTTTACTATTAAATACAACAGCTAATACCTTGCTTAGTACAGAATTGACACTCAGCAGAATAAATCGTTTCTGTATATGCACTGATGCCATTTTGGCAGCACAGAAGCTTTTCCTGTTAAATGAGGTGACAGTCATTTGAAACTTGGAGTAGCAAAGAATTATATAAATACATTTAACAGACATCCCATACATTCTAAGAAGTGAAATGTGCTGAACCTCAATACACATTATATTAAAAGTATGAAAGAGATGGATGTGAGAACCCACACAACTAAAGAAAGATTGTATGCATTCTAAAGGCATGCTGAACAGGAAAACCTCCAATCTGTTTCTATTTTAAATCCTCTGTAAGCAATGTTGCTCAGTGCTCTTAGTTCCTGGGGCAATTCATTCTTGGGAAAGCACTAAGAAAAAACATGGAATTTGAATCCTGAAACACATATACAGAAGAAGCAGCAATTTTAGTGGTATTTAGCTCTGTACCACTAAATCATTTCACCCAACAATGAACAATTAATACTCTTATGAAGTCTGATTTAGATAAACAGAAACACAAATGCTTCCCCGCTCTCAGACAGTAAGCAGCATTAAGCAGGCATTTTACCCAATGTTGAAGGAATCAGGAGTGCTGTAAATGTGGAAGTTCAGCTATACTCTATTTTTTTTAAATTATCCCATTTGGCCAGAGCACCCCTTTTTAATGAGAAAGTGTATGCAGACTGGGGGAGGGGAGTAATAGTTGCAGTTGGGGTGGCTTGTGAAATCAAGTAGATCAGATGCTAAACTGATCTGGCACCAATGTGTGGCTGCATGGAGACATACCCACAGGATGTATGCATTAGGAGATGATAAGAGACATTTACAACCCAGAATATAAGAGCAGGGCAGGCTCAAGTGACATCACTAGATGAACTGCAGCGTCAACCTCCTCAAATATATTATCCCGCACACCATTGCTTCACTGTCCCCTCTTAGCCATTAGAAGAGCACTTGTGATCACAAATATTATGGTGTCTTTTCAAAAGCAGGCAAGACACGCCATGCCCAACAGCATTCAGACGTTCATAATTCACAATTTTTCTTTACAACTGCAAAATCCATCTCCATAGAAACCAGAAAGCAAGAAACTACAGTAATGACACTAAAGTAAATGTCACATTCAGTTACTCAGCACAAAGCAGGAGCGTGAATGTTGGTAAGGTTAGAAACTAACCAGGATTCTGCTCCTATGGCTTTTTCTTACAGAGCAGCTGACTTGAAATAGATTGTTTTATACAAGGTAATTGTGTGTCCTCATCTTAATTTCACTGTAATTTACTCATAACTCGGCCAGATCAATGGCACATTTACTTACAGGCATTTGTTACAGCGAAGCTGTTAGCTGTTTCAATGTTGTCTACATGAGGAACCAAATTAAAAGGTGCTTCAGAGGCATTGGGGCTGGTGTTATGAAGAAAAATTGCTAATCGAAAAGCAGTATATTCCTGATCTGTGTTTCTGATGAAGAGACCACCTACAAAAACAGCAAAGGAAGCAAGAGTCAATTATTCACAAGCCAGTCACTATACATTAAACCAGGCAAGTACCTCTCCTAGTGCCACTAAGTAATACTGGTCCTGTCATGTCTGTGGATACATTAACTAATCATATTCATAATCACCACCACCATTACCTTAAAGCATTGTCCTAAAGCAACATGAACCTCCCAACTGCATGTAAGCTCTACTCCTGCTTTCTTGGTTCCCAGTCTTTCATATTTAAATACCCAGATCTGTCACGATTGCAGTGACCTTTGGAACTCTTTAGCCTCCATCTCTGGGATACTGAAGGCATTGCTACATCAGCCACGGAGCCTCCTCCTGTGCCTTAAGTGGCGAGCAGCTTAAGGAGGGGGAAGCCTTTTCCATTAGTAACAAGGAGGCTCCATACCGAACAGGCAAGTAATGAACTTTGCTCCTCTGCAGCCCATGTGCGGGCTGGGAGCAGCTCAGGCTTATTAGCAGCATCTTTCGGCGTGCACGAGAAATGATGCAGTGATGGAGCTGAGCTGGAAGGAATTCAAATAACTGCGCCCCGCCAGAAAAGGGAAGGGGAGAGTCGGGGCGGGGGGAGGACGACACAGGAGCTGGGGACGAGGGCACAAAACCAGAAACTTTCAAACTAGGGAAAGGAAAAGCCAGCAGCATCTCCCCCTCCCGCTTTGCTCCCCACGGCAAATGAGCTGCTGCACCGGCCAGTGCAGGAAAACACCGGCTTTCAAACAACTCGCCATCCCCGCAGGATGCAGAAGAAACAGGGGGTCGCAATTAAAGAGCGGGGAAGGGGGCATCTTCCCAACTTATTCTAATACTGCACAACCCCCTTCCCAAAGATTACAAGAGTTGAAATGAATTTTCCCAAAGAAAACCCACCCTTCTCCATACCCCTTCATCCCGTGTACACACACATACACACTCTCTCTCTAACACACACACACAGACACTTTCGGAGAGGGGAATTAAGGTGGGGGTAGTGGGAGAAATCTCGCAGCTTCATTCAGCCCCTGGCGTGTAACTCACTTTGGAAAGGCTTGTAACACTTGCCACATGCACCCAGCCCAATGCAGCGCTTACCTATTTGCACACTGCTAGGAAAAGCTCCCATTGCTAGTCCCCAAAAGCCAGAAAACAACAAGACAAGCTGTCTGCAAATAATCCTCATCTTCTCTTTTGCCTCTCTGTCTCTCCTTCTCTCTCTCTCGCTAGGTGCTGCTCAGAGAGGCATTGAGGACGAGGTGGCTACAAACAAAATTAAGAATCAAAATAAATGCAAAGGGGAGGGGGGAAAAAAGAAGAGGGTTTTTTCCCCTCCTCCTTCCTTTTTTCTTTGATTTTTTTTTCAAAATTGTTTTTCAGCAATCCATCCTGCCGAGCCGGATTTTTCCCGCAGTCTCCATAGCCCTGGGAGAGGTTTCTGTCCGGCTGCAAATGTTGCACATGCAAAAGATGGTGGAGAGTTTGGTGGTGGTGCGCGCGTCTAGCGGCTGCACTGAGAGATGAGACATGCGCTATCTCCCCCTCCCTACTCCCCCTCCTATAAACACAAGCAGAGAGAGAGAGAGAGAGAGAGAGGCGCGCGCACATACACACGGCTTCCTCGGTCTCTCTCCAGTGCACCCCACTCTCTGAGCGCCTTTGGAGCCACAGATAAATACAGCTACCACAGGAGCGAGGGCTCCAGAGGACAGCTGGGGGCGGGAGGGGAATGAGGCTCCTCTTTCCCGCCAGCCTGCACACACCCGGCTAAAGCAGCAGCAATGAAGTTTGTCCCCAAGAGGACAGAGCCCTCCCTTTGCAGCCAAGTCCTGCTCTCAGACACAGCCCCAGCAGCAAACGTGGGACTTTAGACACTGCAGCAAAAGAAAAAAAATTCCAGTGTGCAAATCTTGCTGGAGAGGGAAGTAAAGGGAAAGGGGGATAAAAGGAGAGGGGGGCTGAGGGGAAGAGAAGGCTTAGGGTATTCAAGGTCACTGATGATTGATTGCCATCAGTAGCCCATTCCTACACTCTCCTGGCCTCTGGGCTAGAGACAGCTCAGGGGACAGGATCAGCAACTTACTCTGAGGCTGGAGAGAGAAAGGAGCAGGATGTTGATTTCACTAATAATAACTGATATTTCATAATGAAATGCAAGATCATAGAAATGTAAGAGACCTTGAGAGGTCATCTAGTCCAGTCCCCTGTGTTCTGACAGGACCAAGTTAACCTAGATCATCCCTGACAGGTGTTTGTTCAACCCTTTCTTAAAAACCTGCAACAGTGGGGATTCCACAACCTCCCATGGAAGCCTGTTCCTGACCTTAGTTACCCTTATGCTGACAATGTTTTTCCTAATATCTAACCTAAATCTCCCCTGCTGAACAATAATCCCGTTTCTTCTTGCCTATGTTCAGTGGACCTGGAGAGCTATTGATCACCAGAACATTTGCTAACACATTTGAATACACTTATCAGATCACACCTCAATCTTTTTTTCTTAAGATTAAACATTTCGGGGGAGAGGGGTTAACCCTTCTTTCTGAAGTCAGGTTTTCTAAACCTCTAATCATGTTTGTTGCTTTCCTTTGGACTCTTTCCTGTTTGTTTACATCTGTCCTAAAGTGTGTCACCTTGAATTGGACACAGTAGTCTGATTGAGGCCTCACATGTGCCAGATAAACTGGGACAATTGCCTCACATGTCTTCTATATGACAATTGTGTTAATACAACCCAGAATAACAATAACCTTTTTTGCAGCTGTACCACATCATTGACTCATATTCATTTTGTGATCCACTATAACCCCAGGTTCCCTTTCAGCAGCGGTACCACTTTGTCAGTTATTCCCCAGGCTATAATTGTGCATTTGGTTTTTACTTCCCAAAGGAAGTATTTTGCACTTATCTATTGAATTTTCTTCTTGCTGAATCCAGATCAACTCTCCAGTTTGTCAAAGCCATTTTGAATTCTAATCTGTCCTCCAAAGTGCTTGCAACCCCTCCCAGCTTGATGTCATTTGCCAATTTTGCTAATATAAATGTTATATTCTCTACTCTATTATCCAAGTAATTAATTAAAAGATTTAATATTACCTGACCAAGAACTGACCCCTATGGGTCCCCATTAGAATTACCCTCCCAGACTGACAGCAAGCCATTGGTAACTATTCTTTGAATACAGTCTTTCAACCACTTGTGCTCCCTCCATATATTAAATTCATTTAGACCACATTTCCCCAGTTTGTTTATGAGAATAGCATGTGGGACTGCATCAAAAGCCCTATTAAAAATCAAGAATGTTCACAGCTACTGCTTCCTCATATCCACTAGGTGCAAAACCTTTTCAAAGGAGAAAATCAGGTTAGCTTGGCAGGATTTGTATTGGCTATTTCTTATAATGCACATGCTTACAAACTGATTACTAAATAATTTGTTCCAGTATCATTCCAGATATCCAAGTTAGGTTGATAATGTATAATTCCCTGGGTCCTCTTTTGAACCGGAACATGGATATTGCTGGACCAGAGAGCCCTAGCTGCAGAGACTGCCAATGGCTGGGCGCAGAACCACTCTGGTGTGCTGGCAGCCCACATGGCCAGTGGCCTGTGGGCAGGAATCCTGACCAGAAGCCCGCAGGGCCAGCAGCCAGCAGCAGAGTTGATGGCTGGCGGCAGAGGCTGGTGGCTGGTAGAAGAGCCTTGTCAGCCAGAGCGGGGCCAGCAGCCTTAGTGAGGCTGGTGGCGGGGAGCCCCACCAGCTAGAGCAGGGTCATCTGCTGGGGGCAACACATTAGTCCAGCAAGCTCCCTTGTTTGGGACCGCTTGGGTCCTGAGAGTGCCAAACCATGGGGATCCAACCTGTACCATGTTTACCCTTCTCCAGGTTTCTGGAAGCTCACCTATCCTCCAGGAGTTCACAATGATAAGTGCTAATGGGTCCGAGATAACTTTACCTAATTTCTTAAATCCCTGAGGATTAATTTTAACAGGCCCTGGTGACTTGAATACATTGTGTCACTGTTAATGTTTTTAGTGACATTAACTGTTAATGTTTTTAGTGAAAACTAAAGCAAAAGAGCCATTTAACATGTTAGTGTTCTTGATGTCATCAATTATTAGCTCTCCTTTCCTGCTATGTAGATTAGCTACATTTTTCTTCATATTTCTTTTACTGCTAATATATTTAAATAACTTTTTATTATTGCCTCATGTCTCTTGCTAGGTGAAACTCACTTGGTGCCTTAGCCTTTTTTATTTTGTTCCCGCATGCTTGCGCTATTCGTTTGTACCCCTCCTTAGCAATTTTTCCATATTTCTACTTTTTGAAAGATTCCTTTTTGATTTTCAGGTCATTACAGAGCCCCTGATGGAGCCATGTTGGCCTCTTACTATTCTTGCTATCTTTCCTTTGCATTGGGATAGTTTGCAATTGTGTCTTTAATATTGTCTCATTGAGAAACTGCCAGCTCTCCTGAACTCCTTTTACTGTTAGATTTTCTTCCCAGGGGACTTTCTACTAGTTTTCTGCGTTTGTTAAATCCTGCTTTTTTGAAGTCCGCTGTCCTTATTCTTCTTATTACCAAGAGTTTTGCTGAACCCAAAGCTCTTGGTAACGTTATTCTTTGTGAGATGGTGGCAGAAAATAAATCTATGGGAACACAACTATCCAGCTGATTGATAGATGAAACAAAGCAGGAAACATAAGTGCTTTCGCTCAACACTTCTACTTTATTTTGTCTTCATCACTTACACACATCCATGACTGGTTAGTAGAGAACCCCAAATTATCCCCAGATTCATATTTACTCAGGATCTTGAGGAAGCCTTGAATGGATAACTGTAGATATCCAGTGGTCAGCCTTCCATCTGCCAGGGAACATGAGAGGTGTCCAAGTGTTCACTGAGCTCAGATTTCCCCCCTCTTTTTATGCCTAATTTGTTAGTATTACATGGCTTGTTCATTCAAAACAGAAACAGAAACAGAAAAAAACCCCTCTGCTCAGCAGGAGATAAGTTCACCTGTGGGGTTTTCTTTCCAGCCTGTAGCATAGACTTTTTTTGTCAGTTAACCAGCTGTATTTCACACAGCAATAGTTAACTATTGCCAGAATTTCCATCTAGTACCACTGTATGCTTTTTCAAAAAGCTGCAGTCAGTAGGGCATAGGGTCACATTTATTCCACATGGTCACTCACTTCCCCCTTCCTTCCTGGTCTGTTAGTCTTATTAAAGCTGCTACAAAAGCTTTGCAGCTGCTTCCAGCAATAGGCACAACAATTGGTATTCCAGCTGTTTGGTTTAGCTAGTGGATTAACAATATTTCCTCCTTTCATACTGCTCTCATTCCTTCCTTTTCTAAGAGTCATGCCATCTATCATTTCACCATCCCTTTCACCCAAATTGCCTTCCACCTTCAGATTCACTAGCATTTTCTCCCTGTTAGTCAGAGTCAAGTCTCAAATGGTTGTAGTCCTTGTTATTTACTCCACTTTCTGAAACATGAAGTTGTCTCCCATATATTCCAAGAACTTATTTGAAATTTTGTGTTTTGCCATATTGGTTTCCAGAAAATGTCTGGATAGCTAAAGTTCTCCATTACTGTTTTGGGATATTTCTGTTATTTAGTTTAGAAATGCCTCATTCACCTCTTCTTGATTTGGTGATCTATAGTAGACCCCTAACAAAACATCACTCTTATGCATGCTGATTTATGGGAGTTCAGTACATTAGTAGAGTACACTGGGGCTCTGCAGTAGGGTTACAAGTTATAACAAATCAATGCTGACAGCTATTCATGTGATTAACTAGTAGCATTGATACTTCTGTATATATTCCATCAGTCAAGGAATTAACTTGTAGTTAAAGATGCTAGACTGCACAACCATGCAACACACTCTCCAAAATGCAAAGAAGCAAGTGATGCCATGTAAGCTCTCAAAAGCATCAGATCTCTCTCCTCAGTCTCCACCACCACCCCTTCTGCCACACACAGCCCCAATGTCTTCATCTCTGAACTACCAGGCTGAACAACCAGTTAGTCTCAAGTGTCTCCAAAGAAGTTTATTGGTTCTATGTTGATGTGTTCAGTTGGTTGATATAGGCCATTTATACTATATATGCTTTTGAGTTGAGATGTAGGAGTGTGGTTTGATACTAGAGCAGCAGTGGGCAAATACTGGCCCATGGGCTGGATCCAGTTTGCCAGGGTTAGCCTCTGGGGGGCCGCCACTGCTATATTCACCTGCGTCTCTGCAAGTAAGGGTGATTACAACTCTCCTTGGCTGCAGATCACCATCCCCAGTCAATGGGAGCTGTGGGAAGCAGTGTCCTGGTCTGCACTACTTCCGCCACTCCCATTGGCCATGAATGATGATCCACAGCCAGCAGGAGCTGCAATCGCCTATAAATGAAATGCAGACATGCAGGTAAATATAGCAGTGGCGGGCCACCTAGGTATAACACTGGAGAACTGCTGCTGACTTATTGCCCACTCCCTATACTAGAGAGTGTCTGCAAGTCCTTTTCTCTGTGAGCCCTCTGGAAATGGGTGATCTATTTTGTATATTAAGTCTTACAGGAATCACAGAATTGAAATTCTCTTTGTGTGTGTACAGTGGTGTTATATTTGTGGTTTAATATAAAGCTGCTCCCTTCAGCATGGTTGGTCACCTCCCTCCTCCCCTCTCTCACACAATACGCTGATATATGGTGCTCACAGGACACCAAGCAGGAAGGTGAGTGGAGATGTGTGGGCAACAAAGGGGTGAGGATGTGAGATGGGAGGAGTGTAAAGGAAGTTTTTGGAATAGGGATAGGATGAGATCTGGACTGCGTGTCAGCATGAGGTAAAGAGGTAATCCATCACAAGGAACCCTTAATTCAGTCTGAGTCTAAAGACACTGTTCCTGGGGAGCAGGTCCAGGACATCTCCTGAAGTGCCAATACCTTGACAGACAGCGGGGTTCTCTGTATTCCTGGCACTAATCACAGACTTACTCCACCATCATCCCTGCTTACACTCTTGCCTCCTCCCCACATGCACATCTCCACTAACCTCTGTTCTCAGAGGATGAGGCTCTTGGGGGATTATCAGACTGTAAAGAGGTCTTTTACTGGTGGTTAAAAACCAGGTGGGCAAATGTGAGAGGGGACACAGGAGGGAGTGGGCATTCAGAGTGTATTCAGAGAGATGGATCAGATATTATGATGGTTACAAGAGGTTTGACTGAAAATGTGGGGAGACTGAAGGTATGCAAAGGGGCTAGGATATAGTAGGGAGTCTAAGGATATACAGATAGCCTGTGGGGTGAGGTCATTATCTCATTGCTAAAGAATCCACACTTCAAGAGCCCCCACATCCTGCAGCCTCAGCATCCTGCACAAAGGCAGTTATGTCATGGAAAGCTTTGATGCAGAGAGTAGGCACTGGTCTCCCCCAATACTGTGTGCTCTGTGTATTGGAGATGCCTAGTTAGAAGCACCAGAAAAGCCAGTGTTTCTGTGCTGAGGCACTTGAGCATGAAAGCCCCCACCACCCCAGCCCCAGCACTGTCATCTTGGTATGTTGTGTGAAGTAATATTTTGCCAGATCTGAAGACTCAATTCAGTCATGAAAGATAGCAGTTAGTCCTGCTTCAAGTGCAAATTTCAGTGCAGCCTTCACAAAGTAGTTGCTAAGCAGTAAGAAGATATGTAGATTGCTTTATCTATAGCATCTGTCCTTGCTTAGCCCTTCCCTTCTTGATGTATGTTATACTTCAAACATCCATCAAATAAATTCTTAAAACTGTAAGATCTTTGGGGCAAGTGGCAATATCAAACAAATAAATACAAATAATCTTTCTCTTTATTGTGCTTCATTTTTAGTTTTGATTCTTCTTATTTCACCCATAGAGCAGGCAGAATGGATAAGTGTTTATTAATATTGTGTTAGCACTGAGGCAAATATGTATGATATGCACTTTGCCTTGAATGTGGTCACAGTTTATGATCATTCTTGGTTCTGATTCCCTAGCCTTGAATTGTCCATTGAGGTCCATTGAGGGGTGCAAGTTACTTGGAAGTGCTTGATCAAATAGGGAGAAGCATTTGTTAAGGCTCTTTGGATCTGCTAATTGAGGAAGCTAAATAGCTATCCTCCTCTAATTAACACTGACAAAAAAAGAGACAATTTTCCTTTAAATGCATAGAGTTATATTGGTATAAAACTGGTGTGAGCAGAATCAGGCCCCATGATATTAAACTTGATTTGAATTTCAGCAGAACACTTACTAGAGCAGTAACTGGAGTGATGTAGTGCCTTTAACCTGTATTTGTGGGCTGTTGTACAGTTGAGCCAGCAGAAGTTTCTTTAATATTTGTGGATTCATTCCCAAGTGCAATTCATTACAATAACCAATGCTAGAAGTCACAAATGCATGGATTGTTGTTGCCAGGTCTGACAGAATGGGAAATTTCCTCACCACTGGAAAGTGGGAAAAAATTAGAAAAACTTACCAGGTTAGGGTCACTGTGGCCCCTTGACCTGCTCCTGGCCTTTTCTATTATAGGAAAATTTGGTAATATTGGTCTAGCTCAGGGTTTCCCAACTTATGGGACGGACCTAAATATGGGTCACCATTACTTTTCAAAAGGGTCACCAAGTGTCTCCCAAGGTGGCTGTGCCCTCCCTCCTCCCCCCGTTTTTGAATTGCCTTGGGTCATCAGCTCTTCCTGAATTGTCAAAATGGGTCCCCATCTGGAAAAGGTAATAGTAATAGCAAGATTGGGAGCTCTCGGGTAAACCAACCACCAATTTCTACCTGCTTGTTTTGTTACTATATAAATTAGACCCATTTGGGGCATAACTGAAATGGTGTTTCAAATGCCAGCAATAGCTAGCCTATACTAGGACTTCGGAAGTTGCTAGGGAATACAAGGCTTCATAGTGTTTCCCCTGAATACCTGTGTGAGGGAGAAGGAAAATGTGGCATGCAGGGTCCTAATGAAAACTTAATGAGTAACTGTGTCGCCCCATCCTACTATGTGATATGCCCTTTTTACAGTGTCTTGCTCTTGTAGCCTCCATCCTGGACTGTTCACAAACAGCTTCCAGCATGTAAGTCGCTCTCAGCTATATCTATGCACCGAGTCATCAACAAGTTGGCTTTTTACCAAACTGAGTTATCCTGTAGGTGACCCTAACACACACTCTGAGTCCCATATCTTCCCCTTCAAATGTATATCCTGTACTGTCTAGTTCTGTCCAGAACAGTATAAGTTCATTAAGTCCATTATTCCTGTAAGGGAATGATATGTCAATTTATTATTGTAAACACTCATCCAGACACTTTAAGTTAAACACATTGGATTACATAAAACAATAAAACAAGTTTCTTAATTACAAAGATATAGACTGTGAGTAAAAGTAATGACACATACAAATCAGAAATGGTTACAAGAAAAATAAAGATCAAGGGCTCCCTAGTGCCTTATAAACAATGTTAGAGTCAAAGCACAATTTTTTTACCACAGGCTTTCAGCAGTCTTACTGACGAAATATTTTAGGTCAGGACACCTCACACAGAAGCCAATGGCTACTTCCTTTGACTTTTCCAGTACCTAAAATATGAAGGGGAAGGAGAGGAGAAAAGAAGGGTGTATTGAGGTGTCTGCCCCTTCTTTTTATAGTCCTTTTCCCCTTTTGAAAAGCATTTCTAGGGGGGAGCAAATTAACAGACAGTCTGTGTAAAAGGAAACTCTATGCTGTTTCTTTGCTAGAGGTGTAATTTTTGCCAAAGAATGGCCACTTAGTGGGTAATGGTCCATCAACCTTGTTTACACTTAGCTGAGGTGTTAGTTTACCCTTTGCTCTGAGGAACTGGTCTGGGTACTCTCCAGACTTACCATGACTAAAAATATGTTTTCAAGATCTCATCTTATAACTTAACTTATAACTCTGCTGTGATATTACTCATCAGCAAATTAGGATTTTAAATGACACCTCACAAGGCATACCTTGTATCAACATTATTACATCAGTATGCAGGATGTGAACATTACATGGGGTATATTCTGTCACAAAAAGTGAACCCGTTTGTTAACTAGGAACAAGGTAATGCTTTTGTACTTTGACACAAAGGCCTTGTTAAGTGCTATGCAGTAAAATTGAAATCAGTATGCACAGTGTATGGGAAAGGAAACCAACTCAAAAGCCAGAAGCTGAAGACTGGATCTAGCGATCAGAATTCTTAATATTGTTTCTTTTGGTTCAAAGTGGACCTTATAAATGAAAATGTGTGAAAACTTTGATTCTTCAGGTTTTTTTCTGTTTTCTAATGAAAAACCAGGTGTTTGGGTTTTTTTTGTTTTTTGCTTTGTTTGTTTGTTTGGGTTTTTGTGGGAGGTTTTAGGTTTAATTAAAACTTTTGGTTTTGAAGCAATAAAAGTCAACACTTTTGAAGTCAACACTTTTGGTTCTAATATGGGGCTATGGCAATATCAAACAAGATTTTCCAGATTTTCCAGATTTAGACCTAGCTGTAAAGTGGAATTGTTCCTCGAAATTTCCTCATATTTTGGTGGAAAACAACCCCCCTTTCAAATTCTCCCTTTTTTGTGCTCATCCATTTCCCCCTGTTTAGGGACAAAAATTAAATGTTAATTCTTTTTTAGTCCTAGATTTTTTTCTAGCTCATACAACATTGTCAGCACCCTTGCTAACTGAGGCTATGTCTAGACTTCAGGCTTCTTTAGGAAGAAGCTTTTCTGGAAGAGATCTTCTGAAAAAACTTCTTCTGAAAGAGAGCATCCACACTGCCAAAGTGCATCGAAAAACCGATCTGCTTTTTCGACAGATAGCATCCATACTGAATGGACACTATCTCGCATGTAAGCTGTGATTACTATGGGCAGAATGGCTACCAGGCACCTGTGCTTTTTCCTCTTTCCTCTTCTTTCAAAAGAAATCCCTCTTCCCCATCCACACATGCCTTTTTCTGAAAGAGCTCTTTTGGAAAAAGACTTCTTCCTCATAGAAAGAGGATTACCAATGCCAGAAAAAATCCTCTGTTCTTTCGATTTACTTTTGAAAGAACATGATTGCAGCGTGGCCATTACTCAGGTTTTGTCAGAAAAAATGGCTGTTTTTCTGACAAAACTCTGTAGTGTAGACATACCCTGCATTTCAGCTGCAGAAACTTCATTGCTGTGAGTGATGAATAAGCCAAAAAGAAACTCTCTTAAATTTTAGAACCTGGGTAGGAACTGCTGGTCTGGGAAGTATGAATACCCTCTTCCTAACTAACATGAGTCTCTTTTGCTAGAAAGTTCACTGAAGCACAATGACCATGAAACCTCAAAATTCTGTTTTTACAACATTATATTCCAGCATGTGAGAGCACATCAATGTCTGCCAATAGAAATTTAGTTTCAGTGGGGTTTATTGCTAATAATGTCTAGTATACTTTTATATAGCTGTTTTCTTGTCTAGTTTGCCCTTTCTTATTCCTGCATGTCCTTACCTGCATGTGAGGAAATAAAATGTGAAACCCATGGCTACATCCTCCTGTCATCAATGGGTGTATTATTTATGTTACAATATTTCTCAGTTAATTATTATAAACTACCAATTTGATGTTTTTCTTAAAATAACATACGGAAACTTTATGGTTTATTATTCTACCCAATGAACATCAATTTTATATAATTCCTGATTAATTATGCATTTTAAATTCAGCAAATTCCCTTCTTTTTTACACTTAGATCATACTTTGTACTAGTTTTAAGCTTCTCTATGCATCTGATCGTGGGGCCAACTGCCATTAACTACTGCATATTTGAATAACCTGCGCACCTGATTAGATCATTGTTCTGTCAGTCAGGAATTCCCATCTGGTAATATCTTACGGGTCCAGAAACAGCTTTCCCACCAGATCAATGAACCCAGGGGTGCCCTCAGATATTATAACTTTTCAAGACATTTATGGTAAATGTATATTATTAAAATAATGTTATTAGTATTATTTCTCTAGTTCTAATCATTTTGAGAAGCTGCATAGTTAGAATAAGTTATATCTCATCCACTGATAAAGATGAATATATGATTTTCAGTTGTGTGTTTAGTAAACAATTCATACTCAATGAAGTTAAGGGATGTTCATGGAAAGTGTGTACTTGGGACATCATTTTAAAATGTGCTCTAATTTGTGTAATCCAACCATGAATAGATCTAGTTTTGCAAATAACACTTCAAAAATGGCTTAGATCATACTTTGTGATCTAAGGGCCAGATGTGTTCCTTCAAGATAATTGAAAAGTGCTGGGGGAAAGCTTGCAAGTATGAACAAAACACAATTATACTTTAATTCAAAGTATGCTTCCCCAGGAGTCAAGACCTCATCAATATTGCAGATTTACTAGTGTTCCCTGTTTTAAAAAACAGAGGCCTGTTTTGTGCAGGTAGACAGAGCTCTTATAAAGGTATCATTAAAGGTTATTGCAATTCCTTGCAAGTACTGCACTTTCCACTCAATGAAACATTTCTATCTTATTGCAGTATCTTGTAAGGTAAGGAGCTAAAGCAATACTTTAATAACATAGGAAAGTGTAGCATTCTAGGAAGAATCTTGTGTTGTTGTAAGAGCACATTATAGCGCCTCCAGGTAAGTAAAAGCTGAATGAATTATATCTTTAGAGACTTTCTACTAAGGGTACATCTACACTGCACGCTTATTTTGAAATAAGTTTTTCCAGAATAGTTATTCCGAAATAGCTTATTTCAAAATAGCACATCTACACTGTAGGGAAGCCTCAAAATTAGTCTGAAGCAGGTTTCCCTGAAGTAGACATGCTATCTTGATTTAGAGCCCCAGGAGGCACTGGAGAGGAATAACTTAGAATGGCCCGGGTGAGGAGCTATTTCGAAATAGCAGAAGTGGAGCATCCACACACGCCTTATTTTGAAATGGCTAATTTGAAATAGGCGGTATTCCTCGTAGAATGAGGTTTACAGATTTTGGACTAAGCTGTGTAGACGCTCACATTGGATGTGTAGACACTTGCATTGTTATTTTGAAATAACGCTAATTATCTCAAAATAACTGCAGTGTAGATGCACCCTAACGTATTCATGCAGTACATGCACCTGGTGCACAGAGCATGTGTGAACTTTACTGACCATTGATCATATTCAAATCTGGTAAACTTCAAGCCATACACTCTCATGAATACAACAGTAATTACTGTGCTCTAAGGACATGTTGCAATGACATCATTTATCAGCAGGGTACCAGTGATTACTGTCATGGAAAATTTACATTTGCATCTTGTTAAATAGTCTGTTTACTAGTTTCTTAATGACTGCAACAAAAAAATGATTTGAAAGACTCCATAAAGTTCAAAATGGCACACTGTGTTTATGTATTTAGATAGGCTACTATGGTATATTCAGCAGTATTTGTCATGTATTATGCAAAATAAATGTCATTATCTCAACATATAGGTTTGCCTCAGGAGAGGCAATTTCATTTCATTTAATTTAAAATGTAATCAAATATTGCAAGGGGCCAGAAATTTTGAAACTATTACCCAAACTATTTCCTTATAGCTCAGATTGTATTAGTAGGGTCCTTCTTATTTTTCTATATCAGAGGCAGTAACTACTACAGCAATAAAGGTTAAAAAGCAAATTTTACTATAATCCTTTTTAATAGCTTAGAATCTTCTGAAACAATTTTTATTGGATTAACATTTTGCAAGGTTAGTCATAAAAACACAGGAACCAAGAATGGCCATACTGGGTCAGATCAAAGATCCATTTAACCCAGTATCCTGTCTTCTGACAGTGGCCAAGGCCAGGTGCTCCAGAGGGAATGAACAGAACAGGTAAGCAGGGGCACATCTACACTGAAGCGTTATTTCAAAATAACTAACAAAATAACTAACATTGTTATTCAAAATAACAAGGTGAGCATCTATACAGCAAGCCCAATGTTTCAAAATAATTTTCAAAATAATTTTCATAAATAATTTTGAAATAACGGGCGTCTTATTCCAAAATCTATAACCTTCATTTCATGAGGAATAACGCCTATTTTGAAGTAGTTATTTCAAAACAGGGTGTGTGTAGATGGGGCATTTGTGGTTATTTTGAAATAACTGGCCTCCAGGAATTCACCCTGCTGGCCACTCTGTCTACACTCACCAGAACTTTGTAATTCCCCTTACCCTGCAGTCCTTTAAGGTGTAGCCAGAGGGGGAAGGGCTTATGGGATAAGGGTAAGGTTGCCAGGTGTCCAGTATTTTTTGTTTTTTTGGTTCAACAGAATTCTTTCCTGGCTTTTTTGGGGGGGGGGGGGTAGGTATTTTTTGTGAAACCATCTGGCAAATCTAGATAAGGAAGGCCCTGCCAGCCCTGTGCCATGCAGCAGCAGCCTTCACTGCTTTTGCTGCTGCCATAAGTGACCCCCGTGCTCCCACTGAGCCCTCCAAGCCCCTGACCCGGGGGCAAAACAGGAGAGCCCCTTCCTAGTCTGGTGCAGAGATCCTGGATCTCATTGGGATCTGGGAAGAGGAGGCAAACCTCCAGGATCTCCACACCAGGCACAGGAATGCTGATATCTACGATGGCCGATAGCCTGGGCCAGAAGGGACACAGCCGTACCCAGGAGAAGGCGCACATGAAGGTCAAGGAGCTGAGGTAAGTCTACAGGAAGTCCAGGGCACACAATTCCCAATCGGGGCAGCACCCGGACCTGCCCCTATATCGACCAGCTCCACTGCAACCTGAGAGTGGGGGTCAGTCCCTTCCCCCCCTTGTTGTGGACTCGGGGCGGGAGATGCCTATCGTCAGCCTCCCATAGGCAGGAGTGGCCCGAGGCTGGCTGTGGCAGCTGACGCCCCAGGCGGAACATGCGATCAGCGCCCCCGCCTGCAGGGCCGTCAATGGACTGACATCATCGGCGGGCACGGCGGCCGAGTCTGCCTGTAGCCACGGGCTGCCCCTGTCCATAGGGCGTGGCTGTTGATGAGGAGGTAAAGGAGGAGGAGGAAGATGAGGAGACCAGCCTGGACACGATGCTCATCAGCCAGGAGGTCATCCTGACCCCAAAGCCAGTAACCCCCTCCCAGGATGTCACCCAGGGATCGGACAAAGCCAGGGAAGGCCCATCAGATGAGCTCCATTACTTTCCCTAGACACACATGGGGGGAGGTGGTTGGTGGTGAGGGGCTGCATGCTCCTCACTTGGCCTTCTTGGCCTGGGGATCGCACAGCAGCCTGTGCACATGGGTGCACACGGAGCACCAGTTCAGAGCAGATAGTCACAGTGATGCAGCCACACAGGAACCTTGCACTCCTGCTCACAAGATTCCTGCACAGGCCTGCCTTACTCCCAACCCCTTAGTGGGAAACCTTCCCATCGCAAGCCACCACTAAGAAGGATGGGGTCATGGACACACACACACAGCAGTGCCACACACACCATATAGTCATGCTTGCGCCCAGGCAAGTATGGTGAGGTGAAGGACACTAGCCCCCTGCCAGGAGGGGAAGAAAGTGGAGAGGACCCAGTAGCACTCTCCCCAGCAAGTGGCCTCTGCTGCTCACACACACCTCCTCCAACACCATCCCCTCTCTCCTCCAGAGGGCAGGGATACAAGTCCTCTCTCTGCGGAACGCTGCCACTGCTGGACCCAGTGAGAGTGCGGCTTGGAGGGATGGTGAGCTGCTCCATCACTCCCCTCCTCCCCGCAGGCCCTGGCGTGGCCAGCACCTTCTCATGCCTGCTTGTCCCCAAGATGTGGGGGTAGTAAGGCTCCCCCCGGGAAATCTGTGCTTTTCAGGAAAGGGCCCATTGTCTAGGCCTCAGATGGCTTTGCTTGAAGCATATCACCTTCGTCTGACCCAAGACCTTTCAGTGTTGGCTCAGAGATGTGGGCTTGGCTTCATGCACAGTGTCTTCTGGGATGACTGGCCTTCTCTTTGTTCTTCACAGCTAGACCAGATGCAAGTGGGGTGTGAGCCACATCTCCCACGCTATCCGCCCAACCCCGTGAGACCCGCAGGTGCCACCGACCCTGTGAGGACCTCGAGCAGGAACACACAGTCTGTCGCAGCACAGCCAACCTGTGGGACTCCTTGCCAGAGTATGTTGTGAAGACTAGGACTTTAACAGGGTTAAAAAAAAGAGCTAAATAAATTTATGGAGGTTAAGTCCATCAATGGCTATTAGCCAGGATGGGTAGAAATGGTGTCCTTAGCTTCTGTTTGTCTGGAAATGAATGACAGAAGAGGAATCACGTGATGATTACCTGGTCTGTTCACTCCCTCTGGGGCATCTGGCATTGGTCACTGTCAGCAGACAGGATACTGGGCTAGATGGACTTTTGGTCTGACCCAGTATGGCCATTCTTATGTTCTTATGCCTCTGTTCCCTACAGCAGTCTCTGGAGTGTCAGGACCGTAGGTTGTATGCAGACCTAGAGGAGCGCCATGTTGACTGGGAGCTGTGTTGCTCCACCTGAGAGGCTCTGTCCCAAGAGGTCCCAAGCATGTGCATGGCATACAGCACCACCAACCACCTGGTCACCAGCAGCTGCCCCCCTGCACCCACTCGTTCCCAAG
Organism: Rafetus swinhoei; assembly: GCA_019425775.1. Lineage (NCBI taxonomy): Eukaryota > Metazoa > Chordata > Testudines > Trionychidae > Rafetus > Rafetus swinhoei. Next base: position 39,967,117 of record CM033437.1, on the reverse strand, counting down.
TCTTCCCCACACCTGCTCCTTCCAAAGTCCTCCCCTGTACCCGCACCCTTTCCTTCTGCTGCTCCTGCTCCTGTTTCTCTGGCTTCTCCCATCTAGCCACCCAATCTCCCATGGCCACTGAGTGCCCTACACATGAGGCGATGAGACCACCTGAGGCAGGCGCCAATCTCAGTCCCATCCCTGAACCCCACCTCTCCCTTCCTCCCCATTCCACTTTCCACCTCCTCCCGCTCCAAGGTTCTTTCCCCAGTCCCTCCCCAGTTATAGTTATCCCAATTAAAATTACAGAGTTTATTGTTACAAAACAAAAGGTTTTGTTTATTTTATCAGCAGGGAAGGGGGAGGCGGAGGAAGGGGGGAAGGGAGGTCAGGAGGAAGAAGGTGTGGTGGATGAAAAGCACACTGGGGCACTGCAGAGGCCACTTGTGGGGAGACCCTGAGAAGAGTGTTACAGGTGTCCTTGTCTAAAACTCTCCCTCAGGGCCTCTCAGATGTGCACAGCCCCCATGATAGGTATGCCAGATGGCAGCCATTTGCAGCTGCTGAAAGGCCTTTGTGAGCTGCTCAGCCTCTGGCCCCCACTCTGGCAGGAATATCTCCCTTATTTTCACAAATATTGTGGAGGACACATCGTGCCACCACCACTTGGGGGAAGTTCCACTCGCCGATGTCCAGGTGGGTGAGGAGACAGCAGAACCTTCCTTTGAGTGAGCCGAAGGCACCCTCCATATCCTGCCATTGAAACGTTCCTTGCTTTGGTCAAAGCCTGTGTAGGGTTTCATGAGCCAGAGGAGCAGAGGGTAGGCTATGTTCCCCACAATGCGCATGGGCATGTTCACATCCCCAACCCTGATGGCGCAGTGGGGGAAAAATGCTTTTCAGTGTGCATCTTCTAATAGAGGCTGGAGTTGCAGAATATGTGGGCATCGTTATGCGCCTTCCCCGACCACCCAACGTTGATGTCAGTAAAATAGCCTCCATGGTCCATGATGGCCTATAGGACCATGGAAAAGTACCCCTTCAGATTGACATCATTGGAGACCTGGTGGTCAGGGCCTGGATGGGGATGTGCGTGCCATCAATGGCCCCCTGCAGTTGGGGAAGCCATAGTGGCAAAACCAGCAACAATGGGGTCCATGTCACCCAGGATGACGATCCATGCACAGCAGGATGGTATTGATGGCCCTCACCACCTGTAGAAGGAGACAAACAGAGAATCACAGGGTTGCCAGTACCCTTGGGAGTTCCCTGAGCCCAAGCCCCTTCCCACACACCAGAACCAACCCCAACTTATCCCATTCCCAGCAGGGCTTTGTGAAGGTGAGACTGAAAAACTTTCTAGGGAGAGAGCTTCCATCACCACCCTCCCTTCCCTAGGAGCCCCATTCCAGCAGTTCACTACCCTCCTCAGACAATAGTAAGAGAGTCATAACTGCATGACCACAGCCCTGATGGTTGATCTCCCCAAGCCGAACTGGTTCCAGATGGACTGATAGCTGTCTGGCTTGTTGAGCTTCCACAGAATGATGGAGACCCACTTCTGGAGGGGGATGGCGAGTCAAATGTGGGTGTCCCGTTGCCTGAGGGCAAGGATGAGCCACTTGCACAGCTCCAGGATGGTGCCCTTCTACAAGCAGAAATTTTGGGGCCACTGCTGGTCATCCCACTGCTCCATAATGATGCGGTCCCTCCAGTCAGAACTAGTGTCCCGTCGCCAGAAGCAGTGGTGCACAGTGTGCAGGGGAAGGCAGGAGAGGTTGTGCTGCATGCACAGCACATGAAGAGAGAAGAGGAGGTGCCCCGCAGAGAGTGGCATGTCCTGTTCCTGCAGACCCATGAGGGCAGCCCACAGTGACTGCACCAGGAGGTGAGGCAGCAGGTCTAAGAGCAGGCGACTGCTTTCCAGCAGGTCCAGCTCCATGGCTGGGGTGCTGGGGTGTCCGCAAAGGCAACCAGAGCAGGCAGTGAGAAGAGTTTGCTGTCCCTCGAGGTCGTAGGCAATGGAGAAGAGACTGAGACATGACTGTACAGGGGAGTCCCTTTAAGCACGAGCCTCAGATAGCATCAGGCAGCAGCTGTCAGAAGTGACTGCTGTCCTGGTGCCCTGCCCGAAGTGCACCTGCCTTAAACGCAATTCAGCCTCCAATCAGTGTGGATGCTCTATTTTGAAATAGCTCTGCACTATTTCAATGTGCATTTGCAGTGTGGACATGCCATTTCAAAATAGTTATTTTGGGAGATTTTATTCCAAAATAGCTTGTTTCAAAATAAGAGTGTAGTGTAGATGTACCCAAGTGGTCCCTCCCCTGTGACCCATTCCCAGCTTCTGACAAACAGAGGCTAGGGACACCATTCCTACCCATCCTCGCTAATAACCACTGATGAATCTATTCTCCATGAATTTACCTAGGTTTTTTTTTAACCCTGTTAAAGCCCTGGTCTTCACTATAGCCTCTGGCAAAGCGTTCCACGGGCTGTGTGAAGAAATACTTCCTTTTGTTGGTTTTACCCGCTACCTATTAATTTCATTTGATGACCCCTAGTTCTTATGTTATGGGACTAAGTAAATAACTTTTCCTTATTTACTTCCTCCATACTGGTTTTATAGACCTCTATCATATTCCCCCTTAGTCTCCTCTTTTCTAAGATGAAAACTTCCATTTTTATTAATCTCACCTCATATAGCAGCCATTCCAAACCCCTAATATTTTCTGTTGTCCTTTTCTGAAATGTTTTCAGTGCCAAGATATCTTTTTTTAGATGAAGCGACCACATCTGAACACAGTATTCAAGATATGGGCATACCAGGGATTTATATAGAGGCAATAAGATATTCTCTGTCTTATTCTCTATCTGTTTTTAAATTATTCCTTACATTCTGTTTGTTTTAACTGCTGCTGCATATTGAGTGTGTGTTTTCAGAAAACTATCCAAAATGATAAGATCTCTCTCTTGAGTGGTACTATCTTATTCAGTCATTTTATACATATAGTTGGGATTATGTTTTCCAATATGCATTGCTTTGCATTTATCAACATTAAAATTCATCTGCCATTTTGTTGCCCAGTTGCTTAGTTTTGTGAGATCCTTTTAAAGCTCTTCACAGTCTGTAAAGCTGAAAATCTGAATTAAACTATGTAGAGCTATATAATTGTTTAAACATATATGTATGAATCAGTGTGTCCTCTTGGTTAGCAAAAAGTACACCATATCATCTGAATGCTGAAGTTAGTAACAAATCAACATGTGTTAATAGTTATCCACCATGAGAATGAACTTTTCTTTAAAAAGATGACTAAAAAGTATCAATGCAAGAATAAGATATGTGATTAAAATTAAGGTTTTATGCTTGATTATTTAAATAATGGTTAAAATTGGTTATTTAAATCAATTCACCTTGGTATTACATGGATATGATAGGTAACTTCATCAATTTGGGAGAGTGAGTAAGCAAATACTATTCAAATTTACAGCAAATATTCAGCTCAATATTCTACTACTGAAGATGGAAAAATAATAAAAGGTCACTAAGGGCATGTCTACACAGCAGGGCTAAACTCAAAATAAGCTGTGCAACTTGAGCTACGCTAATTGTGTAGCTTAAGTCAAAATAGCTCATTTCGACTTTCGGAGCTGTCTACACAGCAGTTATTTTGAAATAGAGCACTCTTCCCCCAACTTCCCTTATTCCTCATACAATGAGGGTTACAGGAGTCGGAGTAAGATGCCCGTTATTTCAAATTTATTTCAAATTTGATGTTATTCCAAAGTAACACTGCTGTATAGACATAGCCTTAGAAAGTGACCATTTGAAAATAATTCAATCATGGTGAGGAATTCATAGTTTGAAAAGAACCAAATGAGATTAATTGTGGACAATAAAAAGGTTGTTTTCCATCATGGGGAAAATAATTCAAAACTCAAAATATTTTGGGAGAACATGGGAAAGTAGTTATGCCAAGATGGTGGTAACAGACAGCAAATTAGATATGCTTTTGCAACATAATATGGCAGCAAAAAAGACCCATGCACTTCTATGCTGCAAACACTCTATAGATGCATTGCATTATGCAGCAATGAGACAGACAGTCATCATAAGGAACTCTAAGCTCTGGTCCATATCAGGGAGTTATTTCAAAATAACTTCCCTTATTTTGAAATAACAAGCAAAGCATCCACACTATCAAGCCTGTTATTTCAAAATAAGGGGCTTGTTATTTCAAAATAATAACTCCTGCTTGTCATGAGGAATAGTGCTATTTCAAAATTGTTATTTCGGGAGTTATTATTTCAAAATAAGTGATTTCAAAAAAATATTTCCTAGTGTAGACATGCCCTAATGTGTTTGCATCTAGATTATTGTATTTAGTTCTTAGTGTTTAGTGTAGACTACAAAGAGATTAATAAGTTAAACATGTAAAATGTGGCTATATTAGGTATATTTGGGGATATGCCCACTCAGATTTGAAGACTATTATCTCTAAGGACACAGACAGTTATTTAGCATGATAACAGAGTCTTTAAGTAGGAGCAATAGCATGAAATTAAGAACAGGAAAATATAGAGTGGGTGTCAGGAGAAACATCCTGAGAGTCAGATCTATTAACCAATGTGATAATCATTTACAGGAATTGATGTGACCATTATTTTGGAATATCTAAAACAGGAGTAGACAAAACCATTAGAAAATGTATACTAGGGAACAACCCATATTAGCAGGGAGATGGTCTATATTGAATCACAGATTCATAGAATCATAGGGCTGGAAGAGACCTTAGGAAGTCATCGAGTCCAGCCCCCTGCCCAAAGTAGGACCATTCCCAACTAAATCTATTGCTCAATAGATCTTTTACCTTTCTACAATCTATACTTCCACAAATTTTATATAGGCTACACAATAGTGGATATATCTAAGTTATAACAATAACATATTTTCCTGAGGGATCCATTTTCAAATTAGGGTGCTTAAGGATAGACTCCTACATACATATTTAAGTGCTTATATTCCTTATTTGGGAGCCTAATAAAAAGTGTATGATTAGAGATTGAATTTTTAAGATGAAGAGCATCTGCAATCTCCAGTGAAGTCTATAGAAGCTGCAAATATCTGTTCCTTTGAAATTTGCCTTAATGTGGTTTAAAGGTCAGCTTCTGTATATGTTTTTAAATTTCAAAATAATTATAAAATCTAAACAGCCTTATCTTGCATCATTTCACTGCTAAGGCAGAAAAGAAATATCTAAACACATGTGGAGTAACTTCTTGTTATTAGTATTTTGGGAGAAAATAGCTCATTTTAGCAGTACATTTAGAAAATCTGGATGTAGCAGTCTGCCATGATTTCTAGCTTTGCTGGTTTGTGTCTTCCTAGAACTCAGCAAAAGCAGAAGCATCTATTGCACTCATCATAGATTAGATTATTCTGTTTTTTTCTGACTCCTAACTTGGAGGGGCAGAGTAGTAAAACAAGAAAAAATGCCTTTGGTGTTATTGTCACTAGGTTTTGTTGAACCGACTCTGGAAGAGAACAGAGTCTTGCCAGGAAAGTGAGCTACATACTCATCCCGAAATAGCTACCCCACGTCTACACAAGCCGCCCATTATTTCAAAATATTTTTTGAAATAACGGGCATGCTATTTCACCATCCCAATAAATCTCATTCCACGAAGGTTAAGGGATGTCTCGAAATAGCATGTTATTTCAAAATTTGGCACAGTGTAGACACACCAAATTTCAAAATAGGCTATTTCAAAATAGATTCAAAATAAGATTTGCAATTTGCATAGTGCAAATTGTGTATCTTATTTTGAGTTTAGAGTGCTGTGTAGAGGCACCCTTACAGGATACCTGTTGCATGCAAATAAAACCTATCTTTATAAAACAGGTGCACAAATGAAAAATCAAATATATTAAGCTAATTTTGAAACTGGAGATAGTCACATTGCAAAGTAAAACATAAAAGTCTTGCAATACACAAAATATATATCATACAAACAAGGAGAATGATTTGAAGAGGTATAAATTTCATTCTGCATCCATATTACATTAATTCAAAGTTGTACTGCTGTACTTTTAATATAGTAGATATTTTTCTTGGTAACTCTGGAAATGTTTGAGAAAATATAGTAATAACTTACTGACCATAAACAGGAAAATGTTCATATACAAACACCTTTACATGCATACAATATTATTATTAGAATTATTTGCAAAACAAAACAGGATGTGATTTTCATGAGAAATTTCAATTTAAGAGTTTCATTTAATTCTATAAGAGCTCAAAAACAGGACAACGTATTTGTCAACGTTTGTCAGAAGTGTTGACCCATTTTCTCTATTCAACTTAGGGAAGTTTTGATAAAAAATTGCATAAAAATTCAAAAATTTTGAAAGTTTTCTACTATCTCTGATTACGAACACTACATTGGTGTCTAGTAGGCCCAGTGAGAACCAGGGTTCCATTGTGCTAAGCGCTGCTTTGGGCTGTGACTCAAATATAGTCCCAGATTAAACCCTGGACTACACTAGGACTTTATTTTGAAATAACACCCTCCACCCATCCTCAACGAATTTATAAAAGGAGCATACACACTACCAAGCCCTTTATTTTGAAATTATGAGCTGTGGAATTCAAAATCAGTATTCCTGCTTTTCATCAGGAGTAATGCTAATTCTGAAATAGTTATTTTGAAGTAATGATAGTGTGGACACTCCGAAGCCGCTATTTCAAAATAATTATTCCCCAGAATAATTAGAACTAATTACTCCCCAGTGCTTCCTGAGGCTCTAAGTCTAAGGTAGCACATCCACATTAATGGAGCCTGCCTTGGACTAATTCAAGGCTTCCCCATAGTATGGAGATACTAGTTCAAATTTGTTAAATTGGGAGTTATTAAGTGGAATTTAGTAATTTTGAAATAATTTCCTAGTATAGACATGGCCTTAGACAGCTTACAGTTTAGGTTTATGACAAGAGACAAAAGATGGATAAAGAAACAAGCTTGAGTTGACTTAGGAGGCTGTAGGTAATAGTAACAACAATAATGGCTAGAGATAAAATAAGATGTAGATGTATTTGTGTGCTTTCCAACTGGTGTTGCTTTTAGGATTTTGCCCCTGATTCAAGATGAATACAAAAGTCTCAATGCATCAAAACAATCCATTAGTGTTGATGTAAGTTATGTGTACAAATTTGACAGTACTTAATGTCCAAAAGTGACATTTTTAAATATTATATTTAGAAATGTAAGGCTATGTTCCACTATAAGCTTTTTGCAGATAAATTATTATAGCAGTAAATTATACACGGTGACTGTCCCCAAGAGCTCATATACTAAAGTTGCATTTCTACAAAGATTTACACACATGCTTTACTTTATGCACAAAGTAGTCTTGATTAACTTCAGTGAAACCTATTTACAGTGAGCAAAGATAAGCGTGTGCCTAAATGTTCGTGGGATCAGGGTCCAATTTCAGGCATGAAGCTGTAAAACTGTAATATGGGGAAGAAATTTTTAGGTGGACAGGGGGTACAGCATTAAGATTATCATCCATGGAGTTATGCAGAGGAGATTTTGGAAGTGCATGCTTGATATTCAATTGCAGTTCCATTAAAAGCAATGGAAAGATAGTGGAAAGCATTGATTTTGGTGATCTGGAATTGAGACCTTACCCAAAGATATGATAGACACACATATTAATGCTAGGATTATTATTCATGGGTGATATGAATAGAAACAGGTCTTCATAAATGATCTGAATATTAGTATCGACTATCTTTTTTCTTAAAACATCTCTCTTCATAGGGTCCAAGTATATAATTTATCTAACATTTACACTGTGAGTCATACACTAATATCATTCCAGAATCAAGTGTTACATGGACATACCTTGAATTTATGCTTCTAAGGCTTTGTTGAAGAACTACAGAAAATCAAGGGTCTTGAAATGTAGACAGGAAATTTTATAACTAACTTTTGATCCATTGACATTCTAACAACTTTCAAGATATGCTAAAATCAGATCTGCTTGTGTCATTAGGATAGATTTCCTAAAACAGTAAGACATGGGGCAGAAATGCATTTGATTAACACAGTGCTTTAAATTACTACTATGCTGCCTTCTGAAATATCCAGATGCAATTGTGCATGTGAGTGTGCGGGGGTATAAAGTTACAATTGTCTATGAAAAGAACAAGCTATTCTTGAGCTCCATCAGATATGCAACCAATAGCAAGCTGCCTTTAGAATACATTTTACTGATCATTCAGCTAAACCAGAGATGCAGTGCAAAATCTATCATTCAGCAATATCATGTGGATTTCGATACTCCCTGGAGGTCTGGAATGGATCACAGTAACCCACAAAGGTAGGCTTGTCATATGTAATAGATGGGATAGTAATGATACTTTTTGTTTCGCTGAACTGTTTCAGAATGACGTGTGAGGACACAAAAGGACTGAAATGGGCTTTTTACAAATTTCAGATATCTGTGGCAAGGTTCCAATGTCCAGTTCAATGCTCTGACTCTTTGTCTGCATAAGATTTTCCTTTCAGCATATAAGTGTCAATGATCTCTTCACTCAGTATGCAGACGTTGGAAATAATGACCATTAACATTTCTTAAGGCTATTAACATCTTCAACACATTAAGGGCTAGTTTCTCTCCTATGCTTGGTGCAGGAGAAAGATGTTGGATATCTAATTACAGTTGCCTGATTATCAAGCCAATCCCAGTCCATATACAGCCTAGTCAGATTTTAAGACCACCATAGTGGTTATTGTAATTTACAACAGCTGCTTACAGTCTTTAAGGTCTGCATCAGAAGGTCGAACTAAGATATGGAACTCCAGTTATGTTAATTACGTAGCTGGAGTTGCTATATATTAAATTGAGTTTCTGTGTCACCCACATAGTGGGAGGCCGATGGAAGCAAATGCTCCCATTGGCTTTCCTTACTCTTTGTGAGGAGCAGGAGTACTGGCACCAATTGGGCACCCTCTGAGTTCGATTTAGTGAGTCTTCACCAGACCCATTAAATCAAACCCTGGAAGATCAACCACAACAGCATGCATCTTCTGAGTACTGTAGACATAGCCTATGGGACCATAATGGCGGGTGAGGATTTCTGAAGGGGAGCAGACTATTCCAACTGCTGTCTCCAGCTTCTCCTTTCTTGTATGCAATCAGTGTGGGGAAGGCATCAGAAAGCTGGAGCAGGAGCCAGCTACATCAGCTTTATGTCACTTGAGAATTCTCATCCTTCATGCTGGCTGTTGCACTGGGGAGCAGAGCTCTGATTCCACTCATTCCCCCACCTATGTATGTGGTAGGAATACTAGGCAACAGCCTCTTCCATACCCACATGCAAAGAGTGAACGTGCAAACAAACCATAAGTGCATTCCGAGTGACTGTGGAGGAGGTCTTACTGCCCATTACCCATCCTACTGCATCACTGTCTAGGACCAAGATCAGGTCCTTTGAATACTAAGATAAAGATTGCTGTGGACGTCTTTCCTAGAGGTATTGTTCTTCATTTTTCTCTGTATTAAAAATATCTGGCTTCATCATCTGATTCATGTGATAACTACCTTACTGTTCACTATAGGTAATTTAAACCCTGAAGCAAGAAACCATGTAATTCAGAACATTCGCCAGAGGAGCCTTCAATCATTTAAAATTAAAATAAAAAAAAGGAGATAGAATTGTTATTTGGTAAACCTAAAAGGAACTCAGATGTGTGTAATAATCTGATTAGTCTGGAAAGTCAGCTTTATGGTGTGAAACAGGGGATAAAAAGTTCCTGTAGTGATACTGTAACAATTTATGTTTCCAAGATTCAGTTAATTATTGCCCATGTGTTATTCTTTCTTTAGAGTAACTATCTGGTTCTGTATGTGTTTGTAATAAAACATGAGGGCATCCTCAGTGAAAGCAGGTAATCAAGAAAGAAAACAATTATATATATAAGTTCAACAAAAATGTACACTAGGAATAGGTTCTTTTAAAAAGTATTTCTTTATGACTTCCATCATCTTTGAATCTGATCACCTTCATATTGCACTCATGAATATGGTCAGTGGGGAAATGGGTATATATATATAAGCAGTAAATATTAAGTTTATTATAAATTAGTTACAACACAGCCTATCTTAGTAAATTGACTTTTTGCCTCTAGTACATAATCTTTTCAGTAACAAATCTAGTCATGTGGCTATTGATAGATTGAAGGTATAAATCTGATTTTAAAAATTAGGAAGAAAGTAACAATAGTAGCAAACAAGCAATAAGCAATAACAAATTGCATTAGCTACACTTAGGTAAACTTGTTGAGATACACTGCTGGTTTTTCAGAAGTCTTTTTTATTATTTGAACTCAGTCACCAAAATCCACTAGTAAACTTGTCCCCATAAGTTCCCCCCCCCCAAAAAAAACCCCCAACAACAACACCTTAACAAAAATAACAAAAAGCAACCTTTACAAATGAGTGAAAGTGAAGAATTGAACCCACATATAAATGCAGCTGCAGGTGGAAAACATGAGTGTGCTCAGGTCCATTTATCTTAGTGATTCTGGGCACCTGCAGATTCTCAACCATACTCCAGCAAAAGTACTGAGAGCAGAGAGCACTGGACAATAGGCAATCCAGTCTAGAAGCATGAAGATTGAGCCATTGTTTAGTTTGCAGGTGGTCAAGGGGCCTATAGTTGCACAGGACCATTAATAAAATAACATTATTGGACACTCCTATGCATAAACAGAAGGATATCAACAGACGCTGAGGACAAAGGAACCCCAAGGGCTAGCATTTGGGATAAATGGATGTTGTAACTCCTCAATGGAGACAAGAGGTTGGGGGCAATTGTAAGTCAGACATCAAGGTAATGTCTCATTTGTGCTATCATACATGTAAGTTTAATTAGTTAATTGGCACAACATTTTGAAGAAATGAAGCAGCACAGACAAACTGTTCCATTCTCCTTTAAGCTCAGGTACCTGCTGCTCCTCTGCAGTTTTATATAGTGCTACCAACAGTTTTCATTATCCCAGCTCTTTTGATTAATTGTTTGTGTCCTAATGAGGGTTCATACCACCTCTATTTTGCAACAGTACTACAAAAATGAGCAGTTTTAAAATCCAACACAATACTATGATAAACATGTTTTGGAAGTCAATTTAGCTATGTCATAGATTTACTGGGAAATGTAAAAATGGCTTTTCGACAAGCTTGGCTTGCAAAGGATAGCACATTTTCATTTTATAGCTCAGCCCCTCCCACATTCCATTCCAGAGACTTATGCCTGCTTTGAATAACAAATATGTTTGCATGTAACTTCTTGGTAACAGTACATCAGTTTTCCTGTGCAAAATGCACACACTTGTCACTTGAGCCAAAGGACTACTTCCATTAGGTATTAGTAGTAAAAGACCTATGCCACACAGATGAGTGGTGTACACATACAATCTATCTAATGATTTCTGTAGATAAATGAAACTTCTGTGCAAGCATGTTGGATTCACAAAAAATCAAATCCTGTAACACCTTTGTAAGAAATCTGCTACCAAATTATATCATAACTGACTTCATGAAGTATGATATGGACACATGGAGTGCATCTACACAATGCCCTTACCTTGAAATAAGCTATGCTATTTGCACTATGCAAAGTGTGGAGCTTATTTTCGATGTTATTTCAAAATAGCTTATTTTGACATTTCAAAATAAGGTGCTATTCCAAAATGTCTCTAATTCCTTGTGCAATGAGGTTTACAGGGACATGGGAATAGCAAACCTGTTATATTTTGATATAACGGGCTTGCTCTTAAGACACAGAATAGTTATTTTGGGATACCGGAGGTATCCCAAAATAGTTCCGCTGTGTAGATGTAGCCATGGAAGTTCCTGATAGCAGCATGACTAGATCACAAATTGCCTGTGCTAAAGTTTCTTCCTGATTTAGTGACACAAACCCTATACAATTTAGTCAAAGATATTTAGCTGTTTAAATCTGTCCTCACATTTCTTCAAACCTCATGAGCATTTTTGTCTGAATGACTGTAGTTTATCAGTATCTTCCCAAGTAATGCAGAGCCCAGAATTAAACAAACTATTCCTGTAAGGAGCCAATATCTCCTTATTATTGGAAGTTATGCCTCTGGTTATTCAGCCCAAATCTACATTGGACTTTCCTGCCGTATCACATTTCAAACTAATTTCCTGCCCACTATCACTCTGGGAATATTTTTGCTTTTCTTCTTCCCATATTTCAGCAATGAATGTTTTGTGTTATTATTTCCCAGGTATATTAGCCTGCATTTTTTCCAACTTGATTCTCATTTTGTTATTTTCTTCCCATGTTGTTAATAATTGAAGATCCCTTTTTCATTTTGTATTTTGCCTTTGCAAATGTTTGTATCCTTTCCTAGTGCAGAATCACTGGAGAGTTCTACTAATGTGCTATTTCCCTTTTATACAACATTAGTGAACATAAATAAGACTTGACTTGACACCCATTCTTGCAGCTTCCTCCTATACTGTGCATGGTTGTTTATGATTTCTTCTTGGGCAAGATCTTTTATAGTCAGTTTTCAATCCAGTGTTCCTACCCAAGCCCATTTACATTAATTTTTCATGCGAGGCAGTGTAAGACAGAGAATCAAATTCATTCCTACAGTCCAAGAGCATTACATTTTCAGGCCATGCTGCATGAGTGGATGGAACACTAACATTTGTTACTTATAATATTTTATTGCATTAAGACTGTTAGTAAGTGCATACACCGCTTGCACATGCTGAACCTAACCAACATCATTCTTCTTTCAGATTGGATAAGTTGCTAGAACAGCAGTCTAAGGAATAACAATTGTGCACTTTGACAGCAGGCACTATTACAGGGCTTTCTTTTAAAAAAAATTATCTTTGTAATCCAGGCTGCATTACTGTTGTAGTTGAGAAAGGTATTTTTACAGGGTTTTACCAGCCTTTTTGTAATGCAGACTCTTTGAGATTCCCCTTATGGAGCAGCTCTCCTCCAAAATCCCCAATCCCTACCTCCCATTATCAAGTTGTTTCGTTCTGTGGACCACCCAGAAGAGCTCTCTGGATCACAGCTGGAAGGTCTCTGATATGGGGAATACTTATGCAATAACATTAGGTGCAGTAACATTAGGAAGAGGCAACATTAGGCAGGTGCAATAACAGTGCAGTAACATTAGGTAGAGGCAAATGAAAGCTTTAAGAATGATCTTTTCATAGAAATGCCAGCAAGAAATACTTCTAATCGCCCTTCCTTTTTAAGGAGGTGACGTAAAACTGCTGTTATGTTTTGCACTGCTTGCTGAAATCTGTGCTTTTAGAGTGCCTGCCTAATGATTAAATTCAGCTGTGTGTGGGAAAAGCTGTGGATACTGGAGTCTCTTGACTGGAGATGAAGGCAGGAACATTGCAGTGTCAGACTCCCAGACCTGCTTTCTGCCTGCAGCTCTTGGACACGTACATAGTTAATTTGACATTCTAGTGCAGTGGTTCCTGCACCAAAGGTAAGGATGTGCTACAGAGTTCAGTTTAATTTTAGCTGTATTTATAAAAATCTCAGTGAAATGGTAAAAATTAAAACAGACTCTAACTAAACTTTGAAATGTATTTGAATTTTTCATGATGATATTAATTAAAATGGATTCATACCGAGGGAATAATAAAAGTTCAAAAATAACCCCTTTTGCAAAAAAATTTCTGCACTGGGTTATCTCACTTTGTAACCTTTTTGCAAAAAATGTTGAACCTGTGCTGTGGCCATATTATTGTTCTTCATGTGCCGATTCCTAAAATATTAGTTACACATAAGTCATGTATTTCCATAGTTGTATTTTATCACTTTTTTTTGTCTTAATGGAACTATGTACACCAACATGAATCCACTGAATTTAAAACAACAGATCTGCTGTGACACAAATCATTCCTATGGTGGCGTCTGAAAGAGAGTGAGAGAAACTTTTGAAGCACTTAATTAAATCAGTACAGAAACAGAGGAAAAACAAGAAAATAATTAGAAATTCAAAACTAATTGCACATCCCAAACAGTAAAAAGTACATTTCCAATAGTTCACCTATAGATCTCAAACCAAGTCTAGAGGAGCAGCTATACTCCAACCATCCGCTGATGGTGGCTTACCTAGGACCTAACAAGCCCAGTCCCAGTGTGAAGCTCCACCCCATGAGGCCAGGTCTGCTGACAATGGGGACAAAGAGAGCAATTGTCCACAGGGTCCATAAGATTGAAAATGTCTCGGGGTCCTCTGGCCACCACAATAGTAGTGGTAGGTGGGAGATCCAGGCCCTTTTACAGAGATGAAGGATGGTCCTGGGATTACAGCTGTAGGGGATCTGTGTTCAGAGCTCTGCCCCAGACTTCCTGCCTCCTCTGGCTGGGATGCACAATGGCGGTAGTGTAAGGCTGTCTGTGATGGAATAATGCAGTGCTCATGGCAGGGGAATTCTCTGGCAGCTTGTGGGCTGGCTCTGGCTTGGGGAAGAGGAAACAGAATGTCTCCTCAGGTAAATCACTTACTCTCTCTGAGCCTCAATTTCCTATCTGTAAAATAGGGATATCAGTCCTTTGTTTGTTTGTCTTCTCTGTTTGTAGTCTCTTATAGGGCAGAGACCTGTCTCCATGAGTACATACATCACCCTGCACATTAAGGCCCTGATCTTAGTTGGAATCCATAGGTGCTACTGTAATACAAATGCATAAATACTAGCAGCTGTAATGGTTCCTCACTAGGACCCGAGTTACAGCATTTGCGTGCTCAAGGACCTTTAGATACATTCTTAATTTTTGACCTGTTGTCCAAAATACCTTTTAAAAAAAGCAGATCTTGGCTGGCTATTAGGGCATCAGATTACTCATGACCTGGGGAGGGAAGGAGAAAGGGAATTCTGCAGTGTTGAGACATTTCCCTGCTGCCTGCAGGTTACAGACACAGCTCATTGAGTGACACATTTAAAGGAACTATAGTTTATTCTGCCTCATCCTTCCAAAGGCCAATGAGAAGCAGGATTGCCGACGGAGGTCAGGGGGACTAAAGGGCCAGGAGCCCAGGTGATTTAAAAGGGCCTAGGAGCCCTTTAAAATTACCATTTTATATCACCCAGGAGGGTGACAGGCATGGGTGCATGGGTGGCAGGAGGAGACCCTCTTGGGGGAGGCTAGCTCTTGCCTCCACTCCTTTTACCCTCAGCCGACCCCTATGGCTGGAGCCATGAAACCCCTCTTGACCTCCTCTCTCGTTGGGAGTCACAAGCCCCCCCTCCTCCCAGAGAAGCCCCAAGTGGCCCCTCAGATGAGTCCCACGCAGGTGGCAGGCCTCCCAACCTAAGAAGCCCTAAGCACCTGCCTCCAGCAGAAGAGTCCTGGGTCAGCTGCAGTCATGCCCCTCTCTTCCCCATCTCAATCTACTCTGAGGAAAAACATCTCTTCAAGGACACTTTTGATAAACCCTATGCAGATTTCAGGATGGCTGAGTAGCAAATACCACTGGATTGGCTCTGGGAATGGAGGAGAAGTTTGGCTGCAGCTGGCATAGGGCTCCTCCAAGCAGGTGGGGGTTGGGGCTTAGGCCAGTCCAGAGTCTTCAGAGAGGGTGGGGAGAGGGGCTCCTCTGGGCAGTTGGACATGGGGCTGTGACCGGCCAGGGGGATCCTTTCATAGTGGGGGAGCACTGTGGATTTTTCTGGGTGAGGGCTGAAGGGGGGATTGTGGCTCCAGCTGAGAGAGAGGAGAGGGGGCTCATTGATTTGTTCTGTCCTGGGGCCCAGAATTGCTAGTAGCGGGCCTTCATGAGACCCAACTGCCAAAGCAGCAGATTGGCCCACTGGCCCTAGGTAAGCCTGCAGCAGGAAGAGGAAGCTCCCTGAATATTGGACTCCAGCTTGATTTGGGCTGTTGTATTTCCTGCTCTTGCTGCTTGATTTCCTAGCATCCTGACCTAGATTTTCTTCTGGCAAATAATTTGTGGTTTCCAATCTCCAATTTGTCTCCTGCCTCTGACTGCCTGGTATCCTGTCCCTGCCTCTCTCTGGTTCCTCATTCATGACTGTGGACCCCAACTCTGACTACTAGATGTGGCCGTCCATGATTCAGCTGGGACAGACTGCTGACTCAATTGACCCAAATCACTTATAGAAGTATAATATCTAAACTCTAGATGAAGTGTAAAGCCCACTAAAAAAACCAAAGGACATAGGCAACCCCAGCACCAAATCATTTACATCATCTACTTTTTAAAATGGCTATCTTGGCTTGACCAACAATACATTTTTGACAGGCATATTGCAGATCTATTGGTGAACCTACACTTAGGAACAAAAACAAATACAGTAGGAGAAAATTCACCAAAAATACCCTGAAGTAAAACAAGTAATAGCTGTAACTTGGAAGAAGGAGAGAAACAGTCTCCTCCTTATCACAAAAAGGATACAATACAGATATCTCTGGAGTCAAATGATGCTTAGACACATTCATGGCCACAGCCCCATGAAGAATTCTCCACTGGAAATTACCCATCCCCTTTACAGTTGGAACCTTGTATACAGTTCACCAGGCTGGCCGGAGTCCATCACCAGAAGCCGTCTTCTTCATATCAGGATAATCAACAAGTGTTTGAAAATGATTAATCTTTACCGCAAGCATATACAGTGATTTATGGCCTAAACTATTACAAGTAAAATCAGAAGACCTACTGAAGAAAAGCCATTTGATAATCCACAGCTAAAGCAACAACAACAACAAAAATAGAAGCAATAGTATAATCAGTAGTGGGTTGCATAAGGAGGCAACTGCTTAGCCTGGCAATACTGCCCCTAGTAAGGACTGATTATGCTTCTGAGAAAACTGAGAAATCCAGTGAATGGAACGAAAACCAAGACTGATAGCCACGGTATCCCCTGAGACCCATGGAAAATAAGTAGAACCAATTAAATGAACCAGCTGCAGTGAGGGAAAAGACAAGACTCCTAGAAAGAAGACTAGAAATACTCCAGGCATGGTTATAAACAAAGGTTCCAGTAAGCAGCCCTGGGAATTTGTGTCATCTACATGAGGCCTCAGCTTAAAAACATCTTCAAGTGTTAAAAGGGCATTGATAAAAAACAAGGTAACCTCTTAAAACTGAGTTATTCAGGGACCAGGAATTTAGCTCCTGATCAAAATCCAGACCTCCTACCAGCCAAAGAAAGGCAAAGCCTAACTGCTTCCCAGGAACAGGTCCATCACCAAATAAAAGCTGCTGCAGAGACTGTAACTGAAAAGACTCTGCTAGAAAGATCAATGACACCTTCACCCTCTCCCACAACAGGCAGATACAAAATATTCTGCCTCAGCCAATGATGGCCATCCCAGGAAAAAATCCAAAAATAGTTTTTGAACTTGATCCAAAGTGAGTGGAGGGAGATCCAAATACACTCATGCCACAGCATACAGGCAATTAAATTGCTAATGACTAAAACCAACCCTGAGAAGGAGAGTAAAGCCAAATGCCATGTCCCCTTTTTCAGCATCCTCTCCACCTTTTTCATAACGCCCTCCAAATTTTTAATCATCTGATCCCAGCATGATTCCCAGTCCCTTACAGCCAATTTGGCTCCACAATAGACCCTTCGACAAAGTCAGAGGACGGGAGATCACCCAAGCCCTCAGAAGGGTTGTATCATGCTTTCCCCAATTGATATGAGCTAAGGAAGCCTGGTCAAAAGAGCGTGGACATTCTCTCAAAACCTGGACATCATAATCTTGAGTAATAAACACAGTCACATTATGCGCATATACACAGACTTGCTGGAGGCTGGAACAGGGAGAGAAAGGTCAGGAAGATGTTTTCACAACACAAAGAACAGAGAGGCTCAATATAAAAGGCATACAGTAATCCAGACAGGCAATGACTCTGTCTGATTCCCCTACAGACTGGAAAGGGGGCACCTAAAAACCATTGACCTTAAGTAGAGACTATATTTCATTATGCAGTAACTGAATGCAGAAGTCAATCCTGGGCCCAAATCCAAAGACACAAAGGGTGCACAATGAGTATACATGTTCTACCTGATCAAAAGCCTTCTCTTGATCAATGGAAATCAACCCAAAATGCAAATCAAGTGATTCTGATGCCCTAATTACATTCCATAATAGGAAACAGTAATAAAAAATAGGCCCGTTGGGCACGCAATAGGTCTGACCAGAGTGCACAAGCAAACCAATCACAGTTTTCAATCTATTTGTCTAGGACTTAAAAATGTTTGTAATAGGAGTAAAGCAGGTACATAGGGCTTCAATTGTTCACCTTCCCAAGGTCCTCCTTCTTAAGCAACAGGGTAAGAAGCTCTTGATGACAACTGGATGACAATATCTTCTCTTGGATGCTCTTCTGAGACTAAATGAGACTAAATGAGACCCAAGAAGGGTTCAAAAGGTTTTATAAATCTCAACAGGCAAACCCTCAATAACAGATGTCTTGTTTGGAGCAAAGCCATTTACGACAAAATTCAATTCTGAGAGCGTAAGCCTCTGTTGTTATATGCTCTTTCTGTCTACATCCCATGCCTATATCTTAGGAAGATGCTTAAAGAGTCAATGATGAACATACAGAGACTCTGATGCATTCAGGTCTGAGAAAAAAATCACAGCAAGGTTCCCAATCCTCACAGAAAAATTGAATAAGTGTACCCAGCTGAGAGAGGCCCTAAAACTGGGCTCTAAATTTGTGATCCAACAGGTCCCATCAGAGCTGTTTTTTTTAACTATTTCAAACTCTCATGCAACCCAGCATCATTACTGCCATGAAAGGCTTTGTCAAATTCTATAATCCCCAACTCTGGCTCTGCCATACTCTGGCAAAGTCCAAGTGTTTGTACCGCTGACAAAAACACCCTCTTCTGATGATGTCTCTCTGCAATCACTTCTGCTCCAAGATCCATGTCACTCCTAGGACCACAGCATCCTCTTCATGACAACTCTCTGGCCACATCACAATCTGTTCTCTCCCCTTGCAGTGGAACTGCAGTCTGCTGTCCAGCCACTTCCTTCAGTGGCAACTGTTGTCAATTATATGGCCTCTTAAACAGTGTCCAGCATCGGGGGTGTGGGAAAAAGACCCAGGTCCCATCCCCCCACTACTCCAGGTTGTGACTCAGGGACTCTATGGATGGCTGCCTCTTGCTGCATCCCTTCCAACTCCTCAGTTCCTTTTCCTGGGTCACTTCTCCACAGTCCCCAGCATTCTCTTTGCCCATGCCTCAGGGCCTAAAGCCAAAGCTTCCTGTAAGCTGTGTGCCTGTGGGGAGAATAGAGATTCCATTTTTTCAAGATTGTGAAATTTGGTTTAATTCCTAATCAGGATGAAAATTGAATATTTCAAAATTCCCTGCCAAAGAAAATTAAAAGAAAAGATTTTGGATTAATTACAATGTTTTATTTTGACAAAATTATTTCAATTTTGACCTTACTTTATATTATGTAATATAACAATAATATTCAATATTAAAAATCATGTCAAAATTTTAAAAAATTAAACATTTTGTTCCAAAAAGGTAGTGGATTGGAACTCTCCTTTCCCCAGCTTTTCCCCAAAATGAAATTTTGGTAAAAGTCAATGTAATTTAATTAAGCATTTCAGTTTTGACAGAACTCTATTATCAGGTGGAAAATGCCTAATGGTTTTCTAACTCCCATCACAAGTAAAGTTGTTCCAGGGAGAACAGAATGCTTCTCCCATCTGCAACAAGTAGGTCTATATGCCAATCACAACATAAATTAACTCTCCCATCTTGCTAATACACTTATAAATATAGTAGCCCAATGTCTGTGCCTCTGTAATGCTGTAGCGTTACGTGTTGCCTGTGGGGGGCGCTGTTGCTTCCCGCCGTGGTGCTCGGCTGACTTCTGTGCCGCTCAGCCGGGCCCTGCACTCCCCTTGCAGAATGGGGGTGCTGCATGGGGACCGCGACGCCCAAACGGCCGCTTGCGCTGCTTGCTCCCCTGTGGCGGCCCGGCTGAGTGGCACAGAAGTCAGCCGAGCACCACGGCGGGAAGCAACAGCGCCCCCCACAGGAGTCAGCCGAGCACCATGGCGGGAGGAAGGGGGGCCGGGCGGTGACGTACACAGCCAGGGGGTGGGGCCCGGCTGTGTACGTCACTGCCCCGCCCCCCTGTGCCTCCTGCCATGGCGCTCGGCAGAGTTCTGCGCTGCTCAGCTGGGCTGCCGTGGGGGAGCCCAAATGGCCGCTTGCTCCGCTTGCTCCCCCGCAGCGGCCCGGCTGAGTGGTGCAGAACTCAGCCGAGTGCCACGGCAGGAGGGGAAGGGGGGCAGGGTGGTGACATACACGGCCCTGCCCCCTGGCCATGTACGTCACTAGGGTTACCAGGTAAGGTAAAAAAAAAAAAAAACGGACACACTTGATCGGGGCGGGAGGAGGGAAGGACCGGCTGGGAGAGGAGTGGGGCTGGCTGGGAGGCAGGGGGGTGGGAAGCAGATCTGGGGGACTCAGAGGCAGCGTAGCAGGCCAGGGGAGAATGGGGGAGAGGCGGCGGTGGGAAGCAAAGCTGGTCGGGGGTGTGGGTTGGAGGCCGCGGGGCTGGCCGGTGGGAAGCAAAGCTGGTTGGGGGTGGGGGTCGGAGGCTGCGGAGCTGGCCAGCAGGAAGCAAAGTTGGTTGGGGGTGGCAGTCAGGGGCAGCGAGGCTGGCCGTGGGAGATCGGGAGGAGGAACTGGCTGGCGGGGCGGGAGGGGAGAGGGAATCGGCCAATGGGGAACCGGACTCACCCAGGCATGTGCACATCCCAGGGTGCTGCCCGCCCTGCTCATGGTCCCAGCTAAGCAAGTCCAGCTGAGGCTCCAGCACACGCTGGAACAGCGCTCAGGAGCAGGGACAGAGCTCCCCCTGCTTCCCAGAGGCAACTAGAGGCTCCCAGCACCGATCGCGCCCCCCCCCCCCCAGCCAATCTCCCACCCCCCGCCAGGCTTCCATCTGGCGCCCAGTCGGAGAACCAGAAAATACCAGACATTGTATATGTCTGGTATTTTCTGATTTTTTTACCGGACAGAGGGCCCAAAAACCGGACTGTCCACTAGACACCTGGCAACCCTATACATCACCGCCCCGTCCCCCTTCGCCTCCTGCCGTGGCACTCGGCTGAGTTTTGTGCCGCTCAGCTGGACTGCCACGGGGGAGCCCAAACGGCCGCTTGCGCCCCCGCGGCGGCCCAGCTGAGCAGCGCAGAACTCAGCTGAGCACCACGGCGGGAGGTGAAGGGAGGCGGGCGGTGACATGTGGTGTGACAGCAGCTCCAGGCCCTGCCCCCTGGCCGTGAACATCACAGCCCCGCTCCCCTTGCCGAGCGCCTCAGCGGGAGGCAAAGGGTGGCAGGGCGGTGACGTACAAGCCCAGGGGGCGGGGCCTGGATGAGCGTGCATCCCCGACGGAGACAGAGGAGAACAGAGAGAGAGTGAGAGGCAGGAGGGGGAGAAGAGAAAGAGAGAGACAGAGCGGAGAGAGAGTGAGAGGCAGGAGGAGGAGGAGAAGAGAAAGGGAGAGTGAGAGGCCAGAGGAGGAGAAGAGAAGGAGAGAGATGGAGAGAGAGGCAGAAGGTGGAGGAGAGCTGAGAGAGAGAGGGGGAGGCAGTAGGAGGAAGAGAGAGAGAGAGAGACGGAGCGAGAGACCGGAGGCTCAGGAGAGAAGACCGACGTGGAGGAGAGACCTGAAATCCCGTCTTATGACGTGCTAATTGGCTAGTACACTTATAATGGTCAATGAGTCACTTAAGAGCTTTGTGTAAGCTTGACAGCTTGTCTCTCTCACCAACCAAAGTTAGTCCAATAGATGGTATTATCTCACCCACCTTTTTTCTCTAATATCCTGGGACTGACACAGCTACAATAACACTTCATACTTACATTTATAGAACAGTTTTACCACCCAGAGGATGCCAGAGGGGTTTATAAACTTCACAAAGCCAATTTACAAACCACTTTCTCTACCAATGAATGCAGCTATCTCCAGGCTGAATTGTGTTTAACAATGCACACAAAAGCAGTGCCACACATTAAGGTGGGGCTGGAAGTGAAATAAAATACTGTATCCTAATGAAAAGGAAGGCGGGATGAATGGAGTTACTCACATTGAGCTATTATAACTTCTGGGCAAATAATTCTAGCCCTGCAAAAAGTGCCTTGGGATTTTTTTAATGACAAGTGGCCAGGGCCTCATCTATACGAGAAGCTAGAAATCCATTTAATGCATTTGGCCAGTCAATGTTTAGTATGCAGACTGCAGCAAGATTTCAGCAGCATTTGATTATCCTTTAAATGTTTCTTGAATATGGTGTCCCATATGATGGGCAATGTGCCCAGGTTTCATATTGCTTGTAACAACATTGCAACTAGTACAACTGTTTTCCACGATCACACTCAGCTTCACATATTGATAAGCATGAGAAAAGGGAAACAGAAGTTATTCTAGTCCATGGGGAAAAGGGGTTTCCATGACCGATTTCCCAATCTTCTATTCCCTTTTTCAATTGTCCTTTACTATTGATGCTCTGTGGTCTAGCACTTTAAGATTTCTCTTGATTTAATTACACATTAGGTTTTATATTGCAGCCCTGAAAACATTCAATGTTTCTATAAAAACAGCCAATTGAATCGATGCTGCTTTTTGCTCTAAAGAAAATGTATTGCATGCACCAATGAAACACAAGTTAGAATTTGTGAACAGATCCCTTATGTTCTCACCACCTACACTAATTGCAGATTTTTTTTAATGAGCATTTCTTTAGTTTCCATTTTCTTCTGAAGCACTTTTACTCCTGTAAAACACCAACTTTGTTCACCCAGGGGTGAGGAACCTACTGTATCTGTAGATTGCCTTGATGGCTCCTTTTCCAGTAGCATCAAGTCATACCCAATCTTTTCTCTTCTTCATTACTGAATAAACTGGGATGAGAGGAATGCATGAGGTATACATGTGACAGCTGGAAGTCTCCTCCCTTTATCATCATCACTGTAGGTCACATTGTCTCATTGTCTCACTCTTACCCAGGCCCTGCAGAATGTTACTCCCTGAGCAGTCACAGTGATGTCCTTAATGGAGAGGATGGGCTAAGAAAGAAGCCTTGATCTGCCTTTTCACACCCACAAGAATGTATAGCTGACCTTCTTCTTGTTCTGAGTGTGCCTAGCACAATGGGATCCTTACACCATGGTTGGGCTGCTAAGTGCTATGTTAATATAAATATCAAAACAAAAAAACACATTAAAGGCAGCACTCAATTAGAGCAAAGGTGGCAGAACCCAGCCCTTTCCTAGCAGCTTTTCAGTTTTCTACCCAGTAGCTATTTCTTGCAACCAGAGCCAGATTAACTCATTTAGGGTACTGGGGCTAGTAGATTTTGTGGGACCCTATAGGCTCCAGGGTGGGACCAAATATGAGAGTTCAGTGTGTGGGAGGGGGCTGCCAGGGAGCACACTGAGGCTGAGGGTCTGGGCAGAAGGTAGGGTGCATGAGTGGACTGGGAGTGAGTAGCGGGGTCTGGCTGGGAGGTAGTGTGCAGGAGCAGGGTGTAGGGTCTGGAAGGATGTAGGGTGAAAGAGTGGGCTAGGGTGGGGTTTGAGTGGGAGGGAAGATGCAGGAGGGAGCAGGGGATTAGGGTGATTACCTGGCACAGCTCCCAGGGAGGAAAAGGTGGCTCTGTCTGGCCAAGGGTTTATAGGCACCCCCTCTGCCACTGTCATTGGCCATGATTCCCAGCCAATGGGAGAGGCAAGAGTGGAGTCTGCAGACAAGTGGCACTAGGAGCGACACATACATCTCCAGCCAGGGGAGGGAGGGAAGGCGAGGGGGAATAGCAGTGTGCAGAGCCATTTACAGCCGCCAGGCAGAGCTGCAGTGGGCAGGGGCTTTAGTGGCTACATCCCAGGGCCCTGGGATAAGGGGGCCTTTCTTGGCCTGCAGCCTTGGGATGCAGCGCCTAAAGCCCATTTCATAATCCAGCCCTGCTTGCAACACTCATCTGCTTGCAATACAACTGGACCTGAAAGTTCTAATTCATATGAAATGTTTAGTAAGCATTTTACTGGCATAATGGCCTCACGTGATTGGGTTCTATATAATGAAACTCCCTAATTATCCCATTCTTTGGGAGGTTTCTCTGAATTCATTTCACTGAGGCCTAACCCAAATTTCTGGTGGAATTCAGGATATCCACACATATCACCATTTGGCCAGGAATAGGAACTGCCCTGGGGTCTCTTCTTTAAAGGAAGATTTTCCCAAATGGGAGGAAAGAATATACCAGTTCTCCCATCAGCCTTCACAGTCTGTCCCCAGCCCATCCCTTGCCCCATTACAGAGCCTGAAGTGTTTTCATAGAGGCAGCCAATTCCTCCTTAAAAATGGGAGGAGAGCCATGCTCAAAGGTTTCCCTCTGTACACAGGTCCTGGGGGCATGACTGGGCTCTGACATTACATTTAAGCTTATTGTTACAGGAGTTCATTTATCCACAATAACACGATAATCCCTAATTCCACTGAATTACACTCAGTTGCTGGCCTTGCCTTAAATGTTACAGAAATATTTAATAGGCTTGATGGGAGTATTTACGTTCTTCACTTTAGTACTATCCCCCATAACTTCTGATTTGCATTGGAAACATCTTCTTTGCCCCTATTAACATGTGGCAACAGGAGGCATACATGAGCAGCTGGAAATGAGCTACTGACTATTCATCTGATGCTGTTTTCTGTTGCTCAGAGGGGCACTTGTGTAAATCTATCCTATTGCAGTTGTAAGTGCTGCTCTGGGTAAGCCTGGAAGGAGGTATGTGTCCCTAGAGCACCACTTATGCCCTTATTACAATCTCTGATCTTTTCCTGATGAGAATTTTAATATAGATTGAACCTCTTTAGTCGGGCATCCTCAGGACCTGACTGGTGCCAAACCAGAGAATTTGCCAAACCACGGGAGGTCAATATTGTATAGTAGCATTACCAACACTTCCACTGCTTACTGGGATCTTAGAAGACAATTAGGAATAAATTAGAGCTAAATAACAGCACAGAACACTGGGAGCCAGGACTGTTGGCTATAAGCAAACTTTAAGGGACTGCAGGAAGTTTGGCCACACCCATGATAAATGGACATTCAGCTAACTAAAATCATGCTGGACCACAGATGTTGCCAGATGATCAGAGGGTGCCAACATGGAGAGAGGCTGTTCTCAGTAGTGACGGATGGCAGAACAAGGAGCAAATTACAGTAGGGGAGGTCTAGGTTGGATATTAGGAAAAACTATTTCACTAGGAGGGTGGTGAAGTACTGGAATGGGTTACCTAGGGCGGTGATGGAATCTCCATCCCTAGAGGTTTTTAAGTCCCAGCTTGACAAAGCCCTGGAGGGAATGATTTAGTTGGGGTTGGTCCTGCTTTGGGCAGGGGGCTGGACTCGATGACCTCCTGAGGTCTCTTTCAGCTCTAGGAATCTATGATTCTGTGACTAGAGAGGTTCAACCTGTATTTTGCTATCATTTTTTACCCACCAAAGTTCACCATTGCTAAAAGTGGATTTCACTCCTCTGGAAATTCCATCAAGTTAAAGGAACATTTATGAACAATGCTAGGTATCAGAGTATCCCAGTATAGACAGTGTTGTATATACTCACATAACATGGCAACTGGCTTTGAATAAAAACTTAGATTTGGTACAGTCCCAAATTGTAATTAACAGGAGCAAACAATGTCTGCAGTGTATTTGATGAAAAGTGTTAGGAAAGAGAAAACCCTTATTCTACATTGCCTCCTGAAAAGTGACACTATGAGCCTCTCTTTGTGCTAGAACTCTCTTTAATGTCAATGGAAGTTACCTGCAGAGATCAAGGACTGAGTGCAGCCTTTAATGAGACATATGCTGCAAGCTAGATTTCTGAAGCCTAGGAATTCGCTTTTTATAGCCACGTAATGAGAAATAGCTACAATTTGTTTTTATGTATCTAATCTCTCCACCTTTCTTTATCAGTATTCTTCCCTCTGAGACTATTTTGAACGAGGATCCTGGCATTGCTCTGTGATATTGGATGTTCCATTTTTTGATGAGAAAGATTATTCAGAGATTGCCCTTTCACTATATTTGTACAGTTTTTAGTATAGTGAGGTGACAAGCCTGAATAGGGACAGTAGACATTACTATAATAGGTAATAACCACAATTAACATTGTTAAAAAAAGGATCTGATCAAATGAAGTGGTTGAAGATATTTAATGTTGGTAAATGCTCTCTGTAATTTCAATTCATTTTCTTTTTCACTCATAGAACTTTTATGTGTTTATTTTAGTAATTGTTAGTTTACAGCCCAGCTATGATTGTGCTTTAATATTAGCTGGATCACTTTTTATATAATAGTTGGCAATGTAAGTTAGGAATGTTCTTGATTTTGGCATGAACAGCACTATATAAATGTAAGGTATTATTTTCTTTCTGCACATAATAAAGGGTTTATATACACAGTACTAGAAGTAAATAAATGGTAATCTGAACTACAGTAAAATTTAGGTACTTAAACATTATTTATAATGAGTTTGAATGAAGCTCCTATCTTGAGTACAGCATATTTCTTTGATTAAATATAATCACATTTACTCAAGACAAATTATTTTTACACAGTCATGGAATATATAGAATGTCACAGAATATATGCTGCTTACACTATATGCAATGAACAGCAAGAAAGTGGGAGAAAGATCAGGAACTGACTGGTCTTTCTGATGATAAAATATAGTTTTTATTGCATTTAAAATGAGGTCTCAAGACCAAATTTGAAGGATTGCAAACCTGAGACATGTAGCTATATAAATTTAATCGTACACAGCCGCAATGGTATCATTTAATATTTATAAATACTGTAACTGTACTTCTTCATTTACTTAATATGTTCTAGGAACAAAGATTCATTTCTCTTACTTGAAAAGCAATAAATCTAGGAATCTAAGACTGTGTCTAGACTACATCCCTCTTTCGACAGAGGGATGTAAATGAGACACTTCAAAATTGCAAATGAAGCGGGGATTTAAATACCCGGTGCTTCATTTGCATAATCGCGTAATGGCACTCTTTCGAAAAAGTGCCATTTCGGAAGTAAAACCGCAGTCTAGATGTGGTTCTGTCGAAA
Source organism: Rafetus swinhoei (assembly GCA_019425775.1). Taxonomy (NCBI): domain Eukaryota; kingdom Metazoa; phylum Chordata; order Testudines; family Trionychidae; genus Rafetus; species Rafetus swinhoei. The sequence continues at coordinate 39,939,913 of CM033437.1, read as the reverse complement.
ACGGCAGGCTTTTTTGAAAGATCCTGTACAGGAGGAGTTCAGGATCTTTCGAAAAAGCCTGCCGTTTTCGACAGAACTGCGTCTAGTCCGCAGTTTTATTTTCGAAGTGGCACTTTTTCGAAAGAGCACCATTATGCAATTATGCAAAAAATGTGAGCCAGTATCTTTCTATACATTTTATTAAAACTAGTAAGCAAAAATAAACTCAAGAACACTTACCACCAAAGTTAAACTACTATCAATACTATGAAAGTAAACTATTGATTACTTTAATATTAATCTCATGTATCTCTCACTTGTCTCAGATTATAATTTATTTTTGTTCTGTATTTTTTCAGCACCTAGCACAATAGGGTCCTTGGTTAGGACTTATAGGCACTATGGTTATACTGTTACTGCTGCTTCTAAAAATCAAATCTTAATCTAATCAACCCATCAATTATAGATGACAATCTCAAGTCTTTCAGGGCATTCAGTACATGGAGTACACAATAATGTCCACAAAGGAGAGAGACTCCCATCCTTCATGAACCAGCATAGTAAGGGATTGCCAAATTTAGTCAGATGTTGAAACAAGATGTTCATATTTGACATCTGGATGGACTAATTAGAACTTGGGATATTTATTGGGATGGCCTGGAAGGGTCTCCAACAAGGCTTAGGTGTTTTATGAAGGTGCCCACATTTGAAAATTGGGCCCACCATTAAGGAAAAGGTTGCCATGTATCAGATTGACCTTGATGATTAAAGTAAATAATTATAAAAATTGATCAACTGGTATTGAGGTGAGAAGGGACCATCGTATAATCTAAGGGTATGTCAACACTGCATGGCTATTTCAGGATATCAGAGGTCTACCCCATGTCTATACAAGCTACTCTTTATTTAGAAATATTTTTAGAAATAACGGGAGCGCTATTTCATGATCCTGGTAAACCTCGTTGCACAAGGGATAAGGGATCACTCAAAATAGTGTGTTATTTCAAAATTTGGTGCTGTGTAGATGCGCCAAATTTCAAAATAATCTATTTTAAAATAGATTTGAAATAAGATGCACAATTTGCATAGCAGAAATTGAATATCTTATTTCAAGTTTAGGGTGCTATGTAGACGCACCCTTAGATGGCCACTATATTTCACCCTATATTAAACCCAAACTCCATAGTTACACAAATGAGAACAAACTTTTAGGGATATGTTGCATTAATTCATTCTATTAATAGAAGATATATCTGAGTTCAACTGCCCTTTTTAATACTCTATAAAAATTTGCCAATAAAATATATACAACAACCTGATTCAGGTGTGGCCCTTGTTAAAGACAATGGCTGTCAGATATTCTGGACAGAGTAACTGACTTCTGACTTGCAGGGGCAGTAGGATATTGAATAAGTAAAAGATTGATTTTCCAGTCATATAGGGGAAGAGCTGAAATGTCCTCATAGATCCAGTTTCACATGGGTTGGTGAGTACTCGGCAAGATGAAAGACTTGATTTATTCAAAGTCTGGCTACTGCAGTGGTCACCAACCAGTAGATTGGGATCTACTGGTAGATCTTGGAGCCTCTGGCAGGTGATCCTGACTGGTTTGGCCAAGAGGCTATCAAGTGCCAGCATTTCAGCTTCCCCTTCCCTTCACTGCTGCTCCTCTCCTGTCCCTTTCAGCTGCCCCTTCCCCTGGGGAGCCTCCTGCTTTCTGTGCAGGGCTGGGGAGGGAGAGAAGGATGCTGATGTCAAGATGCCCCCTCCCACTCTGTATCCTTTCTCCACAATGCACAGAGGGGGCCCAACAGGACTTGGGAGGGAGTTTGCTGGCTGCTTTAGGAAGTGATGCAGGGCCAGGGCAGGGCTGAGCCTGCCTTAGCCCCACTGCACCACTACCCAAGAGCCACCTGAGGTAGGCAGGGCCCATCTGGAGCCCATAGCCTGAACTCCTACCCCAGTCATAAACCCCCTCCTGCACGCCGAGACCCAGGCACTCCTGCGCCTGGAACCCCCTCCTACATCCCAACTGCCTACCCCAAGAGCAGCTCAGAGCCCCTCTCACATTCCAGATCCCTTAATCCAAGACCAGAGCCTGCACCCCAACCTTCTACCCCAGCCTGATGAAAGTGAGTGAGGATGGGCAAGAGAGGGAGGACGGTGTGAGGCGGGGCAAGGGTATTTATATTTGAGGTAGATCTTGGACTGCACTTAAATTCAAAAAGGGATCTTGTGCTTAAAAAGGTTGGAGACCACTGGGCTACTGTGTTCACTGTACAGTAACATTTAACTCATTTTCTGTGTGTGTGTGTGTGTGTGTGTGTGTGTGTGTGTAATATTCAGAAGAGCAGGAATGATGATCTTGTGATAGGAGACTTACATTGAATTAATGTTTCTGCCTCTGCCATAGACTTCCAGTGTGACTTTGGGTAATTAGTCGCTCAGTGTCTCAGTTCCTCATCTGTAAAATGGGGTTAACACTTCCTTGACTTTTGGAGCTGCCGGGAGAATAACTCCAGTAATGTTTATTGAGATACTATAGTGATGGGGACCAAGTAAGTAATGAGATAGATAGCTTTACATAGGTATGGGCTTCCTAAAGCTTCAGAATGGTATGAAATATTCTGCACCTATTTTTATAATGTAAACAATGTCAAATTGTTTAAAAAGCTTGCAGCTATAATATTCATTTCTTAATACATTGGTCGTGAAATACTACCATCTATGGATGCCTATTAAATCAAGCAATAGTTCAGAAAATGACAATTATATGACCTGCTGCCAAGCAAGCTTCTAACATATGTGCTGACAGACACTGTTGACTGATGTAATGTTTTGAAGTAATGATTTTGACTGAGAATATTCAGAATGAGGAAAATATTTCTGTGAGTTATTTAACTTTTCAAGTCAATAATTGAGTGATAATTATAAAACTGATGGTAGTAACAGAAAAAGCTGTAAGTCAAATAAAATGCAGCATATCCAGTCATATAAAAACAAGACAAAGGAGATAGAAAGAGAAAGCTTTTGGCCAAAATTTTCAGAAGTGGGCATGCTTCAATTTTTGGATGCCCAACTTGAGACATCTCAAAAATAGGATTCTTTAAATTGTATCAAGATGGTCACCCCAAAATACTTACACTCCAAAATCATGCACACTTCTGAAAATCTTGGACTTTGAAATTTGACTTCCTTTCCCTCAGGTACAAAGCATTCTCTGGTTACCAAACCACATCAACTTTATGTAATTTTTTAATATTCATGATTTTTAATGATAATTGGAAGACAACATTTTTTTGTGGGTTTTGGATCCTTGCTAAAGTGCAAAGCTACATATGAACATACTGGAAATAGGAAAAGTGATGAGAAAGATTTTACTGATTGGATTTAATCTACATAACTCAGGTTGAAACCCTGGGAGATACAAAACTGGAAACGGATGACATTTTGTGTATGAGATTCATGTGGTAAGTTATAATGGGGAAAATGTAATAGACAACAAAGGTTAGATAAATGAATCATACAAAGACAATCGTTAAGACACATACCTTCAATGGTACTCCACATGGATGTACGAATCCACATCTGTGTGCAGAATTGGCTCTTTGGCTGTGCTTTTCTACATAAATGCATCTCTGTATTTATAGGTACAATTATTGTGCTATTCACAACAGATTAAAATGGACCCACTAGACTATGCCACTTGAGAGTAGATGGCACAACAGAAGTCACTGGCATTAAAAGGGCTTACAGGTTTTGTATGTCTGATGGAAAAAACAGATCAGTTTCCTTGACTTTCATGAAAATATCAACATTTTGTTGGTTTCAAATGACAATTACTTGGATAAAAAAATCCCATGAATTTTTGTGTAATAATTTTCACTGGTTTAACTAAACACTATCAAAATCTTTTAGTGTAAACATGTCATTTTATCCTGAACACAGCTTTCAAACATGTGATGTTTTATCTTATCTAAGCACTATGAAAAGACTGTAGACTGTTTTAGATATTTTGCTCTCTAAAAGAAGATTGGACTGAGACAGTAAGTTCCAAGTTGTTTTATCACCAATGGAATGAAAGTGGTATAAAGTCAGAATCACGGTATTTGCATCCAAAAGGGAGAATTATAAGGCACTGTAAATGGTAAACTGTAAACAGCCATTTTTGTAAATAAATATAGAGTAATTTGGCTCATGCTGGAGTCAGAGTTTTGCCACTGATTTGAATGGGATCAGTACTGAGCCAAATCTAAATTTTGCCACTGCATAAAATATGTGATTCAGAAGTTTTCCAAACACAAAGAGACATGGTATTAAGGTTTCTCAGAGGATATTTGAAGGTTTTGAAAAATAAATGAAATAAACTGGAATTATTTAAAAACACTGAGTTATTTTAAAAGTACAAGGCGATGGCCAAAAATAAGGCTGGATGAATTCATTTTTATATAATGCCAAGACTTCTTGAATATAAGGGGTTCAAAGGTCAAATCAGCTCAAGTATTATTGGTTTTGGATTATGTTTAGCAGAGATTGAGGTAAAGAAGAAGGGGAAAAGGGCAAAACAAGAGAAGATGAGTGTGACGGACCGGGCTGGGTCTGGGCACAGCTGAGGGCGTCCGCTCAAGGCGAATTGCTCAAACTTGGGGCTCCTTACAACCCCTGACTGGAGGCCCTTCCCAAATAGGCCACAAACCAGTTGCACAGAGCACTTCAGCTGCCTACCTGGCCAGCCAGAAGCCTCACGAGCAAAACCCCTCAGACACCCCAGCTCTTCCTGTGCCCCAATCAGTCCCGGGCCTGCACACAGGTGAAGGGTTATAGAAACAATCTCACCTACCCCGAATGGGTTCTTCCGGTCCCAAGAAACCAGCCACAGTTCCCAGGTCAATTTACACTCTGGATCTTACCCACAAAATCATGCTGAGCCAATCCTTTAGAATCTAAAATCTAAAGGTTTATTACTAAAAGAAAGAAAAGCATGAGAGTAAGGTTGTTAAAGGATAATACATTACATGCATCGAATCACCCAGTTCTCGATGCAGGCTCTTAGCAGAGATGTTATAAACTGCTATCTTAAAAGTCTCTGGTGTACATCCTATGTCAGGGTGGGTCCACAGTTCTTTCCGGCTCGTGGTTCCCTGCAAAGCTGCATTTGGGATCAGGAGCAAAACTGAAGGCCAGGATGGAGGGTGCCACATGGCACTTATATACCTCTCCTGGCATCTTCTTGGCTGCAGCAGGTCACCTGGTCAGTGGCCTAATGCTGGTAGCCCTTAGGTATCAGTCACATTCCTGAGATGTGTATTGGCACCTAGAGATTCATTGTCTTCATGCTAATTAGCATAGTCATAGACTGAGCTTTCCTTGTCCTTTGCTCAGCCACAGACAGAGAACTTTCCAGCATCCATACAGAGTACATGTTTATAACTCCACATACAACTATTATACCGTTACATGACTAGCACATACAGAATCAGTAGAACAGAAGCTTTCATGTGACACCTCACATGGCCCCCTTTGTATACACTTTGGGGCAAACCCCCTGCCCCCATGGGTGCAGCAGTGATCTGGCTACTCCCCTTAAAATCCAGTAATGTGACAATGAGAATGAAACAGACTGTATAAAAAAAGAGTAGAGAAGGGGAAAGAATAACTCTATTGAGAAAACATTTGAGTTATTGGCACAGCAAGCTGTGCTGCCTATAAATGTGGTTGCTCAATGCTTTCCATTATCAGGCTCCATTTTCAGTTGCTTGTAACTATGCCAGAGTTTAACTAGGTTGAAAATTTCCGTGCTGGGTGTCTATCTCAGACTGATTTATTTATTTTACACTAATATAGCCTGGCCATTTCTCAGAACAAGATTGGAGGGAGAGACCAACCATTTCTTTGCTCATCTTAAAACATTCTTACAACCATTTTCTCTGACAGTCTGTAACACTTTCATGGTTTGGATCAGGGACTTGAAATTAAGCACCATGGTTTCAGGGCTGTGCATTTGCCATCCATGTGATAACTGACCCAAATTTAGCCAAGTTGTTAACCTTCAGAAAATCTGTTTGCACATATTCCTCACAGACCTATGAGTTCTGACAGGTAAACACTCTGCAGTTTGTCTGTATTGAAAATGCCTCCTCTTTGCCCCTCCTACATGTTGACCAGAGAATACAAGCACAATTCCCATAGAAGTACTGAACATGCTTCATCCTAGGACTGCAGGGACAGGACATGATTTTCCTTGTAACTGCTGCTTCTGGGAGCAGGGGCTGCTGTGGCAGCAGCACAAGAGCTGAGAGCAGAGAGCCTGTATCTCCTGTTTTCTTAGTGTTCCCCACTGCTGGCAACCCAGAAGCAAGGAGAAAGAGGAAGTAGCCACACTGGAATGCATAAGGATAAGGAGGTTGGGGTGTAGGGTATGTGAGAGGGGGAGGGTGTTACAGGATACAAGCCAGGTAGATGGGGATACAGGAGCTGGGGTTGGGGAGAAAAGGGCAAAAGCTGGTGAGGAAATAGGAGCAGATGGGTCTGGGATTATATAATTTCAGACAGCTAGGGGGCAGAAAGTGGAGGGTGGAAGGAGCTAGGGCAGGTCTACTCAACTTTGTAAGCGTCGGGGACCACAACGATACTCACAGCACATGCCAAGGACCGCAACTTAAGTGTGGTTGCATATACATGCAAATATAGATGCAAATATACTCAAATGGCCTCTTTCACACTGACGGGCATGAATACAAAGATTAAGACAAGACTACTTAACATGCAGGTCCCATTTAAGTCAGTTCTTCTGATATTAATAAAATGCAATATTTACCTGATTTCCACCCATATGACAGCACTTTCAATGAGCAATGACATTGAAAGTCCAGGAATTTAACTACTAAAACACATATCAACAGAAGACCGTTATATTGACTCGCCGTTGTGGAGCGTGTTCCCAGTGCAGGCCATGTTCAAAGAATCCCACCTGCAGGCTGCATGTTGAATCCTGCATAAACCCAAACTGCACCACGGTCCACAAACAAATGGGCTGCGTGTTGAGTAGCCCTGAGCTAGGGTAGTGGATAGAAGAAGAAGGAGGGAAGGGACAGGAGTCCTGCTGGATGTTAGAGGAATTGTTGGGAAGGGATCTTGGGCTAGGGTGGGGGCTGGAGATTGAATACAAATAAAAGAGTCTATAACCACTAGAGCATAATTCACTACAGAAGATGAAATTCAGCCCACAAGCCCTCAGTCTGGACAGTCCAATGCTGTCTGCAGATAGCTGTGAAACCCACTGACAAAATGTGCCTTATCCTTGGACCACAGAGGATATAGATGATAATAGCCCTCTGTTATTAACAGTTATTTTCTTAGCTCAACAGGTGGAAGTCCGTGGCAAAGGTTTGTGAAGCACTAAGATATTACAGTCAAAGCACTTCATAAAATCCCAGAGGGAAATTCATTTTGCATTCAGTGTGGGAAGTGTCCTTAAATAAGGCCAAGGCCTCACACTGAATGTGGAGATTAAAAAGAAATATTGAATATTCACCCACATATGAATGAGGCAGGGGTCCTGTAGAAGAAATAGCCTGTGATAATCTAGTTAAAGACTGTGTCATAATACATACACACAAGGGAGTTGAATTAAGGTTGCACACACACAGACACAAAACAATACATTGGTTATAACATATGAAAAGGCATTAAAAGAACATTTAGGTTGTAAAGCCAAGTGCTCAGAAGTTATTAAATGCCAGACATGCAGTTACCTGTGCAATCTTAATCTGGCCTACTTGTGCTTTATGGGTCCTGTCTCAAAAACAGTATGTGGTCATGTAATGAAATATTATGCTACAGATGCACAAAGGAGCATTTTAGCTCTGTAGACAGAGAGGAAAAGACAGGCCTTAGAGACAGTATACCAGAAGATTTGCTGAGCGTTAGATATAGCCTGGATGTGATTTACCTGGAAGATTGTTCTGAATTCTAGGAGAAATCCTAGACAACCTGTGTTGATCAGTTTCCAGTTTTCAAAACTCCCTAATTATTCTGGCAATGCCCAGCACCCTAAATGTTTGTAGTGTCCAAAAATTCAGTCATCCATCCCCCTATGTCAATTTTACTGAATGCTGCAATACGGTACACTATCTACAGCTTCTAAACACTGCTCCAGTGTTTTGCACACAGAGTGGGCTACAAAAATAGCGACTGGACACACATTCCTAACTTTTCCCATTTCCCTTCCCTCTCTGTTGTGTATGTTTTCAGTATTTGTTAGTTTTCTTTTCCATGGGTCCTTTTCATAAAGAGAACAGACTGGTCAATGATAAGAGGAATTTACAAAAAGATGGGCTTGCTCGAGAAATCTGATTAACTTCTTTTGGTGAGTGACAATGAGAGCTGACGGGAGAGAGGGAAGAGATATAATCTACTTGGACATCAAGAAGGCTTTTCATACAGTACTACATAAAAAGGGATTATGTGATGCTAGTAAGTATTTTATTGATGGTGAAATCTTCAATCGGATATAAAATTAGCTTAGTGACCAAGATCAGAGTGTAGTGGTAAAATGAATACAGATTGAGGAAGACAGAAGTGTCAAGTTGAGCTCTTCCAGGATTGGTAGGATGTTCATCTTTAAAGGGATTATGCTGTCATGGGTCAAAGGCTGCAAGACCCTAACCAGGAAAAGATATGGGAGTGAGTGGGAAATGAATTTAAAGCCATCGGCTAAATGTTGGGTGTAGCAGTTATGAAAACAGAATAGAAAAGTCTGTTCAGACAGTAGATGAGCATAAACATAACAACTATTCACCACTGATTGAGCACTTCACCCATTCACAACAAGCACTTTACAAAGGAGCACAGGTATTGTTGTCCCCCTTATAAAGATAGGGAAGACGAGACACAAAGGCTTTTCTTCTTTGGCCATCCAAGTAGAGGAGTTGTCTGGTCATCTGGCCTGTTTTGGTTACCCAATTAGGGAAAGTATCAAAGTAGTTTGAAGCCATTCATATGCTCAAACATTTTATCATAGCTCATAATGTGCATAGAATGTGGGTGGATACTCAGGCCTCACCTAGGAGGCTGGCCAATGCAATGCTCAAAGCCCAATTGTAATGTCAGTTGTATTTTTCCAGTCCCTTATCTCATTTTCCAAGCATCCCCAAGTTACTATAGCAACCCTCTCAGGGCACCATCTATAAACTATGGGAACAGCACAAAGACCTGATCTACACCAGGAGGAAACACAGTTCCTCACTTTTGCAGTAGTAGGAAGGCATACACCCTGCCCTATGACTTCTATAAGAAGTACTATGCACCTTCTCTTCTAGGAAAGGTCTTGCTATTTAGGTCTCTGAGCTGATAGACAAATTTAGAAGGACAAAATATATTTAACACTTAATTGCATTTTTTTTAAATTGACAAAGTGTCCTTCTAAGTAATGTTTGCCCTCAAAAGCTTCAGGGGGTAGCCGAGTTAGTCTGTAACAGAAAAAACTTAAAAAACAACAAAAAGTCAAGTAGCACCTTAAATAGTTACAAGAGGCTGATAAAAACCATTAGTTTGCACTTGGAAAGGAAGATGACCAACACCAGATTCTACACAGACATCAAGAACCATTAGCACTTTCATTGTTTGGTTGGCTGGCTAAGTTATTAAGATGTGGAAGATAATGTGTGAGCCATCCAATATCCCGGTTCACACTATTTGCATAAGAATTAAACTTGTGAATGAAGTTAAGTTCCCGCCCTTTTCTGTGTACTTGGATTGTGGAATTGGTCTGAAACAAAATGGCAACTTGGAGATCCATTAATGAGTGTCCAGGAAGATTAAAGTGGTCTCCAACAGGTTTTGTATATTGCCTTTTCGGATATCTGATTTGTGTCCATTAATTCTTTCCCATAGAGACTGTCCAGTTTGGCCAATATACATTGTAGTGGGGCATTGCTGGCATTTGATGGCATAAATGACATTAGTGAATGTGCAGTTAAATGAGCCTTTGATTTGGTGGCTGATGTGGTTGGCTCCAGTGATGAAATCGCTGGTGTAGATGTGTGGGCAGAGTTGGCAATGGTGCTGATTGCAGGGGTGGGTTCCGGGATGATTATGATGGAGGTGTGTTGCGTGGTTACTGGAAAGAATTTGTTTGAGGTTAAGGGGTTGTCTGTAAGCAAGAACTGGCCTTTCCCCCAAGGCCTCTGAGTGAGGGATCATTTTCCAGGATAGACTGTAGATTGTTGATAATGCGTTGGAAGGGTTTAAGTTGTGGACTGTAGGGGTATGTCTAGACTACATGGCTCCGTCGACGGAGCCATGTAGATGAGTTTACTAGACATAGCAAAATGAAGCGGCGATTTAAATAATCGCTGCTTCATTTACATCAAAATGGCCGCCACGCTGTGCTGATCAGCTGATTGTCGGCACAGTGCGGTAGTCTAGACGCTCTGTGGTTGACAAGGGAAGCCTTTGTTGACCGCTCCGGTAAGCCTCGTTTAGTCTAGACTACCGCGCTGTGCCAACAATCAGCTGATCGGCACAGCGCGGTGGCCATTTTTATGTAAATGAAGCAGCAATTATTTAAATCGCCGCTTTGTTTTGCTATGTCTAGTAAACTCATCTTCATGGCTCCGTCGACTGAGCCATGTAGTCTAGACATACCCTAGGTGATGATAAGTGGAATTCTGTTATTTTCTCTTTTGGGCCTGTCTTGAAGTAGTTCATTCCTGGGTACTTTTTTGGCTCTGTCGATCTATTTTTTCACTTCTCCCAGTGGGTATTTCAGTTTTAAGAATGCTCTGTATAGATCCATTAGGTGTTTGTCTGTGGGATTGGAGCAAATCCTATTGTATCTTAGGGCTTGGCTGTATACAATAGATTGAGAAATGTGTCTGAGATGGAAACTAGAGGCATGAAGGTAAGTGTAGTGGTTTTCTGAAAACAAGACAGGCCCTGCTTGTTCTGGGAATATGAACTCAGAAAAGCGATTAACAGCACTGTTTTCCCATGCCCTTGCAGCTGCACACAATTGTCTGTTCCATGTGCCTGAATGGTTCACTTGCAAAGTTTGCTCTTGAAATATTCAGAAGAGAATGATATTGTCTCCCATCACATCCTTGATTAAATGCCAACAAGGACTTGTCCATCTAGACAGTTAGACAAACTAACTAGACTGGTTTAGCTAAACTAGAACTTCCTTCATGGTGGACACAGTGAGGGTATGTCTACACTAGCCCCCTAGTTCGAACTAGGGAGGCTAATGTAGGCATTTGAAGTTGCAAATGAAGCCCGGGATTTAAATATCCCGGGCTTTATTTGCATCTTCCCGTCTGGGTGCCATTTTTAAATCCCTTAGTCTGAACTAACTGCCCGCGGCTGCGCGGCAGTCAAGCGTTAACTCGAACTGGGACTTGGTTGAGTTAGCGTTGACTACGCATGTAATACGGCAGAGTTCGAGACTAGTGGAATTTAAAAATGGTGCCCAGACGGAAGATGCAAATAAAGCCCAGGATATTTAAATCCTGGGCTTCATTTAACCGAATGCCTACATTAGCCTCCTAGTTCGAACTAGCTATATGTGCTCTACCCTTACATTGATTCTTTGTCTTGGTAGGTACAGCGAGCAATGTAAACATGACAAAGCAGCCATTTGGCACCTTCACTTGCTAGGATTCAAACCCAGGCCTCCTGAACTTGTGCCTTATGTAGGGGAGCATGCTAACTGCTTCAATTAGAAGAAAGACTGGTTAATAGAGGAGCATATGTTAGGTTGGTTTATACTTTCCATTACACAGGATTCTGGCAGCCATGAGAAGTTTTCAGGTCTCTATTGTTTGCAGGAGGCCTTTGATATTCAGCAGGAGAAATCTTGTTGGCTGACAGAAATGACTTTTCTTTGCTCAAGGAAATTCTATCTAGGTTTGGCTGAGATATAGCATTGAAAACTTCTGTTTTACTTCTTGCCCTTCTGTTCCTCAGAAAAAATGTTGGCAGCCTGTTCAAATCATTCCACATTTGGAAGCCAGACTCATATATCTGCAGGAGCCACTATCATCACATCTGGGGTAAGGAACACCAGGGATCAGCCACAGTGTCAGGGAGAAAAGAACAATATACTCAATTCCCTCCCTTCAGTAAAGCCCTAAAATGATCCCAGTGCCCTAGCGGCATATCTCTTCTTTTCTCCAAGGATCCACAAGGCACTTCCCCAACCCTGGGCTGAGGGAAAGAGAGAGATGGGCAGCAGTCCTCCACTGTAGACCTAGAAATTGGCCTGGTGCCAACACAGAGAGCAGGAGATCTCTTATGCCTGGAGACAGAATGAAGATAGAACAACAGAGTGGACTAGACTTCCTCCAACCACTTTCTGGATCTACCCAGCACTGAATCTAGATATGATGGAGGGCTAGATAATTCTGTGGGGAAAAGAGGAATTAGATGCCATAAAGCTGTTGGGTAGGTGGCAAATTCAAAACTAAGAAAGCATGAATTATATTAAGAGGACCAGACCTTTCATTACAGGTAATTAAAATGCAGCATGGTTTCAAGCTGAACCCCACTGGTGTTATTCTGGATGTACAGTAATTTAAGCACAACCAGAATCTGATCCACAGAGATTTAGGAGTCTTATTTTCCCTTCTCTGATGGGCTTGCCTCAGCAGGGGATGGTTTTGTATGCTATCAGGGGTATTAATTATTAAACAACAAAATCTGGCATACTTTATGCAAACAAATCATTCCTGCTTGAAGTGTCATAAGTGACAAATAACACCAATCAGCAATTCATATCTGTAGCAGAGTAGAAAAGCATTTAATGTGAATATAAAACTACATTGTTTTTGTAGAGAACTGACAAGTTTTAACCAATATCTATAGCTATATTATGCAAGGAATTAAATTCATGTTGGCTTGGGAAAAGGCAAATTACAAACTAGTCTTCTGACAGGATGATTCCTATTCCTTTACCAGCTTAGCTACACACTATTATGCAAAAGAGGGATTTTTATTGTGTGCTTGATAGCAATGAATAATACCATTCATCTGAATGAGAAAGAAAACCTGCAGTGAAAATTTGTGGCTAAATATGGCAACATGTTAGAATGGATAAAATAATTTTGCTATCAAGGTTAAGAAATGCAATAAAATAGCAAGGCATTCAGATACCTCGTTAAAAAAAACTGCTTAGCATTTTGTTATGATTTATCTGAATTTCTAAATGGAGTCCTTCCCCACATACCATCCCCAAAAATAGGAATGGAGATAGGCTATAATCACAAGTTTACCATAGGTTTTTTATAGGATGAGTGGTGGCATTAAGCTGCAGAACAATAAAAGTCATAAAGTTATTCTCACTGGAATAGTCCCTAGAAGGTTGCACAGAAAGTTTTTCTTTCAAAGATGAGTACTAAAGATAAGGTAATTTTAGTAATTAGAAAAAAGCTACAGTGGCATCAGCATCATGACTGTATTTATATTTCTTGCCCAGAAAAAGCTTTAGCTAGAGTAGTTTTGATTGGTGCTTTAAATCAAATATGTATATTGTATAGCTTTCTGATCATGAGAATGGTATTTGTGAGCATATGTATGCACATGCAGGCCCCAATCCTGTGAAGATTTAAAGACAGAGTAATCCTATTGACATCAGGGGAATGATTTACAGTCAGCATAGTTAAACATGTGAAAGTCTTTGCAAGACTGGGATCATAATATTATTCATGAGAATAAGAGGACAAGTAAATACCTGTTGGTTTGTTATGATAGAAAAATTTTGTCCTAAATTTTGAGAAGTATCCACTAGGTTTTGGGTGCCTAGCTTGCCGAACCGAGGGCCTGATAACCAGAGGTACTCAGCACAAACAATCAACTCTATAACTTGTGAGTGACAAAGCCAGAGGTGAGTGCTGCAGGTCTTGCAAAAGGACCTCTGTGCCATACTATTAGGAATTCTGATTGTATCACTCATGTTACAAAAACACGGCCTTAAAATATATGAAGGAATTTCAAAACATTGTAAAGGAAACTATTTTTCATCTCTCTACCAATTACTTTAGTTGCCAGGAGTCCAATAGTGCAGGTTGTGACTGAAAATAACTAAAAACATTAGAAATCTAAAAAACCCCAAATATCTCATTTAAGATATAATGTCATGATTCAAGTCCAGTATTAACCAAATTGTTACCAGGCAGATTGTATTAGTTCTAGCAGTTATCCCCACAATTTACCAGAATCTTGCTATCTGCTCATGCCTTAGTGAAAACAATAAACCTGCAATGCCAGGTGTGGTACAGCTCGTGCTTCAACCCACATTCTGCCATGTTTTGGGATATCCTCTGACACGTGTATTTTGAGAAAGGCCACCTTTTTCCCAATCCAGATTGAAATAACCCTGAAAGGAAACATACCTTCCTGGATTCAAGGTAGAAATCCTCTGAAGTCTGAACGTGCTAGTAAGGGTCAAACCTGAAATGCTAGAGGTCCTAATGTCGGCTGATCAGCCTAAAACAGCCTGTTTCCTTGAATAACATCTAAGCTGTCAATCCGGGGGTGACTGAGAGAAAAAAAATCTATCCTGGTTGATGGGAAGGCAATATACATCCACCCCCTGATTGACAGCTGGGGTGTTATTCAAAGAAACAGATTGTTCAGCATACATTACAGTCTCTAACATTTCAGGTTTGATCCTTCAGGGTGTATATCACACATTGAGCATTATCGAAAAAACTTGCAGTGATTTAAACAAGAAATCTGCATGCAGAATGATGGCATAGAACCATAGTTTCAAAGACCTGCTATTCCCATGAAAGCATTAGTTCAAAGAAGATGCCAGGAAGGGTAGAGCTTATTGAAAACTGCCTTACCTTCCACCAGCTGTTTGTTTATTTCCATTAGCTATACAGATTAGACTACAGAAAAGAGCTACTGGATGTCTGTATGTGAGAGAAGGGAGTAAGAAAATATGCTTACATTATATTTTACATTGTGATACAAAAGGGGTTTATGTTCATATATTTTTGGTTCACTGGTGATTGTGATACTCAATCATAGGTTTGTATCTGTATTGAGCTATAAAAATTCCTCTTTTCTGAGTGTTGTTTTGGTTGTAAGAATGTACTGTGTCTCCCCTGTTTTTATTTTGCCTCCATCTTTCACTGAAATTGACAAAAGGGCAAAGAATAGAGAGCAGTCAATGGTTATGAAACAGAACAGTCTCCTATTTAAAAGCAAACACTCGAGGAATGAGTTATTTAAATGAAAAGACATGATGCTTTGAGTGGTGAGCTAGGAACCAAGCAATGGATCATTTGACAAGCCAGCTGAAGTGACCAAGGGTGGTCATTTCACAAAGGAGACTACAACTTTATAAAAGGGTTTTTTTTCTCCCTGGCCATCTTGAGAGAGGTGAACCAACCAGAACCTGAAGGCTGAGTAGGAGAAGAGGGATGCAGGAAGACACAGGATTCCTGAAAAGACTGATGTTTAATCAAAAGGTTCTCTAAGTGGTAGTTAAATGAAGGCAGAGATTTGTGTGCGGATTTTGTTTTTCTATAGATCCTTACATATCTTTTGATAATGCTCTATGCATGATATATACCATGAAAGACGTAAGGGATCGGTCGGCAAAGGCTTCCCCAGCCGACCGATCCGGCGTCATACCTGTGCGGATCAGCTGATCGTCGGCACAGCCATGCATGTTTATTTTAATGAAGCAGGATTATTTAAATCCCTGCTTCTTTCTATGCCGGGTAACTAGTTTACATGGCTCCGTCGACGGAGCCATGTAGTCTAGACATACCTCCGTAGTCTAGACGCACCCTGGGTGCCCAGAAGTCAAATTTAGTAAATTCAAAATAACCTCCTAAGGTACGTCTAGACTACAGGCTTTTGTCGACAGAAGTTTTGTTGACAGATACTGTCGACAAAGCTTCTGTCGACAAAGAGTGTCTAGACTACAGCCAGTTCTGTTGACAAAGCAAGCCGCTTTGTCGACATGACAGTGTAGACGCAAAGGACAGTGTAGATACAATAACGCCTTCTGTTGACAGAACTCTGTCGACAAAAAGCGTTATTCCTCATAGAATGAGGTTTACAGCCGTCGACAAAACTGCTGAGTTCTGTCGACGTTATGTCGACAGAACTCAGTGGCAGTGTACACGCAGGTATAGTTTTGTCGACAAAAGTCCACTTTTGCCGACAAAACCCTGTAGTCTAGACACACCCCTAGTGTAGACATGGCCTAAGAGTAAAATGTGTGCACCTTTAGAAATTCCTTTGCAGAGTCTTACTTGCTTACACAGTGCTGCAGATCCTGACCAGGGAAATGGTGAACTAGAAGCTTTGTGGAATTCTGAGAGCATGTAGCACCTCCTAGGAAAGCCGAGAGGAGTTTCACAGCTTAGGCAGCTGGACTGTGAAGTCCCCACTCCTGGAAGGGGTGCCAGACATGTGGTCTGCACTGGAGAGCATGCCTAGAAGCCCAGGATCAGAGACAGTGCCTAAACTCTGGCTAGCCCCAGGAAGCCAAGAGTATAAGGGACCCAAGGATTGACTGCTCCAGTACAGTAGCATGGTGAGAGTCTATCAGGGAGAGCTCATCAGGGCTGTAACAGTGATGTCACTGGGACACACATGGGAAGAGTGAAGAAAAAGTGGTGGAGTCCACATGTCATTCCCTTTCAAAACACATTATCAGCAAATGCTTGTCTGACTGTAATTAGGATACTGATGTAATTTCAAATGGAACAGAAATTCCACTGAATTTTAAATAACATTTACATGTCAGAAGTGACACCAACATACCACAGTGATGTATATAAGGTAATAACATGAAAAAAGGTTAAGCAGGTCTTCATCTCTTACAAACAGATTTCACTTGCACAGAAATCATGCACCAAAGAATCAGGGTATATCTAGACTGCACCCCTCTGTCGGCAGAGGGATTCAGATTAGGCAGGTCGACATTGCAAATGAGGCAGGGATTTAACTATCCCGTGCCTTATTTGCATAAAAATGGCCACCGCGTTTTGCCGACTCAGCACTTTGTCGGAAAAAGGGGCAGTCTAGAGGGTGATCTGTTGAGAAAGAAAGCCTTTTTCGACAGATCCCTTATGCCTCCTGCAAGAAGGTTTACAGGATCTGTTGAAAAATGCTTTCTTTCTTGACAGATCCTGCTCTAGACTGCCACTTTTTGCTGACAGAGGGATGCAGTCTAGACATACCTTCATAGAATTCAAGGGCTGGAAGAGACCTCAGGAGGTCATTGAGTCCAACCCCTTGCCCAAAGCAGGACCAACCCCAACTAAATCATCCAGCCAGGGCTTTGTCAAGCCAGGACTTAAAAACCTCTAGGGATGGAGATTCTTCCACCTCCCTAGGTAACCCATTCCAGTGCTTCATCACAATCCTAGTGAAATCATTTTTACTAATATACAACTTAGGCCTCCTCCACTGTAACTTGAGACCATTGCTCCTTGTCTTGCCATCCGTCACTACTGAGAACAACCTGTCTCCATCCTCTTTGGAACTTCCCTTCAGTAAATTGAAGGCTGCTATCAAATCCCCCCTCACTCTTCTCTTCTGCAGATTAAATAAACTCAAATCCCTCAGCCTCTCCTCGTAGGTCATGTGCTCCAGACCCCTAATAATTTTGGTTGCCCTCCTCTGGACCCTCTCCAATGTGTCCACATCCTTTCTGTAGCAGGGGACCCAGAACTGGACGCAATACTCCAGATGCCTTACCAGTGCCGAATAAAGGGGAATAATCACATCTCTAGATCTGCTGGCAATGCTTCTTCTAATACACTGTAATATGCCATTATCCTTCTTAGCTACAAGGGCACACTATTGACTCATATCCAGCTTCTCATCCACTGTAATCCCCAGGTCTTTTCTGAACTGCTGATTAGCCAGTTGGTTCCCAGCCTGTAACAATGCTTGGGATTCTTCCGTCCCAAGTGCAGGACTCTACACTTGTCCTTGTTGAACCTCATCAGCTTTCTTTTGGCCCAACCCTCTAGGTCACTCTGGACCCTATCCCTACCCTCCAACGTATCTACCTCTCCCCCTAAACCATAAAGCACATGTGCAGTATAGAAATGAGGTATACATTGAGATTTTTCAATATTTCCACCCCGGCAGAATAGTAAATTTTCTTGCCAGACAAAAAAATCTGCAGACAAAACCTCCAATGCACATCAGATAAGACAGTGGTCTTTACAATGTTCTGCCCTTTACTCTGAGGCACAGCATGTTAAACAATTACAATTTCCCCCCTTTTCTGATACAACACTTGGGTGGTGTGCTTGATGTCCTGTGACTAGATCTGCTACAATTATGCTGAGGTAACAATTACATCTCTCTGTGTTGGCTGACCTTGGCTGTAACCTCTGTTTTTTCCTCTCCTTGAGGGTTTTAAATTCTTTGCATTTCTGCTTCTTTTTACAGTGATTCATGAATCACAGACAGCTAGAAATAGAAAAATCTAGACAGCACAAAAATGTCTTGGTAAGTTATCTACTACAATGATTTTAAACCTGCATGATTTTATTGGAAGCATTTCTTGCTATTATTTACTGACAAAACAATGATCTCAGTGTGATTCAAAATATCCTGACATTATAGCCAAAAAATTTCAAAAGCAGCCATTACGTTTTCGTTTCACAAATTTTGGGTGTCCAGCTTGTGCCTGATTTTCAGAGGTGCTTCTGGGGGCACATCAAGACTATCCTCCACTCCCCACATTGGCTTCCTCTAGAACTGTGAATCAAATTCAAGGTTTCAGTTCTTATCTTCAAGGAGCTGTGTATATGACACCTAAAAGACCAGACAGCACTCCAGGACAGAGACCTGATCAACAACTTCACTCCTATGGCACACTGAAATGCTCTACAATAAGGGTAAAGCTCATTTGTGCAGGAGACATTCTTGGTAGCTGATCTAAGACTGTGTGTGGAATAAAATCCCCCTGGAACTAAGAATCATCACAAACACACAACCTTCTTCTCCAAGCACTAGACACATTTCTTTGATTTATCTTATGTGACAAAAACATAGCAATATGTATGTTTTATAACCCCTAATAAAGCAGACACTCCATTGTACATGCTTCTTCCCAGGGAAAAGGAAAAGAAAAGAGAACACGTGATAGACATTAGTCACTGCTCAGATACTTCAGTGATGAGTGTGGTATAAAAAACTGCTCAGAGTAGAAGAGAAGTGATGAGCGTCCCCCAACTCCAAATGAATAAAATGTGTACAAATGTAATGAAAATTTCTCCTACTCCGTCCTCGCCCATTTCTGAAATTGCACCCCATTTGTGGCTTTCAGCAATTCTATTTACTACATTTATCAGTTACTGATCATCATGTATAATGATGGGAAGGAAATAAGACATCAGATCAAGCATCCAGTGAGACTCACACTGTAGGTGCGAGATAGGGACAGAGTGCTGGCCAAGGTGCTGAAATATACTGGATGAGATTTAATGTGCAGAATATTGTGCACGTGAAAGCATGGATTTGCTTGAATAGGCTAGAGTTTAGGGTTTGGGTTTTTTTTTTTAGTGCTCATGAAAACAGTGGTCTGAAGTTATTGTCTTGATCTTGGTAGCGTAACAGCATTGTACAAACTTCCTTATTCTGTCGTTGCCTGCTCTTGTTCAAACTTACAAAATCAGCCCCGAAGATGAAAACCTAATTTAAAGATGTTGGAATACAGTGAATATTACAAAATTAAAAGTACATCATGAATTAGGGAGTTTTTTTGTTTTTGTTTGTTTGTTTGATTTTGCTTATAGGCAAGGGGTGAGCTGAGACCTCCATCTCTATGTTCCACTGTTTTATCTCGACCTCCTATCATCTCCCACCCCTTTTGCCTCATCCAACTACCACCATCATATAACACTTTGACTGTAAGGTATCAGTTGTCAAAGCCCTCTGCTAAACCACTCTTTCCCAAAAACTTAATAGAAAATACGTCATTTACAGTATGCACTGAAGAAGAAAGTGTACTTAATTTTAATGACCAGGGCTTAGCTTTTTGTTTTTGTTTGTTTTATTGCCCGAATGTAGAATTTGTCACCAGTGCATTCAGAATGCTCACCCTCGGGGCAGGTTAATTGAAGAAAGTGGAGAGGGAGGATTAGGGCACAGTGCAAGATGGAAGAAAGGGGCATTACCAGCTGTGAGGCCAAAGTTGGAAATGATAAGGAAGGAGAAGTTTAAGAAGCTGTATCTTATAATGCTGCCCTTCTAGCTAGTTCCAAAGCAAATCCACCTCTCAACCCCTTCAATTGCACCCAAATGCCTGAACAGAATAAAAGAGTCAGAACACATGTTCAACAGCTCCAAGCCGTTCCTGGTTAACTGGGGGCCGGGGTTGATGTTGGGGAGAAAATCCCAGAACTGAGGGCCTCTTGCTGAAAATATTTTCCCCTCATCTCCCTCTCCTCCATCAGGGGTGTCCTCTCTCCAGCACTTGATCTCTGCTGGTGACAATTGCAGCCTTTCAGACTTTATAACTCAAAAACTCTTTCACTTCCAAATATAATTTAACAGGCAGCCGTTACAGATCTCTTGCAGCACTATGGGTGATTTGCATGTGTGAGTATGTATGGAACAATACATTTTCTCAACCATGCAATTTAGGGTGGCACAGAAACTATTTGTGCATTTGGCACAAATTCGCTGATCAGATACAGCCAAAGACATCTTTTGAGGTTCTATTCACAAAATGGACAGAGGAAGAAGAGCCACCCTTGTAAGCTTTAACTCAGGGTTTATGAGACTCTTATGGGAGATGCAGATTCAATTGCCCCCTCAGCCTGTTGCACAGGAGGTATCTGAAGAGGGGTCTCCTACACTGCAAAGAGTAACTTAGCCACTGGACTATGGAATGCTCTGAATTGGGTCTCTCATGCGAAATCTGTCCTGTTTAAAAAAAAATAAATTATCTAGTCATTGCAGCAGGGACATAAACTCTGGTCAGCCACCTCCCAGGTAAGGGACCTAGCCACCAGGCCCCAGAGTTTGTCTCACTCATTTTGGATGGCTTCAACATCTATATAGGTACAGTGGAACAGCCTCAACAGGAGAGCTTGAAAGTGATCCATTCTTGAATATCTCCTAACCCAGCATGTGGACCACCACTTTCCTGCAGGGTTGAGGATCAAGATCAGATCCCTTCTCCACATCAAACAAAGAGGGAAACTGAACTCAGTTCTCCCCCATCCCAGGTGAGTGCCCAAACCACTGGTCTGAAGTTTATAAGGGAACCTCCTCTTCCTCCAGATTTTTTTTTGTGAATCTACTTCTTTGCAATGCCCCTGAAACAAAATGTTTCAGGTACAATGAACTGTTTTGTTTCACCCACAACAGACTTTTTTAATTGACTGAAATTTTTCAGAACTTTGAAATTCAGTTTGAGGGGAACACATTTTTTTCTGAGTGGCTTTGAAGCCACCAAAACCAGTTATTCTCCATGCTTTAGGCAGTACATGCTCACAGTAGGATATACCACTTAATCAGTGAATTCTGCATTCTTCACTTAATTGAACTGAAGGCATAGATCTAAATGAGGGCAATGCACCAATCCAATCTGCAGGTAAAAAAGGCTGGTTTAGAGAATCGAGAGAAGCAAAAAAAAAAAAAAAAAAATGCAGCTTTCTCATCAGACACAGATGGGGAAAATAGCACTCACTCTGCTGCTAATTTATCTTCTAGAAAGAAATGGGAAGCCTCCCAACTCCCAAATTGTGATCTTCACAGCAAACAGAATCTGAACAACTTCAGTCAAGGGCTACGTCTAGATGACAGTGCTTTTCTGGGATACCTCTGGTATCCCGGAAAAGCAGTGATGCATCCAAGGAATGCATCCGCTTTTTCGGAAAAAATTTCAAAAAAGTGGATGCACTCTTTCACCATCCCTGTAAACCTCATTTTATGAGAAAGAAGGGATGTGTCAAAAGAGGATTTTTTTCTAAAATTTGGTGTCATGTACATGCACCAAATTTTGGAAAAGCCTCTTTTGACAGTAAAGCAGAAAAAGATACGCAATTTGCATACTGCAAATTGCATTTCTTTTTCCGACTTACCTCTGCAGTGTAGACCTAGCCAAGGAGACCAATACAACCACAGCTAAATCCTTTAGTTGTCACCTCTACTCACCATAATAACTTGTATCTTATCTGGTGTAGAACCACCAGATCACTCACTGCCATGCCCAGTGTCACCTAGCCACTAGGAAAGATGCTATCTGAATTGTCAAGGCCCCCGAACAAGATAGAGCTGTAATGTGGCATGTCATCTCCATAGTCAACACTGTATGACCCAACTCTTTTCCATAACTGTCAGTTTCACTTACACATGGCATAAGAACCCTGTGGTACCTCATTCAAGAGAACAAGTATAAAAGAAGAACAGGTGCCCAAAGTTAGCCTATAGGATCTCTCTGCAAAAAGGAAGAGAACCATGCCGAAAGCAGCTCTGTCCACTCCTGCCATGGAATATCAATGTGCAAGCACCATGTCATATGAATTGTAGCAGAGGCAGTTGCCAGACAATAGTATCTGCAAGGACACATCACCAGGAGAAGGTCCTCAATTAATATCACACACAAGATCTCTGTGCTACACCTTGGCTGAAACCCACTTGACAAGTTGAAGACAAATCCTCATGCTGTGAGAGTTGTTTCCCCATCTTTTCTATAATCTTAACCAAGAATGAGAGTTTAGATACTTGTCTGATAGTTTATGAGGTTGGATGGATTTCTTTGTGAACAGAAGCTAAAAGCATCAGCCTGGAAGTAGCTAGCATTATGTCCTGCTGAAAGGGTTGGCTAGCAATCTCAGCCAGTCCTTCTCAAATGAACATGACCAGCTAAGAATGACCAGGATGCAAAGCATAGGTTTGTACGAGAATGTGTGTGTACACGTTGAAGAGTACTGAGTGTTCCAGTTATACCCAATATAGGAGCAGACAATAGTGTCCTGAATTAGCAATAGAAAGAGCTTTCCCAGGACCTGGGTCTCAGTACTGTACATATGACAGCATGAAATGCAATATGCTGGCAAGATGTGTGAAACTCCTCATCACATGAGGCTCCATGGACGTTTTGCTTCTCAGCAGTTTCATAACCGGTACCTTCATTTTGGCCAGCCAGACCCTGCCAGCTCTAGATCCTCCTGTCCAAAGTTTTAGCCATACGGGATAGAATTTTCCAACACATATAGCCTTGTCTCACCTGTTTCCATTAATAGCAGAGACAGTTTTACCATTGTCTGTAGTGGGAGCAGAGTGAGGCCAAAACTGAGTGCTTTAGAAAATTACTATAGGCTCTCAGCAGGAATACTAACAGGTTTATCCATTTGGGAACATACAAACAGATAAAAAGCAAAGAAAGGGCACCATTTAATGCTTGCTGAAGTCAAGGTGAGTCTCCAGAACTGGAATTTTGGAGAAAAGTATTGACATTGATGCAAAGAGTTGACTTTTATTTTAAAATGTGGACATATTCTGCTTGCTACAGTTTCAATTCTCAAGGAAAACATCAGACTCGGAAAGTAAAATGCTGTTTTGCAGGGAAATCATTTTTTCCTCCAAGCAGACTTTTTTCTTTTTGTCCTTTGGCTACTTATTTTTGCTGGCTAATATGTTTTGCTATTTCTATCTCTTTTTTGTGTGTGTCCTTGTCTTTTTGAGTCTGTAGGTTGCTAGAAAATAAATACAGCAAGTCTGTGCTGGACCTATTTATAAACAGGATAAAAGCTTTCTCCAAGTTTTTGTCTTGGGTTCTGTATGTATGTGCCATTACTACTTATGCCTCAAAATATTTCTAGTATTTCTATTTTAGTTTTAATGGCAAATTAAAATATTGTTCCACATTCACAATAATTACATTCAATGCAGTATTAAGAGGGATTATTTAATGGAAATCTCCCCGCTCCTACCCTCAGAAATATGATTTCCTAGTTTTCAGAAAACAATTATCATTGCAGCAAAAACATTTTTCAGACAGCAACAGAGGCATTCTTGCTGCATAGTTTATTTAAGGTGGATCAGGAATTCACAACTTTGTATTATGAAGAAGTTAAAGCAGCAAGGTGATGGATATGTTGCAAGAAGTTATCAATGATTGATTACTCTTAGAACAGAAACTGATGGAGGAAACACACAGTAAGGGCTGTTAGGGTGTGTCTAGACTACAGGGTTTTTTCGAAAAAAGTGGCCTTTTTTCCAAAAAACTTCCCCTGCATCTAGACGGCTGCCGCGTTCTTTCAAAATTAAATCGAAAGAATGCGGCGGTTTTTTTGACCACGGTAAACCTCATTTTACGGGGAAGAATGCCTTTTTTTGAAAGTGGTCTTTCGAAAAAAGGCATTATTGAATGCAAACAGGGCTTTTTCGAAAAAGAGCATCCAGACTGCCTGGGTACTCTCTTTCAAAAAAGTGGCTTGCTTTTTCGAAAGTACTGGTTGTAGTCTAGATTCTCTTTTTCGAAATAGGCTTTTTCGAAAGTATCTTTAGAAAAAGCCTCTTTCGAAAGAGGCTTGCAGTTTAGACGTAGCCTCAATGAAGCAGAGGGAGGCAAATGCTTTTTTTTAAATCCAAATTAGTTTTAATTAAATGAGGCTGATCAAGGCAGGGTTTTGCCTATTCATTTTAAGTAAAAAATGATGTGGTCCTCACTGCTGTGCACTTGCTTTGAGTCTGCTTGGAAGTGTCTGTTTTACTTGCAGTGAATGTTACTGGAAACACTAATAGTGTGTGAAATACCTTAAACCTGCAAAGTGTGGGATAACTTGTTTCCACTAAAGCCAGTTTCCCAGACAGAGAAAGTAGATGCCAGTTGCCTGTAAGAATAGTTACAAATGGTTTTCCAATAATGCCCATTTCACAGTGTTAGCAACAGCACAGTATTTCCTGTGCTAATTATGTTAATGGCTATTTTTAAAAAAAGATAATGTTTATTAACAGTTCCCACACAATGGGATGGGAGCCAATGAGATCTTTAAGATAGCCCAGCCTCAGTTTTGATTTATTGACAAAAAACAACTGAGGTTCCTCTGCAGTAAACCTTCAGAAACTCAGGCCCACATCAGTTTTTGCATACAAAGAGTTGCAAATGCATTCAGATAGCTTCACTCAGGTGTGAACATCACTTACTCTCTGGTCCTGAAATAAGTTCCAGGAGTTCCCTGCATCTATGGACATGACTTGTTTGCAAAAATGTACCTGGGTGGAAATCACTGGAATGTGCTGTTTGCACTAATACTAAATAAAAAAAGCTTGTTTTCTAAATATTTCTGATAGTGCCTATGACGTGAGATTGCCTGACCCTTCATCTATTTTCTGCTTCTGCAGGAGAAGATAATTTAATAGAACCTTCCTTCACTAATACTGATGTCCTTAATTTTTGAAACTTTGACACCTCATACATTTTTCTTACTATAAGTAAGCAATTCAGAGCAATGATAGACTGATTAGTGCTTCCATATTGCTCAAAGTGTCTTACCTGCAGCCCTCTAGCTAGGTTTTGTATACTACCATATCAGAACACTTTAAAGCCTTTAATGTACTTATACTCACAATATCCCATGGGATACAGAAGTGCTATTATTCCCATTGTGTAGATAGAAGAACCAAAACACAGAGGGGCTAAGTGATGTGCCAAGTTTACACAGAAAGTCTAGGATGGAGAGAAAAACTGAACCCAGCTCTTAGGCAGCCTGGCCTAGTCCCCCAAACACTAACCCATCCTTCTGACCCACTTTATTACCTAAGCTTTCAGTTGTACAATTGACTCCTCTGTGAAGCCCCATTGATTTCACTGCAGTCTAAGTGAAGCCAACACATATCACAACAATAAGCATATTAATATACTTGTATCTTCCCTCTTGCTTTTTGTGACCCCATTGACCCAAACCAATCATGTGCCATGCTACTCAAAACAAGATTTTGTCTCTTCTGACAATGGGCAAGACGTCCAGTATTTGCTAGAATGTTAGTATGCACAAATTTTTCCTAGAAAAAAAAAAGCCTGATTCTGAATGACATTGTGCACAGGTGGCACTCCTTGCAAGCAGATTTGGCTTGCAATAGATTTTGATAAGTATCAGAGGGGTAGCCGTGTTAGTCTGAATCTGCAAAAACAACGAGAAGTTCTTCGTCTGATAAAGTGGGTCTTTGCCCATGAAAGCTTATGCTCCAGTAAATCTGTTAGTCTATAGGTGCCACAAGACTTCTTGTTTAATAGATTTTGAGTTACGTCTGAATTCTGCATAGGGAACAGCTTGTATGTTCAGAACGGAGGTGACATTCAGAACGTTCCACACTCTGGATTGGCCTTCCTTAAGGGATGCTTACACAGCCAGAAACGCAGTTACCTCTAAAGCAGAGGTGGAGAACCCTTTTTGGGTAAAGGGCCACTGACCCACAGAAAAATCAGTCATGGGCCACACAAGTGAGAAGCAAAACAACAACAAAAACAAACCCTCACTGACGTAGCCCCCAACTGAGAAAAAGAAAGACACCCCTCCCGTTCTCTTCGCACATCACAGCCTAGTAGATTTTGTGTTCTCCAGCCCCGGGGACGGGGAGCTGGAGTGCCAACATGAGCTCCCCAGTGCTGAGCCTCAGAGGCTGGATCCAGGCAAGGGGCCACATCCAGCCTCAGTCCTCCACCCTTGCTCTAAAGTCACAGTTAAAACTGTTGGTTGCTCTTATGGCCAAGCAGATTTTAGGTCAACCATGTTTCTTGATTTCACGTGTGTCTTTTCCTGCTGAATTCTATGCCACAGGGATGTTGTCTAATCTGTTCACTCCTTCATATATACTTTTGTACTCTTCCAAACATTTTTTTACTCCCTACTGCATGTTACTCTAAAATGCATGAAAACAGGCATATGACAATGTGCTTTCACTACAACAATAAGAAGGGTGAGGGAAGGATATAGGTACTTGACAGCCACAAAAGAGAAAAAAAAATTGGTTCTAAAACAGTCACCTGAGGGTGGAGCTGATTGATTCTGCCAGATTTAAAGGACCAATCCCGCACCCTACCCACATCCTGGGAGCATGCTGGGGAAAAAATTCCTATAAAAGAGTAACTTGGTGAGGAAGGTGCTAGTAGAGATCGCAGAACATGAGTAGGGAAAAGGGAGCTAAGGTAGTTTTGGGATCAAGTAGGGTCACTTTTCTTTCATAGAGAAGCAACTATTATCAATTTTCCACAGTTTGACTTCTTATGCTGCAGCGTATTTCTCTCCCCAGCTTTCTGTAATATGCTAGTAAGTCCTTAGGAGCTGTTTTTCATTAAGTGGCATTATGCCAGATAGTTCTATGCTATAGCAAAATATCTGACTAATAGGATCTCTGAATAGTAGCTATCCACATATAAATAGTCCCTACGACTAATCAGGGAAAACAGGGCCTGGGCTATTTTCTTGTTGATTTCTGAAATATGTGTGTGTGGGAGGGAGGAAGGAAAGGGGAGCTGCTGCTGCCGCCGGGGTGTATTGCTGGAAGTTTGAAGTTTAAAACAGTGGCACACTCAGTGTTTATGCAGTCTTATCTTAGAAATCTGGGTTTTCTCCCAAAGGACTACGTTGTTTCAACACCATTCTCTGACTGAAAAGCACGAGAGACTTTTCTGTTAATACATTCTGCATAGGAATGTATCATCCACCTACTCAGATTTTACAAAGGGGATCAATGAGTGAGTACAGCTTTAACATCCTGACACACTCTGGATGATCTCTGGGAACAAAGTTGGTTTTATCTTTGTAATGCAGAAATCATTCTACCATAAAAGCAAAGTGAGCAGAGGGATGGTAGGCAAGCACCTTATCATTTCTATGTTTTTGTTTTGTTTCAATGGTAAAAAAAATAATTGATTCTGTTTTCTTGTGGTGAAATTTCTTCATGTGAGGAGGGATTGGAGTGATGAGATGTTCGTTGTGTCTGATATATCTGGTCATGAAGGGCATATCTACACTGGGGAGTTATTTTGAAATAACTCCTCTTATTTCGAAATAACAAGGTGAGTGTCCACACAACCAAGCCTGTTATTTTGAAATAATAGGCTTGTTATTTCAAAATAATAACTGCTTGTGAAGAGGAATAATCTTATTTCGAAATAGTTATTTTGGGAGTTATTATTTCGAAATAACTTATTTTGAAATAACCTGATAGTATAGATAGCCGAAGACTGCTCCAGGCACAGTAGGTATGTCTACATAGCAATATTATTTCAAAATAACTAGTGTTATTTTGAAATAACTTAGTTATTTTGAAATAACTTAGTCCGCATTTACACAGCATACAGTTATTTTGAAATAATGTCAAAGTACCGTCATGCTGGAGGACTTCTTACTCTGACTCCTGTAATCCTCATTGTATGTTTTGAAGTAAGTTCTGTGTAGGCATTCCCAATTTCAAAATAAGCTATTTCAAAATAAGCTACACAATTGACGTAGCTCAATTTGCGTAGTTTATTTCAAGTTAAGCTCTGCTGTGTAGACACATCTGTGTAGATGCATCAAGACTGAGCCAAATGTCGGAAAACTCCCCTCTTTCGAAAGCCCCCTTCTTCCTCGTAGAATGAGGAATACAGGGGCTTCTGAAAGAGTGCATTTGCTCTTCCGCAAAGAAAGAGCAAACACATTCCCTGTATGCAGTGGAGTTTTTTCAGGATACCTTTGGTATCCAAACCTCTGCCCCCCGCAGTCTAGCCATACCCTCCCACTTCTATATGGCTTAGAACAGAGGTCTCAAACTCTCAGCCAGTGGGCCATCCCTGAAAGGAGTGATTGCACAATCCGGCCCATTACTCCTAATGGGCCAGGGCGGGCCTATCCATTACTGGTCCCTAAGCCCTGCCCCATCCCACCATTGCTCTGCCCTCTCCTCCCATGGCATCCCGTACTCTGAGGACATGGCTTCAGGGATCACCGGGGGAATCTGGTGCCACGCTGTGGCAGCGGTCACACCTCCCCTTCCCCGCATTCTCCACGGCTGTGGGGAAGCAGGGCCATGACAGGGAATAGGGAGGTAGTGATGGTTGCAAAAGCCATGGCTTGGGGGCCAGTAATCAAGAGCCCCTCCCTGGCCTGCCAGGAGTCCGAGGCCAGATTGCAAAACTGCTCTGGCAGAGGATGGCTGCAGGCCAGGAGTCTGAGACCCAGGTTTAAAATAACACATAAGAGCCCAAACCCAGAGATAAAGCAGGCTGTTCCATTAAAACGTACAGACGTAACACACCCCAACTCATTCCAAGTTATCTGTCTGCAGACTGCCTACTACCAGGAGGAAACCACATGCATCTCCACAGACCACACAAACCTGCTAGCTGGACTGTAAATCCCCTTCCTCCCCCCCGAGAGACGAGAGATTATAGTGATATATCATAATTTTAACAGTTTTCAATACACCATAAAGGGGAGGGAAAAATTAATTATGGAGCAGAGATAGCCAATTTAGGGAGTCACAAAATGGTGAGGAAGATTGCCTTGGCATTTGAGTATTATATGGACTGAGAGAGTTCAACAGTGTAGTCAGGGGAACCAGAAATTGTAATAATCAAAATAGATGATAAGAGCATGGAATGAGAGATTTTGGAGTAGAATACAAAGTAAAGTTTGATCTTGGAAAAGTGGTAGAAGAAATTATAGGATTTGGACCCTATTTGACAGCTAGAGTTTGATGTGATTCTGTAGCTATTCACACATTATGTGCACTGAGGTACATTTTACACAGCAGCTGGATCCTTTGGAGTCAGAAATGAACAGAAAGCTGTTCATTTTACCACCTGGTGTATTGACCTGCTTTTCACTTTGGGCAGCAGAGAACAATGTTTTTGCCCCAGAATTACCTTTCAATATCAAGCCCTCAGCACATGTCCCCTCGCTTACTCTTTTTACAAGTCATTTTTTAGATGTTATGTTTGTCCTTTATTTATATGGATCATATTTCATCTACAACACTGTTTAATAAGTGCAATTTACTTTGTAGTTGGTTTTAAATATTATGGTGCCCCCCCCCCCCATCAACAATATAAAACTCCACATCCTGTTTCTCTAAACATAGTTTCAAGCTACCTTTTTTAATATGGTGCAGTTTTTCTTGCTGTCTGGCTATTTTATTACAACATAATTTATCTTCAGAATACATGTATACAAGCAGTGTGGAAGCTCAACCACCAATAATGCATGTAAAAGTCAAAGGGATATTTCTTAGAAGAGAAGATTTAGGAATGATAATGGTGTCTTATTTCTAAATGGTGAAAATCTCATCTGTGCTGGGGTGTATGTACCAGTTGCTGAAAATCTCCCCAGTCCTATAAAGAGGAAAACCAACATACTCTCCTTTTACAACAACACATTAATATTTGAAATAGACAGAACTAACCAAAAATCCTTCAGAGCTAGTGTCAGATGCATCAGCTAATATACATTCATAGAGGGGAAGGAATTAGAGGCAGTCCTTGAACACATGTTCAGTCAGACTCTTATATCCGAATCCTATAGCAGCAAACTTTGTGCTTCCACTTACATATAGTGGTCTAGCCATGCAATTCTCTTAGGAAGATCAAGACTTTGAAATTACTTACTATGAAAGAAGTTAGGACACTCTGGGTACATCTACATAGCGGTGCTATTTCAGGATTATTTCTGTTATCCCGAAATAGCATTCTGCGTGTCTTAACAGCAAGTCCATTATTTCAAAATACATTCAAAATAACGGGCTTGTTATTCTGACATGCCATAAACCTTGTTGCACGAGGATTAAAGGACTCATCGGAATAGAGATCTATCTTAAAATTAGTAGTATTTAGACAGTGACAAATTTCAAAATAGGCTATCTCGAAATAAGCTACACAATTGGTGTAGTTCAAATTGCATAGCTTATTTTGAGCTATGAGCTACTGTGTAGACATACGCTCTGTTTCAGTTTATTCCCTTCTAGCCCACTGTATTGATGCAGATGGCTATAGGGCACTAAAATTCTTGAAGAGTCCTATTCCTTTCTTATCAACAAATCCACATGTAAGCAAAGTGAAAAGTAATTTTCAAAATGGAACTCACATTTAATCACAAATGCTGTGATTTTTACCTGAGTCTGCAGATAGCCTGAAACATTAGCTATAAGGAAAAAAAAGAACCATTCCCTTTCATTTCAATGTTACCTCAGAAACCTCTAAGGATTGCAATTTAAATGTAAAACTCCCCCCCAAAACCTAAATATTTCAGTGCTGGTCATTTTAGTAGTAACATTCAGATAAAGAGCTGATCCATCGGGATGTGGGCTGTCTAATGGTACATATTCAAGAATGGCAGCTACCTGCTGATAAATGTTGCTGGGGTGGGAAATAAGGAATTCATATTCTACCACCTTTGAAACTTCAAGTCAGCATCACCATGGCTTCTGGTCCAAAATGAGGGGGGGATATCTGATGTATCACCTTCCCCATTGCCAGAAACATTGTCTGTCTCACAAGCTCTTCCTAATGTCAACATTCTCGGTGATTTTCTACCTGGTCTTCTCCAGTTTTTCCTTCCCAGCATCTAAGTTTTCATTAATAAAATCTACAGAACACTGAAAATTGGAAGCAACATGAAGTGAATCTAATATTAAAATAATGCAAGTGATTACCCTAGACTTTCAGAGGAGTGTGTTTGTATTTAGGAGACAGGACTCCCCAGCTATATAATTCTGACCATATAATTTAAAAGTAGTGTATTACTCAGAACTCACAGTTTTCCATTAGGGGATCTGTAAAGTGATTATGACTTCCATCTTAATAATGCTTCACAATCACAAATGGATTGTAGCCTCACACCATTCCAGTGAGGGGGAGAAAGGGTATTCCCATTTTATGGTCATGAATCTGAGACACAAGTGCAGATAAAGGACCTTATGTTGGTATAGGAAGAAGAATTTGGTTGCACCATGAAGCCAACTCAGGTCTTTTCAGTTCCAATCAAATCCCACAGCCATTAGGCCCTCCTCCTTAGCCAATAGATGACAGTTCAAATATTTTGCTCTTTTCACTAGAAATTATGCTTGTAAACTGCATAGTTCACTCTCAAAAATTACATTATCCTAATTAACTTAGGAAAAAATGTTCCAATTTTTGTTTTGCATCAATTGGATTCAGATCAGACCAGATATTCCCCTTGATATTCTGTTCTTTTTTAAATTATTTTACACAAAAAGTAGTTAACATGTATCTGTACAATCCATTTGGGACCCTATTACCTTGACAAAATCCATCAGTTTCAAATGAACCTAAATGTAGAATTCCATGTGGGAAAATTAATATACAGTTAATGTCAGTGAATGCTGTAAAGCACTTAAAACTAAAATTCAGATATAATATGTTCAGTGGAGGTACAAGGGGTATGATTCTTCCCCTATTCTGTGATCGATCTTTGCTGCATATAGTTTAAAATCTGCACCGATGCTTGAAAACGTTATTCTCACATGGCATAGCATCGTGTAGTGGTAGGGGATCTAAAGGAATGGTTTGATGTAAGTCTGTTTTGTATAGGGAAGGGGAAGAACATTTTCTCTCTACTAGTGGACAAAAGGGAACAACTGAACCTTGCTTTGTGTGTATGTATATACAAAACATACATATACAGTGTAGATCTAGAGCACATACAGAAAATTGACTAGACATCTAATGCCCAAACTGGTTGGTAGCCTCTTGACTATGTGTATCCTTTCTTAATTATATTGTAAACTCTTCAGGTAAATAGTATGTGTGTGTATTTTGAAAAGTGCTAAGCCGTTTTCTTGATGTTCTAAAAATAACCAACAGGGGCATAGACTTTTTTTGAGAACTAGGTGGATGCAAGGACTGATTTAAAATTATCCGGCTCTGACATCAACTAAGATGTGTGTGTTCAAATTTTTCATGGGACCTTATTACTAGAATTTCTAAAAGAGATTTTGTATGAGATTCAGGCATATCATCCACGTAATGTCCTTAGTCTGTGAGGCTTCTGCACTTTGGAATATAGATGTTAGAAAGAATTCCGAAATGATGTCCAGCCAGTGCTGCCTCTGGGAAGTGATGCAAGAAATTTGGGAACAGTAGTGACAATTTTCATTCCATGTTTGTTTGAATTGTATGAGTTTTTATCCTTTACATTGGTAAAAGCAAACAAGGTGTGGGAGTGGGGGTGGAAGAAAGGGGGGAAGAAAAGAAAAAAACAGTAACAAAATGGCAATACATTAATTTCAATTATTTCATTTTTATTGCAAACCCACAATATTTTTGCTTCAAATTAAAAAAAACCCAAACCCCAACCTTAAAAAAGTCTGTAAAAATGCTTATCATTTTTAAATTGCTGCAGGAGTGCAGCACAGCATGCTCCCGGTGGCTCTAAGGGGAAATGGGCGGTGGTCTATGGTGCGAAGTGCTCCAGGCAGCTCTGAAGTCCAGCTGCCCCAACCCTTCTGCTCAAGGCCCCATGCCTTCCAGCAAGCTCCTCTCCTCACCTTGCCCAGGAGCCGAGCATGGCTGTTGGCTCCCCTGGCCATCACTAATGACATTGTCCACTTATGCAAGGTTGCTGTAGGACGCCATAGAGGGAAGAGGCTATGAAAGGCTCATGTAGCATAAGGGCAAATGTGAGTAAAAGCATTACTTTACATTCAGAAGCAAATCACATGCATTCTTTTTTTGAAACTTTAAACAAATTTTAAATATAGTATTTGAATCATACAACCTTGTTCAAATGACTAAAACCTCAGTACTCTACTATGTCCAAGAGTTAAGTTCATTACACATTATTATGCAAGGACGTACTTAAGAATGCATTTATCTTTCTATGTAATAAAGCTTTAAACAATGTTCTCTGTTTTCTTATAGGTTATAAATGTATTGAAGTAGTAGAGCTTCCTAAAAGAACTGAAAAAAAGCGAAGAACAGAAGCATCTATTTAAGTCTGCCTTAGTCAATGGCCACACCTAATTTATCTATTCACCACTTACCAGTAAAGTGAATTTCACCTCCACCCTGAGAGAATCATAAAGTCCTTTTACCACTTACCTTTGTTTTATGATATCAAATTATATTAATAAAGTCCAAAAAATCAGTGAAATTTCCTTATACCTAAATGGATTTGATACTCAAATGGCAAAATCTTTCCTACCCAAGGAATACAGTCCAGTTACGGTTTGGATATGGACTTTAAAGGGATCTTCTACTTCAGATCGCTTGGATGCTGATTTTTTATCACATTTTTTTTGGTCCCAAATCACTGAGACCTTAGCTGTATCTAAAATTAAAATTGTTGGTTTCCTTTGTAACAGGAGAATGAGTGATGGATTGTTGCAACGAGCTATAGTCAATTCATTACAAAGATGAGAAGATTTCCGAAATATATTTGAACAATGCACTCTCAGTGAAGTAAACCTTTTGATTTTTTCTTGAGAGAGGAAATAATAGGTTTAACTTCCAAAGTGCAGAGCATCTTGGCCCCTGATCCAGCAAATCACCTAAGCATATACTTCACTTAAACACTAAAAATATTTGCACTTCTTTGGAGTTTTACATTCTCGTTTGTTTAATTGTCACAGAGAGAACTAACTGGTCTTAGATGGTAATTTTTTGATTGCTGTTTTCCTCTTTCATTTTCGTTTTCTTTTCATTTCTCTTCTCATGTGCTTTCCATGTCCTCTGTGACAAATGGTTTTATATAAAATGCCAAGTCCCATTATATTTATTTTGCTGGGTCTTATCTTATTACAGAGAGTAGATTCTTTAAGACTAGATTGAGTTGATTTAATGCAAAAGGCTGAAGTCAATAGTAGAATTGCCATTGATTTAAACAGAACCAAGATCTGGACCATAGTGTGCAAGTTATGAGACTGATTTTTCCCTCACTAACACCAATTTTGCTTTAGGGTAAATCCATTCACTTTGATGGAGAGTTACACTACTGCAAGTGAAAGGACAGTTAGCATTTCCCCTTTTAGGTCCTGATTGTGCAAACATTAACACATGTGAATAAACATAGATCCTATGATTTTTTCTAAAGAAATGAAAAAGGGCTGCATAACTATAACTGGCTAAGAGACAAACAAGGGTTCACTTCTGTGCTTATGTTTGTGAATATCCTTATCCAACTGAGCAATCCCATTAGCAGAAATAGTCATATAACGTGTACATTAAGCTATTTTCAATAATGAACAAATTTGTACCAATCAGAGCCTATTCGCAGATTTTTTTAAGATTTCCGTTCATCCTATGCATTATTTGCTATGAACAGTTCCATCTGAAACAGCAGAACAAAACCTCACTGAAATCTTGGACTTATTGAAATCAATGAATGTTATACCCTTGATCGTCCAAAAAGTGGCACAGTATTTTTATGGGAATGAGAGCAGGGAGACTCTCCCTTTTAAAGATATTGCACTTAACAAACAGGCAGATCTTCATCAGTCACTCTGTGGGCATTACACTCTTAAAAAATCCAACCTCAATTTGGTCACGCGAAGTTGCACAACTGAAATACATACCTGTCAGGCACCGTGACTTGTCTGCAATGTCTAGCCCATAGTGTTATGACTATCTTCTGAAAAGATCTTTACCTTAACCTCATCACTAGCTTCCATTCTATTTCAGGCTGCATGCAATTTTCCTCAGACACTTTATTCGCAAGCTGAGCATGTTTTTAAAAAATTGCTTTATTCCTTTGTGAGAAAGAGTGTTGCTGCCATTCTGATGTATGAATGTATTTGTACGGAGATTGAGCACATATAGAGTGTATGTGAGGGGAATCAAGAATACTTGGTTCTGAGCCTCTCTTTTCTACTGAACATTCTCCTATTTGTAGCAGGATCAATGTCATTATGCATTTCAAATGTAATGCATCAAGGTCTTTGGGGAAAGCATATTTCACTTCAGAGTTATGGACAATGAAATAACTGCAATGTGAAATTCTCTTTGAAATATTTTCAAAGCAGAAGTAATATGATGAAATATTACTAAACAAATTGATTATTAATATAGAGTTGTATTAAGATGATATGAAATACATTTAGATAACATCCCTTCCCTTTACCCACAATACAAAAATTATATCTAAGGACTTTTCTAGATGGCAAGTTATTGTGTTACAAATCAGAGTGTGAATCTATAGGACACCAGCATGCTACGTAGTAACATCCCATGTGGACACTGCCATGGTGCAGCGAATGTCCCAGAGGACTTTACACCACACTGCACTTCAGGACTGCACATGGGATGTTACTCTTCACGAAGCTGGTTCATTGTAGAGCCACACACTGGCTTGCAACACAGTAAATTGGTATATAGACAAGCCCTCAGTGATATTAAGTATGGAAAGTTAGTCAGATGTAACAAATGACAATGCAGATATTAAAATACATATGTAGTAAAGGACAAAGTAAATCCCAGGAACATCCCAAAAACCTGTCTGCATGTTCCTTGGGCTGGTCATGCCAACAAGTGGGAATGTGCCTGAAGTCACCTGCTCAGACTTAGGGAAGCCATATTCTGCTGCTTCTGTCAGGCTCAGCCATCAGAGGAAGATGGTAGCAGGACACTAGGAACAGAGAGGGAGTGAGAGTGAATTGATTTGTTTCGGGGAGTGAATGTATTAAGTGGGATGGAAGAGTATGAATTGATTTGATGGTGTGAAATAGCTTATTTAGTCTGCATTTATTAATTAACAATTATTTTAAAAAGTGATCTATCCCCTGGCATACAGTCAGACCTTCTGGCAGTCAGAGGCTTACGGATACCCAGAACATGGAGTTGCATCCCTGAACATTTTGGCTGATACCTATTGATGGACCTGTGCTCCATGAATGTCTCTATTTTTCTGTTGAATCCAGTTATACTTTTGGTCTTCACAATGTGCTTTGGCTACCAGTTCCACAGATTGACTATGCATTATGTGAAGAACTTTTGTTTTTTTAACCTGCTGCCCGTTAATTTCATTGGGAGACCCCTGGTTCCTCTGTTATGTGATGAGGTAAATAACACTGCCTTATTCACTTTGGGTATGTCACAACAGCAGTGTTATTTCAGAATAACTGACTTTATTCAGAAATAAAACAGTCTGCGTCTACACTACAAGCCGTTATTTCGACCTAATGTCAATATAATGTCGAGCTGGAGGACTTCTTACTCCGACTCCTGTAACCCTCATTTTACGAGGAGTAAGGGAAGTCAAAAGAAGAGTGCTCTTTTTCGAACTTCCTACTGTGTAGACGGTGCTAAAAGATGAAATAAGCTATTTCGATCGAAGCTATGTAATTGATGTAGCTGAAGTTGTGTAGCTTAATTTGACGTTAGCCCTGCTGTGTAGACCTTCTCTTTCTCCACACAAGTTGTGACTTTACAGACCTCTATAATATCCCCAAAAGCCGTCTCTTGTCCAAGCTGAACAATCACAGTATTTTTAATATCTCTCATAAATGAAGCCATTCCATACCCCTAATCAGTTTTGTTGTCCTTCTCTGCACCTTTTCCATTTCTAATATATCTTTTTGAGACATGGTAATCCGAACTGCATGAAGCATTCCTAGTGTGGACCTACCATAGATTCATATAGCAGCATTGTGCTATTTACTGGCTTATTATCTATCCCTTTCCTCCTTATGATATCTAACACTCTGGTTTTTTTCTGACTGTCACTGCACACTGAGTGGATGTTTACAGAGAACTAACCACAATGACTCCAAGATCTCTTTCTTGCATCACTTCAGCTAATTTAAAACCCTCATTTTTCATGTTCAGCTGAGATTATGTTTTCCAGTATGCATTATTTTGCTTTTATCAACATTGAAAATTGATTTTATTTTTTGTGGCCTTGTAATCCAGTTTTATGAAATTCCTTTGTAACACTTGATAATGCTTTGGACTTAACTCTCTTGAGTAATTTTGTACCATCTTCAAACTTTGCTACCTTAATGCTCATCCCATTTTCCAGATCATTTATGATTATGCTCAACAGCACTGGTTCCAGTATATGTTCTCAGTCCACAATGCTATTTACCTCTTTCCATTCTGAAAACTAATAATTTATTCCTATATTTTGTTTCCTGTCTTTTAACCAGTTACTGATCCATGAGAGGTCTTCCCTTATCCCATGACCGCTTAGTTTCCTTTAAGATACACTGGAACTGGAAAAGGTACAAAAGAGGGCAATAAAATGATTAGGGGTATGGAACAGCTTCCATATGAGGGGAGGTTAATAAGATTAGGACTTCTGACCTTGGAAATGAAACGACTAAGGGTGATATGATAGAGGTTTATAAAACCACAACTGGTGTGAGGATGATGAATACGGAAGTGTTATTTGTTCCTCATAATACAAGGACTAGAAGACACCAAATGAAATTCATAGTCAGCAGGTTTAAAACAAACAAAAGGAAGCATTTCTTCACACAGGGTGTATCTAGACTACAGGGTTTTGTCGACAAAAGTGGCCTTTTGTCAACAAAACTATACCTGTGTCTACACTGCCGCCATGTTATGGCGACAGTAAGTCGACAAAACGCGGCAGTTTTGTCAACGGTGGTAAACCCCCTTTTATGAGGAATAACGCCTTTGTTGTCAGAGGTCTGTCAACAAAAGGTAAGTGTGGACGCAGGGAGCCACTTCTGTTGACAAAAAAGGCCTCCAGGAAGAAGTACTGGTGGACAGTCTAGCCTTTACAGGTACAGCACCTCTGTGGTTCCTGGCCGCAGCCTCTTAAAGGCACAGGCACCCAGACAAGCCTTGCTGTCCGGCAGCTAGCCGGAGCAGCCATGCCAGCTGTGCCAGCCATGGCCCAGCCTTAAGCCCCCCCTGGCCCTTCTTGGGACAGAGATGAAGACCCACCCAGGGGCACCAAAAGGTGGGCACCAGCCTGGTCTGGCCCCAAATTAAAAAACCTGCTGGAGCTCTGGTCCCAGGAAGAAGCCCAGAAGGCCCTGCAAACATGCCATGGGAATGCGAACATTTATGAGTGCCTGGCCCAGGGACTGGCCACCAAAGGGCATCACCCCCACACCATGGCACAAGTCAGGGCCAAGGTTAAGGAGCAGCGGCAGGGATATGCCAGGGCCTGGGACCAGAGCTCCCGCTCCAGGGCAGCCCCCGAGACCTGCCCTTACTATGAGGAGTTAGAGTAGATCCTGGGCGGTGGGGAAGCTCAGACTCCACTGTGTGTGGTGGAGTCCGGGTTACCCCACCACATCATGGACCGACCCTTTCTGGGGGAGGAAGGCCAGGCAGGAGAGGCGGGAGAGCTGCACCAGGAGGAGGAGGAGGAGGAAGAGGAGGCAGCGGAGACCCAGATCCCAGAGGCCTCCCAGGCATCCGTGGACATCGGGGAAGGAACATCAGGTGAGTGCTTTGAGGGGTCACCACACACGGGTGGGTTGGCAGTGCGGGGGGGCAGCTAGCCCCATTGCCACTGTGTGGCCCCTGTGAGGCTTTCCAGCCGCTGCCCAACTCACACGTGGTGTCATGTGGAACACCCCTGAGTCTCCTGTCCAAAGGACAGCCCCTGCCAGCCACGGCATGCCCTCAGGGACAGTAGGGGTGCACATAGACAGTGATTGTCTCTTCCTCTTTTCCTCCACAGCTGGACCCTCTATCCAGCAGGGGAGCACCACACCCGCCCCACCACCATCCCAGACCCATGGCACCCGCAGGCACTGGCGGGTCTACACAGACCTACTAAGGGAGCACGTTGAGGCCCTGCAGGACCTCAACAGGACCCTCCAGCAAAGGACACAGGCAGAGGCCAAGTGGTTCACCAGGCTGCTGGATGAGCTGGTCCAGCAGCACACGGAGATCTGTGCCACAATGAGGGAGCTCTTCACCTTGCCTGCCCCTGTCACGGGCACCATTCCTCCTGCATGCCAGGCCCCTGCTCCCCCAGCCCCTCCAGCCCCCTCTTCCCCCCCTGCTCCTCTAGCCCCTCCCCCGCCAGCCCCTCCTGCTCCTGAGCACTCACAGGCCCAACAGCTGCCCTCCCGTCCTGCCCAGGCCAGGACTATGTCTTGCTCCACCCAATCCCAAGGCCGTGGCGATGCCAGGACAGAGGACGGTGGCAGTACCCTTGCACTCAGGGAAGCAGCGGCTCTCTTGAGCCCCCCCTCCCCCCTCCAGGTTTTCAGTCCCCTACTACCCCAGTTAAAGGACATTTCAGTTATGCTACAAAATCTTTATTTTTGACAGACACATTTACTCTGTGGATAAACAGGTGATCAATTAAAAGAGAAAGTTTTGTTCAACAATTCACGCATTTTCTTTACTGCTAGTGTTTGTAATAAAGCAATTTTCTGTGTACAAAGAAAAGTGGGTCTTCTATGTGTTCTGAATGGGAAGAGAGTGAGGGTTGTGGAAGGAAAGGTGGGGGGGGGCAGGCCAAACCCCCCATGGGGGTGGCCCTGGGGAGAGTCAGTGGGGTCCTTCTGAGAATCTCTCCCTGAGGGCCTCTCGGATTTGAACACCAGCCTGGTGAACCTGGCGGATGGCAGCTGTCCGGGGCTGCTGAAATGGCCTCTCCTCACCATCAGCACCTGTCCCCCACCCCGGCAGGAAGGCCTCCCCTTTCCTCTCCACCAGGTTGTGGAGGGCGCAACATGTGGCCACCACCTCCGGGATGTTGCGTTCCCCCATCTCCAGGCATGTGAGGAGGCAACGGAACCTCCCTTTCAGCCGGCCGAAGGCACATTCCACCTGGATGCAAGCCTGGCTAAGGTGCATGTTGAAAAGCTCCTTGCTCGCAGCCAGATGGCTGGTATAGGGCTTCATGAGCCATGGCATCAGAGGGTAGGCTGCATCGGCCACTATGCACACCGGCATCTGCACGTTCCCAAGTGAGAGGTGTCGCTGGGGGAAAAATGTTCCTGACTGCAACCTGTGGTACAGGTAGGAGTTCCTGAATATGCAGGCATCATGTGCCTGCCCAACCACCCAACACAAATGTCCATAAAGTGTCCCTGGTGGTCAACAAGGGCCTGCAGCACCATGGAATAGTAGCCCTTCCTGTTTATAAACTGGGCTGCTTGATGGAGCGGTGTGTGGATTGGGATGTGTGTCCCATCGAAGGCTCCTCCACAGTTCAGGAATCCAAGGGCGGCAAACCCGGAGATGATGTTGTCCAGGTCCCCGAGACAGACGAGCCTTTTCAGCATCTTCGCATTGATGGCCCTCACCACCTGCAGCATGAGACAAATAGACAGACAGAAACCAGGGAGTTAGACAGGTTACATAAGCGCTTGGGGGAGGACCCTTCCCCCCTCCCACACCATCCCTCCCTTTGTCAGGATGCCCCCTTCCCCCTCATCAGTGTAGGGGTGGCCAAGGAGCAGCCTCCAAGTGCCACTCCATCCCCCACTCCCTCTTGCCCTTGCCTGGCAGTCCCCTTTTCTCAACCCCCCGACTCAGCAGGGCCTGTCCCCTGAGAGTGACTTACCTCCATCAAGACGGCCCCAACGGTAGATTTCCCCATGCCAAACTGGTGTCCCACGGAGCGGTAGCTGTCGGGGGTGGCCAGCTTCCACAGGGCGATTGCGACCCACTTCTGCAGGGGTATGGTGGGCCGCAGGTGGGTGTCCTGGTGTTCCAGAGCAGGGGCAAGCCAGGCACACAGCTCCAGGAACATGGCCTTCCACATCCGGAAGTTGTGGAGCCAGTGTTCATCGTCCCAGAGCTGCATGACTATCCAGTCCCACCAGACGGAACTCATCTCGTGTCTCCAAATCTGCCTGTCCCCAAAAATGTGAGGTAAGGGCAGAGCTCCTGCATCCCAAAGGAGGGTCTCCTTGGTGCCATCCAGGTCCATATGGGGCAGGAGATTCATGACAGAGTCATGCAGATGCAGCAGAAGCTGCAGTATGGCAGCGTGGGGTCATCGCCTGTCCAGGGGCAGCTCAGGCTCCATGGCCAAATAAAAGGTGAAAAGCAGAAAAAAAAACCCCAGAAAATAAACTGCTATGGTGTCCGAGGAAGCAGGGCAACCAAAGCAAAAACTGCAGCAGCTTTGCTTTCCCTCTAGGAGGTAGGCAAGCCAGAAGCAGGAGCAGGGCAACGGCTGTCCAGGGGGATCCCTTTAAGCACGCGTCTCTGCAAAGAGCAGGCAGCAGCGCCTGGACTTTAAGGCTGCCCCTGTGACCTTCCAGAAACAGTTCTGGGTGCCTTCTTTTGTCGACAGAGGGTCCGGCAGTCTGGACGCTCTTTGTCGACAAAGCGGATTGATTTTTCGATCCATGTAATGAAGTCTAGATGCTCTTTGTCGACAGAGGCTTTGTCGACAAAAGTATCTGTCGACAAAGCCTCTGTCGACAAAAGCCTGTAGTCTAGATGTAGCCACAATGTACAATCAGCCCATGGAACCTTTTTCTAGAGAATGTTGTGAAGGCCAAGACTATAACAGAGTTCAAACAAGATCTAGGTAAATTCATGGAGGATAGGTCCATCAATGGCTATTAGGTAGGAATGGCAGATGTGGTATCCCTAGAGTCAAGGTATGCTATTTCCCCTGAATCTATTTTTGATACTTTTCAGGCTGCGTCTACACAGCAGCATTATTTTGGAATAACGATAGTTATTCCGAAATAACAATGTGAACGTCTACACAGCAATTCTGTTATTTCGAAATAAATTCGAAATAGTAAACAGCTTATTCCGACTTCTGTAAACCTCATTCCACAAGCAATAATGCCTATTCCAAAATAGCTGTTTCAGAATAGCAGTAGTGTGGATGCTCAACTGCTGCTATTTCAAAATAGCTCCTCCTCAGGGCCATTCAAAGTAATAACTCCCCAGTGCCTCCTCGGACTCTCAATCAAAGTAGCACGTCCACATTAGGGAAACCTGCCTCGGGCTAATTTTGAGGCTTCCCTGTTGTGTAGATGTGCTATTTCAAAATAAGCTATTTCGGAATATTTCTTCCGGGATAGCTTATTTTGAAATAAGTGTGCAGTGTAGACATACCCTGAGAGAATTCAAATAGATTTACAAAAGCCATGTTGACTCTTCCCCAACAAATAGTGTTCATCCATGGATTTGATATTCAGATCCCAGGCTCTGGTTCTGTATTATGTCTTGAGTTTATCCACCTCCGGCATATGGCTTCTGTCCCTTTGGCACTAACCTTTGGCTTGTTCCTGCACTCTGCCCAACCTTGACCCATCTCTAAGTGGTAGGCGGAACTCTTGTTTCCACCAGTAGATTTGACCATGCAGGGCCAGTTGGTGACAATAGGGTGTCAGGTACTAATCACTTGAAAGTTAAACTTGAGCCTTTTAAATACTTCACTGCAAATCAAATGCTTTTCTGAACTAGGACCCATATGAGGAAAGGCAAGTGGGAGTGAATGAGTGTGGAACTGAAAGGAAAGTGAATGAGTGAAAGAAAGAGCAAGTGGGTGTTAGGAGAAAGGTTGGAATTTATTTTCTTGAAATAGATTTGTTGGCATATGAAATTGCAGCCACTCACCCAAGAATGATGCTACATACAGCTTTCCTCTAGCTGACATTGTGTATGCAAGGGGAATAATTTTTAAAATTGCTGTGATGTCACACTTTGCTGC
Source organism: Rafetus swinhoei (assembly GCA_019425775.1). Classification (NCBI taxonomy): domain Eukaryota; kingdom Metazoa; phylum Chordata; order Testudines; family Trionychidae; genus Rafetus; species Rafetus swinhoei. Next base: position 39,896,384 of record CM033437.1, on the reverse strand, counting down.
TTTAGTGGAAAGGAGAGGAAAATAAGGTTGCTGTGGTTACAACTTTTGGTGAATTATGAAAGATTAGTATTAGCTTTGAACCATCAAATGCATCCTGTGGATTAATATGTGGTATTTGTGATATTGAGAGTGTCATGATTTTAGAATGATATATAAAGTTACACTGGTAAATTGTCAAAGATTTGCCATATCAAGAGAAGCTAGGTGCAACAAGGAAATGCTTTCCAAACATTGAGGCTATGTCTACAATGTAGCCTTCTTGTGGAAAAGCTTATGCAAATGAAGCTTGGCATGGAATAGCGCTGTGCTTCATTTGCATAATTAATGAGCAGCCATTTTTGTGCAAGAGGCTTTTTGCACAAAAAAGAGCAGTGTAGACGGGTGTGTGTGTGCGCAAAAGGAGCCATCTACACTGCTCTTTTTTGCGCAAAAGCCTCTTGCACAAAAATGGCTGCTCATTAATTATGCAAATGAAGCACAGCGCTATTCCATGCCAAGCTTCATTTGCATAAGCTTTTCCACAAGAAGGCTATAGTGTAGACGTAGCCTGAGTGCATGCAAGAATTAAGGCTGTTCCTCACTCTGGCACTTTGAGTGCAGAATGTGAGGGCTAGCAAAAGACTTTAAAATACCCTGCCACTAAAGGCTTCTGCTGCAAAACTCCCCAAGGTCACAGATTCCCTGACTTTGGGTGGTACGCTGCCACCACCCAAGTGCAAAAACCCCTCTGAGAACCAGGGAGATTCACTTGGGAATTTCTTCCTCTGGGGTACCTTTAAGCTCTTGACAGTTTGAAAACAAACTGTAATTTTTTAATAGCTGACCTTTCAGTTTTAGACATGTGCACACAGAACCTCTTGCTTTCTAGGACACAGGAATCAGATCATAGTCTTAAAAAGATTATTTTATTAACAAAGCAAAGAAGACTTACTTGGTAAAGCATATTTGGTTGCTAGAGCAACTGAAGAAAAAAAAAGGCAGATTAAAAACACAGAGAATTGTTTCCCTGGGATTTAAAATTACAGTGTATGATGGAGTGGGGTGGGGTACATGGGATCAGCACAGAGGAGTTCAAAAAACCCCAAAATAAAGAAAATAACCTGATTGCACCTCACTAAACATTCCCTGTTCTACTCTCATATCTGTTGTTCCAAGATTTAGTTTTCTCCTAGGTATGGGTATTGCTAGAAATTCCATGCTTTGTTCCTGGTTTAACTCATCTCTCCCAGCTCTTGCTCTGATCACACAACGAATTCAGCAGGGGGGTCCTGCTTCATTTAAAAAACTCACACTCTTTTTTCTTTGGCTCTCCTGGCTCCCTGCCAACACCTCCTGGAGAGCCTCAAGGATCCACTCTCTCTGGGATTAACTCTTGTAGGCAATTTAGTTAACTGAATGGCTTGGATGTTCAAAAAAGGGTAATACCCCTCGCAGTCATCACAGCAAGTGTTCATATATCTAGTTTCCTATTATTGTAGTGCTGTGTATAATGGATATGGGCATATCCAGTACAACCCCACCCTTTGGTGCCCACAGAAACTGTAGCACTTCAGTTAAAAATTGGAAGGACCAGCAGTGGTGAAGCCTTTAGAAAGTTGTAAGTTTACATATTCTACTCCATGGTTCAATATGCATTGTTACATAGTCACTAAGCTTCAAATGAATTGCAGTTAGCGCCAAAATGAAGATGATGTTTATTCTTCTTCTTAATTTATATTGACATATCTCCTAACTTACAAGGGCTGCTGCTTAGTCTAGGTGGACACTAATTTGCAACTGTTCTTTAAACTGTTACCATCTGGAGTCATTTTTTATTCATTTCACTTTTTTCAGTGAAAATCCTTTGCAATAGTTAACCAGCTAATTAATTTAAGATTGCTGGGAACATTCATCATATTACTCATTCATTCAGTTTTTGTTTCTGCAATTAACTACTTATGAGCTGATGCAACAAAGCGATGATAATTTTTGGTGCTTGAAAATACAGTTCTACAGACCACTATTCTCGTAACTCCCTCCCATTTTTGAAAGATTGATAAATAACAGCATATTAATACCTGCTCCATTTTTTCATACCAACCTTTAAAAGATCCCACCATATGCTACTTTTGCATGTGATGTGAGCTGTTCATGGAAGCATAGTATTTCACAATTTTTTCCAACAGTGATGTGCTGAACATTGATATGACAGATCCTTGTAAAACTGACCAGCTCCCACTTGCTATTGGAGTTCAATCTTAAAGTCTAAAAAGGGCCTCATCCAATGCCCTATCATTAATGCATAGGTGCTGGAACTAGAGACACTGGGTGTGCTGCTACACCCTGGCTTGAAGTGGTTCCCATCATATACAGGGTGTACAGCTTCACTGAGTGGTTCTCAAAACTACCATCATTAAAACATTGTTTCAGTGGTAACCCACACACCAGCTGGTGTGTGTTCACTGTCTCATGCTGTGGCATTTAGATACCACTTACAGAGAGAAAGAATGAGTGTGTGCTACAGCCTTAGCTGAGAGTCAGCTGGCTTTTAGCTAAAGCCCTAGAGGCTCATGCACAAAGCTTCAGAAGTCCCAGGTTTGGTCCTGCCTGTTGATGTTACACCAGCATCCCTGCATTAATGTCGGTGGAGAGACACCCATTGATTTCTTTAGGTTTTGGATCAGTTTCATACTGAGTGGTTGTAGGGCTCCAAGGGGTACTCACCATTTCCTTTCTTTTCACTTTGTACTTTTATTTGTCTTGCTAGCACAACATTATTTTCTCCAGGAATTAGAATTTAATATTGTTTATTTCAAAAATGTCAGCACGGAAGACTGGAACTGAAGCGAGACAACATACTGTACAATTTCAATTCCTATAGTACTTTTCCCTAGAGGTATTTTCCCATCAGTGTTTTAGTGCATTGAATAGCGGAAGGAAATGGTGGCCTATCCAAACAGAGTGCTGTCACAAACTAAACTCTGTATGAAATGTAGCATTTAATTTTAGAGTACTATGCATATAGGTATGTACATCATCAGATAGTATAAACTGATGCCAACAGTTACAACAATTTACACTAATGGAGAATTTGATCCATAATATTTAAAATATTTACAAGCACATACACAGAGCATAACAAGAGTACAGAAGCTATGGATGCAGAGAGACATAGATTTCCCTTCCTGGAGATGACAGAACAGTGCCAAAATTTAGGTAAGCCATATGGAAAAGGCATAGAAAAGTCAGCCAGGCATTGAATATCATTAATAAGATGAATGGCATAGCTGGGAAAGGGATGGTGGGTTTGAAAAAGAGGAGATCTGCAGAGAAGAGGAAGTCTCAGGAATCAGCTGATGGGCCAAGTACTCAAGATGGGCATAAGTCAAAATAGATTGCAGTGACCCGTATGCACACCTAACAACAGCCCTCACCAGGCTCTCACTGGTTCTGTTATAGCAGCTCCTGCACAATTACACTGCATGTCAATTTATACCAGCTAAGGATTTTAGGCTTCTACTAATGGGGTGATTCCTTCTTAGTTTGTCTGGTCTGATGGAAACATTCCTTATAGACAGGGATGTGCATGGGGATTTAAATTTGCCTGCTTTTGGAGGGGTGTGTTAAACACATACAAATGAAAAGTTTGTGTGGTCCTCCCTCCCTCCCCCCCACACCACTTCCAGATTTCTTGGGATGCTTCTGGCATGGATGTCCACAGCAAAGAGGTTATTGGCTCCCCCTGCCAGTGGAACTCTCTATGTCCCTACAGCCTGGTGAGGGATGAAGCGGCAGAGCAGCTAGCTACTGGATGAGTTCCTCCTTCTTCCACTCCTATAGCTGTCACTTTGTCTTCCCTCCTGCTGGAATCCCAGTGGTGCTGCCTGTGTTGCAGACTGCCCCCTGAGGTGGAGACAGAGGCAATGCATGGAACTGCAATGGCAGGGAAAGAGAAGCAGCAGCTGTAGGATTTGGAGAAGGCGCTCAGCCAGCTACCTTGCTGCTACTTACTCCCCAGCCTGCAGGGACATACAGAGATTTTTTTAGAGGTGTCCCTGTTTGGACATCTCTAGGTTTTGACACCCAATCCTGGCAACACTAAAGTATCTCTGGCATTTTATCTTCAGTTAATGGGTTTTCCCAGCATGACCTGTTTAGTAAATGCATTCCCTCCCTCATCCCTCTGACTGGCTCAACTAGTGGGTTGAAATAGGCTGACACGCACAATTGTAATTGGTGACTTTCATGTGTCTTTAAAGTTTAAACAATTGCTGTAACTTTCCCCACACCTTCTGGCTTCCTTATTTTTGTGTTTCCTTTTTTAAAAATACAGTTGCAGTTGTTCTTCTTCTGCATGTACATAAACACAGAGGATTCTAATAATGCCCATCTGCCTCCACTGCACTGATGCTCTCCCTTGCCTTGGACTTTAAGAAAAATAAAAAACTGTACTACAAAAGCAAGTGGATCACACAAGCAGGAGGACTTGAAGAACATTCCCTACCCATTGAGTTCACTGACTGCCAAGAATGACTTTCCAACCATTTAGTCTTTTAACTTTTTGCTTAAATAAATCTGATGGATCAAATTTTCAGAAGCTGCCTCTGATTTTAAGGCCTGTTTTGCAATGTTGAGCTAAATGTATAGTGATGAAATGTTGAGCATAAAGGGGAAGCAAGAACTATACTAGGATTATTTCCTTGTGTTTGCCTACAAGAAACTTCCCAGTGCTCAGATCTGATGGAAGTCATATTATGGCTTCAACACCTCTTTTTTTAGTATACATCATATACTAAAGAGATCTTCCGGAAAAACTTCTTCCAAAAGACAGCATCCACACTGCAAAATCACATCGAAAAAGCGAACTGCTTTTTTGAAAGATAGCATCCACACTGAATGGACGCTATCTCGCATTTCAGCTGTGATTACTATGGACAGAGGGGCCACCAGGGCATCTGTGATTTTTCCTCTTTCCTCTTCTTTCGAAAGAACTCCCTCTTCCCCATCCACACACGCCTTTTTCTGAAAGAGATCCTCATAGAAAGAGGATTACTAATGTTGGAAAAACCCCTCTGTTCTTTCAATTTTCTTTCAGAAGAACGCAATTGTAGTGTGCACGTAATTGAAGTTTTTTCAGAAAAATGTCCATTTTTCAAAAAAAACCTCTGTAGTGTAGACATACCCATAGATTGTGGAAGGTTAATCACTTTATATGGTCTACTTTCTCAGCTATTACACTGCTTCTCCATTTAGTTTGGTATTACCAGAGAACTGAATGATGCTTGGGGTGGGGGACCCAAAATTTTTAAAAAAGGCTTTTGACACTATGTTGCTTAAAATATCTAACATTACAAATAAATTAATATGAGGAGCTCATTGCAGATGGCTAGGCAAACAAATTGTACAAAACACATGCTATTTTGATGTAAAGAGATTTCCTCCCCCGCCCCAAGGCTGAATAATAAGAGACTCTTTTAAAAGGTGGTTAGATGAATGAGTCAAGAACTGTTTCTGAGTTAGTACATATACAGGAATATTGAAATTGTCATCTTATTTTAGATAAGTGGAAAATGTTAATGACATATCCTTGGTACTTAAAAATAGCCTCTTGAGATCTTGAATTTAGAAACCAAAAACTAAACAGAAATTGACTTGCATGGGTCACCCAGCTGAGTACCAGCATTCCTAATAATTGTGTCAAGGACAGAAGTCATGATGCGAAGACAAGAAAGACATAGAGATAAAGGCTAATGGATGGCTCAGCAGATATGTTCAACATTCTATTACTACTCACTTTTAGGTCAGTTGTTCAAATGTGATTCAGGATAACAGTGCCCAAAGCCATTATAATCAGATGGCTCTTTTACGTTTAATAGTAAAGCTTTACTGAGGAACAAACCAGATCTTTTTGTCATTTTGTATTAGGAATACAAGCAATCAACAGTACAAGCAATCAACAGTACATCTTATCTTAGCTACAGAGAAATGCTTATAATAGGAGCCTTTTTTACTGACGATGGGCTTCTTTCTCCTGCTCCTGCATCCGACTATAATCACTGATGGCACATCTACACAGCAGGGCAAAAGTCGAATTAAGCTATGCAACTTCTGCTATGTCAACTGCGTAGCTGAAGTAGAAATAGCTTTGTTCGGCTTTTGGTGCTGTCTACACAGCAGGAAGTCAAAGGAAGAACACTCTTCCTTTGGCTTCCCTTACTCCTTGTGAAATCAGGGTCGCAATAAGAAGTCTTCCAGCTCACCATTATTTTGAAATAATGGCTTGCTGTGTAGACACGCTCTTTGATATTTCGGAATAATGTCAGTTATTCCAAAATAATGCTGCTGTGTAGACATACCCTTACATACAATGTGGGCCTCTGCCCTTATTGCCCATTTGAAGGGAAATCTGATTTAGTTTCCAATTATTGACACTTTTCCTTATCTTGAAAACCTTGTTTTTCTTTCCTAATACTTTGCTTTTCATTTGTATTTATGAGTGACTTTTTTTGAATTTGGCTCCTAAAGTTTGGCTCCTAAATTCAGATTTTGGTATAAATAAATGTGCTGATTTTCAAAATGCGGAGACCCTCATAGCTTTAAACTCCATTGCATCATACATGTATATATCACCCTTCAAGGGAGCAACCTAGCTTGTAATTCAGACTTGAGTCTCCCCTTGGAGAGCTCATAGCTATGCAACTGCAGGTTGGGAATAACTATAAGTTGGCCTTGCTGTGACTGGCAATTTACTAAAAGAGGTCCCCAGTTGTGGAACTGCCTACTGAATGTTAGGAGGAGAAAATATGGAGTCACAGAAGCCAAGGGAAGATAAAATTTCAAAAAGAAGAGCAAGTCAAAAGTGTCAGTGGTGACTGAGAGATTATGGAAGAGCAGGATGGAGTACTGGTTCACAGCTTTGACTGGGAAAAGGTCATTAGAGAGTTGGAAAAAACAACGGACAGCAGCTAGATCAGAGGTCTACGGTGGACTGGAGGAGAGGAATGCCTGCCAGTGATTGTGACAGCATGTTCAATTAGCTTAAAGGTAAAAGGAAGGTGGGATAGTAGCTAGCAAGGCCAGTGGAGTCAAGGGTATTTCTTGTTTGTTGGTTGTATTTTTGTGCTTTTTAATAGGATAAAGCATGCTTATACTGTGAGAAGAAAGAGTCAGGGGAGAGCAAGACTTTAAGGAGAAGAGTAAGGGAAGGAATAAGAAAGAGTGCATGGGAGATCAGGGATGGTAGGCAACTAGAGTGCATTGCTCTAAGAAGCAGATTTACTTTTTCTGACAAAATAAGTTTTCACTTCTGTGTCTTCCTCTGAGCAGCACAAAGTAATTCCACTCTGATAAACTGAGTTGGATTCTCTTCTGGCTCATGCAGCATCAAAAGAACCATCAACTATTCCACTCTAGGTTATCTGGTGATGCTCTACAAGCCAAAAACAGCATATGTAACTTGAATATTGAGCTTGTCATTTGACTTTGCAGGGCTGGCAATTAGGGAAACCATTTCCCTGTGTTGTGAGCAAGACACGAGAAGTCATTCTTCCACTCTACTCTGCGCTGGTTAGGCTTCAGTTGAAGTATTGTGTCCAGTTCTGGTCATCACATTTCAAGAAAGATGTGGAGAAATTGGAGAGGGTCCAGAGAAGATCAACAAGAATGATTAAAGGTCTAGAGAACATGACCTATGAAGGAAGGCTGAAAGAATTGGGTTTGTTTAGTTTAGAAAAGAGAAGATTGAGGGGGGACATGAAAGCAGTTTTCAGGTATCTAAAAGGGTGTCATAAGGCGGAGGGAGAAAATTTGTTCATCTTGGCCTCTGAGGATAGAACAAGAAGCAATGGGCTTAAACTGCAGCAAGGGAGGTTTAGGTTGAACATTAAGGAAAAGTTCCTAACTGTCAGGGTAGTCAAACACTGGAATAAATTGCCCAGGGAGGTTGTGGAATCCCCATCTCTGGAGATATTTAAGAGTAGGTTAGATAAATGTCTATCAGGGATGGTCTAGACAGTATTTGGTCCTGCCATGAGGGCAGGGGACTGGACTTGATGACCTCTCGAGGTCCCTTCCAGTCCTAATATTCTATGATTCTATGATTTGAATACTCAAAGAAGGACCTGATTCTGACTGGTGCCCAAATCCATGACTGACATCACATCATGGCCTGTATACAAGCTGAATAGAATTCAGTCTCTGGAATGCATGGGGTCCTTTGTTCCTACTCCACTTGGGCTCCAAAGTCAGAAGGGAATGGAAGAAGAGGATGGTAGCCCTGATCCTTCTTACACATGTCCCATGGAACACAAATGTCTCACAGGCAGGAGCAGCCTGTGACCCTGGCAGTGTAATAGTCTGCATACCTCCCTGAGATAGAATACCTCCCTATTCTCTCCAAGGCTGCGTCTAGACTGGCAAGTTTTTCCGCAAAAGCGACCGCTTTTGAGGAAAAACTTGCCAGCTGTCTACACTGGCCGCTTGAATTTGTACAAGAACACTGACGATCTGATGTAAGATTGTCAGTGTTCTTGCGCAAATACTATGCTGCTCCTGTTTGGGAAAAAGCCCTCTTGCGCAAATGTATTTGCGCAAGAGGGCCAGCGTAGACAGCTCAGGACTGTTTTGCGCAAAAGCCCGATGGCGAAAATGGCGATCGGGGCTTTCTTGCAAAACGCATCTAGATTGGCACGACGCTTTTCCGCAAAAGTGCTTTGCAAAGCGTCCGTGCCAATCTAGACGCTCTTTTCATAAATGCTTTTAACGGAAAAGCTTTTCCGTTAAAAGCATTTGCAGAAAATCATGCCAGTCTAGACGTAGCCTCCCTGTAAGAACCCCTTCCACTGGGCAGACATAACAATGCTTAAGCCAAAGTGAGCTAACTGTGATATGGAATAATTCCAAAAGGGTGAATCAGGGCCATTTTCATATACTCACTTTTCAGGCTATAAATGCATTTTCAGTTATATGTTGGGCTGCTGAGACTCAAGTAGTTTACCTTATGATGAGTGTATCAAAAATGCACTGTCTGGAAACCTCTTCATCAGTCTGATCCTGAAAATAATAAAAAGTATGTATACAACACCAAGAATGTGCTAGGCAAATCTAAAGGGAAAAATGCCTTCTTCACACTGTGGGGAGCTGTACCACTTTAGAATCTTGCCCTGTGGACTTCATGGGGCTGCTGTCACTTTCCTGCAGCTCAGAGACCAAGTGTGGTGGCGATATGGGGCATATGCAACTGCCTACATCAATGATCTAATGTATAGCAAGTGCTGCACCAAATACAGGAACCATCTGGCAGCTGTATTATGGGCTCTTAGGGAGGCAGGTTTGACAGCCAACCTGACCAAGTGTTGATTGGCCTCACAAGAAGGACCTATCTAGGGAATGCAGTGGAGGAAGCTGTCTATGACCTTTGGTGGGTGAATTCCAAACTCAACTAGTGTTCCCTCTCCCTTCCACAAAGAGGCAAGTTTGGTGGTTGTGAGGATTAGTGGGTTTATCCTAAATGTCTCCAGCATTTCTATTCCTTGGATGGACCTGGTAAAAAACACTGCACCCAAAAAGATGGGCCAAAAGATGTGACGAGGTGTTCAGGATACTACAAGATGGGCTACCCCATGCATCAGTACTATTCGACCCAGACTTCTCGAGCCTTTTGTTCTTCCAACAGATGCCTATAATGTGGGACTTGGAACAGTGTTATCTAAGGATTTCAGAAGACAAAAAGACCCTGTTCACTATCGTATCAGGAAGTTTTTTCTGTGGGAAGTAACCTATACAGTCATCAAGAAGGAGGCCCTGTCTGTGAAGTGACCATTGATGCCTTATGATACCATTTGTGAAGGCAGCCGTTCTCCTGATAATTGATCATGCACTACTCTGATGGTGGAACTCAATGAAGGGCCATAACTCACACAGCAGGTAGTGGTATCTCACCCTGCAGCCATATAACTTCCTGTGACACATCATAAAATAAAAATGAAGACTTCCTTTCATGGAATGGGGGAAAGAGGGAGGGTCAGAAGCTGAATTGACCACAGAAAACCACAAGCTAGAGTCTGAGGGAAAGGATGTGTGATGGAGTATACAAACACCACCTTGGGACAAAAAGGATTAAGAACAGTTCTAGGACCAGCTAGCATGGCCCCTCCAACCATAAAGACCTTGTTCCAATGACAGACAAAGTTGAAAAGGGGACAATCCTGCTCAGAAGGTGTGAGAAATAGAAATTTATGCTGCAGGCTCTTGCCAAATTGGCTAGAGACACCTCCCTGAAGTACCAGGACTATATACTGAGCTCAGATGTGGCTGATGGTTTGGTTTTCTTTTCCTTTTCCTTATTTGGGAAGTGAAGGAAGCAGGGATAGGAAGTGATCCTGGGAGGGTAACTCAGAGGATTCTCCCTGGACGTCAAACACTGCAACCCTCCTAGGGTGCATTGGAGTGGGTGGGCAGAGGTCCTCATGGAGTACATTCACCTGTGCACCCTACTGACCCTGAGGTCTTATATTTACATAAGTTATAGGAGTAAAGGGACAGTGAAGAATTTTCCAACAAGAGTGCCTAAACATATAAATAAAAGTGCATTTTTACAGGGCTGAATGCACACAGTTCCCACAGATTTCACTGCAATTTATGGGTTCATGACCTGTGAACACTGGGTCACTTAAATATGGATATAGGACATAGAATCATACTTGCTAAGGGTGCGGTCCATCCCCTCATCCAGGTCATTAATAAAGATGTTGAACAAAACTGGCCCCAGAACTGATCCTTTGGGCCCTCCGCTTGAAACTGACCACCAACCAGATATTGAGCCATTGATCACTACCCGTTGGGCCCGATGATCTAGTCAGCTTGCTATCCACCTTACAATCCATTTATCCAATCCATACTTCCTTAACTTGCTGGCAAGAATATTGTGGGAGACCGTATCAAAAGCTTTACTAAAGTCAAGGTATGTCACATCCACCAGCTTCTCCATGTCCACAGTGTCAGTTACCTCATCATAGAAGCTAATGAGATTGGTCAGGCATGACTTGCCCTTCGAGAATCCATGTTGACTATTCCTGATCACTTTCCCCTCTTCCAAGTGTTTCAAAATGGATATCTTGAGGATTTCCTCCATGATTTTTCCAGGTACTGAGGTGAGGTTGACCTGTCTGTAGTTCCCTGGATTGTCCTTCTTCTCTTTTTTTAAAGATGGGCACTACATTTGCCTTTTTCCAATCATCCGGGACCTCTCCCGATCTCCATGAGTTTTCAAAGATAATGGCCAAAGGCTCTGCAATGACACTTGCCAACTCCCTCAATACTCTTGGATGCATTCAATCCAGACCCATGGGCTGTGTCTAGACTGGCAAGTTTTTCCGGGAAAATCAGCTGCTTTTCCGGAAAAACTTGCCAGCTGTCTACACTGGCCGCTTGATTTTCCGCAAAAGCAATGACGATCTAGTGTGCGAAATCAGCCGCTTTTCCGGAAAAGCTTTGCCGCTCCCGTTCGGGCAAAAGTCCTTTTTCCGAAAAACTGTTGCGGAAAAGGGCCAGTGTAGACAGCTAGCTAACGCTTTTCTGAAAAAGCAGAATAAATGGAAAAAAAGCGGTTTGGACGCCTGGAGACCCCGTAGGAGCCCCGGACTTCCTGGTAACCCGAGCTCTTAAAGCAGTCGCAGGCTGCTGAGTGCACATGGCAGGAGCGTGCCTCAGGCCTGCGACTGAGGTCTGCCACCTTGCCCCTGCTGTGACCAGCAGCCATCAGAGCCCAGCCATGGCAGCTCCGGGTGGTGAGCCACCTGCACCCCCAGCCCAGGAGGCCCCCAGGGGCCACAAAAAACGGGCTCCCTCCTGGACCCCCAGGGAGCTGGAGACCCTCCTTGACCTATGGCAGGAGGAGGAGGGTCTCCATGATACCCAGTCCCGGCGCTGCAATGCGGATATATTTGGCCTCATGGCCGAGGCTCTGGCCCACCAGGGACACCCTGCCCGGAACATTGAGCAAGTCCGGGCAAAGGTGAAGGAGCTCCAGCTCGGGTACGTGAGGGCCAGCGAGGGCAGGGGGGCAGGACCAGACACCTGCCCCCATTACGACCGGCTGCATGCCATCCTGGGCCAGCCAGCCCCGCAAAGCCTGGACATGCCGGTGGACACCTGCCAGCGCCCCCCCATCATCCGAATCACCGAGGCGGGGGAGGGAGAGGACAGCAGCACTTCAGGAGAGGAGGCCAGCGTTGCCACCCAGCAGGCCCCCTTCAGCAGCTCCTCCGAGGCCGGGGAAGGATCCACCGGTGAGTCTTTGCAGTTTGCACTCACAAGGGTGGAGGGCGGTGGGGAGCCAGGCACCCGGAGGCGGGAGGGGGAGAGCATGTCACTCAGGCCACGTGAGCTGCATGCTGTGTAGCATTAGGCAGCAAGCAACACGTGCAACCACGTGCAGCCTGGTGACCGAGCGGCACGTGGCCACGGCAGGCAGCTGCAGGGCACGCCTGGGACCGTGCTGCTCACACACATGCGGCGGGACCAGGGGGAAGGGTGGATGCCAGCTGGAACTGGCCAGGGCCCCAGGGACTCAGCCCAGAGCGCGCACCTCCGCCAAGGGTGCAGCACGGAGAACGGCACACTGTCCCATGCCTGGCTGTGAGGCACAGCCAGTTGCTCTTGGGTAAACCGCAGCGTCACAGTCCTGTGACCGTGGCCCCCACCGAGCCCCTCGCCTGCTCCCGGTGCCTTGGCTGGCTCCCCGAGGGAAGTCCCCACTGTGGCCACACATGTCCCTGGGCTACCGGGGTTGTGGGAGGGATAGTGGGAGGAGAAGGGCCGCCTGAGTTTTGCTGCAAGGATGGGACACCCCAGTCACTCTTCTGGTTCCGTCCAGGAGATATCCCACGCAATGGGATCTGAGAGCCCAGACCACCTCTGCTAGATGTGCTCCCAGGCACTGTGTGGGGATGCATCTTGCTCCCTGTCAAACACCAGTGATTAGCCCAAAGCTTTCACAGTCTCCACTGGCAGGGAGTTCCACAGGTGAACTCAACACAAGCGCCCTCCCGCCCTCCACGGGGCCAGGACACAGACCGGTGGTTACAATACCTGGAGGAGGACCCTACTCCAGGGGCGGTCCTCCTTGCAAACATACAACACGGGGCAGGGGGGGAACCGAGTGGGCCCAAGCCACACAACTGTGGGGTCACCTGGGCTCAGGGGTGGAGGGCATGAGGTGTGGGGACAGTGGACGGCCTGCCTGACTGACCCATCCTTTCTTCTCTTCCCTGCAGTGGGACCGAGCACAAGCCGGGGACCCTCCAGTCCGGCAGCAGCGGCACCCCCAGCTGGCCAACCACAGAGGCGCAGGCTCTGCCACCAGGACCAGCTGCTTCACCGCCACGTCCTAGCGGTGGAGGCAATCCAGGGCTCCATTAGGGAGCACGTCCAGGGGGACCTGCAGTGGCGGCAGGAGGCCTGGGGTGCCTTGCAGGCACAATGCACGCGGATGGCCGACTCCATGGCCATCCTCACAACACACATCGTGCACGCCATTCACTATGGCATGGCCGTACCCCATGCCTCCGCCATCCCTCCCGTAGCAGTGCCCATGCCCCCTCCTGCCCCTGCAATGGCCCCCGCTCCTATCCCAGCTCCTGCCCCTGCTCCTGCCACCCCTGCTCCTATGCCCCGAGCTCCTGCCCACCTCCCCGTGCAGCCTGCCCCGATGCGGCGTGCCCCGCATGTGCAGGTCCGCCCCCGCAGGAGCAATCGCAGGGGCCACCCGTACCAGTAGCTCCTCCCCCTCCCCGTCCCAGTTGAAGGTCTCCTCCCCCTTCCCCTTGTAAATAAAAAGTCTATTGTTCAGTTGATTATTGTGTTGGTTATTGTGTTACTCGAGGTAACTGTAAGAAATGATTTGAGATGCCAATTAGCCACCTAAATTTAAAAGGGTTACAAAATGCGGACACCAAATTCTGTATTCTATCACCGGTGGTCCCTTTAAGTGGTCATTGGTTTGTGGCGCATAAATAAATACTGAGACTTTTAAGTAAAATTTAAACCACAAACTATATTAACATAGATAACAAACAAGCAAGAAAGGTTAAAAGACGCACACTAAAGATTATGTAACATAGTCTAGATGCAGGGGGACGATTGGTAGTGTTGCTGGCAACCTCAATCCTTTGGTCCTTCCGGGCCTCGGGAGAGGAACAGCCAGGAGATCCCTCGAAGACGACTGGAATCGGGTACGCTGACTCGAGCCTTCCGCACGAACCACGATCCTCTTTCCTGTTCTTCGGGACAGCTCGGACAGGCGATGGTGGCCTAAACCCAAGCCTAAACTAAAAGAAAAACCCTAACTCGTCCGACGCACCCGACGAACAGTCACGATGACGGCCGATGTGCTTGGAACCGATGCTTTACAATTGGGGGGAGGTAAGGGGAGGGGGTGGGGAAGGGTAGGGGATGGGAGGGAGTCGTATGGGGAGACCCAGGCGACCCTACTACGGGGCTTGTGCGAACATGTCCACCAGGGCTCTCTGATGCACACCCCATCCTGGTGCGCCTGGCGGACGGCAGCTGTGTGGGGCTGTTCGAACGTCTGTGCCTCGGCTGCCATCCATGCAGGGAGGAAGGCCTCCCCACTGCGCTCCACAATGTTGTGGAGCACGCAGCATGCAGCCAGTACCTCCGTTGCATTCCGCTCACCCATCTCGAGACGAGTGAGCAAACAACGGAAGCGGGCTTTCAAACGTCCGAAGACGAGCTCCACCGGATTTCGGGCCCGGTTGAGGCGGTCATTGAACTGGGCCCGGTTCTGCTCCAGCTGCCCCGTGTAGGGCCACATTAGCCAGGGCAGCAAGGGGTAGGCCGCATCCCCGATGACGCAGATGGGCATAGGCACATCCCCGACAGTCAAGTCCCGCCGGGGGAAGTAGGTGCCCGCCTCCAGCCTGCGAAAGAGTCCGGAGTTGCGGAGGATGCAGGCGTCGTGTGCCCGGCCGGACCAGCCCCCATAGATGTCCAGGAAGCGGCCCCGGTGGTCCACGAGGGCCTGCAGAACAATCGAGCAGTACCCCTTCCTGTTCATGAAATGGGCTGCTCGATGCTCCGGGGCCTGGACGGGGATGTGGGTTGCGTCCAGGGCTCCCCCGCAGTTGGGGAACCCGAGGGCAGCGAAGCCGGCCATGGTAGCATCCACTTCGCGCAGGCGGATGACTCTTGGGAGCAGGACGTCGTTGATGGCATGGACGACCTGCAGAAGGGTGCAGAGAAACACAAGGGAACACATCACATACGGCAGGGGTGAGTGTGCGCTCCCTTGGGCCCCCCCCCTTGATTCCCTCTGTCCTCACGCACACACACACACACACACACACACACACACACACCAGGGCCCCCCTCGGCCCACGCCTCCCCCCACCAGCAGGCCTGTGCAAGGGAGGGACGGCCTAAACCCCTGGGTGACCCAGCCTGGAGTCTTGGCTGCCGCTGGGCATGGAGTGCAGCACCCTCCCCCACCCCACTCCCCCTGGGACTTACCTCCACGACGATCACACCGACGGTTGATCTTCCCACCCCGAATTGCTGTGCCACCGAGCGGTAGCTGTCCGGTGTGGCCAGCTTCCACAGCACGATGGCGACCCTCTTGTTGACGGGGATGGGTGCACGAGCCGGGTGATGGCTCTGCAGCGCGGGGTGAGCCAGGCGCACAGCTGCAGGAACGTCCGCTCGCATGAGGAAGTTCGGAGCCATTGCTGGTCGTCCCATAGTCCGAGGACCAGCCGCTCCCACCAGTCGGTGCTGGTGTCCAGTCTCCAGACTGGCCTCTCCCGTGGGGTGCTGATGCCACAGGGCTGCCATGGCCTCCTGGTGAGGGAGTCGAACGCGATCTCTGCCTCCTGGTCCTGGAACAGCAGGGCACCGGCCTGCAGCGAGCTGCAGGCACTTGCACATGTCCAACAGGGGCCCAAGCAGGCACATGGCCACCCACGGCTCCATGGCAGACAGGGCAGGACAGAAGAAAGAAAACGCAGGAAAAAGCAGTTGGGGGCAAAAGGGTGGTGTCCCCAAAAGTCAGAGGGCAACCACCAAACCTGCTAAGGGTGTCAGTCCCTGCCAGAGGTCCCAGCGCACGGGAGCAGGAGACAAATGGCTGTCCGGCGAGACCCCTTTAAGCACGTGTCTGAACGGAGCTCCGGCCCCGCCCCCCCGGAAAGGTCTGGTGGCCTTTTGCCCTCTTCAAAATGGTTCCGGGCTTCTGCTTTTGCGAAAAAGCACGCCGCCAATCTAGACGCGCTTTTCCGCAAAAGCGCATCATTATAACGATAACTCCGGGACCAATCTAGACGCGCTTTTCCGGAAATACTTTTAACGGAAAACCTTTTCCGTTAAAAGTATTTCCGGAAAATCATGCCAGTCTAGACGTAGCCTTCGATTTGTGTATGTCTGGCTTTTCTATATAATTCTCAACCTGTTCTTTCTCCACCGAGGGCTGCCCCACCTCCGTCCCATACTGTGTTGCCTAGTGCAGTAGTCTGGGAGCTGACCTTGTCTGTGAAGACAGAGGCAAAAAAAGCATTGAGTACTTCAGCTTTTCCCACATTATCTGTTATCTTCTGGTAAACGGGTGGGATGTGCGCAGTCTGCCCGGAGGATTCAACCTGGTGGGTTCGGTCAGTCGGCCCGGGATGACAGATCCCCTTCTTCCCCCCTCTGGGGGGGTGGGTTAGGAGGGGACCACTGCCTGGACGGCCCTGGCCCCCATCAGATGCTTTTCCATCAAGGTGGAGTGGCTCTGGGTCAGCTGGGAAGGCCCAGTGGGCAGGTGCTCACTGCCTTATGGCAGGGAGTGTTACAGCTCCCAGGCAGCAGCCTTCGCTACATCCCGGGGCCGAGGAAGCTGACCACCTCCGCACCTTCCCCCCATGGCTCCCTGCCCCCACCATCCTCGCAGTCCAGGTGCGGTACAGGGGGCCGTAAGGGGGCACAGGTCCCCCTGCTCTTGTTGTGACTGTCAACCAGGGTGGACTGTCCTCAGTGCACTATGACTCCATTGCACTGCTGGGCAAGGAGGGCCATGCCAGGGTGCCTAGGGTCTGAGGTTATAGGGCATGACACCATTAAGAGGACCCTAATTTTAGGCAGCCAGATTTGGCATTTTTTGTACAGCATCTATAGTGACAAGGCCAACAGGTATTAACCAGGCAGCACATCACAGAATAAATCCAAGAGGCAGCCATGCTAGGGCAAATCTAATCTATATTGAATGCAGACTTCAAGTTCAACTTAAGGTCACAGAAAGATAAGATGTGAAAACATGTTGTACAGGCACATACTGCTGCCCTTACTCTTTCAGTTAATATTCTGATGTTTTGGGGATAATGCCTTGCAGATCTGTCTTGATGCATGATTCTTGGATTTTGATTTGAAGGAAGCACCCTTGGGGGCTCTTGCACAATCGGAGGCTAAAAAGGAGAAGATAGTTTCACACATTAAGTCATTCTGGATAGTATTTTTTGAAAATTACAATTTAAAGGGGCAACCTTAATTTCAAAAGTTAGGAGCTCAATTTGTGTATGAAATTTCCATTTTTTGTCCCATTGGGTGAACTACGGACTTTCCTGCAAAGCCATTTGTCATCTAATAGGACTCTGTCAATGGCAATTTTTAAATTACTTAACACCCTTCAATTTCCTTTTTCTTATATTACTCAGTGTACTGTATTGTGAATAGCTGGTGAAGCAACAAAGATAATTTCTCCCAATAAATCTGGACATGGTGTATTTTAGCTTATCACAACAAGTATGTCTGTGTGGTAGAAACCAGCTAATGCTGGAAGGAAGTATTTGCCAGCATTCTTTCAGTTGAATTTGGGCACTCTAAAAGAAAGGTACTCGCAAATCTTTTTTATCTAAATTTCTGCTAACATTCATACCAGTGATTTTGTTTATAAGAACGTTAGTATTGCAATCAGGCCAGCCAATGGGAACATCAAGAGTGGTAATTGCCCTGGGACTCAGATGTTCAAAGGGGCCCAGAGTACCCCATCCCTACCACTGTTAGGCTATATCTACACTGCACAGTGGTTTCCAAATAAACTATTCTGGAAGAAATACTCCAAAATAGCTTATTTCAAAATAGTGTACCTACACTTCAGGGAAGCCTGGAAATTAGTTTGAGGCAGGCTCCCCTAATGTGGATGTGCTACCTCAGTTTGTAACTGAGTTGTCCCAAGGAGCACTGAGGAGTAATGACTCTGAATGGCCTGGGGAAGGAGCTATTTCGAAATAGCAGCACTGGAGTGTCCACGCTACTGCTATTCTGAAATAGCTATTTTGGAAGAGGCATTATTCCTTGTGGAATGAGGGTTACAAACACCAAAATAAGCCATCCATTATTTCGAAATTATTTCAAAATAACGGGCTAGCTGTGTAGACACTCACATAGTTATTTTGGAATAATGGATGTTACTCTGAAATATTGCTGCTGTGTAGACGTATCCCTAGTGTGGATCGCAGCAGCGCTGCACCGTGTGGCTGTGAGGGCTAGGGGCAGAGAGCACCACAGCCTAGGTGGTGCTAAGAGCTGACCGCCTTTGGCCCTACCCCTTCTGTCCTCAGCCCTGCCCCTTCCTGTGGCTCAGAGCTCCCCACCCTCCTTACCTTGCCCTAAGGCCCATCAAGGATGTCAGCCCCGCTGATTACAAGTTCTTATGCAAATGTGTTTGTGCAAAGTTTGGTGCCAAAAAGTTCGTGTGTCCATCTTCAAATCTCCTTGATTTCTCTATCCCTTCTCTATAACAATTGTTTGTTAAATTAGGGAATAGAAACAATTCTCATGTGGCTTTACTAAGCACTCACATGACAAATAACAAATAGTCATAAGAATACTGGACAAAACAACCACTCTGAAATGTATTCAGATGTTGGGCTGGATCTCCAATCTGCTAAGGCCAATCTGAACCTCATGAAACTGTATACCACTGAGATAAAACTTAGGCTACTTTAGCTTGCAATAGGAGTGAGTGGTTCTTCTGAATCAAGGAACTGCCCCTGGTTCCCTCCTGCAGATGACATTCTCCTAAATTCTGGTGTACACACTGTTTTTTCTACTGGATTAACTATTTCGGTTAGGGATGTGCTTGGTTGCACCAAAACAGTCACAATGGTACAACCCTCCTACTGTGAAAAATAGTTATATCAATAGAAAGATACCTGGTACCAATATAACTTGTTCACCTTCCCCACCATAAGCACCTTTATACCAGTATAGTTCCATCCATTCTAAAGAACAGTGACTGCTTTTACTATAACCCTAGCCTTGTAGAGTTAAAGCAGCACTTTTTTGCAATGTTGTCAAGGCCTGAGTACAGCTTAGATTTAGTGGAAAATAAGGGCTACAGAGAGTTTTTACACATTCAACAACGTATGTATAAAAACGTACAGAAAAAGGCAAAATGCATCAAGTAAGTCGTTCCTACTCTAGGGTGAAATGAGGTCTACAGGAGCAGTCGACAAAGGCTTCCCTTGTCGACCGATCCATGTCTAGACTGCTGCGCTGTGCCGGATCAGCTGATTGTCGGCACAGCGCGGCGGCCATTTCTATTTTAATGAAGCGGGGATTATTTAAATCCCCGCTTCATTGACTATGTTGGGTAAACTAGTTTACATGGCTCCGTCGACAGAGCCATGTAGTTTAGATATACCCCTAGTGTGTACAAAATTCCTTGCTCCTAGAGCTGTAAATTCTACTTCAGGGTGGCGAAAATGTTAACCTTGTAGAAGCTAAGAGGCTCATTTTCAGCAGGTGTGTGGAACAGCTCTCTAACATTAACAGTTGTGTGCCTAATTTTGTGCACATTGCACCAAAATTGTGTACCAAAGTGGCTGTGACCCTATAACAAAAAATGCAATTTATGACATTTCCCTCACATGCAGAAACTTAGCTATGTCCTGAAACCCACATTCTCATTATTTTGCAGCATAATCAGTGTTTAATAGTCTTAATCCCCATCAAATTAGTGATTAACAATGAGCATGTAAAAGCATCCACTGCCTTGGGCTTCATCGCAAACCTGATCAGCAACCTTACTCCTAACTGCTGATAGTGATCAATTCTCCAGGTATTAAGAGTTTGAGCTACTTAATTGTTGAAACAAATGGGCTTCCTGCAGCAAATTATTCTTACCATTCAATTGACAGATTTTGTTAGCTCGTTATTCCTGACTGAGACAAACATAATTAGTAACTTATTTATAATATCAGCCTCTCATAACTTTTGTACGAATGCTCAGTTTTCTTTTTTAATTGTATTGTAGTTCTGCTTACTAGTCCCAGCCCTTCTGCTAGGCACTATACAAACATAGAACAAAGAACAATCTTACTGAAGATCTAATATACACAGATAAAATCCACAGCTACCATTTTTAAATATACCTGCATATTAACCTTGGGCTCTGGCTCAGAGTTCATCTATCTTGAAGTAGAAGGCAAGTAGAAGGTCAGGAAGAAAAGAGTTATTTATTGTAAGTGGATAATGTTGGCACAAGAATAAATTGATATACAGGCAACCCCCATACTTACAACCTAATTGGTTCCTGGAGAACCATTGTAAGTTGAGCTGTCGTAAGTCAAACCCTTTTTTCCCATACGTGCAATGATAAAAATGAGGGTTCCGTTCCTGGCCCGCTTTACCTCCTGGGAGTTGTAGTCCCCAGCCAGGGGCTACGCAAGGTGGAGGCGGCGGGGCATGAGCTGCTCCCAGAGCCAGCTGGGGGCTGTGCCAGGTCAAGGCGGCGGCCAGAGCAGGGCAATCGTAAATATGGGGGGTCATAGATCGGGCGGTCGTAAGTTGGGGGTCGCCTGTACACTGGCCATAAGTAAATTTAAGCTGCAAATAAAAGATTTCTTACAATTAAGGAAGTGAGATTCTGGAATGGCCTCACAGTAGATGTTCTCAGGGGAAGCAACTTAGTATTAAGAAAGAGCTTCTCAAAGGTCCAGGTGGAATTATGTGCAAGTCTTTTGTTGTAATGAAAGTCCCTTCTGGTTAATGTCTTACATTCCTAAAATCTCATGCTTCATGACTTCAGTGGGTCATTTGTAGGAGTCAGGGAGGGAATGTTTATTTCACAGTGTAGTCTGGATGTTGTGGGCTTGGCTGTTTTTTCATTTGGTTGTTTTTTTCTAGTCCCTCTGGAACACCAGGGAGGGCCTCAGTCTGAGGTGGCACATTGGATCGGGATGTGCTGGTGATCTCAGACTGTACCAAACACTCACTTTATCAAATACTTGGCTGGCTGGTTCTTCCTCAGATGCTCAAAGTCTGATGGACAGCCATATGTGGAAGAAAGGAATTTTCCATTAGGTCAGATTGGCAATTATTTTGGGTTTTTTTTTGCGTTCCCCTGCAATGTAGGGTGTAGGTCATGTCCTAGGATTTTTGGGTTATATCTCACTTCATTAATTCCTTACCACTGCAGAGGCTTTGGGCATTGGACCTCAGTCCCTCCTGCTCTCTGTCTGTGGCACACAATTGTTTAGTTTCTTGAGGGCTGTAACACATTGGTTTAATTTTGGTAGCTGGATGTAGTGTTCAAGTCCCTGGTTTTGTTGGTACCCTGTACTATACAGAAGATCAGGTTAGATGATCTGAGGGGCCTCTCTGAGCTTAAATTTTCTGACTCCCTAAGAAAAAATTAAGAACCAGATCCCAAGGTGTGGGAGGGATGCGAAGTGGTCTCAACAAATCCTTTGAGCTCCCCCCTCCCACCCAAATCCACTCTAAGCAGCACAGGCTAGATAATGGCTCCCAAAGAACTGCTCCATTGAGAGCAGAACACCACATTTTCTAAGGGACCTGGTACAGGTATTCCAACCAATGTTTCCCTTATACTGGAGGAACCCTTCATTACTCTCTTAGGGTATGTCTACACTACAAAGTTAATTTGAACTAACAGCCATTAGTTCGAATTAACTTTCATAGCATCTATACATGCAAACCGCTAGTTCGAACTTAATTCAAACTAGCGGAGCGCTTAATTCGAACTAGGTAAACCTCATTCTACGAGGACTAACGCCTAGTTCGAATTAAGTAGTTCGAATTAAGGGCTGTGTAGCCACTTAATTCGAACTAGTTAGAGGCTAGCCCTTCCCAGGTTCCCCCTGGTGGCCACTCTGGGCCAAACCAGGAAAACTCTCCTCTCCTCCCCCAGCCCCGGGGCCCTTAAAAGGGTAGACTCTGGCCAGATGGCACTTGCCAGAGACAGCCCTGCCAGCAGTCTCTGCCCCTGACCCAGTGGCCCCCCAATGAGCCAGGGAGCCAGTGACAGCCAGCCGTCCCCCGCCCAGTCCCCCAGCACCCAGGGGCCAGCCAGGGGCCATAGACGGCGCGCACCCTCCCGGACTAGTGCAGAGGTCATGGACCTCATTGAGGTTTGGGGGGCAGGCCCTGCTGCAGAGCATGGTGCCCCGTGCCCGTCCTGCGCCTGCTGCCCCCCCAACAACTGTCCCTCCTCCCACTCCTGCCCCCCCCACCTCTTCCTCCTCAACCCCCACACCCTCCTCCTCAATGTCCACACCCCCCACCTCAACCTCCGCACCCTCCACCCCATCCCCCCGGGGATATCGAGGCCCCCTTCCTCGCCGTGCTGGGAGGCGGTTGGCCCGGCAAGACCCCCACCCCTGATGCCTGAGTTTCCCCTCCCTCTCCTTCCCCTTGCTTCCCCCTTCCAGCTCCCTTCTCCCAGTTTTCCCCTTCTCCTCTCCCACCCTCTCTCCTGCCCTCTCCCGCCTCCTTTCCCCCGTCTCCCCACAGTTTCATTCCCCCTCCCCAGTTGTGTTGAATAAACAGAGTTTCTATTTTTGAAGATACATGTCTTTTATTTGACATCAGGAAGGAGGGGCTAGGAGGAGTGGAAGGAGGAGAGGCAGGAATGGGGCACGAGCCCCCGGTGGGGCAGACCGGGGAGACTGTTAGTGCACCTCAGGGTGGAAGCTCTCCCGCAGGGCCCCCTGGATCCTGACATCCCCTCGATGGTCCTCCCGGATGGCAGCCTGCAGAGAGTGTAGCCAGGCTGCCGGCAACGTGTCCACGAGACGCAGAAGAGTCCCCGGGGGCAGGTCTGGTTCCATGCTGCAGAGTGCCGTGGTGCCCCGAGTGAGGGGAAGCAGAGCACTCCGAGACACAAATGCTTTGCTGTCCCTCATCGAGGTAGACCAGCAAGCAGGGAACCCAGAGAACTGTCTGTCCAGGGTGGGGGGTCGGGTCCCTTTAAGCACAGCCCTCGGCTAGCCTGAGGCAGCAGCTCCACACTCTAAGTCCTGGTTCCGGCCAGGCTTAACTTCGGTTCAGGGTCCACTCAATGTGTACATGCTATTTTGAATTAGCAAAACGCTAATTCGAATTAGTTTTTAAGTCTAGATGCACTAATTCAAATTAGCTTTGTTCGAATTAACTAATTCGAATTAAGTTAGTTTGAATTAGTGCTGTAGTGTAGACATACCCTTAGGGCTATGTTAAGTCCCTCTTGTGCTGCTGGAGTGTCACAGAGGAGTTTAAACTCTTGCTCTGTGTGTAGCAAAGAGCAGTAGACTTAAAAATCTGAGTGCTTTTATTGGGAGTTTTGCATTTGGCTGCATGGGGAAGAAGTATTAGGCCTGTTATCTTCAAACCACACTGGCACCTTTTCTGGTATGCACTAGTACAGAATAATTGACATTGCATGTATGTTATGCTGCTTATGGAACTTTACACATAGAAATGTCTAATTGTGATTGCCTTAGCCTTTAAAATAGGGTAAGAAACCTGATCTTTTATGTATGTGAATTCAGAACAAGTAAAAAATACATCCTGCTGATGCCAGACAAGTCACATGATGAGAATGACTTTGTTAGGCACCCTCAACTAATCATGATGAATGTGACCTGCATGGAAAGCTGCTGAAATATTTCTTGTGGTATGCGTTTTGCAATGCAATCCACGTCCAAATCTTTAAAACCCTACTCCCCGCAGTTGTAGGGAACCTGACATACAATGTTTTCAATGTTTCATTTCATTTGCCAGTCTAATCCATTTAACCAGTGATTCATATGCAACTGTCCCTAGCTATGCTAATGAAATGCTGATGTGTATTTCTTAGGACACAGTGCATCCTGTACACAAATACTATGTAAGAGCCTTAATGTTTGTCTGCTTTGCTGTCTTCCCTCCTGCCCTCTTTCTATTTAAAACTTATTCTCTATAGTAGTTCTTATTGTTTAGCTCTGTAAATGGTAATATAGGGCTTGATCCTGCTAGCTGTGGGTCACTCCTGCATCCTGCAAAGGACATCCAGAGAAGTTCAGTGCATCTTCAATGCAATGGGAGTAGAAGATTCTTGGGAGATACTTGGTACCTTTGGCACTGCATCATTTGAATATCTGAAGAGTCCATCAAGCCCCATCAAGATCTTTAATTCATAACAGACTTACACTCTATGGAGCCAGTGAACTTTCACAGAAATGACAGAAATGTAATATGCAATTGCTGTTGTAGGGACAAATCCAGTCCCATCCTCTGCAGCTGCAGTTATAGGGATGGCTGTGGCAGGATCCTTATAAATGCTCTGTATAGGCTATTTCAGCCATTGGGTTGCTATGGACTCAAGGGAGCAGCTCGGTGGCTGTTCCATGGCTGAAAAGTAAGATGTGCGCTCTGCACGTCTCCTCAGCACCTTGGCCAACTATTATGGAAGAGTGGGATGCATTTTGTGTGAAAGATGCACACACGAGTCCAGCACTTTACAGTCTCTGCTAGACCCTGAATTTTAGGAGGATCTCTGAAGAGCACTGACAGGCCCAGCATCACATCAGTTCTTTCCCAGGCAATGGACTTGGCTAATTTGGATACAGTGATATACATTCTTGGAAGTAATGTAAGGATGTCCAGTTGAAAATCGATTGTCAAACAGTGGTTAGAAAGTTGGGAAGCACTAAAGTTACTCTTTAAAAAAAGCTCATTTGAAAACATGGAAATGCAGAGTTCAGGCATCCCAGCTCCTATATCCCGCTATCAGTTCCATCCTGCACGAAACATTAATCTGTGGCGCATAGGGAGGTGTGATCTGGATTTCCTGAGCTATTACTATCAGTCACTGACATATTGTTCCAAATTCTTACCCATGGACATGTTGCCAATCTCCTATATTTTCTAGGTAAAATAGATACAATCTTAATTTTGTTGCCTAACATATGTAAAGCAGGTAATTATAAATATGTAGATGGTATTTGTAGAGTTGATAGGTTGAAGGTATATGTAGAGTAAACAATTACAACCAAGTGTCTATTAGACATTAGACATGAGATAAAGAGGTGGAATGTGGGAGGGCTTAGTAAATGATCTTGTCTGTGAAATCCCTGCAAAAATACCTGGTGCCCATAAAAATGGGTGATTGGCAATCCCCCTCCATCTCTGATTATCCTGTTTGAACTAGTTAAATGGGTTACCATTTTTACAGATTATTTTTATTATTTTGCAGAAAGCCAGACACAGGACAACTGAGAATAGCTTCATTTTTCAGAGGGTCAAAACTAGGTATAGCCTTTCATATGCAAGACTCTGTTATTTGATTTCTAATCTAATTCCCTGCTTTCGCTGCACACAAAGGGTTTTTGAAAACTGTGGATGCACAGTTATCTTCCTTTATTGTTTTGAAGGACTTGGGTCTGTGCAACTGTCTACAGTGCTTTACTGGCTTTTAATGAGTTTCCCAGTGAAGACTGAATTCTGCAAGATGCTGGAAACTTCCCCCTGAGTGCAGGGTGCATTTAGGTCTCATAAAAACAAATGGAACTTGAGGCCACTCGCTGGTGCATGGTACCATGCAGGATCAGACCTTTTACAGGCCTATGGGATTTAAAATGTAAATGCAATAGATTTGTGAAACTTAATATGCACTCTGCCTGCCTTATTTTAAAGTGAGTGGATCCCTACAGATAATGCCCGACATTATAATGCATCAATATCAATACCTTGACTTTAGCAAAGCTTTTGATAACCGTCTCCCACAATATTCTTGCCAGCAAGTTAAGGAAGTATGGATTGGATAAATGGACTGTAAGATGGATAGAAAGCTGGCTAGATTGTCAGGTCCAACACGTAGTGATAAACGGCTCAATGTCAGGTTGGCAGTTGGTTTCTAGCGGAGTGCCCCAAGGATTGGTTCTAGGGCCGGTTTTGTTCAACATATTTATTAATGACCTGGATGAGGGGATGGATTGCACCCTCAGCAAGTTTGCGGATGACATTAAGCTAGGGGGAGAGGTAGATATGTTGGAGGGCAGGGATAGGGTCCAGAGTGACCTAGAGAGATTAGAGGATTGGGTCAAAAGAAATCTGATGAGGTTCAACAAGGACAAGTGTAGAGTCCTGCATTTGGGTTGGAAGAATCCCAAGCATTGTTACAGGCTGGGGACTGAATGGCTAAGTAGCAGTTCAGCAGAAAAGGACCTGGGGATTACAGTGGATGAAAAGCTGGATATGAGTCAATAGTGTGCACTTGTAGTCAAGAAGGCGAATATTTGCCTTTTTATAATTCCTTTGAAAAGTCAACATTTTCCATTGTTATAGGAGACATAGTGGTCTCTTTCCGAAAAGTTTTGCTTATTGCTGTGGGATTTACTCTTTACATGTCTACGAGAAACTTTATATTACACTACTGTTGTGTAAGTTATGCATTCATTTCCATTTTAAGAGAATTTTTTTCCACTTCATTTTTCTGAATTCATTTCCAGATGCAACAGAACAGAATCTTGCCGTAGCTTCAAAACCCACGTAAAAATATGCTAAATACTGTGGAAACCAAACTGGTGTTTTCCCTAGAAATGATTACTCCAGAGCTCCAGTTAAGTGACATTCATAGGAGGATAGAAGTAGGGCTGCTAGTATTGCTTTAGACAGATACTGCAGGAATAAGTTCATTAGACTCTTCATAAGGCAATAGCAGCAGTTTAGGACAAAGGATAAAACAAGAGATTAGTAAGCCATGCTGCTTCCTGTGGCTCCCCTTGGCTGGAAACAGTGAATCAGAGCCAATGAGTGCTGCAAGGCTCCATAGATATAGTCCCGTTAGATAAACAAAGTGGCATGGGCCCACTAGTGGTTTTCCCAAAATGTGGCCCATTTTGAGAAACACTGCCATAAAGGGATCCCAGCATAAGATGATTTCTTCTGAATGTGTGTTTAAATGTAGCACTGAAGAGTGTATTTCTTGAGGAATTATTCAGATGTTTATTGTCCAACCATTACACACTCCCATTAACTTCACATTTTTTTTGCATAAACTTTTAATGTATATCTAAGGGCCCATTTCTCAGAGGTGCTGAATGTAGCTGTGATGGACCCCCCCCCCCCCCCCCCCATGCTTTTGGAAATGGACTCGTGGACATGAATATGCATAACTCAAAGGTGGTTTGAGCAAAATATTTCATGTAACCCATCGATCTTCATGTAATGATCTGCTGGTTCTGTTTATCTTACTCTGTTGTATGTATCATTTGTGTGTGGAAAATTAGACACATGGAATGGGGAACACTTTGTGAGTTTCCAATGTGTGAATGGGAGACATGAAGGGTGATACCTGCAACTTCTAGATGAGCCATGGTTAAACAATCTTTTGTCCTTAAGTCTGAGCAGTGGTTGGTAGGGGAGGGGCCTCAACTCCTTAACAAAAGGGATAGGAGAGGAGAGGCCTTGGTCTTTTGGCTGGGCTGCACCTGGAGGAAGGAGCCTGAGACCCCAGGGTGGGGGAAGACAGCCCTGGTTTAGAGTGGCAGCTGGAAAAGAGGTTTTAGGGTGAGTTTAAGTTTGCACTGAGGTTTGAGTGGAGAATTAGCCAAGCGGTTTTGTTTCTTTTGATTATTTGTAACCTACTTTGCTCTGCCTACTTTCTCTTATTACTACTTAAATCCTACTGCTTCAACTTAATAAAACCATTTTTATTTTCTATCAAACCCAGTGTAAGCAATTGTTACCTGGGGAGGCAACCAGTGTGCACATTCCCCCTTTCATTGCTAAAGGGGGCTTACCTAATTCTTTGGGGTTTGATCCCATCTGGGGAGTGCTCTCTCAGGAGGCTGGGCCCTAACCTGCACTCTCCTTGGACCTGAAGTGGTTCAGTGTCTGTACTGCTTCTCGGTGAGGGCAGGGACCTCAGCTCGGGGCCTTGGCTGGGGGAGACCAGCGGAGCTGGCCCAGCAGGACCGGGCGGTGGGGAGCCCCAGAGAGCAGGAAGGCGAGTAGCAGTGGTCGTGTCAGCACCTCAGGAGGCTCCCTCGAGGGGTCGTCTGTGACCACACCCCGTCACAGTAGCCATCAGTAGTCAGAAGTGTAATTGTTCCGTGGCCCCTGTAACCCTCTCTTACGTCACGGAGGGTACATCTACACAGCAGCATTATTTTGGAATAACCAACGTTATTTTGAAATAACATAGTGCACGTCTACACAGCAAGCCATTATTTCAAAATAATGTCGAGCTGGAAGACTTCTTACTCTGACTCCTGTAACCTTCATTTCACAAAGAGTAAGGGAAGTCGAAGGAAGAGTGTTCTTCCTTCGACTTCTTGCTGTGTAGGCAGCGCCAAAATCTGAATTAAGCTATTTCAACTTCAGATATGTAATTGATGTGGCTGAAGTTACATATCTTAATTCGACTTTTGCCCTGCAGTGTAGACATGCCCTGACTCTCTATATAGATGGAGGAGGTCAATAGTAGAAGTATGTCCCTGGAAACATATTAATTGCAAGTATTATGATACAGGGAAATGAAATGTCAGCTGTGGTTGAATTATACATACTAGTAAATACTATTAGCTGATACTATTATACTATAACAGTAAGAGAAAATCTTTCTAACTTCTTTGTGGCAATGATGCTATTGGAGTTTTATTACTGTGTGCAGCAGGAGTGATCAAGTTAAGCTAGGATTCTCTACCTTCGCTACCACTCAGCTTTATCATACCTTTTATACCTCTTTGCCAATGTTTCAGAGTAACAGAATGTAAGAATCTGTGTATTATGTTTTTCTGGATAGTCCTATTTGAAAAGAATTAATGAATTTATATGATCTAACCCTGAGTTTCTATCACA
This sequence comes from Rafetus swinhoei, assembly GCA_019425775.1. Taxonomy (NCBI): domain Eukaryota; kingdom Metazoa; phylum Chordata; order Testudines; family Trionychidae; genus Rafetus; species Rafetus swinhoei. The sequence goes on along the minus strand of CM033437.1, from coordinate 39,867,293 downwards.
CAGTTTTTCAGAACTATAGATACACTTAACCACATATTTCACAAGAATATTGAGTCCTAAAATAAGCCTTTTTTTAAACAAAGGATTCATACAATTATAACATTTTACTGACTGCTCAGCCTTATCTCTAACAATAATCACATTCATTTTCATTTTCATGTATCTTTAAAGTCAGATCTTGCTGCATAATTACTTAGGTAACTTAATGCACTGCTTTTCTGTTAATAAAGAACCAAGCAATATATTCACCAAAATACAATATAACAACATTGCCTAGCTTCAAATTGTTACTATTCACATTGAAAATGACAGAGTCAGAATTTAAAAAGCTACTGGCTTTACATTAAAAAACATATATCTTACTTTTAAAGTTATATTCTACCCATGAAACAAAATAAGTGGATTCTTAATTTTATCTAGAGACAAAATTGCTCTTCTGCCAAGTAGTGAATAAGCAGAGGGGAGGATTGCTTTAAATAGGTTATGAGCCTCGTAGTCATGCTTACTGTGTTTTATGTTTTAGAAATAGCCAGAAACCAGCCAAAGCAGCCGTATGTACATAGCTAGGTTTTGAATGTTAGTTAAAATGGTTATTTGGGACTCAACTATGCTTGTGTGGTTTCTTCATATACATTTGGTGGATAAAGAGCAAAAGACACAACATACCACAAGAGACCAAGATGGAGGAACTAGACAATATTCCCGTTTTCTATAAACAAATGCCCATGTCCTTGCAGGATAGAGTTGGGGAAGAAGAGCATGCTCAGAGCTTGTCCACTGCCCTTCAACATCAAACTCCGGTCCCAGAACACTAGGTCAGGCTACCCAAGAGTTCAGTATCTTCATAATCACTTTACGCATATCTACACAAAATGGTCCACATCTGTGTATGGTTTTAGGTTTGGATTTGGGACAGAGAAAGCATTAACTGGTGCAAATTAAATGTTCATACAGTTAGTCAATGATCTTCCGGTGATGGACAATGATAAAACCTTCATCTTGGGTCTATTGGATATAAGCTGTCCTCAACGCTGATCACATAGCTTTGTTGACACAACGTGTCAACTTCAAGAGGAGATGGAATTGCTTGAGGGGCTCTTCTACCCTTCTTTGAGAGACATCAGGTTTCTTTCTTGCTGTGCCTTCAGTTCAACATGACTATGAAGCCATTAATGGAAGCTCTTAGAAATAAGATACACAAAGCAATTTTTAAATGCTAAATCAGTTCTGTACAGAAGGCTAAGGAATACACTGTCCTGCCCCATGCTTCTTTATGGAGACACAAAAATGGGCTGCTGCTCTGGGGAACAGAAGAGAATCACTGGGGATACATCTACACAACAGCGTTATTTTGGAATAAGTTATTTTGGAATAAAAACACCAAAATAGCTTATTTCAAAATAGCGTGTCTACACTGCAAATTCCAATTGAAATAGCGCAGAGCTATTTCAAAACAGAGATTCCACACTGATTGGAGCCTCAATAACATTTAAGACCCACCCAGAAACACTTTGTCCAGGACATCAGGAAAGCATGCACTTCCTGGAGCTGCTGCCTAGGACTATCTGAGGCTCGTGCTTAAAGAGAGCTCGTGCTCAGGCTCCTCTCCTTTGCCTACCTCCTTGAGGGATAGCAAACCCATTCCACTGCATGCTCTGGTTGACCTTGCAGACACCACAGCACTTCTGCCATGGAGCTGGACCTGCTGGAAAGCATTCGCTGGCTCTTAGACCTCATGTCGCACCTCTTGGTGCAGTTACTGCAGGCTTCCCACGTGGCACTGCAGAACCAGAAACCACAGCTCCTTGCGGGGCACCTCTTCACCTCTCTCCATGAGCTGCTCATGCAGCACAGCCCTTCCTGTCCTCCCCTGCATGCCATGCACCACTGCTTCTGGCAACTGGACACCAGTTTTGACTGATGGGACCACATCATTATGGAGTGGTGGGACAACTAGCAATGGTTGTCCTTCCAGAACTTTTGCATGTGGAAGGACACCTTCATGGAGCTCTGTGAGTGGCTTGCCCCTGCCCTCTGGCATGAGGACACCCACATGAGACCTGCCATCCCTTCCAGAAGTGGGCCACCATCACACTTTGGAAGCTCACCATGCTGGACAGCTACCGCTCCATCAGGGATCAGTTCAGTATAGGGAGATTGACTGTTGGGGTTGTGGTCATGCAGGTATAACTCTCTTAGTGTATGTCTACACTACAGTGCTATTTTGAATTAACTTAATTCGAAATGGTTAATTCGAATTAAGCTAATTTGAAATAGCGCATCTATACACAAAAACTATTTCAAAATAGCGTTTTGCTATTTCAAAATAGCACATCCACACTGAGTGGACCCTGAACCGAAGTTAAGGCTGGCCGGAACCAGTGCCAGCAGGGCATCAGTTTAGGATTTAGTGTGTGGGGCTGCTGCCTGAGGCTAACTGAGCTCAGTGCTTAAAGGGACCCTACCCCCACCCCGGACAGACAGGCTGGGACTGGCGCCTGCCTTGGGCAGTCCCACTGCCTCGTGTGCAGGACTCTCTTTGGCCACGAGAGGGTGGGGGGAGGCTAGGGGTGAAGCTTGAGAGACAGGGCAAGAGTAGGAGCAAGAACAGGAGAGGATGCGGGTATGGGGAGGACTTGGGAAGGAGCAGGTGTGGGGGTGTGGCTGCTGGACTCCGCAGTCATGGTGACCAGACAGTTGGTGGTGGCGCTGTATGCCGCGCACATGCTCTGGGCCTCCAGGTGGTGCAGCACAGCTCCCAGTCAGCACTGCGATCCTCCAGGTCCATGTCCAACCTCCGGTCCTGGTTCTGCCGCTCCAGAGACCGCTGTAGGGAACGGAGGCAAGCTATGTGTTCCTGCTTGAGGTCCTCACAGGATCAGTGGCACCTGCGGTTCTTGCTGGGTCAGGAGGCTGGCACGGGAGATGTGACTCACACCCCATTTCCGGCTGGTCCAGCTGTGAAGAACAGAGAGAAGGGCAGTCATCCCAGGAGACACAGCGTATGAAGCCTGGCCCTCGTCTCTGAGCAGACACTGATAGGTCTCGGGTCAGATGAAAATGATGTACTTTGAGCAAGGCCATCTCAGGCCTGGACAGCAGACACTTTCCTGCAGCAGCACAGATGTCCCAGGAGGTAGACTCACTACTCCCATCACTACTCCCATACCCCAGGGACAAACAGGTCAGTTAGGGTATGTCTACACTGCCACTCTAGTTCGAACTAGGGTGGCTAATGTAGGCATTCAAACTTGCAAATGAAGCCCGGGATATTTAAATCCTGGGCTTCATTTGCAAGTTCGAATGCCTACATTAGCCACCCTAGTTTGAACAAGGGTGACAGTGTAGACATACCCTTACTCTGAAATAACGCTGCTGTGTAGCCGTACTGCAAGAGCTCTGTGTGTGAAAAGAGTTCCTGGCCAAAAAAGAGAAAATTGAAAAAAAAGTCACTGGCCTGTTCCTATATGATTCAAACCATTCCTTAAGACTCACTTCTGTTGAGGTGCAAGACAGAAGGGGCAAAAGAAAATTATAAAAAAACACATATAATATTTTTAAATAGCAGAACCATCAAAAATTTTGTAATCACAAGTCAACATGTAATTGTATTGCTTCAACCTTCATCCTCCCTGTTCTTTATTCCTAGTCAGCAATCCCACTAGTGAACGCTCTGATACGTTCCATCATGGCTTAAATTAGACTGTAAGGTAATTGGGCAGGGGCTTTATCCTTTATACTTCATGCATACATAACATGCCTGATGGGCAAGTGTTTAGAATAAGAGCAATAAAAAGAGGCAGAAGCAATCTAGAAGCCAAATTGTTTATCTTAGTCAGTAGGGGTAAAGCTGAAATCAATTAAGTAGGGAATAATCACAAGTAAATCAGTTTTAATAGGAACTGCTATTATGTGTACACCATAAAATACTGTCATCTATTATTGCTACCTACTGTATTTTAACTATTATCTTAATTAAACTCACTGTATAGGTAAAATGTACACCTATGAAATAACAGAATTTTGAATTAGAAAACACAGTCCACTAGAATGTAAATCCCACTCTTATGCTTTCCCTTTTCAAGATTTTCAGTTTACAGCTTCTGTAAGCCCTGAGTTTGGAGAGCTCCAGCAATCGAGTCATGAGCAATCGTCTTGTGCAATCTCTGTTTATTGTTTTTGAGTTCCAGTTTAAATAAAGCCATGATGCTATGTGTTGGCTTCTTGATTGAACAATTATCCCTCTGCTCCTTCCTGGCTTACAGCCTCTTTACTCTTTAACAGTTTCTCTGTTCTTGTCACTTCTCTCTTCTTGTATTTCTTAATATGCTGTCTGGATGTTTTATTTTACATGCCTTACTATGTTGTTTCTTTTGCTATACTTCACGTCTCCCTATTTCTTAAGTCTGTTTCCCTTGAATTACAATTTTCCTCTCATTACAGCTTAATTCATTCTTGGTTTACTTTTCTCAGTTTTCTAACAATGTTTTTCTAATAATTTTCTTGGATTAGGGATGCTAGTTATTTCCCCTCTTGTTTAACTGTACTGCTTTTTACTTTTCCTCCTTTCCAGGTACTGTTCCTTTTGTTGCTATCCCTGTGCTCCTACTATCTCTTCCCTGTCCCTCATGAATTGGGCTTTCTCCCTTTTAGCAGCCTCCAATACAACATGGTCACCAGGGTCTCTGTTCACTGCTTCTACCCCCATTTATTGTGTCCAGTCTTTTCTGAGGCCAATTACTGCCTTGCTCACTACTCACCTCTGTTCTAATACTGGGAAGCCTCCCTTCAGAATCTGCCTGCTGCTTCCACCACTGGCTGTTTGGTTTCCTCATAGCAACATTCTTGTGGGGGCTGCAAGCTGCTGCCTGTGGTCACTTGATGTTTTTTTCTTTATTCCGCCTCTCAAAAGTCATCCCGGGCTTGAGGTCAGCCTGCTTTAGCTGCCCCAGAATCCTTAAATTCCTCCTGACTCCTTGCCCCCAGAGCAAGTGTTTCAACTACTCCCCTTTAAAAAAATACCCCCAACATTATAAACACCATGAGGCTGCTTCCAGCTTGCATAGCTCCCACTGCTTTTTGGACCCAACAGCCTCTGGTAATGGTGAGGCATTACAAATGCACCTCAAAAATAAAAGAATTTGGCTGTTGAACACTGGAACCGGTTGAATAGTTTTAGGAAAAAAATATTTTTTTGCACAAAAGCAGAGAGATTAGTTCTGTGTATTTTATGGGATCTTATTTTTAGAGGATACCTGAAGCGACGAGAGAGCACATAAGCATCTACTCCGAGACAGAGTTAAATTCAAAAGAGTCATAGAGATTTACAAAGGAGCAGATAAGAAATTGCAAATGCAGGTATTCAGTGAAGGGATAATCCAAAAAAACAGTGAATGAGATTATTTCATAGCAGGACATGCCTAAAACAGTATAAAAAAGGGACCAAGCTGCATGACACATGGCTAGTCTATACAATTGTGGGAGCATTGCAGAAGTCAATGTGCTGTCAGAGTCTGTCCAGCATTAAGATGAAATTTCTCAAAAGTGTGTCCCTTTGTGCTTGCTCTGAATGCTGGTGCTCCTATGTGCTGAGCTCACCACAGAGATGCTTGCTATTGCTGAACCAACCACTTACCTTAGCAGAAGGCCTGAGACCTGACATGAGATGGTTCTGCCATAAATGATATTGGGGCCCTTATGCCAGACTTTCTACTGACATTTATCTGTATGTAGTAAATTGCTTCACTGCATCACTGAAGGAACTACATAGGTAAAGAGGAGGGCATAGGAGGAGTCCTATGCAATCACAGGGACTCAATGGAAGAAAGTCAGTTACCCCTTCTAAATGTTATCCTGCTGCAGCTTCAGTACTGAGGTCACCAGGCAGTTAACTGGCAGAACCCCAGGAAAAGAGGGACAAGCCTCTTTGCAGAGCCTTCTAGCAGCAGGGAAGCACCATCCACTATGCATGGGCCAGACCGCTGCTGTGTTATGCTATTTCACTAGGGGGTTGGTGAAGCACTGGAATGGGTTATCTAAGGAGGTGGTGGAATCTCCATCCCTAAAGGTTTTTTAAGTCCCAGCTTGACAAAGCCCTGGCTGGGATTGTTTAGTTGGGGTTGGTCCTGTATTGGGCAGGGGGCTGGACTCAGTGACCTCCTGAGGTCTCTTCCAGCCCTATGATTCTAAGTGCTGTGCAAACACAGAACAAAGCTGCTCATAGTTTACACCCATGTGACGGCAGCAGAACTATGCAGCAAACAGAGTAGCAGTCGGGCGGTAACAGGGTTTCAAAGCAGTAGGAGTGCTCCTGTGCCAGATTGGGAGTGAACTTTGGCCTGCAATGGGATCACTCACATTCTAGTTGATCCAGCACATCCAATAGCGATAAACAGGAAAATGAGAAATCTAGCACAGGCTAGCCCTCCTGACAAAATGCTAGACTGTAACAGGAAGGAGCACAAGGGACAATATTGTCCCTTTGTCAACCTTTTGGTGTGCCCTAGAGCAAGGGAGGGTGGCCTTGTTCTTAAAATGTTCTGCTAGCCTGTAGGCAGTAAGGGTTCAAGTCTAGGCTCTACCAGATGCTTCCTTTCAGACACTGGTCAAGGCACTTACGACTCAGTTCTCTTAGCTTCATGTGGGGGCAAATAATGCTTCCCTTGTCTCCCTGAGAAGGTGAGAAAGGCATGGAGAGGGACTGCAGTAATTTGGAGAGGGGGATGACATAAACATCTAGAGAGATAGAAACTATAGCCTAGCTGAGAGGTCAGGCTGAATTAGAGGAGAGATACCAACTAGAATTAAATCATTAATTGTTATCCTTTGACTCCAGAAAGTCCTACACCCTTTCTGTCAGATTTTATTTCCATTTCCAAAGCATTGCAAATGGATTTACTATAGCAAGTGTGTTCTTCAGCCGCTTCACCAAGGGCATTCTTGCCTCCATCAGAGTCATGGTTTATTTAGCACTGTTTATCCTCAATGTTCTCACAGATTTTTCCATTCACATTATAAATGATGCACACCTCCCCCCAAATACCACACTGTTAATGCAGTATCTTGTCACAGGACTGGGGTGGGTAATATTATTTGCAAAAATGAATACCCAATCTATTTGGCACAGCTCCAGATGATTGTCTTGGCTCTAATAATCATTTGAACGTGTGAGAGCTGTTTGTGCTATTAAATAGGGAGCAATATCAAATACATTTCTATATTGTGACACCACCATGGTGACGTTAATGACAACATCTAGCTATTTTATCATCTTTTCCAATGCATAACAGCATTCAGGGATGCAATATTTGTAAAAAGAACACTGCTACCCATTGTTTTTCTTTTAAGGTAACTCTGACCATTGAATTGGCAAAATCCATGTGTGCCATTTAAGTAAGTGTATGCCCAGATAACGCTAGATACTTGCAATGCCTCATTACCTGCTAATAAAATAGTGAGTTATTCTTGATGGAGCATGTGTATAAACTGTACAACTGATTGCATTTTTTATGCTGATGGTGTCTTGCACCTGCACTGCACTAAGCACTCTGGCCACATTTAGCAAAGTGCTTAAGCGAGTGCTAAACGTTAAGCATATGAATAGTCCCAGAGCACTCGGTAGTTTTCAGGGTGGAATCTCAAGAATACAGGTGTCTTTCTGGGCCCAATTCTGGGGCAAGTAGGTGCAACACCACTAAATTCTTACTTTGTGCCAGTTGTGAATTTGTCCTTCTCTTTCCATATGTAGGAGGTAATGGTGCATTCCAAGGTATAAACACATCAGTGGGTTTTGCTTGGCATTTAAATAGTGTTCAGTGACTGGAGCAAAGGAAATGTATATACCGGTAAAACAGCAAAGCAAACATTTTATCTATATTTATGTGCACACTTTTAAAAATGTACTTAGGAAGTTAAAGAGTGTATAGATCATTGCCATGCAGATATGAGAGACAAAGTGATACACATTTGAGAAATGTTATAGAGTAATATAGTCAGCAAATCTCTCTGTTTAACAGTATATTACCAAATTGCAAAGTGAGCCTCTTCACACTGCACAGGATGGGGGTTATCTTACTAAATTGAGTGAAACTTTCTCATATCTCCAAACCTAAATCCACACTCACACATACATACTCTATATTCAAATAAACATGTTTATAAATCTAACCAATACCATTAATATGTAAACTGTGATATGCATTGAAACATTGCAATCAATAGCTCATATATACTCATAAGCACTTCACTTCATTGCAAGACCAAAGTGCGGCCATGGACCTACCCAATGGATTCACCGTAGAGTATCATAGCCATCTACAATCTATAAATATATGCTCTATCTCTCCATTGTTCTTGATCACAGCTGCTGATGAACTCAGCTATTCATTCTGTCATCAGAGCACCACTTCTGTCTTTCCTGCCTGCAACACCATTTGTTCACAGCTTTTATTATGTCCTTCACCTCCTTTTACTCTTTTATCTGTGTGTTTTGCCTCTCCATGCTTTTCTGTGCAGCTTTTAGCTTATGCTCTTCTTGCTGAGTGTCAATTTTTCTGTTCTGTAATTTTCAGCTGTCCATAAAGCACTGTGAAAAACACGTCAGCTGAAATACTGGTCCTATGGAAGCCATTGGCAAACTCCCATTTGCTTCAATGGGACCAGGATTGTACCTTTTATGTGAAAAGGGTTCCTGGTCCATGTGGCACTGTTCAGTCTTCTAACGTTGCCCATCCAGACTACATTCCAATCTTCCATCTTCTTCCAGATATGCAGTAAGACAGCCAAGACACATAACAAGATTACTGTGGATGATGGTTACCATTTTGGTATTAGGATGAAGTGAAGGGATGTGTGACGCCAATGGAGCGGGGTCATAGCAGGTGGGATTGAACCTGGGACCTCAAGGGTCAAGCCATGTGCCCCTACCACATGAGCTAAAAGCCAGCAGACTCTTAGCTCACACTCCCTTTCTCAGTGGTCTCAGTGCCTCTGGGTTACAGATATAACACTATGTCTTTTGAAGGACGAATGTAAATATTCCTAATGCGTACTAATAAGCAGTACTAATTTTGGGGTGCCTAAGCACAGCTTCCTCTACCAATATATTCTCCTGAGACATTTTCTAAATGCCACTTTCACAAAGTACCTCAGCTTGTAACAATCAATACCGCAATCAGGCCCAGATACTCAAAGGTATTTAGACTCTTAACTCACATTCATTTCAATTAGCTTCCTATTGAGCCGGGCCTCGAACTCCACATTGCAGTTGATGGTCTTTATTGGTGGACCAGCATCAGTCCTAATGCAGGGGAGAACGGAACATAGTGTGTCCTAGAGCATGCAAAACATCACACTCAATTGTTGAGTATACACTGGGTAGTTTTTGCCATCGGAATCAACTTCCCATGTAGCTGGACTTCCACTCCACCCCAGGTCCTGCCCCCTATTTCATCCCTTTCCCCAAGACCCTGTCCCTGCTCTGTCTCCTGCCCTACTCCCATTCCATCCCTTCCCTCAAAATTGACCCACCTTTTCCTGCCCCACCTCCTTCCCCAAGTGTGCTCTGTCTCCACTCTTCCTCTCTCCTCCCAGATCTTCCTGAACACCACAAATCAGCTGTTTTCAGTGCTTCAGAAGCACTGGGAGGGTGGGGGAAGAGTTTGTTATTGGGTCATGTGTGGGTAAGAGGTGTGTAGAGGTAGGGAGATGGGGGGTGGGAGGTGGGGAATGGCTGCCAGTGAGTGCTCAGCACTGCTAATTTTTCTTTGTGGGTGCCCCATGGAGTACCCATGGGGACAGTGCCTATGGTTTTTCCTCTTCCAATCATCTTGGTTCAAACTTGCCAAAATAAAGCACTTTGCAATTGTTTCAGTTTGGGTTTTTTTTAAACAAAGTCCATTATCAACTAAATCTATTACAGATTCTAGTAAGAGTGCACATGTTCTTTCCCCCCTAACTTATTGGTGAGTTTTATAGCATTAAACATTGGGGCAAATATAGAGAAGGATCTCAATAATGTTTTATTATTTGGACAGTTTTCAGTCATCCTCTCCTTTGTTTTTCCTGTGTCATTCCTAAAGTTGGATGGGATTAAGGTTCTCAGCAGATTCCATCCACATCTATTTTGAGCCACCACTGGAAGCTGTTGAGGATTGTCAGGATGGTTTTGTATGCATATGATATCACTGTCTCCTGGGAAGTCCCTGGCCTCTCACCAGGTATTCTTCCATAAAGGTGTGGGGTCATTCTAGCAACATGGCCAAACCACTGTAGTTGGCTCCTTTTGATGACTGCAATCGTGCACTGCACTTTCAGTCTTCCATAGATGTCATCATTTCTTAGTCTATCTAGCCTTAAGATATGCCACGAGCAACTCATTTCAAATGTTTGCAGCTTTTACTCCAGATGTGTTGTTATTACACAGCTGTCACAACTCTAAAGGAACATGAGTACTGGGACCAATGTATATTGTCTGGTTTTAGTTCCTGGGGACACTGATTTAAGGTTCCAAAATTTTTTTTCAGGCCCCAAACTTTTCTGCTGGCAGCAGCTATCCACTCATTGATGTCATGTTCATAGTTGTTACCATGTTATAATGAAACCCAAGTAGCAGACTAGTAGTCTATAAGTGACTCATTGTTCAACGTCTACACAGTTAATGACTTGGCTAGCCTGTTCCTTCATTTTTGATGTTATCATTAGTTTGGTCTTTTATTCATTAAATTTTAATCCCTATTCTCTGACTGTTGTGCCCAGATTAATTGTTGCTATTGGGTAGCATGCCTCCATAGGCATTATCATTATTATCTATAAAGTCAAGGTGATTGATGATTTGCCCTCATATCATGCACACTTCTTCACTATTACTAAAGGAGTTGGGCAAGATGTTTTATAAGAAGAGAGCAAAATGTATTGGTCTGAGTATGTACCTCTGTTTGAGTCCAGTTTTCACTTCAAACCACTCAGTCAGCTCTCTGTTGACTCTTACTGGATGTCAAGCTGTGCCCTACGTACTCTGCAGTATTTGAATCAGCTGCTGCTAAAACCATACCACCTGAGTCCTTTCCACACAGGCTCCCTGTTAATGTATTCAGATGCTTTCTGAAAGTCAATGAATGTGCAAAACAGGATCTTGTTGAACTCTGTGTCTCTCTGAAATTTAACAAAAACACAAATATCTGATTGGCAGTGGAACATCCAGATCTTACACCAGCTTATGGATGAAAGGATTTCCTGTGTTCTTCTTTTCAATGAGCCAGGAATCACTTTACAGAACAACTTCGTAGGAATTCTTATAGGCTTTATTCCTCTGTAGTTGTTGCAATCTGTGAGGTCACCTTCCTTAAAAGGTAGCACAGAGATTGAGCATTGCCACCGTTCAGGGACATCGCTCTTCATCCAAATAAGATTAAGTAGTTTGCAAAGGAGCATGACCAAGTCTCTTCCAGCAAGTTTTAATACTTCAGGTGGTATGCCATATGGTCCACATACCTTCCTGGTTTTCAGAGATCTGATTGTAACTTTTATTTCCATTTCCAATGTATGTTCTGCTTCATGGTTGCCTTTGCAGTCTATGGCATCGAGGACAGATGGGTAAGCTTGGCTACCGACATTCAATAACTGAGGAAAATATTCTTTCCCTTTTTTGATCTTTATCTACTAATGGATATCTTAATGGTGTTACTTCATTGAGGGTAGTCTAATTTTCTGAAAAGACCAACTTGCATCGATTTTTTTGGAAAGTGTTTTTCTATCTTTTCACCTTCTCTCTCAGGCCATTCTTTTTAGTTCCTGATTGTGCTGTCTGTATTTTTTTTTTTTTTTTTCAGTTCTGGGCAATTTTCAGTTTTCAGATGTTCTTTATATACTTCTTCTTTTCCCCCCATTTTTGATAGGTTTTTGATCTCTGGTGTCACCCATTTTTTCCTTTTTTGGATACCACCTCATCCCTAACACCTTCTGACTCATGGCATGAATTATGTTTTTTGCCTCTGTCCAGAATTGTTCCACTGATGTGTCCTTTAAGTCTAAGAGAGGGGCAAAGCAGCCACTGATGGTACTCTGAAAGGTCTCCATAAGGTCTATTTTTCAGAGCTTCCACATTATAAATTCTATTGTCATTTGCAAATTTTGAAGTATTCAGTCTGATTCCAATGGATGTGATCACTGCACAATAGTCTGAATGTATGCCTAGGCTTCTGTTGACCTACTATCTAGAATGCTCGGAGTCTGTCCTCCCTGAAAACCGGAACATTTGTTCAGTAAAGAAGATTATAAAAAAATTGCTCATCAGCCAATTTAACAACTTTTCACTATCATATGGTAATTTGGCCAAGCTTTAGGTTCCTCAGTGATTTCCTTTGTGATTCTATGTGGCTGATCTCTACACTTTATTTGTGCTGTTGCACAGAGTAATATTACTCTGACTTATCCTAAAATCAGAGACTGGGTCATAACAGCTAGTATGGCTTCATATGTACATGGAACTCATTGGTCATATCTCTATTTTTGAAGAAATGGGATTTCTAAATATGACATAAAAGACTGATATCAGAATTGGGGAATTATTCATTTGGGTTTTGTAACTTTACACATCTGGACAATTTAACAGCTAGGAGACGATGTTTGCTCTATTCCTGTTTTCAATTTTCATGCCAGACCTGTCCCAGAGACATGAGTGTATAAAATAAGGGGGAATAAGGGCCTCCTGTTGCCAAGATAATCCCTGTGCTATTCACATGTGACATTCTAAAAGCAGTGAGAAGAGATGGTGACTTATTATCAGGGAGTGGATTATAAAGAGATCTGCACATGACAGATGCTAGTCACATTGCATCATGCATCACTTGTAAGTTCTCAGATACCTCTGTGATGGGTGTGGTATAGGAATGTGAATTGACTAAGGGTACGTCTAGATTGCAGGCAAGTTTCGAAAGAAACTTTTTTGGAAGATCTCTTCCGAAAAAACTTCTTTCAAAAGACAGCGTCCACACTGCACAAGCACATTGAAAAAGCTATCTGCTTTTTCGAAAAAGAGTGTCCACGCTCATTGGATACTCTCGCGCATAAAAGGCCACCTGGAACCACTTCAGCCAGAGCATTAGGTCAGCAGTTATGTCTGGGTGCTGTTGCCTAAGGCTATCTGAGATGCATGCTTAAAGAGACCCCCCTGGACAGCTGTTTCTCAGGTTCTGCTGCATGTTTGCCTACCTCTACGAGTCCCAGCCAAGCTTTAGCAGTGCATGCTTTTGGTTGTTGGGATGCCACAGCATTATTTCATTTTTTTGCTATGGAGCTGGAGCTGCCCATGGGCATGCGATGGCCCCACACTGTCATGCTGCAGGTTATGCAGCAGTTTCAGCAGTCCTGCCCCAGCTCAACTCTGAGCTGATCTGTGAGTCCCTTTTCCTGGATATGGGAGCAATGCCCTTGCCCCCACACCCCACGGTCGAGAGACGATTTTGGAGGTTGAACACCAGTTCTGACTGGTGGGACTGGCTGGTGTTGGAACGGTGGGATGACCAGCAGTGGCTTAACAACTTCTGCATGTGGAAGGCCACCAGCTTGGAGCTGTGTGCCTGGCTTGCCCTACCCTTCGGAGATGTGACACCCATCTGCGGCCTGCCATCCCCCTGGAGAAGCTGGTCGCTATTGCTGTATGGAAGCTGGCCACCCCCCGACAGCTACCGGTCGGTGGGCCACCAGTTTGGTGTGGGGAAGTCCACAGTCAGCGTCCTCTTCATGGAGGTAAGGTACTTTTGGGCTGCAGTCCCTGCATGGGGGAAGAAGGGGGAAGACCTGGAAAAGGGGGACCCTTGGGAAAGGTATGGGGGTGGTGTGGGGGTGGGGGGAAGGCCAGTCCCTGTGGGGGTTGTGCTGTTCCTCCCTCACACAGCCCTGCTACTGTGGGGCGACCTCATAGGGGGTGACTCTTGGAGTGTTTGAGGGGGGAGAGGAAGGGGATGGGCACCTCCCAAGGGCTCAGGCACTCCCTCTCATTCTATGATTTTTGTGTTTCTTTGTCTCCTTCTGCAGGTGGTGAGGGCCATCAACTCCATCCTACTGTGCAGGGTCATCTGCCTGGGAGACTTGGATCCAATTGTGACCGGATTTGTTGCCCTGGGGTTCCCGAACTGCGGAGGAGCAATCGATGGGACCCACATTCCGATTTGTGCACCACAGCATTGAGCCACTCAGTACATAAACAGGAAGGGCTATTTCTCCATGGTTCTGCAGGCCCTGGTTGGCCACTGTGGACAGTTTCTGGACATTTTTGTCCGTTGGTTGGGCAGGGCGAATGAAGCCTGCATATTTAGGAACTCTAGCCTCTGACGCAAGCTGGAGGCTGGCACATTCTTCCCCCACTGGGACTTTCACATGGAGGATGTACTGATGCCACTGTGCATCGTTGGGGATGTGGCCTACCCATTCATGCACTGGCTCATGAAGCTGTACACAGGACACATGGACCCCACCAGGGAACAATTCAATGTGCATCTAAACCGGGTCTGCATGCAGGTCAAATGCGTCTTCGGGCACCTCAAGGCCAGGTTCAAGTGCCTCCTGACTCACCTCGACGTGGGGGAGTGCAACCTCCCCAAGGTGGTCGCGGCATGTTGTGTTCTCCACAACATTGTGGAGAGCAAAGGGGAGGCCTTCCTCCAGGGTCGGGGGCAGAGGCTGACTGCAAGGGAAGTGCCTTTGAACAGTCGTGGACAGCTGCCATCCTCCAGGCACATCAGTTGGGGGTGCGCATCCGGGAGGACCTGAGGGAGAGTTTCTCTGAAGGACCCCAGTAATTCTCCCCACGGCCTCCCCAATGGGGGCCTGTGCCTTGTCCCCCCTCTACCTTTCCCACCACAACTCCTCCCTGCCCCCTTCCCTGTACAATCAATAAAAACAGCAGTTTTGTGTTGAACAACGAAAACTTCGTATATTTTTTTAACAAAAAGTAACTGGAATGGAGGGGGGCTGAGAACCTGAATGGAGAGTGAGGAGCAGGGGAATCAGGGCTGCGAGTGGCATATGGTGTGGCTTCAAGTGCTGCCTTGGGTCTGATGACCTCGACGAACTCGGGGTTGGGTGGGGCCTGGGACAACAGGGGAATGGACAGGAGGGGGGACTGCAGCAGGGTTAGGTGTGGCAGGTGGGCAGAGGGAGGGGGCATGGGCATGGCATGGGGAGCTGGAGCAGGGGGAGCAGGAGTGGGGAGGGCTAGAGTGGGGACAGGAGCCGGGTGTACCATCACTTCATGGATGGTGGCACATGTTTTCACCCTGCCGCACAAGCTGGTCCCACATGCGATTGTGCCACTTGGCGTCATCACGGACCTTTTGGACTAAGGTTTGCTGCATGTCACGCAGGACTGCAATGTGCTCTCTCATGAGGTTCTGGTGGACCCTCCAGTGCTTGCGGCCCCCCCGGCTTCGGGCTGCTGCCTGTGATGGTGTGGATCACCCCTCAGCGATGGCTGGTCCGGCTGTGGAGGGCAAGAGGGAGAGGCTGTCAGTCATCCCTTCAGACACTGTCCCTGAGGCCAGGCCCTCCTCTTTGAGCAGAGAGCTACTGTCCTTGAAACAGGGGATGGTAATGTCCCGAGAGCAAGGCTATGTGTGGATTGCACAGTAGGCCCTGCCCAGGGGACCATCCTGCCCGCTTCCCCCGCCCATGGACAAGCCCATCCTCCCCCATGGAAAAGCAGGCCAGGGAAGTGATCGGCTACAGTGGGATCTCATGTGCAGGAGAGGGGCCTGGAGCAGGATGATCCTCCCTGGGGCCCACACACACACCTGCACCTGTCAGCTCTGTCTGCGGGAGCAGGTGGTGCCGCGTGCATGCAAGCATGGCCATGTGCTATGTGTGACACTCCTCAGTCTGTGTGGGCATTCACCCTTGTGCCCATTCTGCTTCTAGCGGTGTCTGGCGAGGGGAGGATGTCCAGCCCAGAGGTCGGACGAGTGTGGGGCCTCCTCCCAGCCTTTGAGCAGCAGCCCGTGTGTGCTCTGGGGTTGGATCCTGGGACCACATGGTGCACACTACCACTGCACATGCTTTCACGTGCACGGACAGCAGCACATTGTCCAGGCCGAGCATGCTGAGCAACAATCGCACCCCATCCCCTCTGAGCCCGTCTCCCCTGCCCTGTGTGTGTGACAAAATGAGAACACTCACCTGATGATCCCTCCCCAGCATCAGATGATGCCTGGGAGATCTCCAGGGTCTGGGGTACTGGCTCCAGGCTGAGGGTGACAATGCTGCCAGTGTCCTCCTCCTCCTGCAGCTGTTGGTCATCGTTGTCTTCCTCCTCCTCCTCCTCCCGGAGCTCCAGCCAGGTGAGCACTGGTGTTTCCATGCCTGAGTCCACCAGTATGGGCGGGGAAAGGGCTTCACCACCCCCCAGGATCTGGTTCAGCTCTTTGTAATAGGGGCAGGAGGGAGGTCCTGCCCCAGAGCGAGAGCTGCGCTCCATGGCTCGGGTATACCCTTGCCGGAGCTCCTTCACCCTGCTCCTTACTTGGTCCCAGGTGCGGGGGTGGTGTCCCTTGTGGGCCAGAGCCTTGGCCATCCAGCCATAGATGTCAGCATTACGCCTCCAGGAGCACAGATCCTGCATTGTTTCCTTCTCCCCCCACAGCTCCAGGAGGGACAGGATCTCTGCTCCGGTCCAGGAAAGCGCTTATTGTTTGGTGCCCCTGGGTGGGTCCTCTGAGCCCTGGTGCTGCTCCCTGTGTGGGCCAGGAGGGCTTCAGGGAGCTTGTGGCTGTGCCATGGGTCAGCAGGCCTTGGCAGTCAGAGCCACGCGGTCAAGGTCCTGCTGCAAAGCTGGCTTTCTGCCATAAGGGTAGTCCAGGGTGCTTGCAGCTTTAAGAGCTGGCAGGAGACAGGAACTATACAGCTGTGATTAGTTTGGATGGAGTGTCCACCAGGATACCTGTGCTTTTTCCTGAAGGCCTCTTCTTCCAAAAAAACTCCCTCTTCTACATTCATACATGCCTTTTTCTGAAAGAGCTCTTTAGGAAAAGGCGTTCTTCCTTGTAGACTGAGGTTTACCAATGTTGGAAACCCCCCTGCTTTCTTTCGATTTTCTTTTGAAAGAACGCAATAGTAGTGTGGACATAAGTGAAGTTTTTTCAGAAAAACTTCCATTTTTCAAAAAAAACCACCCCAAAACCCTGGCAGTCTAGACGCACCCTAAGTGGACTAAAATAGAAAGACTTTACCACTCTAGATGTCACAATTTTTTTAAAAAAAGTGTATATGAGAGGATTTTGAAACAAGAATTTGAATTTGCAACAAGACCTTCTTCAAAAAGACAACCCGAGTGAGAGTCTGAACATTTCAAGGTTAAGGTAACCCTCAACAACAATTGTTTACTGAACCATGATGCATAAGTTACTAAACACTAAATCACATTTGGGACAACTCATTTACTTTTTTTAAACCATGAAATCAAGTGAGTTAATCACATTAGTGATGCCTGACCATTCCATTTCATTTCCAGAACTGTCTGTCAAGCTGATGAACTATCTTGTATTTCTGTGATGCCAAGCCAGGCTTTTTGCCGTCCATTTGTGACTTATGAACATATTTCCCCTTATTTCCCATAAATCTTTTCATGTTTTATTATACTGCTCACTCTAAACACTTAAATCCACATGCAGGGCTGAATAGTGCAATGAATGTTGGTGACCGAAGAGATCAACTATGTGGGCCATTTCTGTGCAAAAATAATATGAATTGTTAGTACAAGTCCTACCTTAATTTTAGAGGATCAGCCCTGTAGTGATGTCAAGTTTAAGATGCATCGGTGACTTTTTTTTCAAATTGTATTACAAACGTTGAACATATTATATTATATCTGTGAACAAATATTGTTAAGCCTGCTCAATATGGACAATATGGTGTTATCCCAGCAGAAAGATGAATGAAGGCACAAGGAATGGAAGGGAGTGAAGAGGATAAATGGGGGGAAAGGAGTGAAAGAAAGCATGGAGGGAGTCTGAGGTGAAGCGATTGAGGGGGTGGGAAGAGGTTGGATTGAATGGCCAATCAGCACAGGGGAACATCCAGAGTGAAAACTGTGGATAGGAGTCTTATGATATGATCAGTGTCCAAGAGTCCCTGCTGGGAAAGTTGCTGTGTCCCCTCCTGCTGCCAGAAGAATTCCTCTGGCTCGTTATGCAGTCTCCTTCATGGAATTTCTTCCCCAGTTCCACTTGGGCTTGGGGATAGGAGAGTATGCATGGGTCCTACTGCCTCCAAAAGATTGGAGGTGTCTTCCCTCCAAAGAATTGTGGGTCCACAAGGCACTTGGGGGAATGGGTGTTCATGGCTAGGTTCTCTCTTCCTACCCTTCCCAACAAGTTGCAAACCTAATTGAACTGCTTCCATTAGCTTCAGTTTCTTTGGACTCTGAACTTGACTTTTTCCTTGATGATGTAATCTCTTCACTTATATATCAGATATGGCACTATTCTTGGAAGAACGGGGAATAATAACAATGCCTCTGCCATGCCATGTGCATTTGCAATGAAGACTCATGCCAGGTGGAAGAAGCATTTCACTGAGGGTACGTCTATACAGCAGTGTTATTTCAAAATAACATTGCCTGCATTTATACTACAAGCCTTAATTTCAAAATAATGTTGAGCTGGAGGACTTCTTATTCTGACTCCTGGTAACTCTAATTTCATGAGGAGCAGGGGAAGTTGAAGGAAGAGTGTTCTTCGACATCCCACTGTGTAGACAGCGCCTAAAGCCGAGTTAAGCTATTTTGACTTAAGCTACACAATTGACATAGTTGAAGTTGCATATCTTAATTTCACTTTAGCCCTGCTGTGTAGATGTACCCAGGGGGAGTAAGGTGTAGTAATAAGAGGGCCTGACAGTGGAGGCCTGGTTTGAGGCCTAAGACCCGATAAACAGTCAATGCTTTGCTAACATAAAGCAAAGCTAAGCTGTGAGCAAAAGGCAGGTCCTGCTCACAGGAACGTGGAAAGGACAGGGCTGCTGATATTACAGAAACACACATATCTAGAAGGTACTAGGCACAGGCCCTCCACATAAACATCCCAGGAGGATGGTAACAGAACATCTCACTGCAGAAACAGCTCGGTACCAGTACACTCCCCATAGATAACTGGAACATACAGACCCAGGTTCAGTACAGAGTCGGGATGACAGTATGATGGATAGTGATGTTTTGATCGAACCACCATAAACAAGGTAATGGGAGGTATCTAGATATGTCAAGGGGTGTCAACCTAATAATACATTTAAGGGTGGCACCTTGATATGTAAGGAGTGATGTGTGACTTGTTTGTATCTGTGTATAAAAGTGTATCTCAGAGGGGCTGTCTTGTCCAGTCCAGGGGATAGCGGAAAGTCCTGGCCACTAACTGAACCCAGTCCATTGCCAGGGCTTATATATGTACTCGTATAAACTGTTGACGTCTGGTCTAGATGCCCAGGGTGCTAGAGACCGTAAGTTGTTTGACAATAAACTTGGTTCCAGTGCCTTCGCACCTTGTCTGATTTGTGGTAATTGGGGGTTCTTAGAAGTTTACAGTGTTGGCTATCTGCGCAGAGCCTGCACAGCATTTGGAAAGAGCACAAGTATTTGGAGAGAGCACATGCACCACACGCAGCCAAACGGTTATCAACACTGAAGGGAGCAGAACAGATGCCAGAGCACCACACCGGTGGCATCTGACGACATAAGGTATCTGACCACAGTAGGTGTGAGTAAACTACATACTTGACAACACTTCAGGGTGTACAGGTGAGGCAAGAAAAGAAAGCAAGAGAGAAAGCAAGATGTTGGTTGCATTTCAGGAGCTTATTTGCGTGAAGGATCTAGTTTAATCATATTGACTGCTAGCTTACTGCAGTGGAAATGCAGTATGGAATTAGTACTCATTTAGGACCCGGTCAAGTGCTTATTAGAGTAATTTAAAGACTCCCATTAATTTTAATGGTCTTGAATTAGGACCTCAGCCAGTAGCAATTTGCGTGCATTTGTTTCCAGGTGTAGACAGTAAGTTCTAATGTGGGAAGAATAACAGACATAAAAACACAGCACTGACCTCAGGGAACATTCAGCTGAGTCTTTATGTTTCATCCATTACTCCATGAGGAGCTGATCCTATGGTGAAATTTTACCTTTCTTACTGTGGTTAAAAAAATAAAGTATGGAAACACTGCGTGGTAAAAGCAGTTCTAACTTGGTTCCAGGAGATTCAAATTGGAGCATTTAAATCATCCGTGGTCCTGCAAAACCTCACATCTACAGAAACCATGTTTCACAAGAAGTATTTGTTAGATTACCAGTTCAATTCTAGTGTGTTGTCCATTCTGGAATCATCTTATGTGTAAAAACTTCTGAAACATGACGGGCCTGCTATTGTACTATAGTCTTTTCTTGGGAAGGCAGCAGCATTAAACCTAGATAAATCATATTCCTCCTGGGAAACTTAACCATTTTAACTGTATCCCAAGGGAAAATATTGGCCTTAAAGCTAAATAATCCTGAGCCTATGGCCCTATGTATTCAACTGTTAGGATGCGCTTGATTCAGATGAATCATTATCTTTCTTTGTCTAATGTTAAAAAGTTGTGCTTATATACAACTGGCTGATAATACCCAATAAGTTATAATTTTCTGAAGTCTATCTGCCTGTTGCTTTTCTCTAACTCACTTGTGCTAAAGCATCTGTATAATTGCCCCCTTGCTGAGCAGCAGAAGAATTCAGGGTCAGTTCCTGTTTGGAGCAGAAATCAGTACAGATGGGAATTAGGGGTTTTCTCTGTGTAACCTGTTTGTTTATAAAGCGTACAGAAGCTGTTTCCTCATAAAAGGGTAGTTACCGTAAGGCACCGTTGCCCTGTCCCCAGACAGATCTCATTCCAGGTCCTCACACATCTCACAGTTTACTAACATCCTCAGAGTTCCTGTCTCCTTGTTCTGTGACAGAGGACAGGACACACAGTAGGCTAAGGCCACCCTCACAGAGGGCCTATGTCTCCTAGCTGTTTCTGTGCCCAGCCAGTCCTATTACTACTTTCTGGTAGCCAACTCCAAGAGATCCACTACTGGAATTTTCACAGATCCATGGGGCAATCCCACTATGATAGGGTTACAAGGGCTCTCCTAGCCTAGACCTTTAGGGATTAATGCAGTAGCAAGTTGACCCTGCTCTACTAGAGGGAGTGGAGGATCTAATCAAATAGTGCCTAGAAGACATTGGGGGATGAGCGGGGAGAGCTAATGTATGGGGAGTTCTTGGCAGACTAGTAATGTGCTCAAACCACTACTGCTTATTGCTAAAAGTAACCACACCAGCAAACCAGAAGTGGGCCTATGCAGCAGACTTAGCACGACCAAATCAAGAAGGAATGCGGCTTGGGTAACCACAAAAGGGCAGCTTGACCCTGTGCTCTTCCTGGTGAGATCTGTGTTAAAATTTCTGAGTTGTTCATTTAAAAAAAAAGCCGGAAACTTGTCTATATGTGCCCTTAGAGACGTTTCTGTTAAGGCCTCGAGGCATGCAAACTCCGAATAAACCCATCCAGCTACCTCTTGCTTAACCTCTGAAAGTGCTTGCTTAACCTGTCTTCTTTGAGTGATGTGTTATTGCAATACTAATGAATAAATACATGCATAAAGTTTGGGATGTTTGAACTCTTCTGGCACTCTTGGTCTGGTCCACGCCAGCAGATGGAAGATTGGACATTGGAAGACTGCCACTATGCCACCCAACAGTCACACCACACCCAACTTCCATAATTATTGTGGATTAGGGGTGTTTTACCAGCCTGTTGTGGACATGTATAAGTGCTTGATACTAAATAAAGTATAGTTTTAAGTGAAATCACTATTGTGTTGTCCCATTTGTGCCAGCCATCTATTGGTAAGATGGCCATCTCTATCCTGATTTATTTCCTGACAGCGTCTCAGACAGAGTAAAGTTACAAAGAGCTTTGGGAATGAAAGAATCCTGGGTAACACTAGGTGGGAGCTGGAGCTCTGTCATGGGGCCATGCATGGTGAAGAATGTGAGCAAGCTAATCTGGCCAGAGCCTGAGAACCAACTCTTCCAGGATACAAAGAGAATCCCTTTTCAAAGGACCCGAGGAGCAGCAGCAGCTTCACTTCCATCAATTTATGGAGCAACAAAAGCAGATCTTCTTCTGCTTAGTGAATAGGAGTCTGAGAAGTAAAGGTGGGTGTGTTATCCCTGGTGACTTTGGGTGGGGAAGAAGCTCTAATCAAAATGGGACCGGAAGATGATTCAGAGACACATGTGGACACATTTGAGTAGCTGACTTTGGTTCCCCAGTAGCCTGGGAGCAAAGCAGCATACAGGATATTATATTAGACAGCACTATATAATTATATTATATTATATAATATCCTGTATGCGGCTCAAGATATTGATTAGACAGCACTTCTTCTAAGGATCATGGAGTCCTTAAAGTTGCTATTATAGCTTGTGGGGATCTTAGGGGAAAAGGTTATTCCCAAATGTTCTGGTCTTAAATATTTACCCATGACTGTTGCCTCCAGAAAGTGGAACAATACCTCTTGGAATTTTGCTGCTAATGATAGAAACCACTAAGGTCAGAATTCTAATCCCTGGATGAAATCACTGAGCTGGGGGCACTAAAACAGTTCTGTGTGATCTTGTAGCCAGGATTGTGGGTGTGGGTTTGCTGAAACTGGGCAGACAATGTGGAGACTTCATTGTGTTTGTCTGGGAACTTCTTAAAAGGCTGAAATAGATTGTGAGGTACCCTACTTTGGTAATCATTTAAAAATAATCTTTCTGTAACTAATAAATCTGTTTATGTTTTATCTAAAACAATGTGGTTTGGTTGAAGTGCTTGAGAAATCTCACCTCAGATACAAAGGCTGGTGCATGTCTTCTCCACAGTGAGGGAGGTGAGGACTGGTCATAAATCTACACTGGTCAGGCTACTGACCAGGGCAAGATGGTATAGTCCTGGGCTCTGTGGTCCAGGAACATGTGTAGTCCATGCCGGAACATGGATGTTGCCAGATCAGGGAGTCCCAGTTAAGGGAGGTCCAACCTGTAGTGATTTTAGAAAAGGTAATGTTATACTGAAGCTTGTCTTATAACCCAGGCCCCAAATAGATGAGATACTAGAGAGGTCAGGTAAGACCTTGTTCACTACACAAGACCTTACTAAACACTCATGGCAAATCTCTTTGCCACCAGAGACCAAACATAAGAGGGCCTTTACCACACCTTTTGTCCTACTTCTATGTGGAACCTTCATGTTTGGACTCTAGTGGCTCACAGACAGGTTATAACAACCATATCAGCAGTATACTATGATGTTATTGTCTACTCCAGCACCTCAAGAGGACTTCACAATCCTGAACTCTCTAAGGAAGCCTAATGGCTAACCTTGAAAAATGAAATATGAGTTTGCCAAGAGGAAATTCTTAAGTTTTAATCTGGAAATTGGGAAAATGTGAGCCTTAGCCAACAAGATAAAAGCCCTGTTAGAGTGCCCAATCCCTACCATCAAAGGGCAGGCATCTGAGGTTATCGGAAACTACTGGCACTTTGCACCTGGATATTTCATTGTAACCTCACCTACCCTCCCACTCAGACCTTCTGAGGAACAAGGTCCCCTGAAAGCTCTAATGGATACCAGCCTTTGCAGATACATTTGACACAGACAAGTGCACTTTGTGCAGTAAATTGAAGCTTCTGAGCCTAGATTTTGCAAAATAATTCATAATACAAACTGACTCGTCTGGGGGGAGTCTTTGGGAATTTCTAGCACGAGTGACGGAGGAGAGAGAACATCTCATCCCATATCTCAGTAAGAAGTTTCTCCTATGAGAAAAGAACTATGCTGTCATATTAAAAAATGTCTTGCAATCAAGTGAGCAGTGGAGTCATTATGATACCAACCCTTTGGAGGTTCCTTCACTCTAGTCATGGACCATGCCCCCCTAAAATATTTGGAGGCTATGAACTATAACGCCACACTTATGTGTTGATATGTCGGCCTGCAGCCATTCTTTTCTGCAAAGTACCACAGGCCTGGCCCAGGCATGTAAATGCATTGTAACTTAACCTACCCTCCCAACCCAGACATTATGCTTCCATATTTCTATGGAGATATGTTTTT
Organism: Rafetus swinhoei; assembly: GCA_019425775.1. Lineage (NCBI taxonomy): Eukaryota > Metazoa > Chordata > Testudines > Trionychidae > Rafetus > Rafetus swinhoei. Next base: position 39,843,128 of record CM033437.1, on the reverse strand, counting down.
GAATGTTAATATGTATAATATGAATATGCTTTATGCAAAACAGGGCAAGTAACCTATCATTCAAGAACTTGTAATATCCTGAACATACATATTCTATTTCTTTGCATGTATTATTCTTGCATGTGAAGTTAGAAATGTTAAGTGGAAACTTGTTTTATTAATTCTAGATCTTCTAGATAAAGCCATTAGTAGTACTCAGTGCTTTTTTTGTAAGAAAAACGATGCCGGTACTCTGGTGTAAATTTGTTGAGAGAAAAAAAAAAGGAAAACTTGTTGAGAAAAAAAAAAGGAAAAGAAAGAAAACTTGTTGAGAAAAAAAAAGTGCTGGGGGCCGAAATGCAGTCACAGCCCCTTTAAGAGCCACAGCACCGCGCTGGGAGCAGGGAAAAAAACCGCCGTGCGTCCCGAGTAGGCTTCCGTTGGGAGCCAAGCCACCCCAGGAAAACAGGTGCCAGTATGCGTGGGGGAATTCCCATTCCCTTTCTGTGGGCTGGGAAAATAGGTGATGGCATGCCGTTCCAGGCAGTACCATCACAAAAAAAGCACTGGTAGTACTTAAGGAACTTAATGGCCTGAGGCTCAAGACAATGTTCTGTACATTATTTTTTTTGGAAGCCCAAACTGTGGTTAATCTTACAAAGACATGTAACCATGCCACCTGGTGCTGGAATCCATCTTGAATTTGGTATTTTTTCATGTGTATGGGGAGAATTGAACAAAGGATTCCCATCCTGGGACAATGCTATTTAAGAGGTAGGGGAGCAAACAAAGATTGTCTTCAGTTGGGATTACAAACTGCTCCCCTTCACAAGAGGACACACAAAGAGACCTAGAAATCAAGAACACTAATGAGGAGAGAAGCGATTAGACTCAAGTCAGAGAAAAGATCATCTCAGACTTGAAGAATTTTACCTGAAATAAGGGCTAGGGTAAGGAGTTATGCTTTGTAATAATTTCTCCTAACATGTTTTGTTTATTTTAGATTAGCAATTCACTTTGATCTATCTGTTGCCATTTGCAATCACTACTTTTTTATACTTAATAAAAACACTGTTGTTTATTATCAAACCCAGTGTAAATAATTATTACTGAGGGGGGGGAGAGAATGAACAGTTGTGCATATCTCTCCTTCTTTGATAAAGAGAGTGACTTTTATGAGCTTTCTCTGTGTAAAACTTGTATAGAGAGTGCTACAATAATATAAATACAACCTTACCTTCTCATTTATAGTCAGATGCATTTGGAAAAATAAATTAATAAATTCAAAGTTTTGAAGGGACCATTGGAATCACCTAATTTGACCTTCTGTATAACAACACGATATAGAACTTCCCCAAAGTTATTCCTAGAACACGTCTTTTAGGATGAAATCTAATATTGATGTTAAAACTACCAGTGTAGTGGAGAATCCATAACTAAATGTATTCACAAACAATTATACAAGGAAAAATTGCCAAAATACTCAGCTAATATTATTCACAGTGAATTATTGGCCATCTCTACATGCAGCTTTATGATAACTTTGAAGTCCTTAGCTGTTCATAGATTTCTTGCACTTCCCAAATAATCATTTTTTCCAATGACAATTCAATTTCCTTAGTGCTCATATCTGTCATCTGTTAAACTGATGTATCACTTCATATAAAGAGAGAGAGTAACACTGGGTTCCAACAATCCTAAACCTGACTTTGAAAGCAATTCATTGTGATTGGCTTTTCAGTCATGTAACCTCTCAGTGAAAGGGGGATAATGAGACTTACCCATGGCATAGAAGCTTTAGTGTTAGTGAATGTTTGCAAAGTACTTTGAAGATAAATAAGTGGCAAGTATTATTACTAAGAATAAATCAGCCAGGGATTTCTTGATCAAGGAGATATTTTATTTCACCCAGCTGCTCAGTAATGCTGAGATTGCCTTCTAAAATTTCTTTTAGGATCCTGCACATTGTCTGAGAAGTTCACATTGTCTGAGCTTATTCACACAACAGGTGGTTGAGCATATTGAGTGCTGTCCAGGAAAATAGCCTGTCTGTCAGTGTTCCAACCCACTCATGTGGCTGTACAAGTGGGCTGTTTTCTCTTCCGCTGCTTGATATTTTTAGGTGAGTTTCTGAGTCAAGAAGTGTCTGTTTACAGAAGGTGGAAATGCTGGAACAGTGAAGTATTTAGGAGATCCTAACAGCCTGTGGAAATGGAAAAAGCCAGCTGTCCATAGCATTGCATTTGCTTAGTTGCATTGTGTGACAGTTTCATCACATTATTATATAATTATGGTTCAACCTGGAATTTGCAGACATGTTGAGAAAGGGGAATATTACAGGATCCCCGGGTACAAGCTGAAAGCGGGGTACTGCTATGCCTTCTTAATTCTTCAACTGTTGGGCTCTATTATCACTCTGTCTAACAGCATGTGGCACCACACACCCAGCTAAATTGCATGAATGTTCCCTAAGCCACTCACAAATCACATAGCAGAAGGCATCAACAATCTCCTAAGCCCCAATCTTGCAAACCCCAGAATATATTGTCTTGCCCTGTCAGAATCCTGACAAGTGAAAGTGTATTAGCCAGTCTACCACTCCCTTGATGTAGAGAGAACACACATTAGCCTTTGTAAACTGAGCTGAGATCTTCCAAGTACTTCAAACAAAACACTCTGTTTTAGGTAAAATATAAAACAGATTTATTTATTAACTACTGAAAGATAGATTTTAAGTGATTACATATGGTGGGCACAAAAGATTAGAGATGGTTACCAAAGAAAAGAAAAAGTAAGGACACAGTCTAAATCATAAACCTTATTAGATTAGTCAGTATTTGGATCAAGCTATTTGTCTCACACTACAGATTACAGGCAGGTCGCAGTTCTTAGTACACATATATTCTAATTTAATTGATTAAATTAGAATTAATACACCTTTACTTAACAACTAAAAGAAACTGGGTTTAACAGATTAAAAGTGAACAAAATCAATTACAAAGTACACAGAAAGAAAGGAAACTTATCCATCTGGCATTTGCACTGCCACCATTTATCCCACCCCAGAATGTGCACTCCTCTGGATTCAGAGTCCCAGACACTTGCTTGCATGGGCACGCTTGAAGGTCTGCAGCTGGAGTGGAGACAGCCCTGTGCAGGTTTTGTGTGTGTTAGTCCAAGCTGAACAGTGAGCTGCAAAATCCCTCTGCCACTGGAGCAGGTCCCACCAAATGCCAATAGCTCTGGTTCCCTGGACAGATCACTCTGGCTCTCATTGCACCCAGAGTCAGTTTGTCTTTTGTGCTCTATCCCAGGAAGCACTTTTCCAAACAGTCCAGTTACTCACAGTCACCTCCTGTGTAGGTTTATGTAAGCTCTTCCCAGCCACAAGCAGAGCCAGGATCTCTCCCCTCCAGGAACAATCAACAGCCCCTGAAGCAGCCTGCTAGCTCCAAGCCCCAGCAGTAACAGTAACAGGGTCAGTAACAGGCTCTAGCTGCAACACAACAGCTCCTGACCTGGAAAAGGCTTCACACCAGCAGCCTGGCTCCTCTCTCCAAAAACTCTCTGTCTGCATAGCCTGGAAGAGGCACTGTTCCCCTTTTTTCCCAAGGGCTCATGGGAGTTGTAGTCTCTAGGGCTACATTGCAGCACAAAGGATCCTCTCAGTAAAAGTCAGAGGTCCCTTTAATAAGGGGACTACATAGTTATTCAGAAGTGGGCTGTGCCCATGAAAGCTCATGATACCATCTACATGTTTTGTTAGTCTATAAAGTGCTACCAGAACCATTTGCTGTTTTATAGTTATTCAGGAAATGCCAACACAGGGTGTGTCTAGACTACACTTCTCTGTTGACAGAGAGATGTAGATTAGGCATGTCAAAATTGCTAATGAAGCAGGGATTTAAATATCCCGCACTTCATTAGCATAAACATGGCCACCTCTTTTTTTCAAAACGGAGCTTTTTCGAAAAAAAAGGAAGGCTAGACATGGAGCTTTCGAAAATACAACCCTTTTTTGAAAGATCTCTTATCCCTCATAAAATGAGGTTTACAGGGTCTTTCGAAAAAGGGTTGTATTTTCGAAAGATCCGTGTCTAGACTGCCATTTTTTTTCAAAAAGCTCAGTTTCGAAAAAAAAGCGGTGGCCATGTTTATGCTAATGAAGCACGGGGATATTTAAATCCCTGCTTCATTAGCAATTTCGACGTGCCTAATCTACATCTCTCTGTCAACAGAGAGGTGTAGTCTAAACACACCCACAGTGTTAAGTGAAGCAATTTCTTTTCTGGTATAAATCAAACTATCATTAAATAACAACATTGAAGAGGAGAAAGAAAAAAGACAGTGAGTAGATAAGCTTCAGAGGGATAGCAGAGTGAGTCTGTAACAGGAAAAACTTAAAAAACAACAATTAGTCTAGTAGCATCTCAAACACTAAATAGTTACAAGAGGCTGATAAGAACTATTAGTTTGCACTTGGAAAGGAAGATGACCAACACCAGATTCTACACAGACATCAAAAACCATTAGCACCTTCATTGTTTGGTTGGTTGATAATGTTCGAGCCATCCGATATCAGGATTCAAACCGTTAGCATAAGAATTAAATTTCTGAATGAAGTTAAGCTCCAATCCTTCTCTGTGTATTTGGCTCTTCCAGTGTTGGGCTGCAGAACAATCTCCTATAGTGTTTGCTGAATAAATACAACAGTATTTCTGTAACTCTTGTCTGTCTTCCTTCAATCCCTTCCTACTGTGTCTGAAATTAGCTTGTACTCCCTTGTGGGGTCTTATATTTACCAAAATGTGCATTGCTCATTCCTGAGAGCTATAAAATAGTCTAGCAATAATAAGAGCACTACATGTCCAAGGAATCCAGTACATTGGGCATCTTGCAGGATGAAGGATCTGCCACGAGTTTAGGGGACTGTACCTGATGACACCTTGACATCCCTTCCACTCCTATGAGTCTATAATCTAGCCATACATATGTTACATGCTCAAGAAAAAACAGGGAGTTGGGATTTAATTCTGATGCATGAGTGGCAAAGTTTACTACTACACAGAAGAAGGAAGAAATGACCTCTTAACCACAACTAATTCTGTATGCACATACTGCATTTACCTATAGATTACATATGATTCACATCCTATTTGCCTTGCATGGCAAATCTCATCAACTTCACTAGGAACTATTCTCAGCAAGGTGAATGCAATGTGGCTATTTATGTAATAATATTTTTGTCCTTTAGGGAAATGAGGGTAAGATGACAGAAAATGGTCAGTGGTCAGATTCCTCCAACTATTCTCACAGCAAGTTGCTCACAATTAGAGCTAAAGTCAATGCATACTAAAATGTGAATAGCAAAGTGCTGGGAAATTACTGAATTTACAGGTAAAAGTACATGTGAAAAGAGCTGTATTCTTCCCTGGCAATGCAATAGGCCCTCTCTGCCAACCACAAGGGGGCTGTAATCTGGTTGGGGTTTCTAGGTGCTACTGCAATGGAAATAACGACTAAGAACAGCTCATGGTGAGAAAGTGCTATTCAGTGCTTTGCTACTTTTTTGCCATTTATGTCCCAACCTCCTTCACGATGTAGCAATGTGGTTATCTTCTGCAAAAGTTTAAAAGAGAAGAGGTTGTACTGCTCCACAATCAGCCTCAGGAGTGTGCACAGCTTCAGGAGGGTCATAATTGTATTTCTGTTTTGAAAAGGACAAGTTATGCCCACAAATATCTAATCTCTCTTTTGATCCCTCTGTTCCTAGAATAGGATAAACACATTTCCCAAGATTAGTTTAGAGTTAATACAGTCCAGCCCTGCTGAAGAAAGATAAGTTTCAATTATTTTTCCTAATCTATTAGCTTTTGTATTTCAAAAAACTGTTTCATGTTTGCATATTTCATAAATACAGTACAAATGCATTGTGAATGCAATGATCCATTAAAATAGAAGACTAGTAAAGCAACTATGTGGTTGTCTGTATGTGGAAATTTTACTGAGTCAGATCTCCAGAGCAGAAGGAAGCATGTGGGAGAAGAGAGCTTGGTCTTGAAACATTATAAGGTACATATGGCTCTAGAGTCAAAATTAATACAACATTAATTAGATGACATTTTATGCTGGTTTATAAAAAGTCACTAGGGGATCTACTTCACTGTGAAACAAAATTCACAGCACTCTCGATAAGCAAGTTTCAAACTCCTACACCTGATGACATTTGAATAAATGAAAAGCTGTTTATTTGACTGTGGCTTTCTCATATCTGCCTGCCTTCTCTGAATAAAAAGCAGTAACTAATATGAACACACATTGTACCAACACGGTGGCAAAGCTTTGGAATGCAAGATGGTGCCGGACATATTTGTGAGTAAAGATTAGATTCAGCAGGGCACTTATGCTCCTACTGACTGGAGTCATTTCCCCCCATGTATCATTTAAGAACACACTCTACCAAATGATGTTATTACATTGAACTATGACTTGCTGGCACAATTTCCTTGGATGTCACTCACTTGGGTGACAGGGCAACAAAATGGCAGCAGAAATTCAATGTTGATAAATACAAAGTATAAAGTATAATCCCAACTATACATTCAACATGATGGGTCTAAATTATCTACTCAAGAAAGAGATTATGGTGTCACCTTGGATAGTTCTGTGGAAACATCTGCTCAGTGTGCAGTAGCAATCAAAAAGTTAACAGAATATTGGGAACCGCTGGGAAAGGGATAGATAAGAAGACAGAAAATAACATATGTCACCATATAAATCCATGATATGCCCACAACTAACTGTAGTTTTTGTCACCCCATTTTAAAAATTGTATATTAGAATTGGAAAAAGAACAAAGAAGGACAACAAAAAGTGATTAGGAGCAGATTTCAAATGAAGGGAGATTAAGAAGACAGGGACTAGAACAGTTCAGCTTGGAAAAGAGCCAACTGAGGGGAGATGTGATCGATGTCTATAAAATCATGAATGGACTGAAGAAAGTGAATAGGGAAGTGTTATCTACCCGTTTACAAAACACGGGGGCTGCGTCTAGACTGGCAAGTTTTTCCGCAAAAGCAGCCGCTTTTGTGGAAAAACTTGCCAGCTGTCTACACTGGCTGCTTGAATTTGCACAAGAGCACTGACTTTGTAAAGTACAAAATCAGTGCTTCTTGCGCAATACAATGACGCCCGCTGAAAAAGCCCTCTTGCGCAAATGCTTTTGTGCAAGAGGGCCAGTGTAGACAACCCAGAATTGTTTTATGCAAAAAGCCCCGATGGCTAAAATGGCGATCGGGCTTTTTTATGAAAGCGTCCTAGATTGGCCATGGATGCTTTGCAAAAGCATCCGTGCCAATCTAGACGCTCTTTTCCGCAAATGCTTTTAACGGAAAAACTTTTCCGTTAAAAGCATTTGCGGAAAATCATGCCAGTCTAGACACAGCCAGGAAGTAGGGGTCACTCAAGGAAATTAATGGGTAGCAGGCTTAAAACAAAGAAAAGGAAATGCTTCTTCACACAGCACAGTCAACTTGTGGAAATCATTGCCAAGGATGTTGTGAAGACCAAATACAAAAGGATTAAAAAACAAACAGTTAAATTCATGGAATTTAGGTTCATCCATGGCTACTGGCCAAGATGATGGGGATGCAACTCCATGCTCCAGGTGTTCCTAAACCTCCAACTCCCAGAAGCTGGGACTGGATGACAGTGGCTGGATCACTTAAATTGTTCTGTCTATTCCCTCTGAGTCTATAGAACTCTGGGTTAGATGTCTGAACCATCATAGCCCTTCTTAGGCTCTTAAATCCTAACTAAGGCTAAATTGTGGCTTAAAGCTTCATTCCATTAAAAGTGACATTATGGAGATAAACTTGGAGGTAATGTGGTGGCCCAAATGGCCCTCAGAACATGCCTTATTGTCATGATCAGTTAGGTTAGAAATTTCAGATTTTGTCTGTTTCATTCTCTGCAGGAAGGACACAATTCAAGTTTGAAGAAAATTGGTATAGTCGACCAGAATTTTCTCCTGCCTAGATTCACTCAGTGTGTGGAAGGGAGTCAGTCCATACTTGGAGTCTATGTGATTTTCTTCTTTCTTCTCCCTTGGTGCTGATTGCCTCTGCTGAGAGGACAGGCAGGAATCAAAGAAGTCTTTCCAGCACTTTCCTTCCTGTACCAGCTCCCCAGATTTGCTCATTTTCCTATCTTTTTGTTCTATGTCATTCTTAAGAGTTTCTATCCAAAGCATCCTTGGTATTCCTCTATTTCCAGTTTTTTGCACTTGGGTTTGTATTTCCATGTATTGTATCCTTTCTGAATCCATTCTTGCAAAGCCTCATAATACTCATTCCTGAGTTTTCCTGCAACATCGCCATCTCTTGCCCTAGCCATTTTTCTATCACTTTTGGTTTTTTTAGCTGAACTCTCAAAATGCTCAGTGTTCCTTTCATCCCGTTCATTTCTGCAATCGATATTGAGTGCACCAGCTTTCTGCTGGTCTGCTTCAATTGAGAACTGCCCTTGCTGAGCAGATCCAGCTGTTTAATGGCCCAGAGCAGTGCAGGGGGACAGAATGCAGGAAGGAATCTGCCTCAGTGTTTCTAAAGATATGAACTTTTAAAGACAACATTTTCACTTTCATAAATATAAGCATCAAATCCACCATTTAGTCTAGAGGGATTTAAAATGGCCCCAGAAGGGCTTTCCTGAACACCTGCTATCCCCCTTTAATTCAGTACTCTGATTTAATGGTTCCTCATTCAAGGATGCCTCATAAAATGGTACACTGAGGACTATATTTATTTAATACACACAGTCACACATAGGCTACGTCTAGACTGCATCCCTTTTCCGTAAAAGGGATGCAAATTAAACATCGCGCAGTACAAATGAAGCGGATTTAAATCCCCGCTTCATTTGCATACTATCTGCCGCTTTTTCCGGCTCGAGCTTTGATTGGAAAGCGTCAGTCTAGACGCTGATCTGCGGAAAATAAAGCCTTTTCCGAAAGATCCCTTATTCCTTCTTTTAAAGGAATAAGGGATCTTTCGGAAAAGGCTTTATTTTCCGCAAGATCCGTGTCAGACTGGCGCTTTTTCCGTCAAAGCTCGAGCCGAAAAAGCGCAGTTATGTTTATGCAAATGAAGCGGGGATTTAAATCCCGCTTCATTTGTACAGTGCGATACGTCTAATTTGCATCCCTTTTACGGAAAAGGGATGCAGTCTAGACGTAGCCATAGAGGCTATGTTATGGGCTGAGTAAAAGTAGCAGTAGAAAGCTTAAGTTTGATTCTCCATTAGTATAAAACTAATGAGGAATTTCACTCTCCCCAGTCACTCCTGACTGTATGGAATAAATGAGAGGAGAATCAGGCCTGTTGGTATTTCGAGTGTCTAGACTGTTGAGTGCTTTGTTTCTCAACTAGACCATTTCACATGTGAGAGTGCATTTAATATCCGTGTGGATGCTTATGTGCCTCATGTTCCTGCTTAATATCTTCATATTGTCTACCTGATGGGGAAATAATCCTCAACTGATTTCAAAAAGGTTTGAAAAGCCAGTCCTCACCTTGGCTGGACTTGTGACAGACTTTTCCGAGACATGTGGCTAGCTGTCATGTAGACTCAGGGGGAGGGAGCATGCGAGTTCAGAGACATGATTGTTTCCTTTTAATGCTTTGAAGCTCCCAGTGGCAACATCCTACAAGCTTCCAATTTCAAGTATGCACGTCTGCCTTTTTTGTGAGCGGTTTGTTTTACAGGGATAGATGGCTGCTCACAGCACACTTTTTAATTGTCTCTCATTTTCAATGCATTTAACACCCAGCCAGACCTTGTGTTCTCACCTTGAACCTTGAACGTTATTAACACAAAAATTATGGTTCTGGAAAATCAGTTGTAGCTTGTTATTTTTATTAAGGTAACTAATGACAGAGAACATTAAGCTTCCTGAGTCCATATATTTCTTCTCGCTCTCATTTTGGGGGTATTGTTCCTCATCTGACAGCTGAAAAGTTACAGTTCATAGGGAACAGTTCATTACTTTGACAGACAGTTATCAGACTAAGATCTTCCTCTGTCTCTACTGAGGTAGAGGGATAGAATGCAATAATGAGGACAAGAAATACTAATTGGAGGGATCCACAGTGAGGAGAGGAGTGAGTACATTTGTACATGCAATTTGGTGCATTTACCTGCACAACTGAGCTAGCATCTGAACCCATTGTCCAACTTTATTATAGGATGAAAATAAACAAAGGAATATTTAGGCTGAATATCAGATACAAATCAAAGTGTAGCAAATGCTGATGCAGTTGTGGGAAGTAGTGAAAGCTTCATTTATTTAAAAATAGACTGGATGAGGCATTGGAGAATATAATGTAGGAAGCAATTGTGTATTGGTGATAGCTACTTGGAATTCTCTGTCTCTACATTCACTGTTACATGCGCTGCATTTATGTGTATTTGAAAAAGGAACAATGAGGCTAGGTGGACACTACAGGGTTGGTTTTTTTTTAGAAAAAGCTACGCAAATTGCGCTCCGCAATTTGTATAGTTTTTTTCTGATTGCTTTTCTGGAAGAGGCTTTTCTGCCATTTGGCCCCATCTAGATGGGGCCAAATGGCAGAAAAGCCTCCTCTTTCAGAGGAGCCCTTATTCCTCGTAGAATGAGTTATACAGGGCTCCCCGGAAGAGCACATTTACTCTTCCGCAAAAAAAAGCAGAAGAACAAACGTGTTCCTTGGACGCAGCAGAGTGAGGTATCCTGGAAAACTCCCGCAGCATAGACATACCCTGAGAGATAGAGAAAGAGAGATGGTCTCCATTTGTCTGAATACAGGAGCTGGAGCTACAAACTCCAGAGTTGTTATTCTGGCTTTGACTATTCTATGGCCTTCCACAAACCATTATCATTACTATCTGTAATGATATTATTATCAACTGTAACTTGGCGACTGCAGTACTTATCTAGATCACAAGGATGTTGCTTGGATGAATTAATTTATGTGTGTAAAATATTTTAATGAGCCGTGTTTTTTATCATTGTGGTTTGTGGATTAATCTGATCCTTGTCCATGAGACAGCAAAATATTTTACTTTACCATCTCAGTATTGTTCTATCCATATTATAGGGGGGAAAGAGTGTTACTGTTCCTTTCTGAAAATGGAAATGTTTTCTTTGACTATAAAAATTCCCCTTTGAACTTTGAAGTGCTGATGTAAACCCTGGTTGTCTCACAGCGATCTCATGAACTATATTTTACCTTATTTTATATGTAACTGGGAGGGGCATTTTAGCCCCGAGATAAGCATTACAAAAGTCCAAATCATTCATTATATAATTAAGAATCACTACACATCTTTTACCAGGGTAGTGTTCTGCTAGTCACTGGGCTCTGGGGGTTCAATTTTTGATTACTCTCTGGCTGTTGTGTGCAGAGTAAAAGTTTCCCTAAAAGAGCAGCCAAAGGGAAATCCTTGGATTACGCAAAGCCAGTGGTAGCCAGCTCAGTGCTACCTATTCCCTCTTTCCGGCATAAGCCAGATACTGGAGCTATGCCAAAAGTCTCAGAGAATGAAGTGGAGCATATGTCCAGATTCTTGGCTGTCCCTTCAGCTGGCTGTTCTCTGGGTAACTCTGCGCATACCAATTCAACAAGTCACCTTCATATCCTCATGTAAACATCCATTCAAAACTCATATCTTTTGAGGAGGCCTACCAGGAGATCTAACGGTTTAAAAAACCCCAAACTCTTCCTCCACATCAGGTTTCTTTTGCCTCTGCGTTTCCCAGTGGGCCACTCCTTTCACAAATCTGTCTCTTTCTAATTATAGATCTTTGGGGCAGGACTGCTCACATTTTGTATACTATGCAGCACCGGGCACATTGACGGCAATTAACATTTCAATAATAGTAATATCCTGCTCTTTACGTAACTTAGTAAGTTTATATAATACTGTTTGTACAGTGAGCCTAAATTGTTGCTCCTAGCCATTTGCCACTCATGCTTCTCTCACAACAATACACACACAGTACGTGCCCTTATCTGTTCTCTACAAATCGTATATACTCCTAGCTGGGCTGTGTAAAGGTCACGGAGATAAATAGCATCCCCTTCTGAAGAGAAACTCACCCACACTGAAGTTTTGTAAATGGAAACAGGAAAGCATCTGATAAAAATGTTGTTCAAGGTATGTTGCTTTGTGTTGTACAATTTTTATCATCATTATCTTTGGTTCAGTCACTTATATTATCTCCAAACCGAAACTCAAGATTCTGTTACCCACTAGAAGCAGTGACATTTAGATTGGCTCTGAACTTTGTGGGTAAGGCCCATTCTCAATTACATTTCTTATTACTAAAAGAAGTGAACTGTTTCACAGAACCTATGCATCCCCTGATGTCTTCCCTGTGGGGCGAAGGGGGCAGGAGAGATTGGTTACTTCCTTTCCTGAAGACGATCCCCACATAAACTATGATCACATGCTAGAAGGTTCTAGGGTGAGCAGTCACATTTGAAAGTGCAGATAAACATTTATTAACTTTGTCATCTTCATCTCAACTTCAAAGAAGGGGAGAAATAATTTAACTTTGTAAACAAAAAATTTCTTCCTGGCAAAACCTTGGATGCCTTGTAACACAGAAGTTCTCTGAACATAATTCTATTCCAGTTAAAGTGAATGGTGAAAGAATAGAAAAGCATAGGCATTCCAAACAAAGAGTCCAATTTCATGGTCCTTAGAAGGAATAATCCATAGTTCTTAAGGAAAATAAATGAGGCAGGGACTGCTCCAATTCCCACTCCCTGCTGGGAACAGGCCAGCTGCAAAGAGCTTCTCAGCTCACAGAGCTCCCCACCCGCTGTAGCCGTGCCCCTCAGTAGGGATTAAGGAGCTGGGAGCCTAGGTGAAAGCCCAGCTAAGGAGCTGAGAACTTGCTTTTGTGTCCATTTCATGGCTCCAAGTGGAGCTGTGAGATTGACAAGAATGACACCCGACAGATGCAAATAACACATGGTCCACAGGGACACTACATCTTCCTCACTACACCGACAAGCCCTACACTTCTTGTGGAGGTGGATTTTTATGTCAAAGTAATTGGGCACTTACATCAGTGGGAGCAAGGTTTTAGTGTGTACACTGACATAATTAGGTTGACTTAAGGGCTACGTCTAAACTGTATCCCTCTGTCTACAGAGGGATGCAAATCAAGCATATCGAAATTGCTAATGAAGCAGGGATTTAAATATCCTGCACCTCATTAGCATAAACATAGCCGCCGCTTTTTTTCAAAATGGAGTTTTTTAAAAAAAAACCCGGCAGTATAGATGCGGATCTGTCGAAAATAAAACCTTTTTCAACAGATCCCGTATTCCTCAAAAAATGAGGTTTACAGGATCTGTCGAAAAAGGCTTTATTTTCGACAGATCTGCATCTAGACTGACGTTGTTTTCCGAAAAAACTCCGTTTAAAAAAAAAGCAGCGGCCTTGTTTATGCTAATGAGGAGCAGGATATTTAAATCCCTGCTTCATTAGCAATTTCGATGTGCCTAATCTACATCCCTCTGTCAACAAAGAGGTGTAGTCTAGACACACCCAAGATGCCTTAAATCAATCAAATGCTGGCATGTAGGTTAGGCCTTAGTTTGACTGATGATAACATATCTGAGATCAGAATCAGGCCCAATGGTTTTAATCCCCCTGATGGTTTGACACATCTCATAGTACAGGTTCATACAGATTCATTTCTGATTTCCATGCTGTATGTTCATTTTTGATGCTGAGTCAAGTGCTTGCTGAGCAAATTTTGATGAAGATGAAAATTGCTATATCATATAATGAGAGTTATTAGAGGAAAAACAGAAGAAAAAGGACTATTAATTATTATTTTTCTTTAAGTATAACTGAAGCACTTATTTTTCATAACAGATATAAGTCTGTAAATCACACTAGTTCATATTGGTAGGTGTCTACAATTGCTAAGAAACAAATTAAAAATGGTTTAATTTCTCATATATGTTCAGCTTTTGCTAAGTAAAGAGAAGTTACAGAGTAAAGAGAACATGGCTGAAAAGGGTTTTGGTGAAAAGAAATGTACAAGAGTTGAAACACCCATTATTTGCTTCTACTGATTGGTTGTTTGACCTTCAAATTATGTAGACAGTTTGACAGGTGTTTGATATCCAAATCTATTGCTGGGTAAAGGTTGTTAGTATTACGGAGAAAGGCACTGCAAAAACATTTTGTAAAAATACAGTTTTTAGATATTTAATCAAATTTTAACAATTAAAAATAGGAAGAAGCAAATGTGAAAAGGACAACAGGCAAAACCAAATATTTGAATATACAATATGGACTTGATTTTACAACTGTGTCTTATTTGGATCTCCTTTTTTTACCACCAATTTTGTAAGTAGAAATAACTGTGCAGACAATTTGTGCCATTTAGAATTATAGGGATGGCTTCACCAGAGTTACTCCAGTTGTGTGGCATTATACCAATATAAGACTGAGCAATGCGGTGATGATGCAGGATCATAAGTACCAATTGTTGGGTATAATCACATACTTTAAATATAAACAGCATAAGCTACATCAGCAACAATTATGGGTGTACAACTGTGTCAACAATCTGTGCCTGTAAATTGCAGGACAGGAAGGCCGGTGTTTAAATATCTGGCCATATATTGTGAATTACAGCTATGGATCACCTGAATGTTCAAATGCAAGAAGTAAATTGACAGGCATTGGAATTTTGGTCAAGTGGCTGCAACTTTAATGTAACCTTTAATATAACCTTTAATCAAACGAGATGACTCCCGAAAAGCAATGCTTCCCAGCCCCATTATCAGAGTGGAAGACAAAAGCCACCCCATTTTATCACCCCATTTTTATCACTGGTCTTTCCCCCAGTGCAGTGCTAAAATCCCAATCATCCTGACATATTCAGATCACTTAAACCCACAGATGTAACTGGGGAACAATACTTCAAGGACTATAGTAGCAGAATATTATATGAAAAAATTCTTGACCTTAACCCACTTCCAGCGGGAGCATGAGACCTAACTTCCATCCCCAATAATTCTAGCCTTACCAAGTGGAGTCTATGCCCTTCTACCAAGATCTGCTATCCAAAGGTGTGTCCAGACTACAGGGTTTTGTCGACAAAAGTGAACTTTTGTTGACAAAACCATACCTGCGTCTACACTACTACCACGTTCTGTCGACAGTAAGTCTACAGAATGCGGCAGTTTTGTCGACAGCAGTAAACCTCATTTTATGAGGAATAACGCATTTGTCAACAGAGTTCTGTCGACAAAAGGTAAGTGTGGCTGCAGGGAAGAATTTATGTCGAAAATAAAGGCCTCCAGGAAGGAGCCCTGGTGGACACTCCTGCCAGAGCTTTCAACTTTATTGTTCCTGCCTGTAGCCATCTTTAAAAGGCACAGGCACCCAGGATTAGCATTCTGGCAGCAAGCCAGCTCCAGCCAGGACCCTGACTACGCAGCTTTTCCTGGTAGGGCCACTCAGAGCCATGTCCTAGGGACAAGCCTCCCAAGACCCCCTTGCCCCTTCCAGGGACACATCCCTGCAGGAAGCCAGGGGCACCAAACACCGGTCACCCTCCTCATCTGGGCCTGAGATAAAAGCCCTCTTGGAGCTCTGGTCCGAGGAGAAGGCTCTTCAGGCCCTACAGTCCAGGCGGAGGAACGCTGACATTTACGCCAGAATGGCCTTGCAAGAAAAGGCCACCACCCCCGCACCTTAGACCAGGTCAGAGCCAAGGTCAAGGACCTGCGGCTGGGGTATGTTAGGGCCCATGAGTGCACCTCCCGCTCTGAGGAAACGGCACACTACTGTGCCTATTATGAGGACCTGGACCGGATCCTGGGGGCAGGGGAACCCCTGCCTCCTGAGAGCGTTGTGGAGTCTGGGTTGGAGACCCCTGTGCAGCAGCGGCCGCAACTCCAGGGTGAGACCCCAGCAGAGGACCAGCAGCTCCAAGAAGAGGAGGAGGAGGAGGAGGAGGAGGAAGACACCACCAGGAGCACAGTGACCCTGACCCAGGAGCCAGACGCCCAGACTTAGGAGGCCTCCCAGACAACTTCGGACACCGGGGAGGAAACATCAGGTGAGTGCTGTGAGGGTCCAACACACACAGGGCAGGGCAGGCGGGAGCCAAGTGGATGGTGCAGTGCTGTGACATGTCATGCTGATCACAGCCTGGGGGGGGCACACACATGGCCGTCCTACCCCTGCACCCGCATGGCTGCGAGGCACCACCTGCTCCTGCAGACAGTGATGCCAGGTGCAGGCATGGGTTGGGGACACTGGGATTGCGTTACTGAGACCCACATGAGCATCCTCTGACCCTAGGACAGGCACTGACTGCTGAGAAGGAGGGCATGCCCTCTCAGGGAAAGTGTGAGCATGCATGACTGATGACTTTTCCCTCTTGTCCTGCACAGCTGGACCAGCTGACCAGGAGGGGAGCTCCACACCTGCCCCACCACCCAGACGGATGCAGGGAACCTGTTGGCACTGGCGCACATATTTGGACCTGGTGCGCCAGCACATCTTGGTCCTGCAAGGGATGCAGGACGCAATGAACCGGAGGATGCTGGCAGAGGCAGAGTGGCGCAGGCGCTTGCTGGACAAGTTTGTCCAGCAGCGCACTGAGATTTGTGCTGTTATCCGGGAGGCCATGGCCTTCCCCGGTCCTGTGTCTGGTCCTGCTCCTCCTGCTCAGCCTGCCCCCCCTCAGCCCCTGCCTCCCCCTCAGCCCCTGCGCCCCCCCTCAGCCTCTGCCAACCCACACCCAGGTACAGCCTCACCTCCTGCCTAGCCCCCTACTATCCCAGCCCACATGCGCGGCCATCTGCGAGAAAGCCTTCGCAGCCAAAGTGCCAGGGGCTCTTCATCAAGGCAGCACTCCCTCCCCCCTTCCAGGTTGACATTCCCCCTTCCCACCTGTGAGAGTCACTGAGGGAAGCACTTTACTTTGTTTACAAACACTTTATTTTTCTGAACAAAAGAGTATTTTATTTTTTCAAAAAACCAACAGTGAAATAAACTGTAAACATTTTTTCAACAACACCTGTCTTTGTTGTCAGTGTGTGATGAATGGGTACAATGTGTGACTGTGGGGCCGGGAGGGGTTTTGGGGAGGAAGGCACTGGGAGCATGGGGCAATCCCACAATTGGAAGGCCCTGGGGAAAATCATCGGCCTCCTTGGGAGAATTGCTCCCTAAGGGTATGTCTACACTGCCACACTAGTTCGAACTAGGGTGGCTAATGTAGGCATTCAAACTTGCAAATGAAGCCCGGGATTTAAATATCCCGGGCTTCATTTGCATGTTCCCGGGTGGGCGCCATTTTTAAATGCCCGTAGTTCGAACTACCTGCCCGTGGCTACATGTGGCACGGACTAGGTAGTTCGAACTAAAGCTCCTAATTCGAACTACTGTTATTCCTCCTGCAAGGACTCCCCCATGTGCAGCCGAGTGAGCAGGCATCTAAATCTGCCCTTCAGACAGCCAAAGGCACACTCCACCTGGAAGCGAGCCCAATTCAGACGGGAGTTAAAGAGTTCTCTGCTTGCATGCAGGTGGCCGGTGTAGGGCTTCATGAGCCAGGGCATAAGGGGGTACGACGTGTCAGCCATGATGTACGTAGGCATCTGCACATCCCCGACTGCATGGTTTCTCTCTGGAAAGAATGCCCCAGCCTGCAGCCTGCGGTACAGGTATGAGTTCCAGAATATGCGGGCATCGTGTGCCCGGCCTGACCACCTGACACAAATGTCTGTGAATTGTCTTTGGTGGTTGATCAGGGCCTGCAGCACAATCGAAAAGTAGCCCTTTTTATTAATATATTGTGCTGCTCGATGGGGTGGTGTGTGGATCGGGATGTGAGTCCTGTCGAGTGCTCCACCGCAGTTCGGAAAACCCAGCCCCCCAAATCCAGCCAAGAAGGTATCCAGGTCTCTGAGGTGGATAGTCCTGTGAAGCAGCTCTGAGTTGATGGCCGACACCACATGCAGAAAGGGACAAATACAAACACACATAACAGGACATTAGAGGAGTTGCGTGAGCAGATAAGAGGTGCTCTCCCACTCCTCCCCTCCCAGACCCCAACAGCCCCCCCTCAGACAACCCCCCCGTACCTCCCGCACCACCACAGGGTGAGGCCAGGCAGGCTTCTACCACTCCCACCCCATCCCCCATTCCCTGTTCCCGGTCCTGACCATCCCCTTTATCCTCCTGCTCCCACCCCCATGGACTGTCCCCTGAGAGTGACTTACCTCCATCAAGATGGCCCTGACAGTAGACCTCCCCACGCCAAACTGACGTCCCACGGAGAGGTAGCTGTCGGGGGTGGCCAGCTTCCACAGAGCAATAGCGATGTGCTTCTCCAGGGGGATGGCGGGTCGCAAGTGGGTGTCCTGGCATTGCAGGGCAGGGGTGAGCCAGGCACAGAGCTCCTGGAAGGTGGACTTCTGCATCCGGAAGTTTCGGAGCCAATGGTCATCATCCCACTGCTGCATAACAAGCCAGTCCTACCAGTCAGAACTGGTGTCCAGCCTCCAAACTCGCCTCTCCAGGAATAAGTTCGGGGGCAAGGGCAGTAGTAGGGCCGCAGCCTGAGTGAGGGGCTCACAGCTGGGCTCTGAATCCAGCTCTGCCACAAACGTCATGATGCTCTCATGAAGATGCAGCAGAACTTCCAGCATCACAGTGTGAGGCCATTGCCTGCCCAGGGGCAGCTCAGGGTCCATGGCCAAAAACACAGTGCAAAGCACAAAAACAAACCTGAAAATAAACTGCTGTGGTGTCCGAGGAAGCAGGGCAACCAAAGCAAGAACTGCAGCAGCTTTGCTTTCCCTCTAGGAGGTAGGCAAGCCAGAAGCTGGAGCAGAGCAATGGCTGTCCAGGAGGATCCCTTTAAGCACGTGTCTCTGCAAAGAGCATGCAACAGGTCCGGGAATTTAAGGCTGCCCCTGTGACCTACCAGAAGCACTTCTGGGTGCCTTCGTTTTTTGACAGAGTGTCCGGCAGTCTGGATGCTCTTTTTCGACAAAGCGGATCGATTTTTCGATCCTCGTAATGCAGTCTAGACGCTCTTTTTTGACAGAGGTTTTGTCAACAGTATCTGTCGACAAAGCCTCTGTCGAAAAGAGCCTGTAGTCTAGACGTACCCCAAAGGTGTGATCCTGTGAAATAAACCATGAGTTATGCCAACTTGTGGTGATTCAGCACCTAGAGTGTACCTTAAGAAATGTATTTGAACCCACACAACCCAATGACTACAAAACACAACAACCTGCCATTAGATGATGCATAACCTCACACCAAGGCAATTAACAAACCCATGCAACCAATAATCAGAAGGGAAAGAGATTATGGCAGGGTGTGATTGTGCTGTAGTACCCTCTATTGACCTGAGGTGCTGCTGCAGGCACTCACTGCCTCAGCTTCTCTATTCTCACAGCAGAATTCTGCACAGTACAAAAGGATATCAGATCAAATTCCCCTCCCGGAGTACTAGTTTATTAAATCAAAATAACTTTGAAATAAAGTTTTACTGCCACTGGGCTAGGGGTTATATAGCTCTCTTCCTTAGGCCCTGTAAACTCCAGGAGACCCTATCCTTTAGAAGAGGTTCTCCCTGTGACTATCTTCCTGCAAGACATCGCTGATGGCCTTTCATCAATGCCAGGTGATCTTCACTCAATTAACTGAATATGTGAGTTTATTCCCCTTAAATTGGCTCCCCCTGGGTAGCCTGGGTGCAGACTCCCCTTATAAAGCCAGTAATGCCATGTTGGGGGTGGGAGTGAGATGTTTGTGGTGACAGGGCTGTGCCAGGATGACACCTGCTTCTCCTTTATGCTGCCCACTTGCCAACAAGGACATTCTCAGAACTGCTGAAATTGACCACTAGTAATCCCTTCCCCTGGCCCCAATGAGGTCTGTCATTGGCTAGAAGATATCCTGATGCCACCCCTGGTATGTTTTCATCCCTTCTAGCTGCTACTCTGTAATGTGACCCCAGTTCAAATGGTCAGGTCAGTGGCCCCTTGTCATCCCTGGCCACGTCAGCTGCTTCTTAGTCTAAACATTCATTCATTCTAATATTTCAGATTTCTGAGCAATTTCAAACAGTGACCACTTGAGGATATTGATATCCAGAAGCTGCACTGTCCAGAAGCAATAGCACAAAGTACTTGGGAGACAGATAACACTTACTATAGAAACAAGACAGTATTGACCGCTTAATTTTAAATATATTTCTCCATATATATTTCTCCAAATATATTTCAACCATCTTGCCCATGCATTTTCTAGTTAGCTTAAATGTTACTGTGATGGGGTGCACTAGGCTCGAGGCCCCCTGCTGAAGTCTGGAGGCCTTGCCGCACCCACCCCAGGGAGAAGAGCAGAAAAGAGGTCCTCCAAACAGACTAGAGTGGCTGCTTCTGCTGCAGCCAATCAGGGCTTAGCAACTGATATAAAAGAAGCAGCTGGGCCTGAGCCTAGCAGTTCCTCATTAGTGCTTGACTTAGTCAGTCCTAGGGATTAACTGCGAGAACAGCAGCACCTCGGACAGCTCTGAGTGTGAGCTGTACTTCAGACCTAGTTGAAACCCAGGTCCAGCTCTTAACAGACTACAACAATTTGCAGAACCCTGGACAGGGTGCAGGGAGAACTTGACCTCAAAGCCCTGAGGCTACGTCTACACTTCCCGTGTTTTGCAGAAGAGGAAATGCAAATGATGCACTCATTTGCATATCTTGTGCTTTCATTTGCATATCTTCTTCTGATCCTTTTTGCGGAAGAGGTTTTTGCGATAAAAAGTCCTGTGTAGATGGGGCCATTTGTCGCAAAAAAATAAAAAAAAAAACAAAAAAACCCCAACCCTTTTACGCAAGAGCCCTTATTCCTCAAAAAATGAGGTTTACATCTTGCACAAAAGGGTTTTTTGCAATAAATGACCTTGTCTACACAGGGCTTTTTATCGCAAAAACCTCTTCCACGAAAAGTGTTGGAAGAAGATATGCAAATGAGAGCATGAGATATGCAAATGAGTGCTCCATTTGCATTTCCTCTTCCACAAAACATCCACAGTGTATACATAGCCTGAGAGAGAGGGCTGTACAAAGTAGCTTCTTGGGGACGTGGCCCAGGGAGCGAGACAGCAGTGGGTGTATTCCCTACACAGCTCTCTACTCTCCCAAGCCGTGCCTCCCCCATCTACATCACTATTTTTACCAGTGTAGTATCCTGCTGCTTCTGTGCTGCCAGAATCCCTCCCCACGTCAGGGAGCAGATGCAGACTTTCCTCATGCCACAGTCTTTCACTGACATTTGCAGCTACACACCACAAGTGGCTTGCAATGTAGACAAACCTATAGTTGAGCTACCTATTTTCAGTTCTGTAATTTTAATGTGCCAAGGGCTAGAATGTGACTCTTCAGCTCAGCCCTGGGAAAAGATTGTATAAAGGCACTGCCCACAAAAGCATTTTGACTCAGAGATACTCCTCTTAGGTAGAGTTCATCTCATGCTCCTTGGTTATGCTGTGGGGAAATAATTTACTACAGCCATTTTCAGGCGGCAGCTCATTTCCCCCCATATGGTCAGTGAGCTTTCCTGTGCAGCAAGTAGAAAGGGAGTAGCCATGGTTCCGTGCTCTCCTCTCACCAGTCACTTCCTCCAACAGCAGGAGTAAAAAACTAGGTAGCCTTAATGGCCCAAAACCTTGAGTCTCCTACTATGGCCCTGTATCATCACATCAATCACAATCTAGTGCAGGGCTGGGCAATAATTTTCACAAGGAGGTCATTTCATGAGTGTGTGTGCATGACAGTGACTGTGTGTGTGTGTCACAGAGACTGTGTTGGCTGCTGCTGGGTAAGTTTCTGAGAAAAGCAATGCTCTGTCTCTAAGACAGGGAAAGCTGGTCCTGCTCTGTTTTCTCCTCCCTTCCACACGCTGAAGAGATACAGTATGGGGGGAAGTGTGTGTGTGTGTGTGTGTGTGTGTGAGAAAGAGAGAGCACACACACCGATGTCATAGAAACAGTGCCTGGGCTCTCAAGACAGGCACTCCTCTGAGGCTGTGTCTAGACTACAAAGAAAAGTCAGAAAAAGATATGCAAATTGTGAACCTCCCTTCATTCTGGGCCCCCTTTATCCATCCCTTGTACCAAAGGTGCTAGGGCCATCCATTGCCAAGCTTGTGTTAGATAACCCCATGTTGGATGGGGGGTTGAACCCTTGATCGCTTGCTGGGGGGCTAGATACCTTATCCACTGGGACACTGGAGGAGCCCCCTCTATCCTCATATTCTGCCCCCCCCATGCACCCTTTTGCTCCCACGGTGCCAGGTCCATCCATTGCAAAGCTGGTGATGGCTGTCCCCGGGGGCCAAGGCTGGAACCTAGCACCTCTTGCAATTTGTGTATCTTTTTCAGCTTTTCTTCCGAAAGAGGCTTTTCTGACATTAGGCCCATCTACACTGGGCCAAATGTCAGAAAAAAAGCCTCTTTTGGAACATCCCTTCTTCCTCGTAGAACAAGGTTTACAGGAATGCCAAAAAAATGCGTCTGCTTTTCAAAAAAAAATTTCAGAAAAGCAGATGCATTCCTTGGACATGGCAGATCTTTTCCAGGATACCTTGAGTATCCCAGAAAAACTCTGCAGTCTAGACGTACCCTGAGTCTCTTATCATCCATGCTTCAGACTGGAGCAGCTCTGCTGTGTCTCCCTGTCCCCTGCTCTGCAGAGATGGGGTACAGGGGAAAGGGGACACCTTGACTTCAGCACTCCCCTCCCCCCTATCCCCCCCCAACCTCTGCTGTGCACAGCCAACAGGAGAATCTTGGGAGTAACTCAACTGCAGGATGCAGTAAGGTGTGGGGAGGGGCAGCTGAACACAAATTGCCAACTAAATATGCACCTCTGCTGATCAGCTAGATGCACTGAAGAGAAATGTTTGGCTAACCAGATCCCACCTCCGGGCTTGATTTTGCCCACCCCGATCTAGTGCTTAGACATGCAACTGTTACTTTGTTGTTGCATTGTATTCTACAGTTCAAGGGGTATTAAAAAATTAAGTCCACAAAATTAAACACCACACTGCATATTTTTCTTGAAACAGCTTGACAGTATAGAGTTGATCACTAAGCATACAAATCAGAGGCGAATGGTTTATTTTCTTCACTGTAAATCCCATGGCCAGTATTTGCTTTTGAAAATATGCTTTATAATAACCTATCAATTCACTACTGGTGCTGTAAGTCCCTTTGAAACAAATCTCTTACAAATAGCATGTACTTGCTTGTTGAATAGTTTACACAAAGTATTATGCCATTTTAAAGTCAGTGTACAAATTTAAGATATAAGGAACCCATTGCTTCATATCTGAGGGCTATACAAATCAAAGTAAGTAGCTACAGTAAATGATTTAGACACATTAAGAAAGGAAACTATCAAAAGTACAAACTGACAACTGCAAAAGCTGCCATGCTAAAAGCAACAAAATATATTTGAACATTCTTTGCTATCATTTGTTCATAAAACACTTTTAAATGGCTAATGTTCTAAATTCCTTTTCATAAACCTGAAGATTGAAAACCACCATGGATTTCTCAAAATAGATTTTTATGTGAGTTATGATCAGACAGGGAAATATTGCTGTTGCGGTATTGGAAGAATCCAAGACAGAGTTTTATATGATTAAAAACCTGATCATATGCTCAGTCTCCAAAGTATTATACCTGTAGTTGTAAGACTTATTTTCCCATAAATCTTCTACATTTCTGACAGTCCAAAGCTCCTGGGTTTAGTTTCAGTAACTGCTTAATTTATCTCATTTTAACTTGTGTGATGAAAAATTATCAAGGAATTCTGCAATCCATCTCTAAACATTTGTTTTCTCCCCGTACATTGCATTTATACCTGACATTTACGTGGTTTACGTGGTTTTTTAAAGTTTGTTGCTTGCATATAAGTAATAGAAAATAACCACAGTCAGGATGGTAACACACAGCATTGCTAAAACCAAATCTACTCACAAGAAGGTCAATGGCAAAATCCCCATTGACTTCACTGAAGCTCTATTGGGCCCTACTCTACCAATCTTGTATGGTAGATATTTCCATTAATAGCTCCATTGAGTTCAGAAAGACTATTCATAATAGCAAGGTGATATCAAGTCACTATTCAAAAGTTCAAGCATTTCAGCCCTAGTCCTACACATGGATCTGGGTGGATGGACTTTACCACACACAAGTGGGCAGAGAGTTGAATACAGTTCTTAATGGTCAGCAAAGAAAGCATTATTCACAGACTAATCTCCTCTTGCTAGGAGGCACACAGAATAGAACTCATACATATTGTGCCCACTGTACAAAAGACAGTGACTAAGATCAAAACATGGAATACCCTGCCTGGAAAACGGGCCAAAACATAGGGGTCACCAATGCCCAAACGTTATGCACGTCAGCCTTGGCACCTGCTTAATCCACGTCATGCCCATCTGCCCCCCACTGTAGATAAGTTTACTGGGATTTATAGTAGATGATGCATGGCAAGCTTCATAGTCTGCAGAGAAAGTGACGAATATTATCTTGTCTTGGTCCCCACTCACCATCAATCCAGGTTTGATTGATCATAAAGGGAATGGAGCCTTCTCAACCAATTTCATACAAGGCATGGAATTTGTACTGCAGCAGAATTTTCATGGTGTATAGAGATAGTCCATTCAGTCGACGTAGGCAGTCACAAACTATGCCACATGTTGCTGGAGACAGCAAAATAACTAAACTTCCTGGAAGTCTTTGTGCTCTGAAGATTGCTGATACAAACACTGTAGTTTAACCAGATTACATATGTCAAATAAATAGTCCTTAGTATGTATACTTACTAAACAAATACTTTGTGCATTGAAACACAACATTAACTCAATTCAAATTTTTATTTGGAAGAATGATTGTGAGCAACACGAAGACTTGATCCTGCATTTCCTACTTAGGCAAAGATCCCATGGCCATCTTGGAAATGTTACATGAATAAAGATTGAAGAACTAGGACCATCTTCTGTATAGTTGCCCAGATCTGGGAGACATTCCTAAATGTTAACAAAGTATCACATGCATTTTTAAATCAGAATTTGTTCAAAATCTTTATCTATCCTCTTTCAATAATCTAACACCCCAGGCCTGTAAAGAATGTAAGCAAATATCTCCAGTTGCCAGAGATGAGACAGTAGATCAGGGGTGGACAAAATCTGGTTTGGGGGCTGGATCTGGCCCGCCAAGCTTTTCTTTTGGGCTCGCCCCGCTGACTAGCAGAGAGTGCATACTTACAGCTGGCAGTGTGTGTTCAGCTTTCCCTCCCCACACCTTGCTATGCCTGCAGCACATTTGCTCCCAGGATTCCCCTGCTAGCTGTGCACAGTGGAGGGTGGGTGGTGGAGGGTAGAGGGAAGTGTTGAACTCAGGGTGTTCCCCTTTCTCTGTATCCCATCTGTGCAGAGCAGGGGTTGGAGAGAGGGAGATACAGCAGAGCTGCTCTAATCTGAAGCATGGACTGTAAGTGACTCAGAGAAGTGCTTGTCTTGAGAGGCAGCATACTGTTTCTAGGATTTCAGTACGCATGCTCTCTCTCTCTTTCTCTCTCTCTCTGTCTCTCTTTCACACACACACACACACACACACACACACACACACACACACACACACTTCCCCACATCCCTATCTCTGCAGAGTGGAGACAACAAAGCAGGACCAGCTTTCCCTGTCTTAGAGATAGTGTCTTCTCTCAGAAATGTAGCAGCAGCCAGCATGCACACTCTCTGTGTCACTGTCTCACACACACCCAGTCTCTGCCACACTATCTCTGTGCCACAGACACACGCACACACTCATGCACAGTCTGCCACACACACTCTCTCAGTCTCTGTGCCACACACACTCAATCTGTGTCACAAATTCTGTCTCTCACACACAGAGTGTCTCTCTCTCTCTCTCTCTCTCTCTCTCTTTCTGCAGCCCCCTCCCCAACTTTTGGGTGGGCAAAGCCAGTCAGGAGTGGCCCGAGGCCGGCTGCGGCAGCTGGCGCCCTAGGCAGAGGCGTGATCGGCGCCCCCGCCTGCACAGCCGTCAATGGCCTTGACGTCATCACGGAGCGCCCCGGTGCACCGTGATGTTATCATCGGGCGCCCAGCCAGCGGAGCCCTAGGCAACTGCCTAGTTTGCCTAGGCTCACGGGCTGCCCCTGAAGCCAGTCAGTGACTATGTACCAAAATTCATGAAGTGGCCCTGCTGTGAAAGTTATTGCTCACCCCTGTACTAGATGGAGAGGGCTGTGAGTAACTATAGAGAATTCCGCCCCAAATGTCTGTCTTGAGGGTCTCATCCACATGTCAGATTAGGTGATTAGGATGGTCCCATCTGATATTAAAGTCTCTGTGTATAATTTTAAGCATGAGTAGTCTCATTGAAGTCGATAGGAGTACTTATATACTTAAAACTGTAAATCTGTCTAAGTGTGCATCACAGTTGGAAGTCTAATTGTTGCATATGAGGGGGAATCATGTATTGATTTTTTTTAGTGTTTATAATGTGATTGTACTTCCTGACTTCATAGTATTCTTTAACTAACCTTTTTAAAACGGCACATTAATGTTTGCTCAAGAAATGTGTGATCAGACTCTTGCCAAATGAGAATGGATTAAAAATATTCCTACTTTTCAATTGGAAAAGGGAGACCATAATTTGTTAAAAATTTAATGTTTTTGCAAACCATTTGTTCTTAAATTCATGTGTGCTTAACAAGTTATTTATTGGCAACATTAAATCAGAGATTAAGTAGGACTTGATGAAATGGCTGAGAAAAATGGCCAGACCTTCATCTCTGCTGCACACTGACCGTTAGCCTGTTATGAGAACTGAATTTGAATCAAATCTCTTTGTGGTTATAAAATATTCACAGAAGTGTCTGGGTTTGGGATTGTTCTCCCTCAGTCATCATTCTGTTCAGGACCCAAACCAGAAGCAGCAAAATACTATGAGAAAAGGATTCCTGGATAAACCAGAAGCAGAAATACCATAAATTTTGCAAGAAAATCTCTTCTACAAGACATGCAGGTGAACTTTGCACATTTGGAAGATTCAAGGACTGTAGCTAAGGTGCAGCTGCCCTATCAGTTCCCAGGCTGTTGAGTGCTCTGCATGCAAAATTTCCATTTACTTTCATGAGAAATGGAGTGTTTGAGGGATTTGGGCCACTGGACATTTGGATTCTTATCTCAACTATCCCCTAATACCAAACTATAGGAGCTCTGTGCTTCTCTAATGGTGAAAACACCTCATTTTTACTATAAGTATCCGTCTCAGTTCAGACCAGCCGAGGGATATGAGCTGAAACCAGTGTTAGACTATTAGCTTCTAGCTACCAGCTGGATGTCCATTATGAGGTATCTCCCAGTTTTGGAATGTGCCTCTTTACCACTTGGTCTAGAATAACTAAAATCCAGGGACCACTGAATTTTTTCTATGCATTTGAAAATAGGAGATGGGATTGCTAGAGTGGAAGGAGATAGGGCACATTTTTGAGTGGCTTTTTAGGTGGTGGTTTGTAATATTGCATTGTGTTGCTGTATTAGCTATATCTGCTTAAAATGACAATACAAAGAATTCCCAGTGTCAAGGGCATTCAGGCCCTTTAGTCCTGGTCTACACTAGGGCTTTATTTTGAAATAACCCCCCTTAGGTCAAATTTATAAGCAGAACCACACTACCAAGCCCGTTATTTTGAAATAAGGGGGCTGCTTATTTTGAAATCTGTACTCCTGTTTTCTTGGGGAATAGCACTAATTTTGAAATAGTTCTATTTTGAATAGTGTGAATGTTCTGGTGCTACTATTTCACTACTCCCTGGAGTAATTTGAAAAAATTACTCCCCAGTGCTTCCTGGGGCTTTATGTCGAGGTAGCATGTCCATATTAGCGGCTTCCTCATAGTGGGAACACATAATTTTGATTTTGTAAAGTCGGAAGTTATTAAGTGGAATTTAGTTACACTGCTCTACAGCCAAAATGCTTCTGAAATAAATGTAGTCAAACTTTACTAATTCTGGGTCACTGAGAATGAAAATGATGCTTAAAATTGTTGATTGGCTCTAGTTTTCAAGATATGCTATTGGGTCAGTATATACGACCTTTGACTTGGGAATGGCGGAGGATAAGTGAGTTATAAAGGAAGGGATCTCAATTTAAACCTGAGAAATGACTAAAATACATCTTTGACTGGATCTATGAATAAATCTATGACTGGGTTTGGACAGTACTTGCTTTTTAGGCAAAACAATGAATGATGCAATCTGAAGCTGGTATTGCGCCATACATGATATGAATTGCATCATGTTATTCCTAGAAGTCATGGATGATGCAATCATAACGAAGCTTACATCACTCTGCTGAACAAATTGCCCTATATCAGCTCTAGAAATCATACAGTGTCATGCTCTCTTATTTGTCAGTGTTTGATTTTGCAAAGGGACACATTTCTGTTTAGCCAAAGTGAGCAGAGATGCCTCGTACTTGTGTGAACAGTGCAGATAACTTCTGCTATGTTTGTGGTGAAGTGACTTTTGCATCACAAAAGCGCAGTATAACCACTATGGTTAAGAAAGCCTATCACCTTTATTTTGGCTGCAAAATTGAGATCAGGACAAGAGGTGGGCCCCACACATATGCTGCAACACTTGTGCAACAAATCTTCGCCAGTGGTTGAACAGGAAAAGGAAATCTATGCCTTTTGCAGTGCCAATGATTTGGAGAGAGCCAACAGATCATACCAGCAATTGTTACTTCTGCATGGTGCCTCCAGTTGGGAAAGGTGTGTCAAAGAAGAAAAAGTGGACTGTGCATTATCCAAACATTCCATCAGCTATACGCCCAGTACCCCACGGAGAAGGACTGCCGGTTCCTGATGCACCAGAATCATTCTCACTTGAGGAGGAAGAGGAAGAGGATGAAACTTCTGGTCCTGAACCATCAATGTCACAGGACCCACATTTTCTCCCATCCTCCTCCTCTGAACCACACCTCATAACACAAGGTGAACTGAATGACCTTGTCAGGGATTTGGAACTACCCAAGAGTAAGGCAGAGCTGTTGGGCTCCAGACTACAGCAGTGGAATCTCCTGGCAGGTGATGTTAGGGTTTCCATGTTCCGTGACCGTCAAAAGGATCTTGTCCCATTCTTCTTCATGGAAGGTGATCTTGTAGCCTGCAACAACATCGATGGTGTGATGGCAGCCCTCAACATCGCTCACGATCCAGATGAGTGGAGACTGTTCATTGATTCATCAAGACGAGTCTTAAAGCTGTTTTGCTGCATAATGGCAATGTTTTGCCATCAATTCCAGTTGGTCATGCAGTCCATATGAAGGAAACCTATGACAACATGAAACAACTTTTGAGGTGCATAAACTATGACCAACATCAGTGGCAGCTTTGTGGCGATTTGAAGGTTGTTGCTCTCTTGCTTGGTCTGCAGACTGGATACACAAAGTACTGCTGTTTTCTCTGCGAATGGGATAGTCGTGCAAGAGATTCCCACTACATCAAGATAGATTGGCCACCTGACAGTCATTGGAGCCTGGGAGGAAAAGTGTTCAGCATCCACCACTTGTTGAATCAAGGAAGATTTTGTTACCACTTACACATCAAGCTGGGTCTGATGAAGAACTTTGTCAAGGCCATGGACAAAACACAAGCAGCTTTCAAGTGCCTCCGTGGAAAATTTCCAAGGTTAAGTGAAGCTAAGATAAAGGAAGGTGTCTTTGTTGGTCCTCAGATTCATGAACTTCTTCGAGATGATGCATTTGACCATGCACTGCGTGGCAAGGAAAAGACGGCATGGAAAGCCTTCCAGTTAGTGGCAATAAATTTTCTCGGAAACAACAAGGCAGACAACTACAGGTTGTTGGTGGAAAACCTCCTCAAGCCATACAAAAGCTTTGGTTGCAACATGTCACTAAAGATACATTTTTGCACTCTCATCTAGATTTTTTCCACCGAATCATGGAGCAGTGAGCGACGAGCACGGCGAGCGATTTCACCAGGACATTGCAACAATGGAGAAACGCTTATCAGGCAAATGGAGCCCATCAATGCTTGCAGACTATTGCTGACAGTGACAAGAGATGCTCCATTTAATGAATACAAGAGACAAGCCAAGAAGCGCCGAGTAGACACTGAATAGGACTAAACTATGTACATAATAGTTTTTTGCCTTTTGTTTCATAATAAATTTTATTTATATAACCCTTTTGCTGATTTTTAAAGTGTTACATAAACAGGACAGGTGAAATATTATCATGTAAAGCAACCATAAACACATGAAAAGACCTAGGTTTACAATTTATGATTAAAACTCTACTATCTACACAATATACATAGATGTAAAATGTAAAAACTTAAATATCTTGGAAACAGTAGCCAATCAGTTGTTTTAATTGTCATATTTGAATTCAGCACATCAAAATACATAATAAATAGCACATTTTATCTCTGAAGCAGACGACTTCTAAAAAATTGTAGACCAATGTTATTTGAACTAGTTTTCTAGTGTAGACATAGCTTTAGGACACGTCTACATTGCACGCTTATTTTGGAATAAATTATTTTGGAGGAAATACTCCCAAATAGCTTATTTCGAAAAAAAAAAGTGTTTACACAGCAAATGACCATTGAAATAGCGCTGAACTAGCTTGAAATAGAGTGTCCACACTCATTGGATGCTGAATTGCATTTAAGGCCATCTGGAAGCACTTTAGGCAGGGCATCAGGGCAGCACTCTCTTCCTGGAGCTGCTGCTTGAGGCTATCTGAGGCTCGAGCTTAAAGGGACCCCCCATACAGTTATGTCTAAGGTTCTTCTCTTTTGCCTACCTCCTCAAGGGACAGCAAAGCCTTTTCTTTGCATGCTGAGGTTGCACTTGTGGACACCTCAGCTCTATAGACAGAGAGCCAGACCTTCCTCCCACCAGTCGAAGGCTCTTATCTATCTTCGTGCACCTCCTGCTTCAGTTTCTGCAGGCTGCCTTTCAGGCCCTGCAGGAACAGGACCCTCAGCGCCCTATGGGTCACATCCTCTCCACTCTCTGGGCACTGGTCATGCAGCTCAACCCCACACAACCTCCCCTGCACATTGTGCACTGTCACTTCTGGTGACTGGACACCATCTTTGACTGGTGGGACTAGATCATCCTGGAACAGTGGAATGACCAGCAGTGGAAGGACACCTTCCTGGAGCTGTGTGAGTGGCTCACCCGTGCCCTCATGTGAGGGGACACCCCCGATGAGATCCGCCATCTACCTCCAGAAGCGGGTAGCCATTGCCGCCTGGATAGGGTTGCCAGATGGTTTAACAAAAAATACTGAACACCCCCCCTAAAAAAAACATGGGGAAAAAATTCTGTCGAGGAAAAAAAAAAGAGGGAGACCAAAGTTGTTAAGAAGAAAAAAAAAAAAAAAAAAAAAAAAAAGCAAAAGCCCCCCAGAACAGAATGTGGAGCATCTTGGGTGCCATTTTTAAAACCCCACAGCTCCACCCAGTAAGCACAGGGAAGCCGGGGGCTGGGGATGTGGGGTGGGGAGCTGGTAGGGGCCGTTTGGTGGGGGCACAGGAGTGGCTTCATAAGCTGCACTTTTGGGGGGCAAGAGACGTGGGTTAGCCACGGCTGGTGTTGAGGGGAGGCATCACGTGGCCAGCTCCCAGGTCTCTGCTGGTCACATGGGCCAGAGCAGTGTGCACTCTGCTCTCACCCCAGCCCGGCGCTCCCGTAGCGTGGTGCCTGGCAAGTGCCTCCTCCTGCCCCCCTTCGCTACGCCTCTGCTGCTCTCCTTACTCCCCTGCCAGATACGGCAGGGGAAAATTGTCCCCGCCAAGCTTCCGTCCCAGGGAAACAGGAAATACCGGACATTTCACATGTCCGGTATTTCCTGGTTTTTTTTACCAGACAGAGCCCGCAAATACCAGACTGTCTGGGTGAATACTGGATACCTGGCAACCCTACACCTGGAAGCTCACCAAGCTGGACAGCTACCGATCCATCGGGAACCAGTTCGGTGTGGGGAGATTGATTGTCAGGGCTGTGGTCATGCAGGTATGGTGCTTTCATGCTATTATCCCAGGAGGAGGGTGAACTGAACTGCTGGAGTGGAGTTCTCTAGGGAAGGGGTGGTGGTGGTGGTTGGGTGGCTGAGCACCCAACCAATGGGCATTTGAGTATATTAACCGGAAGGGGTACTTTTCAATGGTCCTGCAGGCCCTCATGGTCTATAGCAGCCAGTTCACCAACATCTACATCATGTGTATTCTGAAACTCTAGCCTGTTCTAGAAGCTGCATGATGGCACCTTTTTCCCCAACCACACCATCAGGGTTGGGGACATGGACATGCTGGTCTGTGTTGTAGGAGCCACAGCCTACCCTCTGCTTCCCTGTCTCATTAAGGCCTACACTGGACACCTTGACCCCACCAATGAATGTTTTAACGCAAGGCTCAGCAGGGCCTGTATTGTTGTTGAGGGCACCTTTAAGCATCTGAAGGGGAGGTTCTGTTGCCTCCTCACTCGGCTGGACCTCGGTGAGTGGAACATCCCCCGGGAGGTAGAGGCATGTTGTGTCATCCACAACCTTTGTGAAAGGAAGGGCGAGATATTCCTGCAAGGCTGACCAGATCAGCAGGGCCATTGAGCAGCTGAGCATGGCTGCTATCCAGCAGGCCCATCAGGAGCTTATGCAAATCCATGAGGCCCTGAGGGAAAGGACCCCTGTGACACTCTCCCCTGGGCCTTTCCACGAGGGGCCTGTGCAATGCCCCTCTTTGCCTTTCCTACCACACCCCACCTTTCCCCTGCCCTCCCTTTCCTTCCTCCTTTCCCTGCAGAGACAATAAACTGCACTTTTTGTTTGAAAGCAGTCAACTCTTTTATTTTTATTGGGATGAATGTAACTGGGGAGAGATTGGGGAAACAACCTGGGAGGACAGAGGTGGAAGGGGGAGGAAAGGAGGAGAGGCATGGAGCTGGGAGTGTCATCTGCCCTCGGTGGCCACAGGGGGTTGGGGTTGAGGAAGAAGCTGGGGGGTTCAGAGGAGGTGTGAGAGTGGCCACTAGGCGATCAGTGCAAACGGCCTCTCTCTCTCTTCTCCTCCTACTGCCTCGCCCTCTCTCTCTCTCAGCTCTCGTCCGCCTCCTGCCTCTCTCCATCTCTCTCTTTCTCTTCTCCCCCTTCCGCTTCTCACTCTGTGTTTCTCTTCTCCTCCTCCTGCTGCGTCTCTCTCACTCTCTCTCTCGCTGTCCTCCACCTCCTCCGTTCTCCTCTCTGTCTCCTCTGCATCCTCTGTGTCTGCTCCGCTTTCCTCCTTTTGAATCCGGCACCCCTTTCCTGACGTCAGAGACGCACGCTCATCCAGGCCCCACCCCCGGCTGTTCCCTCTGGGTGGCGCTGTTGCCTCCCGCTGTGGCGCTCAGCTGACTTCTGCGCCACTCAGCCGGGCTGCCGCGCGGGAGCAAGCAGCACAAGCGGCCATTTGGGGTCCGCGCTCCCCATGCAGCATGGAAGTCAGCCGAGCGCCACGGGGGGGAGGCAACAGCGCCTCCCAGAGGGAACAGCCAGTGTTTCAGCATTACAGAGACACAGACTTTGGGCTACTATATTTTTGAAATAACCACAACTGCACTGTCTACACATACCCTCATAACCTACTCCAAAATAGCTATTTCAGAAGAGGTGTTATTCCTTGTCAAATGAGGGTTACAGGCTCTGAAATAAATACTTCAAATTCAGAAGTAATTCAGAAATAAATACTTCAAAATTATTTCAAAATAACAGGCTTGCTGTATAGATGCTCGTGTAGTTATTTTGAAATAACGCTGCTGTGTCGACACGCCCTTTGTGTTTTGTACAAATCTAAAGAAATGAAGCATATGAAAAGCCTATTTTCCATTCACTGTGTACTCTCATTTCTACTCTCTTCAAAGTCTATTGCCAAGCCCTTCTTCAAAATTAACATGCTAATATAACTCACAGAATTCTCATCTCACAGATAACATCGCAAATGGAGCAAGCTATGTTTGCTATAGGAACTAAAAATGTAGAGATTCCAAATCCTTTAAAGGTTAGTATTATGTATTTTCTTTTTTCTAAATAGAGATACAGTAGCCCATTTTCTAGCACACTATGAATGAGAAACACTCTTGAAAATAAGGATATTATTTTACCCTTGATATCTCTATAATAGATGGCTGCTAAAGGTAATAGAGGTCAGAACTGAAGTGAGGCTATTTTGTTTCATGCTTAATGATACCAAATCCCTAGAAATGTCACTTAATAGACCATTTTTAAGATATCAATAACAAATCATTGGAACAGTCTTAATAGTGAGAATCAGCAGGTAGGAGAAGAAGGAGGTCTTAGAAATCTATACTGTTTGTGGTTTCTGAAACCATGGTTGCTAAGCACTAACTTAAAGCCAGAGAAAAAATATTTTGTAATGTTCAGTACAGGAAAGAGGGGAATAAGAACATGCATGTTATGGAAGAAGTGGCAGTCCTTTATTCAGCAGGAATTATTGGGAAAGGTCTAAAGATATTAAAGTAATTAGTGCTCTAGAAAAATAGATTGTTAGATTATACGATCTGCTCTTTTATGTCTGTATTTAGCTGCTCTTTTATGGCTGTATTTTAGCCCTAACAATTCTATTAATGTATGGATGGTAAAAGAATTGAAATTGTATATCCAGTGAATTTCTGGTTCAATAATTTCTACACTGAGCAACTTAGCACTGATTTATTATTTGGGCATGCTTCAATTTAAGATAATGTACAATAGCACTTGCTTTGTGCTGGGCACACTCCGTTCAGATGCTTCCCCAAGACTTTTGAACATCCAAAGAAGGGATTCCTTACATTAAACCCACTGACTGGTGGGACAGGATGTTGGGAGGTTAGTTAGTTCTGCATGGATATTGGTGCATTGCAGACGTGATCAATAAAGCTCATAATTAGAAACCTCACTATCAAGGCTCAGTGCTTTGATTTAAGGAGTTCTCAGTAACCTGAGTCACTGCACTCAACAAATTAAATCTGTATTTCAGTGCCTAGGATGTTTGCATGGAGTTCACAGTAAATGTTGCAGAAGTCCTATGCTTTCTGTAGAAGAAGGCAGGCTAGGTTAAAATTCTGTATACTACCTCTGTCTTCACCCAGGCCCTCTGACACAGGGGTGTAGGGCAAAGGGTACAATTGCCACATGGTACATTATTACTTGAACAATCACTGGAATACTACTGGACACAGCAGAGTTACTCCCCATGTTGTAATGTACTACTCTATGTGAGCGAGGATTTCAGCTAAGTCCTCAAGGGGCACAAACCATCAAGGGGCACCTCAAGGGACACACACTATCTTTATAGCTCCACAGTGGGTGCCAGAACAGTCCACCTTGCAGGGTAGGAACAGAGGAATTGTTGTACAATGTCAGACCATTGGTTCACCCAGTCCATAGCCTGTCACCAATGGAGACTAATACCAGAAGAATATGGAAGATGCACTGTCATAGGCAGGGCTCAACAAACTATACAATCTACTCGCCCGTGGCGAGTAGATTTCAGCCGCGCGCCCTGTTCATTCGCAGCACGCGCATGCATAATGCGGCTCTTGCGCATGCGCAGTACGGGGCTGGCAAGCGGTTTTCGCCGCTGTTTGTCAAGCCCTGGTCATAGGTAGCTGTTAGGATACCTGCCCCCAAGGAAAGCTTCCTCCTAATCTCCATTATTGCAAGGTGGGTTTGTACTCTGCAGCCATATATCCCTTACTTGAATACCGCATGAAGTACTGGTCATCACATTTCAAAAAAAGGATAGATTAGAATGGGAAAAGATAGAGAGAAGAGCAACAAAAATCACTAAAGGTACAGAACAGCTTCCATATGATGAGAAATTACGACTGGGGCTCTTCAGCTTGGAAAAGAGATAGCTGAGAGAGGACATGATCCAGGTCTATACAATCATGACTGGTGTGGATCAAGTGAATAAGGAAGTGTGATTTATTCCTTCATATTGCACAAGAACAGGAGTCACTCCATGAAATTAATAAGTAGCAGCTTTCAAATAAACAAGAAGTACTTCTTCACATAATGCACAGTCAGGTTGTGGGATTCACTGCCAGGGGATGTTGTGAAGGCCAAAAGTATGTCTGGGTTCAGAGAAGAGTTTGCTAGGCTGCTGAAGAATAGGTGCATGAATGGCTATTAGCCAAGATGGTCAGGGATGCAACCCAATGATCTCAGTGTCCCTAAGCCTCTAACTGCTAGAACTGGGGACTAGATAACATGGAGATACAGTAGCCCAAGGATGGATCACTTAATAAATTGCCCTCTTCTCTTCATTCGCTCTGAAGCATCTGGTACCAGCCACTGATAGAAAACAGTTTATTAGGCTAGCTAAGCCATGAATCTGACCCAGTATGGCCATTCTTATGTTCTTAATGCTTGTTTATTTTTAATATGCATGATTGTAACTGTAGTTGCCCTTCTTAGCCCAATAAATCTTCAATCCTTTCAGGGATGTTGCCAGCCTTTTGGCTTGTGTGACCTCTTGGGGCAATTAGTTCCATAGGACTCCAATTATGAATTGTATGAAAAAGTACACTGTTTATCAGTTTTGAATTTGCTGCAGTTCATATGTGTGGAAGGTCCTTTTCTTCATGTAGCATGAGAAAGAGATGGTACACCAAGAATCGCTCTTTGGTATTTTGTATACATTGATCATCTGTTTTTATTATTATTACTATACTACTATGAATACATTAAATAGCAATTAGGAGTCCCAGTCATGCATCAAGGCTCCACTGTGTTAAGTCCTACACAAACACGTACCAAAAGGATAGACCTGTCCCAAGGAGATTACAATTTAAGTATGAGACAGCAGATTGGTACACACAGATGGCAGAGTACAAGCAAACAATGAGACAACACTGGTCAGCAATCCCAGTCTTTTCAGTCTCATTATTGCATGATCCAATCATTTGTATCACCCTTCAGGCTGCTTTGTCTCATGATTACTGTTATGTAATAGCCAGAATAATGTAACCTGGCTACATGCTGCTCTCACCTGACATGCCCACTGAGGTCTGAGAGTGGCACTAAAAGGACACATATCTAGAGTGTCTAGATATGACATTATACTATTTGAATTAAAACAATGAGGAGTCCTGTGGCACTGGGAAGACAAACAGAGTTATTTGGGCCTAAGCTTTCGTCAGATGCATCCAGCGCTGTGCAGGCAGTGCTGAGGACTGGGTGAGGAAAGTGCAGCGTGGTGCAGGAGGTGCTGAGAGCTGGCTGACCCTGGTCCTACCCCTTCATCCCACGATCCTGCCCCTTCTGGGGGGCCCAGAACTAAGTCCCTCTCCCTCCATTGTCTAGGACCCAGCAAAGTCTGTCATCAGCCCTGGATGCCATGTTAATGGGCACCACATAGTTCCACAGGTGAATTCTACTAATGAGACAGAAAAACAACCATATTTAACCTCCTACTTGCCTGAATCTGTCTTTCCATTTAAGTAAAGTGAGTTGGCTGCTGCTTCTGATTCAGAGAGGTCTGCTAAAAACTGACATACGATTCCTCCCCTTGATGGTGCTGGACACATTGCCACAGTATTCCAAGCCTGGGAAGCCAGACTCTGACCTGAAATTCTAGTAATCTATTATTTCTGGATGATGATACATTTGGAACATAGTGGATATAACAAGGCAACATTGGGGGAAGAACTCAGACACTAACAGCTGATGTCTGCTACTGCTGCAGCACTTTGATTAGAACCTTTGAAAAGCCTCTGGGGGCCTGGTTACACAACAGCTGTTTAGAGCCTAACACACATGTTCAGAGCAGCCATGATTCCTCTTCATTAAAATGACTCTTTGAGGTGCCTGTCCTACTTTGCCAGGGCTAGACATTCAGCACTAAGCAGCAGCCCATCCAAACAATGCAATCACAGATAGCACTGCCCTCTAGAAGCCTCAAGGGGAACACACTTCCAGACCCACGCCCTACAGGCATGTTGCCTACAAACCCTGATTTGTATGACAAGTTAGCTAGCAGAAATAGCTGTGGAGATAGTGCCCCCTTTTCTTGAAAAGCATGTGTTGGTATCCTCACTACATGTACTTAAAAGGGCCTGTTCTACAAGGCACCTCTCCATTTGTTACATCCTGACTTTGGGGGCCCTCACAAGGTTTGGCACAGAGACGTTCTGTGGTAGCTGGTGTCAGAAAAGAAATCCTGACTCTCAGGATACAGGATATCAGTGGCACTTTTCTGCATCACAAGCTGCAGTTGTTCCAGCTAATTCTTTGGAACACAGCAATGGAACCATAAGCCCTCCCCTGCTCCTCCCAGGGGAAAAAGTGAGCCCTGGCAGATCTGGGCCCCATGGCACACAAAGAATGTGGACCCACTGTACACGCTCCCTTAATCCCACCCTAGTTGTACTGTAAGTTCCATTGCCATTGGAGTCCTGCCCACATGTGAGCAGATCTCTCACTAGCATGAATAGGGGCTCTGCACACCCACTGAGACTATGCTCCAGGGTACCTGGTGGGATTTGTGTGTGCATTTCACTCCTCACAAATCTCTTCTGTCCTGAAAATGAGCAGGGTCACAGTAAAATGGTATTATGAAATGGTTATTAGAGACACAGTAACAATAAACAGAAATGTTATTGATCTCCGTATAATGAAATCTCAGAAACGTCATTCCAGCTCCCTGTGGCTGATGGCACAGATTTCTACCCCAGTTTCAACAACAACCACCACCCATGCATTGAACTCTTTCTGGGTCACATCCAATTTAGCAGCTACTGGCATGATCACCCTCAACAGTGGAACTCTACAAACAATTATATACAGGAAATCTATAGATCACCATGGTTACCTTCATAGATCCAGTAACTAACCCAAACACACCAAGAAATCGGTTGGCCACAGCTATGACACCACTAGGATACCATTGAATATGATCTGAGGATAAAGTCCAGAATATGCATCTGAACAAACTTCACCGAACAAGGTCACTCCACCAGAGAAGTGGATTGCATCATGGACTGGGACACCCAAACCACAGAGCAAACTTATTTAATACAGAAATAAAACTCCTTCTTGTAGTAAGATGAGGGCCTGAAACGTAAGACCACATATCAGAGGCTGAGTATGAGGCCTGAGGCCTAGACAGCAATGGTCAAGACTTTGCTAACATAAAGCAGAGTTAAGCTGTCAGCAAGAGGCAGGCCCTGCTCACAGAAGTTGACAAGAACAAGGCTGATATTATAGAAACACTCATACCTAAGAGGTACTAGGCACAGGCTAGTATTGTAACAGAAAATCTCATTAAGAAACATATTGGTACCAATACACACTCCACAAATAATATATATACCGACCCAGGTTCAGGACTGGGTCTAAATTGACTTCATGATGGATAGTAATTGAATCTCCCTTGTGTGAGGCAAGGGGTGGTAACTAGGCAACAGAGGGTCAGGAGTGATGTGTAACTTTTTTGTGCCTGTGTTTAAAAGAGCACCCAAAGAATTGTCTTTGGCTAGCTGAGGGGACAATGCTGGATCCATAGTATTTACTAAGCTAGTCCATTGTTACGGGTACCTATGCGTAGTGGCTCAACAGCGAGTCTGTTTGCTGACATCTATTACTGTACTTTGCTTGGCAATAAACCTGGCCAGGTGCTTTCAATCCTTATCTGATTTGTGGTCCCTGGGGTCTCTCTCAGAGTCTGTCATGTTGACAAATTGCGCATGGTTAACATGGGAGAGATGGCGTGCACACACGCACACAACCGAAAGTTTATAATCATTAACGAAGCAGAAGACCTGTCAGGATGTTACACCAATGAATCCTGACTGACTACACTTCTAAACTTACACCCCTAGTTGTTACCCACCATCCCACACTGTAACCCAGGAACCCATACATATATCATCAAACAACCTCAATCCATACTCGATGGAGCACTCATCCTGAGAGAGATTTTTCCTGAACCTCCACTTCTGGCCTTCAGAAACCCTCCAAGTTCATCATCAGAAGCAAGCTCCCCACAGAACCTGGACATATCAACTCAAAGTGGGACCTGCCAGAACAACAGATGCAAAACCTGCAGACATATCTCTATTGCTACAGTGTTCAACACCCCCCACAACACACCTTTCAAGATTATTGGGTCCTACACATGCCTATCACAGCATGTAGTGCACCTCATCTTGTGCACTAACTGTCCCTCTTGAATGATCTCACAGAGGAAAATGATAAAAGACAAAAAAACCACTGTGATACACTGAAAAGTATCACATATGGGTGAACACTTTTCATAAATCAGAGGGGGTAGCCGTGTTAGTCTGAATCTGCAAAAGCGACGAGGAGTCCTGTGGCACCTTATAGACTAACACCAATAAATCTGTTAGTCTATAAGGTGCCACAGGACTCCTCATCACTTTTCATGAAGTGATCACTCTACATTTGATGTATCAGTCCTCATGCTCACAGGAACCCACAAAACACTTTTTAGAGACAAGCCTGGATTCTTAAATTCTTAACTTTGCTGGCCACTAATAACCATGGACTGAACAGAGGCTCTGGATTTATGGCTTATTACAACAATTTGCAACCCACTAACCCCCTCTTCTTCTCTTATGACTTCAGAGATGTTAATTGTCCCTGTACCTTGAATGGCCCCTTAAAATATGGGTAAACTATTTATGCTAAACAATCTGTTCTGTCTTTCATTTACTGTGATACTGTGAATACCTTTCCCAGACCTGCAGAAGAGCTCTGTGTGGCTCAAAAGCTTCTCTCTTTTACCGAGAGAAGTTGGTCCAATAAAAGATATTATCTTACCTTGCTCTTCAGTCTAGCATACAAAAAAAGGTCTTTGTAATCTGTACCATACTTTGAAGATGTAAAGCATGAAAGACGTGCTAAATATTAATAAACCATCAGAACATTATCTTTTATTGTTGCATACCTCTCTCTCTCTCTCTCTTTTTGTTTGTCTCTCTCTCTTTCACACACACACCCTCCCAATTCACTGCATATCCATGTTGCCCCCTTCTAAATGCACAGAACTGAACTTGTGTTCACTGGCCACCCTAGGAACAATCTAGGGGAAGAATTATAACTCAGTCTCAATTTCATCTCTGTTCCCCCTTTTTAAGAGGTGGATTTTAGAGTGCGGAGGAAGTAATTTGGATCAGCACTCTACCAAGTACAGTTACTTCCTCTTCATGCAGGTCAGTCCTACTGCCTAGTGCATTATGGGGGACTTAATAAACTCTCCATCTACTCCCTGAACTTCTCCCTGTCCACTTGATGGGGGTAGGGATGGTATTGCAAAAACCCTGTTTTCTTTCCCACATCTGCAGACCCAAGATCTGAGGAAGATGCACAGGAATGTATGTGGGAGTTGTTGGTCAATCTTTCTCCTATGTCCTGTGTGGCCACATAAATCTGGACCATAATCTGGTCCTAAAAACACAATATTAACCATTATAAAACATGTCAAAAAGATAGAAAAACAGCATATTATAGGTACATTGAAGCATTTATCTGTCTTCTCTGAGGACTCACACAAAGATTCAGCAACACACTCTCACTCAGCACACAAGGTCTCTCTGACTTGCTTTGTATTGCTTTCTGATATGTGTATTTAAATAGTGTTGTATAATATATCCATACTTTAGTAGCTCTTTAATATGCAAAGTTACCTACGGACGTTGTTACAGCTTATCCCAGCTTCATTTATGGAGTAAGTTATACCAAGAGCTGACAGGTCTTGCGCTTGGGCCCCGGAGTTCTCAAGCGCCCCTCACACCCTGCTCGCTATTAGGCAGCCCACATTCAACTACTGCAAAAGTGGGGCTAGCAAAACTCTCACTCTCTAGGGGCACCCACCCAGCAGACCTAATGGCCCAACCTTACTCTGATTCCAGTTTTGGGTCATGGTTCCTCATTCCAGCTTTGGTTTCTGGCTCTGACCAGAAGGTATGACCATCCCTATTTCAAGTGTTTATGCTGACAGCTTTTACTTTGAACCTATCAGTAATGGTTATTAAACCTTCTGGTCTAATCATAATAATATAATGGGTCCTATGATGACAGACTGTTTGCAAGGGAAGCAGATGTTGGTGTTTACCTAGATGTAATTTACAATGATGAGTGGTGGTGATTGGAGTTGTTGTTTTTTCCCCCTGTCAGAGCAATATGGCATGTATTAGAGAAACCTGCAAAATGTCTCCCTTGGAGTTATTATGGCCTGTCAGGTCAATATCATGCATGTTAAAATCTTCCTTGAATACACGGCTACATAGTCTGTATTTATATATTTCAGATATTTCTTTGCATGATTTACTGAGACAGGCTTCCTTCAACCCCTTTGTCTTTCCCATAAAAATATTCATTTTAAAAGAAAAGGAAGTAATTCTATGCCATTTTTAGAAAATTATTTCTTTAAACATTATTTTAGCATTTATGAAAAGTGTCAGCCAATTGAAATCCTGGGGGTGGGCAGAGCTCACCAACACAAGGAAATGCTCAGCTCCCGTGTCAGTCTGACATTTCAGAAGACTAACTGTGGCAGGGTTTGTTAAGGTTCAGATATTGCAGACAGCAGAATATTTAGATCCAAACTTCAGAATTCTTCTGGAGTGATACATCACAGACAAAGGCATAACAAGAGCCAGTGGCTGGAAACTGAGGACAGCAAAGGCCACAGACCTTTTTATAAACACAGAGGGTAGTTAACCATTGGAACAGATTACTAAGATCAAGCATAATGTCTATTCTCCATCCTTTGAAGTCTTGAAATGTAGATTGAATGGCTTTCTAAAATAGATGACCTTATTCAACCTCACATTGTTGGGTAAGGATAACTGATGAAATATTATGGCCTGTTTTATGAAGAAAACCAGAAGAGAGGACCACAGTTGTTTTTTTCTTGCCTTAAAATGTTATATAGTCAGATAGCCATATTTTTCATATTTATATTTGAATCCGTATTTTCTTTCATTTTTCATCTCTCTCAGATGCATAAAACTACTAACTATGCATAAAACTACTGACTTCACTGTGCATGTTTTGATTTTAAAGCAGTTGCTCATGTGCTTATCACTTCTAATCACTCTAGTGGTTTCCAAATATTGATTAGGCCAAAATGTTCTCTGTCAGCTTCTACCTGGCAACAGGGACTCATCACCCCTTTCTTCATACTTTCACTTGCTTTTCATTCATTAAATAATCCAGTTCAAAATGCTCTTCTTTTTCTGAGATCCTCCACACATTTTATTCTTGCTGTGTCTCTAATTCAGTGAAACTCAATAATAAGGTATAAAAAGATAGACATTACTGTTCATTATGGCTGTCAAGTGATTAAAAATTAATTGTGAATAATTGCATAATTTAAAACAATCAATTGTGATTAACTGCACTGTTTAAACAATAATAGAATACCATTTATTTAAATACTTTTGGATAGTTTTTACATTTTTGAATATATTGATTTCAGTTTCAACACAGAAAACAGTTTATGGTGCTCACTTTATATTTATTTTTTTATTACAAATACTCGCACTGTAAAAAAACAAAATAAATGGTATTTTTCAATTCCTCCATTACAAGTACTGCAATGCAATCTCTTTACCATGAGAATTGAACTTACAAATGCAAAATTATGTAAAAAAATAACTGCATTGAGACATAAAACATTGTAAAACCACAGAGCTTAAAAGTCCACTCAGTCCTACTTCTTGTTTTCTAAGTCACTGAAACAAACATTTAGGTTATAACTGGCAGGAGATAATGCTGCCTGCTTCTTGTTTACAATGTCAATGTCACCTGAAAGTGAGAACAGACATTTGCATAGCACTGTTGCAGATGGTGTCACAAGATATGCATGTGCTTGATGCACTATACTAAAGATTCATATATCCCTTCATGAAATAATTCTAGAAGACATGCATCTATGTCAGTGGTGGGCAATAATTTTAATGGTGGGGAGGGCACTCCAAGATTTGGTTAAGTGGTCAAGGGTTGCATTTCTGTGAAGGGGTGTGGTATCTGGGACAGTGGATGGAGTGTAGAAGGGTACTTGGGATAGAGGACTGGAGTGCAGGAGGGAGTGTGGGGTCTGAGAGGGAGTTTGGGTGAAAGAAGGGGACATAATCTGGGGCAGGAGCCTGGGGTCCAGGGTCCAGGAGGGGTTATGGGTGCAGGAGAGGATTCTGGCCTGGGGGGGGGGGTGTTTAGGAGGGGGTGCTGGGTCTGGGAGGGAGTTGTGACCTGGAAAAAGGGGGGAAAGGAGGTACAGAAGGTTTGGGTGTGTCATAGAGCAGGGGAATGGGGTGCAAGGTCTGGGAGGGATTTGTGTACAGGAAAGTATTCTGGTCTGGGGGAGGAGTGGAGAAGGGGATGCAGGGTCTGGGAGAGAGTTGTGACCTGGAGGAAGTGGGGAGAGAGGATACAGAGGGTTTGGGTGATAGTTGGAGAGAGAGAGAGAGAGAGTGGGGTACCAGAGGCAGGCTCTGGCTAGGCAGCTCCCAGCTCTGCAGATTTCCTGCCTGTGGGCTGCTCCAGATATCTCTGTTCCAGCACAGGTAGGGTTTGAGCAGGCTTCATTTGCTGCCCTTGCCTTCAGCCAAATTTCTCAGCTCCTATTGGACAGAAACTGGCCAATGGGAGCTTGGAGATTTTGCTGGGGGGTGGGGACAGTGC
This sequence comes from Rafetus swinhoei, assembly GCA_019425775.1. Lineage (NCBI taxonomy): Eukaryota > Metazoa > Chordata > Testudines > Trionychidae > Rafetus > Rafetus swinhoei. Next base: position 39,798,293 of record CM033437.1, on the reverse strand, counting down.
ACAAAGCTTTCTCCTCCCTGCCCAGTTTGCAGAGCAATTAGCAGCCTGCTGTTTAGAGCAGCTGCCCCTGCACTGTAGTTGTGGCTGCCTCGCCAGTACCCTAAGTTAGATCCAGCAGCTTGGCAGACCAGATCTGACCTGCTAGCCACCTCTTGCCCACCCCGATCTATGCTGATGACAGGTTCTGCTCAATAATGATCCAAAGCAGAGCAGACTGATTCGTATTTATTTTCATCATATGAGTCAAACACCACTAGCAGAAGGTTTATTTTCTTTTTTGATGGTTTGGTTTCTGTAGTTTCTACATTGCAGTGTTGTTCTTTTAAGACTTCTGAAAGCATGCACCACACCTCCTCTCTCTCAGGCTTTGGAGGGCACTTCAGATTCTTAAACATTGAGTTATGTGTTGTAGCTACCTATAGATAGATCGCATTGGTACCTTCTATGTGTTTTGCCAAATCCGCAATGAAAGTGTTCATAAAACGAACACGTGTTGGGTCATCATCCAAGACTGCCATAACATAAAATATATGGCAGAATGTGAGTAGAACAGAGCAGGACAAATACAGTCCTCCCCCAAGGAGTTTAGTCACAAAGTTAATTAACACATTTTGTTTTTTTAATAAGCATCAGCAGCAGGAAGCCTGTCCTCTGGAATGGTGACCAAAGTATGAAGGGTCATACAAATGTTTAGAATATGGCATGTAAATACCTTGCAATGCTGGCTACAAGAGTGTCATGCAAACATGTTTTCACTTTCTGGTGACTTTGTAAGCCCATAAATGTTACCAAAATTGTCTTAGCGAGTAGCTGATCAAGAAGTAGGACTGAGTGGCCTTGAGTGCAGTTATGGAAACAAAACAAAACAAAAAAAAAAGAGAGAGAGACAGACAGAGAGAGATATATCACTAGTACTTGTATGAGATAAATTGAGAAATACCATTTCTTGTGTTTATCATTTTACAGTGCAAATACTTGTAGTAAAAAAATAAATAAAGTGAGCACTGTAGTGGTGGTGGTGTAGAAGGGAGTTTGGGTGCAGGAAGGGATGTGGGGAGGAAAGAGTGTGGGTGCTTACCAGGGGCACCCCCTCTGGCAGCAGGTCCTAGGCCAGGGAGCCAGGAACCACATCTGCAGCTCCCACTGGCTGCTTGAGGTGGGAGCAGCATGCAAAGTGAGCAAGCAGGGAAGCCACATTAACCCTGCTGCACTGCCAGTGGTGGCAGTGGTGGCCCCTGGGTGGTTTTAAATCATACAGGGGTGGTAGGTAGGGTGGGGGAAGCTCTGGGAGAGTGCACGGGGGTGGCAGGTGGGGCTGGGGAAAGACCTGGCCCTAAACTTTGCTAGAGCAGGGCCCCAGGCTCCATGGGCCCATGTAACCCATGTCTACACAGCAACATTATTTTGGAATAAGAGACATTATTTTAAAATAACAAAGTGTGCGTCTATACAGCAAGCTGTTATTTTGAAGTAATTTTGAGAAGGAGGACTTCTTACTCCGCCTCCTGTAACCCTTCAACTTTCTGCTGTGTAGACAGCACCAAAAGCTGAATTAAGTTATTTTGACTTCAGCTACATTACTTGCGTAGCTGAAGTTGAAATAGCTTAATTCGGCTTTTGCCCTGCAGTGTAGACGTGCCCTTGCTGCCCTGATCCCTATTCCTTTTCATCTTGGCCAAAGTTAAAATCATTCTATTCTACTTCCGAGCCAATTTTTTGTACTTTAATTAAAACAATAAAACATTATCCTTGTTGTTTTTCCTTGTACTAACCCGGTGCGGACTCATGGCAGGTAATGTGAGGAAAGACTTCTTAGATATTAAGACCATAAGGAACCAGTATGGTAACTTCACTTAGCCCAATCCAGGATCCTACTGCATCTTTACAAACTTTTTGTCAAATCTAGTTTAAATGTCCCAAGTGATGAAGCATCAATCACTGTTGTTGGGATCCCCCTCCACATACAAAATCTCACTTTAGGGACATATTTTTCTGATACTCAGTTAATAAATGTCCTTTCCTAATTCCTGCCCTTTGCTCTCCTTGCATTATGCTACATAATTGTCTTTCCCTCCATAGTATTTAGACCCTTCAAATATTTATACACTGTTACTGTGTTCCTCTTTAAGTCCTTTCATAGCCAAGCTGTGAAGAGTTAGCACTTGCAATCAATCCTCATACATCAGTCACTTCAGAAGCCTAATCATTTTCTCAGCTTGTTTCTGATCTCTCTCCAATTTGTGATTATCTTTCTCATAATGAGATGCCCAGAGTTAAATGAAATGGACCTTGTCTTCAGCACAGGTAAATCAGTGTAAATGTGCTGATGCCAGTGAAGCTATGTCGCTTAACACAACCAGAGGTCATGCCCACACATTTCTGGCCTGATGACACCAGAGTGGTGTAGAGAGGCAGTGCTACCCCTTTGTCCTAGAGTGTAATTCTTCTGTACATGCAGCCCAAATTCATAAGGGGCTGTGCTTTTTTTTTTTCTTTAACATTGCAAAGTCTGTTAAATGGTATTACTGCTTTACTGATATCTTCCTCTAACTGAGTATGTCAGTTTTTAATTCTTTTGTCCTAATGTGTGTGTGTGGGAGGGCTCACCTCAAGACCCTTCAAGAGGCCTCTTTAAGTCATTTATAATGTCCTTCCCAGCAGTACATAGCATATGAGGGGTTCTCTAAGTAAAATAAACAGATGAATGAAAAATCATTTTCTGCCTTATGAAAATGGGAATCTGAGGCCCGTGTCTAGACTACATTCCTTTTTTGATAAAGGGATGTAAATTAGATACGTCGATATTGCAAATGAAGCCGGGATTTGAATTCCTGTGCTTCATATGCATAATGGCAGCCGCCATTTTTTTCGAAACGGGGCTTTTTCGGAAAAAACCCGGCAGTTTACAGGGGACATTTTCGACAGATGCCTCGTTTTTTGAGGATTACAGGATCTTTTGAAACGGGGCATTTCTGTCAAAAATGCCCCATCTAAACTGCCAGGTTTTTTTTAAAAAGCCCCGTTTTGAAAAAAGCGGTGGCTGCCATTATGCAAATGAAGCATGGAAAATTCAAATCCCAGCTTCATTTGCAATATCGACATGCCTAATTTACATCCCTTTATCGAAAAAGGGATGTAGTCTAGACATAGCCTGAGTGAAAGCAAAGAAAGGCCTAGCTTTCACACAGTGTCCCTCAATTCAGCTTTTTGGGCTGGGCCTATCAGTGGGTCTAGTGTTTTTTATTAGGATCTACTTTCAGGCCCTCATCTTGGGACATCCTGCTTTGCAGCTGATATATGCAGTTTTGGGGGGGATTCTTCCTCTTGATGGATCTTTCTGTGGTTAGCAGTCTCTGAGGCGGAGTAACCCCCCCCCCCTTGTGGCAGATTTTCTTTTCTTAAGATCCTCCCTTTTAGGCAATACAAACCCTGCAGGTGTGTCCAGTTGGTGCTGAACAGACCCAGAAGAGATGGTTAGTTTCCTCTACACCTAAGGCTTCCCCCTTCATAAACCTTAAAGAAGTGAAACAGAAAAGAAAAAACCAAGAAAAAAAAAACAGAAAAAACAAGACAACAACAAAACAAAACAAAAAACCCCAGAAAAAACAAAAGATGTTTAAAAAGAGACATTGAATGGCTCTTTCATTACAATAGATAATTTCCCATTCAGGTACTCTCACCTTTTCATCCATTTTGGAGATGAGCCATATCCACTCTGATTTAATGAGCACTGATTCTCCCATCTTTGTATTCTTTCCTTTCCCCCCTTCCTCTCTTCAAGCATCTGAAGAAGTGAGTTATATCTCAAAGCTTTATGCCCTAACAAATTTGTTAGTCTTTAAAATGCCAACGGACTCTATATTGTTTTTTAAAAAAAATAGAATCTGTGATCTGGTGTTACAGAAGAAACCACATCTTGGGGGAATTGCTAGTAATATGGCTCCAGGGGAACTGCATTGCCAAAGGAGATAGTGTGGGCCGAGCTAAGGAAAGGAATGATTTGGGTGCTCCGCTAGGAATTGGGAGAGATGAGCTTAATTCCCTGCTCTGTCACAGACTACCCATGTAACCTTGGGCAAATCGCTTAGTCCCAGATCCACGAAAGGACATCAGTGGGCCATCAGAGGTAGCTAGCAGGAGATGCCAGCAAGAGGGGGTGTCCTAAGACCTGTTCCCCTCACAGAGTTAAATGCCATCTGCAGAAAGGTGAATTCATATAAAAAACAATTAAAATATTTAAAAAACCCACAGATTACTCATAAAAGTTGAAAATATTAGTCCTGGATGGAAAATACAAATCAATATTTCCCTCCAATAAAAGTATTTTAGGTGAAGACAGTACTGACCTGTCTCTCATGAAGTTTACCCTCTAGATCACATTAGAAAGAAGAGCATGCTAAATATGCTGAATCAGTAATATTTGAAAGAATAACTGACATGCTGCTGCAAAGCTGTCTTGGTCATATTGAATTCTTATGTCTATTTTTTCCTAGCATGTAATATAAAAACACTGTTTTAAATAAATCTGCCTTATTGGAAATATATTGCAGCTCAGAGGGCATTTGGTTTCAAACCAAGATAGCATCTTCCCAGGGGAACATTCTGTTGTGCTGTATTTACTTGAAAAAGTTCAGAAGGCAGATAAATTTGTAATTTAAATGCAAAAAGAATTATCTGTTGCCCAGTCTGCACTTTTGTAAACTGTTTACCATATTCTTTTTTCCTCCATTGTTTTCTAATTTATACACTTTATCTGGCCTTTTAGTTGTAAATGAGCATTTTCTGCTTGATTTCCTTCAGAACTGTTTAGTATGACTTGCATGACTTCAAATTCCACAGGGAAGACTAAACCAAATGCCATCTAAGCCATAAGCCATATGTCAAAATGACTTTGCACTCACTACTAAGGGAGTCACTTAATAGCATGGGAGTCACAGATGATCATATTTGCTCAAATAATCATAATCATAAACTTGGGATAAAAGGAATTCATTTTTATGCTGTAAAAATGCATTTGGAGAGAAAAATCAAAAGCCTGAAAGATGTTGTATATATTACTATTGAATTTTGCTTTCAACCTGTATAGCCATAGAAATAACTAAATCTCCTCTTTAAATAACTCTTTCACACTTACCAAATGTGAATCTTTATTCAAACGGATTAGACTTGCATCATCTGTAGGTACCTGCCACACTTCACTGAGATAGAGGCAAAATTGTGGAAGTATTAGAGAGATTGGAAATGGAAAACACCTGGAGAATTAGGTCATCTGCTCCGTCAGTCTCAACATGCCTGTTCCCTATAGTGCACTCTTGAGAGTTATGTGCAATCCATCTCTCAGTAACTCCAGAGATGGCGTTTCCCACATACCTTTAAGAAGTTACTCTGAAATCCTACTAGATTCACTATTTTGAATGTTTCCTGATACTCATGATGATGGTCCACTAAGACCTAAACCATGGCTAGGCCATGAGTCCCGTGTATAGGGCTGGGCACTGCGATGTTGCCACAGGATCAGCCCAGAAAGCAGATGATGACTAAGAAAAGTCAAAGCTTCTCACATTCCCTGCCCACTCCCACCCATATGTAGAGCTACATTCCATGATGTGGGAAAGGGGAAATGCAACGGAGGCTGCTATCCCTCATGTGCAGCTGCCCACAGCCTGAGTATATGGAGCAAGGATTATAGGGGCACTCTTACTGTGTTCGTCTCCTGGGCTACTGCAGCGCTATTTTGGGATACCAGAGGTATCCCGAAATAGCTATCCCACTTCTTAACAGCAAACCTGTTATTCCGAAATATAATGGCCTCACTATTCCAATGTTCCTGTAAACCTCATTCCACGAGGATAAGAGACATTTCAGAATAGCGGGTTATTTTGAAATAAGTGCTATGTAGACAGCGCCAAATTACAAAATAAGCTATTTTGAATCATAGAATCATAGAACACTAGGACTGGAAGGGACCTCGAGAGGTCATCGAATCCAGTCCCCTGCCCTCGTGGCAGGACCAAATAATGTCTAGACCATCCCTGATAGACATTTATCTAACCTATTCTTAAATATCTCCAGAGATGGGGATTCCACAACCTCTCTGGGCAATTTATTCCAGTGTTTGACTACTTTGACAGTTAAGAACTTTTTCCTAATGTCCAACCTAAACCTCCCTTGCTGCAGTTTAAGCCCATTGCTTCTTGTTCTATCCTCAGAGGCCAAGATGAACAAGTTTTCTCCCTCCTCCTTATGACACCCTTTTAGATACCTGAAAACGGCTATCATGTCCCCCCTCAATCTTCTCTTTTCTAAACTAAACAAACCCAATTCTTTCAGCCTTCCTTCATAGGTCATGTTCTCTAGACCTTTAATCATTCTTGTTGCTCTTCTCTGGACCCTCTCCAATTTCTCCACATCTTTCTTGAAATGCGGTGGCCAGTACTGGACACAATGCTCCAACTGAGGCCTAACCAGCGCAGAGTAGAGCGGAAGAAGGACTTCTTGTGTCTTGCTCACAACACACCTGTTAATGCATCCCAGAATCATGTTTGCTTTTTTTGCAACAGCATCACACTGCTGACTGATATTCAGCTTGTGGTCCACTATAACCCCTAGATCCCTTTCTGCCATACTCCTTCCTAGACAGTCGCTTCCCATTCTGTATGTGTGAAACTGATTGTTCCTTCCTAAGTGGAGCACTTTGCATTTGTCTATATTAAACTTCATCCTGTTTACCTCAGACCATTTCTCCAATTTGTCCAGATCATTTTGAATTATGACCCTACCCTCCAGAGCAGTCGCAACCCCTTCCAGCTTGGTATCATCTGCAAACTTAATAAGTGTACTTTCTATGCCAATATCTAAATCGTTGATGAAGATATTGAACAGAGCCGGTCCCAAAACAGACCCTCATGGAACCCCACTTGTTATACCTTTCCAGCAGGATTGTGAACCATTGATAACTACTCTCTGAGTATGGTTATCCAGCCAGTTATGCACCCACCTTATAGTAGCCCCATCTAAGTTCTATTTGCCTAGTTTATTGATAAGAATATCATGCGGGATCATATCAAACGCCTTACTAAAGTCTAGGTATACCACATCCACCGCTTCTCCCTTATCCACAAGACTCGTTATCCTATCAAAGAAAGCTATCAGATTGGTTTGACATGATTTATTCTTTACAAATCCATGCTGGCTGTTCCCTATCGCCTTGCCACCTTCCAAGTGTTTACAGATGATTTCCTTGATTACTTGCTCCATTATCTTCCCTGGCACAGAAGTTAAACTAACTGGTCTGTAGTTTCCTGGGTTGTTCTTATTTCCTTTTATAAATGGGCACTATATTTGCTCCTTTCCAGTCTTCTGGAATCTCTCCTGTCTCCTGATGATTTCCAAAGATGATAGCTAGAGGCTCAGATACCTCCTCTATCAGCTCCTTGAGTATTCTAGGATGCATTTCATCAGGCCCTGGTGACTTGCAGGCATCTAACTTTTCTAGGTGTTTTTAACTTGTTCTTTTTATTTTATCTTCTAAACCTACCCCCTTCCCACTAGCATTCACTATGTTAGGCATTCCTTCAGACTTCTCGGTAAAGACAAAAACAAAGAAGTCATTAAGCATCTCTGCCATTTCCAAGTTTCCTGTTACTGTTTCTCCCTCCTCACTGACCAATGGGCCTACCCTGTCCTTGGTCTTCCTCTTGCTTCTAATGTATTTATAAAAAGTCTTCTTGTTTCCCTTTATTCCCGTAGCTAGTTTGAGCTCATTTTGTGCCTTTGCCTTTCTAATCTTGCCCCTGCATTCCTGTGCTGTTTGCCTATATTCATCCTTTGTAATTTGTCCTACTTTCCATTTTTTATAGGACTCCTTTTTTATTTTTAGATCATGCAAGATCTCGTGGTTAAGCCAAGGCGGTCTTTTGCCATATTTTCTATCTTTCCGACGCAGTGGAATAGCTTGCTTTTGGGCCCTTAACAATGTCCCTTTGAAAAACTGCCAACTCTCCTCAGTTGTTTTTCCCCTCAGTCTTGATTCCCATGGGACCTTACTTAACAGCTCTTTAAGCTTACCAAAATCCGCCTTCCCGAAATCCATTGTCTCTATTTTGCTGTTCTCCCTTCTACCCTTCCTTAGAATTGTGAACTCTATGATTTCATGATCACTTTCACCCAAGCAGCCTTCCACTTTCAAATTCTCAACCAGTTCCTCCCTATTTGTTAGGATCAAATCTAGAATAGCTTCCCCCCTGGTAGCTTTTTCCACCTTCTGAAATAAAAAGTTGTCTCCAATGCAGTCCAAGAACTTATTGGATAGTCTGTGTCCCGCTGTGTTATTTTTCCAACATATATCTGGATAATTGAAGTCCCACATCACCACCAAATCTTGGGCTTTAGATGATATTGTTAGTTGTTTAAAAAAAGCCTCATCTACTTCTTCCACCTGGGTAGACTCCTTCCAGCCTGTAGTAGACTCCTAGCATGAAATCACCCTTGTTTTTAACCCCTTTTAGCCTAACCCAGAGACTCTCAACACTTCCGTCTCCTATGTCCATCTCCACCTCACTCCAAGTGTGTTCATTTTTAATATATAAGGCAACACCTCCTCCCTTTTTTCCCTGTGTATCCTTCCTGAGCAAGCTGTACCCTTCCATACAAACATTCGAATCATGTGTATATTGATTCAATCTCATTGAAATAAGATTGAAATAAGATATGAAATTTGCATAGCTCAAATTGTGTATCTTATTTTGACATATGGTGCAGTGTGGACGCACCTCTGGAGAGCAAGCAGGATGGGCCGCAATTTGACTTTAAGTCACGTCTATTCCATTATTCCTAGTTATGCTGAGACCCTGTGTGCTAGACCTGGACAATGTGTCAGGAATCACTGCATTACATGGCAGGGGCCAAGATCTTCAAAAACTTGCAATCTTGGCTAGAGCTGGGTGAATAATTAATTTTTCTTCTGGCAATTCCGGGAAAAAATTATTGGCTATTGGTCCAACAGAAAACACGCTCTCTTAAAATTTTCTGAAAGCTGAAAAAATGTGGGGTCAAAATTAAATGAAACATTTTATTTCAAGCCAATTTTTTTATTGCAGGCATTTGTCAAAAGCCTAGAAAGAGGATTAGATTCAAGAAATGCTATGGAAGGCCTCGCTTAGACATTTTAGCCCGCTAGTTAGGGTACTCACGTGGAATGTGGGAGACCCAGGGTCAATTTCTCTCTCTAGCTGGTGTGGAAAACGGTTAAGAGCTTGAGTCTCCCCCATTGTGGAAGAGTTCCCAAGCTACTATGCTATAGGACAGGGCTACTCAACTTTAGAAGCCCCAGTGGCCACAATGATACTCACAGAACACGCCGAGGACCACAACTTAAGTGTAGTTGCATATACATGCAAATATATATGCAAATATATGCAAATAGCTTCTTTCACACTAACGGGCATGAAGACAAAGATTAAGGCAAGACTACACAACCCACAGGCCCCATTTAAGTCAGTTCTGCTGATATTAATAAAATGCAGTATTCACCTGATTTCCACCCATATGACAGCACTTTTAATGAGCAATGACAGTCCAGGAATTTAACTACTAAAACACATATCAACAGAAGACCATTATATTGACTACTCTTCTATTTTGGCTCCCACCCGTGTGCTGAGTCCTATGTGAATTCAAACCACACTGTGGGCCGCAAACAAATGGGCAACGGGCTGCATGCGGCCCATGGGCCACTTGTTGAGTAGCCCTGCTTAAGATATTTTGCTGTGCTGGGTAAGGTACTCTCTGTCTAAGAATGAAACTTTTCCCTGCTTTCGGATTCTTGGGGTTTTGTAAATTATGTGATCGATACGTACACTTATCACTTAGCAACCTTGGTGGGTTGGTTAAGCTTTTTTTTTTTAGTGCACTGTTTTCCTGGGGATTGAAGAAAGACTTACTGAATGGTAAGTGACAGTTTCCTCCTCATTGTTTAAAGGTTGTGACCATATTTGCTTCATTTAGACCCACTGAATCCTCATATTAACTAATTCCTAAGACTTCCGAGCAGTGTTCCCTGAAAGCTATGTGCTTGTACGGCTGCTCAGGAGAGATTCAAATGTCACCCAGCTGATTAGCGGAGCACCCACAGCTAAGTTTTTAGTTTCTACTTGTAGTGCACATCTGCACATGCCTTGGTGCACAAAACATTTATTCTCCATATGGGTGGAAAAAAGTAGAGGGGACATTGTTAGCTGGACCTTCTTATTCACAAGATTATATTTTTCTAGCTATTCTACCTGATTTTAAAACAACACATGTATGCTGATAAGGTCTTGATTGCTTCTTAAAAGTGAGATTCTGTTTGACTTTTATGCGGGTGTGCAGTATTTCTGGAGGATGATGTAAAAAGCATCCCAGCTCTGTACAGCCCATGTACTAGCCAAAATAGAATTCCAGTTTAGGCTCTTGAGAGCACAGACACTGCTCCCTTCCTACTTTAGTGTGTCCATGAGATTTGAGCTCCTAACTTGCATGTTTTAGGAAATCCCACCATGAGTGTTGTGTCTGGGAGCTCTGGAGATTGGAATTTCTCTCCCTGCCTGTACTGCAGGTTTGGTAGAGCTTGAAGAGTAGCAATGCAAGGTTCCAAGCACCACCATGCTTCAATCTTGTCTTGTAAGGATCATTTTCTAGAGGTGAGAACAAAATTGTCAGTTCCTGCCTGTTCTGTCCTTGGCTTCTGGAGAGACTGCTAGAAAGGATGCCAACACCACCTATTCTTTTCACAAAAAACACCAGTCATCACAGCAAGGAATCTCAGTCCTGTCAGCAGTACTTCTGAGCACTTTGGTTTCAAAATATGCCAAAAAACAGAAGAGTTAAATGTTATCTTTTATTAATCTAAACTCCAATTATGCACTGCAGAGAAAGTCCACGGGTCACCATTTTTATATGAAATAAGCTCTAAATTCAATCTGTCTTTCACAGTGTCTCTTGTGTATAAATCATTCCACTGTGATACCTTCTTAGGCTATGTCTAGACTGCAGAGCTTTTCCGGGATACCAGAGATATGCTGAAAAAGCTCTACCGCGTCCAAGGAACAGTTTCCGAAAAAGCAGACGTGTTCTTTCAGCATCCCTATGTTCCACTTGGTGAGAAGAATAAGGGATGTTCTGAAAGAGCAGGTTTTTTTCAGAAATTTGGCCAGTGTACATGGGAAAAGCTTCTTTCGGAAAAAAAGCAGAAAAAGATACACAAATTGCGGTTAGCAATTTGTGTATCTTTTTCTGACTTTTCTCTGCGGTGTAGACATAGCCTAGTTTCTTCTGAACAACAGGAAATAAGGGACCACTGACAGCAGCCAGGCATGAGGGATGATTAACTGAAAGATAGAACTAAACAAAAGGTACAAGCTTCCTACTTTTCCCCGCCAGTGGAAAACTGCAGTGCTGCTTTTCTTGCCACAATTTGATAGAGTGAAACTGTAAACAAATAGCACTTGCAAGTCTAGTCACTTGAGTCCAAGCTGACCTTCATCAGATGACATTGCTGGCCTCTTCTGAATCCAGAGAAGATCAAGACCAGGAAGGAATTATGCTGTTAAAATGAACTAAGGCCTCCAATTCTCAATAAAAAGGCAGGAAAACAGGAAAGTAATGGCATGTCTGTGAAGAGTTACTCTGATATAGTGATTTCTGATTTTCACACATGGAGTTAAGCTATTATTCCTGAAGAAATGTGCCTTATTCCTAATGAGCTTTTATCCACAAAGTAAATCGCTTTTATTTGTGGAATTAAAGCATTCACACACAGAAGCCCTACGTGTGGATGTCTATACTACGGAGAAGATTGACCCTCCGGAGGTTGCTTTACTGGGTCTAGTGTAGACCCTCAAATCAAACACTGAGGGCCGCCCCTGCCAGCATTGTGTACTCCTCATCCTGTGAGGATTAAAAGATGATGACGGAAGCATGTGCTACCGTGGGGCTCCCACAGTGCAGACACTGCAATAGCTTGGCTTAAGGTAAGCCGAATCCAGATACACATTTTGCATAGTTGAATGACGTACCTTAAGCCGACCTGTCTGGTCTAGTGTAGACCAGGCCACATAGTTAAACAAGAATGGTCAATACACTTTAAACTCATTCCAGATTAATTTTCATGTTGGCAGTATTCAAGTGGACTTTCTTTCTTTCTTTCTTTCTTTCTTTCTTTCTTTCTTTGAATTTTGTGTTAGGCTCCAGGGAAGAGGGTTAGTTTTTTTTAGTAGAAGTAGGATACCAGTCCAGGTTCTCACCTTTACACCTGCAGTGACAGTTGGTTATATCATGTAATAGCAATCACAGGAAGCAGTGGCATGGCTATTAAGCATAGAAGATCAAAATTTGACGGAAAGTTTTGTTGGATTTTAGTTGAAAATTAATTTTCCAGAAAAAAACTCACTTCTCACGAGTGTCCTTTTCACAAAAAATCAGCAATTAAATCATAGGGTTCCACCTCCCTCCCACTCCAGAGTTAGAGGAAATTAGCTAGTTTATCTAATTCTTTACTTTTCTCCTATAGAAAAGTGGGCACGTTAAAAAAGTGAGAAAGTAACACTTTCATTTTAAAGGTGTTGTTTTTCACTTTTAAAAGTAACACTTTCGATTTTAAGTGGTAATTTCACTTTTAAGTGCTAAAGCATTACTTCATCTGTGAAAGTAATGCTTTCAACGCTTTCTTACTCTTTTACAACAGGTAAACTTTGGAAGTCAAGGTGACAGAGTGGATTTTTGTATACTTAGTTTCTTTTTTTAAATGGGAAAGCCATTGTTTCTCAACAGAAAAATTCTAAAGGGGATTTTTTTTTCTCCAGAAGGGGATAGTTCCCATCCAACCCATTTTAATTAACTTTTTGTAACTCTGACCCATATTGGCTAATTGTGGTAGGACAACAAAAAATGGTCTTCTGGAGCACTGACAGAAGCTCTGCTACTGCTGAGTTTGTCTTCAGGGTACAGTGCTGGGGTGCTTGTAAATCTACAAGTTAATCGTGCTAATCTGTCATAAGATTCAGAGTGATAGCCAAGTTAGTCTCTGTGATGGTGGATATACCCCACACTGGAGAGAGGGGGGTGAAAGGCTTATGGGTGGAGAAAGCCCCACCCCTTTCAGCCAAATGGGCATGCTCCCGGTGTGGGGATTGTATAAAAGGCCTGAGGCCAGCTCATTCAGGGGGAGCTTCAAGCAGGGAGGGAGTTCAGGCTGGAGCTCCTGAGCCAGCCTGGTTGGCGCAGTCATTCTCTGAGCAACAACCCCAGCAGCAGACCCAGCCGCAGCCACTGCCAGAGGAACAAACTGAGCAGTCGTCCCAGCCTCCACCTTTTCTGGAGCCGCAGACCGCATCACAGGTGCCACTGCCGCAACCCCAGAGACTACCCCATGACCAGGGGACTGCCGGAAGGTCCTGGTACACCATGCTGCAATCTGGGGACTGAACCCCCCTCCAGAGCCAGTAGGAAGGGGCCCAGGGCAGAGGAATATGCTCCTAAGAGCTCAGCGTGTTGCGAGCACACTTTCTACTGAGCTGGCAGTGCAGTCAACACTGCCAACAGGGCCCTGGGTTGGGACCCGGTGGAGTGGGAGGGTCCAGGTCCCCCTACATTCATCCCAACTGGTGGTCGGCTCTCCAACAGCTAGGGAGAGCACACTGGCTGCTCAGGCTTCTAGGCCACTGAACTTTTGGACTAGGCCTTTGGGCAATGTTTCTCCTGAAGCAAAGGCACTGAACTTGTGGACTGGGCCTGTAGGGCCGTATTTCCTCTGGGTAAGGGACACCGAATTGTGAGGTTGGTATCACGGGGATGTCGAGCCCTGTGACAGTCTGTAACAGGAAAAACTTATAAAAAACAACTAATAGACTAATAGCACTTTAAAGACTAACAAAACGTAGATGGTATCATGAGCTTTCATGGGTGCAACCCACTTCTTCAGATGACAGCAGTATTAGAAATCCAGATCCAAGAAAAATAAGGGAAGGGGAAGGGGGAGAAAAAAGAGAAAAAAAAGGAGGGGGAAAGGAGAATAAATAGAGAGAGAGAGTGAGATGGTTCAAATACTTACAACAGACTGTTAAGAATAATTAGCACCTCCGTTGTTTGGTTGGTAGTTTAAATCATAGGATGTGGAAGGTAGTGTGCGAGCCAGCCAATGTCCTTGTTCATACCATTTGCATAAGAATTTAACTGTAAATGAAGTTAAGTTCCAATCCTTCTCTGTGTATTTGGCTTGTGGAATTGGCCTGAAACAAAACCGTGACTTGGAGATCCATTAATGAGTGTCCAGGCAGATTAAGGTGTTCTCCAACAGGTTTCTGTATATTGCCTGTTTGGATATCTGATTTGTGTCCAAGTCTCCCTCTCTCCCCTTCCCCTTCCCTTATTTATTTTTGGATCTGGATTTCTATACTCCCATCATTTGAAGGAGTGGGTGTGCCCATGAAAGCTCATGACTAACATGTTTTGTTAGTCTTTAAGGTGCTACTAGTCTATTTGTTGCTAAACTGTCATATACTTTTGATTTTATGGACCATTGCAGCAGCTTAGCTTCAGCTCTGTGGAGTTTAGGACCTTATAGAATAAGAACTGCTGGTAAATGAATCATCAGTTTCACATAGATTTCTGATGTCCCTTGAGATCTTTGTAACAGATGCAAACCCAGAGCAGTGTCTGATGGTCTGGGGTGGCCATTTAAGCAGACTGAAACTGAGGGAGGGCGAATTCCTCTGATAATTCACATGTGCCCAGAGTCTTTACAGGGGAACCTCCTTTGTTTTGGGATTTAATTCGTTCAGATTACTCAGCTCCCCCTGAGTTTCAGCGGCCATGTTTTCCCAGTCTAGTCCTTCCCGGTCTGTAAAACCTCTCAAGTTCATGAGTTTAACAGTCCTCCCTCCCAGATCTGTGTGTTCTGCTTCTAGCCCTAGCCTATAGGACACCCCACAAGTTTAGGGTCAAATAGCCCTTGTCCCTGGAACCGTGACTTTAAGTTCTTGCCTTCCTAGACCATAACTCATCTCTCAAGCTTAGGAGTTGTACAGCCCACCTCCTCAGGACTGTCTGCTGGTTGACGTCTTTACCCTAGAAGGTGATTTCAGCAGCTTTCTCTCTAAGCAGCCTTGAAGCCTCCTTTTTGAGTTATCTGATCATTCCTTCACCTTCTCAGGTGGGGCTTATTATTCCAAACACCTGTCTGAGACATCTGAGAGAAAGGAGAGCTTTCCCTGGCCTACTCTACAGTCTCTAGATCTTGGGTCCTTAAAGGAGCAGTGGTCTGGATTTTTCCTATACTTTCCCTCTTCCAGACACTGACAATTCCCTCAGACCAACTGCCTCTGTCCAAATGACTGCTTCAAGGCCTTCATCCATTTCTCCTAGACACATGGAAGGGGGGTAACTATCTCCTTTGACCTCAATGAGCTAGTAATCCATTACAGTAGGGATCATCTATGGAAGAAAGCTAAAATGAGGAATATCTTAAAAGAAATCTATCAGCCTCTTCCTCAGGAAAAACAAATGCAAAATAAACATATTTGGGCTTGGGGAAATGCTGTGCTAAAATTGCATGAAAAAATTCTCCCTCAGCACACTGTGGAGTTGAGTTAAAGCAGCATTGAATAAAAGTCCTCCCTTTTTTTTTTTTGCTGGAATTCCTAAAACTGCTGGATTAGATTGATTTAGTTTTAATCAGCCTATAATAAGGCCATTTTGCTTTCTACTGCACACTGGATGCCACAATAGGGGCCTCACTTCCAGAAGCCAGTGTAGTATTTGCTTTCTGTTAAATATTGAACTCTGACTAAAGAAACCCCTAATCAGCACTTAACGAGGCTATTGTATGCCATTACTTATACTGCAGACTGGATGCCACCACAGGTGCCTGTCTCTGAAAGCCACTCTAGTGCTTGCGTTCTGTTAAATATGAATTATTGGTAAGGCAACTCCTAAATAGCACTATTTTATTATGAAATTAAAAGATACTAGGATAAGTGGACTTTTATGAAACTTTGTATTTATCACCAAGAGCTTGTAAACTCTTATGCATATGAATTAATGCTTATTTCAGTGCATTCATTGAGATTTGTTCTGACTTGGTACCACAAGACATTTTGATTACAAAAATTGAATGATCTAAAATTAACATGATGCACATTAAATGAATTAAGACTGGCTAACTGATAGGTCTCAATTTAACTGTAAATGGATAATCCTCAGCAAGTAGCTATTTCCAGTGGAGTCCCACAGAGACTGGTTCTTGTCTTTATACTATTTAGCATTTTTATTAATGACCTGGAGGAAAACATAAAATCATCACTGATACAGTTTGCAGATTAGAAAAAACTAGGAAAGTAGTCATTACTGAAGAGGAGAGGTCACTGGATCACTTGATAAACTGGGAATAAGCTAACGGTATGAGTTTTAATATGGCTAGATGTAAATATATCCATCTAGGAAGAAAGAAGGTAGGCCATACTTACTGGCTGGGGGATCAGGGGTGCTGTATCCTTGGAAACAGTGATTTTGAAAAAGATTTGTGGGTCATGGTGTGGAGTCAGTTGAATATGAATTCTGAATGTGATGCTGTGGCCAAAGGACTCATATGTGATGTTGGGTTGCATAAACAGGAGAATCTCAAGTTGGAGGAGAGAGATTATTTTACGTCTGTATTTGACAGTGGTGAGACCATTGCTAGAATAAAGTATGTCTAGTTCTGGGTTCACAATTCAAGAAGGAGGTTGATAAATTGCAGAGGGTTCAGAGAAGAGCCTTGAGAAAGGTTGAAGGGTTACAAAATCTGACTTATAATGATAAATTCAAAGCCATGTTGTAGGAATTATTTTGGGGAAATTGCATATTTCATAATATATGGGAGTTCAGACTAGATGAGCACAATGTTCCCTCCTGGCCCTGGAATCTATTAATATGAATCTATTATTATTTTCAGGTAAGCACCCAGGGTTTTCATTCAGAAGAGCACTTAAGCATATGTCTAAGTTCCATAATGAGCCTTAAAATTAAGTTTACGCATAGGAGTTTTTATTAATAGGTATATGAGAGTTTGTAAGATTAGGCCCTAAATACATTGTGAATGAAAAATAAATATTTTAGTATGTCATAAAATGTATGTTAAAATAACATCTCATATGTAAAATCTGGCCTCGTATATGTCTACACTGCGGGACAAAGATGAAATAAGATAAACAATGTCAGCACATTAATTGCGTAGCTGAAGTCAAAGTACCTTAACTTGGCTCTGTCTACCCTGCAGGAAG
Source organism: Rafetus swinhoei (assembly GCA_019425775.1). Taxonomy (NCBI): domain Eukaryota; kingdom Metazoa; phylum Chordata; order Testudines; family Trionychidae; genus Rafetus; species Rafetus swinhoei. The sequence goes on along the minus strand of CM033437.1, from coordinate 39,780,999 downwards.
TTGGAAGGAAGAACACTCTTCCTTTGACTTCCCTTACTCCTCGTGAAATGAGGGATACTGGCATCGACAGGTGGCCCTTCAGTTCAAATTAACTGTCTTAACTAGACTGCTAATTTGAACCCTGGAAGATCAACAGCACCAACTTCGATCTTCATCTGCAGTGTAGACATACCCTTAGAAGTAAATGGCAAAGCTCCTGTTAAATTTAATATGGATGGGATTTCACCCATAAATTTAATCAAACTATATCAGCATTTAAAGAGAGAGTGTGTGTATATTCTGTGTTCTTGTCCTACTAACTGTAATTCTTAAAAATGCTATATTTATTTTGATGTCGAGGAGGAATAGGTTTTAATGTCAGGTACTTGAACATGTCCTTCATGCCTTACTATTCATGGCTTACTAATCTACTAGAGTTCTTTGAGGGGGTCAAACAAACATGTGGACAAGGGGGATCCAGTGGATATACTGTACTTAGATTTCCAGAAAGCCTTTGACAAGCTCCCTCACCAAAAGACACTTAAGTAAGGTAAGCTGTCATGCAATAAGAGGGATGGTCCTTTCATGGATTGTTAACTGGTTAAAAAAGACAGGAAACAACAAGTAGGAATAAATGGTAAATTTTCAGAATGGAGAGAGGTAACTAGTGGTATCCCCCAAGAGTCTGTCCTGGGACCAATCCTATTCAATTTATTTATCTGGAGAAACAATCTGGAGAAAAGGCTAAACAGTGAGGTGGCAAAATTTGCAGCTGATACCAAGCTACTCAAGGTAGTTAAGACCAAAGCAGACTGTGAAGAACTTCAAAAAGATTTCACCAAACTAAGTGATTGGGAAACCAAATGCCAAATGAAGTTTAATGTTGATAAATGTAAAGTGATGGACATTGGAAAAATAATCCCAACTATCCATACAATATGATGGGGACTAATTTAGCTACAACTACTCAAGAGAGAGATCTTGGAGTCATTGCGGATAGTTCTCTGAAAACATCCATTCAGTATGCAGCAGCAGTCGAAAAAAGCAAACAATGTAAGGAATAATTTTAAAAGGGATAGAGAATAAGACAGAGAATATCTTATTGCCTCTTTATAAAATCATGGTATGCCCACATCTTGAATACTGGGTACAGATGTGGTCAACTCATCTCAAAAAAGATATTTTGGCATTGGAAAAGGTTCAGGAAAAGGCAACAAAAATGATTAAGGGTTTAGTATGGGTCCCATATGATGAGAAATTAAAACGACTTGGACTTTTCATCTTAGAAAAGAGGAGACTAGGGAGGATATGACAGGTTTAAAACAAATAAAAGGAAGTTCTTCTTCATACAGCGCACAGTCAACCTGTAGAACTCCTTGCCTGAGGAGCTTGTGAAGGCTCGGACTATAACAGGGTTTATAAGAGAACTAGATGGGTAAGGAATGGTGTCCTTAGCCTCTGTTTGTCAGAGGGTGGAGATGAATGGCAGGAGAGAGATCGCTTGATCATTACCTGTTTGGTTCACTCCCTTTGGGGCACCTGGCATTGGCCACTGTCAGAAGACAGGATACTGGGCTGGATGGACCTTTGGTCTGACCCAAAATGGCCATTCTTATGTTCTTATGTTCTTATATAATAGTGGTCTATAAAATCATGAGTGATGTGGAAAAAGTTAATAAGGAAAAGTTATTTACTTGTTCCCATAATATAAGAACTAGGGATCACCAAATGAAATTAATAGGCATCAGGTTTCAAACAAACAAAATACGTCAATCTGTGAAACTCCTTGCCAGAGGATGTTGTGAAGACTAGGACTTTAACAAGGTTAAAAAAAGAGCTAGATAAATTCATGGAAGTTAAGTCCATCAATGACTATTATCCAGGATGGGTAGGAATGGTGTCCCTAGCCTCTGTTTGTCTGGAAATGGATGACAAGAGATGGATCACATGATGATTACATGTTGTGTTCACTCCCTCTGGGGCATCTGGCATTGGCCACTGTCACCAGATAGGATACTGGGCTAGATGGACCTTTGGCCTGACCCAGTATGGCGGTTCTTACGTTCTTGTGTCCTGTGATTAATCAATTAACATATCAGTCTTGACTAGTGAATATAATTTCCACTGCAGTTGCCTGGAGAAAAATCTTGAGACTTTTTGAAATTGCAATATTTTTGGCAAACTGCCGGAAAGGTTTTCCGTTTAGGGTTTCTCTGATGGAATTATCTTGAAATAAATCTGCCACATGGCAGGTATTTCTGCAGTAGGGAATTCCAACATTTTGATCCACAACTTGCCAGGAAATTCTTCTTTAATACTGTATTTGATTAATTAAAATAAAAACACCCCTGTTACAGTATACTTGAAACTCTCTTTAAAGCAGGTATCATAGTTTTGTCCTGTGGAAACTCAGAAATGGTGAATTTAAAAGAGTAAGATTTTGAAGGGGTAAAGCTATATCAATTAGAATAAAAGGAGGACTGGCTTGACTGCACTTTCTAATTAGATTTTTGTTCTAAAGCTGGAACAGTAGTGTTCCAGCTTTAATGTACATCAAATGTGATCGTGTGATATTGTCATTCTTCAAATCAAAAGTCAAGGTTGTTTTGCCCTCACTCATTAGATAACCACTGCTGAATGTATTACTATTGACCAGCCTGTAAAAAATGCCATGATGCATTCCAGCACAATATGCTTTGGAGTTATTGTTATCCATACCACATATGACTTTGTGTTGGCAGTTGTTTCCCATTTGTGTGAGCTACAGAATGACTATGCTACTAGTTTGCATGTTATCAATAAAAAATAAACTAATGACCATAGTAGCTGCAGCTTCCTGCAATACTCTACAGATTCCAGAATACCAACCAACTCTGTGCTAAAAGACATAGGTGTGGGAAGTAGGGGTGCTGGGGGAGGTGTGCTATAGCATACCCCAATTTTGTACCCAGCTTCCCTGCTCTTAGGGGCCAGCACTGCTACCCAGCTCCTTCAGCCATGGGTCCCGGCCTCTGGGTGGCCCCCACAGAATCTTGTCAGATCCAGGTACTTTGTGCTCTCCCAAGGTCCTACCACCATGGGTTTAGCTAGTCTCCTCCTGCCCCCCACACCCCGAGGGTCCTACAGGTCCCATCACCTCTTGAGATCCCATCACCTGCTGGCCTCATAGGCTCTGCCAACCCTCAGGATTCCACTGTCCTTTGGCCCTGCCATGGACTCTGCAGGCTGCTGGCCCGGCAGCCCTAGGGTCCCACTGCCAGACCAAAGCTTTCCAGCTGCCGCAGCTGTGGCCTCAACCTGGGAAGGTAAGAGTTGGCAATTTGATCTCACCAGGTCTAAAGGGAGATGCAGCACAGCATTCCCACCCCCAAAATAGTCCCAATACCACTGCTATGAGAGTTTTGAAGTCTCATGCCACTGGGGAAAAGTCCAGCTAAGTGGTAACTTCTGAAGAATTCCCTGCAGAGCATTGCTATTTGCCAAGCTAAGAGAAATACTATTACTACTGAAAACACATAATGGTCTCTTTATATAGTAACCTATTAAAAGATGACACACAAAAAAGTAAAAGGCTTGTTTCTGCTGGTATACATGTTGAATCAGTAGTTGTAGTATTCGTGCATTTAACTCTAGTTAAGGAAATCTCTCTTATAGCAAAGGAGCAAAGAAACTAATGTTTGAGCCTCCAAAATGGAAAATAGTAATGGAAGCACTGAATATCTGGTTGTGATCAATTAGCTGATTACTTTAAATTAGCCTACTGAAACATATCTGCTGGCAGCAATTGTCATTGGCAATAATGAAATCTAATATAAATTTGAAATTTTTCATATCACAAAATACCCATAGAATAGGATTCTCCAAAATGTTTAGGGAAAAATATAGGATCCAATCTGTACTTGGGACCTATAGCTTTGCTTTACAACAATCTGCCTTCATAAAGCTTTATATGTTGACTGCCCCAGGACTACAGTATGAACACATTTGTTTGATGTAGTATAGTTCAAGTGATGTGCCAGTGTTTTAATAAGTCATTACACTTAAGTACTTGGAATGAAATCCTGGCTCCATTGAAATCAGTGGCAAAAGTCCCATTGTCATCAAATAACGGAAAGTAAACATCTCTGCAAGACATTTACTAAACTATACTAATGACTAAGAAAAACAATCATTTCGAATACATGGAAATCAATATCTACCTCACAGATAAATAACTGGAGAGTAGACCCTATTGATTTTGTCTCATTGGAAAGATGACAAGATGGTTTTGTCTATTGATACATATTATAACTTAAGTTCTTGGTAGTCTTGGTTAGGATTCCAGGAAAAGTATTTTCAGGCAAAATCTTTCTTTGAAGTTGATTATAATTTAAAAAAGGGTTTTATTTTTTAAAAATAAGAATTTTATACATTTACAAATTGCCAGATGAATAATCCAATGCACAGAGTAGCAAATGAAAAAATACTAATCTATTTCTTAGTGACCACTATCAATGGAAAGCCTACTGCCAAAATGTATAATTTCTTAATTATATCATGTATTAACATTTAAAGATACATCTCTTTTCATTGCCTTACAACTTATACTCTGAGCCATGTTCTTCATATTTAAATACATATTGTAATGTTAATTGCACTCATAGAATCACTATAGTCAGTAGAACTGTTTGTTCGAGCAAAGTTACCTATGTGGCTAAGATTTTTGCAGCATTAGACTCTCTGGAATATTCTTCCTTAACTGGTATACTATAAAACCTCACTCTGCTCCTTGAAATCATTCCTCAATCTTTCATTGTTTTCTGGTAGCCTTCCAACACAGACTTTCACTGACACTTGTCTTAGTCAATCTCCATAAACATTGGTATGTCACATCCATTAAAGGAAGAAAAAGAGGGCTGGAGAATCAAAAGAAGACATGAGCATCTCTGAAAGATGCAGAGTACCTTCACTTCTCCACATCCTTGCAATAGGTGATTAGCAGAATGTGGACATAACAACAAGTCCATGTATGACTATTTACTGTTTTAACTTCTTTCTCCCATATCATATGACTGGCTGTACAAAGCACATAGTACATTTATATTGCCCAACTGGATGAGCATAATTCTTTAGAAGAAGGTGTTCAGTATCATTAGTAGCATTCACACTTTCCATATGAAAATTCTCTCCTTCTGCAAATATTTCTGCTAATAAACATGTTCTCTAAAATATCTGTAGAGGGAAACAAGAAAAAAAACCAAGAAAGAGTATGGTCTTTGGATAAAAAGATTGATTTTTGAAAGGCAGGTTTAAATATGAATGAAATATTACCAGATTTTTTTTCATTTTTCTAGGGGCTCATTTTTTCAAGTTACATTTTCTGCCAATAGGTGGCACTAATAAATACTTCATTATCTGAATAGCCCTGTTCTCTACAGAATAGTAGTTTTATCACATCTCACTCATTATAACCATCATCTTTTGGTTTTGACCTTACTTTTATTTTAATGGAGTTTTCTCTAAAAATAAATTTTTGTATAAAAGCAAATATAGAGATTGTGGAGCCAAATAAATATTGCACATATGCACCAAGAAGACAAAGAAAATAGATGAATTATTAAACCTACAAAAAAGCATTGCTGTATATTTTAAAAAATGAAAAAATAATTCAAAGAAGGATGATTAACACAGCTCTGGAATTTAAAGATCTGCAGGATTTGAATGGTATTTTAAACCATAAAAGAAAAACGTGAAATGCAATGCAAAGACACAATAATATCATGCCCACATTCAAATTCTCCATACTTAATTTATTTCTCAAAAGCTTGAAGCTGTCCTTTTAAAATATGTTGGCCAGTTCTTTTCATCACTCTCTAGAACACACAGGTTCACAAACAAACTCTTCAACAGAAAAAGTATATCTTTTATTTTGGTATTCACTTCAGTGAGTGATCAATCCCATGGAGAGAAGGCACAGCATAGATTAAATGCAAGCACACACCCAGATACAGATGCTCGCCTTAAATACAGTTACAAAGTTATTCCTTATATACTATATAAACACTTTTCTGCCTAACATTAAAATCAGTTTGCTAACTCAATTGGTTACCTGATTGGTTTGTGGACCAAGTTGTTCATCAGAATGAGCTGCTGACACGGTTGTTTACCCAATCAGGTTGCTGACCAAGCTTTTTACCTGGCTGTTCTCTTTCCTTCACTGAGAAGCATGGATTTTTTCACATGTCCCAATAACTAAAATATACATTCTACATATCACAGCCTAGACAAGATATTATATGTAAAAGACTTATTCTTGGCCAAATAATGTATACCTCTCAGAAATGCCGGATACATGCTGCTTTGTTGGACACAGACATACAACCTTCCATCTTTAGCTCCAACAGCAAATCCTTGCCTTATTCCTTTTCTGTCCTGTGTCTCTAATGGTGTTGCCAACTGCTCCCATTGAAGACAGGGCTTACAGAAAGGAGGAGACAGTGAATGGGGGAAATGGGTGCTGGCAGTGGGGAGAGATGGATGACTGAGTTTCCCAGGCAATCCTACTGAGAGCCAGGAGTGTACTTTTCCCAGCGGCCTGAGCTCAGCTGGCCCAGAATGCAGCCAAGGCAGAAATATGAACACAGTTCCCAAAGGGGGAAGAGGCAAAGTAATGTTAGCACAGTCTGAGGGCATGATTGGATGGCAGCACATGATGCCCCAAATGGGATAAAATGCAAGAGGTTCCACATAAGTAGGACAATTAAGAGCTATGCTGATCCCCTGCATGGATCTTCTTGGTCTCTCTGCAGATGCATCAGTGAGAACTAATCATCATAGATTATTATTCTAGCTCATAATTTGTATTACATTGGCACCTCAGGGTCAGGCCTACACAGCGCTAGGTATGGTATGGAGACACAGTAGAAGACAGTCCCCACTCCATGGAGCTCACACCTCAGCCTATGACAAGATGCAGCCAGCTATTTTGATGAGGCAAGTTTATTTTTCAAACTTTACTCTCTCGCAATGAAGCAGAGTTAGCTAAAGAGTTCAAGTCATGGTCATGTGCCAGGGAAAGCTCTTCACCTTTGCCCTCATCACTTTATGCCCTGGCTGTTGGAGAATTCCCCTGCCATTGGTACCATGAAGACAGTCCTGAGACGGTCTGCTAAGGAACCTTTGTGAGCCTTCGCATTGCATGTGTGCTGCAGCAAGAAGGACATGTGTATTTTGGGCACGGCCACAACTTGCAGAGTTCTTGAGAGTCAGGGCAGTACTGTGGCCCATAGGGCAATCTTGGAAGGCTGCTGGACTTAGACCCCAAGAACTGTTTCAGTAACTCAGTAGCAGGGTTGGGAGAATGCAAAGGAGATTAAAACCATTTTAGCCTTCTCTGGCTGCATGGTGAAGCATTGAATTCCACCTCAGACTTTCAAACAAGCACCATCCAACAAGCCAGAATCTTTAGCAAGATTCTTTGAATAGTGCTGCAACCCTGAATAAGTAATATACAATGTTGCACGTGAAAATTGTACTGTAACTTTGGCTTATTAAAATTTCAAAAGAGCTCAGCATAAGGGGTGCTCATTTTAAAAGCAGTTCCTACTGGTGCAAAGAAAGTTTAATTTTCTAGCAAGTCAAATTTGTGACCTGGAATACACTTGTGGGTTGTTAAAGGTGGAGGTAATTGTTCCCTGCATATGCTTATTTGCAGAATGCACATGAATGAACTGCCATGCAAATACCTACATGAGAGCTTCTTCTGAGAGAAAGTTTGAAATAAATACCAAAATCATTGGCTCCAATCCTAGGCTGTTATCAGTGGGGACATTCCCTCAGACCTCAATGCATCATAGTCTGGAAGTTTGCTGTTAAGTCCATCCCTGTTCAGCAATCCATACACTTGACTTTAACAATGTGCCCTGAAGGTAAGCTGGTGGGGTGGTTTCTGGCATAGCTGAGGGGATAGGATGTTCACCTAGGGGATAGGATGTTCACCCTCGCGTTCCCCACCCCCACATTGGGAGTAGCAGGATAGCCAACACACACGCTGCCCCGGTGGAAGGCAGGATAAAGGAGGCTGAGTCTACACCCAAAACATTAAAGTACTGCTGCAGCAGCTCTTCAAAGTGAAAGTGTGGCCATGGCACTAGCGCTGGTAGAGAAGTCTCCCAGAACTCCATGGGTATGTCTACACTATGGGACAAAGTTAAATTAAGATATGCAACTTAAGCTACTTCAACTATGCAATTAATGTAGCTGATCTCAGCTTTTGGTGCTGTCTACATTGCAGGAAGTCAAAGGAAGAACACTCTCCCTTCCACTTCCCTTACTACTCGTGAAAGTAGGGTTGCCAGCATCGACCAGAGTGCTCCTCTCACTTTGAATTAGCTGTCTTAACTAGACCACCATTTCAAACCCTAGAAGATCGATAGTGGCAGCTTTGATCTTCCTCTATAGTGTAGACATATCCTATATGAACCACCTAAAACAGGGGAGTAGCTTGCAGTGCTGGGATCCTGTTTAAAGAAAGGTGCAGTGCAGTAAAGGAAGAGTGTAGACATGGCCCAGGTCTCAATACATTCAATGGATTTAAGCCTAAACCACTAGTGCATGTTACAGGTGTCCCTCTGTACCTGATCTGCAGAACATAGGAATCTATTACAGTGTTAGCTAAGTAGTTTCACTGAGTAATGTCACACTTCTAATTCTAGAATTCCTGGAGTCAGTCCCTGTGTATCAACCAAGATGGCAGCTGTCATATAAACATGTGTTTAAGTGCATTGCTTAAGTCCAGGCAGAACCATATTACAGGACAGCAGGCACTACTTATAGCAACTTTTTTCTACTACATAAATAAATTGAGAATATTACACAACACCCGCTCTCCTGCCAAGTCTTGATAGAACAGGATGGTGTTATGAATTCACTACATATTTCATAATTTGTACATATATTTATTTTAGGGAACATGTTCCAAACTCTTGAAGTGGTGGTCTTTGATCTTAAATTAGTATAAGAATAATGGAATAGATGTCTCTCTTTCCTAGACGTAGTTTGTTTCTGGAATGATATTTTGTTTCTGGAATGATACTGTTTTCTCTGCTGTGCACTGATGCAACTGACCATATAGTTGCAATGCCTTGCAGTTTAATATTCATATTTCCATTAACTGGCCTGTAACTATAGTGTCTTCGTACTCTATTGGGAACAGTCAATATGAACAGTACTGCCTCAGCCACTGCATTATCAGTTGAAAAGCACTAAGTAACCCAAAGAGAAAGACATGCTTTTTTAATGGGAATATTTTGACTGGGAAGTAGTCTAAGGGAGTAATGGTCCTATCTGAGAGACAGCAGGAATGGGATGCAACCCTCTTGTGTAGAGGTGCATGGGAGGGGCATAGGAGATGAGGTCAGTGATTCTGAAGTCAGAGTGTAGAAGAATGGTATGAGTGAGGTGGCCCAGCTACTAGATGATCTACAGAGGATGCGCACATCCACCCTAAGGCTTTGTAGGGGAGAACATTCCTACCCAAGCATCTACCCAGCACCATGCCCACCAACTCAGGCCCAAATCCTGTTGCCTCTTGTCATGAAGTCTTCAGTGAAGGGGAATCAATGTCATATAGGACCTTTCACTAGAGTCTTTGGTGCAAACTGGGGGCTCCTGCCCAACCTTTGAATTCAGTCCCATTACCCTAAAATATAGAGTCAGTGCACAGTGTCACCCAGAGGACTTCAGGGCACAAAGTCCTGGGCAAATTGAGTTTTCTATGGAGCTATACTTCCCTTGCTTATCAGTGGATGGTAGCAGAGAGCACCTTCCCTGCAGAGCTTCCTTTCTCCTGTTCGCTAGCAGATGGTAATAGAAAACTTCCCTCCTTGCTAGAGGTTCAAGCTACAGGGCTTCCAACTCTGCTTTAATTCCGTCTATCACCTCATCATAGCGAAACTCTGAGCACCTTATAATATTTAATGCCTTCACCTTTACAACACCACTCTAAGGTGAGGAGTGCTATTAACCCCATTTTATAGATAAAGAACTAAGGGTATGTCTACACTACAAAGTTAATTCGAAATAACAGCAGTTATTTCAAATTAACTTCAATAGCGTCTACACATGCAAACCGCTATTTCGAATTTAATTCATAATAGCGGAGCGCTTATTTCGAATTTGGCAAACCTCATTCTACGAGGAGTAACGCCAAATTTGAAATAGCTATTTTGAATTAAGTGCTGTGTAGACACTTAATTCAAAATAGGGGGCCTCCAGCCCTTCCCAGTTTCCCCTGGTGGCCACTCTGGGCACAACCAGGAAAACTCTTCTCTCCCCAAGCCCCGGGGCCCTGAAAGGGGTAGAGTCTGGCAGCAGCCGTAGACCCTCACCCAGTGGCCGCACAATGGCAGCCAGTGGCAGCCAGCTGTCCCTTGCCCAGTCCCCCAGCACCCAGGGGCCAGCCGGGGGCCATAGATGGCATGCACCCTTGTGGACTAGTGCGGCGATCATGGACCACCTCGAGGTTTGGGGGGAGGCCCCCCAATGTCCATGATCTCTGCACTAGGCGGACGAACGCTGCTGTCTACACATAGCAGCCACCATGGCCCTCAAGGGACACAGGCGCACCCAGGAGCAGGTGCGCCTCAAAGTCAAGGAGCTTTGACAGGTGTACGCCAGGGCCACCAGGGGCAGCGCCGCAGCAGGGGCTGACACCTGCCCCTACTTCCCCACCCTTGACTGAATCCTGGGAAGCGGGGCGGTCCGCGCCAACAGCGAGCCGGGAGCTGAGGGCCCTGACCCGGGCGCACCAGAGGGGCCACCACCAGCTGTCCCGGCACTGAAGTCGGCAGGGTCGTCCGGGGAGGCCATACCAGGTAAGTGCCAGCACTGTCCCCTACCCGGGTGGGAGGCAGAGAGGGAGACCAGGGACCACGCGTGTGGGCCATGCCTCCCACAGATCATGCAGCCACCTGTGCACGTGCGGGCACGTGCCATGCCACCCTTGGGCAGGTGGCTCCAGCTGCATACCACACAGGGGCCGTGGCCTGATAGGCACACGCATGTGTGAAGAGACCGGACACGCTCCTGACCCTGGGGCGGGACACAGCAGGACACCCTCCCTTCACACACCCCCTCTACACAGAGGCAGGGGACATCTGCCCCCACCTCAGCCACACTATACACGGCACTGGGACATGGGTGCGGTCTTCGGGCACCTCCCATTCCCAGAGATAGCTGAACATTCCAAACATGGCCTCTGGGCAAGCACAACGGCTCTGATGGTGCAGGGCACGGTCATCCTCACCTCGTGGGGGGGGAGGGGGGGCTGGGCTTCATCCACTGTGTCCCCAGGGAGAACTGACCACTTCTCTTCTTTCTCCACAGCCGCACCACCTGCACGTGCAGGGCACACCACCCCGCCCGGGACATGCTCCCACACCCGAGGGCTCTGCAGGACCACCACAACACTGCAGAGGTACCACGAGCGGCACCTGGTGGCCCTGCGAGACCAGACCCGCATCATGGAGCAGCAGGCGCTGGAAGAACGGGAGTTCCGGCGGGAGCTGCTTACCCAGGGTCATGCCATCTGTCACCATCTGCAGGCCCTGGTGCAGAGCGTGCTGCCCTGTGCCACTCCTGTGCCTGTTGCTCTCCCAGCTCCCACTCCTCCTCCCACTCTCTCTCCCTCCCTCCTCTCCCTCCTCAACCTCCACACCCTCCTTCCCCTCTCTCCAGGGACACCAAGGCCCCCTTCCCCACGGTGCTGGGAGACATGTGGCCCGGCGAGACCCCCAACCGTGAGCCCTGAGCTTTCCCTCCCCCTTCTTCCCCTTGCTTCCCCCTTCCAGATCCCTCCTCCAAGTTTTCCCCCTCCCCTCTCCCACCCTCTCTGCTCCCCTCTCCCGCAACCCTTCCCAACCTCCCCAGAGTTTCATCCCCCCCCAGTTTTGTTAAATAAACAGAGTTTGTATTTTTGAGACAAAAGTACATTTTATTTGACATCAGGAAGGGGGGGCTAGGGAAGGGTAAGTGGAAGGACGAGAGGGAGCAATGGGGCACAAGCCCCCAGTGGGGCAGACCGGGGAGACTGTTAGCGCTCCTCAGGGTGGAAGCTCTCCCGCAGGGACCCCTGGATCCTGACAGCCCCTCGATGGTTCTCCTGGATGGCAGCCTGCAGACAGTGCAGCCAGGCTGCTGGCAAAGTGTCCACGAGATGCAGCAGTGTCCCCAAGGGCAGGTCTGGTTCCATGTTGTAGAGTGCTGTGGTGTCCCAAGTGAGGGCAAGCAGAGCACTCTGAGACACAAATGCTTTGCTGTCCCTCAGCGAGGTAGACCAGCAAGCAGAGAAACCTGAGAACTGTCTGTCCGGGATGGGGGGTCAGGTCCCTTTAAGCACAAATCTCGGATAGCCTGAGGCAGCAGCCCAACACATTAAGTCCGACCATGATGCCCTGCCGGCACTGGTTCCGTCCAGCCTTACCTTCGATTCAGGGTCCACTCAATGTGGACGTGCTATTTCAAATTAGAAAAACGCTATTTTGATTTAGTTTGTGTGTCTAGATGCGTTATTTCGAATTAGCTTAATTCGAATTAAGTATTTCGAATTAAGTTAATTCAAAATAGCGCTATAGTGTAGACATACCCTAAGAGGCTTTCCCAACGGACATCTGAGTTGCACCAAGGAACTGAACATCAATCACCTAAATTCCAAGCTAGTGCAGAAACCGCTGGACTATCCTTCCTTTTGCTATCTAATACTAATCTTCTGAATACTACTTAATGTATTATAGCACCTTTCATGCAAAAGCATCCTTTACAAAGTGCTTTTGGAGAATGACAAAATCATTCCCTGCAGTGCAGCAAAGTTAAAAGGGTTAAAAGATGCATCAAAAAGATCTATTTCAAGTGGGCAGCATAAACATTTATGTGAATGTTTCTTGTCCCAGAGACACAATATGCATCAGATTGCACACAACCTGAGCTTTCTGTCCTTGTGTGACTGATCCCTATTATGCTAAGGAAAAAATTAATGCATGATTGAGATCATTATCTGCCAAGGCATGGGTAAAGAAGGATAGGTGTAGAAAAAGGATGATGCCAGTCCATGAGAAAGGAGCATTAAAAAGAGGTTATATGGGTTCAGAACAAGCTATAGTCTAATAGTATAGAATGTAGTACAGTAGTACTCAACATGTTGGGGAAGGCTCTGCCAAGACAAATGAATTCCTACCAGTGAATGGATATTATTGCAAATGTCAGGAAAAGACCCTACATTAGTATATTACATCACATGACCCATGCTCTGAGGTGGCAAAATTCAGTCCTTGGGAACATTATGAGTATGTAATGTGAAAGGTGGACTTGCACTGTGTGTAATACAGCTAGGGGAAGGCTACTGTCTCTAATCATAAACATAACAATAGCTAAGTGTGGTGGGGCACTCTCCCCCGGCCCCCTCCGATGGGCCAAGAAAGACCCCAAGTCCACAAACCTCGACACTGACTACCCCTTTAGACCCGGGCCCACTGGCCTGAGTCAATAAGCCCGGCCTCAGTGGACACAGTTTAAGGATGGCCCTTTAAGACAAGGCCTGCCGGCCTGAGTCAATAAGCACAGTCTCAATGGACACAGTTTAAGGATGGCCCTTTAAGGCAAGGCCCACCAGCAGATCAAAGTTACAGCAGGGCTGCACCCCTGCTAGGGGGACCCAGGCCCACCCTACTCCACTGGGTCCCAGCCCAGGGCCCTGTGAGTGGCAGGACGGCATGCCACTCCCTCGGTGAGGAAGTCCTACCAATACGTGCCGAGGTTCCTGGGGTGGGAGAGGCGGCTCCCACCCTTGCCCTGGGCCACTTCCTACCTGGGCCAATGAGGTCCCTTCCCCCGTACTTGCCCGGTTCTCTGCCTTCACACCAGCGACGTCACCTTGGCAGGCGGCCTCTGCGATGTCCCCACTGGTCTCGGTGTCTCCACAGTCACCGGTCGCTGCGGGTCAGGAGCTTCCTTCCTAGGTCTTTCTCCTCCAGCTTCCAGACCAGACTGAGCCCTTCCCCAAGCTTTTATATCTGAGCTGCAGCCTGGGCATGCCCAGTAGGGTTGTGGGGGAAGGGCCTCTGTAGCCAGGTAACCCTGGCTGGGCCCTGCGACTTCAGTGCGGGGCTGCTTTGCCCCGTCACACTAAGCAAAAAAGTCAAACATGTTTGGCTAACCATAGAATTGAGCACACTGGTAGGGCCCCACTCTTCCAAGGGCCCATGTACCTGCACCCACATTTCAGTGCTGCAGATGGCTTTATATGTATAAGCTATTTATATGGCTCCCATCACCTTAGTGTCTGAGCATCTCATAATCTTCAGTGTATTTGTAGGGTGCTGCTATTCTACCCATCATACAGATGGGGATTCAATAGGAACATAAGAGTGGACATACTGGGTTAGACCAATGGTCCATCTAGCCCAATATCTTGTCTTCTAAGTGGCCAATGCCAGATACTCCAGAGGGAATATACAGTATAGGAAATCACTGAGTGATCTATCCCCCTGTTGTCCACTCCCTCTTAGGGCAATCAGTGGCTAGGGACACCCAGATCATGGGGATGCATCCCAGACCATCTTGGCTAATAGTCACTGAAGGACCTATTCTTATGAATGTATCTAATTTTTCTTTGAACCGATTTACACTTGTGACCTTCACAATATCCCTTGCCAACAACTTCTACATTTTGTGGAAGTACTGCCTTTTTGCATATTTTAAACCTGATGCTTATTAAGTTTGAGTGACCCCTGGTTCTTGTGTTTTGTGATGGAGTAAATAACACTTCCTAATTCACTTTTTCTACACCAATCATGATTTTATAGACTTCTATTATGCTCCCTCCTCTTTTTTTGTCTATTTTCCAAGCTTCACAGTCTCAATCTTTTTAATCTCTCCTCATATGGAAGCTGTTCCATACCTTTAATAATTTTTGTTGCCCTTCGCTCTAACTTTTCCAATTCTAATATATCTTTTTTGAGAAGGGATGACCAGAATAGCATGCAATGTTCAAGGTATGGATTTATATAGTGACATTATAATATTTTCTGTCTCGTTATCTATCACTTTCCTAATGGTTCTTAGCATTCTGCTGGCTATTTTGACAGTCACTAAACATTGGGTGGATGTTTTCAGAGAACTCTCCACGGTAATTCCAAGATCTCTTTTTTTGAGTGGTGACAGGTAATTTAGATCCCATCAGTATGTGTATAGTTGGGATTATGTTTTCCAATGTGCATTACTTTTCATTTATCAGTATTTGCCCAAGGTCACAAAGAAAGTCTGTAGCAAAGTGCATAATCAAACTTGGGTTTCCTGAGTCTTTGGCTATCCTTCCTCCACATGGATACACCCACTTAATTCCTTGTCCTTCCCCATTGTCATTTTAAAAATTGTGCATTGGCTCTGCTGCTTGCATCCCAATCCAGGGAGCTGTATCACCAGATGCCACAGAGACTCATCATGGTGAGGAACCCAACAGAGTGAAGGCAGATCACAGGCCTGTAGAATGTGACATGGACTTTTAGAGGAGTAGTGTCCCTGTTTCAACTGCAAACTCCAAGAAGACAGTGGAAACTGAGAAGTTTTGCATATTTTCCACATTAAGGCATAAGCTGAGACCATTTCCCAGGACTATCCAAGAAGCCTTGAGTTCTATCACTTTACCTTTTCTATTTTCAGGAGGGACCTATTGCGATACAATCCCTCTATTCCAGTACATTCAGGAGTGGCTGGTTTGTCTGCTCCTCTATCAGAAGTCTTTGCATGGGGGCAGCAAAGAAACTCATTTTCACTTATCCTGTAAACTTCCGTATCATCGTGCTATTCAAAATGGATGCAATTTTCCTTTCAACGTTCCCGCCTTCACTTAAAATACTTAAACCTCAAATAAGGCAAACAGTATTTTATCATTTAAGAAATAAGTACGTTTGTGCCATATCTGAGAAGTCATCTTGCCCTGCAAACATCCAATTTTTAGACACCCTCAATTTTGGATGTTTATTTTCAGACACTTACATACTTAAGAGCACAGTGAGAGTACACAGACATCTGACATGGGTGGGACCAATACATAGAAAAAAAATCAAACCATTAAGAGCAAGATTATGCCAGAGAACATAACATGTGGGAGAGGGTAACTGCTTGCTAGCTGTGCCAAATACAATGTGGTCCCTGAATACTACTGACTGCAAGGATTATTCAAGACCACTGCTGACCTTTGTTTCTCCAAAGTGGGGTGGGATGGGACCACAGAGCCATTTCCCTTCTGAACACTCATTAATAGTGGCATGCCTTGTGACTAACCCCACATGGAGTTTCCATTGTAGCAATATGGCTTTAGATAATGTCCAAGGCAGGGTTATATCTTCACATGCACAACTGGGAGTGAACAATATACAAGTGTTTTTTAAGAGTCTGTGTATTTAGTTAAAACATGGCCCAGCCAGCTTTTACTTGAGCAATCAGCACTTACACAGCTGGCACTTGACATTGGCACACTAAGCAGAGTCATTATAACAGGAGGTTAGGCAGAATAAGTAAGGAATAGATTGCTTGTATTTAAAATGATCACTGGTAATGCAGCTCCATGCCACCACTTCTGCCTCTGGTGCCCTGAAAACAAGTTTTCAGTGTAGAATATTGTCTGAGTACAGATAGGTAACTGCTTCTCCAGTAAGCTGATGATACTGATCTATATAGCTTAATTCTCAGCTGAGGCCACCACCACTACCGCTAAAATATCAGAATGACTAGAAAAGTTCAGCCCTTGGTGAAGAGTAGCTGGCTCATGTTGCTCCCAGACTGAAGTGATGCTGGTCCAAAAGGGGAAATGTTTTGAATAACTAGTAGAGATGCAGTCTCCACCTTACATGAAGTCATTTGGCCCCCAGTTATCAAAGTGTTGTGAAGCCTCAGGATCCGATTTGACTTCCAGTAAGCCTGGATGTCCAGGTAGCATCCAGGATGTCCAGGTAGAATCAATACTTAAAAATACTTTCCAGATTGCTAGAAAATGTCATCTGTATCCTCAGGGACCTGGCCCCAGTGATCCATAAACTTGTCACTTCCAGGCTGGATTACTGTAATTTACTGTATCTGAAGCAGGATGAAAAGATGATCTACAGACTGTAGCTGATACAGAAAGCACAACTGTTTCCATGGTTTAGGCTGCCATAAATACACCAAGTCCATGCTCAAGTCCCTCCACTGGCTCACAGTCATCTTCCGATGTCTATTTAAAGCGTTGGTCCTAAAATTCCCCAGCAAGTAATGGATCTCACCCGATATACATTAAAGACCAAATTTCAATCTATGAACCTCTGAGAGAGCTGCACTCCCTTGGGACAATGCACACAGCACAGGACCCAATTCTACCAATTCTACCTTTACCAACCAAACTAAAACCTTAAATTCTACCCGAAGTAGAGTTTTCTCCTCAAAAAGGGAGACTCCATGACATCTCCTGGGAACTTTCCTGTTGCTATTAAATTTACGTGGAAGGTGGTCGGGGGAAAGAGGTAGAAACCCATAAGAGAGATGGATAGATACATATACCTAAAAACTGAATACAGGGGAAAACACTGATATAATGGTACTGCAGCTCTTACTGACAATATGCACAACAAGGTGACAAGCTGTATTTAGATTAGCCCATCTCTACCTTAAAAAAAAAGGGCTGACATAGATAAAAATGACACAGAGGAATATTATTCTTCACAGAGGAATATAGGCTTATAGCACCCACCTGCCCCGATACTATAGAGTCTAGATTGACTAGGAATTTCAGGTTCGTTCCCAGAAAAGAATGGAGAATACTAAACCACAATGTTATCCCCTATTTTCTATTGTTCTGAACCATCAAATGAACAATGGAAACAACAACATACCTAGATTCAGAAGTAGACAAGAAGTACATCTCCCACCATGCTACCCATGTCCTCGCAAAGGAGCTAGTCAGAATCCAAATGGAAAGCACTGTCCTTTCTCCCTCCTAGAGACATGGTGGATATCAGATACCCACCATGAAAGATCTGGAGAGAGGTAGGATGAAGGTAGGACCATGGCTGCCCTTCATGTCTAATAGAGCAACAATGACCTCTGATGACCTAGCAGGAAGCAATACCTCTCTCTCACCTCTAGGAACAGCTTGGCAGATGGACTTTCAGAGGAAAAAGAGACAAAGGGTCGGCCAACAAACTCACAGAGGCCAGATTCTACTATAAAAGCTGATTTTCCTGGGCATCAGCTTCTAAGATAATGTGCTGATACCCACAAGTCAAATGCAGAGTGCTTATGAATTTTGCACCCCCTCCCAATAGATCCAGTAAGTCACTATTTAGTGTAGGGTAAGGGCTAGGTTAAGTGATGGCATTTAACTGTCTAATGTCCACTCAGAACTAAACATCAATGTTTTAGGTTCCATCAAAATAGGAGATGCCTAGGATCTTTTTGATTTAATAATGAGCTCCATAACCAGTATACTTTGCACTTCATCTTGAATCTGTTTCTGCATTTCCCTTTATAATCCTGTCCTCTTGTAGGAGCAGGGTGGGTACTGTAGTTTCAATGATTGGAAAATCTCTGCTTGCATGTTTCAAAAAAAAAAAAAAAAAAAAAGCCAACGTCTCCTGCTTGTTGGATTGGGTTTAAACCCTCCCAAATCTCAGTGCTCCCCAGAGAAGTCTCGTGCTTATTCTCCCTGATCAAATCAATTTAAGAGGCATTAAATGTTCCCCTGTCGGCACAATGAATCCTATTCACTACCACCTCCTTTTCATGGTAAGCTTTCAATCTATTGACATTGCACTATTTCCCTGCCAAGGGGTTCCCTTATATCATAAAAGACCTCATTCATTCTCTCCACAACTCACAATGTCCTTCCCAACAATCCTGCACTTTGTTCTTCCTCTCTGTTATCAACGGTAACAGCAAGTCACCTGTGTACAAGCCTTTCATCAGAATGATTGTCATTCCAAGTTTCTAGGGTGCCTGGCTCCTTTCAAGGCTCTGTTGTGTTAAGTCTACTATAGTCTTTGAAGTCTCTTTAAATTGAGTGACACTTTCTTATGGGCTGTCCTGTCTCTTCTGTACTCCCCCTCCCAAAGCACCAAATTAAAACTAGTAGTCCCCTCCCTTTTTTTCTGTAAAGGAGATCAAAAGGAGTGAGTGCCATCATTCTTGATGTACATTTCTCTATGGGTGCATCTTCACAGCACCTGAAACTCAAAATAAGGTACACAATTTTCGCTATGCAAATTGAGTAGCTTATTCTGAGTCTATTTAAAAAATAGTTTATTTCATCATTTGGCGCGGTCTACACAGGGCCAATTTTTGAAATACAGCACTATTTTGAGCCATCCCTTAGCCGTCGTACAATGAGGTTTACAGGGATGGCGAAATAGCACGTCCGCTATATTTCGAAATAGCGGACGCGTTCAAAAGATGTGGAGTAGCTATTTCGGGATACCAGAGGTATCCTGAAATAACTTTGCTGTATAGACATCCCCTATGTGACCAACAGATAAGGGGACAACACATTCCAGGCATTCTCTTACCTGGTAATATATCAGCATAGCCTCCAATATCCCACTGAATCTTTCTAACAGACCATTAGTTCTGGATGATAGGAGGTGGCTTTTATGTGCCTCACTCCACCCAATGCCCATAACTTTTTGAAAATGAGAGACATGACATTTGCACCAGGGTCTGACAAGATTTGCTCTGCTAAAAAGTAGTAAATAGTGCAGTAGCCACAGTTCCAGATTCTACATGAGATAGACCTTTGCCAGAATCCACAACAATAAATTTATGTTTCTTTCTCTCCTAGAAGGTTTGTAGAGGGGTCTTACAATACTATAGACACTGCAGGTCCGGTTGGAGCCCAACCCACTCATTAGGATTCAGATCCCAAGCTGCAAGGGCTACCGTTATTTCTAGTGCCCCACATGTCTGAATCTGTCAATCTAGGCTCAGAGATTCGCTGCTGCTCACTGTGCTAACATTTCCCTTGACCCCTAAATCATGTTCAGAGTCACTACTGTCCAAGGTACTGCCCCACATTCTCTGGGTGGTGCCTATATTCTTTGTTCCTAGATATATGTGTAATGCTAACAGCATCCCAGTGCAGGAGGACAAGGGGCTCACTCGTATCTGGTTCTGAGTTTCAGCTGGCCTGGCCAATTTAGTGAACTCCAATTATTAAGTTGGATATCTGATATGCATCATGGAAGGTATCACTGGAAAACTTATACCGCACTGATCCTCCATATTTTTGTGGAGTGTATCTACAGTAAACATCCAAGGGGCTGCACAGCCATGAAGAAAATATGGAAAAAAATGTGTCTACTACACATTTGTGGGGAGTGGATACACAGTTTCTCCTAAAGGGCAAGCTCATGTTTCCAGCCAGGCATCATCAGAGTTTATTAGCAATCATATGGCAAACAGCCATTCATTTGCATTGGAGAGAGCAAGAACTTGCATTTTGGCAAACCCCAGATGGGAGAAAGACAACATGGAACTTGCTTCAGAATCAGGCCCCATGTCTCCTTCTTCACAGCTTCAATGAACTTTATATAGGGGGTAATTTTCAGAAGAATCAATTTTAGACATTTTCAGACTCATGCCAGCGTGGAGAGTTGAGACTTGGGGAGTCATCAGAGAATGTATTTGCCATAGTAAAATTATAAACTATGAGGTGGTGCTTAAAATATGCCATTTAAGAAATGCTTGCCCCTGCTAATCAGAAGAGGTCAAGAGTTAGCAAGTTGCTTTTTGAGTGATACTGTAGCACTGCCACTAATTGAGTTTTTCCTGTAGTTAGCCAGCGAGCCTTTATCATTAGTGCTTGATTATGAAGATTGTGTCCACAAATCCGATTTGAATCCCATTTGTTGAAATTGCATAATCTAATAGAGTGCCTGAATTTGTTATGCAGTGTGAGTATTCCACCTCACTTGCTCATCATTGCTTAATGCAACAATAACTAATTAAGTCCCTTTGATCAGATTAAAAAAGAGAGTCAACAGTTTAACTCAATTTTCCAAATACTTTAGTGTGGGGGCATTTCAGCTATTCCTTGGCAGGCTTTGTTCAATAAAAAATGCAAGCTCATCTGGCTAAACAGGAATAACATGAACTTCTAGCACAATGCTTTGTAAACAGTAAGGGTGATTAGGCAGGTATTGTGGGTTGTTTCCCCTTGCCCGGAATTACTGTGAGGTTCATTTGCCCATCCCTGCTTTTCAAAATGGCCTTTTACTTATTTTGGATGACTATTGGTAACAATCACTTATCGCAAACAATGTATGTTTTGCAGAAGAGATGCTGCTCAGTCTTGTGGGGCTGCAGGAGAGTGTCAGCGGCTGTGTTGTAACAACGTCTTTAGAGAAATTAGAGAGAGGAGCACTGCTGTTGCCAGAGGGAAGTTGTCCTCTTGCCTTGACAACAAGCAGAGGACCAAGGAGAGAAGCAGGGGGAAGATAAATGTACACAGAATTCTAAGCATTTAGCAGATTTTTTAGTAGCTGGATTTTCTTTCCCTCTAATTTGTTTCTGTTGGTGCCTGGGGGAAGAGGCAGAATGATGATCACAGGGAATGGTCAGAATGATTTGTTTATGGATACTGCAGCTCCACCTTTGGATGGCAAAATGCAGCACATTCCAAAGATTTCATTGTCTGGGCACAATTATTCTGGAAGAGGGCCAGTCACTCACAGAGATCTGAAGGGACACACATAATCTAAGGGAATTAAAATTGATGCAGCTCCATGAACTAAGTATAAAATGAAGGGGTTATATTTGTCTTTGAACATGTGTCCAGCAGCACTTTAAGTGCCATACCTAAATACCTCATCTAATACAACATGAGGAGCTTCCTTCCACTGGAGTTCCTGTGTTTGAAGAGTTACCATGTCTTTCTTTCTTTCTTTCTTTCTCAGTGTATACATCCTTTCCAAAACACAGCAAACAAAAACCGGGTCTGCCAGGAGTCACTGATTGATCTGGAAAGGTTACCAGGGTGTATGGATATTATGCAAATGCGGTAACCTTTCTGAGCTGTTTGCAAACGGGGGGGGACACGAACTCAGTAGGACAGTCTAATTGCTTTAGCTCCGTTTAATTCATTTCTGTGGAAAAGAAAAATCAAAGAGGGTTTAATGGAACATTAGTTTTTTGAAAAGGCCCAAATAAAGGACAGAAGGAGCTTTTTCCTCCTTTCCAGTTAATTCCACAGAATTGTAGAGTGAAAATGCACAAATCAAAGACATGCTTTGAGTTCTGTCTGTAAGAGTAAAGCTATCTAGCTATGTTTAGCAGTGTGCACAGATGATTTAATATGAATATGAGTGATTTCTTTATGCATTCTTGTTCCCAGTGTACATGTGCTCTCTTTTCAATGGTCACTCAGGAGATTTTCAGTAGGGTTTTATTCCTGACTGTATCCCACTTTCAGTGCTTCACAAATCCCTCATTCTCCACTGCTTCTGGAGCCGCTATATATATCTTTAAATAATCAATTTTCTTAAAGCTTTTCCCAGCACACATTCTCTCCATTTATTCATGAATTGATACGAGAAAAAAAGAGACATATACACAAACCTGAAAATGTATGTAGAGAAACAATTACATTTTAGGCTAGGAGAAATGTGAAAACTAAAGGTACATTCCACCAACACTCAGAAAGGTAAATGCTGATATTTCTTCTGGCAAATGTCCAGTGGAAGGGAACCCCGTCTTGAATTCTTTTCTTCAGCACACAGGAAGGATGTGTATGCTACCAGTAGGACATTACATATTAAAAATAATAAACATATCAAAATAATTTTTATTTATTAATAAAAATATTGCAGACAAGCAATGACCGAAAACCTCTTCTTTGGCCACAGTGGGTTCACTAAACAGCCTTTTTTTTTTCTGGAAATGTGGACTGAAATTTGGTGGCTGCCACCAATGCAGAGCTGTGTGAAGGATTCTGCAGAATGTCTCTCCATATTATGGGTTAAACCCTGATCTCTGCTGTGTTAAGCACGTAAGTAAAAGAAGCGGCAAGGCTAAATATAGAGTGATAATCTCCCATCCAGCCTTATCATAAGGTTGGAGGCCTAGTTAATTGTCTGCATGCAACATCTCCATGGGCTACATCTTCACTGAGAGTTCTTCTGGCAGAAAATATGCTAATGTGGGACTCATTAGTATAAGTCGCAATCTCATTAGCATATTTTCTGCTGTGTCTTTTTGCGCAACTGGTTTTTGTATAAAAAGAAGCAGTGTAGATGGTTTTTTTTCCTGCAAAAACACCATTTTGCATAAGATTCTTATGCCCCTTTAGGACAGGCATAAGGATCTTGTGCAAAATGGGGGTTTTGTATAAAAAAAAAAGTCCACACTGCTTCTTTTTGCGCAAAAACCCCTTGCACAAAAAGAAACGGCAGCAAATATGCTAATGAGATAGCGACTTATGTTAATGAGTCCCTCACTAGAATATTTTCTGCCAGAAGAACTTGCAGTGAAGATGTAGCCATAAGAGTATGTCATCCACAAGGAGAAACGCATTTCCAGCCACCCAGATAGACAGTGTTTCTGCAGCCACCAAATGCAACCATGAAATGCTGAAAAAACCCTATTTGGGTATTCCCGTTATGCCCTGAATTGGCTGACTATGAGATATCATATCCAACGATAAATAATATATGTCAAATTGTCATCATGTCATCATCTACTCACCATCATTCCCAAACATGTGGCTATTTCTGCACATAACAAGGTTTACTTCCTTTCTCTAGAGAGTTCTTCTAGTTCTTAATTTTCAAGAGCACAAAGATTCCCTCCATATGGCATGTATAAAAGACAGGATAAAAAGAATGTGAAATACTTAGGGGCAGCACAAGCACAATAGTATTACAAATCAGAAATTAAATTCTGTCCTTTGATACATATATGCTACTCAAAATGACTTGAAAAAGAGATGTGTGAGCAACTGTGAGTACGGAATTGGACCCGAAATCACTAAAGAAAAATTTTGTTAACACAATCATTTATTACTCCAAATCCATCTTCTTATCTTTCAAATAATATGAAAACCTCGCTGAATTTCCTCATTGCATTGTATAATATGGCTATGTTTAATCCTGATGGAGACATCAATTTTCTTACACCATTCTTGGCTTTGCTATGAAAGATCTTTTTTCAAAAGAATTGTTTCTCTGTCTCATTTAAGGATGTGATGATAGCCGAATCTTGCCTATGAGAAATCTCTTAAACATCATTAGTTATTATCATTATTTTTTTAGCCTATATCTTTCTCTCAGTATAGTTGAACTATTAGGAAATACCAAGGATGATGTTCCAACTCCATTTTTTTTTAACCCAGAGTTTCAGTCAGTATTATTATCTCTAGAGCTGGTGGGAAATCAGAATTTTCATTTTGTGGGAAAAGCCAACATTTAGGGAGGAAACCCCACTCTGAGTTGGATCCCACAGGCACAGAACCACAAGGCTATGTCTACATTGTGCTCTCTTGCGCAAGAACATATGCAAATAAGGCACAGCAATGAATATTGCCACGCCTCATTTGCATACTTAATGAGCTGCCATTTTGCGCAAGGAGCAGACTGCTCCTTCTTGCACAAAAGCCCCTTGCGCAAAATAGCGGCTCATTAAGTATGCAAATGTGGCACGGCAATATTCATTGCTGTGCCTCATTTGCATATGTTCTTGCGCAAGAGAGCACAATGTAGACATAGCCTTGTGGTTCTGTGCCTGTGGGAAGACTGCTCCTTCTTGCGCAAAAGCCCCTTTGGCACAAGAGCCGTTCTGCCGCTTATTTTCAGGCAGAACGGCTCTTGCGCAAGAGGGGGTTTTTGCAGAAGAAGGAGCAGTGTAGACTGCTCCTTCTTGCGCAAAAGCCCGCACAAAAATGGCGGCTCATTAAGTATGCAACATTTGCATATGTTCTTGCGCAAGAGAGCACAATGTAGACGTAGCTGAAAGGTATTTGAGGTCCTACATTCCATTGAAATCAAGAATTAAGGTTGGGATACCTTTATGGATCTGGACTGAAGATGTGAAATTTCTTATGAAATGATAAATTTAAAAAAAATCAATTCAGGAGCATTAAAATCTGTCATTTCCATTAGCTAAAAACATGTCTTTTCAACTTATCATTTTGATTAATAGTATGTTGACTTTTATTATACTAAAACATAGTATGTAAAATGACCTTGCATTTGGCTGTATTGTATCAAAATGCATTTCGTTTGAAAGGTCCCAGTTTACCAAGCACTCCAGGTTGTTCTGTATGGTTGCTCTGTCACCAGCATTTGTCATGCCACCCAATTTGTACCATTCACATGATTTATCAGCAATGATTTTATATGTCCTTTCAAGTACTTTATAAAAAAATACTAAGGGCTAGAACATATCCCTGAGGGACCCCACTAGATATTATCTCGATTCCATGATGATTCCTAATTGACAATTATTTTTTTGAGTTCTGTCAGTTAGCCTGTTCTTAATCCATGTACCATGCGCTTCATCAATAGTGTAAAGTGCTAATATTTTCAGCATAATGTCTTGCAGTGCCAACCTCATTGCTTACAAAAGTCTAAGGCCTTACAAAATGGCTTACATCTACACAGTTATCATTATCAACCAATCTTGTAATATGATAAAATAATGAAAGCAGGCATATTTGATAAGAGTTATATATTCCATAAAACAGTGTGGCTTTTATTACTTACATCCCCATTCATTAATTCTTTATTGATTGAATTCCATATCACCTTTTAATTTGTTTGGATTGATATTAGGCTAAATGCTTTATAATGACCTGCTCATCCCACCCCCCAAGTGCCTAGTGAATTAAAAGAAAATCCATGAGAGTGAAATGAAGTGTCTTTTGAGTTTATTTAGGCCTGCAAGTCTCATCCTAATTAAGCTTGTGATTTTCAAAGGAAAGCTAATGGGAATGGAGCACCTGAGATACCCATAACGATCCTAACCTGATGTATTTGAGTCTATTTCCAATAAATATTTTAGTTATCTTTCCAAGTGGCTTATATGAAGGTTCCCAATTCCCTGATGGACTAATCTGCTGCTTTATCTAGTTGGCTGATGATTTTTTACAATAAAACTTTTATATATGGGCACTTTTCATCCTCAGTTTGAATAGCACTTTACAAAGGTAAGTAAATATTATTCTCCTCATTTTACAGTTATGGACTAAGGACCAGAATTTAATATGTATTTAGGAACCTAAAGATGTATCTAAGTATATGCAGATTTTTTTAAAAGAGTCTAAGGAGTTCAGGTGCGTAACTCTCATTGATTTAAATGGGGTTTAGGTATCAAATCTTTACGGGTGCTTTTGAAAATCCCATTAGACACCTATCTTCATGTTTCTGTACCCTGATACCTTTAAAAATGTGATCTTGAGAACTTGAGTGATTTGCCCTAGGTATCATGGATATATGAGGTCTGTGATTTGCCTCAGCTTTTAACAGTCCCTTTTGAGGAACCCCTTCATTGTGGCAGACCACAAAAAGCCCCACTCTTCCTTCAAGGTAGGCCCCACGCCCTTACCTTCCTCTAGGACTGAGCCTCTGGGCTCATGGCCTCCTGCTTCCTTCTTCATACTATGAGCTCAGCCCAGAATCCAGCTCAGATAGATGGACCTGTACTCAAGACTTTTACATTCTTCAGGGACTAATGCACCTCACCAAGTATTTGCAGTGACAACTGGCATTCTTTTAAAAACAGAGGAAGATTTATTAGACAACTGGAACATAGCATCAGAAATCCTTAGGTTAACCGAGAGAAGCAAAGGTTTTAAAACACAGCTAAGCCCAAGAAAATTTAAAAAATAATGAATAGTCTTGCAGCACCTTAGAGACTAACAACAAAATGTAGACATCATCTGAAGAAGTGGGTTGTACACATGAGAGCCCATGATACCATCTACATGTTTTGTTAGTCTCTAAGGAGCTGCAAGACTATTTGTTATTTTTTAAGTTTTTTCAGTTAGAGAGGAACAGGGCTACACCTCTGAAACTAAGTTTCAGGGCTACCCCTCTGAACAACATTTAGCCCTGCAGCCAGCTACACCAGCCATTGCTTGGATGGCCGCAGGCGGCTGGCTCCCGGAACTACCTTAGCAGACAGACTCTCATGATTTGTTCCAATCCCAGATCTGCTACTGATTAATTGTGTGTCTTTATAACAATCATGTAACCTATGTGTCTCTTAGTGTAAAATGGGGATAATGTGGCTTACCAACATCACAGGACAGTGCTGAGGTCTCTAATATTTGCAAAGGGCCATCTAATTTCTGGTAATATAACCCCTAAATTACTGAAATTAGTAAATATTGTGTTGTTTCCACAAAGCTCTGCCAGGAAACTTGCAGGTATAAGAGGAAGTGCTAATAAATAAGTACAATTATGACATTGTTGGCATCACAGAAACTTGGTGGGATAATACACATGATTGGAATGTTTGTATAGAAGGGTACAGCTTGCTCAGGAAGGATAGACAGGGAAAAAAGGGAGGAGGTGTTGCCTTATATATAAAAAATGAACACACATGGAGTGAGGTGGAGATGGACATACGAGATGGAAGTGTTGAGAGTTTCTGGGTTAGGCTAAAAGGGGTTAAAAACAAGGGTGATTTCATGCTAGGAGTCTACTACAGGCCACCTACGCAGGTGGAAGAAGTGGATGAGGCTTTTTTTAAACAACTAACAATATCATCCAAAGCCCAAGTTTTGGTGGTGATGTGGGACTTCAACTATCCAGATATATATTGGGAAAATAACACAGCGGGTCACAGACTATCCAATAAGTTCTTGGACTGCATTGGAGACAACTTTTTATTTCAGAAGGTGGAAAAAGCTACCAGGAGGGAAGCTATTCTAGATTTGATCCTAACAAATAGGGAGGAACTGGTTGAGAATTTGAAAGTGGAAGGCTGCTTGGGTGAAAGTGATCAATTAATCATAGAGTTCACAATTCTAAGGAAGGGTAGAAGGGAGAACAGCAAAATAGAGACCATGGATTTCGGGAAGGCGGATTTTGGTAAGCTCAGAGAGCTGATAGATAAGGTCCCATGGGAATCAAGACTGAGGGGAAAAACAACTGAGGAGAGTTGGCAGTTTTTCAAAGGGACATTGTTAAGGGCCCAAAAGCAAGCTATTCCACTGCGTAGGAAAGATAGAAAATATGGCAAAAGACCGCCTTGGCTTAACCACGAGATCTTGCATGATCTAAAAATAAAAAAGGAGTCCTATGAAAAATGGAAAGTAGGACAAATTACAAAGGATGAATAGAGGCAAACAACACAGGAATGCAGGGGCAAGATTAGAAAGGCAAAGGCACAAAATGAGCTCAAACTAGCTACGGGAATAAAGGGAAACAAGAAGACTTTTTATAAATACATTAAAAGCAAGAGGAAGACCAAGGAGAGGGTAGGCCCATTGGTCAGTGAGGAGGGAGAAACAGTAACAGGAAACTTGGAAATGGCAGAGATGCTTAATGACTTCTTTGTTTCGGTCTTCACTGAGAAGTCTGAAGGAATGCCTAACATAGTGAATGCTAGTGGGAAGGGGGTAGGTTTAGAAGATAAAATAAAAAAAGAACAAGTTAAAAATCACCTAGAAAAGTTAGATGCCTGCAAGTCACCAGGGCCTGATGAAATGCATCCTAGAATACTCAAGGAGATGATAGAGGAGGTATCTGAGCCTCTAGCTATCATCTTTGGAAAATCATGGGAGACAGGAGAGATTCCAGAAGACTGGAAAAGGGCAAATATAGTGCCCATTTATAAAAAGGGAAATAAGAACAACCCAGGAAACTACAGACCAGTTAGTTTAACTTCTGTGCCAGGGAAGATAATGGAGCAAGTAATCAAGGAAATCATCTGTAAACACTTGGAAGGTGGCAAGGCGATAGGGAACAGCCAGCATGGATTTGTAAAGAATAAATCATGTCAAACCAATCTGATAGCTTTCTTTGATAGGATAACGAGTCTTGTGGATAAGGGAGAAGCAGTGGATGTGGGGGTATGTCTACACTACAAAGTTAATTCGAACTAACAGCTGTTAGTTCGAATTAACTTTAATAGCGGCTATACATGCAAACCGCTATTTCAAATTTAATTGCTGGCTTGCTTAATTCGAAGTAGGTAAACCTCATTCTACGAGGAGTAACGCCTAGTTTGAATTAAGTAGTTCGAATTAAGGGCTGTGTAGCCACTTAATTCAAACTAGCTGGAGGCTAGCCCTTCCCAGGTTGCCCCGGTGGCCACTCTGGGCCAAACCAGGAAAACTCTTCTGCCCCGCTCCCAGCCCCGGAGCCCAGAAACGGAGGAAGAGGAGGACACCAAGAGCCAGGAGCCACAGGAGCCTGCAGGGAGCCTGCCCAGGACCCAGGACCCCCGAGTCATCCCACAGAGCACATCTGCTGTGTTGTCTGAGGCCGGGGAGGGCTCCACATGTGAGTGCCATCATGGTCCCCTTATGTGTATGGCGGGGGGGGTTGGAGAGGGAGCCCAGGGATCATGTGCCTGGGCCTTGCCCACCATGGAGCAGCAGCTGGGTGTCATGCAGGGGCCCTGGCCTGTTACTCACACGCTGACCTCGCCTTGCAGAGTGGGGCTGGGTTTCACCCACTGTGTCCCCAGGAAGAACTGACCACTGCTCTTGTTTCACCACAGCTGCAGCACCTGGGCCTGCAGGGCGCACCACCCTGCCTGCAACAGCCACCCTCACCCGGGCCAGCAGGCGCACCCGCAACCAGGAGGAGTACCAGCAGCAGCACCTTCAGCTACTGGGGCAGCAGCTCTGCACCTAGGAGCACTGGGTCCGCGCGAGGACCTGCGGCTGCGGCAGCGGAGCTTGGAGGTGCTGGAGGATCAGGGCCGTGCCCTCCAAGGTCACCTCCAGACCCTGGTGGACAGGTTCCTGTCTCCTCCTGCTCCAGCCCCTGCGGCCACCCCAGCTCTTGCTTCTCCTCCCACCGCTGCTCCCCCCTCCTGCTTCCTCCACCCCCCGTCCCTCCTGCCCCACCCTCCACACCCACTCCCCCCCGACGCCCCTGCACCCGCAGTGCTGCGAGGCGGGAGAGCCAGCAAGACCCCGAACCCTGAGCTTTCCCTTCCCTTCCTCCCCTTCCTCCCCCTTCCAGCTCCCTCCTCCCAGGTTTCTCCCTCTCCTCTCCCACCCTCATTCCTCCCTCTCCCCACCCCAGTTATGTAAAATAAAAGAGATTTTTATTGTCAAAACAGGTGTCTTTATTTGACATTAGGAAGGGGGGGTTAGGGAGGGGAAAGGAGAAGGAGGGGAGGGTGGAAGAAGGCCCCAGTGGGGCATGCAGGAAGAGTTCAGTCCTCCTCCACCAGGAAGCTCTCCCGCAGGGCTTCCCAGATCTGGACAGCCCCCCACTGGGCCTCCTGGATGGCGGCGGTGTGGGGCTGCACGCATTGGCCAGCCAAGTGTTCTGCCTCAGCCATCCAAGCTGGCAGGAAAGCCTCCCCCTTCCGCTCACATAAATTGTGCAGCACAAAACATACTGCCACCACGGGAGGGATATTGTGCTCGGCGACGTCGAGGTGGGTGAGGAGGCATCAGAGTTGGGCTTTCAGGCGTCCGAAGGCCCCCTCCACCATGATGTGGGCCCTGGTGAGCCTGGCAATGAAGGCCTGCCGGGAGGGGTTGAGGTGTCCCATGTAGGGGGTAGGCTGCATCCCCCACCAGGCAGACAGGCATGTCCATGTCCCCAACCCTGATGTGGCGGACGGGGAAGAAGGTCCCGGCGTGAAGCCTCTGGCACACGGAGGAGTTGTGGTACATCCGCGCGTCGTGTGCCTTGCCGGACCAGCCCACATTAATGTCTGTGAACTGTCCCCGGTGGTCAGACACGGCCTGCAGGAACACGGAGAAGTACCCCTTGCGGTTAATATACTGTGAGGCCTGGTGTTCCAGGGCACAGATGGGGATGTGTGTCCCGTCGATCGCCCCCCCACAGTTGGGGAAGCTGAGGGCGCCGAACCCCTGGATGACCGGGTCCGGGTTGGTGAGGTGGACCACCCTGCGGAGCAGCACCCTGTTGATGGCCTTGACCACCTGCAGAGAGACACAGCAAACCGCGAATCACTGGGGTGCCCGGGTGGCTAGGAGTGTTCATTCCCTGGCACTGCCCCGTGCCCCACTCCCAGAAGCAACCCCTGCTGCGATCCTGGCCGCTGCGGGCAGCGTGTAGTACAGCCGGGACAGATCGAACCCTCCCGTGTAGGGCACTTTCGCCTCCTCCTCCCCTTTTCCCAGGGGCGGCCCATTCTCTCCTTGCAGGCCCCCTCCCCCCCACAGCCCAGTGGCCGGTGAGTGCCGTACCTGCATGAGCACTGCTCCGACAGTGGATTTTCCCACTTCGAACTGGTTCCCGATGGATCGGTAGCTGTCCGACGTAGAGAGCTTCCACGGGGCGATGGCCACACGCTTCTGGAGGGAGATGGCGGGCCTCATGCGAGTGTCCCGTTGCTGCAGAGCTCCAGGAAGGTGTCCTTCTTCATCCTGAAGTTCTGGGTCCACTGTTGGTCTCCCCAGAGCTCCAGGATGATGCGGTCCCACCAGTTGCTGCTGGTGTCCAGATGCCAGACGCAGTGGGGCACGCTGGTGTCCGGGCACTGCTGCAGCTCCTCCACGGCCCCCAGGGAGGCCAGGGGGAGGGGCAGGGGGTTGATGTGCACCAGATGGTGCCAGGCAGCCTCCAGCCATTGCTGGCAGGCTTGCAGCAGAAAGTCCAAAAACTGGACCAGAATGCCCAGGGTGAGCTCTGGCTCCATGGTGCCAACTGCGGCAGCGTCCCCAATGAGAACCACCGACACAGGCAGGCAGAGAGGAAGACGCTTTGCTGTCCCTCGGCAAGGTAGGCAAGCAAGAGAAAAAGCTGAGAACCGGCTGTCCACGGGGGTCCCTTTAAGCACGAGCCTCAGATAGCCTCAGACAGCAGCCACACAAAGCAACTACTGACCTGATGTCCTGCTGGTACCGGTTTCAGCTGCTCTTAAATGCGACCCAGCGTCCAATCAGTGTGGATGCGCTATTTCAAATTAGGAAAATGCTAATTCGAATTAGTTTTTGGGTCTAGATGCGTTATTTCAAATTAGCTTATTTCGAATTAACTAATTCGAAATAAGTTAGTTCGAATTAGCGCTGTAGTGTAGACATACCCTGGTATATGTAGACTTTAGTAAGGCGTTTGATACGGTCTTGCGTGATATTCTTATCAATAAACTAGGCAAATACAACTTAGATGGGGCTACTATAAGGTGGCTGCATAACTGGCTGGATAACCATAATCAGAGAGTAGTTATTAATGGTTCACAATCCTGCTGGAAAGGTATAACTAGTGGGGTTCCGCAGGGGTCTGTTTTGGGACCGGCTCTGTTCAATATCTTCATCAACAATTTAGATATTGGCATAGAAAGTACGCTTATTAAGTTTGCAGATGATACCAAGCTGGGAGGGGTTACGACTGCTCTGGAGAATAGGGTCATAATTCAAAATGATCTGGACAAATTGGAGAAATGATCTGAAGTAAACAGGATGAAGTTAAATAAAGACAAATGTAAAGTGCTCCACTTAGGAAGGAACAATCAGTTTCACACATACAGAATGGGAAGCGACTGTCTGGGAAGGAGTACAGCAGGAAGGGATCTAGGGGTTATAGTGGACCACAAGCTGAATATGAGTCAGCAGTGTGATGCTGTTGCAAAATAGCAAACACGATTCTGGGATGCATTAACAGGTGTGTTGTGAGCAAGACACGACAAGTCATTCTTCCACTCTACTCTGCGCTGGTTAGGCCTCAGTTGGAGTATTGTGTCCAGTTCTGGGCACCGCATTTCAAGAAAGATGTGGAGAAATTGGAGAGGGTCCAGAGAAGAGCAACAAGAATGATTAAAGGTCTAGAGAACATGACCTGTGAAGGAAGGCTGAAAGAATTGGGTTTGTTTAGTTTAGAAAAGAGAAGACTGAGGGGGGACATGATAGCCATTTTCAGGTATCTAAAAGGGTGTCATAAGGAGGAGGGAGAAAACTTGTTCATCTTGGCCTCTGAGGATAGAACAAGAAGCAATGGGCTTAAACTGCAGCAAGGGAGGTTTAGGTTGGACATTAGGAAAAAGTTCCTAACTGTCAGGGTAGTCAAACAGTGGAATAAATTGCCCAGGGAGGTCATGGAATCCCCATCTCTGGAGATATTTAAGAGTAGGTTAGATAAATGTCTATCAGAGATGGTCTAGACAGTATTTGGTCCTGCCATGAGGGCAGGGGACTGGACTCGATGACCTCTTGAGGTCCCTTCCAGTCCTAGTATTCTATGATTCTAAGAACGTGAGCCCCAACAAACAAGAAGGGGCACAAAATGAAAAAGAAACTAAAGAATCAAGACATGGCTGGTTAG
This sequence comes from Rafetus swinhoei, assembly GCA_019425775.1. NCBI lineage: Eukaryota > Metazoa > Chordata > Testudines > Trionychidae > Rafetus > Rafetus swinhoei. Next base: position 39,747,550 of record CM033437.1, on the reverse strand, counting down.
GTTAGCAGGACTTCTGCTTCTGTGTCTGAGCAAGATGCAGTGTTAGTAAGCTGTGTGTCAGTGGTACAGGCAGGCCCAAATATGGAAATATCAATTATCCCACTGCTCTCCTGCTCCTGATTGAATGCTGCTGGCTTCCTTCCTTTTTTTCCTCTCTTCCATGCCAGTGTTTGCACAAATGAGGGCCCTCAATCAGACTGTGCACACAAAGGGCAAAGACAAACTGCAGTGGCACAGCAGTTGCTACAGAAGGTGCATGAAGTCCTGTTTATTTTACTGATGACATAACTCACTTTTCTGGTAGAGAATGTAGAATAAGAACGGGAACCCATCTGTCTCCCTGCATCAGCAGGGCGTTGCTCTAGGCAAGGAGTGTGCTGCTGCTAATTTTAGCTTATTTTGTTGCTCAGCTCAGTTTGCTTCCATGGTTCACCTAGTTGTTGTGATAAGCAAATTAATTTAATTTTGTTTTGCAAACTGCATACATGGCTCTTTGCACAGTCTAAAGGGCCAACTGGGAACTCAAGTGATTTACAATGACACATCATTATTGTTTATATAGTAACATAGGCATTACGCCAGATCCAGTCCACAGGGTTAGTCCCTGGCATGCCCCCACCTCCATGTTTCCCTGAACCTCTGCAGGTATCAAAGGATCACAGCTATCACTTGCCAAGAATCACCATTCACAGCCAATGCAAGCGGCGGGAAGTGGAGTCCCTGTTAGTGATGCTTCCTGCCACTCGCATTGACTGTGAACAGCGATTTGCGGCCAACCAGAGCTGCAATCCTCCAATACCTGTGGAGGTGCAGGTAAACATAATAGCAGCAGCCTGCCAGGGACTAGCCCTATGGGTTGCCATTTTTTTATTACCCACCCCTGCTTTCCACCATTAGGAGAACTGTACCAGACAAATAACAGGCTCCTAGTTCAGGAACCCTTACAGTCTCTATCTACATATGCATTGCATACCTCTTCCAACAGTGTGCAGGGCATGTGAAGTTACACGCAGGCAGCATCCACACAGCAGTGTGGAGTGACATGTTTCAGTGAAAGGTTCTCGGATGGGAGAGGTAGTGGGGAAAGGCTCCATCAAGCCCCTGCAGCAGGGAAAGGCTCCAGTGCAGATGGGGAGGCATTGCTAGGGATGTGTAACTAGCAGTATCCTGGAAATGCTCACAATGTTCAGGCCTGCCTTTGCATTGTTCACCTAAGCAATGCCTCCCCGCCTGCACTGTTACTTACACCTATGCGAGGGGGGCATGTATTATATGTACGCTACATGCCACCAAATAGCAATGATGAAACAAGGCTCTGATCCTGGCATGTGTGTGCTGAGCATGCAGGTGCATTGATGTAATTAATGTTAAACCTGTACATCATAATTTTCAGGATCAGTGCTTACTATAGCATAAATGGCATACAAATCAATGTATCCTCTATACCATAGCCAGGAATAGTCAAACTATGGCATAAAGGAGTTTTTATATCATTTGTACAATTGTAGGCCTTGACCAGCAAACACGGATGTACATTTTTTATCATTAATTACATCAGTGGGAACCAGGCATATGCATGTTAAGTGTGTATATATCAAGATTGGAGCTTTGTTTTATTATCTGTATAGTCTTAGCCTCATCATGCTAAGATTAAGTGATTTGACAGTCAGACTTTGGTCTTAAGGATGTTATTTAAGCATAATCTAAATTTTGTAAGTGCTAATGCAAGTCTCTTCTATTTCTGTACTTTCTCTTTCATCTTTCAATGCACAATACACAAAAACATGAGTCTTTGAATGTACTTGTTCTTTCACCCAATCCTCCCTCTTTCACAAACACAAAATACAATTATTTTGCAGGGAAGTTACATTAGTTAAACAGTCTTTGAAATGACAACAATTTGAAGATCAAACCATAAAATGATGGCAAATATCCCAAACCCATGACATGCTAACAACATGTAACAATCTTGTGTTGTTTGTTTTAATGCAGAGAGTTTCAGTGTGGGGTAGTTGAGGTTTTTTGATATAACACTTGGTAAAATGTTGGAGAGAGATAAGATATCCTGATGAGTGAGATATTCTGCTCCTAATTGATGCCCAGTTTAGACCATATCATCAATCTGGATACAACATCGATTTAGAAAAATACTGCAACAATCTGGCTATATGAACATAAATAAAACACTCTCCCAGAGTAACTTCAGCAATAGTCCTTTGACTCAGTTATCATCCCTTTACTAAATCACTTCCCCCTTTGCTACATCCCACTCATGGTTGGTGCACTCAGCCAGGTCTCTTTACGGGTTCTTAGAAAGTGCTACCTACACCTGATCCTGCCCTTAAGCTCCACTCCCTAACATAGGTTATGTCTACACTAGCCACCCTAGTTTGAACTAGGGTGGCTAGTGTAGACATACCCATAGCTACACTGATTTCAACTTTATTTAGTGGCTGGGTAGGAAAGGCCTGCCCAGATTTCACTAAGCTCTACTGCTGTCTGCATAAAAGTAGTGGAATAGACTTCTCAGAGGGGACCCTGTCGCACAGAGGACCCTTGAGCAGAAACCATGGCACATAATATGGGCTCTTTTCTCCTCTCATACTTTGATTCCCCTATCCAGTTAGTTATGAGCTGATGTGTATTACAGTGCCTCAGAAAGAGTCATTAAAAGAATTCTGGGTATAATGATTAGGTAAATAAAGCACTCACTATAGCTGCGATTCTCCCACTCACCAACAGATGGCATCAGAGAGGCCCATTCCCTCTGGAGCTTCAGGTCAAAGAAATTACATATATATTTTGAAATGTCATACCACTATTTTTCAGGTGTAGGTATTAGCAATCATTTAAATGCTGAGCATATATCAGATGACAGTGACCTTTTTAATTATTCTAGTATTTTATTTCCAATATTTAATACCCATGAGGATACCCAAGTGACACTGGAGGCTGTATAGAGAGCTGTCCATAGAACATACAGCGCATGGACAACAAACAGTAGAGTAAACCACCTCCCTCTATCCAGATAAAATATCTCTCAGAAAAAAATACACTTCCATTACATAAAATAGAAGAGATAATGGCTGGCTAGCTATTGGGAGAAGAGGGAAATATAAAAGACACTTATTTAGTATCATGAAGGTTCTCCCTTTTGCACCTGTTGCCTGGAAAGGCTCTAGGTCACAGATTCAAACTGTAATGGTGAAGAAAAAGAGACTTTGGGAAATATTAAGCCATGGAGATAGATAGCTGGCTAAGAGTATTCCACTGGTTAGAGAATATTTAAGTTGTTAGCAAACCAGGTCTGAAATCAGAAACTTGTCATGTGATAATGGCTAGAGCAAGTGACAACTGATAACTGCTAATGATGTGCTAAGATTTACACCTACTCACTTAGGGCATATCCACACTAGCAAGAAGATGACCCTCTGGAGATCGATCTTCTAGTTTTTGATTTAGCAGGTCTAATGTAGACCTGTTAATCGAACGCTGGGGACAGCACCAGCCAGCATCCACTACTCCTTGTTCTGCAAGAAATAAGGGAAACTGACAGGAACATGTGCTCCCATCAGTCTCCCACTGTGTGGACGCTGCCACGGCTCGGCTTAAGGTAAGCTAACTCCAGCTATGCATTTTGCATAGCTGGAGTGGCATACCTTAAGCCGACCTTCCAGGTCCAGTCCTCATTCTCTGCCCAAACTTATTTGTCTCATCTGCCTGTTATGGCTTGTTTTAAATTGTCAATTCCTTGTGGGATGGACTGTAATTTACTATACATTTGTAAAATATTGAGCACAATGGGGCCCCAACCAGGCTGAAGCCTCCAGGTATAAATGTTAAATAACAAACATTAAAAAAAAAACCTTTTTCAATACAATTCAGATGTCTTCACTTTCCAGATATTTCATCTATAAAACCATAAGTCAAGGTTTCAGGTCTATCACACTTTAAATGTAGTGTGTGTGTCCTTTTGGGAAGCTTTGATGCCGTGCAACACTTCAGGATACACCCAGGCTGTGTCTAGACTGGCAAGTTTTTCCACAAAATCAGCCACTTTTGCGGAAAAACTTGCCAGCTGTCTACACTGGCCGGCAATTTCATAAAGCACTGACTTCCTACTGTAAGAAATCAGTGCTTTTTGCGGAAATACTATGCTGCTCCTGTTCGGGCAAAAGTCCCTTTTGCACAGAAGGGCCAGTGTAGACAGCTGAGATTTGTTTTCATAAAAAGCCCGATCGCGAAAATGGCGATCGGGGCTTTAGCAGCGTCTAGATTAGCACGACGCTTTTCCGCAAAAAGTGCTTTTGCGGAAAAGCGTCTGTGCCAATCTAGACGCTCTTTTCCAAAAATGCTTTTAACGGAAAACTTGTCTGTTAAAAGCATTTCCAGAAAATCATGCCAGTGTAGACACTGCCTCAGGGTGTTTAAAGAAAGCATGCAGTCACAGAAGTGGAAGATTGGAAGGGAATTTGAGAGGCTATCTAGTCCAGTCCTCTGCATTCAAGGCAGAACTATGTAATAATCAGACCATTCTTCATAGTTAGGAAGGTTTTCCTAATGTCTAACCTAAATCTCCCTTGTTTCAATTTAAGCCTATTACTTCTTCAGCTATCCTCAGAAGTTAAGCAGAATTTTTTTTCACCCTCCTCCTTGTAGCAACTGTTTCTGTATTTGAAAACGTAGTTATGTCCTCTCTAAGTCTTCTCCTCTTCAAATTAAACAAACCCATTTTTACACTTTTCTCCTAAGTAATGTTTTCTAGAAATTTAATCATTTGTTGTTGCTCTCCTCTGGACTTTGTCCACATCTCTTTCCTGAAATGTGGCACCCAGAACTGGACACTTAGAATCATAGGACTGGAAGAGATTGCTTGTGTCTTGCTTACAATATTCCTGCTAATACACCCCAGAATGCTGCTCATTTTTAAAACAATTTTTTTGGTAGCAGCAGAGTTATGCTGTTGACTTATTTTTAACCTGTGATTCACTATAACCCCCAGATACCTTTCTGCAATACTCCTTCCTAGGCAGTCATTTCACATTTTGTATTTGTGTCACTGATTGCTCATTCCAAAGTGCAGCAGCAAGATAAGCTGCTTGGATTTCAGACAGGCCATCTCTCTATAGTTGAGTGGAAAATAATTTTCTTGTCCTGTGAAAATGTTTGAAATATCAAAAAGTTTTCCCATCTTAACTCAGGATGAACTATCCAAATCCCTCACATTTTTGTCAAAAAAAGCACATAAAAATGGTTTGTCTCAACTGAAATATTTTGCTTCAATTATTTTGAAATATTTTCATTTTGATTTTTGATTTTTTTCCCCACTTTTTTGTAGTTTAAATGAAATAACCTTTCAAACCAAAAGTTGCCCTGCCTCAAAACATTTGAACTTTGTTTTCAAAATGTCAAAATCCCATGTTTTGATAACGTTGACAATTTTTCCAGCAATTTTTCAAAATTAGGAGATTCGACAAAGTGACCTAGACTCTTGAATCAGCTTTTGTTGGAAAACATAACAAAACGGTGTGTCAAAAAAATCTCATTCACTGGTTAGAAGGTTCACGGCAAATCTTATGGCAGGGCCTGTAATTTGGATCTATGTCCTTTACAGGTAATATAATGTAGTTGGGGGGAAACCAAGCGGGGACGCTCAAGAGAAGAAATCTGCAGATGAGAGACAGCCACATGAAGGTCTATTCCTTCCAAGCTGCTTTCAGGCTCCCCTTTTTATTGGCAAAGACATAATATTTGTATTATTTTAAATAATTTGCGTTCTATCCTTATCCTGTTTGGCTTAAGGGATACACATCTTGGCTGTGTCTACATTGGCATCCCTTTCCGGAAAAGGGATGCTAATGAGACACTTCGGAATTGCAAATCCGCGGGGGATTTAAATATCCCCGCGGCATTTCATGAACATAACTGCCGCTTTTTTCCGGCTCGGGGTTTTGCGGAGAAAGCGCCAGTCAAACGCGATCTTGCGGAAAATAAACCCTTTTCCGGAAGATCTCTTATTCCTACTTTCAAGTAGGAATAAGAGATCTTCGGAAAAGGGTTTATTTCGAAAATCGCTGCCTAGACTGGCGCTTTTCTCCGCATAACCCCGAGCCGGAAAAAAGCGGCAGCCATGTTCATGCAAATGCCGCAGGGGATATTTAAATCCCCCGCAGATTTGCAATTCCGAAGTGTCTCATTAGCATCCCTTTTCCGGAAAGGGGTGCCAATGTAGACACAGCCATTCTGCCTCATGTTCTGCCCTTTAGACTCTGAAATGTGTGTTTAAGTAACCACCTGAGTTGTGGGATTTGTTTTTAGCAGGTATATATTTTTGACACTTTCCTTTTGCTTTAAAATAGAGATGAGTGAATATTACAGTAAGCAGAAGAGCAAACCTTGCTGAAGTGGGGCTGATGGCTCAGGCAATCAGTAATGGGATATCGAACCTTTCACTTAGAAATCACTGGCTTGAATGGAGCTGTGTTTAGCAGTGTTCAAAAGTCATTATCCCCTGATTACTGTTCACAGTATGTGAAATGAGTTGGTTGTCAAAGACCTATTTGCAAGAGACAGGTGTTCACATCACAAAACCACCACCATGGTCATCACAATTGGCAGCCTCAGCAGAGAAGCCAATGATTCCTTCCAAGGCAGGGTTCAGCCACATTAAGGGAAGATTACGGGCAAGTTGGCACAGCCTCAGCAGTCTAAATTTTAATGACTCAATCTTCCATCACTTTGTACAGAACAGTGGCTGCTGTTCAGTCTCTAGGGCTGTCAACCTGGCACTTCCCAAACATTAAATTCAGTTTAAAAAAAAGAAGGAGAAAAAAACTTTTCTCGAGAGCTGCAAAGTTAAACCCTGCATCGCTTGAGAGGCTAATGGAGAGCAGAAGCTCAACATTGATGCAGGACTGAAAAAACTAATCCAGCTAGCAGCCCATCAGTAAGAACTTTAACTCCTGAAAGGGTAAGGAAGATCTCTCTTTCCTCCCTCAAAACCAAGTTAAAAGACAGGGGGTTTATTTTTGTAAATTTGGACAGCTCAGGTTTGCTTTACAAAACTCAAAAAGCAATGCAATGGCAATGTCTGTGTTCAAAACCATTCCCTGTCCTCACAGCACACATATTGTTCTTTGTTTTGTGCATAAAAATAACTTTTCCAATAGAAAATCATTCTTTAAAGGAGCCCTGTCACTGATAAGGAGCTGATGGAGAAGGAGCATCTCAATTCTTGAAAAAGTGTCGAAAAGCAACTTCTCTGTGAAGGATGCATATGGATTCTGACATTTGCGATGAAGAAAAATTGAAATTTGGGAGAAGTAAAATCTGGATTTGAGATTTGGGTTGGAGTTTAGAAAACAGTTAAATAGACATTAAAAAGTGGGAAATTATGCAAATGGATGGAATATCATCATTGCAAGAAATATCCAGTGGCAGGAGACTGAAAGCCAGTGGAGCAAACTTGAATGTGTTTTGGGACCAGTGTAGCAGATAAAGAAAGCAACATGAATGACTATAATAAAACTCTAATGCTAGGGAGGTGGGGGTTAGTTTATCAGATATAATAAAAATATTGTGTTCCTTCTAATACACCTTAGCCCAAACCATACGCACATAAAGTATCAGTTCCTTTCTGTCTCTACCATATTCAGAGGTGGCAACAGACCCGCAGGGCCCCTAGGCAAGGTGCTGGCTCTGTGCTCCCAGAAGATGCGGGGCTTTGGGCAGAAAGGGCAGGGTGTGGCATGGCGCCATGCTCTGGAGGCAATTTAAAGGGCCCGGACCCGCTTTGCCCCGGCCCCATTGGTGGGCCTGACCATATCTATAATGTATCAGTGAGATGTGTATCTGGGAACTTGATGGGATTTAGACACTTAAATAGCTTTGTGCATCCCATCCTGCATTTCTGCAACAACACTGGTGTGTTGCCATGATGGGGTACACAAACCACACACTGGCCAGGAAAGGGTTAATTAGCTGGTATGAACTTAATCAGCTTACCCGGCCAGACTCTGGCAGTAGGTGTGAGGCTTAGGGGGAGGGGTGTATAAGGGAAGTGCTCCCGTTTCAAGGGGCTGATTGGGAAAGAGAGCAGAATTCCAGCCTGCATTCTAAACTGAAAAAACAACAAATAGTCTGGTAGCACTTTATAGACTAACAAAACATGTAGATGGTATCATGAGCTTTCGTGGGCACAGCCCACTTCTTCAAATGACCAGGAAGGCAGAGGCAAGGCCTGAGGTAGGGCTGTTGTTGGGGTTTGCTACCAGAGACTTGCATGAGAATCTGCTACCTTCCAGAGCCTCCCTTATAGCAGGTAGGCCTTGTGGGACCCTGTAGTTTGCTACCAATGCCTTGCTTGAGTTGTGGCATGCAACTGGGGAAGTGGTACCCTCCCTGAAAATGTGACAGCCAAATAACCCTCCTTTTGTTTCCATTCATGTGAATAAGCTCTTGGGCATGATTCTGGATCAGAGCTGTCAGTATTTTACTATGGGGCTCCCGTAAACTTCACACACTCATCCATCAGTGATAAAGTCCATGAAGGAGGAGGCAGGGGGTGCCCTTTGTGGAAACCTGGTCCATCCCAAGGATTTTCAGGAATATTTGGAAATTACAGGAATCAGTCATCCCTAGCAGAGGTAATTTAATAGTGTCTGTATTGGGTATGAATGCCAGCACGGGCATAACGTCTCCAATTGACCTAAGGAATATTAACAAAACGCACTTTGGAGCCCCCACCAGTTCTCTTCCAGGCCCACTGCCAGGGGAGGGCAAAGGGGCAGCTGCCCCAGGATCTGGTGATTCAAAGGGACCCGGGGCTCCTGGTCACTGCTGCTGCAGCAGTGCCGGTACCCTTTACGTTGCTGCGGGAGTACCGCACAGTGACTCTGGGGGCTGGGTGTGGGGAGGAGGAGTTGAGGGCTGGCTGCCCCAGCCCTGCCCCTTCTGCCAGAGGCCCCCCTTTCTGGTAGCACAGGAAACCCCCCCCCACACACACACCTTACCCAGGAGCCTGGCAAGGTTGCTGGTGCCTCTGCTCATTTCAACACATCAAATTGTACCAAGATTTGAAACACCTCTTTCTGACAGTGAAGAGTGCTATATAAAATTTATAATCACAGACTTTTCAGTTTAACTCAATGGCACTGTTAAATGAGAGTTAGGTACTTAGTTTATTTTGTGGCACTGAAGACTTAACACCCTTCCACCCACCTATCCATTAAGATAAAAAATTAAGAAACGTAGTGACTTGTGAATTATTATAGATACAGCAGATTTTCTAGTTAATTTTTAAGGTTGACATGAAGGTTGGATCCAAATGCCATTTAAATGAACAGAAAGACACCTGCCATAGATTCTGAGACCAGAAATGGATCATTGTGATAATCTTGTCTCCATCTTCTGTATAACATAGGCCATAGAGATTCCTCAGAATAATTCCATGAGCAGATCTCTGAGAAAAACAAGTCCAGTCTTGCTTTAAAAATTGTCATTTGTGGAGAATCCACGGCTGCCCATTAACTTCAATGGTCTTTGAATCAGCCACTAACATTTCAAATAAGGAGTATAAGCTTTTATTTCTTACACGTTTAAATCTTGAGATGAAAAAAGCTTACAAACCATTTGAAATATGAAATGTTAAACTTATTAATATTCTCAAAATCAACACAGCTAAACCAGCAGGTATGTGGAAAATAACTTGCAGCTTCTCTATGCTAGCAAGCACCATGAACTACAGTGTACCGTAGCAAATATGCTTTTAAACTGTAAGGTCTTTGGGGCAAGGAATTGTCACTTAGTATACCTTTCTACAGAATGTAATACAATTTGATGCTCCCACACACACACACACCTTCAGAGCCTTGATCTACTTCTATACCTCAAGTCCCCAAATGTTTTAATGCACAAATTTCACATGGTCAGATGGTAATGCAATGTGAAGGTTGCATTCCTCATACACAAATGAGGTTGTGATATAGTTTTCCCCTGGTTACCGGTGCTCAGTGCTACGAGGCACATCCTATAAATGTTAGCAGCAGCTGCAGAGGTTTTTGAAATGCATGATTCAGAATTAAAGGTTAGAAACACACAGGCACAGAAATGTGTCTGGTCTGGCTGTACCTTTCTTGTTTTACAATTTGATGGTTAGGGTTGTGAGCAGGAGCGAGGCTGGTGCCTCATGCTCTGCTGCACAGAAATTCGGTGAGGATGGAGCGGCAGAGAAGCGAATGCCATTTCCTGCGCGGAGAGGAGGATTAAGCAGGCTTGTTTCATCAATAATTCTGCGAGTGATCTCATTCCTAATTTCAAAGGAATTGGATGTGTGCTCACTTGTGTTGATTCCTAAGTGGGGAAAAAAGATGTTTTTAGGCCTGCAATATGAGAGAGTTTCGTGGCTGATGAGCCCCTGAGGGTTCTTTGGTTTGTCACAACAAATTTGTGAAGCTTCTCTGAAACCACTGAATTACTTACCTGCTTAAGTAATAACTTGCTTTCAAGTGGTCTAATAAGTAACTGTGGAGAGCAGCAGAGAAGGGCTTCTTAAATCTCTCTAGGAGGACAAAATTTCATGTAATCACCAAAGCAGTTTACCCAACCATAGACTGATAAAAAGATACCTCTTGGTGTCATCTTGAGGCATGAAAGATGGAGTTGATACAATACTGATAGATCTTTCTCTAGCTAAAAGGGCAGGATATGTAACTTCATCTCAGAATGCAGTTGTCAATTTGCATCAGAGGTCATCTGGTGGAAAAAAAAGAGACGGGATTAAGAGTAAGGACTTATATAAACAGCAAAATTAAGTCAACATAAGGTAGCTTATGTCGACCTAACTTCAGAGATGTACACTCTGCAAGGTCCTTACATCTGTTTAATTCTCCTACCACACCGGTTTTAAGTAGGCATTAGGCCAATGTAGTAAGTGACACAGCATCAGTGTAGATACTGCATTGCTTGCCTCAACCTAATTGACCTCAGGAGGTATTCCACAGTGGCTACCTGACCACTCTGGTCAGCATTTTGAATTCCACTGTACTGCAGCCAGATACACAGGTACATACCCCACTCCCTCCCATTTAAAGCCCCAGGATGTTTTTTTTAATTGATCTTCCTGTTTGCACTGAGTGGAGAGTTCATATAAAAGCTGCCCAGCTAAGTATGTTGGCTCCTGCCTGAAGGTGTTGGATCTCCTGGGTCTGTAAGGAGTGAAGACCATTCAGGCACTGCTCTGCTCCAGCTGCTGGAACTTGCTTGAGGCATGGAGGGGAAGAGCTATGACAGGAACATGCAGCAATGCTGTGTAAAAAATTCAAAAACTGCGACAGTTTTAACATAAGGTAAGGGAGGCTAATAGTTGCTCTAGTGTGGAGGTGTGGGCAAGCCGCTTCTACATAGAGGGGTGCTAGAGGGTGGGAGCTGGTCAGGGGACCTAGCAAGTTGGTGGCTCTGCAGGATGCTGGAGGCTTGGATCATGGTGGTAATGTAAGGGGGGAGCAGTCAGGGTGGAGATAGAGGTGCTAAGCCACAGGCTGTGGGGAAAGAGGGCATCAAGTTAAAGAAATTTTTTTAAAAAACTGACAAGTAAAAACAGGCACCACTGATATTCACTTTTCATATCACAGTAAACTACAGAGGGTTAAATTACTGCTGGAGGGAGAAGGTAGCATGGTCCAAACAAACAATGCCAGGCTCAGTACACAATAGCAACACACATTGCTGTAGCTTATTGTTAAAATGCTACTTCACAGCCTCCCTCTGCTGAATAGCCCCCCTCCCCATAAGCTGCACTTATTGCCTTGTGTTAATACCTCACAGCACAATACTGAACTGCAGTTCAGAATCCATACTTTCTGACACAAAGGTTGTGTCTGGCTCAAAGGTTACCAGGGCAGTCAAAAAGCCATGGAAAATCTAGTAGGATGCCCATGAAATGATGAGATTGCAAAACCTGCGTCATGTGATGCCAATCTTGCCCTCCTGAGGCACTGCAAACCCTTCTCATAACGCCGTGCAGCCAGTTGCATAATGGGCTAGTGACCCACATATTTGTATGATCAATGTGATTAATACACATGGTGCATTTCTCTGTTGTGTCGAAGAGCTGCTGCTGTGGATGGGCTCTGCTGACATAAGCAATAGTGATTTAATTACAACAGTGGCTCTACATTGACATAACTTAAGCTGACTTAACTTTGTAGTGTAGACATAGCTTAAGAGGGCCTTCTAGCCCTGGCCTACACTAGTGCTTTATTTCAAAATAACCCCCCTTAAGTCGAATTAATAAGTGAAGTTCTCTCAAGCCCATTTTTTCGACATAACAGGCCACTTATTTCAAAATCTGTATGCCTGCTTTCCTCAGGAAATAACACTAATTTTGAAATAGTTATTTCAAAATAGTGGTAGTGTGGATGCCACTATTTTGAAATAACTGCTCCCCAGAGTAATTTGAACTAATTACTCCCCAGTGCTTCCTGGGGCTCTAAGTCGAGATGGTGCATCCTCATTAATGGAGACTGCCTCAGATTAATATCCAGGCTTCCTTGTAGTGTAGACACACTATTTGATTTTGTTATTTTGGGATTATCAAATCGATTTTAGTTATTTTTAAATAGTTTCCTAGTGTAGAAATGCCCTTAATTTTAGTTCCATATTCTGTGCTCCACAATACCTGAACATGGGAAGAAGTGTACTCGGTTTTCAATATTTTATAATCACCATATTCAATTGGCATCGGCCATGGAGAAGTGAACTTAAAAATGTCCTTGGATCCTTTTTATGCTTGCTTGAAAGTAAAGGGAAACTTCTCTCCTTATGCAAAAAATCATCTTATTAAACACAGACAGCATGATTCTCCTTTCACATTAGTTTACATAGATGCCATTTTGCTGATTGACACTGATGTGAGATCAGACTCAGACTCTGTGCTCTCACTGTTCTAAGAAATGTGTGACTCCTTTGAATTTATCTGCTGAAGGGAATTGAATGGTGTGAACCAGTCACAATGGAAGGTCTTATGCTCCCTGCAGTGGAGGACTAGACCAGGTCTCTGCCAGCACTAGTCTCCCTATATTAGTCTATATCTACACTATGAGATTATTTCAAAATAAGTTATTTAGAAATAATAATTCCTGAAATAACTATTTTGAAATAGTGCTACAAGTCCCCATTGAAATAACACTGAATTATATCGAAATAGTGTGCCCACACTGACTGGAGCCTGATTAACATTTCAAGCCCCGGGGAAGCACTCCAGGCAGCGCATCAGAACTGCAGACACTTCCTGTAGCTGCTTCCTGAGACTATCTGAGACTCATGCTTAAAGGGACTCCTCTCTACAGCCGCATCTCACACTCCTCTTCTCCTTTGCCTACCTCCTCCAGGAACAGGAAACTCACTTCATGTGCCTGGTTGCCCTTGTGGATGCCACAGCACTTCCAACATGGAACCGGAGCTGCTGCAACGCAGTGTCAGGCTCTTTGACCTCCTGCTGCACCTCATTGTGCAGTTCGTGTAGACTGCCCAGGTGGTTCTACAGGAGCACAACAACCAGCCAGGAAAGGGGGACCTCCTCACTGAGGCCCAGGTGCTCCTCATGCACCATATTTCACTTCCATTCTCCCCTGCATACATGGCAATGCCACTTCTGGTGTGGGAGAACAGTTCCGACTGGTGGGACCACATTGTTCTGCAGGGGTGGGACGACCAGCAGCGGCTCCAGAACTTTTGCATGCAGAAGGCCACCTTCCTGGAGCTCCACAAATAGCTTGCCCCTGCCCTCAGGCAATGGGACACCCACAGGCGACCTGCCATCCCCCTCTAAAAGCATGTCGCCGTTGCACTTTGGAAGCTCACCACGCTGGACAGCTACCACTTCATCAGGAACCAGTTCAGCATGGGGAGATTGACCATTGGGGCTGCGCTCATGCAGGTTTGACTCTTTTACTATGTTACTAGGAGAGTGGTGAAGCACTGGTTTCCTGGGGGCCGGGTGTGTGTGTGTGTGTGTGTGTGTGTAATCTCTGTCCCTAGAGTTTTTTCAGTCCTGGTTTAGTTGGGGTTGGTCTTGCTTTGGGAAGGGGCTTAGACTCAATGACCTTCCAAGGGCTCTTGCAACCCTGTGATTCTATGTTTCTATGATTCTATAGGTGGTGAAGGCCATGAACACCATCCTGCTGCAGAGGGTCATCACCCTGGGCAATATTGACCCCGTCGTCACTGGCTTTGCCACTATGGGCTTCCCCAACGTAGTGGGGGGGCATTGATGGCATCCACATCCCCATCCTGGCCCCTGACCACCAGGGCTCGGACTATATCAATAGGAAGGGGTACTTTTCCATTGTACTGAAGGCCCTTGTGGACCATAGGGGCTGTTTCTCAGACATTTACGTTGGGTGGTCAGGGAAGGCACATGATGCCCATGTCTTCAGGAACTCCAGCCTCTTCCAAAGGATGCATGCAGGCACTTATTTCCCTGACCACACCATCAGGGTTGGGGATGCTGACATGCTCATGTGCATTCTAGGCAACACTGCCTACCCCTTGCTCCCCTGGCTGATGAAGCCCTACAGAGGCAGCCTGGACCCCACAAAAGAGACCTTCAACAACAGGCTCAGCAGGTGCCACATAGTTTTGGAGGGTGCCTTCAGCCACCTCAAGGGGAGATTCTGGAATCCCCTTACCCGCCTGGACCTCAGCGACTGATACATCTCCCAGGTGGTGGTGGCCCGCTGTGTGCTCCACAACATATATGAGAACAAGCGGGAGATTTTCCTGCCAGGGTAGGGGGCAGAGGCTGAGCGGCTGGCCAGGGCTTTTGAGCAGCTGGGCACCGCTGCCATTTGGCAAGCCCATCAGGGGATATGCTCATCCGGGAGGCCTTGAGAGTGAGTTTCAGCCAAGACTACTTGTGAGACTCCCCCATGTTTCCCAACAAGTGGCCTTGTATTGCCCCTTGTGCCTTTTCTCCCCCACTCCTCCCTTCCCCTGCCCTCTCTTCCTAACTTCTCCCTCTCCTGCAGACCAAATAAAAAAATGTTTTTGTTTTGAAAAACAACTCTCATTTTTTATTTGCAGAATAGGCAACAGGGGAGGGACTGGGGAAAAAACTGGGAGGGGGGCTCAGGGATGTGCCTGGGACTGGCGCCTGTCTCAGGTACCTTGGACACTTTGACTGCCTGGGAGGTTCCACCACCACGTGTTCATGGGCCTTGGCAGCCCTGGCAGTGACTAGGAGAAGAAGCCAGGAGGACAGGTGATGGTGCTGGGAGTTGGGGTGGTGGGAGCTAGAATTTGGGGGAGTAGGTGCAGGTGCTGGGAGTTGGGGGAGGGCAGGTGCAGAGAGGTGACTGGTGGACCACTCGATAGCTGTAACTAGGTGCTCCATGGTGGTGGTGATCAAGAAGCACATGGCCTCGTGCTGGTGGGACAGCTACTCCGAGATCATCTGCCTTAGCTCCTGGTCAGCTCAGCGCTCCTCCTTGAAGTTCCTGTTCAGGGAACAGAGGCATTGGAGGTATTCCCACACTAGGTTGTCACAGGATTGCCTTCACCTGCAGGTCTTGTGGGATTGAGAGGGTGGCATGGGAGGTGGTGGATGAACCATGCTTACAACTGGGCCAGCTGTGAAGACAAATGACAAGGGCAGTCATCCCAGGAGACAGTGTGCATAAAGCCTAGCCCTAACCTCTGAGCCGACACCGTAGGTCTCACTTCAGATGATGGTGATGTGCTTCGAACAAGGCCATCTGTTGCCTAGACAGTGGGTATTTTCCTGCAGGGTCATGTATGTCCCAGGGAAGCCTCACTACCCCCACGTCCCGAGGACAAGCAGGCATGCACAGGTGCCAGCTAGGACAGGAGGCTGTGGGTGGGAGGGGGTCGAGGTGGCTAGACTTCCTGTGTCCCAGACATGCCAGGTTTAGCAGTGGCAGGGTCCCCCAGAGAGAAAACTTCTATCCCTGCCTGCTGAGAGAGAAAATGGGAGAGTGCTGGGAGAGCTGTGTGTGAGTGGCAGATGCTGCTTACTGGGGAGAGTGCTACTGAGGTCCCCTCCTCTGCCTCCCCCTGACAGATTCCCACACACGGGATCGGTGTGTGCCACATCGCAACACTTGACTGGGAGTGGATGCTGCCCTGAGAGTGCGGGCATGAGCCTGTGCCTTGTGCAGCACTGCCACAAATGAATCTTGGGTATCTGGGGTAAAAAACCAGTTTTTCTTTCATCTTGATAAATAACATTTGACTTAATTTTTTGAGATTAGCAATTTTAGGCACATAAAATTAAGTGTATTTAATTTGAGATCACCTTAAAGACCGTTGATGTTTTTTTCCAAAAATTGTGAGTATTTGCTGTCTGAAAATTAGTTCCCTTTAAGGTGGTAGTCATTCAAAATCACTAGTCACTGTAGAAGATTTACATATTCTTCATTCATAAATATTATAATTGTTGGTTATCAGACGGAGAAGAGTCTGTTTATCAAAAGCATGTAATCTCTTGTGTTGGGGAAAGTGGAAAATAATATCTTCCTAGGAAGATAAAATTTATAAAAATCTGCATTAGGCATCTGAGCCATAGCCCAGTGGATGCAAGATGAAAATCCCCTTGTATCTATGGAGTTTGGATCCAGCCCTGTTGACATCTAGGACAGAATTTTTGTTAATTATTAAATAAAGAAAGTTCATAATTTTGAGAGTTTTTTTAGTTCTCCAATTTGTTGCTCATTAAGATTTGCCAACTGCTTTCATGCAAAATATTTCTTGAGGGAGGCTCAACAATTGCTGAGTCAGCATTTTCTAGAACATTGTCGAACTCTTCACAGCAAGAAGTGAATTCCACTGTTCCTTCAGTTTTATCTTTCTTTGTGCATGGATAATTGTGTAAATAATTTGGATGGAACCTGATGTTTTCTTAATTGAAATATCAGAAGTCTGCTGGCTCCGTTTCCTTGCTCAAAGATGTCATGTTTAATGTAGCAGTAGTTCTTATCCACATTGTAAATCTGAGCATATTTCTTTCTTTCCTATACAATTTTGGTTTGTTTAGGTTTGTACTAGATTGTTTTGGCTCATGTTTACATCCCATCAGTGGTCACAGAAGGAGAGGGGGCCACAAGGTGTATCTTAAAAAAGAAGCTTGAACTATTTGTGTTTGGTAACTAGTTTAGTAGAACAAGAATTCAGGGAAAAGATAGGAAAATAAGGATGTTGTGAATGTGATCTATACTTTGCCTAGGCTCTAAAACTTAGCATGTGACTCACCTGTTATGCCCCTTCCAGATATCATTCAAGCCATTAATAACTTAATAAGTATGTTCCTTTCTCCCTCCTTGGGCAGATGGGAGCACGATCAGGTAAGATGGGACAGGGATCACAGAAGATAAGAAGGACCTTTGTTCGCTATATTTTCCTTGGCAGCTCTTGGAAACCAACCAGATAATAAATGACTCTTTATAAGAGTTTCTTTCACAATGTAAGATGAAAAATAATGGGCAAAGAAAAAAAGGCCCTCTATTGCATACTGCCCTTTAACATTTATTTCAAAGATGTATCTCTTTATTTGTTTATAAAGGAAGTGATTTTAAATAGTTTTAGTATTTCACAAAGGAAAAGGGAAATAAAGAAGAGATATTTCTTACTAGGACAACACATAAAGACTATATATAATTTAGTAAAGCTTTACAATAGTGTATAAACACAGAAAAAGCAGTGTCACTTCTAGGGAACTAAAGAATCATATTCTCACATTTTTTGAGCTCTTCGGGTCTGTGACTGTCTTCTTTTGTGTCCTGTACCATGTTATTAGGTAATAGTCCTTTACCTACTAATGGTTTTAATTCAGAAGAAAGCTTTTGTATTACACTATTTTAGTTTGATTCCACCACCTAAGGTCTGAGAATGTACCTACATGAAGATGACTTTCTTTATCTGAGAGCTTCAATAATACATAACTGTTAAGCTACATTTTATCTTCCTTAATCAATTTCCTGTCATTGCAAGGGCCTTGGGCATTGGTGCACCTTGATCTCTTCTATTCTTTCCTAGCGATAGTTTAGTCTCCTGAGAGCTGTAATCCTTTGATCTAATGTCAGTTATTAAGTGTATGGGTGCTGGGTGTTGTTGGCGGTCTGTGATATACTGGTCAGACTAGATGATCTGGTAGTCCCTTCTGGACATAATGTTATATTTCTTTGTAACTCTCCTTTGTGGTGTAACCAGTCTAGAATGTCCCTCTTAGGTTCTGTAATGTTCTACCAACATGTAATATAGATTGTATGGGTATACACTGCAGACAGCAGCTCTGCTAAGAACAATTCTTAGTCAAAGAGATTCGAGCTTTTAGCAGTAATATGTTCCTCATCTAAAGAAGTGCATCACAGCTGATAGTAAGCATAGATTTAAAATTTAACAAATATATTTCAGATAAAAAAGATACTGTACTAATACCACCATGTGATTTCCTATGGCAAGTGGTGTTTCAATTTTCAGAATGTTGAGTAACGCAAATGCTCTTCTAGTCTCTGGAGATTCTTATCCTGTGTTCATCACTGTAGTATGAATACCTTCATACCAGTGGGGGAAGGGGAAAGTAAAGGGGGCAATTGACTCTGGCCAGGGCTGCCACTGCTGCTACTGTGAGCACAGATGCTCTAGCATTTAGACATCTACTTCATTGTGCTTATTGACCAGGTCATTAGATGTTTAAGAGTTAAGACTTTTATGGATTATTAATTATGCCCCAAGTTAGAAGTCAGATTGAGGCCCTTTTAAAAAGATCCCCATATTTTTTTAAAAGCTCAATACCAAATTATGAAATATCTTGTTTAAAACTGCCATCTGATTCAAATGATATTGCTCAGAAACTTAGAGATACAGTGACATAGATAATGCAACTCCCAATAAATGTTCAAGAAAGGATACAGCTGAAAAATCGAACTGATTATATTCCAAGGCTGTAGTTAAAGAGGCCTCTGGTATAATTAAAACAGCATCTCCATTAAATAACTTAAAATAAACATTAACATGAGTGCACTTGCCTAATTAAATGTGCCTATTTAGAACTTCACTAGTGGAATTTTAAAGTTCTGACCTACCTTAAACAGGGGTAAAATATGCAGCTCTTCTTCAAAGGGCCTCACCCTAACTTCTGATTTGAAAGGGCTAGGATGAAGGGGAAAAGGGGTCCTATGTATGTTATCTTCCATGGTTAGTTTAAAAGAAGAGAACTCATGTAGATATAAATAAATCACATATATGCTATTAGGCTAGCTTTTGAAAATAATAACGTATAATCAGAGAAAATCCAAAATAAATTGGCTGTACAAATACTAAGGATAGTCAGAGCTACAAGGCACTGTCTGTGTAAGGGAGGTAATCTCATGGGATTTTATACTACATCTTGGCATCTTCCACTGAAACTATTTTACACTGAAGTGCTAGCATGGATAATGCCAATTCACATAGCTCTGGGTATTGTAAGGAAGCCAGGGTTAAGGATAAAAGAATGCCCTTGGCTTGTGCTGGCAGAGGTGCTTCTTTGGCTTGAAAGCAGGCTGCATACCTATAAAACAAGAGACCTGAATTTAAGCCCTTGTATTTGCTTTCTACATCTGTTAAGTTTTTCTTCTAAGTGTGATGGGTGTAAGATGTTTTAAAGATAAGCTGTATAAAGCTTTGGGGGAAGATGGCATCTCTTTTGTCTATATACTTTGACTCTATGGATATCTTTGTAAGGGCAGCATGTCGTAGATGTAAACTTTGTTTCAAAGGCCCTACAAATATGTACATTTTACCTCAGTGGAAATATTTTTTTCCCATAAAATTCATATCATTCTCACATTCTTAGCTATGAAGAATGTTAGCCTGGCAGAACTTTCAAGACTATAGCTTTGATAAGTTCTATGAAATATTTTGATATTTTCACTTTAAGCGACAAAAATATTGGAACCCCTCTCCTATACATACATGATTTCCCCATGAGAAATGAATTAAAATGCAATGGTTTTATGTTGCTGGTCCACAATTTAAATTAAAAAAAATACTCATATCCTACTCATAGAACATGTCTCAGTTCAACACCTACAAAAGTTAGAAACTTTTAGACTATTAGTCACATTCTTCTGTCAGAAAATGGAATTTCACTAAAAATCAAACTGTTGAGCAGGAACTTGTTCGTTCCTTCAAACCTTCCAATGGAAATGAGGCAGGTTTACCTGGTTTATTACCAGCTCATCTGCCTCCCTGACAGACTTCTGAAAAGCCAGAAAGCCCCAGCTCAAGCTAATGTTCTCAGGGCTTTTGCCCAGAAAACTTTTAGGTGCCTAGAAAATTGCAGGAATAACACCAGGATCAACAATGTCTGAGTTAGGGTAGGTCTACACGGCAACACTAATTCGAAATAACTAGCGCTATTCCGAAATCACTTAGTCTATGTCTATACAGCAGGCAGTTATTTCGAAATAGTGTCAAAATACTGTCAAGCTGCAGGACTTTTTACTCCGACTCCTGTAACCGGCATTGTATGAGGAATAAGGGAAGTTGGAGGAAGAGTGCTCTATTTCAAAATAAGTGCTGTGTAGATGCTCCCTATTTTGAAATAAGCTATGCAATTGATGTAGCTCAATTTGCGTAGCTTATTGCAAGTTAAGCCCTGCAGTGAAGATGCACCCTTAGGCTCTTTGGCTCCCTATACAACAGGGCTACTCAACACGTTTGTGGCCCACGGTGCTGTTTGAGTTTATGTGTGTCTCAACATGTGGCCTGAGGGTGGGAGCCAAAACAAAAAAGTAGTCAATATAATGGTCTTCTGTTGATACGCGTTTTAGTAGTTAAATTCCTGGACTGTCATTGCTCATTAAAAGTGCTGTCATATGGGTAGAAATCGGGTGAATATTGCATTTTGTTAATATCAGAAGAACTGACTTAAATGGGGCCTGCGTGTTGTGCCATCTTACCTTAATCTTTGTACTCATGCCCATCAGTGTGAAAGAAGCTGTTTGCATATATTTGCATCTATATTTGCATGTCTATGCAACTACACTTAAGTAGTGGTCCTCGGCGTGTTCTGTGAGTATCATTGTGGCCGCTGGGGCTTCTAAAGTTGAGTAGCCCTGTCCTATAGCATAGTAGCTTGGGAACTCTTCCACAAGGGGGGAGACCCAAGCTCATAACCTTTTTCCACACCAGCTAGAGGGAGAAATTGACCCTGGGTCTCCCACATCCCAGGTGAGTTACCTAACTAGTGGGCTAAAATCTCTAAGTGAGGCCTTCCATAGCATTTCTTGAACTTAATCCTCCTTCTAGGCTTTTGACAAATGCCTGCAATAAAAAAGTCTAAATTGGCTTGAAATAAAATGTGTCATTTCATTTTAACCCCACTTTTTTCAGCTTTCTGAGTCATCAAAAATTTTAAGAGAGCATGTTTTCTGTTGGACCAATAGCCAATAGCTGTATCATTGTGGCTCCCAGAGCTTCCAAAGTTGAGTAGCCCTGCAATACAACAATGAAAATGCCAAGGGAAAGGTGTATTAGAATGCAGCCCACAATGTCCAGCATGCAATATGGGGTGCCTCCTTGGCATCTATTGGTTAATGCAGGTGAGAGGAGCATTCCAAGTCTTGCTCCTCCCAGGGAATTCAACACCTATCTCTGCTTGAAACCCATACTCAGGGATCCATTTCCTGGAGTTAAGCTGCTTAAGCACCTAACCTATTTAAAAGATGAGTTAGGCACCTACCGCTCTCCACACAAAACAGCAGTTGATGGAACCAGGTCTTTGCCTAATAAAGAGAGAAGGTTTGAACAAGGGTCTCCCACCTCTCCAGCGTGTGCTCACATCACTGAGCTATGAAGTATTTTGATGTGGGGCTCTCACAAACTCTGTGCAGTTGGAGCTATCCATTTTGAATAAAGAAAGAAAGACAGAGGGACTCTTTAATCCAGTGGTTTAATCCACAGAGGTGGATGGCCTAGACTCAAGTCCCCCTGCTCCCCCGACAATTTAATTATTGATACATTTGGAACCACTTCAGCAGCAGTGAGGGAGGGAACGCTACATCAGAACACACCACAGCCAAGCAAGATTGACAAAAGACTTTGCCAGGCCATGATGAGAGCCAGCTTTGGGCCCCCAGGAAGGGCAGGGCCTCAAGCAGAAAAGGCAGGGCTGGGGGCTAGTTTCACCCTGCCAGCCCTTTAGTGCCGCTGGAGCCACAGAGATAGTGGTAGGTAGCAGATGCGAGCCCCAGGACCTTTTAAATCACCAAGTCCAGGACAGCTGCCCCTTTATCCCACCCATTGGTGGCTTTGCACTGAACTATTTCAAAATAGCACATCCACATTGATTGGAGCCTGAATCGCATTTGAAGCCCCCTGGAAGCACTTTGGGCAGGGCATCAGGACACCAGTCACTTTCTGGAGCTGCTGCCTGAGGCTTAATGAGGCTCGTGCTTAAAGACACCCCCCCTGTAAAGCCATGTCTCAGGCTCTTCACCTTTGCCTACCTCCTTGATGGACAGTAAACCCATTACACTGCATGCTCTGGTTGCCCTTGTGGACACTACAGCACTTCTGCCATGGAGCCAAACCTGCTGGAAAGTAGTCGCCAGCTCTTGAACCTCTCATGGTGCAGTTACTGCATGTTGCTCACATGGCTCTGGAGGAACGGGACCTGCACTCCCTGTAGCGCACCTCCTTTCCTCTCTCCATGTGCTGCTCATGCAGCACAGCCACCCCCCTCCCCTGCACACTGTGCATCACCACTTCTGGCGATGGAATACCAGTTCCGACTGATGGAACTGGATGGAGAGGTGGGATGATCAGCAGTGGCTTCAGAACTTCTGCATGCAGAAGGACACCTTCCTGGAGCTCTGTGAGTGGCTTGTCCCTGCCCTCTGGCAACGGGATACCCACATGTGACCTACCATACCCCTCCAGAGGTGGATCGCTATCACACTGTGGGAGCACACCATGTCACATAGCTACTGCTCCATCAGGAACCAGACCATTTGTTCGACCACTGGGGTTGTGGTCATGCAGGTATGGTGCTCTCGTGCTATTGTCCCAGGAGAAAGGTGAACTGCTGGAATGGATAAACTTAAAAAACAACAAAAGGTCTGATAGCACTTTATAGACTAACAAACATGTAGATGGTATCATGAGCTTTCGTGGGCACAGCCCACTTCTTCAGATGACCAGAGTTTTGAGTTTAGGATGTGCAGACCCAAAATAAATAGGGGAGAAGTGGGGGAGGAAAAAAAGGAGGGGGACAGGAAACAAGGAGCAGAGGGTATGGAAATATCAAAGGGAAAAACAGGAAGGCAGAACTGGGAATCAGTAAGCACCTGAAGATTGGAGTTCCCCAGGGAAGGGGGTGGTAGAAGTTCCCTCCCTGGAAGGTTTTTCAGTCCCACCTTCAGAAAGCCCTAACGGGGGATGGGGTAAGCTGGGGGTTGGTCCTGGTGTGTGGGAAGAGGCTTGGTCTCAGGGAACTTCCAAGGACCCTGGCAACTCTGTGATTCTCTGTATCCTTCTACATGTGGTGAGGGCCATCAACACCATCCTGTTACGCAGGGTTTTCATCCTGGGCAATGTGGACCTCATCATCACTGGCTTTGCCAACATGGGCTTCCCCAACTGTGGGAGGTGGGGGGAAGCATTGACAGCACACATATCCCCATATGGGCCCCCAACCACCAGGCAACAGACTACATCAAGCAAAAGGATACTTTTCTATGCCCTGCATGCCCTCGTGGACCACTGGGGCCACTTCACCAACATCCAAAGGTACACAATGCCTGCATCTTTAGGAAATCCAGCCTGTTCCAGAAGATGCATGCTGGCAATTTTTCCCTGAATACAATATTTGGGTCAGGGACGCAGCCTACCTCTGCTCCCCTGGCTAATGAAGACCTACATGGGACAGCTTGATCCCACCAAGGAATGTTTTAATGCCAACGTCAGCAGGGCCTGAATTATTGTCTTCGGTCATCTCAAAGGGAGGTTCCGCTGTATCCTCACCTGGCTGGACATTGGCGAGTGGAACGTCCCCCAGGAGGTGTTGGCCTGCTGTGTTCTGCACAACCTGTGCAAAAATAAGGGGGAGACGTTCCTGCCAGAGTGAGGGGCAGAGGCCGAGCAGCTGGCCAGGATCTCTGAACAGCCGCACAAGGCTGCCATCTGGCAGGCCCATCAGGGGACTGTGTGCAGCTGGGAGGCCCTGAGGGAGAGTTTCAGACAAGGACACCTGTAACACTCTCCCCCAGGTCTCCCCACAAGGGGCCTCTGCATTGCCCCTCTGTGCCCTTCCTCCCACATCCCTCTCTTCCCCTGCCCTCACTTCCCCCCTTTCTGCCCCTTTTTCCTCCCTTGCTGATAAAATAAACAAGACCTTTTGTTTTGGAAGAAGGAATTCTGATTTTTTTTGAATTTTGGGTAAATGTAACTGGAGAGGAACTGTGGAAAGAACCTGGAAGGAGGAACAATGGGAAGTGGAAGAGGGTGTAAGGGGGAGGAGAGGCTCAGGGATGGGGCTGGGACTGGCACCTGTATCAGGTCGTCACACCGCTTCGTGTGTGGGCTTTCGGCAGCCCCGGGTAGGGTTAGGGGGAGAAGCTGGAGGGGCAGGAGCAGGAGTGGGGGCCAGTTGCTGACCCACTCTATTGCGGTGACCATGTGATTGGCGGTGGCACTGTATGCCACGCATATGCTCTGGGTCTCCTGGGACAGCTACTGCCAGGTGAAGCGGCACAGCTTCCCGTCAGCACAGCATTCCTCCAGCATGTAGCCCCTCACCGTCTGCCACCTACCCCCGCATATGTCTAGGGAAAATAATGGAACTCACCTAATGGACCTTCCCTGGCCTCGTCCAAGCCCTGGGACACATCCTGGGAGGGGGGAGGATAGCCCCAGGGACAGGATGAATTCCTGGCTGGTGGGCATCATGTTGGTGCTAGCCTCCTTGTGTTCCTCCTCCTTCTCCTCTCCTCCTTCTCCTCCTCCTCCACAGCCATGCATTCCAGTCTGGGAGGCTGATGACAGGAGTCTCCAGCTCAGAGTACACAACAAGCGGGGGAGGGACTGACCCCCCTCCTAAGATGTGGTGGAGCTGGTAGAAATACTGGAAGGTCTGGGGTGCCATTCCACAGTGGGCGCTGAGCTCCCTGACCTTGGTATAGGCCTGCCTCAGCTCCTTCACCTTCATCCTGATCTGCTCCTGGGTGTGGATGTGGCCCCTCTGGCCCAGGCTGTCGGCCATCCAGCTATATATGTCGGCGTTCCTGTGTCTGATGCTGAGATCCTGGAGGTTTGCCTCTTCTCCCCAGATCTCAATGAGATCCAGGATCTCCACGCCAGATCAGGATGGTGCCCTCCTCTTTCACCCTCAGTCAGAGGCTTCAGAAGTGGCTGCTGAGGAGGGCTCAGTGGGAGCATGGGGGTTGCTCATGGTGGTGTGGAAGGAAGAGCAGGCTGCTGTGTGTGGCACAGGGCTAGCAGGGCTTTCCTTGTACCAGAAGCCCTTTCCCCTGAGGCTGCACCTTTAAAGGCTGCAGGGGAAGGGGAACCATAAAGTTCTGATAGGTGTGGACAGAGTGGCTACCCGGGCACCTGTGGGAATCCCTGGAGGCCAGTTATTTCAAAATAACCACAGCTGTGCTGTATACACACACCTTATTTTGAAATAACTATTTTGAAATAGGCATTATTCCTCATGAAATGTGGGTTACAGAATTTGGAATAAGAAGCCTGTTATTTTGAAAATATAATTTCAAAATAATTTCAAAATAATGGGTTTGCTGTGTAGACGCTTGCTTTGTTATTTCAAAATAACGCGGGTTATTTTGAAATAATGCTCGTATGTAGACATGCCCTTAGGGACATATTCTGGGGTTTAGATGCAGAAGTACCTTTCTGGAACTGGGCCTTCCAGTCTCTCAAGTTTGGGACAGGATCTTTGCAGAAGCTGCCAAGTCTCCAGGCATCATGGAAAGCCTCACTATTTTCATTTCAAAAAATCAAAACAATGTCGCTGATATTTTTAAACAAAATATCATTTATTCAGTATCACAAAGCTATGGCTTATAGAGAAAATGGTTCTTGACTTATTCAGAAAAGGACTTGAAATTGAGTTTCCTATAGACCAGGTGAACGCCTAATCACTGGGCTGTTGCCTATTCTGAAGTGGATGCCATGGCTTTATTGAAAACTTTCCCCAAAGATCTTAACAAAAACAAATAATGAAACTTCAAACTTGTTCAGAAAATAGAATTCTGGTTTTCTGGTTAGTACTAATTACAATATTGTCAGTTCTCCATTCTCATATGGCTAACCTAGAACTGAGCTCTTCTCTCTCTTCAAGTTTTCATGAAACTTAATTTACACATATGTACCACTACCATCTTACTAACATCTCCTGTGATAAGATAGTTAGGAAACTATTTGATTTCATCTCAGCAGTGAGTAAAAAAAGGAACATTTTGTTTCTGTTTCTTTCTTGTTGGAGGAAACACTTATGGCTTTTTGGTCTTCTTCAGTGGTTCTCTCATCCTTAGTGTAGTATTTATCTTTCACGTACCTTTCACACTGGGTTTTCTGTATCGAGGTCTGCTTGTTAATGATAGAATAGATTGCTGATTGCAAAGGGAGAATTTTCTATTTTGACATTTTACTTTCCCCCAAAGCAAGAGTAAATGAGCTAGGCTCAGGAGTGGATTGCAAGACTAAAGGAGACTAAATTCACTGACAATTGCCAGTTGTCAGCTGAGGCACTTTACAGCTGTTCCATGCTTCTGAAGCACTATGATGTAGCAGAGCATGCTGTCTTATAGGTCTATATAGCCATTTCTGAACTGATTCTCAGACCCACCTGTGTGGTGCCAGTAAAGAAGCATCGGCGGAGCTCTCCTGCATGAACTCCCTGTAGCTTACCCTTCCTTTGAGGGTGTATAGCCCTGGGGAAGGTGCTGGCTTTGGACTTTAATTAAGGACAAAGAACAAAACCAGGATCAAAACCATAAGTCTAAACTGAGAACTTCTGCAAATTGTCATTTTTTGCAAACTGAAATTGAAGGCTATTCAACTGAGTCTCAAGATAAGAATTACCACAGATAACTTACCAGTATATGAGCACAGGAGGGCTTTTGAATTATGACATGGCAGTTCACATTGCTGCCTCCAGAGGACACTCAGCATAAGTGTCTAGCTATCCTACAAATGGTTTTTCCAGGACCAGGTTTGCTGTTACACTTCTAACTTTGCCATTCCACAGTCTCTGACTGATATTTCCCAGGTACAGCGTCTTTGACAAACTTTGGGAGAATTATCCCTTCAATCTACTGCACCTATGCTGCCATAACAAGAACTCCCATGACACTAAGGACTGAGGACAATGCATTTTTAAAGACTTAGTCACCATAATTCATCAAGTAGGTGCATATAGCTGGAGTGATTTATTCACTCCATGTTATGTAGCAGATAGAGACCAATAGCTGTTGTGGAAAAAAAATATGTATGTGAATTACAGCTTAAAGAAATAGGCTGTAGTAAACTTGAAGCCTTCCTCTACATTTCTAATCCTTGTACCTTTATATCAGATATGCACCCATTTCATTTTTATCAGATAGCATGAAGTCAAGGCCTGTAGGGAACAGGGATGTAAGCGAGTTGTCAAGTAGTAAACTACTCGCTTTCTCCCCCACACCTTGCTGCTTCTGTATCATAGGCAGAAAGTGGGAGGGGGGAAGCAGGAGCCGGTGCTTGAGAGAGCTGGCTTAAAAGCTGGTTCTTCCCAGCACCGTCTCCATGGTGCGGCCTGCGCTCTCCCCTGCATGCCTAGTTCCTACTACATTTAAACTGCTGAGATGCAGTAGGGGTAGCTCCTGGACCTGGCACGAGCAGGGACTGAGTAAGCCTTCCCTTATTGTCTAATCGTGTTGTCGATAAAAATATTATCGATGACATGATTAGTGAATTACCTGCCTCTTAACATCCTTAATAGGAAAAAATGGGCCTTGCTGAATTAGCAATGACTAGGAAATGAAAAACAAACTCAAGTTTTTGCCCAAAAATCATATGCACAGTGCTTTAAAGCTATAAGTTATCCTTCGTGTCAAGCATTAATAATTGCATCAAAATGAGATTGCTATGGGAGTGAGGATTCTTCTTCTCATTCTGTATGGCCTTCAGCCACATAATTAACCATAGCATATTACTGTCTTCATCCCATTTTCCATCCCCAAATCAACACAAATAACTTTTTTTTAACTTTTTTGCTCCCTTATTCTAATATTTTCACTGACTTTAATCAAGTAACTACTGCTGCTCATAATCAACTAGGGTTTTAATCAATAGAGGTATTAATAAATCTGAAAGTACTTGGAGAGACCAAAAATATCTAGGCATATTTCAAAAAGTTGTATATAGTCTACATAATTTACCACAAATTAAAAAGTCATTGTATCTAAATGCAAAATGGTGGAATTTTTAAACTAGATTGTCTCTGGATTTCCTGGCTTTGTGAATTTCCATTCTCATCTTAACAGAACATTAATGTTGTGTTCCACACTGGAAAAATATTGTAAGAATTGATTCATTTTAATTGGAGCAATAATAGGTAAATACCTGGTGCAAGATTTATGCTTTTCCTAACAGTTCTTAACAGTCTTTTTGACCACTGCTGAGCACTGAGCTGAAGTTTTCATACAACCACCCATGGTGACTCCATAATCCTGCTGAGAACATATATATAATTATATACGTGTATTTGAGATTATTTGCCAATGTGCATTACTTTGCCCTGAGACATACTGAATTTCAAGACAAGGCACCTCTTCTGAAAGTTGCTGGACCATCCCACGTTTTTATACAACTTGAAAAATACAAGTCTCAGTATGCATCTGATGAAGTGGGTCTTTGCCCATGAAAGCTTATGCTCCAATATATCTGTTAGTCTATAAGGTGCTACAGGACTCCTTGTCGCTTTTGCAGATCCAGACTAACACAGCTACCCCTCTGATACAAGTCTCAGTATGTTTCTTTTCACTAACTTTACTTACCCTACAAATGTCACACTGTCTATAAGAAAACAAAATAATGCATCTTCTCTGGTAGGGGACAAAGTTGCTGGGTTCTTCCTGGGAGTTTCCCTTTTTAACAGGTAGAATTTAGGTTGATGTTCTTGGTTTTATTTACCTCTGAAAATGGAAAAAGATTTTTTCCACTCAAATGGAATTAGGAAATCTCCATCTTCCACAGTTCAGTCTTTAGCTTCCATCATTGAGTAACAGTGGATGGAACTCATTTCTGGTTTTGTGGCTATCTGGAGACATGGGAAAGTTGAAGACTACATATACTTCAGATTATATAATAATGAATACTTAGCTCTTATATAGCCAGCTTCCACCATAGTATATGTTCTAGCAAAACTATTGGCAGCCTTTTATGGACTTCTAGTGAACTTGTCCCAAATCAGTGTGGAAAAACATGTAGTGTTTTGGTTAGGAAGCTAAATGTCTGCTCAGAAGATACAGGGTCAATTCTTAGCTCTGCAACAGACTTAGGGTATGTCTACACTACAAAGTTAATTCGAAATAACAGCAGTTATTTCAAATTAACTTTAATAGCGTCTACACAGCCAAACCGCTATTTCAAAATAAATTTGAAATAGTGGAGCACTTATTTCAAATTTGGTAAACCTCATTCTACGAGGAATAACACCAAATTCGAAATAGCTAATTCGAAATAAGTGCTGTGTAGACAGTTATTTCGAATTAGGGGGCCTCCAGCCCTTCCCAGTTTCCCCTGGTGGGGCCAAACCAGGAAGACTCCTCTCCTCTCCTCCAGCCCCCGGGTCCTTAAAGGGGTAGACTCTGGCCACTGGGCACGTGCAAGAGCCAGGCCTGCCAGCAGCTGCAGACCCTCAGCCAGTGGCCACACAATGGCAGCCAGTGGCAGCCAGCCATCCTCCGCCCAGTCCCCCAGCACCCAGGGGCCAGCCAGGGGCCATAGATGGCGCGCGCCCTCATGGACTAGTGCGTAGATCATGGACCTCATTGAGGTTTGGGGGGAGGCCCCCAACACCCATGATCTCCGCACTAGGCGGAGGAACGCGGCCGTCTACGGCCGCATAGCGGCCACCATGGCCAGGAAAGGCCACAGGCGCACCCAGGAACAGGTGCGTCTGAAAGTGAAGGAGCTGCGGCAGGCGTACGCCAGGGCCACCAGGGGTGGCACCACAGCAGGGGCTGATACCTGCCCCTACTTCCCCACCCTTGACCAAATCCTGGGGAGCAGGGCGGTCCACGCCAACCTGGGGGGCAGTGAGCCGGGAGCTGAGGGCCCTGATCCACGCACACCAGAGGGGCCACCACCAGCTGTCCCGGCACCGAAGTCGGCAGGATCATCCGGGGAGGCCATACCAGGTAAGTGCCAGCACTGTTCCCTACCCGGGCGGGAGGCGGGGAGGGAGACCAGGGACCGTGCGTGTGGGCCCTGCCTCCCACGGATCACGCAGCCACCTGTGCACATGCGGGCACATGCCGTGCCACCCTTGGGCAGGTGGCTCGAGCTGCATGCCACACAGGGGCCGTGGCCCGATAGCCACACATGTGTGTGAAGAGACCCGACATGCTCCCGACCTTGGGGTGGGACACAGCGGGGCGCCCTCCCTTCACATGCCCCCTCTACACAGAGGCAGGGGACATCTCCCCCCGGCCTCGGCCACACTATACATAGCACAGGGGCACGGGTGCGGCGTCGGGGCAGCTCTCACTCCCGGGCAGAGCTGGACATGCCAACCATGGCCTCTGTGCAAGCACATCGGCTCTGACAGTTCAGGGCACGGTCGCCCTCACCCCCCGGGGGGGCTGGGCATCATCCACTGTGTCCCCAGGGACAACTGATCACTTCTCTTCTTTCTCTACAGCCGCACCAGCTGCTCGTGCAGGGCGCACCACCCCACCCGGGACATGCTCCCGCACCCGCGGCCTCAGCAGGACCACCACCATGTGGCAGGGGTACAGAGAGCAGCACCTGCAGGCCCTGCTAGCCCAGACCCGGATCATGGAGCAGCAGGCGCAGGACAACCGGGACTTCCAGCGGGAGCTGCTTGCCCAGGGTTGTGCCATCTGTCACCATCTGCAGGCCCTGGTACAGAGCGTGCTGCTCTGTGCCGGTCCTGTGCCTGCTGCCCCCCCAGCTACTGTTCCTCCTCCCACTCCTGCCCCCCTCCAACCTCTTCCTCCTCAACCTCCACCCTCCTCTTCAATCTCCACACCCCCACCTCAACCTCCACCCTCCTCCCCATCCCCAGGGACGCCGAGGCCCCACCCTGCGGTGCTGGGAGGCAGTTGGCCTGGTAAGACCCCCACCCCTGAGCGTTGAGCTTCCTCCCCCTTCTTCCCTTGCTTCCCCTTCCAGCTCCCTCCTCCCAGTTTCCCCCTCCCCTCTCCCACCCTCTCTCCTGCCCTCTCCCGCCTCCTTTCCCCCATCTCCCCAGAGGTTCATCCCCCCCCCCCAGTTGTGTTAAATAAAGACAGTTTCTATTTTTGAAAATACGCGTATTTTATTTGACATCAGGAAGGGGGGGCAAGGGAAGGGGAGGTGGAAGGATGAGAGGGAGGAATGGGGCACAAGCCCCCAGTGGGGCAGACCAGGGAGACTGTTAGCGTTCCTCAGGGTGGAAGCTCTCCCGCAGGGCCCCCTGGATCCTGACAGCCCCTTAAAGGCTGCTGGCAACATGTCCATGAGATGCAGGAGAGTCCTCGGGGGCAGGTCTGGTTCCATGTTTCAGAGTGCCGTGGTGTCCACATTGAGGGCAAGCAGAGCACTCCAAGACACAAATGCTTTGCTGTCCCTCAGGGTATGTCTACACTAGCTTGTTAATTCGAGCTAGGTAGGCAAGTCAGGCAACTGGAGTAACATGAGGAGTAACAGTTAATCCGAACTAAGGACTTAATTCAGATTAACTATAACTGCCGCGTGTATCCGCGGGCAGTTCGTTCGAACTAAGGGAGATTTAAAAATGGTGGCCGGACGGGAACATGCAAATAAAGCCCGGGATATTTAAATCCCAGACTTCATTTGCAACTCCAGTTGCCTGATTTGCCTACCTAGCTCGAATTAACGAGCTAGTGTAGACATACCCTCAGCGAGGTAGACCAGCAAACAGAGAAACCTGAGAAATGTCTGTCCGGGATGGGGGGTCGGGTCCCTTTAAGCACAGACCTCGGATAGCCTCAGGCAGCAGACCCACACACTAAGTCTGACCCTGATGCCCTGCTGGCACTGGTTCCTGCCAGCCTTACCTTCGATTCAGGGTCCACTCAATGTGGACGCGCTATTTCGAATTAGAAAAATGTTATTTCGAATTAGTTTTTGTGTCTAGATGCGTTATTTCGAATTAGCTTATTTCGAATTAACTCATTCGAAATAAGTTAATTTGAAATAGTGCTGTAGTGTAGACATACCCTTACTGTGCAATCTTGGGTAAATCAGTTCATGTCTCTGTGCTCTAGTTCTGCTCTATTCCCTTTTGTCTCTTACCTGTTTAGATGGTAATCTTAGAGAAATCTTATTCTCTGTATTGTGTTTTGCAGAGTGGCACTGACCTTGGTTGAGGATGCTACAGTACTGTAGTAGTAATAATAATAATAATAATTAATAATATGCATTCTAACAAAGCAGAGCTCAAGAGACCCATACTATGCTGGAGAACAGGAATATCAGCAAGGGTAGCAAGAGATCAACTGCTCAATGGAGTCATTGTTTGCCTTCAATTTTGCCTTTCACAGATCAGTAGTTGAAGCCAAAAGCTTCCATCCAGCTATAGCTCAGGAAAATGTAAGGCCAAACAAATCTGCCAGACCAGTTATGACAAAAGGAACACCAAAGCCTTCCTTAGGATGGGTAAGAGTATGTACACAGAAACCTGACAATCGGCGGCAGGCTAGCACTGTCAAACTCAGATTGAGCTACCTCACACACAGAAAACGGAGGCATAGCATATCTGCTGAAATTACAGGTGGTTATATTTATTCCATTTGGTTCTGATTATGACTCACAAAGATCTATGTCTAGATTACATGACAATTAGTTCACCATAGAACTTTACCATCTTTGACTATAACTGGCGTTTTGTTGGTTGATTTTCAGAAGTGACTGAGTGCCTCGATTTTTGGTTGCCCAACCTGAGACATATAAAGGGGGGGCAGATATTCACAGGGTAGCTACTCAGCATCTTCTGAAAATCAGGTGGTTTTCAAACTTTTTTTCTCATGACCTAGTTGAAGAAAATCTTTGGTGCCCGTGACCCAACCTAATTTGACTAGACTGTTTGCTCCAGAGAGGGGCTGAGGATGCGAGCTTTGAGGTGAAGGAGGGGGCTCCTGCTTTGGGGGTGTTAGGGCTGTGGCAGGAGGGGCTTACCTTGAGCAGCTCCCAGTCAGTGGTGCAGTAGGGGTGCTAAGTCGCAGGATTCCTGCCTTTCCTGGTACCGCAGACCATGCTGCACCCCAGAAGCAGCCAGCAGCAGGTTCCCAGCCAAGTGCTCAGGGCAGGGGCAGTTTGTGGAGCCCTGTGCACTCCCCACACACACAGCTAGAAGCCTGGCCTATTGCTGGCTGCTTCTGGAATGCAGTGCAGTCTCTGGTGTCAGGACATGCCTTACAACCCCCACTGGTCACCTCATCCCCCTGCAGCAATAAGACCCAGTGCCTGACATTCCACGACTCGGCCAGTAGTTTGAAAACCACTGTTTTAGAGGCTTCTTAACTTGGGCACCCAAAATCATCAATCACATTTTTAAACCTTGGACATATTATAAAACTGCTTGAAAGATGAGCTGGAAACAGCAAGTTGTGAATTTAGAGGCATTCCCAACTATGTGCTTGAAAGGCTCAAGGAGCTAAACGCTGCAGATTTAAAAAATGCCACCAACCTGGGTGAAGTAAATGTAATAAAGCATATTGTACTTGGCTTAATAACTGCAAGATGAATTCTTACATTTGAGTTTATGTCCCCAGTGTATTTGCTTTAGTAACCTTGCGTGAGAAGCTGTTACACATGGATCATTGTTATTTCTGGCATCTCTCAGAACTGTGTTTTTCTGTAATTTTCTACTTAATTCCCCCCTTGACCTATCCATGGTAGAAGGCTAAAAATACTGATTCTGGAAAACCTAATTCACTATTTCATGACAAAAAGGGTTCTGGGCAATAAATAGTTCTATATGTTTAAAAAGATAATGCTGGATTCTGGTAATGTTCATAGGATCGCTACATGAAACTCAAAGGCCTTCAGTACATGATCCATGCTCTTTCAATAATTCCTCATGAATCATACCAACTGAGCTCATTGTGTCATCCTTCAGTTAGATTTATTCTTATCGCCATTTTTTCTAGTTTACACTATACACTATAGCAAGTATAGGGATAAATGTATCTCATCACATATTTTTTAATTTGACTGCAAGAACACTGACTTTTCCTCTACCTTTTGAAACACTATGGTTTGTTTTGAATGTACAGATAAGTTAGCTATTCAAAGTGGAGCTTTTCATGAAAATATTGAAGATAATTGGCCACAGAGGATTTCAGAACAAGTACTATGAGCATCCTGCCTTATGCTATTGATCCTCTTCCAGGTCCTATGTTTTTAAAAATATTCAAAGCCTTAAATATGTATTGTGCTGAAAAAATTGCCACAGAATTCACTTTTTATTACAAAATTGTGCTTTGGCATATAAAGTTTCAATTTATGTTTCCAGCTTTACTGTCCAATAAAGGTGTGGGGGGGAGAACTGGTACTTATTATTTAAATTGCGGAATATACAATACTGTGGCTAAGTTGTCCAAGCCAAATTCTGCATTCAGAAAACTCCTGCAACTTCAGTGACATTCAATGAGTTACGTAGGTGTAGTTCGAACACACTCTAGCCCACTCTATTTTCTACCCAGATTATGCTGCAAATATGTGCAGGTAAATATGTATCTATCATCCCTTTTCTGCATGGCACTTTGCAAATTACATAGTTCTGACTGGTAGGACTGCAGAATGATCATTCATGAACTAGAATAATTTCCTTTTAGTTGAAAGCACATATTTTACTGAACACAGTCAAAGGATTTTCAAAATCATACTATTTCATTGCTAGCTAATGCACTATATATATCAGGCCAAATGGACCTATGGTGAATCACAGGCTACATCTAGACTACACGCCTCTTTCGAAAAAGAGCATCCAGACTACAATCAGCACTTTCGAAAAAGCAAGCTGCTTTTTCGAAAGAAAGCACCCAGGCAGTCTGGATGCTCTCATTCAAAAAATCACAGTTTGCATTACATAGCGCCTTTTTTTCGAAAGAGCACTATTGAAAAAAGGCATTCTTCCTCGTAAAACGAGGTTTTCCGTGGTCGAAAAAACTGCCGTGTTCTTTCAATTTACTTTCAAAAGAACGCGGCAGCAGTTTAGACGCAGGTAAAGATTTTTTGAAAAAAGGCCACTTTTTTTGAAAAATCCCTGTAGTCTAGACACACCCACACAGTGTCTTCCTAAATCATTCTAGTATAGGATTATGATACCACTTAAATTCATCTAATTTACATTCCATTTGTAGGCTTGGGGTGTGAAGAGACACCACCCTGAGAGATGCAAGTTACAGAAACCTAACCACCATTCAAACCAGCACTATGTCAGTGGGAGATGTTCTCCTGCCAACATAGGTTCTGCCTCTCACAGAGATAGAGTAATTATGTACAGAGGAGAGTGCTCTCTCATCAGCATAGAGCATTTTCATCAGATGTGCTACAGCACAGCACAGTTGCATTGGTGCAGCTGTTCAAATGTAGTGCTTGTAGTGTAGACCTGCCCATAGACTAATAGGGTATGTCTACACTAGCCCCCTAGTTTGAACTAGGGAGGCTAATGTAGGCATTCGAAGTTGCAAATGAAGCCCGGGATTTAAATATCCCGGGCTTTATTTGCATGTTCCCGTCCGGTCGCCATTTTTAAATTCCACTAGTCCGAAGTAACTGCCCGCGGCTACAGGCGGCAGTGAAACGGTAATTCGAACTAAGGACTTAGTTCACCATGAAATGAGGTGTAACAGTTAATTTGAACTAAGGACTTAGTTCGAACTACCATTTCACTGCCGCCTGTAGACGCGGGCAGTTACTTCGGACTAGTGGAATTTAAAAATGGCGACCGGACGGGAACATGCAAATAAAGCCCGGGATATTTAAATCCCGGGCTTCATTTGCAACT
Organism: Rafetus swinhoei; assembly: GCA_019425775.1. Taxonomy (NCBI): domain Eukaryota; kingdom Metazoa; phylum Chordata; order Testudines; family Trionychidae; genus Rafetus; species Rafetus swinhoei. The sequence goes on along the minus strand of CM033437.1, from coordinate 39,711,291 downwards.
TCGAATGCCTACATTAGCCTCCCTAGTTCGAACTAGGGGGGCTAGTGTAGACATACCCATAGAGTTTAAGGCCAGAAGGGACCATCATGATTACTTAGTCTTACGTCTTGCATATTGAAGGCAACAGAACTTCACTCACTCACTCCTGTAATAGGCCCATACACTCTGGCTCAGTTGCTGAAGTCCTCAAATCTTGATTTAAAGTTACGGAGAATACACCATTCACTCCAGTTCAAACCAACAAGAGACTCATGCCCCACATTGCAAAGGAAGATGAACCCCCTCTTGCATTGTGACCTGGGAGAAAATTCCTTTCTGACACCATGAACATGTGGGGAAGCCCCAGCAGCCAGACACTTGGGAATGAATTCACTGTAGAAATTCACAGCCCTCCCCATCTAGTATCTCATCTCCAACCTTTGGGGATATTGACTATTAACGAACAGACATGGGTCTTCTCTGGTTGTAGTTGGTCTCATCTCCTCCATCAACTTATCAAGCACAGCTCAAACTTGAAACATGCTAGTTTTTGTTGTTGTTTTTTTTGTTTGTCCTCTCACTACTCCCCTTGGAAGACTGTACCAGAACTTCGCTCACCTGATGACTAGAAACTTTTGTTTAATGTGGCTTAAATTTGTTGAGGCAATTTTATATCCATTTGTTCTTTTGCCAGCACTGACCCTTAACTTAAATAATTGCTGCCCCTTCCTGGTGTTTATCCTTCGATAAATTTATGGAGAACAATCATCTCTCTCTTCAGTCTTTGTTTGGTTCAACTAACTAAGCCAAACGCCTTAATCCTGCTTTCATAAGGCAGGTTCTTCATTCCTCTGATCATCTTAGTAGCCCTTCTCTGCACCTGTTCCAGTTTAATCTTATATCTGTTAAACATGTGAAACCAGAATTGCACATGTATTCCAGACGAAGTCTCACTAGTGCTTTCCAGAATGCATCAGCCCCATTTCAAAATGGTGTCAATTAATATAATCCCTCATGTCTAGCAGGGCCAGCCTGAGCCATTCATGTGCCCCCGGGCCCCAGGAGCGCGGCGCCACTCCCGGGAGTGCGGTGCATGCACGGCCCCGCCCCCAGGCACCGGCTCATGCGTGGCCCCGCCCGCCCCGGTCCAGCAGCCCAGGGGGCCCGCCCCCCCGCCAATGGGGTTCTCCGGGCTGTAGCCCGGTCAGCCCGTAGCTTGGGCTGGCTCTGATGTCTAGTGCTCCATAATATGCGTCCTCATACAATACACTGTGCATGAAACACTGTCCTTCTTTATGAATTATTTTAAATGTTGGTTACATTCACCATAAATGCAAACATACACATTGGCAAAAAGCTTATCTGGGATTTTTTCAAACTTAATCTTCACAAGCAAACTGCAAAATTAAATGTATGAGCATTGGTCACTATAATATCTATCACAATTTGCCTGCATGATCCTAATAAGACTACTTGTCTGTTTCTTGATCAGCATTTTCAATGCATGGTCTTGTTCCTGATTGTACATGGCTAAAACACAATTACCAAAGCCTTATATAATGATAGTATCTACAAAATGTAATTTACTAAATGGTCTTGTATATGGTTCCTGTCATTACTGAAACTGAAGCCAGTACCTTTTGGCATTTTTAGGACCATCTCTGTTAAATATGTGTATGAGTCAAAGCACAGATATAGCAGCTAGGCAGGTGTCTCCTATTTGTGTCCTTGAAAGACACCCCAAAAGATGGCCCATGTTTCTATATGCAGGGCATCATGATAGCATGCCCAAAGAACCCTTCTTTTTAGAGACACATGTTGTAGAACATACAGGCATCTTATATTCCATCAAATGGCTTATATTGGAGAATCAAATGTGTTAACCACACCATCCAAATAGTTTCTCTTTTGATGGGGGAAATTCAGAAGTTCTCAGAGCAGAAAATCAGCTTAGATTTTTGTTTTTGTTTTCTTCTGAAGCCTTGAGATTTCATTTTGTAAAAATCATCTTTTTTTCAATTCTAAATGCAACTGAAGGCCTTTTTAAAGTAACACATCAACGAGCTTGTTTGCAAAAATAGAACATCTGAGTGTCTGAAAGTAGCCCCAAACTGATATTTAGTACACAAGATCACGCCAGCTGGCAATGATTATCTGAGCTGATATGTCTTCAGGTAACTATGGAAACTCAACAATGATTCATTAGTACAGTGATGAATTTACTTTTGTTTATGCTGAATATACATTTACACAAACAAATGAAAAGATGAGTTTCTCCAGCATACTACTAGGATTTTATAAAATAAACATAAAGGGTCCTAAATTATATAAAAAGGCAAGAACTGCTGGTTTCCTATGGCAAATCTCTACCCCCCATTCAGAGTCATGCAACCCCATAATTTCACTAATGCTCTTACTTAAAAAAAAATGAAACCCAGTTTTAATCAAGAACTCTCACATTGGGTCTCTGCTCAGAAACAGAAAATCTTGTGCTCAATATTGATCCCTGCTCTGGTGTTTCTAAGCTACTTCCACAGCATCAACTAGCCAGAAAATAACTCAGTCTCCTCAGATCGGAATTCCCACAGCCTGGCAGAGGAGTTTCCAGATGGTGTAATGGCTAGCTGCTATACTGCTAACCTAACGGGAAGTGTTAGGGGTGTACCCAAGAGGGGAAGAAAGCAGCATGACTAGAATATTTTGCTGTCCATTAGTTTGCACCTGGCATATGGATCTTGGAAACATCATCCCTGGGTCTACTCTAAATATCCCACTTCCAAGAAGAGGGGACCACCAAATGCTTTTCCCTTCAGCTCTGCTAGGTAGACACCAGGCACAGCTGACTGAGGATATAGGCTCTGCTAAAAGCACTGCTACAAACTTGCTGTGTGTTCGTATGGAAATCACTTTCTCCCTCTGTGCCATAGTGAACTAGTAAGACAAATTAGAGGTGGGTGAGCTATGGCTTAATTTATTTTTTTTTAATTATGTAAGTATCTTTCATTTCCCAATTTTAGCTCCTTGAATTGCAGAGCACTCTGATGCTGAAATTAAAAATTATGAATGCAAACCAAAGGGAAATCTTGAAAAAAGCTACTACGCTGAAAAGAAGAGTTTATTTCGGGGATCGGAGAAGGTATAGCATAGTGGCCATTTCACGATTGTTTTTTGTAGAGTTATGAGTTGAAAAATGAAGGGACAAAGTAAGAAGAGGGAGATGTGTTCACATTCTCATTCCCTTCCTGCCAAAGCCATTTGTCACTGACAGCAAGAGCAGCACAAAAAGGATATTCCTCACTTCAAATTCACCATCAGCAGCCTTTCTCTCTGAGGATCAACTTGACCACAGCTCCTAGCTCACTTAAGTGCCACTTCTACATCTGCTTTATGTTACTCCCAATCATTTCTATAGCTGGAGCATAAACTGCCAACTGCTGCTGTCTGAAGAACTTATTTGTTTGGGTGAGAATACACAGTAAGGTGAACTAACCTTACTTCTTGGTGCAACCTCTTTCTTCTGGCCTCTTCATAGGATCCTCATTCCTTTAGCACCTTTTTCACTGCTGCTGCTTCAACTTCCTGACTGCTTCATATTCATTGCCTTAAAACCTAACAGGAAGACTGACAAAAAGAGAGTACTTTATGCAAAGAGGATCACAATGTCAGGATTGAGGATGTGCTGGGTCTGAGACAGAGTAGGAGTTCGGGTGCTTGTTCCATTATGCTAACAAAGATTCATGAACAGTGCTATCTGAAGTGAGATGGCATGTCATTAATAAAGATGCTACTATAACAGAAATGTCATGAATCAGGAAGCCCTAGGCCACAAGGTGAACACTGTCCCCTTTATGCAACTTGTAAAGAAAGACATCACTTTTTGAGGTTGCCCCTCTGATCTTACACAAAACAGTCTGTCTATAAAAATGGCTTCTGCTAAAGGTTCTGACTACACATGAGCAGGTGATCCAATCAGAAAGTTATAATCCATGCCATCATATGATCACTCATGAGCCAAGCACAAAATGAAATTCTGAAAAGCATCAAGTATTTTATTTTGAATACATTAATGTAAAATACTTGAAATTCTACATTGTAGTGAAACTTTTGCCCAATACGTCACCATTTAGTGAATATAATATTTGAAACTGTCAAATAGTGTTTTCAATATTCCAACAGAAGCATATCTCACAACAGTGCTGTCAGACGTAAACCATTAAAGTTTCATTAATGCCAAAGATGCTGCAAAGGTAAATTATTATCTGTCATGACTGGGTTTAGAGTTAGGAGACTATTACAAGAATGTATTCACAAACACTAGATGTTACATGCCCGCTCAGAGAGAGCCCTGATGAGTGCAATATGCACGCGCACGCACATATACGCACGCATATTATATATGTAAATATTATTTTAGAGAGGGGAGGCATCAGAATTATATCCCCTTCTTTAAGGATGCGGTGGTAATTTACTTTCACTGCCTGTTTGTCTTTGCAAGAGTTTCCTCTTCTAAGCAGCCATGCAGCTGCTCTCCTTCTCTGGTTTTCTGTAAGGGTCTGTCTACACAGCACCTTAAATTCGAAATAAGATATGCAATTTGCACTATGCAAATTACGTAGCTTATTTCAAGTCTATTTTGAAATAGCTTATTTTGTCATTTGGCGCTGTCTATACAGTGCCAAATTTCTAAATACAGCGCTATTTCAAGCCATCCCTTACTCCTTGTACAATGAGATTTACAGAGATGGCGAAATAGCGCATCCGCTATATTTTGAAATAGCGGACATGTTCAAAAGACACGGGGTAGCTATTTCAGGATACACTGGTATCCTGAAATAACTTTGCTGTGTAGACATACCCTAAAAGAGCTGTTTTTTTCTGTGAATGTCATTTCTGGCTGCCAAAGTAACCCTGCTGGGGAAAAAAATTGCATGAGGTGATGTTCATAACTGCCCACAAATACCCAGAGAAAGTTTTCCTTCCTGCTTCTCCTTCATTCAGCTACCAAGCTTCTGTACTGGGGACAAATGATAGAAGAAGTTTGTCTGGATATGGGTGACAGGGGAAGGATCCCATGAGGATTACCTGTTGTGTTCCCTCCCTCTAAGGCATCTGGTATTGGCCACTGTTGGCAGACAGGATACTGGGCTAGATGGAGCATTGGTCTGACCCAGTATGGCCATTATGTTCTAAGAGTCATTGCAAATCTTGTAAAAAGAGCCTTTTGGAGACATTTCCAATACCATACTACTTGGCTTCAACTAGGTCAAAACACAGGGCAGAAATAATGTATGCACACATGCACACACATATCTATTATATACTTGAGAGGGTCTGTCTGTCTGTCCGTTTGTTCAAGAAGTCCTCCTAAACGGTAAGAGTTAGGACCACCAAATTCAGTATACAGCTTGCCCTTCTCATAACTTAAAGCAAGGTAAAAGTTTAGTTGCAACTTTGCATCATATGCAAATTTTGTTAGCACACTCCCACAATGTAATTAATAAAAAAGTTAAATCATATTGGTCCCAAAAATGATCCCAGAGGAACACAATTTGTAACCTCATTCAGCATGACAGTTCAGCTTTCAGTATTTCCAGCTGAAGTCTCCTCTAACCAGTTCCATATCTACTTTAGTTTCTTATATTAAACTCTATCTTCTCCAATGGAACTTACAATTTCCCATGTGTAAGTGTATCAGATGTTTTATTGAAATACAGGTAGCTTAGACTTACTGTATTTCCTTTGTCTAAAATATCAGTTATTTTCTCAAAGGAATAAATCAGGTTAGTCTGGCATAATCTGTCTTTTGCAAACCCATATTTTCTTTTATCCCAATTACCATTTACCTCTCTGTCCTTAACTACTTTCTCTTTTAATATTTGTTCAAAGATCTTATTTATTTATTTAAAATATTTTTATCCTCCTCTCTATTTAAAATATTTGAGGCAGCTTACAAATTTTTTAAAAACAATATAAATATATATAAAAATTAAAATACAAGTAGAATTAAAATTCTATCTTGCATAGAATTAAAGTCAGTTTAACTGTCCTGTGGCATCCCAGATCATATATATATATATGGTCATGCCAATTTTCTTCCACAATTTGATTTGAGGAAGTGGGTCTGGCCCACGAAAGCTCATCACCTAATAAACCATCTTGTTAGTCTTTAAAGTGCTGCATAGTCCTGTCTTTTGTTTCAGCAAGAACAGACTAACACAGCTACATCTCTATTACTAATGTTATTTCTTCTCTCTCTCTGGGTATGTCTACACTACAGTGTTTTGTTGGAAAAACGGCCGTTTTTCTGACAAAACCTGAGTTATGTCCACACTGAAATCGCGTTCCTCCGAAAGTAAATTGAAAGAACAGAGGGGTTTTTCCTGTTTTGGTAATCGTCTTTCTATGAGAAAGAAGCCTTTTTGCAAAAGAGCTCTTTCGGAAAAAGGCATGTGTGGATGGGGAAGAAGGAGTTCTTTCAAAAAAAAAGGAAAGAAGAAAAAGCACAGGTGCCCTGGTGACCACTCTGTCCATAGTAATCACAGTTTAAATGCAAGATAGCGTCCATTCAGTGTGGATGCTATCTCTTGAAAAAGCAGATCGCTTTTTCGATGCTCTTTTGTGTGTGGACGTTCTCTTTCGGAAGAAGTTTTTTCAGAAGATCTCTTCCGGAAAAAGGTTCTTCCGAAAGAAGCCTGCAATTTAGATATAGCCTCTGTCTGTCTCTCTTTCTCTTACTCTCTTTCATACATCCACAATTATATACATATACACACACTTCTCTTTTGGAGCAATATCCATTGTTATTTCATACATCTAAAGAGCATCCAGTGCTGTGGGTGACATAACTTAAAGCTGTACCCATTCATATTTCCCCATAATGGTTAGTGTTAAAGACACTGAGCCTGATTCTACTCAGAATTACAGTGCCCTCAGGTTTTAATGCAGATACTCCAGACTGACATTGCTGTAACTGAGCAGAACCTGGTTCATTGAAGAGACTCATAGGAAAAACTTGTCCAGTTGCCTAGATTTCCAGCATTTCAAATTATGTACTCAGTGAAAGACAAGTGGTAAGATGAGTGTTGTATCATTTTCTAAAAGAGCTCAGGTTTAAGCCAAAACATTTCCTGCAAGACTGAAAATGTTTTGCATTTAATCCCAAAAGATAGCAAACACAGCCTTTCAAGCACATAGGGATCACAGTTTACTCATGCACAAATATCATTCCAGCAAACTTGGGACTGGAATGTGGCAGTCCATCTACAGGAATAGTCCTATGTTCCAGCAAAGTGAGCTGAAAAATGTCAAAATTGATTTTGTGTTCAGACAGAAAAACATATTTATTCCAGAAGGATGGAATGAATGCTGTTAGGATTTGAACTTTGGTCGTATGTAGTTGAAATAGTTCACATAAGACCCTTAGATTAGTAGGCTAAATCCTTTAACTGAAGCCTAAAGAACTGAGTGAACAGCCTTGCGGTGTTTTGGCTTTCTTTGCCCACTGACAAAAAAACGTGCAGAGGCACATAATCAGTAATTTTTTTCAGAATTCTTGATTTTGACAATCTCTTTCACTAAAACTTCAAGTTTTGATCTCAAAGCACACTACATTTTTGTGAAACTAGTATTGCTTTCCCCCAAATCTTTGTATAGCATTTGTCAGTCTTCAAAATTAGGTTAATTTTAGGCATGGTTCAGTGTGTGGTCACAGTTGTTACAATTCCAACATTTAGTTTACAAGCAAGTATAGTCCTTTAGTGGAACTAGTTGACATAGCTGTCACCCAACATTCCAGAGGCTTTAACCAGAAATAGAAGACTTGGACTTTGAGTCCTAGAACTATTTCCCCTAGAATACACTTTTGCTTTGGAACCTTACCAAAAAGCTGTGGTGTCTGAGCTGACAGCCACAGAGAAGCTCTCTTTCTGCAGCAATGATGAGAAGTAGTTGTGAACTCTTGAATATCACCCAGGACTTGACCCGCCCGTTCATCAGATTTTGTCTTTGTCAAACAAAGCCAGGGTATGTCTACACAGCAAAGTTATGTTGAAATAACAGCCATTATTTCAAAATAACTTTACTAGCGTCTACACAGCCAAACCGCTATTTTGAAATTAATTTGAAATAGCGGTGCGCTTATTTCAAATTTGGTAAACCTCATTCCACAAAATAGCTAATTCGAAATAAGTGCTGTGTAGATGCTTATTTCTAAATAGGGGGCCTCCAGCCCTTCCCAGGGTGCCCTGCTGGCCACTCTGGGCCAAACCAGGAAAACTGGCACCCAGACCTCCACCGCTCCCCAGGAGCAGTCTGCCAGCTCCCAGGAGCCTGCCAGGGGCCGCAAAAGGCGGGCGCGTTCCTGGTCCAGTGTGGAGATCATGGACCTCATTCAGGTTTGGGAGGAGGCCTCCGATGTCCATGATCTCCGCACTAGATGGAGGAACGCGGCCGTCTACAGGCGGATGGCTGACAGCCTGACCTCCAAAGGCCACATGCGCACCCAGGAGCAGGTGTGCATGAAAATAAAGGAGCTGCAGCAGGCCTATGCCAGGGCCACAGAGGGCAGTTCCCAAACAGGGGCTGACCCAGACCCCTGCCCCTATTATGATGCCCTGGACTGCATCCTGGGGGGTCAGATGGTCCGTGCCCCCCACGTGGTCATCGACCCTGGGGCAGAGGGCCCTGACCAGGGCATGGAGGAGGAGGAGGACGATGGCCAGGAGTTGCAGGAGCCTGGAGGGAGCATGGCACTCACCCAGGACTCCTGAGGCATCACAGCAGCTATGTCACCAGTGTCATCTGAGGCCGGGGAGGCCTCGATATGTGAGTGCCATCACTGTCCCCTTATGCGGGGCGGGAGGGGGGAAGAGTGAGACCAGGGACCGTGCATGTGGGCCTTGTTGACCATGGAGCACACAGCAACCTGTGCATGTGCCGTGCCACCCTGGGCATGTGGCCCCGGCTGGCTGCCACACAGGGGCCCTGGGCTGTTACCCACACGCATGTATGTATGGCTTCCACATGGCCATCTATTAGCATGGTTACTTCCCCTGTAGTGAAGACAATCAGGAGCCTTACAATCAGGAGAAATGTCTTCTCCCTGATGCTACTAACTTTAGTGCCACTTGTCTTTCCTTCCTCCAAAAGAGGTTTGTTCTTTAAAGGTAAAAGGCAGCTCTTACGTGAACTCAGGTGTCCCTGACTGATCTGAGGTAGCCTCTTTTCCACCCATAGGGAAAAGGAACTATTATACATTCCTTCCATCACTCTCTTATAGCTGTCTGGTCTGACTCTGTCATAATAGGGGTAAATAGGCTTTCTTTATTGCTTCACTTACGGTAAAAACAAAATTGTTAAATAGGAGAGAGGCGATAAAACTGAACCTTGAAGGACCCTCTATGAAAAATCCTTAAGGACAAAAGAGCAAAGCTTTAAGAGAACAAAGATCAATAGTCACATATGGGCCAATGCTTGCTGTCCGTCAACTCAGAGCCCCAAATCCATGATGTAACCTTTCAGGAGTTGTCCCAGCAGAGATGGGGCAAACTGGTAGAGGAGTGGCAGTCCTCTGCAAAAGCAAGTTATCTTTTATGTTTCTAAATATGGAATTACATACTCATTTTAATTGTATCCCCTGTATGTGTCTGAATACAGCCCTCTCTTTATTTATACATTAGATGCAATTTTAATTAAAACCCCCCCACAGAGGATTTAGATGTTGATCAATAGAAGTGTGTTCTTATGAACAACAGCAACTAGGCTGCTTTCTAATGTATCCTTCCTCTTGCCAGCACTTTTCTTGTGTAGTCAAACTGCTGTCCCAGAGCAGGATAATGGTCACATAGGTGTCAGTCTACCAGGATGCTTTAAAGGAATACCCCTTTCCTAGCTGGCCCACACTCCTGATGGAAGCTACATCAGCATGGATCTCGTGCCTTTTCAGGGTGCTCCCATTCAACAGCAGCAGGGAGTTAGCGCACCAGCATGTTTCCTGCTCAAACACCCATGACTCACCAACAACATATGGTCAGGAGTCTCAGCACTAGCATGGCAAACGCTTTTCTCCCTCCCTTCCCCCCAAGTTTTTGGCCTCGTTCAGGAAGGAGAAGCTTTAAAACCTCACGCGTCACTAAAAATACTTTAAATTAAGGCAAAACAATAGGCAGAAACAGAACTAGACTACTTAGGGGTAGCTGAGTTCCTTTCTTCCACATCCATGTAGTGAAGCATATGGAGAATTCAGTTTTGACATAGCAGAATCTTAGTCACTTCAAAGAGTTCAGGAAAAACATTAAGATGCTGTAAAATAATGGCTGCCTGCTAACAAATCTATATAATGAAAGGGGGGAAATACAGGCTTGTCAACATTTTGCACTGGAAGAGAGGGGAGCTTTTGTGAAAATTAAATTTACCTCAGATGCCTAGTGTCATGCTTTTGTCCATTTTTTTCCCTGAAAGGTGGGAAGGGTACTTTCTTTAGCTTATATAAAAACATTTAAAAATCTTTTATTCCAGTTGCATAGGAAGCACTAGAACTGCAATTATTATTAACTGAAGAGTGTCATGTCGTGTTGTGTAAAAGGTGTTAAGTGCTCCTTTTTAAAAAAGATACATCTCACCTTCGTATTGATAGTCTGTGGGATGACACACAAAAAGGAGCCAATAATCCTGAGTTACTGAATGACGGTAACAAACAAAGGAGTATTATTTAATAATTATGAATATTGCATCTGGATCTGTCACTAGTGTGATGCTTCTGCACAATGGAATGGATATTTAACCCTATTGGGTCTGAATAGGTAACATCCTATGCACTTGTGGAAAGAGACCATTTCTACAAAGCACCCAACAGCTTCTGTTTAACTGTCCTTAAGAGATGATGCCAGAGTGAATAGACTTAGTGGCTCTAGCCCCCTCTCCTTGGTGAACACTGACAATACTTTGAACAGGGTGCGTCATACTCTGAGACCCACAGACTCAGGAGGATCTGGGGCGGGGCGGGGAGGAGACTTGCTAGGAGACTATAAGAAGAATCTGTTCCTGTAGCTGAAGAGGAAAGCCAATTTAACTAAGCCTCCCTGCATACTTAGTCTTATCTCATGTTATCCTTCACTATAAACTGTTTATAATGCTTTGTTCACAGAAATATAGAGGTCAACTAGCGCACTTTCCACAATCACCACCTGAGATAGGACCAAACACACCTAGACCACCAATGACAGGTATCTGTCTAACTTGTTCTTAATAACCCTCCAAGTACAGGGATTCCAAAACCTTCCTTAGTAACCTATTCCAGTATTTAACTATCTTTATGGTTAAAAAGTTTTTCCTAAACCTCACCTAAATCTCCCTTACAGCAGATTAAGCAGATTACTTCTTGTTTTACCACCAGTAGACATGGAGAACAATTGATTATTGTCCTCTTTATAACAACTCTTCACATTTTTAAGATAGTTTTTTACATAGATTCCAAAGATAGAAGGGACAATTGTGACCATTTAGTCTGACCTCCTATATAGCACAGGCCATAAAGGTTCCTCAAAATAATTCCTACATCAGATCTTTTAGAAAAATATCCAATCTTTGATTTACAGATTGTCCGGGATAGAGAATCCACCATGATCCTAGATACATTGTTTCAATAGTTAATTATTCTCTGATAGTTTGAAGAGCCCATGTTTCATCCAGGGAGGGCACTTTCAAACTGTAGTAAAATCATATTTTAACATTCACTTACTTAAGCTAAATAGATTGAGCAGCTCAAGTCCATCACTATGCAGCATGTTTTCTAATTTTTTAATCATTCTTGTGGCTCTTCTTTGAACTATCTCCAATTTATCAGCATCCTTCTTGTATGGTGGGCACCAGAACTGGACACAGCATCAGGTGTTCCCTCAGTCTTCTTTTTTCAAAACTAAACATGCCCAAGTTTTTCTAACCTTTCTTCACAGGGTAGGTTTTCTAAACCTTGTCACCTTTGTTGCTCTCCTCTAGACTGTCTTCAGTTTGTCCACATCTTCCACAGGGGCACCAAAACTGAGTACAGCAGAACTATTGCCTCTGTTTCTCACTTACAACGCCCCTGCTAATATTCCCTATAATCACCACTGCATTACATTGCTGGGTCATGTTCAATTTTTGATCCACTTTAACTCCTAAATCATTATTAGCAATAATACTGCTTAACCAATTTCCCATTTTATCATTTTGCATTTGATTTTTCTCTCCTGAGTGAAGTGCTTTCCATTTGTCTTTATTTAATTTTCTCTTGTTGATTTCTGACCAATTCTCTAATTTGCCAATGTTGTTTTGAATTGTAAGCCTGTCCTCCAAATTGCTTGGAGTCCCATTCATCTTGGTATCATTGGCAAACATAAGCAAATTCTCTACACCATCATCCAAGTAATTACCAAAAATATTGATTAGCATTGGACCCAGGACAAAGCTCCTGCAGGTATTTACATCTATACCACATTTTCCTAGTTTACTGTCTGAATATTGTGAAGGACTATCACAAAAATCTAAATCCAAGATATACTTTTCTGAAATCAAGAATTATCAAGTCTATTGCTTCCAGTATACCAGTCATTCTCTCAAAGAAGGACATTAGGTTGGTTGGTGTGATTTGCTCTTGATAAATCTACGTTGGGCATTACTTTTCCTCTAAGTGCTTATAAATTGATTGTTCAATAATTTGTTTTGGCATCTTTCCAGATATCAAAATAGCTTGACGAGTCTATAACCAGGTCCTCCTTGACCTCCATTCCTCTGGGATCTCAGTCCTCCTCTGTGAGTGCCCCAAGATAATTTCTGAGGATTCAGAGACTGCTTCAGCTAGTTACTAAGGTGAATTTCATCAGGCCCTGCTGACTTGAATACATATAACTTATCTAAATATCCTTCAGTCTGTTCTTTCCCCATTCTGTTTGTGTTCCTTCCCCTTTGTTGCTAATATTAATTGTATTAAGTGTAGGGACACAATTAGTCTTTTTAGTGAAGAGTGAAGTAAAATACCTCTGTCTTCTTGGTGCTATCTATTCCAACCACTAGATAAATAATATTTTGTTGCAAAAAGGCCATTGGTCGGTATCACTGGTAGGGTTGCCAGATAGAAATAGTGAAAAATTGGGGTAGGGAGTAATAAGTGTCTATAGAGGGAAAAAATCACCTAATATTGGAACTGTCCATATAAAATCAGGACATCTGGTCACTCTAATCACTGGTGACTGTGTCCAAAAGGAGGAAATGCAAGAGTCCAACACCAATCATGTCTGTAAAGAGACAGGTGGTAGGTATATGGAGTAGTGTACTTTGGTCTTAACCTAAAAGTGGAAGAACTGTGAAACCACAGCGAGACAGGTAAGAAAAGGAGACTAAACCCCTAAGATGGCTGCACTCAGACCAAAAAGGAGACAGATCTACAGCTAGCCCCATAATTGTGACAATAGCTGGGTTGGTTCACATATCTCCTGCTGGAAGCAGATGAAACAAAGGATAATATGTTCGAGCTTTTCTGGTTCAATGTGGAAAGGTGCAAGAAAGGAGAGTATCATCATTATTGGGTTTTTTTCTTTCTTTTTATTGACAATATTCTCCCCCTCATACTTTTATCTTTAATACTTTTGCCTTTTGAGCCAAGCAGCTAGCCAATATGTTGGGTTGTGTCTGTTAGTAGGAGTAATTATTGATGTGACTCAAGATTCTTTGGTGCAACCTTGTTTATTTACAAGGAAAGTATGCACAGTCCAGTTTCCATGAACACAATTGAAATAAATAGGCAATTTCTTTTATCATAGTTCTCATGCCTGCCTTTCTAATCCATCCTGTGCTTCAGCAACTCTCTCTCTCTCTCTCGTTCTACTTGTGACATCCATACAGACAAACACAGTTTCAAGCAACCAGTGCTTAGCATCTGTATTTGAAATCAATCCACCAAAGGAACCCTTCTTATTCTGAGTTCTTGCTCAAACTTTCCTATGTGGCCCAGTGCATTAGGAAGGGGCTTTTGTTATGTTAGCTCTCTTTCTCCATAAAGGAGCTCAGTTACTTCTTCCATTTAATCTGAATGATGGATGACCCACATGCCCATCAATTTGAACAAGATCAGTAATTGCCTGTATATCAAAGCTACACTTGTTTGCAGCCATTAACACCTTCCAGCCTATCAACACTAGTATTAGCACACAGCCACCCAATTATTTGTTCATTTGTGTAACTGAAGCAGAACCCAACCTCTATCCCTGTGCTGGAATGTTGTTTAAGTTTTTTCACTTATTTTTATTTCCACACGCTTTCAAACTTGCAGCTAAGGCCTGAACTAGCTGTACCAGAACAAAAGCCGTTGTGCTATTCCTGGTACGGATTACTAGAGATTTCATCAGAGCATCTTTTATCATTGACAATTATGGATGGGCGTGGAGTTTTGTTAGTTTTTGCTTTAAGTGTGGTTGTTTGTCTTGGACAGCTGGTATTGTGGGAAATTGTGAAATGGGGTCAGCCCAGAAAAACTGGTAGCTTTTTTTTAACCTGTAGATGGCATTATGACATCAGTTGATTTCTAGCCACTAGTTCAGGACATTTTCAGAAACAGAAAGCACTGAGAGATCATAGAGATGTGCAGAGGCAAATGCAACATGAGATGAAGCTAGATGTATGCAGTGTGAGTACCATTCAAATCCCTAAAAATCAATGGAATGTTTAACTGACGTTCAGCGTAGTGAATATAAACTATAATCTATGAGTAATGTACTGACTAATATAAGCTAGCCCTCTCCCTGGAGAGCTTTGCTACAGTTGTAGTCAACCAAGATTAGTAACTGGCTAATCAAAAATGGAAGGCATTGCAAGAGTCAAGAGCGGAAAAGGCCAAAGCACGACTTGGTGCCTCAAGAGCAGTGTCCCTAGAAAATGATACAACTTTTGGCTTTTTTAAAGTTGTTATTGAGCCTTGCAGGCATAAGGCATGTGACATTGGAAAGAAAGATCAAAGACAAAAATGTCATCACTGTTGCAAACATAAAACTATGATGGTCACTGCAGGCTAATAAGAATGAAATGTATTGTTTTTAGAATGCGTTAGCATTTGGTTGGTGTGATTCCCTTTCCTTTTTGAATTTAGTTGCAGGTCAATAGCCCGTAGCAAATCCTCCATTCCAGGGGGAGACAAGATACTATGTTACAATACAAACTACATTATCTTGTAGAATGTTTGAGAGAGCTATATAAGCTCTGCGGGGATATATATAAGTGATTAATACCTTAAATAGCTTTGTTTCAGAAATGCACTACTCATCTGCAATACCAGAAATTATTAAAGAAAATTGTGTTCTTTAGGTAAAGATCAGATATATTCAATTACCTTCATTGCACACAGAGAAATGCTAGGATAATCTTGGTCACTAGAGACAAAAATAAGACAGATTTCAAAATTCACCTTGCATCTTGCATTGTGCTTAACTATGTAGCTAAAATATTTCTAGTACTAATAATACAAAATTGCCTTTTTAAATCAGTGAAATTATTCTTTTGTATAAGCTAAGCATGAATGGAAAATAGCAAAACAATCTAACAATAAGGAATACAGATATGTTATTTCTATGCTATTAATGTCAGAGTAGGATGACATTCCGTGAGTTTTCAAACATGATTTAAATTATGCATGCTGAAGTGTGATTGTCTCTTCATAAATCAAGAGATTCATCGCTATACTTGGGTAATAGATGGTGCTTCCATCTTCCAGTGGTTTCCAAGAAGAAAGCTCAACTTGTACTTTGCAATGCATGCAATGAATGTATAAATACCGTTTCAGATATTTAACAACAGGGAAAGTATTCAGTTGATCAAGAGTTGAACAGCACAAAATATCCAATGAGAACAGTGTCATGATATGTTCTCTGTATAGGGCTTTATTAGTTCTACTCTTACCTAGGTAATAGCTGATGTATTCACCACTGGGGTGCTATAGTGAGCCCCAGATACGAAAAGAAATCTAGTTCACAAGATAGGTTCATAAGAGTGAAAATAGACTGACTTTCTTGGTGCTTCTCTTCAGATTGTTGCACAGTAAATTAAGGACAAGATTATGTCTTTAATATAGTACCAGCCTTTGGGAGACATAGAGCTATGCCCAGATACAGCTGCTATAATACCCAGCCCTATAACTCTTCTAAATCAAAAGAAACAGGGAGATTAGAGCTCACTGAAACACTTTCAGCTAAATGTATAGTCACAATATGCTGTTACATAGCCACAGAATGTTGCTTTTAAATTAATTTTGACTTGAGTTTTTACTAAGAAAATCTTTCCGATCCAGGGCTTTCTGGTCACATTTGATGAGAGGGAGCCCAAAATTGAAAAACTGGCCTTTTCAAGCAGAAAATGGATATTTCACCACAACTCATTTTTTAAAAGATTTTATTCCATTGTGGAGAAAAAAACCTAATTTTGAAACTTAAAAAGCTGATGAAAAAAGGTGTTGTCATCCTTCAGCTAGGTCTCAAGGAAACACACTACTCTGATTCATATACTCTTCCGTATAACATTCACCCTACAAGCTTCAAGCCATGCTATTAATTGTGGGCCAGATTCTCAAATAGTGTACATCTCTGTTGCTTCAATGACTCATGGACTAATGCAATTTACATCAGCTCAAGATTAGGTCCTAAATGTTTACTGTAGGTCCTACAGCCTTGTTTATAGCACAGAACTTGTTTGAAGTGATATTAACTAACATTGCTGGCTAATATTAAGAAATATAATAACTTGCCTGTGTTCTTTTTAAATCTATTTTTAACTAATACTTACAAGTGCACTCCATACTATTTTCCATGCTAAAATCCTAAAACATTGCTATTTGCTGTTGGATTAGCCATAAAACTGTCCCAAAATAGACACTCTCTCACAGATAACATGTTGCATTCACTCTCAGTGTAAGCATGCTCAATAGGATAAAAGCTATTGTGTTCATTTTCGTAAGTTAGGTCAGACTCCCACAGAACATACGTAGGGTACATCTACACTGCAACACTATTTCAAAATAACTAGTGCTATTTTGAAATCACTTAGTCCATGTCTACACAGCAGGCAGGTATTTTGAAATAGAGTCAAAATACTGTCAAAGTGGAGGACTTCTTACTCTGACTCCTGCAACTCTCATTGTATGAGGAATAGGGAAAGTTGGAGGACGAGTGCTCTATCATATATATAGTAGCCCAATGTCTGAGAGTCTGTAATGCTGAAATGCTGGCTGTTCCCTCTGGGGGGCGCTGTTGCCTGAAATGCTGGCTGTTCCCTCTGGGCAGCGCTGTTGCTGAAATGCTGGCTATTCCCTCTGGGCGGCCCGTGCCAGATGGGGAGTGCAGGGCCCAAACGGCCACTTGCACCGCTTGCTCCCCCGCGGCGGCCCGGCTGAGCGGCGCAGAAGTCAGCCGAGCACCACGGCGGGAGGCGAAGGGGGACGGGGCGGTGACGTGCGGCACGACAGCGGCTCCATGCCCTGCCCCCTGGCCGTGAACGTCACCGCCCTGCCCCCTTCGCCTCCTGCCGTGGCGCTCAGCTGACTTCTGTGCTGCTCAGCCAGGCCGCCGCGTGGGAGCAAGCGACCGTTTGGGCTCCACACCCCCCATGCAGCACGGGGAGTGTGGCGCCCAAACTGCCATTTGGGCTCCTCAGTCCCCCGAGTGAGAGGCAGGAGGGGGAGGAGAAGAAAAAGAGAGAGACAGAGAGAGAGGCAGGAGGCGGAGGAGAGCTGAGAGAGAGAGAGAGGGGAGACAGTAGGAGGAGGAGAGAGAGAGAGAGAGAGAGAGATGGAGCGAGAGACCGGAGGCTCAGGAGAGAAGACCGACGTGGAGGAGAGACCTGAAAATCCCGTCTTATGACAGGCTAATTGGCTAGTTTTGAAATAAGTGCTGTGTAGATGCTCCCTATTTTGAAATAAACTATTTTGAAATAAGATATGCAATTGACATACCTGAATTTGTATAGCTCATTTCGAGTTAAGCCTTGCAATGTAGATGCACCCTTAGTGAAGAGAATGGTTATAGTTTCATCTGTATTGAATATATGGCATAGGCCCAGTATAGCACCAAGGGCTTACAGAAGGATAAGCCAATGGGTTAGATTTGTTCTGAAGCTACACATCATCTCTAGAATTAGAGCTATAAGAAGTTACCAGTTTTAAAAAGATGGCAAATGTTTACATATAAGTAAGAGATTTTTGCATGTTTTCATAAAAATAACTTATTTTGACAAGGGCCACACTTTCAGAAATGTATAGTAGATTTTCTTTATCTCATGAACTTTGGAACAATCCTGAAGTCCTTGGCAAAATCTCTTGAAGTCAAGGAACACTTTTTCTTAGAGCGAACACCAGGATTTGGTTCCCAATAAATAAGCCCTATTGCTGTAATCCAGTGTTGTACCGTAACATTTAAGGAATCAGTCACAGAATTCAGTAGCATAGGTAACCATGATCCATCTTTCACTCACTACACAGTCTCTCCATGGAATACTAAACAGCTAGTACATACATCTACCGAGCATAGACCCCCTATCATATTTTACTCCTACCTCATTTAAACGTTTCATTTGTTATGCCACAATGCATTCATCCTTGTGTGCAAAATAATGAGATAGTCATACACCTTGCTACATTTATCACTCTTTTTTCTAAGTAATATGGTGAGACTATCATATTAATTTTCTGCAGTAAATATTTTTGAAGTTATATCATGCTGAAGATGAATAAAAATCAGAATTATATGTGAGTTAGATGATATTTTAGTCCATCTCATTTAGAAGTAGGTTTGGAGGTCCATGTTTAATGTTTTGAGTATCAATCACTGGCTTGATACAATTCCATAAAACTGCTTTGGAAATGTGCCTCACTGAAGAATATAAATTACCTTCTCAGAAAGAAGCACAACTGATAATGAGGACTGGAGGTTATTTGTAGCATGGATATTGGCTTGGCACTTGAGCCAAAGATATCGATCCTTAATAATGAGTTTTTTATTGTGTTGTCTTAAAAATTACAAATGAAGTTCCATATCTGTACTGTTTACGCCTGTGGAGGATATAACTTGATACTTCAAAACAAAGAGTTAATGTAGCATCTTCTTTTCAGTGCAAAAAAATGGACATAGTCATCCTTAAATATTCCAAAGGGGTCCCCGATGTCATCAGTATGAGCCAATGAGATGAACATCCCAGTGTTGAATTGAACTCAATGTATTTTAAGCTTATTCTATTTTTTTTTTCATTTAAAACATGAACGAGTCATTCATCATTAGAGTGGCTCATTTACACAGCATTTCTAATGGGTATAACAAAGATGTTTACAAACAATTAATGGGGGACTCTCAAAACACTTCCTGTATCACATTGGAAGCTACTAGGAATCTGAAGGGGAGCAGGATGCCTTAAAATATAACATTCCGTTTCTTTTAGATTCACTGGTTTTTGATCCCAGATCTGCCCTGTTATTTGCTTCTTCCAAGAATGTACAGAGCTGCTTGCAGCCTAGTGATCTCATTTGATATGAGACAGTCTCAAATTCTAACTTCCAACACTTGGAGATTTTGCTCCAGCAGGTAGAACTCCCACTAAATTGAATGGATGCAATTTATCCAGGACAGCGATGGGCAACCAAGCCTAGTGGGTGGGCCAGATGAGTATTCCTCCTTCATCTCAGTGGGCAGCAAGATTGTTGTGACAAAGACAGTCTCCCAGGATAGAATAGTTGTGCTAACTGTGCTTGCGTACCTAGAATTTGCGGGGTGTACCAATTGAACTGCAGCAGCACTTTGACTGGGTACAAAGGGAATGCACGGCTCTCACAGTCAATGTTGTGTGCTAGCAGCATGTACCGCACATCAAGTGCCCTTGCTTTACACGCATGTCAGTTAAGTAATATGGGTAGGGGAAAAAAAACTATGCAGATGGCAGTGCACATGGGCAATGGTAAACAACAATGTATCATAGGCCACATATAGAAACCCAATGGGTCGCCTGCAGCCCTTGAGCTGCAGGTTGCCCGCCACTGGTCTAGGAAGTGGGTTGGGGCGATTCTGCATGGACCAGCTATCCTTTAAAACAGAATTTTTAGAGTTCTTTGAGCATGGACCTATTTTGATAGCCTCTTGTGTTTCTTAATTTTTTAGTTGCCATCGGAGCGGAGGTTGAATTGCTGTCCCATTTGTGGTGTTTCCCTTTCAAAGAGCTGTTCTGTAACTATAGCCACGCAGTGCTGCATGGGGAGTCCTTGAAATGAAGGCAGACTCACTGGGATGGCCTCTCAGAGCCCTGAGCATAAAAGTCCTGCCAGCTTGCATCTGGCGTGGGAGGCACAGTTTTCCAAAACAATCCTCAAATTTGTAAATAAACCGAACAGCAATAAACGTGAGTTAAAATGGTACATAAAGAGTAGATTATGCCTTCTGCTGTGTAGCTGTGCTAGACAGACATGATGGCAATGGGAAGCCCTTCTCCTCCTAGCACAAGCAAGGAGGGCATAGTCATGATATGACTACAGGCACTTGGAAGAATAAGGGAGAGGTTAGAAGACCAGCTAGCAAAAGTCACAGGAGCTATGCCCAGAAAGGATATGGCTCCATCCCACCATGAGCTGTTGGAAAGGTGGAAGAAGGTGATTTTTCAGCTGGCTTCCAGAAGGCATGTATTTCAAAGGGTTTTTTCCAAAGCATTGAGCTTGCTGAGGGCAGAGTCCTTCTGAAAATCTAATCTCAATTAAGATACCGAGCCCTTGAAGATGTGCATATTTTCTCCAACCTCCTTTGTTGGGCATGGACATATGATCTTTCCCCCTCCTCAAAGACATAGCTGAGCCAATACCTTTTAAAATGATGATTTTAACAAAATACAGATGGTATGCTGAGAGGAGCCAGGAAGAAACACAGCCATTGGCTGCAGAGATAGGAAACTGAGGCAAGTACTGCTATACTCTGGGGTGGGGACACAGACTGAGACCCAGCTGGGCACTTAGGAACTGCCTGACAGCTCTTTCCTATATTTACTGTAGTCATTCTCTCCCCTATTGTTACCGCCAATGCCCACCCTCCCTCATTTCCTCTTAACTCTGTCTGCCCTTCATATCCTTCTGACAGCCCTTTCCTTTGCTTTATGTCCCTGTTTAACAAATCCCCTCCCAAGAGAAAGCCACACTCCAAAAATAACTAAAAATAAACCCAAACAACCACAAACCCATGGCACTAGCGTGACATTTGCCAGCCATCTCTCTGTCCTCTTTCCCTGTATGTATGCGCCTTCTCCCAAAACTTTAGTCTGTGATGCCTGCCTAGATGGTAAGCTTATAAGGACAGGAAATGTCTCTTGTTCTAATGAATGGTACAGCACCCGGCACAATAGGATGATGGTCTCAGCTGGCTTCCCTGTGTGCTACTATTCTTATTATAAACATACATTTATTTTAAATGTAATAATTTCAATTTGAAAATAAAGTAATCAAGAAAGAACAAATATAGACCCACTGTACACAGTGAATGCAATCAAGGTATGTTAATAGAGCTAGGCCTATATTAAGGTAGTGCAAGCATTTTCATTCTAAAAAGTAATTTCAGATACTAATAACTGTTATAATTTCACCTTCAGGCTAAAACTTGACACGTTAGTTTTCAACCAAGCAGATTTATTTAAAAGTCAGAACAACATACAATTCGACTATTTTATTCTACTTTTGTCACTGTTAAAGAAAAAAAAAAGAATGTTGCCACTCATCCCAGAAGACTTGCTACAAGATTTAACTAGAAATTTGGCAGGATCAAACATCTCAATTATGAACTCTTCACCTGTAAATTAATGTCTTCCAATGTAGTTCAGCATCAAATTTGGCCCATTGATCACAATATGGGTTATTTGCACATATAAAAGTGGGACATTTATGTTCAGTGTTTATCTTAAATTAGCAGTCATAAAATTATCATAGAGATCTGTCAGAAGTTCAGTAATTTTAAAACAATGTTGCATATTTTTACTGGTTTTAAATGAAAACTTAAGTTGACATGCAAATCAGCCCCAATAAAAAAACATTCTGTTGAATTAGTGGTTCAAAGCAATGTGACATTGAGTTAAAAAGGAGAATCAGTCGAGAGGCTGTGTGGTCTGGTCAATATGGCACTACACAGAGACTTGAGAATTGGAGAATCTTTTTTTGTCTCTGCAACTGATCTGCCGTGTGGCCTTGAATAAGTCACTTTATGTCCATATTTCCTCCCAATTATCTGTTTGGGTTGGGAATTCTTTTTATATATTTTATATTGCCTCTCACAAGAGCGCTCCAATCTCAGATGGGCTTCTGTTTGCTACTGTACCATTACATTCAAGCGCCTGTTTTGTGTACATGGGAAAAACTTCTACAGATATCAAATACGATTATTCAGGCTTCTGATTATTCCTCCATTGTTGTCTCTATTGAAGTTTCCTTATTAGTACAGAAGTCTTCTAATAGTAACCATTAATTTGAGAAATATCTAACATAAAGTGTTAATGTGCCATAATTCGTTCCATATGCACAATCATAATAAATTCTTTATATGAATTCCTGCCTTTGTAGGCAAGTTAATGTCAGAAATTCTCACATATAATCATGTGTGTTTGTGTGTGTGTGTGTAATATGTGTAGCCTGAACATTCACTGCTTGCATAAAGCATTTATCACTACAGGTTCCTTCCCTCAGATATAACTACACAGAAATTTCTTGTTGATAGGGAAGCAGATGGGGCACTCAATAGTTACCAATATAAACTTTAATTATAAGCTGAATGCGTACTCCTATTAGCCTAACCAAACAAAAATAAAGATATAAACACAGTTATAGCTCTTAAAATAATAAACATATATCTCTAAAGAGTCATTGAAATAAAAGATAGAAACATTAGCTAGTGAAACACATCCAAGAACAGGTAATGAACCAGTTGACACCATTTGAGGCACCCAATAAACCCACATTTTAGAGAATAATGTCAGATCTTTTCTATATATCATTTGGACATCCATATGGATACATGGACATATTTGACCCCGTCCATGACCATGATAACGATAACAATAATTATCCTTCCAATCATTAATCATTGCACCAATCAATTACTTAATAAATCATATGCAGCAGTTCAGTCTAATTGTCTATTTACTCTGTCACAAAATATTACAAAAGTCCTCATATTGTCCTTGCAACTTTGGAATGTACCTGTTTTTCTGTGGTCACATGCTTATCACACAAAATGAGAAAACACAATGTATAACTGGAGTTATGAGCTAGGCCTGGTTTGGCTATCTCATAATCATGCCTTACCATAAGCTTAACATTAGTCTTCAGATTAAATAAAATAAAACTATTTATAACAGAAAAGACTAAAACTTCTATTGTTTGTGTTTCCTGCTTTCCCACAATGTTTTTCAAGCTAATAAGCAATCTGATCATATCAGTATTATACCCTCATAATTGTTATTACAAAGTAATGATAGGATCAAAGCTCAACATATAGAATTCATAGAAAATGTGCACATTGCAGCATTCCAAAGCTCATATAGGTAGTTTTATATATTCTTTTTAAACCTAGATGAGTTTGCATTGCAGAAAGCTTTCATATCTGATAGGATGATTCAGTTGAGAGCAAATATGATGGATTTGACATGATCACAGATTCCCTTGCTATTTGTAGACTTATAAAAATAGAGCATTCATTTTGGGTTTGCTAATGATGAAAAAATGCATTACTCATTGTGTATAGGCTATTGATCCAATCCGTCATTTTCCTTTCTTGTGCACCGAAAGTCATAGTTCATCCTTCTTGTCAGGCTGCTGCTATCTGAATGTATTATCCTCCTGTTGAGGTTTTACAGTATTCTATATGCATCATGCGTCTTGTTTAGAGTAATGACTTGACACTAAATCAGGCTTTGAAATGTAACAGTCTGTCACTTCTTCACCTCAGGCCAATGATGCCATGTAACATGTCTCCACTTGCTTTATCATGTGGCAAGATATCTCCTTGGGCAAATTATTTTAATACATATTATTCCTCAGATTCGGGGATGGCATTCATATATTATCCATTGGTTTTTGTCTCTAATTCCTGTCTTAAAAATTCTATATTAAATCACAGAAAAAGATACTTTAGAGTATAGTTATGTTCTTCGTACTGTTTGTGTGTGTGTATTCAATTAATTATTTTAAACTGGGAACATTCTACATATGCCCACAATTCTTGTAACTGTTCCAGCACAGTGTTGGGGGCCAATTTGAAAAATCAATGGGGTAAAGGTGCATATGACTTCTATTTCTGTGGCTCAGGCTCATCCAACCTGATTGGGGAGCATGGCTAAGGTAGGTACATAAAGTGTTTGCTCTTCATACTGTTACTGGATTGCATTCAGGTTAGCTCTCTGGCCTGTAGAAATAGTGAAGAAGGCATGTACAGTATGTGAGATAAGAGGGTGTCTCAGTCAATAGGGCAAACATGTAGATTCACTGAATCTGGTGTAGGTAGCCAATGGGAACCATGCACTGAAGGAGGGATTCACTTCAAGGCACTATCATCTGCCCTTTCTTAGGATCTCCTTTGGGTGAAGTCAGCTTGAAAATCAAGACCATCTCCAGAATTTCACCTGGTGGTAGTGTAAGGTTGGTCTATGCTGCAATTAAACACCCATGGTTGGTGGTAGCATAGGTATGTCCATGCTGCAATTAAATGTACACATGTTGGTCCATGTGATCTGGCTTGAGTTGCAAGGCTCTTTAACTGCAGTGTTGATGTTTGGGGTGGATGCAGGGAAGGTGGATCTCTTCAGCCCTGGAAGGCCGTCTGCCTAGGAGAAGGAAACTCTGATGTAAAACCTACGGCCCGAGGACCTCGCTGTCACCGTCCCAGCTTGCTAGGCCATGGCAGCTGAACCCCGGGTTTAAAGGGTGGAGCCAGTTCTGCGCACACTGTACTCCACTTAAAAGCTCCTTTGCGCAGGCAAGAAGGAAATACTCACGTCTACTCCCCCCGGTCTCACTAAGTCCTGTAGCGACGGGAAAGGGGCGAACTCAGCAGGTGTAAGATGACACTGGCAGCCGCAGTCTCAATCCTGCATGCAGGCGGCTCAGGCGCTAGTGGTCGTCTGATGATGACCTGGAGACGACATCATCACTCGGCAGCACCCTGAGCGACCAAGCAGCCTTTTTTAGGGACAGCACTGCTTGCTCCACATGGAGAGGGGCCTAGAAAAGGTGGCCTAAACAAAGCTCGTCTCCTCCTCCCCCAGTTGGCTTACTGCGGTCAACGGGCATCTCCATATGCGGTCGAACTATATCAAAGAATCAACGGCGTATCCCACTCGCCTTAAAAGGTGGGAAAGGACTCAAACTCACATGCTGGAACATCAGAACCATGTTAGACTCAGCCGATAGCACTCGATCTGAGCGACGATCCACTTTAATTGTACACGAACTCATTAGGCTGGATGTTGACATTGCTGCACTCAGCGAAATCCACTTTTCAGAGGAAGGCAGTCTAAGAGAGCATGGCGCAGGTTACACCCCTCTACTGGTCAGGCAAACCAGCGACAGAGAGACGCCTTTCAGGTGTCGGCTTCATGATCAGGGACTCCATCGCTATCAAGCTTGCAAGCCTGCCAACTGGCTACTCTGACCGCATCATCTCAATGCGTTTACCACTTCGTGACCAGCAACACGCCACACTGTTTAGTGTGTATGCTCCAACTCTCCAGGCAGACCCTGCTGACAAAGACAAGTTTTACTCCGACTTACGCAGCCTTCTGCAGGATGTTCCAGCTGATGACAAGATTGTCATCCTGGGCGACTTCAACGCCAGAGTGGGCAGAGACTCGGAAACCTGGAAAGGCGTACTTGGAAGGCATGGTGTGGGTAGCTGCAACGAAAATGGACGCTTGTTACTTGAACTCTGCGCGGAACAGCAGCTTTCCATCACCAACACTATCTTCCAGCAGAAAGACAGTCTGAAGACAACCTGGATGCACCCTCGGTCAAAACACTGGCATCTCATAGACTACATCTTAGTGCGCCAGCGTGATCTAAAAGATGTCTTTCACACCAGGGTAATGCCCAGCGCCGAGTGTCACACAGACCACCGCCTTGTCCGCTGCAAACTCAGCTTCCACTTTGAGCCCAAACCAAGGAAAGGTGGCACCCCGAGGAAGAAGCTCAGAGTCTGTAGCCTTCAGTCTGCCGCAGTCAAGGCAGTTTTCCAGGAGAGCCTACGATCTAGGCTAGAGGAACCGAGCTGCTTAGCAGACTCGCCTCCGGCTCCCAGAAGTGCTGTGGGATCGTATCAAAACCGTTGTTCTGAAAACATCTGAAGATATCCTCGGATTCTCCACGAGCTGCTGTCAAAGAAGAGGTCAGCACACCAGGCCCACCTGGCCCAACCATCCTGCCCGCACAAAAAAGCAGCCTTCCGCCTGGAATGCAGCACTTTTCAGTGCAAGCTTCGAGAGATTCAGAACGAGTGGTGGACCAACCTCGCAGTAAGAACTCAGCTTTGCGCTGATACTGGCAACTACAGGGGATTCTACGAAGCTCTAAAAGCAGTATATGGCCCCTCGGACCAAATCCTGAGCCCCTTGCGGAGTGCAGACGGGGAAAGAACTGCTCACCGAAAAGGACTCCATCCTGAACTGCTGGTCTGAGCACTTCTACACCCTCTTCAATGCTAGCCGCTCAGTCCAAGAACCAGCGATTGACCGCATCCCACAACAACCAGTGAAAACTGAACTGGATGTGGCACCAACATTACAAGGGACTGAAGAAGCCATTGAACAGCTGAAGAGTGGTAAAGCTGCAGGAGTTGATGGCATCCCTCCTGAGGTATGGAAGAACGGAGGCCCAGCACTGTACACCAAACTCCATGAATTCTTCGTCTGCTGCTGGGAGCAGGGTAAACTCCCTCATGACCTCAAGGACGCAGTCATCATCACCCTGTACAAGAACAAAGGGGAGAAGTCAGACTGTTCCAATTATCGCGGCATAACACTTCTGTCCATCGCCGGCAAAATCCTCGCAAGAGTACTGCTGAATAGACTGGTACCCGCGATAGCAGAAGATCACCTCCCAGAGACACAGTGTGGGGAACCACAGACATGGTGTTTGTCCTGAGGCAGATTCAGGAGAAGTGCCGGGAGCAAAACAAAGCATTGTACGTCACCTTTGTGGACCTGACAAAAGCATTTGACACCGTGAGCAGGCAGGGACTTTGGAAAATCCTGGAAAAACTAGGCTGCCCACCCGAAGTTCCTTACCATGATCATCCAGCTTCATGAAGACCAGCTTGGACAAGTCAGACATAGCAACGACCTCTCGCAGCCTTTCCCTATTGCAAATGGCGTGAAACAGGGCTGTGTTCTTGCTCCCACACTGTTCACCATTTTGTTCAGCTTGATGCTCCAGCAGGTCACAGAGGACCTAGATGATGCTGATGGCGTATACATTCATTTTCGTCTCGACGGGGAGCGTGTTCAACCTGAGGCGTTTGCAGGCCCACACAAAGACCATGGAGAAATTGATCAGGGAGCTGCTGTTTGCTGACGATGCCGCCCTCCTTGCTCACACAGAGGCAGCTATGCAGCGAATTACGTCTTGTTTCGCAAAAACTGCTCAGATCTTCGGTCTTGAAGTCAGCCTGAAGAAGACTGAAGTTCTCCATCAGCCCGCACCCCATGAGGAGTACCATCCACCACGCCATCTTCATTGAACAAACAGAACTGAAAGTTGTCCACCAGTTCAGCTACTTGGGGTGCGTGATCTCGTCTGATGCCAAGATCGACAAAGAAGTCGATAACAGGCTGGCTAAGGCAAACAGTGCATTCGGCAGACTATACAAATGTGTCTGGAACAATAGCAACCTCAAAAGAGACACGAAGGTCAGTGTCTACAAAGCTGTTGTGCTGACCACTCTCTTGTATGGCGCTGAGTCCTGGGTCACGTGCCGTCGTCACCTGAGTCTCCTCGGCGTTTCCATCAGCGCTGCCTCCGCACAATCCTCAATATCCATTGGAGTGACCGTCGCCAACATTGAAGTCCTCGAGTTAGCGGAGGTCACTAGCATCGAGGCCATGGTCCTCAAGATACAGCTTCGCTGGGCAGGGCACATCGTCAGGATGGAGAACCACCGCCTACCCAAAATCGTGCTGTATGGGGAACTGTCCTCTGGCTACCGTGACATAGGGGCACCACGAAAGCGGTACAAAGACTCCCTGAAGAAGTCCTTCACTGTTTGCTGTATCGATCACCGTCAGTGGGCAACACAAGCAGCTGATCGCAATTCCTGGCGGCACACAGTCCACCAGGCCACCTCCTTCTTCGAAGATACCTGTAGGGCCTGTATGGAGGTCAAAAGGAGAAGGAAGAAGAACCGTGACCCCTCAGCACCTATCCCGGATCAGACCTATATTTGCAGCCGTTGTGGTAGGACTTGCCTGTCCCGCATAGGTCTCGTCAGCCACCAGCGTGCCTGCAGAAGACATGGATTTCCTTCCTAGATCTTCGTTCGCGAAGCCAAGCCATGAATGAATGATGTTTGGGGTTGGTATGGAACCCGAGCTCTCGGATCCTGCCAATGAAGACATACTCTTAACGGATGCTCTGAATCAGCACATCTCCATGCCTAAAACCCAGTCTGCAATGGTCTGTATCTGGGTGAAGCTGGCACCTTCTGTCTTCTTCCCTTCAATGAAAGGGAGGTTGACTGATGATTTGAGCCACTACATTTTTCTCCCAGAAGACTGTCTGATTTTAGGAGGGGGGGGGGCCTCTCTGGACTAGAGCAGGTTGAATAATAGATCAAATGTACCCACAGATAACTCCACCGGAAAAAAAAGAAGAGTCAACATTTGCAATGATATAATCTCCAATGCCTATGCAAATGATACAATATACCATTGATTAACTCACCACAAGTTCTTGTTGATTTAGGATTCAAGACTGGATGTCCTTGTAAGGAAGATACTTTATCAAGTTGGGCTCGATGCAGGAATCATTAGGTGAAAATCTATCGTGTGTTTTATTACAGCAGGTCACACTAGGCAATGACAATGAGTCTTTCTGGCTTTAACTCCAACTCCATTCAGAGATAATTAACATTTTTGCATAAGCTTGAACGATAGATTTCTTGTCTTTCACATTTTTTGTTTTTGAGGCACAGCAGACTATGTTTTTACAGTAATTGTAATATATTTTCACATTTTTTCTTAGTGCTACCAATAAAGAAAATTCTTAAGTAAAAGGCTTTTTTTGGCCTTTATTTTGGCTTGTTTAAGTTCATTATTTTTATAAAAAGAAACCAGTGTCAGCCAGCAGGAAGAATGCAGATACAAAGGCCTAAGGCAGTAGCAGTTGGCTGCATATGTGTGCAACAAAGTTTACAAAAAAATTGAGAAATGACTCATGTTGGTGTAGAAAATAAAATAAGAATAGTTTTTTTCTAACAGAGTAATCTTCTATATATTTGAGAGAGTTTGTGTGTCTGTCTGTCTGTTTGTTCAAAATCTCCTAAATAGTAAGAGCTAGGACCACCACATTTGACAAATAGCTTCCTCTTACCATAACTTAAAGCAAGGTAAGGAAATGGGATGTGCATGGAATAGGATTGCTTCTAATGAATTCATACAGAAAAGAGACAAAATCACCAGTCAGATGAAGGGGCTGGCTGGGAGTGTCCTTTCCCCCCTCTTCCCCTCCCCCCCGGTCCAGGAATGCCCCAGCTCCAAGCCTTCCACCCACCAGTGCCCTTCAGGGAAGGTGTGGGGGCTGAAGCTGAACCCTCCCCCTGATTAACACAGAAACATTTCTGGCTGTTTCTCTTCATCCGGGAGTGAGTGGAAAGTGCATAATTTGCTGCATTCCTCACTCACAGGGGGGCAGATGAACCTGGACATGCACCCCTACCTCGATTGTGCCTGCTGAATTTGTAGCAGCCATGGAGAGGCACTTATCACCTGGCTCCAAGCTGCTGTGTTGAGAGAGGGTTGGGGTAGTCGTTAATCAAGGAACCAAAGGATGTGAAGAAAAAAATCCTTGAATTAACTACATACTAATGCTAGGAACCTGGGTGACAAACTGGGGGAACTGTAATTGCTCATTTATTAGCATAAATCTATCTAGTTGTGTGACAATGCACCTTTCTTCCCATCAGGGCTATCAGTGTTTCTCCCTCTGGCATTTAGGGGGTCTTAGGTAAATTATTCCTGCTTTGGAGATGTAATACTTCATGCTGGTTTATTTACAATATTGCCAGGGTAGGCCTTAAGGTTTGCCTGAGGACTTCTTTAAACAAAAACATAAACAAAAATTACATATTTCTAACTCACTCTGTGGTACCATTTCTTCTTAGGCTGGCTAGCAATCAGCAGCCACCCCCACAAACTGATGCTGGGCCCAACTATATCAGAAAATAAGAATTCCTCCCCAAACCCTTTTACCATGCTGGTTATACTTACTGAGTCCATGTGAGAGGATTTTCAGGATCAGACCCTTCACCATTAAGGACCAGATTTTGTCTTGTATTACGCATCCATGCCAGGCATTAAGAACACCCTATCAGAGTGAGATGGATCTTCAAGAGTGACAAGTCTAACTGCGGCCTGAATATGTTTTCTCACCCCTTCACCCTCTAGACTAGGGTCTCATGACAGAGCAGATGACAAGGAGGCCCCCAAGATAATACTAAGAGTTGCCTGCTTCTGTTCAAAGGAGAGTGAACAGGGACAATAGTGTGCTGGGGAGCTGTCCATGGTAGCTAAAAGACGAGACCTAGAGAAGCTGGAAAACCTGTGACAGGAAACATCCCTGAAAAGTAGGTTACTGAGGTAGGAGTGGATGGCTGCTGCTCTCTGTAGGGCTTGGAGTGAATGTGGACATCACTGTATCACAGCTGTGCCACATGGCGGGGGAGGGGTTGAATGATCATGTATGGCAACTTCATTGACTTATGGGCAGCCGCAGACATACGGGCAAGAGAGTCTCAGCCCATCAAGGGTAGATGGACTATATGATCCTGGAAAGGACAAAGGGACTACTTAACATGTTCATACTATTGCTTTGGCCTCTTGTTGCTGGAAGAGAAGGACTTTTGCTTTGGACCAAACCATTCCTATCACTCCTGCACCCTCCCAGACTGGGAATGATTATTCCAAAAGGTAGGGTGACAGGAAAAGAGGAACATAGCAGTTTGGGATGCTGGGAAGACACAACACAATGTTAGGCCTCTTTGTGATCTCTCCAGACATTAAAAACAGACAAGCGGGACTAAGAGGTTATGTGCTCACTTACTTCTCTTGCAGCTCATTTTTAAATTATCACCCTGAGCCTTCAGTTCATCATCTGCTCTTCTCAAAAAAATATACGAAGGTCTATGTGTTGCAGTGCATGTTTTTTATAACTTTTTCAGCTGAAAGGAGGCCAAAAATAATTGGTTCAGACTTAAAATATGAAGTATTTAAATGTGAATTTGTGTATGATTTACCTCTGTTTTGGGATACTAACTAACACTGTTTAATTCCTGATTCCATAGATCTGATTTTCTTCCTATAGCACTCCCTAACTCTGGGACTGGCCTGTCCCCACAGGGCACTGACTTATCCTATGGGTAGTTTCAATGGGCCAGATTTGGTCCATTGATTGCCTCCATTGACCTTGTAGAGTTACCAATGGATGAATCTGGACGGGGCGCCATTTCAGGAGGGCAGCAGGAACAGCACCCGTGTATACTGGGATGCTGCTTGTTTTACTTCCTATTCCCCGGACTGTCAGGGAGCAAGGAGAAAGTACACAGCTTCTGTGCATGCCTCTCACTTCTGGCTGGTGAAGGGAGAGAGCAGAGGAGTAATTCACAAAATCCATGTACTTTCTTCTTGCTCTCTGATAGTCAGGGGAATGGGAAGAAAAACAAGCAGCATCCCAGTACACATGGCTGCTGCCCCACCCCACCCCGAACTCCCAAAATGGCGCCCTTGACACTGGATACCTAAAAAGTACAGAGTTCCAAGGAAAGTTGGCAGTACATTCTAGCAATGCCTCATCCATCCCATCTACTCCATGACATAGTAAAAAACAAAGTTGGAAAGGGTCTTCAGGGTTTGATATCACCCTGGTGCTGGTTACAGTTCTCTCCTGGCTGCTGTCTCTCCTGGTTCCTTTATTGGCAGTCGAAATTACTGGCTTCTGCTAATCTGGCTTCTATACATAGGGTGAGCAGTAGACAGTTAACTATTAAATACAGGTTGGCCAGATTACAGCAGAAGAAAGGGAAACTCTATGTTCCCCAGGTCAAATTCTTATAGGGCATGAACAAAACCCTATTCTTTTCTTTCCTGCAATAAGCAATGAGGGGTAAGAAAAATCTCTGAATAAAAGCTACACTAAACTTAAATTTCTTTAAAATGTCAAAATAAAGGGCAATACCCTAATTTTGGTTCCAAGGTTACATGTCAGGCAGAAGTTTTCCAAGTACAGTGTAAAATTTATTAGCTAGTCTATAGATTTCACTTCTATTTGAATAGAGCAGGAAACTGGACCAATCCCTTTTTATCTGGTATTAATACCTTCTGGAGTATAGTAAAGATCCAAGGCAGATGCCATTTTCACTTTATTTAAAACTAGTGTGCTGCTCAAAGCAGCATAAGACAATGCTCTAGGGGACTTGAGAAGGTGAGGCAAATGGTGTTGAAAAGGTTTCTTTGATATAAGCAGAGCTATGAAACTAAGCTTCACGACTCTAAACAGAACAGTGAAACACAGTACGTCATAGCTTTTTTCCCCCTTCCACATCAAATTCCAGTCTGTCTGTTTATTTCATTTCTCTAACATACAAGAAAATAAACTCTATTTTCCTTTGACTCATTCATAATTCATGTGTGTGAACATTTACAATCCAAAATGGCTAGGAAAAGATTAAATGAAATTCTAGTGGGTCTCGGCTAATCTTGGTTCAGGCTGCAAGACCTTAATGCTTTGTACAGCATCTTTTACTTTTATCTCTGTGCAGCACATCATGTTCCCATCAGCAAAAGCAGAAAATGGCCTTTGGTTTGCTTATGGCAAATACTGGCCTTATGACAATGTATATTAGGTATTGGCCCTTATTATCTATCAGGTGACAGACTGAGAACTCTTATATACACATTCCACAATAAAAACATAAACATTCTTTGGACATTTTCAGTGGTCATTACAGGTGAATATTTGTACTTGGTTAGGGCATTGTCCTAAGATATAGGAGACCTGGACTCAGTTCACTCCTCTACTACAGATCTTAAACAAATCATTTAGGTCTTCCTCTGTAAAATGTTGATAGTATTTCCCTACCTCACAGGAGTATTGTGAGGATAAATCTATTCGACTGGAAAATGCGTTCAGATCTACTGATGAAAGACCTAAATATTAAAAGGTATCCATACAACAGTGCTATAAAAGGACCACTAAGAATTATTCCCCCAGGATTTGAATGTGTAAATAAAAACAAATGCTAAACCATATGCAGAAAAAATAAGTCATCTGAAAAAAGCAAACATAATAGATATTTTATAACACAATCTAAAGGCTTTTATGCTTTAAAGTGCTTTTCATTAAAATATTAACTTTTACCAGGAGCTGTCGAAGAACATTGCTCAGCTATGGCAACTTTCTATTTCTTAACATAGGAACATAAGAATGGCCATACTGGGTCAGAGCAAAGATCCATATAGTCCAGGATCCTGTCTTCTGACAGTGGCCAATGTCAGGTGCCTTAGAGGGAATGAACAAAACAGGTAATCATCAAGTGATCCATCCTCTGTCACCCATTCCCAGCTTCTGACTGCTCATTGTGAGACCCTCCTAAAGCTCTTCATAGTCTGCTTTACTCTATCTCTGTCTGCACTGAGTGGTAACTACTGACAAATGTTGACTGGCCTAACTTAGGTATTTGGTTCCTTAGATG
Source organism: Rafetus swinhoei (assembly GCA_019425775.1). NCBI lineage: Eukaryota > Metazoa > Chordata > Testudines > Trionychidae > Rafetus > Rafetus swinhoei. The sequence goes on along the minus strand of CM033437.1, from coordinate 39,677,338 downwards.
AAATTCTGGGTATGCTCCAGTATTTAGTCTCCCTGAACATTCTGTATGTGTGAAACTGATTGTTCCTTCCTAAGTGGAGCACTTTGCATTTGTCCTTATTAAATTCATCCTATTTACCTCAGACCATTTCTCCAGTTTGTCCAGATCATTTTGAATTTTGACTCTATCCTCCAAAGCACTTGTAACCCCTCCCAGCTTGGTATCATGTACAAACTTAATAATCATACTCTCTATGCCATCATCTAAATCGTTGATGAAGATATTGAACAGAACCAGTCCCAAAACAGATTCTTGTGGAACCCCACTTATTATGCCCTTCCAGCATGTTTGTGAACCATTAATAACTACTTTCTGAGAATGGTTATCCAGCCAGTTATGCACCCACCTTATAGTAGCCCCATCTAGGCTATATTTCCCTAGTTTATTGATGAGATGGTCATGTGAGACTGTATCAAATGCTTTACTTAAGTCTAGGTATACCACGTCCACCACTTTTCCCTTATCCACAAGGCTTGATATTCTATCAAAGAAAGCTATCAGATTGGTTTGACATGATTTGTTCTTTACAAATCCATGCTGGCTGTTACCTATCACCTTATTATCTTCCAGATGTTTGCAGATGAATTCCTTAATTACTTGCTCCATTATCTTCCCTGGCACAGAAGTTAAACTGACTGGTCTGTAGTTTCCTGGGTTGTTCTTATTTCCCTTTTTATAGATGGGCACTATGGGTACGTCTAGACTACATGCCTCTGGCGACAGAGGCATGTAGAAACTACCGGCATAGAAAATGAAGCGGCGATTTAAATAATCGCGCTTCATTTAAATTAAATGCTGCGCGCTGAGCAGATCAGCTGTTTGTCGGCTCAGCACGGTAGTCTGGGCGCTCGCGGTCGACATCAAAGGCATTTGTCGACCTTCCAGGTAAACCTCATCCCAGGAGGCGTACCTGGGAGGTTGACAAATGCCGCTGAGCCGACAAACAGCTGATCTGCTCAGCCACTTAAATTTAAATGAAGCGGCAATTATTTAAATCGCCGCTTCATTTTCCTATGCCGGGTAGCCTAATCTACATGCCTCTGTCGCCAGAGGCATGTAGTCTAGACGTACCCTATATTTGCTCTTTTTCAGTCTTCTGGTATCACTCTCAACCTCCATGGCTTTCTAAAGATGATAGCTACAGATTGAGATACCTCCTCCTTTAGCTCTTTGAGTATTCTAGGATGCATTTTATCAGGCCCTGGTGACTTGCAGACATCTAACTTTTCTAATTAATTTTTAACTTGTTCTTTTTTAATTGTATCTTCTAAACCTACCCCATTTCCACTAGCATTCACTGTGTTAGGCATCCCGTCACCATCAATCTTTGTGGTGAAAACTGAAACATGCCATTTACAAGTTTCCTCTTATTGTTTCTCCCTCTTCACTGAGCAATGGGCCTAATCTGTCCTTGGTCTTCCTCTTGCTTCTACTATATTTGTAGAATGTCTTCTTGTTACCCTTTATGTCTGTAGCTAGATTGAACTTGTTTTGTGCCTTTGCCTTACTTATCTTGCCCCTGCATACTTGCGTAGTTTCCTTATATTCATCCTTTGTAATTTGACCTAGTGTCCACTTTTTATATGACTCCTTTTTTATTTTTAGATCACGTAAGATCTCCTGGTTAAGCCAAGGTGGTCTCTTGCCATACTTTATATCTTTCTTACACAGCAGAATAGTTTGCTTTTGGGCCCTTAATAATATCCGTTTGAAAAACTGCCAACCCTCTTCAATTGTTTTTCCTCTCAGTCTTGCTTCCCATGGGACCTTATCTACCAGATCTCTGAATTTACTAAAATCTGCCTTCCTGAAATCCACTGTCTCTATTTTGCTGTTCTCCCTGCTACCATTCCTTAGAATCATGAACTCTATGATTTCATGATCACTTTCACCCAAACTGCCTTCCACTTCCAAATTTTCAACCAGTTCCTATAGGCTGCCTATTTGTTAAAATCGAATCTAGAACAGCTACTCCCCTAGTAGCTTTCTCAACCGTCTAAAATAAAAAATTGTCTCCAATGCAGTCCAAGAACTTCTTAGATAATCTGTGTCCTGCTGTGTTAGTTTCCCAACATATGTCTGGATAGTTGAAGTGTTAATTTTCTACTTTGCTATGTCACCCTTGTGTACCCCTCCTTTTGTTTTTGGACTCTTTTTCTCTTCCTCGCCCTCTCTCTTCCCTCAAACTTTTTTTTTCTGTAGAACAGAATTGTTTCCTTCTTTTTTTGCATTTGGCTTGGATATTACATCTGAGTGGCCTTGAAGTCAGAAATAGAATAGACCCATCTGATACAGTCGTCAGATTTCTTCAATGAAAGTTCAAATACACTTATGGAAATAATAGGGCCAGGTTTTCATGTATGAAGATATCTGAATTAGATAACCAGAGAATCATTCCTTTCCTAAACTTGGCAGGTATTAGAGCAGTGGTGTGCAAAAGGGGGTAGGAGGTTGTTGTTGTTGTTTTGGAAGTGGGGGGGGGAGAGGGAAATGAAGGACCTGGGATCCAATGAATCTCACAGTACCTACTACCATAATAGCAGTAGTAGCATAAAAATGGAGTGGGTATTGTGAGGTGGGCTATGAGTGGGATTAAAAAAATGGCCCTCCCATATCACAAACAACATGAACATCTGTCTAGCAGCTGCTTTTCTTATACTTCCTAGCTCTGAAGGCAGCACCACTTGCAGCAGCATAAAAGGAATGATAGAAATGCCCTGGTCAGCAGCTGCCACTCTCTAGATGCCCTGCTTTGAAGGTAGAGCCCATAACAGCAGCAGTGCAGAAGTAATGGATTCCTTTTTTGTTCTGTTTTCTGAATGTTGGTGCAACCCATTTACAGATGAGCCAATAATTCTTTATCTCTTTTAACTTCCCCTAATGGAATTACATTGCTTGTGATTACCAGGTGATATCTTATTTCAAAACTGTTACTGCTTCAGACCAGAAAGGGGTCAGATTTGAGTCATATATTTTATAGGAAAAATGTTCCATAGTTCACTTAACTGCATTGAATTCTAGATATTATTGCTCAGTCAACTCTGCAGTTGCCCCAGTCTAACTAGATACAAGGTCACTAAGTAATTAATTATCTGTAATCAAATAATATTAAAGCCCTGGCAGGTTCATTGCAGAAAAAAAAAATCAGTTTCAAAATAGGATGGATGAATAGGTGCCCTTTTCAGTGGGATTTAAATAATACTAAAAGCTTAATATATTTTATACACTGCAGGGTATAGTTTGCTCCTTTGAAATACTTAATATCTATTTTGTACTTTGAGTAATATTTTGTTGGCTCTCTGGAAACAATTTATACATGTATAATACCCTCCTTTGTCTTTCTTTACAGATGTGGTTGTGGGCAGAAATTGCAAGGGAGGCAGCCTGGTATTAAAGCCCTGGGCATGGAGCCAAGCTACCTGAATCCTGTTCCTAACTTTGCCATGTGTATATCACTGCATGATTTAGTTTCCCCATTTGTAAACTGGGGCTAGTGCTGGTTGCCTTCCTCTGTAAAGGGACTCAAGCTCTCCATTGGAATTCTAGAATGGCCCAATCCAAAGTCCAGTGAGATCCATGGAAGGACTCCCATTGACTTCAGTATCCTTTGGATTAAGGCCTGTAAAAGTCTAAATATTTCTCCATTAATGTCTGTGACAGACATATGGCCTTTTTCTTCCATTTAATATTGCTGAGCCTTCTTTTGTGCATTCCAATTTAGACTCTGTCTTAGTAAACAAGCCCTGCTCCCTCAGTGGGATTCTGTGCCCCACCACAAGTCAACAGAATATGTTGTGGCACCCAAGAGGAAAGGCATTTTCTTCACTACTAGCCACATCTCTGGGTAACTGGATATGCATTTTACAAGTTAAAACAATATGGAACAATGTCATTGTAGAATAGTTTAGTTGTGTGCTATTTTGGTATAAGTAGGTTTCGTTGCATTAGAATATTAGCTATAACTGAGTCTGCTTGCCATCTAATATCAGAACCTGTACTACTTGCAGGGAATTTAGAAACGTAATACATTATTTCCTGAAACTGTGTTAATTAGCCACATAGTTTATTGCCATATAAATAGGAAGGTCAGGAGAGCAAGACACTATATTAACTACCCTGAAAAGTATTTTAGCAGAAGTTCCTTCCCATCCTAACTTTATGAAAGTGCCTGCTTTAATAAGGGAGTACTTTTAAACTCTATGTATTTCATTAAGTGTAAAAATGAATTGAAAAAATCAACACTTCTTTTCTATGTTCTCTCCTTTCTTACCATTTTGTTCTTAAATCTGTATCCACTGCAGGGACAGCTTAACTCCTGCTGTTAAACTAGGCCAGCAAATTTCTCAAAAATCGCTACCAAGGGAGGAGAAAGCAAAGCTAAAATGTACTGTGAACAGATGTTGCTCTTAAAAGTTCCTAGGCTTGATGCCTTGTGTTTGATTTTTCACATTATTATGGCTTAAATGTGAGTGGCTTGTAGAGAGATGCCATTGACTTTGGAGAAAGGGGGAAAAAAGCCACAACTGGAGATGATCGAGGGTAAAAATAACCACAGAGCAGCAGCATGCTTGTGACCTCTTCCGGCTGGAGGCCTCAGAAGCAACTCTATCATTCTCAGCTAATGAACAAGCTGCTTTAACTCAAGTGAAATTACAGCTTTTAGATATGAGCAACCCCTATGTGACAGATTCCTCTTCCACCAAAATCCATTCCACACTTCTTGAATCTGAGAAACCACCATCTGGTTCAGACTTTTGGATGCATATAGCTTTCCCACTACACTGAGCTATGATGGGTTTGCTTATGGTCTGCTGGAGTTTCTTCATTGTGAGTAGAACAAGTTTCAAAACATCTCAAAAAAATTGTCAGGCAGTTTTGCAAGGTGTTAGGTGATGGAGCAAGAAGGGGGTGGCAGACTACCAAGCAAGCGCTTGGTCAACAGATCCAGCTCATGAGCCTACGAGGAGAATCTCTGCTTGCTTTATGGATGCTAGGATTGTAAACACAAGCCATTGAGCTCCACTCTGCAACAAAAGGTTGGTGCTCCCTTCCCGCCTGCTAGATGCACACCGCTTTCTGAAGTCAAATGGCTCAGTTAAATTGGAGGGCAAGGAACCCCTAATCTGGTTCAATCTCCCTTTAATCTTTAGGCCAGATTTGGGAATTGCTGTGTGATCATGCTGGACAGGAAAGGTGGGAGTGTAGAGAAGCAAGACTGCTTTTTGGATCAGGGATATACTATGCTAGATACTGTTCAAATACACTCCAGAAAGGGCCTCAGCATGGAAAAGGCTGCAAGCAAGTGACTGGCTATTTGCTTTCCATTCTATATTGTCTCCAGCCATGGAGGGCTCTTGGCACGAGGGAGGAATAAATAATGAGCAGTGTAACAATGTTTGCCCCCTATGCTGCTTTTCTTCTTCCCAGAGCTCTTCCCTTAAGACAGAGAGAAGGGAAGGAGCAGGGCAGACTTCTGTTTTCCAGACAGACTTGTTAGATTCCAAGAATACCAGTACTGCAGGCCATTCTGCCCGCAGTCTGAAAATTCTGGAGGTCTGGTAATGCATCTGTAATAAGAACTGCAGTAGCACACAGCATATTCGGGGGACATAAAACTGTAACAGTAAAAGTTGAATTTGTTTAAATCTGCAGCCCTCGATAACCTGTACCTACGAGTTCTTTTAAAAATTGGCTGAGGATCTCTCTGCACCATTACATTTAAAAAAACAACAACCATAATTTGGAACATGAGAAAAGTTCCAGAGGACTGGGAGAACTAATGGACTACCAAGATGTAAAGGTTAAATGGACTAACCTGAGTAATGATAGCCCAGTTAACGAGACACTGACCCTGGGAAAAGTCATAGAAAGGCTGATATAGGATGCAAACAGAAAAGAATAAAAGGATGGTTGTTTATTTAAAATAGCAAAGATGCCAATCCAAGGCTCATTATAATAATAGCTCTTAAGTCTAATAGTATTTTCAGCAGTAGATCTCTTAGCACTTTACAAAGGAGTTTAGTATCATTGTCCTCATTTGACAGATGGGAAAACTTCAGCACAGAGAGAGGAGGCGACTTGCTCTAGGTGACCTACAGGTAGTAGAAGCATTAGGATTAGAACCCATGTCTCCCGAGTCCCAGTCTAGTCTGCCATCCATTAGGAGCCTTAACATAGTTAATGATATGCTAAATACAATTAAATTAAACTTCAGGAGCATTAAGGTAGGTTTCACAGGAACTTGTCTGGTCAGTCATCCCCTTCACCCGGGAAGCATTCCTCAGCTTTCTCTAGTGACCTTCTCAGACAGATGTGTTTTGCTGTGTGCACTGCAACTCATCAAATTTGGGCTATTCTTGACCAAAAAGTTAGAGCCAGTTCCAGAGTCTTGGACCCCTACCAATTGCCCCCTCACTTTGATAATGAAGGGGATCTAGCTATAGCACCCTTCCTAATTGTAGTTGTGACAGGATGGCTCAGAGAGAAAGGTGAGCCTGCAGGTGTGCTGGTCCCAGACCTTTTAGGCATTTAAAGATCACAACCAACAGCTTAAACTCTACCAGGCAGCCCTGGTGTCATGTGCTCCCAGACATATTCCTCAATCTACTTCATTCTGGTTCAGCCTCAGTCTCTGAATGGTTTTAAACTGTGGTCCCCCACCACAGTAGTCCAATCTAGCATGGTCAAAAGCATGGATAATAGTGTCATGGTTGGCATATGAAAAGGAAAGCTCACATCCTCCTAGTAAGGTAAAAAAACCATTTTGGGCAACCCATAATTGTCTTGTTTCCTACAAAACACTTTCAATCGGCTCTGCTTCTGAATTTGATGCTATGGTAAATGGCACTTTTTAATTACAGGCTGTTCTTCGGTCTGGTTCATGTAGTATGAACAAACAAAAACACCCACATCTAACATTGAAACCTAACATTACAGACCAGAAGCCTATGGAAACTGAAATCTCTACATACATTGCTGTAGTGTAATAGTAAGACTGAGAATACATACAAAATATAGCAGCAGAGGAATTGATTTTCCTCGTGCTTATACTTGTTTTAAACAGCTGTAGATTCTGCTTTCAATTGAGTTATTCCTGTTTTATCCAAATGTGCACAAAATGCACTTAAAATTTTATTCCATTCTAAATCCGCCATAAGGGGCAAAAAGTTGACAGCCATTCTCTCTAAATAAAATATGGAATATTGGTAGAATTAAATCTCTACAATTGGTGGAGATTAATAGAGTGCATCCATTGTAAGTAAGAGGGTCTGTCATGGAATTTCTGAGCAAAATATCATATGCAGGTGATGTTATAATGCAGCAAGACATTCAGGAACAATATGTTTCTTAGCCTCCATATGTTTTCAATTTATATTGTAGAGTGGCAGGACTCCAAAAAATTAATGAGTCAGGACTTTCAGAATTGCACCCATATTTATTTTATTTTATTTTATTTTCTCCAGCTTGCCATTTTTTCATTGCTTTGAGGATGAGGGTCAAGAAATTCAAACCTCCTCCTCCTCCTCCAGTCTGGTTTAATCAGCGCTTTTTCAGGCTCAATTTAAATCTGATTCTAAGCATCAGTTCTTCAGAATCAAACAAATACAATTCCATCTCATCAGTGATGGGCTAAAATCCCCAGTCTCAGTCTCAAGTGGCAATCAATGTGTCGAACCTGACTGTATGCATTCACGTCCATAAACCTAATATTTGTCTGCCACGTGGATTCATTAGACTCACACTTGCATTTAACCCTGGAGTCTCACCCCTAGTATCTTGATACTTAAATAGCATTTCTGGCCTGACTTAAATAATATTTTTGTTGCAAAGACCATGACTGGTTTGATGAGGGACAGTAAATTGTTTCCTCATTCTTTGGAAGCTTCCACTACAGTGGTATTTTTCACTCCATCTCTACAGTGAGTCTCCACTCTGCTGATGAGGCTTCTATTCCAAACTAAAAAGCAAATGATGTCCATTAATCCTTTCTCAACTCAGCTATTGGTACAAACGAGGCATACTTCCACTGACAATGCTCCAGAATTATCACTGTAAATGATATAGGAATACATCCTCTTTAATGGCGTCTTAATGCTCATTTTTTATAATGTCAGCGGATATTGCTTAGACAGAGTTGAGAGCTGATTTTAAAGGGTTGCTCGCAGGATGAGGACCAAGAAATTAAAATCAGAGAATAATCAGGCTCAATTTACATTTGATTCTAAACATAAATTCTTTAGAATCAAACAAGTACAAATGTAATCTGGAGTATTGCATCCAGTTCTGGGCTCCCCATTACTGAAAGGATGTGCACATATTAGAAAAAGTCCAGTGGAGAGCAACAAAAATGATTAAGAGGCTGGCGCACATGGCTTATGAGGAGAGGCTAAGGGATTTGGGCTTATTTAGTCTACAAAAGAGCAGAGTGAGGGGGGATTTGATAGCAGCCTTCAACTACTTGAAGGGGGTTCCATAGAGGATGAAGAAAGGATGTTCTCAGTAGTGACAAATGACAGAACAAGGAGCAATGGTCTCAAGTTACAGTGGGGGAGGTCTAGGCTGGATATTAGGAAAATCTATTTCACTAGGAGGGTGGTGAAGCACTGGAATGGGTTACCTAGGGAGGTGGTGGAATCTCCATCTCAAGAGGATTTTAAGTCCTGGCTTGACAAAGCCCTGGCTAGCATGATTTAGTTGGGGTTGCTCCCTGTTTGGGGAACACTGGTCTAGGGCTTCAATAACTTCTTTTTGAAGCTAAAGATGGGATTTAATGAAACCTCTAAAATTATTGCAAACTGAATCTGTGTATTACTGCTTATCTTTAAAGATCTTCTGGACCAGTGTTTCTCCACCAGTGGTACAAGTACCCTGAGGGGTACTCGAAAGAAGTTGGGGGGAGGGGAGAGGGCTACATCAACACAACTGAAAGTTGAAGACAACTGAATTTTTATTTAGATTTTACAGCATTTTATTATTTTTATACTTTTTACACCCAAAAATTTCATCGCCTGCCTGGCTATGATTACGTTGTTTAAACAAATGCATTGCAATGGTAGAAATAAATTTTGCGTGTCTGAAAACTGGGGGTACTTATAATTTTTTTTTGAAAAAGGGGTACTTTATAAAAAAGGGTTGAGAAACACTGTTTTGGACTATGTGCACAGATACTACAGTGATGGTAGAAACTTAGAGGAGCTTAGATATATTGTATTTAGTGTTTGCAGTAATTTTCTGCTGCCCCATGCCAAGAATCCTTTACCTCTTGACAAAGGAATCATTGAAACAATTCAGCTCACTGAACTGGTACCTAGCAGTCTGGAAACAAATATATGTATTAAACTGCTGCTAAGAAAGGGAGTGTCCCCTAACCTAGCTGATACAGTTACTTCTGCCAGAGTCACATGAATGATACATTTGCTAATTAAATGAACTCAAGCAAGTCCCTCCCTGCTGTGTTCAATCTGCCTTTTCTGTAGATAAATGTGGTAAGGGTAAAAGAAGAACAAATGGATTAACTATCACAAGGCTGCACTGAGTAAATAATTCTGAAACTGCAAAAACCTAGGTTCACAGGATGAAAATAACAGCCTTGGGGAGCAGAGTTTGTGATTCTGGATGACCCAAAACTTCTGACTGACAGATGGTGAAACTGGACATCAGGGGATGGCTCACTTGATATTTGCCCCATTCTGTAAATTCCCTCTGAAGCATCTTCCATTGGCCTTCGTCAGAAGACAGGATACTGGGTTGGATGAACCAGTGGTCTGACACAGTATGGCCATTCTTACACTCTTATGTAAGAATACATTTAAACCACAAATAGCGTTTTTTTTTTCCTCTTGTTTGTGAGCGTGGGAAGAGTGTAACTTATGGAACAGGTAAACCAAAAGACATTTAAGTTGTGTTTCTTAGTATTTTTATGTGCATATTAAAGAATGTACTTTAAATGCACTAACAACGCAGAAAGAGAAAACAAATGAGTAGCATTTAGACTGGACTGAGGGCACATATGTCTAAAGACATCTTTTTAGACAGCAGTGAATGGGGCTAAAGCAGGGGCAAAAATAAGTCCTGGGACCTACTGGTACATAGCCTCAGGCAGCTGGGATCCTGCATAACATGGTTGGGGGTGGCTCTGGGCCCCTGAAAGAGGTGGAGCCTTGGGCCGAAGGGTCATCATGGTATAGGCACCCTGGGGCTGCATTGGCAGTGGCAGCAGCAGCAGGAGGCCTGGGGCTTCAGTAGTAATTTGAAGGGCCAGAGATCTCACTGGGGCTTCGGCTGCCACTGCCATAGTAATGGTGTCCAGGAGCTCCATATCCTTTTAAATTGCCCCTTTTGCTGCCCTCCCCGCCTTGGCAGCCCTGCCACTATGGTCTACTATCACCGCCAAAACTTGCTGGCAGGGCTGCTGATAGAGGGTGGGGGAGCAAAAGAGACGGCAATATTAACGTGATATCATGGTAGCGCTTAACGTCAGCCATGTATGGGCTGGTACCAGCAACTGCTTCTTGCCAATACGCTGAACCAGCCTGCATTCACTTTTGAGCTCAAGTTACTGGTTTCTGCGTTGGCTCCTGCATCTGCCCTGTTGAAAGGGAGTTTTTGCTGAAATTTATTAGGGGGAAGCCAGTCATTAAATTGAACATTTTCCCCAGGCATTTATTCTCCACTCAGACATCAGGTTGTCGCTAAGTCTACTCTTTGTTCAAGCTCCAATTCATCAGTGTTATGGCTAGGGGTTGCTTTGCTAATGTTTGAAGAGAGGGAGAGGTCAATGGACTCAGTCACTGCCAGAATCCTCAATTGACTCTGAATCTCACTCAGTGCCAGTGCAAGGGAATAGTTCTTTAGTGCTGTTTCACTTGCTGCTTCTACAGTTCATTCCTAGAAAGCATTATACAGTTTCAAGGTAATATCCTCTTAAGTAGGTATACTCTACCTATTGTACAGATCAGCTAAGTGACCTGATCATGGTCACAGAGTGTGTTAGTGACGGACCTGTGAGGCTGAACTCCTTTATAGTCTTGTTTATCAGGTACTAGACAATAGGTCTTGTCTTACTATTATATGGTCTTAAAAGGTCCTATTCTATGTTTGTTTCCCTCATAAGGTGAGTGTCTTTTAGGCTATGTCCTCATTGGGAGGTAGGGCTATGACTTCCTGCTCATTGGGCTAGGGAAAGTATAAATAGCTGCTACTGGCAACTATTACCAACAAAGCCACAGCTGAGTTGTGCTGAGTACCCACCTTTTGATTTCAGGTGGTTTGATACTTGGGCCTGCTACACTGGGCCTTCTTTGCCACTTTTTGTGCTAGCACAGCGATACTGCTATTTATACTCACACTGTTGCTCACTCAAGTGTGAATTTGTAAGCAAGGGAATCACAGTCTTAGCTCATAGAAGTAGCCTTTGGTTCCTGCTTCCAGTGCAGACATTTATGTTTACAAATTCACAATTTGCTTTCCACAAATATTCGCTAATATGAACATGAATTTAGCTGTTTTTCCAGTAAATTTGTCTGTTGGAATATTCAATAAAGTAGTGAACACAGCTGCAGTAAATGTGATATTTTGTTTGTCGCTGGGTGTTCATGGTAGAGAAGCCAGGATCAAAGAAATGTACCTTGCACTTGAAGTAGAAAGTGGTGAAGTTTGTGATATTACTTAATTCTAGGAGGCACTCATTCCAAAATCTTGGAGATTATCTTAATTTTTATTATGGAATTCCATTGTGCTGGAGAAACATAGTTGTCAACTACAGTCTTCATCCCCAAGCCTCAGATGATCTTTGGTGATGCTTAATACTTTGTATTTCAACACAGTTTCAGATACTGACACTTAGATACTTGTAATCAAATGTAATTCTAGTTTGAAAAGTAACTCAAAATTCAGAGATTATAAAGACAAAGAGACCACTGTGTTCATCTAGTCTGACCCCCTACATAACACAGATCATAGGACTTCACTGAATTAATTCCTGTTTGTACTAGAGCATGAAGGACAGATTCATATTTTCTGTTTCCAGCGACCACACATTATGCATCTTAGTTCTGAAGGTTCATGGTTGGCTACGCAGTTACATTTTTCCTTGTTCAGGTGGGATGCTGAATAGTGATGAATAACTAAAGTGCATTTAAAAACAGCAGAGTTCATTATGTCCAGGTCAGAGATCTTTCTCCTGATACTGTATATCAAACTTTGTCAAGGTGACATTGAAAACATTTACAACAATCTCCCACTTTATTTTTCAGAACATGAGTGATTTCTCTGTTTATTCTCTGTGACTTTGTGCATAGAGTGAAGATAACCTGCATAGCTATAATGGAATAGCTCCTCATGTGGACAATCCACTCCAGAGCAATTACTCTACTCACAAAAAAGAATTATAGTTCAGAATAAATCACTTTTATTTTAAAACAGTGTCCACATTGGGGGCTGTTCTGGAATAGCTATAGCAAGATTGTTTTATTCCACATTATTTTCTTCCACAATAGCGTTACCAGTCAGTTTTCCTATGTAGACAAAACAATTATGTTCTGAAAAGCACTTATGTAAATTCAAAATTATAATGGACCCAAGGATGATATGCTGGCATTTCGTCAAGTCCGTCAATACAACTGATTACTAAAAGACAGTATAAGTGTCTATAATCATAAGTCCCACAACATAAACCATGCCCTCCCAGGGCATGTATCTTTGCTCGTCCATCAACATAGCACATAACAAACTCCAGTGTCTTCCACCCCACCTGGAGTCTTCTCCAGTTTTGCTCTGTTCCTCGGCCAGCATAGTCATACCCATCCCTTCCTTCCAGGACACAATCCTGTATCTCCCAGTGGTAACTCTCACAGTCTCTTAGCAGGAGCCTCCAATGATTCCTCTGGGCCCAACTCTTTGGCAAGGAGACAACAGCAGGTATGCCTCTTCACGGGTCCTCCTTCCTTAAGCAGTCTCAGGCCCTTGTCTGTTGGCTCTAAGACTGAGAGACAAAGACATCTCCCTCTGCTTCTCCTCCCATTTTCAGCTTTCTCCAGTCCTGGCTTTCTGGCCTGCAAACCCTGGGCTGTTCTCCTGTTTCACAGTCCTCTCCTGCTTTCACAGCTTTCTCCCAAAAACCATTTCCTCTCTGTGGCAGCTGTCATTTCCTGCTGTCTCCTCCAGCTCAGTCTGCTCTCTTTCTTAACTGACTCTACAAGCCTATTATAGCTCCACAGACACTGTCTTACCCTCTTAATCAGCCCAAAATGGGACCACTCATATTGGAACAGGAGATTTGAGCCCAATTTCTCGTAATGGGCCAGCTACTCAGTAAGGCTATGTCTAGACTACAAGCCTCTTTTGAAAGAGCATCTTGACTACGAGCAGATTTTTCGAAAAAGTGAGCCACTTTTTCCAAAAAAGAATCTAGACGCTCTTTTGAAATAGCGCAGTTTGCATTCAATAGTGCCTTTTTTCAAAAGGGTACTTTCGAAAAAAGGCATTATTCCTTGTAAAATGAGGTTTACTGTGATCAAAAAAAACCTGCCGCGTTCTTTCGATTTACTTTAGAAAGAACATGGCTGCAGTCTAGATGCAGGTGAAGTTTTTTTGGAAAAACCCTGTAGTCTAGACATGCCTTTTACACTGCTTCAGATACTATAGCCCTGGAATGTAATAATAATAATAATCAGGATAGCACCAAGAGAAAAATTAGGTAGAGTGAACCATCACCCATAAATCCATTTGTCAGAATAAGTAAGCAGTTTCCTTCCATTCCAGGCAGCTGTTTAACAGAGGCTACTATTTTTAAACCAACTATGAGTCTTCTGTCATTCTTTTTTTAAATACCCATAACATTAAAACAACAATAGTCCAGATATCTAAACAAGTGTTCTGAATTGCCAGTCATCTACTGCCATAATCATAGCAATGCAATGTGTAACATATAATAAGTTCTACACTTTTCCTCATGGACACTTTTCTATAGATTCATAGGAAGACTGAGTTTTCATGAAGGGTGATATTCTCTGGGCTGGTTAATAATGGGCAGGTAGTCTGTATAGGAATTAAAAGTTGGGCATAAATATGTAGCCCAAATCACAATCTTGTGACCAATCAAACATAACATTTATGCTCATCCCAGACTTACAATTTTCCAGACAATGGTGACTTTAGATACAGTTATAAGATCATTAAAATACATCCTTATTAAAATACAGCCTTGCCAGTTATTCCCTGAATGACTTAAGAGTCTGAGATTTACCTGGTTACCCATTGGTTATAAGTCCTTTGTTATGATGCCTATGAAAAACTTGATGACAATAAGCCGATAAGAAAATTGTATTAGATGACCCCTTTTATTGACTCCATAGAGGTTTAGCTTACTTGTTTTAATACTGGGTTCTCTTCAGGTCAACTTTACCAGTATTTCTCAGTTCAGGACATTTGTTTATTCTGAACCAACCAACACTGTATTAATTTGCCCAGAACCACTGGATAATTGACAGTTCACACTCAAATACAGACACAAACAATTGTGTGCACTACATACATTATAGTCTTGCAAGTCTCAGGAGTAGCCATGTTAGTCTGTATCTGCAAACAACAAGGAGTCCTGCGGCACCTTAGAGACTAACAGATTTATTAGGGCATAAGATTTCATGGGTAAAACCCACAGGCAGTTATCACAGTCTAGAGTTGAGGTTCAGCAGGTAATCAAGGATCAAAACAAACTCTTAAGTTTCTTCTTTATTTATGATAATAAATTCTCAATTATTAATTCATTTCTTTCACTTCCAAGTGTGTATTTCGCATTACCTTTTAAGTGCATAGTCACTCTTAGACTGGACTTGTCTAAATTTAGCAGAAGTAATTGCTTAGAACAATTCTTTTCAATCTCCCAGGTCAATTTGCTTAGATTTATGAAGGAGTTAAAAATCTAAGGTCTCACCAGAAAGTATAGATTCAGCAAGATATTATAGTTATTTATCTAAAGAATGGAAAGCCAAATACAATCTTTGAAATCAAATGTCACCACTTCTTCTTATTCTCATAACCCTGGGACTGGTAAGATCATTTCCATAGAGCTGGTCTGAGAGTTGGTTGTATTTAGGATTCCGTAGCTTGTTGTTGGATGCAGGAAACTTTTGAGCACAGGATGATGTCAATTTTATACACCCAACTTTCAGGACTCAGGAGGGGTCACTTTCTAATTCCCATTGGATACATGCCAAGTGAGTGCTTAGGTTTTGATCTTTTCATTTCTTTGCTGCTTCTATTGGTATATACACAGTGTTGGTGTATAACAAAATTCTTCAATGCTTTTCTTGTGAGAAACGTTTAAAGTTTGATTCATTTCAAGGATATTGTTTCATTGCTAGCCCCTGTTATCAATTGGGATCTTAAGTAATTTCTCTTACTATCTCAGAATTATACCGTGATTTACATCTTTTAACATTTCTTCTTCCTTGTGCCAGACAATTCCTATGATGTCTACAGTACAATAATTATTTACAATGAAACCCAACAAAAATCTATATAGTCCCTTCACAGCCTCCAGCCACTCTTCTGTCTCCTTCCTCCCCTGCCAAACCCTGTCTGAGGGCTCAGGGGCATGGGTCCTTGGAGCCAGAGTGCTCCTTTTGCCCCGACAGACTTCTTCCCTGAGGGGTCGTGAGAGACCTTTGCCTGTTAACTGTCTCTCTGAGAACCACAATCTCGTCATACGACGAGGGGTCATTCTGACTGACCCATACTCACAAGTCTGATGGTAGCCCCCTCGTATAACAGACCAGGACGATGATTTCCACGATCTTTTTGGGGCTGTGGGTCTCGGGCTGGTCCAGTGGATCAGACTGAATAATTGGGACCTTGCTGCTTTGCACTCCTGATAGCTCCACTCATGGAACCTTTGGGATCAGACAACGGTTGTTACCCCAGACGGGGCTAAGATCTCTGCCTTCAGCTGAGTGTACTCAGCAATCATCTCCTCGGTGGCATGTCAAAATATGCCTTCTGGGCCTCACCACACAGGAAAGGAGCCAGGATGCTGGCCCACTAGGCTTGGGGCCAGCCCTCCCATAAGGCCATCCTCTCAAAGGCCAGAAGGTAAGCCTCCACATTGTCCTCTCCGGTAGATAACTGTTGGTGCGCAGGGACTGGGACCTGTCTTGGCCATGCACCTGGGTGGCCAGAACCGTCAACTGCAGTATCACCTCCTGTAGGGTGACTCGGTCCTGGGTGGCCTGGCTCATCAGCAGCTGGTTAGTTTCCTGCTGCAGTCGAACTGACTCTTGCTGGGCAGCCACCTGAGCCCTAGTAGCTTCCTGCTGCACTGCAGTGGCTTGTAGGAGCGCCTCCATTTTTGCCTTTTCTCCCTTTTTAAAGGGATCGCTTAGCCTACCCTGGGTGGGTCCGCAGCAGGGTCTCACAGCAGTGAGGAGAATCCCACCCCTGACACCATGTGTGACAGGGTCAGTCCCACTCCGAGCTCCCAGACTCACATTCAGTCCACAATCTCCAGTCTAGGTACTGAGGCACAGGACTTGCTTACCCCTTTTAGCATTTTGTCAGGGGCTGTCCCTTAGCGAAATGGCTGTCAGGACAGATGCTTCTGGTCAGCTTGGGCTGGGTTACCAGTCCTCCCCAGTTACCAGCTGGACTCTCTGATTGCTTGGGGAAGGGAGCCCAAACACTCCCTGTTGGAGCTTCTCACCTTCTGCCTCCTTTGTCAACATCTTCCACTCTAACCTTATCAGCTGTAACTCCTCTCTACCTCCCTCCAGGCTCCTCTTTCACACTCCTCTTCACCCTTCCACACAGGGAAGGCTTTTAAAGAGGTCCTGTGGCTGCCTGAAGTCAGCTCAGCTGGCCATTTGCTTTAGAGCCGCCCTGTCTCAGCTGCCCCTAATTAACCAGGGCTGTTGCTATTTTCCAGAGCTGCCTTTCTCCCCCTTCTAATCAAGCCCTCTAAGCTGCCCTGTCACGTGACCTTGAGGTGGACCGAGGCACCACTCTTCTACTGAGCAAGGTAGGCTGCTGTTCAGGGCTTGTTGTGCTTCCCCCCCCCCCGTGCCTCTCCCCTTTTTTGGGAGGGAGGGGGCTACTGGGGTTGTGGCAGGCAGGCCCTGGCTGCATTCTGGGCCAGGTTCCCTTTTCTCTCTCCCTGCTCTGTTTGCAGGCAGCTTCCTTCCCCCTCACCCTTCAGCTGGCTGCAGGAGCTGCTGGGGGTGTGGTGGTAGATAGGGGGCCCTCTGCTGCCCTCACCCTGGGTGGTGGGAGCAGGACCCCCATTTTCCATCTTTCTGGGGACTGCCTGGCCCCTTTCTTCACTGCTGCAGGCCTGGACATCGCTGTTCCTGCGGCTGCTACACCCTTTGGAGTAGAGGAGGTAAGGGGGCTGCTTTACAGCAACTCCTGGGGTTCTTCCTTCCCCTCCACAGGTTTTTTGGGGGGTGTGAGTGTTTGTGAGGGGGCTCCTGCCATCTGGGCCCAGATGGTACAGCTTTTGTGTGTGGGGGAGGTGGCTCCCTCTGCCCCCCGCTGGCTCCCCTGCATCTCTGCTGCTGCTGCTGCCACTGCTGCTGTTCCTTCCCCAGCCCCCGGTGCTGCAGGGGCCATCTCCATCCTTGGCCCCACTGCTTGCCTCCCCACTCCTCCCTTGCTCTGATGGGTCCTGCAGCAGGTGCTGTGAGCCTGCCACTCAGGCGCCCATGGGCACACTAGTTTCCTCCCCCCCCAGCAGTGTCTTGCTGCCCCCCCTGCTTCCTTGAGCAGGCCCCTCCTCACATCCTACATTCCCCTCCCCTCTTCTCGTGTGCCCATGCCCCCCTCTGTCATCTTGTTTGGCGCCTGAGCCCTCCACTCTTCTTTAGTTACCCTCCCCCCACGCACCATTTCAAATGTCTTTCAAATAATTGACCCTCTCACATTCCCAGTGCAGCTGGAGGAGCCATTCTTACCATCCTGCGCTGGGAGCTGTACCCCTTGTTCCTTTACCCCCCTTCCTCCTATGTGCGTTGCTGCCCTCCCACCCCACTTCCAGCCTAGCGGGGGGAGTGGTGAGCCTTTCTCTCCCTCCCCCTTCCCTCTCTCCCCTGCCCCTTGCTCCACCCCCTGGCACTATTGGTCTCTCCTAATTGTCTATTCCTGTCTTTCCCTACCCCCGTATCCATGAACATAATGGAGGGGCAGTCGTGTGACGCCCCTGCCAACCCTTGCCCACCCCCCCTCACTGCCTCTATGAACCCTGAACCCTCTGAGGCTGCCGGGCCACCCGCTCATGCAGCGGAGGTGGTGGATATGGACGGGGATTCTGGGACCCCGACCGCTCCTGCCGCAGCACCTTCCGCCACCAGTGTCAGCACTAAGAAAGCCTCCCTGAAGGGCAGGAAGGGCCAGGGGACCAAGAAGGACAAGAGCCCTGCCCGGAAGGCAAAACCTCCTGTGGCGAAGGCTAATGCCCGCCCACCTCCCAGACGCCAATAGGCAGAGCAGAAACAGCAACACCAACTCTTTTCTGTGGGAGAGATATATGGGAGATTATGTTACATACTTCCCTTGCCAGAAAAGTGTGGGTGTATCACACAACCCAACCATAATGCTCTTTTTTTTAAAAAACTGTCACTAACCCTCAGCCACTGAATCATGAGTTGCATTATCTATCTTTTTAGATATGCAATTTGTGGTCCCAGAATAGCTGCAGCACATCTTGTTCCACATGGCAGCTGGGCGAACAACAACATGAACAGACAGCACACTCTAAAGGGGCACTCAGTATAGAAAATAAGCTCTTTAATTTTTTCCCACTTATTTGCTGCCAGATGGTTTCCAATAGAACCCCTCAAGTGTTTCCTACTGTACTGCAGTAGAGTTGAGTGTGTGTAAGGCCTGTAGACCATTCTTGGCAAAACATAAAGCTAAGTGCAAGCGTAAGCTTTTCAAACGACACCAGAAATATGCTGGAGGAAGCAAGCAATATTTTTTACTATTCACCATAATTATGAGGCTAATTCAGCCATGTTGCTCATTACAGAAATATGCTATAAACATTTAAAAGCATCTCCTATTTTCAGAATGAAGCTGCAAGCTCGTATTTTGGAAAACACATGAAAACCAACGTTAAGTGTTTTTTGTTTATCTTGATGTGTGGATAGTGTACAAATGAATATCACACAAGAAAACAGTGCAGAAAGTGTTGTGTTTGCTTCTTAAATTGTCATTTGATTGGGCATGGTGAATCACCCATAACAACAACACTACAAGATGGCAAATGTTGATTTCAGATGAGTTCAGATTTTCATTATTTATGGGTATCCAAACTGCCACTCAGCCAATTAAGATCTAAACTTCAGATTAGTTCCCTGCCAAATACACTTTAGAAATTGAGCTCCTTAAGCTCATTGAAACATTCTATTGTTTGCTCTGTCTGGGTTTTGATAGGAACCCTTGGTACTATAGTAAATTCCATCATCATTAGAAATGGAGAGTGACCTGAATAAATGTAGTTCCTGGAATATAATAATTAGGCATAAATTACAATGGCATTTCAAGGGTGAAATTATAAACCTGGTGCAAAAAGAGTCAAGAAAGGAATTCAATTTCATATTTTCCACCTAGACACTTTTACAGGGATATTGGATTTCCATGAGTACTTCCACATGTAGCATTATTATTAAATCATTTGAAATATATGTTTAATTTAGAACTTTGTCACAATGTATCTCATTTATACTGTGCATGAGCATATTTTCATTTATAAATGAGTCAGATCTTTCTGATTACACTGTAAAGTGTGGCAGTAGTACAGTTGAATTCCCCAAGTAATGAAGATATTAAAACACTTGCTACACTTTTGCGTATTTTGAAGGGAAAAAAATCAATTTTTAAAGATTTAAAAAACCTTTTTAAATGGCAGGAAAGTCAATGAAAACTCTGAACTTACACTCATATAATGGAGATCAAAATCAGCTCTTTTAATTGGCAGAAAGTAATATTTGAAACCACTTGAATGTATTATAACATTGAAATTATACTACTGCACTACATTTTGGACAGAAGTGAATAACCTTCTGACCATAAAACACCAGAGAATTTTTGACCTAAGATCTTATTTACACACAGAGTTGCATCAGTTCAACTGAAGGTGAACTTTTAAAACAAATTAGATTACTATGCATAAGGAAATATGGATTAGTTTAGCTGAAATTAGGAACAGGCTTAAATTAGGAATTAAATAAAATTTCAATTATGGATGGTTTTAAGATCAATCAAAATAAGACTTTTAAAATCCAGAGTAAGTATTCAGACAAGAGTTGGCACCCATTTAAATAAACAAGTACACATTTGTGTGCAGAAAACCATTAAGATTCATGGTATCATTCCTCTTCTCAGACTGGACTATCCAACACTAGAAAAGGAAATATTGGTTGCTCTTATTCTTATAAAATACCTTTGTTTTCAAAGAATAAAACTATTTCTATGTGGCATAAACTTGGTTTATTGGAATCAATGTAAATTTCACCATTGACTTTAATAGGAAACCTGAAAATGAGTGGGGGCAAAACACATTGTTGTGAATGTTTGAGAAGTGACTAAGAAAGACAAAGGCACATAGTTGAATCAAACAGCAGTTTAGAACTTGAACAATCGGCTCACAAATCTTGCAGTGTAACATTCAAACTCTCTAGTCTTAATGTGGGGGAACCAACTAGATTTAATGGGTAACAAATATAATTTGATTTTGAAATGGTGATATCAGAAACTACCACTACAACAGCATTGCTGATTTATTTTCATGATTTACATTAGTTCTCTGGCCAATTAACGATAATTGGCTCATATGGTGAAAACATCTCTGAATATAATTCTCATTATATTTCTAAGTAAGACAAAGGGATAAAGTATCTTTACAGATGCAGGCACCCCCCTAAATTGTTCTTATGTTCTCTGAAATCTACATGAAATTAGTCCAGGCTCGTCATTCAACATTACAGCTGATATTACTGCAGATTGTGAATCTGTCAGATGGATAACGTGAACAGGCATAATTTCATACATCTGAACTACTTAGACTCAAAGGACTCTTAAAATGCTTGGCTTTAAAAGAATCACTTGAGCATAGGGTAATGTATATTTAGAAGGATGTAAACCTCTTGTCCGCTCACTCCTTAGAGTGGCTATGTCTTGTTGTGTTGAAATCTCCTTACTCTTTGCCAGCAGCTCCCCAAATGCTGGGACTCTAACAAGCCTCGATGAGCCTCAAAAACCACTATTTTCTGTCTTTATTTAAAAAAAAAAAAATTCTGCCAGATCAGGAGCAAGTGACAGCACTTTTTGCCCTGTTTAATAGAACGATAGAACCATAGGGTTAGGAGGGACTGCAAGAGTAATTTAAACCTTTGGTGCCAAGATGCAAGATTTTTTGGATCTAAACCACCCAAGACAGATGTTTGTCCAGCCTCCTTTTATAAACCTTCCATGCAGGAGCTTCCACAATCTCCCTAGGCAGTCTGTGCCAATCCCTACTCTTTTTATAGTTAGGAAGGGCTTTTTTTCCTGAGATTTAATCTAAATCTGCTCTGCTCTGGTTTAAACCTATTACCTCTTGCGATGTCCTCTGTAGCAAGAGAGAACAATTTTTCCCATCATTTTATGGGAGTCTTTCAAGTGTTTGAAGATCGTTCTCATGTCCCCTCTCGACCTCCTCTCTTCCAAATTAATCATGCCCTGTTCCTTCAGCCTTTGCTTATATGGCTTGCTTTCTCTCCTCTTGATTATCTTTGCCACTCACCTCTGGATCCTTTCTAGTTTCTCTACATCTTTTCTATACATTGGCAACCAAAACCAGACACAGTCCTCCAGATGAGACCTAACAAGCTCTGACCAGAGTGGCACTATCACTTCCTGTGACTTGCATACTATGCTTCTGTTAATGCAACCAAAAATTGCATTTGCTTTTTTGCACAGCATCACAATCCTGACTCATGTTGAAGTTGTGATCCACCACTACTCTCAGATCCTCCTCAGCAATGCTGTTCCCAAGCCAGTTATCCCCCCTACTCTATTTGTGTATTCATTTGCCCCTAAGTGTAGAGCCTTGCATTTGTCTCTGCTTAATTTCATTTTGTCGCCTATTGCCCAGTTCTCCAGTTTATCAAGAACCCCCTGAATTTTAGCTCTCTCATATTAAAGCGTTGGCTTTTTGTCATCTGCAAATTTTGGTTGACCATCTGTCCCATTTTTCCCAGAATAGTCCCGTATTTAAAGTCTGTTCCTGGCATCCCAATTTTTTTAAAAAACAGGTACAGCTGCTAAAGCCTCAAGCAGCGGTGGTTCTGCTCCCCAACCTGCATGCAGTGGGGCTGAACTCCATCCCTGCAGTGGTGAAGGGTGGGCGGGGAGCTGCCGGCACTCAGAGCTTCAGCCTCTGGAGCCCCGAGTGCCGGTGGCTCCTCCTCTGCCCTACTGTGGGGCTGGAGCCCCAAGCACTGGCGGTTCCCCCCCACCCCAGACACTCTGGGACTGGAGCCCCGAGCATTCCTGAGTGCCAGCAGCTCCTCTCCCGCCTTACTGGAGCCCCGAATGCTGGTGGCTCTTCCCCCTGCCTACTATGGGGCAGCTCCTCTCCCCAACTACTCTAGGGCTGGAGCGCTGAGCACTCCTGAGTGCCAGTAGCTCCTCCCTCTGCCCTACTGTGGGACTGGAGCCCCAAATGCCAGTGGCTCCCCTCTCCGTTCCCCCACAGGGCTGGAGCCTTGAGTGCTGCAGCTCCCCTCTCTCTTCCCCTGCAGGGCTGGAGCCCTGAGTACTGGTGGCTGCCATCTCCCTTCCTCACATGGCTGGAGCCTTGAGTGCTGCTGCCCCTGCCCCTCACAGGACTGAAGCCCTGAGCACCACTCCTCCCCTCCCCGCTGCAGGGCTAAAGCCCCAAGCACTGGCAGCCCCCTCCCCCCTTGATATTTGGCATGGGGAAATATGGTCACCCTATGGCAATTTGATCAGTATGCTCCCTATTCCAGCATCAGTGTCATTAGTCTGTGGGATAGCCAGTTGCAGCATCCCTGAGGTTTGAATCACTGCATGCCATGCTGGACTGACGAATCAGTGCCACTGCATAAACAACCCTAGTCCAGTTGTGGTGTGGCCTCACAAGTATTGTGACCTGGTAGCAGCAGAACATGCAAGAACAGCGAAGCAAGAAAGACAAGCAGGAACCTCTAAGCATGGTGTAAGTTCTTGGAAGAAGCTACAAGGTTTTTTTGTTTTTTTGGGGGGGTGGGGGGGGGAAAGATGTCTGGCATTGAAGAAAAAGGCTTGGGGCCGTAGGCTAAGAAACTATTCTCTTGGTTTTAATTGCTCCTGTATTTGAAGAGCTTCATTCACTCTTTGTAAATAAACAAGATTGCATCAAAGAAAGTATGCCACTCCATGAATTTCCAGTTAGATATCCATCTAGCCTCCAACTTGGACTAGCTGATTGGGTCAAAAAGGGTCATAATTACCATCATCCTAGCAAGCCAAGCAATGTTACTCCTTATGAAAAAACCGTGATTGTTTTATACAAGAAATAGCTATCACTCAGCAGTGCAACTTTTTGTTTTCACAGTTCAATTTCAATGTGTAATGCTATTATCGACACGTCATTATCTGAGGGACAGATAAAGTTAAGAGAAATTACATCAACTAGAGGGTTTCATTGCTATATCTAAGTGCATAGCATAGTTAAGAGATGTACTTCACAACTGCCACTCACAATAACCATTCCAACACATTGTTTATAGTGGAGTTAAGATTGCAGATACTATCTGTTATTTAAAGCCAGTGAACATTAGAGAATTATGTTATAGATTATCCCCCCCAAATCCCACTGGAGTACAGAATTTAGGAATGAAGAATCATTCCTTTGCCCTTGCCATTCTCACAGTCCACCCAGTGACTGGTAGTTGAGTATTGAATGTAAATTTCTTCTATGAATTATAATAGAATAACTGTTACTAACTGGTCTAAGGAGGTAGATTGAAGGTTAGCCTATGACTGTGTAGAGGGGGCTGATGTAAACATTAGTATAATCACTATGGGACACCATAATGAGGTCATGTGACTTATTGTCAATGTTAGAGGGGCAAGATACATAATTTTAATTAGAAAGTAACTAGAAATATGAGACAGAAATAATATTGTTTAGGGTTATCTTGCCTCTGCATTTTCATAACATCCAATGTTAAGTTTTGTAAAAAGTCAGTCATAACTTAGCATTCGTGTGTTTTCATCAATATCTGAGGGGCCTGGTGAAATTTTCAAGGCTCACAGGTTTCTTTAAAATTCATCTTAATGTTTCAAGTTGAACTTTTTTTTTTACATACAGTCCATTTTGATGTGCACTACTAGCATCCACATATGGGCTATGATTTTGTGCAAAGCTATTATAGAAATATGGGGCAAGCTTCCTCTCAGATATTGTGAAGATTGGGCCATTCATAGTATAATCACAACACTGGACTTGAATGAAGCATAATTAAGACAACAGCCACCAGACCCTGGTGTCCTCTGCAGTTACCTGCAGTCCAGGGCCCTGCCTTCCAAAATGAAAGGTGACCTTTTTCTCAATGCAGGCATATTGAGCACTTTGAGGCTACGTATAGACTGCAAAGTTTCTGCGTAAAAACTCACAGGCTGTGTCTACGTTGGCACCCTTTTCCGGAAAAGGGATGCTAATGAGAAGTCGGAATTGCAAATGCCGCTGATTTAAATTTTCCCGCGGCATTTTGCATGAACATAACTGCGCTTTTTCCGGCTCGGGGCTTTGACAGAAAAAGCGCCAGTCTAGGACGAAAATAAAGCCTTTCGGAAGATCCTTATTCCTGATTTAAAGAGGAATAAGGGATCTTCCGGAAAAGGCTTTATTTTCGGCAAGAGCCGCTGTTTGACTGGCGCTTTTTCCACAAAGCCCCGAGCCGGAAAAAGCGGTAGTTATAAATTATGCAAATGCCGCGGGAAAATTTAAATCCCCGCGGCATTTGCAATTCCGACTTCTCATTAGCATCCCTTTTCCGGAAAAGGGTGCCAATGTAGACACAGCCACAGAGCATCCACACTGCGAGCACGTTTTTGAGCAAGAAAATTTACAGTAAATCAGAAGAAGAGAGGGGGTTTTGCGCAATAGTTATTCCATTTTCTACAAGGCAATAAGCCTTTTTGCACAAGAGCTCTTTTGCACAAGAGCAAAAAAGGTGTGTGTGGATGGGAAACAGGTTTTTTTGCACAAAAACAGTCTATCAAAAGAAGCACAGGTGCCCTGGTAGCCATTCTGTTAATGGCAATCAGAACTTTCTTGTGAGAGAGCATCCATGCAGTCTGGATGCTCTCCTGTGCAAAAGCGTATTGCTTTTCCAATGCGCTTTTACAGTGTGGACGTGCTCTTGCACAAGACGTTTTTGCAGAAGATCTCTTCCACAAAAAGCTTCTTGCGCAAGAAGCCTGTAGTCTAGACGTAGCCTTACATAATAACAGTGACTGCTCCACACAATAACGTTGTATATCCTGCATTAGATATTACTGCTCTTTAGGTTGATAATCATGGCCTATATACTTCCCTGAGTATTTTATTGCTCTTAGTATTTGCAAAAGCAGAAAACAGAACTGCAACTCAGACTAACTGAAAAATGGAAAATGAAAATCAGACACAAGATTACACAGAAAAGCAAAATAAATGTCAACTTTTCTCACTGGGTTTTATATGTAGTTTATCTATAATAGCTACTCCTGTGCATCCCTTGTTAACATTCCCTTCTTGAACTTGTTCTACAGCAGTAGATTTCTAGTTTTGGGGCAAAGTATCATGAGATTTAATGCACCATCAGATTTAATTTTTGTGACTTTAAAACAAATCCCATTGTTTTGCCCTGCAATCCTTGGATTCTCGAAGATACCTAAGATAGTAAGTAGCTTCCCAGTGTAATGTAGTTAGAGCACTGGACTGTGGTTGAGAAGATTTGATTCATTTCCTGTGTCTGCTCCAGATACTCCTGAGTGGCACTGAGTAAATCATTTAATCTCTCCTTTGGTTCACTTCTGTAAAATAGGAATAGCAATAACTCCTTTTTCCCATCCTCTCTCTTGTCCAGTGAGACTGTAAATTCTTTGGGGCAGGGACTTGGATCTGGCATAGTGTCAGGTGAAATATGGCCCACCAGCCGCATCCGGCCCTCCAAACATTTGGATCCAGCTTGCCACTGCTCAGCAAGGTGCTCAGGCCAGCTCCCTGCTTGCTGCTGCTCCACACACTACTCAAAGTGGCCAGCTGCTGGGGCCAGTGTGTATGTGTGTGTCTGTATGGCATGTGCCCCTTGGAGGGAAGGGGGCCTTGCCCGTGCGCCCTAGAACTCTCAGGCCAATGGGAACTGCAAAGGCTGTGCTTGTGAACGCCCAATGCCCCACTTCTGCCAAGGAGCATGTGCAGAGACACACAGCAGCTGGCCGCTTTTAATGGTGTGGGGGCTGTGGCAGCCTGAAGGTCCTCCTGGGCCACAGGTTGGGAGCTGACTATGGTAAGTGCCTCCTGACCAGAGCCTGAACTTGGCACCCCACACCCTCCTGCACCCCAACCCTCTGTGTCAGTTCAGAACCTCCTCTGCACCCCTGAAACAGGTCAGAACCTCTTCCTGCACCGAAAACCTCTGTCCCCCGGCTCCTGCACCCTGCCCCAGGTTATAATCCCCTCCTGAATCCAAACTCCCTCCCAGAACTCACACCCCTCCCTATATCCCAACTCCTACCCAAAGCTCCTTCTTGAAACAAGATTCCATCGCAGACATTAAGGGTGTGTCTAGACTACAGGGTTTTGGCATTTTGTCGACAAAACTATACCTGCATCTACACTACCACCGAGTTCTGTTGACATTACATCGACAGAACTTGGCAGTTTTGTTGACGGTGGTAAACCTTATTCTACGAAGAATAACGCCTTTTGTCGACAGAGTTCTGTCGACAGAAGGTGTTATTGCGTCTACACTGTCCTTTGCATCTACACTCTCAGGTTGACAAAGTGGCTTGCTTTGTCGACAGAACTGGATGTAGTCTAGATACTCTTTGTCGACAGAGGCTTTGTCGACAGTATCTGTCGACAAAGCCTCTGTCGACAAAAGCCTGTAGTCTAGACGTGCCCTAATATTGCAGAAAAGTGCAGCCCCCTGGCCACTTATCAAATTTTTGGCCCTTCATCAAAAATTATTGCCAACCCCTCATCTAGCACAATATGGTCCCCATCTCAGCTGGACCATATAGATGCGACTGTTAATTAATACTTCTACTCCCATATTGCCTAAATGAAATTCTAGTTCTTCTAAATCAAGATAAAGTCAAAGTCCTCAACCCTGAAGAGGGAATTGGGATAGTAGACTAAACTTGACAATCATGTGTGATAATTTATATTATCACTCCACAATATTTTGACACAATTTCAGAGTCAAAACAAAAGCCCCTCTGGGAAGCAGAGCGGCATAGAAGTAGTGACTAAAGTGACACTGACAAACTCAGTTCAGACTCACTACGTTGTTTCTGTTTCACTAGATAGTTCTGTTTAGCATTAAAAAGAGTGTTGACTTTTTAATGGAACTCAGAATAAAAACAACAAAGGCACTTGAAACGATCACTCTGGTTTTACAACGATTCCCTCAACTTCTAATGGAAAAAACCCTGAAAGCTGTTCTCTCTAAATGGACTAAATCTTCTTCAAAACACACTCTGTATGATCTCTCTATTTGGAACCAAATACAGTGTAGCTGGATACAGATTTTCAGTATGACTAATTACTTAACTTAAGCAAAAGTATCCCCTTTAGCAGGGAGGAATTAAGATCAAAGTGTTTTTAAGTATGATATCACTGAAATGCAAGATTGTCTAAGAGCCACAGAGTTGTATTTGCTACTTCTGTATCAGCATACTGCATGTCTTCAGAGTTGCTCTGTGTTCAGCTGAAGTGCATTTTCATGAGGTAAAGCCCAGTAGATTGCTGGAGAAAGCAATATTTCTGAAAGAATGGACTAATAAGTCACTTTCAGCTGGTTGGATGTAACAGTTTAATTTACAGTAGCTGAGAATCTAGCCCTCATTGTCACTGGGTGACAATCTGACCATGGGCAACTCTACCTAGGTCCTGGTGTGGATTTGCAGAGATTGTGCCCTGCATTTCCCATGCACAGAAAGCTAGGAGAGGGAGGGAAGGACCATCCATTGTGAAAGGGGCCTGCTGGTAGCATCTCTAAGGAAGCTACAAGAGGAGGTGGCTAGGCTGAGGAGCATCGGTGCCCATGAGGAATTCCTTGAGAGAGGCTAAGGAAGCCATCCAACTACAGAGGATTGCTGTCACATCAGTGGGGAAGGAGACTCTGACTCTGTCACAGGGAGAAAACTGGCAGCTGATTATTTCCAGCAGCAGGCAGTATTCCACCACCATTTCCAACCTACGTGCCATGGTGATGGAGAACTGTTATACTGCCCTACAATGAGA
This sequence comes from Rafetus swinhoei, assembly GCA_019425775.1. Lineage (NCBI taxonomy): Eukaryota > Metazoa > Chordata > Testudines > Trionychidae > Rafetus > Rafetus swinhoei. The sequence continues at coordinate 39,648,810 of CM033437.1, read as the reverse complement.
GGTGTGGAATCACCCCTAAATTGGAGTAAAAGAAGCCATGTACCCCCAAGCCTGGGAGGTCTGATGTGGAATCACCCCTAAATTGGAGTAAAAGAAGCCATGTACCCCCAAGCCTGGGAGGGGGGAACTCCAAGAAATTGGAATGTGTTTGAGGGCCACACGCTTCCATGATATTAATGGAGGAGGTGCAGGGTCTGGGATGGAGGTTAGGTGCAGAAGGGAGTTTGGAGTAAGGGAGGGAGTTTGGGTGAAGGAAGCAGTTGTGACCTAGGACACTGGACTGGGGTTCAGGGTGTTAAATAGTGACCTAGGGAAGAGAATTGGAGTACAGGAGAGGGTGCAGGAGTTTGGGTTATGAGCTAGGGCAGGAGGTGACTGTAATCTGGGCAGGGGATTGGGGTGCTGGATCTGGGAGGGGGTATGGGTTCAGGGAGGGGGGTAGAGGATTTGGGTATGTGGACTGGGGGGGCAGAGGGTTGGGGAATAGAGGTGCTGGGGTGCTAGAAGCAGGGTCTGGCTAGGAGAGACTTACTAGCCAGCAGTCCGTTCTTGAATCAGTCTCTCTGCCTGCCCCACCCTGGCACAGGCTGCAGCCATGTGCTCTGTGAAAAACTAGGATCCCCTTGTGCTTCGTGGCTGCCTGTTATTGAAACAGGCAGCTCCCATTGGACAGTTTTTGTCCAGAAGCCAGCCAATGGGATTGTGCTGGGGGCAGGAGCAGCTCCTAAAATTTTCCCCTCATCCCCTCTGGGATCAGTTTATAGAGTGATGCTGCCCCGCAGCTGTGTCTCTGAGCAATGTGCAGGTGGGGCAAGGCAAGCGGGGAGCCTGCCTAGGGCTCCCCGCAGCATCCACGGGCCAGATCCAGTGGCTTGGCAGGCCGGAGGCCTGTGATAGATCAATGTAAAGTCCACAGGCTTTGTAGCCTGGGGTTATGTATGTTTGTGCAGCAAACAGGATCCTTCAAGCAACACATCTCAGAGCCCAGGTCTAAGAATGAAGCCGCAACAACTATACAGTTATTTTTAGCACCATAACATTAAATTAAGCATGTATAGGATTTGCTGGGGAACCTGTCTTTCTCTCTCATTCTGGGATCCCTTGAATTGAGTAAGATTTCCCCTTGGATGCTTATAACTGATGAGCGTGAAGATGATAAATTAGGTCAATTCTGGCAAGGAACACTCTGGCAGTGGCTGCATATGAGGTCTTTATCTCTATTGGCACCAACACCAGCAGCGCCGATGCGGGCCCAAGCACGCTCCTGACATCGGGCTCTCTAATGATCTTCATGGAGATGATGCTTGATCTTAAAGTGTCAGATGGTGGTCCTCCAAGTTACCCGATGCGCCACCTGCCTCTCCCAGGTGTCAGCATCAATGTCACACTTTACCAAGGTGTTCTTAAGGATGTCTCTGTAGTGCTTCCTCTGCTCACCATGAGACTTCACCCTAGTCCTCAGCTGAGGGTAGAAAATTTCTTTAGGTAAACGTGTGTCAGGTTTCCTGACCATGTGACCAGACCATCATAGCTGCCTATGGGCAATTATTGCCCTAATGCTGCAGGAATCAGCCTCTGCAAGGACACTAAAGTTGGTCTATCTGTCCTGCCACATGATGCCCAATATTCTCCTCTGGTACCTCTGATGGAATTTCTTTGATGATCTTTAATATGTTGTCTATAGGGAGTCTAGGCTTCAGCTCCATATAGCAACATTGTGATGACTACGGCATTGTAGATGTCGATCTAGGCCTGCATCTTGATGTCATGGCCATGGAAATCTCACCTCCATAAATGTCCATAAGTCATACCGGCACTGGAGATTCGGTGGTGGATTTCATCATCAATGTTAGCATTGCTGGACAGATAGCTTCTGAATTAAGGGAAGCTGCTGACATTCTCCAGCATTCTCTTCTTGGTCATCTGATGTGATGGCAGGTGTTGGCTGAAATAGAACCTTGATCTTTCATGTACTCAAAGTCAGTCCCAACCCACAATAGGCTGTGGCAATAACATCGATGATTGTTTGGAGACCATCTTCTGAGGTGGCACTGACTTCGGCGTCATCAGCGTACTGAAGTTCTACAACTGACATTTTTGTGGTCTTGTTCTTGGCTCTGAAGTGGCCCAGATTGAAGAGGCTACCATCCATCCTGTAGATTATTTCAACTCCACCTGAGAGTTCATCTCCAATAATCTGGAGCATGGCTTCCAGAAAGATATTAAATAGCATAGGTGCTATCACACACCCTTGTTTGACTCCAGTATTTACAACATTGGTTCAGTTGCATTGCCATTGTTGAGTATCACGGCTTGCATGTTGTCGTGTAAGAGACGTATAATATTGATGAATTTTGGCAGACAGCCAAAGTGTCGCAGGAGCTTCCAGAGGGCCTCATGGTTGATGGAGTTGCATGTTTTAATGAAACTGAAGAACATCCTACAGAGAACTTCTGTTGTATTAGGTGGGCAGAAAAGATCATATCGGTCATTCCTCGCCCTGGTTGGAAGCCGCATTATGAAGGAATTCTTTAGCCAGTGGAAGCAAATAGTTCAGAAGGACTCAGGCAAGAATTTTACCTGCTGTTGAAAGCAAGGAGATCTATCAGTAGTTTCTGCAGTCCGTCCTGTCACCCTTTTTAAAGATTATCACTATGAGTACGTCTACACTTGCACCCTAGTTTGAACTAGGAATGCAAATGTAGGCGACTGAAATTGCTAATGAAGCGGGGATTTAAATATCCCGCGCTTCATTAGCATAATCTTGCCCGCGAGCTATGCCGATCGCCAGCTGATTCGAACCAGGAAGCGCGCTCCAGGCGCGTTAGTTCGAATCAAACCCCTTGGTTCGAACTAATGTTACTCCTCATTTTTTGAGGAATAACATTAGTTCGAACCAAGGGGTTTGATTCGAACTAACATGGCCCGGAGAGCACTTCCTGGTTCGAATCAGCTGGCGATCGGCATAGCATGCAGGCGAGATTATGCTAATGAAGTGTGGGATATTTAAATCCCCGCTTCATTAGCAATTTTGGTCACCTACATTTGCATCCCTAGTTCGAACTAGGTGCAAGTGTAGACGTACCCTTTGATGGCATCTCTGAGCTGCTGGGCATGGTTTCTTCTCTCCAGATCATCAGAATGAAGGAGTATAGGCATGACAGCAGGGAAGGATCTCCCTGTCTGTGTATCTTGGAGGGGATCATGTACATTTGTCTATGTACTATATAGACAAATACGGTTTCCCCTAGCTTTCCCTCTAGGCCTGTTACAACACAGTAAGCCAAACATTATGCTAATTAAGGAATTGCATAGTAAATAAAGCTGAAATAGCACTGGCTTGTATCCAAAGTGTGCAGGGATTGGGACCAAACTCTCATAATGGAGACATCTCTTGATCCTGCATTGATCAGTCACTGAGTCCATAGGACAGTTCTTGACATCTCTGTTTGTAATCTTTCTCCCCTTGCACTTTGACTAGCTCAGCTCTCAGAAGGTGACTATGATACCATGTGCCAGGTGATTTGATCACAACAAAAACTTCATAATCGGCCTCAGAACAGCTACTAAGTATGTATTCCAAAAGTTTCTGAGCCCTTCAAACTGAGTTGTTACGCTCTGCTGTCTGCATGTATGCAAGGGCCCAGGATATTCAACAAAAAGATCAGTGTATCCTCTTCAGGAGAAACAAAGTCAAATGCTGCAATTTAAAGCATGTGGGTTAGAGAGACTGTGGATCCCATTTTTCAGTGACTATCTCTCCTCATATATTGTATCTTGAGCCAAGGCAGCTAACTGGGTGAATAACTGCATAAAAGTTAGATGATGCAATGATGAACCCTGAAATGCCTAATTCTTTTTGTGGATCTGGGCCCAAATAATTAAAACCCTCAGCTCTGATAAACAATGTTGTTTAACTCACACTTTGTAGGGAAATTCTCTATCATAAAACTATATGTGTGCAGTCTCAGGCCAATCAGTTCATCTTGGCTAAGTAAGAGAAAGGAGACAAGGTTTTAATGAAAAACTAGTGAAAGCCATAACACCAGAGAGAAACACTCTCCAAGTAATAGCCTAAAGTGTGAAACATAATGAAGATTAGGGAAAGTGCTATTTTCATTAGCACACTATAAACTAATCTTAATTAACTGAATATTCAAAGTTTATTAACTAAAATGCGAGAAATTCATTATTGGGCAAAATTATTTTGGCAGAAGGTGTGAAAATAATTTCACAAATTTAATTTTAATGCCAATTAAAGTGCTATTAATGGAAGAGGACTGAAACTTAGCTAAAGTTAAAATTGGGGTTTTTTTGTCTTGGTTTTCTTCTGCCTTATCAGTCTTTCTGTATCTTTCAACCACCTTTCATCTTTCTATGACTCCTTTCCCTCCTTTTAACTTGCACCTTTTCAACTGCCACAATTTTATGCCACTTGTTAATTTCAACACAATTTTATGTCGTTTGTTACAGTGCACAGTCAACCCTAGGAACTCTTAGTTAGCAGATGTTGTGATGGGTTCAAAAAAGAGTGAGATAAATTCATGGAGGATAGGCCTATCAATGACAATTATGCAGGATGAGCATGTATGGTGTCCCTAGATCCTCTGCTTGCCACAAGCTGCAAATAGGTGACAGATGATGGATCACTTGATTTACTGATCTGCTCATACCCTCCAGTCATTTAACACAACTTCTGTGGGATACCAGCTTAGTAGCATTTTTTACTTCAAACGAGAACTTAATTCTCAATGCAAAAGGATTTTGCAAGTTGAACTTTATAATTCTCAATCTATCTTACTCTTTTTTCTTAAAAAAAGAGAAAGTTCAGTGCCTAAGAATGGAATCCTTAAAAGCTATCACACTGAGTGAACTTAGATAGCTAATATCAGATGTTGAGGAAAGGGGTGGAGTTTAAAGGGATTTAGGATCTTAATTCCCAGCTGAAAGGAGGTGCCCATATTCTTACCTAGGGTTTCCTGGATCTGAAACTATGATAACCAGTTTGTGTTTTCCAGACAGTTTCAGGGCGTAAGTCAATGGGGGGACAGCCCTATCTGATAAATGATACACACGAGAGTGCTTTCATCCAAAAATCCTTATTTTTGGTGAGTTTGCAGCACACATCTAAAATATAAGCTAGTTTAGAGAGAACCTCAGTATAGTTACACAAAGTCTGAGATGGTGTTAAGTGTTCAGCAATAGGCTACTGGTGGCCAGCCTTCCTCCTAGCCACGAGGGAGTTGGCTGTCAGTCTCCTGCCTGGCTTGTCAAAATACTCTCCCAACTTTTCTAACTTGCTCATTCTAGCTAATATCTGTATAGTTTGCTCCAAACAAAGCATATACATCATAGTAATCCCTAATGGGCTAAAACAGGGGTCAACAATGTACGGCACATGTGCCATAAGTGGCATGCAAGATGGTTTTCAGTGGTATGCACAGTGAACCTTCTCCCCCCTCGCTCCCTCCCACCCACAATGGGGAGTTTGTGCTGGAGATCCAGCATTGCACACACACCCCCCGCACTCCAGCCACAAGACTGGAGCCTGTGGGGAGGGGAAGCCCCAAGGGTCTGTGCTGGATCTGGCTTGTGGGGAAGCAAGCACGCACGCACTGCTCCTCCCCTCCCCTCCCCACAGGAAAAACCGGAGCAGAGCCCAGGGCTGGAGACCAAGCGGGGCATATGGTGGAGAGAGCCCATTTCCCCCGCCCGGGAGAGTGGCACAGCCTAGGGCAGGAGGGTTAAATCTTGGCATGCCACTTCAGAAAGGTTGCTGACCCTTGGGCTAACAGTTCTAGCATCAGCAAAGAGACTCGTATTTCTGAGAAGTGGTTGGTCTTAGAGGGACATGTGATAAACCAGCTCATGCTGGAATACTAGTTTAACCAGGTAATTTTCCATGGAAGGTGAGGGAGAGGAGATAGAAACAAAGGATTCCTACCCAAAAGGAGAAGTCTATTTAAACTGGAAAGCTATCAGTCTCTTGGTCTTTGGCTAGCTGGACACACCCAAGGGAATAGTCAGGGACTCCCAGGGGAAAATATCTTCCCTGGTTTGGAGGTTTACCCAAGATAAAAAAAGTTTTGGGGTAAGTTTGCAATAAGCTTTAAGTGTTTTAGAACTAGCTATGCATTTTTTTTATTTTAAATTTGTAATTTACTTTCTCTGTCGGTTTTCACTTGCAACCCCTTAAATCCTTCTGGATGTACTTCATAAAATTACTTTTATTTACTATCAAGCCCAGTGTAAATAATTGTTACCTGGGGATCCATCAGTGTGTACATCCTCCTTTCATTGTTAAAGGGGGCTTGCCTGAATGGTTTAATTGGGGTTCTGATCCCATCTGAGGATTGGTTTCCTGGATGCTATGCTTGAAACTGCATTCTTCTCAGAGCTGAAGTGATTAGGAGGGCCAGGGAGTGAATCCTGGAGATCTGTCTGAGCAGGACATGGTGGTGAGAAGCCCCAGAGAGCAAGGAGGTGAGTGTCAGTGGCTTCATCAGCACACTGGGCAGCAGCTGCATGGGTTCTTCTGTGACCGCAACCTGTCACAATATTTTCTGTTGTTTTATCTATCCCTTTCTTAATGATTCCCAACACTGTAGTCACTTTTCTGACTGACTGACACTGCACATTGAGGGTGTGTCTACACTGAACCTGTAGCTCGAAATAAGCTACACAATTTGAGCTATGAAAATTGCATAACTTACTTCAAGTTAATTTCTAAATAGAGTATTTTGAAATTTGGCACTGTCTACACAGCACCAAATTTCAAAATAGAGCACTATTCCAAAATGTCCCTTACTCCTCAAGGAACAAGGTTTACAGGGATGTTGGAATAGCGAGCCTGTTATATTTTGAAATAACGATTTGTTCAAAAGATGAGGAATAGCTATTTCAGGATAACAGAATTATCCCAAAATAGCTCCACAGTGTAGATGTAGACTGAATGTTCAGACAACCGTCCACAGTGACTTCAAGATCTTCTTCTTAAGTGGTGACAACTAATTTAGACTCTATCATTTTACATGTATATTTAGGATTCTGTTTTCCAATGTGTATTGTGTTGCTTTATCAACATTGAAATTCATCTGACATATTTTTGCCCTGTCACCCAGTTTTCTGAGATTGTTTGGTAGTTCTTTGCAATCTGCTTGGGATTTGATTATATTGAGTAATTTTGTATCATCTTCTTTGTATCTTCTCTTCATAAAGCTGCCTACTCCCTCTCACAGTTTTCATTAAGATTGAAGCCATGGCCACAGAAGGGCAGACGGGTCATGGGGAGGACTGGGAGGAGTAGCAGAAACACTGTGAAAGATGAGTAGGGAGAGTGACCTGAGCAGGACACTGGGGTGGGGAAGAGAAGGAGGCAGAGTTAGTGGGTACAGGTGCACGTGATGAGACTGGTAAGAGGAAGGAATAAGAAGGGCAAAGGAGTTTGGAGCAAGGGAGGAAGGAAAGGAGTGTGGGGAGGAGAATGCTGTCTGATCTCAGGAACAAGAGGTGGTGGTGATAATTCAGGGAAGTGTTGTTTCTTAAAAAAGCTAAGCCTATTTCATATTGCTGTTTCTGTGACATTATCATGTTTATCAATTATTCTAATAAGTTTAATATTCTTTAATATATGTGTATGTGTAATTCATCAGTTGTAGAAAGTACTGTTTTATATGCAGCCTTGAATCATGCTATATTAATTAAGTCAGTAATTCTCGAACTATTTACCATCCAGCACTTATTTTTATCCAAGGCAGTAGAGTAGGATGGCAGAGAGTCAAGAAAGTAATAGGGAATGGATAGCAATTCCCTGTCACGGGAATGAGAAGAGGGTAAATAGAGTCTCAATCTGAACAGCCATAGAGAAATGTGCATGTTGGTGTGCATTAAAAGTTGATGTTTAAGCCTGAAATTTGTTCTCACAGTGCAGGGGGAGGTGGGGCAGTTTAAAAGTCAAAAGGCAAACAAAACACATGATTTGATGGTTTTGTAAGTCTCTTGATTTCAGGGGCTCTGACTCATGAGTATTGATCTCTTAAGGGTCCCTGATTTGTTACTTTTTATCTCATGCAATTGGCCACACTGTTATTTCTACCCAGTGAAAACAGTTCAGAGACAACCAGATCAGAATATACCATAGCCCAGTGATTTAGGGGCTAACTTCTCTCTTTCATATGCCAGGCATTCATCTGAGAGATGGAGGATACAAATTCAAATCTCTTCCCATGATAACCCCTCTGCTAAAGGTTATGAGGGAGGCTACCTACTTGCACTATGATTACAGATGGTACTTGGTCCTGCCGAGAGGGCAGAGGTCTGGACTCGATGACCTCTTGAGGTCCCTTCCAGTTCTATGAGATAGGTATATCTCCATATATTTATATTTATTTATTTATATTTACAGATCTCCTAAACTGCACATGTCACAGCCAACTTAATATGTGGAGTGGAGATTGCTGCAAAATAGCTACAATAGGTTGTACAGGACAGTAGTCTTTGACCAGAAGGGGAGAACACTGTATCCCAGTTGCAACTGCATATGTGTATTTATTGCCATATGGTATAAATAGCAGAGTCAGAAATTAACCCATATTCTTCAGTATAGTCTGATTGATACTTGCCTCTGGCCAGGGTAAACTCATCATTACAGTTGCAACTGGGACAAGGTATCTTTCCCTTCTCTGCTCTAGTAAATAGTTACCACATTTCCTCATAAAGGTGATTGCATTTCAAAAGTGTATAAAGTCACTTATGTGCATTTGTCAATGGGAATTTGTAAAGCACTATGATATTCCCTGGGATCAGGGGAACTCTACAAATTATCCTTTTACATGGAATACTGTACCTAAGATATTTTTGTGGGTTTGAATTTTCCCAAGCACAATCCATCCTCTCTGTAACCTAAAATGTATAGGCTTCCTATATTGAGCTACCAATGTGTTTTCAGCTTGGGAGCTGATTCAGTAAAACATCTAAGCACATGCTTAAATCCATGTTTTAAGTTAAGCATGTGCTTACACACTTTGCTGAATTGGGATTCTTATTTGCAGCAACTAAATCTATGGAGCAGGGAAATGAACCACCCCTCTCTGCCCCCAAAGGCACGGACTATCAACAACTGCCAACAGTTTATGGATTTCATTTAATTCCTCTTTCACATAGAAAATATATATTTTAACTAAAAGCTTTTAATTGTTGCTCATATCTGATTTATTCGGTACTGACTGATCCTTGATGTGAGGACAGTATATGCTAGTACAAAGAATTATTTTTTTCCCCTCTCTATATGCTTGTGATGGAATGTGTTTAATCCTTTAAGTTTTTTAAAACTTGAATACTAGTAAAAGACCTTCCAAAGAAAGCAATTTGAAATTGCATATTAGGAAAAAATGGACTTTTTTCTAATTATGTTTGGAGCCTAATTTAAAGGCACCAGAAGAATGCATGACACATAGTGGAATCAAGGTAGTTAGAAGTCAAACTACTTCCAAAAGAGCTGGGTTTGTGATTTAAACAAACTCTTGTAACAAATTGTGTCATGTTCTGTGTATGTTAGAGGGTAAGAGATCCAGGATCAAAGCTGCATATAGAATTATGCTTGTATGATAACAGTATACAATATAGACTCAATATATGGTATGGTCAGCAAACGCAAGGGTTTGGCTAAACTAAGGTTCTTTCACTAGCAGCCTTTTCAGAATGTAACCTGTTTCTGAACAGGTATCCATTGTAAATGTTCTCTCATAAATGCAATGAGGGTGTGTGGATGAGTGTCCAACAGAGTTGATTTAATAGTATGTAAAAGCATTGGTGAATAATGTAAGTTTTCACCAAGTTTTCACCAAACAAATCATATATTATTTAAGTGCTGTCTGACCAGTTTATAAAGCCAATCCACTATGTGTCAAATTAATTGAATACATTATTAAAAACCGAAATTTGACCAATATGTATCAGTGACTATTCTGTCCTGCTCTAGTGCTGAAACTACATATTGGGGAAACTACCTGGAGTTCAAGATTATACAAAGCTTTCAACCTACTTTCTTGCTTTACAAATTGTGATCAAATATACAAAGCTTTAACTTTTCCTTTAACTAATTCAATTCCATATTTTATCTCCAACTGGGATTCAATCAATCAGACCACTGTGAGTTTTTCAATTTCCATTTTTAGATCAAGGGAAACTTGCTATATGTACTCTATTTAGAAACTGTAGAATCACCAAAGCTAGACTTGTTGAGGTGGGCATCCTTTACATGGGTCAGTACATTGCCAATAGCATTTTCCTTTCTTCTCCTCTAAAGTCTTCCTGTAGCTGTTTTCCACTGTGTCAACCCTTAGCTCCATCTGAACTAATTTTTATTAGCTCTCCCCCCATCTCGGCACACTTTTTCATATTCTAGGTAAAATGGAAGCCCACTAACATTCATATTTGAGAGGAACTTTGGAAGCCATGCAGTTCGCTGGGGGGAGATCTCAAAATGACATTCTCTGACATCTTCAGTCTCACATATATACATAAAAGTACCCATTTTCAGAGGAAGCAAAAGTTGGAGTGGTGGCTGAGGGCTTGGCTGCTGAGGGAGAAAGTGACAATGACACTACTTTTTTCTAAAAAGAAGTAACATGCAATTGGGGGCATAGCAACATCCATATGAAGTCTCAGCTGAACACCATCACACATCTTGATACACTGCCTTTCAGTTAAATGAAGGAGTTTTCATGTTTGAATCAGGTGTAAGAAATGTGTACTCACTGATTGTTCTAAAAGTCCTTGAAAATTAGTTTTATTGAAAAAAAGGGAGAGGGGGAAATGAGTTACCTGAACAGCTTTTTATAGTACTCAGCTGCATTTTCTTTAATTTTCTAATATGCAAGGCTTATTCCCATCTCTGCAGCTGTTGGTCTAATTGGATGATTTTCTGTTTGAAATGCAAAGTAATTTAAAGTGACTAGCAGTTGTTCAGGGAACCTCCCTTTCTAGGACATAACTTAATCTGACATCTTCAACACTCATCAGAGATGCAGCATCTTTTCAAACTGATTACTGCTTCCGCCATCACTCTTCAAGTTACTTGACTTCCATTTAAGTGCTCCAATTTACAGCGTGATTATTTAAATGAAACTAAGAGTTAAAAACAAGCTTTTAAAAACAGTCTGCTTCATTGGATGGCATATTAGAAATGCTCCTCAATATTACTTATTTGCTTTCTTGTTTCATGTGGTGCTGCAACAATCCACTGTTTCTGGTTTTACATGTGCTGAGCTTCAAGAAGATAATTTATCAGAAGTTCATGTAGTATAAAGTTAATATCATCAGAATTTACTGAGTGGAGAAATAACTGAATTTTGTCAAAGAAGACTATAGAGTCTTCTGAGCTATTCCACGGAACGGTCATAAATCATTCACAGCCAGAAAGGTGATATTTTTCTAAAAAGAAAATAGCAAGGTGATGATATTTCTCCCCACAACCTCAAAATGTAAAGATTCTAAAATTTAAGAGGTGTGTGTAAACTAGTGCACGTGGCAGCACATGGAAAAGAAGACAAAGATATGAGAAGAACAGAATACAAGTTGTGATCGGCACAATCTATTTGAGGCCTGAAGGATCAAACAATCAAGGTGATCAGCTAACATCTTATCTGAACAGGCCAAATAGCATACACTAGGTAGGTCTACATGAAACCTGCAGATGCAAAAAATTTTTTGAGAAAGAATATTCCCCCCATGAAGCCAGGTGTCCAGGCATAAAGTTCTCCAAGAAATGTAGAAATCTAGGAGGATTTCTGCCAATACCTGCTTGGTTTTTGCTGCTCCTTCTTCCTATACCATCTATGTCTAAGTTGGTATTTTCACCTTATAAAGTGAATCTGTAACGTGTTTTATCTCCTTGACAGTGTAGAGTTTTATTCTTTAGTGTAGTGGTTCTCAAACTTTTTGGGCTCCGGAGCCCTTCACATGCGTAAAAATTTATGCAGAGCCCCAACGGTCCACTGATTGTATGTGTTGTACCTATCGATGTTTCCAGTTTGTCAACCTCGCGGAGCCCCTGGAGATGTCTTGTGGAGCCCTGGGGCTCTGCGGAGCACAGTTTGAGAAACATTGCTTTAGTGGATGTCCAAGGGACTTACCCAAGTAATTCTCACTAGTGTTAATGAGTGAGTTACCTACCCTGTGTAAAGCTCATACTTGCTGATAAGTGAATAGAGTAAATTCCTAAATGGCAGGCACAGAAAACAGTTTTGTAAACAGATGCTGCGCCTGGCCTGAGGAAACAATGAAGTCTCTTTGGCTATGTCTACACTGCTGAGAAAAGTTGGAAAAAGATACGCAAATTGACAACCGCAATTTGTGTATCTTTTTCCGATTTTTTCCAAAAGAGGCTTTTCCGAAATTTGGCCCATCTAAACGGGGCCACATTTTGGAAAGAACTCCTCTTTCGGAACATCCCTTATTCTTCTCACCAAGAGGAATACAGGGATGCTGAAAGAACACGTCCGCTTTTTCGGAAACTGTTCCGAAAAAGGGGATGGGTTCCTTGGACGTGGCAGAGCTTTTCCGGGATACCTCTGGTATCCCGGAAAAGCTGTCCAATCTAGACATAGCTTTTGAGGTAAAACTCTGCACTGGAACATAATGATTCAACTCATAAGAGCTTTAATACAAAAAATCTTGCCTGCACTGATAAGTCTCCAGTACGTTAGAAGCTTGCTTATTCAATAATTCAGAGGTGAGATGAGAGGAAACCAGGTTTTCCAGACTAGAGATTGTAATTTCTAGGGGTGGTACAGAAAAGACATACAAATAGCAAATTCTGGAAGAGAAATATACATACAAAAAGACTAAAAAAATCCTTCATAATATAAGCCCAGTACTGATGGTTCTTTGGAAGGCAAACTGGCAGACAGTTCCTATGACAAGATGCTGCATTCTGACTTTCTCTAAATCAGCAGATGTTAGGTTCAGATTCTTCAGCTATCTGGTTTTAACTTTTCATCCCATTTTCCTCCTTATATCTCCATAAGGCAGGGTTCTCTGCAATAGTAGCAATATACATTAAACACCTCGAATTTAAATAAATCCTGCTTTTTTAAAAAAAAAGGTCCTCAATTCATCTTTTGACTTTGACATTAAATTTCAACATTCACATTGTATAGCGTGTGTGTGTGTGTGTGTGTGTGTGTGTGTGTGTGTGTGTGTGTGTGAATTTTTAACTTCTATATCATTTAAGTTCATTTTTAGACTCTTCATAGTTCTGTCCAAAATGGTTTCCTGAACAGGGCCTGATAGAGGGTTGGTAAATATTATTTAGTCTAGAGGAGGTCAACAACTCCACATAGTTTGGAAACAATGTTACAAATCAAATGCCTTACTATAACACAATAGCCAAAATTTAACCATTTCATAGCAATATAGAGAGAGTCATGTGTACACACCAGGCTCAATAGCACAAAAAAAAAGAAAGTGACCTAATAACTTTATTGTCATTTTAAATAGGTGGCTATTAATAAAAAAAAATCCCTAGCCTAAGACTTATCTTTCCTGATTTTTTTTAAAGTACTTATTCATGGCAAAATTGTTAAGAAATAAAAATGTTTGAATGAGAGTGATGATGACCACACTAAAACTTTCCCAGAAGCAGATTGACTGTTCCATAAATGCCTCAAAGCCCTATGATTTATGTAACACACACCTACTGAGATTTCTAGTGTAATCTTTCAGATTATTCCTTATGAAGAAAAATGACATGGGTTTAGCCCTTAAGAAGAAAAATGTTTTTACCTGTTCTTTTACTAAATCCTTTTCTTATACCATAGTAAAAGTGGAGAACCTCCATTGACAGGAAGTTTTTCTGGATTTATACGTTTTATAATTAAGAATTTGGACCCTTATTTTTAGTGTTCTTCAGATAATTTCACATTCTGTACATATTCATAATAAAATGTGTTATTTTGTTTTTATATAAATGTATGGTACACCTACATCTTCAATACTACATGCAGATGTGGTTGTCCCATCTCAAAAAATATATATTGGAACTGGAAAAGGTACAGAAGTAGGCAAGCAAAATAATTAGGGTGTTGACACAATGTACAGTTAACCTGCAGAACTCTTTGCCAGAGGATGTTGTGAAGGCCAAGACCATAGTATTAAAAAAAGAACTAGATATGTTCCTGGAGGATAGTTTCATCAGTGGCTGTTAGCCAAGATGGGCAGGGTTCAGTCAATTGCTAAGACAAACAAGTTTATTTACATTTTTGGGAGATAATGTTTCCTTCTTGTTATTTATAATGTCACCTGAAAGTAAAAACTGGTGTTCACATAGCACTGTTGTAGCAAGCATTGCAAAGCATTTATGTGCCAGATATGCTAAACACGTGTATCCTCTTTGTGTTTCAATCACCATTCAAGAGGACATACTTTCATGTGGTTATAGCTTCTGTTCAATAATGATCCAAAACAATATGAAGTGACCCACATTTATTTGCATCATATGAGTCAGATGCCATCAATAGGAGGTTGATTTTGTTGGTGGTAGTGTTTCAGGTTCTGTAGTTTCTGCATTGGCATCTTGCTCTTTTAAGACTTCTGACAGCATGTTCCACACCTCGTCCCTCTCAGATTCTGGAAGTCACATCAGATTCTTAAATCTTGGTTTTGGGTAACATAGCTACTTTTAGAAATCTCACTTTTTGTCAAATCTGCAGTGACAGTGTTCTTAATGGAACAACATGTGCTAAATTGTCATCCAAAATTGCCATAATACAAAATGTTTAGCATATCTGGCATGCAACTAGCATACACTTCTGGCTGCAAATGTGGATCTGTAGGCTCTAAAATTTTATAGTTTCTTTTTAAGTTAACTTATGTAACAATAAAAAAATCTACATTTTAAAGCTGAACTTTTTGTCCTATCTTCAGGGGTTAAGGAGAATATTTTTTCTCCTCCTTGTAAGAACCTTTTATGTACTTGAAAACTGTTTTCATATCCCCTCTCAGTCTTCTCCAGCCTAAACAAAGGTCATAGGTCATGTTTTCTATATCATTTTGAATTTTAATCCTAGTCTCCAAAGCATTTGCAACCCTTCCCATCTTGGTATTATCCATAAGAACACAAGAACTGTCATACTGGGTTATACCAAAGGTCCATCCAGCCCAGCATCCTTTCTTCTGACAGTGGCCAATGTCAGATGCCCCAGAGGGAGTGAACAGAAATCATTGATGAAAATATTGAATGGCACTGAACCCAGAAGGTGTTTGATACTTTGATGCAAGACAGTATCAAAAGCCTTAAAAAGTCAAGATGTACCACATCTACTGCTTCCTCACATCCACAAGGCTTATTACCCAGTCAAAGACAGCTATTAACTTTCTTTGACATAATTTGTTCTCAACAAAGCCATGTTGACTATTACTTATCATCTTATAGATGTGTTCAAATTGATTACTTAATTAATTGCTTTTTTATCTTTCCAGGTATTGACTTGTTTCTAATTACCTGGGTTGTCCTTATTTCTCTTCTTTATAGATAAGCACTATATTTGTCCTTTTCTAGTCCTCTCTCCCATTTTCTGGTCTCTAATTTTCTTACTTCTATCACTATTCACCATAGTCATTGCCATCATGAATTTGGTGGGACACGCACATATGTGACCAAAGTTGGGAAAGATGTGATTCCCCACATAAGAAGTTTGTGTCAAGGACTCAGGGATCTGGGGAAATTTTTTGACAGGTTGCCCTTCTAAGTACTGGGTGGATTTTAAACTAAATAATAAAACCAAAACAAATGCTGCTCAGATAGCCAAGCAAATTCAACTCAACTAACATGACAATGAATCTGAATCAGCTCATGTCAATCTCCATGTACCTTTAACAAGGCAGTTTCTGAACCATGGTGCATTCTAATGCTTGACATGAACATTTTTAAACTAAATCAAATGGAGCAAGATGAGTTTTCAACAGAATACAAATAACTCATTCAAAAAATTTTGATTTTAAAGAAAAGTATACATTGGAAAATGGACACAAATTAGACTTACCATTTCCTGTTAAGAATGAAGGTCTGTTTTTGAATCTAATAAAAAGAGTTCCAGGTCCTAATGACAAAATCCTTGTTCCCTGTTTGAATGTAACCACACCAAATAAAAACAATGAGAAGTCCTCACCTTAAAGACTAAGGGTATGTCTACACTGCCACCCTAGTTCGAACTAGGGTGGCTAATGTAGGCATTCAAACTTGCAAATGAAGCCTGGGATTTAAATATCCCGGGCTTTATTTGCATGTTCCCGGGCGCCGCCATTTTTAAATGCCCCGTAGTTCGAACTACCTGCCCACGGCTACACGTGGCATGGACTACGTAGTTCGAATTAAAGCACCAAATAAGAACACTCCCTCAGGCTCCAAGCAGGAACTGGATCTACAGTGACTTTTGTGGTCCTCAGGTGCTGCATCATCTCAACAATATAATACACTGATGCCTGAGAAAAGCTAACTCCTGGTACCCAAAGGGCAAATTAAAACTAAAAATAAAAAAAATCTAGGGCATAAAAGTGTAGAAGACCTGGATGGAAGAAAATTATCAGAGGACTGGTTTGATGTGTGCTAAATCACTAAGCATTGAAAATGAATTATTAAAATAATTACAAAAATTATACATCATTTATTGGTCTGCATTTAAAACATGGCTAGTGACTTAAGAAGTTTTGCAGGAGGAAATAACACTTGAGGAAAGAAGTACCTTTGCCATAACAAGAACTTCATGGTTCTCTGTGATCTATGCCATTGCTATTGCTTCAAATAGGTACATTCAGACTTGTCAAAACACATTTATCTTCCTGTTGATGTTCCTTCATAGTTAATATACTCAATGCATGGGTATTCCTAGGATAATAATGAGAAATATACTGAACTACAGCCTACGAAGATACCATCTCAATGATTTTTTAAATGAATAGCATAAGTCTATATAAGTAACCTCTGTATTTTACAGATAATGCACATTTCCTTCTCCAAAGAGCTTATGGTGTAAATTGGAGAAGACAAACTTCAGGATAAGTTTCACTGATATTTCAGCCTACCCATAAATCTTGCATTCTTACTACTTTCTAATTCCCTGAACCTGGTTTTCTGTTTGCTATCAGTTTAAGTAACTACAGGTTGAACTTCTTTAGGTTGGCATCCTTGGGACCTGACCATTGCCAAACCAGAAAATTTGCCAAACCACAGAGGTCAATATTGTCTAGAAACATTACCAACACTTCCACTGCTTACTGGGATCTTAGAAAACATTTAGGGGTAAATTAGAGCTAAATAATTTAAATCACAGAGCACTGACAACCAGGACTGGTGGCTGTAAACAAACTTTATGGGACCATGGGAAAATTGGCCACACCCATAATGAATGGCTATCCAGCTAACTAAAATCGTGCCACATCATGGATGTTGCCAGACAAGAAAGTGCTGGACTAGAGAGATTCAATTTGTAGCCAAAATTACAAGGTTTGTGTTTTTCATTGCTTCTGAAAGAAACCATAAAATAAAAATAACTGTCATGGTCACTTCTCAGAGATTGATAAGCACAATAGATATTTGAACAAATTTTAAAACTTGCCACATAGAATGCAATTTTCAATTATTTCCCTTATCTCAAAGTTTGTTTCTAGGAGCTTCAGAGGGTAGCTGAGTTAGTTTAGGAAAATTCTCCTTTTCCATATTTATGTTCTCCCTGTAGGTCCATTATCATTTCCACCACTTTGATGGGGAATGTATCTCTTAAATAGGATGATTGCAGCCCTTCACACTTGGGAGAACCTTCTTATAAACAACTGCAAAACTAACTCATTAGTCTCCTCCAAATCCCTCCTTAAAATTCTCCTTGACTATGACGCTTACAAAAAAATACTTGCTAATGACTAGGTTGCTTGCTTATTGAGACCATTTCCTATTGGGCTGACCAATATTGTTTTCTTGTGCTCCTGTAGATCTGTTTGTATCCATCTGTTCTCTTTTGCTTTTTACCTGGGTTGCAAGGGTAATCATGGCTAAATTGCACTTCTCCAGTGCTCTCAAATCACCAACTAGATTGAAAACAACTGGAGACCCAGCATTTAGTATCTAGGGATTTTCAGCAATGAGTGCTCAGGGTCAGCCTCCCCACAATGAGGTTGCAGATGGAATGAAAAGAATGAATCTAATTAACAACTTTAGAAAATCTTATGATAAACAAACACAATACATTATAGTAATTTATTTTTATAACATAACATGACTATTTTATAACCCACCTGCATTATCTTTATAGTTATAATAAACATAAATAAAGAAAACAAATTAAATCTGAACAGCTGTTCCCACTGAAACACAGTGAAAAGAAACTCAGAGTTCCCAAAAATTTATTTTGAGTTCACCTGAGTCTCAGTTAGAATCTTTGATCACTAAATGTATAGTCTGCTGAGTCAAAACAAACATCTGTCCTCTGCTGGCTTGTAGGAATATTCAGTTGGACTCCAAGTAGACTTATCCTCTTCCTCTGCTGAAACTACCCTTAGCCAGTCAGGTCACTGATTAACCAACAACTCATTTAAGTTTATAGATATAAAAAAAATGAGAACAACGCTGCTGCAAAATGCTTCAGACTTAGGGAAAACAACCTGCTCTGGGCTCATTTTCTCCTACCTCACACCGGGCACATGGCCTTTTGTAAAACCGCTGTCCCTGCTTGCCCTAATGGAACCTGACCACAGCAACAGGGAATTTGTTGGAGCATATCCCAAACTACCACACCCACATCCAGACATTTCTGGATATAGAGTGCTAACTCTGCCTAGCAACAATGACTGAAACACGATTCACTGTTAACTTCCCTCCTGTCTCCCCTTCCCCCTCCCCCCCTCCGCATGTCTTAAAGAGCTATATCTCCCTAGTAGGCACATGAGTTAGACAAGCTCTATGTGGCAGGGACTGTCTTTTTGTTCTGTTTATAGTGTTGCCATCTTTCCTGAATGGAGGGACCAGACACCAATGTTGTAAATGGTCTCTGGTGTCTCTGGTCAGGAAAGTTGGCAACTATATCAGTTTGTTCATCACCTAGTCCCGTGATCACCAACCCGTCTATCGGGATCAACTGGTCGATCGGGAGGGCTCAACCAGTCAATAGTGAGGCGTTCGGGCCACCCCAATTTCCCCCGCACCCCCAAGAAGCCCCACTACCTAATTCCAGCGACAATGGAGGTAGTGCCGGCTTCCTGCAGGGTGGACGGAAGTCCTGCAGCTGCGCGCCACTTCTGAGGGTTCTGGAAGCGCGTTGGTTGCTCCCTTCCCCCAGGTCTGTGGCATGCTGGGAACTTGCGGGGAGGGTGAGGAGTCCCCAGAGGAGGTGTGCGCTGGGGCTTCCCTGCTCTGCTGGAGGGGGTAGTGTCCCTGGAGGAGGCACGCACCGGGGCTTCCCTCCTCCACAAGGGGGAGGAGGGAGGAGTCCCGGGAGGAGGTGGGTGCAGGGGACTTCCTGTCCCCTGCCCCCTGCTCCCAGCAACACCCTCTCTCCTGCCCCCTCTGGCACCATGTCCCCTCTCCTCTGTCCCCCACTGGCACTCTACCTCCACCCCAGCACCCTGTCCCTGCCCCCACTGGCACCTTGTCCCCTGCCCCAGCACCCAGTAGCACCCTTCTCCAGTACCATGTCCCCTGCTCCCACCAGCACAGTTGGGGCCACATTAGTGAGGCTTGGGGGGTTTTTGGAGGAGTTATTTTTTTGCGTCTCATTTGTGTGGCCCCTCAACTGACTTTTCTGTGGGTCAGTGACCCCTGACTCAAAACAGGTTCCCTGCCCTTCTTATAAATAAAGACAATGCAGAAACTTTTTGTGTTTGACATAGTATTTTATTTAAAAATGAAGCCTGGCCAACAAACCCGCAATTGGGGCCAAGCCACCAGCTGGCCGCAGCATCATAACACTCCTGCACACACAGCCCGACCCTAGATCATACACTGGACCGCCCTGCCCTGAGCCTCTCACGTACCCCAACCCAAATTCCTGCACCATCACATCCACAAGCCTGTGGCTTGCTTAGTATCCCAACTCTCCATCTGACCCCAACACTCCACAGCCTGGAGCCCCCTTCCTGAGCCAGCATCCCCTTCTCCACCTCCTCCTGCATCCACATTTCTTCTCAGAGCTTGCATCTCTCACCCCTTCCCACACCCAAATCCCTCATTCCCACCGCAGAGCCCACACATCCTGTCTCAATTCAGTGAGGGTACAGCTAGACTGCAGGAATTTTTCAGGATTCCGGAGATATCCCAGAAAAACTCTTCTGCATCCAGGAATGCATTTGTTCTTCCACTTTTTTTAGTGGAAGAGCAAGCATGCTCTTTCAGTAATCCCTGTATTCCTCATTCCACGAGTAATAAGCGGGCTTCCAAAAGAAGGGTTTTTTCTTACATTTGGTCCAGTCTAGACAGGCCAAATGTTGGAAAAACCTCTTCCTGCGGAAGAATAAAAAAAAAGTGGCAGTGTAGAGTGTATAAGGGCTGGGGATAGCAAGTGCCGGAGAGGAGGAGCATAGAGAGGGTGGGGCTTCAAGGAAGGGGTGGGTCTTGGGGGAAGGATGGAGCGGTAGATCTTGGCTTGATCTGACATTTAAAAAATGATCTTGGGTGTAAAAAGGTTGGAGACCACTGACCTAGTCCATAATTAGGGCTTTTGGGCACTACGCTAAAGCAAATAATTAATAGTAATATTCAGCGCTTCTTAGGAAAATGCCCATCAGAAATACCTGTCTGTAGAAAGCCAACATATTAATGCCAGGATCTGATGTTTTAGTTCAAAATGCATTATTAGCCAGCAAATTGAGCTACTTCCAGAGCTGACTGGGGGATGACAATTCCGTTTCATGACAATTTTCATGATTTCAATATTTGGTTTTGTTCCATATTGAAACAAACAAAATCTTTTGAATGTTTTCTAAAGACAGAATTGTGTCACAAAATGTCCGTTTTTGGATTTAAAAGGTCAGGCTTTTGATTCAGGTCTCTCATTCTCCTCAGCAGTTAGCAGAGTCCACTGTGCACCACTGGAACCTTTCTGTGAACAGCCTTGTTAAAATTGATACGTTCATGGGAAAGGTTTCAGCTTTGAAAAAAAATGTTTTGTCAAAAATATTCCAACTAATTCTAGTTATTTCCTCTCTACTACAAAACTCTGCTCTGCAAAAGAGGTTTACTGTGCACATCCCTACCCTGCTGATAAGCCTTTCAAGATGGAAAATAAAATGGAAAATGTTATAGGCAAACAAAGATGTTTACTACACATTTAGTTGGTCTACAGCTTTGTGTTGGAGTTAGCTAGGGTCTCTTTGGTTCCCAAACAAAACATAAAGACTGAAAGCAAAAGCACCCCGATGGTCAGGATAAGGAATGGTCTCCCACAGTCCACCCGAGTTAGTCTTTCTGGCATGTAAGAAATGTTCCACTGACACAATCAAGAGATTTCAGTAGCCACTATCAGAATGTATAGACTATCGTAGGATGGGGTTCTCTCTGCTAGCTCTCCTCACCAGTCAGTGGAGTTTGGGGTAACATCAGAGGTATAAAAATGGTTGTCTTCCTAAATAACAAGACATATTGTGAACAAGATGGCATGACTGTGCAAACACCAGTCAGTTTGACAGGTGAACAGGCAGGATTTCTACAGGCTGGATCTCAGACTAATTTTCTACATTGTCTGCAGCGAGTAAAGTTCTGCAGCTCTTGCAGCTATTCTGTCTACCTTGTCTACCTTGAACCCTATATGGCAAACAAATAAAAATAATCAGAAAGAAATCAAGCCCTGTTCCCAAGTTGCCTTTGTAAAAATGTTTCTCTTTTTCTGATTGAACAGGAGGAGTAAAATAGTAAAAATGTTGCAGCTGTAGTTGAGAGAAAAATCCACTTCAAAGAGTAAATCATACTGCAGATTTAAGTCTTCCTAGCTCATCAAAAAGGCATCCTAAAAAGAAAATGCAATCTCAGCAAAAAGTAGTCAAACTGAGAAAGAACCATCTGTTTCTCTCTGAGAACTTCTTCACTGGAAGACAGCAGGAGCTTGATGGAAAGCAAAAGTTTGGGCTTTCATAATCTGAACTAGGTTCCTTCAAAAGAAGAGATACATGAAAGAATGTTTCCACCACAATATTTTTTAGTTACTATGTTTAGTATATAACCTGAGGAGCTAGAAACAATAGAAAAGCAGTGGGACAAATATCAGGGAGATTCTTTGAACTTCAAAGTCATGAATGACTGGGTCCCTTTATACATATTACTGTGAGATGTGATCTAAGCAGAATGTGAAGTTCCAGACAAAACCAGAAAATTAAAAACAAACAAACAAAAACAATGCATTCAGATCCCTTCTTGCAATTCATAAAGAAAACTGAATCATTTTGCTAATGGGAGATGTGGACATATTGCCTCATTTAAAGGCACAGTAGTATTATCAAAAGGTGGACTCCTGCTAAAGAAACCCACATACTGAAGAATAGGAGAACACCTTAAAATGAGCTCTAAAACTGCAACTGCCTTGAGCACTCAATATGAACTAAGGTAAATCGCCCGCATTAGAAAAGTGCAAATGAAATTCTGCATTTTCTGGGTTTCTCACATTTTTGAAAGACTAACATTCTTGAGAGGTGATATGCACTCTTATACTGAATGCTGATATGCGCCTACAACTTTAATTTTGCTTCATGGATAGAACAAAGACAAAATTCCATTTCTTGGGAATCTTACAATTGAGGATCACCAACCTGCTAGACATCCTGCACCTGAGGACCCCTCCAATGCAGAGCACAGTGTATTCAATGGAATTCTGCAAGGACACAAGGGTAAGTCCTTGCAGAACTTCTTTCAAAATTGACCCCTAAGCTAGATCTGACAAAAGGAAAAATGCCATTAAGCAAGGCAGAATGGAGGAAAGTGTATACACACAACAAAGTTTAGGTTACAAAGTCAATGGGATTACACTGATTATAGTAGGTGAGGGTCTGGCCCTGTGAGTAGCATTGGGATGAAAGTTATTGTTGGAATAGGTGAGTTTTGAAAAAACATTAGAATAAGACTGAGGCTGCATACAACATAGGGACATTTCCACAGGTACAAGGGCTAAGAGAGGTAGAGAAGGCCAATGGATAGGTCACTAGACAGGGAGTCAGGAGATCCTGATTCTACTCCTGGTTTGCCACTGACCGGCAGTGTTATCCTTGGGCAAGTCACTTTACTTCACTGAGCCTTTGCTTTCTTATTGGGAGTGAAAGCTTGCCAGGGCATAGGCTTTTATAGTGTATGCGTGTGTGTGTGTGTGTGTGTGTGTGTGTGTGTGTGCAATGACGTGCATGATGTAATTGTAGTAATATTAATCACAATAGCATTTGTGAGAGAAACATATTGTCTCAATGTGTTTCACACATGTGTGCAAATAGTCCTATTTCATTTCTGTACAAATCACGTCAAACATGAAGAGAGAGCATGACCCAAAGTGAGTGTCAGAAAAGCCACTAAACAGTTCTACAAGGCCACCTCATTTGAGCTGCATCACCTTATGTTAAAGAGGAGGAAATGTGTGGAAAAGCAGAGACTCCAAATAACACAGAGGTCACTTCCACTAGTTCCCAGTCAGCTTAACTGGAAGCTAAACTGATGCCGGTTTAAAGTTCAGCCCTAATTTTCAACGCAATGAATGCATCACTCCCCAGCTGCATTAAAGTTCAAATATCAGTCTTTGAGGAGCACCCTGGCAACCATATCCTGGGGCAATGCGGCTCACAAAGTCTGGGATTAAGCACATGAAAGCTAGGGATAAAAGCATTCTTTCTGGAAGGGATCCAGTCATGGAGCAATCTTTCAGGTAGGACCAGATAATTCCAGAGTTTGAGGATTGCTAGGAAATGATGCAAAGCTTTTTTCTTTTAAAAACCCTTTCCACCTTAAGAAAGGCACAGACACTGCCACCTGTTTAATTACCTCTGCTAACAAAAAAGAAATCTTAAACCCCCCCAAAATCCAAGCAACCCTCCCCCTTGTGAAAAGCACTCAGCAATCCATCAAGTCCATAAATTGCTATTGATTTTCCATCAGGATGCTTAGATACTATTTTGATGAGAAGCATATAAAACTCAGAGGATATGTA
This sequence comes from Rafetus swinhoei, assembly GCA_019425775.1. NCBI lineage: Eukaryota > Metazoa > Chordata > Testudines > Trionychidae > Rafetus > Rafetus swinhoei. The sequence continues at coordinate 39,624,646 of CM033437.1, read as the reverse complement.
TACACAGCAGCATTATTTCAGAATAACTGATATTCTAAAATAACAAAGAGCGCATCTACACAGCAAGCCATTATTTTGAAATAATGGCAAGCTGGAGGACTTCTTCCTTCTTCCTTCTTCCTTTGACTTCCTGGTGTGTAGACAGAACCAAAAGCCGAATTAAGCTATTTCAACTTAAGCTACACAATTGATGTAGTTGAAGTTGCATAGCTTATTTCGGGTTTAGCCTTGCTGTGTAGCAATGCATTAGGATGGCTAGAAAGCATCCAGGGTCTCTGACACCAATTAAGCTTACATACAGAGTAGCATACAGTAACAATCAACATTTACTACGTAAATTAACAGAAGGCTTGTGTGAGAGATGTCCATGAGTTAAGCTTCTGGTGTTTTTAAGGACATATTCAACCAGAACATTGTTGTGTCTTGGCCTGAAATATCATTGCACAAGGGTTCTCACTTGCTGGGCATACACATATTTATAGAGAGCTATAGTATACATCTGCAGGCCCCAGGAGATTTCATCGTCTAGCAGAAGCATACTATACACAACCAGGACTCAGCAAATTAAGCTTCTGTTCCTGTACAAGCAACTGAAGAATGTAGATCTTCCCTAAGCATATTCATGTTATGGAAAATCCCCACTGTGAAGGTTAGTGGCAGGGATATAATTCCAAGTAAAGAAATATTAAGTAAGAACATTTCTTTTATATTCTTTTTTTCCTCGTTAAGTCTTTATATTTCCCTTGTGTGGCTTAAACTTTAAAGACACTGCTCAGATGCTGTTTCCCACACTAATTAGAGACACTAAGCATCTGTTGGAATCTCCTTTGGTTACCACTAGTATTTAAACCCTCACCATTCCCCTCAGAATAGTAGTGAAATCTTGTCTCCCCTACAAACTTGTCTACACTTGGTTAATACAAGTTACATCTGCATAAAGCTGCTGCAATTAGAATATTGCTCATGCATATGTGTACTTAGCTCCTTGCATTGATGTTGCATGTATGTTAGCCTATAGCTGCTGCAGTTAGTATAACTTCTGAGCACGTGCACACTTATTTCTTTGTAATGTAATGCTTGTGTTAATGCATAGTGCAGTGCAGCATTGGTAGATATCTAAGTGTATGTGTACACTGCAGAGTTTTTTCAGAAAAACTGCCATTTTTCCAAAAAAATTTCACTTACATCCACACTGCAATTGTGTTCTTTTGGGGAAAAAAAAAAAAAAAAAAAAGAAAGATCAGAGGGGTTTTTCTGACATTGGCAAACCTCTTTCCATGAGGAAGAAGCCTTTTTCCAGAAGAGCTCTTTCGGAAAAAGGCATGTGTGGATTGGGAAGAAGGAGTTCTTTCGAAAGAAGAGGAAAGAGGGAAAAGCACAAGTGCCCTGGTGACCACTCTCTCCATAGTAATCACAGCTTACATGTGAGATAGCGTCCATTCGGTGTGGACGCAATCTTTCGAAAAAGCAGATCGCTTTTTCGATGCGCTTTGGTGGTGTGGAACCTCTCTTTTGGAAGAAGTTTTTTCGGAAGTTCTCTTCTGGAAAAGCTTCTTCAAAAAGAAGCTTTCAGTCTAGACATAGCCTCAGTGTGAAAGCTGCCACTGTCCAACTCACTGTCTTTGGAGAAGTTTTGGTAATACATGGTGAGACAGAAATAAGTTGTGCAGCGGTGACTGGGAGCATGGATTATTTTCCCACCATGCAACTGTCTCCATAATCTCATCTATAGTCCATAATTTTTGTGCCTTTTTTTAAAAAGTCTTATGAACTCACATGGCTTTACTCGCTGTCCACCCTCTCTGACAGTACTGCTGCCATAAGTACAGTGCTGTACTGCTGTCATAAGCTTTGGCAGAAGAACTGAATCAGCAGGGAGGGAACATGATGGAGGACAGATCACTGTGGGGCATAGCAAGAACCAAATTAATGTTGCTGGGGGCGTTCACAGAGCATCAATGGATGGTAGAGCACTGCTCCTTGCCCCAGGAAACGCACACTGATTGATGGATTCACATCATGATGCAAGATTGGGATGGTGCTCAAAGGCTGCAAAACCTTGAGCGCTTTGGGGCCCCATTCCTGAATCAGTATGCTGAGCTCACCTCAGCCCTCCAATGCATGGACACCAGAATGAGTGTTGCACTGATAGTGGAGAAGCAAATGGTGATTGCACGGTGGAAACTTGCAATGCTGGATTGCTACTGATCGGGGGAAATCATTTTGAAATTGGAAAATCCACTGCAAGGCTGTGCCCCTAGGCAATTTGCAGGACATAGCAGATGGATATGCAGTAATGAAGTTCCCAAGCTGTGTTGGACTAATAGAATCATAGGGTTGGGAGAGACCTCAGGAGGTCATCTAGCCCAACCCCTGCTGGAAGCAGGGCCAATCCCAGCTAAATCACCCCAGCCAGGGCTTTGTCAAGCCGAGACGTAAAAACTTCTAGGGATGGAGATTCCACCACCTCCCTAGGTAACCCATTCCAGTGCTTCACCACCCTCCCAGTGAAATAGTTTTTCCTAATATCCAACCTAGAGCTTCCTTACTGCAATTTGAGATTACTGTGCCTCCTTCTGTCATCTGTCACTACTGAGAACAGGCTCTCTCACATCCTCTTTGGAACCATCCCCCTTTAGGTAGTTAAAGGCTGCTATCAAGTCCCCTTTCACTCTTCTCTTCTGTAGACTAAATAAGTCCAAATCCCTCAGCCTCTCCTCATAAGTCATATGCTCCAGCCCCCTAATTATTTTTGTTGCCCTCTGCTGGATTTTCTTCAATGTGTCCACATCCTTTCTGTAATGTGGTGGTGGTGGGCAGAACTGGATGCAATACTCCAGATGTGGCTTCACCAGTGCTGAATAAAGGGGAATAATCACTTCCATAGATATGCTGGTAATGCTCCTGCTAATGCACCCCAATATGCTGTTAGCCTTCTTGGCTACAAAGTCACACTGTTAACTCATATCCAGCTTCTCGTCCACTCTGATGCCCAAGTCCTTTTCTGCTGAACTGCTGGTTAGCCAGTTGGTCCCTAGCCCTTGTCAATGTGTGGGATTCTCTAATAGATGGCATATGTATTCTTATTTTGAAACAGACCACCTCGCCACAGATTTCTTCAATAGAAAGGATACTTTTTTTCTGTGATTATTCAAGTACTGGTTGATCGCCAGGGACACTTTACCAACATTCCTGGTCAAGGAATGTGCATGATGTTCACATTTTTAACAACAAAGGACTATTCAGAAAACTACAAGTAGGGACTTTCCCTGCCCTCCCCCCCCATCCCAATCAGCGTGTTACCAATGAAAGTGTTGAATTCCTGTGGTGATCCTGAAGGACCCAGCTTAGCCCTTTCTCCCCTGACTCATGGAGATCACCTTAACAGCAGCCTTTGCTCATGGACTGATGCAGCACTGGCTTGCAGGATCTCATTGACTGATTCATTACAAGTTCTCATCTGGCTCAGGAGTTCCACAGGTGTGGATGGGGAGCCCCTTAAGGCCATAATGGCAGCAGCTACACAGAGGTAATATTGTCAGGATAGTCGCTATGGACAGTGAAAAGTTGAGGCTCAGACCTTCCTTCCCTTGCTCCCCTGAAGTTATCCAAGGTATGCTCATTGACACTTCTACTTTTCAGTGTGTGTGCATGGCACCACTTGCAACACCATCCCTGGAAAGTATGGTCCACCCAGAGTGAGGGGAATGAGGATGGAAATACTTGCCTGCATGAAACTAGCAGCATGGAGCAATGACATTGGATCCTGGTGGCTCCATTTTCCAGAGATGATGGTGATTTTAGCTGATATCCCATGACTGAAAATAACAAAAACCGAGAAAATGTAGCTGCTGCTAGGGTCCCAAAGCTGCCTATGCCCATAAGCTGCCAGGTGTTTAATGCAATGATGCATGCTTATCTCTGATGAGCATGGGAAAGCGGCCTATCACAGAGGATGAAATAAGGCTGCCATCCCTAAAAATCTGTGGGCGAGGATTGCAAAATACTTCCATGGAAGTTTCTTCAAGAAACCTTAGCAGTATTCAAGGGACGTCAAATCAGGAAATGGCATTTCAGAAATTCGTGGGATTTAACGATGCGGGCGGGACATTCCTGTCCCTGTAACTGCCAGGCAGTAGCATTCACAACTGTAAACAGAGCAGTTAATGCCAGATACTGTGGGACAGCTACTGGAGAAATGTTAGTGTTGACCTAAGTAACATAGTATCTACACTCACACTGCTTCAATTTCAGTACACTAACCATGGCTCAATGCAGCTCAGGGAGGTCATGTTACTTCTTATTGTAACATGTCACTTACATCTGTGGGAGATGTAAGTGTAGACCCATTCACAGCTAAATCTACCCAAGGTGGCTTATACTGATCTAACTTTATAGTTTAGACCAGGCCGTAGTGTTTTTAGTGTATAGTTCCAAGTATTTATTATTCTGAGACATCTATAATATCCAGGCAAATGTTAACAATCTTGTAATTAAATAGATAAGATGGCCATTCATATGGACTCACAAATGAAACATGTCCAATTCCTATTAAGATATGCAATCTTTAACGTCAGTTTGCCTCAGTTAGGTCCATACCCATGGAAAGGTGTCTGCAATTTAGCCTTCAAAATATTTGTTAAACAAAATATTGCACGCTCATTTCTCATACCTTTTGTTAGTCTCTTGGAATTGTTTTGGTTTTTTAGTTGCACAAAGTGATTAAAAAAAACCACATTTGTCCTCAATATTAGCTGATTTATTATTCTGCTCTCTTCTGTATACTTTATTATATTCATGAAATTGGCATTTCTCAAGTTCACTCTTGGCTTTTCTGCATTACTCAATTGGAGAAAACAATCAGAGCCCTATTAGTCTGATCAATTTCAGTTTTAGTTCATAGAAATGCAATTCTATTTCATACAGTTTATCTGCTGTTCCTGAAAATGCTTGTTTTCCAAAAAAAAAAAAAAAACCCCAACATTCTTTTCTACAGACATATTTTACATATGCTAGGTGAGTAGTTTCTGTACTAGGAATCCATGCAACATTAATTCAGTCTCCAACTTCCCTTTCTCCAGGAGCAAACAGTCTACATCTATGTTGATTAGTATTATTTTGAGTTATGGTAGCACCTTGGAGTCCTTGTCCTACATCAAGATCCCATTATAGGAGCTGAATTCCTTCAACCCCTGTCACCTGAGTACACCTGTCTAACAGATTCATATATATTTCTTGTTCAGTTTGTGGTCTTCTATATTAGAGATATGAAAACCTTGCTGTGTGGGGATTGTGTTCTTTGTACTGTTGGAGGTTTGTTTGGGAAGCAGCTTTTCTTTGAAACAGATGTGGAGTAGATTTCTTTGTATTGTGTGACCAAAAAGATTCGAATAAAATTAATGATCAAATTAAAATGAATTTCTACTTTGAGAGGAGACTGTGAAGATGGCATCAGAGGGTTCCATCAAAATAGTTGTATTTTCATATCAAATACACTTTATTGTATATACTGGGGGAAGAGAGAACTAATAAATTGCCAACCCTAGAAACTAAACCTCTGAGGGCATGTCTACATTAGGAAATTATTTCAAAATAACTTATTCGAAATAATAATTCCTGAAATAACTATTTCAAAATAGCATGTCCACACCTCAGGGAAGCTGTGAAATTAGGGTATGTCTACACTAGCCCCCTAGATCGAACTAGGGAGGCTAATGAGTTGTCACCGAAATTGCAAATGAAGCACGGGATTTAAATATCCCATGCTTCATTAGCATGTTCCCGGGCGGTTGCCATTTTGGAAATTGACTAGCCCAGAGTAACTGCCTGCGTCTACACGCGGCAGTGAAACGGGAGTTCGAAGTAACCCCTTAACTCGAATTAGCTGTTAAACCTCATTCCAGGAGGAGTAACAGCTCATTCGAGCTAAGGGGTTACTTTGAACTCCCATTTCACTGCCACGTGTAGACGCAGGCAGTTATTCTGGGCTAGTCAATTTCCAAAATGGCGACCGCCCGGGAACATGCTAATGAAGCATGGGCTATTTAAATCCCGTGCTTCATTTGCAATTTCGGTCACCCTCATTAGCCTCCCTAGTTTGAACTAGGGGGCTAGTGTAGACATACCCTTAGTCTGAAGCAGGTTCCTTTAATGTGGACATGCTACCTCAACTTAGAAAGCACTAGGGAGTAAATACTTTGAGGGTACATCTACACAGCAGTGTTATTTTGGAATAACTAATGTTATTCTGAAATAACATAGTCTGTGTCTACACACAAGCAGTTCTTACTCCGACTCCTGTAACCCTCATTTTAGGATTTGCCTAATTGCTCAGACTACTTCCTGTGCATCCTTCTGGATTAAGCAGAGGGGCCAGATATCGTTTCCTAAGTAGAATCCTTGGTGAGCTAGAGCTCTCCTATGTTCCTTCTCGAGTGGTGCTGATGAGCTGCTGGGAGGCAGCTGCAGTCTGAGCAGAATCTGGGACCTTGCCTCCACACATTCAAGACCCATGATCCCTTACACTGCTGTCCAGTGGGCCACAGGCAGCTCCACACACTTTCCCAAATACTTAAACTATTTAATTTAAAAATAACATGAGAATTTCAGCTTCCAGGAAACATGGAAGGAAGAAGACTGGCCTTGTGTACAAGGCACTAGACAGGACTTCAGGAAACCTGGGTTTTATTCCTGGCTCTTCCACAGATTTTCTGTGAGGTCTTGAAGTTAACCTACCTGGTTCCCCAGTTCTAAAATGGAGATAGTACTTCTCTTCCTCACAGTGGTGCTGTGGGGGACAACAGCTAATAATTGTGAACCACTCAGGTACTATGATCAGACAAGCACTTATGAGGATTATTTATTACTTCTTCACACCCCCTTAGGTATGGATGGATGAAGGGATGGACTTACTAAAATTGTTCCCTGCTGGAAGAAAAGATATAGCTTCTCAGAGGCATCTCTTAGGCGTTTCAAATTCCCTGTCCCTGAAAGAGATTAAAAAATAGCCCTCCCATCAAGTCTAGGAGTGAAGAATGCTGGTTTTCTTCCCAGGAAGATCGTTCTTGTTACAGTGATGCTTTCAGAAGGCTTTTTTGAATTGTGATGCCAATGATTTCATCCGTACATCTCATCATACTTTCCAGTGAAAGGCCAATGTCATTCCCTTTGTATAGCCAGGAAGCTGGAACTGATATTGGCTTGCCCAAGGTCATACAACAAGTCAATGGCCAACCTGGAAATATAAGCAGGAATTCTTACTTCCTGTGTGGTGTCCTAGCCACTAGACTACACTGTCTCCCACTGAGAAATTATGTCAAAGAGACAACTTAATATAATAATATAAAATATTCCTTTTTCTGTCCAACAATATTTCCCTTAAAATCTTATCTTGCAAGACATTTAAACTTATTGCACGAAAGCCTTACCCCACTGAAGTCAATGACAAAAGTCCTATTGACTTTAATGGAGCCAGGATTTCACTTACCATATCTGTAAGATGTGTGTATACAACACATTTATCATCTGGGTTTTTTTTTACTGATTTGTTCCATAGGCTTTTCCTTTGCTACTGATACACATCATCATTTCTATTTTTGTGAGCATGCTTTTGCCTAATAGTCTTGGTTTAGTGGATCGTTAATTAACACTGATTACTCTGCTCTCATTAAAACTCAGACTGCATCACAAATTACCAACATTAATAATAAAAGAATCATTTTCCTTACCCTTAAAATGTCTGAAAGAAACATTTTTTCTATCCTATTAAATTTTATTATAACAAAAGATACAGAATTTAACAGACAGAACTACTTTATTAAGATTTTTATTATGCCCTGAAGCAGTGACTGAATTCAGACTTTCAGTAGGAGAAAAGAGTGCATACATTTGGGACTTTAAAAATATATTATTTAACCTAAAAACGTAAGAGCATAAGAACAGCCATACTGGGTCAGACCAAAGGTCCATCTAGCCCAGTATCCTGTCTTCCCGACAGTGGACAATGCCAGATGCCCCAAAGGGAGTGAACACACCATGTGATCATCAAGTGATTCCTTTCCTGTCATCCATTTCCAGCCCCTGACAAACAGAGGCTAGGGATACCATTCCTACCCAGTCTGGCAAAGAAGTATTGATGGACCTAACCTCCATGAATTTATCCGGTTCTTTTTTTAACTCTGTTTAAGTCCTGGTCTTCACAACATCCTCTGGCAGGGAGTTCCACAGATTGACTGTGCACTGTGTGTAGGAAAACTTATTTTGTTTGTTTTAAACCTGCTACCTATTAATTTCATTTGGTGACCCCTAGTTCTTTTATTATGGGAACAAGTAAATAACTTTTCCTTATTCACTTTCTCTATACCTGTCATGATTTTATAGACCTCTATCATATCCCCCCTTAGTTTCCTCTTTTCTAAGCTGAAAAGTCCCAGTTTTTTCATCTCTGTTCATATGGCACCTGTTCCAAACCATTAATCAATTTTGTTGTCCTTTTTTGAACTTTTTTTGCCAAGCTATCTTTATTGAGATAAGGCAACCACAACTCCACGCAGTATTCAAATTGTGGGAGTACCATGGTTTTATGTAGAGGCAGTAAGATATTCTCTTATTCTCTATCCCTTTTTAAATGATTTCTAACATTCTGCTTGCTTTTTTGACTGCCACTGCAGATTGAGTGGATGTTTTCAGAGAACTATCCACAAAGACTCCAAGATCTCTCCCTTGAGTAGTTATAGCTAAATTCTGCTTTGTTCTTCACTATCTTGAGCACTTCAATATCATCTGCAAATTTTGCCACCTCACTGTTTACCCCTTTCTCCAGATCATTTATAAATAGATTAAATAGGATTGGTCCAAGTACGGACCCTTGGGAGACGCCACTAGTTACTTCTCTCCATTCTGAAAACTGACCATTTATTCCAACCTTTGTGTCCTGTCTTTTAGCCAGTTATCAGTCCAGCAGAGAACCTTCCCTCTATTCCATGGCAACTTACTTTACTTAAGATCCTTTGGTGAAGCATCATGTCAAAAGCTTTCTGGAAATCTAAGTACACTATGTCCACTGGAGCCCCCTTGTCCACGTTTCATTTATTAACAAATTAAAGGGAAAAAATTCAGAATGTTTCCCCAATATAGGTTCTGTGCTAGGGAGTTTGGGTTAAACACTGCTCTTGTTTGCGCTAGTGTAACTGAAATGAAAATATGGCTCACTTTTTATGCAAATTAGTACATAAGCTGGGATTTATTGAAGGGTATCATTGTCCTTCACAGCACAAAGACTGTCACAGGAATGAAATAGATCTGGACATAAATATTTATAAAGGAACAAGTTAATAATCATAATTATATTTATAATTATAGAATGCTGATATGTAAAAGCACAATAGAAGTTAGAAGCTGAAAAATTCATTACTGTGTTGTATTACATGTTTCATTTTATAAGAAGCCGCTCTTGAGTGGCTGTAATTGAGATTAGTAATTGGAAAGTTCAGGAGCTTTACAAATGCGGGTCACTTTCTCTTTTGTTGAAGATATTAAGAACTGTCCAGTAACTTTCAAAAAGGATAGCAATCAACTTTTAATTAGTTTTTGCTTAAATAAGGATTTTCGTAATAGTAGTGTTACACATATTGGCTTATTGGCTGAAACCTCTGAGACACAAAACGAAAGTTGTTTTCTGGACTTCAGAGAAGATGGGTTTTGAGACAGAGAACCAACCAATTTACTAGACACGAAAAGATTACTGTTGCATTTGTGCAAGAGGAACTTTCTACTCCTCATTTTGGGCAGAATTATTTCAATTTTGCTCTCCCTACATAACTCTTCACTATCTGTATAGGCCTGTTGAAATCAATGGGATATCTGTATTTTAAAGTATTATTCCATACAGGTAAGGGCAGAAAAATAGTCCCTTTGCAACCTAGCTGGTACTGAATACGTGTAATCTATAGTGATATTGGACTAATAGGAGCCTGCACTGAAAGAAAGAAAGTGGACCGCTAAAAAAAGGGTTAAGTTTAAATATATAGAGAAATTATTCTAGATTCAGAATCCTTGATAATAAGAGATATCATAACAAAAATGGTTGCTAGGAGACCATAACCAGAAACTATAATAATAAATTGTTTATTATTGAAAATAATGAAATATCTTCAGTCAAGACACTTAGTAGAAAATATAATAAAGATATATATAGTTTTTGTTCATTAAAGATCAGGCAACATTTATATTGTAAGTCCTAACCAAGATGTATCTCATCAGAGCTTAATCATCAAGCCACATATATGTTATCTGCTTGCTTAGAATTAGAGAGACAAGGTGAATGAGGTAATTTTTTTTTTTATTGGACCAACTTCAGTTGGTGAGAGAGTCATGATTTTGAGAACAGCTCTGTGTAGCAATAGAGCCAGCCTGGAAGCAGGACCTAAAATAGAGATAATATCTGAGCAACTTAAAAATGAGTACAGCTGACTTGTCTGTCTCAGGCTGCTTTATTGGCTACCCTACCTGTTTGCTTGAAACATTCAGCTGGCTGGCCTTTAAACTTGTTTACTCATAGCTCCTATGTCTGCTTATCTCCAGCCTTCTAGCCCTGCCTCCCTCGAGGTACCCTGCTTCCTGACTCTGGCCTCTAACTCTGGTTCTAACCTTTGACTCTGGGTATTATCCAACTCCTGCATTAAACACTAGGGCTGAGTCCTGCTCTAACCACTCTAACAGGACTGCCCATATCTCTGTCCCTGAGGGCACATCTACACAGCAAGGCTAAAGCCAAAATAAGCTACACAACTTGAGCTATGTCAATTGCGTAGCTTAAGTCGAAATAGATAATTTCGGCTTTTGGTGCCGCCTATACAGCAGGAAGTCCGAGTTACAGCACTCTTCCTCTAACTTCCCTTACTCCTCGTACAATGATAGTTACTGAAGTTGGGGTAAGAAAACCTCCAGCTCAACATTATTTCAACATTATGCTGAAGTAAGTGCTTGTAGTGTACACACGGACTTTGGGGTTTTTTTTGGAATAATGCCTGTTATTCCAAAATAACACTGCTGTGTAAATATAGTCTTAGTGAATTACATTTAAGGCGGAGTTCTGAGATTGCCCTTCTCATGGTGTACCTCTACACTGCAGCTGGAAGTGTAATTTCTAGGCCCACATGTATCCTGGATTTAGACACTATCTCTTTGTGAAGAGTGAGGCTTTGTGTTAGCATCTCCTACTATTGTCTAGTTTATGTGGCTCCCTGCCTAAGCTCCTGGCTTTTGTGGATCATATTCTTAGGTACCAGTCTCTCCCCATTCATTACAAAGGTAGTCCCAGTGCCTAACTCAGGGTGGATTAGTGTTCCTGTGATTTACTAGGTGACTAAAAGTTAGGGGCCCTGATAATGAGTGATGCAACCTCTAAGAATTTGGTCAGTGTGTCTTCAAGGTCTCACAACTCTCCTCTATTCCTTCTCCTCCTGCTCCATCCTGTCTTCTTCTCATCTAACCTCCCCTCCCCCCCCTTTATAAAATGATTAGTAGGAGAGGCTTCCCCTTCAACAGGAGTCCCTTGTGGTCTTCCTCAATGGTGACCAACACCCTGCCAGACGATCCATTTGTTTCCAATTTATCTGATAGCTTCTGCCCAGAGAAATCCCTCCTAATTCATGGTCTAATGAGGCTTGCATTTGAATAGGCTACCTTCCAAGTTAATGACTCTTGATTGTTTTTCATTATTTTCCCTCTGCCAGCATCTCCTGGAAATTCAGTCCAAGATGGAGACAGAAAGACAACAGTGAAGGAAGAATGCAAACTTACTGCTAATTCGGTGCTCAGAAAACAAAATGGAATTTATAGTGGATGCATTCACTAATGCAGCTGTGCATGGTTGTGGCTGTGACAATTTTCAAAAATAAGTTGCCTAGCAGCCAAACTGTAATGACTAACTCCACAGGAACAGATACATTAGATTACATAAGGGAGAGAAGATTGGTGGAATAATCTATTTAGTTTTCTCCGCCTGCCATTATTTGAAAAGGTTTGTTTGTTTTTCTCACCACCTTGGGCCTGATCCATACCCAAACAAAGCAATGTAAGTCTCTATTGATGACAGTGAGCTTTGGGTGAGGGCTTTAGGATCTGATCGTATGGCTTTAATCAGCTCAAACTGTCACTTTATTGAGTAGGTTTTGCCTCAGTAAGACCTGTAGAACTTAGTGCAAATATTTTTGAAGGCATTTGGATTCTCTAGAAAAAGAGTTTCAAGAAACTTGCATCTGCGACAGACTAAATAATAGCAGCATCTGGATTCAGTAGGTTGGGTCTGGTTGATCAAAACGAACTGCAGAGGATCAAACTTGTATTACTGGAAACCTGAAGAAACCGTTTGGCCTGTGCTCATTTATCTGGCTACTAAATATCTTGGATGCCCTCCCACTACCACACTGTCTGAAGATATAAATCAAGAAGAGAGACATAGTCTCATCACAAGTGAAACTGAGCTAAATTCAAAAGCACTTGAACATATTGTCTTTCTCAGTTAATCTGCCCATGCTTGATTTACAATACCAATGTTAACTCAAAGAAAAGTGCCTTGTTTTAATAGTCTCACAAGGATGTACCTGTGGCTTTCCAGGATGTTCCTGCTAGCATTTGGAGAAATATTCATTATAAAATATATCATCTAAATTTTTGGGGTGAAGCTTGGTTGAATTTTGCAATGGAAGCAATATTAAGAATCTCTGAAATTGTTCAATGAAGCTTCATATATTAAACAAAATTGTAGTGTTTAGATGACTGAAAATGGCATGCAAATATTTGTGCCATGGAAGACCAATCACACAGCCATATGACAAAAATCAGTCCCCAGGGCTAAGCGTTGCCTGAAATTAATGTATTAAAATGCAAATGATCTAGTACTAATGTGGTAGTACAGAGTGTGGTGGAGAGATCAGGGCTTCACAGGCATTCTGGCTTGGATACAGGAAAGGAGTTTGGTATGGTGATGCTGAGCATCAGAGCCATGGGCAGTGGGTTTCATAGGCAGCGGGAGGTGTGCCTCACCAAACAGCCTACCATGGCCCTACCCATGCTCTGCCCCCACGCCAGATCTCCTCCTGTGGCAGGGACTGGGGTGTCTGGTGCTGGAGTTATGCTGGCTGCCTGGCAGTCAGACCATGGACTGGGGAGCTCTGGTCATGCTGCTTGGCTGACTCAAGCCCCAGGGCTGGGAGTTCAGTGACCATGCCTCCCAGAACACCAGGACTGGGAGCACAGTGACCGTACCATTTGGCCATCTGCAGCATTGGGCCTGGGAGCACCAGAGTTGGGGGACAACAATTGCACTGCTCAGCCACATGGAGCACCAGGACTAGGGGCTCTGAGGCTGTGCTGCCCAGCACACTAGGGCTGGGGACACCCCTCCACCTGCGCAACACAGTGCTGGGAAAAGAGGAGGTGCTTTGAGCTCTTGTGGAAGCAGGGGGGAGCAGGGAGGGATGGGGGCTAGACTCTCCCACTGCCCATGATCAGAGACTAAATTCTAAATACCAAGAAAATCATCATGGTCCACAAACCCTGAGTTAGATGCCTAGACTCGTATACAAGGAATGGGAGTCGTGGGTGCTTTAGTTCTTGTCTACACTAACCGCCGCTATCAATCTAATCTACATGACTGTAGCTACACAAATAGCATAGCGTAAGTCGATGTACTTACCCTGTTGTGGTAAGATCAGCTACTCTTTCATCGACTCCAGCTATTCTTCCCATACTTTTGGAGTACCAGAGTCAATGGGAGAGTGTTCTGTGATCGATTTATCTTGTCTAAGCAGATGCAATAAATCAATGGCCAACGGATTGATTGTTGTAGCATTGAACCACGGTGTAGTGGAGACAAACCCTTATCCTGAGCCACAGAGAAATAAAGCACCAGCACTGATATTTTTTCTCCTAGGACACCTGACAGAATCTGCTTAGTCCTAGGCAAGCACTTTAAGTCTGAGACCATGTTTTCTCTTGTGAGCAGGGCTTTGGATCCATCATCCAAAATACCAAGATGGATGCAACATGTCTGTCATAAACCTTTCATATTTTTTAAATGTTTACAGAGTTTTACAAATAAGTTGCACTGATTTTTTTTTTCACTTGCCAAGGTGGTTCTTAGAATCTTAAACCAAATATTGTTTAACTTTGGTCTTCAACATCATGGAAGGTGAAAGAGAGAGTTTCCCTTGTTAAGAGAAATGAATTGATTTCTTTCTAGAAAAGATTTCATGTAAGTCTGAATCTTGGTCGGAACACTTTGCAATATTCACCGAGGTTTGTCAGAGACACTGAATATGAAGGCATTTATACATGAAAGAATATCTGACCTTCAAAAATTACTTGTGTGATGGGGTGAAATCACAGAAAACCCCTTGGGGAAGTCTCCCGGGGTGCTGACATGGCCATTGCCACCCTCCTTCTTGCTCTCTGGGGTTTCTCACCATCCGGTCCTGCTGGGCCAAATCTGCTGGTCTCCCCCAGCCAAGGCCCCGAGCTGAGATCCCTGCCCCCCTGAGAAGCAGTACAGACAATGAACCTCTTCGGGTCCAAGGAAAATGCAGTTTGGGGCCCAGCTTCCTCGGACACCACTCCCCAAATAGGATCAAAACCCCCAATGAATTACTTGGATAAGACCCCTTTAGCAATGAAAGGGGGAATGTACATGGTGGTTGCTGCCCCCCTTCCTTCCAGTAACAAAGATTTGCACTGGGTTTGATAGAAAATAGAAGTGATTTTATTAGTTACAAGCAGTAGGAATTAAGTGGCAATAAGTGAGAACAGGCAGAGAAAAGTAGATTGCAAACTCAAAAGTAACAGAAAATGCTTAGCTAATTCTAACACTAAAATCCTTAGCACAAACTTATTATAAACTCACCCTTAAACTGTTTCTGTTCCAGCTGCACCTTCAAACCATGGAATTTTCCACTTCCCTGAAGTTTTTGGTTCACCCTCCTTGGGTGAGTCCAGCCAGCCTGCCCAAAGACAAAAGACTCCTCCTACCTTCCTATTTTTTTGAAAGAATTCCCTTATTGCATGGGTAGTCACCTGGCCGCTCCCTACCAACCACTGCTAAGACTTGTGGACAAAAGGCTAGTTGCATATGTTTGCCCAGACACGGAGGCTTCCCTGGATGACTTTCATTCAGACATTTAAAACCCATAAAATATTCCCTACTTCATATGTCTAAGTTTATACATAAGAATGATACCTACACCAAAATAAGATAAACAGATCCAATGGATTACTGAAGATTGATAGGTTACATGAAGTAATTTGCTCTAAGCACCTTTGAGTTATGTACATTTATGGCTATAAATCCATTTCATAAAGCATGGGGGGGGGGGTGAACCATCACAACTAGCATTCATGTAGCTACAAGAAATTGGACTCATAAAATCTTTGCATGACACCCAGCACCAAACACGTTGGGCCAAATTCACCTTGGCACATCTAAGGCAAATTCTTCTGTCATTGACATATTCCATTGACTTCAGTGCGAATTACAGATTTGTCCAGCTGCCTCTTGTGGAATTACACAAGGTGTGAATCTCATCACACTAAAGTTTACCATTCACCCAAAATCTGATTCCAATGTAGAACTATTATGAAGTGATTTTAGGATGAGGACAACCAGTCACAGTCAAATCAAAATGAGAGAGGCTGTTCTCAGTAGTGACAGATGAGAGAATAAGGAGTCATAGTCTCAAGTTGCAGTGGAGGAGGTCTAGGTTGGATATTAGGAAAAACTTTTTCACTGGTAGGGTGGTGAAGCACTGGAATGGGTTACCTAGGGAGGCAGTGGAATCTTTTTTTTAAGTCCCAGCTTGACAAAGCCCTGGCTGGGATGGTTTAATTGGGGTTGGTCCTGCTTTGGGCAGGGGGCTGGACTTGATGACCTCCTGAGGTCTCTTCCAGCCCTAGGATTCTATGAGTGAGTCAGGCTAAGTCTACCCTGCCACTTCACTACACTGCAACTTTCTGGCTCAAGAGCAAGAAAAATACCCCCCAGCGCAGCAACTTATAGCGCTGTAAAGTATCAGGCTACAGCACTGAGAGCCACACTCTCTCATGGAGAGAGTTAGCTCCTCCCCTCATAGAGGTGGCTTATCTAGAGCTGTGAGAGAGCTCTCCCAGCACTCCTGCTATGACTACACTGCTGCATTAAAGCACTGCCATGTTAAAGTGCTGCCTGAATGTGCTTTTACATTTCAAGTGTAGTCAAAGCCTCAGTCTCACTGTCATAGATGTTATCTGAGCCTACACAAAAGACAAGCACAACAACTGGAATCTCTAGCTATTATAAACTGGCACATACCAGAGCACACTAGATAACCCTATATAATTATTAGGTAGTGGCAGATTGAAAATTCAACTAAAGCTCTGGAGGCATTCTCAAGCAGAAACAGAGTCAGAGCAATTATAGGACTACAAGAATGAATTTACCTCATTACCTGCAATGAGTCCGCATGACAGGAAATCTGTCAGGCAGTCTGAAGTGTTCTTATTACAGAGGGAGAAGCCTTTTCAAATGAATGACTTAGTGTGACTAGTAGCCCATCAAACCCTTATTCTTGTGTTTGCCTTACTGCAAGTTGATTGTTGTGTGTTAAAAAGTTAAACAAAGTTTTTCATTCCAGAATTTTGTGATTTAAACCATAGGTTTTATGAGCCTATATAGTTGGCAGGATGTTAGAAACCTAACAAATTGTTACTGTATTCCATGTCGAGTTCCAGGTGCATAAAACACCAGTAGCTTTGTGATCTAACTGTTGTATCTAAAAAATGGTTAGCTAGTTGAGATATCAGAATATATTTTAATTGTCTCATTAGAAAGATCTGGAGAAAATATCTCTGAGCAACTCTTCTAGGACTAAGTTCTGTTTTGACTTACATCAGTGTAAACCCAGTTACTTCAGGTCAGTGGTTACTCCAGTTTCACATAGATATTACAGTGAGGAGATTTTGGTGACATGATTACTATTCATGTCAATCTATTCAGTGTCATATTTTTGAAGGGCAAGTGAATTGTCAGGGGTAACTGATTTAAACAATTATAAATAGGGAATCTTCATACAGTTGAGATTGCTCAAGATAGGTGCCACTGGGAATCTGTTCTTGGCTATTCAATATCTTTATCAATAGTCTGGTAAAGCTTGCAGATGACTCACATTGGTAGAGAGTGAAAGCATAATTATAAATAAAGGTGAATTCTATATAGTAAATTAGGTCACTTTTAAGATGGTCTGCATGATGCTGTCTAAACAGGTTAACATCTCTGTGAGGCAGACAAGTCATATCATAGCAACAGGACAATTAATTTCTGTATGAATTGCAAAGAAGGGGTGAATGTGCCAATATATATTCAGGCCAATTCACTTGTGCAGATAAAAATCAAGAGAGATATTTGTTGTATTATTTCCATCTGTCCCTGTCCTATGCTTAATTAGTTTTAGATTGAAATGTAAGTTCGTGTTTAAATGTGAATTTACATGAAGTATAAAACTGCATGAAAACCAATGAAGAATTATTGCTGGCTCTCATGTTGCGTTTACACTATTTTTACCCATTGGAAATTGGAGCCTTGGAAATGTAAATGAAGGAGCATGTTGACTTTAAAATGTGGGTTCAACAATGGGGCAGTTGTAGACTCATGCTGTGATGGAAGTGCTTGCCAGACTGCTTTCAGCAATAAGAAGGGACCCTGGGAGCAATTCTCCATCTCTGATCTATTTGGATGCTGCCAGAGGCATCTGAGACACAAGATAGAGGTCCCCAAAGCCATTTAGGGCAGCTCTGAGATGTATGGGAAACCAGCAGATACCACACCACTGCTATTAGTTGTACTTAAAAACACTGACTCACCTGTTATGTATTTTACCTGGTTTAATCTCTCAGTAATTCTCATTTCTTTTTCTTAGCTAATAAATCTTTACTTATCTTACAAAAGGATTGCCTGTCAGTGTTATTTTTTGTGTGAGATCCATTGATCTGGGGTAACCTAATGTGTGGTGGTTTTTGGTTTTATCACCCTTTCCTCACAGAAGTCCATCTTGTCTGACTGGCCAGATATTCTTAAGCGCCTAAGGAAACTGCGAGCAGCTCCATGGTGAGACTAATATAGTGATCCAGGACTGTACGTTTGTTACTGACTTGGTGGAATCTAGTTACAGAATAAACCACCAGTTTGGGGTGTCTGCCCTGTTTATTGACAGTCTGACCTGCAAAAGTGCTTGCAGAATTAGGGCCTAAAACTAGATTGCACTCACTCATAACAAATGAACAACATCCATGCAGGACTGTGAAAAGAATAGCGGAAAACATACAGAAATGTTTTGCACCATCAGTTTGTAATTACTTAATGTTAAAACATGCAATAAAGGTGCAGTATGAAAGAAAATTACATCTCCTTTGTATATTATTATGCTCTATATGTTCATGTCTAGTCATGAAAGGAAAAAGTGAAAACTGACTAAGAGGACATGTGAATTCCTTTGAAGAAATCCATACTCTCAGATAGATATAGATTTCCATTGAAATGAAACTCATTTGGCTAACGGTGAATCCCTTGAGTGTAAAGAGTTTTTTGTTTTCTTCCTCCACATCTAGCTGTGGTCCCATAAGAGGGCAGGTGTAGTTGCCATTTGGAAGAGACTTGTACCAAGTGGGCCTAAATTTAATAAAACAAATTAAAAGAGAAAGTCTGAGAGAGAATTCATTATACGGGAAACAAAAGATTTCTCCTGTTTTCAGGAGGCAGAATTTACAAGAACTGAAACTACAAATAATGAGCTGGATGGCTGTTCATCTTAATATGCATATTTATCAGTCTCAATAAAGCTGGCAGTTTGCCAAATTTAAACTTAGCTCTGTCATTCAGATTCTCCTGTGCAAATGAATAGGCCGTGCTTGTACAGCTGAATCCATTTAGACACTTTTATTCAGATTCCCTTCCTGCTCCCCCCACCGCCTTCATCCTCTGGAGAGACTTAATGCAAGAGATGCTGATAAACATTCCACATTTCACATATGGTGCTAAAAATCCATTATCTGAAGAATAGCGAAGAAACTGTTTGATAAGACGGAACTGTTTGAAGGTCAGGTTTAAATAGATGTGTAACATTAGCCATGCTTGATTGGCTGTGGGTTTAGCTTGTATTGCTGAATAAATATTGATGTTTAGCAAACTCAAAACACTAGTTAAAATTAGAAGCAAAGGCAAAATTAAGGATAATAAGATGAACCTTAGGCACTTCTTATGTATGTTTTATAAACTGCAGAAAATAATATCTAGGTGGTCTAATCATAGAATCATAGAATACTGGAAGGGACCTTGAGATATAATCAAGTCCAGTGCCCTGCCCTCACGGCAGGATCAAGCATTGTCTAGATCAACCCTCATAGATGTTTATCCAACCTGCTCTTAAACATCTCCAGCAATGGAGATCCCACAACTTCCCAAGGTAATTTATTCCAGTGTTTAACCACCTTGACAGTTAGGAAGTTTTTCCTAATGCCCAACCCAAGCCCCACTTACTGCAATTTAAGTCCATTGATTCTTGTACTATCATCAGAGGCCAAGAAGAACAATTTTTCTTCCTCCTCCTTATAATACCCTTTTAGGGTATGTCTACACTAGCCCCCTATTTCGAAATAGGGAGGCTAATGTAGGCATTAGAAGTTGCAAATCAAGCCCGGGATTTAAATATCCCACGCTTGATTTGCATCTTCCCGGCCAGTCGCCATTTTTGCCTCATGCAGGAGGAATAACAGGTAGTTCGATTTAGGGCTTTAATTCGAAATACCGGGTCCCTGCCGCGTGTAGACGTGGGCAGTTAGTCCGGACTTGTACATTTCAAAATGGCGACCGGCCGGGAAGATGCAAATCAAGCGCGGGATATTTAATTCCCGGGCTTGATTTGTAACTTCGAATGCCTACATTAGCCTCCCTATTTTGAAATAGGGGGTTAGTGTAGACATACCCTGAGATACTTGAAAACTGCTATCATGTCCCCTCTCAGTCTTCTTTTTTTCTAAACTAAACAAGCCCAATTCTTTCAGTCATCCCTTATAGCTCATGATTTCTAGACCTTTAACAATTGTTGTTACTCTTCTCTGGACCTTCTCCAATTTCTCCACATCTTTCTTGAAATGTGGTGCTCACATTACTGGACACAATACTACAAAAGAGGCCTAATCAGTGCAGAGTAGAGCGGAAGAATGACTTCTCAGTCTTGCTCACAACACTCCTGTTAATACATCCCAGAATCATGTTTGCTTTTTTTGTAACAGTGTCATACTGTTGATTCATATTTAGCTTGTGGTCCACTATGACCCTAGTTCTCTTTCTGCAGTACTCCCTCCTAGACAATCACTTCCCATTCTGTATGTGTGAAACTGATTGTTCCTTCCTAAGTGGAGTACTTTGCCTTTGTCCTTACTAAACTTCATCCTATAAGCAGACTCTTACATCCAGAACACACTGTTACTCTATTATCCCTTTTTGTCCTGGGAAATTAAGGGTCTGGCCCAGTATTTATTTAAGCCAACAAGAAGACTCTCCTTTGATCTGACCATGAAATAGACCAGACCCCAATTGCATAACAGACTTTTGGGCTAACTGTGCTATAACTTGATTCCTGATCATTAGCTGCCAGAGTGAGTATGTGTTTCTTGTCCTACCAAGATCAGGTGCTGTGTCTCTTGTCAAAATCCCTGGGAAAATAAGGTGCCTTCCCACGGAATGGAGACAGAGGAGTCAAGAATCTTCCCAACAGGAAACTTGAACAATTTCTTTTGTATTCTCCCATCATATGGGAGGAGTTTGAGGGGCTTCATTAGAGACCAAGATTATAGGCCTTAGACATCAGAAGAATATGGAACATCATGTGTAACTCTACTTCCAACTCACTGAAAACCTCTGACTGCCTCCTAATATTACCCCTTTGAGAGTTAATGATATTTATGTGCTTACATGGGTCTTTTTCCCTTGGAAGTATTTCCAAAATAATCCGTTTGAACAACACAGAAAGATTTATCTTTCAGCCCTGGTACTATTTTGAATGTGGACATCTTAATTGGAAATAGTAATTATCATGGGCCACCAAATCCTCAGCCAACGTACACAGGCATAATTGCATTGAAGTCAGAGACACTACACTGATTTAGACCAGCTGAGGGTCTAACCCACAATATTTAAAGATGTAAGAGACAGATCTGAGGCTGCATAATAGTGTTTTTTATACTATTTATTTTTCAAATTTCATATACAACTTAAGCCTTATTAACCATAGTATAGCTGTACCATGATGAATACAGTGGCTTAAATTAAACCCTACCTCTTACTCTCAAATTTCCCCCAATGAGGTCACATACATATATATTACATACATTAAAATGGTTACCTCTTTTCAGTTGTGTCTTTTGCTTAACTCCAGATGTGGCCTATCCATGTATGAGAGACACCAGTTTAGATTTCCTTAAATTCAGACTTGGTGGACCAGATTTAGAAGTGGTATGGAAAAGTTGTGGAAGAAGGGGGAAGACGGCTACACATTGGTATGTCTATGACTGCATCTAAAGGCAAAATCTGCTGTCTGCTATAAAAGAATAAAGCTGGAGCAAACTCCCCATGAAATCTAGTTGAGTTTCTCCAGATTCCTACTGGAATAAATTTGAAAAATTTGGCTCTTAGAAATCCACCCATTCCTCAGCACAATTTACACTCTCCTTTAGGCAATTTCTAGAAGTCAGTATTCAGTATGGAAAGGATTAAGAGTTGATTTCTATAAATTCTTCACAAAGTGACTAAGTCATTAAATCCCTGATATAGCAAGTATTTGTCTTACACTTTTTATATTGGTTTAAGCTACTTAGCAATTGAACATACTAGGGAATCATCATGAGCAAATGTTAAAGAATTTTTATACTGTAAATGCCAAGAAACAGGATATGAAACTTAAAGAGAGAGAACAAAAATAACCTTTTTTAACTTGGCTTATCTTCATATCGATACCATATTGAAACAGTAATATTAGAAGTTCAGTTATTAATAAATAATGAAATATCAGTGTAATATATCTAATTGATTTACAAATATCAAAACCTAATGGAAAAATTTCTAATTAATCAATATATGCATCACTATTATTTGAACTAGCTAAATAAAAGTTAGTATGGGTACGTTTACATATGTTACAGTCACAGCTCTGATTGCAATGTAGAGATAACCTGAATAGTAATGCTGCCTCTTACCAGAGAAGCTGTAGAATGTGCAAGATGGTGTTAGGACATCAAGCTAGGATGGCCAAAAAAGATACAACCAGACTTTGCACTAGGGTAAACTAAAATAGGATGACTTGCTGGACATGGAGTGGTTTTGCAGGGTCTGGAAAGGATTATACATAAAAAGAGCTAAAGAAAAGTTCCTCTTTTACCAGTTGGTCCAATAAAAGACATTACCTTACGCACTTTGTGTGATAGAGGAGAAGGAAAGACAACAGCAGGGAGTCTTTTGGGAGTGCATATGTGAAACTTTTTTTCCTACCACAGCTTGCTAGGAAATGAAACACAATAAATGGACAGCCAAAGGTGGTGGAAATGGAAACTATCATTAGGTGCTGAGACACTGTGGTAACTGAGCGGCACATAGGTATGTAGAGGGACACTCTATCACACCAGTCATTTTAAAACTGAACAGGATATAGGACTGAGGAAAAAAGCAGTATTGCTTTAGCAGAGTATGCTCTAGAGAGCCTAAAGGTCTATAGTTATGATATACAGTATATTCAAAATGTACTTCTAGAAAGTATATTTAATCCATTCTGGAAACCCAGGTCTATCTACAGTGTAGTGCCATCTACAAGCAATGGCTCTGTGCATGAATAGTGATAACATTGTGAGTGGTACAAATACTCAGAAATGTGTTGTGCAAATCAGAATATACTGAGACTGATTCTCTACTTCATTCATCCTGTGAAATCACTTATTACTAAGCAAGGTAGGTATGAAATCCAGCTGTTCTGATAAGGTCATGTTTTATATTTACTTTGCACAAGTGCAAATGATTACACAAAATTCCAGACAAAGGAGAACCAGGGCCATTGTGTGTTTTAAACCATCAGCAGTATTTTAGGGGCCAAATCCTAAAATGGTATAAATTGTCTTAATCCAAGGAAACCAATGGAGGTAGGCTGATGTACATCTGCAGAATATTTGACACACTCCATTGGAGAATAAGTGCTGAGCAGGGAATCTCCTGTTAGTGTAGGTAGTCCATCTTCCCTGAGGAGGGTAACTAGCTAGATGAAGAAATTCTTCTGTTGACCTACATGGGGACTAAGGTTGATGTGATTACATCACTTTTAGTGCACATCTTCACTCACTGGTTGGAGATCAATGTTCTGGTGTTAAATTTAGTGGGTCTAGTGTAGACCCATAAATCGAATGCTGAGTGCAGCTCCAGTTGGTGTCCATACTCTGCGCAATTGAGAGGAGTAAGGGAAGCTGACAGGAGCATTTGTCCTATTGACCTCCCGCAGTAGGGACAATGTCAAGCTCGGCTTAAAATAAGCCAACTCGTAGCTGGAGCTGCCTACCTTAATACAATCTTCCAGGTCTAGTGTAAACCGAGCCTTAAGGGTTTGGATTTTTCATGCCTCGGAGAGACATAGTTAAGACAATCTAATTTTCTAATGTAGACCAAGCTTCCAGTTCACATATCTGGTCTGAATTAAGCAGAGGAGGGGCTCAATCCTGGATTTCTCATATCGCTAACAACTGTGCTATTTGGCTATTCTTTCTTTCTTTAAAGGGTACATCTACACTGCATGCTTATTTCGAAATAAGCTATTCTGGAAAAGTTATTCCAAAATAGCTTATTTTAAAATAGCACATCTACACTGCAGGGAATCCTCAAAATTAGTTGAAGTCAGGCTTCCTTAATGTAGATGTGCTATCTCGATTTAGAGTCCCAGGAGGCACTGGGGAGGAATAACTTAGAATGGCCCCAGTGAGAGGCTATTTTGAAATAGCAGCAGTGGAGAGTCTACACATGCCTTATTTCGAAATAGCTATTTCAGAATAGGCATTATTCCTCATACAATGAGGCTTACAGATTTCAGAATAAACTGTCCATTATTTCAAAATTATTTCAAAATAACAGAATGGCTGTGTAGATGCTCACATTGTTATTTCAAAATAACACTAGTTATCTCGAAATAACGGTGCAGTGTGGATGCACCCTCTGTTCCATCCTGGAACTTTTGATACCAATACTTTTCTGCAAACCGTCTTAGTATTGATGACTTGGCACTTTTCCACAGAAAAATGTTTTGTTGGAAATTAACTGACCAGGTGTTACGTAGAACTGAGTTGCAACAGGCCTGATCCCATCCATACATTGGTGAATATCGCAAATAGACACCTTGAAATTAAACATTGAAGACAATTAACCATTGAAACAGTTAGAATCATAGCACTGTAAGGAGCCTGGAGAAGTCATCAAGTCCAGATCTCTGAACTCACGGCAGAACCAAGTCCCATTTAGACCATCCCTGAGAGGTTTTTGCTTAAACTGCTCTCAACCTTCCTAGGCAACTTATTCCACTACTTAACCACCCAGACAGGATTTTTTTTTTAAATATCCAACTTAAACCTCTCTTTATGCAATTTAAGCCCATTGATTCTTGTGCTATCCACAGAGGGTAAGGAGAATAATCTTTCTCCCTCCTCCTTGTAACACCCTTTTAGATATTTGAAAGCTTTTATCATGTCCCCTTTCAGTCTCCTCTTTTCCAAAGTAAACAAATGCAATTCTTTCAATGTTCCCTCACAGGTAATATTCTTTAGACCTTTAATCATTTTTGTTGCTCTTCTCTGGACCTTCTCTAATTTCTCCACATCTTTCTTGAAATGTGGTGCCCTGAACTGGACACAGTACTCCAAATGAGGCCTAATCAGTGCAGAGTAGAACAGAAGAATGACTTCTCGTGTCTTGCTCACAACACTCCTGTTAATGTATTCTAGAATCATATTTGTGTTTGTGTTCATATTTAGCTTGTGGTCCACTATGACCTCTAGATCTCTTTCTCCAGTACTCCTTCCTAGACAGACACTTCCCATTCTGTATGTGATTGGAACTGATTGTTCCTTCCCAAGTGAAATACTCTCAAACAGTATCTGCTGCAGGTCAAGCATGGTGATGCAGAGGACACCAATCACCTGCAAGGGAACCAGCTGGGGGATGGTAGAGGAAGAGACCCCAGGAGAACTCTCTCCGGAAGGTGGTGTCTGCCACTCACACACCTCCCCTCAAGCTCTCCCCCCCTCCTCTAGTGGGCTGGTCTAAAAGTTCTCTCTCTGCAGGATGCTGTCACTGCCAGACCTGGCATGTGCAGGACAAGGAAGGAAGCTGAGCTGCCCTGTTCCCCCCCCACCTGCATCATCTTCCCATGCCTGCTTGTCCTCAGTACGTGGGAGCAGCGAGGCTCCTCTGGGACAACCGAGCCTCTGCAGAAAAGTGCCTGCTGTCTAGGCAACAGATGGCCTTGCTTGAAGCACATTGCCATCATCTGAACCAAGATTTTTGTGTTGGTTCAGAAATTAGGGCTAGGCTTCATACACAGTATCGCCTGGGATGACTGCCCTTGTCACTTTTCTTTACAGCTGGGCCAGCTGTGAGCACAGTTCATACACCACCTCCCGTGCCATCTTCCCGATCCCACAAGAGCCACAGACAAAGTCAACCTCATGTTGACCTGGTGCAGGAACATCTTGACTCTCTCTGTTCCCTCAACCGGAACTTTGAGAAGCAGTGCTGGGAGTGCCAGGCTGACTGGGAACTGAGGAGGATGATATGGGAGCAGCTGTCACCCCAGCATGATGCCATGTGCTACTCAATAACATCTGTCATGGAGCACATGGCCATGTGTATGCAGCAGTCCACCAGCCACCTCCCCCCGCATCTGACCCCCCCAACTCCCCGCACCTGCCTCCCCCTACTACCAGCACCCTTACTTCTCCTCCTACCTTCCCCAGGAGCCACTGAGGACTGTGGCCATGTGGCAGTGGGACCTCTTGGGCAGCTGAAGCCTCACAAGGAACCCAACGCAGGTGCCAGTCCCAGTCCCATTCCTGAGCCCCTCTATCCCTTTCTCCCCTGTCCTTCCCCCTCCTCCTCTCAGCTTCTTTCCCCAGTACCTTCCCTGTTGTATATTCTCCAAATACAAATAACAGAGTTGTTTTTCCAAACAGAAATGATTTTTTATTTGGTGTTCAGGGTTGGGGGAGGGTGGCAAGGGAGGGTAGGGGAAAGGAGGAATGGGGGAGAAAAGGCACACAAAATGAGGAAGAACAGCTCTTGCACAAAAGGGTTTTTTTGTGCAAAAAGGCGTCATCTATACAGCGCTTTTTTACGCAAAAACCTCTTGTGCAAAAGGGAAAGGAAGAGGAAATGCAAATGAGAGCACGACATATGCAAATGAGTGTTCCTTTTGCATTTCCTCTTCCGCAAGAGGATTGTAGTTTAGACGTAGCCATACAGTTTTCAGCTAAGAGCAAAGAATAATTACCATTAAACACCTGAATATTTTTCCAGACACAAAAACTGGCTCCAATTCACATCCCCTACAACCACTCCAAACTAATACAATAACTTCATGAGTCCTTTTCTCCTTTTCTATTAAAAACCTTTAAAAGAACCAACAGATGAGAAACAACAACTGAGCAATGAGTATGAGTTGTCTCTGAAAGCATAATTTATAGAGGCAATAGGATCTGCAATAGATATAGTGTAGATGTATTTATCTTCCATGTTGGATGCTGGGAATATACTAAACTGTCCTCTGCCTTAATAGTAAATATCTGATAATTTTAAAGTTTACTTCTTGATTACATTAATAGACAACTATACACTGCATATTACAGTAATGAAATAAATGTCAATAGTTACTCGTGTGTAATTTGATCTATTTATAAATAAATATGAACTTACTTTGGAAAATACTACAATTATGTAGTAAATGCATTTCATTATTGCACTTAATCAGAGTGAGCTAGAATGACACAAAGGGTGAAACTATTCATCTACTGATTTACTTGAAATGCAAACAAAGAAATATCACATACGTAGCTGAAAGCATTCCTTATTTCCTTAAGGCCCTAATGTTGCTGCACAGGACATAGATGACTTCCTGAGATCCCAGATGTCAAGTTGTAAAATATATTTTGTTAGTAAAAACATCTGGCCACTTTGCAGACTCCTCTATTAGCAGCTGTCAGTCACACTAGCAGATGTCAAATTGCCTCTGGTTCATTCATGTACTTCTGTTTAGTTGGAGGTGGGGTTCAGTTCTCCTGTAACAAAGTTCCATTTAGATTTGTAGATTAAGGCCAGAAGGGATTATAGTGTTAGTCTATTGTTTCCTCCTATATAATACTGGCAACTAGAACATATCTTTCGAATCTTGATTAGCAATGTTACTGATACCAAACACAGAGATTATATAGCCTCTCTATTCCTGCTCTGCTTTCCTATGTTTATGCCTCCAAGGGTTACATTAGCTCTTTTTGGTCACAGCAATGCACTAGGATCTTAAATTCAGATGATAATCCACCATAATCCCCAAAATCTTTTTTCAGAGTCTCTTCTTTCCAGGATCATGTCCTCAATTCTCTAAGCATGACTTATTCTCTGTTCCCAGATATATGGCTTTACATTTGGCCTTTGGCCTTATTAAAACACAAATTGTTTGCTTGCTCCCATCTCACCAAGTGAGCCACATTGCTCTGTATCAGTGACCTAACCTGTTCATTATTTTATCAGTGCTTAATTTGTGCCAGGGTTTGCCAGGACTAAGCCTGGGCACCTCTACATTGGTAATTCATAACTCTGGCACATCTGGCCTTGCTGACTCCATTATAAAAGTAAAACATTGTTAAGCCTCAGCACGTAATTGCATGATCCCTAACACCTCTTTCATTATAAATTAAGGACACCTAAGGTACGTCTACATTGAGGAGCTATTTCAGGATACCGGAAGTATCCCGAAATAGCTATTCCACGTATATTGAAGCAGCCCGTTATTTTGAAATAGATTTTGAAATAATGGGTGGTTTATTCCAACAACTCTCGTTCCACGAAGGTCAAGGTGAATTTCAGAATAGCGAGTTATTTTGAAATTTGGCACTGTGTAGATAGCGCCAAATTATGAAATAAGCTATTTGAAATACACTTGAAATAAGCTATGTGATTTGCCTAGCGCAAATTGCATAGCTTATATCAAGCTAAAGGTGTTGTGTAGATGCACCCCTACTTACCACTTCTTCAAGCTCTGTCATCAACAACCTTTACAAATGATAATTTTTATATTTTCTTCTAAATGATTGATTAAAGTGTTATGTAGTGTTGGGCCCCAGAAACATGCTCACTCCTTGATGATTCCCCATTTACAAGTGGATTTTGAGACATGTCAGCTAGCCAGTTTTCAGTGGGTCTGTGTGAATATCTGCTTTGTCAGTTCACTGGCAGTTCTGAAATGAAATGTTTCATTTTGTTATTTAGCATTTAAAAAGTATTTAAAATATAATTGAAGGAAATTGCTGTCTAGTCATTGGTCATGAGTTGAGATTCTGGAAAGAAAATTGTCCTGTCTGCTGTTTTACTATATCACATCAGGACTATACATGTATAGTGTATATGTGTAAATAAAACAAATCACACTTAAAATATATCCAGACTGCATGGCACTGATTTCTTCTCCAATGGAAGCTGCCTGAAAGGCCCCAGAAACCTGTCACTGCTCAACTGTGGTGCCAGAATGGGACAGTGGGATCTGAAGAAAAAGAAACAACGATAATAGGTCAGATGGAAATTGAAATACCTGCATCTCAGAGGGAAGAAGACACCCAAGTTCTATTAGACAACAAAGAAACTAAATTTCCCCACAGAGGTAGAAAAGGATGTTTTGTAAAACCACATGTATCTTCCTAATTATCTAAAGCAGTGTTCTGGTCAGCACCAGGAAATTTTTGGCATGGTTTCTATCTTAAAATGATAACCATTTTCTAGAACTGCACAGAAGAAATTCAAGGGCTCAATATCATCCAGACTATTTCTGAAAAAAAAGTTATACAAAACATTGTGGGAATAAATTTTTCTCTAATTTTTCTCTAGCCAAATAATATAGACACCCCTCCTCCACTTCTATGGAAAGTTTTGCTGCTGATTCCAACAGATGCAGATGTGGATTCTTAACTCTAGATATTTAATAATCTAAATTGATTTCTGACATGTTCTAATAGTTGGAGCTGCAATCTCAGGGCATGTCTACACTAGGAAATTATTTCAAAATTACTAAAATCGACTTAACTTCTAATTTAACAAAATCGAAATAACTTGTCCTCACTTTGGGCAAGCATCAACATTCATTAGAATTATTCTGAAATAGCATGTCGACATTGATTGGAGCCTGCCTCAGACTTAGAGCCCCTGGAAGCACTCTGGGGAGGGTACCAGGAGGGCAGATACTTCCTGTAGCTGCTTGATCAGGCAAGATGTGACGCGTGCTTTCAGGGGTTCCTCTCTATGGCAACATCTCACAAGCCACTCCTCCACTGCCTCCCCCCTCAGAGGACACAAAATGGATGAAGTGGGCATGTGCATTCTTGTCTCTGGTTGCCCTTGAAGACACCACAACACTCCAAAGATGGATCCAGAGCAGCTGCAAAGCAGTGCCAGACTCATAGGTCTCATGCTGTGCCTCATGGCATAGTACTTCCACACTGCCCACATGTTACTCCAGCGGGATGAGGACAAACCCCAGCATGGCCCACAGGCCCTGCTCACCCACGTCCTGGCACTCCTGCTGCTGTGCATGCCCCTCAATCCCCTGGACACCGCAGAACGCCACTTCTGGTGGTGGGAGACAAGCTCAGACAAATGGGCCTGCATTGTCCTGCAGGTATGGATTGACCTGGTGTGGCTGCAGAACTTCCTTGAGCTCTGTGAGTGGCTCATCCCTGCCCTCAAGTGACAGGACATCCCCATATGATCTGCCATCCCCGTTCAGAAGTGCGTGGCCATTGTCCTATGGAGGCTCACTGTGCTGGACAGCTACCGCTTCAACGGGAACCAGCTCAGTGTGGGGAAATCCACAGTCAGTGCCACGGTCATACATGTAGCAAAGGCCATCAACCATGGGATGCTATGGAGGGCTGTCACTCTGGAGAACAGGGACAGCATCATGGATGGCTTTGCCTCCATGGGCTTCCCCAACTACTGAGTCTCAAAATTCAGCAACAGGAAGGGGTACTTCTCTATGTTGCTGCAGGCCCTTATGGATCACAAGGGACACTTCACCAACATCAGCGTCGGCTGGTTGGGAAAGGCGCTTGACGCCTGCATCTTCCGGAATGCCTGCCTGTTCCGAAAGATGCATGCCAGCACCATCAGAGTCTGGGAGGTGGACATGAGCATTGTAATCCTGGGCAACATAGCCTACCCCTTGCTCTCCTGGCTAATGAAACCCTACACATGCAGCCTGGACCCAACCAAGGAACACTTCAATGGTAGTCTGAGCAGGTGCCACATGGTCATTGAATGTCCGTTCAGCTGTTTAAAGGAGAGCTTCACAAAGTCTCCTCACCTAGCTGGACCTCTGTGAATGCAACATCCCTTTCATGGTGGCAACCTTCTGTGTGCTCCACAACCTATGTGAAAGCAAGAGAGAGACTTTTCTGCTTGTGTGAAGGGCTGATGTTGAACGTCAGGCTAGGGAATTTGAACAGCCAGATACTAATTCCATTCAGAGAGAACATCAAGGGGCATGCTCAACAGAGAAGCTTTGAGGGAGAATTTCATGTGAGACTCTTTCCCGTGCCTCTCTACAAGGGGCCCCTGCATTTCCTCTGTGTGCCTTTCATCCCCCAGCCCTCCCTTCCCACCTTCCAGCCTGTCCTGCAAAGTAAATAATATAGACATGTTTGTTGCAAAACCAGGACTATTTATTGGAGGGACATAGAACAGGTGAGGGACTGGGAAAAGAACCTGGAATGGGGGAGGATGGGGGCTCAGGGATGGGACTGGGAGTGGCATCTGTCTCCAGGTGGTCAGGAGGCTTTGACTGCCCAAGAGGTCCCAACACCCTATGTTCTGGTGGCCTACTCCATGCATGATGTCATGCACTCCATCATCGAGGTGATGGAAGAGCACATGGTGTCATGCTGGTGCACCAGCTGGTCCCAGGCGGCCTTCCTTTGCTCCCAGTCAGCCCGGCCTCCTCCTGGTCGGCAGCCCATTCCTGTGAAACTACTCCTTCTTGAAGGCCTCCTGGGTATGTTTCCTCCTACAGATCCCACAGAGTTGGGTAGATGGCGTGGGAGGTGGGGGAGATGCCAAACTCATACCTGGCCCAGCTGTGAAGAAAAGTTCCAGGGCCAGTCATCACAGGAGACACTGTGTATGAAGCCTAGTCCTAATCTCTGAGCTGACACCAAAGGTTTTGGTTCAGATAATGGCGACGTGCTTTGAGCAAGGCCATATGTTGCCTAGATAGCAGGCACTTTCCAGCAGGGGCACAGACATCCCAGGGGAGCATCGCAACACCCATGGCCCAGGGACAAGCAGGCAGAGGAAGGTGCCAGCCAGGCCAGGAGCCTGCAGATGGGAGCGGGGGACAGAGTGGCTCATTTTCCTACTGTGTCTCGCAGATGCTGGATCCAGCACTGGCACCATCCTGCAGAGAGAGAACTTCTATCCCTGCCTAGAGGAGAGGAGGTGTGTTGTTGGGGGAGATGTATGTGAGAGCTGGTTGGCGCTTGCTGAAGAGAGTGCTAATGGGTTCCCCTCCTCTTTCTCCTCCAGGCAGGGTCCCATAGATGGAATCAGTCTCCTCCGCACCACCATCCTTTACTGGGAGCAGACACTGCCTGAGTGTGGGCATGACTCTGTGCCATGAGCGTACTTCTGGGTGGTTCCATGACCTCAGAGTCCTTAGTGGTTGCTTGTCATAGGAAGGTGTCCCACCACAGAGGGCGGAGTCAGAAACCTTGTGAGAAGGACCCAGGGGTTTCTGTGTGAGAGCGTCATGGAGATGAGTGCTCCAGACTGGCACTTTACGTGCACCCACATGCACAGGGAGTTGTGTGACACCCAGGCTGAATAGGCTGAGAGAGGAGCGTGCAGCCCCTCGCAGCCCATCATGTACCCCCACTTGCAGATAGGGAAAGTTATAGAACTCATGTGAAGTGCCTTCTCCAGGTTCCCCCAAAGCCTGAGAGACATCCTGGGGAAGGGGGAATTGGCTCCAGGGTGAGGATTAGGTCCAGGCTGGTGGGCATGGTGTCCTGGCTGGCCTCCTCCTCCTCCTCCTTCTAGTCTTCCTCTGCCACCCCACTCTCCTGGAGGCTGAAACTGGGCATGTCCTGGCCTGATTTGATGACAACGGTGGGGGACTTGACTGGCCGCTCTCCCAGGATGGCATCCAACTGGTTGTAGTACTGGCAGCTATGTGGTGCTGTCCTGGAGCATCTGCTCTGCTCCCTGTGGTAGGCCTGCCGGAGCTCTTTGATTTTAATCCAGCACTGGGCAAGTGTCCAGGTATGATCTGCAGCAATCCATCTGTAGACTTCAGCATTCCTTTTCCTGGTGCAGAAATTCTAGATATTGGTCTCCTCCCGCAAGACCTTGATGAGGTCCAGGATCTCCACACTGGTCCAGTCCAGAGCTCTCTTGCATCCCTGACCAGTGACAGCTGAGGGAGCAGCAGGAGTGCTGGCAACTATGGGAAGGTCTGGGGGAGCATTGGGGTTACTTATGCCTGCCTCTGTTGCTGCTGTCTCTCACAGTGCTTTCACAGTTCGCCACATGGGATATGCCCTTCTCCTGCTGCTGGGACTTTTAAGCTCCTCAAGAAGAGGGGAGCAGTGGTGATGCTAGGTGTGGCTAGAGTGGTCAGAACTGCAGCTGTGAGAGGCCTCCAGAGTCCAATTATTTTGAATTAGAAGCCCCAGAGCATCCACACTAATACTATCACAAAATAGCTATTTTGAAATTAGCTATTTCAAAATAATGGGCTTGGTAGTACGGACGCTCTGCTTATAAATTCGATTTAAGGGGAGTTATTTCAAAATAACTCCCTAGTGTAAACCAGGGCTTAAAGATATTACTGTTGTGTTAAGCATTTAAGCTAGAGTAACCAGAAGTGCCCATAACTTCATTAATGTATGTGGACTTAGCTGAGAAAGATATATATGCCCAAATGCTTTCTCGTTTTACCCAAGTATTACTGATTTTTTTCCAAAATACTATCCCTTCAATAGCTCTACAAAGGGACATAAGAAATTAAAAATGTATTAGGAGTCAAGAAATTTGGACCAACTTTTCACAAAATGTAATACAAAAGTATTTCAAGAGACTTGTAGGATTACATAAGCACTTGTGGATGGTATCAGGAGCTTTCATGGGCACAGCTCAAGAAGTGGGAAAGCTCGTGATACCATCTACATGTTTTGTTAGTCTTTAAGCTGCTACTAATCTATTGTTTTTAAAGTTTTTCCTGTTACAGACTAATTTGGCTACCCCTCTGAAGCTTATAAGCACTCATGTTTAACCTTTAAACAAGAGCTTGAGAAAAGGCTTTTTTGAACCTTTGTATAATAAATCAAGTGAAAATGCACCACTTACCATAATGGTAACTGATTCCAGTAATGCCTCTGAGCTGAATGATTGTAAATTGCTGACATTCATCCGCCCAAGGTCTTCCAAAGTCATTTTTCTTGGTACTTTTCCTGGTTCTTCTCTTAGTTTTTTTAGTTACATATTTAATAACATTGATAATACTGCAAGTAGCACTTTTCATCTTCAAAATTATTTACAAATGTTGACCTTAATTCTGCAAAAAGTGTCCATGCTGCTGCATCTAGTAAAATGTTTATAGGTCACTGGAGCCATAACTGATCTTTAAAACATCCCTGTCAAATCTTTATGTATGGAATTATATGTATTTGAAACTGTGGTCTCCCCCCAACACCCCTCTCCCTGCTTTCTGGCTTTTCTGACAGCCCAGCTGAGTCATGCACCAGCTCCCAGGCACCCACTCTACTGCTGTGCACTGGGACTCTCTGTTCCTGAAACATCCATGGTAATGCCAGACCATGGATGTTGCCGGACCAGAGAATCCCAGTTTTTAGAGGTGCATCCTGTAATATATTAAACTGTTGCCTGTCCCACAGACTTTATCATATACCAGTACAATGTTTGTAATTATAAATTATGTTCCAATTTTGAAATACAGGGACTCAGCATTTTAGATAAATATTCCCTATATGTTGGACTACACTAGTACCCAGAAATCCTGGCAATAGACCTTTCTTCTGTTATTTATTTATTTTAATACTATTTTTGGTTTAAAGCAGAGATTTTCAAACTCAGAGTCATGACTCAGTACTGGGTCACAGGAATGTCAGGCACTGGGACTCTTTGCTGCAGGGAGATCAGGTGACCAGCAGGGGTGCTAAGGCAGGATACCTGCCTCTCCTGGCACCTCAGACTGTGCTGCACCCCAGAAATGGCCAGCAGCAGGCCCAGCTCCTAGGTGTGTGTGTGAGGGGAGAGCACAGGGCTCTGTGCACTGCCCCACCCTAAGCTCTAGCTCCATACTTCCATTGGCTGGGAACCTGCTGCAGGCTGCTTCTGGGTTGCAGCATGGTCTGCAGTGCTGGGAGAGGCAGGAATCCTGCCTTAGCACCCTCTTCTGGATTGCTGACCAGGAGCTGCTGAAGGTAAAACCCTCCTGGCCCAGCCCTAAGCCCTCCTCCCCCGAAACCAGAGCCCCCTCCTACATCCCAAAGCTTTCATCCTCAGTCTCATCCCAGATCCCACACTCTCTTCAAATTATGCTGGGTCACGGGCATCAACAATTTTCTTCAACTGGGTCATGAGAAAAAAGTTTGAAAACTACTGGTTTGAAGTACTCTTTTTTTAGACTGAAATTTAGAGCTAATGGATTCAAGACTCAAAGACTTATGCTGTCACATAAGTCAGTAAAATGAATGCTTTAGTGACCATATGTAAATAAATCCCACACTACTTACCTAGGGTATGTCTACACTGCGGGCTAAAGTTGAGTTAAGATACACGTCAGTTGAATAGCTGAAGTCGAAATAGCTTAACTCGACTTTTGGCACTGTCTACACAGCAGGAAGTCTTCCTTTGACTTCCCTTACTCCTCATGAAATGAGGGTTACAGAAGTCAGAGTCAGAAGAAATTATTTCAAAAATTATTTTGAAATAATGGGCTTGCACACTCTTAGGGTACGTCTACACTAGCTTGTTAGTTCGAGCTAGGTAGGGTAATGAGGGCAAGCGGAGTTGCAAATGAAGCCCGGGATTTAAATACTACATTCTACGAGGAGTAATGGTAGTTCGAATTAGGATCTTTAATTCGAACTACCTACTCTGTGCCGCGTGTAGCCACGGGCACGGAGTTCGGACTAAGGGGGATTTAAAAATGGCGGCGCCCGGGAACATGCAAATGAAGCCTGGGATATTTAAATCCGGGGCTTCATTTGCAACTCCACTTGCCCTCATTACCCTACCTAGCTCGAACTAACGAGCTAGTGTAGACGTACCCTTATTTCTTAATAACATGAGTTATTTTGAAATAAGCGTGCAGTGTAGATATAGCCCTAGTGTATGGCTCGCTAAAATAATTCCCTAAAGGAGCAGCTTCTCCCCAAAGGTCAATAAACTTACAATCAAGAGCAGGAGGGGGACATAGAGGCACACACACACCTATGAGAATCAGGTCATTTCTATATAATTGGGTAAAATAGCCTATCTTTCTGCATCCATCTTTGAGCACTTAGATCATAGCACACATTTGGGCCACAGTTCATTAAATAATGTGGTGTTGTCTCCTGACCATGCGAGTTCACATATTCAGCTAGAACACCTTAAGGCCCTTGCCAGAGATTGAGCCAATCTGTAAGGAGCTTGATCTGTAAGGAGGCCATGTCCCCTTGGGTTTTGCCAAGGTGATAAAGATTATGGATATTATTTTAGAGACTGACTCACTGCTTGTTAGGAAAACATATGCAGAATATTCTGTTTTTGATTAATAATTTTTTTCATTTTCTTTTATATACTTTATTTCATATCCAGGTAGTTCTATAGGCATTGATGATATAGGTGGTAAGCAAATGAAGGTTAATCCCCTCCATCCATTATACTGAATCTTTTTTAGGCTGAATGAAGCTGGCATAATAAGAATGCTGAGTAATTTACATTTCAGAATAGCAGAGACATCCATCAAAACAGTCACTTGCATTTAGTGAAAGTGGCTTTGTGTTGAAAAAAAGAAGAACATCAAGACTTTGTTTCCCTTGTGGAAAAATAGATCTCTCGAGTGTGGAATAAGACTAGAGCATTATTGAAGACCAGCATATATAAGGCATAAATGCTTCATTTCCTGTGAGGGAGAGAAGCAAGTTCTAAGAAGGAGCTGAGTTCTGAGATTTCTTTTAAAAATTGTACAGGAAATCGAGAGGGGAAGGGAAAACAACAAGACTATACAGTCAGTCAAGACTGACAGAGAAAAAACAAGTAGAGCAATCAAAACAATATGGGTTCCCCAAAAGAAAGAATGTACAATAATAAATAATAAAATAATAAGATGTGTGTGGTAGAGTAACTTAAGAGGAATACATTGAGACATAGTGACGTGTTTGTGTAGTGGCCCTTCAGTGGAGGAAGATTAATGCTGCCCAAAGGGTGACAGCAAATAATAATTTCCTTCAAAAATGTATTGAATGAAAACTATTAACCCCCTGGATAAATGAGTAGGAGTATTACATTCATTATTGTACAAAAATTATTGGTTTGAAGACCATATCAGTTAAGAAGTAGCAAAGGATTTGTAAGTAAAAATAGATTTTAAAGTGAAAAAATAGATTTTTATAGCAGATCCAGGGGATTAAGGGAGTAACTAAACATTTTTAAAGGAAAAATGAGTACAACAGCATTCAGAAAGTTGCTAAGCAAACATACAGGAAGATAGTGCCTCTTCTGTACAGTGCTTACAGCACTGTCAAGCAGACAGATGAAGATTGGAGCAAAATGGGGAAAGTGTATTCAGGAAGAACTCAAGGTGATGATTGGCAATGTCATGATAATTCTATTTTATATTTATAATTAGTTCCAAGGGCTTTGCTGAACCAGCATGAATTTACTGGACCATCAGGCATCATGGTAGCAAAGTATCTTGAGGAATTTACATGCAGCGATAGTGTTGGTCATTAAAACTTCAAAAGTCCCAATTTCCAGAAAATTCTTCAACTATATTTCACCACGAAACAAAAAATAAATATGCACTACTGGTTACCCAAATTAATGACAGCAGACCTGCTGGACTCACGTGTTTAATTCCTTTTAAAGCTGCTTGTGATCACATGCTCAGCTCTAGCTGTTGTTCAGGTAGGTTGAGAGGGTTTTGTGGTTGTTGTTGGCTTTACTTCATTGGAATGCTTTTTTGGAGGAGCACTAGAGCTTCTGTGAACAACTATGTGATGAAAGCATTTGAGGTGAATTCCGAAATTCAAGGGTTCAACTACCACAGGACTTAAAGAAGGAGATATAGGCGCTAAGGATAAATTCATTGTTTTTTGTTTTGGGTACTCAAATAAACAGTAATGGAGCCATATACATATTTCTTCACTGTGAACAGAGCCAACTGTTGAGACAATTACAGTTAGGGAGAGAAGAAAAACACAACAGCCTTCCACTGCAGTTGGTAGAAAAAAAGAGGACCCTTAACTCTGATTCTAACATGACAGAGGGCTGAAGGCCCTGGAGGCACATTCTCCCAACTAGCTAAACTGCAGAAGAATTTTGAGAAGAAATATCTTATATGTGGTAAATAACACTAAGAAGAGTGAAAAGTAAAAATTTCTTTGAAAGGTCCTTTTCATTGTGCATCCTTTTCATTATTCATCATGATGTCAGGGACCATTTTGTCCTTCAGCAGTATTTTATTGCCATTGTTCTCAAAGCCAGTCAATATTTGTTTTGCATTTACTGTGCAAACCCACAATGAGGAAGTGAAGGGCTATTCTTTCTAGGATACTGAGAGCCAACTGTTAGTTAATAAGTTTAGTTAAAAGTGGAATACTGTAAGATGGATTTTTCCCTAGTGGTCATTTAGTGTCTAACATTAATTGGTAATTTTGTGTTCAATATTTATAGCTTTGCTTGCATAACATTGACTTATTCTTTATTTTATATTAGAGGGCTGAGATTGAAGCACAAGGTCCTTACATAGACTGCCAGCAAAAGTGATTACAGATATATTAATTACCTTAGTTATGTAAACACTTGTGACATTGGATTGGATTTAACAAGCACAAGATTTAGAAGTCATGAGGTTCTTATAACTTCATTGTGAAAAAGTAAATGCCTCTAGTCCTGCAGGGAAAGAATAACATTGATCCTTCTCAATATTTCTCAATTTCCCCAAGTGCTGACTATGTAATATCTATCAAGCTAGATGGAGAGAAGTTCACATCCCTCCTTGCTTCCCTGACACGCTCTGTGAATCAGCCTTATAGCAGCAAAGAGCAAGGTTCAACCACTACACAGTGTGAACTCTCTGCTGGCTATTTTGCACTGACTAAAATACAGTTCAAAGCAATCAATCAATGAGAATTCGAAAGATATCTACAGTACATATGAATTTATGCAAGTGCATTGCAGCTCATTCTACTAACTCCCCAGTGAACACTGGGGGTATGTCTAGACTGCAGTTTTTCTGGGATACTGGAGGTATCTCGGAAAAGCTCTGCTGTGTCCAAGGAAAGCATCTGCTTTTCCGAAAAAAAATTTTGGAGACTAGGCTGGGTAGGTCATCTCACTTTTGATTGCTCAACCACTGTGCATTGATCCTTTCTTTAGGCACAGTGCAACTGTCCATCTCAAACATAAAGGTTGTGTGTGCAGGAGACAAACCTGTCTTAGCAGCTGGTCTGATATTGCAATTCACTCCTGCAAGAACTAAGACAAATCACAAAACTCACAATTTTCTGATCTAAATGAAAAGCTCTTTTCAATGTTGCTTTTCCACAGAACAACTCAGAACAGGTTGGTATTTATGGAAGAAGGAAAAATAAAGTATAGCTGTAATTCATCTTGCCAGTTTCTTTTTTACTTTGAGTGAGATGTGAAAATCCAAAGAAAACAAGATGAAACACCACATGTGATGATAGTATTGCTACAGTCATGTGATATATTGCATCTAGTTTGCACATATTCTGGCTTCTTTCTGCTTAATCCATCTCCACACTGCACTTCTAACATTCCAAGTTTCTGTGCAACCCACACAGTTTTATAAATAGAGAGAAATAGACATTGCCCCTGATTGTGGTTCAAATAAAGTGAACACTATATTGGTTCAAAGTTCAGGGCAGGTAATATTCTGGTTCTGGATTGATAGCATTTTTATGTCAGTGCTGGGCTGGAAAGTCCTCCCCTTCCCCAGGGCCCTGAGGCCTGCCACGGATAGAGGCTGCTCTGTGGGACACCAGAGTAACCCTTGCCTGCAGGGTGCTCGGACCCACCGCTGGCAGAGGCTGCACTGGAGCATCCCCTGTCCACAGCGGGCCTCCCTGCGGGGTAAAGCAGACCCCTGCCCATGGAAGGTGGGAAGCTGCTCCAGCCCCACCAAGTAATCTTAACCAGTAAGCCTCACTCATTAAGGGTGAGGCTTAGTGATTAACCTATTGAACCTTCACATCCCTAGCTTTGATATCTTGCAAACCAGCAGTTACAAAACACCTACTCTGCAGTATTTGAAAGTCCCTTTCCTTGGTGGGTTTCTGTCTCATTAAAAATCATTAAATTCTGTACCATTGTCCTGTTTAATTTACAGTGTATGACCCTTGGGATCTTCTGATTCTTTTTTTCCTTCTATTTTGTACAATACTGTTCACATTGACAGACGTCAAAATATAATAGAACTGCCAAAATTATATTTTTTTCTCAATATCTGTCTTTCACCATCTCTCATTAATACTTGAAAAATGCTGACTGGCTCTAATAACAAGTAGCATTGCACCTTGGTTTTATAAACTTAGAATGCATTTTATTTCATACCCCCATTCAAGAGCCTAGTGCAATGTACCACATATTATTATGTAGCACTTTTCCTGAGGATTGTAAAGAATTTTACAAACAATTAAGTCACAGTCAGAACACCTCTGTCAGACAAGTAATCTTTTTATAGCTCC
This sequence comes from Rafetus swinhoei, assembly GCA_019425775.1. NCBI lineage: Eukaryota > Metazoa > Chordata > Testudines > Trionychidae > Rafetus > Rafetus swinhoei. The sequence goes on along the minus strand of CM033437.1, from coordinate 39,584,347 downwards.
ATAAGTTAAGACACAAATAGACTTATCTATATCAGCGTCATATACGGGTACGCACCCTGGGTATGTCTAAACTACACCCTTCTGCCGACAGAGGGATAAAGATTAGGCACATCGCTATTGCAAATGAAGCGGGGATTTAAATATCCCGTGCTTCATCTGAATAGAAATGGCCGATGCTTTTTGCCGACAATTTTGGCAAAAATGGCTCTTTTCAAGGATGAGGTTAGGGAATAGTATGCTTCTTTGGCAATGTTTAAAAATTGCTTTTTAATAAGCTCTTGCACCTTCATGATCTCAATCAGGTACTTGAAATTTAGCAGAGACAGAGGGAGAGGGCAATCTAGTGAGGCAATAGGCTAGTGCTTTCAGGGAATTGATGGGTAGAAATGAGGGGCTGGCAGGGAGTTCATTAAGGGGCATGCTAGGAGAAGAAGCGGGCTGAGACAAAATGTTCTATAGCCACTGGAGAACTATCGGCTTCAGAAGCCAAAATTGAAATCAGGACATTGAATCCCAGAATTATTTTAATGTCTAGAAAACAGCTATGAAAACTAGTCTTTGTGTGTGAGAAAACACTTGTCCCGCTTGCAGGTAGTCTGCTCAGAAACTCTGTTAGCTCAGGTGGCAGAGATATGTGCTGTGGATCTAAAAGCTCTAACCATGAACTATGTGGGGATTAATATGGTTCCATATGACTGAAGTTATGGGGTTTTTTTTCAATTTGGTTTTTTAAAACATAAGAAATCACATTAGAAACTGCACTACAAGAACACTGAGGGCAGGTCTACACAAAAGGGGACGGTCAACTTAAGATACACAACTCCAGCTACGTTAATTACATATCTGGAATCAACGTATCTTAAATCGCGTTTTCCTGCCATCCACACAGCAGGAGGTCGATGGGAGCAAACCCTCCCATTGGCTTCCTTTACTCCTCATGAGGAGCAGGATTACCGATGCTGATGAGGATGCTCTCTCAGTTCAAATTAGCAGGTCTTCACTAGACAGGCTAAATCAAACCCTGGGAAGATCAACTGCAGCAACATAGATCTTCTGCATAGTCTGGACATGTCCTAAAATGGTCAGAAGTTAAGAAATGCCAGAATTATAGTTTATTGTGAAGCCTTAATTCACATCCCTTATGCATATATGTTACAGCTAGAGTTGGGGAGACTTTTTATCTTACTTGTTGAAATATGTAATTTTGGTTGACCTGAAGCTATCTGTGATCTTTGTGTGAATTTGCTAAATAGTTTCAGCTCGCAGCTCCCATTCACTACTGTTTGACATCATTGGGCAACAGGAGCTATGGGAAACTCGTGCCGCATCCTACAGCTCCTATTGACCAGGAACAGAAAATAGTGGCCTTCTGCCTAGATGACCCAGAGGAACCCCTATGAAACAGGCATGCCCCAAGTTGGAGAAAGTAAATAGCCCCGGGGGAAGAAGATAACCTCTGGTTGAGGGCTGCCCTGTGACAAGGTCAGCAGATCCCCAATGACCAACTCACAGACTCCCCTGCTACCATTAGAGCCCTGGGCTGGGCTGGGTTGGAATGGGCGGGCCCATATAGAAGATCAGAAGCAGCTCCAGCAGCTCCTCCTGGGCTTGGTCTGCAGGTAGTTCTGGCAGCATCAGCCCATCCTCAATGCCATGATGTCCTATAGCAGTCTCCCAGTTCCAGGGCAAACAGGAGGTGTCTGGATGCTTCAGTGGTCTCTGCCCCACTCACCTTCCAGATCCTCTTTTTATACTTCCTGTTCCTGTCCTGTCCCCCTGCTTCTGGAATGGAGAGTGTGGCCTTTCAAGATCCACGCATCAAGGGGCAACTGTCCCTCGTTGTCAATCTCTGACATCCTCCTTGATACACTCTGGAAGTGCCTCATCAAGCCTTCAACTTGTTGAACCTTGTTTAAATGAAGGCCATGATACATTATATGAAAATGATGACACTTGATCATTACAATATCTTATGCATCCCCTGTTGTTTAGTCTATACTACTTGTTGTGTCCTATATTTATATTTATTTGGAACGTTTCTAATGACTGTTCTCTGAATTTCATATTCTTAAGGGAAGGTAATTCATCTTACTATGTTGCAGCTGTTTTAGATGGTTAATGTAATGTTCAAATTTCCAAAAGTGATTTGCCAAATTAGCACAGATAACTTCCCGGAAAAGGATTATTCTGATTCCTTGGCAGCTTGAGAATTCCCATCAGGGGCAGAAATAAGATTCAAAGAGCAGCTTTGCTCTCTCCCATAGCTTTTGTGAACAAAGACAGAGCAAAAATTGCTCTCCAAGATAATTTGTAATTTAACAGAACTGGGACTATGTAACACCCAGCCTACAGATAATTTGCAGAGAGAGAGAGAGAGAGAGAGAGAGAGAGTGTGTGGGGGGTGTGTGTGTGTGTGTGTGTGCAGTTTTTTATGCTTTATATGTTACTGTTTGTAAACCTTCCTGTAATTATTTGTTTGAATGAAAAAAAACCCCAAAACAATACGTAATATAGATGCTCTTAATTATAGTGATTAACATTTCACACAATTACAAGAGGGTGATCTGAAGTATTATACAGGTTGAACCTCTGTGATCCAGGACTCTCTGGTCCAGCAACATCTGTGGTCAGGCAGAAGAGAGCTTGAGAGAGCCCGATGCATGAACTCCCCTGGTTCAGCATACTCCTTTGTTCGGGACCACTCAGGTCCTGAGGGTGCCAGACGAGGGAGGTCCAATCTGTACTCTTGTTTTTTAAGCACAGAAACATATATGGAAGCGACTAGAGCAGCTACTTTTGGCTAAGCCCCTATGTACCATCATGGGAGAGATAAGAGCACAAAAAGCTTAGATGCATCCTTACAAATAAGGTGTTAATTAGTTACTCAGACCCTACCACCTAAGGTCACTTGACACCCCCTTACGTTATATGTCATATCGAACTATAAGGAAAAGATTGTCCATGTAAAATCAGTCTCTTACAGTGCTGACTGGGCAAAATTAATCCCTGATATGACTCATTAGCTCCCCAATCTCCACACTAGGATCCTCAACTTGTCGAATAGTCATACAACTGTCTGCAGAATTTGGCATCTAGATATCTGGGGTCTGATCACTACACTTTTGAGCTCTTCCTTATCCATCCATTCTCATTTCCATGGTTTTTCTTCTAACCCCATCTCTGTCCATGTTATTTGCACTAACCATTTGCTGGGGTTCTGTGATCTGGTTCTGGGTTGCATCTGAAAGCTGCTTAGCATGAGTGTAGTGGAGGGGGGAGCACTGTCAGGGAACTTGTTGCAGCTGCCTCGCTGCAGGGGATCAACTTTAGCAGACGCTATTAGAGAAACAACATGGCAAGGCTTTGCTCCACCACCCACACCGTTCTCCCATAGCCAAGCAAATTGTGGCTGGAGAAATTTGGCTCACTATTGTTAATTTGATTTGTAGTGATGCCTTTATCCCCAGGCATGCGCCAGGACCCATTGCATTCGGTGCTATACAAACAGAACATAAAGGCAAGCAGTGAACTCTTTAAGGCAGGACTATGTACAGTCTCTAGCACTCAGAGATACTGTCATAATTTCCCTTGCAATGAAAAAAATATGTTTCCAATCTTCAGTAATATTGAAGATCAGACCATAACAATAATTCATGTCCATTCTTTGCACATAAACAAGCCAGAGTGCGCACACAGTCGATTACAGCAAATATATGAAAAGTGTAAGATGGATGAGCTGACGATGCATCACAAAAGGTACAGAATAAGAGACAGGGTGTGTACATGTGTCAGGATACAGCTGTTTATGTGTAATGTCATTGTAATAGAAAAGGCAACATCAAATTCTTTTCTGATGCTTTGACATTTCCACACAGGGATTACCTCGGGCATCTTGTCAGATCAAACAGTTTTATCTGATTCAGAAAATATTAAGCGTGATGCTAGGGTCATAAGACATAAGACAATTTTATATAACAGCCTTTAGACAACCTGGACTCATCCCCTTCTCTCCCTCCTCCAGATGTGCATGTAGTAAGGACAGGTAGTAACTGCACAAGGATTCAGAAGAAGAAGATATTTGAGATATGAGGCATTCTCCTCCCACTTACACTATTATAAATCTGGAGTAGGTCCACTGAAATGTGTGGAAGCCACTTAGCCTAAAATAGTTGCAAATATGAGGTGATTCATACCCATTATTCTTTACTGTACTCATCTCAGTTTCATGTCTGCAGAGAGCCTTCTGTATGCAGATGATATAACCCCCTTATTTTCGAAGTATTTCATTGTACTGACAAGCAAATTCCTGCAGGATTACTCTACATAAATGATAACAAATATTTTTGATTTGCAGTACATGCAGACCAATTAGTCAGCTGTATGAGACAGCTGGTTCACAATGTTCTGTTATTCGTGATTTCCATGATTTTGATTTAATTTCCAGGGCAGACTATGGAGAGCAAAGTTGTAGAAGGGAGGACAGAGTGTTTTTTGTTTGTTTGTTTGTTTGTTTGTTTGTTTAGCCCTTTTGGAGACCTTTCTTTGATGCCTACTCATAAATTATATTGCTTCATTATGATATCTCATTATCCTTTATTAGCAGAACACTATTAAGTAGGAGGAGCAATTATACATCATGCGCTGCATATGGAACAAGTTAGCACATGGAGGCTATGCTTACTGCTGTTTTCAAACCTGAAAAAGGAGGAAATAATAAAGGAAATTACATATAGTCATACTGTCCCTGACAAATATTCCTGGCCGGTACACTCTAATTCAGAATAATGTTAATTGTTTCTACTGTGTGTCATAGGAAACAAAGATTTATTATAATACAGTCCACTTTATACAGTAGGGGTGGGAAATCATTTTTGATGTGGGGCCACTCCAAGATTTTGGGAAGTGGTTGAGGGCTGCACTCTTCCATGATATTAATAGAGGAGATGCGGGGTCTGGAATGGAGGTTGGGTGCAGAAGGGATCTTAGGATAAAGGACTGGGGTGCAGGAGGGAGACTGGAGTCTGGGAGGGAGTTTGGGTGAAGGAGGCGGTTGTGACTTAGGGCAGGGGACTGGAGTGCAGGGGTTTGGGATGTGATCTAGGGTAGGAGGGGATTGTGATCTGAGGCAAGAGATTGGGGTGCCAGATTTGGGAGAGGGTATGGGTACAGGAGGGGGGCAGAGGGTTTGGGTATTTTGAGTGGGGGGCGGGGCAGAGGGTTGGAGAAGGGAGTGGCTGGGATGCCAGAGGCAGGCTTACCAGTCAGCAGCCATACCATCCTGCCTGCCTGCAGAGCTAAGGCTTGCAGAGCTTAAAATATTTCCCAGCCAGTCAGCCTGCCTGCCCAGCCATGTGCTTGTGTGAATAACTGAGCCAAAGAGAGGGGGTGTGTTTCCTTTTTGTTGCCTGTTATTCAAACAGGCAGCTCACATTGGCCAGTTTCTGGCCAGAAACCGGCCAGTGGGATTGTGCTGTGGGCAGGGACAGCTCCTGAAGTTTTCTCCCCTCCCCTCCAGTTTTGAAACAGAAACTGTCCCCTCAACTGTGTTTCTTAGCGGTGTGCCGGGCTGTGGGGCAAGCAGGGGAACCTGCCTGGGGCTCCCCGTTGCCTGTGTGGGCTGGATCTGGTGGCTTGGCTGGCTGAATCTGGCCCATGGGCTGTATTTTGCCTAGGCCTGGGCTAGAGAAAGCTCTGAAGCCGCTTTGGTTTCCCCAGAGAGAAGTAGGATGGATGGATCTGTGCTGTAGGGAATTCAGCAAACCAGTCCTTTCTATGGCTTGCCTTTGGCTTCCCTCTGTCCATTGTCTGTATGCCTTAGGGAACAAACTTGTGTTTTGTGCACTCACTGTGCCTGTCCCCACGTTGCCCGCTGGGATCCTGTAAACTAATTTATCCTCACAACACCTCTCTGGAGTATGTAAATATTACCCCCATTTTACAGATGGCAACATTTTCCCTAACTTACTTATTGAAAGCAATGTAAGGATGAGCCCCAGGATTAGTATTCCCGAGATTCTGGTTCCGGTTCTATAATTGCATACCTCTCTCTCTCTCTCTTTCTTTTTCTCTCTCTCTCTCTTTCTGTCCCTGGATTGACAGTTTTGTTGCCCAGAGCTTACATCCTCCTTTGGTACAAAATAGAGAGCATATATAATGCCATATTGTCTCATTAACTACGGGTTAGTAGATGCCAAAGGTCACTTTGTATCATTTTAGATCCTGCTTACTGAAAATCACGGAGGAAGGTTTCCATACTATCCCAGATTATTATCCCAGTTGCATCAATTTAGACCCAGAATATATGGTCTATTTATTAATAATGCTGCAGTCCAGAAGACTATTCAGCATATACAACTAGCTTCACTTTTATAACTATCAGTAGTGTGTCACAGGTCTCAATAGCACTCAGCTCAGAGAAGGAAATCTGTAGGATCAGAATATCATCCTCAACACTGACTTTTTGCAATCACAGAAAGTGAGGGTTGGGTATGTGCTATCAAAACATATGTTGTACCCTTAGCTGATTAACATAACAACAAATTACAGCCCAGCCCAGCAATAAATATAAATAACATTTTTAAAAGAACCACTCAGTATAAAGTTCTCATTTCCAAGATAAAAAGGTGAGATCAGACATATAATTTTTCTTATATTGTTAAAAAATTGAACAAAATGGAAGAAAAAATTAACAGAACATAAAATTTGCACAAAGTTAATTATTAATTTAGTTCAGATTTTTCATATATTGATCTGAAAGTCCTTTATAATTATCGTTATCCTCACATTACATATGGGGAAGCTTATACAATGAGAGGTTACATGACAAAAGTCCTGATGTAATAATATATGCTGAAATACAAATACAAAAAGAAAAACAAGAATTGGCCATAGACAATTATGAAAAACAAAATTATTTGAATTAGTAATCAAAGTTTAGCAAGAAAGAATAATAATTAGAGTTTGTCAAAAAGAGACAATGCTTTTTGGTCCCAACTGTCTGCAAGAAAGAATGTTTTATGTCTTTAAATTTGATTATTCTACCAGTTCTCATGATAATACTACAATATTGTTTCCTAATTAAGTAAATTCAGATTTCAGTGGTTATCTCTGAATCTGCATTTGTTTAAAAAGAAAATGTAGAATGTGTGTGGATTTCTCTACCTTTAGTAGCTTAGACCAGTGGTTCTCAACCTTCCCAGATTACTGTACTACTTTAGGAGCCCAAATTGTCTTGCATGCCCCAAGTTTTATCTCATTTAAAAACTACTTGCTTACAAATCAGACATAAAAATAGAAAAGTATCATAACACATTATTACTGAAAAATGATTACTTTCTCATGTTTACCATATAATTATGAAGTAAATGGTGATCACCAGCTTGTGAAATACTGAAACCGTATACAGAGCTGTATAAAAAAACCTCTAATATCTGCATGAAATTTTAGTTTGTACTGACTTTGCTAGCACCTATTGTGTAGCCTGTTGTAAAATTAGGCAAACATCTAGACAAGTTGACATACCTTCTGGAAGACCTCTGCATACCCTTAATGGGTACATGTACCCCAACTTAGACTAAAAAAAGAGATGGCCAAAAATTAGAACCGTCTTTTGTATTTAAGCCAATACCATCCTACTCTATCTTGAGAATAGTAGGTGAACAAATAATGTTGGGCCAGATTGTGCTATATTGAGCCATTCATGAAACAGGGTAGATGAATTTAAATCTAAGTAATTTGAAATGACTGATTTTAATGCTGATTTAAATAATCAAGCAGGAAGTGTTTGTTTAAATCTTGTTTGGCATTTGTACTTTTTAGTTTAGTTTCCTAGACATTATTTAGTTTTTATTTAATTCAGTGCTCCTGTAGCTTCTCCACCGGTCTGGGAACAAGAGAATACTGCTGCTACCAAAACATGTGGCCTGTGAGAAAAGGGATAAAGAATCCCTGTCACTCCAGGAGGAATCAATTTTTGTAAATAAAATAAAATAAACAGATTTTGAAACAAAAAAGATTCTAATTGAAACACTGAAATGTTTCACTTTGTAAATGTCAAAATGAAATATTTGATTTTCTTTTCCGATTTTGTTGTTGGCATTAGTGGTTTCCAATCAAAATAATTTGGTGAAACTGACGTGAACTCATGAAACACTTCAGGGTTTCCAAATCTTCATTTTCACTGGGCAAAAACAGTTGAAGGTAAAAAGTTTTGCTAGCTCATTCAAAAGCACACTTGTGAACTGACACAGAAAAATGATAAAAGATAAAAAAATACCATTGCATCTGTAAGTGAACACTTTGCACAAAATGATCATTGCATATCTGACCTCTTACTGTTTGTCCTCAGAGGACACTTTCCCAACACCTTCAAAACATGAGCCTGGGAGTTTAAATGAATAACTTTGCTAACAATGCAAGTCAGAGAAGGGGATAGCATTGTTCTGCTTGGCACTGGTTAGGTCTCAGCTGGAGTACGACGTCCAATTTTAGTCACCAATGCATGGAAAGCATGGAAAGAAACTGGAAAGGACCTAAAGATGATCACAGGGATGGACTGCAAGCCCTACAAGCAACTTTCAATGTGGATATGAGAAACCTTCCTGACCAAAGCTGAATTGAAAACAATATATTTTAATGAAAAATCCATCAAAAAATGTTTTGTGAAAAAATTCCTGACCAGATGGAACGGTGACAATTGTGGGACCATTACCCTTGCCATATAACCAGAGAATTAGATATTCTAATTGTTTGCCTCACAGGCTGAAGCTATTTTGAATCCACAGGTAATAAAATACAGAATCTTTTTCCCATAAAGAATTCTGCTGGTGAAATGTTGTATGCTGAAGGGTTGACTGATATTCTAATTATGCTCTTGGGGTCTCCTGGCATTTTTTAGAACTGTTTTTAAATTGTCATTGCTCTTTCCAATTCCCTGTTACTCTGAGGAAAGCTGGTGATGTGTTTGAAATCAGTCTTTGGAAAATAAGCAAAAGCTGCAGTAGACAAATGAGAATTGTCAATGGACTTCAGTTGATTAATTATGCAGTCAGTTATTTCCTTCAAATTGGACATTTTGCTATATTCAGAGAAGAACTCTGTTACAGTGTTCTTGTTCCAGAAGAATTAGTCTGTTGCCACAGGCTGCAAGGTCTCTGTGGAAGAGTTGTTGACATTAGTGCTTCTGGCAGTCGAGGTTGCAGGTTTTTATTATTTTTATATCTGTGAACTGACACCAATCCACCCACTGATTGAAGAGCTGCTACATAGCACTCACTTATATTGCACAGCACTCCTTGTTTTCTTTATTAGCTTCCAAAACTGTTCTTCCTTTCATAAGCCCTGAATTAAATGCTGCATTGTATTGAAATGAAATACAGTGAAAGCATTGTATTCCTATAGATAAAGTGCAAAATTAATGTTTTATTTTGTTCTGCTAGATTGAAGTTCTTAGATGAACTAACAAGATTTTTTTTCAGTAGAGAGATACACACTCATCCAGTAAAATTAAATGTGTGAGCATTAGAGATGAAAATGAAATGATTTCCTTACCCATGGGACTGTGAGATTCTAGAAAAATATTCCTGTTCCAAGTTGGGACCAAAATTCAAAATCTTATTTTTTATGAAATTGTAAATTGAAAACAATTTAAAATGGCATCAACTCAAAACTTTTCTACTTCAATAATTTTGAAACTTTCAATGCTGGCCATTTCAAAAAATTAACCCTTTCTTAGTATAAATTAACTAAAATTTAAAATGAAGTCACGTCAAAACAAAACAAAAAATAAAATCATGGAAAATGTTGAAAAGGGATATTTTGACAATTTCAGAGCTTTTTTTCAGACATCTTTTTGTATTGGAATATTTGTTGAAATTGAATTTTTCCTGCAGCTTGGATTTCAACAAATGAGCATTTTCTGAAGAAAGAGAGATTTTTGTAGGAAAATTGCCAAGCAGTTTTAGTTGGCATGACATCACTCCTTGGACTCTTATTTTCTGAATATAAAATTGTCTTGATGGATGTGTGTGATTTATTTTTTCACAGAGATGCTCATGCCCTGGAGTCTTCTCATCATGCCTAAGTATATTTGTTCCTTAAAAATCTGGGTCAATCAATATTTAATTTCTATTGTACCTCCAGAGGCTCAGACATGGTCAAGGCCCATCTGTGCCAGACACCTTAAAGAGGTTTGCAATCTAAGGACAGAAATAAAAAAAACCCCTGAGAGCAGTATACAGTATATAGGAAAGTGGTTAGACTTACTGGATAGATACACATCTTATAAATTCAGTCTCTTCTTTCCACTCTTCAGGCAACATACTTAGTGCAGGGAAGGCTATAACTAAAAGTATTACAATATTTGTATTTAATATATGCATGATTAACTGGTTTTTTGCAAATTTTATCACAAACTACTTTATAAGCCCTGAAACTAACCATTGTTAGAGATTTCTTGCAGACCTCGTGATCACTACACATTTTTTCTCATATCTGGTTTTCTTTTGTTTTGTTTTTTGATGTGCTTGTTTATTTATTAAGGATGAGACCAACATGCTTCAAGAGTCGCAAACAACAGGTAAACTTTCTATTAGTCACTTGTGATCTTCCCTGTGGTCTAGCACATTTGCATACCAACAAACTTGCTTAGGATGCTTTGCAGTCTTGTTCCTCTGTGATGGCCTTTTCCAAGGAAAAACTGGCATCAATTAAATGTTTTAGAAAATGTTGCTGAAATGCTATCTCATAAAGCATATACTGAAATTTATTGGAGGTGTTGGTTCTTTCCCTAAATGGGTTTTCCCAAGAACAGTAGTAGCAAGTGAGTACAGGGATAGACCTAGATCAAATGGCATCCCAGGTGAGAAGTGTCTTCAGGACCCCTCTCTCCATTTGTTAAACTTTTGTATATAAGATTTTCATTGAATTTGTAATTCATTTCATGACTTTGAACCATGATTTAATCCCTGTCATATAAGACAATACATTTGCACATTAGGATCAGTAAATCAGAATCAAACCTAGGATCTCGGGAGCTTAATGCATGAGCCTTTACCACATGAATTAAAAGCCAACTAGCTCTCAGCTAAGGCTATAGAGTTAACTTATTCTCTCTCTCTCTGTAAGTGATCTAATTGCCATTACATGAGACAGTGAACCACACCTAGGAGGTGTGTGGGTTACATACAGAAAGGGGGTTGATAGATAACTCTGGCACATCATTAAATATGACACACTTCGAGTCTTAAAACACAGGTACACTTTCACAATTATACAATCAAACAAGGTCCACAATATCACAGTAAGGCTCTCTTTTCACTACCGTTCATTCTGATAGACTGGCAACACCCCATCCCTTATACACCCACAGGAGCATATCTGAGAACATGCTAAGAGATTCAAGGAAAACATACTTATTAGAAATTCTGGAAGGTTCCACAAGAAGCTACAATGATCCAGAACATTTTAGGAGATTAGAGAAAATGAATCCACATTGAGAATACCTGAAACATGTGACTTCAAACATTCTGTCTTTTGTCACTAACAACAAAAATAGCATCCAGAGTCCAGTGCATCCTATGCCAAGCACCACATGCAGTTACCTAGTTACCTCCCCTGATCCAGTCCTGATTGAGTATGAGCATATTCTGGCACTAGGGAGCTGCATGATCATTTGGGCCTATTTATTATTTGCCTGATAACCTTACTGGATATCTGAGAGCTAAGTTATCGGACTGTCTGTCTAATTCAAGCAACTGCTTAGCTCGGTGGAGACAAGGTGGGTAAGATTATGATAAATTATTTTATTAGACTAACTTCTGTTGGTGAGAGAGACACATTTTCTCAGAACTCTTCTTCCAGTCTACATAAGGTCTAAAGCTTGTCTTTGTCAGGAATTAGTCCAATAAAAAAGGTATTACCTCACCTACCTTGTCTCTCTAATATCCTGGGACTGACATGTCTACAACAACACTGCATATAGATGGGTGGAAGGCATTGAATTTAGTTCTATTTTTCTAATGAGGGTAAGATAAGAATGCCATTTATCAACACCTCTTTATGAACTGAAATCTCTGGTGAATTTTTGCTAGCAAAATTCTGCATTGAAGGTAGTGATATTGAGATTTTAAAAGTAATTAAGCAAATATTCCACACACAGAATTTTCTCATCCATATGTAACTGATTCAAAAATGAAAGCACCAACATAGGTTTTCTATGCTGCTATTTAATACATTATATTTCCCATGGGCTGGAATATACAATGGTTGAAGCAGGTGTTATAGTAATATTTCTATCAGAATATTCTGGTGAAGACTATGTATCCATAGGAACCTGGCACTAGAAAGAAAATTTCTAATTATGCTTAACAAATGTGGTTTGCTGAAGAAGAAGGAGTTGTCATCCAATTTAGATACTCCTCATAAATTTTCTAGCTGCAGAAAACTGCCAAGGGATTGAGAGAACTATTTTTGTCTCTTGAGTACTTAATTTCCTTGCTTTTCTCTTAAATGTACTGGTGTGAAATGTAGTTATGAAATTAGCAGTGTCTGGACTCAAGCACCTGCTATTGTGTTAGAAAATAACAGCCTACAAAGTAAACAATACCTTCCCGTTTGTCAGAATTAATGATGGGCCAACACAGGCCAACACAGCCTTTTTCTCCACATGATCTCTTGCTCCCCAAAATGGAAAGGGGAAGGTTTCAAGCAAATAGAATCTCCACTCCAGATTTTTGGTCCAGAAGTAGAATGAAGCCTAACCTGCCAGTTCAGCTGAGGGAAAAATCAAGACTGAGGACTGTTAAATATTTTTCTGATTCCCGATAAACAAGAGGTTACTAGCTAACATGAAGCACAACTGAGTGTGATCTCCATCAAAGTTCAGTCATTTAAAATGGGCAGAGACATAAAAGTGATGGAACTGTGGAAGAGAGCCACAGGTAACATTGCTCCATAAATACATTGCTCCATAAATACAAATTTATTATTTGTATTACCAGAGCAGATAGGAGCACCATTCATAGACTAGGACCCATTCAGCTTTGAGCTCTACAAAAAAAACAGAACAGAAAAGTCCCTGCCCTAAACATCTTACAATCTACGTCTAAGACAAGAAACAACAGCTAGATACAAACAGAGAGGGGAATACAAGGCAACGATGAGGGTACGTCTACACTAGCCCCCTAGATCGATCTACGGAGGCTAATGAAGGTGACCAGAATTGCAAATCAAGCCCGGGATTTAAATATCCCGCACTTGATTTGCATGCCGTCGCCATTTTAGAAATTCAGCTCGGTAACTGCCCGCGTCACACGCGGCAGTGAAATGGGATTCGAATAAAGCCCCAAATCGAATTAGGTGGCATTCCTCGTGGAATGAGGTTTACCACCTAATTTGATTTAGGGGCTTTATTCCGGAATCCCGTTTCACTGCCGCATGTAGATGCGGGCAGTTACTTCGGGCTTGTCAATTTCTAAAATGGCAACCGGCTGGGAACATGCAAATCAAGCACGGGATATTTAAATCCCAGGCTTGATTTGCAATTCCGGTCACCCTCATTAGCCTCCCTAGATTGATCTAGGGGGCTAGTGTAGACATACCCTGAGATAGTATTGATCTGCGGTATAGACTTAATCATTGTCAATTTCTGAATAGGCATTATAGAGAACCATAGTTTGAAGGAAGGATTTGAAGGAGAAGAATGAGAGAGCTGTGTGGATCATTATATGGCTCCCAACCAAAATGTAAGGAGCAGCGGTGGAGAAAGAACAGTGGTGCATTTTGAAAATGTAACAATAGGACGATAGAGATGGGCACTGTTGGCCAATAGGAGGTGGGAGTCCACATTTCTATGCTAATTGAGAGATGATATATATGGTAGACAAAGGCAGTGAGGGATCTTACAAATGAAGACAAATATCTTATGTTTTATGCAGTACAGAAGGAGGAGCCAGTGGACAGATGCAAAAAGGGGGGTGAAATGGTCAGAACAACAGGTAGTAGTATTCTGAATGGCTATGAGCAGGGCAAAGCATTTGTCCAGGCCAGAAAAAGGGACATGACAATAACTGAGATGTAAGATGTTGAGCACCTAGATGAGAGTTTTATCTTTGTGGATTGATAGGAAAGGCTATGCCTTTTGCAGAAAAAAAACTTTTCAGGATTTCGATAGTCTGAATGTCAGGAATGTTAATGCGTTCACGTGTTCATGTCTCAAATCAGTGATGTACATTGTGACAAAGGCTGAGATTCTCACGTTGTGGTTGTAGACCTGGATGTTCCAGGACAACCAGAAGTTTACCTTGAGGCAGCCTTTGAGAAAATGGCTGAATGTAAGGAAATGTGTATAGCACTTTTTAAAGACTTCTGTCAGAACTGATTGAGAGCATCGGGCAAGTTTGTGGGTTCTGGTGTGGTGACATGGCATCCCTGGGAAGATTGTGTCATTGATAGGAGAGCTTTACAATTGAACAAAAAGCTGTGTTTGAGTCAGTGACAGATATACCGCATGGGTTTTTATCTCCATGGGAGCTTAGCAAGGCTGTATTCTGTCCCTGTTGAAGTTCAGCGTTGTCATTGGTTGGCTGATGGATCAGTTTTAGGAAGTAGCTGTTGGTGAACACCATTCTGCTTTATGATCTTGAATTCACCCATGACATTGTCTTGTTGAATTAGTTGGGTAAATTGTTGCAGCTGATGGCTAATCTGGACAGGCGAGAACCCACACACCAGGCCCAACCCCTACTTACCCATCCTCCAGCAGGGCTTTGTGAAGGTGGGACTGGCAAACCTTCCTGGGAGGGACCTTCTACCACCTTCTCCTTCTTCAGGGAACCCCATCTCCTTCTCTAGGGAACCCCATTCCAGTTCACCACCCTCTTGGGACAACAGTAAGAGAGTCATACCTGTATGACCACAGCCCTGTGGTCGATCTCCCCATACCAAACTGATTCCCAAAGGAGCAGTTGCTGTCTGGTGTGGTGAGCTTCCACAGTGCGATGGTGACCTGCTTCTGAAGGGGGATGGCAGGTCACATGTGGGTGTCCCATCACCTGAGGGCAGGGACAAGCCACTCACAGAGGTCCAGGATGGTGTCCTTCTGCATGCGGAAGTTCTGGAGTCCACTCCTGGTCATCCCACCGCTCCCACCACCAGTCGGGACTGGTGTCCCATCACCAGAAGCAGTGGTGTGTGGTGTGCAAGGGAGGGTGGGAAGGGCTGGTGCTGCATGAGCAGCACAGGGAGAGAGGAGAGGAGGTGGCTCACAGGGAGCTGTGAGTCCTGTTCCTGCAGAGCCATGAGGGCAGCCTCCAGTAACTGCACCAAGAGGTGCGGCAGCAGCTCTAAGAGCTGGTGTCTGCTTTACAGCTGGTCTGGTTCAATGGCTGGAGTCCTGTGGTGTCCACAAGGGAAACCATATCAGGCAGTGAGGAAAGTTCATTCTCCCTCAAGGAGCTAGGCAAAGGTGAAGAGCCTGAGACATAGATGAGCAGGGGGATCCCTTTAAACATGAACGTCAGATAGCCTCAAGAAGCAGTTACAGGAAGTGACTGCTGTCTTGATGGCCTGCCCAAAGGTTTCTGGGGGGGCTTTAAATGTGATTCAGCCTTCAATCAGTGTGGACATGCTATTTCAAAAAAGCTCAGTGCTATTTCGATGGGCATTTGCCCATCAGCGTGGACACACTTCAATCAGTGTGGACACACTATTTTGAAATAAGCTATTTTGGAAGGGTTTTCCCCCCGCGAAATAGTTTATTTTGAAATAAGTGCATAATGTAGACGTACCCTAAGGAACTTACACAATCTTCTATAGGGTCCAAAGAATACCCACAATTTTAGATTCTCATTCAAACCAAATCAAACAAATTGCCCTAAAGTCTTCCTATCGTAGTTTTTATTAAATATAGGATGAGAAAGCAAGAGGTATAAAGCATAAGGCTAGGGTTGTAAGAATAATGCAAAGCAGCCTGAATGAAGTGCAAAGCCAAGATTTGGAGTGTGTGGGTTTTATTTTAGCAGTGTCACTAATGTTCTAGTGAAGGACAGAGCTAAATATCCTCAGTTTCCCACTATGATAATAGGATAACCAGGATTTGGTTTTACATACATAAGAACATAAAAATGGGCATACCTAACGTGCGTCTACACTGCACCGTTATTCCAGAATAACATTGCGAGCATCTATGCAGCAATTGCTTATCTTCCTAGCCTCCCCCAAGTTGCCGAGCCCCCACCACGTGTTGTGGAGGAAGCACCCAAGTCATGCGTCACTCCCAGCCCCAGCCCCAGCCCCAGCCCTGAGCCTCTTTTCCCCCGTCCAAGGGGAAATGCTCAGAGAGGTAGGCAAGCAAGCAGAAGAATCTGAGAAACAACTGTACAGGGGGGTCTCTTTAAGCACATGTCTCAGCTAGCCTCAGGCAGCAGCTCCAGGAAGTCACTGCTGACCCCTGAACTGGTTCTGGGTGGCCTTAAATGTGAGATAGCGTCCAATCAGTATGGACACTGTCTTTAGAAATAGCAAATTGCTATTTCACTGTGCTTTAGGTGTGTAGACGCTCTATTTCGAAATAAGCTATTCCGGAAGATATCTTCTGGAATAGCTTATTCCGAAAGAAGCGTGCAGTGTAGATGTACCCTATGTCAAACCAAAGGTCCATCTAGCCCAGTATCTGTGGGTATGTCTAGACTACATGCCTCTGCCGACTGAGGCATGTAAACTAGGCTACCGGACAAAGTCAAAGAAACAAGGTTTACAGGAGCGGTCGACAAAGACTTCCCCTGTCGACCGATCCGCGTCTTGACTCACGCTGTGCCGATGATCAGCTGAGCCAGCACAGCGTGGCGGCCATGTTTATTTTAATGAAGCTGGGGATATTTAAATCCCGGCTTCTTTTACTATGTCGGGTAGCCTAGTTTACATGCCTCTGTCAGCAGAGGCATGTAGTCTAGACATACCCTGACTGTGGCCAGAACCAGGTGCTCCACAGTGAATGAACAGAACAATTAACCATTAAGAGATCCAATCCCTGTCTCTCCTTCCCAGCTTCTGGCAAAATACATACTTAAAAAACTAGGGATGTTTCAAATGCTGGTTTCAGTTACCATAATTTGAAGCATCTGTGGATGGGAGAGGGGAACTCTTAGACAGATCTTTCTGGTTTGGGCTCATATCTAGTGCGTATGTGTATGTGTGTATATATTTGCAGTGCTAAAATTGGTTTTGCTTTTTAAAAAATGGATTCCCTCTGGCACTCCTTGAAGTCTGTCAAGAACTATTTAGAGGGAGGAAATGAGATTAGTGTTTCAGTTTAGCCATCTCTAGTGTTTAGGGGAATGCTGGAAACTTACAGATACTCCATATTCAAATGCAAAGTCACAAGAAATGAGTGACCAGCTCTCTACAAAAATAAAATCAACACCATCATGATCTGGTCTATCAGTAATCAAAATGGGCTTCAACACCCCTTGAGAAATTAGATACAAAAATAACAATACAGGTTGAACCTCTGTGGTCTGGGACTCTCTGGTCCAGCAACTTCTGTGATCTGGCAGGCCCACAGATGTTGTTGGACCGGAGAGCCCCAGTCACAGAGGTTGCCAGTGACTGGGAGCTCAGCCAGTCTGGTAGTAGACAGCCTGCAGGGCCAGTGGCCTGAGGGCAGGGAGTCCGGCCAGCAGCCAGAGCGGGACTGGCAACTGGTTGCACAGAGTCCCGCCGGCCACAGTGGGCCAGCTGTGACCCTACCGGCTGGGAGCTGAGCTCCGCCAGCTGAAAGCAAGGGGCCCACACCGATCAGAGCAGGGCTGGCTGACAAGGGCAGGGAGCTCACCCAAGAATAGTGGGGCTGGAACCCCAGATTGGAGCTCCACCAGCCAGCCAGGAGCAGCAACCGGGCTGGGCTGGCAACCAAGAGATAAGTCCCAGGAGAGCCGCAGACCTGACCTCCTCCTGGACCGCTTGTTCAGGACCGCTCAGGTCCTGAGGGTGCCGAACCAGGGAGGTCCAACCTATAATATAATGATTGTATTTATGTGGTATCTTTCATCATGAATCAGTCCAAAGCGTTGACCAATTAAGGAATTGAAAAAAAGATTCAATTTTCCTATCCAATTAAAACTAAAGTGGGAATGTGGATAAGCCACATGAAATTACCCAAAGTAGAACTTGGTAAGGACACCCTTATTCTTGCAAAAGACCTGAGCATTCAATCACTATGATCCCTGCTGTAACTACTGATTTCAGACAATGACTTTGGCCCATTGTTTTTATTGGTAAGTGATCAGCCAATCCTCTTGTCAACTGCAGCCACATCTTCAGTCACGGTCAGTTAATACTGATTGTGCCTCTCCCTTTAAACCAGGAGTCACACATGTGGCCCAGGATATCTTCTTCCACTGAACTACAATGAGTACCATTCAAAATCCTCTGGTCCCAGCTTTGACAGGTTAAAATTGGGTCTTCCCGCAAGACACAGCTATTTAATGCATCTCTGAAGCAGTTGCTTCTGGAATGTTTGCTGTGTTTGCTAGAACTCTCTGGGCTCTTCCTGTTGGGTTTCAGTCTGAGTTTACTGCCCCTTCATAAATTGCAACATGGTCTGTGCCGTTAAAACCTATGCTTCTTGCTTCAGTTCAGAACTACAGACTGACCCCACTGCTGGTCCTGCAGCTGTTGATTTGCCTGCCAGTTCAAGACTTCTTTCATTTCCTCTTTGTGCATAGCAGGGTTGGGGAACCTTTTTTGCGTCAGGGCTGCTGAGCCACAGAAAAAATCAGTTACAGGCCATGCACAAGTGAGAAGCAAAAAAGTAACCAAACCAAACCAAACTCCAAACCCTTACTGATGTAGCCCTGACTGATAAGAAGGAGAAAGACACTCTCCACACACCCCTTGCAGGCTAGTAGATTTTATGTGCTCCAGCCCCACGGGGGGACAGAGAGGGACTGGAGTGCCAGTGTGGGCAGCCCAGTGCTGGGGAGGGAACCCCAAGCCTCCAGGGCTGGATCCAGGCAAGTGGGGAGCACATCCAGCCCCCAAGCCATAGGTTTCCCCACCCCTGGTGTAGAGGGTGGCTGAGAACCCGAATTTTGTTATCAAACCTAAATGCTCAAGGTCCCTACTCCATTTTCAAGAGAGTGCATAGACCCTGCATTTCTGTTCAGGCTCTCCCAACTCAGAAACTGGACATAGCAGCTGGCATGATTTAGCAGTAGATTTCAGAACTTGAACCAGGGTGATACAGGAGAAGATTCTCTGCTACCCTGTTACACATTTTAATTGTACAAAGCAGAAATGATGCATGATTAAATCTCAGCCAGAACACATCTCAATACTTACTTAGAAGGAGGTTAAATGTATTTCAACTCTATGAAGAAAATGTTTGTGTTTTAGTACAGATATCAAACATATTCTCATATCATAGTACAGTTCGGAATTATAAAAATCCTCATGCGTCACAGACATAAGCACAGACATACTGGGTCTAGTCAATGGTCCATCTAGCCCAATATCCTGTTTTCTGACAGTGGCCAATGCCAGATGCTTCACAGGGAATAAACAGAACAGGGCAATTATCAAGTGAGTCAGCCATTGATGTCCTGTCCCAGCTTCTGGCAGTTGGAGGTTTGTGAGCATGAGCTTGAATCCTTGACCGTCTTGGCTAATAGCCATTGATGGAGCAATACTCCAGGGGTGCGTCTAGACTGGCAAGATTTTGCGCAAAAGCGGCCGCCTGTCTATACTGGCCGCGAGAATTTGCGCAAGAGCACTGACGTTCTACTGTGCGAAATCAGTGCTTCTTGCGCAAATACTCTGACGCTCCCGTTCAGGAAAAAGCCCTCTTGCAGAATGTTTTTGCGCAAGAGGGCCAGTGTAGACAGGCAGCTAAGACGTTCTGCGCAAAAGCAGGCTAAACGGAAAAAAGCCCTAGTGGCCGTTCGGACGCTCCGTAGCTGCAGGCAGCTCCCGGACTTCCTGGTAACCCGAGCCCCATTAAAGGCAGACGCAGCCTGCTAAGGCCACGAGGCAGAAGCCCTTCTGGGACCTCTGGCCAGAGCTCTGCCACGCGGCCCCTGACGTCTCCAATGCCACCCAGAGCACGTTGGCAGCTCCAGGGGGGAAGGAACCACCCGCACCCCCAGCAGAGGCGGCCCCAAGGGACAGAAAAAGAAGGGCACCATCCTGGTCCTCGGGGGAGCTGGAGGCCCTGCTGGACCTATGGCAGGAGGAGGAGGCCCTGCATGACACCCGCTCCCGTCGCCGCAATGCAGACATTTTTGCCCGCATGGCCCAGGTGCTCGCCCACCAGGGTCATCCAGCCCGGACCATGGAGCAAGTCCAGGCGAAAGTAAAAGAACTGCGCCTGGACTATGTATGGGCCAGCGAGGGCCAGGGGGCAGGAGCAGACACCTGCCCCCACTACCGACGGCTCCACCACATCCTCGGCCAGCCAGCCACTGTCCCATGCCTGGCTGTGAGGCACAGCCAGCTGCTCCGGGGAAAACCGCAGCGTCACAGCCCATGAGCGTGGCCCCCACTGAGCCCCTCGCCTGCTCCCGGTGCCTTGGCTAGCCCCCCCGAGGGAAGT
The DNA here is from genome assembly GCA_019425775.1 of Rafetus swinhoei. Taxonomy (NCBI): domain Eukaryota; kingdom Metazoa; phylum Chordata; order Testudines; family Trionychidae; genus Rafetus; species Rafetus swinhoei. The sequence continues at coordinate 39,563,760 of CM033437.1, read as the reverse complement.
CCCCACTGCGGCCACACGTAGTCCCTGGGCTACGTGTGTAAGGGCTAGTGGGAGGGGGAGGGCAGAAGCACTCAGGCCGGCCCTAGGGCCGCCTGAGTTTTGCTGCAAGGATGGTACACTCCCCAGTCACTCTCCTGGTTCCGTCCAGGAGACATCCCACATGATGGGGATCTGAGAGCCCAGACCACGTCTGCTAGATGTGCTCCCAGGCACTGTGCGGGGATTCATCTTGCTCCTTGTCAAACACCATTGATTAGCCCAAAGCCTCACAGCCTCCACCGGCAGGGAGTTCCACAGGTTAACACAACACAAGCGCCCTCCCACCCTCCAAGGGGCCAGGACACAGACCGGTGGTTACAATACATGGAGGAGGACCCTACTCCAGGGGCGGTCCTGTATGCAAACATACAACATGGGGGGAAGGAGGAGGGTGACTGAGTGGGTCCAAGCCACACTACTGTGGTGTCACCTGGGCTCAGGGGTGGAGGGCATGAGGTGTGGGGACAGTGGCCGGGCTGCCTGACTGACCCATTCTTTCTTCTGTTCCCTGCAGCGGGACCAAGCACAAGCCGGGGACCCTCTAGCCCTGCAGCAGCGGCAGCAGCAGCAGCACCCCCAGCCGCCCAACTACCAAGGCGGCGGGTCCTCCACCGGGACCAGCTCCTTCGGTGCCATGTGCAGGCCGTCGAGCGCGTCGAGGCAGCCATCACTCGGCGTGTGGAGGCGGACCTGCAGTGGTGCCAGGAGGCCTGGGGCGCCTTCCAGGCCCAGTGCGTCCGCATGGCGGATGCAATAGCCACCCTCACTGCACACATTGGCCATGCCATCCACTATGGCATGGCCTTGCCCCATGCACCCACCATCCCTCCCCTAGCACTGCCCCTGCCCCCTCCTGCAATGGCCCCTCCTGCTCCTGTCCCTGCCCTTGCCCCTCCTGCTCCTGTCCCTGTCCCTCCTGCAATGGCCCCTCCTGCTCCTGTCCCTCCTGCAATGGACCCTCCTGCTCCTGGTCCTGCCCCTCCTGCCCATCTCCCCGTGCTGCCAACCCCGACGCGGCCTGCCCCCCATGTGCAGGTCCACCCCCGCAGGAGCAGTCGCAGGGGCCACCCCTCCCAGGAGTAGCTCCTCCCCCTCCCAGTTCAAGGTCTCCTCCCCCTCCCAGTTCAAGGTCTCCCCTCTCCCCATTGTAAATAAAAACTTACAAGTTTGTATTAAAAAAAACCCTGTGTTTGTTGTTTATTGGGAGGTAAGGGGAGGGGAGGGAGTTGTAAAGGGAGACCGAGGCGACCCTACTATGGGGCCTGGGAGAACATGTCCGTCAGGGCCTCCCAGATGCGCACCCCATCCTGGTGCGCCTGGCAGATGGCAGCTGTGCGGGGCTGTTCGTAGGCCTGGCCCTCGCCTGCCATCCATGCCGGGAGGAAGGCCTCCCTCCTCCGCTCCACAAGATTGTGGAGCACGCAGCACGCGGCCACTACCTCCGGGACATTCCGCTCACCCATCTCGATACGGGTGAGCAAACAACGGAAGCAGGCTTTCAAGCGGCCGAAGGTGCACTCCACTTGGTTGCGGGCCCAGTTGAGGCGGTCGTTGAACCGTGCCCGGTTCTGGTCCGGCCGCCCCGTGTAGGGCCGCATTAGCCAGGGCAGCAGGGGGTAGGCCACATCCCCCATGACACAGAGGGGCATAGGCACGTCCCCGACAGTAAACTCCCGCCGGGGGAAGAAAGTGCCCGCCTCCAGCCTACGAAACAGGCCAGAGTTCCGTAGGATGCGGGAGTCGTGTGCCCTGCCGGACCAGCCCGCATAAACGTCCAGGAAGCAGCCACGGTGGTCCACAAGGGCCTGGAGTACGATCGAGAAGTACCCCTTTCTGTCAATAAAATGGGCCGCTCGATGCTCCGGGGCACGGACGGGGATGTGGGTTGCATCCAGGGCTTCCCCGCAGTTGGGGAACCCGAGGGCAGCGAAGCCGGCCACCGTAGCGTCCACGTCACGCAGGCGGATGACTCTCGGGAGCAGGACGTCATTGATGGCATGGACGACCTGCAGAAGGGTGCAGAGAAACACAGGGGAACACATCACATAAGGCAGGGTGAGTGTGCGCTCCCTTGGGCCCCCTCCCGTGATGCCCTCTGTGCTCATGCCCACACACACACACCAGGGCCCCCTCGCCCCAGGCCCCCCTTCCCCTCCGCCACCAGCAGGCCTGTACAAGGGAGGGATGGCCCAAACCCCTGGCTGACCCAGCCTGGAGTCTTGGCTGCTCCTGGGCATGGAGTGCAGCACCCTCCCCCCACCCCACTCCCCACTACCCCTGGGACTTACCTCCATCACGATGACACCAACGGTCGATCTGCCCACCCCGAACTGGTGTGCCACCGATCAGTAGCTGTCCGGGGTGGCCAGCTTCCAGACTGCAATGGCAACCCTCTTGTTGACGGGGATGGGTGGTGGTTCTCTGGAGCACGGGAGCGAGCCAGGCACATAGCTCCAGGAACGTCTGCTTTCGCATGCGGAAGTTCCGGAGCCATTGCTGGTCGTCCCATTGCCCCAGGACCAGCTGGTACCACCAGTACATACTGGTGTCCAGTCTCCACAGTGGCCTCTCCACCCTGGGGTGGGGATGCCACAGGGACGCCATGGCCTCCCTGGTGAGGGAGTCCAGAGCGATCTGCACCTTCAGGTCCTGGAAGAGGAGAGCAGCAGCCTGGAGCACCAGCTGCAGGCACTCCAAAATGGCCGGAAGGGGCCAGAGCAGGCACATGGCCACCCCTGGCTCCATGGCACAAAAAACAAGGCAGATGAAAAAAAAAAACAGGCAAAGGCACTAAAAGGCAAAAGGCAGTGGTGTCCAAAAAGGCAGAGGGCAACCACAAAAACTGCTACGGCTGTCAGTCCCTGCAAGAGGTCCTATAGCACACAGCAGGAGAGAAACGGCTGTCCAGGGAGATCCCTTTAAGCACGTGTCTCAAAGGAGCTCCAGCCCCCGCCCCCGGAAAGGGCTGGTACCCTTTTGCCCTCTTCAAAATGGTTCCGGGCTTCTGCTTTTGTGCAAAAGCGTCCCGCCAATGTAGACGCGCTTTTGCACAAAAGCGCATCGTTGTAACGATAAGTCCGGGACCAATCTAGACGCGCTTTTGCGCAAATACTTTTAATGGAAAAACTTTTCCGTTAAAAGTATTTGCGCAAAATCATTCCAGTCTAGACGCAGCCCAGGAATATATCTAATTATTTGTTGAACCCAGCCTATAGTTTTGATCTTGACAATATCCTATGACAATGAGTTCCACAGGTTGACTATGCATGTGTGAAAAAGTACTTTCTTCCTTGTTTTAACCTTGACGCCTATTAATTCCATTCCGTGACCCTAGTTCATGTGTCAGATTCCATTCCCTTATTTACTTTCTCCACACCACTCATGATTTTATACATCTCTAGCATACCCCCCTTTCAGTGTCTCTTTTCTAAACTGAACCTTCCCAATCATTTTAATCTTTCCTTGTATGGAAGCTGGTTCATAGTGTTAATCTCCTGTGTTGTCCTTCTTAGCACCTTTTCTAATTCTAATATATCATTCTGAGAAGAAGTGTTCAGACCTTCATACAGTATTCAAGGTGTGGACACACCATCCTTTATAAGGTGGCATACACTATTTTCAATCTTACTATCTATCCCTTTCCTAGCAGTTCCAAACAGACTATTAGACATTTTGATCACTGCTGTGCATTCATCTGAAATTTTCAAAGTATTATGCATTGTGATTCCATAATCTCTTTCTTGAATGGTAACAACTAAATTTTGACACTATTATTATATGTGTGTAGAAGGTAATATTTTTCCAATGTGCATTATTTTGCACTTATCATCACTGAATTTAACCTGCCATTTTGTCACACAGTAACTCAGTTTAAAGAGATCCCTTTGCAACTTTTCACAGACAGCTTAAGACTTGAGTAATTTTGTATCGTCTGAGAACTTGCCACCTCACAGTTCACCCTCTTATCCAGATCATGTTTTTGAACAGTTCTGGTCTCAGTACAGATCCCCCTATATTCAGCACCTCTATTTATTTTTAAAACTGACTACTTATCCCTACTTTTTCCATCTTTTAACCAGTTACCAATCCATGAGAGGACCTTCCCTCTTATTCCACAACAGAATAGTTTTCTTAAGAGATTTTAGTGGGGGACCTGCCAAAGAGTTTCTGAAAGACCCAGTCCACTATATACCCTGCATAACCTTTAGTCCAAAGGATCACTGACACCATCAGTGAATTCTAATAGATCAGTGAGTCATGATTTCCTTTTACAATAGCTGTGTTCAGGCTTCCATATCATTCATATTGTGTTTATCTAAGTGTGTGATCATTTTGTTCTTTATCATATTTTTTTTAATTTATTTTATTTATGTATTTAAATATTTTTACCCTGCCTTTCTATTTAAAATATTCAAGGCGGCTTAAAAGAACAAAAACAAAACAAATATCTATAAAAATTTAAAATATGAGACCTCAGAGGGACATAACCAGCTAAAAACATACAAAGATATATATTTTCACACAATTTGTTTAGTATTAGAGTTAGCTTACTGGCCTATGTAACCCCCTTTTCCCTCCCCGGGTTACTGGGGAGCAGGTCACACTCACAGGTGTGCCTGGGCGCCTGATATTTTAACCCAAAAGAGATCCTGAGCACCCCAGTGGTGATGGTGTTTAGTTGGGGAAAGCCCTATCCACCCCCTTGCTGCAGTCCCTTGATGGTAATGAATGTAAAGTGGCGGTGCCTCCACCTGGCTGGCCTTGTACACGCTCACTGGTGTGCCTTGAGAGACTCCAGGAACATACTCATTCCAACATAAACCTGGATCTAATTCCAGAACAACTACAAATCATATACATCTAATAGAATACTTTAAAATAAACAATCTTTACTTAACTTAAATAAACAGGGATTAACAGATTTAGCAATGAATAGCATTACAAAACACATAACAATAATTGAAGCTTATATAGCTAACATTTGTACTACCAGTGACCCCACCCCAGAGTGTGCACACCCCTGGACCCACAGTCCCAGACACTTGCTTGCGTTGGCACGCTGATGTTGCAGCTGTAGTGGAGATTTGGTCCAGGCTAGACAGCAGCTCTGTCCCAGGCAGCACTTTTTCAACAAGGCCCAAAACTTACTGCCTCATGCTGTGCCTATTGGAAGCAGCCTGCTAAATCCCAGTTCCAACAGGCATCTAGTCCCGGTCTGCAGCTGCCGTCCAACAGCCCCTGGACTGGATCAATGTCCTTGGCAGCAGGCTGGCTCCCCCTTCGGTTCCAAACTCCAAGGCCAAGGCCCAGACTGCTACGCCTCTTTTCTTCAGGCACATGGAGAGAGTCCTCTCCCACACAAGAGCCCTTCCTGTTTTTCCCCAAGGGCTCATGGGAATTGTAGTCTGGATTGTAGCACACAGGGTCTTTTCAGAATAAAACAGAGGCCCTTTTAGTAAGGGGACTACACCTGTAATTGCCAGGATTGCCTGTGGTAGCTTTTTCTAAAAAAAATACCCATCAGTAATTTGGTACACGGGTTACATACCAGTTAGTTGTTCTGCAATTTCATATTTGAGTTTCTTGTGAGCTCTTGCTGGTGACTTAATGTGAACTGATTTATCAATTTGTTTCATAATCGCCTCTAGTGACACCTCATTCTGGCACAGTTACCTAAAAAGAATGTCTTGGTTGTGAGATCTCCTGCCTCCCACATCATCCACATACCCACTGATGCAAATAATTCATTGTAGCTCATTGTAGCTTCTCTGGTATACATTGTCTTCCTTCAGTGCTCATTTACCAGCTTGTTTGCCCAGTGGCCCCACTGACTGGGAAACTTCCTGCTTAGGATGTCCTTACTGTATGTTTGGGTTTTTTTGTTTTTGTTTTTCTGTTCATTTTTGTGTCTCTAGCTAATTCCTTTTCAAAGTCTCTCCTGCCCTGTCTTACTACACTTTTACACTTGACTCACCAGAGTTTATGTTCCTTTTTATCTTCCTCACTAGGATTTGATTTCTAATTTTTAAAGGATGTCCTTTTGCCCCAGCTGCTTCTTTTACTCTGGTGATTAGCCACAATGACACTTGGTTGGTTGTCTTATTTTCTCGGCAAGGAGAGGGAGGGAGCAGAATATACATTTTGTTTGAGCCTTTAGTATGGCATTTTAAAATAGTCTCTGTGCCATTTTCAGGCATTTCACCCTTGAGACTGTTCCTCTTAATTTCTATTTAATAAGCTTTCTCATTTTTGTGTAGTCCCATTAAATGTTACTATGGTTTGTTTCTTTGGCACTTTTCTCCTTACAAGGATATTAAATTTAATTACAGTATGGTCACTATTATTGAGCTGTTCAGTTATATTGACCTCTTGGGCCCAATCCTGTGCTCCACTTTGCATTAAATCAAGACATGCCTCTCTCCTTGTGGGTTCCAAGAAAAGCTGCTCCAAGAAGCAGTCATTTATGGTGTCTAAAAATTTTATTGCTGCATAAGTTCCAGAGGTGACATATATCCAGTAAATATGGGAATCATTGAACACCACCTTTATTACTGGATTTTCTGCCTTTGTAGTCTCTCCAATCTCCCAGGCTATGTCTACACTGCAGTCTTTTTCAGCAAGAACAGCCCTTCTTGTGCAAAAACTCGAGGAGTGTCTACACTGCACGTGCGTTCTTGTGCAAGTAAATTTACAGTAAAGCATCAAAAAAGAGGGCTTCTTGCGCAAGAGTTATTCCTCTCCCCAGGAGGAATAAGCCCTCTTGCGCATGAGCTCTTGCACAAGAAGGCAGTGTGGACAGGCAACAGGGGTTTCTTGCACAAGAAACCCCTACGACTAAAATGGCCATCAGAGCTTTCTTGCACAAAAGAGCGTCCACACAGCCATGGATGCTCTTGTGCAAAACTTTTGCGCAAAAAGCCTGTAGCGTAGATGTAGCCCCAGAGTATTTCACAATCTCTTTTACCATCCTGGTCCAGTGGTCAATAGTATCTTCCTGCTGCTTTACAGGGCATCCCCACTATACGGCCGAGATACATTAAAAAAAATGTGGATGTATGGTGAAAGGACATAAAGTGGGGATTTTTTCCCCCTGCAACTGACTTCCATTTGTGCAAATTGGGTGACCTATAGCAGGGATGCCCTGTATTCTTATAGTTATGAATGGCATTTCTATCCATAGAGAGTCTATAGGATAGTTTGATTTATTTAGGAGTTTCACTTTGTTTGACTCCGTGCTTTTTTCAAGTATTGTGTCACTTTGACACCAAAGTGATCTATTCTGTCATTCTTATATATATTTTTCAATAGTATTATCTTCTCCGATATATTTTCCAGATACCACCAAGCATCTGCAATGCCTATTACACTTGTATCCTCTTTTTTATGTTAAACACTCAAGTTGATCCATTTTGGTATTTAGACTTCAAGCATTTGTGGTATAGACACTTGTATATTTTGTCAACATTCAGTTGCTTGCCTTCATGTGTTATATAGCCAATATTTTTTCTAACTACCTCCTTTAATGAACTTATCCCTAATGGATGTCTCTGTCTGAACTGTATGCACCTATACAACCATTGGCTTTTCCCCAGGCCTTAGTTTGAAAAATCTTCTACAACATTTTCAATTTTACACACCAGCAATCTGATTCCTTTTTTGGTTTAGGTGAAGCCCATCCTTTGAGTATAGGCTCCTTCTTTCCCTGAAAGTTCCCCAGTTCTCAATGAACCTAAAGCCCACTTCCCTACACCATTGTTTCATCTACACATTGAAACCAAGTGGTTCTGCCAGTCTAACTGGCTCTATGAATGGAACTGGAAACATTTCTATGACTCACAGCAAGGGCATCCTGGACTTGAATCTTTTACCTACAAGCCTAAATTTCACCTCTAGGACCTCTTCTCCAAGTTCCCATATGTCTTGTGTAACTACAGGTATCATGTTCCCCGGCTCCTCTCCAACACTGCACATACATTTGCCCAGATGTCTCATGAGATCTGCAACCTTCATACCAATAGATCAGTGTTCTCAAACTCCTAGGCTGCAGGCCATCCCTGACCACAGCAATTGTTCAATCTAGCACAGCAATTGTACATTCCTGACCACAGCAATTATGGACTCCCTATGGGCTGAGGGGGGCTACTGTCTGTTACTGGTCCCCAAGCCCTGCTCCTTCTCAACATCATCCTGCCCTCTCCCACCCATGGCATTCCATCCCTGAGAACATGGCTTCAGGGATTACCGGAGTGGGGGGAGGGCTGACACTGCGTGAAAGCAGTGGTCGAGCCCCCTGCACTTCTTGTGGCAGCAGGAGCCGCAGGGAAGCAGAATGCAGTGGAGCAAGTGCACTCTCTCAGTGTGCTCCACTTCCTCCATGGCTCCCGCCACCACAGGGAGTTTGGGTGGGGTGCAACTACTGCTGCTGCATGGTACTAGGCCCCTTGGTAATCCCTGAATCTGCGTCCTTGTGGCCAGGGTGCCATGGGAGGGGAGAGGGCATGGCGATGGCAGGAACAGGGGGAAGGGCTTGGAGGCTAGTAATGGGCAGCTCCTCCCTCCCCTGCCCGCTGGGAGTCCCAGGCCGGATTGTGCAATCGCTCCATCTGGGGGTGGCCTGTGGGGTGGGAGTTTGAGACTCCTGCTATAGACAATTTATTATGTAGTTTTCCCATTCGTTACAAATCCATCTATGTTCTTAATAATTGAATTCCCCCATTACCATGGTTCTTGCTAGTAACAGAGATTCCCTCCTTATGAAGGTATCCTGAGTGTCAGTGGCTACCATGAGATCATCTGGAGGTAGGGTCCCACCTCTGGGATTGTTTCCTTCAGCTCTAACTTGATGCTATCCTTGCCCAAGACTTTTATCCTGCTTTACATCCCTAAGGATGGGTCTGCTCTATATTTGTCTCTGGAAGTCTCCTCTATGAACCTCTCTGTCTCCCTTAGCTGCTTCAGATCAGCTGCTCTGTCTTCAAGAACCTGTGCTGTGTCTCTCAAGGCCATGAGCAGCATGTGCACACATACACCACCAGCCCACAGGGCAGATAATCATGCATCCTGCATTCAGTGCAACAAACTGGAGACCCCTGGCTCTGCTGGCTTTTCCCCAGCAAGGCTGGACTTCTCCCTATAGTATGTTTACTCTTGTAATTGTTCTTTGCTTCTTTGGTTGATGAGGCAGGGGTTAATGGCCTAAGTTTAAACTAAATTTGTTTGTTAAGTATATCTACTTCTCCCACTTCTCTGAACTTCAATTTGACAAACAGACCACACTACAACGTTCAAATTAGCAAGCATGCAGCAAGCTAGCAAGCATATAGCGAACAAACAAACTCACTGTAATGAACATGAAGTTTCTCCTTATTCACCTGGAGAACTCTCTTGCAAAACTCCCTTGTCTGCTGTTCCTGTTCACAAGCTTACTGTGATAAGATTACATCTGTATGCCCAAAGCCAAATCCATCAACTTGCTTTCTGTATGCAGTAGCTGTGCATTTCTGTGATGACTCCAACTTTAGAAATTAGACCCTTTTTGTGATACAGTCCCACTCTCTTACATTTCATTTGCAATTTTAACAATCAAAACAAATGCTTCACTAGACAAAAAGCACTCCCTCCATGTGTTGATCTGTTTAATGCTTTGATGTCAGCCTGCAGCTCACATTGTATGTAATAATATAAAAGACTGATACAAAAGCATAGCAGACAGAAATATTCATGTTGTTTCTGAAACTGAAATCCTTAGTGTGTTCATGTAAAAGTCACCCTCCCTTAACTATAAATCTCGAATAAAATACTAAACTGCAAACTGTGCCAGTGAAAATAGCAGCAGCAGAAAAGCATTATACAAGATAGCAATCTTGGCAGACTTTGCTCCTAAGAAGGCTATGCAGTGAAGATGAATTATTCTCACTAAATAAGAATGCTTTGAGGTCATGATGTTGATTCCTGCAATGTTCACACCAAAAAATAAATTGTTACCTTCATCAGTACTTTTATTTGTCTAAAAAAATTAAAAGGATAAATTTAGTTTCTGGAGAAACCAGCCATTTGTCTTTCAAATACTACAACGGTAATTGTAATGAAATACATAAAATACAGAAAAATAATTTCCACGATGCAGCTATGGCTGTGCCATTCTACATAACAAAGCTTTTATGGAAAACTGCCTTTTTATGGCTTTGTTTGCCTCAGGGTGATCATTCAGTGAGCAAAGCTTCCCTTGTATAAATGTGATCACTAGTTCTATAAAATGTTATTGTATTTTGAGCAAGATTGGAAATCCTACCACATATGTGAGGTGATTATCAGTAATTATTTTATCTGTGTTGCGCTGGAGTTTTTCAAATACAAATTCATAAAAGCCTTATCTCTAAACTTAGGTGTGTAGCTCTACTTCATGAGGTGGAATATAGCACAACTATATCCCAGATAACATTATGAAAAGTTAACTTAGAAAAACGTGTATATTTCAACCATAGTAATTCAGCTCATATTTAAATCTGTGGATTCAGTCAGATGAGAATTTGCAAGTGCTTCAGGATATCAGGTTATTTACATATATGTACTAAAAATATTATTATTACATTGATCCAGAAGTGGTGAATCCTCTGTTACCCAATGCAATCAGGTAGTACTACCCTGACCCAGCTCGAGGTGTATCCGTGATAGCAGAGCATTGATGAGCTTTTCACAGTTTCTTTTTTCATCAAATCCAGATGATACTGTCCCATTATTCTTCTAGTTACTGACCGACAGAGGGATGGGAGTAAAAAAGAATGGGCTATGAGGGCTGTCTGCAGAGGGAAGCATTTAGAATAGTAGGAAGAGTCAGCACCTGCATGATGTGCTATGGGATTTGTTTGATTTTCATGATGATTGCTCTCAGCTATGGGCTCCAATTAGATCCGTTGGAGCTGCTGAATTCTTAGCTAGAAGCAAGTCCATATGGCCATTTTCTACCTTCTGCTGACCCAAGAGTTTCATCTTTTCTCCTGTTCATTGCAGAGATTGCAGGCATTGCAGAGATTTTCTGTGCAAAGTTTTTCAAGTGCATAAAAGGTTGTTACAAGGAGGAGGGAGAAAATTGTTCTTAACCTCTGATGACAGAACAAGAAACAATGGGCTTATATTGCAGCAAATGTTGTTTATGTTGCACATTAGGAAACGCTTCCTAACTGTCAGGGTGGTTAAGCACTGGAATAAATTAACAAGGTAGGTTGCAATATCTCCATTACTGGAGATTTTGAAGAGCAGGTTAGACAAATACCAATCAGGGATGATCTAATACTTAGTCCTGTCATGAGTGCAGGGGACTGGACTAGAAGACCTCTTGATCTACAACTTTGTTACCTTCAGGGTGGTGTAGAATAATGTACCTTACCCATGATGATTCTTGAGGACTAACCAAAAGCTTAAACTAGTGTAGCATGATACTAGATGGAGCAAGTTGTTCTCATCACACAAAACCTGTTCTCAGAATTCAGTGCTGGCTGCTTGTTCATTTCTTGGTGTATAATTCCTAAGTGTGGCTGACAGCATTGAATGCTCTGGGAACTAGTTATCTGCCACACTGCTGTTATCCTTAAATATATCTAAGTATTTATATTGCTTCCATTATCAAACTATCTGAGCAAGTGAAAATATTTACAATTAAAAGTAACTTTGTCTCTTCATTCTAATTTTGCAGGAAAGATTTCTGACAAGTCTATAAGTTGACTGGTATGTGTGACACTGCAGTCCCATATTTTTATGGAAATATATTTTTGAATATATATATATATTATTTATGCAACATGTAATCTCTCGTTGAAAAGCTTGCAATCCCCTGATGTGTGTATTCTATTTGTGTGTACGTATCTTTCTTGTATGTGAAGTTAGAAATATAAAGTATAAACCTGTTTAGTTATCTAGGTCTTCTAGGGTGTGTCTACACAGCAGGGCTTATCTCAAAATAAACTACACAAATTGAGCCACGTCAATTGCGTAGCTTATTTCAAAATAACTTATTTCGAGTCTTGGTGCAGTCTACATAGCACTTATTTTGAAATAGAGCACTCTTCCTCTGACTTCCCTTACTCCTCATAAAATGAGTGTTACAGGAGTTGGAGTAAGAAGTCCTCCAGTGACCCTCATTGTACAAGGAATAAGGGAAGATGAAGGAAGAGTGCTCTATTTCTAAATAAGTGCTGTGTAGATGCTCCCAATTTTGAAATAAGCTATTTCGAAATATGCTACACAATTGACATAGCTCAATTTGCATAGCTTATTTTGAGTTAAGGCCTGCTGTGTAGATGCACCCCAGCTTGACAGTATTTTGACGTTATGTTGAAATAACTGTCGGCTGTGTAGACACATTACATAGTGATAATATGTCTTCAGGATGACTCTCTCATGCTATTGAAGCTACTATCACGCATCCGGGTAGACTGTTATAGGAAACAGAATAGGTATATTATTTCAAAAAGGTTACTGCTGGGATTGATAGTCAATGCATCATAGAGGTTGGCTATACAGCAAAATTCAAACTACCAGATTCGAAGGGGCAGGTGGCCAAAGCCCACAAGTAAGTCAAAAACCTGGGAACCTGGGAGAAGGGTCAGAATTTGAGGGAAACATGGGCTGTTACAGTAGGGATAAAGGGGAGACTAGATAGAACTAGAGGGAAACCTAATCAGTATGTTAAGTGTTTATATTAATGGAAGAAGATAGAGAATAAGCTGGAAAAACTCAAAATGCTAATAAATAAGCACAACTATGACATAGTTGGTGTCACAGAGACTTGGGGGATAATATTCATGACTGAATATTGAATATTGATATAGAAGGGTACAGTTTGCTCAGGAATGGCTGGTAGAGAAAAAAGGGAGGAAGTAGTGCCTTGTATATTAAAATATATACACTTGGACTGAGTTTGAAATTTAAGTAGGAGACAGACTTGTCAAAAATCTCTGGGTAAGGATAAAAGGGGTAAAAACAAGGGTGATATTGCAGCAGGAGTCTACTACAGACCAACTAATGAGGAAGAAGAAGTGGCTGAGGCTTTTTTAAACAACTAACAAAATCACCCAAAGTTTTGCAGAGACTTTATGAAGGATCCAAGAGCAAACTATCCCTCCGTGTAGGAAAGCTAGAAAGTATGGAAAGAGACTGCCCTGGCTTAAGTAGGAGATCTTCAATTACCTAAAAATAAAAAGGGTCATACAAAGAGTGGAAACTTGTGTATAAACAAGTAACACAATTAGTTAGGGACAAAATTAGAAAGGCACAAAATAAGCTCCAACTAGCCAAAGTTATAAAGCGTAAAGAGAAAACATTCCGCAAATACATTAGAAGAAAGAGGAAGATCAAGGGCAGGGTAGGCCTTTTACTCAATGAGGGGAAAATAATAACAAAAAAAGTTAAAATGGCAGAGGTGCTTAATGATTTACTTATTTTGGTTTTCACCAAGACGTTTGATGATGTTTGGACAACTACATAATAAATACCAATGAAAATGAGGTAGGCTATAAGATCTTTTATGAATATAAAGTGTTGCCTTTAGTGTATCACCCATGTCAAATTATGGATAGAACATTTCCTACAGGATCTGAAGCATGTGGTTTTCCCCTAAGTCTGAAACGTTTCACAGCAGGTTAGTGATACTACAGGTTGGACCACCCTGGTCCAGCACCTTTGGGACCTGACCAGTCCCGGATGAGGGATTTTTGCTAGACCAGGGGAAGTCATTTCTGGACCCCTGCCATTGGCACCCCTGGCCTGGCTGCTGGCCTCCCAGCTGGCTCCCCACCTCTTGCTGGCCCTGCTGTCCTGCTGACTCCACTGGGTGGCCATCACTGCCATTGGTCTGGGACCCTGTGCTGGGACTTTGGGACTCGTTGGGCCGCTGTGCATGCCACGCTGGGACTCTGGGACCCACCAGGCAATCGTGCACCGCGCGCCACAGCTCTCTGCCCCGTCGAGCTACCATGGCTCCCAGTCCCCCTGGGGAGCCACACGCAATCTCTCCCAACTCCACTTGGAAGCCACACTGTCAGCTCCCTGCAGGCAGCCCACTTCCCCACCAGCCCTACAGGGATCTTTGCTGCTGGCTTTCCACGGGGACTCTGGTCCTGCAACATCCATGCCAGACCATGGATGTTGCTATGAAAAGAATCCCAGTTAAGAGAGTTTCAGCCTATGGTAGAGAAGTCCTGTCAGTGTTAATTATATAAAAAAACCTCCTGGGAGGGAAATAATTCATTTTATTTTAATGGCATATGTTGAATGTTATTTGATTTATCCAAATCATTTTAGTTAAATAGTCTCAGCTAGTATGATTCACCAACCTGTCTCTTCTTTATATGTGATGACAAAGAGACATTTATATTTTGCCCTTCTCAGTTTTGTATATTTATTATAATAGGGTTTTTTTCACATCTATATACTTAAACCGAGTGCTTGGTTCATTAATTAGTTAGCTACCTGACTGATTGCAGTAGAGGAGGCGTGCATGGATTCCAGGTAGAAATTTCTATTTGCACGTGGAGGGAAGATATTCTTTCAGTGCTTTTGAATCAGCAGACTGTGTAGACTTTTGATGATCAAAGACTATAAAAGACTCTGGGGACCTCAACCTAAGCTTTGGGAACTCTGAATTACATCTCACTGTGTTTCTGTGGACAGTAAACTGTTCAGATTTAACTTGCCTTCTTTTAGTTTCTATAGGACTGAATTTTCAAGTAGCCATGTTATGTATTAGTCCTGGCAGAATTCTGCAATTGTTGTATTTGGAGCCATAGTAATATTATAGTATTCCTCCAGAACTGTATGTTGTATAAGTTAGGTTGTTTATCATAATATTTTATAAAATTCAGACTTAAGAATTCAATTCATGCCTCTTTTTCCTTTTGGATTTGATTGTGGTGAAGTTTGACCCTGTGTAAGCCTTATTGAAAATCTTCAGTGACTTATTTCTGGGTCTTCATGTGCCTTTCTCTAGGGGTATGTCTAGACTACATGGCTCCGTCGACGGAGCCATGTAGATTAGTTTACTAGACATAGGAAAATGAAGCGGCGATTTAAGCAATCGCCGCTTCATTTACATCAAAATGGCTGCCACGCTGTGCCGATCAGCTGTTTGGCGGCACAGCGCGGTAGTCTGGACACTCCGCGGTCGACAAGGGAAGCCCTTGTCGACCGCCCCGGTAAACCTCATTCCACGAGGCATTCCTTGTCAACCACGGAGTGTCCAGACTACCGCGCTGTGCTGCCAAACAGCTGATCGGCACAGCGCGGCAGCCATTTTGATGTAAATGAAGTGGCGATTATTTAAATCACCGCTTCATTTCCCTGTCTAGAAACCTAATCTACATGTCTCTGTTGACGGAGCCATGTAGTCTACACATACCGTAGGAAACTCTAGCCCACCCAAAATTCATATTCACACACACAGGATTTTAGTATTTCCATTAATATTGAGATCAGAAGCCAAACATTCTCATAAAAAGCTAAGTGGAGATACAAAATAAGCACATAGTAAAAGTACGTCATCAGGACAGGCCAACCAGTCTCAGAGAGTGAAGCTGGAGCTATGAAATGAGCCTATAGTAAAAGTGTATATAGAATAAATATTTGGATAAAGGTATTTCATTTCTCAGGATCAGATCCTCATGAAAAAGACATGTTAAAGAATGTTCCTATCCAATGTTTTTGATCTCCAAAGGTTTTGTAAGAAATTCCACAGCTGTACAACTAAAACTGGGATGGTATGATTGGTGGCTATGATGATACCAGACGAAACAGAATGTTATAGATACAAGTGTAACCCTTCTGCCAGGTAGCAACAGCAGCAGACAGGACTGGATTTAATAACTAGGGGTTCCTTTCCATCCATCCATCACAGAACTGGCTCAAGCCTCCACCCAGTAACCTGGGAAATTCACACAATACCCTTGGGCACCTCTGAGAGGCAATGCTTCCCCACACACAAGCACAGAGTCTGAGTGTGGAAAAGAAACTTCTAATAAAAGGGAAAAGAAGTAGCGTGGCATTACATTTGGGAAAATACCACAAACAGAGTTCATAACCAAAACCACGAGTAAACATCCCAGCTCAAGTAGGTTGGGTGTGTCTTTTTCCTCTCAAGCCCAGCAATGTAAATGTTCCCTTCACATGCCCAACCCTTCTCTGTACCCCACTCACAGACACTGCCCTTGGTCAGAGCAGACCAGAGTTCAGAGGTGCATCTGCAGAGTTCACCTCCCATCCTGTGTTGGGGGAAGGGGTAGGGGGCATCTCACCCACTCCACTGGTCTCTTGCCATAAACCTGCTTGCTGCTTTCTGGCACTGCTCTGGTGACTGCTCCTCGTGCCTCTGCATCGCCACCCATCTGGCTGCTCATCACATCTTCTCCTGGCTTGTGGTGGATTTCGCTGTGGGCCAAACCTAGTGATTTCAGTTCTCAGTGATTTCAGCAAAGCACAATCCAGCCACAAGAGAGTCCAGCATTCACTGGAGTAAATTTACATACAAAAGAGACTCCTTATGGAGTCTTTCTTTAACTCTGTCATTGAAACAGTGGGGAGAAACAGTTTGAACCAGTCTTACAACTCACTCCTGGAAGGCATGCAGCCTGCTGACTCACCTCCCTCCCCAGATTAATCTACAGGGCTCTGAAAGACTAGCTTCTGTCCTTCCAAGTGTATTTACACTGACAGGGTCTCTCCTTTTAACTGAGTTAAAAACAGTCTGACTTTTCTGCATTGTGTATTCCCACAAAAACAGCAAGCATTGGTGGTCATATCTTACAATTTTTGCATTTAGTGTTAATGTAGTTTGTGACCCCACAACAGCCAAATTGGTTACAATGGGCAAAACACCTTCTAACAGATGAATATCTAGCAGTCCTAAGCAAGATGAATGAACTGTATTTACATAACCACAACCAGGATTTCTTTCCCATTCCAGCTGGCTGTAATGGAGGCATTGATTCAGACCCTGCTTACACAAGTTATGACTATGACTCTAATTACCTTCCTATTGCTGCATTTTAAAATGTAAAAAAAGAGGTTTGTTCCATTATACTATGGTAATACGTTGCTAAATAATAAATTCAGTATTTCCAATGCAATGCCAGTGTCAGGCAACCAGGAATTTAAACTCTTCTTCGAAGCAGCTGTGTCCATTAGTGTTCCTGCCAATTGTTCAGGAGTGATAACTGAAAAAGAAAGAAAGCACGCTTGTCAGGGAATGTTATTGTTCTTTGTGAAGTGATAGTTCCTCTGAGCAATCAGCTATATGCTACCAAGGCTGCAGGCCAATTTTTTAATGTGGCCATATACTACACAACTCAAAACAACTAGAAATAATTTTACATTGGTATAAACACAGGAAGTAATCTTTGAAAGGACTATAGATCAGTGTCAATTTTGTGTGAATCGGGAATAGAATGGATGAACCATTCAGAAAGAATTTACAAACTTCAGCATGAACATCCAACAGAACTAGAAGCTTCAAGAAGATGTGGAACAGCGATGGGCAACTGAGGCCAATGAGTGGGTCGTATGAGAGTCCCTCCTTCATCTCAGTGGGCCGCAAAGTTGTTGTGACAAAGACAGTTTCTTTGGACAGGGTAATTTTGTTACCTGCACTAGTGTACTTAGTATATTCCGGGTGTGCTTATAGAATCAGAGCAGCACTTTGACTGGGTACAGAAAAAGCACACAACACCCACAGTCAATGTGGTGTGCAATCAGCATGCACCTCACTTGACATGCCTTTGCTTTATGTGCGTGTCACTTTAATAATCCCAGTAAGAAAAAAACTATGCGGATGGAAACCAGCATAATCTGACAACCGTGCAGGCGGGCAATGGTAAAAAGTATCATGGATCACATATAGAACTGCAATGGGCCTGATGCACAAGTTGCCCACCACTGCTGTAGACACTCCTTTCCCTCTCAGAGTTTTAATGCTTTTATTTTGTTTTTGAGTCTTTCCACACAGGGAAAGGTTGCAGTCAAAGTTGATCAGTAATATGAAAAAGTAACAAGTATAACCACCTTTAAAAGAATAATTTCTGGAGAACTGGGATTCATCCCAACCAATATATTTTAAAGGAAAATGTCTGTGTATTATATTTATCAACCTTATCATTGTGTTTTTTGTTAAAAGTATATTTTTGAATTCATTAATAGGTTGGGGTTTTTTTAGAAAAAAAAGTTAAAATGCTGAACCTATCAGTGTATGAACTGACTTTTCAGAATCGTTCTAGATCATTGCATTCAATCTCTCAGTCAAGATCAAATGTTTAAATGGGATTATCAAATGGGATTTAAATGGGATTATGCTTCCCTGTGATCATTCTGGAGTATAACTGTCCCTGCTACCAGATCCATCCCTTTCTTTTTGATGAGAAACAATCACATTCCACACACATCCTATTGTCCTGGCACATCCAAACCCTGATCATGCTTTAGTAATGATAAGAGGAAGCTGCATACCAAATTTGGTGTTTCTAGATCTTGCCTTTTGGAAGGAGTTCTTGAACAAACTGACTCAGATGGACAGACACACAGAGGGTGCGTCTAGACTGGCAAGATTTTGCGCAAAAGCACCTGCTTTTGCGCAAAAATTTGCCAGATGTCTATACTGGCCACTTGAATTTGCGCAAGAGCACTGACTTTGTACTGTACAAAATCAGTGCTTCTTGCGCAAATACTATGATGCTCCCTGTGGCGGATTTATGGGTGCGAGCACCGCTCCCCCACCTCCTACAGGCGGGGGAGGGGCTCCGCGAACCCTCCGCCTGTCTTTGCCCGCTATGCGGGTTGGGTGCGATCACCCCTCTGCCCTGAAGGACAGCGGGGGTTCAGCGGACCCGTCCGTGCGTCGCCCCTAACGGGGCTAGAGGTTCGACCTAACTGTAGGCCTTGGGGTCCCAGCCCCGCTTTCGCCTTTTATCGCGCGGTTGCGCGTCCGTAGGGCACGGTCGTGACCCCAGTCCTCGCGCTGCCCTCGTCACGGAGGGAGCCTCAGTCCCTGGGAGTGTTTGGGGGGGGGTATGCGGCATGGGTGTGGGGAGTGGGGGACCCGGGCCCGCCCTCTCCTCCAGGTCCCGGCCCGGGGCCCTAAGTGGAGTTCGGCACCTACCGGCCGCTCTCCACGGCAGACGGGGCTACGGCCCACAACTCGTCTGCCCACGGGCGCCAGAAAGGCCCTGCCCCGGGCGCCTTCCACTCCCCGCCCGCCGGCGCCCTCAGTGCGGCGTGCGGCGGGCCACTCACCCCGTCGGAGGCATCGGGTCCGTCCCCACGCGGTCCGCCAAGTGCCGCTGCTGTCGCTCTTGTCGCCCAGGGGCCGGAGGTCTGTTGCCTCGGGAAGCCAGGGTGGCTGCTTCCTCACTCCCCCCTCTGCCAGCGTCCGGCTCCCGGCTTTCACGTCCCCAGGGGATGACATCGGGGAAGCCCCGCCTCCCCGGCGCCTCCCACGCTGGGTTCCTTCCGGCGTGCGCCCGGGGCTTCCCACCCTAGTGCGAGCCGCGGCTTCGCGGCAGGACGCCGCCCCGGGGCTCGCCCCCGGCCGCGTTTCCCCCGGCGCGTGCTCGGCTGCGCTGCCCGGCGGCCTGGCTCCGGCGGCGTCCAGCCAGCCCTGCTGCTGCCGGCCGCGGCCGCTGCTTTCTGCGCCGGAGGGGGAGAGTCTGCCCCGCTCTTAGTGCGGACCCTGCCGGGTCCGTCACACACCTCCCCCCCTTGGAGAGGCTGGTCCCGGGTAGGGGTTTGCTCCCCTATTCGCGAAAAGAAATCCGCATTAAGATGGGTGGCCCCGGTCGATGCACGACCTCGAAACACTAGGGCTGCAGGGCCAGATACCACCGCATTATGCGGGCGTTTGTATCCTTCATAGAATTTAGCCAGACCAAAGGGGCGTGATCCGTCACCAACCTAAAATTACTTTTTAAAACACTTCTGATATGTGAAAATTTTGAAAAAACTTGGTTTTGATCTGACTCCGAATGAATCCAAATTTTGAAACACTGTGCAAAATTTTGGCCAGGTCTACTTAATTTATTATTGTATTTGCAGTTTCTATGACCATGATCCTACAACTCCTTTGTGTGGACACAAAGGGGTCTTCCCACATGGACCATACCAGAAAAACAAATAAACTATAAGTGAAATCCTGCTGCTAGTGAAGAAAATAACAAACCTCACATTCATTTCAGAGGGACCAATATTGTATGTCCTGTCTTGCATATATACTTATGTAGCCTGCATTTACAAGCACCAAGTAATTTTTTTTCGGATCTGTATTTGATATTTTAAGGTGTGTTGGGTAATGGATCATTGCTATTTTGAAAGAATAATTGATAGACCAGGGTTAAATTCATTAATTATCTGAGCAAATCCTTCATAACCACAAGACCCCTTTGTTATCTCCATTGGAGCTGTTTAGGAAATTTTCAATGATTATTTATTGTTGCTATTTTGTAAAATGCTGATTTGTCAGAAACAAAACATTTTGTTGGCGTGTAACACTATTGACCAAATTTCCTTTGGGAAAGATTTCTGAGATCCAGAATGGTATTTCTGTCTTTCTCTGAAAAGAGACTCACCCCAGAATAGACAATAGTGAGGAGGACATGGGATGTGAGGGATGAAGGCTGAAGTCCCTGCTGTGATTCTACCCACTCTACTTATCATTCTGCCCACGACTTCTCCAAAGTCCAGTGGAAAGGGTAGGTTTTGCAGTCTGAGTGGAAGGTAACAAATTTGAGTTCTGGCAAATGAAGGGGAAAATGAACTCTAGAGTGAAGGGGCATTCATGGAGAACTAACTAACTTTCCTCTTCATTTGCCAGAACTCAAATTTGATCTCTACTGCTTAAACCAAGAGATTTGCAGCTGGAGTGCCCCATTGAATAAGACAGTGTCTCAGATGCACACAGATATGGTGAAACAGTGAGAACAACTACCCAGTTAGTCAAATACCTCAAATGTTCCACTGATTCAACAGCTGTTTCATGCTTCTCAATTACAGGTACAGATTGGTCAGTGGAAGCAAAGATTGCGCTTTGTTTCTTAACTGCAATTTTCCAGTTTTCTTATGTTGCATACAAATAATATGTCAGCAGAGAGCATTAGGTAGAAGATAAACAGCAAGGCACCAAGAATTGCATGTCTTATTCGACATAGGAGTAAGGAAGTAAAGACAGAAACAAACAGTATTGTGGGATTTAATGATCAGTTTTGTTTTGAACTTAATTTACAGAGATGCCTTAGCTAGTTTCACCCTGAAGTGAAAAATCAATTATGGAGATTGTGCTGATCCATGGAAAAACAGCTGCCAAGATTATCTCCCTCTTCTGACACACTGACCATAACTCCCCCTTCTTAAATCACTTCACTAGTTTCAGTTTTTCTTCTGCATCAGTTTCAGCATCTTCATTCTCCTTGTCCATTTTATCCCTCCCTACACAATTGTCTCCCTCTACTTCACCCCTCTCTGAATCCCATGTTAAATATTTTTACTGGCTATATATAAGAAATGATATAAAATCACTCAAATGTCATTTGCCTGTTTTCTTTGTCTGCTTCTCCCATTCCTGACTTTGTGCCTAACTTCATGTCACCTTGTCTTTAGTCACCTCAAATGACAGATTATCAGGGAGAGGCAGAATTATTTTGCTCATGTCAGATATTGCATATGGACAGTCAGTCTATTGATGGTCTCAGTAGCTATAAGTCATAGTATGTAAAGACTTGCAAGACAATCTCTCTGAAAAAGGCTAACGTGGAAGGTTACTGAGGAGAGAGATTCTTTAGAAACAGGCAGTTCCAAAGGAAGATTGGTGTGTGGTCTCTGTGAGGTGACCTTTGTATGGTTATGAGAATAAGGGGAAACTCCCATGAAGATCTGAGTTTTCTGTGTGTGTGCACACATGTGTGTGTATAAAAGAGAGCCAGAACAAGCAACCAAGCAACAAGAAATTACAGAGCAGAAATTTCTGTGGTGTGCCTCTTAGAGCCCAGGGATGACGTGTCTGTATAAGTTAGCTTTAAAGCACCATTGGGCCCTCCCAGTTTTCAGCCATTACAGGAGCTGGAAGGATGCCTGCCATAGCTTGCACAGCCTTGAGGGTTTGTGCATGTTTTGATGGCCTGTTTGTAACCCAAGGGTTACAGCTCTACCTAGAATCTCCAGAACACTGCAAACTCTTACCCTATCTCGTCCTAACTCCAGCATGCCCCCTACAGCAGGGCTTACGAGAGGCCCTTGCAAGGCATCCTTATGTCTGCTTTCACATTACTTGCATGACAAAATCCTCTTCTATTGTGATAAAGGGCCTTTAGGACCACTGTGTGCTGTTCTAGCCCTTTTACATGGTATAAAGGAGCTGGCACAGACATGCAAATTTCACCCATAGTATTTTGAATTGAGACCTCACTTGGGAATCTACCTCCATAACCTCTTATCTTCTCTTTCAGACTTCTGAAGACCAGCTTCTTCTGTAGCAAACATTGCTACTATAAAGACCACATCCCACTCTTTCATCTATTCTATGTATTACTTTGTATTACGTTGTGCCTTTAAAAACATTAAGATTTCAAGGAAATGGCTGTTAACTCATTGGCATGCCTGCACTTTGTACAGCAGCTCATTTTTATTTCTTATTTATAAGAATAAGGTCAACCATTTCAAAAGCTTATGATATTGCTACTTTTCGTGCTCAAGGAGGGATATGTGGTTTTATTCAGCTCTAACTCTGGAGGTCAGTCAAATTGAGAGGACATTTCTTTTAACATACACTGATCTAAGTAAGACATATTACAATTTTCTTACTTTAATTAGCACAGATAATCATACTGTTAATTGCCAATTTAATGGTTAAAAAGCCTTTAATAAAGAGATGTGCAGTTGCAAGTTGACACTCTGTTCCTTCATAAAACTCTCAAGGACTATTTTCAATTAGTCTACCCTATTAACCATTCTGTGGTTCCCTGTGTCAGCTGCTTTTGCTATTCCATTCCACTTTTAGATGTACACTGTGATTACCGCTACATCTCTTTCTGTCTCTCCCACATCAAAGAGAATATTATATCGAAGCAAGAGCCTCTGAGCCATCTTAAGATTATAAAGCTAGAAGGGGCTGCTATCGTCCCCTAAATAGTCCACACCATAACCCAGGCCAAAGACCATCACCTAGCACTTTTGAATATAGCCCATAACATTTGTTTACATTAGTCCCTCTCTTTTAGAAAGATGTTTTATCTTGATATATATGCTTCAAATAATGCTGAATAGACCTCGTCCCTAGGTAGCTTAATTAACTTCATCCCAGTGATTAACTTCATCCCAGTAATTAACTTCATAAACTTTGGCACTTTATTTCTAGTCTGAATGTGTTTAGATTTAGCCACCCCTCAGTGGATTTAGATATACCTTTTCTTACTAGATTAGAGACATCTACTGTCACAAATATCTTGCCCATGTAGGTACTTGTACAGGGGCCCTCGCTGGTCTGGCATCCTTGGGACCTGACTGGTCCTGAATGAGGGGATTTGCTGGACCAGGGAAGGTCCCTCCCCTCATGGCCCATGCTGCCACTGGGCTAGGGCTCCATCCTATCCCTGCTGCTGCCCGAGCCCCCCTGGGACTCTCTGAATACAGGCAGCCATGCTACTGCAAGGGACGGAGCATAATGGTCAGAGCTGCACAGCCCAGGCAGAGCTCCGCAGCTGCCTAGCTCTGTGGCTGGGGCCAGAGTTTAACGGGTGGTGTGGAGGAATAGGGCCAGAGCTCCACGGCCTGGTCCAGAGCTCCCTAGCTGCTTGGGGTTGGGGCTGGAGCTCTTCAGCCACTGGAGCCAGAGCTCTGCGGACAGGGCTGGGGCCATAGCTCCATGGCTGCCACTGGGGTTGGAGCTCCACAGGCACTGCCAGACTAGAGCTCTGTGGCTGCTGGGGCCAGGGAGCTCTGCTGGGGCCAGAACTCCCCACTATACCTTCCGTCCTCCCCCCTCACACACACACAAGGGGCTCCTGTCTGAGTCACTGGTGCTCCCTATGGCATTCCTACCCCACCACCGGAGATTCCTGTTCCTGGGCTTTGTGGTCCAGGAACATTGTCCATGCTGGACCCCAGATGTTGCTGGACCAGGGAGTCCCAGTTAACAGTGGTACAACCTGTAGACTGTAGAAAAAATTACATCTTAACCTTCTTTTGGATAAACTAAATAGCTTGAGCTTCCTGAGATGGTCACAATAAAGCATGTTTTACAGACCTCTGTTCCTTTTCGTACTTCTTTTCTTCACCCCGTTCAGTTTTTTCAACATCCTGTTTGAAGAGTAGACACAGACATAGTAATCCAGTAATGGTCTATCTAAGGGTATGTCTACACTGCCACCCTAGTTCGAACTACAGTGGCTAATGTAGTCATTTGAACTTGCAAATGAAGCCCGGGATTAAAATATCCCGGGCTTTATTTGCATGTTCCCGGTCGCCGCCATTTTTAAATGCCCGGTAGTTTGAACTCCTGTCTATGGTTTTAACTCTTACAAGCAATTTTGTTAACTGAATGGCTGGAATGTCCAGAAAAATGTATTATCCCTCCCATTCATATTTACCATACCACCAATTTTTGTATCTCTTGCAGGTTTCTCCAATAATTCATTTTATACTTTCTTTTGGTTCTTTGATAATGATATTGATTAGTATTGAGCCATGAGATCCCTGTGAGAGCTAATTGGAATAATACACATTGAATAAAGTTTTACTTTTGCAATTACTTTTGTGATTTTTAATCCATTTAATAAGAACTTCATTGATTTTTGTATAGTGTTAATTTGATTAAATCAGAATGTCATCCAAGACTAAATCAACTGCCCAAAGATTCCTAATGTCTACACTGCAATCAGGAGGTATGACTGGAGTTTGTGTAGGTGTTCCAGAGATAGTTTTGATTTCTCTAGATCATAGAATCGGATATTCATAGAAATGTGCAGATGAAGAGAGACCTTGAGAGATCATAAAGTCCAGCCCCTGAACCAAGACAGGACCTAGACAAAATGCCTTTTAGGGCTAACTTTGCCTTACAAAGTCTCAGGGGGTAGCTGTGTTAGACTGTATCTTTAAAAACAAGTAATCGTGTGGCAGCTTAGAGATTTAACAAAAATATATAGAATCATGAGTTTTTGTGAGTAAGACCCACTTCATCAGATAAAGCAGCAATGATGAAGATACCACAGTCTCCCATGGAAACCTGCTCCAGTGTTCCATTTTATAGATTGGAAAGTATTTAACCCAAATTTCAGTATCTGCAGGTTAAGCTAATTATTTCTTGTCATACCTTCAATCAACTTGGAGAAGAGTTCATTACTATCCTCTTTAGAACAGCCCTTAACTTTGTTGAGGACCTGTTATCACAGGAGTAGGCAAGATTTGGCCCACAGGACAGATATGGCCCACCCAGCATTTCATCCAGCCTGCCTACCTCTGTGGCATGGAGCAGTGTTGAAATTGACATAGCTTAGGTCGAATTACATGGTGTCTGTGTCGCACTGTGTTGATGGGAGACACTTTCCCATTGACTTACCTCACTCCTCTTGTTCTGGTGGGATGCTGGAGTCAACCAGAGAGCACTGTGCCATTGATTTAGTGGGTCTTCACCAGACGCACTGTATCAACCACTGTATCAAACCCTGCATAGATCATAGCAGCGTTGATCTCTGGTAAGAGTAAGCATGGCTTCTACAGGTCCTTTGTGATTCCCCTTTTTAAATATAGATACTTTGTTCTTCTCCAGTTGTCTGAGTCCTCACCTGTCCTGCAGGATTGAGTTCTTGAAGATAATTGTTAATAGTTCCAAGACTGACACAGCTATTTCCTTAAGAATGATTATTATTAGGCCCTGCCAACTTGAATACATCTAACTTATCTAAATATTCTTTAATCTGTTCTCTGTCTTGGCTTTCATTCCTTCCCACTGACTGTTAATATAATTATGTTGAGTATCCTTTCTGGTGAAGACTAAAGAAAAGCACGTATTAAGCACCTTCTTTGTCATCAGTCATTGACTCTCCTTCCCCACTAAATAGAGGACCTACACGTTCGTTCATCTTTCTCTTGCATCTAATTCATTTAAAGAACCTCTTCTTATTGTCTCATGCTAAATCTACTTTATTTTGTGTCTTGGCCTTTCTAGTTTTGTTCCTACATGCTTGTGCTGCTATTTCATCACACTCATTAGTGATTTTTTGATTTTCATATAATTACAGAGTTCCTGAATGACTCATATTGGCCTCTTATTATTCTTTTATTCACACAAATATAGTTTGCACTTGTACCCTTTAATACCGTCTTCTTGAGAAATTTCTAGCTCTCCTGAACCTCCCTTATTCCTTAGATTTTCTTCCCGTGAAGTATTACCTTACCTAATAATTCTCTGAGCTTGCTAAAGTCCTCTTTTTGGATGTCTATTTTTGGAAGTCTATTTTCCTTATTCTGCTGCTTGCCCTTATTTCATTCCTTAGAATAATAAAATCTGCATGATCACTTTGTTTTCCATCTTCATATATGCAACCAGTTATTCCCTGCTGGCCAAAATCAAATCTAAAATGCTGTTTCCCTTTTGTACATCCTCCACTTTCTGAAATAAAAAGTTGTTCCCAAACCATTCCAAAACCTTGTTGGAAATTCTGTGTTTTACTGTATTACTTTTCAAAGCTGAGTAGATAAAGTACCCCATTACAACCATGTAATATTTTGAATGTTCCTATTATAAGCCACAGAAGCACAGGCAAGACTCCCAAGATCAACCTCACTCTGCACCCTCAAAGATCTGCACCCTTAAAGATCTATCCTGTGCTTCTGATCATTCTGCCATGGACACATTGCTACTGGTACTCAAGCTAGCTTTGATCTAGCTAGAGCAGAGATGACCTATGCCAGTTCATAGTATGTGTCTATAGGAGGGACAGTGAGGGAATCTAGTGTTAGCAGTGTTACTGAACACACTCAGTAGAAGCCAAACAGCAAATCGGGGTGAGGGATGTGATTATGGCCCCCTCCCACACTTTTCCTCTGAGTACATTATAATTAGCCCAAGTGTGTCTACTTGAGTTGCAGTCAGACCTTGGATGGTAGTGTACACATATCCAAAACACAGTTATTTTTATAGATTAAACCTCTAATCTCCAAAAAAAAAAAAAAAAAAATTGGTTAGGCAAGACCTATTTTCCATAAAACCATGTTGATTATCATTAACAACTCTGCCAGTCTTTTTTCTTTTAATGTCACAGTATCCACTGCTGTTAGGTCCTCTGCTCCATCCTACCCTTGATGCCATCCAAACCCAGATGCACTCTGTACCGTATTTTCCACTTTTATGGCATCTGCTGTAGGCCTGCCAATAGTGGGGGCAAAGGGTGCAACTACACAGGGGTCCGACATTGCAAAGGGGCCTGGAGCTCCCAAACGACACCAATGCTACTTTGGAAGTGATGGCAGCTGGTACCTGGGACCCCTTTGAACTATTGCAGGTGTGCTACTCCACCATGCCACAGAGCTTTGAGGGCTGGGGCTGGGGAGGCAGGTAGCATTGTGGTTTGGGCGGTATTAAGGGCAGATTCCCCTAGGCCCGCCCCTTTCATCTTCAGCCCCGCCCCTTCCAGGGGCATGGAGCCAGCCTGCCTTCCCACCTTGCACCAGGGCCTAGCTGTTGGCCCAGGTGATCTAATGGTATTCTGTTTTGTCTCTGGGCAGAAGGTAAATGATATATATCAAGTATTGGTTCTTTCATTTTACAGGGTAGCAGAAACCTTCAGGGATACACAATCTATTGCAACAGCATAAGGCAGCTCTCCTTTATGCTGAGTGACTTCTTATTTGGGTATAAAGTGAGAAATTAAGTTTATTTTTTAGTTACTGAATTCCACAGAGCCAAAGTAAGCCAAACGTATCAGTAAAATTCCCTTTAAGAAAAGGAAAGCTCTTTGTTCTTCTGACTTCAACCAAAGCCTTTCTAGTAGCAGTTTATTGAGGCTGAACATGTTAATTAAGAATGCATATTTTGTCAAAATATCTCTTTGTTCAAACTAATTATAAATGACTAATATCTAATTTGGGCCAATTGTGATCTCATCCATAGAGTTCAGATTACAAACAGGTGCCTTATAGCATGTACTCCTGAGAAGCTGCCAAGACAAAAGCTTTAAAGCTGTATTTATTATTAGTTTGAATAAGAATATTAAAACACATACAGGGTTGTCCATAATGTTCTGAGCTTTCACTTGGAAAGCTAACCTACTTCTGGCATTCACCCTAACTTAATTATCTCTTACTTTAAGAGAATGAGACTTTCTCCAGCTGAGATAGCAGCTGCATCACATTGCTGTAATCCAAGAAGGGCAAAAATTACAGCTGTTATTCTCTCTCACAGAGTGGTGTTATGTACAATCACTATCGGAAAGTCATCATAGCAATAAGGATTTTGCTGTGAGGTGATCATACCTAATATTGTATCTGTCATTGCCTTTAGCACACCAAGCTTTTCCTTTTGATTTTGATTTCTTTAATTATTTAGTCACTAGAAGATTTACCAGTGTTGCTCAGGTCTTTAATTCAATTAATTTTAGTTTTTCTTCATTCAAATAATTGCTCTGTGGTGGGGCTGGGGATGAGGGGTTCAGTGTGCAGGCTGCCCCAGGGAGAGAGGACAACCCCAGCCATCTCTCACAACAGCAGCTTGGGGCCAAGTGAGAAGCACCTCTCCATGGCTGCTGCAGCAGGCATATCCAGGGGAGAGGTGCTTGTCCCCCAGCTGGTTGACAGACACATAGACACACAAACAGAAAATCTCTCTCAGATATTCTACTCAGAACAGTAGATAGCTGTTTGTCTCTCCACCTTTGCCCCCTGCTGGTCCAATGTGGTTATAGCTGCCCTGGTCCCCATCTCTGGCCCCTTGCTACCCCCTTGTGGTCATTATAAAGTATAACTCTCCCTATTTTCCATCTCGTAACCCTTGCTGCCCCATGTGGTCATTATAAAGCAGAGCCCCCTTTCCATTTTATGAGAAACAATCTCATTCCAGGCACATCCCATTTTCCTGATACAACCAAACCTTTACTTTGCTTTAAGTTATGAGAGGCAGCTGCATACCAAATTGGGTGTTCCTAGCTCTTATCATTTAGGGAGCGTTTTTGAACAGACTCGCAGACACACAAACTCTCCCAAATACATAGTAGATTCCTATGCCTCTCCTATCATGTTTTAAAATGAACATCCTGGAGAAGGAGGGAAAAATTTTGGGACCAAATATTTTTGCTCCCAAATGCAGATTTAGGTTGATGTTTTGTTAACCAGAATGAATTTTGTAAATTCATGTCAATTTCATCAACTTGGTTCTGTCAAAGAAAATTGGGGGGGGGGTTGATGTAAAAATTATTCATTTTGTCATATTTGAAATTTGATATTTCAGGTTAGATTCAAAGGGGGACTTAGGTGCTATTCACAAAAAGCTGAGGAAGAGAAATTAGCGCTGCCTTTTTTTTATACACAGTAACCCAATGGATAGAACACTCACTTGTGGTGTGGGAGATATTACTTAAATCCCCACTTTGGAGCAGGGACTTGAGACTACATACAACATGGTCTCTATATTCTAGCTTTATCTTGCCCACTTTCCCTAGCACTTAGCTAGACTGACACCAGCCTAGCTGGTTGCACCCTTAATCTTCTTTTTACCTTCCCATTGAAAAATTAGGTCCTAGTCAACTTGGCCTATTTCCAGTACCTGCACTTCCAGCACCTCAATTATGTGTATAAGGAACATGAGAACTTCAGTACTGAATCAGATCCAACAGTGGCCAGAAATGGATATTAGAACCCCCCTGCAGGCAGATGTGGGATAATCTGCCTCCTATAATAGTTTTATCCTAACTCCTAATAGACAGAGAAGCCTTGATTAGCATTATTATAACTCTGGATTTGCATGTTATTCATGTAAATATCAAATATTTCTTTGAAGCTTGGTGTGTTCTTGGCTTCAGTGACCTCATTTTTATCACCAGGAAAGAGCTGGTTATGGTTATGGATGGGAATCTCTCTCATCCTCTATTGTGAAGATTGATGCAAAGCAATAATCTAGCTCCTTTTCAATATCCTGATCTTCCTCTAACTCCTTTTATTCTTTCGTGGTCCAGCAGACCCAATGATTCTTCTTCAGGCTTTATGCTTCTGATATACTGAAAGAATCTTTTGCTTGGTTTTATGCCTTTGTCTGTTTGCTCTTCGAAATTTATCTTAACCCTCTTCCCTGACATCCTGTATGTTGCCTGCTGCAATTTATGCTCCTATTTATTTGTGTTGCCAGTGTTAGATTTTCAAATTTTGGAAGATCTCTATGTAATGCAATTAACCTCTCAGTCCTTGCCATTTTATCCATAATTGAATTACTTTTTGCGCCCTCCTCACAGAACAGCTGAGCCTTTGTTACATTAGGTTTTGGGGTTGTGGGGCACTTCCAGCATTTTATGGGGTTTTCTCACTGCTTTAGATTATTTAGCAATTCTTGTAGGGTTAGGTTCTTTCACTCTTAATCACCTTCATTAATGCCTTACACTGTGAGGTGTCCCAAAGAACATGTCAACACCAGCTCAATGTCAGTAAAGGTGACAGAATCTAGCTCTATATTAATAATAAAATCAGTTTTACTGGTGAATGTTTTGTTGTAGTCAGGCCTGCCAACAGCTGAAGCAAAGGGAACAACTTCCTTAGGATCTGGTGATTCTAAAGGGCTTGGGACTGTTGGCTGCTCCTATTTTAAATTACTGCCAAAGTCCTGGAAAGCATACTCTAGGCAGTGCTGAAGGGATAGAATCATAAAATCATAAAATACTAGGACTGGAAGGGACCTCGAGAGGTCATCGAGTCCAGTCCCCTGCCCTCATGGCAGGACCAAATACTGTCTAGACCATCCCTGATAGACATTTATCTAACCTACTCTTAAATATCTCCAGAGATGGAGATTCCACAACCTCCCTGGGCAATTTATTCCACTGTCTGACTACCCTGACAGTTAGGAACTTTTTCCTAATGTCCAACCTAAACCTCCCTTGCTGCAGTTTAAGCCCATTGCTTCTTGTTCTATCCTCAGAGGCCAAGATAAACAAGTTTTCTCCCTCCTCCTTATGACACCCTTTTAGATATCTGAAAACTGCTATCATGTCCCCCCTCAATCTTCTCTTTTCTAAACTAAACAAATCCAATTCCTTCAGTCTTCCCTCATAGGTCATGTTCTCTAGACCTTTAATCATTCTCATTGCTCTTCTCTGGACCCTTTCCAATTTCTCCACAACTTTCTTGAAATGCGGTGCCCAGAACTGGACACAATACTCCTGCTGAGGCCTAACCAGCGCAGAGTAGAGCGGAAGAATGACTTCTCGTGTCTTGCTCACAACACACCTGTTGGATGGCAGGGGGAGTCTAGCCCCCAGACCTGCCCCTTCTTCTTGAGACCCGGCTCCTTCCAGGAACATGGAACTGCCTTTCTTCATTGCCCAGGTATAGACAAAAGGGTTTTATAATGGCTTATGTAATGTGCTTAATGGGTAGTGTGAGAATAAATGTTAAGCAACTATAACTCTGCCAGCCATCCTTCTCTGGTTAGCAGGGAAGAACAGTCTTCTAGACCCTTAATAAATATGCATCAAACAGATTATTTGTCTGTATCTGATGTTAACACAGAAAGAGATCAGAAGGATCCTTGCGATTCAGCATGATCACACTGTTGCTCTTAGAAGTAATTAGAATACAGATTGTGTTAGAAAGAAAATATGATGAATGATTAAAAGTTTGTACTAATAGAAGCTTTGTATTTGAAGTAGATTAATACCTTCCTAAGGCAATTGTATCCTTTTCCCCATGTGACAGTTATGTAGTTCCTGGGGAGAGGGAATGAATGAGTTTGGAATGTGAGTGTTTGGAAAGAGATAACAACTTGAAGGCTCAACAGTTTCAGAGTCCATATGGTCAAAGAAACTGGAAGACTCAGGGGCACCAAGGTGCCATCAATTGGGCCCAACATAAGACAGACCAGAACAGGACATATGGATGGCTGTGGAATGAAGAGCAAGCACCCCCTTTAGATAAACACTGGGAAGGAGGCACCAACATACTGATGCCAGATGACAAAAAAAAAAAAAAAAAAAGACTTACAGATAAACAGCTGTTAAACAGAATTGATGGTGATTGATTAAGAGCTGATACAGCAAAATGTATAGACCTGGATGGGAGAAAAGTCCTATAAAAATGGGGTGTCCTGTATGACTCTCCAGGTCTCATCTTGTCAAGATCAGAGAATTGATCCAGACTGGAAGAAGCCCCTGCTTCTCCCCCTCGCATTTAACTCACTTGGCCAGTGAGTTAGTGTGAGCAACAGACTGGTAAGTTTAAGTAACAACAAGACTCTTGTGTGTGTGTGTGTGTGTATGTATATATCAGAATAATGGTACAATGTCAATAAAGATGTTGTTTTGCCTTTTCCCTCTGAAAAAGATCCTGTGAAATTCTTTCAAGTATAACACAGGGTCCCAGCAAATCTTTCAGTCCCCCTATGTACTATCTGGATTAGCCCCCACACATGAGTACCAACCTCAATCACAGTGTTCCTAAAACAGATATTACTCTCTGCTTGGCAATGTGCTGCCGTACCAGGAATGACATAAAAAAGACTGGACAGCAGAGCTATCACTCCTGTGGCTCTGGTGGGGAAAGAAGGAATTCAGCTGTTTGGTCAGAATCACTGTGATTGGCCTCTCAAATGCACTTTCTTCCCTCTCTCCACCTGGTGAAGAAGCTGCATGTGAATTTTTTGGAAGCTTGAAGAACACAATGTTTCTTCTGCACCTGCACTGTGTGTCAGATGCCTTGCTGGCACCAATTCCTTCCTGAAACCTGTAGGTCTTCTGTGGATATTGTTAGAAACAGCCGTGGCACCTCTGCAGCAGCTAGTGCAGCCCATGCCTGCTGCTAAGATTGTTTGTAGCTAACGCAGATGGGAGGCTCTTAGGTAGGTAATAAAGAAGTCAGTGATGCCATCTGCGCTATAACAAGATGAATTTATTGCTTCTGGATGTAATTAATTGCTGAGCTACACACTCAGCACTGCCTGACTACACCCACATTTTTGTTGGCACATCACTTGAAAACATCTTGGATTCTTTTTCTTAATGAAATAGTTTAAGTATTTTGGTCAATCTTTGAACACTTCAGCAGGGGCCATCGTCCACCAGCTAGAAGGTCGCATCCTCTGCAGTCCAACTACATACTCTTTACTTCACTTTGAAAGGGTCTTAACCTCTCCTCCCCTTTGCTTATTTGTGTGTCCTTTGTATTTTTTTTCCACGGGCCTCATAGGAAAAGGAATGAAGAACTTCCCCACCTGTGAGATTCTAATTCTATTTTCCCTTCATTTCAGAACATCATGGCTGCTCATGTGATAGAAGTTTATTCTGAAGGCCTGTCTACACTAGGAAATTATTTCAAAATAACTTATTTCAAAATAATAACTCCCAAAATAACTATTTTGAAATAGCGTGTCCAGACTACAGGGAAGCCTCAAAATTAGTCTAAGGCAGGCTCCCTTAATGTGGATGTGCTACTTCAACTTAGAGCCCTAGGAAGCATTGGGGAGTAATTACTTTGAATGACTCTGGGGAGCAATTATTTTGAAATAGCAGCAGAGGAGTGACCACACTACCATTATTTCAAAATAAGCATTATTCCTTGTGGAAAGCAGGAGTAATTATTTCAGAATAACCAGCCTGCTATTTTGAAATAACTGGCTTGGTACTGTGGACGCTCCATTTGTTATTTCGAATTAACCCTTCAGTGTAGACCTGGGCTGAGGGAGGAGCATGAAGGAATAAAACTGGTAGCCTGATAGTCTGTAGATACCTCAAGGGTATAAATAACAACTGAGGAGTCCTTTAGCTCCCTTGGTATTTATGACACAATTCCGCTCTGAAGGATGTGCAATCTAAATTAGAGAAAGTTAACTGAAATATGCTCTCTCATAAATTAAATATGCAAAATACATTAATTGAAGCTCAAATCTTTTTGCAATGGGTAGAGCTTTTTGTTTGGTTTTGCTATAGCCTCTTGTATGTGACTGAGGAAATACGAGTATACTTATGCCTTGGACTATTTAAAACCAGTCTGGACAAAGTACTAGGAAATGTGCTAGAGCAAATAATCCTGGACTGGCTGGTTAATAGTCTGAATTATTAATTCTACCATAGCAATACCCCAAATTGAACTGGGCACCTAGGAACATAGTCCAACTATACGATTTCATCTAACTAGTCAGAACAAAGGTTCTCAGCAGCTTGTTCCCCATAACCCAACATCAGTTAATATATTGGTATAGTCATGGTACAACTGCTATTGCAAGATCCCTTGCTTTGGCCTGGCTGACTATCCTTGATTTTCTGGTGGACAGCAGAGTGTGAAATATGCTCATACTTTACATACACAATTTAGCACAGATGAGAGGATAGGAGGAGAAGGCATAAAGAGAGGTTAAAACGCTTTATCAGAACATACACAGAAAAAGACACTTCACCTACGATTAATACGGTACGTGATGGAATGACCTGCCAGGCAAGGCTCTCGAAGCAGAGATATTGCAGTCATTCAAGATGCAATTAGATGCAGTCCTTGGAGAAATAATGTATTCAACAGGACAAACTTCAGAGTGCTAAAACACCTTATCTCTCACAAATGTTCCTTGTGTATTTATATTTGTTATGGCAGGCAATGCAGTTAAAGCTTTAACACTTTGTGAAAGCCTTGCAGCAGAAAGTGGAAAACCTGCAAATTGCAGGAGCTGGTCTTATGCCATTTTAGCTACAAGGAGTTTCCTGGCCAAAGAGCCTTGTGGGATTAAAAATGCCTATTTTGACTAGTCTGTATAGAAGCACTTAGAGTCAATGTTATTTCTAACAAAGTATAGCCAGAGAAAGAGAGGAGTGTGGTCTAATGTTTCATGTTTAGCACTGGGAGTCAGGAGATCCAGATTCTGTTCACACATCACTAATATTTTCAAAGGGCTATGAGATCCCTGAATGAGAGAAACTATGTACATGCAAGTATTACCTTGCATCATGCAGGGCTAAGTGGTCTCCTTTGGGTGCATGGGGAAGTACACAAGCTCTGTAATTGGGCACAACATGTGCTAGCCCACATGTCTCTTGAAGTGAGGCAGCATAATCCTCACTTGGCAGGCCAGCACAAGGACAAGGAAGGCCCTGCTTGCTCCTGGATGTGCGTGGGGTGGGGAGCATCTTGGTAGCTCGTGGATGTGCATGTATGAGGAAGCATCTTGGTAGCACTGCCAATCCTTCTACTTCCACTTCTTACTGCACAGCAGCCTTGTGGAACTTCCTTTCTACCCATGTATACAAAAAGCAATGCAGATACTATTGTAACTTTGATGAGTTTTCGGTGAAGAATGAACTAGACCAGAGGTGGGTTATACTTTTTGAAGGGGTGCCACTTCATGAATTTTGGGAAGTTGTCAGGGGCTGGCTCTAGGGCCCTGGAAGGGGTAGGGGTCTCAAGCAGAAGGGGTAGAGATGGGGACTAGACAGAGGGAAAGAGAGAGACTGTGTGTATTATGTGTATGTGACACAGAGACTGCGGTATTTTGGTCACCTCTGAACTAGACTGACATGGACTATGAACTTGTTTATGGGCTTAAGGAGGAATAATGACCTTCCCCCCTTTGGATACAGGTTTCCTGAAGTAAGTGGACCCTCTGTACTTGGTGTACACACATACTCCTGAGCAAGTGGGTGAGGAGAGGGCAGGGAGGACTATGGACAGAGCCTTTGTGCTTGCTATGTGCCTAAATGTAAGCCCAGACAAATGGGTGTCCAAGTATCACAGTTTGTTCTAGTCCAGGAAATACACGAGGGTGAGGGCAGGGACATTCCTTCTTTGGTGTGGCTAGGTGTGACCTTTGGTGTGGCTAGGTGTGACCCCATAGATAGTGCTAGAGGCAACACCACTATTTAGCCCAATATAAATGTGTCCATTCTTGGGAGAAACAATGCTCTGTGGATCTATTAATTTTCCAACTTCACTGTAGTTGTCAAGTTTCTGGCAGCTAGAATAACATGACTGCAAAGGACTCTGTGTAGTGATTCATAACACGAACCCTTGGATTGCCAGACTCAGAAGAAGGCTCAACTCTGTGAGGTCACTGGCAAGGGACAAGAAATTAAATGGATATGGACAAAGCCACAATCCCTGAATGAAGAATTCTGCATCATTTAGCAATAATTCCATAATTAATTATACTGAGTGTTTCCAAAATTAATTGGACTTGTTTTTCTTTTACCAAGTAAAAAGCAGAGAATTTAGTCATGTGGGAAGCTGATCTCTCCCTAGCCTTCTTCTGAGAACAGCAACAGACATTTCCTATACAGCCATATTAGTAGTCTCACCCACATGAGCTTACTCACCAATGGGCTTTCTTATGTCACTCCTAACAGGTACTGGGCACCCTCAGTTTTCATTATAGTCAATGGAAGCTGAAGGAGATCAATGCCTTCTAGTAGTGGTTTTCAACCAGGCATATGCTTTCCCCTGGGGATACATAGAGGTCTTCCAGGGGATATAGCAGCTCATCAAGATATTTGCCTGGTTTGACAATACGCTGAATAAAAAGCACTAGCAAAGTCAGTACAAGCTAAAATTTCATAGAGAATGACTTGTATATACTGAAAGGGGTACAGTCATCTGGAAAGACTGAGAGTCTTATATGCTCAGGTTGGAATAATCATGTCCTGAATTTAGCTCAGGCATCCTGATCTTATGAAGTGACATATATCCTCATCTCCTCTCCCATTCAGTGAGTGAAGGATGTTTGGCAACTTGTTGAATTAGTCTAATAATGCCAATTTGCCAGCTGACCTAAATATGGAATTCTGTATTTTTCCCATAACAATTGTTTGGGTTCCAGTTTTATTAGGTGGGCTTCTTTAAAAGATTGTCACTGTGCATCAGTGGGTTCTGGCTGAGAATACCAGACTCAGGACAAACTGCTGAAAAATAGGACAGATTCATGCCCAAACTGGTACTTATTCTATCATTAGATTATACCAAGCCAATAAGAAAAGTGAACGTCTGTTTCACCACACTAGTTATCCAGATGTCAGAGATGCAGTGTCCTTAGGCATTTCAGCCCTTGTGTTACCACCCAGATAGTGGATGCTATGATAAGCGGTTACTGAAAGCCAATTTAATCAAACAAAAGGTTCTTTCAATCTCAAGAGACCAGCCACTTAGCCAGGTCAATATATAATTGAGATCACACCCAATAATCATGCTGGTGCTAATACGTTAGTAACTAAAAGTTAAAGGTTAAATAGTGAAAGAAAGAATAAGAGTTAATAATGGTTAATGATCAGATACATACGATAATTGCAAAGTCTTTCTGCCAAATGTGTAGCAGTGATACTATAGACTGTTGGCTTGTAAAGTTTCTTCGGTAACTTACAAAAGATTGGAAGGTCATCGGTCCATAGTTCGATATGTTTCTTTTAGCTGTAAATCCACAACTGAGAGATTCATAGAAGGAAGGAGGCACAGATATCTCATGGGTCTTTTATGCTCTTTTCACGTGCCTGGAAATTTACTCTCTCAAGCAAAGCCCAGTACGTGGAAAGTTACTGGCACAAGATGGAGTCCAGGGTCACATGAGCATATCACATGTCCTTATATGGCT
Organism: Rafetus swinhoei; assembly: GCA_019425775.1. Classification (NCBI taxonomy): domain Eukaryota; kingdom Metazoa; phylum Chordata; order Testudines; family Trionychidae; genus Rafetus; species Rafetus swinhoei. The sequence goes on along the minus strand of CM033437.1, from coordinate 39,525,947 downwards.
TGCACTCAGGGGTCAGCCATTGGCCCATTTGAGGCTGAGGAATCCTCACAAAATCTACCTGGGCAGAATGAATTTCTTCCGTGGTCCACTGTGACAGCTCAGTGTCTTTGCTGGGCCATCAATTCATAGCTGTCTTGCCTTGTTGTAAATCTTATGTGTTGGGTGATTCCCAGGAATAGAGCATATGTGTAAGTTAGCCGTGCATAGCCAATATTCACAACTTCAGGCACAAAGATGATACAAGATATAAACAGGATAATCATACTTGGACATCATAACATTTCCATTGACAACTTACATGATATACTTTGTATAAGTTGTATTGCAATTTTTAAAAGTTGTAATAGCAATTATTTAAATGATTATAGTCAATCAGATACATTTCAATGGTAGACTTGGTTTTGATCCTCAAAAACCCCTTTCTTTCTTTTCCCAAATGCATGAGTATTTCTAGTTCAGTAGAAAAAGATTACTAGACCCTTTTCCTGACATTACTCTATTGTATTTGTATCTTAAATCAATTAATATTTATTCTCAAATAGTTATCTTGAATAGTGGTTTCTCCTTCCATCCATGCCATTTTGTGTTCATGAGATTCTACACCTTATCTCAAATATCAAGAATTTAATGAGAAACCAAGGAGTTTCATTTTCCTTGGCTCTTGATATTAGAAGCTCAGAGAATAATTCAAGTTCAAAAACAGGATTATTCTTGTCTCCTTGCAAATTGGTATTTAGTAATTTTGAAACAAATGCAATTGTTCTCCCTTCCTCAGTTCCTCCTTCCACTCGGAGCATTCTAAGATTTGAATGTCTGATTCTGCTTTCTAAAATCTTTTATTTTAACACGTTTCTAATCTTTAATTTCCCTGCTACTTTCAAATACAGGTACACAGGGGCAAGATTAGAAAGGCAAAGGCACAAAATGAGCTCAAACTAGCTACAGACATAAAGGAAAACAAAAAGACTTTCTATAAATATATTAGAAGCAAGAGAAAGACCAAGGACAGGGTAGGCCCGTTGCTCAGTAAGGAGGGAGAAACAGTAACAGGAAACTTGGAAATGGCATAAGTGCTTAATGACTTCTTTGTTTCGGTCTTCACCAAGAAGTCTGATGAAGGAATGCCTAACATAGTGAATACTAGTGGGAGGGTATGTCTACACTACAGAGTTTGTTTTTTTTTAAATTGCCATTTTTCTGAAAAAAACTTCAATTACTTCCACACTGCAATTGCGTTCTTTCGAAAGAAAATCAAAAGAACAGATGGGGTTTTCCGGTAATCCTCTTTCTATGGTAATCCTCCTTCTATGAGGAAGAAGCCTTTTTCCGAAAAAGCTCTTTCAGGAAAAGGCGTGTGTGGATGGGGAAGAGGGAGTTCTTTCGGAAGAAGAGGAAAGAGGAAAAAGCACAGGTCCCCTGGTGGCCACTCCATCCATAGTAACCACAGTTTAAATGTGAGATAGTGTCCATTCAGTGTGGATGGTATCTTTTGAAAAAGCAGATCACTTTTTCAATGGCAGTGTGGACGTGCTCTTTCAGCAGAAGTTTTTTCGGAAGATCTCTTCCGGAAAAGCTTTTTCCAAAAGAAGCCTGTAGTCTAGATGTAGCCAGAATGGAGTAGGTTTAGATGGTACTGGGTCCTGCTGAGAGGGCAGGGGACTGGACTCAATGACCTCTTGAAGTCCCTTCCAATTCTAATGTTCTATGATTCTATGAAATTTTGTCTCCCATTTTCACTCACTTCTTGCTCTACAGTGGCCATTTTTTTCTTTATTTATCTAAGTTTGGTATCTATTGCATTCACCTTGTTGTTCTGTTCTTCCTCATTGGGTAAGATTTCACTTTGAGAGGTCATAATGTCCTGATTGTGGAGTCTATTTTGAGCCTCAGTTTTAAAATAGAATTAACTGAATTTTATTTATTATAACAAAAAAACTATTTTCAAATAATGTGATATGCTGCTATGCAATCTAAAACCCACTTCTTTCAATACTTGCATCACCCCAGCATCTGATTACTTTACAGTCTATTATGTTTTTGTGCTCCTTACCCCTGTGGGGAAATCATAATCCCCTAGTTTTACAGCTGGACTTGCCAATGGTCACACAGAAAGCATGTTGCGGATCACTGAATTAAAACCAGGTCTTCTGTGTTGCAAGCCAGTGCTATAACCACAAGACCATCCATCCAACTTGTGACCTTTTTATGCAATTATTATCACTATGGAACATGAGCCTATATGTGAAGGGAGATTGAATCTTTACCTTCCGTCAACCAGACAGCAGCTCTTTTTTCAGTTAAAATGCCACTCTCAAGGCTCCCTGCACATCCCTTCCCCATTATCCACCTCCCAGACTGGGATGGGGAGGGAGAGCTCAGGACTTCTGTCTTGCAGTGGGGTGGTGAGGTAGGTTCTTCTGCCCAGCAGGAAGCATGGTCTTGGGATATGAGCCTCACAGGTTACACCGGCTGTGACTGGGCTTCAGAAGGAGCAGGTCTAAAACTCCGAGCCCCAGCAGGTACCTCCCAAGATGTGGAAGCCCTGGCTTCCGGCATGTATGTTCCAGCTCTCAAACTTCTGAAGACTGTTGCATGAGGCTCAGAGGTCAGTATGTTTGCTCCTCTCCCCCACCCCCACAGACACTATACAGAGCTGAGAAGTGCTTTCTACCTTAGCATTTATGTAGTTTCAGTTACTTCAATATCTTAATGCTCATATCCAGCTTGTCTGTTGGTTATGAAAATCAATGTCCACTCTGAACTATCATGGGGATTATAACTTTAATTTTCTCTATTCAGAACAAGTATAACTTTTAAAAAATACCATTTTCAAGACACCAAACTAAGCAGTTTCAAGACCTTATAGCTGTCCTTTAGTCTTCCTTGTCCTCACCTTTCATGTCACATCTTAATTTAGAGATTGCTAACACTACACATGCAACTATTTCCATTAGGTCATGTCATGCCACCCAGTTGTATATATATATATATATATATATAAAGTCCACATTAATGTTAGTTGAAGATCTTCATAAAAACCGGTGTCACAATATTGTCCATTGACTTTAATTGGGCTATTCATGCAATTCAAATTACTCATGCAGTGGGTCTATACAACATCAGAACACAAGACTAAACCCCGCCAGCATTCAGTACTCCTTCTTCTGTGAGGAATAAGAGAAATTGATGGGAGCATTTGCTGCTGTCAGCCTCCTGCTGTGTGGATGCTGCCATGGCTCGGTTCAAGGTAAGCCGACTCCACCTACACATTTTGTTTGCATACCTTAAGCCAACCTGACTAGTCTAGTATAAACCAGGCCATTGAGACCAAAGACATTTTCTTTTATTTCACTAACTCCATGTGTATTTATCATGAAGTATAAATCTGTGCTATCCTATGTCTTCAACATCTGCTCTCAATTAATTCCATTGATTATATTGTATTAATACAAATGTTCATGATGTTAATATATGTTTGATCAGTGAGTGGTATATTGAAGTATAGGAATTCAGAATGCAGTACTGCTTCTTTCACCAGTAGTACTAATTTCCTGGTCCAGCAACGTTGTTTTAAGAACTCACTTCTACAGACTATGTGGACCAGTTATTCTTTCTGTACACATACTGGTATGATTACAAGGTAAAAGAAATCATGTTATGAGGACATTCTCATTCTTGAGAGCAGGGTTCTTCTAAGGGGCTGAGGAAAAGATCACCACAAAAGATAAAAAAGCTGTTTCAAGTTCAAAGCTAGGAAACATAGTAAAACATATATACAGGCACAAAGACTTTCTCTAATCTATCATCCATATAGGCTGTGGGCCATTTCCTCAGATGGTGGAAACCAGCACAGACCCACTGAAGTAAATACTGCTTACATCATCTGAGGCTGTGGACATGTCTTTTATGTGTTGTGGACAGGGACTGTATTCTCCACACTCCTTGCTTTTCAGAATTATATGCATATAATTCTAGCTTCAGATGTTCACATCCTTTTCTCTTCACTGTCAGCCCTCACCTGGAAAGCTGCAGCATCTTCCTTCCTAGAATTTTTGAAGGAACAATTTAATCTTTCCACAAAACTGTCTGTAGGCAGACAATAGTTCAAGTAACCCTTCCAGAAAAAAAAAATACAAAGGAAAAAAATGATGATGGGTTGAACTTCACCCTACACCATGTATGTCCTTATTAAATTTGCACATTTTTCTTCCTACTGCTGCTTTTTCAGGCACATTAATATGAAGTTATATATGTATATTTATCACCGGTGATGCTTTTTCCATACTCATATCAAAGGTGTCAGGAAATCTGAATCAAAGTGATATCAGCCTCAGTGTGAGACCCTCAAAAATAAGCTCACAGAAATTACCAGGACAAAGGCATTCACTTTGGTAGGGTTCTACAAATAGGAGTGTTCTGAGATAATACTTTTCACAATGTGTTTCACCAGCACTGGGTGTGAGTGCCAGGTTGGGTGAAGCGCTTCCCAACCCCTGAGGGCAACTGGTATCTGACTTAGGATAGCCAGCTTTCTAATCACACAAAACCGAAAACTCTTCCTTGCTCCTTCTCTGGGGCCCTGACCCCTGCTCCATCCTTTCTTCACTTGCTCTTCCCCACCCTCTGAGGCAGAGGGTTGGGGTGTGAGCGGGCTCTGGATGGGGATGTGGGCTCTGGGGTGGGGCCAGGGATGAGGAGTTTGGGGTGAGGAGAGAGCTCTGGGCTGGGATAGGAGCTTGGGGTGTGGGCTTTGGGCCAGGGATGATGGCCTGAGGTGTAGGAGGGAGCTCAAAGATGTGGGGAAGGCATCTGGGATGCAGGGGGGTGAGTACTGAAGCTGGGGTGAGGGGTGTGGGTTCAGGGGTGAGGGGTGTGGGTTCAGGAGAGGCTCATGGTGCAGGGCCCCGATGGCACTTACTAGAGAAAGTAGCCTCCACGTCCCTGCAGCACCTAGATGCATGGGCAGCCATGGAGGTTCTGCATGCTGCCCTCGTGCTTTCAAGCAATGCTCCCACAGCTTCTGTTGGTTATGGTTTCTGGGCTGGGGCCAGCATGAAGAAGCTTGCTGTGCCTATGGACTGCAGAGACCTGGGGGCTGCTTTTGGGAGCTGCAGGAAGTCTGGACAGGTAGGGAGACTGCCTGAGTCCCAGGCCTGTGCTTTGCGGCTGAGTGAACTTTTAACAGCCTGGTTGGTGATGCCAACCACCAAGCATTCCAGTTTACAACCAGAAGCTTGGCAACCCAAATCTATCTATGGGTAGAGAACTTCATGTAACTTAGAGGAGTCTCCCCAGTTGCTCTATAGTTAAAGTACAGCTGTTCTAAAGATGCACTTGTATTCTAAATTTAGTCCCAATGTAAATATTGTTACTCCAAACCAAACAGTATCCACTCATTTGAGAACCTCTACAGTACACATTGCAGGTTTGAAACCTCTTTCCAGTGTAATCAAACTTGAGTAGTTTCGGCCACATTATTGTACAGAGGATGAAATTGTACATTCCTTATTCTACAAGTCACTAGGTATAAACAAATGCTTATTTCCAAAGGATAGACCAGAGAGTTAGCCTAAAATAATGAGCCATAAAACATAAGTTGGAGCATAAAACAATGGAAGCTTCTGTGTTTTAATAACTTTTTTTTAGGTTTTCAATGTGTAACCCCCTCTTTTCTCCCTAGGTTACTCTGGAGCAGGTCACACTCACCTGTGTACCTGGGCACCTGATGTTTTTAACATAAAAGGAGATCCTGAGTACCCCAGTGCTGATGTTGTATAGTTGGGGATCCCCTATCCACCCACTTGCTGCAGTCCCTTGTTCCTAAAGGAATATACAATGGCCGTGTCTCCACCTGGCTGGCCCTGTACACACTTAATGGTGTGCCTTGGGAGCTTCCAGGAATAAATTTATTTCAGTAATAATCTGGATCTAATTACAAAACAACAATTATAAATAATATACATCTAACTGATGAAATTAGAATTAACACACCTTTACTTAATAACTTAAAGAAACAGATTAAAAGTGAATAAAGTCAATTAGCAAAGTACACTGAAATAAAGGAAACTTGTCTAATTGACATTTACACTGTCACCATTTATCCCACCCAGAGTGTGCACTCCTCTGGATTCACTTGCTTGCAAGGGGTGCTTGAAGGTCTGTAGCTGGAGTGGAGACAACACTGTGCAGGTTCTGTATTTGTGTCAGTCCAAATTGATCAGCCAGCTGCAAAATCCCTCTGCCACTGGAGCAGCAGATCTGGTTCACTGGGCTGGTCTCTCTGCCTCTCTTTGGACCCAGAGGCAGTCTATTTTCTGTGCTCCATCCCAGGCAACACTTTTCCAAACAGTCACAAGTATTCGTAGTACCTTCTATGCAGGGTTATGAAAGCCCTTCTCAGCCACAGGCACAGCCAAAGTCTCTCCCCTCCAGCGACAATCACACCAACAGCCCCTGAAGCAGCCTGCTACCTCCAAGCCCCAGCAGGATCTAGCTTCCAGCAGTGGCTCCTGGACTGGAAAAAGGCTCTACACTAGCAATTTGACTGCTCTCTCCAAAATGCAGCCAACCAACTCTCTATCTCTGCCTGAAAGAGCCACAGTTCTCTCCTTTTTCCCAAGGGCTCATGGGAGTTGTAGTTTCTATGGTTAGACTGAAACACAAAGGATCTTCCCAGTAAAAGTCAGAGGCTCCTGTAGTAAAAAGGGAGCCTACAAATGTATAATAGTAAATGTCACCTGACCTGTTATGTACAATGTTAAAAACCTAAGTGAAAATGGAACTTTTATGCAACTCTTCTACCTTTCAATTTCTCCTTAGTGGAAAAAATAGCTTTTTATAATCAACCAAAAAAACCCTGCATGTCCTTGAATGGCAACAACACATTGACTCTGAAGTGCAATTTGTAGGGGTGTTTTTTTTTCTGACCTGTTACACATAAAACTTTTTTTTTCAGAAGACGCTCATCAAAGAAGGTCATTTTGCAAAGTCCTCTATATCCTGTTCTTTAATTTTTTATAGACCCCCTTACAATTTCTTCATACTTGAAATGATAGGCTAGCTCTCCAGAGAATTATGAAGAACGATGTGATCAGAAGTAGTTAACAAGCATAACCACAAAGAAAAATCTGTCATAACAAGCTATGACTGTAAGAATAAACTCATACTGCGATATATACATAGGCACATGTAGGTTGCTAACCTCCTGTCAGGTTTTCATGGAAATAATCAAGTTTTTTAAAGCTACACTCTGTGTCAGGTTGAAGGCAACATTTATCAATTTTTCTTCCTTGTTGCCTCCTTCCTCCATTGCTGAAAAAATAAATAAATTAAACCTTTAAAAGTTGAGCAATATCTTTAATTAAAAAATGTCCTTATTAGTGAATTTAGTGATAGTGTACCAGAAAGGCTACAATGGAAGCGTCAGGCTTTTTGTCTATACAAATAAGAAGTATTTATTTGTTACTATGTGTTTACAAATTAAGATGTATTTATTTGTTACTATGTGTTTTGATTGCAGATTGAAAATTTATCATTAGTATTGGATGTAATTTTAAGGACTCAATTAGTAATAACTACGATGCACCTTCATATTGTACCTTTCATCCCAATGAATCCCAAAGCAGTATATATGTGCAATACCTCAGCTTTGATACTTTGGTGATACCTTAAAAATCCCAAAGTAGATAGAATCACTACAAAAATTTGCCACTACTGGGATGGAACCACGAGAGACATTCAGCACCATATACACTCAGCAACAGTTTGAGGAGGGGAATATCGGAACAAGCCTTTTTAAAGTGCATGTGTACTGTAACATAATCATAGAAATGTAGGATTGGAAGGGACCTTGAGAGATCATCTAGTCCACCCTGCTTCAGGGCCAAGTAAATCTAGACACATCTGTATTCTTTTCTCAAGACCTAATCATGTTTAGTTTTTAACTTTTCCTAATAGATTAGGTTTTCTAAACCTTTTATCATTTTTGTTGCACTCGTCTAGACTCTTCAATTCATCCACAAATTTTCTAAAGTGTGGTGCCCAGAATTGGACAATCTACCCCAGCTGAAGTCTCACTAATCCAGAGTTAGAAGAGGACAATTACTTTCCATGTATTACAACAATTCTCCTATAAATATTTCTCTAAATATTACTTTTTATAATAACTGCACAACATTGTTGACTCTCATTCAATCTGTTACCTCCCCGATTCTGTTTAATCTATACTACCAGCTGTCCAGTTATTCCCCATTTTTTGTAGTTATAAATTTGATTTTTCTATCCTAAATGTATTACTTTGAAATTATCTTTCTTAAGATCAGTTCTCTAATTTGTCTAATTCTAATCCTATTTTCCAAAGTACTTGCAACCTTTCCCAGTTTGTTGTCTTCTGCAAATTTTTAGACTCACACTCTCCACTCTGTTATCCAATCATTAATGAGTCTGATGAGGAACAATCAGGCAGTGTTTCTAGAAAAGATTTGAAATGTTGAGCCAAAATAAGAGCTGTTTCATCTCACCATCGAACCAGGGAATGAGATATCAGCTTCTGAGTGTTTTAAACTATTACTTGAATTTGTGAGGGTTTTTTGCAAATTAATAAATAAAAACTTGAATATCTACAGCTTTCTCTATGGTGCTTGTGTTGTTACTGGTATAGTCAATACAAGGACATTTTAAAGAACAAGGCCTATAGATGTGTGACTTCAAGGGGTCCCAACAAAAAGAAAATGAGTAATTTGTGCACCAATTACCTCTTTTTCTGTTGATACTTCAGATGTTCAGCTGTAGTTTTTTTTTAATTATTTTCAATTCCATTTAAAGATTACCATAACTTTTAAAAGGTCAGTAACAAGCATACTGCACAGGAATCTGAATAATTTACCATTCTGTCAATTGACTGTAACTTATTGACTTACTGGAAAAAAATAAAATAAATCAAAATAATATTAAAAGAAAAGATAAATTGCAACTGCCTGGCAGTCAGTGACTGTTAATACCAGTCATGCTAAGGGAGTGCCCAGGCAGCCTGTCTCCCCATCTTCAGACAGACCACACAGATAGGCAATCCCTTACAAAGCTACTTGTTGCTTCAACAGAGACTTCCCAACATAAACTTGCTTCCAGCCCTTCCCAGAAAAGGTTTGGAGCATTTTCAGTTTGTAGCAAGGATTGACTTATGGCTGTATTTGTTCACAGTTGTGACTGGCCCGTAGCAGGTGTACAGGTGGTCTGGGAGTGAAAGAAGCACAAACAGAGTCACTCAGAAAATAGTTCTCTTAATGCATCCCCATCATGGCAATCATAACATTCTCAATAGAAGAATTATTTCAGGACAGCTGTCCATGTGGCTGCACACCATGCAGTGGAGCTGAGCTAATATGGTCAGAGTATGTGCTGCACTATGCTTCCCCTTAAGTATTCTGGACAATTGAAGTTCCCTCAAGGATTCCCATTATAGTGTTGCTTGTCTTCAATTCCCATATTATAGGCTGTGATTCCAAGACACAATTTTGACTCTGTGCTCCAAATCAGGATTATAAGTAGCTTGTTCTCTGATGAACACATCCTTCCTGAGTTCTTTACCTCCCTGCAAACTAACGTGATTTTTTGTTGTTCAGTTACAGCCAAATCCTGCTCCCATAAAATCAGTGGTAAAATGTCTAGTGATTTCAGTGAAACTGGTACTCAATTCTAAACAGCCAAATACATTGGGCTAGATTCATCCTCTATGAAACTTCATGGAAGTTAATAGAGTTACATCACTGGCTGATATGGCCCACCATATGCACCTGAACTGCCAAATATTTCTCATCTTTTAAGATGAGAGCAGGTTTGGGAACTTAAGAAAAGTCAGTATACAATCTTATTTGTTATTAGGAGTGTAATAACTTTTGGTTATGTGGTCTTAAGGACCTATTAGCTGAAGACTACGGGATGTATTTGAGGCAATAAGCATAATAGTGATACCCTTATGGAAAAAAAAGATTAGGATGCTTGCTTTGTTCATGACATGTAATTTGTAAACTGTTTATTATTTGAACAATGAAGGTTGGCAGGGAGCACTTACATCTCCTATCAAGGTCTAATGTGTTCTAACCATTATCTCATTTAAATATTGTACAGGAGCATAAAGAGTATACATAAAAACTAAAACAACAAAACAACAACCCTACATAGCATTAACACTTTTTGTCCTGCACTTGGTTCATACTGGCAAATTTACCAACTAGCCTATTGTCAAAGTCATTGTGGAGGAGAGAAAACACCTCACATTTGACACCTTCTTGGAACAGTTAACATTCAGCCAGCGTTTTCTAGTTTGTTGCACCTATACGTTTGGTGTCTTCTAAGCCACTTTTTCCTCCAAACATAAAATCTACTCACTCTCAGGGTATGTCTAGACTACATGGCTCCGTAACGGAGCCATGTAGATGAGTTTACTAGACATAGCAAAAAGAAGTGGCAATTTAAATAATCGCTGCTTCATTTACATCAAAATGGCCCCTGGGCTGTGCCGACGATCAGCTGATCGGCACAGCGGGGCAGTCTAGATGCGCCGCGGTCGACAAGGGAAGCCGATATAGAGTAGGACTGGTGCACAGTAGTCTTACTTGAGTGAATATGTATTGGGTGAGGTCAATCTAGATGACACTAGTAAACCATGCTGGCTTTAAATTATGTAACTCTGTGACTCACTGTTTCCTCTTCTCTCTTCTTCATCAGCCCAGCAGCACTAGTCAGCAGCAGTCCTTAAATATGGGTCAATACAAAGACAGCAATTGCAACCAGTTTCTTTGGGGTGGGGGTGGAGGACACATGTGGGCGGTGCTAAATAGTCAGTAATAATGTATCCAAGCCAGTTAGTCCAGAATTTCCCAGGTTGGTTTTTACCTTATCTTCATTGCTAATAATTATCCTGGTTTAGACATTTGTATTCATCACCTGCAAATTTGTGTGTGCTGACACTTCTGGCCTTGAAATTTGGAATTAACGTGCCTATAATTCATCAAAATATAAATCCTCCTCCTTTAAATAATGGATTGTGAACTTATTTCTCTAATAATAAGTTTCAGCAGTTCTGAGGCAGCTACGTTAAAAACTAACGTTTCACACATCTGGCAAAAATGTGTTAGATGAATAACCCTAAACAGTACAATTAGTGCTATAAAGTTGAGGATGTTATGACAATTTTTATACACATTTCGATATGTATGCATAAAATGAATAAGTTATTTAAACTACCACACTAATAATATATGGTGTTACTAGCTAAACTGGCATATATTGAAACTGAGAGAACATTTTTAAATCATTTGCTGCTTACATCACAGTAACAACTGTGTGGGAAGAAGACAGAGATGGTTCTTTTTTGGTTCTGCTCCTAAAAAAGTGGTTCAGTGGTTCTAGTACAAGTTCAAAACTGCCCAATATATATATCCAAGCCAGTTAGTCCAGAATTTCCCAGGGTGGTTTTACCTTATCTTCATTGCTAAAAATTATCTATAATAATTGGAGCAATGTGGAGACTATACAGTATAAAAACATAACTTTCACAAATGGTATTTGATTTAAAAAATTCCGTTGCATCTGTTTTACAATACAAGTTGGTTTGATTACACATACTAATTAGTGAGTGCATAAATAATAACTGTGTTTGATAATTATACATTACGCATAAACTAGATTAAAAGAATATTATTAATGGTGGAATGTCAAACATTGCAAAGTTGGGACATGCCAGAAATTGTCTGTGCATCTCTAATTAGGCCACCCTGTGTATATGCATTTTGATAAGTTTAGTTTTGTTTTTCTACCAGATCCCATATCATTTTTACCACATGACTCCTGCTTCAGACAGTGCACCGAGTTACCAATAGTCACTTAATTAGCAGCTACTCAAGATTTTGTTTTCTTCTCATTGTTTCATATGTGGCCTCAGGCTTTAACCTAGTTGTGAACACAGCATTATTAATTTCCTGGTGGGATTTTCTGTGGTATTCATCAGTATAGTATGCTTCACAAACAATAATGGATTTAGTTTCTCAGCACCCCACTGTGGTGAGCAGATGGCATTATCCCCATTTTATAGATGAAGAAACTGAGGCTCAGAAAACGTAACTCAACATTTTCCACTAATTTTGCGTGCCCAATTTGAGACTACTAGAAACTAATTTTTCAGAGTGGTTAGCATTGTATAGCAATTTGTTTTCAAACATAACTCCCATTAACATCACTTGCTGTTGTGAGGGCTCAGTAGATCTGCCAATCAGTTTCCAGACTATTAAATTGGGCACCAAGAAATTGAGGAACACACAATTCAGATTAAAATACATGGTTAGTGATTTGCCCAGGGATTTCTGTGGCACACGCAAGGAGAGAATTCAATTCTCCACAACAGCATTCAATTATCATAACCATGAGACCGTCCTTGTAGAAAAAGTGAATAAGGAAGTATTATGTATCCCTTTAGTCACTGAAATTAACAGGCAGCAGATTTAAAACAAATACAGGGAAGTAATACACAGACAATAAGGACTTACAGGTCTCATTAGGATGACAGTACAGATCATGTCTCTGTGGTGGGCTGTGCACAAGTAACCTCTGACTCCAGCATATCAGCAAAGGCTTGTACAAAAGGTTCTAAAGTAATTGCAGATATGATGGGAAAATATACATGTATATTAGAATTATTTTCATTTTAGTCTGTAATTTTTGTCTTCACTGTAGCTTCCTTGAAGAGCCACATCTTAGTAGTAATATTTGGGAATTCATGCAGGAAATGGAGGATCTGCTGAAATGTGCTCAGTTTAAGCTCCTTCATATAATCTGTTCTCCTATGTACAACTGAAAACAGGCAGATCCACCCAAATTGATGAGGAAATGGGAAAGTCAAGGATCAGAAAAAAAATGTTGGTGCCAAAAAGTGAGTTGTGTGTCTCAAAGCAGAGTTATGTTGCCCTGAATAAGGTTGCATAAAGTTAGGATAGCCCCTCATTTTCATAAAACATTTTTTCTGTTTTAAAACTTTCTATAAATGTAATTGGAGGCATTTAACAATCTAATGTAGCTGACATTTAGTCTCCTAAAAATAAATTGTTCTACAGCTAATTACCACTTGGCTGAACGTTGTTCATGGTTACTAAATGACTATTCAAGTGTGCAGTTCTGAATGGTAACTACATTATGTCTTCTGATGAGAAACATGAGGTTTGATCTGAAATCTGTCACACCGTGTTGAATTTACTACCATGATCTGGAGCTCTAGCAGTCTTTTTCCAAAAGAAAGGGTTACTTTTTTGTTTTCATTTAAATATTTAATATTCAAAGGGGGGAAAAGTGAACAAATGAATTGTAGTTTATAATTCTGCTAGTGGACACTTTATTGTCACAGAGATCACCAGGAAAACACAAGATGCCATGAGGTGTATCTCTGGTCATGAAAAGAACTAAAATAAGAGGTAGGAGTGATAGAAAATGCTTGATCCTTTCTCAGATACTCATGTTTCTCTCTCAACCATCTTTGGTTATTTTCCCATTTGGTTATTGCTTTTTTAAAATGTTTTATTTCCCATTTATCTAGAAGTTGCATGCTTCTAAGATCAGAATAAGAGATTATTTCTTTCTATGAATATTTTATACTATTAACACGCCATCATTGCAAATAGGCTGGATGTTTATTTGCTTGTTTCTTTGTTCAAAACCAGTTGATTGGACAGTTTTCTGGAACTTTTATTTGGTTATTTGGGCATCCAGGGCTGAGTCCTCCTTCAAGCCCTAGGGTCAAAGTAGACACAACCAGTCAGTGCCTCTGTTACAACAAGATTTCATAAGGGTTAGCTGATTATAATTTGGGTTGGTCTATACTTGTTACAAAATCATGATCAGTATTGTCACCTGACTCCATAGTTCAAATGGTACTCAGCCCCAAGAATGATTTCTAAAACAGACAAGCTCCAAACAGTTGCTGTTTTTTTTATTTTAGTCTGTAATTTTTGTCTTCACTATATCTTCTTTGAAGAGCCACACCTCAGGAGTAATATTTGGGAATTCAGTCAGGAAATGGAGTATCTGCTGAAATGTGCTCAGTTTAAGATCCTTTGTGTAATCTGTATTCCCTGTCTACAACTGAAAACAGGCAGATCCACCCAAATTAGTGGGAAATGGGGAAGTGGAGAGGAACATGAGTATCTGAGAAAGGATCAGTATTTTCTACCACTCCTAGCTCTTACTTTAGTTATTTTCATGAGCGGAGATACACCTCACGGCATCTTGTGTTTTCCTGGTGATCTCTGTGAAAATAAAGTGCCCAATGCCTCCCTTCTCTGAGCATAGTTGCACTCTATTTTTTTTCTCTGTTACCCAACCATAAATGCAAACAGGCAACATATGGAATAGGGAGAAATCAACACATTTGCACATCTAGTGTAACTGCTGAATGATGGCATCACTGGCTAAGACTCTGTATTTTGCTTTACTATGTCTGGTATCCTGATCTTATCATGAAAGTATCTCAATTTATTTAATTTTTTAGATAATGAGAAAATTAAAACCACCAGTATCTTAGTGACACTTGGCCTGTAAAAAAAGTATGATTGTCTCACTGTTTTGATTTGATTTAAAACAGAATTATAACTTAACATTTGCTAAAACTAAGACTAGTATAATATATGCAAGTGGAAGTGCAAACATTAGTACAAATTAGCATGGCTTGTCTTAGAAAATAATGTAATCAACTATACTTCACAGCTTCAGGCTCAATCATATTTTATTTATGTCACAACACAGTAGTTTAGCTTCTTCGAAGGCAGTGCTAAGAAAATTTTATATCATATACTTGCTTGTTTTTTCCAGCACCAGTCAATGTTGTGGCCTTTTTTTAATAGATTTGTTTAAAAATAGTTAAGCCTATTTAGTACTTCTTTCCATGGGAGTTGTAGCATTTTCTCAGACTGTTTAGCAGCTGGTACAGAGCATTTTGTATGATAAAAACAAAGCAATATTTATCAGTGCTTTCTGTAGAGAAACATCATCTAATCCAAACTATAAAATGCTATTCTAGCATTTCTAGGGAAGAAACCTCCATGCTTTTTTGCGATTGAATGATTCTGAAATAACACACACTTACGCTCAGAAGTTCAAATCCTGCATTCCATTCTCAAAGTTCCTGTTAAAGTCAATGGGAGGAAGGAATGTAAGATAGGGCCCAGAGTAAGCAGATTGCTTAACCAAGCAGAAAGCATCCTATACTTGCTTGTCTCTGCAACCTGAGCCTGAGGCTCTCTTCACATTGTATCTATATGGGAGAAAAATATGACCAATTGAGCAATATCTCATTCAGGTACAAGAGGGTTTCTGGACAAATCGCCATGCCTGTGAGGGTTACTCCCAAATGACTCAGTGCTACTAGAGTTGAAAGCAATGTTGCTGGACTCAAAATGATCAGTATGGCAAGCTAAAAGTTCATCCATCCACTGCATGCGGGACCCTCCCTAGCCATTGCTGACCACTGATGAGAGGGACTGACATCCTTTCAGCAGAGGAGACTGGCAGAGGCTTGTGCTGGGGTTACAGTGGTTACAGCTTCCCAATGAATTATGTGGGCTTGAAGATTGATGAAGGAAAGGCAGGAGAGTAAAACAGATGGGAAGGCCTGCAAAAAAGTTCTTAAACATATACCATTGTTGCTTAGTTCATTGGTTTGTGGTAGTGCCAACTTATATTTCAAGGAATTCATTTTGTTTTAGGAATTGTATATACAGAACAAAAAAGTGTGTGGCCAGCTGAGCTTACAGTTTTCTTGAGTTGCTTGGAGTTTTAAGTTTTGGGCATTTTTTCCATTGACTTTAATAGGAGCAAGATAGACCCCTGAGTTCTTCTACTTCACTGTCAATAAAATGTTACCCCTACTGAATATGATCCAGTCAAATCACATAAGGGTGCAAAAAAGGGCATTTATTTCAGGAAGACTGCATATCAAATATGAATATGATTTGATAGCACTTTGGACAGGTGTAAAGAACAAGTGGAGAAATAGACCTTATATCTTTACAAACTAAACTTAAATATCAAAATGTTTCCATTTAATTTAATCTTTTTACATTTAAGTTCTCTAACCAAGTTTGACCCAGATTCCAACAACCTAACTCATGGTGTAAGCATGTTGCGCTTCAAGAAGCCTCATTTAAATCATGAAACCCGCATGGCCCCACAGTACGCTAACATCTTTATGGCTGACTTAGAACAACGTTTCCTCAGATCCCGTCCCCTTTTATCCCTTCTCTACTTACGCTACATCGATGACATCTTTATGATCTGGACCCACAGCCAAGAAACACTGGAGACATTCCACAGAGATTTTAACAACCTATACCCCACCATCAATCTCAGCCTGGACCATTCTATACGAGAGATCCATTTCCATTTCCATTTCACAGTACAAATCACCAATGGTAAATTAGACACCACTCTCTACAGAAAACCCACTGACTCATACAGTTACCTTCATGCCTCCAGCTCCCATCCAGAACACACCATACGATCCATCATCTATAGCCAAGCCCTTCGATACAACCGCATCTGCTCTAATCCCACTGACAGAGACCAGAAACTTCAGGATCTCTACCAAGCATTTATAAACCTCAATTACCCACCTGGAGAAATAAAAAAACAAATTGAAAGAGCCAGACGAATACCCAGAAACCATCTACTTCAAGGCAAACCCAAGAAAACCAACAATAGAACACCACTTGTCATCACCTATAGCCCCCAACTTAAACCCGTCCAACACATTATCAATAAACTACAACCTATACTAGAACAGGATACTATACTCCGAGAGGCTCTGGGAGACAAACCCATAGTCTCCTACAGACAACCACCTAACCTCAGGATGATTCTTACCAACAACCACAGGACATACCACACTAATACCAACCCTGGAACTTTTCCTGGCAACAAACCCCGTTGTCAGCTTTGTCCACATATTTACTCTGCTGACACCATTATTGGACCTAACCAATTCAGTTATAAGATCAAGAACACATATTCCTGCGCATCCAGAGATATAATTTATGTCATCATGTGCCGACAGTGTCCGTCTGCTATGTACATTGGACAAACGTCTCAGACGCTTCGCCAAAGAATCAATGCACACAAAACGGATATCAGACAGTATCACAAAGAAAAAACAGTTTCTTGCCATTTCAACCAGAAAGGGCATTGTCTCAATGACTTGATTACCTGCATACTGCTTCAAAGGCATTTTCACACCAGACTTGAAAGAGAAACCTCTGAACTGTCATTCATGCTTAAATTTGACCCTTTACGCCCGGGGTCTTAACAAAGACGCTAATTACCTTATCCATTACAAAGATAGCTTCCCCAATTATCACCTCTAATATCATTAGCTCACAGACATTTACCTCCCCCCCATCCCCCCCCTCTATTCTGAAATTTGATTTGTCCTTTTTATATGTGTTCACTTTTTTTGATTATATCCCTTTGGTATATATGGTCATGCCTATTTTCTTCCACAATTTGATCTGAGGAAGTGGGTCTGGCCCATGAAAGCTCATCACCTAATAAACCATCTTGTTAGTCTTTAAAGTGCTACATAGTCCTGTCTTTTGTTTCAGCTAGACTATACTAACACGGCTACATCTCTATTACTATTCTGAAATCAGTGGGATTACTTGTGGGGAGTCAAGTTCTAGTTATTGAAGGGAAAAGTGTCAGAATCCGACTGCTGGTTTTTCACTGAATCCATGAAACAAGAACTAACTGTGGTTCTAAGGTGACTCACATAGGCACAGGGATGCATCTGCCTTGAAATATTTGCAAGATTGGGGCTCATAAAAAGCACCAGCTGATCAAGAACCTACAATATCTAGCTCATTCATCTATTAAAAAGAACCTGAGATCAAAGAGACACCATGGATTACATGAGATTACAAGACACCATGGAAACAAAGGACATTGGGTCATACGTCAAATTCTGGACAGAGTCTACAGTTTACTCTGCACATCATACAAATCAATTGCGTGAGTATAGAGAAATATTCTCTTTATTAATACAGCTTCAGCATAAATGATTAAAAATAGCTATTCATTCAGATATCTGTTATATGAACCATTCTTAGGGCTAATATTCTTTTCCAGGGCTAAGACTTTCTGGGTTGTTTACAAGCCATCTGTGGAGTGAAAGAATAGTAGGGTTTTTTTTTCCAGTTTGCAGATATAGTAATCCTATTAGGTAATAATTGCTCAATTAATATTGACTGAGCAAGACTGGTAGAGTAATTATAGCCTAATAACACTAAGATAAGAGGTTTGTTTAAAATATCAAGCTGTTCTTACACCATTCAGAACCAGGTTTTTAGACAATCACACCCAATAAGAATGAATGGGAGCCCATTTGTCCACCATCTCCACAGCATAAATTATTGCTCTGACAATGACACTGATAATAAAGCTGAAACAGCATCAGTCTGCTTAATGGGTGAAATTGAGCTTCATGCTGAGGGCCAACACAAAATTGGGCATATGACCACTGTAATTTCAAATAGTGAAATAATGGGGACTTGCTCTGGTTTGGCAGCTCGAAAGTTTTTTTGAATAACACATGCTTATGTTTCTCCCATATCTAACACCAGCTGCAAGTTGAACACTGTGTATTTCTGAAGAACATTCCTGCCACAGCAGGATCCATTGAATTGACATACATATATCAACAAAGCGAGGTGTTTGGTACAGATTCTGTGCTACCCTGCTTTCACAATGAGCCACTAGACAGCAGGAGAGTAGCACGAACACCTCCTAAGTCAGTAGAAATTCATCCTCATTGTGCTTTATTTGGAGTTTCCAACACCACCCACTTCCCTGTAGAGGTTTAGTTTCTTATTTTCCACTTTACTGCAAGTGCTGAGCACATCCCTGTGACATTCTCAGCTCCTGCCAAAGTTGGGAATTGAGAGGTTTCGGCTCTTCGCAGGATTGAAAGATGGGGCCTGCCTCACCACTTTGTCCTTTAAATGGCCAATCCTGTGAGATTGCCAAGTACTCCACTCCAGCTGACTTCCATGGAAAGTGTGCAGCATGCTAGATAGTATAAATCTAGAACTTTACTGGTAATGGAGAGCACTCAGCATTGGGTCTGGCAGGAAAACAATAATATGGCTTTATCATATTAAAAACAATCAATTTGGACAATTTTCCATTCTGATGTAGAACAAAGCCAAGACCTTTTGAAATTTTTCATGGAAACAGTCAGGGAGCGGAAGCGAGACACTTTCCCTTCACTCCCAAAATAGCCAATTTGTCAGGAAATACAGCTGGAAAGTGGAAGGCCCAGATTCAAGTCCCTGGTCTGCTTGCTTAGAGGGAAGAACTTGAACCTGGTTTCTTGCATCCATGCAAAGTTCCCTAACCACTGGGTGTTAAAGCCAGTTTTATGCTGTCAATATCTTCTGCTAGGGCCATTGTATACACTCTGTATACATTATATATTCACTTGGCTAGAGAGAGAAACTGCCTCTATAATCCAGGGGGTACTGCACTCACCCGGGATATAGCATATGGAACATCCCATTTCTGGCCTGAATTCAATGGAGAACCCCTCTCTGGATGTTCATGAAACTTTCTCACGTGGAAAGTTTCTCAGGTCCAAGATGAAATTTCTGGTCAAAATCAGAAAGCCAGTGACTCTGGAATAGCCAACACCTCTATGGTGAGGGCCCTCACCATGTACAATATGAGAGACCTGCGGGCAAGATATTGACCCCACCTAGTATGATTTGAACCCAAGGGAAGGCCCTAACAACCAGTCTCTTGGCTGTTATGGGTGGCTCACTTGCTTTTATTTTGAACTGCAATGTCATCCAGGACCTCGGAAGAATTCCCAACAAGTTTTTCTTTGACAATTGAAAAGTTTGTTTTTCAGAAATGAGTGTGTTTTCCACAAAACCATTTTGTTAAATAGTTCCTGACCAGTTGTACTCAGCATCCTGTAGGAGATATTCAGCATCTTGTAGCAATGGGTCTTTGCTGACAGCAGCATTAATGATATCTCATTTAAATATTGTTAAGCACTCTAGATGTAAAAAGCACTTTTTAATGCAACTATGTAATTTCTTTCTTATCACACCAATATTTCACTTGATACATGAAAGACTTATTTGCAAATATCAGTCTTATTTTGCAGAATCCTCTTACCTTAGAAGTTTTTTTTTCCCATTGCTGGATTTTAAGATACTATAAAAGTTTTTAAACCTTTAATCTTGCTTTACCACTTGCAAGCATAATAATGTAGTGCTTCCATTTGTATTATGGAAATTATGTCCACAACCCATATAAAAGACAGCTGAGATGCAAAGAAGAGCTTTGAAATAAATGCAGCTGGACACATTTTCAGATATTTTCAGTGTTGTGAAAACAGGAGATTTGTAAAATTATGTTAAAATGTTAATATAGCATAATAATAATTATAATTTTACAACAACCTGAAAGCAGCAATCATATAATAGAGATTCATATACTGTGTGGAACAGTGAAAACTGGAAAATATCCAAGCACACACAAAATGTGGAAGACATGGAACTTTAAAATAGACTACAGAACCAGATAGATCCATTGATAGTATAATGCTTCATACTGGAATCACATTAGTTTTACTCGGGTGTAACTCCATAGAAGCCAATGGAGTTATATCAGCATAAAGCTGATGATACAAGTTTGTTTATTCATGCCCTATGGATTTAAGTGCTGGCATGTTAGCTCTTTCAGAATAGTTTGCCCCAATCATTTCTAATAAGCATCTAATATCATTTGCTGTAAGTGAGCTTGGAAAACATTTTTAATTGAAAATCTTTATTTTAAAATCATCAAAAGATTCTGAAATATTCACTTCATGGTTGACATATTTATTCATAGTCCCAACCTGAAAGTGATTTTTTTTAAAAAATTGCTTTATGTTTGAATGATGAGGGAGCTCTCACTATAAGCAAACACAGAAGAGCAGTGCATCACAAATGTCTCAAAATTTGATTCTTGATGTGGATATAGATATCAATGAGGTCTGAGCTTGGCTTAGGGAGAAAATCGTTTTATTCAGTACCATTTCTGAGCATGTGCATTGGGGTAAGAGTTTCACACATGTTCAAGGATGCCCTCGCATTCTGGGACATTACTGCATATCCTCCTAGCACAACCTGGTCAAAGGGGCTTTGCAGAGATACAAACTGTTGTGACTATTTGCATGAGAGACATTATTATAAATGTCTCTGTGAAAAAATACATAGCAAAATTCTCAAAAATTCCTCCTGAAAATCTGGCTTTAAGATGAGGGACAGTATGAAACACACTGCAAGCAGGGTAGTATTCTCTGTTCTTGCTTTTTCTTGTTAGTTGTGTAGGTTAATATATTGCTGTTGTAAAATACACACAGTCCCCAGTGTACATGATGAGGTTGTACTGATGTTCATAGTGGAACTTTTTGTATTTCCTGGTTTAGGTCACCAATCCCTTCAATATATTTGCATATACTTAACTTTACTCACATGAGTAGTACCAATGAAGTCACTGAAACAACTCACTGGCATGAAGTTTGGCATGTGTGTAAGTGCTTATGTAATAAGGACAGGGGAGGGAATGCTCCATATACTTTCCTGCACCTTTCCTGCACCTCGACTTAACTCTTTGCCAAAGCACAAGCCCAAGTTCTGTCTTTTCTGGACTTTTTCAGAAAACATTAAATAGAGTTAAATCTCCAGGATGTTACATGTAGCAGCCTGATTAATGCATGCTAATAATTCCCCAGTCAATTTCCAAACCGAGAGAACTATACACTTTTGTAGTAAAAACTCATATTTAATGCATACAGGCCACATTACCAACAGAATGAAATATTCTGAATAGTGTTTGGAATGCAGAATGTGCACTCCCAGCCTGAAGATCCCTCCCACCTCCTGCCCTGACTCCTGCACTCCCATCCCCTGCCCTGGAACCCCACACCTTTGCACCCTGCATCTGATTCCTGCTCCCCCATGCCCCAACCCCAGCCGACTCCTGCTACCTCCCCAATCCCATCCCCAGCCTGACTCCTGCACTCACCACATCTCTGCCCCCTGCACTGAGCTCCCCCACACCCTCCCCAACCCTCTGCCCTGAGACCCCCTGCACTCTATCCCACACTTAATTTTGTTACAGGTGCTGTTATATTGCTAGTCGACTAGTCTAGCAATACAACATTGCTAGACTAGTCGACTAGTCGGCTATCCGATAAGCAAATGCTTATCTATCCGAATGCTTATCGGATAGTCTACAAGCTAGTTGACTAGTCGCTTCCCGCCCCCCCCCTCACTGCCTCTATCAGAAAGAGGCAGCAAGGGAGTGGGAAGAAGTGGGGTACTTCAAAGTGGCAGCACAGTGTGGAGCCTGGGGGCCAGACCACAGGCTCCACATGGCACTGCCACTTTGAAACACCGCATGGAGCCTCGAGTCAGCGGGAGGAGTTCCTAGCTGATCCTGGACTCCACGGGGCACTGCTGCTTTGAAATGCCTTGAGGAGCCTGACGCCGGGCTCCCTGCGGCTTTTCAAAGTGACAGCAATGCATGAAGCCCGGGATCAGAGGGAGTCCCCATCTGATCCCGGGTTCCACGTGGCGCTTTCGCCTTTGAAGTGTAGCAACAGCCCTAAGGTTGTTGCTATGTTTCAAAGGCGGAGGCACCCTATCGACCAATTGAATAGTTGATGCAAAATGCATCGACTATTTGATTAGTCAATTACTCGATATTCAACATCCCTCCTATAATCCATAGCCTTCATGACTGGTTCATGTTGACAGATTAAGCTGAAACTCCTGATTCAAAGGCCCCACAAACTTTTGGGAATTTGTAAAACTGGTGGCTCGGATCCACCTCTAATTACAAATGACATTTGGCACTCAATGTTCTATTTGCTAAATTAAAATTCACCGTAATGAGATTCCTCTATGAAGCAAACTGTGCATTTCTTTAATCAAAAATAAAATTGGCAAAGCAATTCATGTACAAATGATAAGTGTACCTAAGTTATGTATTATAAAACAAATTTCAGTTTGAGAAATATTATTTTATTTGCATTTTTAAATACAAAATGCTGATTTTGTTGAGTTTATTTAACAAAAAAAAAATTATCACAAAAGCAGGCATTTTTTATTCAGGCTTCAGGCTTCTGTGTATTGCATTGCAATAAGCTATATGCAATAAAGATAATCCATGGATAAAATACCACTAGCACTTAGGACATGGACATAAAATTAATAAGCAGGAAAGGCTAAATTAAAATGAAACATTTCTAATCAGTTTTAAAATAATCAAGCTGAAGTTCCAAAGATGCACCTGAGACCAAAATATGACCCAATGTTTGTCCTACAGAATTTGCTGGTACAATTCAGACAATAAAGATATCTGATTTAACAGATTTTGAGTAACCAAGAACAAAATGAAGTACAAAACCATGCAAAGATACTGGCAAAAGTTGGTGGAAATACCTAGTTTTGCTCCGCCAACATAGCAAAGTTGAAACTTTATGACTGAACTATCAGGTTTTAAATATTCTGATTCCATGGGATCATAAGTTTGTCTTAGCCCTTCATCCTTCTGAGTTAGATAAAATTTGTGCCAGGAAGTTCCCTGTGTTTGGGTCTCTCTCTTGATTTAAGAGCACAAGTTCAACATAATGTTTTGGCAAAAAAATTCTGTCTCTCCCTTCCTTCTACACTGCTGTGTGGTATATTATTTGTCAGATACTGTTCCCCCTCCCACACACACAGGAAAAATTGAAATGTTATTCATCTAGGGTGTGTCCACACAGCAAAGTTATTTCGGAATAATGGCCATTATTCCCGAAATAATGATGCAAGTGTCTACACAGCAATTCTGTTATTTTGAAATAATTTCAAAATAATGGCCAGCTTATTCCGACTTCTGTAAACCTCATTCTATGAAGAATAAAGCCTATTATGAAATATCTATTTCGAAATAAGGTGTGTGTAGACACTCTACTGCTGCTATTTTGAAATAGCCCCTCATCACGGCCATTCTAAGTTATTCCTCCTGGGACTCTAAATTGAGATAGCAAGTCTACTTTAGGGAAGCCTGCCTTGGATTAATTTTGAGGCTTCCCTGCAGTGCAGACATGCTATTTCAAAATGAGATATTTTGGAATAACTATTCCAGAATAGCTTATTCCAAAATAACTGTGCAGTGTAGATGTAGCCCTATTGAGTAGCAACAATGGACTTAGTGCTGTCCACTATATTGTCTACATCCATCCTGAAAATTAGCAGATCTCCAACCTCAAAATTGGAATAAACAAAGTGTGCCCATCAGTAATGAAAATCCTGGATTACAGCCAAGTGGAGACTAATTTGGGTATACCAATTACTCTGCTGCACTGCAAAGTCCCTTCTTTCACTCATGAAGTTTCTCATTATGGCGGTGTTTGAGGTACAAGGTGCAAGGTCGATAGCATTCCACATGGATGATGAATCTTTGAATGATCTCAGCGTTATAGCCACCATCATGGCTGTGGGTCTACATCAGTTAGGTTTTGGATCAACTCACATCACTAGGCACAATCTTGATCTAGCACGTGCGCTGAAATTGGCAATTAGAATGCTTACCTCGCATGGGAAACATCGCTTCCAACCATACGAGGGTGAGGTGTACCTGTCTTGATAGGGCAAGAGCTGTTCACAGAATGTAATGGAATCAGAACACTTAGAGGAGCGCATGAGAGAAAAGAATATTCCTCTTAAAGACTCTGTTGAGCATTTAGTAGGATTTCATAACCTGATTAACCACTGATGAGGTTACCGTTACAAGCCCTCTTCTTTGCTTCATCCCTCCAAGTCACCCTAATTTATTTGTGATGGGCAAACAAGAGAAAATAGCAGAGGTAGAAGTCTCATGCTTAATCTGACCAATTACATTTTAGTTTCTTTTAATATGATGTAATTGGGGTTAGGGGGAGGACAATATTGCTTCCACCGTGCAGTGATGAACAGCTATATTAATCTGAGCTATCTTCATAGGTTGGCTGATTTCAAGTTCTACCCATAGCTAAGGAGTGTTATCCTGCTTTCAGAATAAAAATAAACCTGAGACAGTGCAAGATCTCTGCTTCCATGGATGTAGAGTGAGCTGTGCAGGGATCAAATGCTATGTCTGTTCTGGTTCAGTTGAGACTGGCAGTGCTTGTTGAAATATTGGAGGCAGTGTAATCCTTTCATTCCCCAACTTGTCCTTTGTATGCCTGTTGGATTATTTTAACTGCAGTGACCAGGAACTGTTTTTTGTGTTTTCTTTACTGTTCAGCAGCTGCATGCAACGGTTTCTATCAGTCACAGACCTTGCTACGGTGAACTTCTGAACTTCTATTTTGTCACCTTCAAGCAACCTTAAATAAGAATGAAGCAGCCTGCTTAATACATAGAGTATTTTGCCATGAATGCATGACACCAGTGCTCTATGGTTTGTGTTGACTGTAGTTTTGACCTATAAAGCCTTAAATTGTTTGTGACCTATCTTTTTGACTGTCCCTTTTCTTATGCAACACTTTCACAGCGGCTGTCAGCTGAGCCTACAAACTAGAGTCCTCTCAGTATAAAATGGAACCTTTTAGCAAGGATTTTTCAGTCAGGGGTCCTTAATCTCTGAGTTTTATTCCTCCCACCTTCATCTGACACAGCCTGTCTCTGGGCATGATACAAAGATGATCACTTTCCCCAAAAGTTCCTGTGTTTGCTTTTTATTTGTCCTTTTCTTTATGTAACTGGCTTCAATTAATAGAAAATGCCTGAAAATCTCCCACACCAGCAGAAATCAATGGAAGCAGAGCACGAGGTGGACACAGTGGGGCAAGCTCCAGTGACCCAACCCCACAACCTGCTTGGAGCACCAGGCAGCCAGAGGGGGCAAGTCCTTGAGCCCAGACTCTGCTCCATGCTGAGAGCAGTGGGTGGACAGAGCAGTGCAAGGCCCCAATCAATTCCCCAGCAGGAGCACCCTGTGGGCAGATCGGGACAAGCCCCAGTGCCAGGTGGGGAGTGCAAGGCATGCATATTTATGGGTCCCCCATTTCTATGTGTCCCCTCACCAGTATATCTAACCAACCTTTCTCCATGGCCTGCTGGAAAAGTAAAGAGGTGGCCTCATCATTGCCCATCCACTTGAAGTCAGGGCCCACCCACTTGTCCCATCCTGGCTATGCCACTGGGTCAAAGCATTTGTGTTCTATATAAAAAAACTAGTTAGTCTATTTAATGGCACTAAAAAGTTCTCTTGACTTTTCTTTTAGCTTGCCATTTAGCCCTTCTTTGGGGGGTTTTCCAATCCAATGGGCCTCTGGACACCATCTGGTACCAGGAGAGTCTATACCAAGGTCCCAGGGCTCAAATCTGCAGGAATCTTGTGCCTGGTAGTGACCTCCACTCACACTGCCTCAAATGTTCAGGTGAGGCCATCCTACCACACCAACATCATTTACATGGTGGCACTGGAGTACTAAAAGAGCCTGCTAAAAATGAGATTTGCCATCATGTTGAGTTACTAGAAGAGGGACACTGGAAACCGAAATACTAATAGAACCTGCTATTTTCATTTCAAGAAAAACATGGCTGGAAGAGAAGATACACTCACACTTGATGGTAGGGAAATGAAACATGTTTGTACCACATAAAAGAAAATTTAAGAATTATTCATGCATGTGGACATGTATTCATGTCTGACCTTTGTCATTCTACTGAGGTCAGTGAGACCTATGGCTTTCTCTTGAGCAAGTGCTATTGAACTTAAAACCTTGGTATGATAAAAAAAGTCATTCTGTAAAAAATGTCATCTTGTTCCACATTTATTCTATTTCCGGGTCATCCATGTCAAGTTTGCTAATTTAGCAAAAGTTTTCATCCATGACTTTTCCAACAAAAACAGCTACCAGATGACCAAATTGTGTTCCTGCATCATGAAATACCACTATTTTGAAATCAGAATTTAAGACCTAAGGGATGGTGCATATATTTAGAAGGTGAATTGAGTTTTGAAATGAATGAATGCCAGGGATACTGCATGAAATGAATGAATGCCAGGGAAGCACATTCAGTTTAAAGCAGACGGAATGGTTTTTGGCCACCCTTGAAGTTCAAATATTGTTAAATACTTCCTCCCTCCTCTGTGCATGCAGTAGTGTTCAGTTTGCATCAAAGTATCTGTGGTGTTCATGTATAACGCCAAATGAATCCCTTGTAATAATTCAGGCACAGATTTAAAAGCACTTTTGGCCATGGCCACTGTCTGGATTTCCAGAATAATTTAAGATCCCGTAAGTCTCCCACCTGGCAAACTTGCATAATAAATAGTGGACAAAAGCACTCATTCAGGGGAGCAAATAGAATATCTGCTACTTGCCCTATTTTTTTCCTCAACCTTTTCTCAAAATGCAGAAGTGAAATGAATATTGATGTCCAATATCTATAGCCATGAAACAATTAAACAAAATGGAAACTCAGTGATCAGAATTAATTCATATTAATGTTAAGAATTCTATGGGTGAAGGGATTAAAACCCTTTCAAAACATCTTCTTTTCCCTTCATGTAGGTTAATGAATGAAAGGCAATGAAAACACATTTATTAAATGAAATGTTTCCAGCCATTTGAGCTGCTTTTAAAATAAAATTGCAACCGAAGAAAAATATTTCCATTATTTGGCCAGAAGTGACATGGATTTTCCATGTTTTGAATAACTAAACTATATAAATAAACTACTACCACAACTTGATAGAAGAGGATATGCTCCAGGAAAGATCACTGAGATACTTTCCTGTTTAAAACAAGACCTTCAGACAGTCTCCCAGACACCTCTCACTATAAACTAGGGCTCTCAATAGAAAATGTTTAAATGAGTATCTTTGTTTTCCATTACATGCAAGAAATACATTTCCAAAGCATATTTATTTTCAAAAGGTTCAGAGGGGTAGCCGAGTTAGTCTGTAAATGGAAAAACAACTAGTCTTGCAGTACCTTAAAGACTAACAAAGCATGTAGATGGTATCGTGCTTTTGTGGGCACAACCCACTTCTTCAGATGAATGGAGTTTTTAAATAGAGTATGGGGTGGAGAGAGAAGGGGAAAAAAAGGAGGAAATAGTCCATTAGAATCCCCATGCTATATAAAGATGATAAAGAAGTTGCAAATTGTTGTTAAGTACCCATTGTTTGTTTTTATGTCATTAGTATGTGGAAGATAGCTAGCCCATCCAGCCAATGTCTTTATTCATACCTTTGTGATAGGAATCAAACCTGTAAATGAAGTTAAGTTCCAAGGTTTCCCTGTGTTTTGGCTTGTGGAATTGGCCTGAAACAGTATGGTGACTTTGAGATTTATTAATGAGTGCCCGAGCAAGTTAAAATGTTCCCCAACAGGTTTCTTTGTGTTACCGTTTAGGATATCTGATTTGTGGCCATTAATCCTTTGTCATAGAGACTGTCCAGTTTGGCCAATATACATGGCACAGGAGCATTGCTGGCATTTGATGGCGTAGATCACATTAGTAGACATGCAGTGAAATGAGCCTCCCATGTGGTGGCTGATGTGGTTAGATCCTATGATGAAATTGCTTGTGTAGATGTGTGGACGGAGTTGATTGCAGGGGTGGATTCAACTGGGTGAGTATGATGAAGGTGTACTGCATGGTTACTGAAAAGAATTTGTTTGAGGTTAGGGGGTTGTCTGTAGGCGAGGAGTGGCCTGACTGAAAGTCTGTTGTCTGCTTTCATTGGAGTCCATGTTTTCCTCCAGTTGTTGACTCATTTCTTCAGTGGGCAACAGTTAAGGTACAGGTCCTACCATACATTTCCAGTTTAAATATGTCATAAAAATGGCCATCTTGGGTCAGACCAATGGCCAATCTAGCACAATATTCTGTCCTTTTACAGTGGATGGTGCCAGATGCAGCAAGGGAGTGAACACAACAGGGCAAATTATCAAGTGATCCACCCCGTGTCATCTATTCCCAGCTTCTAGCTCTCAGAAGTTTACAGAGACCCACAGCATGGGATTGTGCCATTGACCATCTTGTCTATTAACCATCAATGGACCTATCCTCCATGAAATAATCTACCATATATACTCATTCATAAACTGACTTTTTTGGAAAAAAATTCCGCTGTGAAGATAGGAAGTTGGCTTATGAACGGGTTCCTCCTTAGCCGCATGAAGCAAAGCGAGCTGAAGGACTTGTTAGCAGCTGCTAGCATAGACTCTCTCAGCTTAGAGCAGTGGTCTCCAACCTTTTTAAGCACAAGATCACTTTTTGAATTTTAGTTCAATCCAAGATCTACCTCAACCCAAATACCCTTGCTCCACCTCCTTCCTGTCCCTTCTCCAAGGCTCTGCTCCTGTTCACTCCATCCTCCCTCCCTCCCTTCCTCCCCCATTCTTCCTCCCTTTCAGCAGGCAGGGGCAGAGGGCTGGGACACAGGCTCTGGACTTGAGCTAAGGGATTTGGAGTGTAAGAGAGGCTCTGAGCTGAGCCTGGGGCAGGGAGCTCGGGTGCAGGGGTGGGGCTTCAGGGTTCAGGCTCTGTAAGGGAGTTTGGGTCTAGGCGTTCAGGGCTAGGGGAGGGGCTTGGGGCAGGAGGAGTTCATGACTAGGCCAGGGGTTTGGAGCTGACTCCAGCTGGATACCACTTACCTCAGGTGGCTCCTGGGCAGTGGTGTAGTGGGACTAAGGCTGGCTCACCCCTGCCCTGGCCTTGCACCATTCTCAAAAGCAGCCAGTAAACTCCCTTCATCCCAAGCCCTGTTGTGCCCCCTCTCCATTCTGTGGAGACAGAATACAGGGTGGGAGAGGGGGTACCTTGACATCAGCATCCCCCCCTTCCCTGCTCTGCACTGCAAGCGGGAGGCTCGGGGCGGGGGGGAGAAACTCTAAGGCAAAGAGCAAGAGATGCACAGCAGTGGAGGGAGGAGCAGTTGAAGTGCTGGCACTTGATAGCCTCTTGGCCTAATGAGTCAGGATCACCTGTCAGAGGCTCCAAGAACTACCAGTAGATCCGGAGCTACTGGTTAGTGACCACAGGCTTGGAGACTCATAACTGATAACACTTAACTGTTAACACTCTTAACTGATAAAGTGTTAAGTGTTATCAGTGTTAACAATAAGCATTTAACACTTCCCAGCAGCCAGCAAATCCTTCAGTCCATGTTGCTTCCAGTGTTGAAGTGTCAAGTGCTAAAAGCTCAGCTGAGAGCCTCTGTGCTGACACTGACCCTGAGGAGCTGGGACTGGATGTCTGTACTATGGATTCGGCTTATAAAAGGGTCAGTGACTTTTTTTTCCCTCCCGCCCCCTCTGTAAAACCATGATACACCCCATCTTAAATACTGCGTACAGATGTGGTCACCTCATCTCAAAAAAGATATATTAGCATTAGAAAAGGTTCAGAAAAGGGCAACAAAAATTATTAGGGGTTTGGAATGGGTGCCATATGAAGAGAGATTAAAAACTAGGACTTTTCATCTTAGAAAAGAGGACACTAAGGGGGGATATGATAGAAGTCTATAAAATCATGACTGGTGTGGAAAAAGTGAATAAGGAAAAGTTATTTACTTATTCCCACAATATAAGAACTAGGGGTCACCAAATGAAATTAATAGGCATCAGGTTTAAAACAAACAAAAGGAAGTTTTTCTTCATTCAGCACACAGTCAACCTGTGGAACTCCTTGCCAGAGGATGTGATGAAGACTAGGACTTTAACAAGATTCAAAAAAGAGCTAGATAGATTCATGAAGGTTAGGTCCATCAATGGATATTAGCCAAGATGGATAGGAACGGTGACCCTAGTCTCTGTTTGTCTGGAAATGGGTGACAGGCGAGGGATCACATGAGGATTACCTGTTGTTCCCTCTCTCTGAGGCATCTGGTATTGACCACTGTTGCCAGACAGGAAACTGGTCTAGATGGACCTTTGGTCTGACCCAGTATGGCTGTTCTTATGTTCTTATGTAAGTTTGGGGGGTTGGCTTATAAACGAATGGGCTTATGTTCGAATATATACAGTGGTTTTGAAATTAGTTATTTTTACCTTTACAATATCCCCTGATAATGAGTTCCATGGGTTCACTAGGCGTTGTATGAAGCCATATTTCCTTAGGTTTGCTTTAAGTCTGGTTCCTATTAATTGAATTGGGTTATGCCTTGTGTGTGTGTTATGTGAATGGGTAAATAACATTTTCACTTTCTCCACACCATTCATGATTTATAGATTTTTATCATATCCCCACTTGGTCATCTCTTTTCCACAGAAAACAGACTGC
The DNA here is from genome assembly GCA_019425775.1 of Rafetus swinhoei. Classification (NCBI taxonomy): domain Eukaryota; kingdom Metazoa; phylum Chordata; order Testudines; family Trionychidae; genus Rafetus; species Rafetus swinhoei. The sequence goes on along the minus strand of CM033437.1, from coordinate 39,494,592 downwards.
CTTTTTAATCTTTTCTCAAATGGAAGCTGTTTCATATTCTTAATAATTTTTGTTGCCTTTCTCTGTACTTTTTACAATTTTAACATGTCTTTCTTGAAATGGATTTACCAGAACTGCAAACAATATTCAAAGTGTGTGCATGCAATGGATGTATATTGTGACATTATACTTTCTGTCTTATCTTTTCCTTTCCTAATGGTTCCTAGCATTTTTAGCTTTTTTGACTGTTGCTGCACACCAAGCAGATATTTTCAGAGAATTATCCATGCTGACCCCAAGATCTCTTTCCTAAGTGATAACAATTAATTTAGACTCCATTATTTTGTATGAATAGTTGGGATTATATTTTCAAATGTACATTACTTTGCATTTATCAACATTGAATTTCATCTGCTATTTTGTTGTCCCATCATCCAATTTAGTGAGATCTTTTTGTAACACTTCACAATCAGCTTTGGACTTGGCTATCCTGAGTAATTTAGTAATGTCTGCAAACTTGCCATCTCACATTTTGCCCCTTTTTCCAAATCATTGATGACTACATTGAGCACAATTCCTTAGGTGGGGGGGAGGACTTTGCTATTTGCCTGCCTTTACTGTGAACGTTGACCATTTATTCCTACTCTTTTGCTTCATATGTTTTAATTGCTTACTGAGCCACGAAAGGACTTTCCCTTTTATCCTATGACTGCTTAGCTTCTTTGAGATCCTTTGGTGAGGGACCATGTCAAAACTTTCTGAAAGTCCTCGTACCTTATACCTACTGGATCACCCTTGTCCACAAGCTGGTTGATCCCTTCAAATAACTCTAACTACATCCACACTGCATAGTTATTCTGGAATATGGTATTCCAGAGCAGTTATTCCGAAATAGCTTATTTCGAAATAGCATGTCTACACTGCAGGGAAGTCTCAAAATTAGTCCAAGGCAGGGTTCCCTAATGTAGACATGCTATCTCGATTTAGAGCCCCGGAAGGAATAACTTAGAATGGGCCTGGTGAGGGGCTATTTCGAAATAGCAGCAGTGGAGTGTCTACACATGCCTTATTTCGAAATAGCTATTTCAGAATAGGCGTTATTCTTTGTAGAATGAGGTTTACAGAAGTCAGAATAAGCTGGCCATTATTTCAAAATTATTTCAAAATAACTGAATTACTGTGTAGACGCTCGCATAGTTATTTCAGAAAAATGGCCATTATTCTGAAATAACTTTGCTGTGTAGACACACCGTAGTAGATTGGTGAGACACGATTCTCTTTGCAATAACCATGTTGATTGCTTCGCCAAGATATCATATTCATCTGTATGTCTGATAATTTTGTTCTTTGCCTAGTACTGAAATTAGGCTTACTGGTCTGTAATTGCCAGGATCGCTCTGGAACGTTTTTTGAAAATTGGCATCACATTAACTGTCTACCGCTCATCTGGTATAGAGGCTATTATAAGCAATAGGTTACATGCCACAGTGAGTTGCTCTGCAATTTCATGTTTGAGTTCCTTCACAACTCCTGGGTGAATACCATCTGCTCCTGGTGATTTACTACTGTTTAATTTATCAATTTGTTCCGAAACCTCATCTATTAACACCTCAGTCTGGGATAATTCCCCAGATTTATCACCGAAAAAGAATAGCTCAGGTATGGGAATCTCCTTCACAGCCTCTGCAGTGAGCACTGATGCAGAGAATTGATTTAGCTTCTCCTCAATGAACTTGTCTTCCTTTAGTGCTCCTTTAGCATCTTTAGTCCAGTGGCACCACGGATTGTTTGGCAGGCTTCCTGATTCTGACACACTTAAAAATTATCTGTTAGGTTTTGTGTCTTTTATTAGTTGTTGTTGAAATTCTTTTTGGCCTGCTGACTTGTACTTCCAGAATTTATGTTCCTTATTTTTTCCCTTAGAAAAATCTGACTCAGTTTTTAAGGGATAACTTTTTGTCTTCAGCTGTCTCTTTTACTCTGTTTAGCCATGGCAGCATTAAAAAAATATTTGCAATTTTCATTTAATGTTGCCTTCTATTGTGGTATTTTAAAAAAGTTTCAATGCTGCTTGCAATCATTTCACTCTTGTGTCTCCCCCCCACCTTTAATTTCCATTTAACTAGCCACCTCATGTTTTGTGTAGTTCTGCTTTTTGCAGATAAATGCTGCAGTGGTGGGGTTCTTTGATATCTTCTTCTCCAGGAGAATGTTTAATTTAATTAAATTATGGCCACTGTATCGAGCAGTTTGGCTATATTCACCTCTTGGACCAGATCATGTGATTCACTTAAAACTAATTTGAGAACTACCTTTCCCCTTAGAGTTTTAGAACCAGCTGCTCCAAGAAGCAGTCATTAATAGTGTCTGGAAATTCTATTTCTGCATCCCATGAGCAGGGTGATTTATTTCCAGTCAATATGGGAATAGATGAACTCAACCATTATTAGATTTATGTTTTTGTATTCTCTCTACTCTACCTGAGCATTACACAATCACTCTCACCATTTGCTAAGATGACTAGTAGTGTATTCCTACTGCTATATGGATTTTTATATTTTACTGTATGCTTCCTTTCATATATAGTGCCACTCCCCAACCAGTGCAATCTACTCTTTCCTTCCTATATATTTTGTAACTTGTTTTTATTGGATCTCTGTGCAGCGGGTGGTTATGGGTTCATGTCATCAGCATCCCAAAATGCACTCGTCTAATCCCCCTTCCCTTGTGTGAGATAAAGGGCAGGGAGTGTGCTCACACCTTTTTGTGCCCTGGTCACCATAGCAGCATGAGTATGGAGCCTGGTTTGCAGCAAGCCATTGTGATGGTGATGTGTGTTGTGATGTGCCTAATGGCGCAGTACTTGGAGAGCATATGCATGTCACCCCTCCAGGAACAGAATGAGAACATAAGAACAGCCACACTGGGTCAGACCAAAGGTCCATCTACCTAATATCCTCTCAGCCAACAGTGGCCAATACCAGATGTCCCAGAGGGAGGGCTCACAACAGGTTATCCTCATGTAATCCCTCCTCTGTCTCCCACTTCCAGAGAAACAGAGGCTAGGGACACCATTCCTACCTATCCTGGCTAATAGCCATCGATGGACCTAACCTCCGTGAAGCTATCTAGTTCTCTTTTGAACCCTGTTAAAGTTCTAGCCTTCACCACGTCCTCTGGCAAGGAGTTCCACAGGTTGACTGTGTGCTGAGTGAAGAAAAACTTCCTTTTGTTTGTTTTAAACCTGATGCCCATTAATTTCATTTGATGACCCCTAGTTCTTATATTGTAGGAATAAGTAAATAACTTTTCCTTAGTCACCTTTTCCACACCAGTCATGATTTTATAGACCTCTATCATCTCCCCCCTTAGTCTCCTCTTTTCTAAGCTGAAAAGTCCAAGTCTTTTTAATCTCTCTTCATATAGGACCCATTCCAAACCCCTAATCATTGTTATTGCCCTTTTATGAACCTTTTCCAGTGCCAATATATCAATGAGGATGAAGCACAGCATGGTATGGAGGTGCTGCTCATGCAAGGCCTGGCACTGATGCTGGTACAGCCACCAGTCAATCCTCTGGACACAGTGCAATGCCGGTTGTGGTGCTGTGAGACAAAATCAGACTGGTGGGGCTTCATTGAGATGCAGAGTTGGGACAACCAGCAGTGGCTACAGAACCTTCTAATGTACAAGGTCACATTCCTTGAACTCTGTGAATAGCTTGCTTCTACCCTGTGGTACCAGAATACTCAAATGAGACCCACTCTCACCATGGAGAAGCATGTGGCAATAAGCTTGCAACTCCAGACAGCTACCAGTCAGTAGCGAATAGGGTTGCCAGGTGTCCAGTTTTTGCCACCTCTGTCCGGTAAAAAAACCCTGTTTTTCTCAGACGGAAGGCTGGTGGAGACATTCTTCCCCTGCCGCATCTGGAAGCGGTGGGGAGGGAGTGGGGAGCGCGGGGATATTTAAAGGTGCAGTGACCTTTTTTTTTTTTTTTGCTCAAAAAATTTTGTTCCCACCATCTTCAGTATTTTTTTAAAGTATCTGGTAATCCTAGTAGCAAATCATTTCAGAGTGGGGAAATATACAGTGGGGGCTGCTGGATCACAAGGGCCATTTCACCAACATCAACTTGGAATGGCTGGGAAAGGTGCATGACTTCCAAATCTTTTGGAACTCCTGCCTCTTCTGAAAGATGCAGACGGACACTTTTTTCCCCAGATAGGAACATCAGAGTTGGAGTGGTGGAAATACCTACTGTGATCCTTGGTTTAGCCTACCCCTGGCTCCCATGGCTCATGAAGCCAATCATGGGCAGCCTAGACCCCAGGAAGGAAGAGTTCAACAACAGGCTGAGCAGGTGCATAATGGTTGTGGAATGTGCATTCAGATGTTTAAAGGGAAGGTTTAGGATTCTCCTGACTTACTTGGACCTCAGCAAATGCAACATTCCCTTTGTGGTAGCAGCCTGCTGTGTGCTCCATAATCTATGCAAGAGCAAGGGGGAAACTTATCTGGCAGGGTGCAGGGCTGAGGCAGAGGGCTTACCCAGAGAGTTTGAGCAGGCAAACACTAGGGGCAGTGCAAATCAGAGAGGTCTTGAAGGACAGTTTTATGCAAGGCCAGTTTTGAGACTCTTCCACATAGCTCTCAATAAGTTACCCCTCCTTAAAAGTACCAAGATGCATTGGCCTGTGGCATTAGGCTGAGCATAAGGAAAGAACTTTGTTGCATCACAGTACAGAAAAATATATCAAATTAAAAAATTGAATTTATTTGATTTTTAGTACACTTTAGTACAGTGTTGCACACTCTGCATCATAAATCTGCAGCCCCTTGGTGGAAGGTTCTGTAAAAGTTAAACTATTGGTAGCCAGAGTCGGATGTTTTGTTTTTCCTAATGTGTGGAAATTTGTTCCTTATATGTGAGGATGCAGGGGCAATAGCTCTGCCTGGAGCTGCATTGCATGTGTGTGGGTTCTGTGCAAGCGTCCCACCTACTGCTCTGGTACTGCCTTTTGTCCCTGCTACCCCATTGCCCTGCCCCTCCCCCTGGGCACTTACCAATTGCCCAGAAATGCACCCAGAACATGATGACACCCAGATGATGACAGGCATTAGGACCCTGGAGCTTGCCTGCCCTCTGCTGAGAGGGACACAGGCACAGCAAGGGAGCCTTGTCCCTCCCTAACAGCTAAGCAGAGCTCTGGAGAAATCGGGGTGAGAGGAGCTCGGGGAGGTCTATGCCTGCTCAAATTATACCCATGGGTATTACCCCTCCAATTCATCTGATGAAGTGGGGTTTTACTCATGAGAGCTCATGATCCTATATATTTTGGTTAATCTCTAAAGTACCACAGGCCTACTCAGTATTTTAAAGTTACAGGCTAATATGGCTACTATTCTGGGATTTTTTGCACCCACAGCTGGCAGGGGTCCCCATAGTAAGCAGATTTTTAATATTTGGTCACCAGTGTTAAGCAGAGGATATCTGGTAGAAGTAATGTGTTCCTGCAATACAGCCAGTTTGGGAAAAACATCCCCAAGGGAACAGAAGGAGCAGGCTGCTGGCAGAGCTCCTTTTAATCCACAGCGGGCTGCTTTGCCTTGTCTTTCTTGCTGGCAGGAGTGCTCCAGGCTCTGGCAAGGCTCTATGAGCAAGCTCACTCCCCTACCCTTGCCCGGCCTGGCCCTGCCTCCCGCCTGAGCAGGAGGGCCTAAACAATGGGAGGGCCTAAGGCTATAGCCTTATTTCCCTAAAAGTTAATCCAGGACTGTTTATTACATTAGGCAATAATTAGATCTGTCATTTTTGCTTCCTCACTAGTGTTACAGTTCTTGATACATAGGCTTCCCCTTGGAAATCTGGGACTAGTCTCCTCAGATGATATTTTGTTTTCTCAGTGTTCCAGTTGCTTCCAGGGCAGGAGGAGAAAGGCCAAGGCAAGATGCCACTGTCTCTCATTTTATACTCTCAGTCCACGTGCTTAGAATACACTTACCAGATAGGCCCCGGTGGGACTTGGCTGGGTCACTCCACTGAGCAATCCTCCTATGGGGTCTTGTGCAATTGAGTCATAGGGTCAAGCAGCGCTATTGCATGGTGCTTGGGTAGCCCTCATTAGATTGCAAATCCCATGATTAGAACTCCTCTGCTGATTAAAGGTCTTTTGGGATCCCTCCTGGGCGTGATTTGCCTTCTTTATAAGTCCCTAGCAAACTTACAGCATATTTCAGTAACAGCCATATAGCAAAATTTAATCACTTCATACACGCTAATGATTCACATATATTGATAGAACAGGGGATTTCAGGAGATCATGACCTTTCATACAATATCTCACATGGCATGCAATATCACAACCATATATGAATGAGGAGCATGGGGGTTGCAGGGTGCCCTTTTGAGGTACAGGTACAGTGTGTCACACTGGACAGTTCAGGCCATCATTACTTTTGAATACAAAGATCTAAAAACCCTAGAGAAAAGGTAATAGCTGTTTATGCACAAAAAACTGCAAAGCAAAAAATCTTACCTCCTTCCCATTGTCTTTCTTTTTATATAGCCCTAAAATGGATTCGATCACAGCAGAGATTAATCCCCCGCACCACTCACTTGTTTTATATGACAACTTTTTGTTTCCGTATACAGAACAAAGAAAGAGCTGACATTAGTAAATGCTGGTTGTATTTTCACTCCTCTAACTGATAAAAAACAAGCAAACAAAAAGCAATAAACTTCCGGCCTACATGCCAAATTTTCTCAAGAAGGCATTTATCATGGAAATCTGACACAGCACAAATAGCATCTGTTGCTAAGGATACCAAAGGTGAATTTCATGCTTGCGAAGACTATGGGGTTCTCCCACAAGTTTCCTAATTTCATGAGCTTTTTTGGGCACAGCCCACTTCTTCCGGACAGATCAGTAGGGAAACACCACTCTGGCTACCATGCCCCACAACTCCTGGCAAATGGCAGCCAAAGGCTTGCTGCATGTGCTACAGAGTAGCACAGTCTTCTAGCATGCCCAGCGCTCCCCTCTAGCCCTGCACCTCATTAGACCAGGTAGTTCTGGAGCCAGCTAGGGAGCTTCTCTTTGCTCATTTGATTCCTCATTCCTCACTTGATTCCTCATTGTCTGGGGACTGAAGAGCCTTTAAGCTTCATGTCTTCCCTTTCCAGGATAAACTTAAAAAATAATGGCTGGGACATTATCAACCTACCAAACAATGGAAGGTGCTAATGGTTCTTTGTCTGTGTAGATTCTGGTGTTAGTACTCTTCCTCTCTAAATGCTAACTAATGGTCCTTATCTGCTTCCTTTAACTATCCAGTCTTGAGGTGTTTATAGACTATCAGTTTTGCTTGTTACATACCAGCCGGGTTTTCCCTTTGATATTTATATACCCACTGCCTCTTTTTGCCCCCCGCCCCCTTCTCACCTATTTAATTTTGGATCTGGACATCCAACACTCCAATCATCTGAAGAAGTGGGCTGTGCCCACAAAAGCTCATGATACCATCTACATGTTTTGTTAGTCTTTAAAGTGCTACCAGACTATTTGTTATTTTTTATGTTTATCCTGTACACAGACTAACTCGGCTCCCCTCTGAAGCTTCTCTTGCCAGGTTAGGGGTTAGGCCAGTGAGTGTGTTTGTGTGTGTGTGCATGCACGTGCTCCTCCAGATTTGGGAGCTTCCCTGTTGTTTCCCTGCCTGTCACAACCTCTGGGACCACTCTTCTTTTCCCTGCATTGGGATGTAGCAAGAGTAAGGCCCTGTACACAGGGTGGTACCCTGCAGGACAGGGGGGAGGACTCAGAAAATAAAACAGGAGAAATTGGGGGATTAAGTCGGTGATGAGTAGCTCAGTGAATGGTGGGGTCTTTATCAGCTGTGTGTGTGCAGTTCTGGAGAGAGGTGTGTTTAAATACTGGCAAGTTTGAAGGGTCAGCACTGAGCCCAGGGGGGCTAGGTGGCTGGCCAGTGGGTTCTTACATTCCGAGGGGAGCTGCCAAGTGCAAGGTCCTTGTGCCTAGGGAACTCCCAAGATTGGAGCAGAGTCTGGATGCCCTCCCGAAGCCTGAAACATCCTGGGAATCCAGAGCACAGAGACTTGGATTCCCCTTCCAGTCAGGGAGGCCAGGAAGCAGTGTTCACTATGATCTGTGGCAGCTGGCATTATGTTATATTGTCTAATTTAAACTGAGAGCCTCTTGAGCTATGGACTGCGTCTTGCTCTTTCTATTGTGCAGGGCCAAGCTTATAGTCAGCACTCAATAAATAATGGTTCTTTAGCTTACATCTTTGAGGGCTTGGCAATAGTAACTTATAACCAATGCCCAAAAGGAGACTTAAATTGACATAACAAATGACTGTTCCATTTTGAGCAATGTATTTAAATAATACTTTGCTTTATAGTTCACTTTTTTAAGATAACAAATGATAGAATTCTGGAGGGGATAGTTTATAATCCACATAAATATGAAAACATGGCACTTTAAACTTAAGTTTTTCTTGGCAAATGGTGCTATTTATTTTCACAGAAACTATATTGGCACATTTTCATATTTCACATGGGAGGGAGAAGGTGACTCTAATATTGTAGAAGAACTTTCAGCAAAGTAAATTGGTCTCCTAAATAATGTTGCTGCCAGAGTTGGGTGAACAATTTCTTCTTTGTGCCAATCACTTAGCTCATTTTCTGTTAGCAAACTATCCTGCAAGTGATTGTTGTCTTCTGTTATTTAAGTATGTGTGATTGCCCCAGCAAATTCCAATCTACTGTTGTTCATTATCCATCCTGTTTGGTCACATTCTAGACTGAGTGGCAAAAACGAGAAAGAACAATGGTCAAGGCTATGTCTACACTACACTGTTCTTCCAGAAAAAGCTACGCAAATTGCAAACTGCAATTTGCATAACTTTTTCAGCTTCTTTTTTCGGAAGAGGTTTTTCAAACATTTGGCCCATCTACACTGGGCCAAATGTTGGAAAAAACCCTTTTTCAGAACATCTCTTCTTCCTCATAAAATGAGGTTCACAGGGATTCCAAAAAAGCGCATATGCTCTTCCAAAAAAAATTTCGGAAGAGCAGACACGTTCCCTGGACGCGGCAGAGGACTCTGTAGTGTAGACATAATCTGTAGTGTAGATATAACCCAAGTCTCCACGAGAGACACTACAGTATCTGATTTCTCTGAAAGGCTGTGTAGCATTCTGAGAATAAAATGACTGCAGAACTCCATGCAAATGGAGAGCAAATTTAAAAATGCAGCACAACAGAAAACAAACAGCATTGCTTATATGCACAGTTGGAATTGCAGCTAGCAAGGGATGTGAAATGTAACAAGAAAGGTTTCTACAGACATGTTAGCAATAAGAAGGTGGTCAAGGAAGATGTGAGAGCCTTAGACTACATCTACACTGCACCATAGTTTGAAATAAGATACGCAATTTGAGCTACACAAATTGCGTATCTTATTTCGATCTTATTTTGAAATAGCTTATTTCGTAATTTGACACTCTCTATACAGTGCCAAATTTTGAAATAACCCACTGATATAGAGGGAAATCTATTGTTCGCCTGTGTGAAGGTGCTTTCCCAAAATGAAGTTTGTCACATGAACATGTAGCCTGTCCTATGTCCTCTTTAGGCAAGGAGCCAAGGTGTACCTGCTGGTCTACGTGTTTACTGCAGAATTCCTCAAGTGTTTATTGGCACCACTTAAGGACTATTGTTCATGAAGCATACTATTCACTGAGTAGACACTCCTCACAATAGGTGGGTGACACTTGATGCTGTCTCCCAGACACAAACATTTAGAATACAAGTACAGAACCAATACTCATCAATTCCAATATAAAAATCATATGTGCATATAAGTAGCATAAACAGAATCAGCAATGTATGAGCTTTCAGTAGACACTTCACTTGGCCCACTTTGCACAGAATTTGGGGCACACACACAACAGTGGGTGCAACAATGATCTGCATATTTTTATTAAAATTCAATAATGTCACAGAGGGATTTGGGCTTATTTAGTCTACAGAAGAGAAGAGTGAGGGGGATTGATAGCAGCCTTCAACTACCTGAAGCGGAGGTTCCAAAGAGATGGAGACAGGCTATTCTCAGTGGTAAGAGATGACAGAACAAGGAGTAATGGTTTTAAGTTGTAGTGGGGGAGGTCTAGGTTGGATATTAGGAAACACTATTTCACTAGGGGTATGTCTACACTTGCTCCCTAGTTCGAGCTAGGGATGCAAATGTAGGCTACCAAAATTGCTAATGAAGAGGGGATTTAAATATCCCACGCTTCATTAGCGTTATCTCGTCAGTGTGTTACTCTGCTCAACAGCTGATTCGAACCAGGAACTGTGCGTCGGGACCCGTTAGTTCGAATGAAACCCCTTAGTTCGAACTAACGTTACTCCGGCGTGCACTTCCTGGTTTGAATCAGCTGTTGAGCGGAATAACGCGCGGGCGAGATTATGCTAATGAAGCGCGGGATATTTAAATCCCCGCTTCATTAGCAATTTCGGTCGGCTACATTTGCATCCCCAGCTCAAACTAGGGAGCAAGTGTAGACGTTCCCTAGGAGGGTGGTGAAGCTCTGGAATGGGTTACCTAGGGAAGTGATGGAATCTCCATCCCTAGAGGTTTTCAAGTTCTAGCTTGACAAAGCCCTGGCTGGGATGATTTAGTTGGGATTGGTCTTGCTTTGGGCAGGGGGTTGGATTCGATGACTTCCTGAGGTCTCTTCCAATCCTAGGATTCTATGATATTTGCCATAGCCACCTGTGTTACATAGTACTGCCTCAGTTCCCTAGTCTGAACTTACCAGTGGAAGGAAAAGAAGAGATGGAGAAAGACAGGCAGGCACAGATAAACAGATTTATAAAGGGCTTAGAGAACCATGAGCCATTTACAATTCTTAGCCTTTCCTTTTCTAAGGAAAATAAAGCATTACATTTGGCTATTAGTTGGATGCTATTTTAAAAATATGTAAGTTCCTTGACTAAAGAGGTGGGATTTAGATTTACTGGTTGCCTAGAGTATTCATATTCACATTTTTCTTGTCACATTGACCCCAAGTAAATGTGCTTGTGTTTGTACACACTTCTATTTGGGGAGATTGGGGCAGATACTGGTCATTTCATTACCTAAGCTTCAAGGTTCAATTTTGGAGAGCTACCATGGAGTTCCCCTTCACATGACAGAATAGATATGCTGCATATCTCCCAGATATATGTCTACTATGATTCCCCAGCCAGTGCCTAGAATTATTAATTGCATGCATGTGGGCAGGGCAGTTTGTGAAAAGTGCATTAATGTACCCTTGTTTTTGTTGTGTTAATTTAATCAATGACTGGTGCTTCAAGAAACAGGTCCCACTGCTGTGCTTAGACTGTAAACTCTTTGAAGTAGGAACTGGATTTGTAATAGCATGTGTGTACAGTACCTAGCACTATGGGCCCACGATCTGTGACTGGGACACTAGGAACTACTAAAGTACAGCTAATAAATGGCAATAATAATATGCAAACATATACCACATCACATATTATTGAATGTATCAGTTCCCACTTTTCTCACCATTCAAAACAATTGCTGTCAGTTTCAAAATCACTTAGCAGTTGCATCTATATGATCAGTATATGTATGTAAAGGATGGTTATTTTCCTTTGTGTTTATACAAGGCTAGATTAATTCCTGTATTGAGTAGCATCTTTGTGGCCAAGGAGTTGCTGTGTATTTCATCCACACTGAATACAGTACAACAGATAGATGACAGTGGATTTCATCATATGATACACTATCAGATAGATTACATTAACAATATCTAACCTTCCCCTGCTCTCACATTACCTCTTCCTTACTGCTACTTACACTGAGCTTGACTGACCACTCCATTTTGTTGGTTTCAGTCACTAGTTTTTGCAGTCTCCCAGGTTTTGCCTGCTTTTTACCACTCTTGTCCCTGACCACACAGAGCTACTAAGTATAAGAAGTGAACATATTAGTATTTTTGTCACAGGTAGCCATGATCAGTAGCAAAGAAGTTCATTCATGCATGAAGATATTGATTTACATAAAAATGCCCATATGCAAATATCTCACAACTGTTCGACAGTAATAGAGATGTAGCCGTGTTAGTCTGGTCTTGCTGAAACAAAAGACAGGACTCTGCAGCACTTTAAAGACTAACAAGATGGTTTATTAGGTGATGAGCTTTCATGGGCCAGACCCACTTCCTCAGATCAAATTGTGGCAGAAAATTGGCACGACCATTTGGTATATATGATCATGCCAATTTTCTTCCACAATTTGATCTGAGGAAGTGGGTCTGGCCCACGAAGCTCATCACCTAATAAACCATCTTGTTAGTCTTTAAAGTGCTGCATAGTTCTGTCTTTTGTTTCAACTGTTCGACAGACATCCTTATGGAAATGGTCATCTGAATCCTCCTGAAAACTAATGAAATTATCATGAAGATGAATCTTATGAATCACAAGACAGATTTTACAAACAGGCTGTCTAGTGCATTTTTTCAGGTCCATTTGTGTATACAGAAAAGCTTGTCATCCATGCTCTAAACACCTTCTTGCTGTCATGTTATCCCAGTGAATTATATGTTCATTTTTGGATGAATAAAATAGAGGAAACTTAGAAGATTTGGGAGACTAGTTTGATTAGCGCCCCTAATTTCTAGTGCTTATACAGTACATACAAACGACCTGAAGTTTTCGGAGCGTCTACATTCCTCTCCATGACATTCCATGGCTCTTTCCCTTCTGTGTTCCAACCAGCATTTCAGAGAGTTTCCTGGAGGAAGTTTGGTGAGTGTGTGCTTGGATGGTCATTGAAGCGAGAGCAGGTGAGCCCTACAGCCATGATGAGCACCAGATAAATGTGAGCCTCCTTACTAAAAACTGGGGAAAGAAGCCAGGCCATTTTGAATGTGCAGGAGCTGAGCAAAGGTTTTGCTCTATATTTATATCTTTCAAATGAGTTTGTCATCCTAATCAACTTAATTTATCATATATATGCCATAATCTAAAGAAATGTAGGTTCACTTACTTTTACAGTTGAATTATTTTGTAGAACATGCTATGATTTGTTGGTGTGACTTGCAAATTAAAAAAAAAACCTCAACATCTTAAAAACAACAATAATTGAAGTAAAGCTGTTTCCATTAGTCGAAAAATAACCACCCAAAAGAAGGACAAAAAATATAACTCTCAGAGAGGGAGCTGATGAACAAACTAAGACAAAACAATCACTGATGTACTCACTTAAAACAAAGGCTTTACTCTGAATCAAATTCAAAGTGAACTAGCCTACCCAAAAGTGATAAGCATGAATGTCAGGGAAGAGGTATGTGTGACAGGGCAAGAAAATAGACAGGTCAGACTTTAGGAATATTTGTAACATCTGAAATGGCATGAGTTGGAACAATTCAGGGAAAAGAAGATTATTATAGTTTCAAAACAGCTAAGTTTTCTGAATTAGAGTAAAACTGTTTTTTCCTCTGGCAATTTAATTTGTTGCTGATGCTGGCTTTAAAAAAACTAAACACTTTACACTTCTGGTTTTCACGGCTTAGAATAAATGGACAATATACCTTTGCCATTTGATGATGACTTGGCAGTTTTATTGATGCAGCTAAAATTTAAACAAGAAAGTCTATTTTAGATGTTCTCTAAGAGGTACATTAAGTTTGCTTACACTGCAAAACTTTCTGATGAGTGGATTTATGAAACATCATCACAAGAGCTCCCCATCTTGGCAGCATGACAGGCCCATTGATAAAATTGTCTTGCTGGGAAGCAACATTGGGTAACTTGCCAGTATGCTGTAACTCTCTGATGCGAAAGAAGATGGAGAAAATGTTCATAAACTGGAACACTTCTATCTTCCTTCCAGTGAAGAGGACATTAGTCACTTTCTTTCATTAAAATAAGAAACAGGATTTCTCAGATACGAAGTCATAAAATGCTGTGTTCATTTCATCATCAGCCCAGAAATACTAGAAAATCCTAAATAAACAGCTGGTCCTTAATGTTTACAGAGCATGATACAGTGAGTTTGTACCCAGAGAGAGGGGTTTTACCCCAAAAGACTTTCAAAAACCAGCTGCAGCTTACCACAGACATCTTTTTATATGACTTATACACTGTTAATTTGAATTCCTCTTTAATGTCAGTGTATCACAACCTCTTGACATATGCTCTACACAACAGGTAGGGCAATATTCGTCAGCATGTGTAGACAGACATGCACTAGCATGGCTTGATCTAACACACTAACAATAGTGGTGTGGCCTCAGCAGCATATGCAGCAGCTCTTAGCTCTGTCTGCAACTGCTACAAACAACTGTGTACAAAATCTACATGATTTGCTCTGGGACAGGTGAGGCTATATCTAGGCTACAGGGTTTTTCCGGGATACCTCTGATACCAGAGCTATCCCAGAAAAACTCCGCCACGTCCAGGGGAACACGTCTGCTCTTCCACATTTTTTTTTTTTTTTTTTTTTTTGCAAAACAGAAGACGTGCTCTTTTGGAAGCCCCATCTTCCTCCTCCCATGAGGAAGAAGGGCTCTTCCGAAAGAGGGTTTTTTTTCTTTTCCAAAATTTGGCCCCATGTAGATAGGCCAAATTTTGGAAAAGCCTCTTCTGAAAAAAATATCGGAGCGCAAATTGCATACCTTTTTCCAATAAAGCTCCATAGCGTAGCCATAGCCTGAGAGGCAGAAGCCCTTTTCACATGGAATGAGTAATTCTTTTCCTCATCTCTGTGCAGATGGAGTTTCAGGGAAAAAAAATATGAGCAAAGAGATTGCTTGGTAAAGAGGAAAATTAGAGACTATTTTCATGAGAAATTTTGCATGAGGGCAGAGATTATATTTTTCCTTATGGAAAAGGGGGGAAAGGGGAGCTTTGACACCAGAGATCTCAACTGGCTCATTTGTTCAGCTAAGGTATTTGCCATCTTAAATGCTACCTTCATGGAAAAATAAAGGAGAGCACAAGTTGTGACAGACTCAAAGGAGGGAGGAGGAAGTCCCATCCATTTTGACAGAATGAAATTTGGATCTCAAGGAGGATGGGATCTTGAACATGGGGGTATAATCTGTCCAAGCCCTTTAGTAGTCAGGTGAAGATGTGGCTTTAAAAAAGGATCTATCATCCACCAAGACATGAAATGCCAAAATAGCCACTAGCTGCCCCCTTATAGAGTTAATAGTTGTTTTAGGTCTAATAATCCATCATGAGGTCCAAGAGTGCCTGATCTTGAGATGCACCTTTAGCACCAAACCAGGTGGAAAAGTACTTCCACTTTGCAATGGAATCACTCCGAACTGAGAGTTTTCTGTTATTCAGATGCACTTTCTGGATGTCTCTTGAGCAAGACTTTTCAAAAGGTGAGCCATGAGGCATCCTTAAAGGCTGGGATGTGGTATGCCCCCATGGTCCTTGGAAATTACATCTGGATTCAATGGGAGAACAGGGGGAGGCTTGACTGACAAGAATAGCAGAATCACGTACCATTGCTGACAAGGCTTCCCCAATGCTATAAGGATGAGTTGAGCATGGTCTCATTTCACTTTGAAGAACACTCTGGGTGGTGAAGGAATCACAGGGAAAGAGTACAGGATGAAATTCTTCCAGGATTGGAGAAAGGAATCTATCAGTGAGCCTGGGCCAAGTTCTCCTGAAATAGAACTGATGGCATTTCCTGTTGATTTTTGTTGCAAACAGGCCCACTTGGGGAAGCTCCCCAGAGTTGGAAGATAGACCTGGCCATGTCTGTGGTGATTGGAGAAGGATCTGCTCAGCTGATCCAGTAATATGTTATAAAATACACAGAGCTGAGATTGAGTTAGCTTTACAGAAGTCACAGGGACAAATTGGGTCATGGTAGAGTGGGTTCAACCATATGTATGTTTATATAAAACACAAAAGCTTCAGAGGGGTAGCCGAGTTAGTCTGTAACTAGAAAATCTTAGAAAACAACAAATAGCCTAGCAGCACCTTAAGGACTAACAAAACATGTAGATGGTATCATGAGCTTTTGTGGGTACAACCCACTTCTTCATATAAAACACTGTGGGTATGTCTAGACTACATGGCTCCGTCGATGGAGCCATGAAGATGAGCTTACTAGACATAGCAAAATGAAGCGGTGATTTAAATAATCACCGCTTCATTTACATCAAAATGGCCGCCGCGCTGTGCCTATGATCAGCTGATCGGCACAGCAGGGCAGTCTAGATGCAGCGCGGTCGACAAGGGAAGCCTTTGTCGACCACTCCAGTAAACCGTGTTTCAACGGAGCCATGTAGACTAGACATACCCTGTTAGTCATACCAATCTTTACTCCCTGAGATTTATATGAATCTCTGGATTCTGAAATGCCAAAGTGACAGTGGCTCCATACAAGCTCCCCATCCCAGAGAAGAGGAGTCAGTGACTAACGTAGGGAGGGGAAGGAAGAAAACCCCCACTCAAACTTTCACCAGTCTAGAGATGACAGTTATTGTTTGCCCTCAACCACTTTGTCTAAATGATGATGACTCAGGATGTATACTGATGCTAGCTATTCGTTTGGCTTTCTGAGGGGTAATCTGGCATGCTGAACTATATATGTACACACTGCCATGTGACAGAGAAGACTGAAGCAACTGTGTACCATTGTGAGCTGGTATGCTCACAGGTGCACTAAGTCCTGTAAAGCAACCTGCTTTGTGGTACAAAGGCCTTGGCTTTTTGAAGTCTGACTGCCCAGATGAATTCCACTGTCTGCAGGATTGCTATGTTTCTAATTACTAGGAGGCCCATTTCACTGAACATAGGAGGTTTTCCTATAAACAACACATACTCCTGTGGCAACTTGGGAGGCAGAACTATAGGATTGTAATGCAGTAAGATGTGAACCACGGGTGTTAGTACTGGCTATGGACCTTCCTCTGCTGATAATGCTGCTACAAGAGTCTAAGCAAATCTCTTGCAGCTATGTGTGCTTCCAAAGTTGTTGGGATTGGCATCATCTATTAGCTTCACAAATGTCTTTCGGGGCCGGGGCGGGAGCGGGGAGAGTAGGTGGCCTCAGCCTCTGGGGGTGACTATCCCCTCTTGGGAGGACAAGCATTCTAGGTGGGAGATCTCCTCCCCCAAACATTTCTGCAGGTATCTGCCTCCATCAACAGTTGGTACCAACACAGTTGAGTGAGGCACTGAACTGGGTGAAGGCATAAGCCTTTTCTTCAGTACTGGGCAGTGGTCCCAAGGGGATGCAGACATCTCTGGTTGAACACTGTTCCGGTGTTGATGTACTCAGTGTGCTCTCCCCAGGTAACAACTCTGATGGGGGAGGGTCAAAGGGCTGTTTCCATAAGCAAGCACGTAAACCTGGACACTCTAGTGTTTTTTGAACAGGCCTGAACCCTTTGCAAATGTGACATTTGTCACTAACATGGAATTTCTTCAAACATTTCAAATAGGCTGGGTGTGGGTTGCTGACCAGCATGAGTTTCATGCAGGCGCAGCAGGACTTAAACCCCAGCAAACACAGCACCATACAGGGCACCGTACGAGTACCAAAATATTAAAAGTGATCAAAAGAGGCCAAAAAATGTAAACTTAGAACTAAAAATTGTCTAATACTAACTACAGCTAACAAACTATAACAAGATTTATATTCAGAAAAATAGAGTAAAGGAAGCACGTGAGTTAAGAAGCCTGAATTGTTCTGACAACCATCCCCCATGGTATAAAGGAACTAAAGGGAATCAGAGGTGACTCTGCCCTCAAATAGATGACTGTAGTGGTGCGCAACAACAGAAGACACCCACCATGTGTCCAATATCGGTGCATTGGATACATGCCCAACTGCAGTGGATTGGCCCCAACTGCTCAACTGCAGTGGATTGGTGCAATCATTTGAAGAATAGGCAATGTTTCTAAGCAAGGGTAAATTGTGTGAGGGTTGAAGAGGATCATTATTCCTTTCTCCTTCAGTATAACATGGATAGCAACTTGATTTCTTTCTAGGGAAGACAGCAGGGAAGAGTGCAAGGAATATAGTGCAAGTTATTATGAGACTCTTTGCAAAGGAGGGAGGCTTCTTTTGCCCCTACATGGCTGCTCAGGGACAGCTGCCAACCAGACCTTAATGTGCACAAGCCTACTGTTTTACATATAAAATATATAAAACACTGCTTTACAGTTCTGGAATTCAGCTGGCATGTGTGTTACTGTATATTATATCATTAAATCTAATCAAGAAAATGCAGCCTCTGTTTGGAAAACCCAAAACACAGTGCTGCCTAAGCAGGAAATTCTACCACTTATTTGTACAGAGGTCTGCCTAGCTAAAATTAAACAGGGCAATGACTAGCACAATGAAAAGAGGAATGTGGTAACAATGACATTTAGAAAGAGAATCTGTTTCCTTACTAAAATATTAGATGAGCTCATTCCAGTCAAAATAAAGTTTTGGGTCAATTTTTCATTTGCAATTGGGGTTTTCAGATGAAAACAAAGGTGAGAGATAGTTGAATGTGTTTGGAGAGCACTTAGTACCATAGAATTATTACCAATATATTGAACTCACCGAGGTTAAAGCTCTCATATTTCTTGACTCCTAAAATGTCTAACCATTTCTATTACATTGTCTGGGTTTCCCCAATAGTACATTCAGTTTCATTCTATTCTGATGTCTGCAGTGTACCATGACTGCTCAGAAACACATTTATGATTTTACAGCCATCTACACAGAGTTTAAATGTAAGTTGTGTTGCAGAGTTTCATTTCCTTAAGAACTATGAAGATTATCTAGAGGGAATCTTAATAGATAGTTTAAACATATTAGTAGCATTTTCATCTCTTTAGTACCTCTTCAATCTTTTCCCTAAATGACATCAAATTTTGCACATCTGGAGATGCCAAATACTTCTCTGCTAGCATAACATTGGGTGCCAGAGCTAAATGGTCTTCAGCCCAAAATCTTCCACTCACCCCTCCTCTCTAACTATTAACAGAAACTGAAGGTGGAGCTGGGGGCTACAGGCAGAACTGGTCCGAGGAAACAATGATCATTTGTGAAATGAAATGTGACAGCCTGTGGTGACTCACACTGTTATTGTTTCTCATCAATGTGGAAAGTAGTATTCCAGACCCATCTATCCAAGGGCATGTGTGTGTTTTGTTTATTTCTCTCATGGTCTTTTAAGTATCTTTTCATTAAGCAGGATTCAAATTTGGAGTCAGTACACCCTTCTGTCCCAAAATGTACTGGTTCCCGGTCCTGTTTAGTCACTGTGGTTTACAAGATTAACATCCCGAGAGCCTTAAAAAGACAAAGTGGGTTTTACCTATGAAAGCTCATGACCCTATATATTTGTTATTCTCTAAGGGTATGTCTGCACTACAGTGTTATTTCGAAATAGCTTATTTTGAAATAACGCATCTACACACAAAATGCATTTTGAAATAGCATTTTGCTATTTTGAAATAGCGCGTCCACATTGAGTGGACTCTGAATCGAAATGAAGGCTGACCAGAACCAGTTCTGGCAGGGCACCAGGTCAGGACTTACTGTGTGGGGCTGCTGCCTGAGGCTACCTGAGGTCTGTGCTTAAAGGAACCCCCCCGGACAGCCAAGTCTCAGGTTTCCCTGCTTGCTTTCCTACCTTGATGAGGGACAGCAAAGCATTTTGTCTCTGCGTGCTCTGGTTGCCCTCACTCGGGAAACCACAGCACTCGGCAACATGGAGCTAGATCAGCCCCTGGGCACCCTGGTGCTTCTCTTGGATGCGTTGCTGCAAGCCTGGCTGCACTTTCTGCAGGCTGCCATCCGGGAGGTCCATCGGGGGGCTGTCAGTATCCAGGAGGCCCTGCAGGAGAGCTTCCACCTGGAGGAGCACTAAGAGCCTCCCTCGTCTGCCCCACTGGAGGCTTGTGCCTCATTCCTCCCTCACGTCCTTTCACTTACCCCTCTCTAGCCCCCCTTCCTGATGTCAAATAAAAGACACATATTTTCATGAACACAAACTCTCTTTATTTAACAAAACTGGGGGGGAGGGAATCAAAACTGGGGGGGAGGGAATGAGGGGAAGCTCAGGGCTCAGGGTTGGGGTCTCGCCGGACCAACTTGATTGTCATGCAAACCTGCTCCTGGGTTCGCATGTGGCCTTTGGTGGCCAGGCTGGCAGCTATCCTGCCATAGATGGCCGCGTTCCTCCATCTAGTGCGGAGATCATGGATGTTGGGGGCATCCCCCCCCAAACCTGAATAAGGTCCATGATCTCCACCCTGGACCAGGAAGGTGCCCACCTTCTCCGGGCCCTGGCAGGCTCCTGGGAGCTGGCAGACTGCTCTTGGGGAGCGGTGGAGGGCTGGCTGCCAGTGGCTTGCTGGCTCATGTTTTGGGGCTACTGGGTCGGGCAGTGACTGCTGGCTCTGGGATGGCAGGCTTGGAGCTGGCACAGGCACTGTGGCCAGAGTCTACCCCTTTAAGGGCTCCGGGGAGGGGGGGAGGGAAAGAAATGTTCTTGGTTGAGGCCGGAGTGGCCACCACGGCACCCTGGGAAGGCTGGAGGCCCCCTATTTCGAAATAAGTGTCTACACAGCACTTATTTCGAATTAGCTATTTCGAATTTGGCATTATTCCTCGTAGAATGAGGTTTACCAAATTCGAAATAAGCTCTCCTCTATTTCGAATTTATTTTGAAATAGTGGTTTGGCTGTGTAGATGCTAGGAAAGTTATTTCGAAATAAGGGCTGTTATTTCGAAATAACTTTGCTGTGTAAACATACCCTAAGGGCACATGTACACAGCACCCAAAACTCAAAATAAGATACACAATTTGCACTACCCAAATTGCATATCTTATTTCGAATCTATTTCAAAATAGCTTATTTTGAAATTTGGCCCATCTACACCGTGCCAAATTTTGAAATAACACACTATTTTGAGACATCCCTTAACCTTCGTGCAACAAGGTTTCTGGGATGGCGAAACAGTGCACTTGTTATTTTGAACTATTATTTGAAATAACAGTTCAAAATAACGGGCGGCTTGTGTAGATGTGGGGTAGCTATTTCAGGATACCTCTGGTATCCCAAAATATCCATATACTTTTGACATACCCTATGTTGCCACAGGACTGCTTGTTTTTATGGGTACACTTGTATCTCAGTGCATAAATGTTAAAAATACATGTGTGCCAAAATGGGCCACATCTTCAGGAATCTACATTTTATCTGCATTTCCAGTAAATGAATTCTGCACTGGTCAGTGTTTTCACTTTTGCTATCATTTGCATTGTCCGCTGATTTAATCATAGTCTCAGAAAAGGAAATACGGCACTGATTTTTAAACCAGAAGAATGATCCTGGCACTTTTTTTTCTGTCTAACATCTATCAGTTCTCTAATGAAATAACAGAAGGGCTACATCTACACTGCAGGCTTCTTCCGCAACAAGCCTTTTGCTCAAGAGTTTTTCTGCAAAAACCTCTTGTGCGAGAGCACGTCCACACCTCAAAGCGCATCGCAAAAGTGATGTGCTTTTGTGCAAGACAGCGTCCACACTGCATGGACGCTCTTGCACAAGAAAGCTCTGATGGCCATTCCCATAGGGGTTTCTTGTGCAAGAAACCCCTCTGGAGCATCGACACTTGCCTTTTTGCACAATAGCTGTAGCGCAAAAGGGAATTATGCCTCAGAGAAGGAGGTTTACCTACACCAGCAAAAGCCTTCTGTTCTGCCGTTTTACTGCTGGTTTACTTGCGCAAAAGTGCATTTGAGGTGTGAATGCTCTGCAGGTTTTTGCACAAAAACCTAGCAGTGTAGACATAGCCAAGAAGATTTTCTTATCAGCAAATTCACTTCTTTATGTGTATTACCTCATCAGAGCCAGGCAAGTGGGAGTATATGTGTTTTGGCCTTCAAAACATGGAATAACCTAGCAAAAGCACTGTGGCAAAGTCACAGACATGCTCCATCAAATGTGGATTCAGGAATGTGTGGGGACTGTGAAAGGGAGATACAAAGAACATTTTACAGGTTAAACCACTCTAATCCAGCACTCTCTGGTTCGGCAACATCTGTGGTCTGGCATGAGTTTAGTTACCCGAATGTCTGCTTGTTGTGGGTGTAGCCAAATTTCCTGCTGTCCTGAACAGTTTGTTCATAGCAGTCCTAGCTCTCAGTATTCTGTGCTGTTATTTAGCTTTAATTTACCCCTAAATGTCTTCTCAGAGCCTAGGTAGCAGTTGAAGTGTTGGTAATGCTGATAAGCATAAGCATGTTTTTATGCTTTAGGGTATATCGGTACAGTCATACATTATTAAGCAGCATTGCAAGTGTTGCTCCATTTTTTTCACCATGGCAAAATAAAAATAAAAAGAGACCCACTCACTGCAGTATTGGCCTCCCATGGCTCGTCACCCAACATGTCCCAGAGATGCTGAAAACCATTTAGATCTGGCACACAGTTTTATGCTAGCAGAGAAATATTCAGCATTTTCAGCATAAGGGTGCCGGACTAGAAAAGTTCAATGTGTAGTTTCTTTCCCCTCTTGCAGATGTTGTAAACAGATCTCCCCCTTCCCCAAATGGAGAGCAGGAAAGCATAGGTGCTTAAAGACCATATAGTCAAACAACTCTAGTTACTAATAAACTTTTTCTTTCATAAATTGCTTGTATAGATCCTTAACACTGGCAGAATAACAAGTAATAAATCCCCAACAAGACTCAGAGGAAATTCTTTAAAAACTGCAAGTGCTCTCCTCACCAAAACAAGCATCCAATCTAACTTTCACATCAAAAATATAACAATGTGTAAAATATAGCGAGACCCCCAAATTGCAGCTGTGCACATTTCTACTACTGAAATATATTTTGAAGAAGCCCATAACAGCTGCTTTTCCTTTTGCAGAAAAAACACAACATCTTTTTTGGTGCTGAAACTTCAGCAATGTCATGGCAAGTATGAATACAAAATCTAATCCATTTAAATAATCTTTGGATTGAGAGTTTTTTCCCTTTGATCTCTCTCCAAAAAACATTTTATCTTGGGAAAGTTTGTAAAAGCTTTGTTCATTCTCAGTTATAACTAAGAGTCCTTTGCATATCTGACCTATATTATCTAGTTTCTCCTAAGAGATTAGTGGTTTTGGAAAACATACTGATGATTAGGCTAATGTGAGTGATAATTCAAAATAACTTTAGGAAGGAATTTCAGGTCTGGACAAAAGGATCAACTTATCTTTGTGGAATACAGGAAATGGAGAGTCAGGCATGAGAGCTTGCAACTCTTGCAAGTACAACAAGAAATTCAGGCTTGATGGCCATGTGACAAAATGAAAAACTTGCTTTTGGTTTGGATGAAGAGTCTTTAAGTATTCTGTTCTCATGTAGGAGATGGACTTGTCAATGGCTAATAATTAAATAGACCTGATTGGAAAATTGGAACAAATACTGGAAAACATTTTCAGTGGACATTTTCAGACTTTTTTTTTTTTCCTCTCTCTTTCCTTTCATTAATCTGTAGGCAACATACACATGGGTTGTGTCTACACTGCAGGGTTTTTGCACAAGAAGCTTTTTGCGGAAGAGATCTTCCTCAAAAACTTCTTGCGCAAAAGCGCGTCCACACGTCAAAAGCACATTGCAAAAGTAATGTGCTTTTGTGCAAGAGCGCATCCACACTGCATGGACACTCTTGCGCAAGAAAGCTCTGATGAGAATGGCCATCAGAGCACCTGTGCTTTTTGTGATAGGCTCTTTTTGCGCAAGAAACCCCCTGGTGAGCATCCACACACACCTTTTTGTGCAAGAACTCTTATGCAAAAAGGAGTTATGCCTCATAGAAGGAGGTAGGCCTACACCGTAAAAAGCCCTCTGTTCTGTCGATTGACTATAGATTTTCTTGCACAAAAACACACTTGAGGTGTGGACGCTCCACGGGTTTTTGCACAAAAATGGCTGGTTTTGTGCAAAAACCCTGAAATGTAGACATAGCCATGAAGTATCATTCTGGACTTGATATTGTGGAATTGCAGGCAAATGCACATTGAAAGATAGAAGCTCTACCTTTTCATAATGTCATAATGTAATAGGCCAGTCAGAAATCCAGAATTGAGGAAGCAAGGGGAGTAAAGATTACTTTACCGTGATATTTACTTGAACAAGGGACTTGTTAATATAATGATCTATTAAATTCTGAGGGGGGAAAGTGGGGGCCTCTATAAGAGGTTCTTAAAGAGCAAAAAAGGTTAAAAGAAAAAAACCCCACTAACTATAGGACTATTGAACCAGGAGCAGGAAGCAACATGAGTGGTTTGCTATTATTAGTTTTATTTATCTTTTAATTATTCCATGCATGTCTAATATGTATGTAAGGAGAAATTTCCCCAAAATGCAGAGTGCCGTTTGTGGCACTTAAGTCAGTGGAATGGCTTCAAGGAAAGGTGATGGGAGAAGCAGCCACACAGTGTCTGGTCTGCTCACCACATTCAGGGCTGGCAACAGACTTCGTCAAGTCCTGGGCAATGTGGGGTGAAGCGTGGCTGGGCCTTCTCCCCTTCCTGCCCAATTAGGTGGGTCCTCGGACAGAAAGGACATGGCTGGGGGCTAGCCTCTCCCAGCCAGCCCTCAGTGTCACCTGGACCACACAATGGGGATCTAGCAATGATATAAAGGTCCAAGGGCTCCTGCTGCTGCTGCCACCACAGCAACAGTGATGGATATGTATCTTGAGTAGGGCAGAGATGGAGCCAGCATTTCTAGGTTCATGCAGATCTAGGTACACTTTTCCAAAATTGCTTAGGAAGCTAAGATTTATTAAAATCAACGGGCGTTAGATGCCTCAATTAGATGCTTCTGAAAACCCCACTAAGTGCCTAGATACCTTTAAAAATGTGCCCTTTCAGAGCCTAAGCCATTTTTGAAAATGCAATTGAGGCTCCTTTGTCTATTGGGGCTTCTGCAAACTTTTAATCCCCAGCATCTTTTGATACTAAGGAGCTTTATATAGTCTCTAGCCCAATGAGTGGAACAGCAAGCAATGTGCATTGAGTGTTGCACAGAACTCCTTCTTTCTGCTCCTGGGTTGGAGTGTTGCTGTTTGACCTCCATTTCCACTGATGTTGGGAGAGGAAGTAAAGCACACATTGAAGAAATCTGGAAGTGTTGTGTAGACAGAGCAGCTAGTATTATGGGCAGAAAATAGCAAAATTACATTAATTAGGGGGAAAATTGAGTTAATTCTGGGGAAATATTTCCATATGGATAGGAGAAATTTCAATGGTCAGTAATGTCCAAATACATAATAGAGTAGAAACCCAGATTTGAACATCCACTAACTTTCTGGGTTCTAATTTAGTTCTGATTTCATGGCTAGCCACATCTTTAAAATGTATGGGACTGTACCGGGTTGAGCCCCCCTTTAGGGATTCCGTCTCCCCCCTCCATACGGGGCTCAACCTTACTTTCTGGCCCACGACGTCACCTTAGGGTTTTTATTCCCTAAGCTGCATTCCACAAACACACCAGCTCCGCTGAGGGGAGTGAAAGGAACCTGGGCCCGCCCTCTCTCCAGGTCCCAACCCAGGGCCCTAAGGTGGGGAGTTTCTTCCCCAGCCTGATTGACGGGGCTGTCTGCCGCAACTCATCAGCCCACAGGTTCCACTTGCCCACCCTGGATTGTTTCCTCACCCCCCTACAGGCTCGCCCAGGTGCAGGCTCGTCCCTGGGCTGCTCACTGGGTCCGAGTGGCCCTACCTTCCCGCTTTCGGATGCTCGCTGCGCCCTTCTTACGGGTTTGCCCATCTCCCTCCATCCAATCCCCGCTGTTCCCTGCCCAGTTGAGCCACCCCATACTTCTGGGAATGGCCCCTTGCGTCCCAGAGTCAGCCCCCCCCTGGACACACATGCACCGACGTCTTCTTGGCCCATGGATGCGCATGAGCCAGTATTCTCGCAGTTCGCGCCGGCCACCGCTTTTCCTCCCACTGTGCCGGTGAGAGCCAGGACTTCTCCCGTGTCCATCCTCTCGGGGGTCTTCCTGCTAGTGCGGGGTTTCCACACCCTGTCACAGGGACCACCAACATTTCAGTTCTTCCATCCCTTCACAAAACTTGTCGGAGGATTGGATACATATTTGCAAAGGGATGTGATAGCAAAAAAAAAAAAAAAAAAAAAAAAAAAAAGCCAGTTGGCTGTACATGATGTCAGAGAGCAGTGGAATTTCCTGCTCCCTATGTCTTCACTGTTCATGTCTTTATACACTGAGTTCAACCTGCTCCATCTTACTGAAATTGCACTCAACACTGATCCTTCCAAGTGCCTCTTGTGCATCTTTAAGGGTGGAGATTTGCGACAGTAGGGGGGCAGCAGCCATGGGCTCCGGGACACGGCTTGCTTTTCATCCCATTCCCCAGACGCTAAGGGAGCGAGGGGAAAGTGCTTGCATTCCATGCATACCTCTCACAACTGGCTGGTGAAGGGAGCTCAGCAGATTTTGGGTCCTTTGCTGTAGGAGGAGCACCAGGGCCTGGGTAAAGAGGTTCCCTGGTCGGTGCTGGTCATCATTGTTCTGGAACAGTACATGGATGAAATGAACCATGAGGCTCAGCGCAAGGCCCACGAGTCTGGCACTGCCTTGCAGCAGCTCCGGCTCCATGTTGGAAGTGCTGTGACATCCGCAAGGGCAGCTAGAACACACGGTGTGAGTTTGGTGTCCCGTGAGGGGGTAGGCAGCGGAGAAGTGGCATGTGAGACACCCTTTAAGCATGTGTCTCAGCTAGCCTCAGCAAGCAGCCACAGGAAGTGTCCGCCCTGCTGGTGCCCTCCCTGGAGTGCTTCCAGGGGCTTTAAATCCGATGCAGGCTCCAGTCAGTGTGGCCGCGCTATTTCAAAATAATTCTGTGCTATTTCAAAACTGCCTAGCTATTTTGAAATAGTTATTTCAGAAGTTATTTCAAAATACTTTTTTTCAAAATAATTTCCTAGTGTAGACATGCCCTGAGTGAGCTCATCCACTCTCAGAACTTTAACCACTAACTTTATGCTGACAGTGAAATGTACCTGTCAGACCTAATCCCTGTGTCCCACTGTTCGGTGTGAGTTTTACAGTCATCTCTTCACATTTCCTCCTGGCTGTTCCACTGGCAGCTCAAAATCAATGAACCAAAACCTCCCCCGAAAGCCTGCCTGTCCTTTCTCCCTTCCATTAAGCTGGATAATTCTTACATCTTGCTCATATCAAAGTGCAGCAGTCAAAGCTCCTGACCATTGCATTCAGCCAAGCAGCGCTTGGTATACCCCTGAGTTGTGGAAGGGCACCAACAGTTTGCATCCCTGATTCCCAAATTTGTTAGTGGCCAGTTTAGACACCAGGGAAAGTTAGATCAGACTCCCACTCTAACCTACACCTGAAGTAATGGTTTCACAGGGATTGTGTGTAGCTGGCACCAGA
Organism: Rafetus swinhoei; assembly: GCA_019425775.1. Lineage (NCBI taxonomy): Eukaryota > Metazoa > Chordata > Testudines > Trionychidae > Rafetus > Rafetus swinhoei. Next base: position 39,467,120 of record CM033437.1, on the reverse strand, counting down.
ATGCAGCAGTTCTTTGTGCCTCTACAACAAGCCGCATATTGGGCCAAAGATCTGGCTGGTGGTTTGTCCTCTTTGTCATGTTTGACCAACCAAGCTATCCTGCTCTAGGATGTGTATCCTGTGGGCAAATACTGACTTTATCACAGCAACCTCTTAGGTGTTTTAAGAAATCAGTTTTCATTCACAATAAGAACTGCTGAGTTTATTTGATCTTGGACCATAATTATTCTTTACTGTGTTTCTTACTTTGCAAAACCTACATGCAGAACTGCCTTAAGCAAAATACATTCATTTTAGATTTTATCTATTTCTCTTTTTGAAAACAAATCCCTGTGATTTTCAAAGAGCTCCCAATTGTTTCTATCTGAAATTGTTTCATGTTTCCAACTCAGGGCTGCATGGTTGGATACGTGATGTGCTGTCATGGTTTTGAAACACAACTATGACAGCAAGAGGCATTACTTTTGAAAGAGTGTGGGTTTAAACTTCAGTGAAGTATTTTGTGAGAGTTAAAGCAAAATGTCTCTTCAATATACTGAAAATTAATTTAGAAAGAAATGTATTCTGGTAGGGAAAATGAAAGCCAGAACACTACTGTGCTTTGCAGATCTGTATCACAATATGGATTTCAGCAATTTATTTAATCACTTAAATGAGCTGTAATGAAAACAGCATAATAGGGAGGGCATTAGAGGGGGAAGTGAACTTATAAAACATAACAATAGAAATCTGACTTCACATGTGAAAATGGTGATATAATTATCTCTGTGACACACTGTTATACATTAGGGACATTTATCAATTTCATTGTGGAATCAGGATAATAAAGGTAACTGCATGGATCAGAGATGTAAAAACGCAGAATTTAACAATGTGTTAAAAGCTCAAAAGATAATGATTTCTTACCATGTGTACAGGATTCAGAAAGCTCAGTGTAGAAATTCCAAACTCTCCTCATAATGACACACAGCACTGATATGGTGACTTTCTTTAAATCAGTATAATCTGTGGTGCCCCAGAAGTGCTCACCCTTGGCTGACAATTCCTTTTATCTCTCAGGATCTGATATTGTGAACCCAGATGCAGTTTCTCTATATAATAATACTTCAGTTTTATCATCTTAGTTTAGAATCCATCTCATTCTCATTCTCCTTTACAGAGGCCAAATTCTTTGCTCATCTGCACTGGGAACTTCTTTTTTCCTTATGAATTGCCTGCATGTGATCTAATGCTGGTTTTACACCAGTATAATGCCATTAAATTGAAATAATTTACTCATGATTTATGCTAGTATATTTACCAGAAGATCTGTCCCTTCCATGCCAGGCTCTGGCGGTTTAGAAAAATTAATTGAGTTCACCTCTTGAATCCTCCAAAAGCTAGGAAATTGGAAGTTTATGTTGCTTCACCTTCTTTCTTTGAAAATAAATTGCTTAGTCTTCTAGTGCATCCCCTCTCCACCCATCCCCTGGAGCTTCATAATGAAGTCATCCTTAATGCAGTGTTAATAGAATTTCAGATAAATAAGACACAAGAGCTTCAGGTCAGCAAGTGTGCAGCTGGCTACACTGAATCAAACCTAAGGTGAATGCAGTAATTATTAAAGTGCACTGATAAAAAGGAACATTCACCCTGTTGAAAGCCACACAATTCCAGTCCATGAATATCAGAGAATATATTCAAAGGAAAAATAATAAAAGGAAGGGATTAGGTGATATAAAATATGTTGCACTGAACGTTTCCTACCCTGATACAATCCATAAAAATCATCTATTTAGGCCCCGATTGGAGTACTATGTCCAGTTCTGAGCACCACATCTCAAGAAAGATGTGGAGAAATTGGAGAGGGTCCAAAGAAGAGAAACAAAATGATTAACATGACCTATGAGGGAAAACTTAAATAATTGGGTTTGTTTAGTTTGGAAAAGAGAAGACTGAGAGGGAACATGATACCTAAAAAGGTGTTAAAAGGAGGAAGGAGAAAAATTGTTCTCCTTGACCTCTGATGATAGGACAAGAAGCAATGGGTTTAAATTGCAGTAAGGGAGATTAGGTTGAAAATTAGGAAAAACTTCCTAACTGTCAGGGTGGTTAAACACTGGAATAAATTGCCTGGGGAGGTTGAGGAATCTCCATCACTGGAGATATTTAAGAGCATGTTTGATAGGCATCAATCAGGGATGATCTAGACAGTGCTTTGTCCTGCCATGAGGGCAGGGGACTGTACTAGATGACCTCTCAAGGTCCCTCCTAGTTCTAGTGTTCTATCATTCTATTTGAAAAAGCCATAGATACAGATTTGGGCCCTGATTCTGTACCCTCATCCCTGTCACCACAACTTCCAGGATCACCTTCCTAAACCTACTATTCCTATACCTTCTCCTCTAATTCTTTTCTTGAAACTCACTACTTCAAAGTGATCTATAACCCCTGGGCTTACTTTCCCCACTAAAATATTGTAAATTATTAATTACAACAATAACCAAGTAAAATCATGCAGAATGCCTATTGTTCATCTGAATGAACACAATATCCTATTCTACAATGTCTTACTCATTACTGTTTCTGTCTTAGTTTAGTCCTGGATCTAGCAATCGATTCTGGGCCAGCAAACCCTTTTTCTCATTCCCTGAGATACTTTCATGGTAGGCAGTTTTCCTTTCTCTGTCTGTACTACAAGATATCCAATTCTGTCACTTGAAAAAATAATAATGTTATTAACATTCATTCCCCCGACCTCTGCTTGGGTTGATTTTATTTCCCCTATGACACCATTTTCACTAGTGACAAGAGTGTCAAATGTTGTCTTGAAATCTCCAACATGTTGACTCCATGACATTCTTTGGCCCCTGTGTTCATTGCCTGTTATAAGAGATGTAAAGATTTTTCTCAATATTGAACAAAGCTTCCTTTCATGGATTAAGCCAATTATTTCTTATTCTGCTCTTCTTTATAAGAAAGAATATAAGCAAACTTGGTCTAAATTCACAGTGCCTTTATAAGCTTTTCTTATTCATAGCGTTCTCCTTTTATCTAGTCTTTTCATCTTTATTGTTGCAAGAGCTTCTCTTTCCTCTCTCTCACTGACACTGAATGCCAATGAGCAAAGTCCAGTGTCAGGGAGCTATTTGGGGGTGATTTCTTAAATATCAAACTTCTAAATCTTCAAAATACCAAGCATTCTGAATGGTGGTTGGATCTAAAGAAAGCCTTTATTATCAAACCACTGAAGCAATCTGGGCTATTTAAATTAAAAGATGGGACCATAGCTCTGCTGTACAAGCCCATCTTGTTTCTCGATTAGCATCTTCAGCTAGTCAAAAGGAACAGTGTCCTTGCGGGTGACACACATAATTAATCCTTGCACTGTCCACATTCTATGGTGATTAGTTTCCACAAAGATCACTGAGGGTGCATCTACTCTGCAGCGCTAGCTCAAAATAAGCTACACAATTTGAACTATGCAAATTGCGTAGTGATTTCGAGCTTATTTTGAGATAGTCTATTTTGAAATTTGGCGCTGTCTATACAGTGCCAAATTTCGTAATAGACCGCTATTCCGACAAGTCCCTTCATCGTGGAATGACGTTTACCGGGACATCAGAATAGCAAGCCCGTTATTTCGATTGCATTTTGAAATAACAGGTGTGCTGTAAAGATGCAGAAAACGCTATTTCATGATACCGGACATATCCTGAAATAGTGCCGCAGTCTAGACGTACCCTATGTCACTTAGCATGGTGCAAAATTTGTCTGCTATTGCATGTGAGAGATTGCAGTGAATATGGTATAATGAGTGCCAATGTCTTTTCAAAATGCACAAACACATAAATTTCACCTTAAAATTGGGTAGATTTTGTGCTCATGAGAAACATCAGGATATCTTCAGGGCAGCAGCAGAGCAAATCTCCTATACAAACTACCCTGCCAACATACCTTAATGCTAATCTATAGGGATATTTCCTCCAGTAGTAATAGAGTTGGTCAATCTGTATGGCCTAGGCAGTGTTAGTCTTCTGTGCTGAATTTGCTAGTTAGTGCAAAGCATGAAGGTGATTTTGATGTACAGAGCTAACATGATCCACCTCTATTCTGAAAAATCATCATCCTATATAGTGCTTACAGAGCATCCCAGTGCAGCCAGAACTGGATTCAGACTTCTGACCTACAAGTGGTAGGAACTGTAGCTCATTAGCAATGCCTTGAGTTTGAGAGATGAATTCATCCCTGTCCCTCATCTCTGCTGGTTACAGAGTCAGCTGACTGGTCAAAGATCCCTGTGCCTGAACTGTTCTCCTTATAGAAGCCTGCAAAGTTCATCTCAGCTCCCCAAGTTTTGTTGTCTCTATACCACAATAAGCAGCTCTTCTGTGCTGTGAACTGTGCTCTGAATTTCAATCACAGCAACCTTGGGGTTCTGACAACAGTCTTGCCTTCTCTCCAGTATGCAGCTCTCCTCCATCTACTTCTGGAAGTTCCAGACCTCAGCTGAGGGACTCAGTGGTAGACCAAGAGTTGTTCTGCTGAATCAGGATTATTCCCACTCAAAAAAAAAAAAAAAAAAAAAATCTTTCACCATCTGTCCCCCGACCACAAGAAAAAAAAAAAAAAAAAAAAATTCTGCCACCTTTCTCCCTTCGCCACCGTCTTCCTCTGACTAAGAGTGATTGATGGCTTCTTTCAAGGTATTGTGAACTATCCTCTAGGGTAATTTATTTTATTAATAACAAGTTAAGTGTTAGTGTTTTTCCCCTGCTTTGTATTTGCTGATAATAGTAATGACAAATAGCCTGTCAAATACGATTCCCCATGCATGTATTTGGCAAGAAACAGGATTAGGGGAGGAATATATACTTCTCAACAACGGGGGGTATTTACAAAACAGATAGAACCTCTCCCACTGATGGTGCACATGTTGCTTTTTAGGAGATTTATGCTGAACTGTGAAAGATACTAAAGTTATGAAAAGCATCTCAGAATACATCATATTTACCTCTTGTGGCAAGGTCCTTGCCCTGGGAACCCCTTCTTCAGTCACAAATCACCAGGAAACCCTCTCTTGTGCAATCACCTATATCTTTGTATTGCTTGTGCCAACTTCCCACCACCTTCTATTTACAGAGCTTGGGTTTCCCAGAAGCTAACTCAGCTACCTTTTCCTTCAGGCTGGGGCCCACACACACAGCCATTCTTTGGCTCCTCCCTCTCCACTTCCCCTCTGGCTGCCTTATCTAGGCCTCTGGCTAATGAGGCCCACAACTGCTTCCATTAGCCCTTCAGGCCTGGGCTTGCTCAGCTGGCTGTAATTGACCTTTTCAGCCAGGCAGTGGTGGCAGAGTTCTGGCTTAGCTAGCAGTCTGTCACACTCTTGTGACCTCTGACATGTCACTGAAGAGGTTTGATAGAACCCCTATTCTGGACACCTTGCTCTTGGAAAATTATAAACAAAGTGGAGGGATACAGCGAGCCTGAAAAAGAATGAAGTGAAAAGGATTTGATCTATATGAGGAAGGAGCAAAAATTAAATTTTAGCTCAACAGATATGTAATGGAACAGTGTCATCACTACAACGAGATGGAAGGAGCAGAATTTTTTAAGAGTGACACGGGAGGTGTAACTAGAAGCAGCTTGGATGAAATTAAGCAAGACCAAATGAAGGCAGAATGTCAGCAAAACCTTCCTAATGTTGAGATCTACTGGGCTAGAAACAGGCCCAGGCAGGAGGGGGCCAAAGGGGCCAACTGTCCTGGGGTCTGATGTTTCACAATGGTCTGAGGCTTCCAGTCACCACCACTGCTACTGCAAAAGTGGCAGCAGCCGGAGCCCCAGGCCCCTTAAATGTCAACCAGAGCCCCACACAGCCTGCTCCAGGGTATACTTGGGGGGGCATAGCACAGTGCAGTCTGGGGCTATGTTTACACTACAAAAAAAAGTGTAAATGTTTACACTACAAAAAAAAGCGCAATTTGCATATCTTTTCCCACTTTTCTTCAGAAAGAGGCTTTTCCGACATTTGGCCTCTCTACACAGGGCCAAATGCTGGGAAAACCCCACTTTTGGAACATCCCTTCTTCCTTGTAGAACGAGATTTACAGGGATGCTGAAAAAATGTGTCTTCTTTTCCGAAATTTCCGACCTCTGTAGTGTAGACATAGCCTGGGTGGTGCTGAGGGTGGCTGCTCCAGCCCCGCCCCTTTTACTCAAGGCCCCACTGTAGCCAGACAGAAACCCCCCTCTCTCTCTTCCCCTCCTCCCTGGGAAGAGAGAATCCTTGAGAGCGAAACTCTGTCTTCAAAGGCTCCAGGGCCTCCAGAGGTGCTGGAATAACAATGGCCCTAGATGCTAGACAGGAACCAGATAACAGCAGCAATTGGGCCTTGGGCTACCTATGGCTGGTACCAGTATTATTACGCCTACACACACTGTCCCAGAAGAGGAATCTGTTGCCCCATCAGAAAAAGGATGTCTGGCCCTAATGATTTAGTTACCTCCACTTCACAGGTGCAAATTAAGCTTTGGACCCCCTGTGGGAATGGGCGTCACAAAGATGTTCCAACTTAATTGGCATTTTAATGACAAGAGAAAGCGTCTACGTGACCACAGGTGTATAAAGTAGGGCCCTGTGCCCCACTCTAATTGGAGATCCAACCCATATACCTGCTGGTCAGGCGGTCTTGGACCCCTGAGACTTTAGGGACAACTTAGTCTCGTACTGACTGCTTCCCATTGGGATTGAGAGGAACCTGGCTTCGCCAGAGTAAGGATTGCAGGGGTAAGAATATACCTGCTAGGTGTCTGGTTTTGCGCGCATTTAATAAGAGCTCAGAGAACCAAAATGGTTTCATGGTACCTGTAAGTGACTTTTTAGTGTAATTTCTGTCTTGTTCTTTTTGTAATGGCTGTGTTATCTGTAACACAGCAGTAACATTTAACAGCTAAACTTGCCTTGTAACAATAAAATAGTAACTGTTTAAGCTTTAACCTGACTCCTTCAGTTGCTGTAACAGAACCAGACACAATCAAAAGAATCATAGCCGGTCAAGGGGTAAATGCAGTAAGAGCTGAGTGTTGAGGCTCTGCCGCCTCCACGGGGCAGACCCTTGGGGCACCCGTCAGCCTCCCCTGGCTGCCCGCTGCGAGGGGACCCTACCCTAGCAGTTGAAGACTCAGGTGTTTAATAGGGCTCACAGACCACTCACTGCCCCGGCCACCGGCTAACACCCACCCCTTCCAGCACTGCAGAGTCCCCCCTCCCCAGCTTGCCTAGGGGCCCAGCAATTCTGTCAGAACCCTGGCTATAAAATGGTTTTGCAAGTGAAGTGATGGAAGTCCCATTGCTTATGACATTTAAAATGATAGCGGAGAAGTTATGAGAGAAACAAATTCTAGGGATCAATCCTATATTGCCTGGGAAATGGGCTAGGAAGTATAACACATGTAGGTCTTTTCTATATTTGCCTTCTGTGATCAAGTTGGCAAAAAGTACTTCTGTGGGATTTACAAATGATTGTAGAGGATCAACAAACTAAAGAAGACAGGGACATGCAAGACCAGTGGATTAGTTAAAGCCTGCATCCTTCTTTCTATAAGATTCACTGGCATTAACTACTTGTAACAGTTTAGGAACAGCTTAATAAAAAATGCACTCTTTTCCCCCAGCATCTTAACAGTTTATAAAAAATGTCAGATTTAACATACAACCAAATGCCATCATTTATTACTGAAGGCAATTTAATATTATTTCTAGAAGAGTTTATGAGAGTGTGCACATGCATGCATGCATGTGGATAAGAGAATTATGCTGACACCCAAAGCTAGTGTGTTTTGAGACCATACAAGACTAGATATAATTCCTTTGTCAACACACATCCTTCCAGGAATAGAAAAATAGCCATTTCACTTTAATTGCTTACTATTTATTTTTGTCCAAATCATGCTATAGTATCTGAGGATGCATTGAAAGGTTGCTTTCTAAGCAAATGAAGAATGCTCTGTATTACTAGAATAAGGCAGAATTTGAGTCTTTAACACATTTATGTTGTGCTGGGAGGTGCAGAGCTACAATGCTCCAGCTGGAGCTCTGTGAAGTGCTGGCCAAATTCCTTATTTAAACACTCTAAATAACATTTGCAAGAAGTATTGAGCAGCCACTCTTCTAGTAAAGTTGATAAGCCCTGTTCCTGTCCAATATGTTTAAAAAATAACACCCCCCAGAGCTGCCAATCATGGAGAGGGAGCTCAGCCGCTGGTTTCTCTTTATTCACTATTCTCTCTCCACTTCTTGTCACCCCTTTTGTAATGGCTAGTTGCATGCAATTAGTGCACTACTAGAACATAAGGAAAGAATTAGGTAAAGCGGCTTCTTGTTCACTTCCCTCCCACTAGTATAGTCACTCAGGAGCAGGACACAATCTAGCCCATAAATTACAAACAACCCATTTTCTAATCAACAACAAGAAAAGAGGATCCCTTCTGTAAGAACAAAGCAGCATTATAAGTGAGAGCTGCCAGTAAGTAAATGGGGTGAGAAAAGAAAATGAGAATCTTGATCCCCATTCAGCAACTGCAAATTCTCTGTGACTTCTCTCAGTTTGGTCCAGTCAGATTTAAGAGCATTGAAAGGCCTCATAAGCAGCACAACCCCATTCCCAGCTCTAGTAATAATTCACAACCTATGAGAAGACCAGAAGGATGTAAAAGAAGTTGTGCAATGCTATTTTCTAACCCATTGCTTTGAGGTTTGCAAATCCCTGTTCATAAAGGACTTGTAAATAATTAATCCAAAAATCTGTTCTGCTCTACAAGCCCAGAAGAAAGAAATATACCTCATCTTGAAAGCAAAATATATACATTTAAAATGGTATAAGGTGCATTAATCAGAGACCCATAAGAATGAAGGGTTTTGCAGAAATGGGATTGATTGGATTTCATCCGCCGTTGGTACACATCTGAGCAGCTTATTAAAAAGAGTCTAAATATCTAATGCATAACTGGCACTTAGCAATATTTTAGTCAGCAGTTTCTGGTTTCTCTACCAGTCATGATAAACCAGTGTAGCATTCCACTGTCAGCAGCATTTAATTCAGCTGTCTCATAGCACAATTAAAGTAAAAGAAAAGCTGAAGCTAAATATTCACATTTTTGTTAGTAATTAAAAAAGGTTTAATTTAGAAGGGATATAGATTTATCTTTTTTTTTTTTAGATAAAATGTATACTGGTGTCTTATGAAGTGATTTCACTGCTTTTACTATATGCATCAGCAGTTTTAGCAACTGAATTCTTGCAGACCACATAGCTGTGTCATATAATTTCCTAACTGAAGATTGGAAGAAAAAAGTAGCTGAATGTCTAAACAACATAGTTGTGGCTTCCTCCAAAAAATGTTGGCTGCAGGGTCAGACAGATGTGCTAGTAGCTATCATTGTTCTGAGGTTTGCTGAAGCTGCGTTCTGACGTTTGCTGAAGCTGTGTTCACCTCCTAGCAATTTTGAGAGATAGCGCTGAACACTGGGTGAGCCAAAGATCTGCCACAAAAGTTATAAATTATGTTTAGAGCCAGAAAGCGATAACTGTGTATCTCTTTGCTGTGTATGTTGTGGGGGCAGTGTGCTTTATTATTGCACAAAAGCAATAATAATACCCCTTTGAGAATTCTACTGTCACTATGCAGATGGATAAAGTGAAATGACTATGTCCATGACGCAATCAGGACTAAAATCCAAGAGTTAATGGCACCCAAGACCATGCTCATTCTATCAGCCCACACTGCCTCCCAAGTAAAAGAGAATTTATCGGAGCCACAGGTTGGGTAAGTCTTTTTCAGTAGTGATGCAGTAGCAGCTTTAATATACAATGCTATCATCTTTCTCTGAATGCATATTATGGTTTGGGGATGCTAAGGAGAGCCATGAGAACAGGTTGCATTGTCTCATCTGTCTTCTCTTTCGTCCCATACAGCCCCACTTTTGCCTGTGTCCATTTATCATCCAGATAAAAAAGGCACCTGCAGCTCTTTTTCTAGACCTCTTTGTAATTCATTTCTGGAATGGAAGCAACCAAAGTGAGTCTCCAAAGAACTGGCCAGCTGGCCATAAGCTCGGCTCCTATGCCATGTCCTCTGGAACCTGACTTCTCTAAGCTCCATGCTACTTCTGTCCCACCCTCAAATTTGTGATTGGCTCTGTGATGAATGGGAGGGGTACTACCCTTTTTTGGACATCCCAGCCATTCTGTTAACTAAATTGCCTGTAAGGATTAAAACCATAGACAGTGGGTCCTAGAGAGTGTCAAGGAACATTAGAGATGCAGGAAGTAGCCAGGAGAGCCAAAAAAACAGAGTGTGGGTTTTTGAATTGGCAGCAGTGTGCTAGAAGGCTGGGGGCTGTAGGTGATGCCCAGTGATGTTCTGTTATTTTTCTTGTTAGGCCTGTCCTCTGTAGCAGGGGACTTATGGGTACTCATCTGGCTCTGTGAATCTGTTTCTTCACTTTCCCAAGTGGGTATTTCAGGTTTAAGAATACTTGATAAAGCTCTTGTAGGTTTTAGTCTCTGTCTGAGGGACTGAAGCAGATACTGTTGTATCTTAGGGCTTGTCTGTAGACAATGGATCATGTTATGTGTCCTGGATAGAAGCTAGAGGCAGATAAGAATAGTGGTAAGTAGTTTTCTGGTATAGGGTGGTGTCTAGATGACCATTGTTTATTGGTACTGTAGTGATCAGGAAGTGTAACTCTTGTGTGGCTTGGTCCAGGCTCTTTCCTGTGAGGCCATATGATGAAGCTGTCATCAGTGTAGCACAAGTAGAGGAGGCGTGCTGGGGGATGAGAGCTGAGGAAACATTGTTCTAGGTCGGTTATAAAAATGTTGGCATGCTATGGGGCCATGTGGGTACCCACAGAAGTGCCACCGATTTGAAGGTATAAATTGTCCCCACATAAGAAATGGTTGTAGGTGAACACAAAGTCACATAGCTCATAGGGGATACTGTTCCTGACAGCTTGTAATCCATCTACATGTAGAACATTGGTTTAAAAAGCCTCTACATTAATGGTGGCCAAAATGGTGTTTTCAGGAAGATTGCTGATGCATTATAGTTTCTTCAGGAAGTCAGTGATGTCTCAAAGGTAGCCAGGAGTGCTGGTAGCTTAGCGTCTGAAGAGAGAGTCTACATAGCCAGATAACACTGCTGTGAAAGTGCCAATGCCTAAGATGATGGGAGTTCTTGGGTAGCAAATAGAATACTCCTGGGGCATGTCTGTATAGATTTGGTCCTAAAACAGGGAATTTCTTGAGCAGATTGTATAGGGGTTTTTTTATTCCTCAGTGGAATCAGAGAATAGAAGTATGTTGAACATGGTATTAGAGAGTTGCCTAGCAGTCTCCTGTGTGTAATGGCTGAGTTTATGGGGCAAGTGATGTCATTTGTTCGAAATGTCAGCCTGTGCACCTCTGCAGAAGCATTCTTTGTAGAAGTGCAGACTGCCATTTTGACTATCAGGAGGATTACGCGTAGAATTGTTCTTCTTGTAGTGTTAGTAGGAGGGATCCTGTGGGTCAGTGTGATGTTCTGTAGTGCATTGGAAATATTGGTTGAGTTGGAGATGGCAAAAGAGGCTTCCAGGCCACCACAGAACTCTATTGTGGGTTTGGGTGGGGAGGGGATGGCAAAAGAAAGACCATGAGATAAGACAGACTCTTCTGCTGGGCTAAGTGTATGGTTGGCTAGATTAACAATGTTGTTGGGTGAGTTGAGGGTACCACTGTTGTAGCTCACTATAGCCTGTAGGAGTTTAGACAGTTTATTGTTCTTTTTCTTCTGTAGGGAAGTACAGCATGTATTGTAAATGTCTTGTCTTGTTTTTGTAAATCCAACCACATGGAAATAAGTGTGAAAAGTGTTTTTTTTATGAGAGTCTCCAGTTTTCAGAGCTCATTCTTGATCTTCTCCTGCTTGCTGTACAGGATGGTGATTAGATGATTCCTTCTTCCTTGGAGCAACCTCTCACTATAGTTTGCATGTCTGGTTTGATTGTAATGGATTTTTCACTTTCAGTCCATTGGGTATGATGTCCATCTGTTTGCATTCAGAGAAGAAGATGATGTTTGTCTGTATCTGTGCAAATTTGTTCATGAAGATGATGGATGTTCACTTCATACCAAGGACATGTTAGAGATGGGTGTAATCCACCCCTGTGAGAATGGGTGGATTAGACTTAACCAAGGAATACTGGCAAGGACCTCTGGATGAATCAGCCAAGGAAATTTCAGGCTTCATTACACATGTGGGGCTGTATGAATTTAATGTTCTCCCTTACAGGCTGCATAATGCACATGCCTCCTTCCAAAGACTTGCAGATAAACTGCTGGTTGGATTTGGAAAATGCACAGTAGCCTATCTGGATAATGTGGCCATATATAGGACAGCTGCAAAGTATTCCATTTAGGAAGGAACAATCAGTTTCACACATACAGAACACGAAGCAACTGTCTAGGAAGGTGTACTGCAGAAAGGGATCTAAGTGTCATAGCAAACTACAAGCTAAATATGAGTCAATAAAGTGACACTGCTGCAAAAAAAGCAAACATGATTCTGAGATACATTAACAGGAGTGCTGTGAGCAAGACACAAGAAGTCATTCTTCCGCTCTACTCTGTGCTGATTAGGCTTCAATTGGAGTATTGTGTCCAATTCTGGGCACCACATTTCAAGAAAGATGTGGAGAAATTGGAGAGGATCAACAAAAATGGTGAAAGGTCTAGAAAACAAGAGCTATGAGAGAAGACTGAAGGAATTGGGCTAGTTTAGTTTGGAAAAGAGAAGACTGAGAAGGGACATGATAGCAGTTTTCAAGTATCTAAAAGGGTGTTACAAGGAGGAGGGAGAAAAATTATTCTTCTTGACCTCTGAGGGTAGGACAAGAAGCACTGGTCTTAAATTGCAGCAAGGGATGTTTAGGATGGACATCAGGAAAAACTTCCTGCCTGTCAGGGTGGTTAAACACTAAAATAAATTGCCTAGGGAAGTGGTAGAATCTCCATCACTGGAGATATTTAAGAGCAGGTTAGATAGACATATATCAGGGATGATCTAGACAATGCTGGGTCCTGCTGTGAGGGGAGGGGACTGGACTTGATGACCTCTCAATGTCCCTTCCAGTTCTAGTATTCTATGATTCTATTCTCTGATTCATGGGGAGAACACCTAGAGCACCTCTGAGCTGTTTTCCAGCACACAAAGGAGGCAGGGCTGACAGTTAAGGCTAAAAAGTGTCAAAGAGGCCTAAACAGGGTGACTTACCTTGGACACCAGGTGTATCAAGGAACTATCCAGACTAAAGGAGAGGCTCTCCAGAATTGGCATGTCCCTCGGTCAAAAAATAGGTCCAATCATTCCTAGGCTTGACAGGAAATTACGTGCAATTTGTACCGCACTACCGAAAGCTCCACTGACAGACCTGACAAGGAAGGAGCAACCAAATGCAGTTAAGCGGACCGGGGAACGTCAGGAAGCTTTTAAGCAGCTTATATCTGACCTTGTAGTAAGGGCACCAGATTACAACAACCTTTCTTTGTCATCATGGATGTGTCAGAGCATGGTGTGAAAGCAGTTTTGATGTAGCCAGGGCCAGATTAACAATTCTACCCTGTTGTGTTTCTCGGTAAGAATCTCTCTAAGAGGGAAAGCCACTGATCTGTCTCAGAGAACGAATGTTACACCATTGTATATTCTCTGGAGAAGCTATGCCCATATATTTGGGGAAGGCACTTTTACCTACAGACTGACCATTCTGCTCTGAAGTGGCTTCACACAGTCAGAGACTAATGAGAAACTCCTTCGGTGGAACTTCGCTCCCCAAGACTTTGATTTTGAAACAAAACATTTCAGGAGCTTCTGACAAAGTGACCAATGTGCTCTCCCATAAGAATTTCACAGATTGAGCCAGTTTAAACTGTTCCTGTAATCTGAGTCATATTCCAGGAATGTGGGGGATCTTGTTTAGTTCATGTAATCTGTAGTGAATTTAGTATGTGCAAGCATCTTATTAACTATGTTTTATCCTAGACCTCCAAGACAAAATCACAGCCAGTGTGGATCTTCCTAGCCTAGGCTGCCCAGCACTTCCTATGATTTGGGGTGGGACGTGATGAATGGGAAGGATATTACTCTTTTCTGGATATCTCAGCCATTCAGTTAACTAAATTGCCTGTATAGTTTAAAACCATAGACAGTGAGTCTAGAGAGTCTCCAGGAATGCTAGGGAAGTAAGAAGTGAGTTGGCAGGAAGCCAGGTGAGCCAATGAAAACAGAGAGTGGGTTTTTTAATTGGAAGCAGTGATCTTCTTGAGGCAGATTTTGTGTGGCCAGAGGAGAGCTGCAAGAGATGAGTTAAGCCAAAAAGCAGGGCATGGAGGATTCAGTAACATCCATGCCTTGGGAAGGACTAAAGCTTGGAGCAACAGATATTTGAGCAGAACAGGAAATATTTAATCAGATGCAATCAGGTTATTTTCTTTATTTTCTGGGGTTTGTTGGAGTTCTCCATATTGAGCCCATGTGACCTCCCCCCCATAACTGTAACTTTTTAGTCCCAGGGAAAAAATTCTCTGTGTTTTTAATTTTCCTTTTTTTCCCAGTTGTTCTGTAACACCTGGGAACCAAGTATGTTTTCTTTCCTTTGTTAATAAAAATCACCTTTTTTAAGAACATGATCTGATCCCTGTGTCTAGAAGGCATGAGATTCTGCATCAAGAGATTAAAACTGCAAACTCATATATTAAGAAATTACAGATTATTTTTAAGATGTCTCCAGAGGGAGAGTTCAAGGGCTTGAGGGTACCCCCATAGGAAGAAATTCCCAAATGTGTGTTCCTGGGTTCTCAAAGCTTCTGAAAAATGAGCTGACTGGGATATCAGTCTTCAAAATTAATTCATAAAAATTATTCCCTGAAAACAGTGCCCCTATGTTGAATTGACATAGATCACAGAGTCAAGAATTATGCCAGCTATTCTGTAGAACAGGGATTTTGAGAAAATCACTAGCTGAACAAGAGTTTAATTTTACTTTTTAGTAAAGATAATGGTATGACACTCCAGGGATCAACTACATCTATCTAATAACTACAGCTGAATGACTAAGAAGGCGGTTTTATATAAACATTGAACAGAAATGGGTGTAGATCATCTTAAATGGATGGACAAAGCTTTCCTCATTCCTATTCATTGTGTAAAAGGAAGTACAGATAGGAAAATGTGTTTTGTACCAATGGGGCAAAGTCCTGACTCCTCTAATGTCAACTGCAAAACTCACTTTGACTTCAATGGGGCCTGGATTTCTTCCATGGATTTTGTATATGTATAAACCACACTTTTTGTTTGGAAACAATAAACTCTGTTTTTATTATTGGGGTAAATGTAACTGGAGAGGGACTGGGGTAAGAACTTGGGGAGGGAGGAGGGAAGTGGAAGGGAGAGGACAGGGGAGAATGGAAGTGGAAGGAGGAAGAGGGGGAAGGATAGGCTCAGGGCTGAGGCTGGGAGTGGCACCTGCCTCAGGTGGTGCGACTGCTTCGTGCGCAGGACCCTTGGGGGCCACAGGATGTGGGGCTAGGGGGAGAAGCCGGAGGGATAGGTACCGATGCGGGAGCAGCCACCAGATGGTTGATGACTGTGTGGAAAGCTGTGCAGATGGATTGTCCCTGCTCCAGCAGCTCCCACCAGGTGTCGCGGCTCAGCTGGAAGTACTCCTCCAGTCTCTGGTCCTGCTGGTCCATGGAGCATTGAGGACTTGCAGGGCAGTGAGATGCTCCCTCTGGAGGCCCTCATCGGCTCTCCGGCACTGGCGATCACGCGGGATCAGGAGGATAGCATGGGAGGTGGTGACTGTGACCCTTTCAAACCTGTTCCAACTGTCAAGAACAAAGAGAAGGGCAGTCATCCTGGGAGACACTGTGCATGAAGCCTAGCCTCATCTCTGAACTGAGACCAAAAGCCTTCGGGTCACATGAAGATGTTGTGCTTTGAGCAAGGCCATCTGAGGCCTAGACAGTTGGCCTTCCCAGCAGGGGCACAGATGTCCCGGGGGGGGGGGGAGGGGAGGGAGCCTCACTAGCCCCACATCCCAGGGACAAGCAGGCATGGGAAGGTGGCAGCCAGACTGGGAGCCTGTGGGCGGGTTGGAGGCCACGGTGTGGCTGGGCTTCCATCTGTGCCATGCACACACTGGGTCTGGCAGTGGCGGCATCCCACAGGGAGAGGACTTATATCCCTGGCAGCTGGAGGCGAGGGGGGGAAGGTGTTATAGAGAGGTATGTATGACTGGCACATGCTCCTCTGCTTCGTCACACTGTCCCTGGGAGCAGATGGTGCCCCAAGAGTGTGAGCATGCCTGTGTGCCATGTACGGCACTCCTGAATGTGTGTGTGTGTGTGTGTGTCTGTATGTCCCCAGCCTCCTTCTAGTGGTGGCTTGTGGTGAGAGAATGTCCCAGCCTATTGTTGGGAGTAAGGCAGGCCCCTCCAGACGTCCTGTGAGTCAGAGCCCAAGAGTCCTCTGCTGCAGTCTCTTGGGGCTACGTGCCCCGGTCTGGCGTTCCACGTGCACCCAGGTGCACAGGACACTGCGTGATCCCCAGGCCAAGAAGGCCAAGTGAGGAGCATGCAGCTGCCCCTCTCCACCCGCCATCTCCACCTGTGTGTGTCTAGGGAAAGTAATGGTACTCACCTGAGGGGTCTTCCCCAGCTTCGGATGACTCCCAGTAGACATCCTGGAAAGGGGGTACCAGCTCCAGGGCGAGCATGACCTCCTGACTGGCAGGCATCAAGCTGATGCTGACCTCTGGCTTCTCCTCCTCTTCACTGTCTCTGCCCTCCAGGAGGGCGATGACGGGCATCTCCATCCCTGAGTCCACAAAAGGGGGGAAGGGACTGACCTGCCCCCCAAGATGTGGTGGAACTGTGGCTGTGTCTAGATTACATCCCTTTTCTTGAAAAAGGGTTGTAAATTAGACACTTCAAAATTGCAAATGAAGCCGGGATTTAAATAATAATTTAAATAATAATTTTGCATAATGACAGCCACAGGTTTTTTTCGAAAATGGGCTTTTTGAAAGAAAAATGGCTGTTTAGATGGGGATCGATTGAAAATAAAACCCTTTATTTTCAAAAATAATGCTGCTGCGTAGACGTGCCCTGACATGAGACATAGTGCTCAGATTGTGTCTGGGTGCTGCCTGGGTGGATTACTGAGATGAGAGAATATTGTTCTGTGGAAGAAAGCAGAATTTGTTCTTGCTTTTCTGACAGTGCCTAAATAGGAAAATAAGAATAACACCACATTTTATTTTTCAGAAAAACAACTATTGCACCAAAATTAAAGTTGAGTACATGTTAGAATGTAAGAATAAAAAAAAAATCCTCACTCTGTAATGGCATCATGAAAAGAAAAATGTAGCAAAAAATGATAAAAATATAGAACTGCTTCCTCTCTCTAAATATCATTTTCATTTAATCTGCAACCACAAATATTAAAGCGCTCTAATCAGAATCATTCATTTTCTGCAGCTATGAGAAATTTGGTAATATATTAAAACAACCTGTACACTTTCAAAATCCAGCACAGTCTGTCATGTGTGACAAGTGGAAAGAGTAAGAATTTACAGCAGGTAGACTACTGTCAGAACACTCTAATTATTATCTACAGCAAGGGTGCTTGTGCCATCTCTGTATACCTACCATCTGTTTCTTTCCCTTCATGCATCTGACAAAGTGAGTTGCAAGTCACAAAAGCTTATGCCATAATAAAATTGTCAGTCTTTAAGGTGCCACCAAACTCCTTGTTGTATTTACAGCAAGTTCCTTTTAAAGAATCACAGATAATGTAACTCAGCTAATTCCAGAGTAGCATTTTGTGAATATATAACCTGAAGAGTTAGTATTTAAGCACTGATAAACACCAATTAAATATCAGTATGCGGCAAACTGCTGCAATGTATTTTGCCTTCTGCAAAGCTGTCACTACTAGCTGATCTCACCTAAGAAGGCAGAATTCTTCAATGAGATAGCATTTTCCCTTCAGCTTTATGAAGTCCTACTAAGCAAATTTCTGAAAGCATTTGAAAGCATTAGAGCCAGCTGTGCACCTCCGGATGTGAAAGATCAGAACAATCTCATTTTAAAATTACTTGAATTGACAGAAATATTGTTTTGATACAATAGAATGATTCACAAGTCTGGTAAAGGCTGATGCCAAGTTTTTAAATAGCTTTAATAAGCTAAGCAGCCCAGGAGTCAGAAGATGATGTGGCTGTGTGGTGCTGCTGAAAATTTTGACATCCCCAATCAGCAATACATTAATTTTCACAAAGGAAAAAGGAAGACATGACAGAAAGAAGTAGTGCCCTGGTACTGTCAATCTTATCAGCGTGATAGTGCACTGACATTAGTTGTGAACTAACAAAATGGCTACAAATTAACAATGGAATGAAATTAAGAATAGAAAATTCTGAATGAAGAGCAGGAAATGAGTGAAATCTGTGAAACTGGAATAATCTGTAAAGGGAAGTGCTAGAATTTCTATTTCTACCAGTGGGTGAATACGCAATGTGATGTAAATTCTGTAGTTGAGTCTGTAAATTCTAATTTATGAGATTAGAATACATGAGTAAAACTGAAGTCTTAAAAAGGGAGCTAACTTGCTTTTTCAGTCATTAGTTGCAAAAATGTATATATTATATATGATTTTATCAAATACATATGAGCACAGAATTCACCACCTTCTGGCCTAAAACAAGAGGCTACTACTCCAGGAACTATAAAGAATCTCTGTTAGCTGACTGTAATATTAAGGCTTCTGTTTTCTTTGTAGGCCAACTCTTAAGAGTACAAGATACTCATAAATTATTGAAGTGGTTCTGTGTAGGGAAGGGACGCTGGGAGAGACTCGCTGCTCTGTCCTCAGCAGGAAGCTGCTGCTGTCACTGAGGAAGATGTGTCCCTCCCCCCAGCCTAGCAGCTCCGAGTGCGAGTCCTAAGCCCCTGGCTGGGTACGGCTCATTAAGAAGCTGTGGGGTTGTGCTGCCATGCAGTATACAGGGAACCTTGATTGCTGGTGGTAGTAATAGGCTCACATCCTATTACATTGGCTAGCCATAAGAAAGCCAAAGATGTACAGTCCACTGTGCTCTTTGGGTTACAAATGCAACAAGCTGAGATATGAAAACATATATTCTTCATAGTTTAAAATCAATTGTAAATGCTTGTCTCCTTGAAAATCTTTCCTAATCTGCATATTCTAGTGGACTAAGAATAGTAAATATGGGCACTATTCTAGCTCTGTAATAGACCTAGTGCACGAATCTGAACAAATCACTCTTCTTCAAGCCTCACCTTTTCTCTTTGTACCTTTTGCACAGTGATTTGAGATACACAAGATTAAAATCACTTAATAAGACTTATGTAGTATTGTTATAAGTGCAATTCTCCTCTTTCCAAAACAAATCTACCATTCACATGATACAAACATGGGCTAATGTCTTTAGCAGTGGGGTTTCTTTGTTAAACAGCTCATTGGCAAGTCTACAACTTGACTCCTTACTACTTGAGGGTATGTCTACACTATAGCATTAATTCGAACTAACTTAATTCATATTAGTTAATTCGAACTAAGCTAATTCGAATTAGTGCATCTAGACCTAAAAACTAATTCGAATTAGCGTTTTGCTAATTCGAACTAGCATGTCCACATTGAGTGGCGCCTGAACCGAAGTTAAGGCTGGCCGGAACCAGGACTTAGAGTGTGGAGCTGCTGCCTCAGGCTAGCCGAGGGCTGTGCTTAAAGGGACCAGACCCCCAACCCGGACAGACAGTTCTCAGGGTTCCCCGCTTGCTTGTCTACCTCGATGAGGGACAGCAAAGCAGTCCTGACTTGGAGTGCCCTGAGTGCCCACACTCGGCACATCACAGCACTCGGCCATCAGCCCGGCTGCACTTGCCGCAGGCTGCCATCCGGGGGGGGTCAATCGGGGGACTGTCAGGATCCAGGAGCCCCTGCAGGAGAGCTTCCACCCCGAGGAGCCCGCAGAGCCACCCCAGTCCTCCCCATCGGGGGCTCGTGCCCCATTCCTCCCTCACCTCCTTCCACTTACCCTCCCTAGCCCCCTTCCTGATGTAAAAATAAAGGACACGTGTGTTCAAAAATAGAAACTCTCTTTATTTAACAAAACTGGGGAGGGGGAATAAAACTGTGGGGAGACGGGGAAAGGAGGTGGAGAGGGCAGGAGAGAGGGTGGGAGAGGGGAGGGGGAAACTGGGAGGAGGGGAGCTGGAAGGGGGAAGCAAGGGAAGGAGGGGAGGGGAAACTCAGGGATCAGGGGTGGGGTCTCAGCCAACCGCCTCCCAGCACGGCGAGGAGGGGGTCTCGGCATCCCCGGGGATGAGATGGAGGGTGCGGAGGTTGAGGTGGGGGTGTGGACATTGAGGAGGAGGGTGGGGGTTGAGGAGGAAGAGGTGGGAGGGGGGGCAGGAGTGGGAGGAGGGACAGTTGTTGGGGGGGCAGCAGGTGCAGGACGGGCACAGGGCACCATGCTCTGCAGCAGGGCCTGCAGGGTAGCGTTTCTGGCTCGCTCCTCAGCCAACTGCTCCTGGCGGAGCTGCAGGTCTGCCTGCATCCAGGCCTCCACGGTGCGGTTCAGGGCTTGCAGGGACCCCAGGTGCTGGTCCCAGTAATTCTGCTCCGTGGTGGTGGTCTGGAGCAGGCCGCGGGTGCGGGAGCTTGTCCTGGGCGGGGTGGTGCGCCATGCACGAGCAGCTGGTGCAGCTGTAGAGAAAGAAGAGAAGTGGTCAGTTCTCCCTGGGGACTCAGTGGATGATGCCCAGCCCCAGCGACGTGAGGGTGACCGTGCCCTGCACTGTCAGAGCCGTTGTGCTTGTACAGAGGCCATGGTCAGGATGCTGAGGGAGATTAGAGAGGCTACCAAAACAAAGAACTCTATAATAATGGGGGATTTTAATTACCCCCATATTGACTGGATACATGTCACCTCAGGAAGAGAAGCGGAGATAAAATTTCTCAATGGCTTAAATGACTGCTTCTTGGAGCAGCTGGTGCAGGAACCCACAAGGGGAGAGGCAATTCTCGATTTAGTCCTGAGTGGAGCGCAGGATCAGGTCCAGGAAATAACTGCTACAGGACCGCTTGGGAATAGTGACCATAATATAATAACATTCAACATTCCTGTGGTGGGAAGAACACCTCAGCAGACCAGCACCCTGGCATTTAATTTCAAAAGGGGAATTACACAAAATGAGGAGGTTAGTTAAACAGAAATTAAAAGGCACAGTGACTAGAGCCAAATCCCTGCAAGCTGCATGGAAACTTTTAAAGACACCATAATAGAGGCCCAACTTAAATGTATACCCCAAATTAAAAACATAGCAAGAGACCTAAAAAGAGTCACCGTGGCTTAACCACCATGTAAAAGAAGCAGTGAGGGACAAAAGGTATCTTTTAAGAAGTGGAAGTCCAATCCTAGTGAGATAAATAGAAAGGAACATAAACACTGTCAAATCAAGTGTAAAATGTAATAAGAAAAGCAAAAAGATTTTGAGGAACAGCTAGCCAAAACTCAAAAAGAAATAACAAAATGTTTTTAAGTACATTAGAAGCAGGAAGCCTGCTAAAAACCTGTGGGTCCCTAGACGATAGAACTATAAAAGGCGCAATCAAGGACGATAAAGCCATTGGAGAAACTAAATGATTTCTTTGCTTCAGTCTTCATGGCTGAGGACGTTGGGGAGATTCCCAAATCTGCACCGTCCTTTGTGGGTAATGAATCTGAGGAACTGTCCCGGATTGAAGTGTCATTAGAGGAGGTTTTGGAACAAATAGAAAACTTAATGTTAACAAATCTCCGGGACCGGATGGCATTCATCCAAGGGTTCTAAAAGAACTCAAATGGGAAATTGCTGAACTATTATCTGTGGTTTGTAACCTATCCCTTAAATCGGCTTCCGTACCTAATGACTGGAAGGTAGCCAACGTGACACCAATATTTAAAAAGGGCTCTAGAGGCGATCCGGCAATTACAGACCGGTAAGTCTAACTTCAGTACCGGCAAATTAGTCGAAACAATAGTAAAGAATAAAATTGTGAAGCATGTAGAAGAACATAATTTGTTGGACAAAAGTCAACATGGTTTCTGTAAAGGGAAATCCTGTCTTACTAATCTATTAGAGTTCTTTGAAGGGGTTAACAAACATGCGGACAAGGGGGATCCAGTAGATATAGTATACTTAGATTTCCAGAAAGCCTTTGACAAGGTCCTCACCAAAGGCTCTTGTGTAAATTACATGGCCATGGGATAAGAGGGAAGGTCCTTTCTTGGATTGAGAACTGGTTAAAAGACAGGAAACAAAGGGTAGGAATAAATGGTAAATGTTCAGAATGGAGAGGGGTAACTAGTGGTGTCCCCAAGGGTCAGTCCTAGGACCAATCCTGTTCAACTTATTCATAAATGATCTGGAGAAAGGGGTAAGCAGTGAGGTGGTAAAGTTTATGGATGATACCAAACTGTTTAGGATAGTCAAGACAGAAGCAGACTGTAAGGGACTCCAAGAAGATCTCACCAAACTGAGTGATTGGGCAACAAAATGGCAAATGAAATTTAATGGATAAGTGTAAAGTAATGCACATCGGCAAAAATAACCCCAACTATACGTACAGTATGATGGGGGCTAATTTGGCTACGACAAATCAGGAAAGAGATCTTGGAGTTATCGTGGACAGTTCTCTGAAAACTTCCACACAGTGTGCAGCGGTGGTCAAAAAGGCAAATAGGATGCTAGGTATTATTAAGAAAGGGATAGAAAATAAGACCCAGAATATCTTACTGCCCCTGTATAAACCCATGGTACGCCCACATCTTGAATACTGTGTACAGATGTGGTCTCCTCACCTCAAAAAGATATTTTGGCCTTGGAAAGGGTTCAGAAAAGGGCAACTAAAATGATTAGGGGTTTGGAACGGGTCCCATATGAGGAGAGGTTAAAGCGACTGGGACTTTTCAGTTTAGAAAAGAGGAGACTGAGGGGGATATGATAGAGGTGTATAAAATCATGAGTGGTGTGGAGAGGGCCGATAAAGAAAAGTTATTTATTAGTTCCTAAATAGAAGAACTAGAGGACACCAAATGAAATTAATGGGTAGCAGGTTTAAAACTAATAAAAGAAAGTTCTTCTTCACACAGCGTGTAGTCAGCCTGTGGAACTCCTTGCCAGAGGAGGCTGTGAAGGCTAGGAATATAACAGAGTTTAAAGAGAAGCTAGATAATTTCATGGAGGTTAGGTCCATAAAAGGCTATTAGCCAGGGATAAAATGGTGTCCTTGGCCTCTGTTTGACAGAGGCTGGAGAGGGATGGCAGGAGACAAATCGCTTGATCGTTGTCTTCGGTCCACCCTCTGGGGCACCTGGTGCTGGCCACTGTCGGCAGACAGGATACTGGGCTAGATGGACCTTTGGTCTGACCCGGTACGGCCGTTCTTATGTTCTTATGTTCTTATGATGCCTGGCTCTCCCTGGGACTGGGAGCTGCCCCAAGACCGCACCCATGTCCCTGTGCCGTGTATAGTGTTGCCTGGGCGGGGTGGGGGGAGGGAGATGTCCCCTGCCTCTGTGTAGAGGGGGCTTGTGAAGGGAGGGCGTCCTACTGTGTCCCACCCCGGGGTCGGGAGCATGTCAGGTCTCTTCACACATGCATGTCCCTATTGGGCCATGGCCCCTGGGTGTCACGCAGCTGGAGCCACCTGCCCAAGGGTGGCATGGCACGTGCTCGCACGTGCACAGGTGTCTGCATGATCCGTGGGAGGCATGGTCCACGCGCGCGGTTCCTGGTCTCCCTTCCCGCCTCCCCCCACCCCGGGCAGGGGACAGTGCTGGCACTTATCCGGTATGGCCTCCCTGGACGACCCTGCCGACTCCGGTGCTGGAACTCCTTGCGGTGGCCCCTCCGGTGCGCCCGGGTCAGGGCCCTCCGGTCCCGGCTCGCTGACTCCCGGGCTGGCACGGACCGCCCCGCCCCCCAAGAATCGGTCGAGGGCCGGGAAGTAGGGGCAGGTGGCAGCCCGTGCTGTGGCGCCGCCCCTGGTGGCCCTGGCGTACGCCTGCCACAGCTGTTTAATTTTCAGGCGCACCTGCTCTTGTGTGCGTCTGTGTCCCTTTCGGGCCATGGTGGCCGCTATGCGGCCATAGACAGCCGCGTTCCTCCACCTAGTGCGGAGATCATGGAGGTTGGGGGCCTGCCCCCAAACCTCAATGAGGTCCATGACCTTCGCACTAGACCAGGAGGGCGCGCGCCGTCTACGGCCCCTGGCTGGCCCCTGGGTGCTGGGGGACTGGGTGGGGGACGGCTCGCTGTCACTGGCTGCCTGGCTCATCCTGCCACTGGGTCAGAGACTGCTGGCAGGGCTGTCTCTGGCAAGTGCCGTCTGGCCAGAGTCTACCCCTTTAAGGGCCCCGGGGCTGGGGGAGAGGAGAGTTTTCCTGGTTTGGCCCAGAGTGGCCACCAGGGGGAACCTGGGATGGGCTAGCCTCCAGTTAGTTCAAATTAAGTGGCTACACATCCCTTAATTCGAACTACTTAATTCGAACTAGGCGTTAGTCCTCGTAGAATGAGGTTTACCTAGTTCGAATTAAGCGCTCCGCTAGTTCGAATTAAGTTCAAACTAGCGGTTTGTATGTATAGACGCTATAAAAGTTAATTCGAACTAATGGCTGTTAGTTCGAATTAACTTTGTAGTGTAGACATACCCTGACAAACTTCATTTACTACTTTCTTTCCTTGTTGCAGATTGCACATGTAATGTCACATTCACACCTTATCCTCTAGAGACAGCTATAATAAACATCAAATTGAAGACGATAAAAACAAATTACTGGGTATTGTATAGGCCACCCAGTTCATGGATTAGATGAGGGAGAAATTTGGTGTGAAACCAGCTTCTACAAAACTTTTTATCTTTGTGGAAACAGCTCTCATTTAATTATGTTACTTATCCCTTTTCAGAATTGAGCTGTCCAGTGTAAGACCAAAAAAGGATCAGTATCAACTGAATAGAAAATTAACCAAATTCTATGGCTATTTATCCATTTTTTTTCTACAAGCAAAACCATAATAGACTGTTTTGTTTCCTTGTAAATGTTAGAAGTACACCCCCACCTTCAATCCATAACTTCTAAAGGTATTAAGCACCTCCTGGAAAGTGTTTAGCACTATCACTGCTCATAGATTTCAAAGGGATTTAGCACATATTGTCCACTCAGAGGCACAAAGTATCTTTTAGGATTACACATTTTATATTTGTGGACTGGGGCTATGTCTAGACTACAAGCCTCTTTTGAAAGAGGCTTTTTCAAAAGAATATTTTGAAAAAGCCTCTTTTGAAAGACAGCGTCTAGACTACAAGCAGATTTTTCGAAAAAGCGAGCCACTTTTTCCAAAAAAGAATCTAGACGCTCTTTCGAAATAGCACGGTTTGCATTCAATAGCGCCTTTTTTCAAAAGAGTACTTTCGAAAAAAAGCATTATGCCTCGTAAAATGAGGTTTACCGCGATCAAAAAAACTGCCGCGTTCTTTCGATTTACTTTCGAAAGAACGTGGCTACAGTCTAGACACAGGTGACGTTTTTTAGAAAAAAGGCTACTTTTTTTTGGAAAAAAACCCTGTAGTCTAGATACACCCTGGGTGTCTTAGCCAGAGGGCTGATCTTAAAGACCTGACTAGTGAGGTTGGCAGACAACTGAGGGCAGTAAGAGCAGAGAGAGCAGGATTGCACCCAGCAGACAGGAGGCGCTCATGAATGCTATCATCACATGGTCTATTGTACATAGACCATTCAGTAATGACAGGTCAGAATGTCAGAAGCAGGCCCGCCATCGGGGGTAGGGGGAGGCAAAGGGAGGAATTTGCCCTGGGGCCTGGCGATTTAAAGGGGCCCAAGGCTCCTGGGTGCTGCCACTGCTACTGCAGCAATGACAATGGCCAGAGCCCCGGGCCTTGTTGAATTGCCTGAGTGCCTGAGTGCCACGCCAGGTGCTCCATGTGGCTCTGAGAGCTGGGGAAGGAGCGCTGTGGTCTGGACAGCGCTGAGGACTGGCTGTCCCCAACCTTCCTTCTGCCCAAGGCCCTGCCCCTTTCAGGGCACAGAGACAACTCTCCCCACACATACACACACCTTGCCCCGGGACCCATGGTGGCTATCAGCCCTACTGGTTAGAAGGTACCAACCTCTGGTCTCCACCAATCTGGACCAGAGTGGCAGTATCTTATCCAGTGATTTAAAAAAAAAAAAAAAAAAAAGGTTGTGAGATTTCCAGAGCAGTGGACATAGTTAAAATTCTTTTTTTGCCTTTTTTCTTTCTGCCTGTCAAAAATTTTTTGATAATGATCCAGACTTACGGTTGCTTGCCAAAGCAAAGTAAACCTCATAGCATTTTGAGGTTCACTTATGAAAGATGGAAAGACTTGAAAGCATTGTCAGAGGAACACTTAAAAGTGGGGGTGCTGAGCCCCCTTACCCTTTTCCACCCCTCCCCCCAGCTGAGGTTGGGAGCAAAGCCCTAGCATAAGACACAGGCAGCTGGGACCCCAGGAATGGGGCTGGCAGCAGAGACCCATGGCACATGGGGCTCAAACTAGGACCCCATCACATAGTGCATGGGGAGGCAGCTGGGACCCTGGTGCTTGGGGCAGCAGTGAGGATCTTGGCCCATAGGGCCAGCAGCTGGGTGGGTCCCTGGGCAGTAGACTGGGAGCCTGGGGATGCTGCAGCACTCCCCAATGCTCTAGTTCTGCATCAGTGCTTGAAAGAGACCAAAACACAAGAAAGATGGACAAGACTTAGAAAAGACGAAAAAGAGGAGGAAGCGAAATGGTTTAGAGGAAAATCAGAGACAAAAGCTTGAAAAAGACAGAAGAAGAACTTGTGTGCTGCTCCTTGTTGCTCACTCTTCCTCTGAACAAGATCTTTAAGAAATGAGACAGAATTTTATAAAGAGACAAAAGAGAGGCTGGGGTCAGGGGAAGAACAGACCCAGAAAAGAGAAGGAAAGGGACTTGTAGTCCTTTGGAACAGGAGACAAGAAAAGGTAGCTGCTTTGAAATCTGAAATGAAAAGAGAAAAATAGAGGCATGAGATCATGGATAAGCAGACAACCATGGATAGCCATGCAGCCCCCAAGAGCTGTTAGGACCTCTGCTATTTGTGTTCCTCTTTCATGCTGTACATTATCTATTGATCTGCCCTCGTAATTGTCCATGAATACAATATGCAGTATATCTCATGTGATCATTTAAACATATTCTACAGTATTTTCGGCCTTGGGACTCAAAGGAGCCTAAGAGAACTGGGCATCCAACTCCCACTTAGTTTCATTTATCTCCCTTTTGAAAATCCTACCCTGCATTTTTCATGAGTCTCATCATTACACAGCCCTGCTCCTGCATTCCTTGCATATTCAAACACCCAGCAAAATCCACTGGTGCTTTGGTGTAGAAGGAATAGGTCAGGACCTGAGATAATCCTTTGAGGATTTCATTTTGAGGAACAGAATGTGAATACTTAATGTTCTTCCAGCTTTTAAACAAAAATGCCATGTCTACATTGTGAGAAGCTTTTCAGACTGACGATTTATCATCCTGGACAGTGACTACTAATTTAAAATATTTATGCATAAAAGGAGAGAGAGCATAAAAAAAAAAGCTTGTGAGGTGTGATTCTGTTATTCACAGGCTGCTTTCAACGGCAGGAGTATAAGGTCAATAGATGTTGTTGTTGTTGTTTTATTGCAGCTAGCCAGCCAGTGCACAAAATATCTGCAGCTTAATTCTTAAAAAAAATAAATAAATAAAGTGTGGTTCAATGGGCTTCTAGAAGAGGTCCAAATGAGATTTTAATATCACTGCGGAGATGAAGCTGCAACCGTTTTCCTGCTTAGCACACACATTCTAAAATGTGCGATATCTAGTTACTTGTTCTCCGTATAATGAAAGTCACCCCTGATTGCTCCTTTATCCATTTGCACTGTTATGTTGGGTGAGTGAAAAGTAAATAATATAGGGCCTGACCCAAAAATCCATTGATATAATGGAATTCTTTTCATTGACTTTCACACTAGATCTTAGTAGGGGCTAGATTGTGCCTAGTCCAGATGTAGCTTCATAGGAGAATAAAAGAGAGAGAGGATTCACTCACTATATTAGGTTCCTTGGGTCATAGCTCTGGGAAGACTGTTTCACAGCAGATAACCACCTCAGGAGTAAATAGGGTGCAGACAGGCTGAGAGTACACAGAGCAAAGGCTCTCTCTCTTCTACATACCAGCCAAAGGACTTGCCATGGGAAATATATAGCACCATTTACATTGGTGTTATTATTTGCTTGCTAAAACCACTTCCAGTCACACACATGCAATAGGGGAATCTGAAAGGAATTCATGAGAAATATCACAGAATGTTTTCCTTTGAATTTCTTGTATATCTTTGTGCTGAAGTTTGCAATGAAGCTGAACTTATTCTGTGCATAAATATTTATCCATTTGTCTATCAAGCTTAATTATTTGGGCCCCAATCCAGCAAAGCACTTAAGCATATGCCGATCTCTAAGCATGAATAGTGCCATTGATTTTGAGGACTACGCATGCCACCCTTGATACATCAGTTCTAGCCAACCACCACCAAGTGCCAAACTTACCATTCCACAGCAAAGTCATACAGAAGCTAGCCAAAACATAAGCCATATGGTCACCTAAGTGAAGTTAACATTCTGGCACAGTCTGGATTTAGGCCTGGACATAGAACTGAAACCTTTTTATGACACTGATGGATGACTCCTTCAGACAATGGATAGAGGCAGACTTCTACTCTCATCGTCCTGAATCTCTCTGTAGCATTTGACACTATTGACCATGAGTTTCTGCTGTTTCACATGAGAGAAAGGAATCAGGGATCTAGGTAAGCACACTAAAATGGTTTTAGTCAATCCTGATGGATCCATTCAGCTGGCTGAAAGGGGACCTTAGCAAAAGAGAGGTGATGATGGTGGGCAAAAGAACATATTTTGAAGAGTTTGAAACTACACATCTACAATTGGTCAATTCAATACAGACTCTGGGGTACACTTGGATTCCTCACTGATGCTAAACTCTTGCATAGCAGCATCCACAAGTATGACTTTCTGTCATCTTTGGTTATTTAGGAGACTACTTGCCATTCTGGCAGATGATGACCTGGCCTCAGTTATTAAGGCCTTCATTACTTGCCAAAGCAAAGCAAATGTCACAGCATTTAGAGGTTCACTTACCAGAGATGGAGAGACTTGAAAGCATTGCCACAGGAACATTTTTAAAAGTGGGGGTCACTTCTTAGCTGGACTACACCAATATACCTGGGCTTGTAACCTTCAGCACTTTTGAAATTCCAACAGATACAGAACACTGCAGCATGTCTCCTTAGCACCTCTACTGCAAAGGTGAACAAGCCTGTCCTCTACTTTCTGTACTGTCTTGCCATAGAATTTCACATCTTATTTAAGGTCTGGGTCCCCACTTTCAAGGCCCTCCATTACCTAGCCCCAGAAAATGTAAGAGCTCACAAAGATTTGGGATGTATACTTTGATTGGCAACTTCACTCCTCTGCCATACTGGAACTCTCTGTAATAAGGGTAAAATATTATGTTCAGGAGACAGAATTTTCTCAGGGCCCAGTCTGAGACTGTGGAATGAACTC
This sequence comes from Rafetus swinhoei, assembly GCA_019425775.1. NCBI lineage: Eukaryota > Metazoa > Chordata > Testudines > Trionychidae > Rafetus > Rafetus swinhoei. The sequence continues at coordinate 39,437,343 of CM033437.1, read as the reverse complement.
CCCCAAGAACTAAGAACCAGCACAAACCTCACTGTCACCTGCTCCAAGTGTAATATTTTTGACTCTGCTTCTCTAACGTAAGTTCACAGTAACACATAAATTTAAAAACCGATCAAAACTAGTTTTGTATAAGCTTCTTTCCTCAAGAGAAAGAATGAGAGAACAAACACTACACTACATTAGTGATGAGAGCAGCATAAGAACATATAAGCTATGTCTAAACTGCACCCCTCTGTCGGCAAAGGGATGTAAATTAGACGTATCGAAAGTGCAAATGAAGCCAGGATTTAAATATCCTGTGGTTCATTTGCATAATGGCGGCTGTCGCTTTTTTTCAAAATGGGGCTTTTGGAAAAAAACAGCAGTTTAGACGGGGCATTTTCGACAGAAATGCCCCATTTCGAAAGATCCTGTAGTCCAAGATTTCCCACCCCTGTCATAAATAAAGACAAAGTTGAAACCTTTTATGTTGAACATAATATTTTACTTTATTTAAAAATGAAGCCTCGCCCACAAGCCCCCCAGTTGGGGCCCAGCGCCCATCTGGCCACAGCATCATAACACTAACCCTACACACACTGACCCTAGTCCATTATACACCCGAACTTCCTGCCCTGAGCCCCTCATACCTCCATATCCCCCAAACTCACGTACCCCCACATCCTCAGACTCCTGCACCCCCACATCCCCAGCCCCCCTGCCATAAGATTGACAGAAGACAGCCTGAATGCATGCATGAAGCTGGATTTGATCAGTTATGATGTAAACTTCAAAGAAATGTACGAAAAGATGCAGCAGCAGAAGGCCCATTAAATGAAGTCTGTGAGTACAATGTTTCATTATTGCTATTATTAATCATTATGTCAATTATCAATAATATTAAGGTGTGTTGTATTTTCAGTCATGCAAATGGGCATTCTTATATGGCTCTTTGTTGACCACTTGTTCTGAATTTTGATGTAGTTTGGCTCTTTGGTTTGAAAAGGTTGCTGACCCTTGCCATATTGTATTATAGAAAGGGCATTGCTGAAACTGAAAAGGAGGAATGGAGGACAATCAACATCAGTTAGGGTTTTCAGACTCTGAATTACGAAGACAGATTAGTCAGAACAAAAAAAGCACAGACAGATCTTACCAAACTATACATCTCTGGAAAACAGAGGAACAGTTTAATGTCTGAAATTTTCCAATGTTGCAACTAATTCAAAAACATGATGTCTTGGAGTTAGATTGCAGCTGGGAAAGAGATTTAGCTGTTTAAGCCTAATTTCCACCCTGCATTTCTAAGTGTTGCTGTCAACACCCAGCCAGGAACGAGTTGGTTATTTTGGAAAGGAAAGAATAACTCCAAGCTTACAAATGCCAGTTCCTCATTTTAAAAATCTGACTCTAGGCTTTATAAATTCAGCCCAGAAGTTTTGAGGCTTAATAAGAGGAATGGCTTTATAAGAAATATCTGAAGCAGAAAAAAGGTTCCAGTTTAGTTCATCTAGTTTCCCCTACCAATGATTTCCCAGGTCTTCATTTTCCTTTCCCTGTCCCCCTCTGCATGTAGTACCTATCTAACAATATTGGCAGATGATACTTTTACTTGAATTTTGCTACTCACAGAGTCATAGAACTGGAAGGGACCTCGAGAGGTCATCAAGTCCAGTCCCCTGCCCTCACGGCAGGACCAAGCATTGCCTAGATCATCCCTGATAGGTATCTGTCTAACCTGCTCTTAAATATCTCCAGTGATGGAGATTCCACTACATCCCTAGGCAATTTATTCCAGTGTTTAACCACCGTGACAGGCAGGAAGTTTTTCCTGATGTCCAACCTAAACTTCCCTTGCAACCATTGCTTCTTGTCTTATCCTCAGAGGCCAAGGAGAACAATTTTTCTCGCTCCTTCTTATAACACCCTTTTAGATACCTGAAAACTGCTATCATGTCCCCTCTCAGACTTTTCTAAACTAAACATGCCCAGTTCTTTCAGTCTTCCCTCATAGCTCATGTTTTCTAGACCTTTAATCATTTTTGCTGCTCTTCTCTGGACCTCCAATTTCTCCACAACTTTCTTGAAATGTGGTGCCCAGAACTGGACACGATACTCCAAATGAGGCCTAATCAGTGCAGGGTAGAGCTTTAGGAAGTGCGGGGCCCAATTCAAACCACTTTGGCGGGGCCCCCCCACCAGGATTTTTTGTTGAGCAAAAAAAAAAAAACCACACCCCCACACAACAAACCACAACCACACACAAATATCACATCAGAAGTAGATCTGATCAAAATGTAGTTGAATATTTTCAAAAAAAAAATGCCATCCTTTATTATGCAAAATTTTACACAAAATTAAATCAGTTGCCTTAAGTGTAGGTCAAATATTTTCAATTGCAAACTATCCAATTTTTTCAATAAAGTTTAAAGTTTGATTTTTAAAAAGTTACCAGAGGGCGTTGCAGTTTTCTGTTACATTGATTTACTTTTTAAATAGCAAAATTTGAGTCTTTGTTAAGAAAGTGTCAGTTCTGTGGTCAAATTTCAGGCCTTAGTGAAAATCTTTATCAAAGAATCTTTATCAAAGATTTTTGCTCAAGCGATCACTGAGACAAGACAAGGACTCTCAATTGATTCTAGTCAGCTCTGCCTTTAAACACTGGATATAAAGTGTCAGATATAATTGAGGACTCCCAAATAGACTCTACACCACCAGAAATAAAACCTGTTTCCATCTTTTGTGACTTTCAGTTAGATGTGACTCACTATCCTCTGCTTAGTGTTCAAGTTATGGTAGACCCTAAGCTAGGTCATATTAAGTTCAGGTCTTTTAATCATACAATATGGATAACAACATTTCATTCTCCCAGCTCCAAGTCTTAAGTGAATTTCAACCCAAAAGAACCAAAATTGATCACCTTGACACAGCAAGTGTGTCTACTGATCTCTGTGGCAAAGTAAGTTGTCTATATAAATAAGGTCTGCTCGTGGAGCCTTTTCCTACAGTTGATTAACAGATGGCAGTAGATAGCTCATTCAGACCACTGGCTGATAATAGTTAGTCACCCTGACCAGTCATTAACCATAGTAATGGACTCACCCTACTCTCCATTGTCTCTATGATTCTCTGATGACCTGTGACAAAAAAAGGAGGGTGGAAAGGGAAACTGAAGGGGAGAGACCTCTCTAAATTCACCAATCAAAGAGCAGTATTGCCAAACCAAAAATCACAAGGAACGCCTACACAAAGTTATGAGAATGGTCTACAAATCATAAGATATTTTAAAAATAAAACATGTTGGATTTTTATTGGCCTTTTGTTTGAGTATTTAGGGTTCATGTTTTAAAGCTTTCCTCCTTAGCTGTAAGGCCCAGAAGTATAGAGAACTTTTTTTAAATGAAAGCTGAGATTCCTACATAATCAACTGACTCCAGGCCTTTAGAAAAACACCAAATGTTTTGAGACTCATGGTAAAACAATGGAGGAATTCTTGTGAGCCCATGCTTTGCCCACAGTATAAATAAAAAACAACAACAATATCTTCTCCACTAAACATCCTAATGAGATACTGCAAATGGTGAACTGAATTCAACAGCTCCTGATATGAACAGGTATCAATCTAGTTTTTCATATTTGAGATGGGTTACCAGGAATCATATATGATAATATGAAATCTTTCCACTCTCAAGTCAGCATATTCACAAAGCACCTATAATTTTGATCCATTTTATATTATTTTTCTCCCAGGGGCAACTGACTCCTCCAGCCCCCTCACTACACCACTGCCCCCCCTCCTGCAGATCTATCATCTTATGCATGTGCAAGATCTATGAGAGTCGTCCCATGAATCTGCAGTTAGTGTCTATGGCGCCTGCTTCTGGGTGGTGTCTCAATGCTGCCACATTCACCTCCAAAGAGGGGGCTTCCCAAAGCAGGCCCTTGCTGCTGACCCCCAAGGCATCCACAGGTCCAGTCTCCTTTCAATGGGCCCACTTTCCAGGGCTCATTGATCTTGGATCTGGCTTCCATCCCCTCTCCAACCCCCATCAGAACTACTGTGCCCTCCTGGCTTAGGAAAAGATGATGCGCAGATCGCCGGACAGCACGGCTGGCGAGCGGGGCTCGCCGCGGTTTGGCGAGCCCTGGGCATGAATACAAAGATTAAGGCAAGACTACACAACACACAGGCCCCATTTAAGTCAGTTCTGCTGATATTAATAAAATGCAATATTTACCCGATTTCTACCCATGTGACAGCACTTTTCATGAGCAATGACAGTCCAAGAATTTAACTACTAAAACACATCAACAGAAGATCATTACACTGACTACTTTTTTGCTTTGGCTCCCACTCGCTGGCCACATGTTGATCCCCACATAAACCCAAACTGCACCGCGGGGCACAAACAAACTGGCCGTGGGCAGCATACCAAGTTATTAATAAATATTTTTAAACCTTGACCTTTTCTCTCTGCTGTCATGTTTCCTCTCCTTGCTCCATCATCTCCCCTGGTGCCTGCTGCCCCCAACTCCTCACCTCCTCTGCTGTCCTGGCTCCTGCCCTCTCACTGCCCTCAGCCCTCCTGTGACCTGCCCCCTCCACCAGCCCTTCTCTCCCCTGTGCCCACTCCTCCAGTAGCCCCACTCTGCTCATGTGAGCTACCCCTCCTAATCCCTCTTCTAACACCTCCCTTGCCTCTCTCCTCTGGTGCTGGTCCTCCCCTGCAGGTGTCTGCCCTTCTGCTTCACCCCAAAATCCCTGGCACCTGCACCTTCCCTTAGCCCTGCACCCTCCTGGTGCCTCCCCTTCCTTACTGCTCCTGCCCCTTTGCCCTCTTTTTCCCTGATGCCCACCCCTCACCACTCTCTGCCCCATTCCTCTCCTGCCCCTCTGTGCCCTCACACATGCCTTGCTCCATCCCCACCTTTCTCATGCCCACCCCTTCTTTCAAGACTTCTCCCAGAACCTCCCACTCTAGCCCCCAATGCCCTTCCCCTCTCCTCTCCTCTCCCAGCATCACCCTGTCCCCTCTCCCACTGACACCTCCCCTCCTGCCTTTGGCCCCCTGGCATTTGTCTCTTCTGCACCCCTGTCTCTTGGTGCCTTCCCCTCTCCCCACCCAAGCTCCTTCTCCTTCCACCCCTGCCCCTCTGCCTCCGCCCAAGCCCCTTCCCCCACCCTCGCCCCACCCCACCCTCCCCACCGCCCAAGCCCCCACCTCCGCCTAAGCCCAAGCCCCTTCCCTTCCCCCTGCCCCACCGCCGCCGCACAAGCCCATTCCCTACCTTCTGCCTTCCACGTTGCGGTGGCAGTTGAGGTTGCGGTTGCAGTTGCAGTTGTGGTTGCAGTTGCGGGGCTGGGGCCGGGGCCGGGGCCGGGGCCAGGGCCTGCGCTCAGGCCCCGGAGCCCGAAGCCGGAGCCAGCGAGGCCCCGCAGCGTGGCCTCCCAGGACTTTTAAAATCCCGGGCCGTGATGTGACGTCACGGCCCAGGCGTCCTCCCCGCCCACGTGCAGCGCCGCACATGGGCAGCAGCAGGCGGCGAGAAGGAGCCGCGCACGGCAGGGGCCGAGGGGGACACTCTGGGGGCGGGGTGGGAAGACGTGCGGGGGGGTGGCAGGGAGGTCCGGGGCCCGCTCCGGGCAGAGCCGGGGTAGAGACCCAGCTCCACATAGTGGTGGAGCAGGGCCACTCTGTAACTCACCGGCCAGCACTTCCGGGTTCAGGGGCACGGGGCCCCCTTAGGCACGGGGCCCGATTCGACCGATCGGTCGAATCGGCCTAAGGCCGGCCCTGGCTCACAACACTCCTATTAATGCATCCCAGAATCATGTTTGCTTGTTTTCATCAGTGTCACATTGTTGACTCATGTTTAACTTGTCATCCACTATGTCCCCTAAATCCTTTTTAGCAGTATGCCTTCCTAGACAATCACTTCCCATTCTGTATGTGTGAAACTGATCATTCCTTCCTAAGTGGAGTACTTTGCATTTGTCCTTATTAAACTTCATCCTGCTTACCTCAGACCATTTCTCTAGTTTGTCCAGATCATTTTGAATTTTGACCCTATCCTCCAAAGCACTTGCAACCCCTCCCAGCTTGGTATCATCTGCAAACTTAATAATCGTACCCCCTATGCCATCATCTAAATCATTGATGAAGATATTGAACAGAATTGGCCCCAAAACAGACCCCTGAGGAACTTCACTTGTTATGCCCTTCCAGCATGATTGTGAACCATTAATAACTACTCTCTGAGATTATGAATATTATGAGTGTGAGGGAAGCATGGTGATCCAGGATTTCCAAGATGACAATGAAAAGGGGAGAAATAAAAAACACTAGCAATTGAGAGAAATAAGATTCTATCTGTTGAAATCAAACAAAGTAAAGAATAAACTGGTACCATCTCTTAAGTACACCTATAATCTTCAGCCCCTCAACTTAGTCAATTAAAATCTTACGTGATATATCAAATTGCAGGTAAGACAATGGGACTATGAGACACAGAATTGCCATCAATATTTTTATTTACTCCCCTCCCCTTTTTTCAAACACTCAAATTCCTCCCTGATGTCAATGAACTCTCAATGAGACTCATAAGCAAATACGTAAGAACAGCTATTCTGGGTCAGACCAATGACCCAGCTAGCCCACTACCCTATCTTTAAACAGTGGTCAATGCCAGGTGCTTCAGAGTAAATGAACAGATAAGGCAATCCGAAAGCGATCCATGCCCTGTCATCCGCTCCTGGCAAATAGAGGCTAGGATACACCCTTGCACATCTGGCTAATAGCCATTGATTCACCTGTCTTCCATTAACTTATCTAATTAATGTTGAAGCCTTTTATAGTCTTGATCTTCACAACAGTCTATGGCAAGGAGTTCCATAGGTTAGCTGTGCATTGCATGCAAAAATTCTTCTTTTTTGTTTGTTTTAAACCTATTGCATATTAATTTCATTTGGTGAGCCCTAGTTCTTGTGTTGTGAAGAGGAGTAAATAACTCTTACTTACTTTCTCCATTCTAGTAATGATTTTATAATCTTCTGCCATAGCCCCCTCCCCCCCGCCCTTAGTTGTCTTTTTTTACACAATGAAAATTCCCTGTCTTATTAATCAATCTTTATTAATCATTTGTTGCCCTTTCTATTCCCTTTCCAGCTTCATGTTAGGTTCACCAAGACTTTACTATTTTTACTGTTTTTTTAGTCACTTGTGCTGTTGGCATGCTTTGTGCTTTACAAGATCTCTTCCCTAAGGAGATTGCAATCCACAGCTTGATCCTGCACACATTTACAGAAGAAAGTAACTTTATAAACTGACTTAGAAGGGTAGCCGTGTTAGGCTGTAACTTTAAAAGCAACCATCAGTCCCGTGGAAACTTATAGACTAACAAATATATTATATCATGAGGTTTTGTGTGTAAAACCCACTTCATCAAATGAGTTGGGGTGGAAATTACAGAATCCAGAGTATATATAATAGCAAAAGCAGTTACCTGCCAACTGTAGGACCAGTGTTAATGATGACAATTGAGTCAGGCTGAATGTGTCCCATTCATAACTTTTGATGTGTAAATGCGAATATTAAAAGTGGGGGAAATTGCCTTTGTAGTGACACTTTCAACTTGGGCTTCAACTTAAATAAAGATATTAACCAGTTAATGCACTACAAAGCCTTCTTATTTGGCTTTTGAAGTTTGGTTCAGCAGTTCTGCCACCCTCACTGCTTAAACGTGAGCTGTCTCTACTGAAGTCTAATATTAATTATGTTGGTGGAATCATAATTTTGCAAAGGGGAAACCAAATCTCCAGAATTCTCAGTGCAAAGCCCATGTGTTTAGACTTGAATAAAAAGCACAATTCTAATGACTGTGCCTCATTTGAAAAAGACATCTATCAGGACATAAATCCTTGCAAACTTTCATTTTTAATAAAATGTAATTATTGAGCAGTATGACTTTAAGGTAAAAGATAAGAGTTGTGTCTGGCTAAAAGCATTCAAAGATCAAAAATAATTATAGAGGATATTACTAAATGTCACAGCTTTCTACATCAAGATGCATTTCTGCAGACTGCTGACATTAACAATAAAACTGAATAATTAAGCATCTCAAAACAAGCACCATCTGCCCAGCTTGCTTTGGATTAATGTATCTACATGGAACACTATACTATAGAATCACAGGACTGGAAGGGACCTTGAAAGATCATCTGGTCCAGTCACCTGCACTCATGGTAGGACTAAGTATTATCTAGACCATCCCTGAAAGATACTCGTCTAACCTGCTCTTAAAAATCTCCATTAATGGACATTCCACAACTTGCCTACGCAATATATTCCAGTGCTTAACCACTCTGACAGGAAGATTTTCCTAATATCCAACCTAAACTTTCCTTGCTGAAATTTAAGATCATTGCTTCTTATCCTATCCTTAGAGGTTAAGAACATGTTTTCTCCCTCCTCCTTGTAACAACCTTTTATATACTTGAAAACTATTGTCATGTCCCCTCTCAGGGTATGTCTATATGGCAGTTTTTAAAAAAAAAAAACTCCAGTTACGTCCACACTGCAATTGCATTCTTTCGGGGAAAAAATTGAAAGAACAGAGGGGTTTGTCCGACATTGGTAAACCTCTTTCTGCGAGGAAGAAGACTTTTCCCAAAAGAACTCTTTTGGAAAAAAGCGTGTGTGGATGGGGAAGAGGCTGTTCTTTCAGAAGAAGAGGAAAGAGGAAAAAGCACAGGTGCCCTGGTGGCCACTCCGTCCATAGTAATCACAGCTTAAATGTGAGAGAGTGTCTATTCAGTGTGGATGCTATCTTTCGAAAAAGCAGAATGCTTTTTCAATGCGCTTTTGCTGTGTAGACACTCTCTTTTGGAAGAAGTTTTTTTGGAAGATGTCTTCTGGAAAAGCTTCTTCTGAAAGAAGCCTGCAATCTAGACATAGCCTCAGTCTTCTCTTTTCTAAACTAAACAAATTCATTTATTTAAGTCTTCCCACATAGGTCATTTACTTTAATCTTTTTTTTGTTTTTTTTTCTCTTCTCTAGATTTTTTCCAATTTGTCCACATTTTTCCTGAAATATCGCATCCAGAACTGGACACAGTACTCTGGTTGAGGCCTAATCAGTGTGGAGTAGAGTGGATGAAAACCTGCTACCTATTAATTTCATTTGGTGACCCCTAGTTCTTATATTATGGGAATAAGTAAATAACTTTTCCTTATTCCTTTTTTTCCATACCAATCATGGTTTTATAGACCTCTATCATATCCCCCCTTAGTCTCCTCTTTTCTAAGGGTACGTCTAGACTACAAGCCTCTTTTGAAAGAAGCTTTTTCAAAAGATACTTTCGAAAAAACCTCTTTCAAAAAAGAATATCTAGACTATAACCAGTACTTTCGAAAAAGCATGCCGCTTTTTCGAAAGAGAGCACCCAGGCAGTCTGGATGCTCTCTTTCGAAAAAGCACAATTTGCATTACATAGCGTTTTTTTTTTCAAAAGAGCACTTTCAAAAAAAGGCATTCTTCCTCATAAAACGAGGTTTTCTGTGGTCGGAAAAACTGCCGTGTTCTTTCAATTTACTTTCGAAAGAATGAGGCAGCAGTCTAGATGCAGGGGAAGTTTTTTCACAAAAAGGCCACTTTTTTCAAATAAAAACTTGTAGTCTAGACACACCCTAAGATGAAAAGTCCAAGTCTTTTTAATCTCTCTTCATATGGGACCCATTCCAAACCCTTAATAATTTTTGTTGCCCTTTTCTGAACCTTTTCCAATGCCAATATAACTTTTTTGAGATATATTGTACACAGCATTCAAGATGTGGGCATATCATGGTTTTATATAGAGGAAATAAGATTCTCTGTCTTATTTTCTATCCCTTTTTTAATGATTCCTAACATTCTGTTTGTTTTTTTTGATTGTCACTGCACATTGAGTGGATGTTTTCAGCGAACTATCCACAATGACTCCAAGATCTCTCTCTTGAATTGTTGTGGCTAAATTAGTCCCCATCATATTGTATGTATAGCTGGGATTATTTTTTACAGTGTGTATTACTTTACATTTATCGGCATTAAATTTCATTTGCCATTTTGTTGCTCAATCACTTAGTTTGGTGAGATCTCTTTGAAGCTCTTCACAGTCTTCTTTGGTCCTAACTATCTTGAGCAGTTTAGTATCATCTGTAAATTTTGCCACCTCAATGTTTATCCCTTTCTCCAGCTCATTTATAAATAAGTTGAATAGAATTGGTCCGAGGACAGACCCTTGGGGGACACCACTAGTTACCTCTCTCCACTGTGAAAACTGACCATTTATTCCTATCTTTTGTTTCCTTCTTTTAACCAGTTATCAATCCATGAAAGGACCTTCCCTCTTATCCCATGGCAACTCTTACTTAAGAGCCTTTGGTGAGGGACCTTGTCAAAGGCCTTCTGGAAATATCAATATACTATATCCACTGGATTCCCCTTGTTCACATGTTTGTTATCACCCTCAAAGAACTGTAGTAGATTAGTAAGGCATGTTTTCTGCCTTATGGGTCACCATATTTGAAATATGTTAAAAATGTATTTAAGCTCTCTCAAACTTCTTGTGTGTTTTCTCATGGCTACTCCATCTTAGGAATGATTCAAAGATACTGGATGCATTTAAAAAATTCAAAAGTTATCTACATTTATCTGATCTGTCTATGCCTATAGCTACTTAACAGATTTATTGACACAAGTTAGAATTACTTTCACTTACTAAATTTTTTTGTGGGGAATGAGGAAGTGGGGAAAATTTTCAAGATAGACCTATTTTTAAATGCCAAGATTCATTCTCAATGGTGTTGTATGGGGAGAGTCCTCCACAATCCATTGTGTTTTCAGATTTCTATTAGATTGATTGTTTACTCTCCAGCACTCATATTTATGATGGATGTTCTGCAGCAGTTCACAATGAGATTAGGGCAGTTTCTGTAGCTCTTTCCCACAAGTAGGTGTGCCCAGCAGCCCATCAGAGTTTCTTTTCCGTTTAAGAGAATCTTCAGGAGCTGTTGAAGTGGCTGTTGTGGTAGCAACCTCACAGCTGCCAACAAAGTGGAGGTGGCTGGATGAAGGCAGTAAGGCTAGGATTACACTTCCTATCTCTCTACATAGTAAGTAGACAGTGTAATTACCAACTAGTGTAGACATACATGCACTAGCTATGCTTCAGCTAATACTTAGCAGTGTGTCTTTGGCTAGCCCAAGCCCAGGACCATGCCACTTCAGCCTTGTGGCTGCATTGACTCAAGTAGAACTAGCATGTGTACGTCTGCCCAATAAGGAAATCACACTGCCCAGTTATGTAGATACATCCTTGGAGTCATTAATAGGCAGTAAAAATTAGTGAGGCCTTTGCAAGCCTTCAAACTGTTTTAAGTTATCCCAGGAATCTGACTGGTACCAAGACAATGTTGGGATTATGGCAGAAACCCTATGGTGTCTTAAACTGCCTTTTGTTACACCTCCTCACTCTATAACACCAAGAACTCCTCAGGGGCAGCCTAGTATCTGGGCTAAGATATCTGCCCTCAAAGAATTCTTCATGCAATGCGCAATCTGTAGAGCTCCTTGCCAGAGGATGTTGTGAAGACCAGGACTTTAAATCCACGGAGATAGATCCATCAATGGCTAATAGCTAGGATGAGTAGGAATGGTGTCCCTCGCCTCTGTCAGAAGCTGGGAATGGGTGACAGGGGAGGGATCACTTAATGATTACCTGGTCTGCTCATTCCCTCTAGAGGCATCTGGCATTGGCCACTGTTGGAAGACAGGATACTGGGCAAGATAGACCTTTGGTCTGACCCAGTATGGCCGTTCTTATGTTCTTATGTTAACTGACAACCTAAAAAAGGAAAAACTGAATGGAGAAGTTACCCAGTATGAGTAATGTAATTACTTTGAACACATATAGAATTTAGGAGGGAGTGAGATTATCACTTGATTCTTTTAATTAGTATTTTAAATAGCATTTGGTTTTGTATTGTGCTTATTTGATTTGAAATGTTGAGAAGGGAATGGAACATGGGACAAGCAAATGGTTTTATGGGAGACTGGGAGAGCATGACAAAATGGAAAGAGAATGAGTCATCATGGGCAAACACTGGAGGGAGGGAAAGGAGAGTGGAAAAAAAAAAGAAAAAGGAAGTGTAGGAGGAACAGACCTGAAAAATGGGTAAGTGGCTTAAAGAATCGGAGGGCAATCTGGCAAAGGCTCTGTTGGGGTCCCTTTCCCCTGGTGTCATGATACAAGCTTATTCCATGAATTTGAATAGCTCAAATGAGTCAAACACCTAACTTTCTTTGAAAATCCCCTTTCAAAACCCCAGTACTGAACATTGAAATAGTAAGCACTAATTTCATGCAATCAGTGAAGACACATCTGTTTTCCTGAAGCCAGCACTGAAATAATGCTGATGTTCTGACAGCAAGCAATATAAAACTATGAGCAATATGAGGTGCTAGCATGTACATTTAAGATGTTGTGATTAAATAAAAGTCATTATAATCATTTCAACTGCATTGAAGCCACAGGAGAACAACTAACGTTATTTCTATGGGAAAAGAAAAATCAGTAGAGGAAGTTATTTCTTGGTTTCTTATATGATATTATAAACAACAAAGAGGAAAAAATAAAAATCACTTGAACATTCTTTCAAATTAAATTATTCAAATTCCCTTAATGAAAGTCCTTTAAAATAAAATGCATTAATCTCTTATAGTAGTATTCCACAAAGATTTCCTCTTGACTGATGAAATGTCTCAAAGCACTGCCACATTAATAATTTTTTGCCTCTGTGTTTATGGGAACATGCTTCAGATATAGTCAATTCTGTTCTCTGGGGGTATAGCCACGCTATACAATAATTCAATAAAGCCTTGCTAATATGAGTCCATACTAAGATAAATCAATTTAAGAAAAGAAATAAGTATTTGGAAGTGAGGAAACCCATGAAGGCTTCTTCATATGTGTTTTATTTCACTTAGAGTGCAACAGTGAATGACCCTTGAATTTTGGCACAGATAAACTCAGCAGACACCACACATTTCAGGGTATTATTTTCTGTATTAAAAAATTCTTTTCTGTGTCTATTCTGATTTTGTTTTTCTCTGTTCTACAACTACATTGTGTTCGTGTCTTCAATAGTTCACATTTTGCTAAATATACCAATTCAGATTACCATTGTCATTTAATATAATCCAAGATACATTCAACCTTTTTCTGGAAGACTACATAAATGTATATATATTACATTAATTTTATATTTAATATTACAGATATTAAAGGCAATAAGAAGTTCTTTAAATATATTAGAAGCAAAGAAAAAAAAAAGGAGGAAAGAAAGCATGGGCCCTTTACTTAGTAGGGAAGGAGAGCTAATAACTCATGACAACAAGGAGGCTGAGTGTTTAATTTCCATTTTGCTAATGTCTAAGACAAAGGTTAATGGTGACCATATTTCGAACACATTTAATAATAACAAGGAACAAAAGCCCATCTAGGAAAAGAATATGCATTCAAATCAGAGTGCCCTGATGAAATTCACCTTGGGGTACTTAAGGAACTAGCTGAAGCAATCTTGGAACTGACAGCAATTATCTTCAAGAACTCATTGAGGATGTGTGAGGTCTCAGAAGCCTGAAGAAAGACAAAAATACTATCTATTGTGATGCTGGGAGACCAGGTGACAGCTCATGCCAAGGTTCCAGGCCTCACTGTAGACTTACAAATGCATAGCTGGAAAACAGTCTTGCTTACCTTTGTGTTGGCTTTATCAAAATAGCTATTAGATGTTAAGTTGATAAGAATGTGTTTGGACTTTATGAAATGCTTGTAGGATGCTTAATGTATTGATCTCACATGTAATCTCTATAGCCCACAGCATAAAGTTAAATTGAGTGTTTGCATTGTAAACCTCAGTAATCGTGTAACTCACCAAATGGAAAAACAACATTGACTGAGGTAAAGTGCTCATCCTACAAACCAGATGGCCCACTGAAGGCAAATGTTTTATAATGTAGCTTCAAATTTGAGTTCTAGTCTGAACAGCAAGAGCTGTTACTGATCTCCAGCTTCACCAACTAGAACAATTAGGTGGGGCAGTTGGTCAACCCAGTCTGAACAAAGCCAGAAAAAAGGCTTTTGGAGGAGAGAGTTTCAGCAGGAAAAAGTGTATTACAAAACAGCCATTCTTCCAAGAGTCATAAACTGGGAAATACCTGATTGAGCTGCACACTTCTTGGAAGTCTCCAGGCATTACAACAACGGTCCATTACAGAACACAGACAAATCTAGACTCTCATTGATCAGATGCCAATAAAAACAAGTGAGAGTCAAAGCTCCTCCCCCTCAGCATGATGGAGAAGAAAAAAATCATGGCATTTCCAAGCCAGCAGGGAGTCAGAGTATACAACTGCTGATTGGACTGAAGTAAAAAGGTTAGCACCCTGCTATCTAAACAAATGAGTCCCTGGTCCCCTCTATCTAATGTCAGGACTAGCAAAGCATCACACAACTAGTGGTAACTATTAAACAAAATGGTCAATATGACTCTGTATTTGGTCTGAAAGTTCAGGAGAAGAGTGCAGACACACAGGCCAGTGCAACAACATTGAAGCCACAAGACTGTAGACAATCAAAACCGATTGCTGAAAACAGTGTTGAGGAAGGAGTCAGCGGCGGGATTTTTGTAGCTGGCCTTCCACCTTCTCCTTAGCCTTCTCCTACTGCCTTAGCATAGATTGTTCAGATCCAAAAATGACTCCCATTGCCTTAATCTTAGAGATGCCCCATTACAAGTGGTGGGGAAACAAAGGGGGACTGCTACACTGCCACGAGACCAGTATGATTGATTTGCTCTTAGCCCAGTTAATGTAGGGAGAAGATGCCTGTTCACACACTTGTAAACAAGTGAAAGGTGCTTGCATGTCACTATCAGACATGATAAAACCTGAGAGATCATCATCATAGGCCAACTGATTAACCAAGAAATCACCTGGCACTCCTAGCACAGAACATCCAATCAGACAGCTTCTGGGGACATGCAGAAATGGTTCCAAACTATGAGCCTACAGTACCCACACAGAAGACATCCAAGACAAATGCCTCTGTGATCTGGGATGCAATAATGAAAACCCCCATTCATCTTTAGCTTCAGAAGGGTAGCCGAGCTAGTCTGTAACTGGAAAAACTTTAAAAAAACAATGAATAGTCTTGCAGCACCTTAGAGACTAACAAAACATGTAGATGGTACCATGAGCTTTCGTGGGCATAACCCACTTCTATAGATGAATGGAGTTATAACTCCATTAATCTTTAGGACATTAAAACATTATGGTACAATAAATAAATGAAGAGAAAGAACCCAATCCTAAAAGTATCTAATATATTTAAAAGATAACTAGTGTTTACTCTATCAAAAGCATTCTCCTGGTCGATTGAAATAAGCCCTACATCCAGATTACCAAGTTTGCTAACAGTAAAAATACCATAAATTAAAAATGAGTCATCAAAAATACAGCACTTCAGAATGCAGTCAGTTAGCCTGGGCCCCGGACAAAGTAAAGGAATAGGTCCTCACTTCTGTAAGTCAGAGAGGGCCCCTTATTTGCACAGTAGCGTGATCACTGTCCTGCAGCAAGTGAGGAGCAGCTCTGTCTCCATGTATACTCCAACACAACTAGAAAAAAGTCAGGACTGAGAAGATGCCAGAAATGCTTGTAAAATTCAGATAGCAGCTTTGGGGCTGCAGCAGAGAGCTTCTGTGGTGACCCTGGGGCTTCCAGGCTCCGCTGTTCCTCACCAGTCCAACAGGGTGACTCCTGGCACAGCTTCTCCATGGCCAGCACATCACGGGTTTCAGGTGAGTACAGAGTCCTGCAAAAAGGAACAGCTGCTTTCCAGATCACAGCTCGGTCAACCAGCAGATGGCCACCCAGCAGGTTTAGGCAAAAAAATAAAAATAATAATCTGACAATGGTCCATAGACTTTTTCTTCAACCAAAAGAAGAGACTTGTGGGAGTGTCATGGAGCAGAGTAAAATGGATCCAGAGTATCTTGCATCTTGTTTTCCAACAAACACCTCAGAGGTGGGTTCTTCTCAGTTATGTTTTGGCAACTCTGCACAAGTATTTCCCACAGCAGTGTTGCCATGAATGCCCAAGGTATCATGTTGCAGGGTGCTCCTGACCTATGCAAACTTTGCAACAGACTAGATATGGTGCTATTGGATCTGGACGTTCCAGACATCCCACCATGGTTTCAGGGACACATTCAGGGACTTGTGCTAACACCAATGCTCCCATTGCAAACATCTGGCGGAAATTCAAGTCCTGTATTAATTTGATATTACAATGGGAAGCACAGGCAGGAAGGGGGAGAGCTGCACTAACAAACATCCTAATGATCAGACAAATGAGTGGGAAAATGGAAGGCCAAAGAAACATATTTACGCTGGCCTTCTGTGTATAAAAGTGATGCAGTCTAACCCAAGACCTGGATGGGAGGAGCCCACAGCCAACAGTACTGCCTAATAGTGGGGTGAAAGAATCTCCTGACTTCTACTAGCCCAAAAGTCTGCAGAAGACAATCCAGTTCCCTGACTGACTGATGTTGTGACTCTTCATGGTTCCTGTCTAAAACATAATCTACAGGGTAATTAAAATTCCCACCCCCAGAACAACAGCAGTATCAATGTCGCAACTAAATGTGGCATGGGCAATTGTCCGCAGAAAGGAGACATGATCTCACCCCAGAGCAGGAACATAAACCGTAAAACTACTACTAACAGAGCCAATTATGTGGCACTTGGAGAATCTGACTTGCACGGACTCCTTCAGAGAGAGGATCCGTGCCTTGGTGCCCCAAGAAAAGGCACCATCGGAGCCATGGTTTAAGAAAGATTTCCCTTCCATTTCCTTCAATTAGTTCCTCTGAGAAATTCAGAGTTGTACCCTTTTATGATCATCCCAGCAGCCATTCATATTCAGAGAGTCAAAGTTGAGCAGCACCAGGGACACTAGAATGAGAAAACCAATTGTCAGAGAGAAACAAGGGAAAGTGGAAGTACTTGAACAAAATGAGCAATGAGGAGCACTATGTATCTTGAACAGTGCCCACATGTTTCCTTACCTTGCTCAGCAACTAAGAGCGAGACAACTGCAGTTAGGGCATTGATTGGGAATATGGGACATCCAGGTTCAAGTCTCTCCTGTCAATCAGGCAGAGCAGACCTTGAGCTCACACATCCCAGAGAGTGCTCTAGTCACCAGGCTATTGGCTATTCTCTTTTGCACCTTCAATCTGAGAAAGACTCCTGATTAAATTTTCATTCAGAACAGATACATCCCTGCCCAGCCTGATTCAGAAAAGGACTGTCTCTGTGTTGTAACAAAAACAGAACTAAAGCAACTTTCAAAGACTCATTTTTTTCCACAAAATGGGACTATTTTTCCAGCCAATCCAACAATATAAGTCTAATTTTTCTACTTCTAAAATATACACATAAAGGTTTTGAGCAAATGTGAGTAGATGCTGCTTTTGTTGTATGATAAAAGTTGAGTTTTGTTAATTAAGCCTTGTGAATTAAACCTTTTAGAAGAAACTATAGGTGGTAACTCCCTTAAGCAGGACATTCTAGTCTGGCAACATCCATGGTCCAGCAGGACCACAGATGTTCCTGGACCACAGAGTCCAGGTATAGGGAGGTCTGACCATGGGACAGGAGCTTGGCGGGGTAGGCAGGAGCGGCGACTCAGCCAGGAGCCCCGTGCCCTGAAGGGGAGAGCGGGTGGCTGAGTGGAGAGTTCTGACCCCAGCAGCTGGACAGTAGCAGAGGGCTAGTAGTGGCCACGCAGCTCTGGCCCCAGCAGTAGACAGGGAGCTCCAGCCAAGGAGTTGCACTTCCTGCCCCAGGTCAGTGGGAGTTGTAGAGCTCTAGGCAGGGAGCGACGGCTGGCCAAGCAGCAGCAGGGCAGGCTGGAGCCCTGTGGGGGGTGGCACCAGTTTAGCACAGGCCAGGAAGGGAAGGACCTCCCCTGGTCTGGCAAATCCCCTTGTTCAGGACCAGTCAGGTCCTGAGGGTGTCAGACCAGGAAGGTCCAACCTGTATCAAATTCCTTTGTCACAGTTAGCTAATAATAAATAATCAATATATTTGTATTGGTGGCTATGGCATAAGCATTTTCATTATGTCCTATGTACAATAGGACATTTTCTTGATTTCCCTCTTTAATTTCCATACTCCTCCTTTTCTTTATTTCGCTTCTCCTTCTCTCATATGGATTATTTTTGTTGCTGGATATAGATATTTGACTTGAGACACTATATTAGTGCTATCAAATTTAAACTTATATACTGTTTCCAGTCCTCAAAGTGCTGTAGAAATATTACCTAATGAATCTTCACAATATTCCTGTGAGGTGGGTCAATACGTATTATTACTATTTTATATCTCTTTCTCTCGTCTAAGAGGGCAATAGAAAACTGGAAAGCCAGACAGCACTTCTTCTCAACATACTAGGATTTGATGAATTTACTTGATTTTGATTGTTAACATGTCCAGAGTCTTCATTTAACTTTTTGAAACTCTACCATTACCAGTGTGTTTTTACTTGATATTCTGGTTATAGGGCTATCACAGACATTATAGCAGAGCAACAGTCCTTTTATTGTTAAGGTTAAGAGCAGCTTTCTGTTAAAAGATCAACTCTTCAAAGTGAGCTTTAAAGATAATTGGATTCCTTTGAAATGGATAATTGGATTCCTTGGAAATGTGGTGTGCCTCATGAGGTCACAAGGTTTTGTTAGTGATCCAATTTGGGGGCCATTTGACCAAAGAGTTTCCAAGATCCAGCCCCAGGGGAAAAAATCCCAGCTTTTCTTAAAATTGGCAGATTCTGGAGAAGTTTTGATGCTCACAAAGGGTGAATTGATACTGCACCGTTATTTTGAGATAACTAGTGTTAATTCGAAATAACAATGTGAGCATCTACACAGCCATTCCGTTATTTTGAAATAATTTTGGAATAACAAACAGCTTATACCAAAATCTGTAAACCTCATTCTATGAGAAATAACGCCTATTCCGAAATAGCTATGTTGAAATAAGGCGTGTGTAGACGCTACACTGCTGCTATTTCAAAATAGCTCCTCACCAGGGCCATTCTAAGTTATTCCTCTCCAGTGCTTCCTGGGGCTCTAAATCAAGAGAGCATGTCTACAGTAGGGCAGCCTGCCTTGGACTAATTTTGAGATTTCCCTTCAGGACAGATGTGCTATTTCAAAATAAGCTATTTCGGAAAAACAATTCCGGAATAGCTTATTTTGAAAAAAGCATGCAGTATAAACATACCCAAATAGAATTCAAACCAAGGCTCAGATCATTGCACCAAGGTGCCCAGTGTTCAAGGAATACTTCAGGGTATGGCACCTACCATCCCTTTGGTGGAAAACAATTTAAAATGTTATTTAAAAAAAAAGGTTTTGCTTCTTCAGTTAGGCATGTCACAATCCTCATGTGCTTATTCTCCCTCCTAGTAGATTTTACTGAGGATGAGCAGACAGAGTTAGCAGGAGTTAACTGTCTTTACTGGTAGTATCTGAGCCCCATTCCCTGTCTGTACTGTGTTGCCAGGAGCTGGAGACCTTCTACTCTTCTAGGTATGTCTGAGCCCATCTCCCTGCCCCCACTGTGGTGAGCCTTGTCTTTTTGGAGCTTCATGAGTCATGATCCTTGCCCTGCCCCCAGTGTGTGTGGGTGCCAGGATCTTGAAACTCCTGCTTATCTGTGAGGGTCCGACCATCTCCATGTGCTCCCTCAGGGGATCTCATAGGTCCTCATATCATAACAATAGCTCTTCCAAGCTGCTTCAACTTATTCCTCCGTCACTTAATACAACAACACCCAAAACACTGAATGCAGCTGAAGCACACAGAGATAACACCCAGCGGTTGCCAGCTCTAAGGGAAATAGTCAAAGTTGTGTGGATTCAGTTCCTGGTTTGCAGAATTTTGATTTTTGCTGAACTCAGCATTCTGGAAGGGCATGAGTAACTAACATGAGTAACTAACTGGGTAACTAACTCTGCATTAACTATGGGTTTGCCATTTAATTTGTTACAATTAGGGTATGTCTACCCTACAGAGACGATCAACCCTCCGGAAGTTGATCTTATAGCATTTGATTTAGCAGGTCTAGTGTAGACCCCCAAATTGAATGTTGAAGCAGGTTCTGTTGGCATCCTGTACTCCTCATTCTGCAAAGAGTAAAGGAAGCCGACGGGAATGTGTGCTTCTGTTGGCCTCCTGCAGTGTAGACGCTGCGGCGGTTCAGCTTAAGGTAAGCTGAATCCAGCTATACATTTTGCGTAGCTGGATGGCATACCATAAGCCAACATGCCTGGTCCAATGTAGACCAGACCTTAAAGATTTACTTCTTTCTATTGAATAGGAGTAGGTATGTCCCCTTTTTAAATAAATATATAAACCACACATCATTATCCATAACTGTTAGAATAACACATTATTTGGAGATAATTATTGCATTTGAGAAATGGCTCAATGTATGGTATGTATTCCTTTATCTCTATGAAAAAGTTTCTTTAATTCTTTTCAACTTTTATGCCATCTTTTGTGTAGCTAAGATTTTAAATAGGATTTTTAACATCTCCTCAGAACGCTTCCATTAGTAATCATACCACAGAGCAGTCTCTATCCTTTTGTTTTCTTTTTTAAAAGAACAGTGTATTATCTCTTAGTGATGCCACATGATGTGCATATGTTGTGCCAAATATGTCTATGGCAGAACACCATGACCCTCAATGGTTTTCTTCTAATCTGGCTAAGTCAGGCCTCACACACACTTCATCAAACAATTTTGTATAACCGGAGGCAATAGGGAAATACAGTACATGCAGAAGTGCTCCATTGCCTGCTGTATTATTCAAATTTTGCTTTTTGTGAAAGTCAGAGAGTTGTTGTCACATTGTTTCCCTGTCTTCCAAAAGAAGCAGGTAGCACACATGATGTTGAAACTTTTTTCTTTTTCATTTGATAATGTGGTAATGAAAACTTAATTCACAGAAAAATATATTAATTAAAATATATCATTGCTGCACAGTAGCCTAAAACTGATACTCATGATATGTATTGGTGTTATAATGTATTGTTTATATTATGATTGAGAGATTTAGGCACTACTAAAACCAGGATCTCATTGTGCTAGGTCCTGTACAAATATTTGCTAAGAGGTGGTCCTGGCCCAGAAAGGCTTACAATTGAAATCAGAAAAATAGACAAAGGATGGTAGGAGAAATGGAAGCATAAAGCAGAAAAGTGATTTGCCCAAGGTCAAGCAACAAGTCATTATCCCTTTTGATTTTGATTGGACTAGTCATGGTATTGAATAGCAAGGAGCATGAGTAAGGCTCTGTATTCTTATGATAAGGGAAGTTTAGTGTCTCTGGTTCCAAATTAGATGGAACAAATTTCTAAAGACTGGAATGGGGGGGATTACATTTTTTCTCTCCTGGCATCATTGTAAGGCAGAGTTAAGGTTGTTTGAATACCTTCACTGTGTGTTTTCAGGCCTTAATGTGTTTGGGTTTCCTCTAAGTTTAACTTTTTCTCATGGTTTCCTTGGTTTCTAACATTCATGTCAAGGATATATGACATGCACTCGCAACTTTGCCTCCAGCTAATAGAGCTTTTTAGCTGCAATACATATATTAATATGGCAAATAAGAGGATACATTGGGGAGGGGGGGGTGTGTCTCAGAAATCCCATTCTAAATTTAGCCACGAAATCTGAGAGAGGGCTGGGAAGATATCCCTGCCTCTATTGGATTTCACACCTTCCCTGAATTATCCTTATATTCAAGTGTTTGGAAAGTACCAAGTCTCAGGGATCATTTTAAAAAATTCCATTGAAAGGACACCAATGGGCAGTCCAGTCAAGATTTTCAGCCCCTTTCCCATGTTTGAAATCACACAACTTGACCCCAATAAGGACACATTGAACACAAGTTTTGCATAATGTGGACATTATATTTTCTAGGAACAGTGTTCCTCTTAAAATGTAGTTCACATGTTAGTTGGCCAAGTGATTTTTTTTTTACTTTTTTTTTATTCTTGTGGGGTTTTTTGTTTTAGGGGGGAGGCTTATGTCCTAAGTAAGGAATTTTGTTTAAATTCTAAAACAGAATTAATAGATTCCCCAGGCACCTTCTGCAAACACATACACTGCTGGTACACAGGATTTATTGCTGCCCAGGAATGAAACAATTGTATACGAGCCCCTTGTTAAATACATTGGCACCACATCACAGGTTTCTCCCAAAAAAGGATGAGTTGTGGCCAGCCAATATATTTCTTATCTATTTTTTATAGAGATCATGAGCTGAAATTTAGCTTTGCAGCTTGACTTTCATAAATTATTCCAACCACCAATTAGAATTACAGGCTATATCAGTTTCACTTTCTCCCTATTCAAAACTGCCACAGCTACTCATTCATGATTTCCAGGTGTATTTTTTCCTTTGTGTCATATAGCTGCAAAAGGTACATCTTCATACTTTGGCTGTTTTTATTAAGAAACGAGAAGACGTATCCAGCATTGCCTGGATCCTTGCCACGGGCCTTCTGTCTTCTCCCAGCCCCCTTGGCTGCCAGGGGTCTTTTCTCTACCAGTCTCCAGCACCATGGCCAAGTGCCGGGGGGAAGGTTTGGGGCAGGGGACTACTTACCCAGTGTGCTGGCAGGCAAGATGGCAGAACTCCAGCCCTGCTGGCTATTCACTTATTGGTATGGCTGCCCACAGTGATCAATCTGCAGGATAGCTCTCCTCCGTGGGCTTGCTGCCACCATTAGCCACTCGGAGGCTACGGCTACTCTACGAACTTTTTCCAGACGAGGAAATGCAAATGGAGTGCTCATTTCCATATCTCACACTCTCATTTGCATAGTCTCTTCCAATCCTTTTTGCAAAAGAGGTTTTAGCATCTCATGCCTTTTTGCGCAAAAACCTCTTCCGCAAAAAGGATTGGAAGAGAATATGCAAATGAGAGTGTGATATATGCAAATGAGCACTCCATTTGCATTTCCTCGTCTGGAAAAAGTTCGTAGTGTAGCTGTAGCCTCAGTATCGGTGTTCCTCCAAACAGCCCCTCCCTTTCCACGTTATGGAAAACAGTCCCTTTCGCAGCACTTCCAATTGTCCTGGCACAACCAAACCCTGACCTTGCTTTGAATTAGGAGAAGAGGAAGCTGCATACCAAATTTGGTGGTCTTAGCTCTTACTCATTTAGGAGGAGTTTTTGAACAAATGGACTTGCAGATAGATGCACAAACAGACAGAGGCACAAATCTCTAAAATAGATATATAGACAAAGGAGAAAGGCTGATCCAATGGTTATCTTGGGACTAGGAAGAAACAGATTTAATTCCCTGGTCTACCCCATCCCTCTGTGACCCAGGGCAAGTCACTTACTCTCTGTGTTTCGCTCCCAGTCTGTGAAATGGGGATAATAGTACTGCCCTACCTTGCAGGGATGTTGTGAGGGATAAAGGCGTTAAAGACTCCAAGATGCTTAGAGCAACAGTCATGGAAGTAATATAAGTACATTAGATTAATAGAATTCCGCAGTCCTCACTGACGTGAAATACATAAACTGCATCTCACTTAGTCTGCCCCAACCTATACAGCTCTATCCTCACAGACATTTGCATTTTCTATCCACTGTGCATCTATGCAAAGCAATGAATGATAGCACCCCTTAGTCATATTAAAGAACACAATGACCTGTATTTAAAAGGTGGAATAAAATTCTCCATTCAGTATTTTTGCTACCATTTCTGCAAGAAGTTCTCAGCCACT
The DNA here is from genome assembly GCA_019425775.1 of Rafetus swinhoei. Lineage (NCBI taxonomy): Eukaryota > Metazoa > Chordata > Testudines > Trionychidae > Rafetus > Rafetus swinhoei. Next base: position 39,413,454 of record CM033437.1, on the reverse strand, counting down.
TTGTATATGTTATTAAATACGCTGCTTCCCAACAGTCAATTTGTCTAGAGGAAAACAGAAACACTATAAAATAACCCTTATTTACAGCTGACGGATCATTTGCTGAGAGTCTGCAAATACCTTCTTCCATTTTGTCAAAATGCCTCAGTCCCAGACTAAGTAGTATGATACGCTCCCCACTTAGGGATCCTCCTTTTTCCCAGAATGAGATTTTTATGCACTATGCTTGGCTCAAATCCTGCTGTTCTTGTTCCATCCTCTCCTTGCAAAGGCAAAACTTCCTCTGATAAAACTTCAGTGGGGGGTTTCTGTGGCTGAGCCCTGCAGGGTTTCACTCACTGGCTGAAGACAATAT